>OX465599.1:228380000-233380000 GCA_950022295.1 Bromus sterilis | reverse complement strand
GGGAAAACCTGAAATACAAAAACAGCAGAAAACAGAAACTAGCACTGGGGTGCACTGAGTTAATAGGTTAGTCCAAATATGATCAAAAGTGTATGAAAGTGCATTAAAAGTATAGCAATATCACCCAAAACATGGATGGAGAAAGCATAAATTATAGATACGTTAGGGACGTATCACCAGGGGGCAGGCCGCGCCACTTCGCTGCCTGGGCCAGGGGTGTCCCCCCTCTAGCCCATCTTCTGGCTCCGGGGCTCTTCTATTACGTGGATTTTCTGGGAATTTTCTTGTAATTTTTTGAGATGCTTAAATTTCCCTTTTCCTGCACATAAAAAAGTCATACAGGCAGCTTTGCTGAAAACAACGTCAGCCCGGGTTAGTTTCGTTCAAATCATGCAAGAATGAGGCCAAAACAATAGCAAAAGTGTTTGGAATAGTCGATACGTTTGAGACGTATCAAGGGTTCAGAGACCAGCTCATGTGTGAGTTGCGCGGTGGCAGATGTCGCCCGAATCGACACGCGTTGGCTACGGCGCGAGGGGTTATGTGTGAGAGAGATAGAGAGATCGTTTGAGAGAGGGGTGTGCGGGTGGGGGATCCACCGGATCTGGCAGGTGTTAGAGTTGTGAGTTGAGAGGAAAGGAGGCGAGGGCTAGCGACGAGTTATGTCAGGAGGGAGGCTAGGAGGTGATGGGTGGCGGCAATGTGCGAGGTGGCTTCAGAGGAGGGTGAGAGGATGAAGGTTAGCCTTTTTTGGGCAAAGGGTTAGGGTTAGCTATTTATACATGTAAAGGTTAGACAGGCATTAGTGGGCTTCGATGGGCTTGTAGGGCTGTGGCAAACCATCCATGGAAGTTTCTGAAAATGCCATCAAAATCCTTCATGGATTAACAGATTTCTTGTAGTGTAGCGAGAAACTCTTTCTCGAGAAAGTGACCATTCTTCGCGACAAAGGTTTTGCCCTCAGATTTGTTGTAGAAGGCGTAGCCAAGATTTTTCTTACCCTACAAAGATACATTTCTTCGCCTTTGGTTCAAGTTTGGTAGGATGAACTTTCTTAACATAAGCCCCACAACCCCAAACTATCAGAAAGGACAACTTTGGCTTCTTTCCATGCCATATCTCATATGATGTTGTCTCTACGAATTTGGATGGTGCCCTATTTATAATGAAAGCAACTGTTTTGAATTCATACCCCCAAAATAATTTTGGTAATTCAGTAAGAGACATATTGGAGCACACTATCCAATAGATTACAATTACGACATTCAGACACACTCGCCGACATAAGGTGTTTCATCCGACATAAGTTGCGGTACTATGCCACAAGTCTTCACATGCATGCCAAACTCATAACTCAAATACTCGCCTCCTTGGTCAGATTGAAGGTGCTCGATTTTCTTGTTAAGTTGATTTTCAACCTCATTCTAAAATTCTCTGAACTTTTCAGAGGTTTCACACTTATGTTACATCAAGTAAATATAACCATATGTACTTAAATCATTAGTAAAGGTCACAGAGTAACGATGTCCATTGCATGTGGAGATGCTCATTGGTCCACACACATCAGTATGTATGATTCCCAATAAGTATGTTGCACATTCCATTATCCCAAAGAATGGAGTCTTGGTCATTTTGCGCATAAGCATTGTTCATGTGTGTCAAGAGTTTCAAAAACAAGTGACTCCAAAATACAATCAGAATGGAGCTTCTTCAAGCGTTTTATACCAATATGACCTAGACAATAATGCCACATATACATGGTATTATCATCACTAGTCTTACATCTTTTGACATCAATGTTATGGATGTGAGGATAATTACAATCAAGATCAAGAAAGAATAAACCATCATTTTCTGGCGCACGAACATAAAATACATTATTGTTATAAATCGAACAACCATATGTTTTGGACTTAAATGAATAATGGGCCTGCAACAAGCAGGACCCATTCACGATGTTCGTACTCAATGCAGGTACATAATAGTACTTATTCAAAACCAAAATCAATCCTAAAGGTAGACTAAGACGAAGAGTGCTGGCAACCGCCACATCAACCTTGAATTCATTGCCTACACACATCGTCACTTCATTCCTCGCCAACCTTGCATTCAAAAGATGTATATCTGATACACCATTGTCTCTTTAGATGGTCTTGTTGGCCTTCTTATGCTCTAGGTACTTGGGGCAGTTGCGCTTCAAGTGGCGATCACACTTGCAGTAGAATCACTCGACGCCAGGCTACGGTCCAGGCTTGGGCGCCTTGGGAGGAATGGCAACAGGCTTGCCGCCTTTCTTAGGCTTTCCCTTCTTGCCTTTATCCTTCTTTCCAGGCTTCTTGTTGACCATAAAGACAGTGTGCTCCTTCTTGATTTCCACCTCAGCAGTTTGGAGCATGGCGAACAATTCAGAAAGGGCCTTAGTCATCCCTTTTATGTTGTAGTTCAACACAAAACCCTTGTAGCTAGGGCGCAACGACTGCATCGCCCTATCAATCATGAGGTCGTCTAGAATCTTGCATTCCAGAGCATTCATGCACAAAACATAGTCATACATCTTGACCACGTGCTCTCTCACACTGCTATGATCTTCCATCTTTGCCGAAAAGAATGCTTCTGAGGCTTCATACCTCTCGGCCCTGGTTTGAGGTGCAAAGACGACCTTGAGATCGGTGATGATGTCATAACCACTGAGGTTCTCAAAAAGTTTCTGCAAGTCAGCCTCCATGGCATAGAGCATGCCGCTTTGGACAAGGGAGGAATCATACAACTTGGGGAGATAGACATTCTTCTCATCCCGACTAGCGGTTCTACGGTCTTGTCACCCAACGCAACTTCAAGTACATAGGACATCTTGTGAGAAACAAGGAAAATCCTTAGGGTGTGGAACCAGGACGTGAAGTTGGACCCATCGGTTTTCAGTTTCTCTTTCTCAAGGAGCGGTTCAAATTAACGTGGGCGGGGTTGGCAAGACATCTATAATGGTATTTGCAAAAGACATTTAGACCATGTTCATAATATGAGTTCATGTTTAATTAATTAAAATAATTCTAGAACTCCAACTTAGACGAGAAATCCCTCATAGTTTTGTTCTTAGTGATTACATGATCCTTGATTACCATGCCACCCCTGATCGCCACGACCGATGGTAAATTCTTAAGGTAGGCATGAACAATCTCAATCACATCATTCATGTGACTTATTCTTAAGCTTTCGACCACTTGTGTTCCAAGGCCATGTTTGTACATGCTAGGCTCACCACAATAACTTTAGTGCTTTACTGCTATGCAGCGAGGCCATATCTGCACGATCGTCACGTGCTGCCGCACAATGAAGATCTTTCCAGACTAGCGACAATAAACATGTGTGGACGCCATGTATCGACAAAAAAATCGTTTCCAAATTTATTAAAATATTTACAATAATCATATTCATGAATTTTGAAAAAAATGAAAAAAAAATAAAAAGAAAATGAAAAAGAGAAATAAATAAAATAAAAACAAATAGAAAAATAATATAAAAGAACTAAACAACGCATATATATATGTCTAGCTAATTACATCGATCTTCTCGGTTGTTCCATGTCGTCTGTATCAAAAAGCCACTCTACTAGTCCTCTAAAAAAATGCAATCCAGACATCTCCACAAACAACATCCAGCTTATTCAACGACGAAGTGCTGCCCAGGGAAAATAGATACAACGAGATAATAATGTGCTCCTCCTCCTCCCTCCTCCGCTCTCGCCGCCGTCAAAGGGCGCGGCCGGGCGAAGCTCGACCGAGGCCGGCGACGGCGGGGCCTCGGCTTCTCCCTCATGCGAGGCGGCGGCGCGGGACGTCTCCCTCGGATCTGGGCGCGGGGTGCCGTGGCGCGGAGGCGCTCCGGCGACCTTCCTCGGTGCGGGCGTGGCGGCGGCGTGAAGGGCCGCGTGTAGCGGGGCGCGTCAGGCTGCGGCGGCTGGTGCGGCCGGCTGACGGCGCGGGCCGAGGCGGCTATGGCCGGCGGCGTCCCTGCCTTCTGCGGGTGGGGGTGGTGCTCTGCCTCTTCCAGACCTGGTTGAGGCGGTGGCGTGTCGTGACTGGCTCCGGTGATGCGGTGGCCGGGGCTTCGCAGGCAGCGCGGAGTGGTGGTGGCGACCTTCTGCTCCTGGAGCTGTGCCAACGGAGTACGGGGCTGGGCGGGCACCGGTGGTGCCGGCCACACGCGCAACGGGGTCAGCGCAGATCTAGGGTACGTGCTCGGGAGGGTCAGATCGGGGCCCGGGGCGGTTCGATCGTGGTAGCGATTTGTCTAGTCGCGGATCAGCATCCGTGGCCTTGGAATTGGCGTCGCGTGAGCCCGCTCGGTTGTGTAGACTGGGTTGGCTCTCCGGTGGCCGTCGGCAGCCTCAGAGTCGCGTCCCCCCCCCCCCCAGTTCACCGATACTGGCTGAGGATGCTGGTGTGGGTGCTTCCGACGATGGAGGCGCCTACCCAGACTCAGGGGCTGATGCCGGGTGGAGTGGTGATGGCTTGTCGTCGCTCTCCCCACCAGGGTCGAGGGTGCAGGGACGTGACTGACGGACGCTATCTGGCGGCATGGATGCCAGGGCGGCGGCCCTGGAAGGTGGTTCACATGGTTGCTTTTCGGCATGCGCCATTGTGGTGGTGGTGGCTCTCCCCCGAGTTGTGTGGGCAACGGGTGGTGGAGCGGTGGGTAGCCCGGACAAGCCTCTTTGGGGGTGATGTCCTGGTACGGATCTGGGGAGTGACCTCCACGTAATCCTCTGGCGGCATCGATGGCATGGGCGAGTTGCCGAGCGAAAGCTCAGTGCGTTGGCTCCGGCGCCGGCGGCACCCGTGGGTGTCGTGATCTTCTTGAAGACGTCGTCGAGGATCTTCTCTCGATGTTCAAGGCTACGGGTGAAGACCTTTGTCCGTCTGGACTCGGCAGCGGCGACGCTTTGTGTCGTGTTCCCTCCTGAGGGCATTGTCGTGGAGCTTAGGTGTGTTAGGGTGTTGCGTGGGTGGTTAATTGTTACGATGACCCTTGTTGTTCATGTGCGCCTGCGTGCGTCGGCTATCTTAGGATGAGCTTTGTAAGGGGGCTACATCATCATCTTGTATCGATCGGCCGTGTACCTTATTCCGGTCTTTTATCTATAAAGGGAGGCGAAAACCTGTTTTCGGAATAATGTGTTGTTCAGTTTTTTTCTTTTCAAAGAGTGGATTGCAACTTGGACAAAGAAAGAGAGCTCAGCTACATGTCAACGGTGGACTTGCAATAGAGATAAAAATATTGATCGCTCTAGTTGCATGTCAAGGATGAAGTTGCAGCTGAGACAAAAATAAATTAATTCCAATTTTGTACTCCCTTCGACCCATATTATTGGACTTAAGTTTATCTATATACACATACATCTAGTCTAAATACTTAACTAGATACATATGGATCTAGATAAAGTTGAGTTCATTAATATGGATCGGAGGTAATATTGAAAGATAGACTTGCAACTAATTTTTTTTAAACCCGGTTAGATATCGAAGGTGAACTTACAATCGGGACAAGCAACTAACATTGATACTAAAAATTATCATTTTAAAATCATAAATGGAAAATGAAAAATATATAAAAAACAAATAATAGCGGAACCTGACTCCTATCCACCTTCGACTAATCTCCTCGACTTACCTGTAGTTGATAAAACTAGATGATACCCCGCGTGTTGCCAAGGGAACTGTTAACAAATAATTTCATGTTTTAATATAGGAAATTTATGAAACATAGTATAATTTGATTATAAAATCTTATTTGACAGAAATTGCAGAGTAAAATCTAAGAAACTTTGATGAATAATCAAAAAATGAGTGTTATTTTTTTTTATTAATTGATTACCATGACAATATATTGGTGAGATAATACGAGACTAAAACAACGTTGAGTAGATATAACAGAAACATCACCCTTGGTTAAACCTAAAACAATGTTAGCAACTACATATGTGTATTCATCAAAAAATTGTGGGATAGAAAAATAAAATGCGAGGTAACTCATAATTGGATTTTATATTAAAAATCGCTTATAAATCGTAAGGTTAAGTGCATAAAAAATATATTTATTTTTCATAAACTGCATGCGCATACGAAATTAATGGAAGCATGTGCATAAAAAGTTAATGGATTTTTTTTGCTTGGTGGATTTACTTGATGATGTAGATAACTTTTATGTTAAGAAAAAAAATTAGTAAGATGAAATTTTTAGGTACTATAAATAGAAAATGGTAGTAAAAAGAAAGTGAGTAAACATTTTTTGAACTGAAGAAGAAAGTGAGTAATGCAACGGTGTCTCATGCGATTTTTACGCCAAAAGAATGTATAACTCTTTCAACTCCTCACCACGTGCAAACTGTATGCAAACACAAAAGCACAGGCCCATGTGGGACAAAAAAGTAAAACAAAAGGCCCAAAGCGCGATCCCTACGTTGTGAGACACAGCGACTCGCGAAATCATTAATTATAGAGTATTCGTAGCAACGAACATATCCACTTTTTCCCAACACGCATGTGCTTGAGGCTGCCCAAAGCCGAGAATCTCGTATTCTTGGCGAAGCTTGCTGCAAGGGCTATCACTGGTAAAGGAAGGATACATTTGGAGGATTGGCGATGGCTCCAGTGTGCGAATTTGGATGGACCCCTGGATCCCGCAACCATGGTCGTGATGAATCATTACTCCGAGAAGGGGGTGCCTCCTGGAACTCGTCAGCGAGCTAATCGACCCAACGACAGGCTCTTGGGATGAACGGCTGGTTCGGGATACGTTCTGGCCTGATGATGCTAGACACATTCGGCAGATACCTCTAAGGGAAGATGCCCCTGACTTTGTTGCCTGGCAATATGATAGTAAAGGCCTGCACTCCGTGAAAAGCGCGTACAAGCTGAAGGTTCAATTGGAGGGGGTAGCGAACCAGGGAGAGAGGGGATCCAGCTCCAGCTCAAGGGAGAATGAGGCCGACGACTCTTGGACAAGGGTGTGGAAACTACTGGATCCAAGAAACATCCAAATGTTTACCTGGCGTTTAAAACATGAATCACTGGCGTTGCGCACAAACCTGAGGAAGAGGAGAGTTCTAGTGGAGGATTCCAAGTGCCTCTTTTGTGGGAGAGCGGACGAGGATGGAGGCCATCTCTTCATCAAATGCAAGGAAGTGAAAGCTGTCTGGCGGGAACTCCTGTTGGAAAAGGAAAGATTGGACCTAGAGAGTATCCATTCGGTGCATAAAATGTTGGATTATCTCTGGGGTCTCAGTGAGCATAAGCGCATGACTATCCTCACCTTTTGGTGGCTCTGGTGGTCAAACAGGAACAAACTAAGAGAGGGGGAGCTGCCGGCTACTGGGAGAGAGATTACCAGGAGAACCAGGACCAATGTGTTGGCTTATGCGCATGCACACAACCAGCAGAAAATAAGCAAATCGGGACTGACCTGGCGTCCACCTGCTACTGATTTCATCAAGATAAACTGTGATGGATCACTCATCCCAGGCGAAGCTCATGCCGGGTGGGGTGTGGTGGCTAGAGATGAGGATGGAAGAGTCCTTGCTGCTAGAGCGGGATGCCAAAACCATATCAGGGATGCTTTTGCTGCGGAAGTACATGCGATGTCCAAGGCTATCTCTTTGGCGGCCGACTTGGGAATGGCCAGAGTAGTCTTTGAAACTGATTCCACGCTACTGCAGGAAGCTATGGATCTCTCCAGGGTAGATGCATCGGCTTATGCGGCGGTCATCGAAGACATGAAATTTTAGCTCAAATTGTGGTTCGTGAAACATGAAGTAAAGGTGTGCAGAAGGGAGGCAAATTATGTTGCTCATCAGCTCGCTAGTATGGGTCGTTTGTATGATCTGAACCACTATATGGAGTGAGAGTCCCATGTACCTGCCCATGTGGCAGCTTGTGTTGAGGGTGACTTACCCCAGCACCATTAAGTAATAAATTTTACTTTCCTTTTAAAAAACATATTCACTCTTTCTGCGCTCGACAAGTGGCGCGATCTAGTGGTTTCTCTTTTCCCTTGTTTTGTGACACGAGGCGTGCCTTTCGTGTAAGCACAATCATGTCTCCTGCAGAGGCACGATCGTGTCTTTTTTTTAGAAACACGACTCATGCCTTTTTTAAGAAAAATTTGGATATTTGCCACTTTGTTTCCGCGGCTTTGAAGATTTGCCACTCTAAGATTTGTTTCGCAATATTGCCACTTAAGCCGCTGCATCCTTGATTAGTATGCCATTATCTTTGTTTTAATCATATTTCATATTAATATGCTAGTGAAAAGACCAGCTTGCCCCTATATCTATCTACACGTATGGAACATCAGATTAACACTTCGATCCATTCTTCTATGTACGATCTGCCATCGAATTAACACTTGATCCCGGTCGATAATATCGTGTAAGCCAAACCACCTCTTGTTTGCCTGGACGTCAGGTTTCGGTAGTTCTTCTTGACATCCTGCGCCATTGATCGCCTGCCGCAGCTTGCTGTTGGCTGGACGTCTTGCGCCGCCGATTGCATGGACGCCGTGTGCCGCCGGCTGAACGTCGTGTGCCGTCGGCTTGACATCTTACACTGCGAGCGAGAGGGTGACGGATGTAGAGGTGGTGAACGGCCGGCGCCGGCAAGCAGAGAGCGGCAAACGGCCGGCGACGACGAGCTCGTTGGGGAAGCCAACGCCGTGTACAAGAAGTGACTCGCTGATCAAACTATGTACGTACGTGTAGATAGACAGGGGCAAGCTGGTCTTTTCACGAACACATTAATGTAAAAATGATTAAAACGGAGCTAATGGCATACTAAACAAAGATGCAGACATTTAAGTGGCAATATTGCGAACCAAATCTTTAGAGTGGCAAATCTGCGAAGCCCCAAAAATAAAGTGGCAAAAATCCAAATTTCTCTTTTTTTTAGAAGCATGGCCGTGCCTCTTTTTTAGATACACGCGACATGCCTCCCACGGAGGCACTGCCGTGCCTCAAAAAAAGAGGCACGACTCGTGCCTCCCGCGAAGGCAGAGTCATGCCTTTTTTTTTGAATTTTTTTTTATTTTTTTTCACCAAAACGTATAGAAAAAATGTGTGAAAACTGAAAAGTCAAAAAGCCATCGAAAAAATCAATTTTAAACACCAAAAATATATAAAAAATAATAAAAATAAAATCCGGAAGGAACGCTGTGGACGTGGCACGTGTCACGCTGTGAACGTAGCAAAGTATTCGCTAGACCAGGCCGCAAATGAGTATCGATAAGTCGGCTAATCACCAATTACAAAAATCCAATTAATGTACTCCTTACGAAGGTTATCGTGCGCGTTCCGAGCACGGTAAATGTCATGTTTTAGTGTGTTTTAATTTTTATTTAATTTTTTATGTGTTTGAACGCACAGCCGCAATCATAGTCATAGTGTGTAGCCATAGACATAGTTATAACTACAGATAAAACAAGTACAATCATAAATGCAAGCATAGATACAACCGCAGTTGATGCGCAGTCATAGCTGCTGCTTCGCGCAGATGCAGTTAAAACATGATTCCTGCGGTGAAAATTTTAGATGTGATATATCTATTTCTCATTTAGGTGAAAATTAGCAAATAACTACCTCAAAAGAAAAAAGATCACAAAGAATAATGTGCCTGTTATGGATCTGAGTTCGGAGGTAGAGGACCTTGCAGCGTGGATCCAGGTGTGGCCGGAGGACCTTGGCGAGGACGAAGTCGGTCTGGGCGGGCGGCAGACCGGCAGCGTGGCGTGGATGGAGTGCGAGGCAACAGCGCGTCGGAGAATTGGCCTTGTCCGGACAAGATATCCACTTCGTCTATGTCCGCCGACAAGATGTCCATCACCTATAGGGCCGCCGTCTGGTGCTCGCCCAATGACTTCGCCTGACCCGTCTTAATCCCTTCCAACGGCATCAGGAGCACGCCCGTCGACAGTGTCGTCATGCCGAAAACTCAAGCATCATCTATCGAATTGTCACTCTTAAGCAAGATGCATCCATTTTCCTGTAAACTGTTTGCTGCAAAACCCACTGCTTCCAAACCAAAACACTTCCGAAAATTCTAACCTTCTGTATTGACTTCAGTAAACTCTATAACAATACTTTATGTTTAGCATGCAATTGTTTCTCAAACCCACTGAAATATCGGTGATACTGTGAAAAGAGCCAGAATAATATCTTTGAGAAGGAATCCAAATTCCTATTATGTGACCAAGAATTGCGGTGTTAACTGGCATTGATCAAGTAGAATCTTTTTGCCGATTTAGATTTCACCCGATAAAAGATTTCAGTGCTGGTGTTTGCTCAGTTTGTACTGACTAGTTGCTTTTCCTCTTTTATGCTTAAACTGAACTTGCTAATTTACCGATTTATTATGTTCAGATATGAAGGTAGAAATATCATGCTGTGTATCATAGCAATGATTTGGGCAAGAGGAGGTTAGAAACACCTAGCCTCATCACTTTAATGCTTTATCCTACTTATTTTGACTAGTCCTGTTTTATCAACAAATGCTTATTGACTCCTGCCTTTCTAGTATCCTAATGTATATGATGAGTTGTATATCCTGCCCACTGCTCAAGCTGGACAGCGTGTTTTGCACGGCTGACTGGGAGGACATGTTCACTAGCTGCTCTCTGCGCTGCCTTCCCACGGTGGTGTCGGATCACTGCCCACTGCTCTTGGACTGCACCCCGGTAGCGGCCGGGAGGGGACGTTTCCAGTTCGAGCAGTTTTGGACTCGGTTGGAAGGTTCCGATGACGTCGTCGCCTCGGCGTGGACGTTCATTGACGGTGACCCGACCCCTTTCGGCGGCTTGTCTCCAAGCTTAAACGCACTGCTAGGCAGTTGATGAGCTGGGCAGATAGGAAGGTGGGTTCGGTCAAACTGCAACTTATGGTAGCGCGGGAGGTTGTGTATCGTCTAAATGTAGCCATGGAATCCAGGCTGCTCTCCGCGGATGAGCGCGCCCTTCGCGCTAAACTGAAGCAGACCTACCTTGTCCTGGACTCTTTGGAGCGCACGATGGCGCGGCAACGTGCCAAGATTAGGGGGGCTGGCTGAGGGTGATGCCAACACGAGCTTCTTTCACCAACATGCATCCTATTGGAAGAAGAAGGGTGTCATTCGTAGTCTGGCGGTTGGTGATGCGGTAGAAGTGGATCACGCGGCTATGGCCGAGGCTACCTTTGTTCACTTCCAGGCTCTGCTGGGCACGGATGCGGGCAGACAGTTCTCGTTAGACCTGGACTTCCTGGGCTCTATTTCGGAGCACCTGTCGGTGGTGGAGGCCCCTTTCTCTGAGGAAGAGGTGTGGGACGTTATTCAGCGACTACCTAGTGGTAAGGCGCCTGGTCCGAATGGCTTCACGGCGGAGTGCCTGCAGCGTTGTTGGGGGACCATCAAATCGAACTTCATGGCTGCCTTCGATAACCTGCACTCAATGAATGGGCGCGGGTTCCAAGGCCTCAATCAGGCCTTGATTATCCCGTTGCCTAAGCGGCAGTGACGCCTACGCCCTGGGGGACTACCGCCCGATTAGCCTTATCCACATCTTCACCAAGTTGGCGGCAAATGGTGTCGGCCGCAAGGCTGACCCCTAGGTTGGGTGGCCTGGTTGACTCGAACCAATGTGCCTTCATTCAGAAGCGTGGTATCCATGATAATTTAATGTTGGTTCGGCAGACGGTACGCCTGCTGCATAGGCTGAAGGAACCTAGGGTCATGCTCAAGCTAGACATTGCGAAGGCATTTGACTCGATTTCTTGGGCGCTGTTATTCGAGGTCATCTCGAAGGCTGGTTTTGGCCCCAGATTTCGGGAGATTGTGGCCATTCTTCTCTCCTCGGCGAGTTCTCGGGTGATGCTCAATGGCGAGCCGGGCCCCTCGATTTGGCACAAGAGGGGGTTGAGACAGGGGGGTCCCTTGTCGCCAATGTTGTTCGTGATATTTATCAACACGCTTAACAGGCTGCTGGCCAGGCCCAAGGAGTGTGGGATCCTGAGGCGCATCGCCCCTCGTGATTTGGTGACGTCGGTTTCCCTCTACGCGGATGATGTGGTTATATTTTGCCACTCGGATGAGTCAGAATTGCGCATGGTGCGCGCACTACTAGCTCTTTTCGGGGAGGCATCGGGGCTTCGTACCAATTTCTCCAAGTGTTCGGTCTCCCCGATCGCGTGCTCGGATGACGAAGCCCATCAGGCGGCATCGATTATGGGATGCCAACTGGCGCCATTCCCGGTCAGATACCTAGGGATCCCCCTGTCGCTTCGTCGGCTCTCCACGGCAACACTTCAGCCCATGGTGGACAGTATTGCTCACCGGTTACCGGCCTGGAAGACCTTCATGATGACGAAGGCTGGGCGCCTTGCACTCGCCAAATCGGTGCTCTTGGCGATCCCCCTGCACCAGATCATCGTCTTGGGTATTAAAAAGTCTACCCTCAAGCAGATTCGTAAGATCGTTAGGGACTTCCTCTGGGCTGGCAGGGCGGAGGCGAAGGGCGGCCACTGCCATGTGAACTGGGAGAGGGTGAGCAGACCTTTGCGCTATGGCGTCCTGGGAGTGCCGGACCTCACTCGCACGACCATCAGCCTTAGGCTGCGCTGGATTTGGAGGATGCACACTGATCCGTTGTGAGCCTGGCGTGACATAGATATGCGCTTCTCGAAGACAGAGCTGCAGGTTTTTTATGCCTCCACTACGACGGTACTAGGGGACGGAGCGACGGCTCTCTTCTGGGTGTACAGATGGCTGGATGGTATGACCATCGGGGAGATAGTGCCGTTCGTCATGACACTCGTCCCTGAGCGGATCCAGCGTCGTACGGTTAGAGAGGTGCTAATGGAGCGCAGTTGGATCGCCGACATCTGGGGCGCGCTAGGTGCGCTGGCCCTCTGGCAGTATGTGCAGTTGTGGATACGCCTGCGGGACTTTGTGCTTTCGGAGGACCGTGACACTCTCCTTTGGAAGTGGGCGACGGCCGCGCAGTACTCAGCCAAGTCCTGCTATGAGTTCATGTTCCAGGGTTCGATCGTTTCGCGCTCCTGGAAGTTCAACTGGCGGGTCTGGGCACCCCCACGGGTTAAGTTCTTCGTGTGGCTGGCTTGCCAAGACAGATGTTGGACGGCTGAGAGGCTTGCGAGGAGAGGGTTGGCCCACCCCCCCACGCTGGCCACTGTGCGACCAGGCGGCTGAAACCATGACACACTTGCTGGTTGGCTTCCCCTTCTCCAGGGCGATCTGGCACGAGGTTCTCTCTTGGGTTCGATCCACGGCCACTCCCCCGGATGGTGAAGGCGACTTCGTGGATTGGTGGCTCAAAGTTTCTGGGTCCACACCCCATGCTTTGCGTAAGGGCACTTCCTTGTTGATCATGCTGACATCGTGGTGGATCTGGAAGCAGCGCAATGCGATCGTCTTCAATAGTGAATCGCCTAACATGGGTAGTCTCCTAGCTACGATTCGATCCGGGGCTCGATAATGGGCTGCTGCCGGTGCGACGGGCCTAAGTGTCTTGATCCCCGCAGCTCCGTAGGTCCAGTGGGTTGCTTTGTAACCTTGTGAGCGTGGGCGCCCTGGCGCATGTGTGTATAGTTGTACAGTACTCTTCCTTTCCTTATCAATGCATCGAAACGCAAAGCTTTTGCGTTTTCGCGAAAAAAGTTGTATATCCTGCCGAAGGGGGTGCATAGGTCCTTTGAGAAACACCTCTCACTTTTTCTGGCAGGTGAAGGATGGTCAATAGAAATACCCTATGGTCAAGTCGGCTGACATATGTTTGCCGAAGGATCTAGGAGGGCAAGGCATTCTCTGTTGTGGTGGCTCTTATGCTGCGGTGGATCTGGCGTCCTTAATGTTGAGGTGGGTCTATGGTTGCAGCTTATCCAGACGAAATATCAGCAGGACAAACCCCTTCTTCCATTTGAGTGTCGTGGTGGCTCCCAGTTTTGGAGGTCCACTAACGCATCAAGCATGAGATCCGCCATGGTCTTTTTTATCTGCATTGGCAATGGAGAGGGGACTCTCTTCTGACTTGACCTGGAGGCGAAAGGATCTCCGTTATGTACGGATTCCCCTAACCTGTTTGCTATATGCTCTGATCTGTCTATATTGGTACCGTGGCCACCCTGAATGGCAATTGGAACATATTATTCCGATGGATATTTGGGCATGTGGAGACCGCTGAGTCGGTGAACATGCGGACAGCCCTACCGCTGCCGCTCTCGGATGGCCCGGACACCATTTCTTGGCGAGTGCCCCCCTCGGGGACCTTCTCTGTGGGGTCGGCATACCATGCCTTATGCCTACACCCGTATATTCGCGGACCTTTCCACTACGGAAAGCGCCGATCCCTATAAAAGTCAAAATATTAGTGTGGCAATTACTGCGGGATCGCCTCCCATCTGGGGCGAAGGTGCTCAAACAACATGGCCCTGGAGATGGATTGTGCCCTCTCTATGGTGTCCCGGACACGTGTACACACATCCTCTTATCTTGCCGAGATTTCTCTTGTGTTTTGTCTGTGAGACTCTAGGGCCTAACTGGGTGGTCCTGAACCTGTCCGGGTTCCCCCAAACCCATGAAAACCAAACCGGGAGGAGGAGACGCCTCTTATGGTTTTTGTTCGTGGCTTTAGCTTGGACTCTGTGGGTGATGCACAACAAAATGTTTATTGAACGGGTCTTTCTCATGCGGCCTCTAACTCGATCTTTGAATTTCTTGATTTCTTGACGCACTGGTACCCTCTTTCTAGGCAAAGGGATCATACGAGGCTTGGTCTCATGATGGATGAGCAGGCTGCGACCGCTCGCCGACTGGCATCATCTCAGGATGCCTGAGCTCCCGGGCCCAAGGGCCCTCTTTTTTTATATTTCTTTTTGGTTGACTGGCTGTGTTTGTGTTGTTGCTCCAAAGGACTATTCTATTTTTGTTGTCGTACTTGAACTTGTTGTATGGTGGTGATGGTTGTTTTATATATAAAGCGGGGCGAAAGCCTATTTCAAGAGCTACTATACATTAGTGCTGAATTTCCATTGTTGATATGTTCGCGTTGTACATTTATAATATCCCATTGAAAGCTTCTGAGTAAACGAGAAACAATTTTATTGCATGAATACTGTATACACTCTTATTTTCCTTGGGAAAAGATGCAGGTATGCACACTTTCTGGTTCATGAAACAGGCTTTCGTCCCACTTTATATATAAAGCAACAATCGAATAGAGTATACGGCCGAACGATACAGGATGAGGGGGCAGCCCTCATACAATGCCGGTCCCATGATACCTGTATCACGCAGGACGCAATACTTTTGTGCACCTACTATACTGTACTTTCTAGTTCACACCCTGCTATAAAAAGGAACTGAGAAATGCTTTTGCACACATGCGTTAATGACTTTGGTGCACCTGCTAAATTGTACAGTAATAAGTAGGCATTTAAATGATGTTAGTACTTAGTAGTGACTGACCAAAACTATTTCTAAGAATGTCAAAATGTCCTTCATCTTCTTATCTTCAGTCGGAAGATTTCATTAGCATCCATTACTCTTGCTAGATTGGAGCACTTATATCTCTGAGCTGTCTGGTTAGCTTGGTTTCTTCTATATTTTCTTTCATCTGAAGAAAGAATATGTGATCGCCATCTCGGATGACACCAATGTCATCTATTTCAGCGTAATCTCCGCTGACCACTTTTGTCGGATGGAAATCTGGAAACTTCTGTCCTGCATAACGAAGAAATATTTGATGAGGGTAATGCATGTTGCAATATCTAATTTACTATAAAGTGTGGTGTCTATCCGATCTCTGCTACACACAAGCCATACACTATGAACCCAAATCGGTCACATGCTAAAAAATTCACATGCTAAAAACCTTTTTCACTTACTGCCAATTTTGAGAAGCTCCTCCAGCGAACCAGGCAGGTTGATAAGCTTCCCATTCTGTACTGTAGAACCTGTTGCATTATGAGGAGATATATGAATTGTAACTCTTTTAGTGGCTGCTTTCACGCAACCATAATCTTGATATCTGCTCGATATGTTTTCGGATGTCTTGTGTGGAGAACCCGACTGCATTGTTGCATCCATCGTGTGCTGACTGCTTGCTGCAGTCTTGTCTTCGGATTTTATTTTAATACAGAACTCTTCAGCACTTGTTTTGGTCTCACAATTTATGCGAACCTCGTTGAGATCCTCTTCTTTTTCCATCATCCCATCTGATATTCTATACCTGCAATTCAATTTGTTCTGGATGTTTTCTTGATGTGGCACTTCTTCAAGTAACTTTGTTGAATCAGGACCATCTCCAGATACTGGAACGTTGCCACCAACATCTGCACTTTTCTGTTCTGTGTAATGTCGGTGTGACCATTGTAGGACCTGTTCTAGTCGAGGTATATGAAATAGGTCATACTTGCTCAAGTATCTTCCGTCTGGTTGGTTCACTTCAGGTGAATTTTCCGGTAGCTTCAGTTTCTGTACATTGGCATAAAAAGGTGTTAACTTATGTTTGGACGAATTCACCGTTTAAGTGTTTGACTGTGTATCAGAAAAAAAAAAACTATACCTGGAGTAGATTGTTCATTAGAATGTTATTGTCTTCCCTGTGATTTTGAATGGCCACTCTAAGTCTTGTCCTGCTGATCCTCAGGAGTTGTGACAGTTCAGCTGTGCGGAAAGTAAACGGTTGGGGTATGTTACATAGAGCACCAACCTCTCCAAACATATCACCGCTTGTAACTTGCGCATATACCTGCTTTCAAGAAATTGATACTATTTCAGTAATCAAATTGAAAATAATTCATGGAAATCTTAGGGATCTCTGGAGTCTTTGCACTGTAGTTGAACAAACTTATACCTGCTCATTCCCATTTATGGTTGTTATCATATTCTGCAAAAAATCAGATAGTAGTGGTAATTAGCTTAAGTGGTATGAACTTGCACAAATATCGATTCATAACTTAGAGAGATAACAAACTAACCACTGCTCCTGAAACTATTAGGTAAATATCTGCTGGCCCTTCATTCTGTAATATGATATCTTCCTTTGGCGGAAAATACTCAGGCTGCACTTCCATGACCTATTGTCCAACAAATCCAGTTAGTACATGTCTGAGCAGTTCTCTCAAGACAGCTAGAAAAACATAGAATGAATGAAATATTACCAGTTCTGCAATGAAACTGTTGGATACTCCATGGAAGAGGTAGGCTCGTCGCATGATTGGGAAGAATAAGCTGTATGCTATGCTTGAACGGATTCCTTTCGGGAGACCATTTAACATGGCCTGCTGGTTATAGCCTTCTGTGTTGAACTGTAGGCAGAAGTGAGATAGCATTTGCTCCCTTATGCTCACAGGCAGCTGATTTCGTGCCGCGAACTCTGAAGCTGCATGTATTGAGTCCCTCTGCATAATATAAAAGATATCAAAAGGATTATATTTATGAAACAGGAAATATGGCAACTGTTTTATTAAAGTCGTCGATTGTGCTGCTTGAAGTTGCTTGAGTTTTTCTTTGTGTAGGAATTTTGTTTTGTCTGTTTTCTTGTTGCCTAAATTTGCTGAGTGACTAGGGGATACAAGAACTTGGTACCTTGTGGTGTCCGTGCAAGAGTAGGATTCTAATGAGGTTGGTTGAAATCCAAACTTTGGAAGTTTGCATAATGAATTAAAACCTTACTATAATGGCCCAGCTGGATTGTTTCTTTTCTTCCAGCAATGGACTACTCAAGGGAAAAGGTGGTTCTGATGCTCATTTGATTCACGGACCATTACGTTTCATTTTCCGAGCATGTCGTATATAATAGAAGTGCTACTAGCTTATTCTGAAAATCTTCACAACTTTAGTTGAATGAGATACAAACACAGTTTTTTTTTCATGACGAAATAAGGACATGAATAGCTATCAAACAAGTATGGCATTGAATGTTCTGTGAGTAAGTTGAGAAACATACAAATTTCTGGGTGCGGCTGGTGCCATGAACAACCAGGTTGGTCATATTGCCGATGAGATAAGCTGTCAAGCCCAGATTAAAGAGCATATAGAAAATATCAAATAGCATCTCCACTGGGTTCTCAGCATGTAAGTCCCCATATCCTGTTGTTGTCAGTGTTGTAATGGACCAGTACAGAGCAGTAACATATCTAGTCCACAAGCTCTCTGATCTGAATGTAGGCATCACGGCACCAATCCATGTATTCTCTGGGTAGGGGTATCTGTCAGCAAGCATATAGTTGAAGCATCCCGCGCAATGCACCGCGAAGAGGGTGACCTGCATTCGATCGTTGCATATTTTATAATCAGCGATTTTTCTTCTTCTGGGAAAAAATAATTAACATTCTGCATGGTTGAAACTTTTGAAGATAAACGGTAAATTATAATATTTCAAGAAATTTTTCAGAAAATGAATAAATTTCAGGAAGACTTACAGAAATAAGCTTTGAGCACCTAGTCCAGAAATAGTTGAATCGGATATCCTTCTCCAGCCTGGTTAAAACTAGATGATCAAAATTGTGCATTTTTCATTCATGACTCAAACATGAAGGTCCTGGAGAAAGGTCACTAACCTGGCAAACAGCGTGCTGACTCGGTTAAGACGCCACAACCTAAGCATATTGAGTGCCTTAAAAGAAAGGTCATTCCCCTTGTGTGTAAATAGAAGGATGATGGGTTGAAATGGAGCTGTTGAACACACGTCGAATATGAACCAAGTTGATAGATATCTGCAGAGGATCATATTTTGTTAATGTCAGGTCAGAATCTTCCAGTTCCAAATGTGGGGTTACTAAAATGAAATGAATTACGAACCTCACTGCAATTCTCTTGCGATCATCCACAAGAAGATGAGTTTTACTATCAACATAAGCTACAAAGAATGTCAAGACAATGTCAATGGCGAAGAAGCTATTGACAATGGTCTCAACTAGCAAGAGCTTGGAGGGCAAGTCCCTCAAGAATGCTAGCTCAAACGGGCAAATCCAGGCGGAGTAAACGACTAGGACTATAAGGAACAGCTCCCAGAACCTGAGAGGCACACAGAGAAAGCAGAGGAAACCATGTCAGCTGCTGCTGTTTTGTTCTTCTTCTTGTTGTTGTTGTTACGACATGTAAGGCACAGAGGGTGAAGTGTGAGCCTCACCTGTATCGGGGATCGTAGGGCGATACGATGAACTTCTTGAGCTTATTGGAGTGGTTTATGGTTGCGCCGAGAGACGGCAGTAGCTCGATGGAGAAGCTGTCTCTGGTCCCATTGATCTGAAGTCCATCCAAGAATTGGTGGAAGTAAGACTTGGAATGAGCTTGAGTCATGCTTGCTTTTGCTGCTCTATATTTGCCAGTGGACTCTATATGGAGAAGGCATGGAGGATGGCACCTGTATATATATGGATGCTGCAGCTGATAAACATGCAGGGTTAGGGGTCAACAGGAACAGGGTGCGCGTGTTTTCTGTGGGCTGTGTGTGTACGTGAAGCTGTTCATTCGCCACGCGCAGTCCGCAAGATGTATCACACGTTCTCATGGAAAGCCTTATTTGATTCTTTCTGGTAAACCGACCGCTACTATCCGCTTGAGCCGTAAACTGTCTGTGGTGTGCATCATTTTGCCGGAGTGCTGTACGTCCCAAGTGCTTGTGACTCACCAATGAATTCATCAATGACAATTCTTCCACATGTGCCAAATATATGCCAAGAGCGTGGCCAGAACCATGGATGGATGTCATTTCTGGAAGTAAATTGCGGTGTACTTATCATCTTTGGGTATATTCTCTTAGGTTGGTGGTTCAAGTAAGACTTGGTTTAGTTCTCATTAGTGCGGGCGAATGGTTAATGAGCAGCTTGTCTCCAAGATATCTTGTCAAAGTCTAATCCAAGCCTGCGTGTTCTGATGCCTACCATTTACTGAATGCCATCAAGATTTAGCCGGTGCACTGATTGGACTGCGCTTTTTTCTTGGGACCATAAGGACTGAACAGACTGGGCCTCCATTATTGTGGATTTCTGGCAAAAGCTTTAGTTGTATACAATCTTATTTCAAGTTCTGTCTTGTTTTGCATCCTTGCTCAACCAGCCATTCTCTTTCTTGTTTAGACATACCCAACTCATATCTCTTGCCTTCTGATTGGCCCCATGTTGAGATTCCAGACAAAGGAGAAAATCCTACTTCTTGGTACACTTATTGATCTTCTTGTCGATGTGCTAATTGAATAATTAGTGTGTGATTTAGTTTGTTTGAATGATTTTGCTGCTTCAATAGTACCAACTATATTGAAAGATGCTCACACCATCATTTGCCATGCAGATTAATCTCGCTGCTAACTGCGGTTAGTAGTGCCAACTTTGGTGATGTGATATGGTGCTGATCTGCACCTGATGATACTGCCTCTTATTCTGTAAGATTTTTTTTGTGTCAACTCAGATCATGACTTATCAATTCTTGAAATAGGTTTTGACGCCACTTTATAGATAAAACCACGCGATCGAACGATACAAAGTGTTGAGAAGACCTTCTTACAAAACAAATCAAAGAAAATTCAAACAAACAATAAAGAGACACAAGATAATGCACAAGACATGCACTACTATACGTCACAACCTCACCGCCGGGCATGGTGAAAATGCATCTAATCCCCTAGGGTGGTTTTGGTAATTAACAACAACATATAACTCATTGAACTAATGTCTACTCAAATCATATTTCAGGAAAGTTCAATGTAGGATAATGGATGGATATGAGAATGTACCCCTCAAGATGCTATGGATAAGGTGGTTCTGCTCCGAAGACTCTTCATTTCTACTATTTTAGTGACTGATATCATTGAGTCCTAGGATCTTGCCAATACTATAAAAAAGGTGAGGTTGTGACGATGATATTGTTGCTCAAGTGCTCAATTTAACCTTCACAGCCTCAAAGAATTCCCCCAAAATCCACTATATCAAAAGTCAAAATGTCATTTCGGTGCCACGAATCAAACCCAGTCCAACACACCGAAATACCAGATATAATCGTTGCTCCTAAACCCTAGTGTTTCGGTCTCACCGAAATGTTAGGTCAATCCCACTAATATGTTCTCTGCATAGGTCTTTCTCCAACTGAAGTCATTTCGGAAAATCCAAAATATCCAGTCGGTCCCACTGAAACTCTCTTTGGCTTCAGTGATGACCAAGTGGACACGTTTTGGAAATTCCCAGTGAACTCAGTCGGATCCACCGACCTGTACAATGTGCACCTGACAGATGTTTAGGTGCCTCCGAAGCAGTATATGTCGGTTTCACCGAAACGCCAAAGTTGTTTGCTTTGCACAGTTTAGTCCGACCAATTGGTTTCAGACGGTCCCACCGATACGTGTTAAAGTAGTGTAACGATTGGATTTTCAATGATGCCTATATATACCCCATCCATCTTCTTCATTTGTGAGGAAGGAAAATCAGACAAGTCCCATACTTCTACAACCATTTTCTGAGAGACAGAAGCCCCCATCTTGTGTTGAGATCAAAGGATTCCACTCCAACCGTTCAAACCTTGATCTCTCATCCCCACAAGTGTCTTTCTTCCAAACCATCTAGTTTCCACATAGCCAAATCTGAGAGATATGTTTTAAGATTGGATGAGGTGATCTTTGGAAGCAAAAGAGTAAGGACTTCATCAACCACAATCCCACTTGTTACCTTTTGGAGGGTGGATTGCCTCCTAGCTTGGCTAGGTGTTCCTTTGAAACTCTCAAGATTTTGAAGGAGCCAAGAAGTTTGTAAGGGCAAGGATATCGCCTACTTCGTGAAGATCTACCTTGAGTGAGGCTAGTCCTGCGTGGGCGTACACCAGTGGAATAGGTAAGCTTGCTTCTTTGTGAATCATATGTGAGTGGAGCCCCGTGGACACCCGCGAGCGTTATCTTAAGTGATTCAAGCCTCCACCAACGAGGAGTACGATATCACCAACTATCGGAACCTCGGGATAAAAATACTTCATGTCAACTTCGTTTGCATCTCCCTAAGCTTACTCCAATACCTTGTGTTTATGCTTGCAATGTTATTTATGCTGCTCCCTCTATTAGACTTGCATGCATAGGTGTGAAGACTAGAGTAGAATTGCTAAAACTTGCCTCCAACTTAAATTGGGAAAAGGATAAGTTTTTAATTGGTCAAGTAGTATAATGTAACACCCCGGGTGTCACGCTACAGTGATCACCTTATCTAATGCCAAGTCATTATGATTTGCAAATGTTAATCAACCTTGATCATGCCTCAGATCAAATGCGAACTCAATTGAATATCCAAAACAAAAGTGAAAATTAAAGTGAAACCAAAAATCACGCAACCAATTTTATTAAATACATGATAATCACTAGGTCATGAAAAATATGACTACCTATTTATTAAAATGTTTAATGAATCCAAACCAATATAACGGTAGCAGAAACTGCTACTTAATCCAATTTCCAAATAATATAAAATTAAAATGAATTTATTGGGCAACTAAACTTTTTGTATTAGTGTAGTAAATTGTAACAACAATATTGGTACTAGTATTACACTTTATAAAAATCAAATGTTAGTGAAACAAATTAAGACAATTACAAAAAAAAAATTAAAAAAAAGAAGCCGACCCAGGCCAACTGAGCCTAGTGCCCAGTCGGCCCAAGACGGCCTAGCCAGGCCCAGCCACCTAGACCCCCTGGCGTCGTAGACAACCGCCGTGGCCCGTGGCCTCCCTCTCGATCTCTCCCCTCCCTCCCGATCCCCTTTCCTCTCGATCCCCTCCCTCTGACGGATGCGACCGCCGTCGGCCCTCCCGGCCGCTGTGCTGCACAGCCGCGCCGCCCCGGCCTCAGCCACCCTTGGATCCCACGGCCACCGCGCCGCCGCTGTGCGCCACCACCTGACTCGCCGCTCCCCCCTCCTGGCGCCGCCCTCGGCTAACCCTAGCCGACACGGCTCAAGCCTGGAGCCATGGTCACCGACGCCATGGTTCTCGGCGTGGTTCCGGTGATCTCCCCCCACGCCCCGGTGCTCTGCCCCGACCACCTTCGGCCTGCCCTCGAACCTCCCAGTGAGCACGCCGCTCCTTCCCCTCTCCCCCGTCTCACACGGTCGCCGTGGTCACGCCCGCTCGAGCGCAGCCGTGCTCTGCGCCTGGGCCACGCCCGCACTGCCTACAGCCGCTCCAGGCCACCTGGGCGCCAACCCCCTTCCCTGCTTACTACCTGCCACGAACATAGCCATGGTCGTGGTGTGCGTATGCGTGCCTACTATGTGCGCTAGTGTGTCGCCTGATGCGCTGCCTGTTATCTACAATTACTCTTTGATTAGCCTTGTCCAATTGCTCCTTACAGGTTAAACACGTGCATTGGCCTAATGTATTAGAGAATGACCATTCAAAATAACTCATATTTGTATATCAGAACATAATTACATTCCAGGAGTATCATAGTTTTTCTTTCACTAGACAACAAGCTGCTGCTTGTGGCACTCTGCTGCTCAAGCTGTTGTTGCTTGCTGAAACTGTGCTGCTGATGTTACTACTGATGCTGCCGATCCCTCTTTTGTGAGAAAGAAAGCAGCAGCAAAACCCTAGCCAAATGGATTCAAGTGTAGATAAAAAATTATGTGTATTGAAAGTACACATAACCGTCTTCATTTTACACCATTAGATCGAATAAAATTGATGCATGGATTAATTCCTATAAAATTAACAAAATGCAGTTTTTTGTCAACCGTAAAACAATCATGTCACCATTGCAAGTTTAGTGCAATAAATTGACATGCTACTTGAACTTGTCATGGCATCGAATGATATGGCATGAAAGTACTTTGATATGGTGGAAAACACATATATAAAGTATCTCCATTGGAGATGTAGATCCGTGGCAATCGTCAAGCAAACTTGACATCTTTTAATGATTTCTGGAATTAGCCTCGAGTAGCACTTTTCGGACTGAGTTTTAATTAAGTAAATGTGCTCTACTAAAACCGTCATCCGTGCCGGATTCGAGATCACTGACAACTGATAAAGATTGGAATAGAACACAAATTCATCGGAGGAGTGAAAACCTAAACCATAGCCTTTCGAATGTGCTAATGGATGCTTAACACCGCAAAAATCGCAGACTTAGTAAAATTTCGGTGGAACCCAAATGAGACAATGACAGGTTGGACCCACTTGTTATTAAATAAATGTAAGGATTAATTTAAATACCATGTATGACATGTGGGTCCCAACTGTTAGGTTGACTAGTCAAATTTACTGTGTGGATAATGTTGCATTTAAAATAATAAAAGAAATTCCAGAAATTCTTTTAAATTGAATAAAACTTTGAAAATCAATATCTTTTAATCCGTAACTCCGATGAAAATAATTTATATATAAAACTTGACCAAAATCAATACGTAGAATAATAATACGATATCCGTATGTCTACGCCCCCCTCTAACACAACAAACATCGACATTCCCCCCCTCCGGGCGGTCTGTCCGATAATTGCTCGATACCGTAAAACTCTCCGGATGAATTTATTCTGAACACGAAAGTCGTTCAGAATGGATCAACTAACACGGATACACCATCCATACGTTTGTCGGATGTCCACGACACCTCCGGCATGGTACCTTCCCCTCCGGATCATCTGTCCGGTAATCAACCGGTACTGATGAGTCATCCCCGGATAAATCCCTGCTCCGGGAAAATCACCGAACACCGCGTTAGAGCCCCGTTGCTTTATATCTGTTATGTCATACAATTGTATTGCTATTATTGCTGTGTATTTATTGTTTCTCCCCCCTTTATTCTCCGATAGACCTCGTTGCTGCCGCCGACGACACCGTTGCCGAGTACGACTACTTCGTCAACGACCGTACCACTACTACCGAGCTTCCAGGCAAGCAAAGCCATTCTCTTCCCCAGATATCGTCTATCTTTCCGTACTTTTCTTGCACTAGGCATGGTTACTGCTGCCGCTATGTTGCTTACTTATTCAATTGCATAGCCTGTCATTGTCACCCCTTGATGTACCTTTCCTTTGTCCTATGCTGCCTTATAAATATATATATAATATTCAGCAGTGAACCCTGCGCATTGTTAGCTAGGATTAGATAGCGGGCTGTGATCACTCTGGTGAGTGAACGCGGATTACAAAATATTATAACTGCAACAGGTACGGATCAATGCAGACGCCCTAGGGAATCTACAACGGCGAGACTCTGCCGAGTCGCTTCGAGTTTGACTTACGAGTGGATGGACTCGTATTTCACTCTCGTCGGCTCAGTAGCGTAGCATCACTGGGATGATACGAGGGTATTCCTCTTTAGTTCGTTCCACTGGTGTCTCGGCACCACCGGGATTATACGAGAATATTCCTCTTTAGTTCATTCCGCTGGCGTCTCTGTCGAACCTCTTCAAGTGTACCATCGAGGGTGATTCCTCCTGGCTTCACTTGGTGGTAGGCCCTCGAATCAACTGGTGTCCTTACAGTTAAGGAGTCGAGTGACCCAACGGTGCCCGCGCAGGGTATCTTAGCGGAACGACAGGTCAGGTGTATTCCACCGGTGTGCGGCGGGCCTGGTACTGTTCGTGGCCGAAGGATTTCCTGTTGTACGAAAGTCGAGCTCTACCAAGAGCACACGCGAGACAAGGTAAGGAGACGGTTCACCTTGTTGGTAACCGCACGAGTTGGTGGGACGACAGGGCAGGCACCGACGTTACTGGTGGTCCTGGCTGTAATCGTTGTCCGCGACTCACCGAGAAAGGGGCAACGATAACGGTTGTCCCGGCAGATAATAATAAAATGACTTAACGGTTTAGGTGGATGACTTGAGTGGTTCGACGTGCCCTATACGCACTACCTCCACGTGGGATTACGGTGTGGGCCCTCCGCGTTGTGGTCTCGTTCGAAAGCTCTGAAAGACGTCCAGTTCATCATTGTGGTTAGGTCGATCCGCATCCTGGAAGAGTTGCGTGGAATCACTTGGCACACAACGACCCGGAGGGCGAGGGGCGACGGTCCAAGACCCCCTTGCGCTTAGGACTTTAGACCGGCGGGGACCTCTCTGATGAGCCGTAGGATGGGCCTCGGCGTGTCGGATAGCCTCGGCGGGGCATTCCCTAACAAGGTGTACACCACCCTGGAGATCCGAGCGTGTAGGGTAACAGTAGTGCAGCCCCTGCAGGGATGATAATCTGTTCGGATAGCCGTGTCCACGGTAACAGGACGCTTTATGCTGAAGCCAGAGCCTACTACTACAAACTACTACAATTAAACTGTTGGTTCCGTTTTCTTTTCCTCGCAGGGAGTCGAGGAAGGGATCTCGGAGGCATATATAATTGTTATCTATACAACTTACTATTATACAATGCTGCAGCAACTTCTGCTGCATTGTTATCACATTCATGCTTATAAACTGTTGGCTGATTCTTACCTCATGCTTAAAGACTCGTCGGAAGATACTAGTCTTCGATAGGCCTAGCTTCTCTTCCTTGCTCTGACTTTCTACCTTGCAGTCCACTATATACAGCCTCCCCTTTCCATTTGATACAAATGCATAAATGCTTAGTAGCGGACGTAAGACTCGGGGGTATGCTAGATACTCACCTGCTTTATTTCCCCCCTTTTTGTTTTCCCTGATCGGCCGCTGCAGTCGACGTTGAAGCCTTGGAGTCCAGGAGCAGGAGATCCCCGATGTCGACCACCGCAACGTGAAGACCCTCGATGCCTTCTACGACGTCAAGTTCCCCTTTGACCAGGAGTAGTTTGGAGGTTCCCAGGCAGGAGGCCTTGCCTTTTCGATCGAGTGTTGATTTTGTGCTAGCCTTCTTAAGGCAACCTTGTATTCTTGTGTCTGTACTCAGATATTATTGCTTCCGCTGACTTTGTGCTCTCGAGCTGTTGTATTCGAGCCCTCGTGTCCCCTGGCTTGTATTAAACAGCTTGTGTTATTTTATTCGTAGAGTTCTGTTGTGATATCTCACCGTGAGTCCCTGATCTCGACCGTGTACCTTGCGTGTATGATTACTGTACACGGTCTGATTTTGGGGGCGTCACATATAATCACCCCCTCTATACGTACTTATGATCCTACAATTGGTATCAGAGCTTGGTCTCCATTTGCATTGGTTTGATCACCAAGGAGAAGTATGTCATCTAGTGAGGAAAAAATTCACTGTAGAGGTCCTTACTTTGATGGCACTAATTTTGCTTCTTTGAAAAACAAAATGAAAATTCATATTCTTGGTCATATTCAATCCGACAAAGAAGAACAAACCTATGATCAATATCCCTCTAATCTATTATCCATAGAGTCCAAATGTCATCGCGGACTCCGGAAATTATACTAGATATCATCAAGTGAGAAACATCATATCCATTACATCAGGGAAATATAGGGTAAACATCATAGGATTCAACCATATTAACATAGTTCATGATCACATCATGGGAGAGAGAGATAACCACATAGCTACCAGTACAAGCCCTCATCCCCGAGGAGGAACTACCCCCACATAGGCATCAAAGTCGATGAACATGACTTCGGAGGTGAATACCCGTCCATCTAGGGTGCCAGAACAAGAACTTTTATCTCCCGAACTAGGGTTTTCGATGGAGGTGGAGCTCGGAATTGTTTCTAGAAAAATCCTTGGGGTGTTCTCGGTTTTAGGTCAGGAGGCAACTTATAGGCGAAGGGGGGGGGGGTCCCGAGGCAGGGCCCCAGTCGAGGAGGTGGCCAGAGAGTGAGAACCAATACCTGGCCACTCCTAGGACCCCACCTGGGGATTGTGGCCCCCCTAGGCTTGCCCTCTTGGCTTCGAAAGTCTTCTAGAAAGTTAGAACTTTTGTAAATTTTCTGGATTTTTCTGAGCACTTACATTTTTGGACCTTTTTATCAATGGAGAGAGAAAATAAATAGAAACAGACACTTGGCGCTGGATTAATAGGTTAGTCCAATAAATGCTAGAAAAGAATAGTAAAAACATGTAGTAATGTTGCACAACAAGCATTGAACAAGAAAAAAAAGCATAGATACATTTTGGGCGCATCTGGATCAAGGACTCTGCAAATTCATATTGCTTAAGGAAAATGCAACGATCATGTATACCATCTTTTATGATTCTTGAGTATAGGGATCCCACACTATTAAGAGGGGATAATCGAGCGTTTAGTTGAAGGCTTGCTCAAACTAATCAACAAGTAAAACAAATAAAGTTTGTCCAGGCCATGCATCCGCAGAGAAGATGTTGGTTGCTGATGACCCACAAGTGTAGGGGGTCTATCATAGCATTTTTGATAAGTAGGAGTGTCGGTCCCAACGAGGAGCAGAAGGTAATGACAAGTGAATTTGAGGAAAGTGGAACTGCAAATACTGCAAGGTAACTTTTTATGTGTTTCGTAATAGTTGACATGGAAATAAAGGAGCAAACAAAGTAAAGAATGATAAAGTGCAGCAAGTGGCCCAATCCTCTTGAACACAAAGGACAAGCCAAAGGGTTTTACTTATGAATGCTAAAACGCTCCTGAGGAGACATGGGAGAGACAGTCAAGTTACTTTCATCATATTTCACCAAATAACATCGATTGTTTTTGTAGGTGTTGTGTGTGTGAACATATGACCGCATAGACTAAGACAAGTGCACTCTTACGATTAAACCTCTTGCAAACATCCGCAAATACAAGAAAGTAATTAAGATAAAACCTAATCGTAGCCATACACTTTGGGATCCTACACTCCCTTGTGCAAAAGCGCGCAAAACGGGGTTCATGTTTTTTTCAATCCGACAACCCACCATAAGCATTCATAATATACAATGTCTTCCCCTAGGCTCTTTAAAGGTGAAGTGCTATGTAGTCGACGTTCACATAGCAACACTAGAAGAATGACACCACAACTTAAATATCAAATCAAAAAATATTACTTCAACATTATATGATTACTTGCAACAAGACTTCTCCCATGTCCTCAAGAACTAAAGGAACTACTCACAAGACATAAAAGAGATCATGATCAGTGGTTATAAATATATGATTAACAATCTGATCATACCAACAATTATCCAACAAAACTTAATAGCATCAACCACAAAGCAGTAATCAACACCGATAAAATAGAGGGGACGAATTGTACAAGATACAACCCTAATTGCAATTGTAACATAAGATGGGATGAAAGTGGAGATGGTGCTGATGTTGAGGAAGATGGTGATGATGATCTCGATGATGCCCGTGATGATTTTGATGACGATGGTGATGATGTTTGCCTTCGGGTGGAGTTTTCCCCGGCAGAATCTGGCTGTCGGAGAGGTCTTCTTCTCTTTGCTGGTTTTCGCCTCCTAGCGGCAGCGAAAAACCCGATATGATTTGCCTCCTTATGTTTTTAGGTCATCGGGAGTATATATGTGAAAGAGTGGGCATGGAGGTGGGCCACACCACCCAGGCGGTAGAGGGCACGGCCAGGGGGTGGCCGCACCACTTGGTCTCTTGGATGCCAGGTGCCCCCCTCCGGGGCTTTTTCTGGCCTCCTGCATCAATTCTTCCAAAAATTATTTTCCTAGGATTTCATCTTGTTTGGAGTTGTGGAAGTTTGTTGTTCTGATGTTTTTTTTCGGCTATATCCTGACTCTGTTGGATGGCTCCGAAAAAAAGTGAACTATGCGAAACAAGGCAAAGCTTCATAAGAGATGCATCATAATGTGAAACATATCAATGAATAGAGGTGAATTATAATACAAAATAGTGATGCAAATTGGACGTATCAGCTGCCCCACTTTTCTGGATATCCGACACACTGGCGAACGTCCGTGCCATTCCTTCACACAAACAATGTAGCATAAGTCATTTTCCCACACATCTGGCAGAACTCCGGATATCCGAGCTACAACATTAATGGGCTTGCGACCAACTGCATTTTTTCCAGATGTCCTGCACACAGAGGGATGATCGAGCTCGCATGTCCAGTAGGCTAGGTTGCACCACGATATGCTCTCTGCGTAGTTCTATCCCCAACTGAAGTCATTTCGGAAAATCCAAAATATGCAGTCTGTCCCACTGAAACACTCTTTGGTTTCAGTGATGATCAAGTGGACACATTTGGAAAATTCCAAGTGAACTCAGTCGGAGCCACCAACCTGTACAAAGTACACCTGGCGGGCATTTCGGTGCCTCAGAAGTAGAGTCTATTTCACATAAACGCCAAATTTGGCTGCTTTGCAATGTTCGGTTTGACAGATTGGTTTCAATCTCTCCCATCGAAACGTATTAAAGTAGTGTAGCGGCTATATTTTTATTGATGCCTATATATATACCCCACCCATCTTCCCCATTCGTGAGGAAGGAAAATAAGACAAGTCCCACACTTCTACAACCATTGTCTGAGAGAGAAGCCCCCACCTTGTGTTGAGATCAAAGGATTCCACTCGAACCATTCAAACCTTGAACTCTCATCCCTTGAAGTGCCTTTCTCCCAAGCCATCTAGTTCTCCACATGCCAAATCTGTGAGAGATGGTATAAGAGTTGAGTAGGTGATATTTGGAAGAAAAATACCAAGGCCTTCATCAACCACAATCCCACTTGTTACCTTTTGGAGGGTGGATTGTCTCCTAGCTTGGCTAGGTTTTTCTTTGAAGCCTTTAAGATTGTGGGGCAGCTAAGAAGTTTGTAAGGGCTCGGACATCACCTAATTCCTAAAGATATACCACGAGTGAGGCTAGTTCTTCGTGAGCGTACGTCGATGGAATAGGAAAGCTTGCTTCTTCGTGGACCCTATGTGGGTGGAGCCTTGTGTGGACTCTAACGAGAGTTATCTTAAGTGATTGAAGCCTCCATCGACGAGGAGTATGATAGCACCAACTATCGGACCTAAGAAGGTTTGTACACTGAATGATGTATTGTTTTTAAATGTTTTATATCCTTTGCATTGCTCTTACGAAACAGTAAAATTGACCCAATCTGAAAATAAATGGAGGCGGTTGTAAAAGACTAAACCTTTTTTAATGAGAACATAATGCATGTGGTTGATTCATGGAAATCGATGCAGGTGTTTGAGGCGATTAGGCAACAAGAGCCACCTACGAATGTACAATATTCCAGGAGGTTTCTAAACCACCTCTGCTCTGATGACTATCAGCAACACAATCTTTGAGGTTGAATAGGGAACCACTGCAAACCTATGTACGAATACCACCTCCAAAGCCCAATTATGTACTACTATTGGGAGGGGAAGAAGATGGCCTCGTATGTCAGAAGGGGGAGATGAATGAGGAGCGGGCCTTCACCCACCACTTTGGGACTTCACTACCATCATCGACCCCTGATGATGAGGTGTTGGGGAGACGTGATAAATCGTATGTTGCATAGAAGGACGATAGGTGGCGTCGTTTGTTAGGAGGACAAATTTTCTGAAATAATTTATCAATTCTTCTGGGGTCCTCAAGAAGTAAAAATAAGAGCCAAAGGGGGGCTGGGGGAGGTCCCACCTGGCTAGCGGACCAGGTGGCACGGCCAGGCCCTGGCCGCGCCCCCTGGCCGCCTGGACCATGGGTGACCCCCCTCCAGGTGGCCTTCTGGCTCCGGGAGTCTTCTGAAAAGTTGGAATTTGGGGAATTTTTCGGGAATTTTCTGAGAGACATCATTTTCCACCTTTTTTCTGCACAAAAACTGACATACATGCAACTCTGCTTAAAACAACGTCAGTCCGGGTTAGTTCCATTCAAATCATTCAAGAATAAGGTCAAAACAATAGCAAAAGTGTTTAGAAAATTTGATACGTTTTGGAAGTATCAAGTTGTCACTGGTCCTTCTGAAAGTTATCAAACACTTAGCTGACTCCATCGCCTCCAAGGCCCCTCTCCTCCTTACTGATCCTCCGATCTCAGTCACCATGACTTTCTCCACCGCTATCTACACCATGAAAATTGAGATATCAACATGTCCCATATATGTCAACAGAAAACAGAGCTTCGCGTCGCGCCCTCATGAAGTCGCATAGATTGATATTGACGCGCACGACCGGATTCTATCCGATCCAGATATCCTTGGGAAAGATCACCAATAGCAGTTCTGTAACACGCCGACATCTAGATCGTGGAGGGCTGATCATGCAGATCGTTATTGTGATGCGGGAAGAGCATGAGAGTTGCCACCACACCAGTACCTCCACCATGTCGTTGCCATCGTCGCCACGATGGAGGACACTAGCCCGCGTTGCCCACAGCCCGCGCCGTCGGCTGAAGACGCACAGTTCTAGGGGATCCCAATCCACTTCTATCCCCTCTCCTGCACGATCCGCCACCTAGAAGCCCATCACTTGCCACCTGTCCAGAGTGCTACTGTCGTGGGGACCTGCTGCCACATCACCGAGGCCCTCGCCATCGCGACGTATCGGCCCAGCCATGCCGCCTCTTGGTAAGGCCATGTGCGAGGATGCAAAATGCCCCGCACTGCCGACGCCTACCAGGTTTTTCTCGGCTGAGTCCTCTTGCAGCTGTGAGGGAGGAGGAAGGGAGAGGAAGGAGCTGGTGGCCACGGCTGGAGTGCCCTCCCCATCACCCACGGGAGCGATGCAGGAGGGTCTGATCAATTCCAGGTTAGGCGAAACTCAAATGCTGGGTCGCGTTTAAAAAACATGAGTCAGCTGTGGGAGATAATTTCACTTCCTGGTCTCTTCACCTACTAGGTATGCACACAACCTTTTTAGTATTGAGTACCAAGATAAGCATGATCCTCAATTTTTTTTAATGAGTACCAAGATATATCTAGATGAGTGGTTCAACCACACATCAAGTTTGATTCTCAATAAATGGAGAAAAACTCCTATACATCAGAAAATAGGCTTCTGCCCCCTTTATAGATAAATGAATCGAACAAGATACACAACCGAATGATACAAGATACACAACCCATGGCACGAAACTTTCGCTCAACAACTCACCGAGCCACTGATGCCGCCAGAGGGAGCCCGAGAAGGTCTAATCCCCAGATCCAGATCAGGACACTGCCCCTACGAGAGAGGGAATGCCCGGGCTACCCGCCGCTCACTGGCCCGATGCCCACACACCCGGGGGGGGAGAGCGACCACCACCACAATGATGTCTGCCGGAAAGCAACCATGTGGTCCACCATCTAGGGCCCCGCCCTGGTATCTCTGCCCCCAGACACCACCACACATCACCTCACCACACCTCAACCCCGGTAGGACGAGTAGAAACCAGATGTCTACTCAGTGCCCGGCATCAATCCGCGGACCTGAGTTGACCCTCCACTGTATGGGGTATCAACGTCTGCATCCCAATCCCGTCCCCATACCGGACTTAGGGAACACGATCCTAGGACTGCTAACGGCTGCTATCAAGCCCTCTCGGAGCTTGCATGATGCCAAATTCGAGGTCAAATGCATCGATCTATTGGACGAATAGCAGTCCAAGGGCCACCACCACCGCACACCGCATTCGTGACGAAACCGTTCACGACGCAACGAGGCCAAGACTACCATCAAATACTCAGGGAGCGACACCGATCTTCCCCGGGTCTAGATCCGGCCTACCCGAGCACAAAACCTATGACCGGGCCACCGCCGCAGACTGCAGGGCTGGCGTCCAACCCCGTGCATCGCCGGCCCAGTTCCGAGAGAAGAGGAGCCGCCACACCACCGCTCCGTGCTACGAGTCGAACCGCAGCCGCCACATCACCATCGCCAGCACTAGCCCGCACCACCAACAATCTCCTTCGTTTCGTGCCATCACAACCTTCATCTCCTATCGACCATATCTGGCCACCGCAACGCAGGAACGTTCCGCCACCACCACCTATGACCGTCACCGGACACCAAGGCACAGGGAGACCATCAGCAACACCTACTAACAACCAAGCCCGACAACCGCAATTGCCGGGGTTACCGGCGCCAGTTGCCTGCGTCAGATCCAGAGAAGACCCGCGCCGCCAAAGCACGACAACCATCGAGATGCCCCACTATGCATCCCCCTGACAGCCCTCCACGCAGCCACCAGTAGCCGCCGACACCGCGCCTCTCCTAGAGCCACGCATCGGCTCGGGAGGCTACCCCGCGCCAGACCACCTCAAGGGACGGGAGAGAGGGCCCCTACGCCAGCCGGCCTTTTCCCGGCGGCAGCTCAGGACGAGATCAGCTCCCCCCTTCCCCCGCCGCTCGCGGGAGCAGGCCGGTCGAGGGCTTTTTTCGTACTGTCTCCAGATAATAAAATGAAACATCCAAAAACCCATGTACTTCACCTATCAATTCTGGGAATTGAACCTGAATCGTTAGGCTGCACAACCGTATGCCTAACCACTCTGAGCTAAGGCTCTCTTTGCATATGACAAAATGATATATTGCACCAACCTTTGTATTATGTTTCTTGCTTCTATCTTAATATGCGACAAGCGTCCCTTCTGCATGGTTCGAAAAAGAGTTTCTAGTTTTTTTCTTTCTCAATTAGCTAGAACTGAAGACTATTTATTTGAGTGCTCCAGAAGAAAAACTATTTATTTGTCAAAAGTATAGTCAAGATCTCATTATTTTATCAAGATTTGCTACCTGTCTAGTGTCCATCATCAGGCAGTTGCACGTGTTTCTTTGAATGAGATGAGGAAATAGACATGCAGTAGCTATTTTCTCATTATACATTTGCTGGACCCGGCAAATGGATAAACCATACATGTCTCTATCTGCTATTCTCTCCATACATTGAAATGGCTACACTTCTTGTTCATTTGGCTGTTTTATTTAAAGGCAGTACAAACGCAGATGCTCTACCTCGGATGTATTCTCAACACTGCCCGTATCCCCCTTAACTCTTGTACTAAATTGACATGGTGTCAACAATACTCTGGTATAGTTTGTTTTAGTATTTTTTTACCTAATGACCTATGTATCGTAACGTAGTTTCAAATATGAAATTTCTTATCACATATACGATATGGTAATTAATCTCTGCAATTGTTGCAAGGACCTATTCGACAAGTGTCTCGAAAATGATTAATCAAAAGTTCAAACTTTCACCTTTTTTTTCAAAAAAATTAAAGTATAGTAGCACACTGCAATGGAACTATATATGGTAGTCCCACAAAATGAATTTTGTTAATTGTGGTGTCTTGAGCCAGTTTCTTTTCTTGGTAATTCAGCATTCTCCCATCCATTGATGCTGGCTCTTTCTTATGTCCTCTTGTGCTCCTATAATCTTCTGCTTCTGGTGGAATGTCTCCCTGCATTAGTGCATTATCACAGGTGACCATGTGAGAGTGGGGAGTGATGAAGTGGCGCGGTCCTTGCACGCATGTGCATGCATGTGTCTACCACCCCCTTTCTCGTTGCATCTTTCAACTATATGTATGATGTATCTGGCTTCTTTCTTGTTGGAGAATGGTGACATGTAGGGGGAGTTCATTCCCATAATGAGATGCTGGAAGTGATGCTGCCATTATTTGTAAATGTCATGGATAATGGTCTCACATGGGCAGTATCATTCGTATATATGTGGTCATACTCATTGTAATGTCTGGAGAAAGGTGTGAGTATAGCTCAAATCCAATCTGTTTATCAGCCACGTTACTCGTTTTCTGCCTAACTTCTGGCTAAATTATAAAGGCCCAAGATTAGTTTCCTGTGGACCATAGTAAGGGTTTATATCAATTAACAATCAGTGAATCGGTTCCCTTCTGATTAGTCATTTTCATTACGCTCTTACTTTTTGGGTTCTGTACTTTTGTGTGGTCTTATCTAATTATATTCCTTGTTGTTATCTAGCTTATATGATCTGTCAGTGAGCACTCCTGTTGCAGTATCAGCAGTTTGGAATCATTTGTTTGCCCATAAAGAGCCAAACTATTTATGTTCCCTTTTTTGGTATCATGATTCTATTTGAGAACTCGACGACAGTACTTGACATGCTCTATTCTGCATGTTTACACCTTATTTGTTATTTTACCTAGGGCTAAATTATCAGACATGGGTCATCAGGTATCTGAAATTTGGAGAACCAGATATTTGCGTAACATTGCGACAGGATTACGATCCCGGGTAACTCAGTGTTCCCCCGGGGTGTTACTGAGATAAGACTTGTGTCTTTTGTTTTTTCACTATATAAATTTTTCTACTTGTCTTAATGAAAAGAACCTGTTGAATGTGAGCATGTGCACATCATAGATGGTACTGTAACTAAGTTATGGCTGTTCCATGCTGGACAGGTCGCATTCGAACTACAATTTCGTCAAACAGATGCAGAGGAATTCGGGAAAGGCGATTGCGCCGCAGAAAGCGATATGATTCAAGAGGAGGTGCTGAAGATGTGGTAGTTAGTAAATAATCTTTGCCAGTACTTGTGGGTGAAGATTTGGGGTATGATATGGTATGCAAAATTCTAAATTCCCACCTCTCTCTTTCGTGAGCATTTGTTAATGCTTTCTACATGATTATCTAACCATAATGTGTTCTCATATTAGCAAGATTCCAAATAATGATATGGATATCGAGATGTACGATAGAGTGCATGCGATAGCATCACTTTTTGCCTACACATAGCTTTGATCTTCTATGATTTTACTAACTGTTGACGTATTTTTGTGTGGGTTGGTGTTGCCTTTGTGCATCTTAGCTATGAATAGATTAGATGTGTGCTCATTATGTTTATATTCTCTTGATGTTCTATTTTAAACTAATGAAATATATTTTTATCAAAAAAAGTGTTGACATCACTCAAAGAAACCAGCCGGATCGAGGCCTTGCATCCAGACCCAGGTATGGGGAAACCCAGTTGGTCTACACGGAGGAGATGGATGGATGGATGCGGGTGGGGGGGAGTGCGGATGTGCCCATGAAAACGACCCGGGTGGTACGTGGGGCTGGGTGTGCCTCCATCGTCTCATCTTGATTACGATTCGGTAAAAGGAGAATAATAATGCAGGCCATAAACTAATGGGGGGCACGCTGGCCGTCCATCCACAGAGCATATGCAGCAGCATGTAGGCGGAGTCTCCGTGTTGAACTCCAAAAGTGGCGGCAGAAAATGCAGTTGGGCACGAAACGATCGATGGCGCCAACCCAAGGATATCGCCACCGGCCGGCCTTGGATTGGGGCCCCTGGATCAATGATGGTGATCGTGATCATTTGCCATTTGCCGCCTAGTTACGTTTATGATGTGAATGTTTTTTAGTTTGAAACCTATATGATGTGTATGTTAGAAGTACGTATGAAATTCACACTTGGTTTTCGCCTCACTATACTAAGTAAAGCCTAGAGAAATCCAGCCAAATCGGAGCAAGTCCAGAAGATTTCTAAAGCTCTCTATTTACTCGATTACGGAGTACTCATTCCATTTCAAATTAGATGACTTTCATTATATACATGTATACTTAGACATGTATGTAAATGAAAGTCATCCAATTTAGAACAGAGGAAGTATTAGTGAACACATGCATTTTGGTGTGTCTCTACGGTCGAATCATCCTTTTATTTCCTTTTCTGCCACAAAACCTTTCAAGCAAGCAAAGCATATGGTATCATGTCAAACTAAGAGCACCTTCAGCCGCCCTCCACAACACCTTTTTTCACCGGCGCTAATTTTTTCGTCCCGTTGCACCCTCAAAGTCTTGTTTTTCGCCGGTTTTGGCCAAAATACATCCGGCGAACCCAAGCTGAACCTAGAGCGTCGAAGGGGTTTTGGGGGCGTCGGACGAAGCGAAAAGTCCCGTGGACCCGCACTGTCGGCGACACCGGCCGCTTCTCCCGCCGTTTTCTTGTTTTTCTTTCCCTTTCTGTCCCATCAACTCCTCCCCCCCCCCCCCCCCCCGCAGCTCCTGCCATTTTCCCCAGATCCGCCCACCATGGCGCCGAAGAAATACGCGCCCCTCGCCTTGCCACCGAGCCACCTCCACCACCGAAGCAGAGGAAGGCAAAAGCACCGTTGGCAAGGCCGCCCGGCATATCGAACGCTGAGTGGAAGGTTGACGTTGATCGCAGGGAGGCAGCCACCACCGACAGGTGGAATAGAATCGTCAACAAGAAGGCCAGGGACGCGGAGGTGACGACGGCGGAGCAGGAGGAAGCTTGCGCGGACATGGCATACGAGTGCCCGTTCCTTCCACCGCAATTCCTCCGTCCAGCCAGTAGAGCGTCGCGTCGCCGGCCAACTTCTCGCTGCCAGTGTGGTACTCGCCCTCGCCGGATTACGCCGACATCTCCGCGCATGGCAGCTTCGACCCCAACCTGGCCTTCCCACATGGCGTCGCGCCGTGTGTCTTCTCCGTCTTCACCAGCCCTGATCCACGCGCGCCATCCACGTTCACCGCCAGCCTCAACGTGTAGTACGCCTACTCGCTGACGTATTCCGGCTCGACCACTTAGACCCTGCGTCGTGGACCATTGCCCTTCGTGCCAAGCCAGAGCTCCGCGGCGCACTTCGGTACCACCGACACCGAGATGGAGGAGATCATCACGACCGGCCCCGTCGTCGTCGCCGCTACGTACCCCAAGTATTACATGCAAGAGGAGATGCCGGACACCAGCGAGATGCAGGGCGGCGAGCAGGACGACGCCGAGGAGGAGGCGGAAGAGGAAGAAATGGCGGAGGCGGAGCCACCGGCCAAAGAGAAAAAGAAGAGGCGGTCCAGCGAGAATCCCATCAAGTGGACGGTCATGGAAGACGAATGCCTCGCCGAAGCCTGGAAGACCATGAGCTTGGACCCGATCACCGGCGCAACTCAGAACACCGACACCTACTGGAGGAGGGTCAAGGTGGCATTCGATGAGCGCAAGCTGGTCCACCCGTCGTTCAATGGCATCCACATGTATCGCGGTGAGAAAGCCATGGCCAACTTGTAGGGGAACGCGGCAGAAAACAAAAAATTTCCGCACTACGAACAGGCCTAGGACCACTATGGAGACTACATACAAGGTTTTGATCTGATCGTTACCGACTCGTAGCGCAGCGGAAGTAGAGTCGATGTAGATCGTCGGTGCAGATCCCCGCAGCTAGGATTTACAACCTCCCAACCGCGAGAATGTATTCCCTCGTCTGCCCCTCGGACAGCGCTCAGGGAGGCGGTCGGACAGTCCCTCGGACGATGTCACGGACAGCCCTTCGGGAGGCCCCTCGAAACTCGATCGGTAACTCGGACAGCCCTTCGGGAGGACCCTTGAAACTCGAACGATAATTTTGGACAGCCCTTCGGGAGGACCCTCGAACAGCCCCTCGGGCAAAAGATCGAAACTACGACCTCTCTACGGGGTTGCACACATACGGTGTCATCTATCCGGCAGGGCTTCGCCGTCCAGAACTAGTTCCTGCCGGAACCCAGACAGCCTTTCGGCTCTACGAAACTATTTCGTGTGAGGGAGAGAAGAAGCCAGATAATTGCATGGCATGTGTTGAGAACTCAAGTGAGAGCTTGGATCAAGGATATGGGGCTGCCCTCACACCTCTATTTATAGGAAACCCAAGGGGGCTTTCTTGGCTCCCAAGTCCTTCTAGAAGGCTTTCCAAAAATATCTCAAGTAGTACTTTTTACTATTCATGACACCACTTTTTCGCGTCCGAAAATTCCGAAAATATTTCTGTGGGTCTTAGAATAATTCCAACACCCACTAAAATGATTTTGGGCGCATTCCGAAACAATTCCGGATTAGTGATTTTCATCTGCGAAAAGCAACCTAAGCATTTCCGGCAGCTCCGGAACATTTCCGGCAGCTCCGAAATATTTCCGAAAAAAATATTTTAATCTTTTCTCCAGAAAAATTCCAGAAGTTACCAGAACAATTCTGGCACTCTCCAAAATTACCAGGTGCTCTCCGAAACCTTTTCGGCTTAGTGGTTTACCCCGAAACAACTTTTCGGTTTTCTCTCTCGGAACTTTTCCGCCGTCTCCGAAACCTTTCCGGTGACTTTATCTCAGACTCCCTGTCTAGTATTCAACAGATAGATGACCCTTAAGCGTGTGACCCTGTAGGTTCGATGAAGTATAGACATGACCGGAACACTTTCCGATCAATGATCAATAGCGGAACCGAGGACATCCATATTGATCCCTATACCCATACGAAGAATTATTCGAGTGAACCTTTAGTTGCTGTGTGCTATTCCTGTTGCTTCGCGATATATTACAAATACCCGAGGTGAGACTTATTGGCATCCCCGTGAATCAACAACTTGTCCACTATGCCAGTTACCTCGTTCCTGGTATTGTTCTCTTTTCTCATTCCCGCGTTCCGGCATCCCTGTGATCAAATCACACTGTGTCTGGCCAGACGATGGTGGATACCGTGACACCGAGAGGGCCCTAAGAATATCTCTCCAACGACGGAGGAGCAAATCCCAATCTCGAGCTACCTAGTTCCTTGTCATACTTTTCCGTGAACCCGCAAGCTGCCGTAATAGCCACCCTTTTACAGATGACGTTTAACAAAACCCCAAAGTTCACGAAGCAAGTACGAAGGAACTCGATACTCTCATGGTCTAAGGAATTATGCAAACGCACAACTTTCTCTGTGTTATTAACCATTAACTTGTGACGAATGTATCTCATAGCATAACATCAATTCGGGTCGATTCAACACAAATGTTCTTCTAACATTGTGCCCTCAAAATTGCCGGCATAGTCATGCCCATGATCAGGAAAACGGAACCATCATGCAACACTTGAGCTAGTCTTAGAGGCGAGACTAGGAATATATATTTTTTTTATCCGTTTATTATTCCACACGTGCATATGAGTCTTCCTCCGAGCCTCGTGGTTATTGCAGACTCGAGAACCATAGCAGTTATAGCATTGAATATAAACATAATTAGGAACATGGGGATAAATAATAACATTTATTATTGCCTCTAGGGCATATCTCCTACAGACTCCCACTTGCACTAGAGTCAATAATCTAGTCAATGCTAATGCACTTTACACCTACGGCATACTGGTGTAAAATATGCTTCACATGTGGTATAGCCTGATGTCCAACGGATCTGACAATTTCAACTCCGTGTGTATCTTTGCATATCCTCGCGTTCTCACGCTTTCACAAAATTCATATTTTGTGTGGACTTGGCTTTGTATATATGTGAATCACTGGTCGAACCTTGATTCCTCAGACTGAGCTATGGAGCAACTATCTTCAATAGTGTTCCATTGACCAAAGCCTTATTGGAACCATACTAAGTTCATGAATGAACTATATGATTCAACATTTTCTTTGTTGCTTCTAAAGCAGCAACATACATAGCCATTTGTTATAGAATTTGCCACAGTAACCTGTTTTGAACAATTCCAACTTACTGTGCCACCATATTGTGTATTACACACAAAAAAACTTTAACTCAAATCGAAAATCGCATGGAGCATTGATGAAGACCGTATCGATGTAATTACTTACAACAAGTACTTCATAATCTCTTCTTGCGAGAAAACATATCATCAGTGCTACTTTAGTACTCAATGACATTTTTCACTGTTGTCCCACGATCAGTTCTTTGATCACTTTGGTATCTATACTCGCAACAACTTTGGAGTATTGGACATATCTGGTTGTTTTACATACCATGGAATACATGATTAATCCCAACACGAAGGTGTGTGGAATCTCCATCATGTAATTTGCTCATCAGTGTTTTGGGACACTGAGTCTTGCAAAAACTCTTTCCATGTGACTTTGGCAAGAATCACTCCTTGTCGTTTTTAATGCTAAATTGTTTTGGCATCTTGTCAGTATGTATTTTGGCTTAGCCCTATTAGGCAATTCTATCTCTCAGATAATTATGCCTAATATCAAGGCTACTTAACCCAAGCACTTCATCAAAAAACTATTTTCAATGAAGTCCTAATTCATGTCAAGAAATTTATATTATTTCCAATTAACAATGTGTCAAGCACACACAAGGTTTTTAGAAATATTATTATGCTCCCACTTACTTTCTTGCAATCACAAGCATCTTCGTTATCCATCGATGAAATCAAACTCTTTTGACTATTTCATCAAAAACGAAGATTCCAACTCCATTATGCTCTCTTTTGTCCATCGCAGGAACTCTGAAGTTTGCATACTTACTAGCATCCTCTGGACTGACAAAATACCTTGGACTGTATCTCCAAGGCAGTATTTCCATCTCATGGAAATCCTTTTGGCATCCATGTTTCATATCTCATGAATGAAATACGTATTAATTGCTAGTTTAACCCGAACCGACTTTAAGCATCGCTACGGAGAGACAATCTCGCCGTAGTTAATTCCTTGAAATTGTTATAAGCAACAAGTCGAGCTTTATGGATAAAACATTTTTATCCGTATCAGTTTATAGTTCCATTAATATTCGTTAGACTCTAAGTCTTCCGAATGGTCCATCAAGATACAATCTTGAATTACGTATATGGAAACTATCTCGGATTTGTATTGGCATTTAGCCAATTCCGGAGTCAGGGCCCATCATCGCTTCCTTGATTATCGTAGGTATGTTGTTGTCTAACAACAATATCTCGTTTGCGCACCTGAGAGGTTTGCACGAGTTTTGCCTACGTGGCTCAGTTGCAAGTTTGACCGAAGTCCATACATCTCATGTAGAGGCTTCCGTATCAGTTGCAGTAGGAAACTCTGGAATCACTTCCAAGGTTCCTTTCCTTTGATCTGATGACGAAGATACTGTTATCTCGTCGAGTTGCACTGTCCTCCCACTCACCTTTTTCAAGAACCATTCTCTATAAAAGCATACCGTTCTTTGTGGCAAAACCTTTTGCCTCGGTATAGTGGTGGAGGAATTCCCAATAATTTGGGATAACCTACAAAGTAGCACTTGTCTGATTTGGAATAGGTTTGTAAACAGTTTACACAATCCCCATATTCCAAATGTTAAGAAAAGATAAAACATGGTTGGGCGTACCATACCATGGCGTCATTTCAACAGACCTGATGGCGCTCCTTTCAGTGTAAAAGCCGTAGTCTCTAAAGCATTACATTAAAAGGAATAATGGCAAATTGATTTATGTCATCTTTGATCTTACCATGTCATAAATGGTTTGATTACATCTTCAAGGACATTCCACTTGCAGTGGTGTTCCGGGAGGTGCAAGTTATGAAAGCTCTTTTCACAACTCATCAGACATTGGCTAAACTTGTAACTCAAAAATTCCTTTCTGCAATCGAATTGTAGAAACATAATTTTCTTGTCACAATAACTTTCACTTCATTTTTGAAAACCTTTCGAATGATTTCAAAAGATCTAGACTTACGTCTCATCAAGTAAATATCCATATATCTACTTGAGTCTTTTCTGAAGATAGATAAATCCACTACTAACAACATTTATCGGACTACACACATCAAATGTATGATCACCAATAAGTTTGTTGTTCGTTCCTCATGGCCTGTGAACGGTATTTCAGTCACTTAACTTTTCGGACGAAAGTTGCAAGTGTGAGATGATTCATAATCAAATGACTTCAAAATCCATCATTATGGAATTTCTCCATGCGGGTTTCTCCAATGTGACCAAATGCAGTGCCACACATATGTGGTATTCTTTTAGTCTTTCGACATTTAGCGTCATTGTTATGGATGTATCATATTACCATCAATATTCGTAACATACATCCCATCCCCGATGGAAGCATGGCCCTTTATGTTATTCATAATACTGAACAACAATTGTTCTTTTATGAACAACCTTCTTGCAACATACTTTATGCAATGGGCTAGAGTGTATAAAACTCTAAAACGAATTATGAAAATAAATACAGATGGTGATACACCGATGGAAGGTATAGTAACTTTTACTATGTTCCCAGCGCGTATCTAAACCTCATTACTGGCAAGTCTTTTAGGCCGTAGTGGTTCTTGCATCGAGTTGCAACAGAATGCAATCGAGCGGGTATTCCTGTGATCAACTTTTAATCATAATACCCAAGAATTATGGACTAACTGTTTAATCACAATTCCCAAGAACTATTTATTTTTGACCAGCCTTCCATACATCAATAACTTTCATGACTTTTATACATGAGCTGGACATTCCAGTCTTCTTTCTTTTTTCCCTTATACTTTTAACAGTTTAACTTTCAATATATTTCTCCTACTCTCAGAAGAAGCACCCAACTTTAAGAGTGGCGTTAGCCCCGGACTTCCTAGGCATGTGAGTCATACTAACACCCTTTGGACATTTCCTTTCTCTTTAAGTTGTTTGTTTTATTCACCTTCATCATATGACAGGCGTTCTTCTGGATCCCTCTCTTATCAGTCAAATGCCCAGTAAACACTTTACTAATACTTTGCAAACAAATATTGCTTTGGATATCTCATATCTTTTAGCCTTTGTCTGTATCTGAAAACAATTTTCAGTTCCATGAATATTACATAACTATCCCAAACTTGTGAAGTTCGGGTCTTATGGAAGCAAACGTATAGCACTTGACCACAATGGAATTCTAGCTTTTGGATCGAAGGACGAGAGTCACATCATCCATAGCATTAGCGGGAGGACACCGAAAGCATGCGATAGGACAAAATCCTTCTCGGCACTCTTGAGGACAATCCTCGCATTACGTTACCAACCGTAAAGTTTTAACCAGATATTTAACAGCTTATTCAATTTTAATAGGGAAGGTGGAAACGCGAGCCATTATTCTACAACTATTAGCAAATTATACTTAGACAGTGTTCATAATTAATTGCACTTAGAATTAAACAAGTTAATTCTAAAATGCGCTCCCACTCAAATCAATATCTCTCAAAATTGATTATGAGTGATTCAAGATCCAAATATCAATACAACGCCATAGAACCATCATCTCATGACGAGGATTTTGATTTGGTAGGCCAACTTGCCGATCACATCTCTATGTGACTCTTGTTCATCTTTCGATGCATGTGTTCCGAGCTCAGGACGATCCTGCCATGAACGTCAAGACAACCAAGTGATCTTGCTGCGAGGTCTGACCTCACCCGCCTTACATTTCTTCAATCGTTCGTACCCATGCATCCATGGCGCACCCCGAAAGGATAGATGCTGTGACGGTGCTACATTTGGGAGAACACTAACTACTTGATATTTTAAGTGAGAGAGCACCCTAATAAAAGGCGACTACCGCGCAATCAAGAAGGGTGCAACTTAAGGGATAAACATCTCAGGTAATTCATAATTGCATGATATGGTATAGCCCCTTCTGACGGAGAAGTCAAGTATTTCTTCGTCTTTGGCATTTGCGTCGGAGTTCACCTTCGCGAAGTTTGCCACCACCTTGTCGATGCACCAAATAATATTGCTATCTCTATAGCTAATAAAATAAGTGCATTACATAAGGTTGACTCGCAGGTCATTAAAGTGACAATCATATGGCTCCAGCCATCATGCCAAATCATGACACGCAGGTCATGTTAATAAATTTACATTATATAGTCATCTCATACATAATCAAATTAATATGAGCTTTGCTATACCACATCACATGCACATCCTGCAAAACCAAGTTAGATGCCTCTAATCGGTTTATGCAAAATTTTATTTTACGTGGCTTCTAAGGTTTTGACTTAAACCGCAGCTACCAACGTTTATCATCAAGCATGATTATTCAAGTCGCTAGATTAACTTTGCGGGGTGTATGAAACACGAGATAATAAAATCTCGAGACCCATACTGAACTTCGTCATACGCGTGATCCCCGTGCAGATCATATCTGCATTGCCCTTTAGTCTGCAGAATTTCTTCTTTCTCTAACTATGGTGGAATTCAACGAACTGTTAGCACTTCTTTGATCAATCAGGATCGCAGATTGCCAGAACTTTGAAACTCCACCATACTGTTATTGAGATCAGAAATACACAAATTCCAGGGAAGCAACAAGAACATCGGGTAACAGATTTCATCTTCCACCCGCATAAATAATTTTCAGCAATAGATCTGATCTACTCCAAAATTATATTATGCAATACCCATACATCTCTATGTATTCTAGATCGCAACATGCATCTACGCATAGCACGGCTCTGATGCCACTGTAGGGGAACGCGGCAGAAAACAAAAAATTTCCGCACTACGAACAGGCCTAGGACCACTATGGAGACTACATACAAGGTTTTGATCTGATCGTTACCGACTCGTAGCGCAGCGGAAGTAGAGTCGATGTAGATCGTCGGTGCAGATCCCCGCAGCTAGGATTTACAACCTCCCAACCGCGAGAATGTATTCCCTCGTCTGCCCCTCGGACAGCGCTCAGGGAGGCGGTCGGACAGTCCCTCGGACGATGTCACGGACAGCCCTTCGGGAGGCCCCTCGAAACTCGATCGGTAACTCGGACAGCCCTTCGGGAGGACCCTTGAAACTCGAACGATAATTTTGGACAGCCCTTCGGGAGGACCCTCGAACAGCCCCTCGGGCAAAAGATCGAAACTACGACCTCTCTACGGGGTTGCACACATACGGTGTCATCTATCCGGCAGGGCTTCGCCGTCCAGAACTAGTTCCTGCCGGAACCCAGACAGCCTTTCGGCTCTACGAAACTATTTCGTGTGAGGGAGAGAAGAAGCCAGATAATTGCATGGCATGTGTTGAGAACTCAAGTGAGAGCTTGGATCAAGGATATGGGGCTGCCCTCACACCTCTATTTATAGGAAACCCAAGGGGGCTTTCTTGGCTCCCAAGTCCTTCTAGAAGGCTTTCCAAAAATATCTCAAGTAGTACTTTTTACTATTCATGACACCACTTTTTCGCGTCCGAAAATTCCGAAAATATTTCTGTGGGTCTTAGAATAATTCCAACACCCACTAAAATGATTTTGGGCGCATTCCGAAACAATTCCGGATTAGTGATTTTCATCTGCGAAAAGCAACCTAAGCATTTCCGGCAGCTCCGGAACATTTCCGGCAGCTCCGAAATATTTCCGAAAAAAATATTTTAATCTTTTCTCCAGAAAAATTCCAGAAGTTACCAGAACAATTCTGGCACTCTCCAAAATTACCAGGTGCTCTCCGAAACCTTTTCGGCTTAGTGGTTTACCCCGAAACAACTTTTCGGTTTTCTCTCTCGGAACTTTTCCGCCGTCTCCGAAACCTTTCCGGTGACTTTATCTCAGACTCCCTGTCTAGTATTCAACAGATAGATGACCCTTAAGCGTGTGACCCTGTAGGTTCGATGAAGTATAGACATGACCGGAACACTTTCCGATCAATGATCAATAGCGGAACCGAGGACATCCATATTGATCCCTATACCCATACGAAGAATTATTCGAGTGAACCTTTAGTTGCTGTGTGCTATTCCTGTTGCTTCGCGATATATTACAAATACCCGAGGTGAGACTTATTGGCATCCCCGTGAATCAACAACTTGTCCACTATGCCAGTTACCTCGTTCCTGGTATTGTTCTCTTTTCTCATTCCCGCGTTCCGGCATCCCTGTGATCAAATCACACTGTGTCTGGCCAGACGATGGTGGATACCGTGACACCGAGAGGGCCCTAAGAATATCTCTCCAACGACGGAGGAGCAAATCCCAATCTCGAGCTACCTAGTTCCTTGTCATACTTTTCCGTGAACCCGCAAGCTGCCGTAATAGCCACCCTTTTACAGATGACGTTTAACAAAACCCCAAAGTTCACGAAGCAAGTACGAAGGAACTCGATACTCTCATGGTCTAAGGAATTATGCAAACGCACAACTTTCTCTGTGTTATTAACCATTAACTTGTGACGAATGTATCTCATAGCATAACATCAATTCGGGTCGATTCAACACAAATGTTCTTCTAACATTGTGCCCTCAAAATTGCCGGCATAGTCATGCCCATGATCAGGAAAACGGAACCATCATGCAACACTTGAGCTAGTCTTAGAGGCGAGACTAGGAATATATATTTTTTTTTATCCGTTTATTATTCCACACGTGCATATGAGTCTTCCTCCGAGCCTCGTGGTTATTGCAGACTCGAGAACCATAGCAGTTATAGCATTGAATATAAACATAATTAGGAACATGGGGATAAATAATAACATTTATTATTGCCTCTAGGGCATATCTCCTACACAACTATTGGGCGATCATCTAGCAAGCCTGCAACAAGTGGCATGGCATTCAAGAGGATGTAGTTTCCCGAACGGAGAGCGGCGCGAACGTCAAGCAAAAGGTATGGTCGTGCCTTGTCGTCCCAGCTCATCGCTGTGAACTTCACCGGCACTTGGTTTTTGCCTATGAAGATGGTGCGCTGATGCGCGAGAGATGATAATGGCTTCTCGCCCTTTGTTGGTTACCCCAAGTGGAAGGTGAGATGTAGGATAGTAGCAAATTTACCCTAACAGAGAGGATAGGGTTTGTCTCCCGTAGGACTCCGATAACTACAAGTAGGTGGTGAAGCGAGCAACACGCAGTTTGAGATATTGCTCCCTTAACCTGGACCTGCAACACACAAGTAACTTTGCTCCCAACGAAGTTCAGAAAGGTTGTCAATCTCTCCGGCCTTGTTATTTACAAAGGATCGTACGCAAGGGATAAAGGATAATAGTGACTGCAACTAGAAAGTAAAAGCAAGTAAATTGAGCGTATAAACAGTGATGAGAATATGGACCGGGGTCCCATGATGTTCACTAGTGATGTTTCTCTCCCAAAAGACGATAAAAATGATATGCGAGGTAAACAAATCACAGCTGGGAAATTGACAGGATTAAAAATGCACTGCAATGCTACCTATGCTACAAAGAAAGGAAGAGGCTCAAAAGCATGGGCAGTACGCCAAACTAAGTAGACCGAAATCCATCTGCATCTACTACTAATCATCCACCTTGAGATATCTATCCAGAACATCTCGCTGGTATTAAGTTGCGAGCCCCACCCAAAGTGTAAACCCAAAGCAATAGACAACTGCATTAAAAGAACTTTGCGTAACGTAAACAATCCTTGCAACCGCGGTTACAAGCACCGTTGTTTTCCCCCTTGTGGCAACAACACATCCCCTAGACACATGTTTCTGTCACTCAAGCTAGTCATCAAGGGGCATGAACCCACAATCAAGCATAACGCTCCCTCTTGGAGTCACTACCTACTACTTGGCCAAAGCAATAAACAGCAACAGAGAACATGCAAGAATTAATCAAGAACTAAAATATAAAAGATAAGAACCAAATATATTACTCAATCACAATCTGAACATAGTCTCATAATCCATCATATCCTAGCAAACTCAGCATAGCAACAACAGAAAGAATTACATATGTGCCTTGATCATGTAGGGTAGCTCACAAGGTCTAATCCATGAAGAACAAAGAGGGGAGGAGAACATCACATAGCTACTGATCATGGACCCATGGTCCAAGGTAGACTACTCACGGATCATCCGGGAAGCGTCCATGGTGGAGGAGAAGCTCCCAGAGGTCAATCCTCCCTCCGGAAGGGAGCCAAAAAGAGGTCTGCTGGCTCTCCCGATCTTGGAAGCGCGGCGACGGCGGAACATAGGCGAGATCGCGAAAAATGGTTCTGTTTTCCGAGGTTTCTCATGACGGAGAATATATAGGCGAAGGGGGCAGCCAGGGTGGCCACCAGGGGTCCAGTCGGCCCCCTGGCGCGGCCCCACCCTAGGGCGTGCCGGGAGGGCGCCTGAGGCCCTCGTGGGTCCCCTCTGGCCCCTCCTAGGTGATTCCCGAAGCTTCCGATACGCTGATTTTTTATTGTATTTTTTCGGAATTTTGGGAGCAATTTTAATATGGGGGAAACCTGAAATAGAAAAACAGCAGAAAAAAGGAACTGACACTGGGGTGCACTGAGTTAATAGGTTAGTCCAAATATGATCAAAAATGTATGAAAGTGTATATAAATCATAGCAATATCACACAAAACATTCATGGAGCAAGAGGAAATTATAGATACGTTTGGGACGTATCATGCGCATAATTCGTGCTCGTCCTCGAGTAGGTAAATGATAACAAGCATAATTTATGTGGTGACATGCTAACAACCATATAAGAACTTTGGAAGTAAAGAAATCAAGGTATGTAATTCAATTCAAGTCATAACAAGCAAGATTCTATATTAGCATTGAAACAAGCTACATAAGAACATAAAGGTGCAAGAGCTCTCGTTGTCCGTGACTCGAATGTCTCCAGATGGTGTTTGCGTGCAACAAGTGGGGGTGGGAATACGAGAGAAAAATATATTTGTTGAGAACTCAATCTACTAAAGTTTCACACTTAGTCTTCTTTGGAATCTTATCTTGACTCGTCCCCAGACCACTAGCCAGGTACTAGTCAATTTGACCCACTCCCTTTCGATATTTTGAGCACTCATGCAATGGATGAGCATAAGCACGAGAGTTGACACTTAGGATGGCAAAGAGAGAGAGATATGGTGGAGGAGGAAGACAAAAAGGGTGTGAAAGGCTCACATGAATGAGGACAATCATAGGAGATAAGGACAAATGATAGATATGATGTGAGGAGTAGGGATTGGCATGCAACGGATGCACATATGAGCTAAGAAAATCTCTCCAATGGAACTAGTGGGGGTGCATCCAACTTGCTCGCTCAAGAAGACCTAGAGCTCGTTTGTGGAGGCTCATCATTGGAATAAACAAGCCAAGTTCTATAGTGTGAAGGTCCCCACATAGCTATATGCATATATGATCATCTCTATAGAGTACAAGGTATAAGAGGGAGTACGAGTGTCGATCTTTCAAAAGGAATAGTAGTGTTGCCCCCTTCTCTCTTTTTATTTTATTTTTTCTCTTTTTTCTATTTTTTCTATTATTTTGGTGGCCTCAATGGCTCTTTCTATTTAACTCTCATTTGTCCTCTTTGGGATCTTTTAAATTTTTCCTCTTTGGGATCCTTTCCTCACTTAAGGGAAACACTCTATTTTACAAGAAGTATAGAAGATCTTTCACACTTTACAAGGTACTCAACATAAAGAAGATGTAGCTATCATGATGTATGCAAATGTATGCCTCTGCCAGTGTAGCAGGAACATGTATGACATAAAGATCAATCATGAAGAGGTGAATGTTGCATGGCAATATCTCTCGGAAAGGCTATGTAAATGCCTTGATAGGTATGTATGGTGGCTGTTTTGAGGAAAGATATAAGGAGGTTTATGATTACAGAGCGTATCATGCCAAGGGTTTGGATGTACCGGCGAAGGTGGACGCCAACTCTCGGAGTGAGAAGAGGGCAATGCACGACACGGGAGAGGCTAGCAAATATGAGGAGGTGGAAGTTTCAACTTTCAATACTTACATTAGTCTGAAGAACTCATGCACTTATTATCGGTAACTCTCAATCTAATAAGGAGGTTCACAAAGAGACAAGTACTCCGAGGAGGATTGTGGGGGTTTGGTTATCCATGCGCATCCTTGACTCATGGTACGTGAGTGTACTCTAATATCCGATCCCTCCAAAGATTAGTGATCCATCTAGTAGCTACAGTTCTCAACTAGTTTTTGTAGTTTTTGAAAATAAACACGGATTTCCCAAAATACCACACCTATCACTAATAGGCTAGAGCTCTTGACACCAAAATTTCAAACATTACTCACAACAATACCTCAAAACTATTGCAAGTTACTACTACAATTAAATAGCAACCTCAATTACCTACTTAAAGTCAAGACACAACTCAGTGCAACAAACAACTCTCTTAAAAAGGTAAACATGATAACTAAAGAGAGTTCCAGCAACAAACTAAAAAAAATCTAAAGCTCTTGAAGAAGATAAATATGAAAACTAAGAGCTAAACATGGAAGAAGCTACGAAAAGATAAAGAACACACAACAAAATAAAGATAAGCATGAAATCCTATGATGTGTTCTAGTTTGAAGTGGAGCGTGTTTCTCTCCCACACAAAGTAAGCTGGGTTCTAACTTGTTATGAACAGCAAGCAAAGCTAAAGTAAACTAAAAACGAAACCTAAGAGAGAGACACTCCAAGCATAGCACATAACGCATGAAGTGATAAAAATATAGTGAGACGGAGGACGAACTGATGATTGTTCATGGAGAAGGGGATGCATGGGGGAATCCCCAAGCTTAGCCGCTTGAGTATCTTTGAATATTTATTGGGGATGCATGGGGGCATCCCCAAGCTTGAGTGTTTGACACTCCCGGATCTTTTTTCATCATCTTCCCTTGCACACTTGAAAACTCCCTTCATACATAACTCATCATAAGCTGATTAGAGAGGTTATTAGCCTTAAGAAAATAATTTTCCTCTACTGGAAATAAATATATTCTTGAAGAGCTACTTTTTCTCAAGATTGCCGAAAAGTTTTTGCAAAGAAAAAGCAAGCTTAAGGTTTGCAGAAGTGAGGAAAGGAAAAATGTGGCAGAATCTGTGAAAAACAGACCAGCAGGTAGTAAATAATTGTTTCGGGGTACTTCTGCAACTCAAATAAAAAAAACTCAGAACAGACGCTTGAAAGTCAATTGTATGGAGCATGCTATCAAAAAAATTCAGATCAAAAATATGATCTGGTTATTTTAGGCTAATTTTTTCGTCCAAGGACATAATCTTTTTTCTGGACAGCATGTCACAACTTTTGAACTTTCTTGCAATCGGTTGCTAAACTTGGCACAAAGCATGAAAATAAAGATACAATCGTGTTGCTACAGTAGTAACAATCATCAAGACCACTAAAAATAGAAGTAAAAACATCTTGGGTTGTCTCCCAACAAGCGCTTTCTTTTACGCCTTTAAGCTAGGCATAAAGCAAAAAAGATCAAGTTTTATCAAGAGAGAGAGAATAGCTAGCCCGTGTGACGGACTCAAAAGGTAACGTAATCTTCTTCCTAGGGAAGTGTTCCATCCACTTTTTGAGAGGGAATTTAAATTTTATATTTCCCTGCTTTCATGTCAATAACAGCAGCCAGGGTGCGAAGAAAAGGACGTCCCAAAATAATTGGACATAAAGGTTCACACTCTATATCCATAATAGTAAAATCAACGGGAACATAATTGGGATTGACAATGATAAGAACATCGTCGATCTTCCCCAAAGGTTTCTTTACGGAAGAATCATCGAGATGAACACCAAAAGAACAAGGATCAAAAGGTTTCAATTCAAATATATCATACATTCTTTTGGGCATAACGGAGGTACTAGCTCCAACATCACATAAAGCATAGCAAGAGAAGTTATTCAAATTAATTTTTATCATAGGATCCCAACCATCATCTAGCTTCCTAGTTATGGAAGCTTCTACTCTAAGATTCTTCTCCCTAGCTTTGATGAGAGCATTAGTAATATGCTCCGTGAAGGCAAGATTTAGTGTGCTAGTGTGGGGATCTCTAGACATTTTGTGTAGTAAGCTAATAACTTCTGAGAGAGTGCAACTAACAAAATCAATGTCACTACTATCAAAGGTGGTAGTGGTGTCATCTAGGCTCACTTGTTTGAAATCCTCTATGTTCATAGAAGTTTCTTCTTCTATGGTTGAGGTAGTAGCATCATCATTAATAGGTCCAATGGGACTAGGAGTGTGTTGGGTGCTAAAAGTTTGGGCATCCTCAAAAACTTGGATAGTAGCAACAGTGTGGTGTGTAGGAAGGCTCTTAATTCTATCATCTTCCTCTTTTTCTCTAGCCCATCTTTCATTAAGTTTAGTCATCATCCTAATATTTTCATTAATTTACAATTGGATAGCATTAATAGGAGTGGCTTTCCTCTCCTCGAGAGGAGAGGTTCTAATTTTAAGCATCTCAATATCAAGGGCTAAGTTGTGTACCTTCAAAGAGAGATTATCTAATTTGTCTAATCTTTCCTCTACACTGTTGTTGAAGTCTTTTTGAGTAGTGATAAATTCTTTAAGCACGCTTTCTAATTCAGAGGTGGGGTTCTTGTTGCTAGGATAAGTGTTGTTGTTCCCATAGTTGGATGGGAACGGTCTAGGATTGCTAGAAAAATTGCCCTATAAGCATTATTGTTGAAGTTGTTTCTAGAGATAAAGTTCACATCTACTTGTTCTTGAGCAACCAAAGAATTTAAAGGGACATCATGAGGACCAATAGGAGATTGCTTGGTAAGTAGAGACATAATCAAGTCAACCTTTTCATTTAGGGAGGAAATCTCCTCGACAGAGTTTACCTTCCTACCTGTTGGAGCTCGTCCGGTGTGCCATTGGGAATAATTGGTCATCATCTCATCTAGAAGTTTTGTGGCAGCACCAAGTGTTGTTGACATAAAGGTTCCTTCTGCGTCCGAATCTAACAGGTTCCGCGAGGTAATGTTCAAGCCTGCATAAAAAGTCTGGATAACCATCCAAGTAGTCAAACCATGTGTAGGGCAGTTCTTAACAAGAGATTTCATTCGTTCCCAAGCTTGGGAAACGTGTTCATTATCCAATTTATTTAAATTCATAATGTTAGTTCTCAATTGGATAATCTTAGCAGGTGGGTAGTACTTCCCAATAAAAGCACCTTTGCACTTATCCCAAGAATCTATGCTATTCCTAGGCAAGGATTAAAACCCGATTTTAGCTCCTTCCCTTAAAGAGAAAGGGAAAAGCTTAAGCTTAGCAACATCACCTTCTACTTCTTTATACTGTTGCATATCACAAAGCTCAACAAAATTATTTAAGTATAAAGCAGCATCATCTCTAGCACCAGAGAATTGATCTCTCATAACAAGGTTTAGCAAAGCAGGTTTAATTTCATAAGAGGTAGCTGAAGTGGCAGGTGTAGCAATAGGAGTGCAGATAAAATCATTGTTGTTGTGACTAGTGAAGTCACACAACTTGGTGTTTTCAGTGGAACCCATAGCAGCAGGAGGTGTGACAACAATTTTTTTGTTATTTTCGATAAAGGACACTAAGATAATAACTGAAAGGTAAACTAACAAGACTAAAAAGCAAAGGTAAAAGATAATGTGAAACTCCCCTATCTTGAAGATTGGAGTCGCCGTTAACCACGCCAAAAATTTGCTGGTTAATCTTTTGTCGCATTTGGAATCCCCGGCAATGGCGCCAGAAATTTTCTTGATGCGCGAGAGATGATAATGGCTTCTCGCCTTTCGTTCGTTACCCCAAGTGGAAGGTGAGATTTAGGATAGTAGAAAATTTCCCCTAACGTAGAGGATAGGGTTTGTATCTCGTAGGACTCCAATAACTACAAGTAGGTGGTGAAGCGAGCAATGCGCCGTTTGAGATACTGCTCCCTTAACGTGGACCTACACACACACACAAGTAACTTTGCTCCCAACGAAGTTCAGAGAGGTTGTCAATCTCTCCGTTCTTGTTATTTACAATGGATCAAACGCAAGGGATAAAGGATAATAGTGACTTCAACTAAAAGTAAAAGCAAGAAGTAAATTGAGCGCATAAACAGTGATGTGAATATGGACCGGGGTCCCATGATGTTCTCTAGTGATGTCTCTCTCCCAAAAGACGATAAAACTGCTATGCGAGGTAAAAAAATCACAGCTGGGAAATTGACAGCATTAAAAACGTACCGCAATGCTAACTATGCTACAAAGAAAGGAAGAGGCTCAAAATCATCGGAAGTACGCCAAAATAAGTAGACCGAAATCCATCTGCATCTACTACTAATCATCCACCTTGAGATATCTATCCAGAACATCTCGCTGGTATTAAGTTGCGAGCCCCACCCAAAGTGTAAACCCAAAGCAACAGACAACTGCATTAAAAGAACTTTGCGTAAAGTAAACAATCCTTGCAACCGCGGTTACAAGCACCGTTGTTTTCCCCCTTGTGGAAGCAACACATCCCCTAGACTCATGTTTCTGTCACTCAAGCTAGTCATCAGGGGCCTGAACCCATAATCAAGCATAACGTTCCCTCTTGGAGTCACTACCTACTACTTGGCCAAAGCAGTAAACAGCAACGAAGAACATGCAAGAATTACTCAAGAACTAAAATATAAAAGATCAGAACCAAATATATTACTCAATCACAATCTGAACATAGTCTCATAATCCATTAGATCCCAGCAAACTCAGCATAGCAACAATAGAAAGAATTACATATGTGCCTTGATCATGTAGGGTAACTCACAAGGTCTAATCCATGAAGAACAAAGAGGGAAGGAGAACATCACATAGCTACTGATCATGGACCCATGGTCCAAGGTGGACTACTCACGGATCATCCAGGAAGCGTCCCTGGTGGAGGAGAATCTCCCGGAGGTCAATCATCCCTCCGGCAGGGTGCCGGGAAGAGGTCTCCTGGCGCTCCCGATCTTGGAAGCACGGCGGTGGCGGAACAGAGGCGAGATCGCGAAAAAGGGTGTTGTTTTCCGAGGTTTCCTGTGACGGAGAATATATAGGAGAAGGGGGCAGTCGGGGCCCTGGTGGGTCCCCTTTGGCCCCTCCTAGGTGATTCCCGATGCTTCCGGTACGCTGATTTTTTATTTTATTTTTCTGGAATTTTTGGAACAATTTTAATATGGGGGAAACCTGAAATAGAAAACAGAAGAAAACAGGAACTGGCACTAGGGTGCACTGAGTTAACAGGTTAGTCCAAATATGATCAAAAGTGTATATAAATCATAGAAATATCACACAAAACATGCATGGAGCAAGCAAAAATTATAGATACGTTTGGGGCGTATCATGCGCATGTTCAATATGTTTCGCTAGGACAACAACAATGTCGAGTCAGATGGGTGTCCCGACGGTGTCAGATGGGCGTCCCGACGGCAACAAGAAGTCCAAGCCAGCGAAGGACGCGGCACCCGCTGTCGAATGGATGCAGGCACCCATTGAATAGTGCCTCACCGACGCCAGGAGCCACGCCGCCATGAGGGAGGAGAATTCGGAGACGAGGTGGTTGACACAGTTGACGAAGCAGGACATCAAGCTTGAACTTCTCAGGACCAACGTCGCCGCGAAGAAGAGAAACACCGATCTGGCGTTCCTTATGGCAGGCGACATGTTGGCAATGGACCCGCAGGTGAAGGCGTGATTCATGGACGAGCGTAACCTGATCTTGACACAGATGCTGGGACCGGCGGTGACCACGCTGATGTCTACACACACTTCTATTCTTGTAGACTATGTTGGGCCTCCAAGCGCAGAGGTTTGTAGGACAGCAAAATTTCCCGCAAGTGGATGACCTAAGGTTTATCGTACTCAGAGAAGTATAGGTTGAAGATGGTCTCTCTCAAGCAACCCTACAATTAAAAAATAATAAGTCCCTTGTTTCCCAACACACCTAATACAATGATAAATTGTATAGGTGCACTAGTTCGGCGAAGTGATGGTAAAATATGGGTGATATGGGTGGCAAAGCAAGGTAATATAAATCTGTAATAAAAATTACAGCAAGCAAACAAGTAGTATACGTGGGCACAAACGGTATTGCAATGGTCGAAACAAGGCCTACTTTCACTAGTGGCAACTCCATACAACATTAACATAATTTAATCACATGGTTTGTAGTTCTCATCTATGGATTTCTGAATGTCACCGCGGCCATCCAAAGAGAGTACCACAATCACCACAACATATCTCAATCTTCAATCAATTCACAAAACAGGAAATCACTCATGAAAATAGTCTTCTAATCTATGTCTAATAGACCGTTGTCACCATGGTCTCGAAGATTATACTAGATATAGAAAAGTGAGTACAATAAATCCAATACATAGAAGAAGGGGAAACATCATGGGATCACCCTAGATTAACATAGCCTATGATCACAATCAAGATCATATCATGGGTGATAGAATTAACCACATAGCCACGGGTAGAAGCCTCAGCCCCGTGGAGGAGCTACTCACACATCATTATGAGGAGATAGCAACGTCGATGGAGGTGGATCTGGGGGCACTACCCCGTCCTGGAAGGGTACAGGAACAGGAAATTCTGGTCCCCCGAATCTTGTTGGCGATGGCGGCGAAGATCGGAATTTCTTTTGGACAAAGGAGTTACGAAATCAGGGTTTCCTCCAAGGGGGTAAGAATAGGGACAAAGGGGGGCCTCAGGGGTGGCCACACCTGACCAGGCGGCCAGGTGGCGCGACCTCCACCTAGGCCACGCGGTCAGGTCGCCTGGTGGGGGGGGGGGTTGGGCCCCCTCCGGCTGTCCTTTGGGCTTCTGAGTCTTCCGTCACGCTGATTCTTTTATATATTTTTTGTGGAATTTTCCGAGCACTTTTATAATTGGTATTTTTCCTGCAATGCACGGACAACAGTAGACAGAAACTGTCACTGGGCACTGAGTTAGTAGGTTAGTCCAAATATGTTGAAAAAGGTATGAACGTGTAGCAAAACATATAGCAAAGTCACCAATATAAGCATGGAACAAGCAGAAATTATAGATACGTTTGGGATGTATCAACATACCCATGCTTAATTCATGCTCGTCCTCGAGAAGGTAAATGATAACAAATATAATTTCTGTGGTGACAGGCTACCAACAAATATTTGAACTTTAAAGTACAGCAAGAAAGATATGCAATTCAAGTCAAGTCAATAACAAGCAAGAGTCTATATCTAGTATTGAAACTAGCAAAGTAAGAATATGATGGTGCAAGAGCTCTCGTTGTCCGCGACTCGAATGTATCCAATCGGTGTTTGCATGCAAGAAATGGTAGATGGGTTAGAGCATAAAAGTACTAATAGTTGTTGAGAACTCAATCTACTAACGTTCACACTTGGTCTTCTTTGGAATCTTATTATGACTCGTCCCCATACCACTGGCCAGGTACAAGTCAAACTAATCCTCTCCCTTTCGACTTTGAGTACTCATGCAATGAATGAGCGCAAGCACGATTAGTTGAAATTCAATATGGCAAATTGATAATTCCCAAACGTATCTATAATTTCTGCTGGCTCCATGCATGTTTTGTGTAATATCGCTATGATCTAGATACACTTTCATACACTTTAGATCATATTTGGACTAACTTATTAACTCAGTGCACCACAGTGTCAATTCCTGTTTTTTGTTGTTTTTTCTATTCCAGGTTTCCCCCATATTAAAAGTGCTCCAAAAATTCAGGAAAATCGGATAAAAAAATCAGCGCAACGGAAGCTTCTGGAACCCCGAAGGAGGGCCGGGGGGCCACCACCAGGGACCCAGGCGGTCACCAGGCGCGACCTAGGGTCTGGCCGCGCCAGGGGGGCGCCTGGACTCCTGGTGGCCCCCCTGGCTGCCCCCCTTCGCATATTTATTCCCCGTGACGCGAAACCCCCGAAGACAGAACCCTTTTTCGCGATCTCGCCTCTATTCCGCCGCCGCCACGCTTCCAAGATCGGGAGCGCCAACAGACTTCTTCCCGGCACCCTGCCGGAGGGAGGATCGACCTCCGGGAGCTTCCCCTCCACCATGGACGCTTCCCGGATGTGTCGTGAGTAGTCTCCTTTGGACCATGGGTTCGTGATCAGTAGCTATGTGATGTTCTCCTCCCCTCTTTGTTCTTCATGGTTTAGACCTCGTGAGTTTCCTACATGATCGAGGCACATATGTAATCTTTCTACTGTTGCTATGCTGAGTTTGATGGGATCTGATGGATTATGAGATTATGTTCAGATTGTCATAGAGTAATATATTTGGTTCTTATCTTTTATATTTTTGTTCATAATTAATTCTTTCATGTTCTCCGTTGTTGTTTATTTCTTTCGCCAAGTAGTACGTAGTAACTTCAAGATGGAACGTTATGCTCGATTGTGGGTTCATGCCCCCTGATGACACGCTTGAGTGATAGAAACATGAGTCTAGGGGATGTGATGTTGCCACAAGGGGGAAAACAACGGTGCTTGTAACCGCGGTTGCAAGGATTGTTTACTTTACGCAACGTGCTTTTTAATGCAGTTATCTGTTGCTTTGGGTTTACACTTTGGGTGGGGCTTGCAACTTAATACCAACGAGATGTTCTGGATAGATATCTCAAGGTGGATGATTAGTAGTAGATGCAGTTGGATTTCGGTCTGCTTATTTTGGCGTACTGCCCATGCTTTTGAGCCTCTTCTTTCTTTGTAGCATAGTTAGCATTGCGGTGCGTTTATAATCCTATCAATTGCCCATCTGTAATTTGTTTACCTCGCATAGCACTTTTATCGTATTTTGGGAGAGAGAAATCACTAGTGAACATCACGGGACCCAGTCCATATTCTCATCACTGTTTACACGCTCATTTACTTTCCTGTTTTTACCTTTCAGTTGCTATCATTATCATTATCCCTTGCATTTGATCCTTTGTAAACAACAAGGCCAGAGAGATTGACAACCTCTCTGTACTCGTTGGGAGCAAAGTTATTCGTGTTGTGTGCAGCTCCAGGTTACGAGAGCAATATCTCAAACGGCGTGTTGCTCGCTTCACCACCTACCTCTCATTATCGGAGGCCTACTGGATTGATAACCTATGTATCTTCACTGAGGGAAATTTGTCGTTATCCTACATCACACCATCCACTTGGGGTAACCAACGAGGAGAGGCGTTGCACTAGTCAACTCTCTTGTCATCAAGCGAATTTCTGGCGCCGTTGCCGAGGACTCCGAGTGCTAAGATAGGGGAGTTGCCCACTACCTTTTACCTTTTCTTTTTAGTATTGTTAGTTTACCTTTCAGTTTTTATCTTTGTGTCTTATATAAAAAATCACAAATTTTTTTATCTTGCTAGTAGCTGTCATTATGTCTGGTCCTTTTGCCTTTGTTGAGACAGAGGTTCTCATCTTTAAACAAAAAGGTAGTGAAAGTTTAAATTATGCTTGGTATAGAATTAATGATTCTCAAAAAAGAGCCACCAAGAAGCAATCCACTACTATCTTGCTTAGAAATTTTTATGTTGGTATTACTCCTTGGAATAGGTTCATATTATATACTGCTATCAATGGGAATTTCCTAGAAGCCCCAATTTTGGAGTCTCTTAATGTTATTTAAAATCTTGTTGCAAATCTCCCTGTTGCTAGCATACAAGAAGATATAACTCTAGCTCACATTATGAAAAAACTTGAAAAGATAGAGTTAGAAATACCAAGTATAACTAGGATAAATGAGTTGGATCTCAAGATTCAAGGGAATTTGAATAGACTTGATAGCTCCATGCTTAAAATTATTAAAACTTTGGAGACCGTCAAATCCCATGATATGGATCCTTCTAGGATTGAAAAGATTGAGGAAATCATTAATACTCTAGGAACCACTTTCTCCTCAATCAAACCAAAAAAGGAAGAGACTCCGGAAAGGAAGGAACCTAAGTTCAATTATTTCCCTAAGGTTCCCGACCTAAAAATAATACACCCATTGCCTAGGAAATTGAAAACGTGAAAACTTTGGAAGAAATACCTCTTTTTGATAAATTTATAAATGAAACTACCATTGATTTTCCTCCTTTTGGTTTTCTCCCTAGAAGTATCTTCATTAGGCCTTTATTTGAAAGACCTCTTAAGACTAGTCGTACAATCGAAGATCTTTTTGATGATCTTGATGATGATTCGATTGATACGACTTGATCTTTTGCCTTATGCCTAGCTTAAAGGCGTAAAAGAAAGCGCTTGTTGGGAGGCAACCCAATATGTTTTTACTTCTGTTTTTAGTGGTCTTGATGATTGTTACTACCATAGCAACATCATTGTATCTTTATTTTCAAGCTTTGTGCCAAGTTATAGCCTCTTAGGATAAGGGAAGCAAAAGTTGTGACATGCTGTCCAGAAAACAGATTCTGTCTTCTTGACGGGAAAAACCGGAAAAAATCACCAGTTCATCTTTTTGAGCTGAATTTTTTACACAGCATGCTCTATACAATTGTGAAACTTTCGTATGTTCTGAGTTTTTTTGTTTGAGTTGCAGAAGTGCCCCGAAAAAAATTCTCTACTACCTGTTGTTCTATTTTTCACAGATTCTGCCACGTTTTGCCTTTCCTTACTTTTGCAAACCTTAAGCTTGCTTTTTCTTTGCAAAAACTTTTTGGCAATCTTGAGAAACAGTATCTCTTCAAGAATATCTTTATATCCAGTGGGGAAAAATTATTTTATTAAGGGTACTAACCTCTCTAATCAGCTTATGATGAGTTATGTATGAAGGGAGTTTTCAAGTGTGCGAGGGAAGATGATGAAAGAAGATCCGGGAGTGTCAAGCGCTCAAGCTTGGGGATTCCCCCATGCATCCCCAATAAATATTCAAGGAGACTCAAGAATCTAAGCTTGGAGATTCCCCCGTGCATCCCCTTCTCCATCAACAATCATCAGTTTGTCCTTCGTCTCATTATATTTTTATCACTTCATGTGTTATGTGCTATGCTTGGAGCGTCTCGCTCTTAGGTTTTATTTTTAGTTTTCTTTAGCTTTTATTGCTGTTCATAACAAGTTAGACCCCAGCTTACTTTGTGTGGGAGAGAAACATGCTCCACTCCAATCTAGATCATATAATAGGATTTTGCATGCCGATGTTTTTACTGTTGTGTGTTCTTTATCTTTTCGTAGCTACTGCCATGTTTAGTTTTAGTTTTAGTTTGTATTTAGCAAGAGCCTTGGCTTTTATTTAGTTTATTGCTGGAACTCTCTTTAGTTTTCATTTTTATCTTGTTAAGAGAGTTGGTTGTTGCACTGAGTTGTGTCTTGTCTTGAAAGTAGGTAATTGAGGTTGCTATTTAATTTTAGTAGTAACTTGCAATAGTTTTGAGGTATTGATGTGAGTAATGTGTGAACTTTTGGTGTCAAGAGCTCTAGCCTATTTCTGATAGGTGTCGTATTTTGGGCAATCCGTGTGTATTTTAAAAACCTACAAAACTAGTTGAGAACTCTAGCTACTAGATGGATCACTAATCTTTGGAGGGATCGAATATTAGAGTACACTCACGTACCATGAGTCGAGGATGCGCAAGGATAACCAAACCCCCATACACTCCTCCTCGGGGTACTTTTCTGTTTGTGAACCTCCTTATTAGATTGAGCGTTACCGATAATAAGTGCATGAGTTCTTCAGACTAATGTAAGTATTGAAATTTGACACTTCCACCTCATATTTGCTAGCCTCTCCCGTGACATGCATTTCCCTCTTCTCACTCCGAGAGTTGGCGTCCACCTTCGCCGTTACATCCAAAACCTTGGCATAATACTCTCTGTCATCATAAACATCCTTATATCTTTCCTCAAAACAACCACCATACCTACCTATCAAGGCATTTCCACAGGCTTTCCGAGACATATTGCCATGCAACATCCACCTCTTCATGACTTGATCTTCATGTCATACATGTTCCCGCTACACTGGCAGAGGCATACATTGCATACATCATGATAGCTACATCTTCTTTATGTTTTGAGTACCTTGTAAAGTGTGAAAGATCTTCTATACCCTCTTGTAAATTAGAGTGTTGCCCTTAAGTGAGGAAAAGATCCCAAAGTGGACAAAACAAAAGATCCAAAGAGGAAAAATGAGAGTTAAATAGAAAGAGCCATTGAGGCCACCAAAAACATACAAAAAATTGAAAAAAGAGAAAAATAAAAATAAAAAGAGAGAAAGGGGCAACACTACTATCCTTTTGAAAGATCCACACTAGTAGTCCCTCTTATCCTTGTACTCCATAGAGATGATCATTCATGCTTATAGCTATGTGGGGACCTTTACACTATAGAACTTGGCTTGCATATTCCAAGGATGAGCCTCCTCAAAAGAGCTCTAGGTCTTCATGAGCGAGCAAGTTAGATGCACCCCCACTAGTTCCATTAGAGAGCTTTAGCTCATATGTGAATCTGTTGCATGGCAAACCCTGCTCCTCACGTCATATCTATCATTTGGCCTTCTCGCCTATGATTGTCCTCATTGATGTGAGCCTTTCTCACCTTTTTGTCTTCCTCCTCCACCATATTTCTATCTTTGCCATCCTAAGTGTCAACTTTCGTGCTTACGCTCATCCATTGTCATTGACTACTATTCCCAATCTCTGTCTAGGAGATTACCTCCCGAAATGAAAAAGTTGACTTAATTATGTCTCTACTTACCAAGCAACCCTCTATTGATCCTCATGATGTTCATTTAAATTCTTTGGTTGCTCAGGAACAAGTAGATGTGAACTTTATTGCTAGAAACAACTTCAACAATAATGCTTATAGGGGCAATTTTTCTAGTAATCCTAGACCGTTTCCATCCAACTATGGGAACAACAAAACCTACCCTAGCAAAAAGAACCCCACTTCTGAATTAGAAAGCATGCTTAGAGAATTTATCACTACCCAAAAAGCCTTCAACAAGAATGTAGAAGAAAAGTTAGCTAAATTAGACAATCTTTGTTTGAAGGTAGACAACTTAGCCCTTGATGTTGAGATGTTAAAAATTAGAACCTCTCCCCTAGAGGAGAGGAAGGCCACTCCTATTAATGCTATCCAATTACAAATCAATGAAAATATTAGGATGATGGCTGAACTTAAAGAAAGATGGGCTAGAGAAAAAGAGTAAGAGGATAGTATTAAGAGCCTTCCTACACACCACACAGTTGCCACTATCCAAATTGTTGAGGATACCGAAACTATTAGCACCCAATGCACTCCTGGTCCCATTGGACCTATTAACGGTGATGCTAATACCTCAACCGTAGAAGAAGAAACTCCTATGAACATAGAGGGTTTCAAACAAGTGAGCCTACATGACACTACTACCACCTTTGATAGTAGTGATATTGATTTTGATAGTTGCACCCTCTCAGAAGTTATCATCCTACTACACAAAATGTCTAGAGACCCCCACACTAGCACACTTAATCTTGCCTTCACGGAGCATATCACAAATTCTCTCATCAAAGCTAGGGAGGATAAGCTTAGGACAGAAGCCTCCATACCTAGGAAGCAATATGATGGTTGGGACCCTATGATCAAAATTAAATTAAATAACTTCTCTTGCTATGATTTATGTGATGGTGGAGCTAGTACCTCCGTCATGCCCAAAAGAATGTATCATATGTTTGAATTGAAACCTTTTGATTCTTGTTCTTTTGGTGTTCATCTTGTCGATTCTTCCGTAAAGAAACCTTTGGGGAAGATCGACGATGTTCTTATCATTGTCAATGACAACTATGTTCCCGTTGATTTTATTATTATGGATATAGAGTGTGAACCTTTATGTCCAATTATTTTGGGACGTCCTTTTCTTCGCACCGTTGGTGCTATCATTGACATGAAAGAGTGGAATATAAAATTTCAATTCCCTCTCAAAAAGGGGATGGAACACTTCCCTAGAAAGAAAATCAAGTTACCTTTTGAGTCCGTTACACGGGCTAGCTATTCTCTTTCTCTTGATAAAACTTGATTCTTCTTTTGCCTTATGCCTAGCTTAAAGGCGTAAAAGAAAGCACTTGTTGGGAGGCAATCTTACTAACCTCTATAATCAGCTTATGATGAGTTATGTATGAAGGAGTTTTCAAGTGTGCGATGGAAGATGATGAAAGAAGATCCGGGAGTGTCAAGCGCTGAATCTCTGGGATGCCCCCATGCATACCCAATAAATATTCAAGGAGACTCAAGCGTCTAAGCTTGGGGATGCCCCCATGCATCCCCTTCTCCATCAACAATCATCAGTTCGTCCTTCGTCTCACTATATTTTTATCACTTCATGCGTTATGTGCTATACTTGGAGCGTCTCGTTCTTAGGTTTTATTTTTAGTTTTCTTTAGTTTTTATTGTTGTTCATAACAAGTTATACCCCATCTTACTTTGTGTGGGAGAGAAACACGCTCCACCCCAATCTAGAACACATCATATGATTTTTCATGCTTATCTTTTTACTGTTGTGTGTTCTTTATCTTTTCATAGCTACTGCCATGTTTAGTTTTAGTTTTAGTTTGTATTTAGAAAGAGCCTTGGATTTTGTTTAGTTTGTTGCTGGAACTCTATTTAGTTTTCATGTTTATCTTGTTAAGAGAGTTGGTTGTTGCACTGAGTTGTGTCTTGTCTTGAAAGTAGGTAATCGAGGTTGCTATTTAATTTTAGTAGTAACTTGCAATAGTTTTGAGGTATTGATGTGAGTAATGTTTGAACTTTTGGTGTCAAGAGCTCTAGCCTATTAGTGATAGGTGTCGTATTTTGGGCAATCCGTGTTTATTTTAAAAACCTACAAAACTAGTTGAGAACTCTAGGTACTAGACGGATCGCTAATCTTTGGAGGGATCGAATATTAGAGTACACTCACGTACAATGAGTCGAGGATGCGCAAGGATAACCGAACCCCCACACACTCCTCCTCGGGGTACTTGTATCTTTGTGAGCCTCCTTATTAGATTGAGAGTTACCGATAATAAGTGCATGAGTTCTTCGGACTAATGTAAGTATTGAAAGTTGACACTTCCACCTCCTCATATTTGTTAGCCTCTCATGTGTCGTGCATTGCCTTCTTCTCACTCCGAGAGTTGGCGTCCACCTTCGCTGGTACATCCAAACCCTTGGCATGATACGCTCTGTCATCATAAACCTCCTTATATATTTCCTGAAAACAGCCACCATACCTACCTATCAAGGCATTTACATAGCCTTTCCGAGAAATATTGCTATGCAACATCCACCTCTTCATGAATTGATCTTCACGTCATACATGTTCCTGCTACAATGGCAGCGGCATACATTGCGTACATCATGATTGCTACATCTTCTTTATAATTTGAGTACCTTGTAAAGTGTGAAAGATCTTCTATACCCTCTTGTAAATTAGAGTGTTGCCTTAAGTGAGGAAAAGATCCCAAAGTGGACAAAATAAAAGATCCAAAGAGGACAAATGAGAGTTAAATAGAAAGAGCCATTGAGGCCACCCAAAAATACAAAAAAAGAGAAAAAAGAGAAAAAGAAAAATAAAAAGAGAGAAAGGGGCAATACTACAATCCTTTTGAAAGATCCACACTAGTACTCCATCTTATCCTTGTACTCCATAGAGATGATCATTCATGCATATAGCTATGTGGGGACCTTCACACTATAGAACTTGGCTTGCATATTCCAAGGATGAGCCTCCTCAAAATAGCTCTAGGTCTTCATGAGCGAGCAAGTTAGATGCACCCCCACTAGTTCCATTGGAGAGATTTTTAGCTCATATGTGCATCTGTTGCATGGCAATCCCTACTCCTCACATCATATCTATCATTTGGCCTTCTCTCCTATGATTGTCCTCATTGATGTGAGCCTTTCTCATCCTTTTTGTCTTCCTCCTCCACCATATTTATCTCTTTGCCATCCTAAGTGTCAACTTTCGTGCTTACGCTCATCCATTGCATGAGTGCTCAAAATATCAAAAAGGATCCTTTCTCATCCTTGTACCTTGCTAGTGGTCTGGGGACGAGTCAAGATAACATTCCAAAGAAGACCAAGTGGGAAACTTTAGTAGATTGAGTTCTCAACAAAAAAAAATACTTTTTTCTCGTATTCCATATCCCTCTTCTTGCACGCAAACACCATTTGGAGAAATTCGAGTCACGGACAGCAAGAGCTCTTGCACCTAATGTTATTTTGTTACTTGTTTCAATGCTAATATAGACTCTTGCATGTTATGACTTGAATTGAATCACATACCTTGATTGCTTTACTTATCAAAGTTCTTATATGGTTGCTAGCATGTCACCACAGAAATTATGCTTGTTATCATTTACCTACTCGAGGACGAGCAGGAATTAAGCTTGGGGATGTTGATACGTCCCAAACGTATCGATAATTTCTTCTTGCGCCATGCATGTTTTGTGTGATATTGCTATGATCTACACTTTCATACACTTTTGATCATATTTGGACTAACCTATTAACTCAGTGCACCCCAGTGCCAGTTTCTGTTTTCTGCTGTTTTTCAATTCCAGTTTTCCCCCATATTAAAAGTACTCCAAAAATTCGGGAAAATCAGATGAAAATCAGCATGAAGGAACCTTCCGGAGTCCCGAAGGGGGTCCAGGTGGGACCCACCAGGGCCCAGGCGGCCACCTGGCACGGCCTAGGGCTTGGTCGCGCCAGGGGGGCGCCTGGACCCCTGGTGGCCCCCCTGGCTTCCCCCTTCGCCTATATATCTCTCGTGACATGAAACTTCCAAAGAGAGAACCCTTTTTCGAGATCTCGCCTCTTTTCCGCCGCCACCGCGCTTCCAAGATCGGGAGCGCCAACAGACCTCTTCCCGGCACCCTGCCGGAGGGAGGATTGACCTCCGAGAGCTTCCCCTCCACCATGGACGCTTCCCGGATGTGTCATGAGTAGTTTCCTTTGGACCATGGGTCCGTGATCGTGAGCTGCCCTACATGATCGAGGCACCTATGTAATCTTTCTGTTGTTGCTATGCTGAGTTTGATGGGATCTGATGGATTATGAGATTATGTTCAGATTGTGATAGAGTAATATATTTGGTTCTTATCTTTTACATTTTTGTTCTTAAGTAATTCTTGCATGTTCTCTGTTGCTGTTTATTGCTTTGTCCAAGCAGTAGTTAGTAACTCCAAAAGGGAACGTTATGCTAGATTGTGGGTTCTTGCCCCCTGATGACACGCTTGAGTGACAGAAACATGAGTCTAGGGGATGTGTTGTTGCCACAAGGGGAAAAACAACGGTGCTTGTAAACTCGGTTGCAAGGATTGTTTACTTTACGCAAAGTTCTTTTTAATGCAGTTGTATGTTGCTTTGGGTTTACACTTTGGGTGGGGCTCGCAACTTAATACCAGCAAGATGTTCTGGATAGATATCTCAAGGTGGATGATTAGTAGTAGATGCAGATGGATTTCGGTCTACTTATTTTGTCATACTGCCCATGCTTTTGAGCCTCTTCCTTTCTTTTGTAGCATAGTTAGCATTGCGGTGCGTTTATAATCCCGTCAATTTCCCGTCTGTAATTTGTTTACCTCGCATAGAAGTTTTATCGTCTTTTGGGGGAGAGACATCACTAGTGAACATCACGGGACCCCGGTCCATATTCTCATCACTGTTTACACACTTATTTACTTTTTCGTATTTACTTTCAGTTGCTATCATTATCATTATCCCTCGTGTTTTGATACTTTGTAAACAACAAGACCGGAGAGATTGACAACCTCTCTGAACTTCGTTGGGAGCAAAGTTATTTGTGTCGTGTGCAGGTCCAGGTGAAGGAAGCAACGTTTGTCGTAAACGGTGCCATTGTTTTCTTGTCACCTACTTATCATTGCCGGAGTCCTACTGGTCGATCTCAACCTCAGTATCTTCACCGAGGGAAACTTGCCGCTACGCTGCATCTCACCTTCCACTTGGGGTAACCAACGAAGGGCGAGAAGCAATTATCATCTCTCGCATATCAGGGAACTTGGGAGAAACTCTCCTTTTTATTAGTAGAGACATAAGAGACATTTTTATACTTTGGTAAAGTTCCCTCCTTTCTAATCTTTCTTATGTAATCATTTTCATGGCAATTATCAACACAATAGAGATGGCATTTATGCAAAGTGTTATTTATTCCCAAAGCATGAACATCTAGCCAAGAAGTCTTTTCTAATAACTCTTCACACATCGAAAATAACATAAGTTCATCATAAAGATCAGGGGTGATCATGTTATCACACAATTGGTTAACATTTATGTTTTGCAAGTGCATGCATTGAAAATTAAAGCGACCCTCTATACCACAAAGTTCACAAGTAAAAGGATAAAGGTCACATAATTCTCTAGCAATATAATTTAAATCTCTAACCCAAATAATTATTATTTCATGCTTATGTTTCTTACAATACTTCTCTTCTTCAATCATAGGCCTTTCACAAAGTCTTTCCACTCCACAAAAATTAACATGCTTATATAAAACTTCATTTTCAGGAATTGGATCATGCATGTTGCAATTATCCTTAACAATCTTTGCAAATCTCTTTAAAGGGTTCATGATGATTGATCCAATTCTCCTTACACTATGTTTAGATGTACGAAAGTTTGTTGGGAATTGAAATGGACTAGCAATTCCATTTCCAAGATGGAAAGGAATTGGGTTCCAATTCGAATTCCGTTGTTTGGTTGTGAATAGAATTTATGGATGGAATCAAAGGGTAGCACATTATTCCAAATCCTGTTTGGATGTGTAAACCTTGGAATTGTATGTTTTGTTGACTTTGGACAATATAAACTTGTTACATATAAAAAAATTGTATGTGTATATTTGAATATTTTTATAAAAAATTTGGCGCTGCTAGTACAAGTTCTTGACGGCAATTTGCAGTTTTTCAAACAGAAAAAATAGAAAATGTGAGAAGGGGGATCCCTGTAGAAAGGAGAGAAGGCAGTCAGGGAGAGATGGAGAGAGGAGGGCGTGTCTCAGAGGAGAGGGAGCGAGAAAGGTAGGAAGAGAGAGATGGAGCTCCCGACGCCGTCCCCATCTCGCCGGCGTGCCAATCCCAGCGATGTGGCCATCCTCCTGCCGTTCACATCTAGGGTTAGGGATGCGCTGGGAGATGCACATGAATGGACAGAGGAAGGCGGTGCTCAGAGGAGAGGGAGGGAATGAGGAGGGCGGTGCTTGGAGGAGAGGGAAGGACATAGGAGGGAGGTCCATAGCCGCTGGCGATGTCGTCTCGCTTAGGTTGTCACAGACGAGGGGAAAGGGCGAGGGACAGAGGCGACCGAGCGAGCAAGTCTTTCTGCGCCTTTCCAAGGGTCGACGCTCAGAAATTTTCGGGCCGAGTGAACACTTGCAAGGGGCTCGCGCGGAATTGGTCTAAGTTTCCAGGCCTAAATTCTCTATCTAGTCCAAACGGTGGAATTCGATGTCCAATTCCAGATTCCACAATTCCAGGCAATCTTTCCTACAACCAAACACAGTGTTAGGCATATTAAGATGTGAAGCAAAAGATTTGAGGAAATCAACAAGGAGTTGAGAATCAAGCCCAAACTTAGCACTAAACTTATTAAAACTTGAAGTTTCAACAAAGGACTTAATGCAATCATACTCATAATTTATACCCGGCTCTTTACCTTTTTCGATCTCCCAATCTTCAGTATTGCGTTGAATTCTTTCAAGGAGTTCCCATTTAGCATCAATCTTTTCGTTTGTGAAAGAACCCATAGAGGAAGCATCGAGCAAGTCTTCAACAAATGAATGCTGGGATGGACTGTTCCATCCCCTGTATAACAATCATTCCTAATTATTTCAGTTATCCCAGGTGGTATTCTGAGTGGGATACATTCAGTAGGTGGAGGAGACTTCTCTACCACGGATGTGGCAAAGCGGCCTCCCCCAAGCAGCGAACTAAAAGTACAGTTTTCCATAAGCCTAACTAGTGAAAATAAAAACAAGCAACGAAAATATTTAATTGCAAGATCTAAAGATATACCTTCAAATGCTTACCTCCCCGGCAACGGCACAAGAAATAGCTTGATGTCTACACACGCTTCTATTCTTGTAGACTATGTTGGGCCTCCAAGCTCAAAGGTTTGTAGGACAGCAGCAATTTCCCTCAAGTGGATGACCTAAGGTTTATCGAACTCAGGGAAGTACAGGTTGAAGATGGTCTCTCTCAAGCAACTCTGCAATTAAGAAACAAGAAGTCTCTTGTGTCCCCAACACACCTAATAAATGGTAAATTGTATAGGTTCACTAGTTCTGAATAGATGGTAAAATATGGGTGATATGGGTGGCAAAGCTAGGTAATATAAATATGTAATAAAAATTACAGCAAGCAAACAAGTAGTAAATGTGAGCACAAACGATATTGCAATGGTGGAAACAAGGCCTAGGCTTCATACGTTCACTAGTGGAAACTCCCAACAACATTAACATAATTTAATCACATGGCATTTCCACTAAAACATGCAATGGAGGCGTACTCGGAGGTCATTCCTTTGTGATCAAGAGAGGACGAGAATTATGTAGGGCTACAAAAGCACACCTCAGAGTTCTTAGTTCTCGTCTATGGATTTCCCAATGTCACCACGGCCATCCAAAGAGGGTACCACAATGACCACAACATATCTCAAGGATAGTCAAAGATAAGAACCAAGAGACTCTCAATATTCAATCAATTCACAAAAGAGGAAACCACTCATGAAAATATTCTTCTAATCTATGTCTAATAGACCGCTGTCATCATGGTCTCAGAGATTATACTAGATATAGACAAGTGAGTACAATAAATCCAATATATAGAAGAAGGGGAAATATCATGGGATCACCCTAGATTAACATAGCCTATGATCACAATCAAGATCACATCATGGGAGAGAGAATTAAACATATAGATACTGGTAGAAGCCTCAGCCCCACGGAGGAACTACTCCTGCATCATTATGAGGAGGAAGCAACATCGATGGAGGTGAATCCGGGGGCACTACCCCGTCCCGGCATGGCGCGGGAGCAGGAAATTCTAGTCCCCCGAAGCTTGTTGGCGATGGCGGCAGAGATCGGAATCTCTTCTGGAAAAAGGAGTTGCTGAATCAGGATTTCCTCCACGGGGGTAAAAATAGGGCCAAAAGGGGGCCTCAGGGGCGACCCCACCTGACCATGCGGTCAGGTGACGCGGCCTCCCCATAGGACGCGCGGGCAGGTTGCCTGGTGGGGGGTGGCCCCCCTCCGACTGTACTTCGGGCTTCTGGAGTCTTCCGTCACACTGATTTTTTATATAATTTTGTGGACTTTTCCGAGCACTTTTATAATTGGTATTTTTCCTGCAATGAATGGACAACAGTAGACAGAAACTAGCATTGGGGCACTGAGTTAGTAGTGTAGTCCAAATATGTTGAAAAGGGTATGAAAGTGTAGCAAAAGATATAACAAAGTCACCAATATAAGCATGGAACAAACATAAATTATAGATACGTTTGGGAAGTATCACACACCCATGGCTGCACCAAGCACAAAAACTGCACCCGAGATAACGTCGACCACACCGACAATGGAAGATCCGCCCATGGCTGCGCGAAGCTCTACTTCCCCTACGACAGAGGATCATGTCGTTTGAGAGCGCGAGCTGATCGCCGACTGACGCGCGAGAGATGATAATGTCTTCTCGCCTTTGTTGGTTACCCCAAGTGGAAGGTGAGATGTAGGATAGTAGCAAATTTCCCGTAACGTATAGGATACGGTTTGTCTCCCGTAGGACTCCGATAAATACAAGTAGGTGGTGAAGCGAGCAACGCGCCGTTTGAGATATTGCTCCCTTAACCTGGACCTGCACACACACAAGTAACTTTGCTTCCAACGAAGTTCAGAGAGGTTTTCAATCTCTCCGGCCTTGTTGTTTACAAAGGATCAAACACAAGGGATAAAGGATAATAGTGACTGCAACTAGAAAGTAAAAGCGGCAAGTAAATTGAGAGTATAAACAGTGATGAGAATATAGACCGGGGTCCCATGATGTTCACTAGTGATGTCTCTCTCCCAAAAAGATGATAAAACTGATATGCGAGGTAAACAAATCACAGATGGGCAATCGACAAGATTAAAAAAGGCACCGCAATGCTAACTATGCTACAAAGAAAGGAAGAGGCTCAAAATCATGGGCAGTACGCCAAAATAAGTAGACCGAAATCCATCTGCATCTACTACTAATCATCCACCTTGAGATATCTATCCAGAACATCCCGTTGGTATTAAGTTGTGAGCCCCACACAAAGTGTAAACTCGAAGAAATAGACAACTGCATTAAAAGAACTTTGCGTAAATTAAACAATCCATGCAACCGAGGTGACAAAAACCGTTGTTTTCCCCTTGTGTCAACAGCACATCCCCTAGACTCATGTTTCTGTCACTCAAGCTAGTCATCAGGGTGCATGAACCCACAATCAAGCATAACGCTCCCTCTTGGAGTCACTACCTACTACTTGGCCAAAGAAATAAACAACAACGGAGAACATGCAAGAATTACTCAAGAACTAAAATATAAAAGATAAGAACCAAATATAATACTCAAATCACAATCTGAACATAGTATCATAATCCATCAGATCCCAGCAAACTCAGCATAGCAACAGCAGAAAGAATTACATATGTTCCTTGATCATGTAGGGCAGCTCGCTAGGTCTAATCCATGAAGAACAAAGAGGGGAGAAGAACATCACATAACTACTGATCATGGACCCATGGTCCAAGGTAGACTACTCACGGGTCATCCGGGAAGCGTCCATGATGAAGGAGAAGCTCCCAGAGGTCAATCTCCCTCCGGCAGGGTGCCGGGAAGAGGTCTGCTCGCGCTCCCAATCTTGGAAGCGCGGCGGCGGTGGAACAGAGGCGAGATCGCGAAAAATGGTTCTGTTTTCCGAGGTTTCACGTGATGGAGAATATATAGGAGAAGGGGGGCAGACAGGGGAGCCACCAAGGGTCCAGGCGGCCCCCTGGCGCGTCCCACCCTAGGGCGCGCCGTGAGGGCTCCTGGGGCCCTCGTGGGTCCCCTCTGGCCCCTACTAGGTGATTCCCAAAGCTTCCGAGACGCTGATTTTTTATTGTATTTTTTCGGAATTTTTGGAGCAATTTTAATATGGGGGAAACCTGAAATAGAAAAATAGCAGAAAACAGGAACTGGCACTAGGGTGCACTGAGTTGATAGGTTAGTCCAAATATGATCAAAAGTGTAGGAAAGTGTATATAAATCATAGAAATATCACATAAAGCATGCGTGGAGCAAGAAGAAATTATAGATACGTTTTGGAAGTATCAACGACCCCTTTTTGACCGCCGGACCCTGTTGATCGCAGGCCCTTTTGTTCGCAGCATTAGATCGCCGACCTGTGGCATGTTGATCGCCGAAACTGTGTTGTTTTTTGGAAGCAGGAGATAAAACTTAAAAAAAATTATGCGTTTGGGGGTCGAACCCTGGGGGTGCGACTAGAAACGTGATCCCTCTCCCCCAAGCCAAAATTACATCCGGCGAAACCCCACTATGGGTATCGCGGGGTTTGCTGGGGGGCAACGGCTGGAGATGCTCTAAAACTACTACTTCAATCCCAGGTCCCTTCTAAACGTCGAATATGTTGTCGAAGCAATCCTTTCATAATCACACAAACATTCATGTTCTTTGGCACCCTTTATACTCAGTTTATATGTGAGGCGGATATGAAGAGGCTCAGATGCGTTCGTCATCTCGGATACGATCGACCTGTCCTACTTCAAAACCTATCCAAATTAACCAAGCCCATAAAATTGAACGTCGTCATCCCACGTTTGTCCTCCCTTGCCTCCGTTCGGTTCGTCTCCCTCCAACACCCTCGCTCCCCGCCCCTGCCATCGTCTGATGTCGGCATAGAGGACCCCTACCCTACCACCGCCACGAAATATGCCTTTGCGGAGTCTATGTCACTCCTCACTGTCATCGGTTACAAGGTGGAGAATGTTTCCCAAAGCAACTGGCGCACTAAGGAAGCTGCAGCGAAACCCGAGGATATGATCTTGGGACCATTCGGTCCTCTTCCATCCGTCGAGAATGCAAGAAGGAAGAAGTCATTGGCCAACCCAGACTTCGTTCTTGTCTTCAAGTGGTCGTGCATCCAGGACACTTAGACGATAGAGGATGGTGCCGTGGAGATGGGGTTTGACTCGTTGCAACTCCATAGGAAGCAAACAATTGTGGCAACGGTCGACGCCGAGCATGTCAATATAACCTTTTACGAAATGGCCAATCAAGACACGATACATGATACAATTACCCTTGCGCCATTTCTTGTTTTACCGTTTGCTTGGTTGGATGCATATAGCATTGGGTCAATCTAGGAATCATTGTTTCCTTGTGATTCATATTGTAGGACGCATTCATGATGAACATGATACATAATGCCTATGATATTTACTTGGGTGATATCAATCTCCCTATGTATGATGTGTTCAAACATCACGCAAACAAAAGAAGGTGTAAAGTCTAGAGGTACGACATTCACAACCATGGCGATGTGTTGTTGTGTGAATCTTGCTTTGCCACAAGCATGGATGAAATTATGGAACTAATCAAAAGGGTGTCAAGTATTGGCAAAAAAATCAACAAACACTATCATGACACAAAATAACTATATGGAGCCCTACGCTTACCATAGCACCCGCAATGAGGGCACTTTAGTGACCCGTAGTTTAGCAAAGAGCGACATTTTTTTTGATTGAGCGTTGCATTCATGCACATGAATTTGGGGTGAATTTAAAATTTCATTCAATACATTAAGTGCCGGATACGGTTCCGATAGATCTCTTGATTACTTATCCCGGGCATGATGATCTAGAGTCGATGGTAACATGATACTAGGATTTACCCAGCGTCGGGCTCTCCTAAGAGGTAAAATCCTACTCCTGCTTGTTCTTGTTTATGATGGGGTGCATAAAAAAGTACAATGATCAAGAGATTGTTGTCTTGTCCCCCATGAGCCCTGTCGGGGGGATTACCCATGGCAGACCCGGTCAGAAGGCAACACCTAAAAAGAAGACTCATCTAGAAGACATGTCCTGAAGAGAAGACCTGGTTTGCTACAGTACACGTAGGTGGTCTTCTACAGGACCTGGCCTGCTATAGTACCCGCAAGGGGTCTTCTACATTACCCGGTTTGCTACAGTCCTCATAAGGGGTCTGCTACAATACCCGACCTGCTACAGTACCCGCAGGGGGTCTGCTATAGTAAAAAAAGAGGGTTCGCTACAGGACGGGAGTCCCAATCTCGGAAGGATTTCGCCAAGACTTGAAAGGCACGAAAGGCTACATGACTTATGGTAGGACCCGGATTGCCATCTGACTTATAATAAAAGATGAGACTAGTTTGTATCCTACTAGGACTCTACTTGTAAGCCTCCCCCTTCCACCTATATAAGGAGGGGTAAGGCGCCCCAAAGAGGGTAGACTTTAGAAGCTCTAGATTAGATATCAGACCAGGGTCATATAAATCCGAGGCAATTAGACACAACAAAAGGAGAGCCGACGATACGCCGGTGACTCCCCGTGAGTGAAGGAATAGGACCTAGCCACAAAAAGCATGTAGGGTTTTTATCGAACAATGTTTCCCGGGGACCGAAACTGTATAAATCGTGTCTCCCTCTTCGCGTGCTAAATCCACCTCGATAATCGTCGCGCACACACGAGTACCGCATCTAAGTTCTCTTATGAGGACATCTTGTAGTGACACCACCACAACAAGCCTCATCCCCTGGACTTATATACTACGTTGAGGGTACCTAGGGTTTATATTTATTTTATCTCGGTACGATCAAGGAGACCATACCCTCTATGAACCTATCGTCTTATTGTTAAAGGCAGGTCTGGAAACCTTCATTTATTCGCCATGGGCTTCAATAAATGTCTTGTTGATGAATCTTCTATGAGGCCCACGGTCCATCCTAGAAGATCCATCTTCAACATGAAGATTGAAACACTATTTGACGCATGTTGTAAAACTTCTTGTTCTGGCCTTAATTGGTTTGAGTCGATAGCAGCGAACTTACATCATTATTTTGTTGATGAAGGTGTTGGCTCCTTGGTAGTGTGTTGACTTTCGATGGTCGGTCTTCTCAATTAAGATGAAAAGAAGCTTGTTTTGATCGTCTTTTGGCAGGACCGGCAATGGTCACGCTAGGGCACTTTTACGTTATTGAAGGCTTTATTGTGGAAAAGATCGACTTAGTCGTATATGTTTTTTTACATCGTTTTATAATTTTTCAACTATTGTTTTCTTTGATTTGTATTGCGCTAAATAATTAATAAAATTATTGTATGCATTACAATAATAAGAGACCAAGGGTTTAACCTTTTTTAAAGAAAAAGTGGTACTCCCTTCGGTCAAAATTATGTATCGCTTAAATGCATGTATCTAGCAATAAAAAACTACTAGATACATTTATTTAAGCGATAAATAATTTTGATCAAAGGAAATATCTACTTATCACTGTACCACCCCAAGAGCCCAGCTAATTTAACTGCATGTTCTCATCAAGCCATTAGCATCTCCAACTTCAGATCTTGGACTGCACTCCACTTCACCAAAGGGAACTCTTGTTGGCGCCAAGAGTCAGTGGGGCACACCAAGATTCTCCTGCGCTTCGTTATCGAATTTGGAAAACAAAAAGGATATGAGAAGCATAATAACAACAACGATCATTGGGTGGATACAGTGCGGGTCCAAAATGGAATTAGCCTTCCCAAGAGCTATCCCTAAAACATATCATGTGGCTGAGAGCAGATTCTGTGTACTTAGATGCACGCGAAACGATAGCTTTGAAGAATCAAACTTTATTTGTTTTATAGGAGTATATTTTATTGTTTTGAAATTATATTCAGTTATATGGTACGCAGAAAGGACTCGGTTTTATGTATACGGGAAAACCAACTATCACAAGTTTAGAGCATGCACAAATGGTTAATAACGCAGTCTTCTCTTATGTATTCCACATCATTTAGCGAAGTCAAAAAGAAAATATGGTCGTACAATAAATTGACTTAGTGTTGTCTCTAGCTAGTGCCATGCATGTCAAAAAATAAAGAAATTTCTCTAGCAAGTGATATATGCATGATCTCGTGAAGTAAGCATCAACATAAATTATTAGGTTTCTTGTGATGGACCGGTCCAAAGGTGCAAGTTTTAGGCTTGGCACGGATCATCACATATTTTTTAAATTAATTCAGTCTTTATGCTGCTATATTTTTTGGTAGTATGATTTTTCCTCCGATAATTAGACTTTATCATTTTTCATAGATATACTAGCAAAGAGCATGTACATCCGACCCCTCAAACCGCGTCTATATGTTTGAATGGATGGTCCGACCAGTGATCGGTTACTTTTTACGACCCAATCGAACCCTTCAAAGAGCAGGCCTATACGTCCTAGCTGATCGATAGTTTTCAAACCCATCCCATATCTGAGGTGGACATGAGGAAGCCCAGATGCGTTAGCCACGTCGGACTGATCCATGTTAGCCCATCCCACGCCCACATATCCCCCAACCCGAGCGAACCGTAGACTCCGTTGACCCTATCGAGCTCTCCACTGGCCATCCACTCCCCTTATCATCTGGTCCCCTCCTTTCCTTATGTCAAGCTCCAATAGAGCGTCAAGGGTGGATCCAGAACCCCCATAGAAGGACGTCTGATTCGTGAATCGTAGGTGAAGGACGACGAGGAGCTCACCATCTGCATAGCACTTGTGCCATCGCGGGTGGACAGGGCTGAGATCTCGAGCTCCGCACCATTCCCTCTCTCTTTGATGCGGCGGGTGGAGGCGCCGACACATCACACTTCGGATGCTCCACGTGGGTGCAGATCTGACGCCCCCCTCGCCCCTCAGTGCTCATATATGCGTCGGTCCCGCGATGGAGGATCCCACGAGAGACAAACGGCGTGGGAAAGTACGACGGAGGTGGAATGAAAATCCTTCTGCAGGAACCGCGTGTTCGCACCCGCGCTATTCGATCCGAAGGAGCATCTTCGGTGTAAGGTTCTCTTTCGGTTGCTGACCACATCGAAAATGAATGACAACTAGTCTGAGTGCCTAGAGGCAGAGAGGGCGCCCGACAACGTGGAAGCAACCCTCTCACGAAAGAGCAGACCCCCGCCGCTCGTTGTCTTGCAGGATTCGTCTCATCCTTGTCCTCATCTGACAATGGGTTGACCAGCAATGTCGATGCTCCTCTGTCTGCTGACGCCTAAGCAGAGGACTACCACTGTCGCTTTGATTGTCAGAAAGGAAAGGTCCGGACGAGGAAATAGTGATGTTCGACGCATGTTCAAAATTTGTTTCTATTTATTTGAGCAACGTACACATTTTATCCAACAATTAACACGTATTGTTAAACTCTTTGGATATTATTTATTTATGGGGTAACTCTTTGGATACGTTAGAAGCTTAGAATGGGCAAAAAATATCTTGCCACGTGTCCACTGGTCTATTTTCTTCTGTAGAAGTCTCCACATTTTATTTTATTTTTTAAGTTTGATGTAGAAGTCTCCGCATGTACGTGAGGCCGAGAAGGCGAAGCCACTGTGGAGCTATCACCAGCCGCATTTCTCATAAAAGAGATGAGAGGAAGATATGCATGCCCCCCATATGGTTAGGCTTAGATCCTGAAATTCTGCGGTCCTCACAGGAAATAGTGCCGAAGTACCAAATGTAGCGGAGGCGTGCACACAAATTGGGTTTTCACAAAGATCCTATTCCGGTAATGTATTCCTTGATGTTTATAGGCATGATCAATGGAATTTTGCAAAAGATGGGGAATGCAAAGTAGGAATTTTCACAAGAATGTGACGGAGCTTAACGCAAAGCGAGAATGTGCTTTTTGACTTTGCCTTTTGTTTTTGCGTGTTTGATAGCTCATACAATCATTTGTCCCGTGAATACTAGAGAAAGAGATTGATCAAGCTTCTTTACCCATGATCTCTTGGCATATTATGGGCAGAGGAACCATGCAAGTTGTGCAACTTTTGTAGCTTGACGCGATCTACTCCAGAGAGTGATTACCTGGGAAATCCTATTTGACATATGTGGGCGTTAATAGGACGTGGCGTTCTCTCGACGCTGCAGTTGAACTGATCCGTGTCGACTGCTTTTTTTGTGTTTTTATTTTTGTACTTTTTCGTTTTTTCTGTTTTTTTAGATTCAGTTTTAAATTTTTAATAACTATTTCATAACATATGGTGAACAATTTTTTAATATGCGATGAATATTTTTTACATATTTTTTGTACCTTTTAAAACATTGTTGATTTTTTTCAAAATATATATTGAACTTTTTCTTATATATGTTGAAAAATTTGTAATATACTACAATAAAAAATTATATACACTGAATTTATCTATATTTATAAGTTGATCTTATTTTAATACAGGTTGAACAATTATTTTTAATATACAGTATTTTTATACTATGAACAATTTTAAATATATAATGTACAAAAAACAGCATTTTTTTCAAATAAAAATTGAACAAATAATTGAGAAAAAACAACGCAATTACTGTAAGTGGGACGGCCTAGTCGGACTTTTGCTTCAATGAAAACTCATCCTTTTGATGTTTGTTAACAGGCATCATCAAATAGGTGAAGCAACTGGTAAACTCTCATAGCGTCCGTAGAGATCACTTTTGGCACTTCAAAATTCATCATGTGGCATATTATGGGCAGAGGAACCATGCAAGTTGTGCAACTTTTGTAGTTTGACGTGATCTACTCTGAAGAGTAATTACCCGGAAAATCCTACTCCCTCCGATTCTAAAAAAGTGTCTTGGAAAAACAACTAAGATAGTTATACTTCATAGTGTAACTTACGACACTTATTAGGATCAGAGGTAGTATTTGATATCTGTGGGTGTCAACCGGACGTGGGTTCCTCTTGATGTTGCAGTTGGACCGATCCGTATCGGCTACTGTTTTTTGTTTTTTCCTTTTTATTTGTTTGTTTGGATTCATTATTTTAGTTTTTAATAACCTTTTCATAATATACAGTGGACAATTTTCTAATATAGGATGAACATTTATTACATATTTCTTGTACCTTTTCAAAATATTGTACTTCCTCCGATCCATATTACTTGTCTTAAAATGAATGTATCTAGAGTAATTTTAGGACAATTAATATGGATAGATCTTTTTTAAAATACATATTGAACTTTTCTTATATATGTTTGAACAATTTTTAATTTACAAAAAAATTATACACTGAATTTAGTTATATTTACACGTTGAACTTTTGTAATACACGTTGAACAATTATTATTAATATACATTAATTGTTTTATTTTTATACTATCACCAATTTTGTAATACTCACCGAAAAAGTTCTTACAATATATGATGAACAAAATAAAGACATTTTTCAAACAAAACCCGACCAAAGGATTAGAGAAACAATAATGCAAGCTTCTATATCTAAATAGTTAGTTCCCGCTAACATATTTCTCTCAACCTGCAAGCATGTCATCTCATTATTCAACATGCATGTTTTTATATCTAAATAGCTAGTCTTCACTAGCAGATTTTTTTCAACATGCAAGTATGCCACCTCATCATTCAACATGCATGAAAAAGACCCATCTCAATATGTCATTATACATAATAACAACCCACATGCAACATGCATGTATGCCAATTTTATACTACTAGATGATACCCCGCGCGTTGCTGCGGGAATTGTTAGCAAATGATTTAATGTTTTAAAATATGGAAAAATTATGAAACATAGTATAGTTTTATTATAAGTTCTTTTTTGAAAGAACTATTCTTTAGAGTAAACTCTAAATTTTTTGATGAAAAAACTAAAAATGAGTGTGAATTTTGTTTTATTAATTTATTATCTTGACAATATATCAACGATATAATATGAGGCGAAAACAACATTGAGTAGAGACAACGGAGATGTCACCCTTGGTTAATGTTAAGGCCCGATATGCGGTACTGTTCCAGATCTAGATGTTTCCAACCAGATCCGGGGACGAAGCACATATCGGTCCCACCGCGACATATGACAATGTCATACGACCCGGATTTCCAACATGATATCACAACATTACAGATACAAGGATACAAAATCTCATACAATCGGCATACAACTGCCTCAAATACAATAAAACAGCGGAAGGTACATGTCTGAGTATAGACTACAATCAAATGCCTAGTGGCAAAGAGAAAAACATCGATCCCCATAACCACACGGGTCCAGGCCCTCCACCGGGATCCGCCTAACTAGTCGTCGTCGAGTCTCCACGTGAAACGTCGATCACCATACCTGTTGTCGATCAGGAACCCTGAAAAGAGTTTGGGGGTAGTATCATGGGTACAGAAGTACTCAGCATCCAACTGTAGTCGTCAACTGACCCAGCAAGGACTTCATCACTCGTCATTCTAGGACAACTAGTAGTTTACGGTAAGGTAGGCGTAAATGGTGAGGTTGCTGCCGCACTAGCATTTATGAAGTGGCTAACGATCTAGAGAGTAAGGTAAGAAGCCAAACATTCGATGAGGAATCGCCTCCAACAAGTCTTGCTATCAACTACTTACACAAACATAACACCTATCCTATCCTTGTCCTCCTCTTCGCAACCCGACGAAGAAGAAGCAGTCAAGGCACACACACACGTTGATCAAGTTGTATTAAGATTATCTCAGTTGTTGTTGTCTATGAACAAGGAGTAGGTCTCAAGTCGTCCATAACCATGGACACGGCTTCTCGAAAAGATTTAACCCTGCAGGGGTGTACTAACTGCCCATTACAAGGCTCCGCACGCACGTCCATCTCTCTCAGTTGCTACCCATCACTGGCAACCATTTTATGATTTAGTTCCAAAAGATCCGAAACGACAGGTCCCTCTAGCTAACAACGAACAAATCCGGGTGGCCCCCGGTGAGTCGACATCCAACTCAAAAGTCGGCCGCGCTCTTGAATCGATCTCTACCGTCTGTCTCGGATTTGGATAGCCGGTTAATCACACATGGGAAACTGGGTCCTCAGCCGAACAAGGTGGGCCAGAAAGGGAACTATGTCCTCACTGGTCCGGGTTGGTTGGAAAACTACTGGCGTACGACCAGCACACACACGGTTTCAAAAGGTAAAATCAGCTTGGGCCACCACTAGAAATGCTTGAAGCTAGGTAGGTAAGAAAAGGGGACCCCATAAAATCCCACACGCGGTTAGGCACGCTCAGTCTTAAAAACAATACCCGGAACTCGGATCCTAGGTGACTCGAATGGAACAAAGCGTCAGAGCGGGATAGCCTAGACCTTCCATCCTTCGTCGAATATAGTCAACATTATAATAATCATATCATCAACAACAATAATAATAATGATAATGTGATATCCCAAACCAAGGAGTAACAGGGTAACATCGTAGCATCCTAAGCATGCATACTAAGCAGGGGCTGAGCAACGAGCAATAGTAACATAGCAGTACATGGTTTGCTGGGAAGGAACATGGCTGTATCGGTTTAAAAGAGGCTGTAAACATGTGGTAGGATCAAACATCGAACCTAACCTAGACTAGCATGCAAACCGCTGGTTGAAATAGAATGGATCATAAGTAATGCATAGTCCTTGCCTATTGATAAGTCGGATTTCAAAGATGTAGTTGATCGCAAGCTCGCATCGTCTCCGAGAGGTACCCGTGGAAGCACACAAGACGATAAACACTGGAAAGCAATCAACGAGCAAGCACTCTATTACTATGGGGGAACACAAGATCAAGAATACATCACACGACATGGCAACGCGATACGGATCTATCGTCGAGAACGGTTACTAACAGTTTAAGTGGGGTATCGGTCACACACGACGAATACCGCACGTTTACGGTGGTTCAAGTTGCTTAGCTACAGGTGATCAACAAAGGTTGTTAACATAGCATCTCACTCAAGCAAGCATGACATAGCACACAAACATGGCAAGAGGTGAAGCATAAAGGAAACTATCTATGCTAGTCAATTTAAGTGAGGCACAACCTAAACATGGCATAACACTAAGTGCCGCACGATGATTAAAACATTTTGTACTCTTCTGTCCTAAATCATATTTTAGATTGGTTAACAGCAGCAAACAATAGTATAAACACAAAGTACATGAAAAACTAATCAAGTTACATATAAAGAACACCCCAAACGGAGTTACGGTAAAAAATATATAAGCAAAACAAGTTACGGGCACAATCTGCCAACATCACGAAGCACACTTTAGAGCCATGCATAAACAACATAATGAACGCAAACATGCTCACAAATGACATGAACTAAAGTAGACATGACAGGGAAGGCATGGCAAAAATAATCATGCAAGAAGGCATCATAGATCAAAAGTTATTAAGCATGCAACATGGCATCGGGACGTTACAGACTTAGAGAAAAACAGAGGTGGCTGTCAAAAACAGAGGCATAGAAACTTTGGAGCTCAATATCTATATGACCAGGAATGCTAACATGAAGATGCAATACATGTAATGAAAGTAGACATGTTGCTTAACAATATGCAATTGGAATCACTCAATTCCGACGTACGGTTGCGAAGCAACCGTCGCTCGAAGTTGCAATAAAATAACAGTTTTCAGACAGACTTAACAGCAGATTGCATTTAACGACCAGGTGCCCTGTTTGAACAGCAATAACTATATCTAAACAAGCTCAAAACAATTAAATCACAAAAGATGAAAGCTAGAGCACACAATTCTAAACATTTCGTCTTTTGGGCGCACATGCATCTGGGCTACGGTTTACTCGCAATTAACGTCGCAAAATTGAATCAGCAGTAAAACATTCCAGACTTTGCAGAATTTTGGAAAAAAAGAAAATACTTGACAGAAAAAAAGGCTCGGGCCTCACCCAATTGGGCTCGGCCCATCTGGCGAGGAGGCGGCCTGGCACTGGCTGACCGGCTGCGGGCCGCGACTGACTGGGACGGATCGGTGCGGTGGGCCGTGGGGCCTAGCAGGCCGGCCCGCATGGCTCTGGCGGTTGGTGGCGCTGGATCGGGGACGACCCCGACGAGCAGAGCGGCGGCGGCGGTTGGCTCGGCTCGCCGGCCGACTTGCCGTGGCTTGGAGGCGGCTAGGGCGGTCGCCGGCTACTGGAGGGGCTGGATCCGGCGGTTGGTGAGGTCAGGGGCGGCGCAGTGGCTCGATCCGGCGGCTGTAGGAGCTTCCAGCAAGCGGCGGCCATGGCGCGGTGGCGTGGCGCCGTTCCCTGCAGACAGGAGAGAAGGAGGGAGAGATCAACGCGGGAGGAGGAAAGGGAGAGGTCGGCGGCGCGGCTGACCCGAGGGTGCGTAGCAGCGCGACTTGCCGGCGTCCTGCTGTCGGCGGCGGTGCAGCCGTGGAGGGCTCGGGAACGGCGGCGGCTTAGACAGAGAGAGAGAGGAGAGAGGTGGAGGCCAGGTGGATCTCGGCCGTTGGATCGGCTGATCCAACGGTCCAGATCGCAGGGAGGCTAAAATTTGGGAGAAAATTGGGCAAAATTGCAAAATTGGGGGCAAAACTGGGGGTGTGGCTGCAATTTTGTGGCTAGGGAAAACCATAGAAAGAGGTGGGAGTGTGGTGGTCTTTATATAGCCCAGGTGGCTGGCAGTTTGCAAAAACATCCCGGTTTTTCTCCCGCGCGCGCGGTGCTCACGTTTCTGACCGCCGGGGGTCCGCAGTACATCCAATTCGGGTAAAACTTCGAACTGCGCGATCAGCGTGTCGAGCGGGCGGCGTTCACCTCGCGCAGGAACCGTTCTGAGAACAATTTCTGGCGCGCTATAAAAATATCTCGTTTAATTATTAAACGGGGTTTTTTGTTCCGTTGGCTGCGGCTGGTCTCGTGCGGTTTTTGCGACGGTGATCGGGTGAAACCCGGTGTCGCAAAGGTCGAGTGTCAGGGTGGCAAGGGTCGGTCTCCATCCGATACGAGATAAGAGGGGGGGGGGGAAATAATCGCCGATCGATAGATCGGGGATGCAAACACCGCAAACAAATCAGACAACCAAACAATTCACACCGAAAACAAAACTTTTAATTTTTGTGAAAACTAGGCTGTTACAATACAACACCACCAACAAGGGATCTCGTCCCGAGATCCAGGACGATCCGGGGGAGAGGGGGGAGAGAAAAGAGGGTCGACAATCTTCAACACCACCAACAAGGGACTCTGCTCCATGTCGAACAACGAACTCCATCGAGAAAACTTTCTGCAGAGAGACGACATCGTCGGAAAAACGAAACCGCCAGTGTCAAAAGGAAGAGCGACACTTCAAGGCGACGATCAAGGGAAGTACTATCACTGAAATGTGCATGAAAAATTAATGAAAAAAAGTTTTTACATGATGGACCTACTTGATGATGTGGATAGCTTGCATGTTAAAATAAATATGTTAGTGGGGATGAACTATTTAGGTATTATAGACTATAATTTATATATTAGTTAAAAAATATTGTTTTAAATATACATGTTTCGTTTAGCCAAATATTTCACTAAATGTTTTGCAGAAACTATCCGCAACAAACGTGCCGCGCATCATCCAGTTATTATAAGTGAGCTGGCCTGGTCGAACGTTCGCTTCAATGAAAAAAGATCAACCTATTACGAGTATTATTGATGCCCCCTTATTGGACGCCCATGTGCGTCAAGAAGTTGTGCCTTCGGTATTGTAGTGAAAGATACTGTGCAACCCTTAATAAAAACTGTACCACCGGTTTCCTACAGCATCCTGGGTTTGTTTTCCATGGTTTTTATTCCAAACATTTAATGAAAATACAACTATATTCACTGAAGAATTTTCGAATACACATTGAACAATTTTATAACATTCATTGAACTATTGTTAAAAACAGTAAGTTTTTTTTAAGAAAACGCTGAAAAGAAATACACAATTAATATTATCTGGTATACGACGAACAATATCTTATACAATGAACGTATTTCAATATACAAAGAACATTTTGTAGTACTCGTTCAAAAAAAAATTAATATACAATGAATATTTTTATAATACACAATGAACATTTTTTATAAGACAGTGTGAAGTTTTTCATAAATATATGTTTGTAATACATGGGTACATGTGCATTTCTCTACAATATGAACTTTATATACAATACACGAAAAATAAAATAAAAATGGAAAAATAGAAATAAATAAATAAAATAAAATAACCAAATGGGAAAACGAAAACAAAACAACTAAAATCAACGAAAAAAGCAGAAGCAAAATCCACAGAAGAAAAATGAAAAAAAAATGCATGAAACTCTAGCAAACGACATCATGTGAACCCGTATGTGTATCGGCCTGATTGGCGACTCGCTACAATGTATCCATTAATATTAGACGCACCGAAATCACTAATTAATGAGTACTTTTTGCAACGAACATTCCCAGTTTCCCCACGGTTGACATATAACGCACTGGATGCACGTCACTTGTTCTAATTTAAAGTTTTTCTTTTTTTGGATTCATATTTTTTTAATATTTATCTCTTAAACCGTGTGTTAAAATCACAAACCGCTTTCACTCGTATTGAGATTTCAAAACTAGATGTCATATTAATAGGTTTCGATAAAAAAATCACGAGAGACAGTTATGTGCCTCTCGCCTAAGCAAACAAGTGCCTCCAGAAAAAGAGAAGTCGCAAATAGAAAAAATATGTTTTCCCCTTTTTTATAGGTATGACCGTGCCTCTTACAGAAGCAAATATGTGCCTCCGCGAGATGTACAATTGCGTCTCTTGTAAAATAAAAGACACATTTTCTCTCTTTCGGAAAAGAACGATCGTATCTCTTACGGAAGTAAATATGTACCTTCACAATAAGCACAATTGTTATTATCGTAAAAAAACACGTAACTTTTTATTCTCGAAAGGCATGATCATGCCTCTCGCGAAAACATGTGCCTCTATGAGCGGTATGATCGTGCCTCTCGCATTTTACCTTTCTCACAGGCACATGCCTCTCATGGAAGCAAATTTGTGCCCTATAAGAGGCACGGCTTTGCCTCTCGTAAAAGAACAGAAGACACTTTTTTTCAAAAAAATTCTAAATTTGTTTATCTAAATGTAAGAAAAACACACAAAAACATAAAGCCAATTTATTTTATTTAAACCCCGGAAACGCGTAAAAAAATAAACAAATAAAATCCTGAAAAGCATCCAACACGACGTGCTCTCAATCAACCAAAAATGCCCCTTGCAAAACTCTGGTAAAGAATACTTTTTAATTAGTTACTCTTTAGACGCTCATTTGCATCAAATAGATTTACCATAATTTTTGTTATATTTTTTTGCTTATTTCATGCTTATTTCATGATATTGCGATATGCTTTTATTACACTTTCACAATATTTTTTAGCACTTTCTCGAATTAACCTATTAACCCAGTGCCCAGTGTTAGTTCATGTTTTTCTGCTGTGTTTTTGTTTCAGATTTCTACAAAGAAAATGTTCTCCAAATTCCCTGAAATGTCACAGAGATCAACTTTTACCCGGGATGAAGACAACTGTGCAAAGACTAGCCGAAGGTGAACCACTAGGGGTCCAACCGCCCAGAGGGTGCGGCTTGGCCCCTGGTTGCGCCCCCAGGTTGCCTCGGTGCTCTGGGACACCCCCGAGTCCCTCCTTCACCTATATAACCCTCCTGACATAAAAGTTATGGAGGAGGAAGAATGTTACCAGAAGCCGTCGACGTTCCACCTCCACCTTGAAACTTTGATCTAGGGTTGTTGGAGCCCTATCCCGGCACCCTACAGAAGGGGAGATCATCCCCAGAGGCCTCTTTATCTCCATCCTTGCCTCACGAATAATGCTTTAGTAGTCTACCCCTGGACCGTGGGTCCATGGCAGTAGCTAGATGGTTGTCTCTTCTATTTTTTGTAACACTAATTAGTCCTTGTGAGCTGCCTATCACGATCAATGCACTTTACTTGTAACTTCTATGATGTGTCTTCTCATGGATTATGAGATTATGATCACATTGTTCATGGTTTATATATGATATGTTTTGATATGTTCTGTGAGTGTTTTTGCATGCTTTTTGTTATATGTTGTTACTTTGGTCAAGTAGTGTCTTATAACTCCAAAATGGAGTGTAGTGCTCGATATTGAGTTCATGCCTCCTCGCGTCTGGGCACGGGCGATAGAAACGTCTAAGGCGATGAATGTGTTGGTGCCATTAAGGGTAGAATAGTGGTATTTGTGACTAATTATTTATCATAGATGTTACTTACATTATGTACCAAGCTCGTAGCATTTATTTGTTGCCCTTGCAACTTAATACCAGCAATATCCATGCATTGAATGTTTTGATTAATTAGAAGCTAATCTACAACCAAGCTATTATATAAGCGGGTGTTTTTGAAGTTGTTGATGACGTGGACTACTATACAGCCAGCAGTCGGCTTTGCTATTAGTCGTGCTCTAATTGCACATGCAAGACCGGTTAATTAGTGGAGGTAAAATGCATTTGACTATACACTGGATAGTGGTCTCAAGGTGGACCCTTAGTTATAGATGCTACTGGATATCGGTCTATATATGTTTGACGCAATGCCTATATGATTATGACCTTGAGATTTCTTATGTCATAATTAGCATTGTGGTGTGTTTATAATTTTGTCAATTATCTAGCTGTAATTTGTTTACACGTCATGTTTATCATTTTGTGGAGAGACACCACTAGTGAAGCTATGGCACTTGGTCCATCTTTTTCACATGTTTACAACCGTTCATGTTTACTTTTCTTTTTCTTTTGATTGCTGCATTTTTATACTTTTAGTTTCTCCCACCATACCATCGATTAATTCCTTGCATTTTTATACTTTTAGTTGCTCCCACCATACCATCGATTAATTCCTTCGTAAACAGCAAGACGAGAAGCTTGACAACCTTCTTGGATCGCTGGGGCGAAAGTGTTTCGTGTTCTAGTGTGCAAGTCCTCGTTTTTTTTCTAGCATCGTTGCTACAAACACATATACTTGAAAATATTGAAGTCCTACTGTATTAATAACCTCGGTATCTTCACTGAAGGAAATTACCGCTAGCTACATCACAACCTTCCTCTTAGGGTTAGCCAACGGGTGTGTGATATACGCACTAAGCATCATTCCCTCATTCTTTTCCTTTCCACCAAAATTTCCAAAGCGCACTTGGGCTTAATTTCTCGTAACAACAATAAATACCTCACAGTTAACCCCACACTACTTTCGCACCACACCGCACCTCCTCCGTCTCTCTTCATCTAGATCGAGATGACTGTCGGAGGCGAAGGTGTCCCTCACCAGGCCACGGTTACGGTGTTCCTCCCCGACGACGACGTACGTCATGACCAAAAAAGTCACACAAAAATGAGGCCTTCAGAGCTACAAGGAACGCACAATACCTAATGCAGACATCACAAAAACTAATGGTAAACGGACAGGTAACACTTCTGGACTACATATTTTTCGTATGTTATTGAAATCCAATGGCGCATCTTCTTCATACTCTATTAGAGAATGTAGCTTCACTTAGGATTAGGGTTTGCATAGCTAGAACCCTGCGAGTACGGATTGCTTCATATGCCACGTCCATGACGTTCTCATGTTGTTATATGTTGAAATTACAAGATATGGTTTTTGTACTTACTAATTCTATGATTATTTCATCTTTGATCTATAGTTGCTACACCCATGTCTACACACCAGCCGCCAACATTTGACTATAACAAGATCAGGAAAAGAAACATGAAGGAAAATGCTCTTCATATAGTGAAAGTATTCCAAGAAAAGGGATATTCTTATGATGGACCAATTACACTGGAGATTTTTTCCATGGTCGCACATAGACTTGTTTATAGGAATGCCAAGAAAGGTAAAAGGAAACAAGGAAAAGGGGGAATCCGATAGAAAAAAGGACACATAGTAGCAGATAGAAGTAGAGAAGGACCCTGACTTTGAACCAACGCGTATAGATGAGGAAAATGATGAAAATGGTGATGACGATGACGATGACGATGAAGATGTAGACAATTCAGAGGTAGAACCTCCCCCCACAGATGCCCCAGAAGTAGAGGTACCAAATAATATCCAGAGTAATATTATTTTCGCAGTAACTAACCATCTTTGTCACATTGACGTTCTTAAACCTTTGTCTTCAGACAACACAGGATCAACAGACTCAAGACACTACTTCTTGTACTCATGCACGAACAAAATCTAGAGAAAAAGTAGAGATACCAAATAATATCTGGAGTCCATACTAATTTCACATCACCTAACCACCTTTCTCACATTGACGTTCTTAAAATTGACTTCCAGGAAAGACATGATTAGCACTCATGACACGGCTCCTTGTACTCATGCACGAACAAGATCTAGAGTAGAAGTAGAGGTACCAAATAATATTGGAATCCATATTAATTTCACAGTGCCTAACCATCTTTGTCACATTGATGTATTTAAAATTTTGTCTTCCAGGCAACACAGGATCAACAGACTCAAGACACTGCTCCTAATACTCATGCACGAACAAGATCTAGAGAAACAATGTTGGAGAGAACACTAGCTGTTGAGTACATAGTTGAACACTTGCAGATCCCACCAACAGATCAACTTTCTTATCGACACAACACCTCCCCTATTGTCAACTCCGATGATAATTCTGAACCAGGTGGTCCTGAGACTCAAAACTTGGATAGGAACATCACTCACAAAAACATCCAGAACAAGACCCAAACCATTCAGAGAGGAAGAAGATGAGAGGTGAGCGCTGACGAGGGGGTGACCCCACGAATCCTACATATGAGGGTACCTGGTGCGTATCAAGACAGAAGGCCCGCTGGAAGCCTCGACCGGCCCACCCCTGGCCCACTCTAGGCACCGCCATAGGAGTCCTCAACGATTATGGAAGCTACGACTTGCCGTCCAAGACTAAAACTAGATTAGGAAACTCTCTCTATAAACCTAGATGGACTCCTTGCGACCCAGTATAATATATAAAGGCTGGGAGAGGGGACTTCTAGGGCATCAAATACCCAAGCAAAACCTCCGGTCCCGAGCGAACTCGCCTCGACCTCCACTATAATCGCCTCCATCATAATACAATCGAGCAGGAAGTAGGGGTTTCACCAATCGAGGGCCCTAAACCTGGGTAAATCCCTGTCTCCTTTTAGTCGACGAGTATCGCGAACCTGCACATCTACTCTACGATCTAACCCAGGGTTCCTAACCATGGGATTTTCCAAGGTCAATCCTCGTCAATTGGCGCCGACCGTGGGGAAGACGTAGGTTGGAATCACGATTTCAGCCGTCCCGTCATCAGCAAGCCACAACTCAAGGACCCGAGAAAGATCCAATCCACTCGAAGAACTCAAGTTGATCACAAGCCACTCCGTCGCGCCTCCAAGATCACTCGGCCGGCAACTACGCCAAGATCAACCTTTCGGCGACTAACAAAGTCGCGCCCGGCGAAAGAGAACTCGAAGACTCAGAAGACAAGCACAAGCTGCAGCCACAAAGCCAGTCGCGGTGCCAGAGCTAGTGTAAGAAGTAAAAATTGAAGTCTCTCTTGAGGAACCACCGCTTGACGTAGCAACTACGACAACCACCCGAACACCCGCCGCCACCCGAACACCTGTCGCAGCACGCGACAAGGGCTCTGAAACTCAGTCCGGCGAATACTACGACCCTGACCAAAGACTGGACGAGTTCGCCAAGATGATACGGAACTACTCGATCAATGATGGAATCGAACTCGACCCAAGGTTCCACTCCCGTAAAGAAGATCACTCGCAGTCGTTCCGCATCGCAAGAAGGAGAAGGCACGCCGCCTCCAACAAACTCACAGCCAAAGAACAGCTGGACAGACCTTGCACAATCCATTGTTTTGAAGACGACTGGGGACGCCTTAGAGCAGGCCACACCCTGAGGAGATGTCGCTTGTCCACTGAACTCTCCGACAGGATCAAGGAAGAGAAGCAACGTAAAGCCAAACGGTCTCGAGAGATAGCACAGTCACCAGCGCCCAACTCAGAAGAGCAGTACCCGCCATCCCACGGACGAGTTTGCATGATCCAAGAGGGACGTCCATCAAAGCCAAAGTAGGAGGCGCACACTCTGCAAGCTCGAGCAGCCGAAGACTTATTGACAGAAGAAACATATCACCTATATTGTTCAGAAACAAACATCACCTTCTCGCAAGAAGACCATCCTCCCGCAATTCCGAGACCAGGGCACACACTGTGGGTCCTCGAATCTCAGATTGGCGGTTACAACATGGACAGAGTATTCATCGATGGGGGCAGTAGCCTAAACATCATCTTCACCAGCACCTTGCGCAAGATGCTGATTCCATAATCATTCTGGAAGAAATCAGGCGTCACGCTCTACGGCATAGTACCAGGCGAAGCAGCCTCCTCCCTGGGATCAATCAAGCTCGACATCATTTTTGGCAGCAAGGGAAACTTCGCAAGAAAAATCCTCGAGTTCGAGGTACTCGATTGGCAGTCCCAATACCACTTCATACTCGGCCGGCCTGCATTCGCGCAATTCATGGCAGTCCCGCACTACGCATACCTCAAGCTCAATATACCAGGGCCCTCAGGGGTCATCACGGTTAACGGAAATTTTGTCAAATCAGATCAATGCGATCGAGACTTTCATCAAGTCTCTGAAACGTTTGGAGCACAACAACAGCTCGAAGAGATAGCCATGGTGGTAGACAAGAGTGTCTTTCCGCTAGCAAGCAGAAGCGAAACAAAGGAATTCACTCGCGACTTCAGCGTCGATAGCGACACAGTCACCCACCAGGTGCATCCAACGGACCCGGTCAAGACGGTCTGAATCTACGTTCACCTACCCGAAGATCAAGCAACAACCCTTATGATTTTCCTCCGCGAGGAGTGGAAAATTTTCACCTGGTGCCCGGACGACATGCCCGGAATACCCCGGGAGTTCGCAGAGCACGTGCTACAAATCTACCCGAACACCAAACCAGTGAAGAAGGCACTGCGCAGATTCTCTGAACCAAAGCGCAGAGCCATTGGAGAAGAAGCCAACTGATTAATCGACACACAATTCATCCGGGAGAAGAAGAAGGCCACCTGGGTCGCAAACCCAGTCCTGGTACCCAAAAAGGACACCGACGTACTATGCATGTGCGTCGACTATGGGCCCGTCAACAAACACATCCCAAAGGACCACTTCCCTCTCCCAAGGATAGACCAGATAATCGATTCTACCACAGGATGCGACCTCATGTCCTTCCTCGACGCCTACTCAGGGTACAACCAAATAAGGATGAAGGAAAAGACGAAGAGCACACCTCATTTATCACACCTTACGGTGTATTCTGCTACAAGACGATGCCATTCAGAATGAAAAACGCTGGAGCCATGTACCAGTGGATGTTGCAAGCATGCTTAAGAGACTAAATCGGCAGAAATCTCCAAGCTTACATCAACGACATCGTCGTCAAAACTTACAACGCGGACACACTACCCGACGACCTTCGAGAAACCTTCGCAGCACTCAACAGATACAGTATCAAAGCTCAACCCAAAAAAAGTGTGTGTTCCCAGCTAGAAAACTACTCGGGTACATGGTCTATGCCCGAGGAGTCTAATCCAACCCAGAAAAAGTCCAAGAACTCGCAAGGATGCAGGAACCGGTCGACATCAAGGCCGTCCAACAACTCACCGGAAGACTCGCAGCCCTGAGTCATTTCATCAGCAGGTTGGGAGAAAGGACCTTGCCATTTTACCAACTACTCAGAAAAGGAGGAAAATTTGAGTGGACCGAAGAGGACCGGAACGCATTCGCGGACCTCAAGAAGACCCTCTCAACCCCATCGATTTTGGCAATACCTCTCTATAGCGGCACGAAGCAGCATGGTCAGCACCGTGCTCGTCGTCGAGCACGCGAAAGAAGGCAAAGTGCAAAGCATACAAAGACCAATCTATTACCCCAGCGAGGTCCTAACAAAATCTCAGCAGCGGTACCCGCACTACCAGAAGCTCGTGTATGCCATTGTCATGACATCACGGAAAGTAACGCATTACTTCGAGGAGCACCTCATCATGGTCGTGATCAGCGCACCACTCGCCGACATCCTCAACAACCCAGGAGAAACAGGTCGAGTCGCCGAGTGGAACATCGAGCTCAGCCCTCGCGACCTGCAATTCAAGCACCCAACGACGATCAAAGCCCAAGTACTCCCAGATTTTCTGGTCGACTGGATGGAAGTACAAACACCCAGCCCTCCATACCTCTCCAACTCATGGAAGATGTTCTCAGACGGGTCTAAAAGGCACCAAGGGGCTGGAGCAGGCGTTGTGCTAATCTCACCTAAAGGATATAAGATCAAATACGTGATCCAGATCAACTTCAGCAAGGCGTCAAACAATGAAGCAGAATATGAGGCGCTACTACACGACATGCGCATGGCAAAGGCCTGCGGCGCCACTCGCCTCGTAATCTACGGCGACTCAAACCTTGTCGTCCATCAAGCAATGAAGGACTGTGAAGCATTCGCAGACAACATGTCATCATACCAGAAGCTTTACAACACCCTAGAAGGGGAGTTCGACGGATGCGAGCTCAAATACATCGCCAGAGCAAATAACAAAGAAGCAGACGAGCTCGCAAACATCGGATCAACCTGAGGACCAGTCCCTCCAGGAGTTTTCCTCGAGAGCATCAGCCAAAGATGAATCAAAACCAAGAAACCCGTGTCGGGAACAGCCGCAGAAGCCGGCAACACAAATGAACCAGCACATGTAGCAGCAGCGGACCCAGCTGCTGACGAAGAAGACAACAACACAGTCGAATAGGATGAACTAGCAGTACCCGAAGGCCCAACCTGGACAAGACCTTTCCTCAGATTCCTGATACAAGGCACCCTGCCGCAAGACATCGTAGAAGCCCGACGAATCAGCCGACGATCCAAGGCGTTCACTATAATCAACGGACATATCTACAAACGCAGCATCTCCCAAGTACTCCAAAAGTGGATTGAGGAGGAAGACGGTAAAGCCCTACTACTCGAGATCCACAAAGGCACCTGCGGACACCACGCGAGCAGTCGCTGATACGTCCCAAACGTATCTATAATTTCTGCTTTCTGCATGCATGTTTTGGGTGATATTGCTATGCTTTTGATGCACTTTCATACACTTTTGGTCATATTTGGACTAACCTATTAACTCAGTACACCCTAGTGCCAGTTTCTGTTTTCTGCTATTTTTGTATTTCAGGTTTTCCCATTACTTAAAGTGTCCCTAGAATTCCGGGACAAATATATAAAAAATCAGCGATGCGGAAGCTTCGAGATGCCCGAAGGGGGCTAGGGGGGCCCACCTGGCGCCCAGGCGGCCAAGGGGCGCGGCCCCACCCTAGGCCGCACCGGAGGGCCGCTTGGACTCCCTAGTGCCTCGCTGGCTGCCCCCTTTTGCCTATATTTACCTCTCGTCCAGAGACCCTCGAGTACATAACCCTTTTTCGCGATCTCCCCTCTGTTCCGCCGCCGCCGTGCTTCCAAGATCGGGGCTGCCAGGAGACCTTGTCCCGGCACCCTGCCGGAGGGAGGATTGACCTCCGGGAGCTTCTCCACCAACATGGACGCTTCCCGGATGAGCCGTGAGTAGTCCACCTTGGACCATGGGTCCATGATCATTAGCTATGTGATGTCTTCTCTCCACCTTTCTTCTTCAATGTTTAGACCTTGTGATCTGCCATACATGATCAAGGCACATATGTAATTTTCCTGTTGTTGCTATGTTGAGTTTCCTGGGATCTGATGGATTATGAGATTATGTTCAGATTGTGATGAGTAATATATTTGGTTCTTCTCCTTTTATATTGATGTTCTTGAGTAATTCTTGCATGTTCTCCGTTGCTTCTTATTAGTTTGACCAAGTGATGTATCGTAACTCCAAGAGGGAGCGTTATGCATGATTGTGGGTTCATGCCCCCCAATGACTAGCTTGAGTGACAGAAACATGAGTCTAGGGGGTGTCTTGTTGACACAAGGGGGGAAACAACGGTGCTTGTGCTAGCGGGTGCAAGGATTTGTTTACTTCACGCAAAGTTCTTTTAATGCAGTTGTTTGTTGCTTTGGGTCTACACTTTTGGTGGGGCTCGCAACTTAATACCAGCGAGATGTTCTGGATAGATATCTCAAGGTGGATGATTAGTGAGTAGATGTAGGTGGATTTTGGTCTACTTGTCTTGGCATACTGCCCATGCTTTTGAGCCTCTTCCTTTCTTTTGTAGCATAGTTAGCATCGCGGTGCGTTTTTAATCATGTCAATTGCCCAGCTGTAATTTGTTCACCTTGCCTAGTTGTTTATCGTCTTTTGGGAGAGAGACATCCCTAGTGAACTTCATGGGACCCCGGTCGATATTTCCATTACTGTTTACACCCTCAATTTACTTCCTGTTTTACTTTCTAGTCGAAGTTATCATTAATTTTATCTCTTTCATTTGGCCCTTTGTAAACGACAAGGACGGAGGGATTGACAACCCCTCTGTACTCGTTGGGAGCAAAGTTATTTGTATCTGTGTGCAAGTCCACACCAACTTGTATCCTTCAGGCAACTAATATTCCGCGCCGTTGACACCTACTTGCAGCAGTTGGAGTCCTACTACTTTGATGACCTTGGTATCTTCACCGAGGGAAATTTTCTACTAGCTACATCTCAACCTTCCACTTGGGGTATCCAACAAGGAGACTTCAGTGTCATCAAGCTAATTTCTGGCGCCATTGCCGGGGACTCCACTCTTCAAGATAGGGGAGTTGCACACTATCTTTTATATTTGAGAGTTGGTCTGTTGCACTGAGTTGTGTGTCTTGACTTAAAGTAGGTAATTGAGGTTGCTATTCAATTGTAGTAGTAACTTGCAATAGTTTTGAGGTATTTTTTTGAGTAATGTTTGAAATTTTGGTGTCAAGAGCTTTAGCCTATTAGTGATAGATGTCTTATTTTGGGCAATCCGTGTTTATTTTCAAAAAACAAAAACAAAATTAGTTGAGAACTCTAGCTACTAGATGGATCACTAATCTTTGGAGGGATCGGATATTAGAGTATACTCACGTACCATGAGTCGAGGATGCGCAAGGATAACCAAAACCCCATACACTCCTCCTCGCGGTACTTGTCTCTTTTTGAACCTCCTGATTAGATTGAGAGTTACCGATAATAAGTGCATGAGTTCTTCAGACTAATGTAAGTATTTGAAAGTTGACACTTCCACCACCCATATTTTTCTAGCCTCTTCGGTATCGTGCATTGCCCTTTTCTCACCTCGAGATTTGGCGCATACTTCGCCGGTGCATCCAAACCCTTGGCATGATATACTCTGTCATCACAAACCTCCTTATATCCTTCCTCAAAACAGCGACCATACCTACCTATCAAGGCATTTCCATAGCCTTTCCGAGATATATTGCCATGCAACATCCACCTTCTCATGACTTGATCTTCATGTCATACATGTTTTTGCTTGATCGATGAGCCGCATGCTAGGTGGGCCTTGCCCTAATCATTACTGCATGATGCTGTAGTATCATTGCATATCCTGGTACACTGGCAGAGGCATACATTGGCATAGATCATGATAGCATCATCTTCTTTATGCTGAGTACTTTTGTGAAATGTGAAAGATCTTCTATACTTCTTGTAATATATAGAGTGTTGCCCCTAAAGTGAGGAAAAGATCCCAAAGAGGAAAAATTAAAAGATCCCAAAGAGGACAAATAAGAGTTAGATAGACAGACCCATTGAGTCCACAAAAATATTCAAAAAAAAAAGAAAAAGAGAAAAATAAAATAAAAAGAGAGAAGGAGGAACACTACTATTCCTTTTGAGAGATCCACACTCGTACTCCCTCTTATATCTTGTAATCCTTAGAGATCATCGTACATGCATATAGCTATGTGGGGACATTTACACTATAGAAATTGGCTTGTATATTCCAATGATGAGCCTCCTCAAATGAGCTCTAGGTCTTCATGAGTAAACAAGTTGAATGCACCCCCACTGGTTCCATTGGAGAGATTTCCATAGCTCCCTTGTGCATCCGTTGCATGGCAATCCCTACTCCTCACATCAAATCTATCATTTGGATTTCTCTCTCCTATGATTGTCCTCATTGATGTGAGCCTTTCACACCTTTTTGTCTTCCTCCTCCATCATTTCTCTCTTTGCCATCCTAAGTGTCAACTTTCTTTCTTACACTCATCCATTGCATGAGTGCTCAAAAATTCGAAAGGGAGTGGATCAGTTTGACTTGTACCTGGCTAGTGGTCTGGGGACGAGTCAAGATAAGATTCCAATGGAGACCAAGTGTGAAACTTTATTAGATTGAGTTCTCAACTAAAATAAATAGTATGTTTTTCTCTCTTGTAATCCCATCTCCCACTTCTTGCACGCAAACACCATTTGGAGACATTCGAGTCACGGACAGCGAGAGCTCTTGCACCTTTATGTTCTTATGTTGCTTGTTTCAATGATAATATAGACTCTTGCTTGTTATGACTTCAATCGAATTACATGCCTTGGTTGCCTTACTTAAAAGTTCTTTTATGGTTGGTAGCATGTCACCACAGAAATTATGCTTGTTATCACTTACCTACTCGAGAACGAGCAGGAATTAAGCTTGGGGATGTTGATACGTCCCAACCGTATCTATAATTTCTGCTTGCTCCATGCAAGTTTTGGTGATATTGCTATGCTTTTGATGCACTTTCATATACTTTTGACCATATTTGGACTAAGCTATTAACTCAGTGCACCCTAGTGCTAGTTTCTGTACATAAATTCTGAGAAATATATATAAAATCAGCGATGCGGAAGCTTCCAGATGCCCGAAGGGGGGTTATGAGGCCTCACCTGGCGCCCAGGCGGCCAGGGGGCGTGGCCCCACCCTAGGCCGCGCCAGGGGGCCGCCTGGACACCTTGGTGGCCCCATGGCTGCTCCTTCGCCTATATTTAGCTCTCGTCCCAAAATCCTCGAGGATAGAACCCTTTTTCGTGATCTCTCCTCTGTTCCGCCGTCGCCGCGCTTCCAAGATCGGGGCTGCCAAGAGACCCTATCCCGGCACCCTGTCGGGGAAGGATTGACCTCCGGGAGCTTCTCCACCACCATGGACGCTTCCCAGATGAGCCGTGAGTAGTCCACCTTGGACCATGGGTCCATGATCAGTAGCTATGTAATGTCTTCTCTCCACCTTTCTTCTTCAATGTTTAGACCTTGTGATCTGCCATACATGCTCAAGGCACATATGTAATTTTCCTGTTGTTGCTATGTTGAGTTTGCTGGGATCTGATGGATTATGAGATTATGTTCAGATTGTGATGAGTAATATATTTGGTCCTTCTCCTTTTATATTGATGTTCTTGAGTAATTCTTGGATGTTCTCCGTTGCTTCTTATTAGTTTGACCAAGTGATGTATCGTAACTCCAAGAGGGAGCGTTATGCATGATTGTGGGTTCATGCCCCCCAATGACTAGCTTGAGTGACAGAAACATGAGTCTAGGGGGTGTCTTGTTGACACAAGGGGGGAAACAACGGTGCTTGTCCTTGCGGGTGCAAGGATTTGTTTACTTCACGCAAAGTTCTTTTAATGCAGTTGTTTGTTTCTTTGGGTCTACACTTTTGGTGGGGCTCACAACTTAATACCAGCGAGATGTTCTGGATAGATATCTCAAGGTGGATGATTAGTGAGTAGATGTAGGTGGATTTTGGTCTACTTGTCTTGGCATACTGCCCATGCTTTTGAGCCTCTTCCTTTCTTTTGTAGCATAGTTAGCATCGCGGTGCATTTTGAATCATGTCAATTGCCCAGCTGTAATTTGTTCACCTTGCCTAGTTGTTTATCGTCTTTTGGGAGAGAGACATCACTAGTGAACTTCATGGGACCCCGGTCGATATTTCCATTACTGTTTACACCCTCAATTTACTTCCTGTTTTACTTTCTAGTCGAAGTTATCATTAATTTTATCTCTTTCATTTGGCCCTTTGTAAACGACAAGGCCGGAGGGATTGACAACCCCTCTGTACTCGTTGGGAGCAAAGTTATTTGTATCTGTGTGCAAGTCCACACCAACCTGTATCCTTCAGGCAACTTAATATCTCGCGCCGTTGACACCTACTTGCAGCTGTTGGAGTCCTACTACTTCGATGACCTTGGTATCTTCACCGAGGGAAATTTTCTACTAGCTACATCTCAACCTTCCACTTGGGGTATCCAACAAGGAGACTTCAGTGTCATCAAGCTAATTTCTGGCGCCATTGCCGGGGACTCCACTCTTCAAGAGAGGGGAGTTTCACACTATCTTTTATCTTTGATTTTTAGTCTTGTTACGCTACCTTTCAATTTTTTTCTTTGTGTCCTTTACAAAAATCACAAAAAAAATTGCTTGTCTTGCTTATTGCTGCTATTATGGGTACCACTGAAAACACCAAGTTGTGTGACTTCACTAGTCACAACAACAATGATTTTATCTGCACTCCTATTGCTACACCTGCCACTTCAGCATCTTCTTATGAAATTAAACTTGTTTTGCTTATGTCACAACCCTAGTTTGGTATGTGCTTTTTATTTCTAGAAATAATTGCATCATGTTTAAATTCTATGGTTTAAGAATTGGGGATTTGGAAAAACCTCAAAAATAATTTAAATAAAAGGCCAGAGAAAAATCTTTTTCCAAAAATCTTCTAATGATTTTGAAAATCCCTATAAATGGGCATGATCACATTTCAAGTGTTGTGGGTCCAACCACATGCTCAAGGAATTTTCAAAAATTCAAACAGAGGCTTGGAAATTAAATTTAAATGCTATTTGAATTGAAATTCAAATGTTTTGAATTTCAAAAATCTTCAAAACTTGGGAGTGGATAGTACTATGTCACCTATGTCCAAGATAAATATTTGAGGATTTTATAAAATGTCTAGATATTATTTTTCAAGGCAAAAAATAAACAAAAAGAAAAAAAGAAAAAGATTATAAAGGCCAAAGGCCACTTACCTGGCCCACCTGGCCCAGCAGAGGAGGCCCAGCCCAAAGGGGCAAGGGCGTCTTCCTCCCAGGCCAGGCAGGCAGGCAGCTCGCCGCCGTCCACGGCATGGGCGCCAGGCTGCTACTTGCCTGCCCCTGCCCCCTTTAGCGGCGCCGTGGAGCCCTGGGCTTCTCCCCCTTCCATCTCCCCTCTCCTGGAACTCTCCTCTCCTCTCTCTCCGGCGAATCCCGCGAAGACCCGAAGCGCTGCGAGCTCGCCGTCGATCCTCCACGAGGCCACCGGCCTGCTCCCGCCGCACCACCTTGTCCCAGACGTCCGTCGTGGAGCTCCTCGTCGCCCCGACCCTTCAATTCGAGCGGAGGAGATTCAACAGCGAGGCCCGCAACGAATTCCTCCGCCGCGGCCGAAGCCCTCTGGCGAGGAATTGCACCGCCGCCGCTGCCCCTCCGGTCTCCTCGCCCCCTCCCGCATGCTCAGGGTGAGCTCTTCTTCCCTCCCCGCCTTCACGTGATTCTATAGGGGCCCTCGTCGCCGTTTCCCGCTGGAGAAGAGCCCGGCCTCCGCGGGCTTGCTCGTCGTCTCGCTCCCGGCCACCTTTTGGCCGCCCCGATGCCTCCACTTGACGCGCGCGTGCGAAAGGGCACGGTTGGTGCCCTCCCCGTGCCATCCCGTGGCCGGGAGGCCAACTCCGGCGACCCCTCCGAAGTGTCCCGTGGCCGCCGCCGGCCAGCCGGTGTGATTAGGGGCCTAATCCCCCCTAATCACCCACTGACAGGTGGGTCCCGGCCCTAATAAACCTGTTTAATTTAATTAAACAGAGGGCTAACACTGTGCCACTGACAGTGCTAGCCCACATGTCATCCCCCCCCTGCGTCAGCATGACGCAGTAAAGCCTTTTCCAATTACAGATAATCCAGGAAATTCCAGAAATTGTTTAAATCTTCAGAAATTCATAGAAAATGATCTGTAACTCCAAATCAAAAGTGTTATATATGAAAAATCATCAGAAAAATGCAAGGATTCCAAATATCATATTTTCATAGATGAAAAACACATCTATGATGATGGACCAGTAGCATTTATCTATTTGGGTTATTTGGAATAATTCAAAATAAATGTATAAATCATTTCAAATTAAATCTTTGCAATGCCAACCTTATCACATGAACATCAGAGGCATATCATACACATGACAACATAGTTCACAAAGACCAAACATTAGAAAATGCAACTTTGGCTAATTTGAACAACATTTGGAGTTTGAATTTGAATTTCTTATTCAAATCAACTTCAATTAACATGTGACAAATTGAACATAGAGCACATCAGTACCATGCCATGCTATATTATGAATCTTGATTGTGCATTGCAATGTGATGTTTACGTTGTTGCTGTCTCGGTGTTTGACTCTTCTCGTTAGATTCATCTCCGGACGTAGTTTCCGACTGCCCTGAAGAGTGACACCTCGTGATCGTCAACAAGGCAAGCAAACCGCATTGATCATATCTATATAAATCCATTTCCCTCTTGTTCTCTTATGCATGATTAGGTGATTTACATGTTACCGTTCTACCGCTAGTTGAACCCATCCTTTGCATGACCTATCATTGCTTCCACAGTATTAAGCAAACCTCAACCTAGCAGATACACTATTGTTTGTGTTCATCATGTGGCCCTTCATCCATGTTATGCTATGCCATGCTAGAGTTCTATGCAATGAAGATGATCCATATGGGTGATGTATCGGGATGGTAGAGAACAACGCAATGTAATGGTAATGTGTTGGTGAAGTCACCCTAAAAAAGGTGAACAATGAGAGGCTATGTAGGAGTACACAGTGGGTTGTCTCATTTACACTGCCCTAGGCCCCGAGTTCTTGTGTTGTGATCCAAGACACAGATTACTACCACATGTTGGGCTCATTGACCCCTCTCGACCTATTAACTCACCCCGACTATGGTCCAGGATTCGCATGGGTTAATTGTTTTTCTATTTGATTTCATAACGTAGCACGGTTTTAGGCAAGAGCACTACCATCCGTCGAGGAGGGCTTGTCGGACCGTCCATACATCGTTTGGGTCCTGAACGAAAACCCCGGCCGGATTCCCGATTGGGGTACATACTCAGATAGGCGATCCCCTGGACTAGAATTGGAGCCGTGAGGTAAGTGTCGTGGTACTATCCTCGCCGACACCGCTTGAAGGTGACGAGTTCTAGGCGGTAACTGGTAGCTACGTATGTGAAGAAGTACACCCCTGTAGGGTTAATGATCTATTCGAATAGCCGTGTCCCCGGTTATGGACTACTTGGAGATCTTTACTTGATTATTAGACAACTCAAACGGATACTCTAAAAATCGTCAAGATAAGTGTGAGTGCTTTGGGTTGCTTCCTCGTGGGGAAGTCAAGGAAGGATCCATGGTGGTGTATTGATGTGGTGATCAAGATTAGATAGACTCGTGTGCGCCTCTCATCTCAACTCTATGTATTCGTAGTACAGGATAGCCAAGTCAAAGCTTTCTGCATTACAACCCCACTTGCCTTTACCTTGATATCTGAGCATGAGTAGTATAGTTCTGACGTAAGTCTTGCTGAGTACGACTTTGTACTCACGTTTGCTTATTCTATGTTTTAGAGACGAGATCACTGACCCTGATGGTGGCCTCCCCCACAAGCTCGACGCCGACGAAGTAATGTAGTCCCAGACAACAGCCTGGTCCCTCTGGAGGGTCGTTGTGTTTTCTTAAAGGCTTCTTAAGCCATTTGTTAACCTTGTCTTTACTAAGACATAATTTGCTTCCGTTGTTGTTTGATGTAATGTTGGATCACAGTTATGTGATCTCTGCTTGTAACACTACTATATCTTCTCTGTTTAGCAGATGCAATAAAGCTATGAGTTTGTAGAGTTCATCTTGTGTTACCTGCTGTTTACACTAGACATGTATGCTGCATGTATGATTATAACGTGCATGTCTTAGTGTGGGATTTGATAGCTTAGTTGAGTTCTTGCCGGCGGTCTTTCATACACCAAGTGACCCTTAGATGTTCGCAGCTTGGGGAATCGCGATGCGATTGCTCGTGACTCTGTCACGTGGCACACTTTGTGGTATGATCGAGCCCGCCCGAGACCCCGGCTAAGTGATCGGGCTGGAGTCTGTTTATGTAAGTGTTATGATTAAATCGATAATATGGTTGAGGCGACTTGTCTATGAGTATGGGGTTTCACCACCCATAAACATTTACACTTGTGAGCGGACGATGATGACCCATCTCAATTGATCATCCGGCCTGGATGGGATGCCCCTCACGTTCGATGTTTTTCGAGAGTGTTCTGTGCTTGGCCTTGTCTGCTTAGACAAGTGGGTATGGCTCTCGGCTCTTCATATGATTGAGTTGTAGCAGGAATTACATACGCAAATCCCGGGTCCCGACAGACTTGGTATCAGAGCAGGACTGGCTGTAGGATTATCAGCCTTGGTTGAAGTTGAGTCTAGCCTTCTATAGTTATATAGTTACTCTGGGTATATAAGGGAACAACGTAAGGCTTTTTTTTGTCCTTATCTTCATCATTCTGAGTTATGAGTCACCCTCACCTTTTCTATGGGAAGATAGGATTAGGCTCATCTATGTCTGATTAGCACACCTCGTTGTTTGCTTCCTTGTAGCCGTAGGAAAGTTGTGTCCGGTTTCCTAGCATTGTTGTAATGCTGATTTCTTACATCTTATTATGTAAGTGTTGTATCTACATTGAAAGAAAATTGTTTTCTTGCAATTACAGACGTTATGCTGTCCGTGTCATTCCAGGTTTCTTCATAATCTGATGCATTTGCAAAATCCTTCTCTTTATTTCGATTGTCCTTCCAGAAGAATTATTAGGTGGCATGCCCGACCGTTCTCTAGAGTTTGTTGTAGGTTTTGTTCTAGAAACCTATAGTGATTCATTTGCAGCTCTTCCTCCCACTTTAGATGTCTTCTAGCAAGAAGAACCACACTAACCATCGTGTTGGGGTACTTTGCTACTCTGACATATCTTTTGTAGCCCCTAGTAAACCATGGTCATCCTCTAGGAAAACTACCGAGTAACCCAACTCCTTAAAACTATGCCACCCGACAGATGTGTAGAATTCATAATGGATCTTATGCCAGGCACAACCCCAATTTCCAGACGCCCATATAGAATGGCCCCACGTGAGTTAGCTGAGCTTAAAATCCAACTTGAAGCTTTGTTGGCAAAAGGCTTCATCCACCCTAGCTCATCACCATGGGGTTGCCCCGTTCTGTTCGTAACGAAGAAAGATGGAACAGAAAGGATGTGCGTAGACTATCGCCCGCTAAATCTAGTGACGATAAAGAACAAATACCCACTGCCCAGGATCAATGATCTTTATGATCAACTTTCTGGATCCTCTGTCTTCTCCAAGATGGATTTGAGATTAGGTTATCATCAAATAAAAAAAACGAGGACATTCCAAAAACGGCTTTGACTACTCGTTATGGTCTTTACGAGTACACCGTCATGTCCTTTGGTTTGACCCAATGCCCCCGCCACTTTATCGCGCATGATGAACTCGATCTTCATGGAGTACTTAGATAAAAATTTTGTAGTTTATCTTGATGACATTCTCATCTAATCGAAGAACGAAGAAGAACATGCCGAACATCTTAGGCTGGTATTGATGAAACTTTGAGAGCATCGCCTGTATGCTAAATTCTCCAAGTGTGAATTTTGGCTACCAGAAGTGACCTACTTAGGCCACGTGATTTCTGCAAAAGGCATTGTTGTGAATATCGAGAGAGTTCAGGCCGTCCTTGATTGGACTCCACCTGAATCGGTTAAGCAAGTTAGGAGTTTTCTTTCCTTAGCAAGCTACTGCCGCCTCTTCGTCGAGAACTTTCCTAAAGTTGCAAAGCCTCTGACTGAACTCCTCAAGAAAGATAAGAAATTCCAATGGACTCCCAAGTGCGAGGAAAGCTTTCAAGAGCTAAAAAGAAGATTGACTTCTGCGCCCGTACTTGCGCCTCCAGACACAAAAAAGGATTTTGAGATCTTTTGTGACGCCTCACGGCAAGGGTTAGGATGCATACTTATGCAAGATAGACATGTGGTAGCTTATGCTTCATGCCAGTTGCGTCCACATGAAGAGAACTATCCTACCCATGATCTTCAACTCGCTGCCGTAGTTCATGCCCTGACAACTTGGCGACATTACCTCCTTGGTAATCGTTGTGAGATCTATTCCGACCACCAAAGCCTCAAATACATATTCACCCAGCCAGATCTTAATCTCAGGAAAAGACGCTGGATTGAGTTGATACAATATTATGACGTAGGAATTTCTTACACCCCAGGAAAATCCAATGTCATGGCTGATGCACTAAGTCGTAAGTCGTATTGTAACAACCTCATGTTACAACAGTATCAACCACTTCTTCATGAGGAATTTCGCAAGCTCAATCTTGAGATTGTTCCTCATGGTTATCTTTCTACCTTGGTGGCGAAACCAACTCTTGAGGATCAAATCATAGTTGCCCAAAGGCGTGCACGAGGTGTTCGCCGGATCAAGGAGAACATTGCTAGCGGAGTTGCTAAATGTTTCTCCACAGATAGTAAAGGAACGGTATTCTTTGGAAATCGTTTGGTAGTACCTAATAATAGGAATCTAAGGCAGCAGATCCTTAAGGAATCCCATGACACCCCTCTCTCGATTCATCCTGGTAGTACTAAGATGTATGCAGATCTACGCCAGAGATTTAGGTGGACTAGGATGAAGCGAGAAATTGCTCGATATGTTGTTGAGTGCGATGTTTGTTGTCGTGTGAAAGAAGAGCATCAAAGACCTGCTGGTACTCTTCAACCTTTAGCCATTCCTGAATGGAAATGGGATAAAGTCAGTATGGATTTCATCACTGTCTTTCCAAGGTCTCAAAAGAGGAACAATGCCATCTTCGTGGTCATTGGTCGTCTTTCAAAAGTTGCTCATTTCCTTCCTGTTCGCGAGTCTATAACTGCTAGCCAGTTAGCGGATTTATATGTCTCCCGGATCGTTTCTCTCCATGGTGTTCCTTTGGAAATCAATTCAGACCGTGGAAGTCTTTTCACCTCTCGATTTTGGGAATGTTTTCAAAATGCTATGGGAACTGATATCTACGCACGCTTCTATTCTTGTAGACTATGTTGGGCCTCCAAGCGCAGAGGTTTGTAGAACAGCAGCAATTTCCCTCAAGTGGATGACCTAAGGTTTATCGAACTCAGGGAAGTAGAGGTTGAAGATGGTCTCTCTCAAGCAACCCTGCAATTAAGATACAAGAAGTCTCTTGTGTCCCCAACACAACTAATACAACTAGGAGTTGTATAGGTGCACTAGTTCGGCGAAGAGATGGTAAATATGGGTGATAGATGTGGCAAAAAAAATTAATATAAATCTGTAATAAAAAGTGCAGCAAGAAAACTATAACAAAAGTGAGTGCAAACGGTGTAACAATGGTGGAAACAAGGCCTAGGCTTCATACTTTCACTAGTGGCAACTCTCAACAACATTAACATAGTCTAATCACATGATATTTCCCATAAAACATGCAATGGAGACGCACTCGGAGGTCAATCCTTTGTGGTCAAGAGAGGACGAGAATTATGTAGGGCTACAAAAGCACACCTCAGAGTTCGTAGTTCTCAATCTATGGATTTCCCAATGCCACCGCGGCCATCCAAAGAGAGTACCACAATCACCACAACATATCTCAAGGATAGTCAAAGACAAGCACCAAGAGACTCTCAATCTTCAATCCACACACAAAAGAGGAAATCACTCATGATAATATTCTTCTAACCCATGTACAATAGACCGCTGTCACCATGGTCTCGGGGATTATACTAGATAAGATCAAGTGAGTACATCAATCTAATACATAGAAGAAGGGGAAACATCATGGGATCATCCTAGATTAACATAGCCTATGATCACAATCAAGATCACATCATGGGAGAGAGAGAAGTCCACATAGCTACTGGTAGAAACCTCAGCCCCGAGGAGGAACTACTCACACATGGACGTGGTGAGAGAGAGAGAGTTGTTGATGGAGAGGTGCAGCCCGAAGGAGACGAAGGAGATGGCGGCGGCGGCGGCCACGGCGGCAGCGACGGCGACGCCCACGACCACGGCGGTGGCCACGGCCCTTGGGGGCAGCGGCCCTTGGCCCCCTTCTTCTTCCTTGGAGATGGTGCTACTGTGGAGATTGATCCCCCCCTCAAGACGGCTGCTAAGGGGGAGGAAATTTCGTGGTGCCCTTTAACCTAGGTTTCCTCTTTTTATATAGACTCTCGGATTCTCGTCATCCAGATTACGTCTTCGGTATTGGGCCTAATTTTATATCTAGATCAATCGGAAAAAAATTACCTACAACTTTGTAGTTTTCAGTTTTTCCGTTTGAGATCGTCTTCTAGCGTTTCCGAGGCGATCTTTAAAACCTATCTGGCGGGAACAGATTTCAGGAAAGTTAGAGTCCAACTCTAACAAGGCTTCTTTTTGTGACCTTTCCTTTATCCAAGTAACTCCTACACATAAAGTAGAAAAACAAGAACTTGTGCACTCTTGCAACCATTAATAGGTTAGTTCCAAAATATGTTATAAAAAGATATGAAAGTGTATGAAAAGCATAGCAATATCACACAAAACATGCAGTGAGGAAGCAGAAATTATAGATACGTTTGGAACGTATCAACATCCCCAAGCTTAATTCCTGCTCATTCTCGAGTAGGTAAATGATAACAAGCATAATTTCTGTGGTGACATGCTAGGAACCATATAAGAACTTTGAAAATAAGCAATCAAAGCATGCAATTCAATCCAAGTCATAACAGGCAAGAGTCTATTTTAGCATTGAAACAAGCAACATAAGAACATAAAGGTGCAAGAGCTCTCGCTGTCTGTGACTCCAATGTTTCCGAATTGTGTTTGCGTGCAAGAAAGGGGATAGGTATATACGAGAGAGTAAAACATAATTTTTATTGTTGAGAACTTAATCTACTGAAGTTTCACACTTGGTCTTCTTTGGAATCTTATCTTAACTCATCCCCAGACCACTAGCCAGGTACAAGTCAATTTGATCCACTCATTTTCGATATTTGTAGCACTCATGCAATGGATGAGCGTAAGAAAGAAAGTTGACACCTAAAAGGCGAAACAGAAAGAAGGTGGAGGAGGAAGACAAAAAAGTGTGAAAGGCTCACATCAATGAGGACAATCATAGGGGAGAGAAGGCCATATGATAGATATGATGTGAGGAGTAGGGATTGCCATGCAACGGATGCACATGTGAGCTAAAAGCTCTCCAAGGAAACTAGTGGGCGTGCATCTAACTTGCTTGCTCAAGAAGATCTAGAGCTCGTTTGAGGAGGCTCGTCATTGGAATATACAAGCCAAGTTCTATAGTGTGAAGGTCCCCACATAGCTATATGCATGATGATGATTTCTATGGAGTACAAGGGATAGAGGTTGAAGTACTAGTGTGGATCTCTCAAAAGGAATAGTAGTGTGCCCCCTTCTCTCTTTTTATTTTTATTTTTCTCTTTTTTCAATTTTTTGTATTTTTTTGGTGGCCTCAATGGCTCTTTATATCTCTCTCATTTGTCCTCTTTGGGATCTTTTGATTTTGCCCTCTTTGGGATCTTTTCCTCACTTTAGGGGAAACACTCTATATTTTACAAGAATATAGGAGATCTTTCACACTTTACAAAGGTACTCACATAAAGAAGATATAACTATCATGATGTATGCAATGTATGTCGCTGCCAGTGTAGCAGGAACATGTATGACATGAAGATCAAGTCATGAAGAGGTGGATGTTGCATGGCAATATATCTCGGAAAGGCTATGGAAATGCTTTGATAGGTAGGTATGGTGGCTGTTTTGAGGAAATATATAAGGAGGTTTATGATGACAGAGCGTATCATGCCAAGGGTTTGGATGTACCGGCGAAGGTGGACGCCAACTCTCGGAGTGAGAAGAGGGCAATGCACGACACGGGAGAGGCTAGCAAATATGAGGAGGTGGAAGTTTCAACTTTCAATACTTACATTAGTCTGAAGAACTCATGCACTTATTATCGGTAACTCTCAATCTAATAAGGAGGTTCACAAAGAGACAAGTACCCCAAGGAGGAGTGTATGGGGGTTTGGTTATCCTTGCGCATCATCGACTCATGGTACGTGAGTGTACTCTAATATCCGATCCCTCCAAAGATTAATGATCCATCTAGTAGCTAGAGTTCTCAACTATTTTTGTAGGTTTTTGAAAATAGACACAGATTGGCCAATATACGGCACCTATCACTAATAGGCTAGAGCTCTTGACACCAAAAGTTCAAACATTACTCACATCAATACCTCAAAACCATTGCAAGTTACTACTAAAATTAAATAGCAACCTCAATTACCTACTTTCAAGACAAGACACAACTCAGTGCAACAACCAACTCTCTTAACAAGATACACATGAAAACTAAAGAGAGTTCCAGCAACAAACTAAACAAAAGCCAAGGCTCTTGCTAAAGACAAACTAAAACTAAAACTAAACATGGCAGTAGCCACGAAAACGTAAAGAACACACAACAGAGAAAGATAGACATGAAAAATTCTATGATGTGTTCTTATTTTTAAAGTGGAGCGTGTTTCTCTCCCAGACAAAGTAAGACGGGATCTAACTTGTTATGAACATAAAGCAAATCTAAAGAAAACTAAAAATAAAACCTAAGAGCGAGACGCTCCAAGCATAGCACATAACGCATGAAGTGATAAAAATATAGTGAGACGAAGGACGAACTGATGATTGTTGATGGAGAAGGGGATGCACGGGGGCATCCCCAAGCTTAGACGCTTGAGTCTCCTTGAATATTTGTTGGGGATGCACAATGCTTGAGTCTCCTTGAATATTTTTTTGGGGATGCATGGGTGCATCCCAAGCTTGAGCGCTTGACACTCCCGAATCTTCTTTCATCATCTTCCATCGCACACTTGAAAACTCCCTTCATACATAACTCATCATAAGCTGATTAGAGAAGTTAGTACCCTTAATAAATAATTTTTCCCACTGGATATAAAGATATTCTTGAATATATACAGTTTATCAAGATTGCCAAAAGGTTTTTTCAAAGAAAAAGAAATCTTAAGGTTTGCATAAGTTAGGACAGACAAAACGTGGCAGAATCTGTGAAAAAATAGAACATCAGGTAGTAATGAATTTTTTAGGGGTACTTCTGCAACTCAAATAAAAAAATTCAGAACATACGAAAGTTTCGTGATTGTATAGAGCACGCTGTGTAAAACATTCAGCTCAAAAAGATGAACTTCGATTTTTCTATGATTTTTTCCGTCACGAGGACAGAATCTGTTTTCTGGACAGCATGTCACAACTTTCACTTCCCTTGTCATATAAGGCTATAAATGGCACAAAGCTTGAAAAGTAAAGATACAATGATGTTACTACAGTAGTAACAATCATCAAGACCACTAAAAACTGAAAGAACAAACAGAAAATGAAGATAACAAGGGTTGTCCCCCTAGAGCTCTTTCTTTATAGCCATAAAGATAGGCTTAAGACTTTAATGATGCTCTCGTAGGAATAAGAGTTGAAGAACAAAAGAGAGCATCAAGAAGAAAATACAAAAAACATTTAAGCCTAACATGCTTCCTATGCATAGGAATATTTCAATAGAATAATTTATTGAAGCACAAAGAAATAAGCATAGGAAGGCAAAACAAGTGCAACTTCAAAACCTTCAACATAAAAAGAGGGAACTTGATATTATTGAAATATCTATGAGCATATGTTCCTCTCTCATAATAATTTTCAGTGGGATCATGAATAAACTCAACAATATAAGTATCACATAAAAAATTATTATCATGATCCACAAGCATAGAAAATTTGTTATTCTCCACATAAGAAAAATCCTTCTCATTAGTAATAGTGGGAGCAAACTCAACAAAATAGCTATCACATGAATCATTCTTATCATGGTGCACTTGTAAAAATTTATTCTTTATAGCATAAGTGTCATCACAATAATCATCATAGATAGAGGCAAAGTATCATCAAAATAAATTTCCTCATCAAAACTTGGGGGGCTAAAGAGATCATCTTCATAAAACGTAGCATCCCCAAGCTTATGGTTTTGCATATCATTAGTATCAAAAGTATTCAAAGAAGACATGCTAATAACATTACTACTATCATGAGTGTTGTTCAAATAATAGATCCATAGGTTTTTTGATCTCCTCCTCAAACACTTCATGTCCTAACTCAAGATAGAGCTCATAAAGCTCTCTCATAATTTTTTTTTGTTGTTTTCCATAAAGCCTAACTAGTGAAAATAAAAACAAGAAACAAAAAGAATTAATTGCAAGATCTAAATATATACCTTCAACGCTTACCTCCCCAATAACGGCGCCAGAAATAGCTTGATATCTACGCACGCTTCTATTCTTGTCGACTATGTTGGGCCTCCAAGCGCAGAGGTTTGTAGAACAGCAGCAATTTCCCTCAAGTCGATGACCTAAGGTTTATCGAACTCAGGGAAGTAGAGGTTCAAGATGGTCTCTCTCAAGCAACCCTGCAATTAAGATACAAGAAGTCTCTTGTGTCCCCAACACAACTAATACAACTAGGAGTTGTATAGGTGCACTAGTTCGGCGAAGAGATGGTAAAATATGGGTGATAGATGTGGCAAAACAAATCAATATAAATCTGTAATAAAAAGTGTGGAAAGAAAACTATAACAAAAGTGAGTGCAAACGGTGTAACAATGGTGGAAACAAGTCCTAGGCTTCATACTTTCACTAGTGGAAACTCTCAACAACATTAACATAGTCTAATCACATGATATATCCCATAAAACATGCAATGGAGACGCACTCGGAGGTCAATCCTTTGTGGTCAAGAGATGACGAGAATTATGTAGGGCTACAAAAGCACACCTCAGAGTTCGTAGTTCTCAATCTATGGATTTCCCAATGCCACCGCGGCCATCCAAAAAGAGTACCACAATCACCACAACATATCTCAAGGATAGTCAAAGACAAGCACCAAGAGACTCTCAATCTTCAATCAACACACAAAAGAGGAAATCACTCATGATAATATTCTTCTAACCCATGTCCAATAGACCGCTGTCACCATGGTCTTGGGGATTATACTAGATAAGATCAAGTGAGTACATCAATCTAATACATAGAAGAAGGGGAAACATCATGGGATCATCCTAGATTAACATAGCCTATGATCACAATCAAGATCACATCATGGGAGAGAGAGAAGACCACATAGCTACTGGTAGAAACCTCAGCCCCGAGGAGGAACTACTCACACATGGACATGGTGAGAGAGAGAGAGTTGTTGATGGAGAGGTGCAGCCCGAAGGAGACGAAGGAGATGGCGGCGGCGGCGGCCACGGCGGTGGCCACGGCCCTTGGGGGCAGCGGCCCTTGGCCCCCTTCTTCTTCCTTGGAGATGGTGCTGCTGTGGAGATTGATCTCCCCCTCAAGACAGCTTCCAAGGGGGAGGAAATTTCGTGGTGCCCTTTAACCTAGGTTTCCTCTTTTTATATAGACTCTCGGATTCCCGTCATCCAGATTACAAATTTGGTATTTCGGGGCCAGAGGGAGCATACAAACTCCGATTGGGCCGAATTGTATGTCTAGATCCACCGGAAAAAAATTACCTACAACTTTGTAGTTTTCAGTTTTTCCGTTTGAGGTCGTCTTCTAGCGTTTCCGAGGCGATCTTTAAAACCTGTCTCGCGGGAAAAGATTTCAGGAAAGTTAGAGTCCAACTCTTACAAGGATTCTTTTTGTGATCTTTCCTTTATCCAAGTAATTCCTACACATAAAGTAGAAAAACAAGAACTTGTGCACTCTTGCAACCATTAATAGGTTAGTTCCAAAATATGTTATAAAAAGATATGAAAGTGTACCAAAAGCATAGCAATATCACACAAAACATGCATGGAGCAAGCAGAAATTATAGATACGTTTGGAACGTATCAGGAACCCATCTCTCCTTTAGCACCGCCTTTCATCCCCAGTCAATTGGTCAAGTAGAAAGAGTCAATCAAATTCTCGAAGACATGCTTAGAGCCTGTGTTATCTCATTCGGAAAGAGTTGGGAGAAATCTCTTCCATTCCCCGAGTTTGCTTACAACAACAGCTTCCAATCTAGCTTGGGCATGGCACCCTTTGCATTGCTCTATGGACGAAAATGTCAAACACCATTGAACTGGTCAGAAACCGGTGAAAGACAATTCTTTGGACCGGATATGATCCAGGAAGCAGAAGAGAAGGTTCGCATTGTTCGTGAGCAATTGAAAACAGCCCAGTCTCGTCAGAAAAGCTACTATGATCGTCATCATAGGGTAGAAAGCTATGAGCTGGACGAGAAGGCTTACCTCCGGGTTACTCCTCTGAAGGGAACCCATCGCTTCGGTATCAAAGTCAAATTGGCCCCACGTTACATTGGTCCCTTTCGCATTCTAGCTAAACGTGGAGAAGTTGCCTACCAACTTGAACTACCCCCGCATCTTTCTCAGTTTCACGATGTCTTCCACGTATCTCAACTCAGGCGTTGCTTCAAGGACCCCATCCGCGAAGTAGACCACGAGACGCTTGATCTCCAAGAAAACCTGTCATATCGAGAGTATCCTGTCTGTATCCTCGATGAAGCTGAGCATACCACCCGACGTCAGAAGATCAAGTTCCTTAAAGTGCAGTGGTCCAACCATTCTGAGAAGGAAGCCACCTAGGAGCGAGAAGATCGTCTTCGAGTTGAGTACCCCACCCTCTTCCCGACTACTTCTGAATCTCGGGACGAGATTCTTTTGAGTGGGGGCGAGTTGTCACAACCCTAGTTTGGTATGTGCTTTTTATTTCTAGAAATAATTGCATCATGTTTAAATTTTATGGTTTAAGAATTGGGGATTTGGAAAAGCCTCAATAATAATTTAAATAAAAGGCCAGAGAAAAATCTTTTTCCAAAAATCTTCTGATGATTTTGAAAATCCCTATAAATGGGCATGATCACATTTCAAGTTTTGTAGGTCCAACCACATGCTCAAGGAATTTTCAAAAATTCAAACAGAGGCTTGGAAATTAAATTTAAATGCTATTTTAATTGAAATTCAAATGTTTTGAATTAAAAAAATCTTCAAAACTTGGGAGTGGCTAGTACTATGTCACCTATGTTCAAGATAAATATTTGAGGATTTTATAAAATGCCTAGATATTATTTTTCAAGGCAAAACAAATAAACAAAAACAAAAAAAACAAAAAGATTAAAAAGGCCAAAGGCCACTTACCTGGCCCACCTGGCCCAGCAGAGGAGGCCCAGACCAAAGGGGCAAGGGCGTCTTCCTCCCAGGCCAGGCAGGCAGGCAGCTCGCCGCCGGCCACGGCATGGGCGCCAGGCAGCTACCTGCCTGCCCCTGCCTCCTTTAGTGGCGCCGTGGAGCCCTGGGCTTCTCCCCCTTCCATTTCCCCCTCGCCTGGAACTCTCCTCTCCTTTCTCTCTGGCGAATCCCGCGAAGACCCGAAGCGCTGCGAGCTCGCCGTCGATCCTCCACGCGGCCACCGGCCTGCTCTCGCCACACCACCTTGTCCCAGACGTCCGCCGTGGAGCTCCTCCTCGCTCCGACCCTTCAATTCGAGCGCAGGAGCTTCAACAGCGACGCCCGCAACGAATCCCTCCGCCGCGGACGAAGCCCTCTGGCGAGGAATTGCACCGCCGCCGCTGCCCCTTCGGTCTCCTCGCCCCCTCCCGCGTGCTCAGGGTGAGCTCTTCTTCCCTCCCTGCCTTCCCGTGATTCTCCAGGGGCCCTCGTCGCCGTTTCCCGCTGGAGCAGAGCCCGGCCGCCGCGGGCTTGCTCGTCGTCGCGCTCCCGACCACCTTTTGGCCGCCCCGATGCCTCCACTTGACGCGCGCGTGGAAGAGGGCCCGGTTGGTGCCCTCCCCGTGCCATCCCGTGGCCAGGAGGCCAACTCCGGCGACCCCTTCTCCGTGTCCCGTGGCCGCCGCCGGCCAGCCGGTGTGATTAGGGGCCTAATCCCCCCTAATCACCCACTGACAGGTGGGTCCCGGCCCCTAATAAACCTGTTTAATTTAATTAAACAGAGGGTTTAACACTGTGCCACTGACAGTGCTTGTTGGGACCCGGGGTTAGCGTATGCAAGACTCGCTAAACACAATCATATGGAGAGCCGAGAACCGTACCCACTTGTCTAAGAATACAAGGCCGAGCACAGAACGTTCTCGGAAAGCATCGAACGTGAGGGGCATCCCATTCAGGCCGGATGATCAACTGAGATGGGTCCTCACCGTCCGCACACAAGTCTAAATGATATGGGTGGTGAACTCCCATACTCATAGACAAGTCGCCTCAACCATACTATCGATTGTATTATAACCCTTACATAGACTTACTCCAGCCCGATCACTTAGTCGGGGTCTAGGGCGGGCTCGATCATACAACAAAGTGTGCATGTGACAGAGTCACGGGCAATCGCATCGCGATGCCCCAAGCTGCGCACATCTAGGGGCCACTTGGTGTATAAAAGACCGCCAGCCAGATCACAACTAAGGTCTCGAAAACCCATACTAAGACATGCATGTTATAATCATACACGCAGCACACGTGTCTAGTAGGAACAGCAGGTATCATTCCAATTCTCTACAAAGTATACAATTTTATTGATAACTCTTACAGAGTGCACACCGAGATCACAAGTATGTGATCCAACATTACATCAAACATGCGGAAGAAAAGTAGGTCTGAGTACAGACAAGTTTAACAAATGGCTTAGAGAATCCTTATATATAAACAAGCCCTTCCACGAGGGAACCAGTCTGCTGACTGGGACTACACTAGCTTGGTCTTCAGTCGTCGATCCCGAGGAAGAATCCGCCTTCGGGGTCAGTGGGTTCATCTAAAATATAGAATAAGCAAACGTGAGTACAAAGTCGTACTCATCAAGACTTACGTAGGAGCCATACTACTCATGCACATGTATCAAGGTAAAGGGAGGTGGGGTTCATAAGCAGAAGTGCCAGCTTTGACTTGGCTAGTCCTGAACTACGAGTACCAGACTTGAGGTAAGAAGCGTACACGAGTCCACTACATCTCTTCAACCAATTACACCACTATGGTGTCTTCCTCGAATTCCCACGAGAAAGCACGCCATAGAACTCACGCTTATCTTGGCAAGTTTTATAAGTATCCAGTTCAAGTTGTCTAATAATCGACCACAGCTTTCCAAGTAGTCCCTTACCGCGGACGCGGCTATTCGAATAGTTTATTAACCCTGCAGGGGTGTACTGCTACACACATGAAATGATCAGTTACCGCCGGGATCTCGTCACCCTTCAAGCGGGTGTCGGTGAGGATAATTTCCACAACTTTTACCTCACAGCCAAATCAAGTACAATGGAGACGCCTATCTGGGCTGGAGTCCACATCGTGAACCCGACTGGTTTATCGATGTGGTCCCAAAAGATGTGTGCAGGGTCCCAAGCCGGTCTGAATAGCCGTTCTTCCACTTCGCAGACCATGCCACAGACCTACCAGAACTCCGAACTAATGCGACTCATTGAACCAAGAAGGGGTGAGTTAGTAGGTTGAGCGGGGGTCCATGTGCCCAACATGTGGTAGTACTCTTCGTCTTGGATCACCACACAAGAACTCGGGCTTAAGGTGGTGTTCAACGAGACAACCCACTGTGTACTCCTACACAGCCTCTCATTGTTCACCTTGTATTAGGGTAGATTCACCAACACAGTTTCACCATCATCAACATGATCACTACCATCCCGACTCACAGAAGAGTAACCTCATTGTAACTCTAAGCATGCAATAAGCAATAACAGTTGCAGGGGACACATGATATCAACCAACTCCTACATTTGCTAGGATTGTGGTTTTCTTACTACTGTGACAAATGATAGGTCATGCAAAGGAATGGGTTCAACTATGCGGTAGAAACGCATCATGGTAATCATCCTAAACAATGCATAAGCGAGACTGAGAGGGAAATGGGTTTTTATCGACATGATCAATGGTGGTTTGCTTGCCTTGCTGACGAGGTTCAGTATCGGGGTCTTCAACGAAGGGGGTGGCCTACGGTTTCGGCTCCACTTCTATCCGGACAAGCATGGAAAACATAGGATCAATATAAATGCAATGCTCAAACACATGATCAATGTTGTAACATGGTGTAAGGGGTGCTGCTGTGTTGTCAATTCCATTTAAATGGAGTGTATTGCATTTGATTTGCAAATTCAAACTCCATATGATTTATCGATGAATTTCAAATGCATTTGAATCCATGAATGTTCATTTGAAAAGGTTGATCATGAAGTGATGTTGTAAAGGTGAGGTAAAGTCTCTGATGTGTGGATGAAACCATTTAAAAGAAGTGTGTTGCAAAGTCATTTGCAAATTCACTCCAAATTTGAATTCAAAAGAATGCCATATGCATGTTTGCTACTGTTCACCCATTTTAAAATGGTCAAACATAGAAACAAGTTGCATATCCACAATCCTTTCATTTTTCTGATAATTTTAGACATATTATTTTTCCAATTTGGAGTTAATATGAATTAGTTATTGAATTTCAAAGTTTAAAGCATTTTCTGGAATTTCTAGATTTCTTTTAAAAGGAAAAGATTTTATTGCGCCAGCACTACATCAGCATGACGTCAGGGGTTTTTGACCCCGGTCAAACTGACCAGTGGGCCAGGGCTGTCAGCCTCTCTGTCTAATTTCCATGTTAGATTAATCTAACAAAGAGGATTAGAGGGGGCTGGGCCCACCTGTAAGTTTCTGCTGGGGGGGATTAAGTTAACTTAATCCTGCCACCTGGACCTCACCGGCGGCGAGTCTCCGGCGACCCACCAGCACGGCGGCGTCGCACGGGACGGCGGCACAGTGGACCAAATGGCACGCGACGACCAACATTTTGAAGCTCCTTCTCGCGCGCGTCGAATGGGGCAAGGAAGGAGTGCTGGGGCTCACCGGAATGTCGCCGGCGTCAAGCCCTAGCGGCGGCTGTGGCGGAGCAACGACGACGAGGTCGTCGTCGTGGGCTAGCTTGGGCTTGAGCTAGTCCAATCGACTCCTGGGGGTTCCAGGAACACGATGGACTGCACGGCGAGAACGTAGGAGTACTGGGGCTCCCTCTCCGTCGTCCATGGCGGCGAGCTCGCTCGGCTCCCATGGCGGACGTCGCTAGAAGACGCAAACGAGGGCGTAGCTAGAGGGGTCTTGAGCTACATCTCACCAGGAACTCGACGGAGGTAGCGGCTCGGTCGGGGAGGGCTCGACGGCGGAGTATTTGGACGGCGACGCACGGCGGCAGGAGTGGAAGACGATGAAGCGCACGTCGGCTACAAGGCGTCCCGGGGCGATTCCTTCTGCGGCTCGCCGTAGAAGACAATGGCGAAGACGATGGACATGTTCCTGGCGGCTATCTCGAGCTCGGGCCACGAGTTGCCATGGCCATGGCCGTCTATGCTCTCGGGGGTCGTCGCGGGCGAGCTGGGGAGAGACACCGAGGGGTTGGGAGGAGGGGGAATGGACGTGCGGCTCGTCTAGGAGCTGCGTGGCGCATCTAGGAGCTTCGGGAGGGGCAGGTGGAGGCTGAGGAGAGCAAGGCGTGCTCGGCTGTCTCGGTGGCATTCCACCGAGCAGCTTGGAGGCGCGGGGAGGTAGAAGACAAAGGAGAAGGCTGTTGGGCCAGCTGTTGGGCCTCGCCCTGGGCGACAGGTAAGAGTTTCTGCTTTCTTTTCTTATTTCTTTTTCTGACATTTGTTTTGGCTCTGCTAAAAAAATAGCAAACCAATTTATAAAATGATGAAACTTTTTTATATGGCCTTACAATATATATATATCCAGCCACTTATAAAGTTTGGACATTTTTAAAATTCAAATAATTTGAACTTTAATTCAAATAGGGGTTTAAATTTAATTCCAAGCTCCTGTTTGAATATTTGAAAAATCTATGAGCATGGTTTTGAATCCAAATCACTTTATATTTGATCACACTCATTTATGAGACTTTTCAAAAATGCAAAAGGAATTTTTGGAGCAACTTTTTATCTGGCCATTTGAATTAAATTCATCTGGGGGGTTTCTCTCTCCCATTTCAATTTCTTTTGAAATTTTTATCATGACTTGGGGTTGTGACAACTCGCCCCCACTCAAAAGAATCTCGTCCCGAGATTCAGAAGTGTGCGGGAGGAAGGAGGGGTACTCGGCACTGAGACGGTCTTCTCTTTCCCACGTGGCTTCTCTCAGAGTGGTGTGACCATTGCACTTTGAGGAACTTGATCTTCTGACGACGAGCGACACGCTCTGCTGAATCAAGAATACGAACGGGGTACTCTCGATAAGAAAGGTCATCTTGGAGATCAAGCGTTTCATGGTCGACTTCGCGGATGGGGTCCTTGAAGCAACTCCTGAATTGGGACACATGGAATACATCATGTACTCGGGAAAGGTGTGGGGGTAGTTCAAGTTGGTAGGCAATTTCTCCACGTTTAGCAAGAATACGGAAAGGTCCGATGTAATGTGGGGCCAACTTGCCTTTGATACCGAATCGTTGGGTTCCCTTCAGAGGAGTAACCCGAAGGTAAGCCTTCTCATCCAGATTGTAGCTCTCTTTCCTCTGATGACGATCATAGTAGCTTTTCTGACGGGACTGGGCTGCTTTCAATTGATCACGAACAATGCAAACTTGCTCTTCTGCTTCCATGATCATATCTGGTCCAAAGAATTGTCTTTCACCGGTTTCTGACCAGTTTAGGGGTGTTCGACATCGTCGTCCATAGAGGAGTTCAAAAGGAGCCATGTTCAGACTAGACTGGAAACTATTGTTATAAGAAAATTCGGCGAATGGAAGAGACTTCTCCCAATTCTTTCCGAATGAGATAACACAAGCTCTGACCATGTCTTCGAGAATTTGGTTAACCCTTTCGACTTGACCACTAGACTGAGGATGGAAAGTTGTACTAAAGGAGAGATGAGTTCCCATAGCATTCTGAAAGCTTCCCCAAAATCTAGAGGTGAAAAGGCTACCACGATCAGAATTGATTTCCAAAGGAACACCATGAAGAGACACAATTCTAGAGACATACAAGTCCGCTAACTGGCTAGCAGTTATAGACTCGCGAATGGGAAGGAAGTGTGCAACTTTGAAAAGTCTATCAACAACAGCGAAGATGGCATCATTTCCTTTCTGGGTTTTTGGAAAGCCGGTGATGAAGTCCATACCGACTTTGTCCCATTTTCACTAGGGAATAGTCAACGGTTGAAGAGTGCCAGCAGGTCTTTGGTGTTCGGCCTTAATGCGACGACAAACATCACATTCGACAACATACTGAGCAATTTTTCGCTTCATCCTAGTCCACCAAAATCTCTGGCGTACGTCTTGGTACATCTTTGTGCTACCAGGATGAATCGAAAGGGGTGTATCATGGGCCTCCTTAAGAATTAGCCTCCTAAGATTGTTTATTCGTGGTACAACCAATCGAGTGCCAAAGAAAACGACACCTTGATCATTTATGGAGAAACATTTAGCAACTCCGCTAGCAATGTTCTTCTTGATCTCTCGAATACCACTATCACGTTTCTGGGCGGCTATAATTTTATCCTCAAGGGTTGGTTTCGCCACCAAGGTAGAAAGATAGCCATCAGGAACAATCTCGAGATTGATTTTTAGAAATTCCTCATGAAGAAGTGGTTGATACTGTTTTAACATGAGGTTGTTACAATACGACTTACGACTTAGTGCATCAGCCATGACATTGGCTTTGCCTGGGGTGTAAGAAATTCCTACGTCGTAATATTTTATCAACTCAATCCAGCGTCTTTGCCTGAGATTAAGATCTGGCTGGGTGAATATGTATTTGAGGCTTTGGTGGTCGGAATAGATCTCACAGCGATTACCAAGGAGGTAATGTGGCCAAGTTGTTAGGGCATGAACTACGGCAGCGAGTTCAAGATCATGGGTAGGATAGTTCTCTTCATGTGGACGCAACTAGCGTGAAGCATAAGCTACCACATGTCTATCTTGCATAAGTATGCATCCTAACCCTTGCCGTGAGGCGTCACAAAATATCTCGAAATCCTTTTTGGTGTCTGGAGGCGCAAGTATGGGTGCAGAAGTCAATCTTCTTTTTAGCTCTTGAAAGATTTCCTCGCACTTGGGAGTCCATAGGAATTTCTTATCTTTCTTGAGGAGTTTAGTTAGAGGCTTTGCAACTTTAGAAAAGTTCTCGACGAAGCGGCGTCAATAGCTGGCTAGGCCAAGAAAACTCCTAACTTCCTTAACCGATTCAGGTGGAGTCCAGTCAAGGACGGCCTGAACTCTCTCGGGATTCACAGCAATGCCTTTTGAAGAAATCACGTGGCCTAAGTAGGTCACTTCTGGTAGCCAAAATTCACACTTGGGGAACTTGGCATAAAGGCGGTGCTCTCTAAGTTTCATCAATACCAGCCTAAGATGTTCGGCATGTTCTTCTTCGTTCTTCGAGTAGATGAGTATGTCATCAAGATAAACTACAACAAATTTATCTAAGTACTCCATGAAGATCGAATTCATCATGCGCGAGAAAGTGGCGGGGGCATTGGTTAAACCAAAGGACATGACGGTGTACTCGTAAAGACAAAAACGAGTAGTAAAAGCCATTTTGGGAATGTCCTCGTTTCTGATTTTGATTTGATGATAACCTGATCTCAAATCCATCTTGGAGAAGACAGAGGATCCAGCAAGTTGATCATAAAGATCATTGATCCTGGGCAGTGGGTACTTGTTCTTTATCGTCGCTAGATTTAGCGGGCGGTAGTCTACGCACATCTTTTCTGTTCCATCTTTCTTCGTTACGAACAGAACGGGGCAACCCCATGGCGATGAGCTAGGGCGGAAGAAGCCTTTTTCCAACAAAGCGTCAAGTTGGATTTTAAGCTCAGCTAACTCACGTGGGTCCATTTTGTATGGGCGTCTGGAAATTGGTGCGGTTCCTGGCATAAGATCCACTATGAACTCTACACATCTGTCGGGTGGCATGCCCGGCAGCTCTTCAGGAAAGACATCGGGAAGTCACGAACCACCGGAACATCTTCAAGGTCGGGAAGGGGAAGCACATTCAAAGAATGCATCTGGGTTCTTGTTCTTGGTGAAGAGTAATCTATTGTCTGGCCTGAAGGATGTGTAAGTCTAACTGACTTGGCTTTACAATCAAGAAAAGCATTTTGTCTTGATAACCAATCCATACCAAGGATGACATCAATGTCTGAAGACTTGAGGGCTATGAGTGAAGCAAGGAATACTAAACCCTCAATTGCAATTTGATTGCCATGGCTTACTCTACTAGGTTGCCACTTGGAACCAGGAGTTTGAATAATCATTGGGGTGAACATTTCATCAAAGGATATCTCATGCCGAAGTGCATAACTCTCCGATATGAATGAGTGATATGCTCCTGGATCGAAAAGGACAGAAGTGGGAACATGATTGACTGGGAGTGACGGGGATCAACCCCGGAAAATCCCATGGTCAGGGACCCTGGGTTAGTCATGAGAGGCACAGGTTGGACGATACTCGTCGGCTAACAGGAGAAGCACTTCCTGCTCGATATTATTATGTGAGGGGGCGATTACAGTGGAGGCCAAGGCGAGTTCTCGCAAGGCTAGCATGAGTAGATGCGTATTGAGTTTTCGGACGGCAGACAAGCGACACATGTGGCACGATTTACCCAGCTTCAGGCCACCGGAGGGAAAACCCTACATGCTGCTTGTCTGATCTTGTATTGATGATGATGTACAGAGGTGCCGTGGGGGCTTTGGTGGAGAGAGATCTGTCTAGTCTTATGTGTGGGGTTGAGATGATGTGAGCTTGAGTTCCCCTAGAGAGGTGCCCCTGCCTCGCTTTATATAGATAGCCAGGTAGGGGTTTACAAGAGTCCTAGTCGACTACAAATAAGAGTCCTTGTCTTGCGCCTCAAGTCTTCGGCTTCACATCTTATTCCATCATGTCGGTGCCTATGAGTGGGACCCTGGTGGGCCGCCAACCATGACACGCACCAGGTACCCTCACGTAGAGGAGTCGTGGGATCACCCCCTCGTCAGTAGCCCCCGAGTGCCTGGGGGACTCGAAGAGTCGCGCAGGGACTCGAATCTGCAGTAGCCGCCGTAGTGCGTGTCGGTCATTTTCTGATGAACATTCGAAGATGTCGTGAGTACGCTCAAGATGGGAGTATTTGGATGAAGCATCGAAATTCCAGTCCGGTTCGTCTTCTTGTTTCATTGTCGGGTGGGGAGAAGTTGCCCAGTCGAGCGGTCGTCGGGTGCGCGTCAGCGCTACCGATGGGAGTAGCCCCCGAGGCTATGTGCGACTCATAGAATCACGCATAGGCTCAAATTGTTTTTAAGCTAACCCCGTCGTTCTTGTCAGCTGCGCGAGTAGTGCTCGTCGGGTGCGCGTTAGCGCTCCCGATGGGAGTAGCCCCCGAGGCTATGTTCGACTGCTTGTAGTCGAGCATAGACTCAAGAATTCTTCATCGTCGAGTAATTGTCATCCGAGGAAGTGCTCGACTCGGGTCTTGCGTCGTAGGCGTGAGTTGTTGTAGGGATTAGTCGTGGACGAGGAGGTTGACGTCGCCGCGTCATGAGGGCGCCCAGCCCCCGAGAATCTGATGAGAAGGATAAAAATGTGTAACTGTATTAAGATGTATTTGCGCGATATACAAAAGAATTGTAAGGTGCATGATTTGCGGATGTTGCACTTTTGTCGAGTGGATAATGTAGCTGCATATACGGTTTAAGCGTGTCTTTTGTGAGTAGTCCCTCCAGCAGCAAACTCCTGCCGGGTAACAGGGACGCGATGCCAGACTTGTTGAACCCGGAGACAAGAGTGGCCTTTTGGTACCCAGACTCACTACTTTGACGAATGCAAATAAACAACATATAAAACTGAGCATGATCCAAAGGATAGTTTTGAAGCCCTCGAGGCTTGTGTGCTACTGCGTAGTCGTCTTTGGCGACTGATCGAGAATGCATATAAGAGTGTAAAGAAACTTAGCTATAGGATCATCATGGCGGAGGATGTCGAAGATGAGCAGTCGAGTAGTCGAAGATGAGCACTCGACGATGAGCAATCGGCGTGGCGAAACGGAGTCGATGTGATGGCGACTGCGACGTTCAGCCCCCGAGTCCGCGAGCCCCCGATTCTGCGAGCCCCCGAGTCTTGAGGTGGTGGAGTTGCACAGTGAAGTCGTTGTGATGAATTTATCCGGCGAGTGACGAGAGGACTCGATGCGGCGATTCCTGCGCAATGGAGCTCGGTACGGGAGAGCCCATGCAAAGGAGCTCGGCGCAGGATGATTCGTGTGCTTCGAGTCGACGGTGCGGCGAGTGACCGAGAAGGACTCGGCGCGCCTGGCGGAGTCGACGTGACGAAGTTTCGCGGCGTGTATCCGCATTGGAGCCGATGAAGTTGATGTCGTTGTTGATGTCGAAAAAGTGCCAGCCCCCAAGCATCGAGTGCGCGTCGTGATTCGTCCATGGTTGATCTAGAGGACGGAGTCGATGCCGCGGTCGTGGTCGATGTCGCGCCTGAATTCGATGTAGAGGACGGAGTCGATGTGGCGGACGGAGTCGATGCCTTGCCCGTAGACGTGAGAAGCCTGATTCCGCGATCTGTTGCAGCCACGGTTTCGACTGCGTTTTTTTTTGATCTGGATCTTCATAGTGAATCATTGTTGATGTAGTCGCCGAGTCATCGAGTCGTCGATTTCTCGTCGTGTGTTGTTGTTGTAGCGGCTTGAGTCGATGTATAAACATTGGTGAGTCATCCATGGCATGTCGAGTTGGAGTAGAAGCCTTGTGGGTCAAGATTGAACCCGAATTCGCGATTGGAAATTCGCGATCTCGCGTAGATCCAAAAATGCGTTGCAGTGAGAGAGCCACTGACGGAGATCTAACCATTGACATTTTCTGAAATTTTTTGTGGTGATGAGGGATTGAATCCCTCATGCTTTCACCGGAGGGATCTTCAAGTTGATGTCCGAGCTAATGTCAGGAATATTTTTGCTGGAGTCGCGCGGAGTTCCGTCAGATTCCGAGAGTGCTTCAGTGCGCGGGTCGCCGACGGAGATCCAGCTATTGGAATTTGCTGAAATTTTCACAGATTTTCGAAAATTGTATTTCGCATCTTTCCACCGAAGGGATCGTCGAGATGAGTTCCGAGTCGCCGTCGCGAGTGCCCACAACACAGACGTTTTTCTGTCCTGTACGCTGCGCGTGAGCGCTTTTGTTGATGTCGATCTTCGAGTGGCGCGCTCGAAAATTTTCTTGTTTTCTCCATGAGCTTGATGTAGATATTGATGTAGTTATTGAAGAAGCCCTTGAGTTGTGACTTTCTAGAGACGGGACCGCCGAGATCGTAATTCCAATCTGTGTAGTTCCCACAGACGGCGCGAATTGACGGGGATCAACCCCGGCAAATCCCATGGTCAGGGACCCTGGGTTAGTCATGAGAGGTACAGGTTGGACGATACTCGTCGACTAACAGGAGAAGCACTTTTTGCTCGATATTATTACGTGAATGGGCGATTACAGTGGAGGCCAAGGCGAGTTCTCACAAGGCTAGGATGAGTAGATGCGTATTGAGTTCCCGGACGGCGTACAAGCGACACATGGGGGCACGATTTACCCAGCTTCAGGCCCCCGGAGGGAAAACCCTACATGTTGCTTGTCTGATCTTGTATTGATGATGATGTACAGAGGTGTCGTGGGGACTTTGGTGGAGAGAGATTTGTCTAGTCATATGTGTGGGGTTGAGATGATGTGAGCTTGAATTCCCCTAGAGAGGTGCCCCTGCCTCGCTTTATATAGATAGTCAGGTAGGGGTTTACAAGACTCCTAGTCGACTACAAATAAGAGTCCTTGTCTTGCGCCTCAAGTCTTCGGCTTCACGTATTATTCAATCATGTCGGTGCCTATGAGTGGGCCCCTGGTGGGCCGCCAGCCATGACACGCACCAGGTACCCTCACGTAGAGGAGTCGTGGGGTCACCCCCTCGTCAGGGAGCGTACCAAGAATGACGTCAGAAGTACCATCAGTTTCCTCAGCTGAGATTTGGTTCACACGTCCAAAATTTGCGGAAGTGGAAGACTTGGTGGTGGAAACCTTCGGGGGTGGCTTGGCATGAACATTGGGGTTCCCTTTGGCATGGTGTGGAGCATTTTGACTTATGGGACAATCACGAGAATAGTGACAAGGCTGGCCACATCTGAAGCATGCTCCATAGATAGTGCGGGGAGCTGGGTTGTTTGGTTGAGCTGGTGGACGAGGCGGAACAGAGGATGGCCTCGGTGGGTTGTTTTGGTGGAACAAACTGTTAGGAATCTAGATCATGCGCTTCTGAGGGCATGAACTGGAAGAAGGGGCAAGCTCAAGAGCATGCTTGCGAGACTTCTCGAAAAATTCATTGCCATGCTCAGCTCTGAAGGATTTGTTGACTAAATCCTCAAAGGTGGCAAACTCAAGGAGGTTGAGATCATGACGAAGGATGGGGCTAAGTCCCTTGCGGAACCTTGCCTGCTTTCTGGCATTGGTGGTGATCTCATCTTGGGCATAACGAGCAAGACGGTTGATCTCCCTCACATACTCATGAATGGACATATCTCCTTGATTCAGATTGTAGAACTCTTCCTTCTTGCGCTCCATCAACTCATCCAGAATGTGCTACCCTCGAAAGGCAACACAGAACTCCTGCCAAGTCACTACGTGACCATCTGGCTGCATTGCAACATAGTTCTCCCACCACTGAAGAGCAACACCTTCCAAGAAGTATACCGCGAAAATAACTCGGTCATCGGGAGTGAAATGTGTTGTATCAAGCTTACGCTCGATGGAACGGAGCCAATCATCAGCTTCGAGGGGCTCAGAAGAACATGGAATACCGGTGGCTTGAGGAAGATGAAGTCCTGAATGCTGACCACCACATTACGATGGTGGGCGGTATTCTGCTCGATGAGCTCCAGAAGGCGTGTTTGATAACGTCTATTCCGCTCAGCTTCCATCATAATTTCCGCCGCAGAAGGCGGTGGTGGAGGTTCATCATCATTTATATTCCGATCACGGTCTTGATTCCGAAGAACAGCACTACGAGTTCCACCAGACATCCTGTGTGATAAAATCAACAATCAGAACAGGTTGTACGATGGAGGCTAGGATAAAAGGATATGATTTAGGCGGAAAAGATAATAATGCGAAGGCAATGATTAATCAAGACATGGAATAAATCCGGCAGCATAACGGCTGTAATTGCAAGAGAAAACAACTTTCTTACAACATAGAAACATCACTTACATACGATGTAAGAAATCAGGAAGAACAACCACTCTAGCAAACCGAACACAACTTTCCTACGGCTACAAGGAAGCAAACAACGAGATGTTCTAGTAAGACATAGATGAGCCTAGTCCTATCTTCCCGTAGAACAAGATGAGGGTGACTCAGAACTCAGAACGATGAGGGTAAGGATAAAACAGAAGTCTTACGTTGTTCCCTTATATACCCAGAGTAACTATATAACTATAGAAGTCTAGACTCGACTTCGGCCAAGGCTGTTAATCCTACAGTTAGTCCTGCTCTGATACCAAGTCTGTCAGAACCCGGGGTTAGCGTATGCAAGACTCGCTACAACACAATCATATGGAGAGCCGAGAACCGTACCCACTTGTCTAAGAAGACAAGGCCGAGCACAGAACGTTCTCGGAAAGCATCGAACGTGAGGGACATGCCCTTCAGGCTGGATGATCAACTGAGATGGGTCCTCATCGTCCGCACACAAGTCTAGATGATATGGGTGGTGAACTCCCATACTCATAGACAAGTCGCCTCAACCATACTATCGATTGTATTATAACCCTTACATAGACTTACTCCAGCCCGATCACTTAGTCGGGGTCTAGGGCGGGCTCGATCATACAACAAAGTGTGCACGTGACAGAGTCAAGAGCAATCGCATCACGATTCCCCAAGCTGCGCACATCTAAGGGCCACTTGGTATATAAAAGACCGTCAGCCAGATCACAACTAAGGTCTCAAAAACCCATACTAAGACATGCATGTTATAATCATACACGCAGCACACATGTATAGTATGAACAACAGGTATCATTGCAATTCTCTACAAAGTATACAATTTTATTGATAACTCTTACAGAGTGCACACAGAGATCACTAGTCTGTGATCCAACATTACATCAAACATGCGGAAGAAAAGTAGGTCTGAGTACAGACAAGTTTAACAAATGGCTTAGAGAAGCCTTATCTATAAACAAGCCCTTCCACGAGGGAACCAGTCTGCTGACTGGGACTACACTAGCTTGTTCTTCAGTCGTTGATCCCGAGGAAGAATCCGCCTTCGGGGTCAGTGGGTTCATCTAAAACATAGAATAAACAAATGTGAGTACAAAGTCGTACTCAGCAAGACTTACGTAGGAGCTATACTACTCATGCACATGTATCAAGGTAAAGGGAGGTGGGGTTCATAAGCAGAAGTGCCAGCTTTGACTTTGCTAGTCCTGAACTACGAGTACCAGACTTGAGGTAAGAAGCGTACACGAGTCCACTACATCTCTTCAACCAATTACACCACTATGGTGCCTTCCTCGACTTCCCACGAGAAAGCACGCCATAGCACTCACGCTTATCTTGGCAAGTTTTATAAGTATCCAGTTCAAGTTGTCTACTAATCGAGCACAACTTTCCAAGTAGTCCCTTAACGCAGACGCGGCTATTAGAATAGTTTATTAAACCTGCAGGGGTGTACTGCTACACACATGAAATGATCAGTTACCGGCGGGATCTCGTCACCCTTCAAGAGGGTGTCGGCGAGGATAATTTCCACAACTTTTACCTCACAGCCAACTCAAGTACAATGGAGACGCCTATCTAGGCTGGAGTCCACATCGTGAACTCGGCCGGTTTACCGATGTGGTCCCAGAAGATGTGTGCAGGGTCCGAAGCCGGTCTGAATAGCCGTTCTTCCACTTCGCAGACCGTGCCACAGACCTACCAGAACTCCGAACTAATGCGACTCATTGAACCAAGAAGGGGTGAGTTAGTAGGTTGAGCGGGGGTCCATGTGCCCAACATGTGGTAGTACTCTTCGTCTTGGATCACCACACAAGAACTCGGGCTTAAGGCGGTGTTCAACGAGACAACCCACTGTGTACTCCTACACAGGCTCTCATCGTTCACCTTGTATTAGGGTAGATTCACCATCATCAACATGATCACTACCATCCCGACTCACAGAAGAGTAACCTCATTGTAACTCTAAGCATGCAATAAGAAATAACAGTTGCAGGGGCCACATGATATCAACCAACTCCTACATTTGCAAGGATTGTGGTTTGCTTACTACTGTGACAAATGATAGGTCATGCAAAGGAATGGGTTCCACTATGCGGTAGAAACGCATCATGGTAATCATCCTAAACAATGCAGAAGCGAGACTGAGAGGGAAATGGGTTTTGATCGACATGATCAATGGGGGTTTGCTTGCCTTGCTGACGAGGTTCAGTATCGGGGTCTTCAACGAAGGGGGTGGCCTCCGGTTCCGGCTCCACTTCTATCCGGACAAGCATGGCAAACGTAGGATCAATATAAATGCAATGCTCAAACACATGATCAATGTTTTAACATGGTGTAAGGGGTGTTGATGTGTTGTCAATTCCATTTAAATGGAGTGTATTGCATTTGAGTTGCAAATTCAAACTCCATATGATTTATCGATGAATTTCAAACGCATTTGAATCCATGAATGTTCATTTGAAAAGGTTCATCATGAATTGATGTTGTAAAGGTGAGGTAAAGTCTCTGATGTGTGGATGAAACCATTTAAAAGAGGTGTGTTGCAAAGTCATTTGCAAATTCACTCCAAATTTGAATTCAAAAGAATACCATATGCATGTTTGCTACTGTTCACCCATTTTAAAATGGTCAAACATAGAAACAAGTTGCATATTCACAATCCTTGCATTTTTCTGATAATTTTAGACATATTATTTGTCCAATTTGGAGTTAATATGAATTAGTTATTGAATTTCAAAGTTTAAAGCATTTTCTGGAATTTTCTAGATTTCTTTTAAAAGGAAAAGCTTTTATTCCGCCAGCACTACATCAGCATGACGTCAGGGGTTTTTGACCCCGGTCAAACTGACCAGTGGGCCAGGGATGTCAGCCTCTCTGTCTAATTTCCCTGTTAGATTAATCTAACAAAGAGGATTAGAGGGGGCTGGGCCCACCTGTAAGTGTCTGCTGGGGGGGGGGGGGATTAAGTTAAATTAATCCTGCCACCTGGACCTCACCGGCGGCGAGTCTCCGGCGAACCACCATCATGGCGGCGTCGCATTGGACGGCGACACAGTGGACCAAATGGCAAGCGACGACCACCGTTTTGAAGCTCCTTCTCGCGCGCGTCGAACGGGGCAAGGAAGGAGTGTTGGGGCTCACCGGAACGTCGCCAGCGTCAAGCCCTAGCGGCGGTCGTGGCGGAGCAACGACGACGAGGTCGTCGTCGTGGGCTGGCTTGGGCTTGTGCTAGTCCAATCGACTCCTGGGGGGTTCCAGGAACACGATGGACTGTACGGAGGGAATGTAGGAGTACTGGGGCTCCCTCTCCGTCGTCCATGGCGGCGAGCTCGCTCGGCTCCCTTGGCGAACGTCGCTAGAGGATGCAAACGAGGGCGTAGCTAGAGGGGTTTTGAGCTACAGCTCACCAAGAACTCGACGGAGGTAGCGGCTCGGTCGGGGAGGGCTCGACGACGGAATATTTGGACCGCGACGCACGATGGCCGGAGTGGAAGACGATGAAGCGCACGTCGGCTACAAGGCGTCCCCGGGCGATTCCTTCTGCGGCTCGGCGTTGAAGACGATGGCGAAGACGATGGACACGTTCCTGGCGGCTATCTCGAGCTCGGGCTACGAGTTTCCATGGCCATGGCCAGTGATGCTCTCGGGGGTCGTCGCGGGCGAGCTGGGGAGAGACACCGAGGGGTTGGGAGGAGGGGGAATGGACCTGCGGCTCGTCCAGGAGCTGCGTAGCGCATCTAGGAGCTTCGGGAGGGGCAGGTGGAGGCTGGGGAGAGCAAGGCATGCTTGGTTGTCTCGGTGGCATTCCACCGAGCAGCTTGGAGGCACGGGGAGGTAGAAGACAAAGGAGAAGGCTGCTGGGCCGGCTGTTGGGCCTCGCCCTGGGCGATAGGTAAGAGTTCCTGCTTTCTTTTCTTATTTCTTTTCCTGACATTTGTTTTGGCTCTGCTAAAAAAATAGCAAACCAATTTATAAAATGCTGAAACTTTTTTATACGGCCTTAAAAAATATATATCTAGCCACTTATAAAGTTTGGACATTTTTAAAATTCAAATAATTTGAACTTTAATTCAAATAGGGGTTTAAATTTAATTCCAAGCTCCTGTTTGAATATTTGAAAAATCTATGAGCATGGGTTTGAATCCAAATCACTTTATATGTGATCACACTCATTTATGAGACTTTTCAAAAATGCAAAAGGAATTTTTGGAGCAACTTTTTATCTGGCCATTTGAATTAAATTCATCTGGGGGGTTTCTCTCTCCCATTTCAATTTCTTTTGAAATTTTTATCATGATGCAAAGTGACTTGCTATTCTAGCACATACCTAACTTGAGGTTGTGACAGTGCTGGCCCACATGTCAGCCCCCCTGCGTCAGCATGACGCAGGCATGACGCAGTAAAGCCTTTTCCAATTTACAGATAATCCAGAAAATTCCAGAAATTGTTTAAATCTTCAGAAATTCATAGAAAATTATCTGTAACTCCAAATCAAAAGTGTTATATATGAAAAATCATCAGAAACATGCAAGGATTCCAAATATCATATTTTCATAGATGAAAAACACATCTATGATGATGGACCAGTAGAATTTAGCTATTTGGGTTATTTGGAATAATTCAAAATAAATGTTTAAATCATTTCAAATTAAATCTTTGCAATGCCAACCTTATCACATGAACATCAGAGGCATATCATACACATGACAACATAGTTTACAAAGACCAAACATTAGCAAATGCAACTTTGGCTAATTTGAACAACATTTGGAGTTTGAATTTGAATTTCTTATTCAAACCAACTTCAATTAACATGTGACAAATTGAACATAGAGCACATCAGTACCATGCCATGCTATATTATGCATCTTGATTGTGCATTGCAATGTGATGTTTACATTGTTGTTGTCTTGGTGTTTGAATCTTCTCGATAGATTCATCGCCGGACGTAGTTTCCGACTGCCCTAAAGAGTGACACCTCGTGATCGTCAACAAGGCAAGCGAACCCCATTGATCATATCTATATAAACCCATTTCCCTCTTGTTCTCTTATGCATGATTAGGTGATTCACATGTTACCGTTCTACCGCTAGTTGAACCCATCCTTTGCATGACCTATCATTGCTGCCACAGTATTAAGCAAACCTCAACCTAGCAGATACAAGATTGTTTGTGTTCATCATGTGGCCCTTCATCCATGTTATGCTATGCCATGCTAGAGTTGTATGCAATGAAGATGATCCATCTGGGTGATCTATCGGGATGGTAGAGAACAATGCAATGTAATGGTAATGTGTTGGTGAAGTCACCCTAACAAAGGTGAACAATGAGAGGCTGTGTAGGAGTACACAGTGGGTTGTCTCATTTACACTTCCCTAGGCCCCGAGTTCTTGTGTTGTGATCCAAGACACAGATTACTACAACATGTTGGGCTCATTGACCCCTCTCGACCTATTAACTCACCCCGACCATGGTCTAGGATTCGCATGGGTTAATTGTTTTTCTATTTGATTTCATAACGTAGCACGGTTTTAGGCAAGCGCGGCAACATCCGTCGAGGTGGGCTTGTCGGACCGTCCATACATCGTCTGGGTCCTGAACGGAACCCCCGGCTGGATTCCCGATTGGGGTACATACTCAGATAGGCGATCCCCTGGACTAGAGTTGGAGCCGTGAGGTAAGTGTCGTGGTACTATCCTCGCCGACACCACTTGAAGGTGACGAGTTCTAGGTGGTAAGTGGTAGCTACGTATGTGAAGAAGTACACCCCTGCAGGGTTAATGATCTATTCGAATAGCCGTGTCTGCGGTTATGGACTACTTGGAGATCTTTACTTGATTATTAGACAACTCAAATGGATACTCTAAAAATCGTTAAGATAAGTGTGAGTGCTTTGGGTTGCTTCCTCGTGGGGAAGTCGAGGAAGGATCCATGGTGGTGTATTGATGTGGTGATCAAGATTAGATGGACTCGTGTGCGCCTCTCATCTCAACTCTATGTAGTCGTAGTACAGGATAGCCAAGTCAAAGCTTTCTGCATTACAACCCCACTTGCCTTTACCTTGATATCTGAGCATGAGTAGTATAGTTCTGACGTAAGTCTTGCTGAGTACGACTTTGTACTCGCGTTTGCTTATTCTATGTTTTAGAGACGAGACCACTGACCCTGATGGTGGCCTCCCCCACAAGCTCGACGCCGACGAAGTATTGTAGTCCCAGACATCAGCCTGGTCCCTCTGGAGGGTCGTTGTGTTTTATTAAAGGCTTTTTAAGCTATTTGTTAACCTTGTATTTACTAAGACATAATTTGCTTCCGTTGTTGTTTGATGTAATGCTGGATCACGATTATGTGATCTCTGCTTGTAACACTACTATATCTTCTCTGTTTAGAAGATGCAATAAAGCTATGAGTTTGTAGAGTTCATGTTGTGTTACCTGCTGTTTACACTAGACATGTATGATGCGTGTATGATTATAACGTGCATGTCTTCGTGTGGGATTCGATAGCTTAGTTGAGTTCTTGCCGGCGGTCTTTCATACACCAAGTGTCCCTTAGATGTGCGCAGCTTGGGGCTTCGCGATGCGATTGCTCGTGACTCTGTCACGTGGCAAACTTTATGGTATGATCGAGCCCGCCCGAGACCCCGACTAAGTGATCGCGTTGGAGTCTGTTTATGTAAGTGTTATGATTCAATCGATAATATGGTTGAGGCGACTTGTCTATGAGTATGGGGTTTCACCACCCATAAACATTTAGACTTCTGAGCGGACGATGAGGACCCATCACAGTTGATCATCCGGCCTGGATGGGATGCCCCTCGCGTTCGATGCTTTTCGAGAGTGTTATGTGCTTGGACTTGTCTGCTTAGACAAGTGGGTACGGCTCTCGTCTCTTCATATGATTGAGTTGTAGCAGGAATTACATACGCAAACCCCGGGTCCCGACATCTTACTCTTGTTATGAAAGAACAATTCTCTTGTGCTAAAGATGATGCGTCTTTACACTTGAATAATTTTGTTGAGCTTTGTGATATGCAAAAATATAAATAAGTATGAGGTGATATTGTTAAGCTTAAGATTTTTCCTTTCTCCTTGATAGGGGGAGCTAAAATTTGGTTTCAATCCTTTCCTAGGAATAGCATAGATTCTTGGGATAAGTGCAATGATGCTTTTATTGGCGTGGTTCTATTTTGCTGGGATGGCACCCTTGATACTGTCTGTAATATTTACAGTAGTAAACTATATCTGCTACTACAAGTTTTATGGATAATACTGCTACTAGAAACTGGAATGTTCTATGTTGGAATGTTAAGGGACTAAATTCCACATCCAGGCAAAGGGTTGCAAGGGAAAATTTGAGGAGAGCCAATGTGCTGTTGTTTGTCTACAAGAGACCAAATGCACCTCAATTAATGCAAGATTTATCAGGGCTTGGTGTCCAAGGAGGTTTGATCAATTTGATTTTGTTCCTTCAATAGGGGCCTATGGGGTATTAATTACCATTTGGAATTCTTCTTTGTTTGATGGATTATTGGTGGACACACAACAATTTGGCCTTATCATCAAATTCACTTCAAAACTGAATGTTCAATCTTGGACACTAGTGAATGTTTATGGGCCATGTGACCAACAAAGAAGAGATATTTTTGTACAATGGTTGTATCACTTGCATAGTCCTTTAGATGCAAATTGGCTGCTCCTGGGCGACTTCGATTTCATGAGATCAGTGGATAATAGGAATATGGATGGAGGGGATATTAATGATATGTTTGATGAAACCATTAAACACATGCCCATTGATGAGGCACCTGGCCCTGATGGTTTCAATGGTATGTTTCTCAAGAAATGCTGGAGTATTGTCTGTGAGGATTTTTACAAGTTGACAGAAGAGTTTCATGCTGGTACAGCCAAATTGGAGGGATTTAATGGCTCATTCATCACTTTTGTACCCAAGAAAGCTAGCCCTGAATCTGTTAATGACTTCAGGCCTATTTCTCTCACAAGTGTTGGAATTAAATTCCTCACCAAAATGGATGCCAACAGATTTCAAAAGGTGATCACCAGGTGCATCCACAAAAACCAGTATGGCTTTATTAAAGATAGGTCTATACAGGACTACATTGCATGGACATTGGAATACCTGCATCAATGTCACCAGTCTAAGAGGCCACTGATCATTCTCAAAATTGACTTTGAAAAGGCATTTGATTCTATTGAACATGAGGCTATCCTACAGATTCTAAAATTCAAGGGATTCAGTTTGAGATGGAGAAAATGGGTGTATGAACTACTTTCATCTGGATCATCCTCTGTCCTCCTAAATGGCATTCCTGGAAGGCAATTTAAGTGCAGAAGAGGTGTCAGGCAAGGGGACCCCCTATCCCCCCTGTTTTTTTTCCTTGCTGCTGATCTTCTCGAAACAGTAGTAAATGACCTCTTAAGAAGGGGAAGTCTGCAACTGCCAATTCTATCTCATGATCAGGACTTCCCCATAGTATGGTATGCTGATGAAACTATTCTAATAATGCAAGCTGATCAAGAGCAAGTGGCTGTACTAAAGGAGGCCCTGGAAAAGTTTTCTCACTCCACTGGGCTTGATATTAATTATCATAAGTCATCCATGTATCCAATCAACCTGCCTGCTGATCAAATGAAAAACCTGGCTACTGTCTTTGGATGTCAAACTGGCACTATGCCTTTCACATATCTGGGCTTGTTTGTGGGGACTACCAGGCCCAGAATGGTGGACTTCATGCCTTTAGTGTATTGTATGGAGAGGAGGTTGACTTCCAGTTCTTGTTTTCTCAATCAGGGAGGGAAATTGTAGCTTATGAATTCAGTGATATCCTCCATGCCTATATACTATCTTTGTTCCTTGCACATTCCAGTTGGAATCATTAAACAACTGGAAAGATTCCAGAGGCAATGCCTTTGGAGAAGATATAGTAAGGACTCTAGCAAATCCCTGGCTGCCTGGGATCTGGTATGCAGGCCTAAAAGCAAAGGTGGTTGGGGTATCCTAAATCTATCTCTGCAGAATGAGGCCCTTCTGATTAAACACCTGCACAAATTTTACAACAGATCCCAAGTGCCTTGGGTGCACCTTGTATGGAAGACCTACTACCACAACAGAGTCCCTCGTGCTACTGAATTATGTGGTTCCTTCTGGTGGAAAGACATCTGCAAATTGATGGATAAATTTATTGCAGTTTCCAAATGCACTTTTGGAGATGGGGTAACTGTTCTGTTTTGGCTGGATCACTGGATGGATAGTCAACATGAGCTTCTGACTAGTAAATTTGCAAGGAGGTTTTCATTTGCTATAGATAACCAAATTTCTGTTCAGGAAGTTCTTCAGACAAATGATTTGTTGACCCCTTTTCATCTGCCTCACTCAAATAAGGCTTTTGGGGAGCTACAGTTGCTCACACCCCTGCTTTCTCCTTATCGGGAGAGGGGTGACATTGCTGATGAGTGGTCCTGGAGATTTCGGAAAGGTGGCCCTTACACTTCTATGAAATTCTATAAACATGTCCATGATCCCATTATTTCCAATCCTTTACTGACTTGGATATGGAAATCATGTCGTACACTCAAGATCAAAGTTTTTTCCTGGTTGGTCATCATGGATAGGATAAACACCAAATACATGCTTCAAAGGAGACATTGGCATATTGAGGATGGTCCTAATTGCGTGATTTGCAGTGCTCACACACTTGAGACAAGGGATCATCTGTTCTTCCAATGCATGTTCAGTAACATGGTCTGGCACTATTTGCAAATAGACTGGTCTCAGGGTTCCACTATGGTGGAATTCACAACCTCTGCTAAGAGAGAGTTTGATAAGGCTTTCTTTTCTGAAGTAGTCTTCACAGCTTGGTGGAACTTATGGCTCATCAGAAATGATAAAGTCTTCAGACATGTCAGTCCCACTTTTGCTAGGTGGCGGCAAGGCTTCATAAATGATTTAACCCTACTAGGATATAGGATTAAACCTAGGTTTAAAGATTACTTTTTTAGATGGATAGACTTTCTACCACCTTCAGGTGGTTTGTTGTTGTTGTTTGTTGTTGTTGTTGTTGTTGTTTCCTTTCCTGGGTTTTGCCCATTTGTAAATTTTTAAATACTGGTCCTGATCAATAAAGTGTTGTGGGTGATTTTCCCTACAGTCGTGCATAAAAAAGGATGCTTTTATTGGGAAGTACTACCCACCTTCTAAGATTATCCAATTGAGGAGTAATATTATGAATTTTAAGCAATTGGATAATGAACACGTTGCCCAATCTTGGGAACGTATGAAATCTCTTGTTAAGAATTGCCCTACGCATGGTTTGACTACTTGGATGGTTATCCAGACTTTTTATGCAGGCTTGAACTTTACCTCGCGGAACCTGTTAGATTCAGCCGCGGGAGGAACCTTTATGTCAACAACACTTGGTGCTGCCAAAAAACTACTAGATGAGATGATGACCAACTATTTCTAATGGCACACTGAAAGAGCTCCAACAGGTAAGAAGGTAAACTCTATCGAGGAGATCTCCTCCCTAAATGAAAAGGTTGACTTGATCATGTCTTTACTTACAAAGCAAGCTCCTATTGATCCTCATGATGTTCCTTTAAATTCCTTGGTTTCTCAAGAATAAGTAGATGTGAACTTTATCTCTAGAAACAACTTCAACAACAATGCTTATAGGAGTAACTTTGGTAGCAACCCTAGACCGTTCCCATCGAACAACTATGGGAACAACAACACTTATCCTAGCACCAAGAACTCCATTTCTGAATGAGAGAGCATGATTAAGGACTTTATCACTACCGAGAAAGCCTTCAACAAGAGTGTAGAAGAGAAATTAGAAAAGCTAGATAGTCTCACTTTGAAGGTAGACAACTTAGCCCATGAGGTAGAATTTGCTTAAATTATAGCTTCTCCCCTCGAGGAGAGAAAGACCACTTCGATGAAGGCTATTCAAGTGCAAATTAATGAAAACATTAGGATGTTGGCCAAAATTAAAGATAGATGGGCTAGAGAATAGGAGGAAGAAGATAGAATTAAGAGCCTTCCTACACACCATACCATTGCTACTATCCAAGTTGTTGAGGATATCCAAACTCTTAGCACCCAACACACCCCTAGTCCCATTGGACCTATTAATGGTGATGCTATTACCTCAACCGTAGAAGAAGAAACTCCTATGAACATAGAGGCTTTCAAAAAATTAAGCCTAAATGAAATCACTACCACCTTACTTGATAGTAGTGACCTTTATTTTGACAACTGCGCCCTTCCTGAAGTTATTGGTTTCCTACACAAAATGTCTAGAGACCCCCACACTAGCACACTAAATCTTGCCTTCACGGAGCATATCACCGATGCTCTCATTAAAGCTAGGGAGGAGAAGCTTAGGTTATAAACCTCCATACCTAGAAAGCTAGAAGATGGTTGGGATCCTATGATTAAAATTAAATTAAATTGAATAACATCTCTTGCTATGCTTTATGTGATGTTGGAGCTAGTACCTCCGTTATGCCCAAAATAATGTATGATATGTTGATGGCGCGAGAGTTGACAGGTGTAGTCTTCTCGCCCTTCGTTGGTGAGCCCCAAGTGGAAGGCGTGATGCAGCACAGAAGCAAATTTCCCTCAGTAAAGATACCAAGGTTTGTCTCCAGTAGGACTCCAGAGATGATAAGTAGATGTCAGCGGCGCTACTGACGCGGACCTGCACACAGACACAAATAACTTTGTTCCCAACGAAGTTCAGAGAAGTTGTCAATCTCTCCGGTCTTGTTGTTCACAAAGGATCAAACACAAAGGATAATGATAGCAACTGAAAGTAAAATCAGAAAAGTAAATGAGCGTGGAAACATTAATGAGGATATGGACCGGGATACGTGATGTTCACTAGTGATGTCTCTCTCCCAAAAGACGATAAAACTGCTATGCGAGGTAAACAAATTACAGAAGGGCAATTGACAGGATTATGAACGCACCGCAATGCTAAGTATGCTACAAAAGAAAGGAAGAGGCTCAAAAGCACGGGAAGTACGCCAAAATAAGTAGACCGAAATCCAACTGCGTCTACTACTAATCATCCACCTTGAGATATCTATCCAGAACATCTCGCTGGTATTAAGTTGCGAGCCCCACCCAAAGTGTAAACCCAAAGCAACAGACAACTGCATTAAAAAGCACTTTCCGTAAAGTAAACAATCCTTGCAACCGCGGTTACAAGCACCGTTGTTTTCCCCCTTGTGGCAACAGCACATCCCCTAGACTCATGTTTCTGTCACTCAAGCGTGTCATCGGGGGGCATGAACCCACAATCGAGCATAATTTTCCCTCTTGGGGTTACTACCTACTACTTGGCCAAAGCAATAAACAGCAACGGAGAACATGCAAGAATTACTTAGGAACAAAAATATAAGAGATAAAAACCAAATATATTACTCAATCACAATCTGAACATAATCTCATAATCCATCAGATCCCATCAAACTCAGCATAGCAACAGCAGAAAGATTACAAAAGTGCCTCGATCATGTAGGGCAGCTCACGAGGTCTAAACCATGAATAACAAAGAGGGGAGGAGAACATCACATAGGTACTGATCATGGACCCATGGTCCAAGGAAAACTACTCACGAGACATCCGGGGAACATCCATGGTGGAGAGGAGACTCCCGGAGGTCGGCCCTCCCTCCGGCAGGGTGACGGGAAGAGGTCTTCTGGTGCTCCTGATCTCGGAAGCGCGGCGGCGGCGGAACAGAGGAGAGATCGCGAAAAAGGGTTCTCTCCTCAGAAGTTTCCCGTGATGGAGAATATATAGGCGAAGGGGGGCAGCCAGAGGTGGACCAGGGGCCCCAGGCGCCCCCCTGGCGCGGCCAGAGGTGGGGCCGCGCCGGGTGGCCGCCTGGGCCACCCCTGGCTCCCCTCTGGCCCCACTCGGGCTCTTCGCGAAGCTTCATGTACGCTGATTTTTCCTATATTTTTCCCGGAATTTTTCTGGCACTTTTTATATGGGGGAAAACAGAAATAGAAAAACTGCAGAAAACAAGAACTGGCACTGTGGTGCACTGAGTTAATAGGTTAGTCCAAATATGATCAAAAGTGTATGAAAGTGTATCTAGATCATAGCAATATCACACAAAACATGCATGGAGCAAGCAGAAATTATAGATACGTTTTGGACGTATCAACATCCCCAAGCTTAATTCCTGCTCGTCCTCGAGTAGGTAAAGGATAACGGCATAATTTCTGTGGTGACATGCTAGCAACCATATAAGAACTTTGATAAGTAAAGCAATCAAGGTATGTGATTCAATTCAAGTCATAACATGCATGAGTCTATATTAGCATTGAAACAAGTAACAAGTAACAAAATTCATACATAACTCATCATAAGCTGATTAGAGAGGTTATTACCTTTAATAAAATAATTTTTCCCCACTGGATATAAAGATATTCTTGAAGATCTACTGTTTCTCAAGAGTGCCAAAAAGTTTTTGCAAAGAAAAAACAAGCTTAAGGTTTGCAAAAGTTAGGAGACACAAAACGTGGCAGAATCTGTGAAAAACAGAACAGCAGGTAGTAAAGAATTTTTTAGGGGCACTTCTGCAACTCAAATCAAAAAACTCAGAACATACGGAAGTTTCACAATTGTATAGAGCACTCTTTCAAAACAATTCAGATCAAAAAGATGATCTGATGATTTGATTCGAATTTTTCTGTCAAGGGACAGAATCTGTTTTCTGGACAGCACGTCACAACTTTTGCTTCCCTTATCATAAGAGGCTATAACTTGGCACAAAGCTGAAAAATAAAAATACAATGATGTTGCTACAGTAGTAAAAATCATCAAGACACAACAAAAGAAAAAATAAAAACCTAAATTCGTTGCGGGCTGCCTCCCGAAAGCGCTTTCTTTTATGCCTTTAAGCTAGGCATGATGCAAAAGAAGAATCAAGTTTTATCAAGAGAAAGAGAATAACTAGCCCGTGTAACGGACTCAAAAGGTAACTTGATTTTCTTTCTAGGGAAGTGTTCCATCCCCTTTTTGAGAGGGAATTGAAATTTAATATTCCCCTCTTTCATGTCAATGATAGCACCAACGGTGCGAAGAAAAGGACGTCCTAAAATAATTGGACACAAAGGTTCACACTCTATATCCATAACAATAAAATCAACGGGAACATAGTTGTCATTGACAATGCTAAGAACATCGTCGATCTTCCCCAAAGGTTTCTTTACGGAAGAATCAACAAGACGAACACCAAAAGAACAAGGCTCAAAGGGCTTCAATTCAAACATATCAAATATTCTTTTGGGCATAATGGAGGTACTAGCTCCAACATCACATAAGGCATAGCAAGAGAAGTTATTTAATTTAATTTTGATCATAGGGTCCCAACCATCATCTAGCTTCCTAGGTATGGAGGCTTCTACTCTAAGCTTCTCCTCCCTAGCTTTGATGAGAGCATTTGTGATATGCTCCGTGAACGCAAGATTAAGTGTGCTAGTGTGGGGGTCTCTAGACATTTTGTGTAGCAAGCTAATAACTTCTGAGAGGGTGCAACTATCAAAATCAATATCACTACTATCAAAGGTGGTAGTAGTGTCGTATAGGATCACTTGTTTGAAACCCTCTATGTTCATAGGAGTTTCTTCATCTTTGGTTGAGGTATTAGCATCACCATTAATAGGTCCAACGAGACTAGGAGTGCATTGGGTGCTAATAGTTTGGGTGTCCTCAACAATTTGGATAATGGCAACTGTGTGGTGTGTAGGAAGGCTCTTAATTCTATCCTCTTCCTATTTTTCTCTAGCCCACCTTTCTTTAAGTTTAGCCATCAACCTAATATTTTCATTAATTTGTAATTGGATAGCATTAATAGGAGTGGCCTTATTCTCCTCAAGGGGAGAGGTTCTAATTTTAATCATCTCAATATCAAGGGCTAAGCTTTCTACCTTCAAAGAGAGATTATCTAATTTAGCTAATTTCTCCTCTACATTTTTGTTGAAGGCTTTTTGGGTAGTGATAAATTCTCTAAGCATGTTTTCTAATTCAGAAGAGGGGTTCTTGTTGCTAGGGTAGGTGTTGTTGTTCCCATAGTTGGATGGAAACGGTCTAGGATTGCTAGCAAAATTACCCCTATAAGCATTGTTGTTGAAGTTGTTTCTAGCAATAAAGTTCACATCTACTTGTTCTTGGGCAACCAAAGAATTTAAAGGGACATCATGAGGATCAATAGAGGGTTGCTTGGTAAGTAGAGACATAATTAAGTCAACTTTTTCATTTAGGGAGGTAACTTCCTCGACAGAGTTTACCTTCCTACCTGTTGGAGCGCGTTTGGTGTGCCATTTTGAATAATTGGTCATCATCTCATCGAGAAGCTTCGTGGCAGCACCAAGTGTAGTTGACATAAAGGTTCTTCCCGCGGCCGAATCTAACAGGTTCCGCGAGGTAAAGTTCAAGCCTGCATAAAAAGTCTGGATAACCATCCAGGTAGTCAAACCATGTGTAGGGCATTTCTTAACAAGAGATTTCATTCGTTCCCAAGCTTGAGCAACGTGTTCATTATCCAATAGCTTAAAATTCATAATGTTACTCTTTAATTGGATAATTTTAGTAGGTGGGTAGTACTTCCCTATAAAAGCATCTTTGCACTTATCCCAAGAATCTATGCTATTCCTAGGCAAAGATTGAAACCAAATTTTAGCGTCTCCCCTTAAAGAGAAAGGAAAGAGCTTGATCTTAACAATATCACCTTCTACTTCTTTATACTTTTGTATATCACATAATTCAACAAAATTGTTCAAGTGTAAAGCAGCAGCATCTCCAGCACCAGAGAATTGATCTCTCATAACAAGGTTTAGCAAGGCAGGTTTAATTTCATAAGAGGTAGCTGAAGTGGCAGGTGTGGCAATGGGGGTGCAGATAAAGTCTTGGTTGTTGTGACTAGTGAAGTCACACAACTTGGTGTTTTCAGTGGAACCCATAGCAGCAGCAAGTGTGGCAGATTTTTTTGTGATTTTTGATAAAAGACACAAAGATAAAACTGAAAGGTAAACTAACAAAACTAAAAAAAAGGTAAAGGGTAGTGTGCAACTCCCCTATCTTAGCACTCGGAGTCCCCGGCAACGGCGCCAGAAATTTGCTTGATGGCGCGAGAGTTGACGGGTGTAGTCTTCTCGCCCTTCGTTGGCGAGCCCCAAGTGGAAGGCGTGATGTAGCACAGCAGCAAATTTCCCTCAGTAAAGATACCAAGGTTTGTCTCCAGTAGGACTCCAGAGATGATAAGTAGGTGTCAGCGGCGCAACTGACGCAGACCTGCACACAGACACAAATAACTTTGTTCCCAACGAAGTTCAGAGAGGTTGTCAATCTCTCCGGTCTTGTTGTTCACAAAGGATCAAACAAGGGATAATGATAGCAACTGAAAGTAAAAGCAGAAAAGTACATGAGCGTGGAAACAGTAATGAGGATATGGACCGGGATACGTGATGTTCACTAGTGATGTCTCTCTCCCAAAATACGATAAAACTGCTATGCGAGGTAAACAAATTACAGCTGGGAAATTGAAAGGATTATGAACGCACCGCAATGCTAACTATGCTACAAAAGAAAGGAAGAGGCTCAAAAGCACGGGCAGTACGCCAAAATAAGTAGACCGACATCCAACTGCATCTACTACTAATCATCCACCTTGAGATATCTATCCAGAACATCTCGCTGGTATTAAGTTGCGAGCCCCACCCAAAGTGTAAACCCAAAGCAACAGACAACTGCATTAAAAAGCACTTTCCGTAAAGTAAACAATCCTTGCAACCGCGGTTACAAGCACCGTTGTTTTCCCCCTTGTGGCAACAGCACATCCCCTAGACTCATGTTTCTGTCACTCAAGCGTGTCATCGGGGGGCATGAACCCACAATCGAGCATAACGTTCCCTATTGGGGTTACTACCTACTACTTGGCCAAAGCAATAAACAGCAACGGAGAACATGCAAGAATTACTTAGGAACAAAAATATCAGAGATAAAAACCAAATATATTACTCAATCACAATCTGAACATAATCTCATAATCCATCAGATCCCATTAAACTCAGCATAGCAACAGCAGAAAGATTACAAAAGTGCCTCGATCATGTAGGGCAGCTCACGAGGTCTAAATCATGAATAACAAAGAGGGGAGGAGAACATCACATAGCTACTGATCATGGACCCATGGTCCAAGGAAAACTACTCACGAGACATCCGGGGAGCAGCCATGGTGGAGAGGAGACTCCCGGAGGTCGGCCCTCCCTCCGGCAGGGTGCCGGGAAGAGGTCTTCTGGTGCTCCCGATCTCGGAAGCGCGGCGGCGGCGGAACAGAGGAGAGATCGCGAAAAAGGGTTCTCTCCTCGGAAGTTTCCCGTGATGGAGAATATATAGGCGAAGGGGGGCAGCCAGAGGTGGACCAGGGGCCCCAGGCGCCCCCCTGGCGCGGCCAGGGGTGGGGCCGCGCCGGGTGGCCGCCTGGGCCACCCCTGGCTCCCCTCTGGCCCCACTCGGGCTCTTCGCGAAGCTTCATGTACGCTGATTTTTCCTATATTTTTCCCGGAATTTTTCTGGCACTTTTTATATGGGGGAAAACAGAAATAGATTAACAGCAGAAAACAGGAACTGGCACTGTTGTGCACTGAGTTAATAGGTTAGTCCAAATATGATCAAAAGTGTATGAAAGTGTATCTAGATCATAACAATATCACACAAAACATGCATGGAGCAAGAAGAAATTATAGATACGTTTTGGACGTATCATATGTTTGAATTGAAACCTTTTGATCCTTGTTCTTTTGGTGTTCGTCTTGTTGATTCTTCCGTAAAGAAACAGTTGGGGAAGATTGACGATGTTATTATTATTTTCAATGATAATTATGTTCCTGTTCATTTTACTATTATGGACATTGAGTGTGAACCCCCATGTCCAAATATTTTGGGACGTCCTTTTCTTCGCACCGTTGGTGTTGTCATTGATATGAAAGAGGGGAATATAAAATTCCAATTCCCTCTCAAGAAGGTCATGGAACATTTCCCTAGAAAGAAGATTAAGTTACCTTTTGAGTCCGTTACACGGGCTAGCTATTCCCTTACACTTCATAAAACTTGATCTTTTTGTTCGTGCCTAGCTCAAAGGCGTAAAAGAAAGCGCTTGTTGGGAGGCAACCCAATTTGTTTTTCCTTCTGTTTCTAGTGGTCTTGATGATTTTTACTACTGTAGCAACATCATTTTATCTTTATTTTCAAGCTTTGTGCCAAGTTTAGCCTCCGATTGCAAGAAAGTTCAAAAGTTGTGACGTGTTGTCCAGAAAACAGTTTATGTCCCTTGACGGAAAAATTTGGCTAAAATCACCAGATCATCTTTTTGATCTGATTTTTTTGACAGCATGCTCTATACAATTGTCTTTCGTGCATCTGTTCTGAGTTCTTTTATTTGAGTTGCACAAGTACCCCAAATAAATTATTTACTACCTACTGGTATGTTTTTCACAGATTCTGCCCTGTTTTGTGTTTTCCCCGTTTTGCAAATCTTGCGCTAGCTTTTTCTTTGCAAAAACTTTTTGGCAATCTTGAGAAACAGTAGCTCTTCAAGAATATTTTTATTTCCAGTAGAGAAAATTATTTTATTATGGGTACTAACCACTCTAAATAGCCTATTATGAGTTTTGTATGAAGGGAGTTTTCAAGTGTGCGAAGGAAGTTGTTGAAAGAAGATCCGGGGGTGTGTCAAACGCTCAAGCTTGGGTATTCCCCCATGCACCCCCAAGAAATATCCAAGGAGACTCAAGCATCTAAGCTTGGGTATGCCCCCGTGCATCCCCTTATCCATCAACAATTATCAGTGTGTCCTTCGTTCCACTATATTTTGATCACTTCATGCGTTATGTGCTATGCTTGGAGTGTCTTGCTCTTTACTTTTTAGTTTTATTTAGCTTTGTTTGTTGTTCATAAAAAGGTAGAACCCGCTTTCTTTGTGTGGGAGAGAAACACGCTCCACTTCAACCTAGAACACATCATAGGATTTTCATGCTTATCTCTCTTTTTGTGTGTGTTCTTTATCTTTTCGTAGTTGTTGTCATGCTTAACTCTTAGTTTTCATGCTTATCTTTTTAAGATCTTTTGCTTAGTTTGTTGCTGGAACTCTCTTGAGTCTTCATGTTTATCTCGTTTAGAGAGTTGGCCTGTTGCACTGAGTTGTGTGTCTTGACTTAAAGTAGGTAATTGAGGTTGCTATTCAATTGTAGTAGTAACTTGCAATAGTTTTGAGGTATTTTTTTGAGTAATGTTTGAAATTTTGGTGTCAAGAGCTTTAGCCTATTAGTGATAGATGTCTTATTTTGGGAAATCCGTGTTTATTTTCAAAAAACAAAAAAAAACTAGTTGAGAACTCTAGCTACTAGATGGATCACTAATCTTTGGAGGGATCGGATATTAGAGTACACTCACGTACCATGAGTCGAGGATGCGCAAGGATAACCAAACCCCCATACACTCCTCCTCGCGGTACTTGTCTCTTTTTGAACCTCCTGATTAGATTGAGAGTTACCGATAATAAGTGCATGAGTTCTTCAGACTAATGTAAGTATTTGAAAGTTGACACTTCCACCACCCATATTTTTCTAGCCTATTCGGTATCGTGCATTGCCCTTTTCTCACCTCGAGAGTTGGCGCATACTTCGCCGGTGCATCCAAACCCTTGGCATGATATACTCTGTCATCACAAACCTCCTTATATCCTTCCTCAAAACAGCGACCATACCTACCTATCAAGGCATTTCCATAGCCTTTCCGAGATATATTGCCATGCAACATCCACCTTCTCATGACTTGATCTTCATGTCATACATGTTTTTGCTTGATCGATGAGCCGCATGCTAGTTGGGCCTTGCCCTAATCATTACTGCATGATGCTGTAGTATCATTGCATATCCTGGTACACTGGCAGAGGCATACATTGGCATAGATCATGATAGCATCATCTTCTTTATGCTGAGTACTTTTGTGAAATGTGAAAGATCTTCTATACTTCTTGTAATATATAGAGTGTTGCCCCTAAAGTGAGGAAAAGATCCCAAAGAGGACAAATTAAAAGATCCCAAAGAGGACAAATGAGAGTTATATAGAAAGAGCCATTGAGTCCACAAAAATATTCAAAAAAAAGAAAAAGAGAAAAATAAAATAAAAAGAGAGAAGGGGGAACACTACTATTCCTTTTGAGAGATCCACACTCGTACTCCCTCTTATATCTTGTAATCCTTAGAGATCATCATACATGCATATAGCTATGTGGGGACCTTTACACTATAGAAATTGGCTTGTATATTCCAATGATGAGCCTCCTCAAATGAGCTCTAGGTCTTCATGAGTAAACAAGTTGAATGCACCCCCACTAGTTCCATTGGAGAGCTTTCCATAGCTCCCTTGTGCATCCGTTGCATGGCAATCCCTACTCCTCACATCATATCTATCATTTGGATTTCTTTCTCCTATGATTGTCCTCATTGATGTGAGCCTTTCACACCTTTTTGTCTTCCTCCTCCATCATTTCTCTCTTTTCCATCCTAAGTGTCAACTTTCTTGCTTACACTCATCCATTGCATGAGTGCTCAAAAATTCGAAAGGGAGTGGATCAGTTTGACTTGTACCTGGCTAGTGGTCTGGGGACGAGTCAAGATAAGATTCCAATGGAGACCAAGTGTGAAACTTTATTAGATTGAGTTCTCAACTAAAATAAACATTATGTTTTTCTCTCTTGTAATCCCATCTCCCACTTCTTGCACGCAAACACCATTTGGAGACATTCGAGTCACGGACAGCGAGAGCCCTTGCACCTTTATGTTCTTATGTTGCTTGTTTCAATGATAATATAGACTCTTGCTTGTTATGACTTCAATCGAATTACATGCCTTGGTTGCCTTACTTAAAAGTTCTTTTATGGTTGGTAGCATGTCACCACAGAAACTATGCTTGTTATCACTTACCTACTCGAGAACGAGCAGGAATTAAGCTTGGGGATGTTGATACGTCCCAAACGTATCTATAATTTCTGATTACTCCATGCAAGTTTTGGTGATATTGTATGCTTTTGATGCACTTTCATATACTTTTGATCATATTTGGACTAAGCTATTAACTCAGTGCACCCTAGTGCTAGTTTTTGTACATAAATTCTGAGAAATATATATAAAATCAGCGATGCGGAAGCTTCCAGATGCCCGAAGGGGGGCTATGAGGCCTCACCTGGCGCCCAGGCGGCCAGGGGTGTGGCCCCACCCTAGGCCGCGCCAGGGGGCCGCCTGGACACCTTGGTGGCCCCATGGCTTCTCCTTCGCCTATATTTAGCTCTTGTCCCAAAACCCTCGAGGATAGAACCCTTTTTCTTGATCTCTCCTCTGTTCCTCCGTCGCCGCGCTTCCAAGATTGGGGCTGCCAAGAGACCCTATCCCGGCACCCTGTCGGGGGAGGATTGACCTCCGGGAGCTTCTCCACCACCATGGACGCTTCCCAGATGAGCCGTGAGTAGTCCACCTTGGACCATGGGTCCATGATCAGTAGCTATGTCATGTCTTCTCTCCACCTTTGTTCTTCAATGTTTAGACCTTGTGAGCTGCCCTACATGATCAAGGCACATATGTAATTTTCCTTCTGTTGCTATGTTGAGTTTGCTGGGATCTGATGGATTATGAGATTATGTTCAGATTATGATGAGTAATATATTTGGTTTTTCTCCTTTTGTATTTATGTTCTTGAGTAACTCTTGCATGTTCTCCGTTGCTTTTTATTAATTTGGCCAAGTGATGGATCGTAACTCCAAGAGGGAGCGTTATGCATGATTGTGGGTTCATGCCCCCCAATGACTAGCTTGAGTGAGAGAAACATGAGTCTAGGGGATGTGTTGTTGCTACAAGGGGGAAAACAACAGTGCTTGTACTTGTGGGTGCAAGGACTGTTTACTGTACGCAAAGTTCTTTTAATGCAGTTGTCTGTTGCTTTGGGTTTACACTTTGGGTGGGGCTCGCAACTTAATACCAGCGAGATGTTCTGTATAGATATCTCAAGGTGGATGATTATTGAGTATATGTAGATGGATTTCGGTCTACTTGTCTTGGCGTACTGCCCATGCTTTTGAGCCTGTTCCTTTCTTTTGTAGCATAGTTAGCATCGCGGTGCTTTTTTCATCCTGTCAATTGCCCAGCTGTAATTTGTTCGCCTGGCATAGCTGTTTATCGTCTTTTAGGAGAGAGACATCACTTCTAAACTTCATGGGACCCCGGTCCATATTTCAATTACTGTTTACACCCTCAATTTATTTCTTGTTTTACTTTCTAGTCGCAGTTATCATTACTTTTATCTCTTGCATTTTACCCTTTGTAAATGACAAGGCCAGAGGGATTGACAACCCCTCTGTACTCGTTGGGAGCTAAGTTATTTGTACCTGTGTGCAGGTCCACGTCAACTTGTCTCCTTCAGGCAACTTAATATCTGGCGCCGTTGACACCTACATGCCGAAGTTGGAGTCCTACTGGTTCGATAACCTTGGTATCTTCACCGAGGGAAATTTACTACTAGCTACATATCAACCTTCCACTTGGGGTAGCCAACGAGGAGCACTAATTCAGTTCCATCAGTCGCACACTTGTGGCCAAAGCCTTTTGAGCAGGTTTCTACTGGCAAACCGCAATGCGAAACGCGGAAGACATTGTGCGATGTTGCGTCGTCTGTCAAAAGTTCGCCAGCATACCCCATGCCCCAACATCTGAACTCAAAACTATACCGCTATCATGGCCCGTCGCCACATGGGGACTCGACATGGTAGCCCCGCTCAAGAAATCTACAAAAGGCGGCAGAACGCTCCTTCTAGTAGCAGTCGACAAGTTCACCAAGTGGATTGAAGCAATGCCAATCACCAGCTCGACAGTCCTCACAACAGTCAACTTCATCAAGTCAATCATCTTTCGATTCGGTGTGTCGCACAACGTCATCACGGACAACGGAACAAACTTCATAGCAACAGAATTCCAAAACTTCTACCAGGAGCTGGGCATTAAGATCAATTACGCTTCAGTCGTGCACCCGCAATCCAACGGCCAAGTCGAAAAAGCAAATGGCCTAGTATGCGGCGGAATCAAAAAACGGCTCCTCGCACCACTCAAGCAAGCCGTAGGAAACTGGATAGAAGAGCTCCTCGCAGTTTTATGGAGCTTGCGCACCACCCCCAATGCTTCAACACAATATACCATGGTTAGGAACCCTGAACCTGGGAGGAGGAGGTCATAGGAGGAGGAGCATACAGACTAAAGAACCCGAAAACCAACGAAGACGTGGGAAACCCGTGGAACGTGGCAAACTTGCGCCTCTTCTACCCATAGACTACTCATTCGGCACTTTCCCCCAGCAACACAAATATCGGCAGCAGCACCAATTGGCAACTTATGTACAAACTTGAAGCAATAAAGAATGTGTTTCCCAGACGACACTACTTAAGCACTCGGGGGCTCGAGCGCGGACTCCCCCTGAGAGACGCTTTTTGCTTACGCGATGATACTACTTAAGCACTCGGGGATTCGAGCGCGGACTCCCCCCGAGAGACGCTATTCGCTTACGCGACGATACTACTTAAGCACTAAGGGGCTCGAGCGTGGACTCCCCCCGAGAGGCGCTTTTTGTTTACGCGACGATATTACTTAAGCACTCGGGGCTCGAGCGCGGACTCCTCCGAGAGACGCTTTTCGCTTACACGACGATACTACTTAAGCACTCGGGGGCTCGAGCGCACACTCCCCCCTAGAGACGCTTGTCGCTTACACGACGATACTACTTAAGCACTCGGGGGATCGAGCGCAAACTCACCCCAAGAGACGCTTGTCGCTTACGCGATGATACTACTTAAGCACTCGGGGGCTCGAGCGCGGACTCCCCCCGAGAGATACTTTTTCGCCTACGCGACAACACCACCTAAGAACTCGGAGGGCACGAGCGCAACCCCCCTGACGAGGGGGTGACCCCACGACTCCTACATGTGAGACTACCTGGTGCGTATGAAGACAGAAGGTCCGCTAGGAAGCTATGATAAGCCCACGATTGGCCCAACCAAGCACCGACGTAGGAGTCTGCAACTAACATGGAAGGTACAACTTGGCGTACAAGGCAAGACTAGAACTAGGAAACTACCTCTGTAACCTAGCACGGACTCCCCGAGACCTAGCCTAGTATATAAAGGCTGGGAGGGGAGACGTCCCGATCAACTCAATACGCATCTACTCATCCTAGCGTTGCGAGAACTCGCCTTGGCCTCCACTATAATCGCCCCCTCACACAATAATATCGAGCAGGAAGTGCTTCTCCTGTTAGCCAACGAGTATCGTCCAACCTGTGCCTATCTCTATGACTAACCCAGGTTCCCTGACCATGGGATTTGCCGGGGTTGATCCTCGTCAATTGGCGCCGTCTGTGGGAACTACGCAAGTTGGAATCACGATCTCGGCGGTCCCGCCTTCAGCAGATCAAGACTCGAGGACTAGAGCCAGATCTAGCCCGCTCGAGAAATTCAAGTTCACCGCAAGCATCTCTATCGCCCCGCCTGGATCGCTCAGCCTGCAGCCAAACCAAGTCCAGCACCTCGACAACTGTCAGATCCATCACCGACGGAAAAGAACTTGACGAACCAGAAGACAAGCACGAGGAGGCTACTCGAGAAACCCACTCGAGGAGTCGCAACGCGCAGTCGAAGGCTCGCCCACCAGTCGACGACCCGCCACCGCCCGGACTCCCACCACGCGCCAAGACAACGACTCCGAAGCCCAGAGAGAAGATTACTACGACCCGGATCGAAGGCCAGACGAATTCGCCAACTTCATCCGGAACCAATCACTCAGTGAAGGGATAGAACTCGATCCAAGATTCCACATCTGATCAGAAGACCCCTCGCAGATCTTCCAAATCTCAAGAAGAAGAAGGCACGTCAGCTCCAGCAAGCTCACAGCTAAAGAGCAGCTGGAAGGACCTTGCGCGATCCACTGTTTTGAAGAAAGTCGAGGACATCTCAGAGCTAGCCACACCCTAGGAGATTGCCGCCTATTCGCCGAACTCTCCAAGAGCCTCAAGGAGGAGAAGCAGCGCGAAGCCAAACGCACTCGAAGAAGCGAGCAGTCGACCTCACCAAGCACAGAGGGGCAATACCCCATATCCCATGGACGAATCTGCATGATCCAAGAAGGAAGACCCCCGAAAGCAAAGCAAGATGCCTATACCTTGCAGGCTGAAGCATCCGAAGACCTAAATACAACAGAGATCTACAAATAGCACGGCGCGGAGACCAGCATCACTTTCTCATAGAGCGACCACCCGCCCGCAGTCCCAAGGCCTGGGCATGCACCCTTGGTCTTTGAAGCCCAAATCGGAGGATACAACATGGACAGAATCTTCATGGATGGAGGCAACAGTCTAAATATAATCTTCGCCAGAACCCTACGCAAGATGTTCATCCCGCGATCAGTTTGGAAGAAGTCAGGAACCACAATACACGGCGTAGTCCCGGGAGAAGCAGCCACCTCCATCGGAACAATCCAGCTCGATGTAATCTTTGGCATCAAGCGCAACTTTGCAAAGCAAACACTCGAGTTCGAAGTTCTCGACTGGCAGTCGCAGTACCACGCCATACTCGGTCGACCAGCGTTCGCGCAGTTCATGGCAGTTCCACACTACGCATATCTCAAGCTCAAGATGCCAAGACCCGCAGGAATAATCACAGTCAAGGGAAGCTTCACCAAATCGGACTAGTGCGACCGCGACTTTCACAAAGTATCCGACACGTTTGGAGCCCAACAACAGCTCAAAGAAATAGCCATGGTGACGGACAAAAACATATTTCCACTAGCGAACAGAAGCGAGACAAAAGAATTTGGCCGCGACTTCAGCGTCGACAGTGACACGATGACACACCAAGTACACCCAACAGACCCAGAGAAGACAGTCCGTGTATATGCCCACCTTCCAGAAGAGCAAGCAACTTCCCTCATAACCTTCCTTCGCGAAGAGTGGAAAATTTTCGCCTGGTGCACATCCGACATGCCTGGGATACCACGAGAATTCGCGGAACACGCGCTCCACATCAAGCCAAACACGAAGCCAGTAAAGCATGCGCTGCGACGGTTTTCAGAGCCCAAACGCAGAGCAATCGGAGAAGAAGTCAATCGACTACTCGACGCACGGTTCATCAGAGAGACAAAGAAAGCAACATGGATAGCAAACCCAGTCCTAGTCCCTAAAAAGGACACCGAGGTACTGAGGATGTGTGTCGACTATGGTCCCATCAACAAGCATTTCCCAAAAGACCACTTCCCCCCTGCAAAGAATCGATCAAATAATCGACTCCATAGCAGGATGCGACCTCCTATCTTTTCTCGACGCATACTCAGGATACAATCAGATCAAGATGAAGGAAGAAGACGAAGAGCACACCTCGTTCATCACCCCGGCCCTACGGAGTATTGTGTTACCAAACAATGCCCTTCGGGCTAAAAAATGCCAGAGCCACGTACCAGCGGATGATGCAAGCATGTCTGAGAGACCAGATCGGCAGGAACGTCCAGGTCTATGTAGACGACATTGTCATCAAAACCTACAATGCAAACACACTACTCGACGACCTCCGCAAGACATTCGTGGCCCTCAACAAGTACAGGATCAAGCTAAACCCCAAAAAATGCGTGTTCGGCGTCCCAGCCGGAAAATTACTCGGGTACATGGTCTCCTCCCGAGGAATCGAAGCAAACCCAGAAAAGGTTCAAGCAATCGCCGAGATGCAAAGGCCAACCAACATCCGAGGAATACAACAGCTCACAGGAAAGCTCGCAGCATTGAGCCGCTTCATCAGCAGGCTAGGCGAAAGGACCCTACCTTTCTACAAACTGCTGAGAAAAGGAGAAATATTTGAGTGGACCGAGGAAGCCAGCAATGCATTCGCAGACTTGAAGAAGACCCTTTCGACCCCACCAATCTTGGCGGTGCCTAAAGAAAGGGAAAATTTATATCTCTACATAGCAGCACGCAGCAGCGTTGTGAGCACAGTGCTTTTCGTCGAGCGTGCAGAAGAAGGCAAAATCCAGAGCATCCAAAGACCAATTTACTACCTGAGCACGCTACTCACGAAGCCACAGCAGCGGTACCCGCACTACCAGAAGCTCCTGCTCGCCATTATCATGACCTCCAGGAAAGTATCGCGCTACTTCGACGAACACTCCATCACAATCGTGAGCAGTGCACCACTCGCGGACATCCTCAACAATCCCGGCGCGACTGGTCGAGTCGCCGAGTGGAACATGGAGCTCAGCCCGCGAGACCTACAGTTCAAACACCCGACAGCAATAAAATCCCAAGTACTCCCTGACTTCCTGGTAGAGTGGGCAGAAGTCCAAACACCAGGCCCCCCAGACCTATCCAACTCATGGACGATGTACTTCGACGGATCCAAAAGACAGCAAGGAGCCAGAGCAGGCGTCGTCCTAGTCTCCCCCAAAGGAACCAAGCTCAAATACATCCTCCAGATCAACTTCAGCAACGCCTCCAACAAAGAAGCAGAGTATGAGGCACTGATTCACGGCATGCGCATGGCAAAAATTTGCGGCGCCACTCGCCTATCGATCTATGGCGACTCCAACCTCGTCGTCCAACAGGAGATGAGAGATTGTAACGCAGTCGCAGACAACATGGCAGCCTACCAGAAGCTCTACAACGCATTAGAAGGAGGATTCGACGGCTGTGAACTCAACTACATCCCCAGAGCAAATAATACAGAAGCCGACGAACTCGCGAACATCGGGTCGACTCGAAGACCAATACCACCAGGCGTTTTCCTCGAGAGCATCAATCAGAGATCAATAAAAGTAAAGCCATCGGATCCCAAAGCAGTCGTAGAAGAAGACGACACAAATGAGCCAGCACAGGTGGCAGCAACGAGCGCAGCTGACGCTACAAACAGCTATGGGATCGAAGTCGAAGCACCAGCAGCACTCGAAGACCCTGCCTGGGAAAGACCTTTTCTTCTATTCCTAATCGAAGGCACCCTACCACAAGACGTTGCAGAAGCCCGACGCATCAGTCGACGATCCAAAGCATTCACAGTAATCAATAGAAAGCTTTACAAGCGCATCATCTCCCAGGTACTACAAAAGTGCATAGACGAAGAAGACGGTAAAGCCCTACTACAGGAGATTCACGAAGGCACCTGCGGGCATCATGCCAGCAGTCGAGCACTCGTGGCAAAAGCCTTTCAGGCAGGATTCTACTGGCCGACAACCATGAGAAATGCAGAGGATATTGTACGTCGTTGCATTGCCCGCCAAAAGTTCGCCAGCAGACCGCACGCCCCAGCATCAGAACTCAAAACCATCCCGTTATCATGGCCATTCGCCACATGGGGACTCGACATGGTAGGCCCACTCAAGAAATCATCAAAAGGAGGAAGAACACACCTACTGGTCGTAGTCGACAAATTCACAAAATGGATCGAGGCAGTGCCAATCACCATCTCAATAGCCCTCACGGCAGTCAACTTCATCAAATCAATCATCTTCAGATTCGGAGTACCACACAACATCATCACAGACAATGGTACCAACTTCACAGCAGCAGAGTTCCAAAACTTCTGTCAAGAGTTGGGCATCAAAATCAACTACGCATCAGTCGTACACCCGCAGTCTAATGGCCAAGTGGAGAAAGCAAACGGTTTAGTATGCGGAGGATTAAAGAAGCGACTCGTAGCACCACTCGAACAGGCTGCAGGCAACTGGATAGAGGAGCTCCCCGCAGTCCTATGGAGCCTACGGACCACCCCAAACAGCTCAAACCAGTATACACCCTTCTTCTTGGTATACGGGGCAGAAGCACTACTACCGCCCGACTTAAAATTCGGAGCGCCCAGAGTCTCAGGGTACGAAGAAGAAGAGGCAGAAGAATTGCTGCAGGACGACAAAGACGTAGCAGACGAAGCACGGGACACAGCCATCACAAGGTCCGAAGGGTACCAGGATAAATTACGCACATATCAAAGTAGTCGCCTACGAACAAGAACGTTCAACAAAGGAGACCTTGTGCTGCGGCTAATACAGGAAAAAGTGCACAAACTTGCCCCACAATGGGAAGGACCATTCATATCCTCAGAAGTCTTTGGAGGAGGAGCATACAGACTGCAGAATCCAAAGACTAATGAGGACGTAGCAGCATCGATCGGCAACACATGTAAAATTTGAAGGAATAAAACAATGTTACCCAAAGCACTCTTACTTACAAAGCGCTCGGGGGCTCGAGCCAAGAACTCCCCCCAAGAGACGCTATCTTCGCAAACGCGACTCTTACTTACAAAGCGCTCGGGGGCTCGAGCCAAGAACTCCCCCCGAGAGACGCTATCTTCGCAAACGCGACTCTTACTTACAAAGCGCTCGGGGGATCGAGCCAAGAACTCCCCCCGAGAGACGCTATCTTTGCAAACGCGACTCTTACTTACAAAGCGCTCGGGGGCTCGGGCCAAGAACTCCCCCCGAGAGACGCTATCTTCGCAAATGCGACTCTTACTTACAAAGCGCTCGGGGGCTCGAGCCAAGAACTCCCCCCGAGAGACGCTATCTTCGCAAACGTGAATCTTACTTACAAAGCGCTCGGGGGCTCGAGCCAAGAACTCCCCCCGAGAGACACTATCTTCGCAAACGCGACTTTTACTCCAAAAAGACTCGGGGACTCGAGCGTGAAACTTCCCCCGAAAGACGCTATCTTCGCTAAATACGCAAGACCCTCATGAGCAACAAAGCTAAGGCAAAAGAAAGTCGCATCAAAAAGCGCACGATTCTTTAGTCTTCACCCGATCGCAAGCGATCACCTAAAGACCCAGGGGCTACTCCCATCGGGAGCGCTGACGCGCACCCGATATAAACTTGGAAAAATTCAAAGACAAGCTACAAACTAGTGAGATAAAAAATTCATAAAGCCTATGCTTGATCCTACAAATCAAACGTAGCCTCGGGGGCTACTCCCATCGGGAGCGCTGGCGCGCACCCGAGAAGACGCATTCATTACAAAGGAGTCGAAGACATTCTCATTACAAATGATTCGAAGACATTCTCATTACAAAGGAGTCGAAGACATTCTCATCACAAAGGAGTCGAAGACATTCTCATTACAAAGGAGTCGAAGACGTTCTCATTACAAAGAACTCGAAACGACAGTTTGCCGTTACAGAAGGACCTGCTGAACTACAAGCTGGGCTACATTTAACTTCTACATGTGTGCTCATGCTGAGATAATTGGCACTTTCGTGCCACAACTAGGCGGGCATCATCACAGACAAAGTAGAAACCTAGACGGCGAGGGAGAAGCTCGCTATCCTCCAGTTCTACAAGGTGCCTCGCCTACTGCCGCTGCCGCTTGACGACTGGTTTGACGTCTAGTTCCTCCTTAGAACTAGAAGAGCAAACACCATCGCCCGAGGGATCTGCTAAAGATGAAGACACGGGAGAAATAGGAGAACCACCACTCGAGCCATCAGAATCACTGCTACTCGTCTCCTCACAATATGGATCCAGACGGTTGCCTCCAGCATCAAACGCACGAATAATAACAGTATCTTCGCCATCAAAACGACAGCAAAGGTTGTCCCCACCGCACAAATTCAACTGACGAGAAAACGTCCTCTAGCCAGACCCAAGGAAGATCAAGGACGAACTATCAAATTCCAGCTCCACCCAAGAAGAAGAACGAGAGCATCCATGAAGACGGAGCCAGAAGCCCTTTAAACCACGCTCAGAAGCAATGGAGGAAAACGAGGCAGGAAGAAGAATCCGGGCAGCATTCCGCCCAAGAACATGTAAAAGAAAATCATGGCGCCAAAATCCCTCTTCCATGGAGGAAGGAGAAGAAAGTGCCAATGCAGTACCATGACGCCCACCGCGTGAGGAACGAGGAGTGTGGCCACCATGACCACGGCGGCCACGGCCCCGCCTTGCAACGCCACGGCCTCGCCCAGCTACACTGCTACCACGTTTGGGTGCCATATGAAGAAGAAGAAGAAGCAGAAGGGAAAGATGCGAAGAATGGATGCCAAGGACGGGCAACAAAAGGAAGTATTTATAGCACAATCCAAGGGCAAACCAGGAAAAACACACAGAAGCCCAGGCGGCGCCATCATTGCATCAAATACCAAACGAGCCGAGCGTTACGAATTCCAAGACGAAAGATGCCTTCAGACGGTCAGCATTATTTACAGGACGCGTCAAATCTCGCATGTTTCCCATACAAGCCTCGGAAACCCAACAGGCAACAGACAGCGCGACGTCCAAATCATCATTCTGACGGTCCAGAAGACGTGACGGATCAAGAAAATCAAGCATCATCATAGGTCATCAAACATCACGACGATGCATATCAGCACGGCATCCCAGAGGGAACGGATCAAGGTAAAAATAGTTGGAAAAAAACCAAACGATTCCAAGAGCCAGGTATACGTCTAAAATTTTCTGACTATAAAAAATTCTTACTCCCATCGGGAGTACCCTTTTGAGTTCGGGTGCTCCCTCACCCAGAAGGCAAAGACATGCTCGAGTGATCACTCGCACCAACAGAAACAACATACTCTCAGAGTTCGGGTGCTCCATCACCCCAAGAGCAGAAAAGCATTCGAGTGACCACTCGCAGAAAAAGACTCAGCAATTCAGAAAGCATGACTTACTCGCGCACTCGACGGCATTCCGAGTGAGTTCTATCTTATTTTCCTCGTCTGAGATCGCTATAAGCTTCGCGAGTGACGACTAAAACAGCTCACTTGATTGTTTGTTCCAAGTGGGTGCATTGCTAAATCAGGCTCCGTGCCTCAAAACAAAAATACTATATCTGGGCTACGACACACTGTACCCAAATGCCACGCAAGCTTAGCATGTAGGTAAGACCCCGCTGCGCAGAACGGCCGGGACGGGACTTGCCGAAGAGTGATTTCACTCCCGACCTTTTCCATGCGCTCGCATGATAGAAAGAGACGAGCGGACGCGCTCGGGCTATGTGCTTAGACTGGCGGCAATTGATCCTATAAGACCTGCAACGGCATGACTTTGCTTGACACCAGTGTTCCAAGTTCATGTCGAGGGACATGGGCCTTATTGGGCTACTGTGGTATTTGTCACTAGCACAATTCACCAAGGCTCGACCAGTCGATTCATTGGGCTCTTTCAGCTTAGCAATCCCTCAAAACAAATATTGTCATGGATCAAAACTGCCAGCGACCCGTGGCGATGCCGCGCTTACAAACAATAAAGGCGCAGATGTATTCGAGTCCCTGCGCGACTCTTCGAGTCCCCTAGGGACTCGGGGGCTACTGACGAGGGGGTGACACCGTGACTCCTACATGTGAGACTACCTGGTGCGTATGAAGACAGAAGGCCCGCTGAGAAGCTATGATAAGGCCACGATTGGCCCAACCAAGCACCGACGTAGGAGTCCGCGACTAACATGGAAGGTACAACTTGGCGTACAAGGCAAGACTAGAACTAGGAAACTACCTCTGTAACCTAGCACAGACTCCACGAGACCTAGCCTAGTATATAAAGGCTGGGAGGGGAGACGTCTGGATCAACTCAATACGCATCTACTCATCCTAGCCTTGCGAGAACTCGCCTTGGCCTCCACTATAATCGACCACTCACGCAATAATATCGAGCAGGAAGTGCTTCTCCTGTTATCCGATGAGTATCGTCCAACCTGTGCCTATCTCTATGACTAACCCAGGGTCCCTGACCATGGGATTTGTCGGGGTTCATCCTCGTCACCCCCGCATCAAGGCGTTCACGACACTAATACTTTACCAAACCCCGATGTTCCTTCGTCATGAAGAAAAAAAATCATTTTCTACACTTGGAGATCCGAACTTGGGCTCATGAAGATACTCCAAAGTTCGACACAAGCACGGTTCTATGCTCCAAACCAAGGATAAAATAGCTACCAGGAATAATAATTACTATGTCTTCACCCGATCACAAGTGATCACCTAAAGACTCGGGGGCTACTCCGAGCACTGTCGCGCACCCGATGAATTTCAGAATTGTAGAACAAACGCAAGATGGTCCAGCATAGAAGGATATTTCAAGCCTATGTCCGACTCTAAAAATCGAACATAGCCTCGGGGGCTACTCCCATCGGGAGTGCTGACGCGCACCCGATATTATTGAAATAATACAGTTACACATCAAGGTCAAGCACTCAAAGATGGATTCATTACAAGCCCAAGCATTCAAAGACAGTTTCATTATAAGGTCAAGCACTCGAAGACAGTTTCATCACTAGATCAAGCACCCGAAGGCAGCTCCCATTACATATCAGAGAGATACAAGATTCAATCCCGAAGGCCAAATTCTCTGCCATACATTAGAGATTACAAATCAATGCACTCGAGCAGCTACCACATGTCAAAGGACTACAAGACCAATCATCACAAGGAATTATGACTTCTACATGTGTGCTCATGCTGAGATAATTGGAACTTTGGTCCATATCTTTACGAGCATCATCACAGAAAAACTAAGCCTAAGTCTGCGAGGAGAAGCTCGCCGTCTTCCTGAGCCTGGTGACCTTGCCTATCAGCAAACTCGCAGTTGACATCTGAGTCCTCCTTAGAACTAGAAGAGTCAGCACCACCAGTCGAGGAGTCGGCAGAAGATGAAGCCACAGCAGAAGAAGATGGAGTACTCCTCGACCTGCCAGAGCTTCCACTGCTTGAATCCTCCCAGTACAGGTCCAAAAGATTGCCACCAGCATCAAAAGCACGAATAGAGTATATTGACCATCAAACCGACAGCAAAGGTTGTCTCTAGAGCGCAAATTCAGTCGGCGAGAAAATGACCTCCAAACAGGCCCCAAGAAAATTAAGAAAGAGCTATCAATCTAAAGCTCTATCCATAGAGGAGATCGAGAACACCCTTGAAGCCAGAGCCAAAGACCCCTCAAGTTGAGCTCAAAAACAATGGAAGCAAAAGAAAATGGAAAAGGGATTAGGGTAGCACTTCGGCTGAGAACATGCAGCAGAAAGTCTTAGCGCCAGACACCCTCCTCCACAGAGGAAGAGGGAGGCGCCATCGCAGCCCCACCATGTCCACAACGGGAAAGCGAGGCGTCCGGCCACCACGACCACGCCGGCCACGACCTAGGCTTGTCATGCCACAAGAGGGACCAGTCAAATGAACACTACGCTTTGGTGCCATGCCAAGTGAAAAAAAGGGAGAAGAAAGATGAGAGAAGAGCAAGTGCCGAGCCAAAGCAAACAACATGTATTTATAGCTCAGGCCAAGGGCAAGCAACGAAAACACACAGAAATCCAAATGGCGCCATCATTCAATCAAGACCGGAACGCGTGATGATACGGAGTCCAAGACAAGATGCCTCTTCGCATCTAACAGATATTTAAAGGAGACATCAAATCTCACGAGTTTCCCATACACGCATCGGAAACCCAAAGGGCCGCAGCAACACAGATCGTCATTATGGCCAAGCAGAGGATGTGACGGTTCACAAACTAGCCTCCGTCATCAATCACGTCACCAAGGGCATCATTACAAGCACCTGACATCACGGCATCTCAGACTTGATTGATTCAAGACAAGTCACTAAAAAATCGAACAGTGGAAAGATTATCTGGATCTCTTCTCAAAACTTTTGACCATGTTTCAAAATTTTACTCCCATCGGGAGTGCCCTGTCTTTGCAAAAAACAGAGCAAGGATCAAGCCTCGAGGACTTGAGTGGCTACTCCCTTCCACCAAGAACAAATGCACCTACAGAGTTTGGGTGCTCCCTCACCCAACAGACTAAGATGTGCTCGAGTGATTACTTGCACCAACAAGGATCAATGCACCTACAAGAGTTCTGGTGCTCCCTCACCCAGAAGATGATGAAGTGCTAGAGTGACTGCTCGCACTAGACGGCAAGACCTGGTCAACGTTCAGGAGAACAATTCACTCAGGCACTCGAGTGCTCTATGGATACATTTCTTATCGACTCCTCGCCCGAGTTCGCAAATGCTCCGCGAGTGACTACTATTAGTACACTTGATTTGTTTTTTCCAAGTGGGTGCACTTCTAATTAGGCTTCGCGCCTCTATAAAAAATGATGACTGGGTGGCGACACGTTTGATACGTCTCCAACGTATCTACTTTTCCAAACACTTTTGCTATTGTTTTTCCCTCATTCTTGCATGATTTGTACGAAACTAACCCGGACTAACGATGTTTTCAGCAGAGCTGTCTGTATGGTTTTATCGTGTGCAGGAAAATGGATTTTTAGGTGTCTCAAAAAATTCCAAGAAAAATCACAGAAAATCCACGCACCCGAAGGACCAATATGCCAGAAGTGGGGCCAGAGGGCCCCAGGCGCCCTGCTGGCACGGCCCCACCCCTGGCCGCGCCAGGAGGCCGCCTGGGAGGGTCCTCCCCCCTCTGGTGCCCTACTTCGCCTCCTATTTATTCCCGTGGCGAGAAAACCCCAGAACAGAAGTCGTTTTCCCAATTCTCGTCGCGGAGCCGCCGCCACCCTCTATTCTTCTCCGGGAGGGCTAATCTGGAGGCTGTTTTGGCCTCCGGTGAGGGAATATCATCGCCATCGTCATCATCATCACCACCACTCCATCCTCCCTCCATGACTTCTCCTTCCATGTGTGAGTAATTCCCTGCTGTAGGCAAAGGGTATGGTAGGGATTGGATGAGCTAGATCATGTAATAGTTTATCAGATTGTTGGGGGCATGTTGCCTATCATCTAGATTGGTGTTTATCATCTTTGCTTCAACTTGTTGCTCTTAATGCTTGTCACTTTGGGCCCGAGTGCCATGTTTTTCGATCTGAACCCTATGTGTTTGCATGAATATATTTGTGTTCTTGATCCTCTCTACGAGTTGTATGCACCTGTTATAGTCCGGAACCGGCGATCCCAAAGGTGACAGCTTGGGACACCAAAGGGGATGGACTATAGTTTGAGGATTCCGTGTACCCATTGATTGTTAATGCTTTTTTCCGGTGCTCTTTGACAGGAGCACCTTAATCTCCATAAGTTCCTTTTGGCCCCGTTCGTAGCGGGATGGTAGGACAAAAGATGTTGTGCAAGTTTGTATTGCAAGCACGTACAACTACCTGTGGGGTACATGCCTAATGTTTGATATATACCTAGATGATCATTGCTTTTCTGTGTGCCTTGCCCCAAGTTAAATACATGAAGTATCTTATCCATGCAGCACCCAACCATCCATCTCCCTAGCCTACAGTGTTTTTAATTCTGTTGGTTACTAGTTGTTTGCTTTTGCTGTTTTACTTTCAATGTTTCATCGCCACTATTTCCATTGCCACCATCACTTCCATACCGCAGTTACTATTATTATTTTATTGCAAGTAAGTGTATCTCAGGTGCGGTGGAATTGACAACTCCACTGTCAAAGCTTGTTGGTATTCTTTGGCTCCCCTTGAGTCGAATCTATAAATTGGGTTATTCTTAGCCACGAAGACTATCTCGATCCCCTGCAGTTGTGGGTTATCAACGTTGCACCCCAGATGCCGCACAAGCTTAGCGCGTAGGTAAGACCCCGCTGCGCAGTAGGTCGGGCCGGGAATTTCCACAACTGCGACTTCACTCCCGATGATTTCCATGCGCAATGCATGAAGAAAGTTGAGCCAATGACGGACGCGTTAAGGATATTTGCTGAGACCGGCAGCATTGATCCTATAAGACCTGCAGCGGCATGGACTTTGCTAGACACCGATTGTTTTACAAGTTCATGTTGAGGGACACGGTGTAAGGCCTGATATGCGGTACTGTTCCAGATCTAGGGGTTACCACCCAGATCCGGGGACGAAGCACATATCGGTCCCACCGCGACATATGACAAAACCATATGCCCCGGATTTCCAACATGATATCACAACATTACAGATACAAGGATACAACATCTCATACAATCGGCATACAACTGCCTTAATACAATACAACAGCGGAAGATATATGTCTGAGTACAGATTACAACCAAATGCCTACTGACAAAGAGAAAAACATCGATACCCATAACCACACGGGTCCAGGCCCTCCGCCGGGATCCGCCTAACTAGTCGTCGTCGAGTCTCCACGTGAAACGTCGATCACCGTACCTGTTGTCGATCAAGAACCCTGAAAAGAGTTTGGGGGGTAGTATCATGAGTACAGAGGTACTCAGCATCCAACTGTAGTGGTCATCTGACCCAGCAAGGACTTCATCACTCGTCATTCTAGGACAACTAGTAGTTTACGGTAAGGAAGGGGTAAGTGGTGAGGTTGCTGCCGCACTAGCATTTATGAAGTGGCTAACGATCTAGAGAGTAAGATAAGAAGCCAAGCATTCGATGAGGTATCGCCTCCAAAAAGTCTGCTATCAACTACTTACGCAAGCATAACACCTATTCTATCCTTGTCCTCCTCTTCCCATCCCGACGAAGAAGAAGCAGTCAAGGCACACACACACGTTGATCAAGTTGTATTAAGATTATCTCAGTTGTTGTTGTCTATGAACAAGGAGTAGGTCTCAATTCGTCCATAACCGTGGACACGGCTTCTCGAAAAGATTTAACCCTGCAGGGGTGTACCAACTGCCCATTACGAGGCTCCGCACGCACGCCCATCTCTCTCAGTTGCTACCCATGATAGGCAACCATTTTATGATTTAGTCCCAAGAGATCCGGAACGACAGGTCCTTCTAACTAACAACGCACAAATCCGGGTGGCCCCCGGTGAGTCGACATCCAACTCAAAAGCCGGCCGCGCTCTCGAATCGGCCTCTACCGTCTGGACGAGGTCGGATAGGTTGCCCAAACAAAAGTGGACAACCCCCTAGCTCCCTGGGGTGGACCAACAAGAGAAACCATGTCTCCGTTGGCCCAAGTTGTTTTAAAACTGCTGGGAGCTCACCAGTCACACACACGTTTTCAAATGGTAAATCAGCTTGGGCCACCACTAGAAATGTTTGAAGCTAGATAGGTAAGAAAAGGGGACCCCATAAAATCCCACACGCGGTTAGGCACGCTCAGTCTTAAAACCAATACCCGGAACTCGGATCCTAGGTGACTCAAATGGAACAAAGCGTCGGGGCGGGATAGCCTAGACCTTCCATCCTTCGTCGAATATAGTCAACATTATAATAATCATATCATCAACAGCAATAATAATAATGTGATATCCCAACCCAAAGAGTAACAGGGTAACAATGTAGCATCCTAAGCATGCATACTAAGCAGGGGCTGAGCAACGAGCATTAGTAACATAGCAGTACAAGGATTGCTGGGAGGGGACATGGCTGTATCGGTTTGAAAGAGGCTGTAAACATGTGGTAGGATCAAACATCGAACCTAACCTAGACTAGCATGCAAACCGCTGGTTGAAATAGAATGGATCATAAGTAATATATAGTCCTTGCCTGTTGATAAGTCGGGTTCCGAAGGTGTAGTTGATCGCAAGCTCGCATCGTCTCCGAGAGGTACCCGCGGGAGCACACAAGACGGTAAACACTGGAAAGCAATCAACGGTGCACCACTATTACTACAGAGCAATACAAGATCAAAGAGGCAACACAAGGCACGGCAACGCGATACGGATCTATCGTCGAGAACGGTTGCTAACAATTTAAGTGGGGTATCGGTCACACACGACGAATACCGCACGTTTACGGTGGTTCAAGTTGCTTAGCTACAGGTGATCAACCAACGGTTATTAACATGGAAACTCAAGCAAGCATGGCATAGCACACAAACAGGTCAAGAGGTGAAGCACAAAATAAACTACCTATGCTAGACAATTTAAGTGAGGCACAATCCTAAACAAGGCATAACACTAAGTGCCGCACAACAATTAAAGGATTTGGTACTGTTCTGTCCTAAACCATATTTTAGGTTGGTTAACAACAGAAAACAATAGCACAAACACAAAGTACACGAAAAACTAATCAAGTTACATATAGAGAACACCCCAAACGGAGTTACGGTTAAAAAGATACAAGCAAAACAAGTTACGGGCACAAACTGCCAACATCACGAAGCACACTTTAGAGCAATGCATAAATAGGATAATGAATGCAAACATGCTCACAAATGACTTGAAATTCAAGTAGACATGACAGGGAAGGCATGGCAAAAGGAATAATGCAAAAAGGCATCATAGATCAAAAGATATTAAGCAAACAACATGGCATCATAAAGTAACAGACTTAGTGAAAAATTGAGGTGGCTGTCAAAACAGCAGCATAGCAACTTTGGAGCTAAATAACTATATGACCATCAAGCATATCATGGCAATGCAATACATGGGATGAAACTAGACATGATGCTTAACAATATGCAATTGGAATCACTCAAATCCGATAAACGGTTGCGACACACTCGTCGACCAAAGTTGAACCAAAATAACAGTTTCAGCAACAACAGCTCAATAACATCAGGATCACCACTTTGGAGCAAGATTTAATATAGCTAGAGCACCCAAACATGGCAAGTTAAAGCATGGAATTGAAGTACACATTATTCTTAACACATAGGAGGAAGAATCAATGCAATAGGCCTCATGGCTTAGTCACATTCATCATGCAAAGTTGCAACAAAATAATTACAGCAGCATACTAACAGGAAAAGTAGCAGTTTAACGGCCTGATGCCCACTTTAGCACACAATTACACAATCAAGACGACCTCAAATGCAAAATCTCACAAAAGACGGATTAAAGTACACGCAATTCTAAGCAGTTTTCGTTTTGGGGGCACGTTCATCGGAGCTACGGATCAACGGGAATTAGCGTTGCAAAACCAGATCAGCAGCAAATAAATAAAGACTTAGAAAAATTGAAAAAGAAAATAGCACAGGGGAAAAAAAGAAATGGCTCGGGCCTCACCCCTGATGGGCCGAGCCCAACTGGCCGGGGTGCTGGAGGCTGGCGGCTGGGCCGCCTGGCCGTTGGAGGCGCGCCAACCCGAGTGGCTGCGGCGGTTGACGGCCAGGGCGCCGGTGTCACTCGCCGGCGAGGAAGGCGAGGGGTGCGGAGGCCGGGACGGTCGCGGGACGACGGATCCGAGGGCGGCGGCGCCGGATCCGGTGGCTGCAGCGGCCGGCGGAACCTTGGCGGCGCGGGGCGAGCTCCCTGGCGGCTGCGGCCCCGAGTTCCATGGCGGGAGGGCGGCGGCTCCGGCAGCAGAGCTGCGAGGGGAGGGAGTAGAGGAAGGAGGTGAGGAGGAGAAGGATCCACGACGGCAGGAGGAGAGGTGGCCTGCGGCAGTGCTGCCGCGGCGGCTCCGGCGCGAAGCTCGCCGGCGTCGGCCTCCATGGGAGAGCTCGGGCGGAGGCGGCTCCGCGGCCCAGATCGGGCCCGGCGGCGGCTGCGCGGTCCCGACGCGGCCCGGACGGTGGGAGGATGCTGCTGGCTCCAGTGGGGGCGACGTGGACGATTCCTAGCCCCTGATTTGGAGATCCAAGGGCTGAAAACGATCTGGATCTAGGGTTTCGAGGTTTTTGGGGATTTTTGAGGCAGATTTGGCAAAGTGGAGGGGGTGGCTGCAAATTCCCATTAGGGTAAACCCTGATTGGGTGGTGGGAGGCTGGTGGTCTTTATATAGGGTAGGTTGGCTGGCTAGTTTACGCAAACGCCCTCGGTACCCCTCTCGTGCGTCCGGTGATCGCGTTCATGACCGCCGAGACTCCGTACGGACTCCGATTCCGACGAAATCTCGAACCATGCGCTCAGTGCGTCGAGCCCGTCGATGGTACCTCACTGCGGTGACATTCCAACAACATTTTTCGGTGCCCCATAAAAATAATCCGTTTATTAAATAAACGGGGTTTTCAATCCGGTGGCGATGGCTGGACTTGTGCGGTTTTGCGACGGTGATCGGGTGAAATCCCGGTGTCGCAAGGTCGTGTGCCGTGGTGGAAAGGGGTCGGTCACGCATCCGATACGAGAAAAGAGGGGGGAAATAATCGCCGATCGATAAATCGGGGATGCAAACACCGCAAACAAATCAGACGATCAAACAATTCACGCCGAAAACAAATTTTTTAATTTTTGCAAAAACTGGGCTGTTACAATACAACACCACCAACAAGGGATCTCGTCCCGAGATCCAGGACGATCCGGGGGAGAGGAGAAGAGAAAATAAAGACGACGATCTTCAACACCACCAACAAGGGACTCTGCTCCATGTCGACGTCGAACTTCTGTCGAGATAAATTTCCGCAGAGAGACGACATCGTCGGAAAAACGAAACCGTCGGTGTCAAGAGGAGGAACGATAGCGAAAACCTAGTCAAGGGATAGTGTTTTTCGACGCAAGTCGTAAAAACACCGGGAAAAAGGAGTGAGGGCAAAGGAAGACCCAGATGATATCCGAAATCAGAGAAGCTAAAGGTACTACAGGAATTCCCACCTGAGCTCGGAATCGAGACAATACGCTGCTAGCAAGGCATTGTAACGGTTCTGATACTCGACTCACTCGAGATCCTAGAGTTTGAAAGGGGATAAGTCGAGAATAAAACACTTATGACACTTGTCCTGACCAGAGCAAGGGTAAGGAGTAAAAAGATTCCTACTCTCCGACAACTAACTTAATAACTAAAAAATAGTTTTTGTCTAGACTCGACTTCGGCCAGAAAAGGGATCCTACGGTCGGTAAGGCTCTGATACCAAGTTGTAAGGCCTGATATGCGCTACTGTTCCAGATCTAGGTGTTACCACCCAGATCCGGGGAAGAAGCACATATCGGTCCCACCGCGACATATGACAAAGCCACATGCCCCGGATTTCCAACATGATATCACAACATTACAGATACAAGGATACAACATCTCATACAATCGGCATACAACTTCCTTAATACGATACAACAGCGGAAGATATATGTCTGAGTACAGACTACAACCAAATGCCTACTGACAAAGAGAAAAACATCGACACCCATAACCACACGGGTCCAGGCCCTCCGCCGGGATCCGCCTAACTAGTCGTCGTCGAGTCTCCACATGAAACATCGATCACCATACCTGTTGTCGATCAAGAACCCTGAAAAGAGTTTGGGAGGTAGTATCATGAGTACAGAGGTACTCAGCATCCAACTGTAGTGGTCATCTGACCCAGCAAGGACTTCATCACTCATCATTCTAGGACAACTAGTAGTTTACGGTAAGGAAGGGGTAAGTGGTGAGGTTGCTGCCGCACTAGCATTTATGAAGTGGCTAACGATCTAGAGAGTAAGATAAGAAGCCAAGCATTCGATGAGGAATCGGCTCCAACAAGTCTGCTATCAACTACTTACGCAAGCATAACACCTATTCTATCCTTGTCCTCCTCTTTGCATCCCGACGAAGAAGAAGCAGTCAAGGCACACACACACGTTGATCAAGTTGTATTAAGATTATCTCAGTTGTTGTTGTCTATGAACAAGGAGTAGGTCTCAAGTCGTCCATAACCGTGGACACGGCTTCTCGAAAAGATTTAACCCTACAGGGGTGTACCAACTGCCCATTACGAGGCTCCGCACGCACGCCCATCTCTCTCAGTTGCTACCCATGATAGGAAACCAATTTATGATTTAGTCCCAAGAGATCCGGAAGGACAGGTCCCTCTAACTAACAACGCACAAATCCGGGTGGCCCCCGGTGAGTCGACATCCAACTCAAAAGCCGGCCGCGCTCTCGAATCGGCCTCTACCGTCTGGACGAGGTCGGATAGGTTGCCCAAACAGATGTGGACAACCCCCTAGCTACCTGGGGTGGACCAACAAGAGAAACCATGTCTCCGCTGGCCCAAGTTGTTTTAAAACTGCTGGGAGCTCACCAGTCACACACACGTTTTAAAATGGTAAATCAGCTTGGGCCACCACTAGAAATGTTTGAAGCTAGATAGGTAAGAAAAGGGGACCCCATAAAATCCCACACGCGGTTAGGCACGCTCAGTCTTAAAACCAATACCCGGAACTCGGATCCTAGGTGACTCAAATGGAACAAAGCGTCGGGGCGGGATAGCCTAGACCTTCCATCCTTCGTCGAATATAGTCAACATTATAATAATCATATCATCAACAGCAATAATAATAATGTGATATCCCAACCCAAAGAGTAACAGGGTAACATCGTAGCATCCTAAGCATGCATACTAAGCAGGGGCTGAGCAACGAGCAATAGTAACATAGCAGTACAAGGTTTGCTGGGAGGGGACATGGCTGTATCGGTTTGAAAGAGGCTGTAAACATGTGGTAGGATCAAACATCGAACCTAACCTAGACTAGCATGCAAACCGCTGGTTGAAATAGAATGGATCATAATTAATGTATAGTCCTTGCCTGTTGATAAGTCGGGTTCCGAAGGTGTAGTTGATCGCAAGCTCGCATCGTCTCCGAGAGGTACCCGCGGGAGCACACAAGACGGTAAACACTGGAAAGCAATCAACGGTGCACCAGTATTACTACGGAGCAATACAAGATCTAAGAGGCAACACAAGGCACGACAACGCGATACGGATCTATCGTCGAGAACGGTTGCTAACAATTTAAGTGGGGTATCGGTCACACACGACGAATACCGCACGTTTACGGTGGTTCAAGTTGCTTAGCTACAGGTGATCAACCAACGGTTATTAACATGGAAACTAAAGCAAGCATGGCATAGCACACAAACAGGTCAAGAGGTGAAGCACAAAATAAACTACCTATGCTAGACAATTTAAGTGAGGCACAATCCTAAACAAGGCATAACACTAAGTGCCGCACAACAATTAAAGGATTTGGTACTGTTCTGTCCTAAACCATATTTTAGGTTGGTTAACAACAGAAAACAATAGCACAAGCACAAAGTACACGAAAAACTAATCAAGTTACATATAGAGAACACCCCAAACGGAGTTACGGTTAAAAAGATACAAGCAAAACAAGTTACGGGCACAAACTGCCAACATCACGAAGCACACTTTAGAGCAATGCATAAATAGGATAATGAATGCAAACATGCTCACAAATGACTTGCAATTAAAGTAGACATGACAGGGAAGGCATGGCAAAAGGAATAATGCAAAAAAGCATCATAGATCAAAAGATATTAAGCAAACAACATGGCATCACAAAGTAACAGACTTAGTGAAAACTGAGGTGGCTGTCAAAACAGCAGCATAGCAACTTTGGAGCTAAATAACTATATGACCAGCAAGCATATCATGGCAATGCAATACATGGGATGAAATTAGACATGATGCTTAACAATATGCAATTGGAATCACTCAAATCCGATAAACGGTCGCGACACACTCGTCGACCGAAGTTGCAACAAAATAACATCAGGATCACCACTTTGGAGCAAGATTTAATATAGCTAGAGCACCCAAACATGGCAAGTTAAAGCATGGAATTGAAGTACACATGATGCTTAACACATAGGAGAAAGAATCAATGCAATAGGCCTCATGGATTAGTCACAATCATCATGCAAAGTTGCAACAAAATAATTACAGCAGCATACTAACAGGAAAAGTAGCAGTTTAACGGCCTGATGCCCACTTTAGCACACAATTACACAATCAAGACGACCTCAAATGCAAAAGCTCACAAAAGACAGATTAAAGTACACGCAATTCTAAGCAGTTTTCGTTTTGGGGGCACGTTCATCGGAGCTACGGATCAACGGGAATTAGCGTTGCAAAACCAGATCAGCATGCATACTAAGCAGAAAATAGCACAGGGAAAAAAAAGAAATGGCTCGGGCCTCACCCCTGATGGGCCGAGCCCAACTGGCCGGGGTGCTGGAGGCTGGCGGCTGGGCCGCCTGGCCGTTGGAGGCGCGCCGGCCCGAGTGGCTGCGACGGTTGACGGCGGGGGCGCCGGTGTCGCTCGCCGGCGAGGAAGGCGAGGGGTGCGGAGGCCGGGACGGTCGCGGGACGACGGATCCGAGGGCGGCGGCGCCGGATCCGATGGCTGCAGCGGCCGGCGGAACCTTGGCGGCGCGGGGCGAGCTGCCTGGCGGCTGCGGCCCCGAGTTCCATGGCGGGAGGGCGGCGGCTCCGGCGGCAGAGCTGCGAGGGGAGGGAGGAGAGGAAGGAGGTGAGTAGGAGAAGGATCCACGACGGCAGGAGAAGAGGTGGCCAGCGGCGGTGCTGCCGCGGCGCTCCGGCGTGAAGCTCGCCGGCGTCGGCCTCCATGGGAGAGCTCGGGCGGAGGCGGCTCCGCGGCCTAGATCCGGCCCGGCGGCGGCTGCGCGGGCCCGGCGCGGCCCGGACGGTGGGAGGCTGCTGCTGGCTCCGGTGGGGGCGACATGGACGATTCCTAGCCTCTGATTTGGAGATGCAAGGGCTGAAACGATCTGGATCTAGGGTTTCGAGGTTTTTGGGGATTTTGGAGGCAGATTTGGCAAAGTGGAGGGGGTGGCTGCAAATTTCCATTAGGGTAAACCCTAATTGGGTGGTGGGAGGCTGGTGGTCTTTATATAGGGTAGGTTGGCTGGCTAGTTTACGCAAACTCCCTCGGTACCCCTCTCGTGCGTCCGGTGATCGCTTTCGTGACCGCCGAGACTCCGTACGGACTCTGATTCCGACGAAATATCGAACCGCGCGCTCAGCGCGTCGAGCCCGTCGATCGTACCTCACTGCAGTGAAATTCCGACAACATTTTTCAGCGTCCCATAAAAATAATCCGTTTATTAAATAAACGGGGTTTTCGATCTGGTGGAGATGGCTGGACTTGTGCGGTTTCGCGACGGTGATCGGGTGAAATCCCGGTGTCGCAAGGTCGTGTGCCGTGGTGGAAAGGGGCCGGTCACGCATCCGATACGAGAAAAGAGGGGGGAAATAATCGCCGATCGATAAATCTGGGATGCAAACACCGCAAACAAATCAGACGATCAAACAATTCACGCCGAAAACAAAATTTTTAATTTTTGCAAAAACTGGGCTGTTACACACGGGCTTGATTAGGGCTATTGAGGTATTTTCCACTAGCGCAATCCACCAAGGCTCGACCAGTCGACTAACTTGGTACCTTTCAGCTTATCATCCCTCGAATAAACTATCTTTTGTGGCTAACAGTCGACGACTCGCAGCATCGCTGCATACATGAAGACATGCGATAATGGATTCGAGTCCCTGTGTGACTCTTCGAGTCCCCCAGACACTCGGGGGCTACTGACGAGGGGTGACCCCATGACTCCTACAGATGAGGGTATGATACGTCTTAAACGTACCTATAATTTCTTCTTGCTCCATGCATGTTTTGTGTGATATTGCTATGATCTAGATACACTTTCATACACTTTTGATCATATTTGGACTAACTTATTAACTCAGTGCACCACAGTGCCAGTTCATGTTTTTCTTCTGTTTTTCTATTTCAAGTTTCCCCCATATTAAAAGTGCTCCAAAAATTCGGGAACAATCAGATAAAAAATCAGCGCACCGGAAGCTTCCGGAACCCCGAAGGAGTGCTGGAGGGGACCCACCAGGGCCCCAGGAGACCACCTGGCGCGGCACCTGGACCCCTGGTGGCCCCCCTGGCTGCCCCCTTCGCCTATTAAATCTCCGTGACGCGATACCCCCGAGGAGAGAACCCTTTTTCGCGATCTCGCCTCTGTTCCGCTGTCGTCGCGCTTCCAAGATCGGGAGCGCCAGCAGACTTCTTCCCGGCATCCTGCCGGAGGGAGGATCGACATCCGGGAGCTTCCCCTCCACCATGGATGCTTCCTGGATGTGCTGTGAGTAGTTTCCCTTGGACCATGGGTCCATGAGTGTAAGGCCCGATATGCGGTATTTTTCCAGATCTAGATGTTTCCATCCAGATCCGGGGACGAAGCACATATCGGTCCCACCGCGACATATGACGAAGTCATATGCCCCGGATTTCCAACATGATATCACAACATTACAGATACAAGGATACAACATCTCATACAATCGGCATACAACTGCCTTAATTACAATACATTAGCGGAAGGTAAATGTCTGAGTACAGACTACAAGCAAATGCCTAGTGGAAAAGAGAAAAACATCGATCCCCATAACCACATGGGTCCAGGCCCTCCGCCGGGATCCGCCTAACTAGTCATCGTCGAGTCTCCGCGTGAAATGTCGATCACCATACCTGTTGTCGATCAGGAACCCTGAAAAGAGCTTGGGGTTAGTATCATGAGTACAGAGGTACTCAGCATCCAACTGTAGTGGTCAACTGACCCAGCAAGGACTTCATCACTCGTCATTCTAGGACAACTAGTAGTTTACGGTAAGGATGGGGTAAGTGGTGAGGTTGTTGCCGCACTAGCATTTATGAAGTGGCTAACGATCTAGAGAGTAAGATAAGAAGCCAAGCATTCGATGAGGAATCGGCTCCAACAAGTCTTGCTATCAACTACTTACGCAAACATAACACCTATCCTATCCTTGTCCTCCTCCTCGCATCCCGACGAAGAAGAAGCAGTCAAGGCACACACACACGTTGATCAAGTTATATTAAGATTATCTCAGTTGTTGTTGTCTATGAACAAGGAGTAGGTCTCAAGTCGTCCATAAACGTGGACACGGCTTCTCGAAAAGATTTAACCCTGCAGGGGTGTACCAACTGCCCATTACAAGGCTCCGCACGCACGCCCATCTCTCTAAGTTGCTACCTATCACAGGCAACCATTTTATGATTTAGTTCCAAGAGACCTGAAACGGCAGGTCCCTCTAGCTAACAACGAACAAATCCGGGTGGCCCCCGGTGAGTCGACATCCAGCTCAGGAGCCGACCGCGCTCTCGATCTGGTCTCTACCGTCTGTCACAGGTTTGGATCGCCGGTTAATCACACATGGGAAACCGGGTCCTCAGCCGGACAAGGTGGGCCAGCAAGGGAACTATGTCCTCACTGGTCCAGGTTGCTTTGAAAACTACTGGCGGCCGACCAGCACACACACGGTTTCAAATGGTAAATCAGCTTGGGCCACCACTGGAAATGTTTGAAGCTAGGTAGGTAAGAAAAGGGGACCCCATAAAATCCCACACGCGGTTAGGCACGCTCAGTCTTAAAACCAATACCCGGAACTCGGATCCTAGGTGACTCGAATGGAACAAAGCGTCGGGGCGGGATAGCCTAGACCTTCCATCCTTCGTTGAATATAGTCAACATTATAATAATCATATCATCAACAACAATATAATAATGTGATAACCCAAACCAAGGAGTAACAGGGTAACATCGTAGCATCCTAAGCATGCATACTAAGCAGGGGCTGAGCAACGAGCAATAGTAACATAGCAGTACAAGGTTTGCTGGGAAGGGACATGGCTGTATCGGTTTGAAAGAGGCTGTAAACATGTGGTAGGATCAAACATCGAACCTCACTTAGACTAGCATGCAAACCGCTGGTTTAAATAGAATGGATCATAAGTAATGTATAATCCTTGCCTGTTGATAAGTCGGGTTCCGAAGGTGTAGTTGATCGCAAGCTCGCAACGTCTCCAAGAGGTACCCGCGGAAGCACACAAGACGATAAACACTTGAAAGCAATCAACGATCAAGCACTCTATTACTACGAGGCAAACACGAGCAAGCATCAACAAGAAGGCAAAACGAGACATCGCACCTACCGTCGAGAGTGGTTACTAACAGGTTAAGTGGAGTACTCGTCACACACGACGATACCGCACGTTTATGCTGGTTCAAGTTGTTTAGCTACAGGTGATGAACAAAGGTTGTTAACATGGCATCTCACTCAAGCATGGCATAGCGCACAAACACGGCAAGAGGTGAAGCATAAATAAACTACCTAAACTAGTCAATTTAAGTTGGGTGAAATCCTAGACATGGCAAACTATTGCGGACCCCACGACAAAAATGGAATTTGGTACTGCCCTGTCCTAAACCATATTTTGTTATTTTTATTAGCAAGCAAGAGCAGCATAAACACAATCTACATGAAATTCTAGTCAAGTTACATATAAAAAACATTTTAATCAGAACAACGGTTAAAAAGTTATGGCAATTGCAGTTTATAGTGGCAAGCAGTTGTAATTAGCAGGTAAACAACATGTAAACAAAGTCAAACATGGAAAAAGAGCACATTTTATTAATCTACATAGAAAACTGAGCAAGTTTCATGTTTTACGCGTCGCGATCCGAGCTACGGTTTAAAAGATACGGGCAACGCAAAAAAAACTAATACACTCTGCCAAAATAATAATAAAACCTAGCAAAAAAAAAACTAAACGGGCCGAAACAGTACTGAACTGGGCTGAACAGGGGCGAGCGCAGAATAACTAAATAGCGCTCAGGCGTCAGATAGCACATGGGTCGAGCCCAACAAAAAAATCACAAAAAAATGAAAAAGAGGCTGGCTCACTTGGTGGGCCAAGCCCAGGTCGCAGGGGGCGGCAGACCGGGACGAGGTCGGCCCACCAGGCGGCTATGGCGGCTGGATCGGGGTGCCCGACCTCCCGTCGGCCATGGCGCAGCTGCGGTTGCGGCGTCCGGCCTCCGGCGAGGGGCGGCGCGGCGAGGAGGGGCGCAGGGCGCGCGTGAAGGAAGCCGGCAGCCGGATCCTGGCTCGGCGGAGGCAGGCAGGCGACGGGCTTCGGGCGGCGGAGCTCGGTTCCGTCCATGGCGCAAGGCGGCGCTGCGCTTCGGCGGCCTGCGAGGAGAGAGACGCGGTGAGGGAGAGAAGGAAGATGAGGGGCGCAGGAGGAAGGGGCGCACCAGGGCGACGACGCGCGGCTGTCGGCGGCTCGCCGGCCGGAGCTGGCCTCAGCTTGCTCCATGGTGGAGGCGGAGCGGGTGTGAGGAGAGAGAGGAGAGAGGTGGGTGGAGGCTGAGGGGCGATCTGGGCCGTCGGATCTCCTGATCTGACGGTCCAGATCAGATGGGGCTAGGGTTTGGACGAAAATTGAGGCTATTGGGCAAATTTGAAGGCAGATCTGAAGGGGTGACTGCAATTTTTGGCTAGGGAAACCCTAGAAAAGGGTGGGAGAGTGGTGGTCTTTATATAGCCCAGGTGGGTGGCAGCTTGCAAAAACATCACCGGGTTTTCTCTCGCGCGCGCGATGGTTACGTTTCTGACCGCCGGGGTCCGCAGGACCTCCGATTCAGGTAAAACTTCGAACTGCGCGATCAGCGCGTTGAGCCGACGGCGTTCACCTTGCGCTGGAACCGTTCCGAGAACACTTTCCGGCGTGCTATAAAAATAACCCGTTTAATTATTAAACGGGGTTTTCGTTCCGTTGGTTGCGGCTGGTCTCGTGCGGTTTTCACGACGGTGATCGGGTCAAACCCGGTGTTGCAAAGGTCGAGTGTCAGGGTGGCAAGGGTCGGTCTCCGTCCGGTACGAGATAAGAGGGGAAAAATAATTGCCGATCGATAAATCGGGGATGCAAACACCGCAAACAAATCAGACAATCAAACAATTCACACCGAAAACAAAAAATTTAATTTTTGTGAAAACTGGGCTGTTACATTGAGTAATATATTTGGTTATTATCTTTTATATTTTTGTTCCTAAGTAATTCTTGCAAGTTCTCCGTTCCTGATTATTGCTTTGGCCAAGTAGTAGGTAGTGACTCCAAGAGGGAACGTTATGCTCGATTGTGGGTTCATGCCCCCCCGTTGACACATTTGAGTGACAGATACATGAGTCTAGGGGATGTGTTGTTTCCACAAGGGGGAAAACAACGGTGCTTGTAACCGCGGTTGCAAGGATTGTTCACTTTACATAAAGTGATTTTTAATGCAGTTGTCTGTTGCTTTGGGTTTACACTTTGGGTGGGGCTCGCAACATAATACCACCGAGATGTTCTGGATAGATATCTCAAGGTGGATGATTAGTAGTAGATGCAGTTGGATTTCGGTCTACTTATTTTGGCGTACTGCCCATGCTTTTGAGCCTCGTCCTTTCTTTGTAGCATAGTTAGCATTGCGGTCCATTTATAATCCTGTCAATTGCCCAGATGTAATTTGTTTACCTTGCATAGCAGTTTTATCGTATTTTGGGAGAGAGACATCACTAGTGAACATCACGGGACCCCGGTCCATATTCTCATCACTGTTTACACGCTCATTTATTTCCACTTTTACTTTCTAGCTGCTACTATTATCACTATCCCTTGCGTTTGATCCTTTGTAAACAACAAGACCGGAGAGATTGACAACCTCTCTGAACTTCGTTGGGAGCAAAGTTATTTGTTTCTGTGTGCATGTCCAGGTTAAGAGAGCAATATCTCAAACGGTCGTTGCTCGCTTCACCACCTACTTATCACTATTGGAGTCCTACTGGTTCGATACTCAACCTCGGTATCTTCACTGAGGGAAATTTCCTGCTATCCTACATCTCACCTTCCACTTGGGGTAACCAACAAAGGGCGAGAAACCATTATCCTCTCTCGTGTATCAGGGTACCTGGTGCGTATCAAGACAGAAGGCCCGCTGGAAGCCTCGACCGGCCCACGCCTGGCCCACTCGAGGCACCTCCATAGGAGTCCTCGACGATTATGAAAGCTACGACTTGTCGTCCAAGACTAAAACTAGATTATGAAACTCTCTCTATAAACCTAGATGGACTCCTTGCGACCCGACCTAATATATAAAGGCTAGGAGAGGGGACGTCTAGGTCATCGAATACTCCAAGCAACAGCTCCGGTCCCGAGCGTACTCGCCTCGACCTCCACTGTAATCTCCTCCATCATAATACAATCGAGCAGGAAGTAGGGGTTTCACCGATCGAGGGCCCTGAAACTGGGTAAATCCATGTCTCCTATTAGCCGACGAGTATCGCCAACCTGCACATCTCCTCTACGATCTAACCCAGGGTTCCTAACCATGGGATTTGCCGAGGTCAATCCTCTTCAAGCGCTGACCTATGTTGGAGCATGATTTAGAAGCTATTAATGCAAGGACCGGGTCCAGAATGAAGATTGAATTAAAGCCAGGGCTAAACAAGCCTATTAACACTCTGTATGTTTTAAATCTTAGCTTGGGTATTGGTGTGCACGAGAGAACACATATGTCATTAAAAACCAAGTGGAAGGAGTATGATTTAAAGGCGAATGGGCATATTATTCTTGAAACTGCAACAAGAGTAAATGTCAATCATAAAATTAAATATTTTTTCCAATTGTGACATAGCACATATTTTTAAATTAGCCATGTAATTGTTGTGACATGCATGGTTTCATTAATTTCTACAAGAAATGTTCGATATTCTAGAAAATATACATTGTTCTACGAAGTGACCAAATCAATCCTTCAGAAATGTGCGCGGTCACACCGACACCGGCTTCAGGAAAAAATGTTACCCTAATGTTAAAAACCATACCATGGACCAACCGATGACAATGAAGCCAACCACCGTTACAAAAACTGCTTGGAAAGAACTACGGGAATAGAGGTCTGATCAGAGGTACCAGGTAATTCATACCTAATATGTTAGATTGTACTCGTACATAATTATATCATAAGAACCCAATTTAAGATGCAATTCATAGGAGATGTGTGCAAAGCATAAATGAAACCAAAGTTCTATGAAGCACCACCAAACCATTGGTTATAGATGCTACATTATAGAGTACCACAAAATTGTAAGCACTCCAACCAACATGCAAATTTGATGTGTTTATAAGTATATGGCATGTCGCACTAATGTTTATCATGTTCTTTTTCGATGTATTAGGCAATGCTGCAAAACAAAAACCCATCAACCATTGATTTTCTCGAAGCAACCCACATGAGAAAAAAGTATGGGGTGAAGAGTGGGGAAGCACTCATAGCAAGGGTAAGCATTATGTAATGTTTGGAATTCACATCTAATGTGACAGCCAAAAAATTACGTGGCTAACATTTTTCTAATAATGGTTCAATCATATTGCAGAAAAACATGGATGAAAATAAAAAGGCAACTCAGGAAGAAGGTGACAAAGCAAACATACATGGAGATTATTGTAGAGGTTCTCAATGACAAGAACAAGTCAAGTACATTCCTTGCAAGCATGAGAGTGTCATCTGGCTCTAGGAAGAAATCAACCTCTCATGAACACATCAGAGAGCTTGAACAGAGGCTTAAGACGCAATAACTAATCGCGAGATGGACAACTGATAGGTATCAAGAAGAGATGAATGCAATATTGCAATCAGAGAGACATCAACTAGATGAGCTAAAAATGAAGCAAGAAGAAAAATGGCACCTATGAGGAGGGAACAAGAGGAGAAAATTAATAATCTCGAGGAGAAGCAAAAATAACTGGATGTAATGATGACTTTCATCATAAGGCAGAATTGGTCCAACAACAGCATGTCAGTGACCCTGATCGTGTTCTTCGTCATGGAACTTAAGTTTTTCCTATTATGGTTGTTATATTTGGTATTGTGTTTTATTAATTGGTTGATCATTATCTATGCTATATTTATGCAATGCATGTTTGTTTGAGCGCTAATAAAAATTATTCTAGTGTCATTTTCAAAATCTACTGAATTTAATTACAATAATAAATGGAATAGTGGTGTGAAAATTATCAATCCGTCACCAGGACCGCGACCCCACATGTAAGCGCGAATGTCGACATCCTTTGGGATCACGCATAACCTACCATGTCAGCATCGACTAAGACTGCTTGTAAGCCCCCACGTCAGCATTTTCTGGTCCCATATGTCAGTACAGTTGACTGACCAAAATTAATGACCAACTTATTAGTGACGGACACCTAAGGCGGTTAAATCACATCCGGACCCACATGAAAGGATCCACGCCAGCAAAATGGTTGGCCCATTTGTTAAAAAATTTGACTAGTCAAACTGGCAGAGCGATTACCGATGACGGATTATCGTTAACAAAAACAAATTTTGGTGACGAAAAGGACATAATAGGTGACTATTTGACCGCATTATCAAAGATGGACATTGTTGATGAACTTCTTATTTTAACCTAAGACACGATCTTAGGCGATGAAAAAAGTGGTACCATCATTATTTTTCTTTTTTTGAAGACCCTTGAGTGACAAACCGTTTAACGGTCGGAAACCTTCACTACAGTATTTTCGTTGAAGAAAAATGTTTTACGTGACACAAAAACTCGTTATTAACAATAACAAAAATTGTAGTGTTTGTGTCTGGCACTTGTATGTCATGTTGTAAATATATGTTGTATACTTGTAAGTGGTAATGTAATGGTATCAGTGTTGAAATCCGGGATGGCAACATCAGGTGTCGTAGTGGGTTCGATATGCGCTTTTATTCTAGGAATGGACAGAAACTCAGGTAACCAGATAAAATTATCTGAAATAGCATCACATATGATGCCTTACATTAACAAACTCAGGTGACCAAATAAAATTATCAACGTAACCCCTGTCCTCCTCATCCTCTTGATCTTCTTCCGCTCTCAAAGTAAAGTTGTCCTTACACTAAATATTGTTGCTCTGCTGAGTGTTCAAATACCTTGGTAATCGAATGCATATGTTACATTGTAACAGCCCAGATTTCACAAAAATATTTTTTTGTTTTCGGTGCGAATTGTTTGATTGTCTGATTTGTTTGCGGTGTTTGCATCTCCGATTTATCGATCGGCGATTATTCCCCCCCCCCCCTCTTATCTCGTACCGGACGGAGTCCGACCCTTGCCACCCTGACACTCGACCTTTGCGACACCGGGTTTCACCCGATCACCGTCGCGAAAACCGCACGAGACCAGCCGCAACCAACGGAACGAAAACCCCGTTTAAGAATTAAACGGGTTATTTTTATAGCGCACCGGAAAGTGTTCTCAGAATGGTTCCAGCGCGAGGTAAACGCCTCCGACTCTACGCGCTGATCGCGCAGTTCGAAGTTTTACCCGAATCGGAGGTCCTGCGGACCCCCGACGGTCAGAAACGTACAGATCGCGCGCGAGAGAAAAACCGGGGATGTTTTTGCAAACTGCCAGCCACCTGGGCTATATAAAGACCACCACACTCCCACCCCTTTCTAGGGTTTCCCCAGCCACAAAATTGCAGCCACCCCCCTCACATTAGCCCCAATTTTCGCAACCCTAGTCCCAGATCTGAAAAATCCCCCTCTAGGCCGTTTGGACCGTTAGATCTCGCGATCCGACGGCCTAGGGAGTGCCACGTCAGCACCCAGCGCCTCCACCCACCTCTCTCCTCTCTCCATCCCATGGAGGCTCTCCTCTCCTCCCAAGCCGCGTCGCCCGAGCTGCCTCCGCTCCGGCCGTCGAGGCACTGCCGTCCCCAGGTCACGACCCTGCCTCCTCCTGCTCTCCTCCTTCTCCTCTCCTTTCTCCCATCTCTCCTCATCTCTCTCTGCCACAGGAGCCCTCGAGCCGCCGCCACCCTGCACGCCCGAGACAGAGCTCAAGCTCAAGCCAAGAGCCACACCGGCGACCCCCTTCAAGCCTCGGATCTGCCAGCCTCCCCCATCGGCGGCCCCGTTCCCGCATTCCTCGTCGCCCGAGCCCCCACAGGATCGCCGCCACCACGCCGGAGACCATGGAGGTCAGCCACCGTGCGCCGCCCGCTCGTTGGTCTCGATCCGATCTGGATCGGGACGACGACAACTGCTAGCTGGGCCGGCTCGCCACAGCGGCCCACCAAGCACGCAACCCACCCGGCGACCAGCCCGGCCCATGCCCCTGCTGCTGCTATTCTCCGCCCAGGAGCGAGCCGCCTCTTCGCATCGCCCACCCCGCCGACCTGGGCTCGGCCCAGCAAGGTGAGCGGCCCAGCCGCCCTTCTGTTTTTTCTTTTATTTTTTTGTGTTGTTGGGCCTGGTCAGTAACTTTCGGCCCAGTAGTTTTTTTACTTTTTCTGGTTTCATAAAATTGGCAGAATATTGTTGTATTTTTGCGGTGCCCGTATCATTTAGACCATAGCTCGGATCGCGACGCTTTAAACATGAAAGTTTCTTAGAATTTTGTGTAGATTAATAAAATGTTGCTTGGTGCCATGTTTGACTTTGTTTACATGTTGTTTGACTGCTAATTACATCGCATGCCACTGTAAACTGTAATAGTCATAACTTTTTAACCGTAACTCCGTTTGGAGTGTTCTTTATATGTAACTTGATTAGTTTTTCGTGTACTTTGTGTTTATGATATTGTTTGCTTCTGTTAAAAAATATAAAATATGGTTTAGGACAGAATAGTACCAAATCCTTTAATTGTTGTGCGGCACTAGTGTTATGCCATGTTTAGGTTGTGCCTCACTTAAATTAACTAGCATAGATAGTTTATCTTATGCTTCACCTATTGACATGTTTGTGTGCTATGCCATGATTTAGTGAGATGCCATGTTAACAACCTTTGTTGATAACCTGTAGCTAAACAACTTGAACCTTTCTAAATGTGCGGTATCGTCGTGTGTGACGAGTACTCCACTTAACATGTTAGTAACCGCTCTCAACGGTAGGTGCGATGTCTCGTGTTGCCTTCTTGTTGATGCTTGCTCGTGTTTGCTTCGTAGTAATAGATGCTTGCTCGTTGAATTCTTTCCATTGTTTACCGTCTTGTGTGCTTCCGCGGGTACCTTCGGAGACGATGCGATCTTGCGATCAACTACACCTTCGGAACCCGACTTATCAACAGGAAAGGACTATACATTACTTATGATCCATTCTATTTCAACCAGCGGTTTGCATGCTAGTCTAGGTTAGGTTCGATGTTTGATCCTACCACATGTTTATAACCTCTTTCAAGCCGATACAGCCATGTCCCCTCCCAGCAAACCTTGTACTGCTATGTTACTATTGCTCGTTGCTCAGCCCCTGCTTAGTATGCATGCTTAGGATGCTACGATGTTACCCCTCTTACTCCTTGGTTTGGGATATCACATTATTATATTGTTGTTGATGATATGATTATTATAAATGTTGACTATATTCGACGAAGGATGGAAGGTCTAGGCTATCCCGCCCCGACGCTTTGTCCACATCTGTTTGGGAAACTAACCCGACCTCATCCAGACGGTAGAGGCCGATTCGAGAGCGCAGCCAGCTTTTGAGTTGGATGTCGACTCACAGGGGGCCACCCGGATTTGTGCGTTGTTAGTTGGAGGGACCTGTTGTTCCGGATCTCTCGGGACTAAATCATAAAATGGTTGCCTGTGATGGGTATAAACTGAGAGAGATGGGCGTGCGTGCGGAGCCTTGTAATGGGCAGTTGGTACACCCCTGCAGGGTTAAATCTTTTCGAGAAGCCATGTCCATGGTTATGGACGACGTGAGACCTACTCCTTGTTCATTGACAACAACAACTGAGATAATCTTAATTTAACTTGATCAACGTGTGTGTGCCTTGACTGCTTCTTCTTCGTCGGGATGCGAAGAAGAGGACAAGGATAGGATAGGTGTTATGTTTGCGTAAGTACACTACAGGAAACAGGAGTTTTGCCGTCAGCTTAAGTGTTTGCCGTCAGCTTTCTATCAGGGCTGACGGCAAAGGATCATATGCCGTCAGCCGTGGGAAAGCTGACGGCAACAATACGGCTGACGGCGTAGGAATGATATGTCGTCAGCCTTTCCTAAGCCGTCGGCTGACTGACGGCAAGAACCAGGAAAACTGATGGCAAAGGATGGCCGACGGCCACCCCCAGGCCACGTGTCCCTTCCAGCCACGAGGTAACGGCGCCCAGGTTTGCCGTCAGCTGGCTGACGGCTTAGCCTAATGGCAGACGTTGCCGTCAGCCGGCTGACGGCAAAGCGGGTCCATAACCCCCCGCCCCCCGTGGGCATACCCTAACCCCCACTCCAACCAGTCTCCACCACCTCCCTCCCCTCACGACGCGCTCCGCCGCCGCCACCACCACCCCGGTAGGCCCCGCCCTCGCCCCGTGCAAGACCTCGCCGCCGCCGCCCCGCCCCCGTGCAAGACCTCGCCGCCCCGCCCAGGACCTCGCCACCCCGCCCCCGTGCAAGACCTCGCCGCCGCCGCGCAAGACCTCGCCACCCCTGCTCCTCGGCTCCAGTGGAAGTGGCCTCCTCGCCGGCGGCCGCCACCACCTCCTCCGCCCTACCCCGGGCAGCTCCTGCTGCAACTCCTCGCCGTCGACCAGATCTGCAGGTGAGATCCCCCTCTCCCTCTTTTCTCTGTTTTTTTGTTATTGTTAGATACAAGCAAATGCCAACAGAAATTGTTAGAAAAGTTATTTTGTTATTGTTAGATAAATTAATTTTTAGTTATTGTTAGATACACGCAACAATAGAAATTTGAGTACACTACACTAAAGCTTGTAACCATTAAATTATTTTAGACTACATTACATTACATTATAGCAATGCCAATTGAGTAAATTGCAACTTAGTGTTACCAAATCATAAACCATTTTAGGCAGCACCAAAATAGGTTTTCAATAGCTATTGTGGCAGCACCAAATAGTATAAGAAAATAGGCAGCACCGAAATATTTCAAACTTTCCTTTTGAAAATATTACAACATGTAGCTTCCCTTCAACCTTCCCCCAAACCATTAAGATTATAGTATGGATATTGGACTAGCATAACATTCTATACATAGATATCATTAGCAACAACCACCTTGACAAACCCCCTTTCCCTTCATATTGTCTCCAAATACAATGCTCGATGTATCAAGTCCTTTTTTTCAAATTGAGAAAGCATGTCCTCATATCATTGTAGTTGGCATAACTCCTAGTAGTTCTACCATCCACAATGTGATCTTCATCATCCCCATTATTACTTACTTGCACAAAATTGATCTTTGGGTATTTATGAGGTTGTCTCACTAGGCATTTGTGTGGTTTATTGCCACACTTGTATTTTATCACATTTTTGTGGTTTATTGCCACACTTGTATTTTATCACATTTGTGTGCCTTGCCCTCCCCTAGTTTCACCCTACCCAAAAGATAGGTGTATAGCTAGTTCTTTCCTTCTCAAATCATGCAAGTCACGTAACCCATATGCGTCTCCCGTTCGAAAGATTCCATTTATAAATATGCATTCATTTGCATATTTATAATTGGATTCTTTCGAATTGTCCAACGTTATCCATGGACAGCCCGAGTATGTGTAGATTGGATTCATTTCCCCATATATGCTCTCCTCCGGATCGGACGCAGGATTTCGTCAGCGCCACCTTGTTGTTCTCCGGGTACACATCCTCTCGGTTTATACTGAGACGTGTATCAGGAGAACAGCGGGGAGGTGCTATCGAAATTTTGCGTCGGATCGGGAGGAGAGCATGGGGAAATTAATCCAATCTGCACATACTCGGGTGGGATTAGGACCTATCTTTACCTATTAGCTAGTGTGAATATGTTGTATCACCATAATTAATTATATGCCTTCTGGTGTTAATTTGTACTAGCTAGCTAGCCAGAATGAATGATCGTGCGTGGATGTACACCGGTCACCCTAGTCAAAAAAATATGACTGAGGAATGGTTGACCAAGACCGAGGAGTTCCTAGAGGTTGCATTTAGTGCTGGCCAACCAAGAACATGGTGCCCCTGCACTAGATGTAAGAACTATTCACAACAGACAAAGGATGTAATGGGTAAACACCTGCAAATACGTGGTTTCATGCCTGATTATACGTTGTGGTCATTTCATGGCGAGTCGGCCCAACGTGACAGACATGAGGTAGTGCGTCAGTGCATTGAGGATTGTGGTACAGGGATCGAAGACATGGTCAATGACTACAACGATGCTCGTCTTGAGGACGAAGAACCGGAGGAAACTGCCAAGGCCTTTTATGCCATGCTAGAGTCTTCAAAACTCCCACTGCATGCGCACACCAAGCTTTGTCAACTAGATGCCATCGCACAAACAATGGCTCTTAAGGCACAATTCAACTTGTCCAGAGAGTGCTATGATGCGATGATGACCTTATTCGAGCGCTTTCTACTGGACGGTCATATTATGCCTGCAAACCTATACCACCCAGACAAAATACTCGGTGCACTGAAGATGCCCATCGAGCGGATACATGCTTGTAAGAAAGGATGCGTCTTATTTAGGCATGAGTATGCGGATGATAATTATTGTCCACGCTGCAAGTCCTCCAGGTATATTGTCGTAGACAACGGTCTTGGTGAGAAGATGCAGAGCAAAATACCCGTAAACATTCTTCGGTACCTACAGATCTTACCAAGACTTCAACGGCTTTACATGCTTGAAGAAACAGCAAAACAAATGACATGGCACAGAGATGGAATTAGACGTGCTACAGATGAATACGGGAATTTGATGTTGACCCACCCCTCTGATGGTGAAGCGTGGAAGATGTTCAATGAAATACATAAAGAAGGTAAAGCCAAAGACCCAAGAAACGTGGCACTCGCCATTAGCCTCGATGGGTTCAATCCTTTCGGTATGACGGCAACCCAGTATAGTTGTTGGCCCGTATTCATCATGCCCCTCAATCTGCCCCCTGGAGTACTTATGCAAAGAAAGCACATCTTCTTGACGTTGATAGTTCCGGGGCCCAACTATCCCGGAAAAAATATGAATGTGTACTTGCAACCACTGATGGATGAGTTGAAAGAAGCTTGGGATAATGGGATCCGGACATATGACGTAGCTAGCAAAACAAACTTCCAAATGCATGCTTGGTTGATGTACTCCATGCATGACCTGCCGGCGTTTGCACTTTTTGTTGCATGGTGCGTGCACGGAAGGTTCCCATGCCCGCAATGCAAGTCTGCTCTTAAGTTTCATTGGCTGCCAGAGGGTCGCAAGTATTCTTGCTTTGACTTGCATAGACAATTCCTGCCTCTAGATCATGGATTCAGAAAAGACAAGAAGAATTTCACCAAAGGTAAAGTTGTCGAGCACGAGGCACCACCTATGATGACGGGCGCACAAATTCTTGATCAGTTGAACTCACTAGAGCCTGATCCGAACCGGCCAGGGTATTTCTTGGGATATAATACGGAACACGCCTGGACCCACAAGCCATGCTTTTGGGATCTCCCGTATTTCAAAGATCTTGCTCTTCCACACAACATTGACATGATGCACACTGAAAAAAATATGGGTGAGGCCCTTTTTGGTACATTGTTCGGCACTGATAAGGGGAAAGATAATGTTAAGGCTAGAGTCGATCAGGAGAGTCTGTGTAATAGGAAGTCACTGAACATGCGACAACCGAAAGGGAAGAAGAACTGGGAGAACCCAAAGGCATGGTTCAATCTTAAAAGGGAACACATGAGGGAAATCCTCATCTGGGTGAAAAAAAGTTGATGTTCCCCGATGGGTATGCAGCGAATCTAGCAAGGGGAGCAAGTCTTGAAAAGTTGAAAATCTTTGGGCTGAAGAGTCACGATTGGCACATATGGCTTGAGCGGATAATGCCGGTGATGTTGCGCGGCTACATCCCCGAGGATGAATGGCTAGTAATGGCAGAGCTAAGCTATTTCTTCCGTGTTCTTTGTGCTAAAGAATTATCGCCTATTGTGATAGAAGAGATGGAAAAACTGGCGCCGGAGTTGATATGAAAGTTAGAGAAGATCTTTCCACCGGGTTTCTTTAATCCGATGCAACATATGATTTTGCATCTACCGATGGAGGCAAGATTGGGTGGCCCTGTGCAAAACCGTTGGTGCTATGCAACCGAGAGAATGCAGAAGACGCTTCGAGCAAAATGTAAAAATAAACGGAGAATTGAAGCATCAATGGCTGAGGCATTCATTGTCGAGGAAGCGGCAAACTTCGTGACAGCACACTATGCAGCCACTAATTACAGTTTGCATAATCCAAAGCCTCGGTACAATACTGGCGACCCCGAGCGACATGAATCCAAGTTCAAACTCTTTAAAGGGAGCCTCACACCTTGTGGGGTTATGAAGACAAAGACGTTGACCTTCGAGGAATGCAGCATCATTACATTGTATATCTTGACCAACATGACAGAAGTGCGGCCATACATCGAGTAAGTGCGCGGTACATATTAATTGTTCTGCAACTTCTTGACGAGTTGTGTGTCTAACTTCTCTTAATTATTTGATACAGCCGATTCGTCGCGCAATTCTCGAATGGAGTGGCGATCGAAAAAGACTCCATCGAAGAGATTAATCTTCTTGAGAAGCGGGGAGGCGGCAATCCCGGTTTCATCTCTTGGTTTACACAAACGGTACTTCTTATATGATATACAGGCCATTTTTATTTCTCGTCATCTCAGTACCGACTAATACAACAAGCCTTTCCGTTTCAACTTGTAGGCTAATTCAGAGTCGATGGACGCTGAATTGAGACAAATCGCAAATGGTTTTGACTTTAAGGTCCATACATATGAAAAATACGACATCAATGGGTATCGCTTTCGTACTGGTATGAAAGAGCAAACTATGCCCGAATGGAAAACAACGAATTCCGGTGTGTCCGCTATAGATGGAGGAGTCGAGTATTATGGAATAGTTGAAGAAATATACGAACTGCTATATTATGGTGAAAATCCTCCGAATGCCATTGTCTTCAAATGTCATTGGTTCGATCCGAAAGACACTAGACGAACTCATGAGCATGTTGGGCTAGTTGAAATTAAACAAAAGAACCGTTTAAATGTTGCCGAAGTTTATATTGTGGCTCAACAGGCCACACAAGTTTTCTATCTTCCATGGGCCTGCCAAAGTGTAAAGAATCTCGAAGATTGGTATGTCGTCTATGACGTGCCGCCACATGGTAAACTACCTGCCCCCAATGAAGAAGAGGATTATCAACCTCACATAGACCCAGACACATATGACGGAGAATTCTTCCAAGAAACACGTGTGGCCAAAAAACATTTCGGAAAAACCTCTACGTTTGGTCAAAACATGGAAGTAGAGAATGACAATGCAGAGGAAGAGGAAGAAGTGGAACACGAAGAGGTTACCGATGATGATGAGGAGGAAGATGAAGAAGTGGAACACGAAGAGGTTACCGATGCGGATGACCTATCATTGCTTGACCGGTTACAAAAAGGCTTTCGAAATGTGGTTGATGCTGAACCCGATCCCGGAGAAGAGATCATTCATGACGACACGCGTGATAGTGACGATGATATTTTTATTGATCCTGGAGAAGATACAGATGATCCCGACTATTAGTTGTATGCATCCCAACTTTCTTTTGTTTTTTGTATATATGAATTTTTATTATTTATTTCCTTAATGTACTAATTCATCTTTATATGCATATGTTTGTTTTTTGTATATATGAATTTTTATTATTTATTTCCTTACTTTACTAATTCATCTTTACTCTGTAACAGGTGTTGACACATGGCAAGCCGTAGGGACCCACCGGTGGAGTCTCGACCACCTCTACCTCTACGCAGAGAGTTGCTGGCGGGTATTGTCGCAGCCAGCTTGCCGCCGGCGCGTGCTGAGCAGCCTCGTGGGAGAGGTCGGGGAAAAGGCCCAAAGAGAGCTAAACCCGGTGGTCGAGGAGGTGGTCGAGGAGCAGGTGGCGCCCTAGCCGAGTCACCCACTCACAGGACAGTCTCACCGGTGCAGGAGCCACCGCCGGTGCAGTCCGAGGCACCGGAGCAGCGGCCACCGCCGGTGCAGTCGGGGGCACCGGAGCAGCGAACACCGCCGGTGCAGTCAGAGACACCGGAGGCACCGAGGCAGTCGACGGAGCCTCATTGGGATGATCCTTGGGAGGAGCGTGCTCGCACGGATGATGATGATGCTGATGAGGATGATGATAGCGATGACGACGGGGCTGAGGGGGGTGAGGGGGATGATGGGGGTGAGGGAGCTCCTCTTCCAAGAAGCCGGTGTACCAGCGTGGTATGACACGGCTCCCACCACGTCCGGACCCTGCGCAGAGGACATTGATTGCGCCAGATGGGGAGAAGTAAGTTGATGAATTTTTTGTGTTCCTTATATATATATATATCATACATGTACATATGGTCCAACAAGAACTAATGTCTTTGTGTTCTTATTTTGCAGGGCGTGGAGTTACCCGGAAGGTGCTCGGAATCCGAACTGCCTCCTTGGTGCCGTGCTTAAGGAGCAGTTCCCCGGGCTAGTCCAGTTGCCTATTGAGGGTAGGGTTCCTGAGCCCGGCCTCACTTGGCCACACTACAAAGCCGCCCCGGCCCCGCCAGATGAACGCATCAACAACGTTGAATGCCGTACCAAAGCCGACATGGTGGTGGCTACTTTTTGGGTAAGTATTCTAAGCATTGCAATCATTTATTAGTGTTGGAATCATTTCACTCATCTTTTCATATGTTCGATGCATTTTTCAGTGCTACTATAGGGTTGAGGAGGGGATGGAGCCGGCGGCCCAGAAGAATCTCGAGAAGGAGATAGTGAGGCTACTCACGAACACTAGGCACGAGATGCGTGTTCAGTGTGTTCGAGATTGGTACGCCAAGAAGGGCGTGAAGAAGGCCAAGAAGTGTAGAAAAGTTTTCCTTAAGAAGGAAGAATACTTGGAGGTAAATTACTAACTAATTCAAATTCCTACACTTATAAGTAAGGCCTAGTTAGCTCCAACTTTTCTTTATAAGCTTATGAAGCTCAAACTTGGCTTTATAAGCTTATAAGTGTCAAACTTTTCTTTATAAGCTTATGAAGCTCAAACTTGGCTTTATAAGCTTATAAGATTCAAACTTGGCTTTATAAGTTTATAAAGGTCAAACTTGGCTCGATAAGCTTGTAAAACTAAAAAATGATAATAATAGCTTAGTTACATAAAACTTGACTTGTACTTGGCTTAAAAAATATATTCAATGACTTTATAAGATTATTAATTCATAGGCGCCCCCGAGATGGTGTGCAAATAAGATGGATTGCTTTGAGGCGATAGTGGACAAATGGCTCAGTGATGCCTGGCTGTCCACCCACAAAAGCGCCAAGGCTAGGCGTGCACAAATGGTAGGTGTGGCACACCACCAAGGCAATCTCAACGTCAACGAGTACGCAAAAAAATGGGTATGTGCCTTTTTGTTTTAAGTTTCATGTCCTTTCATCATTAATCAATTGATTTGTTTCATGCCTTTTCTTTGCTTTTCATTGTAGGCGAAGCACCATAATCAGCCTGTGCCTAAGGGATTTCGCTCATTTGCCATGGCCCATAAGGGAAAGTACAAAACGGTGACGGCATATTCCGAGGGCGACGGTGTTGAGGCGTACACCAGCGCTGCAGCCTACCACAAGATGATGGCCTATTCTGAGGTGGCGAAAGAGCTACGCGGTCCTCAGTTTGACCCGAGCGAGGAGGAGATGGATCCGGAGGCCTTGATGATTTCTGGTGGCGGTAAGCATCATGGCAGCACCTCCATGTGCAATGGCTTCGTACATTGCCCGGAGACTCTACCTCAGATCAAGGCGAGGCAAACGAGCTCCGCTCCTGCTGTACGACCTCGCCCGCGGCCAGTGGACATTGCTATCCAGGTATAACTTTGTCTCAATTTTTCTTTCCGTTCTTTAGACTACGTAGTGATGATGAAAATAATTGCTATATTGTTGAGTGTTCGCAGGACGCCATTCAGAGGGAGAGACAAGCGACACAAGAGATGTTGTCGGAGCAGCTTGCGGAGAGGCACCGGCTGGCGGAGGAGAGGACCCAGAGGATACTCGAGGAGGAGAGGGCACGCAATAATGCCCAGACGAAGGCCATCTACGACCTCTTCTCGGTAAGTTACTAATTTTGCATATATCCGCCAAGAATGCATATGCATATGTTTGGTTCACTTGCTAATATGCTCGAGTCCTCAAAAACTACGCAGAGTATGTGGGAGAAGCAAGGTCTTACCCCTCCACCGATGCCGACGCCTATCGTTTCTCCTCCCGGAATGGTAAGTTTCTTTCAATGATCAATATATCCCGGTCTTATACCATCAAGTGTCATCATGCTTACCACATTGCAACTCATCCTTTGTTGCAGCATAATTCCGGAGCTGCATCTCACAACCCACAAGAATCTCCTAGTGAATCCCCGAGCAACCCACGTGGCGGCGCTTCTCAGCCTTGAGGTGGCCTCTGGTAACTTACATAAAGCTCATCAATGACTTTATATGCTCATAAAGCTCAATAATGGTAGTAATAGCTTAGTTACATAAATATTTACTTATTCTTGGCTTATAAAAGCTAAAAAATGACTATATAAGCTTATAAAACTTATACTTGGCTTTATAAGCTTGTAAACCTAAAAATGACTTATACTTGGCTTATAATAGCTCCTCAATGACTTCATAAGCTCATAAAGCTGAAAAATGATGTTAATAGCGTAGTTCGATGAAAATTGAGTTATACTTGGCTTCTAAAAGCTCAATAGTGACTTTATAAGCTTATAAAGCTCAAACTTGGCTTTATAAGCTTTTAAAGCTCAAATTAGATTTTATAAGCTTATTAAGTTCAACAATGACTTATACTTGTCTTATAAAAGCTCAATAATGAATTTACTAGCTTAAGTGGCTTATAAACCTAAAAATGACTTATACTTCGCATATAAAGCTCAAAAATGAATTAATGACTTAGTTAGATCTAAAATGAGATATATTTAGCTCTTGAGGTCTAAGAAGAACAAGTATTGTAGAATAAGAAGAAGGATAGGAGGAAAAGAAAGAAGTGAAGAAGAAAGAGGTGAAAAAGAAAGTAAAAGAAGAAAAGTTCTTCTTATTCTTACTTTTTCTCTTCTTTCTTTTTCTCCATCTTCTCTTCTTCCTTAAATCTTATTCTTATTCTTCCACTTCTTCTCCTTACTCTTCTTCTCCTTGTTCTTCTTTTTCCTTTTTATTTTCATCTTTTCATCATTTTGGATTTCTTCTTTTCCGTATGTAACATATGATTATGTTTTCATTTTGCAGATTTGCCTTTATGCATGGATGGATGCTTCTTTGTTGTAGATATAGTATGTTAGGATGGAGATGACTTGTAGATGTATATAATGTTGGGCACTTTCCTTTTGTATATATGATGACTTGTTGTTTTAAACTTGGAGATGGCTTGCTGTTTTAAACATGGAGATGACTTGCTTTTTTAAACATGGAGATGGCTTCTTTTTGTTTATATGACTTGTGGATGGCTTCTTTTTGTATATATGACTTGTGGATGGCTTCTTTTGTATACGTGACTTGTGGATAGCATTATGATTGTATATATGACTTGTGGATGGCATTCTGTACATACATATATATATATATATATTATTGTTTATATGCAGGGAATTAAAGAAAAACAAATTAAAAAGATAGATACAGAGCAAACGCATTGCCGTTAGCAAGCTGACGGCAAAGCGGACACGTGGCGACAGCCTGTGCAATCTGGGCTGTGGCAGTGACCATTTGGTCATGGCTTTGCCGTCGGCCTTCAACCGGCTGACGGCAAAGAGTAGGTTGGCTGACGGCAAACTGCTGACATGTGGGCCCAGACAAGGGCTTTGCCGTCAGCCAGACGGCTAGCTGACGGCAATGCACGCCGTTAACTCAGTCCACGGGGGTTAAGTCAGAGCTGGCCGTGCGAGCGGCTTTGCCGTCAGCCAGTACAAAAAGGCTGACGGCAAAGGCTTTGCCGTCGGTCGATCTTGAGCTAACGGCAAAGCAGCTCACTGCCGACTGATGAGCTGACAACAGGTTTGCCGTCGTGGAGCTGACGGCAAAGCCTTTGCCGTCAGCTTTTCATAAGTTTGCCGTCAGCTTTGGCTGACGGCAAAACTCCTGTTTCCTGTAGTGAGTAGCTGATAGCAAGACTTATTGGAGGTGATTCCTCATCGAATGCTTGGTTTCTTATCTCACTCTCTAGATCGTTAGCCACTTCATAATGCTAGTGCGGAAGCAACCTCATCACTTACCCCATCCTTACCGTAAACTACTAGTTGTCCTAGAATGACGAGTGGTGAAGTCCTTGCTGGGTAAGTTGACCACTACAGTTGGATGTTGAGTACTTCTGTACTCATGATACTACCCCAAACTCTTTTCAGGGTTCTTGATCGACAACAAGTATGGTGATCGACGTTTCACGTGGAGACTCGACGACGACTAGTTAGGCGGATCCCGGTGGAGGGCCTGGACCCGTGTGGTTATTGGGATCGATGATTTTCTCTTTGCCATTAGGCAATTGATTGTAGTCTGTACTCAGACATGTATCTTCCGTTGTTGTATTGTTTTAAGGCAGTTGTATGCCGATTGTATGAGATGTTGTATCCTTGTATCTGTAATGTTGTGATATGATGTTGGAAATCCGGGGCGTATGACTTCATCATATGTCGCGGTGGTACCGATATGTGCTTCGTCCCCGGATCTGGATGGAAACATCTAGATCTGGAACAGTACCGCATATCGGGCCTAAAACTTGGTATCAGAGCCTTACCGACCGTAGGATCCCTTTTTTGGCCGAAGTCGAGTCTAGAGAAAAACTATTTTTTAGTTACTAAGTTAGTTATCGGAGAGTAGGAATCTTTTTACTCCTTACCCTTTCTCTGGTCAGGACAAGTGTCGTAAGTGTTTTATTCTCGCCTTGTCCCCGTCAAACTCTAGGGTCTCGAGTGTGTGGAGTATCGAAATCGTTACAATGCCTTGCTTGCAGCGTATTGTCTCGATTCCGATCTCAGGTGGAAATTCCTGTGGTACCTTTAGCTTCTCCGATTTCGGGTATCATCTGGGTCATCCATTGCCATCCATCCTTTTGCCGGTATTTTCACGACTTACGTCGAAAAACACTATCCTTGGATCCAGTTACGTTGTCGTTCCTCCTCTTGACACCGACGGTTTCGTATTTTCGACGAAGTCGTCTCTCTGCGGAAATTATCTCGACGGAGTTTGACGTTCGACATGGAGCAGAGTCCCTTGTTGGTGGTGTTGAAGATCGTCGACTCTCTTCTTTTCCCCTTCCCCTCTCCCCTGTATCGTCCTGGATCTCGGGACGAGATCCCTTGTTGGTGGTGTTGTATTGTAACAACCCAGATTTCACAAAAATAAAAATAAAAATTGTTTTCGGTGTGAATTGTTTGATTGTCTGATTTGTTTGCGGTGTTTGCATCTCCGATTTATCGATCGGCGATTATTTTCCCCCTCTTATCTCGTACCGGACGGAGTCCGACCCTTGCCACCCTGACACTCGACCTTTGCGACACCGGATTTCACCCGATCATCGTCCCGAAAACCGCACGAGACCAGCCGCAACCAACGGAACGAAAACCCCGTTTAATAATTAAATGGGTTATTTTTATAGCGCGCCGGAAAGTGTTCTCGGAATGGTTCCAGCGTGAGGTGAATGCCTCCGGCTCAACGCGCTGATCGCGCAGTTCGAAGTTTTACCCGAATCGGAGGTCCTGCGGACCCCCGGCGGTCAGAAACGTAAACACCACGCGCGCGAGAGAAAAACCGGGGATGTTTTTGCAAACTGCCAGCCACCTGGGCTATATAAAACCACCACACTCCCACCCCTTTCTAGGGTTTCCCTAGCCACAAAATTGCAGCCACCCCCCTCACATTAGCCCCAATTTTCGCAACCCTAGTCCCAGATCTGAAAAATCCCCCTCCAGGCCGTCTGTACCGTCAGATCTCACAATCCGACGGCTCAGGGAGTGCCACGTCAGCACCCAGCGCCTCCACCCACCTCTCTCCTCTCTCCAGCCCATGGAGGCTCTCCTATCCTCCCAAGCCGCGCCGCCCGAGCTGCCTCCGCTCCGGCCGTCGAGGCACCGCCGTCCCCAGGTCACGACCCCGCCTCCTCCTGCTTCTCCTCTCCTTTCTCCCTTCTCTCCTCATCTCTCTCTGCCGCAGGAGCCCTCGATCCGCCGCCCTGGACGCCCAAGACAGATCTCGAGCTCGAGCCAAGAGCCACATCGGCGACCCCCTTCAAGCCTCGGATCTGCCAGCCTCCCCCACCGGCGGCCCCGTTCCCGCGTTCCTCATCGCCCGAGCCCCCACAGGATCGCCGCCACCACGCTGGAGACCATGGATGTCAGCCACCGTGCGCCGCCCGCTCGTCGGTCTCGATCCGATCTGGATCGGGACGACGACAACTGCCAGCTGGGCTGGCTCGCCACAGCGGCCCACCAAGCACGCAACCCAGCCGGCGACCAGCCCGACCCATGCCCCTGCTGCTGCTATTCTCCGCCCAGGAGCGAGCCGCCTCTTCGCATTGCCCACCCCGCCGACCTGGGCTCGGCCTAGCAAGGTGAGCGGCCCGGACGCCCCTTCCGTTTTTTTCTTTTATTTTTTTGTGTTTGTTGGGCCTGGTCAGTAGCTTTCGGCCCAGTAGTTTTTTTTTTCCTTTTCTGGTTTAATAAAATTGGCAGAATATTGTTGTATTTTTGCGGTGCCCGTATCTTTTAGACCGTAGCACCTATCGCGACGCTTTAAACATGAAAGTTGCTTAGAATTTTGTGTAGATTAATAAAATGTTGCTTGTTGCCATGTTTGACTTTGTTTACATGTTGTTTGACTGCTAATGACATCGCATGCCACTGTAAACTGTAATAGTCATAACTTTTTAACTGTAACTCCGTTTGGAGTGGTCTTTATATGTAACTTGATTAGTTTTTCGTGTACTTTGTGTTTATGCTATTGTTTTCTGCTGTTAACAAATATAAAATATGGTTTTGAACAGAACAGTACCAAATCCTTTAATTGTTGTGTGGCACTTAGTGTTATGCCATGTTTAGGTTGTGCCTCACTTAAATTGACTAGCATAGATAGTTTATCTTATGCTTCACCTCTTGACATGTTTGTGTGCTATTCCATGCTTGAGTGAGATGCCATGTTAACAACCTTTGTTGATAACCTGTAGCTAAACAACTTGAACCTTTCTAAATGTGCGGTATCGTCGTGTGTGACGAGTACTCCACTTTACCTGTTAGTAACCGCTCTCGACGGTAGGTGCGATGTCTCGTGTTGCCTTCTTGTTGATGCTTGCTCGTGTTTGCTTCGTAGTAATAGATGCTTGCTCGTTGATTGCTTTCCAGTGTTTACCGTCTTGTGTGCTTCCGCGGGTACCTTCGGAGACGATGCGAGCTTGCGATCAACTACACCTTCGAAACCCGACTTATCAACAGGCAAGGACTATACATTACTTATGATCCATTCTATTTCAACCAGCGGTTTGCATGCTAGTCTATTTTAGGTTCGATGTTTGATCCTACCACATGTTTACAGCCTCTTTCAAACCAATACAGCCATGTCCCCTCCCAGCAAACCTTGTACTGCTATGTTACTATTGCTCGTTGCTCAGCCCCTGCTTAGTATGCATGCTTAGGATGCTACGATGTTACCTCCTGTTACTCCTTGGTTTGGGATATCACATTATTATATTGTTGTTGATGATATGATTATTATAAATGTTGACTATATTCGACGAAGGATGGAAGGTCTAGGCTATCCCGCCCCGACGCTTTGTTCCATTCGAGTCACCTAGGATCCGAGTTCCGGGTATTGGTTTTAAGACTGAGCGTGCCTAACCGCGTGTGGGATGTTATGGGGTCCCCTCTTCTTACCTACCTAGCTTCAAACATTTCTAGTGGTGGCCCAAGCTGATTTACCATTTGAAACATGTGTGTGACTGGTCCGCGGCTGGCATATTTCAAACAACTTGGGCCAGCGGAGACATGGTTTCTCTTGTTGGTCCACCCCAGGGAGCTAGGGGGTTTTCCACATCTGTTTGGGCAACTAACCCGACCTCATCCAGACGGTAGAGGCCGATTCGAGAGCGCGGACGGCTTTTGAGTTGGATGTTGACTCACCGGGGGCCACCCGGATTTGTGCGTTGTTAGTTGGAGGGACCTGTCGTTCCGGATCTCTCGGGACTAAATCATAAAATGGCTGCCTGTGATGGGTAGAAACTGAGACAGATAGGCGTGCGTGCGGAGCCTTGTAATGGGCAGTTGGTACACCCCTGCAGGGTTAAATCTTTTCGAGAAGCCGTGTCCACGGTTATGGACGACTTGAGACCTACTCCTTGTTCATAGACAACAACAACTGAGATAATCTTAATTTAACTTGATCAACGTGTGTGTGCCTTGACTGCTTCTTCTTCGGCGGGATGCGAAGAGGAGGACAAGGATAGGATAGGTGTTATGTTTGCATAAGTAGCTGATAGCAAGACTTATTGGAGGCGATTCCTCATCGAATGCTTGGTTTCTTATCTCACTCTCTAGATCGTTAGCCACTTCATAATGCTAGTGCGGCAGCAACCTCACCACTTACCCCATCCTTACCGTAAACTAATAGTTGTCCTAGAATGACGAGTGATGAAGTCCTTGCTGGGTAAGTTGACCACGACAGTTGGATGCTGAGTACTTCTGTACTCATGATACTACCCCAAACTCTTTTCAGGGTTCTTGATCGACAACAGGTATGGTGATCGACGTTTCACGTGGAGACTCGACGACAACTAGTTAGGCGGATCCCGACGGAGGGCCTGGACCCGTGTGGTTATGGGGATCGATGATTTTCTCTTTGCCATTAGGCAATTGATTGTAGTATGTACTCAGACATGTATCTTCCGTTGTTGTATTGTTTTAAGGCAGTTGTATGTCGATTGTATGAGATGTTGTATCCTTGTATCTGTAATGTTGTGATATCATGTTGGAAATCCGGGGCGTATGACTTCGTTATATGTCGCGGTGGGACCGGTATGTGCTTCGTCCCCGGATCTGGATGAAAACATCTAGATCTGGAACAGTACCACATATCGGGACTTACATACATGGTCCACTATGTTACTAATGGGACCTACTCCTCACAAATTATACTAGGCATGCTTAGATCAAGTGATGTAGGACTTATTTTAACTGCAATGAGCTTAACATATTTCTTGTGCTCAAACTCTTTAAGATATTTATGAACCGTGTCATTGTTGTTAACTAGCTCTAGCCCATATATGTCATTTCCCCCTTGCTTAACATAATACAAACCCCATAAATCCATAATAGTTTACAGATTAATTAGAAAATGTCTAGTATGTACATTGTTCTTTTCAAATAGTTTGTACCAAAACCTGAAACCTAACTTCCCAAATGTCATCAACATTCGAACTACACATCAAAAGCATTTAATTAGGTCTCAATCAACACTAATCTAATCCTAAATTCCCAAATCAACACAAACCCTAGGACTAGACACAATTACTAAATCAATAGAGACAAAGGTGAAGTTAGTCACTCGATGACTAGGATTCTAGTAATCCAACAGTGGTTGCTCATCGAGATATTGACCACCCTATGGGCGAGTGTCGCAACAATGAATAAAACAATGATGTTGCCGCATCAATCTTCATCGCCACTATGGGATGACGTGCCCCTCCCCCGACGCCACCGCCATGGAATGCTCATGTGCCCACTCTGCTGCCGCCATGTAGAGAAATGAAGGGGAGATGGTGAGGTAGGTCAAGAGAGAGCGACAACCCTGGACCGTGAGTAGGATAGAGAGCGAGGACGAGAGGCCGAGCAGTGTGGTGATGACGGCGATGGTGCACAATGTGGTGAGCATCAAGTGAGAGAAAGAGGGTGAATTATGTCCTGATCAAGGCGATTAATGGTCCCGATTAGACCTTTAGTGGTGCCTTGTTGCTCTTGCTGTCATGTGTGCACTTTTCCATGTCAGAACGAGCTAAATTGTCTTTGAATTTAACCATAGTGTTTGTATCCCTATCAAATATTACGCGTGAAGCAAAATTCCACCAACAATTACGGGAGAAAGTCCATGTTGATTCTGATCTCGCGTGAACTCGTTGAAAAAATAAAATCTAAATTATTAATGGTAACTTTAAAATGTTTTTCTTTGATAACTACAAACTCTCTTCAAAAACATACTTGCAGCTTTACATGCAGTTAAATCTGGTTGGTGCTTTATCTATAAAACACAACGAAAATTTATTTTCTACAGTTAAATTTGGTTATTTGACGGTAGTGTTGAAGTTACGAGACCATGTGATACTACCATAGTTTGGATTCGCCGTAGTGGTGAAGATTCCAGTGCTTTGATTCGATGCCCAGGTGCATTGCATTCGCAGAGACAATAAATAAATAAATAAATAAATAAATATGAAAAAGGCTAAAAAAAATCATTTTTTGTGGTGGAAGAAATTACGTGTGAGATGTTTATGCAAATTTGAAGCAGTTCAAACATCTTGGGAGCTTGCGACAAAAAAGATAAATTTACAATTTCCTTAAACACTACTGTTTATGCACCATTTCTGATTGAATTTATCTTTTTTTGCCGCGAGCTCCGTAGATATCCAAAAAAAAACTCAAATTTTGCACGAACATCTTTCATCAATGAAAATTTTGGAATTTTTTAAGCTTTTTCGTATATCTTTTGAAGAATTTTTGTGCAATAGCGTATAAGTCTGGGCTAATGTTCGAATTACTCTGAAGATTATTTTTTTGCTTTATTGCTGAAGCGTGAAATGGGGGCGAAAACCACTCAAAAGAAGAAAAAAGAGAGCAAAATTTAGTTTTCTTCGTGTCCGGAGTAGTACAACTTCACGTGCTAAAAACCGCGTCACCCACCAGTCGGCGGCACGGGGGTACACGCCCACGTGTCAGCCAGTCGTGGGCCCCGCGGCCCAAACGGCCCGCCTAACTGTACCCCCCTCACTGTTCGTTCGCTCCGTGCACCCCAGCTGCCTCCGCCCCCCAACCCTTCCCCACCCCACGCTTCCCTCCTCCCTCCCCATTCCTCCTTCCAGCCACGCCCGCATCTGCTCGCAATCCCCGCGCGCGCAATCCAGCCTCTTCTCTCCCCCACCGACCGACCGATCGATCCCCGCCGCCCGAGCGCTTCCTGCGCGTGGTATCCCGATCGATGCATTGAGCTCCCGCCCAGGCAAGCCCTGTTTCATCTCCGCCCATTCGTTTGATTTTGTATAATGACATGCTGATGTGGAATCCGGTGCAATGGCAGCGTTCTGGTTCACGGCCGGGGATACGTTGTAGGTTAACGTTTCTCGATTTGTTTGGGTGGATTTGGTGGGTCGTCGTGGGGTCTTTGTTAAATTGTTTCCTTGATTATCAATTCCTGGTCGAGTCATTCACTTTTTGTTTGCCTTCCCATTTGTTTATTTTATTTTATTTTACTGCAATCTACTACTAATATATATATAATCGGATTATTAAGGTACTAGCATTATAGGTTGTTGATAAGCCGTTTCATTCAGCGCCAGCCTTTTCAATCTCTATTATTATTATTATTATTATTATTATTATTATTATTATTATTATTATTATTATTATTATTATTATTATTATTATTATTATTATTATTATTATTATTATTATTACTGTTTATGAGAATGCGATGTTGTGATGGCCCAATGTTTCTGCTTCTAATACGCGTATCGGTGACCACAAGAGAAAATTGTGCCATGATTTTGATGTAAATGCGTGAATCATGCGGTAATAATGGTTAGCCATACCATAAGGCAATCAATCCAAAATGTTACCATGCTTCTAAATATACTGGAATAATGAGAATTAGATAGGGACATCCTATTTTAGGAGAGGCAGAGGTGATGACTGCTTTCGTCTGCCTTATGCTGCTAGTCATAGCAAGTTGGCAACACTGTTGTTTTTCAGCCTTGTGCCGCCTTTAGCTTCGGTCAGGGAGATCAAGTAGCGTCTCAAGCACCGTTGTTTGTTTTCATCAAGTTTCGTTTTCAACCATGGTATTCTCTATGTCCATTCGTTGTTCCAAAAGCACCTGAAACTGAACTCACTCTATGTCGGAATTATTATTACTGTGTAATCAATGTATTTCTCTCGGCAGTACCTAGAAGAGTTCATTTAGTTGTTATTCTCACTTCTAGAAGAGAATGTTCGGTTTGCAGTTAGGCAGTCAACTAACGTATATGCACATATATAATATCTTATTCTCTTTTTTTTTTGTAATTAAGGGATCGATTTCAATGTGGTTTTCTAGTGTTGGTGTCTATTGTTATAGCATTGGTGTCTTGGCGGGCTTACCAGCTTAGTGACCCTTAAATGTGTGAAACATCCTCAGAATAAGTATAGTTAGTTTGGCCCAAGCTCTCATCTCCTATATTACGTACATTTCCAGGTAACAGGTTTCTACAACTCTACAAAATAGAGCAATTCGCTGAAATGGGGGGTGTAATTGGAAAGGGTGACACCCCAAGGTACAGTTCAGCAGCTACAAAGTTAGAGCAGAAGATGGTTGATGCCATGCAGCAGAGGGCACAACAAGGGACTTCTATGAAATCATTCAACAGTGTCATCATGAAGTTCCCTAAAATTGACGAGAGTTTGAGAAACTGCAGGATTATCTTTCAGCAATTTGGTGAGTATTATCCCCCTGTATGTAAAGTTATCGACAAACGTTGTTAGTGTTAACCTTTTATTCCTAACATGCCATCAAAATTCAAGCCAAAAACTAGTTTGAGATAGGTTAATTCCAAATTTGATGAACTTGACCGATTAATTATAAATTTAATTTTATGTATTGTACTGTAATTTACTAATTTCATATGTAAATTGCAATATTCTTAATTGTTGTCTCTTTTCCTAATACCTTTCTTTTCTTGCTCTAACAAATAATGTTCTGTATTTTGCAGATGAAGATTCAAACGGTGAAATAGATCAATTAGAACTGAAGCATTGTTTCCAAAAGCTGGATATCTCATTCACAGATGAGGAGATAAAAGATCTATTTGAAGCGTGCGACATATATGAACACATGGGCATGAAGTTCAACGAGTTCATTGTCTTCCTGTGCCTTGTTTATCTTCTCAATGATCCAACTGTGTCAGAAGCAGTATCCTTCATACTTCCATATATAAAATACACCTACTGTCAGACTTCTTGCTGTCACTTGGTGCTTTACTACTGTTGCCACATTACGTGAGATCTATAATTAGTAAGAAATACATGAACCAGTCATAAAACTATAAAAGTAACACGGATTTTGTCCATTATGAACAAAATATCAATATCCTTATTTATGTTTGGCAGACTACATATATGAATTAATTTATTGAAGCTAGTGATATGTAGGTTCTCTTGTAATATAAAAATATATTTGATTCATGCAATACATTGATAAATCGACAAAGGGAGTAGGATTTGCTTGCAAAGTGAGTCAGATCAGGCTATTCAGTAAAGTACAAATTATATGAAGTACCATAAAATAATTTAAGAGAAGTAATTCAAATTGTCCAAGGGGATTCAAATTTTTTCCATGAAAGTTTTGGTCATTACAAGAAATGACATCATATAAGGGCAACTAGGTAGATATGTCAGACTTCTGCACTGGGATCCATGTTTACATGTTTCTTTGTTCTGTTTTGATGAGAAGACTTTGTTATGTCCTTGATGTGTTCCTTTAGAGACAAAGAATGGGACTAGGTAACCTTGAGCCGACTTTTGAGACATTGGTTGATGCATTTGTGTTCTTGGATAAGAACAAAGATGGATATGTCAGCAAGAATGAGGTGATAGAAGCGATAAATGAGACCACTGCAGGAGAACGCTCTTCTGGACGCATAGGCGTGAAAAGATTTGGTGAGTCATCTCCCCTGCAGCACCATGTTGAATCCTCTATAAAGTCTGAAGTATTACGCAAATTCTCATACTTTTTTGTTAGTTAATCTTTTGTTTCTGAACTAACTTTAGATTGCAAATATTAATCTCCTTTAGACATGTTATGCTGGTGCACCATTGCCTTTATAGCACCTCTGCAGTTAAAAAGGATCATTTTAGAAAGTAAATCTGGTGGTGAAAACAACCATGACTATGTTTTCACTACTTCTCTACTTTTTTTTTCTGAAATTACCACCTCTCTCTACTTGCTCTGCAATGCCATTTTGACACAGGTAACCCTTTTAGGGTTAAAGTAATAATCAATGCAAGTCTCAAACTGCTGGTAATTTTAAAATTCCTTTGGAACATTGGTCCCAAGCCTGGGCAGTAGGATGCTTACAAGTGTATTTATATTTTCTGTCATGTTTTCCCTTTGAAGATTTATGTTTCAGTTCAACAACTGCATAGGAGGTTGGTGCTTAGAATGTACCGAATTTTGGTTGTGTTTGTCCAGTCCACATTAAGAGAGTTTCCTCGTTTATGTTGACCCTGATGTTACTCTTTGGTGGTTCCAGAGGAAATGGACTGGGACAAGAACGGAACAGTGACCTTCAAGGAGTTTCTCTTTGCCTTTACTCGCTGGGTGGGGATCGACGATAACGAAGACGAAGATGATGATGAATGAGGGCAGCTGAATATTAGCCATTCTGAATAGGCCAAGTCAACCCTCAGTAGCCTCAAACAGCTTTCCTACTAAGATAATGAAAGAGTAGTTTAAAATGTTTATTAGTGCCTTGCGGATTATGTCTGCTTATGTTTTTGTTAATAGAATGAACTGAAGTTGTTGAGAGAATTTGGCTATAAAGGATTGCGTTGGTGTTGTCTCATCATGGATAGCTATGCCATTCAAAACTTGTGCGCTCAGATAATGGAAGCGGAGTTGTAAGAGCATCTCTAGCAGATCCCCATAAATCGCGACCCGCAAAATCGTTTTATTGGTGGCCCGCAAACGGAATAGCAGTACCGCGTGGCGTATGACAGAACAGATGGCGCAAACCCAGTAGATGTTGCTTGGTACTTCAAATTCGTACGGAAAACATGAATTTGGCTATATAAAATGAAATCAAAAATTTAAATTTAATATTTAATAACATTCATTAGAATAATTCTTTCAAATACAATGAATGATCAAATTTGAATAACAAATAGTTCGGAATTATTACAGTTGTTCTGGAATTCAAATCATACATGAATACAAATAAATCAAATTGAAAAATGAGAGTCTAATTCCCGTATAATTGGCACTGGTGCTCAATGAGATCATTGTGGAGCTGCTGGTGTGTGTCACGATCTTCTATCTATTTGTACATCTCAAAAAATGTAGCAATCTCATTTGGGTTTTTGCTAGGCTTCACACGACTGCTAATATTATCGTAGAAAAAAATTCAAGCTCAAATCCCTCTCATCTTTAATGATCATGTTGTGTAGAATTACACAATAAGTCGTAATATTTGAGAGGGACTTCTTATCAGCAGGACCTTGAACAACGGCAAACCGAGCTTGCAACACACCAAACGCCCCTGCAATATCTTTGCGGCATGATTCTTGTGCTTGGGCAAAAATGGTTAGGTTCTTGCCTACCAGGTTGCTAATTTTCTTCATGAATGTTGCCCATGAAGGATAAATACCTTTAGCAAGATAATAACCCATGGTGTAATCATGACCAATAATGGTATAGTTGCAAGCAGAAGATTATTCACTAGCTAGCTGAGAAAAAATATGTGATCTATACAAGACATTGATGTCATTGAGAGACCCCGGTAATCCAAAGAAATAATACCAAATCCACAAGTCATGGCAATCCATTGCTTCAAGAACAATTATGGGTTTGTGGTGATGGCCGGTGTACTGTCCTGCCCAAGTCTTTGGGCAATTCTTTCAATTCCAGTGAACATCAACACTCCCAAGCACACCCGGTAATCCTCTAGCTTCATTCTTCGCCATTAAATTTTTTGCATCCTCCTCGTTGGGAGCTCGTAGGTATTCAGGACCAAAGATATAGATGATAGTTTTTGCAAAAAAAACGCACGCATTTGTGCGTGGTATCTTCACTAATGCGAAGATACTCATCGGTGTAATCGACCGGTATTCCATATGCAATCACTCTCATTGCTGTCGATATTTTTTGATATGCACTAAAACCTAGCAATCCAGCGGTGTTTCTTCGGTGAGTGAAGCACCGACAATTTTGCTCGCAAGCTTCCACAATTTGAACAAAAGGAGATCGCCGCATTCTATACCGCCTACAGAACAGATGAACCAGATAGGTGGGTACCTCAGCAAAGAAGTCTTGTGTGAGAATTTTGTGGCCGATAGCTCGATTGTGCGGAATGCAGAGGAGATCGACCACCGATCCATGATGCTTACTCTTGTTGGTTTCGAACTTGTCCACGAGATGCAGAAGAAGAAGGTGTGCTCCGTGTCGTTGTCGTGGAAGAGCATATCCTCTATGTCGGAATCATCGGATTCCGACGATGAGGGAAAACTCCATAAGTCCATCTACGAAATTGACGCCCCGATTCGTTAAAAATGTCCGTGGATCTAAGAAATGATTTCGGTCAAAAGCATACCTCTTGGCGGAGTCAAATCCGGCGCACCGCCCCCCCTTCTTCTTCACCTTAGCCGCTCCCTTCTTCTTCACCTTAGCCGCTCCCTTCTTCTTCACCGTCGTCGCCCTGTTCTTCTTCACCGCCGCCTCCCCAAAAGAAGTCGGATCAGCCATATCTGTTGGTCGAGAAGATGCGGGCGAGCAACGGGAAAGTCTCTACGCTGCGCTGGATGACCGGGGTGGCCGGGGAAGGCTGGAATCTCCTGATATTTTAGGCGGGGCGGGGGTGGAAAGACTGGCGGACGCTGAAATTCCCTTCCGCCAAGTCACGAACGGGATATCGGTCAGCACAAAAGGGTTGTGAAAAATGCCACATATACCCCACGGGGTGGTTTCTAGCGCTTCCCGCATAAATATTTACGGTACAAGCCGATATACGATACATGTTCGGGCCATTTTTTTAGCCTGGTACCGTATATTGACAGTTATTTTTTATTTTACAGGCCAGGCGTTTTTGACGAATCTGCTAGAGATGATTTTAGTTTGAAGCATGTAACCTTCTTTCCATCAAATTCAATATTTTTTTCTTTTTAGATAATATAGAAGATTTTTATTGCTCTCATGGCATCTGCATCGATGGTTGCATACTCACCCGCGTGACAAAAATGCAATGTCCAACTGCAAGTATATTTCACTGATATGTGCGTGCTTCTGTTGTTGCAGAAAGAGTTATATTTTTTCATATCCTTACGATTACAAATACATGACAGAGTCAAAAAAATATCAACGACGAGGGATGAATGGCTCCTGGGATAATAAATAGTAAAAAACTAGTTTAAAAGAGCAGATAAAATGCAAGTTTTTTAAAAAACATAAAAGGGTACTCATATATCTATAACTAGAAGTATACCCCGCGCGTTGCAGCGGAAATTGCTGTGAAAACTATACGCATAAATAAAAGGTACATATAAGTATGATACATTAAGTTGTTTAATTGAAGATGCAATCGAAATATGTTTGTATTAAAAATTATTACGATGGACAATAAAATGATTAAAAGATGGTTGATATGGAGATTGCATATAGAGATTAAATATATTAGTTGAGATGGCATGGACAATTGATTGGCTAAGAAATGAATGATGTGGATAGCTTGCATGTGAAGACAGACAATTTAAATGACCTAAGTGGGTGACATGGACAATTGATTGGCTAAGAGAATAGATGATGTGGATAGCTTGCATGTTGAGATAGACAACTTAAATGATATATAGTGGGGTTTTGTTTTATAAGAAGTATAGACACATAAATAGTTCATCCCCACTAACCCATTTATCTTGACATGCAAATTATTCACATCATTAAGTAGATCCATCATGTAACTCTTCCATTAATTTTTCATACACATGCTCCTATTAACTTTGCATGTGCATACAACCTATCATAAATAAATAATAACATTTTTATGCACTCAACCTCACAATTTGTAAGCAAATTTTTTATAGAAAATCAAATTATAAGTTACATCGCATTTTATTTTTCTATGTGACATTTTTTATAAGAATTTAATTTTTTATGTGATATTTTTTATAAATACACAACCATAGTTGCTATCAATGTTTTAGGTTTAGCCAAGGGTGGACACGTCTTCACTGTCTCTATTCAACGTTGTTTTCGGCTTATATCATTTCACTGATATATTGTCAAGTAACTAAATTAACAAAACAAAAATTAAATTCACTTTTGAAAAAAATCATCTTTTTAAAGATTTTTTACTTTAAACATTATTTCTTTTAAGAAAGAATTTATAATCAAATTATACTATGTTTTATAAATTTTCACATGTTTTAAAACATCAAAATATTTCTTAACATTTCTCGCAGCAACGCGCGTGATATCATACAGTTAATACAAAGGATAATACCATCTTACAACTAGAACATTAAAAAAGGTAAATGTTACAGATGAAGCTTCACATCTTACAAAAAGGACCCTAAATATGGATGAAGAAACACACTCAGCCCCTTCTTCTTCGCGGTGGATAGTATTGTCGCCGATGCCAGGGACGAACCACTTGGACCGACAAAATCCACCGAGGAGAAGATCTGCCTCACACTAAAGGAATAAGAGGCTGCCATTCAGCCAGAAGAAACGGAATCCACCTTGAGGATGTTGGCTAGAGACCATCGCATTGGGCTGCACATCTCCCTCAGGAGTTTGCCCAACAAACATCGATGGAGTGACAGAGTAGCTCAAGCACAACCACGGAGGATACGCACCAGATCCTACCATGATCTGCATCACCATCGATCTTTCACGCCTCCTCGCCATCACCAAAATGGCATCAGGGGAAAAGGAACACCGCCAGATCCAGCAGAAGAAGCGGAAAGCAACATCTGACTTTATTTAGGGGAACACCGACGACGAACCATGGAAGGGTAGGAAGAACCATGCTTCCACCCTAATCAGAAGGCTCTCATCCAAACCAAAACCTATCTCTATCTTGTTGCATGAAGAATAAGAAAAAGGGAGGGACGAGATACCGCTGCCGCATGAAAGCATCTGATTTCTTCTCAACCTACAACAAGAAAGTAGGGGGTGGGGAAAGGAGCGTTGAAAAGACGTGGATGTCGCCTAGAGGGGGGTGAATAGGCGCTTAAAATAATTACGGTTTAGACTTGAACAAAAGCGGAATAAAACTTAACGTTTAATTTGCCAAGCAAGAAACCTAAATAAGTAAGCTAGGCTTAATTATGTGCACCAACAACTTATACTAAACAAGATAAACAACTATGTGATAGCAAGATATATAACAAGAGCACTATGGCTACCATAAAGTAGATGCACAAGTAAATAGGTTGACTAGAAGTGCAACAAGGTGAACAACCTATGAGACAAGAAATGCAACAATAATATGAGCAAGCACAAGATAAACAAGGTAATAAGCTTTCTCAAAGTAAAGGTAGATGTAACAGCAAATTTTTGTTTTCGGTGTGAATTGTTTGAATGTCTGATTTGTTTGCGGTGTTTGCATCCCCGATTTATCGATCGGCGATTATTTCCCCCCTCTTATCTCGTACCGGACGGAGACCGACCCTTGCCACCCTGACAATCGACCTTTGCGATCACCCGATCACCGTCGCGAAAACCACACGAGACTAGCCGCAACGCGCCGCACCTCCGGTGAGCACCCTCCGCGCGTCGCGTCCCTCCTCTTCTCCTCTGCCTCACCTCCTCCCCCTCTCCTATGCCGCAGGTCGCCGCCCCGCCTGGCATTGCCGCCGAGAAGGCATGGTCGTCGGCGTCCTTCCGCCCGAGCTCGACACTACCACCATAGGTCCGGGCACCCCGAGGCCCGAGCCGCCCGCCGCCCACTCGTCGCGGCCTCCCACGCCACCGACCTGCCTCCCCGCGCCCGTCCCACTCAGCGTGCCGCCGCTCACCGGCAGACGCCACCACCGCCGCTCTCAGGATCGGGATCCCGATCCAGCCGTCGAAGACCGCCAGCTGGGCCCGTCCAGCGCTCTTCGCCTTGAGGCCCAGAACCAGCGCAGGCGGCCCAACTCCCTCCCACGGCCCGTCTCCTCCGCCCCAGCCCAGCGTACCGTAGCGCCCAGGGCGAGCTGTGGCTATCCTCCGCCCCCTCCGTTTGGGCCGAAAGCCCATGGTGAGTTCCCTTCGTTTTTTTTTCTTTTTTCTTTTTTTTCCTGTTGCGAGTTGGGCCAAGCCCATTTGTTACAGATCGGCTATAGCGCGCTCGTGGGCGTTGTTTAGTTTCTCGCGCGCCTCTGTTTGGCCAAGTATGGCTAGATTTGGCCCATAATCTGTTTTAGTTATTTCTAGGTATTTATAATTGGCAGATTATGTTGTATTTTGACGGTGTCCGTATCTTTTTGCTCGTAGCTCGGATTGCGATGGTTCCAACGTGAAACTTTCTTAGTTTTTCGTGTAGATTAATAAAATGTGCCATTTTTCTATGTTTGACCTTGTTTACATGTTGTTTACCTGCTATTTACAACCCTTGCCACCGTAAACTGTTTCTTTAATAACTTTTTAACCGTTGCTCCGTTTAAAATGTTCTTTATATGTAACTTGACTAGAATTGCATGTAGATTGTGTTTATGCTGCTCTTGCTTTCTAATAACAAATATAAAATATGGTTTAGGCCAGAACAGTACCAAATGCAATAATTATCGTGGGGTCCGTAATAGTTGCCATGTATAGGTTTTACCCCCACTTAAATTGACTAGCATAGATAGTTTATCTAATGCTTCACCTCTTGTCATGTTTGTGTGCTATGCCATGCTTGATTGATATGCCATGTTAAAAACCTTTGCTCATGTTGTGTAGCTAAACAACTTGAACATTTCTAAATGTGCGGTATCGTCGTGTGTGACGAGTACTCCACTTAACCTGTTAGTAACCGTTCCCGACGATACATACGATGCCGTAGTGCGTTTTCTCGTGTTGCCTTCTTGTTGATGCTTGCTCGTGATTGCTTCGTAGTAATAGACGCTTTCTCGTCGATTGCCTTTTCCAGTGTTTCCTTCTTGTGCTTCCGCGGGTACTCTCGGAGACGATGCGAGCTTGTGATCGACTACACCTTTGACGTCGTCTTCTCATCAGGTAAGGGGGAGCATATATCATGCTTATAACTTTCAGCTCACTCGCGCCTAGGTGTAGGATGGAACGATTGATTGATCCTACCACTTCATATTCATGCCTCTCAAATAAACCCAAACAGCCATGTCCCCCACATCCCAGCAAACCTTGTTTGGCTATGTTACTATTGCTCGCTGCTCAGCCACTACTTAGTATGCATGCTTAGGATGCTACGATGTTACCCTGTTACTCCTTGGATTGGGCTATCGCATTATTATATTGTTGTTGATGATATGATTATTATAATGTTGACTATATTCAACGAAGGATGGAAGGTCTAGGATATCACGCCCCGACGCTTTGTTCCATTCGAGTCACCTAGAACCCGAGTTCCGGGTATTGTGTCTCTTGACGAGCGTGCCTAACCGCGTGTGGGATTTTATGGGGTCCCCTCTTCTTACCTACCTAGCTTCAAACATTTCTAGTGGTGGCCCAAGCTGATTTACCATTTGAAACTGTGTGTGTGTCTGTTGGGTCGCTCCTGGCAGATATTCTTTAAACCAACCTGGACCAGTAAGGACATGGTTCCTTGCTGGCCCATCATGACTGGTTGAGGACCCGGTCTCATGTGAGATTAACCGGCAATCCAAACCTGGAGTCATACGGTAGAGACCAGATCGAGAGCGCGGCCGGCTCCTGAGCTGGATGTCGACTCACCGGGGGCCACCCGGATTTGTTCGTTGTCAGTTAGAGGGACCTGTCGTTTCGGATCTCTCGGAACTAAATCATAAAATGGTTGCCTGTGATGGGTAGCAACTGAGAGAGATGGGTGTGCGTGCGGAGCCTTATAATGGGCAGTTGGTACACCCCTGCAGGGTTAAATCTTTTCGAGAAGCAGTGTCCACGGTTATGGACGACTTGAGACCTACTCCTTGTTCATAGACAACAACAACTGAGAAAATCTTAATAACTTGATCAATGTGTGTGTGCCTTGACCGCTTCTTCTTCGTCGGGATGAGAAGAGGCGGACAAGGATATGATAGGTGTTATGCTTGCGTAAGTAGTTGATAGCAAGACTTGTTGGAGGCGATTCCTCGTCGAATGCTTGGTTCTCATCTTACTCTAAAATAGTCCGTTAGCCACTCATATATTGCTAGTGCGACTGCAACCTCACCACTACCCCCATCTTACCCGTGAGAAGTTAGTTACAAGACTTTGATATAGCTCACCTCTTTCTTTTATCTTCTACGCACGTTATGCAACGATCTTGGACTTCAGAGGAGCACGACGACCCTTCTTATGGACGCCTTCACGAAGACTCGACGACGACTAGTTAGGTAGATCCTGGTGGAGAGCCTGGACCCGTGTGGTTACGAGAATGGTGTGTTTTACCTTTGCCACTCGGCATTTGATTGTAGTCTGTACTCAGACATGTATCTTCCGCTGATGTAATGTATTTAAGGCAGTTGTATGCCGATTGTATGAGAAGTTGTATCCTTGTAGCTGTAAAGTTGTGATATCATGTTGGAAATCCGGGGCATATGGCATCGTCATATGTCGAGGTGGGACCGATATGTGCTTCGTCCCCGGATCTGGATGAAAACATCTAGATCTGGAACAGTACCGCATATCGGGCCTTACAATAGAAATAACCACAAGTGAAGCCAATGGAGACAAGGATTTGTTACCGAAGTTCCTTCTCTTGCGAGAAGTACATCTCCGTTTGGATAGGAACACAATGCTCACACGAAGCCAACGAGGGCCACCCTATTTCACCTCACGTTCTCACTAATGCATGATGTCGTGATTCCACTATAGGACACTTGAGGGCGGTCACCGAACCCGTACAAATGCTCGGGGCTATCTCCACAACCGAATTGGAGGCTCCCGTAGCGTCCCGAAGCTTTACACCACAATGATTGAGCTCCGCAACAACAAGCCTCTAGGGGCCAACGCATCCAAGAGTACAAGAACTAGAGTGCCAATGCTCTCAAGAGTACAAGCTCTAGAGTGCCAATGCACGAGTAAATATCTTCTCAACTTCACTTACTACAACGAATCCTCGGAGAGAACTCAAACCGATGCACCAAATGCAATGGAAAGAGCACACGAAGTGCTCAAGTCCCCCACTCTCAAATCCCCCCAAAGCAACAAAATCTATGGAGGAATATGAGAGGAGAACAAGGAGAACACCAAAGAACTCCAAGATCTAGATCCACAAGGTTCCCCTCACTTAGAGGAGAGATGGCTTGGTGGAGAATGTAGATCTAGATTTCCTCTCTCTTTTCCCTCAAAAAGGAGCAAGAATCATGGGAGGAATAGAGAGAAAGCAAGCTCAAAGATGTCAAAAATGGGGGAAGAACTTGCACAAAACCCGTGGAGACAAAGGAGGAAGAAGACCCCCTTTTATAGGTCTCCACGAAAACAGCCGTTGGCCACCCACCAACCATGGTACTACCGCACAGGGAGTGGTACTACCGCCCCACGGTACTAGTGAATCCCTAGTGACGTGCCTACTACCGTTGAGTACAGAAGCTTTACGGGAGTAGGCGCGGTACTAGCCTACGATACTACCATGGCGCGGTGATGGCGTGGAAGTGGTAATGGCTTCTCGCCCTTCGTTGGTTACCCCAAGTGGAAGGTGAGATGTAAGATAGCAGCAAATTTCCCACAGTGAAGATACCAAGGTTATCAATCCAGTAGGACTATTTTGGGGCACACGGTACGCTACACTAGCGCTAAATAAAAATTTCCGCGCACAACCAAGAAGTTGGTGCTGGAGAAGAACTACGTGATGAGGGATTACCACTAGACGCGCAGTCACGACAGCGGAAGGAGAGTTGGCGATGCGCGTCGGCGGCGGCTCCTCGAATCCCTCGAACTGATCCCTCGTACCGATCCCATGAACGGAGTCCCGTGATCCAATCCCGCGAACAGTTCGTCCAAACGCCGCAAGTGCGGCGCCTCCAAGGGATGCACACGTACGAGGAGCGCCGGGCGGCGGACTGCTAGGTCCGACGGCTCGGCCTGGAGGTGGAGTGGCGGCTAGGGTTGTCGTATGACCTGTACCCCTTCGGGGTTCGCCCTAGCCCTTATATAGGCGCCCGTGGAATGGCCTCAACCCTTGAGGCAATCCGGACCCTCCATCCAAATTCCATTCGGATCAAATTCGAATGGGCTCCTTTCCCCTTAAGTGCGAGACCCTATAGGTTCACGTATACATGGACACGACCCGGATCACATCTGGTTCGATAGTCGGTAGCGGTTCCTAGCAGAACCTTCCGACTCCCATGTATGCGTAAATTCATAATACGAACCATTACAAAGTGTCATATGCAACATTCCTTTTGCCTCACGATATTATGGTGTCAAGCTCAAGGCGAGTACTTGTCACCCTAAGCTTGTGATAGCTTGACCTCTATTCTCGAAACCGTGATACAGATTCCTGAACTGGGTTAACACTTAACCCATGTCGCATGGCCATGCTTTCTGAATCTTATCACTCGAGAGGGCCTAGAGAATATCTCTCCATGGTGGAGGGGCAAATCCCATCTTGATCAACCATGTCTCGCGACATGTATCATGACTCACCTGTAAGCTACCTTTATAACTACCCAGTTACGGTGTAGCGTTTGATAGTCCCTAAGTGAGTCATTCCACATCCCGAGAACATGCGAGGACCTCAGGTCTAGGACATGGCATATACATTGTATTGAGACTAACAGATGACAATATCTCGTTGCGTCTCAAAGTGGTATCTGTCCAACTTAGTGATCCCATCACTAAGTCCATACTATCGGTAGCATCTCTATGCTCATGACTTGTGAAACATAGTCATCAACCGAGTCATATACTAGTCAAGGATATGTGTCCGCATAACCTTATCAACTAGGGACCATTAGAACAATCATCATAGAATATATAGTCTCACAAACAAGTCACATACTTATTGATACATATCAGTGATGATGTTCAAGGACAATACAAATAACTCATGAATACATAAGGAGATAACATCATATCATGATTGCCTCTAGGGCATATCTCCAACATACTCCGATAATGATAAGTAGGTGGTGAAGCGAGCAATGCGTCGTTTCAGATATTGCTCTCTTAACCTGGACCTGCACACAGAAACTAATAACTTTGCTCCTAACGATGTTCAGAGAGGTTGTCAATCTCTCCGGTCTTGTTGTTTACAAAGGATCAAAACGCAAGGGATAATGATAATGATAGCAAATGAAAGTAAATACGAAAAAGGAAATAAGCTTGTAAACAATGATGAGGATATGGACCGGGGTTCCGTGATGTTCACTAGTGATGTCTCTCTCCCAAAAGACGATAAAACTTCTATGCGAGGTAAACAAATTACAGACGGGCAATTGAAAGGATTATAAACGCACCGCAATGCTTACTATGCTACAAAAGAAAGGAAGAGGCTCAAAAGCATGGGCAGTACGCCAAAATAAGTAGATCGAAATCCATCTGCATCTACTAGTAATCATCCACCTTGAGATATCTATCCAGAACATCTCGTTGGTATTAAGTTGCGAGCCCCACCCAAAGTGTAAACCCAAAGCAACAGACAACTGCATTAAAAAGAACTTTGCGTAAAGTAAACAATCCTTGCAACCGCGGTTACAAGCATCGTTGTTTTACCCCTTGTGGCCACAACACATCCCCTAGACTCATGTTTCTATCACTCAAGCGTGTCATCAGGGGGTATGTACCCACAATCGAGCATAACGTTCCCTCTTGGATTTACCACCTACCACTTGGCCAAAGCAATAAACAACAACGGAGAACATGCAAGAATTACTTCGGAACAAAAATACAAAAGATAAGAACCAATTATATTACTCTATCACGATCTGAAAATAATCTCATAATCCATCAGATCCCATCAAACTCAGCATAGCAAAATAAGAAAGATTACATATGTGCCTCGATCATGTAGGGCAGCTCACGAGGTATAAACCATGAAGAACAAAGAGGGGAGGAGAACATCACATAGCTACTGATCACAGACCCATGGTCCAAAGGAAACTACTCACGACACATCCGGGAAGCGTCCATGGTGGAGGAGAAGCTCCAGGAGGTCGATCCTCCCTCCAGCAGGGTGCCGTGAAGGGTCCTGAAGGTGCTTCCGATCTTGGAAGCGTGGCGACGGCGAAACAGAGGCGAGATCGCAAAAAAGGGTTCTGTCTTCGGAGGTTTCCCGTGACGGAGATTAAATAGGTGAAGGGGGGGGGGGGTAGCCAGGGGGCACCAGGGGTCCAGGCGCCCCCCTGGGCACCTGGTGGTGGCCCCCTGGCCCTCTTTCGGGGCTCTGGAAGCTTACGGTATGCTGATTTTTTTATCTGATTTTTCCCGGATTTTTCGAGCACTTTTTATATGGGGGAAAACTGAAATAGAAAAACAGCAGAAAACAGAAACTGGCACTGGGGTGCACTAATTTAATAGGTTAGTCCAAATATGATCAAAAGTATATGAAAGTGTATCTAGATCAAAGCAATATCACACAAAACATGCATGGAGCAAGCAGAAATTATCGATACTTTTGGGACGTATCACGTGGTACTACCGCACGAGTCGCGGTACTACCGCCCCACGGTACTACCGAAGGACTAGTGTCGTGCCTACCACCGTTGAGTACAGAAGCTTTACGGTAGTAGCCACGGTACTACCGTGGCACTGTACTACCGCACTCCGAGCGGTACTACCGCCCTGGTAGAACCAGGGAGCCCATGCCACTATGGCAAACTCCTCCAAATGAAACAGGCAAACCCATGAACTGCCATAACTTCTGCAAATGAACTCCGATTAAGGTAAACTCAAGCTTGATGGAAAGCGAACGAACACAGCTGCCTAATCACGACTGGAAATATTCAAATGTGGCAAGGGAGAAATGCCAAACAAATAGAAGTGTGAAACCTCTAACCGAGAAGAACCAACAAATTTCCCACATCGAAAAACACAAGAGAAGGTGCATATGAAATCCGTTTTCGATGAACACGAGCTTGTCATGAAGAATACCACAAGCTCAAAACTCACAAAGAGAAAAGCTAAACAAGAACCAATAAAGATGATGCCAAGGATGCAAAAGCTTTGAGCTCTCCATGAACGACTTGGCCTAGCCTACAACCCGGTCTCCTAACTACCACCAAGAGACCGGTAAACTAGACACCTATCTATGTCAAACCTATGTCTTGCGCATAATCCACTTGAGCTTGATGATGACGATCATGCCCACCTGAAGTTGGAACATCTTTCTTGATTCCACCGGCTCGATGAATACTAGTAGATTGCTCCCCCATACTCCATTATGGGTGAGCCTCTTTTAGGCACATCTTCACAAGACCATTATCACCAAATGGTCGGCAAGATCCAAGCATATGATATCTTCGTGATGCTCCTCTTGAACTTGCACACATCAACCTGGGCAATCTTTCGATAACTCCATGAAAAACACCTTGGTCAACATGTAATCTTCATCTTTCAACCTTGAAGCCAACATATGATCTTAAAGCATAGCCTATGGAAAAACCCTAAAGTATAACTCAAGGAAACCATTAGTCCATAGAGATTGTCATCAATTACCAAAACCAAACATGAAGGCACATGCCCTTTCAAGCGCCACCAACCGAAGTTCACCAGCATCGTGGATATGGCTGCATCGCAATGGCATAGGAGCTGCCATTGGGCATGAACTTCTCATCCATCGCACTTCCCTCAACAGGGACTCGGGAACAAAGAACATGATCGAAGAAGGCGGCGGATCTGGATCCAGATGCGAAATTATTGTCCAAGAAAAGGAAAAGGGAAATACAAACTAAAACTGAGCACGGACTCGCCCCATACTCTCCCACTCCAACCGGCATCGCTGATACGTCCAAAATGCATCACAATTTTATATCGTAATTCGTCCTTATTCATTGATATATTTCACATTACGATGATGCTCTTATGTTGTTTTGGCTTGTTTTACACAGTTTGCAACTTTCCGGTGCCGAAGCAGTAGACACAAGATTCAGCGGTAAAAAGTGGACATTGAGTTGCTAAAGAATAACACCTCCAAATTACCTGAAAATCTACGGAGGGTGTTTTTGGGAGTATTGACGAAGACACACAAAAGAGGGACCAGAGGGAGGCCACAGGGTGCCCAGGCGGCCACCTGGCGCGGCCCCCACCCTGGCCGCGCCAGGAGGGTGCCTAGAGCCCTGGGACCACGCCTATATACTCTTGTTGGAGAAATATCATTATGACCAGATGGTTTACCACCTATTTATCACCTCTGATCATGATCTCTTTTATGTCTTGTGAGTAGTTACTTTAGTTCTTGAGGACATGGGAGAAGTCTTGTTGTTAGTACTCATATGATGTTGAAGTAATATGTGTCGTTTGATATTTAAGTTGTGTTGTTATTTTTTTAGTGGTGTTGTGTGAGTCAAACACTCAACACTTCGCCTTATTAAGGACCTAGGGGAATACATTGTGTATAAAGAATGCTTACGGTGGGTTCCCGGAGTGACAGAAACCTGAACCCCAGTTTGCACACTTTTGCACAAGGGAATAATGGATCCTTGATCGTATTGCTGTGGTTAGGCTTTGCCTTAATTTCTACCTTGTATTTGTGGATTCTTGCAAGTTGTTTAATCATAAGAGTGCACTTATCTTAGTCTAGAAGGTGTGCTAGCATAGATCCACCCACTCAACACTTATCAACACAAAACATGTTATCAATGCGGAATATGGCGAAAGTGCATGACTACCTCTCCATGTGTCCTCAAGAACGCTTTAGTCTTTATAAGTTCAGTTGCCAGGCTTATCCTTTGGTCAAATGGATTGGGCCACCTGCTGCTCCTCAGCACCATTTACTTTGCTTGCTTTTGTCTTATTGTTTCTTATAACGAAAACCCCTAAACAGTTATCTTTCAGTGCTTGCAATTATTCCTTATCCAAAATCACTTATCAATACCTTTCGCTCCTAGTTGGGTTCGACACTCTTACTTATCGAAAACGCTGCAATAGATCCCTTAAGGTTGTGGGTCATCAATCTCCCACAGAGGAGAGAGGAGGGAGGGTGGCCGGTATCTGTGGCACAAGGCCGCCTTTAGTCACGACCAGTTGGGAGAGAAGGGGGCGAAGGAAGGTGGGAGATGGGTAGGGAGACCGCGTTGGGTCCGGATCGCGACTAGAAAAGTCCAACGCCAATAGCTTGTAACTTGGGTCATCTTGTGCTGCACATATTATTGTTTTTATCCTGTGGGCGTAAACACAGAGTGCTCAAAACGCAAGTCAAAGGATGGTATCCATCTAGAGCATTAGAGGAGCTCCAACAGTAGGACAAAAATAAATAAATCAAAAAAATTGTATAGGTGCACTAGTTCAGCGAAGAGATGATAAAATGCGAGTGATATGGGTGGCAAAGCAAAGTAATACAAATCTGTAATAAAAATTACAGCAAGGTAACAAGTAACAAAGGTGACTAAAAAGGGTGTTACAATGGTTGGAAATAAGGCCTAGGCTTCATACTTTCACTAGTGGCAACTATCAACAACATTAACATAATTGAAACACATGATATTTCCTCCAAATGCATGCAAGGAAGTATCAAGAGACTCTCAAAGCCACGATTCAATCCAACAAAAAGAACAATCTCATGATCTATATCACCATAATAATGGAGTCACCACGTCACCGGTGGACTCCGGCAATATCATTAAAGGACAACATCATATCTAATAAAGAAAAGAGATCAAGATGGTAAACATCATGGGATACAACTAGATTAACATAGCCAATGATCACAATCAAGATCATATCATGGGAAACCCTTCTGGTAAAAACGTTTGGATATTCAAGATTTTTGCGATCGGAGGAAATTTATAGGCCAAGGGGGTACCGAGAGGTGGGGCCAATCACTCAGGAGGTTAGGGGGGCACGGCCAGAGCCTGCCTGCTTGGCTTGGCCACCTGGACCAGTGGTGGTCCCCCTTCGGGAGTCCTTCTGGCTCCTGGGGTCTTCCGATGAATAAGAATTTTAGGATTTTTTCTGGATTTTTCTCAGCACTTTGTTTTTTCACCTTTTTCTGCGATGCACAGACAAAACAGACAGAAACTCGCACTGGGCACTGGGTTAATAGGTTAGTTCCCAAATATGTTGTGAAAGACATGAAAGTGCATCAAAACATGTAACAATGTCAACCAAATAAGCATGGAACAAGCAAAAATTATAGATACTTTTGGGATGTATCAATCACCACCTTTCACTTGGGTTAACCAATGAGAGTGTGTGATCCGCACCATCAAGGTGGGCTGCGGACGCGGAGTGCTTGCGACAGAGCGATGGTCGGATCCAAGGAAGGAGATCTCTCACGCTTCGATTCTTTGCTCTTGGAGTCGATAGTAAGGGTGGGAGGGCGAGGAGAGGGTACGAATTTTATAGCCCGGCGACGATGCCCTACCCAGAAGACGTTGCGGGGAAGCTGTCACGACGAGGGAAGCTAGCTGGTGAGGCCAGGGGCTTTGGGAGACTTCTTACGGGACGGAGAGAGAAGATGGAGATGAGGACACAGGCAAGGCTACGGGAGTAGTAAATGGAGCTATCGGGTGCATCACCGCACTGTACCCCCGTGGTCGGCGGTGGCCGTGTCTGTTGGATATGTGCCCTAGAGACAAATTAATGAAGATATTTGTCACATATCCGTTTTTGTTCATAATACATTTTATACTGTGCTATAACTGTATTACTTGGAAATACTAATACAGGTGTAGTATAAAACATAGGTCCGTAGTTTAACTCGGGTAAACTATCTCATTGGGAAATTGATTGATCAAGCTTTCCTGATCATGGCGACACTTAAGTCCATTGACAATGAGGTCATGTCATTAGGGGAATGATGTGATGGACATACACCCACCTAAAGTATTGCAATGTGATCGAGTCACATAGTTTAGCGTTGCGATGACTTTGTAATGTATGGCTTAGTCCTTAGACCGTAATGATCATACGTAATTGTCATCTATGAGGAGACTTTGATTTGTATCCCACCGCCTGAATGAAATATGCTGGCTATAACAGTGCACTTTGGGTATTCCGAAATAGATGGTTGATGAGTATGTTAATAGATCAGAGCTTGCAAGCAGGTGACTAGGTCACGGCAGATGCAATAGGCACGGATGAGTAAACATGTTTGTTGTGAACGAGATGTGAACACGGTATGTGGGATACCGACGATCGAACCTCGGACAAACAAAGTACCGCAACACAAAGGGATTACGTCATATCGTTAACGGTTTCCAAAAGCGATTGAAGTTCATTCGACGGAAGCGCAGGGGCTGTCAAGGATTGTAACCACGTCCAACTGACTAGTCATTGGTCAATGAGAAGAGTCTTGACCATGTCTGCTGTTTCCCGGACCGTTAGGGTGTTACACTTAAGGGAAATCGATGCATAGGACAGTTTCGGGATCAATCGGTGAAATAGGAGAAATCACCGGAATAGTTCCGGAGGAGGACGGAAGTTGTTCCGGACATTTTGAATGGTTCAAAATAAAGTTTAATTTTTTTTCATAATGTAATATTATTTAATTATCTGAATTAAATATTTAAACATATTAAAATAATTAAAAAAGGGGAAAAAGGCTATATGGGCCTATGGGGCCCATTAGGGGAGGAGGGGGTTCCCCCCTTGGGCTTGGCGCCAAAGGTGGGGCCCATCCCCCCTTGGACGGCGCACTCCTCCCCCCTTGGGAGTTTAGTACCACATGGGGGAGGGGAGGAGGATGGCACCCCCCCTTGTCCTATATAAGGAGGGGTACACCCCCCTTTTTCCAACACACAATTATTCCTCTCTCTCTCCTTCTCCTTCCTGGAAGTGGACTCCCTTGTTTGGAGTCTGCACCTGTATTGGAGTTCTCCACCATAAGGCAGGCCGTCGCTCTGCTGGAGTTGGGATCAGAATCCGTCTTTCTTCCGCTGCTCGCCTAGTTCGGGTCCCAGGAGGAACATCGATTGTACCGTACATGTATAATCTCTTCGAGGCACTACACCTGTGGTGCTACTTCATCGCTGGAGGTCAACCGGGAGTCATCCTCGCCGGTGGTCTACTACACGACAAGGAGGTCATAGTTCCGAGTCTACGCCAGCCACGTTCGCAAGAACGTTTCCCTCTTTCGGTCTTCAAAGGTATGAGCACCGATTCCCTCCGTTACTTTACATCGCCATAGCATAGATCTTGGGTTCGGGTACCGTAGGTATGAAAAATTTGTGTTTTCTGCCCCGTATCCCAACAGTGGTATCATGAGCTAGCTATGCGTAGATGTATTGTACGGGTAGAACACATCTAGGATGTGGGCATCGAATCTTCATTCGTTACCCTCCCACGTGTACTCATTTAGCATTGCGGAAATGTTTGATGAAGCGGCCCCCGAGCGACCTTACGCGTTTACGCGAGACTGGTTCCACGCTTGACATATGGCTTGTACCATATAAAGTGGCTGGGGGGTGTCTGTCTCTCTGCATTAGCGATGCGAAGATGTTTGCAACGGAGGGCCCCGACAGGGGTGTAATAGAGACGGATGGGAGACGGTGTTATGGCATGTTTTTAGCAGGATAGAAACGGTTCTGTCTCTCGAAACCCGTAGAAGCCACATAAAACTTGCACAAGCTAAAGTAGAAAGGAGTTTGACTTTGCTTTGCATGAAGGGGGATCATAGTTTGTATGATTTACAGTTTTACTTCCTGTTTATGGTAGTATGCTAGATATGACGACGGTAGCACAAATAGGACCATCTCTCACAATACCAACATTGTGTTCTCCCTTGGTGGGCACCTCCTGGAAGGTTCTCCCATATGGCCGACATTCCGTACATACCGGGTGTCACAGATATTAAACGGCGTTCGCATGAGGTTGGGTTCGGCAAGCCTGGCATATGCAGATATGGCTTTCCTGAACAGCTAACATCAAGGTTTGATTGGCAGGCTTGACGTATGTAGATGCGGGCCTGGAACACGGTAGATCGAAAGATCGAGCACGAGTCACATACCTCATGTGATTGGCTTAGAGGCCTACCTGGGTCGCATACTGATGGCCGTGACGATCGGGGGAGGTATAGGATCTGGGATTGTGTAATCACTTAGTTAAATTGAGAGGTGTTTATCTAAGTGGGAGCTTTCTAGAATTTTGAAGATTAAATTGAAAAACTCCACATTATGAACAAAAGTCTAAATATGTATGCTTGTGAATCAAACTTTGTACATGGAATCAAACTTAGGATCGTTCCTAGAGAAAGACAAACTGAAAGCTGATGGGTCAAACTTCACCAACTGGTTCCACACCCTGAGGATTCTCCTCGTTCCCCTCAAAATGGCATACGTACTAGAGGGCGCGTTAGGTGATGCACCAGTAGATGATGCTAGTCAGGATGAGAAGAATGTCTATATCTCCAAGACCGATGATTACAACCTTGTCCAAAGTGGCATGCTCTACTCCATGGAGGCTGAGCTGCATAATTGCTTTGAGAGGATGGGTGCATATGATATTATCACCAACCTCAAGGCGGTCTTTGCACCTCAAGCCAGGGCTGAACGGTATGAGGCTTATGAAGCCTTCTTCTCGGCAAAGATGGACGGGCACGGCAGCGTGAGTGAGCACGTGGTCAAGATGTCTGGCTACGTTCAACGCTTGAATGCTCTGGAATGTCAGATTCCATATGAACTTGCCGTTGATAGGGTGTTGCAGTCGCTTCCCCCTTAGCTACAAAGGCTTTGTGCTGAACTACATCATGCAGGGGATGACCAAAACCCCTTCTGAGTTGTTCGCCATGCTGAAGAGTGCTAAGGTTGAGATCAAGAAGGAGCACGCTCTCATCATGGTCAACAAGACCACTGAGTTTAAGAAGTCAAGCTGGCGGGAGAAGGCTAAGTAAGGTGGCCCCAAAAGGGATGACAAGTTAGTTGTCGTTCCTACCAAGGCACCTAAGCCCAAACCCGGAGTTGAGTGCTTCTACTGCAAGGGTGAAGGTCACTGGAAACACAACTGCCCCAAGTACCTAAAGGACAAGAAGGCTGGCAAGGTCGCCAAGAGAGACGAAGGTATATTTGATATACATATTGTTGATCTTTTCTTGACAAGCGCCGGGAACACATCCTGGATACTTGATACATGATCTGTCGCTCATATTTATAATTCCGTTCAGGGACTAAGGTATGTGTTGTCTTAGTCTCCCTTCGGGATTAGTTTTGGTTCTGAATAAATGCTACTATGTACCTGCATTGAGTGCGAACATCGTTAGTGGCTCTTGCTTGAAGCGAGACCACTATTCTTTTATGTCTGATACAATTGGTTGTTCGATTTATAAGGATGAAGTGTTTTATGTTCACGCGCCGGAGCAACGTGGTTTATTCGTACTTGATCTTGATGGTGACGTGTGTCACATTAACAATATAGAGGCCAAAAGATTACAGAGTAGTGATGAAGAGCACATGATGATGTGGCATTGACGACTTGGTCATATTGGTATAAAGCGCATGGAGAGGCTCCATAAAGATGGACTTCTTGATTCATTGGATTTTGGATCCCTTGATACATGTGAACCATGCCTCATGGGCAAAATGACAAGGACTCCATTCAATGGGATAATGGAGCGTGCGGATGAATTATTGGGGATCATACATACAGATGTATGTGGACCCATGAACGTCCCCACACGCAATGGTCTTCGTTACTTCGTGACCTTTACTGATGACTTGAGTAGATATGGGTATATTTACTTGATGGAAGCATAAGTCTGAAACCTTTGAAAGGTTCAAGGAATTTTAGAATGAGATCGAGAATCAACTCGGAAAGAAAATCAAGCACCTTCGATCGGATCGAGGTGGCGAGTATTTAAGTCACGAGTTTGGCAATCATCTGAAGTCTTGTGGCATAGTACCACAGCTTACGCCGGCAGGCACACCTCAGAGAAATGGTGTGGCTGAACGACGTAATCGAACCCTATTGGATAGCGTACGATCAATGATGTCTCATACTGATTTGTCTGTGTCATTCTGGTGGTATGCATTAGAAACTGCCGCTTACGTTCTTGATACGTCCAAAACGTATCTATAATTTCTGCTTGCCCCATGCCTCTTTTGTGTGATATTGCTATGATATTGATGAACTTCCATACACTTTTGATCATATTTGGACTAACCTATTAACTCAGTGCACCCCAATGCCAGTTCCTATTTTCTGCTGTTTTTCTATTTCAGGTTTCCCCCATGTTAAAAGTGCTCCAAAAATTCGGGAAAAATCCATTAAAAAATCATCATAGAAGAAGCTTCGGGAATCACCAAGGGGGGGGGCAGAGGGGACCCACCAGGGCCCCAGGCGCCCTCCTGGCGCGCCCCAGGGTGGGGCAGCGCCAGGGGGCCGCCTGGACCCATGGTGGCCCCCTGGTTGCCCCCTTCGCCTATTTATTCCTCGTGACCAGAAACCCTCGTGACGGAAACCCTTTTGTGCGATCTCTCCTCTGTTCCGCCGCCGCCGCGCTTCCAAGATCGGGAGCACCAGAAGACCTCTTCCCGGCACCCTGCCGGAGGGAGAAACCACCTCCGGGAGCTTCTCCACCACCATGGATGCTTCCCGGATGAACCGTGAGTAGTCCACCATGGACCATGGGTCTATGATCAGTAGCTATGTGATGTTCTCCTCCCCTCTTTGTTCTTCATGGATTAGACCTCGTGAGCTGCCCTACATGATCGAGGCACATATGTAATATTGCTGTTGTTGCTATGCTGAGTTTGCTGGGATCCGATGGATTATGAGATTATGTTCAGATTGTGTTTGAGTAATATATTTGATTCTCCTCTTTTATATTTATGTTCTAAAGTAATTCTTGCATGTTCTCCGTTTCTGTTTATTGCTTTGGCCAAGTAGTAGGTAGTGACTTCAAGAGGGAGCGTTATGCATGATTGTGGGTTCATGCCCCCCGATGACTAGCTTGAGTGACAGAAACATGAGTCTAGGGGATGTGCTATTGCCACAAGGGGGAAAACAACGGTGCTTGTACTTGCGAGTGCAAGGATTGTTTACTTTACGCCAAATTCTTTAATGCAGTTGTCCATTGCTTTGAGTTTACACTTTGGGTGGGATTCGCAACTTAATACCAGCGAGATGTTCTGGATAGATATCTCAAGGTGGATGATTAGTAGGTAGATGCAGATGAATTTCAGTCTACTTGTCTTGGCGTACCGCCCATGCTTTTGAGCCTCTTCCTTCCTTTATAGCATAATTAGCATTGGTTTGCGCACATAATCCTGTCAATTGCCCAACTGTAATTAATTTACCCCGCATGGCTATTTTATCGTCTTTTTGGAGAGAGACATCACTAGTGAACATCATAGGACCTCGGTCCATATTTCCGATACTGTTTACACCCACTATCAATTTACTGCTTTATTTACTTTTCCGTTGTTATCACTATCATTATTATCCCGTGCGTTTTATCCTTTGTAAACAACAAGGCCGGAGGAATTGACAACTCCTCTGTACTCGTTGGGAAGCAAAGTTATTTGCTGTGTGTGCAGGTCCAGGAGAAGCAAGTGATTATCGAACGGCGCATCACTTGCCGAACCACCTACTTGTCGATCTTGGAGTCCTACTGGTCGACCCTAAACCTTAGCATCTTCACTAAGGGAAATTGGCGCTGTCTACATCTCAACCTTCCACTTTGGGTAACCAACGAGGGGGCGTTAATTCGTACCATGAGTTCTTAATATAAAGAAAACACCATTTGAAGAATGGCATGGCACGAAACCTAGGTTGTCTCACCTGAAGATTTGGGGTTGTGAGGCTTATGTTAGGAAACTACATCCTCACAAACTTGAATCCAAGGCGGATAAGTGCATCTTTGTGGGCTATCCCAAGGAAACTTGTGGATACAACTTCTACAATCAGTCTGAGAGCAAAACGTTTGTTGCCAAGACTGGACACTTTCTTGAGAAAGAGTTTCTCTCGAAAGAATTGAGTGGGAGGAAAATAGACCTCGATGAAGTGTCCGACCAATCACTCCAATTGGAAGAAACGGCCACATAAGTCGTTTTGGAACCTTCTTCCATAGTGGGAGCTGAAGAGAATGGCCAGAACGACATTCATAACGGTCAACATACATGATGATCATGATGAGAATGAAGAGGAACCTATTATGCCCCGTAGGTCATCAAAAGTCTGTCAAGATACTGAGTTTTACGGACAACTTGTGAATGCAATATCGGCTGATGAATCAGATGAACCTATGAGTTACAAAGATCAATGGAGGGACCTGATACGGTGAGGATAGTTCTCTCACTTCTTGTTGGTTACCCCAAGTGGAAGGTGAGATGTAGCGTAGCAGCAAATTTCCCTCGGTGAAGATACCAAGGTTATCGAACCAATAGGACTCAGGAGATACAAGTAGGTTACAACAGCGCCAGAAATTAGCTTGCTGACTAGGGTGTTGTCGTGGACCTGCACACAGCAACAAATAACTTTGCTCCCAACGAGTACAGAGGAGTTGTCAATTCCTCCGGCCTTGTCGTTTACAAAGGATCAACACAAGAGATAAAAAGGTACAAAGGAAAGTAAAAGCTGAAAGTAAATTGAGGGTGTGAACAATAATGTGAAGATGGACCGGGGTCCCGTGATTTTCACTAGTGATGTCTCTCTCCCAAAAGACGATAAAAGTGCTAGCGAGGTAAACAAATCACAGTTGGGCAATTGACAGGATTATGAAGGCACCACAATGCTAACTATGCTGCAAAGAAAGGAAGGGCTCAAAAGCAGTGGGCAGTACGCCAAGGTAAGTAGACCGAAATCCATCTGCATCTACAACGAATCATCCACCTTGAGATATCTATCCAGAACATCTCGCTGGTATTAAGTTGCGAATCCCACCCAAAGTGTAAACTCAAAGCAACAGACAACTGCATTAAAAGAACTTTGCGTAAAGTAAACAATCCTTGCACCCGCAAGTACAAGCACCGTTGTTTTATCCCTGGTGGCAACAGCACATCCCCTAGTCTCATGTTTCTATCACTCAAGCTAGACATCAAGGGGCTGAACCCACAATCGAGCATAACGCTCTCTCTTGGAGTTGAAAATAAAATACTTGGCCAAAGAAAATACCGCAACGGAGAACATGCAAGAATTTACTCAAGAAAAAATATAAAAGAGAAGAACCAAATATATTACTCATCACAATCTGAACATAGTCTCATAATCCATCAGATCCCAACAAACTCAGCATAGCAACAACAGAAATTACATAGATGCCTCGATCATGTGAGGCAGCTCACGAGGACTCGAAAGTGGAAGCACAAAAGGGGGAGAGATAGATCACATAGCTACTGGTCACGGACCCATGGTCGAAGGGAAACTACTCACGGTACATACGGGAGGCGTCCATGGCTATGGATGGTCTCCCGGAGGGGGTAGCTTCTCCAAGCAGGGTGCCGGAGGAGCTTCTCCAGGAAGCCCCGATCTTGAAACGGCGGCGGCGGCGGTACAAAGGGGAGTTCGCGAGAAAGAGATCGATCTTAGGGGTTTCCACCCCGAGGGGTAAATGTAGGTGAAGGGGGCATCGAGGGGATCCACGAGGCAGTCAGGAGGGTTCCTGGCGCGGCCCAGGGTGGGGCCGCGCCACCTTCCCTCCTAGCTGCCTGGTGGTGGCCCCCCTTCCCTTTCTTGGTGATTCCGGAAGCTTCTGTTGCACTGATTTTTGATATATTTTTCCCAGAATTTTTGGAGCACTTTTAATGGCCGGAAAACCTGAAATACAAAAACAGCAGCAAACAGAAACTGGCAACTGGGTGCACTGAGTTAATAGGTTAGTCCAAATAGGTTCAAAAGTGTATGAAAGTTCAAGCAAAACATGGCAAAGTCACAAAAAACATGCATGGAGCAAGCAGAAATTATAGATACGTTTGGGACGTATCAGCATCCCCAAGCTTAATTCCTGCTCGTCCTCGAGTAGGTAAATGATAACAAGCATAATTTCTGTGGTGACATGCCACACAACCAAATAAGGACTTTTAAGTAAAGTAATCAAAGCATGCAATTCAATTCAAGTCTTAACAAGCAAGAGTCTATATTAGCATTGACACAAGTAACAAAAGAACAAAAGGTGCAAGAGCTCTCGCTGTCCGTGACTCGAATGTCTCCAAATGGTGTTTGCGTGCAAGCAAGGGATAGGGAAATACGAGATAAAAAGTAATTGTTGAGAAAAACTATCTACTAAAATTTCACACTTGGTCTCCTTTGGATTCTTATCTAGACTCGTCCCCAGACCACTAGTCAGGTACAAGTCAAACTGATCCACTCCCTTTCGATATTTTGAGCACTCATGCAATGGATGAGCGTGAGCAAGAAAGTTGAAACCTAAAAGGCGAAACAGAAAGAAGGTGGAGGAGGAAGACAAAAAGGTGTGAAAGGCTCACATCAATGAGGACAATCATAGGCGAGAGAAGGCCATATGATAGATATGATGTGAGGAGTAGGGATTGCCATACAACGGATGCACATGTGAGCTATTATCTCTCCAAGGGAACTAGTGGGGGTGCATCTAACTTGCTTGCTCAAGAAGACCTAGAGCTCGTTTGAGGAGGCTCATCATTGGGATATACAAGCCAAGTTTTATAGTGTGAAGGGTCCCCACATAGCTATATGCATGATGATGATCTCTATGGAGTACAAGGGATAGAAGATGAAGTACTAGTGTGGATCTCTCAAAAGGAATAGTAGTATGCCCCCTTCTCTCTTTTTATTTTTCTTTTTCTCTTTTTCTCTTTTATTTTTATTTTTTGGTGGCCTCAATGGCTCTTTCTATTTAACTCTCATTTGTACTCTTTGGGATCTTTTGATTTTGTCCTCTTTGGGATCTTTTCTTCACATTAGGGGCAATACTCTATATTTTTCAAGAATATAGGAGATCTTTCACACTTTACAAAAGTACTCACATAAAGAAAATGTAACTATCATGATGCAAATGTATGCCTCTGCCAGGGTAGCAGAATATGCAATGATACTAGCGCGTCATGTAGAAATGACTAGGGCAAGGCCCAACTAGCATGCGGCTCATCGATCAAGCAAGTAGCATGTATGACATGAATATCAAGTCATGAGAAGGTGGATGTTGCATGGCAATGTATCTCGGAAAGGCTATGGAAATGCCTTGTAGGTAGATATGGTGGCTGTTTTGAGGAAAGATATAAGGAGGCTTATGATGACAGAGCGTATCATGCCAAGGGTTTAGATGCACCGGCGAAGTATGCGCCAACTCTCGAGGTGAGAAAGAGCAATGCACGGTACCGAAGAGGCTAGAAAAAGTATAGGTGGGTGGAAGTGTCAACTTTCGAATACTCACATTACTCCGAAGAACTCATGCACTTATTATCGGTAACTCTCAATCTAATCAGGAGGTTCACAAAGAGACAGGTACCCCGAGGAGGAGTGTATGGGGGTTTGGTTATCCTTGCGCATCCTCGACTCATGGTACGTGAGTGTACTCTAATATTCGAACCCTCTAGAGGTTAGTGATCCATCTAGTAGCTAGAGTTCTCAACAGGGTTTTTTTGGTTTTCGAAAAACACACGGATTTCTCAAAATACGACATCTATCACTAATAGGCAAGAGCTCTTGACACCATAAGTTCAAACATTACTCTAGTCAATACCTCAAAACTATTGCAAGTTACTACTACAAAGAGAATAGCAACTTTAACTACCTACTTTCAGTCAAGACACAGAACTCAATGCAACAGGCAAACTCTCTAACAAGATAAAACATGCAACCTATAGAAAGTTAAACCTAAGACAAAAGAAAAGCTCTAGAAAAACTAAAGCACTATAACTAAGCAGAACAACATCTAAGAAAAGAAAAAGAACAGCTCACAGCTAAAAGAATAAGCATGCAAATCCTATGAGGAGTTCTAGTTCAAGCGGAGCGTGAATCTCTCCCACACAAAAGAGTAAGTTGGGGTCTAACTTGTTGCTACAGCAAAGAAAGCAAAACAAACCTAAAAAAGTAAAGAGCGAGACGCTCCAAGCAAAGCACATAACGCATGAAGTGATAAAAATATAGTGCAACGAGAGACGAACTGATGATTGTTGATGAAGAAGGGGATGCATCGGGGGCATCCCCAAGCTTAGACGCTTGAGTCGTCTTGAATATTTATTTGGGGTGCACATGGGCATCCCCAAGCTTGAGCGTTTTACACTCCTGAATCTTCTTTCATCATCCTCCATCGCGCACTTGAAAACTCCCTTCATACATAACTCATTGTAGGCTGATTAGAGAGGTTAGTACCCTAATAAAATAATTTTTTATCTACTGGAAATAAAGATAATCTTGAAGAGATACTGTTTATCAAGATTGCCAAAAAGTTTTTGCAAAGAAAAAGCAAGCTTAAGGTTTGCAAAAGTAAGGAGAGACAAAACGTGGCAGAATCTGTGAAAAGCAGAACAGCAGATAGAAACGAATTTTTTAGGGGTACTTCTGCAACTCAAATAAAAAAACTCAGAACATACGGAAGTTTTGTAATTGTATAGAGCACGCTGTGTAAACAATTCAGCTCAAAAAGATGAACTGGGATTTTTCTGTGATTTTTCTAGTCACGAGGACAGAATCTGTTTTCTGGACAGCATGTCACAACTTTTACTTCCCTTGCCGTATGAGGCTAGACTTGGCACAAAGCTTGAAAAGTAAAGATACAATGATGTTGATACAGTAGTAACAATCATCAAGACCACTAAGAACAGAACAAAAGCAAAAAGAAAAACCTAAATTCATTGCGGGCTGCCTCCCGAAAGCGCTTCTTTAGAGCCATTAGCTAGGCTTAAAGCAGAAGATCAATTCTTTTCAAGAGAATAACTAGCCCGTGTGACGGACTCAAAAGGTAACTTAATCTTTTTTCTAGGGAAATGTTCCATCCCTTTCTTGAGAGGGAATTGGAATTTGATAGTTCCCTCTTTCATGTTAATGATAGCACCAACTGTGCGAAGAAAAGGACGTCCCAAAATAATTGGACAAGAGGGCTCACACTCAATGTCCATAATAGTGAAATCAACGGGAACATAATTGTCATTGACAATGATAAGAACATCGTCGATCTTCCCCAAAGGTTTCTTTACAGAAGAATCAACAAGACGAACACCAAAAGAACAAGGATCAAAAGGTTTCAATTCAAGCATCTCATACATTCTTTTGGGCATAACAGAGGTACTTGCTCCAGCATCACAAAGAGCATAACAAGAGAAGTTATTTAATTTAATTTTTATCATAGGATCCCAACCATCTTCTAGATTCCTAGGTATGGAGGCTTCTAGTCTAAGCTTCTCCTCCCTAACTTTGATTAGAGCATTGGTGATATGCTCTGTGAAGGCAAGATTAGTGTGCTAGTGTGGGGGTCTCTAGACATCTTGTGTAGGAAACCAATAACTTCTGGTAAAGTGCAGTTGTCAAAGTCTAAGTCACTACTATCTACCAAGGATGTAGTGATATCATTTAATCTCACTTGTTTGAAATCCTCTACGTTCATAGAGGTTTCCTCTTCTAAGGTTGAGGTGGTAGCATCACCATTGATAGGTCCAGTGGGACTAGGGGTGTGATGGGTGCTAACAGTTTGGACATCCTCAACTACTTGGATAGTGGCTACTGTGTGGTAGGTAGGAAGGCTCTTAATTCTCTCTTCTTCCTTGGGTACAACTTCGGGTTTAGCTGCCATTTGGTTTATCAAGGTAGATTGGGTATGAGACATGTTTGAAACATAAGTCTCGATGGCAGTGAGTCTAGTTAGGAGACTGGAAATGTCACCGTTCAGGCTCTCAAGCTGTTTGCTAATGTTTTGCAGGATAGAGGAGTGCTCATCTAATTTTCTAGAAAAGCCCTTGTTTTGTTCAAACTGAGTGTGCATATAGCTTTTGGTGGCCTTTTCTATTTCTACAAGTTTCTCATAGCTGGGCAGGTCTTTTTCCCTATAGTTCTGGCTGTAGGAGTTGCTGGTGGTAGGATAAGTGTTGTTCCCATAGTTGTTGGATGGGAAAGGCCTAGGATTATTGCTACCAAAGTTACTCCTATAAGCATTATTGTTGAAGTTGTTTCTAGAGACAAAATTAACATCTACTTGCTCCTGAGCAACCAAAGAATTTAAAGGAATATCTTGAGGATCAATAGAAGGTTGCTTGGTAAGTAGAGACATGATAAGGTCAACCTTTTCATTTAAAGAGGAGATCTCCTCGACAGAGTTTACCTTCTTACCGGTTGGAGATCTCTCGGTGTGCCATTGCAAGTAGTTCAGCATCATCTCATCTAGTAGCTTTGTGGCAGCACCAAGCGTGGTTGACATAAAAGTTCCTCCCGCGGCCGAATCTAACAGGTTCCGCGAGGTGAAGTTCAAGCCTGCATAAAAAGTCTGGATAACCATCCAGGTAGTTAGTCCATGTGTGGGGCAGTTCTTGACAAGCGTCTTCATACATTCCCAAGCCTGGGCAACGTGTTCATTATCCAATTGCCTGAAATTCATAATGTTACTCCTCAATTGAATAATTTTAGCAGGGGGATAATACTTCCCTATAAAAGCATCTTTGCATTTACTCCAAGAATCGATACTGTTCTTGGGAAAAGATTGTAGCCACTCCTTGGCTCTTCCTCTCAAACAGAAAGGAAAAAGCTTCAGCTTGACGATGTCTCCATCCACTTCCTTGTACTTCTGCATGTCGGAGAGCTCGATAAAGTTGTTTAGGTGCAAGGCAGCATCTTCTCCTGCTCTTGAGAATTGATCTTTCATGACAAGGTTAAGCAGAGCAGGTTTAATCTCATAAGAAGGTGCTGAAGTGGCAGGTGGAGCAATAGGAGTGCAGATAAAGTCACTGTTGTTGTGACTAGTGAAGTCACACAACTTAGTGTTGTCATTGGAACCCATAGTAGCAGCAGGTATTTTTGGTATTTTTGATTAAGGACACAAAAGTAAAAACTGAAAGGTAAACTAACAAGACTAAAAAGCAAAGGTAAAAGATAGTGTGCAACTCCCCTATCTTGTAGACTTGAATCCCCGGCAACGGCGCCAGAAATTAGCTTGATACGGTGAGGATAGTTCTCTCACTTCTCGTTGGTTACCCCAAGTGGAAGGTGAGATGTAGCGTAGCAGCAAATTTCCCTCGGTGAAGATACCAAGGTTATCGAACCAGTAGGACTCAGGAGATACAAGTAGGTGACAACAGCGCCAGAAATTAGCTTGCTGACTAGGGTGTTGTCGTGGACCTGCACACAGCAACAAATAACTTTGCTCCCAACGAGTACAGAGGAGTTGTCAATTCCTCCGGCCTTGTCGTTTACAAAGGATCAACGCAAGAGATAAAAAGGTACAAAGGAAAGTAAAAGCTGAAAGTAAATTGAGGGTGTGAACAATAATGTGAAGATGGACCGGGGTCCCGTGATTTTCACTAGTGATGTCTCTCTCCCAAAAGACGATAAAAGTGCTAGCGAGGAAAACAAATCACAGTTGGGCAATTGACAGGATTATGAAGGCACCGCAATGCTAACTATGCTGCAAAGAAAGGAAGGGCTCAAAAGCAATGGGCAGTACGCCAAGGTAAGTAGACCGAAATCCATCTGCATCTACAACGAATCATCCACCTTGAGATATCTATCCAAAACATCTCGCTGGTATTAAGTTGCGAATCCCACCCAAAGTGTAAACTCAAAGCAACAGACAACTGCATTAAAAGAACTTTGCGTAAAGTAAACAATCCTTGCACCCGCAAGTACAAGCACCGTTGTTTTATCCCTGTGGCAACAACACATCCCCTAGTCTCATGTTTCTTTCACTCAAGCTAGACATCAAGGGGTTGAACCCACAATCGAGCATAACGCTCTCTCTTGGAGTTTCAAATAAAATACTTGGCCAAAGCAAATACCGCAACGGAGAACATGCAAGAATTTACTCAAGAACAAAATATAAAAGAGAAGAACCAAATATATTACTCATCACAATCTGAACATAGTCTCATAATCCATCAGATCCCAACAAACTCAGCATAGCAACAGCAGAAATTACATAGATGCCTCGATCATGTGAGGCAGCTCACGAGGACTCGAAAGTCGAAGCACAAAAGGGGGAGAGATAGATCACATAGCTACTGGTCACGGACCCTTGGTCCAAGGGAAACTACTCACGGTACATACGGGAGGCGTCCATGGCTATGGATGGTCTCCCGGAGGGGGTAGCTTCTCCCGGCAGGGTGCCGGAGCAGCTTCTCCAGGCAGCCCCGATCTTGAAACAGCGGCGGCGGCGGTACAGAGGGGAGTTCACGAGAAAGAGATCGATATTAGGGGTTTCTACCCCGAGGGGTAAATATAGGAGAAGGGGGGCATCGAGGGGACCCACGAGGCAGTCAGGAGGGTGCCTGGCGCGGCCCAGGGTGGGGCCGCGCTACCTGCCCTCCTGGCTGCCTGGTGGTGGCCCCCCCTTCCCTTTCTTGGTGATTCCGGATGCTTCTGTTGCGCTGATCTTTTATATATTTTTCCTGGAATTTTTGGAGCACTTTTAATGGCCGGAAAACCTGAAATACAAAAATAGCAGAAAACAGAAACTGGCAACTGGGTGCACTGAGTTAATAGGTTAGTCCAAATAGGTTCAAAAGTGTATGAAAGTTCAAGCAAAACATGGCAAAGTCACACAAAACATGCATGGAGCAAGCAGGAATTATAGATACGTTTGGGACGTATCAGGACCCGTGTCCGAGAAATGGCTTGAAGCCATGAAATTCGAAATAGACTCCATGTACACCAACAAAGTTTGGACTTTGGTGGATATTCCCGAGGACCGCAAGGCCGTCGAGAATAAATGGATTTTCAAGGAAAAGACTGACGCAGACGGAAACGTATCTGTCTACAAAGCTCGACTTGTCGCGAAGGGGTTCCGACAAATTCAAGGAGTTGACTACGAGGAGAAGTTCTTTCCTGTAGCGATGATAAAGTCTATTCGGATCCTACTAGCAATAGCTGCATATCATGATTACGAGATATGGCAGATGGATGTGAAAACTGCATTCCTAAATGGCAACATTGAGGAAGAGTTGTATATGATGCAACCAGAGGGGTTTATCGATCCAAGGAATGTTGGTAAGGTGTGCAAGCTTCAACGGTCCATCTATGGGTTGAAGCAAGCATCTCAGAGCTGGAATCTTTGATTTGATGAGGTCATTAAAGCTTTTGGGTTTGTCCAAAACGTCGAAGAGTTCTGCGTCTATAAGAAACTGAGTGGGAGCTCTGTAGCATTCCTTGTGTTATATGTAGATGACATATTGCTAATAGGGAACGATAAGAAATTCTTAGGATAAGTGAAGGAATATCTGAATGGACAATTTTCCATGAAGGACCTTGGTGAAGCTGCGTAGATATTGGGGATTAAGATCTATAGAGATAGACCTAATCGACTATTGGCTTTGAGTCAGAGCACTTATATTGACAAGATATTGAAAAGGTTCACTATGGATAACTCCAAAAGAGGCCTCTTGCCAGTTATAAAAGGTGTCAAGTTAAGCGTGACTCAGTGCTCGACCACAACAAAAGAGAAGGAGGAAATTTCCTCAAAACCCTATGCCTCAGCCATAGGTTCTCTCATGTATGCTATGTTATGTACCCGGCGGGATTTAGTGCTGGCTATTAGTATGAATAATCGCTACCAGAGTAATCCGAGAATGGCTCACTGGACCGCAGTAAAGAACATCCTAAAGTACTTGAGAAGAACAAAGTATCTCTTTCTCGTTTATGCAGGAGTTGATGAGGAGCTCACCGTAAAGGGTTAAGTTGACGCAAGCCTCGACTCAGACCTAGATGATTCGAAATCCCAGACGGGATATGTTTTCATGTTGAACGGTGGCGCAATTAGCTGGAAGAGAGGCAAACAGTCAGTCGTCGCCCAATCTACAATGGAATCGGAGTATATTGTTGCTTGCGAAGCGTCAAACGAGGAGTTGTGGCTGAAGAAGTTCGTGATCGAGCTTGGCGTCTTTCCCAGCTGCACTGACCCCGTGGGAATCTTATGCGACAACACGGGTGCCATTGCTAACGCGAAGGAGCCAAGAACTCACTCTACAGCCAAGCTCATTCTCCGAAAATTCCATGTGACGCGAGACTACGCCCGGGATGGACACACTAGGATTCACAAGATACATACGGATCTGAACGCAGCAGACCCGATGACTAAACCACTTCCACAGGGCAAGTTTGAAGAACACCGAGAGACTATTGGTGTTAGATACATAGCTGATGTAAACTAGTGTAATTTGTACTCTAGTGCAAGTGGGAGACTGTTGGATATGTGCCCTAGAGACAAATTAATAAAGATATTTGTCACAAATCCATTTTCGTTCATAATACGTTTTATACTGTGCTATAGCTGTATTACTTGGAAATACTAATACAAGTGTAGTATAAAACATAAGTCCATAGTTTAACTCGGGTAAACTATCTCATTGGGCAATTGATTGATCAAGCTTTCCTGATCATGGCCACACTTAAGTCCATTGACAATGAGGTCATGTCATTAGGGGAATGATGTGATGGACATACACCCACCTAAAGTATTGCAATGTGATCGAGTCACATAGTTCAGCGTTGCGATGACTTTGTAACATATGGCTTAGTCCTTAGACCGTAATGATCATACGTAATTGTCATCTATGAGGAGATTTTGATTTGTATCCCACCGCCTGACTGAAATATGCTGGCTATAACGGTGCACTTTGGGTATTCCGAAATAGATGGTTGATGAGTATGTTAATAGATCAGAGAGGGATTTGTCAGTCCTTGTAACAGGACAGCTGGGCCCACTCGGTGATATTGCATCAATAGCTTGCAAGCATGTGACTAGGTCACGGGAGATGCAATAGGCACGGACGACTAAACGTGTTTGTTGTGAACGAGATGTGAACACGGTATGTGGGATACCGACGATCGAACCTCGGACAAACAAAGTACCGCAGCACAAAGGGATTACATCGTATCGTTAACGGTTGATACGTCCAAAACGTATCTATAATTTCTGCTTGCTCCATGCATGTTTTGTGTGATATTGCAATGATCTAGGTACACTTTCATACACTTTTGATCATATTTGGACTAACCTATTAACTCAGTGCACCACAGTGCCAGTTCCTGTCTTCTTCTGTTTTTCTATTTCAGTTTTCCCCCATATAAAAAGGGCCAGAAAAATTCCGGCAAAAATATAGGAAAAATCAGCGTACAGGAAGCTTCGCGAAGAGCCCGAGTGGGGCCAGAGGGGAGCCAGGGGGCCCAGGCAGCCACCCGGCACGGCCCCACCCCTGGCCGCGCCAGGGGGGCGTCTGGGGCCCCTGGTCCACCTCTGGCTGCCCCCTTCGCCTATATATTCTCCGTCACGGGAAACTTCAGAAAGGAGAACCCTTTTTCGCGATCTCGCCTCTGTTCCTCCGCCGCCGCGCTTCCGAGATCGGGAGCACCAGAAGATCTCTTCCCGGCACCCTGCTGGAGGGAGGATTGACCTCCGGGAGTCTCCTCTCCACGATGGATGCTCCCCGGATGTCTCGTGAGTAGTTTTCCTTGGACCATGGGTCCGTGATCAGTAGCTATGTGATGTTCTCCTCCCTTGTTTGATCTTCATGGTTTAGACCTTGTGAGCTGCCCTACATGATCGAGGCACTTTTGTAATCTTTCTGCTATTGCTATGTTGATTTTGATGGGATCTGATGGATTATGAGATTATGTTCAGATTGTGATTGAGTAATATATTTGGTTTTTATCTCTTATATTTTTGTTCCTAAGTAATTCTTGCATGTTCTCCGTTGCTATTTATTGCTTTGGCCAAGTAGTAGGTAGTAACCCCAAGAGGAAACGTTATGCTCGATTGTGGGTTCATGCCCCCCGATGACTCGCTTGAGTGACAGAAACATGAGTCTAGGGGATGTGCTGTTGCCACAAGGGGGAAAACAACGATGCTTGTAACCGCGGTTGCAAGGATTGTTTACTTTACGCAAAGTGCTTTTTAATGCAGTTGTCTGTTGCTTTGGGTTTACACTTTGGATGGAGCTCGCAACTTAATACCAACGAGATGTTCTGGATAGATATCTCAAGGTGGATGATTAGTAGTAGATGCAGTTGGATTTCGGTCTACTTATTTTGGCGTACTGCCCGTGCTTTTGAGCCTCTTCCTTTCTTTTGTAGCATAGTTAGCATTGCGGTGTGTTCATAATCCTGTCAATTTCCCTTCTGTAATTTGTTTACCTCGCATAGCAGTTTTATCGTCTTTTGGGAGAGAGACATCACTAGTGAACATCACGTATCCCGGTCCATATCCTCATTAATGTTTCCACGCTCATTTACTTTTCTGCTTTTACTTTCAGTTGCTATCATTATCCTTTGTGTTTGATCCTTTGTGAACAACAAGACCGGAGAGATTGACAACCTCTCTGAACTTCGTTGGGAACAAAGTTATTTGTGTCTGTGTGCAGGTCCGCGTCAGTAGCGCCGCTGACACCTACTTATCATCTCTGGAGTCCTACTGGAGACAAACCTTGGTATCTTTACTGAGGGAAATTTGCTTCTGTGCTGTATCACGCCTTCCACTTGGGGCTCACCAACGAAGGGAGAGAAGACTACACCCGTCAACTCTCGCATCATCAACGGTTTCCAAAAGCGATTGAAGTTCATTCGATGGAAGCGCAGGGGCTGTCAAGGATTGTAACCAGGTCCAACTGACTAGTCATTGGTCAATGAAAAGAGTCTCGACCATGTCTGCTGTTTCTCGGACCGTTAGGGTGTTACACTTAAGGGAAATCGATGCATAGGACAGTTTCGGGATCAATCGGTGAAATAGGAGAAATCACCGAATAGTTCCGGAGGAGGACGGAAGTTGTTCCGGACATTTTGAATGGTTCAAAATAAAGTTTAATTTCTTATAATAATGTTTTATTATTTAATTATCTGAATTAAAGATTTAAACATATTAAAATAAATAGAAAAATGGAAAAAGGCTATATGGGCCTATGGGGCCCATTAGGGGAGAAGGGCCCCCCCTTGGGCTTGGCGCCACGGGTGGGCCCATCCCCCCCTTGGCCGGAGCACTCTGATACGTCTGAAACGTATCTAATTTTCCAAACACTTTTGCTATTGATTTGCCCTCATTCTTGCATGATTTGGACGAAACTAACCCGGACTGACGCTGTTTTCACCAGAGCTGCATGTATGGTTTTATTGTGCGCAGCAAAATGGATTTTTAGGTATCTCAGGAAATTCCAGGAAAAATCGCAGAAAATCCACGCACCCGAGGGGCCATTGTGCCAGAGGTGGAGCCAGAGGGCAGCCAAGGGGGCCCTAGGCGCCCCCCTGGCGCGGCCAGGGGTGGGGTCGCGCCCTCTGGCCGCCTGGGGGCCTCCCACCTCCTCTGGTGCCCTACCGAGGCTCCTATTTATTCCCGTGACGGAGAAACCCCGAAACAGAAGTCGTTTTCCCAATTCGCGTCACGGTTCCGCCGCCACCCTATGTTCTTCTCCGGGAGGGCTAATCTGGAGGCTGTTTTGGCCTCCGATGAGGGGAGATCATCGCCATCGTCATCATCATCACCACTCCATCCTCCCTCCATGACTTATCCATCCATGTGTGAGTAATTCCCTGTTGTAGGCAAAGGGGATGGTAGGGATTGGATGAGTTAGATCATGTAATAGTTTATCAGATTGTTGGGGGCATGTTTTCTATCATCTAGATTGTTTTTTATCAGCTTTGCTTCAACTTGTTGCTCTTAATGCTTGTCACTTTGGGCCCGAGTGCCATGATTTCAGATCTAAACCTTATGTGTTTGCATGAATATATTTGTGTTCTTGATCCTATCTATGAGTTGTATGCACCTGTTATAGTCCGGAACCGGCGATCCCAAAGGTGACAACTTGGGACACCAAAGGGGATGGTTACTAGTTGTTTGCTTTTACTGTTTTACTGTCGCTATTTCATCACCACTATTACCGTTGCTATCATCACCTCCATATCGCAGTTACTACTAATATCTTGTTGCAAGTAAGTGTATCTCAGGTGCGGTGGAATTGACAACTCCACTGTTAAAGCTTGTGGATATTCTTTGGCTCCCCTTGAGTCGAATCTATAATTGGGTTATCTTACCCGCAAAGACTATCTCGATCCCCTACAGTTGTGGGTTATCAAGCTTGTTTTCTGGCGCCGTTGCCGGGGAGCATAGATTTATTTACAAGTCTATGTGAAGTATTTTACCTGCTGCAATTTATCCGCTATGTGTAAGAAATAAGACCCCAAGGTCCCGATCTTACCATCCCGTACAAGAAAAGGTACTGTTTTGAACACTAGTGCTACACTTGATTCACCTTCAGTTATGAGTAAGTTTGCTTCACCTCCACCACATGATGCTTCTACTGAATCTGTTACTATGTCCGATACTTTTGATGATGCTTCTACTACTCTTGATGATAATGGTTCACTTGGTCACGCTCTTGAGAAACAGATCGTTGCTGCAAAAAAAATCTGGAATTGAAATTCCTGATACTTGCTACCCTTTTGATGGAACTTACAATTATCCTGATTTGAGTAAACTCAAGGAGAGACTCCTTGATGATAACTATATTATACTTGATGATGATTTATGCAGGGAGCTAATAGAGTTTGTCGACTCTGACCCTGATGCTATTAAGAAGCTTCTCGAAAAACACTCCCTGAAGAACAAGACCGTTCCTGATCTTACTTTTGCTACGTTTCCTATATGCATCAATGATCTTGATTATACTTTCTCTGTTGATCATTCACTTATATCTATGGTTGAAGCTGACCCCTTTTATGGCAGAGAAAATGATGATGCTATCGCACACCTGACCAAACTCACTGAGTTGGGTGGCTTGTTTACTACGGATGAAAAGATACGAAACTTTTATGTTACTAAGCTTCTTCCTTTCTCTTTAAAGGAAGGTGCTAAAGCATGGTATGACGCACTGCCAAGTGGTTTCATTAAGAGTCCTCAAGACTTAGATCACTCTTTTGTTGATAAGTACTTTCCTTCTCATATGCAACATGTTGCTTTACAAAAAAATTATAACTTTAAATAGTTGCAGGATGAGAACCTCCTGATGTCACGAGACATTACTTCTCGCCCCTCGTTGGTTTACCCAAAGTGGAAGGTTGAGATGCAGATAGCGGAAATTTCCCTTAGCGAAGATGCTAAAGTTGAGTGTCGGACCAGTAGGACCCCAACAGATACAAGAAGGTGGTGAAGTGAACAATGGCGCCGTTCACAACTCAAGGTTGCTTACTTCACCTGGACCTGCACACACAGAAAATAGCTTTGCTTCCCAACGAGTACAAAGGAGTTGTCAATTCCTCCGGCCTTGTTGTTTACAAAGGATAAAACGTACGGGATAATAATGATAGTGATAGCTACGGAAAAGTAAATACTGAAAATAAATTGAAGGTGTAAACAATATTGGAAATATGGACCGGGGTCTCATGATGTTCACTAGTGATGTCTCTCTCCCAAAAGACGGTAAAATAGCCATGCGAGGTAAACAAATTACAACTGGGCAATTGGCAGGATTATATGCGCAAACCAATGCTAATTATGCTATAAAGAAAGGATGAGTCTCAAAAGCATGGGCGATACGCCAAGACAAGTAGACCGAAATCTGTCTGCATCTACCTACTAATCATCCACCTTGAGATATCTATCCAGAACATCTCGCTGGTATTAAGTTGCGAATCCCACCCAAAGTGTAAACTCAAAGCAACAGACAACTGCATTAAAGAACTTTGCGTAAAGTAAACAATCCTTGCACCCGCAAGTACAAGCACCGTTGTTTTCTCCCTTGTGGCAACAACACATCCCCTAGACTCATGTTTCTGTCACTCAAGCTAGTCATCGGGGGGCATGAACCCACAATCATGCATAACGCTCCCTCTTGGAGTCACTACCTACTAGGCCAAAGCAATAAACAACAATGGATAACATGCAAGAATTACTCAAGAACATAAATATAAAAGAGGAGAATCAAATATATAACTCAATCACAATCTGACAATAATCTCATAATCCATCGGATCCCAGCAAACTCAGCATAGCAACAGCAGAAATATTACATATGTGCCTCGATCATGTAGGGCAGCTCACGAGGTCTAATCCATGAAGAACAAAGAGGGGAGGAGAACATCACATAGCTACTGATCATAGACACATGGTCCAAGGTGGAGTACTCACGGTTCATCCGGGAAGCGTCCATGGTGGTGGAGAAGCTCCCGGAGGTGATTCCTCCCTCCGGCAGGGTGCCGGGAAGAGGTCTTCTGGTGCTCCCGATCTTGGAAGCGCGGCGGCGGCGGAACAGAGGAGAGATCGCGAAAAAGGGTTCCCGTCTCAGGGGTTTTGCGTCACGAGGATTAAATAGGAAAAGGGGGGCAGCCAGGGGAGCCACTAGGGGTCCAGGCGGCCCCCTGGCGCGGCCTCACCCTGGGGCGCGCCGGGAGGGCGACTGGGGCCCTGGTGGGTCCCCTCTGCCCCCCCCTCGGTGATTCCGGAAGCTTCCCGATCGCTGATTTTTTATTGGATTTTTCCCGAATTTTTGGAGCACTTTTTATATGGGGGAAACCTGAAATAGAAAAACAGCAGAAAACAGGAACTGACACTGGGGTGCACTGAGTTAATAGGTTAGTTAAAATATGATCAAAAGTGTATGGAAGTTCATCAATATCATAGCAATATCACACAAAAGAGGCATGGAGCAAGCAGAAATTATAGATACGTTTTGGACGTATCACCATCCCCAAGCTTAATTCCTTCTCGTCCTCGAGTAGGTAAATGATAAAAGCATAATTTCTGTGGTGACATGCTAACAACCATATAAGAACTTTTAATTAAAGCAATCAAGGCATGTATTTCAATTCAAGCCATAACAGGCAAGAGTCTATATTTAGCATTGAAACAAGCAACATAAGAACATAAAGGTGCAAGAGCTCTCGCTGTCCGTGACTCGAATGTCTCCAAATGGTGTTTGCGTGCAAGAAAGGGGATAGGGATATACGAGAAAAGGTATTTTTATGTTGAGAACTCAATCTACTAAAGTTTCACACTTGGTCTTCTTTGGGATCTTATCTTGACTCATCCCCAGACCACTAGCCAGGTACAAGTCAAAATGATCCACTCCTTTTCGATATTTTGAGCACTCATGCAATGGATGAGCGTATGCAAGAAAGTTGGCACTTAGGATGGAAAAGAGAGAATATGGTGGAGGAGGAAAACAAAAAAGGGTGTGAAAGGCTCACATCAATGAGGACAATCATAGGCGAGAGAAAGCCAAATGATAGATATGATGTGAGGAGTAGGGATTGCCATGCAACGGATGCACATATGAGCTAAGGTAAGCTCTCCAATGGAACTAGTGGGGGTGCATCCAACTTGCTTGCTCAAGAAGACCTAGAGCTCATTTGAGGAGGCTCGTCATTGGAATATACAAGCCAAGTTCTATAGTGTGAAGGTCCCCACATAGCTATATGCATGAATGATAATCTCTATGGAGTACAAGATATAAGAGGGAGTACGAGTGTGGATTTCTAAAAAGGAATAGTAGTGTGCCCCCTTCTCTCTTTTTATTTTCTTTTTCTCTTTTTTCTATTTTTTTGTATTTTTTGGTGGCCTCAATGGCTGTTTCTATTTCTCTCATTTGTCCTCTTTGGGATATTTTAATTTGTCCTCTGTGGGATCTTTTAATTTGTCCACTTTGGGATCTTTTGCTCACTTTAGGGGCAACACTCTATATATTACAAGAAGTATAGAAGATCTTTCACACTTTACAGAGTACTCAAATCATAAAGAATATGTAACTATCATGATGTATGCAAATGTATGCCTCTTCCAGTGTAGCAGGATATGCAATGATAGTAGCGCGTCATGTAGCAATGATTAGGGCAAAGCCCAACTAGCATGCGGCTCATAGATCAAGCAAGTAGCATGTATGACATGAAGATCAAGTCATGAGAAGATGGATGTTGCATGGCCATATATCTCGGAAAGGCTATGGAAATGCCTTGGTAGGTAGGTATGGTGGCTGTTTTGAGGAAGGATATAAGGAGGTTTATGATGACAGAGCGTATCGTGCCAAGGGTTTGGATGTACCGGCGAAGGTGGACGCCAACTCTCGGAGTGAGAAGAAAGCAATGCACGGCACAAGAGAGGCTAGAAAAATATGGGAAGGTGGAAGTGTCAACTTTCGAATACTCACATTAGTCTGAAGAACTCATGCACTTATTATCAGTAACTCTCAATCTAATAAGGAGGTTTCACAAAGAGACAAGTACCCCGAGGAGGAGTGTATGGGGGTTTGGTTATCCTTGCGCATCCTCGACTCATGGTACGTGAGTGTACTCTAATATTCGACCCCTCAGAAGAGTAGTGATCCATCTAGTAGCTAAAGTTCTCAACTAATTTTGTAAGTTTTGAAAATAAACACGGATTGCCCAAAATACGACATCTATCACTAATAGTCTAAAGCTCTTGACACCAAAAGTCCAAACATTACTCAAAACAACACCTCAAAACTTTTGCAAGTTACTACTACAAAAGAATAGCAACCTCAATTACCTACTTCAAGTCAAGACACAAAACTCAGTGCAACAAGAAACTCTCTAAACAAGATAAACATGAAAACTCAAGAGAGTTCTAGCAACAAACTAAACAAAAGCTCTTTGAAAATATAAACATGAAAACTAAGAGCTAAACATGACAGTAGCTATGAAAAAGATAAAGAACACACACAACAAAGATAAACATGAAAAGTCCTATGTTGTGTTCTAGATTTTGGAAGTGGAGCGTGTTTCTCTCCCACAAAAAGCGCGACGCTCCAAGCATAGCACATAATGCATGCAGTGATAAAAATTGTTGATGGAGAAGGGGATGCACGGGGGCATCCCCAAGCTTAGAATCTTGAGTCTCCTTGAATATTTCTTGGGGATGCATGGGGGCATCCCCAAGCTTGAGCGCTTGACAGTTCTTAATCTTCTTTCATCATCTTCCCTCGCACACTTGAAAACTCCCTTCATACATAAATCATCATAATATGATTAGCGAGGTTAGTACCCATAATAAAATAATTTTTTCTCTACTGGAAATAAAGATATTCTTGAAGAGATACTGTTTCTCAAGATTTACAAAAAAAATTTGCAAAGAAAAAGCAAGCTTAAGGTTTGCAAAACGAAGAAGAGGCAAAACAGGACGGAATCTGTGAAAAACAGACCAGCAGGTAGTAAAGAATTTTTTAGGGATACTTCTGCAACTAAAATCAAAACAATCATAACATACAAAAGTTCCGTAATTGTATAGAGCACGCGGTGTAAAAATTTCAGCTCAAAAAGTTGAACTGGTATTTTTCTGTGATTTTTCTAGTCACGAGGACAGAATCTGTTTTCTGCACAGCATGTCACAACTTTCACTTCCCTTGTCATACGAGGCTATAAATGGCACAAAGCTTGAAAAGTAAAGATACAATGATGTTGCTAAAGTAGTAAAAATAATCAAGACCACTAAAAACAGAAGAAAAACAAAAAAGAAATCCTAAATTCGTTGCGGGCTGCCACCCGAAAGCGCTTCTTTAAAGCCATTAGCTAGGCTTAAAGATTATAGAAGATGCTCTCACAAGAATAAGAATTTTGAAGCAAAAGAGAGCATCAAGAAGCAAATATGAAACACATTTAAGCCTAACCCACTTCCTATGCATAGGCATCTCGTAAGAAAATAAATCAAAGAAGCACAAAGTAACATGCATCGGAAGGTGGAACAAGAACAACTTTGGAAGTTTCAGTTTAGAGAGAGGTGTTTTTGTCACATGGAAGTTTCTATAACCAAACTTTCCTCTCTCAAAGTAATTTTCAGTAGTATCATGAACAACGTCAAGAATATAACTATCATATAAATCATATTGTTCATGACCTACAAGCACACGTGTATTGTTTTCAACACGTTTTTAGGATCATAAGATAAATGCAACCCATCACATTGAGCTTTGATAATAGGAAAATTATCTGGAGTTGGAGATTTGAAAACGATAATAGGGAAATCAAGTGTGGGTGCAATAGCAACAATTTCATGCTTGACATAAGGAACTATAGAAATTTCATCTTCGCAATCATAAACCATATTGGCATCATGGCCATCAACAAAGCAAGTATTAAGTTCATCAGAAAGGGAAGTATCAAGTGAGTCCTCGGAATCATGGGATTCCTCATCAAAGCAATCATTAGCCTCTTCTAGGGCAGAAAAAATTTTATTTTTAAAATCCTCAATATAAGAATTGGAAGTATAATTCTCGAAGCAATAAGCAAGAACTGCAAAGTTTTCAGATTTGTAAATAGTATCGTGATACTTTTCAATCAAATAAGCGATCTCATAAGCACCTTTAAAAGCAACAAACTCTTCAATCTTTTCAACATCAAAGTAATCATAAACACCTTTAGCATAAGAAGATAAGATCTCATTTTCATTAAACTCACATTGGAAAGGAAGGGGTTTATGATCTATATTAGAACAGCAAGTAAAATCATAAATGTGGCATAAACACTCAACATAGCAATAAGAAGTTTGTATTTGGTCCCATAAGTGTTTCCCTTTGTGAGATAGGCGGTGCCGCGTATAATGAGCATGCTCATCCAATGATCTTCCCTCAACCAAGTCGGTTGGGTTTTTAGCGTGGGCACAAATTGATCGAAGACGACCCAAGTGAAACATGTCCATCCTACCATATTTGGGTGGTTCAGCACCCATGGTAGAGATAGCATCAGAAGGCAGACAAAGGCAAAGACAAAAGGTAGCAACTATTTTTTTGTTTTTTCATAAAACACAAAATCAAAAACTGAAAGGTAAACTAACAAGACTAAAAAGTAAAGATAAAAGATAGTGTGCAACTCCCCTATCTTGAAGAGTGGAGTCCCCGGCAACGGCGCCAGAAATTTCTTTGATATCACAAGACTTTACTTCTCACCCCTCGTTGGTTTACCAAAAGTGGAAGGTTGAGATGTAGATAGCGGCAATTTCCCTTAGAGAAGATGCTAAGGTTGAGTGTCGGACCAGTAGGACTCCAACAGATACAAGAAGGTGGTGAAGTGAACAATGGCGCCGTTCACAACTCAAGGTTGCTTACTTCACCTGGACCTGCACACACAACAAATAGATTTGCTTCCCAACGAGTACAGAGGAGTTGTCAATTCCTCCGGCCTTGTTGTTTACAAAGGATAAAAAACACGGGATAATAATGATAGTGATAGCTACGGAAAAGTAAATACTGAAAGTAAACTGAAGGTGTAAACAATATTGGAAATATGGACCGGGGTCTCATGATGTTCACTAGTGATGTCTCTCTCCCAAAAGACGATAAAATAGCCATGTGAGGTAAAAAAATTACAACTGGGCAATTGACAGGATTATATGCGCAAACCAATGCTAATTATGCTATAAAGAAAGGAAGAGGCTCAAAAGCATGGGCGGTACGCCAAGACAAGTAGACCGAAATCCATCTGCATCTACCTACTAATCATCCACCTTGAGATATCTATCCAGAACATCTCGCTGGTATTAAGTTGCGAATCCCACCCAAAGTGTAAACTCAAAGCAACAGACAACTGCATTAAAGAACTTTGCGTAAAGTAAACAATCCTTGCATCCGCAAGTACAAGCACCGTTGTTTCCCCCTTGTGGCAACAACACATCCCCTAGACTCATGTTTCTCTCACTCAAGCTAGTCATCGGGGGGCATGAACCCACAATCATGCATAACGCTCCCTCTTGGAGTCACTACCTACTACTTGGCCAAAACAATAAACAACAACAGAGAACATGCAAGAATTACTCAAGAACATAAATATAAAAGAGGAGAATCAAATATATAACTCAATCACAATCTGAACATAATCTCATAATCCATCGGATCCCAGCAAACTCAGCATAGCAACAACAGATATTTTACATATGTGCCTCGATCATGTAGGGAAGCTCACGAGGTCTAATCCATGAAGAATAAAGAGGGGAGGAGAACATCACATAGCTACTGATCATAGACCCATGGTCCAAGGTGGACTACTCACGGTTCATCCGGGAAGCGTCCATGGTGGTGGAGAAGCTCCCGGAGGGGATTCCTCCCTCCGGTAGGGTGCCGGGAAGAGGTCTTCCGGTGCTCCCGATCTTGGAAGCGCGGCGGCGGCGGAATAGAGGAAAGATCACGAAAAATGGTTCCCGTCACGAGGGTTTTGCGTCACGAGGATTAAATAGGCGAAGGGGGGCAGCCAGGGGAGCCACCAGGGGTCCAGGCGGCTCCCTGGCGCGGCCCCACCCTGGGGCGCGCCGGGAGGGCGCCTGGGGCCCTGGTGGGTCTCCTCTGCCCCCCCCCCCTCGGTGATTCCGGAAGCTTCCTGATCGCTGATTTTTTATTGGATTTTCACGAATTTTTGGAGCAATTTTTATATGGGGGAAACCTGAAATAGAAAAACAGCAGAAAACAGGAAGTGACACTGGGGTGCACTGAGTTAATAGGTTAGTCCAAATATGATCAAAAGTGTATGGCAGTTCATCAATATCATAGAAATATCACACAAAAGAGGCATGGAGCAAGCAGAAATTATAGATACGTTTTGGACGTATCACCTCCCTAAAGCTTGGGGGAGGTATTGTAGTCTGATCCAGGCTAGACCAGGACATGGATTCCCTAAGAATGAATTAATTGATATATTTTATGTTGGTCTAACTGATGAATCCATATCCTATTTGGACAGTTATGCTTGTTGTGTTTTCAGGAAAAGAACACCGGACGATGCAGAAGAATTAATGGGCAAGATTGCCAAGAACCACGAAGATTGGTCCGTCCCGGAACCACCTCCGCCACCGAAAAAGAGGGTCATGCTCATTCTAAGCCCCAAAGATATGCAAGAAGAAAAGAAGTCTATTAAAGAGAAGGGTATTAAAATTGAAGACGTGAAGAATCTACCCCTATTGAGAAGTTGTGTGATCCTACCACTCACGCTCCTATGGTAGAGGTACACTCTCTTTTAGATTTCAATGCAAGTGACATCCCTCATGGTAAGCCTCCTGATCAATGTTTAGATGAGCTTGATAATTTTATTATGAAGCAAAATCACTTTAATGAGAGGATACAAAGTCAGTTGCATGATAATTCCCTTGCTATCAAAATTTTGCTTGATGTTCTAGGAAGAACAGTTAATGATGTTAAATGTCTTGCGAAGCATTTTTATATGGTTCAAACTCAGCTTGAACAAATTTCTAATGTGCAAAAAGATTTTCTTGCTAATAATGCCAAACAGGATATACAGGCCTTTGGGATTAAAACCCGAGGAGGAACTAGCACTCAAGATCCTCTCTATCCAGAGGGGCATCCGAAGAGGATCGAGCAAGATTCTCAAATGCAGGAAAGAAGAAATTGTTAGTTCTCCGAAAAAGAAGAAGAAGCACAAAGAAGCTGACAATTCCAATGATCCAAATAGTATATCTACCTCCGATGCTGAGACTGAAGACGGTGCTGAGCCTGAAAAGGATGGTGAAAAGAATGATCCACCCGAAGTTCGAGAAGAAGAAGCACCCGACAAACTCAACAAATACACTAGATAAGACTTTATCGCAAGAAGACATGGGAAGGAAAGAGAACCATGGGTACAGAAACCCAAGCCCTTTCCGGGAAAGTCTCTCAAAACTAAAGAAGAAGAGCATTACAATAAGTTTTGTGAGTGGATGAAACCTCTTTTTCTTCAAATTCCTTTGACTGATGCTATTAAGTTACCTCTCTATTCGAGATATATGAAAGATATTGTTACTAATAAAAGAAAAGTTCCTAATGACGCAATATCTACTATGCTTGCTAACTACTCTTTCAGTGGCAAGATTCATGAGAAGCTTGGCGATCCAGGTATACCCACCATTCCTTGCTCCATAAAGAATAATTATGTCAAGACTGCTCTATGTGATCTTGGAGAAGGAGTGAGTGTTATGCCTTTCTCTCTTTACAAGAGGCTTTGTTTAGAAAAAATAATCCCTACAGATATCTCTCTTCAGATGGCTGACAAGTCAACAGCCGTTCCCATAGGTATTTGTGAGGATGTTCCCGCTGAAGTTGCTAATTGTTTGATCCTTACTGATTTTGTTGTGCCTGACATGCCCGAGGATGGGAGCATGTCTATTATTCTTGGTAGACCTTTTCTTAAAACCGCAGGTGCTATTATTGATTGCAATAAAAGAAAGGTTACTTTTAATGTGAATGATAAATAACACACGGTGTATTTTCCGAAGAAGATTGAAAAAAGGCATGGCCTCAACTCTATAGAGAATATCGAGACCATGAAGATTGGTGATTGGGATTGTCCTCTACATGTGCACCACAAATACAAAACCATTATGGTGGGGAAAATATCCATTAAAACAAAGGTACCATGAATGCTTCATAGTAAGTGAAACTTTTTTCTCTATGTATTGCTAGTTTGGTAGTAGGACTTGATCAACCTTGCTATTAGATAAGTTTTATATAAGTAAAAAGTAGAGGTTGTTATGTTTGCATTTATTTTAGCTTTTATTCTTCTTGCTGTACCAAGTTTATATGTTTTTGAAACTTCACAACTCTAATTACTGCTCCAAGTTTTCAGAAAGTTTCGCAGCTTTTTGAACTTTGAATTTTTTTTCAACAGTGAAGTTGTTAGAAAAATTCCAGAAAAATAAAAATAAAAATTTCCATGCCGGGAGTGACCCAGAGGCACCTGGGGCTACCAGGGGCCCACCAGTGGCCCAGGAGGCCAGCTGGCGCGGCCTGCCCCCTGGCCGTGCCCATAGGGCGCCTGGGGCCCACCAGCCCCACCTCCAGGTATGTCTTCTTCCTCCTTCTTCCTCTCTCTCCAAAAACACGAGTTCTGCTCCAGTTCTTGCGTTCTTGTTGTTCTTGGAGGAGATTTTCGATCTCTCTCTACAACCCATCATTCGATCTAAGATTTTGAGCAAATACTCCCTGGTATGTAACTCCTTCACCCCTCCAATTAGATTTTTGATTGGTGGCTTCATTTGTGAGTATTTAGTAGCTCTTGGTGCTGTTCATATGAGCTTGCATGCATGTGTAGAAATTTATTTTCCAAGTTTTGATGCAATTTTATGCCTTAGGTAAGTGAGTAGAGTAGTTTGCCTCAACTCACTTTGTTTAAATCCTTGTTTTTGTGAATTGTCAAAAATTTCAGAACTGAGTTTCTTTGGAAAAGCAAAGGGGTGGCTTGGGAAGAAGAAGCCCGAGCGCTCCAATCGAGTTACTAGAGCTGCAGCTTTACCCTCAGCAGTTAGGGTGAGCTACAATGAAGATCATGTGCCCTGGAGTTGTTGGAAGACACAAGTCCAGCATGCGCAATGATGTATCCGTGCGATGATTTTCTTACAGCTGCAGGAATTAAAGAGGAATTTTATGGCCTTTGTGCCAATGCAGGTTTGACACGGCTAGCTTTATGCCGTGTGGTACAATACAAGAAGCTCACCTCCTGCTTTGTTAACAATTTTTGTTATAACCATGATGCTGGAACCGTCGAGTTCAAACTTTATAATGATCTCATAACCATGTCTTTGGCACAATTTTGTGATATAATAGGTGTGCCGAACATTGGTCAGACAACGAAGATGACCACGCAGCCTTCCGAGTTGAGGACCCTCTTCAACTCCCTTTGTTGCCAGGCGGAGACCGACATTCGGCGTACGAAGATTTCCAGCATTCAGTTTCCACACCTCAGGTATTTTGCATATTTTGTTGCTAGAGGGGTGTTAGCTCGTGACAACACGACAATGGTTCTGCACCAGATTTCGCTATTTATGCGAACGCCCTCTCTGATAAGAATGATTATAATGTGGGTGCCTTAATTGCTCGGCGCCTTGTTACGAACAGTAACAAAGGCGATTTATATGGTGGAGTTTACGCCACACTTATCCTTGAGTCTCTTGAGCGCACCCCGCATCCTGATGATGTTCCCTTTTCTTACACAAGTCTCGATCTTGCGGCTATCCAGAGGCATAAGTTTGTTACCATGACTTCCCAGTTTGGCAACCTTGATTATATGTTGAGGTTTGAAAGGACCATTACTCGTGAGATCCATCTACCTGCACCACTTTTGTTTGATAACACTCGCAGGAACGGATGGTCCTTCAAAGAGATTCAGTTCGATGAGTTCATGGCTAATTACCAGCCGCATAACCCCATGGAGGGGGATGTGCCCGATGAGGAGGAGCATGGTGAGTTCCCACCTTTCCAGGGAGAGACCTTCACCGAGCATGGCGAGCGATCTTATTCCGCTTGGAGCGCAGGGCCTTCCTCATGGGAGGACCCGAGGACTTCGGTGTACGCACCGGAGGGCTCATACGACTCCTGGATTTACTATTACCCCGGAGCAGGAGGCTCCTGGGGGCAGTAGCTGCTACCAACTTAGGCCAAAAGCCTAAGCTTGGGGGAGTACGTTTCCTTCTCACCTTTCCATTGTATTATCCATTTTTATTTTGTTCGCTTTGATCTTTTCGAAGTTTTTTCCCGTTCTTCTTTGTTCTTTTATTTTGCAAAAACAACAAAAAGATTTCTCTTTTCTTTTCCTTTCGCTAAACCTTTGAAAAACCCAAAAGGATTTATTTTTCTCTCTCTAGTTTGCTTTGTTGCAGAGTTCAGCTCGAGTCCGTGATGGCATTTGATTATATATTTCCCACGTTCGGTCGTGCAAGTGACAAGGCAGTAATGATGAAGCTCGACGAAAGGGACGCAACAAGGAAAACCGGTATGAACTCTTCTTGTTTCTACTTTTGTACATATGCTTGTACTTATGATTTAGAGACCAGCTTGTAGCGGCATAGTGCTATGTTTACAATGCTTTCCCAGTGGTTCATGCTTTCTTTGTGGCTGATCTCAAATAGCTAGAGTGCATAATGTGTTGTTGAAATGATTTACATGCATTGCAATGTTCATGGTTTGGCATACTAAAGTGGTATTTTGTAAGTCCCGATATGCGGTACTGTTCCAGATCTAGATGTTTCCATCCAGATCTGGGGACGAAGCACATATCGGTCCCACCGCGACATATGACGAAGTCATATGCCCCGGATTTCCAACATGATATCACAACATTACAGATACAAGGATACAACATCTCATACAATCGGCATACAACTGACTCAAATACAATACAACAGCGGAAGGTACATGTCTGAGTACAGACTACAATCAAATGCCTACTGGCAAAGAGAAAAACATCGATCCCCATAACCACACGGGTCCAGGACCTCCGCCGGGATCCGCCGAACTAGTCGTCGTTGAGTCTCCGCGTGAAACGTCGGTCACCATACCTGTTGTCGATCAAGAATCCTGAAAAGAGTTTGGGGGTAGTATCATGAGTACAGAAGTACTCAGCATCCAACTGTAGTGGTCATCTGACCCAGCAAGGACTTCATCACTCGTCATTCTAGGACAACTAGTAGTTTACGATAAGGAAGGGGTAAGTGGTGAGGTTGCTGCCGCACTAGCATTTATGAAGTGGCTAACGATCTAGAGAGTAAGATAAGAAGCCAAGCCTTCGATGAGGAATCGCCTCCCACAAGTCTTGCTATCAACTACATACGCAAACATAACACCTATCCTATCCTTGTCCTCCTCTTCGTATCCCGACGAAGAAGAAGCAGTGAAGGCACACACACACGTTGATCAAATTATATTAAGATTATCTCAGTTTTTGTTGTCTATGAACAAGGAGTAGGTCTCAAGTCGTCCATAACCGTGGACACGGCTTCTCGAAAAGATTTAACCCTGCAGTGGTGTACCAACTGCCCATTACAAGGCTCCGCACGCACGCCCATTACTCTCAGTTGCTACCTATGATAGGCAACCCTTTTATGATTTAGTCCCAAGAGATCCGGAACGACGGGTCCCTCTAACTAACAACGCAAAAATCCGGGTGGCCCCCGGTGAGTCGACATCCAACTCAAAAGCCGGCCGCGCTCTCGAGTCGGCCTCTACCGTCTGGACGAGGTCGGGTAACTAAACCAACACTATGGATAGCCCTCGAGCTTCCAGGTTTGGACCAACAAAGGAACTCTGTCTCCGCTGGCCCGAGTTGTTTGAAAATCTGCGAGGTCGACACTCGCACACACACGTTTTGCAAATGGTAAAACCAGCTTGGGCCACCACTAGAAATGTTTGAAGTTAGATAGGTAAGAAGAGGGGACCCCATAAAATCCCACACGCGGTTAGGCACGCTCAGTCTTAAAACCAATACTCGGAACTCGGATCCTAGGTGACTCGAATGGAACAAAGCGTCGGGGCGGGATAGCCTAGACCTTCCATCCTTCGTCGAATATAGTCAACATTATAATAATCATATCATCAATAACAATATAATAATGTGATAGCCCAAACCAAGGAGTAACAGGGTAACATCGTAGCATCCTATGCATGCATACTAAGCAGGGGCTGAGCAACGAGCAATAGTAACATAGCAGTACAAGGTTTGATGGGAGGGGACATGGTTGTATCAGTTTGAAATAGGTTGTAAACATGTGGTAGGATCAAGCATCGAACCTAACCTAGACTAGCATGCAAACCGCTGGTTGAAATAGAATGGATCATAAGTAATGTATAGTCCTTGCATGTTGATAAGTTGGATTCCGAAGGTGTAGTCGATCTCAAGCTCGCAACGTCTCCGAGAGGTACCCGCGGAAGCACACAAGACGATAAACACTGGAAAGCAATCAACGAACAAGCACACTATTACTACGGGGCAACACAAGATCGAGAAGACATCAAACGACACGGCAACACGATACGGATCTATCGTCGAGAACGGTTACTAACAGTTTAAGTGGGGTATTGGTCACACACGACGAATACCGCACGTTTACGGTGGTTCAAGTTTCTTAGCTACAGGTGATCAACCAACGGTTATTAACATGGCAACTCAGGCAAGCATGGCATAGCACACAAACATGTCAAGAGGTGAAGCACAAAGTAAACTATCTATGCTAGTCAATTTAAGTGAGGCACAACCTAAACATGGCATACACTAAGTGCTGCACAACAATTAAAGGATTTGGTACTGTTCTGCCCTAAACTATATTTTAGGTTGGTTAACAACAGCAAACAATAGAAAAAACACAAAGTACACGAAAAACTAATCAAGTTACATATAAAGAACACTCCAAACGGAGTTACGGTTAAAAAGATACAAGCAAAACAAGTTACGGGCACAATCTGCCAACATCACGAAGCACACTTTAGAGCAATGCATAAACAGGTTAATCAATGTAAACATGCTCACCAATGATATGGAACTAAAGTAGGCATGACAGGAAAGGCATGGCAAAAGGAATCATGCAAAAAGGCATCATAGATCAAAAGATATTAAGCAAACAACATGGCATCGCAAAGTAACAGACTTAGAGAAAAACTGAGGTGGCTGTCAAAAACCGCAGCATAGCAACTTTGGAGCTAAAAATCTATATGACCTGGAATGCTAACATGAAGATGCAATACATGTAATGAAAGTAGACATGATGCTTAACAATATGCAATTGGAATCACCCAATTCCGATAAACGGTCGCGACACACTCGTCGACTGAAGTTGCAACAAAATATAAACAGCAGCACACTAACATCAGGATAGCTACTTTGGAGAAAGATATAATCATGATGCAGCAAGCAATTATGACATGTGAATGCATAGAACTGAAGTAGAAACAATGCTTAACAGGATGCATAAGGAATCAATCAATTCCGATGAACGGTTGCGAAGCAATCGTCACCCGAAGTTGCAATAAAATAACAGTTACAGCAACTTAGCAGCAGTTAACGACAGGTAGCCCTGTTTGAACAGCAATTACACAATCAAGATGACCTCAAATACAAAAGCTCACAAAAAATGAGTTAAAGTACACGCAATTCTAAGCAACTTTCATTTTGGGGGCACGTTCATCGGAGCTACGGATCAACGGGAAATCGCATTACAAAACGGGACCAGCAGCATAATTATCACAGACTTAGAAAAATTCGGAAAAAGATAACCACTGAGAAAAAAAAGAAGTGGCCCGGGCCTCACCATGGGCCGAGGCCCAACTGCGGTAGAAAGGCCATGGGCCTCATTGGTGGCGTGGTCGCGTGGCTGCAGGCCGACGTGCTGGGCCAAGCCAGCCCAGCTGGCGGGGCAAGCGGCTCGGCTCCGATCGGCTCCGCTGGATCGAGCGCCTCGTCCCTCCTGGATGCGGACGACCAGGGGCGGCGGCGCCGCCAGGCTGCTCGCCGGCGAGGAGGGCGAGGGGGCGGCACAGTTGGAGGGCTAGGGGGCGCGGCGGCACCATGACGTCTGGATCCAGGCGGAGGGGCGACGACGGCGGCCTCGGGCGCGGGGCGTGGCGGTCCGAGCTCGAAGCTCGGCCGGCCATGGCGGCTCCGGCGCGGCCTCCCGTCGGCGACGGCCTGCGAGGGGAGGAGAGGAAGGCGAGGTCAGGAGAGAGAGAGGGTGCGGGAGGAGGAGAGGGAGACCTGCAGGGCAGGGGGGGCCGGCTGCGGCCGGAGCTCGGCGGCGGCGGCGGCTTGGTGCTGCCCACGGGCTGGAGGAGGTAGAGAGAGAAGGGTAGGTGGGAGGCTGGGGGCTCCCTGGGCCGTCGAATCGCGAGATCTGACGGTCCAGGATTGATCTGGCTAGGGTTTGGACGAAAAATGGGCTAAAATGCGAAAAATGGGCAGATCTGGGGTGGTGGCTGCAATTTGTGGCCAGGGAAACCCTAGAAAGGGGGTGGGAGTGTGGTGGTCTTTATATAGCCCCGGTGGCTGGCAGTTTGCAAAAACATCCCCGGTTTTTCTCTCGCGCGCGCGGTGCTCACTTTTCTGACCGCCGGGGGTCTGCAGTACCTCCGATTCAGGTAAAACTTCGAACTGCGCGATCAGCGCGTCGAGCCGGAGGCGTTCACCTCGCGTTGGAACCGTTCCGAAAAACACTTTCCGGCGCGCTATAAAAATAACCCGTTTAATTATTAAACGGGGTTTTTCGTTCCGATGGCTGCGGTTGGTCTCGTGCGGTTTTTGCGGCGGTGATCGGGTGGAACCCGGTGTCGCAAAGGTCGAGTGTCAGGGTGGCAAGGGTGGGTCTCCGTCCGGTATGATATAAGAGGGGGAAAAATAATCACCGATCGATAAATCGGGGATGCAAACACCGCAAACAAATCAGACAAACCAAACAATTCACACTGAAAACAAAATTTTTAATTTTTGTGAAAACTGGGCTGTTACAATACAACACAACCAACAAGGGATCTCGTCCCGAGATCCAGGACGATCTGCGGGAGAGAAAAGAGTCGACAATCTTCAACACCACCAACAAGGGACACTGCTCCATGTCGACGTCGAACTTCTGTCGAGATAAATTTCCGCAGAGAGACGACATCGTCGGAAAAACGAAACCGTCAGTGAAAAGAGGAAGAACGACCGCGAAAACCAGGTCAAGGGATAGTGATTTTCGACGCAAGTCGTAAAAACACCGATAAAAGGAGGGATGGCAATGGATGACCAAGATGATGTATAGAATCGGAGAAAGCTAAAGGTACTACATGCATTCCCAAACCTGAGATCGGAATCAAGACAATACGCTCCGAGCAAGGCATTGTAACTATTCCGAAACTCCACACTCATCGAGATCCTAAAGTTTGAAGGGGGATAAGTCGAGAGTAAAACACTTACGGCACTTGTCCTGACCAGAGCAAGGGTAAGGAGTAAAAAGATTGCTACTCTCCGATAACTAATTTAGTAACTACAAAATATTTTTTTTGTCTAGACTCGACTTCGGCCGGAGAGGGGATCCTACGGTCGGTAAGGCTCTGATACCAAGTTGTAAGGCCCGATATGCGGTACTGTTCCAGATCTAGATGTTTCCATTCAGATCCGGGGACGAAGCACATATCGGTCCCATCGCGACATATGACGAAGTCATATGCCCCGGATTTCCAACATGATATCACAACATTACAGATACAAGGATACAACATCTCATACAATCGGCATACAACTGCCTCAAATAAAATACAACAGCGGAAGGTACATATCTGAGTACAGACTACAATCAAATGCCTACTGGCAAAGAGAAAAACATCGATCCCCATAACCACACGGGTCCAGGTCCTCCGCCGGGATCCTCCTAACTAGTCGTCGTCGAGTCTCCGCGTGAAACGTCGGTCACCATACCTGTTGTAGATCAAGAACCCTGAAAAGAGTTTGGGGTAGTATCATGAGTACAGAAGTACTCAGCATCCAACTGTAGTGGTCGTCTGACCCAGCAAGGACTTCATCACTCGTCATTCTAGGACAACTAGTAGTTTACGGTAAGGAAGGGGTAAGTGGTGAGGTTGCTGCCGCACTAGCATTTATGAAGTGGCAAACGATCTAGAGAGTAAGATAAGAAGCCAAGCATTCGTGAGGAATCGCCTCCCACAAGTCTTTCTATCAACTACTTACGCAAACATAACACCTATCCTATCCTTGTCCTCCTCTTCGTATCCCGACGAAGAAGAAGCAGTCAAGGCACACACACACGTTGATCAAATTATATTAAAATTATCTCAGTTGTTGTTGTCTATGAACAAGGAGTAGGTCTCAAGTCGTCCATAACCGCGACACGGCTTCTCGAAAATATTTAACCCTGCAGGGGTGTACCAACTGCCCATTACAAGGCTCCGCACGCACGCCAATCACACTCAGTTGCTACCCATGATAGGCAACCCTTTTATGATTTAGTCCCAAGAGATACGGAACGACATGTCCCTCTAACTAACAACACACAAATACGGGTGGCCCCCGATGAGTCGACATCCAACTCAAAAGCCGGTCGCGCTCTCGAGTCGGCCTCTACCGTCTGGACGAGGTTGGGGTAACTAAACCAACACTGTGGATAGCCCTCGAGCTTCCAGGTTTGGACCAACAAAGGAACTCTGTCTCCGCTGAACCGAGTTGCTTGAAAATCTACGAGGTCGGCACACGCACACACACGTTTTGCAGATGGTAAAACCAGCTTGGGCCACCACTAGAAATGTTTGAAGTTAGATAGGTAAGAAGAGGGGACCCCATAAAATCCCACACGCGGTTAGGCACGCTCAATCTTAAAACCAATACCCGGATCTCGGATCCTAGGTGACTCGAATGGAACAAAGCGTCGGGGCGGGATAGCCTAGACCTTCCATCCTTCGTCGAATATAGTCAACATTATAATAATCATATCATCAATAACAATATAATAATGTGATAGCCCAAACCAAGGAGTAACAGGGTAACATCGTAGCATCCTATGCATGCATACTAAGCAGGAGCTGAGCAACGAGCAATAGTAACATAGCAGTACAAGGTTTGCTGGGAGGGGACATGGCTGTATCAGTTTGAAAGAGGTTGTAAACATGTGGTAGGATCAAACATCGAACCTAACCTAGACTAGCATGCAAACCGCTGGTTGAAATAGAATGGATCATAAGTAATGTATAGTCCTTGCCTGTTGATAAGGCGGATCCCGAAGGTGTAGTCGATCGCAAGCTCGCAACGTCTCCGAGAGGTACCCGCGGAAGCACACAAGACGATAAACACTGGAAAGCAATCAACGAGAAAGCACACTATTACTACGGGGCAACACAAGATCGAGAAGACATCACACTACACGGCAACGCGATACGGATCTATCGTCGAGAACGGTTACTAACAGTTTAAGTGGGGTATCGGTCACACACGACGAATACCGCACGTTTAACGGTGGTTCAAGTTTCTTAGGTATAGGTGATCAACCAACGGTTATTAACATGGCAACTCAGGAAAGCATGACATAGCACACAAACATGTCAAGAGGTGAAGCACAAAGTAAACTATCTATGCTAGTCAATTTAAGTGAGGCACAACATAAACATGGCATACACTAAGTGTCGCACAACAATTGAAGGATTTGGTACTGTTCTTCCATAAACCATATTTTAGGTTGGTTAACAACAGCAAATAATAGCAAAAACACAAAGTACACGAAAAACTAATCAAGTTACATATAAAGAACACTCCAAACGGAGTTACGGTTAAAAAGATACAAGCAAAACAAGATACGGGCACAATCTGCCAACATCACGAAGCACACTTTAGAGCAATGCATAAACAGGTTAATCAATGCAAACATGCTCACCAATGATATGGAACTAAATTAGACATGACAGGAAAGGCATGGCAAAAGGAATCATGCAAAAAGGCATCATAGATCAAAAGATATTAAGCAAACAACATGGCATCGCAAAGTTACAGACTTAGAGAAAAACAGAGGTGGCTGTCAAAAACAGCAGCATAGCAACTTTGGAGCTAAAAATCTATATGACCAGGAATGCTAACATGAAGATATACATGTAATGAAAGTATACATGATGCTTAACAATATGCATTTGGAATCACTCAATTCCGATAAACGGTCGCGACACACTCGTCGACCGAAGTTGCAACAAAATATAAACAGCAGCACACTAACAGCAGGATAGCTACTTTGGAGCAAGATATAATCATGATGCAGCAAGCAATTATGACATGTGAATGCATAGAACTGAAGTAGAAACAATGCTTAACAGGATGCAAAAGGAATCAATCAATTCCGATGAACGGTTGCGAAGCAATCGTCACCCGAAGTTGCAATAAAATAACAGTTACAGCAACTTAGCAGCAGTTAACGACAGGTAGCCCTGTTTGAACAGAAATTACACAATCTAGATGACCTCAAATGCAAAATCTCACAAAAGATGAATTAAAGTACACGCAATTCTAAGCAACTTTCATTTTGGGGCCACGTTCATCGGAGCTACGGATCAACGGGAAATCGCATTACAAAACGGGATCAACAACATAATTATCACAGACTTAGAAAAAATCGGAAAAAGATAACCACTGAGAAAAAAAAAGTGGCCCGGGCCTCACCATGGGCCGAGGCCCAACTGCGGTAGAGAGGCCATGGGTCTCGTTGGTGGCGTGGGCCGCGTGGCTGCAGGCCGACGTGCTGGGCCAGGCCAGCCCAGCTGGCGGGGCAAGCGGCTCGGCTCCGCTGGATCGAGCGCCTCGTCCCTCCTGGACGCGGCCGACCAGGGGCGGCGGCGCCGCCAGGCTGCTCGCCGGCGAGGAGGGCGAGGGGCGGCACGGTTGGAGGGCTAGGGGGCGCGGCAGCACCACGGCGTCTGGATCCAGGAAAAGGGGCGACGGCGGCGGCCTCAGGCGCGGGGCGTGGCGTCCCGAGCTCGAAGCTCGGCCGGCCATGGCGGCTCCGACGCGGCCTCCCGTCGGTGACGGCCTGCGAGGGGAGGAGAGGAAGGCGAGGTCAGGAGGGAGAGAGGGCGCGGGAGGAGGAGAGGGAGACTTGCAGGGCAGCGGCGGCCGGCTGCGGCCGGAGCTCGGCGGCGGCGGCGGCTTGGTCCTTCCCACGGGCTGGAGGAGGTAGAGAGAGAAGGGTAGGTGGGAGGCTGGGGGCTCCCTGGGCTGTCGGATCGCGAGATCTGACGGTCCAGGATTGATCTGGCTAGGGTTTGGACGAAAAATGGGCTAAAATGCGAAAAATGGGCAGATCTGGGGTGGTGGCTGCAATTTGTGGCCAGGGAAACCCTAGAAAAGGGGTGGGAGTGTGGTGGTCTTTATATAGCCCCGGTGGCTGGCAGTTTGCAAAAACATCCCCGGTTTTTCTCTCTCGCGCGCGGTGCTCACGTTTCTGACCGCCGGGGGTCCAAAGTACCTCCGATTCGGGTAAAACTTCGAACTGCGCGATCAACGCGTCGATCCGGCGGCGTTCACCTCGCGCTGGAACCTTTCCGAAAACACTTTCCTACGCGCTATAAAAATAACCCGTTTATTAAACGGGGTTTTTCGTTCCGATGGCTGCGGTTGGTCTCGTGCGGTTTTTGCGGCGGTGATCGGGTGGAACCCGGTGTCGCAAAGGTCGAGTGTCAGGGTGGCAAGGGTGGGTCCCCGTCCGGTACGAGATAAGAGGGGGAAAAATAATCGCCAATCAATAAATCGGGGATGCAAACACCGCAAAAAAATCAGACAAATCAAACAATTCACACTGAAAACAAAAATTTTAATTTTTGTGAAAACTGGGTTGTTACATATTTCCCTTTGGAGAAGTGTTGGATTGACTCGGGACATGCTTACACATGTTTATGACTGAAAAGTCTACTATGCCTTGATGATCTTTGAATTTCAGAATAGTTATATCATTTTCATGCTCAATTCAATGTTACTTTGTCGCTCTGCATGATTATGACTGTTATTGCTCTCTAGTTGGTCGCTTCCTAGTCTTTTGCTAGCCTTCGCTCGCACTAAGAGGATTTCTGCTTGTGCATCCAAGATCCTTGAAACCAGTTTTTCCATATGAGTCCACCATACCTTCCTATGTGGTAGTTACCGGCCATCCTAACAAAGACTTTCTTGTACCATCTCGAAATTATTCAAAAGCACTCCTGTGTTGTGCCTCTGCTTTAGCTCATGAGGAAGTAGTAGGTAATTCATGACCGTCTTATGTTAGACATGTCTTATCCCGGGATTGCATGTCTAATCTGCAAACCCCTAATACGAGGAGGGACTGGCATGAGTGTGCCTAGCTCACAAAAGATAATCACAACCAACAAACCCTCCTACATGCTTTGTCTATGAGAAATCAGAAAAATTTGGCAGTGATAAATAAACGAGGTTTAGGGGATGTGATCGTCCCCATCTTGGGAGCCGTTCCTCGAAACATGTCTAGCGTAAGAGGTGATTGAGTTGTCTACTAGCATTCGTTGATGAATAATGCACCTCCCAAAACACTTTTTATCTCTATTTTCAAAACCAAGAGCTCTGGTACAAGTTTAGTCTTTGCTTCCAGCCACAGGTTTTCAACCTTTCCATCAAACTCCATGGTTCGAGAGTCTCCACCTTCTTTCTTCAAAGCACCAACTAGGAGAGCATAATTGTCATTTTGAGTGTAATGTGCATTGTCCCAAAGTACTACATTGTCTTTTGCATGATTGTGGTATTATTTATTCTGAAGTTCTTAGTTCTAGTCTCCTTTAAAACTCCGGAGGAGTTTCTGCATTTATGTTTTGCTTCACTCATGGAGTCTAGCGAAATACCACTCTAGTATGTTCAAGCTTTGTGCATCGTAATCTTGTCTTGATTTTCAGTAGCGTATTATTTACTTTTAGTTGTTTATGATTGATCACTTGAAAGAAGGATTGCTTCGTGCATTGTCCTTATAGCATTGGTTCAATACTTGCTAAATTCTTTTCGTAGTACCGGATTATATACATTTTATGAAGAAAAAGAGTTTGTCAAAGTTTTCTTTGTCGCGTCCAGTTCGTTGAACTGAATTGCTTGAGGACAAGCAATAGGCTAAGCTTGGGGGAGTTGATACGTCTCAAACGTATCTACTTTTCCAAACACTTTTGCTATTGATTTGCCCTCATTCTTGCATGATTTGTACGAAACTAACCCTGACTGACGTTGTTTTCAGCACAGCTGCCTGTATGGTTTTATTATGCGCAGGAAAATAGATTTTTAGGTATCTCATAAAATTCCAGGAAAAATCACAGAAAATCCACGCACCCGAGGGGCCATTGTGCCAGAAGTGGGGCCAGAGGGTAGCCAAGGGGGCCCTAGGCCCCCCCCCTGGCGCGGCCAAGGGTGGGGCCGCGCCCCCTGGCCGCCTGGGGGCCTCCCCCCTCCTCTGGTGCCCTACCGAGGCTCCTATTTATTCCCGTGACGGAGAAACCCCGAAACAAAAGTCGTTTTCCCAATTCGCGTCGCGGAGCCGCCGCCACCCTTTGTTCTTCTCCGGGAGGGCTAATCTGGAGGCTGTTTTGGCCTCCTGTGAGGGGAGATCGTCACCATCGTCATCATCATCACCACTCCATCCTCCCTCCATGACTTATCCATCCATGTGTGAGTAATTCCATGTTGTAGGCAAAGGGGATGGTAGGGATTGGATGAGTTAGATCATGTAATAGTTTATCAGATTGTTGGGGGCATGTTGCCTATCATCTAGATTGTTGTTTATCATCTTTGCTTCAACTTGTTGCTCTTAGTGCTTGTCACTTTGGGCCCGAGTGCCATGATTTCAGATCTGAACCTTATGTGTTTGCATGAATATATTTGTGTTCTTGATCCTATCTATGAGTTGTATGCACCTGTTATAGTCCGGAACCGGCGATCCCAAAGGTGACAGCTTGGGACACAAAAGGGGATGGACTATAGTTTGAGGATTCCATGTATCCATTGATTGTTAATTCTTTGTTCCGGTGCTCTTTGACAGGAGCACCTTAATCTCCATAAGTTCCTTTTGGCCCCGTTAGTAGCGGGATGGTAGGACAAAAGATGGTGTGCAAGTTCTTATTGCAAGCACGTACAACTACCTATGGGGTACATGCCTGATGTTTGATTTATGCCTAGATGATCATTGCTTTTCTGTGTGCCTTGCCCCAAGTTAAATACATGATGTGTCTTATCCATGCAGCGCCCAACCATCCATCTCCCTAGCCTACAGTGTTTTAATTCTGTTGGTTACTAGTTGTTTGCTTTTACTGTTTTACTGTCGCTATTTCACCACCACTATTACCGTTGCTATCATCACCTCCATATCGCAGTTACTACTAATATATTGTTGCAAGTAAGTGTATCTCAGGTGCGGTGGAATTGACAACTCCACTGTTAAAGCTTGTGGATATTCTTTGGCTCCCCTTGAGTCAAATCTATAAATTGGGTTATCTTACCCGCGAAGACTATCTCGATCCCCTGCAGTTGTGGGTTATCACACTCCACCCCCCCCTTGGGAGTTTAGTCCCACATGGGGGAGGGGAGGAGGATGGCACCCCCCCTTGGCCTATATAAGGAGGGGTATGATACGGCCAAAACGTATCTATAATTTATGCTTGCTCCATGCATGTTTTGTGTGATATTGCTATGATCTAGATACACTTTCATACACTTTTGATCATATTTGGACTAACCTATTAACTCAGTGCACCACAGTGCCAGTTCCTGTTTTCTGCTGTTTTTCTATTTCAGTTTTCCCCCATATAAAAAGTGCTCCGAAAATTCGGGAAAAATCAGATAAAAAATCAGCGCAGAAGAACCTTCCGGAAGGACCTGAGTGGGGCCAGAGGGCCACCACCAGGGGCCCGGGCACCCTGGTGGCGCGCCCCAGGGGCTGGCCGCGCCAGGGGGGCGCCTGGACCCCTGGTGGCCCCCCTGGCTGCCCCCCTTCGCCTATATATTCTCCGTGACGAGGAAACCCTGATTCCAGACCCCTTTTCTCCAGAAGCAATTCCGATCTCCTCCGCCATCGCCATCATGTTTTGGGGGGACAAAATTCCTGTGCCGGCACCCTGCCGGGACGGGGAAGTGCCCCCGGATTCATCTCCATCGCCGTTGCTTCCCTCCTCCATGAAGCGGGAGTAGTTCTCCCTCGGGGCTGAGGTTTCTACCAGTAGCTATGTGTTCTTCTCTCTCTCCCATGATGTGATCTTCGTTGTGATCGTAGGCTATGTTAATCTAGGGTGATCCCATGATATTTCCCCTTCCTCTATGTATTGGATTGATGTACTCAATTGATCTTATCTAGTATAATCCCCGAGACCAAGGTGACAGCGGTCTATTGGACATGGGTTAGAAAAATATTATCATGATTGATTTCCTCTTTTGTGTGTTGATTGAAGATTGAGAGTCTCTTGGTGCTTGTCTTTGACTATCCTTGAGATATGTTGTGGTGATTGTGGTACTCTCTTTGGATGGTCGCGATGACATTGGGAAATCCATAGATTGAGAACTACGAACTTTGAGGTGTGCTTTTGTAGCCCTACATAATTCTCATCCTCTCTTGACCACAAAGGAATGACCTCCGAGTGCGTCTCCATTGCATGTTTATGTGAAATATCATGTGATTAGACTATGTTAATGTTGTTGAGAGTTGCCACTAGTGAAAGTATGAAGCCTAGGCCTTGTTTCCACCATTGTTACACCGTTTGTGCTCACTTTTATTACATGTTTGCTTGCTGCACTTTTTATTACAGATTTATATTACTTCGTTTTATCACACCTATCACCCATATTTTACCATCTCTTCGCCGAACTAGTGCACCTATACAACTCCTAGTTGTATTAGGTGTGTTGGGGACACAAGAGACTTCTTGTATCTTAATTGCAGTGTTTCTTGAGAGAGACCATCTTCAACCTCTACTTCCCTGAGTTCGATAAACCTTAGGTCATCCACTTGAGGGAAATTGCTGCTGTCCTACAAACCTCTGCGCTTGGAGGCCCAACATAGTCTACAAGAATAGAAGCGTGCGTAGACATCAAGCTATTTCTGGCGCCGTTGCCGGGGAGGTGAGTGCTTGAAGGTATATCTTTAGATTCTGCAATTAAATCTTTTCGTTTCTTGTTTTTATTTTCACTAGTTGGGTTTATGGAAAACTGCAATCTTAGTTCGCTGCTTCGGGGAGACCGCTTTGCCACACCTGTGGTAGAGAAGTCTCTGCCACCTACTGAATGTATCCCGTTCCAAATACCACTTGGGATAGTTGAAATAATTATTAATGATTTTTATGATGGGACAGTCAATCCTAGTATTCATTTGTTGAAACTTACAGAACTTTGTGAGTTATTTAAGATTTCAGGTTTGAAAAGAGGTGAAGTCATGAAGAAATTATTTGCCTTGTCACTGAAAGGAAAAGCATTGGAATGGTATAGGCTACTAGATGATTCTCACCTACGGGATTGGGAAGAGATCCAGACTCTCTTTTACTCCAAGTTTTATCCTCTTCATGAAGTCCATGAGAATAGAAATTATATTTATAATTTCTATCCTCATGACGGAGAGAGCATAGCTCAAGCTTGGGGGAGACTGAAAACTTTGATGCTAAAATGTCCTAACCATGGGCTCCCCAAAGATATGATTATTACTAATTTCTATGCAAGGCTATCTCGACAGGATAAAGACTTGCTCGATGCTTCCTCGATGGGTTCTTTCACAAAATAAAAGATTGATGCTAAATGGGAACTCCTTGAAAGAATCCAACACAACACTGAAGATTGGGAGATCGACAAAGGTAAAGAGTCAGGTATAATTTATGAGTATGATTGCATTAAGTCCTTTGTTGAAACTGCAAGTTTTAATAAATTTAGTGCTAAGTTTGGGCTTGATTCTCAACTCCTTGTTGATTTCCTCAAATCTTTTGCTTCACATCTTAATATGCCTAAGGAGAATTGGATCAAGCATCATGAACCTTTTAAAGAGATTTGCAAAGATTGTTAAGGATAATTGCAACATGCATGATCCAATTCCTGAAAATGAAGTTTTATATAAGCATGTTAATTTTTTTGGAGTGGATAGACCTTGTGAAAGGCCTATGATTGAAGAAGAGAAGTATTGTAAGCAACATAAGCATGAAAGAACAATCACTTGGGTTAGAGATTTAAATGAAATTGCTAGAGAATTGTGTGACCTTTATCCTTTTACTTGTGAACTTTGCTGCATAAAGGGTCACTTCAATTTTCAGTGCATGTACTTTCAAAACATAACTGTTAGCCAGTTGTGTGATGACATGATCACCCCTGATCTTTATGATGAGCTTATGTTATTTTTGACGTGTGAAGAGTTATCAAAAAAGACTTCTTGGCTAGATGTTCATGCTTTGGGAATAAATATCACTTTGTAGAAATGCCATCTCTATTGTGTTGTTAATTGCCATGAGAATGATTACATAAGTAAGATTAGAAAGGAGGGAACTCTACCAAAGTATAAAAATGTCTCTTATATTTCTACTAATAAAAAGGAGAGTTTATCCCAAGTTTCCCCTATTGTTTCTAATGATAAACCAGGATATGTGGAGAAACTTCCCCTCCAACCACTCCTTCCTAAGGTGAAGAAGAAGAAAAAGAAGAGGAGGAGGAAGAGGAGCAGGAAGGAAGAAGAATGGGTAACAACCTGGCCTGAGCATATTCCTCGCATCGACTTTTATCCTAACGGACAGAAATTTATGGAGGATGGTGAGCTTGATTGCATTCACTATTATCTTGAAGATAAGTCTGTAGGTACTATTGAAGATGATTTTGATTATGATATGCATGTTACTTTTTGTGATTGGGAAAATGATGATAATGCTACTTATGACCTAAAAAATCTCTTTGGTACCAACTCTGAGAGTGATGATATGGAAAGCTCCAAGCTTGGGGATGATAGGATTGCAAGTCCTTTACCCATTAGTGATGTGGTAATTGATAATTATTTTTCTAGTAAGAATAAAGACAACATGTTTACAAATATAGTTTCTAGCAATGATAATGATCTTATCTACTATGATGATGTTATAACTCCTATTTTTAGTGATTATAAAGGTACCTATGACATAAGGAGAAATTATCCTTATGAAACTTGTCATGATCATGGAGGTAATTACTCCCTTGTTGAACACCATCTTCCTAATACACAATTAATCTATAGTGTTCAAGTTGTTTATGATAGTCCTACTCCCACTATTACCAATGAGAAAGATTATGCTTATGTGGAGAGTAAGACTACCCTTTTGCATGTGGATCATGGTAACAATTTTTTATGTGATACTTATATTGTTGAGTTTATTCATGATCCCACTGAAAATTATTATGAGAGGGGAACATATGCTCATAGATATTTCAATAATATCAAATTCACTCTCTTTATGTTGAAAGCTTTGAAGTTGCACTTGTTTTGCCTTCCTATGCTAATATCTTTATGCCTCAATGAGTCAATATTCTACAAGATCCCTTTGCATAGGAAGCATGTTAGACTTAAATGTGTTTGATATTTGCTTCTTGATGCTCTCTTTTGTTCTTCAACTCTTATTTCTTATTCCTATGAGAGCATCATTAAAATCTTAAGCCTATCTTTATGGCTATAAAGAAAGAGCTCTAGGGAGACAACCCTTGTTATCTTTACTTTGAGTTTTTACTTTCTGTTTTTAGTGGTCTTGATGATTTTTAATACTGTAGCAACATAATTGTATCTTTATTTTTCAAGCTTTGTGCCAAGTATAGCCTCATATGACAAGGGAAGTGAAAGTTGTGACATGCTATCCAGAAAAACAGATTCTGTCCTCGTGACGGCAAAAATGAGAATAAATCACCAGTTCATCTTTTTGAGCTGATTTTTTTACACTGTGTGCTCTATACAATTACAGAACTTTCGTATGTTCTGAGTTTTTTGATTTGAGTTGCAGAAGTATCCCTAAAAAATTCTTTACTACCTGCTGTTCTGTTTTTCACAGATTCTGCCACGTTTTGTCTCTCCTAACTTTTTCAAACCTTAAGCTTGCTTTTTCTTTGCAAAAACTATTTGGAAATCTTGAGAAACAGTAGCTCTTCAAGAATATCTTTATATCCACTGGGGAAAAATTATTTATAAAGGGTACTAACCTCTCTAATCAGCTTATGATGAGTTATGTATGAAGGGAGTTTTCAAGTGTGCGAGGGAAGATGATGAAAGAAGATCCGGGAGTGTCAAACGCTCAAGCTTGGGGATGCCCCCATGCATCCCCAATAAATATTCAAGGAGACTCAAGCGTCTAAGCTTGGGGATGCCCCCGTGCATCCCCTTCTCCATCAACAATCATCAGTTCGTCCTTCGTCTCACTATATTTTTATCACTTCATGCGTTATGTGCTATACTTGGAGCGTCTCGCTCTTAGGTTTAATTTTTAGTTTTCTTTAGCTTTGCTTGCTGTTCATAACAAGTTAGATCCCGTCTAACTTTGCGTGGGAGAGAAACACGCTCCGCTTTCAAAATCTAGAACACATCATAGAATTTTTCATGCCTATCTTTCTCTGTTGTGTGTTCTTTACCTTTTCGTAGCTACTGCCATGTTTAGTTTTAGCTTTAGTTTGTCTTTAGCAAGAGCCTTGGCTTTTTTTTAGTTTGTTGCTGGAACTCTCTTTAGTTTTCATGTTTATCTTGTTAAGAGAGTTGGTTCTTGCACTGAGTTGTGTCTTGTCTTGAAAGTAGGTAATTGAGGTTGCTATTTAATTTTAGTAGTAACTTGCAATAGTTTTGAGGTATTGATGTGAGTAATGTATGAACTTTTGGTGTCAAGAGCTCTAGCCTATTAGTGATAGGTGTCGTATTTTGGGAAATCCGTGTTTATTTTCAAAACCTACAAAACTAGTTGAGAACTCTAGCTACTAGATGGATCACTACTCTTCTGAGGGCTCGGATATTAGAGTACACTCACGTACCATGAGTTGAGGATGCGCAAGGATAACCAAACCCCCATACACTCCTCCTCGGGGTACCTGTCTCTTTGTGAACCTCCTTACTAGATTGAGAGTTACCGATAATAAGTGCATGAGTTCTTCGGACTAATGTAAGTATTGAAAGTTGACACTTCCACCTCCTCATATTTGCTAGCCTCTCCCGTGTCGTGCATTGCCTCCTTCTCACTCCGAGAGTTGGCGTCCACCTTCGCCGGTACACCAAACCCTTGGCATGATACGCTCTGTCATCATAAACCTCCTTATATCTTCCTCAAAACAGCCACCATACCTACCTATCAAGGCATTTCCATAGCCTTTCCGAGATACATTGCCATGCAACATCCACTTCTTCATGACTTGATCTTCATGTCATACATGTTCCTGCTACACTGGCAGCGGCATACATTGCATACATCATGATAGTTATATCTTCTTTATATGAGTACCTTTGTAAAGTGTGAAAGATCTCCTATATTCTTGTAAAATATAGAGTGTTGCCCCTAAAGTGAGGAAAAGATCCCAAAGAGGACAAATGAGAGTTAAATAGAAAGAGCCATTGAGGCCACCAAAAAAAAAGAGAAAAAAAAAAGAGAAGGGGCACACTACTATTCCTGTTGAGAGATCCACACTAGTACTTCATGCTCTATCCCTTGTACTCCATAGAGATCATCATCATGCATATAGCTATGTGGGGACCTTCACACTATAGAACTTGTCTTGTATATTCCAATGATGAGCCTCCTCAAACGAGCTCTAGGTCTTCTTGAGCAAGCAAGTTAGATGCACCCCCACTAGTTCCCTTGGAGAGCTTTTAGCTCACATGTGCATCCGTTGCATGGAAATCCCTACTCCTCACATCATATCTATCATATGGCCTTCTCTCGCCTATGATTGTCCTCATTGATGTAAGCCTTTCACACCTTTTTGTCTTCCTCCTCCACCTTCTTTCTTTTTCGCCTTTTAGGTGTCAACTTTCTTGCTTACGCTCATCCATTGCATGAGTGCTCAAAATGTCGAAAAGGAGTGGATCATTTTGACTTGTACCTGGCTAGCGGTCTGGGGATGAGTCAAGATAAGATTCCAAAGAAGACCAAGTGTGAAACTTTAGTAGATTGAGTTCTCAACACAAAAATACTTTTTTCTCGTATATCCCTATCCCCTTTCTTGCACGCAAACACCATTTGGAGACATTCGAGTCACGGACAGCGAGAGCTCTTGCACCTTTTGTTCTTTTGTTGCTTGTGTCAATGCTAATATAGAATCTTGCATGTTATGGCTTGAATTGAATCTCTAACCTTGATTGCTTTACTTTTCAAAGTTCTTATATGGTTGCTAGCATGTCACCACAGAAATTATGCTGTTATCATTTACCTACTCGAGGACGAGCAGGAATTAAGCTTGGGGATGTTGATACGTCCAAAACGTATCTATAATTTCTGCTTGCTCCATGCATGTTTTGTGTGATATTGCTATGATCTAGATACACTTTTATACACTTTTGATCATATTTGGACTAACCTATTAACTCAGTGCACCACAGTGCCAGTTCCTGTTTTCTGCTGTTTTTCTATTTCAGTTTTACCCCATATAAAAAGTGCTCCAAAAATTCGGGAAAATCAGATAAAAAATCAGCGCATAAGAACCTTCCGGAAGGACTTGAGTGGGGCCAGAGGGCCACCACCAGGGGCCCAGGCGCCCTGGTGGCGCGCCCTAGGGGTTGGCCGCGCTAGGGGGCGCCTGGACCCCTGGTGGCCCCCCTGGCTGCCCCCCTTCGCCTATATATTCTCTGTGACGAGGAAACCCTGATTCCAGACCCCTTTTCTCCAGAAGCAATTCCGATCTCCGCCGCCATCGCCATCAAGTTTCGGGGGGACAGAATTCCTGTGCCGAAACCCTGCCGGGACGGGGAAGTGCCCCCGGATTCATCTCCATCGCCGTTGCTTCCCTCCTCCATGAAGCGGGAGTAGTTCTCCCTCGGGGCTGAGGTTTCTACAAGTAGCTATGTGTTCTTCTCTCTCTCCCATGATGTGATCTTCATTGTGATCATAGGCTATGTTAATCTAGGGTGATCCCATGATATTTCCCCTTCCTCTATGTATTGGATTGATGTACTCAATTGATCTTATCTAGTATAATCCCGGAGACCAAGGTGACAGCGGTCTTTTGGACATGGGTTAGAAGAATATTATCATGAGTGATTTCCTCTTTTGTGTGTTGATTGAAGATTGAGAGTCTCTTGGTGCTTGTCTTTGACTATCCTTGAGATATGTTGTGGTGATTGTGGTACTCTCTTTGGATGGCCGCGATGACATTGGGAAATCCATAGATTGAGAACTACGAACTTTGAGGTGTGCTTTTGTAGCCCTACATAATTCTCATCCTCTCTTGACCACAAAGGAATGACCTCCGAGTGCGTCTCCATTGCATGTTTATGGGAAATATCATGTGATTAGACTATGTTAATGTTGTTGAGAGTTGCCACTAGTGAAAGTATGAAGCCTAGGCCTTGTTTCCACCATTGTTACACCGTTTGTGCTCACTTTTATTACATGTTTGCTTTCTGCACTTTTTATTACAGATTTATATTACTTCGTTTTATCACACCTATCACCCATATTTTACCATCTCTTCGCCGAACTAGTGCACCTATACAACTCCTAGTTGTATTAGGTGTGTTGGGGACACAAGAGACTTCTTGTATCTTAATTGCAGGGTTGCTTGAGAGAGACCATCTTCAACCTCTACTTTCCTGAGTTCGATAAACCTTAGGTCATCCACTTGAGGGAAATTGCTGTTGTCCTACAAACCTCTGCGCTTGGAGGCCCAACATAGTCTACAAGAATAGAAGTGTGCGTAGACATCAGGGTACACCTCCCTTTTTCCAACACACAATTATTCCTCTCTCTCTCCTTCTCCTTCATGGAAGTGGACTCCCCTTGTTTGGAGTCTGCACATGGATTGGAGTTCTCCACCATAAGGCAGGTCGTCGCTCTGCTGGAGTCGGGATCCGAATCCGTCTTTCTTCCGCTGCTCGCCTAGTTTGGGGCCCTGGAGGAACATCGATTGTACCGTACGTGTATAATCTCTTCGAGGCACTACACCTGTGGTGCTACTTCATCGCCGGAGGTAAACCGGGAGTCATCCTCGCCGGTGGTCTACTACATGACAGGGAGGTCGTAGTTCCGAGTCTACGCCAGCCACGTTCGCAAGAACGTTTCCCTCTTTTGGTCTTCAAAGGTATGAACACCGATTCCCTCTGTTACTTTACATCGCCATAGCATAGATCTTGGGTTCGGGTACCGTAGGTATGAAAAATTTGTGATATCTGCCCCGTATCCCAACAGTGTCTAGTGAGGACGTGATACGTCCCAAACATATCTATAATTTCTGCTTGCTCCATGCATGTTTTGTGTGATATTGCTATGATCTAGATACACTTTCATAAACTTTTGATCATATTTGGAGTAACTTATTAACTCAGTGCACCCTAGTGCCAGTTCCTGTTTTCTGCTGTTATTCTATTTCAGGTTTCCCTCATATTAAAAGTGCTCCAAAAATTCAGGAAAATCAGATAAAAAATCAGCGTTTTGAAAGCTTCCGGATTCACCGAAGAAGGGCCAGAGGGGTCCCACATGGTGCCCAGGCAGCCAGTGGGCGCGGCCCAGGGCTTGGCCACGCCGGGTGGCCTCGTGGGCGACTGGTGCCCCCCCGGTGCCCCCCTTTGGCTCCTATTTATTCTCCCGTCGCAAAAACCCTAATTCCAGACCCCTTTTCTCCAGAAGAAATTCCGATCTCCGCCGCCATCGCCGACAAGCTTCAGGGGACCAAAATTCCTGTGCCGGGACGGGGAAGTGCCCCCGGATTCATCTCCATCGACGTTGCTTCCTCCCTCCATGATGCGGGAGTAGTCCCTCCTCGGGGCTGAGGTTTCTACCAGTAGCTATGTGGTCAATTATCTCTCCCATGATGTGATCTTTGTTGTGATCATAGGCTATGTTAATCTAGGGTGACCCCATGATATTTCCCCTTCCTCTATGTATTGGATTGATGTACTCACTTGATCTTATATAGTATAATCCCCGAGACCAAGGTGACAGCGGTCTATTGGACATGGATTAGAAGAATATTTTCATGAGTGATTTCCTCTTTTGTGTGTTGTTTGAAGATTGAGAGTCTCTTGGTGCTTGTCTTTGACTATCCTTGAGATATGTTGTGGTGATTGTGGTACTCACTTTGGATGGCCGCGGTGACATTGGGAAATCCATAGATTGAGAACTACGAACTCTGAGGTGTGCTTTTGTAGCCCTACATAATTCTCGTCCTCTCTTGACCACAAAGGAATGACCTCCGAGTGCGTCTCCATTGCATGTTTTATGGAAAATATCATGTGACTAGACTATGTTAATGTTGTTGAGAGTTTCCACTAGTGAAAGTATGAAGCCTAGGTCTTGTTTCCACCATTGTTACACCGTTTGTGCTCACTTTTGTCACATATTTTCTTGCTGCACTTTTTATTACAGATTTATATTACCTTGCTTTGCCACACCTAACACCCATATTTTACCATCTCTTTACCGAACTAGTGCACCTATACAACTCCTAGTTGTATTAGGTGTGTTGGGGACACAAGAGACTTTTTGTATATTAATTTCAGGGTTGCTTGAGAGAGACCATCTTCAACCTCTACTTCCCTGAGTTCGATAAACCTTAGGTCATCCACTTGAGGGAAATTGCTGTTGTCCTACAAACCTCTGCGCTTGGAGTCCCAACATAGTCTACAAGAATAGAAGCGTGCGTAGACATCAGGACGCTGCCAGAAGGGAGCGGGTTTGAGAGAGTCCTGGTGTACGGTGGGGACATGGTAGGCACCAAAGGACAAAATGGGTGGTCGGAGTCGTCGTCTTCGACGAGACCAGACGCGTAGAGTGTGCTAGTGGCATGCCAGCCAAGTGGTCATTGTGTGCACTGGCGCACCCGAGGTGAATTGTCTTGGAAAAGTTGTCTCGGGTGTTGTCACTTCACTCTTGAGCTTCCATGTGTCTTGGAGTTGACCACAGAAGGCCTGGGATACTTACCCTCATCTAGAATTGTTTCTGGATAGAAACTTTGGTGAATTTCTGGATTAGAAATCTTGAGAATTTGAGAAAGGGTGTTTTTCATGTGGGAATGGTGTAGGAAGATGCACATGCTGGTGAAATATCAATCCATTTAGACCCTGATTTTCCAACCTCAATTTGGTCCAGAAATAAAGTTTGGATGCTAGCCTCACTTTGGATTGATGGATTTAGCTGGAATTTAGTGTAGGGAGATGATTTAGGTGTAAGAAGATGCTACAAAATTCAATCCATTTGGGATCTTCTTGCTGATACTTCCTTCACAAAGCTTCTCACTGGACATAAAATTTCAAGAATTGGTGAGAAATATTGGCTTGGAAAATATAGTTGAACTTTGGCATGTGCTAATGACATGAGTACGATACTTTGCTAAAAAGGTTGAGGAGATTTCAATAAATATAAATAGTACTTACTTCACAAAGTACTATTCTGTAAAAAAAACAAGATGAATTTCTCTAACTGAAAATTTGAATTGGGCTTTGAGATATTTTTGGGTATTGTGTCAAGATATGATGTCAGAACATGTGGAATTAATTTGGGGAATTATTGATCAATAAAAGCATAGGTTGCTTCACAACCTACAAAGGAAATGAATATTCCTTTTAATAAGAAAGGAATATATTGAAGAAAGAAAATAATGGTTTTGGGGCATATGGGTTATGGAATTTTTTAACATGGTCTTTAGAATCTTAATTCTCTTGGGGCAAAAGGAATGTAACTATGCACAAGTTCAAAGTCCAAACAGTTGTTTTAAACCAAACTAAATGAAAAAAATTCAAATAACCCAGATAAGTTTTTGGAAAGAAAATTTTGAAAAAACCAGGATGTCACATCATACTGATTTCCCATCCGTATAGTGACAAATCTCCCTCTCCCCCATTTCAAATCCGATCGTATATAACCCCCCCCCCTTGTTAGCGCCACCACATTCATCCTCTTCTCTTATTTTGTAGTCGGCTGACTACTCATTCCCATTGCCCCCTTCTTTTCCCTCATTACTATATCGGTGCAATTGTACCCTCTACTGGAGCTTTTACAGGCGAGACCAAAGAATCTTAAAATTCATTTTGTAAATCCATGTTGTAATTCTAGTTGAAATCGATGTCTAAATTTAGCATGAACAAACTTTTATTGTTAAGGTGAAGAAGGAAGATGTCTTCACCAATGAAAAAGCGGATCCTATATAATAGAAAAAAATATTGAAGACTGGTATTATAATAATTATGACTTTGTACGATATCGCAACATGTTTTTATGTTTTTTTTAGGAACACAGTACAACTCTGACACTCACAAACACGAGTATACAATCATCCCTATGACGCACACACGCACACCCTACCCCTATGAGCATCTTCGCTCATCTTGAGATTAACGAAGCCACCATCTTGTCTTCGACGGAAACGTCTCCTCCCACTGAAAACGCATCACCGGAAGCCCTCAAATAAATTCAGGAAAATGCGAGCACCATTGTTCAAATGTGGGATTTGAACTCTGGTGGGCTGTAACCAACTCAACCACAGGTTGATTCGCGCAACAGATTTTTATGTTGAAGTCGCTTTTTTATGCTAATGGAGATTGTCAATATGGCAGTGCATTAGAGTTGCTCTTACGGACCAAGCCACGTGGACCGCAGCTGAGAGAGAGGGGGGAGAGAGATCTGAGGAGTCAGGCTGGTAGCCTGAAGATCCCACTCGCAGTCGCAGGCAACCTTGGGGAGGGATCCGAGGTAGGTAAGCCTACAGATTCTTTCTTGATTCCTCCATCTATGGTTCCATTTGATCCGATCTTTGATTTCTTTCTGCCGTGGTACATGGCTTGATGATTATTCGTCTTGGTCCTCCGTTGGATTTCATATTAGGATTAACCTCTGTATCATCTGTACATAGCAAGAGGTCAACCCTTGTTGAAACAATTCCTCCATCGTTTCTTGCTTATTGCTTCAAGTTGAACTTTCTGATCACTGGATTCTCCAAATCAATATGTTTGTGTAACTGACTCTGGAAGAGAACTACTAAATCTGCATGATCCCATTCCCCATACGAGTTGAATTAGAGACATCACAACACCGGCCAGCGTTACATTTACTAATATTAGTGCAAGACAGCTTTGCAGGGATTTGAAGCTAAGATGAGTGGAGGACATGGTGATGCTGGGAGACCTTCAGGTATACAACAGAGACCTTTTTTGAACAGTATGTAGAACAAGACAGACCTGTTCACTTATTTATTTGTCATTTTGTCCCTTTGTTGACAATGTTTTTCTGTCAATACTAGTGCAGTTAATAGTTTTTGAATACTAAGATTTTTACACGCATGCTGGTAAATATTACCGTCCTGTGCCTGCTCTGCTGTGCCAATGCAACACCCTTGCTGTGGTAGTGCTGTTTGGCAAAAAAAGGAGTTAATTTCTAATTTGTAAAAGTAATATGTTTGAGCATGTGTGCGGTGTGTGGCAATGTTAATGTGACACGAGGCAGAGAATTGCTTGCTGAGCAGTGAACAAAGTTGGGCCAGATTTAAAAGAATCTTGGCAACCATGCGCAAATAAACACACATATGTGTATCTCTTATAATTTTGTGATTGGACAAGTATTTACTTATTTTGCACAGATAAGTAGAAATGCTTTCTTACAAATTCGAGTGCTAGCGATTAAGATCAAATCAGGTCACTGGTCTGGTCCATCTTGTACTGTGAACTCAAATTTCACCTTTGAATTGCAGGTAAGATGGCGAAGCTGAAGGAGTTGCTGCACAGAAGTGAAAAACGCATTTGTGCTGACTGCAGCGCACCTGATCCCAAATGGGCGTGAGTCATTTGACGTTCTAACTAGTTGATGATTTAAGCTATCACTGCTTAAACTATAATAACTAGATAGTTATCAGTCAGTTTCTTATCATTTTCTGACATTTTATATGTACCCCCTTTTGGTTCCGACGATGCTTTTGCACAAGAAAATACTAGCATTTTGTTTGTTTTATTCACTAATTTTCTGTTGCAAATAACTGAGTATTTCCTTACAGATCAGCTAATATTGGAGTATTCATATGCGTAAAATGTTCTGGTGTTCACAGAAGTCTCGGTACACATATCTCAAAGGTTTAACTAGCTGCAACGCAGCAATAATCTTATGTGTGTATTTTTCCTACTTTTTTCGAAGAAAAAGTAACTAGGAAGTGTCTAAACTAGTATTGACATTGCAACCAATGCATGTAGTTGCAAGTAGTACGCATGATGCAAGATATAGCTTCAGGATAAAACACACATGCCTTCATTACCATATCAGCTTCTAACAAAAGTTGCCATTTAACTATTGGAAATGAGCTGGTTTATATAAAATTAATGAGTTCCAAACAAGTCGTAAGTTAACCTTTTTTTACTGGCCCAGGTCCTGTCAGTGACACTAGATAAGTGGTCTGACGATGAAATTGACTCCATGGTAGAAGTCGGTGGAAACTCCCAGGCTAATGCAATCTATGAGGCCTTCCTCCCAGATGGCTACTGCAAGCCACGCCCAGATTCCACCCAGGAAGAACGACAAAAATTTATCAAGTATTTCGTCTTGTTTCTCAGCTGGAACTTCCATATGGTTCAGTTTATCCCTTGCAATTTCCAGTTTGATCACCTAACTTAACTGAGCAAATGGTTGTTTACCTTGAAAAAATTCCATAAAGGGCATTTACAATCCGATCGATCAAGTGGTTTATTCATAATCTCCATGTTACTACCACTATAATGCTATTCATTAGCCACTGTCTGTCTCAATGTTTCAGGTCCAAATATGAGCTCCAAGAATTTCTGGAGCCAAGCCTACGGATCGTCTCTAATCATCCTAGCAATGCCGGAAAACAAGCATCCAACTCACATTCTGGTAGCTCCCAGTGTGAGGCAAGGCTGCCCCAAGATTGTTAATTAAGTAATTGACACAATCTCTTTGTTTTTTTATGATGTTACACATATCACATGTTCCTCCTCCGCAGATTGGCATGGTCGAGTTCATCGGGATACTGAATGTCAAAGCCATCGGAGGCACCAAATTAGCTATCAGGGATATGTCTAGCAGCGACCCTTATGTTGTCTTGACTCTGGGACAGCAGGTAATCACATAGTGAACCTCGGTTGAAACTTGAAAGTGAAATTTGGACATTCTTGCAGTAATGTTTTTCCAGCAAATTTGAAAATGTGAGCATTGTTGTCTGCAGAAAGCACAGACATCAGTGATCAAAGGAAACCTGAACCCTGTCTGGAATGAGGAACTCAAGCTCTCTGTTCCTCAGGAGTACGGGCCTCTGAAGCTGGTAACACTAATCTCATGAGAATCTAGCATTAAGAAACAAACACAAAACTCAGATTTAATCATCTGGCAATGATATCATCTTATAGCAAAAAAAGCTCATTTCTTACAAGATCCTTTTGTTATCACCTTTTACCACAACCAGCAAGTGTTGGACCATGACATTGTGTCCAAGGACGACCTGATGGGGGAGGCTGAGATCGACCTGCAGCCCATGATCAATGCGGCAACATCGTTCGGAGATCCAGGGCTGCTTGGAGACACGCAGATCGGCCGGTGGCTCAAGTCTGGTGACAACGCTCTAATGGCCGACAGCGCTGTCATGGTGACTGGAGGCAAGGTGAAGCAGGAGGTCTCCCTGAAGCTGCAACACACTGAATCGGGGGAAGTCACGGTGGAGATGGAATGGATAGCTCTAAACATGTAGAGAATCAGGATACGATGGAAAATGCAGGCCGCTTCATACACAATGATTTGTTGTATTTTGCTGCAAATGATCCATCGAATCGACTTCTGGGGAAAACCAGATTCAGTCACGATGTATGCAATAACAAACATATCTTGAACACAAGTTTTTCGGAGCAAACACAGTTTCGATAAATACCATTTTTGTTTTGTTTCTGCGAATGAACTTGTATTGCTAAAAAATCAGAGGTTACAATCTGCACGGTACAGGTCCTCCACATCATCAGGAGCATAAGGACGTGTTTGCCTGCTCGTATCTAGCCCAACCAGGCCCGATATGTTTGGTTGCCTAGGCTGCATCCACATCTTCGCCCGCACGAAACTTAAAGCACCCTTGAGCCTGGTCCTGGTCGAATCAGCCGTTTCTAGCGAGCCAGGCTCGGGCGAGCCACCCGTGTCATTTCGCGTCTCGCCTCGAGGAGCGCAGGAAACAGATGGGATGACTCTTAACTCGCTCGCCCGCTTTTGTCACCGTGCACGACCCCGTTCACACCGCCCCTCTCTCTCACTCTCCTCACTCCCCCCACCGCTCATGGCTCTTCGTCGCAGCAATGTCTCGCCCGCCGCTGCGCCACCCCTTGACCCCCATCGCCGGCGGCAACCCCTTCCAGGAGCACTGGTGGTCGGCTTGGCCAACATGAGCAATATAAAGGCGGCGCTCCTTGCCTCCTCTCCATCCGCAGCTCCCCCCCCCCCCCCAATCAGGACAATGTGCCGGGGTAGTGGCCTTCTGATTTTCCGCCGGCGCAGGGGACATCATCAGCGGCGATGGAGGGCCCATCTGGGGCCCTCTGTTCAGCACCGCGGGAGGGGGTATTTTACCCCATTCGAGTGTTTTCTCCTTGACCACCGATGGTTGCCTATGAGCCGTGGAGGTCGGCGCGCTCTTCGGCGAGCGCGTTCGATGCTTGGCCGATGGCATCCTCGTCCTCCACCGCTCAAGGGAGCATCAGCATCGACATTACCGTTGGCAATGTCGGCTCATTATCGAAGTCCCCTCCTTCCCGTCGGGGTTTGCTCCCAAGTTAGCCTTCGCTGCAACGACAGTCGCTCCGTAAGTCTCTTTCCCCTTTTCTCGTGTATGTACTCCATCTAGGGTTTGCTCTGTAGTACTATGCATTGCTCGGATTGGATCATATTCGATTGGATCCGATCTGATTCAATCTGATTCCCCTTTCCCTTTTGCTCCAATGCTTGTGTTCATGTGCACTTCCACTGATAGTGTAGAACCTACGTGCTTGTATGTGATTGTATGTGCTATGTTGAACCTACGTGCATGGTGATTTGTGTAAGATAAATATGCATGTTGATGTAGGACCTCTGATTAGTGTAGGAAAAATATGCATGCTGGTGATTGCCACTTGCCAATCATCAGTGACATGCTACATATGTGCTTTCCATCATGTCCATGCTTAGATCTTCAGTTCGATGCTCCCTATTTTGCACATGTACATGTTTAGATCATGATGGTCATGCAATATATATGGTTTGTATGCTTAGATCATTAGTGCCAACATCCCTGGTTTGCATCAAGTCCCTATCAGTTGCAAAGAATGCAATGTTGGGCAACTGCCACTCACGAGTGACAGCTGCCAAACATGCAGTGCTATGACCTTAACATAGCACTGCCATATTTGGCAACAACCACGTCAGTGGTTGTTGCCAAAGAAGCAGTGTTATGTTAAGATCATCGCACTGCATTCTTTGACCAGTGTTATGTTAATATCATAGCACTGCATTCTTTGACCAGTGTATGTTAAGATCATAGCACTGCATGTTCATATCATGAGTGGAAATTGCAAAGGATGTAGTGCTACGATCTTAAGATAACACCGCTTCTTTGGCAACTGCCACTTATCAGTGTAGTTGCTAATGCTCTTACACACTTGTGCAGGACGCAAGACTCCGAGGACACCATCCTCATGAACTACTGGCTCAAGAGGATGAACCTCCCCGGCAGGGTGGAGGTACTGAGGGTACCTCAGACGGTGTGGCGCAGGCCGAGGACAGGACATGAGTCGGGCGCCAGGGAACCCATCCGCTTCTAGGTCCAGATCAAGGACGAGTAGGATATGTCCATGTTCACCATCCCTCCCCAGTTCAGGGAGGTGATGTGGCAGTGGCTGGTGATCAAGCCCACACGAGTTGTGCGCCTGTCGTCCTCCAAGTGGTGTGAGTTCTGAGTGCAAATCAGAACCACGAGGGGCATATGGTCCTTGGATAAGGGTGGGAGTATTTATATTGCCGCCATAGGATCATCCCTGGTGACCTCCTCGTCCTCGAGATCAGTGAGGTAGGGTTGAAGGTCCACATCTACAACAAGAAGAGCTCCAACGTGTGCACGGTGCGCTGCACCAGGCACAAGTACCTTGGATATGGGAATACGAGAGGAAACATATTTTTGTTGAGAACTCAATCTACTAAAGTTTCACATGTTGGGGTTCGGGGCAGAAAACACAAATTTTTCCTTGACCTACGATACCCAATCCCAAGACCTATGCTATGCTGATGCAAGTAACGGACAGAAATAGATCACATACCAGTATGTAGTCCGTTAAGCGGGAAACGTTCCCGCATGAACGTGGTTGGTGTAGTCGTACCGGCAATCCCCGATGCCGCGCAGATCCACGATGACTCCTGTAGCCACCCGATCCTTGTGGACCGATGACGGGATTATGTCCCCGTCGGAACGTTGCTGATGAAGACCTCGCGATACGACCACGACGATGAAGTAGCACCACAAGTGTAGTGCCTCACGGGATTATACACATACAGTATACCCGACGTCCCTCCGGGCTCCGAACCAGTAGAGCAGCGGAAAGAAGATGGATTCGGATCCCGATTCTAGCAGCACGACGGCGTGCGTATAGTGGAGAAATCCCCAACCCAGAGCAGCCTCAAAACAAGGGGAGTCCAGTCAGAGGAAGGAGAAAGGAGGGAGAGAGATGAGAAACTTTTCTCAAAAAATTCATGATTAAAAGGGCACCCTACCCCTCCTTATATAGGTCAAGGAGGGGTGCCACCTCCCCTCAACTTCCCATGTGGGACTAATCCCAAGGGAGGGGGGTGGCGCACCAAATAAGGGGGGTGGGCCCCCTCATGGCGCCATGGCCCATGGGGAGGACTCCCTCTCCCCCTAATGGGCCCTATGAGGCCCATATGCCTTTTAATTCATTTTTAATTATATTTAATTATATTTTAATATTTAATTCAGATAATTAAATAATAAAACATATATTAAATATTATTAAATATATTTTGAACCTTTCAAAATACCCAGAACAACTTCCGGCCTTCATCGGAACAATTCCGGTCATCACCAGAACAATTCCGGTGTTCTCTCCAATTTCTCCGGTGATCCCGAATCAATCCTTACTGCGTCGAGTACCCTTAAGTGTAACACCCTACGGTCCGGGAAACAGCAGACATGATCGAGACAACTCTCATTGATCAATGACTAATCAATTGGACCTGGTTACAATCCTTGATAGCCCCTGCGCTTCCATCGAATGAACTTCAATCGCTGTTGGATCCGTTAACCGTGTGCCTGTTCCCTTTGTCCCGTGGTACTTTGCTTGTCCGAGGTTTGATCATCGGTATCCACTATACCTAGTCCGTCCTCGTTCTCAACAAACAAGTTTACTCGTTCCCGTGATATTACAACTCCGTGACCTAGTCACATGTTTGCAAACTTTATGATGTAACATCACCGAGTGGGCCGAGAGTACCTATCCGTCACACGGATGGACAAATCCCGCTTTGATCTATTTGCATACTCATCAACCATCTATTTCGGAATACCCAAAGTGCATCGTTATAGCCAGCATATTTCAGTCAGGCGGTGGGATACAAATCAAAGTCTCCTCATAGATGACAATTACGTATGATCATTACGGTCAAAGGATCTGGTCACTACGTTATAGTTATCGCAATGTCAAACTATGTGACTTGATCACATCGCAACACTTCTGGTGGGTGTATGTCCATCATATAATTATCCAATGATACGACTCCATTGTCAACAGACGCCATTGTCTCATGATCAGGAAACCTTGATCATCAATCGCCCAATGGACTAGTATACTAGGGTTAACTAGGGACCTGGTTGTTTGTATACCACACCTGTATTAATGTTTCCGCTTAATACAGTTCTAGCATAGTATCAAACGTATTATGAACTATTGGAATATGCTCAATAAAACATATTTTATTTGCCTCTAGGGCACATTCCCAACAGTCTCCCACTTGCACTAGAGTACAAATAAACTAGTTGCAGTTTCTCTGGATCATAACTCCTTATTGATCATGCTTGCCCGTGGAAGAGGTTGTATCAACGGTCTGGGTACCATTCAGAACCGTATGTCCTTTTGCAAATCATAATGTCACCTAATTTGACATTCCTTCATTATCCACTATAATGATGAGGTATATATATTTGGCGGTGAAATGAGACTTCGTTTGCTGTGTCATAGCAATGACATATGGTTGGTCAGCGGACTCTCCCATAGTCATGCACACTTGAAACTCACTCAATCAGAAGTCGAACTTCTTAAGCCATAATATAACTCCTGCTACTTCTAAAGCAGCCACATCAATGTAGATTCAATCCTTAGCGCATTGTATGCAACTTTGATGTCTAACCATGTTTCTTTCAACTTAGGCATTCATTAGTATGATATCTCAATTTTCTAGGTTAGTGTCAAAACTTGAACCAGCATAACATTTATGGTCAAGTCCACTATCCTTTACAAATTTGAGATGTATCCTCAGTTCTCTTCAGACACTGAAGGATAAACTTAACTCTTTGTTCAATGATTTACTCATAAATCATATCACAACATGTTCTTACTACTAAGAACTTGGGTCACATTACGTCGAGTACAAAACTCTGGTTTTATATGAAAGAACCTATGACAAAGGCATAGAGGATCCAACACATCCATTTCTTTCATTAACCATTAACCATTGTTCTTGTACTGAGATTAACTCAATACTTCTCTTGGATATACAAGTAAGGACCACTTCTTGACTTGTCCCATTCTGAACTCCTTCAGAATCTTATCCAGGAAAGTATTACGACTCAATGTTATTAAACACATATCTATCTTAATAGATCTTCAATGCTTAATACTTTATTCATCTTCATTTATGAACGATTCAAATAATCATTAACACAAACTGCACCATTCATAATATGTTATCCATATATGAGAATGTTATCATGCTCCCACTCAAATATGTCATGCACATATTAAGTTATAGGATAACACTCATATTGCTCCCACTCAAATATGTCAGCCACATATAAGACAAGGATAACATCCACATGGCTCCCACTTAGATATGTCAGACACATATTAAGTTCAGGATACTAACCACATGGCTCCTACTCAAATATGTCATTTACATATAAGGCTAGGATAATACTCCCATAGCTCCCACTCAAAATATGTCGTCTACATATATCAAGTTTCAGGAAACTATTCAGCTCCCACTCAGTTTCATGCAAATGCATGTTTCCTCGATATTTTGGTTAAGTCCAAAATCCTTTGATCATTCATCAAATCGAGAATTCAGTTTACGAGACACTACTATCCATATGTTTTTCCAAAACCTTCTTGTTGTACCAATTACAACACTTCTTCAAATACAGGATTTGAGGAAGTCACGGTATTGATAACAATCCTGGATCAATCGTAGTGAATATCCCTTTGACTCAAGCATTGCTACACATTGTAGTCAACCCATTGAATTTGTCAGAAACAATCTTTGTGACAAACCAATCTTGACGTCCCTTTGATGTTCACATTTATTCCTCATAACTCTGAAGTTATTGTGAATATCAAGTAACCTCCTTACTTGATAAGATTCAAGCAATCTTAAATGTAACTCAACATAGGATTTCATGACTCATAGTCATATCTCGTACTTAGGTCCACCATCGCTTCTTTGTAGTTCGTAGGAATGTCTTGTTCCATTAACATGACAGGTGAATCATGAATATCATTTTGCACCAAGGGCAAATATATATATTCTTGAATCCTACCTTTCTTAGTAAAAGCTCCCTTCAAAACATCATGATCTTTATCATTAGTTTCTCCTCTTATTGTAGAGCCTTGCTTCCGGAACATATTCCATTGCACTACTCTGACATTTGGAGGCAAGGTCAATTACCTTGGTTGAACTTTCACTTTTCTTCCATTACCACATTTATCAAGAACAATTCTTGACAAACACCAAACATAGCAATACAAGTTTTGCTCCTTTTGGTTCTAGTTGTGGAAGATGCATCCATAGTTGTCTAAGGATACACTACAAAGATAATTTATCTTACATAAATCAAGCTTCCTAGAAACCACAACACACCATGACATATATAGTGTTGGTTTCCATGAACTCAGATGGTTCCCTATGCTGAAGTGAGTGTTCGCATATTAAATTAATAACTCTAAACAATAATAACGTAACTTGGTAAGAGATAACTTAGACCATACACTTTTTCATAGAATATGATCACAATGTTCAGGCACGTCAATCATATTGAAGTGTCTCAAGACATTGCAATTTGTGGAACAACTTTCACACAAGTCTTTATGCCCAAGACTAACTCAAAACATTTGTCACTTTGATCAAATCGTAGAGACTTGTCTTTCTTGTTAATTTAATATCCATCTTTACTCTGAAATCCCTTTTGATCATATCAAATTATTTCAGACTCATGTTTCATTAGTGAATACAAATATTCATCTAAGTCCACATACGAAGTTCACGAAAATAATGAAATTCACCACATGCTGACATACGATACATCACAATGTATGATACTCAACAATTAGTACACAATCTGTTTTACCAGAATGCGAGGTTTTAGTCATCTCACCTCAAAGGCATGGTTTGTATATGTCAAGAGATCAAGTATCTTAAGACATCATCATACCATTCATGACTTAAACTGTAGTGTCATTATCAAGCCTGGATATTCCTTGGCATTTAGAATATTTCTTATAAATGATCAAACAACTATCATCAATATAAGAATAACTCATTCATAATCGTAATGTGACCATAAGAGATATTATTCATAAAAGGAGAACAACTGACTTGTTTCTCACTAATATGAATAATTGTCTTTGCGAGATGCAAGACACACTAATAAAGTCCTCATTCAAACGATCATAAAATTTATTCATATATTAATCAATTGATAGATGTAGAGGGAGAGTGTTGTCGACCATCAACTATCTTGATTGCCGTCAGCACACATTGTCACCTCATCCCTTCCAAGCCACTCTCAAGCAGTAAGTTCAAGCATCGAATACTTAATCAACCGCAATTAGTGTTTCGTGGGAAAGACATTTATAACTCGTATATCAAATATACCTTCTCCGTCAATGACCATTCCTGCATTGGTTCTACTCTTAAAGTTCTTAACTTTAACCATGACCTCATGACAGGTGAACGATTCTCCTTCATGACATAGTCCAGACATGGTCTTTGTAACTAGGAGGAAGCGGATGTAACTCCCTAGTTATCGCAAAGTAACCAGTCATTCAGTAGTCCAAGTTATACACAAGGTGTTCCATGTAACTTATACATTTTCCAAGTGACTTTCTCAGCAGGTTGTTCCTTCCACCATAGTTGAAAGAAACCCCGTCCATATACTCATATTCCATTTCTCTGATTTGTGACCAAGTGCTTTCAAGTTCACCTAGCACGTCATACGTGTTGGTTAACATGCATTCACAATTCAGACTCATAGAATGAAGTATGGTGTATTGGACAGTCATTCATAAGTGACGGTGAGTACGATACTCATCATCATCTTCCTTGAATACGGAGTTATCAGGTGTATCTCCTAGCAGTTCTTCGTATTATGTTTAACAAGTCATTACTAACGAGTATGTCTCTAATGGTGTTGGTACACATCAATGAAGTAAGACCCATTTACCTTAAGTTCTATCATACTAAAAGAGCCATAGTTCTAAACATTGGTATGACGTTATCTACAATGATATTTGCAAAGACATGAAGATTAGGTTCATAATATGGAGTTCATGTTTCAAAAACAGTTCTGGAACTCCCACTCAGACAAACATCCCTCATAGTTTGTTCTAAGTGATTACACGATCCTTGAAGAACATACCTCCCCCGTGTGACACGACCATCAGTATGTTGTTCAAGGTAGGCCATCATGCCAATCACATCATCCATGTGACTCATGCTCGACCTTTCGGTCTCTTGTGTCCCGAGGCCATGTCTGCACATGCCAGGCTCGCCACAATAACCTTAGTGAGTATATGCTGCGTATGCAAGGCCATGTTTCTGGACATGCTAGGCTTGATCCACCCATCTCTTGTGAACGTAAAAATGTTTGACACCCGTGTGACATGTGATGCCTCCATAATGAAGAACTTTCCAGATGGTGCTTCACTAAGGAAGGACACTTTGTTGGATTAGTGAGGGATCATCCTATTATGCCACCGTCGTATATCTAACATATTAGCAAAAACAGGATGCAACAGTATAAATCATACATGCTATGATTCCCCCCGACATGCAAATTAAAGTTGAAAACGCCTTTCTACTTTATCTTTTGCAAGTTTTACGTGGCTGCTAGGGGTTTCGAGAAAAGAACCGCTTTCTATCCTGCGAAAACAAGCCACAACACAAATCCCGCAATTGTCTCTATTACACCCCTGTCGGGGCCCTCCGTTGCAAACATCTTCGCATCGCTAATGCAGAGAGACAGACACCCCCCAGAAACTTTATATGGTACAAGCCATATGTCAAGCGTGGAACCAGTCTCGCGTAAACGCGTAAGGTCGGTCGGGGGCCGCTTCATCAAACATTGCCGCAACGCTAAATGAGTACACGTGAGAGGGTAACAATTGAGAATTTATGCCCACATACTAGATGTGTTCTATCCGTACAATACATCTACGCATAGCCTTGCTCATGATACCACTGTTGGGGTTCGGGGCAGAAAACACAAATTTTTCCTTGACCTACGATACCCAATCCCAAGACCTATGCTATGCTGATGCAAGTAACGGACAGAAATAGATCACATACCAGTATGTAGTCCGTTAAGCGGGAAACGTTCCCGCATGAACGTGGTTGGTGTAGTCGTACCGGCAATCCCCGATGCCGCGCAGATCCACGATGACTCCTGTAGCCACCCGATCCTTGTGGACCGATGACGGGATTATGTCCCCGTCGGAACGTTGCTGATGAAGACCTCGCGATACGACCACGACGATGAAGTAGCACCACAAGTGTAGTGCCTCGCGGGATTATACACATACAGTATACCCGACGTCCCTCCGGGCTCCGAACCAGTAGAGCAGCGGAAAGAAGATGGATTCGGATCCCGATTCCAGCAGCACGACGGCGTGCGTATAGTGGAGAAATCCCCAACCCAGAGCAGCCTCCAAACAAGGGGAGTCCACTCAGAGGAAGGAGAAAGGAGGGAGAGAGATGAGAAACTTTTCTCAAAAAATTCATGATTAAAAGGGCACCCCTACCCCTCCTTATATAGGTCAAGGAGGGGTGCCACCTCCCCTCAACTTCCCATGTGGGACTAATCCGAAGGGAGGGGGGTGGCGCACCAAATAAGGGGGGTGGGCCCCCTCATGGCGCCATGGCCCATGGGGAGGACTCCCTCTCCCCCTAATGGGCCCTATGAGGCCCATATGCCTTTTAATTCATTTTTAATTATATTTAATTATATTTTAATATTTAATTCAGATAATTAAATAATAAAACATATATTAAATATTATTAAATATATTTTGAACCTTTCAAAATACCCAGAACAACTTCCGGCCTTCATCGGAACAATTCCGGTCATCACCGGAACAATTCCGGTGTTCTCTCCAATTTCTCCGGTGATCCCGAATCAATCCTTACTGCGTCGAGTACCCTTAAGTGTAACACCCTACGGTCCGGGAAACAGCAGACATGATCGAGACAACTCTCATTGATCAATGACTAATCAATTGGACCTGGTTACAATCCTTGATAGCCCCTGCGCTTCCATCGAATGAACTTCAATCGCTGTTGGATCCGTTAACCGTGTGCCTGTTCCCTTTGTCCCGTGGCACTTTTCTTGTCCGAGGTTTGATCATCGGTATCCACTATACCTAGTCCGTCCTCGTTCTCAACAAACAAGTTTACTCGTTCCCGTGATATTACAACTCCGTGACCTAGTCACATGTTTGCAAACTTTATGATGTAACATCACCGAGTGGGCCCAGAGTACCTATCCGTCACACGGATGGACAAATCCCGCTTTGATCTATTTGCATACTCATCAACCATCTATTTCGGAATACCCAAAGTGCACCGTTATAGCCAGCATATTTCAGTCAGGCGATGGGATACAAATCAAAGTCTCCTCATAGATGACAATTACGTATGATCATTACGGTCAAAGGATCTGGTCACTACGTTATAGTTATCGCAATGTCGAACTATGTGACTTGATCACATCGCAACACTTCTGGTGGGTGTATGTCCATCATATCATTATCCAATGATACGACTCCATTGTCAACAGACGCCATTGTCTCATGATCAGGAAACCTTGATCATCAATCGCCCAATGGACTAGTATACTAGGGTTAACTAGGGACCTGGTTGTTTGTATACCACACCTGTATTAATGTTTCCGCTTAATACAGTTCTAGCATAGTATCAAACGTATTATGAACTATTGGAATATGCTCAATAAAACATATTTTATTTGCCTCTAGGGCACATTCCCAACATCACACTTGGTCTTCTTTGGAATCTTATCTTGACTTGTCCACAGACCACTAGCCAGGTACAAGTCAATTTGATCCACTCCCTTTCGATATTTTGAGCACTCATGCAATGGATGAGCGTAAGAACGAGAGTTGACACTTAGGATGGCAAAGAGAGAAATATGGTGGAGGAGCAAGACAAAAAGGGTGAGAAAAGCTCACATCAATGAGGACAATCATAGGCGAGGGAGGGCCAAATGATAGATATGATGTGAGGAGTAGGGACTGCCATGTGATACGCGGGAGATGATAATTGCTTCTCGCCCTTCGTTGGTTACCGCAAGTGGAAGGTGAGATGCAGCGTAGCGGCAAGTTTCCCTCGGTGAAGATACCGAGGTTTGTCTCTAGTAGGACTCCGGAGATGATAAGTAGGTGGTTCGGCAAGTGACGTGCTGTTTATGAGAATCACTTGCTTCTCCTGGACCTACACACAGACACAAATAACTTTTCTCCCAGAGAAGTTCAGAGAGGTTGTCAATCTCTCTGGTCTTGTTGTTTACAAAGGATCAAAACACAAAGGATAATGATAATGATAGCAATTGAAAGTAAAAGCAGAAAATTAAATATGCATGTAAACAGTGATGAGAATATGGACCGGGGTCCCGTGATGTTCACTAGTGATGTCTCTCTCCCAAAATACGATAAAACTGCTATGCGAGGTAAACAAATTACAGATGGGCAATTGACAGGATTATAAACGCACCACAATGCTAACTATGCTACAAAAGAAAGTAAGAGGCTCAAAAGCATGGGCAGTACGCCAAAATAAGTAGACCGAAATCCAACTGCATCTACTACTAATCATCCACCTTGAGATATCTATCCAGAACATCTCGCTGGTATTAAGTTGCGAGCCCCACCCAAAGTGTAAACCCAAGGCAATAGACAACTGCATTAAAAAGCACTTTGCGTAAAGTAAACAATCCTTGCAACCGTTGTTACAAGCACCGTTGTTTTCCCCCTTGTGGCAACAACACATCCCCTAGACTCATGTTTCTGTCACTCAAGCGTGTCATCAGGGGGCATGAACCCACAATCGAGCATAACGTTCCCTCTTGGAGTTACTACCTACTACTTGGCCAAAGCAATAAACAGCAACGGAGAACATGCAAGAATTACTTAGGAACAAAAATATAAAAGATAAAAACCAAATATATTACTGTATCACAATCTGAACATAATCTCATAATCCATCAGATCTCATCAAACTCAGCATAGCAACAGCAGAAAGATTACATATGTGCCTCGATCATGTAGGGAAGCTCACGAGGTCTAAACCATGAAGAACAAAGAGGGGAGGAGAACATCACATAGCTACTGATCAAGGACCCATGGTCCAAAGGAAACTACTCACGGCACATCCGGGAAGCGTCCATGGTGGAGGGGAAGCTCCCGGAGGTCGATCCTCCCCCCGGCAGGGTGCCGGTAAGAAGTCTACTAGCGCTCCGGATCTTGGAAGCGCGGCAGTGGCGAAACAGAGGCGAGATCGCGAAAAAGGGTTTTTTTCCTCGGAAGCTTCACGTCACGGGGAATATATAGACGAAGGGGGGCAGCCAGGGGGGCACCAGGAGTCCGGGCGCCCCCCTGGCGCGGCCAAGCCCTAGGCCGCGCCAGGTGGCCGCCTGGGCACCTGGTGGTGCCCCCCCGGCCCTCCTTCGGGGTTTCGGAAGCTTCCGTTGCGCTGGTTTTTTATCCAATTTTCCCGAATTTTTGGAGCACTTTTAATATGGGGGAAACCTGGAATAGAAAAAAAGCAAACAACAGGAACTGGCACTGTGCTTCACTGAGTTAATAAGTTATTCCAAATATGATCAAAAGTGTATGAAAGTGTATCTAGATCATAGCAATATCACACAAAACATGTGTGGAGCAAGCAGAAATTATCGATACGTTTGGGACGTATCAACATCCCCAAGCTTAATTCCTGCTCGTCCTCGAGTAGGTAAATGATAACAAGCATAATTTCTTTGGTGACATGCTAGCAACCATATAAGAACTTTGAAAATTAAAGCAATCAAGGTATGTGATTCAATTCAAGCCATAACATGCAAGAGTCTATATTAGCATTGAAACTAGCAACAAAAGAACATTAGGTGCAAGGGCTCTCGCTGTCCGTAACTCGAATGTCTCCAAATGGTGTTTGTGTGCAAAAAGTGGGATAGGGAATACGAGAAAAAAGTATTTTTGTTGAGAACTCAATCTACTAAAATTTCACACTTGCTCTTCTTTGGAATCTTATCTTGACTCGTCCCCAGACCACTAGCCAGGTACAATTCAATTTGATCCTCTCCTTTTTGATATATTGAGCACTCATGCAATGGATGAGCGTAAGCACGAGAGTTGACACTTAGGATGGCAAAGAGAGAAATATGGTGGAGAGGAAGACAAAAAGGGTGAGAAAGGATCACATCAATGAGGACAATCATAGGCGAGAAGGACAAATGATAGATATGATGTGAGAAGTAGGGATTGCCATGCAACGGATGCACATATGAGCTAGAAATCTCTCCAATGGAACTATTGGGGGTGCATCTAACTTGCTCGCTCATGAAGACCTAGAGCTCTTTTGAGGAGGCTCATCCTTGGAATATGCAAGCCAAGTTCTATAGTGTGAAGGTCCCCACATATCTATATGCATAAATGATCATCTCTATGGAGTACAAGGATAAGAGGAAGTACTAGTCTGGATCTTTCAAAAGGATAGTAGTGTTTTCCCTTTCTCTCTTTTTATTTCTTTTTTTCTCTTTTTTGTATTTTTTTGGTGGCCTCAATGGCTCTTTCTATTTAACTCTCATTTGTCCTCTTTGGGAACTTTTATTTTGTCCACTTTGGGATCTTTTCCTCACTTAAGGGCAACACTCTATTTTATAAGAGGGTATAGAAGATCTTTCACACTTTACAAGGTACTCAAATCATAAAGAAGATGTAGATATCATGATGTATGGAATGTATGCCGCTGCCAGTATAGTAGGAACATGTATGACATGAAGATCAAGTCATGAAGAGGTGGATGTTGCATGGCAATATATCTCGGAAAGGCTATGGAAATGCCTTGATAGGTAGGTATGGTGGCTGTTTTGAGGAAAGATATAAGGAGGTTTATGATGAAAGAGCGTATCAGGGTTTGGATGTATCGGCGAAGGTGGACACCAACTCTCGGAGTGAGAAGAAGGCAATGCACGCCACGGGAGAGGATATCAAATATGAGGAGGTGGAAGTGTCAACTTTCAATACATACATTAGTCCGAAGAACTCATGCACTTATTATCGGTAACTCTCAATCTAATAAGGAGGTTCACAAAGAGACAAGTACCCCGAGGAGGAGTGTATGGGGGTTTGGTTATCCTTGCGCATCCTTGACTCATGGTACGTGAGTTTACTCGAATATCCGATCCCTCAAAAGATTAGCGTTCCATCTAGTATCTAGAGTTCTCAACTAGTTTTGTAGGTTTTGAAAATAAACACGGATTGCCCAAAATACGACACCTATCACTAATAGGCTAGAGATCTTGACACCAAAAGTTCAAACATTACTCAAAACAATACCTCAAAAATATTGCAAGTTACTACTAAAATTAAATAGCAACCTCAATTACCTACTCTCAAGACAAGACACAACTCAGTGCAACAACCAACCCTCTTAACAAGATAAACATCAAAACTAAAGAGAGTCCCAGCAACAAACTAAACAAAATCCAAGGCTCTTCCTCAAGACAAACTAAGACTAAAACTAAACATGGCAGTAGCTACGAAAAGATAAAGAACACACAACAGTAAAAAGATAGGCATGCAAAATCCTATGATGTGTTCTAGATTGCAGTGGAGCGTGTTTCTCTCCCACACAAAGTAAGATGGGATCTAACTTGTTATGAACAGAAAGCAAAGCTAAAGAAAACTAAAAATAAAACCTAAGAGCGAGACGCTCCAAGCATAGCACATAACGCATGAAGTGATAAAAATATTGTGAGACGAAGGACGAACTGATTATTTTTGATGGAGAAGGGGATGCACGGGGGCATCCCCAAGCTTAGACGCTTGAGTCTCCTTGAATATTTATTAGGGATGCATGGGGGCATCCCCAAGCTTGAGCGCTTGACACTCCCGGATCTTCTTTCATCATCTTCCATCGCACACTTGAAAACTCCCTTCACACATATGTAGCAGTCCAGATTTCACAAAAATTAAAATTTTTGTTTTCGGTGTGAATTGTTTTATTGTCTGATTTGTTTGCGGTGTTGCATCCCCGATTTATCGATCGGCGATTATTCCCCCCCTCTTATCTCGTACCGGACGGAGACCGACCCTTGCCACCCTGACACTCGACCTTTGCGACACCGGGTTTCACCCGATCACCGTCGCGAAAACCGGCACAAGACCAGCCGTAGCCAACGGAACGAAAACCCTGTTTAATAAGTAACCGTGATATTTTTATAGCGCGCCGGAAAGTGTTCTCGGAACGGTTCCAACGTGAGGTGAACGTCGTCGGCTTGACGCGCTGATCACGCAGTTCGAAGTTTTACCCGAATCGGAGGTCCTGTGGACCCTCGGCGGTCAGAAACGTAAGCCCCGCGTGCGCAAGAGAAAAACCGGGAATGTTTTTTGCAAACTGCCACCCACTTGGGCTATATAAAGACCACAACACTCCCACCCCTTTCTAGGGTTTCCCCTAGTCCAAAACTGCAGCCACCCCCCTCACAATAGCCCAATTTTCGCAGTTTAGCCCATTTTTGCCCAAAACCTAGCCAGATCCATCCTGGACCATCAGATCTCGCGATCCGACGGTCGAGGGAGCTACCCACCAACCTCCATCTCCTCCTCTATCCTCCGCCCGTGGAAGCCGCCGGCACCGCCGACCGGCAACCGCGCTGCCGAGCCCCACGGCCAGGCCGACCTCCTCCCTCTCTTCCTCTGCGCCTCTTCTCTGCCTCTCACCGCTCTGCCTCCTTCCCCGTAGGTCACCGGCCGCCGTCGAGGTCGCCATGGGCCGCCGCGCCATGGACATGGCATCCGGAGGCAAAGCTCGCCGCTGATACGTCCAAAACGTATCTATAATTTCTGCTTGCCCCATGCCTCTTTTGTGTGATATTGCAATGATATTGATGAACTTCCATACACTTTTGATCATATTTCGACTAACCTATTAACTCAGTGCACCCCAGTGCCAGTTCCTGTTTTCTGCTGTTTTTCTATTTCAGGTTTCCCCCATATTAAAAGTGCTCCAAAAATTCGGGAAAATCCAATAAAAATGAGCGCACATGAAGCTTCCGGAATCACCGAGGGGGGGGGGCAGAGGGGACCTACTAGGGCCCCAGGCGCCCTCCCGGCGTGCCCCAGGGTGGGGCCGCGCCAGGGGGCCGCATGGACCCCTGGTGGCCCCCTTGGCTGCCCCCCTTCGCCAATTTATTCCCTGTGACGCAAAAACCCCGAGACGGGAACCCTTTTTCGCGATCTCTCCTCTGTTCCGCCGCCGCCGCGCTTCCAAGATCGGGAGCACCAGAAGACCTCTTCCCGGCACCCTGCCGGAGGGAGGAACCACCTCCGGGAGCTTCTCCACCACCATGGATGCTTCCCGGATGAACCGTGAGTAGTACACCTTGGACCATGGGTCTATGATCAGTAGCTATGTGATGTTCTCCTCCCCTCTTTGTTCTTCATGGATTAGACCTCGTGAGCTGCCCTACATGATCGAGGCACATATGTAATATTTCTGCTGTTTCTATGCTGAGTTTGCTGGGATCCGATGGATTATGAGATTATGTTCAGATTGTGTTTGAGTAATATATTTGATTCTCCTCTTTTATATTTATGTTTTTGAGTAATTCTTTCATGTTCTCCGTTTCTGTTTATTGCTTTGTCCAAGTAGTAGGTAGTGATTACAAGAGGGAGCGTTATGCATGATTGTGGGTTCATGCCCCCCGATGACTAGCTTGAGTGACAGAAACATGAGTCTAGGGGATGTGTTGTTTCCACAATGGGGAAAAACGGTGCTTGTACTTGCGGGTGCAAGGATTGTTTACTTTACGCAAAGTTCTTTAATGCAGTTGTCTGTTGCTTTGAGTTTACACTTTGGGTGGGATTCGCATCTTAATACCAGCGAGATGTTCTGGATAGATATCTCAAGGTGGATGATTAGTAGGTAGATGCAGATAGATTTCGGTCTACTTGTCTTGGCGTACCGCCCATGCTTTTGAGCCTCTTCTTTTCTTTATAGCATAATTAGCATTGATTTGCGCACATAATCCTGTCAATTGCCCAGCTGTAATTTGTTTACCTCGCATGGCTATTTTATCGTCTTTTGGGAGAGAGACATCACTAGTGAACATCATAGGACCCCGATCCATATTTCCAATACTGTTTACACCCACTATCAATTTACTGCTTTATTTACTTTTCCGTTGCTATCACTATCATTATTATCCCGTGTGTTCTATCCTTTGTAAACAACAAGGCCGGAGGAATTGATAACTCCTCTATACTCGTTGGGAAGCAAAGTTATTTGCTATGTGTGCAGGTCCAGGTAAAGTTAGCAACCTCGGTTGTGAACGGTGCCATTGTTCACTTTACCACCTTCTTGTATCTGTTGTAGTCCTACTGGTCGACACTCAACCTTAGCATCTTCGCTAAGGGAAACTTGCTGTTGTCTACATCTCAACCTTCCACTTTGGGTAACCAACGAGGGGCGAGAAGTAAACTCTCGCGACATCAAAGAAATTTCTGGCGCCGTTGCCGGGGACTCCACTCTTCAAGATAGGGGAGTTGCACACCATCTTTTATCTTTGCTTTTTAGTCTTGTTAGTTTACCTTTCAGTTTTTATCTTCATGTCCTTTACCAAAAATCTTAAAAAAATATAGTATGTCTAGTTCCTTACTTGCCCATCAATGTCTGACTTCTTTGAAACCAGATCTTATTGGCATGGAGGATTCACCGAGGATCAACAAAAGTGGTACAAGGAACACCGCTTGTCTCAAAAGGGGATACACTTATGGAAACAAATACACCTGTTGTATGACTATACTAGAAACTTGTGCTCAATATATAATATATCTTTCTGCAGGGATGAATCTTGTTGCTTTATGAGGCTCAAACACCTTGCTTTACAATGTGAGTACAATGTTGCTGAAACCTTAGCTTCTTATGCTAAGATAAGTTATGATTTTGATGATGCAGAGCAAATAGAAGAATTTGTTGTTTATAAGGGTGCCTATGAAATTACTTCTCTTCTTAAAAATATTGATGATGCCCCTTACAAATCTGAGAGTCTTGCTATACTTAACTATTGTTTGGAAAATTACGATGCAAATTATTATATTACTGATCATCTTGAGAGAATCTCTCCCCCAAAGGAAGAGACTAATGTTTTGCATGACTCTATGGAAGAAGAAATTGTTGAACCTGAAAGCTCCTTGGACGAACAAAAGGAGGAAGAATGGAGCCATCCATGTCTACCTTCTCATGAGAGTAACTCTTTAAATCTTACCTTATATGAGTGTTATGATCCTATGGATTCTTTTGAAATATCCCTTTTTGATGAAGTTGATGCCTTCTATTCTTATGCTCGTGATGCCACTATGGATGATGCTTACGGAAATGATCTTTCTATAGTTCCTCATGTTAAGCATGAAATTTTTGCTATTTCACCCACACTCGATTGTCCTATTATCCTTTTGAAATCTCCAAATCATATTCCGGAGAATTATGCTCTTATTAAGGCTCAATGTGATGAGTTGCATTTATCTTATGTTCCTAAAGACCGTGTTGAAAACTATACACGTGTACTTGTAGGTCACGAACAACATGATTTATGTGATAGTTATATTCTTGATGTTGTTCATGATACTACTGAAAATTACTTTGAGAGAGGATATTGGTTGTAGAAACTTTGTTACAAAAACACCTCTCTTCATGTTGAAAGTTTTGAAGTTGTTCTTATTTTATCTTCCTATGCTTGTTATTTTTTGCTTTCACGATTTATTTTCTTACAAGTTTCCCATGCATAGGAAGTGGATTAGGCTTAAATTTGTTTCATATTTTCTTCTTGATGCTCTCTTTTGCTTCAAATCCTTATTTTTATGAGAGCAACTTTTATGATCTTCATGCCTAGCTTAAAGGCGTAAAAGAAAGCGCTTGTTGGGAGGCAACTCAATATGTTTTTACTTCTTTTCTTAGTGGTCTTGATGATTGTTACTACTGTAGCAACATCATTGTATCTTTACTTTTCAAGCTTTGTGCCATTTATAGCCTCATATGACAAGGGAAGTGAAAGTTGTGACATGCTTTCCAGAAAACAGATTCTGTCCTCGTGACTAGAAAAATCACAGAAAAATCCCAGTTCATCTTTTTGAGCTGAATTCTTTACACAGCGTGCTCTATACAATTATGAAACTTTCGTATGTTCTGAGTTTTTTTTATTTGAGTTGCAGAAATATCCCTAAAAAATACTTTACTACCTGTTGGTCTGTTTTTCACAGATTCTGTCCTGTTTTGCCTTTTCTTCGTTTTTTGAACCTTAAGCTTGCTTTTTCTTTGCAAAAACTTTTTGGCAATCTTGAGCAACAGTAGCCCTTCAAGAATATCCTTATTTCCAGTAGAGAAAGAATATTTTATTATGGGTACTAACCTCGCTAATCAGATTATGCTGAGTTATGTATTAAGGGAGTTTTCAAGTGTGCGAGGGAAGATGATGAAATAAGATTCAGGAGTGTCAAGCGCTTAAGCTTGGGGATGCCCCCATGCATCCCCAAGAAATATTCAAGGAGACTCAAGCGTCTAAGCTTGGGTATGCCCCCGTGCATCCCCTTCTCCATCAACAATTATCAGTTCGTCTCTCGTTTCACTATATTTTTATCACTTCATGCATTATGTGCTATGCTTGGAGCGTCTCTCTCTTAGGTTTTATTTTTAGTTTTCTTTAGCTTTTCTTGATGTTCATAACAAGTTAGAACCCAGCTTTCTTTGTGTGGGAGAGAAACACGCTCCACTTTGAAAATCTAGAGCACAACATAGGACTTTTCATGCTTATCTTTGTTGTGTGTGTTCTTTATCTCTTTCATAGCTACTGCCACGTTTAGCTCTTAATTTTCATGCTTATCTTTTCAAAGTGCTTTTTGTTTAGTTTGTTGCTGGAACTCTCTTGAGTTTTCATGTTTATCTTGTTTAGAGAGTTTTCCTGTTGCACTGAGTTTTGTGTCTTGACTTGAAGTAGTTAATTGAGGTTGTTATTCTTTTGTAGTAGTAACTTGCAATAGTTTTGAAGTGTTGTTTTGAGTAATGTTTGGACTTTTTGTGTCAAGATCTTTAGCCTATTAGTGATAGATGTCGTATTTTGGAAAATCCGTGTTTATTTTCAAAACTTACAAAATTAGTTGAGAACTTTAGGTACTAGATGGATCACTACTCTTCTGAGGGGTCGAATATTAGAGTACACTCACGTACCATGAGTCGAGGATGCGCAAGGATAACCAAACCCCCATAAACTCCTCCTCGGGGTACTTGTCTCTTTGTGAAACCTCCTTATTAGATTGAGAGTTACCGATAATAAGTGCATGAGTTCTTCTGACTAATGTGAGTATTCGAAAGTTGACACTTCCACCTTCGCATATTTTTCTAGCCTCTCCTGTGCCGTGCGTTGCTTTCTTATCACTCCGAGAGTTGGCGTCCACCTTCGCCGGTACATCCAAACCCTTGGCACGATACGCTCTGTCATCATAAACCTCCTTATATCCTTCCTCAGAACAGCCACCATACCTACCTATCAAGGCATTTCCATAGCCTTTCCGAGATATATTTCCATGCAACATCCATCTTCTCATGACTTGATCTTCATTTCATACATGCTACTTGCTTGATCGATGAGCCGCATGCTAGTTGGGCCTTGCCCTAATCATTGCTACATGACGCGCTAGTATCATTGCATATCCTGCTACACTGGCAGAGGCATACATTTGCATACTTCATGATAGTTACATTTTCTTTATGATTTGAGTACCTTGTAAAGTGTGAAAGATCTTCTATACTTCTTGTAATATATAGAGTGTTGCCCCTAAAGTGAGGCAAAGATCCCAAAGTGGACAAATTAAAAGATCCCAAAGTGGAAAAATCAAAAGATCCCGGACAAATGAGAGAAATAGAAAGAGCCATTGAGGCCACCAAAAAAATACAAAAAAATAGAAAAAAGGAGAAAAAGAAATAAAAAGAGAGAAGGGGCACACTACTATTCCTTTTGAGAGATCCACACTCGTATTCCATCTTATATCTTGTACTCCATAGAGATTATCATTTATGCATATAGCTATGTGGGGACCTTCACACTATAGAACTTGGCTTGTATATTCCAATGATGAGCCTCCTCAAATGAGCTCTAGGTCTTCTTGAGCAAGCAAGTTGGGCGCACCCCCACTAGTTCCATTGGACAGCTTACCTTAGCTCATATGTGCATCTGTTGCATGGCAATCCCTACTCCTCACATCATATCTATCATTTGGCTTTCTCTCGCCTATGATTGTCCTCATTGACGTGAGCCTTTCACACCTTTTTGTCTTCCTCCTCCACCATATTCTCTCTTAGCCATCCTAAGTGTCAAATTTCTTGTTTACGCTCATCCATTGCATGAGTGCTCAAAATGTCGAAAAGGAGTGGATCATTTTGACTTGTACCTGGCTAGTGGTATGGGGATGAGTCAAGATAAGATTCCAAAGAAGACCAAGTGTGAAACTTTAGTAGATTAAGTTCTCAACATAAAAATACCTTTTTCTCATATATCCCTATCCCCGTTCTTGCACGCAAACACCATTTGGAGACATTCAAGTCACGGACAGCGAGAGCTCTTGCACCTTTATGCTCTTATGTTGCTTGTTTCAATGCTAAATATAGACTCTTGCCTGTTATGACTTGAATTGAATTACATGCCTTGATTGCTTTACTTAAAAGTTCTTATATGGTTGTTAGCATGTCATCACAGAAATTATGCTTTTATCATTCACCTACTCGAGGACGAGCAGGAATTAAGCTTGGGGATGTTGATACGTCCAAAACGTATCTATAATTTCTGCTTGCCCCATGCCTCTTTTGTGTGATATTGCTATGATATTGATGAACTTCCATACACTTTTGATCATATTTGGACTAACCTATTAACCCAGTGCACCCCAGTGCCAGTTCCTGTTTTCTGCTGTTTTTCTATTTCAAGTTTCCCCCATATTAAAAGTGCTCCAAAAATTCAGGAAAATCCAATGGGGGGACCTATTAACCCAGAAAAGTGATCATATTTGGACTAACCTATTAACCCAGAAAAATTCAGGAAAATCCAAAAATTCAGGAAAATTCAGCATACATGAATCTTCCGGAATCACCGAGGGGGGGCCAGAGGGGACCCACCAGGGCCCCAGGCGCCCTCCCGGCGCGCCCCATGGTGGGGCCGCGCCAGGGGGCCGCCTGGTGGCCCCCCTGGCTGCCCCCTTCACCCATTTATTTCCCGTGACGCAAAAACCCCGAGACGGGAACCCTGTTTCGCGATCTCTCCTCTGTTCCGCCGCCGCCGCGCCTCCAAGATCGGGAGCACCTGAAGACCTCTTCTCGTCACCCTACCGGAGGGAGGGACCACCTCCGTGAGCTTCTCCACCACCATGGATGCTTCCCGGATGAACCGTGAGTAGTCCACCTTGGACCATGGGTCTATGATCAGTAGCTATGTGATGTTCTCCTCCCCTCTTTGTTCTTCATGGATTAGACCTCGTGAGCTGCCCTACATGATCGAGGCACATATGTAATATTTCTGTTGTTGCTATGCTGAGTTTGTTGGGATCCGATGGATTATGAGATTATGTTCAGATTGTGTTTGAGTAATATATTTGATTCTCCTCTTTTATATTTATGTTCTAGAGTAATTATTGCATGTTCTCCGTTGTTGTTTATTGATTTGGCCAAGTAGTAGGTAGTGACTCCAAGAGGGAGCGTTATGCATGATTGTGGGTTCATGCCCCCCGATGACTAGCTTGAGTGACAGAAACATGAGTCTAGGGGATGCGTTGTTGCCAGAAGGGGGGAAACAACGGTTCTTGTACTTGCGGGTGCAAGGATTGTTTACTTTACGCAAAGTTCTTTAATGCAGTTGTCTGTTGCTTTGAGTTTACACTTTGGGTAGGATTCGCAACTTAATACCAGCGAGATATTCTGGATAGATATCTCAAGGTGGATGATTAGTAGGTAGATGCAGATGGATTTCGGTCTACTTGTCTTGGCGTACCGCCCATGCTTCTGAGCCTCTTCCTTTCTTTATAGCATAATTAGCATTGGTTTGCGCACATAATCCTGTCAATTGCCCAGCTGTAATTAGTTTACCTCGCATGGCTATTTTATCGTCTTTTGGGAGAGAGACATCACTAGTGAACATCACAGGACCGCGGTCCATATTTCCAATATTTAATACACCCACTATCAATTTACTGCTTTATTTACTTTTCCATTGCTATCACTATCATTATTATCCCGTGCGTTTTATCCTTTGTAAACAACAAGACCGGAGGAATTGACAACTCCTCTGTACTCGTTGGGAAGCAAAGTTATTTGTTGTGTGTGCAGGTCCAGGTAAAGTTAGCAACCTCGGTTGTGAACGGCGTCATTGTTCACTTTACCACCTTCTTGTATCTGTTGGAGTCCTACTGGTCGACACTCAACCTTAGCATCTTCGCTAAGGGAAACTTGCTGTTGTCTACATCTCAACCTTCCACTTTGGGTAACCAACGAGGGCCGAGAAGTAAACTCTCGCGACATCAGGCGCCCCTGGAGGTTCCCTCCTCCGCCGCCTCGGAACAGCCGGATCCGGCCGCCCACGGCCCACCGGCCCGCGCCTCACCCCTCCTGCCCGTTGACCTGCATCGAGCGCCGCCACGGGACTCACCAAAGGCCGCAGCCTCGCCGACGACGCCAGCAGCCGCGGCTGCCTCATCGGGAACGGCCGAGCCGGCCTTCCTCTCGCCGCCTGGGTCGGCCAGGTGCATGTGGCCCAGCGCCACCGGCCAGGCCTGTGGCGCAGCAATGCCCCTCCAGCCTTCCCAGGCCGCCGACCACTGCCAGTTGGGCCGAGGCCCATGAGGTCGCTTTTTTTTTCCTAGACCCTGTGATTTTTTTCTAAGTCTGGAAATTTTGTGTTGTTGATTCATTTTTGCGAGTAGATTTGCGGTCAAACCGCAGCTTGGATGACGTTGCTCCCAAAAGGAAGATTGTTTAGTTTTGTGTGTACTTCAATCCATCTTTTGTGAGCATTTTGATTTGAGGCCATCCAGGCGGCGAAGTGGGCATCAGGCTGTTTAACTGCTACTAATTTCTGTCATGTGTTGCTGCTGTTATTTTATTGCAAGTTTGATTGATGATTGTGAGACATCCATGAGACCTATGATGTTGATTCTTTTTTGTGTGTGTTAAGCATCATGTCTAATTCAATGCTATGCATTCACTTGTCATGTTTGCCTGTTGTAGCTATATTATTTATTGCTACAAGTGGTGACCCTGATAACATGTGGTGCTGTTTACATAAAGTTGATACTTTGCTGCCCTGTATCTTTTTAACCGTGCATCCTATTGAGCATTGCAATATGTCATTTTGATCTATGCCATGTATACTTACATTATATGTATTGCATTTTCATGTTAGCATTTCTGGTCATAGATATGTTTAGCTCCAAAGTTGTTATGCCACTGTTTTTGACAGCCATCTCTGTTTTTCTCTAAGTCTGTAACTTTCCGATGCCATGTTGCTTGCTTAATATCTTTTGATCTGTGATGCCTATGACCTTGATTCTTGTTTGTACCTAATCACCATCATGTCTACTCCATGCCCATATATTTCTATGTCATGTTGCTGCACATTTGCATATAGTTTTTCCCCTGTTTATACAGCATGAAAATAACAGTTTCTGTCATGATTTCCTGATTTTCACTAAGTCCTAGACCAGTAATGTTTTATTGCATTTTGCTTGGGCTATAAATAGTTGCTCATGATGCCTTTTTGCATGATTCCTTTTGACATGCCTGCCCTGCCATGTCTACTTGAGTTGCATATCATTTTTGAGCATGTTTGCATTCATTATCCTGTTTATGCATTGCTCTAAAGTGTGCTTCCAGATGTTGGCAGATTGTGTTCGAAACTATTTTTGCTTGTATCTTTTTAACCGTAACTCCGTTTGGAAGGTTCTTTATATGTAACTTGATTAGTTTTTCGTGTACTTTGTGTTTATGCTATTGTGTGCTATTGTTAACCAACCTAAAATATGGTTTAGGGCAGAACAGTACCAAACACTTAATTTATCGTGGAGCACTTAGTGGAATGCCATGTTTAGGTTGTGCCTCACTTAAATTGACTAGCATAGATATTTTACTTTATGCTTCACCTCTTGCCATGTTTGTGTGCTATGCCATGCTTGCTTGAGTTTCCATGTTAACAACCTTTGTTGATCACCTGTAGCCAAACAACTTGAACCATCGTAAACGTGCGGTATCGTCGTGTGTGACGTGTACTCCACTTAACCTATAAGAAACCACTCTCGACGGTAGGTGCGATGTCTCGTGTTGCCTTCTTGTTGATGCTTGCTCGTGTTTGCTCCGTAGTAATAGATGCTTTCTCGTTGATTGCTTTCCAGTGTTTACCGTCTTGTGTGCTTCGCGGGTACCTTCGGAGACGATGCGAGCTTGCGATCAACTGCACCTTCGGAACCCGACTTATCAACATGCAAGGACTATACATTACTTATGATCCATTCTAGTTCAACCAGCGGTTTGCATGCTAGTCTAGGATAGGTTCGATGTTTGATCCTACCACATGTTTACAGTCTCTTTCAAACCGATACAGCCATGTCCCCTCCCAGCAAACCATGTACTGCTATGTTACTATTCCTCATTGCTCATCCCCTGCTTAGTATGCATGCTTAGGATGCTATGATGTTACCCTGTTACTCCTTGGTTTTGGGCTATCACCTTATTATATTGTTGTTGATGATATGATTATTATAAATGTTGACTATATTCGACAAAGGATGGAAGGTCTAGGTTATCCCGCCCCGACACTTTGTTCTATTCGAGTCACCTAGGACCCGAGTTCCGGGTATTGGTTTTAAGACTGAGCGTGCCTAACCGCGTGTGGGATTTTATGGGGTCCCTTTTTCTTACCTACCTAGCTTCAAACATTTCTAGTGGTGGCCCAAGCTGATTTACCATTTGCAAACCATGCATATATGTCTGTCGGGTCGCTCCTAGCAGACATCCTTTAAACCAACCAGGGCCAACGGGGACTTTGTTTCCTTGTTGGTACAACCTGTTCAGCTGAGGACCCGGCCTCATGTGAGAATTACCGGCAATCCAAACCCGCGACAGACGGTAGAGGCCAGATCGAGAGAGCGGCCGGCTCCTGAGCTGGATGTCGACTCACCGGGGGCCACCCGGATTTGTTCGTTGTTAGCTAGATGGACCTGTCGTTTCGGATCTCTTCGAACTAAATCATAAAATGGTTGCCTGTGATGGGTAGCAACTGAGAGAGATGGGCGTGCGTGCGGAACCCTGTAATGGGCAGTTGGTACACCCCTGCAGGGTTAAATATTTTCAAGAAGCCGTGTCCACGGTTATGGACGACTTGGGACCTACTCCTTGTTCATAGACAACAACAACTGAGATAATCTTAAATAACTTGATCAACGTGTGTGTGCCTTGACTGATTCTTCTTCGTCGGGATGCGAAGAGGAGGACAAGGATAAGATAGGTGTTCTTCTTGCGTAATTAGGTGGATAGCAGACTTGTTGGAGGCGATTCCTCAAAGAATGATTGGCTTCTTATCTTACTCTCTAGATCGTTAGCCACTTCATAAATGCTAGTGCGGCAGCAACCTCACCACTTACCCCATCCTTACCGTAAACTACTAGTTGTCCTAGAATGATGAGTGATGAAGTCCTTGCTGGGTCAGTCGACCACTACAGTTGGATGTTGAGTACTTATGTACTCATGATACTATCCCCAAACTCTTTTCAGGGTTCTTGATCGACGTTTCGCGTGGAGGCTCGACGACGACTAGTTAGGCGGATCCCGGTGGAGGGCCTAGACCCGTGTGGTTATGGGGATCGATGATTTTCTGTTTGCCACTAGGCATTTGATTGTAGTCTGTACTGAGACATGTATCTTCCGCTGTTGTATTGTATTAAGGAAGTTGTATGCCGATTGTATGAAATGGTATATCCTTGTAGCTGTAATGTTGTGATATCATGTTGGAAATCCGGGGCATATGACATTGTCATATGTCGCGGTGGGACCGATATGTGCTTCGTCCCCGGATCTGGATGGAAACATCTAGATCTGGAACAGTACCGCATATCGGGCCTTACAACATAACTCATCATAAGCTGATTAGAGAGGTTACTACCCTCAATAAAATAATTTTTCCCCACTGGATATAAAGATATTCTTGAAGAGCTACTGTTTATCAAGATTGCCACAAAAATTGCAAAGAAAAATCAAGCTTAAGGTTTGCAAAAGTAAGGAGAGGCAAAACGTGGCAGAATTTGTGAAAAACAGAACAGCAGGTAGTAGAGAATTTTTTCGGGGAACTTCTACAACTCAAATCAAAAAACTCAGAACATACGAAAGTTTAAAATTGTATAGAGCATGATGTGTAAACAATTCAGCTCAAAATGATGAACTGGTGTTTTGTTCCGATTTTTTCCGTCAAGAAGACAAAATCTGTTTTCTGGACAGCATGTCACAACTTTTGCTTCCCTTATCATAAGAGGCTATAACTTGGCACAAAGCTTGAAAATAAAGATACAATGATGTTGCTACAGTAGTAACAATCATCAAGACCACTAATAACGGAAGTAAAAACATCTTGGGTTGCCTCCCAACAAGCGCTTTCTTTTACGCCTTTAAGCTAGGCATAAGGCAAAAGAAGAATCAAGTTTTATCAAGGGAAAGAGAATAGCTAGCCCGTATAACAGACTCAAATGTAACTTGATTTTCTTTCTAGGAAGTGTTCCATCCCCTTTTTGAGAGGGAATTAAAATTCTATATTCCCCTCTTTCATGTCAGTAACTGCACCAACGGTGCGAAGAAAAGGACGTCCCAAAATAATGGGACATAAAGGTTCACACTCTATATCCATAATAATAAAATCAATGGGAATATAATTTTCATTGACAATGATAAGAACATCGTCGATCTTCCCCAAAGGTTTCTTTACGGAATAATCAACAAGACGAACACCAAAAGAACAAGAATCAAAAGGTTTTAATTCAAACATGTCATACATTCTTTTGGGCATGACGGAGGTACTAGCTCCAACGTCACATAAAGCATAGCAAGAGAAGTTATTTAATTTAATTTTAATCATAGGGTCCCAACCATCATCTACCTTCCTAGGTATGGAGGCTTCTATCCTAAGCTTCTCCTCCCTAGCTTTGATGAGATCATTTGTGACATTCTCCGTGAAGGCAAGATTAAGTGTGCTAGTGTGGGGGTCTCTAGACATTTTGTGTAACAAGCTAATAAATTCTGATAGGGTGCAATTATCAAAATCAATATCACTACTATCAAGGTGGTAGTAGTGTCATCTAGGCTCACTTGTTTGAAACCCTCTATGTTCATAGGGGTCTCTTCTTCTATGTTTGAGGTACTAGCATCACCATTATAGGTCCAATGGGACCAGGAGTGCATTGGGTGCTAATAGTTTCGATATCTTCAACAATTTGGATAGTGGCAACTGTGTGGTGTGTAGGAAGGCTCTTAATTTTATCCTCTTCCATAGGGATAACTTCTGGTTTGTCTGCCATTTGATTTATCAAAGTGGATTGGGTGTGGGACATATTTGAAACATAGGTTTCAATGGCGGTAAGTCTAGTTTGGAGATTGGAAATCTCACTGTTCAGGCTCTCAAGTTGTTTACTGATGTTTTGCAGAATGGTAGTGTGCTCACCTAATTGCATAGAGAAGGCTTTGTTTTGTTCAAACTGGGTGTGCATATAATTCTTAGTAGCCTTCTCTAATTCTACCAATTTCTCATAGCTAGGTAGGTCTCTTTCCTTGTAAGTTGGATTATAGGAATTGTTGCCAGGATAGGTGTTGTTGTTCCCATAGTTGGATGGAAACGGTCTAGGATTACTAGAAAAGTTGACCCTATAAGCATTGTTGTTAAAGTTGTTTCTAGCAATAAAGTTCACATCTACTTGTTCCTGAGCAACCAAAGAATTTAAAGAAACATCATCAGGATCAATAGAGGGTTGCTTGGTAAGTAGAGACATAATTAAGTCAACTTTTTCATTTAGGGAGGTAATCTCCTCGACAGAGTTTACCTTCCTACCTGTTGGAGCGCGTTCGGTGTGCCATTGGGAAAAGTTGGTCATCATCTCATCGAGAATCTTTGTGGCAGCACCAACTGTAGTTGACATAAAGGTTCCTCCCGCGGCCGAATCTAACAGGTTCCGCGAGGTAAAGTTCAAGCCTGCATAAAAAGTCTGGATAACCATCCAGGTAGTCAAACCATGTGTAGGGAATTTCTTAACAAGAGATTTCATATGTTCCCAAGCTTGGACAACGTGTTCATTATCCAATTGCTTAAAATTCATAATGTTACTCCTCAATTGAATAATTTTAGCAGGTGGGTAATACTTCCCAATAAAAGCATCTTTGCACTTATCCCAAGAATCTATGCTATTCCTAGGCAAAGATTGAAACCAGATTTTAGCTTCTCCTCTCAGAGAGAATGGGAAAATCTTGAGCTTAACAACATCACCTTCTACTTCTTTATAGTTTTGCATATCACATAACTCAAAAAATATATTTAAGTGTAAAGCAGCATCATCTCCAGCACCAGAGAATTGATCTCTCATAACAAGGTTCAGCAAAGCAGGTTTAATTTCATAAGAGGTAGCTGAAGCGGCACGTGTGGCAATAGGAGTGCAGATAAAGTCTTTGTTGTTGTGACTAGTGAAGTCACACAACTTGGTGTTTTCAGTGGAACCCATAGTAGCAGCAAGTGCGGCAGATTTTTTTGTAACTTTTTATATAAGACACAAAGATAAAAACTGAAAAGTAAACTAACAAGACTAAAAAGTAAAGGTAAAAGGTAGTGGCCAACTCCCCTATCTTAGCACTCGGAGTCCCCGGCAACGGCGCCATCAATTTGCTTGATACGCGAGAGATGATAATTGATTCTCGCCCTTCGTTGGTTACCCCAAGTGGAAGGTGAGATGCAGCATAGCGGCAAGTTTCCCTCGGTGAAGATACCGAGATTTGTCTCCAGTAGGACTACGGAGATGATAAGTAGGTGGTTCGGCAAGTGACACGCCGTTTATGATAATCACTTGCTTCTCTTGGACCTGCACATAGACACAAATAACTTTGCTCCCAACGAAGTTCAGAGAGGTTGTCAATCTCTCCGGTCTTGTTGTTTACAAAGGATCAAAACACAAGGGATAATGCTAATGATAGCAACTGAAAGTAAAATCAGAAAAGTAAATAAGCGTGTAAACATTAATGAGAATATGGACCGGGCTCCCATGATGTTCAATAGTGACTCTCTCCCAAAAGACGATAAAACTGCTATGTGAGGTAAACAAATTACAGATGGGCAATTGACAGGATTATAAACGCACCGCAATGCTAACTATGCTACAAAAGAAAGGAAGAGGCTCAAAAGCATGGGAAGTACGCCAAAATAAGAAGAACAAAATCCAACTGCATCTACTACTAATCATCCACCTTGAGATATCTATCCAGAACATCTCGATGGTATTAAGTTGCGAGCCCCACCCAAAGTGTAAACCCAAAGTAACAGACAACTGCATTAAAAATCAGTTTGCGTAAAGTAAACAGTCCTTGCAACCGCGGTTACAAGCACCGTTGTTTTCCCCCTTGTGGCGACAACGTATCCCCTAGATTCATGTTTCTGTCACTCAAATGTGTCATCAGGGGGCATGAACCCACAATCGAGCATAACGTTCCCTCTTGGAGTTACTACCTACTACTTGGTCAAAGCAATAAACAACAACGGAGAACATGCAAGAATTACTTTGGAAGAAAAATATAAAAGATAAGAACCAAATATATTACTCTATCACAATCTGAACATAATCTCATAATCCATCAGATCCCATCAAACTCAGCATAGCAACGACATAAAGATTACATATGTGCCTCGATCATGTAGGGCAGCTCACGAGGTCTAAACCATGAAGAACAAAGAGGGGAGGAGAACATCACATAGCTAATTATCACGGACCCATGGTCCAAAGGAAACTACTCACGGCACATCCGGGAAGCGTCCATGGTGGAGGGGAAGCTCCCGGAGACCGATTCTCCCTCCAGAAGGGTGCCGGGAAGAAGTTTGTTGCCGCTCCCGATCTTGGAAGCGCGTCGGCGGCGGAACAGAGGCGAGATCGCGAAAAAGGGCTATGTCCTCGGAAGTTTCACGTCACGGGGAATATATAGACGAAGGGGGGTAGCCAGGGGGGCCACCAGGAGTTCAGGCGCCCCCCTGGAGCGGCCAAGCCCTAGGCCACGCCAGGTGGCCGCCTGGGCACCTGGAGGTGGCCCCTGTCCCTCCTTCGGGGTTTCAGAATCTTTTGTTGCGCTGATTTTTTATCAAAAATTTCCCGAATTTTTGGAGCACTTTTAATATGGGGGAAACCTGGAATAGAAAAACAGCAAAAAAATAGGAACTGGCACTGTGGTGCACTGAGTTAATAAGTTAGTCCAAATATGATCAAAAGTGTATGAAAGTGTATCTACATCATAGCAATATCACACAAAACATGCATGGAGCAAGCAGAAATTATCAATACGTTTGGGACGTATCAATATGCAACGGATGCACATATGAGCTAAGAAAAACTCTCCAATGGAACTAGTGGGGGTGCATCCAACTTTCTCGCTCATGAAGACCTAGATCTCATTTGAGGGGGCTCATCCTTGCAATTAGCAAGCCAATTTCTATAGTGTGAAGGTCCCCATATAGCTATATGCATAAATGATCATCTCTATGGAGCACAAGATATAGAGGGAGTACGAGTGTGGATCTTTCAAAAGGAATAGTAGTGTTGCCCCTTTCTCTTTTTTTTCTTTTTTTTTCTATTGTTTTAGTGGCCTCAATGGCTCTTTCTATTGAACTCTCATTTGTCCTCTTTGGGATCTTTTATATTTGTCCACTTTGGGATCTTTTCCTCACTTAAGGGCAACACTCTATTTTACAAGAAGTATAGAAGATTTTCACACTTTACAAGGGACTCAACATAAAGAATATGTAGCTACCATGATGTATGCAAATTTATGCCTCTGCTAGTGTAGCAGGAACATGTATGACATGAAGATCAAGTCATGAGAAGGTGGATGTTGCATGGCAATATATCTTGAAAGTCAATGGAAATGCCTTGATAGGTAGGTATGGTGGTGATGACCCACAACGTAAGGGATCGATTGCAGCGTTTTCGTTAAGTAAGAGTGTCGAACCCAACGAGGAGCAGAAGGTAATAGCAAGTGACTTTGGTAAGGAGATAACTGCAAGCACTGAAAGATAACTTTTTAGGGGTTTTTCTTGGTATAAGCGTCAGGAAAGTAAAAACGAGCAAAGTAAAAGGTACTGGAGAGTAACGAGTAGCCCAATCCTTTCTGAGCAAAGGAGAGGCCTAGCAACTGAACTTATAAAAGCTAAAGTGTTCTTGAGGACACACGGGAGAGGTACTCATGTGCTTTCTCCATATTCCGTATCGGTACTATGTGTTGTGTTGATAAGTGTTGAGTGGGTGGATCTATGCTAGTACACCCTCTAGACTAAGATAAGTGTACTCTTATGATTAAACACCTTGCAAGCATCCGAAAATACAAGATAGTAATTAAGGCAAAAGCCTAACCATAGCAATACGATCGATGATCCATTGTTCCCTTGTGCAAAAGCGTGCAAACTGGGGTTTAGGTTTCTGTCACTCCGACAACCCACCGTAAGCATTCTTTGTACACAATGTATCCCCCTAGGTCCTTGATAAGGCGAAGTGTTGAGTGTTCGACTCACACAACACCACTAGGAAAATAACAACACAACTTAAATATCAACCAACACATATTACTTCAACATCATATGACTACTAACAACTAGACTTCTCCCATGTCCTCAAGAACTAAAGTAACTACTCACAAGACATAAAAGAGATCATGATCAGTGGGGATAAATAGATGATAAACAATCTGGACACAATAATATTTCTCCAACAAAACTCAATAGCATTCACCACAAAGTAGTAATCAACACCGATAGAGTAGAGAGGATAGATAGTACGGATTACAACATGAGTTGCAATTGTGAGATGAGATTGGATGGAGGTGGAGATGGTGCTGATGATGGGGATGATGTTGATGATGATCTCGATGATGCCCGTGACGATGCTGATGACGATGGTGACGATCTCCCCTTCCGGGAGGTGATCTCCCCGGCAGAATCTGCCCGCCAGAGATGGCTTTTCTTCTCTGTAGGTTTCCGCCACGGAGCGGCGGCGGAACTCCAGAAACTCTCTCCTTTTTTAGGGTTTTTGGATGACGAAGAGTATATAGGCCAGAGGGGGGATCCGGGAGTGGCTCCGGGGGTCCAGACGCCCTCCCGGCGCGGCCAGGGGTGGGGCCGCGCCAGGTGGCCGCCTGGGCACCCTGTGGCCCCCCTCTGGTAGCTCTTTTGCGTGTCTTTGTGATACTTCTGGAAAATAGCCTCCGTCGATTTTCAGGTAATTTGGAGGTATTATTCTTCAGCAACTGAACGTCCACTTTTTACCGCTGAATCCTGCGTCTGCTGCTTCGGCACCGGAAAGTTGCAAACTGTGTAAAATAAGCCAAAACAACATAAGAATAGCATCATATCATGAAATATATCAATGAATAAGAAAGAATTACTATTTAAAATAGTGATGCATTTTGGACGTATCAACTCCCCCAAGCTTAGACCTCGCTTGTCCCCAAGCGATTACTGAGCTCGGTAAACCTGTCCACAAGTTTAGAGAGTGAAGTGTCGATAAATAAAATACGGACAAGAAGCATCAAGGTTCCTTCATCAAACTCAAGCATCCTCAACAGCACCCTCAACTCTTAAGTCCCTTATGAGAAAGTAATAACAATTATAATCAAAAGTAGGGCTGAGGAAACTCATCAAATTATGGCAAACATATCCTTGGTCAAAGGACAACTAATAACTTTCACTCTTGCTCTTTCTTTTTAAGGAAACAATTTGAAGCTTTTGAAAGAACATGTTAATAGTCATGAAGTGCAAATGCTAACACAAAGGAAGATGCTTGCTTGGCAAGAGCTTTCGCAAACAACTTACTTATCAAAAGATAATGTCAACAAGGATGTGGCATGGCAAAACTTAATGCAGCTTTATATGGAGGAATCCTCATCAACATCAAATATCTGTTCTCTTAGGGAAAAGAAGGAAGTGGGACAACTGACTCAACATGAAGGTGGATGAAAGGCCTTGTTAAGGGCAAGCAGGTAAAACTCATGTGCTATCCCTAAATCAAACAGAATAAAAATAGATTTTGGGGCGGTGCATAGTTTGTCAACGAATGCTAATAGATAGCTCAATTACTTCTCAAGATGGACAAGTTTCGAGGAACGGCTCCCAAGTGGGGACGATCACATCCCCTTAATCTCCTTTGTTTATCACTGCCAAAGTTTCTGATTTCTCATAGACCAAACGTGAAGGAGGGTTTGTTTGTTATATTATCTTTCGAGCTGGGCGCACCCATGCCAGTTCCTCCTCGTATTATGGGTTTGCAGATTAGACATGCAATCCCGGGGTAAAACTTGTCCAACTTAAGAAGATCATGAATTACCTACTAGTTCCTCATGAGCTAAACAAGAGACACAAAACAGAAGATTTTGAACATTTAAGGATAACACATAAATTCTGTATTATAGGAGTGGTAAGGGAATACCACGCATAGGAAGGTATGGTGGACTGAAATGGAAGGTAATGGTTTCAAGGTATGGATGCACAAGCAGAAATCTACTTGGCAAAGAGTTTGGCTAGCAAAGGCTTTGAGAGAACAGACAATTGATACTAATTTAGATGCAAAACATATAAAGCATAAACATTAAGGTAAGCATAACACATCAAGTTGTCTTCCTTGTCAACATAACACTTCAAGCATAATAACATAAAGGTTTTGGCTATGTCGCTACTTGAGAAAACATGCATGTTGTCAAGACCAAAGCTATGTTTTCCAAAATTAAATAAAGTTTTCAAAGCCATACCTGATATAAGGTCAATACTCCCCATAAGAATCGTCATATGAGGCCGATTGCACGAAGAGAATACCGAGTGCAGCGAAGGAACCAATAGAATTCTCATTAATATTCCATTATAGACGACTCCACACTCACGGATACAATCTCTCCACATACGGAGTGATAGACCTCAATGCAAACACCTATTTCATATAATAAACTCCCTAGACATGATACGACTCTACTTGATTCTAAAAGACTAAGATAAAGATAAAGATACCCGACACTCCCCCAAGCTTGGAACAAGCTGAGGGGATGCCATTACCCGAGGAGATTTACTCCTCATTCTTGTTCTTCTCAATCAGGTACTCCTTGGCGAAGCGCTTCCATGGTAGCTCCTCTCCAGTCACGAAGGACATTCCCGTCTCCAGGATCCTGCACTCAGCACCTAAACTCATGCGCAAAAACTTTAGTTCATACTCACAGTTCTGGTTGTGCAGATCATAGATTTGTGCTTGGAGCTGATAAACTTTTTCTTCTAGTGCGGACAAACTTGACCACATCTCCTTCATATCTTTCCTATGGGAAGCCTCATGTTCCATCTCCTTCAGCCGCTCCTCGGTGCTCCCCTCCATGACTGGTCCCTTCAGATCTTCCTTGTGGAGAACACCGTCCTCCACACGAAGGACCTGGGGGTGCTTGTTCACCTCAGCGAGGTAAGGGTTGATGACGTTGACGACGAACTTGTCCTTGGGGGAACTTGGGGAAGCCATGGCACCTAGGTCTAGCTAAAAGATTTCCTGGCAGAAACAGATTGAAGAGAAAACACACGAAATCGCGAGATACGTTGCCAGAACGATCCGGGCAAATATATAGCAAAAAATTCTGCAACAAAAAGAAGGTAACGAGCCAAAGTGGGGTCGGAGACGGACTCCTGGGTGCCCAGGCGGCCTCCCGGCGCGGCCAGGAGGTAGGCCGCGCCAGGGGGGGCGCCTGGGCCCCCTGGAGCTCCTCTCCGGCTCCGCTTAGGCTTCGAATTTTCCTTATTTTGCAAAAACTCATAATGTGGAACTTTTATGGCGGTTCGCGATGTTTCCTTACCGTAATACATACCTTTTCTTATTATGCTTCTGTCGGTGTCTGAAAAGGGCTGCAACGTGTTCTTCATGAGTTGTTGTGTGTATTATATTTACATCAACATTGACGGGATCTCCCGCCATGTAATGCTTGAGTCTTTGCCCATTCACAACTTGAGGCTTGGTGCCTTTAAAATTGTTAATCTTGATTGCACCAGACCGGTATACTTCTTCGATATGAAATGGCCCTTCCCACCTGGAAAGTAGTTTACGTGGAGAAAACCTGAAACGGGATCTAAACAATAAAACTTTATCACCAACATTAAATTCACGTTTCAGAATCGTCCTGTCATGCCACTTCTTTACCTTTTCCTTGAACATTTTAGCGCTCTCATAAGCTTCACTTCTCCACTCATCTAGAGAAGTCAAGTTCATGAGACGCTTTTCACCAGCTAACTCTGGGTTAGCATTAAGCTCTCTAACAACCCAGAAAACTTTGTGCTCTAATTCTAATGGCAAATGGCAAGCCTTGCCATAGACCATTTTATAGGGGGAGATGCCCATGGGGTTTTTGTAAGCAGTTCTATACGCCCACAAAGCATCTCCTAACTTACTTGACAAGTCCTTCCTATTTCTGTTAACTGTCTTTTGCAAGATCAACTTGATCTCTCTATTGGTGAGCTCAACTTGCCCACTAGTTTGAGGATGGTACGGTGAAGCAATTCTATGATTGACATCGTACTTGACTAAAGCTTTTCTAAAAGCTCCATGCGTGAAGTGTGATCCTCCATCAGTCATGAGATACCTAGGCACACCAAACCTAGGGAAAATTACATCTTTGAGCATTTTCAAAGATGTTTTGTGATCAGCACTCTCTGTGGGGATTGCTTCAACCCACTTGGTTACATAATCAACAACAACTAAAATGTGAGTGTACTTGTGCGAAGAAGGAAAAGGACCCATAAAATCAAAACCCCAGCAATCAAAAGGCTCAATCACTAGTGAGTAATTCATAGGCATCTCATTCCTTCTACTAATATTACCAACTCTCTGACATTTATCACAGGCTAAAACATAATTTGTAGCATCTTTAAAGAGAGTAGGCCAATAAAAACCTGATTGGAGAACCTTATGTGCGGTTCCCTCACCGGTGTGATGTCCTCCATAGGGACTATTGTGACATTGCATGAGAATGTCCTTCTTCTCGTGTTCCGGTATGCATCTTCTCACGATCCCGTCTGGACCTTCTTTGAAAAGATGTGGGTCATCCCAAAGGTAATGCCTCAAATCATGGAAGAACTTCTTCCTTTGCTGAAATGTTAAACCTGGAGACAAATACTTTGCAACGATAAAATTAGCATAATCTGCAAACCAAGGATCGGAAAGAGATTGTACTTTAACAACGGCAAGTTGTTCGTCTGGAAATTTGTCGTTGACTGGGATGGGATCATGCGGTATATCTTCCATCCTTGAAAGATTGTCTGCTACAGGGTTGTCTGCTCCCTTTCTATTGATACGTCCAAAACGTATCGATAATTTCTGCTTGCTCCATGCATGTTTTGTGTGATATTGCTATGATCCAGATACACTTTCATACATTTTTCTATCATATTTGGACTAACCTATTAACTCAGTGCACCCCAGTGCCAGTTCCTGTTTTCTGCTGTTTTTCTATTTCAGTTTTCCCCCATATAAAAAGTGCCAGAAAAATTCGGGAAAATTCAGATAAAAAATCAGCGTGACGGAAGCTTCGAGAAAAGCCTGGGAGGGGCCAGGGGGGACTAGGCGGCCACCCGGCGCGGCCCCACCCCTGGCCGCGCCAGGGGGGCGCCTGGGGCCCCTGGTCCACCTCTGGCTGCCCCCCTTCGCCTATTTATTCCCCGTCACGGGAAAACTCAAGAACAAGAACCCTATTTCGCGAACTCGCCTCTGTTCCGCCGCCGCCGCACTTCCAAGGTCGGGAGCCCCAGAAGACCTCTTCCCGGCACCCTGCCGGAGGGAGGATTGACCTCCGGGAGTCTCCTCTCCACCATGGATGCTCCCCGGATGTCTCGTGAGAAGTTTTCCTTGGACCATGGGTCCGTGATCAGTAGCTATGTGATGTTCTCCTCCCCTCTTTGATCTTCATTGTTTAGACCTCGTGAGCTGCCCTACATGATCGAGGCACCTTTGTAATATTTCTTTTATTGCTATGTTGAGTTTGATCGGATCTGATGGATTATGAGATTATGTTCAGATTGTGATAGAGTAATATATTTGGTTTTTATCTCTTATATTTTTGTTCCTAAGTAATTCTTGCATGCTCTCCGTTGTTGTTTATTGCTTTGGCCAAGTAGTAGGTAGTGACTCCAAGAGGGAGCGTTGTGCTAGATTGTGGGTTCATGCCTCCCTGATGACATGCTTGAGTGACAGAAACATGAGTCTAGGGGATGTGTTGTTTCCACAAGGGGGAAAACAACGGTGCTTGTAACCGCGGTTACAAGGATTGTTTACTTTACGCAAAGTTCTTTTTAATGCAGTTGTCTGTTGCTTTGGGTTTACACTTTGGGTGGGGCTCGCAACTTAATACCAGCGAGATGTTCTGGATAGATATCTCAAGGTGGATGATTAGTAGTAGATGCAGATGGATTTCGGTCTACTTACTTTTGCGTACTGCCCGTGCTTTTGAACCTCTTCCTTTCTTTTGTAGCATAGTTAGCATTGCGGTGCGTTCTTAATCCTGTCAATTGCCTTTCTGTAATTTGTTTACCTCGCATAGCATTTTTATCGTCTTTTGGGAGAGAGACATCACTAGCGAACATCACGTATCCAGGCCCATATCCTCATTATTGTTTCCAAGCTATATTTACTTTTCTGCATTTACTTTCAAGTTGCTATCATTATCCCCTTGCGTTTTATCATTTGTGAACAACAAGACCGGAGAGATTGACAACCTCTCTGAACTTCATTGGGAGCAAAGTTATCTATGTCTGTGTGAAGGTCCGCGTCAGTTGCGCCGCTGACACCTACTTATCATCTCTGGAGTCCTACTGAGGGAAAACTTGTTGCTGTACCGCATCACGCCTTCCACTTGGGGCCTACCAACGAAGGGCGAGAAGCCGTCTTCAAGAGAAATTTCTGGCGCCGTTGCCGGGGACTCCAAGTGCTAAGATAGGGGAGTTGCACACTACCCTTTACCTTTGTTTTTCAGTCTTGTTAGTTTATCTTTCAATTTTTATCTTTGTGTCTTTTATCAAAAATTACAAAAAAATTATTTATCTTGCTAGCTTTCATTATGTCTGGTCCTTCTGCCTTTGTTGAGACGGAGGTTCTCACCTTTAAACAAAAAGGTGGAGAAAGTTTAAAAGATGCTTGGTATAGAATTAATGATTCTCAAATAAGAGCCACCAAGAAGCAATCCACTACTATCCTTCTTAGAAATTTTTATGTTGGGATTGCTCCTTGGAATAGGTTTATATTAGATACTGCTATTAATGGGAATTTTCTAGAAGCTCCGACTTGGGAGTCTCTTAATGTTATTGAAAATCTTGTTGGAAATCTCCCTATTGCTAGCATACAAGAAGATATGACTTTGTGACGCCCCCAAAATCAGACCGTGTACAGTAATCATACACGCAAGGTACACGATCGAGATCAGGGACTCACGGTGAGATATCACAACACAACTCTACAAATAAAATAATACAAGCTGTTTAATACAAGCCAGGGGCCACGAGGGCTCGAATACAACAGCTCGAGAGCAAAAAGTCAGCGCAAGCAATAGTATCTGAGTACAGACACAAGAATACAAGGTTGCCTTAAGAAGGCTAGCACAAAAACAACACGATCGAAAAGGCGAGGCCTCCTGCCTGGGAACCTCCAAGCTACTCCTGGTCAAAGGGGAACTCGACGTCGTAGAAGGCATCGGGGATCTTCATGTTGCGGTGGTCGGCATCGGGGATCTCCTACTCCTGGACTCCAACGTCGACTGCAGCGGCCGATCAGGCAAAACAGTAAAGGAAATAAAGCAGGTGAGTATCTAGTATACCCGCGAGTCTTACGTCCGCTACTAAGCATTATGCATTGTATCAATGGAAAGAAGAGGCTGTATATAGTGGACTGAAAGACATAAATCCAGAGCAAGGGTAAGAAGCTAGGCCTAACGAAGACTAGCATCTTCCGACGATGTCTTGCAGCATGAGGTAAGAATCAGCCAACAGTTCATATAAAGCATAAAGTAACAATGCAGCAGAAGTTGCTGTAGCATTGTATAATAATAAGTTGTAATAATTAACAATGCCTCCGAGTTCACCTCCTCGACATCCCCGCGAGGAAGAGAACCCGGAACCATACAGTTTAATAATAGTTTCTAGTGGTAAGATCCAGCTTCAGCATAAAGCGTCCTGTTACCGTGGACACGGCTATTCGAATAGATTAATCTTCCCTCGAGGGGTGCACTTGTGTTACGCTACACGCAATCAGCCCGCAGTACTGCTGACGTCTGAAGAGTCCTCGGACGACACTAAGAAGCGGAGGAGCCCATAACTCGTAGTTCCCACGGGTAGGTAGTGCGTACATGGCATATAGCCAACTCAAGACATTCACTGAACCATTTAGCATTTTAATTAACCTGCGTGACAACCGTTATCGTTGCCTCGACTTAACCGACCCGCGGACAACGACAGCAGCCAGGACCACCAGTACATCGGTGTCTGCCCCGTCGTCCCACCAAGTCACTGCGGTTACCAACAAGGTGAACCGTCTCCTTACCTTGTCTCGCGTGTGCTCCTGGGGGAGCTCGACTTTCGTAGTTTGGTAACTCTCGCGGCCAACGAGCAGGGGCCAAGCACACCGGTACACTGGTCGTACCCTCCCTGTCGTCCCGTCGTAATACCTCTCGCGGGCACCGTTGGGTCGCCCGACTTCTTACCTGAAGGACAATCGCCGTTCAGGACCCTATGGAGGTAAGACAAAGTCAGCCTCGAGTGGAGTACAAGGATTACTCCTTGATAGCTCACACTTGAGGTGACTAGGCATAACCCAGATAGGGACCTTTGACGGTGTCTGCTTTGTACCGTACCTGTGCAGTTATAATATTTGTATCCGCGTTCACTCCCCCGAGTGATCACGGCCCTCTATCTATTCCTAGCTAACAATGCGCAGGGCTCACTGCTGAAAAATGCATAATAATCATAATAGGCAGCATAGGATAAAGGAAGGCACATCAAGGGGCGACAAAATCAGGCTATGCAATTGAATAGGATTGTAATCGTAGCAGCAGCAGTAACAATGCCTAATGCAAGAAATGTACGAAAAGATAGGCGATATCTGGGGAAGAGAATGGTTCTGCTTGCCTGCAAGCTCGATGGTAGTAGTAGGGTCGTCGACGACGTAGTCGTACTCAGCAGCGATGTAGTCGACGGCAGCAGCGGGGTCTACCGGAGATTAAGGGGGGAAGAAAAAATAAATACACAACAATAATCGCAATACAAATGCAAGACATAACAGATGAATTGTAAACGGGGTTCTAACGCAGTGCAAGGCACATTGTTCGGAACGGAAATTCATCTGAGGATGAACTACCGGCTCCGGGTGATTACCGGACAGGGTGTCCGGAGGGGGAAGGATCAAGCCGGAGGTGTCATGGACATCCGACACATGTGTGGGTGGTGTATCCAGGTTAGTTGATCTATTCCGAACAACTTTCGCATTCAGAATAAATTCATCCGGGCAACGTATATCGGTACTAGGAATTATCGACAGACGGCCCGAAGGGGGGAATGTCGATGTTCGGTACGTTAGACGGGGTGGTAGACATACAGATAGCGTATTCGTATTCGTTATATTTTTCTGATCAATTTTCATGTATAAAGTTTTTGAATTCGAGTTACGGTTTAAAAGTTATTGAATTTCAAAGTTTTAAATCATTTAAATGATTTTCTGGATTTCTTTTATTATTTAAATAGCAACATTATCCAGAACCTTATCAAAACCAGTGCTGACATGTGGGGCCACCCTGTCATAGGCTGAGGCCTTTGACTGGTCAAACTGACCAGGGGGTCCCACCTGTCAATGTCTCATTTTATATAATCCATTTAATTAAATCAGAAAAGAAGTGGGGCCTACATGTCATAGAGACATTTTTAAGTTTAACAGTTATTTTAATTAAACAAAATCCGGGGCCCACATGTAAGTGTCTCCAGGGGGGGCCTACATGTCATTGGGGTAGAGGGATTAGCTGGGGGGTTAATTCAACCAGGGGATTAACCCCTAATCTCAACCGGGCTGGCCCCACATGGCAGTGGCACAAACTACGGGACGACCATGCCGGCGGCGAGCCGTAGGACGGCGGTGAGCACGTCGGCCGCCTCCGGCGACCAAATCGCTGGCCGAAACGGGCATTCGAACTGGACGAGCCTTGCGCGCTAACTGGTGTCACCAACACGGGCAGAAACGGACTGCAACGGCAGTGGCAACAATCCCGGGGGCGGCCGGTACGCGTCTACGGTGGGGAGGTAGCCAGAAGCCGCAAAATCTAAAACGGGGAGATGAGGGAGGGGCATAAGCTCACAGCGGTGACGGGGGAACGCTCGCTGAAGACGGAGGAGCTCGGGGTGGGGAAAATCGATACTAATGGCGACGACGGCCGTGGTTGGGGAAGACGAAGGTGACGACGAGCACGGGGCATGGCCGGTCGATTCCGTGTGCAGGGTGAAGCAGACGAGGAAGGGGGTGCGCCAGGACAACCCGGTGTGGCCTGGGGTTGAGGGTGGCCGCGCCGGCGACGAGGCCGTGGCCGCGGATGCGCTCGGGCGGCAGCGGGAAGACGATGGCAAGCGTGTGGCGAGATCTGGGGGAGCAAGGGGGGGCACATGGGAGCTCCAGGGGGGTGGCTTGATCTTATCGGCAAGGGGGAGGGGCAGTTGGGGTGGGGGAGGGAGCAGGTGAGCTCGCCCATGGCGTGGCCATAGTGGCCATGTCCATGGGCGCGTACGGGGTGGGGGGCAGGTGGGGAACAGGGGAGAGGGAAAAGAGAGAGGGGGCTGGGCCTGGTGGGCCGTTGCCCCAGGCGTTAGATTAGGTTTTTCCTATTTTTTGTTATTTTCTTTTCTTTTTTTTCTGTTTAATTTATTCTAAATACTTTTGTAATTTTGTAAAAGATGTAATAGGTTCCATAATTAGTGTTATGCTCCATATTAGTGCTACAAAAAGTTTGATGGACATATAAATTCAATTGCATTTTTGTTTTATTTAAAAGGGGTCAAATGCTACTGTTTTGCTATTGTTTTTATTTATTTACAGTATTAAAACATTTTGATAAAAACCCCAATTCATTTTTAATATGACCTATTGATTATTAGGCATTTTCAAAATTGCTTCCATAATTTTAGTTCATTTAAAATTCCCACTTGTTTATTTTATTTACCATAGCCATTTAATAATTCCCAAACATTTATTTTATTTCATATTACTATACCATTTTAATAAAACAACCACTGCTATATTATCATGGCTTAAGATTGCTAGGCATTTTATAAATAGATTCCATTATTTTGGTTCAACTAAGATTTCCATTTTTATATTAACTTTCAAAATAATTTTTGATGACACCACAAGATTGGTTTCACAATCAACATAGACTTGTGATTATTCTAATGACTAAGGGTGACTTGGTTTAAGTTTTTGCATGATGGTTATCAATCACCCATAAATTCTTGGAGCAATTCAATAGTCCACACAAATTTGAAAATTTTATCAGGGTTGGAATTTGACAGAGCTATGATCAAAGGTAATCATGGCTTGATCATCAACAGTAATGATCACTAACAGTGGAATCACTGTAGTGATTACTGTTACTGATTCTGAGGGTGTTACAGACTCTATCTCACATTATGAAGAAACTTGAAAAGATAGAGTTAGAAATACCAAGTATAGCTAGGATAAATGAGTTGGATCGCAAGATTCAAGGGAATTTGAATAAGCTTGATAGCTCCATGCTTAAAATTATCAAAACTTTGGAGGTCATCAAATCCCGTGATACGGATCTTTCTAGGATAGATAAGATTGAGGAAATCATTAATACTCTTGGAACTACTTTCTCCTCAATCAAACTAAAAAAGGTAGAGACTTCGGAAAGAAGGGAACCTAAGTTCAATTATGTCCCTAAGGTTCCCCGACCTAAAAAGGAACCACCTATTTCCAAAGAAGTTGAGACTGTGAAAACTTTGGAAGAAATACCTCTCTTTGATAATTTTATAAATGAATCTTCCATTGATTTTTCGCCTTTTGGTTTTCTCCCTAGAAGTATCTTCATTAGGCCTTTTTTTGAAAGAACTCTTAAGACTAGTTGTACAATTGAAGAGCTTTTTGATGACCTTGATAATGATTCAATTGATGCAACTTGATTTTTTTACATCATGCCTAGCTAATGGCTTTAAAGAAGCGCTTTCGGGAGGCAGCCCGCAACGAATTTAGGTTTTTCTTTTTTCTTTTGTTGTGTCTTGATGATTGTTACTACTGTAGCAACATCATTGTATCTTTACTTTTCAGCTTTGTGCCAAGTTATAGCCTCTTACGGCAAGTGAAGTAAAAGTTGTGACATGCTGTCCAGAAAACAGATTCTGTCCTCGTGACCAGAAAAATTCCAGAAAAATCCCAGTTCATCCTTTTGAGCTGAATTTTTTACACAGTATGCTCTATACAATTAAAAAACTTCCGTATGTTCTGAGTTTTTTGATTTGAGTTGCAGAAGTTCCCCTAAAAATTTCTTTACTATCTGCTGTTCTGTTTTTCACAGATTTTGCCACGTTTTGTCTCTCCTTACTTTTGCAAACCTTAAGCTTGCTTTTTCTTTGCAAAAACTTTTTGGCACTCTTGAGAAACACTAGCTCTTCAAGATTATATTTACATGCAGTGGAGAAAAAATTATTTATTAAGGGTACTAACCTCTCTAATCAGCTTATGATGAGTTATGTATGAAGGGAGTTTTCAAGTGTGCGTTGGAAGATGATGAAAGAAGATCCAGGAGTGTCAAGCGCTCAATCTTGGGGATGCCCCCATGCATCCCCAATAAATATTCAAGGAGACTCAAGCGTCTAAGCTTGGGGATGCCCCCCATGCATCCCCTTCTCCATCAACCATCATCAGTTCGTCCTTCGTCTCACTATATTTTTATCACTTCATCTGTTATGTGCTATGCATGGAGCGTCTCGCTCTTAGGTTTTGTTTTTAGTTTTTTTTAGCTTTGCTTGCTGTTCATAACAAGTTATATCCCGTCTTACTTTGAATGGGAGAGAAACACGCTCCACTTTCAAAATCTAGAACACATCATAGGATTTTTCCTGCCTATCTTTTTGCTGTTGTGTGTTCTTTATCTTTTCGTAGCTACTGCCATGTTTAGTTTTAGTCTTAGTTTGTCTTTAGCAAGAGCTTTGGATTTTGTTTAGTTTGTTGCTGCAACTCTTTTTAGTTTTCATGTTTATCTTGTTAAGAGAGTTGGTTGTTGCACTGAGTTGTGTTTTGTCTTGAAAGTAGGTAATTGAGGTTGCTATTTAATTTTAGTAGTAGCTTGCAATAGTTTTGAGGCATTGTTGTGAGTAATGTTTGGACTTTTGGTGTCAAGAGCTCTTGCCTATTAGTGATAGGTGTCGTATTTTGGGCAATCCGTGTTTATTTTCAAAACCTACAAAACTAGTTGAGAACTCTAGCTACTAGATAGATCACTACTCTTCTGAGGAGTCGAATATTAGAGTACACTCACGTACCATGAGTCGAGGATGCGCAAGGATAACCAAACCCCCATACACTCCTCCTCGGGGTACTTTTCTCTTTGTGAACCTCCTTATTAGATTGAGAGTTACCGATAATAAGTGCATGAGTTCTTCAGACTAATGTAAGTATTGAAAGTTGACACTTCCACCTTCCCATATTTTGCTAGCCTCTCCTGTGTTGTGCATTGCCTTCTTCTCACTCCGAGAGTTGGTGTCCACCTTCGCCGGTACATCCAAACCCTTGGCATGATACGCTCTGTCATCATAAACCTCCTTATATCTTTCCTCAAAACAGCCACCATACCTACCTATCAAGGAATTTCCATAGCCTTTCCGAGATATATTGCCATGCAACATCCACCTCTTCATGACTTGATCTTCATGTCATACATGTGCCTGCGACACTGGCAGCGACATACATTGCATACATCATGATAGTTACATCTTCTTTACGATTTTGAGTACCTTGTAAAGTGTGAAAGATCTCCTTTACCTTATTGTAAAATAGAGTGTTTGCCTTAAGTGAGGAAAAGATCCCAAAGTGGACACAATAAAATATCCCAAAGAGGACAAATGAAAGTTAACTAGAAAGAGCCATTGAGGCCACAAAAAAATACAAAAAAATAGAAAAAAAGAAAAAAGAAATAAAAAGAGAGAAAGGGGCAACACTACTATCCTTTTGAGAGATCCACACTAGTACTCCCTTTATATCTTTGTACTCCATAGAGATGATCATTATGCATATAGCTATGTGGGGACCTTCACACTATAGAACTTGGCTTGCATATTCCAAGCATGAGCCTCCTCAAACGAGCTCTAGGTCTTCATGAGCGAGAAAGTTAGATGCACCCCCACTAGTTCCATTAGAGATCTTCCTAGCTCGTATGTGCATCCGTTGCATGGCAATCCCTACTCCTCACATCATATCTATCATTTGGCATCTCTTGCCTATGATTGTCCTCATTGATGTGAACCTTTCTCCTCCTTTTTTTTGTCTTCCTCCTCCATACTCCTATCTTTTCCATCCCAAGTGTCAACTCTCGTGCTTACGCTCATCCATTGCATGAGTGCTCAAAATATTAAAAAAGGAGTGGATCAAATTGACTTGTACCTGGCTAATGGTCTGGGGACGAGTCAAGATAAGATTCCAAAAAAATACCAAGTGTGAAACTTTAGTAGATTGAGTTCTCGACAAATAAATTGTTTTTCTCGTATTACCTATCCCCCTTCTTGCACGCAAACACCATTTGGAGACATTCGAGTCACGGACAGCGAGAGCTCTTGCACCTAATGTTCTTTTGTTACTTGTTTCAATGCTAATATAGACTCTTGCATGTTATGACTTGAATTGAATTTCTAACCTTGATTGCTTTACTTTTCAAAGTTCTTATACGGTTGCTAACATGTCACCACAGAAATTATGCTGTTATCATTTACCTACTCGAGGACGAGCAGGAATTAAGCTTGGGGATGTTGATACGTCCAAAACGTATCTATAATTTGTGCTTGCTCCATGCATGTTTTGTGTGATATTGCTATGATCTAGATACACCTTCATACACTTTTGATCATATTTGGACTAACCTATTAACTCAGTGCACCACAGTTTCAGTTCCGGTTTCCTGCTTTTTTTCTATTTCAGTTTTCCCCTATATAAAAAGTGCTCCAAAAATTCGGGAGAATTCAGATAAAAAATCAGCGTGAAGGAACCTTCCGGAGGGTGGGGCCAGAGGGCCACCACCAGGGGCCCAGGCGCCCTGGTGGCGCGCCCTAGGGCTTGGCCGCGCCAGGGGGGCGCCTGGACCCCTAGTGGCCCCCCTGGCTGCCCCCCTTCGCCTATATATATTCTCCGTCACGGGAAATTTCCGAGAACAGAACCCTTTTTCGCGATCTCTCCTCTGTTCCGCCGCCGCCGTGCTTCCGAGATCGGGAGCACCAGAAGACCTCTTCCCGGCACCCTACCGGAGGGAGGGCCGACCTCCGGGAGTCTCCTCTCCACCATGGATGCTTCCCGGATGTCTCGTGAGTAGTTTTCCTTGGACCATGGGTCCATGATCAGTAGCAATGTGATTTTCTCCTCCCCTCTTTGTTCTTCATGGTTTAGACCTCGTGCGCTGCCCTACATGATCGAGGCACTTTTGTATTCTTTCTTCTATTGCTATGCTGAGTTTGATGGGATCTGATGGATTATGAGATTATGTTCAGATTGTGATTGAGTAATATATTTGGTTCTTATCTCTTATATTTTTGTTCCTAAGTAATTCTTGCATGTTCTCCGTTGCTGTTTATTGCTTTGGCCAAGTAGTAGGTAGTAACCCCAAGAGGGAACGTTATGCTCGATTGTGGGTTCATGCCCCCCGATGACACGCTTGAGTGACAGAAACATGAGTCTAGGGGATGTGCTGTTGCCACAAGGGGGAAAACAACGGTGCTTGTAACCGCGGTTGCAAGGATTGTTTACTTTACGCAAAGTGCTTTTTAATGCAGTTGTCTGTTGCTTTGGGTTTACACTTTGGGTGGGGCTCGCAACTTAATACCAGCGAGATGTTCTGGATAGATATCTCAAGGTGGATGATTAGTAGTAGATGCAGTTGGATTTTGGTCTACTTATTTTGGTGTACTGCCCGTGCTTTTGAGCCTCTTCCTTTCTTTTGTAGCATAGTTAGCATTGCGGTGCGTTCATAATCCTGTCAATTGCCCTTCTGTAATTTTTTCACCTCGCATAGCAGTTTTATCGTCTTTTGGGAGAGAGACATCACTAGTGAACATCACGTATCCCGGTCCATATCCGCATCACTGTTTACACGCTCATTTACTTTTCTAGTAGTAACTTGCAATAGTTTTGAGGTATTGTTGTGAGTAATGTTTGAACTTTTGGTGTCAAGAGATCTAGCCTATTAGTGATAGGTGTCATATTTTGGGCAATCCGTGTTTATTTTCAAAACCTACAAAACCAGTTGAGAACACTAGCTACTGGATGGATCACTAATCTTTGGAGGGATCGAATATTAGAGTACACTCACGTACCAGGAGTCGAGGATGCGCAAGGATAACCAAACCCCCATACACTCCTCCTCGGGGTACTTTTCTCTTTGTGAACCTCCTCATTAGATTGAGAGTTACCGATAATAAGTGCATGAGTTCTTCGGACTAATGTAAGTATTGAGAGTTGACACTTCCACCTTCCCATATTTTGCTAGCCTTTCCCGTGCCGTGCATTGCCTTCTTCTCACTCCGAGAGTTGGTGTCCACCTTCGCCGGTACATCCAAACCCTTGGAATTATACGCTCTGTCATCATAAGCCTCCCTTTATCATTCCTCAAAACAGCCACCATACCTACCTATCAAGGCATTTCCATAGCCTTTCCGAGTTACAATTCCATGCAACTTCCACCTCTTCATGACTTGATCTTCATGTCATACATGTTCCTGCTACACTGGCAGCAACATACATTGCATACATCATGATAGTTACATCTTCTTTATGATTTTGAGTACCTTGTAAAGTGTGAAAGATCTCCTTTACCTTCTTGTAAAATAGAGTGTTGCCCTTAAGTGAGGAAAAGATCCCAAAGTGGACACATTAAAAGATCCCAAAGAGGACAAATGAGAGTTAAATAGAAAGAGCCATTGAGGCCACCAAAAAAATACAAAAAATAGAAAAAAGAGAAAAAGAAATAAAAAGAGAGAAAGGGGCAACACTACTATCCTTTTGAGAGATCCACACTAGTACTCCCTCTATATCTTTGTACTCCATAGAGATGATCTTCATGCATATAGTTTGGAGAGCTTCTTAGCTCGTATGTGCATCCATTGCATGGCAATCCCTACTCCTCACATCATATCTATCATTTGGCATCTCTTGCCTATGATTGTCCTCATTGATGTGAGCCTTTCTCATCCTTTTTATCTTCCTCCTCCACCATATTTCTCTCTTTGCCATCCTAAGTGTCAATTCTCGTGCTTACGCGCATCCATTGCATGAGTGCTCAAAATATCGAAAAGGAGTGGATCAAATTGACTTGTACCTGGCTAGTGGTATGGGGACGAGTCAAGATAAGATTCCAAAGAGGACCAAGTGTGAAACTTTAGTAGATTGAGTTCTAAAAAAAAATACTTTTTTCTCGTATTCCCTATCCTCCTCTCTTGCATGCAAACACCATTTGGAGACATTCGAGTCACGGACAGCGAGAGCTCTTGCACCTTTTGTTCTTTTGTTACTTATTTCAATGCTAATATAGACTCTTGCCTATTATGACTTGAATTGAATCTCTGACCTTGATTGCTTTACTTTTCAAAGTTCTTTTATGGTTGCTAGCATGTCACCACAGAAATTATGCTTGTTATCATTTACCTACTCGAGGACGAGCAGGAATTAAGCATGGGGATGTTGATACGTCCAAAACGTATCGATAATTTCTGCTTGCTCCATGCATGTTTTGTGTGATATTGCTATGATCTAGATACACTTTCATACATTTTTGATCATATTTGGACTAACCTATTAACTCAGTGCACCCCAGTGCTAGTTCCTGTTTTCTGCTGTTTTTCTATTTCAGTTTCCCCCATATAAAAAGTGCCAGAAAAATTCGGGAAAATTTAGATAAAAAATCAGCGTGACGAAAGCTTCGAGAAAAGCCCGGGAGGGGCCAGAGGGGGGCCCAGGCGGCCACCCAGAGCGGCCCCACCCCTGGCCGCGCCAGGGGGGCGCCTGGGGCCCCTGGTCCACCTCTGGCTTCCCCCCTTCGCCTATTTATCCCCCGTCACGGCAAAACTCCAGAACAAGAACCCTATTCCGCGAACTCGCCTCTGTTCCGCCGCCGCCGCGCTTCCAAGATCGGGAGCACCAGAAGACCTCTTCCCGGCACCCTGCCGGAGGGAGGATTGACCTCCGGGAGTCTCCTCTCCACCATGGATGCTCCTCGGATGTCTCGTGAGTAGTTTTCCTTGGACCATGGGTCCGTGATCAGTAGCTATGTGATGTTTTCCTCCCCTCTTTGATCTTCATTGTTTAGACCTCGTGAGCTGCCCTACATGATTGAGGCACCTTTGTAATATTTCTGCTATTGCTATGTTGAGTTTGATCGGATCTGATGGATTATGAGATTATGTTCAGATTGTGATAGAGTAATATATTTGGTTTTTATCTCTTATATTTTTGTTCCTAAGTAATTCTTGCATGCTCTCTGTTGTTGTTTATTGCTTTGGCCAAGTCGTAGGTAGTGACTCCAAGAGGGAGCGTTGTGCTAGATTGTGGGTTCATGCCTCCCCGATGACATGCTTGAGTGACAGAAACATGAGTCTAGGGGATGTGCTGTTGCCACAAGGGGGAAAACAACGGTGCTTGTAACCGCGGTTACAAGGATTGTTTACTTTACGCAAAGTTCTTTTTAATGCATTTGTCTGTTGCTTTGGATTTACACTTTGGGTGGGGCTCGCAACTTAATACCAGCGAGATGTTCTGGATAGATATCTCAAGGTGGATGATTAGTAGTAGATGCAGATGGATTTCGGTCTACTTACTTTGGCGTACTGCCCCTTTTGAACCTCTTCCTTTCTTTTGTAGCATAGTTAGCATTGCGGTGCGTTCTTAATCCTGTCAACTGCCTTTTTGTAATTTTTTTACCTCGCATAGCATTTTTATCGTCTTTTGGAAGAGAGACATCACTAGCGAACATCACGTATCCCGGTCCATATCCTCATTATTGTTTCCAAGCTATATTTACTTTTCTACATTTACTTTCAAGTTGCTATCATTATCCCCTTGCGTTTTATCATTTGTGAACAACAAGACCGGAGAGATTGACAACCTCTCTGAACTTCGTTGGGAGCAAAGTTATCTGTGTCTATGTGCAGGTCCGCGTCAATTGCGCCGCTGACACATACTTATCATCTCTGGAGTCCTACTGGAGACAAACCTTGGTATCTTTACTGAGGGAAAACTTGCTGCTGTACCGCATCACGCCTTCCACTTGGGGCCTACCAACAAAGGGCGAGAAGCCGTCATCATATATCAACAATCTGCAAATCAAATTCTTGAAGAAGGAGTACCCATCTGATGAGTCTTGGTTTGGCATACTTCTTCGTCATAAGATACTTAATGGCAGCATGGTCAGTATGAATAATAACTTTAGAATCCACAATATACTGCCTAAACTTATCACAAGCAAACACTACTTCTAAGAATTCCTTCTCAGTAGTAGCATAATTCTTTTGAGCACTATCAAGGGTTTTACTAGCATAATAGATAACATTTAATTTTTTATCAACCCTTTGTCCTAAAACAGCTCCAACAGCAAAATCACTAGCATCACACATAATTTCAAAGGGCAAACTCCAGTCAGGCGGTTGTACTATAGGAGCGGTTATTAAAGCTTTCTTAAGAACTTCGAAAGCCTCCTTACAATCTTCATCAAATACAAAAGGAACATCCTTCTGGAGAAGATTAGTGAGGGGTCTCGAGGTCTTAGAAAAGTCTTTAATAAATCTTCTATAGAAACCAGCATGACCGAGAAAACTAAGAATACCTTTAATGTCCCTTGGATAGGGCATCCTTTAGATAACTTCAATTTTCTCCTTGTCCACTTCAATTCCCCTCTCGGAAATCTTGTGGCCAAGCACGATCCCTTCGTTAACCATGAAGTGGCACTTTTCCCAGTTTAGAACTAAGTTTGTATCCTCGCATCTCTGCAAAACTTTATTAAGATTGTGGAGACAGTGGTCAAAGGAAGTTCCATAGACGGAGAAATCGTCCATGAAGACTTCCACAATCTCCTCACAAAAGCCATGAAATATTGTAGACATACATCTCTGAAAAGTAGCAGGGGCATTGCATAAACCAAAAGTCATACGCCTATAAGCATAAGTACCATAAGGAAAAGTGGTCTTCTCTTGATCGGCAGTGTTAACATGAATTTGAGAGAATCCCGAATACCCGTCAAGATAGCAAAAGTGGGTGTTTTTGGACAGCCTCTCAAGCATCTGATCAATAAAGGGCAACGGGTAGTGGTCCTTCCTGGTTGCCTTGTTCAACTTCCTGTAATCAATAGACATTCTATATCCAATAATAATTCTTTGAGGTATTAGTTCATTCTTATCATTAGGGACAACAGTTGTCCCTCCTTTCTTAGGAACACAATGAACTGGACTTACCCACTTACTATCGGCTATAGGGTAGATAATACCTGCGGCTAGAAGCTTGAGGATTTCGGTCCTCACAACATCCATCATCTTTGGGTTCAACCGTCGTTGATGGTCAACAACAGGTTTAGCATCGGGCTCGAGGTTGATAGTATGTTGACAGATAGATGGACTAATTCCCTTAAGGTCATCAAGGGTATAGCCAATTGCACCACGGTGTTTACGAAGTATCTCCAATAATCTCTCTTCTTCATACCCTGAAAGGTTAGAGTTTATAATAACAGGATATACTTTCTTTTCATCTAAATAAGCATACTTGAGCGTATCGGGAAGAGGTTTGAGATCAAACACCGGGTCTTCTTTTGGTTTGGATAGAATTCCTAAAGGTTCAACCGGAAGGTTGTGCTTCAGGATAGCAGGTTGTCTCAAGAATATTTCATCAATTTCATTTCTTTCCTGCATATGAGTATCATCCTCGTGGTCCTCCATGTATTGCTGCAAAGGATCATTAGGGGGAATAGCAATAGAAGCAATACTTTCAATAATTTTATCATCACTAGGTAATTCAGTATCACGAGGCTGCTTAGAGATCTTAGAAAAGTTAAATTCATATGGCTCACCATTGAATTCAACAGAAACTTTACCTTTCTTGCAATCTATAATAGCTCCACAAGTTCTGAGAAAAGTTCTACCAAAAATAATAGGACAAAAACTATCTTGTACTGAACCAAGTATAAGAAAGTCGGTAGGATACTTTACCTTTCCACATAGGACTTCAACATCTCTCACAATCCCAATAGGAGAGATAGTAGCTTTGTTTGCAAGATGAATAGTAACATCGATCTCTTCGAGTTCACAGGGTGAAATCTCACTCATGATCTCTTGATAAAGCGAATAAGGAATCGCGCTAGCACTTGATCCCAGATCGCATAGCCCGTAATAATTGTGATCTCCTATTTTAACAGATACAACTGGTGTACCTGAAATTGGGCTTTTATTCTTGGCTGTGACAATGTTAGTTGAAACAGCACAAAAATTTATAATAGAATCTGAAACATCATTAGTAACTAAATCTTTAACCATAGCAACTTGAGGATCGACTCTGATCTGGTCCTCAGGTTCGCCTGTTCTTCTCTCACTTTTATTTATTATGCCTGTCACAAAAGAGTGCTCCCTTATTCTTGAAGGAAAAGGGGGTTGTTCATATATAACTGCAGGAAAAATAGGATCAGCAACGTGAATATCAATAGGCACTTCTTTGAAATGCTTATGGTACTGATCCTTCTTCATCTTAGAAGAATCAACATGAGAGGCAAAGTTCTTACAAAAATCAATCATTAGATGGGAATCCAAACCAATCTTAGAGCAAAAGGTATTAAAATAATCAGTTTTCACATAGCTCTCAATATAATCATGCTCATAATTTATAGCAGGTTCAATACCTTTATCAATTTCCCAGTCTTCAGTATTCTTCTGGATCCTTTCGATGAGATCCCATCTTTCTTCAACGCTCTTTGTCTGAAATACCCCGCCAGAAGAGGCATCCAGCATTTCCTTATACTGACGAGAAAGCCTGGCATAAAAATTTGTAAGTATAATATCTTCGGGGAGCTTATGGATAGGACATTTGAACATTAGGTATTTAAGCCTCCCCCAAGCTTGAGCGATGCTCTCTCCATCGCGAGACCTAAAGTTATAGATGTAATTCCTGTCTCGATGAACTTCATGAAGAGGGTAAAACTTTGTATAAAAGAGAGACATAAGCTCTTCCCATTTAAGAGAATGTGAGTTATCGAGGAGCTTATACCAATCTGAAGCTTTATCCGAAAGCGATATGGAGAATAATTTCTTCATAACAAACTCCAGTGACACACCTGCAAGCTTGAATAATGAACATAGTTGTGATAAATATAGCAAGTGTTCACCTGGATGTCTATCTCCTGCATAGCGATTAGCTAAGACATAATCGATAATACCAGATGGTATCTTATAAGGCACAATTTCAGCAGGGGCAGGAGTAACTACCTTAGTTGTGGGGCGGCTCCCCAAGAACAACGACCCAAGAGTAGGGGTGTCCATAAGGACAAAAACAGCAACAACAAAACTAAAAACAGAAATATAAAAAAAACTTCCTTACCAGCTTCACTTACTAATAGCTCTACGCTCCCCGGCTACGGCGCCAGAAAACGTTACGTGATGACCCACAACGTAAGGGATCGATTGCAGCGTTTTCGATAAGTAAGAGTGTCGAACCCAACGAGGAGTAGAAGGTAATAGCAAGTGACTTTGGTAAGGAGATAACTGCAAGCACTGAAAGATAACTTTTAAGCGGTTTTTCTTGGTATAAGCGACAGGAAAGTAAAAACGAGAAAAGTAAAAGGTACTGGAGAGTAACGAGTGGTCCAATCCTTTCTGAGCAAAGGAGAGGCCTAGCAACTGAACTTATGAAAGCTAAAGTGTTCTTGAGGACACACGGGAGAGGTAGTCATATGCTTTCGCCATATTCCGTATCGGTACTATGTGATGTGTTGATAAGTGTTGAGTGGGTGGATCTATGCTAGTACACCCTCTAGACTAAGATAAGTGTACTCTTATGATTAAACACCTTGCAAGCATCCGCAAATACAAGATAGTAATTAAGGCAAAATCCTAACCATAGCAATACGATCGGTGATCCATTGTTCCCTTGTGCAAAAGCGTGCAAACTGGGGTTTAGGTTTCTGTCACTCCGTCAACCCACCGTAAGAATTCTTTGTACACAATGTATCCCCCAAGTCCTTGATAAGGCGAAGTGTTGAGTGTTCGACTCACACAACACCACTAGGAAAATAACAACACAACTTAAATATCAACCAACACATATTACTTCAACATCATATGACTACTAACAACTAGACTTCTCCCATGTCCTCAAGAACTAAAGTAACTACTCACAAGACATAAAAGAGATCATGATCAGTGGGGATAAATAGATGATAAACAATCTGGACACAATAATATTTCTCCAACAAAACTCAATAGCATTCACCACAAAGTAGTAATCAACACCGATAGAGTAGAGAGGATAGATAGTACGGATTACAACATGAGTTGCAATTGTGAGATGAGATTGGATGGAGGTGGAGATGGTGCTGATGAAGGGGATGATGTTGATGATGATCTCGATGATGACCGTGACGATGGTGATGACGATGGTGACGATCTCCCCTTCCGGGAGGTGATCTCCCCGGCGGAATCTGCCCGCCAAAGATGGCTTTTCTTCTCTGTAGGTTTCCGCCATGGAGCGGCAGCGGAACTCCGGAAACTCTCTCCTTTTTTTGGGTTTTTGGATGACGAAGAGTATATAGGCCAGAGGGGGGAGCCGGGAGTGGCCCCGGGGGTCCAGGCACCCTCCCGGCGCGGCCAGGGGTGGGGCCGCGCCAGGTGGCCGCCTGGGCACCCTGTGTCCCCCCTCTGGTAGCTCTTTTGCGTGTCTTCGTGATACTTCTGGATAATAGCCTCCGTCGATTTTCAGGTAATTTGGAGGTATTCTTCTTCAGCAACTCAACGTCCACTTTTTACCGTTGAACCATGCGTCTGCTGCTTCGGCACCGGAAAGTTTCAAACTGTGTAAAATAAGCCAAAACAACATAAGAATAGCATCATATCATGAAATATATGAATGAATAAGAAAGAATTACTATATAAAATAGTGATGCATTTTGGACGTATCAGGTGGTTGTTTTGAGGAAAGATATAAGGAAGTTTATGATGACAGAGCGTATCATGTCAAGGGTTTGGATGCATCGGCGAGGTGGACGCCAACTCTCGGAGTGAGAAGAGGGCAATGCGCGGTACCGAAGAGGCTAGAAAATATGGGGAGGTGGAAGTGTCAACTTTCAATACTTACATTAGTCCGAAGAACTCATGCACTTAATATCGGTAACACTCAATCTAATGAGGAGGTTCACAAAGAGACAAGTACCCCTGGGAGGAATGTATGGGGTTTTGGTTATCCTTGCGCATCCTCGACTCATGGTACGTGAGTGTACTCTAATATCCGATCCCTCAAAAGATTAGTGATCCATCTAGTAGCTAGAGTTCTCAACTAGTTTTGAAGGTTTTTGAAAATAAACACGGATTGTACAAAATACGACACATATCACTAATAGGCTAGAGCTCTTGACACCAAAATTTCAAACATTACTCACAACAATACCTCAAAACTATTCCAAGTTACTACTACAATTAAATAGCAACCTCAATTACCTACTTGCAAGACAAGACACAACTCAGTGCAACAACCAACTCTCTTAACAAGATAAACATGAAAAATAAAGAGAGTTCCAGCAACAAACTAAACTAAAATAAATCTAAAGCTATTGAAGAAGATAAACATGAAAACTAAGAGCTAAACATGGCAGCAGCTACGAAAAGATAAATAACACACAACAGAGAAAGATAAGCATGAAAATCCTCTGATGTGTTCTAGATTGAAGTGGAGGGTGTTTCTCTCCCACATAAAGTAAGATGGGGTCTAACTTGTTATGACCAGCAAGCAAATCTAAAGAAAACTACAAAGGAAACCTAAGAGCGAGACGCTCCAAGCATAGCACATAACACATGAAGTGATAAAAATATAGTGAGACGGAGGACGAACTGATGGTTGTTGATGGAGAAGGGTATGCACGGGGGCATCCCCAAGCTTAGACGTTTGAGTCTCCTTGAATATTTATTGGGGATGCATGGGGGCATCCCCAAGCTTGAGCGTTTGACACTCCCGGATCTTCTTTCATGATCTTCCCTCGCACACTTGAAAACTCCCTTCATACATAACTCATCATAAGCTGATTAGAGAGGTTGGTACCCTCAATAAATAATTTTCCTCTACTGGAAAAAAAAAGATATTCTAAAAGAGCTACTGTTTCTCAAGATTGCCAAAAAAAATTGCAAAGAAAAAACAAGCTTAAGGTTTGCAAAAGTGAAGAAAGGCAAAACGTGGCAGAATCTGTGAAAAACAGAACACTAGGTAGTAAATAATTTTTTCGGGGTACTTCTGCAACTCAAATCAAAAAACTCAGAACATATGAAAGTTTCAGAATTGTATAGAGCATTCTGTGTAAAAAATTAAGCTCAAAAACATGAACTGGTGATTTTTTTTAATTTTTTCGTCAAGCAGACAGAATCTGTTTTCTGGACAGCATGTCACAACTTTTGTTTCCCTTATCATAAGAAGCTAGAACTTGGCACAAAGCTTGAAAATAAAGATATAATGATGTTGCTACAGTAGTAACAATCATCAAGACCACTAAAAACAGAATTAAAAACATCTTGGGTTGTCTCCCAACAAGCGCTTTCTTTTACGCCTTTAAGCTAGGCATAAAGCAAAAGAAGAATCAAGTTTTATCAAGAGAGAGTGAATAGCTAGCCCGCGTAACGGACTCAAAAGGTAACTTGATTTTCTTTCTAGGGAAGTGTTCCATCCCCTTTTTGAGAAGGAATTGAAATTTTATATTCCCCTCTTTCATGTCAATAACAGCACCAACGGTGCGAAGAAAAGGACGTCCCAAAATAATTGGACATAAAGGTTCACACTCTATGTCCATACTAGTAAAATCAACGGGAACATAATTGTCATTGACAATGATAAGAACATCATTGATCTTCCCCAAAGGTTTCTTTACGGAGGAATCAACGAGACGAACACCAAAAGAACAAGGATCAAAAGGTTTCGATTCAAACATATCATACATTCTTTTGGGCATAACGGAGGTACTATGACGAGGGGGTGACCCAAGGACTCCTACGGATAAGCCTACATGGTGCCCCTGAAGACAGAAGGCCCATGAAGATACATCCTCGGCCTGCTAATTGGCACCGACGTAGGAGTCTGCAACTCACAAGGAAGGTGCGAGAACTTGCTGTACCGAGCAAGCTAGGGTTAGGAAAACTTACCTGTAAACATAGGTGAACTCCCCGAGACCTAGCCCAGTATATAAGGGCTAGGAGGGGCGACGAAAAGGACAACCAATAACATCTGTAACCCTAGCCTTGAGCGCTCCAGCCTTGGCATCCACTGTAATCGCATCTCCCCCATCAGTAATATCGAGCAGGAGCGTGCCTTCCTGTTTGCCGACGAGCTATCGTCCAACCTGGGCCTCTCATGACTAACCCAGGGTCCCTGACCATGGGATTTTCCGGGGTTGATCCCCGTCAATTGGTGCCGTCTGTGGGAACTACACAGGTTGGGATCATGATCTCGGCGGTCCCGTCTTCAGCAAGCTACAACTCAAGGGCAAGAACCAGATCTAGCCCACTCGAAGGATTCAAGATCACGGCGGACATCTCTGCCACCCCATCAAGACCGCTCGGGCTACAGCTGCGCCAGGACCGACACTACGGTAACGGCCAAGTGCAGCGTCAGCGCCGAAGGAATCGACGACCCAGAAGAACGGCGAGGGGCCTCTACGAAGGAATTCCACTCGACGAACCGCGACACGCAGCGGAGGACTTGCAAATCTTTCGACAACCCACCGCCGCCCGGGCACCCGCCGCACATCAAGACGGCGACTGCGAGATCAAAACCAGCGATCAGAAGAACCATCACCAAGGAAGAAGGAATCGACGACCCAAAAGGCGCGCACGGGAGATCTACGATGAGGCTCCAACGAACGAGCCACGTCACGCAGATGTACAACCGACGACCACTCGACGACACGCCGTCGCACGAACACCTGCCGCCAACCAGGACAGCGACTCTGAGACACCTGTGGGCGAGTACTATGACCCAGATCGAAGGCCGGATGAATTCGCCAACCTCATCAAGAACCAAGACATGAGCCGAGGAATTGAAACCGACCCTCGCTTCCACGAACACCCGGAGGATCACGAGCAAATCTTCAGAATCTCAAGAAGGAAGAGGCACGCCGGATCTAGCAAACTCACGGCTAGAGAGCGGATAGCAGGACCCTGAACGATCCACATCTTCGAGGATGACTGGGGACGCGTCAGGTCAGGTCACACTTTGAGAGACTACCGCCTGTTCAACGAGCTAGCTGACGACCTCAAGAAGGAGAAGCAGAAAGAAGACAGGCGCAACCGGCGACCCGAACAATCGCCGCCCTCAAGCCCGGAAGGACGTCACAGCCCGCTGCAAGAACAGGTGCTCATGATCCAAGAAGGAAGGGTACCGCAAACACAACGCGATGCCTACACCCTGCAGGCTAGAGCAGCCGAGAGCATAAACATAGTCGAAGTCTACCAGCTACATGATACGGAGACCAGCATCACCTTCTCACAGGACGACCATCCACCCGCAGTCCCAAGACCGGGGCACGCGCCCTTGGTGCTCGATGCACAAATCGGAGAGTACGACATGGATAGGGTCTTCATGGAAGGAGGCGGCAGCATGAACATCATCTTCGCCAGCACCCTGCAAAAGATGCTGATCCCACGATCAGTATGGAGAAAATCGAGCACCGAGTTACACGGGGTAGTCCCAGGAGAAGCAACCACATCCCTCGGAGTCATCGAACTCGAAGTCGTCTTCGGCAACCGACGCAACTTCGCAAAACACGTCCTCGAGTTCGAGGTACTCGACTGGCAATCGCAGTACCACGCCATATTGGGACGGCCAGCATTCGCGCAGTTCATGGCGGTCCCACACTACCCCTACCTCAAGCTCAAGATGCCAGGATCAGCAGGAGTCCTCACGATCAACGGAAGCTTCATCAAGTCAGATCAATGTGATCATGACTTCCACAGAATCTCCGACACATTCGGAGCCGAACAAGAACTCAGAGAAATAGCCATGGTGACGGACAAGAGTACCTTCCCATTGGTGAACCATGAAGGGAATATGCCCGAGAGGCAATAATAAAGTGGTTATTATCTTATTCCATGTTTATGATAAATGTTTATTTTCATGCTATAATTGTGTTAACCGGAAACGTTAATACATGTGTGTTTAATAAACAGAGAAAAGGTTCCTAGTAATGCCTCTCTTTATACTAGCTTGTTGATTAACGGATGATCAAGGTTTCCTGATCATGAACATTGGATGTTGTTAATAACAAGGTCATGTCATTGGAGAATGATGTGATGAACATACACCCACAGTAGTTATAGCAATACGATCATGTCATCAAGTTTCTATTGCTGTATCAAACTTTCACGAAGTAACTCTAATCCTTAGACCATGAGATCACGTCAATCACTGACACCGGAATAGTACTTTGATTCCATCAAACGTCACACCGTAACAGGGTGATTATAAAGGTGTCGTTGGGTACTAGGAAAGTGTTAGTTGAGGCTCGTGGATCAAGAGTGGGATTTGTCCATCCAGATGACGGAGAGATATACTCTGGGCCCTCTCGGTGATATCACATTGACATCGCTTGCAAGCACGTGACTGGCTCACGAGGATGTTATATCACGGAACGAGTAAAGAGTACTTGTCGGTAACGAGATCGAACTAGGTATGGATGATACCAAATGATCGGATCTCGGACAAGTAAAATATCGCGAGACAAAAGGAATTGGTTACGGAGTATTGGTTCACACGATCACTAGTTCATCGTTGAGTAAGTGGGAGTCATCATGGATCTCCAGATCCCGCTGATGATTATTGATCAGAGAAGAGTCTCTGTCATGTCCATTTTATTCACGAACCGTAGGGTGACACACTTAAGGATTCGTTGACGCGTTTGAGTGGATACGGAACGCCGGAGAATATACAGGACAGCACATGGACTGTTTTGATAAAACTGCTGGAATAGTTTCGGTATATCAAAATAGTGCAAGGGGATAATTGTTAATGTGTTCATTGAATGAAGTGTTCATCAATGAAGTACTCATTGAATGAAGTGTTCATTAATTTGAGTGACATTAAACAAGATAATTAAAAGTGTTTTAATGTGATAAACTCTTGGAATTTTGAGTGGAGAATTATGGAAGTTATGGGAATAATGTGTGACCCTTTGTTTTTGTGAGTGGGGAGTCCACCCACATGATGAGGGGAGAGGTGGGGGCACCTCTTGGGGCGTGCTACCCCTTGGGGGCTGCCTCCCCCTCCTATATATAGATGGGTGGAGACCCCTCTACACACCAATTCCTCCATCTCTCATATGCCCTTTGGTTGGCATCTTCCTCCCCTTGCTAGCTGATCCAGTTTCACGAGTACGGTGCTTAGGCGAAGCCCTGCTCAAGATTTTCTCTACCACCACCACCACTATGTTGTAGTGCTGCTGGAGTTCCCGAGGATCCACTACTTCCGCTGCCCAACTGGAGCAAGGGGCGGAGGTCGTCGCTGATCCGTACGTGTGACCGATTACGGAGGCGCTGCCCGTTTGTGGCGCCCATCTTCATCACGACCTTGAGGTCGGCAAGTGATCGACTACATCACCCACGAGAATCGTTCTCGTTAAAGCTTTTTGGTCTTCGAGGGTGAGTCCTTCTCAAACCGTTACAAGTTATCTCCTAGATGTGATCTTGGCAGTTGTAATCGTAGGAAAAAATTTGTTTTCTATGCAACGAACCCTTCAGTGGTATCAGAGCCTCGTCTATGCGTAGATGCTTTGTACGGTTAGAACACATAGAGATGTGGGCATTGATCCTCTAGTTGTTACCCTCTTTTGTGCACTTGTTCATATTGCGGCAATGTTGGATTGAAGCGGCCCTAAGCGCAGATTGCGTGTCACGCTTGACATACGGCTTGTACCGTATAAAGTGGCTTTGGGGGTGTCAGTTTCTCTAACATTAGTGATATGGCATTTGCAACGGAGGGCCCTGGAAAAGGAAGAAAAGAAACAACTAGCGAATCAACGTTGTGGTTCTTGTCCGTAGGTAAGATCGGTTCTTTCCTAGGAAGCCCAAAACCACGTAAAATTTGCAAAGATAATTTAGAAGCGTCTAACTTGTTTTTGCAGGGCATGTGATGTGATATGGTCATTGTTACAAAGTTGTTGTATGAAATGAGATTTATTGTAAACAACCGGAAGGAGCCATATGGTTGTGTTTTTCCTTTTTAAGGCCTGCGTGTTGTAGATATATCCATGAGATATATTGTAATGGAGAAGGACGACCATGGTGGTGGCGCCATGGACCTTGGTGCCACGCCGGTGGCATGATGGAGATCATACCAAGACGCACAAGATGGAGATCTAATGCGATAAGGACCATATCATGTCACATTATCCATGCATGTGATGTTTATCCTTTTATGCATCTTATTTTTCTTAGTTACGATCATGATCGCTGCGGTAGCATTATAAGATGATCCCTCTCACTTAATATCAAGATAATTATATGTTCTTCCTTAGTATGCACCGTTAAGAAAGTTCGTCGTTTCGAGACACCACGTGATGATCGGGTGTGATAGACTCTACGTTCGCATACAACGGGTGTTTTCAAGCCTAGCATGTACAGACATGGCCTTGAAACACATGCAAATACTAAGGTTCTACTTGGCGAGCCTAGCATGTACAGACATGGCCTCGGAACATGGACCGAAAGGTTAAGCACGAGTCATATGGATGATATGATGAACCATATTGAGATGCTCGCCATTGCAGCTACACTGCCTCACGTGATGATCGGTCGTGGTGTAGTGAATTTGGTTCGTGTAATCACCAAAGACGACTCGAGGGATGTTGTTTTTGAGTGGGAGTTAGATGAACTCATTTTATCATGAACTAAATCAAAGTGAATTTGCATAGTTCGTTGTAGTCATTGGCATTTGTTTACTACCTTTGCGCTTAGCTATAATTGAGATAATAGAACTATAGAATTCAGGATATTTAACTTTACGGACTGGTACCGTATTGTTTGAGTGTCAATCTAAAGTTTAAAGTCTTATTGCAAACTTTAGCAAACCTTGCTTACTCCATGAAGTTTAATAATGTGTATTAAATCGAGAGTAACAATTTCAGTGTTAGTGTCTAAGTATCACACTTGCCTCCATGATCCTTGATATTCAAATGTTGTTTGTTATTATCAAGGTTATCTAGGAGCTGAAAGGATTGTTTCAGAAACTATCATGTGTGGAAGATATAGCGATATCTGAAACAATGTTTAGTTGCAATGTGATAGAGTAAAATTTAGTGAGAAACATGTTCTCATATTGTATGAGAATTTGTGAAGGTTGGAGACACTATGTGTCCTAATCTCTCAAAAAGGTTTTGGGAACTAATATTGTACTCACAGTTTGTCCCTATGAGCTATGGTAGTTCTGTCATGAAAGTTGTCATGATAGGATGAATGGAAGATGTAGGTAAAATGTTTACTACACTATAAGATTACTAAAGAATGGAATTTGGAAGAACACCAAACATTTGATGACGGTGATCTACATCAAAGTGAGAATCAAAGGGTGTTAGTATTTGACTAACACACTTTGGATTATGTGTCATATGAATGGTGCCACAAGTGATGTTGATAAATTCTTCTAAAAAGGAAAGGAATTGCTGAAAGAGGATCTGAAAAATATTATGGCAAAAAGAAAAAGGAAAAGACTGGAAATGTCCAGCTCGGGTATATAGATGATATACATGTTATGGGTATATTCATTGCTTGTTAAACAATGTGATTCTTGAGTATTGGATACTGATTGGTTGGTATGAAGTGTCATACGGAACAACGCAATACAAGAGTTGCAATGGCCTGAGTAACTAGCAAATGAATATGGGATGATTCTCATCAAGAACAAAATAAAGTGTTTATCGTTGGAATTAAACCTAGCCTTCAAGATTTATTTGAATAATTGTTATTCTATTCTAGTGTTATACAAACAATAGTTGTTCAAATTATCACCATATTCATAGAAGATGGATGAACTCTATAAATCTTATTGGAGAAATCACATCCATAATAACTGATGCTAAACATGTCGCTAGACAAATGATTAGAAGATCACTTATGAAGTGACACCACCGTTTAAATCATATTGGAAAGAAAACATGAAGAAACTCCATGTTTGATGGAATTTTTGAGTCTTTTGATTTTGAATCAACTGACGCTTGTAAGAATTTCCTAGAAATGATTGAAACTCCGTTCATAGGCAAAGAAGGACGGATGACTAACTTATTGGACATTATACATGTTGATGTGTATAGTTCATTATGTGTAGCCGTGTGTGGTGGGTCTTATAACTTCATATACTTTAACCGAGGTTTTGAGTGGATATATGTATATATTTACTTGATAAGGAAGAAGTATGAAATGTTTGAAAATGTTCAAATAAATTTCAAGATGAAGTGAAAATCATTGTAACGAGAAAATAAGAGTTTATGATTGGATCATAAAAGAAGATTTTGAGTTAAAAGTTTAGCAAATGCCCGAGAGTTTAGGAATCGTTCCAAAACTTGCATTTCCCGAAACACCATAGGAGTATGGAGTGTTCGAGAGATGTAATCAAACCTTGTTTGACATGGTAAGGATCAAAGGTGTTATTTCTAAAATTGCCATTATATTTTAAGGATTAAGCTTTAGAGACTACCGCTTTTCACTGAAAAGAGCGCCATCGAGATCCGTTGAAATGACACCATATAAGTTATGGAATGGGATAAAACCCAATTTGTCTTTTCTTAAATTTTGGTATGCAAGGCATATGTAAAATTTTTACAACCAAAGTCGGATAAAATGCGTCTTTGTAAGTTATCCCAAAGTAACCATTGGGTATTCCTCCATAACACTAAAGACAAAAGTGTTTTGTGGCTAAGTGCATCAAGTTTCTTGAGAAGGAATTTTTTGCGAAAAGTTAAGTGGGAGGACAGTAGAACTTCGATTAGGTTGTTGAACCTAAGCTTTATGTGCTAAGTGACGCAGCGCCGGAAAGTGTCCCGGAAGCGGCCGCAATGCTCTTGGCTCCCGTGTCCCAAAGGTTGTGGTCACGGCGATCTAAGTTCCTATTGAACTGCGTAGTTCGGATAATCGATCAAATAGTAAGATTTGAGATTGAATCATTGTTATTTGATAATAATGGACCGACTACATGCAAAGAAGCGATGATGGGCCCTGACTCCGTCAAAATGGCTAGGAGCTATAAAATCCGTGATAGTTCCATACACGAGAAACCAAGTTTCTGAACTTGGAAGACCCTCTAGATACCGTGTTTGGATCTATAAAGAAACAGACGTGGATGTTCTCACATCTATGAAATATTCGACATATCGTTAAAATGGTTTACGATTATGTTCAAAGAGTTGGCTATGACAAGATTTGATCTTTCATAACGATATTTAGTCTGGACGGATTATTGTAGCAACCACTACATATGCTAGTTTTGTATATGGTAGTTGAACAAACGGAACAACGTTCTTCTAATAGAATGGTTACCTAGGACGTGTACAGGACACGGTCCAAAGGGTTCTGTTAATTCAAAGGATGCTAAAATAGCATGCAAATTTCAATGGTTGAAATAAGCATTCGCGGAGTTGGAATCTTCATCATGATGAAATTGTTAAAACGTTTAGTTTCATCAGAGACGGTGAAGATGCTTGCTTTTGCAAGAAATTAAGTGGGAGCGCTGAGACATATTTCTAATACATTATGTAGAAGACATATTGTTGATTGGAAATGATGTATATTTTATTGACACGGGTGAAGTTTCATTGAAAATTTGATTTTAATGGAAGATTTGGGCAAAACCAGTATATTGGGCTAATATGGTCTATATAGATAGATTGAGGTGCTAATATGGTTGGGCCGAAGTACATATATGAAATATTGAATAAGTTCAATATGGAAACGACGAGAAAAGTTCTTGCCGCATGGAAAAGGTTGAAGCGAGATTCAAGTGTTTTGACACTTGGTGAGTAAAATCACATGAATGATTTGATCAATCATGTACACCATGATATGTACAATTCCAAGAATGTCCTATGCTCTAAATGTTATGAGCATATACCAGAATGATTCATAAGATGATCATTGGACAATAGTAAAGATATCCTTACGTGCTATGGAAGGACTAAGAATATATATTATGTATGTTGGACAATAGTTCATTGTAAAGTGTTACATTGATACTAGTTTTGTCGCAAGATACAATCTAAATTTATCTCAATTTTGGCGGTATGTTAAGGTGGCAAAATGTAATGGAAGAAAGTTCCATGATAGATTTGGAATAGTTCCAAATGGATTTGGATGAGTTCCAATGTTAAGACATTATAACGAATACTACAACGAAAGGCTAAGTATATAACTGCTCTAGCAGCAGCAAAGGAGGGCATTTGTGTCAAGAAGTTTGTTTGACAAACTAGGTGTAGTTCAAAACGGGCTAATACTATGAAGATCTATTGTATGACAATAGATTCAACATGTTTTGAGCTCAAGGGACTAAGGTCTCACCAGAGGACCAAATTTATGCAATGCCATCTCATTGGTGAATGAGTGATGCGTAGAGACGCAAAGAAATGCAAATACACACGGACCTGAAGTGTCAGATCTGGAGATTAGGTTTACCACTAGCAATGCGTATGGATAACAACTGAATGTCATAGGTGTTGGATGCGCAAGTACCAAACTAGATTATTGACTCTAGTGCAAGTGGGAGACTGAAGGGAATATGCCCGAGAGGCAATAATAAAGTGGTTATTATCTTATTCCATGTTTATGATAAATGTTTATTTTCATGCTATAATTGTGTTAACCGGAAACGTTAATACATGTGTGTTTAATAAACAGAGAAAAGGTTCCTAGTAATGCCTCTCTTTATACTAGCTTGTTGATTAACGGATGATCAAGGTTTCCTGATCATGAACATTGGATGTTGTTAATAACAAGGTCATGTCATTGGAGAATGATGTGATGAACATACACCCACAGTAGTTATAGCAATACGATCATGTCATCAAGTTTCTATTGCTGTATCAAACTTTCACGAAGTAACTCTAATCCTTAGACCATGAGATCACGTCAATCACTGACACCGGAATAGTACTTTGATTCCATCAAACGTCACACCGTAACAGGGTGATTATAAAGGTGTCGTTGGGTACTAGGAAAGTGTTAGTTGAGGCTCGTGGATCAAGAGTGGGATTTGTCCATCCAGATGACGGAGAGATATACTCTGGGCCCTCTCGGTGATATCACATTGACATCGCTTGCAAGCACGTGACTGGCTCACGAGGATGTTATATCACGGAACGAGTAAAGAGTACTTGTCGGTAACGAGATCGAACTAGGTATGGATGATACCAAATGATCGGATCTCGGACAAGTAAAATATCGCGAGACAAAAGGAATTGGTTACGGAGTATTGGTTCACACGATCACTAGTTCATCGTTGAGTAAGTGGGAGTCATCATGGATCTCCAGATCCCGCTGATGATTATTGATCAGAGAAGAGTCTCTGTCATGTCCATTTTATTCACGAACCGTAGGGTGACACACTTAAGGATTCGTTGACGCGTTTGAGTGGATACGGAACGCCGGAGAATATACAGGACAGCACATGGACTGTTTTGATAAAACTGCTGGAATAGTTTCGGTATATCAAAATAGTGCAAGGGGATAATTGTTAATGTGTTCATTGAATGAAGTGTTCATCAATGAAGTACTCATTGAATGAAGTGTTCATTAATTTGAGTGACATTAAACAAGATAATTAAAAGTGTTTTAATGTGATAAACTCTTGGAATTTTGAGTGGAGAATTATGGAAGTTATGGGAATAATGTGTGACCCTTTGTTTTTGTGAGTGGGGAGTCCACCCACATGATGAGGGGAGAGGTGGGGGCACCTCTTGGGGCGTGCTACCCCTTGGGGGCTGCCTCCCCCTCCTATATATAGATGGGTGGAGACCCCTCTACACACCAATTCCTCCATCTCTCATATGCCCTTTGGTTGGCATCTTCCTCCCCTTGCTAGCTGATCCAGTTTCACGAGTACGGTGCTTAGGCGAAGCCCTGCTCAAGATTTTCTCTACCACCACCACCACTATGTTGTAGTGCTGCTGGAGTTCCCGAGGATCCACTACTTCCGCTGCCCAACTGGAGCAAGGGGCGGAGGTCGTCGCTGATCCGTACGTGTGACCGATTACGGAGGCGCTGCCCGTTTGTGGCGCCCATCTTCATCACGACCTTGAGGTCGGCAAGTGATCGACTACATCACCCACGAGAATCGTTCTCGTTAAAGCTTTTTGGCCTTCGAGGGTGAGTCCTTCTCAAACCGTTACAAGTTATCTCCTAGATGTGATCTTGGCAGTTGTAATCGTAGGAAAATTTTTGTTTTCTATGCAACGAACCCTTCAAACCAAAGCGAATCCAAGGAGTACGGACGCGACTTCAGCATCGACAGCGACACAGTCACTCACCAAGTGCACCCGACGGACCCGGACAAAACAGTCCGCGTGTATGCCCACCTACCAGAGGAGCAGGCGACGGCTCTCGTCGCTTTCCTTCGAGACGAGTGGGAAATATTCGCCTGGTGCCCAGCCGACATGCCTGGGATACCACGCGAATTCGCGGAACACGCCCTACGCATCAAGAAAAACAAGAAACCGGTGAAGCAAGCGCTGAGACGATTATCGGAGCCCAAGCGCAGAGCAATTGGAGAGGAAGTCAACCGGTTACTCGACGCGCAGTTCATCCGAGAAACGAAGAAAGCCACCTGGATAGCCAACCCAGTGCTGGTGCCCAAGAAAGACACGACCGTGCTGCGCATGTGTGTCGACTACGGACCAGTCAACAAGCATTGCCCGAAGGACCACTTCCCCCTGCCTAGAATCGATCAGATAATCGACTCGACAGCATGGTGCGATCTACTTTCCTTTCTTGACGCTTACGCAGGATACAACCAGATCAGGATGAAGGAAGAAGACGAAGAGCACACATCGTTCATCACCCCCTATGGCGTATTCTTCTACAGGACCATGCCCTTCGGGCTCAAAAACGCAGGCGCCACCTACCAGCGAATGATGCAGGCCTGCCTGAAGGAGCAAATAGGAAGAAACGTGCAAGTCTACGTGGACGACATCGTCATCAAGACCTACAAAGCAGCCACACTACTCGACGACCTGCGTGAAACCTTCGCGGCGCTCAACAAATACAGAATCACACTCAACCCAAAGAAGTGCGCATTCGGCGTACCGGCGGGGAAGCTGCTTGGCTATATGGTCTCTTCCCGAGGAATCGAGGCAAACCCTGAGAAAGTCCAATCCATCACCCGAATGCAAGAACCAACAGACGTAAAAGGAGTACAGCAGCTCACTGGAAAACTCGCAGCCCTAAGCCTCTTCATCAGCAGGCTGGGAGAACGCACGCTGCCTTTCTATCAGCTGCTCAGGAAAGGAGAGAAATTCGAATGGACGGAGGAAGCCCGCCAAGCATTCGCGGATCTGAAAAAGACACTCTCGACCCCACCAATCCTGGCGGTACCCAAGGAACGAGAGAAGCTATACCTCTACGTGGCAGCACGTAACAGTGTAGTAAGCACAGCGCTCGTTGTCGAACGCGCAGAAGAAGGCAAGGTCCAGAGCATCCAGAGACCAATCTACTACCTCAGCATGCTCCTGACCAAATCCCAGCAGCGGTACCCGCACTATCAGAAGCTACTACTGGCCATCGTCATGACCTCAAGAAAGGTGTCCCACTACTTTGATGATCACCCTATCACAATCGTGAGCAGCTCACCACTCACCGACATACTCAACAACCCTGGAGCGACTGGACGAGTCGCCGAGTGGAACATTGAGCTCAGCCCATGGGACCTGCAGTTCAAGCACCCAACAGCCTTCAAATCCCAAGTACTCCCAGATTTCCTGGTCGAGTGGACAGAGTTTCAGATACCAGGCCCCCCAGACCTATCAAGTTCATGGTCAATGTTCTTCGATGGGTCCAAGAGACAACAAGGAGTCGGGGCAGGAGTTGTGCTCATTTCCCCTAAACAAAGCTAAAATATGTCCTCCAGATCAACTTCAGTCACGCCTCCAACAACGAAGCAGAATACGAGGCAGTCCTCCATGGATGCGCATGGCCAAAACATGCGGAGCCACTCGCCTCATAATCTACGGGGACTCCAATCTCGTCGTCCAGCAGACGATGAGAAATTGCGACGCAATAGCCGCCAACATGGCGGCCTACCAGAAGCTCTACAACACACTCGAAGGAAGTTTCGACGGGTGCGAGCTCCACTACATCACCAGGGCCAACAACAAAGAAGCTGACGAACTCGCGAACATCGGTTCGACCCGAGGACCAATACCACCCGGCGTTTTTCTCGAAAGCATCAGCCGAAGATCCATCAAGGTACAGGCAGCAGCACCTGAAACAGTCGTGGACGGCGAGGACGCAACAGACCTGGCGCATGTGGCAGCGGCAATCCCATCAGAAGGCACAAGCACCAGCACACCCGACAGCACAGCTCCGACAGAGCTCGAAGGACCTGTCTGGGAAAAACCGTTCCTCCGATTCCTAATCGAAGGCACGCTACCTCAAGATGTGGCCAAAGAACGACGCATCAGCCGACGATCCAAGGCATTCACGGTGATCAACAAACAACTATACAAGCACAACATCACCCAGATACTCCAAAGGTGCATCGACGATGAGGAAGGCAAAGCCCTACTGCTCGAAATCCACGAAGGCACCTGCGGGCACCATGCGAGTAGTAGAGTACTCGTGTCCAAAGCATTCCGAGCCGGGTTCTATTGGCCCACATCCATGAAAAACGCAGAGGAAATCGTGCGAAGTTGTGTCGCCTGCCAGAAATTCGAAAACAGGCCACACGCTCCCGCATCAGAGCTCAAGACCATACCACTATCCTGGCCGTTCTCCACCTGGGGACTCGACATGGTGGGACCACTCAAGAAATCATCAAAGGGCGGAAGGACACACCTGCTCGTCGCAGTCGACAAGTTCACTAAATGGATCGAAGCAGTGCCCATCACCAACTCCACAGGCCTCACGGCTGTTAACTTCATCAAATCGATCATCTTCAGGTTCGGAGTGCCCCACAACATCATCACGGACAACGGCACGAACTTCACAGCCGCAGAGTTCCAGAACTTCTGCGAAGAACTGGGCATCAAAATCAATTATGCATCAGTCGCGCACCCGCAGTCCAACGGCCAGGTGGAAAAAGCAAACGGCCTTGTCTGCGGGGGAATCAAGAAACGGCTCCTCGCACCACTCGAGCAAGCCTCCGGCAACTAGGCAGAAGAACTCCCCGCGGTATTATGGAGCCTACGAACTACACCAAACACCGCGACCCAGTACACACCCTTCTTCATGGTGTACGGGGCAGAGGCAGTCCTACCACATGACCTCAAGTTCGGAGCACATCGGATCACCGGATACGAAGAAGAAGAAGCAGAAGAAGCACTGCAAGATGACAAAGATACGGCTGACGAAGCAAGAGATACAACCCTGGAAAAATCAGAAGGGTACCAGGACAAGCTACGTACCTACCAAAGCAGTCGCTTGCGCACTAGAACCTTCAACAAAGGTGACCTAGTCCTACGGCTGATACAAGAGAAGGTCCATAAACTTTCCCCCCAATGGGAAGGACCATTCATAGTCTCATAAGTCATCAGAGGTGGCGCCTACAGGCTGAAGAACCCGAAGACAGACGAGGACGTGGGCAACCCATGGAACGTAGCAAACTTGCGACTGTTCTATCCATAGTCCCCATCGGTCAGACAAGACTGACAACTCATGTAGCCGCTCGACCGCAATAAAATAAATGGTGCCCAAATACTGCCATCTTAAAGCGCTCGGGGGCTTAAGCATAAAATCCCCCCGAGAGACACTATCTCCCACGCGATCTTAACCAAAGCGCTCGGGGGCTTAAGCATAAAATCCCCCCGAGAGACGCTATCGCCTACGCGATCTTAACCACAGCACTTGGGGGCTTAAGTATAAAATCCCCCCGAGAGACGCTATCGCCTACGCGATCTTAACCACAGCACTCGGGGGCTTAAGCATAAAATCCCCCCGAGAGACGCTATCGCCTACGCGATCTCAACCAAAGCACTCGGGGGCTTAAGAATAAAATCCCCCCGAGAGACGCTATCGCCTACGCGATCTCAACCAAAGCACTCGGGGGCTTAAGCAAAAAATCCCCCTGAGAGACGCTATCTCCCACGCGATCCTAACCAAAGCACTCGGGGGCTTAAGCATAACATCCCCCCGAGAGACGCTATCGCCCACGCGATCCTAGCCAAAGCACTCGGGGGCTTAAGCATAAAATCCCCTCGAGAGACGCTATCGCCACTTACGCGATCTTCATCAAAGCACTCGGGGGCTCGAGTACAACCTCCCCCCGAGAGACGACCATCGTCACTCACGCGATCCTTACCCAAAAAACACTCGGGGGCTCGAGCACAAAAACTCCCCCCGAAAGACGCAATCGTCGCTCACGCGACCTCTACATCCAAGCACTCGGGAGCTCGAGCACCACCTCCTCCCGAAGACCGCTGGCGCAGTCTGCAGCTTAAAAAGCCCAAGCAAAAATACCCGGCCAGCCCCACCTGCTGAGAGCAAGGCCCGAAAGACATGGTCACAATCAGATGGAGCACCAAGTACTCCGAAGAAACTTTGGAGGAAGCACAGGACAAAGACTCATTCAGTCTTCATCAGATCGCCAACGATCACCTAAATACTCGGGGGCTACTCCCACCGGGAGCGCTGTCGCGCACCCGATAAAAGACAACAACTAACCACAAGGGAAACAAATTTCAGCCTACGCTCGACCCTCCGACTCAAGCATAGCCTCGGGGGCTACTCCCATCGGGAGCGCTGTCGTGCACCCGATAGAACCCACAGTGCAAAGTTTGGACGGACTCGAAGACAGCTCTCGATCGCAAAGGACTCGAACACAGCTCTCGGTTACAAAGAAATCGAAGACAGCTCTTGATCGCCAAGGACTTGAACACAGTTTTCGATGGCATAAGGCCCAAAGATAAATTCCATTGCAAAGTCTCAAGCACAGTTTACATCATAAGGATCATTTTCAGTACAAAAAGGACTCAACTACATTTGGATAGAAGGCAGCTCCTGTTACAAGAGGGAATCACCCAAAGAATTATGACTTCTACATATGCGCCCTTGCTGGGATGATTGGCACTAAGACAGCAAGCATCATCACAGACAAAGGAGGAGTCAAAGCAGCAGACTCATGATGTCAATGACATAACAAAAGGTGAAACTCGACTTATTTGCAGAACAGTTGAAGACGATGCTCCACCAGCTTCTTCTCCTGCTCCACCACATTCTTCTCCAGCTGCAGCTGCACGCCTTCTTCTATGGATGCACAACCTCTTCCCCGAGTTGCCAGCGAAGATGAGGCCGTCTCCAGTTCTACAAGGTTGCTTGGCGCGCCCGCTTGATCGATGGCTTGACGTCGATGTCACCTTTGGAGCTGATGGAGACGGCACCACCACCTGAGGAGTCGCCAGAAGACGGAGTTTTAGAAGATGCAGGCGTAGGACTCCTCGACCTTGAGGAGATGTCACTGCTCGACTCCTGCCAGTGTGGATCCATGCTATTTCCGCTCGGATCGAACGCGCGGACAGTTACAGTGCTTTCACCGTCAAAACGACAGCTGAGAATATCGCCATCTCGCAGATTCAACCGCCGAGCAAACAAACTCCAACCAGAGCCAAGAAAAATCAAGCGGGAGCTATCAACCTCCAAGTCAACGTAAGAAGGAGATCGACAGCTCCCTTGAAGATGCAGAAGCAAGCCATCCAAGCCACGTTCAGAGACAATGGCGGAAAAAGCAGGGGGAAGAAGAACGCGATTGGCGCTCTGGCCCCGAACGCGTAAAAGAAAGTCATAGCGCCAGAATCCCTCCTCCAAGGGAGAAGAGGAATGCACTGGCGCCGTACCATGGCGACCACCACGGCCATGACGAACACGGCCACGGCCAACACCCCGCTTGGGAGCCATGAGAGGAACAAGATAAGAAAGAAGAGGCAAAGCAGCAAGCCGGATGGAGGTGAAACGCTGTGGAAAAGAAAGTCTTATTTATAGAAAAAAAATCTCCCAGCACGGAGAAGCCGAGACGACAGCAGCAGTTAATTCACAGGCCAAACGTCGCAGACGCCTCAGATTCCAAGACCAAGATGCTTTCCCACGGGACGCACTGTGCGCGAGACGCGTCAACTCACCAAGCGGGTGCAATGCTATAAGGCTCCGCGCCTCAAAAACACACATTCCTGGAACACGATACACTGTGCCCAGATGCCACGCAAGATTAGCGAGTAGCTAAGACCCCGCTGCGAAGTTCAGCCGGGCTAGGACTTGCCGAAGAGCGATTTCACTCCCAACCTTTTCCATGCGCTGCGCATGATAGAAAAAGGCGGGCGGACGCGCCTTAGGCTATGCACATTACTGGCGGCAAATGAACACCGTAAGACCTGAAGCGGCAGGACTTTTGCTCGACACCAGTGTTCCAAGCTCACGTCGAGGGACGTGGGTTTGATTGGGCTACTGCGGTATTTTCCCTAGTGCAATTCACCAAGGCTCGATCAGTCGACTCCTTGGGCCCTTTCAGCTTAGCATCCCTCGAAACAGGTTTTGTCATGGCCACCAGACTACCAGCGACCCGCGGTTGTACCGCGCATACAAATAACCGACAAATAGATGTACTCGAGTCCCTGCGCGACTCTTTGAGTCCCCCAGGCACTCGGGGTCTACTGACGAGGGGGTGACCCCACGACTCCTACGGATAAGCCAGCTGGTGCCCCTGAAGACAGAAGGCCCATGAAGATACATCCTCGGCCTGCTAATTGGCACCGACGTAGGAGTCTGCGACTCACAAGGAAGGTGCGAGAACTTGCCGTACGGAGCAAGCTAGGGTTAGGAAAACTTACCTGTAAACATAGGTGAACTCCCCGAGACCTAGCCCAGTATATAAGGGCTAGGAGGGGCGACGAAAAGGACAACCAATATCATCTGTAACCCTAGCCTTGAGCGCTCCGGCCTTGGCATCCACTGTAATCGCATCTCCCCCATCAGTAATATCGAGCAGGAGCGTGCCTTCCTGTTTGCCGACGAGCTATCGTCCAACCTGTGCCTCTCATGACTAACCCAGGGTCCCTGACCATGGGATTTGCCAGGGTTGATCCCCGTCATACTAGCTCCAACATCACATAAAGCATAGCAAGAGAAGTTATTCAATTTAATTTTTCTCATAGGATCTCAACCATCATCTAGCTTCCTAGGTATGGAGGCTTCTATTCCAAGCTTCTCCTCCCTAGCTTTGATGAGAGCATTAGTGATATGCTCCGTGAAGGCAAGATTTAGTATGCTAGTGTGGGGGTCTCTATACATTTTGTGCAGCAAGCTAATAACTTCTGAGAGGGTACAACTATCAAAATCAATGTCACTACTATCAAAGGTGATAGTGGTGTCATCTAGGCTCACTTTTTTTAAACCCTCTACGTTCATAGGAATTTCCTCTTCTACGGTTGAGGTATTAGCATCATCATTAATAGGTCCAATGGGACTAGGAGTGTGTTGGGTGCTAATAGTTTGGGTGTCCTCAACAATTTGGATATTATCAACTGTGTGGTGCGTAGGAAGGCTCTTAATTCTATCATCTTCCTCTTTTTCTCTAGCCCATCTTTCTTTAATTTTAGACATCATCCTAATATTTTCATTAATTTGCAATTGAATAGCATTAATAGGAGTGGCCTTCCTCTCCTTAAGGGGGGAGGTTCTAATTTTAAGCATTTCTACATCCAGGGCTAAGCTATCTACCTTCAAAGAGATATCTAATTTGTCTAATTTCTCTTCTACACTCTTGTTGAAAGCTTTTTGGGTTGTGATAAAGTCTCTGAGCATGCTTTCCAATTCAGAAGAGGGTTCTTGTTGCTAGGATAAGTGTTGTTGTTCCCATAGTTGGATGGAAACGGTCTAGGATTGCTAGCAAAATTACCCCTATAAGCATTGTTGTTGAAGTTGTTTCTAGCAATAAAGTTCACATCTACTTGTTCCGGAACAACCAAAGAATTTAAAGGAACATCATGAGGATCAATAGAGGGTTTCTTGGTAAGTAGAGACATAATTAAGTTAACTTTTTCATTTAGGGAGGTAATCTCCTCGACAGAGTTTACCTTCCTACCTGTTGGAGCACGCTCGGTGTGCCATTGGGAATAGTTGGTCATCATCAAATCTAGAAGTTTTTTGGCAGCACCAAGTGTTGTTGACATAAAGGTTCCTCCCGCGGCCGAATCTAACAGGTTCCGCGAGGTAAAGTTCAAGGCCGCATAAAAAGTCTGGATAACCATCCAAGTAGTCAAACCATGTGTAGGGCATTTCTTAACAAGAGATTTCATTCGTTCCCAATCTTGGGCAACGTGTTCATTATCCAATTGCTTAAAATTCATAATTTTACTCCTCAATTGGATAATTTTAGCAGGTGGGTAGTACTTCCCAATAAAAGCATCTTTGCACTTATCCCAAGAATCTATGATATTCCTAGGCAAAGATTGAAACCAGATTTTAGCTTCTCCCCTCAAAGAGAAAGGAAAAAAGCTTAAGCTTAACAACATCACCTTCTACTTCTTTATACTTTTGCATATCACATAGCTCAACAAAAAAATTCAAGTGTAAATCAGCATCATCTCCAGCACCAGAGAATTGATCTCTCATAACAAGGTTTAGCAAGGCAGGTTTAATTTCATAAGAGGTAGCTGAAGTGGCAGGTGTGGAAATAGGAGTGCAGATAAAGTCATTGTTGTTGTGACTAGTGAAGTCACACAACTTGGTGTTTTCAGTGGAACCCATAGCAGCAGCAAGTGTGGTAGATTTTTTTGTGATTTTTTATATAGGACACTAAGATAAAAACTGAAAGGTAAACTAACAAGACTAAAAATCAAAGGTAAAAGATAGTGTGCAACTCCCCTATCTTGACGATTGGAGTCCCCGGCAACGGCGCCAGAAATTTGCTTGATGTGCGAGAGATGATAATGGCTTCTCGCCCATCGTTGGTTACCCCCAAGTGGAAGGTGAGATGTAGGATAGCAGACAATTTCCCCTATGTAGAGGATAGGGTTTGTCTCCCGTAGGTCTCGAAAGCGGCAAAGTAGGTGACAATAGTGCTAGCAATTTAGCGGTTGACGTGGAGCTGCACACACACAACAAATAACTTTGGTTCCAACGAAGTTCAGAGAGGTTGTCAATCTCTCCGGTCTTGTTGTTTACAAAGGGTCAAACACAAGAGATAATGAGAATGGTGATAGCAGCTAAAAGTAAAAGAAGAAAATAAATGAGCGTGGAAACAGTGATGAGAATATGGATCGGGGTTCCATGATGTTCACTAGTTATGTCTCTCTCCCTAAAGACGATAAAACTTCTATGCGAGGTAAACAAATCACAGCTGGGCAATTGACAGGATTAAAAATGCACCGCAATGCTAACTATGCTACAAATAAAGTACGAGGCTCAAAAGCATGGGCGGTACGCCAAAATAAGTAGACCAAAATCCAACTGCATCTACTACTAATCATCCACCTTGAGAGATCTATCCAGAACATCTCGCAGGTATTAAGTTGCAAGCCCCACCCAAAGTGTAAACCCAAAGCAACAGACAACTCCATTAAAAAGCACTTTGCGTAAAGTAAACAATCCTTGCAACCGCGGTTACAAGCACCGTTGTTTTCCCCCTTGTGGCAAAAACACATCCCCTAGACTCATGTTTCTGTCACTCAAGCGTGTCATCAGGGGCATGAACCCACAATCGAGCATAAGGTTCCCTCTTGGAGTCACTACCTACTACTTGTCCAAAGCAATAAACAACAACGGGGAACATGCAAGAATTACTCAAGAACATAAATATAAAAGACAAGAACCAAATATATTACTCAATCACAAACTGAACATAGTCTCATAATCCATCAGATCCCAGCAAACTCAGCATAGCAACAGCAGAAAATTATATATGTGCCTCGATCATGTAGGGAAGCTCACAAGGTCTAATCCATGATGAACAAAGAGGGGAGGAGAACATCACATAGCTACCGATCACGGACCCATGGTCCAAGGTAGACTACTCACGGATCATCCGGGAAGCGTCCATGGTGGAGGAGAGGCTCCCGGAGGTCAATCCTCCCTCCGGCAGGGTGCCGAGAAGAGGTATGCTGGCGCTCCCGACCTTGGAAGTGCGGCGGCGGCGGAACAGAGGTGAGATCGCGACAAAGGGTTCTGTCTTCGGAAGAATCCCGTCACGGAGAATATATAGGCGAAGGGAGCAGCCAGGGGGGCCACTAGGGGTCTAGGCGCCCCCCCCCCCTGGCGCGGCCAGCCCCTGGGCGCGCCACCAGGGCGCCTGGGCCCCTGGTGGTGGCCCTCTGGCTCCACCTTGGTGATTCCGGAAGGTTCCGGTACGCTGATTTTTTATCTGATTTTTCCCGAATTTTTGGAGCACTTTTAATATGGGGGAAACCTGAAATAGAAAAACAACAGAAAACAGGAACTGACACTGTGGTGCACTGAGTTAATAAGTTAGTGCAAATATGATCAAAAGTGTATGAAAGTGTATCTAGATCATAGCAATATCACACAAAACATGCATGGACCAAGCAGAAATTATAGATACGTTTGGGATGTATTAGTAACATGTTGTGGACTCTGCGCTGTTGCCTCCTGTTGGGTTTCCAAGATCGCGTGGGAATGCGCGTAATTTATTGCCTTTTTATATGTTGCTTGATGCGAAGAGGTGCCCTTTCTTGGAATCTATAGTGTTTGCATGCTTCGGTCTTTAATTTTATCCCGCGGCACCGCTTCGAAATGCATGGGACGTTCCTTTTTTGCCCTTGGAATGGTGTATAAATATTAGATGTTGTATTGCGGTGTACTGGTCATCCACCTCTTCTTCATTTTCTCTCCCGCTTTCTTTCATGGCTCCCAAGCAACGCGCTCGTGGTACCTCCGGTGGTGCTTCACGTGGCGCTGCTAGCCGAGGCCGTCGTGATCGTGGTGCCCGTGCTCCTCGTTCTTTATGCTACCGGAGAGGGCGCGGTGGTTGCTGCTGCTGCTTTGGACGAAGGTGTCTGCGGCTATGATTTCCTTTTGCATGTTTATGAACTTGGGCTGGGGGGGTCTTTGGCTTCGGCTTCAAGGCTGCTCTCAATCCCCCTTGTGGGTAGAGCTCCATGTTGAGAGCTCCTTCTTTGTTTTCTTGGGGGCCGGTTGGAGGGTGTTTGCCCGTCAACTGAATCTGCGCGAGGCTGACAGTCTCTGTTATCCTTTTGATGGTGAGGAAACTCTCACCATCCGGGATTTTGATGATGGCGGAAACCATCCGAAACCTTCCTGGGAGAGCTCTGGCAACGATTCTGGAGGAACATGAGGTGCTTCGATTTCTTCTTATGTTGGTGGATCTCCTGCCACATCTCGTTCTGGCGACTTGTCGACTGGGGGTGGTGCTAGCTAATCCAGTTTTGAGCAGGATGCTGATGTCAAGCCGCCGACCAAGCGGGTGCGTCGGTAGGACAAGGCCAACAAGCTCAAGCATAAGTCGAGCTTTGCCGCATAGTCCTAGGGTAGATTTTCACTTTGTCTGTGATGATTCTCGTCAAGATGTGGGCGAGTGCCAATTACCTCAGCATGGGCACACATGTAGAAGTAATAATTCCTTGTAACACTTGGCCTTGTACTCCTTTTGTTGTAGATAAATCACTTTGTAATGCTGGATGTGATCAATATATATTTGAAAATCCCCCTTGTTTTGCTTATTCTTGAGAGTGTGTCCTTCATCTTCCTTTGTACGCCTAGGTCCATGATAATATCGGGTGCGCGGTAGCGCTCCCGATGGGAGTAGGCCTCGAGGCTTTGGTCAATTATTTGAGATTGGGCGAAGGCTATGTAGCTTTATTGTTGCCCCAGTGCAAGTGCTTTGCGGGTGCTTTGAGGCTCAAAAATTTCAGTGAAGAAGAAAATATTCTTGAGGAGCGAGGGTGTTTTATGCTCGAATTCCCGAACGTCGATATATGTTTGTCGCGTGAGCGGAAAATTACCTCAGGGAACGGGGAAAATACGCACTGGGGCCCCCGAGAAACTTAGTGTAAGTGAAAGAACACCTCGGGGAGGAGGGTGAGTCCGCGCTCGAGTCCCCGAGTGCCAATGTAAAACGTCGCGTATGCGAGAGAACGCCTCGGGGGAGAGGGTGAGTCTGTGCTCGATCCCCCGAGTGCCAATGCAAAACGTCACGTAAGCGAGAGAATGCCTCGGGGGAGATGGTGAGTCCGCGCTTTTGCCCCCGAGTGCCAATGTAAAACGTCGCGTAAGTGAGAGAACGCCTCGGGGGATAGGGTGAGTCCGCACTCGAGTCCCCGAGTGCCAATGTAAAACGTCGCGTAAGAGAGAGAACGCCTCGGGGGAGAGGGTGAGTTCGCGCTCGAGCCCCCGAGTGCCAATGTAAAACATCGCGTAAGCGAGAGAACGCCTCAGGGGAGAGGGTGAGTCCGCGCTCGAGCCCCCGAGTGCCAATGGCCTTGAATTGGGGCAACACATATTTTATTACTTATTTTTTCTACATGAGTTACTCGTGGACAGTTCTGCGGGTACCGAGAAAGTGGTGGGACAAAAGTAATCACAGGCAATCGTATGGATAGAAGAGGCGTAAGTTTGCCATTTTCCACGGGTTGCCCACGTCTTCGGCAGTCTTGGGGTTCTTTTGTCTGTAAGATCCTCCTACGATTACTTCTGATATTATGTAGGGTCCTTCCCACTGTGGGGCGAGCTTGTGAACTTTTTCCTGTGTTAGCCGCATGACGAGGTCTCCTTCATTGAAAAATCTTGTGCGGAGTCGACTGCTCTGATAGGTGCGCAGTTTATCCTAATACCCTTCCGACCGTGCTAGGGCTATGTATCTTGCTTCATCAGCCACGTCCTTGTCGTCTTCGAGTGCGTCTTCTGATTCTTCCTTCTCGTACACAGAGACACCTGGGGCACCAAACCTGAGGTCGTGTGGGTGCACTGCCTTCGCTCCGTACACCATGAAGAAAGGCGTGTATTGGATTGAACCGTTAGGTGTGGTGCTGATGGCTTCTCGCCCCTTGTTGGTTACCCAAAGTGGAAGGTATGAGATGCGGCACAACAGCAAGTTTCCCTTAGTGAAGATACCAAGGTTTATGTCTCCAGTAGGACTCCAACAACAACAAGTAGGTGACAACGGCGCTAAAAAACTAGCACGATTTGACGTGGACCTGCACACAACAACAGATAACTTTGCTCCCAACGAGTACAGAGAGGTTGTACATCTCTCCGGTTTTGTTGTTTACAAAGGGTCAAAAGCAAGAGATAAAAGATAGTGATAACTGCAACTAGAAAGTAAAAGCAAAAAGTAAATTGAGGTTATAACAGTGGTGGAAATATGGACCGGGGTCCCATGATGTTCACTAGTGATGTCTGATGTGCGAGGTAATGATAGTGATTTCTCGCCCTTCGTTGGTGAGCCCCAAGTGGAAGGCGTGATGTAGCATAGCAGCAAATTTCCCTCAGTAAAGATACCAAGGTTTGTCTCCAATAGGACTCCGGAGATGATAAGTAGGTGTCAGCGGTGCTACTGACGCGGACCTGCACACAGACAAAAATAACGTTGTTCCCAACGAAGTTCAGAGAGGTTGTCAATCTCTCCGGTCTTGTTGTTCACAAAGGATCAAACACAAAGGATAATGATAGCAACTGAAAGTAAAAGCAGAAAAGTAAATGAGCGTGTAAACAGTGATGAGGATATGGACCGGGATACGTGATGTTCACTAGTGATGTCTCTCTCCCAAAAGACGATAAAACTGCTATGCGAGGTGAAAAAATTACAGAAGGGCAATTGACAGGATTATGAACGCACCGCAATGCTAACTATGCTACAAAAGAAAGGAAGAGGCTCAAAAGCACGGGCAGTACGCCAAAATAAGTAGACCAAAATCCAACTGCATCTACTACTAATCATCCACCTTGAGATATCTATCCAGAACATCTCGCTGGTATTAAGTTGCGAGCCCCACCCAAAGTGTAAACCCAAAGCAACAGACAACTGCATTAAAAAGCACTTTGCGTAAAGTAAACAATCCTTGCAACCGCGGTTACAAGCACCGTTGTTTTCCCCCTTGTGGCAACAGCACATCCCCTAGACTCATGTTTCTGTCACTCAAGCGTGTCATCGGGGGGCATGAACCCACAATCGAGCATAACGTTCCCTCTTGGGGTTACTACCTACTACTTGGCCAAAGCAATAAACAGCAACGGAGAACATGCATACAAAAATATAAGATATAAGAACCAAATATATTACTCAATCACAATCTGAACATAATCTCATAATCCATCAGATCCCATCAAACTCAGCATAGCAATAGAAGAAAGAATACAAAAGTGCCTCGATCATGTAGGGCAGCTCACGAGGTCTAAACCATGAAGAACAAAGAGGGGAGGAGAAAATCACATAGCTACTGATCATGGACCCATGGTCCAAGGAAAACTACTCACGAGACATCCGGGAAGCATCCATGGTGGAGAGGAGACTCCCGGAGGTCGGCCCTCCCTCCGGTAGGGTGCCGGGAAGAGGTCTTCTGGTGCTCCCGATCTCGGAAGCACGGCGGCGGCGGAACAGAGGAGAGATCGCGAAAAAGGGTTCTGTTCTCGGAAGTTTCCCGTGACGGAGAATATATATAGGCGAAGGGGGGCAGCCAGGGGGGCCACTAGGGGTCCAGGCGCCCCCCTGGCGCAGCCAAGCCCTAGGGCGCGCCACCAGGGCGCCTGGGCCCCTGGTGGTGGCCCTCTGGCCCCACCCTCCGGAAGGTTCCTTCACGCTGATTTTTTATCTGAATTCTCCCGAATTTTCGGAGCACTTTTTATATAGGGGAAAACTGAAATAGAAAAAAAGCAGGAAACCGGAACTGACACTGTGGTGCACTCAGTTAATAGGTTAGTCCAAATATGATCAAAAGTGTATGAAAGTGTATCTAGATCATAGCAATATCACACAAAACATGCATGGAGCAAGCACAAATTATAGATACGTTTTGGACGTATCAACATCCCCAAGCTTAATTCCTGCTCGTCCTCGAGTAGGTAAATGATAACAGCATAATTTCTGTGGTGACATGCTAGCAACCGTATAAGAACTTTGAAAAGTAAAGCAATCAAGGTTAGAAATTCAATTCAAGTCATAACATGCAAGAGTCTATATTAGCATTGAAACAAGTAACAAAAGAACATTAGGTGCAAGAGCTCTCGCTGTCCGTGACTCGAATGTCTCCAAATGGTGTTTGCGTGCAAGAAGGGGGATAGGTAATACGAGAAAAACAATTTATTTGTCGAGAACTCAATCTACTAAAGTTTCACACTTGGTATTTTTTTGGAATCTTATCTTGACTCGTCCCCAGACCATTAGCCAGGTACAAGTCAATTTGATCCACTCCTTTTTTAATATTTTGAGCACTCATGCAATGGATGAGCGTAAGCACGAGAGTTGACACTTGGGATGGAAAATATAGGAGTATGGAGGAGGAAGACAAAAAAAAGGAGGAGAAAGGTTCACATCAATGAGGACAATCATAGGCAAGAGATGCCAAATGATAGATATGATGTGAGGAGTAGGGATTGCCATGCAACGGATGCACATACGAGCTAGGAAGATCTCTAATGGAACTAGTGGGGGTGCATCTAACTTGCTCGCTCATGAAGACCTAGAGCTCATTTGAGGAGGCTCATGCTTGGAATATGCAAGCCAAGTTCTATAGTGTGAAGGTCCCCACATAGCTATATGCATAATGATCATCTCTATGGAGTACAAAGATATAAAGGGAGTACTAGTGTGGATCTCTCAAAAGGATAGTAGTGTTGCCCCTTTCTCTCTTTTTATTTCTTTTTTCTTTTTTTCTATTTTTTTGTATTTTTTTGTGGCCTCAATGGCTCTTTCTATTTAACTTTCATTTGTCCTCTTTGGGATATTTTATTGTGTCCACTTTGGGATCTTTTCCTCACTTAAGGCAAACACTCTATTTTACAATAAGGTAAAGGAGATCTTTCACACTTTACAAGGTACTCAAAATCGTAAAGAAGATGTAACTATCATGATGTATGCAATGTATGTCGCTGCCAGTGTAGCAGGCACATGTATGACATGAAGATCAAGTCATGAAGAGGTGGATGTTGCATGGCAATATATCTCGGAAAGGCTATGGAAATTCCTTGATAGGTAGGTATGGTGGCTGTTTTGAGGAAAGGTATAAGGAGGTTTATGATGACAGAGCGTATCATGCCAAGGGTTTGGATGTACCGGCGAAGGTGGACACCAACTCTCGGAGTGAGAAGAAGGCAATGCACGGCACAGGAGAGGCTAGCAAAATATGGGAAGGTGGAAGTGTCAACTTTCAATACTTACATTAGTCCGAAGAACTCATGCACTTATTATCGGTAACTCTCAATCTAATAAGGAGGTTCACAAAGAGAAAAGTACCCCGAGGAGGAGTGTATGGGGGTTTGGTTATCCTTGCACATCCTCGACTCATGGTACGTGAGTGTACTCTAATATTCGATCCCTCCAAAGAGTAGTGATCCATCCAGTAGCTAGTGTTCTCAACTGGTTTTGTAGGTTTTGAAAATAAACACGGATTGCCCAAAATACGACACCTATCACTAATAGGCTAGATCTCTTGACACCAAAAGTTCAAACATTACTCACAACAATACCTCAAAACTATTGCAAGTTACTACTAGAATTAAATAGCAACCTTAATTACCTACTTTCAAGACAAGACACAACTCAGTGCAACAACCAACTCTCTTTAACAAGATAAACATGAATACTAAAAAGAGTTCCAGGAACAGACTAAACAAAATCCAAGGGTCTTGCTAAAGACAAACTAAGACTAAAACTAAACATGGCAGTAGCTACGAAAAGATAAAGAACACACAACAGCAAAAAGATAGGCAGGAAAAATCCTATGATGTGTTCTAGATTTTGAAAGTGGAGCGTGTTTCTCTCCCACACAAAGTAAGAAGGGATCTAACTTGTTATGAACAGCAAGCAAAGCTAAAGAAAACTAAAAATAAAACCTAAGAGCGAGACGCTCCAAGCATAGCACATAGCGCATGAAGTGATAAAAATATAGTGAGACAAAGGACGAACTGATGATTGTTGATGAAGAAGGGGATGCACGGGGGCATCCCCAAGCTTAGACGCTTGAGTCTCCTTGAATATTTATTGGGGATGCATGGGGGCATCCCCAAGCTTGAGCGCTTGACACTCCTGGATCTTCTTTCATCATCTTCCATCGCACACTTGAAAACTCCCTTCATACACAACTCATCATAAGCTGATTAGAGAGGTTAGTACCCTTAATAAAATAATTTTTCCCCACTGCATATAAAGATATTCTTGAATAGCTACTGTTTCTCAAGAGTGCCAAAAGGTTTTTGCAAAGAAAAAGCAAGCTTAAGGTTTGCAAAAGTGAAGAGAGGCAAAACGTGGCAGAATCTGTGAAAAACAGAACAGCAAGTTGTAAAGAATTTTTTAGGGGCACTTCTGCAACTCAAATCAAAAAACTCAGAACATACGAAAGTTTAACAATTGTATAGAGCATGCTGTCAAAAACATTCAGATCAAAAATATGATCTGGTGATTTGATTCGAATTTTTTCTGTCAAGGGACAGAATCTGTTTTCTGGACAGCATGTCATAACTTTTGCTTCCCTTATCATAAGAGGCTATAACTTGGCACAAAGCTGAAAAATAAAGATACAATGATTTTGCTACAGTTGTAACAAACATCAAGACACAACAAAAGCAAAAAGAAAAACCTAAATTCGTTGTGGGCTGCCTCCCGAAAGCGCTTTCTTTGATGCCTTTAAGCTAGGCATGATGCAAAAGAAGAATCAAGGGTCTCCAAGATCAGAATCATAAAAACCTTCAAATTGATTTTCAATAAGCTCATTCTTCTTCTTCCTAGGAAAGAGGTACTTACCTTTCGCCATACCGCGTAAGCGTATGTGCCCGTTACCAATATCAATGAAGCCTTTCATAGCACGGAGGAAGTCTCTTCCGAGCACAATGTTACTTTGGTTTGGCTCCATGATGAAGAAATCCATTGGTGCAGTTTTATGAAGGAATGCAACTTGGACTTCTTTTACCTTTCCTTTAATCTCTGAAATATCTCCATTAGAATGTTCATGATAAGATGATAATTTATCCATATCTAGCTTCAAAGCATCCTAAACTATTTTTGGCATAGTAGAAACTGTGGATCCAATATCACAAAGAGCAAGGAAGCCTTGGTTAGAGATGCTAATCCTAACAAAGGTCTCCCAATCATCATCTATCTCCAACATTTCTTTCTTGTTGGACTGAAGTTCCTCTACTTTCCTCAAGTCTAGAGCGTCTAATCTTTTTTCAATAGTGGCAAGTCTATCTATGACAGTATCAATACTACGATCATAAACAAAATAACTAGATAGACTATGCAAAATATCAAGAGCCCTAACTTCATCACACTCTAGAAAATCTCCTTCAGCTATAATATCAAGAGAGTTTACACCACTTAAAAAGACCATGGTAAAAATTTCTAAGCACAATTTTTATAGGTATCCAAGGCATAATTCTTTTATGTGCTTCAGAGATTCTGTCCCATTCCTTCTTCATGTTTTCTCCGTCTCTTTGACGGAAATCGAGAACTTCCGATTCCCGCAAAGCACCTAGCCCTAACATGTTCATCTAAACAAGGAGGACTACTAACAGCAAGATAAACAAAAAAAATGTGATTTTTGATATAAGAAACAAAGATAAAAACTGAAAGGTAAACTAACAAGACTAAAAAAACAAAGGTAAAGGTAGTGTGCAACTCCCCTATCTTAGCACTCAGAGTCCCCGGCAACGGCGCCAGAAATTTGGCTTGATGTGCGAGGTAATGATAGTGATTTATCGCCCTTCGTTGGTGAGCCCCAAGTGGAAGGCGTGATGTAGCACAGCAGCAAATTTCCCTCAGTAAAGATACCAAGGTTTGTCTCCAGTAGGACTCCGGAGATGATAAGTACGTGTCAGCGGCGCTACTGACGCGGACCTGCACACAGACACAAATAACTTTGTTCCCAACGAAGTTCAGAGAAGTTGTCAATCTCTCCGGTCTTGTTGTCCACAAAGGATCAAACACAAAGGATAATGATAGCAACTGAAAGTAAAAGCAGAAAAGTAAATGAGTGTGTAAAAAGTGATGAGGATATGGACCGGGATACGTGATGTTCACTAGTGATGTTTCTCTCCCAAAAGACGATAAAACTTCTATGCGAGGTGAACAAATTACAGAAGGGCAATTGACAGGATTATGAACGCACCGCAATGCTAACTATGCTACAAAAGAAAGGAAGATGCTCAAAAGCACGGGCAGTACGCCAAAATAAGTAGACCAAAATCCAACTGCATCTACTACTAATCATCCACCTTGAGATATCTATCCAGAACATCTCGCTGGTATTAAGTTGCGAGCCCCACCCAAAGTGTAAACCCAAAGCAACAGACAACTGCATTAAAAAGAACTTTGCGTAAAGTAAACAATCCTTGCAACCGCGGTTACAAGCAACGTTGTTTTCCCCCTTGTGGCAACAGCACATCCTCTAGACTCATGTTTCTGTCACTCAAGCGTGTCATCGGGGGGCATGAACCCACAATCGAGCATAACGTTCCCTCTTGGGGTTACTACCTACTACTTGGCCAAAGCAATAAACAGCAACGGAGAACATGCAAGAATTACTTAGGAACAAAAATATAAGAAATAAGAACCAAATATTTTACTCAATCACAATCTGAACATAATCTCATAATCCATCAGATCCCATCAAACTCAGCATAGCAATAGCAGAAAGATTACAAAAGTTCCTCGATCATGTAGGGCAGCTCACGAGGTCTAAACCATGAAGAACAAAGAGGGGAGGAGAACATCACATAGCTACTAATCACGGACCCATGGTCCAAGGAAAACTACTCACGAGACATCCGGGAAGCATCCATGGTGGAGAGGAGACTCCCGGAGGTCAGCCCTCCGTCCGGCAGGGTGCCGGGAAGAGTTCTTCTGGTGCTCCCGATCTCGGAAGCGCGGCGGCGGCGGAACAGAGGAGAGATCGCGAAAAAGGGTTTTGTTCTCGGAAGTTTCTCGTGACGGAGAATATATAGGCGAAGGGGGCGGCCAGGGGGGGCGCTTGGGCCCCTGGTGGTGGCCCTCTGGCCCCACCCAGGTTCTTCCGGAAGGTTCCTTCACGCTGATTTTTTATCTGAATTTTCCCGAATTTTTGGAGCACTTTTTATATGGGGGAAAACTGAAATAGAAAAACAACAGAAAACAGGAACTGACACTGTGGTGCACTGAGTTAATAGGTTAGTCCAAATATGATCAAAATTGTATGAAAGTGTATCTAGATCATAGCAATACCACACAAAACATGCATGGAGCAAGCAGAAATTACAGATACATTTTGGACGTATCAATGTCTCTCTCCCAAAAGACGATAAAAGAGCAATGCAAGGTAAACAAATTACAGTTGGGTAATTGACAGGATTACAGGCGCAAACCAATGCTAACTATGCTACAAAAGAAAGGAAGAGCCTCAAAAGCATGGGCAGTACGGCAATATAAGTAGACCGAAATCCATCTACATATACTACTAATCATCCACCTTGAGATATCTATCTAGAACATCTCGCTGGTATTAAGTTGCGAGCCCCACCCAAAGTGTAAACCCAAACCAACAGACATCTGCATTAAAAGAATCTTGCGTAGAGTAAACAATCCTTGCAACCGTGGTTACAAGCACCGTTGTTTTCCCCCTTGTAGAAACAACACATCCCCTAGACTCATGTTTGTGTCACTCAAGCTAGTCATCAGGGGGCATGAACCCACAATCAAGCATAACTCTCCCTCTTGGAGTCACTACCTACTACTTGGCCAAAGCAATAAACAGCAACGGAGAACATGCAAGAATTACTCAAGAACACAAAAAGAAAAGAGAAGAACCAAATTTATTACTCATCACAATCTGAAAATAGTCTCATAATCCATCAGATCCAAGCAAACTCAACATAGCAACAGCAGAAAGAATTTCATATGTGTCTTGATCATGTAGGGCAGCTCACAAGGTCTAATCCATTAAGAACAAAGAGGGGAGGAGAACATCACATAGCTACCAATCATGGACCCATGGTCCAAGGTGGACTACTCACGGATCATCCGGGAAGAGTCCATGGTGGTGGAGAAGCTCCCAGAGATCAATCCTCCCGCCGACAGGGTGCCGGGAAGAGGTCTTCTGACGCTCCTGATCTTGGAAGCGCGGCGGCGGCGGAACAGAGGCGAGATCGCAAAAAAGGGTTATGCCTTCGGAGGTTACGGGGCGAGACCAATATATAGGCCAAAGGGGGCAGCCGGGGGGCACCAGGGAGTGCAGGCGCCCCCCTGGCGCGGCCTAGGTTGGGCCGCGCCCCCTGAACGCCTAAGCACAGGGTGGCCCCCCCTCGGCTCTCCTTCGAGGATCTAGAAGGTTCCCGTACGCTGATTTTTTATTGGATTTTTCTGGATTTTTTGGAGCACTTTTAATAAGGGGGAAACCTGTAATAAAAAGACAGCAGAAAACAGGAACTGGCATTGGGGTGCACTGAGTTAAAAGATTAGTCCAAATATGATCAAAAGTATATGAAAGTGTATCAAAAGCATAGCAATATCACCCAAAACATGCATGGAGCAAGAAGAAATTATAGATACGTTTGGGACGTATCAGGTGCGCAGGATCTAGAGGACGACGGGCAGTTCTTCAACCCAATTACCTGCGGCTTGCTCGAGTGGTGCGAGGAGCCGCTTTTTTATGCCACGGCATACTAGCCCGCTTTCCTTCTCGACTTGTCCGTTGGACTGCGGGTGCGCGACTGATGCGTAGTTGATCTTGATTCCCAGCTCCTGGCTGAAGTTCTAGAACTCTGCTGGTGTGAAGTTTGTGCCGTTGTCGGTGATTATGTTGTGTGGCACACCGAACCGGAAAATGATTGATTTGATGAAGTTTACTGTCGTGAGGGTTGTCGAGCTGGTGATTGGCACCGCTTAAATCCATTTGGTGAACTTGTCAACTGCTACCAGGAGTTGCGTTCGACCGCTTTTTTATGCCACGGCATACTAGCCCGCTTTCCTTCTCGACTTGTCCGTTGGACTGCGGGTGCGCGACTGATGCGTAGTTGATCTTGATTCCCAGCTCCTGGCTGAAGTTCTAGAACTCTGCTGGTGTGAAGTTTGTGCCGTTGTCGGTGATTATGTTGTGTGGCACACCGAACCGGAAAATGATTGATTTGATGAAGTTTACTGTCGTGAGGGTTGTCGAGCTGGTGATTGGCACCGCTTAAATCCATTTGGTGAACTTGTCAACTGCTACCAGGAGTTGCGTTCGACCGCCCTTTGAAAATTTCTTGAGTGAGACCACCATATTGAGTCCCCATGTTGTAAAGAGCCAGGATAGTGGCATGATTTTGAGCTCTGATGCCTGTGCATGAGGCCTACTGGCGAATTTCTGGCAGGCGATGCAGCGCCATACGATGTCTTCTGTGTTTCGCATGGCAGTTGGCCAGAAGAAACCTGCTCGGAAGGCTTTGGCCACCAGGGTGTGGCTGCTCGCGTGGTGTCCGCAGATTCCTTCATGGATCTCGAGTAGTAGTGCCTTGCCATCTTCTTCCTCGATGATTATGATGAAGGCCTTGGATCGTCGACTGATGCTTCGTGCCTCCATGATTTCTTGTGGCAGGATGTCGTGTATCAGATATTTGAGGAAGGGTATTGTCCATACAGAGCCTTCGGGTAGAGCCCGTTCTTCCTCTGCGACTGCGTTGTTCACCTTCTTCGCCGGCAGCTGGGTCTGCTGCTGCTATTTTTTTTGGCCCGTTTGCCTTGTCGGCTGCTGCAGCCACTGCTGGTTCGAGTGATTTTGTCTTGATCGATCTCTAGCTGATACTTTCGAGCAAGACACCTGGGGGAATTGGTTCTCGAGTCGACCCGATGTTTGCGAGTTCATCCGCTTCTCTATTGTTTGCTCTGGTGACGTAGTTGAGTTTGCACCCGTCAAATTCTCCTTCTAGAGTGTTGTAGAGCTTCTGGTATGCTGACATATTATCTGCGACTGCCTCGCAATCTCTCATTGCTTGCTGGACAACGAGGTTGGAGTCTCCGTAGATTATGAGGCGAGTGGCGTCGCAGGCTTTTGCCATGCGCATGCCATGAAGAAGGGCCTCGTATTCTTCTTCGTTGTTGGATGCCTTCTCGAAGTTGATCTGGAGTATCTATCTTAGTTTGTCTCCCTTGGGTGAGATTAGTCCGACACCTGCTCCGGCTCCTTGTTGCCTTTTTTATCCGTCTAAGAACATCTTCCATGAGTTGGAGAGGTCTGGTGGGCCGGGTGTTTGTACCTCCATCCACTCGACCATGAAATCTTGGAGGAGTTGTGCTTTAATCGTCGTTGGGTGCCTGAATTGTAGGTCGCGAGGACTAAGCTCGATGTTACACTCGGCGAGTCGACCTGTGGCTCCTAGGTTGTTGAGGATATCCGAGAGTGGTGCGCTGCTCACTATCGTGATTGGGTGCTCTTCGAAGTAATGTGTTACTTTGCATGACGTCATGACGATGGCGTACACGAGCTTCTGGTAGTGCGGTACATTTGCTGAGACTTGTGAGGACCTCACTGAGGTAGTAGATTGGCCTCTGAATGCCTTGTATTTTTCCTTCTTCGATGCGTTCGACAACGAGTGCGGTGCTGACTATGCTGCTCCACGCCTCTATGTAGAGATATAGAGGTTCTCGTTACTTGGGCACGGTCAGTATTGGCGGAGTCAAGAGGGTCTTCTTCAGGTTCAAGAATGCGTTTCGTGCTTCTTCAGTCGACTCGAACTTGCCTCCTTTCTTGAGTAGTTGGTAAAATGGTAGAGTCCGTTCTCCTAGCCTGCTGATGAAGCGGCTCAAGGCTGCGAGTCGCCTGGTGAGATGTTGTATGCCCTTTATGTTGACAGGTTCTTGCATCCTGGCGAGTGCTTGGAATTTTTCGGGGTTGGCTTCGACTCCTCGAGCAGAGACCATGTACCCTAGTAGCTTTTCGGATGGGACGCCGAACACATACTTTTTTGGGTTGAGCTTGATCCTGTATCGGTTGAGTGCCCCGAAGGTTTGTCGGAGGTCGTCGAATAATGTGTCTGCTTTATATGTTTTGATGATGATGTCGTCTATGTAAACTTGGACGTTTCTGCTAATTTGGTCCCTTAGGCATGCTTGCATCATCCGCTGGTATGTGGCTCCGGCGTTTTTCAACCCGAAGGGCATTGTCCTGTAACAGAATACGCCATATGGGGTGATGAATGAGGTGTGCTCTTCATCTTCCTCCTTCACCCTGATCTGGTTGTACCCCGAGTATGCATCGAGGAAAGATAGGAGGTCGCATCCTGCGGTGGAGCCGATCACCTGATCGATCCTTGGGACAGGAAAGTGATCCTTTGGGCAGTGCTTGTTGACAGGTCCGTAGTCAACGCACATGCGTAGTACGTCGGTATCTTTCTTGGGAACTAGCACGGGATTTGCAATCCACGTGGCCTTCTTTGTTTCCCGGATAAACTTTGTGTCGAGTAGTCTATTGACTTCTTATCCGATGGCTCTGCGTTTTGGCTCGGAGAACCATCGTAATGCCTGCTTTACTGGTTTGGTGTTTGGGTAGATCTATAGAGCATGCTCCTCAAATTCTCGTGGTATTCCAGGCATGTCGGCTGGGCACCAGGTGAAGATTTTCCATTCCTCGCGGGGGAAAGCTAGAAGGGTTGTTGCCTGTTCTTCGGATAGGTGGGCGTAGACCCGAACCGTCTTGTCTGGGTCCGTTGGGTGCACCTGATGGGTGACGGTGTCACTGTCGACACTGAAGTCACGAGTGATTTCCTTCATCTCACTTCTGCTGGCGAGTGAGGAAACACTCCTGTCTACCACCATTTCTATTTCTTCGAGTTCCTGTTGTGCTGCAAATGTGTCGGAGGCTTGATGGAAGTCTCGATCGCATTGATATGATTTGAGGAAGTTTCCACTGACTGTGATGACCCCTGTGGGCTCCGGCATCTTGAGCTTGAGGTATGCATAGTGCGGGACTGCCATTAACTGGGCGGACGCCGGCCGGCCGAGTATGGCGTGGTATTGCGACTGTCAATCGAGCACTTAGAATTCTAGGGTTTCTCTTGCAAAGTTGCCCTTGTTGCCAAAAACTACGTCGAGCTTGATTGTTCCCAGGTAAGAGGCCGCCTCGCCTGGTACTATACCGTAGAGTGTGACGCCTGAGTTCTTCCAAACTAATCGTGGGATCAGCATCTTTCATAGGGTGGCGGCGAAGATGATATTTAGGCTGCTTCCCCCATCCATGAATACCCGAGTCACATCATACCCACCGATCTGTGCCTCAAGAACCAATGGTGTGTGCCCTGGTCTTGGAATTTCAGGCGGGTGGTCTTCTTGCGAAAAGGTGATGGTGACTTCCAAGTCGCATAGGTAATAACGGTCTTCGTGAGTGATTGCTTCTTGCTTCTGATTTGATGATCGCCCTTTTTGGATCATGCACGCCCGACCGTGAGATGGTGGGTACAACTCCTCCGTGTTAGGAGTTGGTGGTTGTGCCGTTCCTCGAGCTCATTTGACTTTGCGCTGCTACTCTTCCCTTAGTCTATCGGAGAGTTCGATAAACAGACGGCGGTTCCTGAGAGTGTGGCCTGCCCTGAGCCGTCCCTCAACGTCTTCGAAACAATGGATTGTGCAGGCTCCGTCCAGCTACTCTCTGGGTGTGAGGCTGTTCGAGTTGCCATGTCGTCTCTTCTTGACGAACCAATATGTTCGTGAGTGATCTTTGGAACGAGAATGGAACCTTGGGTCCAGCTCGATCCCGTCGTGGATCGAGTGATCCCGGATCATCTGGGTGAACTCGTACGGCCTTCTGTCGGGATCGTAGTATTCGCCCGGGAGGGTAGTTGAGTCCCTGTCGTGAGTCACTGCAGTTGGGGGTTCTCGGTTGGTAATGGGAGCTCTCATCGTGGCTGGTGATTGATCGAGCAAAATTTCAATATGGATTTTCTGCGTCTGGTCTGGTGCCGGTCTTGTCTCTGCGACTGCGACTTGGGCTCATCTTGTGGATCGGTGATTCCTTCGCCATTGGGCGCGGCTTTGGTAGTCGCCAAAAAACTTATCTTGACCCACTCGTTGATCGAGCGTGCTAGGTGGCGCGGCAGTGACGCTTGCGATTACAATGGCGGTCAAGGCGAGATTGCGCTAGACCGGAGGTGCTGCTATGAGATTGGATGCCCTAGACGCCCCCTCTCCCAGCCTTTATATACTAGGTTGGGTCGCAAGGAGTCCATCTAGGTTTACAGAGGCAGTTGCCTAATCTAGCTTTTGTCTTGGACGCCAAGTCTTGGTCTCCATATCATCGAGGACTCCTATGTCGGTGCAATCGTCGGTGCTTCGAGTAGGCCAGTCGTGGGCCAGTCGAAGCTTCTAGCGGGCCTCCAGTATTGACACGCACCAGGTACCCTCATCCGTAGGAGTCGTGGGGACACCCCTCGTCACGTAAGGTCCTACCTGATGGTCTGGACGGTCCAAATAATCACCGCCGAGGGCCGTCTTTGGGTCCTAATTGTCCGGACGGTCCGAGGGACAGCCCGAACGGTCTGACCTCGGCCCGGACTGTCCGACGTGATGGTCCAGACGGTCCGACTGGGTCAACGCCAAAAGGATTGGAGCTCCGGGTCGCGATTTTGGGCAAAAAATTGCGATTTGGCCGGAAAAACTCAACTTGGGAGACCAAATTGAAGAGGAAAAAAGAAAAATTAGGCCTTAGGAAAGAAAATGGAGGTAGATCAACTAGAGAAGCATCAGATCCATGGATCAAAACCAAGAAAACAACACAAAATCCAACAAGTAGACAAATCTTGGGTGAGGCTATTTTTTGGTGGGATTTTCGAAATTAGGATGAATAAAGCAAAAATTGGCTAGAAGATGAGGGGCTCCAAGATGTGAGAAACGTCGCTCTTGATACCAAATGATACTGGACCAAACCCGATTTGAGGTCTAACTCCTAGGTATTTTCCCAATCTTTCACCACTTGGAGGTGGGAAAGGATGCAAGTCAAGATGAACACAAAGGAGAGGAAGGGGAACAAGATCCAAACAAAGGGAACTCATATCCACACACCATATCCACACATAACAAGATCCATACATCCACAAGTGGTAGCTAGATTGATCCCTCTCCTTCTACTACTAGGATTGGGGCCTCTTCTTCTATGACTAGGAAGAGGAAGGTAGGTTTTTATAGTGTAGGAGGGAGGAAGGGGTACACGGGTCAAGCCCCACTTGCTGCGCGCAGGCAGTTGACCTGGTCGGACGGTACGACCTGGGGTCCAGACGGTACGAACAATTACCACCGATATCCGACTTTGGGTCATGCTTTCCGGACGGTCCGACATGGGGTCCGGGCGTCCGACGCCAGTAGATCCTTGGCTCCGCTTCTTCTCCTCTCTTCCGTCTTCTCTTCCAAGATTCCCTCACGGATGGTGTAGTCATTCTCTTGTGCCTGACCTCCTCCATGATGCACGTGTAGCTCTCAAACCTAAGTATGCATGGGAGTGGAGGGTCAACTAGTATACCATCCGTGAGAGGACCGAAAGGACATGCGTAAAGGATAGAGTTCACCTTTGAATGCTCGATGCGTGTGCCCTTTGGTGGAAGGTCCATGTCCGTGGTGATGTCCGTTGGATGCTCCGCATGACCTTTCTTCCCGAATGGTCGCGGTCTGAGGCAGGGAGACCCGATCTCCCCTTTACTCCTTAATTTTGTTGCTGACGCGTTATCTTGCATTCTTGATCGGGCCGCTTTGGCTGGCCACATTTCCCCTGTTGCGTCGGACCTGATTCCCTCAGGGATCTCTCATCTACAGTATGTTGATGATACAATCATCATTGTCGAGAACAATGATCTTTGTCTAACCAACCTTAAGTTTTTATTGCTTTGTTTTGAGGCCCTGTCGGGGCTAAAAATAAATTTTGGTAAAAGCGAGTTGCTAGCTCTTGGTTGTTCCGGCGGTGAGGCTCGTAGTGAACTGCTCCTTGGGATCCTTTCCCCTCAAATACATGGGTATTGCTATCTCCCTCGACCTCATTTCATCTAAGGACCTTGCTCCGGTTGTCCAGAAGGTGGCAACCGGGTTCTTCCCTGGAGGGGCCGGCATCATTCGTCTGCGGCTAAAGTGTGTCTCATTAACGCGTGTCTCTCCTCTTTACCCATGTACTCCATGGGTTACTATCGATTCCCTGGCATCTCGCATGAGGAAATGGACAAGCATAGGAGCGGTTTCTTATGGAACGCGACTGACAACCGTAAAAAGTATCGTTTTGTTCGGTGGTCGGCGCCGCCCTAAGCCCATGGGGGGCTTGGGCATTTTGAGCACCTCCATCATGAATGACTGACTGCCTTCTCATCAAATGGTGGTGGAAGATCTGCTCGGGTGATCAAAATGCCCTTTGGTTTCTCTTACTCAAGGACAAGTACTTCCCTAACTCCTCCCCGCTCTTCTCCTCTCCTCGTGGTGCTTCTCAGTTTTGGAGGACCTTGATTAAACTCCGAGAGGTGTTCCGTAGTTGTGTTCATTTTTCTGTCAAGGATGGGTCGTCGACACTTTCTGGATCGACGACTGGGCGCCTCCTGGCCGCCTTTGTGAGGTTTTTCCGAGCCTGTTTGTCTTTTGCCCAAACGCAGAAATCTCTATCTCAGAGGTTGTTGGGCTGGGTGGGACCTTGGGTTCCGGCGTTCCCTCTCGCCTGCAGAGTTGGATCAGTGGCATCAACTTGCTTCCGTGTTTCCTACGCTCTCGGAGGGAAGGGATGAGGTCTCTTGGTCCCTCTCAAGTTCTGGGCATTTCTCGGTGAAGTCCCTTTATAAAAAGTTGATTGATGGTACGCGCACTTCCCGCATCTCACCGGTATGGCGTGCTAAGATCCCCCCTAAGATCAAAATCTTTATGTGGCAGGCTTTGAAAGGAAAGCTCCCCTCGTCTGACCAGATCCATAAGCGCAATGCGGCCAGGAGCCCGTGTTGTGCGGTTTATAATGTGCCGGAGAGCTCTCATCATATCTTCTTTCAGTGCCCGTTGGCTAAGTTCTTGTGGAGCTATATCCGCCAATGGATGGGGAATTCCTAGAACCCTCAAACCTTCGCGGAGGTTAGGTTGTTGGTCCGGCCTCTTGCGATCAAGTCGCGACGTATCTTTTGGTTCTTTTTTTCTGCTGCATGTTGGGTTCTTTGGAAAACTAGGAATAAGATCACTATTGAGCGTTGTTTTTTCAAATGACCTGTTGCCTATATTTTTAAGCTAATTAGACTTCTACAGATCTGGAGGCCTCTATGTAAGGAAGGAGACCAGGAGAACATTGCGGACATCATTCCCAGCACTAGAAGTCTTGACATTGCGGACATCATTCCCAGCGCTAGAAGTCTTGTTCTCCTTCGGTGGCGGTCAGTCTCTTTGCCTTAATGAATGTTTTATTTCCCACCTGCGCCTAGGTAGTCGGCCTGGGTGCCTGGATTTGACATTGGGTCTATAACCTCCCAGTACTTTTATTTTCGCACTTGTCTGTTTGCTGGATTCTGTGAACCTCTCGTGCCGTTCGTTATGCCTTTATTTATAAAATCAGGCAATAGCCTTTTATCTATTAAAAATACTCCCTCCGATCCAAATTAATTGACACACTTAGTACAATTTTGTACTAGAGAAGTACTAAGTGTGCGTCAAATAATATGGATCGAAGGGAGTACAATATTTCAAATAATTTGGTACCCAAATTAACCCAACCAAATATTTAGGTAATTTTGGTTAGGTTGTTTCTCTGGTAGATAGAATTTCGATCCTCAGTTTTTTTCTAACCGAACTACCCATAAACTGGAGGTTTTAGCAGATAACACCACTTGTTGGGGCTTTTTTTGCGCAAAACCATAACTCTTTAACTTTTTTGCGGAGAACACCACTATTTGGGGTAATTATTTGCAGAGAACACATAAAACACTATTAGCTCATTTGATCCCAAATTAACAAACTAGACCCACCAATCAAGACCTCAAATTTTGTTTGTTCAAATTTATGGGCTACTTCCAGCAACTATTTTGTGTTTCCATTTCATGATGTATTGGTTTGTAAAATAATCAAATTGTGCAATGAAAACCTACACAAGACATAGCTGTCTAAACTATATCATACAAAGATATATCATGAACTGAAAATACAAAATAGTTTTATGAAGTACCCCACAAAATTTGAACAAACAAATTTTGAAGTTCTAATGGATGGGTCCAGCCGGAAATGTCTTGTGTAGCCTGAGCTACAATAACTCATTTTTTTGAAGTACCCCACAAAATTTGAACAAACAAATTTTAAAGTTCTAATGGATGGGTCCTGCCGGAAATGTCTTGTGTAGCCTAAGCTACAATAGCTCATTTTTTTGAAAAATAAAAAAAGAATATTTAAACAGTTCAAAAAAATTTGAATTTTTTTATGGATATACATACACATGTATAGGACATTTGTGCAAATTTTTAGACCATTATACTCTAATGCGCCGCGGGAATATTTTTTTGACAAATATTTGATTTTAACTGAGCCTTTTTTTCTTGGATTTGGAACAAAGTTTTGTTATTTTTAGGCAGACTGCATATTACAATATTTTCAAATGAAATTTTACACGTTCGGGCAAAATTCATATAGGTTTCCACGGAATTTTTTTTTGAATTTTGCAAATTATCAGGTCACATATAGCCCGAACTACACTAGTTCTAGCTTGCTAATTTAAGATCAAACGAGTTAATAGCATGTTATGTGTTTTCTGCAAGTAATTACCCCAAATAGTGGTGTTCTCTGCAAAAAAAGTTCAAAAGTTATGGTTGTGCGCAAAACAAGCCCCAACAAGTGGTGCTATCTGCTAAAACCTCCATAAACTGAACTACCCGAACCAAAATAATCGAATGCCCAGTTGTGAGTACAAGATCTCATACTCATGCCTATCTTCATGATATTGCTTACACCCAAAAAAGTTATTTAAAGATAAAAAATACTAAAACTCTTGTTAAAACAACTAATTTGTTTAAATATTTATCACATATTTTACTATGGGTTCAATACCCAAGGTCACTCCATAAAAAAAAATGGTCACCTTGTTCATGTTACATGAGACTGATAATTGCTTGCAGAGAGCATTATTGTACATAAATTAGGCAAAGATTTAACAGAACGTTAACGGCCATGTGCAAACTTGTGATAAATATACAAATATGTGTATCTCTTAGAACTTTGTTATTGGAGAATTATTTATTCATTGTGCAAATTAGGGAAATGAGTTGATTTATATTAACACTAACGAGTTCAAAACGAGTCGTAGGTTGAATCTCTTTTACTTGGCTCAGTGGTCCTCGCAGTAACACTAGATAAGTGGACTGACGATGATATTGGCCTTTCTCATACTCATGCCCAGGAAGAACTGACAGAATTGCGTAAGTATTTCATCTTCTTTCTCAACTGGAGCTTCCAGTTTATCCCTTGCAGCTTCCAGTTTGATGATGCACCGGGAAGGAAAATACACATCCACTGATGACTCGAAGTAGGGATTCTTTTACAGCTCGAGGACCAGAGACGAGGCATGACTCCTGCTAAAACCACACTTGACAATGCAATCTAGCAACCTATACTCTAAGAGCCAACTGATCCTGCCATGAGATCTTCCTCTTCCCGGCTCGTGCCGCAGGGTTCCGGGCATCCCAAAACGCCGGCATTTTGGAGGAATCACTAGGACCAGCAACGGCATTACCCTCCAACAGGTACTTGTTCACCTTATCTGCCCTAACGGTCTCCTGGTAACCATGAAATTCTTCTGTGTCCTCAGAGGAACTCTGAAAGAGCCAAACCCATTCAGGTCAGATCAGATGGCATATCTAAACAACAATGGTACTAACAATCTAATATTTCTAATACCATTACCAGCTCACAAGCCTCGTTGAGGTCGAGGTCGATAACCGGAGACGGCCGTGGAGCTGGATGTTGCCTGTGGTGATGCGCCGGCTGGCCTTTGCTTGAACTCCCAACGGCCTGAAACATCCGGTGGTGATCACCATGTTGCCTTTGGTGCTGCGCCGGTTGGCCTTTGCTCAAGCTCCCGACAGCCTGAAACGACCGGTGGTGATCACCCCACACGGTGGTAGGTGCCATTGCCGGGTTCTTCACTCTATAAACAACGGTCTGAGATGGATTTTCGGACATAGACTTGTACCTCCTTCGCAAAAACCTACAACATCATAAGGTTCAGATCAGAAATGATGTTTTATCATCAGATGTCAATCACACAACGATGTTTTATCATCAGATGCCAATCACAAACTATAACGAAGGGCTATGCATTTTGGTGATTACTTGACTTCTGCCGAAAGCCTTTGCTTCTTCAGCTGCGCCATATGCAATCTGTTCTTCTTTGCTGCAGTTTCCTGATGAAGTCGACAAAAGGAAATCGTCAGACACCAACAGTCTGAAAGTTGGGTGATGATAACCCAACAGATTAATTGTTACGGATCAAAGAAGATAATTAGGTGAAAATCATTTCAGACCAAGTAACGCCCGATCATTAGCTGATAAGATTATGTAAATGAAGTAGTACTAGGCCTCAATCAAATCAGAAGAATTAACTTATGAGGCGAAAAGATAAACTCAGAACCACAAACCTAATCGAACCCCAAAATGTTGACGTTAACCTAAAAACACCAGATCCAGAAGAAATAACCCCCAAAAGCAAAATAACTCCTGGGGAAAAAGGAAAACCGAACAGCCACAAAGATCAGATCGGGAAGCACGGGGGGAAGAGGAAACGAAGAAGCGCGAGCAGCACCTTGAGGAGCTCCTTGTAGTCCTGGAGGAGGCTGTCGTACCGTAGGCTGGCCTTGTACGCCTCTTCCTCGTCGACGCCGCGGACGGGCCTGGGCGGCGCAGGCGCACGAGGCAGCAGCCGAGGCGGCGGCGCCGCCGTAGCGGCCGGCTGGGCCAGGACCACCTTGTTGGCCCTCTTCATCGGCGCCTCGGCTCACCGCACTTAGAGAAGAAGACGAAGAAGAAACCCGGCGGGCGGATTGTGGAGAGAAAGCGAGAGGGGAGGGGACGGGACCGAGGGGGGGGGGGGGGGGGGGGGAAGGAAGGAGACGATAATAATAAAGGTTGGAAGGGGGGAGCAGGGGACGGGGAGGTGAGGTGTGGTAGGGGGGAAGTTTCTTGCGCTTGCTCCGCCCTCTCTCCCTCTCTCTCTCTTCCTGCGCGCCGTGTGAAGGGGGGAGAGGAGGGGACTGCTCTGACCCATGAGTAAGATGGTGGTGCCGAAAACCCAAAAAGGCCCTCCCCCATCCCCATGGTGATGGTGGTGAGGAAGAGAGGGAGAGGGAGGGAGGGAGCACAGCAGTCAGTCACGCACGCAATGAACATCAACAAGGCAACAACCCCCCTCCCTTTGTTTCTCTCTCTAGACTCGACTCTAGTCTAGTGGTGGGCGCTGGTGGGAGAGGGAGGTGGTGGGTGGTAATGGCATATGGAATGGAACGGACGGAAGTAGTGGGGCGCTGTCTCTCCTTTCCCTCTCTCGCCTCCACTCCACCTCCACCACGAGCGAAGCGAACCAGTCGGTCGTCCCTCCCTCGTGTCATTCTTGGCCAAGAGAGAGACTACAAGAGCGACTGGGGGAGGGAGACAACGAAAAAGGGAGGCCAACCCCGTCCCTGCTCTGCTGCGCTCACCACCTCCCCTTGCCGTGTTTCTCCCTCTACAAATGTCTCTCGGGAAAAAGGAGCAGGTGTTGGGGGGTGTGGTGAGGACATCGGGATATGGACGCCGGCTTCTCCAATTCTCCATGGATGGCTGGCTAGGATCCCTTCCTCCTTTATTTCCCGGCTCGGCTGCATGTCCCCTCTCCTCTCCTCTCCTCTATAGTCTAGAGAGAGAAAGTTGTGGATGGGTGGGTTGGGTTGGGCTGGGTGTGCGTGATGGTGGTTGAGAGATGGCAGCAGCTGGGGTACGCATTGATATAGGATGATGATGGGTGCGTTGCGTGGGGCTGGGTGGATGGGCAACGGCGTTTGACATTGCAGCCCTGCCAATTACAGTGCTGCTGCTGCTAGGCTGTGAATGACCAAACTGTCCTTGGATGCCAATCTTGAATCTTGATGAATGCAAAATACTAGGGCAACGTGGTCGCAAACGTACACTGATTTTGTTCATTTTTGCCCAACGTGCGGTCGGTCGTGTTCGTTTTTTTCAAAATGATCGTGCGGTCGCTCAACGCGACCAACCCAATTGAGAAAACATGAATTGAAAAAAAAAACGATCATTAGTTAAATAGGGTTAACATTAGCCAAAAGTCCACATTACATTAATAAGATGTTAAATTTAAATTTAAAAATAAATTTAAAAAGACGTGCGAGGTCGTCTAGGCATCATCGCCATCGTCGTTTATCTCGTCGTTCCTCGTGAGGTCGATGAAAGGCGACAATGGATGCGTCCACATGGAGGCGGTTTGGTAGCGCCAGCGCGGTCGTCTGCTCCGCCTCCTGCGCCATCCTCCTTGCAACCACCCCCGTGAGTGGAGGTGGCCCGTCGACCACCATTGCCGCATGCGCCGCTGCGTACTACGCGTTCATCTCGCGATTAGCGATCGCGCGCTCCTCCGCCAGGTGGCGCTCGTAGGCCTCGGCGTGGAGGCGCTCCTCATCTTGCTCTGAGGTGCCAAGTTACAAGAGGCATCTTCACCTTCACCAGCACGAGCGCACCGGACGGTAGTGACGGTGGCGACGACGCCCTGTACAGTGATGGTGGCGCCTCCCACCTCTCCCACCGTGGCGAAGGGGGACGGTTCCTCCATGCTCTGGGCGATGGCGACGTCTAGCCCCGACCAGCACATCTTCTCCTCCTCGATGGAGAGCTCCATGGTGCGCGTCACCACGGCCTCCTCCTGGACGACTTGCCGCTGGAACTCGGCCTCATCTGCGGCTTCCTTCGGCGCGACCACGATAGGAGGAAGGGCGGTGGGAGGGGTGCGCCGCCACGGATCGGGCATTGACCCCCACACTACCCTCTATTGGCGCAACTACTGCGCTAGGTAAGTTGGTACGGGCACGCAGTCGCAACTCAGACACCGGCCATTGGGGAGGTGGCATCCGGCCACGGTAGCGGGCATCTATACCACCCAGTAGTGCCGGCATTGATGCGCCGACACATAGATGTGGTTGCGGGGCCCCTCCTGCCGTGGTGGTGGCGACTACGACGATGGTGACGAGTGCTAAGAATTTGAGACTGGGAGTGAGGTTATTTGCAATACTTTTTTTGAGATCATTGTCGAAGAAACCGGACAGTTTGAAACAACAACCCTGAAAGACAAATACTGTGACAGCCAAATTTCTTATTTTATTGGCTGACATTTGACATGTAATCATGTAACTGAACTCTCAAGCGAAGTTCAGCTGCCAAATATACTCTTTTGGGAAGCAAATATTGCTTTCTAGTATTTGCTTTCCAGTAACCAATTACACAACTTTCCTTTTCACTATGAACAGAAAGAATGGAGGCCATATGTATTTCCTGCACACTAAAACAAAGCAAAATCGGACTTTCACAAGGACATGTGTATTTCAGATCTTCTCAGCAGAGGTCCATCTGAACGGTTCTTCTCCCACGCCTCAACAGAGGATAGAGCGAGCGTCGATCACCGATTGTGGTGGATCCAGGTCTTTGTCCTGGAGAGCGTTGCCCAGCAGCTTTTGCATCTCTGATGCGAAGACGTCATCCAGGATCTGCACAAGATACCTCCTCAGGGTTAATGGTAGATTTATAAACTACATATTCTTGTTCCGTCTTCCTTAGGATCTACTCGCTTATCTTTGTTGAGATGTTGTACTTATTGTCCCTTGATAATGCACTGAACCACACACTGTAAACGTGGTCCAGGGTTCTCTCTATGAAGTGTAAATTTATAAGTCTTTTTTTTGTGAGGAGCCCTGTAATTATACCTATACATGCCACTGTGCTGTCATTTCATATTAGTACTACTATCTTCCCTAATACTCCACAGTTTATCTCAGCATAATATTGCATCGTGCTATTATTCCATATTATTATTTTCTGATTACAGTTTTCATTTCTTAGAACTGCTCCCCTAACACAAGATTAATCTTAATGAGTGCGGGCTTACCTATTATAGGAGTTGCTTCCCTAATACTTACTACCTCCGTTCCAAAATATAAGATGTTTTAGATATTTTAATATGGACTATGTACTGAGTGAAATGAGAGAACATACTAAAACACGTCTAGATACATCCAATTAAAAAAAAATAAAGTAGACCATCTTACAATTAGGAACGGAGGGAGTACAAGATAAACAGTATAATGACCAGTTGATCATTCTTCAACACCTAACTAATTAGTTTATCTTGGCATATTATTATTTTCTAATACTCCACAATTTTCATTTCTTAGAGCTGCTTCCTTAATACGGAGTATAAGATAAATCTTGATGATGAGTTCGAGTGTGAGCTTACCCCTAAAGCGTAATCGGATCCGCGGTACCAAATCCTGTTCTCCTTTCTGCTCTCGAGAAACCTCAACACAATCTGCAAAATAAAGTTCATATGTAAGCATGATTTGTCATGGCAGCATTTGGAACCAAAGTGTTTTCTCCTTGTATTACCTGTCCCAACTTATCCCAGAAACCTCGGCAAATAGCGACAAATATTCTGCTGGAAAAGACCCCGTGGAGGTTGTGTATGGAATCAGAGAGTTGTGCACGGAGAGCCTGCATCCTTTCACGCATTTCACTTTCGCCTTCAGTCTCTTTTGTTTCTTCAAGAATTCGTTTTAGCCTTGTAGTCCGATTAGCTTGTGTCTGAAATCAACAATCAAAATTTATGACCTCTATCCATATGTAATCTGTCTTATCAAAATCTGATGAAGAACCATTAGCGTTAAAGAATGTGTCAGAACAATGCTTACATCGCTAACAATCTTCTCCACTATAGCATGTAGGTATTTCTTGTACTTCTTTCTCAACATGACTGTGATGGAGTTCATTTGCTCTCCAAAAAGTGTGGTCCCGTCTGCTATGGTTAGATATGCTGCCCACGATTTGAGCATATCCTCAACTCGGCAGTGTAACACATCCAGCATTCTTTTAACTGTATTCATGAATGTTCCTAACTGTGATGGAGAACGACCAACTGGTCATTAGTGAACGACCCACTGAACAAACTACATGATATGATGATGAACGCATATATACCTGATTTGGCACAACATATGGAGCTACCGATTGTCTTCTTGTCAGTCTTTGAACATGCTTCTCAAGAATTTTTGGTAAGCCATCTCTCAGAGGCATTAGAGACTCCATGTATTGCTTCTCCAGTGACTTCATAACTTCTCTTTCGACATCAGCAATAGCCTGAATAAGAATGGAATATTGGTCCAGTCAATTGCATGAAAAACGTGGGGAAGTAATTCAAGGAGTGCAGGTGATGGTACATACACTCTCCAAACTCATTAGATACTGAGGCCATCTGTTGATAACTACTCCATACTCACTAATATTTTCTTTTATTTGCTCATATATTTGCTCGACAAATGGTGAAGTTGTAGATGCTGCAGGATATGATAGCTGCAAAATGGAGGGGATGTATTATGCAAGGAAGTTCAACTGCTAAGGTGAGCCAAGTGATCTGATGATGTGTGTTTACCGTTACCTTCTCAGGTTTGCAATAATCAAGCAAGTGCAACCGGGTATCTTCAATCCACACCATGATGTAGTCATGAAACAACTCCCTTGAAAGTACACCCCCGTGAACAGGTCTACAATTGTACAGATGAAACAATATGAATCAGCTGAAAAGAATATGCGGTTTGGGCATTTGGAGACGCACATATCAATTTGAGAAAACATCTTACCTGACTTTCCAGGAGTCAAGATCTCTCTCAAAATCAGCAGTTGCAATGAGTAGTTCGGCAACATGTTGTAAGGGTCTTGATGGGGGACTTGCAGAGAGAAAACCCTTCAATCGTTTGCATAGTTCTGTACTATAGAGGGATGCTGCTATGTTTGGAAGATCTATCGAACTAAAAGGGAAAAAATGTGAGGTAAGTTCTGAGTAGTATCTAAGCAACGAGATCCTTTTACTGAACAGACATATATTACTACCTCGGGAGTATATTCTGATTGTGAATCTTGATGTCTGCTTGAATCTCAAGACTTATGTTAATGCATAATGTCTTCATTTTGAGATAAGCAGCAGAAATAGTCATATCATCAGTAAGAAGGTTGTCATTATTGCTTGACATGAATTCATCCGTCTCAATCATATGCCTCCTGCACCTCTTTGCCGCAGCAGTCTGTAAAAAGGGAGATTTATTTGTTCACCTATGGTTATACAAAGAATCAACAAAAGGAATATACTATTATACGTCTAAACACTTTATTTATGCTAGTTTAAATGCAAGTTGCATCATAGTTGAAACTTTACTCCACCTATGGTATATAATTTTCAGAGCAAGTTGCTATGCGAACCAATGGAGCATGCTTTCCAATTCATTCCTGATTCACGTGTCAACTATGAGATGAGCAATTATAAACATGCAAGTCTCCAAACTGGACTATTAAACATTACAAAATCTTAACTAATGTTGGAAATAATCATAATGATAAACTCATTAGCCTGTACAGTGTCTGAACAATCAGCATAGAAAAATTTCTATTCACATATATCCAAGCTATAAATTGGAAATATAAATGCGTTCATCATCCCCTATATAAGTTAGACTCATCTCTCTGAGAAAGTGCCATCTGAATAAAAAAATACTTTAAAGTATGCATTTAGGATGTCTGACCTGCAAATAGCTCCTGAGTATGCTCTGTGCTTCATTGGAAAGTATATCGTGCAGTACACTAAATATCTGAACCGCAGGTGCCAAAGCTGGTGCTGCACAATCTGATATGGGGACAAATAGCTCCGATAAGCCCGTAATAGAATGCTCATCCAGTGACTTATAATTCTCGAACACAATCGCAAGAAGAACGTTGATCCTATCTTCACAATCAAGCAGTATACTTCTCTGCACACACATAGGAAATAATTAAGCCTCCATAAAACGCTATCCAATTTCTTCCATAATTCTGTTTAATTGCTGGCATAAGTGATGAAAAGAAAGGATCGCTGGGTGTCTGCACCTTTGGCACACATGATCACCTTCCTCTTAAGAAAATCGGGGGTGCTAATAGCTTATAGTACACGTTATGTCCACTAGGACATTTTGAACTTCTTACATTTATATGAATTATTGGCCTATGTATTCATGTCGTCCGGCAGTATTTGCATTGAACCATTTCAATGTGAAGACCATCCTTTCTTGTCTAGTGAAAGCTAAGGAACCACCTTCCTCTTAAAGAAAAACAGGGTGCGAGTAGCCTTGAATTTAGTACACATTGTGTTAGCTAGGACATTTTAAACTTCTATGAATTATTGGCTATATTTATGTCGGCTCCCAGTGCTCCAAGGTGCAAATAGGCCAAAATGCAAGGTGTCAACATCCTAGTTAAGGAGGAGAGATTTTAGTTGTATCTTATATACAGCTCTTGTCACAAGGCCCTAGAAACAATCTGAGGTGGATTCATACAAATGCTCAAATAGTCCATGAAAGAGCTCAAGATAGAACAATTTAAGATAATATGCACTGGGGAAACTGTGTGTAAACACCCATCTAGAGACAACCCATTGGCAGTAGCGTAATGTAAAGATTACCTCTTGTCTAGTTAAAGTTCTGTCATCCCGTGCTTTCATGACAGGGAGAAGCAGCTCATATGTAAGTTCCAAGCAATCCCTTGTCGGCGTTGCCACATTCATAATGTAGCAAAGGTACCTGTAAAATTTCATAGATACCATTATCAAGTTTTGCTATATCCAGGATATAGCCATCATTGAACGTACGCAACCAAATAATATATCACCTCAATTTTCTGTATGCGTCTGATACCCCATAGTAATCAGAAAATTCATCCAACAGCCATTTCCACGAACCACTGATGTGCAACATTTTGCTGTTGAAATTTTGAGCTCTCATTGCTGCTTCTAGAACCATGTCATATATAATTGTGTCGACGGCCAGACCACCTTGCAGCATCTATTTTTACAATACCATCTAAGAGTAAGATAGATTCTTAATGTTTGCACATTTATAATTGTATGAGTAGGAGAATAACAGGTCAGACCTTTGCAGACCCATAATTGTCGGAAGGCATGGACAAGTTCATACAAAGCTGAATTTTGCCCACACATTCCTGATCCTCAAGGTATAGAGGCCACCATCTAGTGATTTCCTCCTGCCGTTTCCAAATTTTTGCAATTGAGAAATGGATTTTAGCTATACTTATCAGTACAGTCATGGATCAACTGCAGCAATGAGGGTGAGCACTGAGAATACATACATGGGTATCAGTGAATGATGAAACTTGAATTTCTGCACGGCCTATGAGAACCCTATTGTCGTCTTGTACTTCAACAAGAATAGCGTCTCCCTGGCCCTCTAGATAACTGAAGCATAAGTATTAACTGTTAGTAAAGGGTTAAAGAACATGATCTGAGTAAATCTTTTAATTCCATTGATAGAACAAATATGCAAGTGTATAACACTATCATAGCTATTCCCTCTATCCTAAATCATCACTACCAATATAAAAGATCCACAGTGGCAGATCCAAAACCTATTTTTTAACCCTTAGATTAGGATCTAATGATTGTAATTAGTCTAACCATGTTTAACGCTGCTTTCGTTTTCGCTACACCCGCTCGCTCGCCTCCCTCCCTCCCCACCTCCCCCTCCCCACCCACCCCGGCGCCCCCGCCCGGCCTCCGCCGCCCGCCCCCCGCCCGTCCACCTCCACTCGCTTCCGCCCGGCCACGCCCTCCCCGCCACCGCCGCCCGCCGTCCAGCCGGAGACTTCTCCGTCCCCCACTCCTCCCGCATGCTTGCTCAGGGTGCCTGATGTTGAGATTTTGCTGGATCTAGCACGGAGCGAGTTTTCTCTTGATCCCTGAAATCTTGTGGTGTTTTGTTTTGATACTGTCGAATACTACCATAAGTGTACTGGTACTGATCGTCTATATGTTGTTCGCTGATCTCTCTCTCTCTCTCCCTCTCCGTATGCAATCATTTATTTGGGTTATTAGCTCAAGGGTCACTAACTAATTTGCTAGGGTTGGTTTTATCAGATTGCTAAACTACTGACCAGAAAGGAGGCCATGGTGTAGATGACGTGCTTGTATGAGCAAAGGATTCATAGTTTTTTGGATGTACAAAACTGAGATTTGCCTGCACGAAGATGTATCTTATTTTTGTTGAATCTTGAATGTTCTCTATTTTATTTCTGACTTGTTTATTCACATCTCCGTACTATATTAGTATGTTCTTTCCTTCTAATTTTAACTCTACAAGGATTGTTATTTCTTAGGATTTCAGAGAGCATGGACTATTGGCTGCTGATGGAAATACCATCTTTACTGGCAGCTACCTTCTGGTTTGTAGGTACAACAAGCAGAACTACGCTTTGTTGCTTCAATTTTGTGTTATATTGGGAGTTCTGGTGTCTGGTGGTTGAGGGAAGCTAGGCGGCGAGGGGCGAGGGGTGACAAACCTTGGTCGGATAAATTGTCTCCATAGTCCGCTTCTTCCAACTTGGAAAATAAAACACGAAATATCAACTTTTGAAACCAAGCCAGGAAATAAGTCAAATAACCAGCAAGGAATAGTCATCATTGACATAAAGAATTAGCAAGCATTATTAGGATGGAGTAATAACTATCAACATTGATATGTAAAGTATCAATTATTTCTGAAGTATCATTGTTAGTATCCAATACCAAACAAATAATGGAGAGATATCTTCAGAAAACCCAGCCAGAATTATCTTGGAATCAAGCTCTTTCTTCTCAATTTTAACATTGATAGTTTAATACTGGATTGATGACCAACGAATAATAAACCATAGTGTCTTTGTCAAATGCTATCGTTGACTTATACATTTTACTGACATTGCTTTAAACATATCCATTTGACATCTAGTCATAATCAAAGAACATGGCATAATTTACAAACACAACGTAATGGAACACATAGTTTTGCAAGTCTATAATATGTACCTTGCTTTATATAATATACTGATATTGCAAGTCCATTCTTTACTTGATAACATTTTGATCTCGCAAGCCAAATTTAGGTTTTCTAACTTCCCTCAACCACCAGACACCAGAACTCCCAATTTATCCGACAAATGGATATGTTTAAAGCAATGTCAGTCAAATGTATAAGTCAACGATAGCATTTGACAAAGACACTATGGTTTATTATTCGTTGGTCATCAATCTAGTATTAAACTATCAATGTTAAAATTGAGAAGGAAGAGCTTGATTCCAAGATAATCCTGGCTGCGTTTTCTGAAGATATCTCTCCATTATTTGTTTGGTATTGGATACTAACAATGATACTTCAGAAATAATTGATACTTTACATATCAATGTTGATAGTTATTACTCCATCCTAATAATGCTTGCTAATTCTTTATGTCAATGATGACTATTCCTTGCTGGTTATTTGACTTATTTCCTGGCTTGGTTTCAAAAGTTGATATTTCGTGTTTTATTTTCCAAGTTGGAAGAAGCGGACTATGGAGACAATTTATCCGACCAAGGTTTGTCACCCCTCGCCCCTCGCCGCCTAGCTTCCCCCACGCCGTGCCGCCCCTCGACCCACGCTGCCTAGCTCCCCCCACGCTGCGCCGCCGCCGCCAAGACTGAAAATTTGTGGTCGAGCCGGCGGAGCACAAGTCCCTGGGCCGGGAGGTCTGCGTTGACCCGTAATCGGAGCGCCTGCATCTACACGCCATGGAATAAAAAGATCTTCTTTCCCCACTTCTCCTCCCATCTCTGAATGTCTGCTTGCTTGTCTACCGAGGGCGCCATAGCTAGAGGATCCGCCGGCGTCGTGGTGTAGACGGGCTCTACCCCATCATCGAAATTGCTCAGGTCGTGCTGGATTTATGGTCGACAGCTTCAGGTGAGCCACCTCTGTTCAAGATGCCTCAAGATGGACGATGTGTAGTTCACTGTCCACCTCTGTCCACTTTTTTTTGCAGTTTATGTTTAGTGATTCCATGTTTATGTATGCTTAAAGAACAGATCATCCTGCTTCTGTAACTGAAAATCCTAGCCTGCCCTCATGTTCTGAATTTTACTGAAAAAAAATTCTAACTGCAAATTTTCAGAGATGTGAGTAAATTCAGGTTCAGAGATGTTAGTTAGATTCAGAGATGTCACCTCTTTGCTCTGTTTCTTCAGTCTAATTTAGGAAAAGACTTCTTAGGGATAGGGAAATTGAGAGGGATGCCCATTTGGGTTGGCAATGGGATAGGGCAATTGAGAGGGATAGGAAAAGACTCCATGCTCTGTTTCTTCAGAGATTACAGTATACTCTAGGTTGAAATGTGGTTAGTGCAAAAGGAATGATAGTTCCAATCAAAAGTAGAGCATTCAATTACCTACTGTTTGGATTGTTAGTGCAAAAGGAATGATGGTTCCAATCAAAACAGTTTTCAAAGAAACAGAATGTTGAAAACATAGGCTACTGAATTTTCAAAGATAGGCCATTGAAAAGATTCGCTGAGCAGGTTCTGGTTTGCACTAACATAGCAGGTTTGCTATTCAGGTTTGCACTAACATAGCAGGTTTTCTATTTAGGTTTGCACTAACATAGCAGGTTTTTCTCAAGTTTATAGCACTAAATTCATTTTCAGGTTATCTCTATGAATATGCACTGATTTTTTCTCAAGTTCATACCTCTAAATTCACTACTGGAGATTTCATATGCACTGAATATTTCAGGTTTCATATGCACTGAATTTTTCTCAATCTAGAAATCTGCCATTTTTCAGGTTTACTGAAGATTACATTACTCTGTGAGTGTGGCCTCCATCTCCATGACATATTGAGTCACAGTGGTCCTCGTCAAACTTCATCTAAATATCAGTAAACATTTACTGGCTACCAGGTGTGTGTGTGCAGTGTAAGATCAGCCAGCCACGCAAGGAGCCGCCGGAGGCCGATGCGCGAGGATCTCCTCGAAGTCAGATTCTACCGGATGAGCGAGGCAGCGCATCCATGTCCAAGGAGCCGCTAGAGGCCGATGCGGCGGCGAGGGCCTGGCGCACGGCAGCGACCGAGGGCCTGTCCCTGGGCGCGGAGGCAAGGGCGACGAGCCCCGCACGCGCCCTGGCCACGTGGAGGCGCTCGACGAGGGGCTGATTCCCGCCGCAGAGAGTGGCGGCCGCAACAGACTGCTCCTCGAGGTGCAGCTGCTTGCGCGCGTTCGACCAGCGGGACGACTCGTGGTTCTATATCTTGCGGCGGAGCCTCCGCTCTGCGGATTCCTCGCGTGTCTTTGTTAATCTTTATATTTTGTAGACTCAGTTTTACAAAGGTTTTTACGGAAATGAGGCGTGCATGCATGCTCATAGAAGTAAGTGTATGCTTGTATGTGAGTTTTTGTGTTTGTATTGTATTATTGTATATTTCTAAGAAAATAATACATCATATTTTATTTTTTATAATTACACGTGCAATACACGTGCATACGTGCATTGCACGTGCACGCTAACTAGTTATTTTAAGTTGTACTAGTTTTCTCCTAAGTCAACTTGTCTATATTTGACCAACTCTACAGAAAACATGCTAATTATCTACAACAAGTATGTACAATATGTAAATATATGTTATGATGAATCTAACGAAATTAATTTGGTGTTGTATATGCTGATATATCGTCCTCTAAACTTTGCCGAACTTAAAGAAGTTTGACTTAGGACAAAGCTAGAACTTCAAATAATTTGGAACTGAGGGCGAGTAGGGTAGAACTTACAAGAGTTGAGATTCACCAGTATGGAAATGTATGTTATAAATGATCTAATGAAATTAATTTGGTGTTATAGATGTTGATATATAGTGTCCTATGAACTTGGTCAAACTTAAAGAAATTTGACACAGGACAAAGCTAGAACTTCGAATAATTTGAGGGCGGGTGGTGTAGAACTTACAAGAGTTGAGATTCACCAGTCCCCGGCTTCAAATGTTGCAGAGAAATAGAATCTCTTTGTTGACCTTTGCGGGAGCTTTTCAATTCTAGTGTGCATGTAAACATTTCTGCAAGTAGGATATTGTGTTACTAACTACAGAAATGCACTCTGGCAGGGTAGCCATAAAAAACATTTGCATCCTCTTAACCTTCAGGCAAAGATGTAGATGATGTCGATGTCAGCATAGTAACCTGGCTCTTCAGAGTTTTAGAAATCTGTCTGACATACTCGCTACCAGCTTGCATGTAGAGGTTTCTAAAGGATGGTGTTGCGCGAAGCTTTGGTCTTTGCGGTACAACACGTATCTTTCTTACTGTTAGCAAACAATAAGAATATGAGAACAAACCATTTATTTTTGTTGGAAAGCACACGCTCACTAATATTAGTATGTACACTTGCATTCTGCAATGAGTTGATTGTTAACTTTTTATTTCCGAAAAGAGTTTGCTCGATGGTTTTTTTCCTGTTAAAGGAAAACTGAAGTTGAAATCATTATATACATGATGTTCTGTGGTTGCTGATTCATACCTTCGACCTCAATCTGTTTAACAAGTTTCCTTGCCTTCATGCTACAGCTTTCATCCTTGTCATAGGTATGTTTTCCATCATCTTCATTCTTATGCTTTGGATGAAGCAAAAACTTCTGTATTCTATTCATCATAAAGAGTTCATAAGCTGTGAGCTCAAAGGCAAATTAAGGTCAAATAACAAAAATCTAGATTACCCATAACATTAATTCATGTAGGATTTGTTGCATACCCAAAGGCGCCTCTCAGTACCATGCACTCATCGCGGAGGAAATCTGGAGCCTCCATGCAATTTTTTGCCCATGCATTCAGACAAAGCCGAAAGCACGCATCATATGCGACAAATGATTGCCAAGCATTTTGGACACTGTCAAGTAGAAACGTGGTCCATAAGAACAGGAAACAGATGAGAACGTCTACAGATGGGTAGGGAGTAAATAGAAACGCACTCAGTTGTGAAGCTGGGTATCTGAGCTAATAAATTGTTCTCGATGTACGGCATCTGAACACCATCCGCCTGAACGTTTGATCTGAATTGCATTGTTTTTGTTAGGCGGGAAAAAAGCAGCCATACGCCTGAACTACTCCAAAATGTAAATTATGATCTGCTGTACCTCGTAGGAAGCTCATGAACATCTTGAGCCAGTATATCCGCCACTGATGAGATCCCAGTCTTCTCAAAGCCTCCGTTGGCGTCAGCTGTTGGCACATCAAGTAATGGTCTAATTATTCTTTCCTGGCAAACGGAAATACAAGCAAACTGTGTTCGAAATAAGAAGTGACCCCTGCTCTCACCAATTGCATCGAAAATGGCATCCACCTCCCCGTCTTGTGCAATTGGGGGAGCACTCGGTGGGCCTAAATCCCGGAATTTCTGCACATCAACGTAGCGTTCCTGGATAATAAATAGGGATAATAATTAGAGTTGCTTTCCACTTTTGCCAGCACAATTGCGCACCTACGCAAACTTCGAATTATGAAGCGTGAACAAACATGGAACTGTGAACCAACAGAATTCAGCATTCGCTAATTTTACAGTGGAAAATATGAAGCAAGTTAGAGTAGCATCCTTACATGCGAGCTGTAGTCCACCTGATCCTGACCACGGGAGCATTTCCCGGCAAACGCGGCCGCAGCTTGCACCTCGACCCGAAGGTTCTCCTTGGGTTGTCCCCGGGCAAGTCCGCAGCCCCTCCGGCTGAACTGCGACGTGACCTCGTCCTCGGCACCGTTACCATACAGGTCCCTGGCCCTCCGAAACAGGCTGGAGTCGCCGCTGGAGCAAACCCCGTCCTCCTCGGCTGTGTGGTCGGAGAAGTAGCCGTAGCCGCAGTCCTCGGTGAGCCCCCAGGACGCGACGCTCTCCTCCGCTCCTTCCTCCTCTTCCTCGGAGTCCGCGGCGAGGAGCACGGAGTGGTGACGGCCGAGGAGGCCCGAGTGGCGCGTGGCGGCGGTTCGCACCGGCGGCGGCAGGCTCTTGGGGGAGAAGAGGCCGACGCAGGGCCGGTTGTACAGCGCGGGGCTCCTTGGCGCCGCCGTATCCTCCGAGATCTGCCGCAGAGGCAGCCGCGGCTCCGACAGCGGAGACCTCGGGGCGGCGGGGGGAGTGTCCGTGCCCTGCTTGATCCAGCTGATGGCCGACTCGTCGAGGCCCTCCGTGAACATCATCGTCGTCGCCGCGGCGTGCCCGAGGAGCGAGCGAGGGTTTGGATCGATCTCGCTGCGGGATTGGGGGAATTTCACGGCTGGGGAAAGCTGGCTGGGGTTTGGGGATTTTTGGGAGGGTTGCGGAGAGGGGAGGAGAGGTGGTGGTAGAAGAAGAATCCTAGGAGGGGTTGCGGACGTGGAGGGCGGAGGCAGTGGGGAAAGTGGGGGCGTTGTAACGGCTAGTTCCTCGGGCGCGGGCTTGAATGGATCCCGAGCTGAGCCGACTACTACGATCTGAAGAGGGCCCATGTGTCGGCGAGATGTGGACAGAAATTGGACAACTCATTTTGTAGAATGGTCTCCTTGAATAAGCTCGGAGACACACACAAAAAGCTGCCTAAATTGTAAGGCCCTGCATTTAATTTCAAGCTCCTTAGAAAGTAATAGTGCTGTGGCAAAAAATAGAAAATTAATGATCAGCACACTTCTACCTTATCAAATTTCAAATATAGCATTTCTCGCAAACAAATGTCAAATATAGCATAATCACCGTATCATCTTTTTTCCTACTCTATCAAGCTCAGTGAGCACAACATCTTCTACCTTCATAAGACCGAGCTGGATATTTTTAAAGATGACAATTTTATGTTATATAAGTTTGTTTATATGTTATACAATATATTATCGATTCCTTATGTTTTTTTATGGGTGGCATAGTCGTTAGCTATCTTCATGGGGACGGTCATTGTCCTTAGGTTTTCTTTGACTTGTTTTACTCCGAGTTTATGACGCAAACCTGTTATTTGGATCCCATTCATGAATATCGTGATTGCGTGTTCATCGGAAACTAAAGTGAAAGTGTTGTGCTTCTTGAGCCACTGCGCTACAAAGTCTCTAATGGGCCTTTTCTCCTCTTGTATAATGGCGTGCAGATCGTCGGCCTTGTTTGGGCATTGGTACGTCCCTTTAAAATTAATGAGGAAGGCCGCTCGAAATTTTTCTAGACTCATACTATATTTTAAGGGAGTACGTTCAATCATGTCTGTGTTGATCCTCTAAGGCACAAAGGGACGTAGCGTAGGGTGTTCCCAATGTCATCGTCCATCATATCCATCGAAGTGAGGTAGTCGCTGAGGCAGCGGTCTAGTTTTTCGTCGCCTTCGTATTTGTCAATTCCTCGGATGATGAAGGGATGTGGGAACTAGTGATTTATCACCCCGTATGTGAATAATGTGCGTGTTATACTGGCAGTGAGGGCCGAGGAGCCCGCTGCAGGCTCGTAATCATGTCTGTAGTGCTCCTTTTACCGAGCTCTAAGAGGGTCATTGACGAGGATTGACCTCAGAAAATCCCATGGTTAGAAACCCTGGTTTAGATCGTAGAGGAGATGTGCAGGTTGGTGATACTCGTCGGCTAATAGGAGACAGGGATTTACCCAGGTTCAGGGCCCTCGATCGGTGAAACCCCTACTTCCTGCTTGATTGTATTATGATGGAGGCGATAACAACGGAGGTCGAGGCGAGTTCGCTCGTGACCGGAGGTGTTGCTTGGATATTCGATGCCCTAGACGTCCCCTCTCCCAGCCTTTATATATTAGACTGGGTCGCAAGGAGTCCTCCTAGGTTTACAAAGAGAGTTTCCTAATCTATTTCAGTCTTGGACGCCAAGTCGTAGCTTCCATAATCGTTGAGGACTCCTATGGCGGTGCCTCGAGTGGGCCAGGCGTGGGCTGATCGAGGCTTCCGGTGGGCCTTCTTTCTTGATACGCACCAGGTACCCTCATCTGTAGGAGTCGTGGGGTCACCCCCTCGTTAGTAGCCCCCGAGTGCCTGGGGACTCGAAGAGTCGCGCAGGGACTCGAATCCATAATCGCCTGTCTTCATGCGTGTAACGCTGCTGTGGGTCGTCGGCTGTTAGCCACAAAAGATAGTTTATTCGAGGGATGATAAGATAAAAAGGCCAAAGGTAGTCGATTGGTCTAGCCTTGGCGAATTGCGCTAGTGGCAAACACCTCAATAGACCTAATCAAGCCGCGTCCCTCAACACGAACTTGGAAAACAACCGGAGTCTAGCAAAGTCCATGCCACTTCAGGTCTTATAGGATCAATGTCGCCGGTCTCAACAAATAGCCTTAACGCGTCCGTCATTGACTCAACTTTCTTCATGCATTGTGCATGGAAACATCGGGAGTGAAGTCGCAGTTGTGGCAAGTCTCGACCCGGCCGACTGCGCAGCGGGGTCTTACCTACGCGCTAAGCTTGCGCGACATCTGTGGTGCAGTGTGTTGCCACCCATGCATCATTTTTATAGAGGCGCGAAGCCTAATTGGAAGCGCACCCACATGTAAAAACAAATCAAGTGGACTAATAGCAGTCACCCGTGGAGTATTTACGAACTCAGGCGAGGAGTTGATAAGAGCTGCACCCACTCGGATGGTCGTCGAGTGGGCTGATCATGTATGCACCCATATGGCACTCGAGTGTTTGGGCGGATTGTTCTCTTGGATGCCTTCTAATGTGAGTAGTCACTCGAGCACTTCATCATCTTCTGGGTGAGGGAATACCGAACTCTATATAGGCATTAGTCCTTGCTGATGCGAGTGATCGCTCGAGTGTGTCGTAGTCTGCTGGGTGAGGGAGCACCCGAAGTCTATTGGTATGTTTGTTCTTGATGGAGGGGAGTAGCCACTCGCGTCCTCGAGGCTTGATCCCTGCTCTGATTTTTTCAAAGGCAGGGCGCTCCCGATGGGAGTAAAATTTTGAAACATGGTCAAAAGTTTGGACAAGAGAGCTAGAGAATCTTTCCATTGTTCTATTTTTTTGCAGTGACTTGTCTTGAATCAATCTTGTCTGAACTGCCCTGATGTCAGGTGTTTGTGATGATGCTCCTGGTGACGCGCTTGATGACGGGGGTTGGCTTGTGAACTGACACATCCTCTGCGTGGTCATAATGACGTTCTGTGTTGCTGCGGCCCTTTGGGTTTCCGATGTGTGCATGGGAAACGCGCGGGGATTTGATGTCTCCTTTAAATATTTGTAAGATGTGAAGAGGCATCTTGTCTTGGACTATGTATCGTCACACGTTCCGGTCTTGAGTTAATGATGGCGCCGATTGGATTTCCACGCGATTTTCATGCTTGCCCTTGTCCTGAGCTATAAATAACTGTTGTTTATGTTTGCTCGGCACTTGCTCTTCGTTCCTCTTTCTTCTCTTTTCCGTTTTGGCGAGGCACCAGAACGTAGTGTTCCTTAGCTGGTCCTTCTTGTGGCATGGCTTGTCGAGATCGTGGCCGACGTGGTCGTGGTGGGGCGGCTGTGGCGCCGACTCCCTCTTCCTCTGAGGAGGAGGGTGTCTGGCGCTATGACTTTCTGCTGAGTGTTCTCAGCCGGACTGCTACCCGGATCCCTCTTCCATCTTCTTTTGCTTCCATTGTTTTTGAGCTCAGTCTGAGGGGTCTTTGGCTCCGGCTTCAAGAGTGTTCTCGTTCTCCTGTATGGATAGAGCTTGAGGTTGATAGCTCTTTCTTGGTTTTCTTGGGGCCTGGTTGGAGGTCGTTTTCCCGCCAGCTGAATTTGCGTGCTGGGGACAACCTTTGCTGTCGGTTTGATGGTGAAGATACTCTCACCGTTCACGCTTTTGATGCCGGTGGCAATCGTCTGGATCAGTACTGGGATGATTCAAGCAGTGGTAGCTCTGACGGGTCGAGGAGTACTTCGTCTTCTTCTCCCGTGGCTTCATCTCCTGCCGACTGCTCGACTGGTGGTGCTTGCTCTTCTAGTTCTAAGGAGGACTCGGACGTCAAGCCGCCGAGCAAGCGGGTGCGTCGATAGGCAAGGTCACCAGGTGTCGTGGATGTAAATCTGACAATGAGTATAGGGGTAAGAAAGGAGCTAAATGAATCTGTACGTAGAGTGGGTTGACGCAAGAGGATTATATAGGTTAGGCCTCTCCGTGGAGATAAAAACCTTAGTCCTGTCGCAGGCTTACTGGGGTGTTCTTTCTTCAGAATACTGAGAAGGGAAAAAGTGTGTGCGTGCCCATGCTAGAGGGGAGGGGGTGGCTTATATAGAGTGTGCCCCTGCCTCCTTAACTCCCTGACATAAATGGTCTTAATTACAAGATTAAATACATACTTAATTACAAAACGGTCAGCCCGTTACTGCTAATAAAGGGGGGAGAATGCCTGCAGCATTAAATGCCTCCTGTCCGTTGCGTTTTCCATCTTCCGAGTAGTGGGGGCTCGCCGGCCCCTTCCGAGTATCGTTCTACTCGGAGCTTGCTGGGTTTCCGAGTAGTTGTTTACTCGGAAATGGCTTCTGGCTTCCGAGTAACGTGTTACTCGGAATTACTCGGAAGCCGCCAATGCTTCGTGTTTTTTGGTTGGTCTTATTTTGCTTGATGTGTGTTTTCTGGGGGAACCCCAAGGCTTAGGGATACCCCTGGGTTTCCCTCTCCTAGGGGTATACCTTTAGTATTACCACGACAGTAGCCCCCAAGCGCTTTCAGGTGCTCGTAAGTGGGTTGACTGACATCTAGTCTTTCTGAGGTACGTGAAGATTGAACTCAGTAAGAAGCCCGGAAGAGCTTTATTGATGTTCGGACTTTTCCCTCGAGTGGGAGTTGGGCAGGTTAACGGAAAAATTTGGCGACACTCAAAACGTCTCTCGGAAGAGGTGGACTGGGGCCCCGGAAGGCGTGTCTCGGAGTAAAAGGCCTTAAACTACATATGAACCAAATTTGTAAAGCTCAATGTCCTAGGACATCGTACCGAGTCCTAGGCCATGCCACGTGGGACATTGATTCTTTACCCCCTGCGCCGGGTCTTACCGGCGGCCTGACATTCTACGTCAGAGATGGGCCGCCAGCGAGTTTGTTATTCGGATTTTCGCCCGAGTAACCGGGTGCGGGATTCCTCGTCTTGCGAGGGATCTTCGAGTGGTTCCTTTCGCGGCGCTTCCGAGTGACACCTTACTCGGATGCTGTAGGAGCCTTGCGTTTTCTTCCGAGTGATGGCATACTCGGAGAGTTTGGTTGTTGCCATGCCCCGCTTCTTCCGAGTGGCTAGGGCGATTTCAAACTTTGGGTTGGAAACATATTTGGTTTTTCCCCAAAGGATCTTATCTTGTCAGGGAATCTTCTCGCCCAGGTGAGTGGGCGCACTGTTTGGGTTTGTCTCCTCGATTCTCGCGGCGGTTTCGTAGGATAATAATAATTAACTGCCCGCGGGGGACATGGGAGGGATTATGGGGAAGTGGGGCGATTTTTATGGGGAAGCGCAACCGGCAAACCCATTAGTGGGGTGCGGATCTGACGCGAGGCGGTTGCCATCCTGAGCTATAAAAAGGGCCCCCTCGCCTCGCGGCTTGGGACGTCTCCACTCATTTCCCCCGCGCAGCCGTTCCCGCTTCTTTCTCCTGCTCCGCCTCTTCCTCTGCCTGCTGAATCTCGCCGTCGAGACATCTCCGCCGGTCGCTCGAGGTCCATCCTGGGAGGTCATCATTCGTACTGCCCTTCTTCCGCCGCCGTGACCATGTCTGCGGGGGAGTGGCTGCCTTCGATTGTGACGGAGGACATGCTGCTGGGGTACCAGGACGCTGGCCTGGTTCCCCGGGAGGGTTGCCGTCTTCCCGCGGCGGGGGAAGACGAGCCTGCGCCGCGGGATGGTGAGAGGGTAATTTTACTTTCGCATGTGGATCGTGGCTTTTCTCTTCCCCCACATCCCTTCTTCTTGGACTTCTTGTCTTTTACGGGCGCTCAGCTTCACCACGTCGTTCCCAACGCGGTTACCCTTCTCTCCAGCTTTTTCACCCTTTGCGAGGGCTTTTTAGGCATAGAGCCCCATTGGCATCTCTTCCGTAGCATATACGCCATCAAGCCTCAGAAGGCGAAAAAGTCTGGGGAGGGCGGCGGCGTTGAGTTTAATCATCTCTGTGGCGGTCTATTTTTGGCCAAAAAGCAAGGAGTGCAGTATTTTGCTTCTTGTGTTCCTGATTCTGTCAAGAACTGGCAGAATAGATGGTTTTACTGCAAAGTAGTCGAGGAAACGGGGGTGCGTACCTTGCCTCCTTACTCGGACGTTAGGCTGACTAACTCTCAGGGCTGGAACCCCCGGCTCACCAATGCTGATAAGGAGCAAGTGCTCCCCCTGATGCGTGAAGTCATCAGGTTGAAGAAGAATGGTTTGGACGCCATAGATCTGATAGCTGCTTTCGTGATTCGGAAGATCCAGCCGCTCCAGGCCCGAGCTCGGGGGATGTGGACGTACTCCGGGTTGCAGGACGACACCCGTTACAGTAACACTGAGATGCCCTTGGATGAGTTCGAACTTCAGATGAAGATAATAACAAGCGTGACTCAGGGTCTTCAGGCAACTGGCCGAGTGAGGCCCCTCGGCGTCGACAATCCTCCCACCTTGGTATTCCGAGTTGTATGTTTCTTGAATGTGTTTCCTTTGTTGGTTGTAACTCGGACCTCTTTGTTTGTTGCTTAGGATTTTACCCAGTTTCGCTGCCCTATTCCTCCGGCTCCGCAGCATCCTGCCGAGGAAGACTAAGATAGTACCGCTGGCGCGGGGGTCGGAGTTGAGGTGGGGGAGGAGCTGGAGTCCGAGGTGGCTCGGGTTCAAGCAGCGTCCGAGCAGCGCTCGAAGAACAACCAGGATCGCGAGTCGGCGCGGGAGGGGCTTACTCGGACCCGAAAAAGGGGTCACACTCCGAGTGGTGAGGAAGACGGTGGGAAGCTTCCTCCCTTGGGCCTCAGCTCTGGGAAGGTAGCGCCCATGAAAAAGAAGAAACTTGTCACTCTTGGGGGCCGAGAGGCTAATCCCGCAGGAGGTGCTGCTGCTGAAAGGGCCAAGGGGGTTGGATCTAGTTCGGCCAGGGTTGCTCCCCCGGGGCGTAGCTTGAAGACCGTTCACTCGTAATGCTGTTGCTTAACGCGTGTCTTTAAGGCTCTGTTAGTTTCTCGGACTCATCCTTAGCTGTTCTTTTTGCAGTGTTCGTCCGAGTGGTTCCGAGACATTGCCCGGGATCGAGGAGGATCCCGAGGCTGAAGCTATGGAGGACGCTAGCACTTGTGAGGTGACTGATTTTCCTGGGATGGGCGCTATTCCAGAAGATACTGTGACTGTTGGTGAGAATTCGTCGTTGTTTTCTTTGTTGAGGCATTTGTTGCTGTCGTCTTTCTCTTTTAATTGTTTGTTGTTTCTGCTGCAGACATGGATGTTGACCCTGCTGTTGATCCTCCTGAGGTGACTGCTCCTGAGGGAACGGTAGCCTCTGGGTCTGGTTCCCGAGCTGCCGCACCCGATGCTTTAGCTGAGGAGGCTGTCAAGGGGACCCCTGTCGCCTCGGCGGCTGTTCGGGGGAGTGAGCCTGCTAGTTCGGGGGCCATCCCCGTCGGGGCCCCAGTGGAGAGTGCTATCATTGGCGGATTGAAGGAGTCTTTGGTCAAGGCGAACCAGTTTGAGTTGCGTCTGCGGGAGCTTGCGTCTGAGGCTGAGCTGGTGAAGTCCAACATGCACGTAAGTACTTACGTAAGTTTTCCTACCCGCTGGGTGTAGCCCCCAAGGCTCCGAGTAACTTTGCGAAGTTATTCGGAGTATTTAGATAGGAGGTTTGTATTTTCGTGAACTTCCAGTGGAAGCACTTCTTAGTGCACCCAGTGGGTGTAGCCCCCAAGGCTCCGAGTAACTTTGTGAAGTTATTCGGAGTCTTTTGATAGGAGGTTTTTATTTTGATGAACTTCCAGTGGGAGCACTTCTTAGTGCACCCAATGGGTGTAGCCCCCAAGGCTCCGAGTAACTTTGTGAAGTTATTCAGAGTCTTTTTTATAGGAGGTTCTTATTTTGATTATGGTATTCCTCTTGTCTTCGTAGGAGGCATGCAAGCTTGGGTCGGCCTTCGTGAAGTTGCAGGGGGAAAGTGTTGCCACCAAGAGTGCATACGAAGCGCTTCTTGAAGAGCATAACAAACTGAAGAAACAACATGCTGAGGATAATGGTAACAGTTCTTGAGTGTCCAAACTGCCATCGTTCTTCCTCTTGTTCTTGCGTCTGACGTTTTGCTTGCAGAGGCGGCAAAGAAGGCCTTTGATGCAAAAGTAAAGGAGAACGATGATTTTGTGGCCAAGATGAAGAAGGAAATAGACCAGGTTGAGAAGAGAGCCAAGGCTCACAAAGCTTTGGAGACCAGTCTCCATTACTATAAGCAGGCGGTGAAGGAGAATGAATCTTGCATCTCTAGGCTGGAGTCTGACTTGGAAAAGCTTTCCGAGCTGCGTGCCGAGGATGCGAAGAAACATGAAGCCGAATTGGGAACCACTCGGAAAGCAGTGAAGGCGGCTGAAGAGTATTGCGCTGGGCAGTTCGCCATTTTCAGTGAGACCTTGTCTGGTGAGTATTTTACTGTCCGAGCTGTGGTAAGGAGTTGTGGTCCGTTCTTAGATTATTTACCCGTCTGCTCTATTGGTGTAGCGTATGGTACAAATCCAGATGCCGAGCAGGTGCGCATGGCTGACTTTGCTGAAATCATGAAGAGAGATAACTATTCTCCAATTACCACAGAATTTGCTTTGGCTCGGGGGTTGCTGACCATGAGGTGCGCCAAAGCGAAGAAATTTGCTGAGGAGGTTATGGGTGCTACTATGGCTTTGAAGAGCAAGATGTCGCCTGAAGAAGAGAGCAGAGTGAAGCTGGATACTGTTGTACCCGTTCTGCAGGAGGCTCCACACCAGGTGGCCCGCTGGAAACGCTCAGCGGCGCGGAGTGGTGCAAATTACGCACTGGCTTTGACCAAGGCGCATTTTCCGGAGCGGGTCCATAATCTTGAGCGAGTTGGTGGTGGAGATCCGAAAGAAAGTGAAAGCTGCACCTCCTTCTTGCCGCGCTATGCTGAGACTGCTAGCCGAATCGCACTGATGCCTGATCTCGATTTCTTCGTTGAGTCAACTGGTGTAACCAGTGAGTCGGACGAGGCGGGCGAGGAATGAATTGATTTTCTTAAAAAACAGTTGCTTGATATTTGCCTCGGTATGCCGAGTGGGTTTGTAATAAGGTGCACTTTGTGGTTGTGTCGTGACACTCCGTCGTTTGGGTGATGAACTCATGCTCTGTTTCTCTGCTTGGAATGAGTTTTTCTTCCGACTTGCCTTTGTGAAGGTTCGAAGTTTTTATAGCTTTAAGCAGCCCCCAAGCCTCTTTAGGCTTGAGAGTACTTAACATTAGTTTTCTAAGTTCTTGTCTGAGCTGCGCACAACTCGGATGGAAAACCTGATTGATAGTGTTCGTCCAAGCTGCTCAAAGCTCGGAAGAAAACCTGTTTTTATAGCTTTAACCATCCCCCAATCCTCCTTAGGTTTGAGAGTACTTAGGAAATTTTTTCTATTGAAGATCTTGTATACAAGGTCCTCAATGCTGATGATGTTGTGCTTCCTCAAGCCTTTGGGGCGTTGGTGAGCACTTAACATTAGTTTTCTAAGTTCTCGTTCGAGCTGCGCACAACTCGGATGGAAAACCTGATTGATAGTGTTCGTCCGAGCTTCCCGCAGCTCGGAAGAAAACCTGTTTTTATAGCTTTAAGCAGCCCCCAGGCCTCTTGAGGCTTGAGAACACTTAGAAATTTTTTCTATTGAAGATCTTGTATACAAGGTCCTCAATGCAGATGATGTTGTGCTTCCTCAAGCCGTTGGGGCGTTGGTGAGCACTTAACATTAGTTTTCTAAGTTCTCGTCCGAGCTGCGCACAGCTCGGATGGAAAACCTGATTGATAGTGTTCGTCCGAGCTGCGCGCAGCTCGGAAGAAAACCTGTTTTTATAGCTTTAAGCAGCCCCCAGGCCTCTTGAGGCTTGAGAATACTTAATTTTTTTTTCTATTGAAGATCTTGTATACAAGGTCCTCAATGCAGATGATGTTGTGCTTCCTCAAGCCTTTGGGGCATTGGTGAGCACTTAACATTAGTTTTCTAAGTTCTCGTCCGAGCTGCGCACAGCTCGGATGGAAAACCTGATTGATAGTGTTCGTCCGAGCTGCGCGACCTGTTTTTATAGCTTTAAGCAGCCCCCAGGCCTCTTGAGGCTTGAGAACACTTAGAAATTTTTTCTATTGAAGACCTTGTATACAAGGTCCTCAATGCAGATGATGTTGTGCTTCCTCAAGCCTTTGGGGCGTTGGTGAGCACTTAACATTAGTTTTCTAAGTTCTCGTCCGAGCTGCGCACAGCTCGGATGGAAAACCTGATTGATAGTGTTCGTCCGAGCTGCGCGCAGCTCGGAAGAAAACCTGTTTTTATATAATGAAAACGAATGGAGTAAGGCGCGCTAGGCGTATAAGTAATTTTTATTCGTATCTTACAAGCTTGATCTTCTATCTTATTGGTTACATCATACAGGTGATAGGCCCCATTGTGCAGTACTCTGGAGATGATAAACGGGCCTTCCCATGGGGGAGCTAATTTGTGATCCGAAGTTTGCTTGATGCGAAGTACCATGTCGCCTTCTGGGAAGGAGCGAGCTCAGACGTGTCGGTCGTGATATCGGCGAAGGTCTTGCTGATAAAACGTCGAGCGGGTGAGAGCTAAATTTCGTTCCTCTTCCAGGAGGTCAACGTCGTCCTGCCGTGCTTCTTCGGCTTCAGCTTCTGTGTATTGGATTATACGGGGTGCATTGTGCTTGAGGTCACTCGGAAGGACTGCTTCTGAGCCGTAGACGAGGAAGAAGGGGGTTGACCGAGTTGAGCGATTGGGAGTTGTGCGCAATCCCCACAAGACTGAAGGGAGTTCATCAACCCAGGCGCCTGCTGCTTCCTTTAGTTCCCGGAGGAGCCGAGGCTTGATTCCTTTGAGTATTAGTCTGTTGGCTCGTTCGACTTGGCCATTGGACTGTGGGTGTGCGACTGAGGCGAAGTTGACCTGGATGCCATTGGACCAACAGAATTTCTTGAATTCGGCTGAATTGAAGTTCGATCCATTATCAGTAATGATGTCATGCGGGACGCCGAACCGATGGATGATGCCCTGCATAAAGCTGACTGCTGTAGCGGAGTCTTGGTTCTTGATAGGCTTTGCTTCTATCAATTTTGTAAACTTGTCTACGGCGACCAGAATGTGGATGAAGCCATGCTTGCCCGTTCGGAGTGGTCCGATCATATCCAATCCCCATACTGCAAATGGCCAGGCTAGGGGGATGGTCTTCAACTCGGAAGCTGGTTTGCGAGGCTGGTTGGCGTAAAACTGGCAGCCCTCGCAATGGTCCACGATGTACCGGGCATCGCTGAGGGCGTCGGGCCAGAAGAAACCAGCTCGGAAAGCTTTTGCCACTAACGTCCGTCTTGAAGCACGATGGCCACAATCTCCCGAGTGGATTTCTTGTAGTATGCAGCGGCCTTCTTCCTCGGAGATGCATCGCTGGGGGACATGAGTGATGCTATTCCTGTACAGTTCTCCGCTAATCTCCGAGTAGGACTTGGATTTGCGGACTATCTGTTTGGCTTCTACCTCGTCGTCGGGCAACTCTTGTTTTTGCAGATAGTCAAGGATTGGGCGTGTCCACTCGGGGGGAATGACCTCCAAATCAAACACCATGTCAACTACTGCGGGTATGTCTTCTTTCCTGGGGATGCTCTTGTCAGGCAGCATGTCTGGATCTGCCTCCAGGAAGGGATCTTCTTTGACTGTAGGGGAATGTAGGTGTTCCAGATAGATCCCTGGTGGGATCTGTCCGCGGGTGGAACCCAATTTGGCAAGGTCGTCTGCTGTCTGATTTTTAACCCTTGGGATGTGATGGAGCTCCAGCCCATCAAATTTTTTCTCCAATTTTCTCACTGCTACACAATAGGTTGTCATTGCTGGGCTTCGGATGTCCCACTCTTTCATTACTTGGTTGATTACCAAGTCTGAATCTCCGAATACCATAAGTCTCCTGACTCCAAGTGAGATAGCCATTCGCATGCCATACAGAAGAGCTTCATATTCTACCTCGTTGTTTGTTGCTGGGAAATGGATTTGGAGGACGTATCGCATCTCATCCTTTCTGGGTGAGACTAGTACCACCCCTGCCCCGGCGCCATGTAGCATCTTGGAGCCATCAAAGAACATTGTCCAATGTTCTGGTGTTGGCTGTGGGGAGTGTTGGACTTCCACCAGTGCTTGTGACTTGATTGCTTTCTTAGCTTGGTAATTGAGGTCAAAGGGGAGTAGGTCCAAAATCCATTTTGATATTCTGCCTGTTGAATATCTGTTGTTCATAATTTCTGCCAGGGGGGCTTCAAAGACCACTGTGATGGAATGATCCTGGAAGTAATGTGCGAGCTTCTGAGATGCCAGGTAAATCCCCATTGCTATCTTTTGGTAGTGAGGGTATCTCTGCTTGGATGGTGTGAGGACTTCGGAGATGTAATACACCGGTCTTTGCACTTTCTGTGCTTTTCCTTCTTCTTCTCTCTCCACCACTATGGCTATGCTGACAACTCGGCTTGTGGCAGCGATGTACATCAAGAGCGGCTCTTTTTCCTGAGGTGCTGCCAGGACTGGCCAAGTTGACAATTGTTTCTTGAGGTCTTCGAAAGCCATTTGAGCCTCTTCCTTCCAGACGAAATTCGGCGACTTTTTCATCAGTTGGTAGAGAGGTAGGGATTTCTCTCCCAATCTGGAAATAAACCGACCGAGTGCTGCGAGGCAGCCTGTTAACTTTTGGACGTCTCGGAGCTGCTTGGGAGGTTTCATGTTCTGAATTGCCGCGATTTTTTCCGGGTTGGCTTCTATCCCTCGTTCGGAGACCATGAATCCGAGTAGCTTCCCTGCTGGCACGCCGAAAACGCACTTTTCAGGATTAAGCCTGATGCTGTAAGCTCGGAGACTCTGGAAGGTTTCTGCTAGGTCTGCTAGCAAGCTACTCCCTTTAGCTGATTTGATTACGATGTCGTCCACGTAGACCTCCACGTTCCTGCCGATCTGCCAGATCAGACAATTCTGCATCATGCGCTGGTACGTGGCACCTGCGTTCCTTAGTCCGAATGGCATCGTGATGTAACAAAAACATCCGAATGGGGTTATAAACGCCGTTTTGAGTTCGTCTCGTTCATATAGTCGGATTTGGTGGTAACCCGAATATGCACCGAGGAAACATAATCTCTTGCAACCTGATGTGGATTCCACAATCTGGTCAATACGACGAAGAGGGAAATGGTCTTTGGGGCAAACTTTATTGATATGGCGGAAATCAACACAAGTTCTCCAAGATTTATCCTTCTTCGGAACCATTACAAGATTTGCTAACCACTCGGAATGGAAGATTTCCCTAATGAATCCGGCTGCTAACAGTCTAGCTATCACCTGCCCGATGGCCTTCCTTTTCTCAGAGGAGAACCGTCGGAGGGACTCTTTTACCGGTCTTGCCTTCGGATCTACATGGAACTTGTGCTCAGCCAACTCCCTTGGGACTCCAGGCATGTCGGAGGGCTTCCACGCGAAAATGTCCCAATTCTCACGGAGGAAGTTGACGAGCTCGAGTTCCTATTGGGGATCCAGATCAGTAGCGATGTTGGTGTACTTGCCTTCATCTGTTGGGTGTATCTGCACCCTCTTGGTTTCTCCGGCCGACTCGAATGACGATGTCTTCTTTGGCTGCAGCAACTCGGACGAGTCGACGGCCTTCTTGTATTCGGCCAATTCGACCTCGGCCATCTGCTGATCAGCTATCAGGGAGCCTTTCTGCAGCAGGTCTTCAGCTTGCTTGTAGTCTCCTGAGACAGTGATCACGCCGTGAGGGCCGGGCATCTTGAGCTTCAGGTAGACGTAACAGGGGATGGCCATAAATTTTGCGTAAGCCGGCCTTCCGAGTAAAGCATGATACGCACTCGGGAAGTCCACTACTTCAAAGGTGATCCTCTCTTTCCGAAAGTTACTCGGAGTACCGAAGACCACACTGAGGGAGATCATTCCGAGTGAGTACGCTTTTTCCCCGGGATTATCCCATGAAAATCCAGGTAGCTTTAGCGGAGTTTGGTCATCGGGATGTTCATGCTCTTCAGAGTGCTTGCATACAGGATGTTAATTCCGCTGCCACCGTCCATCAAGACATTCGTGATCCTGAAGTTACCATTTTCCGTTTCTAGCAAAGGGTCCACAATCAGGGCATGTCTTCCCGGGTGAGGAATGTGAGGAGGGTGGTCCGACTGATCGAAAGTGATGGGGACGTCGGTCCACTTCATGTAACTCGGAACTGCTGGAGCCGCCGAGTTGACTTCTCTGAACCTTATTTTTTCCACCCTCTTCAATTCCCGTCCTGTGAAGATGACCAACACTCCGCCCTCCCGCGGGAAACCTTCGTTGTCCAGTTCCAGGCTGGTTGCTTTCTTCTTCCCGGTCTCCTTGTCTTGCCGGGGGCCTGCTCTTGCATTTTGGGCTGCTCTCTTGATCAGGCGGCACTACCGAGCTGTATGCTTTGGGATAACCACCTTTCCCTCGGCATCGTGGGTGGTGTGGAGAGGACAGGGCTGATCCAGAACTTCATCGTCGTTGGACGGTTTTTTCTGCCTCGGTTGCCACTCCTTTCGTGCTTGACCCTTGCCATGAAGGCCCAAAGCATTTGCTGCCGCCACCAGCTCTGCGTCTGTTGGGGTGTCCTCCGCCTTTCTCTTGTTGTTTTCGGTCTTCTGCTTCGGTTTCGGTGCCGAGCTGCCACCTCCTCTATGCTGCTGATTCTTCTGCCGGATTTCTTCCTCGCCATTGACATGCTTGTTTGCTATCTCCATCATCTTCCCGAGTGAGGTGATGTGCGGTGACCTTGCCAGCTTGAGACTTAATTCCTTGTACTTGACCCCCTGCTTGAAAGCGTGAATGGCCTGGAACTCGGAGACTCCTTCGACCGAGTTGTGGAGTGTGATCCACCTCTGGATGTAGTCCCGAGTTGTCTCGGTGTTGCCCTGGACGCACAGTTGCAGCTCGGTCAGGCCTCCGGGCCTCTTGTAGGTCCCCTCAAAATTCTTGATGAATACTCTTTCGAGGTCTTCCCAAACCCAAATGCTACTCGGGGGTAGCTGATTCAGCCACGCCCGAGCCGAGCCCTCTAACATCAACGACAGGTGCATCATGGCTATCTTGTCACCGCCCCCTCCGATCTGCACGGATATTCTGTAATCATCCAACCATGTTTGGGGTTTAGCATCACCTCGGTATTTGTCCACCCCCTGAGCTATCCTGAAGTGTGGCGGAATGGGGGTAGACCGAATCCTTTCGCTGAAGCAGACCGGTCCTGTGGCCATTGAGGGCCGAGCTTGATCCTGACGATGAGTTCTGGCGCGGTCGACTCGGGTCTGAACTAGATGGCTTCAGGCGTCGTCTTCAATGTCGAAATAACGGCCGTCTCGGTGCCGCGGGAACTCCTCCCTCCGAGGTGCGGGCCGACCCATCCCACGGGCTTCTGTTCTTCTGAGGTCTTCATGCCGATATTGCTCTTGGTGATGATCTCCTCGAGGTTCATGTCTGCGCCGAGGCGAACTGTTTATGTGCCTCCGTGCTTCCCCATAGGGCGTGTGTACTGACAGTGACGTCCTTGCAGGGGGAACTTGGGAATGGATTCGCTGCTGTGATTGGCTGACAGCAGCGTTTTGATCGACTGCGGCTTGCAAGAGGAACGCCAGGTGCTGAATTTCTTCCGCTACCGATCCACTGGGCTGCAGAGAGTTTGCGATCCGAGTTGCCGCTATGAGATTTTCGACTGGGGTGCCCACAGCTCGGAAAGGTTCTCGACCTAGGCCCCGCAGTTGACGACTGGTTCTGCTTTGTCTAAGCCGAGCTACTTCCCAAGCTTGGGGCTCGAGAGTGTTTTCCAGCCCGGCCAGACGCTCCCGCTCAGCCAAATTGGTTAATCTGGCTACCTCCAGGCCTCGCCCTTCTGGAGTGCTTGTGTCAATTGGGGTATTAAGCAGTCGCTCGACCGCTTCTGCCTCTTCCCTCTCCTCCCGGGTAGGTGGACGAATTTGCCGACTTGAATCTCCGAGCTCCAACCTTCGGAAGGCACAAACACGTCGGGTCGGCTCCCGAGTGCCGGCCTTGGATGGACTGTTCGGTTCATCTCGGGCGTTAGTGTCCCGAGCTGGAGATGGTTGGGAGGGCGGAGTCTTGGCCATACATACTTCCGCAACCGCGACAGGGGTGCCGCCGCTGCCTTCTTGCTCGGCGCCTGACTCGGGGTCAGACGCTGCCATGCCTTCTTCCTCAACCAAGTCGAACAGAGGCAAGAGAGAAGCCGTGGAGCCTTCTCTTGCGATCAGTTCATCCAAGGCCTTGTGGGCTGACTCCACCGAGTCGACGACTGCCACTTGCTGGGCCTTGACCGAATTTCCACGATGGTGAGCGCGCAGACGGCCCGAGCGCTTCTTCTTGTGGCGAACAGATAGCAGCGCGGGCGCTTGACGATGAGCCGACAGCTGGAGGCGCAGGGCCCCCGATTCGTCAGCTCGGAAGTGGACGCTACCCCTTGAGGGCAGAAATTGTGCCTGGAGCGGGGAATCCGCTAACCAAGCCGAATCGTCAGCTATGAAAGCTAGCGATCCAAAACAGAAAACCTCTCCGACGATGAGCTCAGAGCCGCGAGTCGACGAAAAGGATGAGGAAAATGCCATCTCTACGATTGCTGATCAACTCAGCCCCACGGTGGGTGCCAACTATCGTGGATGTAAATCTGACAATGAGTATAGGGGTAAGAAAGGAGCTAAATGAATCTGTACGTAGAGTGGGTTGACACAAGAGGATTATACAGGTTAGGCCTCTCCGTGGAGATAAAAACCTTAGTCCTGTCCCAGGCTTACTGGGGTGTTCTTTCTTCAGAATACTGAGAAGGGAAAAAGTGTGCGCGTGCCCATGCCAGAGGGGAGGGGGTGGCTTATATAGAGTGCGCCCCTGCCTCCTTAACTCCCTGACATAAATGGGTCTTAATTACAAGATTAAATACATATTTAATTACAAAACGGTCAGCCCGTTACTTCTAATAAAGGGGGGGGGGAGAATGCCTGCAGCATTAAATGCCTCATGTCCGTTGCCTTTTCCATCTTCCGAGTAGTGGGGGCTCGCCGTCCCCTTCCGAGTATCGTTCTACTCGGAGCTTGCTGGGTTTCCGAGTAGTTGTTTACTCGGAAATGGCTTCTGGCTTCCGAGTAACGTGTTACTCGGAAGCCGCCAATGCTTCGTGTTTTTTGGTTGGTCTTATTTTTCTTGATGTGTATTTTCTGGGGGAACCCCAAGGCTTACGGATACCCCTGGGTTTCCCTCGCCTAGGGGTATACCTTTAGTATTACCATGACACCAGGCTCAGGAAGACGACGAACTGCTCCTTGCAGACTTAGTCTTACTTTGTCTGTGATGATGCTCGTCAAGATGTGGACCAAAGTGCCAATTATCTCAGCATGAGAACACATGCAGAAGTCATAATTCCTTGCGATGATTGGTCTTGTAGTCCTTTGATATATGCTCGAGTGCCTTGACTTGTAATTTTTAACGTATAGCGGAGAATTTTGACTTCTGCGTACTAGACCTTGTGTCTCTCTGATATGTAATGGGATCTGCCTTCGAGTGCTTGACCTTGTGAAGAAATTGTCTTCGAGTGTTTTACCTCATAATGAAACTGTCTTCAAGTGCTTGACCTTGTAATGAATCCATCTTCGAGTGCTTGCTCTTGATGCGGAACTTGTAATAATATCGGGTGCGCGGCAGCGCTCCCGATGGGAGTAGCCCCCGAGGCTATGTTCAATTTGTAGAGTCGGACATAGGCTTAAAATATCCTTCCCCGCTGGTCCGTCTTGCATTTGTTCTGCCATTCTTACATTCATCGGGTGCGCGACAACGCTACCGATAGGAGTAGCCCCCGAGTCTTTAGGTGATCACTTGTGATCGGGTGAAGACTTAGAAATTATTCTGTCTGGTAGCTGTTTTGTCTTTGTTTTAGAGTTTCTTCACAAGCCGAAGCTTGGATCTCCAAGTGTAGAAGATGATTTCTGTTCGATAGAGCAGTTGCATCGTGATAAGCCTTGAGGCAGGGGTTGCGTTTGCACCCTCCGAGTGCTTAGGTACTATCATCTTGTAAGCAAAAGGCGTCTCTTGGGTGGAGTCTTCACTCGAGCCCCTGAGTGCTTAAGTGATTTCGTTGCGTAAGCGGAAAGTGTCTCTCGGGGGGGGGGAGTCTGTGCTCGAGTCCCCGAGTGCTTAAGTGATTTCTTCACATAAGCGGAAATCGCCTCTCGGGGGGGGGGGGAGTCCGCGCTCAAGCCCCCTGGTGTTTACGTGATTTCGCGAAAAACGTCTCTTGGGGGGGGGGGGCGCTCGAGCCCCCGAGTGCTTAAGTGATTTCGTCGCGTAAGCGAAAAGAGTCTCTCGGGGGGAGTCTGCGCTCGATCCCCCGAGTGCTTAAGTGATTTCTTCGCGTAAGCGAAAAGCATCTCTCGGGGGGGAGTCCGTGCTCGAGGCCCCCGAGTTCTTAAGTAGTGTCGTCTGGGCAACACATTCTTTGTTGCCTCGAGTTTTTACATAAGTTACCAATCGGTGCTGCTGCCGACATTTGCGTTGCTGGAGGAGAGTTCCGAATGAGTGATCTATGGGTAGAAGAGGCGCAAGTTTGCCACGTTCCACGGGTTTCCCACGTCTTCATTGGTCTTCGGGTTCTTTAGTCTGTATGCTCCTCCTCCTATGAACTCTGAGACTATGAATGGTCCTTCCCACTGCGGGGCGAACTTGTGGAACTTCTCGTGTATTAACCTTAGGACGAGGTCGCCTTCGCGGAAAGTTCTTGTTCGCAGTCGGCTGCTTTGGTAGGTGCGTAGCTTGTCTTGGTATCCTTCTGATCTTGCGAGAGTTGTGTACCTTGCCTCGTCTGCGACCTCTTTGTCGTCTTCAAGTGCATCTTCTGCCTCTTCTTCTTCATACCCCGTGATTCGAGGAGCTCCGAACTTGAGGTCATGTGGGAGTACGGCCTCCGCTCCGTACACCAGGAAAAATTGTGTATATTGGGTTGAAGCGTTGGGTGTGGTGCACAGGCTCCATAAAACTGCGGGGAGTTCTTCTATCCAATTGCCTGTGGCCTGCTCGAGTGGTGCAAGGAGCCATTTTTTATTCCACCGCATACTAGGCCATTTGATTTTTCTACTTGGCCGTTGGATTGCGGGTGCGCGACCGAGGCATAGTTTATCTTGATGCCTAGTTCCTGGCAGAAGTTCTGGAATTCTTCTGCTGTGAAGTTTGTTCCGTTGTCCGTGATGATGTTGTGCGGCACACCGAATCGAAAGATGGTTGACTTGATGAAGTTGACGGCTGTGAGGGCTGTCAAGCTGGTGATTGGCATTTCTTCAATCCACTTGGTGAACTTGTCGACTGCTACCAGAAGGTGCGTTCTGCCACCTTTTGCAGATTTCTTGAGCGGGCCTACCATGTCGAGTCCTGATACGTCCCAAACGTATCGATAATTTCTGCTTCCTCCATGCATGTTTTGTGTGATATTGCTATGATCTATATACACTTTCATACACTTTTTATCATATTTAGACTAACCTATTAACTCAGTGCACCCCGGTGCAAGTTTCTGTTTTCTGTTGTTTTTTATTTCAGGTTTCCCCCATATTAAAAGTGCTCCAAAAATTCGGGAAAATCGGATAAAAAATCAGCGCATCGGAAGGCTCCAGAACCCCGAAGAAGGGCCGGGGGCCACCACCAGGTGCCCAGGCGGCCACCTGGCGTGGCCTAGGGCTTGGCCACGCCAGGGGGGGGGGGCGCCTGGACCACTGGTGCCCCCTAGCTGCCCCCTTCGCCTATATACTCCTCGTGACGTGAAACTTTCGAGGAGAGAACCCCTTTTCGCGATCTTTCCTCTGTTCCACCGCCGCCGCGCTTCCAAGATCGGGAGTGCCAGCAGACTTCTTCCTGGCACCCTGCCGGAGGGAGGATCAACCTCCGGGAGCTTCCCCTTCACCATGGACGCTTCCCGGATGTGTCGTGAGGAGTTTCCTTTGGACCATGGCTCCGTGATCAGTAGCTATGTGATGTTCTCCTCCCCTCTGTGTTCTTCATGGTTTAGACCTCGTGAGCTGCCCTACATGATCGAGGCACATATGTAATCTTTCTGCTGTTGCTATGCTGAGTTTGATGGGATCTGATGGATTATGAGATTATGTTGGGATTGTGATAGAGTAATATATTTGGTTCTTATCTTTTATATTTTTGTTCCTAAGTAATTCTTGCATGTTCTCCGTTGTTGTTTATTGCTTTGGCCAAGTAGTAGGTAGTGACTCCAAGAGGGAACGTTATGCTCAATTGTGGGTCATGCCCCCTGATGACACGCTTGAGTGACAGAAACATGAGTCTAGGGGATGTGATGTGGCCACAAGGGGGAAAACAACGGTTCTTGTAACCGCGGTTGCAAGGATTGTTTACTTTACGCAAAATGCTTTTTAATGCAGTTGTTTGTTGCTTTGTGTTTACACTTTGGGTGTGGCTCGCAACTTAATACCAGCGAGATGTTCTGGATAGATATCTCAAGGTGGATGATTAGTAGTAGATGCAGTTCGATTTCGGTCTACTTATTTTGGCATACTGCCCATGCTTTTGAGCCTCTTCCTTTCTTTGTAGCATAGTTAGCATTGCGGTGCATTTATAATCCTGTCAATTGCCCATCTGTAATTTGTTTACCTCGCATAGCAGTTTTATCGTCTTTTGGGAGAGAGACATCACTAGTGAACACCATGGGACCCCGGTCCATATTCTCATCCTTGTTTACATGCTTACTTACTTTTCTGTAACTACTTTCAGTTGATATCATCATTATCATTATCCCTCATGTTTTGATCCTTGGTAAACAACAAGACCAGAGAGATTGACAACCTCTCTGAACTTCGTTGGGAGCAAAGTTATTTGTGTCGTGTGCAGGTCCAGGAGAAGCAAGTGATTATCTTCAAATTGCGCATCACTTGCCGAACCACCTACTTATCATTGCCGGAGCCCTACGGGAGACAAACCCTATCCTCTACATAGGAGAAATTTGCTGCTATCCTACATCTAAACTTCCACTTGGGGTAACCAACGAAGGGCGAGAAGCAATTATCATCTCTCGTGTATCAAATCCCCATGTGGCGAAGGGCCAAGATAACGGTATAGTTTTTAGTTCGGATGCTGGGGCGTGGTGTCTACTGGCAAACTTTTGACAGACGATGCAGCGTCGCACAATGTCTTCCGTGTTTCGCATTGAGGTTGTCCAATAGAAACCTGCTCGAAAGGCTTTGGATACGAGTGCGCGAATGCTTGTGTGGTGCCCGCAGGTGCCTTCGTTGATCTCGAGTAGTAGGTATTTGCCATCATCCTCCTCAATGTACTTTTGGAGTACTTGGGGATGTTGTGTTTGTAGAGCTGTCCGTTGATTATAGTGAACGCCTTGGATCGTCGGCTGATACGTCGGGCTTCTGCGACGTCTTGCGGCAGGGTGCCTTGTATCAGAAATCTGAGGAAAGGTCTTGTCCAAACTGGGCCTTCGGGTACTGCTGGTTCGTCCTCCTCGACTGCGTTGTTGTCTTCATCGTCAGCGGCCAGGTCGGCTGATGCTACTTGTGTTGGTTCGGTTGTGTTGCCGTCTTCTGTGGCTATTCCCGGTACGGGTATCTTGGTTTTGATCGATCTTTGGTCGATGCTCTCGAAGAAAACTCATGGAGGGATTGGTCCTCGGGTCGATCCGATGTTTGCGAGCTCGTCTGGCTCTGTGTTATTTGCTTTGGCGACGTAGTTGAGCTCGCATCCATCAAATTCTCCTTCTAAGGTGTTGTAAAGCTTCTGGTACGCTGACATGTTCTCTGCGACAGCTTCACAGTCGTTCATTGTTTGCTAGACGACAAGGTTAGAGTCGCTGTAGATTACGAGGCGAGTGGCGCCGCATGCCTTTGCCATGCGCATGCCGTGCAGTAGCACCTCATATTCCGCTTCGTTGTTTGACGCCTTGCTGAAGTTGATTTGGAGCACATATTTGATCTTATCTCCTTTGGGTGAGATTAGCACAACGCATGCTCCAGCCCCTTGGTGCCTTTTAGACCCGTCGAAGAACATCTTCCATGAGTTGGAGAGATCTGTAAGACCGGGTGTTTGTACTTCCATCCACTCGACCATAAAGTCCAGGAGTACTTGAGCTTTGATCACCGTTGGGTGCTTGAATTTTAGGTCGCGAGGGCTGAGCTCGATGTTCCACTCGGCGACTCGACCTGTTGCTCCTGGGTTGTTGAGGATGTCGGCGAGTGGAGCGCTGCTCACGATCGTGATGAGGTGCTCTTCGAAGTAATGCGTTACTTTCCGTGATGTCATGACAATGTCATACACGACCTTCTGGTAGTGCGGGTACCGCTGCTGGGATTTTGTTAAGACCTTGCTGAGGTAATAGATTGGCCTTTGTATGCTTTGCACTTTTCCTTCTTCCGCGCGCTCGATCATGAGCGCAGTGCTGACCACGTTGTTGCGCGCTGCTATATAGAGGTATAAAGGTTCCCACTCTTTTGGTACTGCCAAAATTGGTGGGGTTGAGAGGGTCTTTTTGAGGTCCGCGAATGCGTTCCGGGCCTCTTTGGTCCATTCGAATTTTCCTCCTTTTCTGAGTAGTTGGTAGAATGGCAAGGTCCTTTCTCACAACCTTCTGATGAAACGGCTCAGGGTTGCGATTCTTCCGGCGAGTTGCTGGACGCCCTTGACGTCGACCGATTCTTTCATCCTTGCGAGTGCGTGGAGTTTTTCTGGGTTGGCCTCGACACCTCGGGCAGAGACCATGTACCCGAGCAGTTTTCCGGCTGGGACGCCGAACACACACTTTTTTGGGTTGAGCTTGATCCTGTATTTGTTGAGTGCTGCAAAGGTTTCTCGGAGGCAGTCGAGTAGTGTGTTCGCGTTGAATGTTTTGACGACGATGTCGTCGACATAGACTTGGACGTTTCTGCTGATTTGGTCTCTTAAACATGCTTGCATCATCCGGTGGTACATGGCTCCAGCGTTTTTCAGACCGAATGGCATCGTATTGTAGCAAAATACACCATAGGGTGTGATAAATGAGGTATGCTCTTCGTCTGCTTCCTTCATCCTGATTTGGTTGTACCCTGAGTAGGCGTCGAGAAAGGACAGGAGGTCACATCCTGCAGTTGATTCGATGATCTGGTCGATCCTTGGGAGATGGAAGTGGTCCTTTGGGCAGTGTTTGTTGACGGGCCCATAGTCGATGCACATGCGTAGTACGTCGGTGTCCTTTTTAGGTACCAGAACTGGGTTTGCGATCCAGGTGGCCTTCTTCGTCTCCCGAATGAATTGTGCGTTGAGTAATCGGTTGACTTCTTCTCCAATGGCTCTGCGCTTTGGTTCGGAGAATCTGCGCAACGCCTCCTTCACTGGTTTGGTGCTCGGGTAGAATTGTAGCATCTGCTCTGCGAACTCCCGAGGTATTATGGGCATGCCGGCCGGCCACCAGGCAAAAAATTTCCACTCCTCGCGGAGGAAAACCATAAGGTCTGTTGGCTGATCTTCTGGTAGGTGAGCGTAGGTTCGGACCGTCTTCGCCGGGTCTGTTGGATGCACCTGGTGGGTGACTGTGTCGATATCGACGCTGAAATCGCGAGTGAATTCTTTTGTTTCGCTTCTGCGTGCTAACGGAAAGACACTCTTGTCTACCACCATGGCTATCTCTTCGAGCTGATGTTGTGCTCCAAATGTGTCGGAGACATGATGAAAGTCTCGGTCGCATTGATCTGATTTGACGAAATTTCGTTAACCGTTATGACCCCTGAGGGCCCGGGCATCTTTAGCTTGAGGTATACGTAGTGCGGGACCGTCATGAATTGCACGAATGCAGGCCGATCGAGTATGTCATGGTATTGGGACTGCCAATTGAGTACCTCGAACTCGAGGAATTTTCTTGCAAAGTTTCCCTTGCTGCCAAAAAATGACGTCGAGCTTGATTGATCCCAGGGAGGAGGCTGCTTCGCCTGGTACTACGCCATAGATCGTGGTGCCTGAGTTTTTCCAGACTGGTCGTGGAATCAACATCGTGCGCAGGGTGCTGGTGAATATGATGTTTCGGATGATGCCCCCGTCCATGAATACTCTGTCCATGTCGTAACCGCCAATCTGAGCTTCGAGAACCAACGGTGCGTGCCCTGCTCTTGGAATTGCGGGAGGATGTTCATGTTGTGAGAAGGTGATGTTGGTTTCTGAACCATATAGTTGATATGTTTCTTCTGTTAATAAGTCTTCGGCTGCTTGAGCTTGCAGAGTGTACGCCTCCTGCTTTTCCTTTGATGGTCGTCCCTCATGGATCATGCAGACTCGCCTGTGGGACGACGGGTACTGCCCTACTGAGTTAGGCATTGCTGGATGTGCTGTCTCTCGAGCCCGTTTGGCTTTGCGTTGCTTCTCTTTCTTGAGTCTGTCGGAGAGTTCGGTGACCAAGCGACATCTCCTCAGGGTGTGGCCTGCTCTGAGGTGTCCCCAATAGTATTCAAAACAGTGGATTGTGCAGGGTCTGTCCAGTTTTACTTTGGCTGTAAGCTTGCTGGAGCCGGCGTGCCTTCTCCTTCTTGCGACGCGTAACGACTGCGAGTGGTCTTCTGTACGGGAGTGGAACCTTGGATCGAGTTCCATTCCATCGTTGATCGAGTAGTTCCGGATCATCTTGGCGAACTCGTCCGGTCTTTGGTCGGGGTCGTAGTATTCGCCGGATTGAGTTTCATAGCACTCGTCGCGTGCTGCGATGGGTGATCGGGTGTCGGTGGGTGCTCGGGTGGTTGTCGAAGTTGCTGCGCCAAGCGGTGGTTCCTCGAGCAAGACTTCAATTTGGATTTCTTGCTCTGGCTCTACGACTGGCCTTGTGGCTGCAACTTGTGTTCGTCTTTTGAGTCGTCGAGTTTTACTTTGCCGAGCGCGAATTTGGTAGTCGCCGAAAGGTTGGTTTTGGCGTAGTTGTCGGCTGAGCGATCTTGGAGGCGCGACGGAGAGGCTTGCGATGCACCCGAGTTCTTTGAGTGGATTGGATCTTGCTCGAGTCCTCGAGTTGTGGCTTGCTGATGATGGGACCGCCGAGATCGTGATTCCAACATGCGTCCTCCCCACGGTGGGCACAAATTGACGAGGATTAACCTTGGAAAATCCCATGGTTAGGAACCCTGGGTTAGATCGTAGAGGAGATGTGCAGGTTGGAGATACTCATCGGCTAACAGGAGACATGGATTTACCCAGGTTCAGGGCCCTTGATCGGTGAAACCCCTACTTCCTGCTCGATTGTATTATGATGGAGGCGATTACAGTGGAGGTCGAGGCGAGTTCGCTCGGGACCGGAGGTGTTGCTTGGATATTCGATGCCCTAGACGTCCCCTCTCCCAGCCTTTATATATTAGGCTGGGTCGCAAGGAGTCCGCCTAGGTTTACAAAGAGAGCTTCCTAATCTAGTTTCAGTCTTGGACGGCAAGTTGTAGCTTCCATAATCGTGAAGGACTCCTAAGGCGGTGCCTCGAGTGGGCCAGGTGTGGGACGATCGAGGCTTCCAGCAGGCCTTCTGTCTTGATAAGCACCAGGTAACCTTATCTATAGGAGTCATGGGGTCACCCCCTCGTCAGTAGCCCCCGAATGTCTGGGGGACTCGAAGAGTCGCGCAGGGTCTCGAATCCATAATCTCCTGTCTTCATGCGTGTAACGTTGCTACGGGTCGTTGGCTGTTAGCCACAAAAGATAGTTTATCCAGATAAAAATAGGAATTCTTCTCCTTAATGGAAATGCCGACGCCCCCAATGGCATACTCAAAGTTCGCCCTCTTCACATTGAAGAGGCGTTTCAAAAGCCCCCAATGGGGATAGATCCCCAGGAAACTCTCACAGAGCGTAGGTAAGACCCCGTTGCGCAGTCGGCCGGGCCGGGACTTGCAACAGCTGAGACTTCATTCCCCATGTTTTCCATGCGCAATGCATGAAGAAAGTTGAGCCAATGACGGACGCGTTGTGGCTATTTTCTGAGACCGGCGACATTGATTCTATAAGACCTGCAGTGGCATGGACTTTGCTAGACACCAGTTGTTTTCCAAGTTCGTGTCGAGGGACACTGCTTGATTAGGGCTATTGACGTGTTTTCCACTAGCGCAATTCTCCAAGGCTCGACCAGTCGACTACCTTGGGACTTTTTAGCTTATCATACCTCGAATAAACTATCTTTTGTGGCTAACAGCCGATGACTCGCAGCAGCGTTACACGCATGAAGACATGCGATTACGGATTCGAGCCCCTGCGCGACTCTTAGAGTCCCCCAGGTACTCGGGGGATACTGACGATGGGGTGACCCCACGACTCCTACAGATAATGGTACCTGGTGCGTATTAAGATAGAAGGCCCACTGGAAGCCTCAATCGGCCCACGCCTGGCCCACTTGAGGCACCTCCTTAGGAGTCCTCGACGATTATGGAAGATACGACTTGGCGTCCAAGACTGAAACTAGCTTAGGAAGCTCTCTTTGTAAACCTAGACGAACTCCTTGCGACCCAACCTAGTATATAAAGGCTGGGAGAGGGGACGTCTACGGCATCGAATATCCAAGCAACACCTCCGGTCCCGAGCGAACTCGCCTAGACCTCCACTGTAATCGCCTCCATCATAATACAATCGAGAAGGAAGTAGGGGTTTCATCGATCGAGGGACCTGAACCTGGATAAATCCATGTCTCCTGTTAGCTGGTGAGTATCTCCAACCTGCACATCTCCTCTATGATCTAATCCAGGGTTCCTAACCATGGGATTTGCCGAGGTCCATCCTCATCAATTGGCGCCGTCTGTGGGAAAGACGCAGGTTGGATCAACAATCTCGGCAGTCTCTTCATCAGCAATCAACGGCTCGTCAACCGCTCCAGCACTCGGCACCTTCGCAAGTCGAGCCGAATCAGATCTTTTCGAGTCCATTGGCTTCATTGCGCATCTCCCCGTCTCACGATCAGCCTTCGCCGATCTCCGCACAGGCGCAGATCTGACTTTCGGGAGGCTCAAGATCCACATCAACTACTGGGGCACCCTTCGCCTCACAGACGATGCTCGAACACTCGGAACAACTACGACACCCAAGGCGACGTCAGTAAAAAAAGCAACAAAAAAGTCTTGAGTAAAAAAAGCAACAAAAAGGTCTTGAATCATGTCTGTAGTGTGTAACAGCCTAGTTTTCAAAAAAAATAAAAAATTGTTTTCGGTGTGAATTGTTTGATTTGTCTGATTTGTTTGCGGTGTTTGCATCCCCGATTTATCGATCGGCGATTATTTTTCCCCCTCTTATCTCGTATCGGACGGAGACCGAACCTTGCCACCCTGACACTCGACCTTTGCGACACCGGGTTTCGCCCGATCACCGTCGAAAAAACCGCACGAGACCAGCCGTAGCCAACGGAACGAAAATCTCGTTTAATAATTAAACGAGATATTTTTATAGCGCGCCGGAAAGTGTTCTCAGAACGGTTCCAGCGTGTGGTGAACGCCACCGGCTCGACGCGTTGATCGCGCAATTCGAAGTTTTACCCGAATCGGAGGTACTGCGGACCCCCGGCGGTCAGAAACGTGAGCACCGTGCGCGAGAGAGAAAAACCGGGGATGTTTTTGCAAACTGCCAGCCACCTGTGCTATATAAAGACCACCACACTCCCACCCATTTCTAGGGTTTCCCTAGCCACAAATTGCAGCCACACCCCCAGATCTGGTCCAAATTTTCGTCCAAAAGCCCCCATTTTCGCAAACCCTAGCCCTCTCAGATCTGGACCGTCAGATCTCGCGATCCGACGGCCCAGATCGAGCCAGATCAACCCAGCCTCATCTCTCCCTCACTGTCTCTCTCTCTCTCTCCTGAGCCGTCTCCACGCCGCCTCCGGCCTCCGCGCCCGCACCGGCAGCAGCAGGCCGCCGCGACCACCTCCTCCCCCTTCCTCCTTCTCCTCCCTTCCCTCTCCTCTCCCTGCTCTCACCCCGGTGCCTCTCTCCCCGTAGGTACAGGAGCCGGCCGCCATGGGAGCCAAGCTCGCCCGCACCCGCAGCCCGGCCGTGAGCCGCCCCGACGGCCAGATCCGGCACCGGCCGGCCGGATCCACCGCCGCTCGCCGTGGGACTCGGTCCCGCGTGCCTCCCCGTCCTCCCTTGCCCCCTGCCTCGCCACCGGTGGCCAGCATCGGCCGCTGCCGTCGTGTCGCTCGAGAGGAGCTCGGCCTCCCCGAGCCAGGCCGCCGCCGCCTCCACGGGCCCAGCTGGCCGGCCCAGCAGCCCCCAAGCGGCCCAAGTCAGCCAGGCCTCCAGCCCAGGCCGCCTCAGCTGCAGTTGGGCCGAGCCCACTAGGTGAGGCCCGAGCCGGCCTGCCCCTCTGTTTTTTTCTCTTTACCCTGTTATTTTTTTCTAAGTCTGTGAAAAAAACTGCTGCTGATCCCGTTTTGTAATGCGTTTTCCCGTTGATCCGTAGCTCCGATGAACGTGCCCCCAAAATGAAAACTGCTTAGAATTGCGTGTGCTTTAATCCGTCTTTTGTGAGAATTTGCATTTGAGCTCATCTTGATTGTGTAATTGTGTGCTAAACAGGGCATCAGGTCGTTAATTGCAAACTGTTGATTAACTGCTGCTGAAATTGTTGCTTGATTGAAACCAAACGTACGTCGGAATTGAGTGATTCCTTTTGCGTTGCGTTAAGCAATGTTTCTACTTCAGTTTCATGCATTCACATGCCATAATTGCTTGCTGCATCATGATTGTATCTTGCTCCAAAGTAGCTACCCTGATGTTAGTGTGCTGCTGTTTATATTTTGTTGCAACTTCGGTCGACGAGTGTGTCGCGACCGTTTATCGTAATTGAGTGATTCAAATTGCATATTGTTAAGCATCATGTCTACTTCCATTACATGTATTGCATCTTCATGCTAGCATTCCTGGTCATATAGATTTTTAGCTCCAAAGTTGCTATGCTGCTGTTGTTGACAGACACCTCTGTTTTTCTCTAAGTCTGTTACTTTGCGATGCCATGTTGCATGCTTAATATCTTTTGATCTATGATGCCTATTTGCATGATTCTTTTTGCCATGCCTTCCCTGTCATGTCTACTTTAGTTCAATATCATTTGTGAGCATGTTTGCATTGATTATGTTGTTTATGCATTGCTCTAAAGTGTGCTTCATGATGTTGGCAGATTGTGCCCGTAACTTGTTTTGCTTATATCTTTTTAACCGAAACTCCGTTTGGAGTGTTCTTTATTTGTAACTTGATTAGTTTTTCGTGTACATTTTATGCTATTTTTTGCTATTGTTAACCAACCTAAAATATGGTTTAGGGAAGAATAGTACCAAATCCTTTAATTGTCGTGCGGCACTTAGTGTATGCCATGTTTAAGTTGTGCCTCACTTAAATTGACTAGCATAGATAGTTTACTTTGTGTTTTCACCTCTTGACATGTTTGTGTGCTATGCCATGATTGCTTGAGTTGCCATGTTAATAACCGTTGGTTGATCACCTGTAGCTAAGCAACTTGAACCACCGTAAACGTGCGGTATTCGTCGTGTGTGACCGATACCCCATTTAAACTGTTAGTAACCGTTCTCGACGATAGATCCGTATCGCATTGCCGTGTCGTGTGATTTCTTCTTGATCTTGTGTTGCCCCGTAGTAATAGAGTGCTTGCTCGTTGATTGCTTTCCAGTGTTTACCGTCTTGTGTGCTTCGCGGGTACCTCTCGGAGACGATGCGAGCTTGCGATCAGCTACACCTTCGGAACCCGACTTATCAACAGGCAAGGACTATACATTACTTATGATCCATTCTATTTCAACCAGCGGTTTGCATGCTAGTCTAGGTTAGGTTCGATGTTTGATCCTACCACATGTTTACAACCTCTTTCAAACCGATACAGCCATGTCCCCTCCCAGCAAACCATGTACTGCTATGTTACTATTGCCCGTTGCTCAGCCCCTGCTTAGTATGCATGCTTAGGATGCTACAATGTTACCCTATTACTCCTTGGTTTGGGCTATCACATTATTATTATTGTTATGGATGATATGATTATTATAAATGTTGACTATATTCAACGAAGGATGGAAGGTCTAGGCTATCCCGCCTCGACGCTTTGTTCCATTCGAGTCACCTAGGATCCGAGTTCCGGGTATTGGTTTTAAGACTGAGCGTGCCAAACCGCGTGTGGGATTTTATGGGGTCCCCAGTTCTTACCTATCTAGCTTCAAACATTTCTAGTGGTGGCCCAAGATGATTTTACCATTTGAAAACCGTGTGTGTGTCTGTCGGGTAGCTCCTGGCAGATATTATTTAAAACAACTCGGGCCAGCGGAGACATGGTTTCTTTGTTGGTCCACACCTGGAAGCTAGGGGGCTGCCCAGATCTGTTTGGGTAGCAAACCCGACCTCGTCCAGACGGTAGAGGACGATTTGAGAGCGCGACCCACTTTTGATTTGGATGTCGACTCACCGGGGGCCACCCGGATATGTGCGTTGTTAGTTAGAGGGACCTGTCGTTCCGGATCTCTTGGAACTAAATCATAAAATGGTTTCCTGTGATGGGTAGCAACTAAGAGAGATGGGCGTGCGTGCGGAGCCTTGTAATGGGCAGTTGGTACACCCCTGCAGGGTTAAATCTTTTCGAGAAGCCGTGTCCACGGTTATGGACGACTTGAGACCTAGTCCTTGTTCATAGACAACAACAACTGAAATAATCTTAATATAACTTGATCAACGTGTGTGTGTGCCTTGACTGCTTCTTCTTCGTCGGGATGCGAAGAGGAGGACAAGGATAGGATAGGTGTTATGTTTGCGTAAGTAGTTGATAGCAAGACTTGTTGGAGGCGATTCCTCATCGAATGCTTGGCTTCTTATCTTACTCTCTAGATCGTTAGTCACTTCATAAATGCTAGTACGGCAACAACCTCACCACTTACCCCTTCCTTACCGTAAACTACTAGTTGTCCTAGAATGACGAGTGATGAAGTCCTTGCTGGGTCAGATGACCACTATAGTTGGATGCTGAGTACCGCTGTACTCATGATACTAACCCCAAACTCTTTTCAGGGTTCTGGATCGACAACAGGTACGGTGATCGACGTTTCACGTGGAGATTGGACGACGACTAGTTAGTCGGATCCCGGCGGAGGGCCCGGACCCGTGTGGTTATGGGATCGATGTTTTTCTCTTTGCCACAAGGCATTTGCTTGTAGTCTGTACTCAGACATGTATCTTCCGCTGTTGTATTGTATTAAGGCAGTTGTATGCCGATTGTACGAGATGTTGTATCCTTGTATCTGTAAGGTTGTGATATCATGTTGGAAATCCGGGGCATATGACTTTTTCATATGTCGCGGTGGGACCGATATGTGCTTCGTCCCCGGATCTGAGTGGAAACACCTAGATCTGGAATAGCACCGCATATCGGGCCTTACATAGTGCTCCATTTCCCGAGCTCTAAGAGGGTCATGGAGGTAGAACTAGAACCCGATGCAGCTATGCACATGGTTTTTTACCCCCATCACATACAGTTTTTAGAACCGTGTGCCCGAGTGGGTGGGCGGTGAGGGGGTCCATCGCTGATGAACAACAAAAATGTCTACGGTCACTAGTTCATCCCCTAGGATTTTGAATGCAGAACTTTTCTGCGATTTGTGACCTAATCGCTGATACGCGAGAGATGATAATTGCTTGTCGCCCTTCGTTGGTTACCCTGAGTGGAAGGTGACATGCAGCGTAGCGACAAGTTTCCCTCCGTGAAGATACCGAGGTTTGTCTCCAGTAGGGCTCCGATAATGATAAGTAGGTGGTTCGGCAAGTGATGCGTCGTTTGAAGATAATCACTTGCTTCTCCTGGACTTGCACATGAAACAAATAACTTTGCTCCCAACGAAGTTCAGAGAGGTTGTCAATCTCTCTGGTCTTGTTGTTTACAAAGGATCAAAACACGAGGGGTAATGATAATGATAATATCAACTGAAAGTAAATACAGAAAAGTAAGTAAGCGTGTAAACAATGATGAGAATATGGACCAGGGTCCCGTGATGTTCACTAGTGATGTCTCTCTCCCAAAAGACGATAACACTGCTATGCGAGGTAAACAAGTTACAGATGGGAAATTGACAGGATTATAAACGCACTGCAATGCTAACTATGCTACAAAGAAAGGAAGAGGCTCAAAAGCATGGGCAGTACACCAAAATAAGTAGACCGAAATCCAACTGCATTTACTACTAATCATCCACCTTGAGATATCTATCCAGAACATCTCGCTGGTATTAAGTTCCGAGCCCCACCCAAAGTGTAACCCCAAAGCAACAGACAACTGCATTAAAAAGCACTTTGCGTAAAGTAAACAATCCTTGCAACCGCGGTTGCAAGCACCGTTGTTTCCCTGTTGTGGCAACATCACATCCCCTAGACTCATGTTTCTGTCACTCAAGCGTGTCATCAGGGGGCATGAACCCACAATCGAGCATAACGTTCCCTCTTGGAGTCACTACCTACTACTTGGCCAAAGCAATAAACATCAACGGAGAACATGCAATAATTACTTACGAACAAAAATATAAAAGATAAGAACCAAATATATTACTCTATCACAATCTGAACATAATCTCATAATCCATCAGATCCCATCAAACTCAGCATAGCAACAGCAGAAAGATTACATATGTGCCTCGATCATGTAGGGCATCTCACGAGGTCTAAACCATGAAGAACAAAGAGGGGAGGAGAACATCACATAGCTACTGATCACAGACCCATCGTCCAAAGGAAATTACTCACATTACATCCGGGAAGCGTCCATGGTGAAGGGGAAGCTCCCGGAGGTCAATCCTCCCTCCGGCAGGGTGCCGGGAAGAAGTCTGCTGGTGCTCCCAATCTTGGAAGCGCGGTGGCGGAACAGAGGCGAGATCGCGAAAATAGGTTCTCTTTTAGGAAGTTTCACGTCACGAGGAATTTATAGGCGAAGGGGGGCAACCAGGGGGGGCGACCAGGGGTCCAGGTGCCCTTCTGACGCGACCAAGCCCTAGTCTGCACCAGGTGGCCGCCTGGGCACCTTGTGGTGCCCCCCCGGCCCTCCCTCGGGGTTCTGGAGCCTTCTGATGCGCTGGTTTTTTATCCGATTTTCCCCAAATTTTTGGAGCACTTGTAATATGGGGGAAACCTGAATAAAAAAACAGCAGAAAACAGAAACTGGCACTGGGGTGCACTGAGTTAATAGGTTAGTCCAAATATGATCAAAAGTGTATGAAAGTGTATCTAGATCATAGCAATATCACACAAAACATGCATAGAGCAAGCAGAAATTATCGATACGTTTGGGACGTATCAACATCCCCAAGCTTAATTCCTGCTCGTCCTCGAGTAGGTAAATGATAAAAAGCATAATTTCTGTGGTGACATGCTAGCAACCATATAAGAACTTTGAGAAGTAAAGCAGTCAAGGTACGTGATTCAATTCAAGTCATAACATGCAAGAGTCTATATTAGCATTGAAACAAGTAACAAAAGAACATTAGGTGCAAGAGCTGTCGCTGTCTGTGACTCGAATGTCTCCAAATGGTGTTTGCGTGCAAGAAGGGGGATATGGAATACGAGAAAAAAGGTATTTTTGTTGATAACTCAATCTACTAAAGTTTCACACTTCGTCTTCTTTGGAATCTTATCTGGACTCGTCCCCAGACTACTAGCGAGGTACAAGTCAATTTGATCCACTCATTTTCGATATTTTGAACACTCATGCAATGGATGAGCGTAAGCACGAGAGTTGGCACTTAGGATGGCAAAGAGAGAAAGATGGTGAAGGAGGAAGACAAAAAGGGTGAGAAAGGCTCACATCAATGAGGAAAATCATAGGCGAGAAGGCCAAATGATAGATATGATGTGAGGGGTAGGGATTGCCATGCAAAGAATGCACATATGAGCTGAAAAGCTCTCGAATGGAACTAGTGGGGTGCATCTAACTTGCTCGCTCATGAAGACCTAGAGCTCTTTTGAGGAGGCTCATACTTGGAATATGCAAGCCAAGTTCTATAGTGTGAAGGTCCCCACATAGCTATATGCATGTATGATCCTCTCTATGGAGTACAAGGATAAGAGGGAGTACTAGTGTGGATCTTTCAAAAGGATAGTAGTGTTTCCCCTTTCTCTATTTTCTATTTTTTTGTAATTTTTGGTGGCCTCAATGGCTCTTTCTATTTATCTCTCATTTGTCCTCTTTGGGATCTTTTATTTTGTCCACTTTGGGATCTTTTCCTCACTTAAGGGCAACACTCTAATTTACAAGAGGGTATAGAAGATCTTTCACACTTTACAAGGTACTCAAATCATAAAGAAGATGTAGCTATCATGATGTATGCAATGTATGCCGCTGCCAGTGTAGCAGGAACATGTATGACATGAAGATTAAGTCATGAAGAGGTGGATGTTGCATGGCAATGTATCTCGGAAAGGCTATGGAAATGCCTTGATAGGTAGGTATGGTGTCTGTTTTGACGAAAGATATAAGGAGGCTTATGATGACAAAGCGTATCATGCCAAGGGTTTGGATGTACCGGCGAAGGTGGACGCCAACTCTCGGAGTGAGAAGGAGGCAATGCACGACACGGGAAAGGCTAGCAAATATGAGGAGGTGGAAGTGTCAACTTTCAATACTTACATTAGTCCGAAGAACTCATGCACTTATTATCGGTAACTCTCAATCTAATAAGGAGGTTCACAAAGACACAAGTACCCCGAGGAAGAGTGTATGGTGGTTTTGTTATCCTTGCGCATCCTCGACTCATGGTACGTGAGTGTACTCTAATATCCGATCCCTCCAAAGATTAGCGATCCATCTAGTAGCTAAAGCTCTCAACTAGTTTTGTAGGTTTTGAAAATAAACACGAATTGCCCAAAATACGACACCTATCACTAATATGTTAGAGTTCTTGACACCAAAAGTTCAAAAATTACTCACATCCATACCTCAAAACTATTGCAAGTTACTACTAAAATTAAATAGCAACCTCAATTACCTACTCTCAAGACAAGACACAACTCAGTGCAACAACCAACTCTCTTAACAATATAAACATGAAAACTAAATAGAGTTCTAGCAACATACTAAACAAAAGCCAAGGCTCTTGCTAAAGACAAACTAAGACTAAAACTAAACATGGCAGTAGCTATGAAAAGATAAAGAACACACAACAGTAAAAAGATAGGCATGAAAATTCCTAAGATGTGTTCTAGATTTTGAAAGTGGAGCGTGTTTCTCTCCCACACAAAGTAAGATGGGGTCTAACTTGTTATGAACAGCAATCAAAGATAATGAAAACTAAAAATAAGACCTAAGAGCGAGACGCTCCAAGCATAGCAGATAACACATTAAGTGATAAAAATATAGTGATACGAAGGACGAACTGATGATTGTTGATGGAGAAGGGGATGCACGGGGGCATCCCCAAGCTTAGACGCTTGAGTCTCCTTGAATATTTATTGGGGATGCATGGGGGCATCCCCAAGCTTGAACAATTGACACTCTCGGATCTTCTTTCATCATCTTCCATCGCACACTTGAAAACTCCCTTCATACATAACTCATCATAAGTTGATTAGAGAGGTTAGTACCCTTAGTAAAATAATTTCCCCCCACTGTATATAAATATATTCTTGAATAGATACTGTTTCTCAAGATTTCCAAAAGGTTTTTGCAAATAAAAATGAAGCTTAAGGTTTGCAAAAGTAAGGAGAGATAAAACGTGGCAGAATCTGTGAAAAACAGAACAGCAGGTAGTGGAGAATTTTTTCGGGGTACTTCTGCAATTCAAATAAACAAACTCAGAACATACGAAAGTTTCACAATTGTATAGAGCATTCTGTGTAAAATATTCAGCTCAAAAAGATGAACTGGTGATTTTATCCGATTTTTTCCGTCACGAAGACAGAATCTGTTTTCTGGACAGCATGTCACAACTTTTGCTTCCCTTATCATAAGAGGCTATAACTTGGCACAAAGCTTGAAAATAAAGATACAATGATGTTGCTACATTAGTAAAAATCATCAAGACCACTAAAAACAGAAGTAAAAACATCTTGGGTTGCCTCCCAACAAGCGCTTTCTTTTACGCCTTTAAGCTAGGCATAAAGCAAAAGAAGAATCAAGTTTTATCAAGAGAGAGAGTATAGCTAGCCCGTGTAACGGACTCAAAAGGTAACTTGATTTTCTTTCTAGGGAAGTGTTCCATCCCCTTTTTGAGAGGGAATTGAAATTTTATATTCCCCTCTTTCATGTCAATAACGGCACCAACAGTGCGAAGAAAAGGACGTCCCAAAATAATTGGACATAAATGTTCACACTCTATATCCATAATAATAAAATCAACGGGGACATAGTTGTCATTGACAATGATAAGAACATCGTCGATATTACCCAAAGGTTTCGTTACGGAAGAATCAACGAGACGAACACCAAAAGAACAACAATCAAAAGGTTTCAATTCAAACATATCATACATTCTTTTGGGCATGACGGAGGTACTTGCTCCAACGTCACATAAAGCATAACAAGAGAAGTTATTTAATTTAATTTTTATCATAGGGTCCCAACCATCATCTAGCTTCCTAGGTATGGAGGCTTCTATTCTAAGCTTCTCCTCCCTAGCTTTGATAAGAGCATTTGTGATATGCTCCGTGAAGGCAAGATTGAGTGTGCTAGTGTGGGGGTCTCTAGACATTTTGTGTAACAAGCTGATAACTTCTGAGAGAGTGCTACTATCAAAATCAATATCACTACTATCAAAGGTGGTAGTAGTATCATCTAAGCTCACTTGTTTGAAACCCTCTATGTTCATAGGAGTTTCTTCTTCTATGGTTGAGGTATTAGCATCACCATTAATAGGTCTAATGGGACTAGGAGTGCATTGGGTGCTAATAGTTTGAGTGTCCTCAACAATTTGGATAGTGGCAACTGTGTGGTGTGTAGGAAGGCTCTTAATTCTATCCTCTTCCTCTTTTTCTCTATACCATCTTTCCTTAAGTTTAGCCACCATCCTAATATTTTCATTAATTTGCAATTGGATAGCATTAGTAGGAGTGGCTTTCCTCTCCTCAAGGGGAGAGGTTCTAATTTTCAGCATCTCAACATCTAGGGATAGGCTGTCTACCTTCAAAGAGAGATTATCTAACTTAGCTAATTTCTCTTCTGCATTCTTGTTGAAGGATTTTTGGGTAGTGATAAAGTCTCTAAGCATACTTTCTAGTTCAGAAGTGGGGTTCTTGTTGCTAGGGTAAGTGTTGGTGTTCCAATAGTTGGATGGAAACGGTCTAGGATTGCTAGAAAAATTGCCCCTATAAGCATTGTTGTTAAAGTTATTTCTAGCAATAAAGTTCACGTCTACTTGTTCCTGAGCAACCAAAGAATTTAAAGGAACATCATGAGGAGCAATAGAGGGTTTCTTGGTAAGTAGAGACATAATTAAGTCAAGTTTTTCATTTAGGGAGGTAATATCCTCGACAAAATTTTCTTTCCTACCTGTTGGAGCGCGTTTGGTGAGCCATTGGGAATAGTTGGTCATCATCTCATCGAGAAGTTTTGTGGCGGCACCGAGTGTAATTGACATAAAGGTTCCTCCCGCGGCCGAATCTAACAGGTTCCGCGAGGTAAAGGTCAAGCCTGCATAAAAAGTCTGGATAACCATCCAGGTAGTCAAACCATGTGTAGGGAATTTCTTAACAAGAGATTTCATACATTCCCAAGCTTGGGCAACATGTTCATTATCCAATTTCTTAAAATTCATAATGTTACTCCTCAATTGGATAATTTTAGCAGGTGGGTAATACTTCCCAATAAAAGCATCTTTGCACTTATCCCAAGAATCTATGCTATTCCTAGGCAAAGATTCAAACCAGATTTTAGCTTCTCCTCTCAAAGAGAAAGGAAAAAGCTTGAGCTTAACAACATCACTTTCTACTTCTTTATACTTTTGCGTATCACATAACTCAAAAAAATTATTTAAGTGTAAAGCAGCATCATCTCCAGCACCAGAGAATTGATCTCTCATTACAAGGTTTAGCAAAGCAGGTTTAATTTCATAAGAGGTAGCTGAAGCGGCACGTGTGGCAATAGGAGTGCAGATAAAGTCTTTGTTGTTGTGACTAGTGAAGTCACACAACTTGGTGTTTTCAGTGGAACCCATAGTAGCAGCAAGTGCGGCAGATTTTTTTTGTAACTTTTTATATAAGACACAAAGATAAAAACTGAAAAGTAAACTAACAAGACTAAAAAGTAAAGGTAAAAGGTAGTGGCCAACTCCCCTATCTTAGCACTCGGAGTCCCCGGCAACGGCGCCATCAATTTGCTTGATACGCGAGAGATGATAATTGATTCTCGCCCTTCGTTGGTTACCCCAAGTGGAAGGTGAGATGCAGCGTAGCGGCAAGTTTCCCTCGGTGAAGATACCGAGGTTTGTCTCCAGTAGGACTCCTATAATGATAAGTAGGTGGTTCGGCAAGTGATGCGCCGTTTGAGGCACACATCGATCAGTACATAGTATTTTGATCGCTCATTGATCATTATAGAGGTATACATTCCAAGCGAAACACAATTTGTTTAACAACATTCTTGAAGAAGTGGAATGCCCAACTGTGCCCTGCTCCATTCCCAAGTCACGAACAATTTTACTCCAGTTCTTATGGATCAACGATCACCCATCGTTCGCTTTTTTTATGTAGACTATATAAGTATCAGGGGTGTTGTAATTTTTCTGTAAAGATATTCGTTGGCTTGCTAGCCGGAAGATGCTTTGAGATGTAGCACTTAGTGAAATCTCTTAGAAAGCACTAATCAAAAAGGAAATTATTCAGCGACTTCAAACATTCATTGTGCATAGTAAGAGACGAGATAAGAAATAGTTGATACGTCCAAAATGCATCACTATTTTATATAGTAATTCTCTCTTATTCATTGATATATTTCATGTTATGATGTTGTTCTTATGATGTTTTGGCTTATTTTACACAGTTTGCAACTTTCCGATGCCGAAGGAGCAGACGCAGGATTCAGCGGTAAAAAGTGGACGCTAAGTTGCTGAAGAAGAATACCTCCAAATTACCTGAAAAATCGACGGAGTGCATTTTTCTGAAGATTAACGAAGACACGACGAAGAGGGGCCAGAGGGGGGCCAGAGGGTGCCCAGGCGGCCACCCGGTGCGGCCCCACCCCTGGCCGCGCCGGGAGGGCGCCTGGACCCCTAGGGCCACTCCCGACTCGCCCCTTTGGCCTATATATCTCTCATATATCAAAAACCCTAAAACAGAGAGAGTTTCCGGAGTTTCGCCGCCACTCCGTGGCCGAAACCTACAGAGAAGAAAAGACATCTCCAGCGGGCAGATTCCGCCGGGGAGACCACCTCCCGGAAGGGGAGATCATCGCCATCGTCATCACCATCGTCACGGGCATCATCGAGATCATCGTCAACATCATCCCCAACATCAGCACCATCTCCACCACCATCCAATCTTACCTCACAAGTTTATCTTGTGTTGTAATCTGTACTATCTATCCTCTCTACTCTACCGGTGTTGATTACTAATTTGTGGTGAATGCTATTGAGTTTTGTTGGAGAAATATCATTATGCCCAGATTGTTTACCACCTATTTATCACCTCTGATCATGATTGCTTTTATGTCTTGTGAGTAGGTACTTTAGTTCTTGAGGACATGGGAGAAGTCTAGTTGTTAGTAGTCATATGATGTTGAAGTAATATGTGTTGTTTGATATTTAAGTCGTGTTGTTATTTTCCTAGTGGTGTTGTGTGAGTCGAACACTCAACACTTATCCTTATTAAGGACCTAGGGGAATACATTGTGTACAAAGAATGCTTACGGTGGGTTGCCGGAGTGACAGAAACCTGAACCCCAGTTCGCACTCTTTTGCACAAGGGAACAATGGATCATCGATCCTATTTCTATGGTTAGGCTTTTTGCTTTAATTACTATCTTGTATTTGTGGATGCTTGTAAGGTGTTTAATCATAAGAGTGCACTTATCTTAGTCTAGAGGGTGCACTAGCATAGATCCACCCACTCAACACTTATCAACACGGCACATAGTACCGATACGGAATATGGCAAAAGCACATGACTATTTCTCCCGTGTGTCCTCAAGAACGCTTTAGGCTTTATAAGCTCAGTTGCTAGGCCTATCATTTGCTAAAAAGAATCGGGACACTTGCTACTCCTCAGTGCTCTTTACTTTACCCGCTTTTACCTTTTTGTTGCTTATACCGAAAACCCCTAAAAAGTTATCTTTCAGTTCCTGCAGCTACTTCTTTACCAAAGTCACTTACCAATACCTTCTGCTCCTCGTTGGATTCGACACTCTTATTTATCGAAAACGCTACAAACGACCCCCTACAGTTGAGGGTCATCAAGTACTGTTTTCTGGCGCCGTTGCTGGGGAGCGTAGCGCTATTAGTAAGTGAAGCTGGTAAGGAAGTTTTTATATTTCTGTTTTTATTTTTCCGTTGCTGCTTTTGTCCTTATGGACACCTCTACTCTTGGATCATTGTTTATGGGGAAACGCCCCACGACTATGGTGGTCAATCCTACCCCTACTGAAATTGTGCCTTACAAAGTACCATATGGTATTATCGATAATGTCTTAGCTAATCGTTATGCAGGTGATACACGAGATAATACTCGCCCCTCGTTGGTTACCCCAAGTGGAAGGTAAGATGTAGCGTAGCATCAAATTTCCCTTAGCGAAGATGCTAAGGTTGAGTATCGAACCAGTAGGACTCCAAGATCGACAAGTAGGTGGTGAAGTGAACAATGGCGTCGTTTACAAACTAGGTTGCTTAATTCACCTGGACCTGCACACACAATATATAGATTTGCTCCCAACGAGTACAGAGGAGTTGTTAGTTCCTCCGGCCTTGTTGTCTATAAAGGATAAAACGCACGGGATAATAATGATAGTGATAGCTACGGAAAAGTAAATACTGAAAGTAAATTGAAGGTGTAAACAGTGTTGGAAATATGGACCGGGGTACTATGATGTTCACTAGTGATGTCTCTCTCCCAAAAGACGATAAAATAGCCATGCGAGGTAAACAAATTACAGCTGGGCAATTGACAGGATTATGTGCGCAAACCAATGCTAATTATGCTAAACAAAAAGTAAGAGTCTCAAAAGCATGGGCAGTACGCCAAGACAAGTAGACCGAAATCCATCAGCATCTACCTACTAATCATCCACCTTGAGATATCTATCCAGAACATCTCACTGGTATTAAGTTGCGAATCCCACCCAAAGTGTAAACTCAAAGCAACAGACAACTGCATTAAAGAATTTTGCGTAAAGTAAACAATCCTTGCACCCGCAAGTACAAGCAACATTGTTTTCCCCCTTGTGGCAACAACACATCCCCTAGACTCATGTTTCTGTCACTCAAGCTAGTCATCAGGGGGCATGAACCCACAATCATGCATAACGCTCCCTCTTGGAGTCACTACCTACTACTTGGCCAAAGCAATAAACGGCAATGGAGAAAATGCAAGAATTACTCAATAACATAAATATAAAAGAGGAGAATCAAATATATAACTCAATCACAATCTGAACATAATCTCACAATCCATCGGATCCCCGCAAACTCAACATAGCAACAACAGAAAGATTACATAAGTGCCTCGATCATGTAGGGCAGCTGACGAGGTCTAATCCATGAAGAACAAATAGGGGAGGAGAACATCACATAGCTACTGATCATAGACCCATGGTCCAAGGTGGACTACTCACGGTTAATCCGGGAAGCATCCACGGTGGTGGAGAAGCTCCCGGAGGTGATTCCTCCCTCCGGTAGGGTGCCGGGAAGAGGTCTTCTGGTGCTCCCGATCTTGGAAGCGCGGCGGCGGCGGAACAGAGGAGAGATCGTAAAAAAGGGTTCCGTCCCCGAGGGTTTCTCGTCACGGGGAATAAATAGGCGAAAGGGATCAGCCAGAGGTGGGCCAGGGGCTCCAGGCGCCCCCCTGGCGCGGCCAGGGGTGGGGCCGCGCCCTCTGGCCGCCTGGGGCCCCTTGGCTCCCCTCTGCCCCCTCTCGGGCTCTTCGCAAAGCTTCCGGTACGCAGATTTTTCCTATATTTTTCCCGGAATTTTTCTGGTACTTTTAATAAGGGGGAAACCTGAAATAGAAAAACAGCAGAAAACAGGAACTGACACTGGGGTGCACTGAGTTAATAGGTTAGTCCAAATATGATCAAAAGTGTATGGAAGTTCATCAATATCATAGCAATATCACACAAAAGAGGCATGGAGCAAGCAGAAATTATAGATACGTTTTGGACGTATCAACATCTCCAAGCTTAATTCCTGCTCGTCCTCGAGTAGGTAAATGATAACAAGCATAATTTCTGTGGTGACATGCTAACAACCATATAAGAACTTTTAAGTAACGAAATCAAGGCATGTAATTCAATTCAAGTCATAACAGGCAAGAGTCTATATTTGGCATTGAAACAAGCAACATAAGAACATAAAGGTGCAAGAGCTCTCGCTGTCCGCGACTCGAATGTCTCCAAATGGTGTTTGTGTGCAAGAAAGGGGATAGGGATATACGAGAAAAAGTATTTTTATGTTGAGAACTCAATCTACTAAAATTTCACACTTGGTCTTCTTTGGAATCTTATCTTGACTCATCCCCAGACCACTAGCCAGGTACAAGTAAAAATGATCCACTCCTTTTCGACATTTTGAGCACTCATGCAATGGATGAGCGTAAGCAAGAAAGTTGACACTTAGGATGGCAAAGAGAGAATAAGGTGGAGGAGGAAGACAAAAAGGGTGTGAAAGGCTCACATCAATGAGGACAATCATAGGCGAGAGATAGCCAAATGATAGATATGATGTGAAGAGTAGGGATTGCCATGCAACAGATGCACATATGAGCTAAGGTAAGCTCTCCAATGGAACTAGTGGGGGTGCATCCAACTTGCTTGCTCAAGAAGACCTAGAGCTCATTTGAGGAGGCTCATCATTGGAATATACTAGCCAAGTTCTATAGTGTGAAGGTCCCCACATAGCTATATGCATGAATGATAATCTCTATGGAGTACAAGATATAAGAGGGAGTACGAGTGTGGATCTCTCAAAAGGAATAGTAGTGTGCCCCCTTCTCTCTTTTTATTTCTTTTTCTCCTTTTTTCTATTTTTTTGGTGGCCTCAATGGCTGTTTCTATTTCTCTCATTTGTCCTCTTTGGGATATTTTAATTTGTCCACTTTGGGATCTTTTAGCTTGTCCACTTTGGGATCTTTTCCTCACTTTAGGGGCAACACTCTATATATTACAAAAAGTATAGAAGATCTTTCACACTTTACAAAGTACTCAAATCATAAAGAAGATGTAACTATCATGATGTATGCAAAAGTATGCCTCTGCCAGTGTAGCAGGATATGCAATGATACTAGCACGTCATGTAGCAATGATTAGGGAAAGGACCAACTAGCATGCGGCTCATCGATCAAGCAAGTAGCATGTATGACATGAAGAACAAGTCATGAGAAGATGGATGTTGCATGACAATATATCTCCGAAAGGCTATGTAAATGCCTTGATAGGTAGGTATGGTGGCTGTTTTGAGGAAGGATATAAGGAGGTTTATGATGACAGAGCATATCGTGCCAAGGGTTTGGATGTACCGGCGAAGGTGGACGCAAACTCTCGGAGTGAGAAGGAGGCAATGCACGGCACATGAGAGGCTAGAAAAATATGGGAAGGTGGAAGTGTCAACTTTTGAATACTCACATTAGTCCGAAGAACTCATGCACTTATTATCGGTAACTCTCAATCTAATAAGGAGGTTCACAAAGAGACAAGTACCCCGAGGAGGAGTGTATGGGGGTTTGGTTATCCTTGCGCATCCTGGACTCATGGTACGTGAGTGTACTCTAATATTCGATCCCTCAGAAGAGTAGTGATCCATCTAGTAACTAGAGTTCTCTACTAATTTGTAGGTTTTGAAAATAAACACGGATTGCACAAAATACGACATCTATCACTAATTGGCTAAAACTCTTGACACCAAAAGTTCAAACATTACTCAAAACAATACCTCAAAACTATTGCAAGTTACTACTACAACTGAATAGCAACCTCAATTACCTACTTCAAGTCAAGACACAAAACTCAGTGCAATAGGCAAACTCTCTAAACAAGATAAACATGAAAACTCAAGAGAGTTGCAGAAACAAACTAAACAAAAGATCTTAAAAAGATAAGCATGAAAACTAAGAGCAAAACATGACAACAGCTATGAAAAGATAAAGAACACACATAGCAAAGATAAGCATGCAAAAGTCCTATGTTGTGTTCTAAATTTTAGAAGTGGAGCGTGTTTCTCTCCCACACAAAGAAAGCTGGGTTCTAACTTGTTATGAACAGCAAGAAAAGCTAAAGAAAACTAAAAATAAAACCTGAGAGCGAGACGCTCCAAGCATAGCACATAACGCATGAAGTGATAAAAATATAGTGAAACGAGAGACGAACTGATAATTTTCGATGGAGAAGGGGATGCACGGGGGCATCCCCAAGCTTAGACGCTTGAGTCTCCTTGAATAATTCTTGGGGATGCATGGGGGCATCCCCAAGCTTGAACGCTTGACACTTCTTAATCTTCTTTCATCATCTTCCCTCGCACACTTGAAAACTCCCTTCATACATAACTCATCATAATCTGATTAGCGAGGTTATTACCCATAATAAAATAATTTTTCTCTACTGGAAATAAGGATAATCTTGAAGAGATACTGTTTCTCAAGATTTCCAAAAAGGTTTTGCAAAGAAAAAGCAAGCTTAAGGTTTGCAAAACGAGGAAAAGGCAAAACAAGACAGAATCTGTGAAAAACAGACCAGCAGGTAGTAAAGAATTTTTTAGGGATACTTATGCAACTCAAATCAAAAAACTCAGAACATACGAAAGTTTCGTAATTGTATAGAGCACACTGTGTAAACAATTTAACTCAAAAAGATGAACTGGGATTTTTCTCTGTTTTTTCTAGTCACGAGGACAAAATCTGTTTTCTGGACAGCATGTCACAACTTTCACTTCCCTTGTCGTACGAGGCTATAAAAGGCACAAAGCTTGAAAATTAAAGATACAATGATGTTGCTACAGTAGTAACAATCATCAAGACCACTAAAAACATAAGAAAAACAAAAAGGAAATCCTAAATTCGTTGCGGGCTGCCTCCCGAAAGCGCTTCTTTAAAGCCATTAGCTAGGCTTAATGCAAAAAGATCAAGTATTTTCAAGAAAATAACTAGCCCGTGGGACGGACTCAAAAGGCAACTTAATATTTTTCCTAGGTAAGTGTTCCATCCCTTTCTTGAGAGGGAATTGGAATTTTACAATCCCTTCTTTCATATCAATAACAGCACCCACGGTGCGAAGAAAAGGACGTCCCAAAATAATTGGACAAGAAGGTTCACATTCAATCTCCATAATAGTAAAATCAACGGGGACATAATTGTCATTGACAATGATAAGAACATCATCTATCTTCCCCAAAGGTTTATTTACGGAAGAATCGACGAGGCGAACACCAAAAGAACAAGCATCAAAAGGTTTCAACTCAAATATATCATACATTCTTTTGGGCATAACGGAGGTACTAGCTCCAACATCACATAAAGCATAGCAAGAAAAGTTATTCAACTTAATTTTAATCATAGGATCCCAACCATCTTCTAGATTTCTAGGTATGGAGGCTTCTACCCTAAGCTTCTCCTCCCTAGCTTTGATGAGAGCATTAGTGATATGCTCCGTGAAGGCAAGATTAAGTGTGCTAGTGTGGGGGTCTCTAGACATCTTGTGAAGGAAACGAATAACTTGAGAAAGGTTTCAATTATCAAAATCAAGGTCACTACTATCAAGTAGAGTAGTAGTGGTGTCCTTTAGGCTCACTTGTTTGGTATCTTCTATAGTCATAGGAATTTCTTCTTCTACGGTTGAGGTCATAACATCACCATTAATAGGTCCTATGGGACTAGGGGTGCATTGGGTGCTAAGAGTTTGGATATCCTCAATCACTTGGATAGTAGCAACAGTATGGTGTGTAGGAAGGCTCTTAATTCTATCCTCTTCCTCCTTTTCTCTAGCCCATCTCTCTTTAAGTTTAGCCATCATCCTAATGTTTTCATTAATTTGCAATTGGATAGCATTCATAGGAGTGACCTTCCTCTCCTCAAGGGGAGAACTTCTAATTTTAAGCATTTCTACTTCGTGGGATAAATTGTCTACCTTCGAATAGAGGGTATCTAGTTTGTCTAGTTTTTCCTCTACACTCTTGTTGAAGGATTTTTGGGTAGTGATAAAGTCTTTAAGCATACTCTCTAATTCAGAAGTGGAGTTTTTGGTGCTAGGATAAGTGTTGTTGTTCCCATAGTTGTTGGGGGGGAACGGTCTAGGATTGCTACCAAACTTACTCCTATAAGCATTGTTGTTGAATTTGTTTCTAGAGATAAAGTTCACATCTACTTGATCCTGATCAATCAAAGAATTTAAAGGAACATTTTGAGGATCAATAGGAGATTGCTTGGTAAGTAGAGACACAATCAAGTCAACTTTTTAATTTAGGGAGGATATCTCCTCAACAGAGTTTACCTTCCTACCTGTTGGAGATCTTTCGGTATGCCATTGGGAATAGTTGGTCAACATCTCATCGAGAAGTTTTGTGGCAGCACCAAGTGTAGTTGACATAAAGGTTCCGGATGGTGCGAGAGTTGACGGGTGTAGTCTTCTCACCCTTCGTTGGTGAGCCCCAAGTGCAAGGCGTGATGTAGCACAACAGCAAATTTCCCTCGGTAAAGATACCAAGGTTTGTCTCCAGTAGGACTCTAGAGATGATAAGTAGGTGTCAGCGGCGCAACTGATGCGGACCTGCACACAGACACAAATAACTTTGTTCCCAACGAAGTTTAGAGAGGTTGTCAATCTCTCCGGTCTTGTTGTTCACAAAGGATCAAACACAAGGGATAATGATAGCAACTGAAAGTAAAAGCAGAAAAGTAGATGAGCGTTGAAACAGTAATGAGGATATGGACCGGGATACGTGATGTTCACTAGTGATGTCTCTCTCCCAAAAGACGATAAAACTGCTATGCGAGGTAAACAAATCACAGAAGGGCAATTCACAGGATTATGAACGCACCGCAATGCTAACTATGCTACAAAAGAAAGGAAGAGGCTCAAAAGCACGGGCAGTACGCCAAAATAAGTAGACCGAAATCCAACTGCATCTACTACTAATCATCCACCTTGAGATATCTATCCAGAACATCTCGCTGGTATTAAGTTGCGAGCCCCACCCAAAGTGTAAACCCAAAGCAACAGACAACTGCATTAAAAATCACTTTGCGTAAAGTAAACAATCCTTGCAACCGCGGTTACAAGCACCGCTGTTTTCCCCCTTGTGGCAACAGCACATCCCCTAGACTCATGTTTCTGTCACTCAAGCGTGTCATCGGGGGGCATGAACCCACAATCGAGCATAACGTTCCCTCTTGGAGTTACTACCTACTACTTGGCCAAAGCAATAAAAAGCAACGGAGAACATGCAAGAATTACTTAGGAACAAAAATATAAGAGATAAAAACCAAATATATTACTCAATCACAATCTGAACATAATCTCATAATCCATCAGATCCCATCAAACTTAGCATAGCAACAGCAGACAGATTACAAAAGTGCCTCGATCATGAAGGGCAGCTCACGAGGTCTAAACCACGAAGAACAAAGAGGGGAGGAGAACATCACATAGCTACTGATCACGGACCCATGGTCCAAGGAAAACTACTCACGAGACATCCGGGGAGCATCCATGGTGGAGAGGAGACTCCCGGAGGTCGGCCCTCCCTCCGGCAGGGTGCCGGGAAGAGGTCTTCTGGTGCTCCCTGTTAGACCAAGTATGTGATCAGAGGGGGAGGGGGTGAATGATCACTTCAAAATTTCGCATGAAACTTTGAAGTGAAGCCTAACACAGCAATCGAAACTATTCAACAGAAAGGTAAACATTGAAGCAGAATGTGATCGAAGCAGAACATAGTGAATCAAAAGTATCGAATCAATTGCATCGAAGCAGAACTCTGAAGCAATTGACAAACAGAACGTCAGTGCGGAAAGTAAAACGAACTCTTGACTCGGCGATGTTTGTTCGACCAGTTCACACTCTGCAAAGTGCTACGTCTGGTTGGAGGGACTTGTGATTGAACACAGGAGCTAACCTCTCTCCGTCCATTTCTCCACTGCACCAATCTCCTTGAGCTTGGTCAGTTCTTCACTCTTGGTTGATTATTGAGGAAATCACCGAAACCTTTGACAAACTGGACTTCGAGGCGACAATAACTCTTCGCTCTCTGAAGAACAACTCTCTAACCGTCTAGGAGAATTGCAGTTCTCCAAGATAACAAGGCTAGCAAACTTCTTCCTAAGTCATAATGAATCAACTCAGATCAATAGGACTTATGCTTCGGTGTATTGGTATTTGAAATGCTTCGGTGGGGTTGCTCTCTCTCTCTCTCTCCTGTAGGGAATCAATGTTGGAGCAGCCAACCCGCCAATGGGGGCGGGGGTGGCGTATTTATAGGCAGCAATCCCAAGGTGCGAAATGACTGAAGTGACCCGATGTGACAGCTTGACACCTGTCCCCAACGGTCATATTTCCAATCAAAGCGCAACTTTACTTGCGGTCCAAGTAAAGCTGACTCACGGACTTGGTTCTGCTTCAGGAGCCGAAAGAACAAAGTCTTCGCTGGTGAAGCATTACCTAGCTCACATGAGATTTCTTCGACTCTGGCTTCTCACTGGTTTAGATTCGATCTGAGTCTTTTCATCAAAACCTTCGGAATACATTTACTAAACCCCTCTTGATAGTACGGTTTTTCCTACGACTCAAAGAAGTAAAAAGAACTATGCAAAAACAACTAAGTCTTGCGCCATCTTGATCAACTTCTTCGATGAGACGTGCTTCAGGATTCCTTATCTTTTTAGGGGTCGACATCCGTAATAAGCTTCGCTCCAGAGGATATGCTTCGATAAAAGAGTAAATCTTCGTTGAAGCTTTATCACCAACCTATAACTTCAGGAACCTAACCATCTGTTTCACACTAGAAAACTTGTTAGTTCCTCTACTGTTTTGACCAACAATATCCAAAACTCATGAGGGTATAACTTTGCTCTTACAATCTCCCCCTTTTTGGACTATTGTTGACAAAAAAGGCATCGATAAAAGATTTGGAATTTTGAATTGAGACGAGAGCAAACTCTAAGATATGAAGCTTTTGACTCCCCCTGAATGCAAGCATCAAAGATTTTTAGTCGAAGTAAATGCTTGTTGAAGAATATCATCAATGGGAAGCCTAACACATATCCTAGCGAATCAATTGCCTACAAAGATAATTTCCTTGAAGAATATGCAATCATCCAAAGACCTATGAACTTAAGGAAAATAACCACCTGCAAGATAAAATATAGGAGCAGCTTGCAAGCACGGGGTTATTAACATATACAAAGATAAAACAGTTCACAACCGAAGTAAAACGTTAAGATACAACCCAATCGAAGTGAATGGAATGTTTGTCGAATCTTAACACACGCAAAATCGAATCGAATCAAAACCCTAAACCCCGCAGCGAATCTAAACTCAATCGATGCTCCTTTCTCCCCCTTTTTGTCAAGAATAGGACAAAAGGTTGAGGGGCAGATCGAGAGCATTTACGCGTCAGCTGCTCCCCTGGGACCCTGCGGAATGTCTTCGCCTGATGAAGAAGCATCTCCAGAAGTTTCGCCTTCAGTCGAAGCCGGTCCTTGGTCCTCTGCTCGGATGGAACAGGACGGCGGGGAGGCTTTGACGACAAGGGTTCTTCGACCACCAAGTTCGTCAAGTCAATGTTCCTCTTTGGAGCAGGAGGTTCTGTAGGTTCATGAAACTTAACACCCTTAGGAGCAGTTGGCTTCGCTCCAGCCTTCTTCTTCAGAGGCTTCTTAAACAGTTTCTTCTTAGGACTAGGGGGGATGGGTGAGTGCTCTGACTCATCATCAGCTTCATCAGCTGGATCTTCTTCGATAGAATCTTCGAGCTGAGCAGCTGCTTCAGCTTCGTCATCGGCTTCGTGTTCTGCCTCCTCATCTGAAGCAGGAGGTGGCGAATTACTAAGCTTCCGAAGCTTTCGCCTCTTCTTAGGCTTCGATGGTTCAGCATCATCAAGTCCAGCAGCTGCAAGAGCTTTAGCTTTCTTTTCTTCGCGGATTCTCTTCTTTTCAGCCAAAATGGCAAGCCTGATTTTCTCATCTGGATAATCATCCGGAGTCTTGAGTGAATTTGGATGAGGAACAGCCGGAGGCTTCGGATAGTACTTCATCCGGTTGGCTTCGGTGTACTGAGCACACATGACTGTGGTGTATCTGTAAGGAGGACTGAAAGCGAATTGCATTGCCCACTTCCAAGTTGGGATGCTCTTGAACTTGTACCACCCGACAGCCCAATATCTGCGAATCTTTTGCAATCTCGTCTTCCTATCCTGATCTGTTTCTTTTGGAGGAGTGTTATACCCCATCTTAATGCGAATTGCTTCGGGAATGCCTCTGGCATTATTCACTTCCTTCGTTTTGCCACCTTTGCCCTTCGGCTTCGGTGGTTCAGGGAAATTCTCAAGTCCATCAACTATGGGAGACTCATTCCCTATGGCAGCCTCTTCGTCAGACATCCTGTGAATAGAGTCGTAGACAAGAGGGAAACAAGGAGAGGGAATGAATAAGCACAGGCAAAAGTTTCGACCAAAACAAATCAATTTTGATAGGAACCCAGATCAATCTCAGATTGGATGCAACTTCTCTGTATGATTTTTGGCTAGAACTAGTTCGAAAACAAGACCTAACCTAAGCCAAAACATAGAATGAATCGAATCTTGTCCACTGACCTGAGAAGATGGGATAGCTTTGATGCTAAGAACAGCTTTCCCAAGATGTAAGGATCAGCACGGATCAAACAGCCCCTAACACAGAAAACAAAACCCTAACAAACTCAGATCCAAACCCTAGATGAAGAACACGGGGAGCAAGATTGGATCCGAGAGGCAATGCGTACCCTAGCTTAGTGACGCACGGCGGCTACGGCGACGGAGGGCGGAGAAGTGCTCTGCATCGACGGGGAAGGTCCACGGCGGCGACGTTCCGGCAGTGAAGCGGCGACGGCGACGACGAAGACGAGGAGCTCTGCGGACGCTCGAGGAGGAAGACGGAGGAGTCGAGGCGAATGAATGTGTGGGAACGGTTTCGATGGGGGGATCGCCTTAAATAGGCACGATCTGAAGCGGTTACCAGATCACATCGTACGGTTCTCAGCAACTGACTCTTCCGTTTCAACGGCTCAGATGTGGTGGCGTATCGCGAGCGAAACTCAACGACCCGGAGAAGACGGGGACTCTACGGCCGAAGAATAGGTCTTGACCGAGAGCAAAAACTTCGATAAAGTTGGAAGCAATTGATTCGGAACTCAATGACGTTCGAAGCAATATGCTTTCCGTTTCAATTTTGCTTAACATTCAAGATCGAAAAGATTGGGAGCGAAACAGAATGGAGGGGTAGGGTCCGAAACTTATCACTTCGAAGAACAACAACGAAGCTAAAAATGATAAGCATAGAGGACAAAAGAAACGAATAAATAAAGCAATCTAAACACAGAACAAAAAGCAAATGGCAAACGAAGCTAAACTTGGGCGAAGAAAAACTCAAGCGAAACTAAACTAAAATAACACAATGAAGGTGAATATATACAGTGAATAGTTTCGATCTTACTGAACATTGTGTGAGTCTAAGATGTTCAACTCACATCTCAATGCACAAAACCTTTTCTCGTCCAATGGCTTCGTGAATATATCTGCCAATTGACCTTCAGTTCTTACATGGCTAATCTCAATGTCTTCGCGCTGAACATGATCTCGAAGAAAATGATGACGAATATCGATATGCTTCGTTCGAGAGTGTTGCACAGGATTGTGAGCAATCTTGATGGCACTCTCATTGTCACAAAGTAGAGGGATTTTCTTCATATGAATACCATAATCTTTCAGCGTCTGCTTAAGCCAAAGTATTTGAGTGCAGCATGAGCCAGCAGCAATGTATTCAGCTTCAGCAGTAGATATTGAGACACAATTCTGTTTCTTTGAAGCCCAACACACAAGAGATCTACCAAGAAAATTACAAGTGCCTGAGGTAGATTTCCTGTCAACCCTATCACCAGCCCAGTCTGAATCAGAATATCCAATCAAATCAAACTGAGTGCCTTTGGGATACCAAAGTCCCAACGAAGGAGTATGTGCTAGATATCGAAGAATTCGCTTCACAGCAATATGATGCGATTCCTTCGGATTTGCCTGAAAACGAGCACAAATACAAACTGATAGCATGATGTCAGGTCTAGATGCACATAAGTATAAGAGTGAACCTATCATAGACCAAAATTTTTTCTGATCGAAGGGTTTCCCTTTCTCATCTGCATCAAGAAAACCATTAGTAGGCATGGGAGTTCTAATGGTCTTGCATTCAGCAAGATCAAGCTTCTTTAGGCAATCCTTCAAGTATGTCTCTTGTGAAATAAAGGTGCCATTCTTCTGTTGTCGAATCTGAAGTCCAAGGAAAAACTTCAATTCTCCCATCATTGACATCTCATATTTCTTCGACATCATCCTTGCAAATTCTTCGCTGATCTCAGAGTTAGTACAGCCAAAAATGATATCATCTACATATATCTGACACACAAATAGATCATTGTTATATGATCGAGTGAAAAGAGTGGGGTCAGTTGTTCCTGGTTTGAAGCCTTTCTTCAGGAGGAAATCCTTCAATGTTTCATACCAAGCACGAGGTGCTTGCTTCAGTCCATACAAAGCTTTATGAAGCCTGTACACCATATCAGGATTCTTCGAGTCTTCAAAACCTGGAGGCTGCATAACATACACTTCTTCTTCGATTTCACCATTAAGAAAAGCACTCTTGACATCCATTTGATATAGCAATATATTTTTGTGGTTAGAAAAAGCAAGCATGACACGAATGGATTCGAGACGGGCTACTGGAGCATAGGTTTCACCAAAGTCAATGCCTTCGATTTGGGTGTAACCTTGTGCTACCAATCTAGCCTTATTTCTTACCACAATACCGTCTTCATCTTGCTTGTTGCGAAATATCCACTTGGTGCCAATAATGTTGTGCTTCGAGGGATCTGGCCTTTCAACAAGTGACCAAACCTTGTTCCTTTCAAACTGGTGAAGTTCTTCCATCATAGCCAATAACCAATCAGAGTCTTTTATGGCTTCATCATATTTTGAAGGCTCTAGCATAGAGACAAAGGAAAAATTTCCACAGAAGTTAGCCAAGCGAGTGCGAGATCGAGTAGTGGGACGACCTGGTAGATTGATATCTTCGAGAATCGAATCCACATCAACTCTTCTTCGAACTCGTGATAAAGCATTATCATTTGCTTCAGGCTCAGCATATGCTTCAGGATCTGCATCAGCTTCGGGTTCAGCTTCAACATTTCCTTCGTTCCCTTGACCTTCTTCGTCCTGTTCATCATTAGCTTCAGGATGGTGATCTCCAGCGCCCCGGGCTATGTGTGGGAACATTGGACCATCATCATCCCTTATAGCTTGACGTTCATTACCTTCGACAGGGCGAATCTCACCAATAGCCATGGACCTAATCACTTCATCAAGTGGAGGTTCATCTAGATCATGAGGCAAATGCTCCTTTTGAGAGCCATTAGTTTCATCAAATCTTACATTTACAGTTTCCATAACTTTCCCAAAGTGAGAGTTATAGACTCTTTAAGTGTGAGAGTTTGAGCCATAACCTAAAAGAAAACCTTCATGTGCCTTAGGGGCAAATTTGGAGCTATGATTCATATCTCTAATAAAGCATGGAGCACCAAATACCCTAAGATATGAGACATTTGGTTTGTTACCAGTGATAAGCTCATGTGAAGTTTTCTTCAAGAATTTGTGAAGGTAAACCTTGTTGATGATGTGACATGCAGTATTGATTGCTTCGGCCCAGAACCTAATAGGAGTCTTGTATTCAGCAAGCATAGTTCTGGCCATCTCAATAAGAGTTCTATTCTTCCTTTCAACTACACCATTCTGTTGAGGTGTATAAGCAGCAGAGAACTCATGAGTAAAACCATGATCATCAAGAAAATCTTCGATATTAGTATTCTTGAATTCAGTTCCATTATCACTTCGGATATGCTTCAGAGATAATTCATATTCTGTTTGAGCTCTCTTAGCGAATGACTTGAAGATTTCAACCACTTTGCTCTTGTCATCCAAAAAGAAAACCCAAGAATATCGTGAGAATTCATCAACAATAACTAGACCATATTTGTTTCCTCCCAGACTTGCATAATTTTGAGGACCAAAAATATCCATATGAAGCAATTCAAGAGGACGAGTGGTAGTCATGATGGTCTTTGCTGAATGATGTTTCTTCGTAATTTTACCAGCTTCGCAAGCACTGCAGAGACGATCCTTATCGAATTTTACTTCGGTAAGACCAATAACATGATTCTTCTTCACTAGGTTATGAAGATTTCTCATCCCTGCATGACCAAGTCTTCGATGCCATAACCAACCTGATGAAGCTTTTGCCATTAAGCAAGTGGATACAGCAGGGCCCGAAGAAAAGTCAACAATGTATAGATCTCCCTTTCGGTAACCCTCGAAGACAAACGAATAGTCATCCTGTGAAAAGACAACACAACGCGAAGCAGAAAACAACACAAGCATACCCATATCGCATAACTTTGAAATAGACATTAGATTATATCCAAGTGATTGAACTAGCATAACCTTGTCAATGTGCTTATCCTTCGATATGGCAATCTTACCCAAACCTAACACTTTACCTTTGTTGTTGTCACCGAAGGTAATGTACTTCAGAGAAGATTGAGATAGTTTTTCTTCGGTGAACAACTCCTTGTCTCCGGTCATATGATTTGTGCAACCACTATCCATGACCCATTCGGATCCACCGGAGACATAGCCCTGCAGAAGAATTAGTTCTTCTTAACCACCCACAAACGAGGAGGTGACTGAGAAGACGTTGAAGCACTGGTCGAAGCAATATTAAATCGGACAGGAGTGTATTGCTTCGGTGTACCATCAAGCACACCATAAATGTAAGTCCTCTGCGAATGGTTAGCATAAGTATGAGCATATGCAATCTTAGTACGATTATTATGAGGACGATACGTATGGCGACCAGTACGATAGTATTGCTTCTGCGGAACATTTGACTCGGTCACCAAAGGATCATTTCTTGTCTCAAGATAGTAGAAATGATTCGGTGGTACCGAAGGCTTTCCCTGCATAGAATGGTTAGCAGGCAATTTTTCCACCAGTGCTTTCTGCACCCATATCTGCCTCTTGTAAAATCCATTCTTTGGTGGAGTACCTACATACTCAGCTGAAACTTTTCCCTGTTCATCTTTCATGAGTTTGTAGTCTGAATCAAGTGATTCATCCACAATGAATTTGTTCATTTTGCAATCGAAACCTGAAAGGTTAGCAATATCAATGGGTTTCTCCTTAGCTAGAACCCAAACAGTCTTAGGATACTGCTCAGGCTCCCAATATGTGCCATCAGGATTTATCTTTCTTTCAAAGCCAACACCTTCATTCCTGGGATTCCTGTGAAGGAGAGCCTTCCTCAGGATATCACAGAGATATTGGTGTCCTTGCACACTTTTGAACATGCCTGTTTCAAATAAGTTTTTCAACCTGAGGAGTTCCTCGGTAACAGTAGGATTTTCCTCATCGGAGGCATTAGTATCATCAATAACAATAGGAGCTTTCCCTTTGGAAATAGTTTTGCTTCGTTCCAAACAATCCAAACAAGGTGATTCAGTTTTATCAATTGCTTCAGAACCTTGTTGAGCCATGAGAGAGAGATTGACATTTTCCAATTCTTCATGAGCCTCTGTCAGTTTTTCGAGAGCCACTTTCCTCTGAAGAAATTCATAGGTAAGCTTCTCATAATCAACTGAAAGAAGATCATGCCGAGAGGATAATTCTTCAACCTTCTCCTTCAGAGCAGCATGCTCATTGGTTAAAGTTTGATTCTTCTCAATCTCATTGATCAACAACGTTTCTGAATTCTTAATGGTTTTGCTCAGTGAATCAAGTTCATCTTGTTGAATTGAAGCAATTTTAGCAAGTTTAGCATAGCTTATCCTAGTATCACTTTCACATGAGGAATAATCAGAAGTATCATAGGTTGACTTGGATGAAGATACCTTTGCCTTGGCCATGAAGCAATATGCAGGAGTTTCATCTTCACTACTGTTGTTGGTGAAGAATGAGCTCGAAGCATTGACTGAAGCATCTGTCGAAGCAAATGCCAATCCAGCAACACCATCTGATTCGGACCCTGAAGCAGACCTTGAGTCTTGTTCAGCTTCGGAACCAGAGGCTTCGTCTTCTGAGTTCATCTCCCTTCCCAGATAGGCCTTGGCACGATGAGAGCTGCTTCGACAAGACGAGTGAGTCTTCGATGAAGAACCCTCACGCTTCTTATGATACTTCTTTCTCTTATCATCATCAGAATATTTCTTCTTTTCCCTTCTTGAACTGGAATCATATTTCTTTGACTCATGACTTCTGGAGGATCTGTAAGGCTTCGATGAAGAGTCTCTGAGAGAATGCTTCGATTTGTTCTCAGCTTCCCACAGAGGGCAATCAGCAATATAGTGTCCTGGTTTCTTGCACTTATAGCAGCAGTTGTCCTTCGATGGAGAGCTTCTTGAGGATGAACGGTGAGAAGAATGACTCGAGCTTCTTGAAGGATAACTCTTCTTGGGTGAAGAAAAACCTTTCTTCTGAAAGCGATTGTAGCGTCTCATGGTCAGTGCCAAATCCTTTCCAATGCTTGCAGGATCATCTGATTCGACACCTGAAGCAGAACTGACTTCGGGCGAAGAATGACGCGAAGCTTTTGCTTTCAGAGCATGAGATCTTCTTCGAGAACCATTTATGTCACGTTTCTCATCTTCTTCCATTTCAAAGGTAGTGAGTCTCTCAAGAACATCAGCAGCAACAAGATGTCTGTAGTCAGACCTTTCCTTGATCATCAGAACAATGTGATCGAGCGAATCATCTAGCGAGCGAAGAAGTGTTCTGACAACTGAGTGAGGAGTTATATCATCAGCACCGAGGGAAATCAACTCATTTGCCAGAGCTGTGAGTCTGCTGTAAATTGAGTGAACCTTTTCACCCTCGAGTCTTTTGAAGCGATAGAATTTGCTTCGGAGTGTGTCAATTCTGGCATCTCTCTGAGTAGAAACACCTTCACCAATCTTTTCAAGATAGTCCCAGACACCTTTGGCCGAAGGAATATTCTTCACTTCATGATACTTTTCTGGAGTCAAGTGATTTGTGATGAACACCCAGACAACCGAATCCAGATCCATCAGTTGAGCTTCTTCAGGAGTGATAGCATTCTTGTCAGTAACTGTAACACCATGTAAGACAACTTGCCATGCAGTGGAATTGATAGCCATAATATTCCTCTTCATCTTGTCCTTCCAGTAAGAGTAGTCCTTCCCATTGAAAATAGGAATAGGTTCGCCAGAGCGAATGGCTGCGAAAGACATACTAGAAGACATACTTGAAAACACTCCAGGAGGTTAATCCAAAAAGAGTGCCTAGCTCTGATACCAATTGTTAGACCAAGTATGTGATCAGAGGGGGAGGGGGTGAATGATCACTTCAAAATTTCGCATGAAACTTTGAAGTGAAGCCTAACACAGCAATCGAAACTATTCAACAGAAAGGTAAACATTGAAGCAGAACGTGATCGAAGCAGAACATAGTGAATCAAAAGTATCGAATCAATTTCATCGAAGCAGAACTCTGAAGCAATTGACAAACAGAATGTAAGTGCGGAAAGTAAAATGAACTCTTGACTCGGCGATGTTTGTTCGACCAGTTCACACTCTGCAAAGTGCTACGTCTGGTTGGAGGGACTTGTGATTGAACACAGGAGCTAACCTCTCTCCGTCCATTTCTCCACTGCACCAATCTCCTTGAGCTTGGTCAGTTCTTCACTCTTGGTTGATTATTGAGGAAATCACCGAAACCTTTGACAAACTGGACTTCGAGGCGACAATAACTCTTCGCTCTCTGAAGAACAACTCTCTAACCGTCTAGGAGAATTGCAGTTCTCCAAGATAACAAGGCTAGCAAACTTCTTCCTAAGTCATAATGAATCAACTCAGATCAATAGGACTTATGCTTCGGTGTATTGGTATTTGAAATGCTTCGGTGGGGTTGCTCTCTCTCTCTCTCTCCTGTAGGGAATCAATGTTGGAGCAGCCAACCCGCCAATGGGGGCGGGGGTGGCGTATTTATAGGCAGCAATCCCAAGGTGCGAAATGACTGAAGTGACCCGATGTGACAGCTTGACACCTGTCCCCAACGGTCATATTTCCAATCAAAGCGCAACTTTACTTGCGGTCCAAGTAAAGCTGACTCACGGACTTGGTTCTGCTTCAGGAGCCGAAAGAACAAAGTCTTCGCTGGTGAAGCATTACCTAGCTCACATGAGATTTCTTCGACTCTGGCTTCTCACTGGTTTAGATTCGATCTGAGTCTTTTCATCAAAACCTTCGGAATACATTTACTAAACCCCTCTTGATAGTACGGTTTTTCCTACGACTCAAAGAAGTAAAAAGAACTATGCAAAAACAACTAAGTCTTGCGCCATCTTGATCAACTTCTTCGATGAGACGTGCTTCAGGATTCCTTATCTTTTTAGGGGTCGACATCCGTAATAAGCTTCGCTCCAGAGGATATGCTTCGATAAAAGAGTAAATCTTCGTTGAAGCTTTATCACCAACCTATAACTTCAGGAACCTAACCATCTGTTTCACACTAGAAAACTTGTTAGTTCCTCTACTGTTTTGACCAACAATATCCAAAACTCATGAGGGTATAACTTTGCTCTTACAATCTCCCCCTTTTTGGACTATTGTTGACAAAACAGGCATCGATAAAAGATTTGGAATTTTGAATTGAGACGAGAACAAACTCTAAGATATGAAGCTTTTGACTCCCCCTGAATGCAAGCATCGAAGATTTTTAGTCGAAGTAAAAACTGAAAGGTAAACTAACAAGACTAAAAAGCAAAGATAAAAGATAGTGTGCAACTCCCCTATCTTGAAGAGTGGAGTCCCCGGCAACGGCGCCAGAAATTTGCTTGATACACGAGATAATACACGCCCCTCGTTGGTTACCCCAAGTAGAAGGTGAGATGTAGCGTAGCGGCAAATTTACCTTAGCGAAGATGCTAAGGTTGAGTATCGAACACGTAGGACTCCAAGATCGACAAGTAGGTTGTAAAGTGAACAATGGCGCCGTTTACAACCTAGGTTGCTTACTTCACCTGGACCTGCACACACAACAGATAGCTTTGCTCCCAACGAGTACAGAGGAGTTGTCAGTTCCTCCGGCCTTGTTGTTTACAAAGGAAAAAACGCACGGGATAATAATGATTGTGATAGCTACGGAAAAGTAAATACTGAAAGTAAATTGAAGGTGTAAACAGTGTTGGAAATATGGACCGGGGTACTATGATGTTCACCAGTGATGTCTCTCTCCCAAAAGAAGATAAAATAGCCATGCGAGGTACACAAATTACAGCTGGGAAATTGACAGGATTATGTGTGCAAACCAATGCTAATTATGGTAAACATAAAGGAAGAGGCTCAAAAGCATGGGCAGTACGCCAAGACAAGTAGACCGAAATCCATCTGCATCTACCTACTAATCATCCACCTTGAGATATCTATCCAGAACATCTCACTGGTATTAAGTTGCGAATCCACCCAAAGTGTAAACTCAAAGCAACAGACAGCTGCATTAAATAACTTTGCGTAAAGTAAACAATCCTTGCACCCATAAGTACAAGCACCGTTGTTTTCCCCCTTGTGGCAACATCACATACCCTAGACTCATGTTTCTGTCACTCAAGCTAGTCATCAGGGGGCATGAACCCACAATCATGCATAACGCTCCCTCTTGGAGTCACTACCTACTACTTGGCCAAAGCAATAAACAGCAACGGAGAACATGCAAGAATTACTCAAGAACATAAATATAAAAGAAGATAATCAAATATATAACTCAATCACAATCTGAACATAATCTCATAATCCATCGGATCCCAGCAAACTCAACATAGCAACAACAGAAAGATTACATAAGTGCCTCAATAATGTAGGGAAGCTCACGACGTTTAATCCATGAAGAACAAAGAGGGTAGGAGAACATCACATAGCTACTGATCATAGACCCATGGTCCAAGGTGGACTACTCACGGTTAATCCGGGAAGCATCCATGGTGGTGGAGAAGCTCCTGGAGGTGATTCCTCCCTCCGACAGGGTGCCGGGAAGAGGTCTTCTGGTGCTCCCGATCTTGGAAGCGCGGCGGCGGAACAGATGAGAGATCGCGAAAAAGGGTTCCGTCCCCGAGGGTTTCTCGTCACCGGGAATAAATAGGCGAAAGGGGCAGCCGGAGGTGGGCCAGGGGCTCCAGGCGCCCCCCTGGCGCGGCCAGGGGTGGGGCCGCCCCCTCTGGCCGCCTGGGCCCCCCTGGATCACCTCTGTCCCCTCTTGGGCTCTTCGCGAAGCTTCCGGTACGCTGATTTTTCCTATATTTTTCCCGGATTTTTTCTGGTACTTTTAATAAGGGGGAAACCTGAAATAGAAAAAGAGCAGAAAACAGGAACTGGCACTGGGGTGCACTGAGTTAATAGGTTAGTCTAAATATGATCAAAAGTTTATGGAAGTTCATCAATATCATAGCAATATCACACAAAAGAGATATGGAGCAAGCAGAAATTATAGATACGTTTTGGACGTATCAGCAGGAAATAGACACCCAGGTGAACACTTGCTATATTTATCACAACTATGTTCATTATTTAAGCTTGCAGGTGTGTCACTGGAGTTCATCATGAAGAAATTATTCTCCATATCACTTATAGGTAAAGCTTCAGATTGGTATAAGCTCCTTGATAACTCACATCTACTTAATTGGGAAGAGCTTATGTCTCTCTTTTATACAAAGTTTTACCCTCTTCATGAAATTCATTGAGACAGGAACTACAACTACAACTTTTGGTCTCGCGACGGAGAGAGCATCGCTCAAGCTTGGGGGAGACAAAAATTTGTGCCAGGCTCTCTCGTCAGGATAAGGAGATGTTGGATGCCTCCTCTAGCGGGGTATTCCAAACAAAAAGCATTGAAGAAAAATGGCATCTCATCGAGAGGATCCAGAAGAACACTGAAGACTGGGAAATCGATATTGGTATTGAACCCGCTATAAATTATGAGCACGATTACATTGAGAGCTATGTGAAAACTGATTACTTTAATACCTTTTGTTCTAAGATTGGTCTTGATTCCCAGCTTATGATTGATTTCTGTAAGAACTTAGCCTCTCACATTGACTCTTCGAAAGAGGAGAAGGATCAGTATCAGAAACCCTTTAAAGAATTACCTATTGATATAAATGTTGCTAACCCTATTCTGCCTGCAGTTTTCTATGGAAAGCCCCCTTTTCCTACAAGGATGAAGGAGCACTCTTTTGTGACAAGCATAATGAATAAAAGTGAGAGAAGAACTGATGAACCTGAGGACCTGATCAAGGTCGATCCTCAAGTTACGGTGATTAAATATTTAGTCACTAATGATATTTCAGATTCCAAGATAAATTTTTGTGCCGTTTCAACTAACATTGTCACAGCCAAGAATAAGAGTCCAATTTAACGTACACCAGTTGTATCTGTCAAGATAGGAGATCACAACTATTACGGGCTCTGCGATCTGGGATCCAGTGCTAGCGCTATTCCTTATTCACTCTATTAGGAGATCATGGGTGAGATTTCACCCTTTGAACTTGAAGAAGTTGATGTTACCATTTATCTAGCAAACAAAGAAATTATCTCTCCCATCAGAATCGTGAGACATGTTGAAGTCCTATGTGGAAATGTAAAGTATCCTACCGACTTTCTCGTACTTGGTTCAGTGCACGATAGTTTTTGCCCTATTATCTTTGGTAGACCATTCCTCAACACTTGTGGTGCTGTTATAGACTGTAAGAAAGGTAAAGTCTCTGTTGAATTCAATGGTGAGCCATATGAATTTAACTTTTCTAAATTTTCCAAGCAACCTCGTGGTACTGATTTACTTAGTGATGATAAAATTATTGAAAATATTGCTTCTATTGCTATTCCTCCTAATGATCCTTTGCAGCAATATATGGAAGACCAGGAGAATGATATGCATATGCAGGAAAGAAATGAGTTGGAAGAAATATTCACAAGACAAACTACTATCCTGAAGCACAACCTTCCAGTTGAGCCTTTAGGAATCCTAGCACAACCAAAAGAAGACCCGGTGTTTGACCTCAAACCACTTCCCGATACGCTCAACTATGCTTATTTAGATGAAAAGAAAATATATCATGTCATTATCAATGCTAACCTTTCAGGATTTGAAGAAGAGAGATTATTGGAGACACTTCACAAACACCGTGGTGCCTTGGGCTATACCCTTGATGACCTTAAGTGTATTAGTCCATCGATTTGCCAACACACTATCAATCTCGAGCCCGATGCTAAGCCAGTTGTTGATCATCAACGACGGCTGAACCCAAGGATGAAGGACATGGTTAGGACAGAGATTCTCAAGATTCTAGCCGCAGGTATCATCTATCCTATAGCTGATAGTAGGTGGGTAAGTCCAGTTCATTATGTTCCTAAGAAATGAGGTATGATGTTGTTCCTAATGATAAAAATGAACTAATACCTCAAAGAGTTGTTATTGGATATAGAATGTGTATTGGTTACAGGAAGTTGAACAAGGCAACCAGGAAGGATCACTACCCACTTCCCTTTATTGATCAGATGCTAGAGAGGTTGTCTAAAAACACCCACTTTTGCTATCTTGATGGGTACTCCGGCTTCTCTCAAATTCATGTTAACACCGCCGATCAAGAGAAGACCAGCTTCACGTGTCCCTACGGTACTTATGCTTACAGGCGTATGCCTTTTGGTTTATGCAATGCACCTGCTACTTTTCAGAGATGTATGTCTGCTATTTTTCATGGTTTCTGTGAGGAGATTGTGGAAGTCTTCATGGACGATTTCTCCGTCTATGGAACTTTCTTTGACCACTGTCTCCACAATATTAATAAAGTTTTGCAGAGATGCGAGGACACAAAATTAGTTCTAAATTGGGGAAAATGTCACTTCATGGTTAACGAAGGGATCGTTCTTGGTCACAAGATTTCCGAGAGGGGAATTGAAGTGGAGAAGGCAAAGATTGAAGCTATCGAGAGGATGCCCTATCCAAGGGACATTAAAGGTATTCGTAGTTTTCTCGGTCATGCTGGTTTCTATAGAAGATTTATCAAAGACTTTTCTAAGACCTCGAGACCCCTCACTAATCTTCTACAGAAGGATGTTCCTTTTGTATTTGATGAATATTGTAAGGAGGCTTTCGAAGTTCTTAAGAAAGCTTTGATAACCGCTCCTATAGTACAACCACCTGACTGAAAATTTCCCTTTAAAATTATGTGTGATGCTAGTGATTTTGCTGTTGGATCTGTGTTAGGACAAAGGGTTGATAAGAAATTGAATGTTATACATTATGCTAGCAAGACCCTTGATAGTTCTCAAAAGAATTATGCTACTACTGAGAAGGAATTCTTAGCAGTAGTGTTTGCTTGTGATAAATTTAGACCTTTATTGTCGATTCTAAAGTTATTATTCATACCGACCATGCTGCTCTTAAGTACCTTATGGCGAAGAAGGATGCCAAACCAAGACTCATCAGGTCGGTACTCCTTCAAGAATTTGATTTATAGATTGTTGATAGAAAAGGAGCAGACAATCCGGTGGCGGACAATCTTTCAAGGATGGAAGATATACCTCATGACCCCATCCCAGTCAACGACAGATTTCCAAATGAACAACTTGCCGTTGTAAAAGTACAATCTCTCTCCGATCCTTGGTTTGTAGATTATGCTAATTTTATCGTTGCAAAGTATATGACTCCAGGTTTAACATTTCAATAAAGGAAGAAGTTCTTCCATGATTTGAGGCACTACTTTTGGGATGACCCTCATCTTTTCAAAGAAGGTCCTGACGGGATCGTGAGAAGATGCATACCGGAACATGAGCAGAACGACATTCTCAAGAAATGTCATGATAGTCCCTATGGAGGACATCACGCCGGTGAGTGGGCCGCACTAAGGTTCTCCAATCAGGTTTTTATTGGCTTACTGTCTTTAAAGATGCTAGAAATTATGTTTTATCTTGTGATAAGTGTCGGAGAGTGATACGTCCAAAACGTATCTATAATTTCTGCTTGCTCCATGCCTCTTTTGTGTGATATTGCTATGTTATTGATGAACTTCCATACACTTTTGATCATATTTGGACTAACCTATTAACTCAGTGCACCCCAGTGCCAGTTCTTGTTTTCTACTATTTTTCTATTTCAGGTTTCCCCCATATTAAAAGTGCTCCAAAAATTCGGGAAAAATCCAATAAAAAATCAGCGCTTCGGAAGCTTCGGGAATCACCGAGGGGGGGGGGGGCAGAGGGGACCACCAGAGCCCCAGGCGCCCTCCCGGTGCGCCCTAGGGTGGGGCCGCGTCAGGGGGCCTCCTGGACCCTTGGTGGCCCCCCTGGCTGCCCCCCTTCGCCCATATATTCTCCGTGACGCAAAACCTTCGAAAGAGGAACCCTTTTTTGCGATCTCTCCTCTGTTCCGCCGCCGCCGCGCTTCCAAGATCGGGAGCACCAGGAGACCTCTTCCCGGCACCCTGCCGGAGGGAGGAACCACCTCCGGGAGCTTCTCCACCACCATGGATGCTTCTCGGATGAACCGTGAGTAGTCCACCTTGGACCATGGGTCTATGATCAGTAGCTATGTGATGTTCTCCTCCCCTCTTTGTTCTTCATGGATTAGACCTCGTGAGCTGCCCTACATGATCGAGGCACATATGTAATCTTTCTTCTGTTGCTATTTTGAGTTTGCTGGGATCCGATGGATTATGAGACTATGTTTAGATTGTGTTTGAGTAATATATTTGATTCTCCTCTTTTATATTTATGTTCTTGAGTAATTCTTGCATGTTCTCTGTTGCTGTTTATTGCTTTGGCCAAGTAGTAGGTAGTGACTCCAAGAGGGAGCGTTATACATGATTGTGGGTTCATGCCCCCCGATGACTAGCTTGAGTGACAGAAACATGAGTCTAGGGGATGTGTTGTTGCCACAAGGGAGAAAACAACGATGCTTGTACTTGCGGGTGCAAGGATTGTTTACTTTACGCAAAGTTCTTTAATGTAGTTGTCTGTTGCTTTGAGTTTACACTTTGGCTGGGATTCGCAACTTAATACCAGCGAGATGTTCTGGATAGATATCTCAAGGTGGATGATTAGTAGGTAGATGCATATGGATTTCGGTCTACTTGTCTTGGTGTACCGCCCGTGCTTTTGAGCCTCTTCCTTTCTTTATAGCATAGTTAGAATTGGTTTGCGCACATAATCCTGTCAATTTCCCAGCTGTAATTTGTTTACCTCGCATGGCTATTTTATCGTCTTTTGGGAGAGAGACATCACTAGTGAACATCATAGGACCCCGGTCCATATTTCCAATAATGTTTACACCCACTATTTATTTACTGCTTTATTTACTTTTCCGTTTCTATCACTATCATTATTATCCCGTGCGCTTGATCCTTTGTAAACAAGAAGGCCGGAGGGATTGACAACCTCTCTGAACTCGTTCGGAGCAAATTTATCTGTTGTGTGTGCAATTCCAGGAGAAGCAAGTGATTCTTTTCAGACAGCGTATTACTTGCCGAACCACCTAATTATCATTGTTGGAGTCCTAATGGTCGATCCTCAACCTTGGTATCTTTACCAAGGGAAATTGCCGCTATCTACATCTCAACCTTCCACTTTGGGTAACCAACGAGGGGGCGAGAAATCGTACCATCAAAAGCAATTTCTGGCGCCGTTGCCGGGGACTCCGCACTTCAAGATAGGGGAGTTGCACACTATCTTTTATCTTTGCTTTTTAGTCTTGTTAGTTTACTTTTTTAGTTTTTGCTTTAGTGTCCTTTATCAAAAATCAAAAAAAAGTTATCTTGGTTGCTGCTGCTATGGGTTCCTCCGAGAACACCAAGTTGTGTGACTTCACTAGTCATAACAACAGTGACTTTATCTGCACTCCTATTTCTACACCTGCCACTTCAACACCTTCTTATGAGATTAAACCTGCTTTGCTGAACCTTGTTATGAAAGATCAATTTTCCGGTGCTGGAGATGCTGCTGCTTTGCACTTAAATAATTTTATTGAGCTCTGTGATATGCAAAAGTACAAAGACGTAGATGGTGATATTGTTAAGCTTAAGCTTTTTCCTTTCTCCTTGAGAGGAGGAGCTAAAATCTGGGTTCAATCCTTGCCTAGGAATAGCATAGATTCTTGGGATAAGTGCAAGGATGCTTTTATTGGGAATTACTACCCCCCTGCTAAGATTATCCAATTGAGGAGTTATATTATGAATTTTAAGAAATTGGATAATGATCACGTTGCCCAAGCTTGGGAACGCATGAAATCTCTTGTTAAGAATTGCCCTACGCATGGTTTGACTACTTGGATGGTTATCCAAACTTTTTATGCAGGCTTGAACTTTACCTCGCGGAACCTGCTAGATTCGGCCGCGGGAGGAACCTTTATGTCAACAATGCTTGGTGCTGCCAAAAAACTACTCGATGAGATGATGACCAACTATTCCCAATGGCACACCGAAAGAGCTCCAACAGGTAGGAAGGTAAACTCTGTCGAGGAGATCTCCTCCCTCAATGAAAAAGTTGACTTGATTATGTCTCTACTTACCAAGCAATCTCCTATTGATCCTCATGATATTCCTTTAAATTCTTTGATTGCTCAAGATCAAGTAGATGTGTGATGGCTTCTCGCCCCTCGTTGGTTACCCCAAGTGGAAGGTATGAGATGCAGTGCAGCAGCAAGTTTCCCTCGGTGAAGATACCAAGGTTGTCGAACCAGTAGGACTCAGGAGATACAAGTAGGTGGCAACGTCGCCAAAAATTTCTTCCTGACTAGGGCGTTGTCGTGGACCTGCACACAGCAACAAATAACTTTGCTCCCAACTAGTACAGAGGAGTTGTCAATTCCTCCGGCCTTGTCGTTTACAAAGGATCAACGCAAGAGATAAAAGGTGCAAAGGAAAGTAAAAGCTGAAAGTAAATTGAGGGTGCGAACAATAATGTGAAGATGGACCAGGGTCCCGTGATTTTCACTAGTGATGTCTCTCTCCCAAAAGACGATAAAAGTGCTAGCGAGGTACACAAATCACAGTTGGGCAATTGACAGGATTATGAAGGCACCGCAATGCTAACTATGCTGCAAAGAAAGGAAGGGCTCAAAAGAAATGGGCAGTACGTCAAGGTAAGTAGACCGAAATCAATTTGCATCTACTACGAATCATCCACCTTGAGATATCTATCCAGAACATCTCGCTGGTATTGAGTTGCGAATCCCACCCAAAGTGTAAACTCAAAGCAACAGACAACTTCATTAAAAGAACTTTGCGTAAAGTAAACAATCCTTGCACCCGCAGGTAAAAGCACCGTTGTTTTATCCCTGGTGTCAACAACACATCCCCTAGTCTCATGTTTCTGTCACTCAAGCTAGACATCAAGGGGCTGAACCCACAATCGAGCATAACGCTCTCTCTTGGAGTTGCAAATAAAATACTTGGCCAAAGCAAATACCGCAACGGAGAACATGCAAGAATTTACTCAAGAACAAAATATAAAAGAGAAGAACCAAATATATTACTCATCACAATCTGAATATAGTCTCATAATCCATCAGATTCCAACAAACTCAGCATAGCAACAGCATAAATTACATAGATGCCTTGATCATGTGAGGAAGCTCACGAGGACTCGAAAGTGGAAGCACAAAAGGGGGAGAGATAGATCACATAGCTACTGGTCACGGACCCATGGTCCAAGGGAAACTACTCACGGTACATACGGGAGGCGTCCATGGCTATGGAGGGTCTCTCGGAGGGGGTAGCTTCTCCCGGCAGGGTGCCGGAGCAGCTTCTCCAGGCAGCCCCGATCTAGAAACGGCGGCGGCGGCAGAACAGAGGCGAGATCGCGAAATAGGAGTCCGTCTTAGGGGTTTCCACCCCGAGGGGTAAATATAGGGGAAGGGGGGCGTCGAGGGGACCCACGAGGCAGTCAGGAGGGTGATATGTCCAAAATGTATCTATAATTTCTGCTTGCTCCATGCATGTTTTGTGTGATATTTCTATGATCTAGATACACTTTCATACACTTTTGATCATATTTGGACTAACCTATTAACTCAGTGCACCATAGTGCCAGTTCCTGTTTTCTGCTGTTTTTCTATTTCAGTTTTCCCTCATATAAAAAATGCCAGAAAAATTCCAGGAAAAATATTGGAAAAATCAGCGTACAGGAAGCTTCGCGAAGAGCCCGAGTGGGGCCAGAGGGGGGCCAGGGGTGGCCCAGGCGGCCACCCGGCGCGGCCCCACCCCTGGACGCGCCAGGGGGGCGCCTGGGGCCCCTGGTCCACCTCTGGCTGCCCCCCTTCTCCTATATATTCTCCGTCACGGGAAACTTCTGAAGCGAGAACCCTTTTTCGTGATCTCTCCTCTGTTCTGCCGCCGCCGCGCTTCCGAGGTCGGGAGCACCAGAAGACCTCTTCCCGGCACCCTGCCGGAGGGAGGGCCGACCTCCGGGAGTCTCCTCTCCACCATGGATGCTCCCCGGATGTCTCGTGAGTAGTTTTCCTTGGACCATGGGTCCGTGATCAGTAGCTATGTGATGTTCTCCTCCCCTCTTTGTTCTTCATGGTTTAGACCTCGTGAGCTTCCCTACATGATCGAGGCACTTTTGTAATATTTCTGCTGTTGCTATGTTGAGTTTGATGGGATCTGATGGATTATGAGATTATGTTCAGATTGTGATTGAGTAATATATTTGGTTTTTATCTCTTATATTTTTGTTCCTAAGTAATTCTTGCATGTTCTCCGTTGCTGTTTATTGCTTTGGCCAAGTAGTAGGTAGTAACCCCAAGAGGGAACGTTATGCTCGATTGTGGGTTCATGCCCCCCGATGACACGCTTGAGTGGCAAAATCATGAGTCTAGGGGATGTGCTGTTGCCACAAGGGGGAAAACAACGGTGCTTGTAACCGCGGTTGCAAGGATTGTTTACTTTACACAAAGTGCTTTTTAATGAAGTTGTCTGTTGCTTTGGGTTTACACTTTGTGTCGGGCTCGCAACTTAATACCAGCGAGATGTTCTGGATAGATATCTCAAGGTGGATGATTAGTAGTAGATGCAGTTGGATTTCGGTCTACTTATTTTGGCGTACTGCCCGTGCTTTTGAGCCTCTTCCTTTCTTTTGTAGCATAGTTAGCATTGCGGTGCGTTCATAATCCTGTCAATTGCCCTTCTGTAATTTGTTTACCTCGCATAGCAGTTTTATCGTGTTTTGGGAGAGAGACATCACTAGTGAACATCACGTATCCTGGTCCATATCCTGATTACTGTTTCCACGCTCATTTACTTTTCTGCTTTTACTTTCAGTTGCTATCATTATCCCTTGTGTTTGATCCTTTGTGAACAACAAGACCGGAGAGATCGACAACCTCTCTGAACTTCGTTGGGAACAAAGTTATTTGTGTCTGTGTGCAGGTCCGCGTCAGTTGCGCCGCTGACACCTACTTATCATCTTTGGAGTCCTACTGGAGACAAACCTTGGTATCTCTACTGGGGGAAATTTGCTGCTGTGCTACATCACGCCTTACACTTGGGGCTCACCAACGAAGGGCGAGAAGACTACACCCGTCAACTCTCGCGCCATCAAGCAAATTTCTGGCGCCGTTGCCAGGGACTCCGAGTGCTAAGATAGGGGAGTTGCACACTACCCTTTACCTTTGTTTTTTAGTCTTGTTAGTTTACCTTTCAGTTTTATCTTTGTGTCTTTTATCAAAAATCACAAAAAAATCGGCCACACTTGCTGCTTCTATGGGTTCCACTGAAAACAACAAGTTGTGTGACTTCACTAGTCACAACAACCAAGACTTTATTTGCCCCCCCATTGCCACACCTGCCACTTCAGCTACCTCTATGAAATTAAACCTGCCTTGCTAAACTTTGTTATGAGAGATCAATTCTCTAGTGCTGGAGATGATGATGCTTTACACTTGAACAATTTTGTTGAATTATGTGATATGCAAAAGTATAAAGAAGTAGAAGGTGATATTGTTAAGCTCAAGCTCTTTCCTTTCTCTTTAAGGGGAGACGCTAAAATTTGGTTTCAATATTTGCCTAGGAATAGCATAGATTCTTGGGATAAGTGCAAAGATGCTTTTATAGGGAAGTACTACCCACCTGCTAAAATTATCCAATTAAGGAGTAACATTATGAATTTTAAGCAATTGGATAATGAACACGTTGCCCAAGCTTGGGAACTAATGAAATCTCTTGTTAAGAAATGCCCTACACATGGTTTGACTACCTGGATGGTTATCCAGACTTTTTATGCAGGCTTGAACTTTACCTCGCGGAACCTGTTAGATTCAGCCGCGGGAGGAACCTTTATGTCAACTACACTTGGTGCTGCCACGAAGCTTCTCGATGAGATGATGACCAATTATTCCCAATGGCACACCGAACGCGCTCCAACAGGTAGGAAGGTAAACTCTGTCGAGGAAGTTACCTCCCTAAATGAAAAAGTTGACTTAATTATGTCTCTACTTACCAAGCAACCCTCTATTGATCCTCATGATGTCCCTTTAAATTCTTTGGTTTCCCAAGAACAAGTAGATGTGAACTTTATTGCTAGAAACAACTTCAACAACAATGCTTATAGGGGTAATTTTGCTAGCAATCCTAGACCGTTTCCATCCAACTATGGGAACAACAACACCTACCCTAGCAACAAGAACCCCTCTTCTGAATTGGAAATCATGCTTAGAGACTTTATCACTACCCAAAAAGCCTTCAACAAAAATGTAGAGGAGAAATTAGCTAAATTAGATAATCTCTCTTTGAAGGTAGAAAGCTTAGCCCTTGATATTGAGATGCTTAAAATTAGAACCTCTCCCCTTGAGGAGAAGAAGGCCACTCCTATTAATGCTATCCAATTACAAATTAATGAAAATATTAGGATGATGGCTAAACTTAAAGAAAGGTGGGCTAGAGAAAAAGAGGAAGAGGATAGAATTAAGAGCCTTCCTACACACCACACAGTTTCCACTATCCAAATTGTTGAGGACACCCAAACTATTAGCACCCAATGCACTCCTAGTCTCGTTGGACCTATTAATGGTGATGCTAATACCTCAACCAAAGATGAAGAAACTCCTATGAACATAGAGGGTTTCAAACAAGTGAGCCTAGACGACACCACTACCACCTTTGATAGTAGTGATATTGATTTTGATAGTTGCACCTTCTCAGAAGTTATTAGCTTGCTACACACAATGTCTAGAGACCCCCACACTAGCACACTTAATCTTGCCTTCACGAAGCATATCACAAATGCTCTCATCAAAGATAGGGAGGAGAAGCTTAGAGTAGAAGCGTCCATACCTAGGAAGCTAGATGATGGTTGGGACCCTATGCTCAAAATTAAATTAAATAACTTCTCTTGCTATGCCTTATGTGATGTTGGAGCTAGTACCTCCGTTATGCCCAAAAGAATATTTGATATGTTTGAATTGAAGCCCTTTGAGCCTTGTTCTTTTGGTGTTTGTCTTGTCGATTCTTCCGTAAAGAAACCTTTGGGGAAGATCGACGATGTTCTTATCATTGTCAATGACAACTATGTTCCCGTTGATTTTATTGTTATGGTTATAGAGTGTGAACCTTTGTGTCCAATTATTTTGGGACGTCCTTTTCTTCGCACCGTTGGTGCGGTTATTGACATGAAAGAGGGGAATATAAAATTCCAATTCCCATTCAAAAAGGGGATGGAACACTTCCCTAGAAAGAAAATCAAGTTACCTTTTGAGTCCGTTACACGGGCTAGTTATTCTCTTTCTCTTGATAAAACTTGATTCTTCTTTTGCATCATGCCTAGCTTAAAGGCATAAAAGAAAGCGCTTTCGGGAGGCAGCCCGCAACGAATTTAGGTTTCTTTTTGCTTTTTGTTGTGTCTTGATGTTTGTAACTACTGTAGCAACATCATTGTATCTTTATTTTTCAGCTTTGTGCCAAGTTATAGCCTCTTATGATAAGGGAAGCAAAAGTTGTGACGTGCTGTCGAGAAAACAGATTCTGTCCCTTGACAGAAAAATTTGAATCAAATCACCAGATCATATTTTTGATCTGATTTTTTTGACAGCATGCTCTATACAATTGTGAAACTTCCGTATGTTCTGAGTTTATTGATTTGAGTTGCAGAAGTGCCCCTAAAAAATTCTTTACTACCTGTTGTTCTGTTTTTCACAGATTCTGCCACATTTTGTCTCTCCTAACTTTTGCAAACCTTAAGGTTGCTTTTTCTTTGCAAAAACTTTTTGGCACTCTTGAGAAACAGTAGCTATTCAAGAATATCTTTATATCCAGTGGGGAAAAATTATTTTATTGAGGGTACTAACCTCTCTAATCAGCTTATGATGAGTTATGTATGAAGGTAGTTTTCAAGTGTGCGATGGAAGATGATGAAAGAAGATCCAGGAGTGTCAAGCGCTCAAGCTTGGGGATGCCCCCATGCATCCCCAATAAATATACAAGGATACTCAATCGTCTAAGCTTGGGGATGCCCCCGTGCATCCCCTTCTCCATCAACAATCATCAGTTCGTCCTTCGTCTCACTATATTTTTATCACTTCATGCGTTATGTGCTATGCTTGGAGCGTCTCGCTCTTAGGTTTTATTTTTAGTTTTCTTTAGATTTGCTTGTTGTTCATAACAAGTTAGATCCCGTCTTACTTTGTGTGGGAGAGAAACACGCTCCACTTTCAAAATCTAGAACACATCATAGGATTTTTCCTGCTTATCTTTTTGCTGTTGTGTGTTCTTTATCTTTTCGTAGTTGCTGCCATGTTTAGTCTTAGTCTTAGTTTGTCTTTATCAAGAGCCTTGACTTTTGTTTAGTTTGTTGCTGGAACTCTTTTTAGTTTTCATGTTTATCTTGTTAAAGAGAGTTGGTTGTTGCACTGAGTTGTGTCTTGTCTTGAAAGTAGGTAATTGAGGTTGCTATTTAATTCTAGTAGTAACTTGCAATAGTTTTGAGGTATTGTTGTGAGTAATGTTTGAACTTTTGGTGTCAAGAGATCTAGCCTATTAGTGATAGGTGTCGTATTTTGGGCAATCTTTGTGTATTTTCAAAACCTGCAAAACTAGTTGAGAACTCTAGCTACTAGATGGATCACTAATCTTTGGAGGGATCGAATATTAGAGAACACTCACGTACCATCAGTCGAGGATGCGCAAGGATAACCAAACCCCCATACACTCCTCCTCGGGGTACTTGTCTCTTTGTGAACCTCCTTTTTAGATTGAGAGTTACCGATAATAAGTGTGTGAGTTCTTCGGACTAATGTAAGTATTGAAAGTTGACACTTCCACCTTCCCATATTTTGCTAGACTCTCCCGTTCCGTGCATTGCTTTCTTCTCACTCCGAGAGTTGGTGTCCACCTTTGCCGGTACATCCAAACCCTTGGCATGATACGCTCTGTCATCATAAACCTCCTTATATCTTTCCTCAAAACAGCCACCATACCTACCTATCAAGGCATTTCCATAGCCTTTCCGAGACATATTGCCATGCAACATCCACCTCTTCATGACTTGATCTTCATGTCATACATGTTCCTGCTACACTGGCAGCGACCTACATTGCATACATCATGATAGTTACATCTTCTTTATGATTTTGAGTACCTTGTAAAGTGTGAAAGATCTCCTTTATCTTCTTGTAAAATAGAGTGTTGCCCTTAAGTGAGGAAAAGATCCCAAAGTGGACACAATAAAAGATCCCAAAGAGGACAAATGAGAGTCAAATAGAAAGAGCCATTGAGGCCACAAAAAATACAAAAAAATTGAAAAAAGAGAAAAAGAAATAAAAAGAGAGAAAGGGGCAACACTACTATCCTTTTGAGAGATCCACACTAGTACTCCCTTTATATCCTTGTACTCCATCGAGATGATAATTATGCATATAGCTATGTGGGGACCTTCACACTATAGAACTTAGCTTGCATATTCCAAGGATGAGCCTCTTCAAATTAGCTCTAGGTCTTCATGAGCGAGCAAGTTAGATGCATCCCCACTAGTTCCATTGGAGAGCTTCCTAGCTCGTATGTGCATCCGTTGCATGGCAATCCCTACTCCTCACATCATATCTATCATTTGGCATCTCTTGCCTATGATTGTCCTCACTGATGTGGCCTTTCTCATCCTTTTTGTCTTCCTCCTCCGCACTTCTCTCTTTGGCATCCTAAGTGTCAACTCTCGTGCTTACGCTCATCCATTGCATGAGTGATAAAAATATTGAAAAAGGAGTGGATCAAATTGACTTGTACCTGACTAGTGGTCTGGGGACGAGTCAAGATAAGATTCCAGAAAAAGACTGAGTGTGAAACTTTAGTAGATTGATTTCTCAACAAATAAATGTTTTTCTCGTATTCCCTATCCCCCTTCTTGCACACAAACACCATTTGGAGACATTCGAGTCACGGACAGCGAGAGCTCTTGCACCTAATGTTCTTTTGTTACTTGTTTCAATGGTAATATAGACTCTTGCTTGTTATGACTTGAATTGAGTTTCTAACCTTGATTTCTTTACTTTTCAAAGTTCTTATATGGTTGCTAGCATGTCACCACAGAAGTTATGCCGTTATCATTTACCTACTCGAGGACGAGCAGGAATTAAGCTTGGGGATGTTGATACGTCCAAAACGTATCTATAATTTCTGCTTGCTCCATGCATGTTTTGTGTGATATTGCTATGATCTAGATACACTTTCATACACTTTTTATCATATTTGGACTAACCTATTAACTCAGTGCACCACAGTGCCAGTTCCTGTTTTCTGCTGTTTTTCTATTTCAGTTTTCCCCCATATAAAAAGTGCCAGAAAAATTCCGGGAAAAATATCGGAAAAATCAGCGTACAAGAAGCTTCGCGAAGAGCCCGAGTGGGGCCATAGGGGATCCAGGTGTGGCCCAGGCGGCCACCCGGCGCGGCCCCACCCCTGGCCGCGCCAGGGGGGCGTCTGGGGCCCCTGGTCCACCTTTGGCTGCCCCCCTTCGCCTATATATTCTCCGTCACGGGAAACTTCCGAAGCGAGAACCCTTTTTCGCGATCTCTCCTCTGTTCCGCCGCCGTCGCGCTTCTGAGATCGGGAGCACCAGAAGACCTCTTCCCGGCACCCTGCCGGAGGGAGGGCCGACCTCCGGGAGTCTCTTCTCCACCATGGATGCTCCCCGGATGTCTCGTGAGTAGTTTTCCTTGGACCATGGGTCCGTGATCAATATCTATGTGATGTTCTCCTCCCCTCTTTGTTCTTCATGGTTTAGACCTCGTGAGCTGCCCTACATGATCGAGGCACTTTTGTAATCTTTCTGCTGTTGCTGTGCTGAGTTTGATGGGATGTGATGGATTATGAGATTATGTTCAAATTGTGATTGAGTAATATATTTGGTTTTTATCTCTTATATTTTTGTTCCTAAGTAATTCTTGCATGTTCTCCGTTGATGTTTATTGCTTTGGCCAAGTAGTAGGTAGTAACCCCAAGAGGGAACGTTATGCTCGATTGTGGGTTCATGCCCCCCGATGACACGCTTGAGTGACAGAAACATGAGTCTAGGGGATGTGCTGTTGCCACAAGGGGGAAAACAACGGTGCTTGTAACCGCGGTTGCAAGGATTGTTTACTTTACGCAAAGTTCTTTTTAATGCCGTTGTCTGTTGCTTTGGGTTTACACTTTGGGTGGGGCTCGCAACTTAATACCAGCGAGATGTTCTGTATAGATATCTCAAGGTGGATGATTAGTAGTAGATGCAGTTGGATTTCGGTCTACTTATTTTGGCGTACTGCCCGTGCTTTTGAGCCTCTTCCTTTCTTTTGTAGCATAGTTAGCATTGCGGTGCGTTCATAATCCTGTCAATTGCCCTTCTGTAATTTGTTTACCTCGCATAGCAGTTTTATCGTCTTTTGGGAGAGAGACATCACTAGTGAACATCACGTATCCCGGTCCATATCCTCATTACTGTTTCAACGCTCATCTACTTTTCTGCTTTTACTTTCAGTTGCTATTATTATCCCTTGTGTTTGATCCTTTGTGAACAACAAGACCGGAGAGATTGACAACCTCTCTGAACTTCGTTGGGAACAAAGTTATTTGTGTCTGTGTGCAGGTCCGCGTCAGTTGCGCCGCTGACACCTACTTATCATCTCTAGAGTCCTACTGGAGACAAACCTTGGTATCTTTACTGAGGGAAATTTGCTGTTGTGCTACATCACGCCTTCCACTTGGGGCTCACCAACGAAGGGCGAGAAGACTACACCCGTCAACTCTCGCGCCATCAGAGGGTCCCTGGCGCGGACCAGGGTGGGGCCGCGCCACCTGCCCTCCTGGCTGCCTGGTGGTGGCTCCCCTTCCCTCTCTTGGTGATTCCGGAAGCTTCTGTTGCGCTGATTTTTTATATATTTTTCCCGGAATTTTTGGAGCACTTTTAATGGCCGGAAAACCTGAAATACAAAAACAGCAGAAAACAGAAACTGGCAACTGGGTGCACTGAGTTAATAGGTTAGTCCAAATAGGTTCAAAAGTGTATGAAAGTTCAAGAAAAACATGGCAAAGTCACACAAAACATGCATGGAGCAAGCAGAAATTATAGATACGTTTGGGACGTATCAACATCCCCAAGCTTAATTCCTGCTCGTCCTCGAGTAGGTAAATGATAACAAGCATAATTTCTGTGGTGACATGACACACAACCATAAAAGGACTTTTAAGTAAAGCAATCAAAGCATGCAATTCAATTCAAGTCTTAACAAGCAAGAGTCTATATTAGCATTGACACAAGCAACAAAAGAACAAAAGGTGCAAGAGCTCTCGCTGTCCGTGACTCGAATGTCTCCAGATGGTGTTTGCGTGCAAGAAAGGGATAGGGAAATACGAGAGAAAAAATAAGGTTGTTGAGAACAACTATCTACTAAAGTTTCACACTTGGTGTCCTTTGGATTCTTATCTGGACTCGTCCCCAGACCACTAGCCAGGTACAAGTCAAACTGATCCACTCCCTTTCGATATTTTGAGCACTCATGCAATGGATGAGCGTGAGCAAGAAAGTTGACACCTAAAAGGCGAAATAGAAAGAAGGTGGAGGAGGAAGACAAAAAGGTGTGAAAGGCTCACATCAATGAGGACAATCATAGGCGAGAGAAGGCCATATGATAGATATGATGTGAGGAGTAGGGATTACCATACACCGGATGCACATGTGAGCTAAAAGTTCTCCAAGGGAACTAGTGGGGGTGCATCTAACTTGCTTGCTCAAGAAGACCTAGAGCTCGTTTGAGGAGGCTCGTCATTGGAATATACAAGCCAAGTTCTATAGTGTGAAGGGTCCCCACATAGCTATATGCATGATGATGATCTCTATGGAGTACAAGGGATAGGAGATGAAGTACTAGTGTGGATCTCTCAAAAGGAGTAGTAGTATGCCCCCTTCTCTCTTTTTATTTTTATTTCTCTTTTTCTCTTTTTTTTATTTTTTGGTGGCCTCAATGGCTCTTTCTATTTAACTCTCATTTGTCCTCTTTGGGATCTTTTGATTTTGTCCTCTTTGGGATCTTTTCCTCACTTTAGGGGCAATACTCTATATTTTACAAGAATATAGGAGATCTTTCACACTTTACAAAGGTACTCACATAAAGAAAATGTAACTATCATGATGCAAATGTATGCCTCTGTCAGGGTAGCAGGATATGCAATGGTACTAGCGCGTCATGTAGCAATGATTAGGGCAAGGCCCAACTAGCATGCAGCTCATCGATCAAGCAAGTAGCATGTATGACATGAAGATCAAGTCATGAGAAGGTGGATGTTGCATGGCAATGTATCTCGGAAAGGCTATGGAAATGCCTTGTAGGTAGGTATGGTGGCTGTTTTGAGGAAAGATATAAGGAGGCTTATGATGATAGAGCGTATCGTGCCAAGGGTTTGGATGCACCGGCGAAGTATGCGCCAACTCTCGAGGTGAGAAAGGGCTATGCACGGTACCGAAGAGGCTAGAAAAAGTATAGGTGGGTGGAAGTTTCAACTTTCGAATACTCACATTAGTCCGAAGAACTCATGCAATTATTATCGGTAACTCTCAATCTAATCAGGAGGTTCACAAAGAGACTGGTACCCCGAGGAGGAGTGTATGGGGGTTTGGTTATCATTGCGCATCCTCGACTCATGGTATGTGAGTGTACTCTAATATTCGAACCCTCCAGAGGTTAGTGATCCATCTAGTAGCTAGAGTTCTCAACAGGGGTTTTTGGTTTTCGAAAAACATACGGATTGCCCAAAATACGACATCTATCACTAATAGGCAAGAGCTCTTGACACCATAAGTTCAAACATTACTCTAGTCAATACCTCAAAATTATTGCAAGTTACTACTACAAAGAGAACAACAACTTTAACTACCTACTTTCAGTCAAGACACAGAACTCAGTGCAACAGGTAAACTCTCTAACAAGATAAAACATGCAACCTATAGAAAGTTCAACCTAAGACAAAAAGAAAATCTCTAGAAAAACAAAAGCACTACAACTAAACAGAACAACAGCTAAGAAAAGAAAAAGAACAACTCACAGCTAAAAGAATAAGCATGCAAATCCTATGAGGATTTCTAGTTCAAGCGGAGCGTGAATCTCTCCCACAAAAAAGAGTAAGTTGGGGTCTAACTTGTTAATACAGCAAACAAAGCAAAAGAAAACTAAAAAAAAACCTAAGAGCGAGACGCTCCTAGAAAAGCACATAACGCATGAAGTGATAAAAATATAGTGCAACGAGGGACAAACTGATGATTGTTGATGAAGAAGGGGATGCACGGGGGCATCCCCAAGCTTAGACGCTTGAGTCTCCTTGAATATTTATTGGGGGTGCACATGGGCATCCCCAAGCTTGAGCGTTTGACCCTCCTGAATCTTCTTTCATCATCCTCCATCGCGCACTTGAAAACTCCCTTCATACATAACTCATTGTAGGCTGATTAGAGAGGTTAGTACCCTAATAAAATAATTTTCCTCTACTGAAAATAAAGATTTCCAGGAAGAGCTACTGTTTCCCAAGATTGCCAAAAGGTTTTTGCAAAGAAAAAGCAAGCTTAAGGTTTGCAAAAGTGATGAGAGACAAAACGTGGCAGAATCTGTGAAAAACAGCACAGCAGATAGAAACGAATTTTTTAGGGTTACTTATGCAACTCAAATCAAAAAACTCAGAACATACAGAAGTTTCGTAATTGAGTAGAGCACTCTGTGTAATAAATTCATCTCAAAAAGATGAACTGGGATTTTTCTCTGATTTTTCTAGTCACGAGGACAGAATCTGTTTTCTGGACAGCATGTCACAACTTTTACTTCCCTTGCCGTATGAGACTAAACTTGGCACAAAGCTTGAAAAGTAAAGATACAATGATATTGCTACAGTAGTAACAATCATCAAGACCACTAAGAACATAACAAAAGCAAAAAGAAAAACCTAAATTCGTTGCGGGCTGCCTCCCGGAAGCGCTTCTTTAGAGCCATTAGCTAGGCTTAAAGCAGAAGATCAAGGTGCATCTATTGAACGATCATCATGATCATCAAAAAGCTCTTCAATAGTACAACTAGTCTTAATGGGTTTCTCAAATAAAGGACGAATGAAAATGCTTCTTGGAATAAAATGAAAATGAGGGAAATCAATTGGAGTTTCATTAAAGTTAAAGATAGGTGTCTCCTCCAAAGTTTTCACCGTTTCAACTCTCTTGGCACTAGATGTGCTAGCTTTAGCTCGGGGAACCTTGGGTACGTAAACGGACTTAGGTTCCTTCTTTGCTGGAGTTTCATCCTTTTTGGTTTTGATTGAGGAAAAGGTAGTTCCTAAAGTTTCAATAACTTCCTTAATCTTTTATATCCTAGAAGACTTTTCATCAAGGGATTTGATAGTCTCCAAAGTTTTGACAATTTTCTGCATGGAATTATCTAGCCTATTCAAATTCCCTTGAATCTTACGATCCAACTCATTCACCCTATCGATACTAGGCATCTCTATCTCTATCTTTTCAAGTTTTCTCATAATGTGAACTAAAGTAATGTCCTCCTTAATACTAACAATGGGGAGACTTCCAACAAGGTTTTCAATAACATTAAGGGCTTCCCAAACTGGGGCCTCTATGAAGTTCCCATTGATAGCAGTGTCTAAAAGAAACCTATTCCAAGAAGTAATCCCAACATAAAAATTTCTAAGAAGTATAGTAGTGGATTGCTTCTTGGTGGCTCTTTTTTGAGAATCATTAATTCTATACCAAGCATCTTTCAAACTTTCACCACCTCTTTGAGTAAAGGTAAGAACTTCTGCCTCACCAAAGGCAAAAGGACCAGCCATAGTGGTAACTACTAACAAGGTAACAGGTGTTTTTGGTATTTTTGATTAGGGACACAAAAGTAAAAACTGAAAGGTAAACTAACAAGACTAAAAATCAAAGGTAAAAGATAGTGTGCAACTCCCCTATCTTGTAGACTTGAGTCCCCGGCAACGGCGCCAGAAATTTGCTTTCTGGCTAGAGAGTTGATGGGACCAGTCTACTTGTAGCTCCTTGAATCCCCGGCTACGGCGCCAGAAATTTTCTTGATGGCTTCTCGCCCCTCGTTGGTTACCCCAAGTGGAAGGTTTGAGATGCAGTGCAGCAGCAAGTTTCCCTCGGTGAAGATACCAAGGTTATCGAACCAGTAGGACTCAGGAGATACAAGTAGGTGGCAACGTCGCCAGAAATTTCTTCCTGACTAGGGCGTTGTCGTGGACCTGCACACAGCAACAAATAACTTTGCTCCCAACGAGTACAGAGGAGTTGTCAATTCCTCCGGCCTTATCGTTTACAAAGGATCAACGCAAGAGATAAAAGGTGCAAAGGAAAGTAAAAGCTGAAAGTAAATTGAGGGTGCGAACAATAATGTGAAGATGGACCAGGGTCCCGTGATTTTCACTAGTGATGTCTCTCTCCCAAAATACGATAAAAGTGCTAGCGAGGTACATAAATCACAGTTGGGCAATTGACAGGATTATGAAGGCACCGCAATGCTAACTATGCTGCAAAGAAAGGAAGGGCTCAAAAGAAATGGGCAGTACGTCAAGGTAAGTAGACCGAAATCAATCTGCATCTACTACGAATCATCCACCTTGAGATATCTATCTAGAACATCTCGCTGGTATTGAGTTGCGAATCCCACCCAAAGTGTAAATTCAAAGCAACAGACAACTTCATTAAAAGAACTTTGCGTAAAGTAACCAATCCTTGCACCCGCAGGTACAAGCACCGTTGTTTTATCCCTGGTGGCAACAACACATCCCCTAGTCTCATGTTTCTGTCACTCAAGCTAGACATCAAGGGGCTGAACCCACAATCGAGCATAACGCTCTCTCTTGGAGTTGCAAATAAAATACTTGGCCAAAGCAAATACCGCAACGGAGAACATGCAAGAATTTACTCAAGAACAAAATATAAAAGAGAAGAACCAAATATATTACTCATCACAATCTGAACATAGTCTCATAATCCATCAGATTCCAACAAACTCAGCATAGCAACAGCATAAATTACATAGATTCCTTGATCATGTGAGGAAGCTCACGAGGACTCGAAAGTGGAAGCACAAAAGGGGGAGAGATAGATCACATAGCTACTGGTCACGGACCCATGGTCCAAGGGAAACTACTCACGGTACATACGGGAGGCGTCCATGGCTATGGAGGGTCTCTCGGAGGGGGTAGCTTCTCCCGGCAGGGTGCCGGAGCAGCTTCTCCACGCAGCCCCGATCTAGAAACGGCGGCGGCGGCGGAACAGAGGCGAGATCGCGAAATAGGAGTCCGTCTTAGGGGTTTCCACCCCGAGGGGTAAATATAGGGGAAGGGGGGCGTCGAGGGGACCCACGAGGCATTCAGGAGAGTCCCTGGCGCGGCCCAGGGTGGGGCCGCGCCACCTGCCCTCCTGGCAGCCTGGTGGTGGCCCCCCTTCCCTCTCTTGGTGATTCCGGAAGCTTCTGTTGCGCTGATTTTTTACATATTTTTCCTGGAATTTTTGGAGCACTTTTAATGGCCGGAAAACCTGAAATACGAAAACAACAGAAAACATAAACTGGCAACTGGGTACACTGAGTTAATAGGTTAGTCCAAATAGGCTCAAAAGTGTATGAAAGTTCAAGCAAAACATGGCAAAGTCACACAAAACATGCATGGAGCAAGCAGAAATTATAGATACGTTTGGGACGTATCAATGTGAACTTTATCTCTAGAAACAACTTCGATAGCAATGCTTATAGGAGTAATTTTGGTAGCAATCCTAGACCGTTCCCCTCCAACAACTATGGGAACAACAACACTTATCCTAGCACCAAAAACTCCACTTCTGAACTAGAGAGTATGCTTATAGACTTCATCACTACCCAAAAGTCCTTCAACAAGAGTGTAGAGGAAAAACTAGACAAATTAGATAATCTCTCATCGAAGGTAGACAATTTAGCCCATGAAGTAGAATTGCTTAAAATTAGAACTTCTCCTCTTGAGGAGAGAAAGGTCACGCCTATGAACGCTATCCAAGTGCAAATTAATGAAAACATTAGGATGATGGCTAAACTTCAAGAGAGATGGGCTAGAGAAAAGGAGGAAGAAGATAGAATTAAGAGCCTTCCTACACACCATACTGTTGCTACTATCCAAGTGGTTGAGGATATCCAAACTCTTAGCACCCAATGCACCCCTAGGCCCATAGGACCTATTAATGGTGATGCTATGACCTCAACCGTAGAAGAAGAAACTCCTATGACTATAGAAGCTACCAAACAAGTGAGCCTAAAGGACATCACTACCACTTTAATTGATAGTAGTGACCTTGATTTTGATAATTCCACCCTTTCTGAAGTTATTCGTTTACTTCACAAGATGTCTAGAGACCCCCACACTAGCACACTCAATCTTGCCTTCACGGAGCATATCACTAATGCTCTCATTAAAGCTAGGGAGGAGAAGCTTTGGGTAGAAGCTTCCATACCTATAAAGCTAAAAGATGGTTGGGATACTATGATTAAAATTAAGTTGAATAATTTCTCTTGCTATGCTTTATGTGATGTTGGAGCTAGTACCTCCGTTATGCCCAAAAGAATGTATGATATTTTTTAATTAAAGCCTTTTGATCTTGTTATTTTGGTGTTCGTCTTGTCGATTCTTCCGTAAATAAACCTTTGGGTAAGATTGATGATGTTCTTATCATTGTCAATGACAATTATGTTCCCATTGATTTTACTATTATGGACATTGAATGTGAACCTTCTTGTCCAATTATTTTGGGACGTCCTTTTCTTTGCACCGTGGGTGCTGTTATTGATATGAAAGAAGGGTTTATAAAATTCCAATTCCCTCTCAAGAAAGGGATGGAACACTTCTCTAGGAAAAAGATTAAGTTGCCTTTTGAGTCCGTCACACGGGCTAGTTATTTTCTTGATAATACTTGATCTATTTGCATTAAGCCTAGCTAATGGCTTTAAAGAAGCGCTTTCGGGAGGCAGCCCGCAACGAATTTAGGTTTTCCCTTTTGTTTTTCTTCTGTTTTTAGTGGTCTTGATGATTGTTAGTCTGTAGAAACATCATTGTATCTTTACTTTTCAAGCTTTGTGCCAATTATAGCCTCATATGACAAGGGAAGTGAAAGTTGCTACATGCTGTCCAGAAAACAGATTTTGTCCTCACGACGGGAAAAATCACAGAAAAAACCCAGTTCATCTTTTTGAGCTGAAATTTTTACACAGCGTGCTCTATAGAACTACGGAACTTTCGTATGTTCTGAGTTTTTTATTTGAGTTGCAGAAGTATCCCTAAAAAATCTTTACTACCTGCTGGTCTGTTTTTCACAGATTCTGTCTTGTTTTGCCTTTTCTTCGTTTTGCAAACCTTAATCTTGCTTTTTCTTTGCAAAAACTTTTTGGAAATCTTGAGAAACAGTAGCTCTTTAAGAATATCCTTATTTCCAGTAGAGAAAAATATATTTTATTATGGGTACTAACCTCACTAATCAGATTATGATGAGTTATGTATGAAGGGAGTTTTCAAGTGTGCGAGGGAAGATGGTAAAAGAAGATTCAGGAGTGTCAAACGATCAAGCTTGGGGATGCCCCCATGCATCCCCAAGAAATATTCAAGGAGACTCAAGCGTATAAGTGATACGTCCAAAACGTATCGATAGTTTCTGCTTGCTCCATGCATGTTTTGTGTGATATTGCTATGATCTAGATACACTTTCATACATTTTTTATCATATTTGGACTAACCTATTAACTCAGTGCACCCTAGTGCCAGTTCCTGTTTTCTGCTGTTTTTCTATTTCGGTTTTCCCCCATATAAAAAGTGCTAGAAAAATTCGGGAAAATTCAGATAAAAAATCAGCGTGACGGAAGCTTCGAGAAAAGCCCGGGAGGGGCCAGAGGGGGCCCAGGGGGGCCCAGGCGGCCACCCGGCGCGGACCCACCCCTGGCCGCGCCAGGGGGGCGCCTGGGGCCCCTGGTCCACCTCTGGCTGCCCCCCTTCGCCTATTTATCCCCCGTCACGGGAAAACTCCAGAAGAGGAACCCTATTCCGCGAACTCGCCTCTGTTCCGCCGCCGCCGCGCTTCCAAGATCAGGAGCACCAGAAGACCTCTTCCCGGCGCCCTGCCGGAGGGAGGATTGACCTCCGGGAGTCTCCTCTCCACCATGGATGCTCCCCGGATGTCTCGTGAGTAGTTTTCCTTGGACCATGGGTCCGTGATCAGTAGCTATGTGATGTTCTCCTCCCCTCTTTGATCTTCATTGTTTAGACCTCGTGAGCTGCCCTACATGATCGAGGCACCTTTGTAATATTTCTGCTATTGCTATGTTGAGTTTGATCGGATCTGATGGATTATGAGATTATGTTCAGATTGTGATGGAGTAATATATTTGGTTTTTATCTCTTATATTTTTGTTCCTAAGTAATTCTTGCATGCTCTCCGTTGCTGTTTATTGCTTTGGCCAAGTAGTAGGTAGTGACTCCAAGAGGGAGCGTTGTGCTAGATTGTGGGTTCATGCCTCCCCGATGACATGCTTGAGTGACAGAAACATGAGTCTAGGGGATGTGTTGTTGCCACAAGGGGGAAAACAACGGTTCTTGTAACCGCGGTTACAAGGATTGTTTACTTTACGCAAAGTTCTTTTTAATGCAGTTGTCTGTTGCTTTGGGTTTACACTTTGGGTGGGGCTCGCAACTTAATACCAGCGAGATGTTCTGGATAGATATCTCAAGGTGGATGATTAGTAGTAGATGCAGATGGATTTCGGTCTACTTACTTTGGCGTACTGCCCGTGCTTTTGAACCTCTTCCTTTCTTTTGTAGCATAGTTAGCATTGCGGTGCGTTCTTAATCCTGTCGATTGCCTTTCTGTAATTTGTTTACCTCGCATAGCATTTTTATCGTCTTTTGGGAGAGAGACATCACTAGCGAACATCACGTATCCCGGTCCATATCCTCATTATTGTTTCCAAGCTATATTTACTTTTCTGCATTTACTTTCAAGTTGCTATCATTATCCCCTTGCGTTTATCATTTGTGAACAACAAGACCGGAGAGATTGATAACCTCTCTGAACTTTGTTGGGAGCAAAGTTATCTGTGTCTGTGTGCAGGTCCGCGTCAGTTGCGCCGCTGACACCTACTTATCATCTCTGGAGTCCTACTAGAGACAAACCTTGTTATCTTTACTGAGGGAAACTTGCTGCTGTACCGCATCACGCCTTCCACTTGGGGCCCACCAACGAAGGGCGAGAAGCCGTCATCAAGAGCAATTTCTGGCGCCGTTGCCGGGGACTCCAAGTTCTAAGATAGGGGAGTTGCACACTACCCTTTACCTTTGTTTTTCAGTCTTGTTAGTTTATCTTTCAGTTTTTATCTTTGTGTCTTTTATCAAAAACTACAAAAAAATCTGCCACACTTGCTGCTACTATGGGTTCCACTGAAAACACCAAGTTGTGTGACTTCACTAGTCACAACAACCAAGACTTTATCTGCACTCACATTGCCACACCTGCCACTTCAGCTACCTCTTATGAAATTAAACCTGCTTATACGAAAAGAGACCTACCTAGCTATGATAAATTGGTAGAGATAGAGAAAGCTACTAAGAACTATAGGCACACGCAGTTTGAACAAAACAAAGCTTTCGCTAAGAAAATAGGTGAGCATACTGCCATCCTACAAAACATTAGGGGACAGCTTGATAGCCTGAACAGTGAGATTTCTAATCTCCAGGCTAGATTTACCGCCACCGAAACCCATGTTTCGAATATGTCCCACACCCAATTTACTTTGATAAATCAAATGGCAGCCAAACCGGAAGTTATCCCTATGGAAGAGGAAAGAATTAAGAGCCTTCCTACACACCACACAGTTGCCACTATCCAAATTGTTGAGGACACTCAAACTATTAGCACCCAATGCACTCCTAGTCCCGTTGGACATATTAATGGTGATGCTAATACCTCAACCGTAGAAAAAGAAACTCCTATGAACATAGAGGGATTCAAACAAGTGAGCCTAGATGACACTACTAACACCTTTGATAGTAGTGATATTGATTTTGATAGTTGCACCCTCTCAGAAGTTATTAGCTTATTACACAAAATGTCTACAGACCCCCACACTAGCACACTTAATCTTGCCTTCACGGAGCATATCACAAATGCTCTTATCAAAGCTAGGGAGGAGAAGCTTAGAGTAGAAGCCTCCATACCTAGGAAGCTAGAGGATGGTTGGGACCCTATGATCAAAATTAAATTGAATAACTTCTCTTGCTATGCTTTATGTGATGTTGGAGCTATTACCTCTGTTATGCCCAAAAGAATATTTGATATGTTTGAATTGAAACCTTTTGAGCCTTGTTCTTTTGGTGTTCGTCTTGTTGATTCTTCCATAAAGAAACCTTTAGGGAAGATCGACGATGTTCTTATCATTGTCAATGACAATTATGTTCCCGTTGATTTTATTGTTATGGATATAGAGTGTGAACCTTTGTGTCCAATCATTTTGGGACGTCCTTTTCTTCGCACCGTTGGTGCGGTTATTGACATGAAAGAGGGGAATATAAAATTCCAATTCCCATTCAAAAATGGGATGGAACACTTGCCTAGAAATAAAATCAAGTTACCTTTTGAGTCCGTTACTCGGGCTAGTTATTCTCTTTCCCTTGATAAAACTTGATTCTTCTTTTTGCATCATGCCTAGCTAATGGCTTTAAAGAAGCGCTTTCGGGAGGCAGCCCACAACGAATTGAGGTTTTTCTTTTTGCTTTTTTAGTGTCTTGATGATTGTTACTACTGTAGAAGCATCATTGTATCTTTACTTTTCAGCTTTGTGCCAAGTTATAGCCTCTTACGGCAAGTGAAGTAAAAGTTGTGACATGCTGTCCAGAAAACAGATTCTGTCCTCGTGACCTGAAAAATTCCAGAAAAAACCCAGTTCATATTTTTGAGCTGAATTTTTTACACAGTATGCTCTATACAATTACGAAACTTCCGTATGTTCTGAGTTTTTTGATTTGAGTTGCAGAAGTGCCCCTAAAAAATTCTTTACTATCTGTTGTTCTGTTTTTCACAGATTCTGCCACGTTTTGTCTCTCCTTACTTTTGCAAACCTTAAGCTTGCTTTTTTCTTTGCAAAAACTTTTTGGCACTCTTGAGAAACAGTAGCTCTTCAAGATTATCTTTATATGCAGTGGAGAAAAAAATTATTTATTAAGGGTACTAACCTCTCTAATCAGCTTATGATGAGTTATGTATGAAGGGAGTTTTCAAGTGTGCGTTGGAAGATGATGAAAGAAGATCCAGGAGTGTCAAGCGCTCAAGCTTGGGGATGCCCCATGCATCCCCAATAAATATTCAAGGAGACTCAAGCGTCTAAGCTTGGGGATGCCCCCCGTGCATCCCCTTCTCCATCAACCATCATCAGTTCGTCCTTCGTCTCACTATATTTTTACCACTTCATGTGTTATGTGCTATGCTTGGAGCGTCTCGCTCTTAGGTTTTGTTTTTAGTTTTATTTAGCTTTGCTTTCTGCTCATAACAAGTTAGATCCCGTCTTACTTTGTGTGGGAGAGAAACACGCTCCACTTTCAAAATCTAGAACACATCATAGGATTTTTCCTGCCTATCTTTTTGCTGTTGTGTGTTCTTTATCTTTTCATAGCTACTGCCATGTTTAGTTTTAGTCTTAGTTTGTCTTTAGCAAGAGCTTTGGCTTTTGTTTAGTTTGTTGCTGCAACTCTTTTTAGTTTTTATGTTTATCTTGTTAAGAGAGTATGTTGTTGCACTGAGTTGTGTTTTGTCTTGAAAGTAGGTAATTGAGGTTGCTATTTAATTTTAGTAGTAGCTTGCAATAGTTTTGAGGCATTGTTGTGAGTAATGTTTGAACTTTTGGTGTCAAGAGCTCTTGCCTATTAGTGATAGGTGTCGTATTTTGGTAAATCGGTGTTTATTTTCAAAACCTACAAAACTAGTTGAGAACTCTAGCTACTAGATAGATCACTACTCTTCTGAGGGGTCAAATATTAGAGTACACTCACGTACCATGAGTCGAGGATGCGCAAGGATAACCAAAACCCCATACACTCCTCCTCGGGGTACTTGTCTCTTTGTGAACCTCCTCATTAGATTGAGAGCTACCGATAATAAGTGCATGAGTTCTTCGGACTAATGTAAGTATTGAGAGTTGACACTTCCACCTTCCCATATTTTGCTAGCCTTTCCCGTGCCGTGCATTGCCTTCTTCTCACACCGAGAGTTGGTGTCCACCTTCGCCGGTACATCTAAACCCTTGGCATGATACGCTCTGTCATCATAAGCCTCCCTTTATCCTTCCTCAAAACAGCCACCATACCTACCTATCAAGGCATTTCCATAGCCTTTCCGAGTTACATTGCCATGCAACTTCCACCTCTTCATGACTCGATCTTCATGTCATACAGGTTCCTGCTACACTGGCAGCGACATACATTGCATACATCATGTTAGTTACATCTTCTTAATGATTTTGAGTACCTTGTAAAGTGTGAAAGATCTCCTTTACCTTCTTGTAAAATAGAGTGTTGCCCTTAAGTGAGGAAAAGATCCCAAAGTGGACACATTAAAAGATCCCAAAGAGGACAAATGAGAGTTAAATAGAAAGAGCCATTGAGGCCACCAAAAACAAATTCAAAAAAAAATAGAAAAAAGAGAAAAAGAAATAAAAAGAGCGAAAGGGGCAACACTACTATCCTTTTGAGAGATCCACACTAGTACTCCCTCTATATCTTTGTACTCCATAGAGATGATCTTTATGCATATAGTTTGGAGAGCTTCTTAGCTCGTATGTGCATCCATTGCATGGCAATCCCTACTCCTTACATCATATCTATCATTTGGCATCTCTTGCCTATGATTGTCCTCATTGATGTGAGCCTTTCTCATCCTTTTTTTCTTACTCCTCCACCATATTTCTCTCTTTGCCATCCTAAGTGTCAACTCTCGTGCTTACGCTCATCCATTGCATGAGTGCTCAAAATATCTAAAAGGAGTGGATCAAATTGACTTGTACCTGGCTAGTGGTCTGGGGACGAGTCAAGATAAGATTCCAAAGAGAACCAAGTGTGAAACTTTAGTAGATTGAGTTCTCAACAAAAATACTTTTTTCTCGTATTCCCTATCCTCCTTTCTTGCACGCAAACACCATTTCGAAACATTCGAGTCACGGAGAGCGAGAGCTCTTGCACCTTTTGTTCTTTTGTTACTTATTTCAATGCTAATATAGACTCTTGCCTGTTATGACTTGAATTGAATCTCTGACCTTGATTGCTTTACTTTTCAAAGTTCTTTTATGGTTGCTAGCATGTTACCACAGAAATTATGCTTGTTATCATTTACCTACTCGAGGACGAGCAGGAATTAAGCTTGGGGATGTTGATACGTCCAAAACGTATCGATAATTTCTGCTTGCTCCATGCATGTTTTGTGTGATATTGCTATGATCTAGATACACTTTCATACATTTTTTATCATATTTGGACTAACCTATTAACTCAGTGCACCCCAGTGCCAGTTCCTGTTTTCTGCTGTTTTTCTATTTCAGTTTTCCCCCATATAAAAAGTGCCAGAAAAATTCGGGAAAATTTAGATAAAAAATCAGCGTGACGGAAGCTTCGAGAAAAGCCCAGGAGGGGCCAGAGGGGGCCCCAGGCGGCCACCCAGCGCGGCCCCACCCCTGGCCGCGCCAGGGGGGCGCCTGGGGCCCCTGGTCCACCTCTGGCTGTCCCCCTTCGCCTATTTATCCCCCGTCACGGGAAAACTCCAGAAGAGGAACCCTATTCCGCGAACTCGCCTCTGTTCCGCCGCCGCGCTTCCAAGATCGGGAGCACCAGAAGACCTCTTCCCGGCGCCCTGCCGGAGGGAGGATTGACCTCCGGGAGTCTCCTCTCCACCATGGATGCTCCCCGGATGTCTCGTGAGTAGTTTTCCTTGGACCATGGGTCCGTGATCAGTAGCTATGTGATGTTCTCCTCCCCTCTTTGATCTTCATTGTTTAGACCTCGTGAGCTGCCCTACATGATCGAGGCACCTTTGTAATATTTCTGCTATTGCTATGTTGAGTTTGATCGGATCTGATGGATTATGAGATTATGTTCAGATTGTGATAGAGTAATATATTTGGTTTTTATCTCTTATATTTTTGTTCCTAAGTAATTCTTGCATGCTCTCCGTTGTTGTTTATTGCTTTGGCCAAGTAGTAGGTAGTGACTCCAAGAGGGAGCGTTGTGCTAGATTGTGGGTTCATGCCTCCCCGATGACATGCTTGAGTGACAGAAACATGAGTCTAGGGGATGTGTTGTTGCTACAAAGGGGAAAACAACGGTGCTTGTAACCGCGGTTACAAGGATTGTTTACTTTATGCAAAGTTCTTTTTAATGAAGTTGTCTGTTGCTTTGGATTTACACTTTGGGTGGGCTCGCAACTTAATAGCAGCGAGATGTTCTGGATAGATATCTCAAGGTGGATGATTAGTAGTAGATGCAGATGGATTTCGGTCTACTTACTTTGGCGTACTGCCCGTGCTTTTTAACCTCTTCCTTTCTTTTGTAGCATAGTTAGCATTGCGGTGCGTTCTTAATCCTGTCAATTGCCTTTCTGTAATTTGTTTACCTCGCATAGCATTTTTATCGTCTTTTGGGAGAGAGACATCACTAGCGAACATCACGTATCCCGGTCCATATCCTCATTATTGTTTCCAAGCTATATTTACTTTTCTGCATTTACTTTCAAGTTGCTATCATTATCCCCTTGCGTTTATCATTTGTGAACAACAAGATCGGAGAGATTGACAACCTCTCTGAACTTTGTTGGGAGCAAAGTTATCTGTGTCTGTGTGCAGGTCCGCGTCAGTTGCGCCGCTGACACCTACTTATCATCTCTGGAGTCCTACTGGAGACAAACCTTGGTATCTTTACTGAGGGAAACTTGCTGCTGTGCCGCATCACGCCTTCCACTTGGGGCCCACCAACGAAGGGCGAGAAGTCGTCATCAATAAGCTTGGGGATGCCCCCGTGCATCCCCTTCTCCATCAACAATTATCAGTTCGTCTTTCGTTTCACTATGTTTTTATCACTTCATGCGTTATGTGCTATGCTTGGAGCGTCTCGCTCTTAGGTTTTATTTTTAGTTTTCTTTAGCTTTGATTGCTCTTCATAACAAATTAGCACCCAGCTTTCTTTGTGTGGGAGAGAAACACGCTCCACTTTCCAAATCTAGAACACAACATAGGATTCTTCATGCTTAATATTTGTTGCGTGTGTTATTTATCTTTTTCATAGCTACTGCCATGTTTGGCTCTTAGTTTTCATGCCTATATTTTTAAAGAGCTTTTGTTTAGTTTATTGCTGGAACTCTCGTGAGTTTTCATGTTTATCTTGTTTAGAGAGTTTGCCTGTTTCACTGAGTTTTGTGTCTTGACTTGGAGTAGGTACTTGAGGTTGCTATTCTTTTGTAGTAGTAAATTGCAATAGTTTTGAGGTATCGTTTTGAGTAATGTTTGGACTTTTGGTGTCAAGAGCTTTAGCCTATTAGTGATAGATGTCGTATTTTTGGCAATCCGTGTTTATTTTCAAAACAGACAAAATTAGTTGAGAACTTTAGCTACTAGATGGATCACTACTCTTCTGAGGGATCGAATATTAGAGTACACTCACGTACCATGAGTCGAGGATGCACAAGGATAAACAAACCCCCATACACTCCTCCTCGGGGTACTTTTCTCTTTGTGAACCTCCTTATTATATTGAGAGTTACCGATAATAAGCGCATGAGTTCTTCGGACTAATGTGAGTATTCGAAAGTTGACACTTCCACCTTCCCATATTTTTCTAGCCTTTCATGTGTCGTGCATTGCTTTCTTCTCACTCCGAGAGTTGGCGTCCACCTTCGCCGGTACATCCAAACCCTTGGCATGATACGCTGTGTCATCATAAACCCCCTTATATCCTTCCTCAAGACAACAACCATACCTACCTATCAAGGCATTTCCATAGCCTTTCCGAGATACATTGCCATGCAACATCCACCTTCTCATGACTTGATCTTTATGTCATACATGCTACTTTCTTGATCGATGAGCCGCATGCTAGTTGGGCCTTGACCTAATCATTGCTACATGACGCGCTAGTATCATTGCATATCCTGCTACACTGGCAGAGGCATACATTTTCATACTTCATGATAGTTACATCTTCTTTATGTTTTGAGTACTTTTGTAAAGTGTGAAAGATCTTCTATACTTCTTGTAATAGAAGAGTGTTTCCCCTAAAGTGAGAAAAAGATCCCAAAGTGGACAAATGAAAAGATCCCAAAGAGGAAAAATGAGAGAAATAGAAAGAGCCATTGAGGCCACCAAAAAAATAGAAAAAATAGAAAAAAAGAGAAAAAGAAATAAAAAGAGAGAAGGGGCACACTACTATTCCTTTTGAGAGATCCACACTCGTACTCCATCTTATATCTTGTACTCCTTATAGATTATCATTCATGCATATAGCTATGTGGGGACCTTCACACTATAGAACTTGGCTTGTATATTCCAGTGATGAGCCTCCTCAAATGAGCTCTAGGTTTTCTTGAGCAAGCAAGTTGGATGCACCCCCACTAGTTCCATTGGAGAGCTTACCTTAGCTCATATGTGCATCCATTGCATGGCAATCCCTACTCCTCACATCATATCTATCATTTGGCTTTCTCTCGCCTATGATTGTCCTCATTGATGTGAGCCTATCACACCTTTTTGTCTTCCTCCTCCACCATATTCTCTCTTTGCCATCCTAAGTGTCAACTTTCTTGCTTACGCTCATCTATTGCATGAGTTCTCAAAATGTCGAAAAGGAGTGGATCATTTTGACTTGTACCTGGCTAGTGGTCTGGGGATGAGTCGAGATAAGATTCCAAAGAAGACCAAGTGTGAAAACTTTAGTAGATTGAGATCTCAACACAAAAATAATTTTTCTCGTATATCCCTATCCCCTTTCTTGCACGCAAACACCATTTGGAGACATTCGAGTCACGGGCAGCGAGAGCTCTTGCACCTTTATGTTCTTATGTTGCTTGTTTCAATGCTAAATATAGACTCTTTCCTATTATGACTTGAATTGAATTACATGCCTTGATTGCTTTACTTAAAAGTTCTTATATGGCTGTTAGCATGTCACCACAGAAATTATGCTTTTTATCATTTACCTACTCGAGGACGAGCAGGAATTAAGCTTGGGGATTTGATACGTCCAAAACGTATCTATAATTTCTGCTTGCTCCATGCCTCTTTTATGTGATATTGCTATGCTATTGATGAACTTCCATACACTTTTGATCATATTTGGACTAACCTATTAACTCAGTGCACCCCAGTGCCAGTTCCTGTTTTCTATTGTTTTGCTATTTCAGGTTTCCCCCATATTAAAAGTGCTCCAAAAATTTGGGAAAATTCCAATAAAAAAATCAGCGCTTCGGAAGCTTCGGAAATCACCGAGGGGGAGAGGGGACCCACCAGGGCCCCAGGGGCCCTCCCGGCGCGCCCTCAGGGTGGGGCCGCGCCAGGGAGCCGCCTGGGCCCCTGGTGGCCCCCTGGTGGCCCCCTGGCTGCCCTCCTTCGCCCATATATTCTCCGTGACGCGAAACCCCCGAAAGAGGAACCCTTTTTCGCGATCTCTCCTTTGTTCCGCCACCGCCGCGCTTCCAAGATCGGGAGCACCAGGAGACCTCTTCCCGGCACCCTGCCGCGGGGAGGAACCACCTCCGGGAGCTTCTCCACCACCATGGATGCTTCTCGGATGAACCGTGAGTAGTCCACCTTGGACCATGGTGATGACGCGAGAGTTGACAGGTATGGTCCTGACAACAGCAGGATAGCTTCTCGCCCCTCGTTGGTTACCCAAAGTGGAAGGTTGAGATGTAGATAGGAACAATTTCCCTCGGTGAAGATACCAAGGTTTGTCTCCAGCAGGACTCCGATAACGACAGGAAGGTAACAACGGCGCCAGAGATTAGCGGTTGTCGTGAACCTGCACACACAACAGATAACTTTGCTTCCAACGAGTACAAAGGGGTTGTCAATCCCTCCGGCCTTGTTGTTTACAAAGGATAAAACACACGGGATAGTAATGATAGTGATAGCCACGGAAAAGTAAGTAAAGCAGTAAATTGATAGTGGGCGTAACAGTATTGGAAATATGGACCGGAGTCCTATGTTGTTCACTAGTGATGTCTCTCTCCCAAAAGATGATAAAATAGCCATGCGAGGTCAAAAAATTACAGCTAGGCAATTGATTGGATTATGTGCACAAACCAATGTTAATTATGCTATAAAAAAGGAAGAGGCTCAAAAGCACGGGCGGTACGCCAAGACAAGTAGACCGAAATCCATCTGCATCTACCTACTAATCATCCACCTTGAGATATCTATCCAGAACATCTCGCTGGTATTAACTTGTGAATCCCACCCAAAGTGTAAACTCAAAGCAACAGACAACTTCATTAAAGAACTTTGCGTAAAGTAAAGAATCCTTGCACCCACAAGTACAATCACCTTTGTTTTCCCCCTTGTGGCAACAACACATCCCCTAGACTCATGTTTCTCTCACTCAAGCTAGTCATCGGGGGGCATGAACCCACAATCATGCATAACGCTCCCTCTTGAAGTCACTACCTCCTACTTGGTCAAAGCAATAAACAGCAACGTAGAACATGCAAGAATTACTCAAGAACATAAATATAAAAGAGGAGAATCAAATATATTACTCAAACACAATCTGAACATAATCTCATAATCCATCGGATCCCAGCAAACTCAGCATAGCAACAGCAGAAATATTACATATGTGCCTCGATCATGTAGGGCAGCTCACGAGGTCTAATCCATGAAGAACAAAGAGGGGAGGAGAACATCACATAGCTACTGATCATAGACCCATGGTCCAAGGTGGACTCCTCACGGTTCATCCGGGAAGCGTCCATGGTGGTGGAGAAGCTCCCGGAGGTGATTCCTCCATCCGGCAGGGTGCCGGGAAGAGGTCTTCTCGTGCTCCCGATCTTGGAAGCGAGGCGGCGGTGGAACAGAGGAGAGATCGCGAAAAAGGGTTCCCGTCTCGGGGGTTTTGCGTCACGAGGATTATATAGGCGAAGGGGGGCAGCCAGGGGTCCAGGCGGCCCCCTGGCGGGCCCAACCCTGGGGCGCGTCGGGAGGGCGCCTGGGGCCCTTGTGGGTCCCCTCTGCCCCCCCCCCCCTTGGTGATTCCGGAAGCTTCCTGATCGCTGATTTTTATTGGATTTTCCTGAATTTTTGGAGCACTTTTTATATGGGGGAAACCTGAAATAGAAAAACAGGAACTGGCACTGGGGTGCACTGAGTTAATAGGTTAGTCAAAATATGATCAAAAGTGTATGGAAGTTCATTAATGTCATAGCAATATCACACAAAAGAGGCATGGAGCAAGCAGAAATTATAGATAAGTTTTGGACGTATCAACATCCCCAAGCTTAATTCCTGCTCGTCCTCGAGTAGGTAAATGATAAAAGCATAATTTATGTGGTCACATGCTAACAACCATATAAGAACTTTTAAGTAAAGCAATCAAGACATGTAATTCAATTCAATTCATAACAGGCAAGAGTTTATATCTAGTATTGAAAAAAGCAACATAAGAACATAAAGGTGCAAGATCTCTCGCTGTCCGTGACTCGGATGTCTCCAAATGGTGTTAGCGTGCAAGAAAGGGGATAGGGATATACGAGAAAAAAGTATTTTTGTGTTGAGAACTTAATCTACTTAAGTTTCACACTTCGTCTTCTTTTGAATCTTATCGTGACTCATCCCCAGACCACTAGCCAGGTACAGGTCAAAATGATCCACTCCTTTTCGACATTTTGAGCACTCATGCAATGGATGAGCGTAAGCAAGAAAGTTGACACTTAGGATGACAAAGAGAGAATATGGTGGAGGAGGAAGACAAAAAGGTGTGAAAGGCTCATATCAATGAGGACAATCATAGACGAGAGAAAGAGAAATGATAGATATGATGTCAGGAGTAGGTATTGTCATTCAACGGATGCACATATGAGCTAAGGTAATCTCTCCAATGGAACTAGTGGGGGTGCATCCAACTTGCTTGCTCAAGAAGACCTAGAGCTCATTTGAGGAGGCTCATCATTGGAATATACAAGCCAAGATCTATAGTGTGAAGGTCCCCACATAGCTATATGCATGAATGATAATCTCTATGGAGTACAAGATATAATAGGGAGTACGAGTGTGGATCTCTCAAAAGGAATAGTAGTGTGCCCCCTTCTCTCTTTTTATTTATTTTTCTCTTTTTTCTATTTTCTTAATTTTTTTTGGTGGCCTCAATGGCTCTTTCTATTTCTCTCATTTGTCCTCTTTGGGATCTTTTAATTTTTCCTCTTTTGGATCTTTTGATTTTTCCACTTTGGGATCTTTTCCTAACTTTAGGGGCAACACTCTATATATTACAAAAAGTATAGAAGATCTTTCACACTTTACAAAGTACTCGATTCATAAAGAAGATGTAACTATCATGATGTATGCAAATGTATGCCTCTGCCAGTGTAGCAGGATATGAAATGATACGCGTCATGTAGCAATGATTAGGGCAATGCCCAACTAGCATGCGGCTCATCGATCAAGCAATTAGCATGTATGACATGAAGATCAAGTCATGAGAAGATGGATGTTGCATGGCAATATATCTCGGAAAGGCTATGGAAATGCCTTGGTAGTTAGGTATGGTGGTTGTTTTGAGGAAGGATATAAGGAGGTTTACGATGACAGAGCGTATCGTGCCAAGGGTTTGGATGTACCGGCGAAGGTGGATGCCAAATCTCGGAGTGAGAAGAAAGCAATGCACGGCACAGGAAATGATAGAAAATTATGGGGAGGTGGAAGTGTCAACTTTCGAATACTCACATTAGTTCGAAGAACTCATGCACTTATTATCGGTAACTCTCAGTCTAATAAGGAGGTTTCACAAAGAGACAAGTACCCCGAGGAGGAGTGTATGGGGGTTTGGTTATCCTTGCGCATCCTCGACTCATGGTACGTGAGTGTACTCTAATATTCGACCCCTCAGAAGAGTAGTGATCCATCTAGTAGCTAAAGTTCTCAACTAATTTTGTAAGTTTTGAAAATAAACACGGATTGCCCAAAATACGACATCTATCACTAATAGGCTAAAGCTCTTGACACCAAAAGTCCAAACATTACTCAAAACAATACCTCAAAACTATTGCAAGTTACTACTACAAAAGAATAGCAACCTCAATTACCTACTCCAAGTCAAGACACAAAACTCAATGCAACAGGCAAACTCTCTAAACAAGATAAACATGAAAAATCAAGAGAGTTCCATCAAAAAACTAAACAAAAACTCTTTGAAAAGATAAACATGAAAACTAAGAGCTAAACATGACAGTAGCTATGAAAAAGATAAAGAACACTCACAACAAAGATAAGCATGAAAAGTCCTATGTTGTGTTCTAGATTTTGGAAGTGGAGCGTTTTTCTCTCCCACACAAAGAAAGCTGGGTTCTAACTTGTTATGAACAGCAAGAAAATCTAAAGAAAACTAAAAAAAATCTAAGAGCGAGACGGTCCAAGCATAGCACATAATGCATGAAGTGATAAAAATATAGTGAAACGAGAGACGAACTGATAATTGTTGATGGAGAAGGGGATGCACGGGGGCAGCCCCAAGCTTAGACGCTTGAGTCTCCTTGAATATTTCTTGGGGATGCATGGGGGCATCCCCAAGCTTGAACGCTTGACACTCCTGAATCTTCTTTCATCATCTTCCCTCGCACACTTGGAAACTCCCTTCATACATAACTCATCATAATCTGATTAGCGAGATTAGTACCCATAATAAAATAATTTTTTCTCTACTGGAAATAAAGATATTCTTGAATAACTACTGTTTCTCAAGATTGCCAAAAAGTTTTTGCAAAGAAAAAGCAAGCTTAAGGTTCGCAAAACGAAGAAAAGGCAAAACAGGGCAGAATCTGTGAAAACAGACCAACAAGTAGTAAATAATTTTTTAGGGATACTTCTGCAACTCAAATAAAAAACTCAGCACATACAAAAGTTCCGTAATTGTATAGAGCACGCTGTGTAAAAATTCAGCTCAAAAAGATGAACTGGGATTTTTCCATGATTTTTCTAGTCACGAGGACAGAATCTGTTTTCTGGACAGCATGTCACAACTTTCACTTCCCTTGTCATATGAGGCTATAAAAGGTACAAAGATTGAAAAGTAAAGATGCAATGATGTTTCTACAGTAGTAAAAATCATCAAGACCACTAAAAACAGAAGAAAAACAAAAAGGAAATCCTAAATTCGTTGCGGGCTGCCTCCCGAAAGCGCTTCTTTAAAGCCATTAGCTAGGCTTAAAGATTATAGAAGATGCTCTCACAAGAATAAGAATTTTGAAGCAAAAGAGAGCATCAAGAAGCAAATATGAAACACATTTAAGCCTAACCCACTTCCTATGCATAGGCTTCTTGTAAGAAAATAAATCAAAGAAGCACAAAGTGACATGCATAGGAAGGTCGAAAAACAACAACTTCAAAACTTTTAACATGAAGAGAGGTGTTTTAGTAATATGGAAGTTTCTATAACCAAACTTCCCTCTCTCGAAATAATTTTCAGTAGTATCATGAACAACATCAAGAATATAACTATCACATAAATCATGTTGTTCATGACCTACAAGCACACGTGTATAGTTTTCAACCCGGTCTTTAGGATTATAAGATAAATGCAACCCATCACATTGAGCCTTGATAAGGGAAAATTTCTCCGGAGTTGGAGGTTTCAAAAGGATAATATAGCAATCAAGTGTGGGTGCAATAGCAACAATTTCATGCTTAACATAAGGAACTATAGCAAGTTCATTTCCGTAAGCATCATCCATAGTGGTATCACGGCCATAAGCATAGAAGGCATCAGCTTCATCAAAAAGGGATATTTCAAAAGAATCCATAAGATCATAATACTCATATAAGGTAAGATTCAAAGAGTTACTCTCATTAGAAGGTAGACATGGATGGCGCCATTCTTCCTCCTTTTGTTCGTCACTCTCCTCCTCTTTTTCATCCAAGGAGCTTTCAGGTTCAACAATTTCTTCTTCCAGAGAGTCCTGCAAAACATTAGTCTCTTCCTTTGGGGGAGATATTCTCTCAAGATGATCAGTAATATAATACTTTGCATCGTCATTTTCCAAACAATAGCAAGACTCTCAGATTTGTAAGGGGCATCATCAATATTTTTAAGAAGAGAAGTAATTTCATAGGCACCCTTATAAGCAACAAATTCTTCTATTTGCTCTACATCATCAAAATCATAATTTCTCTTAGCATAAGAAGCTAAGGTTTCATCATCATTGTACTCACATTGGAAAGCAAGGTGTTTGTGCCTCATAAAGCAATAAGATTCATCCCTGCAGAAAGATATATTATATATTGAGCACAAGTTTCTAGCATAGTCATACAACTGGTGTATTTGTTTTCATAAGTGTATCCCCTTTTGAGACAAGCGGTGTTCCTTGTACCACTTTTATTGATTCTCGGTAAATCATCCATGCCAATAAGATCTGGTTTCAAAGAAGTCAGACATTGATTGGCAAGTAAGGAACTAGACATATTATATTATTTTTTTAGATTTTTGATAAAGGACACAAAGATAAAAACGGAAAGGTAAACTAACAAGGCTAAAAAGAAAAGATAAAAGATAGTGTGCAACTCCCCTATCTTGAAGAGTGGAGTCCCCGGCAACGGCGCCAGAAATTCCTTTTGATGATGCGAGAGTTGGCATGTATGGTCCTGACAACAGCATGATAGCTTCTCGCCCCTCGTTGGTTACCCAAAGTGGAAGTTTGAGATGTAGATAGCATCAATTTCCCTCGGTGAAGATACCAAGGTTTGTCTCTAGCAGGACTCCGACAACGACAGGAAGTTAACAATGGCACCAGAGATTAGCGGTTGTCGTGGACCTGCACACACAACAGATAACTTTGCTCCCAACGAGTACGAAGGGGTTGTCAATCCCTCCGGCCTTGTTGTTTACAAAGGATAAAACACACGGGATAGTAATGATAGTGATAGCAACGGAAAGGTAAATAAAGCAGTAAATTGATTGACGAGGGGGTGACCCCACGACTCCTACGGATGAGCCTACCTGGTGTCCATGAAGGCAGAAGGCCCATGAAGATACATCCTTGGCCTGTTAATTGGCACCGACGTAGGAGTCTACGACTCACAAGGAAGGTGCAAAGACCTTCCGTACGGAGCAAGCTAGGGTTAGGAAAGCTTACCTGTAAACGTAGATGAACTCCCCGAGACCTAGCCCAGTATATAAGGGCTAGGAGGGGCGACACAAGAGACATCTAATATCACATGTAACCCTAGCCTTGAGCGCTCCAGCCTTGGCATCCACTGTAATCTCATCTCCCCCATCAATAATATCGAGCAGGAGCGAGCCTTCCTGTTTGCCGACGAGCTATCGTCCAACCTGTGCCTCTCATGACTAACCCAGGGTCCCTGACCATGGGATTTGCAGGGGTTGATCGCCGTCAATTGGCGCCGTCTGTGGGAAACGCGCAGGTTGGGAACGCGATCTCGGCGGCCTCATCATCATCAGCACTCATCAACTCGACGGCTCCGGCAAGATCCAATTTGTTCGAGTCCCTCGGATTCATGGCCCACCTCCCGGCCCTCCAGCCAGTCTTCACCGATCTACACTCCGGCGTCAATCTGATCTTCGGAGCATATCAGATCTACATCAACCATTGGTGGACTCTTCGCCTCACCGACGGCACCCGAGCACCTACGGCAACACCTGCAGCAGTGACCGGAGCGGTCGCCGCCTGCACGGCCAGCCTATCTGGCAGCTGTAGCTACCCACCCAACTCAAAGCTCCACGCCACTCGCGACCGCCCGAGTGGAGCCCCAACATGGAGAGACAACACCACACGTATCAGCAAGGAGGCAGCAAGGACACCATCGCAGGTGTTCATGGCAGAAGTTGGCGCACCAGCGTCAGATAACAACGGACGAGTCAAAGACCCGGGCACTCGTCAAGACACCCCAACCACCAACAGGGCGACAGGTCCCGGTAACACTGGTCAGATTGTCGTACAGCTAGGTGAACCTGGGACCATACCAAGGAAAGTCCCGGTGGAACAAGGACCCAGCAATCAAAAAAGCAGTCAGCTGCCAAGCACCCGGCCAAGGCAGCCAGCCATCACGCAGCAGGCAGCAAACCCCGGTTGCAGCGGCAGACGGACCACCCAAAGAAAAAATATACTTGTCCAAGGAATCAATGGCAATGGTAAAGGAAGAAGTCGCCCGCGGAAGGTTACTACCATCAGATGCCTCAAGGGACGAGCTAAGAGCATACAACAAGCTAGCGGGCGAGCTAACCCAGCAGACAAGACAATGGCGCCTAGCCATGGAGAAGCAAGAAAAGGCGGAACGCGAAGAGAAAAGCAGTCGCAGACAACCTCCCAGAAGTGACTCACCAGGCCACGACTCCCCCACCCGCAACAGATCGAAACTCAACAACCTGCGGAAGACAGAAAGGGCGACAGTGGTATGGAAATTGGAAGACGACTTCAGATTAGAGGAAGACGACGATGAAGAAGAGCCCCTCACTCCGGCAGAAGCACTCATAAGCGCCCAGGACTACCTATCCCGTGCCCAGAAAAGCAGAAAGGGCAAGAAGGATCACTACACTTCCATTGCTTTGCAGATAATGAAGGACGCCATCGACGCCTCGGTACCTAAGAAATCCAGCGCAAAACGGCAGACTCGCGAGCGGACACCGGACAGAGACCCCAGTTCACCAAACGACGACGACGACAGTAACAACGACAGGCGCAGGCGCCCTGACAGGCACAAGAAACACGACAGCGTGACAACAACAGGCGCCGCAGCACTCGGCGAGATGCGCGAGACGACATCACGCAGAAAAGAGTCAACCGCAGCAGGCGAAGACGCGCAGCACGCGAGGAGTACTCGGACGAAGAGGCTTCCGACGAGGAAATCGAGCCATGTGGAGCGCTCTGCTTCACACGCGCCATACGTGAAACGCATATGCCAAACGGGTTCAAACTGAACTCCACGACACCAAAGTACAAAGGACTCGAGGAGCCGGAGGCATGGCTCGACGACTACCTAACATCAGTCAAGTTTCAAAGAGGAACCAACGTCACGGCAATGCAGTACGTGCAACTCATGCTCGAGAGCTCCGCTCGACATTGGCTGAAGAATCTTCGGCGCGGATCCATCAGCTCCTGGAGCCAGTTCCGAGGAGCCTTCATAGAAAACTTCAAATCCACGTACAAGCGACCAGCCTCACTCGAGGAACTGCGGGCATGCAAACAAGGAACGAGGGAGGCCCTGCGAGCATACATCCAGCAATGGACGATACTCAAGAATTCAGCGGAAGACATCTCCGACGAAAGTGCGATCGACGCATTCAGGCGAGGCCTTCAACGCGTCGAATTCAAGGAGCAGCTCGGACAGATGAAAGTCCGAACACTCGCACGGCTGTTAGAACTAGCCAACAGCTGGGCGGACGGAGAAGACTCCGTTCGTAATGAAACAGAAACCCACACTGCACGATCAGAGTACGACTACAACTACAACGGAGATAGATGAGCCGACAGAAGAAGGAAGTGACCCAGGCGGAACTTCTACGACGAAAGAGGACCTGACATGGTCGCCGCCGGTTTCTCGGACGATCGGAACGGCAGGCACCGTGATGACAACAGGCCACAGCGACGAGACAACCCAGAAGACGAGCCCCAGGCTCACATACGAGAATGGAGGACAAGGCAGCCACGCGACGGCACTCGCGCATTCCGCTCCGCCAAAGAACAACTCGACGGACCGTGCTCTATACACGGATTCAGAAACGAGCGAGGAGAGCTCAAATCATCCCACACCCTCAGGAATTGCAGAAGCTTCAACGAGTTGGCCGAGGAGAAAAGCCGCTCCGCGGTCGCAACAGCACGACCACTCGCAAGCATAGCAGTTGGGCCAGTTGCCCACGATGCGCCACCAGCCCCCCCTCTGCCAACAAGATAGGTAGCCGCCATCCAGGAACGGCAAAGGACAGCAAAAGAGGAAAACCAGTACCCAGAAGCCCACGGGAGGATCAACATGATACAAGAAGGCAGACCTTCCAACAGGCAGCAGAAACAAGTCACCAGACAAGTCTTCCTGGCAACCTCCGCACACCCGGCCGTCCCAGAGTACCTACGCGGGTCGGAGACAAAAATCTCCTTCTCCCGGGACGACCAACCGCCAGTCGTTCCCCAACCAGGGCACGCCGCGCTAGTACTCGAGGCCAGAATCGGAAATTACGACATGTCACGCGTATTCATGGACGGCGGCAGTGGGATCAACATCATCTTCACCCGAACACTCGACGACATGCTCATCCAAAACAGCGCACTCAAGTCCTCAGGCACAACCTTCCACGGGATCGTGCCAGGAAAAGCAGTCTACCCCCTCGGAAGGATAAGCCTGGAGGTAGTCTTTGGGAACGCGACAAACTTCCGCAAGGAAACGCTTGACTTTGAAGTAGTCGACTGGAAGTCGCAATACCACGCGATCCTTGGGCGACCAGCTTACGCCCGCTTTATGGCCGTACCCCATTACGCCTATCTCAAACTGAAGATGCCATGCCCACACGGGGTCATCACAGTCAGCGGCAGCTTCGTCAGATCCGACCGCTGCGGCAAAGAATTCCACAAGATAGCAGAAGCCTTCGTAGCCAACCAAGGCGCCTGGACCACGGGAATCGCAGAAGAAGCGCTCCCGTAGAAGGAAAGGAACATCGACCGAAGAACCCCGGCACTCGGAGACAAACTTACCAGGCCCCTAAGGCCACTACATACATATTTTTACCCAAAATTTCTTGGCACTCGGGGGCTCGCCGAAGCAGCCACCCCCCGAGGCGTCCTCCGCAATCGCGGCACATTAACTTGGCACTCGGGGGCTCGCCGAAGCAGCCACCCCCCGAGGCGTCCTCCGCAATCGCGGCACATTAACTTGGCACTCGGGGGCTCGCCGAAGCAGCCACCCCCCGAGGCGTCCTCCGCAATCGCGGCACATTAACTTGGCACTCGGGGGCTCACCGAAGCAGCCACCCCCCGAGGCGTCCTCCGCAATCGCGGCACATTAACTTGGCACTCGGGGGCTCGCCGAAGCAGCCACCCCCCGAGGCGTCCTCCGCAATCGCGGCACATTAACTTGGCACTCGGGGGCTCGCCGAAGCATCCACCCCCCGAGGCATCCTCCGCAATCGCGGCACATTAACTTGGCCCTCGGGGGCTCGCCGAATTAGCCACCCCCCGAGGCGTCCTCCGCAATTGCGGCACACTAAACTTGGCGCTCGGGGGCTCGCCGAAGCAGCCACCCCCCGAGGCGTCCTCCGCAATCGCGGCACATTAACTTGGCACTCGGGGGCTCGCCGAAGCAGCCACCCCCCGAGGCGTCCTCCGCAATTGCGGCACACTAAACTTGGCACTCGGGGGCTCGCCGAAGCAGCCACCCCCCGAGGCTTCCTACGCAATCGCGGCACACTAAACTTGGCACTCGGGGGCTCGCCGAAGCAGCCACCCCCCGAGGCGTACTCCGCAATCGCGGCACATTAACTTGGCACTCGGGGGCCCGCCGAAGCAGCCACCCCCCGAGGCGCCCCCCGCAATCGCGGCAACCCTCTAGGAGTGCCCCCCGCAAGTACAAACGCAGACGACCCTCCAAGATAGAATAGAATATATACAACCAAGAAGAAGCATATACAAACGAAGGGAAGCACCTAATCTTTAGGCTCCAACTTTGCCTTAATAAGTGCACCCAGATGGCGTTCGTTCTCTTTGCAAACTCGCCTCACAACCTGGTGCGCAGGCCTACCTACAGCCACGTAGTGCTCATTCATCGGATGATCCCTACCGCCTGGAGGACCCGCCACCACCTGAGCAAAATCCACCCCTGGCCAATGACTATGGACCAAACCCAAAGCAGCTCGGGCTCCAGCATGAATCTGATGATCCATCACTCGACGTAACTCGGCAGGCTGAGAAAATATGCGACAGAGCCTCTCAAGGGACGAAGGAACCACCTCCAACGGATAGAACTCAGCATGGATACCACCCAATACTCGCTGGCAGTATTTGAGAGCATCCGGTACCCGCTCAACCCGTAGACGAAGCAAAGCAAACGCTCGAGCATGAGCCCCATCTGCCCAAAAGGGATTGCTCGCCTGCACACTAGAATCATCAAGTCGCGACATCTCCGACTGAACGGCCCTCTCTTTATCCCGAGTTCGCCCTGCCAGCACTTCGAAAGTCAAAAACTACGATCAAGACAGAGACGACAAAACCCACTAAGCGGAATCAAGCAACCAAGCAGAGGCAAGACTCACCCCGCAGGAGGTCGGACAACTTCACCACCCACGAAGCAAGGCCCTCAACCACGGTCTCGGCACGCTCGCGCCGAGTACGCTGAACGGCTACGGATCGACTCAGTCGAACAATCTGCCGCTCAGCGTCCTTCAGCCGCAAGCAAACGGACTCGTACGCATCCTCGCGAGCGTCATCCTTCAGCGAACTCCACGGACGAAGAACGCCCGGAGTGGCCTACCGCAAGATGAACAAAACAAAGAAATCAAAAACAGCAAGAGAAACAGCCAAGCAGTCACTCAGATAAAGGCAGCAAAAGATCAACCATCACAACGGAGTCACGAATTACAGAAAAAGTTTCAAAGAGGCGCAACACTACTGTGCCTCCCCCTCATCTACGACAGGGGGACCCTGAGCATCTACAACCTTTTGCAGGCGACGAGCCAGCTTATCGGCTCGGTCGTCCTGCTCATCAGAGTAGTCCGGGATGGTCTCAACCAAGGAATCATCAAAGGAAACCCCATTCCCTATAAGGACGACAAGGGTCGTGGAAGAACCACTCACCACGCTCTCCGCAACCAGCTCCACCATACGTTTCCCATCCGGGCCGAACGCAGCAACCCGAGCACCCAGGCCATCAGGCACCTTTGTACCCTCCGGCATAAGGTTCTTGTGCGCAAGACCCACAAGATTGGAAGCCCGGGCGCAGACTTCCTCAACCACTACAACAACATCTGCAACAGCATCTACAGTACCTTGGAGAATTCCAGACCCTGACGCAACAGCCTCCATCGGCTTCGCACATACAGCAGTTGCACCAAGCAAAGAAACGTCATCACGGGAAGACAGTAGAAACAACAATGGTTGAATGCCAAACTTACACATGAGCGAGTCCGCCAAGGCACGAAGACGTTTGCCCTCGACTGCCTCCACCCGCGCACGCGCGTCCTCAACCTCGCGAAGGCGAACCAGCTCCTCATGTTGACCACGCAACTCCACCTCCTGGGAAGCCAAGGTAGCCTTGAGAACGGAAACCGTCTTTTCCGCCTTTTCGGCTTGTTTCTCGGCAGCCTGGCGACGACCTGCAAGGCAAGACAGTACTCAGAACAAAAGACGAAGCGCCCAAAATCTCAGCAGCGCAAAAATAAAACTCACCATCCATAGCAGACAAGGCATCCTGGGCAGAATCATGGGCCCGTTGCCAACGCTCAGCATCAAGCATCAAATGCTCACAGTGCTGGAAAATAGGCTGCAAGAACCAGGCAATCAGGTGTTAAGTAAAGAAAAGACTACAAGCAACTGCAAACAGTTACTTCTAGCCTCGGGGGCTACTCCCATCGGGAGCACTGTCGTGCCCCCGATGATAAAGTAACACAGACACGAATCATCTTACCAGCTTGGAGACATGGTCGAAAGCACGGGCCTTGTCTTCAATCGCCAGATCTAGACGGCCAAAGTACGGAGGACCAAGCTCAGTCGGCTTGAGCTCAGGAGCAACAGCACCAGGTGCCTCAGAAGAAGGCACGCTAGGAACTGCACCCGCAGCCGAAACGGCAGGAGTCGCCGTCGGTCCAGATTGACCAGCGGCAGCCGAGAGGTCCTCGAGATTCTTGGCTGCCGCCCCAGAACTCGTCGACTTCAGATCAGTAGCAGCTGCGCTGGCGCACGAAGCAGCCGGAGCAGGCGCAGCACTACAAAATAAGCATTATCAGACGCAAGAACAAGAAAAAAGGAACGGGCACAAATCCAGCAGACTCTTACCCGACACGCGCAGCATGAGGACGCCCCAGCCTCCCAAGCCTGACCCTCTTGGGAGGAGGAGCCGGAGCAGCAGCCGAAGGGGAAGGCCCAGCAAAAGGAGCAGAAGGCGGGACATCATCACCTAACGCAGGATGATCTTCAGCATTCAAGGGGCGCGACCGCTTCACATGAAAGGGACTCGAATCCTCACTATCTCCAGTCTCCACTAGCACAATCTCAGCATCAACAGCCGGTGCAGCATTATCCGCTGCGGAAGCATCAGGCTCTTCAAGAATATCGGCGTCCTCCGGCTGCGGAGGATTACACGGCACCGGAGCATGGCCCTGCAAGGCAAGCAATGTCAACAACAAAACAAAACTAGGTACTCGCCCAAACAAATGAATGAACACGGGCACCAACCGGTGGCGGAGAATGATCAGAAGCATATGGAAGGACAAGGCGCATCTCAGAAATAATCGAGCACTTGGTCACATCCTGGATACGAGCCAGCAAGGCATCAGGTTCTAGCTCTTCAGGCGAGCATCTCGTCGAGTCACCGAGTCCCTCGTACTACCACATAGGGCGAGCTCGATGCTGCAACGGTTGAACTCGCCTCCCCACAAAAACAGAGATAAGCTGACCACCAGTCAAGTTATCCTTCAACACAGAAATCCTCTCCAAAAACTGAGTCAGCTCGGACGACTCCACCTCGGTCAAAGAATGAGACCACGAAGGCTGTCTGACCACCCGCGTGCCCGGATTGAAAGAAGCAAGACCAAATTGCTGACCATCAATGAAGCGATCCTTCAGATAAAACCAGCCTCTTCGCCAGCCACTAACGGAATCGATCTTCTCCGAATCAAAATATGAATGTTTATCCCCAATGGAGATACCCACTCGACCCACGCCGTACTCAGAGTTCGTCCTTTTTACATTTAAAAGGCGCCTCCAAAGTCCCCAATGGGGGTAAATCCCCAGAAAGGCCTCACAAAGAGTGATGAAACACGCAATGTGCAAAATCCCGTTGGGAGTCAGGTCATGCAACTGGAGCCGATACGAATACATCAAGCCTCGAACGAAAGGATGCAGCGAAAGAGCAAACCCGCGGTGGAAGAAAGCCTGGAAGAATACCCGCTCATCCGCCGTCGGCGCTAGAATCGATTCCTCACCAGGAAGGCGCACATATCCCTCCACCACCACGCCATCAGCAACCAGCGCATCCAGATCTCCAGCCCCGAACGAGGACCGCTCCCACTTGCCGGACATCTTGGCCGACTCTAAAGCAGCGCGGGGGCGCTTGGTCATAGATCTCATAGCAGCCCGTAGAGGAGAAAAGATGAAGGCTCGGGAACACGAAGGAAAAATAGAGAAAGAGGAGGAAGGCAATGGCTTGGTAAAACCTACAATTTACCCGGCCGCATGGTATTTAACTCAAGAGCCTAGCATGGAGGGCCACCGTCCAACCTTTTCGCCCAGTAAACGTGGCACGACCCCACATAGAGGCGAAAAGTATGGAAAATCCAACCGGCGCAATAACAACACTGCCCACTACGCGCGCAAAAATAGGACAATGATCGCGCGACGCGAAAATTTCGGCGGGACAACGCCAAGTCATTTCTCCCGGCAGGCATCAGCGGTCAAAAATTCCAGAAGACCACCCCAACGTCATATCACAGTAAGGCATACTGAGTACGCCATCAAGGCTCTAAGATTCTATCTTTCAGATCTCTTTTCCGATGAAGAAAAAACATCTTACTCCCATCGGGAGAGTACATCATAAGAGTCCCGGGTGCTCCCTCACCTAAAGGTCAGCAAGGTGCTCAAGTGACCACTCGCACTCACAAGAGTCTCGAGTGCTCCCTCAACCCGACGCAAGACAAACATGCCTAAGCCAAGATCATACGGCGCTAAGAGTCTCAAGTGCTCCCTCACCTCAAGAACCAAAATGACATTCGAGTGACTACTCGCAACCCCCCCCCCCCCCGTCTGGGCACTCGAAACAAGCTCCACGGGTGCATGAGTCAATAGCTCGCTTGATGTTTTGTTCCAAGCGGGTGCAATGCTATAAGGCTCCGCGCCTCAAAAACACACATTCCTGGAACACGATACACCATGCCCAGATGCCACGCAAGATTACCGTGTAGGTAAGACCCCGCTGCGAAGTACGGCCGGGCTGGGACTTGCCGAAGAGCGATTTCACTCCCAACCTTTTCCCTGCGCTGCGCATGATAGAAAAATCCGGGCGAACGCGCCTTAGGCTATGCACATTACTGGCGGCAAATGAACACCGTAAGACCTGAAGCGGCCGGACTTTTGCTCGACACCAGTGTTCCAAGCTCACGTCGAGGGACGTGGGTTTGATTGGGCTACTGTGGTATTTGCCCTAGTGCAATTCACCAAGGCTCGACCAGTCGACTCCTTGGGCCCTTTCAGCTTAGCATCCCTCGAAACACGTTATGTCATGGCCACCAGACTGCCAGCGACCCACGGATGTACCGCGCATACTAATAACCGACAAATGAATGTACTCGAGTCCCTGCGCGACTCTTCGAGTCCCCCAGGCACTCGGGGGCTACTGACGAGGGGGTGACCCCACGACTCCTACGGATGAGCCTACCTGGTGTCCATGAAGGCAGAAGGCCCATGAAGATACATCCTCGGCCTGTTAATTGGCACCGACGTAGGAGTCTATGACTCACAAGGAAGGTGCGAAGACCTGCCGTACGGAGCAAGCTAGGGTTAGGAAAGCTTACCTGTAAACGTAGATGAACTCCCCGAGACCTAGCCCAGTATATAAGGGCTAGGAGGGGCGACACAAGAGACATCTAATATCACATGTAACCCTAACCTTGTGGCATCCACTGTAATCTCATCTCCCCCATCAATAATATCGAGCAGGAGCGAGCCTTCCTGTTTGCCGACGAGCTATCGTCCAACCTGTGCCTCTCATGACTAACCCAGGGTCCCTGACCATGGGATTTGCCTGGGTTGATCCCCGTCATTGATAGTGGGTGTAACAATATTGAAAATATGGACCGGAGTCCTATGATGTTCACTAGTGATGTCTCTCTCCCAAAAGACGATAAAATAGTCATGCGAGGTAAACAAATTACAGCTGGGCAATTGACAGGATTATGTGCACAAACCAATGCTAATTATGCTATAAAGAAAGGAAGAGGCTCAAACACACGGGTGGTACGCCAAGACAAGTAGACCGAAATCCATCTGCATCTACCTACTAATCATCCACCTTGAGATATCTATCCAGAACATCTCGCTGGTATTAAGTTGCGAATCCCACCCAAAGTGTAAACTCAAAGCAACAGACAACTGCATTAAAGAACTTTGCGTAAAGTAAACAATCCTTGCACCCGCAAGTACAAGCACCGTTGTTTTCCCCCTTGTGGCAACATAACATCCCCTAGACTCATGTTTCTCTCACTCAAGCTATTCATCGGGGGGCATGAACCCACAATCATGCATAACGCTCCCTCTTGGAGTCACTACCTACAACTTGGCCAAAGCAATAAACAGCAATGGATAACATGCAAGAATTACTCAAGAACATAAATATAAAAGAGGATAATCAAATATATTACTCAAACACAATCTGAACATAATCTCATAATCCATCGGATTCCAGCGAACTCAGCATAGCAACAGCAGAAATATTACATATGTGCCTCGTTCATGTAGGGAAGCTCACGAGGTCTAATCCATGAAGAACAAAGAGGGGAGGAGAACATCACATAGCTACTGATCATAGACCCATGGTCCAAGGTGGACTACTCACGGTTCATCCGGGAAGCGTCCAAGGTGGTGAAGAAGCTCCCGGTGGTGATTCCTCCCTCCGGCAGGGTGCCGGGAAGAGGTCTTCTGGTGCTCCCGATCTTGGAAGCGCGGCGGCGGCGGAACAGAGGAGAGATCGCGAAAAAGGGTTCCCGTCTCTGGGGTTTTGCGTCACGAGGATTATATAGGCGAAGGGGGGCAGCCAGGGGGGCACCAGGGGTCCAGGCGGCCCCCTGGGGCGCGTCGGGAGGGCGCCTGGGGCCCTGGTGGGTCCCCTCTGCACCCCCCCCCCCCCCCCCCCCCGTGATTCCGGAAGCTTCCTGGTCGCTGATTTTTTATTGGATTTTTCCCGAAGTTTTGGAGCACTTTTTATATGGGGGAAACCTGAAATAGAAAAACAGCAGAAAACAGGAACTGGGGTGCACTGAGTTAATAGGTTAGTCCAAATATGATCAAAAGTGTATGGAAGTTCATCAATGTCATAGCAATATCACACAAAAGAGGCATAGAGCAAGAAGAAATTATAGATACATTTTGGACGTATCACATGGGTCTATGATCAGTAGCTATGGGATGCTATCCTCCCCTCTTTGTTCTTCATGGATTAGACCTCGTGAGCTGCCCTACATGATCGAGGCACATATGTAATCTTTCTGCTATTGCTATGTTTAGTTTGCTGGGATCCGATGGATTATGAGACTATGTTCAGATTGTGTTTGAGTAATATATTTGATTCTCCTCTTTTATATTTATGTTCTTGAGTAATTCTTGCATGTTATCTGTTGCTGTTTATTGCTTTGTCCAAGTAGTAAGTAGTGACTCCAAGAGGGAGCGTTATAAATGATTTTGGGTTCATGCCCCCCGATGACTAGCTTGAGTGATAGAAACATGAGTCTAGGGGATGTGTTGTTGCCACAAGGGATAAAACAATGGTGCTTGTACTTGCGGGTGCAAGGATTGTTTACTTTACGCAAAGTTCTTTAATGCAGTTTTATGTTGCTTTGAGTGTACACTTTGGGTGGGATTCGCAACTTAATACCAGCGAGATGTTCTAGATATATATCTCAAGGTGGATGATTAGTAGGTAGATGCATATGGATTTTGGACTACTTGTCTTGGCGTACCGCCCGTGCTTTTGAGCCTCTTCCTTTCTTTATAGCATAGTTAGCATTGGTTTGCGCACATAATCCTATCAATTTCCCAGCTATAATTTGTTTACCTCGCATGGCTATTTTATCATCTTTTGGGAGAGAGACATCACTAGTGAACATCATAGGACCCTGGTCCATATTTCCAATATTGCGCACATAATCCCGTTGCTATCACTATCATTATTATCCCGTGCGTTTGATCCTTTGTAAACAACAAGGCCGGAGGGATTGACAACCCTCTGAACTCGTTCCGAGCAAAGTTATTTGTTGTGTGTGCAGATCCAGGAGAAGCAAGTGATTCTTTTCAGACGGTGCATCACTTGCCGAACCACCTACTTATCGTTGTTGGAGTCCTACTGGTCGATCCTCAACCTTGGTATCTTTACCAAGGGAAATTGCCGCTATCTACATCTCAACCTTCCACTTTGGGTAACCAACGAGGGGGCGAGAAATCGTACCATCAGAGAGTTGGTAATATTAGTAGGAGGAATGAGATGCCTATGAATTACTCACTAGTGACTGAGCCTTTTGATTGCTGGGGTTTTGATTTTATGGTCCTTTTCCTCCATCAAACAAGTACACTCACATTTTAGTAGCTGTTGATTATGTGACCAAGTGGGTTGAAGCAATCCCCACTGAGAGTGTTGATCACAAGACATCTTTGAAAATGATCAAAGATGTAATTTTCCCTAGGTTTGGTGTACCTAGGTATCTTATGACTGATGGAGGATCACACTTCACGCATGGAGCTTTTAGAAAATCTCTAGCAAAGTACGATGTCAATCATAGGATTGCTTCATCGTACCATCCTCAAACTAGTGGGCAAGTTGAGCTCACCAATAGAGAGATCAAGTTGATCTTGCAAAAGACAGTTAACAGTTCTAGGAAGGACTGGTCAAATAAGTTAGGAGATGCTCTATGGGCGTATAGAACTGCTTACAAAAACCCCATGGGCATGTCCCCGTATAAGATGGTCTATGGCAAGGCTTGCCATTTGCCATTAGAATTAGAACATAAAGCTTTCTGGGTTGTTAGAGAGCTTAATGTTGACCCGAAGTTAGCCAGTGAAAAGCGTCTCATGAACTTGACTTCTCTAGATGAGTGGAGAAGTGAAGCTTACGAGAGCGCTAAAATGTTCAAGGAAAAGGTAAAGAAGTGGCATGATAGAACAATTCTGAAACGTGAATTTAATGTTGGTGATAAGGTTTTGTTGTTTAGATCCCATTTCAGGTTTTCTCCAGGTAAATTACTTTCCAGATGGGAAGGGCCATTTCATATCGAAGAAGTCTACCGGTCAGGTGCGATCAAGATTAACAATTTTGATGGCACCAAACCTTAAGTTGTGAATGGGCAAAGACTCAAGCATTACATGGCGGGGGATCCCGTCAATGTCGATGTAAATATAATACACACAAAACCTCATGAAGAACATGTCGCAGCCCCGTTTTAGATTCCAGCAGAAGCAGAATAAGAAAAGGTATGTATTACGGTAAGGAAACATCGCGAACTGCCATAAAAGTTCCAGATTACGCGTTTTTGCAAAATATAGAAAATTCAGAGCCGGATTGGAGCCGGAGAGGAGCTCCAGGGGGCCCAGGCGCCCCCCTGGCGCAGCCTACCTCTTGGCCGCGCCGGGAGGCCGCCTAGGCACCCCGGGGCCCGTCTCCGAATCCACTTTGGCTCGTTTCCTTCCTTATGTTGCAGAAATTTTTGCTATATATTTGCCCGGATAGTCCCGGAACCGCATCTCTTGATTTCATGTGTTTTCTTCTCGAGCTGTTTCTTCCAGGACAAAGAGTTAATTATTAGAGATGCCTTCTTGTGGCTCGAGCGGAGAGGACTTCTTGGGGTGGCGTCTACGTCAAGTCCAGAAGGATCTCAATCAAGGGAAGCACATTGATTGGGCTACCGAAGAAGAAATTGCCGCAAGACAAGCGGAGATGGAGCGCTCCGTGAGACAGGAAGTCAAGACTATCACTGCCCAACAACAAGGAGGTCCAAGCAATCCCATCATGGTGGGATCGGTCCAACCTCAATATGATCTTTCTCTTAACCTTTCAGGGCCCTCCACTTCACTTGAAGATCAATGTACGCTTTCCACCATATCCGAGGCTTACCGCATCACCAACCAACTCTGTGAAGATTTCTGTGTACTAAAAGTACAAGTGGAAGTCTTGGAGTCCGAAAACCGAACTCTTCGCCGTGTCATCAGGGATCTCAAGAAACAACCACAACAAGAATGAGGAGTAAATCTCCTTGGGTAATGGCATCCCCTCAGCTTTATTCCAAGCTTGGGGGAGTGCCCGGTATCTTTATCTTTATCTTAGTATTTTAGAGTCAAGTAGAGTCGTATCATGTCTACGGAAGTTCTTATATGAAATAGGTGATTGCATTGAGGTATATCACTCCTTCTGTGGAGAGTTTGTATCCGTGAGTGTGGAGTCGTCTATATTGGAATATTAACGAGAAGTCTATTGGTTCCTTCGCTGCACTCGGTATTCTCTTCACGCAATCGACCTTATATGATGATTCTTATGGGGAGTATTGACCTTATGTCAGGTATGGCTTTGAAAACTTTATTTAATTTTGGCAAACATAGCTTTGGTCTTGACAACATGCATGTTTTCTCAAGTAGCGACATAGCCAAAACCTTTATGTTATTATGCTTGAAGTGTTATGCTGACAAGGAAGACAACTTGATGTGTTATGCTTACATTAATGTTTATGCTTTATATGTTTTGCATCAAAGTTAGCATCAATTGTTTGTTCTCTCAAAGCCTTTGCTAGCCAAACCCCTTGCCTAGCAGATTTATGCTTGTGCATCCATACCCTGAAACCTTTATCTTCCATATGAGTCCATCGTACCTTCCTATTCGTGGTATTCCCCTACCACTCTTATAAGTATAGAATTTATGTGTTATCCTTAAATGTTCAAAATCTTCTGTTATGTGCCTCTTGTTTAGCTCATGAGGAAGTAGTAGGTAATTCATGATCTTCTTAAGTTGGACAAGTTTTACCCCGGGATTGCATGTCTAATCTGCAAACCCATAATTCGAGGAGGAACTGGCATGAGTGCGCCTAGCTCGAAAGATAATATAATAAACAAACCCTCCTTCACGCTCGGTCTATGAGAAATCAGAAACTTTGGCAGTGATAAACAAAGGAGATTAAAGGGATGTGATCGTCCCCGCTTGGGAGCCGTTCCTCGAAACTTGTCCATCTTGAGAAGTAATTGAGCTATCTATTAGCATTCGTTGACAAACTATGCACCTCCCAAAATCTATTTTCATTCTGTTTGATTTAAGGATAGCACATGATTTTTCCCTGCTTGCCTTTAACAAGGCCTTTGCTTTACTTTTATGTTGAGTCAGTTTCCCTACTTCCTTCTTTTCCCAAAGAGAACAGACACCTGATGCTGACGAGGATTCATCCATATATTGTTGCATTAAGTTTTGCCATGCCATATCACCGTTGACATTATCTTTTGATAAGTAAGTTGTTTGCAAAAGCTTTTGCCAAGCAAACATCTTCCTTTGTGTTAGCATTTGCACTTCATGACTGATAACATGTTCTTTCAAAACCTTCAATTTGTTTCATCTTATTCAGAAAGAGCAAAAGTAAAAGTTATCAGTTGTCCTTTGACCAAGGATATGTTTGCCATAAGTTGATGAGTTTCCTTAGCCCTACTTTTGATTATAATTGACATTACTTTCTCATAAGGTCCTTATGAGTTGAGGTTGCTATTGAGGATGTTTGGGTTTGGTGAGGAAACTTTGATGCTTCTTGTCTGTATTCTATTTATCGACACTTCACTCTCTAAACTTGTGGACATGTTTACCGAGCTCAGCATTCGCTTGGGGACAAGAGAGGTCTAAGCTTGGGGGAGTTGATACGTCCAAAATGCATCACTATTTTATATAGTAATTCTTTCTTATTCATTGATATATTTCATGTTATGATGTTGTTCTTATGTTTTTTGGCTTATTTTACACAGTTTGCAACTTTCTGATGCTGAACCAGCAGACGCATGATTCAGCGGTAAAAAGTGGACGCTGAGTTGCTGAAGAAGAATACCTCCAAATTACCTAAAAATCCACGGAGGGCATTTTCTGAAGATTAACGAAGACACGCCGAAGAGGGGCCACAGGGTGCCTAGGCGGCCACCCGATGCGGCCCCACCCCTGGCCGCGCCGAGAGGGCGCCTGGACCCCTAGTGCCACTCCCGGCTCCCCCCTTTGGCCTATATATCTCTCATATATCAAAAATCCTAAAACAGAGAGAGCTTCCGGAGTTCCGTCGCCGCTCCTTGGCGGAAACCTACAGAGAAGAAAAGACATCTCCAGCGGGCAGATTCCGCCGGGGAGACCACCTCCCGGAAGGGGAGATCGTCGCCATCGTCATCACCATCATCACAGGCATCATCGAGATCATCATCAACATCATCCCCAACATCACCACCATCACCACCATCATCCAATCTCACCTCACAAGTTTATCTTGTGTTGTAATCCGTACTATCTATCCTCTCTACTCTACCGGTGTTGATTACTACCGTGTGAGGAATGCTATTGAGTTTTGTTGGAGAATTATCGTTGTATCCAGATTTTTTATCATTTATTTATCCCCACTGATCATGATCTCTTTTATGTCTTGTGAGTAGTTACTTTAGTTCTTGAGGACATGGGAGAAGTCTAGTTGTTAGTAGTCATATGATGTTGAAGTAATATGTGTTGTTTGATATTTAAGTTTTGTTGTTATTTTCCTAGTGGTGTTGTGTGAGTCGAATACTCAACACTTCGCCTCATTAAGGACCTAGGGGAATACATTGTGTACAAAGAATGCTTACGGTGAGATGCCGGAGTGACAGAAACCTGAACCCCAGTTCGCACTCTTTTGCACAAGGGAACAATGGATCATCGATCTTATTGCTATGGTTAGGATTTTTGCCTTAATTACTATCTTGTATTTGCGGATGCTTGCAAGGTGTTTAATCATAAGAGTGCACTTATCTTAGTCTAGAGGGTGCACTAGCATAGATCCACCCACTCAGCACTTATCAACACGGCACATAGTACCGATACGGAATATGGTGAAAGCACATGACTATTTCTCCCGTGTGTCCTCAAGAACGCTTTAGCCTTTATAAGCTCAGTTGCTAGGCCTATCCTTTGCTCAAAAGGATCGGGCCACTTGCTACTCCTCAGTGCTCTTTACTTTAGCCGCTTTTACCTTTTTTTTTGCTTATATCGAAAACCCCTAAAAAGTTATCTTTCAGTTCCTGCAGCTACTTCTTTACCAAAGTCACTTACCAATACCTTCTGCTCCTCGTTGGGTTCGACACTCTTATTTATCAAAAACGCTACAAAACGATCCCCTAGAGTTGAGGGTCATCAATAGTTCATACCATCATGTAGGTGGAAATTGTCCTCAACAAAAAGTTTGTTGTTTTCTAGTAATTTCCTCCTTGACTTAGCTACTTTGCAGAGGTTCTTGACTTGAAAGGGCTTAGTGATATGTCATTTCTTCATACGCAAAAAGGGTTGAAGATTTAGTTGAAACCCTTGATACTTGGACCTTCAAAAGTTGAGTTAATGTTATTAAATAAGATTTTTCCAGCACAATGAAGAAAGATGGGGAATGTATAAAAGGATGAAGACAACCTCACCAAAAAATAACAGGTTGTTCCATTCTTAGCCTGCAATTACATAAAATTTATAGAATTAGATGAAATACATTAGCTAGACGCTTAAGGAGATAAAAATAATTATTGTAAAGTAAATATAGATTAATATCAACGCTAATCTCTAAACAAAGACTCTAGCTGCTGGCATAAAGCAAGGCGCTGCACAGCCATCCTACCTGTAAGAAGAGAAAAAAAGGCTAAGCATTCACGTCCATGTTTTCCTTGGCGCTAACTACTGACCACAAAACAAGATGTTTCATTCCTCTCTCCTTATCTTCTGTCCGAACCTCATTACTTCCACTACGCATGCAGTTGCGATATCATGGGAAGGACCGTTGATGGCATCGATTAATGCTCCTCGTTGATTACGCCAAGCTTGGGCAACGTGTTCATTATCCAAGTGCCTAAAATTCATAATGTTACTTCTCAACTGCATAATCTTAGTAGGTGGGTAGTACTTACCAATAAAATCATCCTTGCACTTCTCCCGATAATCTATGCTATTCCTAGGAAAGGATTGGAGCCACTCCTTAGCTCTTCCTCTCAAGGAAAAAGGAAAAATCTTAAGTTCAATAATATCACAATCTACTTCCTTATACTTTTGCATATCACAAAGCTCAACAAAATTATTCAAATGCAAAGAAGCAGCATCTCGAGCACCGGAGAATTGTTCTTTCATAACTAGATTCAACAAAGTAGGTTTAATCTCATAGGAAGTCGCCTCAGTGGCGAGTGCAGCAATAGGAGTGCAAATAAAGTCTTTGTTGTTGTGACTAGTGAAGTCACACAACTTGGTGTTTTCAGAGGAACCCATAATAACAGCAGCAAGCAAAAACAAAGCATCTAATTTTTTTTTTGGTTTTCATATAAACTCTAAAGCAAAAAAAACTCAAAGGTAAACTAACAAGACTAAAAAGAAAAGGTAAAAGATAGTGTGCAACTCCCCTATCTGTTAGAATGGAGTCCCCGGCAACGGCGCCAGAAATTCTCTTGATGGCACCGGTTAGTGCTCCTCGTCGATTACCCCAAGTGGAAGGTTGATAGCGGTGAATTTCCCTTACACGAGGACTGTAAGGTGACTCCAAGGATCAACAAGAAGGTGGTCAAACGAGCAAGGCGCTGATGGATTCTCGCCCCGCGTTGGTTACCCCAAGTGGAAGCTTTGAGATGCAGTGCAGCAGCAAGTTTCCCTCGGTGAAGATACCAAGGTTATCGAACCAGTAGGACTCAGGAGATACAAGTAGGTGGCAACGTTGCCAGAAATTTCTTCCTGACTAGGGTGTTGTCGTGGACCTGCACACAGCAACAAATAACTTTGCTCCCAACGAGTACAGAGGAGTTGTCAATTCCTCCGGCCTTGTCGTTTACAAAGGATCAACGCAAGAGATAAAAGGTGCAAAGGAAAGTAAAAGATGAAAGTAAATTGAGGGTGTGAACAATAATGTGAAGATGGACCGGGGTCCCGTGATTTTCACTAGTGATATCTCTCTCCCAAAAGACGATAAAAGTGCTAGCGAGGTAAACAAATCACAGTTGGGCAATTGACAGGATTATGAAGGCACCGCGATGCTAACTATGATGCAAAGAAAGGAAGGCTCAAAAGCAATGAGCAGTACGCCAAGGTAAGTAGACTGAAATCCTTCTGCATCTACTACGAATCATCCACCTTGAGATATCTATCCAGAACATCTCGCTAGTATTAAGTTGCGAATCCCACCCAAAGTGTAAACTCAAAGCAATAGACAACTGCATTAAAAGAACTTTGCGTAAAGTAAACAATCCTTGCACCCGCAGGTACAAGCACCGTTGTTTTATCCCTGGTGGCAATAGCACATTCCCTAGTCTCATGTTTGTCACTCAAGCTAGACATCAGGGGGCTGAACCCACAATCGAGCATAACGCTCTCTCTTGGAGTTGCAAATAAAATACTTGGCCAAAGCAAATACCGCAATGGAGAACATGCAAGAATTTACTCAAGAAAAAAATATAAAAGAGAAGAACCAAATATATTACTCGTCACAATCTGAACATAGTCTCATAATCCATCAGATCCCAACAAACTCAGCATAGCAACAGCAGAAATTACATAGATGCCTCGATCATGTGAGGCAGCTCACGAGGACTCGAAAGTGGAAGCACAAAAGGGGAAGAGATTCATCACATAGCTACTGTAACGGACCCATGGTCCAAGGGGGACTACTCACGGCACATCTAGGAGGCGTCCATGGCTATGGATGGTCTCCCGGAGGGGGTTCCTCCTTCCGGCAGGGTGCCGGGGCAGCTTTTCCAGGCAGCCCCAATCTTGAAACGGCGGCGGTAGCGGTTGATGTGGGAGATAATAATAGTGATTTCTCGCCCTTCGTTGGTAACCCCAAGTGGAAGGCGTCATGTAGCACAGCAGAAAATTTCCCTCAGTAAAGATACCAAGGTTTGTCTCCAGTAGGACTCCAGAGATGATAAGTAGGTGTCAGCGGCGCGACTGACGCGGACCTGCACACAGACACAAATAACTTTGTTCCCAACGAAGTTCAAAGAGGTTGTCAATCTCTCCGGTCTAGTTGTTCACAAAGGATCAAACGCAAGGGATAATGATAGCAACTGAAAGTAAAAACGGAAAATTAAATGAGCGTGTAAACGGTGATGAGGATATGGACCGGGATACGTGATGTTCACTAGTTATGTCTCTCTCCCAAAAGACGATAAAACTGCTATGCGAGGTGAACAAATTACAGAAGGGCAATTGACAGGATTATGAACGCACCGCAATGCTAACTATGTTACAAAAGAAAGGAAGAGGCTCAAAAGCATGGGCAGTACGCCAAAATAAGTAGACCGAAATCCAACTGCATCTACTACTAATCATCCCCCTTCAGATATCTATCCAGAACATCTCGCTGGTATTAAGTTGCAAGCCCCACCCAAAGTGTAAACCCAAAGCAACAGACAACTGCATTAAAAAGCACTTTGCGTAAAGTAAACAATCCTTGCAACCGCGGTTACAAGCACCGTTTTTCCCCCTTGTGGCAACAGCACATCCCCTAGACTCATGTTTCTGTCACTCAAGTGTGTCATCGGGGGGCATGAACCCACAATCGAGCATAACGTTCCCTCTTGGAGTTACTACCTACTACTTGGCCAAAGCAATAAAAAGCAACGGAGAACATGCAAGAATTACTTAGGAACAAAAATATAAGAGATAAAAACCAAATATACTACTCAATCACAATCTGAACATAATCTCATAATCCATCAGATCCCATCAAACTCAGCATAGCAACAGCAGACAGATTACAAAAGTGCCTCGATCATGTAGGGCAGCTCACGAGGTCTAAACCATGAAGAACAAAGAGGGGAGGAGAACATCACATAGCTACTGATCACGGACCCATGGTCCAAGGAAAACTACTCACGAGACATCCGGGGAGCATCCATGGTGGAGAGGAGACTCCCGGAGGTCGGCCCTCCCTCCGGCAGGGTGCCGGGAAGAGGTCTTCTGGTGCTCCCAATCTCGGAAGCGCGGCGGCGGCGGAACAGAGGCGAGATCACGAAAAAGGGTTATGTCCTCGAGGGTTTCACGTCACGGGGAATATATAGGCGAAGGGGGCAGCCAGAGGTGGACCAGGGGCCCCAGGCGCCCCCCTGGCGCGGCCCAGGGGGTGGCCGCGCCGGGTAGCCGCCTGGGCCACCCCTGGCTCCCCTCTGGCCCCACTCGGGCTCTTCGCGAAGCTTCCTGTACGCAGATTTTTCCTATATTTTTCCCGGAATTTTTCTGGCACTTTTTATATGGGGGAAAACTGAAATAGAAAAACAGCAGAAAACAGGAACTGGCACTGTGGTGCACTGAGTTAATAGGTTAGTCCAAATATGATCAAAAGTGTATGAAAGTGTATCTAGATCATAGCAATATCACACAAAACATGCATGGAGCAAGAAGAAATTATAGATTCGTTTTGGACGTATCAGCGGTACAGAGGGGAGTTCGCGAGAAAGAGATCGATATTAGGGGTTTCCACCCCGAGGGGTAAATATAGGCGAAGGGGGGAATCAAGGGGACCCACGAGGCAGTCAGGAGGGTCCCTGGCGCGGCACAGGGTGGGGCCGCGCCACCTGCCCTCCTGGCTGCCTGGTGGTGGCCCCCCTTCCCTCTCTTGGTGATTCCGGAAGCTTCTGTTGCGCTGATTTTTTATATATTTTTCCCGGAATTTTTGAAGCACTTTTAATGGCCGGAAAACCTGAAATACAAAAACAGCAGAAAACAGAAACTGGCAACTGGGTGCACTGAGTTAATAGGTTAGTCCAAATAGGTTCAAAAGTGTATGAAAGTTCAAGAAAAACATGGCAAAGTCACACAAAACATGCATGGAGCAAGCAGAAATTATAGATACGTTTGGGACGTATCAACATCCCCAAGCTTAATTCCTGCTCATCCTCGAGTAGGTAAATGATAACAATCATAATTTCTGATGTGACATGCCACACAACCAAATAAGGACCTTTAAGTAAAGCAATCAAAGCATGCAATTTAATTCAAGTCTTAACAAGCAAGAGTCTATATTAGCATTGACACAAGCAACAAAAGAACAAAAGGTGCAAGAGCTCTTGCTGTCCGTGACTCGAATGTCTCCAAATGGTGTTTGCGTGCAAGCAATGGACTGGGAAGAAAGAGAAAAAAGGTTGTTGAGAACAACTATCTACTAAAGTTTCACACTTGGTCTCCTTTGGATTCTTATCTGGACTCGTCCCCAGACCACTAGCCAGGTACAAGTCAAACTGATCCACTCCCTTTCGACATTTTGAGCACTCATGCAAATACTCCATAAATAGTTCGAATTGGATAGCAGCAATAATCAATTTTAGCACGAATTTTTTGGAGGGGAAGTCTACCCTTTTTACCCCGGGGTGTATGGCATACCCATTCTTAAATAGAACCATAAAAAGATTAGATTGGGTTGAGCCCTGGGATTTGACGGCGGACTTACGATTTTGCTAGATACAAAACAATAAAATAAATAATATATATACAAAAAACAAAAAATACAGATTTTGATGTTCCCGAGTTGCAGAGAAAAATCTGAACTGAGGCAATCTTTCCGGATTCGCTCCGCCTTACTAAGATACTGGTGCAGCTTAAGGTGCTGGTGCTCCACCCCACTCTAAGAAGTATGACTGTGATTTTCCAATACCCAAATGGTAGTGTTTGGATGAGCGTGAGCAAGAAAGTTGACACCTAAAAGGAGAAACAGAAAGTAGGTGGAGGAGGAAGACAAAAAGGTGTGAAAGGCTCACATCAATGAGGACAATCATAGGCGAGAGAAGGCCATATGATAGATATGATGTGAGGAGTAGGGACTGCCATACAACGGATGCACATGTGAGCTAAAAGCTCTCCAAGGGAACTAGTGGGGGTGCATCTAACTTGCTTTCTCAAGAAGACCTAGAGCTCGTTTGAGGAGGCTCATCATTGGAATATACAAGCCCAGTTCTATAGTGTGAAGGGTCCCCACATAGCTATATGCATGATGATGATCTCTATGGAGTACCAGGGATATAAGATGAAGTACTAGTGTGGATCTCTCAAAAGGAATAGTAGTATGCCCCCTTCTCTCTTTTTTATTTTTTTTCTCTTTTTCTCTTTTTTTTATTTTTTTGGTGGCCTCAATGGCTCTTTCTATTTAACTCTCATTTGTCCTCTTTGGGATCTTTTGATTTTGTCCTCTTTGGGATCTTTTCCTCACTTTAGGGGCAATACTCTATATTTTACAAGAATATAGGAGATCTTTCACACTTTACAAAGGTACTCACATAAAGAAAATGTAACTATCATGATGCAAATGTATGCCTCTGTCAGGGTAGCAGGATATGCAATGATACTAGCGTGTCATGTAGCAATGATTAGGGCAAGGCCCAACTAGCATGCGGCTCATCGATCAAGCAAGTAGCATGTATGACATGAAGATCAAGTCATGAGAAGGTGGATGTTGCATGGCAATGTATCTCGGAAAGGCTATGGAAATGCCTTGTAGGTAGGTATGGTGGCTATTTTGAGGAAAGATATAAGGAGGCTTATGATGACAGAGCGTATCATGCCAAGGGTTTGGATGCACCGGCGAAGTATGCGCCAACTCTCGAGGTGAGAAAGGGCAATGCACGGTAGCGAAGAGGCTAGAAAAGTTTAGGTGGGTGGAAGTGTCAACTTTCGAATACTCACATTAGTCCGAAGAACTCATGCACTTATTATCGGTAACTCTCAATCTAATCAGGAGGTTCACAAAGAGACGGGTACCCAGAGGAGGAGTGTATGGGGGTTTAGTTATCCTTGCGCATCCTCGACTCATGGTACGTTAGTGTACTCTAATATCCGAACCCTCCAGAGGTTAGTGATCCATCTAGTAGCTAGAGTTCTCAACAGGGTTTTTTGGTTTTCGAAAAAACACACGGATTGCCCAAAATACGACATCTATCACTAATAGGCAAGAGCTCTTGAAACCATAAGTTCAAACATTACTCTAGTCAATACCTCAAAACTATTGCAAGTTACTACTACAAAGAGAACAGCAACTTTAACTACCTACTTTCAGTCAAGACACAGAACTCAGTGCAACAGGCAAACTCTCTAACAAGATAAAACATGCAACCTATAGAAAGTTCAACCTAAGACAAAAGAAAAGCTCTAGAAAAACTAAAGCACTACAACTAAACATAACAGCAGCTAAGAAAAGAAAAAGAACAACTCACAGCTAAAAATATAAGCATGCAAATCCTGTGAGGAGTTCTAGTTCAAGCGGAGCGTGAATCTCTCCCACGCAAAAGAGTAAGTTGGGGTCTAACTTGTTACTACAGCAAAGAAAGCAAAACAAACCTAGAAAAGTAAAGAGCGAGACGCTCCAAGCAAAGCACATAACGCATGAAGTGATAAAAATATAGTGCAACGAGGGACAAACTGATGATTGTTGATGAATAAGGGGATGCATCGGGGGCATCCCCAAGCTTAGACGCTTGAGTCTGCTTGAATATTAATTTGGGGTGCACATGGGCATCCCCAAGCTTGAGCGTTTGACACTCCTGAATCTTCTTTCATCATCCTCCATCGCGCACTTGAAAACTCCCTTCATACATAACTCATTGTAGGCTGATTAGAGAGGTTACTACCCTAATAACATAATTTTCCTCTACTGCAAATAAAGATTTCCAGGAAGAGCTACTATTTCTCTTGCCTGCCCAAAAAAGTTTGCAAAGAAAAAGCAAGCTTAAGGATTGCAAAATTGCGAAAAGAAAAACCGGGGCAGAAGCTAAGAAAAACAAAACAGCAGAGAAAGGAGAATTTTTTCGAGGTACTTGTGCAACTCAAATCAAAAAAACTTTGAACAGACGCCTGAAAGGTAATTGTATGGAGCATGCTGTCAAAAAATTCAGATCAAAAAGATGATCTGGTGATTTATTGAAAAATTTTCCGTCAAGCAGACAGAATCTGTTTCTGGACAGCAAGCACCAACTTTTGACCTTTCTTGCAATCTGAGGCTAAACTTGGCACAAAGCTCGAAAAGTAAAGATAGAATGATGTTGCTATAGTAGTAACAATCATCAAGACCACTAAGAACAGAACTAAAGCAAAAAGAAAAACCTAAATTCTTTGCGGGCTGCCTCCCGAAAGCGCTTCTTTAGAGCCATTAGCTAGGCTTAAAGCAGAAGATCAAGTCTTTTCAAGAGAATAACTAGCCCGTGTGACGGACTCAAAAGGTAACTTAATCTTTTTCCTAGGGAAATGTTCCATCCCTTTCTTGAGAGGGAATTGGAATTTGATAGTTCCCTCTTTCATGTCAACGATAGCACCAACTGTGTGAAGAAAAGGACGTCCCAAAATAATTGGACAAGAGGGCTCACACTCAATGTCCAAAATACGGAAATCAACGGGAACATAATTGTCATTGACAATGATAAGAACATTGTCGATCTTCCCCAAAGGTTTCTTTACGGAAGAATCAACAAGACGAACACCAAAAGAACAAGGATCAAAAGGTTTCAATTCAAGCATATCATACATTCTTTTGGGCATAACAGAGGTACTTGCTCCAACATCACAAAGTGCATAACAAGAGAAGTTATTCAATTTAATTTTTATCATAGATCCCAACCATCTTCTAGCTTCCTAGGTATGGAGGCTTCTAGTCTAAGCTTCTCCTCCCTAACTTTGATTAGAGCATTGGTGATATGCTCTGTGAAGACAAGATTGAGTGTGCTAGTGTGGGGGTCTCTAGACATCTTGTGTAGGAAACCAATAACTTCTTGTAAAGTGCAGTTGTCAAAGTCTAAGTCACTACTATCTACCAAGGAAGTAGTGATATCATTTCAGCTCACTTGTTTGAAAGCCTCTATGTTCATAGAGGTTTCCTCTTCTAAGGTTGAGGTGGTAGCATCACCATTAATGGGTCCAGTGGGACTAGGGGTGTGATGGGTGCTAACAATTTGGCCATCCTCAACTAATTGGATAGTGGCTACTGTGTGGTAGGTAGGAAGGCTCTTAATTCTCTCTTCTTCCTTGGGTACAACTTCGGGTTTAGCTGCCATTTGGTTTATCAAGGTAGATTTGGTATGAGACATGTTTGAAACATAAGTCTCGATGGCAGTGAGTCTAGTTTGGAGACTGGAAATGTCACCGTTCAGGCTCTCAAGATGTTTGCTAATGTTTTGCAGGATAGAGGAGTGCTCATCTAATTGTCTAGAAAAGGCCTTGTTTTGTTCAAACTGAGTGTGCATATAGCTTTTGGTGGACTTTTCTATTTCTACAAGTTTCTCATAGCTGGGCAGGTCTTTTTCCCTATAGTTCTGGCTGTAGGAGTTTCTGCTGGTAGGATAAGTGTTGTTCCCATAGTTGTTGGATGGGAAAGGCCTAGGATTGTTGCTACCAAAGTTACTCCTATAAGCATTATTGTTGAAGTTGTTTCTAGAGACAAAATTAACATCTACTTGATCCTGAGCAACCAAAGAATTTAAAGGAACGTCTTGAGGATCAATAGAAGGTTGCTTGGTAAGTACAGACATGATAAGGTCAACCTTTTCATTTAAAGAGGATATTTCCTCGACAGATTTTACCTTCTTACCGGTTGGAGATCTCTCGGTGTGCCATTGCGAGTAGTTCAGCATCATCTCAACAAGTAGCTTTGTGGCAGCACCAAGCGTGGTTGACATAAAAGTTCCTCCCGCGGCCGAATCTAACAGGTTCCGCGAGGTGAAGTTCAAGCCTGCATAAAAAGTCTGGATAACCATCCAGGTAATCAGTCCATGTGTGGGGCAGTTCTTGATAAGCGTCTTCATACGTTCCCAAGCCTGGGCAACGTGTTCATTATCCAATTGCCTGAAATTCATAACGTTACTCCGCAATTGAATAATTTTAGCAGGGGGATAGTACTTCCCTATAAAAGCATATTTGCATTTACTCCAAGAATCGATACTGTTCTTGGGCAAATATTGTAGCCACTCCTTGGCTCTTCCTCTCAAAGAGAAAGGAAAAAAGCTTCAGCTTGACGATGTCTCCATCCACTTCCTTGTACTTCTGCATGTCGCAGAGCTCGATAAAGTTGTTTAGGTGCAAGGCAGCATCTTCTCCTGCTCCTGACAATTGATATTTCATGACAAGGTTAAGCAGAGCATGTTTAATCTCATAAGAACGTGCTGAAGTGGCAGGTGGAGCAATAGGAGTGCAGATAAAGTCACTGTTGTTGTGACTAGTGAAGTCACACAATTTAGTGTTTTCATTGGAACCCATAGTAGCAGCAGGTATTTTTGGTATTTTTTATTAGGGACACAAAAGTAAAAACTGAAAGGTAAACTAACAAGACTAAAAAGCAAAGGTAAAAGATAGTGTGCAACTCCCCTATCTTGTAGACTTGAGTCCCTGGCAACGGCGCCAGAAATTTGCTTGACGGCTTCTCGCCCCTCGTTGGTTACCCCAAGTGGGAGGTTTGAGATGCAGTGCAACAGCAAGTTTCCCTCGGTGAAGATACCAAGGTTATCGAACCAGTAGGACTCAGGAGATACAAGTAGGTGGCCACGTCGCCAGAAATTGCTTCCTGACTAGGGTGTTGTCGTGGACCTGCACACAGCAACAAATAACTTTGCTCCCAACGAGTACAGAGGAGTTGTCGATTCCTCCGGCCTTGTCGTTTACAAAGGATCAACGCAAGAGATAAAAGGTGCAAAGGAAAGTAAAAGTTGAAAGTAAATTGAGGGTGTGAACAATAATGTGAAGATGGACCGGGGTCCCGTGATTTTCACTAGTGATGTCTCTCTCCCAAAAGACGATAAAAGTGCTAGCGAGGTAAACAAATCATAGTTGGGCAATTGACAGGATTATGAAGGCACCGCAATGCTAACTATGCTGCAAAGAAAGGAAGGGCTCAAAAGCAATGAGCAGTACGCCAAGGTAAGTAGACTGAAATCCTTCTGCATCTACTACGAATCATCCACCTTGAGATATCTATCCAGAACATCTCGCTAGTATTAAGTTGCGAATCCCACCCAAAGTGTAAACTCAAAGCAACAGACAACTGCATTAAAAGAACTTTGCGTAAAGTAAACAATCCTTGCACCCGCAGGTACAAGCACCGTTGTTTTATCCCTGGTGGCAACATCACATCCCCTAGTCTCATGTTTCTGTCACTCAAGCTAGACATCAGGGGGCTGAACCCACAATCGAGCATAACGCTCTCTCTTGGAGTTGCAAATAAAATACTTGGCCAAAGCAAATACCACAACGGAGAACATGCAAGAATTTACTCAAGAACAAAATATAAAAGAGAAGAACCAAATATATTACTCATCACAATCTGAACATAGTCTCATAATCCATCAGATCCCAACAAACTCAGCATAGCAACAGCAGAAATTACATAGATGCCTCGATCATGTGAGGCAGCTCACGAGGACTCGAAAGTGGAAGCACAAAAGGGAAAGAGATTCATCACATAGCTACTGGTCACGGACCCATGGTCCAAGGGGGACTACTCACGGCACATCTGGGAGGCGTCCATGGCTATGGATGGTCTCCCGGAGGGGGTTCCTCCTTCCGGCAGGGTGCCGGGGCAGCTTCTCCAGGCATCCCCGATCTTGAAACGGCGGCGGCGGCGGTACAGAGGGGAGTTCGCGAGAAAGAGATCGATATTAGGGGTTTCCACCCCGAGGGGTAAATATAGGTGAAGGGTGCATCGAGGGGACCCACGAGGCAGTCAGGAGGGTCCCTGGCGCGGCCCAGGGTGGGGCCGCGCCACCTGCCCTCCTGGCTGCCTGGTGGTGGCCCCCCTTCCCTCTCTTGGTGATTCCGGAAGCTTCTGTTGCGCTGATTTTTTATATATTTTTCCCGGAATGTTTGGAGCACTTTTAATGGCCGGAAAACCTGAAATACAAAAACAGCAGAAAACAGAAACTGGAAACTGGGTGCACTGAGTTAATAGGTTAGTCCAAATAGGTTCAAAAGTGTATGAAAGTTCAAGCAAAACATGGCAAAGTCACACAAAACATGCATGGAGCAAGCAGAAATTATAGATACGTTTGGGACGTATCAGGCGCCGTTTGAGATAAATTACTCACTTGACATGTACCTGCGCACAAAGGCAAATAACTTTTCTCCCAACGAGTCAAAGAGGTTGTCAATCCCTCCGGTCTTGTTGTTTACATAGGACCGAAACACAAGGGTGGTAATAGTAGTAGTGATTGCAATAGGAAGGAAATAAAAGCAGTAAAGATGTACGGTGTAAACTATGGTGGAAATATAGACCGAGGTCCCATGACGTTCACTAGTGATCTCTCTCTCCCAAAAGATGATAAACAACTATGATGGGTGAACAAATTACAAATGGACAATTGAAATACTTTAAACGCACTGCAATGCTAATTATGCTACAAGAAAGCAAGAGGCTCAATCATATGGGGATTACGCCAAGACGAGTAGACCGTTTATCCATCAGCATCTACTCACTAATCATCCACCTTGACATATCTATCCAGAACATATCGCTGGTATTAAGTTGCGAACCCGGGCCAAACTGTAGGATCAAAGGAATAGACAACTACATTAACACACTATGCGTAAAGTAAGGAATCCTCTCAACCGCGGTTACAACCACCGTTGTTTTCTCCCTGTTGGCAACAACCCATCCCCTAGTCTCATGTTTGTCACTCAAGCTAGACATCGGGGGGCATGATGTCGGGACCCGGGGTTAGCGTATGCAAGACTCGCTACAACACAATCACATGGAGAGCCGAGAACCGTACCCACTTGTCTAAGCAGACATGGCCAAGCACAGAACGTTCTCGGAAAGCATCGAACGTGAGGGGCATCCCATCCAGCCGGATGATCAACTGAAATGGGTCCTCATCGTACACACACAAGTCTAAATGATATGGGTGGTGAACTCCCATACTCATAGACAAGTCGCCTCAACCATACTATCGATTGTATTATAACCCTTACATAGACTTACTCCAGCCCGATCACTTAGTCGGAGTCTAGGGCGGGCTCGATCATACATCAAAGTGTGCACGTGACAGAGTCACGAGCAATCGCATCACGATGCCCCAAGCTGCGCACATCTAAGGGCCACTTGGTGTATAAAAGACCGCCATCCAGATCACAACTAAGGTCTCGAAAACCCATACTAAGACATGCATGTTATACTCATACACGCAGCACACATGTCTAGTATGAACAACAGGTATCATTGCAATTCTCTACAAAGTAGACAACTTTATTGATAACTCTTACAGAGTGCACACAGAGATCACGAGACCGTGATCCAACATTACAACAAGCACGCGGAAGCAAAGTAGGTCTTAGTACAGACAAGTTTAACAAATGGCTTAAGAAGCCTTATTTAAACACAAGCCCTCCACGAGGGAACCAGTCTGCTGACTGGGACTACACTAGCTTGGTCTTCAGTCGTCGAGCTCGAGGAAGAATCCACCTTCGGGGTCAGTGGGTTCATCTAAAACATAGAATAATCAAACGTGAGTACAAAGTCGTACTCAGAAAGACTTACGTAGGAACTATACTACTCATGCACATGTATCAAGGCAAAGGGAGGTGGGGTTCAATGCAGAAGTGCCAGCTTTGACTTGGCTAGTCCTGAACTACGAGTACCAGACTTGAGGTAAGAAGCGTACACGAGTCCACTACATGTCTCCAACCAATTACACCACTATGGTGCCTTCCTCGACTCCCCACGAGAAAGCACGCCATAGCACTCACGATTATCTTGGCAAGTTTTATAAGTATCCATTGAAGTTGTCTAATAATCGAGCACAACTCTCCAAGTAGTCCCTTACCACGGACGCGGCTATTCGAATAGTTTATTAACCCTGCAGGGTGTACTGATACACACATCAAACTATCAGTTACCGTTGGGATCTCGTCACCCTTCAAGCGGGTGTCGGCGAGGATAATCTCCACAACTTTTACCTCACAGCCAACTCAAGTTCAATGAAGACGCCTATCTGGGATGGTTTCCACATTCTTAACCCGTCCAGTTTACCTAAGTGGTCCCAGAAGATGTGTGCGTGGTGCATAAGCCGGTCTCGGCTGAGCCGTTCTCTCACTTTGCAGCCAGGCCACAAACCTACCAGAACTCCGAACTACTGCGACTCATTGAACTGAGAAGGGGTGAGTTAGTAGGTTGAGCGGGGATCCGTTTGCCCAACATGTGGTAGTACTCTTCAGCTTGGATCACCACACAAGAACTCGGGCTTAAGGCGGTGTTCAACGAGACAACCCACTGTGTACTCCTACACAGCCTCTCATCGTTCACCTTGTATTAGGGTAGATTCACCACCACATTTCCACCATCATCAATATGATTGCTACCATCCCGACTCGCATAACAGTATCAACATTGTATCACTTTAAGCATGCAATAAGCAGTAATAGTTGCAGGGTTCACATGATATCAACCAACTCCTACATTTGCTAGGATTGTGGTTTGCTTACTACTGTGACAAATGATAGGTCATGCAAAGGAATGGGTTCATCTATGCGGTAGAAACGTAGCATGGTAATCATCCTAAACAATGCATAAGTGAGACTGAGAGGGGAGTGGGATTTTATCGACATGATCAATGGGGGTTTGCTTGCCTTGCTGACGAGGTTCGGTATCGGAGTCTTCAACGAAGGGGGCATCCTCCTGTTCCGGTTCCACCTCTACTCGACAAACAACAAGCAAAGAAGCAAAGTAAATACAATGCACAAGCACATGGTTTAAGGTTGAAACTTGATGTATATGCTTCTGATGTGTGAGGTAATTCCATTTAAAAGGAGTGTATTGCAAATCAATTGCAAATTCAAACTCCAATTTGAATTTCAAAAGAATGCATATGCAATGTTGCCACTGTTCACCCAATTTTATTTGGTCAAACATGAAAATAGATTGCATATTCATAATCCTTGCATTTTTCTGATAATTTTTCATATATTATATGTTTAATTTGGAGTTAAAATGAATTTGTTATGAATTTCCAAAGTTTAATTCATTTTCTGGAATTTCTGGAATATTTTTAAATTGGAAAAACCAGTTATTGCGCAAGCATGAGGTCATGCTGGCGTCAGGGGGCCTCTGACCAGTGGGTCCCACATCTAAGTGACTCTGTTGTTTAATTACACTGATTAATTTGATTTAAACTTAACAGGGGATTAGCAGGGGGGCTGGCCCACATGTCTGTCTCTCTGCAGGTGGGGCCAGGTGATTAAGCACGGGGGTTAGAGCTCTAATGGAGGGGGTCATCGCCGGCGTCACTGTTGTCGCCGGAGACTCGCCGGAGTTGTGATTTAGGGCTCGGGGTGGGGATTGGATGGCACAGACGGGTTCCTCGTCGTCTTCCGCGTCGACTGGGAGTAGCAGGGGGTCACGGGGAGGGCTCTAGCCTCGCTGGTGTCTAAGACGGCGGAGGCAGTGGCTCGGACCTTGACGAAGAGCTCGCTGCAGTGCACTAAAAGGAGAAAGGAGTAGCGCGTTGCGTTCCTGGAGCAGACAGGGGTCATACGCGCGCTCTGGGCTAAGTTGGGGAGCACGGGAGCAAGGGGGCATCGTCCATGGCGGCGACCTTCCTCTGCTCTCATGGCAGAATTGTCTAGAGGAGGAGCGGGGAGCTGCCAGGGTGGGGGTTCTGCTCACCAGAATATGGCGAACGCGATGGAGTAGGCGACGAGCTCGGGGAGGTCACGGTGGCGCCGGAACTTAAGGTGGATCCGCGGCGGCCGGAGTGGAAGACGATGAAGCGCACGTCGGCTACAAGGCGTCCCGGGGCGATTCCTTCTGCGGCTCGGCGTAGACGACGATGGAAAAGACGATGGACACGAGGGTGCGGCTCGGGGACGATGGTGGCTACGGGTGCTTCACGTCATGGCGACGGCGGCGCTCGGGTCGTCGTCGAGTTCGTCGCGGGAGTGAGAGGGAGAGGCTCTGGAGGGGGGGAATGGAAGCACGGCTCGTCCAGGAGCTGCGAGCCGCGACTAGAAGGCTCCAGAGGGGCAGGTGGCGACTGGGAGAGCAGCGACGTGCTCGGCTGGCTCGGTGGCATTCCACCGAGCAGCTTGGGGCGCGGGGTGGGGAAGAAGACCCCCTTGCCCCTTTGGGCTGGCTGGGCCGGCTGGGCTGGCTTCGCCTAGGCGACAGGTAAGGGTTTTTCTATTTTTATTCTTCTGTTTAATCTTTCCTTTCTTTATTTCTTTTCTGTAATTTGTTTTGCCCATTAAATAAAATAGCTAGGCATTTTTATAAATGCTCAAAATTTATATATGGACTTACATGACCAGTAGTTAGTCATTCCCAAGTTTTGAACATTTTTTAAATTCAACTTAATTGAGTTCAAATTCAAATAGGGGTATTTGATTAATTCCAAGGTCCTGTTTGAATATTTGAAAAATCCATCAGCATGGGGTTGGTCCCACATCACTTGATATGTGATCACACTCATTTATGAGACTTTTCAAAAATGAAATAGGAATTTTTGGAGCAACTTTTTATCTGGCCATTTGAATTAAATTCATCTGGGGGGTGTTCTCTCTCCCATTTCAATTTCTTTTGAAATTTTTAACATGATGCAAGGTGAGACTTGATCCTAGCACATACCTAACAGAGGGTTCTGACACATGAACCCACAATCATGCATAACGCTCCCTCTTGGAATTACTATCGACTACTTGGCCAAAGCAATACAAAGCAACGGAGACCATGCAAGAATATTCAAGAACTAAAACATAAAGGATAACAAAATATATTACTCATCACAATCTGAACATAATCTCATAATCCATCGGTGACGAGGGGGTGACCCCACGATTCCTATGGATGAGCCTACCCGGTGTACCCGAAGACAGAAGGCCCACAAAGATGCCGTCTGGGCCCAACCTTGGCCCACTAGTGGCACCGACGTAGGAGTCCGCGACTCATAAGGAAGGTGCAAACTTGCCGTACGGAACAAGATCATGATTAGGAAACCTCATCTGTAATCCAGGACGGACTCCCCGAGACCTAGCCTAGTATATAAGGGATTGGAGGGGAGACGCCAGGGAACAAGCAATACGCAATCTGTAACCCTAGCCTTGTGCGCACTAGCCTTGGCTTTCCTGTAATCGCCATCTCCGATCAATAATATTGAGCAGGAACGTATCCTCCTGTTAGCCGACGAGCTATCGTCCAACCTGTGCCTCTCATGACTAACCCAGGGTCCCTGGCCATGGGATTTGCCGGGGTACATCCCCGTCAATTGGCGCCGTCTATGGGAACCGCACAGGTTGGGAACGCGATCTCGGCGGCCTCACCAGCATCTCCAACACCCTCCGACGCAATAACTTCACCAGCATCCTTCGATCCGACGACCCAGACAGAATCCGATCTGTTTGGGTCCCTCGGCCTCACGGCCCACCTTTCGACTCTCCAACCGCTTTTCGCCGACCTACGCTCCGGCATCAACCTGATCTTCGGAGCATATTAGATCTACATCAACCACTGGGGCGCCCTTCGCCTCACGGACGACGCCCGAGCACCCGCGACGACATCCACAGCAGCAATCGACGCAGGCGCCACCCGCGCGGCCACCCTTCGAGCCAGACGCGGTGGACGACCCACCCAAAGAGCGAATCTACCTCTCCAAAGAATCAATGGCCAAAGTAAAGGACACAGTCGAACATGGGAAGTTACTACCGGCAAGCGCAACAAGGGACGAGCTCAGGCCATACAACAAATTGGCAAGCGAACTAACCCAGCAAGCGAGACAACAGTGCCTAGAGCTAGAGAAGCAAGAAAGAGTGGACGCCGAGCAGAAAAGAAATCGCAAGCCACCTCCAAGAGACGACTCCCCGGATCACGACTCCCCTCTCCGCAATAAATCGAAATTCAGCAAGATGCGACGAACAGATAAGAAGAGAGTGGTTCGGAAGCTCAACGACGACTTCAAGCTAGAAGAGGAGGATGACGAAGAGGAACCCCTCACACCAGCAGAAGCCCTTATAAGCGCCCGAGACTACCTGTCTCGCGCCCAGGAAAATAGGCAGAACAGACCAAACCACAACACTTCAATAGCCTTGCAGATAATGAAGGACGCCATCGCCGCCTCAGCACCCAAAAAATCAAGTGCAAGGCGACCGACCCGTGCAAGGACACCAGACGGGGACCCCAGCTCACCCGATGACGACGACAGCAGCGACGACTGGCGCAAACGCTCCGGCAAAAATAGGAGGCACGACAGCGACGACAACGACAAAAGGCGCCGCAGACGTCGACGAGACGCGCGCGAAGACATCACACAGAACAAAGTCAACCGCAGTAGACAAAGACGCGCAGCACGCGAAGAGTACTCGGACGAAGAAGCCTTCGACGAAGAAATCGAGCCATGCGGAGCACTATGCTTCACGCGTTCCATACGCGAGACGCGAATGCTGAGCGGGTTCAAATTGAACTCCACAACGCTCAAATACAATGGACTCGAGGAGCCAGAGGCGTGGCTCGACGACTACTTAACAGCAGTCAAGTTCCAGCGAGGGACCAACGTCATGGCAATGCAGTATGTGCAGCTCATGCTCGAGAGCTCGGCACGACACTGGTTGAAGAATCTCCTGCGAGGATCCATCATCTCATGGAGGCAGTTCCGTGAAGCCTTCATAGAAAACTTCAAATCCACATACAAGAGACCGGCATCGCTCGAGGAGCTGCGGGCATGCAAGCAAGGAACCAGGGAAACCCTGCGAGCCTACATCCAGCGGTGGACCATACTCAAGAATTCAGCAGAAGACATATCAGACGAAAGCGCAATCGACGCGTTCAGGCGAGGCCTGCAGCGCATCGAATTCAAGGAACAGCTCGGGCAGATGAAAGTCCGAACACTCGCACGACTGCTAGAGCAAGCCAACAGCTGGGCGGACGGCGAGGATTCCGTTCGCAACGAAACAGAAATCCACATCGCACGCTCAGAACACGACTACGACTACCACAACGGAGAAAGATGACTCGACCGTCAGGAAGCGACCCAGGCGCAGTTTCTACGGCGACAGAGGACCCGACATGGTCGCCGCCGGCTTCCGAGACGACAGAGACGGCAGGCATCGTGACGATGGCAGAATATAGCGAAGAGACAACCTCAAAGACGCGCCCCAAGCTCAGAAACGAGACTGGAGGACGAGGCAGCCGCGCGACAGCACTAGAACATACCGCTTGGCCAAAGAACAACTTGACGGACCGTGCTCGATACACGGATTCAGAAACGAACGAGGGGAGCTTAGATCAGGAAACACCTTCAGGAACTGCATAAGCTTCAACGAGTTGGAAGAGGAAAAAAGCCGATCCACGACAACAGCGGCCCAGCCACTCGTGAGCATAGCAGTCGGGCCCATCGCCCACGACACACCACCAGCCCCTCCCCTACCAGCAAGGCAAGTGGCGGCAATCCAGCAACGGCGCAGGACACCAGATGCAGAGGAGCAGTACCCAGAAGCCCACGGCAGGATCTACATGATACAAGAAGGCAGGCCTTCAAATAGGCAGCAGAAGCAGGTCACAAGACAAGTCTTCCTCGCAGCCTCCTCGCACCCCGCTGTCCCGGAGTACTTGCGCGGGTCCGATACAGATATTACCTTCTCTCGGGAGGACCACCCGCCTGCCATCCCTCAGCCAGGACATGCCGCGCTAGTGCTCGAGGCCATAATTGGAAACTACGACATGTCACGAGTATTCATGGACGGCGGCAGCGGGATCAACATCATCTTCACAAGGACACTAAAAGAAATGTTAATCCAGAGCTCCGCGCTAAAATCCTCAAGCACAACCTTCCACGGGATTGTGCCAGGAAAAGCAGTCTACCCTCTGGGAAAAATAAGCCTGGAAGTGGTCTTTGGTGATGCGACCAACTTCCGCAAGGAGATCCTAGACTTCGAAGTGGTCAACTGGAAGTCGCAGTACCACGCAATCCTCGGACGACCGGCCTTCGCCCGCTTCATGGAAGTGCCTCACTACGACTACCTTAAGCTAAAGATGCCAGGCCCTCATGGGGTAATCACAATCAGCGGCAGTTTCGTCAGGTCCGACCGCTGCGACAAGGAATTCCACAAGATATCAGAGGCCTTTGGAGCCCACCAAGCCAGCGAGACCACGGTACCCGCAGAAGAAGCGCTCCCGTAGAAGAAGCCACTACCCGGAGGACCCGAGCACTCGGAGAAGAAGCCATCTAGCCCTTAAGGCTACCACGCCGCCATAAGGGGACTGTCCTCATCAGACCCCCCCCCATTCTTACTAAATGTAAGAAACACCAGGAAGAATATTGAAAAATGTTTTTCCAAAAATTGATTCACTGATACTCGGGGGCTCGCCGCAGCAGCCACCCCCCGAGGCGTTCTTCGCAATCGCGACCTTAAACAAAATTGGCACTCGGGGGCTCGCCGCAGCAGCCACCCCCCGAGGCATTCTTCGCAATCGCGACCTTAAACAAAATTGGCACTCGGGGGCTCGCCGCAGCAGCCACCCCCCCCCCCCCGAGGCGTTCTTCGCAATCGAGACCTTAAACAAAATTGGCACTCGGGGGCTCGCCGCAGCAACCAACCCCCGAGGCATTCTTCGCAGTCGCGAAAAAATTGGCACTCGGGGGCTCGCTGCAGCAGTCACCCCCCGAGGCGTCCTTCGTAATCGCGACACACAAGGGCTCGCCACAGAAGCACAACCCTTTACTGCGAAGGAATACATCACACCAAGAAGAAGCATATACAAAGAAAGGAAGCATCTAACCCCCAGGCTCTATCTTCGCCTTAGTAAGGGCACCCAGATAACGATCATTCTCTTCACAAACCCGCTCCACTACTCGGCGCGCAGGCTCATCGACCACCGAGTAATGCTCATCCATCGGGTAATCCCTACCATCTAGAGGACCCCCCACCACTTGAGAAATATCAGCCCCCGGCCAATGACTATGGACCAAGCCCAAGGAAGCGCGGGCTCCAGCATGAATCTGGTGATTCATCACGCGACGCAACTCTGCAGGCTGAGAAAACACGCGGCAAAGCGTCTCAAAGGACGATGGCACCACCTGTAGAGGACAAAACTCACCGTGGATGCTGCCCAACACCTGTTGACAGTACCGCAGAGCAGCCGGCACCCGCTCAGCTCGAAGACGAAGCACAGAAAATGCTCGAGCACGAGCCCCATCTGCCCAAAAAGGTTTGCTCACCTGCACTTCAGGATCATCCAATCGAGGCAGCTCCGACTGGACGGCCTTCTCTTCATCCCGGGACCGCCCCGACAGCACTTCGAAAAACAGAATCAAAATCAAGACGACGACAGGAAAGCTACTAAATGCAGTCGAGCAATCGAGCAGCAGCAAGACTCACCTCGCAGGAGGTCAGACAACTTTACCACCCGCGAAGCAAGACTATCCAGCACGACCTCAGCACGCTCGCGTTTAGAACGATGAACTGTTACAGCCCCCTTCAAGCAAACAACCTCCCACTCAGCGTCCCTCAGCCTCAAGCACACGGACACATACGCGCCCTCGCGAGCGTCCTCCTTCAAAGAACTCCAAGACCGAAGCACGCCCGGGGCGGCCTACCGCAAAACGAACAAAAAGAAAAGACAATCAAGCACAACAGCATGAATGGCCAAACAGTTACTTCAATCAAGGTAGCACGGATCCACCACCACAAAGGAGGCATATTACAACCAGAAAGTTTCAGACAACACGACATGGCTACGACCCCCCTCCCCTTGCCTACAGAGGAGGGATACTGACCATCCACAACCTCCTGCAGGCGACGAGCCAGAACAGTGGCTCGCGCGCTCTTCTCGTCAGTATAAGCAGGGACAGTCTCAACCAGAGAGTCGTCAATATCAACTCCGTGCCCCATAAGAACAACAAGGGACGTGGAAAGACCACTCACCACGGTCTCCCCAACTAGCTCCTCCAAGAGATCCCCGCCATTACCAAATGCAGCAACATGGGCGTCCAGACCATTAGGTATCTTCGCGCCCTCTGGCATGAGGTGCTCATGAACAAGACCCACAAGAGTGGAAGCCCGGGCACAGACCCCCTTGTCAACATCAGCAGCGGCCGACATGGCATCCACGCCCCCCCCCCCCGGAGAACTCCAGATTCCGATGCAACCACCTCCGTCGCACTCGCATCCGTAGAGGTTGCACCAGGCAACAAAAATCACTACAAAAGGAGGAAGGAGACAAAGCACCCAGCAACGGAGCAACGACTTACACACAAGCGAATCCGCCAAGACCCGAAGACGCTCGCACTCGACCGCCTCCGCCTGCACAAGTGCATCCTCAGTCCGACGCAGGCGCACCAGTTCCTTGTGCTGATCGTGCAGCTCCTTATCCTTGGAAGCCAAAGCAGCCTTAAGGTTGGAAACCGTTCTTTCCGCCTTCTCGGCCTGCTTCTCGGCAGCTTGACGACGGTCTAGAAAAACAAGACAGCACTCAGAATCGAAGACCCAGCAGTTCAAGAACGGAAGCACAGGAAGAAATACTCACTACTCATGGCAGACAATGCATCCTGGGCAGAATTGTGAGCCTGCTGCCAACGCTCAGCCTCGACGACCAGACGCTCACAGTGCTGGAACACCGGCTACTCGAAGAAATCAAATATTAAAAGTCAGAACCAAAGCAAGACTACAACCAATCGCAAGCGCTTGCTTGCAGCCTCGGGGGTTACTCCCATCGGGAGCACTGGTCGTGCTCCCAATGACGACACAAAGGAAAAACAGAGCCAAGGCAAGACTGCAAGCAACCGCAAGCACTTGCCTGCAGCCTCGGAGGCTACTCCCATTGGGAGCACTGCCGTGCCCCCGATGACAAAAACTGCACAAGCAAACAGGAGACAAACTCACCAGCCCAGCTATGCGGTCGAAAAAACGGACTTTCTCTTCAACACCAAGATCAAGACGGCCCAAGTAAGGACGATCTGGAGCAGCAGGCTCGGTATCAGGAGCAACAACACCAGATGCCACAGGCGGAGCGGCAGTAGGAATCACTCCCGCAGCAGGGACAGCAGAAGTCACTGACGGTACGAGCGGACCAACGGCGGCCGACGAATCCCCAGTATGCTTGGCAGCTGCTCCAGAGTCAGTCGATTGCAGGTCGACAGCAGCCGCACTAGAGGAGGAAGCAGCCGGCGCAGTCGCAGCGCTGCAAGATAAAAGCCATCAGATAAAAGAGCAGAGGAAAACCAGCCTCCGGAAAGACAAGAATATGCTTACCCGCCACACGCAGAGCGAGCGCGCAATAACCTCCCAAACCTGGGCCTTTTGCACTCAACGACAAAAGGAGACGGCTCAGAAGACGGTACAGACAGCGGAACAGCAACACTCGTCGCGTCAAGATCCTCGGCGCCCGAAGGCCGTGACCGCTTGACACGAAAGGGCCTCTATTCCTCACTATCTCCGGTCCCCGGCAGCTCGACCCCCGTGGACTCGTCAGTACCAGTGGCACCCGCGCGCACGCTGACACCAGCACTCGGCGCAGCATCGTCAGCAGCGGAAGCATCCGGCTCCTCGCGAATATCAGCATCCTCCGGCTGCGGAGGGTTGCACAACACAGGAACATGATTCTACAAAAGCAAATAGCATCATCAACAAGCAGTCAAACAAGCATCTCAAGTCATACGGGAAATTCAAAAACGCGAACCTGCGGCAGCGCGTGATCAGAAGAATAAGGAATGACGAAACCCATCTCGGAAACGCTCGAGCATTTGGTCACATACTGGATCCGGGCCAGAAGGCCATCGACATCAAGCCTCTTGGCGGGAGCACCTCGTCGAGTCCTCGAGTCCCTCATATTGCCACATGGGGCGGGCTCGAGACTGCAATGGTTGAACGCGCCTCCCAATAAAAACAGAGATGAGCTGCCCACCGGTCAAGTTGTCCTTCACCAGGGCAACCCTCTCCAAGAATGGAGCTACTTCAGATGACTCTTTCTCAGACAAATAATGGGACCATGAAGCCTGCTTGACTACCCGCGCTTCAGAATTAAAGGGAGCAAGACCAAATCGCTGCCCAGCAACGTGCTGATCCTTCAGATAGAACCAACTTTTCCGCCAAGCACTGACGGAGTCAAGCATCTCCAAATCAAAGTACGATTTGGAGTCCCTAATGAATATACCCACCTGCCCTACAGCGTACTCAGAATTCGTCCTCTTTATACAAAAGAGGTGCTTCCAGATCCCCCAATGGGGATAGATCCCCAAGAAAGCCTCACAAAGGGTGATAAAGCAAGCAATGTGCAAAATCCCATTGGGAGTCAAATTGTGCAGCTGAAGCCGATAGGTGTACAGCAAACCACGAACAAAAGGGTGAATCGGAAGGGAAAACCCGCGAGGGAAGAACGCCTGAAAGCACACCCGCTCATCTGCCGTGGGAGCGGGAACAGGTTCATCCCCCGGAATCCGCACGGCATCTCCAGCCACCAAGCCATCAGCAATCAGCGGGCCGAGATCTGCAACCCCAAAAGTCGAGCGCTCCCACTTGCCAGACATCTTGGCCGATTTCGGAGCAGCACGGGAGTGCGTTTTCATCAATCCCGCAGCAAGGAGCAACAGGAGGAAGGAGAAGGCTTAAGAACAGGGGAAATCTAGCAGCGAGGGGAGAAGGCAATGGCTGGGTAAAACCTAAAATTTACTCAGCCACTTGGTATTTAACCACCAGCTAGGCAAGCAGGGGCACCGTTCAATCCCAGCAGCCAGTAAACGTGGCACGATCCCACGGCTGGCAAAAAACATGGAAAACCCAAACGGCGCAGCAACAGCACCGCCCACTACGCGCGCAAAAAGAGGACCATAATCACACAAAGCGAAAATTTCGGCGGGACAACGCCAAGTCATTTCCTTCGGCAGGTTACAATGGTCAAAGATACCAGAAAAACCAAGCCAGCGTCACAAGGCACATCGAGTACGTTTCCCAACCTCAGAAATTTCGATTTTTTAAAATATTTTTCCGGTGGGCAAAACATTTTACTCCCATCGGGAGCATCTCTACGAGAGTTTCGGGTGCTCCCTCACCTAGAAGTAAATACGTGCTCGAGTGATTAATCGCACCCATGAGAGTTTCGGGTGATCCCTCACCTAGAAGTAAAGACTTGCTCGAGTAATTACTCGCACCCATGAGAGTTTCGGGTGATCCCTCACCACGACAGAAGATAAGCAGACCTGCACTCGCCAATTCGAGCGGTCCCAGAGTATCGGGTGCTCCCTCACCCCGAGAGCAAAAGCGACATTCGAGTGATTACTCACAAACCTCTATGAACCCAAGCACTCGAGGACCTCCCAAGCAAATACTCCTCTACGTTACTCCTCGCCCGAGCACTCGGCAAAAGCTCCGCGAGTGATCGCTAAAACAACTCACTTGATTGTTTATTCCAAGTGGGTGCATTATCTACTAGGCTCCGCGCCTCAATAAAAATACATATTCCTGGAACACGATACACTGTGCCCAGATGCCACGCAAGCTTAGCGTGTAGGTAAGACCCCGCTGCGCAGATCGGCCGGGCTGGGACTTGCCGCAGAGCGATTTCACTCCCAACCTTTTCCATGCGCTTGCATGATAGAAAAAGTCGGGCAGACGCGCCTAGGCTACGAATTTTACTGGCGGAAATTGATCACTGTAAGACCTGCAGTGGCATGACTTTTGCTAGACACCAGTGTTCCAAGCTCATGTCGAGGGACATGGGTTTGATTGGGCTACTGCGGTTTTTGCCACTAGTGCAATTCACCAAGGCTCGACCAGTCGACTCCTTGGGCCCTTTCAGCTTAGCATCCCTCAAAACAGGTTTTGTCATGGCCCCAGACTGCCAGCGACCCGCGGATTGAACCGTGCATACATCAAAACGACGCAAGAATAGACTCGAGTCTTTGCGCGCCTCTTCGAGTCCCCCAGACACTCGGGGGCTACTGACGAGGGGGTGACCCCACGATTCCTATGGATGAGCCTACCCGGTGTACCCGAAGACAGAAGGCCCACAAAGATGCCGCCTGGGCCCAGCCTTGGCCCACTAGTGGCACCGACGTAGGAGTCCGCGACTCATAAGGAAGGTGCAAACTTGTCGTACGGAACAAGATCATGGTTAGGAAACCTCATATGTAATCTAGGACAGACTCCCCGAGACCTAGCCTAGTATATAAGGGCTTGGAGGGGAGACGCCAGGGAAAAAGCAATACGCAATATGTAACCCTAGCCTTGTGCGCACTAGCCTTGGCTTTCCTGTAATCGCCATCTCCGATCAATAATATCGAGCAGGAACGTATCCTCCTGTTAGCCGATGAGCTATCGTCCAACCTGTGCCTCTCATGACTAACCCAGGGTCCCTGACCATGGGATTTTCCGGGGTACATCCCCGTCAATCGGATCTCAGCAAACCCAGCATGGCAACAAATAAACTAATACATAAGTGGCTTGATCATGTAGGGCAGCTGATAGCTTCTCGCTCCTTGTTGTTTACCCCAAGTGGAAGGTTGAGATGTAGCTAGCAGTAAATTTCCCTCGGTGAAGACACCAAGGTTTATGTCTCCAGAAGGACTCCAAGTTCTCTCACAATTCCGATAGGAGAGATAGTTTCTTTGTTTGCAAGATGGATAGTAACATCAACGTCTTCAAGTTCACAAGGTAAAATCTCATTCATGATCTCTTGATAGAGTGAATAAGGAATAACACTAGCACTGGATCCCAAATCGCATAGCCCATAATAATTGTGATCTCCTGTTTTAACAGATACCACTGGAGTACCTGAAATTGGGCTTTTATTCTTGGCTGTGACAAGGTTAGTAGAAACAAGACAAAAATTTATAGTGGAATATCCAATATCACTAGTAACAAGATCGTTAACCAATGCAACTTGAGGATCGACCTTAATCAGGTCCTCATGCTCATCAGTCGTTCTCTCGGTTTTATTTAATATACCTATAACAAAAGAATGCTCCCTCATCCTTGCGGGAAAAGGGGGCTTTTCATATAAAACTGCAGGCAAGATAGGGTCACCAATATGAATATCAACAGGTAATTCCTTAAAGGGCTTATGATGTTGATCCTCCTTCTTTTTAAAAGAATGAATATGAGAGGCAAAGTCTTTGCAAAAATCAATTAGAAGTTGGTAATCAAGACCAATCTTAGCACAAAAGGTATTGAAGTAATCAGTTTTCACATAACTCTCAATGTAATCATGCTCATAATTTATAATGGGTTCAATATCATTATAAATCTCCCAATCTTCAGTGTTCTTATGGACCCTTTCAATAAGATCCCACATTTCTTCAACGCTTCTGGTTCGGAATATCCCACTAGAGGAGGCATCAAGCATCTCTCTATCCTGACGAGAAAGTCTTGCATAAAAGTTTGTAAGAATAATTTCCTTGGGGAGCTCATGATTGGGGCATTTGAGCATTAGGGACTTCAATCTCCCCCAAGATTTCTCCGTCACGAGACCAGAAGTTATAAATATAGTTCCTATCTCGATGTATTTCATGAAGAGGATAAAACTTTGCATAAAAAAGAGGCATAAGCTATTGCCAATTTAGTAAATGAGAGTTATCGAGGAGCCTATACCAATCCAAAGCCTTATCTTTCAATGGTAGAGAGAATAATTCTCTCATAACAAAATCCATCGATATACCTGCCAGCTTAAATAAGGAACATAGTTGTGAAAGATATAGCAAGTGTTCGCCTGGATGTCTGCCTCCTGCATAACGATTAGCCAAGACACAATCAACAATACCAGTTGGTATTTTGAAAGGCACAATTTCAGTAGGTGGGGGAGCCTTATCCGCCACAATAACAGTGTGGCGGCGCCCCACAAGCAAAGATCCAAGAGCAGAGTTATCCATAAGGACCAAAGGTAGCAACATCAAAGTAAAAAACAGCACGCACAGTGTAAAGGTTTCCTTACCAATTTCACTTACCAATAGCGCTACAGTCCCCGGCAATGGCACCAGAAAATGGTCTTGATGACCCACGAGTTTAGGGGATCTATCGTAGCCTTTTTGATAAGTAAGAGTGCCGAACCCAACGAGGAGCAGAAGGTACCGATAAGTGATCTTGAGAAAGGAATAACTCCAAGCACTTTATGGGTTTTCTGGTATAAGAAAAAAGGAAATAAAAGCAAGTAAAGTAAATGGTGCTGAGGTGCAGCAAGTAGCCCAATCCCTTTGAACACAAAGGATAAGCCGAGGGATCAAACTTATAAATACTAAAGCATTCTAGAGGACACGCGGGGTAGGTAGTCAAGTGCTTTCGCCATATTCCATCTAGCACTATGTTTTGTGTTGATAAGTGTTGTGTGAGTGGACCTATGCTAGTGCACCTTCTAGGCTAAGACAAGTACACTCTGATGATTAAACCCCTTGCAAGCATCCGCAAATACAAGAGAGAAATTAAGGCAAAGCCTAACCATAGCAATAAACTTTAGGATCCAACACTCCCTCGTGCAAAAGTGTGCGAACTGGGGTTCGGGTTTCTTTCACTCCGGCAACCCACCATAAGCATTCTTTATACACAATGTATTCCCCTAGGTCATTAAAAAGGCAAAGTGTTATGTAGTCGATGTTCACATAACACCACTAGAAGAATAACACCACAACTTAAATATCAATCAACACATATTACTTCGACATCATATGACTACTAACAACTAGACTTCTCCCATGTCCTCAAGAACTAAAGGAACTACTCACAAGACATAAAAGATATCATGACCAGAGGTGATAAATGTATGATAAAAAATCTGGTCATAACAATAATTCTCCAACAAAACTTAATAACATTCACCACAAAAGATTAATCAACACTGGTAAAGTAGAGGGATGAATAGTGCAAGTTACAACTGGATTGCAATGGCGAGATGAGATGGGATGAATATGGAGATGGTGATGGTGATGAGAATGATGGTGATGATGATCTCGATGATGCACGTGACGATGGTGATGACGATGAGGACGATCTCCCCCTCCGGGAGGAGTTCTCCCCGGTGAAATCCGCCTGCCGGAAAAGTCTTTTCTTATTTGTAGGTTTCCTCCACGGAGCGGTGACGGTACTCCGGAAACTTCTTCTCTTCTGGGGGTTTTAGGTCACGGGGGGTATATAGGCCAAAGGGGAGCCCCGGAGGTGGGACCCACCCCCCAGGCGGCCACCTAGCACGACCTAAGGGGGGCCGCGCCAGCAGGGCACCTGGAGGCTTGGTGGCCCCCCTCCGGCTGCCCTTTGGCCAGTCTTCTTCATATCTTCAGAAAATGCTTCCCCGTGATTTTCAGGTCATTTGGAGATGTGTTGATATGTCCACTCAATGCGCACTTTTCCCCGCTAATTCATGCGTCTGCTGTTTCGGCACCGGAAAGTTGTAAACTGTGTAAAAAAACCAAAACACTATAAGAACATCATCATAATATGAAATATATCAATGAATAGAGGTAAATTATGATGTAAAATAGTGATGCATTTTGGACGTATCAAGGCACCGGGCTAGTTTAGAGATGACCGGCCTCGTCGGTGATGATGGGTACTAAAAGTGAAATATTGTTCCGGTGTGAAGACACCGACTATCGGTGAACGTCCAATTTGGATTAGATCTTCGACACTCGTGGCCCATTCCTAGCTAGCACGCCAACAGACGGTGCAGAAAATCATAGGTATTTTGGTAGGATGAGTCGAGATACTGAAAGTACTAGAGAAGAGAGCTCATGGGGATTTTTCTAGGTTTGAGCCCTCGTGGTAGAGGTAATATCTTAATCCTACTTTGATTTAATTATGGGTGGAAGAAATCCTTGCGAGAAGTGGTTACAGTTGTGTCTAAGCTACTGAGATCTATAACTACATGTCAATGTGTTCCTAGCAATCCTTGGTCATGGCTTATATATGATTACATGGTCGAACTGGGCAACGGTTAAGGAATAACAGGGAATCCTCGTCTTGTGCGTCAATTTAATGATGCTTATAAAATGAGGGTTATGTGCACAGAGACCTACCGAGGTGTGCACCGAGGGCTTCTTGGGCTAGTCTGGTGTCCGACTTGTCCTTGTACGGACCACCCCCGATATAGCACACCATCGGCATTCACCTTTTATTTTAAGGTTAGCTTATTATGAGGCCTTGTTCTAACCTTTAATATTGATTTTGCAATCATATATGTTCTTTTTTTAAACTCATAGGACTGAAAATATTTCTTGTGTGATAAGCTGACACTAAAGGTTCTCTCATGATAAAAGGAATATGGTGTTTTTCTACGCTCGTCTTTTCTTTCATATCAAAAGTGCTAATGAGATTGATAATAGAAAATTTATGTCTCTTCTTTTTTAGAGAAATGAAAAAAATCATCCATGAAGAGGGAACCTTGGCAAAGATTTCTCCGATGCCATGCAATTAAAGTGCTCAAGTTCCTTAGGAGGTGACTAACTCATGAGTGAGCTCAACTATGGAGCGAACATTTTTCTATGAAAGACAAGAAGCCTCTAATAGAATTCAAAAAATGAAATTGAAGTCAACATACACAACTGGTCACATAGCTTTGGTTCCTAGCTTGAAAATTCAAAGAAGAATTCTCAATCTGAGACACAAAGTCAAGCCAACACTTTCAGCCTTTGTTGTTGATTTTGTTTATGTAACTTGGTTTCCCTCCAGCACAAATTTACTCTGCTTCTAGACTCATGTGCTCAACTTGTCTAAAATGCCAATTGAGTTGTAAATCCCATCACGTAAATACCCACACCCCTATTTATTAATATATATGACTGTGGGGGGCTCCTCCCTCCCCCCCCCCCCTCTCCTGCGGTCCTTGAATACTAAAAAAACATACACATTTGACATATGTCATATATTGGTTTGATCACGAAACATGAAGAGATTGTGAGTCGGACGGTAGAGGAGGAACGTGCATGTATGTGACATCGATCTTCTCAAACGTTTCATGGTGTGTGAAGCAACCAAACTTATATATTATTTTATCCTAGTTCAACACACCCTTCACAACAGGGGACAAAATAAAATTTTCCACACTCTCTTATCATACATGAATAAGTCCTATGGGCCTTCGGAATTTTCCTATGAATTATTGGAAATAATTAATGGACTATGCTCAATAATTCCAACATATCAAAGTCTTAAAAAAGTTTTCAAAATCTATGAAATATGATTCTAAGACCTCCCATGATGCGGTATCATAGCATGGTAGCATGTCCACTTGCAAAATTAATGACATTTCCCATTATTTATTAAGAAAAAGGGGCACTAGTATCATATTATATAATCATATCATATTAAATGAGAAAGCAGTATGAATCATATAAAATAATAAATGAGGGTGTCTAACAATAAATAAGACACAACCTTTATGATGCTAAGCATTGTAGGGATTGTATCATAGACTAGTCTTATATTTTTCGATAAAGGATATTTCATTTAATTTATATAAAAATTATACAACCACATTGAAGGAATGCATGTCCTTTACATATCATGATGCATACAACCGACATGTCCAACCAAACAATTTTTTTTTGCCATTTTATATCAACATTAAATAAGTTCAGGCTAAGGTGGGGTGCCTATCCGAAGATTACACCAAAATCCATGAAGAAAAAAACTTCCCTGGTTGTATACTCTAGCCGGGTAGACGACATCAGAAAATGATCTTTATCCTTCGACCTTCGCAAAATAGACCAAGTATGAAGCTACCTCGTACATGCTAAGCCACAATGTTCAACATAAGGCAGTCGGCTCAACAAGAATATAGGTAGAAAATTATTTGTTGATACCCCACAACAAAATTATCGAACAAAATACGTGTAATGCATATGTGTAAGGATTTGAAGCTACTTGAACTATGATCCACACATCATGAGCAAACTTACACCCAAAATAGGTTTTTAATAGATTCATCATGTTAAAAAAGACACATGTCTTGCTTTTTTGTTTGAGGATAAAAGACAAATGTCTTGCTACCTTGCCAATTGTGGAATGCCAGATTATCTCAAGTTACGACCACACATATGTTAAATAAAAACCCGAGAAATATCTTCATTCAAAGAGGGATTTTAAGCTTCCATAATAATTTTTATCAACCGAAACATCACATTGAATAATCACACCATACAAGAATTTGACTGAAAACCTTCCGTTTTGATGCAAGTTCCAATAAACTCGTCTGACTCCTTTGATTGATGAATGGGCTTCAGACGTGAAAGTAATTCATTTCATGTAGGAAGGCAGGGCCATAATAAATCCCTACATAAAGAAACATCAGAATTTTCTTGGCCTAAAACCTAAGGGGTTGTGATGAATTAATGTCTAACAGTTTGATACATACTAGGATATTGCACCATAAATGGGACGGCGTTCAGCCAGATTTTCTTTCAGAATCTAACCTAAGAACCATCACTAACCGAAAAAATGCCAAAAAAAGGTTCCTTGGCCTTCATCACACCACATAAAAAATGCTAATCATCAGATTCTTAATGAATTTAATTAAGAAATGGCTTTGAGACCCACTTACTCGTTATGACTAATTATTTGTGGAACTTTGTAAATTAATAGTATATGCATGATACTAATTTATGATACTAGTAAGCGTGCACGTGCAACGCACGTATCTTCAAGGAATCATGATTTATTCTCTCGTAACATCTACATCGAGAGGATATGGGCAATGAGTATTTAAAAATGTGATGTGTGGGCGAGTTAAAAAAGAGTTATGGGTGGTTAATTTTTGTAATGATATATCGACAAGTTAAAAGAAGATTATATGGGTGGTGATACTTTGCCCCCTTCCTTTGCCATCCTACGTCTCTGTTTTTTGTTGTCAAGATAGTATGAACCTTTTGTTCTATTGGCCATAGAATCAAGCGGTGGCCATTTCCATACACTACTTAAAAATACTCCATATAGTCGAATTATCAAATCAAGAATAGAACGTTGAAGTGTTTCCAACATCTGTATTTCTATGATGTTATATTTTCTATAGAAGAAAAGTAATATGAATAAAACAATTAAAATCACAACATGGAATGTTTCTTATGGTATCCAACAAAAACATTTATAAAACAAGATTAGGACCAAGATATACAATATATCTGCCTATGACCTTTTTTAAGAAAGTTGAGCCAATTTGATAATCAGATCAGAATTATGCTGATCTTAGAACCAAAATAAGCAGAAGGATATTGTGTAGAGCATCCATTAAACATACGTATAAAAAGTTGAACGCACTACATCAAAGCATAGCAAGTTGGACTCCTCATCAGATTACTGATAGGTAAATTTTCAACAAAACAAAAAAGAGTAACACAATTTAATTGTAACCCATAGGTCTTATCATAGATATGGCCACTACACCAACATTCCTCCCTTGAAATCAATCTGTGCCTGGAACCACAACCCCTTTAGGACCAAGCTATTATTCAGACTTCTCTCCTAAAAATTTCATGTGGTTGAATGACTTGCACCTGAAGTCACTCCTGCAATCATGAATTTAATGCTTATAGAATCTGAGCATGGAATTTAAGGGTTAATAAATGAGGAATGTCGAATAATGGTTAAAGGGATATGCATGTATATACCGTAATGCACGACTATAAACACCGTGAAGTAGCATTGGGCATTGGGCATCTTAGATTAAACAAGAATTACCATGACTTGTAGTTTTTTCAACCTCAACATCATGAGCCACATGTACAGTAGGGTAGCAGAAGCAGTGCCCCAACCTGCAAATCAAAGGAAACAAAAACAGGATCGTAGTTTGCATCCGATGCACATGAAAATAATTCTTGGTGAGCAGAAAGGAAAATAAACAAAGCAGTAGTTACCTACAAGCGATGAAGGTGCAACCATCCACCACGTCTACGTAGATCTTGTATTAGGGGGCACCTCTGCCACCGCGTCATCAATGATAGAAATTGTTTGCTTTCAGATCCTCTATAATAAAAGTGGTCCATATTATGGATACAATAATTGTAGAGAAAAAAAGACTCCGGAAGCAAGTCTGTGAGCAATTACGGTTGCTTGATATTTAATTTCAGGAGAAGCTAAGCTAGTGAGAACCAAACAAGCTGAACAAAAAATAATAAATTCAAAACGGCGTCTTCGCACGTAGTCATTCATCTTTGAAACCAGATGGTATGATAATAAGGTACAAAAGGGGGAAAATAGTACTCACCCGAAGAATAAAAGTGTCTCTTGTTGAAATGGGGAGCATCGTCAATTGTAGAAATTAAATGCATCTGACTCACTTGATTGTACAAGTAAAGAAGCAACAGATCCGACTACTGAATCTAATGGTTGATATACAAACGAAAAAGGGTACATCTTTAGGGCTCGTTTGGTCATAGGAATTTCATAAAATTCTAGTAGGATTTTATCACATAGGATTTTTTTCTACATTACTCATTTGATTCATAAGAATTGTTCCTATAGGAAATTTTTCCATAGGATTTTTTGTACTACTTCCTATAGGAATCCTAACATTCACTCCAAACTCTTTCTACAATTCCTTTGGGTGGAATCAAACAACCTTTGGTGCAAGCAAAATCATATAAGATTGGAGTGAGCATGCTATTGCAATCCTATGTTTTTCTTGTTCCTATGATTTTCCTACCCTATGAATTAAACAAGCCCTTAACATGTTGACTCTATAACAGCTTTAATCACCATTAGAAACAATCCTGATTAGAAATGCAAATGCTTCAGGAATTGTAGAACAAGAATCCCACCTGCCAATGAAACTTAATCAAATGAATATAGGTAAAGATGAATAAGAAATTTGCACGATGAAGTGATCGAAGCCATTATGACTTGCATGCCGTCAAATGAAGAATTGATATCTCTAGACAGTAACTCCCTATCAAATGCACCATGTCGTTGAAATAAACTAAAAGACACAAAACATCAACACTGGAGGGCCAATATGTCCCGTCGTCATTTCACAGACATTACTACTATTAAAAATTCTCATTCTATGAAGAGCATAAAGAAGTGGCGTCATTTTCCTTTTTGAAACCATACTTACTCTTACTCAAGTAGAAACAAAATTGCTAAAATTTCATTTATCAAAGTATACAATTATAATTGAAAGACTTCACTTACGTACCACTAATTTGTCTTAGTGCAAGTAATAACTACCACCACTTTTCCTTGGCTTAAGTTTCACAATAATCCACTGAATATAAGATGCTTTTAGACTAACGCATCAATGCAAACCTTATTGAAATAAAAAAATATGAAGAAATCATTTGGCATATATATCTCTACCACTTCACAAGATCAATAGTAATATTCAAAAAGTGATATATTTCAAACTATACAGCAACCATGGCCACTCTGCACCCACATTCAGCAAAGATTGGTTACTGAATCATGTAGTTACAAGAAAAGTTGATCTCAGTAATATTCCTGGGAGGGCTTCTTACTGAATCCTGTAGTTAGAAGAAAAGCTTGGAGGCTAATTACCTTTGAATAAAGTTGCATCTTGACTTGAAGATCGCCAACACAAAATTTCATCGGTAGGTTATGGAGAAAAATAATTGTTTGAATAGCTGGAAAAGTAGAGTGCGGCGAGGGCGAGTGTACAACTGTACGTGGATATGGGGCCGGGAGACGGCAGTAGATGGAGTCAAGGTGCCAGGTTGCCAGCCATGCCAACGATCGACACACAGACGCGCGTAAGGCACAACCAGCCCCACTCTCACCATGGTTCGGGCCGACGACGTGCGTGTCGCTCGCTGGCGTCGACAGCGGTTAAGGCGACACCATCGGATCAGATCAGATATCTTGCTGCACCGCGTCCTCCAGGACCGGTGGATCCTCACGTCGCCGGAAGCCAAGGGTTTTCGAAGGAGAAGAGATAGGAGGTGACTGGATTCACCCCCCCCCCCCCCCGGTCGTGTGATGGTTGGGGATCCCACAACCATCCTTGGACAGTGAGATGTGGGCCCGCAGTCAGGCGCGGCATGTCTCCGCTTCGACGGTGAGAAGCGGGGAGGCGACCGGCGGCCAGGCGTGGCATGTCTCCTGCTTCGACGGTGAGAAGCGGGGAGGAGGCCGAGCGCGTGGGGCCGTGATGGAACGTGGACGTGGGGCGAAGATTAGGAGGCCGGGCGATGGAGTGGCTTAACCGTACGCAAGCCGTGGTTGATGCTAAACATTAGAAGGTTTTTGATTGTTGGATTTATTAATCAGATTGAGCGGTAAGCGGGCGAGAGGTAGAGAAGCGGGGCATCGGTGGAATTAGCGATGACGACGCGCTCAACATCGTTGCTGATTAGTATTGACCTTCAGATTTAAATCTGATGGTAAAGACAGGTGTTTTGGATCTGCCAAGTCGCTCCTTTATAGTTGTAGTGATAATTCACTGCAAAATATCTTAAGAGGTTGCAACTACCGAGTTTTTTCTTAAAATGCTACTACAACCTAATAGTTGGTGGTTTAAGTGCCGCATTCCTGTACTTTGGCATCGATTGATTGGGGGGTAGTTGGTAGATGGGGTGTTGTTGTCTTGCTCTCTTCGGCGATTCAACCCCCACTTCTCCCCATTCGTCGTCTGGTCCAAACTCCAAACACTGTACTCGTTTGCCAATTCCCGGCAAGATGTCTCTCCAACAACTGCCCAACAAACGATCATGGCTAGAACGGTAGGAGCATATGGGCGTCAGCCACTACTGCTCAATCGAATCTAAACCCAAATCCCGAAGCTAGCAGCTAAAGAAGAAGAAGAAGCAATCGATGATTATTCCAGGAACAGATAAAACACTCCATGTTCTTGCAGCTGATTCTCATCACATCACATGGTGTGTAGCTATCAGTAGTAGTAATATATACAAACAGAGGAAAAAAGATGAAGGGAGCAGCCATGAGCAAGCCTTGCGAAAGCTCCGATCAATGAGCTCCTCCTCTTCCCGCAAACGTGTACAGTGGGCGGTGATCAGGAGAGGTAGGTGCCGCAAACGCCGGCGCCGGCGCGGCAGCCGCCGCAGGCGCAGCCCCTGCCGCCCACGAACACCGGCCCGTTCGCGCCCGAGCTGGAGCGCCGCCGCTGCTTCCCTTCCCCTTGCCGGTCGCCGCTGCCGACGGCAGAGGAGGCCGCCAAGATGACCAGGGACAGCACGGACATGCACAGGATGACGACGCAGAACACCACGTCCCCACCGCCGGCCACCGCAGCGTCGTGGGTGTCGATGACCACGCTCGCCATGGCGCTCCTCCTCCCTGTCGACGATTATTGCGTGCTTTGCTACCCTGGAGGCTGGGCTGGAGCGCGCGCACGGTCGCGGTGAGAGCTGGGTATGTGGAAGTGGAACGAACAGGAGATTCGCTTATACCAAGGTCAAGAAAGACGATTGAATTGCGACCTCCGGTGAGGCTGCAATAATGGGTGGTTGTACCTCTAGCGCATCAGAATCACATACTGCACCAAATTTCAGGTTTGACACATTTCTTTTTTTTGGAAAGGGAGAAATACCCCCAGCCTTCTGTATCATTTCGATGTACACAGCCATTTGAGGTTTGACACATACGTCATATAAAGATGTGTATGCTTTTATTAGTGAGAAGCGACGTTTTTGTTAAAAGTGAGGTGTGATGATTTTCTCAATTTTAAGACATGTTGGCTAAGAACTGTTTTTTTTTCTTTAAAACAAAGACGCAAGGAGCATCCGTCTTTAAATTATTAAAACCCACCACCATGTAACGTAACAACATACGGCACTTGGGCTACAAGTTAAGTTAAAAGCGGACTGATACATAAGATAGATACACAATACAAGACCAAGGGGGCCGCAAAGAACTCACTAGCTCAAACCCAAACGGCAAAAGCTATCCTAAACTACATTCTTCATGGGCCAAAATGTAGATTGGACGGATATGGATTTCTGCATGCTTGATATGATCAACGTCTAGCCTTCTTGTGAGCAACGCCTATTGTTGCATGAAGAGACTGCATTTGAAGAGCATATATGTGGGATGCGAATGGAGAACACCCTCAATGGTAAATTTATTATGAGTTAGCCATATGGTCCAAAGTAAGGCCCCAATAGCACTCCGGATGACACGTCGTAGGCTACCGGCAACCGCAAAAAGACAAGAGAGTCGATCAGCGCCCGACTTGGGTTCCAGGACACCCCGGGCGCTTCCCTATAAACGACCCAAGTAAACCTAGCGATATGACACCGAAAGAACGCATGGCTTGCATCTTGGGGGCAAACTGCAAAGCTCACACTCCCCTGATGCGGGCTACTACGTTTGGCGATGTTCATCGAAGTTGGGAGTTTGTTGCCAAAGAAACACCTTCACCTTGAGGGAAATTCTTGTGTTCCAAAGGCCCGGGGTGGGCTCAAAGGATGGCCCCTTGGTCAATGCTTGGTACAACGGCTTGACCGAGAATTTGTTGGAGGAAAGACGCCAGGACACATGATCCGCCCCCTCTAACAGACCAAGAGGCACCAATTTGAGAAGAAGACGAACCCCAGTTGGCTTGCTTGGATCGAGGCATAGAGTTCCCACAAGAAGTGGATAGCCGGAGGGGAAGAACTAAGAACCTCAGCCACCGAGATGTACGATTTGACGGCTAGGGTATAAAGATCCTGGAAAGTCGTCCAGAGGGGCTCATGACTCATAGGATAAGTTATGTGTGTATACGTCTATAAAGGTTAGTATGCATTTGTATACGAGAACATATGTGCTTATACTATATTTATAAAACTAACAATGGCATAGAGAACTCCTTCCTCTCATCTGGTGATACATATGTCGCCTGATTTGTTCCCTAACAATACATTTCTCGAAGGACTAACCCCTTCATTTATTATAATATTTTATTTGAATTTCCTTTCTTTTGCTAATTCTTACCGGCCTGCCACTTAAATTATAAATTATAATTAAAAAATTGTCCATGCTTTATAATTGAAACACACTATTTAAATATTGTATTAAGATCCAAGGGAGACTATGATTTGACAAGAATTAAGGAGTTACAAAAGCTCAAGCTTGTGGATTATCTAAGAAACCCCAAGCTAGCATCCAAGGAGACTCAAGCATATAAACTTGGGGATTACCCAATGGGCCTCCTACCTTTCTTGAACGACAATTATCAGTTAGTTTCGGTTGTGACTACATTTTTTTGTTCACATGATATGTATTATGCTTGGAGCATCTTTTAGTTTTAGTTTGCCGGTCATAATCAATCATCACATAATTATACCTTGCTTATGGAGTTATTCATAGTCCTTGCATCTATAGAATTGCTCTTTTACTTCATTTATACTTATTACTTATTAGAGCACATCGATAGTTCATTAGAAATTATTAAAAACTCTCTTACTTCACTATTATCTGCTTAGAGAGTTGAATAATAACTGGTAGTGGCCATTGCTTAATATATTTTATGATGTGTATGCTTGATGGCATAATTTCTCGTATGTTAATCTAAAATCATTATAGTTAAAGATAGAATATCTTGTAATAGGTTTGAGGTATTAAAGGAATAATAATGAAATTGTTGGTAAATAAGTTTGCTCAAATTAGTGATAGATTTTATATGTTGGCTAAAATGTGCCCTATTTTCTTTATAAAAATAAATAAATAAAGGACAATTGGAAACAAAGTGCTAGACAAATCATCCACATTGAACTAGCCATTCTAAGTAACCACTCATGTAGGATGGTTCGAGATGTGCAACGGGTGACCACTTCCGCCATACACAACTCCTAGGGGTACATCGGTCATATTTATGGTTTACTTTGGTCATTTGACTTTGAAGTTGCTAAATTATATTGTTGTGTTGATTACCTCACCATATTGTTATTACCATATTATCACTAGAGCTTGACTCACCTTAGCAATTTTTAGGCTCCTATTGGTGTTTCACATTTGCCTAACATTGCGAGTAAGTAAGTACATTTGTAATTGCCTTTGTGATAAAACCAACAACTTTGCATTCCACCTATTGTGTGGTTTATCTAAAGGTACTATAGTTTAGTCCCACACTCATCATTTCACAATTCTTACTTGCTATTTGATATATCTTGTGCTTAGCGCGAATTGCTAACTCATACCATCCACTATCATACGTTTTTTGTATCCTCCATTTCCATACCTCGTGGTAGAACTTCTGTAAGCTTTTATAGCTTGCATGTGCTCTATTTTGATATCCTTCTAGGTTCTTATCTTGTTAAAGTTAAGTTGTCTATGCATCTAATCAAGCCTAGTATATTTGCGTTTGATTTTTTGGCCTATTTTATTTCCGTATTATGGTAAAGTCAAATTCGTAAAAAAGTTAAAACGACTATTCACCCTCCTTTAGGCGACATATCGATCCTTTCAATAAGTTTCATTAGCATCATCCTGAGCACACGTACATCTCAAGCCATGAACATAATATTCAATACATTCAAATTTTTGCTATAACATGTAGTTAGGAGAGTTCAAAACCATCAAAGAACTTTCATAATGAGAGAAAAATAATTATTTATTTCACCATCCATAGAACTAGCATAATCATCTTCAAATAATTCATTCATAGGTGTGTCATGATATTCATTCGGATGTGGATGATAGTCATCACAAAAACAAATTTCATACAATGAGCTTTGTGTGTTATCAACATTGTAAGTAGTAGTAGGTTTTTTAGCAGTAGAGTTACATTCATAATTATTTGAACTTGAAGGTATGTATGGATAGCTAATCATTTCTTCCTCCTCTAATTAAATTGTTCTTTCACATTTAAGAGAGGTATTTCCTTAACAAAAACATTTGTAGCAACAACAGAAACATCATAAGTACCTTTAGTGTAACGAACCGATTCACTAAAGAATCCAAGTCTCTGTGCATTCCGTGCTAGTCCCTGGATCAATAGCTAGCACACACAGTACATGATGTAATATCAAGAATAAACCACATGTCATATATATTACATCGAAGATCCAGTATTACAATAAAGCATACCTGCATAGCTCAAGGCTAGCTTACAAATAAAATACAGCGGAAAACAATATAAGCTTCGTGGCGTCCATCAACTCCACCGGCATAGTTGAGTATAGACATTGTAACCCTACATCGCATCACTTACTTGTCGTATAAAATCCTGCAACACCGAAGGTTACATCCCGACAATGGGTCAGTACATCTGATTTGTACGGCAAGTCACACGAAAAAGGATATAACAGACTTATCGCTACATGCAAGGTAAGTCAAAGGAAAGGTTTATGGTTTAGTTTTGCAGAAAGCCAGTTTTTCCCTCACATACTACAACTAATCAAATTTTAATTTATATTGCTAGTCCTAAGTATGGTTGAATCGGGCTACACCAATTCCAACCATCCCTTTATTAACAGTTCCCACTCAAATTCTTATTAAGGTGAAAAATCTGTCAGGACCATCCAACAACAATAATGCCCAGTTACTCAAAGTTGTCCGTAACCGTGGACACGGCTAATCATGATCAGTTTTTACACTCTGCAGAGGTTTGTACACTTTCCCCACTGGACTCAACCTGAAGATTGAGACATAGTCTTTCAGAAGAGGTTGCCTTCACCCTTTGGTAGCCGGTACACCTATCATATCTACATCAGCTAGCTATCAGGGTCAGGTTCCCCACAACTTACTCCTCTAAGCCAGAGCCCATATAGCCAGTGGTTGTACATGGAAGCTACTAGTCACACTGTCTGTCCGATCTTTTTGAGCCTGGACGGCGCCCACTGCGTTCAGAGGGTACGCGCCATGACGCACCCGGTTCACCACCAAAAAAACCATTCGGGAAGCATTTAGCCCTGGTCCCTCCTTATCCAAGGCATGATCACCAGGATGCATTCCCTGCCCGTCCAGAGGTGATTTCTATTTAAGTTTGCTAGTCAAGTCATTAATCCTCACATAGCTCCATGATAACTCAACCAATCCCCGTCTACAAAGCAATAGCAATATATAACAACCACGATCCTAGGGCGACAATGAAATACAAGGTCAGAGCATATGGCTATCCTATTAGGTTTAAAATCATAACTAATATATAATCCTACACATGCATAGAGTGATAATTTGCTACATGCATAATAGAAAATATAGGTTGAGGTATGGTCAAAGTGTAACTTGCCTTATACATTCGATGAAGTTCTTCGCTCTCGCGGTCCAGTCAACTCTACTCGTCACACTCCGAGAATCTATCGCAACGAAGGAACTCAAATAAGCAATCACATCACAAGGACAAACAAAAGATCAACAAAACAAACACAAAGGTTTTAGCAACAAAACAAGCGGCTTGACACATTACAAGTGTCGATGTGCTCGAAGGTGATCGATGTACGTGAACTCGAGCGAGTCAACGGACAAAGAATTGTCGATACAAGATTATGATCAAGGCATCATGACATCAAGGTAAAGATCATAGCAATATGAATGGTGTGTGGATATTGCCGATAGGATGTCTCATATGATTCAATATGCAAAAAGAATCACGTGAAACGGAATACTACAACGCAGGTCATAGCAAGTTCAAATTTGAACTGAATTTGGATTTAAACAGATCAAGAAACATTTGAATTTTTGTGTCCACATGATATAGACAGAAAATACATGGAACGAGTGATCCAACGCAAAAAGAATCACTCGATTTGGATCAACGGTTTACAAGATACGGCCACCGGAATTTGAATTTGAATTTGAAATACATTCAAATTCAAAAGTGTGCAAAGTGTGGAATTTTTTTATACCATGCTAAAGTATAGAACAACACGAGCGCGTAGGAAAAAGTTTCACCTCGATCCGACTTACGGTGTAGAAGATATTGCGGGCGCGAGAATGGGGGGTTTTCTGCCTAAAGGACTGATCCGCAATTAAAATTCTTCCCAAAAACGCGACGGGTCCCTGGGACCAGATCTGGCCGGAGTTGACTTCGGTGAGCCCCGACGAGGCGGTTTCCGGCGAGGGCAGCGAAGTCCGGCGAGCTGGGGGCGGCGAGGGGCGATGGGGTGGCCGGGGTGGCGTGGAGGTGGCGCGCGGCGACGTGGCGTCGATGCCGGCGGCGCGGAAGGCGACACGGGGCTTCACGGGGCGGCGGCGGCCGCGACCGCGACCGGCGAGCTCCGGCGGGGCGCGTGGCGGCGCGCTGGCCGGGGCGGCGGGGCGCGTGGTCGCGCGACTCGGCGGCCGGCGCGTCTCCGGCGACGGGCGGCACGGCGACAGGCGACGCGGTGGGGCCCGGCGGCGGCGGCCCGCGGGTCCCATGGCTAGGGTTCCTTTTTTTTATTTGACGAAAAAAGGAAAAGAGGAAAAAGATTTCCTAATCTTCTATATAAAGGCAGAGGGGAAAAAAACGAAAACGGGTCCGATTCGGGCTCTATCGCGCTCGGGGAGGAAAAAGGCTATTGGGCCGGGGCTACGGATTTTTTTCCTTTTATTCAAAAACCGAAACTTCAAACAATTAAATCAAATCAACCGTAACTCCGAAAAATACGAAATAAAATTCTAAAATTTTCAAATACTACAAAGAAATTTATTTAATGAATACATTTTCCAAAAAGGGAAAATAAAAATAAAAACATTTCCTAAATACTTTATTTAAATATAAAATACTTTTCATAAATCAAATAAGATCCAATAAATTATTAAAAATATTTTTACTCGGTCAAAAGCATTGACAAACCATTTCCAAATAATAAAATATAAATTTTAAAATTGTCACACCAATAAATAATTTGGTAAAATAAAAATATCCCATTGAAACATTTTTTCAACTCTTTTAAAATATTTATTAAATCATTTCAATGAAATAAAAACTCTCTTAGCATTATAAAATCCCTAAAATAAATTTAGAGTTATTTATAATACTCAAAATAAATTTTAAAAACTTTAAAGTAATATTCTAAATATTTTCCAACTTTATTTAAAAGGGGATAAGTCATTTTATATCCTCTCAAATGAATTTCCTTGAGTTGAAAAATGTTTTGAATATTCAGAAGAATTCCAATCATGATTTAAAACATTTTCCAAACTTTAATATGTTGAAGGAGTCATATTACCTTCTCTCATTTTATTTTGTTGGTTTTGTTTTAAATAATAAATTTCCAAAACACCAATTAGGGAAAGTCCTTTTATTCCCTCTCTTTTTAATATTCAATATACTCCAAAAAAAATTAAATACCAGAGAAAATCAAACACATCAAGCAAACAATCATTATCTATTTAATTTTATTAACATTCCAAAATTTGGGGAATTTTGGGATGTTACATTTAGTAACACCAGAGAGCAAGTCATCACAAAAATACATTTTTATTTTTTTATATGGTTGATATTACTTAATATAAAAAACACAAACAAGAATATTCAACCTAGTGCTATGCTCTTCAGCAACGACACCAAGAGAGAGTTAGATAATCTCCAAGCGTAGGGAGATATTGTAACACTATCCAATGTGTTTCCTAACCTCTAGTTTCCTATGCCACTTACACAACTATTTTTGCACTTTAATGTTTACTTTACTACCTCTGTCACAGTTTAAAAGGCCTACGCGTATCCCTAGGTTGTCAATTTAACCAACATAACATAAGATAAATATTATAAAAACCATATTATTAGAATCTTCAAATGTTATATTTTCATATGGTATAATTTTTATGTTATAAATCTTATGTTATGTTTGTTAAATTGACGACCTAGGGGTACGCGCAAGCCTTATAAAGTGTGATGGAGGTAGTACTTAGAATGTCTAAAAATAAATATTTTGTAAGTGTTGTAACTAGAGTACTTGATAAGATATGATTCAAGGAGACAACTAAAGTACTTATAAAAGATAATTAATAAAATATTAGAGGTTGCAGCCAAAAGAGATTTGCAAAAGAAAAAAAAAGCTTTGAGTGTGTAGTGGTTGTGATGAATGTAGCAGTATCAAATGTGAGTAATTTTTTTTGGCAATTGACTATTATCTATTTATGGTTGTTTTTCTCATCTCGGGAACAATTTTTCAATAGTTTGTGTTCTAGGGAGAAGCCAAATTTAACATGATGCTACATCGAGAGTATATACACTTATAATTGTTCTCTTATTAAAGTAACTCAAGTACTAAAATCAATTAAGTTAAAAAACTCAACTATAGCCATATCTTCTTCTACATGCTTCTTAATTTCTCTAGGTTATAACTCCTCTCTGCTTGGAACAGTTATATCTATCATTTTGACCGCACACAAATTTATCATAATACATCGCAAATCCTTAAGTATCCTCCCTAAATATGCGCGTGCTCATACATAGACACAAAATATTGCATAGAAATCAATGCTCATCCAATCATTATATTATTTCTACAAAGTTATAGAATAATTCACTACTAAAACATAGACATAAAGATACGATAAATTAAGGAAAAGATATTCATAGCATGTAACACCCTCACTGTCAGTGAACAGTAATGTTCATCTCTACTGTTCAAAACTTTTGTTTGATCAAATGGTTCAGTGCAAATTCAAATTTTCCTTTGTTATTGTTGCAAGCAAAGTGAACCATGGGCATTGATCATCATGGATGAAAACAAAGTCCAATCCATAAACCTTTGAAATCAAATCAAATGCTCAAAATGCCTTTGATGAAATAAGAAAAACAAAGTGGAAAATAAATCTTTTCCAAAAATCTTGGAACCACTTTTTAAAATCCCAAATAATCACTAGACCAAATCCATATGGGTTTGGGTATTTATTGTGTTATGGAAAATTCCAAATAAATAATAGCAGTAGCAATTCCAGGCCAATTACTCATTTAATAATAAATTAAAAATGCAAAAGAAATTAAACAGAAGAGAAAATACAAAATAATAATAATAATAATAATAAACGAAATGGAGCCCACCCCCTGTCTCCCTGTGGGCCAATCCAGCCCACCCGCATAGCCCACCGGCCCACCCCAGGTCGTCTCCCTCCCCTGTTCCCGTGTGTGCGTGGAGGCCATCCCACGGCCGCCCACGCCGTGGCGCCCATCGGCGGTTAGCCGGGCGGGATAAGTCCCCCGAGGCCACCCTGCGCCTGGTGGAAACCCTAGCCCCGAACCCTAGCAGCCCCAAACCCCAGCGCCCCCCCCCTCTTGTCTCCCCTCGCGCTCGCCCTCCTCCATATCCCGCTCGGAGCCGTACGCGCCGCCGTCAAGCCATCGACACCGGCGTGGCCACCGGCCACCCCCGGCCCAGCCAACGCGCCCAGGAGCTCCGCCGTGGCCGCCTCCTTCGGTTTGGGTAGCGCTTCGACCTCGAGCCCCACTGTAACCACCGCATTCGTCGCCGGACTCCATCCTGACCTCGCCGACGTCTTCGTCAAATTCGCCGCGCCTCAAGCTCCTCCGGCCACGAGACCGCTCCCCTTCGCTCCCTGGTGAGCGCCGCTTTGTTTCCCCTCTCGTCGGGCCGTGCTTCGCGCGTTAGAGCGCCGGCTCCACATAGCCAGTGCCCCGCCGCCGCCGCGCTCTCCATTGCCGACGAGCCCGGCCTCCCCTGCAGTGTACCCGGCCCCCAACCGACGCGCAGCGAACCCCGGGTCGACCCCCCCTCCTCCCGCTCGACTTGTGCTCGCCGGAGGCACCCCCCCCCCACGACCTCGACGTGTCCTGTTCGTCGTCGGCCTCTAATGGCGATAGAGCCATGGAGCTTAAGCTCCCTCCCCCTGTCACTGCCTGGTAGGGCCCCGGGGGATTAGCCCCCTAATCACCTCTGATTGAAAGTGAGGGGATAATAACCCACCCCCTCACCTATGACATGTGGGCCCCACCCACTTAACCCTCTGTTTAAAAATAATTAGAAATTATTAAGCATATGAGTCTATGACAGGTAGACCCCACTGTGAGATTAATATTTAAAAGAATTTAGATGTATTCTAGTGTATGACATGTGGGTCCAGGGTAATTTAAATCAATAAAAATGATTAATTAAACTGTGAGGCTGACCAGTGGGACCCACTGGTCAGGTTTGACCAGTCAAACTACACTGTTCTGGATAATGTTGTTTTAATAATAAAAGAAATTCAGAAAATCATTTAAATGATTTAAAACTTTGAAATTCAATAACTTTTAAACCGTAAGTCAGATTCAAAAACTTTATACATGAAAATTGATCAGAAAAATATAACGAATACGGATACGCTATCCGTATGTCTACCACACCCCTCTAATACAACGAACATCGACATTCCCCCTCCGGGCTGTTTGTCGATAATTCCCGGTACCGATAAAAAGGACCCGGATGAATTTATTCCGAACACGAAAGTTGTCCGGAATGGTTCAACTAACACGGATACACCCTCCATACGTTTGTCAGATGTCCACGACCCCTCCGGCATGAACCCTCCCCCCCTCCGGACGCCCTGTCCGGTAATCACCCGGAGCCGTAGTTCATCCCCGGATGAATTCCCGCTCCGAGCAACGTGCTTTGCACTGCGTTAGAACACCGTTAAGTTTGCATACGTCATGCCATGTATTTGTTTGTATATATTGCTTTGTATTTACTGTTTCTCCCCCCCCTTTATTCTCCGGTAGACCCCGCTGCTACCACCGACTACACCGCTGCCGGGTACGACTACTTCGTCGACGACCTTGCCCCTACCATCGAGCTTCCATGCAAGCAGAGCCATTCTCTTCCCCAGATATCGCCTATCTTTCCGTACATTTCTTGCACTAGGCATTGTTACTGCTACTGCTACGATTACAATCCTATTCAATTGCATAGCCTGATTTTGTCGCCCCTTGATGTACCTCCTTTATCCTATGCTGCCTATTATATTTATGCATTATTCAGCAGTGAACCCTGCGCATTGTTAGCTAGGACTAGATAGCGGGACGTGATCACTCAGGGGAGTGAACACGGATACAATATATATCACTGCACAGGTACAGAACAAAGCAGACACCGCCAAAGGCCCCTATCTGGGTTATGCCTAGTCACCTCAAGTGTGAGCTATCAAGGAGTAATCCTTGTACTCCACCCGAGGCTGACTTTGTCTTGCCGCCATAGGGTCCTGAATAGCGGTTGTCCTTAAAGGTAAGAAGTCGGGCGACCCAACGGTGCCCGCGAGCGGTATATCGTCGGGAACGACAGGGAGGGTACGACCGACGTTACTGGTGTGCTTGGCCCCTGCTCGTATCTCGCGAGAGTTACCAAACCACGAAAGTCGAGCTCTACCAAGAGCAGACGCGAGACAAGGTAAGGAGACGGTTCACCTTGTTGGTAACCGCAGTGACTTGGTGGGCCGACAGGGAAGGCACCGATGTACTGGTGGTCCTGACTGCTGCCGTTGACCGCGGGTCGGTTAAGTCGAGGCAACGATAACGGTTGTCACGCAGGTTAATTAAAATGCTAAATGGTTCGGCGGATGTCTTGAGTAGCCTTTTGGCTTGTACGCACTACCTACACGTGGGATAAGGAGTGTGGGCTCCCCTGCATCGTAGTCTCGTTCGAGGGTCTTCAGACGTCAGCAGTACCGCGGGCTGATTGCCGGGAAGTGGTGTTGTCTTCTCTTGCTCGAGCCGTGTATTTGTATTTGCTTTGATTTTGCTTCACCGGCCAGTCACGCACCGTGCAGGAGTACGTTCGGGTTAGGGTCCAAAGCCCGGCGTACATAGGATATAGTCCGGCGGATGACCTCTCTGTTGATTGCCGAAGGATGGGCTACTTTATGTCGGATAGCTTTGGTGGAGCGTTCCCTAATAAGGTTCCCGCCACCCTGGAGATCCGAGCGTCGTAGAGTCACGCCAGTGCACCCCTGCAGGGAAGATTAATCTATTCGAATAGCCGTGTCCACGGTAACAGGACGCTTTATGCTGAAGCTGGATCTTACCACTAGAAACTATTACTATTAAACTGTATGGTTCCGGGTCTTCTTCCTCGCAGGGAGTCGAGGAAGGGAACTCGGAGGCATTATTATTATTGTCAATCATTACAACTTATATTATACAATGTTGCAGCAACTTCTGCTTCGTTGTTACTTTATGCTTTATATGAACTGTTGGCTGATTCTTACCTCATGCTGCAAGACATCGTCGGAAGATGCTAGTCTTCGATAGGCCTAGCTTCTTATCCTTTCTCTGGATTTCTGTCTTTCAGTCCACTATATACAGCCTCTTCTTTCCGTTGATACAATGCATAATGCTTAGTAGCGGACGTAAGACTCGCGGGTATACTAGATACTCACCTGCTCTATTTCTTTTACTGTTTTTCCTGATCGGCCGCTGCAGTCGACGATGGAGCCTTGGAGTCCAGGAGCAGGAGATCCCCGATGCCTTCTACGACGTCGAGTTCCCCTTTGACCAGGAGTAGTTTGGAGGTTCCCAGGCAGGAGGCCTCGCCTTTTCGATCTGCTGTTATTTGTGCTAGCCTTCTTAAGGCAACCTTGTACCCTTGTGTCTGTACTCAGATACTTTTGCTTCCGCTGACCTTGTGCTCTCGAGCTGTTGTATTCGAGCCCTCGTGGCCCCTGGCTTGTATTAAACATCTTGTATTATTTTATTTGTAGAGTTGTGTTGTGATATCTCACCGTGAGTCCCTGATCTCGATCGTGTACCTTGCGTGTATGATTACTGTACACGGTCTGATTTTGGGGGCGTCACATAGCACAAGACATCATTGTTTGCCAAAGTATTACATAGATTTATCGATGGAGAAGTCTTTGATCAAAGGATGAAGATGACAGTGAAAAAGTTGGCGAAGTCATTGGAGAAGATGAGGACAATGATGGTTCCTCCAGCGACGTTCCAAAGGAGAGAACCCCCTCCCCCCCCCCCCCCCCTCATTTCCTTCTTCCTTGGCCTTTCCTCTAGGTGGGAGAAGGGTTTCCCTTCTGATTTTTGGTGTACATTGATGTGGAGGATGAGAGCCTCCCCTCATATGGGATCTGACTTTTGAGGGGGAGGGGGGCTGTTTCTGGTTGCTGAATTATGAGTGTGGTCATCGTTTTATTTTTCCACAGATTCATGACTCCAATTTTTTATTATAAAATAAGGAGGTTTAAAATTTTTAAGGACGATCTTGTGATTAAATAAGAGATCTAGAAGCTTCCTAAAATGGACACATGCCCATAGAATAGAAATTGTTTTTTATTAAAACCAACTGAAAAGCCAAAGAAAAATAGAAAATAAAAAACCGCTCGCGGACAGAGTGGGCCGAAGCCTTCTCTATTTGCCGCCTGCGCGGGCCGCAAACAGTATTCTTTACCAACTCCTCCTCCTCCTCCTCCTCCGCGGAGGCAACCCGACGATTTGACACCCGTAGACTTGCCTTCTTCCTTACCTCTCTGTCCACAGACGACGAGGCGGGGGACTTGGCGATTCCAACCGGCGGCGGCGAGATGAAGCTCACGGTGATGACCGCCGACGAGCAGTTTCTTAACCTCGACGTCGACCCCGACGAATCCGTAAGCCTCCGTCCCGCCCCCTCCTCTACGCCCCACCCTCATCTCGAATTCTCGATCTCGACGGGACCCGCAGCGACCCGCAATTCACTTTCCGTGGCGTGTTGGTGGCTCGTGCTTAGGCGTAAAGTTCGATCGGATCTTTAGCTGCCACATCTGTGATAGCTTGGTTTGGCCAGAATCGTGCGGCTCTTCTGCTTGCGGGAGCTAAACTGAACTGTGATTGTGATCCGTATATGCGAAATCTGTTCGTCTTTTGGCTGAATTGTGCGCCCTGCGTGTTTTGCAGGTGGAGAATTTGAAGGCGCTTCTTGAGGTGGAGGTGAGCCGCGCTATCGAAATCTTGCTTCAGGTTTCTCTTCCAGGTTTTGCCTTGACTGGTTTGATCTCACATTGTTGGTTTTGGGTATCTTTGCGTGGCTAGACTCAAGTGCCATTGCAGCAGCAGCTGCTTCATTTCAATGGCAAGGAGATGAAGAACTCTGAGAAGCTTAGCGCCATCGGGGTCCATGATGGTGATCTTGTGATGATGGTTGCCTCCAATAATAGGTTCCGTTGTTTTTCTACATTCCTGCTGTTCATTATGCGTGATTTGATGTTTCTGGTCTTACATGTGACGTGTTGTTTTCGTTTTATTGGCACACCGAGATGGTTTTCTTCGTTGTATCTGTCAGTTCTAATTTTGGTAGATCACAATCAGAAATCAGAACTGGCATGATGTTGAAAGAGATGTACTACATTTTTTTGGATTAACTAATCCTCATGAATTTTAGTGACGATGCTTTCTACTAGTTAATTTCTTGGGAAACAAATTTCAGGCCATCTCAGGACCTTATGAGGTTAAATCCTGATGGATCGGCAGTAAATCCTGAAGCTTTCCAACAACATGTTCGTGGTGATTCACAACTTATGGCGCAACTCCTTCAGGTAAAACTTTGTCAGTAGCTTCATTGATTTATCAATGTTGGCCAGGTTACAACTCCCAGATGTTAGTTGCAGAAAATATGTAAATTTCTGTTGTTTGAACCAATATCTTTTTAATTTGCAGAATGACCCTTCGTTAGCTCAAGCCATCCTTGGAGGTGACATCCCTGAGTTGCAAAACATCTTGCGGTCACACCACCAACAAAGACTACAACTGAAACGCAAACAGGAAGAAGAACTTGTGAGGATCTCATTGGTCAATCGCTAGTTTTTATTTGGGTGCATTTAAGTCTAAATTAAGTAATTAACTCGGATTTTATTAAGTCTCAGTCGATTTAGAAAAAAAACTCACACTTTTCTACCCAGTTGCACCTTTTGCACTGTTATGACCGGCGTCACTTATAGCCGGCGAAGGGCCCAGGGTGCCAGGCCCAATGATGGCGCAGGGGCTTAGCCCAATTTATCTTAGGGTTTTACTTTTCCATCAGCATTATATAAACTCATGTAAAGACACTTTTAGAGATCAAGCAATAATTCATTACTGTTGCCCGGCTCCCCGAGGAGCCGGAACCCTAAACCCTAGCCGCACCTCCCCCTCGCGCCATCTCCACCTCGCGCAGGACGGCGCCCAGCTGCCGGCCGCCGCGCCCTCGCCTCCGTTCAACGCCCTCCTTCCCCTACCACCTAAGGCCTAGACCCGGTAGAACCCTAGTTCCTACCATGCACTTTTCTGGAACAAGTACAAGCTGCACTTTTCAGTAAACTGAAATAAACTTCTCTGAATCGGTAAGAAAGTCTCAGTCGATTGAGACTTTAGCAAAGCTGTTTTTTTTCATGTGCCAGAACCATGACTTGGTTTCGATATCTTATGGGTTTCAACTCTAGCCTACCCCAACTTGTTTGGGACTGACAGGCTTTGTTGTTGTTGTAGTTATTTTATGTTTATCATTTTTTGTGAAAAATAGTAATGCATTGATTCCATAGCATTTGTATTATGTTGCAAGTTCTCTTAGATAGATATGTTTGACTATCTTGGGAGATGGTCATGTTCTTTTTCTTGCCGTGTGCTATTTTTTGCAAACTTGTTTAATAACAATAGGTTAAGTCATTGACAATTATGATTTTTTTAGGCCTTACTCTACGCTGATCCATTTGATGTCGAGGCTCAGAAGAAAATTGAAGCTGCAATTCGTCAGGTAGAAACTTTTTTGTCAGTATAACACCTGTTGACTGTTTAGGCTTCTCACATATTACGAGGCAAATGTTAAATGTCACAAACATCATTGCTTGACCACGCAAGGGATGACTTATTTAGGTTAGAGTGCAGTGCTTATTTCTTAAGCCGCTGCGGAGAAGGCTTCATAAGAAGGTTAATGAAACTAAATGAAAATGAATTCCCTAATGATAAATGACAAACTTCAGCTGGGAAGGGCATCCCAGTTGACGCATTCGCAGCCATCCGATTGAAATTTAAACGAATGATATTTTTCTGCATTTTTTTTGGTGTTTTCGGCATTTTTCTGTTTGTTCCTGGCAGTTTTTTCTTTAAAACATGGCAAGTTCTGTAAAAATGCCATGGCAATTTTACTTGAAAACTCATGGCAGTTTAGACGTTCACTGGGAATACGTCCACAGGGAATGTTCCCCATCTATTGGCGTCCAATGAATTTGGTTATCCAATTGTTGCCCTCACCTTTCATTCAACATGCTCTGCGATGCAGAAGATGTACCTTGATTGACAGCAAGGCAATTTTGTTAGGGTAAAGGTCCACTTGCCCTCCACAATCTAACGACAGGGCTTGTCCCTGACGTGCAAAGAGAGGCTCTGAGGCCGAGAGAACATTTTATTTATTTCATTGCTTGATTATTGGTTTATGCACACACTAAACCTTTATTATATATAGAGAGAAACTGACTTGATCCACAAGTTTGATCCCATTTTAAACTCAAGACGGAACCATAACTCTATTCCTATTTCAGTTAGACTCTTCCTTAATTTAGCTACTCCTTCGAATAGACCCAATCATATCCAACAGAAATACTTACTGCTTGATTTATTCCTGTTCTTAACCTTCCTATCTCTAAGATAACCTATCCAATGCTTGTACGGATATGCTTGTCTCTTGCGACCTTGTGCACCCAACACAAAAACAAAAATGTATCTGTTTCTAACTTGATCAAGAGAAAAATGTAGCCAAACATTTACTCCCTCCGTTCCATAATAAGTGCCGTGGTTTTAGTTCAAATTGGAAAACCACGATACTTGTTATTGAACGGAGGGCTTACATATCTAAAAGCAGCTCAAACCAATGAGGTTATCAAAATAAACAAAATGCCAAACAAGCCTTGAAGAATCCTCATCATACACATCATAAACATAGGAATAGACATGTCAGTGAATATAATGATGAGTCAGAATGGTGCATAGTGCAAAAGCGGATTTTCTTTTTTCATGCATGTAAGTATGTAACTTCTGCTAGCTTTCATGGCCAGGTAATATTAAAATATTAGTTGTTAACATGACATATGCTATTTATGTAAAATGACGTGCATACAAAAGCTTTGCTCTGTCTTAACTGTATTTTACACCCCTGTTCACCTCAAAAATCTTACAATTAGATACCTGACGTTCTGAGTACTTTTAAATTGTCATTCAGAAAGGCATTGATGAAAATTGGGAGGCCGCTATAGAGCATAATCCTGAAGCATTTGGTCGAGTGGTATGTTGACTCTTAATAAGTCACTATGCTTCTATTTTACGTGCTATTCTTATTTATTAACTGACCAGCATACTATTTCAGGTTATGCTGTATGTGGATATGGAAGTCAATGGAGTACCTTTGAAGGTATTATGTTATTTCATATACCTATTTGTAGATAACGAGCATGGTGAGCAGCTGAGCATTGCATGTACTCAAAGCCCCCAAGAATAATAATTGTACTCGTAGATGATATTCTGAATTTCAGAGAGCTTGTATGGACTTTGCTATAACTCCTTTCATATACTCTCTCCGTTCCAGAATACAAGGTGCATCAGTTTTCTGTGAAAAATCAACATATATACGTTTGACCATGATTATGGAATAAAATATCTACAATATTAAAAAATAAATTTTATGATAGATCTAACGATACAAATTTGGTATTGTAGATATTGATACCTTTTTCTAAAAACTTGGTCAAACAAGCACAAGTTTGACTTTTGAAAAAACTAATATACCTTATATTTTGAAACGGGGTGAGTATCATTGTTGATTGCAGCAATCTTAGCTAAGCAACTGCAACACAATCTTTTTCTTGTTGAAGTTAAATTTTCCTTTCTATTGGGTACTAGCAGTCCACAACTAAAAGGATATGCAATGACGGGATAAGGGTTTATTCAGATGCTTCATCATTGCTTCCTGCTAATCGTTTTGTATACGCGATCTCTTAGCTTTTCTTTCATCTACAGGCCTTTGTTGACAGTGGAGCTCAGTCAACCATCATATCTAAAGACTGTGCTGAACGTTGTGGGTACGGTTATAAATTAAAATGTTGTTATTGCAACTGTTTAGTCTTTCATATCTCATATTGTCATTTTGCTTGTAGAAGTCAATACATATTTAATAGTTTTTCTTATCATACAATGGAATTTTACCGTACAGGCAAATATAAATCATTCTCTCGAGACACTCGCTGAAATGTAGTCCATGCCATATACAACTGATCACATAATGGAGTTTCATTTGCAGATTACTCAGGCTCCTTGATCAGCGTTACAGAGGGGTTGCTATTGGAGTTGGTCAATCGGAGATACTTGGAAGAATACATGTCGCGGCAATAAAGGTTTGATATTGTAAATTTCTGTACCAATGTCAAAATTCCAGCCCGTTTGAGAAATTTACATTCTGAACAAGCACTATTTAGCTCGGAGTGACAAAATAATGTTGGGTAATACCAAACTTATTACTTGGGTACAAAATTATGAATTTGGTTATTGTACAATATGTTGTCTATGTTTACGCAAAAAGTGTACTCAAGTTGAATCAGAGCCTTTAGTACTTCCTTCAAACCTAATGGTGTAACTTTGATCATTTTGAAAATTCTGGACAAGTTATAATTAATTAAGTAGCAACAGTAATTGACAATACATTGCTATGTTTGTACAGATAGGCCATGCTTTCTATCCTTGTTCCTTCACAGTATTGGATGCTCCAAACATGGAATTCCTTTTCGGGCTTGATATGCTGCGGAAACATCAGGTAATTACATGACTAAGTTTTGGAATAAGTCACCACATCTAACCCACTTGGGTTGATTACTAGTGACACCCCATAATGATGCGCTTTGTTATCCAATGCAGTGCATAATTGACCTGAAGGACAATGTCCTTAGAGTAGGAGGTGGTGAAGTGTCAGTGCCCTTCTTACATGGTTAGTAGCTTTCCTATTTCAACTTTTTATTCTCTAGTTTTAGTTCTTGATGTTTGTATAATAAAATAGACTATTGACTAAGTTGAGATATTATTATTGGTTTTTTCACAATATTGAACATCCCTATATATGTATTCTATCATCTACTTCTACAATTTTGTAAGTCTTGGTTTTCCAATCCCTCTAAATATGGTATCTTCAGAGAAAGACATACCTTCACATATACGCGATGAACAGAAACCGTCGAACATAGCATCTTCTAGCCAAGGAGCAGCTGGAGTAAGCAAAATTTCTGCTTTGCATAAATCAGCCTTAGTTTTCCTGTAATTATGATACATCATCCATATACCCTAATTTAATTTATATCATCTATGATTTGTTAAAGGCACGGGAGAAGACTCCTGATGTGCCACCGCCATCCTCTCCTGCAGGTTAGTTTACTGGTGCTCTTGTGTATTCCCTTGACTTATTAGAATTGTGATCTTCCGATAACTTTTATCCTATCGAAGTGCTGATAATTTGCAACCAACTTTGATTTCGTTTGTAGGAGCTCCAGCTGTGATTCCTCCACAGGTGTCAATTTTTCTCTTCAAAATTGTGGACTTTATACATTTGTTTTCTTTTGAGAGTTCATGAATTAGATTGATCTTAACCATTTTAAGAACCCTTGTCAGGGAGGAGATTTTGAAGCGAAAGTCATAAAGCTTGTGGAACTTGGATTTGACCGAGAATCTGTAATACAAGCACTCAAGCTGTGCAACGGCAACGAGGATCAGGCAGCTGGGTTCTTGTTTGGTGGTTAGAGTCTTTAGAGCAGACCTTCTGCTCTAAACATTTTCTCGATTTGAACATTTACACACACACTGATCAAGGAAATGTCATATCCTCCATTTTAGGAACTAAAACTTTGTGTGTGGTAAATACAGGCTTGGTAGGGATGATTCGTATTTCTGTCTTCAGTGAGAAAAAACATTTTCTTCCTTTCAGTATCAGATACATAGATTGTAGACATTGAGTGCAAACACAATCGAAAGATTGTTTTTGTACTTGGTCTCATTCATTTGCCAATTTTCTGAATTATTGAGATCAAACATAATCAATCTATTCCAAAGCAAGAATGACGCTCATTACCCTCATTGCCAAGGACTTCGGCTTGTGTGGTCAAGCAAGCACGGGCAACATCTAATAGCAAGTAGAAGCTGGTGTAAGGGTGCATCCGTGGATGGTGACCAGTCACCCGTCCTTGGTAAGTCCTACAAGTAGCTCATGCAATGTAGAAAATAAACTATGTAGATCATCAAACTGGCAACAAACGGATTTTAAATTAAGCATAATTCACATCAATCCGGTCATTGAATAACCAAAATAACACTTCATCGGTTGGATAATGATTAAACATAAAACGAACTATAAATTATATGACGACGAGCGAAGTAAATCGCCATTTCCTTGTCGGCCCTTTCCCCTTGTGGTCGATGGTGTTGCTGCTGTCCTCCATTTAGGTGTCGGCATGTAGAGCATCATCATCGTCAGATCCAACGTTGTCGTTCAGCCTAAGTAGCCAGTCTTTGATCATCGGGTGGTGCGCCGAAGTGGCGCCACGTGGCATCATCAATGCGTCCTCATCGACCTTCTTGAAATTGGAAGGGATTCTTGAAATTGGAAGGGATGGTTTTCTTGATAATTTCTTTGACAATCCTTACATGGATACAAATGTATGGGATAGGTGCAATGTAGTACTCCCTCCGTTCCATATTAGATGACTTGCAAATAGATGTATCTTGAACTAAATGTAGTCTAGATTCATCTATTTGGAAGTCATCTATTATGGAACGGAGGGAGTACGTGTGAGGATGTATACAGGTTGAAATCCTCAATGGTGGAGGTAATACCCTAATCGTTTGTGGTGTCTGTTTTCTTGAGCGTAAGAGTACAAAGTGTATCTGCGTGTCCTCAACCGACTGCTCGTTCTCGCTTATATAGTGCGTGCGGAGGGGTGTCATAATGACTGATAAATGAGATAATTACAGCCGATCGTGGTCGACTAGGTCGTGGTAATTAATCGCTCATTAATTATCATACGTAACTAGATTAATCGTTGTGTAACAGTCTCCTTTAATGCCAGCGTGGGTCGTGGCTGACCCGGTCTTCAGTTGGTCATCCACTGGATGATTGGATGCGGCTTTCGTTTGATCGTTTTTGGTAGACTGAAAGGAGAGATTCGATTGTACAAGTCTTAGTCGATCCTCCTGATGTTTGGTGTCTTAATCTTTCATGGGCTCGTGGTACCATGGGCTTGGGACTTTAGCTGGGCCTTTACTATACTTGAGCGTACCCCTTAGAAATTCCCCTAACACTAGCCCCCGAATCAGTCGAGGTCTTGCACGCTCGCCTCTTGGCTGAATGAATTCTAGCTGATCACTGGGTTTGAAGCTTGGTTCGACTGCAGGCTAAAAGACCTTAACGAACTTTTATCCGGAATGTCAAAGTTGAAGTTTCGAACAAATGAATGGAGAAAACTCAGTGATACCCTTTTGCAATCTCTTTTGGGAAGAGGAATGCTTGTGGCTCGACTAGTGGGTGTATCATGAAATTTTGACTTGAGAGTATTTGGGATGTCTGGGCTTGAGTTATTCGAGAGGCACCGATCAATATCCTTCAAAAGGAACATCGACCAAACTTCCACCTTTAAACCGAGTTTGCACGTCTAGGTATTCGATTTCTTGGAAGAAACTCAACTTGTGCCTTAGGAGGACACTCGGTGCGCCCGTTGTCAGGGTGATCGCCAAACGCCTAACATCTATGACCAGATGGGCCTTTGACACGCGCAGCCACCATCGTTCGTGCTCGGCTACCAGTGGGAGGGTGTCAACATGTTCCAGGTGACTGTGTCCATGCTGCCCGTGCCACTGGACGCGACCGACAAGGAGGAGGCGCGCCTCAAGGAGGAGACATACACGCGTCCGAGCACGCGGAGGTCGACCACGTGATAAACGTGGAGTACGCCGAGACGCAAAAGTCAATCGTCATCGACGCACCGCCTCCGAGCCGAGCCCCGCAGAGGGCGGCGCCGCAGACTGAGCAAGCAACCGCGGTGGCGCGCTACCAAACCGATTTCCCATGGGCGCCGACACCGCCGCTGCATCGACGCCGGCACGCATGACGCCGGCAACTACAACGACATGGACGGCGGCCACAACGACGCCTAGACACGGCGAGGCACATAAGAAGGTGGGACACGTTTTTTATATTTATGTTTAACTTTATTAATGTTTTAACTAGTGTAACATGGACGTATTTAGACCGTGTTGAAGCTTAGTTAATGTTATGATGTCCACACGTCATCTTTTTGCGTTGCGTCGCGCGCGTTGGACAATCGCGCGGTGGTCGGATAAAAACGGACAAATGCGTTCACACGCACAACTAAAACGAATAAAAATCGAACAGATCCGACGATCGTTTGCATTGGCGTGTTGAAGGTGCCCTTATGGATGAAGGATGGATATAACATGTGGGGTAGGGGTGCAAGTGATAGTAGATTTTCATTCTGAGCAGGATGGATCATTTTTGTTAAACTAGTTCAGGATCGAGATTGACCGGAATCAGTGAATACATAGTATAGATTTCAGGAATTTCGACGGTGAAGGTTTGTTTACGACAGGCTTTACAACTTCAAGTTTAAAACAGACTTCACTCCCACTAAATTAAAAAAAAAACAAAAGTAAATCAAAACAGATAGTCTTCTTCGGTGGCTTTGAAACAGGGGTACTAGTCTTCTTCGGTGGCTTATCTTGGATGGGCTGCAGGTTTGAGCCATGCCGGCTGCCTGCTGCTCCGTCTAGGCTAGGATTGTGCCGTCTGTCTCGAACGGATTTTCTTTTAAACAAGGAAACAAACCACAACAACACGTGATATTGTTTCAAAGTCTGCACAGAGCAGAAGAAGATAAATTGAAGTGCCAAAGCTTGTCACGGTCGCATGCACTCTCTTCATCCCCTAATCGCATAGTCACTCCATTCTTACGCTACCTGTGAGTTGCGACTAGGGCACAACGATGACGCCCACACCCGAGCGAGCCCCTGTCGCAGTTGCTACGACGACGACGGTGGCCAGGCCGCCGCACTTCGTCCTGGTCCCTGTGGCAGCGCCTCCTCGCGTCTCGCGGCGCGCGCGCGAGCCTGGTCACCACGCCGCTCAACGTCGCCCGGCTTCGCGGCATCGCCGACCAGGCCACGCGCGCAAAGCTTCTCTTCGAGCTCATCGAGCTCCCTTTCTCGCCGGCCAATTTCGGCCTGCCACAACGCCGACAGGATCGACGACAACGCCCAGTTCCTCCCCTTCTTCCTCGCCCTCCGCGACCTCGCGGGGCCATTCGAGGCATATGTGCGCGCGCTGGTGCCACGCCCCAGCTGCATCATCTACGACTGGTGTAACTCGTGGACGGCCGTCGTCTCCGGCAGCCTCGGCATCCCACGCCTCTTCTTCCACGGGCCGCCGTGCTTCTACTCCCTCTGTGACCTGAAAGCCGATGAGCACGGTCTGCGCGAGCAGATGGCCGCGGCCGGCCACCAGGAGAAGCACGTCGTGCCCGGGATGCCGGTGTCCGTGGAGGTGACCAAGGACACTGCCTCCGGCTGGTTCTACGCTCCAGGGTGGGAGTTGCTACGGGACGAGGCCATGGCAGCCATGCGCACGGCCGACGGCGCCGTGGTGAACACCTTCTTTGAACTCGAAGGCGAGTTCGTCACCTGTTACGCGGCCGCTCTCGGCAAGCCGGTGTGGACGGTCGGCCCGTTCTGCCTGCACAACAGGGGCGACGAGCACACGGCGATGCTCGAGAACGGCAAGATCGGCGTCAGAGAAAGTGCGATCACCGCGTGGCTGGACGACCAGGGCACCGACTCCGGACGCGGATTTTTTAAGCATAGGCGTACCCGTCCAGTTATCTTGAGCCTTGAATCAGCCTGGTGCTTCTCGAGATATGGAACAGTCGTTGCGCATTAGAGCAAGTAATAAGGTACAGTCAACAGTAGCAGGCTATAAGCATTAAAATATTATATTTAAGGTGAGGTGAGGAGAAAGAAGAGGAGAGAGAAAAGAAGCGGGCTACAGATTAGTAACCAGCTGCAACACGTGTTTCTAGGCACTTTGTGAGATAGACATGTGAGCCATGTATCAATAAAATAATACATACTTATAATTAACCATTGTACTAGTTGGCTATAAGATTGGCTATAGATGACATGTCATCTCCTTATAGCCAACAACCGGCTATAATATTAACCATGCTCTTAGAGAGCGATAAAGCCGTGGACATGGTTGTTACGGCGTCTTGTCCTAGGTGTGCAGGGGAACGTGGACCGCTTCATTTGTCTGCTTCTCCTCGTCCCTGCACGTCTGACATTACAAATTTAAAAGCGGTGGAGTAGGACCCTATGTGATGTGTGTCGATGACATCTGTGGTCTGCGGTGCTACGACATCTCAATTTGACCTGGTTCACATGCATAGAATCTTTTTTATCCAGACGCGTTCTGACGAATAGGAAAAATTTACATTTCTAACATTTTTATGAAATTATTTCACAATCTAAACTTAGTTGCAAACTATTTTACAAAACTAACCTTTTTTTGTAGCGTCCGACACAAAGGCGCTAAACCTATGCATTTAGCGCCCATAAGTCAGGCGCTAAGATCTTGCCACCGTAGCAACATTAAACCTTCATCGGATCCACCCTAATTATCTAGCGCCTTTAGCAAAGCTATACATTAATGCTTAACGCCTGTAACAAAGGCGCTAGACGCCTGAATAGAATTTTGGTAAGGCAGCAGCTGGCGAGCAGTGCTAGCTAGCGCATGCATGCACATCCCGTACGTCACGCCACGTAGATAGTTGCTTTTTAATTTCTTTCTTTTAACGAAGGGACAATGCTAGCTAGCTAATTATATACAGTATATACAGGCTTTCACATATCTGCCCATGGAAGCCCATGGAAGTCAATATATAGACGTTACATTTTGTTACGGAGGAGAATTCTATATATAGCTGCTTGTGCGTACAGTATATAAGTAATGGTGTTGAACTCATGCATTATTTGTAAGTGTATTACATGCAAGCATGTCATATCACCACATAATTATGTGTGATAAGACCCATTTTAACATGCAACCATGCATGGAATTTTTTTTATTTTCTTACTATATTTATATTCAAAAAATAATTTATAAATATACACAATCAAATACGTATATAAGTTGTATGTGGTTTTAAAAGTTTGATTCTTTTTTATTAATCCGAATATTTAAAATTTTCATAATTAAATTTTGTTGAAATATAGGGTGACCAATTCCCGTGATCTTCACTAACTTATTTATATCGACATACAAGCATACAACACCACCATACAATTATGGGTGGGATAAGGCTCATCTCAACATGCAACGATGCATGAGACAAGACCCACTACAACATGCAACATGGAAAAATCTTTTGTCCCACCAGCAATTGTTATGATGAAAATTTAATTACAAAATTATTTAGTTCATTGTTTATATATTTATTTATTTTATGTAACAATGTTTTTGTAGTTTCAACAAAGCAGAAGAAGACATCGCTGAAGTTGGTCTAGGCTTGTGGTTAATCGAGTAGGCGACAATACTCTTGAGCCTATTAGTCCAAGGAAGACAATGTTTCACTTCAAAAATTCTACAACATTTGTGTCGCTTATCAACGCAATCAAGACAAGATGTTTTAATGTAGCCAAACAAATACTTGATGGATATTTTATATGTAATAGAAACTCTGTATATATTTTATTACATTCTCTCTTTTGTGTGTAACAAACAGTGTAATCGAAGTTTAATTATATACATATTCATTAGTGGTAATTAATATTATTTCTTACCATCTTGTGATAAGAGAATCTTATATGAAAGGTTGTGTTAACGTTGCAACGATAACCTCTGATATGGGAACGATCTATTATAGTATTATAGATCTATAACCAATGAAACATGCGTGTGTACATGTGTGGATTCTAAGGCTGAACACACACTCATAAATAATACATGGATTAATCACCACGTACTTATACGCACAAGCCTGTATATACTGTATATACTGTTGACTAGCTACAGTCCACCCATTCATCCATGGGTTGAAGACGATTTTGCTGTTCGATCCAAACTAAAAAAGTACATACTTATAGAAGATTTAGGGAGATTAAGGCATGTGGAAGCCTGTATATACTGTACATAATTAGCTAGGTAGCAGTGTCCCTTCGTTGAAAAAAAACAGCTAGTTAGTCCGGCGACATGACGTGATGTACGGATATGCATGCATGCATTTGAATCACGGATTCAACCGAAGCGGTCTAGCGCCTTTGTCACAGGCGTTAAGCCTTAATGTATAGCGCCTTTGCTAAGGGCGCTAAACAATCAGGATGGGGTTCAGTGGGGGTCCAGTGTTGCCACGGTGGCAGGATCTTAGCGCCTTGATTATGGGCGCTAAATGCATAGGTGTAGCGCCTTTGTGTCGGGCGCTACAAAATAAGGTTAGTTTTGTGAAATAGTTTGCAACTAAGTTTAGATTGTGAAATAGTTTCGCAAAAAGGTTAGAAATGTGAATTTTGCCCGACGAATAACACATGCTGCATGGCGATTCTTCATTCCAAGTGATTCTTTGTGGCAGAACTCTTTCACCCATGCGTTATAAAGAGCCGTAAAGGATCCAGTGTAGCCATCCAAGCGTCTAATCAATCCTGTGGGGCGTCAGATGCTGCTCGGGCGGCCTCTCTGCGTGTACTGCACTAAATCGGTAAGAAAAAAAGCGCTAGCACATAGAAGAAGCACTGCGTGAATTGTTTGGTTTCCTAATCAGATAGACATGCATGTACATTTTCTCCTTGTCGCTTATTACATATTCCTGAGATATAAAATAAATGAATAATTGACTTTCTCATTACATATTTAAAATAATTAAAAAACATGTATTTGGCATAAATTCATACGAATAAGAAGCCAAAATATAACACGATACAAATGTAAACATTTATGAGAAATAAAATGAATGGATATGTTGCTTGATCATCACATATTTGAACTCGATAAAACATGTGCTTGGCATGAGTTCATATAAACACACCAAATATAGCATTTTATTCATGTAAATATTCATAAGACGTAAAATGAATGAATAAGTGTCTTGCTCATTACATATTTGGAATGTTTTTAAAACATGTATTTGGCATAAATTCATACAAATGTGCCAAATATAACATGATACGAATGCAAATATTTATGAGACATACACTGAATGAATACGTGGCTTGATCATCACATATTTGAACTCGAAACAAAACATGTGCTTGGCATGAGTTATACAAAAAGCACTAAAAGCATGTTATTCATGTAAATATTCATGAGATGTAAAATGATGAATAAGTGACTTGCTCATCACATATTTTAAATATTTAAGGAAATTGTGTTTGTCATATATATATATCCATACGGACGAGCCAAATATATCACGATATAAATGTAAATTTTTATGAAACGTAAAATGAATAAATAGGTGGCTTGATCATCACATATTTGAACTCGAAACAAAACATGTGCTTTGCACGAGTTCATACAAAAAGCACTAAAAGCATGTTATTCATGTAAATATTCATGAGATGTAAAATGAATGAATAAGTGACTTGCTCATCACATATTTTAAATATTTAAGAAAATTGTGTTTGTCATATATATATCCATACGGACGAGCCAAATATATCACGATACAAATGTAATTTTTTATGAAACATAAAATGAATAAATACGTGGCTTGATCATCACATATTTCAACTCGAAAAAAACATGTGCTTGGCACGAGTTCATATAAACACACGAACGTCGTCGAAAAACGCGCGGACCTCTACGTGGAGTGCGCGAACATCGTCGCAGAGCGCACAGACGTCGCCGCGGAGAGCGCGAACATCGTCGGAAAGCACGTGGACGTCGCCGATGAGCGCGAAAATATCGTCAGAGCGCGCGCAGACATCATCGAAGAACGCGCGAATATCAGCGAAGAACGCGCGGACGTCATCGGAGAGCGAGCGGACCTCGCCGTGGAGCGCGCGGACGTGGCCGGCGAGCGAGAGGACTACGTCGAAGAGCACGTGGACGTCGCTGGTGAGCGTACGAACTTCACCGCGGAGCGCGCGGATGTCGCCGCGGAGCGCGCGAACATCGTGAGAAAGCACACAGACGTCGTCGATGAGCGCGTGAACCTCATCCTCGCCGGTGAGCGCGTGTACATCGCCGGTGAGCGTGTGAACATCATCGAAGAGCGTGCGGACGTCGATGAAGAGTGTGCGGGCGTCGTCGATGCGCGCGGACGTCATCATAGATTAAAGAAAACATGTGCAACAATATAAGCTATTTTTACGATTTACATGATGATGCATAATGTGTAAACTGGTACATATGTACAACAATATAAGCTCTTGTTACAATTTACAAATAAATATACACCATATTACACACCGCTCCTGTTCTAGGCGGGGGGAAATAAAGCATCCTCTGATATTTTCGTGTCGTTTTGTGTGTTGGCTTGGAGTGAGACCTGTGTTGTGTCCACTGTTATGGGCCTTGCCTTTACTGTAGATGGGCCTACTACCCGCAGTGATTACTACCATGCAAGCACACTGTGATTCTCACTTTCATGCGCTTAGGCTCTCGTATCTAGAAACCAGTAGAAGGCCTTGATAAGAGGATACGTACGCCTATGCTCAACTGAACATTTTCGTACCGACTCCGTCGTGTACGTCAGCTTCAGCAGCGTCGCGCGGAAGCTTCCGAAGCAGCTGTTCGAGATCGGACACGGCCTGGAGGACTCCGGGAAGCCGTTCCTCTGGGCGGTGAAGGAGTCCGAGCTCGCCGCGCCGGAGGTGCAAGCGTGGCTAGAGGCCCTGGAGGCGTGCACGGCCGGGCGCGGTCTCATGGTGCGCGGCTGGGCGCCGCAGCTCACCATCCTGTCGCACCGCGCCGTGGGGGGGATTCGTCACGCACTGCGGGTGGAACTCGGTGGTGGAGTCCGTCGCGCACGGCGTGCCGGTCGTGACGTGGCCGCATTTCGCTGACCAGTTCCTCAACGAGCGTCTTGCCGTGGATGTGCTCGGGGTCGGCCTTCCGATCGGCGTCAACGTCCGTGATGATCCTGGACGACGGCGCGGTGGCGCCGGTGGTGCGTGGCGACATCGCACGGGCGGTGTCGGCGCTTATTGACGGAGGGGCGGAGGCGGAAAAGAGGAGGAGGAAGGCCAAGGAGTACGGCGCGAAAGCTGGCAGGGCCATGCAGGAAGGAGGCGATTCCTACGAAAAGCTTACGCAGCTGATCGAGAGCTTCAAATCGTAGGAAAAGCTTACATCATGGCTGATCGATAGCGTCAAACAAGGTGAAGGCAAAGAGTTTGACACTGCTGGAACAGCATGGAGCGGTACAACTTGACGAGTTATCTTCGAGCGCGTAAGAACAGCATGGAGATTTATTACACTCTTTTCAGCTGCTTTTTTTTTTAATTTCCATTTGTTTAGTGAAGGAAGATGTTTCGTTTTAACAGACCGAGAAACATGCCTGTGCGTTGCAACCATGGTATAAAATAGCGAGATAAGTGATATATCGGCGGGCTTTTTGGCAGCTATTTGCCGATATTTGACACAAAGAATCCCGATATATCGGGCTATTTGCCGATATTCAGCGAAGAAAAATAATATCGGCGAGCTTTCCTAGCAGCTATATCGCCGATATATCGACCATTTAGCGGGCTATCTTAAATCATGGTTGCAACGGGAGAAAAACATACTTTCCTAGCTCAATAGTTTCAAGGTGTGGATGTAAGCCAATCATCCACGCATGAAATTTCCTTGCCTCATCGTCAACCGATTCTAGTTGCCAATCCCACGCCCGTCGAGCCCGTCGCCACCCCATCGCTTAGGGTGGATAGCCTCGACCCCCGTGACTACCATCGATCTCACGCCGCTGCCTCTTGATTTCGACCTTCCAAGCACCCATGTCATCGGATCTTCACCCACCGTCCACCCAAGCTCCCGACCTGCCATCCTAAGCACAGTGGCCTCCCCAGCGTCGGACCCGCCTCCCTATCTTTTCACTATCGGATCTTTACATTCCATGTGGTTCTGGAAATATGGGTACCCAGTTTTGGGTATGTTGCAATGTGCGTGTGATAATTCTGAGCTGAGGCGCACGATGACGTAGTTCAAAATTGATGAATGATATTTCTAAAGCGGTTTAAATGTGTGTCTACGCAAACCAAAATCCCATTAAATCAAAGTAACCCTTACATATCAAATGCATCATGCAACGCATGTACGTAGGTTCCATCAGGAGAAACAAATATAGATATTGAATTTATTTAAAACTATATGTGCAAAATACATTTGAGTTGCATGTTGAAGAGTCTATAATCCCCGTTGTGATGGAAAAATATATATAATGAGAAATATATGTGCAAACCTTTGCTACAAAGGTTTATTGTCATCATTGACTATTTAGGAAACTGGATATAATGCTAGTTTTTTAATGGAAAAAACTGGCATTATATAATTGTGATAATCATGTTTAGTCATGTCAATAGTCCATAATCCCCGTTGTGATGGAAAAAATGTAATGAGAAATATATGTGCAAACCTTCGCTAGAAAGGTTTATTGTCATCATTGACTATTTATAAAATTGGATATAATGCCAATTTTTGTTCGGAAAAATGGCATTATATAATTGTGATTATCATGTTTAGTCATGTCCAAGAGTCCATACTCCCCGTTTTAAGTCCATATAGCAAATATGTCCATGTGTTGCAACAGAAAAAATATGAGGACTGTTAGGGATTAGTAGTATTGGACGCGTCGAGGGCTATCGATTTAGATGCATATTTGTTGACCTTGTCACGGTCCACCCAACGAATTCTTCGTCGTTGTCCACTCCTTCTGATCTTTTAATTCTTAATCAGCTATGTCAGGCAGGATGTCTTGAGCCTTGTATCTCTGAAGAATTAAATAAATAGTGCAGCCCTTCAGAATAAGAATACAAAAAGTTATATTAAGTATATGTGTCAATTAATATGAATTGAAGGAAATAGTATAATGATTACGCACAAAACTAATAGAATAATAAGGAAGGAGATAACTTAATTTCCTTATTAGTAATGTTATCCAACCGACGTATGATGAAAGAAGATGCCACAAAATATTTTTACGACAATTCATATTTGTCGCGTCAATGAAAATAAAACCTAAAAAATACGCAATTTTTGTGCTTACCAATTAAGGTTCTCATCTTAGGTTAAGATAAATTGATATTTGCTCACAGTCAGGTCTTTAAAGGTTCTAATTAATTTCCCAATTTCAGCTGGGTTGCGCGTGCAGCTACCCCCAACGCTTGACCTCGAAGTAAATTGCACCAATCGTCCTTGTACCTGTTGGCATGTATCACGCTCCAATACGATCCTCAAAGTTGAAAATACGGTTCAATACGATCTTGATTACAACCCAGCTGAAATTTTCGTGCTAACCAATTTTCGTGCACCAATTTTCGTGCTTACCAATTAAGGTTCTCATCTTAGGTTAAGATAAATTGATATTTGCTCACAGTCAGGTCTTTGAAGGTTCTAATTAATTTCCCAATTTCAGCTGGGTTGCGCGTGCAGCTACCCCCAACGCTTGACCTCGAAGTAAATTGCACCAATCGTCCTTGTACTTGTTGGCATGTATCACGCTCCAATACGATTCTCAAAGATGAAAATACGGTTCAATACGATCCTGATTACAACAATCAATACACTCTTGTGAGCATGCTAGAGAGAAATAAAACGAAAAATTAAACAGACCAAAGATTCGAACTTTGGACCCAGCGCCAGTGATTTTGACAGCATGAGGTAACCAATGGTCCAAGTACCAACTTTTGTCTAGATTAAAGCTAGAAAGCTATATAAAGCTCTACATTCCTGACGCGTTTCTACAAATATAAAGATAATTTACAACGTGATTTTAGAAAATACTTATCTTTTTATTTATTATTTTTAATGTTTAATTTATTCTGTAATGTGTAACTATATAAAAGTATTGTATTTTGAAAATAGTCAACATGTATTACATATGATTTTAAAAATACGAGGCCGGCACCGCGGCGCGCTGATGGAGCGGCGTCTCCTGCGGCTTGGGCTTGACGTGAATGAGCGACGGCGTCGACGCCGACCCGAAGGAGCGGGAGCCGAAGCCGAAGGACAACGAGGATGCCAAGGTCATGAGCCTCGGCAGCCACGAGCTCCCGCGACGGCGTGAGACGATTAGCGATGGGTACTCGAGCGACGGCTCGTTGCCTCCCTCAATGTGCTCGAGAACGGTGAAGAAAGTGCACTCAGGCACGCCCCACCATAGACTGCGGTCGTCCGAGTTTTTGCTCCCCCTTGACTCGGTGCCGTTGGTGGACGCCAGCTGCTCGACGCAGCGATGCTCGAAATACGCCGTCCACAACGCGTGGTGGTCCGCCGCGTATTGCACTTCGTTGCACGCGCTCACCGGCATATTGGCCCGGATCGACTCTATCTCAACGGCGCACGACTAGCGACCTGTAGCCCCACCCCACCCATCCCCGACCTGTAGCCGACGGCTAGCGAGGTCGCCGCGCTCACCTGCTCAGTCATCATCGATCGCCTTCGCCCTGCCTATCCCCGACCTGCAGCCGGCGACCGGCGAGGCCGCTCCGCCCCGCCCGTCCCCGTCCTACAGCTGCCGGCCGCCGCACTCCTCCGTTCGGCCCTCACCGATCTCGCCTCCGCGTTCTGCTGCGTCGCTCAAGGCCGGCTACGTCTTCCTCTGCCTCGCCGCCGCCTCCCTCCTCGACCGGCTCTGGCGCGCCACATCTCCATCTTCTTGTACGCAGATACAGTCCTCTGCTTTGCCTTCTGGATTACCATTGAGTTCAATTAACAGCGAGCTCAGAAACAACAGAGGATTTTCAATTACACTGCACGAGCGACAACCTTTCGAAATAGCAATGCATCATTTTTATCAAATCAGCATTTTGTTGACTTGAGTAGCACTATAATCAGATATGAGGAGTAAGAACAACTCTAAGATGACACAGCCTGGTGGTTTTTCTCCTGTTCGGTTCCTAAGAAACATAGATAATAAGCCCCATTGATTGGCAGTGTCTGAAATTTCAAAAATTGATTTTCGAGAGATTTCCAATCCATGAGATTGACTGATTGATTAATTTGTGGAAGCAGGTGTGATTGGTGATGAGATGATCCTGGCTGCTCTTCTCTTGCGTCCTATATCTTGGTGTTCAGCTTCATGTTATGGCAAGACCCTCTGAATTTCCTTCTGATCTTCTATCTATACTGACTGATCATAAGCATTCCGCTAGAGTACTCTATGGTTGATTCGTTGGCTGCCGGTTTATATCAACAAAGCTATGATTCAGATAACAAGTGCTTCGTTATCATCTTTTTGCAATAGCGATCCCTTAGTTGTTGATTTCTTAAGATATTTAGCTTGCTTTCATGTGTTCTTGCAGTTCTGGGGGAGTCTCTACATCCAGCTGTACCACAGTGCCGTTGTCATTTAATTCGTCACAGGACCTGTAAGTTCTGGTGTTTGATTGTCAGGTCACAATGAAATCGTAACAGAAGAAGAATGCGTTGGTTTTAGTATTTTGTATTGTTTCTTCACTTTGCTTTGTTCCATTGCTCATACTAATCAAGATTACACATAGACATCCATCATAATCAAACACAAATCAAGTTGTACGGTGGTGTCACCCCAAAAATTCAGAGGACTGTCGGTTCAAAGAAAAATAGAAAGCTGGGATATTTTCATTTTTGACTGATGTGCCCGTAGATAATAAAATGGATATTTAACAAAACTAACTTACCAAGTTAAGCTATAGCAAGATAATGTGGAAATCCTAAATAGCCGGCCTTCCGTCAGTTAGCTCTCCATATGGATACGATATACATCTGCTTGAACTGATGCCAGTCCACACACTCTTAGTACATTTTCATGAACATTTAACTGTCAGTCCGCACATTCTTAGTATATTTTCATGAATATCTAACTGTCTGATGTTTCTATCTGGATTCATTTTGGCCATTTGTATGGAAAATACAATCTTTGGACAGATTATAATGTATGCACATAGCATTTGGAAATTTGATCATGTTAATATAGTTTATGTACACAACAGTTTAGAGCACCAAACCAAAGAAGCCACCAATTCTCTAAGTTCAAACATGTGTCTATTTTCACGTATATGTCTTAGGAAGAATACAAATATTATTTTAGTTTTTTGTCTGCCTACCCAGCAGTTCTCTAAGTTCAGAATTGTGTGTATTTGAAGGTATATGCCTTAAAAGGACTGCAAATATTATTTGAGACAGTTTGTGGATTATTTTCGTTTGATGTATATTGTTATTGATTCATGGCTTAATTCGAAAGAATGGCTGGTGCTGTACTCAAGATCTGATTGCTTTCTGACTCTTCTTTCTGCTCTAGCTTAGAAGAATTACAAATGCTACTTTTAAACATTGTAGAATAAAGGATTATAATTTTGCCCAGGCTGAACATAGATATATCTTCCTTTTATATATCTTTTCGAATATTTGGGACAAGTGTTATCCTCAAAGAATGTAGTTGTACTGGTCTTCATACCATTTTTGTTGAAATAAGTACTACCTCCGATCCATATTAATGGGCACACACTTAGCACAACTTTGTACTAGAGTTGTACTAAGTGTGTGGTCATTAATATGGGTCGGAGGGAGTACATGTTTTGGATTCTTATGGTTTATATTATCATACATTGGAAAAAACCATGGCTACTCTAAATTATTTAGGTAGTGTGTTCGCACACTTGGGTCTCTTTGTTTCAATTTCAAATATTTTTTCTATATTGCTGTGATATTATATTTTATGCGAAAGAGGTAATATTTATAGATTTATATCGAACTATTTGTGTTTACATTCCCGATTGCTTTTGTAGGGCATCGACTTGATTCTGCCGAAGCGCAGTGGCACCATCGAGAGATTTGGGAAGGAAAGCGCTCTGTTTATAAGGTTCGATCAAGAAAGGTCTACCGCAACCACTCTGTTCGTTACTAAGTGTATTACTTTATGTAAGATAGTTGCCTCAGGCAACACCAACAAAACAGTGTTTTCTTATGACTATCTATGATAAATCTTTTCATATAATTGTGCTCGCTTGATTTGACGCCTCCACATAATACAACACACCATATAATTTGTCATGCATTTTGCCCAGATACCAAAAGGAGGCACATCTATTTTCATTTATATATACACCCTACATATACCAGTCACAAAAAAAGAAGGATTCCACTTTCCTCTTATTCAAAACACACACACACACATATGTAGAAAGGCTTCACCACGGGCACGGCGTGTCGCCGTGTCATCCGCCTGCTAGTACATCCATAGTGTTCTACAACCTTTGCCGGCTAGTCCGGTTCAAGGGTGTGGAGCGGGAGCGTAGTCGAAGTAGTCGTATACGCGGCACAATCATAGATGCGAAAAAGTAAAAGGACACAGAGAATTAGTCTGGACTTGATTTTTATTATCAATTGATGTCTCTCTCCATACAATACATGAGTATATATAGGGGAAAAGAAGTAGGTGGAGAAGACCAAACCCTAGAAGGAATACCCCCACCCAAGAAAGGGTGGGGCCATGCGTGGCCGCATGGCAGGTTTTATTTTCGTTTTATTTCTCTTTAGCATGCGTATACGCTATTACCGTAGTCAGGACCGTACTGAACCGTATTCTCATCTTACATGACTGTATTGAAGCGTTCTGCAAGTCTCGGAACTATCATGATACATGCCAACAAATACAAAGACGATAGGTGCAATTTACTCCTTGACCTCGCAGCCGTTAGGCTCCACGGCTCCATCCTTTAATCATGTCTGAGATTATTGCTTAATCCATGGTCCTTCGTTCCATGCATGGCAGGCCACAAATCCTCCTCCATACTCATCATTTAATGCGCACTATTTTTATTCATGTCAGCCACCAATCTGTAAGGCCCCCGATGCGGTGCTAACTCGAGTTAGTCGTTTTCGCGTCCCGCTCGAGTTAGTAGCGCATAAAGAGCCACCGACTCACGACACTCGCACTCGTGTCGCTGCCGGATTCTCGACAACAAGTATAAGAACAAAAACTTTAACTAAGACACAAATTATATAGTCCAAGGCATACATCGCCATTTGGATAGTTATTACATCATCTCAGAGGTCCGTGGACCCAGCCGTACATCATGCGACAAGCGGAAGACAAACACGACCGAGTACGGTCAAAAGCCAAATTTCCCTAGAGAGGGCTGCACATAAAGGAGTCCACCCACGAATCGTCGAAGCCCAACTGTAGGATCTACTGAACGAGGTCCATCTCATCGTCATCCTCCGGGGGCACCTCCACGAAGTATCGTCCAGAGCTCGGGTCAAGAAAGTACTCCACTGCAGCGGCCGATCAGGCAAAACAGTAAAAGCACAAAAGTAAACAGGGGTGAGATTATATCATTACAGGATAACTAACTCCTACGGTAAGACAAGATAAAGGTAAAGGTTGCAGCCGCACTAGCATATATGGTGGCTAACGTTCTATTAGAGTAGGGATAAGATCCAAGAAGTACACGTGACATCGTGTCATAAGTCTGCTATCCACCTACTTACGTCAAACATAACACAACCTGGATCTTCTCTCGGTCCCCCTGGGCGAAGAAAAGCTACCAAGACACTCACACGGTAGGCAAGTTTTATTTAAGATTCAGATTGATGTTATTCTATGAACAAGGAGTAGGTCTCAAGTCGTCCATAACCGCGAACACGGCTTTTTGAAAAGATTTAACCCTGCAGGAGTGTACCAACTGCCCATCATAGGCTTCGCATGTACGCCCGGTTTCCACTTGGCTAGGTAAACGCCTGAAACTCCGGAACGTCAGAGTCCCTCTAACTAACAACGCACAACTCCGGGTGGCCCCCGGTGAGTCGACACCCAACTCAAAAGCCGGCCGTGCTCTCGAATCGGCCTCTACCGTCTGTCGCAGGTTTGGATACCCGGTTAATCATACATGGGACACCGGGTCCTCAGCCGGACAAGGTGGGCCAGCCAAGGCACAAGTCCTCCTGGCCCAAGGTGGTTTGTAAACAACTGGGGTACCACCAGCACACACACATTGCAAATAGTAAATCAGCTCGGGCCACCACTAGAATTGTATGAAGCTAGGCAGGTAAGACAAGGGGACCCCATAGAATCCCACACACGATTAGGCACGCTCGTCAAGAAACACAATACCCGGAACTCGGGACCTAGGTGACTCAAATGGAACAAAACACCTGGCGGGAACAGCCGGGTCTCCCATCTTTCGTCAAATATAAATTTAACATCATAATTATAATAAATATCAACCAACTTCTTTAAATAACATGATATCCCAAACCATAGCAATAGGGTAAGCAGCAAGTTTTCCTACTCATACTAAGCAGTGGCTGAGCAGCGGTAACTTAGCAATACAATGGTTTGCTGGGATATGGGGATCATGGCTGTTTGGGTTTCCAGAAATGGCTTAAACAAAGTGGATAGGATCAAGCAAACGTTCTAGGCTACATCTAGGCAGGTAGGCAGAAAGGTATCAAGTAATGTTATAAATCTTCCCCTTGCCTGGGTAATCGGTCGTCGAAGCAGACGTAGCAGGGTCCTCGGGCTCGGTGTCGGAAATCTCCACGAAAATTACCACACCTCAATTATTAGAGGGGGCAAGGTGCAAAACAGACCTCACCATGCTGATCAGTGGCTCAAAGCACCCCAAATTCATATATAATATGCCCCTGGCTGAAGTTGGAGTTGAAATCCAAATTACATTTAAATTCAAATTCAATTTGGAATTAAACAGAAAAAGAAAATAAAAAAAGAAAAGGAAAAAGGAAGGGCACAACCCACTTGGGCTGGCTTCGGCCAAGTGGCCCACAACTCCTCTCCCTGGCCCAAGTGCCAAGTCCACTCGGCTGGGAGGCAACAAAGGAAAAAAAAAGAAATTGGGCCAAGCCCCTCTCTGGACCAGGCCCCGCTCTGCTCTTCTTTCTCCTCGGCCCAACCTCTTCTGGCCCAGCCTCCTCGCACGAGCTCCTCTGAACTGAACTCGTCGACACCTGAACAAATTCAGACGACAGACAAAACAACAGGCAAAAGGAGGCTCCTTGAGCTCGATCTGGGGCTCGAACCCACAACTTCTTCGATGGCATCCACACTACGCACCACTGAGCTAAGCTAGACACTTTGAACAAAGTCGCAGCGCCACGGATCAAGACGCTAGGCTCACGCACATCTCTGAAGAAAACGGAGATGTCTCTACATCTCTGAAGAATTGCAGACAGTGCCGCACCGGCGACTTGGTGATGAGGCTGCGCTCGACTACGCTGCTCCGGCGACCTAGCTTCTACTGCAATTCTCGAGACGGATCACCCCTGCATCCATTTCTGCACTGGGACGCACCGGAGACGTGACAACGACGACGTGCGCCTTGCCGGAAAATCACGGCGGCCACGGCCTACAGGCGATCTTCAGAACAGCGCAAACGAAAAGGGTGCCAAGCTTCCTCCTTTGAGGCAACTGGCGTGCTCTGGGCGCGGCCACACTACGCCCGCACGCGTCCAGACCTCGCCGGGGTCACGGGGTTCATCGACGACGCGGTAAACCGTGCCACGGCGGACGTCATCGAGGGCACACGCTGCGCGGTCTACTGCTACTGCTACGGGGGAAGAGGAGGCATCATCTTTCTCACCTAGGGGTGGCCGGTGACGACTTGCAACGCGCTTGACGGAAGGGGGGTCGACGGCGACGTGGAAGCAGACGCGTCGGAGGCGGGGGTCGTCGTCGCGGGGACGCTCAGGAGCTCCTCCCTGCTGCCTGCGCGAAGCAAGAGGAGAGGTGAGCTCACAGATGGCCAAAACAAGCGCGGGCCCGAGGAATTGTGGCGAGGCGGCGGCGAATTCCTCACCGAAGTCATGGCGGCCGGCGGAACAGGGGAGGAAGGATCTCGCTCGAGCGGCGGCGGCGAGGGGAAAGCTTGGAGGAAATGGAACCCTAGGGGGTTCCTGGGCTCGGGGGGTGCGGAACTTATAGAGGGGAGCCCCTCAGGCCACGTCGGCGGTCATCAACGTCGACGCCGGAGCCCGTTGTGAGAGGGGGAGGAGGACGACGTGGAAAGGGGGCCTGTCCTGGACGCTCGATCTCCAAACAACGGCGGGGATGCCCCCCTCCGTACCGCTTCGCTGGAAAGTAGCTGGGCTGCGGGGAGGCAGAGGCCCAATTGGGCCAGGCCTTGCTGGGAGGAGAGTAAACATGAGGGCAAGGCCCTTTTCAGAAAAAAAGAAATCCCAGCAGAGAAGAAAAGGAAAAGGAAAAATAAAAGGAGATAAAATATACTAAAATATATTTTTATAAACTCCTCTCCTCATGCCAGATCATCCAAAATTGGTTGGAGCAATTTTTGGATGTAGAGAAAAATCACCATAATGCAAACAGTACCTTTTCTCAATAGAAAAGGTGCACTTGGGATTTTTGAGAAGAAAAAACAAGGTGCAAAATTCCATGAACTTGATCATCTTGAACCTTTCATTTTTCTGGATTTTACAAAATTGGTTTGACCAATTTTTGGCAACATCAAAATGTGACCTTTTTTTGAATTCAAAAGCACTTTGAACTAGGGCTACTGATTTTGAATGTTGTAAAAAGGATTTGACAAGATAAGAATCATTGGCAAAAAAAAAGATTGGGCTAATGCAAAGATGAGGTTGAGGGGAGGTGACATGTGGACAGGACAAATGCAAGATCATGCCACTTGGACCACATTGGTCACCTTTGATCACAAGGCAAATGGACTCCAATCCCAATGCAACTTAAGATCACCACATGATATATCATGAAAATCCACCATGACAAGGTACAAGTTCAACAGACAAGCTAAAAATACATGGTGTTTGCTAGTTATTACATGTGGGCTGTTACAGTACTCCCCCACCAACACAGGATCTCGTCCCGAGATCTAAGCCTGAAACAACTCAGGATACTCAGAACGGAGATGATCCTCGCGCTCCCACGTTGCTTCCTTCTCTGAATGATGTGCCCACTGAACTTTCATGAACTTGACGGTCTTGTTGCGCGTCTTGCGCTCGGACGTCTCAAGAACACGGACTGGACGCTCTGAGTAGGAAAGGTCCGCACTCAGCTAGATCTAGCCCAAGTCAACAGCCTGCTCTGGCTGCTTGAAGCACTGCTTTAGTTGGGACACATGGAACACGTCATGCACCATGGACAGACTCTCTGGAAGCTCGAGGCGAAAGGCAAGAGGTCCCCTAGTCTCAAGGATGCGGAAAGGTCCGACAAATCTTGGAGCGAGCTTTCCTTTGATACCAAAACGGTGAGTTCCCCTCAACGGAGACACTCTCAGGTACGCCCAATCACCAACCTAAAATGCTACACCACGGTGCCTTTTGTCATAATAGGCCTTCTGCCTAGACTGTGGTGCCTTTAGGTGCTCTCGGACAATCTTCACTCTGTCCTCTGCCTCTTGGATCACATCTAGACCGAACAACTGCCTCTCACCTGTCTCGGACCAGTTCAAAGGTGTTATGCACTTGTGGCCATACAAGACTTCAAACGGCGCTGCCTGCAGACTTTCCTGATAGCCGTTGTTGTAAGAGAACTCAGCATACGGCAAGCACTCTTCCCACTTCATGCCAAACGAGATGACACATGCCCGAAGCATGTCCTCGAGGATTTGGTTCATGCGCTCGACTTGCCCACTTGTCTGAGGGTGATACGCGGTACTGAACAACACTGTCGTACCAATCGCCTTTTGAAAGGCCTGCCAGAACTTAGAGGTGAAAAGGCTGCCTCTATCCAAACTGATCTTCTTGGGAATGTCATGCAAAGATACAACTCTTGCGGTGTACAAATCCGCCAACTGAGCTGCTGAAATGGAGTCCTTCACTGGAAAGAAGTGGGAAACTTTGGAAAGATTGTCAATGACAACAAAGATGGCATTGTTCTTCTTCTGCGACAAGGGGAAGCCTGTGATGAAATCCATCTCTATGTGATCCCATTTCCACTCCGGAATCTCGAGTGGCTAAAACAAACCCGCTGGCTTCTGGTGCTGTGCCTTCACTCTCCTGCATACGTCACATTGAGACACGTAACGGGCAACATCCCGATTCATACGAGTCCACCAAAAGCTTTGCTTGAGATCTTGATACATCTTTGTGCTGCCAGGATGAATCGATAGCTTGGAATCATGGGATTCCTTCATGATGACCTCTCTGAGATCTCCCTCCTTGGGAACAACAACTCGCTCTTCGACAACACGGTGCCGTCATTATGCACTGAAAAGCAACCGTACTTTGGAACTGAGGCGGCAATACCCTGTTTGATCTTCTGAATCATTGAGCTGCCAGACTGAGCTTCACGAATCTTCTCATGGATAGTGGGCTCTACCACAAGGTTGGCAAGATAGACTGCTAGAACTAGCTCGAGATTGAGCCTTCGAAAGGACTCACACAAATCAGGGTGGATCTTCTGCACCTGGATATTATTGCAATCGCCCTTGCGGCTCAGCGCATCAGCTATGACATTCGCCTTCCCAGGCGTGTACTGAATATCAACTGTGTACTCAGTAATGGTTTCAAGCCATCTTCTTTGCCTCAAGTTCAGATTTGGCTGAGTGAACAAGTACTTCAGACTCTTGTGGTCGGTGAACACATCCACTTTCCTCCCTAAGAGGAGGTGTCGCCAAGTGACCAAAGCGTGCACAACTGCTGCAAGCTCCAAGTCGTGCGTGGGATAATTTCTCTCACTTGTCTTCAACTGCCGTGAGGTATAAGCCACGATATTCCTGCCTTGCATCCAAACTCCGCCCAGACCTTTCAAAGAGGCATCACAAAACACCTGGAAAGGCTGTGACTCATCTGGCGGCGTGAGAATTGGAGTTGTGGTCAGATTCTCTTTCAACTCCTCGAAGGCTGACTGGCAAGCTGGTGACCAAGTGTACCGCTTGTCCTTGCACAACAATTCCGTCATTGGCTTGGCTATTTTGGAGAAATTCTGCACAAACCTCCTGCAATAACTTGCGAGGCCGAGAAAACTCCTTAGCTGCTTCACATTCTTCGGCGGAGCCCACTCTTGAATAGTGCGGACTCGCTCTGGGTCAACCGCAATTCCCTCAGCGGAGATGACATGGCCCAGAAAATTGACCTTGTCCAGCCAAAACTCGCACTTGGAGAACTTGGCGTAATACCGGTGCTCTCTTAACTTCTACAGCACCAAGCGCAAATGTTCCTCATGCTCAGCCTCTGACTTGGAATAGACAAGAATGTCGTCGAGGTAGAGGATCACAAACACATCAAGCCATTCTTGGAACAAATAGTTCATAGCTCTCATGAATGTCGGAGGGGCATTTGAGAACCCAAAAGTCATGACTGTGAACTCGTACAACCCATAGCGTGTGCTGAACGCGGTCTTGGGAATATCCTCAAAGTCCAAGTATGTGATCAGAGGGGGAGGGGGTGAATGATCACTTCAAAATTTTCGACTGAAACTTTTGAAGTGAAGTATAAGCAGTGCGGAATAGCGAAGTAAAACTGGAAGAGAAACTAAATGCAGTGAATCAAAACCCATTGAAGCATAACAGTGAAGCAAATGCAATACTGAAGGTAAATGCTTGAAGTAAAACGAACTGGAACTCGGCGATGTTTGTTCGACCAGTTCACGCTCTGCAAAGCGCTACGTCTGGTTGGAGGGACTGGTGATTGAACACCTGGAGCAAATCTCTCTCCGTCCGTTGCTCCACTGCACCAAACTCCTTGAGCTTGATCAGTTCTTCACTCGTGGTTGATTATTGAGGAAATCACCGAAACCTTTGACAAACTGGACTTCGAGGCGACAATTACTCTTCGCTCTCTGAAGAAAAACACTCTAACCGTCTAGGAGAATTGCAGTTCTCCAAGATAAAAAGGCTAGTAAGCTTTCACCTAAGTCATCTCAAATCTACTCAGATCAATGGGACTTAGGCTTCAGTATTCTGGGTTTTGGGTTTTGCTTCGGTGGCGTTTTGGGTTGCTCTCTTCAGTCTCTCTTGGAATGATCTCAGAGCAGCCACCCGCAAATGGAGGAGGGGGCGGCGTATTTATAGTTGGCGATCCCGAGGTGCGGAATGACCAAATTGACCCGAGGTGACAGCTTGACACGTGTCCACAACGGTCGGATTTGTCATCAATGCGCAAATTTACTTGAGGAACAAGTAAAGCTGACTCATGGACTTAGTTCTGCTTCAGTTGCAAAAGAACGAAGCCTTTGCTACCGAAACTTAACTTAGTGCACATGAGATTTCTTCACTCAGGCTTCTCACTAGGTTTGGATTTGATCTGAGAATTTCTCAATGACTTCGGTATCCACAAACTAAATACCCCTCTTGATAGTACGGTTTGTCCTATGACTCAAGGAACCGAAAAAGAACTACACAAAAACATCTAAGTCTTGCGCCGTTCTCTTCATTTCCTTCAATGAGTAGAGCTTCAGGACACCTTCATTTTTGGGGGTCAACCTTCGTGATTAGGCTTCGCTCCGTGGGTTATGCTTCGATAACTTGAAGACCTTCCCTGAAGCTTTATCACTTAGCTTGTCCTTCAGGAACCTATGCAACTGTTTATAGTAGAAAACATTGTTAGTTCCTCTACTGTCTTGTCCAACAATATCCAAAACACACGGGGGCAAAACTTTGCTCTTACAATCTCCCCCTTTTTGGACTATTGTTGACAAAACAGGCATCGATAAAAGATATTGAAGTTTTTGTGAAGTGATGGGACAAACTCTAAGATATGAAGTTTTAGGCTCCCCCTAAATACAAGCATCGAAGATTTATATAATCGGAGTTAATGCTTGAGATAAATTTCTTCGGTGGAGAGCAAAACAAAATATCTTAGCGAATACAATTGCATTGAAGATATATATCCAGGAAGTATGCAATTGCTTCCAATGACCTGTGACTGAGAAAATAATAACCACCTGCAAGATAGAAGATACGAAGCAATACTTGCAAGCAATGGGTTATTAAAACTTAAGTGTAGCACAGGAGTAGCATGACCGAAGTATAACTTAAGTTACAACCCAATCGAAGAGAATGGAATGTTTGTCGTAACTTAACCAAACGAAGCAAAAACAAATAGCAAGAACCCTTTCCCCGATGCAAAACTAACTCATCGATGCCCTCATTCTCCCCCTTTTTGTCAATGATTGGACAAAAGGTTGAGAAGAGGTTCGAGAGATCTATTACGCAGCATCAACACCCTGAGAACCCGACGAAGCTGTGCTTGACGAAGACAAATCCGACGAAGACTGATCGCCTGAGGATTCTTCTTTGGAAGAAGACGTAGGAATAGCTTCGTGGCGTGTCTGCGTGATGAGGTTGATGTCGAGGTCGCTGTCGTCGAGGCCGTCGTCGTCCTTTGAAGTGATGGAGTCATTCTCGGAGACGGTATCTGTCCGGATGGGTTCAGGTTCGTTGACGAGGAATACTTCATCAATCTTGTGCAAGGGAGGGATCTTCTGATTCGGGCGGTCCACTGAGTCATCACGAGAAAAGTTTCGCCGGAGGTGCGGATACTCTTTGTAGATGCGTTCTTTACGAAGGCCTTTGACAGAGTTGAATTTCCGGAGCCCCTTCCAGGAATGGCGTTTGAGAACACGCAAATACTGATTGTTGTTGAGAGCAATATTGCCAACTCGGTTGATCTCATCAGCAAGAAACTGCATCTGGCGCTGATTTTCTTCAATGTAGTTTTCAAGCATTTGCTGCGATCGAAGGTTAACTTCAAAGTGATGGCAGTCTTTCTGGAATTTCTTTGATAAGTTTCGCTCATTGACTTCATGGCGCACACAAACATATGTGGCAAATGGATCATTGGGTTTCCTCAGCAATTCCAAAGAGTCACGCACTGGTGGCGAGAAAATCTTCGGGTGATGGCGAGCCACAAAATCTTCGTTCCTGCCATAGTCACAAATAACTTGCAGCCAGGGAGCATAGGGTTTCAGTGTGAAAGGTAGCTCCGCTGCATGAACCAAATTCCTAATGAAGCAGTCTTCAAAGTCAAAGAGAAGACCATGAGTGAGCTTCATAATAGCATGCCTTGTCTCAGGATAAACATTCGATTCTTCCGAAGCTGTACTCAAAGGAATCAATGAGTTGGACAAGATGTAGAACCAAGTCCTTGAGATGAAATTCAAATGCTTCGGGCGAATGTTTTGAGGAATATAGTTTGCAGTGACTTCAGGATCCAACAGAGTAGCAAATTCTTCTTCAGTCAGATCTGGCTCAATATGAATCTTGTCTTGGACTCCAGAATGCCTTGGAATGTTGAAAATTTCCATGAATTCGGCAGAGGACATCCTGAAGATTTTGCCTTGAATCATCCATTCCAGCGTCCATGAGCTGGGTTCATTGGCTTCACCAGAAACGTAAAGAGTTGCATAGAATTGCTTGATGAGCTCAGAGTTGAAAGGAGTGCTCAACGCAAACAACCGAGTCAAATTCTGATTTTCAATAGTTTCGAGGACGTTCTGAAAGCAGGAGGCAGTGGAAAGACTTTGCATGTCCAGAAACCTGTGCCTAAACAGAACTCCTTGCTGACAGAAGACTTTGGTGTATAAGATTTGTTGTTTAGCAGTCCAAAATCGAAGATCATCAGCTGTGCGGTCTGAAGCATACGGACTAACACCAAAGAATCGATGGCGCTTTCAATGCTGTTCCAGGTTGAAATCCAGGCCATGCCTTGAAGAATAACCAGCACCCTTGAATATAGGAAAATTTTCACGAGGGTAATTGGAGTCAAGCTGGGTATCTTGGCAGGGGCGCGAACGCTCACGAATCCTTTGGAGAGGAGCAATTTGATTGGCTCTTGAAGGGCCAGCAGATTGAGCGACTATGAGCGCTTGCTCTTGCGACAGATTCAGAATTTGTACTTGTTCGTCTTCGTCGTCATGTGCTTCGGTATCGGGCACATGTGCTTCAGAATCTTGAACTGTTCTGGCGGGGGAAAAGTCTCGGGTTACATGGGTTCTGGAGTGGGTTGGGGATGGTGCATTAGCTTCATGGGGAGGTGATGGAGGTGGTGCGGGAGCAACTGGTGGAGTGGGAATCCTTTGTGGTTCGGGGGTTGGAGCATGGATGGGTGTGGGAACACGAGGTGGTATGTGTGTGGGGGTGCGTGCAGGCGTTGGAGTGGGGTTAGGAGCTCTTTGTGGTGGAGTTTGCTTGGGGGTGGTTCTGGTAGGAGGAGGTGTGGGAGTTTTGGTGGGTGGAGCTGAAGGCTTTGGTGTGGGCTGGGATGGCTTTGGCTTCGGTGCAGGAGTGGGAACTGCTTCAGGAGTTTCCTGTGGCTGTTCATCACTTGTATCCATGTCTGCGGCTGAGGCCAAAGTAACCTTGCGCTTCTTTGTGGTTCTCTTCTTGGGTGAAGGACCTGATGCCTTAGATGCAGCAGGCTTAGGAGATGGTGCCGGAGCAACAACACGTTCAGCTTCGGGCGAAGCCTTGCGTTTCCGCGAATCTCTTTCCATAATGGATGCATTATGGGTCTTCACCATATCATCCACAGCGGCCTTGATTTTGCCTTTGAAGATTTTGATGTTGTCCTTGGTGGTGGAATTGACATCTGTCACTTGTTGAAGCAACTTCAGGGCGTGCTGTTTGAATTCTTCATCAGGTTCTGATTCAGCTCGCTTCTGATAGTTGTGAATCTTTTTAATTTCAGCCCTATCTCTTGAATGCAGATCCTTCAGCTGACTGATCATAGTAGTGATCATTGCTTCGATAGACCTGGAAATGTAAACTTCTCCAAGGTCAACAGCATTAGGATCTTCAGCAACACACTTCTCCCAAAGGGCTTCAGTGATGCCCAACTGATCCCAGAGTTCGCCTTCACATGGGTCAGGGAATTGATGGTCACTCTGACGATCAGCTTCAGCTTAAGCTTCAGGCAAAGATATGCCTTTCTGCTTCGATGGAATAGCTGAGGGAGTCATATCAACTACGGGCTTCTTCTGACTTGCCCTGGCAGCTTTCTCAGCTTTCTTCGTTCTGAGCCCTTCTAAAGAGGCCTTGCGTTTAGCTTCATGTTCAGCTAGCTGTTTAGCTTCAGCAGCAGCTTTTTCTTCATTCTTTGCGGCTTCGGCGAGCTTGCGCTTCGTTTCAGCCTTCTCTGCAGCCATCTTTGCAGAGTCCAACTCCTTTTTCTGTCTGGCAGCATCCTCATCTGCCTTCTTCTGATCAGCTGAGCTTCTGGCAAGGATGTTGCGCTCAAGTGCCTCTTCGAGGTCTTTCTGTCTCAATTATTCTTCAGTGAGCGTGTGCTTCGCTGAAGGGTTTGTTGCTGCAGACTGCTTGGGCTTCGTTGATGCTGAAGCCTTTGCAGGTTGTTTCTTGGCGGGGTCGTGCTTCTGCTTCAAACGCCTCTCAGTGTTGAGGGCATCAGCCGGTGGCTTGGAGGCCAAGGGCTTCGCAACCACCAAGTTGGAGAGATCAATGGTGGGGCAAGCAGAAGGCTTGATCTTGGGGTCTTGAATCTTAATCCCCTTAGCATCAGGTTTCTCTCCTGGCTTCTTCTTCAGTGGGATCTGAAGTCTTTGCTTCTTGGGGGGAGCAGGATCATCAGATTCATCATCTGCTTCGAATTCTGATTCGTCGTCAGCAGCATTTGATTCGTCCATGATTGAATCTTCCAGAGCAGCTTGCTCTAGCCTGATATGCTCTTCATCTTCTGTGGTAGCATGGGGAGGAGAAGCAGATTTCTTCTTCAACTTCTTCTTCTTCTTCTTCTTCGTGCTAGGCCCTTCATCATGGGTTTCAGCTTCAGCCATCTTGGCTGCCTTCTTCTCTTCTTTGAGCCTTTTGGCTTCAGCAGCTATTCTCAATCGTTCTTGTTCTTCTGGGTAATCATCTGATGTCTTGAGGGTGTTGGGGTGAGGAAGCTTCAGTGGAACTGGGTAGTAAAGGTGGCGATTCCCTTCGGTGTACTGACTGGACATGGCCGAAGTATACTGATACGGTGGACTGAAGGCAAACTGCATAGCCCACTTCCAGGTAGGGATGCTCTTGTACTTGTACCATCTGACAGCCCAGTACCGGCGAATGTTTTGCAAAGGATTCTTGCGCTGATCCTTGGTTTCTCCAGGAGGTGTGTCATAACCCAGAGCAAGACGAATGGATTCGGGGATGCCTCTGGCGTTGTTGGTTTCCTTCGTTCTGCCTCCTTTCTTCTTCGGAGCAGACCGTTCTGCTTCGTTGATATGATCAAGATTTGGTGACTCATTACCGAAGCCTAACTCAGCAGACATCCTGTGAAAAGCATAGAAGTTGCGAGGGAAAAGGCAAGTATGGAATGAGCACCAGCAAAAGTTTCGGTACAAAAACAGGAGTTTTGACAAGAGATTCAGTGATGAATTTTGGGTAGAGATTCTGGTCTGTTCTGAGCTAGACTTAATCTCACACAAGATGAGCTGAAACCCTAACACAGAACAGATGGATTCTAACCCTAATTTCTTACCTGAATCGAGATGGAAACCTTTGACTAGCAGAAACAGATTTCCCAACAGTGCAACGATCCAACTGATCAAAGAAACCTAAAGAATTCATCAAAAAAAAAGACTAAGAACACGGATCCAATCGGGAAACGGACGAACAGATGAGATGGAGATTGGATCGTGGCTCGGCGTACCCTAACTCGGTGGCGTCGAGCAGCTACGGCGGCGATGAGCGGTGAGGACGTGCTCGTCGACGACGTGAAGTCCACGACGGCGCTCTTCCGGAAGTGAAGCGGCGAGAACGGCGACGGGGATGAAGAGCTCGGCGGTGCTCAGGAGAGGGAGGGTTCCGAGGAGATGCGAATGAGGAGGGATGGATTCGCCGGGGTGAGATGCCTTATATAGGCCGGTCTGACAGGAGCTGTCAGATCAGATCGAATGACCCCCAACGTCTGTCTCTCCGGATTCTACGGCGAGGATTTCATGGCGATTCGCGAGAAAATCTCAACGACCCGGATTTGATGGGATCTCGACGACCGAAGAATATGTCCTCGACTTGAGCAAAAACTTCGATAAGAATAGGAAGCATTTGGTTCGGAACTCAATGATGTTCGAAGCAAATGTTTTCCGTTCCAATTGTGCTCAACCATTTTGGACAGACAGACAGAATAAGACAGAAAAAGAATAGAAAGGGTAGGGTCCGAAACTTATCACCTCGAAGAAAAACCAAACGAAGCAAAAGGTGATAAGCATAGAGGACTAAAACCAAGCGAAATAAAAATAAACGAAACAAAGCAAAAACAAACAACGAAACTAAATTGGTAAGAAACGAGGTAAATGAATATATATACAGAAGTAAAAAAAGGTTCGGCCTTACAGTACATGTCGTGAGTCCAATATATTGAGCTCACACCTTAACGTACAGAACCTTTTCTCATCCAATGGTTTCGTGAAAATGTCTGCCAGTTGATCTTCAGTTCTGACATGACTAATAACAATATCTTCACGCTGAACATGATCACGAAGAAAATGATGGCGGATGTCAATATGCTTCGTGCGAGAGTGCTGTACAGGATTGTGAGCAATTTTGATTGCACTCTCATTATCACTTAGGAGAGGAATTTTCTTCACATGAATACCATAATCCTTCAGCGTTTGCTTCAGCCATAGAATCTGAGTACAGCATGACCCAGCAACAATGTATTCGGCTTCAGCAGTAGATATTGAAACACAGTTTTGCTTCTTTGAAGCCCAACACACAAGTGATCTTCCAAGGAAATGACAAGTCCCTGAAGTTGATTTCCTATCCACACGATCACCAGCCCAGTCTGAATCAGAATAGCCAATAAGATCAAACTATGCTCCCTTGGGATACCACAAGCCCAAGGTAGGTGTGTGAGCAAGATAACGAAGAATTCGCTTTACAACAGTGTGATGTGATTCCTTTGTATTTGCCTGAAAACGAGCACAAATACATACTGAAAGCATAATGTCAGGTCTAGATGCACAAAGATATAAAAGGGATCCAATCAGAGACCGGTATTTCTTCTGGTCGAAGGCTTTGCCCTTCTCATCTGCATCTAAGAAACCATTGGTAGGCATATGCGTCTTAATGGTTTTGCATTCAGTGAGACCAAACTTCTTCAGGCAATCCTTGAGATATTTTTCTTGAGAAATAAAGGTGCCATTCTTCTGTTGACGGATTTGAAGTCCAAGGAAGAACTTCAATTCACCCATCATAGACATCTCATATTTCTTTGACATCATTTTGGCAAATTCTTCGCTGATTTCAGTGTTAGTGCATCCAAAAATGATATCATCTACATATATTTGACATACAAACAAATCACCATTGTAAGATCGAGTGAAAAGTGTTGGGTCAGTGGTTCCTGGTTTGAAGCCTTTCTTCAGAAGGAAATCCTTCAATGTGTCGTACCAAGCACGAGGTGCTTGCTTCAACCCATAAAGGGCCTTGTGTAACTTGTACACCATGTCGGGTTTCTTCGGGTCTTCAAAACCTGGAGGCTGCATAACATACACTTCTTCCTCGATTTCTCCGTTAAGAAAATCACTTTTCACATCCATTTGATAAAGCAGAATACCATTGAAATTTTCAAAAGCAAGCATAACACGAATGGATTCGAGACGAGCAACTGGAGCATAAGTTTCGCCGAAATCGATACCTTCGATTTGGGTGTAACCTTGTGCTACCAGACGTGCTTTGTTCCTTACCACTATACCGTCTTCATCTTGCTTATTGCGAAAAATCCACTTTGTACCAATGATGTTGTGCTTCGTGGGATCAGGTCTATCAACTAAGGACCAGACTTTGTTTCGCTCGAACTGGTTAAGTTCTTCGAGCATGGCAGTTAACCAATCTGGATCCTTCATGGCTTCATCAAACTTTGAAGGTTCTAGCATGGAGACAAACGAAAAGTTTCCACAGAAGTTAGCCAAACGAGTACGAGAGCGAGTTGTGGGACGACCTGGTTGATGAATTTCTTCAAGGATCGAATCAACATCAACTCTTCTTCGAACTCGTGATAAGGTCGAATCATTAGCTTCAGGCTCACCTTCAGCTTCAGGATCAGCTTCACCTTCAGCTTCAGCATTTCCTTCGGGATTAGCATTTCCTTCGTTCCTTTGTTCTTCTTCGTCCTGTTCATCATTAGCTTCAGGATGTTGATCTCCAGCGCCCCGGGCTATGTGTGGGAACATTGGACCATCACCATCCCTATTAGCTTGACGAGCATTGGCTTCAACAGGGTGAATCTCTCCAATAGCCATGGACCTGATCACTTCATCAAGAGGAGGTTCATCTAGATCATGAGGCAAATGCTCTTTTTGAGAGCCATTAGTTTCATCAAACCTCACATTCACAGTTTCCATAACTTTCCAAAAGTGAGAGTTATAGACTCTGTAGGTGTGAGAGTTTGAGCCATAACCTAAGAGAAAACCTTCATGTGCCTTAGGGGAAAATTTGGAGCTATGATTCATATCTCTAATAAAGCATGGAGCACCAAATACCCTAAGGTACGAAACATTTGGGTTGTTACCAGTGATAAGCTCATGTGAAGTCTTCTTCAGAAATTTGTGAAGGTAAACCTTGTTGATGATATGACAAGTTGTGTTAATTGCTTCGTCCCAGAACCTAATAGGAGTCTTGTATTCGGCAAGCATGGTTCTGGCCATCTCAATGAGAGTTCTATTTCGTTGAGGTGTATAAGCAGCAGAGAACTCATGAGTGAAACCATGATCATCAAGAAAATCTTCAATATGAGTATTTTTGAATTCAGTTCCATTATCACTTCGGATATGCTTCAGAGATAATTCATATTCTGTTTGAGCTCTCTTAGCGAATGACTTGAAGATTTCAACAACTTTGCTCTTGTCATCCAAAAAGAAAACCCAAGTATAACGAGAGAAGTCATCAACAATAACTAGACCATATTTGTTTCCTCCCAGGCTTGCATAATTTTGAGGACCAAAAATATCCATATGAAGCAATTCAAGAGGACGAGTGGTAGTCATGATAGTCTTCGCTGAATGATGTTTATTCGTAATTTTACCATCTTCACAAGCACTGCAGAGATGATCCTTGTCGAATATAACTTCGCTAAGGCCAATAACATGATTCTTCTTCACTAAGTTATGAAGATTTCTCATCCCTGCATGACCAAGTCTTTGATGCCATAACCACCCAGATGAAGCTTTTGCCATTACATATGTGGATACAGCAGGGCCCGAAGAAAAATCAACAATGTATAAGTCTCCTTTTTGGTAACCCTCGAAGACAAACGCATAGTCATCCTGTGAAAAGACAACACAACGCGAGGCAGAAAATAGAACAAGCATACCCATATCGCATAACTTCGAAATAGACATCAGATTATATCCAAGTCATTGGACTAGCATAACCTTGTCAATGTGCTTATCTTTCGATATGGCAACCTTACCCAAACCTAAAACTTTACCCTTGTTGTTATCACCGAAGGTAATGAACTTCTGAGAAGAGTGAGATAATTTTTCTTCGGTGAATAACTCCTTGTCTCCGGTCATATGATTTGTGCAACCACTGTCCATGACCCATTCGGATCCACCGGAGACATAGCCCTGCAGAAGAATTAGTTCTTCTTAACCACCCACAAACGAGCAGGTGACTGAGAAGATGTTGAAGCACTGGTTGAAGCAATATTAAATCGAACAGGAGTGTATTGCTTCGGTGTACCATCAAGCACACCATAAATGTAAGTCCTCTGCGAATGGTTAGCATAAGAATGAGCATATGCAATCTTAGTATGATTATTATGAGGACAATAAGTATGACGACCAGTGCGATAGTATTGCTTCTGCGGAACATTTGATTCGGTCACCAGAGGATCATTTCTCGTTTCAAGAGAATAGAAATGATTCGGTGGTACCGAAGACTTTCCCTGCATGGTATGGTTAGCAGGCAGTTTTTCCACAAGTGCTTTCTGCACCCATATTTGCCTCTTATAGAAGCCATTCTTAGGAGGAGTACCAACATACTCAGCTGTAACCTTTCCCTGTTCATCTTTGATGAGCTTGTAGTCAGAATCAAGTGATTCGTCTACAATAGCTTTGTTCATCTTGCAATCAAAACCTGAAAGGTTAGCTATATCAATGGGGTTCCCCTTCGCAAGGACCCAAACAGTCTTAGGATACTGCTCAGGTTCCCAATAGGTGCCATCAGGGTTTATCTTTCTTTCGAAACCAACACCTTCATTCCTGGGATTCCTGTGAAGGAGAGCCTTCCTCAGGATATCACAGAGATACTGGTGACCTTGCACACTTTTGAACATGCCTGTTTCAAATAAGTTTTTCAACCTGAGGAGTTCCTCGGTAACAGCAGGATTTTCCTCATCAAAGGCATTAGTATCATCAATAACAATAGGAGCTTTGCCTTTGGAATCAATTTTGCTTCGTTCCAAACAATCCAAACAAGGTGATTCAGTTTTATGATTTGCTTCAGAACCTTGTTGAGCCATGAGAGAGAGATTGACATTTTCCAACTCTTCATGAGCCTCTTTCAGTTTTTCGAGAGCCATTTTCCTCTGAAGAAATTCATAGGTGAGCTTCTCATAATCAACTGAAAGAAGATCATGCCGAGAGGATAATTCTTCAAACTTTTCTTTCAGAGCTTCATGCTCATTAGTTAAAGTTTGACCTTTCTCTATCTCATCGATCAACAGAGTTTCTGATTTCTTAATGGTTTTGTTTAGTGAATCAAGTTCATCTTGTTGGATTGAAGCAATTTTAGCAAGTTTTGCATAGCTTATCTTTGAATCACTGTCATATGAAGAACAATCAGAAGTATCATAGTTAGATTTAGATGAAGATACCTTCGCCTTGGCCATGAAGCAATATGGAGGAGATTCATCTTCACTACTGTTGTTGGTGAAGAATGAGCTCGAAGCTTTTGCCGAAGCATCTGCTAAAGCGAATACCAAACCAGCAACACCATCTGATTCGGACCCAGACCCAGACCTTGAGCCTGATTGAGCTTCGGACCCAGAGGTTTCGTCTTCAGAGTTCATCTCCTTTCCCAGATAGGCCTTGGCACGGTGAGAGCTGCTTCGACGAGACGAATAAGTCTTCGATGAAGAACCCTCACGCTTCTTGTGATACTTCTTCCTCTTGTCATCATCAGAATCTTGCTTCTTATCTCTTCTAGAACTGGAATCATGTCTCTTGGATTCATAGCTTCTGGAAGATCTGTGGGACTTAGTTAAGGAGTCTCTGAGCGAATGCTTTGCTTTGTTCTCAGCTTCCCACAGAGGGCAATCAGCAATGTAGTGACCTGGCTTCTTGCACTTGTAGCAGCAGTTGTCCTTTGAAGGAGAGCTTCTTGAGGATGAGCGGTGAGATGAGTGAGTTGAGCTTCTTGAAGAATAACTTTTCTTCGGTGAAGAAAAACCTTTTCTCTGGAAGCGGTTGAAGCGTCTCATGATCAGTGCTAAATCTTTTCCAATGCTTGCAGGATCATCTGATTCAACACCTGAAGCAGAACGGACTTCGGGTGAAGAATGACGCGAAGATTTTTCTTTCAAGGCATGAGATTTTCTTCGAGAGCCATTTATGTCACGTTTCTCATCTTCTTCCATTTCAAAGGTATTGAGTCTCTCAAGAATATCAGCGGCAACAAGATGTCTGAAATCAGTCCTTTCCTTGATCATCAACACAATGTGATCAAACGAGTCATCCAATGAGCGAAGCAAAGTTCTCACAACAGAGTGAGGAGTAATGTCATCAGCACCGAGGGAAATCTACTCATTAGCAAGAGCTGTGAGTCTGCTGTAAATGGAGCTGACTTTTTCACCCTCGTTTCTCTTGAAGCGATAGAATTTGCTTCGGAGTGTGTCAATTCTGGCATCTTTCTGGGTATAAACACCTTCACCAATCTTTTCAAGATAGTCCCAGACACCTTTGGCAGATGGAATGTTCTTCACTTCATGATACTTTTCTGGTGTCAGGTGATTGGTGATGAAAACCTAAACTTCAGAATCGAGATCAACCAGTTTTGCTTCTTCAGGGGTGATGGCCTTCTCATCGGCAACAGTGACTCCATACAAGACAACTTGCTAGGCAGTTGAATTGATAGCCATGATGTTTCTTTTCATCTTGTCCTTCCAGTAAGGGTAGTCCTTCCCATTGAAAACAGGAATAGGTTCGCCGGAGCGAATAGCTGCGAAAGACATACTTGAAGACACTCCAGGAGGTTAATCCAAAACACACAGAGTGTAGGGAGTGACTAGCTCTGGTACCAATTGAAAGTCCAAGTATGTGATCAGAGGGGGAGGGGGTGAATGATCACTTCAAAATTTTCGACTGAAACTTTTGAAGTGAAGTATAAGCAGTGCGTAATAGCGAAGTAAAACTGGAAGTGAAACTAAATGCAGTGAATCAAAACCCATTGAAGCATAACAGTGAAGAAAATGCAATACTGAAGGTAAATTCTTGAAGTAAAACGAACTGGAACTCGGCGATGTTTGTTCGACCAGTTCACGCTCTGCAAAGAGCTACGTCTGGTTGGAGGGACCGGTGATTGAACACCTGGAGCAAATCTCTCTCCGTCCGTTGCTCCACTGCACCAAACTCCTTGAGCTTGATCAGTTCTTCACTCGTGGTTGATTATTGAGGAAATCAACGAAACCTTTGACAAACTGGACTTCGAGGCGACAATTACTCTTCGCTCTCTGAAGAACAACACTCTAACCGTCTAGGAGAATTGCAGTTCTCCAAGATAAAAAGGCTAGTAAGCTTTCACCTGAGTCATCTCAAATCTACTCAGATCAATGGGACTTAGGCTTCAGTATTCTGGGTTTTGGGTTTTGCTTCGGTGGCGTTTTGGGTTGCTCTCTTCAGTCTCTCTTGGAATGATCTCAGAGCAGCCACCCGCAAATGGAGGAGGGGCGGCGTATTTATAGTTGGCGATCCCGAGGTGCGGAATGACCAAATTGACCCGAGGTGACAGCTTGACACATGTCCACAACGGTCGGATTTGTCATCAATGCGCAACTTTACTTGAGGAACAAGTAAAGCTGACTCACGGACTTAGATCTGCTTCAGTTGCCAAAGAACGAAGTCTTTGCTACCGAAACTTAACTTAGTGCACATGAGATTTCTTCACTCAGGCTTCTCACTAGGTTTGGATTTGATCTGAGCATTTCTCAATGACTTCGGTATCCACAAACTAAATACCCCTCTTGATAGTACGGTTTGTCCTATGACTCAAGGAACCGAAAAAGAACTACACAAAAACATCTAAGTCTTGCGCCGTTCTCTTCATTTCCTTCAATGAGTAGAGCTTCAGGACACCTTCATTTTTGGGGGTCAACCTTCGTGATTAGGCTTCGCTCCGTGGGTTATGCTTCGATAACTTGAAGACCTTCCCTGAAGCTTTATCACTTAGCTTGTCCTTCAGGAACCTATGCAACTGTTTATACTAGAAAACATTGTTAGTTCCTCTACTGTCTTGTCCAACAATATCCAAAACACACGGGGGAAAAACTTTGCTCTTACATATCCTCTTCACGAACACGGATTTGGTGATACCCCATCCTCAAGTCAAGCTTGGAAAACACCTTAGCCCCATTTAACTTCTCGAACAGATCATTGATGCGGGGCAGAGGGTACTTGTTCTTGATGGTCTTCTTGTTGATACCGCGATAGTCCTGGACTAAGCGGCTAGTCCCATCCTTCTTCTGGACAAACAAAGCTGGTGCACCCCAAGGGGAAGTGCTGGCGCGGATAAAACCGCTTGCCTCCAACTCTGTCAACTGCTTCTTGAGCTCAATCAACTCCTTCGAACACATCTTGTACGGATGCCGAGAAATCGGCTGGGTACCAGGCTCTACCTCAATAACGAACTCAATAGCTCGAACTGGGGGAATTCCTGGCAACTCCTCCGGAAAGACGTCTGGGAACTCACAGACAACTCTGACCTCTTCGAGCAAAGGCGCAACTCCTGCGGTCAACGCGTACAACTGTGCTGGTCCTGTCATAGAGCCACAAGTGTACAAGACGTCTGCGCCTGAATCATGTGTCAACTTCACTGATCTGGTTGGACAATCAATATTGGCCTTGTGCTGCACAAGCCAATCCATGCCCAAAATGACATCAATGTCGGAACGAGGCAAGACAATCAGGGATGCTGTGAAAACAACGCCCTGAATACGGATCTCCACATCTGGGACAAGCCTAGAAGACTCCACTCTAGAGCCCGGAGAACAAACTGAGAGCGGTTTAGGCAACTGCTCTCTCGGAAGGTCAAGTGACATAGCAAAGGCATTGGAAATGAACGAATGGGAAGCTCCGGAATCGAACAGAACTGTCGTGGGAACTGAACACACAAGCAACCTACCAAGAACGATCTCTGAAGACTGCTGAGCATCTGTGAGCATCACGTTGTTCACCCGAACTGCACGTGGCTGAGCCTTCACCATCGCGGTGCTCGGAGTAGAGCGAGGTGGAGGCGGTGGGAGCCGAGCAAAGCGCGGATCGGTGCAGTTGGGAGACGTGTGCCCTGGCTCTCTGCACTTGTAGCAAATCACGCCCGGCCTGGGCTGCTGCTGCGGTCTGGGTGGCCTCGCGTGTGGTGGAGTAGAGCGAGGCCCCTGCTGAACTGGGACGGGAGGGCGGGAAAAAGTGCGGACAACTGCCCCCCTCTGCTGGTACTGCTGCCTCTGCGGTGGTGCCTCTGCAACCCAAGTCTTTGCCTTCTTGTGGATCATAACCGCGGAACTGTGCTCACGCTGGCGCTTCCTGTCTGCATCCCACTCTGCTCTAGCTGACTCCTGGCGGATAGCCTGATCCACGAACTGTGAGAACAGCATGGGACTGCACTGAGTGAGCACGTACTTGATCTCTGTGCTGAGACCTCCACGGAACCTCGCAATCTTCTTAGCCTCTGTGCTGACCTCCTCTGGAGCGTACCTGGCGAGCCTGACGAAGGCCAGGTTGTACTCCTGAACTGACCTGTCATCCTGTCTCAGAGCCAAGAACTCCTCACGCTTCTTGTCCATCAGGCCACTCGGAATATGTGCTTCTCTAAAGTCTGCGACGAAGTCTGCCCACGTGATGACAGCATCGCCCTTGTTGGCCTTGTAGGTATCGTACCAGCTGGCTGCTGCACCCTGAAGCTGGAAGGAGGCGAAGGTGACGTAGTCGACAGGTCTGACGGTGTTTGCGTTGAAGTGCTTCTTGATCTCTGCGATCCAGTCATCCGCCTCCAGCGGGTCTCGAGCCTCGAAGAACCTGGGGGGGTTGATCGCGAGGAACTGCTGCAGTGTGGTGTACTGTGGTCGATCACTCCTCTGAGCATTCTGGTTCTGCAGCATCTGTAGGATCGCAGCTGTGCCCTGAGCCACTGCGACTACAGCCTCCCTAAGGATAGGGTTCTCTGGCGGTGGCATGTTCGCTCTTGGCATCCTGTATACAGGAACACTTATGAGAACATGGTCGAAACATTGAAATAACCAGAAGATAAAGCAATATTGACAACAAAACTTCGTCACAAGGTATGAGAAAGCCGAAGGCTGAAATTCCACCAAGGTTAACCCAGAAAGTCGAAAGCTAGGTGCTACTGGAATCCCCAAACCAAGATCATCCGAATCCAAGATAATAATCTGCTAGCGAGCACACAACAATATATACGAGCGGTTGGAAACCTGAACAATGAGACATCTGTCCTGAGTGGCCCGCCATCACGGTCGTCCATAGGGGAAAAGACACCACATCTATATTACCATAGGATGCCCGCCAATCCTGTATGGACGTTTCACCTGGGGTACGCCGTAAGTGAGGTAGAGCAGTCAACCCCAAGTGGCGGCTCAGTGGTCTCAAAGACGCCAACACATCTCGTCGCTAGCAAAAATTATAGAGGAATCGGAGCCTCATGTAAACGAGAACCTAGATTTGTTTTTGAAAGGGGATAAGTTGCAGAGAAAAACAAAGTTTCACTTCCTCACGGAAAAGGGGTGGGAGGGTGGGGTAAGAAGAAAAAGAAAGAGTTCCTACTCTCCGATTTTTCCTTAGTAACTACAAAATAGTTTCTTGACTCAACTTCGGCCAGTAAGGGGTCCTACAGTCAGTCCTGCTCTGATACCAAGTTGTAAGGCCCCCGATGCGGTGCTAACTCGAGTTAGTCGCTTTCGCGTCCCGCTCGAGTTAGTAGCGCATAAAGAGCCACCGACTCACGACACTCGCACTCGTGTCGCTGCCGGATTCTCGACAACAAGTATAAGAAAAAGAACTTTAACTAAGACACAAATTATATAGTCCAAGACATACATTGCCATTTGGATAGTTATTACATCATCTCAGAGGTCCGTGGACCCAGCCGTACATCATGCGACAAGCGGAAGACAAACACGACCGAGTACGGTCAAAAGCCAAATTGCCCTAGAGAGGGCTGCACATAAAGGAGTCCACCGACGAATCGTCGAAGCCCAACTGTAGGATCTACTGAACGAGGTCCATCTCATCGTCATCCTCCGGGGGCACCTCCACGAAGTATCGTTCAGAGCTCGGGTCAAGAAAGTACTCCACTGCAGCGGCCGATCAGGCAAAACAGTAAAAGCACAAAAGTAAACAGGGGTGAGATTATATCATTACAGGATAACTAACTCCTACGGTAAGACAAGATAAAGGTAAAGGTTGCAGCCGCACTAGCATATATGGTGGCTAACGTTCTATTAGAGTAGGGATAAGATCCAAGAAGTACACGTGACATCGTGTCATAAGTCTGCTATCCACCTACTTACGTCAAACATAACACAACCTGGATCTTCTCTCGGTCCCCCTGGGCGAAGAAAAGCTACCAAGACACTCACACGGTAGGCAAGTTTTAATTAAGATTCAGATTGATGTTATTCTATGAACAAGGAGTAGGTCTCAAGTCGTCCATAACCGCAGACATGGATTTTCGAAAAGATTTAACCCTGCAGGGGTGTACCAACTGCCCATCATAGGCTTCGCATGTACGCCCGGTTTCCACTTGGCTAGGTAAACGCCTGAAACTCCGGAACGTCAGAGTCCCTCTAACTAACAACGCACAACTCCGGGTGGCCCCCGGTGAGTAGACACCCAACTCAAAAGCCGGCCGTGCTCTCGAATCGGCCTCTACCGTCTGTCGCAGGTTTGGATACCCGGTTAATCACACATGGGACACCGGGTCCTCAGTCGGACAAGGTGGGCCAGCCAAGGCACAAGTCCTCCTGGCCCAAGGTGGTTTGTAAACAACTGGGGTACCACCAGTACACACACATTGCAAATAGTAAATCAGCTCGGGCAACCACTAGAATTGTATGAAGCTAGGCAGGTAAGACAAGGGGACCCCATAGAATCCCACACACGATTAGGCACGCTCGTCAAGAAACACAATACCCGGAACTCGGGACCTAGGTGACTCAAATGGAACAAAACACCTGGCGGGAACAGCCGGGTCTCCCATCTTTCGTCAAATATAAATTTAACATCATAATTATAATAAATATCAACCAACTTCTTTAAATAACATGATATCCCAAACCATAGCAATAGGGTAAGCAACAAGTTTTCCTACTCATACTAAGCAGTGGCTGAGCAGCGGTAACTTAGCAATACAATGGTTTGCTGGGATGTGGGGATCATGGCTGTTTGGGTTTCCAGAAATGGCTTAAACAAAGTGGATAGGATCAAGCAAACGTTCTAGGCTACAGCTAGGCAGGTAGGCAGAAAGGTATCAAGTAATGTTATAAATCTTCCCCTTGCCTGGGTAATCGGTCGTCGAAGCAGACGCAGCTGGGTCCTCGGGCTCGGTGTCGGAAATCTCCACGTAAGTCTCCTCGGCGGTCTTAGGTGCTAACGTAAGGTACCGGCAAGGAAAGGCACACAAATAAGTAACGGGTACAATGCACAGGCAAGGATGGTATGATCAGGTTTAAATTACATGATGTGACCCTATCTAGTCAGATTTAAATGAAGGTGGTGACGACACGTCAACAACTTCGTATGCAATTTATTTACGTAATCATGGCTTTGGTCTTAGCCTTATTTTTGGTGTAGGTAGCATGTCAACATGGCATGATCAACAATGCATATAACACAAATAAAACAACGTGAAAAGTAATCAACGATTCCGGAGATGGAGTAGTGTAGGTGAATTTGACACAAGGAAGGTGCATCAATAGTTGGAACCAGCCACATTGCATATGAAAATATGTTAGGGCTGACTTTGAAGAAATATGATTGAAGAAAGACATGAAACAAAACTTGAAATGAACAGATGATCAACATTTCAAAATGCACTGAAGTTGAAATGCTGCAGGCAGAAAGACAGATTGACTCTGGATCAGGTGATCACACCTTGTCCACATGAGTTGCACAAAACACCATGAGGACATCACCATTGCAATCCTTGGAGGAAACTACCCAAAAATCCATATATGGCATGGCCAATTTGAATTTGGGCAAGACATGATCAAAACATAAGAAAAGGAGGGGGTTATTGCAAAATTACCACACCTCAATTATTAGATGGGGCAAGGTGCAAAACAGACCTCACCATGCTGATCAGTGGCTCAAAGCACCCCAAATTCATATATAATATGCCCCTTGTTGAAGTTGGAGTTGAAATCCAAATTACATTTAAATTCAAATTCAATTTGGAATTAAACAGAAAAAGAAAATAAAAAAAGAAAAGGAAAAAAGGAAGGGCACAACCCACTTGGGCTGGCTTCGGCCAAGTGGCCCATAGCTCCTCTCCCTGGCCCAAGTGCCAAGCCCACTCGGCTGGGAGGCAACAAAGGAAAAAAAAGAAATTGGGCCAAGCCCCTCTCTGGACCAGGCCCCGCTCTGCTCTTCTTTCTCCTCGGCCCAACCTCTTCTGGCCCAGCCTCCTCGCACGAGCTCCTCTGAACTGAACTCGTCGACACCTGAACAAATTCAGACGACAGACAAAACAACAGGCAAAAGGAGGCTCCTTCAGCTCGATCTGGGGCTCGAACCCACAACTTCTTCGATGGCATCCACACTACGCACCACTGAGCTAAGCTAGGCACTTTGAACAAAGTCGCAGCGCCACAGATCAAGACGCTAGGCTCATGCACATCTCTGAAGAAAACGGGGATGTCTCTGCATCTCTGAAGAATTGCAGACAGTGCCGCACCGACGACTTGGCGATGAGGCTGCGCTCGACTACGCTGCTCCGGCGACCTAGCTGCTACTGCAATTCTCGAGACGGATCACCCATGCATCCATTTCTGCACTGGGACGCACCGGAGACGTGACAACGACGACGTGCGCCTTGCCGGAAAATCACGGCGGCCACGGCCTACAGGCGATCTTCAGAACAGCGCAAACGAAAAGGGTGCCAAGCTTCCTCCTTTGAGGCAACTGGTGTGCTCTGGGCGCGGCCACACTACGCCCGCACGCGTCCAGACCTCGCCGGGGTCACAGGGTTCACCGGCGACGCGGTAAACCGTGCCACGACGGACGGCATCGAGGGCACACGCTGCGCGGTCTACTGCTACTGCTACGGGGGAAGAGGATGCGTCATCTTGCTCACCTAGGGGTGGCCAGTGACGACTTGCAACGCGGTTGACGGAAGGGGGGTCGACGGTGACGTGGAAGCAGACGCGTCGGAGGCGGGGGTCGTCATCGCGGGCACGCTCAGGAGCTCCTCCCTGCTGCCTGCGCGAAGCAAGAGGAGAGGTGAGCTCACAAATGGCCAGAACGTCGACGCCGGAGCCCGTTGTGAGAGGGGGAGGAGGACGACGTGGAAAGGGGGCCTGTCCTGGACGCTCGATCTCCAAACAACGGCGGGGATGCCCCCCTCCGTACCGCTTCGCTGGAAAGCAGCTGGGCTGCGGGGAGGCAGAGGCCCAATTGGGCCAGGCCTTGCTCGGAGGAGAGAAAACAAGAGGGCAAGGCCCTTTGCAGAAAAAAAGAAATCCCAGCAGAGAAGAAAAGGAAAAGGAAAAAGAAAAGGAGATAAAATATACTAAAATATATTTTTATAAACTCCTCTCCTCATGCCAGATCATCCAAAATTGGTTGGAGCAATTTTTGGATGTAGAGAAAAATCACCATAATGCAAACAGTACCTTTTCTCAATAGAAAAGGTGCACTTGAGATTTTTGAGAAGAAAACACAAGGTGCAAAATTCCATGAACTTGATCATCTTGAACCTTGCATTTTTCTGGATTTTACAAAATTGGTTTGACCAATTTTTGGCAACATCAAAATGTGACCCTTTTTTGAATTCAAAAGCACTTTGAAGTAGGGCTACTGATTTTGAATGTTCAAAAAGGATTTGACAAGATAAGAATCATTGGCAAAACAAAAGATTGGGCTAATGCAAAGATGAGGTTGAGGGGAGGTGACATGTGGACAGAACAAATGCAAGATCATGCCACTTGGACCACATTGGTCACCTTTGATCACAAGGCAAATGGACTCCAATCCCAATGCAACTTAAGATCACCACATGATATATCATGAACATCCACCATGACAAGTTACAAGTTCAACAGACAAGGTAAAAATACATGGTGTTTGCTAGTTATTACATGTGGGCTGTTACACAATCCTACTAATCTCTCTTTTAATCTTGCACATATACATGCATAGTGTTCTACAACCTTTGCCGGCTAGTCCGGTCCAACGGTGTGGAGCGGGAGCGTAGTCGAAATAGTCGTACACGCGGCACAATCATAGATGCGAAAAGTAAAGGGACACAGAGAATTAGTCTGAACTTGATTTTTATTATCAATTGATGTCTCTCTCTCCATACAATACATGAGTATATATAGGGGAAGAGAGGTAGGTGGCCCAAGAAAGGGTGGGGCCATGCGTGGCCGTATGACAGGTTTCCCAACACTCCCCCTTGGTCCATCATCCCGTATTGTCTATGTCTCAAAAACTTCAAAAAACCTAGTGAGAAAATATGGAGAAATAGCACATAGAATACGTCTCCTCATGTTGCACGAATTGCCTCATCAAAAACCTCAATGTGAGAAACATATGGAAAACTCATATAAGGGAAAAAGAGTACAATTCACTCAACATCAGGTTGAGTACTCTATCATCCGGATCGAGATTCACAGATAAGGGAGGGAAGAATCTCCCCCTGAATATGGCATTTCTCTAAGTCTCATCATACCTATTCCATGAACACACCTCTCAAAAGATGATGCCGGCAATGATTTAGTGAACAAATCAACGAGATTATCACACGACTTAGTATGCAAGATCCTTGCCTCGTTCATCTTCTGCAGCTCATGTGCATAGAAGAACTTGGGGTTGATATGTTTTGTGAGATTACTCTTCACATACCCTGACTGAACTTGTGGAACACAAGCTGCATTATCTTCATAGATAATGGTGGGGGTTTGTACGGTGTTCAGCCCACACGTCTGCTGAATATGGAGAATCATCCGTCGAAACCACACACACTCTCGTGATGCTTCATAGAGTGCTATGATTTCTGAGTGGTTCGTCGAAGCTGATACAAGACTTTGCTTAGACGATTTCCTGGAAATTGCAGTTCCACCATAAAGGAAAACATATCTAGTCTATGACTTGGAAGTGTGCGGTCCGACAGGTACCCAGCATCAGCATAGGCTACGAATGATAGGTTTTGATTCCTTATATAAGCAACCCAAGATCTTTGGTCCCATGCAGGTATCGAAAGACGTCCTTGATGCCTTTCCAATGTCTATTGGTAGGCTCATAATTGTACCTAGCAAGCAAATTGACAGCGAACGGGATGTTCGATCATGTACAATTCGCGAGGTACATGAGTGCTCCAACGACACTCAAGTAGGGGAATTCCGGTCCCAGAATTTCCTCCCCCTCTTCCTTAGGCCTGAAAGGGTCCTTATCTTCTTGCAATGACCTCCCAATCATTGGGGTCTTAGATGGATATGCCTGATCAAATCTAAATCTCTCCAGCACCTTCTGGGTGTAGGCAGACTGGTGCACTAGAATCCCAGCACGGGAATGTTCAAGTTTCATACCCAGACATAACTTGGTTTTATCCAAATCCTTCATCTCAAATTCCTACATCAGGTAAGAACTCGCTTCCTCAATATCTCTAGGTGTACTGATTATATTCAAATCGTCCATGTGCACCGAGATTATACAAGATCCATCTTGGATCACTGATCGTGTAGCCCTTCTGATGAAGGAAATCGCTCAAACGATTATACCACATCCTACCAAACTGTTTAAGTCTGTACAATGAATTTAAGAAGAACATTGTGTAGACCCCGATTTGCTCTATCTTGGTTACCACATAGGTAAGCAGTGACAACATCCATCAATTTCATTGTTAAGTCCAGATTTACTGCCATTGAGGTCAAGTATCTAAAGGTTATACCATCCATGAATAGGGAGTAAGTTTCCTCAATATTGACATCTAGTCATTGAGTGAACCCTTGAGCGACGAGCCTTGCTTTTGTACCGAACCACCTCACTTGTGAGGTAATTTCCTTCAGCCAATCTTTCCAATCCAACCTTCGTTCACAACCAGCGAGATTGTTAGGCCTAGGTTAGTATATACGATTGAGGCAATTTTCTTAGCAAAGTCAATGTCGACAATCGTCATTGCTCGGTTCCTTGACTCTCCTTTATTTATATGATGTATGGCCATTTCGTCATGGGGCGCATCTGGCGCTACCTCTTGCTCTACCATTTTTCCCATTACATGAGAAAGGTCCTTTAGCTTTTCCGCGCCGATGTGTGTACTCACATCTCCGCTGGATGTCCCCTCAATAGGAACGTTCAAGTCCGGAATCCCGTGCACAGGACTTTCCGTACTTGCGCCAGGTATCAATTGGCTCCCCTTTTGCTTACTAGGGGCTTTGGTGAAAATCTGTGACAAATCTCTCTTATCCTTCTTCCTCAGGCGTCCCCGAGTACTTAGGATTTGAGAAACCGGATTTCGCGTCCTTTTAGGCCTTTGGACGGGAGCGGGCGTACCATTAGTTAACTTTGGTATCTCAACCCTTTCCGGTGCATTGCGCGCTAGCATATGCGAATTTTTCATAGTTTTCAAGTCACTAAAGTGATCAGGCAGTTGATTCGCTAATGCATGTAATCTATTATCTTTTGGACTTATTTATTTGTCTCAGCAGTGCGTGGGTCATGAGCGTGGATCCCCGTGGCTTGCCACATTATTCCTCGACTTTTATCACCAAGGAGTTGATTTCCTCCCCCTAAAGTCGGAAATAGATCCTCGTCATATATGCAATCGCAAACGGGCCGTATCAGAATTACATGTCATCGGGGTCCAAATACCTGATTATGGACTGATGACGAGAGAGTTGATGGGTGCAATACCTCTCCTCGTTGTTTACCCCAAGCGGAAGGTGAGATATAGGATAACGGAAAATTTCCCTCGGTGAAGATACCAAGGTTTGTCTCGAGTAGGACTCCGGATATGATAAGTAGGTGGCAAGAAAGCAATGGCACTGTTTGAGACAAAAGTTGCTTCCTTGACCTAGACCTGCACACAACACAAATAACTTTTCTCCCAACGAGTACAGAGAGGTTGTCAATCTCTCCGGCCTTGTTGTTTACAAAGGATCAACGCAACAGGTAATAATGATAATGATAGCAACTGGAAAGTAAAAGCAAGAAAGTAAATGAGCATGTAAACAATGATGAGAATATGGACCGGGGTCCCATGATGTTCACTAGTGACGTCTCTCTCCCAAAAGACGATAAAACTGCTATGCGAGATAAACAAATTACAGCTGGGCAATTGACAAGAGTATAAACGCACCGCAATGCTAACTATGCTACAAAGAAAGGAAGAGGCTCAAAAGCATGGGCGGTACGCCAAAATAAGTAGACTGAAATCCAACTGCATTTACTACTAATCATCCACCTTGAGATATCTATCCAGAACATCTCGGTGGTATTAAGTTGTGAGCCCCACCCAAAGTGTAAATTCAAAGCAACAGACAACTGCATTAAAAAGCACTTTGCGTAAAGTAAACAATCCTTGCAACCGCGGTTACAAGCATCGTTGTTTTCCCCCTTGTGGCAACAACACAACCCCTAGACTCATGTTTCTGTCACTCAAGCGTGTCATCGGGGGGCATGAACCCACAATCGAGCATAACGTTCCCTCTTGGAGTTGCTACCTACTACTTGGCCAAAGCAATAAACAACAACGGAGAACATGCAAGAATTACTTAGGAACAAAAATATAAAAGATAAGAACCAAATATATTACTCTATCACAATGTGAACATAATCTCATAATCCATCAGATCCCAGCAAACTCATCATAGCAACAACAGAAAGATTACATATATTCCTCGATCATGTAGGGCAGCTCACGAGGACTAAACCATGAAGAATAAAGAGGGGAGGAGAACATCACATAGCTACTGATCACTGACCCATGGTCCAAAAAAAAACTACCCACGGCACATACGGGAAGCGTCCATGGTGGAGGGGAAGCTCCTGGAGGTCAATTCCCCCTCCGGCAGGGTGCCGGGAAGAAGTCTGCTGGCGCTCCCGATCTTGGAAGCGCGGCGGCGTCGGAACAGAGGCGAGATCGCGAAAAAGGGTTCTGTCTTCGTGGCTTTCGCGTCACAGAGATTAAATAGGAGAAGGGGGCAGCCAGGGGGGCCACTAGGTGTCCAGGCGGCCAACCGGTGCGGCCCCACCCTAGGCCGCGCCACATGGCCGCCTGGGCACCAGGTGGGGCCCCTCCGGCCCTCCTTCGGGACTCTAGAAGCTTCCGTTGCGCTGATTTTTTATCTGTTTTTTCCCGGATTTTTGGAGCACTTTTAATATGGGGGAAAACTGAAATAGAAAAACAGCAGAAAACAGAAACTGGCACTAGGGTGCACCGAGTTAATAGGTTAGTCCAAATATGATCAAAAGTGTATGAAAGTGTATCTAGATCATAGCAACATCACACAAAACATGCATGGAGCAAGCAGAAATTATAGATACGTTTGGGACGTATCATGGACACAGTCTCATAACCATTGCATATCCCCGAATTACGGAGTGGGCCCATTGCTGATCGTCTTGGGTGGTGGTGTTGGTACATACACCTAGCAACCGAACCTGTGAAGGTGGGAAATTTTCAGTGCCGGTGCATACGCGAGCTGCATACGAAAATGAATTTTGTAGGCTCACGGTCTAAAGTTGATGAGTTTGGCAGCGTGAAACACAACGTGCCCCCAACATCTAGTTGGAAAATTACAACCCTGAAGGAGCGGTCTAGCAATGAATTTAATCAATGCCTCTACAAGTCCTTTTGCGTATGGACATGTGATATGTCCCAAACGTATCTATATATTCTGCTTGCTCCATGCATGTTTTGTGTGATATTGCTATGATCTAGATACACTTTCATACACTTTTGATTATATTTGGACTAACTTATTAACTCAGTGCACCACAGTGCCAGTTCCTATTTTCTGCTGTTTTTCTATTTCAGGTTTCCCCCATATTAAAAGTGCTCAAAAAATTCAGGAAAAACCAGATAAAAAATCAGCGCAACGGATCCTTCTAGAGTCCTGAAGCAGAACCGGAGAGGACCCACCAGGGCCCCAGGCGGCCACCTGGCGCGGCCTAGGGCTTGGTCACACCAGGGGGACGCCTGGACCCCTGATGCCCCCCTGGCTTCCCCCCTTCGCCTATATATTTCCCGTGACGCGAAACCTCTGTAGAAAGAACCATTTTTCTCAATCACGCCTCTGTTCCGCTGCCGCCGCGCTTCCAAGATTGGGAGCGCCAGCAGACCTCTTCCCGGCACCCTGCCGGAGGGAGGATTGACCTCCGGGAGCTTTCCCTCCACCATGGACGCTTCGCGGATGATCCGTGAGTAGTTTCCCTTGGACCATGGGTCCGTGATCAGTAGCTATGTGATGTTCTCCTCCCCTCTTTGTTCATCATTGTTTAGACCTCGTGAGCTGCCCTACATGATCGAGGCACATATGTAATTTTCTGCTGTTGCTATGCTGAGTTTGCTGGGATCTAATGGATTCTCTGACTATGTTCAGTTTGTGATTGAGTAATATATTTGGTTCTTATCTTTTATATTTTTGTTCCTAAGTAATTTTTGCATGTTCCCCGTTGCTGTTTATTGCTTTGGCCAAGTGGTAGGTAGTGACTCCAAGAGGGAACGTTATGCTCGATTGTGGGTTCATGCCCCCCGATGACACGCTTGAGTGACAAAAACATGAGCCTAGGGGATGTGCTATTGCCACAAGGGGGAAAACAATGGTGCTTGTAACCGCGGTTGAAAGGATTGTTTACTTACGCAAAGGGCTTTTTAATGAAGTTGTTTATTGCTTTGGGTTTACACTTTGGGTGGGGCTCGCAACTTAATACCAGCGAGATGTTCTGGATAGATATCTCAAAGTGGATGATTAGTAGTAGATGGAGTTGGATTTCGGTCTACTTATTTTGGCGTACCGCCCATGCTTTTGAGCCTCGTCCTTTCTTTGTAGCATAGTTAGCATTGCGGTGCGTTTTTAGTCCTGTCAATTGCCCAGCTGTGATTTGTTTACCTCGCATAGCAGTTTTATCGTCTTTTTGGGGAGAGACATCACTAGTGAACATCACGGGACCCCGGTCCATATTCTCATTATTGTTCACACGCTCTTTTATTTTCCTGCTTTTACTTTCCAACTGCTATCATTATTATCTTTTATCTGTTGCATTGATCCTTTGTGAACAGCAAGGCCGGAGAGATTGACAACTTCTCTGTACTCGTTGGGAAGCAAAGTTATTTGTGTTGTGTGCAGGTCCACGTCAATTGCACCATTGACACCTACTTATCATTGCCGGAGTCCTACGGGAGACAAACCATATCCTCTACATAGGGGAAATTTTCCGCTACATTACGTCTAACCTTCCACTTGGGGTAACCAACGAGGATAGATTATCAAGCAAATTTTTGTAGCCGTTGCCGGGGACTCTGAGTGCTAAGATAGGGGAGTTGGACACTATCTTTTACCTTTGTTTTTTTAGTCTTGTTAGTTTACCTTTCTGTTTTTATCTTCGTGTCTTTTATCAAAAACCAAAAAAACAGTTTGTCTAGTTACTTGCTTGCCACCAATGCCTAACTTCTTTGAAACCAGATCCTATTGGCATGGAGGATTCACTGAGGATCAACAAGAATGGTACAAGGAACACCACTTGTCTCAAAAGGGGATACACTTATGGAAACAAATACATCAGTTGTATGAGTATGCTAGAATATTGTGCTCAATATATAATATATCTTTCTGCAGGGATGAATCTTGTTGCTTTATGAGGCATAAACACCTTGCTTTCCAATGCGAGTACAATAATGATGAAACCTTAGCTTCTTATGCTAAGAGAAACTATGATTTTTATGATGCAGAGCAGCTAGAAGAATTTGTTGCTTATAAGGGTGCCTATGAAATTACTTCTCTTCTTAAAAATATTGATGATGCCCCTTAAAAATCTGAGAGTCTTCTATACTTAACTATTTTTTGGAAAATTACGACGCAAATTATTATATTACTGATCATCTTGAGAGAATCTCTCCCCCAAAGGAAGAGACTAATGTTTTGCAGGACTCTATGGAAGAAGAAATTGCTGAACCTGAAAGTTTCTTGGATGAAAAAGAGGAGGAGAGTGACGAACAAAAGGAGGAAGAATGGAGCCATCCATGTCTATCTTCTAATGAGAGTAACTCGTTGACTCTTACCTTATATGAGTGTTATGATCCTATGGATTCTTTTGAAATATCCCTTTTTGATGAAGTTGATGCCTTCTATACTTGTGGCCATGATGCCATCATGAATGATGCTTACGGAGATGAACTTGCTATAGTTCCTCATGTTAAGCATGAAATTGTTGCTATTCCACCCACACTTGATTGTCCTATTAACCTTTTGAAATCTCCAACTCATATTTCAGAGAATTTTTCTTTTATCAAGGTTCAATGTGATGGGTTGCATCTATCTTATGATCCTAAAGGCTGTGTTGAAAACTATACACGTGTGCTTGTAGGTCATGAACAACATGATTTATGTGATAGTTATATTCTTGATGTTGTTCATGACACTACTGAAAATTATTTTGAGACAGGAAAGTTTGGTTGTAGAAACTTCCATATTACAAAAACACCTCTCTTTATGATGAAAGTTTTGAAGTTGTTCTTCTTCCATATTTCTATGCTTGTCACTTTGTGCTTCTTTGATTTTTTTATTATAAGATGCCTATGCATAGGAAGTGGGTTAGGCTTAAATGTGTTTCATATTTGCTTTTTGATGCTCTCTTTTGCTTCAAAATTCTTATTCTTGTGAGAGCATCTTCTATAATCTTCACGCCTAGCTCAAAGACGTAAAAGAAAGCGCTTGTTGGGAGGCAACCCAAGATGATTTTACTTCTGTTTTTAGTGGTCTTGATAATTTTTACTACTGTAGGAACATCATTGTATCTTTCTTTTCAAGCTTTGTGCCAAGTTCTAGCCTCTTATGATAAGGGAAGCAAAAGTTGTGACGTGCTGTCCAGAAAATAGTTCATCTTTTTGAGCTGAATTTTTTACACAACATTCTCTATACAATTGTGAAACTTTCTTATGTTCTGAGTTTTTTGATTTGAGTTTCAGAAGTACCCCAAAAATATTATTTACTACCTGCTGTTCTGTTTTTCACAGATTCTGCCACGTTTTGCCTCTCCTTACTTTTGCAAACCTTAATCTTGATTTTTCTTTGAAAAAACCTTTTGTAAAACTTTAGAAACATTAGATATGCAAGAATATATTTATATCCAGTGGGAAAAAATTATTTTATTAAGGGTACTAACCTATCTAATCAGCTTATGATGAGTTATGTATGAAGGGAGTTTTCAAGTGTGCGAGGGAAGATGATGAAAGAAGATCCGGGAGTGTCAAGCGCTTAAGATTGGGGATTCCCCATGCATCCCCAATAAATATTCAAGTATACTCAAGCGTCTAAGCTTGGGGATGCCCCGTGCATCCCCTTCTCCATCAACAATCATCAGTTCGTCCTTCGTCTCACTATATTTTTATCACTTCATGCATTATGTGCTATGCTTGGAACGTCTCGCTTTTAGGTTCACTTTTTAGTTTTCTTTAGCTTTTCTTGCTGTTCATAACAAATTAGACCCCATCTTACTTTGTGTGGTAGACAAACACACTCCACTCCAATCTCGAACACATCATAGGATCTCCATGCCTATCTTTCTCTGTTGTGTGTTCTTTATCTTTTCGTAGCTACTGCCATGTTTAGTTTTAGTTTTAGTTTTAGTTTGTCTTTAGCAAGAGACTTGGCTTTTGTTTAAGTTTTTTGCTGGAACTCTCTTTAGTTTTCATGTTTATCTTGTTAAGAGAGTTGGTTGTTGCACTGAGTTGTGTCTTGTCTTGGAAGTAGGTAATTAAGGTTGCTATTCAATTATAGTAGTAACTTGCAATAGTTTTGAGTTATTGATGTGAGTAATGTTTGAACTTTTGGTGTCAAGAGCTCTAGCCTATTACTGATAGGTGTCGTATTTTGTGCAATCCATGTTTATTTTCAAAAACTAGAAAACTAGTTGATAATTCTAGCTACTAGATGGATCACTAATCTTTTGAGGGATCGGATATTAGAGTACACTCACGTGCCATGAGTCGAGGATGCGCAAGGATAACTGATACGTCCAAAATGCATCACTATTTTATATCGTAATTCATCCTTATTCATTGGTATATTTCATATTACATGTTCTTATGTTGTTTTGGCTTGTTTTACACAGTTTGCAACTTTTCGGTGCCGAAGCAATAGACGCAGGATTCAACGGTAAAAAGTGGACGCTGAGTTGCTGAAGAAGAATACCTCCAAATTACCTGAAAATCGACGGAGATTATTTTCCAGAAGATTAACGAAGATACACTGAAGAGGGGCCAGAGGGGGGGCCACAGGGTGCCTAGGCGGCCACCTGGCGCGGCCCCACCCCTAGCCGTGCCGGGAGGGCGCCTGGGGCCCTGGGACCACCCCTGGCTCCCCCCTCTGGCCTATATACTCTTCGTCGCCCAAAAACCCAAAAAGGACGAGTTTTTACTTTTTACGGAGTTACGTCGCCGCTCCGTGGCGGAAACCTACAGAGAATAAAAGGGCGGGAAGATTCCGCCGAGGAGATCACCTCCCAGAAGGGGAGATCATCTCCATCGTCATCACCATCGTCACGGGCATCATCGAGATCATCATCAACATCATCCCCAACATCAGCACCATCTCCACCACCATCCAATCTCACCTCGCAAGTTTATCTTGTGTTTTAATCCGTACTATCTATCCTCTCTACTCTACCGGTGTTGATTACTACTTTGTGGTGAATGCTATTGAGTTTTGTTGGAGAAATATCATTATGTCCAGATTGTTTACCACCTATTTATCACCTCTGATCATGATTCCTTTTATGTCTTGTGAGTAGTTACTTTAGTTCTTGAGGACATGGGAGAAGTCTTGTTGTTAGTAGTCATATGATGTTGAAGTATTATGTGTTGCTTGATATGAAGTTACGTTGTTATTTTCCTAGTGGTGTTGTGTGAGTCGAACACTCAACACTTTGCCTTATTAAGGACGTAGGGGAGTACATTGTGTACAAAGGATGCTTACGGTGGGTTGCCGGAGTGACAGAAACCTGAACCCTAGTTTGCACACTTTTGCACAAGGGAATAATGGATCCTTGATCTTATTGCTGTGGTTAGGCTTTGCCTTAATTTCTATCTTGTATTTGCGTATGCTTGCAAGATGTTTAATCATAATAGTACACTTATCTTAGTCTAGAAGGTGTGCTAGCATAGATCCACCCACTCAACACTTATCAACACTACCCACCGTACCGATACGGAGTATGGTGAAAGCGCATGACTACCTCTCCATGTGTCCTCAAGAACGCTTTAGTATTTATAAGTTCAGTTGCCAGGCTTATCCTTTACTGAAAAGGATTGGGCCACTCGCTGCTCCTCAGCACTATTTACTTTGCTTGCTTTTGTCTTATTGTTGCTTATATCGAAAACCCCTAAAAAGTTATCTTTCAGTGCTTGCAGTTATTCCTTGTCCAAAATCACTTATCAATACCTTTCGCTCCTCGTTGGGTTCGACACTCTTACTTATCGAAAACACTGCAATAGATCCCTTATGGTTGTGGGTCATCAAGTACCATTTTCTGGCGCCATTGCCGGGGAGCATAGCGCTATTGGTAAGTGAAGCTGGTAAGGAAATTTTTATATTGCTATTTTTATTTTGTTGTTGCTGCTCTTTGTCCATATGTACAACCTAGCTATTGGATCGTTGCTTATGGGGAAACGCCCCACATCTTTGGTGGTTGTTCCTCCCCCTACTGAAATTGTGCCTTATAAAATACCAGCTGGTATTATCGATTGTGTTTTGGCTAATCGTTATGGAGGAGACAGACATCCCGGTGACCACTTGCTATATTTGTCACAACTATGTTCACTATTTAAGCTTGCAGGTGTATCAATGGAGTTTGTCATGAGTAAATTGTTCTCCGTATCGCTTATAGATAAAGTTTCAGATTGGTATAGGCTTCTCGATAACTCACATTTGCTTGATTGGCAAGAGCATATGTCTCTCTTTTATACCAAGATTTATCCTCTTCTTGAAATTCATCGAGACATAAATTATATCTATAACTTTAGGTCTCGTGACGGAGAAAGCATCGCTCAAGCTTGGGGGAGATTGAAATCCCTAATTCTCAAATGTCCTATTCATGAGCTCCCCAAGAAAACTATACTTACAAATTTTTATGCTAGACTTTCTCATCAGGATAAAGAGATGCTGGATGCCTCCTCTAGTGGGGTATTTCAGACGAAAAGTGTTGAAGAAAGATGGAACCTCCTTGAAAGGATCCAGAAGAATACCGAAGATTGGGAAATAGATAAAGGTATTGAACCCACTATTAATTATGAGCATGATTATATAGAGAGCTATGTGAAAACTGATTACTTTAATACCTTTTGCTCTAAGATTGGTCTTGATTCCCATATGATGATTGATTTTTGTAAGGACTTTGCCTCTCATATTGACTCTTATAAGGAGGAGAAGTATCAGCATCATAAACCCTTCAAAGAATTACCTATTGATATTCATGTTGCTGACCCTATTTTGCCTGCAGTTATATATGAAAAGCCCCCTTTTCCCGCAAGGATAAGGGAGCACTCTTTTGTGACAGGCATAATAAATAAAAGTGAGAAAAGAATTGATGAGCCCGAGGACCAGATCAAGGTCGACCCTCAAGTTGCATTGGTTAAGGATCTTGTTACTGAAAATGCTTTAGATTCCAAAATAATTTTTTGTGCTGTTTCTACTAACCTTGTCACAGCCAAGAATAAAGGCCCAATTTCAGGTACTCCAGTAGTATCTGTTAAAATAGGAGATCACCATTATTATGGGCTATGCGATTTGGGATCGAGTGCTAGTGCTATCCCGTATTCACTTTATCAAGAGATTATAGGTGAAATTGCACCTTGTGAACTTGAAGAAGTTGATGTTACAATTCATCTTGCGAACAGAGTAACTATCTCTCCTATCGGAATTGTGAGAGACGTTGAAGTGTTATGCGGAAAGGAAAAGTATCCTACCAACTTTCTAGTACTTGGTTCCATAAAGGATAATTTTTGTCCCATTATTTTCGGTAGACCCTTTCTCAGAAATTGTGGAGCTATGATAGATTGCAAGAAAGGTAAAGTTTCTGTTGAATTCGATGGTGAGCCATATGAATTTAGTTTTTCTAAGTTCTCTAAGCAGCCTCGTGGTACTGATTTGCCTAATAACGATAAGATTATTGAAGATATTGCTTCCATTGCTATCCCTCCTAATGATACTTTGCAACAATATATGGAGGACCACAAGAATGATTTGCATATGCAGGAGAGAAATGAGCTGGACGAAATATTCTTAAGAAAACCTGCTATCCTAAAGCACAACCTTTCAGTTGAGCCTTTGGGAATTTTATCGAAACCAAAAGAAGATCCAGTGTTTGATCTTAAACCTCTTCCTGATACGCTCAAATATGCTTATTTAGATGAAAAGAAAGTATATCCTGTTATTATCAATTCTAACCTTTTAGGGTATGAAGAAGAGCAACTATTGGAAGTACTCCACAAACATCGAGGTGCAATTGGCTATACCCTTGATGACCTTAAGGGGATTAGTCCATCTATTTGTCAACATACCATCAACCTTGAGCCTGATGCAAAACCAGATGTTGATCATCAACGACGATTGAATCCGAAGATGATGGATGTTGTAAGGACTGAGATTCTCAAGCTTCTAGCCGCAGGTATTATCTACCCTATAGCCAATAGTAAGTGGGTAAGCCCGGTCCATTGTGTTCCAAAGAAAGGAGGGACAACTATGGTTCCTAATGATAAGAATGAACAAATACCTCAGAGAATTATTATTGGATATAGAATGTGCATTGATTACAGGAAGCTGAACAAGGCAACCAGGAAGGACCACTACCCGTTGCCGTTCATCGACCAAATGCTTGAAAGGTTATAAAAAATACTCACTTTTGTTATCTTGATGGTTATTCTGGCTTCTCTCAAATTCATGTTAACACTGCTGATCAAGAGAAGACCACTTTTACTTGTCCCTATGGTACTTATGCTTACAGGCGTATGCCTTTTGGTTTATGTAATGCCCCTGCTACTTTTCAAAGGTGCATGTCTGCTATCTTTCATGTTTTTTGTGAAGAAATTGTGGAGGTATTCATGGACGATTTCTCCGTCTATGGAACCTCTTTTGACCATTGTCTCCACAACCTTAATAAAGTTTTGCAGAGATGTGAGGAGACAAATTTGGTGCTTAACTGGGAGAAGTGCAACTTTATGGTCAACGAGGGAATTGTTATTGGCCACAAGATTTCCGAGAGGGGAATCGAGGTGGACAGGGAAAAGATTGAAGCAATTGAAAGGATGCCCTATCCAAGGGACATCAAAGGTATTCGTAGTTTTCTCGGTCATGCTGGTTTCTATAGAAGATTTTTTAAAGACTTTTCTAAGACTTCAAGACCCCTCACTGATCTTCCCCAGAAGGATGTTCCTTTTGCTTTTGATGAAGACTGTAAGGAAGCCTTCAAAGTTCTTAAGAAAGCTTTAATAACCGCTCCTATAGTACAACCACCTGATTGGAATTTACCTTTTGAAATTATGTGTGATGCTAGTGATTTTGCTGTTGGAGCTGTTTTAGGGCAAAGGGTTGATAAGAAGTTGAATGTTATATATTATGCTAGCAAAACCCTTGATAGTGCTCAAAAGAATTATGCTACCACTGAGAAGGAATTCTTAGCAGCAGTGTTTGCTTGTGATAAGTTTAGGCAGTATATTGTTGATTCTAAGATTATTGTTCATATTGACCATGTTGCCATTAAGTATCTTATGGAGAAGAAGGATGCCAAACCAAGACTCATCCGATGGGTACTCCTTCTTGAAGAATTTGATTTGCAGATTGTCGATAGGAAAGGAGCAGACAATCCGGTGGTGGACAATCTTTCAAGGATGGAAGATATACCGCATGATCCCATTCCAATGAACGAAAATTTTCCAGACGAACAACTAGCTGTTGTTAAAGTACAATCTCTCTCCGATCCTTGGTTTGCAGATTATGCTAACTTTATCGTTGCAAAGTTTTTGCCTCCAGGTTTAACATTTCAGCAAAGGAAGAAGTTCTTCCACGATTTGAGGCCTAAGTGGAGCCGGAGACGAGCTCCAGGGGGCCCAGGCGCCCCCCTGGCGCGGCCTACCCCCTGGCCGCGCCGGGAGGCCGCCTGGGCACCTAGGAGTCCGTCTCCGACCCCACTTTGGCTCGTTACCTTCCTTCTTTTGCAGAAATTTTTGCTATATATTTGCCCGGATTGTTCCGGCAACGTATCTCGCAATTTCATGTGTTTTCTTTTCGATTTGTTTCTGCCAGAAAATCTTTCAGCTAGACCTAGGTGCCATGCCTTCCCCAAGTTCCCCCAAGGACAAGTTCGCCATCAACGTCATCAACCCTTACCTCGCTGAGGTGAAGAAGCACCCCTAGTTCCTTCGTGTGGAGGATGGCGACCTCCACAAGGAGGATCTGAAGGGACCAGTCAACGAAGGGAACACCGAGGAGAGGCTGAAGGAGATGGAACATGAGGTCTTCAAGTTCAAGAAGATGGTGGAGCGTGGTGTTGAAGCTAACTTCGACATCATGAACGAAATAGAGGCTTCCCATAAGAAGGAGATGAAGGATATGTGGTCAAGTTTGGCCGCACTAGAAGAAAAAGTTTATGAGCTTCAAGCATAGATCTATGATCTGCAGAACCAAAACTGTGAGTATGAACTAAAGTTTCTGCGCATGGGTTTGGGTGCTGAGTGCAGGATCCTGGAGACGGGAATGTCCTTCGAGACTGGAGAGCAGCTGCCTTGGAAGCGCTTCGCCAATGAGTACGTGGTCAACAAGAACAAGAATGAGGAGTAAATCTCCTCGGGTAATGGCATCCCCTTAGCTTGTTCCAAGCTTGGGGGAGTGCCCGGTATCTTTATCATTATCTTTGTCTTTTAGAGTCAAGTAGAGTCGTATCATGTCTAGGGAAGTTATCTTATAAAATAGGTGTTTGCATTGAGGTGTATCACTCCTTTTTGGAGAGTTATGTATCCGTGAGTGTGGAGTCGTCTATGATGGAATATTAATAAGAAGTCTATTGATCCCTTCGCTGCACTCGGTATTCTCTTCACGCAATCGACCTTATGATGACTCTTACGGGGAGTATTGACCTTATATCAGGTATGGTTTTGAAAACTTTATTTAATCTTGGCAAACATAGCTTTGGTCATAACAACAAGCATGATTTTCTCAAAGTAGCGACATAGCCAAACCCTTTATGTTATTATGCTTGAAGCGTTATGTTGACAAGGAAGACAACTTGATGTGCTATGCTTATTTTTAATGTTTATGCTTTACATTGCTTGCATCTAAGTCATCATCAATTGTCTGTTCTCTCAAAGCCTTTGCTAGCCAAACCTCTATACTAAGCGGAATTCTGCTTGTACATCCATACCCTGAGACCAGTATTTTCCATATGAGTCCACCATACCTTCCTATTCGTGGTATTCCACTACCACTCTTAAAGTATAGAATTTATGTGTTATCCTTAAATGTTCAAAATCTTCTATTTTGTGTACCTGTTTTAGCTCATGAGGAAGTAGTAGTTAATTCATGATCTTATTAAGTTGGACAAGTTTTATCCCGGGATTGCATGTCTATTTGCAACCCCCTAATACAAGGAGGAACTGGAATGAGTGCGCCCAGCTCACAAAAGATAATACAACAAACAAACCCTCCTTCACGCTTTGTTCATGAGAAATCAGAAAAATTTGGCGGTGATAAACAAAGGAGATTGCGGGGATGTGATCGTCCCCGTATGGGAGCCGTTCCTCGAAACTTGTCCAATTTGAGAAGTAATTGAGTTATCTATTAGCATTCGTTGATAAATCATGCACCTCTCAAAAACTTGTTTTCATTCTGTTTGATTTAAGGATAACACTTAAGTTTTACCTACTTCCCTAGAGCAGGGCCTGTCTTTTAGTTTTAGGTTGAGTCAGTTTTTCCTACTTCTTTCTATTCGAGAGCAGACACTTGATGTTGATGAGGATTCATTCATATAAAGCTGCATTAATATCTGTCATACTGCATCCTTGTTGACATTATCTTTTGATAAGTAAGTTGTTTGCGAAAGGTTTTGCCAAGAAAACATCTTCCTTTGTGTTAACATTTTCACTTCGTGCCTAATAACGTGTTCTTTCAAATCTTCAATTTGTTTCATCTTATTTCTAAATAGCAGAAGTGAAAACTATCAGTTGTTCTTTGACCAAAGGTCATGTTTGCCATGATTTGATGAGTTTCCTTAGCCCTACTTTTGATTATAATTGTTATTACTCTTTCATAAGGGCCTTATGAATTGAAGAATGTTGTTGAGGATGTTTGGATTTGGTGAAGAAATCATGATGCTTCTTTTCCGTATTCTATTTATCGACACTTCACTCTCTAAACTTGTGGACAGGTTTACCGAGCTCAGTTTTTGCTTGGGGACAAGCGAGGTCTAAGCTTGGGGGAGTTGATACGTCCAAAATGCATCACTATTTTATATCGTAATTCATCCTTATTCATTGATATATTTCATATTACGATGATGTTCTTATGTTGTTTTGGCTTGTTTTACACAGTTTGCAACTTTCCGGTGCCGAAGCAGCAGACCCAGGATTCAGCGGTAAAAATTGGACGCTGAGTTGCTGAAGAAGAATACCTCCAAATTACCTGAAAATCGACGGAGGTTATTTTCCAGAAGATTAATGAAGATACGCCGAAGAGGGGCAAGAGGGGGGCCACAGGGTGCCCAGGCGGTCACCTGGCGCGGCCCCACCCCTGGCCGCGCCGGGAGGGCGGCTGGGGCCCTGGGACCACCCCCGGATCCCCCCTCTGGCCTATATACTCTTCGTCGCCCGAAAACCCAAAAAGGACGAGTTTTTACGGAGTTCCGCCGCCGCTCCGTGGCGGAAACCTACAGAGAAGAAAAGGGCTCTCCGGCGGGCAGATTCCGCCGAGGAGATCACCTCCCGAAAGGGGAGATCATCGCCATCGTCATCACCATCGTCACGGGCATCATCGAGATCATCATCAACATCATCCCCAACATCAGCACCATCTCCACCACCATCCAATCTCACCTCACAAGTTTATCTCGTGTTGTAATCTGTACTATCTATCCTCTCTACTCTAACGGTGTTGATTACTACTTTGTGGTGAATGCTATTGAGTTTTGTTGGAGAAATATCATTATGTCCAGATTGTTTACCACCTATTTATCACCTCTGAACATGATCACTTTTATGTCTTGTGAGTAGTTACTTTAGTTCTTGAGGACATGGGAGAAGTCTTGTTGTTAGTAGTCATATGATGTTGAAGTATTAGTTGTTGTTTGATATTTAAGTTGCGTTGTTATTTTCCTAGTGGTGTTGTGTGAGTCGAACACTCAACACTTCGCCTTATTAAGGACCTAGGGGAATACATTGTGTACAAAGGATGCTTACGGTGGGTTGCTGGAATGACAGAAACCTGAACCCTAGTTTGCACACTTTTGCACAAGGGAATAATGGATCCTTGATCTTATTGCTGTGGTTAGGCTTTGCCTTAATTTATATCTTGTATTTGCGTATGCTTGCAAGATGTTTAATCATAAGAGTACACTTATCTTAGTCTAGAAGGTGTGCTAGCATAGATTCACCCACTCAACACTTATCAACACTACCCACAGTACCGATACGGAGTATGGCGAAAGAGCATAACTACCTCTCCATGTGTCCTCAAGAACGCTTTAGTATTTTTAAGTTTAGTTGCCAGGCTTATCCTTTACTGAAAAGGATTGGGCCACTCGCTGCTCCTCAACACTATTTACTTTTCTTGCTTTTGTCTTATTGTTTCTTATACCGAAAACCCCTAAAAATTTATCTTTCAGTGCTTGCAGTTATTCCTTGTCCAAAATCACTTATCAATACCTTTCGCTCCTCGTTGGGTTCGACACTCTTACTTATCAAAAACGCTGCAATTGATCCCTTACGGTTGTGGGTCATCAATAACCAAACCCCCATACACTCCTCCTCGGGGTACTTCTCTCTTTGTGAACCTCCTCATTAGATTGAGAGTTACCGATAATAAGTGCATGAGTTCTTCGGACTAATGTAAGTATTGAAATCCGACACTTCCACCTCATATTTGCTAGACTATTCGGTACCGTGCATTTCCCTCTTCTCACCCCGAGAGTTGGCGTCCACCTCGCCGGTGCATCCAAACCCTTGGCATGATACGCTCTGTCATCATAAACCTCCTTATAATTTTCCTCAAAACAACCAGCATACCTACCTATCAAGGCATTTCCATAGCCTTTCCGAGATATATCGCCATGCAACATCCACCTCTTCATGACTTGATCTTCATGTCATACATGTTCCTGCTACACTGGCAGAGGCATACATTTGGATACATCATGATAGCTACATCTTCTTTATGTTAAGTACCTTGTAAAGTGTCAAGATCTTCTATACCTTCTTATAAAATAGAGTGTTTCCCTTAAATGAGTAAAAGATTCCAAAGTGGACAAAATAAAAGATCCCAAAGAGGACAAATGAGAGTTAAATAGAAAGAGCCATTGAGACCACCAAAAAAATACAAAAAAATAGAAAGAAGAGAAAAAGAAATAAAAAGAGAGAAAGGGGAAACACTACTATTCTTTTGAAAGATCCACACTCGTACTCCCTCTTATCTTTGTACTCCATAGAGATGATCATTTATGCATATAGCTATGTGGGGACCTTCACACTATAGAACTTGGCTTGCATATTGCAAGGATGAGCCTCCTCAAAGGAGCTCTAGGTCTTCATGAGCGAGCAAGTTGGATGCACCCACACTAGTTCCATTGGAGAGCTTTTCTTAGCTCGTATGTGCATCCGTTGCATGGAAATCCCTACTCCTCACATGATATCTATCATTTGGACTTCTCGCCTATGATTGTCCTCATTGATGTGAGACTTTCTCACCTTTTTTATCTTCCTCCTCCACCATATTTCTCTCTTTGCCATCCTAAGTGTCAACTCTCGTGCTTACGCTCATCCATTCCATGAGTGCTCAAAATATCGAAAAGGAGTGGATCAAATTGACTTGTACCTGGCTAGTGGTCTGGGGACGAGTCAAGATAAGATTCCGAAGCAGACCAAGTGTGAAAATTTGGCAACAAAATTATTTTTTCTCTCATATAACCATACCCCCCTTCTTGCACGCAAACACCATTTGGATACATTCGAGTCACGGTCAGCGAGAGCTCTTGCACCTAATGTTCTTTTGTTGCTTGTTTCAATGCCAATATAGACTCTTGCCTATTATGACTTGAATTGAATCACATACCTTGATTGCTTTACTTTCAAAGTTCTTATATGGTTGTTCGCATGTCACCACAGAAATTATGCTTGTTATCATTTACCTACTCGAGGACGAGCAGGAATTAAGCTTGGGGATGTTGATACGTCCCAAACGTATCTATAATTTCTGCTTGTTCCATGCATGTTTTGTGTGATATTGATATGATCTATATACACTTTCATACACTTTTGATCATACTTGGAGTAACTTATTAACTCAGTGCACCACAGTGCCAGTTCCTGTTTTCTGCTATTTTTCTATTTCAAGTTTCCCTTATATTAAAAGTGCTCCGAAAATTCGGAAAAAATTAGATAAAAAATAAATGCAACGGAACCTTCTGGAGTCCCGAAGGAGAGCCGGAGAAGACCCACCAAGGCCCCCCTGGCTGCCCCCCTTCGCCTATATATTTCCCGTGACGCGAAATGTCCCAAGACAGAACCCTGGTTCGCGATCTTGCCTCTGTTCTGCCGCCGCCGCGCTTCCAAGATTTGGAGCGCCAGCAGACCTCTTCCATGCACCCTGCCGGAGGGAGGATTGACCTCCGGGAGCTTTTCCTCCACCATGGACGCTTCCCGGATGATCCATGAGTAGTTTCCCTTGGACCATGGGTCCGTGATCAGTAGCTATGTGATGTTCTCCTCCCCTATTTGTTCTTCATTGTTTAGACCCCGTGAGCTGCCCTACATGATCGAGGCACATATGTAATTTTCTGCTGTTGCTATGCTGAGTTTGCTGGGATCTGATGGATTATGAGACTATGTTCAGTTTGTGATTGAGTAATATATTTGGTTCTTATCTTTTATATTCTTGTTCCTAAGTAATTCTTGCATGTTCTCCGATGATGTTTATTGCTTTGGCCAAGTAGTAGGTAGTGACTCCAAGAGGGAATGTTATGCTCGATTGTTGGTTCACGCCCCCCGATGACACGCTTGAATGACAGAAACATGAGTCTAGGGGATGTGTTTTTGCCACAAGGGGGAAAGCAACGGTGCTTGTAACCGCGGTTGCAAACATTGTTTACTTTACACAAAGTGCTTTTTAATGCAGTTGTCTGTTGCTTTGGGTTTACACTTTGGGTGGGGCTCGCAACTTAATACCAGCGAGATGTTCTGGATAGATATCTCAAGGTGGATGATTAGTAGTAGATGCAATTGGATTTAGGTCTACTTATTTTGGCGTACCGCCCATGCTTTTGAGCATCGTCCTTTCTTTGTAGCATAGTTAGCATTGCGGTGCGTTTTTAATCATGTCAATTGCCCAGTTGTGATTTGTTTACCTCACATAGCAGTTTTATCGTCTTTTGGGAGAGAGACATCACTAGTGAACATCACGGGACCCCGGTCCATATTCTCATCACTTTTTACACGCTCTTTTATTTTCCTGCTTTTACTTTCCAGCTGCTATCATTATTATCTTTTATCTGTTGCGTTGATTCTTTTTGAACAGCAAGTCCGGAGAGATTGACAACCTCTCTGTACTCGTTGGGAAGCAAAGTTATTTGTGTTGTGTGCAGGTCCACGTCAATTGCGATGTTGACACCACTTATCATTGCCGGAGTCCTATGGGAGACAAACCCTATCCTCTACATAGGAGAAATTTTCCGCTACATTACATCTAACCTTCCACTTGGGGTAACCAACGAGGATAGAGTATCAACATGCGGTACTGAATGCTCGACTGCAATTCCCATTTCCATGGTTCCATGCTGCATCAGGCAATCGTTGGTCCACTTAGAGAAGCGTCAATGTGTACCATAAAGTACCAGAACGGCCCTGGGATGGGATGAATTGGACCACATATGTCCCCTTGGATGTGCCCAAGTTGGGATTTCATCCTTCACTTTTAAGGGAACGGTCTAATGATTAACTTCCCTGTAGCGCATGCAGAACACAGAAAATTATCAGGATTCGAGAAGTTTTCACATTAACATTATGACCATCCGATTTGTCAATTGTATTCATCATCATACTAAGACAAAGTAGCCTAATCTATCATGCTAGAGGAAAAATAGTTCTGAGCTTCGGAAGGTAGTGTACACAGGCAGTGCTACAATTATCGTGTAGCATAGCCCGGTGTCCAATGGAGGAAAAAACTTTTAGTAACATGTTTACCACTTTCATCATGCTCGGTGAATTTGGGATATTCTGGCCAACCACAACACCGATCTCAACAGGAGACTATTAGCGTGAATGTTTATGGAACTTAAGAGGTTGCGAGTGACTCGGGGGTACAACGATGCATCACTTAATGATCAAAGTTGTTCCCTTGGGTTAGTATGATAGTGGCTCATCCGGAGCTAGATCGCAGCCGGCGATTGTCATAATATTCCCTCGAGATTAAACTCAAAGAACATAATCTCTCTCAAAATGGTAATTGTGTATCGTTTTCCACAAGACATGTTTACTCCATTGGGGTGCCACACGTGTTCTAAGATATCGCATTGACGAATATAATGAAGCGAGGAAGAAGCAACATTACATAAAACAAAATGCATTATATCTCAGAACATAACATGCCATCATATTTAAATAGAGAAATTAATGAATGATAAAATATCATTCAAGCATCAAAATAATGAATTGGATTTGCTCATTTAGAACTTAAAATCCAAAATCCAAAATGTATCAAAACTGTCATAGGAACCATGAATATTTAGGAGACTAGGGAGAGTCAATGATTACATCATCGACTTGGGCCTAGATTTCAAGCTGACTAAGCTTCTCCACATCTTAGGTTATTCCAAGGTAACAACATACTGAGCCAGTATGGGGTGGGCGAGCAACAAGTGCGCTTTACCATGTCCACTTTCATAGGCATCGAGGCGGGGGCGCCAAGTGCTCTACGGTGGGCACCTATAGAGGTTCTTCCATGGGAGCCGATGGTGCCTCCCCCAGAATATACCATCGTTGCTAGTGGTGCCGCCCTGGACAATGTAGATACCCCAAACTTGTAGCACCACAAAAATTCCACTCTATACTCTCATGCGAGCGAACATTGTATTTCGTTCTGGCCAACAGCTATATGAAAGCGTGCCAAAAGTGAGAAAACACTCTGTTTCTGCCGTGTACTCATTTTGTAAAGTATGGCAGAGATGGAATTTAAAGAAGGGCAACACCCATACATACTCGTTCAGAGTAGTGGTGGTAGGACCAGCTGGGTCCTCAAGTTATAGTCCACTCGAGTCGGTAGGGTAGTATCTTGTGACAGACTTTCTTGGTGATCTCCCGATGATGATTCCGATCATCAACAATACAACAAATGTTTCAAGATTACAACAGGTAATCTGATTACATTGGGTAATTTGATTACATCAGGTTATCTATTGCATATTGCGATGATGATACAAATTTATCCATTAACATGATGTTCCAATATTTAAAAACATGCTAACAATGATTCAAAGCGATTAAAAGTAATTAAACAATTAATTATAGCCATGAAAACATGTATTACAAGCATGGTGATGACGAAAACATGTTAAGCATATCACAAATTATTTGCACGGTAGAAACTGAGATGTGCGATATGATGATAATGGTTTCTCGCCCTTCGTTGGTTACCCCAAGTGGAAGGTGAGATGTAGGATAGCAACAAATTTCCCTCAGTGAAGATACCGAGGTTGAGTATCGAACCTGTAGGACGACGATAATGATAAGTAGGTGGTTCGGCAAGTGATGCGCCGTTGAAAATCACTTGCTTCTCCTGGACCTACACACAGAAACAAATAACTTTGCTCCCAACGAAGTTCAGAGAGGTTGTCAATCTCTTCGATCTTGTTGTTTACATAGGATCAAACACAAGGGATAATGGTGATAGTGATAGCAACTAGAAAGTAAAAGAAGGAAATTAAATGAGTGTGTAAACAGTGATGAGAATATGGACCGGGGTCCCGCGATGTTCACTAGTGATGTATCTATCCCAAAAGACGATAAAACTGCTATGCGAGGTAAACAAATTACAGCTGAGCAATTGACAGGATAAAAAACGCACCGCAATGCTAACTATGCTACAAAGAAAGGACGAGGCTCAAAAGCATGGGCGGTACGCCAAAATAAGTAGACCAAAATCCAACTGCATCTACTACTAATCATCCACCTTGAGATATCTATCCAGAACACCTTGCTAGTATTAAGTTGCGAGCCCCACCCAAAGTGTATGTAACAGCCCAGATTTCACAAAAATTAAAATTTTGTTTTCGGTGTGAATTGTTTGATTGTCTGATTTGTTTGCGGTGTTTGCATCCCCGATTTATCGATCGGCGATTATTTTTCCCCCTCTTATCTCGTACCGGACGGAGACCGACCCTTGCCACCCTGACACTCGACCTTTGCGACACCGGGTTTCACCCGATCATCGTCGCGAAAATCGCACGAGACCAGCCGCAGCCAACGAAACGAAAACCCCGTTTAATAGGTAAACGGGATATTTTTATAGCGCTCCGGAAAGTGTTCTCGGAACGGTTGCAGCGCGAGGTGAACGCCGCCGGCTCGACTCGCTGATCGCGCAGTTCGAAGTTTTACCCGAATCGGAGGTACTGCGGACCCCCGGCGGTCAGAAACGTGAGCACGGCGCGCGCGAGAGAAAACCCGTGGATGTTTTTGCAAACTGCCAGGCACCTGGGCTATATAAAGACCACCATGCTCCCACTCCTTTATAGGGTTCCCCCTAGTCCAAATTCGCAGCCACCCCCTCCACTTTGCCCCATTTTCGCCCAAAACACCCCTACCCCAAAAATCTCCAGATCCAGAGCAACTCTGACCGTCGGATCCGCAGATCGACGGACCAGAGCGTGCCACGTCACCCATCTCTCCTCCACCCTTCCTTCCTCTCTCCTCACGTGGAATCAGCCCGAGCCGCCCCGGCCTCGCCTCCGGCCACCTCACTGCCAAGACTCCAGCAGCGCCTCTGCCTGGTGAGCCACCACCCCGGCCGCAGCTCCTCCTTCCTCTCTTCCTCTGAGCTCCCTCCCTCTTCTCTTGCAGCACGAAGTAGCCGCCAGGGACGCTCGCATGGAGCAGGCCGAAGGAGCTCGCCGCCGTTGCCCTTGAAGCCCGTCCTGGACACCGCAGGGACCTCGCCGGCGACCGGATCGGGAAGATCCGCCGCGCGCGCACCACCCCAGCCTCCATGCACCGCCCCCTCGCCGGAGGGCCGACGGCGCCGCCGGACGCCGTCGTGCGGGATCCAGCGCGCCCCACCACCGTGGACCGCTGCGGCCACGTGGGCCCCTGCAGCGCAGCCCAGTTCGGCCTGCAGCCACGGCCCGACCGCCCCCTCCAGGCCTGCTCTCTCTCTTGGGCCTGGCCCAAAGGTGAGGCAGCCCCTCCCCTTTTTTTCCTTTTTTTTCTGCGAGTTGGGCCTGGTCAGTAGCAGATTCGGCCCGTTAGCTATTTTATTTCCTTTTCTAGTTTATTTATTTTGGCAGTTTGTAATAGCTTTTTGCGGTAGCTATATCTTTTCATGGGTAGCTCCGATGGAGATGCTTTCTACATGAAAGTTGCTCCATTTTGCGCGTAGATTAATAAAATGTACTTTGTTTACATGTTATTTACCTGCTATTTACAACTGCTTGCCACTCTAAACTGTAATTGCCATAACTTTTTAACCGTTGCTCTGATTAAAATGTTCTTTATATGTAACTTGACTAGAATTAAATGTAGATTATGTTTATGCTGTTCTTGCTTGCTAAATAAAATAATAAAATTATGTTTAGGACAAAACAGTACCAAATTCAATAAATATCGTGGGGTCCCCAATAGTTTGCCATGTATAGGTTTTACCCCCCACTTAAATTGACTAGCTTAGGTAGTTTATTTATGCTTCACCTCTTGCCATGTTTGTGTGCTATGCCATGTTTGCTTGAGTTGCCATGTTAACAACCTTTGTTGATCACCTGTAGCTAAGGAACTTGAACCACCGTAAACGTGTGATATTCGTCCTGTGTGACCGATACCCCACTTAAAATGTTAGTAACCGTTCTGACGATAGATCCGTATCGCGTTGCTGTGTCGTGTGATGTATTCTTGATCTTGTGTTGCCCCGTAGAAATAGAGTGCCTGCTCGTTGATTGCTTTCCAATGTTTACCGTCTTGTGTGCTTCCGCGGGTACCTCTCGGAGACGTTGCGAGCGTGCGATCGACTACACCTTCGGAACCCGACTTATCAACAGGCAAGGACTATACATTACTTATGATCCATTCTATTTCAACCAGCGGTTTGCATGCTAGTCTTGGTTAGGTTCGATGTTTGATCCTACCACATGTTTACAGCCTCTTTCAAACCGATACAACCATGTCCCCTCCTAGCAAACCATGTACTACTATGTTACTATTGCTCGTTGCTCAGCCCCTGCTTAGTATGCATGCTTAGGATGCTACGATGTTACCCTGTTACTCCTTGGTTGGGCTATCACATTATTATATTGTTGTTGATGATATGATTATTATAATGTTGACTATGTTCGACGAAGGATGGAAGGTCTAGGCTATCCTGCCCCGACGCTTTATTCCATTCGAGTCACCTTGGATCCGAGTTCCGGGTATTGGTTTTAAGACTGAGCGTGCCTAACCGCGTGTAGGATTTTATGGGGTCCCCTTTTCTTACCTACCTAGCTTCAAACATTTCTAGTGGTGGCCCAAGCTGATTTACCATTTGAAACCGTGTGTGTGCTGGTCAGCTGCCAGTAGTTTTTAAACCAACCCGGACCAGTAAGGACATAGTTCCCTTGCTGGCCCATCATGACCGGCTGAGGACCCGGTTTCCCATGTGTGATTAACCGGCAATCCAAACCTGGAGTCATACGGTACAAACCAGATCGAGAGCGCGGCCGGCTCCTGAGCTGGATGTCGACTCACCGGGGGCCACCCGGATTTGTTCGTTGTTAGCTAGAGGGACCTGTCGTTTCAGATCTCTTGGAACTAAATCATAAAATGGTTGCCTGTGATGGGTAGCAACTGAGAGAGATGGGCGTGCGTGCGGAGCCTTGTAATGGGCAGTTGGCACACCCCTGCAGGGTTAAATATTTTCGAGAAGCCGTGTCCACGGTTATGGACGACTTGAGACCTACTCCTTGTTCATAGACAACAACAACTGAGATAATCTTAATATAACTTGATCAATGTGTGTGTGCCTTGACTACTTCTTCTTCGTCGGGATGCGAAGATGAGGACAAGGATATGATAGGTGTTATGATTGCGTAAGTAGTTAATAGCAAGACTTGTGGAGGCGATTCCTCATCGAATGCTTGGCTTCTTATCTTACTCTCTAGATCGTTAGCCACTTCATAAATGCTAGTGCGGCAGCAACCTCACCACTTACCCCTTCCTTACCGTAAACTACTAGTTGTCCTAGAATGGCGAGTGATGAAGTCCTTGCTGGGTCAGATGACCACTACAGTTGGATGCTGAGTACTTCTGTACTCATGATACTACCCCACAGGGTTCTTGATCGACAACAGGTATGGTGATCGACTTTTCACGTCGAGACTCGACGACGACTAGTTAGGCGGATCCCGGCGGAGGGCCTGGACCCGTGTGGTTATGGGGATCGATGTTTTTCTCTTTGCCACTAGGCATTTGCTTGTAGTCTGTACTCAGACATATATCTTCCGCTGTTGTATTGTATTAAGGAAGTTGTATGAAGATTGTATGAGATGTTGTATCCTTGTATCTGTAATGTTGTGATATCATGTTGGAAATCCGGGGCATATGGCTTTGTCATATGTCGCGGTGGGACCGATATGTGCTTCGTCCCCGGATCTGGGTGGAAACACCTAGATCTGGAACAGTACCGCATATTGGGCCTTACAACTTGGTATCAAAGCCTTATCGACCGTAGGATCCCTTCTCTGGCCGAAGTCGAGTCTAGATAAAAACTATTTTGTAGTTACTAAGTTAGTTATCGTAGAGTAGGAATATTTTTACTCCTTACCCTTGCTCTGGTCAGGACAAGTGTCTTAAGTGTTTTATTCTCTCTTTATCCCCTTTCAAACTTTAGGATCTCGCTGAGTGTGGACTTTCGGAGCCGTTACAATGCCTTGCTTGCAGCGTATTGTCTCGATTCCGAGCTCAGGTGGGAATTCCTGTAGTACCTTTAGCTTCTCCGATTTTGGGTATCGTCTGGGTCATTCATTTCCCTCCCTCCTTTTGCCGGTGTTTTCACGTCTTGCGTCGAAAAGCACTATCCCTTTGACCAGGTTTTAGATGTCGTTCTTCCTCTTGGCACTGACGGTTTCGTTCTTCCTACGATGTCGTCTCTCTGGGGAAAATTTATCTCGACCGAAGTTCGACGTCGACATGGAACAGAGTCCCTTGTTGGTGGCATTGAAGATCGTCTACTCTCTTCTTTCCCCTTCCCCTCTCCCCCGGATCGTCCTGGATCTCGGGACGAGATCCCCTGTTGGTGGAGTTGTATTGTAAAAGCCCAGATTTCAAAAAAATTAAATTTTTTTTTTCGGTGTGAATTGTTTGATTGTCTGATTTGTTTGCGGTGTTTGCATCCCCGATTTATCGAACGACGATTATTTTTCCCCCTCTTATCTCGTACCGGACGGAGACCGACCCTTGCCACCCTGACACTCGACCTTTGCGACACCGGGTTTCACCCGATCATCGTCGCGAAAATCGCACGAGACCAGCCGCAGCCAACGGAATGAAAACCCCGTTTAATAGGTAAACGGGATATTTTATAGCGCGCCGAAAAGTGTTCTAGGAACGGTTCCAGTGAGAGGTGAACGCCGCCGGCTCGACTCGCTGATCGCGCAGTTCGAAGTTTTATCCGAATCAGAGGTACTGCGGACCCTCGGGGGTCAGAAACGTGAGCACCGCGCGCGCGAGAGAAAAAGCGGGGATGTTTTTGCAAACTGCCAGCCACCTGGGCTATAGAAAGACCACCACACTCCCACTCCTTTCTAGGGTCCCCCCTAGTCCAAATTCGCAGCCACCCCCTCCACTTTGCCCCATTTTCGCCCAAAACACCCCGACCCCAAAAATCTCCAGATCCAGAGCAACTCTGGCCGTCGGATCCGCAGATCGACGGACCAGAGCGTGCCACGTCACCCATCTCTCCTCCACCCTTCCTTCCTCTCTCCTCACGTGGAATCAGCCCGAGCCGCCCCGGCCTCGCCTCCAGCCACCTCACTGGCAAGACTCCAGCAGCGCCGCTGCCTGGTGAGCCGCCACCCCGGCCGCAGCTCCTCCTTCCTCTCTTCCTCTGAGCTCCCTCCCTCTTCTCTTGCAGCACGAAGTAGCCGCCAGGGACGCCCGCATGGAGCAGGCTGAAGGAGCTCGCCTCCGTTGCCCTTGAAGCCCGTCCTGGACACCACAGGGACCTTGCCGGCGACCGGATCGGGAAGATCCGCCGCGCGCGCACCACCCCAGCCTCCATGCACCGCCCCCCTCGCCGCGCCCCTCGCCGGAGGGCCGACGGCGCCGCCGGCCGCCGTCGTGCGGGATCCAGCACGCCCCACCACCGTGGACCGCTACAACCACGTGGGCCCCTGCAGCGCAGCCCAGCTCGGCCTGCAGCCACGGCCCGACCGCCCCCTCTAGGCCTGCTCTGTCTCTTGGGCCTGGCCCAAAGGTGAGGCAGCCCCTCCCCCCCTCTTTTCTGCGAGTTGGGCCTGGTCAGTACCAGATTCGGCCCGTTAGCTATTTTTTTTCCTTTTCTAGTTTATTTATTTTGGCAGTTTGTAATAGCTTTTTGCGGTAGCTATATCTTTTCATCGGTAGCTCCGATGGAGACGCTTTCTAGATGAAAGTTGCTCCATTTTGCGCGTAGATTAATAAAATGTACTTTATTGCCATGTTTAACTTTGTTTACATGTTGTCTACCTGCTATTTACAACTGCTTGCCACTGTAAACTGCAATTGCCATAACTTTTTAACCGTTGATCTGATTAAAATGTTCTTTATATGTAACTTGACTAGAATTGCATGTAGATTGTGTTTATGCTGTTCTTGCTTGCTAAATAAAATAATAAAATTATGTTTAGGAAAAAACAGTACCAAATTCAATAAATATCGTGGGGTCCGCAATAGTTTGCCATGTATAGGTTTTACCCCCCACTTAAATTGACTAGCTTAGGTAGTTTATTTATGCTTCACCTCTTGCCATGTTTGTGTGCTATGCCATGCTTGCTTGAGTTGCCATGTTAACAACCTTTGTTGATCACCTGTAGCTAAGCAACTTGAACCACCGTAAACGTGTGGTATTCGTCGTGTGTGACCGATAGCCCAATTAAACTGTTAGTAACCGTTCTCGACGATAGATCTGTATCGCGTTGCCGTGTCGTGTGATGTCTTCTTGATCTTGTGTTGCCCCGTAGTAAAAGAGTGCCTGCTCCTTGATTGCTTTCCAGTGTTTACCGTCTTGTCTGCTTCCGTGGGTACCTCTCGGAGACGTTGCAAGCGTGCGATCGACTATACCTTCGGAACCCGACTTATCAACAGGCAAGGACTATACATTACTTATGATCCATTCTATTTCAACCAGCAGTTTGCATGCTAGTCTAGGTTAGGTTCGATGTTTGATCCTACCACATGTTTACAACCTCTTTCAAACCGATACAGCCATGTCCCCTCCCAGCAAACCATGTACTGCTATGTTACTATTTCTCGTTGCTCAGCCCCTGCTTAGTATGCATGCTTAGGATGCTACGATGTTACCCTGTTACTCCTTGGTTGGGCTATCAAATTATTATATTGTTGTTGATGATATGATTATTATAATGTTGACTATATTCGACGAAGGATGGAAGGTCTAGGCTATCCCGCCCCGACGCTTTGTTCCATTCGAGTCACCTAGGATCCGAGTTCCGGGTATTGGTTTTAAGACTGAGCGTGCCTAACCGCGTGTGGGATTTTATGGGGTCCCCTTTTCTTACCTACCTAGCTTCAAACATTTCTAGTGTGTGTGTGCTGGTCAGCTGCCAGTAGTTTTTAAACCAACCCGGACCAGTGAGGATATAGTTCCCTTGCTGGCCCATCATGACCGGCTGAGGACCCGGTTTCCCATGTGTGATTAAGCGGCAATCCAAACCTGGAGTCATACGGTAGAGACCAGATCGAGAGCGCGGCCGGCTCCTGAGCTGGATGTCGACTCACCGGGGGCCACCCGGATTTGTTCGTTGTTAGCTAGAGGGACCTGTCGTTTCGGATCTCTTGGAACTAAATCATAAAATGGTTGCCTGTGATGGGTAGCAACTGAGAGAGATGGGCGTGCGCGCGGAGCCTTGTAATGGGCAGTTGGTACACCCTTGCAGGGTTAAATCTTTTCGAGAAGCCGTGTCCACGGTTATGGACGACTTGAGACCTACTCCTTGTTCATAGACAACAACAACTGAGATAATCTTAATATAACTTGATCAATGTGTGTGTGCCTGGACTGCTTCTTCTTCGTCGGGATGCGAAGAGGAGGACAAGAATAGGATAGGTGTTATGATTGCGTAAGTAGTTAATAGCAAGACTTGTGGAGGCGATTCCTCATCGAATGCTTGGCTTCTTATCTTACTCTCTAGATCGTTAGCCACTTCATAAATGCTAGTGCTGCAGCAACCTCACCACTTACCCCTTCCTTACTGTAAACTACTAGTTGTCCTAGAATGACGAGTGATGAAGTCCTTGCTGGGTCAGATGACCACTACAGTTGGATGCTGAGTACTTCTGTACTCATGATACTACCCCCAAACTCTTTTCAGGGTTCTTGATCGACAACAGGTATGGTGATCGATGTTTCACGTGGAGACTCGACGACGACTAGTTAGGCAGATCCTGGCGGAAGGCCTGGACCCGTGTGGTTATGGGGATCGATGTTTTTCTCTTTGCCACTAGGCATTTGCTTGTAGTCTGTACTCAGACATATATCTTCCGCTGTTGTATTGTATTAAGGCAGTTGTATGCCGATTGTATGAGATGTTGTATCCTTGTATCTGTAATGTTGTGATATCATGTTGGAAACCCGGGGCATATGGCTTTGTCATATGTCGCGGTGGGACCGATATGTGCTTCGTCCCCGGATCTGGGTGGAAACACCTATATCTGGAACAGTACCGCATATCGGGCCTTACAGTGTAAGCCCATAGCAACAGACAACTGCATTAAAAAGCACTTTGCATAAAGTAAACAATCCTTGCAACCGCGGTTACAAGCATAGTTGTTTTCCCCCTGGTGGCAATAGCACATCCCTCAGACTCATATTTCTGTCACTCAAGCATGTCATCGGGGGGCATGAACCCACAATCGAGCATAACGTTCCCTCTTGGAGTTGCTACCTACTACTTGGCCAACGCAATAAACAACAACGGAGAACATGCAGGAATTACTTAAGAACAACAATATAGAAGATAAGAACCAAATATATTACTCAATCACAACCTGAAATAATCTCATAATCCATCAGATCCCAGCAAACTCAGCATAGCAACAACAGAAAGATTACATATGTGCCTCAATCATGTAGGGAAGCTCACGAGGACTAAACCATGAAGAGCAAAGAGGGGAGGAGAACATCACATAGCTACTGATCACGGACCCATGGTCCAAATAAAACTACTCACGACACATCTGGGAGGCGTCCATGGTGGAGGGTAAGCTCTCGGAGGTCCATCCTCCCTCCGGCAGGATGTCGGGAAGAGGTCTGCTGGCGTTCCCGATTTTGGAAGCGCGACGACGGCGGAACAGAGGCGAGATCGCGAAAAGGGGTTGTCTTTGGGGGTTTCGTGTCATGGAGATTAAATAGGCGAAGGGGGCAGCCAGGGGGGCACCAGGGGTCTAAGCGCCCTGGTGGCGCGGCCAAGCCCTAGGTCGCGCCACTTGGCCGCCTGGGCACCAGGTGGGGCCCTCTGGCCCTCCTTCGGGGTTCCGGAAGCTTCCATTGCGCTGATTTTTTATCTGATTTTTCGCGAATTTTTGGAGCACTTTTAATATGGGGGAAAACTGAAATAGAAAAATAGCAGAAAACATGAACTGGCACTGTGGTGCACTGAGTTAATAAGTTAGTCCAAATATGATCAAAAGTGTATGAAAGTTATCTAGATCATAGCAATATCACACAGTACATGCATGGAGCAAATATAAATTATAGATACGTTTGGGACGTATCAAACCGCAGCGGCGACCTGCAAGCATGCGGGCTCGCGAAGCAGTTAGCAGTCGATTACATCACGAACAACATAACGCGAAGGCTAGCTTGTACCCATGCATACACATTCTGCACACAACCAAGCGTGGAGTCCACGGACTTGCATATTGCACATAGCCGCATGTGTACGAGGCCAAGGCGGTGGCAGTTGTTGGATATGTGCCCTAGAGGCAAATTAATAAAGATATTTGTCACATATCCGTTTTGTTCATAATACGTTTTATACTATGCTAGAACTGTATTACTCGGAAACACTAATACACGTGTAGTATATAAACACCCGTCCCTAGTTAACTCAGATATACTAGCTCATTGGGCAATCGATGATCAAGGTATCTTGATCATGAGGTATGAACCGCCTATTGACAATGAGGTCATATCATTGGGAGAATGATGTGACGGACACAGACCCACCTAAAGCATTGCGATGTGATCAAGTCACATAGTTCAACATTGCGATGAATTTGTAACATATGGCTTAGTCCTTAAGACCGGGATGATCATACATAATTACTTTTTACCAGGAGACTTTAACTTGCATCCACCGCCTGACTGAAATATGCTGGCCATAAAGGTGTATATTAGGTCCTCCGAAGTAGACACGTTAATGAGTATGCAAATAGATCATAACGGGATTTGTCGGTCCATGTGACGGACAGGTACTCTGGGCCCACTCGGTGATATTGCATCAACACCTTGCAAGGACGTGACTAGGTCACAAGAGATGTAATAGGCACGAACGAGTAAACTTGTTTGTTGTGAACGAGGTGTGAACTTGGTATAATGGATACCGGTGATCAAGCCTCGGACAAACAAAGTACCACAGGAAAAAGGGATCAAGTCTTATCATAACGGTTTCCAAAAGCGATTGAAGTTCATTCGATGGAAGCACAGGGACTATCAAGGATTGTAACCAAGTCCAATTGATTAGTCATTGGTCAATGAGAATGTCTCTATCATGTCTGTTGTTTCCCGGACCGTAGGGTGTCACACTTACGGGGCAATCAATGCACTAGGATAGATTCGGGATCATCGGTGAAATAGGAGAAATCACCGGAATAGTTCCGGGAGAGAACGGAAGTTGGTCTGGATATTTTGAAAGGTTCAAAATAATGTTTAATTATATTTAATAATTTTTATTATTTAATTATCAGAATTAAATATTAAAATATATTTAAATTAATTAATTAAATGGGAAAAAGGAAAATGGGCCCCTTAGGGACCATTAGGGGAAGGAGGGAGTCTCCCCCCTTGGCCCATGGCGCCAAGGGAGGGGCCCATCCTCCATATGGCGCACCCCTCCCGCCCCCTTTGGTTTAGTACCACATGGGAAGTTGGAGGAGGGTGGCACCCCTCCTTGGCCTATATAAGGAGGGGTAGACCCCCCTTTTTCCATCATCTCATTGAGTTCTCTCTCTCTCTCTTTCTCCCACCTTGACCGGACTACCCTTGTTTGAAGTTTGTAATTGGTTGGGAGTTCTCCACCATAAGCAGGCCGTCTCTCTGCCAGAGTCGGGATCCGAATTCGTCTTCTTTCCGCTGCTCGCCTGGTTAGGAGCCCGGAGGGAACATCGGTTGCACCGTACGTGTGTAATCTCCTTGAGGCACTACACCTGTGGTGCTACTTCATCGCCGGAGGTTCACCGGGAGTCTCCATCTCCGGTGGTCTTCTACACGACAGGGAGGTCGTAGTTCCGAGTCTACGCCAACCACGTTCGCAAGAACGTTTCCCTCTTTCGGTCTTCAAAGGTATGAACTCCGATTCCCTCCGTTACATTACATCGCCATAGCATAGATCTTGGGTTCGGGTATCGTAGGTTGGAAAATTTTGTGTTTTCTGCCCCGTATCCCAACAGCAGTGGCCATCCAGGCTACGCCTGTGTCTACGTAAGGCAGCACAAACACAATGGCAGAGCTAGCAAGACGGCCATGACGGGCGCTGTGTGCAGCAGGCACACAGAGGCGCAATGGAGTCAGGCTAGGCTTCCGGTGTGGGCAGGCGGGTGCGGCGACCAAGTGCAGCAGTGCGCGGTGACCAGCAGGGTCACGGAAGCGGCTGGCGGCAACGCACAGAGGCAGGCTAGTCGCGGCAACACGTAGCTTTTATTTCTATTTTAGATCGCGGGCTAGCACAAGACAGCAGGTCGAGGCGGCCAGTGCACGCAGCGAGCGTATGTCAGCGGGACACAACAATCAATTCGCGGTTAAGATATGGCAAGATAAGCAACGTGCAAGCAACATCAAGCACGCGTATGGAGCTAATAATAAATGTCATCTCGACAACGTGTGCAGACTTGAGAAAGGAGAAAAAAAACCGTGCATCATCGGGACGACACGATGTGTGTACATAGGATACATCACAACGGTTCCTTAAACATCCGATGCATCGCGGCGCTACGTAGTGCGGAGCTCAGTGTGTGGCTTGGCGGCTCGGCCGACCGGGCAACACAAAATGAGTGACTCTAAGGTAGCCAACAACAATGGCGTGCTCATCGGGAGCACTTGTACATCAGGTACATAGATGATAAAAATTCATGTGTACATCAGGTACATTACGGTGGTGTCGTGCTCATTTGGAGCATGCATATGCACCGTATTTTTATGATGTAGTTAGAAAAATTCTCTTGATGCAAGATCGATCGGCATTATTCCGGCGACATCAGGTCTGCTCCGATCAAGCGAACAAAATTCACATCATAGATCGAATAAATCCGAAAGAAGGGCAAAAACGGAATCATAAACAAATATAAAACCGTTGTTTCGATCGGATCTGGATTATACCTCCGCGATGAACGACGAGAGTCTGCTTGATGGAGGCTCGAGGAAGATCAGTCGGCGGAGCTCGTGCTGATGACGTGTTCTACAACCTTTGCCGGCGAGTCCGATCCAAGGGTGTGGAGCGGGAGCGTAGTCGAAGTAGTCGTACACGCAGCACAATCACAAATGCGAAAAGTAAAGAGACACAGAGAAATAGTCTAGACTTGATCTTTATTATCAATTGATGTCTATCTCTCCATACAATACATGAGTATATATAGGGGAAGAGGGTAGGTGAAGAGAATCAAACCCTAGAGGGAAAACCCCCACCCAAGAAAGGGTGGGGCCATGCATGGCCGTATGGCAGGTTTCCCAACACATAGCAGCTCATCAGCCCCACAAATATCCTTTAATCATGCCAGGTGCCAGCCGCACACAAATTTCCAGTTTCTGTTTTAATTTTCTCTGTACTTTGATATTGAGGAGGCTTTGTTGTTATTTCAAGTAAGTTGAAAACATATATAAATTGATAGAATTTACTATAAAAATTCAAGGTGGGACTAAACATGAAAAATAAACATGAACTAACGTCAGCTTAGTTGGTTACCGTTGCCTCACCACCTCTTGGCAAACAATTTTTTTACATGGCTCTAATTTTTTCAAAGTGGGCTTTTTGCGTGAACTGGATCAGGCCCAACGGAGTGGGCTTCTGGAGAGCAGCACTGATGAGTGACGAGATTTCCTTTTTCTTTGGACTGCGGGTTTATTTGGCTAAAAGGAAGGAGTTTTTTAGCAAAAATACAAAAACGACTAAAAAAGCCACCTTCATTTATTATTAGATAAATATTTATTAACTCACAACTACTCCCTCCGTTAATATTTTAGATATTTCAATATAAATCATATATGGAGCAAAAAATAAATTGAACGATCACCGAAGGGAAGAGTTTCCCACCTGAATATATTAATTACCAATCAAAGCAAGTTCCACCATTACATTTTAACCGAGACTAGAGGAGAGGAAAGAAATTAAGCCAAACTCTGGCATAGTCCCGAGAAGTTACATTTTTGAAACAGTGAATCCAGAGCGAGAACTCTTTAGTAACATCCCTAGCCAATATCGAGCGAGGGATAAGAACCTTCCTAAAAGTGAATGAATTCTTTGCCTCCCATAGTTTCCAATAGATAACGAGTTGCATTGTAGGCCAGATGAGGGGTGCAAACCGTCGATCTTCAGAGGAGCCCATATAAAAGTTGAAGGGACACATGTTGCATGAGGGGAAACTTGCGCCAGGCGCCACATGATGCAGGGAAGGAGAGCGCGAGGTGGTCGACGTCTTCGTAGGGGTGATCACACCGAACACATGCAAGTGATGGCACAATGGTCTTGCGGTGCAGGTCCTTTTAGTATTCAATCTGCCATGGCATAGTAACCAAGCAAATATCTTCACCTTGATATGAGCTTTAGATGACCAAATCCAGCGGGCAGTAGGCTCCTCTCTACAGGCTGCCACATGAGAGAATCGTAAGCGTGCTTAGTGGATAAAGATAGCCCGACTCGTAGTTGGTGCTCATCCGTGGATGTAGAGTTCGGTAGGTCCTGCAACAAAGACAACACAACTCCTAACTCCGTAGAAGCAACCAAGGCTAGACGCCCCAGAATATTAGCATGCAAGCCTTTTTTTTGTCCAGGTTAGACGCCCCTGAATATTAGCATGCAAACTTTTTTGTCAAATTAATTATATCCTTGGTTGAGTGGGAAAAGAGGCCAGGGAAAGATTTTTTGAGGGGTTCATTGAGGAGCCATGTATCATGCACGAAGAATGTAGAGCAAAATGAGTGAATCTATGTTCTAGAATATGTCTATATACATTCTTATTTTGTTCGTATTGATTTTTTTTAAATAATACTATATATTTAGAAACGGAGGGAGGAGTAGATCAGAAGTAGTTAAGTTACCTCTTAATTATAACATATACAACGTGGTTGACGTTGGCCGGCGGTCGACCAGACCCAAGCAACCAAACGTGAATACGGTTGCATTAAAATGGATCGTCAATTGCAGCAAAACAATGTGTGTGTATTTTTCTTAATCTTTAGCATTGTTGCAACAAATATCGTGATATTATTATCGCTGACCATATTTGCCGTCGACTGATGGCAACAAATTTTACTGTTGGGTGGTAGATTTTTCACTATCGGTTGCAAAACAAATCTCAGCCTCATCATCACCGATCACACATCATCATTTTTTCTTATAGCAACAATCGATGATTGATTTTAGTTTTTCTCGTTGCTTGTTGCAGAAAAAATGTAGCGCTATCGTCGATGGTCGCACTCTCTTAAATGGATGTATTTAATTAAAATACATATATATACATCCGTTCGAGCACGAAGTAATATGGATGAAAATAGACATATAGTAGCATTTTTTTCACATTCTCAAATAAATGTACTTAGCACTAAAATTCATGTAGATACATCTATTTGCACGATAAAAAATATGGATCGAAGAGAGTGGTATTTTAGAAGAAGAAGAAGAAGGCGACCGCAGATCCTTCAAACACTTGGGTGCCATCGACGGCCACGGCAACTGCCTCCTCCGCCACAACCACAAGCCACACCGCCGGTCTTGGAGGGAGACCCGCCCACACCCGCGGCCACCGCATCCAATCTACTCGACGAAATGTCGCAAAGGTAATAAATTCTCTCTCTTTTATTGTTTTTTTTTCTCATATCCCATACAAATCGGATGTGGGATGGTGTGCACGTGCGTTTGTAGTCTTGATGATGAGGCATTCATGTGTGTGACAAATATTGGAGACGAAGATTATATCTCTCAAGAGTATGCATGAGTGGTATGAGAGGTGCTTCCTATAGAGGTGGTAAGAATGAGAACGTCATAAAAAGAAGCCATTGATGCAGTGAAGGAGCCAGGATCAGAAGTCTGTGATGTCATTTCAAATCTTTGATGTCAAATACATGTGTTTTCAATCATTTTATAATTTTTTTACATGATTTTTACTTGTATACAAAGGATTTTCCATAAAGCTGATATTCTGTTTATGTGTTTATATATTTGTTGGACCAATAACTTTGTTTGTTGGATTATGAAGTATGAACTATGTATGGAAGATGAGTTCATGTTGAATTTGAAAATATTGTTCAATTTATATGTGTATGAATGTTTTTTATTTGAAAGTGTGTGTGGATGTACAGCTAGAGTGCGGATGCAACACTACTAGCACACATCTGTATTTACATCATTTGTTGGAGCACTCATTTTGCATCACCAATTATACATCATTTGTTGAAGTTTGAAGTTTGTTGATATGTGAAAAACAAATTTTGATGATGTAAATTATACATCAAACACTTTTATATCTTGAAATATACATAATCTATTTGAGATGCTCTTTAGTTTTCTTTCAAAAGAAAAAAAGGCACTGCATACATTGCGAAGAACTAATAATTAACCAGTTTATTAATTCCCCTTCACTTGATTATTGTACCACAGTCCTAATAAATATCTAAAGAATATATGAGTGTATGTTTCTCTCTCTACAGTGGCTTAATTCCTAAGCTAATGGAAACCCTAACACTCGATATGATTGATTCCTAAGCTAATGGAAACCCTAACAACACGATGGATATGCTTGTACCCAGTTGCCCTTCATGCCGCCTGGACAACGATGGGGCTCTTGACGAACTGGATCCCGTTGCTCCAAATGAGAGTGCCAAACGCGTACTTCTTTGCCAGCTTGTCGTTCTTGATCTCGAACTTGATCTCGAATGTCTTCTCCTCCCCCTTCTTTGCAAACTCCATCACGTCAGGGCTCACCGTCACGTGCACGCCGGCGGGCTGGCGCACAACCGCCTTGTACTTGCCCGGAAACCCGACGTTCTTGGCCGTGCGCTTCACCATGGCGCCAGAGGCCGTGACGTTGACGACGGTGATGGACGGGTAGTTGAGGTCCTCAAGCTTGGGGGCCTTCTCGGGGCACTTGTACGGCTCGCCGCTGAACATGGACAAGACGGTGGCGTTGTACTTGAGCGCGCAGAGGAAGTCGAGGTAGTGGTCAGGGCCGAGGTCGTAGACGAGGCCGGGGTTGAGGGAGCGGCTCGGCCACACGTGGCCAGCGCCGTAGCCAAAGGGACCCGCCGGCGCCATGGACGCGTTGACGATGGCCTCGCCCTTGTTGTCCACGTAGATGGCCGTCGTCATTATCGCCGACCTGATCGCAGAGGGGCTCCACTCTGGGTGGAGGACCTTGATGAGCCCCACGATGCACTGGTGGAAAAAAGGCCTTTGGTCGCGGTTCGCAACTGCCATTAGTCGCGGTTGCGCAACCGCGACCAAATAAGCGCGACTAAAGCCCCCCACCTTTAGTCGCGGTTGCTTAAGAACCGCGACTAACGGCCCGTCCACGTGGGCGCCAGGCGGCCGTCGGGGCGGAGGACCTTTAGTCGCGGTTCTTCTGGACAACCGCGACTAAAGGCCGCCACAGGTTTAGGGTTTTAGCCCCACCCCTAAACCTGTTTTCTGTTTAATTTGTATTGTTTTATTTCTTTTGTGCTTTATTTTAATTTTGAAGGAGTTTCACATATTCTACGGTACTACATACATGCATATGAATGTACAATTTCAAACAAATTTGAAATTAGAACCAAAAAGAATTCAAGAGGAATATACAATATATATTCAATATCATCGGATGACCATATACAATTTTGAACAAGTTTCCATACATAATTTAATGCATATAAAGTTCTACGTCCTCGTAATGGTCTTCTCCTTTAGGATGGAGGACTTCCCTGCTGAACCATCCAACTAGTTCCTCTTGAAGTGGTCGGAAGCGAGCTTCTGGACTAAGCATCATCCGGAGGTTATTCCTCTGAGCATTGGTATCACTCGGAACCCGCTAAGAGGTGTATCTCCGGATCATCTCACAGACATAGTATCCACATAGATTGGTCCCCGCTGGCTGAATATCCCCAGCATTCTTAGCCTTTGACCTTTTGAATTCTAGCTCTTTTTTGAATTCACCGACCTTTGTATCTACGAACCGTCTCCAAACCCTACGAGGCAAAGAAAATTAAATGAACAAGAGAGTTATTAGTTACTTGATATTAGGAAATGAACGAAATAGGCCGATCGATATAGAGCGCAAATGAATGAAAATAATTACTTTTGCAGCATTCTTCTCATGCCGCCCCAAAGCTTTGGATCCATATTCAGAGAGTCGTGGATGAGACATTCTGAGGTGTTAACTTTAATTACTAGCAGAATCCAGTGGAACCTGCGGACACGATACATGCACAGTACGTCATGCATAACTCATCGATTAGCCGGCCACATACCATGCATGGAGTAAACAAAAGAGAATGTGCTCAAGACAGAAACACTCACCCAAAATGGTAAGGAAATAGAATATCACTTTTGAGTTCCTGCTTTGTAAGAAACTGCCACAGGTCTGCCTCCATGTCGGCGGGGTGATGCTCCAACACATGTCCATTAACGATGTGTGGGTCAATGAACCCAACATCATGGATGTTCCTTACTCTGCATTCCTTAATCTTCATTCTGCATGTATAATAGCGGACACAACAATATAGTTAGGACATATATATAGTGCAGGCAATATGAACGAGATGGGGTAGAAATAAATCACTTACAGAACGTAGCAACTGATGATAGATTTGTCGAGCTCGCGCAGATTGAAAAGCTGGAACAATTCACTCAGTTCAATTTGTACATAGTAATGTTTGAAGTGATGCTCATGTCTAACTTCCGCATAAATATATTCTTTGGCGTTTTTATTTTTTATGTAACCCTTGTACCATTTCAGCAGACCTTTCATTTGTGGAGGTAGATCCTTTTCCTGCGCAGGCTCGACGAGAGGCCCATTCTTGACATATGTAATTACTACCTCCTTCACTAGCGCCTCATCAAGGCCTAACAGTTCACGAAGAGTAATACCTAAGTTGGCCGCTTGTTCTCTGGCACTCGTTACAGTCAATCCCTGTGCTGCCGCAGCTTGTATGATCTCGGGGGCATCCGGACCGGCGGCTTCCACTATAAGCGGGGCAATCGATTGTTTACTTTGTTCCCCGAGCTGGGCAACTTGTTTCCCGCTTTTTTTACTTTCGGCCTTCTCCCGCTCTTTGTTCTCCTTGAACATGAGTGCCTGCCTGCGAAGTTCACGTGCATAGTCGTCAGGCAGATTCTTCGCGGCTTGGGACGGTGTGCTCAAAAATGAGTTAGCCCACTTCTTTTGCTCATTAGAAAATACTGGCTTGGGCTCGGGCTCTCTTTTCTTCTTGCAGTCCGCCTTCCATTTCTCCAAATCAGCAGCCGCGGCCGCGTCGACTTCCTCGGCACTACGTTCCCAAGGCCTTGTGGGGAGAGGCTTCAGTGATGGCTCCGGTACCTTTGTGGTCTTAGGTACATAAGGGTCCGGGTTAATAATCCAGGACTGCTTCTGCTTCTTTGCCGGAGGTGGATTGGGGGACGGCGTCTGATCACCCGCCGGACGAGGACTGGGGGGCGGCGGCTGATCACCCGCCGGACGTTGTGGACTGGGGGGCGGCGTCGGCTGACGTGACGGAGGTGTAGGTGAACCGCAACCACCACCGTAGGGGGGTGGTCTTGTTGTCCTTGGCGCCTCGCCTGGAAACTTGATAAACTTCTTTTGCCATAGAATGAACTGGCGCTTGACATCTCCAAGTCTTTTCTCCCCTTCAGGTGTAGCAATGTCAATGTCCAGGTCCTCAAACCCTTTGACTATGTCCTCCACCGTGACACGAGCATAGCCAACTTGAATGGGGTTGTTGTGGTGGAGTGCTCCAGGTAAACATGGTAAAGCACTGCCGATGGCTACCTTCATGGACATGTTCCCGATAGGATAATACAGATGACATTCTTTCATCTCCTTTATATCGTCCACGGGGTAGCGAGGAGGCTCCGGTGCAGTAATTTCGACCGCCAGAGGCTCCGGTGCAGTAATTTCGATCGTCGGTGCATCTGCACCAGCCGGTGGGGCCTCCGTGGAAGCCACGCTGCTTCTCCGCTCCTGGCTTCCGAGATCCACTGGATGATCTTCATGCTGCGCCCGAGCTGCATCTCTTTCGGCTACTAGTACATTCACGGTTTTCTTCAATACATCCATTTCCGATGCCAACCGCACCACAACATCTGCTTCCCGATCCATCTTTCTCTTACGGCTTCTGTAACCGTACGGATCATCGTTCTGGGGGAACCCTATTTTCCACGGAACGTGCCCCATGCCTCGTACACGTCCTCCGTGTTCAGGATTCCCGAGGGCTTTTGTCAGCGCGTCGTTCTCTCTGTTGAACTTGATCTTCCCCTCTTGAGCATCCCTCATTGCGTTAATAAGGGCTTGGGTGGGTTTAATTAGTTTGCCCCGGTAAACACACTCCCCTGTCTCCGGGTTCAGCGTTCCCCCATGCCCGTACCACCAGCTTTTGGCCCTTGGGTCCCATCCCTCCGTACCTGGACGGATTCCTCGCGCCCTCAGCTCGTTCTCCATCTTCTCACGCCTAGGCTCCCAAAGGCGATACCCTCCTGGCCCCATAATATGATAGTACTCCTTCTTAGCCGCATTTTTCTTATTTTTTTTCGATATTTCAATGAACTGCTCCGATTTCTTTTGCTTCACAAATTCTGGCCAATCATGTTTCAGTTTCTCATATTGTCCTTTGAAATCCGGAGTCTTGTTCTGATTGACAAAGTCATGGGCTAGATTTTGCTTGAATTTCCGGAATGCGTCGGCCATCTTATGAAGAGCGAACCGTTTGACTAGCCTCCTCCTCTCCTTGTTTGCCTCAATCTTATTACCCTCCTTATCGAATTTGTTGTATTCCGGAGGTAGAACGAAATGTTCCATAAGCTTGTTGAAGCAATCTTTTTTTGTTCTCTTATCGACAAAACTGAAACCAACACGTGCCTTCTTTGGCGCATTCCACTCCTGGACGATGATCGAGACGTTGTCTCTAACAATGGCTCCGCATTGGCTGATAAACTTGGTGGCGTTCTTGCGGGGCTCCAGCGGCTTGCCGGTTGCTTCCTCGACAACCTCGATTGTGTATGTTTCTCCTGGTTTCAACGTCTTCGTTGCGCCACGCTTTGACGACGTACTCGATTGTTTCGACGATCCGGCCGAGGGCTAAAATAAGAAAGAGAGTCGCGCGCGTTAGTACACACATATTTATTCAAATCAGTTAGTTTGTATCACCAGAGGCGCAATGTATATATATACCTCGGCGCCGGAGGTGGTTGCTACTTCCATTTGAAGATCGTCGTTTATCGACGTTTCTTCGGCATCATCTTGCTGACGGCGCCCTTCATCTTCACCGTCAAGGTTCAGATAAGAAGAGATATCATCTTCTTCTTGTCCGGTCGGCACATATAGAATATCGCCGTTTATGATGCCGAACATATGGGCTTCACCGTCCGGATCATAGTTGTCCATAATCGGGTCAGCTCTATCGTCCGCCATATGTCAGTCCTGAAAACATGTAGTAAAAACAAATTAATGATATCCCAGAATTTTTTATAGAATTTTGCGGGGAAACCATTCGGGCCAAGTGACTTATTATTCTTCATTTGAGCAATTGCCTCATAAACCTCGTTCTCGGAGAAAGGCGCGGTGAACAACTTATTCTCATCACCACTTATTTGAGGAATATCACTCACCGAACTCTCGACAAGAGAGACAGAGTTATTCACCGGCGCTTCAAAAAGATTTTTATAGAAATTTGAGATATAAAATTTGAGGTTCTCATGCCTTACAATTGTACCCTTATCTTGTTCAAGTTGGATAATTTTCTTTTTCCTATGTCCATTCGCAATCATATGAAAAAACTGGGTATTATTATTCCCTGAACCACTTGTCGTACTTTTGCTCTTCGCGCCCATTTCAAATAAATAAATAAATGCATGTCTTGTTAAATAAATCAGTGTGCAATGATATAGCATATGCTAATAACTATATAGCACGCTGTTTTTTTCCATTGCTACACTGATTTCTTCAGAGATTCAAGGGTTCAGTCTTGACCTCGCCGGCCCTCGCTTCCCCACTGCTCTCCTCTCGGCCCCTCAGCCGCCGCAGCCGCCTACGTACGAAGCAACGCCAAGATGGGCGGCGGAAGGAAGCGGCGCCGGCGCGACGGCGGCTCGAAGGCGCCGCCCGTGATGCACCCGCGCAAGGTGCGGCGACGGCGAGGCGCGACGGCGGCTCGGAGGCTCGGAGACTCGGACGGTGCGGCGACGGCGAGGCGCGGTGACGGCGACGGCGAGGCGCGGCGAGCGAGATCGATCGGGGCGGAGAGCGGCGCGCGAAGAAGACGAAGTGTGGAGCGACCGGTTTGGGAAACTATTTATAGCCCCCCCCCTTTAGTCGCGGTTGGGGAGGAGAGCCGCGACTAAAGGCTCCCTTTAGTCGCGGTTGGGGAGGAGAGCCGCGACTAAAGGCTTTTCGTTCCCGCGCGCGCACAGACCTTTAGTCGCGGTTGGGGAGGAGAGCCGCGACTAAAGGCTTTTCGTTCCCGCGCGCGCACAGACCTTTAGTCGCGGTTGGCGAGGACAACCGCGACTAACGGTGTTTTTGAATTACTTTTTGTTAAAAATACAGAAAAAATCAGAAAAATAAAACTAATTCAATTCAAAATTTTAAAAATACAAATAATATATCAAAAAAATAAGAAAAATAAAACTAATTCAATTCAAAATTTTAAAAATACAAATAATATATCAAAAAAATCAGAAAAATAAAACTAATTCAATTCAAAATTATAAAAATACAAATAATATATCAAAAAAATCAGAAAAATAAAACTAATTCAATTCAAAATTTCTTCCCGGCCGCCTCTGTCTTCTCGTTGGCCCCCTCTTCCCGCCTCTGTCTTTCCGCCGACCCCCTCTTCCCGCCTCGTCTTCCCGCCATTTCTTCCTTGTCTTCCCGCCTCTTTCTTCCCGCCAATTTCTTCCCGCCAATTTCTTCCCGCCTCTTTCTTCCCGCCACTTTCTTCCCGCCTCCTGTCTTCCCGCTCCCATTTTTCCCGCCATTTGTCACTACATATATGTAGCCCGGCTTGGCCAGCATTATCACATCTCTACAATCTCTCATCACTCTCTCATGGCTTCCACCGCACCCACTCTAACCTACCAGCAGGTGGAGGAGCTTTGCGCCTCGAACTACCGTTGCCCACCGGGCTACCTCGTCCCCGCCGGCTGGAGCCTAAGCGCCGGCGGCGTGCCGGTCCCTCCCGTCCCTCAGGGTACTGCGCGCCGGGCGGCCATCACGAACCACTACTACCTCGACCTCACGCCGGAGCAGAGGATGAATCCCCGCTGGCATCCCGATAACCAGCATACTTGGGACGCCTTCTTCATCAATCGGCGTGAGAGGGCGCTCGCCAGGTATGAGGAGGACGGTCTGCCTCCTGGGAACTTCCACGAGGCCGGCCGTCGGCTATGGTGGTACGGCCGGACTCTGCAGAGCGTCATGGACTACATCACGGCCGGCGATATCCCCCGCCTGCGCTACCCTCGGTTCGAGCCACGAGCGCCGCCCGACGACAGCGACGACAGCAGCGACAACGGCGGCGGCTATGAAGACTACGAGTATGCATATTATACGCCTAGGCAGGAGTATGACTGAATCATCAGTGCTATCTCGAGTTTCATGTATCATCAGTGCTATGAAGACTATGTATCATCACTCCAAATTTCATGTATCATCAGTGCTATCTCGAGTCAATTGAATCATTCGAAAATGGACACCAAACACATCACGGGTAATAAATTATTACACATCATTTCTTTCCTTGTGTCCCTGCTTGCTTACGGTTGTGCCGTATCCATGGAGCATCCTCATCATTTAACTTAATGCTTGGGTCGGTGTTCACTTTGAAGGGCGGAATTTCAGCAAACATATTATAATCTTCTGACATGTCTGTCTTGTCCTCCACTCCCACGATGTTTCTTTTCCCTGAAAGAACAATGTGGCGCTTTGGATCATCGCATGATGTACTGATCGTTTTCTTATCTTTCCGTTTCCTCGGTTTGCTACTCATGTCCTTGACATAGAAAACCTGAGCGACATCTTTCGCTAGGACGAATGGTTCGTCAAGGTAACCAAGATTGTTGAAATCCACCATTGTCATTCCGTATTGCTGGTCCACCTTTACCCCACCTCCTGTTAGCTTGAACCATTTGCACCGGAACAAAGGGACCTTAAAGGAGGGTCCATAGTCAAGTTCCCATATCTCCTCTATGTAACCATAATATGTGGCCTTTTGCCGATTCTCGGTTGCTGCATCAAAGCGGACACCACTGTTTTGGTTGGTGCTCTTTTTATCTTGGGCGATCGTGTAAAATGTATTCCCATTTATCTCGTACCCTTGGAAAGTCGTTATAGTCGAAGATGGTGTCTTGGCCAACATGTACAGCTGATCTACAACATGATCGTCATTCATTAAATGTTTTCTCAACCAACTGCCGAAAGTCTCCATGTGGGCCTTCCTAATCCAGGATTCAGGCTTCCCCGGGTTGTCCGAGCGTAAAATATTCTTGTGTTTCTCAAAGTACGGAGCCACCAAGCTGGAATTGGTCAGAACTGTGTGGTGTGCTTCAGTCAGAGAATGGCCGTCCATACATATCGTTGATTTCCTTTCGATCGTGCCTTTTCCACTTAGTCTCCCCTCGTGCCGCGATCGAGGAAGACCAATCGGCTTAAGGTTAGGAACAAAGTCAACACAAAACTCAATTACCTCCTCATTTCCATAGCCCTTGGCGATGCTTCCTTCTGGCCTAGCACGGTTACGAACATATTTCTTTAATACTCCCATGAACCTCTCGAAGGGGAACATATTGTGTAGAAATACAGGACCGAGAATGGAAATCTCTTCGACTAGGTGAACCAGGAGGTGCGTCATAATATTGAAGAAGGATGGCGGGAACACCAACTCGAAACTGACAAGACATTGGACCACATCGTTCTGTAACCGTGGTAGAACTTCTGGATTGATTACCTTATGAGAGATTGCATTGAGGAATGCACATAGCTTCACAATGGCTACTCGAACATTTTCCGGAAGGAGCCCCCTCAAAGCAATCGGAAGCAATTGCGTCATAATCACGTGGCAGTCGTGAGACTTCAGGTTTTGGAACTTTTTCTCCGCCATGTTTATTATTCCCTTTATATTGGACGAGAATCCAGACGGGACCTTCATACTGCTCAGGCATTCAAAAAAGATGACCTTCTCTTCTTTGGTCAGAGCGTAGCTGGCACGACCTTGAAACCATTCCGGATGCCGGTCATCAGGGTCTTTCAAACGTTGCTGGTCCTGCCGTGCTTCCTTTGTATCATTTGTCTTCCCATACACGCCCAAGAAGCTCAGGAGGTTCACGCAAATATTCTTCGTAACGTGCATCACGTCGATTGCAGAGCGGACATCTAGGACTTTCCAATATGCTAGCTCCCAGAATATAGATTTCTTCTTCCACATGGCTGCGTGCCCGTCAGCTCCCTTCGGAACTGATTGTCCGCCAGGACCCTTTCCAAAGATGACTTTCAAATCCTTGACCATATCAAATACCTCAGCACCAGTGCGTTCCGCAGGCTTTGGCCGGTGATCTGCCTTGCCGTTGTAATGCTTGCCTTTCTTTCTTACTGGATGAATTTTCGGAAGAAATCGACGATGCCCAAGGTACACGTTCTTCTTACAATTTGGCAAATGTACACTTTCAGTCTCATGTAAGCAGTGCGTGCATGCATTGTATCCCTTATTTGACAGTCCCGAAAGGTTACTAAGAGCAGGCCAATCGTTGATGGTTACGAAAAGCAACGCTCGTAGGTCAAATTCCTCTTGTTTGTGCTCATCCCACACACGGACACCACCCCACAGCTGTAAAAGTTCATCAACTAATGGCCTTAGGTACACATCGATGTCGTTGCCGGGTTGCTTCGGACCTTGGATGAGCACTGGCATCATAATGAACTTCCGCTTCATGCACAACCAAGGAGGAAGGTTGTAGATGCACAGAGTCACGGGCCAGGTGCTATGGCTGGAGCTTTGCTCGCCAAAAGGATTCATGCCATCCGTACTTAGAGCAAATCTTATGTTCCTTGCGTCAGCTGCAAAATCTTTGAACCATCTGTCGATCTTTCTCCATTGCGTTCCATCTGCGGTGTGTCTCAACTCCCCGTCCGACTTACGGTCCTCTTTGTGCCATCGCAACAACTTGGCATGCTCTTTGTTCCTGAACAGACGTTTCAACCGTGGTATTATAGGAGCATACCACATCACCTTGGCGGGAACCCTCTTCCTGGGTTTCTGGCCCTCAACATCGTCACCAGGGTCATCGCCTCTGATCTTATAACGCAATGCAGTGCATACCGGGCATTCATTCAAATTCTCGTATTCACCGCGGTAGAGGATGCAGTCGTTGATGCATGCATGTATCTTCAGAACCTCTAAACCTAGAGGGCAGACAACCTTCTTTGCTTCGTACGTACTGGCGGGCAACTCGTTATCCTTTGGAAACATATTCTTCAACATTTTCAGCAAGTTTTCAAATGCCGAGTCAGCTACACCTGCCTCTGCCTTCCATTTCAGCAAATCCAGTGTGCAGCCCAGCTTTTTCAGACCATCATCGCATCCGGGGTACATCGCCTTTCTGTGATCCTCTAACATGCGATCCAAATTCTCCCTCTCCTTTTCAGTTTCGCAGCGTCTCCGTGCATCAGCAATGGTCCGACCAAGATCATCAACGGGATCATCACGTGCCTCTTCTTCACCTTCCCCTTCACCTTCAGCATCCTCCATGAAAGTATCACCGAAATGAGCAAGATAGCTTTCATCGATGAAATCATCCCCTTCTTCATCTTCTTCCATTATAACCCCTCTTTCTCCATGCTTGGTCCAACAATTATAGCTTGGCATGAAACCGTGCCGAAGCAGATGCATGTGAACATCTCTTGAGGAAGAGTAACCGTTCTGATTCTTACAGTTAACACATGGACAGATAACAAAACCCCCCCCGCTTGTTCGCATTAGCCACTACGAGGAAATCTTTCAAACCCGTAGTGAACTCGCCGGAGAGTCGGTTACCGTACATCCATTGCCGATTCATCTGCATTATTATAATATAAAATATATAATTAACCATCATGCATTTGTTAAACTAACTAGCTACAAACAATATAAATTAAACAATGAACTACACACATGCATATTTTATCAATGACACATCAAAGGTTCAAGTTGCTAACCGCGATCGAGGAGTGTCGCTCCAACACTTCATGTCATGTTTGTTTCATGCTCTTGGGGCATTTCATCAAACACCTTATGTGCATAAGAGGAACCAAAAGCAAACCTACACCCACTTGTGAAGAGAATGGCTCCAAATGGCTAAGTGTTGGCTGCTGGATGGGTATATATAGGGGAGGGGCTTTAGTTGCGGTTGGCCTGGCAAACCGTGACTAAAGGTGCCCGAAGGCCTTTAGTCGCGGTTGTCCTGGCGAACCGCGACTAAAGCCCCTCACGTGCACCAGCTGGCCACCGAGCGCCCTGGGCCCAGGCCTTTGGTCGCGGTTCACCTCCAGAACCGCGACTAAGGGTCCCATTAGTCGCGGTTCCTACAGCTTCGCGACTTATGGGGCTGGACGGAAGCCTGTTTTTCCACCAGTTGGATGATCATTTATGCATATAGCTATGTGGGGACCTTCACACTATAGAACTTGGCTTGCATATTGCAAGGATGAGCCTCCTCAAAGGAGCTCTAGGTCTTCATGAGCGAGCAAGTTGGATGCACCCACACTAGTTCCATTGGAGAGCTTTTCTTAGCTCGTATGTGCATCCGTTGCATGGAAATCCCTACTCCTCACATGATATCTATCATTTGGACTTCTCGCCTATGATTGTCCTCATTGATGTGAGACTTTCTCACCTTTTTTATCTTCCTCCTCCACCATATTTCTCTCTTTGCCATCCTAAGTGTCAACTCTCGTGCTTACGCTCATCCATTCCATGAGTGCTCAAAATATCGAAAAGGAGTGGATCAAATTGACTTGTACCTGGCTAGTGGTCTGGGGACGAGTCAAGATAAGATTCCGAAGCAGACCAAGTGTGAAAATTTGGCAACAAAATTATTTTTTCTCTCATATAACCATACCCCCCTTCTTGCACGCAAACACCATTTGGATACATTCGAGTCACGGTCAGCGAGAGCTCTTGCACCTAATGTTCTTTTGTTGCTTGTTTCAATGCCAATATAGACTCTTGCCTATATGACTTGAATTGAATCACATACCTTGATTGCTTTACTTTCAAAGTTCTTATATGGTTGTTCGCATGTCACCACAGAAATTATGCTTGTTATCATTTACCTACTCGAGGACGAGCAGGAATTAAGCTTGGGGATGTTGATACGTCCCAAACGTATCTATAATTTCTGCTTGTTCCATGCATGTTTTGTGTGATATTGATATGATCTATATACACTTTCATACACTTTTGATCATACTTGGAGTAACTTATTAACTCAGTGCACCACAGTGCCAGTTCCTGTTTTCTGCTATTTTTCTATTTCAAGTTTCCCTTATATTAAAAGTGCTCCGAAAATTCGGAAAAAATTAGATAAAAAATAAATGCAACGGAACCTTCTGGAGTCCCGAAGGAGAGCCGGAGAAGACCCACCAAGGCCCCCCTGGCTGCCCCCCTTCGCCTATATATTTCCCGTGACGCGAAATGTCCCAAGACAGAACCCTGGTTCGCGATCTTGCCTCTGTTCTGCCGCCGCCGCGCTTCCAAGATTTGGAGCGCCAGCAGACCTCTTCCATGCACCCTGCCGGAGGGAGGATTGACCTCCGGGAGCTTTTCCTCCACCATGGACGCTTCCCGGATGATCCATGAGTAGTTTCCCTTGGACCATGGGTCCGTGATCAGTAGCTATGTGATGTTCTCCTCCCCTATTTGTTCTTCATTGTTTAGACCCCGTGAGCTGCCCTACATGATCGAGGCACATATGTAATTTTCTGCTGTTGCTATGCTGAGTTTGCTGGGATCTGATGGATTATGAGACTATGTTCAGTTTGTGATTGAGTAATATATTTGGTTCTTATCTTTTATATTCTTGTTCCTAAGTAATTCTTGCATGTTCTCCGATGATGTTTATTGCTTTGGCCAAGTAGTAGGTAGTGACTCCAAGAGGGAATGTTATGCTCGATTGTTGGTTCACGCCCCCCGATGACACGCTTGAATGACAGAAACATGAGTCTAGGGGATGTGTTGTTGCCACAAGGGGGAAAGCAACGGTGCTTGTAACCGCGGTTGCAAACATTGTTTACTTTACACAAAGTGCTTTTTAATGCAGTTGTCTGTTGCTTTGGGTTTACACTTTGGGTGGGGCTCGCAACTTAATACCAGCGAGATGTTCTGGATAGATATCTCAAGGTGGATGATTAGTAGTAGATGCAATTGGATTTAGGTCTACTTATTTTGGCGTACCGCCCATGCTTTTGAGCATCGTCCTTTCTTTGTAGCATAGTTAGCATTGCGGTGCGTTTTTAATCATGTCAATTGCCCAGTTGTGATTTGTTTACCTCACATAGCAGTTTTATCGTCTTTTGGGAGAGAGACATCACTAGTGAACATCACGGGACCCCGGTCCATATTCTCATCACTTTTTACACGCTCTTTTATTTTCCTGCTTTTACTTTCCAGCTGCTATCATTATTATCTTTTATCTGTTGCGTTGATTCTTTTTGAACAGCAAGTCCGGAGAGATTGACAACCTCTCTGTACTCGTTGGGAAGCAAAGTTATTTGTGTTGTGTGCAGGTCCACGTCAATTGCGATGTTGACACCACTTATCATTGCCGGAGTCCTATGGGAGACAAACCCTATCCTCTACATAGGAGAAATTTTCCGCTACATTACATCTAACCTTCCACTTGGGGTAACCAACGAGGATAGAGTATCAACATGCGGTACTGAATGCTCGACTGCAATTCCCATTTCCATGGTTCCATGCTGCATCAGGCAATCGTTGGTCCACTTAGAGAAGCGTCAATGTGTACCATAAAGTACCAGAACGGCCCTGGGATGGGATGAATTGGACCACATATGTCCCCTTGGATGTGCCCAAGTTGGGATTTCATCCTTCACTTTTAAGGGAACGGTCTAATGATTAACTTCCCTGTAGCGCATGCAGAACACAGAAAATTATCAGGATTCGAGAAGTTTTCACATTAACATTATGACCATCCGATTTGTCAATTGTATTCATCATCATACTAAGACAAAGTAGCCTAATCTATCATGCTAGAGGAAAAATAGTTCTGAGCTTCGGAAGGTAGTGTACACAGGCAGTGCTACAATTATCGTGTAGCATAGCCCGGTGTCCAATGGAGGAAAAAACTTTTAGTAACATGTTTACCACTTTCATCATGCTCGGTGAATTTGGGATATTCTGGCCAACCACAACACCGATCTCAACAGGAGACTATTAGCGTGAATGTTTATGGAACTTAAGAGGTTGCGAGTGACTCGGGGGTACAACGATGCATCACTTAATGATCAAAGTTGTTCCCTTGGGTTAGTATGATAGTGGCTCATCCGGAGCTAGATCGCAGCCGGCGATTGTCATAATATTCCCTCGAGATTAAACTCAAAGAACATAATCTCTCTCAAAATGGTAATTGTGTATCGTTTTCCACAAGACATGTTTACTCCATTGGGGTGCCACACGTGTTCTAAGATATCGCATTGACGAATATAATGAAGCGAGGAAGAAGCAACATTACATAAAACAAAATGCATTATATCTCAGAACATAACATGCCATCATATTTAAATAGAGAAATTAATGAATGATAAAATATCATTCAAGCATCAAAATAATGAATTGGATTTGCTCATTTAGAACTTAAAATCCAAAATCCAAAATGTATCAAAACTGTCATAGGAACCATGAATATTTAGGAGACTAGGGAGAGTCAATGATTACATCATCGACTTGGGCCTAGATTTCAAGCTGACTAAGCTTCTCCACATCTTAGGTTATTCCAAGGTAACAACATACTGAGCCAGTATGGGGTGGGCGAGCAACAAGTGCGCTTTACCATGTCCACTTTCATAGGCATCGAGGCGGGGGCGCCAAGTGCTCTACGGTGGGCACCTATAGAGGTTCTTCCATGGGAGCCGATGGTGCCTCCCCCAGAATATACCATCGTTGCTAGTGGTGCCGCCCTGGACAATGTAGATACCCCAAACTTGTAGCACCACAAAAATTCCACTCTATACTCTCATGCGAGCGAACATTGTATTTCGTTCTGGCCAACAGCTATATGAAAGCGTGCCAAAAGTGAGAAAACACTCTGTTTCTGCCGTGTACTCATTTTGTAAAGTATGGCAGAGATGGAATTTAAAGAAGGGCAACACCCATACATACTCGTTCAGAGTAGTGGTGGTAGGACCAGCTGGGTCCTCAAGTTATAGTCCACTCGAGTCGGTAGGGTAGTATCTTGTGACAGACTTTCTTGGTGATCTCCCGATGATGATTCCGATCATCAACAATACAACAAATGTTTCAAGATTACAACAGGTAATCTGATTACATTGGGTAATTTGATTACATCAGGTTATCTATTGCATATTGCGATGATGATACAAATTTATCCATTAACATGATGTTCCAATATTTAAAAACATGCTAACAATGATTCAAAGCGATTAAAAGTAATTAAACAATTAATTATAGCCATGAAAACATGTATTACAAGCATGGTGATGACGAAAACATGTTAAGCATATCACAAATTATTTGCACGGTAGAAACTGAGATGTGCGATATGATGATAATGGTTTCTCGCCCTTCGTTGGTTACCCCAAGTGGAAGGTGAGATGTAGGATAGCAACAAATTTCCCTCAGTGAAGATACCGAGGTTGAGTATCGAACCTGTAGGACGACGATAATGATAAGTAGGTGGTTCGGCAAGTGATGCGCCGTTGAAAATCACTTGCTTCTCCTGGACCTACACACAGAAACAAATAAATTTGCTCCCAACGAAGTTCAGAGAGGTTGTCAATCTCTTCGATCTTGTTGTTTACATAGGATCAAACACAAGGGATAATGGTGATAGTGATAGCAACTAGAAAGTAAAAGAAGGAAATTAAATGAGTGTGTAAACAGTGATGAGAATATGGACCGGGGTCCCGTGATGTTCACTAGTGATGTATCTATCCCAAAAGACGATAAAACTGCTATGCGAGGTAAACAAATTACAGCTGAGCAATTGACAGGATAAAAAACGCACCGCAATGCTAACTATGCTACAAAGAAAGGACGAGGCTCAAAAGCATGGGCGGTACGCCAAAATAAGTAGACCAAAATCCAACTGCATCTACTACTAATCATCCACCTTGAGATATCTATCCAGAACACCTTGCTAGTATTAAGTTGCGAGCCCCACCCAAAGTGTATGTAACAGCCCAGATTTCACAAAAATTAAAATTTTGTTTTCGGTGTGAATTGTTTGATTGTCTGATTTGTTTGCGGTGTTTGCATCCCCGATTTATCGATCGGCGATTATTTTTCCCCCTCTTATCTCGTACCGGACGGAGACCGACCCTTGCCACCCTGACACTCGACCTTTGCGACACCGGGTTTCACCCGATCATCGTCGCGAAAATCGCACGAGACCAGCCGCAGCCAACGAAACGAAAACCCCGTTTAATAGGTAAACGGGATATTTTTATAGCGCTCCGGAAAGTGTTCTCGGAACGGTTGCAGCGCGAGGTGAACGCCGCCGGCTCGACTCGCTGATCGCGCAGTTCGAAGTTTTACCCGAATCGGAGGTACTGCGGACCCCCGGCGGTCAGAAACGTGAGCACGGCGCGCGCGAGAGAAAACCCGTGGATGTTTTTGCAAACTGCCAGGCACCTGGGCTATATAAAGACCACCATGCTCCCACTCCTTTATAGGGTTCCCCCTAGTCCAAATTCGCAGCCACCCCCTCCACTTTGCCCCATTTTCGCCCAAAACACCCCTACCCCAAAAATCTCCAGATCCAGAGCAACTCTGACCGTCGGATCCGCAGATCGACGGACCAGAGCGTGCCACGTCACCCATCTCTCCTCCACCCTTCCTTCCTCTCTCCTCACGTGGAATCAGCCCGAGCCGCCCCGGCCTCGCCTCCGGCCACCTCACTGCCAAGACTCCAGCAGCGCCTCTGCCTGGTGAGCCACCACCCCGGCCGCAGCTCCTCCTTCCTCTCTTCCTCTGAGCTCCCTCCCTCTTCTCTTGCAGCACGAAGTAGCCGCCAGGGACGCTCGCATGGAGCAGGCCGAAGGAGCTCGCCGCCGTTGCCCTTGAAGCCCGTCCTGGACACCGCAGGGACCTCGCCGGCGACCGGATCGGGAAGATCCGCCGCGCGCGCACCACCCCAGCCTCCATGCACCGCCCCCTCGCCGGAGGGCCGACGGCGCCGCCGGACGCCGTCGTGCGGGATCCAGCGCGCCCCACCACCGTGGACCGCTGCGGCCACGTGGGCCCCTGCAGCGCAGCCCAGTTCGGCCTGCAGCCACGGCCCGACCGCCCCCTCCAGGCCTGCTCTCTCTCTTGGGCCTGGCCCAAAGGTGAGGCAGCCCCTCCCCTTTTTTTCCTTTTTTTTCTGCGAGTTGGGCCTGGTCAGTAGCAGATTCGGCCCGTTAGCTATTTTATTTCCTTTTCTAGTTTATTTATTTTGGCAGTTTGTAATAGCTTTTTGCGGTAGCTATATCTTTTCATGGGTAGCTCCGATGGAGATGCTTTCTACATGAAAGTTGCTCCATTTTGCGCGTAGATTAATAAAATGTACTTTGTTTACATGTTATTTACCTGCTATTTACAACTGCTTGCCACTCTAAACTGTAATTGCCATAACTTTTTAACCGTTGCTCTGATTAAAATGTTCTTTATATGTAACTTGACTAGAATTAAATGTAGATTATGTTTATGCTGTTCTTGCTTGCTAAATAAAATAATAAAATTATGTTTAGGACAAAACAGTACCAAATTCAATAAATATCGTGGGGTCCCCAATAGTTTGCCATGTATAGGTTTTACCCCCCACTTAAATTGACTAGCTTAGGTAGTTTATTTATGCTTCACCTCTTGCCATGTTTGTGTGCTATGCCATGTTTGCTTGAGTTGCCATGTTAACAACCTTTGTTGATCACCTGTAGCTAAGGAACTTGAACCACCGTAAACGTGTGATATTCGTCCTGTGTGACCGATACCCCACTTAAAATGTTAGTAACCGTTCTGACGATAGATCCGTATCGCGTTGCTGTGTCGTGTGATGTATTCTTGATCTTGTGTTGCCCCGTAGAAATAGAGTGCCTGCTCGTTGATTGCTTTCCAATGTTTACCGTCTTGTGTGCTTCCGCGGGTACCTCTCGGAGACGTTGCGAGCGTGCGATCGACTACACCTTCGGAACCCGACTTATCAACAGGCAAGGACTATACATTACTTATGATCCATTCTATTTCAACCAGCGGTTTGCATGCTAGTCTTGGTTAGGTTCGATGTTTTATCCTACCACATGTTTACAGCCTCTTTCAAACCGATACAACCATGTCCCCTCCTAGCAAACCATGTACTACTATGTTACTATTGCTCGTTGCTCAGCCCCTGCTTAGTATGCATGCTTAGGATGCTACGATGTTACCCTGTTACTCCTTGGTTGGGCTATCACATTATTATATTGTTGTTGATGATATGATTATTATAATGTTGACTATGTTCGACGAAGGATGGAAGGTCTAGGCTATCCTGCCCCGACGCTTTATTCCATTCGAGTCACCTTGGATCCGAGTTCCGGGTATTGGTTTTAAGACTGAGCGTGCCTAACCGCGTGTAGGATTTTATGGGGTCCCCTTTTCTTACCTACCTAGCTTCAAACATTTCTAGTGGTGGCCCAAGCTGATTTACCATTTGAAACCGTGTGTGTGCTGGTCAGCTGCCAGTAGTTTTTAAACCAACCCGGACCAGTAAGGACATAGTTCCCTTGCTGGCCCATCATGACCGGCTGAGGACCCGGTTTCCCATGTGTGATTAACCGGCAATCCAAACCTGGAGTCATACGGTACAAACCAGATCGAGAGCGCGGCCGGCTCCTGAGCTGGATGTCGACTCACCGGGGGCCACCCGGATTTGTTCGTTGTTAGCTAGAGGGACCTGTCGTTTCAGATCTCTTGGAACTAAATCATAAAATGGTTGCCTGTGATGGGTAGCAACTGAGAGAGATGGGCGTGCGTGCGGAGCCTTGTAATGGGCAGTTGGCACACCCCTGCAGGGTTAAATATTTTCGAGAAGCCGTGTCCACGGTTATGGACGACTTGAGACCTACTCCTTGTTCATAGACAACAACAACTGAGATAATCTTAATATAACTTGATCAATGTGTGTGTGCCTTGACTACTTCTTCTTCGTCGGGATGCGAAGATGAGGACAAGGATATGATAGGTGTTATGATTGCGTAAGTAGTTAATAGCAAGACTTGTGGAGGCGATTCCTCATCGAATGCTTGGCTTCTTATCTTACTCTCTAGATCGTTAGCCACTTCATAAATGCTAGTGCGGCAGCAACCTCACCACTTACCCCTTCCTTACCGTAAACTACTAGTTGTCCTAGAATGGCGAGTGATGAAGTCCTTGCTGGGTCAGATGACCACTACAGTTGGATGCTGAGTACTTCTGTACTCATGATACTACCCCACAGGGTTCTTGATCGACAACAGGTATGGTGATCGACTTTTCACGTGGAGACTCGACGACGACTAGTTAGGCGGATCCCGGCGGAGGGCCTGGACCCGTGTGGTTATGGGGATCGATGTTTTTCTCTTTGCCACTAGGCATTTGCTTGTAGTCTGTACTCAGACATATATCTTCCGCTGTTGTATTGTATTAAGGAAGTTGTATGAAGATTGTATGAGATGTTGTATCCTTGTATCTGTAATGTTGTGATATCATGTTGGAAATCCGGGGCATATGGCTTTGTCATATGTCGCGGTGGGACCGATATGTGCTTCGTCCCCGGATCTGGGTGGAAACACCTAGATCTGGAACAGTACCGCATATTGGGCCTTACAACTTGGTATCAAAGCCTTATCGACCGTAGGATCCCTTCTCTGGCCGAAGTCGAGTCTAGATAAAAACTATTTTGTAGTTACTAAGTTAGTTATCGTAGAGTAGGAATATTTTTACTCCTTACCCTTGCTCTGGTCAGGACAAGTGTCTTAAGTGTTTTATTCTCTCTTTATCCCCTTTCAAACTTTAGGATCTCGCTGAGTGTGGACTTTCGGAGCCGTTACAATGCCTTGCTTGCAGCGTATTGTCTCGATTCCGAGCTCAGGTGGGAATTCCTGTAGTACCTTTAGCTTCTCCGATTTTGGGTATCGTCTGGGTCATTCATTTCCCTCCCTCCTTTTGCCGGTGTTTTCACGTCTTGCGTCGAAAAGCACTATCCCTTTGACCAGGTTTTAGATGTCGTTCTTCCTCTTGGCACTGACGGTTTCGTTCTTCCTACGATGTCGTCTCTCTGGGGAAAATTTATCTCGACCGAAGTTCGACGTCGACATGGAACAGAGTCCCTTGTTGGTGGCATTGAAGATCGTCTACTCTCTTCTTTCCCCTTCCCCTCTCCCCCGGATCGTCCTGGATCTCGGGACGAGATCCCCTGTTGGTGGAGTTGTATTGTAAAAGCCCAGATTTCAAAAAAATTAAATTTTTTTTTTCGGTGTGAATTGTTTGATTGTCTGATTTGTTTGCGGTGTTTGCATCCCCGATTTATCGAACGACGATTATTTTTCCCCCTCTTATCTCGTACCGGACGGAGACCGACCCTTGCCACCCTGACACTCGACCTTTGCGACACCGGGTTTCACCCGATCATCGTCGCGAAAATCGCACGAGACCAGCCGCAGCCAACGGAATGAAAACCCCGTTTAATAGGTAAACGGGATATTTTATAGCGCGCCGAAAAGTGTTCTAGGAACGGTTCCAGTGAGAGGTGAACGCCGCCGGCTCGACTCGCTGATCGCGCAGTTCGAAGTTTTATCCGAATCAGAGGTACTGCGGACCCTCGGGGGTCAGAAACGTGAGCACCGCGCGCGCGAGAGAAAAAGCGGGGATGTTTTTGCAAACTGCCAGCCACCTGGGCTATAGAAAGACCACCACACTCCCACTCCTTTCTAGGGTCCCCCCTAGTCCAAATTCGCAGCCACCCCCTCCACTTTGCCCCATTTTCGCCCAAAACACCCCGACCCCAAAAATCTCCAGATCCAGAGCAACTCTGGCCGTCGGATCCGCAGATCGACGGACCAGAGCGTGCCACGTCACCCATCTCTCCTCCACCCTTCCTTCCTCTCTCCTCACGTGGAATCAGCCCGAGCCGCCCCGGCCTCGCCTCCAGCCACCTCACTGGCAAGACTCCAGCAGCGCCGCTGCCTGGTGAGCCGCCACCCCGGCCGCAGCTCCTCCTTCCTCTCTTCCTCTGAGCTCCCTCCCTCTTCTCTTGCAGCACGAAGTAGCCGCCAGGGACGCCCGCATGGAGCAGGCTGAAGGAGCTCGCCTCCGTTGCCCTTGAAGCCCGTCCTGGACACCACAGGGACCTTGCCGGCGACCGGATCGGGAAGATCCGCCGCGCGCGCACCACCCCAGCCTCCATGCACCGCCCCCCTCGCCGCGCCCCTCGCCGGAGGGCCGACGGCGCCGCCGGCCGCCGTCGTGCGGGATCCAGCACGCCCCACCACCGTGGACCGCTACAACCACGTGGGCCCCTGCAGCGCAGCCCAGCTCGGCCTGCAGCCACGGCCCGACCGCCCCCTCCAGGCCTGCTCTGTCTCTTGGGCCTGGCCCAAAGGTGAGGCAGCCCCTCCCCCCCTCTTTTCTGCGAGTTGGGCCTGGTCAGTACCAGATTCGGCCCGTTAGCTATTTTTTTTCCTTTTCTAGTTTATTTATTTTGGCAGTTTGTAATAGCTTTTTGCGGTAGCTATATCTTTTCATCGGTAGCTCCGATGGAGACGCTTTCTAGATGAAAGTTGCTCCATTTTGCGCGTAGATTAATAAAATGTACTTTGTTGCCATGTTTAACTTTGTTTACATGTTGTCTACCTGCTATTTACAACTGCTTGCCACTGTAAACTGCAATTGCCATAACTTTTTAACCGTTGATCTGATTAAAATGTTCTTTATATGTAACTTGACTAGAATTGCATGTAGATTGTGTTTATGCTGTTCTTGCTTGCTAAATAAAATAATAAAATTATGTTTAGGAAAAAACAGTACCAAATTCAATAAATATCGTGGGGTCCGCAATAGTGTGCCATGTATAGGTTTTACCCCCCACTTAAATTGACTAGCTTAGGTAGTTTATTTATGCTTCACCTCTTGCCATGTTTGTGTGCTATGCCATGCTTGCTTGAGTTGCCATGTTAACAACCTTTGTTGATCACCTGTAGCTAAGCAACTTGAACCACCGTAAACGTGTGGTATTCGTCGTGTGTGACCGATAGCCCAATTAAACTGTTAGTAACCGTTCTCGACGATAGATCTGTATCGCGTTGCCGTGTCGTGTGATGTCTTCTTGATCTTGTGTTGCCCCGTAGTAAAAGAGTGCCTGCTCCTTGATTGCTTTCCAGTGTTTACCGTCTTGTCTGCTTCCGTGGGTACCTCTCGGAGACGTTGCAAGCGTGCGATCGACTATACCTTCGGAACCCGACTTATCAACAGGCAAGGACTATACATTACTTATGATCCATTCTATTTCAACCAGCAGTTTGCATGCTAGTCTAGGTTAGGTTCGATGTTTGATCCTACCACATGTTTACAACCTCTTTCAAACCGATACAGCCATGTCCCCTCCCAGCAAACCATGTACTGCTATGTTACTATTTCTCGTTGCTCAGCCCCTGCTTAGTATGCATGCTTAGGATGCTACGATGTTACCCTGTTACTCCTTGGTTGGGCTATCAAATTATTATATTGTTGTTGATGATATGATTATTATAATGTTGACTATATTCGACGAAGGATGGAAGGTCTAGGCTATCCCGCCCCGACGCTTTGTTCCATTCGAGTCACCTAGGATCCGAGTTCCGGGTATTGGTTTTAAGACTGAGCGTGCCTAACCGCGTGTGGGATTTTATGGGGTCCCCTTTTCTTACCTACCTAGCTTCAAACATTTCTAGTGTGTGTGTGCTGGTCAGCTGCCAGTAGTTTTTAAACCAACCCGGACCAGTGAGGATATAGTTCCCTTGCTGGCCCATCATGACCGGCTGAGGACCCGGTTTCCCATGTGTGATTAAGCGGCAATCCAAACCTGGAGTCATACGGTAGAGACCAGATCGAGAGCGCGGCCGGCTCCTGAGCTGGATGTCGACTCACCGGGGGCCACCCGGATTTGTTCGTTGTTAGCTAGAGGGACCTGTCGTTTCGGATCTCTTGGAACTAAATCATAAAATGGTTGCCTGTGATGGGTAGCAACTGAGAGAGATGGGCGTGCGCGCGGAGCCTTGTAATGGGCAGTTGGTACACCCTTGCAGGGTTAAATCTTTTCGAGAAGCCGTGTCCACGGTTATGGACGACTTGAGACCTACTCCTTGTTCATAGACAACAACAACTGAGATAATCTTAATATAACTTGATCAATGTGTGTGTGCCTGGACTGCTTCTTCTTCGTCGGGATGCGAAGAGGAGGACAAGAATGGGATAGGTGTTATGATTGCGTAAGTAGTTAATAGCAAGACTTGTGGAGGCGATTCCTCATCGAATGCTTGGCTTCTTATCTTACTCTCTAGATCGTTAGCCACTTCATAAATGCTAGTGCTGCAGCAACCTCACCACTTACCCCTTCCTTACTGTAAACTACTAGTTGTCCTAGAATGACGAGTGATGAAGTCCTTGCTGGGTCAGATGACCACTACAGTTGGATGCTGAGTACTTCTGTACTCATGATACTACCCCCAAACTCTTTTCAGGGTTCTTGATCGACAACAGGTATGGTGATCGATGTTTCACGTGGAGACTCGACGACGACTAGTTAGGCAGATCCTGGCGGAAGGCCTGGACCCGTGTGGTTATGGGGATCGATGTTTTTCTCTTTGCCACTAGGCATTTGCTTGTAGTCTGTACTCAGACATATATCTTCCGCTGTTGTATTGTATTAAGGCAGTTGTATGCCGATTGTATGAGATGTTGTATCCTTGTATCTGTAATGTTGTGATATCATGTTGGAAACCCGGGGCATATGGCTTTGTCATATGTCGCGGTGGGACCGATATGTGCTTCGTCCCCGGATCTGGGTGGAAACACCTATATCTGGAACAGTACCGCATATCGGGCCTTACAGTGTAAGCCCATAGCAACAGACAACTGCATTAAAAAGCACTTTGCATAAAGTAAACAATCCTTGCAACCGCGGTTACAAGCATAGTTGTTTTCCCCCTGGTGGCAATAGCACATCCCTCAGACTCATATTTCTGTCACTCAAGCATGTCATCGGGGGGCATGAACCCACAATCGAGCATAACGTTCCCTCTTGGAGTTGCTACCTACTACTTGGCCAACGCAATAAACAACAACGGAGAACATGCAGGAATTACTTAAGAACAACAATATAGAAGATAAGAACCAAATATATTACTCAATCACAACCTGAAATAATCTCATAATCCATCAGATCCCAGCAAACTCAGCATAGCAACAACAGAAAGATTACATATGTGCCTCAATCATGTAGGGAAGCTCACGAGGACTAAACCATGAAGAGCAAAGAGGGGAGGAGAACATCACATAGCTACTGATCACGGACCCATGGTCCAAATAAAACTACTCACGACACATCTGGGAGGCGTCCATGGTGGAGGGTAAGCTCTCGGAGGTCCATCCTCCCTCCGGCAGGATGTCGGGAAGAGGTCTGCTGGCGTTCCCGATTTTGGAAGCGCGACGACGGCGGAACAGAGGCGAGATCGCGAAAAGGGGTTGTCTTTGGGGGTTTCGTGTCATGGAGATTAAATAGGCGAAGGGGGCAGCCAGGGGGGCACCAGGGGTCTAAGCGCCCTGGTGGCGCGGCCAAGCCCTAGGTCGCGCCACTTGGCCGCCTGGGCACCAGGTGGGGCCCTCTGGCCCTCCTTCGGGGTTCCGGAAGCTTCCATTGCGCTGATTTTTTATCTGATTTTTCGCGAATTTTTGGAGCACTTTTAATATGGGGGAAAACTGAAATAGAAAAATAGCAGAAAACATGAACTGGCACTGTGGTGCACTGAGTTAATAAGTTAGTCCAAATATGATCAAAAGTGTATGAAAGTTATCTAGATCATAGCAATATCACACAGTACATGCATGGAGCAAATATAAATTATAGATACGTTTGGGACGTATCAAACCGCAGCGGCGACCTGCAAGCATGCGGGCTCGCGAAGCAGTTAGCAGTCGATTACATCACGAACAACATAACGCGAAGGCTAGCTTGTACCCATGCATACACATTCTGCACACAACCAAGCGTGGAGTCCACGGACTTGCATATTGCACATAGCCGCATGTGTACGAGGCCAAGGCGGTGGCAGTTGTTGGATATGTGCCCTAGAGGCAAATTAATAAAGATATTTGTCACATATCCGTTTTGTTCATAATACGTTTTATACTATGCTAGAACTGTATTACTCGGAAACACTAATACACGTGTAGTATATAAACACCCGTCCCTAGTTAACTCAGATATACTAGCTCATTGGGCAATCGATGATCAAGGTATCTTGATCATGAGGTATGAACCGCCTATTGACAATGAGGTCATATCATTGGGAGAATGATGTGACGGACACAGACCCACCTAAAGCATTGCGATGTGATCAAGTCACATAGTTCAACATTGCGATGAATTTGTAACATATGGCTTAGTCCTTAAGACCGGGATGATCATACATAATTACTTTTTACCAGGAGACTTTAACTTGCATCCACCGCCTGACTGAAATATGCTGGCCATAAAGGTGTATATTAGGTCCTCCGAAGTAGACACGTTAATGAGTATGCAAATAGATCATAACGGGATTTGTCGGTCCATGTGACGGACAGGTACTCTGGGCCCACTCGGTGATATTGCATCAACACCTTGCAAGGACGTGACTAGGTCACAAGAGATGTAATAGGCACGAACGAGTAAACTTGTTTGTTGTGAACGAGGTGTGAACTTGGTATAATGGATACCGGTGATCAAGCCTCGGACAAACAAAGTACCACAGGAAAAAGGGATCAAGTCTTATCATAACGGTTTCCAAAAGCGATTGAAGTTCATTCGATGGAAGCACAGGGACTATCAAGGATTGTAACCAAGTCCAATTGATTAGTCATTGGTCAATGAGAATGTCTCTATCATGTCTGTTGTTTCCCGGACCGTAGGGTGTCACACTTACGGGGCAATCAATGCACTAGGATAGATTCGGGATCATCGGTGAAATAGGAGAAATCACCGGAATAGTTCCGGGAGAGAACGGAAGTTGGTCTGGATATTTTGAAAGGTTCAAAATAATGTTTAATTATATTTAATAATTTTTATTATTTAATTATCAGAATTAAATATTAAAATATATTTAAATTAATTAATTAAATGGGAAAAAGGCAAATGGGCCCCTTAGGGACCATTAGGGGAAGGAGGGAGTCTCCCCCCTTGGCCCATGGCGCCAAGGGAGGGGCCCATCCTCCATATGGCGCACCCCTCCCGCCCCCTTTGGTTTAGTACCACATGGGAAGTTGGAGGAGGGTGGCACCCCTCCTTGGCCTATATAAGGAGGGGTAGACCCCCCTTTTTCCATCATCTCATTGAGTTCTCTCTCTCTCTCTTTCTCCCACCTTGACCGGACTACCCTTGTTTGAAGTTTGTAATTGGTTGGGAGTTCTCCACCATAAGCAGGCCGTCTCTCTGCCAGAGTCGGGATCCGAATTCGTCTTCTTTCCGCTGCTCGCCTGGTTAGGAGCCCGGAGGGAACATCGGTTGCACCGTACGTGTGTAATCTCCTTGAGGCACTACACCTGTGGTGCTACTTCATCGCCGGAGGTTCACCGGGAGTCTCCATCTCCGGTGGTCTTCTACACGACAGGGAGGTCGTAGTTCCGAGTCTACGCCAACCACGTTCGCAAGAACGTTTCCCTCTTTCGGTCTTCAAAGGTATGAACTCCGATTCCCTCCGTTACATTACATCGCCATAGCATAGATCTTGGGTTCGGGTATCGTAGGTTGGAAAATTTTGTGTTTTCTGCCCCGTATCCCAACAGCAGTGGCCATCCAGGCTACGCCTGTGTCTACGTAAGGCAGCACAAACACAATGGCAGAGCTAGCAAGACGGCCATGACGGGCGCTGTGTGCAGCAGGCACACAGAGGCGCAATGGAGTCAGGCTAGGCTTCCGGTGTGGGCAGGCGGGTGCGGCGACCAAGTGCAGCAGTGCGCGGTGACCAGCAGGGTCACGGAAGCGGCTGGCGGCAACGCACAGAGGCAGGCTAGTCGCGGCAACACGTAGCTTTTATTTCTATTTTAGATCGCGGGCTAGCACAAGACAGCAGGTCGAGGCGGCCAGTGCACGCAGCGAGCGTATGTCAGCGGGACACAACAATCAATTCGCGGTTAAGATATGGCAAGATAAGCAACGTGCAAGCAACATCAAGCACGCGTATGGAGCTAATAATAAATGTCATCTCGACAACGTGTGCAGACTTGAGAAAGGAGAAAAAAAACCGTGCATCATCGGGACGACACGATGTGTGTACATAGGATACATCACAACGGTTCCTTAAACATCCGATGCATCGCGGCGCTACGTAGTGCGGAGCTCAGTGTGTGGCTTGGCGGCTCGGCCGACCGGGCAACACAAAATGAGTGACTCTAAGGTAGCCAACAACAATGGCGTGCTCATCGGGAGCACTTGTACATCAGGTACATAGATGATAAAAATTCATGTGTACATCAGGTACATTACGGTGGTGTCGTGCTCATTTGGAGCATGCATATGCACCGTATTTTTATGATGTAGTTAGAAAAATTCTCTTGATGCAAGATCGATCGGCATTATTCCGGCGACATCAGGTCTGCTCCGATCAAGCGAACAAAATTCACATCATAGATCGAATAAATCCGAAAGAAGGGCAAAAACGGAATCATAAACAAATATAAAACCGTTGTTTCGATCGGATCTGGATTATACCTCCGCGATGAACGACGAGAGTCTGCTTGATGGAGGCTCGAGGAAGATCAGTCGGCGGAGCTCGTGCTGATGACGTGTTCTACAACCTTTGCCGGCGAGTCCGATCCAAGGGTGTGGAGCGGGAGCGTAGTCGAAGTAGTCGTACACGCAGCACAATCACAAATGCGAAAAGTAAAGAGACACAGAGAAATAGTCTAGACTTGATCTTTATTATCAATTGATGTCTATCTCTCCATACAATACATGAGTATATATAGGGGAAGAGGGTAGGTGAAGAGAATCAAACCCTAGAGGGAAAACCCCCACCCAAGAAAGGGTGGGGCCATGCATGGCCGTATGGCAGGTTTCCCAACACATAGCAGCTCATCAGCCCCACAAATATCCTTTAATCATGCCAGGTGCCAGCCGCACACAAATTTCCAGTTTCTGTTTTAATTTTCTCTGTACTTTGATATTGAGGAGGCTTTGTTGTTATTTCAAGTAAGTTGAAAACATATATAAATTGATAGAATTTACTATAAAAATTCAAGGTGGGACTAAACATGAAAAATAAACATGAACTAACGTCAGCTTAGTTGGTTACCGTTGCCTCACCACCTCTTGGCAAACAATTTTTTTACATGGCTCTAATTTTTTCAAAGTGGGCTTTTTGCGTGAACTGGATCAGGCCCAACGGAGTGGGCTTCTGGAGAGCAGCACTGATGAGTGACGAGATTTCCTTTTTCTTTGGACTGCGGGTTTATTTGGCTAAAAGGAAGGAGTTTTTTAGCAAAAATACAAAAACGACTAAAAAAGCCACCTTCATTTATTATTAGATAAATATTTATTAACTCACAACTACTCCCTCCGTTAATATTTTAGATATTTCAATATAAATCATATATGGAGCAAAAAATAAATTGAACGATCACCGAAGGGAAGAGTTTCCCACCTGAATATATTAATTACCAATCAAAGCAAGTTCCACCATTACATTTTAACCGAGACTAGAGGAGAGGAAAGAAATTAAGCCAAACTCTGGCATAGTCCCGAGAAGTTACATTTTTGAAACAGTGAATCCAGAGCGAGAACTCTTTAGTAACATCCCTAGCCAATATCGAGCGAGGGATAAGAACCTTCCTAAAAGTGAATGAATTCTTTGCCTCCCATAGTTTCCAATAGATAACGAGTTGCATTGTAGGCCAGATGAGGGGTGCAAACCGTCGATCTTCAGAGGAGCCCATATAAAAGTTGAAGGGACACATGTTGCATGAGGGGAAACTTGCGCCAGGCGCCACATGATGCAGGGAAGGAGAGCGCGAGGTGGTCGACGTCTTCGTAGGGGTGATCACACCGAACACATGCAAGTGATGGCACAATGGTCTTGCGGTGCAGGTCCTTTTAGTATTCAATCTGCCATGGCATAGTAACCAAGCAAATATCTTCACCTTGATATGAGCTTTAGATGACCAAATCCAGCGGGCAGTAGGCTCCTCTCTACAGGCTGCCACATGAGAGAATCGTAAGCGTGCTTAGTGGATAAAGATAGCCCGACTCGTAGTTGGTGCTCATCCGTGGATGTAGAGTTCGGTAGGTCCTGCAACAAAGACAACACAACTCCTAACTCCGTAGAAGCAACCAAGGCTAGACGCCCCAGAATATTAGCATGCAAGCCTTTTTTTTGTCCAGGTTAGACGCCCCTGAATATTAGCATGCAAACTTTTTTGTCAAATTAATTATATCCTTGGTTGAGTGGGAAAAGAGGCCAGGGAAAGATTTTTTGAGGGGTTCATTGAGGAGCCATGTATCATGCACGAAGAATGTAGAGCAAAATGAGTGAATCTATGTTCTAGAATATGTCTATATACATTCTTATTTTGTTCGTATTGATTTTTTTTAAATAATACTATATATTTAGAAACGGAGGGAGGAGTAGATCAGAAGTAGTTAAGTTACCTCTTAATTATAACATATACAACGTGGTTGACGTTGGCCGGCGGTCGACCAGACCCAAGCAACCAAACGTGAATACGGTTGCATTAAAATGGATCGTCAATTGCAGCAAAACAATGTGTGTGTATTTTTCTTAATCTTTAGCATTGTTGCAACAAATATCGTGATATTATTATCGCTGACCATATTTGCCGTCGACTGATGGCAACAAATTTTACTGTTGGGTGGTAGATTTTTCACTATCGGTTGCAAAACAAATCTCAGCCTCATCATCACCGATCACACATCATCATTTTTTCTTATAGCAACAATCGATGATTGATTTTAGTTTTTCTCGTTGCTTGTTGCAGAAAAAATGTAGCGCTATCGTCGATGGTCGCACTCTCTTAAATGGATGTATTTAATTAAAATACATATATATACATCCGTTCGAGCACGAAGTAATATGGATGAAAATAGACATATAGTAGCATTTTTTTCACATTCTCAAATAAATGTACTTAGCACTAAAATTCATGTAGATACATCTATTTGCACGATAAAAAATATGGATCGAAGAGAGTGGTATTTTAGAAGAAGAAGAAGAAGGCGACCGCAGATCCTTCAAACACTTGGGTGCCATCGACGGCCACGGCAACTGCCTCCTCCGCCACAACCACAAGCCACACCGCCGGTCTTGGAGGGAGACCCGCCCACACCCGCGGCCACCGCATCCAATCTACTCGACGAAATGTCGCAAAGGTAATAAATTCTCTCTCTTTTATTGTTTTTTTTTCTCATATCCCATACAAATCGGATGTGGGATGGTGTGCACGTGCGTTTGTAGTCTTGATGATGAGGCATTCATGTGTGTGACAAATATTGGAGACGAAGATTATATCTCTCAAGAGTATGCATGAGTGGTATGAGAGGTGCTTCCTATAGAGGTGGTAAGAATGAGAACGTCATAAAAAGAAGCCATTGATGCAGTGAAGGAGCCAGGATCAGAAGTCTGTGATGTCATTTCAAATCTTTGATGTCAAATACATGTGTTTTCAATCATTTTATAATTTTTTTACATGATTTTTACTTGTATACAAAGGATTTTCCACAAAGCTGATATTCTGTTTATGTGTTTATATATTTGTTGGACCAATAACTTTGTTTGTTGGATTATGAAGTATGAACTATGTATGGAAGATGAGTTCATGTTGAATTTGAAAATATTGTTCAATTTATATGTGTATGAATGTTTTTTATTTGAAAGTGTGTGTGGATGTACAGCTAGAGTGCGGATGCAACACTACTAGCACACATCTGTATTTACATCATTTGTTGGAGCACTCATTTTGCATCACCAATTATACATCATTTGTTGAAGTTTGAAGTTTGTTGATATGTGAAAAACAAATTTTGATGATGTAAATTATACATCAAACACTTTTATATCTTGAAATATACATAATCTATTTGAGATGCTCTTTAGTTTTCTTTCAAAAGAAAAAAAGGCACTGCATACATTGCGAAGAACTAATAATTAACCAGTTTATTAATTCCCCTTCACTTGATTATTGTACCACAGTCCTAATAAATATCTAAAGAATATATGAGTGTATGTTTCTCTCTCTACAGTGGCTTAATTCCTAAGCTAATGGAAACCCTAACACTCGATATGATTGATTCCTAAGCTAATGGAAACCCTAACAACACGATGGATATGCTTGTACCCAGTTGCCCTTCATGCCGCCTGGACAACGATGGGGCTCTTGACGAACTGGATCCCGTTGCTCCAAATGAGAGTGCCAAACGCGTACTTCTTTGCCAGCTTGTCGTTCTTGATCTCGAACTTGATCTCGAATGTCTTCTCCTCCCCCTTCTTTGCAAACTCCATCACGTCAGGGCTCACCGTCACGTGCACGCCGGCGGGCTGGCGCACAACTGCCTTGTACTTGCCCGGAAACCCGACGTTCTTGGCCGTGCGCTTCACCATGGCGCCAGAGGCCGTGACGTTGACGACGGTGATGGACGGGTAGTTGAGGTCCTCAAGCTTGGGGGCCTTCTCGGGGCACTTGTACGGCTCGCCGCTGAACATGGACAAGACGGTGGCGTTGTACTTGAGCGCGCAGAGGAAGTCGAGGTAGTGGTCAGGGCCGAGGTCGTAGACGAGGCCGGGGTTGAGGGAGCGGCTCGGCCACACGTGGCCAGCGCCGTAGCCAAAGGGACCCGCCGGCGCCATGGACGCGTTGACGATGGCCTCGCCCTTGTTGTCCACGTAGATGGCCGTCGTCATTATCGCCGACCTGATCGCAGAGGGGCTCCACTCTGGGTGGAGGACCTTGATGAGCCCCACGATGCACTGGTGGAAAAAAGGCCTTTGGTCGCGGTTCGCAACTGCCATTAGTCGCGGTTGCGCAACCGCGACCAAATAAGCGCGACTAAAGCCCCCCACCTTTAGTCGCGGTTGCTTAAGAACCGCGACTAACGGCCCGTCCACGTGGGCGCCAGGCGGCCGTCGGGGCGGAGGACCTTTAGTCGCGGTTCTTCTAGACAACCGCGACTAAAGGCCGCCACAGGTTTAGGGTTTTAGCCCCACCCCTAAACCTGTTTTCTGTTTAATTTGTATTGTTTTATTTCTTTTGTGCTTTATTTTAATTTTGAAGGAGTTTCACATATTCTACGGTACTACATACATGCATATGAATGTACAATTTCAAACAAATTTGAAATTAGAACCAAAAAGAATTCAAGAGGAATATACAATATATATTCAATATCATCGGATGACCATATACAATTTTGAACAAGTTTCCATACATAATTTAATGCATATAAAGTTCTACGTCCTCGTAATGGTGTTCTCCTTTAGGATGGAGGACTTCCCTGCTGAACCATCCAGCTAGTTCCTCTTGAAGTGGTCGGAAGCGAGCTTCTGGACTAAGCATCATCCGGAGGTTATTCCTCTGAGCATTGGTATCACTCGGAACCCGCTAAGAGGTGTATCTCCGGATCATCTCACAGACATAGTATCCACATAGATTGGTCCCCGCTGGCTGAATATCCCCAGCATTCTTAGCCTTTGACCTTTTGAATTCTAGCTCTTTTTTGAATTCACCGACCTTTGTATCTACGAACCGTCTCCAAACCCTACGAGGCAAAGAAAATTAAATGAACAAGAGAGTTATTAGTTACTTGATATTAGGAAATGAACGAAATAGGCCGATCGATATAGAGCGCAAATGAATGAAAATAATTACTTTTGCAGCATTCTTCTCATGCCGCCCCAAAGCTTTGGATCCATATTCAGAGAGTCGTGGATGAGACATTCTGAGGTGTTAACTTTAATTACTAGCAGAATCCAGTGGAACCTGCGGACACGATACATGCACAGTACGTCATGCATAACTCATCGATTAGCCGGCCACATACCATGCATGGAGTAAACAAAAGAGAATGTGCTCAAGACAGAAACACTCACCCAAAATGGTAAGGAAATAGAATATCACTTTTGAGTTCCTGCTTTGTAAGAAACTGCCACAGGTCTGCCTCCATGTCGGCGGGGTGATGCTCCAACACATGTCCATTAACGATGTGTGGGTCAATGAACCCAACATCATGGATGTTCCTTACTCTGCATTCCTTAATCTTCATTCTGCATGTATAATAGCGGACACAACAATATAGTTAGGACATATATATAGTGCAGGCAATATGAACGAGATGGGGTAGAAATAAATCACTTACAGAACGTAGCAACTGATGATAGATTTGTCGAGCTCGCGCAGATTGAAAAGCTGGAACAATTCACTCAGTTCAATTTGTACATAGTAATGTTTGAAGTGATGCTCATGTCTAACTTCCGCATAAATATATTCTTTGGCGTTTTTATTTTTTATGTAACCCTTGTACCATTTCAGCAGACCTTTCATTTGTGGAGGTAGATCCTTTTCCTGCGCAGGCTCGACGAGAGGCCCATTCTTGACATATGTAATTACTACCTCCTTCACTAGCGCCTCATCAAGGCCTAACAGTTCACGAAGAGTAATACCTAAGTTGGCCGCTTGTTCTCTGGCACTCGTTACAGTCAATCCCTGTGCTGCCGCAGCTTGTATGATCTCGGGGGCATCCGGACCGGCGGCTTCCACTATAAGCGGGGCAATCGATTGTTTACTTTGTTCCCCGAGCTGGGCAACTTGTTTCCCGCTTTTTTTACTTTCGGCCTTCTCCCGCTCTTTGTTCTCCTTGAACATGAGTGCCTGCCTGCGAAGTTCACGTGCATAGTCGTCAGGCAGATTCTTCGCGGCTTGGGACGGTGTGCTCAAAAATGAGTTAGCCCACTTCTTTTGCTCATTAGAAAATACTGGCTTGGGCTCGGGCTCTCTTTTCTTCTTGCAGTCCGCCTTCCATTTCTCCAAATCAGCAGCCGCGGCCGCGTCGACTTCCTCGGCACTACGTTCCCAAGGCCTTGTGGGGAGAGGCTTCAGTGATGGCTCCGGTACCTTTGTGGTCTTAGGTACATAAGGGTCCGGGTTAATAATCCAGGACTGCTTCTGCTTCTTTGCCGGAGGTGGATTGGGGGACGGCGTCTGATCACCCGCCGGACGAGGACTGGGGGGCGGCGGCTGATCACCCGCCGGACGTTGTGGACTGGGGGGCGGCGTCGGCTGACGTGACGGAGGTGTAGGTGAACCGCAACCACCACCGTAGGGGGGTGGTCTTGTTGTCCTTGGCGCCTCGCCTGGAAACTTGATAAACTTCTTTTGCCATAGAATGAACTGGCGCTTGACATCTCCAAGTCTTTTCTCCCCTTCAGGTGTAGCAATGTCAATGTCCAGGTCCTCAAACCCTTTGACTATGTCCTCCACCGTGACACGAGCATAGCCAACTTGAATGGGGTTGTTGTGGTGGAGTTCTCCAGGTAAACATGGTAAAGCACTGCCGATGGCTACCTTCATGGACATGTTCCCGATAGGATAATACAGATGACATTCTTTCATCTCCTTTATATCGTCCACGGGGTAGCGAGGAGGCTCCGGTGCAGTAATTTCGACCGCCAGAGGCTCCGGTGCAGTAATTTCGATCGTCGGTGCATCTGCACCAGCCGGTGGGGCCTCCGTGGAAGCCACGCTGCTTCTCCGCTCCTGGCTTCCGAGATCCACTGGATGATCTTCATGCTGCGCCCGAGCTGCATCTCTTTCGGCTACTAGTACATTCACGGTTTTCTTCAATACATCCATTTCCGATGCCAACCGCACCACAACATCTGCTTCCCGATCCATCTTTCTCTTACGGCTTCTGTAACCGTACGGGTCATCGTTCTGGGGGAACCCTATTTTCCACGGAACGTGCCCCATGCCTCGTACACGTCCTCCGTGTTCAGGATTCCCGAGGGCTTTTGTCAGCGCGTCGTTCTCTCTGTTGAACTTGATCTTCCCCTCTTGAGCATCCCTCATTGCGTTAATAAGGGCTTGGGTGGGTTTAATTAGTTTGCCCCGGTAAACACACTCCCCTGTCTCCGGGTTCAGCGTTCCCCCATGCCCGTACCACCAGCTTTTGGCCCTTGGGTCCCATCCCTCCGTACCTGGACGGATTCCTCGCGCCCTCAGCTCGTTCTCCATCTTCTCACGCCTAGGCTCCCAAAGGCGATACCCTCCTGGCCCCATAATATGATAGTACTCCTTCTTAGCCGCATTTTTCTTATTTTTTTTCGATATTTCAATGAACTGCTCCGATTTCTTTTGCTTCACAAATTCTGGCCAATCATGTTTCAGTTTCTCATATTGTCCTTTGAAATCCGGAGTCTTGTTCTGATTGACAAAGTCATGGGCTAGATTTTGCTTGAATTTCCGGAATGCGTCGGCCATCTTATGAAGAGCGAACCGTTTGACTAGCCTCCTCCTCTCCTTGTTTGCCTCAATCTTATTACCCTCCTTATCGAATTTGTTGTATTCCGGAGGTAGAACGAAATGTTCCATAAGCTTGTTGAAGCAATCTTTTTTTGTTCTCTTATCGACAAAACTGAAACCAACACGTGCCTTCTTTGGCGCATTCCACTCCTGGACGATGATCGAGACGTTGTCTCTAACAATGGCTCCGCATTGGCTGATAAACTTGGTGGCGTTCTTGCGGGGCTCCAGCGGCTTGCCGGTTGCTTCCTCGACAACCTCAATTGTGTATGTTTCTCCTGGTTTCAACGTCTTCGTTGCGCCACGCTTTGACGACGTACTCGATTGTTTCGACGATCCGGCCGAGGGCTAAAATAAGAAAGAGAGTCGCGCGCGTTAGTACACACATATTTATTCAAATCAGTTAGTTTGTATCACCAGAGGCGCAATGTATATATATACCTCGGCGCCGGAGGTGGTTGCTACTTCCATTTGAAGATCGTCGTTTATCGACGTTTCTTCGGCATCATCTTGCTGACGGCGCCCTTCATCTTCACCGTCAAGGTTCAGATAAGAAGAGATATCATCTTCTTCTTGTCCGGTCGGCACATATAGAATATCGCCGTTTATGATGCCGAACATATGGGCTTCACCGTCCGGATCATAGTTGTCCATAATCGGGTCAGCTCTATCGTCCGCCATATGTCAGTCCTGAAAACATGTAGTAAAAACAAATTAATGATATCCCAGAATTTTTTATAGAATTTTGCGGGGAAACCATTCGGGCCAAGTGACTTATTATTCTTCATTTGAGCAATTGCCTCATAAACCTCGTTCTCGGAGAAAGGCGCGGTGAACAACTTATTCTCATCACCACTTATTTGAGGAATATCACTCACCGAACTCTCGACAAGAGAGACAGAGTTATTCACCGGCGCTTCAAAAAGATTTTTATAGAAATTTGAGATATAAAATTTGAGGTTCTCATGCCTTACAATTGTACCCTTATCTTGTTCAAGTTGGATAATTTTCTTTTTCCTATGTCCATTCGCAATCATATGAAAAAACTGGGTATTATTATTCCCTGAACCACTTGTCGTACTTTTGCTCTTCGCGCCCATTTCAAATAAATAAATAAATGCATGTCTTGTTAAATAAATCAGTGTGCAATGATATAGCATATGCTAATAACTATATAGCACGCTGTTTTTTTCCATTGCTACACTGATTTCTTCAGAGATTCAAGGGTTCAGTCTTGACCTCGCCGGCCCTCGCTTCCCCACTGCTCTCCTCTCGGCCCCTCAGCCGCCGCAGCCGCCTACGTACGAAGCAACGCCAAGATGGGCGGCGGAAGGAAGCGGCGCCGGCGCGACGGCGGCTCGGAGGCGCCGCCCGTGATGCACCCGCGCAAGGTGCGGCGACGGCGAGGCGCGACGGCGGCTCGGAGGCTCGGAGACTCGGACGGTGCGGCGACGGCGAGGCGCGGTGACGGCGACGGCGAGGCGCGGCGAGCGAGATCGATCGGGGCGGAGAGCGGCGCGCGAAGAAGACGAAGTGTGGAGCGACCGGTTTGGGAAACTATTTATAGCCCCCCCCTTTAGTCGCGGTTGGGGAGGAGAGCCGCGACTAAAGGCTCCCTTTAGTCGCGGTTGGGGAGGAGAGCCGCGACTAAAGGCTTTTCGTTCCCGCGCGCGCACAGACCTTTAGTCGCGGTTGGGGAGGAGAGCCGCGACTAAAGGCTTTTCGTTCCCGCGCGCGCACAGACCTTTAGTCGCGGTTGGCGAGGACAACCGCGACTAACGGTGTTTTTGAATTACTTTTTGTTAAAAATACAGAAAAAATCAGAAAAATAAAACTAATTCAATTCAAAATTTTAAAAATACAAATAATATATCAAAAAAATAAGAAAAATAAAACTAATTCAATTCAAAATTTTAAAAATACAAATAATATATCAAAAAAATCAGAAAAATAAAACTAATTCAATTCAAAATTATAAAAATACAAATAATATATCAAAAAAATCAGAAAAATAAAACTAATTCAATTCAAAATTTCTTCCCGGCCGCCTCTGTCTTCTCGTTGGCCCCCTCTTCCCGCCTCTGTCTTTCCGCCGACCCCCTCTTCCCGCCTCGTCTTCCCGCCATTTCTTCCTTGTCTTCCCGCCTCTTTCTTCCCGCCAATTTCTTCCCGCCAATTTCTTCCCGCCTCTTTCTTCCCGCCACTTTCTTCCCGCCTCCTGTCTTCCCGCTCCCATTTTTCCCGCCATTTGTCACTACATATATGTAGCCCGGCTTGGCCAGCATTATCACATCTCTACAATCTCTCATCACTCTCTCATGGCTTCCACCGCACCCACTCTAACCTACCAGCAGGTGGAGGAGCTTTGCGCCTCGAACTACCGTTGCCCACCGGGCTACCTCGTCCCCGCCGGCTGGAGCCTAAGCGCCGGCGGCGTGCCGGTCCCTCCCGTCCCTCAGGGTACTGCGCGCCGGGCGGCCATCACGAACCACTACTACCTCGACCTCACGCCGGAGCAGAGGATGAATCCCCGCTGGCATCCCGATAACCAGCATACTTGGGACGCCTTCTTCATCAATCGGCGTGAGAGGGCGCTCGCCAGGTATGAGGAGGACGGTCTGCCTCCTGGGAACTTCCACGAGGCCGGCCGTCGGCTATGGTGGTACGGCCGGACTCTGCAGAGCGTCATGGACTACATCACGGCCGGCGATATCCCCCGCCTGCGCTACCCTCGGTTCGAGCCACGAGCGCCGCCCGACGACAGCGACGACAGCAGCGACAACGGCGGCGGCTATGAAGACTACGAGTATGCATATTATACGCCTAGGCAGGAGTATGACTGAATCATCAGTGCTATCTCGAGTTTCATGTATCATCAGTGCTATGAAGACTATGTATCATCACTCCAAATTTCATGTATCATCAGTGCTATCTCGAGTCAATTGAATCATTCGAAAATGGACACCAAACACATCACGGGTAATAAATTATTACACATCATTTCTTTCCTTGTGTCCCTGCTTGCTTACGGTTGTGCCGTATCCATGGAGCATCCTCATCATTTAACTTAATGCTTGGGTCGGTGTTCACTTTGAAGGGCGGAATTTCAGCAAACATATTATAATCTTCTGACATGTCTGTCTTGTCCTCCACTCCCACGATGTTTCTTTTCCCTGAAAGAACAATGTGGCGCTTTGGATCATCGCATGATGTACTGATCGTTTTCTTATCTTTCCGTTTCCTCGGTTTGCTACTCATGTCCTTGACATAGAAAACCTGAGCGACATCTTTCGCTAGGACGAATGGTTCGTCAAGGTAACCAAGATTGTTGAAATCCACCATTGTCATTCCGTATTGCTGGTCCACCTTTACCCCACCTCCTGTTAGCTTGAACCATTTGCACCGGAACAAAGGGACCTTAAAGGAGGGTCCATAGTCAAGTTCCCATATCTCCTCTATGTAACCATAATATGTGGCCTTTTGCCGATTCTCGGTTGCTGCATCAAAGCGGACACCACTGTTTTGGTTGGTGCTCTTTTTATCTTGGGCGATCGTGTAAAATGTATTCCCATTTATCTCGTACCCTTGGAAAGTCGTTATAGTCGAAGATGGTGTCTTGGCCAACATGTACAGCTGATCTACAACATGATCGTCATTCATTAAATGTTTTCTCAACCAACTGCCGAAAGTCTCCATGTGGGCCTTCCTAATCCAGGATTCAGGCTTCCCCGGGTTGTCCGAGCGTAAAATATTCTTGTGTTTCTCAAAGTACGGAGCCACCAAGCTGGAATTGGTCAGAACTGTGTGGTGTGCTTCAGTCAGAGAATGGCCGTCCATACATATCGTTGATTTCCTTTCGATCGTGCCTTTTCCACTTAGTCTCCCCTCGTGCCGCGATCGAGGAAGACCAATCGGCTTAAGGTCAGGAACAAAGTCAACACAAAACTCAATTACCTCCTCATTTCCATAGCCCTTGGCGATGCTTCCTTCTGGCCTAGCACGGTTACGAACATATTTCTTTAATACTCCCATGAACCTCTCGAAGGGGAACATATTGTGTAGAAATACAGGACCGAGAATGGAAATCTCTTCGACTAGGTGAACCAGGAGGTGCGTCATAATATTGAAGAAGGATGGCGGGAACACCAACTCGAAACTGACAAGACATTGGACCACATCGTTCTGTAACCGTGGTAGAACTTCTGGATTGATTACCTTATGAGAGATTGCATTGAGGAATGCACATAGCTTCACAATGGCTACTCGAACATTTTCCGGAAGGAGCCCCCTCAAAGCAATCGGAAGCAATTGCGTCATAATCACGTGGCAGTCGTGAGACTTCAGGTTTTGGAACTTTTTCTCCGCCATGTTTATTATTCCCTTTATATTGGACGAGAATCCAGACGGGACCTTCATACTGCTCAGGCATTCAAAAAAGATGACCTTCTCTTCTTTGGTCAGAGCGTAGCTGGCACGACCTTGAAACCATTCCGGATGCCGGTCATCAGGGTCTTTCAAACGTTGCTGGTCCTGCCGTGCTTCCTTTGTACCATTTGTCTTCCCATACACGCCCAAGAAGCTCAGGAGGTTCACGCAAATATTCTTCGTAACGTGCATCACGTCGATTGCAGAGCGGACATCTAGGACTTTCCAATATGCTAGCTCCCAGAATATAGATTTCTTCTTCCACATGGCTGCGTGCCCGTCAGCTCCCTTCGGAACTGATTGTCCGCCAGGACCCTTTCCAAAGATGACTTTCAAATCCTTGACCATATCAAATACCTCAGCACCAGTGCGTTCCGCAGGCTTTGGCCGGTGATCTGCCTTGCCGTTGTAATGCTTGCCTTTCTTTCTTACTGGATGAATTTTCGGAAGAAATCGACGATGCCCAAGGTACACGTTCTTCTTACAATTTGGCAAATGTACACTTTCAGTCTCATGTAAGCAGTGCGTGCATGCATTGTATCCCTTATTTGATAGTCCCGAAAGGTTACTAAGAGCAGGCCAATCGTTGATGGTTACGAAAAGCAACGCTCGTAGGTCAAATTCCTCTTGTTTGTGCTCATCCCACACACGGACACCACCCCACAGCTGTAAAAGTTCATCAACTAATGGCCTTAGGTACACATCGATGTCGTTGCCGGGTTGCTTCGGACCTTGGATGAGCACTGGCATCATAATGAACTTCCGCTTCATGCACAACCAAGGAGGAAGGTTGTAGATGCACAGAGTCACGGGCCAGGTGCTATGGCTGGAGCTTTGCTCGCCAAAAGGATTCATGCCATCCGTACTTAGAGCAAATCTTATGTTCCTTGCGTCAGCTGCAAAATCTTTGAACCATCTGTCGATCTTTCTCCATTGCGTTCCATCTGCGGTGTGTCTCAACTCCCCGTCCGACTTACGGTCCTCTTTGTGCCATCGCAACAACTTGGCATGCTCTTTGTTCCTGAACAGACGTTTCAACCGTGGTATTATAGGAGCATACCACATCACCTTGGCGGGAACCCTCTTCCTGGGTTTCTGGCCCTCAACATCGTCACCAGGGTCATCGCCTCTGATCTTATAACGCAATGCAGTGCATACCGGGCATTCATTCAAATTCTCGTATTCACCGCGGTAGAGGATGCAGTCGTTGATGCATGCATGTATCTTCAGAACCTCTAAACCTAGAGGGCAGACAACCTTCTTTGCTTCGTACGTACTGGCGGGCAACTCGTTATCCTTTGGAAACATATTCTTCAACATTTTCAGCAAGTTTTCAAATGCCGAGTCAGCTACACCTGCCTCTGCCTTCCATTTCAGCAAATCCAGTGTGCAGCCCAGCTTTTTCAGACCATCATCGCATCCGGGGTACATCGCCTTTCTGTGATCCTCTAACATGCGATCCAAATTCTCCCTCTCCTTTTCAGTTTCGCAGCGTCTCCGTGCATCAGCAATGGTCCGACCAAGATCATCAACGGGATCATCACGTGCCTCTTCTTCACCTTCCCCTTCACCTTCAGCATCCTCCATGAAAGTATCACCGAAATGAGCAAGATAGCTTTCATCGATGAAATCATCCCCTTCTTCATCTTCTTCCATTATAACCCCTCTTTCTCCATGCTTGGTCCAACAATTATAGCTTGGCATGAAACCGTGCCGAAGCAGATGCATGTGAACATCTCTTGAGGAAGAGTAACCGTTCTGATTCTTACAGTTAACACATGGACAGATAACAAAACCCCCCCCGCTTGTTCGCATTAGCCACTACGAGGAAATCTTTCAAACCCGTAGTGAACTCGCCGGAGAGTCGGTTACCGTACATCCATTGCCGATTCATCTGCATTATTATAATATAAAATATATAATTAACCATCATGCATTTGTTAAACTAACTAGCTACAAACAATATAAATTAAACAATGAACTACACACATGCATATTTTATCAATGACACATCAAAGGTTCAAGTTGCTAACCGCGATCGAGGAGTGTCGCTCCAACACTTCATGTCATGTTTGTTTCATGCTCTTGGGGCATTTCATCAAACACCTTATGTGCATAAGAGGAACCAAAAGCAAACCTACACCCACTTGTGAAGAGAATGGCTCCAAATGGCTAAGTGTTGGCTGCTGGATGGGTATATATAGGGGAGGGGCTTTAGTTGCGGTTGGCCTGGCAAACCGTGACTAAAGGTGCCCGAAGGCCTTTAGTCGCGGTTGTCCTGGCGAACCGCGACTAAAGCCCCTCACGTGCACCAGCTGGCCACCGAGCGCCCTGGGCCCAGGCCTTTGGTCGCGGTTCACCTCCAGAACCGCGACTAAGGGTCCCATTAGTCGCGGTTCCTACAGCTTCGCGACTTATGGGGCTGGACGGAAGCCTGTTTTTCCACCAGTTGGATGATCATTTATGCATATAGCTATGTGGGGACCTTCACACTATAGAACTTGGCTTGCATATTGCAAGGATGAGCCTCCTCAAAGGAGCTCTAGGTCTTCATGAGCGAGCAAGTTGGATGCACCCACACTAGTTCCATTGGAGAGCTTTTCTTAGCTCGTATGTGCATCCGTTGCATGGAAATCCCTACTCCTCACATGATATCTATCATTTGGACTTCTCGCCTATGATTGTCCTCATTGATGTGAGACTTTCTCACCTTTTTTATCTTCCTCCTCCACCATATTTCTCTCTTTGCCATCCTAAGTGTCAACTCTCGTGCTTACGCTCATCCATTCCATGAGTGCTCAAAATATCGAAAAGGAGTGGATCAAATTGACTTGTACCTGGCTAGTGGTCTGGGGACGAGTCAAGATAAGATTCCGAAGCAGACCAAGTGTGAAAATTTGGCAACAAAATTATTTTTTCTCTCATATAACCATACCCCCCTTCTTGCACGCAAACACCATTTGGATACATTCGAGTCACGGTCAGCGAGAGCTCTTGCACCTAATGTTCTTTTGTTGCTTGTTTCAATGCCAATATAGACTCTTGCCTATATGACTTGAATTGAATCACATACCTTGATTGCTTTACTTTCAAAGTTCTTATATGGTTGTTCGCATGTCACCACAGAAATTATGCTTGTTATCATTTACCTACTCGAGGACGAGCAGGAATTAAGCTTGGGGATGTTGATACGTCCCAAACGTATCTATAATTTCTGCTTGTTCCATGCATGTTTTGTGTGATATTGATATGATCTATATACACTTTCATACACTTTTGATCATACTTGGAGTAACTTATTAACTCAGTGCACCACAGTGCCAGTTCCTGTTTTCTGCTATTTTTCTATTTCAAGTTTCCCTTATATTAAAAGTGCTCCGAAAATTCGGAAAAAATTAGATAAAAAATAAATGCAACGGAACCTTCTGGAGTCCCGAAGGAGAGCCGGAGAAGACCCACCAAGGCCCCCCTGGCTGCCCCCCTTCGCCTATATATTTCCCGTGACGCGAAATGTCCCAAGACAGAACCCTGGTTCGCGATCTTGCCTCTGTTCTGCCGCCGCCGCGCTTCCAAGATTTGGAGCGCCAGCAGACCTCTTCCATGCACCCTGCCGGAGGGAGGATTGACCTCCGGGAGCTTTTCCTCCACCATGGACGCTTCCCGGATGATCCATGAGTAGTTTCCCTTGGACCATGGGTCCGTGATCAGTAGCTATGTGATGTTCTCCTCCCCTATTTGTTCTTCATTGTTTAGACCCCGTGAGCTGCCCTACATGATCGAGGCACATATGTAATTTTCTGCTGTTGCTATGCTGAGTTTGCTGGGATCTGATGGATTATGAGACTATGTTCAGTTTGTGATTGAGTAATATATTTGGTTCTTATCTTTTATATTCTTGTTCCTAAGTAATTCTTGCATGTTCTCCGATGATGTTTATTGCTTTGGCCAAGTAGTAGGTAGTGACTCCAAGAGGGAATGTTATGCTCGATTGTTGGTTCACGCCCCCCGATGACACGCTTGAATGACAGAAACATGAGTCTAGGGGATGTGTTGTTGCCACAAGGGGGAAAGCAACGGTGCTTGTAACCGCGGTTGCAAACATTGTTTACTTTACACAAAGTGCTTTTTAATGCAGTTGTCTGTTGCTTTGGGTTTACACTTTGGGTGGGGCTCGCAACTTAATACCAGCGAGATGTTCTGGATAGATATCTCAAGGTGGATGATTAGTAGTAGATGCAATTGGATTTAGGTCTACTTATTTTGGCGTACCGCCCATGCTTTTGAGCATCGTCCTTTCTTTGTAGCATAGTTAGCATTGCGGTGCGTTTTTAATCATGTCAATTGCCCAGTTGTGATTTGTTTACCTCACATAGCAGTTTTATCGTCTTTTGGGAGAGAGACATCACTAGTGAACATCACGGGACCCCGGTCCATATTCTCATCACTTTTTACACGCTCTTTTATTTTCCTGCTTTTACTTTCCAGCTGCTATCATTATTATCTTTTATCTGTTGCGTTGATTCTTTTTGAACAGCAAGTCCGGAGAGATTGACAACCTCTCTGTACTCGTTGGGAAGCAAAGTTATTTGTGTTGTGTGCAGGTCCACGTCAATTGCGATGTTGACACCACTTATCATTGCCGGAGTCCTATGGGAGACAAACCCTATCCTCTACATAGGAGAAATTTTCCGCTACATTACATCTAACCTTCCACTTGGGGTAACCAACGAGGATAGAGTATCAACATGCGGTACTGAATGCTCGACTGCAATTCCCATTTCCATGGTTCCATGCTGCATCAGGCAATCGTTGGTCCACTTAGAGAAGCGTCAATGTGTACCATAAAGTACCAGAACGGCCCTGGGATGGGATGAATTGGACCACATATGTCCCCTTGGATGTGCCCAAGTTGGGATTTCATCCTTCACTTTTAAGGGAACGGTCTAATGATTAACTTCCCTGTAGCGCATGCAGAACACAGAAAATTATCAGGATTCGAGAAGTTTTCACATTAACATTATGACCATCCGATTTGTCAATTGTATTCATCATCATACTAAGACAAAGTAGCCTAATCTATCATGCTAGAGGAAAAATAGTTCTGAGCTTCGGAAGGTAGTGTACACAGGCAGTGCTACAATTATCGTGTAGCATAGCCCGGTGTCCAATGGAGGAAAAAACTTTTAGTAACATGTTTACCACTTTCATCATGCTCGGTGAATTTGGGATATTCTGGCCAACCACAACACCGATCTCAACAGGAGACTATTAGCGTGAATGTTTATGGAACTTAAGAGGTTGCGAGTGACTCGGGGGTACAACGATGCATCACTTAATGATCAAAGTTGTTCCCTTGGGTTAGTATGATAGTGGCTCATCCGGAGCTAGATCGCAGCCGGCGATTGTCATAATATTCCCTCGAGATTAAACTCAAAGAACATAATCTCTCTCAAAATGGTAATTGTGTATCGTTTTCCACAAGACATGTTTACTCCATTGGGGTGCCACACGTGTTCTAAGATATCGCATTGACGAATATAATGAAGCGAGGAAGAAGCAACATTACATAAAACAAAATGCATTATATCTCAGAACATAACATGCCATCATATTTAAATAGAGAAATTAATGAATGATAAAATATCATTCAAGCATCAAAATAATGAATTGGATTTGCTCATTTAGAACTTAAAATCCAAAATCCAAAATGTATCAAAACTGTCATAGGAACCATGAATATTTAGGAGACTAGGGAGAGTCAATGATTACATCATTGACTTGGGCCTAGATTTCAAGCTGACTAAGCTTCTCCACATCTTAGGTTATTCCAAGGTAACAACATACTGAGCCAGTATGGGGTGGGCGAGCAACAAGTGCGCTTTACCATGTCCACTTTCATAGGCATCGAGGCGGGGGCGCCAAGTGCTCTACGGTGGGCACCTATAGAGGTTCTTCCATGGGAGCCGATGGTGCCTCCCCCAGAATATACCATCGTTGCTAGTGGTGCCGCCCTGGACAATGTAGATACCCCAAACTTGTAGCACCACAAAAATTCCACTCTATACTCTCATGCGAGCGAACATTGTATTTCGTTCTGGCCAACAGCTATATGAAAGCGTGCCAAAAGTGAGAAAACACTCTGTTTCTGCCGTGTACTCATTTTGTAAAGTATGGCAGAGATGGAATTTAAAGAAGGGCAACACCCATACATACTCGTTCAGAGTAGTGGTGGTAGGACCAGCTGGGTCCTCAAGTTATAGTCCACTCGAGTCGGTAGGGTAGTATCTTGTGACAGACTTTCTTGGTGATCTCCCGATGATGATTCCGACCATCAACAATACAACAAATGTTTCAAGATTACAACAGGTAATCTGATTACATTGGGTAATTTGATTACATCAGGTTATCTATTGCATATTGCGATGATGATACAAATTTATCCATTAACATGATGTTCCAATATTTAAAAACATGCTAACAATGATTCAAAGCGATTAAAAGTAATTAAACAATTAATTATAGCCATGAAAACATGTATTACAAGCATGGTGATGACGAAAACATGTTAAGCATATCACAAATTATTTGCACGGTAGAAACTGAGATGTGCGATATGATGATAATGGTTTCTCGCCCTTCGTTGGTTACCCCAAGTGGAAGGTGAGATGTAGGATAGCAACAAATTTCCCTCAGTGAAGATACCGAGGTTGAGTATCGAACCTGTAGGACGACGATAATGATAAGTAGGTGGTTCGGCAAGTGATGCGCCGTTGAAAATCACTTGCTTCTCCTGGACCTACACACAGAAACAAATAACTTTTCTCCCAACGAAGTTCAGAGAGGTTGTCAATCTCTTCGATCTTGTTGTTTACATAGGATCAAACACAAGGGATAATGGTGATAGTGATAGCAACTAGAAAGTAAAAGAAGGAAATTAAATGAGTGTGTAAACAGTGATGAGAATATGGACCGGGGTCCCGTGATGTTCACTAGTGATGTATCTATCCCAAAAGACGATAAAACTGCTATGCGAGGTAAACAAATTACAGCTGAGCAATTGACAGGATAAAAAACGCACCGCAATGCTAACTATGCTACAAAGAAAGGACGAGGCTCAAAAGCATGGGCGGTACGCCAAAATAAGTAGACCAAAATCCAACTGCATCTACTACTAATCATCCACCTTGAGATATCTATCCAGAACACCTTGCTAGTATTAAGTTGCGAGCCCCACCCAAAGTGTATGTAACAGCCCAGATTTCACAAAAATTAAAATTTTGTTTTCGGTGTGAATTGTTTGATTGTCTGATTTGTTTGCGGTGTTTGCATCCCCGATTTATCGATCGGCGATTATTTTTCCCCCTCTTATCTCGTACCGGACGGAGACCGACCCTTGCCACCCTGACACTCGACCTTTGCGACACCGGGTTTCACCCGATCATCGTCGCGAAAATCGCACGAGACCAGCCGCAGCCAACGAAACGAAAACCCCGTTTAATAGGTAAACGGGATATTTTTATAGCGCTCCGGAAAGTGTTCTCGGAACGGTTGCAGCGCGAGGTGAACGCCGCCGGCTCGACTCGCTGATCGCGCAGTTCGAAGTTTTACCCGAATCGGAGGTACTGCGGACCCCCGGCGGTCAGAAACGTGAGCACGGCGCGCGCGAGAGAAAACCCGTGGATGTTTTTGCAAACTGCCAGCCACCTGGGCTATATAAAGACCACCACGCTCCCACTCCTTTATAGGGTTCCCCCTAGTCCAAATTCGCAGCCACCCCCTCCACTTTGCCCCATTTTCGCCCAAAACACCCCTACCCCAAAAATCTCCAGATCCAGAGCAACTCTGACCGTCGGATCCGCAGATCGACGGACCAGAGCGTGCCACGTCACCCATCTCTCCTCCACCCTTCCTTCCTCTCTCCTCACGTGGAATCAGCCCGAGCTGCCCCGGCCTCGCCTCCGGCCACCTCACTGCCAAGACTCCAGCAGCGCCTCTGCCTGGTGAGCCACCACCCCGGCCGCAGCTCCTCCTTCCTCTCTTCCTCTGAGCTCCCTCCCTCTTCTCTTGCAGCACGAAGTAGCCGCCAGGGACGCTCGCATGGAGCAGGCCGAAGGAGCTCGCCGCCGTTGCCCTTGAAGCCCGTCCTGGACACCGCAGGGACCTCGCCGGCGACCGGATCGGGAAGATCCGCCGCACGCGCACCACCCCAGCCTCCATGCACCGCCCCCTCGCCGGAGGGCCGACGGCGCCGCCGGACGCCGTCGTGCGGGATCCAGCGCGCCCCACCACCGTGGACCGCTGCGGCCACGTGGGCCCCTGCAGCGCAGCCCAGTTCGGCCTGCAGCCACGGCCCGACCGCCCCCTCCAGGCCTGCTCTCTCTCTTGGGCCTGGCCCAAAGGTGAGGCAGCCCCTCCCCTTTTTTTCCTTTTTTTTCTGCGAGTTGGGCCTGGTCAGTAGCAGATTCGGCCCGTTAGCTATTTTATTTCCTTTTCTAGTTTATTTATTTTGGCAGTTTGTAATAGCTTTTTGCGGTAGCTATATCTTTTCATGGGTAGCTCCGATGGAGATGCTTTCTACATGAAAGTTGCTCCATTTTGCGCGTAGATTAATAAAATGTACTTTGTTTACATGTTATTTACCTGCTATTTACAACTGCTTGCCACTCTAAACTGTAATTGCCATAACTTTTTAACCGTTGCTCTGATTAAAATGTTCTTTATATGTAACTTGACTAGAATTAAATGTAGATTATGTTTATGCTGTTCTTGCTTGCTAAATAAAATAATAAAATTATGTTTAGGACAAAACAGTACCAAATTCAATAAATATCGTGGGGTCCCCAATAGTTTGCCATGTATAGGTTTTACCCCCCACTTAAATTGACTAGCTTAGGTAGTTTATTTATGCTTCACCTCTTGCCATGTTTGTGTGCTATGCCATGTTTGCTTGAGTTGCCATGTTAACAACCTTTGTTGATCACCTGTAGCTAAGGAACTTGAACCACCGTAAACGTGTGATATTCGTCCTGTGTGACCGATACCCCACTTAAAATGTTAGTAACCGTTCTGACGATAGATCCGTATCGCGTTGCTGTGTCGTGTGATGTATTCTTGATCTTGTGTTGCCCCGTAGAAATAGAGTGCCTGCTCGTTGATTGCTTTCCAATGTTTACCGTCTTGTGTGCTTCCGCGGGTACCTCTCGGAGACGTTGCGAGCGTGCGATCGACTACACCTTCGGAACCCGACTTATCAACAGGCAAGGACTATACATTACTTATGATCCATTCTATTTCAACCAGCGGTTTGCATGCTAGTCTTGGTTAGGTTCGATGTTTGATCCTACCACATGTTTACAGCCTCTTTCAAACCGATACAACCATGTCCCCTCCTAGCAAACCATGTACTACTATGTTACTATTGCTCGTTGCTCAGCCCCTGCTTAGTATGCATGCTTAGGATGCTACGATGTTACCCTGTTACTCCTTGGTTGGGCTATCACATTATTATATTGTTGTTGATGATATGATTATTATAATGTTGACTATGTTCGACGAAGGATGGAAGGTCTAGGCTATCCTGCCCCGACGCTTTATTCCATTCGAGTCACCTTGGATCCGAGTTCCGGGTATTGGTTTTAAGACTGAGCGTGCCTAACCGCGTGTAGGATTTTATGGGGTCCCCTTTTCTTACCTACCTAGCTTCAAACATTTCTAGTGGTGGCCCAAGCTGATTTACCATTTGAAACCGTGTGTGTGCTGGTCAGCTGCCAGTAGTTTTTAAACCAACCCGGACCAGTAAGGACATAGTTCCCTTGCTGGCCCATCATGACCGGCTGAGGACCCGGTTTCCCATGTGTGATTAACCGGCAATCCAAACCTGGAGTCATACGGTACAAACCAGATCGAGAGCGCGGCCGGCTCCTGAGCTGGATGTCGACTCACCGGGGGCCACCCGGATTTGTTCGTTGTTAGCTAGAGGGACCTGTCGTTTCAGATCTCTTGGAACTAAATCATAAAATGGTTGCCTGTGATGGGTAGCAACTGAGAGAGATGGGCGTGCGTGCGGAGCCTTGTAATGGGCAGTTGGCACACCCCTGCAGGGTTAAATATTTTCGAGAAGCCGTGTCCACGGTTATGGACGACTTGAGACCTACTCCTTGTTCATAGACAACAACAACTGAGATAATCTTAATATAACTTGATCAATGTGTGTGTGCCTTGACTACTTCTTCTTCGTCGGGATGCGAAGATGAGGACAAGGATATGATAGGTGTTATGATTGCGTAAGTAGTTAATAGCAAGACTTGTGGAGGCGATTCCTCATCGAATGCTTGGCTTCTTATCTTACTCTCTAGATCGTTAGCCACTTCATAAATGCTAGTGCGGCAGCAACCTCACCACTTACCCCTTCCTTACCGTAAACTACTAGTTGTCCTAGAATGGCGAGTGATGAAGTCCTTGCTGGGTCAGATGACCACTACAGTTGGATGCTGAGTACTTCTGTACTCATGATACTACCCCAAACTCTTTTCAGGGTTCTTGATCGACAACAGGTATGGTGATCGACTTTTCACGTGGAGACTCGACGACGACTAGTTAGGCGGATCCCGGCGGAGGGCCTGGACCCGTGTGGTTATGGGGATCGATGTTTTTCTCTTTGCCACTAGGCATTTGCTTGTAGTCTGTACTCAGACATATATCTTCCGCTGTTGTATTGTATTAAGGAAGTTGTATGAAGATTGTATGAGATGTTGTATCCTTGTATCTGTAATGTTGTGATATCATGTTGGAAATCCGGGGCATATGGCTTTGTCATATGTCGCGGTGGGACCGATATGTGCTTCGTCCCCGGATCTGGGTGGAAACACCTAGATCTGGAACAGTACCGCATATTGGGCCTTACAACTTGGTATCAAAGCCTTATCGACCGTAGGATCCCTTCTCTGGCCGAAGTCGAGTCTAGATAAAAACTATTTTGTAGTTACTAAGTTAGTTATCGTAGAGTAGGAATATTTTTACTCCTTACCCTTGCTCTGGTCAGGACAAGTGTCTTAAGTGTTTTATTCTCTCTTTATCCCCTTTCAAACTTTAGGATCTCGCTGAGTGTGGACTTTCGGAGCCGTTACAATGCCTTGCTTGCAGCGTATTGTCTCGATTCCGAGCTCAGGTGGGAATTCCTGTAGTACCTTTAGCTTCTCCGATTTTGGGTATCGTCTGGGTCATTCATTTCCCTCCCTCCTTTTGCCGGTGTTTTCACGTCTTGCGTCGAAAAGCACTATCCCTTTGACCAGGTTTTAGATGTCGTTCTTCCTCTTGGCACTGACGGTTTCGTTCTTCCTACGATGTCGTCTCTCTGGGGAAAATTTATCTCGACCGAAGTTCGACGTCGACATGGAACAGAGTCCCTTGTTGGTGGCATTGAAGATCGTCTACTCTCTTCTTTCCCCTTCCCCTCTCCCCCGGATCGTCCTGGATCTCGGGACGAGATCCCCTGTTGGTGGAGTTGTATTGTAAAAGCCCAGATTTCAAAAAAATTAAATTTTTTTTTTCGGTGTGAATTGTTTGATTGTCTGATTTGTTTGCGGTGTTTGCATCCCCGATTTATCGAACGACGATTATTTTTCCCCCTCTTATCTCGTACCGGACGGAGACCGACCCTTGCCACCCTGACACTCGACCTTTGCGACACCGGGTTTCACCCGATCATCGTCGCGAAAATCGCACGAGACCAGCCGCAGCCAACGGAATGAAAACCCCGTTTAATAGGTAAACGGGATATTTTATAGCGCGCCGAAAAGTGTTCTAGGAACGGTTCCAGTGAGAGGTGAACGCCGCCGGCTCGACTCGCTGATCGCGCAGTTCGAAGTTTTATCCGAATCAGAGGTACTGCGGACCCTCGGGGGTCAGAAACGTGAGCACCGCGCGCGCGAGAGAAAAAGCGGGGATGTTTTTGCAAACTGCCAGCCACCTGGGCTATAGAAAGACCACCACACTCCCACTCCTTTCTAGGGTCCCCCCTAGTCCAAATTCGCAGCCACCCCCTCCACTTTGCCCCATTTTCGCCCAAAACACCCCGACCCCAAAAATCTCCAGATCCAGAGCAACTCTGGCCGTCGGATCCGCAGATCGACGGACCAGAGCGTGCCACGTCACCCATCTCTCCTCCACCCTTCCTTCCTCTCTCCTCACGTGGAATCAGCCCGAGCCGCCCCGGCCTCGCCTCCAGCCACCTCACTGGCAAGACTCCAGCAGCGCCGCTGCCTGGTGAGCCGCCACCCCGGCCGCAGCTCCTCCTTCCTCTCTTCCTCTGAGCTCCCTCCCTCTTCTCTTGCAGCACGAAGTAGCCGCCAGGGACGCCCGCATGGAGCAGGCTGAAGGAGCTCGCCTCCGTTGCCCTTGAAGCCCGTCCTGGACACCACAGGGACCTTGCCGGCGACCGGATCGGGAAGATCCGCCGCGCGCGCACCACCCCAGCCTCCATGCACCGCCCCCCTCGCCGCGCCCCTCGCCGGAGGGCCGACGGCGCCGCCGGCCGCCGTTGTGCGGGATCCAGCACGCCCCACCACCGTGGACCGCTACAACCACGTGGGCCCCTGCAGCGCAGCCCAGCTCGGCCTGCAGCCACGGCCCGACCGCCCCCTCCAGGCCTGCTCTGTCTCTTGGGCCTGGCCCAAAGGTGAGGCAGCCCCTCCCCCCCTCTTTTCTGCGAGTTGGGCCTGGTCAGTACCAGATTCGGCCCGTTAGCTATTTTTTTTCCTTTTCTAGTTTATTTATTTTGGCAGTTTGTAATAGCTTTTTGCGGTAGCTATATCTTTTCATCGGTAGCTCCGATGGAGACGCTTTCTAGATGAAAGTTGCTCCATTTTGCGCGTAGATTAATAAAATGTACTTTGTTGCCATGTTTAACTTTGTTTACATGTTGTCTACCTGCTATTTACAACTGCTTGCCACTGTAAACTGCAATTGCCATAACTTTTTAACCGTTGATCTGATTAAAATGTTCTTTATATGTAACTTGACTAGAATTGCATGTAGATTGTGTTTATGCTGTTCTTGCTTGCTAAATAAAATAATAAAATTATGTTTAGGAAAAAACAGTACCAAATTCAATAAATATCGTGGGGTCCGCAATAGTGTGCCATGTATAGGTTTTACCCCCCACTTAAATTGACTAGCTTAGGTAGTTTATTTATGCTTCACCTCTTGCCATGTTTGTGTGCTATGCCATGCTTGCTTGAGTTGCCATGTTAACAACCTTTGTTGATCACCTGTAGCTAAGCAACTTGAACCACCGTAAACGTGTGGTATTCGTCGTGTGTGACCGATAGCCCAATTAAACTGTTAGTAACCGTTCTCGACGATAGATCTGTATCGCGTTGCCGTGTCGTGTGATGTCTTCTTGATCTTGTGTTGCCCCGTAGTAAAAGAGTGCCTGCTCCTTGATTGCTTTCCAGTGTTTACCGTCTTGTCTGCTTCCGTGGGTACCTCTCGGAGACGTTGCAAGCGTGCGATCGACTATACCTTCGGAACCCGACTTATCAACAGGCAAGGACTATACATTACTTATGATCCATTCTATTTCAACCAGCAGTTTGCATGCTAGTCTAGGTTAGGTTCGATGTTTGATCCTACCACATGTTTACAACCTCTTTCAAACCGATACAGCCATGTCCCCTCCCAGCAAACCATGTACTGCTATGTTACTATTTCTCGTTGCTCAGCCCCTGCTTAGTATGCATGCTTAGGATGCTACGATGTTACCCTGTTACTCCTTGGTTGGGCTATCAAATTATTATATTGTTGTTGATGATATGATTATTATAATGTTGACTATATTCGACGAAGGATGGAAGGTCTAGGCTATCCCGCCCCGACGCTTTGTTCCATTCGAGTCACCTAGGATCCGAGTTCCGGGTATTGGTTTTAAGACTGAGCGTGCCTAACCGCGTGTGGGATTTTATGGGGTCCCCTTTTCTTACCTACCTAGCTTCAAACATTTCTAGTGTGTGTGTGCTGGTCAGCTGCCAGTAGTTTTTAAACCAACCCGGACCAGTGAGGATATAGTTCCCTTGCTGGCCCATCATGACCGGCTGAGGACCCGGTTTCCCATGTGTGATTAAGCGGCAATCCAAACCTGGAGTCATACGGTAGAGACCAGATCGAGAGCGCGGCCGGCTCCTGAGCTGGATGTCGACTCACCGGGGGCCACCCGGATTTGTTCGTTGTTAGCTAGAGGGACCTGTCGTTTCGGATCTCTTGGAACTAAATCATAAAATGGTTGCCTGTGATGGGTAGCAACTGAGAGAGATGGGCGTGCGCGCGGAGCCTTGTAATGGGCAGTTGGTACACCCTTGCAGGGTTAAATCTTTTCGAGAAGCCGTGTCCACGGTTATGGACGACTTGAGACCTACTCCTTGTTCATAGACAACAACAACTGAGATAATCTTAATATAACTTGATCAATGTGTGTGTGCCTGGACTGCTTCTTCTTCGTCGGGATGCGAAGAGGAGGACAAGAATAGGATAGGTGTTATGATTGCGTAAGTAGTTAATAGCAAGACTTGTGGAGGCGATTCCTCATCGAATGCTTGGCTTCTTATCTTACTCTCTAGATCGTTAGCCACTTCATAAATGCTAGTGCTGCAGCAACCTCACCACTTACCCCTTCCTTACTGTAAACTACTAGTTGTCCTAGAATGACGAGTGATGAAGTCCTTGCTGGGTCAGATGACCACTACAGTTGGATGCTGAGTACTTCTGTACTCATGATACTACCCCCAAACTCTTTTCAGGGTTCTTGATCGACAACAGGTATGGTGATCGATGTTTCACGTGGAGACTCGACGACGACTAGTTAGGCAGATCCTGGCGGAAGGCCTGGACCCGTGTGGTTATGGGGATCGATGTTTTTCTCTTTGCCACTAGGCATTTGCTTGTAGTCTGTACTCAGACATATATCTTCCGCTGTTGTATTGTATTAAGGCAGTTGTATGCCGATTGTATGAGATGTTGTATCCTTGTATCTGTAATGTTGTGATATCATGTTGGAAACCCGGGGCATATGGCTTTGTCATATGTCGCGGTGGGACCGATATGTGCTTCGTCCCCGGATCTGGGTGGAAACACCTATATCTGGAACAGTACCGCATATCGGGCCTTACAGTGTAAGCCCATAGCAACAGACAACTGCATTAAAAAGCACTTTGCATAAAGTAAACAATCCTTGCAACCGCGGTTACAAGCATAGTTGTTTTCCCCCTGGTGGCAATAGCACATCCCTCAGACTCATATTTCTGTCACTCAAGCATGTCATCGGGGGGCATGAACCCACAATCGAGCATAACGTTCCCTCTTGGAGTTGCTACCTACTACTTGGCCAACGCAATAAACAACAACGGAGAACATGCAGGAATTACTTAAGAACAACAATATAGAAGATAAGAACCAAATATATTACTCAATCACAACCTGAAATAATCTCATAATCCATCAGATCCCAGCAAACTCAGCATAGCAACAACAGAAAGATTACATATGTGCCTCAATCATGTAGGGAAGCTCACGAGGACTAAACCATGAAGAGCAAAGAGGGGAGGAGAACATCACATAGCTACTGATCACGGACCCATGGTCCAAATAAAACTACTCACGACACATCTGGGAGGCGTCCATGGTGGAGGGTAAGCTCTCGGAGGTCCATCCTCCCTCCGGCAGGATGTCGGGAAGAGGTCTGCTGGCGTTCCCGATTTTGGAAGCGCGACGACGGCGGAACAGAGGCGAGATCGCGAAAAGGGGTTGTCTTTGGGGGTTTCGTGTCATGGAGATTAAATAGGCGAAGGGGGCAGCCAGGGGGGCACCAGGGGTCTAAGCGCCCTGGTGGCGCGGCCAAGCCCTAGGTCGCGCCACTTGGCCGCCTGGGCACCAGGTGGGGCCCTCTGGCCCTCCTTCGGGGTTCCGGAAGCTTCCATTGCGCTGATTTTTTATCTGATTTTTCGCGAATTTTTGGAGCACTTTTAATATGGGGGAAAACTGAAATAGAAAAATAGCAGAAAACATGAACTGGCACTGTGGTGCACTGAGTTAATAAGTTAGTCCAAATATGATCAAAAGTGTATGAAAGTTATCTAGATCATAGCAATATCACACAGTACATGCATGGAGCAAATATAAATTATAGATACGTTTGGGACGTATCAAACCGCAGCGGCGACCTGCAAGCATGCGGGCTCGCGAAGCAGTTAGCAGTCGATTACATCACGAACAACATAACGCGAAGGCTAGCTTGTACCCATGCATACACATTCTGCACACAACCAAGCGTGGAGTCCACGGACTTGCATATTGCACATAGCCGCATGTGTACGAGGCCAAGGCGGTGGCAGTTGTTGGATATGTGCCCTAGAGGCAAATTAATAAAGATATTTGTCACATATCCGTTTTGTTCATAATACGTTTTATACTATGCTAGAACTGTATTACTCGGAAACACTAATACACGTGTAGTATATAAACACCCGTCCCTAGTTAACTCAGATATACTAGCTCATTGGGCAATCGATGATCAAGGTATCTTGATCATGAGGTATGAACCGCCTATTGACAATGAGGTCATATCATTGGGAGAATGATGTGACGGACACAGACCCACCTAAAGCATTGCGATGTGATCAAGTCACATAGTTCAACATTGCGATGAATTTGTAACATATGGCTTAGTCCTTAAGACCGGGATGATCATACATAATTACTTTTTACCAGGAGACTTTAACTTGCATCCACCGCCTGACTGAAATATGCTGGCCATAAAGGTGTATATTAGGTCCTCCGAAGTAGACACGTTAATGAGTATGCAAATAGATCATAACGGGATTTGTCGGTCCATGTGACGGACAGGTACTCTGGGCCCACTCGGTGATATTGCATCAACACCTTGCAAGGACGTGACTAGGTCACAAGAGATGTAATAGGCACGAACGAGTAAACTTGTTTGTTGTGAACGAGGTGTGAACTTGGTATAATGGATACCGGTGATCAAGCCTCGGACAAACAAAGTACCACAGGAAAAAGGGATCAAGTCTTATCATAACGGTTTCCAAAAGCGATTGAAGTTCATTCGATGGAAGCACAGGGACTATCAAGGATTGTAACCAAGTCCAATTGATTAGTCATTGGTCAATGAGAATGTCTCTATCATGTCTGTTGTTTCCCGGACCGTAGGGTGTCACACTTACGGGGCAATCAATGCACTAGGATAGATTCGGGATCATCGGTGAAATAGGAGAAATCACCGGAATAGTTCCGGGAGAGAACGGAAGTTGGTCTGGATATTTTGAAAGGTTCAAAATAATGTTTAATTATATTTAATAATTTTTATTATTTAATTATCAGAATTAAATATTAAAATATATTTAAATTAATTAATTAAATGGGAAAAAGGCAAATGGGCCCCTTAGGGACCATTAGGGGAAGGAGGGAGTCTCCCCCCTTGGCCCATGGCGCCAAGGGAGGGGCCCATCCTCCATATGGCGCACCCCTCCCGCCCCCTTTGGTTTAGTACCACATGGGAAGTTGGAGGAGGGTGGCACCCCTCCTTGGCCTATATAAGGAGGGGTAGACCCCCCTTTTTCCATCATCTCATTGAGTTCTCTCTCTCTCTCTTTCTCCCACCTTGACCGGACTACCCTTGTTTGAAGTTTGTAATTGGTTGGGAGTTCTCCACCATAAGCAGGCCGTCTCTCTGCCAGAGTCGGGATCCGAATTCGTCTTCTTTCCGCTGCTCGCCTGGTTAGGAGCCCGGAGGGAACATCGGTTGCACCGTACGTGTGTAATCTCCTTGAGGCACTACACCTGTGGTGCTACTTCATCGCCGGAGGTTCACCGGGAGTCTCCATCTCCGGTGGTCTTCTACACGACAGGGAGGTCGTAGTTCCGAGTCTACGCCAACCACGTTCGCAAGAACGTTTCCCTCTTTCGGTCTTCAAAGGTATGAACTCCGATTCCCTCCGTTACATTACATCGCCATAGCATAGATCTTGGGTTCGGGTATCGTAGGTTGGAAAATTTTGTGTTTTCTGCCCCGTATCCCAACAGCAGTGGCCATCCAGGCTACGCCTGTGTCTACGTAAGGCAGCACAAACACAATGGCAGAGCTAGCAAGACGGCCATGACGGGCGCTGTGTGCAGCAGGCACACAGAGGCGCAATGGAGTCAGGCTAGGCTTCCGGTGTGGGCAGGCGGGTGCGGCGACCAAGTGCAGCAGTGCGCGGTGACCAGCAGGGTCACGGAAGCGGCTGGCGGCAACGCACAGAGGCAGGCTAGTCGCGGCAACACGTAGCTTTTATTTCTATTTTAGATCGCGGGCTAGCACAAGACAGCAGGTCGAGGCGGCCAGTGCACGCAGCGAGCGTATGTCAGCGGGACACAACAATCAATTCGCGGTTAAGATATGGCAAGATAAGCAACGTGCAAGCAACATCAAGCACGCGTATGGAGCTAATAATAAATGTCATCTCGACAACGTGTGCAGACTTGAGAAAGGAGAAAAAAAACCGTGCATCATCGGGACGACACGATGTGTGTACATAGGATACATCACAACGGTTCCTTAAACATCCGATGCATCGCGGCGCTACGTAGTGCGGAGCTCAGTGTGTGGCTTGGCGGCTCGGCCGACCGGGCAACACAAAATGAGTGACTCTAAGGTAGCCAACAACAATGGCGTGCTCATCGGGAGCACTTGTACATCAGGTACATAGATGATAAAAATTCATGTGTACATCAGGTACATTACGGTGGTGTCGTGCTCATTTGGAGCATGCATATGCACCGTATTTTTATGATGTAGTTAGAAAAATTCTCTTGATGCAAGATCGATCGGCATTATTCCGGCGACATCAGGTCTGCTCCGATCAAGCGAACAAAATTCACATCATAGATCGAATAAATCCGAAAGAAGGGCAAAAACGGAATCATAAACAAATATAAAACCGTTGTTTCGATCGGATCTGGATTATACCTCCGCGATGAACGACGAGAGTCTGCTTGATGGAGGCTCGAGGAAGATCAGTCGGCGGAGCTCGTGCTGATGACGTGTTCTACAACCTTTGCCGGCGAGTCCGATCCAAGGGTGTGGAGCGGGAGCGTAGTCGAAGTAGTCGTACACGCAGCACAATCACAAATGCGAAAAGTAAAGAGACACAGAGAAATAGTCTAGACTTGATCTTTATTATCAATTGATGTCTATCTCTCCATACAATACATGAGTATATATAGGGGAAGAGGGTAGGTGAAGAGAATCAAACCCTAGAGGGAAAACCCCCACCCAAGAAAGGGTGGGGCCATGCATGGCCGTATGGCAGGTTTCCCAACACATAGCAGCTCATCAGCCCCACAAATATCCTTTAATCATGCCAGGTGCCAGCCGCACACAAATTTCCAGTTTCTGTTTTAATTTTCTCTGTACTTTGATATTGAGGAGGCTTTGTTGTTATTTCAAGTAAGTTGAAAACATATATAAATTGATAGAATTTACTATAAAAATTCAAGGTGGGACTAAACATGAAAAATAAACATGAACTAACGTCAGCTTAGTTGGTTACCGTTGCCTCACCACCTCTTGGCAAACAATTTTTTTACATGGCTCTAATTTTTTCAAAGTGGGCTTTTTGCGTGAACTGGATCAGGCCCAACGGAGTGGGCTTCTGGAGAGCAGCACTGATGAGTGACGAGATTTCCTTTTTCTTTGGACTGCGGGTTTATTTGGCTAAAAGGAAGGAGTTTTTTAGCAAAAATACAAAAACGACTAAAAAAGCCACCTTCATTTATTATTAGATAAATATTTATTAACTCACAACTACTCCCTCCGTTAATATTTTAGATATTTCAATATAAATCATATATGGAGCAAAAAATAAATTGAACGATCACCGAAGGGAAGAGTTTCCCACCTGAATATATTAATTACCAATCAAAGCAAGTTCCACCATTACATTTTAACCGAGACTAGAGGAGAGGAAAGAAATTAAGCCAAACTCTGGCATAGTCCCGAGAAGTTACATTTTTGAAACAGTGAATCCAGAGCGAGAACTCTTTAGTAACATCCCTAGCCAATATCGAGCGAGGGATAAGAACCTTCCTAAAAGTGAATGAATTCTTTGCCTCCCATAGTTTCCAATAGATAACGAGTTGCATTGTAGGCCAGATGAGGGGTGCAAACCGTCGATCTTCAGAGGAGCCCATATAAAAGTTGAAGGGACACATGTTGCATGAGGGGAAACTTGCGCCAGGCGCCACATGATGCAGGGAAGGAGAGCGCGAGGTGGTCGACGTCTTCGTAGGGGTGATCACACCGAACACATGCAAGTGATGGCACAATGGTCTTGCGGTGCAGGTCCTTTTAGTATTCAATCTGCCATGGCATAGTAACCAAGCAAATATCTTCACCTTGATATGAGCTTTAGATGACCAAATCCAGCGGGCAGTAGGCTCCTCTCTACAGGCTGCCACATGAGAGAATCGTAAGCGTGCTTAGTGGATAAAGATAGCCCGACTCGTAGTTGGTGCTCATCCGTGGATGTAGAGTTCGGTAGGTCCTGCAACAAAGACAACACAACTCCTAACTCCGTAGAAGCAACCAAGGCTAGACGCCCCAGAATATTAGCATGCAAGCCTTTTTTTTGTCCAGGTTAGACGCCCCTGAATATTAGCATGCAAACTTTTTTGTCAAATTAATTATATCCTTGGTTGAGTGGGAAAAGAGGCCAGGGAAAGATTTTTTGAGGGGTTCATTGAGGAGCCATGTATCATGCACGAAGAATGTAGAGCAAAATGAGTGAATCTATGTTCTAGAATATGTCTATATACATTCTTATTTTGTTCGTATTGATTTTTTTTAAATAATACTATATATTTAGAAACGGAGGGAGGAGTAGATCAGAAGTAGTTAAGTTACCTCTTAATTATAACATATACAACGTGGTTGACGTTGGCCGGCGGTCGACCAGACCCAAGCAACCAAACGTGAATACGGTTGCATTAAAATGGATCGTCAATTGCAGCAAAACAATGTGTGTGTATTTTTCTTAATCTTTAGCATTGTTGCAACAAATATCGTGATATTATTATCGCTGACCATATTTGCCGTCGACTGATGGCAACAAATTTTACTGTTGGGTGGTAGATTTTTCACTATCGGTTGCAAAACAAATCTCAGCCTCATCATCACCGATCACACATCATCATTTTTTCTTATAGCAACAATCGATGATTGATTTTAGTTTTTCTCGTTGCTTGTTGCAGAAAAAATGTAGCGCTATCGTCGATGGTCGCACTCTCTTAAATGGATGTATTTAATTAAAATACATATATATACATCCGTTCGAGCACGAAGTAATATGGATGAAAATAGACATATAGTAGCATTTTTTTCACATTCTCAAATAAATGTACTTAGCACTAAAATTCATGTAGATACATCTATTTGCACGATAAAAAATATGGATCGAAGAGAGTGGTATTTTAGAAGAAGAAGAAGAAGGCGACCGCAGATCCTTCAAACACTTGGGTGCCATCGACGGCCACGGCAACTGCCTCCTCCGCCACAACCACAAGCCACACCGCCGGTCTTGGAGGGAGACCCGCCCACACCCGCGGCCACCGCATCCAATCTACTCGACGAAATGTCGCAAAGGTAATAAATTCTCTCTCTTTTATTGTTTTTTTTCTCATATCCCATACAAATCGGATGTGGGATGGTGTGCACGTGCGTTTGTAGTCTTGATGATGAGGCATTCATGTGTGTGACAAATATTGGAGACGAAGATTATATCTCTCAAGAGTATGCATGAGTGGTATGAGAGGTGCTTCCTATAGAGGTGGTAAGAATGAGAACGTCATAAAAAGAAGCCATTGATGCAGTGAAGGAGCCAGGATCAGAAGTCTGTGATGTCATTTCAAATCTTTGATGTCAAATACATGTGTTTTCAATCATTTTATAATTTTTTTACATGATTTTTACTTGTATACAAAGGATTTTCCACAAAGCTGATATTCTGTTTATGTGTTTATATATTTGTTGGACCAATAACTTTGTTTGTTGGATTATGAAGTATGAACTATGTATGGAAGATGAGTTCATGTTGAATTTGAAAATATTGTTCAATTTATATGTGTATGAATGTTTTTTATTTGAAAGTGTGTGTGGATGTACAGCTAGAGTGCGGATGCAACACTACTAGCACACATCTGTATTTACATCATTTGTTGGAGCACTCATTTTGCATCACCAATTATACATCATTTGTTGAAGTTTGAAGTTTGTTGATATGTGAAAAACAAATTTTGATGATGTAAATTATACATCAAACACTTTTATATCTTGAAATATACATAATCTATTTGAGATGCTCTTTAGTTTTCTTTCAAAAGAAAAAAAGGCACTGCATACATTGCGAAGAACTAATAATTAACCAGTTTATTAATTCCCCTTCACTTGATTATTGTACCACAGTCCTAATAAATATCTAAAGAATATATGAGTGTATGTTTCTCTCTCTACAGTGGCTTAATTCCTAAGCTAATGGAAACCCTAACACTCGATATGATTGATTCCTAAGCTAATGGAAACCCTAACAACACGATGGATATGCTTGTACCCAGTTGCCCTTCATGCCGCCTGGACAACGATGGGGCTCTTGACGAACTGGATCCCGTTGCTCCAAATGAGAGTGCCAAACGCGTACTTCTTTGCCAGCTTGTCGTTCTTGATCTCGAACTTGATCTCGAATGTCTTCTCCTCCCCCTTCTTTGCAAACTCCATCACGTCAGGGCTCACCATCACGTGCACGCCGGCGGGCTGGCGCACAACTGCCTTGTACTTGCCCGGAAACCCGACGTTCTTGGCCGTGCGCTTCACCATGGCGCCAGAGGCCGTGACGTTGACGACGGTGATGGACGGGTAGTTGAGGTCCTCAAGCTTGGGGGCCTTCTCGGGGCACTTGTACGGCTCGCCGCTGAACATGGACAAGACGGTGGCGTTGTACTTGAGCGCGCAGAGGAAGTCGAGGTAGTGGTCAGGGCCGAGGTCGTAGACGAGGCCGGGGTTGAGGGAGCGGCTCGGCCACACGTGGCCAGCGCCGTAGCCAAAGGGACCCGCCGGCGCCATGGACGCGTTGACGATGGCCTCGCCCTTGTTGTCCACGTAGATGGCCGTCGTCATTATCGCCGACCTGATCGCAGAGGGGCTCCACTCTGGGTGGAGGACCTTGATGAGCCCCACGATGCACTGGTGGAAAAAAGGCCTTTGGTCGCGGTTCGCAACTGCCATTAGTCGCGGTTGCGCAACCGCGACCAAATAAGCGCGACTAAAGCCCCCCACCTTTAGTCGCGGTTGCTTAAGAACCGCGACTAACGGCCCGTCCACGTGGGCGCCAGGCGGCCGTCGGGGCGGAGGACCTTTAGTCGCGGTTCTTCTGGACAACCGCGACTAAAGGCCGCCACAGGTTTAGGGTTTTAGCCCCACCCCTAAACCTGTTTTCTGTTTAATTTGTATTGTTTTATTTCTTTTGTGCTTTATTTTAATTTTGAAGGAGTTTCACATATTCTACGGTACTACATACATGCATATGAATGTACAATTTCAAACAAATTTGAAATTAGAACCAAAAAGAATTCAAGAGGAATATACAATATATATTCAATATCATCGGATGACCATATACAATTTTGAACAAGTTTCCATACATAATTTAATGCATATAAAGTTCTACGTCCTCGTAATGGTGTTCTCCTTTAGGATGGAGGACTTCCCTGCTGAACCATCCAGCTAGTTCCTCTTGAAGTGGTCGGAAGCGAGCTTCTGGACTAAGCATCATCCGGAGGTTATTCCTCTGAGCATTGGTATCACTCGGAACCCGCTAAGAGGTGTATCTCCGGATCATCTCACAGACATAGTATCCACATAGATTGGTCCCCGCTGGCTGAATATCCCCAGCATTCTTAGCCTTTGACCTTTTGAATTCTAGCTCTTTTTTGAATTCACCGACCTTTGTATCTACGAACCGTCTCCAAACCCTACGAGGCAAAGAAAATTAAATGAACAAGAGAGTTATTAGTTACTTGATATTAGGAAATGAACGAAATAGGCCGATCGATATAGAGCGCAAATGAATGAAAATAATTACTTTTGCAGCATTCTTCTCATGCCGCCCCAAAGCTTTGGATCCATATTCAGAGAGTCGTGGATGAGACATTCTGAGGTGTTAACTTTAATTACTAGCAGAATCCAGTGGAACCTGCGGACACGATACATGCACAGTACGTCATGCATAACTCATCGATTAGCCGGCCACATACCATGCATGGAGTAAACAAAAGAGAATGTGCTCAAGACAGAAACACTCACCCAAAATGGTAAGGAAATAGAATATCACTTTTGAGTTCCTGCTTTGTAAGAAACTGCCACAGGTCTGCCTCCATGTCGGCGGGGTGATGCTCCAACACATGTCCATTAACGATGTGTGGGTCAATGAACCCAACATCATGGATGTTCCTTACTCTGCATTCCTTAATCTTCATTCTGCATGTATAATAGCGGACACAACAATATAGTTAGGACATATATATAGTGCAGGCAATATGAACGAGATGGGGTAGAAATAAATCACTTACAGAACGTAGCAACTGATGATAGATTTGTCGAGCTCGCGCAGATTGAAAAGCTGGAACAATTCACTCAGTTCAATTTGTACATAGTAATGTTTGAAGTGATGCTCATGTCTAACTTCCGCATAAATATATTCTTTGGCGTTTTTATTTTTTATGTAACCCTTGTACCATTTCAGCAGACCTTTCATTTGTGGAGGTAGATCCTTTTCCTGCGCAGGCTCGACGAGAGGCCCATTCTTGACATATGTAATTACTACCTCCTTCACTAGCGCCTCATCAAGGCCTAACAGTTCACGAAGAGTAATACCTAAGTTGGCCGCTTGTTCTCTGGCACTCGTTACAGTCAATCCCTGTGCTGCCGCAGCTTGTATGATCTCGGGGGCATCCGGACCGGCGGCTTCCACTATAAGCGGGGCAATCGATTGTTTACTTTGTTCCCCGAGCTGGGCAACTTGTTTCCCGCTTTTTTTACTTTCGGCCTTCTCCCGCTCTTTGTTCTCCTTGAACATGAGTGCCTGCCTGCGAAGTTCACGTGCATAGTCGTCAGGCAGATTCTTCGCGGCTTGGGACGGTGTGCTCAAAAATGAGTTAGCCCACTTCTTTTGCTCATTAGAAAATACTGGCTTGGGCTCGGGCTCTCTTTTCTTCTTGCAGTCCGCCTTCCATTTCTCCAAATCAGCAGCCGCGGCCGCGTCGACTTCCTCGGCACTACGTTCCCAAGGCCTTGTGGGGAGAGGCTTCAGTGATGGCTCCGGTACCTTTGTGGTCTTAGGTACATAAGGGTCCGGGTTAATAATCCAGGACTGCTTCTGCTTCTTTGCCGGAGGTGGATTGGGGGACGGCGTCTGATCACCCGCCGGACGAGGACTGGGGGGCGGCGGCTGATCACCCGCCGGACGTTGTGGACTGGGGGGCGGCGTCGGCTGACGTGACGGAGGTGTAGGTGAACCGCAACCACCACCGTAGGGGGGTGGTCTTGTTGTCCTTGGCGCCTCGCCTGGAAACTTGATAAACTTCTTTTGCCATAGAATGAACTGGCGCTTGACATCTCCAAGTCTTTTCTCCCCTTCAGGTGTAGCAATGTCAATGTCCAGGTCCTCAAACCCTTTGACTATGTCCTCCACCGTGACACGAGCATAGCCAACTTGAATGGGGTTGTTGTGGTGGAGTGCTCCAGGTAAACATGGTAAAGCACTGCCGATGGCTACCTTCATGGACATGTTCCCGATAGGATAATACAGATGACATTCTTTCATCTCCTTTATATCGTCCACGGGGTAGCGAGGAGGCTCCGGTGCAGTAATTTCGACCGCCAGAGGCTCCGGTGCAGTAATTTCGATCGTCGGTGCATCTGCACCAGCCGGTGGGGCCTCCGTGGAAGCCACGCTGCTTCTCCGCTCCTGGCTTCCGAGATCCACTGGATGATCTTCATGCTGCGCCCGAGCTGCATCTCTTTCGGCTACTAGTACATTCACGGTTTTCTTCAATACATCCATTTCCGATGCCAACCGCACCACAACATCTGCTTCCCGATCCATCTTTCTCTTACGGCTTCTGTAACCGTACGGGTCATCGTTCTGGGGGAACCCTATTTTCCACGGAACGTGCCCCATGCCTCGTACACGTCCTCCGTGTTCAGGATTCCCGAGGGCTTTTGTCAGCGCGTCGTTCTCTCTGTTGAACTTGATCTTCCCCTCTTGAGCATCCCTCATTGCGTTAATAAGGGCTTGGGTGGGTTTAATTAGTTTGCCCCGGTAAACACACTCCCCTGTCTCCGGGTTCAGCGTTCCCCCATGCCCGTACCACCAGCTTTTGGCCCTTGGGTCCCATCCCTCCGTACCTGGACGGATTCCTCGCGCCCTCAGCTCGTTCTCCATCTTCTCACGCCTAGGCTCCCAAAGGCGATACCCTCCTGGCCCCATAATATGATAGTACTCCTTCTTAGCCGCATTTTTCTTATTTTTTTTCGATATTTCAATGAACTGCTCCGATTTCTTTTGCTTCACAAATTCTGGCCAATCATGTTTCAGTTTCTCATATTGTCCTTTGAAATCCGGAGTCTTGTTCTGATTGACAAAGTCATGGGCTAGATTTTGCTTGAATTTCCGGAATGCGTCGGCCATCTTATGAAGAGCGAACCGTTTGACTAGCCTCCTCCTCTCCTTGTTTGCCTCAATCTTATTACCCTCCTTATCGAATTTGTTGTATTCCGGAGGTAGAACGAAATGTTCCATAAGCTTGTTGAAGCAATCTTTTTTTGTTCTCTTATCGACAAAACTGAAACCAACACGTGCCTTCTTTGGCGCATTCCACTCCTGGACGATGATCGAGACGTTGTCTCTAACAATGGCTCCGCATTGGCTGATAAACTTGGTGGCGTTCTTGCGGGGCTCCAGCGGCTTGCCGGTTGCTTCCTCGACAACCTCGATTGTGTATGTTTCTCCTGGTTTCAACGTCTTCGTTGCGCCACGCTTTGACGACGTACTCGATTGTTTCGACGATCCGGCCGAGGGCTAAAATAAGAAAGAGAGTCGCGCGCGTTAGTACACACATATTTATTCAAATCAGTTAGTTTGTATCACCAGAGGCGCAATGTATATATATACCTCGGCGCCGGAGGTGGTTGCTACTTCCATTTGAAGATCGTCGTTTATCGACGTTTCTTCGGCATCATCTTGCTGACGGCGCCCTTCATCTTCACCGTCAAGGTTCAGATAAGAAGAGATATCATCTTCTTCTTGTCCGGTCGGCACATATAGAATATCGTCGTTTATGATGCCGAACATATGGGCTTCACCGTCCGGATCATAGTTGTCCATAATCGGGTCAGCTCTATCGTCCGCCATATGTCAGTCCTGAAAACATGTAGTAAAAACAAATTAATGATATCCCAGAATTTTTTATAGAATTTTGCGGGGAAACCATTCGGGCCAAGTGACTTATTATTCTTCATTTGAGCAATTGCCTCATAAACCTCGTTCTCGGAGAAAGGCGCGGTGAACAACTTATTCTCATCACCACTTATTTGAGGAATATCACTCACCGAACTCTCGACAAGAGAGACAGAGTTATTCACCGGCGCTTCAAAAAGATTTTTATAGAAATTTGAGATATAAAATTTGAGGTTCTCATGCCTTACAATTGTACCCTTATCTTGTTCAAGTTGGATAATTTTCTTTTTCCTATGTCCATTCGCAATCATATGAAAAAACTGGGTATTATTATTCCCTGAACCACTTGTCGTACTTTTGCTCTTCGCGCCCATTTCAAATAAATAAATAAATGCATGTCTTGTTAAATAAATCAGTGTGCAATGATATAGCATATGCTAATAACTATATAGCACGCTGTTTTTTTCCATTGCTACACTGATTTCTTCAGAGATTCAAGGGTTCAGTCTTGACCTCGCCGGCCCTCGCTTCCCCACTGCTCTCCTCTCGGCCCCTCAGCCGCCGCAGCCGCCTACGTACGAAGCAACGCCAAGATGGGCGGCGGAAGGAAGCGGCGCCGGCGCGACGGCGGCTCGGAGGCGCCGCCCGTGATGCACCCGCGCAAGGTGCGGCGACGGCGAGGCGCGACGGCGGCTCGGAGGCTCGGAGACTCGGACGGTGCGGCGACGGCGAGGCGCGGTGACGGCGACGGCGAGGCGCGGCGAGCGAGATCGATCGGGGCGGAGAGCGGCGCGCGAAGAAGACGAAGTGTGGAGCGACCGGTTTGGGAAACTATTTATAGCCCCCCCCTTTAGTCGCGGTTGGGGAGGAGAGCCGCGACTAAAGGCTCCCTTTAGTCGCGGTTGGGGAGGAGAGCCGCGACTAAAGGCTTTTCGTTCCCGCGCGCGCACAGACCTTTAGTCGCGGTTGGGGAGGAGAGCCGCGACTAAAGGCTTTTCGTTCCCGCGCGCGCACAGACCTTTAGTCGCGGTTGGCGAGGACAACCGCGACTAACGGTGTTTTTGAATTACTTTTTGTTAAAAATACAGAAAAAATCAGAAAAATAAAACTAATTCAATTCAAAATTTTAAAAATACAAATAATATATCAAAAAAATAAGAAAAATAAAACTAATTCAATTCAAAATTTTAAAAATACAAATAATATATCAAAAAAATCAGAAAAATAAAACTAATTCAATTCAAAATTATAAAAATACAAATAATATATCAAAAAAATCAGAAAAATAAAACTAATTCAATTCAAAATTTCTTCCCGGCCGCCTCTGTCTTCTCGTTGGCCCCCTCTTCCCGCCTCTGTCTTTCCGCCGACCCCCTCTTCCCGCCTCGTCTTCCCGCCATTTCTTCCTTGTCTTCCCGCCTCTTTCTTCCCGCCAATTTCTTCCCGCCAATTTCTTCCCGCCTCTTTCTTCCCGCCACTTTCTTCCCGCCTCCTGTCTTCCCGCTCCCATTTTTCCCGCCATTTGTCACTACATATATGTAGCCCGGCTTGGCCAGCATTATCACATCTCTACAATCTCTCATCACTCTCTCATGGCTTCCACCGCACCCACTCTAACCTACCAGCAGGTGGAGGAGCTTTGCGCCTCGAACTACCGTTGCCCACCGGGCTACCTCGTCCCCGCCGGCTGGAGCCTAAGCGCCGGCGGCGTGCCGGTCCCTCCCGTCCCTCAGGGTACTGCGCGCCGGGCGGCCATCACGAACCACTACTACCTCGACCTCACGCCGGAGCAGAGGATGAATCCCCGCTGGCATCCCGATAACCAGCATACTTGGGACGCCTTCTTCATCAATCGGCGTGAGAGGGCGCTCGCCAGGTATGAGGAGGACGGTCTGCCTCCTGGGAACTTCCACGAGGCCGGCCGTCGGCTATGGTGGTACGGCCGGACTCTGCAGAGCGTCATGGACTACATCACGGCCGGCGATATCCCCCGCCTGCGCTACCCTCGGTTCGAGCCACGAGCGCCGCCCGACGACAGCGACGACAGCAGCGACGACAGCAGCGACAACGGCGGCGGCTATGAAGACTACGAGTATGCATATTATACGCCTAGGCAGGAGTATGACTGAATCATCAGTGCTATCTCGAGTTTCATGTATCATCAGTGCTATGAAGACTATGTATCATCACTCCAAATTTCATGTATCATCAGTGCTATCTCGAGTCAATTGAATCATTCGAAAATGGACACCAAACACATCACGGGTAATAAATTATTACACATCATTTCTTTCCTTGTGTCCCTGCTTGCTTACGGTTGTGCCGTATCCATGGAGCATCCTCATCATTTAACTTAATGCTTGGGTCGGTGTTCACTTTGAAGGGCGGAATTTCAGCAAACATATTATAATCTTCTGACATGTCTGTCTTGTCCTCCACTCCCACGATGTTTCTTTTCCCTGAAAGAACAATGTGGCGCTTTGGATCATCGCATGATGTACTGATCGTTTTCTTATCTTTCCGTTTCCTCGGTTTGCTACTCATGTCCTTGACATAGAAAACCTGAGCGACATCTTTCGCTAGGACGAATGGTTCGTCAAGGTAACCAAGATTGTTGAAATCCACCATTGTCATTCCGTATTGCTGGTCCACCTTTACCCCACCTCCTGTTAGCTTGAACCATTTGCACCGGAACAAAGGGACCTTAAAGGAGGGTCCATAGTCAAGTTCCCATATCTCCTCTATGTAACCATAATATGTGGCCTTTTGCCGATTCTCGGTTGCTGCATCAAAGCGGACACCACTGTTTTGGTTGGTGCTCTTTTTATCTTGGGCGATCGTGTAAAATGTATTCCCATTTATCTCGTACCCTTGGAAAGTCGTTATAGTCGAAGATGGTGTCTTGGCCAACATGTACAGCTGATCTACAACATGATCGTCATTCATTAAATGTTTTCTCAACCAACTGCCGAAAGTCTCCATGTGGGCCTTCCTAATCCAGGATTCAGGCTTCCCCGGGTTGTCCGAGCGTAAAATATTCTTGTGTTTCTCAAAGTACGGAGCCACCAAGCTGGAATTGGTCAGAACTGTGTGGTGTGCTTCAGTCAGAGAATGGCCGTCCATACATATCGTTGATTTCCTTTCGATCGTGCCTTTTCCACTTAGTCTCCCCTCGTGCCGCGATCGAGGAAGACCAATCGGCTTAAGGTCAGGAACAAAGTCAACACAAAACTCAATTACCTCCTCATTTCCATAGCCCTTGGCGATGCTTCCTTCTGGCCTAGCACGGTTACGAACATATTTCTTTAATACTCCCATGAACCTCTCGAAGGGGAACATATTGTGTAGAAATACAGGACCGAGAATGGAAATCTCTTCGACTAGGTGAACCAGGAGGTGCGTCATAATATTGAAGAAGGATGGCGGGAACACCAACTCGAAACTGACAAGACATTGGACCACATCGTTCTGTAACCGTGGTAGAACTTCTGGATTGATTACCTTATGAGAGATTGCATTGAGGAATGCACATAGCTTCACAATGGCTACTCGAACATTTTCCGGAAGGAGCCCCCTCAAAGCAATCGGAAGCAATTGCGTCATAATCACGTGGCAGTCGTGAGACTTCAGGTTTTGGAACTTTTTCTCCGCCATGTTTATTATTCCCTTTATATTGGACGAGAATCCAGACGGGACCTTCATACTGCTCAGGCATTCAAAAAAGATGACCTTCTCTTCTTTGGTCAGAGCGTAGCTGGCACGACCTTGAAACCATTCCGGATGCCGGTCATCAGGGTCTTTCAAACGTTGCTGGTCCTGCCGTGCTTCCTTTGTATCATTTGTCTTCCCATACACGCCCAAGAAGCTCAGGAGGTTCACGCAAATATTCTTCGTAACGTGCATCACGTCGATTGCAGAGCGGACATCTAGGACTTTCCAATATGCTAGCTCCCAGAATATAGATTTCTTCTTCCACATGGCTGCGTGCCCGTCAGCTCCCTTCGGAACTGATTGTCCGCCAGGACCCTTTCCAAAGATGACTTTCAAATCCTTGACCATATCAAATACCTCAGCACCAGTGCGTTCCGCAGGCTTTGGCCGGTGATCTGCCTTGCCGTTGTAATGCTTGCCTTTCTTTCTTACTGGATGAATTTTCGGAAGAAATCGACGATGCCCAAGGTACACGTTCTTCTTACAATTTGGCAAATGTACACTTTCAGTCTCATGTAAGCAGTGCGTGCATGCATTGTATCCCTTATTTGACAGTCCCGAAAGGTTACTAAGAGCAGGCCAATCGTTGATGGTTACGAAAAGCAACGCTCGTAGGTCAAATTCCTCTTGTTTGTGCTCATCCCACACACGGACACCACCCCACAGCTGTAAAAGTTCATCAACTAATGGCCTTAGGTACACATCGATGTCGTTGCCGGGTTGCTTCGGACCTTGGATGAGCACTGGCATCATAATGAACTTCCGCTTCATGCACAACCAAGGAGGAAGGTTGTAGATGCACAGAGTCACGGGCCAGGTGCTATGGCTGGAGCTTTGCTCGCCAAAAGGATTCATGCCATCCGTACTTAGAGCAAATCTTATGTTCCTTGCGTCAGCTGCAAAATCTTTGAACCATCTGTCGATCTTTCTCCATTGCGTTCCATCTGCGGTGTGTCTCAACTCCCCGTCCGACTTACGGTCCTCTTTGTGCCATCGCAACAACTTGGCATGCTCTTTGTTCCTGAACAGACGTTTCAACCGTGGTATTATAGGAGCATACCACATCACCTTGGCGGGAACCCTCTTCCTGGGTTTCTGGCCCTCAACATCGTCACCAGGGTCATCGCCTCTGATCTTATAACGCAATGCAGTGCATACCGGGCATTCATTCAAATTCTCGTATTCACCGCGGTAGAGGATGCAGTCGTTGATGCATGCATGTATCTTCAGAACCTCTAAACCTAGAGGGCAGACAACCTTCTTTGCTTCGTACGTACTGGCGGGCAACTCGTTATCCTTTGGAAACATATTCTTCAACATTTTCAGCAAGTTTTCAAATGCCGAGTCAGCTACACCTGCCTCTGCCTTCCATTTCAGCAAATCCAGTGTGCAGCCCAGCTTTTTCAGACCATCATCGCATCCGGGGTACATCGCCTTTATGTGATCCTCTAACATGCGATCCAAATTCTCCCTCTCCTTTTCAGTTTCGCAGCGTCTCCGTGCATCAGCAATGGTCCGACCAAGATCATCAACGGGATCATCACGTGCCTCTTCTTCACCTTCCCCTTCACCTTCAGCATCCTCCATGAAAGTATCACCGAAATGAGCAAGATAGCTTTCATCGATGAAATCATCCCCTTCTTCATCTTCTTCCATTATAACCCCTCTTTCTCCATGCTTGGTCCAACAATTATAGCTTGGCATGAAACCGTGCCGAAGCAGATGCATGTGAACATCTCTTGAGGAAGAGTAACCGTTCTGATTCTTACAGTTAACACATGGACAGATAACAAAACCCCCCCCCGCTTGTTCGCATTAGCCACTACGAGGAAATCTTTCAAACCCGTAGTGAACTCGCCGGAGAGTCGGTTACCGTACATCCATTGCCGATTCATCTGCATTATTATAATATAAAATATATAATTAACCATCATGCATTTGTTAAACTAACTAGCTACAAACAATATAAATTAAACAATGAACTACACACATGCATATTTTATCAATGACACATCAAAGGTTCAAGTTGCTAACCGCGATCGAGGAGTGTCGCTCCAACACTTCATGTCATGTTTGTTTCATGCTCTTGGGGCATTTCATCAAACACCTTATGTGCATAAGAGGAACCAAAAGCAAACCTACACCCACTTGTGAAGAGAATGGCTCCAAATGGCTAAGTGTTGGCTGCTGGATGGGTATATATAGGGGAGGGGCTTTAGTTGCGGTTGGCCTGGCAAACCGTGACTAAAGGTGCCCGAAGGCCTTTAGTCGCGGTTGTCCTGGCGAACCGCGACTAAAGCCCCTCACGTGCACCAGCTGGCCACCGAGCGCCCTGGGCCCAGGCCTTTGGTCGCGGTTCACCTCCAGAACCGCGACTAAGGGTCCCATTAGTCGCGGTTCCTACAGCTTCGCGACTTATGGGGCTGGACGGAAGCCTGTTTTTCCACCAGTTGGATGATCATTTATGCATATAGCTATGTGGGGACCTTCACACTATAGAACTTGGCTTGCATATTGCAAGGATGAGCCTCCTCAAAGGAGCTCTAGGTCTTCATGAGCGAGCAAGTTGGATGCACCCACACTAGTTCCATTGGAGAGCTTTTCTTAGCTCGTATGTGCATCCGTTGCATGGAAATCCCTACTCCTCACATGATATCTATCATTTGGACTTCTCGCCTATGATTGTCCTCATTGATGTGAGACTTTCTCACCTTTTTTATCTTCCTCCTCCACCATATTTCTCTCTTTGCCATCCTAAGTGTCAACTCTCGTGCTTACGCTCATCCATTCCATGAGTGCTCAAAATATCGAAAAGGAGTGGATCAAATTGACTTGTACCTGCCTAGTGGTCTGGGGACGAGTCAAGATAAGATTCCGAAGCAGACCAAGTGTGAAAATTTGGCAACAAAATTATTTTTTCTCTCATATAACCATACCCCCCTTCTTGCACGCAAACACCATTTGGATACATTCGAGTCACGGTCAGCGAGAGCTCTTGCACCTAATGTTCTTTTGTTGCTTGTTTCAATGCCAATATAGACTCTTGCCTATATGACTTGAATTGAATCACATACCTTGATTGCTTTACTTTCAAAGTTCTTATATGGTTGTTCGCATGTCACCACAGAAATTATGCTTGTTATCATTTACCTACTCGAGGACGAGCAGGAATTAAGCTTGGGGATGTTGATACGTCCCAAACGTATCTATAATTTCTGCTTGTTCCATGCATGTTTTGTGTGATATTGATATGATCTATATACACTTTCATACACTTTTGATCATACTTGGAGTAACTTATTAACTCAGTGCACCACAGTGCCAGTTCCTGTTTTCTGCTATTTTTCTATTTCAAGTTTCCCTTATATTAAAAGTGCTCCGAAAATTCGGAAAAAATTAGATAAAAAATAAATGCAACGGAACCTTCTGGAGTCCCGAAGGAGAGCCGGAGAAGACCCACCAAGGCCCCCCTGGCTGCCCCCCTTCGCCTATATATTTCCCGTGACGCGAAATGTCCCAAGACAGAACCCTGGTTCGCGATCTTGCCTCTGTTCTGCCGCCGCCGCGCTTCCAAGATTTGGAGCGCCAGCAGACCTCTTCCATGCACCCTGCCGGAGGGAGGATTGACCTCCGGGAGCTTTTCCTCCACCATGGACGCTTCCCGGATGATCCATGAGTAGTTTCCCTTGGACCATGGGTCCGTGATCAGTAGCTATGTGATGTTCTCCTCCCCTATTTGTTCTTCATTGTTTAGACCCCGTGAGCTGCCCTACATGATCGAGGCACATATGTAATTTTCTGCTGTTGCTATGCTGAGTTTGCTGGGATCTGATGGATTATGAGACTATGTTCAGTTTGTGATTGAGTAATATATTTGGTTCTTATCTTTTATATTCTTGTTCCTAAGTAATTCTTGCATGTTCTCCGATGATGTTTATTGCTTTGGCCAAGTAGTAGGTAGTGACTCCAAGAGGGAATGTTATGCTCGATTGTTGGTTCACGCCCCCCGATGACACGCTTGAATGACAGAAACATGAGTCTAGGGGATGTGTTGTTGCCACAAGGGGGAAAGCAACGGTGCTTGTAACCGCGGTTGCAAACATTGTTTACTTTACACAAAGTGCTTTTTAATGCAGTTGTCTGTTGCTTTGGGTTTACACTTTGGGTGGGGCTCGCAACTTAATACCAGCGAGATGTTCTGGATAGATATCTCAAGGTGGATGATTAGTAGTAGATGCAATTGGATTTAGGTCTACTTATTTTGGCGTACCGCCCATGCTTTTGAGCATCGTCCTTTCTTTGTAGCATAGTTAGCATTGCGGTGCGTTTTTAATCATGTCAATTGCCCAGTTGTGATTTGTTTACCTCACATAGCAGTTTTATCGTCTTTTGGGAGAGAGACATCACTAGTGAACATCACGGGACCCCGGTCCATATTCTCATCACTTTTTACACGCTCTTTTATTTTCCTGCTTTTACTTTCCAGCTGCTATCATTATTATCTTTTATCTGTTGCGTTGATTCTTTTTGAACAGCAAGTCCGGAGAGATTGACAACCTCTCTGTACTCGTTGGGAAGCAAAGTTATTTGTGTTGTGTGCAGGTCCACGTCAATTGCGATGTTGACACCACTTATCATTGCCGGAGTCCTATGGGAGACAAACCCTATCCTCTACATAGGAGAAATTTTCCGCTACATTACATCTAACCTTCCACTTGGGGTAACCAACGAGGATAGAGTATCAACATGCGGTACTGAATGCTCGACTGCAATTCCCATTTCCATGGTTCCATGCTGCATCAGGCAATCGTTGGTCCACTTAGAGAAGCGTCAATGTGTACCATAAAGTACCAGAACGGCCCTGGGATGGGATGAATTGGACCACATATGTCCCCTTGGATGTGCCCAAGTTGGGATTTCATCCTTCACTTTTAAGGGAACGGTCTAATGATTAACTTCCCTGTAGCGCATGCAGAACACAGAAAATTATCAGGATTCGAGAAGTTTTCACATTAACATTATGACCATCCGATTTGTCAATTGTATTCATCATCATACTAAGACAAAGTAGCCTAATCTATCATGCTAGAGGAAAAATAGTTCTGAGCTTCGGAAGGTAGTGTACACAGGCAGTGCTACAATTATCGTGTAGCATAGCCCGGTGTCCAATGGAGGAAAAAACTTTTAGTAACATGTTTACCACTTTCATCATGCTCGGTGAATTTGGGATATTCTGGCCAACCACAACACCGATCTCAACAGGAGACTATTAGCGTGAATGTTTATGGAACTTAAGAGGTTGCGAGTGACTCGGGGGTACAACGATGCATCACTTAATGATCAAAGTTGTTCCCTTGGGTTAGTATGATAGTGGCTCATCCGGAGCTAGATCGCAGCCGGCGATTGTCATAATATTCCCTCGAGATTAAACTCAAAGAACATAATCTCTCTCAAAATGGTAATTGTGTATCGTTTTCCACAAGACATGTTTACTCCATTGGGGTGCCACACGTGTTCTAAGATATCGCATTGACGAATATAATGAAGCGAGGAAGAAGCAACATTACATAAAACAAAATGCATTATATCTCAGAACATAACATGCCATCATATTTAAATAGAGAAATTAATGAATGATAAAATATCATTCAAGCATCAAAATAATGAATTGGATTTGCTCATTTAGAACTTAAAATCCAAAATCCAAAATGTATCAAAACTGTCATAGGAACCATGAATATTTAGGAGACTAGGGAGAGTCAATGATTACATCATTGACTTGGGCCTAGATTTCAAGCTGACTAAGCTTCTCCACATCTTAGGTTATTCCAAGGTAACAACATACTGAGCCAGTATGGGGTGGGCGAGCAACAAGTGCGCTTTACCATGTCCACTTTCATAGGCATCGAGGCGGGGGCGCCAAGTGCTCTACGGTGGGCACCTATAGAGGTTCTTCCATGGGAGCCGATGGTGCCTCCCCCAGAATATACCATCGTTGCTAGTGGTGCCGCCCTGGACAATGTAGATACCCCAAACTTGTAGCACCACAAAAATTCCACTCTATACTCTCATGCGAGCGAACATTGTATTTCGTTCTGGCCAACAGCTATATGAAAGCGTGCCAAAAGTGAGAAAACACTCTGTTTCTGCCGTGTACTCATTTTGTAAAGTATGGCAGAGATGGAATTTAAAGAAGGGCAACACCCATACATACTCGTTCAGAGTAGTGGTGGTAGGACCAGCTGGGTCCTCAAGTTATAGTCCACTCGAGTCGGTAGGGTAGTATCTTGTGACAGACTTTCTTGGTGATCTCCCGATGATGATTCCGACCATCAACAATACAACAAATGTTTCAAGATTACAACAGGTAATCTGATTACATTGGGTAATTTGATTACATCAGGTTATCTATTGCATATTGCGATGATGATACAAATTTATCCATTAACATGATGTTCCAATATTTAAAAACATGCTAACAATGATTCAAAGCGATTAAAAGTAATTAAACAATTAATTATAGCCATGAAAACATGTATTACAAGCATGGTGATGACGAAAACATGTTAAGCATATCACAAATTATTTGCACGGTAGAAACTGAGATGTGCGATATGATGATAATGGTTTCTCGCCCTTCGTTGGTTACCCCAAGTGGAAGGTGAGATGTAGGATAGCAACAAATTTCCCTCAGTGAAGATACCGAGGTTGAGTATCGAACCTGTAGGACGACGATAATGATAAGTAGGTGGTTCGGCAAGTGATGCGCCGTTGAAAATCACTTGCTTCTCCTGGACCTACACACAGAAACAAATAACTTTTCTCCCAACGAAGTTCAGAGAGGTTGTCAATCTCTTCGATCTTGTTGTTTACATAGGATCAAACACAAGGGATAATGGTGATAGTGATAGCAACTAGAAAGTAAAAGAAGGAAATTAAATGAGTGTGTAAACAGTGATGAGAATATGGACCGGGGTCCCGTGATGTTCACTAGTGATGTATCTATCCCAAAAGACGATAAAACTGCTATGCGAGGTAAACAAATTACAGCTGAGCAATTGACAGGATAAAAAACGCACCGCAATGCTAACTATGCTACAAAGAAAGGACGAGGCTCAAAAGCATGGGCGGTACGCCAAAATAAGTAGACCAAAATCCAACTGCATCTACTACTAATCATCCACCTTGAGATATCTATCCAGAACACCTTGCTAGTATTAAGTTGCGAGCCCCACCCAAAGTGTATGTAACAGCCCAGATTTCACAAAAATTAAAATTTTGTTTTCGGTGTGAATTGTTTGATTGTCTGATTTGTTTGCGGTGTTTGCATCCCCGATTTATCGATCGGCGATTATTTTTCCCCCTCTTATCTCGTACCGGACGGAGACCGACCCTTGCCACCCTGACACTCGACCTTTGCGACACCGGGTTTCACCCGATCATCGTCGCGAAAATCGCACGAGACCAGCCGCAGCCAACGAAACGAAAACCCCGTTTAATAGGTAAACGGGATATTTTTATAGCGCTCCGGAAAGTGTTCTCGGAACGGTTGCAGCGCGAGGTGAACGCCGCCGGCTCGACTCGCTGATCGCGCAGTTCGAAGTTTTACCCGAATCGGAGGTACTGCGGACCCCCGGCGGTCAGAAACGTGAGCACGGCGCGCGCGAGAGAAAACCCGTGGATGTTTTTGCAAACTGCCAGCCACCTGGGCTATATAAAGACCACCACGCTCCCACTCCTTTATAGGGTTCCCCCTAGTCCAAATTCGCAGCCACCCCCTCCACTTTGCCCCATTTTCGCCCAAAACACCCCTACCCCAAAAATCTCCAGATCCAGAGCAACTCTGACCGTCGGATCCGCAGATCGACGGACCAGAGCGTGCCACGTCACCCATCTCTCCTCCACCCTTCCTTCCTCTCTCCTCACGTGGAATCAGCCCGAGCTGCCCCGGCCTCGCCTCCGGCCACCTCACTGCCAAGACTCCAGCAGCGCCTCTGCCTGGTGAGCCACCACCCCGGCCGCAGCTCCTCCTTCCTCTCTTCCTCTGAGCTCCCTCCCTCTTCTCTTGCAGCACGAAGTAGCCGCCAGGGACGCTCGCATGGAGCAGGCCGAAGGAGCTCGCCGCCGTTGCCCTTGAAGCCCGTCCTGGACACCGCAGGGACCTCGCCAGCGACCGGATCGGGAAGATCCGCCGCGCGCGCACCACCCCAGCCTCCATGCACTGCCCCCTCGCCGGAGGGCCGACGGCGCCGCCGGACGCCGTCGTGCGGGATCCAGCGCGCCCCACCACCGTGGACCGCTGCGGCCACGTGGGCCCCTGCAGCGCAACCCAGTTCGGCCTGCAGCCACGGCCCGACCGCCCCCTCCAGGCCTGCTCTCTCTCTTGGGCCTGGCCCAAAGGTGAGGCAGCCCCTCCCCTTTTTTTCCTTTTTTTTCTGCGAGTTGGGCCTGGTCAGTAGCAGATTCGGCCCGTTAGCTATTTTATTTCCTTTTCTAGTTTATTTATTTTGGCAGTTTGTAATAGCTTTTTGCGGTAGCTATATCTTTTCATGGGTAGCTCCGATGGAGATGCTTTCTACATGAAAGTTGCTCCATTTTGCGCGTAGATTAATAAAATGTACTTTGTTTACATGTTATTTACCTGCTATTTACAACTGCTTGCCACTCTAAACTGTAATTGCCATAACTTTTTAACCGTTGCTCTGATTAAAATGTTCTTTATATGTAACTTGACTAGAATTAAATGTAGATTATGTTTATGCTGTTCTTGCTTGCTAAATAAAATAATAAAATTATGTTTAGGACAAAACAGTACCAAATTCAATAAATATCGTGGGGTCCCCAATAGTTTGCCATGTATAGGTTTTACCCCCCACTTAAATTGACTAGCTTAGGTAGTTTATTTATGCTTCACCTCTTGCCATGTTTGTGTGCTATGCCATGTTTGCTTGAGTTGCCATGTTAACAACCTTTGTTGATCACCTGTAGCTAAGGAACTTGAACCACCGTAAACGTGTGATATTCGTCCTGTGTGACCGATACCCCACTTAAAATGTTAGTAACCGTTCTGACGATAGATCCGTATCGCGTTGCCGTGTCGTGTGATGTATTCTTGATCTTGTGTTGCCCCGTAGAAATAGAGTGCCTGCTCGTTGATTGCTTTCCAATGTTTACCGTCTTGTGTGCTTCCGCGGGTACCTCTCGGAGACGTTGCGAGCGTGCGATCGACTACACCTTCGGAACCCGACTTATCAACAGGCAAGGACTATACATTACTTATGATCCATTCTATTTCAACCAGCGGTTTGCATGCTAGTCTTGGTTAGGTTCGATGTTTGATCCTACCACATGTTTACAGCCTCTTTCAAACCGATACAACCATGTCCCCTCCTAGCAAACCATGTACTACTATGTTACTATTGCTCGTTGCTCAGCCCCTGCTTAGTATGCATGCTTAGGATGCTACGATGTTACCCTGTTATTCCTTGGTTGGGCTATCACATTATTATATTGTTGTTGATGATATGATTATTATAATGTTGACTATGTTCGACGAAGGATGGAAGGTCTAGGCTATCCTGCCCCGACGCTTTATTCCATTCGAGTCACCTAGGATCCGAGTTCCGGGTATTGGTTTTAAGACTGAGCGTGCCTAACCGCGTGTAGGATTTTATGGGGTCCCCTTTTCTTACCTACCTAGCTTCAAACATTTCTAGTGGTGGCCCAAGCTGATTTACCATTTGAAACCGTGTGTGTGCTGGTCAGCTGCCAGTAGTTTTTAAACCAACCCGGACCAGTAAGGACATAGTTCCCTTGCTGGCCCATCATGACCGGCTGAGGACCCGGTTTCCCATGTGTGATTAACCGGCAATCCAAACCTGGAGTCATACGGTACAAACCAGATCGAGAGCGCGGCCGGCTCCTGAGCTGGATGTCGACTCACCGGGGGCCACCCGGATTTGTTCGTTGTTAGCTAGAGGGACCTGTCGTTTCAGATCTCTTGGAACTAAATCATAAAATGGTTGCCTGTGATGGGTAGCAACTGAGAGAGATGGGCGTGCGTGCGGAGCCTTGTAATGGGCAGTTGGCACACCCCTGCAGGGTTAAATATTTTCGAGAAGCCGTGTCCACGGTTATGGACGACTTGAGACCTACTCCTTGTTCATAGACAACAACAACTGAGATAATCTTAATATAACTTGATCAATGTGTGTGTGCCTTGACTACTTCTTCTTCGTCGGGATGCGAAGATGAGGACAAGGATATGATAGGTGTTATGATTGCGTAAGTAGTTAATAGCAAGACTTGTGGAGGCGATTCCTCATCGAATGCTTGGCTTCTTATCTTACTCTCTAGATCGTTAGCCACTTCATAAATGCTAGTGCGGCAGCAACCTCACCAGTTACCCCTTCCTTACCGTAAACTACTAGTTGTCCTAGAATGGCGAGTGATGAAGTCCTTGCTGGGTCAGATGACCACTACAGTTGGATGCTGAGTACTTCTGTACTCATGATACTACCCCAAACTCTTTTCAGGGTTCTTGATCGACAACAGGTATGGTGATCGACTTTTCACGTGGAGACTCGACGACGACTAGTTAGGCGGATCCCGGCGGAGGGCCTGGACCCGTGTGGTTATGGGGATCGATGTTTTTCTCTTTGCCACTAGGCATTTGCTTGTAGTCTGTACTCAGACATATATCTTCCGCTGTTGTATTGTATTAAGGAAGTTGTATGAAGATTGTATGAGATGTTGTATCCTTGTATCTGTAATGTTGTGATATCATGTTGGAAATCCGGGGCATATGGCTTTGTCATATGTCGCGGTGGGACCGATATGTGCTTCGTCCCCGGATCTGGGTGGAAACACCTAGATCTGGAACAGTACCACATATTGGGCCTTACAACTTGGTATCAAAGCCTTATCGACCGTAGGATCCCTTCTCTGGCCGAAGTCGAGTCTAGATAAAAACTATTTTGTAGTTACTAAGTTAGTTATCGTAGAGTAGGAATATTTTTACTCCTTACCCTTGCTCTGGTCAGGACAAGTGTCTTAAGTGTTTTATTCTCTCTTTATCCCCTTTCAAACTTTAGGATCTCGCTGAGTGTGGACTTTCGGAGCCGTTACAATGCCTTGCTTGCAGCGTATTGTCTCGATTCCGAGCTCAGGTGGGAATTCCTGTAGTACCTTTAGCTTCTCCGATTTTGGGTATCGTCTGGGTCATTCATTGCCCTCCCTCCTTTTGCCGGTGTTTTCACGTCTTGCGTCGAAAAGCACTATCCCTTTGACCAGGTTTTAGATGTCGTTCTTCCTCTTGGCACTGACGGTTTCGTTCTTCCTACGATGTCGTCTCTCTGGGGAAAATTTATCTCGACCGAAGTTCGACGTCGACATGGAACAGAGTCCCTTGTTGGTGGCATTGAAGATCGTCTACTCTCTTCTTTCCCCTTCCCCTCTCCCCCGGATCGTCCTGGATCTCGGGACGAGATCCCCTGTTGGTGGAGTTGTATTGTAAAAGCCCAGATTTCAAAAAAATTAAATTTTTTTTTTCGGTGTGAATTGTTTGATTGTCTGATTTGTTTGCGGTGTTTGCATCCCCGATTTATCGAACGACGATTATTTTTCCCCCTCTTATCTCGTACCGGACGGAGACCGACCCTTGCCACCCTGACACTCGACCTTTGCGACACCGGGTTTCACCCGATCATCGTCGCGAAAATCGCACGAGACCAGCCGCAGCCAACGGAATGAAAACCCCGTTTAATAGGTAAACGGGATATTTTATAGCGCGCCGAAAAGTGTTCTAGGAACGGTTCCAGTGAGAGGTGAACGCCGCCGGCTCGACTCGCTGATCGCGCAGTTCGAAGTTTTATCCGAATCAGAGGTACTGCGGACCCTCGGGGGTCAGAAACGTGAGCACCGCGCGCGCGAGAGAAAAAGCGGGGATGTTTTTGCAAACTGCCAGCCACCTGGGCTATAGAAAGACCACCACACTCCCACTCCTTTCTAGGGTCCCCCCTAGTCCAAATTCGCAGCCACCCCCTCCACTTTGCCCCATTTTCGCCCAAAACACCCCGACCCCAAAAATCTCCAGATCCAGAGCAACTCTGGCCGTCGGATCCGCAGATCGACGGACCAGAGCGTGCCACGTCACCCATCTCTCCTCCACCCTTCCTTCCTCTCTCCTCACGTGGAATCAGCCCGAGCCGCCCCGGCCTCGCCTCCAGCCACCTCACTGGCAAGACTCCAGCAGCGCCGCTGCCTGGTGAGCCGCCACCCCGGCCGCAGCTCCTCCTTCCTCTCTTCCTCTGAGCTCCCTCCCTCTTCTCTTGCAGCACGAAGTAGCCGCCAGGGACGCCCGCATGGAGCAGGCTGAAGGAGCTCGCCTCCGTTGCCCTTGAAGCCCGTCCTGGACACCACAGGGACCTTGCCGGCGACCGGATCGGGAAGATCCGCCGCGCGCGCACCACCCCAGCCTCCATGCACCGCCCCCCTCGCCGCGCCCCTCGCCGGAGGGCCGACGGCGCCGCCGGCCGCCGTCGTGCGGGATCCAGCACGCCCCACCACCGTGGACCGCTACAACCACGTGGGCCCTTGCAGCGCAGCCCAGCTCGGCCTGCAGCCACGGCCCGACCGCCCCCTCCAGGCCTGCTCTGTCTCTTGGGCCTGGCCCAAAGGTGAGGCAGCCCCTCCCCCCCTCTTTTCTGCGAGTTGGGCCTGGTCAGTACCAGATTCGGCCCGTTAGCTATTTTTTTTCCTTTTCTAGTTTATTTATTTTGGCAGTTTGTAATAGCTTTTTGCGGTAGCTATATCTTTTCATCGGTAGCTCCGATGGAGACGCTTTCTAGATGAAAGTTGCTCCATTTTGCGCGTAGATTAATAAAATGTACTTTGTTGCCATGTTTAACTTTGTTTACATGTTGTCTACCTGCTATTTACAACTGCTTGCCACTGTAAACTGCAATTGCCATAACTTTTTAACCGTTGATCTGATTAAAATGTTCTTTATATGTAACTTGACTAGAATTGCATGTAGATTGTGTTTATGCTGTTCTTGCTTGCTAAATAAAATAATAAAATTATGTTTAGGAAAAAACAGTACCAAATTCAATAAATATCGTGGGGTCCGCAATAGTTTGCCATGTATAGGTTTTACCCCCCACTTAAATTGACTAGCTTAGGTAGTTTATTTATGCTTCACCTCTTGCCATGTTTGTGTGCTATGCCATGCTTGCTTGAGTTGCCATGTTAACAACCTTTGTTGATCACCTGTAGCTAAGCAACTTGAACCACCGTAAACGTGTGGTATTCGTCGTGTGTGACCGATAGCCCAATTAAACTGTTAGTAACCGTTCTCGACGATAGATCTGTATCGCGTTGCCGTGTCGTGTGATGTCTTCTTGATCTTGTGTTGCCCCGTAGTAATAGAGTGCCTGCTCCTTGATTGCTTTCCAGTGTTTACCGTCTTGTCTGCTTCCGTGGGTACCTCTCGGAGACGTTGCAAGCGTGCGATCGACTATACCTTCGGAACCCGACTTATCAACAGGCAAGGACTATACATTACTTATGATCCATTCTATTTCAACCAGCAGTTTGCATGCTAGTCTAGGTTAGGTTCGATGTTTGATCCTACCACATGTTTACAACCTCTTTCAAACCGATACAGCCATGTCCCCTCCCAGCAAACCATGTACTGCTATGTTACTATTTCTCGTTGCTCAGCCCCTGCTTAGTATGCATGCTTAGGATGCAACGATGTTACCCTGTTACTCCTTGGTTGGGCTATCAAATTATTATATTGTTGTTGATGATATGATTATTATAATGTTGACTATATTCGACGAAGGATGGAAGGTCTAGGCTATCCCGCCCCGACGCTTTGTTCCATTCGAGTCACCTAGGATCCGAGTTCCGGGTATTGGTTTTAAGACTGAGCGTGCCTAACCGCGTGTGGGATTTTATGGGGTCCCCTTTTCTTACCTACCTAGCTTCAAACATTTCTAGTGTGTGTGTGCTGGTCAGCTGCCAGTAGTTTTTAAACCAAACCGGACCAGTGAGGATATAGTTCCCTTGCTGGCCCATCATGACCGGCTGAGGACCCGGTTTCCCATGTGTGATTAAGCGGCAATCCAAACCTGGAGTCATACGGTAGAGACCAGATCGAGAGCGCGGCCGGCTCCTGAGCTGGATGTCGACTCACCGGGGGCCACCCGGATTTGTTCGTTGTTAGCTAGAGGGACCTGTCGTTTCGGATCTCTTGGAACTAAATCATAAAATGGTTGCCTGTGATGGGTAGCAACTGAGAGAGATGGGCGTGCGCGCGGAGCCTTGTAATGGGCAGTTGGTACACCCTTGCAGGGTTAAATCTTTTCGAGAAGCCGTGTCCACGGTTATGGACGACTTGAGACCTACTCCTTGTTCATAGACAACAACAACTGAGATAATCTTAATATAACTTGATCAATGTGTGTGTGCCTGGACTGCTTCTTCTTCGTCGGGATGCGAAGAGGAGGACAAGAATAGGATAGGTGTTATGATTGCGTAAGTAGTTAATAGCAAGACTTGTGGAGGCGATTCCTCATCGAATGCTTGGCTTCTTATCTTACTCTCTAGATCGTTAGCCACTTCATAAATGCTAGTGCTGCAGCAACCTCACCACTTACCCCTTCCTTACTGTAAACTACTAGTTGTCCTAGAATGACGAGTGATGAAGTCCTTGCTGGGTCAGATGACCACTACAGTTGGATGCTGAGTACTTCTGTACTCATGATACTACCCCCAAACTCTTTTCAGGGTTCTTGATCGACAACAGGTATGGTGATCGATGTTTCACGTGGAGACTCGACGACGACTAGTTAGGCAGATCCTGGCGGAAGGCCTGGACCCGTGTGGTTATGGGGATCGATGTTTTTCTCTTTGCCACTAGGCATTTGCTTGTAGTCTGTACTCAGACATATATCTTCCGCTGTTGTATTGTATTAAGGCAGTTGTATGCCGATTGTATGAGATGTTGTATCCTTGTATCTGTAATGTTGTGATATCATGTTGGAAACCCGGGGCATATGGCTTTGTCATATGTCGCGGTGGGACCGATATGTGCTTCGTCCCCGGATCTGGGTGGAAACACCTATATCTGGAACAGTACCGCATATCGGGCCTTTCAGTGTAAGCCCATAGCAACAGACAACTGCATTAAAAAGCACTTTGCATAAAGTAAACAATCCTTGCAACCGCGGTTACAAGCATAGTTGTTTTCCCCCTGGTGGCAATAGCACATCCCTCAGACTCATATTTCTGTCACTCAAGCATGTCATCGGGGGGCATGAACCCACAATCGAGCATAACGTTCCCTCTTGGAGTTGCTACCTACTACTTGGCCAACGCAATAAACAACAACGGAGAACATGCAGGAATTACTTAAGAACAACAATATAGAAGATAAGAACCAAATATATTACTCAATCACAACCTGAAATAATCTCATAATCCATCAGATCCCAGCAAACTCAGCATAGCAACAACAGAAAGATTACATATGTGCCTCAATCATGTAGGGAAGCTCACGAGGACTAAACCATGAAGAGCAAAGAGGGGAGGAGAACATCACATAGCTACTGATCACGGACCCATGGTCCAAATAAAACTACTCACGACACATCTGGGAGGCGTCCATGGTGGAGGGTAAGCTCTCGGAGGTCCATCCTCCCTCCGGCAGGATGTCGGGAAGAGGTCTGCTGGCGTTCCCGATTTTGGAAGCGCGACGACGGCGGAACAGAGGCGAGATCGCGAAAAGGGGTTGTCTTTGGGGGTTTCGTGTCATGGAGATTAAATAGGCGAAGGGGGCAGCCAGGGGGGCACCAGGGGTCTAGGCGCCCTGGTGGCGCGGCCAAGCCCTAGGTCGCGCCACTTGGCTGCCTGGGCACCAGGTGGGGCCCTCTGGCCCTCCTTCGGGGTTCCGGAAGCTTCCATTGCGCTGATTTTTTATCTGATTTTTCGCGAATTTTTGGAGCACTTTTAATATGGGGGAAAACTGAAATAGAAAAATAGCAGAAAACATGAACTGGCACTGTGGTGCACTGAGTTAATAAGTTAGTCCAAATATGATCAAAAGTGTATGAAAGTTATCTAGATCATAGCAATATCACACAGTACATGCATGGAGCAAATATAAATTATAGATACGTTTGGGACGTATCAAACCGCAGCGGCGACCTGCAAGCATGCGGGCTCGCGAAGCAGTTAGCAGTCGATTACATCACGAACAACATAACGCGAAGGCTAGCTTGTACCCATGCATACACATTCTGCACACAACCAAGCGTGGAGTCCACGGACTTGCATATTGCACATAGCCGCATGTGTACGAGGCCAAGGCGGTGGCAGTTGTTGGATATGTGCCCTAGAGGCAAATTAATAAAGATATTTGTCACATATCCGTTTTGTTCATAATACGTTTTATACTATGCTAGAACTGTATTACTCGGAAACACTAATACACGTGTAGTATATAAACACCCGTCCCTAGTTAACTCAGATATACTAGCTCATTGGGCAATCGATGATCAAGGTATCTTGATCATGAGGTATGAACCGCCTATTGACAATGAGGTCATATCATTGGGAGAATGATGTGACGGACACAGACCCACCTAAAGCATTGCGATGTGATCAAGTCACATAGTTCAACATTGCGATGAATTTGTAACATATGGCTTAGTCCTTAAGACCGGGATGATCATACATAATTACTTTTTACCAGGAGACTTTAACTTGCATCCACCGCCTGACTGAAATATGCTGGCCATAAAGGTGTATATTAGGTCCTCCGAAGTAGACACGTTAATGAGTATGCAAATAGATCATAACGGGATTTGTCGGTCCATGTGACGGACAGGTACTCTGGGCCCACTCGGTGATATTGCATCAACACCTTGCAAGGACGTGACTAGGTCACAAGAGATGTAATAGGCACGAACGAGTAAACTTGTTTGTTGTGAACGAGGTGTGAACTTGGTATAATGGATACCGGTGATCAAGCCTCGGACAAACAAAGTACCACAGGAAAAAGGGATCAAGTCTTATCATAACGGTTTCCAAAAGCGATTGAAGTTCATTCGATGGAAGCACAGGGACTATCAAGGATTGTAACCAAGTCCAATTGATTAGTCATTGGTCAATGAGAATGTCTCTATCATGTCTGTTGTTTCCCGGACCGTAGGGTGTCACACTTACGGGGCAATCAATGCACTAGGATAGATTCGGGATCATCGGTGAAATAGGAGAAATCACCGGAATAGTTCCGGGAGAGAACGGAAGTTGGTCTGGATATTTTGAAAGGTTCAAAATAATGTTTAATTATATTTAATAATTTTTATTATTTAATTATCAGAATTAAATATTAAAATATATTTAAATTAATTAATTAAATGGGAAAAAGGCAAATGGGCCCCTTAGGGACCATTAGGGGAAGGAGGGAGTCTCCCCCCTTGGCCCATGGCGCCAAGGGAGGGGCCCATCCTCCATATGGCGCACCCCTCCCGCCCCCTTTGGTTTAGTACCACATGGGAAGTTGGAGGAGGGTGGCACCCCTCCTTGGCCTATATAAGGAGGGGTAGACCCCCCTTTTTCCATCATCTCATTGAGTTCTCTCTCTCTCTTTCTCCCACCTTGACCGGACTACCCTTGTTTGAAGTTTGTAATTGGTTGGGAGTTCTCCACCATAAGCAGGCCGTCTCTCTGCCAGAGTCGGGATCCGAATTCGTCTTCTTTCCGCTGCTCGCCTGGTTAGGAGCCCGGAGGGAACATCGGTTGCACCGTACGTGTGTAATCTCCTTGAGGCACTACACCTGTGGTGCTACTTCATCGCCGGAGGTTCACCGGGAGTCTCCATCTCCGGTGGTCTTCTACACGACAGGGAGGTCGTAGTTCCGAGTCTACGCCAACCACGTTCGCAAGAACGTTTCCCTCTTTCGGTCTTCAAAGGTATGAACTCCGATTCCCTCCGTTACATTACATCGCCATAGCATAGATCTTGGGTTCAGGTATCATAGGTTGGAAAATTTTGTGTTTTCTGCCCCGTATCCCAACAGCAGTGGCCATCCAGGCTACGCCTGTGTCTACGTAAGGCAGCACAAACACAATGGCAGAGCTAGCAAGACGGCCATGACGGGCGCTGTGTGCAGCAGGCACACAGAGGCGCAATGGAGTCAGGCTAGGCTTCCGGTGTGGGCAGGCGGGTGCGGCGACCAAGTGCAGCAGTGCGCGGTGACCAGCAGGGTCACGGAAGCGGTTGGCGGCAACGCACAGAGGCAGGCTAGTCGCGGCAACACGTAGCTTTTATTTCTATTTTAGATCGCGGGCTAGCACAAGACAGCAGGTCGAGGCGGCCAGTGCACGCAGCGAGCGTATGTCAGCGGGACACAACAATCAATTCGCGGTTAAGATATGGCAAGATAAGCAACGTGCAAGCAACATCAAGCACGCGTATGGAGCTAATAATAAATGTCATCTCGACAACGTGTGCAGACTTGAGAAAGGAGAAAAAAAACCGTGCATCATCGGGACGACACGATGTGTGTACATAGGATACATCACAACGGTTCCTTAAACATCCGATGCATCGCGGCGCTACGTAGTGCGGAGCTCAGTGTGTGGCTTGGCGGCTCGGCCGACCGGGCAACACAAAATGAGTGACTCTAAGGTAGCCAACAACAATGGCGTGCTCATCGGGAGCACTTGTACATCAGGTACATAGATGATAAAAATTCATGTGTACATCAGGTACATTACGGTGGTGTCGTGCTCATTTGGAGCATGCATATGCACCGTATTTTTATGATGTAGTTAGAAAAATTCTCTTGATGCAAGATCGATCGGCATTATTCCGGCGACATCAGGTGTGCTCCGATCAAGCGAACAAAATTCACATCATAGATCGAATAAATCCGAAAGAAGGGCAAAAACGGAATCATAAACAAATATAAAACCGTTGTTTCGATCGGATCTGGATTATACCTCCGCGATGAACGACGAGAGTCTGCTTGATGGAGGCTCGAGGAAGATCAGTCGGCGGAGCTCGTGCTGATGACGTGTTCTACAACCTTTGCCGGCGAGTCCGATCCAAGGGTGTGGAGCGGGAGCGTAGTCGAAGTAGTCGTACACGCAGCACAATCACAAATGCGAAAAGTAAAGAGACACAGAGAAATAGTCTAGACTTGATCTTTATTATCAATTGATGTCTATCTCTCCATACAATACATGAGTATATATAGGGGAAGAGGGTAGGTGAAGAGAATCAAACCCTAGAGGGAAAACCCCCACCCAAGAAAGGGTGGGGCCATGCATGGCCGTATGGCAGGTTTCCCAACACATAGCAGCTCATCAGCCCCACAAATATCCTTTAATCATGCCAGGTGCCAGCCGCACACAAATTTCCAGTTTCTGTTTTAATTTTCTCTGTACTTTGATATTGAGGAGGCTTTGTTGTTATTTCAAGTAAGTTGAAAACATATATAAATTGATAGAATTTACTATAAAAATTCAAGGTGGGACTAAACATGAAAAATAAACATGAACTAACGTCAGCTTAGTTGGTTACCGTTGCCTCACCACCTCTTGGCAAACAATTTTTTTACATGGCTCTAATTTTTTCAAAGTGGGCTTTTTGCGTGAACTGGATCAGGCCCAACGGAGTGGGCTTCTGGAGAGCAGCACTGATGAGTGACGAGATTTCCTTTTTCTTTGGACTGCGGGTTTATTTGGCTAAAAGGAAGGAGTTTTTTAGCAAAAATACAAAAACGACTAAAAAAGCCACCTTCATTTATTATTAGATAAATATTTATTAACTCACAACTACTCCCTCCGTTAATATTTTAGATATTTCAATATAAATCATATATGGAGCAAAAAATAAATTGAACGATCACCGAAGGGAAGAGTTTCCCACCTGAATATATTAATTACCAATCAAAGCAAGTTCCACCATTACATTTTAACCGAGACTAGAGGAGAGGAAAGAAATTAAGCCAAACTCTGGCATAGTCCCGAGAAGTTACATTTTTGAAACAGTGAATCCAGAGCGAGAACTCTTTAGTAACATCCCTAGCCAATATCGAGCGAGGGATAAGAACCTTCCTAAAAGTGAATGAATTCTTTGCCTCCCATAGTTTCCAATAGATAACGAGTTGCATTGTAGGCCAGATGAGGGGTGCAAACCGTCGATCTTCAGAGGAGCCCATATAAAAGTTGAAGGGACACATGTTGCATGAGGGGAAACTTGCGCCAGGCGCCACATGATGCAGGGAAGGAGAGCGCGAGGTGGTCGACGTCTTCGTAGGGGTGATCACACCGAACACATGCAAGTGATGGCACAATGGTCTTGCGGTGCAGGTCCTTTTAGTATTCAATCTGCCATGGCATAGTAACCAAGCAAATATCTTCACCTTGATATGAGCTTTAGATGACCAAATCCAGCGGGCAGTAGGCTCCTCTCTACAGGCTGCCACATGAGAGAATCGTAAGCGTGCTTAGTGGATAAAGATAGCCCGACTCGTAGTTGGTGCTCATCCGTGGATGTAGAGTTCGGTAGGTCCTGCAACAAAGACAACACAACTCCCAACTCCCAACTCCGTAGAAGCAACCAAGGCTAGACGCCCCAGAATATTAGCATGCAAGCCTTTTTTTTGTCCAGGTTAGACGCCCCTGAATATTAGCATGCAAACTTTTTTGTCAAATTAATTATATCCTTGGTTGAGTGGGAAAAGAGGCCAGGGAAAGATTTTTTGAGGGGTTCATTGAGGAGCCATGTATCATGCACGAAGAATGTAGAGCAAAATGAGTGAATCTATGTTCTAGAATATGTCTATATACATTCTTATTTTGTTCGTATTGATTTTTTTTAAATAATACTATATATTTAAAAACGGAGGGAGGAGTAGATCAGAAGTAGTTAAGTTACCTCTTAATTATAACATATACAACGTGGTTGACGTTGGCCGGCGGTCGACCAGACCCAAGCAACCAAACGTGAATACGGTTGCATTAAAATGGATCGTCAATTGCAGCAAAACAACGTGTGTGTATTTTTCTTAATCTTTAGCATTGTTGCAACAAATATCGTGATATTATTATCGCTGACCATATTTGCCGTCGACTGATGGCAACAAATTTTACTGTTGGGTGGTAGATTTTTCACTATCGGTTGCAAAACAAATCTCAGCCTCATCATCACCGATCACACATCATCATTTTTTCTTATAGCAACAATCGATGATTGATTTTAGTTTTTCTCGTTGCTTGTTGCAGAAAAAATGTAGCGCTATCGTCGATGGTCGCACTCTCTTAAATGGATGTATTTAATTAAAATACATATATATACATCCGTTCGAGCACGAAGTAATATGGATGAAAATAGACATATAGTAGCATTTTTTTCACATTCTCAAATAAATGTACTTAGCACTAAAATTCATGTAGATACATCTATTTGCACGATAAAAAATATGGATCGAAGAGAGTGGTATTTTAGAAGAAGAAGAAGAAGGCGACCGCAGATCCTTCAAACACTTGGGTGCCATCGACGGCCACGGCAACTGCCTCCTCCGCCACAACCACAAGCCACACCGCCGGTCTTGGAGGGAGACCCGCCCACACCCGCGGCCACCGCATCCAATCTACTCGACGAAATGTCGCAAAGGTAATAAATTCTCTCTCTTTTATTGTTTTTTTTTCTCATATCCCATACAAATCGGATGTGGGATGGTGTGCACGTGCGTTTGTAGTCTTGATGATGAGGCATTCATGTGTGTGACAAATATTGGAGACGAAGATTATATCTCTCAAGAGTATGCATGAGTGGTATGAGAGGTGCTTCCTATAGAGGTGGTAAGAATGAGAACGTCATAAAAAGAAGCCATTGATGCAGTGAAGGAGCCAGGATCAGAAGTCTGTGATGTCATTTCAAATCTTTGATGTCAAATACATATGTTTTCAATCATTTTATAATTTTTTTACATGATTTTTACTTGTATACAAAGGATTTTCCACAAAGCTGATATTCTGTTTATGTGTTTATATATTTGTTGGCCCAATAACTTTGTTTGTTGGATTATGAAGTATGAACTATGTATGGAAGATGAGTTCATGTTGAATTTGAAAATATTGTTCAATTTATATGTGTATGAATGTTTTTTATTTGAAAGTGTGTGTGGATGTACAGCTAGAGTGCGGATGCAACACTACTAGCACACATCTGTATTTACATCATTTGTTGGAGCACTCATTTTGCATCACCAATTATACATCATTTGTTGAAGTTTGAAGTTTGTTGATATGTGAAAAACAAATTTTGATGATGTAAATTATACATCAAACACTTTTATATCTTGAAATATACATAATCTATTTGAGATGCTCTTTAGTTTTCTTTCAAAAGAAAAAAAGGCACTGCATACATTGCGAAGAACTAATAATTAACCAGTTTATTAATTCCCCTTCACTTGATTATTGTACCACAGTCCTAATAAATATCTAAAGAATATATGAGTGTATGTTTCTCTCTCTACAGTGGCTTAATTCCTAAGCTAATGGAAACCCTAACACTCGATATGATTGATTCCTAAGCTAATGGAAACCCTAACAACACGATGGATATGCTTGTACCCAGTTGCCCTTCATGCCGCCTGGACAACGATGGGGCTCTTGACGAACTGGATCCCGTTGCTCCAAATGAGAGTGCCAAACGCGTACTTCTTTGCCAGCTTGTCGTTCTTGATCTCGAACTTGATCTCGAACGTCTTCTCCTCCCCCTTCTTTGCAAACTCCATCACGTCAGGGCTCACCGTCACGTGCACGCCGGCGGGCTGGCGCACAACCGCCTTGTACTTGCCCGGAAACCCGACGTTCTTGGCCGTGCGCTTCACCATGGCGCCAGAGGCCGTGACGTTGACGACGGTGATGGACGGGTAGTTGAGGTCCTCAAGCTTGGGGGCCTTCTCGGGGCACTTGTACGGCTCGCCGCTGAACATGGACAAGACGGTGGCGTTGTACTTGAGCGCGCAGAGGAAGTCGAGGTAGTGGTCAGGGCCGAGGTCGTAGACGAGGCCGGGGTTGAGGGAGCGGCTCGGCCACACGTGGCCAGCGCCGTAGCCAAAGGGACCCGCCGGCGCCATGGACGCGTTGACGATGGCCTCGCCCTTGTTGTCCACGTAGATGGCCGTCGTCATTATCGCCGACCTGATCGCAGAGGGGCTCCACTCTGGGTGGAGGACCTTGATGAGCCCCACGATGCCTGCGACGTGCGGGCACGACATGGACGTCCCGGACATGGCCGTGAAGGCGACACGGCGCTCGTCGAAGGTGAGATCCGTGGGGGACATGGCGCGCGTGAATGCGGCGATGACGCTCACCCCTGGCGCCGTGATGTCGGGCTTGAGGATCTCCGGGTTAACTGGGTTGGGTCCCTGCGAGGAGAAGGCGGCCATGGACGGCGCTGGCTTGGCCGACAGGCTCGTCTCCGGCTTCTCGACGTACCCTTCTGGAGACCTTCGTCATCAAGAAACAACGTCATGGATGGATCTAAATAAGTATTTCAATTAGTAATATTACAACGTACAGATTCTATTGGTGGTTTGGTTTGCTTACTTGGCGGCTTTGAGATACGAGTAGAGGGTGAGGCCGTCGCTGTAGTTGATGTGCGTGGCCGGGAGCAGGTGCGCGTCGGCGATGATCTCGTTGCCGGAGCTGGCGTCGTTGGCGAGCACCATGGCGACGCCGCCGGCTTGCAGCACCGTCAGGCCCTTGGCCACACGCGCGTTCGTCCCACGCAGGCACACCACGATCTTCCCCTTGACCTTCTTCGGGTCCAGCGACCCCTGCAGGCAAATCTTTCTGCACACACATTCATCATCAACATCATCTTCTTCCGATTTATAATATAGAGAGATAGACAATGATACACGTACGCGTCATCCTCTGATCTGCCGTGCAATACGGCTTGTGTAGAGTCGATCATGGGGTAAAAGTCCTTCCCCTCGAGCGTTCTCTCCGACATGCTCTGACCCTGCGTGCATCAAACCAATTTGTTGATCAACTAATTTCCGGAAACAATAATAATTGTGACTGTGAGCTAGGCAAGAAGCGAGCCTTGATCTTTGTGCTGTTGAACACGACGTAAGACGGGAACTCGCGGTCCATGGTGCTGGCACCGACGGTCAAGATCCACGGCGCGACGTTGGAGATAGAGCTCGGCTTGGGTCCCGAGTTCCCGGCGGAGCAGACGACGGTGATGCCGCGGCGGACGGCGTGGAAAGACCCGATAGAGATGGCGTCGTCGAAGTAGTCGTACGGCTCGCCGTCGTTTCCCAGGGAGACGGACAGGACGTGCACGCCGTCGTGGATGGCGGCGTCGAAGGCGGCCAGGATGTCCGCCTCGAAGCACGAGCTGCCGTTCACGGGCTTGTAGCACACGCGGTACGCGGCGACGCGCGCGCGGGGCGAGCCGCCAGAGGCCGTGCCGTTGCCGAAGCCGAAGACGCTGGCGCCTGGCACCGGCGCGCCGCCGGCCGTGGAGAGCGTGTGCGTGCCGTGGCCCTCGTTGTCCCGCGGCGTGTTGAACTCGGGAGCTTTGGTGTCCAGTCCTTCCGACCCGTACCCCTTGTTGAAGTAGCGCGCCCCGATCAGCTTCCTGCATGCGCGCGCGCGCCAAATTTAAAATTCAGAAGGAAGTCTGACATTGCCATGCACATATATATGTTTGAAAGATAAACCTACGGAAGTATGCATACTGAAAAATACCTTACATACAATACAGGTAACACCAACAAAAAAGTGTGCTGTGCTGCATATGTGCTTCAGAATGAAAGGGCGTACAATTTACTCCTTTTGAAGTCAGGAAACTTATCTGAGAATTACAAGATCCAAAGATACGAAGAGATTTATCTAAGAAATGTTGATGAACCTATTTCCATGAATATTTATACAAATTACGACGTACTACCTCCGTTCGGGAATACTTGAGATAGCTTCAGTTAAAATTTAAACTAAAACCACATCAAGGATTTTCGAACGGAGGAAAGAGGTATTCAAGTTTGTAAGGAAAATTTCATGCACAATATCCACTATCGTTTATGTAAATCAATGGGCATATTTAAAAAGTATTACTCTCTCCAATCTATATTAGTCGTCTTGAAATGGATGTATCTATCACTAAAATAATTTTAGATATATCTATTTTAAGATAAGTAATATGGATCGGAGAAAGTACTATCTTTATTCCATTTTCAAATTATGTATTTTTAGATTAGGGCACCAGAAGTACTCATCTAAATTGCCATTTCCTCGAAGTAGTATATTTTCAATATAAATATCTGATAATACAAATGCATATTCGATGCTTTTGGAGGTCTGTTTTGGTGGCGATATATATGCTTGTGATAGGGTTACTACGTACATCCTACTACTTGTCGGAAAATTTGCTTCTAAAATCCATTGTTATTTTCCTTTATGCACTTGCTCATTTGCATTGGCTGACAAGCACACCAGACAAAAGTATACAGGGTACTCTGATTTTTATCATCTAAAAGGTTTGCAACTTTTCGTTGTCTTTCTTCTCTGGCCAACTATTTCTTTTACTGGGTGCAGTGTCACTGTCTACTAGGGCAAGGAATTCAAGATAGACATCATATGCATGCAGTCAAAGCACCCATATCCATCCATCATTGCCACTATTAGATCCTATAGGCATCAGCTGGTGGTGGTCTTACTATCCTATGCATCGTGGTGGTCTCAGCTATAGTGCTACACTAGACAAAAGTATGTCAACTTTTTGCATCCTGCACACGCATAAGCATCAAACATATGTGCACAGTATACTCTCTAAGTGCATGTGGATCTGAAAGATCTCAACAAACATATATTGAGAGAGACCCAAACATTGCTCTAAACGAGCATAGTTATTTAGCTAATTAATCAGTGGAGAATGCATGTGGTAACTTGAGTTATTTTGTAAGTTGGTTAGCTTACTCGTTGCAGTGGAAGTTGTCATCTTCGCCTTTCTCGCATGTTCCTTTCCAGTGCTTGGGGATTGGTCCCAGCCCATGATCCCGAAAGCTCTCTGATTCTGGCCACACACCTTCACATCCACATTGCACAAGAGCACAAATATATATCAGCATCATGCATGATTGAAATACAAATCAATTAGAACGAGACTCCAACTGAAAGTAGAGAAAACTAATTCCGCGCAATGGTTAAACTCGAAAGATGCTCAATTGCCTGTTTGGACCGCTGAAATTTCATTACAAAAATTGGCTCATTTTCACCGAAGATTGGATTTTTTTTTTCAAATGGACGGCCCTGATTGATTTGCAGTTTGTGTGGCCATGGCCAGTCCTTTGGCTGACACTCGGAATTGTAATGAGCATGCATGTCGAGAAAGCAAGTACTAGTAATGTAGGGTAGGGTGGTATCTAGCATGGTCGAATGTAAAGATGGGAAGCCACCAGTACGGGATCATTGGATGGTCCTATATACTCGCTCTGTCAAAGACCAGCTAAAAAGATGCATCGATTAGTAAATAGCAAAGAGTCAACGGCACCGTGACTATCCTGCTGACCTCCTCTATAGTACTGTATTTCCTATATATCTGTTAGAGGATGTGCAATTTAGTTTCTTGACAGCATCTGTTCTGTTAGGAAATGAATCTAGGTTACAAAATATATGATGAAGGGCATAAGGTTTTTGTTGAGAATGTATGCATTTCGGTCCGATCGATTTTGTTGAGAATAATATGACTTCCTGTTATATATATTGTGCTGAATAATTGTGGTCAGTTTAAGCCAACGAGATCGATTATATGTGATCCGACCGATGATGCAATTACCAGTGTCGATGTTGCCGATGATGACGCCCTCGCCGAACTTGGCCTTGCGCCAGGAGGCTCCGCGCGGTTCACCTCCGGGGCCGGCGATCCCGAGAAACTGCCACGACCGCGTCGTGTGCAGCTGGTACCCTCTGTTGGGGAACACCGACACCACCTCAGGCAACCCTGCAGATCAGATCACGGCCGGCCGGAGCAGTTAGTTAGTCAGTCGGCGAGTAACGACAACCATATTTCATGCATGGATTTTGGATCCACCACGGGGCGGGTCGCCGGCCGGTGATGCAGCTACTAGAGAGTAGAGACGACGACTACTCACGAGCGATCTCGGCGGCTTCCCGGGCGTCGAGGTTGGCGGCGAAGCCGTTGATGTGCTTGGTGTACGAGTAGAAGATGGCCTCCTGCGCCTTCTCCTTGCTGCATTGCGACAAACGTGGCAAAAAGAAATTATACCCACGTCTACTACCTGATCAATCGGCTCAAGGAACAAACAGCGGTGGACATCGATCGCTTGCTTACTCTCCGAGGACGGTGGCAAGGAGGTCGTAATGCGAGTCGGCGGCCTTCCCCTCCACGGCGGCTAGGTCGTGCAGCTGCGACGCGTGCGCGTGCTCCCCGAGGTACACGACGTAGGACCGCTTCCCCTCGCCGGCGGCGGGATGGACGAGCAGCAGCGCGCAGAGGAGGAAGGCCAAGGAAGCCATTGATCTCACGCTGTTAGCCCTCGCGCCCGCCATGGATCGAAGCTCGCGATCTCTTCGGGTGTTCTGGTAGAGAGGAGGGAGGGGGGCGGGGATTTATATATGCGATGAAAAGACGGTTGCGGTGGGTTTAGTCTACTAGAGAGAGGACTCGTTCTGTGGCTGTGCTGTTGCATGCGATGCGCCGCCGTAAACGGCGCGACGACTGTTTAAATCCTTGGATCTCATGCGGGTTAGTTACTATCAGCCGGCGAGGTTCGAATATATCTGATTCTTTCTTCTTTTTGACAAATTTGAATATATCTGATGGAGGATCACATTTTGTAGTAAGTACGTTGTTTGGCATCTGATGGAGGATCACATTTTGTAGTAAGTACGTTGTTTGGCATCTGATGGAGGATCACATTTTGTAGTAAGTACGTTGTTTGGCATCTGTTAGTTGTTTGGATTGTGTTTTCTTTAGCAAAATGATAACCACCTGCACCACACATCAACGAGGTGAGGTGTCGGCCCGAATGCCTTATCCATCATCCGATCTTCGCGCACTAATTCTGATGCAAGTTCATCGCCACGTCACTAGTATAAAGCGTTCGGGCGGTGGGCGCAACCACTTTTTCTCCCCTCGCACCGCACTGTGTGAGACAACACACCTTTGTTATCATTTTTCCGACCACTCCTTCTCTTCCATCCCCACCAAATGCCCACTCACGTCAACCACCCCAACTGTATCATCGGCGAGAGTGTGTATCATGGCCTGCCTTGGATCTTTGTGGCACGACGCTAGATCGAGAAGGAGGCAGGGCGGGCCGTGGAGGGGGATGCGGGGCACGAAAGGGTGAAGAGGGGAGTCGTTGTCGACGGAACGTTGAAGCAGGGCGTGGAGGGGGAGTGCAACTGTGGTTGCCGACGATGGTGTTGCAGCGTCCTGCTCGCGCGGCATGGCGCATGGCGGTAGCCCGACATGGGCACCATATTGTTTTTTTCCTCTTGCTGATTTCATCCCAGCTAGATATAGGGCCGCCGACAACTTACCGCTGGCCTCCTCGGGTCTGTCGTGCTGACCCTGCGTGAGATCATGGCGGCTGACAACTTGTTCCATTGCCGAAACTTCCACGCCGGCACCCTATCAAGTATGAAGGAAAAAGAGGTAGGATCGAGAATTGAACTTTGTACAGATTTAGCCCATTTTCTAGCACTGATTATCATCACAATAATGTGTCTGAATTTTTTTTCGTGTTTACTTTTTGTGTGCAAGCTGTGGAAGATGATTCCCTTAAGATCTTTGGTGTGTTCATGTGCCAATTTTTGTTGTTCATTTTTGTGTGCAAGCTGTGGAAGATGAACCCACTAGGCTTTTATTATATATCATAGAAACATGACATTTTTGTAGTAATATAAACTGAAATGATGAGTTCACTTTTCACATGTCAATTTTTTTGTTTGTGTTGATGTGGAAGATTAATCCTTTTGGATCTTGTTGTGTTCACACGACAATTATTTGTAGTACTTCAAATTCTTGGCAAATTTATTTTCAATAAAGCATAGCAACTTTGATAAAAACACCACAATAAATATAAATATGCATTTTCCATGGCATTTTTTGATCATTTGTTTTGTGTTATTTTCACTTACACGGCGATTCCTTACACAAAATTAAACATGCATTTGCCATGACAAATTTTGTTGTAATTCACATTTTTTGGCATTTTATTTTCATAAAGGATGGAAATTTACATATAAGTAGAACGAAAATTTTGAATATGCATTTCCATGCCAATTTTGAATCATTTGTTCTGTGTTATTATTCACATACATTCCAATTTTATTACGCAAAAGATGGCAACTTTGGTACAAATAGAAATTTGAATCATTTCTTTTGTGTCATTATTCACATGCATGGCAATTTTATTACACAAAGATGGTATTTTTTTTAGAAAAATAGCATGTCAAATTTGAATATGCATTTAGCCTGGCAATTTTGAATCATTTTTCTTTGTGTTATTGTTCACAAACATGGCAATTTTATTACGCAAAATATGGCAATTTTTATAAAAATAGCATGGCAAATTTCAATATACATTTTCAATGGCAATTTTGAATCATTTTGTTTTTGTGTTTATTATTCACATACATGGCAATTTTATTACACAAAGGATGATAATTGTTTATAGAAATAACATGGCAAATTTGAATATGCATTTTCCATGGCAATTTTGAATTATTTTGTTTTCTGTTTATTATTCACAAACATGTCAATTTTCTTACGCAAAAGATGGTAACATTTATAAAAATAGCATGGCAAATTTGAGTATGCAATTGCATGGCATTTTTGAATAATTTTGTTTTTGTGTCTATTATTCATATACATGGCAATTATATTACACAAAAGATGGTAATTTTTATAAAAATAGCATGACAAGTTTGAATATGTTTTGGTAAAAAATATAGAGTTTTGCCATGGCCATTTTTGATCAACTTTTTGTAGTACTTCACATTCTTTGCAACTATTCTTTCATAAAGCAATGCAAATTTGATAAAGTAGCACGACATTTTTTCAATATGCAATTGCCATGGCAAGTTTGAAACATTTATTCTTGTTTTATTTTTGGCACATACATGAGAAAATTTATTTCACAAAAGATGACATTTTTGGTGAATACTCCATGGAAAATTTGAACATACATTTTGCCATGGCAATTGTTCATAAATGCTTTGTGTTATTTCACATTCATACCAAATTTCTTCTCACAAAGGTATGCAAGATTTGATAAAACACCATGGCATTTTTTTGAATATGCATTTTGCCATGGCATTTATTTGATAATTTTGTGTTATATTTCACTCATGGTATTTTTTATTATGCAAAAGATGGTAATTTTTTTGGTAAAAATGCTATGGCATATTGTACATGCATTTTTTCCATGGCAATAGTTTGATCTATTGTTTTGCATTATTTCACATGCATGGTAATCTTATTTTTTATAAAGCATGGAAAATTCAAATATGCATTTACCATGGCATTTTTTCATCAATTATTTGTGTTATTTTTCACACACATGTCAATTTTAATATATTAAATCATAGAATTTTCCATTTAAATACCATGGAAAACTTAATATACAAATTGTTCAAACATTTTTTATTTTTACCACCATGGAAAAATATGGGCTTTATTTAGTCACAACCAAATCTCGGGTTTTTGTCAGATTATCAATTAGCGTCAATTAGGGCCTCGTTTAGTTTTCCTTTTTAAGGATTGTGCAGAGAATTGTGTACTAAGGGTGTTCGGGCGGGGAGCTTCTCGTATCAGACGATTTCATTCGATCGATGTAAAATCTCCTACGTACATGCGTTCAGGTGGGGTTTTTTAGCCCGAACGCCAAGTAGATATGAGTGTTCTTTTTTATCCTGGATTAAGAGAATTAAATTTGGGGTTTTCTAAATAAAAAATATTTTTTCCACATACCGACGCCAGAGTTCCCCTAAGGTGACTAGAGTTTGATAATTTCTCGGGCGGCTCCACTACCCGGAGTCTGATCTGACGTCATGTTCCTTCCATCCTCTTCCCTTTCGATCATCACGTTCCCTTTGTTGAGTCAGGCATGAATTCTGCGGTTGGAGGGGGTTCCTCGACACTCATCTAGGGTCTTAGTTTCTGGAGATGGAAGTGATGGAAAATCAAGACAACAAGGAACCTTGATATTTTTTTGAGGCAGTAATCGTAGAACAAACGTTCTACGGTATATTTTCTATTTTCTCCAACATCAAAGTAAATTACAATGGTATGTTACAATGGTAAAAGTAAATGCAAGAAGGGGTTTTCTAACTTATCCTATTGTAACGCCCCGACCACTCCCAATCGGTTAGCCACCGATTCCATGGTCGATGCCCCTGGGATCTAGACTGTCCTCACAAACCAACACTAGTCTTTTCTGCACACTTTGTCCTCACTCGTGCGTACCCGGGATCAACTTCTCGGTCGGTCACCCATACCAAGACTACTCCAAGCCAAGCACGCTTAACCTGGTAGTTCTTTCCCGATGGGCTCCCAGAAAAGAAGGTGCACCTTGTTGATATGAGTAGTCTATCATTCCTATTGAGATCATGAGCTGTTACATACACCACCCCTCAAAGGAACCGACGTCCCCGTTGGCCCAGCAGGAACGTTCCCCTTTGGTACACGTTTGTGCGCGCCAGTTGCAGGCATCCAACATGTACCCCATGTAAGCCTCACGGACCGACACACACATCATGTAACCGCCAGGGTTGGCTCTGATACCAGTTGTATCGCCCGGACCACTCCCAACCGGTTAACCACCGATTCCATGGTTGGTGCGCCTGGGATCTAGACAGTCCTCACAAACCAATACTAGTCTTTTCTGCACACTTTCTCCTTAATCGTGCGCACCCGGGATCAACTTCCCGGTCGGTCACCCATCCAAAGACTACTCCAAGTCAAGCACGCTTAACGTGGTAGTTCTTTCCCGACGGGCTCCCAGAAAAGAAGGTGCACCTTGCTGATATGAGTAGTCTATCATTCCTATTGAGATCCTGGGCTGTTACACCTATACCTGTTGACGGGGATGGACCCCGGCAAATCCCATGGTCAGGGACCCTGGGTTAGTCATGAGAGGCACAGGTTGGACGATAGCTCGTCGGCTAACAGGAGGAGACGTTCCTGCTCGATATTATTGCGTGGAGATGCGATTACAGGGAAAGCCATGGCTAGTGCGCACAAGGCTACACTACTGGAATTCATCAGTTTGCCATGGGTGAACCTCTTTGCCGTATGTTTTTAATCGGGGCGGACGGCAAAGAGGCTGTATGCCTTCTGGTAACCTAAATACAAACGGCAACTAAATAACTCATGGCAACCATGTGGTTTGCCGTCAGCTTCCACATAGCCAGACGGCAAACAAAACTTTTCCGTCTAAGGGCAGACGGCAAAGGAGCTGGGAGGCCCACCAGGACCTTCCGACCAGCCTGACTAACGGCCCCGTGTTATGTCGTCTTCCAGCAGACGGAAAAGGGTGCTATGCCGTCTGCTGGCAGACAGCATAGCACGGGGACCGTTAACTGCCCGTCGTCTCTCCTATCTCTCCACTACTCTCTCTCGTGCCCTCTCTTCTCTCGCCCCCACGTACGCCGCGCCCTCACCGTCGCCGCCGCCGCGCCTCGCCGTCGCCGGATCCCACCCGCTCCGGCCCGCCCCGCCCCCACCCGCCTCGGCCCGCCCCTCCCTCGCCCCACGGTCGTCGTCTCTGGCTTCGGCGCCGCTGTCCTCCTCCACCACCCACCGTCAAGCCGCCGCCCACCTCCTCCACCTCCACCCCCACTCCGGCCGGTGAGCCCCCTCCTCTCCCTCTCTTTTTTTGTTTTTTTTGTTTTCTCTGTTATATATAGTATTACTGTTATGCATTGTTAGATTTGTTAGTATTAGTGTTGTTCACATTATAGTTTATTGTTAGGTTAGTCATATTTTAGATTAGTAAATTTAGTTAGGTTCGTATTGTTATTGTTTTTAATTGCTACTGTTTTTAATATAAGTTAGTTAGTTTTTAATTGCTACTGTTTTTAATAGATTTTAGATTAGTAATTTTTGTATTGTATCCAGTTATTCTATTTTAGTTAGTTAGTTTTATTTAGTTTTACTTATTAGTTGTAGTTAGTTTTTTTAGTTAAATTTAATAAGAAGAGGAAAAGAATTAGAAAAGAAAAGTAATTAGAAAAGGAGAAGGAAGAAGAAGAAGAAGAAGAAGAAGAAGAAGAGAAGAAGAATAGGAGAAATAGAAGAGGAAGAAAAAGAAGAAGAGGAGAAAGAAGAATAAGAAGAAGAGGAGAAGGAAGAAGAAGAAGAAGAAGAAGAAGAAGAAGAAGAAGAATAGGAGAAAGAAGAATAAGAAGAAGAGGAGAAGGAAGATTTAGAAAAGGAAAAGAAAATAAATAGTTAGTTAGGATAGAAGAAAAATAATAATTAAAAAAAGAGGAAAAAGAGAAAGAAGAGAAAAAGTAATTAGATGTTACTGTTACTTATCTCAATTACCAGTAGTAGTGTTTGTGTTGATTTTCTAAAATTAAATGTGCAGTTGTTTCCCCTTTACCTCGAGCATCGCCGTCGACGAGGGTCTCGTGTCGACGATCACCTCTACGTCCGAGGGTGAGTAAAAAATGTCCTCTATCATCCCCCCCTTCATTTGCTTTGTTCCGGCCTTCGTGTTGATGACACTAGTAGCTAGGTAAATACAGTCGCGTAACCAGTATGCGTCTCCCATTCGAAAGGGTTACAGTTATAAATATGCATTAGTTTGCATATTTATAATAGTGATTCTTTTGAATTGTCCAACGTTATCCATGGACAGCCCGAGTATGTATGTAGATTGGGTCGGTTTCCCATGCTTTGGTCCCGATCCGACGCAATATTTCGTCAGCGCCTCCCTGTTGTTCTCCGGATACACAACCTCTCGACTTGTTGTCGAGACGTGTATTAGGAGAACAGCGGGGAGGTGCTGCCGAAATACCGCGTCGGATCGGGACCAAAGCATGGGAAACCGACCCAATCTACATACATACCCGGGTGGGATTAGGACCTATCTTTACCTATTAGTGTGTAGGTTAATTGCATATGCCGTAGCTATGTATGATAAAAGCAATAAAAAGTGGACGTAATAAAATGGTATATTTGTTGTTTAGTAGCTAGCTGTAGCGACAAGATGAGCGATGATCGTGCGTGGATGTACACTGGTCGCCCTAATCAGAAAGAGATCAGCAATGAATGGGCAATGAAAACCAAGGAGTTTCTGAGAGCGGCGTTTGCAAATGGGCAGAGAAAAACCTGGTGCCCCTGTGTTAGGTGCGACAATTATAAACAGGCGACAGAGGTGGATATGGGTAAACACTTGCAGAAGTGGGGTTATAAGCCTGGTTATACGGTGTGGAGCTTCCATGGAGAGTCTGGCGGACGACAGAGAGAGGAGGTGGTCCGTCAGCGCACGGATGAGTACGGAACCGGGATCGAAGACATGGTGCAGGACTTTGACGATGCGCGGGATGAGGACGATGAGATGGAGGAATATGCGAAGGCCTTCTATGAGATGTTGGAGTCTTCGAAACGTCCGCTGCACGCTCACACTGAGCTTTATCAGCTCGATGCCATCGCACAGTTGATGGCTTTGAAGGCACAATTCAACTTGGGCACAGATTGTCTTTTTATACTGCAGGGGTTGGATATACGGCAATGGTGTCCACAATCCCAACTCCATCCTTGGTGTGCTCGTCAGGGAGAACTTCCCGGGGCTGGTTCAATTGCCCGGACCTGATGAGGTTCCGCAGCCTGGACTCAAATGGGAGAACTATTGTGCTGCCGCGGCCCCGCCGGATACGACCATCAACGGGGTCGAATGCCACACCAGAGCCGACATGGTGATCAACGGCTTTTGGGTAATTTCTGTTTCACACAATAAAATCTTGACAATAGCTAGTTGGTGCACTCATTAGTGTTGTCTCGTGCTATTGCAGGTCTACTACAAGGTCGATGAATCCAAGGAGCAGGAGGCGGAGGACGTGATAGTTGCAGAGGCCACGCGCCTCTTGCAGAACACAAGGCACGAGATGCGAGTGCAGGCGGTCCGTGACTACTACGCTAAGCAAGGGCGCAAGCGTAGCAAGAAGGACTGCCGCAAGAAGTTTCTGACCAAGGCCCAGTAAATGACGGTAACCCTTCTTAAGTCTTGAATAGTTTTCTTGATTTGATTCCTATCTAGGCTACTTATTAGTTTCCTTGTTTACTAACTTAGGCGCCGCCGAGATGGTGTGCGGACAAGATGGATTGTTGGGAGGTCATTGTGGACCACTGGTGCTCAGATGCCTGGTTGGCCGTCCACAATAATGCCAAGGACTGGCGCGCCCAAATGGTTGGTGTGCCACACCATCAAGGCAGCCGTAACTTAGCTGGTTACGGGCATAAATGGGTATGTGCAAATTCTTCTTTGCTTTGTCTTTTAGGAACCCACTTACTAATATCATGCTTTGCTTTGTCTTTTAGGCGGAGCATAATAAAACGGAGGTGCCTCAGGTGTTCGACATGTATGGCATGTCCCATACAACGTCGTACAAGAAGGCCAAGGCGCGCTCAGAGTCGGATATCGCCACTCCTTCGACTTTCACCAACATTGCCGCCTATAGTAAGCTCAAGACTTATACTGAGGTGGCGAAGGAGAAGCACGGGGAGGCGTACACCCCGATTGGGAAGCCTATTGACCCGAAGCTGGTGATGATCTCTGGTGGCGGAAGGCGCCATGGCGCCATGGCCATTGGAGATAAGTTGATTAGGTGTGATAAGACTCTTCCTGAGATCAAGGCGCGCCAAACGAGTTCTTCTCCTGCTATAAGGACTCGTCCGCGGCCAGTCGACCTCGCTATCCAGGTTATCCATAAGGACTCTTGCATTCTTGTTTTCTCTCATCGAATATTAAAATGCTAACTAGAGGAGTGGGGTTGCAGGAAGCTCTTGAGAAAGAGCGACATAACACCTAGCGGCTACTGGAGGAGAAGGAGCGGTTGGCAGAGGAGAAGGCAGCGGAGAGAGAGCGGCTGGCGGAGGAGAGGACGACGAAGGCTCTCGAGGAGGCCGCGGCACGACACGATGCATCGAAACGGGCCTTGTATGAGCTCAATTTCCTGAAAATATGCTAACTCTAGCTTAATTTGACCACCATTGCTTATGTTAGCTTTGTTTGCTCAAAAGAAGAAGAAAATAGAAGAAGGAGAGGATCTTTTTTTCTTCTCCTTCTTCTTCTTCTTCTTCTTCTTCTCCTTCTCCTTCTTCTCATTCTTCTTATTCTTCTACTTGTTCTTCTTATAATTTTCTTAGCTTCATTTTGCAGATTTGCTTCAAGGGGAGTCATGCTATGATGGAGTGCTGCATTTGGAATTGTAGTTTAGTTTCATAAACTGTTTTGGTCACTATGTGCTTTGTATTTGCCATGTATATATGTGAAACTATGAAATGCTTGTTGGAACCTTGTTCACATGTGAATCTTGTATGCAAACCTTGTTGGAGACTATTTATTGTTTGTTGGTCACTATAATGTTTGTTGGATACTATATATTGAGATTATATATATATATATATATTTGTCAAAATGCAGGGATTTAAAAGAAAACAGATAAAACAGAAGGAATGCATCCACTTTGCCGTCTGCTGGCTGTCAGCAAAGGCCTTTGCCGTCTGCTTGCAGTTGGCAAAGAGGACACGTGGCGCCCAGCTGTGAAATCTGGCAACAGCTGGGTGACCATTTGGTCATTATACCGTCTGCCTCTGGCAAGACAGACGACAAAGTTGGGGGGTTTGCCTTCTGTCAGTAGACAGCATTAACGGCCTGACGGAGCCGTCCGGCCAGCCGGCTACTTTTGAGGCAGACGACAAAGTTTGCCGTCTGTCAGTAGACGGAAAAACCCGCCGTTAACGGCCTGACGGAGCCGGCTGGCAAAGGTTCGCCGTCACGCCCGCTCTGCCGTCTGCTTGCACATATGCGCACGACAAAGGTGGTTTGTCGTCCGTCGATTTCCTGCAGACGGCAAAGCACCTCTTTGCCGAAGAAATAGCTGACGGGTGCTTTGCCGTGCGGGGGCAGACGGCAACGGACTTTGCCGTCCGCCATATAGGTGTTTGCTGTCCGCTGAGTGATGGCTTCTCGCCCCTCGTTGGTTACCCCAAGCGGAAGGTTGAGATGCAGCGTAGCGGTAATTTCCCTCAGTAAAGATACCAAGGTTTGTCTCCAGTAGGACTCAACGATAAGTATGATAGGTGGCAACGGCGCCAGAAATTATTCTGATGCGTGGAGTTGTCGTGGACCTGCACAAAACAAATAACTTTGCTCCCAACGAGTTTAGAGGAGTTGTCAATTCCTCCGGCCTTGTCGTTTACAAAGGATCAAACGCAAGAGATAAAAAGGTACTAGTAAAAGTAAAAACAGAAAGGTAAATAGTGGGTGTGAACAATGGTATGAAGATGGACCGGAGTCCCGTGATTTTCACTAGTGATGTCTCTCTCCCAAAAGACGATAAAAATGCTAGCGAGGTAAACAAATCAAAGTTGGGCAATTGGCAGGATTATGAAGGCACCGCAATGCTAACTATGCTGCAAAGAAAGGAAGGGCTCAAAAGCAATGGGCAGTACGCCAAGGTAAGTAGACCGAAATCCATCTGCATCTACTACGAATCATCCACCTTGAGATATCTATCCAGAACATCTCGCTGGTATTAAGTTGCGAATCCCACCCAAAGTGTAAACTCAAAGCAACAGACAACTGCATTAAAAGAACTTTGCGTAAAGTAAACAATTCTTGCACCAATAGGCACAATCACCGTTGTTTTATCCCTGGTGGCAACAACACATCCCCTAGTCTCATGTTTCTGTCACTCAAGCTAGACATCAGGGGGCTGAACCCACAATCGAGCATAACGCTCTCTCTTGGAGTTGCAAGCAAATAACTTGGCCAAAGCAAATACTGCAACGGAGAACATGAAAGAATTTACTCAAGAACAAAATATAAAAGGGCAAACCAAATATATTACTCATCACAATCTGAACATAGTCTCATAATCCATCAGATCCCAACAAACTCAGCATAGCAACAGCAGAAAATTACATAGGTGCCTCGATCATGTGAGGCAGCTCACGAGGTCTCGAAAGTGGAAGCACAAAAGAGGGAGAGGACATCACATAGCTACTGATCACGGACCCATGGTCCAAGGGGGACTACTCACGGTACATACGGGAGGCGTCCATGGCTATGGATGGTCTCCCGGAGGGGCGATCTCCTTCCGGCAGGGTGCCGGGGCAGCTTCTCCAGGCAGCCCCGATCTGAAAACGGCGGCGGCGGCGGAACAGAGAGGTTTCCAAGAAAAAGAGTTCTCGTTTAGGGGTTTCTACCCCGAGGGGGTTATATAGGCGAAGGGGGGCGTCGAGGGGCCACCCAGGGCAGCAAGGAGGGTGCCTGGCGCGCCCTAGGGTTGGGGCCGCACCAGGGACCCTTCTGGCTCCCTGGTGGTGGTCCCGGCTCTCTCCCTTGGTTATTCCGGAAGCTTCCTGCCCGCTGATTTTTAATATAATTTTTGCGGAATTTTTTGGGCACTTTAATCAGCCGGAAAACCTGAAAAACAAAAACAGCAGAAAACCAGAAGCTGGCAACTGGGTGCACTGAGTTAGTAGGTTAGTCCAAATTGGTTTAAAAGTGTAATAAAGTTCAACCAAAACATGGCAAATTCACACAAAACATGCATGGAGCAAGAAGAAATTATAGATACGTTTGGGACGTATCACCGAGGCAGACGGAAAATAGGTGAATTCCAGTAGTGCTAGGGTTACAGATTGCGTATTGGATGATCTCGACGTCTCCCCTCCTAGCCCTTATATACTAGGCTAGGTCTCGGGGAGTCCTTCTTGGATTACAGGCGAGGTTTCCTAACCCTAATCTTGCACCGTACAGCAAGTCTGCACCTACCTTACGAGTCGCGGACTCCTACATCGGTGCCACTAGTGGGCCAAGGCTGGGCCCAGGCGGCATCTCTGTGGGCCTTCTGTCTTCGGGTAAACCGGGTAGGCCCATCCATAGGAGTCGTGGGGTCACCCCCTCATCAGTAGCCCCCGAGTGCCTGGGGGACTCGAAGAGTCGCGCAGGGACTCGAGTCCATTCTTGCGTCGTTTTAATGTATGCACGGTTCAACCATGAGTCGCTGGCAGTCTGGGGCCATGACAAAACCTGTTTCGAGGGAATGCTAAGCTGAAAGGTCCCAAGGAGTCGACTGGTCGAGCCTTGGTGAATTGCGCTAGTGGCAAAAACCGCAGTAGCCCAATCAAGCTCACGTCCCTCGACATGAGCTTGGAACACTGGTATCGAGAAAAAGTCATGCCGCTGCAGGTCTTACAGTGATCAATTGCCGCCAGTAAAGTTCGTAGCCTAGGCGCGTCCGCCCGGCTTTTTCTATCATGCAAGCGCATGGGAAAGATTGGGAGTGAAATCGCTCTGCGGCAAGTCCCAGCCCGGCCGATCTGCGCAGCCGGGTCTTACCTACACGCTAAGCTTGCGTGGCATCTAGGCACAGTGTATCATGTTCCAGGAATATGTATTTTTTATCGAGGCACGGAGCCTAGTTAGTGATGCACCCACTTGGAATAAACAATCAAGTGAGCTGTTTTAGCGGTCACTTGCGGAGCTTTGTCGAGCGCTCGGGCGAGGAATAATGTAGAGGATTACTTTCTCGGGAGGTCTTCGAGTGCTCGGGTATTCAGATTTCTGCGAGTAATCACTCGAGTCTCGCCTTCGCTCTCGGGGTGAGGGAGCACCCGTTATTCTGGGACCGTATGATCTGGCGAGTGCGAGCCTGTTTATCTTGTGTCATAGTGAGGGAGCACCCGAAACTCGCATGGGTGCGAGTAATCACTCGAGCACGTTTTTTCTTCTAGGTGAGGGAGCACCCGAAACTCTCATGGGTGCGAGTAATCACTCGAGCACGTCTTTTCTTTAGGTGAGGGAGCACCTAAACTCTCATGGGTGGATACGCTCCCGATGGGAGTAAAATATATTTGAAAAATGTATTTGAGTCAGTAAAAATGGTGCTTTCGGGCTGCATTTTCTTTTGTGCTGCCACTTTTAATTTACCTTTTCTTGGTAGGGATAATGATCTCCTTGCTGGAGGCCCGTCAAAGATGCTTAGTCTGCGAACCGTCATGTCTTCATGAACGGTCATGATATTGGCCTTTGTGGCGGGCTGCAGCCGCCTGTTTGGGTTACCAATGCGCGCATTGAAAACGCGCGAGATTTGACGCGTCCAGCGCACAGTGCCGCCCGTGTGAAGGCATATTTGTCTCGGAATTCGAATCGTTCGGCATGCTTGGTCTTTGATTAATTGCTGTCGTCGTCTAGGCTTCTGCGTGCCCTTGAGTTTGTGCTATAAATAGACCCCTCTTCTTCATCTAGAAGCAGTGTTCGTCCTCTTCCCATCTTGCTCTTCTTCTCCATCTTCCTCTTCTCATGGGCCCCAAGCGAGGTGCAGGTATGACTAGTACTCCACGCTCCTCTCGCGGCGGCCGTCGTGGTGCGCCGTTGTCACCTTCCTCCTCTTCTTCAGAGGAGGGTTTTTGGCGCTACGATTTCCTCCTGCGCGTCCGTGGCCAGAACGCCACTCACATTCTTCTTCCTCCTGCATTTTCTGCTCTTGTTTCTGAGCGTAGTCTTGATGGCTTGCTGCTTCATCTTCAGGGGTGCAGTCGTTCTCCTTCTTATGTTGAATTGGAGATCGATAGTTCCCGCTTGATTTTTCTTGGCTTTGGATGGAAGTCGTTTGCTCGGCGTTTGAACTTGCGTGATGGTGATACCCTCTGTTGCCGTTTTGATGGTGAAAATACTCTCACCATCCGTGCTTTTGACCCGAGCGGCAATCGCATGGATCCGTACTAGAAGGAGACAAGCAGCGACAATTCCGACAGGTCGAGGGGTCCTACGCCTGCGTCTTCAACGGCTTCGTCCTCCGGCGACTCCTCGGGTGGTGATGCTGCGCCCTCCGGCTCTGGAGAGGACCTCGACGTCAAGCCACCGATCAAGCGGGCACGCCAGGCGACCTTGTAGAACTGGAGGCAACGACGTCATCTTCGCCGGAAGCTCGGGTGGAGCTTGGAGGAGAAGCTGTGCAGCTGGAGAAGAAGCTGGTGGAGATGGAGAAGAAGCTGGTGGAGCATCGTCTTCGGTGCTCCGCAAATAAGTCGAGCTTCACCTTTTGTTATGTCATTGACATCATGAGCTGGCTGCTTCGACTCCTCCTTTGTCTGTGATGATGCTCGTCGTATTAGTGCCAATCATCCCAGCATGAGCACACATGTAAGAGTCGTAATTTCTTGGGTGATTGATGTTGTAGGCTTATCGGCTGCTTGTGTCTTTTGTAACTAGGTTAGTTCTCCATGTAATGAGGATTTGCCTTCGAGTAATCAGAGCCGGCTTCTATCCATTGTACTCGAGTCTTTTGTACTGAGAATGATCTTCGGGTCCTTGTAATGCGAACTGTGTTTTGAGTCCTTGTCAATGTGATCTGTCTTCGAGTCCATCAAGTCCTTGTACTGTGGATTCTATCGGGTGCGCGACGGCGCTCCCGATGGGAGTAGCCCCCGAGGCTAAGTTCGAGTTGTAGAGTCTGACGTAGGCTGAGATTTGTTTCCTTTGTCGTTTCTTCTGTTAACTGCCGTTTTTTATCGGGTGCACGACAGCGCTCCCGATGGGAGTAGCCCCCGAGTCTTTAGGTGATCGTTGGTGATCAGGTGAAGACTAAAGGATTATCTGTGTCCTACGCTCCATCCATATTTCTCCAGAGTACTTGGTGTTCCATCTGGTTGTAGCCGTGTCTTCCCTTTGATTCCGTTTTCAGCAGGTGGCGCCTGTCGGGTTTTTTTGCTTGGACCCTTTAAGTTTCGGGCTGCGTGAGCGATGATAGCGTCTCTCGGGGGGAGATGGTGCTCGAGCCCCCAAGTGCTTTTAAGTAAAGATCGCATGAGCGACGACAGTGTCTCTCGGGGGGGGGGGGGTCGGTACTCGAGCCCCCGAGTGCTTTTGGTAAAGATCGTGTGAGCGACGATAGCGTCTCTCGGGGAGAGTTTGTACTCGAGCCCCCGAGTGCTTTAGGTAAAGATCGCGTGAGCGAAGATAGCGTCTCTCGGGGGGAGTTTGTACTCGAGCCCCCGAGTGCTTTAGGTAAAGATCGCGTGAGCGACTATAGCGTCTCTCAGGGGGAGTTTGTACTCGAGCCCCCGAGTGCTTTAGGTAAAGATCGCGTGAGCGACGATAGCGTCTCTCGGGGGGAGTATTGTGCTCAAGCCCCCGAGTGCTTTGAGGTGGTAGTATTTGGGCAACATCTTTTTATTGCGTCGAAGGGTTACATGAGCTGCCAGTTGAGCATGACTGGTGGAGACTATGGGTAGAACATGCATAGGTTCGCTACGTTCCATGGATTTCCCACGTCCTCGTCAGTCTTCGGGTTCTTCAGTCTATAGGCGCTTCCTCCTATGACTTCTGAAATTATGAACGGTCCTTCCCATTGGGGGCAAGCTTGTGGACTTTCTCTTGTATGAGCCGTAGTACAAGGTCGCCTTTGTTGAAGTTTCTGGTGTGCAGGCGGCTACTTTGGTAAGTGCGCAGCTTGTCCTGGTACCCCTCTGACCTTGCTAGGGCTGTGTCTCTTGCTTCGTCTGCTGTGTCCTTGTCATCTTGCAGTGCTTCTTCTGCTTCCTCTTCCTCGTACCCCAAGATCCGGGGTGATGAGGACATGACTACCATAGTTACAGCCACAACCCCTGCTAATATACCTACTGGACCAATTACTAGAGATCGTGCAAACCAATTAAATTATCAGGTACTTTCACTTCTTGGTAATGTTTCTAATGTTCATGTGAATATGATGCTGTCTAACGTCGATATATTTCTGTTGCTGACAAATGAAAGACCTAGCATGGACAAGAAGGATGAGCATTGGAGCATGTTCAAGCATGAAGATGATGAGGACATAATTATCATGGATATGACCATTAATTCCTCTATATTTGATCAAGAAATGAAGTCAATACAAAGGGGCATGATTGTGTGCTGTACAAGAAGTTATTTCACGTCACTTTTGGCCCAAGAGAAGATAGAGACCAAGTCTTTCACGTCATGGACTCAGATTCGGACTGCAGAGATATACCCAACTTCAAACAGCCGCCGTTTCTACATACGAACCCCAAATTGGGTGATTCTTTTTTCTGGTGATAGCTTATCTCGTCTAGTTTCCAACGCAATTGATTTCTCCTTCAAATTCCTTCGGCGCGTGGATATATTGCGAAAACGGTGCAACCCAGCAGCAGAATCCGAATCAAAGTCCAACTCAATAGGTGTTGCATCACCTCCACATGGGCCCAAGTGCCTTGTACGACCTAGTTTTAGTTGTAGGACTCCTTGGGACGTCCTTCCACCCCCTTGGCCTCCACCCTTTAGTCCTATATAAGTAGATCAACCCCTAGGGTTTTTCTTTGGATTTCTTTTAGTTAAAAAGACTGCTTAGCTAATTGCTGCATCTTCGTGTACTCGGTTTGTGTCCAACGACCAGATCAAGAACGCTTTTGGAATCCCAAATTTATTCATACTTCATCTACATATTCGCAATATTCAGATTGCTTTATCATAGTTCTTGCTTGTTCTTCGATTACTTGCAGGCACTAGACCTTCGTGGTCAGGTTGATCGTGCTCCGGCGTGGTCAATAACCTTCAGGAGATTGGTTTAGCGATTGCTAAGGCGCAACGTCGTTGCACGTTTGTAGTCGGATCGTCAAAGTCGACTCCATAAAATCGTAGTTATCATCTCATCGAAAGATCGGGACACCCCGCTTCTATCAAGTGGTATCAGAGGATAACACTTTTCATGAATTAGGATAACACTTTCAAGTAGTTATGCTCTGATACCACTTGATAGAGGCGAAGGTGTCCCGATGTTTCGATGAGATGATGGAGATCGATTTTTGGTGGAGTAGACTTTCACGACCCGACTACGAACGTGCGAAGACGTTGCGCCTTAGCAATCGCTAAACCAACTCCGAGAGGTTATTGATCCCGCGGATGCACGATCAACCTGACCACGAAGGTCAATTCCTGCAAGTAATCGAAGAACAAGCAAGAACTAAGAATTGCAATCTGGATATTGCGAATATAAGATGAAAGATTAACAGAAGTTGGGGTTCCAATGCGGTCTTGGCCTGGTCGGACGACACAAACGAAGGACTCGAAGTTGCGGCTATGGCTAACTTATATCTAAATAAAACCCAAGTCTAAACGACGCCCTAAGGGCTGTATATATGGGGGAACAAAGGGGAATTTCGTGGCCCCTTGGAGGTGGGGTCCGAAAACAACCCTAACTCGGTTTCCCCACACATACGGACTCTAAAAACAGCCTATAATGTGGTATTTCGAAATTACATGGGCCCAGCCCAATATTAAGGTGACGCAGCACCTATAATTTCCCTTGGACGAAAATAATGAAGTGACATCTCGCGTATTTCGTCCAAGACTTCATGCGCGCCTTATGGTGGCTTCAAAGTGCGATAATCACCACTGGAAGATCCACTGTACTTTCCCGCGCGCGCACCTTCTTCTCCATTCTTGATCCCGCTCCAATGACCATCCTTCTTGTCCATGCTAGGTCCTTCATTCATAAGCAAAACAAAAGTATCTAATTTAGGCAGCATCATATGTTCATGAACAATGGAAGGATTCGCAAGAAACGAAAGTCCCTGATAATTTAGTTGACGTGCACGTGCTCTAGTAACTGGTCCAGTATGTGTAGTTGGTGAGGATATGGGTGTAACATTAGTAGGGATGTCCTCATCATCCTCCCCTTCTTGAATTGAAGTCGTTCTCGACGGAAGCTCATCATCTTCTCCCAAATAAGGTTTCAAATCTGCAATGTTAAATGTGGGACTAACCCCAAAATCTGCAGGTAGCTCAAGTTTATATGCATTATCATTAATTTTCTGTAAAATCTTAAAGGGACCATCAGCTCGTGGCATTAACTTAGACTTGCGCAAATCAGGAAACCTATCTTTACGTAGATGTAACCAAACAAGATCTCCTGGTTCAAACACAACATGCTTTCGACCCCTATCACCAGCAAGGTTGTATCTAGCATTCATGCGCTCAATGTTTTCTTTAGTTAACTCATGCATTTTTAATATCAATTCAGCACGTTGCTTAGCATCAAAATTAACCTTCTCCGAAGATGGAAGAGGCAGCAAATCAATAGGTGCACGAGGTAGAAAACCATAAACAATCTCAAAAGGGCACATTTTAGTGGTAGAATGCAATGAACGATTATAAGCAAATTCAATATGAGGTAAACATTCTTCCCACAGTTTCAAGTTACTTTTTAAAACAGCCCTAAGCATAGTAGACAATGTCCTATTGACCACTTCAGTTTGTCCATCAGTTTGGGGATGACATGTAGTACTAAAAAGTAGTTTAGTCCCCAACTTAGCCCATAAACATCTCCAAAAATGGCTAAGAAACTTAGTATCACGATCCGAGACAATAGTATTGGGCACACCATGTAAGCGAATAATCTCACGAAAGAATAAATCAGCAACATTAGCAGCATCATCACTTTTATGACATGGTATAAAGTGTGCCATCTTAGAAAATCTATCCACGACAACAAATATGCTATCCCTCCCCTTCTTTGTTCGAGGCAAGCCTAAAACAAATTCCATGGATATGTCCTCCCACGGAACACTAGGTACAGGTAAAGGCATGTATAAACCATGAGGATTGAGTCGTGACTTAGCTTTTTGACATGTAGTGCAGCGAGCAACAAAACTCTCAACATCCCGTCTCATCTTTGGCCAAAAGAAATGTGTAGCAAGTACGTCCTCCGTCTTCTTCACGCCAAAGTGTCCCATTAAACCTCCTCCATGCGCCTCCTGCAACAACAAAAGACGAATAGAGCTAGCTGGAATGCATAGCTTGTTAGAACGGAACACAAATCCATCATTAAGCACAAATTTGTTCCATGTTCTACCCTCTCTACAATTCTGCAATACATCTTTAAATTCCGCATCATGTACATATTGATCTTTGATTGTCTCTAAACCGAATATCTTGAAGTCAAGTTGTGAAAGCATAGTATAACGACGAGACAATGCATCAGCAATAATATTATCTTTCCCCTTCTTGTGTTTAATGACATAAGGGAAAGTCTCAATAAATTCAACCCACTTAGCATGTCTACGATTAAGTTTTGCTTGACTTCTTATGTGTTTCAAAGATTCATGATCAGAATGTATAACAAATTCTTTGGGCCATAAATAATGTTGCCTAGTTTCTAATGTCCGAACAAGAGCATATAATTCCTTATCATAAGTAGAATAGTTCAGACTAGGCCCACTCAATTTTTCAGAAAAGTATGCAACAGGTTTAGCATCTTGTAATAACACACCTCCCAAACCAATCCCACTAGCATCGCATTCAAGCTCAAAAGTCTTATTAAAATCAGGAAGTTGGAGCAAAGGAGCATGTGTTAACTTATCTTTCAATACCGTGAAGGCTTCTTCCTGTGCGGTACCCCAAGTAAAAGGCACATCCTTGTGTGTAAGCTCATTGAGAGGGGCAGCAATGGTGCTGAAATCTCTCACAAAACGCCTATAGAATCCAGCGAGGCCAAGAAAACTCCTCACTTGTGTGACCGTTTTGGGCTGCGGCCAACTCTCAATCGCCTCGATGATCTTGGCTTTATCAACTTCAATACCCTGTGGAGTAACAACATAGCCAAGAAACGATACTCGGTCGGTGCAAAAGGTGCACCTCCCAAGGTTACCAAATAAACGTGCATTACGTAGAGCAATAAAAACAGCACGTAAATGATCCAAATGTTCCTCCAAAGATTTGCTATAAATCAGTATATCATCAAAATAGACTACCACAAATCGTCCAATGAAAGCACGTAAAACCTCGTTCATTAATCTCATGAAAGTGCTAGGTGCATTAGTTAACCCAAAAGGCATGACTAACCACTCATATAATCCAAACTTAGTTTTAAATTCCGTTTTCCATTCATCTCCTAATTTCATGCGAATTTGATGGTATCCACTACGCAAATCAACTTTGGAAAACATGGTAGAGCCACTTAATTCATCAAGCATATCATCTAACCAAGGAATAGGATGACGATAACGAATAGTAATATTATTAATGGCTCGACAATCAACACACATACGCCATGTTCCAACCTTTTTAGGCACTAATATAAGAGGAACAACACAAGGACTAAGGGATTCACGTATGTAACCTTTGTCGAGTAGCTCTTGTACTTGACGCTGAATCTCCTTCGTCTCCTCCGGATTGGTACGGTATGGCGCACGGTTGGGCAACGAAGCACCGGGAATTAAGTCAACCTGATGCTCAATCCCTCGAATAGGTGGTAATCCGGGTGGTACGTCTTGTGGAAAGACGTCAATAAACTCCTGCAAAAGGTCAGTGACAACAGGAGGCAAAGAAGGAGGCAATTCCTCAAATGAAAACAAAGCTTCTTTGCACACAAAAGCATAGCACACATATTGACTAACATCCAAATCTGAAATATCAACCTTAGTAGCAAGCAAAGTTGGACTAGTCAATTTAATTTCATTAGAAACAACAGAAGAAGATTTGCTATTAGTCTTATGTTGTTGCTCAAATTCTTATGCTACTATCACTCGTTTGTTTCATCTTGCTTGTAAAGCTGAACGTGAAGTGCAGGATCGACAGGCCGCTACGAGACCTAACTTTTCTGCAGGACGAAATACATCATGGACATCGCGTGGAGCTTCTACATCCACACGTCCTGCTGCACCACCATCTACTTCAGCCGCTCATTCTTACAGGGAGCCGCCAAAACAGCCAGCGCCACCATTCAAGGGTGCACAGAGTGGTCCACCGGCGAGTTCTTCTTCATCCAGGGATTCCACAGGGCAAACACGAGATCGTGATATTAAATATCACAGGTGACAAGGTGGAGGTCACTTCGCAAAAGACTGTCCCTCCAAGCGTGTGATGATTATTACGGCGGATGGTGGGTATGAGTCAGCGAGTGACTATGACGAGGAGACACCCCTGCTAATATACCTACTGGACCAATTACGAGAGATCGTGCACACCAATTAAATTATCAGGTACTTTCGCTTCTTGGTAATGTTTCTAATGTTCATGTGAATATGATGCTGCCTAACGTCGATATATTTCTGTTGCTGACAAATGAAGGACCTAGCATGGACAAGAAGGATGAGCATTGGAGCATGTTCAAGCATGAAGATGATGAGGACATAATTATCATGGATATGACCATTAATTCCTCTATATTTGATCAAGAAATGAAGTCAATACAAAGGGGCATGATTGTGTGCTGTACAAGAAGTTATTTCACGTCACTTTTGGCCCAAGAGAAGATAGAGACCAAGTCTTTCACGTCATGGACTCAGATTCGGACTGCAGAGATATACCCAACTTCAAACAGCCGCCGTTTCTACATACGAACTCCAAATTGGGTGATTCTTTTTTCTGGTGATATCTTATCTCGTCTAGTTTCCAATGCAATTGGTTTCACCTTCAAATTTCTTCGGAGCGTGGAGATATTGCAAAAACGGTGCGACCCAGCAGCAGAATCCGAATCAAAGTCCAACTCAATAGGTGTTGCATCACCTCCACATGGGCCCAAGTGCCTTGTACGACCTAGGTTTAGTTTTAGGACTCCTTGGGACGTCCTTCCACCCCCTTGGCCTCCACCCTTTAGTCCTATATAAGTAGATCAACCCCTAGGGTTTTCTTTGGATTTCTTTTAGTTAACAAGACTGCTTGGCTAATTGCTGCATCTTTGTGTACTCGGTTTATGTCCAACGACCAGATCAAGACCGCTTTCGGAATCCCAACTTTATTCATACTTCATCCACATATTCGGAGTATTCAGATTGCTTTATCATAGTTCTTGCTTGTTCTTCGATAGCTTGCAGGCACTAGACCTTCGTGGTCAGGTTGATCGTGCTCCGACGTGGTCAATAACCTCCGGAGATTGGTTTAGCGATTGCTAAGGCGCGACGTTGTTGCACGTTCGTAGTCGGATCGTCAGAGTCGTCTCCGCCAAATCGATATTTATCTCTCATCGAAAGATCGGGACACCCCGCCTCTATCAAGTGGTATCATGACACGAACATTCAGGATATCCTAATTCATGAAAAGTGTTATCCTATGGATCGTTTGTTTCGTCTTGCTTGTAAAGCTGAACAGGAAATCGACAGACGTGTTGCCCAGAAGACGAACAAGCGGAATGTGCAAATACCACAAGTTGAGAAGGTTGTTCCTTCAACCACTATGAGCACTACCATAACCACATCAATTGTCGTAAGCACTCCTCCAATATCTGATCTATCATCAACAAAAAGGTAATGACAAAGGTATGGATCTTTCCCCTCCACATGAGAACCTTGCTGATTTAAAAGCAACATGTGTTGAGCTATACAGTAGTTTCATCACACAACCAATTTTCGAGAATGTCATAACTTCACATGAAGATGTTGCTTGCCTAATAGACTTGAATACATCATGCGTTGAGTTACCTACTGATTTGACCACACCATCTATATTAGATAATCGTGTTACTGCTATGAAAAAGACAGTGTTTAATCATTTTGATATGACCTCTAATCTTGGTGATGATACTACGTCGAATGACGTGTTGCATAACTGCTTAGTTAAGCCTGTTGTAGCATGTCCTTCAAAAACAATTATTGCTTATTCACCGGTGTTGGGATGGTTTAATGATGAGCATTGTACATATTTCGATATGAATAAGAGCTTGCCTTATATATGCAAACTGAGTTGCACTACTTTTATGTCGTTTACGTATTGTGATAATCATATATCTTTATATTTCAAGACATTCAAAAGTTACTCATATATACATGTGTTACATGTCCAAAAACTAAGGGAAGTAAGAATTGATGACATATATATATACAACATGTAAACCTTGTCTCTTTTGTTAGCCACATTTCAGATTAAGAAACGCCGAGGACGGCTTTATTTTCAAGAAGGGGAGGATGATGAGGACATGACTACCATAGTTACAGCCACAACCCCTGCTAATATACCTACTAGACCAATTACCAATTCTAATGTTCATGTGAATATGATGCTGCCTAACATCGATATATTTCTGTTGCTGACAAATGAAGGACCTAGCATGGACAAGAAGGATGAGCATTGGAGCATGTTTAAGCATGAAGATAATGAGGACATAATTATCATGGATATGACCATTAATTCCTCTATATTTAATCAAGAAATGAAGTCAATACAAAGGGGCATGATTGTGTGCTGTAGAAGAAGTTATTTCACATCACTTTTGGCCCAAGAGAAGATAGAGACCAAGTCTTTCACGTCATGGACTCAGATTCGGACTGCAGAGATATACCCAACTTCGAACAGCCGCCGTTTCTACATACCAACTCCAAATTGGGTGATTCTTTTTTCTGGTGATAACTTATCTCGTCTAGTTTCCAACGCAATTGGTTTCACCTTCAAATTCCTTCGGAGCGAGGAGATATTGAGAAAACGGTGCGGCCCAGCAGCAGAATCCGAAATAAAGTCCAACTCAATAGGTGTTGCATCACCTCCACATGGGCCCAAGTGCCTTGTACGACCTAGGTTTAGTTTTAGGACTCCTTGGGACGTCCTTCCACCCCCTTGGCCTCCACACTTTAGTCCTATATAAGTAGATCAACCCCTAGGGTTTTTCTTTGGATTTCTTTTAGTTAAAAAGACTGCTTAGCTAATTGTTGCATCTTCGTGTACTCGGTTTGTGTCCAACGATCTAATATATGGATGTGAAATTCTCACCGAGCAACCTGAAAACTGATAACACTTGACAGTCAGTTTGAAATCTATCTCTAGTTGAACTCGTATTTGAAATCTCGTCGGAATCAGTTTTGAGCAGTGTCCACTAAAACGGGCATAACTTTGTCATCCGAAGTCCGTTTTGGCTCCACGAGTACTCAAATTAAAGATATTTCCGAGCCGCTTCGAAATAGTTCTGGAGCTAGTGTGTTATTGGAAACTCCAAATTAGCTTCGAAGACGGACTTTTTGACCTCTAAAGTTTCTGAACATAGTTTTTGTCAGATTTTGGGCTGATTCTCATTTTTTTGACACCTCATCCGAACTCTAAATTGAGTGATTCTTATTGCGTCGAAAAACTTAAGTCAGTGCCCTATTGGAGGAAAAATATCAAAAAATTAGCAAATATATTTGAGAGGAAACTTGTAGCGAGAATATTGGTGTATCTTGATTTGAAGTCTATTTTCACCATTATCTTTGCTCTGTTGATGATCTTCACTTATATCTTGCTATTCAGAGCTACTTCATATCATTCATTGCTGCTAGTTGTGCTACGCCGTGACCACATTAGTGTTCTAGGCTCGCGTCTCTAGTCCGTTCTAGACTAGGACCAGCACAGTATCGTCGTTGAGCGTTAATTCAATTTTGCATCTCTGAATTGATTATTGCTGATATTTTTGCCACCATATTAAAGCCTTCCAAGCTCCACATATTTTTACATCGTGTATATGTGCGTTCACCTGGCAATCGCTCTACTTAATCTTTGGAGTTCTTTGACACCGTTGGTTGCCGATCACCACCTGCTGCATGGTAAGAACTAGTAAGACATTGATATTTGCTATCTTGTGAGCGTTTTACCACCACATCCTAGTAGTTCATAGGGACATATACTTGTGATTTTTTTCTTTTTTTCTACTAATCATGGCAGGTTCTGGAGTTAGATCTTCTTGGGAGGTAACTATAGTTGGAGATTTTCCACCACCTACAACTACACAACAGTCACTACAAAAGGTAAACACACATAAGCATGCACATGATCAGGTTATTGTTTCTATACCACACTTTCATGGACGTCTAAGACCTGATTTATACATTGAGTGGGAGTTTGAAATAACTGATATATTTGTTTCCCATAATTTTCTTGAGCATAAGAAAGTAAAAACTGCAATTAGTGCTTTCAAAGATTTTTCTTATATTTGGTGGAATGAATATTGTAGTTTATATCCTGATTATATACCTAATATTTGGAATGATCTCAAACTTGGTATGCGATATAGATTCGTTCCCTCTTATTATACTCGTGACAAGGTTAGGAAATTAAAAAATTTAAAACAAGGTACTAAAACTGTTTCAGAATATTATGATGCTTTAGAAACTACATTCTTGCATTCTCTTTTAGAGGAAAGTGAAGAATATTTCATGGACATATTTTGGGAAGGTTTAAACCGTGACATTCAGGATATCCTAATTCATGAAAAGTGTTATCCTATGGATCGTTTGTTTCGTCTTGCTTGTAAAGCTGAACAGGAAATCGACAGACGTGTTGCCCAGAAGACGAACAAGCGGAATGTGCAAATACCACAAGTTGAGAAGGTTGTTCCTTCAACCACTATGAGCACTACCATAACCACATCAATTGTCTTATGCACTCCTCCAATATCTAATCTATCATCACAAAAAGGTAATGACAAAGGTATGGATCTTTCCCCTCCACATGAGAACCTTGCTGATTTAAAAGCAACATGTGTTGAGCTATCCAGTAGTTTCATCACACAACCAATTTTCGAGAATGTCATAACTTCACATGAAGATGTTGCTTGCCTAATAGACTTGAATACATCATGTATTGAGTTACCTGTTGATTTGAGCACACCATCTATTTTGGATAATCATGTTACTATTATGAAACTGCCAATGCTTAATCATTTTGATATGACCTCTAATCTTGGTGATGATTCTGCGTCGAATGACTTGTTGCATGACTACTTAGTTAAGCCTGTTGTAGCATGTCCTTCAAAAAACATTAACGTTTCTTCACCGGTATTGGGATGGTTTAATGATGAGCATTGTACATCTTTAGATATGAATAAGAGCTTCACTTATATATGCAAACTGAGTTGCAATACTTTCATGTCGTTTATGTATTGTGATGATCATATATGTTTATATTTCACGACATACGAAAGTTACTCATATATACATGTGTTACATGTCCAAAAACTAAGGGAAGTAAGAATGGATGACATATATATATACAACATGTAAACCTTGTCTCTTTTGTTAGCCACATTTCAGATTAAGAAACGCCGGGGACGGCTTTATTTTCAAGAAGGGGAGGATGATGAGGACATGACTACCATAGTTACAGCCACAACCCCTGCTAATATACCTACTGGACCAATTACTAGAGATCGTGCACACCAATTAAATTATCAGGTACTTTCGCTTCTTGGTAATGTTTCTAATGTTCATGTGAATATGATGCTGCCTAACGTCGATATATTTCTGTTGTTGACAAATGAAAGACCTAGCATGGACAAGAAGGATGAGCATTGGAGCATGTTAAAGCATGAAGATGATGAGGACATAATTATCATGGATATGACCATTAATTCCTCTATATTTGATCAAGAAATGAAGTCAATATAAAGGGGCATGATTGTGTGTTGTACAAGAAGTTATTTCACGTCACTTTTGGCCCAAGAGAAGATAGAGACCAAGTCTTTCACGTCATGGACTCAGATTCGGACTGCAGAGATATACCCAACTTCAAACAGCCTCCGTTTCTACATACGAACCCCAAATTGGGTGATTCTTTTTTCTGGTGATAGCTTATCTCGTCTAGTTTCCAACGCAATTGGTTTCACCTTCAAATTTCTTCGGAGCGTGGAGATATTGCGAAAACGGTGCAACCCAGCAGCAGAATCCGAATCAAAGTCCAACTCAATAGGTGTTGCATCACCTCCACATGGGCCCAAGTGCCTTGTACGACCTAGTTTTAGTTATAGGACTCCTTGGGACGTCCTTCCACCCCCTTGGCCTCCACCCTTTATTCCTATATAAGTAGATCAACCCCTAGGGTTTTTCTTTGGATTTCTTTTAGTTAAAAAGACTGCTTGGCTAATTGCTGCATCTTCGTGTACTCGGTTTGTGTCCAACGACCAAATCAAGACCGCTTTTGGAATCCCAGCTTTATTCATACTTCATCTACATATTCGCAATATTCAGATTGCTTTATCATAGTTCTTGCTTGTTCTTCGATTGCTTGCAGGCACTAGACCTTCGTGGTCAGGTTGATCGTGCTCCGGCGTGGTCAATAACCTTCAGGAGATTGGTTTAGCGATTGCTAAGGCGCAACGTCGTTGCACGTTTGTAGTCGGATCGTAAAAGTCGACTCCATCAAATCGTAGTTATCATCTCATCGAAAGATCGGGACACCCCGCCTCTATCACGGGGTGCCCCGAATTTGAGGTCGTGTGGTAGCACTGCCTCTGACCCGTACACCATGAAGAAAGGTGTGTACTGGGTTGCGGTATTTGGGGTAGTGCGCATGCTCCATACTACTGCAGGGAGTTCTTCTACCCAGTTGCCCGCGGCCTGCTCGAGTGGTGCAAGGAGCCGTTTTTGATTCCTCCGCATACTAGGTCATTTGCTTTTTCCACCTGGCCGTTGGACTGCGGGTGCGCGACTGATGTGTAGTTAATTTTGATGCCCAGTTCTTCGTAGAAGTTCTGGAATTCTGCCGCTGTGAAGTTCCGACCGTTGTCCGTGATGATGTTGTGTGGTACTCCGAACCTGAAGATTATTGATTTGATAAAATTCACTGCCGTGAGGGTTGTGGAGCTGGTGATGGGCACTGCTTCGATCCACTTGGTGAACTTGTCGACTGCTACTAGTAGGTGAGTTCTTCCACCCTTTGATGATTTCTTGAGCGGGCCCACCATGTCGACTCCCTAGGTAGCGAACGGCCATGATAGTGGTATGGTCCTGAGTTCTGAGGCTGGAGCGTGCGGTCTGCTGGCGAATTTTTGACAGGCGATTGATGTCTACGCACGCTTCTATTCTTGTAGACTATGTTGGGCCTCCAAGCGCAGAGGTTTGTAGGACAGCAGCAATTTCCCTTAAGTGGATGACCTAAGGTTTATCGAACTCAGGTAAGTAGAGTTTGAAGATGGTCTCTCTCAAGCAACCCTGCAATTAAGATACAAGAAGTCTCTTGTGTCCCCAACACACCTAATACAACTAGGAGTTGTATAGGTGCACTAGTTCGACGAAGAGATGGTAAAATATGGGTGATAGGTGTGGCAAAACAAGGTAATATAAATCTTTAATAAAAAGTGCAGCAAGCAAACATGTGACAAAAGTGAGCACAAACGGTGTAACAATGCTGGAAACAAGGCCTAGGCTTCATACTTTCACTAGTGGAAACTCTCAAAAACATTAACATAGTATAATCACATGATATTTCCCATAAAACATGCAATGGAGACGCACTCGGAGGTCATTCCTTTGTGGTCAAGAGAGGATAAGAATTATGTAGGGCTACAAAAGCACACCTCAAAGTTCGTAGTTCTCAATCTATGGATTTCCCAATGTCACCGCGGCCATCCAAAGAAAGTACCACAATCACCACAACATATCTCATGGATAGCCAAAGACAAGCACCAAGATACTCTCAATCTTCAATCAACACACAAAAGAGGAAATCACTCATGATAATATTCTTCTAACCCATGTCCAATAGACCGCTGTCACCTTGGTCTCGGGGATTATACTAGATAAGATCAATTGAGTACATCAATCCAATACATAGAGGAAGGGGAAATATCATGGGATCACCCTAGATTAACATAGCCTATGATCACAACGAAGATCACATCATGGGAGAGAGAGAAGAACACATAGCTACTGGTAGAAACCTCAGCCCCGAGGGAGAACTACTCCCGCTTCATGGAGGGAGGAAGCAACGTCGACGAAGATGAATCCGGGGGCACTTCCCCGTCCCGGCAGGGTGCCGACACAGGAATTCTGTCCCCCCAAAACTTGATGGCGATGGCGGCGGAGATCGGAATTGCTTCTGGAGAAAAGGGGTCCGGAATCAGGGTTTCCTCCGCGGGGGTAAAAATAGGGCCAAAGGGGGGCACCAGGAGGGTGCCCGGCGCGGCCTAGGGTGGGGCCACGCCAGGGACCCTTCTGGAGTCCCTGTGGTGGCCCTCCCCTCCTTCCTTGGTGATTCCGGAAGCTTCCGGGACGCTGATTTTTTATATAATTTTTCCGGAATTTTTGGAGCACTTTTAATGGCCGGAAAACCTGAAATACAAAAACAGCAGAAAACAGGAACTGGCAACTGGGTGCACTGAGTTAATAGGTTAGTCCAAATATGCTCAAAAGTGTATGAAAGTTCAAGAAAAACATGGCAAAGTCACACAAAACATGCATGGAGCAAGCAGAAATTATAGATACGTTTGGGATGTATCAACATCCCCAAGCTTTATTCCTGCTCGTCCTCGAGTAGGTAAATGATAACAAGCATAATTTCTGTGGTGACATGCCACACAACCATATAAGGAATTTTAAGTAAAGCAATCAAAGCATGCAATTCAATTCAAGTCTTAACAAGCAAGAGTCTATATTAGCATTGACACAAGCAACAAAAGAACAAAAGGTGCAAGAGATCTCGCTGTCCGTGACTCGAATGTCTCCAGATGGTGTTTGCGTGCAAGCAGGGGACTGGGAAAAAGAGAGAATAAGGTTGTTGAGAACAACTATCTACTAAAGTTTCACACTTGGTCTCCTTTGGATTCTTATCTTGACTCGTCCCCAGACCACTAGCCAGGTACAAGTCAAACTGATCCACTCCCTTTTGATATTTTGAGCACTCATGCAATGGATGAGTGTGAGCAAGAAAGTTGACACCTAAAAGGCAAAACAGAAAGAAGGTGGAGGAGGAAGACAAAAAGGTGTGAAAGGCTCACATCAATGAGGACAATCATAGGCGAGAGAAGGCCATATGATAGATATGATGTGAGGAGTAGGGATTTCCATGCAACGGATGCACATGTGAGCTAAAATCTCTCTAAGGAAACTAGTGGGGGTGCATCTAACTTGCTTGCTCAAGAAGACCTAGAGCTCGTTTGAGGAGGCTCATCATTGGAATATACAAGCCAAATTCTATAGTGTGAAGGTCCCCACATAGCTATATGCATGATGATGATCTCTATGGAGTACAAGCGATAGAGGATGAAGTACTAGTGTGGATCTCTCAAAAGGAATAGTAGTGTGCCCCCTTCTCTCTTTTTATTTTTCTTTTTCTCTTTTTTCTATTTTTTTGTATTTTTTTGGTGGCCTCAATGGCTCTTTCTATTTAATTCTCATTTGTCCTCTTTGGGATCTTTTCCTCACTTTAGGGGCAACACTCTATATTTTACAATAATATAGGAGATCTTTCACACTTTACAAAGGTACTCACATAAAGAAGATGTAACTATCATGATGCAAATGTATGCCTCTGCCAGGATAGCAGGATATGCAATGATACTAGCGCGTCATGTAGCAATGATTAGGGCAAGGCCCAACTAGCATGCGGCTCTAGATCAAGCAAGTAGCATGTATGACATGAAGATCAAGTCATGAGAAGGTGGATCTTGCATGGCAATGTATCTCGTAAAGGCTATGAAAATGCCTTGTAGGTAGGTATGGTGGCTGTTTTGAGGAAAGATATAAGGAGGCTTATGATGACAGAGCGTATCGTGCCAAGGGTTGGATGCACCGGCGAAGTATGCGCCAACGCTCAAGGTGAGAAAGGGCAATGCACGGTACCGAAGAGGCTAGAAAAAAGTATAGGTGGGTGGAAGTGTCAACTTTCGAATACTCACATTAGTCCAAAGAACTCATGCACTTATTATCGGTAACTCTCAATCTAATCAGAAGGTTCACAAAGATAAAAGTACCCCGAGGAGGAGTGTATGGGGGTTTGTTTATCCTTGCGCATCCTCGACTCATGGTACGTGAGTGTACTCTAATATTCGAACCCTCCAGAGGTTAGTGATCCATCTAGGAGCTAGAGTTCTCAACAGGGGTTTTTGGTTTTCGAAAAACACACGGATTGCCCAAAATACGACATCTATCACTAATAGGCTCGAGCTCTTGACACCAAAAGTTCAAACATTACTCTAGTCAATACCTCAAAACTATTGCAAGTTACTACTTCAAAGAGAATAGCAACTTCAACTACCTACTTTCTAGTCAAGACACAAAACTCAGTGCAACAGGAAAACTCTCTAACAAGATAAAACATGCAACCTATAGAAAGTTCAACCTGATACAAAAGAAAATCTCTAGAAGAAAACTAAAGCACTACAACTAAGAAGAGAAGCAACTAAGAAAAGAAAAAGAACAACTCACAGCTAAGGAAATAATCATGCAAATCCTATGAGGAGTTCTAGTTCAAACGGAGTGTGTTTCTCTCCCACACAAAGTAAGACGGGATCTAACTTGTGATGAACAGCAAGCAAAGCTAAAGAAAACTAAAAATAAAACCTAAGAGCGAGACGCTCCAAGCATAGCACATAACGCATGAAGGGATAAAAATATAGTGAGACGAAGGACGAACTGATGATTGTTGATGGAGAAGGGGATGCACGGGGGCATCCCCAAGCTTAGAGGCTTGAGTCTCCTTGAATATTTATTGGGGATGCATGGGGGCATCCCCAAGCTTGAGCGCTTGACACTCCCGAATCTTCTTTCATCATCTTCCATCACACACTTGAAAACTCCCTTCATACATAACTCATCATAAGCTGATTAGAGAGGTTAGTACCCTTAATAAATAAATTTTTCCACTGGATATAAAGATATTCTTGAAGATCTACTATTTCTCAAGATCGCCAAAAAGTTTTTTGCAAATAAAAAGCAAGCTTAAGGTTTGCAAAAGTTAGGAGAGACAAAACGTGGCAGAATCTGTGAAAAACAGAACAATAGGTAGTAAAGAATTTTTTAGGGGTACTTCTGCAACTCGAATCAAAAAACTCAGAACAGACGCCCGAAAGTCAATTATATGGAGGATGCTTTCAAAAGAATTCAGATCAAAAAGATGATCTGGTGATTTTAGGCTAATTTTTCCGTCCAAGGACAGAATCTGTTTTCTGGGCAGCATGTCACAACTTTTGAACTTTCTTGCAATCAGAGGCTAGGCTTGGCACAAAGCATGAAAATAAAGATACAATGATGTTGCTACAGTAGTAACAATCATCAAGACCACTAAAAACTGAAAGTAAAAAACTCAAACTAAAGATAACAAGGGTTGTCTCCCTAGAGCTCTTTCTTTATAGCCATAAAGATAGGCTTAAGATTTTAATGATGCTCTCATAGGAATAAGGAATAAGAGTTGAAGAACAAAAGAGAGCATCAAGAAGAAAATAACAAACACATTTAAGTCTAACATGCTTCCTATGCAAAGGGATCTTGTAGAGAAATAACTCATGGAAGCATAAAGATATTAGCATAGGAAGCCAAAATAAGTGCAACTTCAAAACCTTCAACATAAAGAGAGGGAACTTGATATTATTGAAATATCTATAAGCATATGTTCCCCTCTCATAATAGTTTTCAGTGGGATCATGAATAAACTCAACAATATAAGTATCACATAAAAAATTCTTATCATGATCCATAAGCATAGAAAATTTATTACTCTCCACATAAGCATAATCTTTCTCATTGGTAATAGTGGGAGTAGGACTATCATAAACAACTTGAACACTATAGATTAATTGTGTATTAGGAAGATGGTGTTCAACAAGGGAGTAATTCCCTCCATGATTATGACAAGTTTCATAAGGATAATTTCTCCTTATGTCATAGGTACCTTTATAATCACTAAAGATAGGAGTTATAACATCATCATAGTAGATAAGAGCATTATCATTGCTAGAAACTATATTTGTAAACATGTTGTCTTTATTCTTACTAGCAAAAGAATTATCAATTACCACATCACTAATGGGTAAAGGACTTGCAATCCTATCATCCCCAAGCTTAGAGCTTTCCATATCATCACTCTCAGAGTTAGTACCAAAAAGATTTTCAAGATCATAAGTAGCATTATCATCATTTTCCCAATCACAAAAAGTAACATGCATATCATAATCAAAATCATCTTCAATAGTGCCTATGGACTTAACATCAGGATAATAATGAATGCAATCAAGCTCACCGCCCTCCAAAAATTTCTGTCCCTTAGGATAAAAATTGATGCGAGGAATATGCTCAGGCCAGGTGGATACCCATTCTTCTTCCTTCTTGCTCCTCTTCCTCCTCCTCTTCTTTTTCTTCTGATTTACCTTAGGAGGGAGTGGTTGGAGATGAAGCTTCTCCACATATCCTAGTTTATCATTAGAAACAATAGGGGAAACTTGGGAGAAACTCTCCTTTTTATTAGTAGAGATATAAGAGACATTTTTATACTTTGGTAAAGTTCCCTCCTTACTAATCTTACTTATGTAATCAATTTCATGGCAATTAACAACACAATAGAGATGGCAATTTTGCAAAGTGTTGCTAATTCCTAAGGCATTAACATCTAGCCAAGAAGTCTTTTCTGATAACTCTTCACACATAAAAAATAACATAAGTTTATCATAAAGATCAGAAGTGATCATGTTATCACACAACTGATTAACAGTTATGCTTTGAAAGTTCATGCATTGAAAATTAAAGTGACCCTCTATGCAGCAAAGTTCACAAGTAAAAGGATAAAGGTCACACAATTCTCTAGCAATTTCATTTAAATCTTTGACCCAAGTGATTGTTCTTTCATGCTTATGTTGCTTACAATACTTCTCTTCTTCAATCATAGGCCTTTCACAAGGTCTATCCACTCCACAAAAATTAGCATGCTTATATAAAACTTCATTTTCAGGAATTTGATCATGCGTGTTGCAATCATCATGAACAATCTCATTTTCTTTGCAAATCTCTTTAAAAGGTTCATGATGCTTGATCCAATTCTCCTTAGGCATATTAAGATGTGAAGCAAAATATTTGAGGAAATCAACAAGGAGTTGAGAATCAAGCCCACACTTAGCACTAAACTTATTAAAACTTGCAGTTTCAACAAAGGACTTAATGCAATCATACTCATAATTTATACCTGACTCTTTACCTTTGTCGATCTCCCAATCTTCAGTATTGCGTTGAATTCTTTGAAGGAGTTCCCATTTAGCATCAATATTTTAGTTTGTGAAAGAACCCATAGAGGAAGCATTGAGCAAGTCTTTATCCTGTCGAGAGAGCCTCGCATAAATATTAGTAACAATTATATCTTTGGGGAGCCCATGGTTAGGACATTTTAGCATTAAATTTTTCAGTCTCCCCCAAGGCTGAGATATGCTCTCTCCATCGTGAGGATAGAAATTATAAATATAATTCCTATTCTCATGAACTTCATGAAGAGGATAAAACTTGGAGTAAAAGAGAGACTGGATCTCTTCCCAATCCCGTAGGTGAGAATCATCTAGTAGACTATACCATTCCAATGCTTTTCCTTTCAGTGACAAGGCAAAAAATTTCTTCATGACTTCACCTCTTGTCAAACCTGAAATCTTAAATAACTCACAAAGTTTTGTAAGTTTCAACAAATGAATACTAGGATTGACTGTCCCATCATAACAATCATTAATAATTATTTCAACTATCCCAAGTGGTATTTTGAACGGGATACATCCCAGGAGACTTCTCTACCACGGGTGTGGTAAAGCGGCCTTCCCCAAACAGCGAACTAAGAGTGCAGTTTTCCATAAGCATAACTAGTGAAAAGTAAAAACAAGAAACAAAAAGATTTAATTGCAAGATCTAAAGATATACCTTCAACGCTTACCTCCCCGGCAACGGCGCCAGAAATAGCTTGATGTCTACGCACGCTTATATTCTTGTAGACTATGTTGGGCCTCCAAGCGCAGAGAATTGTAGGACAGCAGCAATTTCCCTCAAGTGGATGACCTAAGGTTTATCAAACTTAGGGAAGTAGAGGTTGAAGATGGTCTCTCTCAAGCAACCCTGCAATTAAGATACAAGAAGTCTCTTGTGTCCCCAACACACCTAATACAACTAGGAGTTGTATAGGTGCACTAGTTCGGCGAAGAGATGGTAAAATATGGGTGATAGGTGTGGAAAAACAAGGTAATAAAAATCTGTAATAAAAAGTGCAGCAAGAAAACATGTGACAAAAGTGAGCACAAACGGTGTAACAATGGTGGAAACAAGGCCTAGGCTTCATACTTTAACTAGTGGAAACTCTCAACAACATTAACATAGTCTAATCACATGATATTTCCCATAAAACATGCAATGGAGACGCACTCGGAGGTCATTCCTTTGTGGTCAAGAGAGGATGAGAATTATGTAGGGCTACAAAAGCACACCTCAAAGTTCGTAGTTCTCAATCTATGGATTTACCAATGTCACCGCGGCCATCCAAAGAGAGTACCACAATCACCACAACATATCTCAAGGATAGTCAAAGACAAGCACCAAGAGACTCTCAATCTTCAATCAACACACAAAAGAGGAAATCACTCATGATAATATTCTTCTAACCCATGTCCAATAGACCGCTGTCACCTTGGTCTCGGGGATTATACTAGATAAGATCAATTGAGTACATCAATCCAATACATAGAGGAAGGGGAAATATCATGGGATCACCCTAGATTAACATAGCCTATGATCACAACGAAGATCACATCATGGGAGAGAGAGAAGAACACATAGCTACTGGTAGAAACCTCAGCCCCGAGGGAGAACTACTCCTGCTTCATGGAGGGAGGAAGCAACGTCAATGGAGATGAATCCGGGGGCACTTCCCCGTCCCGGCAGGGTGCCGGCACAGGAATTCTGTCCCCCCGAAACTTGATGGTGATGGCGGCGGAGATCGGAATTGCTTCTGGAGAAAAGGGTCCCGGAATCAGGGTTTCCTCCGCCGGGGTAAAAATAGGGCCAAAGGGGGGCACCAGGGGGGCCACAGGGCAGCCAGGAGGGTGCCCGGGCGCGGCCTAGGGTGGGTCCGCGCCAGGGACCCTTCTAGAGTCCCTGTGGTGGCCCTCCCCTCCTTCCTTGGTGATTCCGGAAGCTTCCGGGACGCTGATTTTTTATATATTTTTTCCAGAATTTTTGGAGCACTTTTAATGGCCGGAAAACCTAAAATACAAAAACAGCAGAAAAAAGGAACTGGCAACTGGGTGCATTGAGTTAATAGGTTAGTCCAAATATGCTCAAAAGTGTATGAAAGTTCAAGAAAACATGGCAAAGTCACACAAAACATGCATGGAGCAAGTAGAAATTATAGATACGTTTGGGACGTATCAGCGATGCAACGACGCACGATGTCTTCTTTGTTTTTCATCGTAGTGGGCCAATAAAACCCTACTCGGAATGCTTTGGACACGAGCACTCGACTTCTCGCGTGGTGCCCGCAGGTACCCTCATGGATTTCGAGCAGTAGGGCTTTGCCGTCTTCTTCGTCGATGCATTTTTGGAGTATCTGGGTGATACTGCGCTTGTATAACTGTCTGTTGATCACTGTGAATGCCTTGGATCGACGAATGATGCGCCGAGCTTCTGTGACGTCTTGCGGTAGCGTGCCTTCGATTAGGAATCGGAGGAACGGTTTCGTCCACGCCGGTCCTTCGAGTTCTGTTGGATCTGTGGATTTGACCGCTTGGCTGCTGTTGCCTTCGGATGGACTCGCTGATGCCACCTGTGCTGGCTCAGTGGTGTCGTCATCTACAGCTGCCTCGGGTGCTGCTGTATTTACTTTGATGGATCTCTGGCTGATGCTTTCGAGGAAGACGCCGGGTGGTACTGATCCTCGAGTCGAGCCGATGTTTGCTAGTTCGTCGGCTTCTGTGTTGTTTGTTCTGGGAATATAATTGAGCTCACAACTGTCGAAAATTCCTTCACCTGCGTGTTGTAGAGCTTCTGATAGGCCTCCATGTTGTCGGCTACTACATTGCAGTCCTTCATCGCCTGCTAGACGACGAGGTTGGAGTCTCCGTAGATTACGAGGCGAGTGGCGCCACATGTTTTGGCCATGCGCATGCCATAGAGCAGTGCCTCGTATTCGGCTTCGTTGTTGGAGGCGTGGCTGAAGTTGATCTGGAGGACGTATTTGAGCTTCATTCCTTTGGGGGAGACCAGAACGACTCCTGCTCCAGCTCCTTGCTGTATTTTAGACCCATCGAAAAACATTGTCCATAAGTTCGATAGGTCCCGGGGGCCTGGTGTTTGGACCTCCGTCCACTCGACCAGAAAATCTGGGAGGACTTGGGCCTTGATTTCTGCTGGGTGCTTGAACTGCAGGTCCCGCGGGCTGAGCTCAATGTTCCACTCGGCGACTCGCCCAGTCGCTCCGGGGTTGTTGACGATGTCCGCGGGTGGTGCGCTGCTCACGATTGTGATAGGGTGTTCATCGAAGTAGTGCGACACCTTTTTTGAGGTCGTGATGATGGTTAGTAGTAGCTTCTGGTAGTGCGGGTACCGCTGCGGGGATTTTGTCAAGAGCATGTTGAGGTAGTAGATCGGCCTTTGTATGCTCTGGACCTTGCCTTCTTCTGTGCGCTCAACGACGTATGATGTGCTTACCACATTGTTGCGTGCTGCCATAGAGGTACAACTTTTCTTGTTCTTTGGGTACCGCCAAGATTGGTGGGGTCAAGAGTGTCTTCTTCAGGTCCGCGAATGCTTTGCGGGCTTCTTCGGTCCGCTCGAATTTCTCCCCTTTTCTGAGTAGCTGGTAGAATGGCAGTGTGCGCTCTCCCAATCTGTTGATGAAACGACTCAAGGTTGCGAGTCTTCGGTGAGCTGTTGTACGCCGTTGATGTCGGTTGGCTCCTGCATCCTGGCGATTGCTTGAACTTTCTCGGGGTTCGCTTCGATTCCTCGAGCGGAAACCATGTACCCGAGCAACTTCCCGGCTGGGACGCCGAATGCGCACTTCTTCGGGTTGAGCTTGATTTTGTACTTGTTGAGTGCTGCGAAGGTCTCGCGCAGGTCGTCGAGCAGCGTGTTTGCACTGTAAGTTTTGATGACGATGTCGTCCACTAGACTTGCATGTTTCTTCCAATTTTCTCTTTCAAGTAGGCTTGCATCATCCGCTGGTATGTGGCACCGGCATTCTTGAGTCCGAAGGGCATTGTCCTGTAGAAAAATACGCCGTAAGGGGTGATGAATCATGTATGCTCTTCGTCTTCTTCCTTCATTCTGATCTGATTGTATCCTGAGTAGGCGTCGAGGAACGATAGTAGATCGCATCCTGCTGTCGAGTCGATTATCTGATCGATTCTTGGCAGGGGAAAGTGATCCTTTGGGCAGTGTTTGTTGACTGGCCCGTAGTCGACGCACATTCGTAGCACGTCTGTGTCTTTCTTGGGGACCAGCACAGGGTTGGCGATCCAAGTGGCTTTCGTCGTCTCTCGGATGAATTGGGCATCGAGTAATCGGTTGACTTCCTCCCCGATTGCTCTGCGCTTGGGTTCTGAGAATCTTCGTAGTGCTTGCTTAACTGGCTTTGTGTTTGGCTTGATACGCAGCGCGTGTTCCGCGAACTCGCGCGGTACTCTTGGCATGTCGGCTGGGCACCAGGCAAAGATTTCCCATTCTTCACGGAGGAAAGCGATGAGGCAGTTGCTTGCTCTTCCGGGAGGTGGGCGTACACGCGGACTATTTTTTCTGGGTCCGTCGGGTGCACCTGGTGGGTGACCGTGTCGCTGTCGATCCTTAAGTCTCGCCCATACTCTTTTGACTCGCTTTGACTTGCTAGCGGAAAGACACTTTTGTCTGTCACCAAGGCTATTTCTGTGAGCTCTTGCTCGGCTCCAAAGGTGTCAGAAACTTTGTGGAAATCGCGATCACATTGGTCTGATTTGGTGAAGCTCCCGTTGACTATAATGACTCCCGCAGATCCTGGCATCTTGAGTTTGAGGTAGGCGTAGTGCGGAACCGTCATGAATTGCGCGAACGCTGGACGTCCCAGTATGGCGTGGTACTGCGACTGCCAATCGAGTACTTCGAACTCGAGGGTGTGTCTTGCGAAATTGCGTCTGCTCCCAAAGACAACTTCGAGCTCGATTATTCCAAGGGAAGTAGCCGCTTCTCCTGGGACTACTCCGTATAACACGGTGCTTGATTTCTTCCATACTGATCGTGGGATCAGCATCTTGTGTAGGGTGCTGACGAAGATTATGTTCATGCTGCTGCCTCCGTCCATGAAGATTCTGTCCATGTCATACCCTCCGATTTGAGCATCGAGTACCAGGGGCGCGTGCCCCGGCCTTGGGACTGCAGGCGGGTGATCGCTCTGGGAGAACGTGATACTAGTTTCTGCGTTGTGTAGCTGGTAGACTTCGACTGTGTTTAGGTTCTCGGCTGCTCTGTCTTGCAGGGTGTAGGCATCCTATTGAGCTTGCGATACTCTGCCTTCTTGGATCGTGTACACCTGTCCGTGAGGCGGGTTGTAACTTCTTTCGGGACTTGGAGTCGGCGACTGCTCGGTTCGTCGGGTGCGCTTGGCTTCTCATTGTTTTTCCTTCTTGAGGCTGTCGGCGAGTTCGTTGAACAGACGGCAGTCTCCTAGAGCGTGACCCGATCTGATGTATCCCCGATCGTCTTCGAAGCAGTGGATCGTGCAGGGTCCTTCTAGCTGCTCCCTGACCGTGAGTTTGCTGGATCCGGCGTGCCGTTTACTCCTTGAGATTCGGAATATCTGCGCGTGATCTGCCGGGTGCTCGTGGACTCGCGGGTCAATTTCGATCCCCTCGCTCAGATTCTGGTTCTTTATGAGGTTGGCGAATTCGTTTGGACTTTGATCTGGGTCGTAGTATTCGCCGGTCTGAGTCTCAGAGTCACTGTCCTGGCGGGCGACAGTTGTTTCGCGCGGCGGCGGGTCGTCGAGTGATCGGCGAGCGCGTGGCTATATAGTTCGACTCGTCGAGTGGGGTTTCTTCGTAGAATCCTCGCTACTATCTTCTAGGTCGTCGATTTCTTCTTCGTTGGCGATGATCTTGATGATCTCTGATCTCGAGCTCGGTTCGGCGTCATGTTGTGCGGCGGGTGCCTGGGTGGCGGTGGGTCGTCGAGTGGTCGGCAGGTCCTCTGCTTCGTGTTGTAGTTCGTCGATCGGGATTTCTGTGTAGAACCCTCACGCCTTTCTTTTGGGTCGTCAATTTCTCCTTCGCTGGCGATGGACTCGGTTGCCGCCATAGTATTGGTCTTGGCACAGCTGCAGGCCGAGCGATCTCGATGGGGCGGCGGAGATGTTTGCCGTGATCTTGAATTCTTCTGGTGGATTGGATCTGGTTCTTGCTCTTGAGTTGTGGCTTGCTGAAGAGGAACCGCCGAGATCGTGATTCCAACATGTGTAGTTCCCACTGACGGCGCCAATTGACGGGGATGGACCCCGCCAAATCACATGGTTAGGGACCCTGGGTTAGTCATGAGAGGCACAGTTTGGACGATAGCTCGTCGGCTAACAGGAGGAGACGTTCCTGCTCGATATTATTGCTTGGAGATGCGATTACAGGGAAAGCCAAGGCTAGTGCGCACAAGGCTAGGGCTACAGATTGCGTATTGGATGATCTCGACGTCTCCCCTGCTAGCCCGTATATACTAGGCTAGGTCTCGGGGAGTCCGTCTTGGATTACAGGCGAGGTTTCCTAACCCTAATCTTGCACCGTACAACAAGTCTGCACCTTCCTTACGAGTCGCGGACTCCTACGTCGGTGCCACTAGTGGGCCAAGGCTGGTCCCAGGCGGCATCTCTGTGGGCCTTCTGTATTCGGGTACACCGGGTAGGCCCATCCGTAGGAGGCGTGGGGTCACCCCCTCGTCACCTGTTGTATTCATTGAAAAATTAAACTTAATCTAGATTATCTGCGATCCACTTTTGGAGGCTTTCTTTCAACTTAGCCTTTATTCTGTTCTGAAGTAAATTCAAATCCATGGTTAGTTTTCTTCTCCATTCTTGTACTGTGGGCTTTTCCTTCCTGAAGATCAAACCATTTCTCATATTCCAAATGTGCCAGTATCCAAGGATGATGATTTTGAGTCCAAAATCTTTTGGAACGAGATGGAGAGCTGGAAGTTTTTCTTCATAAACTGAAGTCCCTCTAAGATTAAAGGGAATGAGCGAAATGCAACATCTATGGGGAAAATGCCAGTCCCAGAACAGGTGCATGATTATTGCAGGAGCTTGAATGTTGCAGCAGGCACATGTGAAGCATTCCAAATGAAATCCTTTTCTCTAAAGTAAAGCTCTAGTGTTAATCCTGTTATGCAGGACCAACCAGAAGAAGATCTTATGTTTCAATCTGTTTGCTCCTTTCCAAGTGCTGAGCATGAGACCAGAGGATCTCCCCCCCCAATGATTTTTTTATAGATTGTCTTGGACGAATACACCTATTTGTTGTGACTCAACCAGATGTCTTTGGATGTTGAGGGTGGAGGCAGTAAAGTTTGGATTTGTTGGAGGTGATTCCAAGCTTGAGATGACAGGGGTGTGTGGAAAATTTTCCCCCTGTCAAAGGTGCATCTAACTGATTCCACGGATACCAACTTATCTAGAAAGTAATTATGGGAACTAAAAGTTTAGAATTCCATCTGTCCATGTGTCAAACCAGAAAGAGATGGTATCTCCCTGTTTGCAATGTATGGAGACATGCTGCTTTTCAATTTTGATCAAAGATATATGTGCTTTCCACCAGAAAGATCCAGCCTGCTGATCATTAGGAAAATTGCTACTGTATGCAGTTTCCCAGAGCAGCTTGACCCATGGAAGATCCACTTTGTTTAAGAATTTATGGATATTCTTGATGAGCAGTGCTTTGTTATGAGCTTGATTGTCAATGATCCCCAGTCCACCCTTGTCTCTTGGCTTGCAGACTTTGTCCCACGCTACCAGAGGGGATCCACCATTATCAGCACCATACTTTCTCCAAAAGAAGGATCTCAAGTACTTATTGATTTGTTGTATAACCCGAGCAGGTAACATTAGAGAACACATGAAGAAGGTGGGGAGAGAAGAGAAGATTGATCTAATCAGCATGAGTCTGCCATCAAAACATATCAAAGTTGAACAACCTGACAGTCTTCTATCAATTCTTTGCATCATATTCATAACGTTTTCAATCTGGTTTATAAATACTCATAGGGAGCCCAAAATAGGTGAAAGGGAAAGACCCTAACTGACAATTGAGTGTATTGATTAGATGCTGGACTCTGTCTTCAGCCACATTGATTGGGACTAGGAATGATTTGTGATAGTTAACTTTCAATCCAGTGAGTTCAGCAAAGAATTGAAGCAGAGATTTGATATGTTCCAATTGTCTTTCATCTGCCGGCAAGATGAGCAAAGTATCATCAGCATATTGTATCACTGTAAAATCAGGACAAGAGCTTGATGTCAAAGGGGCCTCAATGAGTCTTTCTTGCATTGCCAAATTGCAAATAGATTGAAGGAGTTCAGCAGCTAATATAAAGAGAAGTGGATAAAGAGGATCTCCTTGTCTCACTCCTCTCTTGCAATGGAAAATCTTTCCTAGAATGCCATTGAGTAAGACTACGGAGGTTCCCAAGGAAAAAATCATTTTCATCCAGTTGCACCAAACTGTACCAAAACCTTTGGCTTCAAGAATTTCCAATATGGTATTATGCTCAATCATTTCAAATGCCTTTTCAAAATGTAGCTTAAGAACCACAATATGTTTTTGGAGACCTGGCGGAGATGAAGATATTCAAATGCCCAATCATCACATTCTTAAAGAGATCTATTTTTAATAAATCCATATTGATTAACATGTATCATAGAGAGAATGTGTTTTTGAAGTCTGTTTTCCAGGAGTTTGGTAATAATCTTTACTGTGCAATTGAGCAGGGAGATGGGTCTAAAGTCATTGGTAGTGACAGGGGCATCTATTTTTGGGATCAGTGTTATGAAGGATTCATTGATGCTTTGTAATTTGATTTTTCCAGCATGAAAGTCAGCAATCAACCTATAAAAGTCCTGGGAAATAATGTCCCAGCATCTTTTGATAAAGGCTCCATTAACCCATCAGGTCTAGGTGATTTGTAAAAAAGGCATAGATTTGATCACATCATCAATTTCAGCAGTAGTGAATGGGACTTCTAAATCTTCCAAATTCTCAACTTTCTTTAGGATGCTTGTGAAATCCATTAGATTGGAGGTTGGGGAGCTGGTGCCCAATCTGTCTTTGAAGGAGTGCCAGAGAATATTTGCTTTCTCATCATGTCCAGTGAAAACATTCCCAAGGTTATGAGTCATACTTGTAATAGAATTGTTTCTATGGCTAATGGTGGCCTTGGTCTTGTAAAATTTAGAATTTTCATCTTCTAGCTTGACCCATTTAATGGTGGCTCTTTGTTTCCAATATATTCTTTCGAATTCCAAGATCACAGCCAGGTGGTCCTTAAGAATTTCCCTTCCATTATTCTCAATGTCACTGAGAGGTCTAAATTCTTCCAAAAATCCCACATATGAATAACCTCATTAGTAGCCTTGATGGTGCTTGCAAGCTTGGATATTGATTTTTCCTTGATTTTCAATCCTTTCCTCAACCTCTTAAATTTAGCACTAATGATTTTTGCACTATCAGTTTCTTGAGTTTGTTGATTCCAAATATTACTGACCACTTGTCTGAAATCCTGGTGCTCCAGCCATAAGTTTTCAAATCTAAAGATCTTAGATTTTGGAATTGATGTTCCAATGGCTAAACAAGAGGGTGCATGGTTTGGAGTTGATTTAGCTAGTGTTCTGACAGTAGTGTTTGGGTATGAAGTGGTCCAGTGTTCAGAGGTAAATACCCAATCATGCTTTTCAAGGAGAGGAGCCTGTTGTATGTTGCTCCAAGTGAAATTTCTGTATTTCAGAGGTATCTCCACAAGTGCAAGGTTGTGAATGGTTTCATTAAACTGATACATATTGTGAGTGTCTTCAATACCTCTATTTCTATTGTGGGGATATCTAATGTAATTAAAATTCCCCAGAATAAGCCAGTCAGTAGAATCAGGCATTGATACGTCCCAAACGTATCTATAATTTCTTGTTCCATGCTGTTTTAGGTGACATTGCTATGTGTTTTGCTACATTTCATACCTTTTTACACATATTTGGACTAACCTACTAACTTGGTGTACCCAGTGCCAGTTTCTATCTGTTGTTGTCTGTAAGTTGCAGCTTTTACCCATATTTATAGAGCTCCAAAATTCCAAGAAAATCAGCTAAAAATCAACGCATAAGAAGCTTCCGGAATCACCGAAGGAGAGCCGGAGGTGGGCCACCCCCCTCCCAGACGGCCGGGTGGTGTGGCTCCACCCCTGGCCGCACCACCAGGGAGGTGGGGACACCCCCTGGTGCCCCCCTTCGGCCTATATTACCTCCTCGCTCTAGAAACCCTCAAAGAGACCCCCGCATCGCGATTTTCCCCTCTGTTCCGCCGCCGCCGCGCTTCCAAGATAGGGAGCATCAGAAGACCTCTTCCCGGCACCCTGCCGGAGGGAGGATTGACCTCCGGGAGCTTCTCCACCACCATGGTCGCTTCCTGGATGCGCTGTGAGTAGTCCCCCTTGGACCATGGGTCCATGACCAGTAGCTATGTGATGTCTTCTCTCCAATCTTGTGCTTCAATTCTTAGCCCTTGTGAGCTTCCCTATATGATCAAGGCACATATGTAATTCTTTATGCTGTTGCTATGCCGAGTTTGCTGGGATCCGATGGATTATGAGATTATGTTCAGATTGTGATTAGTTATATATTTTGTTCTCCTTTTATATTTTGTTCTTTTGCAATTCTTGCGTGTTCTCCGTTGCTTCTTATTGCTTTGGCCAAGTAGTAGATAGTGACTCCAAGAGGGAGCGTTTATGTTTGATTGTGGGTTCATGCCCCCCCCCCGATGTCTAGCTTGAGTGAAAAAATATGAGACTAGGGGATGAGTTGTTTACACCAGGGAGAAAACAACGGTGCTTGTAACCGCGGTTGCAAGCATTGTTTACCTTACGCACAATTTGTTAATGAAGTTGTCTGTTGCTTTGAGTTTACACTCTGGATGTGTGACGCCTCCAAAATCAGACCGTGTACAGTAATCATACTCGCAAGGTACATGATCGAGATTAGGGACTCACTATGATATATCACAACACAACTCTACAAAATTAAATAATACAAGCTGTTTAATACAAGCCAGGGGCCACTAGGGCTCGAATACAACAGCTCGAAAGCACAAAGCTAGCGGAAGCAAAAGTATCTGAGTATAAACACAAGGATACCAGGTTGCCTTAAGAAGGCTAGCACAAATAACAACAGATCGAAAAGGCGAGGCCTCTTTCCTGGGAACCTCCGAACTACTCCTGGTCAATGGGGAACTCGACGTCGTAGAAGGCATCGGGGATCTTCATGTTGCGGTGGTCGACATCGGGGATCTCCTGCTCCTGGACTCCAACGTCGACTGCAGAGGACGATCAGGCAAAACAAAAAGGGGGAAATAAAGCAAGGGTGAGTATCTAGCATACCCGCGAGTCTTACATCCTCTACTAAGCATTTATGCATTTTTATCAAATGGAAAGGCGAGGCTGTATATAGTGGACTACAAGGTAGAAATCAGCATAAGGGTAAGAAGCTAGGCCTATCAAAGACTAGCATCTTCCGACGATGTCTTGCAGCACAAGAAGAGAACAACCAACAGTTCATATAAAGCATAAAGTAACAATGAAGCAGAAGTTGTTGCAGCATTGTATAATAGTAAGTTGTAATAATTAATAATAATATATGCCTCCGAGTTCCCCTCCTCGACTTCCCTGCGAGGAAGAATACCCGGAACCAATAGATTAATAGTACTAGTTTGTAGTGATAAGATCCGGCTTCGGCATAAACCGTCCTGTTACCGTGGACACGACTATTCGAAAAGATTAAACTCCCTGCAGGGGTGCACTACTGTTCAACCTGCACGCTCGGATCTCCAGGGTGGCGGGAACCTTGTTAGGGAACGCTCCACCAAAGCTATCCGACACGGCGCAACCCATCCTAGGCTTAGTAGAGAGGCCATCCGCTGGACTAAATCCTATGCGCCAAGGGGTCTAGGTCCCTCACCCTTGCACGCTCCTGCACGGTGCGAGTCTGGCCGGTGAATCAAAAAACAAATCCAAATACACCGTCCGGACGAAGAAGACACACCACTTCCCAGCAATCAGGCCGCATTACTGCTGACGTCTGAAGAGCTTTCGGACAAACTACGACGCAGGGGAGCCCATAACTCCTTATCCCACGTGAAGGTAGTGCGTACTGACCAATGGGCCTCTCAAGTCATCCGCCGAACCATTTAGTATTTTAATTAACCTGCGTGACAACCGTTATCATTGCCTCGACTTAACTGACCCGCGGACAACGACAACAGTCAGGATCACCAATACATCGGTGCCTGCCCTATCGTCCCACCAAGTCTCTGCGGTTACCAACAAGGTGAACCGACTCCTTACCTTATCTCGTGTGTGCTCTTGGTAGAGCTCGACTTTCGTGGTTTGGTAACTCTCGCAAGATACGAGCAGGGGCCAAGCACGCCAGTAACGTCGGTCGTACCCTCCCTATCGTTCCCGACACAATACCGGTCGCGGTCACCGTTGGGTCGCCTGACTTCTTACCTTAAGGACAGGGCTCAGGACCCTAGGGCGGCTATACAGTCAGCAATGAGTGGAGTACGAGGATTACTCCTCGGTAGCTCCACTTGATGCTGGCTCGACAGAACCGAGGTAGGGGCCTTAGGCGGTGTCTGCATTGTACCATACCTATTGTAGTTATATATATTTTGTATCCGCGTCACTCCCCTAAGTGTTCACGGCCCTCTATCTAATCCTAGCTAACAATGCGCAGGGCTCATTGGTGAGTATAATATATATTTATAGCAAACAGCATAGGATAAAGGAAGGTACAGCAAGGGGCGACAAAAATAGGCTATGCAATTGAATAGGATTGTAATCCTAGGAGCAACAGTAACAATGCCTAGTGCAAGAAAAGTATAGAATAGATAGGCGATATCTGGGGAAGAGAATGGCTCTGCTTGCCTGGAAGCTTGCGGGAGGGGGTACGGTCGTCGACGCAGTAGTCGTACTCGGCAACGGTGTCGTTGGCAGCATCAACGGGGTCTACCGGAGAATAAGAGGGGGGGGGAGAAACAATAAATACACAAAAATAATAGCAATACAAGATTATGACATAGCAGATACAAAGCAACGGGGCTCTAATGGAGTGTTCGGTGATCTACTCGGAGCAGGAATTTTTCCGGGGATGACTCATCAGTACCGGTTGATTACTGGACCGATGATCCGGAGGGGGAAGGTTCCATGTCTGCAGTGTTAGAGACATCCGACAGACATGTAGATAGTGTATCCGTGCTAGTTGACGCATTCCGAACAACTTTTTTGTTCAGAACATTTCCATCCGGAAAGTTTTACCGGTACCGGGTAATTATCGGACAGACGATCCGGAGGGGGGAAGTCTCGTGTGCGGTATGTTAGAGGGGCGCGGTGGGTATGCGGGTAGCGTATTTGTATTCGTTACATTTTTCTAATAAATTTTCACGTATAAATTATTTTCATCGGATTTACGGATTAAAAGATATTGATTTCTGAAGTTTTAATCATTTAAAAATGATTTATGGATTTATTTAATTCTTTTAATCAACATTATCCAGAATAGTAGTTTGACTGGTAAAACTGACAGTGGGGTCCCATATGTTAGCCTCTGGACAATAAAATCATTATTTCTATTTCAAACAGTGTACTGGACCCACATGTCGTAGGTATGTTATTTAAATTAAACTAAAACCAGATATTATCCAGAGGTAGCCCCACATGTCATGCTAACAGGGACAATTAACACTAACAGTTTCTTTTAAATTAACCTAATGGCCTTGGGCCCACTTTCATAGACACACATGGGGTTATCTTAAGTCAATTTAATTAGCAGGGGATTTAATATCTATTAAGATGCGGTGGACCCACATGTAAGCCTTAGGGGGGTTATTCCTAGTCCTGCAATTAGAGGGAGGGGGGGTTAGTTTATGGGCTATCCCACCCGTGGCCTCGCCGGCGACGAGCACTGGTTGCTGGGGGCGAGCCACAAGGGCGTGCGGGACGCAAGGAGCATGGGAGGAGGCCGGCGCTGCGATGCGGCGAGCAGGGGCGTGCGGGCGCTGCACGCGGTGAGGCGAAGCGCGCACCTCACGGCACGGGGGGCGCTAGCGGCCATGGAGAAAGGCGAGAAGCGGTGGGCACAACGAGCACAGCGAGGGCCCCGCAGCCACTCTGGCGACCAAAACACAAGAAAAAGGGGGGAATCGAACAACATGCTCACAGCGGAGCTCGAGAGGGCCTCAGGGAAGCCAAGGGAGCAATGACGACGGTGGATTTGACCGAGACGGCCGGAGGTGAAGGAGAAGAAGGGGGCATCAATGTGCTCACAGTAGACGTTCCAGGCTCCATTCCGGTAGCAGATCGACGAAGACGAGGTCGGCGCATGTACTGGACATCATGGATGCGGATGGGGTGGCCGGTGGCCGCGCGATCTCACGGAGGTGTGCCCATGGCGGACGGGCGAGCTTGCCAGAGAGAGAGGAAGGCGTGAGGGGTATGAGGGGAAGGGCGCTAGGGTTTCGAGGGAGGGCGGGGGAGGGGGTTCCCTTATCTACTCCATGGTGCACCGTAGCGGCACGGCCGAGCTGGTCTGGCGGCGACAGCAGCCGCTGCCCCGGTCGCCATGGCAATGAGCCAGGGGAGCAGTGTGAGGGAGGGAGGAGAGAGGGCTAGGTGGGCCGGGGTTGCGCCTCGCCCTGGGCGTAGCATAGGTTTTTACCTTTTGTTTTCTTTTCTTGTTCTGTTTATTTTGTTTTTCCTAGCAATTGATTTTTTTAAATGAGAAATTGGTCTCAATATTAGTGTTTCATATTATTGTAATATTACAAAAAGTTTGAGCCTTTAATTAACTCATTTGATTATTTTTACACAATAATTGATTAAAATGGATTGTTTGGCCACTAGTTTGACTTTTTACAAATATTAAAATATTATAATAAATTACCAATGATCTAGTAACTTGACCTAATGAATTTTAGACATTTAATAAAATTGCTTTCATCATTTTTGGACAAAGTTTTATTTCCACATGGATTTGGAATTTTTATCTGGTTTGGGTTTGAACAAGCCATGATCAAGGGTGATCATTATTAGCATAACCATGATGAATTGGCATTAGATAAGGTGATCACTGTAGCGTGACACCCGGGGTGTTACAAATCTCCACCACTACAAAGAATTCTCGTCCCGAGAATTAAAGGTAGTGTAAGGGGTAGAGTTATGGTTTTGTATCCTAGCGATTTCTCTGGTGCTTGTTGTCCTTCTCAAAGAAGTTTATCCTTCTCATTTGTGTCTTCATTTCTCTGCATTGGTGCGTCTAGACGAGTTGTCATTCTTCATCCAGGGTCTTCATCGTACTTACGAATAGGCTAGAAAAATTAACTTGAGGGTGGTCTGATCGATACAAGGTTAATCAACCAAGATGGTCCAAGGGAATGGGGTACAAAGTATCTCACGAGTTAAACTCAAGGAGATACATCGAGAGAAACAAAAATAGGCATGAGAAGTTTCATGCGAATATGCATGCATTCGATGCCGATGAGAGGCGATGAAAAGGGGTCCAGAGCATCAGGAATAAGCACTGAGTCTGATATCGGACTGAATATGACAAGGTAGAGGACCTTTGAATTTCATACGAGGTCAAGCAAAAGGAATAACCTCGAGAACAGAAAGGTACATGTAAGGCCTGATATGCGGTACTGTTCCAGATCTAGATGTTTCCATCCAGATCCGGGGACGAAGCACATATCGGTCCCACCGCGACATATGACATAGCCATATGCCCCGGATTTCCAACATGATATCACAACATTACAGATACAAGGAGACAACATCTCATACAATTGGCATACAACTGCCTCAAATACAATACAACAGCGGAGGGTACATGTCTGAGTACAGACTACAATCAAATGCCTACTGGCAAAGATAAAAACATCAATCCCCATAACCACACGGGTCCAGGCCCTCCGCCGGGATCCGCCTAACTAGTCGTCGTCGAGTCTCCACGTGAAACGTCGATCACCATACCTGTTGTCGATCAAGAACCCTGAAAAGAGTTTGGGGGTAGTATCATGAGTACAGAAGTACTCAGCATCCAACTGTAGTGGTCAACTGACCCAGCAAGGACTTCATCACTCGTCATTCTAGGACAATTAGTAGTTTACGGTAAGGATGGGGTAAGTGGTGAGGTTGCTGCCGCACTAGCATTTATGAAGTGGCTAACGATCTAGAGAGTAAGATAAGAAGCCAAGCATTCGATGAGGAATCGCCTCCAACAAGTCTTGCTATCAACTACTTAAGCAAACATAACACCTATCCTATCCTTGTCCTCCTCTTCGCATCCCGACGAAGAAGAAGCAGTCAAGGTACACACACGTTGATAAAGTTATATTAAGATTATCTCAGTTGTTGTTGTATATGAACAAGGAGTAGGTCTCAAGTCGTTCATAACCGTGGACACGGCTTCTCGAAAAGATTTAACCCTGCAGGGATGTACCAACTGCCCATTACAAGGCTCCGCACGCACGCCCATCTCTCTCAGTTGCTACCCATCACAGGCAACCATTTTATGATTTAGTTCCAAGAGATCCGAAACGATAGGTCCCTCTAGCTAATAACAAACAAATCCGGGTGGCCCCCGGGGAGTCGACACCCAATCCAAAAGCTGTCCACGCTCTCGGATCGGACTCTTCCGTCTCAACAGGGTTTGGGTTACCGAGACACCTCACGTGAGGCCTCGGGCCCTCGCTGGTCAAAGGTGCACCAACAGGGAAACCATGTCTCCGCTGGTCCGGGTTGTTTAAAAACTACGAGGGGATCCACCAAGCACACACACGGGGTTTATGGTAAATCAGCTCGGGCCAACACTAGAAATGTTTGAAGCTAGATAGGTAAGAAAAGGGGACCCCATAAAATCCCACACGCGGTTAGGCAGGCTCAGTCTTAAAACCAATACCCGGAACTCGGATCTTAGGTGACTCGAATGGAACAAAGCGTCAGGGCGGGATAGCCTAGACCTTCCATCCTTCGTCGAATATAGTCAACATTATAATAATCATATCATCCACAACAATATAATAATGTGATATCCCAAACCAAGGAGTAACAGGGTAACATCGTAGCATCCTGAGCATGCATACTAAGCAGGGGCTGAGCAACGAGCAATAGTAACATAGCAGTACATGGTTTGCTGGGAGGGGACATGGCTGTATCGGTTTGAAAGAGGCTGTAAACATGTGGTAGGATCAAACATCAAACCTAACCTAGACTAGCATGCAAACCGCTGGTTGAAATAGAATGGATCATAAGTAATGTATAGTCCTTGCCTGTTGATAAATCGGGTTCCAAAGGTGTAGTTGATCGCAAGCTCGCATCGTCTCCGAGAGTAACCGCGGGATGCACACAGGAAGGAAACACTGGAAAGCAATCAACGAGCAAGCATCTATTACTACGAGGCATACACGAGCAAGCATCAACAAGAAAGCAACACAAGACATCGCACCTACCGTCGAGAGCGGTTACTAACATGTTAAATGGAGTACTCGTCACACACGACGATACCGCACATTTAGCAAGGTTCAAGTTGTTTAGCTACACAAGGTGGGCAAAGGTTGTTAACATGGCATATCACTCAAACATGGCAAGAGGTGAAGCATAAATAAACTATCTAATCTAGTCACTTTAAGTGAGGGGTAAAACCTATACATGGCAACTATTACGGACCCCACGATAAATATTGCATTTGGTACTGTTTTCCCTAAACAATATTTTATTATTTTTATTAGCAAGCAAGAAATGCATAAACACAATCTACACGAAAAACTAATCAAGTTAGATATAAAGAACATTTTAAACAGAGCAACGGTTAAAAAGTGATGGCAGTTATAGTTTCAGTGGAAAGTAGTTGTAATTAGCAGTCAAACAACATGTAAACAAAGTCAAACATGGCAACAAGCAACATTTTATTAATCTACGCGCAAAACGGAGCAACTTTCATGTAGAAAGCGTCTCCATCGGAGCTACCGGTGAAAAGATATAAGCATCGCAAAATTACAACACAATGTGCCTAAATAATAAATAAACAGAGGAAAAAAAACAATTAACAGGCCGAAATCTACTGGGCCGGCCCAACTCAGAAAAAAAATTAGAACTAATAAAAATAAAAAATAAAAAGGGGGCAGCCTCACCTTCGGCCGAAGCCCATGTGGCTGGAGAGGCTACGGCTCGGCCTGGCTGTGTGGGCTGTGGGCGGCCGGCTGGGCCCGTGGCCTGGCTAGCCCACGCGAAGGGGCAACCGAGCGGGAGCCGCTGCGTCGTCGTGCTCCTCCCGAGCAGGAGCGGCAGGCGGCGCCGTCTTGGCCTCTCCGGCGAGGCGACCGGAGGCTGCAGGGGGCGGCGCGGCACAGGACGGAGGGAGGCGGATCCGGCCGACCCCTAGCCGGATCTGGACGAGGAGGGAACAGGCGGGCGGCCAGGGGCGCGCTCGGGTGGCCGCGGCGAGCTCGGCCTTGAGGCCATGGCGGCGGGCGACGTGCATATGCAGGGGAAGGAGGAGGTCAGGGGCAAGGGGGAAGAGGGAAAGGAGGAGAAGAGAAAGGGGCGTGGGGAAGAGGAGAGGAGGCGTGGCGGCTGCCGGAGTTGCGGCCGGCGGCGGCTCCTTGGGCAGGAGGCGGCTCCATGGGAGGAGGGCTCGGGAGGAGCTCGGGCTAGGGGATCCAGAACTGATGACGTGGCGCAATGGGATCCCTTCGATCCGGATCCGACAGTGCTGAAAACGAGGTGGGAGGCGGCTAGGGTTTCCATAATAGGCTGTGTAGCCCTGCTATTTATAGCAGGTGGGTGTTTGGGGAGGCTTTCGGGCCACGAAATGGTCCGTTTCGGGTCCGATTTTCGGGTGGGCTAGAATCCGAAGATAAGCGGGGAATCCGGGGGTCCAGCTAAAGGCACGCGCGACATTTTGTAAATACGCCCCTCGGACTTATACCGGCTACTATGCCTGGCACATCCGAACGTTCACCTAGCCGACGAAGTCAGACACGCGCGAAATTTGAAACACATCATCGCCACACTGTAAGCACGTCGTCTACAAAGTTTCACGCCCAACCGAAACGACGATTGACTCCTGATAAAAATAACCCATCTAAATATAAATGGGGGTTCTTTCCGCACCGATGGTTATGGCTGGTCCTGTGCGGGTTTTCGCAACGGTGATCGGGTGAAACCCGGTGTCGCAAGGTCGAGTGTCAGGGTGGCAAGGGTTGGTATCTATCCGATACGAGATAAGAGGGGGAAAAATAATCGCCGATCGATAAATCGGGGATGGAAACAACGCAAAAAAATCAGACAATCAAACAATTCACAACGAAAACAAAATTTTTAATTTTTGCAAAAACTGGGCTGTTACAGTGCAAGAGAGTCAGGTTTCGATCTTGTGGAACTGTGGGCTATGGGCCCACACGTATAATAAGGATGGTGACAAACAATGTGATCAAGTTGCAAGGTAAGTCAGAGAACAACTTGTTAGCTATGTCGGCAACAACGTCGGTACCAAGGGAGAGGGACAAAGAGAACCGTTTTCCTGCTCGTTTTGACGAGGCGGACCAATAGGCAAAGTTCTCGTCGATCGGTGGTTACCAAAATGTTATCAACAGTAGTAACATGTTGTACGGACAAAGTAGTACACCGAAGTGTTTACATAAGCAGGGAATTATCACTGCTCGTATAAGACACACTACAAGAAAGGTTAAACAGACCAATGAAAGGGTAGTTGTGATTATCCGATTAATCAGACTAATGGAAGGGAAAATGTAATGATACACAAGTATCACGTGTATATCTTTCCCAAGGGAAAGCAGAGAAAGATATATGACCAAGTTTGTATTGGGAGGGAGTCAACGGAGGTTGTCGATGATAACACAAATCATCGAGGGGCAAGGATGGTATTTCTCATCAAGAATTCAATAGACACATGGAGGAAGCAAAAATGCTTATGATGACCACGACACTTTATGTCGAGAGGTTTCAAGAGAATGCAATCGAATAGCAACATCACCAAACAAAAGGGGTGGTGGAGCAAAAGGTAAGCGGTGTTCTCGGTTGACGACAACCCAGAACCATGAAATGGATATTACAGGGGTATGCATTGTTTCATCACAATTCATAAGATGTAGTGCAAAGGCATGATATCTTCGAGGGACCAGGAGGTAACACTCGAAGGTAGAACGAAAGATCACAGACGCAAGAAGAATTTCTACCAAGGGGACAATTACTTTTACAAGAAGCTTTCATGATAAGTTCTACATAGTATCCATGGGCATGAACACAAAGGTTCAAGGTCGACTCCCACTTCTTCAATGCATAGCCTCTCATTCACTTCTCGCTGTCGATGAATTTGTAGTGTTCAAAAGTTTATCTGGTATAACACCCGTAGAGTAAGACCCGTAGAAGTTCATGGGTTCACACAGATGGATGAAGCATAGATACAACACATATGGACATTTTTAAGCATCTATACAACAAACAATAGGAACAAGAGATACAAGTTTGGAAGCAGAAGGCTGATGACACGGACCCGATGATACCGTTCGCCAAAAGCATTTCGTATCAGGTGAAGCTCGTCAATGATTTAGGACACAAGGGGACGATAGGTAGTAATTGTCAGAACCCTCTGTTAGGTAATGTGCTAGGATCAAAGTCCTCTTGCATCATGTTAAAAATTTCAAAAGAAATCTTTGAAATCAAATTCAAAAGCAAAATGGGAGAAGGAACCCCCCCTAGTTGAATTAATTCAAAAGGCCAGATAAAAATCTTCTCCAAAAATTCATGTTAGATTTTTGAGAAGTCTTATAAATGAGTGTGATCACATTTCAAGTGATGTGGGACCCACCCCATGCTCATGGATTTTTCAAATATTCAAACAGTGCCTTGGAATTAATCAAAAACCCCTATTTGAGTTAAGATTCAAATTAATTGAATTTTAAAAAGTGCCAAACTTTATAAGTGGCTAGTCTATATTATTATGAGGCCATATAAAAAGTTTCAGCATTTTATAAAATGGCTAGGTATTTATTTTTGCTAGCCAAAACAAATGACAGAAAAGAAAAACAGAAAAGAAACAGGAAAAGCTTACCTAGCGCCTATAAGGCCCCTGACGCAGTACTAACTCTAACTAGTCGCTTTCGCGTCCGGTCGGAGTTAGAAGCGCATCAAACGCCACCGGCGCACGACACTCGCACTCGTGTCGCTGCCGGATTCTCGACAACAGGTATAAAAACACAGCTCTACAAGAAAGGAAGTACATATAGAGATAAATAGAGCAGGGCATACAACGCCACTGTCTAATAATACAACAATCATGAGTACATCTCATCAATACATCAAGCGGAAGCAAGTATGGACCGGGTACGGTCAAGATCCAAATTACCCTAGAGAGGGCTACACATAAAGCCACCCACGGGAACGTCTGAGCCCAACTAAAGGATCCTACTGGTCAGTGTAGTCGTACTCGTCGACATCCTCCGGGGGCACCTCCACGAAGTATCGTCCAGTGCTGGGGTCGAGGTAGTAGTCCACTGCAGCGGTCGATCAGGCAAAGCGGTAAAGGCGGAAAAGTAAACGGGGGTGAGAACATATCATTACGGAATAACTAACGCTATAGGTAAGGTAAAGATATAGACAGTTTGCAGCCGTACTAGCATATATGGTGGCTATGCGTTCTATCAGAATAAAGATGAGATCCAAGAAGTTACGTTGACAACGTGTCGTAAGTCGGCTATCCACCTACTTACGCAAACATAACACAACCTCGTTTCTCTCTCGGTCCCCCTGGACGAAGAAAGACAACCAAGGCACGCACACGGTTTGTCAAGTTTTATAGTATAATTATAATTGATGTCATTCTATGAACAAGGAGTAGGTCTCAAATAGTCCATAACCGCGGACACGGCTTTTCGAAAAGATTTACCCTGCACGAGTGTACCAACTGTCCATTATAGACGTCGCATGTACGCCCGGTTTCCACTTGGCTAGGTAAGCGCCTGAAACTCCGGAACGTCAGAGTCCCTCTAACTAACAACACACATATCCGGGTGGCCCCCGGGGAGTCGACATCCAATCTGGGAGCTGGCCACGCTCTCGGATCGGCCTCTTCCGTATCAACAGGGTTTGGGTTGCCGGTGAAGCCTCACATGGGGACCGGGCCCTCGCCGGTCAATTTTGGGCCAGCCAAGAATCTATGTCCTCCTGGCCCTGGTTTGGTTTGGAAACAACTGGGGATCCAACCAGCACACACACGTTGGAAATGTAAATCAGCTTGGGCCACCACTAGAATGTATGAAGCTAGGTAGGTAAGACAAGGGGCCCCCATAAAACCCCACACACGATTAGGCATGCTCGTCAAGAAACACAATACCCGGAACTCGGGTCCTAGGTGACTTGGATGGAACAAAGCACCAGACGGGAATAGTCCAGCCTTCCACCTTTAGTCGAATATAATTTAACATCACTTAACAATAATAAATATCAACCAACTTCTTTGATAACATGATATCCCAACCATAAACATATAAGGTAAGCAGCAAGTTTTCTATCCATACTAAGCAATGGCTGAGCAGCGGTAACTTAGCCGAACAATGTTTTGCTGGGATGTGGGGATCCTGGCTGTATGGGTTTAACATGGCACATAAGGTAGATAGGATCAAGCAATAACGTTCTAGATCTACAGCTAGGCATGAGCAGAAAGTTATAAAGTAATGACACAGATCTCCCCCTTGCCTGGTAAGGAAGTCGAAGCAGCACTCACGGTACCCTCGGGCTCGGTGTCGGACAGCTCCACGTAAGTCTCCTTGGCGGTCTCAGGTGCTAACGTAAGATACCGGCAAGAAAATGGGTACACAAGTAAGCAACTGATGCAACTCAAACAAGGATGGCATGTTCAAGTTTTTTTTACATGATATGACCCTGTCTAGTCAAGTTTAAATGAAGGTGATGACGACAAGTCATCACTTTCATATGCATTTTATTTACATTGCAATGGCTTTGGTCTGAGCCTTAACTTAGGTGTAAATAGCATGTTAGCATGACATGATCAACAAGCATTACAAGAATTTAAATAACATGAAAGTAAAACAATGATTCCGGAGACGGAGTAGTGTCGGTGAATTTGACACACGGATAGGTGCAACAAAGGTTTGAGGCCAGCCACTATGCACAAGACAATATGATAGGGGCTGACTTGAAGAAGAAGATGACTTGGAACAAACTTGAAAAGATCAGATGAACAACATTTCAAATGCACTGAAGTTGGAATGTTGCATGCAGACAGACCTGAAAGCTTCTGGACCAAGTGATCACACCTTGTCTCAAAAGTTGCTCAACACAACATGAAAACATCACTACTGAACTCCTTGCAGAAAAGCACCCCAAAAACATATATGACATGTCTCAGTTTGAATTTGCAATGGCAGTTGCAAATTCAGCTGAAGTTCAGGGGGCTGAGTGCAAAATTTGCACCTCATGAATTTTGAAAAAGGCTCAGATGAAGAAACCAGCATCACCATGCAATTCCTTTCTCAAAATTACCCAAGATTCATATATGGCATGGGCCATTTGAATTTTGGACCAAACTTGGCAGAACAGGAATTTAAACAGGGGGCTTATTGCACTTTTGACCAGGCTTCATTTAAAAAAGGGGCCAATTGCAAAAATGAACATCACCACTGAACTCAGTAGCTCAAATTACCCCAAATTCATATAAGGCATGCCTCCGTTTGAACAGAGGGGTGAAGTCTAGGTTGAATTTGAATTCAAACTTGAACTAAATAAAAACAGAAAAGAAAAGATTGAAATAAATAAAAAAGAAAAGAACAGGGAGGAGCCCAGCCACTTGGGCTGGTTCGGCCAGCAGCCCACTGCTGCTCCCTGCCCTTGGTGCGCTAGAGCAAATGGGCCGAGCCCAGTGGCTACCACGGCCAGCTCCAAACAGGAGCAAAAAGATTGGGGTTTAATCGACCCAGGGGGGATTCGAACCCCGCACCTCGCGCTACGACTCCAAGCGCTCGACCACCTCGGCTACTGATCGGATTTGGACAAAACACGGCTCGCACTGAAGATGATCTAACTTCCAGGCGCTGCTAACTCTGAAACCGAACTGAACTCGAGTTCAGTCGACTGCAACAGGAACGAAAGGCGGGAGCTTTGCGTTGCCGTGCTTCGATCCAGGCCTTCTACGCCTTGGAGCAGCGCTGCAGCCCTTCGTCCTCGCTACGGTGCTCGATCTCGCACGGAATCGAAGCAGATCGAGGCGATCTGCTGAAGCAAGCGGCCGCTGCACCTCCTCTGTCTGAAGAAATTCAGACTGCAGCTCCGCGCGCGAGGACTTCCGGCGTCCACCCCATCTCGTCCAGGGCACCCTGACCTCCATGTCTCCTGCTAACCGTAGCTGGACGTGCCCGGACTCCGTTTTCCTGCTAAGCCAGCCTCGCCATGCTAGGGACAGGCGCCAGTACTCGACGGAAAACCACGGCGGAAACGGCTCTTGAAGAAACAGGGGAGGGGGAATCGGAGCTCACAGCGGGGGAATCAACTCGTGCGGCTCGGAGGAAGGTCGCCGGTGTGCTGGTCGACGACGGGTTCGTGCTGCGCAGGGAACTCAGGCCATGGACCTCCTGTCCATGGCAAGCTCGAGCAGGATGCAGAGGAAGGCGGAGATGGAGGCGGCGGCGTTTGAGGGGGAAAAGAGCTAGGGTTTTGGGGGAGCCAGGAGGGGATCCTATATAGGAGAGGGGGAGAGGCGACGTGGACGAAGGAGGGCCTCTCCTCCACGAGCGCTATGTGCGTGAGGGGGAAGAAAAAGGCAGAGGAGGGGGATGACAGGTGGGGTCCGGCTGGCAGAGAGAGAGAGAGGGGAAAAGAAAAAAAAGAAAAGGCACGGGCGCGCTCGGGTGGGCTGATTCCAGGCGCCCCAGCTGGGCTGGAGGGGAGAAGGGAGGAAGGAGGCCCTTTTTCCAAATAGAAAAGAGCAGCAGAGAATAAAAGAAGGAAAAGTAAAGATAGGGGGCTAGGAAAAATATTCTAAATATTTTTAAAATCCCCTAACAAGATGATTGATCACCCAAAATTGATTTGATCAATTTTGCATGCAGTGAAAAATCCCCAAAAGCAAAACAGTACCCTTTTCTATTTAAAATTAAATAGAAAAGGACTTTGAAGAGTTTTTGAGAGAAAATTTGAAGGTTCAAAATTCCATGAGTTTGAAATTCTTAATCTTTGCATTTTTCTAGATTTTTCAAAATTGGTTTGACCAATTTTGGCAACAACAAAAATGTGGCCCTTTTTTGAATTCAAAAACACTTTGAACTAGGGCTAATGTTTTTGTTGGTGGCAAAAATGCTTTGAGGATTTTAAAACCCTTGCAATATCAAATGAAATGGCTAGTCCAAGTTTGGGGTCAAGTGAAGTGAGCATGTGACAAGGAAAATTCCATGACTGCCCTTCTTGAACCACTTTGGATGCAAAGAAAAGCAACTCAGCATGCCTCCACTCCCAAGGCCAATTTAAATCACCACATGAAATGACATAAACCTCCACCATGCCAAGTTACAAGTCCAACAGAGAAAGTAAATTACATGGTGTTGATAGCTTATTACATGTGGGCTGTTACAGCGCCCAGGCGAGAGCAGCCCACCCAGCCCAGCCGGCCCACCAGGGGCAGCGGGTTCTTATTCCCCGCCCCGCGTCCAAGCTGCTCGTTGGAATGCCAGCGAGCTAGCCGTGGATGACACGTCGCCGTCGAGGGCCTTCCAGGCCTCCCCGTGCCTCCTTCTCACGCCTGGAGACGCCCTAGAGCATGCCTCCTCCATTCCCCCCCTCCGGAGCTCCTCCTCTTCCTCTCCCGCCCGATTTCGTCACCGCCCGAGACCCCGCCGGAGCACCGACGAGGAGAACACGTGGACAACACCGTCGACAAGCCGCGCCACCTTGTCCATCTGCTTCGCCGTCGTCCTCTACTCCAATGAGTGCCGCCAATCGAGAAGAAGATCCCCTGGACGTGACGCTAGCTTCATCTTCCCCAACTCCGGCCGCCGCGAGTCGTCCTCGAATTCCGGCCAGCTCCGAGCTTCCCCGAGCCCGCTAGCCATCCCGTCGCATTCGTGGTGAGCTTCTCACCGTTTCCCCTAACCTAGCGCCCTCCCTCTCGTTCTCTATCCACGGCCGCCATGAACGCCGAAGCTTGCCGCCGCCACAGTTGAAGTCGAGGTCGCCGTCGTGCCCTTTCGGCTCAACTAGCGCGCGCAGCAGCAGCCCGTTGCTCTCAGCCCTCGTTTGCAACACGCCACGGTCAAAATGACGCTCTGGAGCGCGAACCCGACACAGCTCTAGCCACGGTCGCCGCCAACCTCGACGTCGGCGTTGCTCCGGTGATCCCCTGAAGCTCTGGCCAGGTCCAATCGACGCGGACGACGACGCTGCACCCGTTGGTGGTCTCCTTTTCCTCTCCCATGGCCTCTAGCCGATTCGGGCAAGGGCGCCACCGTGGCCAGGCCACCGGCGTCAAGCCTCCGGTGGGTTAACCCTTAACCCCGCACTAATCCACCCCCTGGGTCCCTTACAGGTGGGGCCCCTAGCCCTTAACCCCTCTGTTATTTTTTAAACAGAGAGGGATTAACCCCACTGTGGCTGACCACTGGACCCCACTGGTCAGACCCCCCCTGACGTCATCCTTGCGCAAGCATGACGCAGTAAATGAATTTTCCAGAATAAAAAGAATTCAAGAATTTCCAGAAAATCCAGAAAAAGGCTGAAACTTTGGAAATTCATAGAAAATTCATATCAACTCAAAATTTAACAAATAATATATGAAAAATGATCAGGAGAAAATAAGCTTTCCAAGTATCCAACTTTAAACCATGTTTGAGTTGAATTTAAAATGTGATTAGTAGCATTTGCTATTTGAATTAAATGGAATTAAATCAAATTCTTTTCAAATACTTTTGCAACTTGAACCATGGAAACATGCTACATTTCAATTACACATCAGAGGCATATCATACACATTTAAAAATGGGTTAACTTGATCAAACAATGTCATATGTATCTTGGCTAAAATGAATTCAAATTGGAGTTTGAATTTGCAATTCAATTTGCAACATACTCCATTTAAATGGAATTGCCTCACACATCAGAAACATATACATCAAGTTTCAACCTTCAACCATGTGATTGTGCATTGTATATACTTTGTTACCTTGTTTTTTGTTTGTCGAGTAGAGGTGGAAACGGAACAGGAGGCTGCCCCCTTCGTTGAAGACCCCGAACCCGAACCTCGTCAGCAAGGAAAGCAAACCCCCATTGATCATGTCGATAAAATCCCAATTCCCTCTCATGTCTCTCTTATGCATTGTATAGGATGATTACCATGTTACGTTTCTACCACATAGATGAACCCATTCCTTTGCATGACCTATCATTTTTCACAGTAGTAGGCAAACCACAATCCTAGCAACTGTAGGAGTTGATTGATATCATGTGGCCCCTGCAATTGTTACTGCTTATTGCATGCTTAGAGTGATACCATGATGATACTGTTATGTGAGTCGGGATGGTAGTGATCATGATGATGATAGTAGAAAGGTGTTGGTGAATCTACCCTAATACAAGGTGAACGATGAGAGGCTGTGTAGGAGTACACGGTGGGTTGTCTCGTTGAACACCGCCCTAAGTTCGAGTTCTTGTGTGGTGATCCAAGATGAAGATTACAACCACACATTGGGCTCACTGACCCCTCTCAACTTATTAACTCATCCCTTTCGATGTCCAGATGTCGCAATAATTCAGAGTTCTGGTAGGTTTGTGGCCTGGCTGCTAAGTGAGAGAACGGCTCACCCGAGACCGGCTTATGCACCACGCACACATCACTTGGGTCCACTTCGGTAAACCGGACGGGTTCACAATAGTGGTAGCCAACCCAGGTAGGCGGCTTTCTCGGACTAGATAGGCTATGAGGTAACAGTTGTGGTGAGCATCCTCGCCGACACTTCTTGAACGGTGTCGAGTACAAAGGCGGTAACTGATGATCATGTGTGTGTAGCGGTACACCCCTGCAGGGTTAACAAAACTATTCGAATAGCCGCGTCCGCGGTTAAGGACTACTTGGAAAGCTTAGCTTGATTATTAGACAACTTGAACTGGATACTTCTAAACCACACCAGGATAAGTGTGAGTGCTATGGCGTGCTTTCTCGTGGGGAAGTCGAGGAAGGCACCATAGTTGTGTAATTGGTTGGAGAAAGTAGTGGACTCGTGTACGTTTCTTACCTCAAGTCTGGTACTCGTAGTTCAGGACTAGCCAAGTCAAAGCTGGCACTTCTGCAAGTGAAACCCCACCTCCCTTTACCTTGATACATGTGCATGAGTAGTATAGCTCCTATGTAAGTCTTGATGAGTAAGACTTTGTACTCACGTTTGCTTAATCTATGTTTTAGATGAACCCACTGACCCCGAAGGTGGCTTCTTCATCGAGCTGGAAGACTGAAGATCAAGCTAGTCTAGTCCCAGTCAGACGATTGGTTCCCTCGTGGAGGTCTTGTGTTTAAATAAGGCTTCTTAAGCCATTTGTTAAACTTGTCTGTACTCAGACATACTTTGCTTCCGCTTGTTGTTGTAATGTTGGATCACATACTTGTGATCTCTGTGTGCACTTTGTAAGAGTTATCAATAAAATGTATACTTTGTAGAGAATTGCAATGATACCTGCTGTTCATACAAGGCATGTGTGCTGCGTGTATGTTTATAACATGCATGTCTTTGTATGGGTTTTCGAGACCTTAGTTGTGATCTGGCTGGCGGTCTTTCATACACCAAGTGGCCCTTAGATGTGCGCAGCTTGGGGCATCGCGATGCGATTGCTCAAGACTCCGTCTCGTGCACACTTTGTGGTATGATCGAGCCCTCCCTAGACCCCGACTAAGTGATCGGGCTGGAGTAAGTCTATGTAAGAGTTATGAGATAGTCGATAGTATGGTTGAGGCGACTTGTCTGTGAATATGGGGGTTCATCACCCATATTATTAGACTTGTGTGCGGACGATGAGGACCCATCTCAGTTGATCATCCGGCCTGGATGGGATGCCCCTCACGTACGATGCTTTCCGAGAACGTTCTGTGCTTGGCCTTGTTTGCTTAGACAAGTGGGTACGGTTCTCGGCTCTCCATATGACTATGTCGTAGCGGGACTTGCATACGCTAACCCCGGGTCCCGACAGTAATCCACCCGAAAAGGTCAGGTGGCGTACAAAGAGTCTGGGGCGAGTATCGGTACTCAACCATAAGAAGAAAGAATGCCAAAGCATTGGAGATAGAAGCATCAGAATAGTTTGATGCTTAAGTACAAAGGGATTATGATTTCCATATCAGTGTATCAGATTCGGATGCATCGATCAAACATGAATAAGTTGAATAGAAGCTTGACGGTTAGTCAATTAAGGTTTGATTTACCGAGAACCAGCTCATGTCTGGAATGACGTCTGAGCCAGAATAATGGATTCATAGGGACCAACTGATGATTGCGTGCGCTAGCACACACGACGATTCAACAGATCAGAATGGCAATGTCAAGGGAGGTCATAAAAGACAAACAAGATTAACCATAGTGCAAGTAGGTAAGAAGAATCTCCAAAGCAGTAGGCTGCCGAGGATTGGCGCGAGATCGGATAGTATTTCAAAGTATTATGGGAATCACATGAACCACTGAGGATGGACGGATCCTTGATAAATGTGAGGAGTTATCCGCAGGGTGAAAAGAAGCGGCAATGTAGTAGGCTCAAAGGATTCCCGAAACAACGGAAAGTAATTCGATGCATCTGATGAAACCAAGACCAACTGGGATTGAATGGATGAACGGAAGGTGTATGTGGTTATACATACGGACTTATCAGTGGCACGGGTGTAAGGCCCGATATGCGGTACTATTCCAGATCTAGATGTTTCCATCCAGATCCGGGGACGAAGCACATATCGGTCCCATCGCGACATATGACATAGCCATATGCCCCGGATTTCCAACATGATATCACAACATTACAGATACAAGGATACAACATCTCATCCAATCGGCATACAACTGCCTTAAATACAATACAATAGCGGAAGGTACATGTCTGAGTACAGACTACAATCAAATGCCTAGTGGCAAAGAGAAAATCATCGATCCCATAACCACACGGGTCCAGGCCCTCCGCTGGGATCCGCCTAACTAGTCGTCGTCGAGTCTCCACGTGAAACGTCGATCACCATATCTGTTGTCGATCAAGAACCATGAAAAGAGTTTAGGGGTAGTATCATGAGTACAGTGGTACTCAGTATCCAACTGTAGTGGTCATCTGACCCAGCAAGGACTTCATCACTCGTCATTCTAGGACAACTTGTAGTTTACGGTAAGGAAGGGGTAAGTGGTGAGGTTGCTGCCGCACTAGCATTTATGAAGTGGCTAACGATCTAGAGAGTAAGGTAAGAAGCCAAGCATTCGATGAGGAATCGCCTCCAACAAGTCTTGCTATCAACTACTTACGCAAACATAACACCTATCCTATCCTTGTCCTCCTCTTCGCATCCCGACGAAGAAGAAGCAGTCAAGGCACACACACGTTAATCAAGTTATATTAAGATTATCTCAGTTGCTGTTGTCTATGAACAAGGAGTAGGTCTCAAGTCGTCCATAACCGTGGACACGTCTTCTCGAAAAGATTTAACCCTGCAGGGGTGTACCAACTGCCCATTACGAGGCTCCGCACACACGCCCATCTCTCTCAGTTGCTACCCATCACAGGCAACTATTTTATGATTTAGTTCCATGAGATCCGAAACGACAGGTCCCTCTAACTAACAACGAACAAATCCGTGTGGCCCCCGGTGAGTCGACATCCAGCTCAGGAGCCGACCGCTCTCTCGATCTGGTCTCTACCGTCTGTCTCGGGTTTGGATAGCCGGTTAATCACACATGGGAAACCGGGTCCTCAGCCGAACAAGTGGGCCAGCAAGGGAACTATGTCCTCACTGGTCCGGGTTGGTTTGAAAACTACTGGTAGCTGACCAGCACACACACGGTTTCAAATGGTAAATCAGCTTGGGCCACCACTAGTAATGCCTGAAGCTAGGTAGGTAAGAAAAGGGGACCCCATAAAATCCCACACACGGTTAGGCACGCTCAGTCTTAAAACCAATACCCGGAACTCGGGTCCTAGGTGACTCGAATGGAACAAAGCGTCGGGGCGGGATAGCCTAGACCTTCCATCCTTCGTCGAATATAGTCAACATTATAATAATCATATCATCAATAACAATAATAATAATGTGATATCCCAAACCCAGGAGTAACAGGGTAACATCGTAGCATCCTAAGCATGCATACTAAGCAGGGGCTGAGCAACGAGCAATAGTAACATAGCAATACATGGTATGTTGGGAAGGGACCTGGCGGTATCGATTTGAAAGAGGTTGTAAACATGTGGTAGGATCCTAGACTAGCATGCAAACCGCTGGTTGAAATAGAATGGATCATAACTAATGTATAGTCCTTGCCTGTTGATAAGTCGGATTCCGAAGGTGTAGTTGATCCCAAGTTCGCATCGTCTCCGAGAGGTACCCGCGGTAGCACACAAGACGATAAACACTGGAAAGCAATCAACGAGCAAGCACTCTATTACTACGGGGCAACACAAGATCAAGAAGACAACACACGACACGACAACGCGATACAGATCTATTGTCGAGAACGGTTACTAACCGTTTAAGTGGGGTATCGGTCACACACGACGAATACCGCACGTTTACGGTGGTTCAAGTTGCTTAGCTACAGGTGATCAACCAATGGTTATTAACATGGCAACTCAAGCAAGCATGGCATAGCACACAAACATGTCAAGAGGTGAAGCACAAAGTAAACTATCTATGCTAGTAAATTTAAGTGAGGAACAACCTAAACATGGCATAACACTAAGTGCCGCCCGATGATTAAAACATTTGGTACTGTTCTGTCCTAAACCATATTTTAGATTGTTTAACAACAGCAAACAATAGCATAAACACAAAGTACACGAAAAACTAATCAAGTTACATATAAGGCACACTCCAAGCGGAGTTACGGTTAAAAAGATACAAGCAAAACAAGTCACGGGCACAATCTGCCAACATCACGAAGCACACTTTAGAGCAATGCATAAACACGATAATCAATGCAAACATGCTCACAAAAGATGGAGTTAAAGTAGACATTACAAGGAAGGCATGGCAAAAATAATCATGCAGATAGGCATCATAGATCAAAAGATATTAAGCAAACAACATGGCATCGCAAAGTAACAGACTCAGTGAAAATCAGAGATGGTTGTCAAAAAAAGCAGCATAGCAACTTTGGAGCTAAAAATATATATGACCAGGAATGCTAACATGAAGATGCAATACATGTAATGAAAGTAGACATGATGCTTAACAATATGCAATTGGAATAGCTCAATTCCGATAAACGGTCGCGACACACTCGTCGACCAGAGTTGCAATAAAATAACATATTCAGCAATAGCAGCACATTAACATCAGGATCACCACTTTGGAGCAAGATTTAATACAGCTAAAGCACCCAAACATGGCAAGTTAAAGCATGGAAATGAAGTACAGATGATGCTTAACACATAGGAAAAAGAATCAATGCAATAGGCCTCATGGATGAGTCACAATCATCATGCAAAGTTGCAATAAAATAATAACAGCAGCACTTAACAGGAAATAAAAGCATTTAACGGCCTGATGCCCACTTCAACGCAGAATTAAACTATCTAGACAGCCTCAAACGGAAAAACTTTCTACATACGAACGCTAGAGCACACAAAACTGAGCAACTTTCGTTTTGGGGGCACGTTCATCGGAGCTATGGATTAGTCGCAAATTACAGCGCAAAAGGCAATCAGCAGCAGTTTTCATAGGACTGAGCAAAAATTCAGAGACAAGAAAAAAAAACAGACAATACAAAATAAAAATAAAAATATAAGGGGGCGCCGGGCTGGCTCACCAGTGGGCCATGGCCCAACTCGCGGCTCGGCAGGGCTGTCCGGCTCGGCTGGTGCTGGGCTGCGCCGGCCCAGCCCACGGTGGCGGTTCGCTGCAGCCTCCCAGATCGGGATCCCGCTCGATCCAGGGAAGGGACGAGCCGGCGGCGCTCCGGCGAGGGTGGCCCGGTGGCCGGGATGGCGACCAGGAGGGCGACGAGGCTGCAAGGTCAGGGTGGCGCGGATCCAGTGGCGGCGCAACCCGAGACGAAGGGCGGCGGCGAGCTCCTTTGGGGCAGCGGGAAAGCTCGGAGACCGAGCTCCCATGGCGCGCCGGCCATGGAGTGGACAACGGCATCGCGACTTCGGTGGACCCTGTGAGGAGGAGGAGAGGGAGGAGAGGGGAGCGCGGAGGCTGCTGGTCGGCGGCGTCGTGCGGTGGTGGCCGGCGGCGGCTCGCCGGCCGGAGCGAGGCGGTGGAGCGGTGCGCCCGCATGGGCTTGGCGGGCCCGCGGCGGCGGCTCCCTGGCCCTGCGGGGCCCGAATGCCTGGGGCTGGCTGGCTGGATCCCTCCGGGCGACGTGGAGCTCTCTGAGCCCCAGATCTCTAGATCCAACGGCTCAAAACGAGGCTAGAGGTAGGGTTTCAGGATTTTTGGAGGGCTAGGGGGTAGATCTGGAGTTTTCAGAGGGGGTGGCTGCAATTTTTACAAAGGGGAACCCTAATTGGCTGGTTTGGGAGGTGGGGGTCATTATATAGGCAGGTTGGCTGACAAGTTTACGCAAATGCCCCCGGTACCCCTCTCGCGCGTCCGGCAATCGCGTTCGTGACCGCCGAGACTCCGTACGGACTCCGATTCGGACAAAACTTCGACCTACGCGCTCAGCGCGTCGAGCCCGTCGATCGTACCTCACTGCGGTGACATTCCGACAACATTTTTCGGCGCCCCTGAAAATAACCCATTTAATTATTAAACGGGGTTTTCATTCTGTTGGCTGCGGCTGGTCTCATGCGGTTTTGCGACGGTGATCGAGCGAAACCCGGTGTCGCAAAGGTCGGTTGGAAAGGGTGGAAAGGGTCGGTCTCCATCCGGTACGAGATAAGAGGGGGAAAAATAATCGCCAATCGATAAATCGGGGATGCAAACACCGCAAACAAATCAGACAATCAAACAATTCACACCGAAAACAAAAATTTTAATTTTTGTGAAATCTGGGCTGTTACAATACAACACCACCAACAAGGTTTCTCGTCCCGAGATCCAGGACGATTCGGGGGAGAGGGGGGGAAGAGAAAAGAGAGTCGATGATCTTCAACACCACCAACAAGGGACTCTGCTCCATGTCGAACGACAAACTCCGTCGAGAAAACTTTCCGCAGAGAGATGGCGACGTCGAAAACGAAACCATCGAGGGGTCAAAAGGAAGAACGACAGCTAAAACCTAGTCAAAGGGATAGTGCTTTTCGACGCAACTCGTGAAAACACCGGCAGAAGGATGGATGGCAATGGATGACCCAGATGATATCCGAAACCGGAGAAGCTAAAGGTACTACAGGAATTCCCACCTGAGCTCGGAATCGAGACAATACGCTGCAAGCAAGGCATTGTAACGGTTCCGATACTCCACACACTTGAGATCCTAGAGTTTGAAAGGGGATAAGGCGAGAATTAAAACACTTGTCCTGACCAGAGCAAGGGTAAGGAGTAAAAAGATTCCTACTCTCCGGTAACTAACTTAGTAACTACAAAATAGTTTTGTCTAGACTCGACTGCGGCCAGAGAGGGGATCCTACGGTCGGTAAGGCTCTGATACCAAGTTGTAAGGCCCGATATGGGGTACTGTTCCAGATCTAGATGTTTCCATCCAGATCCGGGGACGAAGCACATATCGGTCCCACCGCGACATATGACATAACCGTATGCCCCGGATTTCCAACATGATATCACAACATTACAGATACAAGGATACAACATCTCATACAATCGGCATACAACTGCCTTAAATACAATACAACAGCGGAAGGTACATGTCTGAGTACAGACTACAATCAAATGCCTAGTGGCAAAGAGAAAATCGTCGATCCCATAACCACACAGGTCCAGGCCCTCCGCCGGGATCCGCCTAACTAGTCGTCGTCGAGTCTCCACGTGAAACGTCGATCACCATATCTGTTGGCGATCAAGAACCCTGAAAAGAGTTTGGGGGTAGTATCATGAGTACAGAGGTATTCAGCATCCAACTGTAGTGGTCATCAGACCCAGCAAGGACTTCATCACTCGTCATTCTAGAACAACTAGTAGTTTACGGTAAGGAAGGGGTAAGTGGTGAGATTGCTGCCGCACTAGCATTTATGAAGTGGCTAACGATCCAGAGAGTAAGGTAAGAAGCCAAGAATTCGATGAGGAATCGCCTCCAACAAGTCTTGCTATCAACTACTTACACAAACATAACACCTATCCTATCATTTTCCTCCTCTTCGCATCCTGACGAAGAAGAAGCAGTCAAGGCACACACACGTTAATCAAGTTATATTAAGATTATCTCAGTTGTTGTTGTCTATGAACAAGGAGTAGGTCTCAAGTCATCCATAACCGTGGACACGACTTCTCGAAAAGATTTAAACCTGCAGGGGTGTACCAACTGCCCATTACGAGGCTCCGCACGCACGCCCATCTCTCTCAGTTGCTACCCATCACAGGAAACCATTTTATGATTTAGTTCCAAGAGATCCGAAACGACAGGTCCCTCTAACTAACAACGAACAAATCTGGGTGGCCCCCGGTGAGTCGACATCCAGCTCAGGAGCCGACCGCTCTCTCGATCTGGTCTCTACCGTCTGTCTCGGGTTTGGATAGCCGGTTAATCACACATGGGAAACCGGGTCCTCAGCCGAACAAGGTGGGCCAGCAAGGGAACTATGTCCTCACTGGTCCGGGTTGGTTTGAAAACTACTGGCAGCTGACCAGCACACACACGGTTTCAAATGGTAAATCATCTTGGGCCACTACTAGAAATGCCTGAAGCTAGGTAGGTAAGAAAAGGGGACCCCATAAAATCCCACACGCGGTTAGGCACGCTCAGTCTTAAAACCAATACCCGGAACTCGGGTCCTAGGTGACTCGAATGGAACAAAGCGTCGGGGCGGGATAGCCTAGACCTTCCATCCTTCGTCGAATATAGTCAACATTATAATAATCATATCATCAATAACAATAATAATAATGTGATATACCAAACCCAGGAGTAACAGGGTAACATCGTAGCATCCAAAGCATGCATACTAAGCAGGGGCTGAGCAACGAGCAATAGTAACATAGCAGTACATGGTTTGCTGGGAAGGGACATGGCGGTATCGGTTTGAAAGAGGCTGTAAACATGTGGTAGGATCAAACATCGAACCTATCCTAGACTAGCATGCAAATCGGTGGTTGAAATAGAATGGATCATAACGAATGTATAGTCCTTGCCTGTTGATAAGTCGGATTCCGAAGGTGTAGTTGATCGCAAGTTCGCATCGTCTCCGAGAGGTACCCGCGGTAGCACACAAGACGATAAACATTGGAAAGCAATCAACGAGCAAGCACTATGGGGCAACACAAGATCAAGAAGACAGCACACGACACGGCAACGCGATACAGATCTATCGTCGAGAACGGTTACTAACAGTTTAAGTGGGGTATCGGTCACACACGACGAATACCGCACGTTTACGGTGGTTCAAGTTGCTTAGCTATAGGTGATCAACCAATGGTTATTAACATGGCAACTCAAGCAAGCATGTCATAGCACACAAACATGTCAAGAGGTGAAGCACAAAGTAAACTATCTATGCTAGTAAATTTAAGTGAGGCACAACCTAAACATGGCATAACACTAAGTGCCGCACGATGATTAAAACATTTGGTACTGTTCTGTCCTAAACCATATTTTAGATTGGTTAACAACAGAAAACAATAGCATAAACACATAGTACACGAAAAACTAATCAAGTTACATATAAGGCACACTCCAAACGGAGTTACGGTTAAAAAGATACAAGCAAAACAAGTCACGGGCACAATCTGCCAACATCACGAAGCACACTTTAGAGCAATGCATAAACAGGATAATCAATGCAAACATGCTCACAAAAGATGGAGTTAAAGTAGACATGACAGGGAAGGCATGGAAAAAATAATCATGCAGATAGGCATCATAGATCAAAAGATATTAAGCAAACAACATGGCATCGCAAAGTAACAGACTCGGTGAAAATCAGAGAAGGTTGTCAAAAACAGCAGCATAGAAACTTTGGAGCTAAAAATATATATGACCAGGAATGCTAACATGGAGATGCAATACATGTAATGAAAGTAGACATGGTGATTAACAATATGCAATTGGAATCACTCAATTCCGATAAACGGTCGCGACACACTCGACGACCGAAGTTGCAATAAAATAACAGGTTCAGCAATAGCAGCACATTAACATCAGGATCACCACTTTGGAGCAAGATTTAATACAGCTAAAGCACCCAAACATGGCAAGCTAAAGCATGGAGATTAAGTACACATGATGCTTAACACATAGGAAAAAGAATCAATGCAATAGGCCTCATGGATGAGTCACAATCATCATGCAAAGTTGCAATAAAATAATAACAGCAGCACTTAACAGGAAATAAAAGCATTTAACGGCTTGATGTCCACTTCAACGCAGAATTAAACTATCTAGACGGCCTCAAATGGAAAAACTTTCTACATACGAACGCTAGAGCACGCAAAACTGAGCAACTTTCGTTTTGGGGGCACGTTCATCGGAGCTACGGATTAGTCGCAAAAGGAAATCGGCAGCAGTTTTCACAGGACTTAGCAAAAATTCAGAGACAAGAAAAAAAAACAGACAAAAAAAGGGGGCGCCGGGCTGGCTCACCAGTGGGCCATGGACCAACTCGCGGCTCGACAGGGCTGTCCGGCTCGGCTGGTGCTGGACTGCGCCGGCCCAGCCCACGGTGGCGGTTCGCTGCAGCCTCCCAGATCGGGATCTCGCTCGATCCAGGGACCGGACGAGCCGGCGGCGCTCCGGCGAGGGTGGCGCGGTGGCCGGGACGGCGACCAGGAGGGCGACGAGGCTGCAAGGTCGGGGTGGCGCTGATCTAGTGGCGGTGCAACCCGAGACGAAGGGCGGCGGCGAGCTCCTTTGGGGCGGCGGGCAAGCTCGGAGACCGAGCTCCCATGGCGCGCCGGCCATGGAGAGGACGACGGCGTCGCGACTTTGGTGGTCCCTGTGAGGAGGAGGAGAGGGGAGAGCGGAGGCTGCTGGTCGGCGGCGTCGTGCAGTGGTGGCCGGCGGCGGCTCGCCGGCCGGAGCGAGGCGGTGGAGCGGTGCGCCCGGATGGGCTTGGCGGGCCCGCGGCGGCGGCTCCCTGGCCCTGCGGGGCCCGAACGCCTGGGGCTGGCTGGCTGGATCCCTCCGGGCGACGTGGAGCTCTCTGAGCCCCAGATCTCTAGATCCAACGGCTAAAAACGAGGCTAGAGGTAGGGTTTCGGGATTTTTGGAGGGCTAGGGGGCAGATCTGGAGTTTTCAGAGGGGGGTGGCTGCAATTTTTACAAAGGGGAACCCTAATTGGCTGGTTTGGGAGGTGGGGGTCATTATATAGGCAGGTTGGCTGACAAGTTTACACAAATGCCCCCGGTACCCCTCTCGCGCGTCCGGCGATTGTTTTTGTGACCGCCGAGACTCTATACGGACTCCGATTCGGACGAAACTTCGACCTACGCGCTCAGCGCGTCGAGCCCGTCGATCGTACCTCACTGCAGTAACATTCCGACGACATTTTTCGGCGCCCCTGAAAATAACCCATTTAATTATTAAATGGGGTTTTCGTTCCGTTGGCTGCGGCTGGTCTCGTGCGGTTTCGCGACGGTGATCGGGCGAAACCCGGTGTCGTAAAGGTCGGGTGTCAGGGTGGAAAGGGTAAGTCTCCGTCCGGTATGAGATTAGAGGGGGGAAAATAATTGCCGATCGATAAATCGGGGATGCGAACACCGCAAACAAATCAGACAATCAAACAATTCACACCGAAAACAAAATTTTTAATTTTTGTGAAATCTGGGCTGTTACAACGGGATTGCAGGGGCGATGGGGACATAGGGTCTCGGCAATTCATCGGAGAGTAACTTAGGAATCTTCTGGTGAATCAGGTCATCATCTATGATGAGGGCTCTCCGGGAGGAAGCAGTCACGAGAACCTAATGTCAGAGTTAGAAAAATATTTAACCTGGAAGAGAAGAGAGATCAGAGTCCCAGAGTAATGGTACGGAGAAAAAGATCCTAATACCACCCAGCTTGCGACCTGGGCCGATAAACCACACGACACTTTTAGTAAAGTAGTTTCGCAAATACTAGACTCGACTTCGGCCAAGGAGTTGGAAAGGGGTGTCCTACAGGAAGTCGGCTCTTATACCAACTTGTGACGCCTCCAAAATCAGACCGTGTACAGTAATCATACACGCAAGGTACACGATCGAGATTAGGGACCCACTATGAGATATCACAACACAACTCTACAAAATAAAATAATATAAGTTGTTTAATACAAGCCATGGGCCACGACGGCTCGAATACAATAGCTCGAAAGCACAAAGTTAGCGGAAGCAAAAGTATCTGAGTACAGACACAAGGATACAAGGTTGCCTTAAGAAGGCTAGCACAAATAACAACAGATCGAAAAGGCGAGGCCTCTTGCCTGGGAACCTCCGAACTACTCCTGGTCAACGGGGAACTCGACGTCGTAGAAGGCATCGGGGATCTTCATGTTGCGGTGGTCGACATCGGGGATCTCCTGCTCCTGGACTCCAACGTTGACTGCAGAGGACGATCAGGCAAAACAAAAAGGGGGAAATAAAGCTCCACTTGATGGTGGGTCGGCAGAACTGAGGTAGGGGCCTTAGGCGGTGTCTGCATTGTACCTTACCTGTTGCAGTTATATATATTTTGTATCCGCGTCACTCCCTTGAGTGGTCACGACCCGCTATCTAATCCTAGATAACAATGCGCAGGGCTCACTGGTGAGTATAATATATATTTATAACAGGCAGCATAGGATAAAGGATGGTACATCAAGGGGCGACAAAAACAAGCTATGCAATTGAATAGGATTGTAATCGTAGCAGCAGCAGTAACAATGCCTAGTGCAAGAAAAGTACGGAATAGATAGGCGATATCTGGGGAAGAGAATTGCTCTGCTTGCCTGGAAGCTCGCGGGAGGGGGTACGGTCGTCGACGCAGTAGTCGTACTCGGCAACAGTGTCGTCGGCGGCATCAACGGGGTCTACCGGAGAATAAGAGGGGGGAAAGAAACAATAATTACACAACAATAATAGGAATACAAGATTATTACATAGCAGATAAAAAGCAACAGGGCTCTAATGGAGTGTTCGGTGATCTACTCGAAGCAGGAATTTATCCGGGGATGACTCATCAATACCGGTTGATTACTGGACCGATGATCCGGAGGGGGAAGGTTCCATGTCTGCATTGTTAGAGACATCTGACAAAGATGTGGATAGTGTATCCGTGCTAGTTGATGCATTCCGAACAACTTTTATGTTTAGAACATTTCCATCCGGAAAGTTTTACCGGTACCGGGTAATTATCGGACAGACGATCCAGAGGGGGTAAGTCTCATGTGCGGTATGTTAGAGGGCTGCGGTGGGTATGCGGGTAGCGTATTTGTATTCGTTATATTTTTTTGATAAATTTTCATGTATAAAATATTTTCATCAGAGTTACGGATTAAAAGATATTGATTTCTGAAGTTTTAATCATTTAAAAAGGATTTATGGATTTATTTAATTCTATTAATCAACATTACCCAGAATAGTAGTTTGACTGGTCAATCTGACAGTGGGGTCCCACATGTCAGCCTCTGGACAATAAAATCATTATTTCTATTTCAAACAGTGTACTGGACCCACATGTCATAGGTATGTTATTTAAATTAAACTAAAAACAGATATTATCCAGAGGTGGCCCCACATGTCATTCTAACAGGGACAATTAGCACTATTAGTTTCTTTTAAATTAACCTAATGGCCTTGGGCCCACTGTCATAGACACCCAGGGGGTTATCTTAAATCAATTTAATTAGCAGGGGATTTAATGTCTATTAAGATGGGGTGGACCCACATGTAAGCCTTAGGGAGGTTATTCCTAATCCTACAATTAGATGGGGGGGGTTAGTTTAAGGGCTAACCCAGTCGTGGCCTCGCCGGCGACGAGCATTGGCTGCTGGGGGCGAGCCGCAAGGGCGTGCGGGGCGCGACGAGCGTGGGCGGAGGCCGGCGCTGCGATGCGGCGAGCAGGAGCGTGCGGGCGCTGCAAGCGGTGAGGCGAAGCACGCACCTCATGGAACGGGGGTCGCTAGCAGCCATGCACAAAGGCGAGCAGCGGCGGGCACAGTGAGCACGGCGAGGGCCCCGCAGCCACTTCGGCGACCAAAGCACAAGAAAAAAGGGGGAATCGAACAACATGCTCACAGCAGAGCTCGAGAGGGCCTCAGGGAAGCCAAGGGAGCAGCGACGGCGGTGGATTTGACCAAGACGGCCGGCGGCGAAGGAGAAGAAGGGGGCTTCGATGTGCTCGCAGTAGACGTTCTGGGCTCCATTCCGGTAGCAGACCGACGAAGACGAGGTCGGCACATGTACTGGACAACATGGTTGGGGATGGGGTGGACGGTGGCCGCGCGATCTCGCGGAGGTATGCCCATGGCGGACGGGCGAGCTCTCCAGAGAGAGAGAGGCGTGAGGGGTATGAGGGAAAGGGCGCTAGGGTTTCGAGGGAGGGCGGGGGAGGGGGTTCCCTTATCTACTCCATGCTGCACTGTAGCGGCGCGGCCGAGATGGTCTGGCGGTGACAACAGCCACTGCCCCGGTCGCCATGGCAACGAGCCAGGGGAGCAGTGTGAGGGAGGGAGGAGAGAGGGCTAGGTGGGCTGGGTTTGGGCCTCGCCCTGGGCGTAGCATAGGTTTTTACCTATTGTTTTTCTTTTCTTGTTCTGTTTATTTTGTTTCTACTTTGTTTTTCCTAGCAATTTATTTTTGAAAAATGTGAAATTAGTCTCAATATTAGTGTTTCATATTATTGTAATATTACAAAAAGTTTGAGCCTTTAATTAACTCATTTGAATTTTATTTAAACAATAATTGATTAAAATGGATTTTTTGGCCACTAGTTTGACTTGTTTAAAATATTAAAATATTATAATAAATTCCCAATGATCTAGTAACTTGACCTAATGACTTTTAGGCATTTAATAAAATTGGTTTCATCATTTTTGGACAAAGTTTTATTACCACACGGATTTGGAATTTTTATCTGGTTTGGGTTTGAACAAGCCATGATCAAGGGTGAGCATTATTAGCATAACCATGATGACTTGGCATTAGATAAGGTGATCACTGTAGTGTGACAACCGGGGTGTTACAGGATGGGGCTCGCAACTTAATACCAGCGAGATGTTCTGGATAGATGTCTCAAGGTGGATGATTAGTGAGTAGATGCAGATGGATTTCGGTCTACTTGTCTTGGCGTATTGCCCATACTTTTGACCCTCTAACTTTCTTTGCAAAATAATTAGCATTGTGGTCCGTTTATAATTCTGTCAATTGCCCATCTGTAATTTGTTTACCCAGCTTAGCTATTTTATCGTCTTTTGGGAGAGAGACATCACTAGTGAACATCGTGGGACCCGGGTCACTATTTCCACCATTGTTTACACCTTCAGTTTACTTTCTTCTTTTACTTCCAGTTGCTATCATCACCACTAACATTATCCCGTGCGTTTGATCCTTTGTAAATGACAAGGCTGGAGAGATGGACAACCTCTCTGTACTCATTGGGACAAAGTTACTTGTTATGTGTGCAGGTCCAGGTCAAGTAAGCAGCCCTTGGGGTTGTAAACGGCGCCATTATTTTCTTGCCACCTACTTGTCGACCTTGGAGTCCAACCGACCGACTCAAACCTTGGCATCTTCGCCAAGGGAAATTTGCTGCTATGCTACATCTCAACCTTCCACTTGGGGTAACCAACAAGGGGCGAGATCTATCACTTCCTCGCTAGCATCAAGCAATTTCTGGCACCTTTGTCGGGGACTCCAATCTTCAAGATAGGGCAGTTGCACAATATCTTTTATCTTTGCTTTTTTAGTCTTGTTAGTTTACATTCTGATTTTTATCTTAGAGTCTTATATCAAAAATCACAAAAAAAATCGTTTGCTTCGTTCTTGCTTGCTGCTGTTACTATGGGTTCAAATGAAAACACCAAGTTGTGTGACTTCACTAATCACAACAACAATGACTTTATCAGCACTCCTATTGCTCCACCTGCCACTTCAGCACCTTCTTATGAAATCAAACCTGCTTTGCTAAATCTTGTTATGAAAGAACAATTCTCCAGTACTGGAGATGATGCTGCTTTGCACTTGAATAATTTTGTTTAGCTTTGTGATATGCAAAAGTTCAAAGAAGCAGATGGTGTTATTGTTAAACTTAAGCGTTTTCCTTTCTCCATGAGAGGAGGAGGTAAAGTGTAGCTTCAATACTTTCCTAGGAATATCATAGATTCTTGGGATAAGTGGCAAGGATGATTTTACTGGAAAGTACTACCGCCCCCCTGCTAAGATTATCCAGTTTAGAAGTAACATTATGAATTTCAAGCAACTGGATAATGAACACATTGCCCAAGCTTGGGAACGCATGAAATCTCTTGTTAAGAATTGCCCTACACATGGTTTGACTACTTGGTTGGTTATCCAGACTTTCTATGCAGGATTAAACTATACTTCGCGGAATCTGTTAGACTCGGCCGCAGGAGGAACCTTTATGTCAACTACACTTGGTGCTTCCACAAAGATATTGGATGAGATGATGGCAAACTACTCTCAATGGCACACCGAAAGAGCTCAACATGTAGGAAGGTAAACTCTGTTGAGGACATCTCCTCTTTAAATGAAAAAGTTGAAGGGTTCGTAGCAAGGAAAACAAAAAAAATTCCTACGCATAAACAACCAACAAGCCAAGATCTAATCTAGGAGATGTAAGCAACGAGTAGGATGTCATAGAAGAACTCACCTTCGAAGACTTAAAATGTTACGAGATCAAATCTTATGGATAATGTAGTGGTTCACTTGCCGATCTCAAGATCGCGATGATGTACGCTGAGCTTCTCCGTGCTCGGTCACACGTACAGCTTGATGACGACCTCCGTTCCCTCGATCCAGCGGGGCAGCGGAAGTAGAGGATCCCCAGAAATCCAGCAGCACAACAACGTGATGCGGTGAAGAATCCCACGGTCAGGGCTTCGCCAAGCGGAAGAATCAAACCTTAAGTTTGTCACCCTATGGTTCGCGAATAATACAGACATGATTGAGACACCTCTCCGATCAATAATCAACAGCGGGATCTGGAGATCCGTGATGACTCCTATATATTCAACGATGAATCTTGTGATCGTGTGAACCATCAACGTCGTAACTAATTCCCTTTGTCTCGCGATATTTTACTTGTCCGAGATCCGATCATCGGTATCAACCATACCTTGTTCGATCTCGTTTCCGACAAGTACTCTTTTACTCGTTCTGTGATATGACATTCTTGTGACCTAGTCACGTGCTTGCAAGCGGTGTCAATGTGATATCACCGAGAGGGCCCAGAGTATATCTCTCCGTCATTTTGGATGGACAAATCCCATTCTTGATCCATGAGCCTCAACTAATACTTTCCGAATACCTAACACCACCTTTATAGTCACCCTGTTATGGTGTGACGTTTGATGTCATTAAAGTATTCTTTCGGTATTAGTGATTGACATGATCTCATGGTCTAAGGAACAAGATTACTTCGAATGCAAGATATAACAATATAAACTAAATGACTTGATCGTATTGTTATACTTAGTTTGGGTATTATATTCATCACATCATTGTCCTAATGATATGATCCCGTTATTAACAACATCCAATGTTCATGATCAGGAAACCTTGATAATCTGTTAATCGACGAGCTAGTTAAAAGAGAGGATTTACTAGGAACCATTGTTTGTTTATTAAACACACATGTATCAACGTTTCCGGTTAATACAATTCTAGCATGAGAAATAAACGTTTATCATAAACAAGGAATAATATAATAAACACTTTATTATTGCCTCTCGGGCATATTCCCTTCAGTCTCCCACTTGCACTAGGGGCAATAATCTATATTACATAGTAATGAATCTAACACCCATGGAGTTCTGGTGTTTATCATGTTTTGCCTTTGGGAGAGTTTTAGTCAACGGATCTGCCACATTCAGATCTGTGTGTACTTTGCAAATCTTCACATCCCCATCCTTGACATACTCACGGATGGAGTGAAAACGGCGCTTGATATGCTTGGAATTCTTGTGAGACCTTGGTTCCTTAGCATTGGCAATGGCACCATTGTTGTCACAATAGATAACCATTGGATCCAAAGAACTCGGAACCACACCTAGTTCGGATATGAATTCCTTCATCCAAACTGCTTCATTTGTTGCCTCTGAGGCAGCAACATATTCCGCTTCTGTTGATGATCCCGCTACCACAGATTGCTTGGAACTCCTCCAGCTTACTGCTCCTCCATTCATAATAAATACGTATCCGGATTGTGACTTAGAGTCATCCGGATCAGTGACGAATCTAGCATCGACGTAACCTCTTGCGACGAGCTCTTCTTCACCGCCATACACGAGAAACATATCCTTAGTTCTTCTCAAGTACTTAAGGATATTCTTGACCGCCGCCCAGTGTTCCAAACCTGGATCGGATTGGTACCTGCTAGTCAAACTAACAGCATGTGCCACATCTAGTCTTGTACATAGCATAGCATACATGACAGAACCTATGGCTGAAGCATAGGGAATCTTATTCATTTCCTCTCTATCTTCTGCTGTAACTGGACATTAAGTCTTACTCAACGTCTTGCCTTGCAACATTGGTAAGAACCCCTTCTTACTTTTATCCATTCTGAACTTCTTCAAAATCTTGTCAATGTATGTACTTTGCAGAAGTCCAATTAAGCGTCTTGATCTATCCCTGTAGATTTTGATGCCTAATATATAAGCTGCTTCACCGAGGTCTTTCATAAAAAAACTACTGCTCAAATAACCTTTTACACCTTTTAACAATTCTATATCATTTCCAATCAACAATATGTCATCCACATACAGTACTAGAAATGCTACAGAGCTCCCACTCACTTTCTTGTAGATACAAGCTTCTCCGTACGTTTGATCAAATCCAAACTCTTTGATCACCTTATCAAAACGGAGGTTCCAACTCCGGGATGCTTCCTTCAGTCCATAAATGGAACGTTGAAGCTTGCATACCTTGTCAGCATCCTTAGGATCAACAAAACCTTTGGGTTGCATCATATAAAACTCTTCCTCAATGTCACCATTCAGGAATTCCGTTTTGATATCCATGTGCCAGATTTCATAATCGAAAAATGCAGCAATTGCTAACATAATCCTAACTGACTTTAGCATCACTACTGGTGAGAAGGTCTCATCGTAGTCAACTCCTTGAATTTCTCAAAAACCTTTTGCGACAAGTCGAGCTTTATAGACGGTCACATTACCATCAACATCATTTTTCTTTTTAAAAATCCATTTGTTCTCAACCGCCTTACGGTCATCGGGTAAGTCCACCAAAGTCCAAACTTGGTTTTCGTACATGGATCCCATTTCGGATTTCATGGCTTCAAGCCATTTGTTGGAATCTGGGCTCATCATTGCTTCATCATACGTCGCAGGGTCATCACTTCCATCTACCATGAAGTTTAAGACGGGATTACCATACAGTTCAGGAGCTGTACGTTCCCTAGTTAACCTGCGAAGCATGGTAGTTTCCTCTTCTGGAGTTTCATGATCTTGATCATTAGTTCCCTCTTCAACTGACGGAGTCGGCACTGGAACAACTTCCGGTGCTGCGCTACTCGCCATTCCAAGAAGAGAAGGTTCAATAACCTCATCGAGTTCTACCTTCCTACTATTCACACCTTTCGAGAGAAACTCCTTCTCTATTAAGGATCCATTCTTGGCAACGAAAATCTTGCCTTCGGAACTGTGATAGAAGGTGTACCCTATTGTTTCCTTAGGGTATCCTATGAAGATGCATTTTTCCGCTTTGGGTTCGAGTTTATCAGGTTGAAGCTTCTTCACATAAACATCGCATCCCCAAACTTTTAGAAATGACAGCTTAGGTTTGTTTCCAAACCATAATTCATACGGTGTCGTTTCAACGGATTTAGATGGTGCCCTATTTAAAGTGAATGCAGCGGTCTCTAGTGCATAACCCCAAAATGACAGTGGCAAATCTGTAAGAGACATCATAGATCGAACCATATCCAATAAAGTACGATTACGACGTTCGGAAACACCATTACGCTATGGTGTTCCGGCAGGTGTGAGTTGTGAAACTATTCCACATTGTTTCATATGCATGCCAAACTCGTAACTTAAATATTCACCTCCACGATCAGATCGTAGAAATTTAATCTTTCCGTTACGATGATTTTCAACTTCACGCTGAAATTCTTTGAACTTTTCAAACGTCTCAGATTTGTGTTTCATTAAGTAAATATATCCATATCTACTCAAATCATCTATGAAAGTGACAAAATAACAATATCCACCGCGCGCCGATACACTCATTGGTCCACACACATCAGTATGTATGATTTCCAGTAAGTTTGTCGCCCGTTCCATAGAACCTGAAAACGGGGTTCTAGTCATCTTGCCCATAAGGCATGGTTCACACGTTTCAAATGATTCATAATCAAGTGATTCTAAGAGTCCATCAGAATGGAGCTTCTTCATGCGTTTAACACCAATATGACCTAAGCGGCAATGCCACATGTAAGTAGCAATATCATCATTTAACTTGATTCTTTTGGCATTCACACTATGAATATGTGTATCAATACTATCAAGATTCAAAAGAAATAAACCATTCTTCTCAGGTGCGTGACCATAAAAGATATTATTCATATAAATCGAACAACCATTGTTTTCGGACTTAAAGGAATAACCACTCTGCATTAAGAAAGATCCAGAAATGATGTTCATGCTCAACGCAGGCACCAGATAACATTTATTCAGGTTTATAACTAATCCAGACGGTAAATAAAGAGGTAGCGTGCCGACGGCGATCACATCAACTCTTGATCCATTGTCGACGCGCATCGTCACCTCATCCTTTGCTAGTGGTCGCTTATTCTGCAGTTCCTGTTTCGAGTTACATATGTGAGCAACCGAACCAGTATCAAATACCCAGGCGCTACTGCGAGTAATAGTAAGGTACACATCAATAACATGTATATCACATATACCTTTGTTCACTTTGCCGGCCTTCTTATCTGCCAGATATTTGGGGCAGTTTCGCTTCCAATGGCCAGTGCCCTTGCAATAGAAGCACTCAGTCTCAGGCTTAGGACCATTCTTGGTTTTCTTCTCAGGTGTAGAAACAGACTTGCCAACCTTCTTGAAGTTGCCCTTTGGCTTGCCTTTCTTGCCTTTCTTGAAACTAGTGGTCTTATTGATCATCAACACTTGATGCTCTTTCTTGATCTCCACTTCAGCAGTTTTAAGCATCGAGAGAAGCTCAGGAAGAGACTTCTTCATGCCTTGCATATTATAGTTCATCACAAAGTTCTTGTAACTAGGTGGCAGAGATTGAAGAACACGATGTATCCCTAGCTCATTGGGAATAGTTATTCCCAAGGCTATGAGCCTATCAGCGTACGCAGACATTTTGAGTACGTGCTCACTGACGGAGCTGTTCTTTTCCATCATGCAGCTAAAGAACTTTTCTGAAGCATCATAACTTTCAACTGCAGCATGGGTATCGAAAATCATTTTCAATTCTCCCATTGTAGCATAAGCAGTGCTGTTCTCGAAACGTTTTCGCAGCTCTGGTTCTAATCCATAAAGGATGCCGCAATGAACTATATTGTGGTCTTCTTTTTGAGTCAGATAAACATTTTTATCTTCATCAGAAGCATCATCAGCGGGCTGGTCACCTAGCGGTGCATCAAGCACATAGAGCTTCTTGCAAGCGGTGAGGAGAATCCTCAGGTTAAGTGCCCAGTTGGTAAAGTTGCTACCATTGTTCGCTAGCTTTTCTTTCTCCATGAACATATTGAAATTGAAGGTAGGTGCAGCCAGGATCTACAACATATTTGCAAAGACTATTTAGACTAAGTTTATGATAAATTAAGTTCAAGTTAATTCAAAAAAATTATCCCATGAACTCCCACTCAAAAACAACATCCCTCTTAGTCGTTTTGGTGATTACACAAACCAAATTCACTACACCAAAACCGATCATCATGTGAGATGATGTAGCTGCAAAGGCGAACATCGACATGTTCATCATATCATCCATATGACTTATGCTTTACCTTTCGGTTCGTGTTCCGAGGCCATGTCTGTACATGCTAGGCTCGCCAAGTAGAACCATCGTATTGCGTGTGTTTCAAGGCCATGTCTGTACATGCTAGGCTTGAAAACACCCGTTGTATGCGAACGTAGAGTCTATCACACCCGATCATCACGTGGTGTCTCGAAACGACGAACTTTCTTAACGGTGCATACTAAGGAAGAACACATTATTATCTTGATATTAATTGAGAGGGATCATCTTATAATTCTACTGTCGCGGTCTAAGCAAAATAAGATGCATAAAAGGATTAACATCACATGCATGGATAATGTGATATGATATGGTCCTTCTTGTACTTGATCTCCATCTTGTGCATCATGGTATGATCTTCATCATCCCACCGGCGTGGCACCAAGGTCCATGGCACCTCCATCTTGATTGTCCATCAAATTACAACATATCACATGGATATGATATACAGCACGCAGGCCATAAATAATAAGACAACCATATGGCTCCTGCCGGTATGTCAATAACTTACAAAATGGATCATCTCATACATCAAATTTGTAACATTGACCATATCACATCACATGCCCTGCAAAAACAAGTTAGACGTCTCTAATTTATTTTTGCATATTTTACGTGGCTTGGGCTTACGAAGATAGAACCGTTCATACCTACGAACATAAACCACAACGTTGATAAAACATATTTTTAACAACCCGTTGTAGATTAGGTCCTAACTATAGTGAGAGAGACAGACACCCGCCAGCCACTTATGCAATACAAGTTGCATGTCAGTCGTGGAACAAGTCTCATGTACGCGGACATGTAAGGTTAGTCCGGGCCGCTTCATCCCACTATGCCACTAGGATCCAAAATACAAAAGGAGGCAAAACCATGATCATCAACGCCCACATCCATATGTGTTCTACTCATACAAACCATCTACGCATAGACGAGGCTCTGATACCACTGAAGGGTTCGTAGCAAGGAAAACAAAAAAAATTCCTACTCATAAACAACCAACAAGACAAGATCTAATCTAGGAGATGTAAGCAACGAGTAGGATGTCATAGAAGAACTCACCCTCGAAGACTTAAAACGTTACGAGATCAAATCTCGTGGATGATGTAGTGGTTCACTTGCCGATCTCAAGATCGCGATGATGTACGTTGAGCGTCTCCGTGCTCGGTCACACGTACAGCTTGATGACGACCTCCGTTCCCTCGATCCAGCGGGCCAGCGGAAGTAGAGGATCCCCAGAAATCCAACAGCACAACAACGTGATGCGGTGAAGAATCCCACGGCCAGGGCTTCGCCAAGCGGAAGACCATGGTATGGAGCAGCGGGTGGAGAGGAAGGGAGGTGAGGGAAGTCTCTTGGGAGGGGAAGCCCTCACCCTCCTTTATAGGGGAGGAGTGGGCAGCCCAAGAGGGGACGGCGGCCAACTCATGGTGCCTCCACCTCTTCCCCTCTTGATGTGAGTGGAAGCCACACTCACACCCACCCATGCTCCCTTAATTGTCCACTTGGAAAATCCAAAGGTTTTCTTTAATAAATAAATAAAACATTTCTATTTCTTTATTTAATATTTGTTAATCCTATTAACAAACATTTGCACATTGCACCTCGAATCATTTGTTAATTCTATTAACAACCATCCGACAAAAACCCCTTGAACTATTTCAATTTTACCCGAAACAATTTCGGTGTTGTCCAAAACATTCTTCAATATTCCTTATCCTCTCAAAATGCATCATCAAACCTTAAGTGTGTCACCCTACGGTTCGCGAATAATACAGACATGATTGAGACACCTCTCCGATCAATAATCAACAGCGGGATCTGGAGATCCGTGATGACTCCTATATATTCAACGATGAATCTTGTGATCGTGTAAACCATCAACGTCGTAACTAATTCCCTTTGTCTCGCGATATTTTACTTGTCCGAGATCCGATCATCGGTATCAACCATACCTTGTTCGATCTCGTTTCCGACAAGTACTCTTTTACTCGTTCTGTGATATGACATTCTTGTGACCTAGTCACGTGCTTGCAAGCGGTGTCAATGTGATATCACCGAGAGGGCCCAGAGTATATCTCTCCGTCATTTTGGATGGATAAATCCCATTCTTGATCCATGAGCCTCAACTAATACTTTCCGAATACCTAACACCACCTTTATAGTCACCCTGTTACGGTGTGACGTTTGATGTCATTAAAGTATTCTTTCGGTATTAGTGATTGACATGATCTCATGGTCTAAGGAACAAGATTACTTCGAATGCAAGATATAACAATATAAACTAAATGACTTGATCGTATTGTTATACTTAGTTTGGGTATTATATTCATCACATCATTCTCCTAATGATATGATCCCGTTATTAACAACATCCAATGTTCATGATCAGGAAACCTTGATAATCTGTTAATCGACGAGCTAGTTAAAAGAGAGGCTTTACTAGGAACCATTGTTTGTTTATTAAACACACATGTATCAACGTTTCCGGTTAATACAATTCTAGCATGAGAAATAAACGTTTATCATAAACAAGGAATAATATAATAAACACTTTATTATTGCCTCTCAGGCATATTCCCTTCAAAAGTTGACATGATCATGTCTCTACTTACCAAGTGATACGTCCCAAATGTATCTATAATTTCTGCTTGTTCCATGCCCTTTTATGTGACATTGCTATATGTTTTTCTAATCTTTTATATCATTTTACACATATTTGGACTAACCTACTAACTCCGTGCACCCAGTGCCAGTTTCTGTCTACTGATGTCTTTAAGTTGCAGGTATTTTTCCCTCAATTTATACAGCTCCAAAAATTCTATAAAAAATAAGATAAAAAATCAGCGAGACAAAGCTTTCGGAGCCCCGAAGGAGAGCCGGAGGGGGGTACCTCCCTCCCAGGCGGCCAGGTGGCGCGGCCCACCTCCTCGCTACGCCACCAGGGCGCCTGGGAGGTGGGGACACCCCGTGGTGCCTCCCTTCGGCCTATATTACCTCCTCGTGCTGAAAACCCTCGAGGAGAACCCTGCATCGTGAATTTCCTCTTTGTTCCGCCGCCGCCGTGCTTCCAATATCGGGAGCACCAGAAAACCCCTTCCTGGCATCCTGCCAGAGGGAGGATCGACTTCCGGGAGCTTCTCCACCACCATGGACGCTTCCCAAATGTGTCATGAGTAGTCCCCCTTGGACCATGGGTCCATGACCGGTAGCTATGTGATGTCTTCTCTCCAATATTGTTCTTCAATTCGTAGTCCTTGTGAGCTACCCTACATGATCAAGGCACCTATGTAATTTTTCTGGTGTTGCTATGCTATGTTTGCTGGGATCCGATGGATTATGAGATTATGTTCAGATCATGATGAGTTATATATTTGGTTTACCTTTTATATTTAGTTCTTGAGTAATTCTTTGCATGTTCTCTGTTTCTTTTTATTGCTTTGGCCAAGTAGTAGATAGTAACTCCTAGAGGGAGCGTTTATGCATGATTGTGGGTTCATCCCTGATACGTCCCAAACGTATCTATAATTTATGCTTGTTCCATGAACTTTTATGTGACATTGCTACATGTTTTGCTACACTTTTATATCATTTTACACATATTTGAACTAACCTACTAACTCAGTGCACCTAGTGCCAGTTTCTGTCTGCTGATGTCTTTTAGTTGCAGGGATTTTACCCCAATTTTTAGAGCCCCAAAAATTCAAGAAAAATCATATAAAAATAAGCGAGACAGAAGCTTCCGGTACCTCGAAGAGGGCCAGGGGGACCCACCTGGCACCAGGCGGCTAGGTGGCGCAGCCCCACCCCTGGCCGCGCCACCAAGGCGCCTGGGAGCCTTGGGCTACCCCGTGCTGCCCCATTTGGCCTTTATTACCTCTTCGTCCAGGAAACCCTCGAGGAGAATCCTGCATCGCAAAATACCTCTCTATTCTGCCGCCGCCGCACTTCCAAGATCGGGAGCACCAGAAGAACTCTTCCAGGCACCCTTCCGGAGGGAGGATTGACCTCCGGGAGCTTCTCCACCACCATGGACGCTTCCCGGATGTGTCGTGAGCAGTCTCCCTTGGACCATGGGTCCATGACCAGTAGCTATGTGATGTCTTCTCTCCAATCTTGTTCTTCAATGTTTATTCCTTGTGAGATGCCCTACATGATCAAGGCACCTATGTAATTTTTCTGTTGTTGTTATGCCGTGTTTGCTGGGATCCGATGGATTATGAGATTATGTTCCGATCGTGATGATTTATATATTTGGTTTACCTTTTATATTTTGTTCTTGAGTAATTATTTCATGTTCTCCATTTCTTTCTATTGCTTTGGCCAAGTAGTAGATAGTAACTCCAAGAGGGAGCGTTATGCATGATTGTGGGTTCATGCCCCCCGATGTCTAGCTTGAGTGACGGAAACATGAGACTAGGGGATGTGTTGTTGCCACCAGGGAAAAACCATGGTTCTTGTAACCGCGGTTGCAAGGATTGTTTACCTTACGCATAGATTGTTAATGCAATTGTCTATTGCTTTGAGTTTACACTTTGGGTGGGGCTCGCAACTTAATACCAGCGAGATGTTCTGGATAGATATCTCAAGGTGTATGATTAGTGAGTAGATGCAGATGGATTTCGGTCTACTTGTCTTCGCGTACTGCCCATACTTTTGAGCCTCTTACTTTCAAGTAGCATAATTAGCATTGCGGTGCATTTATAATTCTATCCATTGCCTAGCTGTAATTAGTTCACCCAGCTTAGCTGTTTTATCGTCTTTTGGGAGAGAGACATCACTAGTGAACATAAAGGGACCCCGGTCCGTATTTCCACCATTGTTTACACCTCCACTTTATTTACTGCTTTTACTTTCCATTGCAATTATCACTACCTCTATCTTTATCCCTTGCGTTTGGTCCTTTGTAAACGACAAGACCGGAGGGATTGACAACCCCTCTGTACTCGTTGGGAGAAAAGTTATTTGTTTATGTGTGCAGGTCCAGGTAACGCAAGTGATTATCATCAAACATCGCCTCACTTGCCGCGGCATCTACTTGTCGATCCTTGGATTCCTCCTGGATGCGATAAACCTTACAGCCACCGAGGGAAATTTTTCTACTACGCTACTTCTCAACCTTCCACTTGGGGTAGCCAACGAGGAGCACTACTTCAATGTCATCAAGTTAAATTTCTGGCGCCGTTGTCGGGGACTCCACTCTTTAAGATAGGGGAGTTGCACACTATCTTTGATCTTTGCTTTTTAGTCTTATTAGTTTACCTTTCAGTTTTTATCTTAGTGTCCTTCATCAAAAACCACAAAAAAATTAGTTACCTTGCTTTTAGTTGTCCTTTCTCTTTAGTCAATCATGTTAGGACTTGGTGCTTTGAGGGAATCAGAAGTTCTGGACTTTCATCAAAGGGATGGAGAAAATATGAAGAAGGCGTGGGACAGAATTTCTGATGCACATAGGAGAATTATGCGTTGGATACCTATAAAAATTGTGGTTAGAATTTTTTACCATGGTCATTTTAAATGGTGCAAAAACTCTATTGATATTATAGCTGAAGGAGATTTCTTAGAGTGTGATGAAGCTAGAGCTCTTGATATTATACATGGTCTATCTAGTTACTTTGTTTATGATCATAGTTTTGATACTGTTATAGATAGACTTGCTACTATTGAAAAAAGAATGGATGATCTAGACTTGAGGAAACTAGAGAAACCCAAGCCCAATAAGAAACATATTTTGGAGATAGATAATGACTGGGAGCCTTTTGTTAGAATTAGCATCTCTAACCAAGACTTCCTTGCTTATTGTGATATTGAATCCATGGATTCTACAATGCCCAAAAGAATGTATGATATGCTCAATTTGAAACATTTTGATACATGTTCTTTTGGTGTTCGTCTTGTTGATTCTTTCGTAAAGATACCTTTAGGAAGGATCGATGATGTTCTTATTATTTTCAATGATAATTATGTTCCTGTTGATTTTCTTGTGATGGACATTGAGTGTGATCCCTCATGTCCAATTATTTTGGGACGTCCTTTTCTTCGCACTATTGGTGCTATCATTGACATGAAAGAGGGGACCATTAGATTCCAATTACCCCTCAAAAAGGGAATGGAACACTTCCCTCGAAAGAAGATCAAGTTATCCTTTGAGTCTGTTACACGGGCAAGCTATTATTTTGATATTGATAAAACTTGATTTTCTTTGTATCATGCCTAGCTAAAAGGCATAAAAGAAAGCGCTTGTTGGGAGGAAACCCAAGATTTTTTTACTTTCAGTTTTAGTGGTCTTGATGTTTGTTACTACTGTAGCATCATCATTGTATCTTTATTTTCAAGATTTGTGCCAAGTTATAGCCTTCGATTGCAAGAAAGTTCAAAAGTTGTGACATGCTGTCCAGAAACAGATTATGTCCCCTTGACGGAAAAATTGGCCATAAATCACTAGATCATATTTTTTTATCTGAATTTTTTTGACAGCATGGTCTATACAATTAGATTTCGTGCGTCTGTTCTGAGTTTTCTTATTTGAGTTACATAAGTACCCAAAAAATATATTTACTACCTGCTAGTGTATTTTTCACAGATTCTGCCACGTTTTGCTTTTTCATCGTTTTGCAAACCTTAAGCTTGCTTTTACTTTGCAAAAACTTTTTGGCAACCATTAGAAACAGTAGATCTTCAAGAATATGTTTATTTCTAGTGGAGAAAAAATATTTTATCATGGGTACTAACCACTCTAATCAGCTTATGATGAGTTTCGTATGAAGGGAGTTTCCAAGTATGCGAAGGGAGATGAGGAAAGAAGATTCGGGAGTGTCAAGCGCTCAAGCTTGGGGATGCCCCCATGCACCCCCAAGATATATCCAAGGAGACTCAAGCGTCTAAGCTTGGGGATACTGTCAGGGGGATGGATCAGGCCCATAGACCCGGCATTAGAAACCTCCGGGCCGACTTATGTACGAAGGCCCATAAAGAAGACCCGACCAGGAGTCTGATGTGCCAAGCGTGAATATTGAAGCCCTAGAAGGATTTCGACTTACCTTGTATAGCACGTAGCAAAACTTGAAAAGTAGAATAGAACTCCACATCGTGTAGGAGTCGGACTCTAGGAATCCCGGGACCCGGCACCTTTATAAGCCGAGGACCACGGGAGCCAGAGCCAGAACTTACATCAAGCCAGGTTTAGACAACTCGCACCAGGGCCTAGATCTCCACGAGACTAAGCCGGCGAAACATCACTATTGTAATTGATACGATTGACTCTTCCTATTGAAGAGTCGACCCCCCTATAGTCAGAAAGTAGGAGTAGGTCTTTACCGCCCCGTCGGGGCCGAACCTGGGTAACTCGCCGAGTCCTGTGCCTATGTCGACTCTCTCCTTGAAATCGCCTCGCAGAAAAGGTCCCGAGATAATTCCGACTCTACGGACATTTGCCGTGACTTTCCCACGACAGTTGGCGCCCACCGTGGGGCCTGCGCTCGCAGGTGTTGAAATTCTAGGGGGAGCTCTGCAAGGGATGGAAGGATTAGTCACTGGACGAATCACAAGAAGCCGGAGCGGAATGCTCTGCATTGACGACGCCACCTGGGGAATCGAAGCTGATTTCATTGAGTCAGGCTATCAGGTCCAAGTCGGCTCCATCCACCTCTTTATCGGTGGACTGAACGGGACGGAGCCGGAGCCGGATCATTATGTTCCTACTGAAGCAGCAAGCCGGCGACTCGCCGACGCCGATCACGCCTTCATCGGATTTATCAACGAACCCCCGAAGTTGACATGCTCTGTCGAAGCCCTGATGGGTGATGAGCCGACAATACTCCCTGAACAAGGCAAAGTCCATATGGAAACGCAAGGGCAGCCACCAATCAGGATTTACGGCCTGAAAAACGCAGCAGCCACCTATCAACATGTAGGGAAGAGCTACTTCGAGAAGAAGATAAGTCAGAACGTGCACACTTCTGTGGATGACGTATTCGGGTCCCGGTCAACCGACACACTTAACGGTGACCTAAAATTTCCTTTTAAAGAATTAAGTCGGCTTGACACCACCCCCCATCATACTTTCGTCGGGTTTATTGGCGAGCTCCTACAACAGGAGCACCGTGACGGAACCCCAAACCACGACGAGGATGGTTTCTTCGACGCCGACTCATGTCGAGAAGAAGACAAACGCTCAGACAACAGATCAATTCGATCCATCGGGGAAGGTAGACTCGGATCCAATCCAGAAGAATACGACCCAGACATTCCTTACTTCGACGAGTCGGCTCATGCGACACATGGTAATGCCGTCAGAAAATGAAAACGGCTCAGAACTACGAACTACCACTGTGTGGCAGCGACTGAGCCAGAACAGAACCGACTCTGACGAAGATTTAGAAGAAAAATAGAGAAAAACCTGGGAACATAAAGCGCAAGATCGACTTTCACAGGAAATACAATATGACAAGGCTCAAGAGCCAACAGGACACCGGCTTACACCTATAACCAATGCGCTAAGACGCATAAAGGAGGTAGCCGAGGACCTAAAAGGACTCGTGGAGGCCATCACCAGATACGCCGAGTCTAGTGAAGAAAAACATGAGGAGTCCCAACTTCAATGTCGGACCCATCACAGAAAGTGCAGACGCAACCTGAACTTGCAGGAATACAGTAGCAACCACTCCCAGAGATACGAACGGCCGCCAAGAAAAGAAAAAAGACACCGGGATTGTGACAAAGCTATGAAGGAAGCTTGCCCAAAACATTCCGGACCGGGCCGCCTCGCTAACCACACCTGGGATCAGTGCTACTTCATGCAGGAGTACAGACGCCAAATCGAAAAAAACACTATAGAGGCAAGTCGATACGACGACGGCCCGACCAACTCACACAGCCGCAAGAGGCCAAGACACCTGGTGATAAGAACATGGACTCATTCACAATAATAAAGCCGATCCGGGTTATCAAACCCAGGAAACAGGCCAAAGGACGAGACATCCCAACACTTCATTGCAGTAAAGAAATAGATATTGGTCATTGAAACCTGCTGACTCAGGAAGTAAACGAAGAAGCCGGCAGCCCATGTACTTATCAACAAATGAAAGAACAAGGGATATCATCTGACTCCGTCCCTACTAACCTAGAGTCGGCCATCATCTACCATATAAAGTCGATTCTCATCGCACCAGCTCTCTCCACTCTATAAATAGTTGACTCTCATTTACTGGCTCTCGTCACATACAAATGAACAAGTCGATTGTAAAAAATCATTGTTGATTGACTATAGCCTCAACGACTTTGGCATGCATTATATCTTATACTCACTTTACGTGCAATTGCATTATACATATCATACTTCGCATTATTATTCTCTCAGAAACTTGGGGGCTTGATCAACTCTCAAATGTTATCTGAGCACTTATGTGTTTATTTCGGGGATAGCTCAGGGGACCTGATGGTACTCATCAAACCTTTAAAGTGAGAAAACCCGGCACATATGTGTAATTACATGTATATAGCTTATTTCAGAGAAATCTTGGGGGCTTGATTCATCTCGTCGAGTCTTAACCAAGAAAACTCGGCATATACATGTGGCACTCCACGCCTTATAATCGCCTGTATGTTCGATGATCATACGATCTAAATACGCGAAACCCGGCTAAAAAACTCTCAAGAAGAAGTTTTAAAGCAAACGGAAAAACGTTGATCAATGTGAGACGGCATACAGAGGAGTTCCGACTCATGGATAACCCAAAATTCTTCTCAACAAAGAGAAGATGAGGAAAAGATGAATCCAGATTCGACTTCTATATGAGCATTTATATTTTCTTTTTTGCATACATTAGCATCATTACATACTCTTTTTATTTTTTCCAAAAAATTATATCTTGAGCATTGACCTGTGTGACTCAGTATGACACAAAAGATTCTCATACTGACTCATGGGGACTATAGCTCAAAAAAATTCTATGACTCAGTATAACACAAAAGATGCTCATACTGACTCATGGGGACTACAATTTTTTCATTACATCTTCTGCATATATAAAGTCGACTTTGGTCGCGACGGCTATCGCCATATATATATAAAGTCGACTTAGGTCGCAACGACTATCGCCATACATATAAAGTCGACTTCGGTCGCCACGGCTCTCGCCATAAGTATAAATATCGATATTCGTCGAACTGGCCCTAGCCAACTTATTTGGAAACTGGGAATAAAACCCATCGTGTCATGTCTATGTGACTTGGCAAATTCAAAGATAAACCTATGTGACTCAGCACTGCACACAGATGCACACACCGACTCATGGGGACTACACTTCAAGGTTTCTTCTCAAAAGAAGACTCGGTACATCACCCAGCTGAATATACCGACTCTTGGGGAGTAACACTTAAAAAAATATGCAAAGGATTGTAAGTCACCAGAATTGATGCGGGTAAAGATAACCCAGCACTTTGAGGGCTACAGTTCAAATTATCCTAGTGAGTCGGCACGACGATCATACCGACTCATGAAGATCACAATCCGAAAGTATCTATGATTCGGCTCATGACAGATAGAAAAGCTTGTCCAAACAAGCAACAAACAGGTCAAAAGACAGAAAGTCGGATGGCATTGTAAAGATAAACATCCAAAAGCCGAAAATATAAAATTCAATGCCATAAAAGTATCTGACCACACGCGGGTCACAAAGTCACAGGACACATTTCCCAATATTACAAAACCCGGCGCTACAGGCCGCACAAATATTATAAAAAGTTTTTTCATCTCAAAAAGAGACTTACGACGGGACATTGGCCTGACTCTGAGACGACGACCCGGCAACATTTGCTGATGGCAAGATCTCACTGTGACTCTTCATTAAATCCACATCAGCGATGTCATCCATCATTAAGTCATCCTCTTCTCCTCCTGGAAACGGCTCCACAGGGTTCCCCGGATCCAAGGCCACCTTCGAAGGAGGGAGAAGAGAAAACTCAACAGGAGTCGGCAGATTGATCCGACGCCTCTTCTTGCTCTCATCATATACAGTCTCTAGCCGACTCAGCTCGATGTCATCAGCAATCTTGGTGGCAAAAGGGCGAGTTTCTTTATGTACCTTGATAAAATCCTCCTTTGAAAAATTTGACTCATCTGCCTTAAGCTCTGGGAAGCCGGCAGCAAGACGGTCCAGCTTCAAACTAGGATGATATACCTTGGCAAGTTCCAAGCCACGCATCACTCCCATGCAGCAAGCCGACCGCTTCCCCAACTTGACCCACTCAGGTATAATTGAGAGAGGACCCATCATATCAGTTATTCTCTTCATGCTTGGGGGCCTGGGCTGAGTTGCATAAATCGCTTTACATGCACCCTCAAACAATTGTTTGACCAAGGAAAATGTGGAAGTCAGCTTCATAGCAGGCATCTCACCCAGAATATCATGATCTTTGCCTATTGAAAAGACAAAAAGCAATCAAAGTCAGCAAGCAAACAAAGAAAATTGGAACACCTAGATTCAAAAAAGCAACTTAGCCCACTCACCAAAGATGGCTGACACAAGCCAGTGGATGCTATCCTTGAGTGTCTCCAGCTTCTTCTGCGCCGACTTTAATTTCCGCTCGGCCGTATCATGCTGAGCGGTTGCATCATTTATAGCTCTGCTCAGAACATTTGCAGATTCAGACATGTCAGCTCTGACGGCTTCCAGTTCTTTGTCCCTCTTTGTCAACTCTTCACGGAGCCGGCCAATTTCTTCCTCAGCTCCTTTCAGCTTTGCCGAGTCTGCAGCGAGCTGTTCCTCCATTTGACGCTTAGATTGCCCAGCATCCATGGCAACAGCCTACAAGTAACGAAATATTACTAAGTATTTAGTTAGGCCTATTGCCTAAACAAAGTTTCTTGGGGGATAAAGCTACAAATAAACAAACATGACCCGGTAGAAACGTAATCACATTCTGCCGGCTCATGGGGGCTACAGCTCAAAAAACTATGATGACTCGACATACCACAAAATTGGTATATTGATCCATGGGGGCTACAGTTCAAGCTTACTATAACTCAGCACACTACAGAATGAGTATACTGACTCACGGCTCATACATATTATTTATTATAACCCAGCATGGCAATCAATCACCAAGCAGGCTTATGGGGGCTACAGATATATAGCATCAAGGACAGTGCAGGAAAGTACATACCTCATAACGCCCCCGAAGCTGGAGGAATAAACTATGCTGTTCTAAAGAACAAGCTAAAGACCGCTTGAATAAATCTTCAAGAAACGCCTTCTCATATACTGGCTCAGTGGGCTGACCTATCACCTGACTCTTGTCGTCCAAAACCTTCATTATGGTCGTACTAGCAGGTGGGTCACCCTTCCGAGTCCCAGTGATCAAAACTTCATCAGCAATTGCCTTATCCTTGGAAGGAGCCGGCATAGAACTTGATGCAACCACCACCTTTTCAGAAGAAACAGTCGGCTTATCCAGGCCGGCTTCAGGAGAATTATCCTTGTATATGTGTGATGGGCTTGACTCGTCTAAGCCCTCCTTCTTCAAAGCTTCAGAAACCGAAGCCTCTGGCAATTTCTCAGATATAATAGCCGACTCCTTAGCAAAACAAGAGTCGGTCAGGTCCTTGGGGTCAATTCGAGCGCTGCTCCAAAACAAAAATAGAATGTGTGAACAAACCATACATACAAAGGACAAACTCACCGTCCTAAAGAAAGAAACACTTACCCACGGTTGATTGGGAAAACCGACATCTGGACAGAAGAGCCCTCAGAAGAAGGAGTACCGGCTCCACAATCACCACCTTGATGTTTTCCCTCAGAAATCCCCGCCGACTGATGAGAAGGAGCTGCGACTAAAATCGACTTCTGTCGGACTTTTCCGGGCTCATCGCCCAAAAACACAAGAGGGTCCGCTGAGTCGGAACTACGGGTATGCCTCTTGCGACTTTGTGCCTATAAACAAAAAGCATAAGACACAAGCTTATCTCAAATCATCGTAGAAAGAGCCCGAAAAGATATTACCGGTGGATTGGCGACTTTGCTCTCTTTACGAGAGTTGGCCCTGACAGGAAGAACTTCCTTTTGTTCTTCTTCATCTTCATCATCGTCCTCTTCCGAGTCATCCTGAAGGAACAAAAAGGGTAAGAAGAAGACATCACAAAATAAACAATCAAGTGAATCTTACCGAGTGACTCGAACTTTTAGCATCGACTTCTTCCATAGGGAGGTCTTGCCCCACATTCCACCATGAATCATCTTCCTGGAAAGTGAGAATTTTGAAGGTTAAAGACCTTTAGACAAATTTATGTCAAGGAAGAATAAACAAATAAACATACCGGAAGAGCCGGATTGGCTTTACAGAACGGGAGAAGGCCGACTTTCTTGATGTCCTCTATGCGCTCAGCAAGAAGTTTCTTGCAAGTCGTCACTAGAGATCCTCCAGAAATCTCCTTTTTCGCAAAACACATGGGGTCGCCCGGCCTCGAGTACTCGCACATGAGTCGGTCTCTCACGCTAAGAGGCTGGATTTGCCAACCTATCCAACATTTGATCAGGTCTGTCCGAGCAAGACCATGAGCTAACAAAGCTTTTATCCGAGCCATAATCGGCTCATGTTTTTTCTTGTGAGCATCTGAAGGAAAAATACTCAAGCCATCATGAAATTCAAGCCGACTCTCACGAAAGCCAGGCAGAGGATTTTCCTTCTCAGGAATTTCAACGGTGCAGTAAAAGAAAGATTTTTCCATGTTTTCACATGGGAGCTCAACTTGAGTGATGGGTAGCTCGACTTGGCGCGCTTCTGGATAGTAACTCCACCGCACTCCAAAGCCGGGCCTCCACTTTATTCAGTCTGCTTGTTGCAGTAATAAAACTCGGCAAACAGAGCTAAAGTCGTCTTCATCTGCAGAAAAGCCTCGCAGAACAATTGGAAATGACAGATATTGAGTATCGAATTGGCATTCAGATCCTGAGGATGCAACTTGTAGCAGTGCAGCACATTCCTGAAGAACTTAGAGCCAGGAGGACGGAAACCTCTGGTGATATGATCAGCAAAAACAACGACTTCATCTCCCTGAGGCTGAGGCCGGGTCTCCTTTCCAGGAGCCCGCCACTTAATTTCGGCTTGGGGAGGCAAAATCCCCTCTGTCTCCATCTCCTTCAAAAAGGCATCAGTAACCCAGCTTTTTGACCAGTTAGCTTCTAAATTCGGCCGCGGAGCTGGAGGTTTGGCCCTGTCGGCCGACTTCTTACTTTTTTCCGCGGCGACTTTTCTTTTATCGGCAGCAACTTTCCGGCCCATGGTACGGAAGTCGGCTCTAGAAAAATAAAAAAACTAAAGTCGGTCATAAATCGACTTACGAAGAAAATACACAAACAATTTTCGCAAAATACAGCGGGGCGAATGGATCTAACCAACCCGAGAAATAGGTGAAAAATGATGAACAGATCTACGACTTGCAAAAAACTGAGAACGGTTGCAAGATGAAAATGGATCTGTAAACTACGGCGGCACGACGAAGTAAACACTTCCGAAGTTTCGCATTATCAATCCTATCCTGTATACCAACATGCATAGTGCGTCTCCAGTAGGATGTATTGATCTACTAAATACAGTAGAGACTGAAGCTCGCAACAATGGAGATAAGTAAAAGAACTACAGCGCAATGGAGTTGATAGGAAACTTACCTCGACGACGTGCAAGAATGGCACGGTCCCAGACCGTCTCGCGCGAAACGATGAGGGAGGAAAGATGCGGAACGGAGACGAAGGGAAAAGCTTCCTGTTCTCCGGTGCACAAGGAAGAAGAAGAGCAGATGAGAATGGGGTAATGAGAATAGGTGTGGACGGGGATGTATTTATAAAAGGACCTCTGCTCAAAATTCGAGGCGTCGCTAACCGCAAGCTAAATGGCAGGAGATCCCTCGATTTTCACGAAAAACCTAGGCAGAATTAATTGCGCCACCAAAATCGAGGCAGACCGTTTAAAGCCCCTTCAAGGAAACATTTGAGGAATCAGATTCGTTATTGTCTAAAGAAGATTCTGGAAATATTGGTCGACTCAACCAGAAGAGCCGACTCCATAAAGATCAAGGAATTAAAGCAAGATTGAAGAGAGACGACTCCGACTCCCAATCAACGTCAAGCATAAAGTCAGACCTTGATCCATGAAGATCCGGTGGCAGTAAAGAAGATAGAAGGAGATTGCTGTGAAGACTGAAGCATCACAACAATCCTGGGGTCTAATGTCGGGGGGATGGATCAGGCCCATAGAACCGTCATTAGGAACCTCCGGGCCGACATATGTATGAAGGCCCATAAAGAAGACCCGACCAGGAGTCTGATGTGCGAAGCGTGAAGATTGAATCCCTAGAAGGAATTCGACTTACCTTGTATAGCACGTAGCAAAACTTGTAAAGTAGAATAGAACTCCACATCGTGTAGGATTCGGACTCTAGGAATCCCGGGACCCGGCACCTTTATAAGACGAGGACCACGGGAGCCAAAGCCAGAACTTACATCAAGCCAGGTTTAGACAACTCGCACTAGGGCCTAGATCTCCACGAGACAAAGCCGGCGAAACATCACCACTGTAATCGATACGATCGACTCTTCCTATTGAAGAGTCGATCCCCCTATAGTCAGAAAGGAGGAGTAGGTCTTTACCGCACCGTCGGGGCCGAACCTGGGTAACTCGCCGAGTCCTGTGCCTATGTCGACTCTCTCCTTGAAATGACCTCGCAGCAAAGGTCCCGCGATAAGTCCGACTCTACGGACATATGCAGTGACTTTCCCACGACAGATGCCCCCGTGCATCCCCTTCTCCATCAACAATCATCAGTTCGTCCTTCTCCATACTATATTTTTATAACTTCATATGTTATGTGCTAAACTTGGAGCGCCTCGCTCTTTACTTTTTAGTTTGTTTTAGTTTTGATTGTTGTTCATAAAAATTGGATGTCGGGACCCGGAATTAGCGTATATAAGCCTCGCTACAACACAATCATATGGAGAGCCGAGAACCGTACCCACTTGTCTAAGCAGACAAGGCCAAGCACAGAACGTTCTCGGAAAGCATCGAACATGAGGGGCATCCCATTCAGGCCGGATGATCCACTGAGATGGGTCCTCATCGTCCGCACACAAGTCTAACTGATATGGGTGGTGAATTCCCATACTCATAGACAAGTCGCCTCAACCATACTATCGATTGTATTATAACCCTTACATAGACTTACTCCAGCCCGATCACTTAGTCGGGGTCTAGGGCGGGCTCGATCATACATCAAAGTGTGCACGAGACAGAGTCTCGAACAATCGCATCGCGATGCCCCAAGCTGCGCACATCTAAGGGCCACTTGGTGTATAAAAGACCGCCAGCCAGATCACAACTAAGGTCTCGAAAACCCATACAAAGACATGCATGTTATAAACATACACGCAGCACACATGCCTTGTATGAACAGCAGGTATCATTGCAATTCTCTACAAAGTATATATATTTATTAATAACTCTTACAGAGTGCACACAGAGATCACAAGCATGTGATCCAACATTACAACAAGCATGCGGAAGCAAAGTAGGTCTGAGTACAGACAAGTTTAACAAATGGCTTAGAGAAGCCTTATCTAAAAACAAGCCCTCCACAAGGGAACCAGTCGTCTGACTGGGACTACACTAGCTTGGTCTTGGTCTGAGTCTTCAATCTTCGAGCTTCAGGTAGAAGCCACCATCGGGTTCGGTGGGTTCATCTAAAACATAGATTAAGCAAACATGAGTAAAAAATCGTACTCAGCAAGACTTACATAGGAGCTATACTACTCATGCACATGTATCAAGGTAAAGGGAGGTGGGGTTCACTTGCAGAAGTGCCAGCTTTGACTTGGCTAGTCCTGAACTACGAGTACCAGACTTGAGGTAAGAAGCGTACACGAGTCCACTACATCTCTTCAACCAATTACACCACTATGGTTACTTCCTCGACTTCCCCACGAGAAGCACACCATAGCACTCACGCTTATCTTGCGAGTTTTAGAAGTATCCAGTTCAAGTTGTCTAATAATCAAGCTAAGCTTTCCAAGCAGTCCTTAACCGCGGACGCGGCTATTCGAATAGTTTTGTTAACCCTGCAGGGGTGTACCGCTACACACACGTGCCATCAGTTACCGCCATTTGCGTGTCACCGTTCAAGAGATGACAGCGAGGATGCCACCACAACCGTTACCTCATAGCCGATCTAGTCCATGAAAGCCGCCTATCTGGGTTGTCTGCCACTATCGTGAACCCGGCCGGTTTACCGAAGTGGACCCAGACGATGTGTGCGTGGTGCGAAAGCCGGTCTCGGATGAGCCGTTCTCTCACTTGGCTACCAGGCCACAATACCTACAGAAATCCGAACTATTGCGACATCTGGACATCGAAGGGGATGAGTTAGTAAGCCGAGAGGGGTCAGTGAGCCCAATGTGTGGTTGTACTCTTCATCTTGGATCACCACACAAGAACTCGGACTTAGGGCGGTGTTCAACGAGACAACCCACCGTGTACTCCTACACAGCCTCTCATCGTTCACCTTGTATTAGGGTCGATTCACCAACACATTTCACTTTCATCAACACCATGTTTATCATCATCCCGACTCACATCATAAGCAACCTCATTGTACCACTAAGCATGCAATAAGCAGTAACAGTTGCAGGGGTCACATGATATCAATCAACTCCTACATCTGCTAGGATTGTGGTTTGCTTACTACTGTGACAAGATGATAGGTCATGTAAAGGACATGGGTTCAACTATGCGATAGAAACGTTATCATGGTGATCATCCTAAACAATGCATAAGCGAGACATGAGAGGGAAGTGGGATTTTATCGACATGATCAATGGGGGTTTGCTTGCCTTGCTGACGAGGTTCAGTCACGGGGTCTTCAACGAAGGGGGTGATATCGAGCTCCGGATCCACTTCTATCCGAGCAAACAATATAAACAAAGCATAAATAAGTTGCAATGCTCAAGCACATGATTAATTTGTCAAATGATGTGAATTGTATTGGTGTGATCTAGGTTTCATTTGCAACAAGTTAATTGAAGTTGATTTGAAAGTGAATTCAAATTCAAACTCCAAATGTATTTAAATTGGTCCAAGTTGCATTTGCTAGCATTTGTATTTTGTAATCCAAATGATCATGTGTGGAATAAGCTTCTGAAGTGTAGGTGAAATGTAGCATAATTCCATGGTCTAAGTTGCAAGATCAAATGATTTGAATTTGAATTAAATTCAAATAAACCAAATGACATATGCTACTGATCCCATTTTAAAATCAACTCCAACAAAGTTGAAAGTTGCATATTTGGAAAGATAATTTTCTCCTGATCATTTTTCATATATTATTTGTTATATTTGGAGTTAGGATGAATTAATTATGAATTTCCAAAGTTTGCCCTACTTTCTGGAATTTCTGTAATAATTTAAATCTCTGGAAAATCCTTTATTGCGTCACTGCGGTGTCATGCTGGCGTCAGGGGGGTTTGACCCGAGTCAAACTGACAAGGGGGCCCCACCTGTCAGCCACAGTGGGGGTTAACCCGGTTTAATTAAGTTAAACAGAGATTAGGGGTTGTGGGTTACACTGTCAGTGGCTGCTGGGGGAGTGGTTAAGGGGTCATTAGGCCTAATCGGCCGGCGGTTAACCGCCGGCGGCACCAGTGCGGCGGCGCTCGCACGGGTCCGCGATTCCGGCCAACGTTTTGCCCGCAGAGGTCATCCACGGGTAGCTGGAGCCCGTGCGCATCGCGTGGAGTACACCGGGGACCTCGGGAAGGCCTGGAGCCATGCCGGCGACGAGGAGCGCGACGGCCGGGCTCGGGCTCAGATGGAGACGGCGACAGAGGCCAAGGAAAGAAGAATTGAGGGCACGGGCGTGCAGCTCTTGGTCGTCCGCGACGGATGGAGTAGTCAGGGGTCAAAGGTTTTGCCTCAGGCCACGGCTACGTCGTCGGGCGCGGCGGCCGGACTACTGTCGACGGCGACCAGAAGAAATCGAGCACGGGCGAGGCTGGGGACAGGGGGGAAACGCAGAGGGGCTCACCAGGAGCACGCTGGAGAGGACGGCGAGGTCGTAGGGGTGTTGAAGGTGACGAATTCCGGCGAAGACTCCGCGGCGGCCGACGATGAGAACGACGAAGGGGACGGCGTGCTTCGGGCTCCCGGGGCCGATTCCTCTGGCACGGAGAAGAAGACGACTTCGAGGAGTCTTTTGGACACGGCGGTGCGGCTAAACGGAGCCGTTGGCCGCGTCGGCCACGACTGCGTGCTCCGGCAGGCGCTCGGGAAGGTGAGGAATACGGCGTGGGGAGAGGGGGAGGAGGTCCAGTGAGAGAGGAAGGGGTGCGGGGGGGGGGGGTTGTGTGCGGCTCCGTGGCACAAGAGAGAGGGAGGGGGGGTCTAGAAGGGCCTGGAGCCTCGTCGTGTCGTCGTCGCCGCGCTCTGCCTCCAGCGAGGTGCTTGGAGGAGCGGGGAGGAAGAAGACAAGGCGGCTCGGTGGGCTGGGCCGAGGCGACAGGAGGTGGGCCTCGCTGGTGGGCGACAGGTAAGCTGTGTTGTTTTCTTTTCTTTTTATATTTTCTGTAATTTTGTTTTGCCTCAGTATTAAATACCTAGGCATTTTATAAAATACCCAAAACTTTTATGTGGTCTTAGAAAATAAGTAGCTAGCCACTTATAACCTTTGGGCATTTTTGAAATTCAAATAATTTGAACTTCAATTCAAATAGGGTTTTATTTAATTTCCAAAGCCACTGTTTGAATATTAGAAAATTCCATGGGGATGGGATTGCTCCCAAATCATTTTTAAAATGATCAGCACCATTTATAAGAATTTTCCAAATGTTCAAATGATTTTTGGAAAAATATTTTTATCTGGCCATTTGATTTAATTTCTCAGGGCTTTTCTATTCCCCATTTTTTATTTTCTTTTTGAATTTTTGCATGATGCAAAGTAGCACTTGATCCTAGATCACACCTAACTTGGGGTTGTGACATTGGATCCTAGCCTTTATTGTTTAGGAGAGAAACACGCTCCACTCCATCGTAGAACAAAACATAGGCTTGCATGCTTATCTTTCTTTGTATGTGTTTTTTATCTGTTTCATAGATGTTGTCATGCTTAGCTCTTAGTTTTCATGCTTATCTTGTTAAGAGCTTTTCTTTAGGTTGTTCTAGGAACTCTCTTGATTTTTCATGTTTATCTTTTTTAGAGAGTTGACTTGTTGCACTGAGTTGTGTGCCTTTCATCAGTAGGTAACTAAGGTTACTATTACAAGTGTAGTAGTAACATGCAATAGTTTTGAGGTATTGATTTGAGTAATGTTTGGATATTAGGGAGCCAAGAGCTTGAGCATATTAGTGATAGGTGTCGTATTTTGGGCAATCCGTGCTTATTTTCAAAAACTACAAAAATTAGTTGAGAACTCTAGCTACTAGATGGATCGCTAACCTCTGGAGGGGTTGGAATATATAGAGTACCCTCACGTACCATGGGCCGAGGATGCGCAAGGATAACCAAAACCCCATACACTCCTCCTCGGGTTACTCGTCTCTTTGTGACCTCCCAATTAGATAAAGAGTTACCGATAATAAGTGCATGAGTTCTTCGGACTAATGCGAGTATTCGGTTGTTGGTACTTCCACCTTCCCATATTTTGCTAGCATCATCGGTACCGTGCATTTCCCTTTATCATCTTGAGATTTGGCGCATACTTCGCCGGTGCATCCAAACCCTTCGCACGATACGCTCTGTCATCATAAACCTCCTTATATCTTCCTCAAAACAGCCACCTTACCTACCTATCAAGGAATTTCCATAGCCTTTCTGAGATACATTGCCATGCAACATCCACCATCTCATGACTTGATCTTCATGTCATACATGCTTTTTCTTGACCGAGGAGCCGGATGCTAGTTGGGCCTTGCCCTTATTATTGATACATGACGCGCTAGTATCATTGCATATCCTGCTACACTGGTAGAGGCATACATTTGCATACATCATGATAGTTTTCATTCTTCTTTATGTTGAGTACTTCTTGTAAAGTGTGAAGATATTCTATATTCTTGAAAAATATAGAGCGTTTCCCTTAAGTGAGGAAAATATCCAAGAGAGGACAAATTAAAAGATCACAAAGAGGACAAATGAGAGATAAATAGAAAGAGCCAAAGAGGCCACAAAAATACAAAGAAAAAGAGAAAAAATAAATAAAAAGAGAGAAGGGGGCAACACTACTATTCCTTTTGAACGATCCACACTCGTACTCCATTGCTATACTTGTACTCCATAGAGATTATCATCCATGCATAACTATGTGGGGACCCTTACACTATAGAACTTGGCTTGCATATTCCAAGGATGAGCCTCCTCAAATGAGCTCTAGGTCTTCATGAGAAATCAAGTTGGATGCACCCCCACTAGTTCCATTGGAGAGCTTACCTTAGCTCATATGTGCATCCGTTGCATGGCAATCCCTACTCCTCACATCATATCTATCATTTGGATTTCTCTCGCCTATGATTGTCCTCATTGATGTGAGACTTTCACACCCTTTTTGTCTTCCTTCCCCATCATTTCTCTCTTTACCATCCTAAGTGCCAACGTATCTTGCTTGCGCTCATATATTGCATGAGTGCCCAAAGTCGAAAGGAGAGGATCAGTTTGACTTGTACCTGACTAGTGGTCTTGGGATGAGTCAAAATAAGATCCCGAAGGAGGCCAAGTGCGGAACTTTAGTAGATTCGGTTCTCAATTATACTATATATATATATATATATATATATTCTCTAATCCCATCTCCCATTGCTAGCACGCAAACACCATTTCGAGACATTCGAGTCACGGACAACAAGAGCTCTTGCACCTTTATTTTCATGCTTTGCTATTATCAATACTAAGACTCTTGCTTCTTATTATCTTGACTTTAATTTCACATCTTCCTTGCTTTACTTTGAAGTTCTTATGTGTGTTTGCATGTCACCACATAAATTATCTGTGTTATCATTTACCTACTCGAGGACGAGCAGGAATTAAGCTTGGGGATGTTGATACGTCCCATGTAACACCCCAAAAATCGGGTTATCGATTTTTGTGCTGTTATTCCTTCCTAGCTTTTTCTCCCGATCTTTTTCCCCTAGAATCTGGTTTATGACCAGATAAATCCAGACAATCCTTGACCTTGCAACCCTTTCCTCTGCCCCTTAGCAAGGCAAGATCCCTCCCCAGACCCTCGAGCCAGGATATGCAAGGATATTGCTGAGTCCGGTGCAATGTTCTTCATATCAGCTTATTTCCATTTGTGCCAATCAGTTGAATTAAAACCCGGAAAATACCTGGATATCTCTAAAGGTTGTGTAAACTTGTGGAGATGATCTTGGTGATCCTCTTGACCTCTCCCAAAGATATTGGCTATGATTGAATAAAGGAAATTGTGATTTTCTTTATAAAGCCAATAATTCCCTTCTAGCCCATTTGCAAAGGAGCTACCATTTTGGTTGCCCCATTTGTGCTCAAATGAATTTTGGAGCTCCTAGTATCCAACCCATAGCCATTTCTATCAAAACATGGGGTTTCATAGTTAAAAATTTGAGCATAGCTTCCATTTCCAAATTCAGGGCAGAATGACACTTTCCAAAGGAAGTGTTATTTATATTTGCCTATTGCCTCCCAAACGTTTTGTGCATTTTACCCTTCCCATGTCATGGTGTTGTACCAAATTTTAGCCCTAATGGCCAAGCCAGTAATGCACAATAAATTCCCAAAGTTTCTGTCCAGCAGGCAACTTTGTGAAGGAAGTGAAAGCTATCCTTGTCCATTTGAGCTGAAATTTTGTGTACATACTTATAATAGTGTATGATGAAGCTCTGCAAAATTTCAAGCCAAGGGGACCAGTGTGCTAGCCACACCACAGCACAAACAACTTCTGCCTAGTTGGTGCATTTGTAAAGGAAGTGGTATGTACAGTGGTCCATTTGTGCTCAAACTTGGCAGAGGTAATCATCTATGGATAAGATTGATGTGACAAAAGTTTCATCACATTTCACCAGATGCACCTCCCCCAGTTCAGTACAAACACTTTGCTGTGTATAGCAAGGTCAGGTCACTTTCAGTGCCCCCATGCCATGTTTGCCCTGCCAAGCATGTGCATCTTTCTCCTGAGAGGTCACCTCACACAGTGGACATGGTCCCTGGTCATTTGCACGCTCTGGCCACGTGGGTGCCTTGGTGACCATGCACATGGCGTGCTCTGCAAAGTGCTTGCGCTGGCCCCTGCTTTCCCGCGTCCTCTTCTTTGCGTCTGGGCATGTCTTTCGTGATCCCCATGCCACGCTTGACCCAGGCGTGCACTTCCCCCTCGTCTTGTAGCCCCTGGCCGCCCATGCCGACGCTGATGCTCCCCGGCATGGCCGCCGCGTGGCCATGCTCTCGATTCTTCGAGCTCGTGCTCGAGCAAGCAGCGCAGTCCCATCCTCTCCCCTCGAGCCCACGGCTCGGTCTCGCCCCGCCGTGGACGAAGCCTCCCGCCGCACCCCCACCGTGTGGCCCCAGCCACTGGCCGCCCCAAGACGTCCGAGCACGGCCCTGACGCTACCCAAGCCCCACGGCCTGGCCACCCCAGCCAGATGCTCCCGCCGCCGCGCCCGGCTGGGTGCCGCCGTCCCAGCCCGGCCGCGAGGCCACGACCGTTGCGCCCCGTCGCGAGGGCCGCTGCCCCGGCCACCCCCGTGGTCCCGCTGCCCCTGGAGGGTGCAGGACAGGCGAGCCACGCCCGAGGGTCCGGACGGCGAGCCCTCCCGCGCTGGCCACCGGCGGCAGCAACGCCGGCCGCGCCCCAGCCCTGCCCTGCATCCACGAGCAAACAGAGGAGGAGACAGAGGAAGGGGAGATGTGTGGGACTGACCTGCGGGCCCTGCCCGTCGGTAACTGAAGACCCAGACCCGCGCTCTCGTATTCCAGGAAATACGTTTTCACCGCGGGAAGACGTACTCAGTTGCCGCTTCAGGTGAAAATATGCTTTCCGGCGGCGAAAGCGCATTTTCCCTTACCGCGGCTAGAAGTGCGCTTTCCTTTTAGGAAAGCGTATTCCGGCCGAGACATTTTCTCTCTCCAGATTCGAAAGGCTATTTTGTGGACGTTCACCCGATAAGCCCCGTTTGCTGCTTATCGAATGAACGACCGTATCTCCGCGACTGTAACTCCGATTGCGATGATTCAAGCGCCCACGTTCACAGTTTTTTGAGCCCGTCGCGTTGGTATAAGTTTCATGATGTTTTGGCATTGTGAGATTTACCCTTTCCCCCGGATGTCGTTAGGCTTCACCGGAGAACCGTCGGTCCCGTCGGATCTTTTCGGAAGGTGATCGCACGTCCGTCCGACGTATTCATCGACACCCCCCATGGCAAGCAAGCCATATGATATATGCTCTAAGCATTGTGTCGTGTTGTTCTTATGTGTTTAAAATGTGATCTCGTCATGTTACTTTAACGATGAACTTAACCCTGAGCTGTTAACTTGACTTGATACGCTTATGCCATGCTTGTGTTCTATGTTTATGTCAATCATGCTATGTTCACTTGTAAGTATCATGCTTGTGTTGTTTATACATGTCTACTTGATATGATAATACTAAAAATGATCATGCCATGTTTACTGGTTAGTATCATGCCCATGTTGATTCATGTTAATTATATCATGCTGATGCCGGTAGTTTTACATGTGTTGACCTTATTCGTGCTTTAATATCCATGCTTACTAGATTCTTACCATGCCATGCTAGGGGTTGCACGTGTTTGGTGGTAGTGTTATGTTCATGCCATGTTGCCTTGTTCAATCTATGCTGCAAGAACTAATGCTAAAACTTGATGAACATAATATAACCGTTGACAAATTGCCACCGAACCGGGCTTTATTCGTGCAACCACATTTGCCTGTATGGGCGGGCGTTAGCTTGGGCTATCGTAGTGCCTTCTACAGGTATCACCAAAGATGGGGGATTATGCACACACGCTACCCTGGCCCGGTAGGTGGTGATAATCTCGACATCCAGAGTTTTTTACCCGGGAGTCCCCGTTCGGACAGTGTTTGCCACAAGGTAACCGTTTGCCAAGAGTTTGGCCGAGTGGTTTTGGTGGTAACGAAGGACACCTAACCACAAGGATACCCAAGACAGTGTGTCGGTGATACCGTAGGGAGGTTACGCGGTAGTCGAGTTTCGTTGGAGAAGTCCTAGCCCGATATTGCGGAACGAGTTCCAAGGATCCAGTGGGACAAGTTCCGGAGTGCCGGGTGGAGGAAGAACTCCATAATGTGGGTAACGTGCACAAACTCTGCAGAGTCACAATCTATTCGAATAGTCGAGTCCTCGGTCATGGGACACAGTTCGTACTAGGTCACACTATGGTCAACACAAACCGGTATAATAATGGTGCGGAGTTACTGGTCATGCGATGACCGGATTGGTTCGGTGGTAACAGAGGACACCTAACCCGTTGCATGGTCATGCGATGGCCGGAATGATTGGGTGGTAACATAAGGACACCTAATCCGTTGAGTGGTCATGCGATGACCTGTCACTTGAAGGTGGAGTCGGTAATGACTCCGAGGTAAGCTGCATGGTCATGCGAGGATCATGAGTGTTCCATGTGTTGTTTGCACTAGTCTTAATCATGGTAGAATGCTCATTTCATTATGATGATATTGATCATTCCATATGTTTATTGTTATTGCTCTGGTTTTGCTCTTAATAGCATGCTAGGTTCATCATATTAATGTTGTTCAGATTCATTCAGATTCATCATGTTAATATTGTTTAAACTGCTATGCTATGATAACTAATATCACTCTAATAACTTAAAGCATGCTTGAATGCCATGGATCGCTTTGCTTGTTGTATATGTTACTTGGTTTTCTTGTTTGCGAGTACATTCAAATGTACTCACATGGCTTTCATCCCTGGCTATTCGCGTAGCCAGATTTTCAGGTTTATCTAAGGATCCGCTTTCCCTAGGAGGAGTCGAGCGTTTGCGAGCTAGGAAGAGTAACCCAGTCAGATCCCTGTGGATTGGAGCCGCTCCAAGTCTGTGCTGCCGTACACAGTTATTTTTCCGCTACCCCCATCTCTGTAATGAACCATCTATGGTGGTAATATATTGATTCAAGCCACTTTGGCTTATGAATCCTTTTACAGTTATGCCTATGTTCTTGGTACGTGTTGTAAGCGTGCACACCAGAGTGATTCCTGGGCTGGTCTGTGGGCGACACTCGTCTGTGTACAGTGGTATTCAGGCGGGGTGTCACATCCCAAACGTATCTATAATTTCTTCTTGTTCCATGCACTTTTATGTGACATTGCTACATGTTTTGCTACACATTTATATCATTTTTCACATATTTTGACTAACCTACTAACTCAGTGCACCCAGTGCCAGTTTCTGTCTATTGATGTCTTTTAGTTGCACGGATTTACCCCAATTTTCAGAGACCCAAAAATTCCAGAAAAATCATAAAAAAAATCAATGAGACGAAAGCTTTCGGAACCTCGAAGGAGGGCCAGGGGGGCCCACCTGGCACCCAGGAGGCCGGGTGGCGCGGCCCCACCCCTGGCAGCACCACCAAGGCGCCTGGGAGCCCTGGGCCACCCCTGGATGCCCCTTTGGCCTATATTACCTCTTCGTCCAGGAAACCCTCGAGGAGAATCCCACATAGCGAAATACCTCTCTGTTCCGCTGCCGCCACGCTTCCAAGATCGGGAGCACTAGAAGACCTCTTCTCAGCACCCTGCCGGAGGGAGGATTAACCTTCGGGAGCTTCTCCACCACCATGGACGCTTCACGGATGTGCCTTGGGTTGTCCCCCTTGGACCATGGGTCCATGACCAGTAGCTATCTGATGTCTTCTCTCCAATCTTGTTCTTTAATGTTTAGTCCTTGTGAGCTGCCCTACATGATCAAGGTACCTATGTAATTTTCCTGTTGTTGCTATGATGTGTTTGCTGGGATCCAATGGATTATGAGATTATGTTCAGATCGGGATGAGTTATATATTTGGTTTACCTTTTATATTTTGTTTTGTAGTAATTCTTGCATGTTCTCCGTTGATTTTTATTGCTTTGTACAAGTAGTAGATAGTAACTCCAAGAGGGAGCATTATGCATGATTTTGGGTTCATGCCCCCCGATGTCTAGCTTGAGTGACAGAAACATGAGACTAGGGGATGTGTTGTTGCCACCAGGGAGAAAACAAAGGTGCTTGTAACCGTGGTTGCAAGGATTGTTTACCTTACGCATAGATTGTTAATGAAATTTTCTTTTTCTTTGAGTTTACACTTTGGGTGGGGCACGCAACTTAATACCAGCAAGATGTTCTGGATAGATATCTCAAGGTGGATGATTAGTGAGTAGATGCAGACGGATTTCAGTCTACTTGTCTTGGCGTACTGCCCATACGATTGAGCCTCTTACTTTCAAGTAGCATAATTAGCATTGTGGTGCATTCATAATTCTGTCAATTGCCCAGTTGTAATTTGTTCACCCAGCTTAGATATTTTATCGTATTTTTGGAGAGAGACATCACTAGTGAATATCATGGGACCCCGGTCCATATTTCCACCATTGTTTACACCTCCACTTTATTTACCGCTTTTACTTTCCTTTGCAATTATCACTACCACTATGATTATCTCTTGCGTTTGATCCTTTGTAAACGACAAGTCCGGAGGGATTGTGATATGGGGTGGCCCGATCTTCTCAGTAAGCGTACGGTGAATATGAGGGCGATGATAGATAACTTGTATGTAGCCGATGAACTCTCCTTGCTAGATCCCTGTTGCCAATGCGACAACTCTCTACCCTTTGGATATTCACAACTTCACACACTTGCGCAACGTAGCCATCGACCACGAGACGGTAATTTGCAATCTACTAATTCCCAGTGGAACAACAGATCACACAGAACTTGCAGTAGTCAAACTTCAGATCGATACGAATTGAAATTGATGATTCAAGATGAATGCTTAGAAGCAAATCTCTAGAACTAGGGTTTATCTAAACGTGGTCTAACCCTAAAACTCGTAGGGGGTTCTCTTTATATAAGCTAGGGGTTTCTAAACGGGGGTACAAGGGCCGCAACCCTATTTCTGCGCGGAGGCAGTACGGTAGTACCGTGATGATCACGGTAGTACCGTACGCTACTACCGTACCTACTACCGTAACTCCTCTGGATAGAGCGGTAGTACGGGACGGCAGTACCGTACTAGGTACCGTATCTCTTCTGGATGCACGGTACTAGGAGCGGTAGTATGGGCGGTAGTAACGCCGGGAGGTAGTACCGCTCTGGAGCGCGGTAGTACCGCTCCCTGAAGGCTGGAGCTTCTTTGCTTCATCTTCTTGTGGCTCCTCTTCCGGGATGGATTGGCCTTGTTCCATAGCTCCTTCTCCTTGAACCTCATCTTCTCCTTCATGCTCCTTGTCTTGTCCATGGTATCTGATCATGCATATAAACAAAGACTCAGGCAGTATAAAATTCTCATTAAGCAAAACATCATATTTTATTAAGAGCAAGTTCACCTGTTGTTCTATTAGCTTTGCACGGGCTCTTGTAATAGGTCCAATTCTAATTTCATTAGCTTGTTCTTCATTAATAGTTGGGGATGGCTTGTCCGTAGGGATGTCCTCATCATCTCCCCCCTCAAAATGCGTCGACCTCGACGCTCCAAGGTCATCTCCCATGTATGGTGATAAATCAGCAACATTGAAACTGTTGCTAGCACCACCAAACTCAGCAATGGGAATATCAATCGAGTAGGCATTATCATTGATCTTGGCTAACACCTTGTAAGGACCAGCACCACAAGGCTTCAATTTGGAATTCTGTAACCCTGGAAATCGATCCTTGCGCAAATGCACCCAAACCATGTCTCCGGGCTGAAATAGAACTTGCTTCCGTGACTGTTTCCTTGTAGCAGCAACGTTCTTGCCTTGCTTCTCAATAGCCTCTTGCGTCTTCTCATGAATCTTCTTCACATAATATGCTCGTTTATATGCCTCCATATTAACTCGTTCCTGCAATGGTAGAGGCAGCAAATCAAGAGGTGTAATAGGCTTAAAACCATAGACTACTTCAAAAGGACAAAGATGAGTAGTAGTGTGTACTGCCCTGTTATAAGAAAATTCTACATGTGGCAAACACTCATCCCATTCGCGCAGATTTTTCTTGATCATAGCTCGCAATAATTGTGACAATGTTCTATTGACCACCTCCGTTTGACCATCAGTTTGGGGATGACATGTAGAGTTGAACATCAACTTTGTCCCCAACTTTCCCCAAAGTGTCTTCTAGAAGTAGCTCACAAACTTCACATCCCTGTCAGAAGCAATTGTCTTGGGAACTCCATGCAATCGTACAATCTCCCTGAAAAATAGGTTAGCAACATGCGACGCATCGTCGCTCTTATGGCAAGCAATAAAATGTGCCATCTTGGAAAATCTATCCACTAGCACAAATATACTATCATGACCATGTTTAGTGCATGGCAATCCTAACACAAAATCCATACTAATATCTTCCCAAGGTGTGGTAGGAGCCGATAGGGGAGTATACAAACCGTGAGGCTTCAACTTGGACTTGGATGTGTTGCATACAATGCAGCGCCGAACAAACCTGTCCACATCATGCCTCATCCTGGGCCAATAAAAATTATCAGCAAGCATGAGTAGTGTCTTCTCACACCCAAAGTGACCCATCAACCCTCCTTCATGTGATTCTTGCAACAATAGCAAACGCACCGAAGATTCTGGAACACAAAGTTTGTTAGCTCGAAACAAAAATCTATCATGGATGTGGAATTTATCCCAAGTTGTTCGAAGCAAACACAAACGATATGGTTCAGCAAAATCATGATCAGTTGCATATAAATCACACAAACTCTCTAATCCAGGAATTTTAATATCAAGATGTGTCAATAACATGTTCTTCCTAGAGAGAGCATCAGCAACAACATTATCTTTCCCTTTCTTATATTTAATGATGTAGGGAAAAGCCTCAATAAACTCAACCCACTTAGCTAGGCGTCTATGCAAATTAGATTGATCTTTCAGATATTTCAACGCTTCATGATCAGAATCTATGATAAATTCTTTTGGCCACAAATAATGTTGCCAAACCTCAAGAACTCTAACAAGTGCATACAATTCTTTATCATAAACAGGATAATTAAATCTAGCACCAGAAATTTTCTTGCTAAAATAAGCAATATGTCTACCTTCCTGCATCAAGACACCACCAATTCCTATGCCACTAGCATCACATTCAATCTCAAATTGTTTAGAAAAATCTTGTAGTGCAAGTAATGGTGCAGAAGTAAGCAAACGTTTTAACTCATCAAAAGAAAGATCTTGGGCAGTGCCCAAACAAAAGGCACTCCTTTCTTAGTCAATTCATTCAAAGGTGCAGCAATAGTACTAAAGTCTTTCACAAAACGTCGATAAAAACCAGCAAGACAGTGAAAACTTCGTACTTGACTAACATTCATGGGAGTAGGCCAATCTTGAATGGCTGTAATTTTAGAAGAATCAACTTCTACCCCATGCTTAGACACAACGTATCCCAGAAATATGACCTTATCCTTTGCAAAAGTGCACTTCTCAAGATTAGCATACAATTTAGCATCACGTAACACTTGCAAAACTTGTCGAATATGGTCACAATGTTCAGTTTCAGTGTGGCTGTAAATGAGTATATCATCAAAATAGACAACCACAAAACGACCAATAAACTCTCTCAAAATATAGTTCATTAAACGCATGAAAGTACTAGGAGCATTAATAAGACCAAAAGGCATAACTAACCACTCATATAAACAATTTTTTCTTTTAAAGAAGTTTTTCAATCATCCCCTTCTTTCATCCTAATCTAATGGTATCCACAACGCAAATCAATTTTAGAGAAAATAATAGCACCACATAATTAATCAAGCATATCCTCTAAACGTGGAATAGGATGGAGATATCTAATAGTGATGTTATTAATAGCTCTACAATCTATGCACATACGCCAAGTACCATCTTTCTTAGGAACCAAAATAATAGGAACAACACAAGGGCTAAGACTGACACGAATATACCCTTTGTCCATAAGTTCTTGTACTTGCTGCTGAATTTCCTTCGTCTCTTGGGGATTGGTCATGTATGGTGCCTGGTTGGGAAGAGTAGCACCTGGAATAAGATCAATTTTGTGCTCAATACCACGCAAGGGTGGCAGTCCCGCTGGTACCTCCACCGGAAACATATCATCATAATCCTGCAAAACATTAGACACACCAGGAGGAATAGTATGGTTATCATTAGAAACCAAAACCTCGCCTTTATACATGAGGACAAGAGGTATGGTTGTAGGATCCTCACGAAATTCTCTCATGTCTTCTTTGGTGGCTAATGTAAGCAAACTAGGCTCTCTCGCACTTTTCGGTATATTACACTCACAAATATTACATTGTTCTCTCGTATAGGTTCTATATTCACCTCTACTTTTTGACGAGACTCATTCACAATTTGCTATGGGGACATAGGATGGAGATTAAATTTCTTGCCCTTGAACTCCAAATGATATGTATTGGCTCGGCCATTGTGTTTCACATGTCGATCATATAACCACGACCGACCCAATAAGAGATGGCAAACTGCCATAGGCACCACATCAAAATCGATGGAATCCTGGTATGGGCCTATCTCAAAATTTACGCGCACCATGTGATTCACTTTCATCTCACCACTGTCACTCAACCATTGGACATAATAAGGATTCGGGTGAGGTAAGTATTTCAGATTTAGCTTGGCACATAACTCCTTTCTTGCGAGGTTGCGGCAGCTACCTCCATCAATGATCACTTTGCAAGCTTTGTTTGGGCCAACTAGCGCCTTGGTTTGGAACAGATTGCAGTGCTGAGAATCGGCATGTGGCTGCACCGTGAGAGCACGTTGTGACACAATAATGGTTGGAGCATGCGACAGAAAAGCATCCATGCCTTCTTCACTATTGTATCCCTCGTCATTGAGTGCGGAGGGGTCTTCATCATCACCGGTTTCATACTGGCTGGTTTCTTCATTCACAAACATGACCTTTCTATTCGGGCAATCTCTCTTGAAGTGACCCGGATTACCACAAGCATGACAAGTGATCTCTCGATTGCGAGCTGTAGACATGTTGGAGCCTGCACTAGGGGCAGGTGCAGCTGGCTTCTTGGCCATAGAAACATTGGAGGCTGGCTTGGAATATGAAGAAGAAGGACGGTTAGAAGCACTCGTGCTCTCCATAGGAGCGGCAGATGGTGCCCTTGGAGAAAACCTGCTAGATGGTGCATATCTTGACTTCAGTTGTGCCTCTTCTGCAAGCTGAGATTCAGCCTCTCTTGCAAGATTTAACAAGTCATTCATGTTATAATATTGATGATGCCGAACAATAATCTTGATATTAAATTTCATCCCATGGAGAAAACGTTGCATAGTCATCTTAACCTCTTCGCGCACTCATGCACGTTGCAAAAACATCTCCATCTCCATATAATATGCATCAACGGACATAGTACCTTGCTTCAATTGTTGCAATTTATCAAAACCTGTCCGCAAGTAATTAGTGGGAACAAACCGAGCTTTCATTGTTGCCTTCATATCACGCCATGTACGGATAGGCTGTCCATTGGTTTCTTGTATCTCGGTCAAAACACTCTCCCACCAACGCAAGGCATAACCATCAAACTCAGAGGAAGCAATCTTGATATTCTTATCCTCGGAATAATCATGCAAACGCCATAATTTCTCCATCTTAAGCTCCCATGTGAGGAACTCTTCTACATTCTTGGAGCCTTCAAATTTGGGAATTTTAAATTTAGGCTTGCTCAAGACATCTTCTTCCTGTATGGGTATACGCCGCGCACCCAACCCAAATTGAGGTTGGCAAAACTGCCCTTGACCACCACGCCCACATCCAAGATTGTCCCTCATGTTGTCATTGTCACCATGGACACTACCATCATCTTCATGGCCTTCCTGTTGACGTTGGTCAATGGTAGCTTGCAACCCATTAACTGACGTTGTCAACTGCTGTATGCTTTCTTGGAGAGCAATGAGTTGTGTTTGCATAGTGGTGACGGTGGCCTCCGTGCCATCCACTTTCATTTGGACTGCATGCATATTAGTATCAACATTGTCCGCAGATTTAGTGAGCATCTCCATTAAGTGATCACGAAGACCTTTATAGGCCTCCCAAATAACCGGAGCATCCTTAGTCGTTCCAAAGTGAATAGCAATGCGTACCCGTTCGGATGGAGGACTAGTGCACGGATGTGATGAAGTGAATACCCGATTAAAAGAGTGAGTACGCGACAAAGCAGGATATATGTGGTGGAGCTATAGGTATGGCACCCTAACTACACCGAAGTCAAGTTCTAGTGCCGATCATGTGATACAAACCCAAGAAAAACTCACACAGTGGAGACAATAAGAAGGTAGGCCTCTCAAAAGATCACCACTTGAAATTTCCCTTCTAGCTCTTGTATATCTCTTTGCACTCTTTGATAACTCTTTTGATCACACTTCCTTTTTTTGAAGCTTTTCTCTTTTTCTTTTGATTTTTCTGACACTATTCCACACTTGTCAAAATTGCTACAGTACTGCTTTTCTCTTTAGGCCATAATATGTCGCACCGCGAAGAAATTTCGGGGGAATAACACAACGAAAAAGCAACTAAAACATATGCAATCTAAGCTATGGCAAACTAGAAACCCTAATTTTTGTATGGCTTTTTCTGGATAGGACGAAAATAATATCAATCTACGGGGGATTTGGTGGATGCTTACCAAGGTAAAACTGGAAATCTGATACCAAGATGATATGGGGTGGCCCGATCTTCTCAGTAAGCGTACGGTGAATATGAGGGCGATGATGGATAACTTGTATGTAGCCGATGAACTCTCCTCGCTAGATCCCTGTTGCCAATGCGACAACTCTCTACACTTTAGATATTCACAACTTCACAAACTTGCGCAACGTAGACGTCGACCACGAGATGGTAGTTTGCAATCTACTAATTCCCAGAGGAACAACATATCACACAGAACATGCAGTAGTCAAACTTCAGATCGATACGAATTGAAGTTGATGATTCAAGATGAATGCTTAGAAGAAAATCTCTAGAACTAGGGTTTATCTAAACGTGGCCTAACCCTAAAACTCGTAGGGGGTTCTGTTTATATAAGCTAGGGGTCTAAACTGGGGTACAAGGGCTGCTGCCCTGTTTCTGCGCGCAGGCAGTACGGTAGTACCATGATGATCACGGTAGTACCGTGGCACGGTAGTACCGTACGCTACTACCGTAACTCCTATGGATAGAGCGGTAGTACGGGACGGCAGTACCGTACTTGGTACCGTATCTCTCCTGGATGCACGGTACTAGGAGTGGTAGTACGGGCGGTAGTACCGCTCTGGAGCGCGGTAGTACTCCTCCCTGAAGGCTGGAGCTTCTTTGCTTCATCTTCTTGTGGCTCCTCTTCCGGGATGGCTTGGCCTTGTTCCATAGCTCCTTCTCTTTGAACCTCGTCTTCTCCTTCATGCTCCTTGTCTTTTCCATGGTATCTGATCATGCATACAAAAAAAGACTCAGGCAGTATAAAATTCTCATTAAGCAAAACATCAGATTTTATTAAGAGCAAGTTCACCTTTTGTTCTATTAGCTTTGCACGGGCTCTTTTAATAGGTCCAATTCTGATTTCATTATCTTGTTCTTCATGAATAGTTGGGGATGGCTTATCCGTAGGGATGTCCTCATCAGATTGACAACCCTCTGTAACCGTTGGGAGAAAAGTTATTTGTTTCTGTGTGCACGTCCAAGCCACCTTCTTGTCGATCCTTGGAGTCCTCCTGGATTCGATAAACCTTACAGCCACCACGTAAGGGAAATTTTGTTGCTACGCTACTTCTCAACCTTCCAGTTGGGGTAGCCAACGAGGAGCACTACTTCAGTGCCATCAATACCCCCCGATGTCCACCTTGAGTGACAGAAACATGAGACTAGGGGATATGTTGTTTCCACCAGGGAGAAAACAACGGTGCTTGTAACCGCGTTTGCAAGGATTGTTTACCTTACACATAGATTGTTAATGCATTTGTCTGTTGCTTTGAGTTTACACTTTGGGTGGGACTCGCAACTTAATACCAGCATGTTCTGGATAGATATCTCAAGGTGGAATATTAGTGAGTAGATGAAGATGGATTTCAGTCTACTTGTCTTGGCGTATTGCCAATACTTTTGAGCCTCTAGCTTTCCAGTAGAATAATTAGCATTGCGGTGTGTTTATAATTCTGTCAATTGCCCAGTTGTAATTTGTTTACCCAGCTAGCTATTTTCCGTATTTTGGGAGAGAGACATCACTAGTGAACATCATGGGACATCGGTCCATGTTTCCACCAATGTTTACACCTCCACTTTATTTACTTCTTTTACTTTCAGTTGCTATCATCACCACTATCATTATCCCGTGCCTTTGATCCTTTGTAAATGACAAGGCCAGAGAGATTGACAACCTCTCTGTACTCGTTGGGAGCAAATTTACTTGTTGTGTGTGCAGGTCCAGGTCAAGTAAGCAACCCTTGGGTTGTAAATGGCGCCATTTTTTTCTTGCAACCTACTTGTCGACCTTGGAGTCCAACCGACTGACTCAAACCTTGGCATCTTCGCCAAGGGAAATTTGATGCTACGCTACATCTCAACCTTCCACTTGGGGTAACCAATGAGGGATGAGAGCTATCACTTCATCGCTAGCATCAGGCATCTGAATATTTCTGAACCACTCAATGAAATTGATTCTTTGAGAAGCATCACAGGGTCCATAGATATTTGTGAGAATCCATGATCTATTATTTTCCAGATAGGTTGAAAGGGCATGTGCCCTCATGTTTGGTTTTGTTAATTGACGACAAACTTTATGTACTAATGGTTTCCTTGCGTTATACTTTAAGGTTTGTCCATAGGCAATGCTTGAAGATCATATGTTGGCTTCAAGGTTGTAAGATGAAGATTACGTGTTGACCAAGGTGTTCTTCATGGAGCTATCCAAAGATTGGTCAAGTTGATGTGTGCAAGTTCAATAGGAGCATCATGAAGATATCATATGCTTGGAGCTTTCCTATCATATGCTTGGAGCTTGCCGACCATTTGGTGATAATGGTCTTGTGAAGATGTGCCTAAAAGAGACTCGCCCATAATGGAGTACGGGGGAGCAAGCTACTAGTCTTCATCGATCTGGCGGAATCAAGGAAGATGTTCAACCTTGAGGCGGGCATGATCGTCATCATCAAGCTCAACTGGATTATGCGCAAGACAAAGGTTTGGCATAGATAGGTGTCTAGTTTACCGGTCTCCTGGTGGTAGTTAGGAGACCGGGTTATAGGCTAGGCCGGATCGTTCTTTGAAAGCTCAAACCTTTGCACCCTTGGCATCATCTTTATTGGTTCTTGGTTGGTTTTTTCTTTTGTGATTTTTGGAGCTTGTGGTCTTCTTCATGACAAGCTCGTGTTCATCGAAAACGGATTTCGTATGCATCTTCTCTTGTGATTTTCGATATGGGAGATTTGTCGGTTCTTCTCGGTTAGAGGTTTCACACCTCTATTTGTTTGGAATTTATCCCTTGCCACTTCTAAATATTTCCATCTCTGTTTGTTAGCTATCCATCAAGCTTGATTTTGCCTTAACCGGAGTCCATTTGCAGAAGTTGTGGCAGTTAAGGGTTTTCCTGTTTTATTTGGAGTTCATCTGTTATGTGGCATGGGCTCCTTGGTTCTGCCAAGGCAGTAGTACCGATCCAAGTGCGGTAGTACCGTGGTAGAGTACCGCACTCACTACCCTAAGTCCACTAGACTCCGCGGTAGTGGGAATGGCACTGGGCCTCGGTAGTACCGTGGGCGGTAGTACCGTGCCCGGTGTGGTAGTACCGCGCCACGGTAGTGCCGTGGGCGAGTACCGTCCGTACTCACTACCGTAAGTCCTCTAGACTCTACGGTAGTGGGCCTGGTACTGACCCTCGGTAGTACCTTGGGGCGGTAGTACCACTCCCGGTGCGGTAGTACCGCACCACGGTAGTACCTCTCGCAGGGCGGTAGTACCATGGTTGGTGGGCTGCCAACGGCTGGATTCGTGGGGGACTATAAAAGGGGTATTCTTCTTCCTTTGTCCCCACTGGTTTTGTGCAAGTTCTTCCCCCCATTGTTGACCTCTTTGAGCTTGCTTACTCTCTTTCCCTCCTATGATTCTTGCTCCTTTTTGAGGGAAAAGAGAGAGGAGATCTAGATCTACATTCTCCACCAAGTCATCTCTCCTCTAAGTGAGGGGAACCTAGTGGATCTAGATCTTGGAGTTCTTGGTGTTCTCCTTGTTCTTCCTCTCACATTCTCCATAGCTCTTATTGATTTGGTGGGATTTGAGAGTGGGGGACTTGTGCACTTTGTGTTTTCTTGCCATTGCATTTGGTGCATCGGTTTGAGTTCTCTCCGAGGATTCGTTGTAGTGAGTGAAGTTGGGAAGATAACTACTCTTGAGTGCATTGGCACTATAGAGCTTGTACCTCTTGGGTGCGTTGGCGCCTAGAGGCTTGTTGTTGCGGAGCTCAATCATTGTGGTGTAAAGATTCTGGACGCTACGGGAGCCTCCAATTCGATTGTGGAGATAGCCCCGAGCATTTGTACGGGTTCAGTGTCCACCCTCAAGGGTCGCCATTTGTACGGGTTCGGTGACCGCCCTCAACTGTCCTATAGTGGAATCACATCTTTTTGCATTGGTGAGAGAGTGAGGAAAATAGGGTAGCCCTCGTTGGCTTCGTGTGAGCATTGTGCTCCACACCCTCTCCAAACGGAGACGTACTTCTCGCAATAGAAGGAACTTCGGTAACAAATCCTTGTCTCCATCGGCTCCACTTGCGGTTATCTCTACCCTTACTTTGAGCAAGCTTATTACCTTGTTTATCTTGTGCTTGATCATATTATTGTGCATTACTTGTCCCATAGGTTGTTCATCTATTCAACCTATTTACTTGTGCACCTACTTTGTGATAGCCTTAGTGCTCTTGTTATATATCTTGCTATCACATAGTTGTTTATCTTTCTTAGTATAAGTTGTTGGTGCACATAGTTGAGCCTAGCTTATTTAGGTTTCTTGCTTGGCAAATTAAATGTTAAGTTTTATTCCGCATTTGTTCAAGCCTAAACCGTAATTATTTCAAGCGCCTATTCACCCCCCCTCCAGGCGACATCCACGTCCTTTCAGAGGTGAATCTAATTGAGATGGAAAATTGGTTTTTGAATAGACATTCTCCATGAAGTATTCTATTATTCCATGCCACCAGAATCCCTCCAGATGCACCAACTGATGGAACAAAATAAAATTTACTAATATTTCTAGGGCAAAAAAATTCCATATATGAAGAATCAAAATTTTCCCTCTTTGTCTCTTGAATACATATAACTGAGCTGTTAGATTCAGGAATTTTGTTAGCAACTTCCAACCATTTTTCTTGAGCATTAATACCTCTTATATTCCAATTCAAAATATTCCAAGAAGATTGCATAAGTGAATTTGAGCCAATCCTTGATAACAGGTCACATCATTAACACTTTGGGGGTATAGTTAAACATGGTCCACTTGAGATCATAAATATTGCAGGGGATATTAAAAGTGCAGTATGTTGACCAAAGGGGGGGTGAATGGGAGATTTTCAAATATCTTGAGGAATTTTGATCTCCTCAGGACTGAGGCAATACGAAATTGAGGAAACTAAAACTCGAGGAAGAACATATGCAATACTAAAACGTAGGCATGAAGGTAAATCAACCTATTGCATAGCTAAAGTAAGACCGATGCAAGAACTGAGGAATCAACGCAGTGTACACTAAGAAAGAGAGGCATTAGGATAAGTCATCGGTGCATAAACATAAAAGCTGCGGTTGAAGAAATAGCACCAGAGCACTGAAGACATAGACTTGATGAACCAGTTCGAGTTGCTCTGACAACTCTACATCTGGTTGGAGAGGCTGAGATTGAACTCAGAAGACATAGTCTTCACCTTATTCTCCTTGAACTAAAGTCCTCAAACTCCGTCCAATAACTCAGGTGACTCTTCAAGGTAGACTCCCGAAACCTTCACAGACTCAGTTCACTCAGGGAAGTCACAATTGCATCTTGACTTCCTCAAACTGATGACTTCTACATCGGCTGGAAGATCACAGTCTTCAAGAGTAAAAAGCTTCGGATCACTCGAACTGACTTCCTCAGAAATGCTCAACTACTCAATCTGGTGGTTTTCCTCACTTAGGTTCTCCAGTTTCTTCAAGAGGTGGGTTGCTCTCAGATGACAAGTGTCAGTTTTCCTCTCGGAGCAGCCAACCCACAAATGGGGCTGGGGTGGCTATTTATAGCCGGGGAGCAACCCCAAGTGAAAGGACATAAATGCCCATGAATGAAATTACTTCCATGCCCACCCTTCGGACCGTTGGCTGGATCGGTACCAGAACTCTCCACATGACACGTGGCACGGTCGGAACACTCACTCTCACTCTCTCTTCAGGTGAACTGCACTGGCAGTTTCCTGACTCCTGAACCGAAGACAAATTCCTCAATGTCCTGAAGAACATCGTCTCAGACACTCGAGGAATTGAACTTCTACTGCAGGAGATTTCTCTGGGTTTTCTTCAGGATTTTTAATTGAGCACTTCCTCAGAAATACAGAACTCATTTTCCTCAACCCCTGCAAAACAGCGATGTTTTCCTATGACTCAAGAAGTATAAAAAGTCTTAGCTAAGACTACGCTTCAACTTCGTCTTCAGCGCGAACGTCTTCAGGATCTTGTACCGCTTCTGCTTCAGCCGAACGCTTTAGGATCCTGATTCCTTAGGATTTCTCACAACTTCAGTCTTCAGGAAACACACCGATTTCTTCCATGTTCCTCAAAATTTTGGGGGGTCGACAACAATGTTTAACCTCATCCTCAGGGACTGATTTCCTGTGTATACTCACAAACACATCAGTCCCTTAACCATTTTGTCATCAAATACTGCAAAACCTCAAAGGGGGCACTAGATGCACTTACAATCTCCCCCTTTTTGGTGATTTGATGACAATCAGGTTAAGGCTTCAACGGGATATAATAAATAATTTTGAGGAATTAAAACATTGAAGAAAACTATTCATCGTTTCCGGATATAGAGATGCTCCCCCTGAGGATATGCATGTTTTGAAGACTTGGTAGAATATTTTTGAAAACATGAGGAGCTCCCCCTATATCCCGAATTATTTGAAACAGTGCATCATATGAAATAACTGAGAAGTCAATAATAGCACTGAGTAAAGTGGTTGCTGAGGAATATCATGAGTAATAGATAAACTTGAGGAGTATCATGAGGTAACTTAAAAGTATCAGAAACCACACAAAATATCAGTATACAACTCATTACAAAAATGATCTGAAGAACGAGAGTTGTAACTGAGGAACCCCATGAAAACCCGTTTGAAGACTACCAAATTTCTCCCCCTTTGTCATTAAATGAGCAAAAAGGAGAGACTATAGATAATGTCCCAAAAGTAGTGCCTCAGGGCTGAGCAGGATCAGGTCGAAGGAACGCCGTTGCAGTGTGAGGACAACCCACAGTGTCTTCAACTTCTTCAGGGGAGAATTCTTGCGCTGAAGAAAAGGAGTCCATCGCTAGAGGTGGGGTCTTGCTCTTGGTGAACTGACAAGGAGGCCGAATCTCAGGAAGTTGAGGTTGTTTGAGGCCAAGCTTGGCGAGATCTTCAGGAGTAATGACTTCAGTCAAAAGAGCATCAAGTCGCTGATATGCATGATGAGCATACTGATGAACTTTCTTCTGAGTAGTATGCATCTGCGCCATATAGCTGAGAATGTCTCCAATCTGTCGCTTCGTCCAGTCATGATTGAGATCCACTTTCTGATGTAAGCTTATGAGGAGCTTGCGGTCAGTCATGAGGCGAGCTTGAGTAGTTTCCTCAGTTGAGGCGTGTGTGCGTTCCTCATGAGTGGTGCGAGACTGAGGCTGGCGAATATTTCCACCAAGTGAATCCTGAGGAAGTACTTCTTCATAGAAGGTCGCTTTGCCCTTGGCAGTAGAGTCAAGTGTGTGTTGAAGCACTTCAACTGGAGGAACATAAGGACGATGATTAGCCTGATCAGGCTTGAAGTTGATGCCAGTCTTGGTGCAGATGAGCTTAATGATCCATGGAGCACATGGCTTCAGAATATGAGGATTCCGAGAAGCATCCACCAAAGTCCTGAAGAAGAAGTCTGAGACATTAATGGGAGCCGACATCCAGAGGTTATAAAGAATGTTCTTCATGATGCCCACAACTTCCTCAGCAGTTGATTCATATCCCTTGATGGGGCAGAAAGACTTGTCCAATATTCAGTACATTGTCTTGGGCAGATACTGACGCTCTGAGACTAGGAACTTGGTCCGGGGCGGAGCTTCAGGGGCTTGCGGCTTCATCAGCATATTCATCAGATCATCCCTGAGAAGTGGAGCACCGTATGTGCTGGGGACTGAAGCGTCAGAGGAAGGTAGCTAAAGAATTGCAATGATCTCAGGTACAGAGGAAGTGTAGTGCTGATGTTGAGTCATCCAGTCGAGCACCCAAGTGTTGATGTATTTGGGGTCCCCTGAGACATAGAGCGTTGCATATAACTGGAGAACGAGTTCTTCATTCCAATGAATACACTCAGAGCAGAACTGAAGCATCTTGGCATGATATAAGTCCTGCAACACGTTGTTGAAGAAAGGAATGTCCTCCATATCCCGATGAGGAATGTGTTTATGAGGAAAAACCTTTTGTGCCATGTACATAACTGAGGCATAGTAGTTCTTTTGAGTAGCCTTCCAGAACCTCAGGAGCTTGCTGGGCGGAGGAGAATGATAGGGATTCTGGATCCTAGCCTGAAAGAAGCTCATGGCATTGAAGAATTCATCATTGTTGAAGTTGGGGCGAGCATCAGCTTCAAGATTGCGATAGAATGGCTTCTTCTGCTTCGGACATAGAGAAAGAGCTGAGGCAGTCTCTTGACGAGCCGGTGAGGCTGAAGCAGAGGTAGGCGGTGCTTGAGGAGCATGGGCTTCAACCGTAGTATCAGGTCCATGTTTCGGTGATGTAGGTGGAGCTGAGGGAGATGTAACTTGAGGATCTGCAGTGCAATCCGGTGTAGCTTCAGTGTCAGCATTAGTGTTGTGCTCGACTTCAGTCTCAGCTGCAGGGGGAGCAGTCTCAGGGTCAGCAGTGGGATTTGCGGCAGTATCAGTGTCATCAGTGTAATTTGGAGGCGCACTGGTGGCTTCAGGTTCATCAGCATCAGAAGGTGAGGACGATGCACCAACAGAGTCTTCAGAGTGCTGAGAGGTACCAGGAAGCACCTCGGTCACAGTGGGGGAGTGAGACTCGAGTGAAAAGATAGTATGAGTGGGGGAGTTTGCCAGCTCGTATTCCTCCTCAATAACATGAGGAGTGCCATGATCATCAATATCATCATCCATGTCTTCAATCTCAGTGATGATCGGTGGAGGTGGACACTGAGGTGTTGGAACAATGGGTGTAGCAGCGGCTGAGGCAAGTTCCTTTGACGGTGGGGTGAAGACGATGATGCTGCGCTGAGTATTTTGAGGTGGAGTGGAAGCAGCAGTGGAGTGAGTTGTGGTATCAGCAGCCCTTGATGCCGGAGGAGCCGAGGAGAGTGGTGTAGCATCAATTGGCTCCTCAATGGGTTCCAGTGTGGTCTTCTTCGCAAATGGTGGAGTTGAGGGTGGGGCATCAGGCATGCGCTTGAGGCCTTGGGTGGCATCCTCAGGTCCTGCATCAGCGTGAGTTGAGGTAGCAGGAGGTACTGAGGAGGTGGGCTGCCGAAGTTTCATCAAATTTTTCATCTGCGGAGACATCCGTTCCTTGGATTTCCCAATGTAGGCACATTTGGCGGCATATTCAGTGCTGAGGCGATGAAACTCACATTGATACTCAATGAACTCCCGAGGAGTAACATTCGTGACAGGTTTGTTTTTAAAGTCACTGTGGACTTTCTTCAGTTGAGTCTTCAATTGTTTGTGAAGATCACATTGATGAATCTCATTGATGAGAAACTGTTGAATGTAGAACTTGATGTCTTTAGGTATGTCCAAATCATCAAAAGGAGTATCAGGCTTGACTGACCAAATGTCAATATATTCCAAGATCTTCTTGGGATCAAGGAGAAGTGGGATTTCAGAACCTGTGGCCTCAGCTTTGCGTCTGGCTGCAGCACGCACATACTCAACCTTTTGTTCTTCAGTGGCAACAAAACCGGCCAAGTCTTCAAACTCATCTTCATCATCAGAATCGAAAGTAGCTTGATGAATGGCACAACGCATGGCTGTCTTCTTTGGTGAGGGACGTGGGCCGCTTTAAAGGACAGTTTTGGTCTTCAGCTGAGGCTGAGGCATTGTGGTTGACGCCTCAGGAGCACTCCCATATTCATCAGTGCGAATTCTCGAGGCAGGGGCGGCACTGTCTGTTCGTTGGCATGAGGAGCTTGGAGCATCAGGATTTGCTGAGGACTTCTTGGATGGTTTGATACCAGGAGCTTTTCTGCGGGGCTTCCGAGACTGAGATTGCGGTTGAGGTGGAGCATCAGCTTGAGGTGGAAGTTGTACTAATGCAGCCAATTCATGGGCCAGACTCTTTGCTCGACTGGCAATTCTCTTGAGTTATTGTTGATAAGCTTCAGGAAAGTCATCATGAGTCCGCAGAGTTGTGGGATCAGGAGTGACCCCTGGTTCAGGAGGAGGTCGATCATTGATACCCATGGTCTTCAGAGGCGGATTGACAGCAAACATTTCCTCATGCTGAGTATTAAGCCATTGATATGCAGCCCATCGCTTGGCCCATTCCCTCGTGATCTTCTGGACCCGAAGCTTACGTTCACCAGCGTTTTCACGCTCGGGAGTCTTTAATTTGGCATAGAGCTCTGGAGGCAAATCTTTTGCGGTATCAGTGTGTTGCGACGAGGAGCCATTTTCTTCAGTCATGGAGACTGAGGAATGGTTCGTTCGAGGTGAGCTGCAAATGAAGTGAGACTATGAGAACCATACGATTCCTCAGCAGACATGTACCTGTGACAGAATTAGTTCCGAGGTAAGTGGGGTACGGTTATGTGCGTTAATGAGGAATAGGCTGAGGATATCAAAGTAATGAGGCATAGGTATAGGTCTCAGAAAGCTAGCAATATTGTTGAGGAATGTAGTGGCATGAAGAAATAGGAAGATTCTTGAGGACACAACAGTACTGAGGAACAAACAACTGAGACATAAGTGTACCAGAACTGAGGCGAATGCTGAGGAACCACGAGTCAGTCTTCCCCGGCGACGGTGAACTCTGGTGATGATAGCACGAGAGCTTGATGAGCTCAAGGGCGGCGGCGCGAGAGGGAGAGGAGATGGGGAGGGAAATGACCGTGGGGTGGTGTAACACCCTCAGATCCAGTACAGTAATCACTACAGTGATTCCACTGTTTGTGATCATTACTGTTGATGATCAAGCCATGATCACCTTTGATCATAGCTTTGTCAGATTCTCACCCTGATAAAATTTTCAAATTATAAATTCTCCAAGAATTGTGGAGGCCAGTCAATCAACATGATCATGGTTAAACCAAGTCACCCTTGGCCATTTGAATAATCACAAGTCAATGATAATTATGAACCCAATGTTGTGGGGTTATCAAATTGTTTTATAAATTAAAATAAAGTGGAAGTCTTAGATAAACCACAATGATGAAACCTATTGATGGGATGCCTAGAAATCATTAAGCCATGTTACTATGGTACTGGTTATTTTAATTAAAATGATTTATTAATATTAAGGAATAAAACCAGAAGCTTAGGGTTTATTAAATTACCATGGAATTATAATAAACAAGTGGAAAATAAAGTTGATCCAAAATTTATGAAACCATTTTTATAAAATGCCTAAAAATCAGTAGGCTTTATTAAAAGTGGAATGGGATTTTATTACCATGTTTAAAAATGCTAAACAAATAAAACAGTAGCAAAACAGTACCATTTAATATCCTTTTTAAATAAAACAAAATGCAAATGAGTTTATAAATGCCCCAAACTTTTTGTAGCATAAAACTAATTATGGAACCTATTACATATTTTAAAAAAATACAAAAGTATTTAGAATAAATTAAAACAGAAAAGAAAGAAAAGAAAATAACAAAAAAATGGAAAACCTAATCTAACGCCTGTGGGCGCAGGCCCACCCGGGCCCAGCCCCCCCTCTCTCTCTCTCACGGGATCTCTTCCCCACCCCAACCACCCCCACCTGCCCCTACCCCCGCACGTCGACGCCATGTCCACTGTGGCCACGCCGCAGGCCCCCTCCCCTACCTGCTCCCCCTCTCCCCTCTGGATAAGCCCCCCCTTGCCCCTCCCTCGCACCCACACCCCCCTAGTGTGCCCATCCCCTCCTTTCCTCGCTCCCCCTTGCTAGGGCCCGAGCGCCGCCGTGGCCGTGCTGCTGCCGTGGGCGCGGCCAACGGCCACCCCAGCCGGCGCCTTCTTGTCCTGAAGTTTCCCCGGCTTCCTCCTCGCCCCACTACGCCACTCGTCGACGTCGTCCACCGCCCACCGCGAATCGGGCCCGAGACTTCCGCCACGGCCGCGCCGCCATGGACGACGATTCGTCCGCTCTAAGCTTCCCCGAGCCCACTGCCTCTACCCTGCGTGCTCCTGGGTGAGCTGCGCCCCCGATTCCCCCCTCTACTTCCCGTTCTGGCCACCTCTACCCCGTTCGCCGTGGAGCTTGCTCCGTCTGCCGCCCGTGCTCACTGTTGACGACGTCCTGGGCCGCCCCAGTTCGTGCTAGGGCTAGGGAGGGACGCAGGTTAGCCGTCCCGTTCGAAGGCAACTCGTGGGCGACGTTTTGGCCGTCGGGGCTGGTCGGACTGGCCGCCGCCGCGCTCTGCACTCGTCGCCGGCGAGCAATGGCTCGAGCTAGTGGGTTGGCTCCCTGGCTGGTGGGCCAAGGCCGGTTTAGATTAGGGGCTAATCCCCTATTAAAATTAAATAATCCCCCCACTGATTAGCAAACCTGAGAGAATGACACATGGGCCCAGCCTGTTAAGTTAATTACATAAGATTATTTAAAAAACTTCTCTATGACAGATGGGTCCCACCCCTGACAAATCCCAATTTAATTAAATTAAACTTTGTTTAATAATAAGTGTGTATGACATGTGGGCCACCCTACTGATTTATTAAATAAAATTGTTTTATTATAGATGTGAGGCTGACCAGTGGGACCCACTGGTCAGGTTTGACCAGTCAAACTGCACTGTTCTGGATAATGTTGATTTTAATAATAAAAGAAATTCCAAAAATTCCAAAAATCATTTAAATATTAAAAATTCAATATCTTTTAAACCGTAACTCGGATCGAAAAACTTTATACATGAAAGTTGATCAGAAAAATACAACGAATAAGAGTACGCTATCCGTATGTCTACCACCCCCCTCTAACTTACCGAACATCGAAATTCCCCCCTTCGGGCCGTTTGTCGATAATTCCCGGTACCGATAAAAGTTTTCCGGATGAAAAACTTTTGTATACGAAAGTTGCTCAGAACGGATCAACGATTACAGATACGATACCCTTATCCTCACCACACCCCTCTAACATACCGATCATCGAACTGTCCCCCCCCCCTCTGGTGGCACTGTCCGATAGATTGCCCGATACCGATAAACTTTCCGGATGAATTTATTCTGGACACGAAAGTTGTTCGTAATAGATCAACTAACCCGGATACACCACCCACATGTGTGTCCGATGTCCACGACACCTCCGGCATGATATCTCGCCCCCCTCCGGACACCTTGTCCGATAATCATCCGGAGCAGGTATTTCATCCCCGGATGAATTCCCGCTCGGAGCAAAGTGCATCGTACAAACGTTAGAGCATCGTTAACATTTCATATGTCATGTCTTGTATTTGTTTTGCTATTATTGCTGTGTATTTATTGTTTCTCCCCCCCCCTCTTTTATTGTTCGGTAGTCTCGACGTCCGCTGCTGATGCCCCTGTGATCGACTACTTCGTCGACGACCGTACCGCTACTACCGAGCTTACAGGCAAGCAGAGCCATTCTCTTCCCCAGATATCGCCTATCTTTCCGTATTTTCTTGCACTAGGCATGGTTACTGTTGCTGCTACGATTACTATCCTATTCAATTGCATAGCCTGATTTTGTCGCCCCTTGATGTGCCTTCCTTTATCCTATGCTGCCTATTATTATTATGCATTATTCAGCAGTGAGCCCTGCGCATTGTTAGCTAGGATTAAATAGAGGGTCGTGATCACTTTGGGAGTGATCGCGGAAATGATATATTACAACTGCAACAGGTACGGATCAATGCAGACGCCCTAGGGAACCTACAACGGCGAGACTCTGCCGAGTCGCTTCGAGTTTGGCTTACGAGTGGAATGGAGTCGTATTTCACTCTCGTCGGCTCAGTAGCGTAGTATCACCGGGATGATACGAGGTTTACCTCTTTAGTTCATTCCGCTGATGTCTCAGTCGAGCCAGCTCAAGTGTACCATCGAGGGTGATTCCTCCTGGTTTCACTTACCGGTAGGGACTCGAACCAACCGGTGTCCTTAAAGGTAAGAAGTCGGGCGACCCAACGGTGCCCGCGAGAGGTATTGCGACGGGACGACAGGGAGGGTACGACCAGTGTACCGTTGTGCTTGGCCCCTGATCGTTGGCCGCGAGAGTTACCAAACCACGAAAGTCGAGCCCCTCCAGGAGCACACGCGAGACAAGGTAAGGAGACGGTTCACCTTGTTGGTAACCGCAGTGACTTGGTGGGACGACGGGGCAGGCACCGATGTACTGGTGGTCCTGGCTGATGTCGTTGTCCGCGGGTCGGTTAAGTCGAGGCAACGATAACGGTTGTCACGCAGGTTAATTAAAATGCTAAATGGTTCAGTGAATGTCTTGAGTTGGCTATATGCCATGTACGCACTACCTACCCGTGGGAACTACGAGTTATGGGCTCCTCTGCTTCGTAGTGTCGTCCGTGGACTCTTCAGACGTCAGCAGTACCGCGGCCTGCGCCGGGAAGTGGTGTTGTCTTAATTGCTCGCGCGGTGGTGTCTTATTTGCATTTGCTTTAACTTCACCGGCCAGCCTCGCACCGTGCAGGAGTACGTCGGGGTTAGGGTCCAAAGCCCCGCGTACATAGGATATAGTCCGGCGGATGACCTCTCTGTTGAGTTTGAAAGATGGGCTATGAAGTGTCGGATAGCCTCGGTGGAGCGTTCCCTAACAAGGTTCCCGCCACCCTGGAGATCCGTGCGTGTAGCGTAACACAAGTGCACCCCTGCAGGGAAGATTAATCTATTCGAATAGCCGTGTCCACGGTAACAGGACGCTTTATGCTGAAGCTGGATCTTACCACTAGAAACTATTATTAAACTGTATGGTTCCGGGTTCTCTTCCTCGCGGGGATGTCGAGGAGGTGAACTCGGAGGCATTGTTAATTATTACAACTTATTATTATTCAATGTTGCAGCAACTTCTGCTTCATTTTTACTTTATTGCTTTATATAAACTGTTGGCTGATTCTTACCTCATGCTGCAAGACATCGTCGGAAGATGCTAGTCTTCGTTAGGCCTAGCTTCTTACCCTTGCTCTGGATTTCTGTCTTCCAGTCCACTATATACAGCCTCTTCTTTCCGTTGATACAATGCATAATGCTTAGTAGTGGACGTAAGACTCGCGGGTATACTAGATACTCACCTGCTTTATTTCCTTTACTGTTTTGCCTGATCGGCCGCTGCAGTCGACTTTGGAGTCCAGGAGTAGGAGATCCCCGATGCCGACCCCGCAACATGAAGATCCCCGATGCTTTCTACGACGTCGAGTTCCCCGTTGACCAGGAGTAGCTTGGAGTTCCCAGGCAGGAGGCCTCGCCTTTTCGATCGTTGTTGTTTATGTGCTAGCCTTCTTAAGGCAACCTTGTATCCTTGTGTCTGTACTCAGATACTATTGCTTCCGCTGACTTTGTGCTCTCGAGCTGTTGTATTCGAGCCCTCGTGGCCCCGGCTTGTATTAAACAGCTTGTATTATTTTATTTGTAGAGTTGTGTTGTGATATCTCATCGTGAGTCCCTAATCTCGATCGTGTACCTTGCGTGCATGATTACTGTACACGGTCTGATTTTGGGGGCGTCACAGGTGTGTGGCTATTTATAGAGGGGTGAAAGCTGAGGGGTTGAGATTTTTGTAGACAAGATTTCCCCCGGCGGTTCAGATTCTCAGTGGTTATCATAATGATGGATAAGCACGACGTGCGGTAAAATCGCAACCACCAAGTGAAGAATATTGTAACGGATAATCCTCAATTCTGGGAAACTAAGGACATTGAAAAATGTTTAGGATGAAGACAAAGGTCTCAGGATGAGGAATACACGAGTTCCACATGAACGCATATGAGATAGAAAGAATGAATAAGTGAGCACAGAGGGACGGGTCCGATCACGTTCACCTAGATGAAGAAGCAAATGCTGAGAAACAATAACTATAGGTGAACGTTGTTGAGGACAAAAACGGTAATCATCAGGATGAAGACTTCAAAAGAGGGAACTGAGGATCAACAAATCCTGAGGAATTTGGGCGGTGGCACTACCCAACTTATAGGGAATGAGACACTTGATGCCATACAATTGTCGTATGGATCTTGAGTCAATTCCACATTAATTTCTTCACACTTAGCAAGGTAGTTGTCGGGACCCGGAATATGCGTATGTAATTCCAGTCACGATGCAATCACATGGAGAGACGAGAGCCGTACCCATTTGTCTAAGCAGACAAGGCCAAGCACAGAACACTCTCGGAAAGCATCGAACGTAAGGGGCATCCCATCCAGGCCGGATGATCAACTGAGATGGGTCCTCATCGTCCGATCACAAGTCTAAATGCTTATGGGTGGTGAATCCCATACTCATAGACAAGTCGCCTCAACCATGTTATCGATTGAATCCTAACTCTTACATAGACTTACTCCAGCCCGATCACTTAGTCGGGGTCTAGGGCGGGCTCGATCATACAACAAAGTGTGCACGTGACATAGTCACGAGCAATCGCATCGCGATTCCCCAAGCTGCACACATCTAAGGGCCACTTGGTGTATAAAAGACCGCCAGCCAGATCAAAACTAAGGTCTCGAAAACCCATACTAAGACATGCATGTTATAAACATACACGCAGCACACATTCCTAGTATGAAAATCAGGTATCATCACATAACTCTACAAAGTGTATCTTTATTGACTTACACATAGAGCATACAAAGATCACATGTCTGTGGTCATCATTACATCATACAACGGAAGCAAATTAGGTTTGAGTACAGACAAGTTTAACAAATGGCTTAGAGAAGCCTTGTTCAACATACATGCCCTTCCACGAGGGACCAGACTGCTGTCTGGAACTATACTAGCTTAGTCAACGTCGAGCTTCAGGAAGGTGACTCCATCGGGGTCTGGGTTTCCATCTAAAACATAGAATAAGGAAACGTGAGTACAAAGTCGTACTCAGCAAGACTTACATCAGAACTATACTACTCATGCTCAAGTATCAAGGTAAAGGGAGGTGGGGTTTCAATGCAGAAGTGCCAGCTTTGACTTGGCTAGTCCTGTGCTACGAGTACCAGACTCGAGGTAAGAAGCGTACACGAGTCCACTACCAAGTCTCCATCCAATACACAACTATGGATACTTCATCGACTTCCCCACGACGAACCACGCCATAGCACTCACGCGTATCTTGCGAATTTTAGAGTATCCAGTCAAGTTGTCTAATAATAAGGTACAGGTTCCAAGTAGTCCATGACCGCGGACGCGGCTATTCGAATAGTTTTGTTAACCCTGCAGGGGTGTAAACTATACACACATGACCATCAGTTACCGCCAGGCCTCGTCACCATTCAAGGGGTGCCGACGAGGATGTTCACCACGACACTTTGCTCACAACCGGTCTATTCCAGGAGTCGACTATCTGAGGTAGATCCCGCTCGAGATCCCGGCCGGATCAACGATACGGACTCAGACAATATAGGCAACCGAGACGCCATCCGAGAAGATGGTTTTGCTGTCTCACAGATCCACCCACATATCTATATGTTGCAACCTTTCATCCATTATGTTTCTATGCGTATGACAAATGGAAAGCCCGAACTAATGTGACTCCTGGACGTCAACACGGATCAAGGTAGTAGGCCGAGAGGGGTCAGTGAGCCTAATGTGTGGTTGTACTCTTTGTCTTGGATTACCATACAAGAACTCGGTGCTTAAGGCGGTGTTCAATGAGACAACCCACTGTGTACTCCTACACAACCTCTCATTGTTCACCTTGTATTAGGGTGGATTCACCGACACAGTTTCACCTTCATCAGTAACATGAACACAACCATCCCGACTCACAGATCAAAGTAACCTCATTGTAACCTCTAAGCATGCAATAAGCTGTAACAGTTGCAGGGGTCCCATGATATCAAACAACTCCTATGTCAGCTAGGATTGTGGTTTGCTTACTACTGTGACAAGATGATAGGTCATGCATCGGATATGGGTTCAACTATGCGGTAGAATCGATAACAAGGTGGTCATCCTAATCAATGGATAAGCGAGACGGAGAGGGAAGTGGGGTTTTATAGACATGATCAATGGGGGTTTGCTTGCCTTGCTGACGAGGTTCGTTACGGTGTCTTCAACGAAGGGGGTGGTCTCGGGTTCCGGCTCCACCTCTCATCGAGCAAATAACACAAACAAGCTATCAAAAGAATGTACCATGCACATACACATGATCAAGTGGTATAATATCATGTACATGTTGCTGGTGTGTGGACAATTCCATTTAAATGAAGTGTATTGCAAAAGATTTGCAAATTCAAACTTCAAATTTGATTTCAAATTATGCCATATGCATGTTTGCTACTGTTGACCCATTTTAAAATGGTCAAATATAAAAACAAATTGTGTATTCTTAATCCTTGCATCTTTCTGATAATTTTTCATATATTATATGTTAAATTTGGAGTTCATATGAATATTCTATGAATTTCCAAAGTTTAATGTATTTTCTGTCTTTTCTGTAATTCTTTTAATTCAATTAAGCTTTATTGCGTCACTGTGATGTAGGGTGACGTCAGGGGCTCTAACCAGCGGGCCAGCCCTGTCAGCCACAGTGGTTTAACCCCTCTGTTTAATTAAACATAGAAGGGGGTTAAGGGGGCTGGGACCCACCTGTCTGTGTCTATTAGGGGGGATTAGTGGTGTGGTTAGCCCTAAGCTAATCTTCCACCGGCGGTTAACCGGCGGCAACCTCAGCGCACGGCGGCGCCCGCACAGAGGGCACGGGAACGGCAGCTGGGGGTTCCAAACGGAAGCCCTCGCTCGCCCGCGTCTTCTAGAGCCCGCAGGGCACTCAAGGGAGGCCTGAGGCCTCGCCGGCGTCAAGGTCCGCGACGGCCGGAGCAGCAGCACGACGTCCATGGCGATTGGGCGCAAAGGAAGGAGCGCGGAGGGGCTGGGGCGAAGGGAAAGCTCACCCTCAGCACGTCTAGGTGGTCGGGGAGGCAGGAGGGGCAACGGCGATGGAGAATTCGGCGGAGGAAGCCACGGCGGTCGGCGGCGACTCGGTGGAGATGGAGACTTCCTCGGGTCCTCTGGGCTCAATTCCGCGCTTCAGGAGACGAAGACGAGCACGGGCCGTCGCCTGGACATGGCGGCTCGGGCTATCTCGGCCGGTGGCCACGCAGGCGCGGCGGCGCGCTCCGGCGCGGGCTTCGAGCGGCGAGCGGAACGGTGAAGGGAGAGGGGGAGGATGACCAGGAGCTAGGGGAAGGGTGCGGGACATTCTGGGCGTTGCGTGGCGCAAGGAGAGGCCTTGGGGGGGGGGGTCTAGAACCTTGCCGGCGTCGCGGTGGCGTCGGCCGTGCCCTCCCATCTCACCACCGAGCTGGTTGAGTAGACGACAACAGGGCGTGGGCCTGGGGCGTGCTAGGTGGGCTGGGGGGGATTTAGTTGGGCTGGAAGCCAGGGGAGGGTTCCTCTTTTCTATTCTTCTTCTTTTATTTTTCTGTAATTTTGTTTTGCCTTAGTATTAAATACCTAGGCAATTTAATAAAATGCCCAAATAATTTTATGAACCCTAGGTAACCAGAAGCAAGCCACCCCTAGGTTTTTAGCATTTTTGAAATTCAAACAATTTGAATTTCAATTCAAATTGGGGTATTATTTAATTTCCAGTGCACCTTTTGAATTTTAGAAAATTCCTTGGGCATGGGATTGAACCCAAACCACTTTTTAAATGATCGCTATCATTTATAGGAATTTTCCAAATGTTCAAATGACTTTTGGAAAAATATCTTTATCTGGCCATTTATTTAAATTCTCAGGGCTTTTCTTTTCCCCATTTTTGAATTTCTTTTGAAATTTTCACATGATGCAAAGGGACAAGCAAGCCCTAGCACTTACCATAGTTGGGGTTCTGACAACTCGCCCCCACTCAACAGAATCTCGTCCCGAGATTCAGAAGTCGTCGGGAGGAAGGTGGGGTACTCGGCGCGGAGGCGGTCTTCTCTTTCCCAGGTTGCTTCTTTCTCGGAGTGATGTGACCACTGCACTTTGAGGAACTTGATCTTCTGACGACAATTGACACGCTCTACAGAATCAAGAATAGAACATGGTACTCTCGATAAGAAAGGTCATCTTGGAGATCAAGCGTTTCATGGTCGACTTTGCGGATGGGGTCCTTGAAGCAACGCCTGAGTTGTGACACATGGAATACATCATGTAATCGGGAAAGATGCGGGGGTAGTTCAAGTTGGTAGGCAACTTCTCCATGTTTAGCAAGAATGCGGAAAGGTCCAATGTAACGTGGGGCCAACTTGCCTTTGATACCGAAGCGTTGGGCTCCCTTCAGAGGAGTAACCCGAAGGTAAGCCTTCTCATCCAGATTGTCGCTTTCTTGCCTATGATGACCATCATAGTAGCCTTTCTCACGAGACTGGGCTGCTTTCAATTGATGACGAACAACGCGAACTTGCTCTTCTGTTTCCATGATCATATCCGGTCCAAAGAATTGTCTTTCACCGGTTTTTGACCAGTTTAGGGGTGTTCGACATCGTCGGCCATAGAGGAATTCAAAGGGAGCCATGTCCAGACTAGATTGATAGCTATTGTTATAAGGAAATTCGGCGAATGGAAGAGATTTCTCCCAATTCTCTACGAATGAGATAATACAAGCTCTGAGCATGTCTTCCAAGATTTTATTAACCCTTTCAACTTGACCGCTAGACTGAGGATGGAAAGCTGTGCTAAAGGAGAGATGAGTTCCCATAGCATTCTGGAAACTTCCCAAGAATCTAGAGGTGAAAAGGCTACCACGATTAGAATTGATTTTCAAAGGAACACCATGAAGAGACACGATTCTAGAGACATAAAAGTCCGCTATCTGGCTAGCAGTTATAGACTCGCGAACTGGAAGGAAGTGATCAACTTTGGAAAGTCGGTCAATGACAACGAAGATGGGATCATTTCCTTTCTGGGTTTTTGGAAAGCCGGTGATGAAGTCCATACCGAACTTTGTCCCATTTCCACTCGGGAATAGGAAAAGGTTGAAGAGTGCCAGCAGTTCTTTGATGTTCGGCCTTAATGCGACGACAAACATCACATTCGGCAACAAATCGAGCAATGTCTCTCTTCATCCTAGTCCACCAAAATCTCTGGCGTAGATCTCGGTACATTTTCGTGCTACCGGGATGAATCGAGAGGGGTGTGTCATGGTATTCTTTGAGGACGAGTTTCCTTAGATCTCTATTCTTAGGTACTACCAAACGATTTTCAAAGAATACCGTTCCTTTTCTATCTGTGGAGAAACATTTAGCAACTCCGCTAGCAATGTTCTCCTTGATCCGGCGAACACCTCGTGCACGCCTTTGGGCAACTGTAATTTGATCCTCAAGGGTTGGTTTCGCCACCAAGGTAGAAAGAAAACCATGAGGAACTATCTCAAGATTGAGCTTGCGAAATTCCTCATGAAGAAGTGGTTGATACTGTTGTAACATGAGGTTGTTACAATAGGACTTACGACTTAGTGCATCAGCCATGACATTGGCTTTGCCTGGGGTGTAAGAAATTCCTAAGTCATAATCTTTTATCAACTCTATCCAGCGTCTTTGCCTGAGATTAAGATCTGCCTGGGTGAATATGTATTTGAGGCTTTGGTGATCAGAATAGATCTCACAACGATTACCAACAAGGTAATGTCGCCAAGTCTTCAGGGCATGAACTACGGCAGCGAGTTCAAGATCATGGGTAGGATAGTTCTCTTCATGTGGACGCAACTGGCGTGAAGCATAAGCTACCACATGTCTATCTTGCATAAGTATGAATCCTAACCCTTGCTGTGAGGCGTCACAATAGATCTCGAAATCCTTTTTGGTGTCTGGAGGCGCAAGTACGGGGGCAGAAGTCAATCTTCTTTTTAGCTCTTGAAATCTTTCCTCGCACTTGGGAGTCCATTGGAATTTCTTAACTTTCTTGAGGAGTTTAGTAAGAGGCTTTGCAACTTTGGAGAATTTCTCAACGAAGCGGCGAAAATAGCTTGCTAAGCCAAGAAAACTCCTAACTTGCTTAACCGATTCAGGTGGAGTCCATTCAAGGACGGCCTGAACTCTCTCGGGATTGACAGCAATGCCTTTCGCAGAAATCACGTGGCCTAAGTAGGTCACTTCTGGTAGCCAAAATTCACACTTGGAGAACTTGGCATAAAGGAGATGCTCTCGAAGTTTCATCAGTACCAGCCTAAGATGTTCGACATGTTCTTCTTCATTCTTCGAGTAGATGAGAATGTCATCAGGATAAACTACAACAAATTTATCTAGGTACTCCATGAAGATCGAATTCATCATGCGTGAGAAAGTGGAGGGGGCATTGGTTAGACCGAAGGACATGACGGTGAACTCGTAAAGACCATAACGAGTAGTGAAAGCCGTCTTGGGAACGTCCTTGTTTCGGATCTTGATTTGATGATAGCCTAATCTCAAATCCATCTTGGAAAAGACCGAGGATCCAGCAAGTTGATCATAAAGATCATTGATCCTGGGCAGTGGGTAATTGTTCTTTATCGTCGCTAGATTTAGCGGGCGATAGTCTACGCACATCCTTTCTGTTCCATCTTTCTTCGTTACGAACAGAACGGGGCAACCCCATGGCGATGAGCTAGGGCGGATGAAGCCTTTTGCCAACAAAGCTTCAAGTTGGATTTTCATCTCAGCTATCTCACGTGGGGCCATTTTGTATGGGCGTCTAGAAATTGGGGTTGTGCCTCGCATAAGATCTACGATGAATTCTACACATCTGTCCGAGGGCATCCCTGGAAGTTCTTCGGGAAAGACATCCGGGAAGTCACAAACCACCAGAATATCTTCAAGGTCAGGAAGGGGAAGCACATTCAAAGTATGGATCTGGGTTCTAGAATTGGGTGAGGTGTAGTCAATTATCTGGCCTGAAGGATGGGTGAGTTTTACTGACTTGGCTTTACAATCAAGTAAAGCATTTTGTCTTGATAACCAATCCATACCAAGGATGACATCAATGTCTGAAGACTTGAGGGCTCAAACCTTTTGCATCCTTGGCATCATCTTTATTGGTTCTTGATTGGCTTCTCTCTTTGTGAGTTTTGGATCTTGTGGTCTTCTTCTTGACAAGCTCGTGATCATCGAAAACAGATTTCATATGCATCTTCTCTTTTTATTTTCGATGTGGGAGATTTTCCGGTTATCCTTGGTTAGAGGTTTCACACCTCTATTTGTAGCTCTGTTCGTTAGCTTTCCATCAAGCTTGAGTTTTCCTTAATCGGAGTTCATTTGCAGAAGTTGTGGTAGTTCAGGGTTTGCCTGTTTCATTTGGAGTTCATCTGTTTTGTGGCATGGGCTCCCTGGGTCTAACAGGGCGGTAGTACCGCTTGGGTTACGGTAGTACCGTCCCACGATAGTACCGTGGCTAGTACCGCACCCACTACCGTATTCCCACTGGATAGGGCGGTAGTGGGCACGGTACTGAGCCGCAGTACTACCGTGGGGCGGTAGTACCGCGCCACGGTATTACCGTGGCTAGTACCGCACCCACTACCGTATACCTCCTGGATAGGGCGGTAGTGGGGCACGGTACTATGCTGCAGTACTACCGCGGGGCGGTAGTACCGCTCCGGTTGCGGTAGTACCGTGGTTGGTGGACTGCCAACAGTTCCCCACGGCTGGATTCGTGGGGGACTATAAAAGGGGGTCTTCTTCCTCCTTTGTCCCCACTAGTTTTGTGCAAGTTCTTTCCCCCATTGTTGACCACTTTGAGCTTGCTTACTCTCTTCCTGTCCTATGATTCTTGCTGCTTTTTGAGGGAAAAGAGAGAGGAAGTCTAGATCCACATTCTCCAACAAGCCATCTCTCCTCTAAGTGAGGGGAACCTTGTGGATCTAGATCTTGGAGTTCTTTGTGTTCTCCTTGTTCTTCCTCTCATATTCCTCCATAGCTTTTGTTGCTTTGGTGGGATTTGAGAGTTGGGGACTTGAGCACTTCGTGTGCTCTTGCCATTGCATTTGGTGCATCGGTTTGAGTTCTCTCCGAGGATTCATTGTAGTAAGTGAAGTTGAGAAGATAGCTTCTCTTGATTGCATTGGCACTCTAGAGCTGGTACCTCGTGGGTGCGTTGGCACCTAGAGGCTTGTTGTGGCGGAGCTCAATCATTGTATAAACAGGAGCTTATTTTTATGTTGTATAAACAGGAGCAAAATTGTATGCAAAAGTGCAGCAACATGACATAGCAATATATGAGCATGAAATAGACATGATGGTGATCAGGTACACACAAGAATCATGGTCATAGGCATAACAGATCGAAAGATATTAAGCATGCAACATGGCATCGGATAGTTACAGACTTAGAGAAAAAAAACTGAGGTGACTATCAACAACAGCAGCATAGCAACTTTGGAGCTAAAAATAACTATGACCAGGAATGCAAACATGACAATGCAATACATATAATGGAAGTAGTCATGATGCTTAACAGTATGCAAAAAGAATCAATGCAATAGGCCTCATGGATGTGTCACAATCATCAAGAAAACTGGCAATAAAATAACAGCAACAACACATAACAGAAATTAGTAGCAGTTAACAGTCTGATGCCCACTTTAACAGAGATTAACAACATCAAGATGGCCTCAAATCAAAATGCTCACAAAAGATGGACTGAAATACACACAATTCTAAGAAAATTTCCTTTTGGGCGCAACGTGATCCGGGCTACGGTTTACTCTCAAATCTAATCGCAAAAGGCAATCAGCAGCAGAAAAAAAGAAAAAAAGGAAAAACGGCCTCACCATGGGCCTGGCCCATCAGGCGGCCTGGGAGGCTGGATTGGGCCGGTGCGGCTGGGTCAAGGGGCGGTGGTACTGGGCCGGCCAGCCTGGCCGGTGGTTGGAGGGGCCGGATCGGGACCTCCCGATCCCGACGAGGTAGGAGCGGCGGCCGTCGCGCCGGTGGGCACGGGCGGAGCTAGGAGGCCGGATGAGGGGCGCGGCCGCCAGATCCAAGACGGAGGCGGCGCCGGTGAGCTTCCGGGGTGGTGCGGCGGCCCGAGCTTTGAGCTCGGCCGGCCATGGCGAGACGGCGGTGCCCCGTGGGCGGCGGCGACCTGTACAAGACGGCGAGGCGTAGGGTGAGGGGGAGTGGAGGAACGGAGGCGGGGTGTGGAGCTCACCGGAGCAGGGCGGTGGCACGGCCGTGGCCGGCAGGAGGCGCGGCGCGGCGGCTCCTCCACGGTTGGCGGGGCGGATCGTCCCGGATCGGGTCCGGGCGGGCCGTGGCGGCGACGATGTGGGCCCACGAGGCCCGGGACGCTGGTGCTGCGGTTGGGGCAGGTCGGAGCGCGATCTGGGCCGTCAGATCCCCGATCTGACGGTCTGGATCAGTGGGGGAGCTAGGGTTTCGAGATTTTTGGGGGGTATTGGGCAGATATAAGAATACAGAGGGGGTGGTTACAATTTTTGCTAGGGAAAACCCTAGAAAGGGGTGGGAGAGTGGTGGTCTTTATATAGCCCAGGTGGCTGGCAGTTTGCAAAAACATCCCCGGTTTTTCTCGCACGTGCGCGGTGCTTACGTTTCTGACCGCCGTGGGTCCGCATGACCTCCGATTCGAGTAAAACTTTGAACTGCGCGATCAGCACGTCGAGCCGGCGGCGTTCACCTCGAGCTGGAACCGTTCTGAGAACACTTTCCTGCGCGCTATAAAAATATCTCGTTTAGTTATTAAACGGGGTTTTTAGTTTCGTTGGCTGCGGCTGGTCTTGTGTGGGTTTTCGCGACGGTGATCGGGTGAAAACCGGTGTCACAAGGTCGAGTGTCAGGGTGGCAAGGGTCGGTCTCCGTCCGGTACGAGATAAGAGGGGGGGAAATAATCGCCGATCGATAAATCGGGGATGAAAACACCTCAAACAAATCAGACAATCAAACAATTCACACCGAAAACAAAATTTAAATTTTTTGTGAAATTTGGGCTGGTACAATACAACACCACCAACAAGGGATGTCGTCCCGAGATGCAGGACGATACGGGGGAGAGGGGAAGGGGGAGAGAAAGGAGTTGACGATCTTAAACACCACCAACAAGGGACTCTGCTCCATGTCGACGTCGAACATCTGTCGAGATAAATTTCCGCAGAGAGACGGCAACGTCGGAAAACAAAACCATCGGGAGATCAAAAGGAAGAACGATAGTTGAAAACGACGATCAAGGGAAGCATTCTCACTGAAATCGTGAGGATACTGGGCAAGAGAACGGAGGTCAATAGACGACCAAGATGTTATCCGGAGTCGAAAAAATTAAAGGTACTACAGGATTTCCCAACCTGAGATCGGAATCGAGACAATACGCTGCAAGCAAGGCATTGTAACGGTTCTGAAACTCCACACACTCGAGATCCTAGAGTTTTGAAGGGGACAAGGCGAGAATCAAACACTTACGACACTTGTCCTGTCCAGAGCAAAGGGAAGGAGAAGAGATCCTACTCTCCGATAACCAACTTAGTAACTACAAAATAGTTTTTGTCTAGACTCGACTTCGGCCAGAAAAGGGATCCTATGGTCGGTAAGGCTCTGATACAAAGTTGTAAGGCCCGATATGCGGTACTGTTCCAGATCTAGATGTTTCCATCCAGATCCGGGGCCGAAGCACATATCGGTCCCACCGCGACATATGACGAAGTCATATGCCCCGGATTTCCAACATGATATCACAACATTACAGATACAAGATACAACATCTCATACAATCGGCATACAACTGCCTTAAATACAATACAACAGCGGAAGATACATGTCTGAGTACAGACTACAATCAAATGCCTACTGGCAAAGAGAAAAACATCGATCCCAATAACCACACGGGTCCAGGCCCTCCGCCAGGATCCGCCTAACTAGTCGTCGTCGAGTCTCCACGTGAAACGTCGATCTCCACCTGTTGTCGATCGAAAACCCTGAAAAGAGTTTGGGGGTAGTATCATGAGTACAGAAGTACTCAGCATCCAATTGTAGTGGTCAACTGACCCAGCAAGGCCTTCATCACTCGTCATTCTAGGACAACTACTAGTTTACGGTAAGGAGGGGGTAAGTGGTGAGGTTGCTGCCGCACTAGCATTTATGAAGTGGCTAACGATCTAGAGAGTAAGATAAGAAGCCAAGCATTTGATGAGGAGTCACCTCCAACAACTCTTGTTATGAACTGCTTACGCAATCATAAGACCTATCCTATCCTTGTCCTCCTCTTCGCATCCCGACGAAGAAGAAGCAGTCAAGGCACACACACATTGATCAAGTTTATTAAGATTATATCGGTTGTTGTTTTCTATGAACAAGGAGTAGGTCTCAAGTCGTCCATAACCGTGGACACAGCTTCTCATAAAGATTTAACCCTACAGGGGTGTACCAACTGCCCATTACAAGGCTCCGCACGCACGCCCATCTCTCTCAGTTGCTACCCATTATAGGCAACCATTTTATGATTTAGTTCCGAGAGATCCAAAACGACAGGTGCTCTAACTAACAACGAACAAATCCGGGTGGCCCCCGGTGAGTCGACACCCAACTCAAAAGCCGGCCGCGCTCTCGAATCGGTCTCTACCGTATGTCGCAGGTTTGGGTAGCCGGTTAATCACACATGGGAAACCGGGTCCTCAGCCGAACAAGGTGGGCCAGTAAGGGAACTATGTCCTCACTGGTACGGGTTGGTTGGAAAACTACTGGCGGCCGACCAGCACACACACGGTTTCAAATGCTAAATCAGCTTGGGACACCACTAGAAATGTTTGAAGCTAGGTAGGTAAGAAAAGGGGACCCCATAAAATCCCACACACGGTTAGACACGCTCAGTCTTAAAACAAATACCCGGAACTCGGATCCTAGGTGACTCGAATGGAACAAAGCGTCGGGGCGGCATAGCCTAGACCTTCCATCCTTCGTCGAATATAGTCAACATTTATAATAATCAAATCATCAACAACAATATAATAATGTGATAGGGCAAACCAAGGAGTAACAGGGTAACATCGTAGCATCCTAAGCATGCATACTAAGTAGGGGCTGAGCAACGAGAAATAGTAACATAGCAGTACATGGTTTGCTGGTAAGGGACATGGCTGTATCGGTTTGAAAAAGGCTGTAAGCATGTGGTAGGATCAAACATCAAACCTATCCTATACTAGCATGCAAACCGCTGGTTGAAATAGAATGGATCATAAGTAATGTATAGTCCTTTCCTGTTGATAAGTCGGGTTCCGAAGGTGTAGTTGATCGCAAGCTCGCATCGTCTCCGAGAGGTACCCGCGGAAGCACACAAGAGGGAAACACTGGAAAGCAATCAACAAGCAAGCATCTATTACTATGAAGCAAACACGAGCAAGCATCAACAAGAAGGCAACACGAGACAACGCAGCTACAGTCGAGAGCGGTTACTAACAGGTTAAGTGGAGTACTCGTCACACACGACGATACCGCACATTTAGAAAGGTTCAAGTTGTTTAGCTACATAAGGTGCGCAAAGGTTATTAACATGGCATCTCACTCAAGCATGGCATAGCACATAAACATGACAAGAGGTGAAGCATAAGATAAACTATCTATGCTAGTCAATTTAAGTGAGGCACAACCTAAACATGGCATAACACTAAGTACCCCACGACAATTAAAACATTTGGTACTGTTCTGTCCTAAACCATATTTTAGGTTGGTTAACAACAGCAAACAATAGCATAAACACAAAGTACACAAAAAACTAATCAAGTTACATATAAAGAACACTCCAAACGGAGTTACGGTTAAAAAGATACAAGCAATACAAGTTTGGAACACAATCTGCCAACATCAGGAAGCACACTTTAGAGCATTGCATAAACATGATAGTGAATGTAAACATGCTCACAAATGATATGCAACTAAATTAGACATGGCATGGAAGGAATGGAAAAAATAATCATGCAAAAAGGCATCATGAACAACTAACTATAGCTCATGCAAAATGCAATAAAACATTACTGGTCAAGGACTAAGTGAAAATCAGAGAAACATGGCAGAAACTGTTATTTTTATGCTGTATAAACAGGAGAAAAACTGTATGCAAAAGTGCAGCAACATGACATAGCAATATATGAGCATGAACTAGACATGATGGTGATCAGGTACAAACATGAATCATGGTCATAGGCATAACAGATCAAAAGATATTAAGCATGCAACATGGCATCGGATAGTTACAGACTTGGAAAAAAACTGAGGTGACTGTCAACAACAGCAGCATAGCAACTTTGGAGCTAAAAATAACTATGACCAGGAATGCAAACATGACAATGCAATACATATAATGGAAGTAGACATGATGCTTGATAGTATGGAAAAATAATCAATGCAATAGGCCTCATGGATGTGTCACAATCATCAAGCAAACTTGCAATAAAATAACAGCAACAACACATAACAGAAATTAGTAGCAGTTAACAGTCTGATGCCCACTTCAACAAAGATTAACAACATCAAGATGGCCTCAAATCAAAATGCTCACAAAAGATGCACTGAAGTACACACAATTCTAAGCAAATTTACTTTTGGGCGCAACGAGATCCGGGCTACGGTTTACTCGCAAATCTAATCGCAAAAGGCAATCAGAAGCAGAAAAAAAAGGAAAAACGGCCTCACCATTGGCCTGGTAGGCTGGACTGGGCTGGTGCGGCTGGGTCAAGGGGGCGGTGGTACTGGGCCTGCCAGCCTGGCCGGTGGTTGGAGGCGCCGGATCGGGACCTCCCGATCCCGACGAGGTAGGAGCGACGGCCGTCGCGTCGGCGGGCACGGGCGGAGCTAGGAGGACGGAGGAGGCGCGTGGCTGCCAGATCCAGGCCGGAGGCGGTGCCGGTGAGATTCCGGGGTGGCACGGCGGCGCGGCGGCCCGAGCTTTGTGCTCGGCCGGCCATGGCGAGGCGGCGGTGCCCCGTGGGCGGCGGCGACCTGTACAAGACGGCGAGGCGTAGGGTTAGGGGGAGTGGAGGAACGGAGGCGGGGTGTGGACCTCACCGGAGCAGGGCGGTGGCACGGCCGTGTCCGGCGGGAGTCGCGGCGCGGCGGCTCCTCCACGGTCGGCGGCGGTTGGCGGGGCGGCTCGGCCCGGATCGGATCGGGTCCGGGCGGGCCGCGACGGCGACTATGTGGGCCCGCGGGTCCCGGGACACTGGTGCTACGGTTGGGGGAGGTCGGAGCGCGATCTGGGCCGTCAGATCCCCGATCTGACGGTCTGGATCAGTGGGGAGCTATGGTTTCGAAATTTTTGGGAGGAATTGGGCAGATCTAAGAATACAGAGGGGGGTGGCTACAATTTTTTCTAGGGAAAACCCTAGAAAGGGGTGGGAGAGTGGTGGTCTTTATATAGCCAAGGTGGCTGGCAGTTTGCAAAAACATCCTCGGTTTTTCTCGCACGCGCGCGGTGCTTACGTTTCTGACCGCCGGGGGTCCGCAGGACCTCCGATTCGGGTAAAACTTCAAACTGCGCGATCAGTGCGTCGAGCCGGCGGCGTTCACCTCGAGCAGGAACCGTTCCGAGAACACTTTCTTGCGCGCGATAAAAATATCTCGTTTAGTTATTAAACGGGGTTTTTCGTTCCGTTGGTTGCGGCTGGTCTTGTGTGGGTTTTCGCGACGGTGATCGGGTGAAACCCGGTGTCGCAAGGTCGAGTGTCAGGGTGGCAAGGGTCGGTCTCCGTCTGGTACGAGATAAGAGGGGTAAAAATAATCTCCGATCGATAAATCGGGGATGAAAACACCGCAAACAAATCAGACAATAAAACAATTCACACCGAAAACAAAAATTTTATTTTTTGTGAAATTTGGGTTGTTACAATGAGGGTTCGGTTCTTCCTCTGAACAACTCCATTTTGCTGAGGAGTGTAAGGCACTGAGAATTCATGAGTGATTCCCAAGTCGTCGAGGAATTCTTCCACACTGATGTTCTTGAACTCAGTGCCGTTGTCGCTTCGAATGTGCTTGATCTTCAGGTTTAGTTCTTCATGACTCGCTGAGTGAAGCGCTTGAAGATAGCTGGGGTTTCTGACTTATAGAGAAGAAAATGCACCCAAGTGTATCGTGAGAAGTCATCAACAATAACAAGACCATACATACTACCTCCAAAGCTTGAATACTTTGGAGGACCGAATAGATCCATGTGAAGCAATTCCAGAGGTCTTGTAGTCGTCATGATGGTCTTCGCTGGATGCTTGTCCTTGGTCATCTTTCCAGATTCACACGCGCCACATAGCCGGTCCTTTGAGAATCTGATTTCGTCAATCCCGAGGATATGTTTCTTCAGAACCAGTTTTTGGAGGTTCCTCATTCTGGCGTGGCCGAGTCTTCGATGCCATAGCCAGCACTTTGAGGCTCGTGCCATGAGGCACGTAGCAACCTGAGGACCTTCAGAAAAATCTACAATATACAGATCACCTTTCCTTACTCCACTGAAGACAATGGAGTTATCGCTAACCATATAAACTACACAACCATATTTTCCGAAGAGCACAACGAGGTCAAGATCACATAGCATAGAGACAGACATCAGGTTGTACCCGAGGGATTCAACAAGCATGACTTTGTCAATGAGTTGGTCTCGAGAGATAGCAACTCTGCGGAGACCCAATACCTTACTTTTACCTTTATCAGCGAAGGTGATGGTTTTATTCGAAGAAGGACGCAGAGATGATTCCATGAGAAGGCTTCTGTCACCAGTCATGTGATTTGTGCATCCACTGTCCATCACCCATTCAGTCTTTCCATGCAAAGGAATTAGTATCTCATACAACAAATTATGAGCCAGACTCAGTTTGAAGAATTTATGGTTCCTCAGAATTAATTCCTCAGGATGTTCCTCATGATTGATTCTATGAGACCAAAAGATATAAATCTCCTTCAACTGACTCAAATGATATTATCCTGGGCATATGATCTGCAGCATGTATGATTGCCTCAGGACACGCCCCTATAAACATGATCAGTTCTTCTTTACCACCCACATCTTAATGGGTGGTCTTGAAGTATACGAGGACTGATGAGAACGATGAGACCTAATGGGACGTGAGATGGTGGTATCAGGGTAAATAAATGAATAAGCATTCTTATGTGGAGCATCCCTATGGACAAATGGTTAGCTGAGACATAATGATAATCATTTCCATTTGAGGTATCGTCTTCAGATGATACCCTCAGCTCATTTGCATCTGCATTCACAGGGAGGTTAGTGATGAGGTCCTTCTGAACCCAGATCTGCTTGACTGGAGGACCGTTCCTGCAGTTAGTTCCGATGTATCTGTCGAATACCTCACCATTGACATCTGTAAACAGTTTATAGTTTGAGTCAAAAGACTCAGTCACCACATATGAGGAAACAGTATCATAACCAGATAATGTATAGGGATCAGGAGGAGGCATCTTTGCCAAAACCCAAGTGGTCTTTGGATATTTCTCAGGTTTCCAGTAAGACCCATCAGCGTTGAGGTTTCGGGTGAACCCGACACCTTCTTTCCTTGGATTCCTGTTGAGGATCTGTTTCTTGAGGATGTCACAAAGAATCTGATGCCCTTTCAGACTCTTGAACATACCGGTTTCCAGTAAACTCTTCAACCTAGCATTTTCTTCAGCAATGTCTATGGTATTCTCAGATGAGGGGTTAGATACCACAGAAGCAGTTGAAATAACATAGTCTGAAGACATTGAAGAACTAGGCACAGAAGTGATACGGTCATGTTCAATGCATTTTAGACAGGGAGGATTAAATCCTTCTTGTGGCATGATGATCTGTTGGGAGAGGAGTGAATCATTTTCTTTCCTCAGATCGTCATGAGACATTATCACACGTTCTAGTTCTTTCTTCCTCATGAGAAACTCATGGGCCAGCTTCTCGTGATCGGTGAGGAGTGCCTCATGACGACTGATTAAGTCATCAAACTTTGACTGAAGAATTTTTGATTCATTAGTCAATTTTTGAGTTTTCTTCATTTCCTCAACCAACATATCATTACTCTTGTTTAGTGAGGTTTTAATCTTTTCAAGTGCACGTTGTTGCTTAGATGCAAGTTTAGCATAGTTTTCATCGGGTTCTTCATCAGAGGGAACATCAGATGATGAGTAAGTAGATACCTTTGAGGACTTAGCCATGAAGCAGAAGGCCGGGGTGGTGTCTTCATCTTCATCATCAACATGTGATGGATCAGATTCCTCAGTGCTGAAGATTTACTTGGAGAGAAGAGACGTGGCAAGAGCCAGACCAGCCACACCCTCAGATTCTTCAGATTCATCTTCCTCAGCATCAGGATCGGATCCAGATTCTTCAGAGTCCAATTCTTTGCCGAGATATGCGCGAGCCTTACGGGAGTTGCTATTCCTGTATCCAGCAGACTTTGAGGATCTTGAGGATTTCTTCTTTGTCTTTTCATCAGAACTGTCATCTTTCCCTTTCTTCTTCTTCTTCATTTTATCTTCCTTTTCCCAAAGAGGACACTCGGTGATGTAATGCCCATGTTTCTTGCATTTGTGGCAGACTCTCTTTCTTGTCTCAACAGAGTCATCATCTTTGCCTTTTCTTGAGGAAGATCTTGAGGAATTTCCGAAGCGATTCCTCTTCGTGAATCTTTGGAACTTTCTCGTGAGGAGAGAAAGTTCCCCACTGTGGGTTTCAGGATCATCAGAATCATCCTCAGACTCTTCATCAGAGAACACTTTTCGTGCCCTAGCTTTTAGCGCGCAGACTTTTGGCGTGGAGCTGTACAAGTCTCGTTTTTCAGAGAGCTTCAGTTCATGAGGATTGAGGCCTCAAGAATGTCAGCAGGATCCAGAGTCTTGAAATCGGGCCTTTCTTGAATCATCAGCGATAGGAACTCAAACGAGTCATCCAGATACCTCAGTAGTTTCTTCACCACCTCATGATCTGTGATATCAGCGGCACCCAGTGCTTGAATTTCATTCGATATGTCAGTGAGTCTGTCAAAGGTTTGTTGCACATGCTCGTTGTCTAGCCTCTTGAACCTGCTGAAGAGACTGCGAAGTGTATCAACTCGAGAGTCTCGTTGAGCAGAGAATCCTTCATTACCTTTTGACAGTCTTGTCCGTATCTTCTTTGCAGTATCCAGACCACTGATACGGTTGAACTGAGCCTTATTGAGGTGGCCGCCAATAATGCTTCGAGCTTTTGCATCAAACTGCCAGTTCTTCTTCACAACTTCAGGAGCAGTCATCAGAGTAGCTTCAGGAATGCCTTGATCAACAATATCCCACAGGTTCTTGTCAATGGCTTCAAGATGCATCCTCATCTTGTTCTTCCAATACGGGTAGTCTATCCCGTTGAAGATGGGGCAGTTTGAGGCAACGCTCAATGTACCTGAGGTCAACATAACTAAAACTCTAGGTGGTTAAACCGAATCACACAGAACAAGGGAGTGCCTTGCTCTGACACTCCTAGGAAAGGGCCTTATAGTGGCGTCCTTTTTGGCCTTTAGTGGCGCATTTCAAATGCGCCACTAAGGACAAGCCACTAATAAGGCCTTAATAGTGGCGCATTTGAAAAAATTAATAGTGGCCACCCATAAGAGTCTTAGGGGTGGCGCATTCTAAAAATGCGCCACTATTAAATATTTTTAAAATTTTGAATTTTGAATCTGGATCTGGAAAACAATTTTTTTATTTTTTATTTTTTTATTTTTGTCTTAGTCTCAGGTTAGTATGCTTAATGCTCGGTCACTATGCTTAATCTCAGGTCAAACTTCCCCCACGGTCACCCATCCTAGCACTACTCCAGCCCCAACACGCTTAACTTCTCGGTTCTATTCAACTCCCACTCCATCTCACCTAGCAGGCACTTGTTGATATATCTATCATATAAATCCTATCGATGGGACCATTAACATATTTTGAAATTTTTATAAAAAATTGAAAATAATTTTTTTTATTTTTTTTATTTTACTAGCTAAAATTTTCAACTTTTTTTGAAACTTCTCGATCGGTCCTCTAGCTTATTTTGAATTTTAAGAAAGAAAAAAAATATTTTTAAAAAAATTCAATTTTTTTTCTGTTACTAGTGGCGCATTTCATACAAAATGCGCCACTACTAAGTTCAAAAAAATTCAATTTTTTCTCTTTTTTTTGGCCTCCAGATCTTCAAACGCCCGTAACTTTTTTTCTGTTAGGTTTTTGAGGATTCTAAAAATGTTCAACGGGTTAGACCCGATTGAATTTGGATATAACTTTTCGAGTAGATGATTTTTCATATAAAAAACTTTTTCATCGGAGGTCGTATGCAAAAGTTAAGCCCATTTTACAAAATTCTCGAGAGATTTTGCAAAAAAGGTCGAAATTCATATTTGTAAATTTTCCTAACAACTAGACCACATATCATATGGGAAACTTATTTTCTTTTATTTTTTTGACATTTCTATCATTTTCTTTTATTTATTTTTCAAATTGAAAACGCGGTCCACCGGGGGGGGTGTATTTGGGAATTTTCCCGCACAGTTTTTTCTTAGTAGTGACGCATATGCAAGATGCGCCACCCCTAAGAGCTTATGGGTGGTGCATTCTGCTAATAATATGCACCACCCATAAGCTCTTAGGGGTGGCGCATTTCCAAAATGCGCCACCTATAAGGTTCTTAGGGGTGGCGCATTTCTCCAAATGCGCCACGTATAAGGGGATCCAGGGCTGGCCCACTCTTAGGGGTGGCGCATTTTGGAAACTGCGCCACCTATAAGAGCTTATGGGTGGCGCATTTTTTACCAGTGCGCCACCCCTTACAACATAGTGGCGCATTACATATAAAATGCGCCACTAATAAGGTTTCCATGTATAGCTATTTCTCTAGTAGTGTGATTCCAATTGAAAGTGCAGTATATCGACCAAAGGGGGGTGAATGTGAGATTTTCAAATATCTTGAGGAATTTCGATCTCCTCAGGACTGAGGCAATATGAAATTGAGGAAACTAAAACTCGAGGAAGAACAGATGTGATACTAAAACGTTGGCATGAAGGTAAATCAACCTATTGCATAGCTAAAGTAAGACCAATGCAAGAACTGAAGAATCAGCGCAGTGTACACTCAGAAAGAGAGGCATCAGGATAAGTCATCAGTGCATAAACATAAAAGCTGAGGTTGAAGAAATAGCACCAGAGCAGTGAATACATAGACTTGATGAACCAGTTCGAGTTGCTGTGACAACTCTACGTCTGGTTGGAGAGGCTGAGATTGAACTCAGAAGACATAGTCTTCACCTTATTATCCTTGAACTAAAGTCCTCAGACTCCGTCCAATAACTCAGGTGAGTCTTCAAGGTAGACTCCCGAAACCTTCACAGACTCAGTTCACTCAGGGAAGTCACAATTTCATCTTGACTTCCTCAGACTGATGACTTCTACACCGGCTGGAAGATCACAGTCTTCAAGAGTAAAAAGCTTCGGATCACTCGAACCGACTTCCTCAGAAATGCTCAACTACTCAAGCTGGTGGTTTTCCTCACTTAGGTTCTTCAGTTTCTTCAAGAGGTGGGTTTCTCTCAGATGACAAGTGTCAGTTTTTCTCTCAGAGCAGCCAACACACAAATGGGGCTGGGGGCGGCTATTTATAGCCGGGGAGCAACCCCAGGTGAAAGGACATAACTGCCCATGCATGAAACTACTTCCATGCCCACCCTTCGGACAGTTGGCTGGATCGGTACCAGCACTCTCCACGTGACACGTGGCACGGTCGGAACACTCACTCTCACTCTCTCTTCAGGCGAACTGCACTGGCAGTTTCCTGACTCCTCAACCGAAGACAAATTCCTCAGTGTCCTGAAGAACATCGTCTGAGACACTCGAGTAATTGAACTTCTACTGCAGGAGATTTCTCTGGTTTTTCTTCAGGATTTCTAATTGAGCACTTCCTCAGAAATACAGAACTCATTTTCCTCAACCCCTCCAACAGTGAGATGTTTTCCTACGACTCAAGAAGTATAAAAAGTCTTAGCAAAGACTACGCTTCAACTTCGTCTTTAGCGCGAACGTCTTCAGGATCTTGTACAGCTTGAGCTTCAGCCGAACGCTTCAGGATCCTGATTCCTCAGGATTTCGCACAACTTCAGTCTTCAGGAAACACACCGATTTCTTCCATGTACCTCAACATTTTTGGGGTCGACAACGGTGGTTAACCTCATCCTCAGGGACTGATTTCCTGTGTATACTCACGAACACATCAGTCCCTTAACCGTTTTGTGATCAAATACTCCAAAACCTCAAAGGGGGCACTAGATGCACTTATAGATATTACATTTCCAGTGAACATCAAAATACATATCTAGCAAAATATTAGAGTTGGATCTGGATGAGTGGCTCTTTTAGGCCTTCCTTGGGGGGCTTGCTTCCTTTCTCCTTGGTTCCCTTCTTCTGCTTCTGTAGTTCCCGGATCTCTTGAGATGTATCCTTAGCATTAACCTTGCAATAAGTCGTGTTAAGATTTTTAACAACTTTGCTCTTGGCCAAGGGGGAAATTGCATTACAATCTAAGCAGTTTCTATTCTCACGAGTTTCCTTCTTAAAACCATTAGCAGTGCAGAGCAGTCTGGTACTTCTTCTTACCTCAGTCTCTACTAAAGGGTCTCTATTCCTTCTTTTTCCTTTAGCATGCAATGCACTGGCAGTGGAGACCACACCAGTAGCTTTCTCTGGATTTCCTGCCTTGTCCTATGGAGTGGAGCAAAGAGAAACAACATCAAGGATAGAGGTCCCCAATTCAATGCTTTGGAAATCTGATTTTTATCATGGCATTGCAAGGGATCACTGTTAGGACATTCATCAGGAATAAAGAATGTCAATAATTCTTTATATCAGTTACTTCCACTATAATTTACCACATTTGAGATTGGAGAAATTTAAAGATCCACTCAAATCTATTAGGGGACAATAGTTTCCTGGATATAAAATGAGCCCATTCAAAGGGTACCTTGACCTGGAGAGCATCTTCAGAGTTACTGGAAAAGAAATCCTTCCAAGCTTCACTGACTTGAGGCCCAGAGGAGGAATTATGTTCCTGGCAAAGTAAAGAGGGGTGAGAATATTTCCCTTTCTCCAGGAAACCAGGTGGGGCAGAAACCATGGAGCTTTCACTCAGATTGCTTTTCTGTTAACTTCTGGTTCCTCAACAATGATTTCTTCATCAATAGAGGAGTTGTAGCTAGGGTCATCAATGGGGTCTGTAGACTGAAGGACAGGGTTCTGAGGGTCATCAATGATATAGTTGGGGTCAACATTATCATTTCTCAAGTGCATAAGCTCCATCACAGGCTCATTAGTAGCCACTGTCTCCTCAATAATTGGGACCTCAGGGATGACAGAACTTCTCTCCAAAGTGAAAGTAATGGGGCTTGAATTTCCAAAGGCTTGAGAAGTACTATTTCTTTCCCTAGTATGTCCTTCAGAGAAGTTAAAATGCAGTTGCAGAGTTGGTTGGTGGGCTGAAATATTCTAAGAAAGGTTGAGGTCAGGCAGCCCATCAAAGATTGGGCCCATAAGATTCAAACTTGCATTTCCCTCCATTTGTCCTTGAATTTCAGCTTCTTTAGTTTGTGGTACTGAATTGGAGCCCAGAGAGAGGGTCAGATCACTGCCAGAACTAATCTGGTTGGCAGAACTAGCCTTTGAAATTTCCACTTGATCTTCTAGGGGCTGCATCAGATCACCCAACACTCGAAATTCCACAGGGGCTAGTTCTTGATCAACTTCAACATTTTTTGCAGGAGCAGGCCAGTGAACCCAACGAGGGAGGTCATCATCTTCCTCTTCCTCCATAACTTGAACCCCATTTTCTTGAGCATTTTGTAGAACCATTTAAGGTGGTGGAAGGTTTAAATCATCAATGGCCTGGTGAGGGAGCATAGGACCAATGAAATGGTTGAGTTGGTTGGGGTTCAAGTTTGGGTTGACAGGAACTGGAAGTGGGTTACCATCTTGAGGGATGGGGTCCTCATTTGGGGGGCCACCTCCCAGAATTTCATGTTGCATAATCACAATAGGGACAGTCCATGATTCAGACATAGAAGAATCTCCATCTCCAACAACAACACTGGCAGGGATATCACTAAGGTTTTCCACTTTGGTTTTAACTACATACCAGATATTCTCTTGTGCTTCTTGCTCTGTCCCACAACAGAAGTTTGCCAAACTTGCTGGCTGCATTGACAATTTCATGCATCTCTCTTTTATCAAATGGAAACCCCACTAACTGAATCCATGCATCTCTATTAAGCACCAGGTTCCTCCAGATCAGGCCCTAGTTATGCCTTTAGAAAACCACATGGATATCTCCAAACTGATGTGGGATTTCATGGACTAGTGAATCTCTATCTAAAGCATTGTTCAGTTTGACATAAGCTTGTCCAAAGGGGGATGGGCTGATTTCAGAAAAGTTCATTCTCCTCTCATTCTGCAGAAATTCCCCTAAAAGGTCTCTGATGTTGTTGAAGTGTGCCGGCAGATTAGGCATAGGCACAAAGGTGGCAATCACCCATTCCTCATGATAAGGGGCAGAGCCAATGGAAAAAACCCTAATCCTACCGGCCTTCTTGGGACAACCAGAGCTTGCTGATCTGGGGGAAGGAGCGTCGATGGATTGAAAGGGAAGCTTGCCATTGTAGTCTCCGTTCTCTCTAAGTGAATCATAGATGCAACCGGCGACGATCTCTGTAACAGCCCATGTGCAATAAATAGAAAACACCATGAGATTGTACTTGGTCTGTTGACTTTGTAACTTGGCATGATGCTAAAGGTTGTAATTTCATTTGGTGATTTAAATTTGCATTGAGATTGGAGCCCATCTGGGTTGGTTGAGTTTGCTTCCAAACTGGTTCAAGAAGGGTGACTGAAGATTTTTCATTGTTGCATGCTTGCTCTCCTTGACCCCAAACATGGCCTAGCCATTTCCTTTGCTATGACAAGGGTTTCAAAAACCTCAAATCATTTTTGCCATCATCAAAAATAGGGGCTTTAGTTCAAAGTGATTTTGAATTCAAAATGAGCTCACAATTTTGTTGTTGCCAAAAATGCCCAAACCATTTTTGGAAATTGAGGAATAATGCAAGGTTAATTATACATATTTTTATGTATTTTTCCCACTTGTATTTAATCCAGAAAAACCCTGAACCCATTTCTGTTTTATTTAAATAGAAAATGGATCAGCAGAGGGTTTTCTTTTCTTTTCCTTTTCCCTGTGGAAGCCCAGCCCACCTAGCCTCCTCCCTGCAGCCCACTTGGAGCCTTTCCAGCGAAGCGGTACGCGGAGTGGCTCGATAGCCGTCCGATCAAGATCCAAGCGCCCTCCTCCTTCGTCTTTCCAGCGTGGCCGAGGTCCCCCCGAGCTCCCCTCTCACAACCGACGCCGGCATCGACATCGACGCCTGCCAGCGTGGCCAGGAGGCCTCCCCTCCATATATTCCGAGCCCCAGAGCCCTCCTGGAGCCCTAGGGTTCCACTTCCCCCTCCAATTTTGCGCACCGCCGCCGCCAGGGCCGTGGAGGCATCTCCCCTGTTTCTCCGCCGGTGAGCTCGATTTCCCGCCATCTTGCCTCACGGTCGTGCGTGCGCTCGTTGTCGTCTGTCTACGCGTGCTCCTGGCCCGTTCCCATCGACAGGTCGCAGGTAGAAGCAGTGCTGCGAGCCCGCGTCGAGAGCACCCGCAGCGCCGCCTTCCTGCCTCGCCGTCGACCTGTTGCTCCATCGTCTTCTCCAAGGCGTCGAGGTCGTCCCCAAGATCCTCTAGGTGAGCACATGGTGCTCCCCTGTTTCCTCGTATGCGCGCGTAGGGTTGTCACCGTAGTTTGTTTTCCGGCCGCCGTGTTCATGGGTCCCCGCCAAGCCGGTGATCACCGTGAGCAGGACGTTGCCGAGGAGTGTGCAGGCGTGCTCTAGGCGCGTCCAGGATGCACGTATGGCCTCAAAGGGATAGCCTTTGGGTGCTTCCCGTGTAGTAGCTTTGAACCGGGTTCAGATCCGCAGCCGTGGAGTTTTCCGGTGAGGCAGGGGTCCGATCTGGTGTGCTCCGATGAGGTTTCGATGTGTGGAGGCGAAGCTGGTTGTCCCAGCTGCGCGTAGGAACTCGCGGTGTCGCCGGAGGAGCCCGGGAGCCGTGGCTAGCTTCGCCTGAACTTGCTGTCGCCGCCGTCTGTTTTTCTGTCAGTAGGTGCAGTGTTGCGCTGTCGTCTTCAGAGGAGCCTAGCATCCTCCCCGCTGGGCTTCGATCCAATCCGAGGACACCCACGTGCTCGTGGTGGTGCCCTCTCCCCGTTGCGCTAGATAGAGGTTCCGGAGACGTCTCAACGGCGACGAGAGCCTCGCCGTAGTTCTCCGTCGCAGGTGTCGTTTCTCGTCAGGTTTAGAGGAGCGGAGTCTGCTTATGTCTCCTATTTTCCTTACCCTGTCGAGCGAACGTGCAGTGGCGTAGTGGTCAGGGGCGAGGTGGTAGAGAGATGCGTCGAGGGTTCGAGCCCCCCCGAGCGCATGCCCCCTTTTTCTTTTTTTGTGCGGCTGGCAAGCGGGCCCCTCACGTCAGTGGGGTGCTGCCCGAATGGGTAGTGGGCTGAGCCCACTGTTTATTTATGGAGTGGGCCGTTTACGCCCGAGACCAGCCCAAGTTGGCTGAGTCCTTTTTTTTCTTCCCCTTTTCTTTTCTTTTTCGTTTTTCTTTTTTGTTTAAAAAAATTCCAAATTGGTTTGAATTCAAATTCAATCTGAGTTTGGGATTTTGAGCAGTTCCACCCCAAACATATCTTGCCATATATGATTTTCGGGTAGAGTTGTCCACTGATCTCAATGGTGAGGTCCTTTTTGCATTCTGCCCCTCTGAATTTTTGGAGTGTGACAATTTTGCAAATAAACCCACTTTCATTTCCTTGCTTTTGTCAAGTTTTGCCCAAATTCAAAAATGGCAATGCCATATATGATTTTTGGGTAGTTTCAACCAAGGAGTTGCATGGTGATAATGGTTTAACCATTTGAGCCTTTTCCAAAATGCATCTAGTGCAATTTTGCACTCAGCCCCCTGAAATCCTTTTGAATTAAAACTGTGTTTGCAAATCCAAAGGATACCATATCATATATGGTTTTGGGGTAGATTTTTGCAAGGGTTGCAATGGTGATGTCCTCATGATGTTTTGTGCAACTCATTTGGACAGGGTGTGACCACCTCATCCAGGATCAATCTGTCTCTTCCTTTCTTGCATCATTCCAGTTTCAGTGCATGTTGGAAGTGATGTTCCTTTGATCCTTTCAAGTTCTGTTTCATGTCATCTCCAATTATTTTCCTCAAACCAGCTCCTAACACATTGTATTTTGCAATGTGGCTGGACTCCATCTTTTGTTGCACCTTCCTTGTGTCAAATTAACCGACACTACTCTGTCTCCGGAATCGATGTTTACCTTTCACATTGTTTTTGTTTCTGTTAAATGCATTGTTGATCATGCCATGTTGCCATGTTACTTACACCAAAAATAAGTCTAAGACCAAAGCCATTTTACGTAAATAAATTGCATATGAAGTTGTTGATGTGTCGTCACCACCTTCATTTAAATCTGACTAGATAGGGTCACGTCATGTCAATTAAACTTGATCATACCATCTTTGCCTGTGCATTGCCCTCATTGCTTACTTGTGTGCCTTTTCCTTGCCGGTACCTTACGTTAGCACCTGAGGCCGCCGAGGACACTTACGTCGAGATTTCCGACACCGAGCCCGAGGACCCTGCCGCGTCTGCTTCGACGACCGATTACCAAGGCAAGGGGAAGATTCATACCATTACTTGATACCTTTCTACCAACCTGCCTAGCTGTAGCCTAGAACGTTTGTTTGATCCTATCCACTTTGAATATGCCACCTTCAAAACCAAACAGCCATGATCCCCACATCCCAGCAAAACATTGTATTGCTAAGTTACCGCTGCTCAGCCAGTGCTTATTATGAGTAGGAAAACTTGCTGCTTACCCTATGATGTGGTTTGGGATATCATGTTATTTAAAGAAGTTGGTTGATATTTATTATAATTATGATATTAAATTTATACTTGACGAAAGATGGGAGACCAGGTTAATCCCGCCAGGTGTTTTGTTCCATTTGAGTCACCTAGGTCCCGAGTTCCGGGTATTGTGTTTCTTGACGAGCGTGCCTAATCGTGTGTGTGATTCTATGGGGTCCCCTTGTCTTACCTACCTAGCTTCATACAATTCTAGTGGTGGCCTCAGCTGATTTACTATTTGCAAATGTGTGTGTGCTTGGTTGGTACCCCAGCTGTTTTCGAAACAACCCGGACCAACGGAGACATAGTTCCTCTGGTTGGTCCACACTGGTGAGCTAGGAAGTCCCATGATTTATAGGTGAGACTAAACCCGACCTTAGCCATACGGAAGAGGCTGATCCGAGAGCTTGGCCGGCTTTTGGATTGGATGTCGACTCCCCGGGGGCCACCCGGAATTGTGTGTTGTTAGTTAGAGGGACTCTGGCGTTATGGAGTTTCAGGCGTTTACTTAGCCAAGTGGAAACCGGGCGTACATGCGAAGCCTATGATGGGCAGTTGGTACACCCCTGCAGGGTTAAATCTTTTCGAAAAGCCGTGTCCGCAGTTATGGACGACTTGAGACCTACTCCTTGTTCATAGAATAACATCAATTTGTTTCATAATTAAAACTTGCCTACCGTGTGAGTGCCTTGGTTTCTTTTCTTCGTCCAGGGGGACCAAGAGAAAATCCAGGTTGTGTTATGTTTGACGTAAGTAGGTCGATAGCAGACTTATGACGCGATGTCACGTGTATTTCTTCGATCTTGCCTCTACTCTAATAGAACGATAGCCACCATATATGCTAGTGCGGCTGCGACCTTTTACCTTTACTTGCCTTACCGTAGGAAGTCAGTTATCCTGTAATGATATAATCTCACCCCTGTTTTCCTTTGTGCTTTTACTGTTTTGCCTGATCGGCCGCTGCAGTGGAGTACTACCTCGACCCAAGCTCTGGACGATACTTCATGGAGGTGCCCCCGGAGGATGACGATGAGATCGACCTCGTTCAGTAGATCCTATAGTTGGGCTTCGACAATCCGTGGGTGGACTCTTTATGTGCAGCCCTCTCTAGGGCAATTTGGATTTTGACCGTACTCGGTCGTGTTTGTCTTCCGCTTGTTGCATGATATTCTGTTGGGTCCACGGACCTCTGAGATGATGTAATAATTCCAGTGGCGATGTATGCCCTGGACTCTATTTATTTATGTCTTAGTTAAAGTTCTTTGTTCTTATACTTGTTGTTGAGAATCCGGCAGCGACACGAGTGCGAGTGTCATGAGTCGGTGGCTCTTTATGCGCTACTAACTTGAGCGGGAAGCGAAAGCGACTAACTCGAGTTAGCACTGCGTCGGGGGCCTTACAACTTGGTATCAGAGCAGGACTGACTATAGGACCCCTTACTGGCCGAAGTTGAGTCTAGAAACTATTTTGTAGTTACTACGGAAAAATCGGAGAGTAGGAACTCTTTCTTTTACTTCTTACCCCACCCTCCCACCCCTTTTCCGTGAGGAAGTGAAACGTTGTTTTCTCTCTGCAACTTATCCCCTTTCAAAAACAAATCTAGGTTCTCATTTAGATAAGGCTCCGATTCCTCTATAATTTCTTGCTAGCGACGAGATGTGTTGGCGTCTTTGAGACCACTGATCCGCCACTTGGGGTTGACTGCTCTACATCGCTTACGGCGTACCCCAGGTGAAACGTCCATACAGGATTGGCGGGAATCCTATGGTAATATGGATGTGGTGTCTTTTCCCCTATGGACGACCATGATGGCGGGCCGCTCAGGGCAGATGTCTCATTGTTCAGGTTTCCAACCACTCGTATATATTGTTTTGTGCTCGCTAGCAGATTATTATCTTGGATTCGGTTGATCTCGGTTTGGGGATTCCAGTAGCACCTAGCTTTCGACTTTCCGGGTTGACCTTGGTGGAATTTCAGCCTTCGGCTTACTCATACCTCGTGAGGAAGTTTTGTTGCCAATATTGCTTTACCTTCTGGTTTCGTCAATGTTTCAACCATGTTCTCATAAGTGTTCCTGTAAACAGGATGCCAAGAGCGAACATGCCGCCACCAGAGAACCCTCTCCTTGGGGAGGCTGTGACCGCAGTGGCTCAGGGCACAGCTGCGATCTTACAGATGTTGCAGAACCAGACTGCCCAGAGGAATGATCGACCACAGTACACCACACTACAGCAGTTCCTCGCGATCAACCCCCCCAGGTTCTCCGAGGCTCGAGACCCGCTGGAGGTGGATGACTGGATCGCAGAGATCAAGAAGCACTTCAATGCAAACACCATCAGACCTGTCGACTACGTCACCTTCGCCTCCTTCCAGCTTCAGGGTGCAGCAGCCAGCTGGTACGATACCTACAAGGCCAACAAGGGCGATGCTGTCATCACGTGGGCAGATTTCTTCGCAGACTTCAGAGCAGCGCATATTCCGAGTGGCCTGATGGACAGGAAGCGTGAGGAGTTCTTGGCTCTGAGACAGGGTGACAGGTCAGTTCAGGAGTACAACCTGGCCTTCGTCAGGCTCGCCAGGTACGCTCCAGAGGAGGTCAGCACAGAGGCTAAGAAGATCGCCAGGCTCCGTGGAGGTCTCAGCACAGAGATCAAGTACGCGCTCACTCAGTGCAGTCCCACGCTGTTCTCACAGTTCGTGGATCAGGCTATCCGCCAGGAGTCAGCCAGAGCAGAGTGGGATGCAGACAGGAAGCGCCAGAGGGAGCACAGTTCCGCAGTGATGATCCACAAGAAGGCAAAGACTTGGGTTGCAGAGGCACCACCACAGAGGCGGCAGTACCAGCAGAGGGGGGCAGTTGTCCGCACTTTTTCCCGCCCTCCCGTCCCAGTTCAGCAGGGGCCTCGCTCTACACCACCACACGCGAGGTCACCCAAGCCGCAGCAGCAGCCCAGGCCAGGCGTGATTTGCTACAAGTGCAGAGAGCCAGGGCACACGTCTCCCAACTGCACCGATCCGCATTTTTCTCGGCTTCCACCGCCTCCACCTCGCTCTACTCCGAGCACCGCGATGGTGAAGGCACAGCCACGTGCACTTCGGGTGAACAACGTGATGCTCTCAAATGCTCAGAATTCTTTAGAGATCGTTCTTGGTAGGTTGCTTGTGTGTTCAGTTCCCGCGACAGTTTTGTTCGATTCCGGAGCGTCTCATTCCTTCATTTCCAAGTCTTTCGCTCAGCAGTTTGATTTCCAAGCAGAGGTGTTGCCTTCTCCTTTGGCCATCTCTACCCCGGGCTCCAAGTTCAGTTCAGCTCTCAGAATTCCTGATGTGCAGATCCAGATTCAGGGTCTCCTTTTCTCCGCTTCTTTAATTTTTCTTCTGCGTTCCGACATTGATGTCATTTTGGGCATGGATTGTCTTGTGCAGCACAAGGCCAATATTGATTGTCCGACCAGATCAGTGAAGTTGACTCATGATTCGGGTGCAGAAGTCTTGTACACTTGTGGCTCTATGACAGGACCAGCACAGTTGTACGCTTTGAACGCAGGAGTTGCGCCTTTGCTCGAAGAGGTCAGAGTTGTCTGTGAGTTCCCAGACGTCTTTCCGGAGGAGTTGCCAGGAATTCCCCCAGTTCGAGCTATTGAGATCGTTATTGAGCTAGAGCCTGGTACCCAGCCGATTTCTCGGCATTCGTACAAGATGTGTTCGAAGGAGTTGATTGAGCTAAAGAAGCAGTTGACAGAGTTGGAAGCAGGCGGTTTTATCCGCGCGAGCACTTCCCCTTGGGGTGCAACAGCTTTGTTTGTCCAGAAGAAGGATGGGATTAGACGCTTGGTCCAGGACTATCGCGGTATCAACAAGAAGACCATCAAGAACAAGTACCCTTTACCCCGCATCAATGATCTGTTCGAGCAGTTAAATGGGTCTAAGGTGTTTTCAAAGCTTCACTTGAGGATGGGGTATCACCAAATCCGTGTTCGTGAAGAGGATATTCCCAAGACCGCGTTCAGCACACGTTATGGGCTGTATGAGTTCACAATCATGACTTTTGGGTTCTCAAATGCCCCTCCAACATTCATGAGAGCTATGAACTATTTGTTCCAAGAATGGCTTGATGTGTTTGTGATCCTCTACCTCGACGACATTCCTGTCTATTCCAAGTCAGAGGCTGAGCATGAGAAACATTTGCGCTTGGTGCTGCAGAAGTTAAGAGAGCACCGGTATTACGCCAAGTTCTCCAAGTGTGAGTTTTGGCTGGACAAGGTCAATTTTCTGGGCCATGTCATCTTCGCTGAGGGAATTGCGGTTGATCTAGAGCGAGTACGCACTATTCAAGAGTGGGCTCCGCCGAAGAATGTGAAGCAGCTAAGGAGTTTTCTCGGCTTCGCCAGTTATTGCAGGAGGTTTGTGCAGAATTTCTCCAAAATAGCAAAGCCAATGAATGAATTGTTGTGCAAGGACAAGTGGTACACTTGGTCACCAGCTTGCCAGTCATCCTTCGAGGAGTTGAAAGAGAAGCTAACCACAGCTCCAATTCTCACACCGCCAGATGAGTCACAGCCTTTTCAGGTGTTTTGTGATGCCTCTTTGCAAGGTCTAGGCGGAGTTTTGATGCAAGGCAGGAATATTGTGGCTTATACCTCACGGCAGTTAAAGACAAGTGAGAGGAATTATCCCACGCACGACTTGGAGCTTGCAGAAGTTGTGCACGCTTTGGTCACTTGGCGACACCTCCTCTTAGGGAGGAAGGTGGATGTGTTCACGGACCAGAAGAGTCTGAAGTACTTGTTCACTCAGCCAAATCTGAACTTGAGGCAAAGAAGATGGCTTGAAACCATTACTGAGTACACAGTTGATATTCAGTACACGCCTGGGAAGGCGAATGTCATAGCTGATGCGCTGAGCCGCAAGGGCGACTGCAATAATATCCAGGTGCAGAAGATCCACCCTGATTTGTGTGAGTCCTTTCGAAGGCTCAATCTCGAGCTGGTTCCAGCAGGCTACCTAGCCAACCTTGTGGTAGAGCCCACTATCCATGAGAAGATTCATGAAGATCGGTCTGGCAGCTCAATGATACAAAAGATCAAACAGGGTATTGCCGCCTCAGTTCCAAAGTACGGTTGCTTTTCAGTGCATAATGACGGCACCGTGTTGTTCGAAGAGCGAGTTGTTGTTCCCAAGGAGGGAGACCTCAGAGAGGTCATCATGAAGGAAGCCCATGATTCCAAGCTATCGATTCACCCTGGCAGTACAAAGATGTATCAAGATCTCAAGCAAAGCTTTTGGTGGACTCGTATGAAGCGGGATGTTGCCCGTTACGTGTCTCAGTGTGATGTCTGCAGGAGAGTGAAGGCACAGCACCAGAAGCCTGCAGGGTTGCTTCAGCCACTTGAGATTCCGGAGTGGAAATGGGATCATATAGAGATGGATTTCATCACAGGCTTCCCTTTGTCGCCGACGAAGAACAATGCCATTTTTGTTGTCATTGACAATCTTTCCAAAGTTTCCCACTTCTTCCCAGTGAAGGACTCCATTTCAGCAGCTCAGTTGGCGGATTTGTACACCGCAAGAGTTGTATCTTTGCATGGCATTCCCAAGAAGATCAGTTCTGATAGAGGCAGCCTTTTCACCTCTAAGTTGTGGCAGACCTTTCAAAAGGCGATTGGTACGACAGTGTTGTTCAGTACCGCTTATCACCCTCAGACAAGTGGGAAAGTCGAGCGCGTGAACCAAATCCTCGAGGACATGCTTCGGGCATGTTACATCTCGTTTGGCATGAAGTGGGAAGAGTGCTTGCCGTATGCTGAGTTCTCTTACAACAACAGCTATCAGGCAAGTCTCCAGGCAGCGCCGTTTGAAGTCTTGTATGGCCGCAAGTGCAGGACACCTTTGAACTGGTCCGAGACAGGTGAGAGGCAGCTGTTCGGTCCAGATGTAATCCAAGAGGCAGAGGACAGAGTGAAGATTGTCCGAGAGCACCTAAAGGCAGCACAGTCTAGGAAGAAGGCCTATTATGACAAAAGGCACCATGGTGTAGCGTTTCAGGTTGGTGATTGGGCGTACCTGAGAGTGTCTCCATTGAGGGGAACTCACCGCTTTGGCATCAAGGGAAAGCTCGCTCCAAGATTTGTCGGACCTTTCCGCATCCTTGAGACTAGAGGACCTCTTGCCTTTTGGCTCGAGCTTCTAGAGAGTCTGTCCATGGTGCATGACGTGTTCCATGTGTCCCAGCTAAAGCAGTGCTTCAAGCAGCCAGAGCAGGCTGTTGACTTGGGCGAGATCCAGCTGAGTGCGGACCTTTCCTACTCAGAGCGTCCAGTCCGTGTTCTTGAGACGTCCGAGCGCAAAATGCGCAACAAGACCGTCAAGTTCATGAAAGTTCAGTGGGCACATCATTCGGAGAAGGAAGCAACGTGGGAGCGTGAAGATCATCTCCGTTCTGAGTATCCTGAGTTTTTTCAGCCTTAGATCTCGGGACAAGATCCTGTGTTGGTGGGGGAGTGCTGTAACAGCCCATGTGCAATAAATAGAAAACACCATGAGATTGTACTTTGTCTGTTGACTTTGTAACTTGGCATGATGCTAAAGGTTGTAATTTCATGTGGTGATTTAAATTTTCATTGAGATTGGAGCCCATCTGGGTTGGTTGAGTTTGCTTCCAAACTGGTTCAAGAAGGGTGTCTGAAGATTTTTCATTGTTGCATGCTTCCTCTCCTTGACCCCAAATTTGTCCTAGCCATTTCCTTTGCTATGACAAGGGTTTTAAAAAGCTCAAATCATTTTTTCCGTCACCAAAAATAAGGGCTTTAGTTCAAAGTGATTTTGAATTCAAAATGAGCTCACAATTTTTTTGTTGCCAAAAATGCCCAAACCATTTTTGGAAATTGAGGAATAATGCAAGGTTAATTATACATATTTTTATGTATTTTTCCCACATGTATTTAATCCAGAAAAACCCTGAACCCATTTCTGTTTTATTTAAATAGAAAATGGATCAGCAGCGGGTTTTCTTTTCTTTTCCTTTTCCGTGTGGAAGCCCAGCCCACCTAGCCTCCTCCCCGCAGCCCACTTGGAGCCTTTCCAGCGAAGCGGTACGCGGAGTGGCTCGATAGCCGTCCGATCAAGATCCAAGCGCCCTCCTCCTTCGTCTTTCCAGCGTGGCCGAGGCCCCCCCCGAGCTCCCCTCTCACAACCGACGCCGGCATCGACGTCGACACCCGCCAGCATGGCCAGGAGGCCTCCCCTCCATATATTTCGAGCCCAGAGCCCTCCTGGAGCCCTAGGGTTCCACTTCCCCCTACAATTTTGCGCGTCGCCGCCGCCAGGGCCGTGGAGGCATCTCCCCTGTTTCTCCGCCGGTGAGCTCAATTCCCCGCCATCTTGCCTCGCCGTCGTGCGTGCGCTCGTTGTCGCCTGTCTGCGCGTGCTCCTGACCCGTTCCCGTCGACAGGTCGCAGGTAGAAGTAGTGCTGCGAGCCCGCGTCGAGATCACCCGCAACGCCGCCTTCCTGCCTCGCCGTTGACCCGTTGCTCCGTCGTCTTCTCCAAGGCGTCGAGGTCGTCCCCAAGATCCTCTAGGTGAGCACATGGTGCTCCCCTGTTTCCTCGTATGCGCGCGTAGGGTTGTCACCGTAGTTTGTTTTCCGGCCGCTATGTTCACGGGTCCCCGCCAAGCCAGTGATCACCGTGACCAGGACGTTGACGAGGAGTGTGCAGGCGTGCTCTAGGCGCGTCCAGGATGCGCGTATGGCCTCAAAGGGATAGCCTTTGGGTGCTTCCCGTGTAGTAGCTCTGAACCGGGTTCAGATCCGCAACCGTGGAGTTTTCCGGTGAGGCTGGGGTCCGATCTGGTGTGCTCCGATGAGGTTTCGATGTGTGGAGGCGAAGCTGGTTGTCCCAGCTGCGCGTAGGAACTCGCGGTGTCGCCGGAGGAGCCCGGGAGCCGTGGCTAGCTTCGCCTGAACTTGCTGTCGCCGCCGTCTGTTTTTCTGTCAGTAGGTGCAGTGTTGCGCCGTCGTCTTCAGAGGAGCCTAGCATCCTCCCCGCTGGGCTTCGATCCAATCTGAGGACACCCACGTGCTCGTGGTGGTGCCCTCTCCCCGTTGCGCTAGATAGAGGTTCCGGAGACGTCTCAACGGCGACGAGAGCCTCGCCGTAGTTCTCTGTCGCAGGTGTCATTTCTCGTCAGGTTCAGAGGAGCGGAGTCTGCTTATGTCTCCTATTTTCCTTACCCTGTCGAGCGAACGTGCAGTGGCGTAGTGGTCAGGGGCGAGGTGGTAGAGAGATGCGTCGAGGGTTCGAGCCCCCCCGAGCGCATGCCCTCTTTTTCTTTTTTTGTGCGGCTGGCAAGCGGGCCCCTCACGTCAGTGGGGTGCTGCCCGAATGGGCAGTGGGCTGAGCCCACTGTTTATTTCTGGAGTGGGCCGTTTTCGCCCGAGACCAGCCCAAGTTGGCTGAGTCCTTTTTTTTCTTCCCCTTTTCTTTTCTTTTTCGTTTTTCTTTTCTGTTTAAAAAAATTCCAAATTGGTTTGAATTCAAATTCAATCTGAGTTTGGGATTTTGAGCAGTTCCACCCCAAACATATCTTGCCATATATGATTTTGGGGTAGAGTTGTCCACTGATCTCAATGGTGAGGTCCTTTTTGCATTTTGCCCCCCTGAATTTTTGGAGTGTGACAATTTTGCAAATAAACCCACTTTCATTTCCTTGCTTTTGTCAAGTTTTGCCCAAATTCAAAAATGGCAATGCCATATATGATTTTTGGGTAGTTTCAACCAAGGAGTTGCATGGTGATAATGGTTTAACCATTTGAGCCTTTTCCAAAATGCATCTAGTGCAATTTTGCACTCAGCCCCCTGAAATCCTTTTGAATTGCAACTGTGTTTGCAAATCTAAAGGATACCATATCATATATGGTTTTGGGGTAGATTTTTGCAAGGGTTGCAATGGTGATGTCCTCATGATGTTTTGTGCAACTCATTTGGACAGGGTGTGACCACCTCATCCAGGATCAATCTGTCTCTTCCTTTCTTGCATCATTCCAGTTTCAGTGCATGTTGGAAGTGATGTTCCTTTGATCCTTTCAAGTTCTGTTTCATGTCATCTCCAATTATTTTCCTCAAACCAGCTCCTAACACATTGTCTTTTGCAATGTGGCTGGACTCCATCTTTTGTTGCACCTTCCTTGTGTCAAATTCACCGACACTACTCCGTCTCCGAAATCGATGTTTACCTTTCACGTTGTTTTTGTTTCTGTTAAATGCATTGTTGATCATGCCATGTTGCCATGTTACTTACACCAAAAATAAGGCTAAGACCAAAGCCATTTTATGTAAATAAATTGCATATGAAGTTGTTGATGTGTCGTCACCACCTTCATTTAAATCTGACTAGATAGGGTCACGTCATGTCAATTAAATTTGATCATACCATCTTTGCCTGTGCATTGCCCTCATTGCTTACTTGTGGGCATTTTCCTTGTCGGTACCTTACGTTAGCACCTGAGGCCGCCGAGGAGACTTACGTGGAGATTTTCGACACCGAGCCTGAGGACCCTGCTGCATCTGCTTCGATGACCGATTACCCAGGCAAGGGGAAGATTCATACCATTACTTGATACCTTTCTACCTACCTGCCTAGCTGTAGCCTAGAACGTTTGTTTGATCCTATCCACTTTGAATATGCAACCTTCAAAACCAAACAGCCATGATCCCCACATCCCAGCAAAACATTGTATTGCTAAGTTACCGCTGCTCAGCCAGTGCTTAGTATGAGTAGGAAAACTTGCTGCTTACCATATGTTGTGGTTTGGGATATCATGTTATTTAAAGAAGTTGGTTGATATTTATTATTATTATGATGTTAAATTTATACTTGACGAAAGATGGGAGACGAGGCTATTCCCGCCAGGTGTTTTGTTCCATTTGAGTCACCTAGGTCCCGAGTTCCGGGTATTGTGTTTCTTGGCGAGCGTGCCTAATCGTGTGTGGGATTCTATGGGGTCCCCTTGTCTTGCCTACCTAGATTCATACAGTTCTAGTGGTGGCCCGAGCTGATTTACTATTTGCAAATGTGTGTGTGCTTGGTTGGTACCCCAGCAGTTTTCGAAACAACCCGGACCAACGGAGACATAGTTCCTCTGGTTGGTCCACACTGGTGAGCTAGGGAAGTCCCCTGATTTATAGTTGAGACTAAACCCGACCTTAGCCATACGGAAGAGGCCGTTCCGAGAGCTTGGCCGGCTTTTGGATTGGATGTCGACTCTCCGGGGGCCACCCGGAATTGTGTGTTGTTAGTTAGAGGGACTCTGATGTTCTGGAGTTTCAGGCGTTTACTTAGCCAAGTGGAAACCGGGCGTACATGTGAAGCCTATGATGGGCAGTTGGTACACCCCTGCAGGGTTAAATCTTTTCGAAAAGCCGTGTCCGCGGTTATGGACGACTTGAGACCTACTCCTTGTTCATAGAATAACATCAATTTTGTCATAATTAAAACTTGCCTACTGTGTGAGTGCCTTGGTTGCTTTTCTTCGTCCAGGGGGACCAAGAGAAGATCCAGGTTGTGTTATGTTTGACGTAAGTAGGTGGATAGCAGACTTATGACACGATGTCACGTGTATTTCTTGGATCTTGCCTCTACTCTAATAGAACGATAGGCACCATATATGCTAGTGCGGCTGCGACCTTTTATCTTTACTTGCCTTACCGTAGGAAGTCAGTTATCCTTGAATGATATAATCTCACCCCTGTTTTCCTTTGTGCTTTTACTGTTTTGCCTGATCGGCCGCTGCAGTGGAGTACTACCTCGACCCGAGCTCTGGACGATACTTCGTGGAGGTGCCCCCGGAGGATGACGATGAGGTCGACCTCGTTCAGTAGATCCTACAGTTGGGCTTCGACGATCCATGGATGGATTCTTTATGTGCAGCCCTCTCTAGGGCAATTTGGATTTTGACCGTACTCGGTCGTGTTTGTCTTCCGCTTGTTGCATGATATTCTGTTGGGTCCACGGACCTCTGAGATGATGTAATAATTCCAATGGCGATGTATGCCCTGGACTCTATTTATTTATGTCTTAGTTAAAGTTCTTTGTTCTTATACTTGTTGTTGAGAATCCGGCAGCGATACGAGTGCGAGTGTCGTGAGTCGATGGCTCTTTATGCGCTACTAACTTGAGCGGGACGCGAAAGCGACTAACTCGAGTTAGCACCGCATCGGGGGCCTTACAATCTCAGAGGCGATGAAGAAGCTGGAGGTGCCGGTGGACTGGGGAGGAGGCCAGCAGCAATGGAAGGTGGCACGATCACATGGCTGTAATTTCGTGTTGTCTTTGTCTCAACAGGTCCCGTCTTATCAGTTGTAATTGCTACAGACGCTTTGGCTTGGCGATTTTCTACCGCATGGATAAGGAATCAACAGTCTCTGGCAATGTGGCCCCATCTTTTACACTTATGGAATTTTATTTTCTTCGTGCAATTGGGACTGGTGTGGTCAAAGCCCAGACACCGACGACAACCCACTCCAAAAATTTGGGCCAAAGGCATCAGTCTTTTTTGAAACTGAGCCATTCCCGCTGTACCTTGATTGCCGGAGGAGTTAACTCGTGCATTATGGACGATTGGGGAATTAGCCTGCACATTAACATTGCTCGTATCTCTGACCGAAGAATAAGCCCTCTGATTTGAATTTGCATTAGAATATGAACATGTGAATTTCCAGAAGATATATTATTAGAAGAACTGAAAATCCTGGGAGATCTCACTGCTTGGGTGTCGTCGATATGTGACGGCAGATGCCATGGGGATGGCTAAAGTGAGGGGAAGACACGAGGGAGAGAATGTCGATGGTGCCGGAATCGGGTTGGGCACAAGCACGGTGAAGACACCACGATGTACCCAGGTTCGGGGCTCTCCGGAGAGATAACACCCCTACTCCTGCCTGTCTCTTGTATATCAATGGAGTGGCTACAATAACTGCTCTTCTACCTTCTCAGGGGGAGGAGTGCACCGCCGCCGTGGGAAAGGTCCTCTCCCGCTTCCCTGAGGAATAACTACGAGCAGTGAATGAATTGAAAGGAGAAAGAGTTAATGAGATCTCAGGTGTGGCCTCCCTCGCGCAGGAGGGGTACCCTGGCTCTTATAGTGTGAGTCCAGGGTACTTCGGTAACTTCAGTGCCGAATGGGCCCAGCTGTCAACCTCTAGTCGGCCTGGGCCCACCGACTGCTCCTATCCAGGTGATCCGGAGCCTACGAGCGGCGGCCCATGCTGCTACCTTGTAGGGTCTAGTGATGAACAGTGGAGCTATGAGGTACGGTCTTGTCGGCCTGTCCGCGGAATCGGCGGAGAGGTCGACATCGTATCTCCCGGAAATCCTTGATGTGACTTGGCCTTCCTGCCACCCAGATATCTCGGGATAAGGCATTTATGACCTCGTAATCATACCCCCGACTGGGTGTCAGGTAGCTCCGATTGCGCCTGGACCGACTGGTGGTTCCTGGGTAAGGCCGATTGCTCTGGGCAATCGGTCTTCTAGGAAACGACCTCGGTCCAGCTGCAGGCCAATCGGACGATCGTCTTCAATGAACAAAAGGGTGGACCGATTGCGCCTGGGCCGACTGCCGGCACTTGGTATGGCCGATTGCTTTAGAGCAATCGGCCGTACCTCTGCCTAGCTCGGCCCAGCTGCAGCCCAATCGGCCCATCCTTGTCTTGAAAGCTTGCTTCCGCTTGGGTTAGCCTACCCGGGTACCAATCCCTCGACAGTAGCCCCTAAAGCTGTAAAGGTCCCACGGTCACTTGACCGCGGGGCCTTTGCAGTTTTTCAATTTGTCTTGAGGGTTTCCGACTGCTACGGCCTCTTCGAGTGCGTCATTCCGAGTTCGTCGGCCGACTCGGAGATCACACTCGGCTGACCTCGTTCCCATCCGATTGGATTTGGTTCCTTCTCGCTTCGTATCTTCATTTTCTGGAACAGTACCATCGGCCGACTGCGCTCCAACGGTTACCTCCGACTTGCCCACGACGTGATCAATGAGCTGGAACCCACGACCCACGCGTGACGTGACATAACTGCAGGAGACGGCCCCCACGTCGCACGTCTCGCCTTTTGTGCCATGATCCTCTGTGCTGATCTGTCGGCTGGCCTTCTTGTGCCCTAGGCCACACCGGGCCACATGGCCACGGGGTGATCCCACTCCCCTCCCCCGCCGCCCATATAAGGCACCGGGGGGGGAGCCTCGCCTCTTCCTTCTCCAGCACATCTCCTTCAACCTCCAGCCTTCTCTCTCTCTCTCTGCGCCATTGCCGCTCCTCGCGCAGATTTCTCTCCCGCGGACCTCTGCTCTCCCGCCTGCTCCGGCAACTGATTCGTGCTCCTCGCCGCCTCCGCCGCCGCCGCAGCAGTTTGCCGGCGTCGTTCTCGCGCTCCACCTCAATCTGCTTCCTCTCCTTCCTCTTCTGCGGAATTGATGGCTCCACGACGGGACGTCTCGCAGGCGAGCCGCGGGTGCTGGAAGGGGTCCCAAGCCACCGCCGTCGCCGTCGAAGCACTGATTCGCGCCCGAAAGATGCCCGCAGAGATCGAATGGCGGATCCCGGGTCAGGCCGACGTCGTGCCCAGCGCGCGCACGGGCGAGAGGGTCGTCTTCCTCGCTCACTTTGAGCGTGGATTCGGCCTTCCCGCAAGCGCCTTCTTCCGCGAGTTCCTTGAGTTCCACCGACTTCAGCCTCATCATCTCGCCGCCAACTTCATCATGAACCTTTCCGGGTTCGTGACACTCTGCGAGGGCTATCTCGGCTGCCGACCTAGCATCGCGCTCTTCAAGCGCTTCTTCAACCTCCGAGCCCACAATGCTCGAAAAGGAGAGATCGTTGCCCCCACCATCGAAGGCGGCAAACCCTCCTATCCAACTGACATGACCGACTGCGGCAGTTGTCTTGCCGCAGCCGGCAAGATAAAATATCCCAGCCCCGACATCGTCCAGTCCTGCAAAAACTGGCAGACGTCGTTCTTCTACGTCAAGTCTCCCGATCAAGGCCCCGACCTCCTCAACCTGCCCGAGTTCTCACTCGCTAGGCCGGTTGAGAAGCATCAATGGGCTCTGAAGCACGGTGCTGGGGATTGTGACGTCGACGCTCAAGCCACCAGGGTCACCCAGCTGGAGCGAGAGGGACTCCTTCCCACCGACTTGATAGCGGCATGGCTTCACGCGCGAATTCTTCCCCTGCAGCGCCGAGTGCACCATCTCTGCGACGTGTCGGGGCCTCGGGACCCCACTCGTCTCTGCACGTGGGAAATGAAGACCGAGATCCTCTGCGCCCGAGTGAAAGCCATCACCGCTAGTGCGCTGCCTGATCCTTTCCGGTTCGGGCTTGCCTACCTTACCCGACAGCGGAAACCGCCTGTGGTATGCTCCGATTACTTGTGCCTTCTTTTCCGCACTTCATTCAGTCCGACTGCCTGCTCTTCCGATTTCTTTTTCTTCCAACTACATGCTCTTCCGATTGCTCTGATCACTTGTGCCCCTTTTAGCACTTCATTCAGTCCGACCTCATGGAGGACGGCCAGGAAGCTGGTGTGTGTGCCCCTGATCGCACGGAAGAGGACCCCATTGACCTTGAGTACAATGGCGAGATCCCTTCCGCCGAGTTCAGTGGAGACGATGAGGATGAAGATGAGTCCTCTGGGGAATCCTCCGACCCCATGGACGCCGAAGATGATGACGTTGCGCGCGCCATCCCCCCAAGGACCACCGCTCGGCTGCCTGCTCAAGGGGGTACGCCCGACTCTTCCCTTGAGCGACTTTTGGCTGATTGGAGTGACGATGATAGTATCTCAACGGGTGCTGCTCCTGATGCAGCTCCTCGGGATAAGCCTCCCAGGGTGCCAGCCAAACGCATCTCGGCAGCTGGCTCTTCCTCTGGTACCGCTCCCTCCAAGGTCATCCAAACCGCGCCGACTGCCCACAAAGGCAAGCAGGCCCAGAAGACGACAGCTCGAAGGCCGACCACTCAGGCGCCGCTGAATGTCGCCCCACTCCGCTGCCGAATGCCTACCGGCGCACCTCGGACGATCGGGTATGCTTCTGACTTTCTGCGCAGTACTTTGCTACCTCTGCTTCTACTGACTCTTCTCCCTTTCTCCATTCAGCGAGCCTATTGGGCTTGATGACATCGACATCGAGATTCCGGCTCGTTTCGGCGCCATCATCTCGCCCGCTGCTTCTGCTGCAGCTGTTCGCAAGCGGCCGACCGCCACCCATCACTCCTCCAAAGACGCCGAACGTGCTGCCAAGAGAGCTCGGCTCGCAGCAGCCCAGAAGACGTCTCCTTCCGACCTCGGCCCAAAGATCATCAAGCGTGCTGCCGACCCGGTATCTCCTGGTGTCGGGGGAACGCAATCGGTAGATCCGATTGCCCCATCCCCGCCACGCCGCTCCAGCCCGGCCGCCGCTGCTACAACTTCTCCCGCTCCGTCGACCGCCGTGCCCGATGCACCAATGGTGACGATCTCGCCGCCGACTGTGATGTCGGCACCGCCAACCATTGCTACCACGCCACCAGCTGTTCTATCAGCGCCACCGACGACCACAACTCTTCCCCCAGTCATCGTTACTACCGCTGCTCCGATTCGCCCGATTGTGCCGCCGCCGCAATCGGGTGCTTCTGATTTTCAAGTGACGACGGTGCCACCAACTCTTACAACTGCCACTTCCATCGCGATTCCAACCTCAGCGCCGACGTCGACCCCCACTGCCTCGGAAGTTTTAATGCGCACGGTGGATCAATTCCGGGCCGAGTACTCTCGCGCCCGTCATGTTGGTGCTGAGGCTGACGCTGCGCTTCCTCCTCAAGAGCCCATGGCGTCCGCGCTGAGCTGAGTAAACCGCTTCGCCAATGCCATTGCTCGGGATCTGCAACAGCTCGCCTCGCATCATACGGTAACCTCTTGCTTTCCTTCTTTTCCTTCTTTTACTTTAGACATTTTTCTTCCGGTGGGTGCGCGCAAGCGCACCCAGTGGGTGTAGTCCCCGAGATTCGGGCCGATTGATTACAATCGGTTCGGATCTTCTTAGTGGCTTTTCTCGTTTGCCTTCCTCAATTGGTGGACTTTCCTTCCGGTGGGTGCACACAAGCGCACCCACTGGGTGTAGTCCCCGAGATTCGGGCCGATTGGTTACAATCGATTCGGATCTTTTAGCATTTTTGCTTTTCTCATTTGCCTTCCTCAATCGGTGGATTTTCCTTCCGGTGGGTGCGCGCAAGCGCACCCACTGGGTGTAGTCCCCGAGATTCGGGCCGATTGGTTACAATCGGTTCGGATCTTTTAGCATTTTTGCTTTTCTCATTTTCCTTCCTCAATCGGTGGACTTTCCTTCCGGTGGGTGCGCGCAAGCGCACCCACTGGGTGTAGTCCCCGAGATTCGGGCCGATTGGTTACAATCGGTTCGGATCTTTTAGCATTTTTGCTTTTCTCATTTGCCTTCCTCAATCGGTGGACTTTCGTTCCGGTGGGTGCGCGCAAGCGCACCCACTGGGTGTAGTCCCCGAGATTCGGGCCGATTGGTTACAATCGGTTCGGATCTTCAATATTTTTTGCTCTATCACTGACTTTGTCGTACTGTTCTTCTCAGGCTGTTATGGAGGAGAAACGAAATGTCTTCGAGAAACTTCTTGAAGCTTATACCGCCAGCCTCTGGACCCTCGCCCAGGCCCAGCTGCAGGTCAACAACCTGTCAGCCGAGACCTCCAAACTGAAAGGTATCTTCTAGCCCATCTGCCTTTTCTTCACTAGCCGATTGCTCTAGCGCTCATATCTCTATGCTCTCTTCTAGCTACTGTTCCTCTGGTAGGTGACCTCCAGGGCCGGATTTCTGAATTAACTGCAGAACTTAACCAGCAGAGCCCAGCTCTCGCCAAAGCTTCTGAAGAAGTGACTCGGCTGCAAGGGGTAGAGACTGACTTGAACCGGACTATTCACAATCTTCGCGCCGAGATGGCAGCTCTTGAAAAGAAACATCTCGCGGACGTTGCTGCTGTGACGGCTACTAGCGCTGGGCTTCTTGCCGAGCGGGATGCCGCGGTCTCCGCCCGAGATGCTTTACAAGCCGAGAGGGATGAAGCAGTCGCCGCGCGGGATTCCATTCGCAAGGATCGCGACGAGCAGATCGCCAAATATGAAGAAATGGAGAAGCAGCATCTTGAAGAGAATGCCCGAATGCGCCGCCGAGCCAAAGGTTTCTGCGACTCGCTAACTGACATGGATCTTCTCCTTAGCGGTGAGTCTTCCTTTATGCCGATTGCATCTTCCGATTGCTTTCTTCTTGTACCTGATTTCTCACATTCTTCCTTCTTGACACAGAGGCCTGGCCCGAATCTGAGGCGGCTGCCTACGCCGCTGTCGCCCAGTCTCGGGAGGATCATATCGCTGCCGGAGGGACTTGTGACCGCGCGGACAGTGTCTGGACCCGACATGAATATCTGATCGGCACTCAAGCTCGCATTCCGGTCATCCAGGGAGTGGCCCTGTCCTTCAAACTCGGAATTCTGAAGATTGCCGAAGCCCTGTGGCCGGCGGCTGAGCTCAAGGCCGGACTAAAGAGAATGGAACATGCTGCCGACTCCTCCGCCGAGGTCCGCAAGGACGACCCACAAGAGGAGGAAGATTCTGATCAAGGGGAAACTCCGAATGCGACCACTGAGCAAACTCGGATTCTCCTCAAGGCTATCCCACGTCGGATCGACGTTCTGCTGAATTCCGCGGGTCGTACTGGTGCGGAGACCGCCCTTCAGAAAATATTGACTTGGTACCCTCAGGTGAAAGTCTCCAAGTTATACAGCCTCCGAGATGGTGCCGGGGACCTTCTTGAGAAAACCTACGTTGAAGTCAATCGGCTGGCCAGCACTATGGCGAACTGGTTCTCTCCGTATGACTACACTCCATATCTTGATGACGGAGGGAATCCACTCCCTGCTTCAACTATCTCTGCGCTAGCTGAGGAGCCTTCCGACAGCGATTCATCTCAGACCTCTCCGAAAACGAAGCGAGCTGATGCTGCCGGTTCTGAAGCTCAATCGGATCCATCTGCTCCATCCTCCAGCTCGGTGCCTCCGACTGCTTGAGATGTGCCATCTTGATTTGTATTCGGACTGTCCACCTGCCGATATTAGATCGGTTTTACTTTTCCTTGTGAGACAATTCTTCCGACACCCACTGGGGACCTGGATGTAATGAACTTATTCGGCCTTGGGCCTGTTACTTTTGATGCAAATCGATCGCTTGTTTTAACTGTTTTCATGTGCGATCAACTTTGCGTCTTTGCCGGTTTCTTTCATCGGCTGCGCTTGGGAATGTTTACTGTGTCGATCTTGCTGCCGACATGCGGCCCCCGATTGGATCAACAGTAAACATCCAGCCAAGGTTCGATGAGTATTTATTTTTACACGACAAGGGATTCTGCAACAGCAGGCGCCGATTGTCCGAGTTTGCGGCGCAATCGGCGACTTTATCTCGTCGGCGCTGCTTGTGGTGGCATGTTTCGTGTCGTTTCCCGGGATTTGTACTACCGACTGCTTCAATCGTCGCCCTTTTCAATGCCACAAACCCCTTAGTGATTTGCGCTTGAGCTGGGTGTCCGATTGCGAGCCAGCCTGCAGTCCCCGTGCCACGATAGCTTATTTTCTTGACCTCGTGGTCGGCCAGTCCCCGGGTATGCTATGCACGTCTCGGGTCTGACGGAGCGTTGCCGATTAGGGCTAGCTCTTCGAATGGAGTTATACGAGAAGTACTCGAATGCTCATTTTCAGAGACATGATAACTTTAACTGATTGTTTGCCGAATGGCTTACATGAACTTATGCCGTTCAACTATAAAACGGACATAACAACTCGGCATTCCACGGCCGCTCTGTTTCTACTCCCGATGTGTCCTTGTGCCGAGTTCCCTTGGTGCAATCGATCAGGTAGTAGGAGTTGTTTTTGAGCGCTCTACTGACAATAAATGGCCCTTCCCAAGGTGAGGATAGCTTGTGCTGCCCATCTGACTTCTGGATTCGGCGGAGCACCATGTCCCCCTCTCGGAAAGAGAAAGGTCGAATCTTCTTGCTGTGGTAGTGCCGCAACTTCTGCTGATAGATTGCTGACCTAGACAAGGCCAACAAACAAGCTTCTTCTTTGAGGTCGACGCCGTCTTCTCTTGCTAACTTGGCTTCTTCTTCAGTGTATAAAGCGTGCCGAGGTGAATCAAACTCGATGTCAGAGGGGATGACTACTTCTGAACCATATACCAGGAAGAAAGGAGTGAACCCAGTCGACCTATTCGGCGTGGTCCTCAAACTGAAAAGTACTGCGGGGAGTTCATCAATCCATGCCCCAGGTGCCCTCTCAAGTGGCTCTACCAATCTGGGCCTGATACCCGATAAGATTAGTCCATTTGCCCTTTCGACCTGACCATTGGATTGTGGGTGTGCCACAGATGCCAGATCAAGCCGAATGCCTTGCTGAGATGCATATCGAGCCAATGCCCCCTTTGCAAAGTTTGTGCCGTTGTCGGTGATGATGCTGTTAGGAACACCATATCTGCATACGATGTCGGCCACAAACTTGACTGCAGTCGGTCCATCCAACTTCTTGATTGGTCTTGCCTCGGTCCACTTGGTAAATTTTTCGATTGCCACCAGGAGATGTGTCATGCCGCTTCTAGCTCTCTTGAATGGTCCGACCATGTCCAAACCCCAAACTGCAAACGGCCAAGCTATTGGGATGATCTTCAGTGCCGATGCTGGCTGATGACTCTTTTCCTTGAATCGCTGACAACCCTTGCAGTGCTTCACCAGATTTTCAGCTGCTGCGAGTGCAGTTGGCCAGTAGAAACCATGTCGGAAAGCCTTGTTGGCGATTGCCTTTGCTGACGCGTGATGACCACATTCACCCTGATGGATGTCTCTGAGCAGCTCCAAGCCTCTGTCCTCTTCAACACACCTCTGAAGAACACCAGTCGGACTCTTGCGCATCAGCTCGTTGTTGATGATTGTATATGCCCAAGATCGGCGACTGATCTGTCTGGACAATGCCAAATCTGGTGCAAGGATCCCATCTGCCAAAAAATCTCGAATTGGCTGTGCCCATGATGGCGCACTGACCACTACCATTACTGCTGCCTGCTGGGGTAAGACTTCTTCTTGGATCTCGGTCTCTTGAGCATTGGCCTGCTCGATCTCGGCCTCTTGAACCTCTGCTATATCTTCTTCTGCTTGTGAATTTCCGACTGCGGCGCCTGGCACGCATTCGGCAGCCTCTGGTGCTGACTTCTCATCTGGGGTTGAAACTTCATTACTGCAATCGGCAATTTCTGATATCACTTGTTCTCCAGAGGTTGTGCCCTCTGGCGCAGCCTCTGCTTGCTTCTCTGTGGTATCACTCTTCTTCTTCTCTTCTGTAGCCCCTGGTTTGCAATCGGCAGCCCCTGGTGCTATTGCCGAGACACCCTGAGCGCTGGATTGCTTCTTCATGGTTGCAGGCTTGGCCGGTTGAACTTCTTTTGCCTTTCTCAGAGCTTCAAGATCGGTCTCCGAGATAAAAATGGACTCGGAATCTGGTGATGGAGTGATGGACGGCTTCTTGATATGCTCGAGAGATACGCCTGGTGGAATTGCTTTCCTTGTGGAGCCAAGCTTGGACAAGGCGTCTGCTGCTTCATTGTTTGCTCTTGGAACATGGTGGAACTCGCAACCTTCAAAATATCCGCTGATTTGCTGCACCAGGAATCGGTAGCTCGCCATGTTAGCATCTTTTGCATCCCACGTACCCGAGCACTGCTGTACCACCAGATCGGAGTCACCATAGCACTCAATATTCCGAATACCGATTTCCTTGGCCAACTTGACACCATGCACAAGGGCTTCGTACTCGGCTACATTGTTTGATGCTGCGAAGTGAATCTGGAGCACATATTGCAATTGATCTCCTCTTGGGGACGTGAGCACCACCCCAGCCCCTAGGCCATTCTTCATCTTGGAGCCATCGAAGTGCATTCGCCAGACATCCGACATGGGGAGCTGTGGCATGTACTGAGTTTCAGCCCAGTCCACCAGGAAATCGGCTAGTGCCTGCGACTTGATTGCAGTCCTTGGCTCATACTGGATGCCATGACTAGCCACTTCGATTGCCCATTTCGCCACTCTTCCGGTTGCATCTTTGCTTCCCATGATGTCGGCTAATGGAGCCGAACTGACAACAGTGATCAAGTGGGCTTGAAAATATGGCTTCAATCTCTTGGCCGCCATGTATATGTTGGGAAACGTAGTAGAAAACAAAAAATTTCGGCCTACGAATCAAGAACCCAAGATCATCCAAGATAGATTGCATACAAGGTTTAGGTCTTTGCTCACCAACGGTTGCAGCGGAAGAAGAGTTGGTGAAGCGGGTGGACGTAGTGGAAGTAGTCGAAGTAGATCTCCCACGAACAGTCCCTCGATCTATCCCACGAACAAGTCCCTCGAACAGATCTCCGAGAAGAAGAAGCTCCTCGAAGAAGGATCAAAGTTATGATCCCTCTACCGGTATCCACACATCCCGTAGAAGCAATCCAGCAGCGCTCCGCCGTCCAGAGAAGAACGCCACCGAGAAAACTAGAGGGAGAAAACCCTAACGGATTCCGATCTAGAACAGCATCTAAACCGGGGTCTAATTGTGGAGCAACGGGGTTTAGAGGAGGGAGGGTGGCGCATAGGCCTTGGGGACAAGTTGTGCTGCGCCCCCCACCCCTCCCCCACATTATATAGGTGGCCAAGAGGCCCATGGGGCGCAATAAGGGGGGTGGGGAGTCCAACTTGGACTCCCAAACCTTCCCACCGGAAACCTGCCATATTGGAGAGTTGGACTTTCCACCTGGAGGGGGATTCCTTCCCCTTGGTGGCTTGCCCCCCAAGGCTAGGGGCGCAGGGGAGTGGGTGGTACTGCCCGGAACCTTCCGGAACCTTCCATGACCTTCTAGAAGCTTCCAGGACCTTCCGGGACATACCGGGACCGTTTCGGGACATTCCGGACACTTCTGGAGCACTTCCAGGACCTTCTGAGACCTTTCTCGGACGTTCCGGAGCCATCCGGATAGTTTCCAAGACCATCCGAGTTACAGTTTAAGCCACCCGATGACCGCGAAGGTTGTCGGGACGCCCAGCGATTATCCGGAAACTATTCCGGTTGATCCAGGACTTCCCCAGTACCATTCTCATATGTTCCGGAACCACCTGGGACTACTCCAGAGTGATCCGGACATAACCTTAAATACCCAGAAGTACTTCTGGTGCCCTTATGAACAATTCCATAAATCTCCGGAACTACTTCCGGTACCCGTATGAACTATTCTGCTTTGCTTCCACTAAACCTTCTACCATACTAGTATTCTAACAGACTACTGCTCGTTAAGTGTGTGACCCAATAGGTTCGGTATAATGCGGACATGACTCAGAACATCTTCCGGACATAGGTCAACAGCCTTTTGTCAATAGCCAATAATCAACAGCGGAGCCATGGACACCCATGTTGAATCCCACACATACACGAAGAAACTTCGAGTGAACCATTATGTTTATTCATGTACCATTCCCTTTGCTTCGCGATATATGACAAAGTTAGAGGAGAGAAGTTTGGCACCCATGTGTAACAACTTTTGAACACAAGCCACTCGTTATCCTCTTTGCTCGTTTGTCCCTTTTCTCGTTATCGTATTCCGGTATCCCCGTGACTGAATCACAATGCGTCTGGCCAGACTATAATGGATACCGTCATACCGAGTGGGCCCGAAGTGAATATCTTCTTCATCGTGAAGGAGAAAATCCCATTCTTGAACTATCACAGTCACTAGCCACACCATCTGACATACCCAGAACTTATTTTACTACTTCCCATTTACGGGAGGATTCATCTAAGAACCAAAGCATGTCTTCCTGTGTGAAGCAACTCGATACTCTCATGGTCTAAGGAATTACGTATATGATAACATTTCATGATATGACTTATAACGTAGTTACGATGTGATCTCTAAGTATATCATTCAATACTGGGGTCGGTTCAACATCATTGTTCTGCTAACAATATGTTCCCATTGCTACTGACATCCTTGTTACAAGAACAATGTCCATGATTAAGAAAACGTAATCATCAGTTAGCACATGAGCTGGTCTTAGAGGCTAAACCAGGAACTCTTGGTGTTTACATTTCCACACATGCAAATGAGTTTTCTTCTGAATCTCACAGTCAGGGTCATTGCAATTATAGCACAGAAATATAAACATTAATTACGAACGTGGAAATATATATATAATAACATTTTATTATTGCCTCTAGGGCATATTTCCAACAGTCTCCCACTTGCACTAGAGTCAATAATATTGTCAGTGCTTGAGCACTTTACACCTATGGCATACCGGTGTAATAAATGCCTCATTTGTGGTATAGATCTCATCTTCGGATCTGACGTTTCAGGCCCGTTTGTATCTTGCATATCTTCGCGTTTTCACGCTATCATAAAATTCACTAATTTTATCAGTTTAGCTTTGTATATGTTTGAATCATTTGGCAGGACCTTGGTTCCTTTAGAATAAGTCATGAAATCATTCGTCAATGTTCCATGAGCTTCAAGCATCTAGGAAACCATACCATGTTCATAAATGAATTTATGATTCAAAATACCCTCCTTGTTACTTCTTTAAGCAACAACATACTTAGCCTCTGTTATAGAATTCGCCACAGTATCGAACTTGACATAGTTCCTCCATACTGTGCCACCCTTACGTGTGAAACACATAATCCCAATTAAAATCGAAAATCGATCGGAGTAAGTATGAAGACTGAATTGGTGTAACTGTTTACATCAAAATTCAGCTGGTGTAACTTGTTACAACGAGCTCTTCATTATCTCCATTTTCTGAGAAACATATCTTATCTATCATAAGTTTAACTTTTCACTGCTTGTCCAATGATCAACATATTGAGCACTTTGGTATCTTGCTCACAACCTTTTGGAGCGTTGGGCATATCTGGTCGTTTTACATATTATGGTGTACATGATTAATCCAAACACACATGTGAGTGAAATTCAATTCATGTGTTTTTCTTATCTATGTTCATGAACACCGATTTCCGCAAACAACTTTTCATCGTGACCTCGGCAAGAACATGTTTCTTGGCATTTCATACTAAACTACTTTAGTATCATGTCAATATGTAGTGTTGGCTTTAGCATGATCAGGCACTTACTATCTTCATAGATCACTGTGCTCAATACTAATGCTATATCATCCCAAGTTCTTCAACTGAAAACTATTTCCAACGAAGTCCTTAATCGTGTCAAGAAATTTACATCATTTCTAATCAACAATATGTCATCTACATAAGGTTTTAGAAATATTATTCAGCTCCCACTTACTTTCTTGAATATTCAAGCATCTTCGTTATTCCTGATGAAAACAAACTCTTTTCGCAATTTCATCACAACGAAAATTCCAACTACATTATGCTAGCATCAGTCCATCACTGGATATCCAAGGCTTGCATCTATTTTAGCATCCTTTGAATCGACAAAACATTCCGGTCGTATCACGTATACGTCCTTTGTTATATTTCCTTGTAGGAACTTTGTTTTGACGTTCATTCTACCATATCCTATAAATGAGATATGTAGTAATTGCTAGTATAACCCGGACTGACTAAAGCATTTCTACGGTCGACACTATTTCGCCGTAGTCAACTTTTGAACTTGCTAGAAAACAATTTTTCAACGAGTTGAGTTTTATGGATAAAACAATTTCATCCGAATCAATTATAGATCCATATATATATTCTCTAGACTTTTAGTCTTTCCGAGGGTCTACCAAGTTCAAAACTTGACTTACTTCCATGGATACTATCTCAGATTATTTGGCATTTAGCCAAATCCCGGAGTCAGGGCCCATCAACGCTTCTTTGTATATCACAGTTTTATCATTGTCGAACAACAATATCTCGTTTTACATATCATGAATGTTTGTACGATTTTTGTCTAACCTGTGTGGTTCAGCTGCGCACTTCTCTGAAGATTCAACAATCTTTGACAAGTTGCACTGTCCTCCCACTCACTCTTTTGTAAGAAACTATTTTTCTTCAAAACACATTGTTCTTAACAGCAAACAGTTTTGCTTTTGTGTAGTGATAGAGGAATACCAAAACTTTTGGCATAACCTTAACAAAGTAGCACTTATCTGATTTGGGGTTTTGAGTATGTCAAACATATGCCTCATATACCCAAATTTTAAGAAAAGACAACATGGTTTTAACAGTCCATAACACATCTAATATGGTGTCATTTCAACAGATTTGATGATGCTCTTTTCAGTGTAAAAGCCGTAGTCACTAACGCATAACTTTAATAAGTATAATGGCAAATTGATAAACGTCATATTTGATCTTTACCGTGTCATACATGGCTTGATTACATCTCTCGAACACTTTACTCATAGTGGACGCAAGTTATGATACTTCTTCACAACTCATCAGACGTTCGCTAAACTTGTAACTCAAATATTACTTTCTACAATCTAATTTGCAGAAGCTTTATTTTCTCGTTACAATGAATTTCTATTTCACTCTAAAATTCCTTGAACATTTCAAAGATTTCAGACGTATGTCTCTATTGAACAGATATCCACATATCCACTTCAACTCATGAGTGAAGATAGGGAATCCACTGCACACAACTATACTTATTGGACTACACACATCATCATGTATGATTACCAATGGTTTAGTTGCCCGTTCATGTATGACCTATCAACGGTGTTTTAGTCACATTACTTCGAGACAAAGATCGCAAGCGTCAAGTGATTCATAATCATATGACTCGAAAGTCCATCACTTATGGAAATTCTACATGCATTTTATGTCACTTGTGATAAACGGCAGTGCCACATCTGTGTGGTATTTCTGTCAGTCTTGCGACGTTTAGCGTCAGTGTTATGGATGTTTAGAATTATCATCAAGATTCATAACATACAACCTATTCACAATAGAAGTATGGCCTTTATGTTATTCATAGCTTTGAACAACTCTCTTGCAATAAACATGATTCAAAATGATGTTTTGCAACAAGGCTAAAGTGTAGTAACAATTTACTCAACTCTAAAATGAATTATGAAGATAATCATAGAGTCAACACACGGTATAGTAAACCTTTTACCGTGTTCTTGAGTGTGTCAAAACTCATCATTAGCTAGTCATAAAAGCCATAGTATTTCTTGTATCGAGTTGCAAAAATAGGCAATCGATGTGATATTCCGGTGATCAACTGTTTAATCACAATATACAGAATCCACAATTAACTGCTTAATCATGATTCCCAAGAATTACATCTCTTGACCAGCAATGAATTCATCTATAACTTCGTATGACTTTCATTTCTGAGCTGGTTATTCCAGTCTTCTTTCGTTTTGCCTTTATACGTATCATAGTTCTATTTCCAATGTCACTCCTACTCACAGAAGATCACATATGATCAAGGGTGGCGCATTCCATGGACTATCCGGCGTGTCAGTCTTACTAACATCCTTTGGACTTCCTTTCCCTTAATTCTCATCATCATATGATCGGTGTTCTTCTGGATCCCACACTTATCAGTTTTGTTTAGAGCACAGTGAACATTTTCACTAATGCTTACAATCATACATTGTACCAGATATCTTATATCCAACATTAATTGTCTTACTACTGAAAAACTATTTTTCAGTTCCATGAATATAACATAACTATCCCAAACTTTTCGAAGTTCGGGTTTCATGGTGGTGAAGACAATGCACTTAGCTGTGGTGGAATTCTAGCATTTTGGATTATGGACATAAGTCACATCATCCATAGCATCAGCGGGAGAGCATCAAAAATTTGCGATAGGACAAGCTCCTTCTCGACACTATTGAGGATATTCCTCACAGTACTGTACCAATCGTAAAGTTTTTACCAGATAATACAGTTAATCAAAATCAATTGGGAAGGTGGTAACGCGAGCCATTATTCTACAACGATAATGCAAATACTAAGACTTTGTTCATAATTAAGTTGCACTTGTGATTAATCAATTTAATTACTTAGTGCGCTCCCACTCAGATCAATATCTCTCGTAATTGATGCTGGAGTGATTCAAGATCCGACCCAATCGTCCGCCATTGATGTGACATCACTAATGACTTAGACTGGACCGGTAGGCCAACTTGCCAATCACGCCAAAGGTGATTCTTGTTCATCTTTCGATGGGCGTGTTCCGGTAGCAAACTTTTATCCAAACCGTCAAGATAACCAAGTGTAATGTGCTGTGTGTTCTTTTAACACACCCGTCTTTTATGCGTCACACCGTGTGCACCCATGTGACATGACCTGCTCCGGTGTGAAACATAGTATAGACGGTGCTACAGTTGGGAGAACACTATCAACTTGATATTGTTTTGCGAGAGATCACCCTAATAAAACACGACTACTGCGCATCAAACAAGGATGCATCAAAGGGATAAACATCACAGGCAGTTCATAAAATTATGTGATATGATATAGCCATTTGCTTCGTGAAGTCTTCGTAGTCTTCACGCCGTCGTGGTAGAAGTCACCACGTCCACCAACTTTCTCCTTGGCACCGGGAACATCACCACGGCTTCCGGCATGTGCGTCGGGGTCCACCTCCGCATCGTAGATCATCACCTTGCATCTATCTATTGCTTTGCCTCGAGCTAATAAACAGTTCTGGCACGCAGGCCATAATTAAGTGACAATCATATGACTCCAGTCATCATGCCGTACCACGACACGCAGGTCGCGAATAAATATTACATAACATATAGCATCTCATACAAACACATTGCAAATCTTGAAGGCTATACCACATCACATGCATACTCTGCAAAAACGAGTTAGATCGCCATCTACACGGGTTGTTGCAACTTTTATCGTGGTTGTTAAGCGGGTTTACAAGGCAAACGAGAAACCCTAGACAAAACAAAAACACGATACTTCTTTTGTTGCTAGTTTAACATACGGGGTGCGTGTAGCAACTAATGCCACAAGCCAAACTTCGTTAAACGCGTGACCCCCGTGTGGATTTGAGTTCATAAAATCCACAAGCCCTTTCATGTAAAATTTTCTATAGCAAGACTAGGATGAGATCCAAGGAATTTGATGTAGTCCATGATCAAGGCAACCAGCATACTAAGAGCAGCATAGAGGGATCATGGCAAAACTCAAACCTTGTAGCAAAATCACATCATGCCGTCGAGCAAAGAAAAGATCACATGATAGGGAAGCAAACAAGAAAATCAATGCCTCATATCAACATATGATCTACCTAAACATGCATCTAATCAACGATCGCTCATGATACCACTGTTGGGAAACGTAGTAGAAAACAAAAAATTTCGGCCTACGAATCAAGAACCCAAGATCATCCAAGATAGATTGCATACAAGGTTTAGGTCTTTGCTCACCAACGGTTGCAGCGGAAGAAGAGTTGGTGAAGCGGGTGGACGTAGTGGAAGTAGTCGAAGTAGATCTCCCACGAACAGTCCCTCGATCTATCCCACGAACAAGTCCCTCGAACAGATCTCCGAGAAGAAGAAGCTCCTCGAAGAAGGATCAAAGTTATGATCCCTCTACCGGTATCCACACATCCCGTAGCAGCAATCCAGCAGCGCTCCGCCGTCCAGAGATGAACGCCACCGAGAAAACTAGAGGGAGAAAACCCTAACGGATTCCGATATAGAACAGCGTCTAAACCGGGGTCTAATTGTGGAGCAACGGGGTTTAGAGGAGGGAGGGGGCGCATAGGCCTTGGGGACAAGTTGTGCTGCGCCCCCCACCCCTCCCCCACATTATATAGGTGGCCAAGAGGCCCTTGGGGCGCAATAAGGGGGGTGGGGAGTCCAACTTGGACTCCCAAACCTCCCAAACCTTCCCACCGGAAACCTGCCATATTGGAGAGTTGGACTTTCCACCTGGAGGGGGATTCCTTCCCCTTGGTGCGCCCCCCACCCCTTGGCCGGCCAGGGCAGCCTAGGTGGCTTGCCCCCCAAGGATAGGGGCGCAGGGGAGTGGGTGGTACTGCCCGGAACCTTCCGGAACCTTCCATGACCTTCTAGAAGCTTCCAGGACCTTCCGGGACATACCGGGACCGTTTCGGGACATTCCGGACACTTCTGGAGCACTTCCAGGACCTTCCGAGACCGTTCTCGGACGTTCCGGAGCCATCCGGATAGTTTCCAAGACCATCCGAGTTACAGTTTAAGCCACCCGATGACCGCGAAGGTTGTCGGGACGCCCAGCGATTATCCGGAAACTATTCCGGTTGATCCAGGACTTCCCCAGTGCCATTCTCATATGTTCCGGAACCACCTGGGACTACTCCAGAGTGATCCGGACATAACCTTAAATACCCAGAACTACTTCTGGTGCCCTTATGAACAATTCCATAAATCTCCGGAACTACTTCCGGTACCCGTATGAACTATTCTGCTTTGCTTCCACTAAACCTTCTACCATACTAGTATTCTAACAGACTACTGCTCGTTAAGTGTGTGACCCAATAGGTTCGTTATAATGCGGACATGACTCAGAACATCTTCCGGACATAGGTCAACAGCCTTTTGTCAATAGCCAATAATCAACAGCGGAGCCATGGACACCCATGTTGACTCCCACACATACACGAAGAAACTTCGAGTGAACCATTATGTTTATTCATGTACCATTCCCTTTGCTTCGCGATATATGACAAAGTTAGAGGAGAGAAGTTTGGCACCCATGTGAAACAACTTTTGAACACAAGCCACTCGTTATCCTCTTTGCTCGTTTGTCCCTTTTCTCGTTATCGTATTCCGGTATCCCCGTGACTGAATCACAATGCGTCTGGCCAGACTATAATGGATACCGTCATACCGAGTGGGCCCGAAGTGAATATCTTCTTCATCGTGAAGGAGCAAATCCCATTCTTGAACTATCACAGTCACTAGCCACACCATCTGACATACCCAGAACTTATTTTACTACTTCCCATTTACGGGAGGATTCATCTAAGAACCAAAGCATGTCTTCCTGTGTGAAGCAACTCGATACTCTCATGGTCTAAGGAATTACGTATATGATAACATTTCATGATATGACTTATAACGTAGTTACGATGTGATCTCTAAGTATATCATTCAATACTGGGGTCGGTTCAACATCATTGTTCTGCTAACAATATGTTCCCATTGCTACTGACATCCTTGTTACAAGAGCAATGTCCATGATTAAGAAAACGTAATCATCAGTTAACACATGAGCTGGTCTTAGAGGCTAAACCAGGAACTCTTGGTGTTTACATTTCCACACATGCAAATGAGTTTTCTTCTGAATCTCACAGTCAGGGTCATTGCAATTATAGCACAGAAATATAAACATTAATTACGAACGTGGAAATATATATATAATAACATTTTATTATTGCCTCTAGGGCATATTTCCAACAGTATACTCCATAGCACATCTTCTGGTAGTGAGGATAGTTCTGCTTGGATGCCGAAAGCACTTCGCTGATGTAGTACACTGGACGCTGGACTTGCTGTGCCTTGTCCTTCTCGGGCCGCTCCACCACCATAACTGCGCAGATCACCCGATTGGTTGCCGCAATGTATAACATCATGGGCTCCTTCTCAATCGGGGCAGCCAGAATCGGTGTCGTGGATAGCATGCGCTTGAGCTCTCGGAATGCTTCATTTGCCTGGGGGGTCCAAGTAAACTTCTCTGTCTTCTTCATCAACTGGTACAAGGGAATTGCCTTCTCGCCCAGCCGACTAAGGAATCGGCTGAGGGAGGCGAGGCAACCGGTGAATTTATGCACTTGCTTCAAGGTCTTGGGCTGCTCCATGCGCTCTATTGCGGCTATCTTCTCGGGGTTGCATTCGATTCCTCTCTCGGAAACGAGAAACCCCAAGAGCTTGCCGGCTTGGACTCCAAACACACACTTCTCCGGGTTGAGCTTGATCTGATAGGTTCTCAGATTTGCAAAGGTCTCTCTGAGGTCGTCCAACAATGTGACTCCCCTTGCCGACTTCACCACCAAGTCGTCCACGTAAACGTGGATATTTCTGCCGAGCTGAGAGTGTGTGCATCTTTGCATCATGCGCTGATAAGTGGCACCTCCATTTTTCAGACCAAAAGGCATGGTGATATAGCAATAGGCCCCGAAAGGGGTTATGAATGCTGTCTTGATCTGATCTTCCACGGCTAACTTTATCTGGTGATATCCAGCAGTAGCATCCAAAAAGGATAACAACTCGCAGCCGGCCGTAGAATCAACCACTTGGTCAATTCGGGGCAGAGCAAACGGATCTTTGGGGCATGCCTTGTTCAAACAAGTGTAATCTATACACATACGCCAAGTCTTGTTCTTCTTCATGACGAGGACTGGATTGGCCAGCCACTTGGGGTAAAACACTTCCATGATGAAACCTGCAGCTTGTAACTTTGCAATCTCTTCGCCGATTGCTCTTCTCTTGTCCTCAGAAAAATGTCTCAGGGGTTGTTTGACCGGCTTCGAGCCTGGCCGAATGTGCAGCTTGTGCTCGGCGAGTTCTCTCGGAACACCAGGCATGTCCTGTGGAGACCATGCAAAGATGTCCCGATTCTCACGGAGAAACTCGACGAGCTCGCTTTCCTATTTGTCGCTAAGTTCAGCTCCGACCACAACAAACTTGGTCGAGTCGGAGGGATCTAGAGCTATTTTCTTGCTATCCTTGGCCGATTGAAAAGCCGATTCCTCATCTGCTCTCTTTGCTGGGCCAACCGGCAGTGGATTCTTGCTCTGCGCTTGCGCCATTGCAATCACCTTGCCGAGCAGACGCTTCTCTGTCTCCACCACTAGGGACTCAGCCAAACTGCTGCCAGCAGATGTGCACTCGAGGGACTTCCTGAAGTTTCCGGTGACTGTGATGACGCCGCTTGGCCCCGGGATCTTCATCTTCAGGTATGTCTGCTGTGCACTGATCATGAACTTGGCAAATGCTGGTAATCCCAACAATGCATGGTATGGACTGCTGAGGTCGGCCACCTCGAACCAAATCGGCTCTCTCCTGAAATTCTCCTCTGTGCCAAAAATGACATCCAACCGAATGCGACCCAAGGGGGTGCAAGACAACCCAGGGACGATCCCGTGGAAGGTCGTCCAACTGCGCTCCAAATCCCTCTCTGTAAGTCCTAGCTTGAGCATCGTATCTCGGTACAGGATGTTGATTGTGCTTCCTCCATCAACTAGCACTCTTGAAAAATTGCATGAAAACTTAGGCCCTGCAACCAGAGCATCCACCACCAGCGGATAGTTGCCCGGATTCGGCAAAATGGTGGGGTGATCTGCTCTGTCCCAGGATATCGGACATTCTGACCAGTGCATGAATTGGGGGATCGGTGGCATAGTTGCATTGACTTCCTGAGCTCGGTCTCTCCGACTGCCCTTATCTGTGGACTCACTGGTGAAAATCATATATGCTGCATCTTGCTGCGGGTACTGGTTTTGCTGCTGAGGTGGTCCTCTGTTCTGCGGTGGTGGTGGTGGTGGTGGTGGGGGTAAAGCTTCTCCTTTTGCTATCCTTCTCACAAAATCACATTGCCGAGTGGTGTGCGCAGACGGCCTCCCAGGCGTGCTGTGCAACTTACATGGTGCATCCAACATGTCCTCAAACGTGTACTTGGGCTTCATCTGCCCTGGAGGTCTCACGTTGGGTCTCATCTTCCGACTGCCTCCTGCAGCCGCTGGGTCTTCCTCATTCTGAACAGCGGCCACCTGCCGACTGCCATACTGAGTGTCCGGTTGCTCGTCCTTTCGCTTGCCGTTGTTCTGCTGGTTGTTGTTGCTGTTGTTGCGGTTGTTCTCTCTTCTCTCTTTTCGACTGAGGCCTTGGTTTCCTGTGTCCGACTACGGAGCCCCTGGTGACTGGATCACACCTCCAACTCCGAGTTGGATAGGGCGCATCGCAGAATCGGACATAGCGAAAGCATTTGCCACCTTCATGAGCTCGGCGAGCGATGTGAAGTCTTTGCGGAGCAGCTTGTGCTTCAGCATTGAATCGTCCAGGCATCCATCAGTGAAGTACTGAATGGCCTGAATCTCATGGACTCCTTCGCATGAATTCTTCAACTTGATCCACCGAGACAGGTAATCCCGGAGGGGCTCGTCCTTGCCTTGCACGCACAAAGCTAACTGCCGAGGGAGGTTGGGCCTTTCATATGTGCTTGTGAAGTTGTGGATGAACGCAGTCGTGAAGTCCTCCCAACAGTTCACACTGTCCTTGGGCAAACTATTCAGCCATGTCCGAGCTGAACCCTGCAGCATGAGCGGTGCATAGCGAACTGCCACACGCCGATTACCTCCCGCAATGCGAACTGCTGTCAGGTAATCGGACAGCCAGTCCTCAGGCTTTACCGAGCCATTGTACTTGGGGGTATCTCTCGGCAGTGTAAAACCTTTGGGGAACTTTTCCGTCCGAATGCGATGACCGAAACATGTTGGGCCAGCTTCTCCTTCTTCATCTTCCTGGGCCTCCTTCTCCAGGAGCTCAATGCGATGCCTTGCATCATTCTGACCGATTTGGCGAGGGCCAAGTCGGGTGCTGATTGCTGGTCTCGGTGCCAACTGCTGCGGCATGTCATGGCGCCTGCTATTAACAGCCGGCTCTTCCATTCTTCTGCTTGCTGCTGGGCGATTGCTTCTGACCTTGCTGTCATGCCGAGATGGCGCGGGCTGATGCCGATTCTGGTGCGACGCATTCGGCCGCTGGCTGGCTCCCGCATTCGGCCTCACAGTTCCTCTTGATGCCTCTGGCTCAGCATTCTGATTGCCCATTGCCGCGATCTTCTGCTCCTTCACGGCTGCTATCAGTTCACGCATTCGGCGCGACTGCTCGCGCCGCTCATCTCCTTCCAACTCTTCCAGCTCAAGCGCTATCTGCTCGGCTGCTCTCAGATTCTTGTCGGGTGTGCTATATGTGGGCCTTTGGACAAATGCCGATTACACCGGTTGCTCCGGTTGTGCTGGCCTTCTCGGATGCTCCGGTTGCTCCGCCCCAGACAACTGCTGGTTGACTGCCCGGCCTCGACTTCTCAGGTCTTCCAGGACTGCGGGCTCAATCGGCCGACGCGGTCCTGCATGTGCTGCGTTGTATTCCCGAGTGATGGCTCCCAGCCGACGCTCCTCAGCCAGCACTTGCTCGGCCCTGCGAGCCAGTGCAAGCTGTGCCGTTTCCAGCTCGGTATGCACTTGCTCTGGATCACCATTCCTGTTCACGGGTGTGTACAGCACATCCCGCAACGCACTGGTGCCGATTCGCTCTGCTGCATCAGCCACTTCCTTTGCCCTCCTTGCTGCGCTTGCCGGGTCCCGATTGGTCGAGGACGATGCTCCCGCCATCATGACTGTAGCGTGCAGTCGGCCCTCCCCTTGGCCAGGTGCTGCGGCGCAGCCCCTGGTCAAGAGAGGGTCTGTAGCACATGAGAAAACTCGGATGTCTCTTGGATATGCCTCAGGGAAGGCACCAATGAAGAGACGGTGACTTCCCACCTGCAGCGACACCCCGGGCGGCAAGGGAGCTCCTTCCTTATACCACGCCAAGTAGTCCACCACATAGTCGATTGCCCCACGCCTTAGAATCAGGCCAGAGGCGTGGCTACCGCCCGATGCAGAGGTTGATCCCGTCCGGATCTTGACTCCAGTCGACGCCTCGGTCTGCCCCACGGTGGGCGCCAACTGTCGTCGATATGTGACGCAGATGCCATGGGGATGGCTAAAGTGAGGGGAAGACACGAGGGAGAGAATGTCGATGGTGCCGGAATCGGGTTGGGCACAAGCACGGTGAAGACACCACGATGTACCCAGGTTCGGGGCTCTCCGGAGAGATAACACCCCTACTCCTGCCTGTCTCTTGTATATCAATGGAGTGGCTACAATAACTGCTCTTCTACCTTCTCAGGGGGAGGATTGCACCGCCGCCGTGGGCAAGGTCCTCTCCCGCTTCCCTGAGGAATAACTACGAGCAGTGAATGAATTGAAAGGAGAAAGAGTTAATGAGATCTCAGGTGTGGCCTCCCTCGCGCAGGAGGGGTACCCTGGCTCTTATAGTGTGAGTCCAGGGTACTTCGGTAACTTCAGTGCCGAATGGGCCCAGCTGTCAACCTCTAGTCGGCCTGGGCCCACCGACTGCTCCTATCCAGGTGATCCGGAGCCTACGAGCGGCGGCCCATGCTGCTACCTTGTAGGGTCTAGTGATGAACAGTGGAGCTATGAGGTACGGTCTTGTCGGCCTGTCCGCGGAATCGGCGGAGAGGTCGACATCGTATCTCCCGGAAATCCTTGATGTGACTTGGCCTTCCTGCCACCCAGATATCTCGGGATATGGCATTTATGACCTCGTAATCATACCCCCGACTGGGTGTCAGGTAGCTCCGATTGTGCCTGGACCGACTGGTGGTTCCTGGGTAAGGCCGATTGCTCTGGGCAATCGGTCTTCTAGGAAACGACCTCGGTCCAGCTGCAGGCCAATCGGACGATCGTCTTCAATGAACAAAAGGGTGGACCGATTGCGCCTGGGCCGACTGCCGGCACTTGGTATGGCCGATTGCTTTAGAGCAATCGGTCGTACCTCTGCCTAGCTCAGCCCAGCTGCAGCCCAATCGGCCCATCCTTGTCTTGAAAGCTTGCTTCCGCTTGGGTTAGCCTACCCGGGTACCAATCCCCCGACATTGGGCATAAGACTTCTTCCTTGATCTGTCAACTACAGTCCAGGAATAATCTTGCTCTTTCATGTATAGATCATATTCATGCTTGTAATTGGGGCCTCCAGAGTTCCAAAGCCAAAAAGAGATGTTGAATAGTGAAGTAACAATATTACCTTCATTGTAGATGGAGAATCCAACATCTCGAGAGGATACAGAGAACTTGAAGGTGAGGTTTTGAAGCCTAATGACCTTGAATAAACTTGCTCTGCCCCCAAAACATGACAGAAGAATGATAGCAACCGATTCGTCAGAGAGGCTGATTTTCGACTTGGTGAACTCAGCCACCAGGAAAAAATCCCCGAGCCCTTGCTTTTCGACGTAGTTGATAGGCTTCTTCAGTGATGACCAAACGCGCTTTTCAAACCCCTGGCCGCGATCGAAGGTGAGATCCTGTAGGGACATGGTGGTCATTGGGAGGCGGAGTGCGTCTCAACGAGAGAGGTGGGCGCCGGTAACGGGGTGCTGGCCAGAGATCTGGCTGTGCCCGCCGTGGCAGGAGTGGCCAGCGGCGGAGGGAGGGTGGGGGGCTCTCGCTCTCGTGACTTCCGCTACGCCTTGCCTACGATGTGGCTCTCGTTTCAAGGAACCTTGATATTAGGGATATGTGAGACCTTTTAGATGTTTGGCTAGGGGCTAAAACTCAATATAATTCTTCGAGCCAATCAGCTAAACAGAGAGATGAAATTTTATCCATGTACGGGAAACCGATGTGGTGTAACACTTTGCTCCTGCTTTGGGTTCTATCTATCTCTTTATCAAATTGATTAGAGGACTCTCTTCTTCTCCTGAAAATGCGATTGAGCTATTCTTCGGTTTTGTGTTTATAAGAAGACGGTTAAACTCAGAAATTAGGCTTTCGACCCGCTTTATATATAAATCACCAACCAAAAATCCAAGCATTCATTACAGCAGTTCAGAATAAAGCTGGGGCAACAGCACAACAAGGCCCAAATAACATCCAGGGGAAACACCCACCACATGAGAAGGAAGGGTCACACACACACCAACGAAGCCTCAGATGAGGTCACAGCATCACGTCGCCACCATAGGAGGGGAATTCAAGTGTCGGCCCATGCACGTCAGGGCGTCGGTCGCCCGGAGGATGAGCTCTCTATCCCTACGTCGGGATAAGAGGTGCCACTGCTGCAGGAACGCAAGAAGTTTGAAGATCATGTCAGACGCCCGCCTTAAGAAAACGCGCTCGATAACCATCTTATTCCTAGTGTTCCATAGCGTCCAGGCCAGGGCCGCGAAAAGCAATCAGAAGATGCGACGCCTCCTGTTAGGATGGTTGGCCCACCTCTGAAGGAACTCTGACAGGTCCGCCGCGTCCCAGTCCGGCCCCAGGGCTTCCCTCATAAATTTCCACATAAACCTGGCAGCCACACAGGAGAAGAATATATGGGTTCCGTTCTCAGGAACCCCGCACAGGGGACAAATCCCGTTACCAGGGTCGTGCCTCTTCAGTACCTCGGTACCAGAAGGAAATCGATCCCGAAGCAGCTGCCAAACGAAGATCTTAATCTTCAGAGGGATAGGGGCCTTCCATAGATGAGCCACCGAGGGCAGGTTCGGCGCGCGGCAGAGCACGCGATAGCTCGATCCCACCGAGTATTGTCCCGACGGGGCTAGGTGCCAGGAGAAGCAATCCGGTCGCGATGGGCGGGCCACAGGGAGGAGGGCCAGCACGGCGTCCCTGGCCGCCGATCTAAGGGGCCGACGGTGCGCCGGAACGCGAGGTGCCATCGGCCATTAGCACCCGCCGCTGGAACCAGAATATCTGGGTCCGCGCAAATCGCAAAGAGACCCGGAAAGGTCACACTCAAGGGAGTACCATCTAGCCAAGGGTCCCGCCAGAACATAGTGTATGTCCCATCCCCCACCGAGACAGACAAGCCTAAACGGATCTCATGCTTAATCGACTGGATGGCCCGCCAAAATTGGGATCCAACCATAGTCGGGCACGCTAAGAGCGGGCGGCCCCGCAGGTACTTAGCCTTGAGCAGACGGAGCCATAGGCCACCATCCCCTGCGAGGATGCGCCAGACCCACCTCAACATCAACGCAACATTCGTGTGCCGCGAGTTGGTAACCCCCAAGCCACCACATAGTTTAGGGAGACATATCTCCGCCCATTTCACCATGTGGTATTTCTGACGGCCATCCGCCCCCTGCCAAAAGAAGTGTGCCAACTCGCGGTCAAAAGCTGCATGTACACCTTCCGGGAGAAGGAAGAGCCCCATCTGGTACATGGGCAAGCTGGAGAGGCACGCGTCAATCAAAACGGTCTTACTCCCCTTGGAGGTGAACCTTCCACGCCACGGCTCCGAACGCGAGGCGACCGACCCATAACCGGGTCAAAGTCCTTAACCTGGAGGCAAGAACTAGACAGCGGCATCCCTAGGTAAGAGATGGGGAAGGAGGACAACCTACAGTTAAGGTTGTCCGCGATCCGCTGTTGTTCCTCCTCCAGGAACCCAAGCACTACAACTTCACTTTTGTCGAAGTTGATCTTAAGGCCTGACATGGCCTCAAAACAGAGGAGAAGGAACTTGAGGTTGATAATGTGTAAGGCCCGATATGTGGTAATGTTCCAGATCTAGGTGTTTCCACCCAGATCCGGGGACGAGGCACATATCGGTCCCACCGCGACATATGACAAAGCCATATGCCCCGGATTTCCAACATGATATCACAACATTACAGATACAAGGATACAACATCTCATACAATCGGCATACAACTGCCTCAAATACAATACAACAGCGGAAGATACATGTCTGAGTACAGACTACAAGCAAATGACTAGCGGCAAAGAGAAAAACATTGATCCCATAACCACACGGGTCCAGGCCCACCGCCGAGATCCGTCTAACTAGTCGTCGTCGAGTCTCCACGTGAAACGTCGATCACCATACCTGTTGTCGATCAAGAACCCTGAAAAGAGCTTGGGGGTAGTATCATGAGTACAGAAGTACTCAGCATCCAACTGTAGTGGTCAACTGACCCAGCAAGGACTTCATCACTTGTCATTCTAGGACAACTAGTAGTTTACGGTAAGGAAGGGGTAAGTGGTGAGGTTGCTTCCGCACTAGCATTTATAAAGTGGCTAACGATCTAGAGAGTAAGATAAGAAGCCAAGCATTCGATGAGGATCGCCTCCAACAAGTCTTGCTATCAACTACTTACGCAAACATAACACCTATCCTATACTTGTCCTCCTCTTCGCATCCCGACGAAGAAGAAGCAGTCAAGGCACACACACACGTTGATCAAGTTGTATTAGGATTATATCAGTTGTTGTTGTCTATGAACAAGGAGTAGGTCTCAAGTCGTCCATAACCGTGGACACGGCTTCTCAAAAAGATTTAACCCTGCAGGGGTGTACCAACTGCCCATTACAAGGCTCCGCACGCACGTCCATCACTCTCAGTTGCTACCCATCACAGGCAACCATTTTATGATTTAGTTCCAAGAGATCCGAAACGACAGGTCCCTCTAGCTAACAACAAACAAATTCGGGTGGCCCCCGGGTAGTCGACACACAATCCAAAAGCTGGCCACGCTCTCGGATCGGACTCTTCCGTCTCAACAGGGTTTGGGTTACCGAGACGCCTCACGTGAGGCCTCGGGCCCTCGCCGGTCAAAGGTGGACCAACAGGGAAACCATGTCCTCACTGGTCCGGGTTGGTTTAAAAATTACTGGCAGCTGACCAGCACACACACGGTTTCAAATGATAAATCAGCTTCGGCCACCACTAGAAATGCTTGAAGCTAGGTAGGTAAGAGAAGGGGACCCCATAAAATCCCACACGCGGTTAGGCACGCTCAGTCTTAAAACCAATACCCGGAACTCGGATCCTAGGTGACTCGAATGGAACAAAGCGTCGGGGCGGGATAGCCTAGACCTTACATCCTTCGTCGAATATAGTCAACATTATAATAATCAATATCATCAACAACAATATAATAATGTGATATCCCAAACCAGAAGTAACAGGGTAACATCGTAGCATCCTAAGCATGCATACTAAGCAGGGGCTGAGCAACGAGCAATAGTAACATAGCAGTACATGGTTTGCTGGGAGGGGACATGGCTGTATCGGTTTAAAAGAGGCTGTAAACATGTGGTAGGATCAAACATCGAACCTAACCTAGACTAGCATGCAAACTGATGGTTGAAATAGAATGGATCATAACTAATGTATAGTCCTTGCCTGTTGATAAGTCGGATTCCGAAGGTGTAGTTGATCGCAAGCTCGCATCGTCTCCGAGAGGTACCCGCGGAAGCACACAAGACGATAAACACTGGAAAGCAATCAACGAGCAGGCACTCAATTACTACGAGGCAAACACGAGCAAGCATCAACAACAAGGAAACACGAGACATCGCACCTACCGTCGAGAGCGGTTACTAACAGGTTAAGTGGAGTACTCGTCACACACGACGATACCGCACATTTAGAAAGGTTCCAGTTGTTTAGCTACAGGTGATCAATCAACGGTTATTAACATGGCAACTCAAGAAAGCATGGCATAGCACACAAACATGTCAAGAGTTGAAGCACAAAGTAAACTATCTATGCTAGTCAATTTAAGTGAGGCACAACCTAAACATGGCATAACACTAAGTGTCGCACGATGATTAAAACATTTGGTACTGTTCTGCCCTAAACCATATTTTAGGTTGGTTAACAACAGCAAACAATAGCATAAACACAAAGTACACGAAAAACTAATCAAGTTACATATAAAGTACACTCCAAACGGAGTTACGGTTAAAAAGATACGAGCAAAACAAGTTTGCAACACAATCTTCCAACATCACGAAGCACACTTTAGGGCAATGCATAAACAGGATAATCAATGCAAACATGCTCACAAATGATATGGAACTAAAGTAGACATGACAGGGAAGACATGGCAAAATGAATCATGCAAATAGGCATCATAGATCAAAAGATATTAAGCAAACAACATGGCATCGCAAAGTAACAGACTTAGTGAAAAACAGAGGTGTCTGTCAACAACAGCAGCATAGCAACTTTGGGGCTCAAAAACTATATGACCAGCAAGCATATCATAGCAATGCAATACATGTAATGAAAGTAGACATGATGCTTAACAATATGCAATTGGAATCACTCAATTCCGATAAACGGTCGCGACACACTCGTCGACCGAAGTTGCAACAAAATATAAACAGCAGCACACTAACAACAGGGTAGCTACTTTGGATCAAGATACAATCATGATGCAGCAAGCAAATATGGCATGTGAATGCATGAAACTGAAGTAGAAACAATGCTTAACGCAACGCAAAAGGAATCACTCAATTCCGACACACGGTTGCCAAGCAATCGTCGCCCGAAGTTGCAATAAAATAACAGTTACAGCAACTTAGCAGCAGTTAACGACAGGTACCCCTGTTGGAATTGCAATAACACAATCAAGATGACCTCAAATACAAATGCTCACAAAAGATGAATTAAAGTGCACATGTTTCTAAGCAACTTTCATTTTGGGCGCAACGTGATCCGAGCTACGGATTAACAAGAAATTACATTGCAAAACAGTAAATAGATAACAGATTTTCCAGACTTTGCAGAAATTAGACTAAGGAAAAAAAACAAAAAGCAGAGAAAATAAAAGGAGGTCGGGCCTCACCCACATGGGCTCGGCCCAAGTTGGCCTGGAGGCGGATCTGGGCTGGCGGCCTGGCAGGCCGCGCGGGGTGGGCAGGTCGGCCCAGTTGGCCACGGTGGCTGGCGGTTGGGGACGCCGCCCGGTCCCGACGGCTATGGCGCAGCGGCGGCTGGCCTCCGGTGGTAGTCCGGCGAGGCAGGGCCGGCGGAGGCTGGCGCAAGGCGGCGGATCGGGGCGGGGTCGCCGGATCCCGTGGCTAGGAGGAGGCGGGACGGCGTGGTGAGTTCCCGGGGCGGACGAACTCGGGCCGGCCATGGCCTCGGCCGGCTGGAGCTACGGCGCGGCGGCGCCTCCTGGTGCAGGCCTGCGAGAGGAAGAGAAGGGGTGAGGGGAGGAGAGAGGAAGCGCGGGGAGGAGGAGGGAGAGGTGGCCGGCTACTGCCGGAGTTGGAGGCGGCGGCCTAGGAGCTCCACGGGTTGGCGGCTCCACGGGGGAGAGGAGGTGGTTGGTGGGGAGATTCCTGGGCCGTCGGATCGCGAGATCTGACGGTCCAGGATGGATCTGGCTGGGATTTGGACCAAAATTGACTAATTGCAAAAATTGGGGCAGATCTGAGGGGGGTGGCTGCAAATTGTGGCTAGGGAAACCTAGAAATGGGGTGGGAGTGTGGTGGTGTTTATATAGCCCCGGTGGCTGGAAGTTTGCAAAAACATCCATGGTTTTTCTCTCGCGCGCACGGTGTTTACGTTTCTGACCGCCGGGGGTCCGCAGGACCTCCGATTCGGGTAAAACTTCGAACTGCACGATCAGCGCGTCGAGCCGGAGGCATTCACCTCACGCTGAAACCGTTCCGAGAACACTTTCCGGCGCGCTATTAAAATATCCCATTTAATTATTAAACGGGGGTTTTCGTTCCGTTGGCTGCGGCTGGTCTCATGCAGTTTTCGCGACGGTGATCGGGTGGAACCCGGTGTCGCAAAGGTCGAGTGTCAGGGTGGAAAGGGTCGGTCTCCGTCCGATATGAGATAAGAGGGGGGAAAATAATCGTCGATCGATAAATCGGGGATGCAAACACCGCAAACAAATCAGACAATTCACACCGAAAACAAAATTTTTAATTTTTGTGAAATCTGGGTTGTTACATAATGTCTAGGTCAGACCCCTCAGTCATCACCAAAGTGGCATCCGGGTATTGGAGATGAGTGACACCACCCCCAGGGATCAGGTGGCCCACGACGCCATGGATGTGGCCAGCCGCCCTAGCCTTATCAAGAATGGTGGCCAGGGCGTCGACCGCAAGGTTAAACAACAGGGGTGAAATCGGATCGCCTTGCCTAACCCCGCGGGAGGAGCGAAAATAAGGACTGATGACCCCGTTGATATTGATGGTCGTGGAGCCCGAACGGATGAGCTGCATCACCCATCTCGCCCACCGATCATCGAACCCCCTGCGCTCCATGACAAGCCTCAGGGACGACCAGTCGAGGCGATCGTATGCCTTCTGGAAGTCCAATTTGAGGAATACCCCGCACTGACGCTTGGTCCTGACCTCATGGAGAATCTCGTGGAGAGCCAATATCCCATCATGAATATACCGGCCCTTCATGAAGGCAGACTGGAGAGGGTGCGAGATCCGGCCCGCAACCGACGCTAACCGGGAAGCACACACCTTAGCAAACAGGCGCTCGACCACATTTATAACCGTAATGGGACGGAAGAGCCTAATCTCCGCCGCCCCAGCCACCTTAGGGATAAGGGTGATCACCCTGTAGTTAAGCCTGGCCATGTCGAGGGTACCAATGTAAAATTTCTGAAACATGGGCATAATGACTGCTTTAACCATAGGCCAAAACCGCTGGAAAAAGGAGACGGGCAGTCCATCCGGACCAGGGGCCGAGGACATTTTCATGTCATCCAAAGCCGCACGAACTTCGTCCGAGGTGAATGGGGTGAGCAGGTCCGCATTCTCCGCCGGTGTCACCTTGTCCGCCAGAGGCCAAAAGCCATCCGCCAGGGAGATACCCGGGCGGGGCTCGGCAGAGAAAAGCTCCTTGTAGAAGGAGTAGACATGGGCAGAGATCCCAGGGGCGTCCTCAATTAGGATGTCCTCGGCCCACAGGAACGGGATCGAGCACCGCCGCCGACGCTCGTTCGCTATTGCCTGGAAGTAGGCAGTATTCGAGTCCCCGCGGAGGAGCCAATTCTGGCCCCCGCGGCGGCGCCAGAACAGCTCCTCGCCCTTGAAGATCTCCATTAGGGAAGCTTCGAGCGCGTAACGGTGTAGCCATTCATCAGCGGAGAGGCCAACGGAATCGGCTTCCATATCCAAGGCCTGAATCTGGTCCAGCAGATCCCCTTTTCGAGCTTTAAGCTCCGCCCCTAGATTGGCCCCCCATCCGCGCATGAACTGGCGCACCAGCTTAGAGCAATGATGCCAAAGGTCAACCGCGCAGAATAGGTGAGGCGGGGACCTGGCCGCCGCGCACCACCGCTCGCGTACACCCTCAATAAAGTCGGGTTGGAGTAGCCAGAACTCCTCAAAGCGGAACCGGCGCGACGGGGGCAGCGACCCCTCACCCGAACTAAGGAGGAGCGGCGAGTGATCCGACCCGATTCGCGTGACCATCCTAAGCGAACGGAGTGTGAAGGCAACCTCCCACTCCAGCGCAACTAGAACCCGATCCAGGACACTACGGATCGGGTTCGCCTGGTTATTACACCACGTAAACCGCCCTCCAACTCTGTCGATTTCCCGGAGAGCGAACCTGGCAATGTACTCATTGAAAGCCCGCATCCTAGGGGCGTCAATGAGGTCAGAGCTCTTTTCTGAGGCATCTCGAATGAGTTTAAAGTCTCCCGCGAGCACCACCGGCACGGGGCACCGGGCCACCTTCGCCTCAAGCTCGGCCAGGAAGCCAGCGGACCGGCTATGGTCGGCAGGACCATAGACCGTAATGACCTCCCATCTAAAGCGGGAGGCCCGAACGGTGAGAGTCATACTAAGATAGAACTCACCCCGATCCATATCCTCGACCTCAAACATATCCTCGCGGGCTCCCAACAGGATGTCGCCCGAGCGACCAGGCGCTGGCATCCACTGCCAAGCGAATTTATGGGGGCTCAGCCCCTCCAATTCAAGGATGGAGAAGTCATGTCGGATCGTCTCTTGCATGGCAACCAGATCGATGGCCTCCTCACGCAAATAGTTGATCAGCTGGCGGCGCCGGCCAAGCTGACCAAACCCCCGAATATTCCAGCATAAGAGCTTCATCCGGGCACCCGCGCCCTTACGCGAGGCTGAGCGACCCCTACCATTGGTCGAGGGGTGGGACGAACACGAACCCGTACGCCTCCGACCAGCATAGTCAGGAGAGCGTGCACAAGACTCAACCATCTCGGGAACGGGAGGGCCCCGCTTAGGGGGGCGTCCGCGGCGCCGAGGTGGGGGAGGCGCCGCCGGAGAAGGGGCATCCACGACATCCGGGGCCGCCTCGACGCTGGTAGAGCCTAACACAGTAGGTTCTTCGGCCAGCGGAGCCCGCTGCTGAGCCAGCTCCTGAGCGGCGCGCGCAGCGGCAAGCGCCCCCTCAAAACCTTCCTTAGCCTGGATAGCCGTAATCTGATCTAGGCGCGGACCACGCTCGCCCGAAACACTATATCACAGTCATCAGCCACCCTAGCAAGATGGCTCAACGAGACATCCCCCAGAATAGTAAATCAGGAACCAAGCGAGTGAGAATCAGAGGGGGGATCCGACGTACCCGGATCCAGGTTGCGCGCAGCAGCACGCAGATTCGCCCTCTCCACGATCGACCCATCCTGCGCGCGCCCCACCCTGGCACTCAGGCGCCCAGACACGAGAGGGGACGAGGCGTGGCGGCGGCTGGTCACAGGAGTGGCGGGGCTGGCCATGACCAGTGGCCCTGCGGTCAGGGCGGGGGAGCCGGTCACAGGGTCCGAGGCCACCGGGCTGAGAGGGGAGTCCGGCATCTTGCTGTAGCAGACGACGCCAGGCGAGCGAGGGGAGGATCGCTTAACCATCTTCTCTCGCTAAGAGCATCTCCAACAGTGGCGCTAAAATAGCGCAGCGCTAAAATAACTGATTTTTTGCCCCGCGCGCGCGCTGTATCCTCCTCCAGCAGAGGTTGTATAGTTCCGCGCGCTGGAAACAAATACCGCGGCGCTGCATTCTGCGCAATCCGGCGCGGGAGTTTTGGGGCTTCTTCTCGCGCGCGCGCTTTCGCTGGAGACGCGCAACCGCTGTGAAATTTCCCTCCCGCGCCGCCCGCTCTCCCGCGCCCCCTCCTGCCTTCCCCCTTCCGCGCGGCCGCCGGCGCAACTCCGGCGATGGACGGCTCCTCCGGCACCCCTCCAACCCCTCCCTATTCTGTCCCCCCCCCCACTGATGGCGCCGGCGCCGGCGCAATCGAGCCGCCGACCGCGCCAAACCCTATTGCCGCCGCCGCGGGGTCGGCGGCCACCCGCGCCCTCTTGGTGCCGCCGCGGAACAGCGCCGGTGCAGCTGTGTTTCCCCCGCGCCGCGGGTCAAAAGCACGGGTGCAAGGCGCGGCGCGCCGACGGCGACGGCGGCGGCAGAGCCCAAGCGCAAGGCACCAAGGAACAGCGCCGCGGCTCGCCAGACAGGCGCATCCCAAGCTCCTCCCACATCCTCCGCTCCGCCTCCACCACCGGCTCCTCGACGACCGACGCCAACCGCGGCCGCCACCGCCGCGCGCAACGTGCTCGATGAAATGGCGACAAGCTAAAATCTCTTTTCTTTTGTTGTTTTTTTTTTACATGGATGAAATGTTCACTAGTAGGATTGTGACATGTGCGTAAATTATAGTGTTGATGACGATAGTTTCTTGGAGACTATGGAGATTGGCGGTTCATCTTTTGCACATGACAACTATGTGCATGAGGTGAAAGAGGAGTACGCGGAGGTGGATGAGGAAGGCGAGGGCATGGTGGGAGCTCCGACCTGTAGGAAGATAAACTACACCGTAGATGAGGATGTGTTGCTTTGCAAGACTTGGTTAAAGATTGGCATGGATCCGTCGATTGGCACCGACCAAACTAGAGACACATATTGGATAAGAATGAAGGAGTACTTTGATGCCAACACCCGTGGAGTTGATCGCACGAGCCGCTCTCTTCGGTCTCGTTGGTCGGTCATCAACCAAGATTGTTCAAGGTGGGCAAGTGCGCAAAAGACGGTTGATGATATCAACCCAAGTGGCACCAATGATAGTGATAGAGTAAGTTCACATGTGCATATCTATTTTTATTCAAATGTGCATATCTATTTTATTCAAATGTGCATATCTATTTTTTCTTTACTTATCTATTCTACTTAATTCATAATGTAGAATTCCATGAGTCAAGGCTTCTTTCGAGATGAGGGGAATAAGGACAAGAAGGGCAAGAAGGTCCTCGGAAAGACTTTTACATTGCACCATTGCTATGATGTGCTCAAAGATGAGGAGAAGTGGACAAACCGTGGTAAAGTGGACGTGCCAACAATGTTGGCGCGACAAGCAACCGCGGAGGCAACCATCATTGATGATGATGTATCAAGTGGTGGCGAGGATAGGAAGAGAAGCTCTACTCCTCACTCGGTTGCGAACACAAGAAGGCCGGAACTTGGACGGAGGAAAGCCAAAGAGATGAGGGGAAAGAAGTCCGGGGATGATGACATAGCAATAGCTATGGAGAACATGGCCAAAGCAAGAAAGCGGTACAATGAGGACAAGAAGGAGGTCGAGGCGCGGCGCGTGGCGTTGGAGGAGAGATTGGCGGCCGCCGAGGAGAGGAGGATGGCAATGGAGGAGAAGAAGCTTGCCAATGAGGAGCATCAACGTCTATTGGACGAAGAGAGGAAGCTCTTTTTCATGGACACCTCTAACATGGATGAAAGACAAAAAGAGTACATCAACCTTGCTCGCGACGAAGTGTTAGACAAAAAAAGAAAGTTGGCAAACCTCATGAAGGCGCAAAATGAAGGAATGAGTGTCCCGGGAGGCTTTGGAAGCATGGGAGGCTATGGAGCACCACCGGGAGGCTATGGATTCATGGGACAAGCACCGATGGGGTATGGAGGCATGGGTGGCTTTGGAGTCATGGGAGCACAACCGGGAGGCTTCGGAGCCATGGGTGCACAACCCGGAGGCTTTGGAGTCATGGGAGCACAACCCGGAGGCTTTGGAGTCATGGGAGCACAATCGGGAGGCTTCGGAGCCATGGGAGCACAACCCGGAGGTTTTGGAGTCATGGGAGCACAACCCGGAGGCTTTGGAGTCATGGGAGCACAACCCGGAGGATTTGGAGGCTAAGGAGGCATGGGTCTTGGAATCATGGGTGGGGTGAGTGGGCATTCCTCCATGGGTGGCATGGGTGGGATGAGTGGGCATGCCGCCATGGGAGCACAACCCGGAGGCTTTGGAGGCATGGGAGCACTGTCGGGAGGATTCATGGCTTCTTAGGTTGATCCAACTCCGTCTACCAACGAAGCACATGGAGATTCAACTCCCAACACCATCGTGCAAGACTCCGAAGAAGATGGAGATGGATTTGATCATATTGACAAATGAGGTGAACTTTGTCAATATGTATGAACTTTGCTATTTGTCTATCGTGTTTGAACTTTGTCCATTGTTGTTGAACTTTGTCCATGTGATGAACTATATGTTTGGTTAAACTATGCTAGCTATTTGTGTTCAATTTTTGGTGTTTGTTTGATCTAGTTGGATGTATGCATATGTTGAATTGTTGTTTGCGTTGGTCGAGCGCGCGCTAGTATGCAGCGCCTGGTGAAGTGTTGCTTGCGCGCTGCATTGTCCAGCGCCGTTTTGGAGCTTCCGGCGAAGGGCTCGCGGGCTCCGCGCGCTGCATGCGGATACCGCGCGCTGGTTCGGCGTTTTACAGCGCGTAGATATAGCGCTGCTGCTGGAGATGCTCTAAGAGAAGATGGTTAAACTCCATACCGGTACTTACGAAACGACTCAAAGAAAGAGGATCGCTTACTCCCTCATGCATGGCTAGCTACATGGACATCGACCTTTTCTTAGCTCGCCTTCTCCTAGTGTTCTATTTTCATGGCGGATCCATTGCATTGCATGCCACCACCACATAAATAGTACCCAGCTGAAAACGACGCGCGATCGTTGGCCGTCAAAATCTTTTTTGGCAAAACCGTCCAATCAATCTTCCTTCCCGTCAACCTCCTTTCTCCATAGCTTCCGTCCAAACCGGAGTTTCCATTCATTTCCTCACACAATTGAATATTTGCGTATTCTCAAGACATTATCAGATAGGTGCACGCGCGCATCCGACTGAAAACGCCAAGGCACGTAATTTTTTGTTCTTGTTTCGTTCGATTTACAATGCCCTTGTCATTCTTGCATGCAGTTGCAGCCCATACAGAATCAACAGCCAAATTTTGATGGTATTTCGTTGTCTTTGATTTTTTAAATCTTTGTTTAATTTGGTCTTTGCTCATCAACGCATGCAGCCCATGACGATCGGGCATGGCGGAGTCTACTTCTTCCTCTTGATCCATCGCCATTGCTGTTGACGCGACAAGCGGCGCGTTCCACGCCCATGTGTTTCCTCTTGCTGTGGCTACTATAGTAGGGAGAGCGGTCGATCCGATCCGATCTGATCCGCCATGAGCATGCTGCATAAGCGCTCCAAATCCTGCGAGCCGTCCAGAGCGAGAGCGACGGACGAGCAGCGCGGCGGCATCTATGGGGCCACGGCCTCCGACGACTCCATCACGGGCAAGATGGCGTCCTCCTCCTCCTCCTCCTCCACCTCGGCGACGGCGCAGTGCTCCACGTTGACGCTGTACCTCGTCAACATCAACGGCGCCCAGCGCCTCGTCACCGCCGTCTGGAATAAGAACATCATCAACCAGTCCTTCACCATCTCCATCGATCGGACCGGCGACGACGGCACCGATGGCGGTGACGACGGCGCGCTCAGCCTCAAGGTGGAGTTGAAGCCGTGGCCGTTCTGGAGCAAGAAGGGCCTCAAGAGCTTCTTCCTCGACGGCAACCGCCTGGACGTCTTCTGGGACCTCCGGTCCGCCAAGTTCCCGGCGAGCAGCCCGGAGCCGGCCAGCGGGTACTTCATCGCGCTGGTGAGCCAGGAGCAGGTGGTTCTCACACTCGGCGACCTCAAGAAGGACGCGTACAAGCGGAGCAAGTGCCGGCCGTCTCTGGAGGAAGCTGTGCCGGTATGCCGCCGGGAGAGCGTCTGCGGCAGGCGCAGCTTCGCGGCCCGGGCGTGGCTCGACGCCAGCCAAAGAGACCACGACATCGTCGTCGAGACCTCGCTGGCCGGACCAAGAGAACCCGAGATGTCGATCACGGTGGACGGCCGCCTGCTGGTGCAGATCAAAAGCCTTCAGTGGAAGTTCCGGGGCAACCAGACGGTGCAGGTCGACCGGTCGCCGGTGCAGGTGCTCTGGGATGTGCACGACTGGCTCTTCACGGGCCCGGGCTCGCAGGCGGTCTTCGCCTTCAAGCCGGGTGCTCCGCCGGAGGTCGACAGCGACGACGCCAGGTTGGAGAACGGGAATGGCATTCCTGGTGAGCCGGCGGATTACAGCTTCTTTCTTCATGCGTGGAAGACGGACTGAAGCTGGGACATTCTTCTTCTTCCTCTTATTTTCATATACTGACGAAATGGATTCGTTTATGTGAAATTGATAGCTTATTCAACAGGAACTTCAAATCACTTCTACCATCACAGAATGAATGAGAATATGCTATGAATACTTTTTGGAGCTAAGAAAATAGGATGTAACCTATAAGGAACATTTCCTTGCAGTTCCAGGTTCGCTATAAAATTCAACTAAAAAAAGGTTCGCTACAAAATTGGAAGGCATTTCAAATCAAAAAAGAGGGCGTGCTTTAAAAGGATGTACAATACATAATACCATCAACACGAACAAAAGGTAGCGGCATCAGATCCATAACAATGGTCGTCGACATTTCTGTTGCCCAGTTCCAGTATCAACAGTGTTCCATGGGAAAGTTTGTGATACTTGAAGAAAGTCTTATTCTAAAACGCCATCGCACCAACTAAATTATCTAGTTCGCATATCACATTCGTTACCTGTCACAGGTAAAACATTTCCTCAATCAGTATAGAGATCGTCTGACCTCAGAATTCTTCATCATGCTAACAAAATCAGAAGAAACAAAAAATGGTTTGCAGTGTCCATATTTGATCCTTCACTCCATCACAGCAACACCACCAGCTGCCTTTATCTTCGTGATGATTGCTTCTGCTTCATCCTTCGTGAGTGACTGCTTCAGAACAACAGGTGCCTTCTCCACCAGCTCCTTCGCCTCCTTCAGCCCCAAATCGGTAAATGTTCTGATCTCCTTTATAATCTTGATCTTTGCAGCAGCCTCAAATTTCTCCAACTTGACATCGAATACTACCTTCTCAGCCTTTTTTTCTTCGGACTTTGCGGCGCCAGCCCCAGCACCACCTTGAGAACCCATACTAAAGCCCTGCCCAGAAATTGCCTGTGGTGCTGGCTGGTTCAGTCTAAGAAGGAGAGCTGGAGCTATCTGCTTGATCTCCTCAGGGGGGAGAGCCGCAATGCGGTCTGCCAGACCAACAACTTTGTCTGATGGTGGTGGCATAGGCCCATATGGGTCATAGACTTCAGGATACTTGTACCTCTTAGCACCAGTGTCTTTTGTGGGCTCGGTGCTGTACAGACGAGCCAAAGCTACTGAACGTCGACTTGTGGATGACTGTCTTGAACAACATAGTCGTCTTGCTACGGTAGACAGACTCATCCTACTGTCAGCAACGTGTGTTGGCACAGAAATATAGCAAAGGGAAGTAGAAGAAACTAACAAGAAACCCAAGATTGTCTGCACTGCATAGGAATAAAAACGAAATTAACACCAAATATGATGCATAAAATCTCATGCATAGCTAAATACATTTTGAATTAATAAATAACCTCTAGCAGACAGGAAGAAGCACATGTGTCGTATTTCAAATAAGATCAGCTAAACAAAAGTGGACAAGTCATGGTAACTATTCAAGTTTAGACAATAATGTTACTATCAACGATTTGCAGAAATGGAATATTGGACTTGAACAAAATGCACAGCATAACTCAGCTGCCAAAAAAGAAGGCCATTTTCCTCCAAACCCTTTCCCATTACCTACAGAAATACATTAGAGTTCTGCTTTAATGTTCGTGCAAAAAGAAGTTATGAAAAGCATAGGAGCAGACCTCAATACATTACTTTAGGTTCTCCAGGTTCCAAGCATATCTCAAGGGCAAGCAACTTAAGTTCGTCTATTGCATGAGAAAAGAGCTCAGTCCTTTGACATGATCAATAAGAGAAGTAAAAGAACCCCCCTAAGCCGGCATTCACTAAAGACCTATGAGGCAGAACATTACAGCTCCAAGTTTATGAACCAGACCAATAAGCCAATTTATCTGCTAAAGCAGAAATGGAATATTGCACTACAGGAAAAATACGCGTAGCCGAGTACCGACAGCTACTCCGTATGTTTAATGTCGGGCACCCGGCGTACGAAGGGGTAAGCCGAAGGCAAACATGGAACCGCACGGCATAACGGAGCCGCCAGAAAAGAAGGCTAATTTTCTTCCAAAACCTTTCCCATTACCTACAGAAATACATTACTTTAGCTTCCCCCAGTTCCGAGCATATCTCAAGGGCAAGCAACTTAAGTTCCTCTATTGCATAAGAAGTAGAAGACCTCCCCTAAGCCAGCAGTCACAAAAGACCTATGATGCAGAACATTACAGCTCCAAGTTTATGAACCACACCAATCAGCCAATTTATCTGTTAAAGCAAATGCCTAGAAATGACAGCAACAGATGCCCACCCTGAAACCTAAAACTGTCTACCATGGCAAGGCACGTGAATTCCGTAGGCAGCAGGATGGCTCCTAGACAACCTCAATTACAACGCCATCAGGTGTCAATCAACGCATCGATCTCACACTCCCGTCTCCCAAGTCTTCACCAGTTAACGCAGGGGGGGGGGGGGGGGGGGGGGGGGGGGGGACCTAACGAAAGTTATGGAAAATAAACTGCTTTAGGTAATATCCTACTCCACCACGCAGCAAGCAAACCCGCAACGAACCCAATGGATTAATACCCCGCCGCGAGGATGTTGACTGGGATCTCCGGCGGGAGCTGGCCTTCCGGGCAGCGAAGGGTGAGATGGGTAGGATGGTAACGGAGGAAGGGGAGAGATAGCTCACCGCGCCGGCCGCCGGAGAAGGGCTACGCGATCTGGAAACGAAGAGTAGAAGGGTCTGTGGCGGCTGGTCCTGGCGCCCACTGAGCTCGGGCGGAACGGAGGAGAGCCAGAGGGGGGAGAAGAACCGGGCGCTGTGTTGCGCTCGTTGGGCTGTTCAAGTGTGGGCTTCGAATGAGCTTATGGGCCTGATATCATAGGAAGTGGTCAGATGATGATTACCCCAGAAAATGGACTAGTTAGCATTTGTTGCTCAAAAGAAAAGTTAGAAAGCCATTTTTTTTACTTACCAGTGTACCCTCTCCTCAAGGGTTTTATACTTTTGTTCAAGTATCTAAGAGAAGGGAACATCCATTGTCCGAAATTCAGATGAGAATGATGAAGTATATGAATCTAAAGGTGATGATTTATTTCGCGTATACATAAAGTTCAAGACTTTCAGAGAAGTGTACATGCATTGTCCAAAATTCCATGTTGGCCAAGTCTTTCAAACAGTCAAATTTCTTCGAAAATGCATCAAGGAATATTGTTGGACAATAGAGTTGATGTCATACCTATGAATGATCAGAAGAGAGTGAAGGACATATGTATTGATGATTGTACCTTGTATTTATGGGCTTCACATAATAGCAAGGATATGAGTCTAGCAATGAAGATAATCCATGTTGATGAAGAAGGACAATAAATGATGCTTGGGACTATGGAAATGAGATAAGAGCAGCTCTAGCAGACCCCTTACAAGTCGCGGACCCTTATAACATCTCGCTGGTATTAAGTTGCAAGCCCCACCCAAAGTGTAAACCCAAAGCAACAGACAACTGCATTAAAAAGCACTTTGCATAAAGTAAACAATCCTTGCAACCGCGTTTACAAGCACCGTTATTTTCCCCCTTGTGGCAACAGCACATCCCCTAGACTCATGTTTCTGTCACTCAAGCGTGTCATCAAGGGGCATGAACCCACAATCGAGCAAAACGTTCCCTCTTGGAGTTACTACCTACTACTTGGCCAAAGCAATAAACAGCAATGGAGAACATGCTAGAATTACTTAGGAACAAAAATATAAAATATAAGAACCAAATATATTACTCTATCACAATCTGAACATAATCTCATAATCCATCAGATCCCATAAAACTCAGCATAGCAACAGCAGAAAGATTACATATGTGCCTCGATCATGTAGGGCAGCTCACGAGGTCTAAACCATGAAGAACAAAGAGGGGAGGAGAACATCACATAGCTACTGATCACGGACCCAAGGTCCAAGGAAATCTACTCACGGCACATCCGTGAAGCGTCCATGATGGAGGGAAAGCTCCTGGAGGTCGATCCTCCCTCCGGCAGGGTGCCGGGAAGAAGTCTGCTGGCGATCCCGGTCTTGGAAGTGCGGCGGCGGCGGAACAGAGGCGAGATCACGAAAAAGGGTTCTGTCTTCAGGGGTTTCGCGTCACGGGGAATAAAATAGGTGAAGGGGGCAGCCAGGGGGGCCACCAGGAGTCCAGACGCCCCCCCTGGCGCGGCCAAGCCCTAGGCCGCGTCCGGTGGCCGCCTGGGCACCTGGTGGTGGCCCCCCGGCCCTCCTTCGGGGTTCCGGAAGCTTCCGTTGCGCTGATTTTTTATCCGATTTTCCAGAATTTTTGGAGCACTTTTAATATGGGGGAAACCTGGAATAGAAAAACAGCAAAAAACAGGAACTGGCACTGTGGTGCACTGAGTTAATAAGTTAGTCCAAGTATGATCAAAAGTGTATGAAAGTGTATCTAGATCATAGCAATATCACACAAAACATGCATGGATCAAGCAGAAATTATCGATACGTTTGGGACGTATCAACATCCCCAAGCTTAATTCCTGCTCGTCCTCGAGTAGCTAAATGATAACAAACATAATTTCTGTGGTGACATGCTAGCAACCATATAAGAACTTTGAAAAGTAAAGCAATCAAGGTATGTGATTCAATTTCAAGTCATAACATGCAAGAGTCTATATTAGCATTGAAACAAGTAACAAAAGAACATTAGGTGCAAGAGCTCTCGCTGTCCGTGACTCGAATGTCTCCAAATGGTGTTTGCATGCAAGAAGGGGGATAGGGAATACGAGAGAGAATGTATTTTCTTTGAGAACTCAATCTACTAAAGTTTCACACTTGGTCTTCTTTGGAATCTTATCATGACTCGTCCCTAGACCACTAGCCAGGTACAAGTCAATTTGATCCACTCCTTTTCGATATTTTGAGCACTCATGAAATGGATGAGCGTAAGCACGAGAGTTGACACTTAGGATGGCAAAGAGAGAAATATGGTGGAGGAGGAATAAAAAAGGGTGAGAAAGGCTCACATCAATGAGGACAATCATAGGCGAGAAGGCCAAATGATAAATAAGATGTGAGGAGTAGGGATTACCATGCAACGGATGCACATATGAGCTAAAAAGCTCTCCAATGGAACTAGTGGGGGTGCATCCAACTTTCTCGCTCATGAAGACCTAGAGCTCTTTTGAGGAGGCTCATCCTTGGAATATGCAAGCCAAGTTCTATAGTGTGAAGGTCCCCACATAGCTATATGCATGAATGATCATCTCTATGGAGTACAAGGATAAGAGGGAGTACTAGTGTGGATCTTTCAAAAGGATAGTAGTGTTGCCCCTTTCTCTCTTTTTATTTTTCGTTTTCTCTTTATTTTTATTTTTTTGTATTTTTTTGGTGGCCCCAATGGCTCTTTCTATTTAACTCATTTGTCCTCTTTGGGATCTTTTATTTTGTCCACTTTGGGATCTTTTCCTCACTTAAGGGCAACACTCTAATTTACAAGAGGGTATAGAAGATCTTTCACACTTTACAAGGTACTCAAATCATAAAGAAGATGTCGCTATCATGATGTATGCAATGTATGCCTCTGCTAGTGTAGGAACATGTATGACATGAAGATCAAGTCATGAAGAGGTGGATGTTGCATGGCAATATATCTCGGAAAGGCTATGGAAATGCCTTGATAGGTAGGTATGGTGGCTGTTTTCAGGAAAGATATAAGGAGGTTTATGATGACAGAGCGTATCATGCCAAGGGTTTGGATGTACCGGCGAAGGTGGATGCCACCTCTCGGAGTGAGAAGAAGGCAATGCACGGCACGGGAGAGGCTAGCAAATATGAGGAGGTGGAAGTGTCAACTTTCAATACTTACATTAGTCTGAAGAGCTCATGCACTTATTATCGGTAACTCTCAATCTAATAAGGAGGTTCACAAAGAGACAAGTACCCTGAGGAGGAGTGTATGGGGGTTTGGTTATCCTTGCGCATCCTCGACTCATGGTACGTGAGTGTACTCTAATATCCGATCCCTCCAAAGATTAGCGATCCATCTAGTACCTAGAGTTCTCAATTAGTTTTGTAGGTTTTGAAAATAAACACGGATTGCCCAAAATACGACACCTATCACTAATAGGCTAGAGCTCTTGATACCAAAAGTTCAACATTACTCACATCAATACCTCAAAACTATTGCAAGTTACTACTAAAATTAAATAGTAACCTCAATTACCTACTTTCAAGACAAGACACAGCTCAGTGCAACAACCAAATCTCTTAACAAGATAAACATGAAAACTAAAGAGAGTTCCAGCAAGAAACTAAACAAAAGCCAAGGCTCTTGCTAAAGACAAACTAAGACTAAAACTAAACATGGCAGTAGCTATGAAAAGATAAGAACACACAACAGCAGAAAGATAAGCATGAAAAATCCTATGATGTGTTCTAGATTGGAGTGGAGCGTGTTTCTCTCCCACACAAAGTAAGCTGGGGTCTAACTTGTTATGAACAGCAATCAAAGCTAAAGAAAACTAAAAATAAAACCTAAGAGCGAAACGCTCTAAGCATAGCACATAACGCATGAAGTGATAAAAATATAGTGAGGCGTAGGACGAACTGATGATTGTTGATGGAGAAGGGGATGCACGGGGGCATCCCCAAGCTTAGACGCTTGATTCTCCTTGAATATTTATTGGGGATGCATGGGGGCATCCCCAAGCTTGAGCGCTTGACACTCCCGGATCTTCTTTCATCATCTTCTATCTCACACTTGAAAACTCCCTTCATACATAACTCATCATAAGCCGATTAGAGAGGTTGGTGCCCTTAATAAAATATTTTTTCCCCACTGGATATAATGATATTATGGAAGATATACTGTTTCTCAAGATTGCCAAAAGGTTTTTGCAAAGAAAAAGCAAGCTTAAGGTTTGCAAAACTAAGGAGAGGGAAAACGTGGCAGAATCTATGAAAAACAAAACAGTAGGTAGTAGAGAATTTTTTCGGGGAATTTATGCAACTCAAATCAAAAAACACAGAACATACGAAAGTTTCACAATTGTATAGAGCATGCTGTGTAAAAAATTCAGCTCAAAAATATGAACTGGTGATTTTTTTTGATTTTTTCCGTCAAGCAGACAGAATCTATTTTCTGGACAGAATGTCACAACTTTTGCTTCCCTTATCATAAGAGGCTATAACTTGGCACAAAGCTTGAAAATAAAGATACAATGATGTTGCTAGAGTAGTAACAATCATCAAGACCACTAAGAACAGAAGTAAAAAACATCTTGGGTTGCCTCCCAACAAGCGCTTTCTTTTACGCCTTTAATCTAGGCAAAAAGATTTTAAAAGATGCTCTCATAAGAATAAGGATTTGAAGCAAAAGAGAGCATCAAGAAGCAAATATGAAACACATTTAAGCCTACCCACTTCCTATGCATTGGTATCTTGTAAGAAAATAAATCAAAGAAGCACAAAGAGACAAGCATAGGAAGGTGGGACAGGAACAACTTCAAAACCTTCAACATAAAGAGAGGAGTTTTTGTAACATGGGAGTTTCTATAACCAAACTTTCCTCTCTCAAAATAATTTTCAGTAGTATCATGAACAACATCAAGAATATAACTATCACATAAATCGTATTGTTCATGACCTACAAGCACACGCGTATTGTTTTCAACACGGTTTTTAGAATCATAAGATAAATGCAACCCATCACATTGAGCTTTGATAAGAGGAAAATTCTCCGGAGTTGGAGATTTCAAAAGGATAATAGGGAAATCAAGTGTGGGTGAAATAGCAACAATTTCATGCTTGACGTAAGGAACTATAGCAAGTTCATCTTCGCAAGCATAATCCATATTAGCATCATGGCCATCAACAAAGCAAGTATCAAATTCTTCAGAAAGGGATGTATCAAGTGAGTCCTCGGAATCATGGGATTCCTCATCAAAGCAGTCATTAGCCTCTTCTTGAGCAGCAAACATGTTATTTTTTAAATCCTCAATATAAGTATTGGAAGTATAATTCTCGAAGCAATAAGCAAGAACTGCAAAGTTTTCGGACTTGTGAATAGTATCGTGATACTTTTCAATCAAAGAAGCAATCTCATAAGCACCTTTAAAAGCAACAAACTCTTCAATCTTTTCAACATCAAAGTAATCATAAACACCTTTAGCATAAGAAGGTAAGATCTCATTTTCATTAAACTCGCATTGGAAAGGGAGGTGTTTATGATCTATATTAGAACAGCAAGTAAAATCATAAATGTGGCACAAAAGTTTAGCAAGAAACATGTATTTGATCCCATAAGTGTTTCCCTTTCTGAGATAGGCGATGCCGCGTATAATGAGCATGCTCATCCAATGATTTCCCCTCAACCAAGTCGGTTGGGTTTTTAGCGCGAGCACAAATTGATCGAAGACGATCCAAGTGAAACATGTCCATCCTACCATATTTGGGTGGTTCAGCACCCATGGTGAGGATAGCATCACGAGGCAAAGCAAGACAAAGGAAAAAGGTAGCAACTTTTTTTTTTCATATAAGACACAAAAGCAAAAAAGCAAAAGCTGGAAAGCAAACTAACAAGACTAAAAAGCAAAGGTAAAAGGTAGTGGGAAAATCCCCTATCTTAGCACTCGGAGTCCACAGCAACGGCGCTGGAAATTTTCTTGATACGCGAGAGATAATAATTGCTTCTCGCCCTTCGTTGGTTATCCCAAGTGGAAGGTGAGATGCAGCGTAGCGGCAAGTTTCCCTCGTTAAAGATACCGAGGTTTGTCTCCAGTAGGACTCCTGAGATGATAATTAAGTGGTGAAGCGAACAATGGCGCCGTTCACAACTCTGGGTTGTTTACTTCACCTGGACCTGCACACAGACACAAATAACTTTGCTCCCAACAAAGTTCAGAGAGGTTGTCAATCTCTCCGGTCTTGTTGTTTACAAAGGATCAAAACACAAGGGATAATGATAATGATAGCAACTAAAAGTAAAGGCATAAAAGTAAATGAGCATGTAAACAGTAATGAGAATATGGACCGGGGTCCCGTGATGTTCACTACTGATGTCTCTCTCCCAAAAGACGATAAAACTGCTATGCGAGGTAAACAAATTATAGATGGGCAATTGACAGGATTATAAACGCATGGCAATGCTAACTATGCTACAAAAGAAAGGAAGAGGCTCAAAAGCATGGGCAGTACGCCAAAATAAGTAGACTGAAATCTAACTGCATCTACTACTAATCATCCACCTTGAGATATCTATCCAGAACATCTCACTGGTATTAAGTTGCGAGCCCCACCCAAAGTGTAAACCCAAAGCAACAGACAACTGCATTAAAAAGCACTTTGCGCAAAGTAAACAATCCTTGCAACCGCGGTTACAAGCACCGTTATTTTCCCCTTTGTGGCAACAACACATCCCCTAGACTCATGTTTCTGTCACTCAAGCGTGTCATCAGGGGGCATGAACCCACAATCGAGCATAACGTTCCATCTTGGAGTTACTACCTACTACTTGGCCAAAGCAATAAACAGCAACGGAGAACATGCAAGAATTACTTAGGAACTAAAATATAAAAGATAAGAACCAAATATATTATTCTATCACAATCTGAACATAATATCATAATCCATCATATCCCATCAAACTCAGCATAGAAACAGCAGAAAGATTACATATGTTCCTCGATCATGTGCTCACGAGGACTAAACCATGAAGAACAAAGAGGGGAGGAGAACATCACATAGCTACTGATCATGGACCCAAGGTCCAAGGAAAATTACTCATGGCACATCCGGGGAGCGTCCATGGTGGAGGGGAAGCTCCCGGAGGTCGATCCTCCCTCCGGCAGGGTGCCGGGAAGAAGTCTGCTGGCGCTCCCGATCTTGGAAGCGCGGCGGCGGCGGAACAGAGGCGAGATCGGGAAAAAGGGTTCTGTCTTCGGGGGTTTCGCGTCACGGGGAATAAATAGGCGAAGGGGGCAGCCAGGGGGCCACCAGGAGTCCAGGCACCCCGCTGGCGCGGCCAAGCCCTAGGCCGCGCCAGGTGGCCGCCTAGGCACCTGGTGGTGGCCCCCGGCCCTCCTTCGGGGTTCCGGAAGCTTCCGTTGCGCTGATTTTTTATCCGATTTTTCCTGAATTTTTGGAGCACTTTTAATATGGGGGAACCTGGAATAGAAAAACAGCAAATAACTGGAACTAGCACTGTGGTGCACCGAGTTAATAAGTAGTCCAAATATGATCAAAAGTGTATGAAGGTGTATCTAGATCATAGCAATATCACACAAAACATGCATGGAGAAAGCAGAAATTATCGATACGTTTGGGACGTATCAGCATCCCCAAGCTTAGATGCTTGAGTCTCCTTGAATATTTATTGGGGATGCATGGGTGCATTCCCAAGCTTGAGCTTTTGACACTCACGGATCTTCTTTCATCACCTTCCCTCGGACACTTGAAAACTCCCTTCATACATAACTCATCATAAGATGATTAGAGAGGTTAGTACCCTTAATAAAATAATTTTTCTCCACTGGAAATAAAGATATTCTTGAAGAGCTACTGTTTCTCAAGATTTAAAAAAAGATTTTTCAAAGAAAAAGCAAGCTTAAGGTTTGCAAAAGTAAGGAAAGGAAAAACGTGGCAGAATCTATGAAAAACAGAACAACAGGTAGTAAATAATTTTTTCGGGGTACTTATGCAACTCAAATAAAAAAAACTTAGAACATACGCTCGAAAGTCGATTGTATGGAGCACGCTGTCAAAAATATTCAGATCATAAATATGATCTGGTGATTTTAGGCTAATTTTTTCGTCCAAGGACAGAATCTGTTTTCCGGACAGCATGTCACAACTTTTGAACTTTCTTGCAATCGGAGGCTAAACTTGGAATAAAGCTTGAAAATAAAGATACAATTATGCTGCTATAGTAGTAACAATCATCAAGACCACTAAAAACAGAAGTAAAAACATCTTGGGTTGCCTCCCAACAAACGCTTTCTTTTATGCATTTTATGCAGGCATGATGATTATGAAAGATGCTTCTCATAAGAATAAGGATTTGAAGCAAAAGAGAGCATCAAGAAGCAAATATGAAACACATTTAAGCCTAACCCACTTCCTATGCATAGGCATCTTATAAGAAAATAAATCAAAGAAGCACAAAGTGACAAGCATAGGAAGGTGGAAGAAGAACAACTTCAAAACTTTCATTTAAAGAGAGGTGTTTTTGTAACATGGAAGTTTCTACAACCAAAATTTCCTCTCTCAAAATAATTTTCAGTAGCATCATTAACAACATCAAGAATATAACTATCACATAAAGCATGTTGTTCATGAACACAAGCACACGTGTATAGTTTTCAACACGGTCTTTGGAACATAAGATAAATGCAACCCATCACATTGAGCCTTAATAAGAGCAAAATTCTCCGGAATATGAGTTGAAGATTTTAAAAGGATAATAGGACAATCAAGTGTGGGTGCAATAGCAACAATTTCATGCTTAACATAAGGAACTATAGCAAGTTCATCTTTGCAAGCATAATCCATATTGGCATCATGGCCATCAACAAAGCAAGTATCAAGATCTTCAGAAAGGGATGTATCAAGTGAGTCCTCGGAATCATGGGATTCCTCATCATAGCAATCGTTAGCCTCTTTTTGGGCAGAAAAAATTTTAATTTTAAAATCCTCAATATAATCATTGCAAACATAATTCTATAAGCAATAAGCAAGAACTGCAAAGTTTTCAGACTTGTGAATAGTATCGTAATACTTTTCAATCAAAGAAGAAATCTCATAAGCACCCTTAAAAGCAACAAATTCTTCAATCTTTTCAACATCAAAGTAATCATAAACACCTTTAGCATAAGAATATAAGATCTCATTTTCATTAAAATCACATTGGAAAGGAAGGTGTTTACGATCTATATTAGAACAGCAAGTAAAATCATAAATGTGGCATAAACACTTAGCATAGCAATAAGAAGTTTGTATTTGGTCCCATCAGTGTTTCCCTTTCTGAGATAAGCGGTATCGCGTATAATGAGCATGCTCATCCAATGATTGTCCCTCAACCAAGTCGGTTGGGTTTTTAGCGCAAGCACAAATTGATCGAAGGCGATCCAAGTGAAACATGTCCATCCTACCATATTTGGGTGGTTCCACACCCATGGTAAAGATAACATCAGTAGGCAGACAAAGACAAAGACAAAGATAAAAATATAGCAACTAGTTTTTTGTTTTTTCATATAAGACACACAAGCAAAAGAAAAAACTGGAAAGTAAACTAACAAGACTAAAAAGCAAAGATAAAAGATAGTGTGCAACTCCCCTATCTTGTAGATTCGAGTTCCCGGGCAATGGCGCCAGAAATTTGCTTGATGTGCGAGAGATGATAATGTATTCTCGCCCTTCGTTGGTTACCCCAAGTGGAAGGTGAGATGTTGGATAGCAGCAAATTGGCGCTCCCGATCTTTGAAGCGCGACGGCGGTGGGACAGAGGCGAGATCGCGAAAAAGGGTTCTGTCTTCGGAATTTTCTCGTCACGGAGAATATATAGGCGAAGAGGGGCAGAAAGGGGGGCCACCAGGGGTCCAGGCGGCCCCTTGGCGCGGACCCAACCTAGGGCACGCTTGGGCGCCTGGTGGTGGCCCTCTGGACCCACTTTGGCTCTTCCGGAAGCATCCGGTACGCTGATTTTTATTGGATTTTTCCCGAATTTTTAGAGCACTTTTAATATGAGGGAAACCTGAAATAGAAAAACAGCAGAAAACAGAAACTAGCACTGGGGTACACTGAGTTAATAGGTTAGTCCAAATATGATCAAAAGTGTATGAAAGTGTATATAGATCATAGCAATATCACACAAAACATGCATGGAGCAAGCCGAAATTATAGATACGTTTGGGACGTATTAGGTGCTCTTTGACATGAGCACCTTAATCTCCATAAGTTCCTTTTGGCCCCGTTCGTAGCGGGGTGGTAGGACAGAAGATGTTGTGCAAGTTCTTATTGCAAGCACACACAACTACCTACGGGATACATGCCTAATGTTTGATATTTGCCTAGATGATCCTTGCTTTTCTTTGTGCCTTGCCCCGTGTTAGAATCTATTACATGTTCACTCTCATCCAAGCAGCGCCTAACCATACATCTCCCTATCCTACAGTGTTTTAATCCTGCTGGTTACTAGTTGTTTACTTTTGTTGTTTTCCTTTCAGCGTTGCCAGTATCACTTTTATACCACCGTTGCTATTAATATTTTGTTGCAAGAAAGTATATTTCAGGTGCGGTTGAATTGAAAACTCAATTGTTAAAGCTTATAAATATTCTTTGACTCCTCTTGTGTCAAAAAAATAAATTGAGTTATCTTACTCGCGAAGACTATCTCGATCCCCTACCGTTGAGGGTTATCACGGGGGCAGAAAACAAAAAAAATCCTACCTACGAAACCCGAACACAAGACCTATGATATGCTGATGTATGTAACAGAGGAAATCAGTGTTCATACCTTTGAAGACTAAACGGGGGAAACGTTCTACGAACGTAGTTGGCGTAGACTCTGATCCTACGACCTCCATGTCATGTAGAAGATCTCCAGCGATGAAGTAGCACCACAAGTGTAGTGCCTCACGGGAATACACACGTATGGTGCAATCGATGTTCCCTCCGGGCTCCGAACCAGGCAAGCAGAGGAAAGAAGACGGATTCGGATCCCGACTCCGGCAGAACGATGACCTGTGTATGGTGGAGAACTCCCATCCAAATGCAGGCACAAAACAAGGGGAGTCCGCTCGAGGTAGGAGAACGAGAGAGATATGGAACTCAATATGATTGATGGAAATAGGTAGACTACCCCTCCTTATATAGGCCAAGGAGGGGTGGAACCCTCCTCCCCTGCCCCATGTGGGACTAAACCCCAAGGGGGGAAGTGCGCTGGCCAAAGGGAGGTGGTCCTCACCCTTGGCGTATGGTCCAAGGGGGAAACCCCCTCCTTTCCCCTAATGGGCCTCAAATAGGCCCATATGCCTTTTTACCATTTTTAAATATATTTTAATATTTATTTCTGTTAATTAAATAATAAAACATTATTAAAAATTATTAAAAATTTATTTTGAACCTTTCAAAATATCCAGAACAACTTCCGGCACCTTCCGGAACAATTCCGGTGTTCTCTCTTATTTCACCGATGATCTCGAATCCATCCTTAATGCATCGATTACCCTTAAGTGTGACACCCTACGATTCGGGAAACAACAGACATGATCGAGACACTCTCTGATGAATGACCATCATCCGGGACCTAGTTACAATCCTTGATGGCCCCTACGCTTCCATCGAATTAACTTTATCTTTGTTGAACCATTAACGATAAGACTTGATCCCTTTGTCATGTGGTACTTTGTTTGTCCGAGGTTTGATCGTCGATATCCTTATACCTAGTAAATCCTCGTTTCCAACAAACAAGTTTACTCGTCTATGCCTATTACATCTCCTGTGACCTAGTCGCTTGCTTGCAAGCTATTGATGCAATATCGCTGAGTGAGCCCAGAGTACCTATCCGTCACTCGGATGGACAAATCTCGTTTTGATCTATTTCATACTCCCAACATATCTACTTAGGAATACACAAGATACACCTTTATGGTTACCATATTTCAATGTAATGGTTAATGTACTCAAAGCATCATGATAGATAGCAATTATATATGATCATGACGGTCTAAGGGTTGAGTCACTATGTTATTAAGTTATCGCAATGTTGAACTATGTGACTGGATCACATCGCAATGTTTTAGGTGGGTGTGTGTACATCAAATCATTCTGCTAATGATATGACCTCATTGTCAATAGACTATTATGTTCTCATGATCAGGAAACCTTGATCATCGATTGCCCAATGAGCTAGAATGCCTGACTTAACTAGGGATATGGTTGTTTATATACTTCACGTGTATTAATGTTTCCACTTAATATAGTTCTAGCATAGTATAAAACATATTATGAACAAATAGATATGTGACAAATATCTTTATTAATTTGCCTTTAGGGCACATATCCAACAGTCTCCCCACTTGCACTGTACAAATTATACTAGTTTACATCATGTATGTATCTAACACCAATAGTCTCTGTGTTGCTCAAACTTGCTTTGTGGAAGAGGTTTAGTCAATGGGTCTGCAGCGTTCAGATCCATATGTATTTTGCAAATCCTAGTATGACCATCCTTGACGTAGTCCCGCATCACATGGAAATATCGGCGAATATGCTTGGCTGTAGAGTGAGTTCTTGGTTCCTTCGCGTTAGCAATTGCACCCGTATTATCGCAATGAATGCTAATAGGTTCAGTGCAGCTAGGGAAGACACCAAGCTCAATCATGAACTTCTTCAGCCAATGTGCTCCATTTGACGCTTCGCAAGCGGAAATATACTTCGACTCCATTGTATATTGGGCGACGACTGAATGACTGCCACTCCTCCAGCTTATCGCGCCGCCATTCAACATGAAAACATATCCCGTTTGGGATTTCGAGTCATCTAGATCTGTGCCAAGACTAGCATCAACGTAACCCATTACGGCGAGCTCCTCTTCAGATCCTCCATAGACGAGAAACATATCCTTTGTCCTTCGCAAGTACTTAAGGATGTTCTTTACTGCAATCCAATGATCCATCCCGAGATTACTTTGGAGACGATTAGTCAGACTAATCGCTAGAGCCAAATCTGGTCAAGTACACAACATAACATACATGATAGAACCTATGGCTGAAGCATAGGGATTTGAGGACATTTCCTCCCTTTCTTTTGTTGTTGCTGGGCATTGAGTCGCACTCAATCTACTTCCTTTCATAACTGGCAAGAGCCCTCTCTTGGAGTTATCCATATTGAACTTCTTCAATATCTTCTCAAGGTAAGTCCTCTGACTCAATGCTAATAGGTGCTTTGATCTATCTCTATAGATTTTAATGCCTAATATATATGCAGCTTCACCTAGGTCCTTCATGGAAAATTGTCCATTCAAGTATTCTTTCACACTCTCTAATAGTTTTACATCATTCCCTATCAATAATATGTCATCCACATATAATACTAGGAATGCTACAGAGCTCCCAATCACTTTCTTATAAACGCAGAATTCTTCGACATTTTGGACAAATCCAAATGCTTTGATCACCTCGTCAAATCAAATATTACAGCTCCGAGATGCTTGCTTCAACCCATAGATGGACCGTTGAAGTTTGCATACTTTACCAGCGTCCTTAGGTCAAGAAAACCTTCCGGTTGTACCATGTACAGTTCTTCCTCAATGTTTCCATTAAGGAATGCGGTTTTCACATCCATCTGCCATATTTCGTAATCATAATAGGCACCAATTGCTAGTAGTATCTGGATAGACTTTAAAATCGCTACGGGAGAGAAAGTCTCTTCATAGTCAACTCCTTGAATTTTTTGAAACCATTTCGCGACAAGTCGAGCTTTATAGACAAATACGTTTCCGTCTGCGTCAGTACTTTTCTTGAATATCGATTTATTCTCGATGGCCTTTCGGTCCTCAAGAATATCCACCAAAGTCCAAACTTTGTTGGCATACATGGAGTCTATCTCAGATCTCATGGCTTCTAGCCATTTCTCGGACTCGGGTCCTTCCATTGCTTCTTTGTAGTTTGCAGGTTTGTCAGGTTCATTTAACATGACTGCATTAACAAGTTGTCCATAAAACTGGGTAGTATAACGGACTCTTGACGACCGGTGTGGTACAATAGTATCCTCAACATTTTCTTCATGATCATCGTGTATGTCATGATCGTCTTGAATGTCATGATGACAATTCCCTTCAGCTCCCACTATGGAAGATGGTTCCAGAATGATTTTTGTTGCCGTGTCATAGCTTCTCACTCCTTGTTGGTTACCCCAAGTGGAAGGTTGAGATGTAGCTAGCAGTAAATTTCCCACGGTGAAGATACCAAGGTTATCGAACCGGTTGGACTCCGAATTCTGCAAGTAGGTGTCAATGGCGCCAGAGATTAAGTTGCTGAATTGGTTCGAGGTTGACGTGGACCTGTGATACGTCTCAAACGTATCTACTTTTCCAAACTCTTTTGCTATTGTTTTGCCCTCATTCTTGCATGATTTGAATTAAACTAACCCGGACTGATGCTGTTTTCAGCAGAGCTGCCTGTATGGTTTTATTGTGTGCAGGAAAATGGATTTTAGGGTACCTTGGAAAATTCCAGGAAAATTCACGAAAAATCCACGCACCCGAAGCTTCCACGAGCCAGAAGTGGGGCCAGAGGGCCCCCAGGCGCCCTGCTGGCGCGGCCCCACCCTTGGCCGTGCCGGGGGGCGCCTAGAGGTATCCCACATCCTCTGGTTCCCTACCTGCCCCCCTATTTATTCCCGTGATGCGAAAACCCCAGAACAAAGTTGTTTTCCCAGTTTCCATCGTAGAGCCGCCGCCACCCTCTGTTCTTCTTCGGGAGGGCTAATCTGGAGGCTGTTTTGGCCTTCGGTGAGGGGAGATCATCACCATCGTCATCATCATCACCACTCCATCCTCCCTCCATGACTTATCTTCACATGTGTGGGTAATTCCCTGTTGTAGGCAAAGGGTATGGTAGGGATTGGATGCGTTAGATCATGTAATAGTTCGTCAGAATGTTGGCGGCATATTGCCTATCATCTACTTTGGTGTTTATCATCTTTGCTACAACTTGTTGCTCTTAATGCTTGTCACTTTGGGCCCGAGTGCCATGTTTTCAGATCTGAACCACTTGTGTTTTCATGAGTATATTTATGTTCTTGATCCTATCTATAAGTTGTATACACCTATTATGGTCCGGAACCGGCAATCCCAAAGGTGACAGCTTGGGACACCAAAGTGGATGGACTATAATTTGAGGATTTCATGTATCCATTGAGTTTAATGCTTTGTTCCGGTGCTCTTTGACAGGAGCACCTTAATCTCCATAAGTTACTTTTGGCCCCGTTCGTAGCAGGATGGTAGGACAAAAGATGTTGTGCAAGTTCATATTGCAAGCACGCACAACTACCTAAGGGATACATGCCTAATGTTTGATATTTGCCTAGACGATCCTTGCTTTTCTGTGTGCCTTGCCCCATGTTAAAATATATTACATGTTCACTCTTATCCAAGCAGTGCCCGACCATCCATCTCCCTAGCCTACAGTGTTTAATGTTGCTGGTCATTAGTTGTTACTTTCGCTGTTTTTACTTTCGCTGTCGCCACTACCACCATCATATCACAGTTGCTGTTAATATTTTGTTGCAAGCAAGTATATTTCAGGTGCGGTTGAATTTACAACTCAACTGTTAAATCTTTTGAATATTCTTTGGCTCCCCTTGTGTCGAATCAATAAATTGGGTTATCTTACCCGCGAAGACTATCTCGATCCCCTACAGTTGAGGGTCAACGAGTACTGTTTTCTGGCGCCGTTGTCGGGGAGCATAGCTTTATTTACAAGTCCACCTGAAGTATTCTGCCTGCTGCACGTTATCCACAATGGGTAAGAAAGGAGACCCCAAGGTTCCGATCTTACCATCCACTACAAGAAAAGGTATTGTTCTAACCACTAGTGCTATGCTTGATTCGCCTTCCGTTATAAGTAAGTTTGCTTCACCACCACCACATGCTATTTCCACTGAGTCTATTACTATGTCCGATACTTTTGATGATGCTTCCACTACTCTTGATGAAACTGGTTTTCTTGGTCACTATTCTTGAATCTCAAATTGCTAAGGTTGCAGCACAGTTCGAGACTGAAACTCCTGCTACCTATTTTCCTACTTGCAAAGCCTTTGGTTACCAGACTTAGATAATCTCAAGGAGAGAATCCTTGAGGATCATTATATTATCCTTGATGATGATTTCTGCAGGGAACTTACAGAGTGTGCTAACTCTGACCCTGGTGTTGTTAGGAAGCTGCTTGAAAAGCAATCCATGAAGAACAAGATCACTCCTGATCCTAAATTTTCTACATCTCCTATGTCGGGACCCGGGGTATGCGTATGTAATTCCAGTCACGATACAATCACATGGAGAGCCGAGAGCCGTACCCACTTGTCTAAGCAGGCAAGGCCAAGCACAGAACACTCTCGGAAAGCATCAAACGTGAGGGGCATCCCATTCAGGCCGGATGATCAACTGAGATGGGTCCTCATCGTCCGCTCACGAGTCTAAATGCTTATGGTTGGTGAATCCCATTTTCATAGACAAGTCGCCTCAACCATGTTATCGATTGAATCCTAACTCTTACATAGACTTACTCCATCCCGATCACTTAGTCGGGGTCTAGGGCGGGCTCGATCATACAACAATGTGTGCACGTGATAGAGTCACGAGCAATCGCATCGCGATGCCCCAAGCTGCGCACATCTAAGGGCCACTTGGTGTATAAAAGACCGCCAGCCAGATCACAACTAAGATCTCGAAAACCCATACTAAGACATGCATGTTATAAACATACACGCAGCACACATGCCTAGCATGAACACCAGGTATCATCACATAACTCTACAAAGTACTCTTTATTGACTTACACATAGAGCATACAAAGATCACATGTCTGTGATCATCATTACATCATACAACGGAAGCAAATTAGGTCTGAGTACAGACAAGTTTAACAAATGGCTTAGAGAAGCCTTGTAAACATACATGCCCATCCAAGAGGGACCAGGCTGCTGTCCGGAACTATACTACCAACGTCAACGTCGAGCTTCACGAAGGTGAATCCATCGGGGGTCCGGGTTCTCATCTAAAACATAGAATAAGCAAACGTGAGTACAAAATCGTACTCAGCAAGACTTACATCAGAACTACACTACGCATGCTCAAGTTTCAAGGTAAAGGAGGTGGGGTTCAACATCCAGAAGTGCCAGCTTTGACTTGGCTAGTCCTGTACTACGAGTACCAGACTTGAGGTAAGAAGCGTACACGAGTCCACTACCAAGTCTCCAACCAATACACCACTATGGTTACTTCCTCGACTTCCCCACGAGGAAGCAAGCCATAGCACTCACGCTTATCTTGCGAGTTTTAGAGTATCCCTTCAAGTTATCTAATGATCAAGTAGAGGTCTCCAAGTAGTCCATAACCGCGGAAACGGCTATTCGAATAGTTCATTAACCCTGCAGGGGTGTACATCTTCACACGCGTGTCATCACTTATCGCCTCGTTCTTGTCACCCTTCAAGCGGGTGTCGGACGTGGATGAAACCAAGGCACTATCCTCACATCACCTTCTCTAATCCAGGAGTCGACTACCTGAGTTTGGCACCACTCGAGAGTCCGGCCGGTTCCACGAAACGAACTCAGATAATGCAAGGGACCGAGACACCACCTCTGCCAGATGGTTTCACTGCCTCACAGGTCCACCCACATATCTATATGATGCAACCTTTTCTTCATTTTTTTCTATGCACATGCCAAATGGAAAGCCCGAATCTAATGTGACTCCTGGACTGGATCGGGTACGTAAAGAGGCCAAAAGGGGTCCCCATAAAACCCTACATGTGGTCATACTCTTTGTCTTGGATCACAAAACAGGAACTCGGGGCCTAGGGCAGTGTTCAACGAGACAACCCACTGTGTACTCCTACACAACCTCTCATCGTTCACCTTTGCTTAGGGTGGATTCACCAACACGTTATCATCAGCATCACTGTGTTCATTCCATCCCGACTCACAATCATAACATCCTCATTGTATCACTAAGCAGCAATAAGCAGTAACAGTTGCAGGGGCCACATGCTCATCATTCAACTCCTATATCTGCTAGGATTGTGGTTTGCTTAATATGGTGACAAAATGATAGGTCATGCATCGGAATGGGTTCAACTATGCGAAAGAATGTGTCTCGGTGATCTCCTAAACATGCATAAGCGAGACTGAGAGGGAAATAGGTTTTTATAGACATGATCAATGGGGTTTGCTTGCCTTGCTGACGATACACGGTTCTTATCGGTGGTCTTCTTCTTCGGGGGTGATCACCATCTCGGAGGCACTGTTACCGGCACAATCACCAATCATCAACAAGAGGGGGGCAACATTGTAATAGAATGCACAAGCACATGTTTATGTTGTCACATGACGTGAATGGTATTGTTTATGGCACATTTGATTTAAATGAAGTGTATTGCATTTGAAATGCAAATTCAAACTCCATATGTTGGTTAATTTAGCCAAGTTGCAAATGCCCTTGTTTGTTCTTTATAAACCATGTGATCATGTGTGTAATGTGCCTCTGATGTACAAGTGATCAAGGTTGAATTGCAAAGGTTCAAGTTGAATTAGCATTTGAATTAATTCCAATTAATCCAAATAGCAAAAGCTACTGGTACCATTTTAAAATCAACTCAAACATGGTTGAAAGTTGCATATTTGGATAAAGAATTTTCTTCTGGTCATTTTTCATATATTATATGTTAAATTTGGAGTTAATATGAATTTTATATGATTTATTGAAGTTTTGGCTATTTTCTGGATTTTTCTGAAATTCGTTTAATTCTTTTTAATTCCTTTTCTTTTATTGCGTCAGGGTGGCGTGGGGGTGATGTCACAGGGGGGGCTGACAGGTGGGGCCCTGTGGTCAGTCTCTCTGGGGTTAAAACCCTGTTAGATTAAACTAACAGTGGTTAGTTAGTAGCTAGGGCCCACTGGTCAGTGGGTGTAGGGTTAGCTTAGGGGGGTGATTAGGTTAGTTCTAATGGCGGGCTCGCCGGGAAGCCACCGGAACTTCGCCGGAGTTGGGGTTTTGTGCACGGGGTGGGGTTTGGAGGGTAAGGGCGTGCTCCCCGCGGGCTTCCGCATCGAGTGGTGCAAGAGGGAGCCAGAGGCGAGCTCCAGGGCGTCGAGGGCTTCAACTCGAGCGGCGCCTGGCCACTGGCCTCGACGGAATCGGTGAACGGAGCCACGGTCAGATGCGCGGGAGGGCTGGGGAGAAAGGGTAGCTCACCCTGCGTGTGTTGGAGTATACAGTAGAGGCAAAGGAGCAACGGAGGGAACGGAATTGCTCGCCGTACTTGGTTGGCCGTGGAGGGAGATATTAGGGTTGGCGTCGTCCCGAGAGGTCCTAGGCTCCAATTGATGGCTCTCGGCGATGTAGACGATCCCTGCGAGGCGTAAGGACAAGATGGGGCGGCGAGGGGTGGCCTCTGGCCACGGTGGCGCTCAACGGTGGGCTCCGTCCGCGCTCGGGATCCTGCGGAACTCACCGGAGACGAAGGGGAGAAGAAGTTGGGGAGGGGGGAAAGACTGCGGGGCGGCTCTGGCGTGTGCGTGGCGTGCGCACGGGGGCTGGGGAGGCCTAGACGGCTCTCATGCCGTCGACATGGCGTCGGCGTGCCCCTGGCCTCCAGCGAGCTGCTTTGGGGGAAGGGGGAGGAAGACGACAGAAGCTCGGGCTGGGCTGGGCCGGCCTAGTTTAAGTTGGGCCAGAAGCAGGTAAGGCCCCTTTTTCCTTTTTATTTCTTTTCTGTTTGTTTTTCTTTTTCTTTCATTTGTTTGCTCTGATAAATAAATACCAAAGTATTTTATAAATGCCCCAAATATTTTATGTGGCTTCACAAAATATATAGCTAGCCACTTATAACTTTTGGGCATTTTTGAAATTCAAACAGTTTGAATTTCAAATCAAATAGGGGTTTTATTTTAATTCCACGACATTGTTTGAAATTTAGAAAATTCCATGAGCATGGGATTGATCCCAAACCACTTTTAAAATGATCAGCACCATTTATAGGAATTTTCCAAATGTTCAAATGATTTTTGGAAAAAATATTTTTATCTGGCTATTTAATAAAATTCTTTAGGGCTTTTCTTTTCCCCAATTCTGAATTTCATTTGAAATTTTCACATGATGCAAAGGGCACTCAAACCCTAGCACTTACCCTAGTTGGGGTTGTGACATCCTATATGCATCATTGATCCTGATTATTATGTCTCTGTTGATCTTTCACTTATATCTACCGTTGAAGCTGACCCCTTTTATGGCAGAGAAAATGATGATGCTATAGCACACCTGACCAAACTCACCGAGTTGGGTGGCTTGTTTACTACTGATGAGATGATACGAAACTTTTATGTGGCTAAGATTTTTTCCTTTTTCTTTAAAGGAAGACGCTAAAGCATGGTATGATGCACTACCTTATGGTTCTATTAAGAGTCCTCAGGACTTAGCTCAATCTTTTGTTGATAAATATTTTCCTGCTCATATGCAACATGCTGCTTTACAAAGAATTTACAACTTTAAACAGTTGCAGGATGAGCACCTCCCTAAAGCTTGGGGGAGGTATTGCGGTTTAATTAAGGCTAGACCGAGACATGAAGTCCCAAAGAATGAATTACTTGATATATTTTATGCTGGTCTAACCGATGAATCCAGATCCTATTTGGATAGTTGTGCTGGTTGTGTTTTTAGGGAAAGAACACCGGACGATGCTGAAGAATTAATGGGAAAGATTGCCAAGAACCACAAAGATTGGTCCGTTCCTGAAGCACCTCCACCATCGAAGAAGAGGGGCATGCTTGTCCTGAGTCCCGAAGATATGCAAGAAGCAAAGAAGTCTATAAAGGAGAAAGGCATTAAAGCGGAAGACGTGAAGAATCTACCTCCTATTGAGAAGTTGTGTGAGCCTACTACTAACCCTCCCTTGGTATAAGTATACTCTCTTTTAGATTTCAATGAAAGTGACATCCCTAAAGGTAAGCCTCCCAATCAATGTTTAGATGAGCTTGATAATTTCATCATTAAGCAAAACCATTTTAATGAGAGGATACAAAATCAGTTGCATGATAATTCCCTTGCTATCAAAAGTTTACTTGATGTTCTAGGTAGAACAGTTAATGATGTTAAAGGTCTTGTTAAGCACTTTCATATGGTTCAAACTCAGCTTGAACAAATTTCTAATGTGAAAAAATATTTGCTTGCTAATAATGCCAAACAAGATATACAGGCTTATGGTATAAAGACTAGGGGTGGAACACACACCCATGACCCTCTCTATCCCGACGGGCATCCAAAGAGGATCGAGCAAGATTCTCAAGCACAGGTAGAAGACGAGATTGTTAGCTCTCCAAAGAAGAAAAAGAAGAAGAAGAAACACAAGGAAGCTGATGTAACAGCCCGAGATTTTCACCCAAATTTAAAAAATTGTTTGTTGCATTATTTTGTTGATTGCTAGAATTGTTTGCAGTATTTGCTTTGCCGATTTATTAGTCGGTGAATATTCCCACCCTCTTTCTCGTATCGGATGCAGGACCGAACCTTTTTCCCAACGGCACACGACCGTTGTGACACCGGGTTTCACCGGAGCATCGTCGCAACTTTCGGCACGAGACCAGCCATCGCCATCGAAACGAAAACCCCGTTTATTTAATAAACGGATTATTTTATTGCGCATCGGAAAATGTTCTTGGAACGTTATCGAAGTGAGGTAAGACTGACGGGCTCGACGCGCTGAGCGCGTGGTTCGAGATTTCGTTCAAATCGGGGGTCGTATAGATTCCCGGTGGTCAGAGACGTGGAGTATCGAACGCGCGAGAGAGAAACCCGAGGGTGTTTGCATAAACCTGTCATCCAGGACAGCCTATCTAAAGACCACCACTCTCCCTAGCTCTTCTAGGGTTTCCCCTAACACAAATTTGCAGCCACCCCCTCAGATCTGGCCCAAAAATTCCCCCATAGCCTCCTCTCCCCGAAATCCTAACCCCCAGCCATTTCTGACCATCGGATCGCGAGATAGAGGGCTCAAAGAGCTCCACGTCGCACCCCACAGCCAGCCCAGCCATCCGGGCCCCGCGGGCCCGAGATTCTCCTCCGCCGGCCCGCTTTGGGCCTGATCTAGGCCGCGGAGCCCTCACCTCGTCGCCGCCCGTGGAAGCCGGCGACCGCCCGCCACCTCCCGTGTTGCTCCGGCGAGCTCACCGTCGCCACGCTCGGTGAGCCCCCACGACCGCGCCGCACATCCCTCTTCCCTCTTTCCTCTCTCACCCCTCCTCCTCTTCTCTGTAACAGCACCGCCGCACGCCATTGAGGGACGGCTGATACGTCTCCAACGTATCTACTTTTCCAAACACTTTTGCTATTGTTTTGCTCGCATTCTTGCATGATTTGAACTAAACTAACCCGGACTAAAGCTGTTTTCAGCAGAGCTGTCTGTATGGTTTCATTGTGTCCAGGAAAATGGATTTTTGGACATCACAGAAAATTCGCAGAAAATTTACAAAAAATCCACGCACCGGAAGGAGCCCGGAGCCAGAAGTGGGGCCAGAGGGCAGCCAGGGGGGTCTCAGGCGCACTGCTGGCGCGACCCCACCCCTGGCCGCGCCAGCAGGCCGCCTGGGCGACTCCCACCGCCTCTGGTGCCCTACCTCGACTCCTATTTATTCCCGTGACGGGAAAACTCCGAAACAGAAGTCGCTTTTCCAGAACCCGTCGTGGAACCGCCGCCACCCTCTGTTCTTCCTCAGGAGGGCTAATCTGGAGGCTGATTTGGCCTTCGGAGAGGGGAGATCGTCGCCATCATGATACGTCTCAAACGTATCTACTTTTCCAAACACTTTTGCTATTGTATTGCCCTCATTCTTGCATGATTTGGACGAAACTAACCCGGACTAACGATGTTTTCAGGAGAGCTGTCTGTATGGTTTTATTGTGTGCAGGAAAATGGATTTTTAGGTGTCTCAGAAAATTCCAGGAAAAATCACAGAAAATCCACGTGCCCGAAGGACCAATATGCCAGATGTGGGGCCAGAGGGCAGCCAAGGGGGCCCCAGGCGCCCTGCTGGTGCGGCCCCACCCCTGGCCGCGCCAGGAGGCCGCCTGGGAGGGTCCTCCCCCCTCTGGTTCCCTACTTCGCCTCCTATTTATTCCCGTGGTGAGAAAACCCCAGAACAGAAGTCGTTTTACTAGTTCTCGTCGCGGAGCCGCCGCCACCCTCTGTTCTTCTCCGGGAGGGCTAATCTGGAGGCTGTTTTGGCCTCCGGTGAGGGGAGATCATCGCCATCGTCATCATCATCACCACTCCATCTTCCCTCCATGACTTCTCCTTTCATGTGTGAGTAATTCCCCGCTATAGGCAAAGGGGATGGTAGGAATTGGATGAGTTAAATCATGTAATAGTTTATCATGTTGTTGGGGCATTTTGCCTATCATCTAGATTGGTGTTTATCATCTTTGCTTCAACTTGTTGCTCTTAACGCTTGTCACTTTGGGCCCGAGTGCCATGTTTCAGATCTGAACCCTATGTTTTTGCATGAATATATTTGTGTTCTTGATCCTATCTACGAGTTGTATGCACCTGTTATAGTCCGAAACCGGCGATCCCAAAGGTGACAGCTTGGGACACCAAAGGGGATGGACTATAGTTTCAGGATTTCGTGTATCCATTGATTGTTAATGCTTTGTTTCGGTGCTCTTTGACAGGAGCACCTTAATCTCCATAAGTTCCTTTTGGCCCCGTCCGTAGCGGGATGGTAGGACAAAAGATGTTGTGCAAGTTCTTATTGCAAGCACGTACAACTACCTGTGGGGTACATGCCTAATGTTTGATATATGCCTAGATGATCATTGCTTTTCTGTGTGCCTTGCCCCAAGTTAAATGCATGAAGTATCTCATCCATGAAGCACCCAACCATCCATCTCCCTAGCCTACAGTGTTTTTAATTCTGCTGGTTACTAGTTGTTTGCTTTTGCTATTTTACTGTCGCTGTTTCACCACCACTATTGTCAGGACCCGGGGTTTACGTATGTTATTCCATTCACAACTCAATCATATGGAGAGCCGAGAGTCGTACCCACTTGTCTAAGGAGACAAGGCCAAGCACATAACACTCTCGGTAAGCATCGTACGTGAGGGGCATCCCATCCAGGCCGGATGATCAACTGAGATGGGTCCTCGTCGTCCTCTCACAAGTCTAAATGATTATGGGTGGTGAAATCCCATACTCATAGACAAGTCACCTCAACCATATTATCGATTGAATTACAACACTTACATAAACAGACTCCAGCCCGATCACTTAGCCGGGGTCTCGGGCGGGCTCAATCATACAACAAAGTGTGCCACACGACAGAGTCACGAGCAATCGCATCGCGATGCCCCAAGCTGCGCACATCTAAGGGCCACTTGGTGTATAAAAGACCGCTGCCAAGAACTCAACTAAGCTATTGAACCCCACACTAAGACATGCACGTTATAATCATACACGCATCATACATGTCCAGTGTAAACAGCAGGTAATCACAACATGAACTCTATAAACTAATAGTCTTTATAACTTCTGCTAAACAGAGCAGACATAGTAGTTGTATTACAAGGAGAGATCACATGTCTGTGATCCAACATTACATCAAACATCAACGGAAGCAAATTATGTCTTAGTAAAGACAAGGTTAACAAATGGCTTAAGAAGCCTGAAAGAAAATACAACGACCCTCCAAAGGTCACAGGCTGCTGTCTGGAACTATGCGACTTGGTCCACATCGAGCTCGAGGTAGAGGCCACCATCAGGGTCAGTGGTCTCGTCTCTAAAACATAGAATAAGCAAACGTGAGTACAAAGACGTACTCAGCAAGACTTACATAGTAACTATACTACTCATGCACATGTATCAAGGCAAAGGGAGGTGGGGTTTCATTGCAGAAGTGTCAGCTTTGAGTTGGCTAGTCCTGTACTACGATTACCAGAAAGAGGTAAGGAGCGTACACGAGTCCAAGTACCAAGTCTCCAACCAATACACCACTATGGATACTTCCTCGACTTCCCCACGAGGAAGCACGCCATAGCACTCACACTTATCTTGGCAATTTTAGAGTAACCATTGAAGTTGTCTATGATCAAGTAAAGGTATCCAAGTAGTCCATAACCGTGGACACGGCTATTCGAATAGTTCATTAACCCTGCAGGGGTGTACTGCTACACACACGCACGCATCAGTTACCGCCTGGGAGTGGACCCTTCAAGCAAGTACCGGCGAGGATGTTTCCACGACACTTCACTCACAGCACCATCTCTAGTCCAAGGGAGTCGCCTATTTGAGTTGGGACCACGATCGGAATCCGGCCGATTTTTCCGATGCGGACTCAAACGTTGTTTGACTGCCATCAAGCTCAACTCGATCATGATCACTTGATTCAATGAGCCCACAACCTACGTCCAGCACTTACCTTGATGTACCTGCTTGAGATCGTATAAAGTTAGAACTACTTGCGACTCCTGGACTTGGTCCGGGGTGAGGTACTAGGCCGAGAGGGGTCAGTGAGCCCAATGTGTGGTCGTACTCTTAGTCTTGGATAACAACACAAGAACTCGGGCTTAAGGCGGTGTTCAACGAGACAACCCACCGTGTACTCCTACACATCCTCTCATCGTTCACCTTGTTTACGTCAATTCACCAACACGTTACCACCATCATTCACATGATCATTACCATCCCGACTCACATCAAAGTAGCCTCATTGTAACCTGTAAGCATGCAGTAAGCTGTAACAGTTGCAGGGGCCACATGATATCAAACAACTCCTAGATCTGCTAGGATTGTGGTTTGCTTACTACTGTGACAATATGATAGGTCATGCAAAGGAATAGGTTCAACTAGCGGTAGAACGTATCATGGTGGCATCCTAAACATGCATAAGCGAGAATGAGAGGGAACTGGGATTTTATCGACATGATCAAAGAGGGGGTGCTTGCCTTGCTGACGATCACGAGGTACTGTACTTCTGACGTGAGGTTGAACTCGTCTCCGAGATCAACTCTACGGAGAAGATGCAATCACCGAAGCACTGGAAGTAAAGCACACAAGTGATAAATTACGATGCACAATCAATATGGCATGGTATGATGATGAACATGGGTTTGTCGTGCTTCTTATGTTCATGTGATATGTATAGCATAGCAATGAATCAAGTTGAATTGGTGTTGGCATTTGAATTGAATTATATCAAATAATCCATATAGCAAAATGCTACTGGTTCCTCAATATAAATAATTCAAACATGGTTGAAAGTTTGTTATTTGGATAGAGAATTTTCTTCTGATCATTTTTCATACAAAAATCATTTCAATTGGAGTTACGTTTAAAAGATATTCAATTTCAAAGTTTTGAATATTTTTTGGATTTTCTGATTAAATTAAATCATTTACGGATTTCTGCGTCAGGGTGACGTCATGATGACGTAGAGGGCGGCCTGACAGGGGGTCCCACTGGACAGTGAGAGGTGGGGATTAATTCCATGTTTAATTAACCCCTGGTTAATTAGAGGGGGCCCAAGGCCCACCTGTCAGTGGCTATTAGGGGTTAGTTAGCAGGGTCATTAGGCCCTAATGGCGACGGCTTGACGCCGGTGGCTCGGCCACGGCGGCGCCTCGCTGGAATGCCGCTACAGGCCAAGGAGAGGGGAATGGAGGGCACGGGCGTGTAGCCCGCGGCTTTGCTGTAACGACCCAATTCACTTAGAATCGGAGTCTCTGTGATCAAGTGCTAGTCCCTGGATCGAACTCGCTAGCACACACAATATACTAGATGAATATCAAAGTACAAGTGCATCATTATTACATCGTATGATCCAGAATTCAAAACAAATAACAACTTGCATAGCTCAAGGCTAGCTTATTCAATATAACTATAGCGGAAGCAAAACTAGTAGCGAGGTGTCCCATCAACATCCACAAGCGACATGCTGAGTGTAGACTCACAACCCTATCATAACACACTAATATTTTGAGAAACCTTCAACACGAAGGTTAAAACCCGAACATGGGTCAGTACATCTGATTTGTACGCAAGTAACACAAGTGATAAAGAAATCCTACAACTAATTTCAAATCAAGAACATGAATCAAGCTTGGTTTGTTGTACATAAAGTTGGTATTCATCTACTTCTACTTACTACTCAACATTTTTATCATCTCAAGTTAATATCAACCCACAAAGGACAACAGCTAACTAACCGCCTATGAGAGCCCTCAGGATCATAGGATTTCTAATGGTAGCCATGAGAGCCCTCGGGATCATGGTTTCGTGAGTATTGTAGAGCCCTCAGGATACAATTGCACACGTACCTCCTATTCGTGGACATCATAGAGCCCTCAGGATACGATGCCACTACAAACACATTCGTGACTGTTACAGAGCCCTCAGGATGCAACATCATCCTATCGTGAACACTGTAGAGCCCTCAGGATACAGTGCCACTACCTAGACACCAAGTGAACATTGCAGAGCCCTCAGGGTGCAATGCCACACAAACAATCGTACGTGAATATTACAGAGACCTCAGGATGCAATACCACTCTACAGTACCTCAATTACAAGTTACTATTTTACTAACAATAATGTTGTCACAACACTTGAATAACACAATAATTCCCCCCATGATTATCATTGCAACAGTAAGCATATAATCACATAGCACAAGAGATACTAAAACATAACAACGTTGGATATAATGATCAATCAAAACATGTGATCCTACCAGGTTTCAGCATAAGGTAGTAATATTTCACATGCATAGAAACATAGGATGTGCATAACCAAAAGTGAAACTTGTCTTGAACGGTGTTGAAGTACTCTAACACTTATTTCTGATCCTTTCTGCACTCCAGACAATCTACACAATCAACAATAATGCATTCAATACACATGCAACACATAAACAATGCAACAGTAAAAGAACCAAATGAACAGGAATAAAACCAACTAAATAGTAGCTAAACGATAACTACAAGTCACCACGATCCCAACGCAACTGGAATCGGCGAAAACGGATACACCGTATAAAAGACACGGTCACCGGAAGTTTGAATTTAAATCTATACAAAATTCAAATTTGAAAACTGAAAACTTTTTTTGAAAATTAGGTCTACTGGATAGGATTTTTCGTAACAGTCGCAACACAAAAAGTATTAACTAAAACAGAGCTACGGTTTAGAAGATATAGCAAATACCATTCTAGGGAGGAAACTGTGAAAAAGGGCCTAATCGCAATTAAAATAACTTCTCTGCCGCGAATAGGTCCTCGGCTACGGAGCGAACGCCGTCCACTCCGGCGAACGGTCCGGCGAGCGTTCGCAGTATAGCAAAACCACGGTTAACCAGAAAAACCGCAAACCCTAAAAAAACCGATCTGAAACCGCCCGATCTGTTTCTGACCGTTGGATCTAGATCCAACGGCCGAGGGCGGGCGGCGCGGATCCAACCGACCGACCGGGCGGTGGCGTGGCCGGCTGGCGAGGAGGCTCCGGCTCGCGGCTCGCGGCGCCGGCGAGTGGCGGCGCGACCGGTGGGTGGCGGCCGGCGGGCGCCCGCGCGTGAGGAGGCGGGCGGCGGCGGACTTGGCCGGGGCGACGGCGGTGCCCGACGGCGGGGCTCCGGCGGCCCGGCGGCGGCGGCGACTTGGCGCGGGTCCCGCGTGGGATTAGAGTTTGGAAAATATAAAATCGAAAAAAATCCAAAAATTATTTATAACCCAGAATTTTTTTTCCTGAGTCCGAATCGGACCCGAACGAACGCGGCGTAAAATAGGTGTCTAGGCCGCTAGAAGGCCCAAAACGAAAACCCGTTTTAAAAAAATACTTATTTGGTCAACCGACTACGGAGAACATTTTTAAATAATAAAATATGAATTTAAAAAATGTCACAACAATAAAATAAAATAATAAAAATAATTGTTATTGTCGAAATTATTATTTCAGCTATTATGCAATTTTCATAAATACCTTTTATGCAATAAAATCCGTATAAAAATTATAAAAATCCCAAAAATAAATTTGAGTCATTTAAAATTCCTAGGACACAGTTTATAAACACCCAAAAATATTTTCAACATTTTTCAACCTTATTTAAAATGGGGATAAGTCATATTATATCCTCTCCAATAAAATTGCCTTAAGTCGAAAAATATTTAAAATATTCATAAAATCCAAATAATGCAAAACTCCAGCATGCCATGCATATGATGATCTATTAACATCCAAATTTGTAAAAATTAGGATGTTACAAATCTACCCCCCTTAAAATGAATCTCGTCCTCGAGATTCGAGTTGGCTAGCAATGGTTAAAGATTGGTATCTAGAGAAATCCAAAATCAACCCCTTATGGAAACTTCCATCCTTCTTTTCAACTTGATATGAGCAATGTGATGCACCATTACTGTAAGGAATGACCAAAATACTGGGACTTGATTGGAATCTTACCGGATTCCAAGTCTGATGCTTTATTGAAACTTCCCACATCGACGTAATTCACATATCCTCTCTCCACATGATCACACATCTTTCGTCCAGATTTCCTCACATTGACATGATTCACATGCTCTCTTTCAAAAAGATCAGGCTTCTTTTCTCCAGAATACCCATTCCCACTAGCTGGTTCAGTGCAGTCTCTTGCGTAATATCCAGGCCTCTTACAATTGAAACAGACTACTTTGCTCATATCCCTCCTGTGCGTCGAAGGGGTGTGTGGTTTATTGGCGTCCCCTCCATTTGAGTTATATCCATGGTCATTGTGCTTGCCCTGTTCATTATGCACATCAGGGTATGTTGTTGTAGTACGAGGCTTCTGCTGAACTCCTGAGTTATGCTTGTCATTGTTGTTGTTGTACTTCCTTTTGCGATTTTCTATGGCGTGGTGCTTTCCCTCAAGTACAATAGCCCTATCAATAAGCTCCTGACAATTTGAAAAGGTGGCCACAGTCAACTGAACCCCCAACTCATCGTTGAGACCCTCCAAGAACTTCTCCTGCCTGGCTGCATCCGTGTTGACATCATTTGGAGCATAGCGGGCGAGCTTGTTGAATTCCTCCACATACTCCGCTACTGTGCGACCTCCCTGGTGCAAACTGCGGAACTCCTTCTTCTTCAAAGCAATGGCGCCTGCAGAGACATGTGCGGCGCGAAAAGCAGCCTGAAACTGCGCCCAAGTGATGGTGTCGATGGGATAAGTCACCAAGTAGTTGTCCCACCATGCTGCGGCAGGACCCTCCAGCAAATGTGAGGAAAACCTCACTCTCTCTTCCTCAGTACAACCAACTGTCTCCATGTTCCGGCTCACTGAGCGAAGCCACTCATCCGCCACAATTGGTTCAGGAGTGCTAGAGAACCTCTGAGGATTTAACCTCAGGAACCTAGCAAGCGTGTCCACAGGTGGGGGTGGGGGTGGGGGTGGCGCATTGTTGTTGTTGTTGCCCATATTCTGAGTGAGCAACTGGATCAACTGGGCTTGTCCTTGAAGTAACTGTTGCATGTAGGCTGGCACTTCATTGTTGTTGTTCCCATTGCCCGTAGGATCACGTCTCGGCGGCATCTGGTGGGTGAGCAGAGGTAAGGTTTAGATAGAAACAGGTCTAAGGGGAATCACTACCCATAAGCACACAATAACAATCAAGCTCCAGCAAACACACAAGCCACACAAGCACAAACAATCCTAATATCAACTAGACGCATCACGATAAATTACCAAAAAATTGTGGCCTGCCAACTAAACTTTCTCATATAACACTAATATGACTTCAAGGGTCATCTATAATTTAAAAGAGAAGATAGTCAACAATGAATGAAGATATGAATACGAGAGTAAGGCCTAATAAGTAGGCAAAGGTTGCAAAGTAGAGTTTTCACTCCTATGGCTTTTCTAATCCATTTTCTAGGGTCACGTCCTACAGTCAACACACTGCTCTGATACCATCTGTAACGACCCAATTCACTTAGAATCGCAGTCTCTGTGATCAAGTGCTAGTCCCTGGATCGAACTCGCTAGCACACACAATATACTAGATGAATATCAAAGTACAAGTGCATCATTATTACATCGTATGATCCAGAATTCAAAACAAATAACAACTTGCATAGCTCAAGGCTAGCTTATTCAATATAACTATAGCGGAAGCAAAACTAGTAGCGAGGTGTCCCATCAACATCCACAAGCAACATGCTGAGTGTAGACTCACAACCCTATCATAACACACTAATATTTTGAGAAACCTTCAACACGAAGGTTAAAACCCGAACATGGGTCAGTACATCTGATTTGTACGCAAGTAACACAAGTGATAAAGAAATCCTACAACTAATTTCAAATCAAGAACATGAATCAAGCTTGGTTTGTTGTACATAAAGTTGGTATTCATCTACTTCTACTTACTACTCAACATTTTTATCATCTCAAGTTAATATCAACCCACAAAGGACAACAGCTAACTAACCGCCTATGAGAGCCCTCAGGATCATAGGATTTCTAATGGTAGCCATGAGAGCCCTCGGGATCATGGTTTCGTGAGTATTGTAGAGCCCTTAGGATACAATTGCACACATACCTCCTATTCGTGGACATCATAGAGCCCTCAGGATACGATGCCACTACAAACACATTCGTGACTGTTACAGAGCCCTCAGGATGCAACATCATCCTATCGTGAACACTGTAGAGCCCTCAGGATACAGTGCCACTACCTAGACACCAAGTGAACATTGCAGAGCCCTCAGGGTGCAATGCCACACAAACAATCGTACGTGAATATTACAGAGCCCTCAGGATGCAATACCACTCTACAGTACCTCAATTACAAGTTACTATTTTACTAACAATAATGTTGTCACAACACTTGAATAACACAATAATTCCCCCCATGATTATCATTGCAACAGTAAGCATATAATCACATAGCACAAGAGATACTAAAACAAAACAACGTTGGATATAATGATCAATCAAAACATGTGGCTATCCTACCAGGTTTCAGCATAAGGTAGTAATATTTCACATGCATAGAAACATAGGATGTGCATAACCAAAAGTGAAACTTGCCTTGAACGGTGTTGAAGTACTCTAAGACTTATTTCTGATCCTTTCTACACTCCAGACAATCTACACGATCAACAATAATGCATTCAATACACATGCAACACATAAAAAATGCAACATTAAAAAAACCAAATGAACAGAAATAAAACCAACTAAATAGTAGCTAAACAATAACTACAAGTCACCACGATCCCAACGCAACTGGAATCGGCGAAAACGGATACACCGTATAAAAGACACGGTCACCGGAAGTTTGAATTTAAATCTGTACAGAATTCAAATTTGAAAACTGAAAACTTGTTTTGAAAACTTAGGTCTACTAGATAGGATTTTTCGTAACGGTCGTAACACAAAAAGAATTAACTAAAAAGGAGCTGCGGTTTAGAAGATATAGCAAATACCATTCTAGGGGGAAAACTGTGAAAAGGGGCCTAATCGCAATTAAAATAACTTCTCTACCACGAACAGGTCCTCGGCTACGGAGCGAACGGCGTCCACTCCGGCGAACGGTCCGGCGAGCGTTCGCAGTATAGCAAAACCACAGTTAACTAGAAAAACCGCAAACCCTAAAAAATCAATCTAAAACCGCCCGATCTGTTTCTGACCGTTTGATCTAGATCCAACGGTCGAGGGCGGGCGGCGCGGTTCCAACCGACCGACCGGGTGGCGGCGTAGCCGACCGGCGAGGCGGCTCCGGCTCGCGGCTCGCGGCGCCGGTGAGTGGCGGCGCGACCGGTGGGTGGAGGCCGACGGGCGCCCGCCCGTGAGGAGGCGGGCGGCGACGGACTTGGCCGGGGCGGCGGCGGTGCCCAGCGGTAGGGCTCCGGCGGCGGCGCGGCGGAAGTCGGCGGCGGCGACATGGCGCGGGTCCCGTGTGGGATTAGGGTTTGGAAAAAAATAAAATAAAATAAATCCGAAAATTATTTATAACCCAGATTTTTTCCTGAGTACGAATCGGACCCGAACGCACGCGGCGTAAAATAGGTGTCTAGGCCGCTGGAAGGCCCAAAACAAAAACCCGTTTAATAAAATGTTATTTGGTCAACCGACTACGGAGAACATTTTTAAATAATAAAATATGAATTTTAAAAATGTCACAACAATAAATAAAATAAAATAATAAAAATAATTTTTTTTGCCAAAATTATTATTTCAGCTATTATGCAATTTTCATAAATACCTTTTATGCAATAAAATCCGTATAAAAATTATAAAAATCCCAAAAATAAATTTGAGTCATTGATAATTCCTAGGACACAGTTTATAAACACCCAAAAATATTTTCAAGACTTTTCAACCTTATTTAAAATTGGGATAAGTCATATTATATCCTCTCCAATAAAATTAACTTAAGTCAAAAAATGTTTAAAATATTCATAAAATCCAAATAATGCAAAACTCCAGCATGCCATGCATATGATGATCTATTAACATCCAAATTTGTAGAAATTGGGATGTTACAGTTGCGCAGCGAAGGGAGCAGGCGGGGGTCAAAGGCGTGGCCTCGGGCCATGGTTACGTCGATGACGCGGCGGCCGGGGTCTCTGACCTTGACGAGCACGGCGAAAACGGCCACGGGAGGACGAACGGGGAGGGGGATCGAAGCAGAGGCTCACCCGGTGACGATGGTGAGCTCGGCGACGTCGGGGAGGAGCTGGAGAGGGCTCGATTCCTCGCCGGAGTCGTGTAGGACGACGGTGAAGAACTCGAGGCTCGCGTCGTCGGGATTTCTCCTTTGCTCGAATTGACAGGGGGAATCGACGAGGTCTTCGCTGGCGAGGAAGATGGACATGGAGGCGTGCGCTAGCGTGACCGGTGGCCGCGTCGGAGCACCGCCATGCTCTGGCTAGGGCTACGGGACCGCGCGAGATTCACCGGGGAGGAAGAAGAAAGGGCCAGAGAGAGGGGGGGGGGAAATGAGGAGGGCGACTCCAGGGCGTGTGTTGGCGAAGAGATAGGGCAGGGGAGCACGCCACGGTGAAGCAGAAGGTGGCCATGGCTCGGGGAGGAAGACACTCCTGCCTGGCTCGGGGAGGAAGACACTCCTGCCCCTGGGCTAGGCCACCTCCCTGAGTTGGGCTGCAGGTAGGTGGGCTTTTGCCCATTTTATTTTCTTTTTCTTTTATTTGTTTTTTGTTCTGTTTTTGTTATTTGATTTCCCAATCAAATCATTTTATAAAATCCTGCAAACTTTTATGTGAGCTTAGAGGACATATATAAATCCCCTCACAAAGTTTCAGAATTATTTTAATTTTATTTATTAAATTCCAATTGCAAATACATTATTTAATTAATTTCCAAGGGCATTTTGGACCTTTTGAGAATTCCATGGGCATGGAGTGGGACCCACTTCACTTGAAAAGTGATCATGCTCATTTATGAGATTTTTCAAAAAGTTCAAAGAATTTTTGGAAAAAGATTTTTGTCTGGCCTTTTATTAAATTATTTTGGGGCTTTTAGCTTCCCCATTTCTTTTACTTTTGCAAAAAAATTCATGATGCAAAAATGCTAGCTTAGAAAAGCACAAACCTAAATTAGGGTTTTGACAACTATTTCCGTTGCCACCATCACTTCTATATCGCAGTTACTATTAATATCTTGTTGCATGTAAGTGTATCTCAGGTGCGGTGGAATTGACAACTCCACTGTCAAAGCTTGTGGGTATTCTTTGGCTCTCCTTGAGTCGAATCTATAAATTGGGTTATTCTTACCCGCGAAGACTATTTCGATCCCCTGCAGTTGTGGGTTATCACATCATCATCACCATCACCATCACCAATCCATCCTCCCTCCATGACTTCTCTTCTCATGTGTGAGTAATTCCTTGTTGTAGGCAAAGGGGGTGGTAGGGATTGGATGAGTTTGATCATGTAATAATTCGTCAGATTGTTGGGGGCATGTTGCCTATCATCTACTGTGGTGTTTATCATCTTTTCTAAAACTTGTTGCTCTTAATGCTTGTCACTTTGGACCCGAGTGCCACGTTTTCAGATCTGAACCACTTATGTTTTCATGAGTATATTTATGTTTGAGATCCTATCTATGAGTTGTATGCACCTATTATGGTCCGGAACCGGCGATCCCAAAGGTGACAACTTGGGACACCAAAGGGGATGGTCCATAATTTGAGGATTCCATGTATCCATTGAGTTTATTGCTTTGTTCCGGTGCTCTTTGACAGGAGCACCTTAATCTCCATAAGCTCCCTTTGGCCCCGTTCGTAGCGGGATGGTAGGACAAAATATTTTGTGAAAGTTCTTATTGCAAGCACGCACAACTACCTATGGGATACATGCCTAATGTTTGATATTTGCCTAGATGATCATTGCTTTTCTGTGTGCCTTGCCCCATGTTAGAATCTATTACATGTTCACTCTTATTCATGCAGCGCCCGACCATCCATCTCCCTAGCCTACAGTGTTTTAATCCCGCGGGTTATTACTAGTTTATTTCTGTTGTTTTACTTTTGCTGTTACCATCATCTCTACCACTATCATACCGCAGTTGCTATTAATACTTTGTTGCAAGCAAGTATATTTCAGGTGTGGTTTAATTGATAACTCAACTGTCGAAAAATAAAAATACTCTTTGGCTCCCCTTGTGTCGAATCAATAAATTGGGTTAACTTACCCGCGAGAACACTACAATCGAACCCCTATAGTTGAGGGTCATCAAGTACTGTTTTCTAGCGCCGTTGCCGGGGAGCATAGCAATATTTACAAGTCTACTTGAAGTATTCTTCCTGCTACACTTCATCCGCTATGGTTAAGAAAGGAGACCCCAAGGTTCCGATCCTACCATCTACTACAAGAAAAGGTACCGTTCTGAGTAGCGGTGCTACGCTTGATTCACCTTCCGTTATAAGTAAGTTTTCTTCACCACTACCACCACATGCTACTTCAACTGAGTCTGTTACTATGTCTGATACTTTTGATGATGCTTCCACGACTCTTGATGATACTAGTTTTGTGGGTCAATATATTGAAACTCAGACTGCTAAGGTTGCAGCAGAATCCGAGGCCGAGACTCCTGCTATCTATATTCCTACTTGCAAAACCTTTGGTTACCCAGACTTAGATGAACTCAAGGAGAGAATCCTTGACGATGATTATATTACTCTTGATGATGATTTTTGCAGGGAACTCAAAGCGTGTGTCGACTCTGACCCTGGTGCTGTTAAGGAGATGCTTGAAAAGCACCCCATGAAGAACAAGATTATTCCTGATCCCAAATTTTCCACATCCCCTATATGCATCACTGATCCTGATTATGATTTCTCTGTTGATCTTTCACTTATATCTACAGTCGAGGCTGACCCTTTTTATGGTAGAGAAAATGATGATGCTATAGCACACCTGACCAAACTTGCTGAGTTAGGTAACCTATTTACTACTGAAGAAAAAGATACGAAACTTCTATGTGGACAAGCTTTTTCCTTTTTCTTTGAAGGAAGACTAATCATGGTACGATGCACTACCTTATGGTTCCATTGAGAGTCCTCAGGACTTAGTTCAATTCTTTGTTGATAAATATTTTCCTGCTCATATGCAACATGCTTCTTTACAAAGAATCTATAACTTTAAACAATTGCAGGATGAGCACCTCCCTAAAGCTTGGGGGAGGTATTGTGATTTAATTAAGGCTAGCCCGGGACATGAAGTCCCCAAGAATGAATTACTTGATATATTTTATGCTGGCCTAACCGATGAATCTAGATCCTATCTGGATAGTTGCGATGGTTGTGTTTTCAGGGAAAGAACACCGGACGAAGCTGAAGAATTAATGGGAAAAATTTCCAAGAACCATGAAGATTGGTCCGTTCCTGAACCACCTCCACCACCAAAGAAGAGGGGCATGCTTGTTCTGAGCCCCGAAGATATGCAAGAAGCAAAGAAGTCTATAAAGGAGAAAGGTATTAAAGCCGAAGAAGTGAAGAAGCTACTGCCTATCGAGGAGTTGTGTGAGCCTACTCACCCTCCCTTGGTAGAGGTACACTCTTTATTAGACTTTACTGAAAGTGACATCCCTAAAGGTAAGCCTCCCGACCAATGCTTAGATGAGCTTGATAATTTTATTATTAAGCAAGACCATTTTAATAGGAGGATACAAAGTCAGTTGCATGATAATTCTCTTGCTATCAAAAGTTTGCTTGGTGTTCTAGAAAGAACAGTTAATGATATTAAATGTCTTGTTAAGCATTTTTATATGGTTCAAACTCAGCTTGAACAAATTTCTAATGTGCAAAAGATTTGCTTGCTAACAATGCCAAACATGACGTACAAGCTTATGACATCAAAACCAGAGGTAGAACACACACCCAGGACCCGCTCTATCCCGAGGGGCATCCCAAGAGGATCGAGCAAGATTCTCAAGTACAGGTAGAAGACGAGATTGTTAGCTCTCCAAAAAAGAAAAAGAAGAAGAAGAAACACAAGGAGGCTGGCAACTCCAATGATCCTATTACAAGTCAAGAACCTGATGTTGATCCTAACAACATATCTACCTCCGATGCTGAAACTGAAGACGGTGCTGAGCCCGAAGAAAATGATAAGGAGAAGAACGATCCTCCCGAGGTGCGAGAAGAAGAAGCACCCGATAAATGCAAGAAGTATACTAGAGAAGACTTCATCGCAAGAAGACACGGGAAGGAAAGAGAACCATGGGTACATAAACCCATGCCCTTTCCAGTGAAGTCTCTCAAATCTAAAGAATAAGAGCATTATAATAAATTTTTTGAATGGATGAAACCTCTTTTTTTGAAAATTCCCCTGACTGATGCTATCAAGTTACCTCCTTACTCCAAATATATGACATATATTGTTACTAACAAAAGAAAGGTTCCTAATGAGGCAATATCTACTATGCTTTCTAACTACTCTTTCGGTGGCAAGATTCCTAAGAAGCTTGGTGATCCGGGTATACCCACCATTCCTTGCTCCACAAAAAATAATTATGTCAAAACTGCCTTATGTGATCTCGGAGCAGGGGTGACTGTTATGCCTTTTTCTCTTTGTAAAAGGCTATGTTTAAATAAGCAAATCCCTACAAAATCTCTCTTCAGATGACTGACAAGTCAACAGCAATCCCGATAGGTATTTGTGAGGATGTTCCCGTTGAAGTTTCTAATTGTTTGATTCTTACAGATTTTGTTGTGCTTGATATGCCCGAGGATGGGAGCATGTCCATTACTCTTGGTAGACCTTTTCTTAACACCGCAAGTGCTATTATCTCTACTATTAAAGCGCTAGGTGCCGTCGTCGTCGTCGTAGGGATGGTTCAACCTCGTCCCCGCTCTCTCCCTCCCGCGTGACAGAAAGAAACAACAATAAAAATTAAGAACCATCATCCACGCACGCAGTCAACTCCCACCCACGACTCCCACCCATATCCCGCGACCCGCGGCTATGGAGTTGTGCGTCGGCCTTCCGCCGCACCCCCTCCCCCCCGGCCCGTACGCCTCCTCAAAGCATGTTTGGTAGTTCAAGGGATTGGGCGTGGGAATTTTTTAGAGGGAGTTGATCGAGGGATTAGTCTTGGCAAGTGGCTAGTTAATCCCAATCCCATGTTTGGTTTTGAGAGGAAAATAGTTGTGGGAATTTGACAGGAATTAGCTAAGATTCTCGGTTTCCTTTGTTTGCGGTGTCGTTGGCAACTAACGTTGTAATGATTTTTCTCTCACTTCCCATTCCCCTCCTCAATTAGCACCACCCCCGGAATAGATACGAGGGAGTTGGACCCCATTATTCCCTTTCCCCTTCCCTCTTTACTTCCCAATGTCCTTCAATCATACGAGGGGTTTTTAAGGCCTACACTCCCTAATTCCCATTCCCTAGTATTAACTCCCTTGAAACAAACAGGTTGTCACACCTTGCTCCGATCTGACGCCCGGCCCAGCCGCCGCTAGCGGGGCCATGGAGGTTGCCGCCGACGACACGTGGGGCGCCGTCACCAGCAATCGAAAGCGCCTCGCCGGCCCAACTCCGCCGCCACTAGCGGGGCCAGGGCCATGGAGGCCGCCTGTGGGGCGCCGTCACCAGCAACCTAAGTGCCTCGCCGCCTCACTCCGCCGCCGCCAACGCCAACATCATCTCCCCGACCCTGTGGCTGCTGTGCTCGTCGTGGCCTCAAGTACGTTGGTGCGGAGGAGGGGTGATGCGGTCTGTGGGTGTCGCTGCCTCTCCCTCAGCCAGGCGGGGTCGCTCCAGCCCCGACGCCTCCAGGAAGCAGCCGCGGCGAGGTACTTGTCCAGCTCGGTGAGGTACTTGTACAGCAGCTGGCTCCTCGAATAATCTGAGTTCTTGAGTCACTACATGAGGCTATCCATATCTTTCATCAGGGGATTCAAAAGAGCCACACGATCTGAATAATTGGTCCTGTACAAGAAATTCTATTGAGTGGTCAGCACAACTGAGCAATAGATCGAGCTGAATAAGAAGCCCTGCGACGACGGGCCTCTGCTCCGGCGTGGTGGACTGTACTGAAGAAGAAGTCGTCGAACCCGCTGCTGAGTGGTGGACAGGAACTTGGCTTGCTTGCTTCGAGGATATTTTATATTAATTGTATTACTGGGTGATGGTACTCCCTTAGCTCCTTTTCATGTGTCTCTTTGGTATCTGGATGTTTAATTTGCTTCCATCAGTCATTGTGAATTTCTTGACTTCGTGCTTCACACCAATAATTCTTGATATTTTAATAATACTGAATTTAATTTAACAAATTTGAAACCTACTTAGTTTGGCATCTTTTATCTGCCATTGGCTTATCAAGGAAGCAAAATATTTATGCATTATTTTCGGTATTCTTCTGGATTGTTCTGACGTACACCAATGGAAATATTCAATTGCAGGAGTTACTTCAAATGATGTTTTATGTATGGAGGAAGTAAAAAACGAGTTGTGATTCTTGGTTCTAGATATATTGAGGTGTCCTGTGTGGCTATACTATATTTTTGTTATTATTATTACGAAATAGGTACAAAAACGAGTTGTGATTCTTGTTTCTTTTCAGGTACCCTTTATGGTTTTAGAGTTTGGTTGGCTGTTGTAGGTAAAGGAGAATGAATTACTATTTTTAAGTGTGTTCTGTTTCGAATCTATATTAGGATATCCTAGCCATAGACCACTTTTTACATATGCATAATTGTTAGGTTGCTTTCTTCATATTATTTGGTTTATCCGGAAATTTTACAGATTATAGATTTACGTGAATGTCCATGGTACACTGGTCTTATGCTTCTGTTCATAATTCACCACTTGTTAATTTGAATATGTTAGGTTTGTTCATGCAAAATCATGTTGGATGAAATCTCTTTTGTTTAGGCATTCAAATTGTATCTCTTTTCAATAGTCATGCAGATTGTACAGAGAAAGGAATACTATTTAATCACACACAAGATGTGGTAGTCTTCTGTAGCATATTGCTTAAGTGTGAAGGATGGTGTCAGTAAGGGCCTTCGTTGCTTCATGTCCCCATTTTCCCTCGCCTCGCCACCTCCCTCGAGTCTGGTGGCTGAAAGCACGGACCAACCTTCCCCTTCACGCGACGACGCACGGAAATGCACTTATCCACCAAGCTTTGGCGACGACAGAGGCCGACGTCGTTGTTGCCGGCGGAGTCCATGTTGATATCTACCTTTTATACTTTACCTCTGGTATAGCAAATAAAATCATGTTATTTAGGTCACTCTTTACCCATGCTTTGGTCCAAGTTATTAGGTTCTCAGGTTGCTTCTTTCCTACAGATTCTGCATTTTAAAAATCATGACACTGGAAGTGATACCGTAGGTTTGAGATTGTTGACCCCTAAATTTGCTCGGTCTTGTTTGTATAAATGAATTTAAATTCGCCCATATTTACATGATTGGATGCCCATCTTGTACTGAATTTGAATTTGCCCATATTCTCTGCTTTGAGTTACAAGTAAAGGCTTGCTTGCTGTGACTGTATCTATTAAAATCCAGCATCTATCATTAGTGCTCCTGGTTGAAAGACATGTTGACCTCATTTTGCTAAATTACTGATTATCTACAATTGTCACACACCATCGTTTCTCATGTTTCTGTCATTACTCTTTTGCAGCACCCAGAGCCTGAAGTTGATTTTGATACAATAGCTAACGAAAAGAAGAAACATCAAGTGAATGTAGGTGAGTTCGTCCATTCCCGGTTCTCTCCAATTTTGTAGCATGAAGTTATGCGAGTTAGAAAATTGTAACTGAATTTGAACAGCGGCAGAAGAGGCAGAGGCGGAGGCGGGAGCAGCAGCAGCACATGCATCAGATCCAACGGGCTACAAGCAGCAGGTTCAGCAGGCGACCATCACCAGGGAAGACCAGTAGCATTGGGAGCTCGAGGAGCAGAAGTGGGAACTGGTGCGTACTCTTTTTCTGCAGAAACTATATCTAGATATTTGTTGCAGGCACTAATACGAAGGAAGTAATGTTGCCATGCCATTTAGGTAATTTTACAAGATGTGATGTGCTTGGCCATTAATGTTTTAGTGTGTCCATTCCACGGTCTATAAAATGCCAAATATGGCATTGTTGCCGCTTCTGTGTTTGTGCAACTTCCTGATTAATGTTTTAGTGTGTCCATTTCACTATTACCTTCCTGAAGGATTCCAAATGTGGTTTGTACAGCTTGATTTTCTCAAAGATGATGAGATGGAGGACTTTCTCAAATGTGGTTTCTAACCATGTGTCCATTATCTCTAGGTTATTTGGTTTATTAAAAGGTTCCTTAAAAGGTTTAACTACATGTTCAACTGGATTTTCTGAATTTTTTGTAACTTTAACTCTCTGTATCAACTGTAACTTTCTGTGCACTAAATGGATTTTCTATTAAGTTTCTGTTCTGCTATCTACTGCTGTGCAGTGCAGCATTGATCTTAAGTTCTGTCTAGATAAACACATTTTATCATGCTCAAATGATCTCCAGTAAGCGCCTATTTGTGCTTGTCTGTAGTTTCTTACACCTTTTCTTTTCATAACTGCTTTCCTTGCTTTGGCCCTGGAGACAAACTTGAATACACAGGTGGCATCTTGATTGCTTTGCTCGTGGGTGAGATCTGTTTCAGCTTTGTAGTACCAGCTCCTTGTTTACCTTTTCTATTGATTGCCATTTCTACTGAAGTTTCTGAAGGAAAAAGCATCTTTGGCAAAAACGAAATTGAATTCAGTTAACAATTTCTGACTTTTCTGTTTACCTTTTCTTCAGAGAGGATCAGCAGCAGCACAAAGGCAGGGGATCATGGAGCGTGGACGAGCGTGGGAGACGGTTCGTGACGGCGCTGCCGGTTCTTGTTCACCGGAGGTGCCACATGCCGAGCTTCACCGACGGGCCGAGTAGCAGACCACGACGACTAGGCGAAACAGGAATCAATCCTTAGGGGGAAAAGTGGCCCGGAGGGCCAGAAGAACATCTTGAAGATATTGAGTGGCTCAGGGAAGCCAGGGGAGGCGCGACGGCGTCGAGCTCGTGTGTAGAAGCGGCGGTCAGAGTGGGAGGATACGGCGGCAATTGCGTCGATCCGCGACTTCGCAGGTGGGTGGCAAAGGCTGGTAGCGCAGATGGGCGCCGGGGAGGGGGGAGGAAGGAATGAGTGAGGTTTGTTTGCATTAGATTTAAAAGTAACAGGGTTTTTTGCAACAAAAAACTAAGCCACGACAAGAATTATTGGATGGAGGGAGTATGTGTTTTGATTTGAGATCTATTCAAAAACTTGTCACAAAAATACTAACTCTCTCGTACGCTTAATTAGTTTGTTGTGCACCATAAATCATCATCGGATGATTGCGACGATGGGCGTGTACAATTTCAGCCTTAGAACCAAGCAGTACATCATGGGCTCAATTACAAATGTGTATGTTAGACATGATAGAGTTGAAGCCACCTCTGATTCCTGAATCTGAACATATGAATCAATATCACATGTCATATTTTTACTTTGTTTTTTCGAGTGGAATGTTATCATATCTGATACATAATCCAAAATTATGCCAATCTTTTTTATCATATTTTTTATTTTTACTGTCCCGTAGAAACCCACGTGTATTTAACTAGTTCCAGCTTAAATAGCGTGCTGCTGAAATGTCGTTTCGTCGAGGACGCACGCCTGGGGGTGCCAAGGAAAAGGCCAATCAGTTTGTACTTCTGTCTGGGATGGGTCGCGTCGGCCCATCACCTTAGCTCGGTGGCGTCGCAAATGTCATTTCGTGTTTGTTGGGGGCCCAGTCGCGTCGGTCCGTCACCCGAGCTCGCTGTTTTTTTAAATTATTTTTGATTTGTTTTCACTAAAACGTATACAAAAAACATGCGAAAACCGGGAATGTTAAAAAACCCACAAAAAAAACCAATTTTAAACACCAAAAATACGTACACAAAGATTAAAAAAGTGAAAACCCGAGAAAACGCTGTGAACGCGACACGTGGGCTGTTCGATGGACCGGACCACGAATGAGTACTCTAGAACTAGTTGATTGCAATAAAGGAAAGGTCACCTTCAACGTGGATGATAAAGAACACACAGTGTATTTTTCGAAGAAGATCGACAAAAGGCAAGGCCTTAACTGAATAGAGAATATCGAGACCGTGAATATTGGACAATGGGATTGTCCTCTACACGTGCACCAAAAATACAAAACCATTATGGCGGGGACAATGCCTATTAAATTAAAGGTGCAATGATCACTTCATAAGAGGTGAGACTTTCTGCTCTATATATCGCTAGTTTATTGGTAAGATTTGATCAACCTTGCTGGCCAGCATGTTTTCTATAGGTAAAAAGTGGAGCTTGTTATGTTTTCAATTGCTTTAGCTTTTATTCTCTTTGCTGTACCAAGTTTATATGTTTTTGAAGCTTCACAATTCTAATCACTGCTTAAAATTTTCAGAAAGTTTTGCAGCTTTTTGAACTCCGAATTTTTTTCAATAGTGAAGTTTTCAGAAAAATTCCAGAAAAATAAAAATAAAAATTTCCATGCCGGGAATGATCCAGAGGTACCTTGGCTGACCAGGGGGGCACCAGTGGCCCAGGCGGCCAGCTGGCGCGGCCAGCCCCCTGGCCGCACCCATAGGGCGCTTGGGGCCCATAGGCCCCACCCCCAGGTATGTCTTCTTCCTCCTTCTTCCTCTCTCTCCAAAAACACGAATTCTGCACTTCTTCTCGCGTTCTTGCTGTTCTTGGAGGTGATTTTCGATCTCTCTCTACAGCCCACCATTTGAGCTGAGATTTTGAGCAAGTACTCCCTGGTATGCAACTCCTTCACCCCTCCAATTAGATTTTTTATTGGTGGCTCCATTTGTGAGTATTTAGTAGTTCTTGGTGCTGTTTAGATGAGCTTGCATGCATGTGTAGAAATTTATTCTCCAAGTTTTGATGAAAGTTTATGCCTTAGATAAGTGAGTAGAGTAGTTGACCTCAACTCACTTTCTTTAAATCCTTATTTTTGTGAATTTCCAAAATTTCAGAAATGAGTTTGCTAGGAAAAGCAAAGAGGTGGCTTGGGAAGAAGAAGCCCGAGCGCTCCGATCGAGTTATTAGAGCTGCAGCTTCACCCTCAGCTGCTAGGGTGAGCTACAATGAAGATCATGTGTCCTTGGAGTTACTGGAAGACACAAGTCCAGCGTGCGCGATGATCTACCCGTGCAATGAATTTCTTGAACATGTAGGAATTAATGAGGATTTTTACGGCCATTGCGCCAATGCAGGTTTGACACGGCTAGCACTATGCCGTGTGGTACAATATAAGAAGCTCACCTCCTGCTTTTTAACAGTTTTTGTTACAACCATGTTGCTGGAACCGTCGAGTTCAAAATTTACAATAATCTTATAACCTTGTCTTTGGCACAGTTTTGTGATATAATAGGTGTGTCGAACGCTGGTCAGACGGCGAGGGTGAACACTCAGCCCTCCGAGTTGAGGAATCTCTTCAACTCCCTTTGTAGACAGGAGGAGAGCGACATTCGGCGTACGAAGGTTTCCAGCATTTTATTCCCCCACATCAGGTATTTTTCATACTTTATTGCTAGAGGGGTGTTGGCTCGTGACAACACGAGCAACGGTTCTGCACGAGATTTCACTATTTATGTGAACGCCCTCTCTGATAGGAATGATTATAATGTGGGTGACTTAATTGCTCGACGCCTTGTTATGAATAGTAACAAGGGCGATTTATTTTGTGGTGTTTACGTCACACTTATCCTTGAGTCTTTTAACGGCACCCCGCATCCTGATGATGTTCCCTTTTCTTACGCAAGTCTTGATCTTGCTGCTCTGAAGAGGCATAAGTTTGTTACCACGAGTTCCCAGTTTGGTAACCTTGTTTATATTTTGAGGTTTGAAAATACCATTACTCGTGAGATCCGTCTACTTGCACCACTTTTGTTTGATCACACCCGCAGGAACGGATGGTCCTTCAATGATGTCCAGTTTGATGAGTTCATGGACCAGTATCAGCTGCATAACCCCATAGAGGGGTTGTGCCCGACGAGGAGGAGCATGGTGAGTTCCCACCTTTCCAGGGGGAGACCGTCACTCAGTATGGTGAGGGGTCTTCCTCTGCTTGCAGTGTAGGACCTTCCTCATGGGAGGACCTGAGGACTTCGGTGTACGCGCCGGAGGGCTCATACGACCCTTGGGCTTACCATCATCCCGGAGCAGGAGGCTCCTGGGGGCAGTAGCTACTTCCAACTTAGGCAAAAAGCCTAAGCTTGGGGGAGTACGTTCCCTTCTCACTTTTCCATTGTATTATCCGTTTTTATTTTTTGCCCCTTTGATCTTTTCGAAGTTTTTGCCTGTTCTTCTTTGTTCTTTTAATTTTCAAAAACAAAAAAAATATTTCTCTTTTCTTTCCCTTTCGTTAAACCTTTGAAAAACCCAAAAAGATTTCCTTTCTCTCTTTAGTTTTCTTTGCTTTCAGAGTTCATCTCGAGTCCGTGATGGCATTTGATTATATATTTCCCACGTTCGGTCGTGCAAGTGACAAGGCAGTAATGACGAAGATCGACGGAAGGGAAGCAACAAGGAAAACCGGTATGAACTCTTCTTGTTTCTACTTTTGTACATATGCATGTACTTATGATCTAGAGACCAGCTTGTAGCGACATAGTGCTATGCTTACAATGTTTTCCCAGTGTTCATGCTTTCTTTGTGGCTGATCTCAAATAGCTAGAGTGCATAATGTGTTGTTTAAATAATTTACATGCATTGCATTGTTCATGGTTTGGCATATTGAAGTGGTATTTCCCTTCGGAGAATTCTTGGATTGACTTGGCACATGTTCATGCCTTAATGACCTTTTTATTTCAGAATAGTTATATCACTTTCATGCCCGATTCAATGTTGCTTTGTCGCTCTGCATGATTATTACAATTATTGCTCTCTAGTTGGTCGCTTCCCAGTCTTTTGCTAGCCTTCGCTCGCACTAAGCGGAATTGTGCTTGTGTATCCAAACTCCTTTTCAAACCAGTTATTCCACTTGAGTCCACCATACATTCCTATATGTGGTATTTACCGGCCACCCCTAACTTAGAGTTTCTTGTGCCATCTCGAAATTTATTCGAAAGCTCCCCTTTTGTAACCGTACAAGCTCATGGTGCGGCGAGGGAAAGTCAGTATCTACCATGCCAAAAATATTTTGACGGAAGTTTTAACTAGTCAAATTTATGAAAACAAAAAGAGAGAGTTACACCTCCCCCATACTTGATGATGGGATGAAATGGACCAAATGCTGCTAATGATAGATGGAACGATAACCTCCTTCCATTCTTGAGGCAAAATAAAAGGTTCCATAGACCGTCAAAGGATTTATGGCCAAGGGAACAAAAAGTATAAGAAAAAGCATTAATATGGTTGGCATGGGAGATATTGAGAGACCTTTACCACTCATCGTTGACTGGAAAGTTCCACTTCTCAAAAGAATTTTGTCTTTGTTTTCAAAACCAAGATCTCTGGCAGATGTTTAGTCTTTGCTTCCAACCACGGGTTTTCAACCTTGCCATAAAAAAGCCACGGTTCAAGAGTCTCCCCTTCTTTCTTCAAAGCACCAACTATTGAGAGCATAATTGTCATTCTTAGTGTAACATACATTGTCCCAAATTACCACATTGTCTTCTGCATGATTGTGATATTGCTCGTCTGAAATTCTGAGTTCTAGTATCCTTTAAAACTCCGGAGGAGTTTCTGCATTTATGGTTTGCTTCACTCATGGAGGCTAGCGAGATACCACTCTAGTATGTTCAAGTTATGTGCATTGTGATCTTGTCTTGATTTTCGGCAACATATCATTTACTTTTGGTTGTTTGTGATTGATCACTTGAAAGAAGAATTGCTTCGTGCATTGTCCTCATAGCATTGTTTTGATACTTGCTAAACTCTTTTCGTAGTACCGGCTTATATACATCTTATGAAGCAAAAGAGTTTGTCAAAGTTTTCTTTGTCGCGTCCAGTTCGTTGAACAGAATTGCTTGAGGACAAGCAATAGGATAAGCTTGGGGGAGTTGATACGTCTCAAACGTATCTACTTTTCCAAACACTTTTGCTATTGTTTTGCCCTCATTCTTGCATGATTTGAACTAAACTAACCCGGACTGGCGCTGTTTTCAGCAGATATGTCTGTATGGTTTTATTGTGTGAAGGAAAATGGATTTTTGGACATCTCAGAAAATTCCCAGAAAAATTACAAAAAATCCACGCACCCGAAGTGGGGCCAGAGGGCAGCCAGGGGGCCTCAGGCTCCCTGCTGGCGCGGCCCCACCCCTGTAATGCGTTGTCTCGTGTTGCCTTCTTGTTGATGTTTGCTCGTGATTGCTTCGTAGTAATAGATCATCTCCGTTGATTGTCTTTCCAGTGTTTACTTCTTGTGTGCTCCAGCGGGTACTCTCGGAGACGTTGCGAGGTTGCGTTCGACTACACCTTCGACTTCGTCTTATCATCAGGTAAGGGGGAGCATATATCATGCTTATAAATTTCAGCTGACTCGCGCCTAGGTGTAAGATAGAACGACTGCTTGATGCTACCACTTCATATTCACGACTCTCAAATAAACCCAAACAGCCATGTCCTCCACATCCCAGCAAACCTTGTTCGGCTATGTTACTATCGCTCGCTGCTCAACCACTGCTTAGTATGCATGCTAGGATGCTATCAACTATTATCCTGTTACACCGTGGATTGGGCTATCACATTATTATATTGTTGTGGATGATATGATTATTATAATGTTGACTATATTCGATGAAGGATGGAAGGTCTAGGCTATCCCGCCCTGATGCTTTGTTCCATTCGAGTCACCTAGGACCCGAGTTTCGGGTATTGTGTCTCTTGACGAGCGTGCCTAACCGCATGTGGGATACTATGGGGTCCCCTTTTCTTACCTACCTAGCTTCAAACATTTCTAGTGGTGGCCCAAGCTGATTTACCATTTTCAAACCATGCATATATGTCTGTCGGGTCGCTCCTATAAGACATCCTTTAAACCAACGAGGGGCCAGCGGGGACATGGTTTTATTGTTGGTCCAACCTGTCCGGCTGAGGACCCGGCCTCATGTGAGAATTTACCGGCAATCCAAACCCGATGCATACGGTAGAGACCAGATCGAGAGCACGGCCGGCTCCTGAGATGGATGTCGACTCACTAGGGGCCACCTGGATTTGTGCGTTGTTAGTTAGAGGGACCTATCGTTTCGGATCTCTCGGAACTAAATCATAAAATGGTTGCCTGTGATGGGTAGCAACTGAGAGAGATGGGCGTGCGAGCGGAGCCTTGTAATGGGCAGTTGGTACGCCCCTGCAGGGTTAACTCTTTTCGAGAAGCCGTGTCCACGGTTATGGACGACTTGAGACCTACTCCTTGTTCATAGACAACTACAGCTGTGATAATCTTAATAACTTGATCAACGTGTGTGTGCCTTCACTTTTCTTCTCCGTCGGGATGCGAAGGGGAGGACAAGGATATGATAGGTGTTATGTTTGCATAAGTAGCTGATAGCAGACTTGTTGGAGGCGATTCCTCATCGACTGCTTCGTTCTCATCTTACTCTAAATAGATCGATAGCCACTTATATAATACTAGTGCGGCTACAACTTCAACCACTACCCCCATATTACCGTGAGAAGTTAGTTACAAGACTTTTTGACGAGGGGGTGACCCCACGACTCCTGCGTGTGAGGATACCTGGTGTGCGTGAAGACAGAAGGCCCGCTGGAAAGCCTCGACAGGCCCACGACTGGTCCAATCAAGACACCGACGTAGGAGTCCGCGACTGATCTGGAAGGCACGACTTGGCGCACAAGGCAAGACTAGGACTAGGAAATTATCTCTGTAATCTAGGACAGACTCCCCGAGACCTAGCCTAGTATATAAAGGCTGCGCGGGGAGACGTCTCGAATATCCAAGATCCAATCTACTCTCCTGGCCTTGCGAGAACTCGCCTTGGCCTCCCTTGTAATCGCCCCCTCCCGCAATAATATCGAGCAGGAAGTGCTTCTCCTGTTAGTCGACGAGTATCGTCCAACCTGTTCCTTCTCTATGACTAACCCAGGGTCCCTGACCATGGGATTTTCTGAGGCTGATCCTCGTCAATTGGCGCCGTCTGTGGGAACACAGTAGGTTGGAATCGCGATCTCGGCGGCCTCGTCACCAGCAACCGTCAAGGCAGCGACTCCGTCAACACTCATCGACTCCATGATTCGAGCAGACTCCGATCTGTTTGGGTCCCTCGGCTTCATGGCTCACCTTCCGACCTTTCGACCGGCCTTCGCCAATCTGCGCACTGGCATCAACCTGACCTTCGGAGCGTACCAGATCTACATCAACCACTGGGGAACCCTCCGCCTCACGGATAGCACTCGAGCACCCGCAGCAACAACCGCTACAGCAGCGATTGAAGCAACACCCGCCCTCGCGCCGACCCTGCGAGTCAGTCACGACTCCCAACCCAACACAAGACGTCACGACACTCGCGACTACTCGAGTGGACCGACACCATGGAAAAAGCGCAACATGCACGCAAGCAAGACATCAGTCAGGACACCGTCCCAGGTGTTCATGGCGGAAGTCCACGAGCCAACCGCAGATGACAAAGGCCAAGACGACGACCCGAGCAGTCGTCGAGACGCCCGCTTGAGCAGCAAAACCAGTGATCCCGACAACATCGGCCAGGTCACCGTCACACTTGGATAACCAGGAACCATACCATGACAAGTGTATAAAGAACTGGAGCACAGCAATCACAGGAGCGACGAGCCAGAAAGAACTAAGCGCCAGACCCCAGGCACGACAAAAGAGGACCATCACTGACAAGGGGGTGACCCCACGACTCCTGCGTATGAGGATACCCGGTGCGTAGGAAGACAGAGGGCCCGCTGGGAAGCCTCGACAGGCCCACTACTGGCCCAACCAAGCACCAACGTAGGAGTCCGCGACTAATATGGAAGGCACGACTTGGCGTACAAGGCAATACTAGAACTAGGAAACTATCTTTGTAATCTAGTACGGACTCCCCGAGACCTAGCCTAGTATATAAAGGCTGGGAGGGGAGACGTCTAGATCAATCCAATACACAATCTACTCTCCTGGTCTTGCGAGACCTCGCCTTGGCCTCCCCTGTAATCACCCCCTCACGCAATAATATCGAGCAGGAAGTGCTTCTCCTGTTAGCCGACGAGTATCGTCCAACCTGTTCCTTCTCTATGACTAACCAGGGTCCCTGACCATGGGATATGCCAGGGCTGATCCCCGTCAATTGGCGCCGTCTGTGGGAACTACATAGGTTGGAATCACGATCTCGGCGGTCCCGCCTTCAGCAAATCAAGACTCAAGGACTAGAACCAGATCTAGCCTGCTCGAGGAATTCAAGTTCACCACAAGCATCTCCATCGGTCCGTCAAGATCACCTAGCCTGCAATCGAATCAAGTCGAGCACCCCAACGACCGCCATACCCATCGCCGACGGAAAAGAACTCGACGACCTAGAAGACAAGCCCGAGGACTGCACACGGGAACCCCACCCGAGGAGTCGCGGCGCATGACAGAAGACTCGCCCACCAGTCGACGACCCGCCGCCGCCCGGACTCCCGCCACGCGACAAGACAACGACTCCGAAACCTAGACCGGATAATACTACGACCTAGACCGAAGACCAGATGAATTCGCCAACTTCATCCGGAACCAATCACTCAGCAAAGGGATAGAGCTTGACCCAAGATTCCACAACCGAATAGAAGACCACTCGCAGATCTTCCAAATCTCAAGGAGAAGAAAGCACGCTGGCTCCAGTAAACTCACAGCCAAATAGCAACTGGAAGGACCTTGCACGATCCACTGTTTCAAAGACAGTTGGGGACACCTCAGAGCAAGCCACACCCTAGGAGATTGTCGCCTATTCACCGAACTCTCCAACAGCCTCAAGGAGGAAAAGCAGCGCGAAGCCAAGCGCACTCGAAGAAGAGCGCAGTCACCAGCACCAAGTACAGAAAGGAAATACCCCACGTCCCATGTAAGAATCTGCATGATCCAAGAAGGAAGACCCTCAAAATCAAAGCAAGACGCCTACACCCTACAGGCCGAAGCAGCCGAAGGCCTAAAGAGAGCAGAAATCTACCAACTGCGTGGCGCTAAGACCAGGATCACCTTCTCTCAGAGAGACCACCCGCCAGCAGTCCCAAGGCCGGGGCACGCACCCCTGGTCCTCGAAGCCCAGATCGGAGGTTACTACATGGACAGAGTCTTCATGGACGGAGGCAGCAGCCTAAACATAATCTTTGCCAGCACCCTACGCAAGATGCTAATCCCACGATCAGTTTGGAAGAAGTCAGGCACAACAATATATGGCGTAGTTCCGAGCGAAGCAGCCACCTCCATCAGAACAATCGAGCTTAATGTGATCTTCGGCAGCAAGCGCAACTTCGCAAAGCAAGTCCTCGAGTTCAAAGTGCTCGACTGGTAGTCCCAGTATCACGCCATACTCGGGCGACTAGCGTTCGCACAATTCATGGAGGTCCCGCACTATGCATATCTCAAGCTCAAGATGCTAGGACCTGCAGGAATCATCACAGTCAAGGGAAGTTTCACCAAATCGGACCAGTGCGACCGCGACTTCCACAAAGTCTCCGACACGTTTGGAGCCCAACAACAGCTCAAAGAAATAGCTATGGTAACGGACAAAAGCATATTTCCGCTGGCAAGCCGAAGCGAGTCAAAAGAATTCGGCCACGACTTCGGCACCGACAGCGACACAATCACACACCAAGTCCACCCATTAGACCCATAAAAGACGGTCCGCGTATATGCCCACCTCCCAGAAGAACAAGAAACCGCCCTCATAACCTTCCTTTGTGAAGAGTGGAAAATTTTCGCCTGGTGCCCAGCCGACATGCCCGGAATACCGCTAGAATTTGCAGAACACGCGCTCCACATCAAGCCAAACACTAAGCCAGTAAAGCAGGAGATGCAACGATTCTCAGAGCCCAAACGCAGAGACTTCGGAGAAGAATTCAACCGACTACTTGACGCACAGTTCATCCGAGAGACGAAGAAAGCAACCTGGATAGCAAACCCAGTCCTAGTCTCTAAAAAGGACACTGAGGTACTGAGGATTTGCGTCGACTATGGGCCTGTCAACAAGCACTGCTCAAAAGACCACTTCCCCCTGCCGAGAATCGATCAAATAATCGACTCCACAGCAAGATGCGACCTCCTATCCTTCCTCGACGCATACTCAGGATACAATCAGATCAGGATGAAGGAAGAAGACGAAGAGCACACCTCGTTCATCACCCCCTACGGCGTATTCTGCTATCAAACAATGCCCTTTGGCCTAAAAAATGTCGGAGCCACGTACCAGCGAATGATGCAAGCATGCTTGAGAGACCAGATTGGCAGAAACGTCCAGGTCTATGTAGACGACATTGTCATCAAAACCTACAGCGCAAACACGCTACTCGACGACCTCCGTGAAACATTCGCGGCCCTCAACAAGTACAGAATCAATCTCAACCCAAAAAAATGCGTGTTCGGCGTCCCAGCCGGAAAACTACTCGGGTACATGGTCTCTGCCCGAGGAATCAAAGCAAACCTCGAAAAGGTCCAAGCAATCGCCAAGATGCAAAGGCCAACCAACATCAGAGGCGTGCAGCAACTCACAGGAAAACTCGCAGCATTGAGCCGTTTCATCAGCAGGCTAGGAGAAAGGACCTTACCGTTCTACAAACTGCTGAGAAAAGGAGAAAAATTCGAATGGACCGAGGAAGCCCGCAATGCATTCGCAAACCTAAAGAAAATCCTCTCGACCCCACCAATCTTGGCGGTGCCTAAAGAACGGGAGAAGTTGTACCTCTACATAGCAGCGCGCAACAGTGTCGTGAGCACGGTGCTCGTCGTCGAGCGCGCAGAAGAAGGAAAAATTGAGCATACAAAGACCAATCTACTACCTCAGCACGCTACTCACAAAGCCACAGCAACGGTACCCGCACTACCAGAATCTCCTGCTCGCCATTATCATGACCTCCAGGAAAGTATCGCACTACTTCGACGAACACTCCATCACAATCGTGAGCAGTGCACCACTCGCGGACATCCTCAACAATCCCGGAGCGATCGGCCGAGCCGCTGAGTGGAACATGGAGCTCAGCCGCAAGATCTGCAGTTCAAACACCCAACAGCAATAAAAGCCCAAGTACTCCCAGACTTCCTGCTCGAGTGGGCAGAGGTCCAAACACCAGGTCCCCCAGACCTATCCAACTCATGGACGATGTATTTCGACGGATCCAAAAGACAGAAAGGAGACGGAGCAAGCGTTGTACTAGTCTCCCCCAAAGGAACGAAGCTCAAATACATCCTCCAGATCAAGTTCAGCAATTCCTCCAACAACGAAGCCGAATACGAGGCACTACTCGACGGCATGCGCATGGCAAAAACTTGCGGCGCCACTCGCCTCTCGATCTATGGAGACTCCAACCTCGTCATCCAGCAGGCGATGAGAGACTGTAACGTAGTCGCAGACAACATGACAGCCTACCAGAAGCTCTATAACACACTAGAGGGAGGATTCGATGGCTGCGAACTCAACTACATCCCCAGAGCAAATAACACAGAAGCCGACGAACTTGCGAACATCGGATCGACTCGAGGACCAATACCACCAGGTGTTTTCCTCGAGAGAATCAACTAGAGATCAATCAAAGAAAAGCCAGCGGAACCCAAGGTAGTCGCAGAGGAAGATGACACAAATGAACCAGCACAGGTAGCAGCAACGAGCACAGCCGACGACACAAGCAGCCAAGCGACCGAAGCCGAAGAACCAGCAGCACTCGAAGACCCAGCCTGGGCAAAACCTTTCCTTCGATTCCTAATCGAGGGCACCCTACCACAAGACGTTGCAGAAGCCCGACGCATCAGTCGGCGATCTAAAGCATTCACAGCAATCAACAGACAACTCTATAAGCGCAACATTCTCAGGTCCTCCAAAAGTGTATAGATGAAGAAGACGGCAAAGCCCTACTGCTCGAGATCCACGAAGGCACCTGCGGACATGACGCAGGCAGTCGAGAAATCGTGGCCAAGGCCTTTAGAGCAGGTTTCTACTGGCCGACCGCTATGAGAAATGCAGAGGATATCGTACGGCATTGCATCGCCTGCCAAAAGTTCGCCAGCAGGCCACATGCCCCAGCATCGGAACTCAAAACCATACCGTTATCGTGGCCATTTTCCACATGGGGACTCGACATGGTAGGCCCACTCAAGAAATCCTCAAAAGGAGAAAGAGCACACCTACTAGTCGCAGTTGACAAGTGATAACCCACAAGTGTAGGGGATCGCAACAGTCTTCGCGGGTAAGAGTAACCCAATTTATTGATTCGACACAAGGGGAGCCAAAGAATACTTATAAGCCTTAGCAGTTGAGTTGTCAATTCAACCACACCTGAAAAAGCACTAGACAAGATATAAGTAGAAACGGTGTGTTGACGGGTGTAGCCTTTAAGACTTCCCCAATCACCAACACCACAAAGTAGTAACAAAGTAGTAGGAGCAACAAAGAAAGTAAAAGTAACAACGAAGGTAATGAAGGTGAAAGATGGACCAGGGTTCAAGGTTTCACTAGTGGTACCTCTCTAGGCAAAAGAACAAGGTGTTGGGTGAACAAATTACAGTTGGGAAATTGATAGAATTGCACCAACTCTAGCCAAAGAACAAACAAGAGCATCCTAGTCTAAGAACCAAACATAGGCATGTGTTCCTTATGTAGTTGTACGTGCTTGCAATAAGAACTTTGCACAACATCTTTTCTCCTACCATCCAGCTACGAACAGGGCCACTTAAGGAACTTATGGAGATTAAGGTGCTCCTGCGGCGGAGCACCGGAAGAAAGCATTAACACTTCATGAAAACATGTGATCCTCAAATTATAGCCCATCCCCTTTGGTGTCCCAAGCTGTCACCATTGGGATTGCCGGTTCCGGACTATAATAGGTGCATACAACCGTAGATAAGATCTAGAACAACAATTATAATCATGCAACCATAACGTGCTCAGATCTGAGATCATGCTACTCGTGCACTAGTAACAAGCATTAAGAACAACAAATTGCAGCAACAATAATTCATAAACCTCTTAGGACTGAACAAGGTAACAATTCATCGGATCCCAACAAACACAACACCAATTACATCATATGGATCTCAATCATGTAGGGCAGCTCATGAGAACATGGTATTGAGGATCTAGGGGATAGAATACCACATAGCTACTGCCAAGAACCCGTAGTCCAAGGAGGAACTACTCAAGAAGCATCATTGGGGGAAGAAGAGTCGATGAAGATGGCCCTGGGGGCCAAGGCCCTCCCCGGCAGGGTGCCGGAGCAGGATCCTGGTGACCCCCGAAGCTAGTTTTTGATGGCGGCGGAGATCGGAATCGCTTCTGGAAAAAGTACTTCGATATTAGGGATTTCCTCCTCGGGGGTAAAAATAGGGGCCAAAGGGGGCACCGAATGGGCCACCAGGCAGCCAGGAGGGTGCCTGGCGCGGCCTAGGGCTGGGCCGCGCCATGGACCCTTCTGGAGTCCTGGTGGTGGCCCTCCCTTCCTTCCTTGGTGTTTCCGGAGGCTTTCGGGACGCTGATTTTTTATATAATTTTTCCGGAATTTTTGGAGCACTTTTAATGGCCGGAAAACCTGAAATACAAAAACAGCAGAAAACAGGAACTGGCAAATGGGTGCATTGAGTTAATAGGTTAGTCCAAATATGCTCAAAAGTGTATGAAAGTTCAATCAAAACATGGCAAAGTCACACAAAACATGCATGGCACAAGCAGAAATTATAGATACGTTTGGGACGTATCGACAAGTTCACCAAATGGATCGAAGCAGTACCAATCACTAGCTCAACAGCCCTCACGGCAGTTAACTTCATCAAGTCAATCATCTTCAGATTCGGAGTACCACACAACATCATCACAGACAATGGTACAAACTTCACAGCAACAGAATTCCAAAACTTCTGTCAAGAGCTGGGCATCAAAATCAACTACGCATCAGTCGCACACCCACCGTACAACGGCCAAGTGGAGAAAGCAAACGGCCTAGTATGCGGAGGAATAAAGAAACGACTCCTTGCACCACTAGAACAAGCCGCAGGCAACTGGGTAGAGGAACTTCCCGCGGTACTATGGAGCCTGCGCACCACCCCAAACAGCTCAACCCAGTATGCACCTTTCTTCTTGGTATACGGGGCAGAAGCAGTACTGCCGCACGACTTAAAATTTGGAGCCCCCAGAATCTCAGGGTCCGAAGAGGAAGAGGCATAAGAAGCGCTGCAGAACAACAAAGACACAGCAGACGAAGCACGGGACACAACCATCACAAGATCTGAAGGATACCAGGACAAACTGCGCACATATCAAAGCAGTCGCCTGCGGACCAGAACATTCACCAAAGGAGACCTCGTGTTACGGCTAATACAGGAAAAAGTGCAGAAGCTTGCCCCGCAATGGGAGGGTCCGTTCATAATCTTGGAAGTCATAAAAAGTGAAGGAATTATGACTTTTACATGTATGCTCATGATGAGATAATTGGCACTTTCGTACCACAACTTGACGAGCATCACCACAGACAAAGTAGCAACCCAGTTGATACGTCCCAAATGTATCTATAATTTCTGCTTGCTCCATGCATGTTTTGGGTGATATTGCTATGCTTTCGATACACTTTCATACACTTTTGATCATATTTGGACTAACCTATTAACTCAGTGCACCAAAGTGCCAGTTTCTGTTTTCTGCTGTTTTTGTATTTCAGGTTTTCCCATTACTTAAAGTGCCAGAAAAATTCCGGGAAAAATATATAAAAAATCAGCGCTCCAGAAGCTTCCTTACGCCCGAAGGAGAGCCGGAGGGGGTCCACCAGTCACCGAGGCGGCCACCCGGCGCGGCCTAGGGGTAGGCCGCGCCGACTACCCGCCTGGGCGACTGGAACCTCCCCTGGTGGCCCCCCTTGGCCCTTATTTTTACTCGCGTCACGAAAACCCTGATTCCAGAACCCTTTTCTCAAGAAGCAATTCCGATCTCCGCCGCCATCGCCACCAAGTTTCGGGGGACCAGAATTCCTGTGTCGGCACCCGTCCGGGACGGGGAAGTGCCCCTGGATTCGTCTCCATCGACGTTGCTTCCTCCTTCCATGATGCCATGTGGTCTTCTCTCTCTCCCATGATGTGATTTTCATTGTGATCATAAGCTATGTTAATCTAGGATGATCCCATGATGTTTCCCCTTCTTCTATGTATTGGATTGGTGTACTCACTTGATCTTATCTAGTATAATCCACGAGACCAGGGTGACAGCGGTCTATTGGACATGGGTTAGAAGAATATTTTCATGAGTGATTTCCTCTTTTGTGTGTGGATTGAAGATTGAGAGTCTCTTGGTGCTTGTCTTTGACTATCCTTTAGATATGTTGTGGTGATTGTGGTACTCTCTTTGGATGGCCGCGGTGACATTGGGAAATCCATAGATGAGAACTATGAACTCTGAGGTGTGCTTTTGTAGCCCTACACAATTCTCGTCCTCTCTTGACCACAAAGGAATGACTTCCGAGTACGTCTCCATTGCATGTTTTATGGGAAATATCATGTGATTAGACTATGTTAATGTTGTTGGGGGTTGACATTAGTGAAAGTATGAAGCATAGGCCTTGTTTCCACCATTGCAACACCGTTTGTGCTCACTTTTGTCGCTTGCTACCTTGCTGTTTTTATATATTCAGATTTATATTACCTTGCTTTGCCACCCCTATCACCCATATTTTTCCATTTCTTCGCCGAACTAGTGCACCTATACAATTTGCCATTGTATTAGGTGTGTTGGGGACATAAGAGACTTCTTGTATCTTAATTGTAGGGTTGCTTGAGAGAGACCATCTTCAACCTCTACGTCCTTGAGTTCGATAAACCTTTGGTCATCCACTTAAGGGAAATTGTTGTTGTCCTACAAACCTCTGCACTTGGAGGCCCAACATAGTCTACAAGAATAGAAGCGTGCGTAGACATCAAGCTATTTCTGGCGCAGTTGCCGGGGAAGTAAGTGTTTGAAGGTATATCTTTAGATCTTGCAATTAAATCTTTTCGTTTCTTGTTTTTAGTTTCACTAGTTAGGCTTATGGAAAACCGCACTCTTAGTTCGTTGCTTGGGGAAGGCCGCTTTACCGCACCCGTGGTAGAGAAGTCTCCTCCACCTACTGAATGTATCCCGTTCCAAATACCACATAGGATAATTGAAATAATTAGGAATGATTGTTATGATGGAACAGTCAATCCTAGTATTCATTTGTTGAAACTTACAGAACTTTGTGAGTTATTTAAGATTTCAGGTTTGACAAGAGATGCAGTCATGAGGAAATTATTTTCCTTGTCACTGAAAGGAAAAGCATTGGAATGGTATAGGATACTAGATGATTCTCACCTGCTGGATTGGGAAGAGATCCAGTCTCTTTTTTACTCCAAGTTTTATCTTCTTCATGAAGTCCATGAGAATAGGAGTTATGTGTATAATTTTATCCTCATGACTGAGAGAGCATAGCTCAAGCTTGGGGGAGACTGAAAACGTTAATGCTAAAATGTCCTAACCATGGGCTCCCCAAAGATATGATTATTACTAATTTCTATGTGAGGCTCTCTCGACAGTATAAAGACTTGCTCGATGCTTCCTCTATGGGTTCTTTCACAAACGAAAAGATTGATCCTAAATGGGAACTCCTTGAAAGAATTCAACGCAACACTGAAGATTGGGAGATCGACAAAGGTAAAGAGTCAGGTATAATTTATGAGTATGATTGCATTAAGTCCTTTGTTGAAACTGCAAGTTTTAATAAGTTTAGTGCTAAGTTTGGGCTTGATTCTCAAGTCCTTGTTGATTTCCTCAAATCTTTTGCTTCACATCTTAATATGCCTAAGGAGGATTGGATCAAGCATCATGAACCTTTTAAAGAGTTTTGCAAAGAAAATAAAATTGTTCATGATGATTGCAACATGCATGATCCAATTCCTGAAAATGAAGTTTTATACAATTTAATTTTTGTGGAGTGGATATACCTTGTGAAAGTCCTATGATTGAAGAAGAGAAGTATTGTAAGCCACATAAGCATGAAAGAACAATCACTTGGGTCAAAGATTTAAATGAAATTGCTAGAGAATTGTGTAACCTTTATCCTTTTACTTATGAACTTTGTGGTATAGAGGGTCACTTTAATTTTCAATGCATGAACTTTCAAAACATAAGGGTTAACCAGTTGTGTGATAACATGATCACCCCTGATCTTTATGATGAACTTATGTTATTTTTGATGTGTGAAGAGTTATCAGAAAATACTTCTTGTCTAGATGTTAATGCCTTAGGAATAAACAACACTTTGCAAAAGTTCCATCTCTATTGTGTTGTTAATTGCCATGAAAATGATTACATAAGTAAGATTAGAAAGGAGGGAACTTTACCAAAGTATAAATTGTCTCTTATATTTCTATTAATAAAAAGGAGAGTTTCTCCCAAGTTTCCCTTATTGTTTCTAATGATAAACCAGGATATATGGAGAAACTTCATCTCCAACCACTCCCTCCTAAGGTGAAGAAGAAGAAAAAGAAGAGGAGGAGGAAGAGGAGAAATAAGGAAGAAGAATGGGTATCAACCTGGCCTGAGCATATTCCTCGCATCAATTTTTATCCTAACGGACATAAATTTATGGAGGATGGTGAGCTTGATTGCATTCATTATTATCCTGATGTTAAGTCCGTAAGCACTATTGAAGATAATTTTGATTATGATATGCATGTTACTTTTTGTGATTGGGAAAATGATGATAATGCTACTTATGATCTTAAAAATCTTTTTGGTACCAACTCTGAGAGTGATGATATGGAAAGCTCTAAGCTTGGGGATGATAGGATTGCAAGTCCTTTACCCATTAGTGATGTGATAATTGATAATTCTTTTGTTAGTAAGAATAAAGAAAACATGTTTACAAATATAGTTGCTAGCAATGATAATGCTCTTCTCTACTATGATGATGTTATAACTCCTATCTATAGCGATTGTAAAGGTACCTATGACATAAGGAAAAATTATCCTTATGAAACTTGTCATAATCATGGAGGGAATTACTCCCTTGATGAAAACCATCTTCCTAATACACAATTAATCTATAGTGTTCAAGTTGTTTATGATTGTCCTACTCACACTATTACCAATGAGAAAGATTGTGCTTATCTGGAGAGTAAGAGTACCTTTTTTCATGTGGATCATGGTAAGAATGCTTTATGTGATACTTATATTGTTGAGTTTATTCTTGATCCCACTGAAAATTATTATGAGAAGGGAACATATGCTTATAGATATTTCAATAATATCAAGTTCCCTCTCTTTATGTTGAAGGTTTTGAAGCTGCACTTGTTTTGCCTTCCTATGCTTATTGCTTTGTGCTTCAATGAATTATTCTATTGCAATATTCCTATGCATAGGAAGCATGTTAGGCTTAAATGTGTTTGGTATTTTCTTCTTGATGCTCTCTTTTGTTTTTCAACTCTTATTCCTACGAGAGCATCATTAAAGTCTTAAGCCTATCTTTATGGCTATAAAGAAAGAGCTCTAGGGAGACAACCCTTGTTATCTTTACTTTCAGTTTGTTCTTTCAGTTTTTAGTGGTCTTGATGATTGTTACTACTGTAGCAACATAATTGTATCTTTATTTTCAAGCTTTGTGCCAATTTTAGCCTCTGATTGCAAGAAAGTTCAAAAGTTGTGACATGTTGTCCAGAAAACAGATTCTGTCCTTGGACAGAAGAATTCGAATAAAATCACCAGATCATCTTTTTGATCTGAATTGTTTTGGCAGCATGCTATATACAATTGGCTTTCGAGTGTCTGTTCTGAGTTTTTTGATTTGAGTTGCATAAGTGCCCCCAAAAAAATTATTTATTACCTGCTGGTCTGTTTTTCACAGATTCTGCCCTGTTTTCCCTTTTCTTCGTTTTGCATACCTTCAGCTTGCTTTTTCTTTGCAAAAACTTTTTGGCAATCTTGAGAAACAGTAGATCTTCAAGAATATCTTTCTTTCCAGTAGCGAAAAATTATTTTATTGTGGGTACTAACCTCTCTAATCAGATTATGATGAGTTATGTATGAAGGGAGTTTTCAAGTGTGCGAGGGAAGATGATAAAAGAAGATGCAGGAGGGTCAAACGCTCAAGCTTGGGGATGCCCCCGTGCACCCCCAAGAAATATTCAAGGAGACTCAAGCATCTAAGCTTGGGGATGCCCCCATGCATCCCCTTCTCCATCAACAATTATCAGTTCGTCCTTCGTTCCACTATATTTTTATCACTTCATGTGTTATGTGCTATGCTTGAAGCGTCTTTCTCTTTTCTTTTTAGTTTATTTAGTTTTTCTTGCTTTTCTTAACAAGTTGGATCCTAGCCTTCATTGTTTGGGAGAGAAACACGCTCCACTCCACTTTAGAACACAACATAGGCTTGCATGCTTATCTTCTTGTGTGTGTTCTTTATCTTTTCATAGCTGCTGCCATGCTTAGCTCTTAGTTTTCATGCTTATATTTTTAAGAGCTTTTATTTAGGTTGTTGCTTCTGTAACTCTCTTGAGTTTTCATGCTTATCTTGTTAAGAGAGTTGGCTTCTGTGGCACTGGTTGATATGTCTATGATAAAAATGCTATGTGCATAATGTTGCTTAGTAGTTCATGTTTTCTTATGGTTAGTCTCAAATAGCTGGGGGTTCTTAATGTGTTATTGAAATACCAGCATGATTAGTTTGCCTATGATGTGGTATGGTTTAGTGATATCTTCCTACAAGAATTTATTTTGATTGACTTGGCATATTCTGATGCATATTTGAGACTGTAAAGAAAGTCTATCAAGCCTTGATGATCTTTAATTTCTGAGTAGTGATATAACTTCCATGCCCGATTCAATGTTGCTTTGTCGCTCTGCATGATTATGGCCTTCATTGCTCTCTTAGTTGGTCGCTCCCAGTCTTTTGCTAGGCTTCACCTGTACTTAGCGGACTGACTGCTTGTGCATACAAAATCCTTGAAACCAGTTATGCCATATGAGTCCACCATACCTTCCTATAGATGGTATTTACTTGCCATTCCTAACAAAGACTTTCTTGTGCCATCTCAAAATTGTTCAAAAAGTTTCTCTTTTGCACCCGTACAAGTTCATGGAGCGGTAGGTGGTGATCGGTATCTTCCATGCTAAAAGTGTTTTACTCCTTGACAAAGTTTATTCTAGTCAAATTTATGAGGCAGAGGCCGGTCTGCCGTTGACTGGAAAGTTACACTCCCAAAAATGTTTTATCTCTGTTTTCAAAACCACGAGCTCTGGTATCTGTTTAGTCTTTGCTTCCAGCCACGGGTTTTCAACCTTGCCATCGAAAGCCACTGTTCGAGAGTCTCCACCTTGTTTCTTCAAAGCACCAACTAGGAGAGCATGATTGTCATTCTGAGTGTAATGTGCATTGTCCCAAAGTACCATTGTCTTCTGCATGATTGTGATACCGCATATTTTGAAATCATTGTATATAGTCATCACTTAAACTTCAGAGGGGCTCCTGCATTTATGTTTTGCTTCACTAAAGGGGGCAAGCGAGGTATCACTTTGTCATGTTTGCACACCATGCTCACTACAAATCTATTGGGTGTTTTAGTATCATATTGTAAACTTTTAGTTATTTGTGATATTCTCATGAGGCAACTTAAGTACTAAAGATTCATTATCTCAATAAGCATTTGTCATGTGATTGTGAAAGACTCTTTGGTAGCATGTCACCACAGAAATTATGCTTGTTATCATTTACCTACTCAAGGACGAGCAGGAATTAAGCTTGGGGATGTTGATACGTCCCAAACGTATCTATAATTTATGCTTGCTCCATGCATGTTTTGGGTGATATTTCTATGCTTTTGATACACTTTCATACACTTTTGATCATATTTGGACTAACCTATTAACTTAGTGCACCACAGTGCCAGTTTCTGTTTTCTGCTGTTTTTGTATTTCAGGTTTTCCCATTACTTAAAGTGCCAGAAAAATTCCTCGAAAAATATATAAAACATCAGAGCTCCAGAAGCTTCCTTACGCCCGAAGGAGAGCCGAAGGGGGTCCACCAGTCAATGAGGCGGACACCCGGCGCGTCCTAGGGGTAGGACGCGCCGGCTACCCGCCTGGGCGACTGGGACCTCCCCTGGTGGCCCCCCTTGGCCTTATTTTTACTCGCGTCGCGAAAACCCTGATTCCAGAACCCTTTTCTCCAGAAGCAATTCCGATCTCCTCCGCCATCGCCACCAAGTTTTGGGGGACCAGAATTCCTGTGCCGGCACCCTTCCAGGACGGGAAAGTGCCCCCGGATTCATCTCCATCGACGTTGCTTCCTCCTTCCATGATGCGGGAGTAGTTCTTCCTCGGGGATGAGGTTTCTACCAGTAGCTATGTGGTCTTCTCTCTCTCCCATGATGTGATCTTGATTGTGATCAGAGGCTATGTTAATCTAGGATGATCCCATGATGTTTCCCCTTCTTCTATGTATTGGATTCATGTAGTCACTTGATCTTATCTAGTATAATCCCCGAGACCATGGTGATAGCAGTCTATTGGACATGGGTTAGAATAATATTTTCATGAGTGATTTCCTCTTTTGTGTGTGGATTGAAGATTGAGAATCTCTTGGTGCTTGTCTTTGACTATCCTTTAGATATGTGATAACCCTCAATTGTAGGGGATCGAGATAGTCTTCGCGGGCAAGATAACCCAATTTATTGATTCGACACTTGGGGACACAAAGAATACGTACAGGCTTTGACAATTGAGTTGTCAATTCAACCGCACCTGAAATAAACACTTGCTTGCACAAAGGTATTAGTAGCAACTGTGATATGGTAGTGGTGGTAATGATAATAGTGGTGATATTGATAGTGGAATAGCAAAGGTAAACAACTAGTAACCAGCAGAAGGAAAACACTGTAGGCTAGGGAGATGGATGGTTGGGCGATGCTTGGATGAGAACGAACATGGAACAAATTCTAACTTGGGAAAGGCTCACAGAAAATAAAGGATCATCTAGGAAAATATCAAACATCAGGCATCTATCCCAAGGTAGTTGTATGTGCTTGCAATAAGAACTTTGCACAACATCTTTTGTCCTACCCTCCCGCTACAAACGGGGCCAAAAGGAACTTAGGGAGATTAAGGTACTCCTGTCAAAGAGCACCGGAACAAAGCATTAACACTTCATGGATACACGGAATCCTCAAATCATAGTCAATCCCCTTTGGTGTCCCAAGCTGTCACCATTGGGATCGCCGGTTCCGGACTATAATAGGTGCATACAACTCATAGATAGGATCAAGAACACCACAAACTCAAGAAATAAAAGGGTGATCAGATCTGAAATCATGGCACTCGGGCCCAAAGTGGCAAGCATTAAGAGCAACAAGTTGTAATAGAGATGATAAACACCAAGTAGATGATAGGCAACTTGCCCCCAACAATATGATTGAACTATTACATGATCTACCTCATCCAATCCCTACCATCCCCTTTGCCTACAGCAGGGAATTACTCACACATGAGAGGAGAAGTCATGGAGGGGTGATGGAGAGGCGATGATGATGACGATGGCGATGATTTCCCCCTCACCGGAGGCCAAGTTAGCCTCCAGATTAGCTCTCCGAGGAAGAACAGAGGGTTGCGGCGGCTCCGCGACGTAGATTGGAAAAGCGACTTCTGTTTCGGGGTTTCTGCGTCGGTAGAATAAATAGGGGCCAAGGTAGGTCACCAGGGGGTGTGGGACCCAGCCAGGAGGGCAGGTGGCGCGGCCAGGGGCTGGGCCGCGCCAGGCACCCTCCTGGCTGCCCTATGGCCCCCCTTTGGCCTGGTGGAAGCTTCCGGAACGCTGATTTTTTATATATATTTTTGAGTTTTTTCCAGCGTACCTAAATATCCAGAAACCTGCATAAAAGAAAACAGCAGTAGTAGCTCTGCTGAAAACAGCGTCAGTCCGGGTTAGTTTCGTTGAAATCATGCAAGAATGAAGGCAAAACAATAGCAAAAGTGTTTGGAAAAGTAGATACGTTTAGGACGTATCAACTCCCCCAAGCTTAGCTATTTCTTGTCCTCAAGCAATTCAGTTCAACGAACTGGACGCGACAAAGAAAACTTTGACAAACTCTTTTGCTTCATTAGATGTATATAAGCATGTACTACGAAAGAGTTTAGCAAGTTTTGACACCATGCTACAAGGACAATGCACGAAGCAATCCTTCTTTCATGTAATCAGTCACAAACAAACAAAAAGTAAACAATATGCTGCTGAAAATCAATCTAAGATCACAATGCACATATCATGAACATATCATAGTGGTATCTCGCTAGCCTCCAGGAGTGAAGCAAAACATAAATGCAGAAACTCCTCCGGAGTTTTAAAGGATACTAGAACTTAGAACTCAAAGTAAGAAACATCACAAGTATGCAAAAGACAATGTGGTACTTTGGGACAATGCATGTTACACTAAGAATGACAATTATGCTCTCATAGTTGGTGCTTTGGATAAAGGAAGGTGGAGACTCTCGAACCGTGGCTTTTGATGGCAAGGTTGAAAACCCATGAAAGGAAGCAAAGATTAAACATGTGCCAGAGCTCTTGGTTTTGAAAACAGAGATAAACTCTTTTGAGAGGTGCAACTTTCTAGTCAACGGTGAACGGTAAAGGTCTCTCAATATCTCCCATGCCAACCATATTAATGGCTTTTTCTTACACATGTTCCCTTATCCATAAATCCTTTGATGGTCTACGGAACCTTTTATTTTGCCTCAAGGATGGAAGGAGGATATCGTTCCATCTATCATAAGCAGCATTTGGTCCATTTCACTCCATCATCAAGTATGGGGGAGGTGTAACTCTCATATTTTTTATTGACTAGTTAAAACTTCCGTCAAAATATTTTTGGCATGAAAGATACTGATTTTCCCTCACCGCACCATGAGCTTGTACGGTTACAAAGGGGAAGATTTTGAATAAATTTCGAGATGGCACAAGAAAGTCTAAGTTAAGACTGGCCAGTAAATACCACATATAGGTAGGTATGGTGGACTCAAATGGAACAACTGGGTTTAGAAAGGTGATTGTGGAAGCACAAGCAGAATTCCTCTTGGTGATGGAGGAAGGCTAGCAAAAGACTGGGAAGCGACCAACTGGAGAGCATAACAGTCATAATCATGCAGAGCGACAAAGCAACATTGAATTGGGCATGGAAGTGATATAACTCACCCTGAAGTAAAAAGATCATCAGGGTAGAACAGACTTTTTAGTCTTAACATGCGTGAACATGTGCCAAGTCAATCCAATAATCCCCCGGAGGGAAATACCACTTCAATATGCCACTGGGAAAGCATTGTAAACATAGCACTATGTCGCTACAAGATGGTCTCTAATCATAAGTACAGGCATATGTACAAAAGTAGAAACAAAAAGAGTTCATACCGGCTTTCCTTGTTGCATCCCTTCCGTCGATCTTCGTCATTACGGCCTTGTCACTTGCACGATCGAACGTAGGAAATTATAATCATCACGGACTCGAGCTGAACTCTGAAAACAAAGCAAACTAAAGAGCAAAGGAAACATATTTTTGGGTTTTTTTTAGTTTAACGAAAGCAAAAGAAATGAGAAATCTTTTTGGGTTTTTTGCAAACTAGAAGAACAAAGAAGAACAGGAAAAAACTTGCAAAAAGATAAAAGCGAACCAACGGTAGATACAATAGAAAGGGGAGGAGAGCACGTACTCCCCCAAGCTTAGGCTTTTCGCCTAAGTTGAGCTCTTCTACTGCGGTCCTGCGGAGCTTCCTGCTCCGAGGTAGTGGTAATCCCACGGGTTGTATGAGCCCTCCGGTGCGTACACTGAAGTCCTCGGATCGTCCCACGTGGAAGAGGAAGGTCCCGCCCCCATCCAGAGGAAGACCCTTCACCCCAGGGGGTGACGGTCTCCTCCTGAACTGGTGGATATACCACGTGCTCCTCCTCGTCTGGCTCGACCCCCTCCGTGGGGTCGTGAAACTGGTATCTCCCCGTGATCTCATCAAACTCGGCCACTGAAAAACAAAATCCGTTCCTGCGAGAAAAATCAAACACAAGTGGTGCAGGTAGACGGACAGCGCGTTCCACACCGTCTTTAAACCGCAAAACATAATCAAGTGCATATCGGTCAGAGGCCTTAGTAACAGAGAAATGCCTCTTCATGGCAGCCAAGTCAAGGCTAACAAAAGGAAAGACTGTATCATCTGGGCGCGGTTCTCCTTGGAGAAACTGCAAAAGAAGTGTGGCATAGATGCCACCAAAGAGGTCCCCCTTGTTTCTATTAGTAACAAGGCGTTTCGCGATAAGCGAACCCACATGATACTCGTGCTTCCCTGAGAGGGCATTCGCCATGATAGCCGTATCAGGCGTAGAAGTGATGCTCGTGTTGTCTCGAGCCAACACTCCTCTAGCAATATAATAGGCGAAATACCTGAGGTGAGGGAACATAATGTTGGAAATCTTCTGACGGTTGGATGCCCTCACTTCAGTGTTACAGAACGAGTCGAGGAGGGTGTTGAGTGCAATAGTTTGGACATTTTTCCTCTTCTTCTTCTCGACCAAGCCTGGCAAACCTAAAGCTTCACAAAATGTACTCATAGGCATGGTCAGCAACCTTTCATAAAGTCTAAACACCACAGTATCATTGTCAGGATAAAACCTGAAACTGTTAACAAAAATAGCGGTGAGTGTCTCGTACTGTGGTACACGGCTCGTAACGAGCTGTGTTAAACCTGCATGGGCACACAGAGCATAGAACTCTTCTCGTATGCCGGCATCCTCCATGAATTCTTCGCATGGAAATGCCATAGCTCTTGCGGGTGACGCGTCCAACATCTCCATGGGTACGATATCTTCATTATAGCTCACCCTTGTGGCCGAAGGTGAAGCTGCTGAACACGTAACACGGCTAGAGCGCTCGGGCTTCTTCTTCCCAAGCCACTTTCCTAGCCTCTCCATTTCTGAAATTTTTAACAATTCACAAGAACGAAGATTTAAGAAAAACTAGTTTGGGCAAAACATTCTACTTACTTTACCAAGGCTCAAACTAGCAACAAAACTTGAAAAATAGATTTCTACACAAACATTTAAGCTCAACTAAACAGCACCAAGAACCACTAAATACTCACTAATGAAGCCACCAACTAGAAAACTAATTGGAGGGGTGAGGGAGTCACATACCAGAGAATATTTGTCCCAAATTTCAGCTCAAATGAGTGGTTGTAGAGGGAGATCGAAGTTCCGTGCTCAAGAACAGCAAGAACACGAAACCAGAGCAAGAACACGAGTTTTCGGGGTGAAAGAGAGAGAGTGGAAGAAGAGATGTCAGCAGGGGGTGCCTGTGGGCCCCAGGAGGGTGGGTGGCGCGGACAGGAGCTGAGCCGCGCCACCTGGCCTCCTGGGCCAGGGGTGAACCCCTTTGGTCAGCCACAGGTACTCCCCGATGGCCTTTTACCTGGAAATTTTTATTTTGAATTTTCTGGAATTTTCTGGGCAACTTCATTGTAGAGAATTTTTCAAAGTTCAAAAAGCTGCAAAAACTTTCGTGAACTTGAGAAAAAAGTTAGAACAAGTGAAGTTTAAAAAAAAACTTGGGTAGAGAAAGGAGAATAAAAGCTAAAGGAAATGAAAACATAACAAGCTCAACTTTTTACTTATATAAAACTTGCTAGTTAGCAAGGTTGATCAAGTCTTACCAACACACCGGTGATATATAGCGCAGAAAGTCTCGCCTCTTATGAAGTGATCATTGCACTCTCACTTGAATGGACATGGTCCCCACCATAATTGTTTTGTATTTGTGGTATAAATGTAGTGGACAATCCCATTCTCCAATCTTCACGGTCTCGATATTCTCAATGGAGTTAAGGCCATGCCTTTTGTCGATTTTCTTCGGAAAATACACCGTGTGTTCTTTGTCATTTACGTTGAAGGTAACCTTCCCTTTATTGCAATCAATAACGGCACCTGCGGTGTTAATAAAAGGTCTACCAAGGATAATGGACATGCTCCCATCCTCGGGCATGTCAAGCACAACAAAATCAGTAAGTATTAAGCAATTGGCAACTTCAACAGGAACATCCTCACAAATACCGACCGGGACGGCCGTGGACTTGTCGGCCATCTGAAGAGAGATATCTGTAGGAATTAGTTTCTCTAAACAAAGCCTTTTGTAGAGAGAGAAGGGCATAACACTCACTCCTGCACCAAGATCACATAAGGCAGTTCTAACATAATTATTCTTTATGGAGCAAGGAATGGTGGGTATACCTGGATCACCGAGCTTCTCAGGAATCTTGCCACTCAAAGAGTAGTTAGCAAGCATAGTAGATATTGCCTCATTAGGGAATTTTCTTTTATTAGTAACAATATCTTTCATATATTTTGAGTAAGGAGGTAATTTAATAGCATCAGTCAAAGGAATTTGGAGAAAAAGAGGTTTCATCCAGTCACAAAACTTGTTGTAGTGCTCTTCTTCTTTGGATTTGACGGACTTGCTTGGGAAAGGCATGGGTTTCTGTACCCATGGTTCTCGTTCCTTCTCGTGTCTCCTTGCAAGGACGTCTTCTCTAGTATACTTCTTGCGCTTATCGGGTGCTTCTTCTTCACGAACCTCGGATGGATCATTCTTTTCAGTATCTTTTTCAGGTTCAGCACCGTCTTCAGTCTCTGCATCGGATGTAGATATGCTGTTTGGATCCATAGCTTGTTCTTCTTCTTCTATAGGATCATTGGAATTGTCAGCTTGCTTGTGTTTCTTTTTCTTCTTCTTCTTCTTTGGGGATCTAACAATTTCTTCTTCCTGCACTTGAGAATCTTGCTCGATCGTCTTTTGATGCCCCTCTGGATAGAGAGGGTCCTGGGTGTGTGTGCCACCCCGGGTCTTTATACCGTAAGCTTGTAAATTGTCATGTTTGGCATTATTAGCAAGCAAATATTTTTGCACATTAGAAATTTGTTCAAGATGAGTTTGAACCATATGAAAATGCTTCACAAGACATTTAACATCATTAACTGTTCTACCTAGAACATCAAGCAAACTTTTGATAGCAAGAGTATTATCATGCAACTGACCTTGTATCTTCTTATTGAAGTGGTTCTGCTTCATAATAACATAATCAAGCTCATCTAAACATTGGTCAGGAGGTTTACCTTTAGGGATGTCACTTGCATTGAAATCTAAAAGAGAGTGTACTTCTACCATAGGTGGGTGAGTGGTAGGCTCACACAGCTTCTCAATTGGAGGTAGATTCTTCACGTCATTAGCTTTAATACCTTTATCTCTTATGGACTTCTTTGCTTCTTTCATATCTTCCGGGCTTAGGACTAGCATGCCCCTCTTCTTTGGTGGTGGAGGTGGTTCAGGCATGGACCAATCTTCATGGTTTTTGGCAATTTTTCCCATCAATTCTTCCGCATCGTCCGGTGTTCTTTGCCTGAAAACACAACCAGCACAACTATCTAGGTAGGATTTAGACCCATCGGTTAGACCAGCATAAAATATATCAAGTAATTAATTTTTAGGGATTTCATGTCCCGGTCTAGCTTTTAGAAAACTGCAAAATCTCCCCCAAGCTTTAGGGAGATGCTCATCCTGCAACTGTTTAAAGTTATAAATTCTTTGTAAAGCAGCATGTTGCATATGAGAAGGAAAATACTTATCAACGAAAGATATAGCCATATCTTGAGGACTCTGAATGGAACCACATGGTAGTGCATCGTACCATGCTCTAGCATCTCCTTTCAAGGAAAAAGGAAGAATCTTGGTCACATAAAAGTTCCGGATCCTTTCATATGTGGTAAACAAGCCGCCTAACTCAGTGAGTTTGGTCAGGTGCTCGATAGCATCATCATTTTGTCTGCCATAAAAGGGATCAACTTCAACTGTGGATATAAGTGAAAGGTCAACAGAGAAATCATAATCAGGATCAGTGATGCATATGGGAGACGTAGCAAAAGTAGGATCAGGAGTAAACTTGTTCTTCAGGGAGTGCTTCGCTAGCAACTTCTTTATAGTAGCAGGGTCGGAACTAGCACATTCATTAAGCTCCCTGCATAAATCATCATCAAGTATAACATAATCGTCCTCAAGCAGTTTCTCCTTAAGGTCATCAAGGTCATTAATTTTTCCAATAGGTGTTTGGGTAACAGGAATTTCAACACCCGGGAATCGGGCAGCAGCAGCAATCTGTTCTTCTATAAAAGAACCAAGTGAACTTGTAGTCTCAAAAGTAGTAGAAGCATCATCAAAAGTATCTGACATATTTCCAGACTCAGCAGAAGTAGCATGTAATTGAGGTGAATCAAACCGACTCATAACCGAAGGTGAATCAAGTTTAGCACTAGTGCTAAGAGCAGTACCTAGTCTCGTACGGGATGGTAGGATCGGAACTTTAGGGTCTCCTTTCTTACCCATAGTGGATAACGTGCAGCAGGTAGGATACTTCGATTAGACCTGTAAATAAAGCTATGGTCCCCGACAACGGCGCCAGAAAACAGTACTTGATAACCCTCAACTGTAGGGGATTGAGATAGTCTTCGCGGGCAAGATATCCCAATTTATTGATTCGACACTTGGGGACACAAAGAATACGTATAGGCTTTGACAATTGAGTTGTCAATTCAACCGCACCTGAAATAAACACTTTCTTGCACAAAGGTATTAGTAGCAACTGTGATATGGTAGTGGTGTTAATGATAATAGTGGTGATAGTGATAGTGGAACAACAAAGGTAAACAACTAGTAACCAGCAGAAGGAAAACACTGTAGGCTTGGGAGATGGATGGTTGGGCGCTGCTTGGATGAGAACGAACATGTAAAAAATTCTAACTTGGGCAAGGCTCACAGAAAAGAAAGGATCATCTAGGAAAATATCAAACATCAGGCATGTATCCCAGGGTAGTTGTACGTGCTTGCAATAAGAACTTTGCACAACATCTTTTGTCCTACCCTCCCGCTACAAACGGGGACAAAAGGAACTTAGGGAGATTAAGGTACTCCTATCAAAGAGCACCGGAAAAAAGCATTAACACTTCATGGATACACGGAATCCTCAAATCATAGTCCATCCCCTTTGGTGTCCCAAGCTGTCACCATTGGGATCGCAAGGTTCCGGACTATAATAGGTGCATACAACTCCTAGATAGGATCAAGAACACCACAAACTCAAGAAAAAAAGGGTGATCAGATCTGAAATCATGGCACTCGGGCCCAAAGTGGCAAGCATTAAGAGCAACAAGTTGTAACAGAGATGATAAACACCAAGTAGATGATAGGCAACATGCCCCCAACAATATGATTGAACTATTACATGATCTAACTCATCCAATCCCTACCATCCCCTTTGCATACAGCAGGGAATTACTCACACATGAGAGGAGAAGTCATGGAGGGGTGATGGAGAGGCGATGATGATGACGATGGCGATGATTTCCCCCTCACCGGAGGCCAATTAAGCCTCCAGATTAGCTCTTCGAGGAAGAACAGAGGGTTGCGGCGGCTCCGCGACGTAGATTGGAAAAGCGACTTCTGTTTCGGGGTTTCTGCGTCAGGAGAATAAATAGGGGCCAAGGTACGTCACCAGGGGGTGTGGGACCCAGCCAGGAGGGCAGGTGGCACGGCCAAGGGCTGGGCCGCGCCAGGCACCCTCCTGGCTGCCCTGTGGCCCCCCTTTGGCCTGGTGGAAGCTTCCGGAACGCTGATTTTTTATATATTTTTTTGGGATTTTTCCAGCGTACCTAAATATCCAGAAACCTGCACAAAAGAAAACAACACTGGTAGCTCTGCTGAAAACAGCGTCAGTCCGGGTTAATTTCGTTCAAATCATGCAAGAATGAAGGCAAAACAATAGCAAAAGTGTTTGGAAAAGAAGATACGTTTAGGACGTATCAATATGTTATGGTGATTGTGGTACTCTCTTTGGATGGCCACGGTGACATTGGGAAATCCATAGATGAGAACTACGAACTATGAGGTGTGCTTTTGTAGCCCTACACAATTCTCGTCCTCTCTTGAACACAAAGCAATGACCTCTGAGTACTTCTCCATTGCATGTTTTATGGGAAATATCATGTGATTAGACTATGTTAATGTTTTTGGGAGTTGCCACTAGTAAAAGTATGAAGCCTAGGCCTTGTTTCCACCATTGCAATACCGTTTGTGCTCACTTTTGTCACTTGCTACCTTGCTGTTTTTATTTATTCAGATTTATATTACCTTGCTTTGCCACCCCTATCACCCATATTTTTCCATCTCTTCGCCGAACTAGTGCACCTATACAATTTGCCATTATATTAGGTGTGTTGGGGACACAAGAGACTTCTTGTATCTTAATTGCAGGGTTTCTTGAGAGAGACAATCTTCAACCTCTACTTCCCTGAGTTTGATAAAACTTAGGTCATCCACTTGAGGGAAATTGCTACTGTCCTACAAACCTCTGCGCTTGGAGGCCCAACATAGTCTACAAGAATAGAAGCGTGAGTAGACATTACCAGTCCGCGAAGAAGCAGGTCGCCGTCCTCCAGTTCTACAAGGTGCCTCGCCTACTAACGCGGACGCTTGACGACCGGCTTGACGTCCAGCTCATCTTTAGAACTAGAAGAGCAGGCACCATCAGCCGAAGATGAAGTCACGAGAGAAGCAGGCGAACCACCACTCGACCCATCGGAAGTGCCACTGCTTGTTTCCTCCCAGTATGGATCCAGACGATTGCCACCGGCATAAAATGCACGAACAGTAAGAGTACCTTCGCCATCAAAACGACAGCAAAGGCTATCTCCGTCACGCAGATTCAACCGACGAGAAAACGCCCTCCAGCCAGATCCAAGGAAAATCAAGGAAATAATCAACCTCCAACTCCACCCAAGAAGAAGACTGAGCACATCCGTGAAGATGGAGCCAAAGACCCCTTAAATTAAGCTCAGAAGCAATGGAGGCAAACAAGAACGGAAGAGGAATCCGGGCAGCGGTCCGGCTAAGAACACGCAAAAGAAGATCATAGCGCCAAAAACCCTCTTCCATGGAAGAAGAAGAAGGCGCAGACGCAACACCACGGCATCCACCGCGTGAAGAGTGAGCCGTGCGGCCACCACGGCCACGGCGGCCACGACCTCGCCCAGTCACACCACCACCACGCTTGGGCGCCATATGAAGAAGAAGCAGAAGAGAAAGATGCGAAGAATGGATGCCAAGGACATGCAACCACATGAGGTATTTATAGAACAATCCAAGGGCAAACCAGGGAAAACACGCAGAAGCCCAGGCGGCGCCATCATTACATCAAAGACCAAATGGGCCGGGCGTTACGAATTCCAAGATAAGATGCCTTCACATGGTCAGCACTATTTAAAGGACACTAAAAATCTCGCCTGTTTCCCATACAAGCCTTGGAAATCCAACAGGCACCAGGTAGCATGACGTCCAAATCAAAGAAGCAAGCATCATCATAGGTCACCAAACAGCATGACAATGCATATCAGCGTGATATCTCAAGAGGGACGGATCAAGAAAAAAAACAATTGGAAAGAACAAAAGACTCCAAAAGCTACCTATTTCTTGATGTCCAAATTTTCTGATTTAAAAAAAATCTCTTACTCCCATCGGGAGTACCCTTATTCGAGTTCGGGTGCTCCCTCACCCAGAAGGCAAAGACGTGCTTGAGTGATCACTCGCACCAGCAGAAACAACGTACTTTCCGAGTTCGGGTGCTCCCTCACCCTGAAGACAGTAAAGCATTCGAGTGACTACTCGCAAAAGACTCAACAAGTAGTCGACAATATGATCTACCCGCGCACTCGACGACTTTCCGAGTGGGTGCTTTCTTATTTTCCTCGCCTGAGTTCACTACAAGCTCCGCGAGTGACTGCTAATAGCTCACTTGATTGTTTTTTCCAAGTGGGTGTATCGCTAACCATGTATAGTGCCTCTACAAAAAACAATTATGCCTGGGCTACGACACACTGTACCCAGATGCCATGCAAGCTTAGCGTCTAGGTAAGACCCTGCTGCGCAGAACGGCCGGGCCGGGACTTGCCGCAGAGCGATTTCACTCCCGACCTTTTCCATGCGCTCATGATAGAAAGAGCCAAGCGGACGCGCTAAGGCTATTTGCTTAGACTGGCAGCAATTGATCCTATAAGACCTATAGCGGCATGACTTTGCTAGACACCAGTCGTTCCAAGTTCATGTCGAGGGACGTGATCTTGATTGGGCTACTGCGGTATTTGCCACTAGCGCAATTCACCAAGGCTCGACCAGTCGACTCCTTGGACCCTTTTCAGCTTAGCAATCCCTCGAAACAGGTATTGTCATGGCTCAAAACTGCCAGCGACCCGCGGTAGTGCCGCGCCTACAAAAAATAAAGCACTAATGAATTTGAGTCCATGCGCGACTCTTCGAGTCCCCCAGGCACTCGGGGGCTACTGACGAGGGGGTGACCCCACGACTCCTGCGTATGAGGATACCCGGTGCGTATGAAGACAGAGGGCCCGCTGGGAAGCCTCGACAGGCCCACGATTGGCCCAACCAAGCACCGACGTAGGAGTCCGCGACTAATATGGAAGGCACGACTTGGCGTACAAGGCAAGACTAGAACTAGGAAACTATCTTTGTAATCTAGTACGGACTCCCCGAGACCTAGCCTAGTATATAAAGGCTGGGAGGGGATACGTCTAGATCAATCCAATACACAATCTACTCTCCTGGTCTTGTGAGAATTCGCCTTGGCCTCCCCTGTAATCGCCCCCTTACGCAATAATATCGAGCAGGAAGTGCTTCTCCTGTTAGCCGACGAGTATCGTCCAACCTGTTCCTTCTCTATGACTAACCCAGGGTCCCTGACCATGGGATTTTCCGGGGCTGATCCTCGTCAATCACGTAGAAAAAATCTACCTGTCCAAAGAAGCAATCGCCAGAGTAAAGGACGCAGTAAACCTCGGCGAACTACTCCCAAAAAATGCGACACGAGACGAGCTTAGAGCATAAAACAAATTGGCGAGTGACATCACCAACAAAACAAGACAACAACGTCTAGAATTAGAGAAGCAAGGAAAAACAGCTATCGACTCAAGGACCAACCGCAAGCCACCTCCAAGAAGCAACTTCCGACTACGATTACCCTGTCCGGGCCAGATCCAGATTCCGTAATCTAAGACACACGGACAAGAATAAGGTAGCCCACAAACTAGATGACGACTTCAAGCTAGAAGAGGACGATGATGAAGAAGACCAACTCACTATAGAAGAGGCCCTTATAACTGCCCAAGAATATCTATCTCGCGCGCAGAAGGGCAAGAAGGGCGGCTTAGACCACAATACGACGATGGCATTCAAAATAATGAAAGACGCCATCACTGCCTCAGCCCCTAAAAAAGCAGGCGCAAGGCGAGTCCCCCGCGAGCAGACTCCGGACAGGGACCCCAGTTCACCCGACGACGACGACAGCAGCGACGACTGGCGCAAGCGCCCAAACAAAAACAAAAACCATGACAACGATGGCAACAGTAACAGACGCAACAGCAATCGGCAAGACGCACGTGACGACATAACACAAAACAAGGTCAATCGCTGAAGACGAAGACGGGCAGCCCGCGAAGAATACTCAGACGAGCAAGCTTTCGACGAAGACATAGAACCATGCGGAGCACTGTGCTTCACGCGATCCATACGAGAAACACGGATGCGGAAAGGTTTCAAGCTAAACTCCACAAAGCACAAGTACGACGGGCTGGAGGACCAGAAGCATGGCTCGACGACTACCTAACAACCGTCAAATTCTAGCGAGGAACCAATATCACAGCAATTCGGTACGTGCAACTCATGCTCGAGAGCTCGGCGCGAGACTGGCTGAAAAACCTGTCGCGAGGATCAATCAGTTCCTGGAAGCAGTTCCGCAGCGCCTTCATCGAGAACTTCAAGTCCACCTACAAACGACTAGCATCACTCAAGGAGCTGAGGGCCTGCAAGAAAGGATCTAGAGAATCCCTGCGAGCATACATCCAGCGATGGACCATACTCAAAAATTCACCCGAGGATATATCAGACGAAAGCGCAATCGACGCATTCAGGAGGGGCCTACTGATGGCAAGAGAGTGTTATACTCTTCAAGCCCTCGTTGATTACCCCAAGTGCAGAGTGAGATATAGTGCAGCAGCAAGTTTTCCTTCGCAAAGATACCAAGGTTTGTCTCCCGTAGGACTCCGAAGGATACAAGAAGGTGGTAAAGTGAACAATGGCGTCGAGGTTGCTAACCTCACCTGGACCTGCACATAGATACAAATAAATTTTCTCCCAACGAGTACAGAGGAGTTGTCAATTCCTCCGGCCTTGCTGTTTACAAAGGATCAACGCAAGAGATAATAATAGTGGCAACTGAAAGTAAAGACTGAAAGTAATAAGGGTGTAAACAATGATATGAAGATGGACCAAGGTCACGTGATTTTCACTAGTGATGTCTCTCTCCCAAAAGACAATAAAAGTGCTAGCGAGGTAAACAAATCACAGTTGGGCAATTGACAGGATTATGAAGGCACCGCAATGCTAACTATGCTGCAAAGAAAGGAAGGGCTCAAAAGAAATGGACAGTACGCCAAGGTAAGTAGACCGAAATCCATCTGGATCAACTACGAATCATCCACCTTGAGATATCTATCCAGAACATCTCGCTGGTATTAAGTTGCGAATCCCACCCAAAGTGTAAACTCAAAGCAACATACAACTGCATTAAAAGAACTTTGCGTAAATTAAACAATCCTTGCACCCGCAAGTACAAGCACCGTTGTTTTATCCCTGGTGGCAACAACACATCCCCTAGTCTCATGTTTCTGTCACTCAAGCTAGACATCAGGGGGCTGAACCCACAATCGAGCATAACACTCTCTCTTGGAGTTGCAAATAAAATACTTGGCCAAAGAAAATACCGCAACGGAGAACATGCAAGAATTTACTCAAGAACAAAAATATAAAAGAGAAGAACCAAATATATTACTCATCACAATCTGAACATAGTCTCATAATCCATCAGATCCCAACAAACTCAGCATAGCAATAACAAAAATTACATAGATGCCTCGATCATGTGAGGCAGCTCACGAGGACTCGAAAGTGGAAGCACAAAAGTGGTCGAGATAGATCACATAGCTACTGGTCACGGACCCATGGTCCAAGGGAAACTACTCAAGGTACATATGGGAGGCGTCCATGGCTATGGAGGGTCTCCCGGAGGGGGTAGCTTCTCCCGGCAGGGTGCCGGAGCAGCTTCCCCAGGCAGCCCCGATCTAGAAACGGCGGCGGCGGCGGAACAGAGGCGAGATCGCGAAAAAGGAGTATGTCCTAGGGGTTAACACCCCGAGGGGTAAATATAGGCAAAGGGGGCGTCGAGGGGACCCACCAGGCAGCCAGGAGGCCTCCTGGCGCGGCCTAGGGTGGGGCCGCGCCAGGGGCCCTCCTGGCCTCCTGGTGGTGGCCCCCCTTCGCTCCTTTGGTGTTTCCGGAAGATTCCGTGACGCTGATTTTTTATCTGATTTTTCCGGATTTTTGGAGCACTTTTAATGGCCGGAAAACCTGAAATACAAAAACAGCAGAAAACAGCAACTGGCAACTGGGTGCACTGAGTTAGTAGGTTAGTCCAAATATGCTCAAAAGTGTATGAAAGTTCAAGAAAAACATGGCAAAGTCACAAAAAACATGCATGGAGCAAGCAGAAATTATAGATACGTTTGGGACGTATCACATGCAACACATCGAATTCAAGGAGCAACTCGGGCAGATGAAGGTCCGAACACTCGCACGACTACTAGAGCAAGCCAACAATTGGGCAGACGGAGAAGACTCTGTGCGGAACGAATCAGAGATCTAGACAGCACGCTCAGAACGCGACTACGACTACTACACCGGCGACAGAGGATTCGACAGAAGAAGAAAACGCCCGAGGCGTAACTTCTACGACGATAGAGGACCCGATATGGTCGCTGCCGGCTTCCCGGATTATAGAGACGACATACATCGAGATGACAGCAGAATGCAGCGCAGGGACAACCAAGAAGAAGCACCCCAAGTTCAGAAACGAGATTGGAGATCAAGGCAGCCGCGAGACGACGCCCGAGCATATCGCTCGGCCAAAGAACAACTCGACGAACCGTGTACTCTACACGGGTTCAGAAACAAGCGCGGAGAGCTCAAATTAGGACACACCCTCAAAAACTGCAGGCGCTTCATCGAGCTCTCAGAAGAAAAAAGCTGATCTACGACAACAACAACAACAACAACAACACAACCTCTCACAAGCGTAGCAGTCGGGACCATCGCCCACAATGCACCACCAGCCCCTGCAATACCAGCAAGACAAGTAGCAGCAATCCAAGAGCGGCGAATGACACCCGAGGAAGAAGAAAAATACCCAGAAGCACATGGCCGGATTTACATGATACAAGAAGGAAGAGCATCAAACAGGCAGCACAAGCAGGTCACCAGACAAGTTTTCCTCACAGTCTCCTCGCATCCCGCCGTCCCAGAATACTTACGCGGGTCCGAGACTGAAATTACCTTCTCCCGAGAAGATCACCCGCCAGCTATCCCGCGTCCAGGACACGCCGCATTAGTACTCGAATCAAGAATTGGAAGCTACGACATGTCACGAGTCTTCATGGACGGTGGCAGCGGAATCAACATCATATTCACCAGAACCCTGGAAGAAATGCTCATCCAAAATTCGGCACTAAAAACCTCAGGCACAACCTTCCATGGAATTGTGTCAGGAAAAGCAGTCTACCCCCTCCGAAAAATAAGTCTCGAGGTGGTTTTTGGCAGCACGAGTAACTTCCGCAAGGAAACATTGGACTTCGAAGTGGTCGACTCGAAATCAAAATACCACGCCATCCTAGGACGCCCAGCCTTCGCGCGCTTCATGGCAGTTCCACACTACGCCTACCTCAAGCTGAAAATGCCAGGTCCGCGAAGAGTGATCACATTCAGCGGCAGCTTCATCAGATCCGACCGCTGCGATAAAGAGTTCCACAAGATATCAGAAAACTTAGGAACACACCAAGCCACCAGAGCCGCAACACCAGAAGAAGAGGCCGTCCCATAGAAACAAAAGGAGTAACCAGAGGACTCGCAGGCTTCGCACATCAAGAACCCATGCCACCAGCGCAGCAACTTACAATTCTTAGGGCTACTAAGCCATCGATCCAAATAAAAGGGTTGTCTTCAACAGCCCCCTCGTGTAAGAAAACACAGGAAGAATATTGAAAATATGTTTCCAAAAATTTTGCTCATTGGAAATCGAGGGCTCGCAGCAGCAGCCACCCCCCGAGGCGTTCGTCGCTTACGCGACTTAAAAATTGGCACTCGGGGGCTCGCAGCAGCAGCCACCCCCCGAGGCGCTCTTCGCTTACGTGAATTAAAAATTGGCACTCAGGGGCTCGCAGCAGCAGCCACCCCCCGAGGCGTTCTTCGCTTACGCGACTTAAAAATTGACACTCGGGGCTCGCAGCAGCAGCCACCCCCTGAGGCATTCTTCGCTTACGCGACTTAAAAATTAGCACTCGGGGGCTCGTAGCAGCAGCCACCCCCCGAGGCGTTCTTCACTTACGCGACTTAAAAATTGGCACTCGGGGGCTCGCCGCAGTAGCCACCCCCCGAGGCGTTCCTCGATTACGCGACTTAAAAATCAGCACTCGGGGGGGGGGGGCTTGCACTCAGCAGCCACCCCCCAAAGATTTCCTCGCCAAAGACTTAGCAACCGGCAAGACTAACCCGCACCACACAGGATTCATTCACAACAGACAAGCAAAATAAAACAAAAGGGAACAGCAGCACACGTTGTCCAACAAAGGAACCAGCGCCAAGCAAAGCCTAATCTTCAGGCTCTGATTTTACTTTACACAGAGCACCCAATCGACGCTCGTTCTCCTCGACCACCCACTTTACAACTTGACATCTAGGCTTGTCCGCTACGGCGTAATGGTCGTCCATCGGCTGAGCTTGACCACCAGGAGGACCTTAAGCTGCCAGCATAATGTCCATCCCCGGCCAATGACTATGGACAAAGGAAAAAGCACAGCGAGCCCCCGCATAAATCTGGTGATTGACTACACGCCGAAGGTCCGCAGGCTGAGAGAACACCCGACAAAGCTTTTCAAGAGAAGACGGGACATGATCCAAAGGATAAAACTCAGCAAAGATCCTGCCGAACACACTCAAGAGCCCGCGGTACCCTCTCAACCCGCATCCGCAGAATGGCAAACACTCGAGCAAGCGCCCTATCCATCCAGAAGGGATTGTTCGCCTGCACAACTGGGTCCTCCAGCCGCAACAACTCCGATTGTACGACCTCCTCTTCCTCGCGAGACCGCCCAGCAAGCACTTCGTAACGAAGAACAGAAGATCAGCCGCAAGCACAAGAAAAAGAACTCGCACAGTCGAGCAGTCGAAAAGAGACAAACTCACCTTTCAGAAGATTAGACAACTTTATCACCCAAGCCGCCAAGCTATCCAAGATAGCTTCAGCGCGCTCACGTTTCGAGCGATGGACCGCAACAACACCTTTCAGGCGAACAATCTCACGCTCGGCCTCTTTTAGCCTCAAGCAAACAGACTCATAGGCACCCTCGCGAGCATCCTCCTTCAGCAAATTCCAAGCCCGAGAGACGCCCGGGGTGGCCTACCGCAAAGAGGAACAAGTCAAAAGAAACGAGAAAACAAGCAGCACAAAAGAGCATAAGCAGTTCCATGAAATAAAAAGATCTACCATCCCACAGGAGGCACATTACAGCTCAAAGTTTGAAAAAAAAAACCAGTTCACCCTACTCCTCGGCTGAAGAATTACGGTTATCAGCCTCCACAACCAGCTGTAGCTGGCGGGCCAGCCAAGTGGCGCGAGCACTCTGCTCGTCTGTATAATCAGGCAAACTATCCACCATGGAATCCTCAATGGGGACACCATGCCCCAGAAGAACAACAATAGACGTGGCAAGCCCACTCACCACATTCTCACGAACCAAGCCCTCCAGCTGATCTCCGTCCGGACCGAAGGCCGCAACCAGAGAATCAAGACCCTCTGGCCTCTTCTCCTCATCCGGAAACATGTGCTCATGAAGAAGCTTCAGAAGAGTCGAAGCCCGAGCGCAGACATCCCCCACAGCCACAGCAACACCCGAGACAGCATCCACAGCACCACAGAGAGTGCCTGATCCTGCAGCAGCTACCTCCACCGCCTCAATACCCGCGGAACCTGCAAGAAGCAAAAAGATTCAGCACTCAGAAATTCAAGAGAAGAGCAAAACTCAAAGAATGGAAGAAAGGAACAACCCACGCACCAGCCAAAGAGCCTGCCAAGTCCTGCAGGCGCTCGCACTCAACTTTCTCCACCCGGAGAAATTGCTCTTCCACCCGTCGCAATCGCTCGAGCTCGCAATACTGCCCCTGCAGGTCCTCTCCTTGGATTCCAAAACGGCCCAAAATTCAGCGAGTTCCTTCTTCGTGGCCTCCACCCGCTTATCAGCACCTTTCTTGCGACCTGCTGAAAGGACACCAGTCAGATAAATCAACTACAGCCAAAATAAAGACCAAGAATCAGGATCTCACGTCTCATAGTGGTCAAGCTCCCCTGGACCGAGTCATGAGCACGCCGCCACCGATCAGTCTCAGTCAACACATGTTCACATATCCGGAACAAAGGCTGAATTCAAGTAAAATACACAGATCAAATCCAAGGAAAGAAGAAAATCAGGTTCAAAGAGTGCAACCAATCACACATGATTGCTCGCGGTTTCGGGGGCTACTCCCATTGGGAGCACTGCCGTGCTCCCAATGATAAACAACAGTGAACAAGAGAGCAAAACCCAAGATAAAAAAAACCGCAACCAATCACAAATGATCGCTTGCAGCCTCGGGGGCTACTCCCGTCGGGAGCGCTGTCGCGCTCCAATAAAGTTCAGAAGGGCAAAAGAATCACATACCTGCTCCGTCATACGATCAAAAAACTTTGCCTTATCCTCAGCAGAAAGATCTCGCCCTTCCAAGAAGTGCTCTTCAGGAAGCATTGGTTTGACATCTGGAGGACAGTCCACTTCGGGAGCCGCAGCAGCCGCAGCAGACCCCCCAGACGGAGAAGCCGCCGGAGTTCCCCCGCACTTACAGTCACAAGGGTCGTCCCCACACCAGAAGCCACAGGAGTCGCAGAGTCAGTAGGCTGGCCCGGCGCCACGCCAGAGTCAGCCGAACGAAGATCAACAGCAGCACTCGCAGAAGAAGGCAGCCGGAACAGGAGCAGTCCTGCAAACAACATATATCCAGAACAGGAGTCAAAACAAAAAAACAGTAAAACTACCAAGAAGAAAGTTATACGCACCCAGCATGTGCAGCTCCCGGATGAAGCAATATCCCGAACTTGCGCTTTTTCGGAGCAGCCGAGGAAGGACATGGCACAGTAGGTTGCGCGACTGCAGGCAAATCATCACCGCCACCCGCTACGTCACGACCACTCGCACTCAAGGGGCGAGTCTGTTTGACACGCAAAGGACTCGAGTCCCCAGAGTCGTCTGCAGTTGATGGCCCAACACCCGCTGACTCGGTGGCATCAACACCCGAAGCCCACCCCCCCGTCACCCGTAAGCACAGGACCAACGTCAGCCGCACCAGGTTCATCAGTTATTTTCGCATCCTCAGGTTGCGGCGGGTTGTTCAACAAAGGAGTGTGACCCTACAGATCAGAACAACATCAATAATCAAACAGGCATCAGTCAAAATCACAAACAGAAAACTCAAGACAAGTACCTGGGGAAGAGGAAAATCCGCAGCGTAAGGACGGACGAGGCTCTCCTCACAAATACTTGTACACTTTGTGACTTGTTGGACCCGAGTCAAAAGGTCACCATCAGAGAACTCCTCGGGCGAACACCTGGTCGAGTCATTGGGCCCAGTGTATTTCCACATGGGATGCACCCGATGCTGAAGCGGCTGTACGCGTCTCCTCACAAACACGGAGATAAGATGACCGCCAGTCAACTCATCCTTCAAAGCAGAGATTTTTTGCACCAATGGCTCCACAAGAGACACCTCGCGAGCAGACAAAAGATGAGCCCACGAAGACCGCTTAACCGCTCGTGCAGCAGGATTGAAAGGGGCAAGACCAAATTGCTGCCCCTCAACGTGCCGATCCTTCAGATAAAACCAGCTCTTCCGCCATGTATAGACGGAGTCCATCTTTTCCAGATCAAAATATGCAGCCTTATCCTTAACGGAAATTTCCACGCCCCCAATGTCATATTCAGAGTTCGTCCTCTTCACATTGAAAAGACGTTTCCAGAGGCCCCAATGGGGATAGATCCCCAAAAAAACCTCACAAAGCGTGATAAAGGAGGCAATGTGCAGAATCCCATTGGGGGTCAAGTCATGCAGTTGCAATTGATACGAAAAAAGCAACCCCCGGAGGAAAGGATGAACGGGAAGCGCAAAACCACGAGGGAAGAAGCTCTGAAAGCATACCTGTTCATTTGGACGGGGCGCAGGAATCTCCTCATCCCCAGGAATCCGGGCAGCTCCATCCATCACCATGCCGTCCGCCACTAAATCATGCAGATCTGCGGCTCCAAAAGTAGACCGCTCCCATCTACCAGTCATCCTCGCCGACTCCTGCGCTACACTGCGAGGACGCTTGGACATGGATCTTACCACCAAACCACACAAAGAGAAAAGGCAGGAGGCAAAGAACGAAGAAGGAAGAAGAAGGACAAGCAGGAGAAGGCAATGGCTGGGTGAAAACATAAACCCACCAGACTCCCCGGTATTTAACCAATAGTAAGGGCACACAAATCATCACCGTCAATCTTGGAACTCAGCGGACGTGGCGCGATCCCACGATAGCCGAGAAGCATGGAAAACTCAACTGGCGCATTAACCATACCACCCACTACGCGCGGAAAACGAGCGCCATCATCACGCAGCGGGAAATTTTCGCGCGGCGGGGCGTCAAGTCGTTTCCATTCACACGCCACGGCAACCCAACCTGTCAGGCGGACCAGCAACGACACACCTCAGCAATGCGTATTAAATACACATCTTCGGTCAGCATCCCGCTCATGACAAGTTTTTCATATTATTCCAAAAATCTTTTACTCCCATTGGGAGTACCGTTACTCGGGCTCGGGTGCCCCCTCACCTGGAAGGAAAGGATGTGCTCGAGTGGCTGCTTGCACCAACAAGTAATCACGATATCAACAGAGTTCGGGTGCTCCCTTACCCAGAAAAGCAGACACGTGCTCGAGTGATCACTAGCAGAAATAAACATACTTGCAGAGTTCGGGTGCTCCCTCACCCCGAAAGACAGTGAAGCATTCGAGTGACTACTCGCGAGAAACTCCACAAAGTATTGGACACTATGATCTACCTGTTGACTCGACGACCTCCCGAGTGGGCGATTTCTTATTTTCCTTGTTTGAGCTCGCAAAAGCTCCGCAAGTAACTACTAATAGCTCACTTGATTGTTTATTCCAAGTGGGTGCATCGCTAACCAGGCTACGTGCCTCTACAAAGAAAAACGATTATACCTGGGCTACGACACACTGTACCCAGATGCCACACAAGCTTAGCGTGTAGGTAAGACCCCGCTGCGCAGAACGGCCGGGCCGGGACTTGCCGCAGAGCGACTTCACTCCCGATCTTTTCCATGCGCTCGCACGATAGAAAGAGCCGAGCGGACGCGCTCGGGCTATTTGCTTAGACTGGCAGCAATTGATCCTATAATACCTGCAGCGGCATGACTTTGCTAGACACTGGTCGTTCCAAGTTCATGTCGAGGGACGTGAGCTTGATTGGGATACTGCGATATTTGCCACTAGCGCAATTCACCAAGGCTCGACCAGTCGACTCCTTGGGCCCTTTCAGCTTAGCAATCCCTCTAAACAGGTATTGTCATGGCTCAAAACTGCCAGCGACCCGCAGCTATGTTGCGCCTACGATTGTAAAGCAATGACGAATTCGAGTCCCTGTGCGACTCTTCGAGTCCCCCGGGCACTCGGGGGCTACTGACGAGGGGGTGACCCCATGACTCCTGCGTGTGAGGATACCTGGTGTGCGTGAAGACAGAAGGCCCGCTGGAAAGCCTCGACAGGCCCACGAATGGCGCAATCAAGACACCGACGTAGGAGTCCGCGACTGATATGGAAGGAACGACTTGGCGCACAAGGCAAGACTAGGACTAGGAAATTATCTCTGTAATCTAGGACGGACTCCCCGAGACCTAGCCTAGTATATATAGGTTGGGAGGGGAGACGTCTCGAATATCCAAGATCCAATCTACTCTCCTGGCCTTGCGAGAACTCGCCTTGGCCTCCCTTGTAATAGCCCCCTCACGCAATAATATCGAGAAGGAAGTGCTTCTCCTGTTAGCCGACGAGTATCGTCCAACCTGTTCCTTCTCTATGACTAACCTAGGGTCCCTGACCATGGGATTTTCCGAGGCTGATCCTCGTCACTTTTGATATAGCTCACCCCTTCTTTTCTCTTGTACGCACGTTATGCAAACGATCTTGGACTTCAGAGGAGCTCGACGAACCTTCTTCTAGACGCCTTCATGGAGACTCGACGACGACTAGTTAGGCGGATCTCGGCGGAGAGCCTGGACCATGTGGTTACGGGAATTGTGTGTTTACCTTTGCCACTAGGCATTTGATTGTAGTCTGTACTCAGACATGTATCTTCCGATGATGTAATGTATTTAAGGCAGTTGTATGCCGATTGTATGAGATGTTGTATCCTTGTAGCTGTAATGTTCTGATATCATGTTGGAAATACGGGCCATATGGCATTGTCATATGTCGCGGTGGGACTAATATGTGCTTCGTCCCCGGATCTGGATGGAACATCTAGATCTGGAACAGTACCACATATCGGGCCTTACAGCTGACAACTCCAACAATCCTATTACAAGTGAAGAACCCGTTGTTGACCCTAACAACATATCTACCTTCGATGCTCAGACTGAAGACGGTGATGAGCCCGAAAAGGATAAGGAGAAGAATCATCCTCCCGAGGTGCGAGAAGAAGAAGTACCCGATAAACGCAAGAAATACACAAGAGAAGACTTCATCGCAGGAAGACATGGGAAGGAAAGAGAACCATGGGTGCAGAAACCCATTCCCTTTCCAGGTAAGTCTCTCAAAACCAAAGAAGAAGAGCATTATAATAAATTTTGTGAATGCATGAAACCTATTTTTCTTCAAATTCCCTTGACTGATGCTATTAAGATACCTCCTTATTCCAAATCTACTATGCTTGCTAACTACTCTTTCAGTGCCAAGATTCCTGAGAAGCTTGGTGATCCAGGTATACCCACCATTCCTTGCTCCATAAAGAATAATTATGTCAAAACTGCCTTATGTGAGCTTGGAGCAGGAGTGAGTGCCATGCCTTTTTCTCTTTATAAGAGGCTATGTTTAGAACAGCTAATCCCTACAGATATCTCTCTATAGTTGGCTGACAAGTCAACAGCTGTCCCGATTGGTATTTGTGAGGATGTTCCTGTTGAAGTTGCTAATTGCTTAATCCTTACTGATTTTGTTTTTCTTGACATGCCCGATGATGGGAGCATGTCCATTATTCTTGGTAGGCCTTTTCTTAACACCGCAGGTGCTATTATTGATTGCAATAAAGGAAAGGTTACCTTCAATGTTGATGATAAAGAACACACGGTGTATTTTCCAAAGAAGATCGACAAAAGGCATGGCCACCACTCTATAGAGAATATCGAGACCATGAAGATTTGAGAATGGGATTGTCCTCTACATGTGCACCACAAGTACAAAACCATTATGGTGGGGACAATGTCCATTAAAGTAAAGGTGCAATGATCATTTCATAAGAGGTGAGACTTTCTGCTCTATATATCGCCGGTTCGTTGGTAAGACTTGATCAACCTTGCTAGCTAGCATGTTTTATATAGGTAAAAAGTGAAGATTGTTATGTTTTCATTTGCTTTAGCTTTTGTTCTCCTTGTTGTACCAAGTTCTTATGTTTTTTAAGCTTCACATTTCTAACCACTGCTTCAAGTTTTCAGAAAGTTTCGAAGCTTTTTGAACTTCAAAAAAATTTCAATAGTGAAGTTTTCAGAAAATTCTAGAAAATCAAAATCAAAATTTCCACGTCAAAAGTGACCCAGGGGCACCTGGGGATGACCAGGGGGGCCACCAGTGGCCCAGGCGGCAAGTTGGCGCGTCCTGCCCCCTGGCCGCGCCCACAGGGTGCCTGGGGCCCACACGGCAACCGGCTAGGTGAGTCTTCTTCCTCTCTTTCTCATTCTTCCCCAAAACACGAGTTCTGCACCTGGAACTTCTGTTCTTGCTGCCCTTCGTCCAGAATTTCGTTCTCTCTCCATAACCCATCATTTGAGCTGAGATTTTGGGCAAATACTCCCTGGTATGTAACTCCTCCACCCCTCCAATTAGATTTTTGATTGGTGGCTTCATTTGTGAGTACTTAGTAGTTATTGGTGATGTTCATATGATCTTTCATGCATGTGTAGAAATTTATTTTCCAAGTTTTGATGCAAGTTTATGCCTTAGGTAAGTGAGTAGAGTAGTTTGCCTACTCACTTTGCTTAAATCCATGTTTTTGTGAATTGTCAAAAAAATTCAGAAATGAGTTTTCTAGGAAAAGCAAAGGGGTGGCTTGGGAAGAAGAAGCCCGAGTGCTCCGATCGAGTTACTAGAGCTACAGCTTCACCCTCGGCTGCTAGGGTGAGCTACAATGAAGATCATGTGCCCCCAGAGTTGTTGGAAGACACGAGTTCAGCACATGCAATGACGTACCCGTGCGATGCTTTTCTAAAAGCTGCAGGAATCAAGGAGGGATTATATGGCCTTTGCGTCAATGCAGGTTTGACACGGCTAGCAACATGCCGTGTTGCTCAGTATGAAAAACTCACCTCCTGTTTTATTAATAGTTTCAGATATAATCATGATGCTGGTATTATTGAGTTTAAAATTTACAATGATCTTTTGACCATGTCCTTGGCAAGATTTTGTGATATAATAGGTGTGCCGAACGTTGGACAGAAGGCAAAAATAACTCTCAGCCTTCCAAGCTGAAACCCGTCTTCAAGTCCCTTTGCAGCCAGGAGATGAGGGATATTCATTGTTCGAAGATTTCCAGCATCTTATTCCCCCACCTCAGGTATTTCGCGTATTTTATTGCTAGAGGGGTGTTAGCTCGTGACAACACGAGCAGCAGTTCTGTAACACCCTCACTTGTCTGTAACAGTAATCCTTTTGCTAATGACAATTATTGTTGCCAATCACTGTTACTAATCATGCCATGATCAAATTGGAATCAAATCAAATCCAAAATGCCTTTTTGTTGATATTAAAAATAATGTTGCAAATAAAACTTGTCCAAAAATTATACAACCACTTTTCTTAAATCACAAATAATCAGTGGGTCATGCCCATGTGGTTATGGTATTTTATTATGCCTCTGGAAAATTCAAACAATTCAAACACCAAGCAAAACAGCACCATTTGACAATTGAATATTATAAAGAAATAGTAAATGGTTTTATTTTAAGCCTAAACTTTTTATGGCACTCTGGAAATATACACTCCTGATTATGGACCAGGTCACACATTTTAAAAAAATGCTAAAGCAATTAAAAGCAATACAAAAGGAAAAGGACAGAATACAAAATGAAAAGAAAAATGGAAAATGCTTAAATCTCGCCCGGGGCGACGGCCCACCCGGCCCAATACCCTTTCTCCTACCTGCCCCCGTCCCCTCCCTCACCTGCTCCGTCGCCGTGGCGAGCTCGCCATGGTCGACGTCTCTCCCGGCCGCCCCCACCTCCCCTGTGCACGCGGTGGTGATAAGAACACCCCCAACCACCCCCTGGACATCCCCCACTCCCATTTCCCCCTCCCTCGCCTCGCAGTCACCGGGGAAAAATTCCACCCGAGCCGTCGTCGCCATGGCCGTGAGCTCACGCGGCCAGTGAGCTCGCCTCGCCACGCCGCCTTGTCCGAGCGGTGCGTCGTCGTCTACCTCTTCTCGCGGAAGAATTCGAGACCGCGTGGTCTGCTGCGTCCGCATCGAGCTCGTCGTCTTCCTCGACTCCGACGGGAACGGCGACCGATTTCGGCCATCCCAGCTCACCGTCGAACTCGCTGCCACAATCTGCGCGACCGTGGTGAGCATCCTCACCACCCCCAACTTCCCGTTGAGTCCCGATAGCGCCGTAGACGGAACCCCCTTTTAGTTGCTCCGGCCACCGTGGTTTGTCGTCGTAGCCGTGCTCCCATGCCGTTCCAGCGCACGATTTTGGCACGCACACGTTCGTAGTGATCCGTAGGTTCGATTCCACCCCGTGGCGCGCTCGACTTCGTCTTGGAACGCAAGACGCCATTGGAGCCCGACGACGGCCTCCGCCATTGACGACCCCGAGCTCGCCCTGGCCGTCCCCGACACCCTCCCCCACCATGGTTCAACGCGGCACGCCTCACTGGACACGTAGGAACAAACGGCGAGAAAAACCGTACACGGTGGCATGCGCTAGCTCGAGTTAGCTGGAGCTCTGTCGCCGGCGAGCTCGCCGGAGTCACTGCCAGGTGGGCTCGACTTGTCAGCGGGTTCATTAAGCCTTAATCCCGCTCGGTGTGTCACTTACAGGTGGGTCCACCCCGGCTAAACCCACTGTTAAATAAAACTGAGTTAGATACCCCTATGACCAACTGACATGTGGGCCCGGTTACTTAATTAAATTACTGGATTAGTTTAACTGTTAAATTAACAGTGTGCCTATGACACATGGTCCCCACTGGCTTATTAGTTTAATTTAAATGGATTATTAAAATGAGTCACTAACTGTTGGGCCCTACTAGTCAGTTTAATTTAAATAAAAGATTTGTTAATAAACAGAGGCTGACATGTGGGTCCCACATGTGAGGCACTGTTGTGGATAATGTTTTGGATAATGTTGGAATTTAATAATAAAAGAAATTTAGAAAATTCTTTAAAAATGATTTAAACATTGAAATTCAATAACTTTTAAACCGTAACTCAGATTCAAAAACTTTATACATGAAAATTGATCAGAAAAATATAATTAATAAGAATACGCTATCCGTATGTCTATCACACCCCTCTAACACAACAAACATCGAACCGTCCCCCTCCGGACCGACTGTCCGATAAATTGTCCGGTACTTTAAAGTACCCGGATGAATTTATTTCGAACATGAAAGTTGTTCGGAATATATCAACTAACCCGGATACACCACACACACATGTGTCGGATGTCCATGACACCTCCGGCATGATATCTCCCCCCTACGGATACCCTGTCCGGTAATCACCCGGAGCTGGCAGTTCATCCCCGGATGAATTCCCGCTCCGAGCAACGTGCATTGCACTGCGTTAGAACACCGTTAGCTTTGCATTTGTCATGTCATGCATCTGTTTGTATATGCTTGATATGTATTTACTGTTTCTTCCCCCCTTAATCTTCGGTAGACCCCGCTGCTGCCGTCGACTACACCGCTGCTGAGTACGACTACTTCGTCGACGACCCTGCCTCTACTGGCGAGCTTCCAGGCAAGCAGAGCAATTCTCTTCCCCAGATATCGCCTACCTTTTCCGTACTTTTCTTGCACTAGGCATTGTTACTGCTGCTGCTATGTTACAACCCATTCCATTGCATAGCTTGTTTTTGTCGCCCCTTGATGTACCTTCCTTGATCCTATGCTGCCTTTTATATACATTATATTCAGCAGTAAACCCTGCGCACTGTTAGTCAATAGGATTAGATAGCGGGTTGTGTTCACTCTGGGAGTGAATGCGGATACGATCCATTACAACTGCTACAGGTACGGTTCAGAGCAGACACCGACTAAGTGTAACAACCCAGATTTCACAAAAATTAAAATTTTTGTTTTTGGTGTGAATAGTTTGATTGTCTGATTTGTTTGCGGTGTTTGCATCCCCGATTTATCGATCGGCGATTATTTTTCACCCTCTTATCTCGTATCGGACGGAGACCGACCCTTGCCACCCTGACACTCGACCTTTGCGACACCGGGTTTCACCCGATCACCGTCGCAAAAACCGCACGAGACCAGCCGCAGCCAACGGAACGAAAAAACCCGTCTAATAACTAAACGGGTTATTTTTATAGCGCGCCGGAAAGTGTTCTCGAAACGGTTCCAGCGCGAGGTTAACGCCGCCGGCTCGACGCGCTGGTCGCGCAGTTCAAAGTTTTACCCGGATCGGAGGGCCTGCGGACCCCCGGCGGTTAGAAACGTGAACACCGCGCGCGCGAGAGAAAAACCGAGGATGTTTTTGCAAACTGCCAGCCACCTGGGCTATATAAAGACCACCACACTCCCACCTTTTTCTTGGGTTTCCCTAGCCTAAATTTTGCAGCCACCCCCCTCACAATAGCCCAAATTTTCGCAATTTAGCCCCATTTTCGCCCAAACCCTAGCTCCCTGCGATCTGGACCGTCGGATCGGCCGATCCAACGGCCCAGATCGGCTCTGGCCTTCTCTCTCCTCCAACCTCCTAGCCGCCTCCAGCCCGCCCGTGGAAGCCCTAGCGGCACGGCCGCGCCACCAGCACTCCGGCAGGCCGGCGAGCCCCGCTGCCGACATCCCTCCTCTCCCTCTCCTCCTTCCCTCTCCTCCCTCCTCTCCCCTATCCTCCCTCTCCTCTCTGCGTGCAGCAGCCCGAAGCGCCGCCTCGCGCCATGGCCAGGCCACCAAGGCCGAGCACGACCCCGCCGGAATCGCCTCGCCCAGCCGCTCGCCGACGCCACCTCCGACGGCACCCTCCCGCTGGATTCGGCCAGCCGGCCTCCTCCACTAGATGCCCCGAACCTCTCCTCGCCGGCGAGCGCCCCGGCCGGCGACGCCAGTAGCTGTCGCGGCACGGGCCCGATCTGGTGCCCCCTGGCTGCGTTGACCCCTGCCAGTGGGCTGGGCCCCCTCCAGCGGCCCGATATGGCCCATCAAGCAGGCCTCCCCAGGCCGATTTGGGTCGCGGCCCATTGTGAGAGCTAGCCCAAGCCTTTTTTTTCTGTCAAGTATTTTCTTTTTCCAAAATTCTGCTAAGTCCTGAAAATATTGTTGTTGTTACGTTTTTGCGACGATATTTGCGATCAAACCGTAGCTCGGATCGTCTAGCGCCCAAAAGATGAATTTCTCAGTTTTTTGTGCTCTAGCATTCGTATGTAGAAAGTTTTTCCGTTTGAGGCCGTCTAGATAACTTAATTATGCGTCGAAGTGGGTACCAGATCGTTAGCTGTGCTGTTGTTGCTGAACTGTTATTTTGTTGCAACTTCGGTCGACGAGTGTGTCGCGACCGTTTATCGGAATTGAGTGATTCCAATTGCATATTGTTAAGCGTCATGTCTACTTCCATTATATGTATTGCATTGTCATGATATGCTTTCTGGTCATATATTTATTGAGCTCCAAAGTTGCTATGCTGCTGTTTTTGATAGCCACCTCCGTTTTTCTCTAAGTCTGTAACGTTCCGATGCCATGTTGCATGCTTAATATCTTTTGATCTATGATGCCTATTTGCATGATTCTTTTTGCCATGCCTTCCCTGTCATGTCTACTTTAGTTCCATATCATTTGTGAGCATGTTTGCATTGATTATCCTGTTTATGCATTGCTCTAAAGTGTGCTTCCTGATGTTGGCAGATTGTGCCCGTAACTTGTTTTGCTTGTACTCCCTCCGTTCCAAAATAACTGTCGTAGCCTTAGTACAATTTTGTACTAGAGCTAGTACAAATTTGAGACCGTTATTTTGGAACGGAGGGAGTATCTTTTTAATCGTAACTCCGTTTGGAGTGTGCCTTATATGTAACTTGATTAGTTTTTCGTGTACTTTGTGTTTATGCTATTGTTTGCTGTTGTTAACCAACCTAAAATACGGTTTAGGACAGAACAGTACCAAATCCTTTAATCATCGTGAGACACTTAGTGATATGCCATGTTTAGGTTGTGCCTCATTTAAATTGACTAGAATAGATAGTTTATCTTATGCTTCACCTCTTGCCATGTTTATGTGCTATGCCATGCTTGAGTGAGATGCCATGTTAATAACCGTTGGTTTATCACCTGTAGCTAAGAAACTTGAACCACCGTAAACGTGCGGTATTCGTCGTGTGTGACCGATACCCCACTTAAACTGTTAGTAACCATTCTCGACGATAGATCTGTATCGCGTTGCCGTGTCGTGTGATGTCTTCATCTTGTGTTGCCCCGTAGTAATAGAGTGCTTTCTCATTGATTGCTTTCCAGTGTTTATCGTCTTGTGTGCTTCCGCGGGTACCTTCGGAGACGATGCGAGCTTGCGATCAACTACACCTTCGGAACCCGACTTATCAACAGGCAAGGACTATACATTACTTATGATCCATTCTATTTGAACCTGCGGTTTGCATGCTAGTCTAGGTTAGGTTCGATGTTTGATCCTACCACATGTTTACAGCCTCTTTCAAACCGATACATCCATGTCCCCTCCCAGCAAACCTTGTACTGCTATGTTACTATTGCTCGTTGCTCAGCCCCTGCTTAGTATGCATGCTTAGGATGCTACGATGTTACCCTGTTACTCCTTGGTTGGGCTATCACATTATTATATTGTTGTTGATGATATGATTATTATAATGTTGACTATATTCGACGAAGGATGGAAGGTCTAGGCTATCCCGCCCCGACGCTTTGTTCCATTCGAGTCACCTAGGATCCGAGTTCCGGGTATTGGTTTTAAGACTGAGAGTGCCTAACCGCGTGTGGGATTTTATGGGGTCCCCTTTTCTTACCTACCTAGCTTCAAGAATTTCTAGTGGTGGCCCAAGCTGATTTACCATTGGAAACCGTGTGTGTGCTGGTCAGCTGCCAGTAGTTTTTAAACCAACCCGGACCAGTGAGGACATGGTTTCCCTGTTGGTCCACCTTTGACCGGCGAGGGCCCGAGGCCTCACGTGAGGCGTCTCGGTAACCCAAACCCTGTTGAGACGGAAGAGTCCGATCCGAGAGCGTGGCCAGCTTTTGGATTGGGTGTCGACTCCCCGGGGGCCACCCGGATTTGTTTGTTGTTAGCTAGAGGGACCTATCGTTTCGGATCTCTTGGAACTAAATCATAAAATGGTTGCCTGTGATGGGTAGCAACTGAGAGAGATGGGCGTGCGTGCGGAGCCTTGTAATGGGCAGTTGGTACACCCCTGCAGGGTTAAATCTTTTTGAGAAGCTGTGTCCACGGTTATGGACGACTTGAGACCTACTCCTTGCTCATAGCCAACAACAACTGAGATAATCTTAAATAACTTGATCAACGTGTGTGTGCCTTGACTGCTTCTTCTTCGTCGGGATGCGAAGAGGAGGACAAGGATAGGATAGGTGTTATGTTTGCGTCAGGAGTTGATAGCAAGACTTGTTGGAGGCGATTCCTCATCGAATGTTTGGCTTCTTATCTTACTCTCTAGATCGTTAGCCACTTCATAAATGCTAGTGCGGCAGCAACCTCACCACTTACCCCTTTCTTACCGTAAACTACTAGTTCTCCTAGAATGACGAGTGATGAAGTCCTTGCTGGGTCAGATGACCAATACAGTTGGATGCTGAGTACTTCTGCACTCATGATACTACCCCCAAACTCTTTTCAGGGTGCTTAATTGACAACAGGTATGGTGATCGACGTTTCACGTGGAGACTCGACGACGACTAGTTATGCGCATCCCGGCGGAGGACCTGGACCCGTGTGGTTATGGGGATCGATGCTTTTCTCTTTGCCAGTAGGCATTTGATTGTAGTCTGTACCCAGACATGTACCTTCCGTTGTTGTATTGTATTTAAGGAAGTTGTATGCCGATTGTATGAGATGTTGTATCCTTGTATCTGTAATGTTGTGATATCATGTTGGAAATCCGGGGCATATGGCTCTGTCATATGTCGCGGTGGGACCGATATGTGCTTCGTCCCCGGGTCTGGATGGAAACATCTAGATCTGGAACAGTACCGCATATCGGGCCTTACACTCAGCCCCCTACGTCGGATCTGCCGAGCCACCTCAACTGTGAGCGATCGAGGAGAAATCCCCGTACTCCACTCGTGGTCGACTCTATATATCTGTCTTATGGTACTGAACCACGGTTGTACTTACAGGTAAGGAGCCGGGTGACCCCACGGTGCCCGCACAGGGTATCTTAGCGGAACGACAGGCCAGGTGTATTCCACCGGTGTGCGGCGGGCCTGGCACTGTTCGCGGCCGACAGTTATCCTGTTGTACGAAAGTCGAGCTCTCCGGAGCAAACGCGAGACAAGGTAAGGAGACGGTTCACCTTGTTGGTAACCGCACGAGTTGGTGGGACGTCAGGGCAGGCACCAATGTTACTGGTGGTCCTGACTGCTGTCGTTGTCCATGACTCATTCAATAAGGGGCAACGATAACGGTTGTCTCGACAGAAAATTAATAAAATGCTTAACGGCTTCGGCGGATGACTTGAGTAGCCTTTTTGGCTTGTACGCACTACCTATACGTGGGAATTACGAGTGTGGGCTCCTCCGCGACGTAGCCTCGTTCGAAAGCTCTGAAAGACGTCCAGTTCAGCATTGCGGCACGGTCGGATCGCGCCGATGGCGCTGGAATTCACCATCCTCGCAACGACCCGGAGAGCGAGGGGTGATAGGCCCATGACCCCCTTGCCCTTAGGGCTGTAGACCGGCGGGGACCTATCTGATGAGCCGTAGGATGGACTGCGTTGTGTCGGATAGCCTCGGTGGGGCATTCCCTAACAAGGTGTACGCCACCCTGGAGATCCGAGCGTGTAGGCTACCCAGTAGTGCACCCCTACAGGGAGTATAATCTATTCGAATAGCCGTGTCCACGGTAACAGGACGCTTTATGCTGAAGCCAGATCCTATCACTACAAACTACTACTATTAAACTATTGGTTCCGGGTTTTCTTCCTCGCGGGGAAGTCAAGGAGGGGAACGCGGAGGCATTGATAATTATTACAACTTATTATTATACAATGCTGCAGCAACTTCTACTGCATTGTTACTTTATGCTTTATATAAACTGTTGGCTGATTCTTACCTCATGCTGCAAGACTCGTCGGAAGATGCTAGTCTTCGATAGGCCTAGCTTCTTACCCTTATTCTGATTTCTATCTTGCAGTCCACTATATATAGCCTCCCCTTTCCATTTGATACATGCATAAATGCTTAGTAGAGGACGTAAGACTCGCGGGTATGCTAGATACTCACCTTTTCTTTATTTCCCCCTTTTCGCTTTGCCTGATCGGCCGCTGCAGCCGACGTTGGAGCCCAGGAGCAGGAGTACCCCGGAGGCGACTACTACGACGTCGAGTTCCCCGTTGACCAGGAGTAGTTCGGTGGATCCCAGGCAGGAGGCCTAGCCTTTTCGATCTGTACCTCTGATGTTATTTGTGCTAGCCTTCTTAAGGCAAAACTTGACTAACTATGTCTGTACTCAGATATTATGATTGTTTAACTTATGTTTTCGGATCCTCGTGATCCCGGGTTGTAATATCAGTTTTATTTCATTTGAGTGTAGTGTTGTGTTGTGATATTACCATCGTGGCACCCTGATTTCGGTCGTGTACCCTGCGTGTATGATTATCGTACACGGCTTGATTTTGGGGGCGTCACAAGTTGGTATCAGAGCCGACTGTCTGTAGGAAGCCACCCACCCACTACCTGGTCGAAGTTGAGTCTAGACTTTGAAAAACTATTTTGCTAACTTAATATTTGGCTTATGGGCCCACATCGATGTCACTACGTGTGATATCTATGGTATTAGGATCCTTTTCTCCTTACCTATGCTCTGGGAATCTGCTCTCTTATCCTTGCTGGTAAGTTTTACAAACTCTGACATTAGGATCACGTTCTCTTGATTCCACCCGGCGTTCTGGTGCTACCCCATTGATTGAGTCGTGTCGCAGGAGTTCTACCCCAGGTCCCGGACCGCGGATCCCATTCTCATTCTGGACAAGCCGCGCGTTCTCTGGCATTTAATCCTGTGGCCAACAGTTTTCTTGCGGCGTGATTGACACAGTTGAATCTATGTCGCGTCGTGTAATCCTTACCGCGGTCTGCGCGCCGCCTACTGAGTCCTTTTTCCTTAATTTCTACGACGTTATGTTGTCCGATTTTGACCGACTGTGTACAATGATATGTATGTCTTTAGGACTACTATTGTGTATCTACCGCACTTCTCGTTCATTGCTCGTGCTGCATCATGTATAACTCCTTATCCTCGCTAATCCTTTGTCTGAACTAACCCCTGCTGTTCAGGAAGGATGGCAGACGATCCCTCACATCCGCCTTATTTGGCCGCAATACTGCAATAGTTTGATCTGAACCATCAGTTTATGGCCGGAGTAATGGCCCACCTTCCAAACCAGAATGCCCCAATCACTCTGCAGGAGTTCGTTCGCCTCAACCCGTCCACCTTCCGTGACTCCTCAAATCCTATGGATGCTGATGATTGGCTCCGTGAAATTGCCGTTCAGATGGAGTCAGCTTTTGTTGCCCCTGACTGCTATGTCACCTATGTGACGTATCATCTGAGAGGTCCCGCTGCTCAATGGTGAGAAAGCCACAAGCTCGCGCTACCTGAGGGAACTGTAACCACTTGGCAAGAATTTCAGTCGGCCTTCCGTGCATGGCACATTCCCCAAGGACTGATGCACAAGAAGAAGGAGGAGTTCCTCAAACTCCGACAGGGCAAGACAACTGTTGTTGAATATCATAGAAAATTCCTTGAACTATCCCGCTGATGGCTTCTCGCCCCTCGTTGCTTACCCCAAGTGGAAGGTTGAGATGCAGCGTAGCGGTAATTTCCCTCAGTAAAGATACCAAGGTTTGTCTCCAGTAGGACTCAACGATAAGTACGATAGGTGGCAACGGCGCCAGAAATTATTCTGATGCTTGGAGTTGTCGTGGACCTGCACAAAACAAATAACTTTGCTCCCAACGAGTTCAGAGGAGTTGTCAATTCCTCCGGCCTTGTCGTTTACAAAGGATCAAACGCAAGAGATAAAAAGGTACTAGTAAAAGTAAAAACAGAAAGGTAAATAGTGGGTGTGAACAATGGTATGAAGATGGACCGGAGTCCCGTGATTTTCACTAGTGATGTCTCTCTCCCAAAAGACGATAAAAATGCTAGCGAGGTAAAAAAATCACAGTTGGGCAATTGACAGGATTATGAAGGCACCGCAATGCTAACTATGCTGCAAAGAAAGGAAGGGCTCAAAAGCAATGGGCAGTACGCCAAGGTAAGTAGACCGAAATCCATCTGCATCTACTACGAATCATCCACCTTGAGATATCTATCCAGAACATCTCGCTGGTATTAAGTTGTGAATCCCACCCAAAGTGTAAACTCAAAGCAATAGACAACTGCACTAAAAGAACTTTGCGTAAAGTAAACAATTCTTGCACCAATAGGCACAATCACCGTTGTTTTATCCCTGGTGGCAACAGCACATCCCCTAGTCTCATGTTTCTGTCACTCAAGCTAGACATCAGGGGGCTGAACCCACAATCGAGCATAACGCTCTCTCTTGGAGTTGCAAGCAAATAACTTGGCCAAAGCAAATACGGCAACGGAGAACATGCAAGAATTTCCTCAAGAACAAAATATAAAAGGGCAAACCAAATATATTACTCATCACAATCTGAACATAGTCTCATAATCCATCAGATCCCAACAAACTCAGCATAGCAACAGCAGAAAATTACATAGGTGCCTCGATCATGTGAGGCAGCTCACGAGGTCTCGAAAGTGGAAGCACAAAAGAGGGAGAGGACATCACATAGCTACTGATCACGGACCCATGGTCCAAGGGGGACTACTCACGGTACATACGGGAGGCGTCCATGGCTATGGATGGTCTCTCGGAGGGGTGATCTCCTTCGGGCAGGGTGCCGGGGCAGCTTCTCCAGGCAGCCCCAATCTGAAAACGGCGGCGGCGGCGGAACAGAGAGGTTTCCGCGAAAAAGAGTTCTTTTTTAGGGGTTTCTCCCCGAGGGGGTTATATAGGCGAAGGGGGCGTCGAGGGGCCACCCAGGGCAGCCAGGAGGGTGCCTGGCGCGCCCTAGGGTTGGGGCCGCGCCAGGGACCCTTCTGGCTCCCTGGTGGTGGTCCCGGCTCTCTCTCCCTTGGTTATTCCGGAAGCTTCCTGCCCGCTGATTTTTAATATAATTTTTGCGGAATTTTTTGGGCACTTTAATCAGCCGGAAAACCTGAAAAACAAAAACAGCAGAAAACCAGAAGCTGGCAACTGGGTGCACTGAGTTAGTAGGTTAGTCCAAATTGGTTTAAAAGTGTAATAAAGTTCAACCAAAACATGGCAAAGTCACACAAAACATGCATGGAGCAAGCAGAAATTATAGATACGTTTGGGACGTATCACCCGCTATGATGTGGATGACGTCGATACTGACGCACGCAAGCAGGAGAAATTTCGTAAAGGACTGAATCCAGATATAAAGCTCGCACTTGTTCTTCATGACTGTGCAGACTTTGTGAAAGGATCGGAATGTCGACTAGAGGGGAGGGGGTGAATAAGCGACTAACACTTTTTAAACTTTTCTTAACAATTTAGGCTTAACAAGAGATATAGGTTGTCTAGATATGCAACTATGTGAGCAACCTATATGCCAACAACTATGATAACACAAGCAAGCAATAAATAAGCAAGGAAAGTAACTTGCGCAAAGTAAAGGTAAAGGGGAACACGAGAGACAAGGATATGTTTCCGAAGTTCCTTCTCTTTCGAGAAGTACGTCTCCGTTTGGAGAGGGTGAGGAGCACAATGCTCACACGAAGCCAACGAGGGACGCCCTATTTCTCCTCACGCTCTTACCGATGTAAGATGCCGTGATCCGCTACGAGGCAGCCTTGAAGGTGGCAACCAAACCTTTACAAACAAGGTTGGGGCAAACTCCACAACTGAATTGGAGGCTCCCAACGAAACCACGAAGCTTCACCACAATGGAATGTGGCTTCGAGGTGACCTCTTCCGTCTAGGGCACCAAAGCACCCAAGAGTAACAAGATCCACACGGGATTAGTGGGGGAATCAAATATCCTTTGGTGGAAGTGTAGATCGTGGCCTCCTCTTCCAAACCCTAGAGAATCAACAAGTTTTGATGGCTAGGGAGGGAGATCGGGCAAGACTGGAGCTTGGGCGTCAATGGAGGTGAGAGCAATAAATGAGGTGCCTCTCAATGGGGAAGAAGACCCCCTTTTATAGGTGCTCTTAAATGCAGCCGTTGGCTGTCCACCAACCACGGTAGTACCGCTTCAGAAGCGGTACTACCGTACTGAGAGAGGTACTACCGCTCCACGGTACTACCGAGCCCCAGTGCCGCCCCCACTACCGCAGAGTCCAGTGGGAATCCGGTAGTGGATGCGGTACCCGCGCAGCGGTACTACCGCTCCTAGAGCGGTACTACCGAGCCCCAGTGGAGGCGGTAGTACCGCTCTAGGAGCGGTAGTGGAGCCCCAGTGCCGCCTCCACTACCGCTCCTAGAGCGGTACTACCGCTCCTAGAGCGGTACTACCGCTCCTAGAGCGGTACTAGGATAACATGTCATAACATAGCACCACATAACTAGACAATAAGAGTACGAACATAAGATATCATATGTCTCACACCATATATCACGGAAGTCTCACAAGACGGACTAAAAACCAAAGCAAATAAACGGAGTTCACAAGCGGAGCAGATGAGACAAATAAAACACGCTTGTGACTCGCCCAACCCTGAGAAGATGCAAATCGGAATCCTAGACCTCTCTCCCCCTTTCGCATCGAGACGCCAAAAAGGCAAAGAATGACCTAGCGTCCCAAGGTGATGAACTACTCGTCGTCCTGGTCGTAGTCCTCGTCATCGTCAGACTCCTCGGACTCCACTGCTGCCTCTGTGTCATCAGTAGAAGGCTGCTAAGTAGTGGACGAAGGGCCAGGCATGTCATCGGTGAGGTCCCACGCGCTGAACTGGGAGATCCACTGGTCCTCGGGAGTGATGCTCCGCTCGGACCCACTCGAGACGTGCATGCCCTGCTGTCTGTAGAAAGCCTTCTACAGTCTCCTATTCTTCTTCTCCCTCTCGTGGGCCTCAAATAGGAGGTGGTGAACATCAGTCTGAAGGCAGAAGAGCTGCTTCACCTTCCTGGTGAGCTTGGCCGCCCATCCGGGCTGCTCCGGACCCTGTGCAGAAGACGAACCACCAGCACCAAAACTCGCACCAGAGCGTGTGCGGGGAACCCTGCCTCCACCAGCCTCCTGCTCCTCCTGAATCTCCTCATCAGACCCGGCAGGAGGAGGGGAACCATGCGCAGGACCATGACCTCCAGTCTAGTTGTCCTTGATGCGCAGCTGAACCTCCTCGTGAGTAGTCAGAGCCCCAACGGGAAGGCGCTCAACAGCAAAGGTAGCTCCCCACGTGATCTCGAAGAGGACCTGAAGATAAGGGCCATATATGGGAACCTTATGTTCCATCACAGCAGCATGAAGCTCCTCCCACATGATGTCACAGACATCCAAGGTCTGCGTGGTGCCCTTGCACTCCTCACAGAGAAGAAGCATGTCCACCAGATGCCCGTGAACCATGTCCAGATTGCCCACACGGGGAAACAGAGAAGTCCGGAAAATGCGATGCATGATGTCCAGGAACGGGCAGAGGACCACTCTGTACTTCTGCTGTCCATTGGCATCTATATAAGGAATGGACTTCTGATAGGTCCCTAGCATGCTCTTGGGCTTGGCAGTTGCTGAAGCATATGGGCTGACACCAACGGGCGCCTCTGACGTGGAGACGGGAATGTACAAAGCTGTCATGAACTCTCCCCATGTGCATCTGACTTGCTCGTCCTTGCACATCCAAACGATGGTCCGATCAGTGTTACTGGTGAAGTACACTGTAGCAAAGAACTGGGCAAGAAGCTCGACATCGAACCGCTTGTTGAAGGAGATGATGTCCAGAATCCCAAACTGCTCGCAAAGAGCATATGCCTCTCCAAAGTAATCGGGGTGAGCCCGCATGTGCCTCGGTTGGACAGACTTCACGTGTGGAACAAACTTGTTCTTCCTGTGCATCATAATCTTGTGGAACACATCCCTCTGAGTCTTATTCCAGAACTGTGTGCCAACGAACTCTGGGTCTTGCTCTTCACGGTAAGGGTTGACACAACGGTAGGCCCTGTACTCGGTAAGAGAAAGCTCTGCCACCTGCTTGGCTGGTTCCATCTTCTTGTGAGCAACCTTCTTGAAGTTGCTACCGGGTGGACCCGAGGCCTTGCGCTTGGGATTCCGACGAGAGCCATCACCTGACCAACACCAACAGAGAGAAACAGAAAAACAAACCAGATGAGATGCAAAAGCCGGACGCAAGTGAACAAGGCAGGTCTGTTGGGGAGATTTCAGATTGAGGGACCCCTGTAGTACCGCCCCAGGCACGGTAGTACCGCCCAGCGGTAGTACCGCTGACCGTGCGGTAGTACCGCGCAAGCGGTAGTACCGCAACAGGACCAGCGGTAGTACCTCCCTGGAGCAGAGGACACGGATCTGAGATCCGGTACTACCGGGGTTCCAAAAACTCAAACCACTCCAACACATCTACTCCCTTTCTATCTAGCAGTCTATCCATGTTCTCAAAGTGCCTAGGCATAGCCAAAAACCTAGTGGATCTACAAGTATTGCCCTAGCAACAAAGTTCAACAAAACGGAACCAAAGGAGAAGAGAACGGGGGCAATACCGGTATCCATGGCACCCGGGGGGATAGGGAATGATCCCACCGGAGAAGAACAAGGAAGGACGGCACGGATCCGGCACACCGGGAGTGGGCGCCGGGGTGGGCACCGCTGCTGCAGAGGAGAGAAAAATGAAACTGAAGGGGGGAATGGGGAGGAACTCCCCGTACCCCTTCAGTTATAAGATTCCTCGGGACCGCGGTAGTACCGCACCAGGCGCGGTAGTACCGTGACTGATGCGGTAGTACCGCTGGCAGCAGAAACGTCCACTAAGGACAACAATGGGGGGCTATTGCATCGAATGTCTTAGGGGGAAGGGCTTGGGATGACTCGAAACACGACAGCTGGATGGAAAACACTCCGAGACAAAACAACAACAAGAAAATGCAAGATCGAACTCGGAGTGATCAAGATGCAACAAAACTACCTGAACACGAGAAAGCAGCACAAAGGAGAACCAAACCTCCCAACGAGAGGGGCGGTGGCCGAAGCCACCATGTTTGAGCTTATTTGGTATGACACCACAAAGATGTATCTTGGGTTCATTGCCAATGCTCTTCTTTGAAGCACCGTTGTCACCTTGGGTGACCATGACGGTCGCCGAACGTGACCATAGTGAAAGAATCTTGTCTCTTTTCGCATAATAGGTGGAGTGGTTGCCTATGAATTAAGCAACACTCCCCCTATGTCCATGCCTACATCCAAGCTAGACCTCATGTTAAGATGGGAAGTGTGGGCAAGTCTTCAAACCGCATTACTTGAATCAATGATATTTAGCTCATGCCTTAACTCTCGGAATCTTGCTTCATCTAAAGGCTTGGTGAAGATATCCGCAAGTTGATCTCCGGTGCCCACATATGAAAGGTCAATATCACCCCACTTCACATGATCTCGAATAAAGTGATGACGAATCTCAATATGCTTCGTCTTGCTATGTTGAACGGGGTTGTAAGCAATCTTGATAGCACTTTCATTGTCACATAAAAGAGGCACTTTGTCACAAGTGACACCGTAATCCTTCAAATTTTGCCTCATCCATAATAATTGTGCACAACAGCTTGCACCAGCGATGTACTCGGCTTCAGTGGTAGAGAGGGAAACGCAATTTTGTTTCTTGGATGACCAACTCACCAAAGACCTTCCAAGGAATTGGCATCCTCCGGAAGTGGACTTCCTCTCCACTTTGTCTCCCGCCCAATCCGAATCCATGTACCCGACGAGGTTGAAGCTTGAGCCTTTAGGATACCACAATCCAAAGTTTGGGGTATGAACCAAATATCGAAAGATTCTTTTGACAGCCACTATGTGACTCTCTTTTGGTGCGGATTGAAATCTTGCACACATGCCCACACTCAACATGATATCCGGCCTAGATGCACAAAGATACAACAAGGAACCAATCATAGAACGATACTCCCTTTGGTCTACCTCTTTACCGTTCGGGTCGAGGTCAAGTTGACACTTGAGTGGCATGGGGGTCTTGGCTCCTTTAAGACCATCATACTTGAACCTCTTGAGCATGTCTTGAGTATATTTGGCTTGATTAATGAAAGTTCCTCTTGACAATTGCTTGACTTCAAAACCGAGAAAGAACTCCAACTCTCCCATCATAGACATCTCAAACTTGTTGGTCATTAGCTTAGCAAACTCCTCATTAAAAGATTTGTTAATCTAGCCAAAGATAATATCATCAACATATAGTTGGCATATGAACAATTGCCCACCAACCCTCTTGGTAAAAAGAGTGGGATCGATTAGCCCAATTTCAAACCCATAATCAACTAAGAACTCGGTAAGCTGCTCATACCAACCGCGTGGTGCTTGCTTAAGGCCATAGAGCGCCTTGTCGAGTTTATAGACATGATTGGGGAAATTGTGGTCCTCGAACCCGGGGGGTTGCTTGACATATACCAACTCATTAATGGGACCATTAAGAAAAGCACTCTTCACATCCATTTGATATAACTTGAAGTTGTGATGAGAGGCATAAGCAAGAGCAATACGAATGGACTCAAGACGAGCCACGGGGGCAAAAGTTTCACCAAAGTCAATACCTTCGACTTGGGAAAAACCTTGAGCCACCAACCGTGCCTTGTTCCGGATGACAATACCAAGTGCATCTTGCTTGTTCTTGAAAATTCACTTGGTCCCAATAACATTATGATCACCTTTGGGTCTCTCCACTAATGTCCACACCTTGTTGCGCTTGAAGTTATTGAGTTCATCATGCATGGCCTCAAGCCAATCTGGATCTTCAAGCGCCTCACCTACCTTTTGGGGTTCAACACAAGAAACAAATGCATTATGGGCACAAAAGTTCCTCAATTGACTACGAGTTGTTACCCCCTTTTGTATGCTTCCGAGCACTTGATCCACCGAAAGATCTTGTGATTTTAACAGGGATGCAATCTTGAGCGCTCGACGAACTCTCTCTTCTTCCAAAGTTTCTTGAGGAGAAGCTAGAGAACCATCTTCGGAAGAAGGAGCATCCTCAAGGACTTGCTCATCATATTGAGCTTGCCCTTGAACGATAACATGATCTTGGTCATCATTTGGTGCATCACCATCTTCAATGATTTGATCTTGACCTTGATCTTGTACGGGCGAGAGAGGCCTTCGTCTTGTTCTTGGTTTGCTTGTGAATCTTGAGGAGGTGATGGCTCCACGTGCATAGAGCATTGTCCTTCTCCTTCCACCACAAGGGGTTCCTCAATGGGTAGGAAATGACCCACACCCATTCTTCTTATGGCTTGAGGAGGAATTTCATCACCTACAACATTAAGATCACTTTGCCCCACTTGGGAGCCATTATGTTCATCGAATTCCACGTTAATAGACTCTTCAACGAGTCCGGAAGACTTGTTGTAGACTCTATAGGCGTGAGAGTTCGAAGCATAACCAACAAATATGCCCTCATTTGTCTTAGCCTCAAACTTAGACAAACGAGCACCTTTCTTAAGAATGAAACACTTACACCCGAAGACCCGAAAATACTTGATGTTGGGCTTCTTCCCGGTGATGATTTCATACGGAGTTTTGTTCAAGATCTTGCGGAGATAAAGACGGTTAGTTGCATGACAAGCAGTGTTGATGGCTTCTGCCCAGAAGTTGTATGGACTCTTGAACTCCGCCATCATTGTTCTTGCTGCATCAATCAGAGTGCGATTCTTCCTCTCCGCAACACCATTTTGTTGAGGGGTATAAGCAGCGGAATATTGATGTTTGATCCCCTCATCTCCAAGGAATTCATCCAGGGTGTAGTTCTTGAAATCAGTGTCGTTGTCACTCCTAATTGCCAAAATCTTTGAATTGTGTTGACGTTGAGCTTCATTGGCAAACTCGATGACGGTTTGTTGGGTCTCACTTTTCTTCTTGAAGAAATAAACCCAAGTATATCTTGAATAATCATCAACAATAACCAAGAAATACTTCTTCCCGCCAAGACTATCATATGAGGGAGGCCCAAAAAGATCCATGTGAAGGAGCTCCAAAGGCCTCTTGGTGGAGATGATATTCTTGACGGGGTGTTTCTTCTCATGAAGTTTCCCTTCAATGCATGCCCTACAAGCACGATCTTTGGCAAAGCTAACATTTGTTAGTCCAATGACATGCTCACCCTTGAGAAGTGTTTGCAAAGACCTCATATTGACATGGGCTAGTCGGCGGTGCCAAATCCATCCCACATCAACTTTAGCCATTAAACACATGGCGGTATTGGTGGGGACTTTTGAGAAGTCCACCACGTACATACCGTCCTCCACGTGTCCAACAAAGGCTACTTTAAGATTTTTGCTCCACATTAGGGTGACCATGTCTTTATCAAAGAAGGTACAAAGGCCCATCATGGAAAGTTGACGAACGGAAAGTAAATTAAAGGCACAAGTCTCAACTAGCAATACTTTCTCAATGGACGAGTTCGGAGAAATTATTACTTTGCCAAGACCTAATACCTTTGACGTGTTTGCATCTCCAAATTGGACACGGGTGGTTCTAGATGGTCCGAAATCAATGTCCACCAACATGTCCTTGCTTCCGGTCATATGACTTGTAGCCCCGCTATCAAGTATCCATGAACCCCCACCGGAAGCCGCCACCTACATGAGATCAATGCTTGGATTTAGGTACCCATTCATGAATGGGTCCTCTCGCGTTAGTAACAAGGGTCTTAGGCAACCAAATGGACCATGCAATATACTCATCAAAGGAACCAACAAAATTGGCATAAACATGCCCATCACTAGTGCAACCAAGAACATAAGAGGGGTTAGTTGATCCGGCAAAGTCATTGGGAGTGGCATCACTCCTCTTGGTCATTCCACCCTCAATGGCCTTTGCCACTTTTTCTTGAGGCTTCTCCCCTTCCTTCAAAATGTGACTTCCTTTGAAGGAGGAGGTGCCTTGCCTTTCTTATTTTTGTTCTTCCTCTTCTTGTTCTTCCTCTTTGATGAACTTGTGCCAAAACCAATGCCTTCCGTGCCAATGACCTCCTTTTGGGAACTCAAGAGATCATTAAGGTTCTTTTCTCCTTGAATGCACGAGACAAGTCCCTTCTGAAGTTGTGCCTTCAACCTAGTGTTTTCCTCAATGAGAGGAGCATGCTTACAACAAGAGTTAGAGGAACTAGGTTTCTCTACCACAATAATAGGAGAAAAGGTAGTAATTTCTTTAGTGAGTTGTATACTTGTTTCATCATGAGCCTTCTTGAGAGCCATGAGTTCGTGTTTTAAGGACTTGTGGTCCTTTTCGACTTTCTCATGATCCACAAGAAGTCTTTCATGAGCCTCAACAAGTTCATCATTTTTAGTCTTGAGATCACAAGCAATAGCATTTGAATGTTTAAGGTCAAGTTTTAGCTTAGAGATATCAATAGAGTACGTCTCATCAAGAGACAACTTAAGCTCACGCTCTTCTTTGAGAGAATGAGATAGCTCCCCTATCTCATCCGCATAGTCGCGACTATGACCTTGCAACTCGATGATAGTCTCATCAAGTTGCTCAATGTGAGAATGTGCTTCGCCTAGTTGTTCCAAGAGAGCCACAAAATGTCCCTTTGCAGCACCTTTGAGCTTGGACATGAATAGTTCGAATTCATTCTCCTCATGTGCTTTGGTCTCCTCATTTTCCTCCACACAATCCAACAATGAGGGGTTAGTGGGAGTAAATGGTTTAGAGTGAGGAGTTACCGAGGTAGTCTTGGCCATAAGACACTTGTGGAAGATGTGAGGGTTCTCGTTGGGGGAGTTGAAGAGAGACGTTGATGAGGGGGATTCAATGGCGATGGCAATGGTGGCGGTTGCCACAATCTCGGCACTTTCTTCATCCTCCTCGTCATCGGAATAGTATTCTTCTTGAGCCACCAACACACGTTGTGGCTTCTTCTTCACAAAGGTCTTGTTCAAGGGTGGTGGCTTGTTCTTGTCCTTACGGATGAGCTTTCCACTGTGGTCTTCTCTCTTCTCATACGGACAATCCGCAACAAAGTGACTCACATTGCCACAATTGAAGCAAGTTCTTATTCTTTGGCCCTTTGGCTTGAAGCTACTTGTGTTGGACTTGAAGTTCTTCTTGTTGCCCCAAAATAGTCTTGAGGCTAGAGCCATGTGCTCATTGTAAGCGTACTTGGTGTCTTCCAGACCCACATCCTCTTCATCTTCATCTTCCTCAACTTTAACCTCCTTGGCCTTCAAGGCAAGAGATGACATCTTGGATCCGCTTTGGCGAGCCAATTTTAACTCGGTCGTGGAGTCCAAGATTTCCATGGCAACGAATTCATCCAAGACTTGGTTTGAACTCAACTCGCGAAAGTCGGGCCTTTGACGAATGACCTTGGTGATATGGTTCTTGTGTAGGAGCATAGCCGTGATGAACTTTCTCTTTATACATCCGTCATCGGTGTCCATGCTCCCATGGTCTGTCATGGAATTTGCGAGAGCCACCAACCTTTGATGAACATCCTCGGAAGACTCCCCTTCATTCCGGACAAAGTGATCGGCTTGATCTTGAATCTTGTCAAACTTTGAGCACCGTATGCTAGTGCTTCCCATGAGAGTCCTCTCAAGAATATCCCACATCTCTTTGGCCGTTTCACACTTTAGGACAAGATTGTATTGCTCTTCCTTCAGCCCATTTCCTATCACGAGCATAGCATGACTATTGATGGTGTTGTCCCGATATTCTCTTGGGGTCATGTTGTGGCGGTCACGAGGAGTAAATCCCTCCTCAACGATGCGCCAAAGTTCCACGGAGGACCCCTTCAAGTGTCTCTTCATGCGATGAGCCCAAACCGGATAAGCATCTTTGTTAAGAATGGGAATAGTTCCTGCATGTGCAAAATGCGGTTCGGGTAGAGGTAGAGAGTTATAAGTAACTGGAGGAGCCACCACGGAATGGATACCCGATCCATTCCCTGTACGAGGAATGGATCGGATATCATTCCTACCATCATCATTAGATTGGGAGATGAAATCTCCTCCACCCAACGTTGGAATATTGGGGATGATGGTGGGGTTGCTCTCCGAGGGCATCCTTGACATGAGACTACCAAGCATCTCGGTGACTTTGTTCATGTGAGCCTTAATGGCGGACATGCCTTCATTGTACTCATGTCGAGAGATAGATGGTGAGTCATCCTTCGCGAGCGTATTCGCGAAGCCCTCGATACTTGGATTCCCTTCCAAAAGAGAAGGGTTCGGAGTAGCTCATGGAAGCTCAACCTCTACCGGTTTATCCTCTTGTGACATCCTCTTAAGGAGGTAAAGCCCTTAATAAGAGACGAGGCTCTGATACCAATTGAAAGGATCGGAATGTCGACTAGAGGGGGGGTGAATAGGCGACTAACACTTTTTAAACCTTTCTTAACAATTTAGGCTTAAAAAGAGATATAGGTTGTCTAGATATGCAACTATGTGAGCAACCTATATGCCAACAACTATGATAACACAAGCAAGCAATAAATAAGCAAGGAAAGTAACTTGCGCAAAGTAAAGGTAAAGGGGAACACGGGAGACAAGGATATGTTTCCGAAGTTCCTTCTCTTTCGAGAAGTACGTCTCCGTTTGGAGAGGGTGAGGAGCACAATGCTCACACGAAGCCAACGAGGGCCACCCTATTTCTCCTCGCGCTCTTACCGATGTAAGATGCCGTGATCCACTACGAGGCGGCCTTGAAGGTGGCAACCAAACCTTTACAAACAAGGTTGGGGCAAACTCCACAACTGAATTGGAGGCTCCCAACGAAACCACGAAGCTTCACCACAATGGAATGTGGCTTCGAGATGACCTCTTCCGTCTAGGGCACCAAAGCACCCAAGAGTAACAAGATCCACACGGGATTAGTGGGGGGAATCAAATATCCTTTGGTGGAAGTGTAGATCGGGGCCTCCTCTTCCAAACCCTAGAGAATCAACAAGTTTTGATGGCTAGGGAGGGAGATCGGGCAAGAATGGAGCTTGGGCGTCAATGGAGGTGAGAGCAATAAATGAGGTGCCTCTCAATGGGGAAGAAGACCCCCTTTTATAGGCTGCGGTACTACCTTACTGAGAGCGGTAATACCGCTCCACGGTACTACCGAGCCCCAGTGCCGCCCCCACTACCGCAGAGTCCAGTGGGAATCCGATAGGGGATGCGGTACTGGTTCACGGTACTACCGCTCCTAGAGCGGTACTACCGCTCTACGGTACTACCGAGCCCCAGTGCCGCCTCCACTGCCGCAAAGTCCAGTGGGAATCCGGTAATGGATGCGGTACTAGGTCACGGTACTACCGCTCTGGGAACGGTACTACCGCTCCACGGTACTACCGAGCCACAGTGCCGCCTCCACTACCGCAGAGTCCAGTGGGAATCCGGTAGTGGATGCGGTGCTGGTCCACGGTACTACCGTGGAGCGGTACTACCGCTCTGGCAGAGCCAGAGAGCCACATCCAAGAGTCCACACACCTCCATGACGCAAACGAAATATGTGGGTGCAGAAAGTGAGACCGTGTGATGATTCCACCCACCATTTCCAAAGCGGATCCCCTCTTCATAGTACGGTTTTCCTACGACTCAATTAACACAAAAGGAGATCGAAAGAAAAACTCCGTCTTCACGTTTCGTACACCGAGGGGACAATAACCGTCTTGTGCCAATAATGTCGTTATCTGAAATTCTCATTGCACCCGGTTAGTCCGCAAATGTATTGTCATCAATCACTAAAACCAATCAAGGGAAAACATGCCCTATCACTTTGCGACACTAGTCAGCAAAGCTTTCCGAGTCAAAACTGCTCTGACTAGCCATAAAGAATAGCTCAAGTGTGCTCGAGATGCTGGCCCATCTTCGGGTCGGCCTGTTCAGAAGCTTCGAGTCTGGCTCCCGCACAATGTTCATCACCGACCAGCTCCAACACCGAGGCCGTCTTATGTTGCCCCTCGCCTGCCTCCGCCACCAGGACAACTGCCGATTCAGACTATACAGCTAGGGCACCTTGCTCCCGACTGCCGTCTAATTTCTCCTCAGAGTGCAACACCTCCCCCCCGCTAGTCGTAAGAGGAGCTGTCGAAACCGTCATTCCAGAGGCATGTGTGCCAAGATGTCTGCCGTTAATTGTGCCCAAGTCACCCATGTCAAGATGGAAGAATCTCGTGAGTCCCCAAGAATGGTGATGGGTACCCTTCTCGTCAATTCAGTACCAGCTTCTGTTCTCTTTGATTCCGGAGCGACGCATTCATTTATGTCACAGCCGTTTGCTCAGTTGTATGGGTTAGCTATGGAACCCTTGGCCACTCCTTTAGCGGTAAATGTTGTTGGATCTCAGAGTCGTGCCACCATGATGAGCCCCGATACCACCATTGCAATTGTGGGTCTGTTGTTCCCTGCCCCTCTTATTGTCCTCAAGTCGTCCAACATTGATGTCATCCTCGGTATGGATTGGTTGGCGGCACATGATGCCCATATCCACTGTGCCACTAAGACAGTTCAGCTCACGCACCCTTCTGGCAAGAAGATTCTGTACTCGGCCCGAACAGCTCAGCATGCCGAAGGCCAGATATATGCTCTGAATGCTTTGAATACCTCATCTCTTGAAGGAATCGAGAACGTTCCAGTTGTTCGCGATTTTCTCGACGTCTTCCCAGAAGAACTACCGGGAATACCCCCGATCAGAGATGTTGAATTCGTCATCGACTTGAAGCCTGGCACCGTCCCTATTTCTAAGCGCCCTTATAAGATGCCGCCTCACCACCTCCTTGAACTGAAGAAGGAGATCGACATGGCACTCCACAAAGGTTTCATCCGTCCTAGTTCCTCTGCTTGGGGAGCACCTTCGCTCTTTGTCAAGAAGAGCGATGGGACGAACCGTTTGGTCCAAGATTACCGACCTATCAACCAGGCCACAATACAGAACAAGTATCCGCTTCCTCGGATCAACAATCTGTACGATCAACTGGCTGGATCTACGGTGTTTTCGAAACTCGACTTAAGGTTTGGTTACCATCAGATTTGGGTCCGCGAAGAGGACATCCCGAAGACCGCCTTCATTACTCGTTATGGTTCATACGAGTACACCGTTATGTCCTTTGGCCTGACCAATGCCCCAGCCACTTTCTCTCGGTTGATGAACTATATATTCATGGAATACCTTGACAAGTTCGTCGTGGTTTATCTGGATGATATCTTGGTATACTCCAAGAATGAAGAAGAACATGCTGAACACCTTCGTCTTATACTGGAAAAGCTCCGAGAACACAAACTCTATGTTAAGTATTCTAAGTGTGAGTTCTGGCTTCCCGAAGTAACTTACCTTGGTCATGTGATTTCCAAGGATGGCGTTGCCGTCGCCCCAGAACGTATCCAGGCTATTCTTGACTGGACTCCTCCCAAGACTGTCAAGCAAGTCAGAAGTTTCCTCGGCCTCGCTAGTTATTGCCGCCGTTTCGTCGAGAATTTCTCCAAGATTGCCAAGCCTCTGACTAATCTTCTTCACAAAGGCTTCAAGTTTGAGTGGACAGATAAATGTCAGGAAAGTTTTCAAGCTCTCAAGGACAAGCTCACTTCTCTAACAGTGCTTTCTCCGCCTGATACTCAGAAGGACTTCGTGATATATTGTGATGCGTCTCGTCAAGGATTAGGCTATATCCTAATGCAAGAGCGCCGCGTGATTGCTTATGGCTCTCGTCAGTTGCGATCTCACGAAGATAATTATCCAACGCATGATCTCGAAGATAATTATCCAACGCGTGATCTTGAAGTTGTGGCGACATTACCTCGTTGGTAATCGTGGCGAGATCTACACCGATCACCAAAGCCTGAAGTACTTGTTTACTCAGCCAGACCTGAATCTCCGCCAACAAAGATGGCTCGAGACAATAGCCGATTTCAACATGGATATTCATTACACCCCTGGCAAAGCTAATGTGATGGCCGATGCTTTGAGCCATAAAGCTTACTGTAGTGAACTTGAGGTTCAACTAGAACAACCACCTCTGTATGAAGAGTTTCAAAAGCTGAACCTCGAGATTGTTCCTCAAGGTTATGTAAATAACCTGGTTATCGAACCGGATCTCGTCAAATCCGTCAAGGGTATACAGTTTTATGATGATTTCGTACACAAGATTAAGCGCGATATCGCCAATGGGAGACCCTCACCCTTCACCATTGATAGCAAAGGTGCGGTGTTCTACGAGAACCGTTTAGTGGTTACTCACAGCAAGGGCAGGCATGAGAACCTGGATATGACCCCGAAGGTCATGAAAGCGACTCACGATACCCCGTTGTCCATTCATCCTGGAAGCACCAAGATGTACCAAGACATTCGTCAGCAATTCTGGTGGCCTAACATGAAGCAAGACATTGCCCGATATGTTTCTGAATGTGACGTTTGTCGTCGTGTCAAGGGTGAACATCAAAAACCCGCTGGAACTCTACAACCACCTGAAATTCCTGTATGGAAGTGGGACAAAGTTCAGATGGGCTTCGTCACCGATTTTCCCCGATCACAGAAAGGTAACGATGCTATATTTGTCGTCATCGACCGGTTCTCCAAGGTTGCTCACTTTATACCAGTCAAGGAGAAGATCACGGCTGCTCAGTTAGCGGAATTGTATATCGCCCAAATCGTGTCGCTCCACGGTATTCCGTTGGAGATCAGTTCAGATCGTGGCAGCCTTTTCACCTCAAGATATTGGCGGAGTTTCCAAGAAGCTTTGGGGACTATTCTGCATCTCAGCACCGCTTATCACCCCCAGTCACAAGGCCAAGTTGAACGAGTCAATCAAGTGTTGGAAGACATGCTTCGAGCTTGCGTTATTTCCTTCGGTAAGAAATGGGAGGAATATCTTCCGTTGGTCGAGTTCTCGTATAACAATAGCTACCACGCTAGTCTGAAGATGGCACCCTATGAAGTTCTCTATGGGCGTAAGTGTCGGACCCCTCTGAGTTGGTCAGAAACTAGGGAACGTGCACTCATTGGCCCGGATATTATTCAGCAAGCTGAAGATCAAGTTCACGTCATTCGTGAACATTTGAAGGCCGCTCAGTCCCGCCAGAAGAGCAACTATGACCGCAAACACCGGGAAATGGAGTATGAACCTGGTGAATACGCTTACCTCCATGTCACTCCCATGAGGGGCACTCATCGCTTTGGTATCAAGGGCAAGTTGGCTCCTCGCTACATTGGCCCGTTTCGTATCCTTTACAGGAGTGGACCCGTGGCATACCGCTTGGAATTGCCGCCGAACCTCTCCCAAGTCCACGATGTCCTCCACGTGTCGCAACTCCGTCGCTGCTTCAAGGACCCTATCCGCGAAGTGGAACATGATATGATCGAGCTGCAACAAGACTTGACTTATCAAGAACATCCGAGCCGCATTCTCGATCAGTCTGAGCGTCGAACCCGCAACAAGACCGTCAAGTTCCTCAAGGTACAGTGGTCGAATCATTTTGAAGATGAAGCCACTTGGGAACGCGAAGATCGCCTTCGCGATGAATACCCCGATCTTTTCCTCGCTACCACTTAAATTCTCGGGACGAGAATTCTTGTAGTGGGGGATATTTGTAAAACCCTCAGTTGTCTGTAACAGTAATCATTTTGCTAATGACAATTACGGTTGCCAATCACTGTTGCTAATCATGCCATGATCAAATTTGAATCAAATCAAATACAAAATGCCTTTTTGTTGATATTAAAAATAATGTTGCAAATAAAACTTGTCCAAAAATTATACAACCACTTTTCTTAAATCACAAATAATCAGTGGGTCATGCCCATGTGGTTATGGTATTTTATTATGCCTCTGGAAAATTCAAACAATTCAAGCACCAAGCAAAACAGCACCATTTGACAATTGAATATTATAAATAAATAGTAAATGGTTTTATTTTAAGCCTAAACTTTTTATGGCACTCTAGATATATACACTCCTAATTATGGACCAGGTCACACATTTTACAAAAATGCTAAAGCAATTAAAACCAATACAAAAGGAAAAGGACAGAATACAAAATGAAAAGAAAAATGGAAAATGCTTAAATCTCGCCCGGGGCGACGGCCCACCCGGCCCAATACCCTTTCTCCTACCTGCCCCCGTCCCCTCCCTCACCTGCTCTGTCGCCGTGGCGAGCTCGCCATAGTCGACGTCTCTCCCGGCCGCCCCCACCTCCCCTGTGCGCGCGGTGGCGATAAGAACACCCCCCAACCACCCCCTGGACATCCCCCCACTCCCATTTCCCCCTCCCTCGCCTCGCAGTCACCGGGGAAAAATTCCACCCGAGTCGTCGTCGCCATGGCCGTGAGCTCACGCGGCCAGTGAGCTCGCGTCGCCACGCCGCCTTGTCCGAGCGGTGCGTCGTCGTCGTCTACCTCTTACGGCGACTGATTCCGGCCATCCCAGCTCACCTTCCAACTCGCTGCCACCATCTGCGCGACCGTGGTAAGCATCCTCACCACCCCCAACTGCCCGTTGAGTCCTGATAGCGCCGTAGACGGAACCCCCCTTTTAGCTGCTCCGACCGCCGTGGTTCGTCGTCGTAGCCGTGCTCCCATGCCGTTCCAGCGCACGATTTTGGCACGCACGCGTTCGTAGTGCTCCGTAGGTTCGATTCCACCCCGTGGTGCGCTCGACTTCGTCTCGGAACGCAAGACGCCATTGGAGCCCGACGACGGCCTCCGCCATTGACGCCCCCGAGCTCGCCCTGGCCGTCCCCGACACCCTCCCCCACCATGGACCAACGCGGCACGCCTCACTGGACACGTCGGAACAAACGGCGAGCAAAACCGTGCACGGTGGCGTGCGCTAGCTCGAGTTCGCCGGAGCTCTGTCGCCGGCGAGCTCGCAGGAGTCACTGCCAGGTGGGCTCGACTTGTCAGCGGGTTCATTAAGCCTTAATCCCGCTCGGTGTGTCACTTACAGGTGGGTCCACCCCGGCTAAACCCACTGTTAAATAAAACTGAGTTAGATACCCCTCTGACCAACTAACATGTGGGCCCGGTTACTTAATTAAACTACTGGATTAGTTTAACTGTTAAATTAATAGTGTGCCCATGACACATGGTCCCACTGGCTTATTAGTTTAATTTAAATGGATTATTAAAATGAGTCACTGACTGTTGGGCCCAACTAGTCAGTTTAATTTAAATCAAAGATTTATTAATAAACAGAGGCTGACATGTGGGTCCCACATGTCAGGCACTGTTGTGGATAATGTTTTGGATAATGTTGGAATTTAATAATAAAATAAATTCAGAAATTTGTTTTAAAATGATTTAAACTTTGAAATTCAATAACTTTTAAACCGTAACTCAGATTCAAAAACTTTATACAAGAAAATTGATCAGAAAAATATAACTAATACAAATACGCTATCCGTATGTCTATCACACCCCTCTAACACAACAAACATCGAACCGTCCCCCTCCGGACCGACTGTCCGATAAATTGTCCGGTATTGTTAAAGTACCCGGATGAATTTATTTCGAACACGAAAGTTGTTCGGAATATATCAACTAACCCGGATACACCACCCACACATGTGTCGGATGTCCACGACACCTCCGGCATGATATCTCCCCCCTCTGGACACCCTGTCCGGTAATCACCCGGAGCTGGCAGTTCATCCCCGGATGAATTCCCGCTCCGAGCAACGTGCATTGCACTGCGTTAGAACACCGTTAGCTTTGCATCTGTCATGTCATTCATCTGTTTGTATATGCTTGCTGTGTATTTACTATTTCTTCCCCCCTTAATCTTCGGTAGACCCCGCTGCTGCCGTCGACTACACCGCTGCTGAGTACGACTACTTCGTCGACGACCCTGCCTCTACTGCCGAGCTTCCAGGCAAGCAGAGCCTTCTCTTCCCCAGATATCGCCTACCTTTTCCGTACTTTTCTTGCACTAGGCATTGTTACTGCTGCTGCTATGTTACAATCCCATTCCATTGCATAGCCTGTTTTTGTCGCCCCTTGATGTACCTTCCTTGATCCTATGCTGCCTTTTATATACATTATATTCACTTTCATGCCCGATTCAATGTTGCTTTGTCGCTTTGCATGATTATGACAATTATTGCTCTCTTGGTGGTCGCCTCCTAGTATTTTGCTAGCCTTCACTCACACTAAGCGGAATTCTTCTTATGTATCCAAACTCCTTTTCAAACCAGTTATTCTACTTGAGTCCACCATACCTTCCTATATATGGTATTTACCGGTCATCCCTAACTTAGACTTTCTTGTGCCATCTCAAAATTTATTCAAAAGATTCCCTTTTGTAACTGTACATGCTCATGGTGCGGTGAGGGAAAATCAGTATCTACCATGCCAAAAATATTTTTACTGAAGTTTTAACTAGTCAATAAAAAAAGAGTTACACCTCCCCCGTACTTGATGATTGAATGAAATGGACCAAATGCTGCTAATGATAGATGGAACGAGAAAACTTCCTTCCATACTTGAGGCAAAATAAAAGGCACAATAGACCGTCAAATGGTGTATGGATAAGGGAACAAAAGTGTAAGCAAAAGCATTAATATAGTTGGCATGGGAGATATTGAGAGACCTTTATCGTTCACCGTTGACTGAAAAATTACACTTCTCAAAATAATTTTATTTCTGTTTTCAAAACCAAGAGCTCGGGTACATGTTTAGTCTTTGCTTCCAACCACGGGTTTTCAACCTTGCCATCAAAAGCCGCGGTTCGAGAGTCTCCCCTTCTTTCTTCAAGGCACCAACTATTAAGAGCATAATTGTCATTCTTAGTGTAACATGCATTGTCCCAAAGTACCACATTGTCTTCTGAATGATTGTGATATTGCTTGTTCGGAAATTCTTAGTTCTAGTCTCCTTTAAAACTTCGGAGGAGTTTTTGCATTTATGTTTTGCTTCACTCATGGAGGCTAGCGAGATACCACTCTAGTATGTTCAAGCTATGTGCATTGTGATCTTGTCTTGATTTTTGGCAGCATATTATTTACTTTTGGTTGTTTGTGATTGATCACTTGAAAGAAGGATTGCTTCATGCATTGTTCTCGTAGCATTGTTTCAATACTCGCTAAACTCTATTCGTAGTACATGCTTATATACATCTAATGAAGCAAAGGAGTTTGTCAAAGTTTTCTTTGTCGCGTCTAGTTCGTTGAACTGAATTGCTTGAGGACAAGCAATATGCTAAGCTTGGGGGAGTTGATACGTCTCAAACGTATCTACTTTTTCAAACATTTTTGCTATTGTTTACCTCATTCTTGCATGATTTAAACTAAACTAACCCGGACTGACGATGTTTTCAACAGAGTTGCCTGTATGGTTTTATTGTGTGCAGGAAAATGGATTTTAGGGTACCTTAGAAAATTCCAGGAAAATTTACGAAAAATCCACGCACCATAAGCTTACACGAGCCAGAAATGGGGCCAGAGGGGGGACAGAGGGGTCCCAGACGCCCTGCTGGCGCGGCCCCACTCCTGGTCCCGTCGGGAGGGCTCCTGGAGGTCTCCCACCTCCTCTGGTGCCCTACCTGGCCCCCTATTTATTCCCGTGACGCGAAAACCACAGAACAAAAGCCGTTTTCCTAGTTCCCGTCGCGGAGCCGCCGCCACCCTCTGTTCTTCTTCGGGAGGGCGAATCTGAAGGTTGTTTTGGCCTCCAGTGAGGGAACCTCAAGGGATAACCACCCCCTGCACCAGCTGCAGAATCCCTTCACCTAATTATTAACTTCTACACTTTTCAGTTAAAGGGAAATTATATATGACCTTCTATAAGCATTGACGACACTAGCAAATTATAAGCCTCCATTAATATATTTTTACTCAATTTCTTCTTGCAATTTTTCCAATTACATACGACCCTTTCTCATAAATGTTTAGCAAAATCAAAGCAGTTGATTGCTTGAATTTTTATGGCATATGTTTCTGTAACGTGGATGACGACGATATGCGAGGTATTTGGGTCGTGCATTTAATAGGTATCAAGGCCATACAAAATTGTAAATTAATACAAAACAAAAAACTGATATGAACATATAAAAGACATGTAGTTCCGACTGAAGTATGAATAAGTTTCAGGTTTTGTAAAATAAAAAAGGTTGAGGTTATGCTCGTGGACTCATACTTATTACATTACTAAATAGCTTTCAAAACAAAGAAATCAAAGCATTCCTGATAGAGGAGGCAAGCGAGAGAAAATAGAAAATATGAAAGATGACCTTTGCTCCAGCCACACTTCTCCAAGACGTAGACGTGCGAGGAGGAGGGCCTAGTTGGCCTTGGGGTGCCATGCTGGGTCACTGGTCCGCATGGGGTCGATCCCATCCCACCTCTCCGAGCTCCTCCGTGCCGCGCGCCACCATTGCACCACACACATCGCCGTGGGGAACCGCACTGCGCACTGGCTGTTGGTTGGCGTCGCCACTGCGTTCGGCTTCAGCGTCATACTGAGCGGGGATAGGGGTGGGTTGAGGGAGATCACAATCGATGGCTTCAGAAATCTCTAGTCGTGGCTACCTGCGGGCGGCGGTTGACCACCGGGAACCCTAGCCGTGTCTCATCAACTCGCCTCCACGCTCACCCCTCTGCCATCTCTCTTCCGTAGATATCCCCGCCTGTCGTAGATTTCACCTCCCCTCTGCTAGGTGGTGGCGCACTGGCGCCGCCTCTCCCTTGTACGGTCGGAGCTGCGCAGCACGTGTCCCCGATAGAGGCACGCTTAACAAGGGAACAACAGGACCGCTTACATATAAGTCGTTCCCTCGCTGGCAGAACGGGCCCGTGTTAAAAGAGTCAGCCCCATCCTACTGCGACCGAGTCAAAATTGAATGTACTCCCTCCATTCCACCATAATGTAGTGCGTCTTCAGTTTTCGCGTTTCAACTTTGACCATATATTTAACCAATGAGACCGATTGCGGCGGAAGCAAAAATTGTATCAATGAATTTGTATTCGAATAAAGTTTTCAAATATGTAATTTTTATTTCCGCCGCAAATGGTCTCGTTGGTTAAATTTATGGTCAAAGTTGAACCTTAGGAAGCGCGGACGCACTACATTTTGGAATGGAGGGAGTAGCTACGAATCGATAGCTGAAATGCATTCCAGCGATTTAATCCCTACGAGGATTAGTATATTAGAAGATGTTAAAGTTGATTTAAATTCATTCATGAAGTTAAGAGGAAATTTCTGACAGAACGGAGCGGAGGCCCGTCGCGGTAGGATCAATGTTGGACTAGGTCTTTCCTACCTCCTATATAATACCTTGTAAGCCGCCGCACGGAATAGATCATCAAGTTGTAAATCCCTCGGTGTTTGTAACACCTCCAAAATAAGGAATAGTTCGTTGGTTGGCGGCCGTAGTATTTCCCTTCTTCGCGGAAGGGTTTTTCACGTTAAATCCGCATGTCTCTTGTGTTATTTTTCGTTCTTCTTCGTTGCTATTTTGAGTGTCGATTCTCTAACAATATATATCATCACCGTATCACAATCTTTACCCAATGTAGGGAGTTCCTCTGCCGCCATTAAAAAACAATTAATGATTGGAGGATTGTCGTATAATTTCCTACAGAATAATTAAATTGTATATTAGCTACGTAGAAAATTAATAATTTGGGAAATACCTCATACTCTGAGATACGAGTATTAGAAATACAGCATCACCTATGCACTTATGTCATCTTGCCGCGAATTGTGATCAGCGTCCAAGCCAGTCATGATTTCTAAGCCTTCATAAACCACTATATCAAGAAATCAAACCATTAGTGTCCAACTCTCGTGAAATGCATTTGCTTCCATAAAGAAAACTATGTAACCCACTGATATCATCAACACTATAAACTTGTGCTGCAAATTATGTAGAATTTCTAGAGCATTTGTAAGTAAAATACAAACATTAGGTCCAGATACATGGATGAGCCATAAACTGCTTACTTTGTGAGGTGAAACAACTCTTTCATTGGTTCATGTACAAACATCCACTTTTCATCAATTAGCTAATATCACCAGAAGCTACAGAAATCCGAATATCCTTTTGCTCCTCACTCACGTACTCAAATCCAATATCCTCCCATGGTACGACAAGAAATATTATTCAGCAGCCTTACAAGTGCAGAACTGCTTATGAGAGAGATCAGACAAAGAAAGAAAGAGATGTACCTATAGCTACATCCAGCGTTCATCCCATAACAAATATGTGAACTGTTAGTTCTGGTTGGATGCACAAAGATAGCCCCCAGCAGACAGGGGTGGACGCAGGACCACAGGACGGCCAATACCTATCGTCGTCACCAAGGGTGGATCCAGCTAGTTTATTTAGCGGCGGGGCACGTAGACCTCAATCGGGGTGGCGGCATTCACGCCCATGGATTCATCAGCGTCGAGCGACGTTGGAAAGAAAATGGGGTAGTGAGACGTCGGGAGGACGTCGTGGCATGGGGCAGCGGGAATGGCGATGAGGAGGAACTACTCCATGTCCCATGTGACCCCATCGCTCTCAAATATCGCCCGAACCTCACCCCAGAGGCTCCTACGGTAACGGAGTGGGGAGTGTTGGGAGGGTGGTAGGTGAAGGGCGCCAGGGAAGAGAGCGGTGGGAACCCCCGCCGGGATGCGGCGGCTGTGGGGCGACGAGGTCTGCGTCCTGGGAGAGCAGGGAGGAAGATTGCATCCGTTTGTTTAGGTAACCGTGCGAGAGATTAGGAAGCAGGAGGGATCGTGGGGAGGGTATCACGGACTCGTTGCCCTCGATGCCAGGCAGGCAGACCACGACAAAACATTGATCGTGTGCCATTCGATTGAGAGGCAAACCACCAAATTAATATAGAATCTTAGATCACGTTAGACCATATACAATGCCAGGTGTTTAGAAGAGGTGCTTAGAGAAAAAAACCAGATTATTCTCTAAGCACTGGTGCCTAAATGTAATGGATAGACGCTTAATTAGGCACCTCTCCTATAGAAATAAGCACTAGTGCTACAAAAAAGGTCGGTTTATTTTGCTAAGCACTCCCCTAAGCACCTTGCGTTGTACGAGGCCTTAGATGGATTAGATCTAAGGATCCTGATTACCTCGTGTACACTTTGTGGTGTTGTTTTAAAGGAACTAGTAAAATGCCCCTGCGTTGCTAGGGGCTTTTTATTTTTTTATTCCATCTATAAATATAATGCATGTCAAAATTTGCATGTCTAGAAAACCATAGTCTATAACCATTAAAAATAAAGAAAACCCACTTCACTTGCAATGTATTTTGATTAAAAATGTAATTATATGATGCATATACTTTTCTTATTGTTTAAAACTCAATGAGTTTTTAGTTCAATCCATTACAGTTACATAAGTAACTTTGTCAAATAGCATTTTCAAAGCATCATCCAAGCATCCATTTTTATCTCTGATCTATAAAAGTTAAACTGTAAATATATATTGAAATAAAATTACATACAATATATACATGTTATCAGGTTGATTGCCAGTTGCTATATGAACCGTGCTTAGTTAAATAAGTGGCATTCCAATTTTAATGAACAATAGACTCACCTATAAATAATTTGTTGATTATTATTAAAATAACCTTATAGAGTATATAATCTTTTGCACTATGACTAAAAAGGAATTTGTCATTTCTCTCATAGCAACACAAACTTTTTCCCTTAAAAAAACCAAACAACATCTTACTTTCTCATGGCACAACACAACACTCATACTTAATTGTGTTTCCCCGTCCGTTCACTCTTTTACTATTTCACGGTATAGCATAATGCTCACACCCAGAACCCATTCCCTTAGTCGTCGCTCACTACCATGAAATCACCGCCGCCACCCGTTGGCGGTGACCTCGAGCAAGGCGTTGTGACGGAGTTGGTAGGTTCGCCTCACCTCATCCTCCGTTTTTTCTCGATTCACCTCACCTCTTCCCTCGGCTTTTCCTTCCTACATCCCCTCCCTACTTTAGGTTTCTTTTCAATTTTTGGTAATCTCAACCAATGTCGCATAAAATAAAAACTATCATAAAATAGAGTAACTTTAAATATCTAAACCAAACGGGTAATTTCCTAAAACCGAAAACAAGACAAATCAAAAGATTAAGAAGTGTAGCTTTTGTTGATTTTCCATGATTAGAAAGTAATCATGACATCGTTTTACATTTTTAGTTTCTAAGTTATGCTTGTAATATGGTCGCTCTGCCTACGTAGAAATGACAAGATATTCTCTGATACAAATTTCTCTTGTTTGCAGGTTCTTTACCGATGCACGGGTATTCTCCTTTCATGGTCCATCTTACAACGGGTGGAATATCGAGGCTTTTTATGAAAACGTGTGCACGACTGAAAGCGGTGGCGAGGGATATTTTAATCCAATATGGGTGGCCACGATTTACGCATAGAGCTACCTTGAGTGGCGAAAGTTCTTCATTTATAACTTGTCGTACGCTCTCTTGTTTTTTCCTTTTGGTGTTTTGCGGCTGTGTGCATCTTAGTTATGCAGAGACCGGATGTACTTACTTAAACTCTTGAGTAATAAAGCCCTTTATCAAAAAAAAAATGGAAGTTTTCCCTGATTCAAAATAATAACCTACAAAAAAATTCTACAATGCATGCTAACAAATAATTATAGACGGAACACATGAAAACCTCACTAACATAACTCGATGCTTCAAAAGAGATGTCCATCTAGGCGAGGTATTGCGATGGATTCAACGCACGGGATTTCTCGCCTAGTTGTAAGGTCTGCATTGTGCTGAGCCCGAAAACCCCGCCTCTACTCAAGTGGTATGCTCTGCCTGCGTGCTCTTCGGCAGGAATTCACCTCTTGCCTCTGCTCATCTGACTTATTTTTATGAGCGGCCCTTCTACGAGTATTCATCTCTTGCCTCTCCTCATCTGTCAACGGTATATTCTACTGAGGAATTGTGTAAATTGTTAAACCCGAGATATAGTCTCAAGCAATATAGCCACAGGTTAGACTTGACAAATCGAGACCTATAGATAAAATCTTGTGTCTTATGGGGGTGGGGGTGGGGAGGGAGTTGAGCCAAGGGTGTCTGCTAATGAATAACCATGTAACAAAACATACTTAAATAACGAGATATTTGAGGGGTTATCAATTTTGTTTAGCAACTAAATATATGTATGATATTAGGAGATTATTTCCCGTATTTTCAGACCGATGTTTAGTATGTTATCAATCTAATAATTGTTAGGATCGTTTGGGTTTGTTTCCATGTACATTATACATATCTTTTGCAGAACTAAATTATCTGATTCTTTTCCAAATCGTTTGTGTGATGTTTTAGTACGTAATCAGGATAATTATTGCTAGGATTATTTGTGTTTTTTTTCATGTATATTACCTTTGCACTACAATGGTGATTCGAAGACTAATTATTGTCAATACGTGGTGCTTTGGCTTTGTTTCCATGTTTCGTATATAATCAGGTTTGTATATTCTTTATGCAAATATAGTAACAAAAATATTAATTCCACATATGCACAAGAAGGTGCATATTTTTTGCCATTAGGATTTAGGAGCAGCAAGTTCAACTATTTTTTATATGTAGAGGTGAATTTAGGTTCCTATTTTATACTCTAATAGTTGTAAGCTAATAGGAGCTTGTTGTTATAATCTCAGAGATGTACATGTGCTCAACCTGCAATCCAAGTACATATACTTGCAGCTATATATACATACCTTATAATCCACTATTTACCATCTTTTTCTCACCCCAATGACTATGTAATTACTAATCCCCCAACCTTCTCTGTTGAGACTTTGAATATGTATGTGTCCCTTATTCAAAACTTTGAATCTTTGTTGAGACTGAAATTCAAAATCAGGTTGTGTGCATGTATTTATACAGCTATTCTAAATTCCAAGAAAAGCATGAAGAAAGATCCTCAAATAATGTGTACTGTATTTATACAGCTATTCTAAAATCTAAGAAAAGCATGAAGAAAGGTCCTCAAATACTTAATAACAATAGAATGTAAAAATTTTCCTGAGAGATAATCCCTCCCTCGCTCGTGGATGTACAAATACTTTCTTCACATCAGCATCTTAAAAGAGATAATCATACACCACCTTAGAATTTCTAACCATACTGAGAGGTAGTGATTACAGGTTGACTTCCAACAAAGTCTATTAGTTTACTGGTTTTAATCCGCATATCACAAGAACCAAATGAGATTAACCCCTGAATATTACTTAGAATGGAAATGACATGAGAAGTAAACAATCATGATAAAGTATATCAGACATCAAAGTGTAAGACTCGTTAAAATACAGTAAAAAAAGCCAATAGTAGTAGTTGAGGCGGTTGATTAGGATTTTAGGTAGATAAAAATAGCAATACCTTTTAGGTATCAAAATCAGTTTAGTTCTGTAGCTCTTGGGTTGCTCGTGCATAATATATCAAATTCCACAATAGCTTCATGGAAGAAAATAGCAACCATCTGGCAATTTAAGACAACCGAATGAAATTTCGTAATTAAAATAATTGCTGATAGGAAGTCATCAGAAGTTCAAAGCCATAAGTATCAATCTAGGTAGGCAGAAAACATCAAACAATAAGCCCATATACTGTTGTGTAGCTAGCCAGATTAACACCCGTGAAATCCTCATATTACTTGTTCCTCCCTCCGCTGCCACGCGGTCCCCTGCCTCTTGAGCCGCTCGAGCCCTCACCACACTAAACCAATATTTGACAAAGACGTATATTGGTTTCTCCTCTCCCTCCATTATGCTCTCTTGATTCATAATTCATGCAACACCATCATGGGTACTCCTCATCTGAATATACAGATGAGGAAATCAAACAAGCATATGTTGATTAAGTAATAATTCACTGGTTAAAGACAGAACTAAAGGCAAGAAGAGTGCATTTCAGAAGAAATAAAATAGATAGGATAGGATAATGAAGCCTGCATCTCTACTACACCATATGAGAAAAAATTTGGCAAATATGAAATCCACAGCTGGAAACTAATGCACATCCGTAACCTTACATGTGGTAGTTTAATTCAGCTTGAACTGAAACTGACCTTGATTTCAGGTAACTGAAAGTTAGGTTGCACATTGAAACTTATGTCGGTGATCTCAACATTGATGGTACGTAGAGGTAAGCCATGTTGGTGTAACCATCCGGCGAGGAACATGAGGTGGGATCGCTAGGAAGAGGAACACATCGAGAAGGCCCAAGAAGCAGTGACAACTTAGTCGATCTTTAGCCTGATATAATTCCTATAGAGAAGCACAAAACAAATAAATATGCAGATCAGAAAGTGGATACACAACCCCAGAAAACAAAGCGACTGCGTGTGATGCTTCCATTCATAAGTACAAAATAGATGCTCATTACTTGTTCGACTTTTCTACCCAAACTTAGCTCATTGATTAATGATTTTGCCAGCATCCAAACCTTAGATTCTTTCCAGCAGAAGCACCAACATAAAACACACGACGATGGATGTCCTGTCGAGATTGTAGACACTCATCTCCTTATTCCACCGTAGGCTCAGCATCAAGATGGTCGGCCAGGTAATTGATCTTGGATGGTTCAGAGAAGGGCTATTAGCTGAAACAAAAGGTGAAGAGTAGTTATAATTGATTGTAGAGACACTCCTCTCGGTATTTCTTCACAAAACAAAAACGTGAAGAACAGTTATAACTCGATTTTAGATAGTTCTGAGCAGGGCTATTATAGAAAAAATAGAACAATAAATTGGCATACGTACGAAGGAACCATGCTATACGTACCAAAAAAAATCTGCATCATTCACTTTAAGAGACCCGCGTCCTTGGAAAAACTGGTCATGCAAGATGCTGGAAGATGCGAGCACTGTTTCTCCAACACGACGGCTAACAAACAAAATCAAGAACTCGTAGATGCACATGGCGTTGAAGGAATCATCAGTTGGCTATAATCTATAACACCCATCAACCTACACGTAGATGCACAAAATCAGGAACTCGTAGATGCACATGTCGTTGAAGGAATCATTAGTTGGCTATAATATGTAACACCCATCAACCTACACGCTGATTCATCGTCTATACCATGTATGCCACCAGTGGAAACCTCGATCTTGGCGCTGGTGAAGGAGGGCACGGAGGTCTCCTCCTCGGCCTGGTGGCGTTCGGCGGTGCTTCCCAAGCGAGCGACCCCCGCGTCCACGTCCACATCAAGCGATTAGAGGCTACCCTTGGGCTGCTTCTCTGAGGACTTGCACTTCTTCTTATCCATGGCCTCGGTGGTTTGCTTGGTAGGAGGTGGGGCGGTGGGTGGAGGAGGGGGCGACAATTGCTGAGTTTACCGAACCCAAGGCGGGGATTAGCAAGGAAGGCGAGGACCGGCGTGGAAGGAGGCGACCACGGGGAAATGGAGCGACAAGGAGGGGGCGAGGGAGGCGAGCGGGGACGAGCATCCAAGAAGGGCCGAGAAGATCCCGGGCGGCGGCGGCGGCGCAAGAAACCCGAGAGCGCACAAGTATAATCGGGGGAGAGGAGGAGCGGCTTGCGTGAGGCAAGGAGATGATGTGGCATGGGCAACCGGGTCGACCCATCCATCGGTGTTTTTTTTCGCGAGAGAGGGGATTCCTTCATTCCATCGGTGGTGGGCAGGTGGGGTGTCACGATATGAAGGTACCGAGCGTACGAACTGAGCATTTAGGAGTAAAGATTCATCTTTACTTTTTTAATAATAGTAGAGATGCACATCAATGGATTTGCCTAGATATTGACACACCTTCTTTATAACAAACAAAATATCTTGACGAGTGAGAGTAAGGTACTGCAACCCTTCAACCATGCTACGATAGCTGGATGCATGAACATGTGAGAGAGGAGTACCAAGGTCACTTGCCAACTTTTCAACACAATGGAGAAGATCATCGGCATACTTGCGCTGAGACAACACCATTTCTCCTGAATTGAAGGTGGCCTCGGTTCTAGGCCTGGATGTGTCGAGCATGATTTCTGGCCCGCTCATGGCCCGTTATGGACCAGACCGTGCGGTCCAGGCCCGACAGAGAAAATGTTTAGTCTGAGCTTGGAAATTAGACCTGATAAAGCTTCGGTCCGGTCCGGTTTTTAACTAAGCCGACCGAGCGGACCGACAATCCCAACGACATACACTAAAAAAAGACAAACCCAGCGGCAGGGACGTCATCTTCCTCACCCATCACAGAGACGAGCGTTGCTCGCCGGCGAAAGCACTCTAGCAGCCACTTGCCCGAACTCTCCTCCCCACCCCTTCGAGTGCCTCGACCTGCAGGTCACAATTTGGTCAAGAAAATGCATGCATGCTAGCCGAGCTCATCGACCATACGGTGGCTCTATGGAAAATGGATGTCATCAATCAACACTTTTTACCGGACGCCCAGCTGATCTCAGGGATTCCTCTGTGTACAGCCTAGATCGAAGACTCTTGTTGTTGGTAGTGATAAGAAAGGATCCTTTACAGTCCGCTCAGCCTATAAACATCTTCACAATATTAAATCTCAAAGGGAGGCCCTTTTGTCTGGAAGGAATTCCTGCTCTCGTCGAATGGAAGAAGAGGTTGGATGGTCAGCGTTATGGGGTATGAGAATCCCATCAAAGATTAAAACTTTCGTTTGGAGGCTTGCCAGACAATCACTACCGTCTGAGGACGTGAGGAAGCATAGAAAAATGTCTCACACAGATTGTTGTAGCCTTTGTGGGGTTGAGGGTTCATGGAGACACTCGTTGATTGAATGCTCCATGGCGCGCTATGTTTAGACTCTGGCAGGAGAGGAGCTGATCGAGGCTATAGAAGAAACTCAGGAACCAACAGCCAAGTTGTGGCTGCTTCATCTTAACGAGAAGTTACAGAGAGGTCAATTCACGAGATTGGTGGTGACTTTTGGGCTATTTGAACTGCCCGAAGGAAAGCTATACATGAGAGTATCTTCCAAAGCCCACATGCAACCCATGAATTCGTCTCCAGCTTTTTGAGAGAGCTTAGCAATCTGGACAAGAAAGAGCAATATCACCAGGGCGTCAGAGCAGTACGATATCATCGCATGTGCACGGCACCACGCGGACAGCTTCTGTTTCAACTTCTAGATGGAAGACACCGAGCAATAGAAGTCTGAAAGTTAAGGTGGATGGAGGCCATATCTCAGATGGTTCAGTTAGGGCGGTTGCGGCAATTTGCCGAGACAACAACGGGAACTACCTGGGCTCATCGGCGCTTGTCATCTCAGGGATCTGTGATCGGGCGACGCTAGAAGCTTTGGCCTGCAGGGAAGGCTTGTCCCTCACGGTGGACTTGGGTCTACAAAGTATCACAATATCAAGCGATTGCAAGAACGTGGCCCACGACATACAATCCAGCACCGAAAATAGACACAAAGTTGTTAGGAAATCGACACGCAAAGAGTAACGAGAAGAACAAAAAATCAACATAGAGGGACACACAGATTTAATGTGGAAAACCCTTCCGCGAAGAAGGGAAAAACCACGGGCGCCAGTCAGTGAACTATTCCTTATTTTGGAGGTGTTACAAACGCCGAGGGATTTACAACTTGATGATCTCTTCCGTGCGGCGGCTTACAAGGTATTACATAGGCGGTAGGAGAGACCTAGGCCAACACTGATCCGTACCGCGACGGGCCACCTCTCCGCTCCGTCAGAAGTTTCCTCTTAACTTCATACATGAATTTGGATGAACTTCAACAAAAGCACTTATCCAGGCAGCTTCGTTCCTCTAGTTTTGTTGTGATTTTATATATGAAAGTAGGAATTCTAATTTGGATGCTCATAATATCGTGAGGTTTGCTTTTAACCTTCTTCGAGGGCGCCACCTGTGGCTGCTTCAACTCACAATTCGAGTTGTATCTTCCAGCATGTTCAAGTAGATCAATAAAGTGATGTGGTTTTCTCAAAAAAAAAGTTGATTCCCTGGACAGTTTCTTTGAACACCATCCCGCATGGCTCACTTAGTCACGTGCCGCACTCGAATGGTACGACAAACATGGCAAAAGTGCGTCTAAAATAACTTATCGTTGACGAAGTTGTACGATAACCAGGCATGTCCTTCCTCTATCATCGTTCTAATGACGTGAGTGGCCGGCGGCTACATGCGTATACAGTCACGTGCCGCACTCGAATGGTACGACAAACATGGCAAAAGTGCGTCTAAAATAACTTATCGTTGACGAAGTTGTACGATAACCAGGCATGTCCTTCCTCTATCATCGTTCTAATGACGTGAGTGGCCGGCGGCTACATGCGTATACAGCTTCAATTGAGCAGTGATTTTAAGAAGGCTTCTTCTTCCATTTTCAAACTAGGAGACCCTGTGCCATGGTTAAACTTGACCCCGGCAGCACGATTGAATTGTAAAAAACCACGATATTAGGGATAGGATTGCTCGAAACACACATTTTGCTAATCCTTTCAGAAAACGCAGATTTTTTTAAAAAAACTTTGCAAAAACCACAAATCATATGATTAGTTCATTTTAACCACATTTCTGACAGATTGGGCCATATTTTTGGCATATTGAACCCACTTGTAAGGAAGACGTTTTGCAAAAAAATCCCTCCATAAAAAATAAAAAAGCAATCGAGTCCTTTTTGCGCCGCCGGTGCTCCGGCCGATCGCCGGTGAGCCGAGCCGCCGCGCCGCGCCCAGCAGGTCATGGCCGCGCCGTGCCTCCCTCGTGCGTCGCCCGCACTGCTGTGGCCGCCGCCCGCACGCTAACCAGTGCTCGTGCTCACCCACGCCGCTCGTGCCTCATCCCGTGCACCGCCCGCACTACTGCCACACGCGGCTCGATGCCGGCCGGCGACGAGGCATGAGCACGGGCGCGGCTGGTGGCCGCGGCTGTGGCCGCCTCACGCGCGCCGCTCAGGGCAGTCCGCGACCCGCCCCCCGCCCGCACCCAGTGCCACCAGCCCCTCCTCCCCCGCAGCAGAGCGGTCCCACGGGTGCGGCGTGGTGGACGGCGCCGGAGCATAGGGAGGAGCAGCCAGCAGTGGGAGGAGCTGCAGGGCCGTCGGAGCTCGGGAGGAGCGGCGGAACCGCCGCTCGGCTTGCTGCTCCGGCAAAGCCATGGCCATTGAGGATCCGATTGTTTATTTTTGTAAGGGTCTTTTTGCAAAATATCATTCTTACATACGGGTCCCACATGTCATAAACATACTTAAATGATGCTAATCGGGTAATCTGTGGTATTTGCAAAGATTAAAAAAAATGTGTTTTTTGAAAGCATTAGCAAAAGATGTGTTTCAAGCAATCCTATTCTCCAATGTCGTGGTTTTCTGCAATTCACTTCGGCAGGCGCAAGCACGCCAACACCAACAACCATGGCCGGCGAGGCCATCGTCTCCGGCGTCGTGGGCTACATGATCGGCAGGGCGATGTCCCTCCTCACGGGGAAGCTCCTCGACCAGCAGCCGGAGCGGAGCGTCGAAGGGAGGCTGCGGAGGCTACGACGCCTGCTCGACAGGATCGAGAGCGCCGCGGAGGTTGCCGGGACGCGGCGGATCACGAGCCGCGCGCTGCTCTCCTGGCTCGCGGAAATCATCGACGTCGCGTACAGGGGCCACTACCTCCTCGAGGCGTTCCGGATCCCCGGCGATCAGGACTACGGCCATGCTGGCAACAAGGCGATGGCGCTGTCGCGTTCTTTCTCCCTGCCTAACTCCTTCAACCCTGCTACGCGCCTGCGCGTCGCGGCCATGAAGCTGCTGCGCGGCGATGGAGACGGCCACGGCGATGGCAGAGGAGACGTGCTTGACAGCGTCCTCGCGGACCTGGAAAGCGTCGCCGGCGGTCTCACAGAGTTCATCATGCTGCTGCAGATGTGCCCGCCGGCGCTGCACCAACCGCTGGCCACGAGTATCTACGCGGACAGCCAGATGTTTGGCCGGCACGTCGAGAGGCGCCGAGTTTTGGAGTTCTTGTTGCAAGATGACCACGACGAGCACGAGCCGGTTGTGTCAGAGCTAGGCGTCCTCCCTATAATCGGCTCCGCCGGCCTCGGGAAGACCACACTCGTGCAGCACGCCTGCGAGGAGCCCGCGGTGCGCCGCCGTTTCTCGCTGATCGTCATGCTAGACTTCCACTGCATGAGCCTCATGGCAGCCGGCGAGACGGCGCTGTTTAGCAACGTGAACCCACGCTGTTGGAATAATCCAAACAATACTACTCCGACTCAAATTAATTGACACACGCTTAGTACAACTTTGTACTAGAGTTGTATTAAATGTGCGTCAATTAATATGGATCGGAGGGGTAGTATAGTTAAGTAATTGGGAAATCATATGAAGCGAACGTTCCTTCCAAGACATGGCAAGAGCGAACGTTTTGCATGGCAACTGCAGTACAAACGCATGGCAATTCATAGCACACGATTGCCATAAAAACTAAAAAACGCAGCGAGTTGTCATGCGTTTATACTGCAGTTGCCATGCATTTGTACTGCGAGTTGCCATAAAAACGTTCACTTTGGGTTTCAAGATTAAGGACGAATCAGAGATAAGATTTTGGGAGGATGTATGGCTAGGAAATGCTAGACTCCGAGATCAATATCTGGCACTATACAACATCGTGTGACATAAGGGTGATACGCTGGCTACTTTCATGCAAGAGTTTCCTCCTAATGTTGCATTCAAGAGAGACTTAATCGGTCCGAGACTAGTGTCTTGGAATGCCTTGCTAGACCGGCTAGCACTAGTGCAACTGTCACATGGTCACAATGAGTTTCGATGGAATCTCAATAGGAATGGCAAATTCTCTGTGGATTCGATGTATAGGGCGCTTGTCCAACCTGAAATACCAGTCAATAATAGTAATAAAATATGGCAAATGAAGATACATCTAAAGATTAAAGTCTTTGCATGGTATCTTCGAAAATGAGTCATTCTAAGGAAAGAAAATCTTGTCAAGCGCAACTGGGAAGGGAGTAAGAAATGTGTTTCATGTGCTTACGATGAGACAATAAAACACATTTTCTTCACTTGTAAGGTTGCACGTTCTATTTGGTCAGCTATCCAAATGGCTTCAAACTTATATCAACCCACTTCTATTGCTAATATTTTTGACAATTGGCTTCATTGGATAGACAATAAGCATACCATTCTTAGGGTAGGAGCGCTAGCCGTGATATGATCACTCTGGCTATGTAGAAATGATCAGATTTTTTTTGATAAAAATTTCACTTGTCTGCAGGTTCTTTATCGAAGCACGGGTATTCTCCGTTCGTGGTCCATCTTACAACGGGTGGAATATCGAGGCCTTTTATGGAGGCTTGTGCATGACTGAAAGCAGTGACAAGGGATATTTTTATCCAACATGGGTGGCCGCGAGATCTACGCATAGAGCTACCTTGAGTGGCGATAGCTCTTCCAATTGTAATCTGTCGCATACTCTTTTGTTCTTTTCCTTTTAGTGACTTGCGGCTGTGTGCATCTTAGCTATGCAGAGGCCGGGTGTACTTGCTTAATCTATTTGAGTAATAAAGCCCTTTATCCAAAAAAACTATTGTCCTTGTGCTAGTAGTCTATCATGTGTAGCAGTTCGGTTTAGGCATATACAGGATGTACTAGTTTAGGAAATCGTAGCAGTGCTAATAAGATTGCTTAGGCTTTTTGAAGCTTTTTCTTTACATTTGTAAATACTGTGTTCCTGGTAATAAAGTACTGGGGGTGCTTTACCCTCCAGTTTGAAAGCTTCAAAAAAAAGATTGCTTAGGCTGGCTCCAATGGGGAGTAACTTCAGCAGTAACATAGAGTCCAACTCAACAATTTTGGTTATGTGGCAATGAGTTAATGAAGTAAGAGAGAAAGGTGGTAACTTATCTAGTTACTTGCTCTTTGAGTAACATCACACATACCAAGACAATATGAGTCTATAATCTAATAAATGAGGTCTTATATGACACCATATATATGTTACTACCTATGTTACTACCCATTGTGAAGGTAGTAACATAGACTCGTAATACGTGTATGTTACTAGTCTAAGTTACTCCCCATTGTGACTAGCCTTAGCCTAGTTCATGTCTAAGTAGGATTGGGCGGTTGCTTCCAGTGCGTGTATATATACATGCATTGGTTGTGCTTTGTAACATGTGGAGGAAAGGAAAAAATCAGTAAAAATGGAAGGCACGACATGTGCCTTTGACTAAAATTTTTTGTGTGCGTGTGTTCGTGATAGTTGATGTGAGCGATTCTGAGGATCGAATTTCAACAATTGGTATCAGAGCAAGGTCGATCTGAAGCCGCGCTTGCCCAGGGTGGCACCCGACTAGCACCTCGGGGCGGGCAGTCTTGTCGTTGATTGGAGCAACGGCGTGGAGGAGCGGGCCATATAGTCGCTAAGTAACGAAGAGACGTGAAGGGGCGGACAGTATTGTCGCTGGGAGATGCGGCAAGGAGAGAAGAAGCGGGTGATATGACTGCTGGTCGTGCAGCGACGAGGTGCGGCGACGAGAGGAGAAGCGGGAGATATAGTCGATGGGTGGTTCATCAACGACGAGTAGAGGCGACCGACGTTCGTCAGAGTGAGAAGGAGGAAGATGGCGGCTTGTTGTCGACATGGCGGTAGAAGATCGTTGGGAGAGCGGCGGTGCCAGGCTGTGGTACTAGAAGTTCCCGTCAAGATCGTCGTCCATGGGAGTAAGAAAGATGCGGTAAAATTGTGAGCCGTCTTCAAGATGTGCATGTGGCTTCTTGCAAGATGTGTCCAAGAGCTCGGGAGTGTGAGTTTTTCTGCGTCAATTGTGTCACTGGCAGAGCAATGGAAAAAGAAATTTGAGCCTTGTGTTTCCGTTCGTGATCAAGAGTTCCAGCGAGTTCATATACGTTGAAGTCGAGTTGCACGTATATGACGAGTTGTGTTACCGCTGGACATGAGAGTGTCGTTGTGTAAGATGTGGCACCGACGACAAAGAGAAAATGAGAAAATGTGACGGGTAATGAGTCGTGTCTTCCCATACGCACGCAATCAATAAGAAAACGAAGGCCAATATGAAGATGAACGCGCACCAGTTAAAATAAGTTCTTACATGAGACTGTGTTTGGTTTGCATGTACCACGCTAAGATGTGTCAGCGTGGCTGATAATTCCATGTGATACGTTGAGCGATTCTGAAGGTCGAATTCCAACCAGGGCCGGCCCTAGGGGGGGGGGGGTGAACGGGGCGGCCGCCCCGGGCCCCCAAAACTCAGGGGCCCCGTCCCAGATATGTGTGTACGTACAGGTATGATGATGATGCATCGAGCGAAAAAAATCTAAAAATGTACAGCCTCTGATCTCGCGACTGGCCTGCTCAAGAAGAATCCCCCCCTCGTAAGGCCCATAAGAATTAGGAAAGACGTACAGCTAGGTACAGGAGGAGGAGAGGACGTGGGAAAGAAATCCCTTGATTCACGATTTCCTTTTCCTTCGGCGTTCAGTTTTTCCGGCTTTCCGCTAACCGCTGCATTGTTCGTCTGATCGCCGCCGACTCGCCGTCTACCGTTTCCTATCTTTAACTCTGTCTCCGGAGTACTGAGGAACAAGGTGATGATTGCGGCAACCAGCAGCGGCAGTTACGTCTCTCCTCGCGCCCTCTGCCCTCGCCTGTTCTTCACTTCTTCCTGTTTCCTTTTTTTCTTATCCTGATTCCCCAATTCTCGATCGATCAATAGATCAATAAGGAATTGTTGGCTCGTCGATCAAATCATTGAGCACACATGGCTAGATTAGAATACAGAAAAAAGGTACTATACAATACCTATCTTCTGTAATTAATCTAATGTTTTAATTATCTTTGTGCTAATTTTAAAAGCTATTTTGCTTATTAAAATTTACGCAAGGTCATGTTGAGTTTGGATAGAAAGTATGTATTACCCACATGGCTGTCAAGAAAAAAATTGATTGATGAAATATTAGCGATAATTTTGTAGGTAATATATAATACATTATGTGATATGCACATTGATTTTGAATGCACTTAATTGTTGTTTTGATACAAATTATAGGTACATATGATAATTACTAGTTAAATATTTACACTAAAGGCCTTGAAGGGCCTTCAATTATAGTTTCGCCCCGGGCGCCTGAAAACTCAGGACCGGCCCTGATTCCAACACACGCGACGCGCCGGCAGGCGAGGGAGCAAGGTCGTCGTAACCAGCAGCGACGCCGGGCACATACATCGCCGGCCTTGGCACAGCGGAGCCGATCGTCCTGCGCCCCCTGCCGCCTGAGGAGTACTGGTTCTTCTTCAGAGCGCACGCGTTCACCGGCGCCGAGGCGGACCCGCGGCTGGCGGCGGCTGGTCAGGCCATCGCCAGGAGGCTGGGCGGCTGCTTCTTCGGCGGGAAGATCGTGGGCGCGCTACTGAGGTCCTGCCCGGACGCGCGGCTGTGGCGTAGTGTCCTGAGCAGCAGCTTCAGCGTCGCCGGCAACCTCCTTCCGCGGCATGTGACCGTGCGCTGCGTCACCGTCTCCGGCTCGCCAGTGATAGGGCTCGTCGGAATCCAAGAAGCCTCTTTGGCTCTTCCTGCTCCTCCTTGTCCTGACGATGGTCCGGAGTTGCCTGTGCTGCTGTGCAAGTCTGTGTTCCCTTCCTACTGCCTCTACTACACTGCCCATTGCACGATCCACAGAGATCAATCAGTAAAACGTTTGTAGGAACAGTTCGAGTTGCTAATGCTGTTGTGAAGAAAATCGATTTGCTTCTTCTCTTCCATTCCTTCATCCAACTTGCTGAATGTTTTTTCAAACACATGGTGTGAAAACAAAAAGTTCAGAATGAAATTTGAAGGAAATTCAGAAAAAGAATCATTGTGGTTCTTTCTCTTCACATTGAGCAGTGTTGCCTGGACAGGACAGGAGAGCTTCAATCTCTTTCTGAGATAAGGAGAGCTTCTATTTGCATTGGCATGTTGTGATGGTGAGATAATGGTCACAGGACTTTAAGCAGCTGAACCTCAAACACCAGCGGTTCCTTGGCATGCGAAAGCAGGCTCCGGCGCGGTCCAAACTGCGGTCACAACCAAAGCAAGCACAAGAATTATCACAAATCATCAGACAACAAAAAGAGGAAGTTAAACATGTTGCATCGGGAGTATAGATGTGGAAGAGACATGACAATATTCAGATCAGGTCATGAGCTAGCTAGCCTGTACCTCCTCCGGTACTGGTTGCAAGCTCTCGTCGATATAGCCTACATCAGAGGGTATAAGAGCCCTCCTCTTGCCTGCAAAGCCATGGAGAAATAGATGTTGCTAGTGGCTAGAACCAGAAAACCATCAGAAAATGGCTGAAACTGTACTGTACCTCCTGCTTTCATGCCAATTATGACGTCCTTGAGGCCTTGAATCATCTACAAGAAAAAGGATGTATCTGTCAGGAAAAGCCATGAAGAATGTGGAATTTGTTATGAAAAACCTTTAAATCATATGTAAAATCTAAAAAGGTCAATTGCCAGCAGAAATCCTGTCCTAGAACCTCTTGAACGTCTAGTCGAAGTGTCACCGGCTTACTCTCGCCGCTGAACTGATTCACCGTGCTGCATCAGAGAAGATAGACAGGAAAAAGCACGATGAGGTCGTAGAAGGGCAGAATTGGTTGCACTGAAACTGCAACACATATATGCACTTTACAAGCTAGTACTATATTAACACACTCGACAATTCAGTCAATGGAAATGTTCTCTTCACCTATGCACGAAATAACCGTTTGCACGGCGGCACACGTAGTTGAACTGCACTAGATCACCTTCCCGAGCCTCTGGCCCTTGGCCCTCGACTACATCTTCAGATCAAGAAACAGAGTTCTTCCATTTATAAGCTCTGGTCTCAGCAAGTGGAGTATTTGTGTAAAGAAAACTCACTCATTGCCAAGTACTACCTTCAAATTTTACTCCATTGTCCAGCTTTCTGTACCTGAACACTTCAAACAGAATTCAACCATTACGCATAATACAACAGATAAGATACATAATGTAAGAATTTCACAAGAGCCAGTTCACATCTCTCGTAAATATAATTACCGCATTCCGTCTATTCGTAAATACTAAAGGACATTTTGAGCACAGGCATGACTTCAAGTTCCAACACATAATTTTAGCCGTCACTATTGTGTATATGCTAGGTTGAAATTTGTACAATTATGGCATTACAAAAGAAAAGAAAAACATGGTGAATCTGAATACTCTTCTGTACATATCAAGAATAAATTTAGACTGCACTGTTTCAAACACACCGTCTATTTAGGAATGTGGTAGCAGTTCATAACAAGGCAATGCGCAATACCTGATGACGTCGGGCTCCGGCATTGCCGCCTTCACCGGCATGGGCACGGCGAGGAGATTCGCGCAAGAGGTGGCGGCGCCAAGAAGCGCCGTCCCTGAAACCGCTCTCCTCCTGGAAACCCCGCACACTGATCTGAATCTGCGGCATGTCGACCCGATGACCGCCTTCCGTTCCGGTGGATACGGGCATCTGATTGGATTGGATTGGAAACGCCGAAGACAAGGTCGGTTTGAAATGAAATTCTGAGAAAAGAGAGGACCAAATCTGGTTGGAGAGATAGGCCATAGGATTTGGCGGTGTTTACCTGGGACTGGGAGACGGGGAGGCGCACGGTAATGAACTGCTGAATTTTGCGTGCGGTGCAGACTCCATTGTAGGGTATCGGAAGCCACTGCCGCAGTGGACAACGGCAGGTGCTTATCTGAACGGAGATAGAAGTGAGAATCGTATGACGACGATAAATAGAGAAAAGTAGAAAACATTTACCATACGATCAGATGGCCGAGTTGGTCTAAGGCGCCAGATTAAGGCTCTGGTCCGGAAGGGCGTGGGTTCAAATCCCACTCTGGTCAGATATTTTTTCTTCTTACTTTTTTCCTTCTCATCTCACCACCTTGGTGATTATACCATTTTCAAGAAAGGTTTTTTGGATAAAATATTTGTATTGATTTACATCATTCCTGAAATTCTATTTTCAAAAAACATTAAAGGATTTACATTTGGTCAATGATGGCTCAAATTTGTGCCGACCACGCATTGGCTATACGTTTGGTCCGTCCCCGAACCATTGGATTCTTATCCTCTCGAGATAACTTGCTCCTCGATCCCAGGGGTCAACGCTTTCTCCGTGGCGTACGACTCCATGAGTTTCCATCGTTACCCGTTGGCAGCTCGTCGAAGCTGTTTGCTGATGGCACTGTAGTGCTCCTCGTTGACTACCCCAAGTGAAAGGTTGAGATGTAGCGTAGCGTAATTTCCCTCGGCAAAGATACCAAGGTTTGACTCCTGTAGGACTCCAACGACGACAAGTAGGTGACAACGGCGCTAGAAATTACTAGCACGAGAGTTGACGTGGACCTGCACACAGATACAAATAACTTTGCTCCCAACGAGTACAGAGATGTTGTCAATCTCTCCGTCCTTGTTGTTTACAAAGGGTCCAACGCAAGAGATAAAAGGTAATCATAACTACAACTAGAAAGTAAAACAGGAAGTAAATTGAGGGTGTAAACAGTGGTGGAAATATGGACCGGGGTCCCATGAAGTTCACTAGTGATCTCTCTCTCCCAAAAGACGATAAACAGCTATGCGAGGTGAACAAATTACAGCTGGGCAATTGATAGAATTAAAAACGCACCGCAATGCTAACTATGCAACAAAAGAAAGGAAGAGACTTAAAAGCATGGTCAGTACGCCAAGATAAGTAGACCGAAAGTCCGAAATCCATCTGCATATACTACTAATCATCCACCTTGAGATATCTATCCAGAACATCTCGCTGGTATCAAGTTGCGAGCCTCACCCAAAGTATAATCCCAAAGCAACAAACAACTGCATTAAAAGAAGTCTGCGTAAAGTAAACAATCCTTGCAACCGCGGTTACAAGCACCGTTTCCCCCCTTGTGGCAACAACACATCCCCTAGACTCATGTTTCTGTCACTCAAGCTAGTCATTAGGGGGCATGGACCCACAATCATGCACAACACTCCCTCTTGGAGTTACTACCTACTACTTGGACAAAGCAATAAACAGCAACAGAGAACATGCAAAAAGACTCAAGAACAAAAATATAAAAAGAGAAGAACCAAATATATTACTCATCACAATCTGAACATAATCTCATAATCCATCAAATTCCAGCAAACTCAACATAGCAACAGCAGAAAGAATTACACATGTGCCTTGATCATGTAGAGCAGCTCACAAGGTCTAATACATGAGGAACAAAGAGGGGGAGAGGACATCACATAGCTAATGATCATGGACCCATGATCCGAGGTGGACTACTCACGGCTCATCCGGAAAAGCGTCCATGGTGGTGGAGAAGCTCCCGGAGGTCAATCCTCCCTCCGGCAGGGTGCCAGGAAGAGGTCTTCTGGTGCTCCCGATCTTGGAAGCGCGGCGACGGCGGAACAGAGAGGAGATCGCGAAAAAGGGTTCTGTCCTCAGGGGTTTCGGGACGAGAGAGATATATAGGCGAAGGGGCAGCCAGGGGGGCCACCAGGAACGGCCCCACCCTAGGCCGCGCCCCCTGGCTGCCAGGGCACCAGGTGGGGCCCCTCTGGGCCCCCTTCGGGACTCTGGAAGCTTCCGGTACGCTGATGTTTTATATATTTTTCCCGGATTTTTTCTGGCACTTTTAGTAATGGGAAAACCTGAAATAAAAAGGCAGCAGAAAATAGAAACTGGCACTGGGGTGCACTGAGTTAATAGGTTAGTCCAAATATGATCAAAAGTGTATGAAAATGTATCAAAAGCATAACAATATCACCCAAAACATGCATGAAGCAAGCAGAAAGTATAGATATGTTTGGGACGTATCAACATCCCTAAGCTTAATTCCTGTTCGTCCTCGAGTAGGTAAATGATAACAAGCATAATTTCTGTGGTGACATGCTACCAATCATAAAAGGACTTTTAAGTAAAGCAAGTAAGGCATGTAATTCAATTCAAGTCATAACAAGCAAGAGTCTATATTAACATTGAAACAAGCAACATAAGAACATAAAAGGTGCAAGAGCTCTCGCTATCCGTGACTCGAATGTCTCCAAATGGTGTTTGCGTGCAAGAAGCGGGGGTTGGGAATACGAGAGAGAAAAATATTTATTTGTTGAGAACTCAATCTACTAAAGTTTCACACTTGGTCTTCTTTGGAATCTTATATTGACTCGTCCCCAGACCACTAGCCAGGTACAAGTCAAAATGATCCACTCTCTTTCGATATTTTGAGCACGCATGCAATGGATGAGCGTAAGCAAGAAAGTTGACACTTAGGATGGAAAAGAGAGAAATGGTGGAGGAGGAAGACAAAAAGGGTGTGAAAAGCTCACATCAATGAGGACAATCATAGGTGAGAGAAAGCCAAATGATAGATATGATATGAGGAGTAGGGATGGCCATGCAACGGATGCACATGTGAGCTGTGGAAAGCTCTCCAACGGAAGTAGTGGGGGTGCATCCAACTTTCTTGCTCAAGAAGACCTAGAGCTCATTTGAGGAGACTCATCAGTGGAATATACAAGCCAAGTTCTATAGTGTAAAGGTCCCCACGTAGCTATATGCATATATGATCATCTCTATGGAGTACAAGGTATAGAAGGGAGTACGAGTGTGGATCTCTAAAAAGGAATAGTAGTGTGCCCCTTCTCTCTTTTTATTTCCTTTTTTCTCTTTTTTCTATTTTTTGTATTTTTTTGGTGGCCTCAATGGATCTTTCTATTTATCTCTCATCTGTCCTCTTTGGGATCTTTTCCTCACTTTAGGGGCAAAACTCTATTTTACAAGGAGTATAGGAGATCTTTCACACTTTACAAAAGTACTCGGTGTGACGCCCCCAAAATCAGACCGTGTACAGTAATCATACACGCAAGGTACACGATCGAGATCAGGGTGCCACGGTGAGATATCACAACACAACTCTACAAATAAAATAATACAAGCTGTTTAATACAAGCCAGGGGCCACGAGGGCTCGAATACAACATCTCGAAAGCACCAAGTTAGGGGAAGCAATAGTATCTGAGTACAGACACATGTTACACATGATCTGCCTTAAGAAGGCTAGCACAAAAACAACAACGATCGAAAAGGCGAGGCCTCCTTCCTGGGAACCTCCAAACTACTCCTGGTCAACGGGGAACTCGACGTCGTAGAAGGCATCGGGGATCTTCATGTTGCGGTGGTCAGCATCGGGGATCTCCTGCTCCTGGACTCCAAGGCTCCAACGTCGACTGCAGCGGCCGATCATGCAAAACAAAAGGGGGAAATAAAGCAAGGGTGAGTATCTAGCATACCCACGAGTCTTACGTCCGCTACTAAGCATTTATGCATATGTATCAAATGGAAAGGGGAGGCTGTATATAGTGGACTGCAAGGTAGAAATCATAACAAGGGTAAGAAGCTAGGCCTATCAAAGACTAGCATCTTCTGACGAGTCTTGCAGCACAAGGTGAGAACAACCAACAGTTCATATAAAGCGTAAAGTAACAATGCAACAGAAGTTGCTGCAGCATTGTATAATAGTAAGTTGTAATGATTAATAATAATAAAGCCTCCGAGTTCCCTTCCTCGACTTCCCTGCGAGGAAGAAGACCCAGAACCATACAGTTTAATAGTAGTAGTTTGTAGTGGTAAGATCCAGCTTCAGCATAAAAGCGTCCTGTTACCGTGGACACGGCTATTCGAATAGATTAAACTCCCTGCATGGGTGCACTACTGTTCAGCTTGCACCCTCGGATCTCCAGGGTGGCGGGAACCTTGTTAGGGAACGCTCCACCAAAGCTATCCGACACGGCGCAGCCCATGCTAGGCTCAACGGAGAGGCCATCCGCCGAACTATATCATATGCGCCAAGGGGTCTAGGTCCCTCACCCTTGCACGCTCCTGCACGGTGTGAGTCTGGCCGGTGAAGCAAAAAGCAAATCCAAATACACCGTCCGAACGAAGAAGACACACCACTTCCCGGCAATCAGGTCGCAGTACTGCTGACGTCTGAAGAGCTTTCGGACAAACTACGACGTGGAGGGCTGATAACCCTCAACTGTAGGCGATCGAGATAGTCTTCGCGGGCAAGATAACCCAATTTATTGATTCGACACTTGGGGACACAAAGAATACGTACAGGCTTTGAAAATTGAGTTGTCAATTCAATCGCACCTGAAATAAACACTTGCTTGCACAAAGGTATTAGTAGCAACTGTGATACGGTGGTAGTAGTGGTGGTGATAATAGTGGTGATGGTGGTGGTGAAACAGGAAAAGTAAAACAGCAAAAGTAAACAACTAGTAACCAGCAGGAAAGAAAACACTGTAGGCTAGGGATATGGATGGTTGGGCGCTGCTTGGATGAGAACGAACATGTAATAGATTCTAACACGGGCAAGGCTCACAGAAAAGAAAGGATCATCTAGGCAAATATCAAACATCAGACGTGTATCCCAGGGTAGTTATACGTGCTTGCAATAAGAACTTGGCACAACATCTTTTGTCCTACCCTCCCACTACAAACGGGGACAAAAGGAACTTAGGGAGATTAAGGTACTCCTGTCAAAGAGCATCGGAACAAAGCATTAACACTTCATGGATACACGGAATCCTCAAATTATAGTCCATCCCCTTTGGTGTCCCAAGCCGTCACCATTGGGATCGCCGGTTCCGGACTATAATAGGTGCATACAACTCATAGATAGGATCAAGAACACCACAAACTCAAGAAACAAAAGGGTGATCAGATCTCAAATCATGGCACTCGGGCCCAAAGTGACAAGAATTAAGAGCAACAAGTTATAACAGAGATGATAAACACCAAGTAGATGATAGGCAACATGCCCCCAACAATCTGATTGAACTATTACATGATATAAATCATCCAATCCCTACCATCCCCCTTGCCTACAACAGGGAATTACTCACACATGAGAGAGGAAGTCATGGAGGGGTGATGGAGAGGCGACGATGATGACGATGGCAATGATTTCCCCTCACCGGAGGCCAAAGCAGCCTCCAGATTAGCTCTCCCAGAGAAGAACAGAGGGTTGCGGCGACTCCGCGACGTAGATTGGAAAAGCGACTTCTGTTCTGGGGTTTCTGCGTCGGGAGAATAAATAGGGCCAAAGTAGGGCACCGGGGGACGTGGGACCATGCCAGGAGGGCAGGTGGCGCATCCAGGGGCTGGGCCGCGCCAGGCACCCTCCTGGCTGCCCTATGGCCCCCTTTGGACTCGCGGAAGCTTCCGGAACGCTGATTTTTTATATATATTTTTGGGATTTTTCCAGCGTACCTAAATATCCAGAAACCTACGCAAAAGAAAACAGCACTGGTAGCTCTGCTGAAAACAGCGTCAATCCGGGTTAGTTTCGTTCAATCATGCAATAATGAAGCCAAAACAATAGCAAAAGTGTTTGGAAAAGTAGATACATTTGAGACGTATCAACTCCCCCAAGCTTAGCTATTGCTTGTCCTCAAGCAATTCAGTTCAACGAACTGGACGCGACAAAGAAAACTTTGGCAAACTCTTTTGCTTCATTAGATGTATATAAGCATGCACTACGAAAGAGTTTAGCAAGTTTTGACACCATGCTACAAGGACAATGCACGAAGCAATCCTTCTTTCATGTAATTATTTACAAAGACACAAAAATTAAATAATATGCTGCTGAGAATCAATTTAATATCACAATGCACATAGCATGAACATATCAGAGTGGTATCTCGCTAGCCTCCATGAGTGAAGCAAAACATAAATACAGAAACTCCTCCGGAGTTTTAAAGGAGACTAGAACTCAGAACTCAAAGTAAGAAATATCACAAGCATGCAGAAGACAATGTGATACTTTGGGACAATGCATGTTACACTAAGAATGACAATTATGCTCTCATAGTTAGTGCTTTGGAGAAAGGAAGGTGGAGACTCTCGAACCGTGGCTTTTGATGGCAAGGTTGAAAACCCGTGAAAGGAAGCAAAGACTAAACATGTACCAGAGCTCTTGGTTTTGAAAACAGAGATAAAACTCTTTTGATAAGTGCAACTTTCCAGTCAACGGTGAAAGGTAAAGGTCTCTCAATATCTCCCATGCCAACCATATTAATTCCTTTTGCTTACACATGTTCCCTTATCCATAAATCCTTTGATGGTCTACGGAACCTTTTATTTTGCCTCAAGGATGGAAGGAGGATATTGTTCCATCTATCATAAGCAACATTTGGTCCATTTCACTCCATCATCAAGTATGGGGGAGGTGTAACTCTTATATTTTTATTGACTATTTAAAACTTTCGTCAAAATATTTTTGGCATGAAAGATACTAATTTTCCCTGACCGCGCTATGAGCTTGTACGGTTGCAAAAGGGAAGCTTTTGAATAAATTTCGACATGGTACATGAAAGTCTAAGTTAGGAGTGGCCGGTAAATGCCACATATAGGTAGGTATGGTGGACTCAAATGGAACAACTTGGTTTAGAAAGGTGATTGTGGAAGCATAAGCAGAATTCCGCTTGGTGCTGGAGGAAGGCTAGCAAAAGATGGGGAAGCGACCAACCAGAGAGCATAACGTTCATAATCATGCAGAGCGACAAAGCAACATTGAATCGGGCATGAAAGTGATATAGCTCACTCTGAAGTAAAAAGATCATCAAGGCAGAACAGACTTTTTTAGTCTTAACATGCGTGAACATGTGCCAAGTCAACCCAAGAATTCCCCGGAGGGAAATACCACTTCAATATGCCACACCATGAACAATGCAATGCATGTCAATCATTTCAAGCAACACATTATGAACTCTAGCTATTTGAGACTAACCACAAAGAAAGCATGAACCACTGGGAAAGCATTGTAAACATAGCACTATGTCGCTACAAGCTGGTCTCTAATCATAAGTACATGCATATGTACAAAAGTAGAAACAAAAAGAGTTCATACCGGCTTTCCTTGTTGCATCCCTTCCGTCGATCTTCGTCATTACTGCCTTGTCTCTTGCACGATCGAACATAGGAAATTATAATCATCACGGACTCGAGGTGAACTCTGAAACAAAGCAAACTAAAGAGCAAAGGAAACATATTTGTGGGGTTTTTAAGGTTTAACGAAAGAAAAAGAAAGGAGAAATCTTTTTGGGTTTTTGCAAACTAAAAGAACAAAGAAGAACATGCAAAAACTTGCAAAAAGATAAAAGCGAACCAACGGTAGATACAATGGAAAGGGGAGGAGAGCATGTACTCCCCCAAGCTTAGGCTTTTGGCCTAAGTTGGGGCTCGTCTACTGCGGTCCTGAGGAGCCTCCTGCTCCCGGGTAGTACTGGTATGCCCATGGGTTGTATGCGTTCTCTGGTGCATACGCTGAAGTCCTGGGTTCCTCCCACGTGGAAGAGGAAGGTCCCGCCCCCCATCCAGAGGAAGACCCTTCACCCTAGGGGGTGACGGTCTCCTGCTGAACTGGTGGATATACCACGTGCTCCTCCTGAACGGGCGGATACACGACGCGCTCATCCTCGTCTGGCTCGACCCCCTCCGTGGGGTCGTGAAACTGGTATCTCCCCGTGATCTCATCAAACTCGGCCACTGAAAAACGAAATCCGTTCCTGCGAGAAAAATCAAACACAAGTGGTGCAGGTAGACGGACAGTGCGTGCCACACCGTCTTTAAACCGAAAAATATAATCAAGTGTATAGCGGTCAGAGGTCTTAGTAACAAAGAAATGCCTCTTCTGGCAGCCAAGTCAAGGCTAACAAAAGGAAAGATTGCATCATCTGGGCGCGGTTCTCCTTGGAGAAACTGCAAAAGAAGTGTGGCATAGACGCCACCAAAGAGGTCCCCCTTGTTACTATTAGTAGCAAGGCATTTTGCAATAAGCGAACCCACATGATACTCGTGCTTCCCTGAGAGGGCATTCGCCATGATAGCAGTATCAGGCGTAGAAGTGCTGCTCGTGTTGTCTCGAGCCAACACTCCTCTAGCAATATAATAGGCGAAATACCTGAGGTGAGGGAACATAATGTTGGAAATCTTCTGACGGTTGGATGGCCTCACTTCAGTGTTACAGAACGAGTCGAGGAGGGTGTTGAGTGCAACAGTTTGGACATTTTTCCTCTTCTTCTTCTCGACCAAGCCTGGCAAACCTACAGCTTCACAAAATATACTCATAGTCATGGTCAGCAATCTTTCATAAAGTCGAAACACCACAGTATCATTGTCAGAATAAAACCTAAAACTGTAAACAAAAATAGCAGTGAGTGTCTCGTATTGTGGTACACGGCTCGTAACAAGACGTGTCAAACATCCATGAAATCTTCGCATGGAAATGCCATTGCTATCGCGGGTGACGCGTCCAACATCTCTATGGGTACGATATCTTCATTGTAGCTCACCCTCGTGGTCGAAGGTGAAGCCGCGGAACGCATAACACGGCTAGAGCGCTCGGGTTTCTTCTTCCCAAGCCACTTTCCTAGCCTCTCTATTTCTGAAATTTTTAACAATTCACAAAAACGAAGATTTAATCAAAACTAGTTTGGGCAAAACATTCTACTTACTTTACCAAGGCTCAAACTAGCAACAAAACTTGAAAAATAAATTTCTACACAAAAATTTAAGCTCAACTAAACAGCACCAAGAACCACTAAATACTCAGTAATGAAGCCACCAACTAGAAAACTAATTGGAGGGGTGAGAGAGTCACATACCAGAGAGTATATGTTCCAAATTGCAGCTCAAATGAGTGTTGTAGAAGGAGATCGAGGTTCGGTGCTCAAGAACAGCAAGAACAGCAGAACCAGAGCAAGAACACGAGTTTTTGGGAGGAAGGAGAGAGAGTGAGGGAAGAGAGGCCACCAGGGGGTGCCTGTGGGCCCTAGGAGGGTGGGTGGCGCGGCCAGGAGCTGGGCCGCGCCACCTGGCCTCCTAGGCCAGGGGTGGACCCCCCCTGGTCAGCCACAGGTGCCTCCTGATGGCTTTTTACCTGGAAATTTTGATTTTGATTTTTCTGGAATTTTCTGGGCAACTTCAATGTAGATAATTTTTCAAAGTTCAAAAAGCTGCAAAAACTTTCATGAACTTGAGACAAAAGTTAGAACAAGTGAAGCTTTAAACACAAAAACTTGGGTACAACAAGGAAAATAAAAGCTAAAGGAAATGAAAACATAAGAAGCTCAACTTTTTACCTATATAAAACATGCTAGTTAGCAAGGTTGATCAAGTCTTACCAACAAACCTGTGGTATATAGCGCAGAAAGTCTCGCCTCTGATGAAGTGATCATTGCACTCTCACTTTAATGGACATTGTCCCCACCATAATTGTCTTCACGGTTTCAATATTCTCAATGGAGTTAAGGCCATGCCTTTTGTCGGTCTTCTTCGGAAAATACACTGTGTGTTCTTTGTCATTCATGTTGAAGGTAACCTTCCCTTTATTGCAATCAATAACAGCACCTGCGGTGTTAAGAAAAGGTCTACCAAGGATAATGGACATGCTCCCATCCTCGGGCATGTCAAGCACAACAAAATCAGTAAGTATTAAGCAATTGGCAACTTCAACAGGAACATCCTCACAAATACCGATCGGGACGGCGTGGACTTGTCGGCCATCTGTAGAGAGATATCTGTAGGAATTAATTTCTCTAATAAAAGTCGTTTGTAGAGAGAAAAGGGCATAACATTCATTTGGTCAGTCCTTCTTCATGGAAGTCATGCTTACTGCCTCTTGGTGTATCTGGATAGTCAGAAATGGGAAGAACTTCAGGAATGAGAGACCTTATTTTCATTCTTGGAGAAGGCACTTTGTGCATGATATCACCTTGCTTTCACATAGATTGCAGGGAGATCCTAAAACCAGATTGATTTCTTGGATCAATTCCCTGCAATAGTATAGGTAGGATTAGATTACTTCCTTTACTTTCCTGTTTTGCTTTATTATTTCCTTGTACTATTCTTTGAGAACCTTTGGTTCTCCCATGCAATAAATTACTGTGGAGCTCATGCTTCACAGTCTTAAAATTCAAAAAAAACACTCACTCCTGCACCAAGATCACATAAAGCAGTTCTAACATAATTATTTTTTATGGAGCAAGGAATGGTGGGTATACCTGGGTCACCGAGCTTCTCAGCAATCTTGCCACTGAAAGAGTAGTTAGCAAGCATAGTAGATATTGCCTCATTAGGGACTTTTCTTTTATTAGTAACAATATCTTTCATATATTTAGAGTAAGGAGGTAACTTAATAGCATCAGTCAAAGGGATTTGAAGAAAAAGAGGTTTCATCCACTCACAAAACTTGTTATACTGCTCTTCTTCTTTGGTTTTGACGGACTTGCTTGGGAAAGGCATGGGTTTCTGTACCCATGGTTCTCGTTCCTTCCCATGTCTCCTTGCAAGAAAGTCTTCTCTAGTATACTTCTTGCGCTTATCGGGTGCTTCTTCTTCACGAACCTCGGGTGGATCATTCTTTTCAGCATCTTTTTCAGGTTCAGCAATGTCTTCAGTCTCAGCATCTGAGGTAGATATGCTGTTTGGATCAACAACTTGTTCTTCTTCTTCTATTGGATCATTGGAATTGTCAGCTTCCTTGTGTTTCTTTTTCTTCTTCTTCTTCTTTGTAGAGCTAACAATTTCTTCTTCCTGCACTTGAGAATCTTGCTCGATCCTCTTTGGATGCCCTTCTGGATAGAGAGGGTCCTGGGTGTGTGTTCCACCCCTTGTCTTTATACCATAAGCTTGTAAATTGTCCTGTTTGGCATTATTATCAAGCAAATCTTTTTGCACATTAGAAATTTGTTCAAGCTGAGTTTGAACCATATGAAAATGCTTCACAAGACATTTAACATCATTAACTGTTCTACCTAGAACATCAAGCAAACTTTTGATAGCAAGAGTATTATCATGCAACTGACCTTGTATCTTCTCATTGAAGTGACTCTGCTTCATAATAAAATTATCAAGCTCATCTAAACATTGGTCAGGAGGTTTACCTTTAGGGATGTAACTTGCATTGAAATCTAAAAGAGAGTGTACCTCTACCATAGGTGGGTGAGTGGTAGGCTCACACAGCTTCTCAATTGGGGGTAGATTCTTCACGTCTTTAGCTTTAATTCCTTTCTCTTTTATAGACTTCTTTTCTTCTTGCATATCTTCGGGGCTTAGGAAAAGCATGCCCCTCTTCTTTGGTGGTGGAGGTGGTTCAGGCACGGACCAATCTTCATGGTTTTTGGCAATCTTGCCCATCAATTCTTCCGCATCGTCCGGTGTTCTTTGCCTGAAAACACAACCAGCACAACTATCTAGATAGGATTTAGACCCATCGGTTAGACCAGCATAAAATATATCAAGTAATTCATTCTTAGGGATCTTATGTCCTGGTTTAGCCTTCAGCAAACTGCAAAATCTCCCCAAGCTTTAGGGAGATGCTCATCCTGCAACTGTTTAAAGTTATAAATTCTTTGCAAAGCAGCATGTTGCATATGAGCAGGAAAATACTTATCAACGAAAGATATAGCCATATCTTGAGGACTTTGAATGGAACCACATGGTAGTGCATCATACCATGATCTAGCATCTCCTTTCAAGGAAAAAGGAAGAAGTTTGGTCACATAAGAGTTTTGGATCCTTTCATCAGTAGTAAACAAGCCACCCAACTCAGTGAGTTTGGTCAGGTGCTCGATAGCATCATCATTTTCTCTGCCATAAAAGGGATCAACTTCAACTGTGGATATAAGTGAAAGATCAACAAAGAAATCAAAATCAGGATCAGTGATGTATATAGGAGACGTAGCAAAAGTAGGATCAGGAGTAAACTTGTTCTTCAGGGAGTGCTTTGCTAGCAACTTGTTTATAGTAGCAGGGTCGGAATCAGCACATTCATTAAGCTCCCTGCAAAAATCTCCTTAAGGCCAGCGAAGTTATGAGTTTTTCCAATAGGTGTTCGGGTAACAGGAATTTCAACACCCGAGAATCGGGCAGCAACAACAATCTGTTCTTCAATAAAAGAACCAAGTGAACCTGTAGTCTCAAAGGTAGTAGAAGCATCATCAAAAGTATCTGACATATTGCCAGACTCAGCAGAAGTATCATGTAACTGAGGTGAATCAAACTGACTCATAACTGAAGGTGAATCAAGTTTAGCACTAGTGCTAAGAGCAGTACCTCTTCTCGTACGGGATGGTAAGATCGGAACCTTGGGGTCTCCTTTCTTACCCATAGTGGATAGCATGCAACAGGTAGGATACTTCAAGTAGACCTGTAAATAAAGCTATGATCCCCGGCAACGGCGCCAGAAAACAGTACTTGGTAACCCTCAACTGTAGGGGATCGAGATAGTCTTCGCGGGAAAGATAACCCAATTTATTGATTCGACACTTGGGGACACAAAGAATACATACAGGCTTTGACAATTGAGTTGTTAATTCAACCGCACCTGAAACAAACACTTGCTTGCACAAAGGTATTAGTAGCAACTGTGATACGGTGGTAGTAGTGGTGATGATAATAGTGGTGATGGTGGTGGTGAAACAACAAAAGTAAAACAACAAAAGTAAACAACTAGTAACCAGTAGGAAAGAAAACACTGTAGGCTAGGGAGATGGATGGTTGGGCGCTGCTTGGATGAGAACGAACATGTAATAGATTCTAACACGGGCAAGGCTCACAGAAAAGAAAGGATCATCTAGGCAAATATCAAACATCAGACGTGTATTCCAGGGTAGTTGTACGTGCTTGCAATAAGAACTTTGCACAACATCCTTTGTCCTACCCTCCCGCTACAAACAGGGACAAAAGGAACTTAGGGAGATTAAGGTACTTCTGTCAAAGAGCACCGGAACAAAGCATTAACACTTCATGGATACACGGAATCCTCAAATTATAGTCCATCCCCTTTGGTGTCCCAAGCTGTCACCATTGGGATCGCCGGTTCCGGACCATAATAGGTGCATACAACTCATAGATAGGATCAAGAACACCACAAACTCAAGAAACAAAAGGGTGATCAGATCTGAAATCATGGCACTCGGGCCCAAAGTGACAAGCTTTAAGAGCAAAAAATTGTAACAGAGATGATAAACACCAAGTAGATGATAGGCAACATGCCCCCAACAATCTGATTGAACTATTACATGATCTAACTCATCCAATCCCTACCATCCCCTTTGCCTATAGCAGGGAATTACTCACACATGAGAGAGGAAGTCATGGAGGGGGGATGGAGAGGCGATGATGATGACAATGGCGATGATTTCCCCTCACCGGAGGCCAAACCAGCCTCCAGATAAGCTCTCCCGAAGAAGAACAGAGGGTTGCGGCGGCTCCGCGACGTAGATTGGAAAAGCGACTTCTGTTCTGGGGTTTCTGCGTCGGGAGAATAAATAGGGCCAAAGTAGGTCACCGGGGGACGTGGGACCAAGCCAGGAGGGCAGGTGGCGCGGACAGGGGCTGGGCCGCGCTAGGCACCCTCCTGACTGCCCCCTGGCTGCCCTGTGGCCCCCCTTGGACTTGCGGAAGTTTCCGGAACGCTGATTTTTTATATATCTTTTTGGGATTTTTCCAACGTACCTAAATATCCAGAAACCTGCACAAAAGAAAACAACAGTGGTAGCTTTGTTGAAAACAGCGTCAGTCCGGGTTAGTTTCGTTCAAATCATGCAAGAATGAAGCCAAAACTATAGCAAAAGTGTTTGGAAAAGTAGATACATTTGAGACGTACCAAGGGCCCACACCGTAATCCCACGTGTAGGTAGTGCGTACAAACCAACGGGCCTCTCAAGTCATACGCCGAACCATTTAGTATTTTAATTAACCTGCGTGACAACCGTTATCGTTGCCTCGACTTAACTGACCCGCGGACAACAACAGCAGTCAGGACCACCAGTACATCGGTGCCTGCCCTGTCGTCCCACCAAGTATCTGCGGTTACCAACAAGGTGAACCGACTCCTTACCTTATCTCGCGTGTGCTCTTGGTAGAGCTCGACTTTCGTGGTTTGGCAACTCTCGCGAGATACGAGCAGGGGCCAAGCACGCCAGTAACGTCGGTCGAACCCTCCCTGTCGTTCCCGACGCAATACCTCTCGTGGGCACCGTTGGGTTGCCCGACTATTACCTTTAAGGACAACCGTTGCTCAGGTACCTAGAGCGGCTATACAGAGTCAGCAACGAGTGGAGTACGAGGATTACTCCTCGATAGCTCCACTTGATGGTGACTCGGCAGAGCCGAGGTAGGGGCCTTAGGAGGTGTCTGCATTGTACCGTACCTTGCAGTTATATATATTTTGGTATCCGCGTCACTCCTCTGAGTGATCACGGCCCGCTATCTAATCCTAGTTGTATAACAAAGCGCAGGGCTCACTACTGAATAATGCATAAGTAATAATAGACAACATAGGATAAGGAAGGTACATCAAGGGGAGACAATGACAGGTTATGCAATTGAATAGGATTGTAACGTAGCAGCAGTAGTAACAATGCCTACTGCAAGAAATGTACGGAAAAGATAGGCGATATCTGGGGAAGAGAATGGCTCTCCTTGCCTGGAAGCTTGGCAGTAGAGGCAGGATCGTCGACGTAGTAGTCGTACCCAGCAACGGTGTAGTCGACAATAGCGGGGGTCTATCGAAGATAAGGGGGGAACAGGAAATACACAACAATCATAAACAAACATATGCATGGCATGACATAAGCAAAGGTAACGGTGTTCTAACGCAGGGCAATGTATTATGCTCGGAGCAGGAACTCATCCGGGGATGAACTGCCAGCTCCGGGTGATTATCGGACAGGGTGTCCGAAAGGGGAAGGTACCATGCCAGAGGTATCGTGGACATCCGACAAACATGTGAAAGGTTTATCCGTGTTAGTTGATCCATTCTGAACAACTTTCGTGTTCAGAATAAATTCATCCGGATAGTTTATCGATATCGGGCAATCATCGGATAGTCGGTCCGGAGGGGGACGGTTCGATGTTCAGTATGTTAGAGGGGGGTGGTAGACCAACGGATAGCGTATTCATATTCTACGTATTTTTCTGATCAATTATGATGTATAAAGTTTTTGAATCTGACTTACTGTTTAAAAGATATTCAATTTTAAAGTTTAAATCATTTAAAATGAATTTTTGAATTTCTTTTATTTATTAAACAGAGACATTATCCATAACAGTGCCATTGACCTAGTCAAACCTAACAAGTGGGATCTACTACCTAGTGGGTCCCACATGTCATACACAGAACTCATAAAAAGGGGTTTAATTAAATCTAATATGCAGTGGGGCCTACATGTCATACTCTGGACTTAATACTAAATCCTTTTAATTAATAACTGACAGGTGGGGTCCAGATGTAAGTCACACAATGGTTAATTAAGCAATTTAATTAAGCTAAAGGGGCATGGGGCCCATCTGTCATACATACTAGGGGGTTGTTTGCTATTGTTTTAACTAGCAGGGGGTTAGTCACCTGGGGGTATTATGTTTATTTTAATTAACAATTAATTAACCAGGCACGGCCCACATGGCAGTGGGGGAAGGCCATGGCTGGGCTAGATGATCTCGTCGGCGACGAGCCGTAGTACGGCGGCGACGACCGCGACCGCACCATCGGGCACCATTTCGTGCACGAACAGTATCTACGTGACCAGGGTGGCACACCGCATCGGTCTGGGTCAGGCGTTCGAGCTGGGGTGGACCGGAGTGACGGCGGCGATGTCAAACGGCGGCGACCGGAGCGTGGTGCTACGGGGAACGACGACTAATGCCCGGAACGAAGGGGGAAATGGGGCAAACAACGCAGCTGCTCACCGGGAAGGCACACGTAGGCCCATTGAGTGCTTAGAAGCAGCAGATGGAGGCAATTTAACGGCGAGGTCTGACGAGGCAGAGGAGGAAGATGGCTCCGATTCGCCAAATGTCGGGGCTCCGAGCTTGCGCCAGCACTTGCAGTCGACGAAGGAGAGGAAGGCGGTGCGGGGGGACACGGTCTCACGCACCGAGGAGGACGGTGGCCACGGAGGCGCGCGGGTCCACGACGACGGCTGCGTCGGCAACGAACCGGGCGTGAGGCAATGGGGGAGTGCTCTGTGAGGGGGCGTTTAGGGTTAGGGTTTGGGCGATGCGCCTTGGTCTTGTACACGTCGGGGGCTCGCCGGATGGTCGCCACGGTGATGGCCGCAGCCGTGGCCGCCCGGATGTGCGCCACACCCCTCCCTGTACGGTTGGAAGAAGAAAGGGGCGGGGTGGTATGAGGTGGGCCTTGCCCTGGGCGAGGCATAGGCCTTTTCTATATTCTTTTCGTTTTTGTTTTCTTTTCTGTTTTTCTTTCTGTTGTAATTGTTTTATTAGCTTTTACATTTTTTATAAAATGTGTAATATGTTCCATAATTATTGTTATACTCCATATCATTGCTACAAAATGTTTGGGGCAATTATAAATTTATTTGCATTTTGTTTTATCCAAAAAGGTATTAAATGCCACTGTGTTTCTACTTTTATGAATTGTTAACAATATTTATTTATTGGAATAAATGCCCAAAGTTGGTTTAACAAGGTCCACTGATTTTTACGGATTTAACAAAATTGGTTGCACAATTTTTGGGATAAAGTTTTATTTGCAACATATTTTTATTACCAATTCAAATGGGTGTTGGACTTTGATTTGCATGATGATGATCAAGGCACACTTGGCACATGGTTTTTAATACCAACCAAAAGGCAATTGGTAACTTGATTTGATTCAAGAATGATCAAGCAAGATTAGTAATAGTAATTATCATCCACAAAATGATTACTGTAGTGATTACTGTTACAGGCACTGAGGGTGATACAAATCTCCCCCACTACAGGAATTCTCTTCCCGAGAATTAAAAGTAGGGAAAGGGGTAAGGTTTCGGTTTCGTATTCTAACGAGTCTTATTGGTATTGTTGCCCTTATCGAAGGAGTTGATCCTTAATGTTGTTGTCTTCATTCCTCTGCATCAGTGCATCTCGATGAGTGGTCACCCTTCCTTTGGGGGCTTCATCGTACTTACGAATAGGCTAGGAGGAAAAACTTAAGGGAGTCGGTGTAGGAGATTGCGCTATAGAAAACAAAAGATTTCTCTCACATGCGGAAGCAACATCCAAGATCCAATCTAGAAGATGCTAGTAACGGGGAGAGTAGGTCATCATACCCTCGAAGAACACGCGCGTTGAACGTTTATTTCAACGCAGCTTGGTGAAGTTGTTGGTGAAGTTCGATCCGATCAGCACTGTAAACGAGCAGTACCTCCGGAGGCTTGCACACGTACAGCTCGATGACGTCTCCTTCTTCTTGATCCATCAAGCAAGAGGGATAAATAGATGGGATCAATTCCAGCAGCACAACGGCATGGTGGTGGATATGGTGAAGAGTTTCCCGCGGGCAGGGCTTCGCCAAGCGATGCACGTGAGGGAGAAGGAGGTGTGGAAGGACTTTGGTATTCTTGGTGAGCCTCTCCCCTCTCTAATATAGGCAAGGAGGTTGTAGCCACTTCAATTCCCAAGTGAAACCCCCCTCTCTCATTAAAAAGATGGTGACACCTTTCTTTTAAGAGTGGTAACCCTCCCATTGAAGGGCTTCCCATTTATTGGCATAATAAACCAAGGAGGGCTGGTCACATGGACTATTGGACCACCCTTGGTCGTCCAAAACAGGTGGGGCCCATAGTGGGACCCTCCGGAACCTTCTAGAACATTCCGACACTGCCGAAAAAATCCCGAACTTTTCCGGAACCCTGAAATCAACTTGCCTTATATAAATCTTTACCTCCGGACTCTTCCGGAGCTCCTCATGATGTCTAGGATCTCATCCGAGACTCCGAACAATATTCGAACAACATTAATAAAATTATCCCAGAGCTATTCTAGCGTTACCGAGCGTTAAGTGTGTGATCCTACGGGTTCGAGAACGTGCAGACATGATCGAGACATCTCTCTGATCAATAACCATTAGAGGGACCAGGATATCCGTAATGACTCCCACACATTCAACGAAGATCTTTATCGATTGAACCACTATGTCGTGGACTACTATAATCCGTACACAATTTCCTTTGTCACACGATATTTTACTTACCCGTGATTCGATCGTCGGTATCACTATACCTAGTTCAATCTCGTTACCGGTAAGTACTCTTTACTCGTTCTGTAATACAACATTCTCTGTGACTAACTCATTAGTCACTTGCTTTCAAGCGTTACCGAATGTGCATTACCGAGTGGGCCCAGAGTATATCTCACCGTCACACGGAGGGACAAATCCCAGTCTTGATTCATGTAATTCAACAAGTACTTTCGGAGATACCCGTAAGACATTTTTATGATCACCCTGTCACGATGTGATGGTTGATGTCCCCAAAGTATTCTTCCGGTACCCGGGAATAACATAATCTCATGGTCTAAGAAACATGATAATTGACAATAAAAGACATGACAATATAAACTTAATGAAACGATCAATATTGTTATGCTTAGTTGGGTCTGCCCATCACGTCATTCTTCTAATGACATGATCCCATTAACTAATACACAACTCATGTTCGTGGTTAGGAAACCATAACCATCATTAATTAACAAGCTAGTATAGTAGAGGCTTACTAGGGACGCGGTGTTGTTTATGCAACCACACATGCATTATGTTTCCGGTTAATACAATTATAGCATGGAAAATAAACATATATCATGAACACGGAAATATGATAATAACAATTTTATTATTTCCTCTAGGGCATATTTCCAACAGTCTCCCACTTGCACTAGAGTCAATAATCTAGTTTAAATTGGCAGAAATCTAACACCCATGGCATTTTGGTGTTGATCATGTTTTGTTTGTGGAAGAACTTTAGTCAATGGATCCGCGATATTCTGATCCGTATGTACTTTTCTAATGGTAATATCTCCTTCAATGACATGCTCACGAATTTTATTAAACCGGAGTTTGATATGCTTGGAGCTCTTGTGACATCTTGGTTCCTTGGCTAGAGCAATGGCACCAGTGTTGTCACAAAAGATCTCCATGGGATCCAGTGCACTCGGAACAACGCCGAGTTCAGTGACAAATTCCTTTAGCCATATCCCTTCTGTCGCTGCTTCAGAAGCGGCCATATACTCCGCCTCTAATGTAGATCTTGCAATGACGCTCTGCTTGCAACTCCTCCAGCAAATCGCAGCTCCGTTCAAAATAAAGACATACCCTGTTTGAGATTTTGAGTCATCTGGATCAGTATTGAAGCTAGCATCGACGTAACCTTTTACGAAGAGCTCTTCATCACCACCATAGACAAGAAACATGTCCTTAGTCCTCTTTAGGTACTTAAGGATATTTTTAACTGCTGTCCAGTGAGCCTCTCCAGGATCACTCTGGTACCTGCTCGTCAAACTAAGAGCATGGGACACATCTGGTCTAGTACACAACATGGCATACATAACAGAACCTATGGCCGAGGCATAGGGGATTTTATTCATCCTTTCCCTTTCTGTTGCCGTAGTTGGACATTGAGTCTTACTCAATGGCTTACCTTGTAACATGGGAAAAGAACCTTTCTTTGCATCCTGCATATTGAATTTCTTCACTATCTTATCAAGGTATGTACTTTGACTAAGTGCTATTAAGCGTCTTGATCTATCTCTATAGATCTTAATGCCTAATATGTATGCAGCTTCACCAAGATCTTTCATTGAAAAACTATTATTCAAATAATCTTTCACGCTGTTAAGCAGCTCCACGTCATTCCCAATTAGTAAGATGTCATCTACATATAAAATCAGAAATGCAACCGAGCTCCCACTCACTTTCTTGTAAACACAAGCTTCTTTATAATTTTGGACAAATCCAAAACCTTTGATAACCTCATCAAGTCGAAGATTCCAACTCCGGGATGCTTGCTTTAGTCCATAGATGGAACGCTGAAGCTTGCACACTTTACGAGCATCCTTAGGATTGAAAAAACCTTGGGGTTGTACCATGTACAACTCTTCTTCAATGTTTCCATTGAGGAATGCAGTTTTGACATCCATCTGCCAAATTTCATAATCGAAATAAGCAGCAATTGCTAGCAGAACCCTAACAGACTTAAGCATCGCTACGGGTGAGAAGGTCTCATCGTAGTCAACTCCTTGAATTTGTCGAAAACCTTTTGCGACAAGTCGAGCTTTATGTACAGTAACATTACCGTCAGCGTCTGTTTTCTTCTTGAAAACCCATTTACATTCAACAGCCTTGCGGCTATCAGGAAGGTCAACCAAAGTCCACACTTGATTTTCTTTCATGGATTCCATTTCAGAGTTCATGGCGTCTTGCCATTTTCCAAAGTCTGGGCTCATCATCGCTTCCTCATAGTTCGTAGGTTCATCATTGTCTAACAATAAAACATTCATGACAGGATTACCGTACCACTCAGGAGTAGTACGTAACCTAGTCGACCTACGAACGGGAACTTCGACCGAAGCTTCATGATCATTATCATCAACTTCTTCCTCTCTAGTTGGTGAAGGCGGCACCAAAAGATCCAAATCTTCTTGCGCTGCGCTACTCTCCAATTCGGGAGAAGGTTCAATAACCTCGTCTAGTTCTATTTTCCTCCCACTCACTCGTTTGGAAAGAAACTCCTTCTCAAGAAAGGATCCTTTCTTAGCAACAAAGACCTTGCCTTCGGATCTGTTATAGAAGGTATACCCTTTAGTTTCCTTAGGGTATCCTATGAAGACACATTTTTCCGCTTTGGGTTCGAGCTTATCAGGTTGTAACCGTTTGACATAAGCCTCACACCCCCAAATTTTAAGAAACGATAATTTAGGCTTCTTTCCAAACCACAACTCATATGGTGTCGTCTCAACGGATTTAGATGGTTCCCTATTTAAAGTGAATGCATCTGTCTCTAATGCATAGCCCCAAAATGACATTGGTAGGTCGGATAGAGACATCATAGAGCGCACCATATCTAATAAAGTACGATTACGACGCTCAGACATACCATTACGTTGTGGTGTTCCAGGTGGCGTGAGTTGGGAAACAATTCCACAGTTTTTCAAGTGAATGCCAAACTCGTAACTCAGATATTCCCCTCCGCGATCAGATCGTAGAAATTTGATCTTGTTATGATGATTTTCTACTTCACTCTGAAATTCTTTGAACTTTTCAAATGTTTCAGACTTGTGTTTCATTAAGTAAATATACCCATATCTACTTAAATCATCAGTGAAAGTTAGGAAGTAACGATATCCACCACGTGTCGAAATGCTCATTGGTCCACACACATCAGTATGTATGATTTCCAACAAGTCACTCGCCCGTTCCATCGTACCAGAAAACGGGGTCTTAGTCATCTTACCCATGAGGCATGGTTCACATGTGTCAAATGATTCAAAGTCAAGTGACTGGAAAAGTCCATCAGAATGGAGTTTCTTCATGCGTTTTACACCAATATGACCTAAACGGCAGTGCCACAAGTATGTGGAATTATCATTATTCATTTTGCATCTTTTAGCATCAATGTTATGGATGTGTGAAGTACTACTATCGAGATCCAACAAGAATAAACCATTTACGTTGGGTGCATGACCATAAAAGATATTACTCATAAAAATAGAACAACCTTTATTCTGTGATTTAAACGAGTAACCGTCTCGCAATAAACAAGATCCAGATATAATGTTCATGCTTAACGCAGGCACCAAATAACAATTATTAAGGTTTAAAACTAATCCCGAAGGTAGATGAAGAGGTAACATCCTGACGGCGATGACATCGACCTTCGATCCATTCCCGACGCGCATCGTCACCTCATCCCTCGCCAGTCTCCGTTTATTCTGAAGCTCCTATTTCGAATTGCAAATATGAGCAACCGAACCGGTATCAAATACCCAGGCACTACTACGAGAACTAGTAAGGTACACATCAATAACATGTATATCAAATGTACCTTTGACATTGCCAGCCTTATCCGCCAAGTACTTGGGGCAGTTGCGCTTCCAATGACCTTCTCCCTTGCAGTAGAAACACACAGTGTCCGGCTTAGGACCAGCCTTGGGCTTCACATGAGCGACAACAGGCTTGCCGCCCCGAGCGGCAGCTGACTTGCCACTCTTCTTGAAGTGTCCCTTTTTGGCTTTAGCCTTCTTGAAACTTTTGGTCTTATTGACCATCAACACTTGATGTTCTTTCTTGATGTCCACTTCCGCAGATTTCAGCATCGCGAAAAGCTCATTGAGAGTCTTATTCATGCCTTGCATGTTATAGTTCAGCACAAAACCTTTGTAGCTCGGAGGGAGCGACTGCAGCACCCTATCAATGATTAACTCATCTGGGATCACACATCCCAGCTGAATTAGGCGCTGGATATAGCCTCCCATTGTTACAACATGTTCACTGACAGAGTTGTGCTCCTCCATCTTACATTTATAGAACTTATCAGAGATCTCATATCTCTCAGCGCGGGTCTGAGTCTGAAACATGGTTTTCAGCTCTTCAACCATCTCATAGGCGCCGTGATGTTGAAAACGTTTCTGGAGATCAGTATCCAGAGATGTAAGGATGGCACAAGAAACTATAATGTGGTCATCTTTGCGTGTCTCAAAGACGTTATGTTCTGCTTCTGGAGCATCGTCTGCAGGTGGGTCACCTAGCAAAGCATCGAGCACATATTGCTTCTTACACCCAGTGAGGATAATCCTCAGGTTGCGGTGCTAGTCAGTGAAGTTTGAACCAGATGATTTTAGTTTTTCTTTCTCAAGGAATGCGCTGAAGTTGAACTGAGCTGTGCGGGCCATGATCTACAACATTTTAGCAAAATAAAATTTTAGACTATGTTCATGATAATGAGTTCAGTTTAATCAAATTACTAACGAACTCTGTAACAGCCCAGTTTTTGCAAAAAAATTAAAAAATTGTTTTCGGTGTGAATTGTTTGATTGTCTGATTTGTTTGCGGTGTTTGCATCCCCGATTTATCGATCGGCGATTATTTTTACCCCTCTGATCTCGTATCGGACGGAGACCGAGCCTTGCCACCCTGACACTCGACCTTTGCGACACCGGGTTTCACCTGATCACTGTCGCGAAAACCGCACGAGACCAGCCGCAGCCAACGGAACGAAAAACCCCGTTTAATAATTAAACGGGATATTTTTATAGCGCGCCGGAAAGTGTTTTCGGAACGGTTCCAGCGCGAGGTGAACGCCTCCGGCTCGACGCACTGATCGCGCAGTTCGAAGTTTTACCCGAATCGGAGGTACTGCGGACCCCCAGCGATCAGAAACGTGAGCACCGTGCGTGCGAGATAAAAACCGATGATGTTTTTGCAAACTGCCAGCCACCCATGCTATATAAAGACCACCACACTCCCACCCATTTCTAGGGTTTCCCTAGGACAAAATTTGCAGCCACCCCCTCCACTTTGCCCAGTTTGCCTCTCAGATCCCAGAATTTTCGGGCCGTTAGATCGCGCGATCGGACGCTCCGGATCGCACCCTGACCAACCTCTCTTCCACCTCTCACCAACCGAGCCACCCAGGCCATGGAGCCCGCAGCCGCCGCCTCCCTCCGGCCAGGCCGCCGCCGGCAGCAGGGAGCCGCGCCTCCCTCTCCTTCCTCGCGCCTCCTCCTTCCTCTCTCCTTTTCCTCTCTCTCCCATCTCCTTCCCTCACCTCTCCTCCCTGTTTTCTCCCGCAGGCCATGGCTTCCGTCGTGAAGAGCTCGGGCTGGAGCTTCCCGCGACGGGCCACCGCAGCACCCTGGAACGAGCCGGCGTCGCCCTGCCAGCCGGATCCGCCCATCCCCGCAGCTCCCCGCCGTCCTCACCTCCCAGGCTGCCTCGCCGGAGTCCGGCAGCCAGCCGCCGCCGTCGCCCTGTACGGGACTGGATCGAGCCGATCCAGTCGCCGCAACCGCCTCCACCGCTGCCAGCTGGGCCGGCGCGCCCAGCGGCCCAACGCCCCCTCACGGCCCAGCTTGCCCACTCCCCAGCCGGCTGGCCTCTCCAGCCTGGGCCACAGCCTATGGAGTGAGCCCCATCCCTTTTTTTTATTTTTTTTCAGCCACTGTTTTTTTTCTTTCTTGTGCTAATTTTTTTGCTAAGTGTTGGAACAACTGCTGCTGATTCGATTCCGCGTTGACGATAGCAAGCGATCCGTAGCCCGGATGACTTCGCGCCCAAAAGACGAATTGTTTAGAATTGCGTGTACTTTAATTCATCTTTTGTGAGAATTTGCATTTGAGCTCATCTTGATTGTGTAATTGTGTGCTGAACAGGGCATCAGGCCGTCAAACTGCTACTTTTCCTGTTAGATGCTGCTGTTATTATTTTGTTGCAAATTTGCATGATGATTGTAACAAATCCATGAGGCCTATTGCATTGATTCTTTCTCCGATGTGTTAAGCATCATGTGTACTTCAATTCCATGCTTTAACTTGCCATGTTTGGGTGATTTAGCTGTATTAAATCTTGCTCCAAAGTGGTGATCCTGTTGTTATTGTGCTGCTGTTGCTGAAACTGTTATTTTGTTGCAACTTCGGTCGACGAGTGTGTCGCGACCGTTTATCGGAATTGAGTGATTCCAATTGCATATTGTTAAGAATCATGTCTAATTTCATACCATGTATTGCATTGCCATGATATGCTTGCTGGTCATATAGTTATTGAGCTCCAAAGTTGCTATGCTGCTTTTTTTGACAGCCACCTCTGTTTTTCACTAAGTCTGTTACTTTGCGATGCCATGTTGTTTGCTTAATATCTTTTGATCTATGATGTCTTTTTGCATGATTCTTTTTGCCATGCCTTCCTTGTCATGTCTAGTTTAATTCCATATCATTTGTGAGCATGTTTGCATTGATTATCCTGTTTATGCATTGCTCTAAAGTGTGCTTCGTGATGTTGGCAGTTTGTGCCCGTAACTTGTTTTGCTTATATCTTTTTAACCGTAACTCCGTTTGGGGTGTTCTTTATATGTAATTTGATTAGTTTTTCGTGTACTTTGTATTTGTGCTATTGTTTTCTGTTGTTAACCAACCTAAAATAAGGTTTAGGACAGAACAGTACCAAATCTTTTAATCATCGTGCGGCACTTAGTGTTATGCCATGTTTAGGATTGTGCCTCACTTAAATTGATTAGCATAGATAGTTTACTTTGTGCTTCACCTCTTGACATGTTTGTGTGCTATGCCATGCTTGCTTGAGTTGCCATGTTAATAACCATTGGTTGATCACCTGTAGCTAAGCAACTTGAACCACCGTAAACGTGCGGTATTCGTCGTGTGTGACCGATACCCCACTTAAACCGTTAGTAACCGTTCTCGACGATAGATCCATATCGCGTTGTCGTGCTATGTGTTGTCTTCTTGATCTTGTGTTGCCCCGTAGTAATAGAGTGCTTGCTCGTTGATTGCTCTCCAGTGTTTATCGTCTTGTGTGCTTCCGCGGGTACCTCTCGGAGACGATGCGAGCGTGCGATCAACTACACCTTCGGAACCCGACTATTCAACAGGCAAGGACTATACATTACTTATGATCCATTCTATTTCAACCAGCGGTTTGCATGCTAGTCTAGGTTAGGTTCGATGTTTGATCCTACCACATGTTTACAGCCTCTTTCAAACCGATACAGCCATGTCCCTTCCCAGCAAACCTTGTACTGCTATGTTACTATTGCTCGTTGCTCAGCCCCTGCTTAGTATGCATGCTTAGGGTGCTACGATGTTACACTGTTACTCCTTGGGTTGGGATATCACATTTATCATTATTATATTGTTGTTGATGATATGATTATTATAATGTTGACTATATTCGACGAAGGATGGAAGGTCTAGGCTATCCCGCCCCGACGCTTTGTTCCATTCGAGTCACCTAGGATCCGAGTTCCGGGTATTGCTTTTAAGACTGAGCGTGCCTAATCGCGTGTGGGATTTTATGGGGTCCCCTCTTCTTACCTACCTAGCTTCAAACATTTCTAGAGGTGGCCCAAGCTGATTTACCATTTGAAACCGTGTGTGTGCTGGTCAGCTGCCAGTAGTTTTCAAACAACTCGGGCCAGCGGAGACTTAGTTCCTCTGTTGGTCCACACTTGGTGAGCTAGGGAAGTCCCCTGTTATATAGGTGAGACTAAACCCGACCTTGGCCATACGGAAGAGTCCGATCCGAGAGCGTGGCCAACTTTTGGATTGGGTGTCGACTCCCCGGGGGCCACCCGGATTTGTTCGCTGTTAGTTAGAGGGACCTGTCGTTTCAGATCTCTTGGAACTAAATCATAAAATGGTTGCCTATAATGGGTAGCAACTGAGAGAGATGGGCGAGCATGCGACGCCTCGTAATGGGCAGTTGGTACACCCCTGCAGGGTTAAATCTTTTCGAGAAGCCGTGTCCACGGTTATGGACGACTTGAGACCTACTCCTTGTTCATAGACAACAACTGAGATACTTTTAATATAACTTGATCACCGTGTGTGTGCCTTGACTGCTTCTTCTTCGTTGGGATGCGAAGAGGAGGACAAGGATAGGATATGTGTTATGTTTGCGTATGTAGGTGGATAGCAGACTTGTTGGAGGCGATTCCTCATCGAATGCTTGGCTTCTTATCTTACTCTCTAGATCGTTAGCCACTTCATAAATGCTAGTGCGGTAGCAACCTCACCACTTACCCCTTCCTTACCGTAAACTACTAGTTGTCCTAGAATGACGAGTGATGAAGTCCTTGCTGGGTCAGATGACCACTACAGTTGGATGCTGAGTACTTCTGTACTCATGATACTACCCTCAAACTCTTTTCAGGGTTCGGATCGACAACAGGTACGGTGACCGACGTTTCACGTGGAGACTCGACGACGACTAGTTAGGCGGATCCCGGCGGAGGGCCTGGACCCGTGTGGTTATGGGATCGATGTTTTTCTCTTTGCCACTAGGCATTTTCTTGTAGTCTGTACTCAGACATGTATCTTCCGATGTTGTATTGTATTAAGGCAGTTGTATGCCGCTTGTATGAGATGTTGTATCCTTGTATCTGTAATGTTGTGATATCATGTTGGAAATCCGGGGCATATGACTTTGTCATATGTTGCGGTGGGACCGATATGTGCTTCGTCCCTGGATCTGGGTGGAAACATCTAGATCTGGAACAGTACCGCATATCGGGCCTTACAAACTCCCACTTAAATCAACATGTCTAGTGGTACACGATCCAAATCCACTATACCAAGTCCAATCTTCACGAGAGAAGATGTAGTTTCAATGGTGAACATCAAAATGTTGATCATATCATTCATATGACTCGTGTTTAACCTTTCGGTTCGTTGCGTTCCGAGGCCATGTCTGTACATGCTAGGCTCGTCAAGTTAACCAAAGTATTTTTGTATGTGTAAAACTGGCTTACACCCGTCGTATGTGAACATAGAGTTTACCACATCCGATCATCACGAGATGCTTCAAAACGATGAACTTTTGCGACGGTGCATACTTAGGGAGAACACGTTTATCTTGATATTTAGTGTGAGGGATCATCTTATAATGCTACCGTTGTGCACACGCAAAATAAGATGCATAAAAGGATAAACATCACATGCATAAAATGTGTGACATGGTATAGCCCTTTTATTGCGCCTTGATCTCCATCTTGAACGCACCGACAAGATCTCCATTATGGCACCATGATGGTCTCCACCTTATGGCATCTTGGTTGTCTACACCACGTTGCATCTGCAACTATTGCTAACTCATAGCGATAAAGTAATGCAATTACATGGCGTTTGAAGTTGACACGCAGGCCATACAATAAATAATTAAGACAACCATATGGCTCCTGCCAGTTGCCGTACTCATCGACATGCAAGTTGTGAAACATTACAAAACATGATCATCTCATACATTACAAATATATCATATGAACAGTTTGGGCTATACCACATCACAAGCACCCCTGCAAAAACAAGTTAGACACCTCTCCCTTATTATTTTTTCAATTTTACGTGGCTTCTAGGGTTTTGCATAAGAACCGTTCTTACCCTAAAAAAACAACGTTGATATAACAAATTGCTTCTTAATCTCATAAGAGCCCTCCTTTTTAAATGTGATTAATACTATGGTAAGAGCGACTGACACCCGCAGGCCGCATGTGCAATACAAGTTGCACGTCAAGTGCGGAACCGGTCTCAATCCAAAGATTGTAAAGTTGGTCCGGGCCGCTGCATCAAACCATACCGCAAAACCAAAATACACATGGAAGGGTAGCAACAAGAAGATCAACGCCCACAACTCATTGTCTTCTAACCGTACAAAGCATCTACGCATAGAACCTGACTCTGATACCACTGTAGGAGATTGCGCGATAGAAAACAAAAGATTTCTCTCACATGTGGAAGCAACATCCAAGATCCAATCTAGAAGATGCTAGTAACGGGGAGAGTAGGTCATCATACCCTCGAAGAACACGCGCGTTGAACGTTTATTTCAACGCAGCTTGGTGAAGTTGTTGGTGAAGTTCGATCCGATCAGCACTGTAAACGAGCAGTACCTCCGGAGGCTTGCACACGTACAGCTCGATGACGTCTCCTTCTTCTTGATCCAGCAAGCAAGAGGGAGAAATAGATGGGATCAATTCCAGCAGCACAACGGCATGGTGGTGGATATGGTGAAGAGTTTCCCGCGGGCAAGGCTTCGCCAAGCGATGCATGTGAGGGAGGAGGAGGTGTGGAAGGACTTTGGTATTCTTGGTGAGCCTCTCCCCTCTCTTATATAGGCAAGGAGGTTTTAGCCACTTCAATTCCCAAGTGAAACCCCCTCTCTCATTAAAAAGATGGCAACACCTTTCTTTTAAGAGTGGTAACCCTCCCATTGAAGGGCTTACCATTTATTGGCATAATAAACCAAGGAGGGCTGGTCACATGGACTATTGGACCACCCTTGGTCGTCCAAAACAGGTGGGGCCCATAGTGGGACCCTCCGGAACCTTCTAGAACATTCCGACACTGCCGAAAAAATCCCGAACTTTTCCGGAACCCTGAAATCAACTTGCCTTATATAAATCTTTACCTCCGGACTCTTCCGGAGCTCCTCGTGATGTCTAGGATCTCATCCGAGACTCCGAACAATATTCGAACAACATTAATAAAATTATCCCAGAGCTATTCTAGCGTTACCGAGCGTTAAGTGTGTGACCCTACGGGTTCGAGAATGTGCAGACATGATCGAGACATCTCTCTGATCAATAACCATTAGAGGGACCAGGATATCCGTAATGACTCCCACACATTCAACGAAGATCTTTATCGATTGAACCACTATGTCGTGGACTACTATAATCCGTACACAATTTCCTTTGTCACATGATATTTTACTTACCCGTGATTCGATCGTCGGTATCGCTATACCTAGTTCAATCTCGTTACCGGTAAGTACTCTTTACTCGTTCTGTAATACAACATTCTCTGTGACTAACTCATTAGTCACTTGCTTTCAAGCGTTACCGAATGTGCATTACCGAGTGGGCCCAGAGTATATCTCACCGTCACACGGAGGGACAAATCCCAGTCTTGATTCATGTAATTCAACAAGTACTTTCGGAGATACCCGTAAGACATTTTTATGATCACCCTGTCACGATGTGATGGTTGATGTCCCCAAAGTATTCTTCCGGTACCCGGGAATAACATAATCTCATGGTCTAAGAAACATGATAATTGACAATAAAAGACATGACAATATAAACTTAATGAAACGATCAATATTGTTATGCTTAGTTGGGTCTGCCCATCACGTCATTCTTCTAATGACATGATCCCATTAACTAATACACAACTCATGTTCGTGGTTAGGAAACCATAACCATCATTAATTAACAAGCTAGTATAGTAGAGGCTTACTAGGGACGCGGTGTTGTTTATGCAACCACACATGCATTATGTTTCCGGTTAATACAACTATAGCATGGAAAATAAACATATATCATGAACACGGAAATATGATAATAACAATTTTATTATTTCCTCTAGGGCATATTTCCAACAGTCGGATCGGTACAAGGTTAATCAACCGAGGTTGTCCGAGGGAATACGTTACAAAGTATCTCTCAAGTTTAAACTCAGGGAAATACATCGAGCGAATAAGAGAAGGCATGAGAAGTTTTAAGCGGATAGGCATGCATTTGATGCCGGTGACGGATGATGAAAAGGGGCCCAGAGCATCAGGCATAAGCACTGAATCTGATATCGAACTGAATATCACAAGGTAGAGGACTCGTGAGTAGCATACGAGGTCAAGCAAGAGGAATAATCTCGAGAACAGAAAGGTACAAGAGAGTCAGGTTTTGATCCTGTGGAACCGTGGGTTATGGGCCCACAGTGAATAAGAAGGGTGGTGACAAACAATGCGATCACGTTGCAAGGTAAGTCAGAGAACATCTTTCAGCTATGTCGGTAAAAACATCAGTGCCAAGGGCGAGGGACGCAAAGAACCATTTTACTGCTCGTTAAGACGAGGCGGACCAATTGGAAAAGTTCTCGTCCATCGGTGGTCACCGAAAAGTCATCAACAATCGTAATAGGTTGTAGGTTGTACGTACAAAGTAGTACACCGAAGTGTTTACATAAGCAGGGAATTATCAATGCTCAGACGAGTTACCTCGGAAGAAAGATTTAAACAGACCAATGGAAGGGAAAATGTGATTATACACAAGTATCAAGTGTATATCTTTCCCAAGCGAAAGCAGAGCACGATATACAGGACCAAGTTTGTATTAGCAGGGAGTCAAAGGATGTTGTCGATGATAACACAAACCATCGTGGGGCAAGGATGGTATTTCTCACCATGAATTCAATGGACACCTGGAAGAAGCAAAAATGCTGATGATGACCACGACACTTTATGTCTAGAGGTCTCAAGAGAATGCAATCGAATAGCAACATCACCAAACAAAAGGGTGGTGGAGCAAAAGGTAAGCGATGTTCTCGGTTTACGACAACCCAGAACCATGAAATGGCTATGACAGGGATATGCATTATTTCATCACAATTCATAAGATGTAGTGCAAAGGCAGGCTATCCTTGAGATACCAGGGGTAATACTCGAAGGTAGAATGGTGGATCATAGGTGTAGAAGAATTTATACCTATGGGATACTCATCTTACGGGAAGCGTCCATGATAAGTTCTACATCGTATCCATGGGCATGAACACAAGGTTCAGGGTCGACTCCCACTTCTTCAATGCATAACATTTCAATCACTTCTCGCTTTCGATGAAGTTGTAGAGTAGGAAATTTTATCTGGCGTAACACCAGTAGAGTGTGACCCGTAGCAGTTCATGGGTTCACACAGATGGATGAAGCATAGATACAACCCAATGGGACATTTTTACGAATCTATACGACAAACAATAGGAACAAGGGATACAAGTTTGAAAGCAGAAGCCTTATGACACGGAACACATGATACCATTCGCCAAAGGCATTTCGTATCAGGGAAGCTCGTCAATGATTTAGGACACAAGGGGACGGCAGTTAGTAATCCACAAAAAAGATCAGGCAGCGGACAGAGAGTCTGGTGCGAGTATCGGTACTCAACCATAAGAAGAAAGAATGCCAAAGCATTGGAGATAGAAGCATCAAAATAAATCGATGCTGGAGTACAAAGGGATTACGATGTCCAAAAGACGGACAATCAAGGAAGGTTTGACTCACCGAGATCCAGCTCATGTCCGGAATGACGTCTGAGCCGGAAGAATGAATTCATAGGGTTAACCGATGACTACGTGCATTCACGCACACGATGATTTCCATAAGGTCGGTATGGCAAGGACAGGGGATGTCGATGAAGAGTTACTTAGGCATATGGAAGTAACCATAATGCAAGCAGGTAAGAAGAATATCCAAAGTAGTAGGATGCCGAGGATTGTCGCGAGATCGAATAGTATTTCAAAGTATTTTGGGAATCAAAGGATCCACTTAGGATGAACGGATCCTCGATAAATGTGAGGAATTATCCGCAGGGTGAAAAGAAGCTACACGACAGTAGGCTAAGTATTTCGATGCATCTTGTGAACACAAGAGAAACTAGGATTGAATGGATGAACGGAAGGTCTATGTGGTTATACATACGGACTCATCGGTGGCAGGGAATTGTAAAGATGATCGACACATATGGTCTCGGGAATTTTATCGGAGAGTAATCTTCGTAATCTTCTCGTGAAGCAAGTGGCCATCTGAAATGCAGGGCTCTCCGGAAGAAAGGAGGTACGAGAACCTAAAGTTAGAGTTAGCAAAATCTTTAACCCAAAAGGAAGAGAGAGCAGAGTCCCAGATTAAGGGTGCAGAGAAAAAGATCCTAATACCACCTAGTTTGCGACGTGTGCCGATAAGCCACACGACAATGTTAGTAAAGTATTTGCAAATACTAGACTCGACTTCGACCAAGGAGTTGGAAGGGGGTGTCATACAGGCAGTCGGCTCTGATACCAACTTGTGACGCCCCCAAAATCAGACCATGTACAGTAATCATACACGCAAGGTACACGATCGAGATCAGGGTGCCGGGGTGAGATATCACAACACAACTCTTACAAATAAAATAATACAAGTTGTTTAATACAAGCCAGGGGCCACGAGGGCTCGAATACAACAGCTCGAAAGCACCAAGTTAGAGGAAGCAATAGTATCTGAGTACAGACACAGGTTACACATGATCCGCCTTAAGAAGGCTAGCAAAAAAACAACAATGATCGAAAAGCAGAGGCCTCCTGCCTGGGAACCTCCAAACTACTCCTGGTCAACGGGGAACTCGACGTCGTAGAAGGCATCGGGGATCTTCACGTTGCGGTGGTCGGCATCGGGGATCTCCTTCTCATGGACTCCAAGGCTCCAACGTCGACTGCAGCGGTCGATCAGGCAAAACAAAAGGGGGAAATAAAGCAAGGGTGAGTATCTAATATACCCACGAGTCTTACGTCCGCTACTAAGCATTTATGCATATGTATCAAATGGAAAGGGGAGGTTGTATATAGTGGACTGCAAGGTAGAAATCAGAACAAGGGTAAGAAGCTAGGCCTATCGAAGACTAGAATCTTCTGACGAGTCTTGCAACACAAGGTGAGAACAACCAACAGTTCATATAAAGCATAAAGTAACAATGCAGCAGAGGTTGGTGCAGCATTGTATAATAGTAACTTGTAATGATTAATAATAATAATAATGCCTCCGAATTCCCTTCCTTGACTTCCCTGCGAGGAAGGAGACCCGGAACCATACAGTTTAATAGTAGTAGTTTGTAGTGGTAAGATCCAGCTTCAGCATAAAGCGTCCTGTTACCGTGGACACAGCTATTCGAATAAATTAAACTCCCTGCAGGGGTGCACTACTGTTCAGCCTGCATGCTCGAATCTCCAGGGTGGCGGGAACCTTGTTAGGGAACGCTCCACCAAAGCTATCCGACACGGCGCAACCCATCCTAGGCTCAACAGAGAGGCCATCCGTCGGACTATATCCTATGTGCCAAGGGGTCTAGGTCCCTCACCCTTGCACGCTCCTGCACGGTGCGAGTCTGGCCGGTGAAGCAAAAAGCAAATCCAAATACACCGTCTAGATGAAGAAGACACACCACTTCCCGGCAATCAATCCGCAGTACTGCTGACGTCTGAAGAGCTTTCGGACAAACTACGACGCGGAGGGCCCACACCGTAATCCCATGTGTAGGTAGTGCGTACAGACCAACGGGCCTCTCAAGTCATCCACCAAACCATTTAGTATTTTAATTAACCTGCGTGACAATCGTTATCGTTGCCTCGACTTAACTGACTCGTGGACAACGACAACAGTCAGGACCACCAGTACATCGGTGCCTGCCCTGTCGTCCCACCAAGTCTCTGCGGTTACCAACAAGGTGAACCGACTCCTTACCTTATCTCGCGTGTGCTCTTGGTAAACCTCGACTTTCGTGGTTTGGTAACTCTCGCGAGATACGAGAAGGGGCCAAGCACGCCAGTAACGTCGGTCGTACCCTCCCTGTCATTCCCGACGCAATACCTCTTGCGGGCACCGTTAGGTCGCCCGACTCTTACCTTTAAGGACAACCGTTGCTCAGGTACCTAGAGAAGCTATACAGAGTCAACAACGAGTGGACTACGAGGATTACTCCTCGATAGCTCCACTTGATGGTGACTCGGCAGAGCCGAGGTAGGGGCCTTAGGCGGTGTCTGCATTGTACCGTACCTGTGCAGTTATATATATTTTGGTATCCGCGTCACTCCCCTGAGTGATCATGACCCACTATCTAATCCTGTTTGTCTAACAAAGCGCATGGCTCACTACTGAATAATGCATAAGTAATAATAGGCAGCATAGGATAAGGAAGGTACATCAAGGGGCGATAATGACAGGTTATGCTATTGAATAGGATTGTAACGTAGCAGCAGCAGTAACAATGCCTAGTGCAAGAAATGTACGGAAAAGATAGGCGATATCTGGGGAAGAGAATGGCTCTGCTTGCCTGGAAGCTCGGCAGTAGAGGCAGGGTCGTCGACGTAGTAGTCGTACCCAACAGCGGTGTAGTCGACAACAGCGGGGTCTATCGGAGATAAGGGGGGGGGGAGTAAATACACAACAATCATAAACAAACATATGCATGGCATGACATAAGCAAAGGTAACAGTGTTCTAACGCAGGGCAATGTATTGTGCTCGGAGCGGGAATTCATCCGGGGATGAACTGCCAGCTCCGGGTGATTATCGGACAGGGTGTCCGGAGGAGGAAGGTACCATGCTAGAGGTGTCGTGGACATCCGACAAACATGTGAAAGGTTTATCCGTGTTAGTTGATCCATTCTGAACAACTTTCGTGTTCAGAATAAATTCATCTGGATAGTTTATCTGTATCGGGCAATCATTGGACAGTCTGTCCGGAGGGGGACGGTTCGATGTTTGGTATGCTAGAGGGGAGTGGTAGACCAACGGATAGCGTATTCGTATTCTACGTATTTTTCTGATCAATTATGATGCATAAAGTTTTTGAATCTGACTTACGGTATAAAAGATATTCAATTTTAAAGTTTAAATCATTTAAAATGAATTTTTGAATTTCTTTTATTAATTAGACAGAGACATTATCCATAACAGTGCCATTGACCTAGTCAAACCTGACAAGTGGGACCTACTGACTAGTGGGTCCCATATGTCATACACAGAACTGATAAAAAGGGGTTTAATTAAATCTAATATGCAGTGGGGCCTACATGTCATACTCTGGACTTAATACTAATTCCTTTTAATTAACAACTGACTGGTGGGGTCCAGATGTAAGCCACGAGTGGTTAATTAAGCAATTTAGTTAAGCTAAACGGGCATGGGGCCCATCTGTCATACAGACTAGGGGGTTGTTTGCTATTGTTTTAACTAGCAGGGGTTAGTGACCTGGGGGTATTATGTTTATTTTAATTAACAGTTAATTAACCGGGCATGGCCCACATGGCAGTGGGGGAAGGCCACGGTTGGTCTAGGAGAGCTCGCCGGCGACGAGCCGTAGTACGGCGGCGATGACCGCGACCGCACCATCGGGCACCATTTCGTGCGCGGACAGTATCTACGTGACCGGTGTGGCACACCGCATCGGTTTGGGTCAAGCGTTCGAGTTGGGGCGGACCGGAGTGACGGTGGCGATGTCAAACGGCGGCGACCGGAGCATGGTGCTACGGGGAACGACGACTAATGCCCGGAACGAAGGGGGAAATGGGGCAAACAACGCAGCTGCTCACCGGGAAGGCACACGTAGGCCCATTGAGTGCTTAGAAGCAGCAGACGGCGGCAATTTAAAGGCGAGGTCCGGCGAGGCAGAGGAGGAAGATGGCTCCGATTCTCCAAACATCGGGGCTTCGAGCTTGCGCCAGCACTTGCAGTCGACGAAGGAGAGGAAGGCGGTGCGGGCGGGCACGGTCTCACGCGCCGAGGAGGACGGTGGCCACGGCGGCGCGCGGGTCCACGACGACGGCTGCGTCGGGAACGAACCGGGGGTGAGGCAATGGGGGAGTGCTCTGCGAGGGGGCGTTTATGGTTAGGGTTTGGGGGATGCGCCGTGGTCTTGTACACGCCGGGGGCTCGCCGGATGGTCGCCACGGCGATGGCCGCGGTCGTGGCCGCCCGGATGTGCGCCACGCCCCTCCCTGTATGGTAGGAATAAGAAGGGGGCGGGGTGGGCTGAGGTGGGCCTCGCCCTGGGCGAGGCATAGGCCTTTTCTATTTTCTTTTCGTTTTTGTTTTCTTTTCTGTTTTCCTTTCTGTTGTAATTATTTTATTAGCTTTTACATTTTTTTATAAAATGTGTAATATGTTCTATAATTAATGTTATACTCCATATCAGTGCTACAAAATGTTTGGGGCAATTATAAATTTATTTGCATTTTGTTTTATCCAAAAAGGTATTAAATGCCACTGTTTTGCTACTGTTATGAATTGTTAGCAATATTTATTTATTGGAATAAATGCCCAAAGTTGGTTTAACAAGGTCCACTGATTTTTACGGATTTAACAAAATTGGTTGCACAAATTTTTGGACAGAGTTTTATTTGCCACATATTTTTATTACCAATTAAAATGGGTGTTGGACTTTGATTTGCATGATGATGATCAAGGCACACTTGGCACATGGTTTTTAATACCAACCAAAAGGCAATTGGGAACTTGATTTGATTCAAGAATGATCAAGCAAGATTAGTAATAGTAATTATCATCAACAAAATGATTACTGTTACAGGCACCAAGGGTGTTACACTCGGCATAAAGAAGATGAAGCTATCATGATGTATGAAAATGTATGCCTCTGTGAGTGTAGTTTTTGTAGTTTTTGAAAATAAACACGGATTACCCAAAATACAACATCTTTCACTAATAGGCTAAAGCTCTTGACACCAAAAGTTCCAACATTACTCAAAACAATACCTCAAAATTATAGCAAGTTACTACTACAATCGAATAGCAACCTCAATTACCTACTTCAAGTCAAGACACACGACTTAGTGCAACAGGCCAACTCTATAAACAAGATAAACAAGAAAACTCAAGAGAGTTCCAACAACACACTAAACTAAAGCTCTTACAAAGATAAGCATGAAAACTAAGAGCTAAACATGACAGTAGCTACGAAAAGATAAAGAACACACACAAAAAGAAAGATAGGAATGAAAATCCTACGATGTGTTCTAGTTTGAAGTGGAGCGTGTTTCTCTCTCACACATTTAAAGTTGGGTTCTAACTTGTTATGAACAGCAAACTAAGCTAAATAAAACTAAAAAAAAGTAAAGAGCAAGACGCTCCAAGCATAGCACATAATGCATGAAGTGATAAAAATATAGTGGAACGAAGGACGAACTAATAATTTGTGATGGAGAAGGGGATGCATGGGGGAATCCCCAAGCTTAGACGCTTGAGTTTCCTTGGATAATTCTTGGGGGTGTACCGGGGCATCCCCAAGCTTGAGTGTTTGACACTCCCGGATCTTCTTTCATCATCTTCCCTCGCACACTTGAAAACTCTCTTCATGCATAACTCATCATAAGCTGATTAGAGAGGTTAGTACCCATAATAAAACAATTTGCCTCTACTAGAAATAAAGATTTTCTTGAAGGGAAACTATTTCTCAAGACCGCCAAAAAGTTTTTGCAAAGAAAAAGCTAGCGCAAGACTTGCAAAACTGAGGAAAGGCAAAACGTGGCAGAATCTGTGAAAAATAGACCAGCAGGTTGTAAATATTTTTTTGGGTACTTCTGCAACTCAAAATCAAAAAACTCAAAACAGACGCTCGAAAGCTAATTGTATAGAGCATGCTGTAAAAAAATTAGATCAAAAAGATGATCTCGTGATTTTGGCCGGATTTTTTCGTCCAAGGACAAAATCTGTTTTTTGGACAGCATGTCACAACTTTTGAACTTTCTTGCAATCGGAGGCTAAACTTGGAACAAAGCTTGAAAATAAAGATACAATAATGTTGGTACAGTAGTAACAATCATTAAGACCACTAAAAACAGACGGAAAAACATCTTGGGTTGCTGATACGTCCAAAATGCATCACTATTTTATATAGTAATTCATCCTTATTCATTGATATATTTCATGTTATGATGCTATTCTTATGTTGTTTTGGCTTGTTTTACACAATTTGCAACTTTCTGATGCCGAAGCAGCAGACGCAGGATTCAGGGGTAAAAAGTGGACGCTGAGTTGCTGAATCAGAAGACCTCCAAATTACTTGAAAATCGACGGAGGTCATTTTCCAGAAGGATGATGAAGACACGCAAAAGAGGGGCCACAGGGTGCCCAGGCGGCCACATGACTTGGCCCCACCCCTGGCCACGCCGGGAGGGCGCCTGGACCCCTGGGGCCACTCCCGGCTCCCCCTCTGGCCTATATATCACTCATTATTGGAAAACCCTAAAAGAGGAGGAGTTTTGCGAGTTCCGCCGCCGCTCCGTGGCGAAAACCTACAGAGAAGAAAAGACATCTCCGGCGGGCAGATTCCGCCGGGGAGAACACTTCCCAGAAGGGGAGATCATCGCCATCGTCACGGGCATCATCGAGATCATCATCAACATCATCCCCAACACCAGCACCATCTCCATCTTCATCCAATCTCACCTCACAAGTTTTACTTGTGTTTTAATCCGTACTATCTATCATCTCTACTCTACTCTACTCGTGTTCATTACCGCCGTGTGATGAATGCTATTGAGTTTTGTTGGAGAAATATCATTGTGTCCATATTGTTTATCATCTATTTATCCCCTCTGATTATGATCTCTTTTATGTCTTGTGAGTAGTTACTTTAGTTCTTGAGGACATGGGATAAGTCTAGTTGTTAGTAGTCATGTGATGTTGAATTAATATGTGTTGTTTGATATTTAAGTTGTGTTGTTATTTTCCTAGTGGTGTTGTGTGAGTCAAACACTCAACACTTCGCCTTATCAAGGACCTAGGGGAATGCATTGTGTACAAAGAATTCTTACGGTGGGTTGCCGGAGTGACAGAAACATGAACCCCAGTTTGCACGCTTTTGCACAAGGGAACAATGGGTCATCAATCGTATTGCTATGGTTAGGATTTTTCCTTAATTACTATCTTGTATTTGTGGATGCTTGCAAGATATTTAATCATAAGAGTGCACTCATCTTAGTCTAGAGGGTGTACTAGCATAAATCCACCCACTCAACACTTATCAACACAACACATAGTACCGATACGGAATATGGCGAAAGCACGTGACTATTTCTCCCGTGTGTCCTCAAGAACGCTTTAGCCTTTATAAGTTAATTTGATAGGCCTATCCTTTACTCAAAAGGATTGGGCCACTGGTTGCTCCTCAGTGTCTTCTACTTTGTTCGCTTTTACCTTTTGTGGCTTATACCAAAAACCCCTAAAAAGTTATCTTTCAGTTCCTGCAGCTATTTCTTTACCAAAGTCACTTACCAATATCTTCTGCTCCTCATTGGGTTCGACACTCTTATTTATCGAAAATGCTACAAACGATCCCCTAAAGTTGAGGGTCATCAAGTACTATTTTCTAGCGCCGTTGTCGGGGAGCGTAGCGCTATCAGTAAGGAAGTTTTATATAAGGAAGTTGTAAGGAAGTTTTATATTTCCGTTTTTATTTTGTTGTTGCTTCTCTTTGTCCTTATGGACACCTCTACTCTTTGTTCGTTGTTTATGGAGAAACGCCCCACAACTGTGGTGGTCACTCCTACCCCTACTGAAAATTGTGCCTTACAAAATACCTTCTGGTATTATTGATGCTAGCAAGGAATATAATTCTCTCGCTTCTCGTTGGTTACCCCAAGTGGAAGGTGAGATGTAGCATATCAGCAAATTTCCCTTAGCGAAGATGCTAAGGTGGAGGATCGACCAGTAGGACTCCAAGATCGACAAGTGGGTGGTAAAGTGAACAATTGGCGCCGTTGACAATCTAAGGATTGCTTACTTCACCTGGACCTGCACACACAACAAATAAATTTGCTCCCAACGAGTATAGATGAGTTGTCAATTCGTCCGGCCTTGCTGTTTACAAAGGATCAACGCAAGAGATAATAATAGTGGTAACCGAAAGTAAGAACTGAAAGTAAATTGAAGGTGTAAACAATGGTGGAAATATGGACCGGGGTCCCATGACGTTCAATAGTGATGTCTCTCTCCCAAAAGACGATAAAAGTGCTAGCGAGGTAAACAAATCATAGCTGGGCAATTGACAGGATTATAAACGCACCACAATGCTAACTATGCTACAAAAGAAAGGAAGAGGCTCAAAAGCAATGGCCAGTACGGCAAGGTAAGTAGACCGAAATCCATCTGCATCTACTACGAATCATCCACCTTGAGATATCTATCCAGAACATCTCGCTGGTATTAAGTTGCGAATCCCACCCAAAGTGTAAACTCAAAGCAACAGACAACTGCATTAAAATAACTATGCGTAAAGTAAACAATCCTTGCATCCGCAAGTACAAGCACCGTTGTTTTATCCCTGGTGGCAACAACACATCCCCTAGTCTCATGTTTCTGTCACTCAAGCTTGATATCAAGGGGCTGAACCCACAATCAAGCATAACGCTCCCTCTTGGAGTTGCAACAAATCACTTGGCCAAAGAAAAATACGGCAACGAAGAACATGCAAGAATTAACTAAAGAACGAAAATATAAAAGAGAACCAAATATATTACTCATCACAATCTGAACATAGTCTCATAATCCATCAGATCCCAGCAAACTCAGCATAGCAACACAGAAAATTACAAAGGTGCCTCGATCATGTGAGGCAGCTCACGAGGTCTCGAAATTGTAAGCATAAAGAGGGGAGGAGAACATCACATAGCTACTGGTCATGGACCCATTGTCCAAGGGGGACTACTCACAGCACATCCGGGAGGCATCCATGGTGATGAATGGTCTCCCGGAGGGGATTCCTCCTGCCGGCAGGGTGCCGGGCCAGCTTCTCCTGGAAGCCCCGATCTTGAAACGGCGACGGCGGCGGTACAGAGAGGAGAACGGGAATAGCAGATCAATATTAGGGGTTTCCTCCGCGGGGGCTAAAAATAGGCCAAAAGGGACACCGAGAGGGGCCACAGGGCAGCCAGGAGGCCTCCTGGCGCGCCCTAGGGTGGGGCCGCGCCAGGGACCCTCCTGGGGCCCTGGTGGGTCCACCCCCTTCCATCTTTGGTTCTTCGGGAAGCTTCCGGGTCGCTGATTTTTTATATAATTTTCCGGGATTTATTTTGTACTTTTAATGGCCAGAAAACCTGAAATACAAAACAACAGAAAACAGGAACTCGCAACTGGGTGCACTGAGTTAATAGGTTAGTCCAAATATGAACAAAAGTGTATGAAAGTTCTAGCAAAACATGGAAAAGTCGCACAAATCATGCATGGAGCAAGCAGAAATTATAGATACGTTTGGGATGTATCAACATCCCCAAGCTTAATTTCTGCTCGTCCTCGAGTCGGGAAATGATAACAAGCATAATTTCTGTGGCGACATGCCACACAACCATATAAGGAATTTTAAGTAAATCAATCAAAGCATGCAATTCAATTCAAGTCTTAACAAGGAAGAGTCTATATTAGCATTGACACAAGCAACAAAAGAACAAAGGGTGCAAGAGCTCTTGTTGTCCGTGACTCGAATGTCTCCAGATGGTGTTTGCTTGCAAGAAGGGGGATATGGGAATACGAGATAAAAAATAGTTGTTGAGAACTACTATCTACTAAAGTTTCACACTTAGTCTCCTTTGGATTCTTATCTTGACTCGTCCCCAGACCACTAGACAGGTACAAGTCAAACTGATCCACTCCCTTTCGATATTTTGAGCACTCATGCAATGGATGAGCGTGAGCAAGAAAGTTGACACCTAAAAGGCGAAACAGAAAGAAGGTGGAGGAGGAAGACAAAAAGGTGTGAAAGGCTCACATCAATGAGGACAACCATAGGCGAGAGAAGGCCATATGATAGATATGATGTGAGGAGTAGGGATTGCCATGCAACGGATGCACATGTGAGCTAAAAGCTCTCCAAGGGAACTAGTGGGGGTGTATCCAACTTTCTTTCTCAAGAAGACCTAGAGCTCGTTTGAGGAGGCTCATCATTGGAATATACAAGCCAAGTTCTATAGTGTGAAGGGTCCCCACATAGCTATATGCATGTATGATGATCTCTATGGAGTACAAGGGATGGAGGATGAAGTACTAGTGTGGATCTCTCAAAAGGAATAGTAGTGTGCCCCCTTATCTCTTTTTTTCTTTTTTTTCTTTTTTTTGTATTTTTTTGGTGGCCTCAATGGATATTTCTATTTCTCTCATTTTTCCTCTTTGGGATCTTTTCCTCACTTTAGGGGCAACACTCTATATTTTATAAGAATATAGTAGATCTTTCACACTTTACAAGGGTACTCACATAAAGAAGATGTAACTATCATGATGCAAATGTATGCCTCTGCCAGCATAGCAGGATATGCAATGATACTAGCGCGTCATGTAGCAATGATTAGGGCAAGGCCCAACTAGCACGCGGCTCATCGATCAAGCAAGTAGCATGTATGACATGAAGATCAAGTCATGAGAAGGTGGATGTTGCATGGCAATGTATCTCGGAAAGGCTATGGAAATGCCTTGATAGGTAGGTATGGTGGCTGTTTTGAGGAAAGATATAAGGAGGTTTATGATGAGAGAGCGTATCATGCCAAGGGTTTGGATGTACCGGCGAAGGTGGACGCCAACTCTCGGAGTGAGAAGAAGGCAATGCATGGCACAAGAAAGGCTAGCAAATATGGGAGGTGGAAGTGTCAACTTTCGAATACTCACATTAGTCAGAAGAACTCATGCACTATTATCGGTAGCTCTCAATCTAATGAGGAGGTTCACAAAGAGACAAGTACCCCGAGGAGGAGTGTATGGGGGTTTGTTATCCTTGAGCATCCTCGACTCATGGTACGTGAGTGTACTCTAATATTCAAACCCTCCAGAGGTTAGTGATCCATCTATTAGCTAGAGTTCTCAACAGGGGTTTTGGTTTTCGAAAATCACACGGATTTCCCAAAATACGACATCTATCACTAATAGGCTAAAGCTCTTGACACCATAATTTCAAACATTACTCTAGTCAATACGTCAAAACTATTGCAAGTTACTACTACAAAGAGAATAGAAACTTCAACTACCTACTTTCTAGTCAAGACACAAAACTCAATGCAACATGCAAACTCTCTAAACAAGATAAACATGCAACTTATATAAAGTTGAACCTAAGACAAAAGAAAAGCTCTAGAAGAAAAGTAAAGCACTACAACTAAACAGGGCAACAACTAAGAAAAGAAAAAGAACAACTCACAGCTAAGGAAATAAGCATGCAAATCCTATGAGGAGTTCTAGTTCAAGCGGAGCGTGTTTCTCTCCCACACAAAAGAAATCTGGGGTATAACTTGTTATTACAGCAAACAAAGCAAAAACAAACCTAAGAAAAGTAACGAGCGAGACGCTCCAAGCATAGCACATAACGCATGAAGTGATAAAAATATAGTGCAACGAGGGACGAACTGATAATTGTTGATGAAGAAGGGGATGCACAGGGGCATACCCAAGCTTAGATGCTTGAGTCTCCTTGAATATTTACTGGGGGTGCACATGGGCATCCCAAAGCTTGAGCATTTGACACTCCAGGATCTTCTTCCATCATCTTCCATCGCACACTTGAAAACTCCCTTCATACATAACTCATTGTAAACTGATTAGAGAGGTTAGTACCCTATTAAAATAATTTGCCTCTACTGCAAATAAAGATATTCTTGAAGAGCTACTATTTCTCAAGATTTCCAAAAAGTTTTTTACAAATAAAAAGCAAGCTTAAGGTTTGCAAAAGTAAGGAGAGGCAAAACGTGGCAGAATCTTTGAAAAACAGAACAGCAGGTAGTAAAGAATTTTTTAGGGGTACTTCTGCAACTCAAATAAAAAAACTCAGAACATATGAAAGTTCCGTGATTGTATAGAGAATGCTTTGTAAAAAATTCAGCTCAAAAAGTTGAACAGGTGATTTACTATGATTTTTCCCGTCACAAGGACATAATCTGTTTTCTGGACAGCATGTCACAACTTTCACTTCCCTAGTCATATGAGGGTATATTTGGACAAAGCTTAAAAAATAAAGATACAATGATGTTGCTACAGTAGTAACAATCATCAAGACCACTAAAAACAAAAGTAAAAACATCTTGGGTTGCCTCCCAACAAGCGCTTTCTTTTACGCCTTTGAGCTAGGCACAAGGCAAAAGAAGAATCAAGTTTTATCAAGAGAAAGAGAATAGCTTGCCCGTGTAACGGACTCAAAAGGTAACTTGATTTTCTTTCTAGGGAAGTGTTCCATCCCCTTTTTGAGAGGGAATTGGAATTTCATATTCCCCTCTTTCATGTCAATAACAGCACCAACGGTGCGAAGAAAAGGACGTCCCAAAATAATTGGACAAGAGGGCTCACACTCAATGTCCATAATAGTAAAATCAACGGGAACATAATTGTCATTGACAATGATAAGAACATCGTCGATCTTCCCCAAAGGTTTCTTTATGGAAGAATAGACAAGATTAACACCAACATAACAAGGATCAAAAGGTTTCAATTCAAGCATATCATACATTCTTTTGGGCATAACAGAGGTACTAGCTCCAACATCACAAAGAGCAAAGCAAGAGAAGTTATTCAATTTGATTTTTATCATAGGATCCCAACCATCTTCTAGATTCCTAGGTATGGAGGCTTATAGTATAAGTTTCTCTTCCCTAACTTTGATTAGAGCATTGGTGATATGCTCTGTGAAGGCAATATTAAGTGTGCTAGTGTGGGGGTCTCTAGACATCTTGTGTAGGAAACCAATAACTTCAGGTAAGGTGCAATTGTCAAAGTCTAGATCACTACTATCTATCAAGGAGGTAGTGATATCATTAGGGCTCACTTTTTTTAAAGCCTCTATGTTCATAGAGATTTCTTCATCTATGGATGAGGTGGTAGCATCACCATTGATAGGTCCAGGTGGACTAGAAGTGTGATGGGTGCTAATAGTTTGAACATCCTCAACAACTTGGATAGTATCGATGGTATGGTAGGTAGGAAGACTCTTAACTCTCTCTTCTTCCTCCTTTTCTCTATCCCATCTCTCTTTAAGTTTGCCCAACATCCTAATGTTTTCATTAATTTGCACTTGGATAGCATTCATAGGAGTGGGTTTCCTCTCCTCGGGGGGAGAAGTTCTAATATTAAGCATCTCAACATCATGGGCTATGTTGTCTACCTTCGAAGAGAGGATATCTATTTTTTCTAATTTCTCTCCCACACTCCCGTTGAAGGCTTTTTGGGTACTAATAAAGTCTTTAAGCATACTCTCTAGTTCAGAAGTGGAGTTTTTGGTGCTAGGGTAAGTATTTTTGTTCCCATAGTTGTTGGATGGGAAAGGTCTAGGATTGTTGCTACCAAAATTACTCCTATAAGAATTATTGTTGAAGTTGTTTCTAGAGATAAAGTTCACATCTACTTGTTCTTGAGCAACCAAGGAATTTAAAGGAACATCCTGAGGATCAATAGGAGCTTGCTTGGTAAGTAGAGACATGATCAAGTCAACCTTTTCATTAAGAGAGGATATCTCCTTGATAGAATTTACCTTCTTACCAGTTGGAGATCGTTCGGTGTGCCACTGAGAGTAGTTCAGCATCATATCATCCAGTAGCTTCGTGGCAGCACCAAGTGTGGTTGACATAAAAGTTCCCCCCACGGCCGAGTCTAGCAGATTCCGCAAGGTAAAGTTTAAGCCTGCATAAAAAGTCTGGATAACCGTCCAAGTAGTCAAACCATGTGTAGGGCAGTACTTAACAAGAGATTCCATACATTCCCAAGCTTGGGCAACGTGTTTATTATCTAATTGCCTAAAATTCATAATGTTACTTCTCAACTGGATAATTTTAGAAGGGGGATAGTACTTCCCAATAAAAGCATCCTTACACTTGTCCCAAGAATCAATGTTATTCTTAAGTAAGGAAAAAGCTTCAGCTTGAGGATGTCTCCATCTACTTCCTTGTACTTTTGCATATCACAAAGATCAAAAAAATATTTAAGTGCAAGGCATCATCATCTCCAGCACCTAAGAATTGATCTTTCATAACAAGATTCAGCAAAGCAGGTTTAATTTCATAAGAAGGTGCTGAAGTGGTAGGTGGAGCAATAGGAGTGCAGATAAATTCACTCTTGTTGTGACTAGTGAAGTCACACAACTTGGTGTTTTCATTGGAACCCATAGTAGCAGCAGGTATTTTTGGTATTTTTTTGATAAGGGACACAAAAGTAAAAACTGAAAGGTAAACTAGCAAGACTAAAAAGCAAAGATAAACGATAATGTGCAACTCCTCTATCTTGTAGACTGGAGTCCCCGGCAATGGCGCCAGAAATTGCTTGATGCTAGCAAGGAATATAATTCTCTCGCTTCTCGTTGGTTACCCCAAGTGGAAGGTGAGATGTAGCGTAGCAGCAAATTTCCCTTAGCGAAGATGCTAAGGTTGAGGATCGACTAGTAGACTCCAAGATCGACAAGTAGGTGGTAAAGTGAAAAATTGGCGCTGTTGAAAATCTAAGGATTGCTTACTTCACCTGGACCTGCACACACAACAAATAACTTTGCTCCCAACGAGTACAGAGGAGTTGTCAATTCCTCCGGCCTTGCTGTTTACAAAGGGTCAACGCAAGAGATAATAATAGTGGCAACGAAAAGTAAGAACGGAAAGTAAATTGAAGGTGTAAACAATGGTGGAAATATGGACCGGGGTCCCATGACGTTCACTAGTGATGTCTCTCTCCCAAAAGACGATAAAAGTGCTAGCAAGGTAGACAAATCATAGCTGGGCAATTGACAGGATTATAAACGCGCCGCAATGCTAACTATGCTACAAAAGAAAGGAAGAGGCTCAAAAGAAATGGGCAGTACGCCAAGGTAAGTAGACCGAAATCCATCTACATCTACTACGAATCATCCACCTTGAGATATCTATCCAAAACATCTCGCTGGTATTAAGTTATGAATCCCACCCAAAGTGTAAACTCAAAGCAACAGAAAATTGCATTTAAAGAACTATGCATAAAGTAAACAATCCTTGCACCCGCAAGAACAAGCATCGTTGTTTTATCCCTGGTGGCAACAACACATCCCCTAGTCTCATGTTTCTGTCACTCAAGCTAGACATCAAGGGGCTGAACCCACAATCAAGCATAACACTCCCTCTTGGAGTTGCAACAAATCACTTGGCCAAAGCAAAATACGGCAACGGAGAACATGCAAGAATTAACTAAAGAACACAAATATAAAAGAGAACCAAATATATTACTCATCACAATCTGAACATAGTCTCATAATCCATCAGATCCCAGCAAACTCAGCATAGCAACACAGAAAATTACAAAGATGCCTCCATCATGTGAGGAATCTCACGAGGTCTCGAAATTGGAAGCACAAATAGGGGAGGAGAACATCACATAGCTACTGGTCATGGACCCATTTTCCAAGGGGGACTACTCACAACACATCCGGGAGGCGTCCATGGTGATGGATGGTCTCCCGGAGGGGATTCTTCCTGCCGGCAGGGTGCCGGGCCAGCTTCTCCTGGCAGCCCCGATCTTGAAACAGCGGCGGCAGCGGTACAGAGAGGAGAACGGGAATAGCAGATCGATATTAGGGGTTTCCTCCATGGGGGCTAAGTATAGGCAAAAGGGAGCACCGAGAGGGGCCACAGGGCAGCCAGGAGGCCTCCTGGAGCGCCCTAGGGTGGGGCCGCGCCAGGGACCCTCCTGGGGCCCTGGTGGGTACACCCCCTTTCATCTTTGGTTCTTCGGGAAGCTTCCGGGTCGCAGATTTTTTATATAATTTTTCTGGGATTTATTTGGTACTTTTGTTGGCCGGAAAACCTGAAATACAAAAATAGCAGAAAACAGGAACTCGCAACTGGGTGCACTGAGTTAATAGGTTAGTACAAATATGATCAAAAGTGTATGAAAGTTCAAGCAAAAAATGGCAAAGTCACACAAATCATGCATGGAGCAAGCAGAAATTATAGATACGTTTGGTACGTATCAGTTGTCAATTATGTCTTGGCTAATCGTTATGCAGGAGATAGACATCCAGGTGAAAACTTGCTATATTTATCACAACTATGTTCATTATTTAAGCTTTTAGGTGTGTCAATGGAGTTTGTCATGAAGAAATTATTCTCCATATCAATTATAGATAAAGCTTCAGATTGGTATAAGCTCCTCGACAACTCACATCTACTTAATTGGCAAGAGCTTATGTCTCTCTTTTATACAAAGTTTTATCCTCTTCATGAAATTCATCGAGACAAGAATTTCATCTACAACTTTTGGTCTCGTGAAGGAGAGAGCATCGCTCAAGCTTGGGGGAGACTAAAGTCCCTAATGTTCAAATATCTTATTCATGAACTCCCTAAAGATATTATACTTACAATTTTTTATGCCAGGCTTTCTCGTCAGGATAAGGAGATGTTGGATGCCTCCTCTAGTGGGTTATTCCAAACAAGAAGCATTGAAGAAAAATGGGATCTCATTGAGAGAATCCAGAAGAACACCGAAGACTGGGAAATCGACAAAGGTATTGAACCCGCTATAAATTATGAGCATGATTACATTGAGAGCTATGTAAAAACTGATTATTTTAATACCTTGTTCTCTAAGATTGGTCTTGATTCCCAGCTTATGATTGATTTCTGTAAGAATTTTGCCTCTCACATTGCCTCTTATAAGGAAGAGAAGGATCAGTACCATAAACCCTTTAAAGAATTACCTGTTGATATAAATGTTGCTGGCCCTATTTTGAATGCAGTTTTATATGAAAAGCCCCCTTTTTCCTACAAGGATATGGGAGCACTCTTTTGTCACAGGCATAATAAACAAAAGTGAGAGAAGAACTGACGAACCTAAGGACCAGATCAAGGTCGATCCTCAAGTTGCGGTGGTTAAGGATTTAGTTACTGATGATTTTCAGATTCCAATATAAAATTTTGTGTCGTTTCAACTAACATTGTCACAGCCAATAATAAAAGCCTAGTTTCAGGTACACCAGTTGTATCGATCAAAATAGGAGATCACAATTATTACGGGCTATGCGATTTGGGATCCAGTGCTAGCGCCATTCCATATTCACTCTATCAGGAGATCACGGGGGGAGATTTCACCTTGTGAACTTGAAGATGTGGATGTCACTATTTATCTAGCAAATAAAGAAACTATCTCTCCCATCGGGATTGTGAGAGATGTTGAAGTCCTATGTGGAAAGGTAAAATATCCTACCGACTTTCTAGTACTTGGTTCAGTGCAAGATAGTTTTTGTCCAATTATTTTGGTAGGACTTTCCTTAGAGCTTGTAGAGCTATAATAGACTGTAGAAAAGGTAAAGTTTCTGTTGAATTCAATGGTGAGCCATATGAATTTAACTTTTCTAAGTTCTCCAAGCAGCCTCGTGGTATTGATTTACCTAGTAATGATAAAATTATTGAAGAAATTGCTTCCATGGCTATTCCTCCTCATGATCCTTTGCGGCAATATATGCAAGACCACGAGAATGATATACATATGCAGGATAGAAATGAGTTAGATGAAATATTCGCCAGACAAGCTGCTATCTTGAAGCAGAACCTTCCGGTTGACCTCAAACCACTACCCAACACGCTCAAGTATGCTTATTTAGATGAAAATAAAATATATCCTGTCATTATCAATGCTAACCTTTCAGAATTTGAAGAAGAGCGATTATTGGAGACACTTCGCAGACACTGTGGTGCCCTTGGCTATACCCTTGATGACCTTAAGGGGATTATTCCAATGATCTGCCAACACACTATCAATCTCGAGACCGACGCTAAGCCAGTTGTTGATCATAAACGACGGCTGAACCCAAAGATGAAGGGCGTGGTTAGGACAGAGATTCTCAAGCTTCTAGCTGCAGGTATCATCTATCCTATAGCTGATAGTAGGTGGGTAAGTATAGTTCATTGTGTCCCTAAGAAAGGAGGTATGACTGTTGTTCCTAATGATAAAAATGAACTAATACCTCAGAGAGTTATTGTTGGACATAGAATGTGTATTGATTACAGGAAGTTGAACAACGCTACCAGGAAGGACCACTACCCTCTACCCTTCATTGATCAGATGCTTGAGAGGTTATCTAAAAACACCCACTTTTGCTATTTTGACGGGTACACTGGCTTCTCTCAAATTCATGTTAACACTACCGATCAAGAGAAGACCACTTTTACGTGCCCCTACGGTACTTATGCTTATAGACGTATGCCTTTTAGTTTATGCAATGCCCCTGCTAGTTTTCAGAGATGTATGTCTGCTATTTTTCATGGTTTATGTGAGGAGATTGTGGAAGTCTTCATGGATGATTTCTTCGTCTATGGAACTTCCTTTGACCACTGTCTCCACAATCTTAACAAAGTTTTGCAGAGATGCAAGGACACAAATTTAGTGCTTAACTAGGAAAAGTGTCATTTCATGGTTAACGAAGGGATCGTTCTTGGTCACAAGATTTCTGAGAGGGGAATTGAAGTGGACAAGGCGAAGATTGAAGCTATTGAAAGGATGCCCTATCCAAGGGACATTAAAGGTATTCATAGTTTTCTCGGTCACGCTGCTTTGTATAGAAGATTTATTAAAGACATTTCTAAGACTTCGAGACCCCTCACTAATCTTCTCCAGAAGGATGTTCCTTTTGTATTTGATGAAGATTGTAAGGAAGCCTTCGAAGTTCTTAAGAAAGCTTTAATAACCGCTCCTATAGTACAACCACCTGACTGGAATTTGCCCTTTGAAATTATGTGTGATGCTAGTGATTTTGCTATTGGAGTTGTGTTAGGACAAAGGGTTGATAAGAAATTGAATGTTATACATTATGCTAGCAAAACCCTTGATAGTGCTCAAAAGAATTATGCTACTACTGAGAAGGAATTCTTAGCAATAGTATTCGCTTGTGATAAATTTAGACCTTATATTGTCGATTCAAAAGTCATTATTCATACTGATCATGCTGCTCTTAAGTACCTTATGACGAAGAAGGATGCCAAACCAAGGCTTATCAGGTGGGCACTCCTTATTCAAGAGATTGATCTACAGATTGTTGATAGAAAAGGAGCAGACAATCCGGTGGCGGATAATCTTTCAAGGATGGAAGATATACCGCATGACCCCATCCCAGTCAACGACAGTTTTCTAGACGAACAACTTGCTGTTGTAAAAGTACAATCTCTTTCCGATCCTTGGTTTGCAGATTATGCTAATTTTATCGTTGCAAAGTATTTACCTCCAGGTTTAACATTTCAGCAAAGGAAGAAGTTCTTCCACGATTTGAGGCATTACTTTTGGGATGACCCTCATCTTTTCAAAGAAGTTCCTGACGGGATCGTGAGAAGATGCATACCGGAACACGAACAGAAGGACATTCTTAGACAATGTCACGATAGTCCCTACGGAGGACATCATGCCGGTGAGAGGACCGCACATAAGGTTCTCCAATCAGGTTTTTATTGGCCTACTCTCTTTGAAGATGCTAGAAATTATGTTTTATCTTGTGATAAGTGTGAGAGAGTTGGTAACATTAGTAGGAGGAATGAGATGCCTATGAATTACTTTCTAGTGATTGAGCCTTTTGATTGTTGGGGTTTCGATTTTATGGGTCCTTTTCCTCCCTCACACGAGTACACTCACATTTTAGTGGCTGTTGATTATGTAACCAAGTGGGTTGACGCAATCCCCATTGAGAGTGCTGATCACAAGACATCTTTGAAAATGCTCAAAGATGTAATTTTTCCTAGGTTTGGTGTACCTAGGTATCTTATGACTGATGGAGGATCACACTTCACGCATGGAGCTTTTAGGAAAGCTCTAGTCAAGTACGATGTTAATCATAGAATTGCTTCACTGTACCATCCTCAAACTAGTGGGCAAGTTGAGCTCACCAATAGGGTGATCATGTTGATCTTGCAAAAAATAGTTAACAGTTCTAGGAAGGACTGGTCAAAGAAGTTAGGAGATGCTTTGTGGGCGTATAGAACTGCTTACAAAAATCCCATGGGCATGTCTTCCTATGAGATGGTCTATGGCAAGGCTTGCCATTTTCCATTAGAATTAGAACACAAAGCTTTCTAGGATGTTAGAGAGCTTAATGCTGACCCCAAGTTAGCCGGTGAAAAGCGTCTCATGAACTTGACTTCTCTAGATGAGTGGAGAAGTGAAGCTTACGAGAGTTCTAAAATGTTTAAGGAAAAGGTGAAAAAGTGGCATGTTAGAAGGATTCTGAAACGTGAATTTAATGTTGGTGATAAAGTTTTATTGTTTAGATCTCGTTTCAGGTTTTCTCCAGGTAAATTACTTTCCAGATGGGAAGGGCCATTTCATATCGAAGAAGTCTACCGCTCTGGTGCAAACAAGATTAAAAATTTTGATGGCACCAAACCTCAAGTTGTGAATGGGCAAAGACTCAAGCATTACATGGCGGGAGATCCCGTCAATGTTGATGTAAATTCCATATACACAACAACTCATGAAGAATATGTTGCAGCCCCGTTTCAGACATCAGTAGGAACATAATAAGAAAAGGTATGCATTACAGTAAGGAAACATCGCGAACCACCATAAAAGTTCCATATTATAAGTTTTTTCAAAATATAGAAAATTCAGAACCTAATTGGAGCCGGAGAGGAGCTCCAGGGGTCCCAGGCGCCCCCTGGCGCGGCCTACCTCCTGGCCGCGCCGGGTGGCCGCCTGGGCACCCCGGAGTCCGTATCTGACTCCACTTTGGCTCGTTACCTTCCTTTTGTTGCACAAATTTTTGCTATATATTTGCCCGGATAGTCCCGGCAACGTATCTCGTGATTTTGTGTGTTTTCTTCTTGAGCTGTTTTCTGCCAGGACAAAAAGTTATTTTTAGAGATGTCTTCTTGTGGCTCGAGCGGAGAAGACTTCTTGGGGCGACGTCTACGCCAAGTTCAGCAAGATCTAAACCAAGGGAAGCATGTTGATTGGGCTACAGAAGAAGAAATTTCCGCAAGACAAGCGGAGATGGAGCGCTCTGTGAGAGAGGAAGTCAAGATTATCACTGCCCAGCAACAAGGAGGTCCAAGAAATCCTATCATGGTGGGATCTGTCCACCCTCAGTATGATCTTTCTCTTAACCTTTGAGGAACTCCCCCTTCACTTGAAGATCAACGTACAACTTCCACCATCTCCGAGGCTTAACGCATCACCAATCAACTCTGTGAAGATTTCTGTGTACTGAAAGTACAAGTGGAACTCTTGGAATTGGAGAATCGAACCCTTCGCCGTGTCATCGGGGATCTAAAGAATGAACAACAACAGGAATGAGGAGTGAAATCTCCTCGGGTAATGGCACCCCCTTAGCTTTTTCCAAGCTTGGGGGAGTGCCCGGTATCTTTATCTTTATCTTAGTCTTTTAGAGTCAAGTAGAGTCGTATCATGTCTAAGGAAGTTATTATATGAAATAGGTGTTTGCATTGAGGTCTACCACTCCTTCTGTGGAGAGTTTTGTATCCGTGAGTGTGGAGTCGTCTATGATGGAATATTAATGAGAAGTCTATTGATCCCTTCGCTGCGCTCGGTATTCTCTTCGTGCAATCAACCTTATATGGTGATTCTTATGGGGAGTATTGACTTTATATCAGGTATGGCTTTGAAAATTTTATTTAAATTTTGGCAAACATAGCTTTGGTCATGACAACATGCATGTTTACTCAAGTAGCGACATAGCCAAAACCTTTATGTTATTATGCTTGAAGTGTTATGTTGAAAAGGAAGACAACTTGATGTGTTATGCTCACCTTAATGTTTATGCTTTATGTACTTTGCATCTAAGTTAGCATCAATTGTCTGTTCTCTCAAAGCCTTTGCTAGCCAAAACTCTTTGCCAAGAAGATTTCTGTTTGTGCATCCATACCCTGAAACCATTATCCTCCATATGAGTCCACCATACCTTCCTATTCATGGTATTCACCTACCACTTCTAAAAGTATAGAATTTATGTGTTATCCTTAAATGTTCAAAATCTTCTGTTTTGTGCCTCTTGTTTAGCTCATGACGAAGTAGTAGGTAATTCATGATCTTCTTAAGTTGGAAAAGTTTTACCCCGGGATTGCATGTCTAATATGCAAACCCATAATACGAGGAGGAACTGGCATGAGTGCGCCCAGCTCGAAAGATAATACAACAAACAAACCCTCCTTCACGCTTGGTCTATGAGAAATTAGAAACGTTGGCTGTGATAAACAAAGGAGATTAAGGGGATGTGATCGTCCCTACTTGGGAGCCGTTCCTCGAAACTTGTCTAGCTTGAGAAGTAATTGAGCTATCTATTAGCATTCGTTGACAAACTATGCACCTCCCAAAATTTGTTTTCATTCTGTTTGATTTAAGGATAGCACATGAGTTTTCCCTGCTTGCCTATAACAAGGCCTATCTTTTACTTTTATGCTATGTCGGTTTTCCTACTTCCTTCCTTCCCCAAAGAGAACAGACACTTGATGTTGGTGAGGATTCATTCATATAATGTTGCATTAACTTTTGCCATGCCACATCCTTGTTGACATTATCTTTTGATAAGTAAGTTGTTTGCAAAAGCTTATGCCAAGCTGTCAGAACCCTAATTTAGGTTTGTCCTTATCCAAGCTAGCATTTTTGCATCATGAAAATTTTTGCAAAAGGAAAAGAAATGGGGAAGCAAAAAGCCTCAAAATATTTTTAATAAAAGGCCAGACAAAAATCTTTTTCCAAAAATGCTTCGAACTTTTTGAAAAGTCTCATAAATGGGCATGATCACTTTTCATGTGGAGTGGGTCCCACTCCATGCTCATTGATTTTTCTAAAAGTCCAAAATTCCCTTGGAAATTAAATAATTATTTTATTTGCCACTGGAATTATTTAAATATAATTTCAATAATTCTAAAACTTTGTGAGTGGACTTATATATGCCCAACTAGCTCACATTAAAGTTTTTAGAATTTTATAAAATGGTTTGGTTTAGAAATCAAATCAAAACAGAAATACAGAAAATAAATAAATAAAAAATAAAAAAGAAAAGGGAAAGGACTTACCCACTTACCTTAGGCCCACCTGGCTTCTGGCCCAGCCCACCCCACCAGGGGTAGAGCTGTCTTCTACCCCGGGACAGGCAGGCTTCTCGTCGGCGTGGCGAGCATGCCGTCGCCACGGCCACCTCCTGGCTGCTTCCCCTGGCCACCTAGCCACCCCCGAGATGCCAGGAAGGCCCGAGGTCCATCTCCCCCTCCTCTGGCTCATCTCTCTCCTCTGTCTCGCCAGTTCTGCGCACACCTGAGACGCATACCTCACCGCCGTCGTGCCCACACGAGGCCACCTGCCAACCCCCGTGCCGCCGTATTGTCCGGAAGACTCCCCAGCGATGACTCCTTCGACCTGCAGCATCAATTCGAGCTCAGCCACACCCTAGGCGACGCCTGCATCTTCGAGTCACCGCCGGCCGACGCCAACTCTGACGAGGAATTCGTCGACTCCGGCCTCCCTTCGGCTTCCCCGAGAGCTCCATCGTGTCTACCGTGAGCTTCTACTCGTTTTCCCCCTCCTAGCTCCCCTCCCCGTGCTCTTTGTCTCCTTTTGCCATGTCCAGTGCCACGGCCAGCCGCCGGGCTTGACCCCGCCATGACCTGGGGCCTCTCCTCGATGCCCAGATGGCACTAGTGGGTGCGGCTGAGCGAGAGGAATACCCCTGTGCCCTTCCTTTTCCTCCCCGTGCACTCCATCCAACTCCGGCGAGGTCTCCGACAAGACGCCGACCAGCCCGAGCTTAACCCACCTCCCCTCTCTCTCTGACCAGTGGGCCCAAGGCCATTAACCCTAATGACCTAGCTAACTAACCCCCTGGCCCACTAACTTGTCGGGCCAGTCCCCCTAAACTAATTAGAGTTAGTTAGTTAACTCTCTGGTTAACCCAGAGAGGCTGACAAGAGGGCCCCACTGACAGGGTTGACTGGTCAGCCCCCTGACGTCATGCTGATGCCAGCATGACGCAGTAAATCTTAAATCAATTATTAACTCAGAAAATACAGAAAATTGGCTAAACTTTGAATATCAATATCTTTTAATCTATAACTCCAAATACAAAGTGTAATATATGAAAAATGATCAGCAGAAAATCCTCTATTCAAATTTCCAACTTTCAACTTTGTTTGAGTTGATCTTAAAATGGGACCAGTATCTTTTTCTATTTGGTTTAATTGGAATTAATTCAAAATGAATTCAAATGCTAATCCAACTTTAACCAAAGCAATGCTAATATGATCACTTGTACTTCAGAAGCATTTCACATACATGATCACATGGATTACAATGAACAAACACTAGCAAATGCAACTTGGACTATATTGAAGATCATTTGAAGTTTGAATTTGAATTTACTTTTCAAATCAACTTCAATTAACATGTGGCAATTTAAACATAGGTCACCTCAGTACCTTGACATGCTATGTTTTGCATATTGCTTGTGCATTGTATTATCTTGAGTGTGCATTACTTTCAGTGCTTCGGTGATTGCATCTTCTCGGTAGAGTTGATCTCGGAGACGAGTTTAACTTCACGACAGAAGATTAGTACCTCGTGATCGACAGCAAGGCAAGCACCCCCTCTTTGATCATGTCGATAAAATCCCAGTTCCCTCTCATTCTCGCTTATGCATGTTTAGGATGTCACCATGATACGTTCTACCGCTAGTTGAACCCATTCCTTTGCATGACCTATCATTTTGTCATAGTAGTAAGAAAAACACAATCCTAGCTGATCTAGGAGTTGTTTGATATCATGTGGCCCCTGCAACTGTTACAGCTTATTGCATGCTTAGAGTTTACAATGAGGCAACTTTGTTGTGAGTCGGGATGGTAGTGATCATGTGAATGATGGTGGTAACGTGTTGGTGAATTTGACCTAAACAAGGTGAACGATGAGAGGCTGTGTAGGAGTACACAGTGGGTTGTCTTGTTGAACAATGCCTTAAGACCGAGTTCTTGTGTTGTTATCCAAGACTGTAAGTCCAAGTATGTGATCAGAGGGGGAGGGGGTGAATGATCACTTCAAATTTTTGCATGAAACTATGAAGTGAAGCATAACTTAACAGCAGAAGAGTTTCAACAGAAAGGTAAACGTTGAAGCAGAACATGATTGAAGCATAACATAGCGAATCAAAAGCATCGAATCAATTGCATTGAATCAGATCACTGAAGCAATTGATAAACTGAATTTAAGTGCAGAAAGTAAAACAAACTCTTGACTCGGCGATGTTTGTTCGACCAGTTCACACTCTGCAAAGTGCTACGTCTGGTTGGAGGGACTTGTGATTGAACACAGGAGCTAACCTCTCTCCGTCCGTATCTCCACTTCACCAATCTCCTTGAGGTTGGTCAGTTCTTCACTCGTGGTTGATTATTGAGGAAATCACCAAAACCTTTGACAAACTGGACTTCGAGGCGACAATAACTCTTCGCTCTCTGAAGAACAACTCTCTAACCATCTTGGAGAATTGCAGTTCTCCAAGATAAAAAGGCTAGCAAACTTCTTCCTAAGTCATAATGAATCAACTCAGATCAATAGGACTTATGCTTCGGTGGATGGTTTTTGGTTTGCTTCGGTGGGGTTGCTCTCTCTCCTTCACTATAAGGAAAATAATCTCGGAGCAGCCACCGACCAATGAGGGCGGGGGTGGCGTATTTATAGGTGGCAATCCCAATGTGCGAAATGACTGAAGTGACCCGATGTGACAGCTTGACACCTGTCCCCAACGGTCATATTTCCAATCAAAGCGCAACTTTACTTGCGGTCCAAGTAAAGCTGACTCACGGACTTGGTTTTGCTTCAGTAGACGAAAGAACTAAGTCTTCGCTGGTGAAGCATTACCTAGTGCACATGAGATTTCTCAACTCTGGCTTCTCACTGGTTTGGATTCGATCTGAGTCTTTTCACCAAAACCTTCGGAGTACATTTACTAAAACCCTCTTGATAGTACGGTTTTTCCTACGACTCACTGGTTTGGATTCGATCTGAGTTTTTCCACAAGTGCTTTCTGCACCCATATCTTCCTCTTATAGAATCCATTCTTTGGTGGAGTACCTACATACTCAGCTGAAACTTTTCCCTGTGCATCTTTCATGAGTTTGTAGTCTGAATCAAGTGATTCATCCACAATGACTTTGTTCATTTTGCAGTCGAAACCTGAAAGGTTAGCAATATCAATGGGTTTATCCTTCACTAGAACCCAAACAGTCTTAGGATACTGCTCAGGCTCCCAATAGGTGCCATCAGGGTTTATTTTTCTCTCGAAACCAACACCTTCATTCCTCGGATTCCTCTGAAGGAGAGCCTTCCTCAGGATATCACAGATATATTGGTGTCCTTGCACACTTTTGAACATGCCTGTTTCAAATAAGTTTTTCAACCTGAGGAGTTCCTCGGTAACAACAGGATTTTCCTCATCAGAGGCATTAGTATCATCAATAACAATAGGAGCTTTCCCTTTGGAATCAGTTTTGCTTCGTTCCAAGCAATCCAAACAAGGTGATTCAGTTTTATGATTTGCTTCAGAACCTTGTTGAGCCATGAGAGAGAGATTGACATTTTCCAATTCTTCATGAGCCTCTTTCAGTTTTTCGAGAGCCATTTTCCTCTGAAGAAATTCATAGGTGAGCTTCTCATAATCAACTGAAAGAAGATCATGCCGAGAGGATAATTCTTCAAACTTCTCCTTCAGAGCAGCATGCTCATTAGTTAAAGTTTGACCTTTCTCAATCTCATCGATCAACAACGTTTCTGATTTCTTAATGGTTTTGCTTAGTGAATCAAGTTCATCTTGTTGGATTGAAGCAATTTTAGCAAGTATAGCATAGCTTATCTTTGAGTCACTTTCATATGAAGAACAATCAGAAGCATCATAGTTTGACTTGGATGAAGATACCTTTTCCTTGGCCATGAAGGAATATGCAGGAGTTTCATCTTCACTACTGTTGTTGGTGAAGAATGAGCTCGAAACATTGGTTGAAGCATCTGCCGAAGCGAAAGCCAAACCAGCAACACCATCTGATTCGGACCCAGACGCAGACCTTGAATCTTGTTCAGCTTCGGAACCAGAGGCTTCGTCTTCAGAGTTCATCTCCTTTCCCAAATAGGCCTTGGCACAGTGAGAGCTGCTTCGATGAGACGAGTGACTCTTCGATGAAGAACCCTCACGCTTCTTATGATACTTCTTCCTCTTATCATCATCAGAATCTTTCTTCTTTTCTCTTCTTGAACTGGAATCATGTCTCTTTGACTCATGACTTCTGGAGGATCTGTGAGATTTCGATGAAGAGTCTTTGAGTGAATGCTTCGATTTGTTCTCAGCTTCCCACAGAGGGCAATCAGCAATGTAGTGACCTGGTTTCTTGCACTTGTAGCAGCAATTGTCCTTTGATGGAGAGCTTCTTGAGGATGAACGGTGAGAAGAATGACTTGAGCTTCTTGAAGAATAACTCTTCTTGGGTGAAGAAAAACCTTTTCTCTGAAAGCGATTGAAACGTCTCATGATCAGTGCCAAATCTTTTCCAATGCTTGCCGGATCATCTGATTCGACACCTGAAGCAGAACTGACTTCGGGTGAAGAATGACGCGAAGCTTTTTCTTTCAAGGCATGAGATCTCCTTCGAGAACCATTTATGTCACGTTTCTCTTCTTCTTCCATCTCAAAGGTATTGAGTCTCTCAAGAATATCAGCGGCGACAAGACGTCTGAAATCAGTCCTTTCCTTGATCATCAGCACAATGTGATCAAACGAATCATCCAATGAGCGAAGCAGAGTTCTGACAACTGAGTGAGGAGTAATGTCATCAGCACCAAGTGAGATCAACTCATTTGCTAGAGCAGTGAGTCTGCCGTAAATGGAGCTGACTTTTTCACCCTCATTTCTCTTGAATCGATAGAATTTGCTTCGAAGTGTGTCAATTCTGGCATCCTTCTGGGTAGAAACACCTTCACCAATCTTCTCAAGATAGTCCCAGACACCTTTGGCCGAAGGAATATTCTTCACTTCATGATACTTCTCTGGTGTCAAATGATTGGTGATGAAAACCCAAACTTCAGAATCAAGATCAATCAGCTTAGCTTCTTCAAGAGTGATGGCGTTCTCATCAGCAACTGTAACTCCATACAAGACAACTTGCCAGGCAGTTGAGTTGATAGCCATAATATTTCTCTTCATCTTGTCCTTCCAGTATGGGTATTCCTTTCCATTGAACACGGGTATGGGTTCGCCGGAGCGAATGGCTGCGAAAGACATACTTGCAAAACACTCTAGGAGGTTAATCCAAATAAAGAGTGCCTAGCTCTGATACCAATTGTAAGTCCAAGTATGTGATCAGAGGGGGAGGGGGTGAATGATCACTTCAAATTTTTGCATGAAACTATGAAGTGAAGCATAACTTAACAGCAGAAGAGTTTCAACAGAAAGGTAAACGTTGAAGTAGAACATGATTGAAGCATAACATAGCGAATCAAAAGCATCGAATCAATTGCATTGAAGCAGATCACTGAAGCAATTGATAAACTGAATGTAAGTGCAGAAAGTAAAACGAACTCTTGACTCGGCGATGTTTGTTCGACCAGTTCACACTCTGCAAAGTGCTACGTCTGGTTGGAGGGACTTGTGATTGAACACAGGAGCTAACCTCTCTCCGTCCGTATCTCCACTTCACCAATCTCCTTGAGGTTGGTCAGTTCTTCACTCGTGGTTGATTATTGAGGAAATCACCAAAACCTTTGACAAACTGGACTTCGAGGCGACAATAACTCTTCGCTCTGTGAAGAACAACTCTTTAACCGTCTAGGAGAATTGCAGTTCTCCAAGATAAAAAGGCTAGCAAACTTCTTCCTAAGTCATAATGAATCAACTCAGATCAATAGGACTTATGCTTCGGTGGATGGGTTTTTGGTTTGCTTCGGTGGGGTTGCTCTCTCTCCTTCACTGTAAGGAAAATAATCTCGGAGCAGCCACCGGCCAATGAGGGCGGGGGTGGCGTATTTATAGGTGGCAATCCCAATGTGCGAAATGACTGAAGTGACCCGATGTGACAGCTTGACACCTGTCCCCAACGGTCATATTTCCAATCAAAGCGCAACTTTACTTGCGGTCCAAGTAAAGCTGACTCACGGACTTGGTTTTGCTTCAGTAGACGAAAGAACTAAGTCTTCGCTGGTGAAGCATTACCTAGTGCACATGAGATTTCTCAACTCTGGCTTCTCACTGGTTTGGATTCGATCTGAGTCTTTTCACCAAAACCTTCGGAGTACATTTACTAAACCCCTCTTGATAGTACGGTTTTTCCTACGACTCAAAGAAGTGAAAAAGAACTACGCAAAAACTACTAGGTCTTGCGCCATCTTGGTCATCTTCTTCGATGAGACGTGCTTCAGGATTCCTTATCTTTTTAGGGGTCGACATCCGTGATGAGCTTCATTCCAGAGGATATGCTTCAGTAAAAGTGTAAATCTTCGTTGAAGCTTTATCACCAACCTATAACTTCAGGAACCTAACCATCTGTTTTACACTAGAAAACTTGTTAGTTCCTCCACTGTTTTGCCCAACAATATCCAAAACTCATGGGGGTATAACTTTGCTCTTACAATCTCCCCCTTTTTGGACTATTGTTGACAAAACAGGCATCGATAAAAGATATGGAATTTTGAGTTGAGTTGAGAGCAAACTCTAGGATATGAAGCTTTTGACTCCCCCTGAATGCAAGCATTGAAGATTTATAATCGAAGTGAATGCTTGATGAAGAATGTCATTGATGGGAAGCCTAACACATATCTTAGTGAATCAATTGCATATAGGGAACATTTGTCTTGAAGAATATGCAATCATCCAATGACCTGTGAACTTAAAGGATAATAACCACCTGCAAGATAAAAGATACGAGGGCAACTTGCAAGCACGGGGGTTATTAACACATAAGGTGTATCAGTTCACAACTGATGTAAAACTTAAGTTACAACCCAATCGAAGTGAATGGAAAGTTTGTCGTAACTTAACACGCAAAAGATCGAATCAAATCCCTAAACCCCGCAGCGAATCTAAACTCACTCAATGCTACTTTCTCCCCCTTTTTGTCAATAATTGGACAAAAGGTGGAGAGGAAGATCAAGAGCGTCTATGCGTTAGCAGCAACCCGGGTACCCTGCTAATTGTCTTCGCCTGAAGAAGATGCATCTCCTGAAGTATCTCCTTCGGTCGAAGCCGGTGACTCCAGCTCATCGAAGTCCATCGGCGCTTGAAGAAAATCAAGGTCGCTATCGTTGAGAGGATCATCTTCTTGCTTCGAGGTGTGGGAGTCTTCATCAGAGAAGGTATTGGGGCGAATCTGTTCAGCTGGGTTTACAAACAAAACTTCATCAATCTTGTCCAGCGTCGGGATTTTGGGGTTGGGGCGGTCGATCGAATCATTTGTAAGTCCTCTGCGAATGGTTAGCATAATAATGAGCATATGCAATCTTAGTATGATTATTATGAGGACGATACATATGGTGATCAGTACGATAGTATTGCTTCTGCGGAACATTTGATTCGGGCACGAATGGATCATTTCTCGTCTCAAGAGAGTAGAAATGATTCGGTGGTACCGAAGACTTTCCCTGCATAGAATGGTTAGCAGGCAGTTTTTCCACAAGTGCTTTCTGCACCCATATCTGCCTCTTATAGAATCCATTCTTTGGTGGAGTACCTACATACTCAGCTGAAACTTTTCCCTGTTCATCTTTCATGAGTTTGTAGTCTGAATCAAGTGATTCATCCACAACGACTTTGTTCATTTTGCAGTCGAAACCTGAAAGGTTAGCAATATCAATGGGTTTCTCCTTCGCTAGAACCCAAACAGTCTTAGGATACTGCTCAGGCTCCCAATAGGTGCCATCAGGGTTTATTTTTCTCTCGAAACCAACACCTTCATTCCTCGGATTCCTGTGAAGGAGAGCCTTCCTCAGGATATCACAGAGATATTGGTGTCCTTGCACACTTTTGAACATGCCTGTTTCAAATAAGTTTTTCAACCTGAGGAGTTCCTCGGTAACAACAGGATTTTCCTCATCAGAGGCATTAGTATCATCAATAACAATAGGAGCTTTCCCTTTGGAATCAGTTTTGCTTCGTTCCAAGCTATCCAAACAAGGTGATTCAGTTTTATGATTTGCTTCAGAACCTTGTTGAGCCATGAGAGAGAGATTGACATTTTCCAATTCTTCATGAGCCTCTTTCAGTTTTTCGAGAGCCATTTTCCTCTGAAGAAATTCATAGGTGAGCTTCTCATAATCAACTGAAAGAAGATCATGCCGAGAGGATAATTCTTCAAACTTCTCCTTCAGAGAAGCATGCTCATTAGTTAAAGTTTGACCTTTCTCAATCTCATCGATCAACAACGTTTCTGATTTCTTAATGGTTTTGCTTAGTGAATCAAGTTCATCTTGTTGGATTGAAGCAATTTTAGCAAGTTTAGCATAGCTTATCTTTGAGTCACTTTCATATGAAGAACAATCAGAAGTATCATAGTTTGACTTGGATGAAGATACCTTTGCCTTGGCCATGAAGGAATATGCAGGAGTTTCATCTTCACTACTGTTGTTGGTGAAGAATGAGCTCGAAACATTGGTTGAAGCATCTGCCGAAGCGAAAGCCAAACCAGCAACACCATCTGATTCGGACCCAGACGCAGACCTTGAATCTTGTTCAGCTTCGGAACCAGAGGCTTCGTCTTCAGAGTTCATCTCCTTTCCCAGATAGGCCTTGGCACGGTGAGAGCTGCTTCGACGAGACGAGTGAGTCTTCGATGAAGAACCCTCACACTTCTTATGATACTTCTTCCTCTTATCATCATCAGAATCTTTCTTCTTTTCTCTTCTTGAACTGGAATCATGTCTCTTTGACTCATGACTTCTGGAGGATCTGTGAGATTTTGATGAAGAGTCTCTGAGTGAATGCTTCGATTTGTTCTCAGCTTCCCACAGAGGGCAATCAGCAATGTAGTGACCTGGTTTCTTGCATTTGTAGCAGCAATTGTCCTTTGATGGAGAGCTTCTTGAGGATGAACGGTGAGAAGAATGACTTGAGCTTCTTGAAGAATAACTCTTCTTCGGTGAAGAAAAACCTTTTCTCTGAAAGCGATTGAAGCGTCTCATGATCAGTGCTAAATCTTTTCCAATGTTTGCGGGATCATCTGATTCGACACCTGAAGCAGAAATGACTTCGGGTGAAGAATGACGCGAAGCTTTTTCTTTCAAGGCATGAGATCTCCTTCGAGAACCATTTATGTCACGTTTCTCTTCTTCTTCCATCTCAAAGGTATTGAGTCTCTCAAGAATATCAGCGGCGACAAGACGTCTGAAATCATTCCTTTCCTTGATCATCAGCACAATGTGATCAAACGAATCATCCAATGAGCGAAGCAGAGTTCTGACAACTGAGTGAGGAGTAATGTCATCAGCACCAAGTGAGATCAACTCATTTGCTAGAGCAGTGAGTCTGCTGTAAATGGAGCTGCCTTTTTCACCCTCATTTCTCTTGAATCGATAGAATTTTCTTCGAAGTGTGTCAATTCTGGCATCCTTCTGGGTAGAAACACCTTCACCAATCTTCTCAAGATAGTCCCAGACACCTTTGGCCGAAGGAATATTCTTCACTTCATGATACTTCTCTGGTGTCAAATGATTGGTGATGAAAACCCAAACTTCCGAATCAAGATCAATCAGCTTAGCTTCTTCAAGAGTGATGGCATTCTCATCAGCAACTGTAACTCCATACAAGACAACTTGCCAGGCAGTTGAGTTGATAGCCATAATATTTCTCTTCATCTTGTCCTTCCAGTATGGGTATTCCTTTCCATTGAACACGGGTATGGGTTCGCCGGAGCGAATGGCTGCGAAAGACATACTTGCAAAACACTCTAGGAGGTTAATCCAAATAAAGAGTGCCTAGCTCTGATACCAATTGTAAGTCCAAGTATGTGATCAGAGGGGGAGGGGGTGAATGATCACTTCAAATTTTTGCATGAAACTATGAAGTGAAGCATAACTTAACAGCAGAAGAGTTTCAACAGAAAGGTAAACGTTGAAGTAGAACATGATTGAAGCATAACATAGCGAATCAAAAGCATCGAATCAATTGCATTGAAGCAGATCACTGAAGCAATTGATAAACTGAATGTAAGTGCGGAAAGTAAAACGAACTCTTGACTCGGCGATGTTTGTTCGACCAGTTCACACTCTGCAAAGTGCTACGTCTGGTTGGAGGGACTTGTGATTGAACACAGGAGCTAACCTCTCTCCGTCCGTATGTCCACTGCACCAATATCCTTGAGGTTGGTCAGTTCTTCAGTCGTGGTTGATTATTGAGGAAATCACCAAAACCTTTGACAAACTGGACTTCGAGGCGACAATAACTCTTCACTCTCTGAAGAACAACTCTCTAACCGTCTAGGAGAATTGCAGTTCTCCAAGATAAAAAAGGCTAGCAAACTTCTTCCTAAGTCATAATGAATCAACTCAGATCAATAGGACTTATGCTTCGGTGGATGGGTTTTTGGTTTTCTTCGGTGGGGTTGCTCTCTCTCCTTCACTGTAAGGAAAATAATCTCGGAGCAGCCACCGGCCAATGAGGGCGGGGGTGGCGTATTTATAGGTGGCAATCCCAATGTGCAAAATGACTGAAGTGACTCGATGTGACAGCTTAACACCTGTCCCCAACGGTCATATTTCCAATCAAAGCGCAACTTTACTTGCGGTCCAAGTAAAGCTGACTCACGGACTTGGTTTTGCTTCAGTAGCCGAAAGAACTAAGTCTTCACTGGTGAAGCATTACCTAGTGCACATGATATTTCTCAACTCTGGCTTCTCACTGGTTTGGATTCGATCTGAGTCTTTTCACCAAAACCTTCGGAGTACATTTACTAAACCCCTCTTGATAGTACGGTTTTTCCTACGACTCAAAGAAGTGAAAAAGAACTATGCAAAAACTACTAGGTCTTGCGCCATCTTGGTCATCTTCTTCGATGAGACGTGCTTCAGGATTCCTTATCTTTTTAGGGGTCGACATCCGTGATGAGCTTCATTCCAGAGGATATGCTTCAGTAACAGTGTAAATCTTCGTTGAAGCTTTATCACCAACCTATAACTTCAGGAACCTAACCATCTGTTTTACACTAGAAAACTTGTTAGTTCCTCCACTGTTTTTCGCAACAATATCCAAAACTCATGGGGTATAAATTTGCTCTTACAAAGACTAAGAGTACGACCACACATTGGGCTCACTTACCCCTCTCGGCTTAGTACCTCACCCCGGACCTCTCCAGGAGTCGCAACTAGTTCGCCCTTTGACGATCTCAAGCAGGTGGAACCAAGGTAAGTGGTTGGCGTAGGTTGTGGGCACGTTGAATCAAGTGATCATGATCGAGTTGAGCTTGATGGCGGTCACACAACGTTTGAGTCCGCATCGGAAAAATCGTCCGGATTTCGATTGTGGTCCCAACTCAAATAGGCGACTCCCTAGGACTAGAGATGGTGTCGTGAGTGAAGTGTCGTGGCAGCATCCTCGCCGGTACTCACTTGAAGGGTCCATCCCCAGGCGGTAACTGATGAGGTGTGTGTGTAGCAGTACACCCCTGCAGGGTTAATGAACTATTCGAATAGCCGTGTCCGTGGTTATGGACTACGTGGAGACCTTTACTTGATCATCGACAACTTCAATGGTTACACTTAAAACTTGCCAAGATAAGTGTGAGTGCTATGGCGTGCTTCCTCGTGGGGAAGTCGAGGAAGTAACCATAGTGGTGTATTTGTTGGAGACTTGATACTTGCACTCGTGTACGCTCCTTACCTCTTTCTGGTATTCGTAGTACAGGACTAGCCAAGCCAAAGCTGGCACTTCTGCATTGAAACCCCACCTCCCTTTTCCTTGATACATGTGCATGAGTAGTATAGTTCCTATGTAAGTCTTACTGAGTACGACTTTGTACTCACGTTTGCTTATTCTATGTTTTAGAGACGAGACCACGGACCCTGATGGTGGCCTCTACCTCGAGCTCGACGTGGACCAGGTCGAATAGTTCCAGACAGCAGCCTGTGCCCTTTGGAGGGTCGTTGTATTTTCTTTCAGGATTCTTAATCCATTTGTTAAAGTTGTATTTACTAAGACATAAGTTGATTCCGTTGATGTTTGATGTAATGTTGGATCACAACCATGTGATATCTGCTTGTAATAAAACTACAATGTCTGCTCTGTTTAGCAGAAGTTATAAAGACTATGAGTTTGTAGAGTTCAGGTTGTGATTACCTTCTGTTTACACTGGACATGTATGTTGCGTGTATGATTATAACGTGCATGTCTTAGTGTGGGGTTCGATAGCTTAGTTGTGTTCTTGCCGGTGGTCTTTTATACACAAAGTGGCCCTTAGATGTGCGCAGATTGGGGCATCGCGATGCGATTGCTCGTGACTCTGTCACGTGGCACACTTTGTTGTATGATTGAGCCCGCCCGAGACCCCGACTAAGTGATCCGGCTAGAGTCTGTTTATGTAAGTGTTATAATTCAATCGATAATATGGTTGAGGCGACTTGTCTATGAGTATGGGATTTCACCACCCATAATCATTTAGACTTGTGAGCGGGCGATGAGGATCCATCTTAGTTGATCATCCGGCCTGGATGGGATGTCCTTTACGTACGATGCTTTCCGAGAGTGTTCTGTGCTTGGCCTTGTCTGCTTAGACAAGTGTGTACGTCTCTCGGCTCTCCATATGATTGATTTGTGACTGGAATTACATACGCAAACCCCGGGTCCCAACGGACTTGGTATCAGAGCATGAATGTCTGTAGGATTATCAAACCCTTGGACGATGTCGAATCTAGCATTCTATAGTTATATAGTTACTTTGGGTATAAGGGAACAACATAAGACTTCTTTTTCTCCTTACCCTCATCGATCTGAGTTCTGAGTCACCCTCATCTTGTTCTACGGGAAGATAGGACTAGGCTCATCTATGTCTTTACTAGGACATCTCGTTGTTTGCTTCTTTGTAACTGTAGGAGTGTTGTGGTCTTCCAGAGTCATCATTCCATAGTGCTTCTTTGGAAGTGATGTTTGTTATCTTGTTGGTTGTCTCATTTTTCATCCCGACACAGCCGTTATGTTGTCCGAGTCATTCCAGGTTTCTTCATTATCTGATGCATTTGCAAAATCCTTCTTTCCATTTCAGTTGTCCTTTTAGAAGAACTTCTAGGTGGTATGCCTGACAGTTCCATAGAGTTTGTTGTAGGTTTTCTTCTAGAAACCTATATTGATGCATTTGCAGTTCTTCCTCCCACTTTAGATGTCTTCTAGCTAGAATAACCACACTGACCATCGTGTGGGATACTTTGCTACTCTGACATATCTGTTGTGGCCCTAGTAAGCCATGGTCGTCCTCTAGGAAAACCATCTAGTAACCCAACCCCTTAAATCATACCACCTGACAGATCTGTAGAGTTTGTTGTAGATCTTATCCCAGGAACTGCCCCAATATCCAGACGCCCATATAGAATGGCCCCACGTGAGTTAGCTGAGCTCAAAATCCAATTTGAAGCTTCGTTGGCAAAAGGCTTCATCCGCCCTAGCTCATCGCCATGGGGTTGCCCTGTTCTGTTCGTAATGAAGAAAGATGGAACAGAAAGGATGTGCGTAGACTATCACCCGCTAAATCTAGCGACGATAAAGAACAAGTACCCACTTCCCAGGATCAATAATCTTTATGATCAACTTGCTGGATCCTCTGTCTTCTCCAAGATGGATTTGAGATTAGGCTATCATCAAATCAAAATCAGAAACGAGGACATTCCCAAAACGGCTTTCACTACTCGTTATGGTCTTTATGAGTACACCGTTATGTCCTTCCGTTTAACCAATGCCCCAGCCACTTTTTCGCGCTTGATGAATTCGATCTTCATGGAGTATTTAGATAAATTTGTTGTAGTTTATCTTGATGACATTCTCATCTACTCGAAGAACAAAGAAGAGCACGCAGAACATCTTAGGCTGGTATTGATGAAACTTCGAGAGCATCGCCTATATGCCAAATTCTCAAAGTGTGAATTCTGGCTACCAGAAGTGACCTATCTAGGCCACGTGATTTCTGCCAAAGGCATTGCTGTCAATTCCGAGAGAGTTCAGGCCGTCCTTGAGTGGACTCCACCTGAATCGGTTAAGCAAGTTAGGAGTTTTCTTGGCCTAGCAAGCTATTGTCGCTGCTTCGTTGAGAACTTCCCCAAAGTTGCAAAGCCTCTAACTGAACTCCCCAAGAAAGATAAGAAATTCCAATGGACTCCCAAGTGCGAGGAAAGCTTTCAAGAGCTAAAAAGAAGATTGACTTCTGCACCCGTACTTGCGCCTCCAGACACCAAAAAGGATTTCGAGATCTTTTGTGATGCTTCACGGCAAGGGCTAGGATGCATACTTATGCAAGATCGACATGTGGTAGCTTACGCTTCACGCCAGTTGCGTCCACATGAAGAGAACTATCCTACCCATGATCTTGAACTCGCTGCCGTAGTTCATGCCCTGACAACTTGGCGACATTACCTCCTTGGTAATCGTTGTGAGATCTATTCCGACCACCAAAGCCTCAAATACATATTCACCGAGCCAGATCTTAATCTCTGGCAAAGACGCTGGATTGAGTTGATAAAAGATTATGACTTAGGAATTTCTTACACCCCAGGCAAAGCCAATGTCATGGCTGATGCACTAAGTCGTAAGTCATATTGTAACAACCTCATGTTACAACAGTATCAACCACTTCTCTATGAGTAACTTCGGAAGCTTAATCTTGAGATTGTTCCTTATGGATTCCTTTCCACTTTGGTAGTGAAACCAACTCTTGAGGATCAAATCAAAGCTGCACAGAAACGTGCTCGAGGTATCCGATACATCAAAGGAAACATTGCTAGTGGTAAGGCTAAATGTTTTACCCTAGATAATGAAGGCATTGTATACTTCGTGAACAGGATAGTAGTACCAAAGAATAAGAACCTTAGACAGCTGATCCTTAAATAATCCCATGAATCTCCCCTCTCGATTCATCCCGGTAGCACAAAGATGTACCGAGACCTATGCCAGAGATTTTGGTGGACTAGGATGAAGAGAGAAATTGCTCAGTTCATTGCTGAATGTGATGTTTGTCGTCGCGTTAAGGCAGAACATCAAAGACCTGCTGGTACTCTTAGACCTTTGCCTATCCCCAAGTGGAAATGGGATAAAGTTAGTATGGACTTCATCACTGGCTTTCCAAAAACACAGAAAGGAAATGATGCCATCTTTGTTGTCATTGATAGACTTTCCAAAGTTGCTCACTTCCTTCCCGTTCGCGAGTCTATAACTGCTAGCCAGTTAGCGGACTTGTATGTCTCCCGAATCGTGTCGCTTCACGGTATTCCTTTGGAAGTCAATTCAGACCGTGGTAGTCTTTTCACTTCTCGATTTTGGGAAAGTTTCCAGAATGCTATGGGAACCCACCTCTCCTTTAGCACCGCTTATCACCCCTAGTCCAGTGGTCAAGTAGAAAGGGTCAATCAAATTCTCGAAGACATGCTCAGAGCTTGTGTTATCTCTTTCGGAAAGAAATGGGAGAATTCTCTTCCTTTTGCCGAATTTGCGTATAACAATAGCTTCCAATCTAGTTTGGGCATGGCTCCTTTTGAATTTCTCTATGGACGAAAATGTCGAACACCCCTAAACTGGTCAGAAACCGGTGAAAGACAATTCTTTGGACCGGATATGATTCAGGATGCAGAAGAGCAGGTTCGCATTGTTCGTGAGAAGTTGAAAACCGCCCAGTCTCATCAGAAAATCTATTATGATCGCCATCATAGGGAAGAAAGCTATAATCTGGATGAGAAGGCTTACCTTCGGGTTACTCCTCTGAAGGGTACCCATCGCTTCGGTATCAAAGGCAAGTTGGCCCCACGTTATATCGGTCCCTTTCGCATTCTCGCCAAACGTGGAGAAGTTGCCTACCAATTGGAACTATCCCCTCACCTCTCCCAGGTTCATGATGTCTTCCACGTCTCTCAACTCAGGCGTTGCTTCAAGGACCCCATCCGCGAAGTAGACCACGAAACTCTTGATCTCCAAGATAACCTTTCATATCGAGAGTACCCTGTTCGTATTCTTGATGAAGCCGAGTGTAGCACCAGACTTCAGAAGATCAGATTCCTCAAAGTGCAGTGGTCACATCATTCAGAGAAAGAAGCTACCTGGGAACGAGAGGATCGTCTACGAGTTGGGTACCCCAACCTCTTCCCGACGACTTCTGAATCTCGGGACGAGATTCTTTTGAGTGGGGGCGAGTTGTCAGAACCCTAATTTAGGTTTGTGCTTATCCAAGCTAGCATTTTTGCATCATGAAAATTTTTGCAAAAGGAAAAGAAATGCGGAAGCAAAAAGCCTCAAAATATTTTTAATAAAAGGCCAGACAAAAATCTTTTTCCAAAAATGCTTTGAACTTTTTGAAAAGTCTCATAAATGGGCATGATCACTTTTCATGTGAAGTGGGTCCCACTCCATGCTCACTGATTTTTCTAAAAGTCCAAAATGCCCTTGGAAATTAAATAATTATTGTATTTGCCATTGGAATTATTTAAATATAATTTCAATAATTCTAAAACTTTGTGAGTGGACTTATATATGCCCCACTAGCTCACATTAAAGTTTTTAGAATTTTATAAAGTGGTTTGGTTTAGAAATCAAATCAAAACAGAAATACAGAAAGGAAATAAAAAAACAGAAAAGGGAAAGGACTTACCCACTTACCTTAGGCCCACCAGGCTTCTGGCCCAGCCCAGCCCACCAGGGGTAGAGTTGTCTTCTACCCCGGGACAGGCAGGCTGCTCGTCGGCGTGGCGAGCATGCCGTCGCCACGGCCACCTCCTGGCTGCTTCCCCTGGCCACCTAGCCACCCCTAAGACGCCTGGAAGGCCCGAGGTCCATCTCCCCCTCCTCTGGCTCATCTCTCTCCTCTATCTCGCCAGTTCTGCGCACACCCAAGACGCATACCTCGCCGCCGTCGTGCCCACACGAGGCCACCTGCCAACCCCCGTGCCGCCGTGTTGTCCGGAAGACTCCACGGCGATGACTCCTTCGACCTGGAGCATCAATTCGAGCTCAGCCGCACCCTAGGCGACGCCTGCATCTTCGAGTCACCACCGGCCGCCGCCAACTCCGACGAGGAATTCGTCGACTCCGGCCTCCCTCCGGCTTCCCCGAGAGCTCCATCGTGTCTACCGTGAGCTTCTACTCGTTTTCCCCCTCCTAGCTGCCCTCCCCGTGCTCTTTGTCTCCTTTTGCCATGTCCAGTGCCACGGCCAGCCGCCGGGCTTGACCCCGCCATGGCCTGGGGCCTCTGCTCGATGCCCAGATGGCACCAGTGGGTGCGGGTGAGCGAGAGGAACACCTCTGTGCCCTTCCTTTTCCTCCCCGTGCACTCCAGCCAACTCCGGCGAGGTCTCCGACAAGCCGCCGGCTAGCCCGAGCCTAACCCACCTCCCCTCTCTCTCTGACCAGTGGGCCCAAGGCCATTAACCCTAATGACCTAGCTAACTAACCCCCTGACCCACTGACTTGTGGGGCCAAGCCCCCTAAACTAATTAGAGTTAGTTAGTTAACTCTCTGGTTAACCCAGAGAGGCTGACAAGAGGGCCCCACTGACAGGGTTGACTGGTCAGCCCCCTGACGTCATGCTGATGCCAGCATGACGCAGTAAATCTTAAATCAATTATTAACTCATAAAATATAGAAAATTGGTTAAACTTTGCATATCAATATCTTTTAATCTGTAACTCCAAATGCAAAGTGTAATATATGAAAAATGATCAGCAGAAAATCCTCTATCCAAATTTCCAACTTTCAACTTTGTTTGAGTTGATCTTAAAATGGGACCAGTAGCTTTTTCTATTTGGTTTAATTGGAATTAATTCAAAATGAATTCAAATGCTAATCCAACTTCAACCAAAGCAATGCTAATATGATCACTTGTACTTCAGAAGCATTTCACATACATGATCACATGGATCAATGAACAAACACTAGCAAATGCAACTTGGACTATATTGAAGATCATTTGGAGTTTGAATTTGAATTTACTTTTCAAATCAACTTCAATTAACATGTGGCAATTTAAACATAGGTCACCTCAGTACCTTGCCATGCTATGCTTTGCATATTGCTTGTGCATTGTATTATCTTGAGTGTGCATTACTTTCAGTGCTTCGGTGATTGCATCTTCTCGGTAGATTTGATCTCGGAGACGAGTTTAACTTCACGACAGAAGATTAGTACCTCGTGATCGACAGCAAGGCAAGCACCCCCTCTTTGATCATGTCGATAAAATCCCAGTTCCCTCTCATTCTCGCTTATGCATGTTTAGGATGTCACCATGATACGTTCTACCGCTAGTTGAACCCATTCCTTTACATGACCTATCATTTTGTCACAGTAGTAAGAAAAACACAATCCTAGCAGATCTAGGAGTTGTTTGATATCATGTGGCCCCTGCAACTGTTACAGCTTATTGCATGCTTAGAGTTTACAATGAGGCTACTTTGTTGTGAGTCAGGATGGTAGTGATCATGTGAATGATGGTGGTAACGTGTTGGTGAATTTGACCTAAACAAGGTGAACGATGAGAGGCTATGTAGGAGTACACAGTGGGTTGTCTTGTTGAACACTGCCTTAAGCGCAAGTTCTTGTGTTGTTATTCAAGACTAAGAGTACGACCACACATTGGGCTCACTGACCCCTCTCGGTCTAGTACCTCACCCCGGACCTCTCCAGGAGTCGCAAGTAGTTCGCCCTTTGACGATCTCAAGCAGGTGGAACCAAGGTAAGTGGTTGGCGTAGGTTGTGGGCACGTTGAATCAAGTGATCATGATCGAGTTGAGCTTGATGGCGGTCACACAATGTTTGAGTCGACATCGGAAAAATCGTCCGGATTTCGATCGTGGTCCCAACTCAAATAGGCGACTCCCTAGGACTAGAGATGGTGTCGTGAGTGAAGTGTCGTGGCAGCATCCTCGCCGGTACTCACTTGAAGGGTCCATCCCCAGGCGGTAACTGAGGAGGTGTGTGTGTAGCAGTACACCCCTACAGGGTTAATGAACTATTCGAATAGCCGTGTCCGTGGTTATGGACTACGTGGAGACCTTTACTTGATCATCGACAACTTCAATGGTTACACTTAAAACTTGCCAAGATAAGTGTGAGTGCTATGGCGTGCTTCCTCGTGGGGAAATCGAGGAAGTAACCATAGTGGTGTATTTGTTGGAGACTTGATACTTGGACTCGTGTACGCTCCTTACCTCTTTCTGGTATTCGTAGTACAGGACTAGCCAAGCCAAAGCTGGCACTTCTGCATTGAAACCCCACCTCCCTTTTCCTTGATAGATGTGCATGAGTAGTATAGTTCCTATGTAAGTCTTACTGAGTACGACTTTGTACTCACGTTTGCTTATTATATGTTTTAGAGACGAGACCACTGACCCTGATGGTGGCCTCTACCTTGAGCTCGACGTGGACCAGGTCGAATAGTTCCAGATAGCAGCATGTGCCCTTTGGAGGGTCGTTGTATTTTCTGTCAGGCTTCTTAAGCCATTTGTTAAACTTGTCTTTACTAAGACATAAGTTGCTTCCGTTGATGTTTGATGTAATGTTGGATCACAACCATGTGATCTCTGCTTGTAATACAACTACAATGGCTGCTCTGTTTAGCAGAAGTTATAAAGACTATGAGTTTGTAGAGTTCAGGTTGTGATTACCTTCTGTTTACACTGGACATGTATGCTGCGTGTATGATTATAACGTGCATGTCTTAGTGTGGGGTTCGATAGCTTAGTTGTTTTCTTTCCGGCGGTCTTTTATACACCAAGTGGCCCTTAGATGTGCGCAGCTTGGGGCATCGCGATGCGATTGCTCGTGACTCTGTCACGTGGCACACTTTATTGTATGATTGAGCCCGCCCGAGACCCCGACTAAGTGATCGGGCTGGAGTCTGTTTATGTAAGTGTTATAATTCAATCGATAATATGGTTGAGGCGAGTTGTCTATGAGTATGGGATTTCATCACCCATAATCATTTAGACTTGTGAGCGGGCGATGAGGATCCATCTCAGTTGATCATCCGGCCTGGATGGGATGCCCCTCACGTACGATGCTTTCCGAGAGTGTTCTGTGCTTGGCATTGTCTGCTTAGACAAGTGGGTACGGCTGTCGGATCTCCATATGATTGATTTGTGACTGGAATTACATACGCAAACCCCGGGTCCCGACACAAGCAAGCATCTTCCTTTGTGTTACCATTTGCACTTCATGACTAATAACATGTTCTTTCAAAGCCTTAAATTGTTTCATTATAAAGAGAAAGAGCAAAAGTAAAAGTTATTAGTTGTCCTTTGACCAAGGATATGTTTACCATAATTTGATGAGTTTTCTTAGTCGTACTTTTGATTATAATTGTTATTACTTTCTCATAAGGACCTTATGGGTTGAGGTTGCTGTTGAGAATGCTTGAGTTTGGTGAAGAAATCATGATGCTTCTTGTCTGTATTCTATTTATCAACGCTTCACTCTCTAAACTTGTGGACAGGTTTACCGAGCTCAGTATTTTCTTGGGGACAAGCGAGGTCTAAGCTTGGGGGAGTTGATACGTCCAAAATGCATCACTATTTTATATAGTAATTCATCCTTATTCATTAATATATTTCATGTTATGATGCTATTCTTATGTTGTTTTGGCTTGTTTTACACAGTTTGCAACTTTTCGATGCCGAAGTAGCAGACGCAGGATTCAGCCGTAAAAATTGGACGCTGAGTCGCTGAAGCAGAAGACCTCCAAATTACCTGAAAATCGATGGAGGTCATTTTCCAGAAGGATGATGAAGACACGCAAAATAGGGGCCAGAGGGGGCACAGGGTACTCAGACGGCCACCTGGCGCGGACCCACCTCTGGCCGCGTCGGGAGGGCGCCTGGACCCCTGGGGCCACTCCCTGCTCTCCCCTCTGTCCATATATCACTCGTTATCCAAAAACCCTAAAAGAGGAGGAGTTTCGCGAGTTCCGCCGCCGCTCCGTGGCGGAAACCAACAGAGAAGAAAAGACATCTCCAACGGGTAGATTCCGCCGGGGAGAAAACACTTCCCGGAAGGGGAGATCATCGCCATCGTCATCACCATCGTCACGGGCATCATCGAGATCATCATCAACACCAGCACCATCTCCATCTTCATCCAGTCTCACCTCACAAGTTTAACTTGTGTTGTAATCCGTACTATCTATCCTCTCTACTCTATCTGTGTTCATTACCGCCGTGTGATGAATGCTATTGAGTTTTGTTGGAGAAATATCATTGTGTCCAGATTGTTTATCATCTATTTATCCCCTCTGATCATGATCTCTTTTATGTCTTGTGAGTAGTTACTTTAGTTCTTGAGGACATGGGAGAATCTAGTTGTTAGTAGTCATATGATGTTGAAGTAATATGTGTTGTTTGATATTTAAGTTGTGTTGTTATTTTCCTAGTGGTGTTGTGCGAGTCGAACACTCAACACTTCGCCTTATCAAGGACCTAGGGGAATGCATTGTGTACAAAGAATGCTTACGGTGGGTTGCCGGAGTGACAGAAACATGAACCGCAGTTTGCACGCTTTTGCACTAGGGCACAATGGATCATCAATCGTATTGCTATGGTTAGGCTTTTGCCTTAATTACTATCTTGTATTTGCGGATTCTTGCAAGATGTTTAATTCTAAGATTGCACTCATCTTACTCTAGAGGGTGTACTAGCATAGATCCACCGAGTCAACACTTATCAACACAACACATAGTACCGATACGGAATATGGCGAAAGCACGTGACTATTTCTCCCGTGTGTCCTCAAGAACGCTTTAGCCTTTATAAGTTCAGTTGCTAGGCCTACCCTTTGCTCAAAATGATCGGTCCACTTGTTGCTCCTCTGTGTCTTCTACTTTTTTCTCTTTTACCTTTTTTTGCTTATACCGAAAACCCTAAAAATTTATCTTTCAGTTCCTGCAGCTATTTCTTTACCAAAGTCACTTACCAATACCATCTGCTCCTCGTTGGGTTCGACACTCTTATTTATCGAAAACGCTACAAACGAGCCCCTACAATTGAGGGTCATCAGTTTCCACCCAACAAGCGCTTTATTTTATGCCATTGAGCTAGGCAAGAAGCAAAAAGATCAAGTTTTATCAAGAGTAAGAGAATATATAGCCCGTTTAACGGACTTAAAAGGTAACTTAATCTTCTTTCTAGGGAAGTGTTCCATCCCCTTCTTGAGAGGGAATTGGAATTTGATATTCCCCTCTTTCATATCAATGACAACACTAACGGTGCGAAGAAAAGGGCGTCCCAAAATAATTGGACATGAGGGTTCACACTGAATGTCCATAATAGTAAAATCAATGGGAACATAATTTTCATGGACAATGATAAGAACATCATCAATCTTCCCCAAAGGTTCCTTTACGGAAGAATCAACGAGACGAACACCAAAAGAACAAGGATCAAAAGGTTTCAATTCAAACATATCATACATTCTTTTGGGCTTAACGGAGGTACTAGCTCCGACATCACATAAAGCATAGCAAGAGAAGTTATTTAATTTAATTTTGATCATAGGATCCCAACCATCTTTTAGCTTTCTAGGTATGGATGCTTCTAACCTAAGCTTCTCCTCCCTAGCTTTAATGAGAGCATTGGTGATATGCTCCATGAATGCAAGATTTAGTATGCTAGTGTGGGGTCTCTAGACATTTTGTGTAGTAAATTAATAACTTCAGAAAGGGTACAACTATCAAAATTAATGTCACTACTATCAAAGGTGGTAGTGGTGTCATCTAGGCTCACTTGTTTGAAATCTTCTATGTTCATAGGAGTTTCTTCTTCTATGGTTGAGGTAATAGCATCACCATTAATCGGTCCAATGGGACTAGGGGTGTGTTGGGTGCTAAGAGGTTGGTTATCCTCAACAACTTGGATAGTAGCAATGGTATGGTGTGTAGGAAGGCTCTTAATTCTATCTTCTTCCTCCTTTTCTCTAGCCCATCTTTCTTTAAGTTTAGCCATCATCCTAATGTTTTCATTAATTTGCACTTGAATAGTATTAATAGGAGTGGTCTTCCTCTCCTCTAGGGTTGAAGTTCTAATTTTAAGCATGTCAACATCAAGGGATATGTTGTCTACCTTCGAAGAGAGATTATCTAATTTGTCTACTTTTTCTTCTACACTCTTGTTGAAGGCTTTTTGGGTAGTGATAAATTCCTTAAGCATGCTCTCTAATTCAGAAGTGGAGTTATTGGTGCTAGGATAAGTGTTGTTGTTCGCATAGTTGTTGGATGGGAACGGTCTAGGATTGCTACCAAAATTACTCCTATAAGCATTGTTGTTGAAGTTTTTTCTATAGATAAAGTTCACATCTACTTGTTCTTGAGCAACCAAGGAATTTAAAGGAACATCGTGAGGATCAATAGGAGCTTGCTTGGTAAGTAAAGACATGATCAAGACAAATTTTTCATTTAGGGAGGAGATCTCCTCGACAGAGTTTACCTTCCTACCTGTTGGAGCTCTTTCGATGTGCCATTGGGAATAGTTGTGTAAGGCCCGATATGTGGTACTGTTCCAGTTCTAGATGTTTCCAGCCAAATCCGGGGACGAAGCACATATCGGTCCGACCGCGACATATGACAATGCCATATGCCCCGGATTTCCAACATGATATCACAACATTACAACTACATGGATACAACATCTCATACAATCGGCATATAACTGCCTTAAATACATTACACCAGCGGAAGATACATGTCTGAGTATAGACTACATTCGAATGCCTAGCGGCAAAGGTAAAACACACCATTCCCGTACCACACGGGTCTAGGCTCTCCACTAGGATCCGCCTAACTAGTCGTCGTCGAGTCTCCACGAAGGCGTCCAGAAGAAGAAGAGTCGAGGTAGTAATCAACTGTAGCGGACGATCAGGCAAAACATAAAAGGGAAAATAAAAGCAACGGGTGAGAATATATCAAAGTCTTGTAACTAACTTCTCACGGGTAAGAATGGGGATAGTGGTTCGGTTGTAGTCGCACTAGCAATATATGAGTGGCTATCGGTCTATTTTAGAGTAAGATGAGAACCAAGCATTCGATGAGGAATCGCCTCCAACAAGTCTTGCTATCAACTACTTACGCAACATAACACCTGACGAGGGGGTGACCCCACGACTCCTGCGTGTGAGGATACCTGGTGTGTATGAAGACCGAAGGCCCACTGGAAAGCCTCGACAGGCCCACGACTGGCCCAATCAAGACACCGACGTAGGAGTCCGCGACTGATATGGAAGGCACTACTTGGCACACAAGGCAAGACTAGAGCTAGGAAATTATCTCTGTAATCTAGTACGGACTCCCCGAGACCTAGCCTAGTATATAAAGGCTGGGAGGGGAGACATCTTGATCATCCAATATCTGATCTACTCTCCTGGTCTTGCGAGAACTCGCCTTGGCCTCCCTTGTAATCGCCCCCTCACGCAATAATATCGAGCAGGAAGTGCTTCTCCTGTTAGTCGACGAGTATCGTCCAACCTGTTCCTTCTCTATGAATAACCCAGGGTCCCTGACCATGGGATTTGCCGAGGCTGATCCTCGTCAATTGGCGCCGTTTGTGGGAACACAACAGGTTGGAATCGCGATCTCGGCGGCCTCGTCACCAGCCACCGTCAAGGCAGCGACTCCGTCAACACTCATCAACTCCACGATTCGAGCAGACTCCGATCTGTTTGGGTCCCTCGCCTTCATGGCTCACCTTCCGACCCTTCGACCGGCCTTCGTCGATCTGCGCACTGGCATCAACCTGACCTTCGGAGCGTACCAGATTTACATCAACCACTGGGGAACCCTCCGCCTCACGGATAGCACCCGAGCACCCGCAGCAACAGCCGTTACAGCAGCGATTGAAGCAACACCCACCCGCGCGGCGACCCTGCGAGTTAGCCACGAATCCCAACCCAACAAAGGACGACACGACATTCGCGACTACTCGAGTGGACCGACATCATGGAAGAAATGCAACATGCACGCAAGCAAGACAGCAGTCATGACGGAAGTTCACGAGCCAACCGCAAATGACAAAGGCCAAGACGACGACTCGAGCAGTCGTCGAGACGCTCGCGTAAGCAGCAAAACCAGTGATCCCGACAACATCGGCCAGATCACCGTCACACTTCGAGAACCAGGAACCATACCAAGAAAAGTGTACAAAGAACTGGAGCACAGGAATCACAGGAGCGACGAGCCAGAAAGCAGCAAGCGCCAGACCCCAGGCACGGCGAAAGAGGACCATCACGTAGAAAAAATCTACCTGTCCAAAGAAGCAATCGCCAGAATAAAGGACGCAGTAAAGCTCGGGAAACTACTCCCGGAAAACGCGACGCGAGACGAGCTTAGAGCATACAACAAATTGGCGAGTGACATCACCAAGAAAACAAGACAACAACGTCTAGAATTAGTGAAGCAAGGAAAAACCGTCATCGACTCGAGAACCAACCGCAAGCCACCCTCCAGAAGCAACCCTTCCGACTACGATTACCCTATCCGAGCCAGATCCAGATTCAGTAATCTGAAACACACGGACAAGAAGAAGGTAGCCCTCAAACTGGATGACGATTTCAAGCTAGAAGAGGACGACGATGAAGAAGAGCAACTCACGACAGCAGAGGCCCTTATAACTGCCCAGGAATACCTATCTCGCGCGCAGAAAGGCAGGAAGGGCGTTTTAGACCACAATACGACGATGGCATTCAAAATGATGAAAGACGCCATCACTTCCTCAGCACCTAAAAAAGCAGGCGCAAGGCGAGTCCCCCGCGAGCAGATTCCGGACAGAGACCCAGCTCACCCGACGATGACGACGACAGAAGAGACGACTGATGCAAGCGCCCAAACAAAAACAGAAACCACGACAGCAGCGACAACGGCAACAGACGCAACAACAACCGAAGTGACGCACGCGAAGACATAACACAGAACAAGGTCAATCGCGGAAGACGAAGACGGGCAGCCCGCGAAGAATACTCGAACGAGCAAGCTTCCGACGAGGACATAGAACCATGCGCAGCACTGTGCTTCACATGATCCATACGAGAAACACGGCTGCCGAAAGGTTGCAAGCTAAACTCCACAACGCACAAGAACGACGGGCTGGAGGAGCCAGAGGCATCGCTCGGCGACTACCTAAAAACCGTCAAATTCCAGCGAGGAACCAATATCACAGCAATGCAGTACATACAACTCATGCTCGAGAGCTCGGCGCGACACTGGCTGAAGAACCTGCTGCGAGGATCAATCAGTTCCTGGATGCAGTTCCGCAGCGCCTTCATCGAGAACTTCAAGTCCACCTACAAACGACCAGCATCACTCGAGGAGCTGAGGGCCTGCAAGCAAGGATCCAGAGAATCCCTGTGAGCATACATCCAGCGATGGACCATACTCAAAAACTCAGCCGAGGATATATCAGACTAAAGCATAATCGACGCATTCAGGAGGGGCTTGCAACGCATCGACTTCAAGGAGAAAATCGGGCATATGAAGGTCCGAACACTCGCACGACTACTAGAGCAAGCCAACAATTGGGCAGACGGAGAAGAATCCATGCGGAACGTATCAGAGATCCAGACAGCGCACTCAGAATGCGACTATGAATACTACACCGGCGACAGAGGATTCGACAGAAGAAGAAAACGCCCGAGGCGTAACTTCTACGACGACAGAGGACCCGAAATGGTCGCGGCCGGCTTCCCGGATGATAGAGACGGCAGACATCGAGATGACAGCAGAATGCAGCGTAGGGACAACCAAGAAGAAGCACCCCAAGTTCAGAAACGAGATTGGAGATCAAGGCAGCCGCGAGATGACGCCCGAGCGAATCGCTCGGCCAAAGAACAGCTCAACGGACCATGTACTCTACACGGGTTCAGAAACGAGCGCGGAGAACTCAGATCAGGACACACCCTCAGAAACTGCAGGCGCTTCATCGAGCTCTCAGAAGAAAAAAGCCGATCTACGACAACAACAGCACAACCTCTCACAAGCGTAGCAGTCGAGACCATCGCTCACAATGCACCACCAGCCCCTGCAATACCAGAAAGACAAGTAGCAGCAATCCAAGAGCGGCGAATGACACCCGAGGAAGAAGAAAAATACCCAGAAGCACATGGCCGGATTTACATGATACAAGAAGGAAGACCATCAAACAGGCAGCAGAAGCAGGTCACGGCACAAGTTTTCCTCGCAGTCTCCTCGCACCCCGCCGTCCCAGAATACTTACGCGGGTCCGAGACTGAGATTACCTTCTCCCGAGAAGACCACCCACCAGCCATACCGCGGCCAGGACACGTCGCATTAGTACTGGAAGCAAGAATTGGAAGCTACGACATGTCACGAGTCTTCATGGACGGTGGCGGCGGAATCAACATCATATTCACCAGAACCCTGGAAGAAATGCTCATCCAAAATTCGGCACTAAAAACCTCAGGCACAACCTTCCATGGAATTGTGCCAGGTAAAGCAGTCTACCCCCTAGGAAAAATAAGTCTCGAGGTGGTTTTTGGCAGGGCGAGTAACTTCCACAAGGAAACATTGGACTTCGAAGTGGTCGACTGGAAATCACAATACCACGCCATCCTAGGATGCCCAGCCTTCGTGCGCTTCATGGCAGTTCCACACTACGCCTACCTCAAGCTGAAAATGCCTGGTCCGCGAGGAGTGATCACAGTCAGCAGCAGATTCATCAGATCCGACCGCTGCGACAAAGAGTTCCACAAGAAATCAGAAACCTTCGGAGCACACCAAGTCAGAAGAGCTGCAGCATCAGAAGAAGAGGCCCTCCCATAGAAGCAAAAGGAGCAACCAGAGGACCCGCATGCTTCACACATCAAGAACCCATGCCAGTCCACCGCAGCAACTTACAATTCTTAGGGCTACCAAGCCATCGATCCAAATAAAAGGGTTGTCTTCAACAGCCCCCTCGTGTAAGCAACAACAGGAAGAATATTGAAAATATTTTGCCAAAAATTTCGCTCATTGGCACTCGGGGGCTCGCAGCAGCAGCCACCCCCCGAGGCGTTCTTCGCTTACGCGACTCAAAAATTGGCACTCGGGGCTCACAGCAGCAGCCACCCCCAGAGGCGTTCTTCGCTTATGCGACTCTGAGATGTCTGAATCCGCAAATGTTCTGACCAGGGCTGTAAATGATGCAGCGTCTCAGCGTGATACAGCCGAGCGTAAATTAAAGTCGGCACAAAAGAAGGTGGAGACACTCAAGGATAGTATTCACCGACTCGTATCAGCCATCTTTGGTGAGTCGGCAAAGCTGCTTTTTTGAATCTGGGTGTTCCAATTTTCTTTGTTGCTTTCTGATTTTGATCTCTTTTTTGTCTTTACAATAGGCAAAGATCATGATATTCTGGGTGAGATGCCTGCTATGAAGCTGACTTGCATGTTTGCTCTGGTCCAACAATTGTTTGAGGGTGCATGTAAAGCGATATGTGCGACTCAGCCCAAGCCCACAAGCATGAAGAGGATAACTGATATAATTGGTCCTTTCTCAGTTGTACCTGAGTGGGTAAAGCTGGGGAAGCGATCGGCTTGCTGTATGGGGGTGATCCGTGGCTTGGAGCTTGCCAAGGCATATCATCCTGGATTGAATTTGGATCGTCTGGCCGCCGGCTTCCCAGAGCTGAAGGCAGATGAGTCCAATTTTTCCAAGGAAGATTTCATCAAAGTGCATAAAGAGACTCGTCCCTTTTCCACCAAGATTGCTGATGACATCGAGTTAAGCCGATTAGAGACTGGATATGAGGAGAGCAACAAGAGGCGTCGGATCAATCTTCCGACTCCCGTCGAGATCTCTCTTCAGCCTCCTCCAAAGATTTCTTCAGAGCCGGCGAATCCTGTGGAGCCGTTTCCAGGAGGAGAAGAGGATGACTTGATGATGGATGATATTGCTGATGTGGACTTAATGGAAAGCCGCAACGAGATCTTGCTATCAGCAAATGTTGCCGGGTCTTCGTCTCAGGGCCAGGCCAATGTCCCATCATAAGCCTCTTGTTGAGAGAAAAAAACTTTTACAATATTTGTGCAGCCGTAGTACCGGGTTTGTAATATTGGGAAACGTGTCCCGTGACTTGTGACCATCATGTGGTCAGATACTTTTATGGCATTGAATTTGAAAGTTCCCTTTTTGGCTTTTGAATGCCAATCTTTATACTGCCATCCAGCTTTGTCTTTGGTTTTATTTTTTGCTTGTTTGAAGAAGCTCTCCCTTCCATCATGAGTTGTAGAAGGGGGCCATATTCCAACTTTACCCTGTTCACCAACTAGTGAAACAATTGAGAGTCGGCCAGCTTTATGGTGGGAAGGTTTTCAGAGGCCGACTTTATGAGTAGTCTGGCCATCTCTATTATATGTGAAACGACAAGTTTTTGTCGAATCATAGATACTTTCGAAGTATAATCCTCATGAGTCGGTATGATCATCGTTGCGTCATACCGACTCACGGAGACAGTTTTGAACTTGTAGTCCTTATGAGGTAGTGTGGTCACGTTTGCGTGCCGTACCGGGTCATCAAAGAAGAATTTTGTGTTTATGAAACTTCTGCTTCGAAATGATGTAGCCCCCAAGTGTCGGGTTGTCTTGCCTGCAACAACCTGGGACTTATAATTTCTTGCATATTTTCTGAAAAAGTTTTGAAGTGTTGCTCCCCAAGATTCGGTGTGCACAGTTGTGTGACGTACCGAGTCTCTATTTTAGAAGAAAACTTGAATTGTAGTCCCCATGAGTCGGTGTGTGCATCTATGTGCAGTGCCGAGTCACATAGGTCTATCTTTTAATCTGCCAAGTCACAAAAATATGACACGATGGGTTGTATTCCCTGCTTCCAAATAGGTCGGAAAGAGCCGGTTCGACGAATGTCGATATTCATATGTATGGCGAGAGCCATCGTGACCAAAGTCGACTTTATATATATGACAAGAGCCATCGCGACCGAAGTCGACTTTATATGTATGGCGAGAGCCAATGCGACCGAAGTCGACTTTATAGGTATGGCGTGAGCCGGTGCGACCGAAGTCGACTTTATGGGTACGGCGTGAGCCAGTGCGACCGAAGTCGACTTTATGGGTACGGCGTGAGCCAGTGCGACCGAAGTCGACTTTATGGGTATGGCGTGAGCCAGTGCGACCGAAGTCGACTTTATATATATGGCGAGAGCCAATGCGACCGAAGTCGACTTTATAGGTATGGCGTGAGCCAGTGCGACCGAAGTCGACTTTATAGGTATGGCATGAGCCAATGCAACCGAAGTCGACTTTATAATGCAGGAGATGCGATGCTGTTGAAATGTGAAATGTAATACAGTCGGCATGTGTGTATTGACAAACAGCCGGTCATATAGGGAAAAAACTTTGAGTTGTAGTCCCGATGAGTCGGCATGTGTGTGCTTTGACACATTGCCGAATCCACTAGGGATTTAAAAACATGCTTATAATGATGTATGCCAAAAGGTAAATTATGAATTGCTCATATAGAAGTCGACTCTGGATTCGTCTTTTCCTCATCTTCTCTTTGTTGAGAATTTTTTTGGGTTATCCATGAGTCAGAACTCCTCTGTATATCATCTCACTTTGATCAGTGTTTTTCCGTTTGATTTGGAACTTCTTCTTGAGAGTTTTTAGCCGGGTTTCGCGTATTTAGATCGTATGAGCATCGAACATACAGGCGATTATAGGGCGTGGAGTGCCACATGTATATGCCGAGTTTTCTTGGTTAAGACTCGATGAGTGTAGTCGAGCCCCCAAGATATCCCTGAAATAAGCTATATACATGTAATTACACATATGTGCCGGGTTTTCTCAGTTAAAGGTTTGATGAGTATCATCAAGCCCCCTGAACTTTCCCTGAAATAAACACATAAGTGCTCAGATAACAGTTGAGAGTTGATCAAGCTCCCAAGTTTCTAAGATAATAATGATGCAAAGTATGATACGTATGATGCAGTTGCATGTAAAGTGAGTATAGGATGTAATGCATGCAGGAGTCGTTGAGGCTATAGTCAATCGACGATGATTTTTTACAATAGACTTATTCATTGTATGTGGCGGGAGCCAGTAAATGAGTGTCAACTATTTATAGAGTGGCGAGAGCCGGTGCGATGAGAATCGACTTTATATGGTAAACGGCGATGGCCTTCTGCGACGTGAGTCGGCTTTTCGGTCTCTTTTTTTTACGACTTTAGGTATAGTAGGGACGGAGTCGGACGATATCCCATTTTTTTCATTTGTTGATAAGTATATGGGCTGCCGGCTTCTTTGTCTGCTTCCTGAGTCGGTAGGCTTCAATGAGCGGTATCTATTCTTTACTGTGATGAGGTGTTGGGGTGTCTCGTCCTTTGGCCTGTTTCCTGAGTTTGATAACCCGGGTCGGCTTTATATTGTGAACGAGTCCATGTTCTTATCACCAAGTGTCTTGGCCTCTTGCGGCTGTGTGAGCCGGTTGGGCCGTCGTCGTATCGACTTGCTTCTATAATGTTTTTCTCGATTTGGCGTATGTACTCCTGTATGAAGTAGCACTGATCCTAGGTGTGGTTAGCAAGGCGACCCGGTCCGGAAGGCTTTGGGAAAGATTCTTTCATGGCTTTGTCACAATCCCAGTGCCTTTTTTCTTTCCTTGGCGACCGTTCGTGCCTCCGGGAGTGGTTGATACTGTATTCCTGGGAGGTCGAGTTGTATTTGCGCTTTCTGTGGTGGTTCCGGGATTAACGTTGGGACTCCTCATGTTTTGCTTCACTGGACTCGGCATATCTGGTGACGGCATCCACGAGTCCCTTTAGGTCCTCGGCTATCTCCTTTATGTGTCTTAGCGCATTGGTTATAGGTGTAAGCCGGTGGCCTGTCGGCTCTTGAGCCCTGTCACACCGTATCTCCTGTGAAAGTCGATCTTGCGCTTCTGTGATACTTTTATGTTCCTAGGCCTTCCTCTGGTTTTCCTCTGTTCCGAATCAGTTGCTGCCACATGTTGGTGGTTCATAGTTCTGAGCCGTTTTCGCTTTTTGATGGATTTTGGGTGGTGTCATGCGTCTCATGAGCTGAATTGTTGAAGTAGGGAGCGTCTGGGTCATATTCTTCTAGATCGGATCCGAGTCTTCCTTCCCCGATGGATAGAATTGATCTGTTATCTGAGTATTTGTCTTCCTCTCGATATGAGTCGGCGCCGGAGAAACCATCCTTATCGTGGTTTGGGGTTCCGTCGGGGTGCTCCTATTCTGGGAGCTCGCCAATAAACCCGACGAAAGTGTGATGGAGGGCCATATCAGGCCGACTTGTCTCTTTGAAAGGAATCTGCTGATAGGTGGCTGCTGCGTTTTTCAGGCCGTAAAGCCTGATTGGTGGCTGCCTCTGCGTTTCCATATGGACTTTGTCTTGTTCAGGGGATATTTCCGGCTCATCACCCATCAAGGTTTCGACAAAGCATGTCAACTCCGGGGGATCGTTGATAAATCCGATAAAGGCGCGAACGGAGCCGACAAATCGCCGGCTTGCTGCTTCAGTAGGAGCATAATGATCCGGCTCCGGCTCCGACCCATTCAACCCGCCGATGAAGAGGTGGATGGAGCCGACTGGGACCTGATAGCCTGACTCAATGAAATCAGCTTCGGGCCCCCAGGTGGCGTCGTCAATGCAGAGCATTCCGCTCCGGCTTCTGGTGATTCGTCCAGTAACAAATCCTTCCATAACTTTTAGAGCTCCTCCTAGAATCTCAACACCTGTGAGCGCAGGCCCCACGGTTGTAGCCAACTGTCGTGGGAAAGTCACGACAGATATCCGTAGAGTCAGACTTATCATGGGAACTTTGCTGCGAGGCGAATTATAGGAGAGAGTCGACATAGACACAGGACTTGGCGGTTTACCCAGGTTCGGCCCCGTCGATGCGGTAAAAACCTACTCCTCATTTTTGACTATAGGGGGATCGACTCCTTAATAGGAAGAGTCGATCGTATCGATTACAGTGATGATGTTTCGCAACCTTAGTCTCGTGGAGAGCTAGGTTATAGCGCGAGTTGTCTAGTCCTGGCTTGAGGTAAGTTCTCGCTCTGGCTCCCGTGGACCTCGGCTTATAAAGGTGCTGGGTCCTGGGATTCCTAGACTCCTACACGATGTGGAGTTCTATTCTACTTTACAAGTTTTCTACCTGCTATACAAGGTAATTCGAATTCCTTCTAGAGCTTCAATCTTCATGCTTGGCACGTTAGACTCCTGGTTGGGTCTTCCTTGTGGGCCTTTATATGCAAGTCGGCCCGGAGGTTTCTAATGACGGGTCTATGGGCCTGATCCATCCCCCCAACAGACTCCCCGAGACCTAGCCAAGTATATACAGGCTGGGAGGGGAGACGTCTTGATCATCCAATATCCGATCTACTCTCCTGGTCTTGCGAGAACTCGCCTTGGCCTCCCTTGTAATCGCCCCCTCACGCAATAATATCGAGCAGGAAGTGCTTCTCCAGTTAGCCGACGAGTATCGTCCAACCTGTTCCTTCTCTATGACTAACCCAGGGTCCCTGACCATGGGATTTGCCGAGGCTGATCCTCGTCAACACCTATCCTATCCTTGCCCTCCTCTTTGCATCCCGACGAAGAAGAAGCAGTCAAGGCACACACACGTTGATCAAGTTATATTAAGATTATCTCAGTTGTTGTTGTCTATGAACAAGGAGTAGGTCTCAAGTCGTCCATAACCGTGGACACGACTTTTCGAAAAGATTTAACCCTGCAGGGGTGTACCAACTGCCCATTACAAGGCTCCGCATGCACGCCCATCTCTCTCAGTTGCTACCCATCACAGGCAACCATTTTATGATTTAGTTCCAAGAGATCCGAAACGACAGGTCCCTCTAGCTAACAACGAACAAATCCGGGTGGCCCCGGGGAGTCGACACCCAATTCAAAAGCTGGCCACGCTATCGGATCAGACTCTTCCGTTAGGCTAAGGTCGAGGTAACTGATCCCCTCACATGTGGGCAGCCCCCTAGCTCACCAGTGTGGACCAATAGAGAAACCATGTCCTCGCTGGCCCGGGCTATTTTAAAGGATATTTGCTAGGAGCGACCCGACAGACATATATGCATGGTTTCAAATGGTAAATCAGCTTTGGCAACCTCTAGAAAGTTTGAAGCTAGATAGGTAAGAAAAGGGGACCCCATAAAATCCCACACGTGGTTAGGCACGCTCAGTCTTAAAACCAATACCCGGAACTCGGGTCCTATGTGACTCGAATGGAACAAAGCGTCGGGGCCGGATAGCCTAGACCTTCCATCCTTCGTCGAATATAGTCAACATTATAATAATCATATCATCCACAACAATATAATAATGTGATAGCCCAATCCAAGGAGTAACAGGATAACAGTTGATAACATCCTAGCATGCATACTAAGCAGTGGATGAGCAGCGAGCAATAGTAACATAGGCGAACAAGGTTTTCTGAGATATGGAGGACATGGCTGTTTGGGTTTATTTGAGAGTCATGAATATGAAGTGGTAGGATCAAGCAATCGTTCTATCCTACACCTAGGCGCGAGTGAGCTGAAAGTTATAAGCATGATATATGCTCCCCCTTACCTGATGAGAGAGACGATCCGAAGGTGAAGTCGATCGCAAGCTCGCAACGTCTCCGAGAGGTACCCGCAGAAGCACACAAGAAGGAAACACTGGAAAAGACAATCGACGAGCAAGTATCTATTACTACGAAGCAATCACAAGCAATCATCAACAAGAAGGAAACACGAGACAACACATTACAGTATCACATCTATCGTCGAGAGCGGTTACTAACAGGTTAAGTGGAGTATTCCTCACACATGACGACACCGCACATTTGGAATTGTTCAAGTTGTTTAGCGACACAACATGAGCAAAGGTTGTTAACATGAAATCTCACTCAAGCATGGCATAGCGCACAAACATGACAAGAGGTGAAGCATAATATAAACTATCTATGCTAGTCAATTTAAGTGAGGCACAACCTAAACATAGCATTCCACTAAGTGCCTCATGACAATTTAAGTAATCGGTACTGTTCTGACCTAAACCATATTTTAGGTAGGTTAACAGCAGAAAAAAATGGCATAAACACAAAGTACATGAAATTCTAATCAAGTTACATATAAAGAACACTCCAAACGGAGTTACGGTTAAAAAGATACAAGCAATACAAGTTACGGGCACAATCTGCCAACATCAGGAAGCACACTTTAGAGCAATGCATAAACAGGATAATGAATGAAAACATGCTCACAAATGATATGCAACTAAAGTAGACATGGCAGGGAAGGCACGGCAAAAGGAATCATGCAAAAATGCATCATGGTTCACTAGTTATAAGCAACACAAAAAGCTATAAAACATTACTGGTCTAGGACTTAGTGAAAATTAGGAAAACAGGACAGAAACTGTTATCATCATGCTGTATAAACAGGGGTAAATCTATATGCAGAAGTGCAGCAACATGACATAGAAATATATGGGCATGAACCAGACATGATGGTGATCAGGTACAAACAAGAATCAAGGTCATAAGCATCACAGATCAAAAGATATTAAGCATGCAACATGGCATCGGAAAGTTACAGACTTGGTGAAAACAGAGGTGGCTGTCAACAACAGCAGGATAGCAACTTTGGAGCTAAGCATATCTATGACTAGAAATGTAAACATGACAATGCAATACATATAATGGAAGTAGACATGGCATAGATCAAAATGACATATTGCAATGCTCAATAGGATGCACGGTTAAAAAGATATTGGGCGGCAAAGTAGCAACTTTATATAAACAGCAACACTTATCATGAGGGTCACCACTTTGGAGCAAGAATTAATATAGCTACAGCATGCAAACATGACAAGAAATTGGATAGGATTGAATTAGACATGATGCTTAACAGCATGCAACAAGAATCAATAGCATAGGCCTCACGGATGTGTCACAATCATCAATCAAACTTGCAATAAACTAATGACAGCAGCACTTAACAGGAATTAGGAACAGTTAACAGTCTGGTGCCCACTTCAACAGTGATTAACAACATCAAGATGGCCTCAAATAAAAATGCTCACAAAAGATAGATTGAAGTACACACAATTCTAAACAAAATTCCTTTTGGGCGCAACGTCATCAGGTCTACGGTTTACTCGCAAATTACATCGCAAAACGGAAACAACAGCAAAAATCTACAGACTTAGCAAAACACAGATAAAAGGAAAAAAAACATAAAGAGAAAAAAAAGAGGGCCTCACCCAAGGTTGGGCTTAGCCCAACAGTGGATGAAGAGGTCGGCTCGGTGCTGGGTTCGGAGGGGCAGCCGGGGCGCCGGTGCTTGGTGGGCCGCGAGAGCAAGGCCGGATCTGGGCCGCGGGTGGCGTGCTGGCCCACGGCGGCGGCAACGCTGGCCGGCTCTAGCCCGTCTCCGCAACGGCAACCTCGGCGGCGGCTGCTACGCCGACGAGGGAGGCTGAGGGGAGGTCCGGTGAGGGCAGAGGAGGGGTTCGTAGCGACGAGGGTCGGCGGCCCGCGTGCAGGTCCATGGCGGCGGCGGGGCGTGCTCTGGTGGCGGGCGCGAAGCTCCCGACGGCTCCGATGGCAGCGACTCACGGCGACTCTTGTGGGAGAGTCAGGGAGGTGAGGAGAGGGAGGGAAGCGCACGCGGCCTGGAAACGGAGGAGGGGCGGCGCCGCTGGCCTGCGGGTGCGTCGGCGCGGCTGCTGGTGCTCGTCGGCGAGCGGCGCGGTGGAGGAGCTCCACGGCCGGCGACGTGCTCGGGCGCCAGATGGGTTTGGCCGGCACTGGCGGCGGCAGCTCAAGCCCGGCGCGGCACGAACTGCTGGGAGGAGCTGCGGGATCCCTCCAAGGGCGAGGTGGCGAGATCTGAGCCATTGATGGCCAGATCCGACGGCTGAGATGTGCCTGGAGCTAGGGTTTCGAAAATTGGGGGTCTATTTGGCAGATTTGGGGCAAAAATAGGGGGGTGGCTGCCATTTTGGCTTAGGGAAACCCTAGCAAGGGGTGGGAGAGTGGTGGTCTTTATATAGCCCAGGTGGCTGGCAGTTTCCAAAAACATCCCCGGTTTCTCTCTCGCGCGCGCACGGTGTTTACGTTTCTGACCGTCGGGGGTCCGCAGGACCTCTGATTTGGGTAAAACTTCGAACTGCGCGATCAGCGGGTCGAGCCGGCGGCGTTCACCTCGCGCTGGAACCATTCTGAGAACAGTTTCTGACGCGCTATAAAAATATCTCGTTTACTTATTAAACGGGGTTTTTGTTCCGTTGGCTGCGGCTGGTCTTGTGCAGTTTTCGCGATGGTGATCGGGTGAAACCCAGTGTCGCAAAGGTCGAGTGTCAGGGTGGCAAGGGTCGGTCTCCGTCCGATACGAGATAAGAGGGGGAAAATAATCGCCGATCGATAAATTGGGGATGCAAACACCGCAAACAAATTAGACAATCAAACCATTCACGCCAAAAACAAAAATATTAATTTTTGTGAAATCTTTGCTATTACAATACAACACCACCAACAAGGGATCTCGTCCCAAGATCCTGGACGATCCGGGGGAGAGGAGGGGAGAGAAAGGAGAGACGAAGATCTTCAACACCACCAACAAGGGACTCTGCTCCATGTCGAACGACGAACTTCTGTCGAGAAACTTTCCGCAGGGAGATGGCGACGTTAAAGAATGAAGCCATCAGGAGATCAAGAGGAAGAACGGCAATTCAAAGTGACGATCAAAGGAAGCATTCTCACTCAAATCGTGAGGATACTGGGCAAGAGGAATGAAGTCAACAGATGACCAAGATGTTAACCAGAGTCAGAGAAGCTAAAGGTACTACATGAATTCCCAAACCTGAGGTCGGAATTGAGACAATACGCTGCAAGCAAGGCATTGTAACTGTTCCAAAACTCCACACACTAAAGATCCTAGAGTTTGAAGGGGATAAGACGAGAATTAAAACATTTACAACACTTGTCCTGACCAAAGAAAGGGTAAGGAGTAAAAAGAATCCTACTCTCCGATAACTAACTTAGTAACTACAAAATAGTTTTTGTCTAGACTCGACTTCGGCCAGAAAAGGGGTCCTACGGTCGGTAAAGCTCTGATACCAAGTTGTAAGGCCCGATATGCGGTACTGTTCCAGATCTAAATGTTTCCAGCAAGATCCGGGGACGAAGCACATATCAGTCCTACCGCGACATATGACAATGTCATATGCCCCGGATTTCCAACATGATATCACAACATTACAACTACATGGATACAACATCTCATACAATCGGCATATAACTGCCTTAAATACATTACATCAGTGGAAGATACATGTCTGAGTACAGACTACATTCGAATGCCTAGCGGCAAAGGTAAAACACACAATTCCCGTACCACACGGGTCCAGGCTCTCTGTCGGGATCCGCCTAACTAGTCGTCGTCGAGTCTCCACGAAGGCGTCCAGAAGAAGAAGAGTCGAGGTAGTAATCAACTGCAGCGACCGATCAGGCAAAACATAAAAGGGAAAAGACAAGCAAGGGGTGATAATATATCAAAGTCTTGTAACTAACTTCTCACGGGTAAGAATGGGGATAGTGGTGAGGTTGCAGTCGCACTAGCAATATATGAGTGGCTCTCGGTCTATTTTAGAGTAAGATGAGAACCACGCATTCAATGAGGAATCGCCTCCAACAAGTCTTGCTATCAACTACTTACGCAAACATAACACCTATCCTATCCTTGTCCTCCTCTTCGCATCCCGACGAAGAAGAAGCAGTCAAGGCACACACACGTTGATCAAGTTATATTAAGATTATCTCAGGTGTTGTTGTCTATGAACAAGGAGTAGGTCTCAAGTCGTCCATAACCGTGGACACGACTTCTCGAAAAGATTTAACCCTGCAGGGGTGTGCCAACTGCCCATTACAAGGCTCCGCATGCACGCCCATCTCTCTTAGTTGCTACCCACACAGGCAACCATTTTATGATTTAGTTCCAAGAGATCCGAAAGGACAGGTCCCTCTAGCTAACAACGAACAAATCCGGGTGGCCCCGGGGAGTCGACACCCAATCCAAAAGCTGGCCACGCTCTTGGATCGGACTCTTCCGTCAGGCTAAGGTCGAGGTAACTGATCCCCTCACATGTGGGCAGCCCCCTAGCTCACCAGTGTGGACCAACAGAGAAACCATGTCTCCGCTGGCCCGAGTTATTTTAAAGGATATCTTCTAAGAGCGACCCGACAGACATATATGCATGGTTTCAAATGGTAAATCAGCTTGGGCCACCTCTAGAAATGTTTGAAGCTAGATAGGTAAGAAAAGGGGACCCCATAAAATCCCACACGCGGTTAGGCATGATCAGTCTTAAAACCAATACCCGGAACTCGGGTCCTAGGTGACTCGAATGGAACAAAGCGTCGGGGCGGGATACCCTAGACCTTCCATCCTTCGTCGAATATAGTCAACATTATAATAATCATATCATCCACAACAATATAATAATGTGATAGCCCAATTCAAGGAGTAACAAGATAACAGTTGATAACATCCTAGCATGCATACTAAGCTGTGGCTGAGCAGCGAGCAATAGTAACATAGCCGAACAAGGTTTTCTGGGGTGTGGAGGACATGGTTGTTTGGGTTTATTTGAGAGGCATGAATATGACGTGGTAGGATCAATCAATTGTTCTATCCTACACCTAGGCGCGAGTGATCTGAAAGTTATAAGCATGATATATGCTCCCCCTTACCTGATGAGAACACGATCCGAAGGTGAAGTCGATCGCAAGCTCGCAACGTCTCCGAGAGGTACCCGCGGAAGCACACAAGAAGGAAACACTGGAAAAGACAATCGACGAGCAATTATCTATTACTACGAAGCTATCACGAGAAATCATCAACAAGAAGGAAACACGAGACAACGCATTACGGTATCACATCTATCGTCGAGAGCGGTTACTAACAGGTTAAGTGGAGTATTCGTCACACACGACGATACCGCACATTTGGAATGGTTCAAGTTGTTTAGCTACACAACATGAGCAAAGGTTGTTAACATGGCATCTCACTCAAGAATGGAATAGCACACAAACATGACAAGAGGTGAATCATAAGATAAACTATCTATGCTAGTCAATTTAAGTGAGGCACAACCTAAACATGGCATTCCACTAAGTGCCTCACGACAATTAAAGTAATTGGTACTGTCCTTCCCTAAACCATATTTTAGGTTGTTTAAAAGCAGAAAATTATGGCATCAACACAAATGACATGAAATTCTAATCAAGTTACATATAAAGAACACTCCAAACGGAGTTACGGTTAAAAAGATACAAGCAATGCAAGTTACGGGCACAATCTGCCAACATCAGGAAGCACACTTTAGAGCAATGCATAAACAGGATAATGAACGAAAACATGCTCACAAATGATATGCAACTAAATTAGACATGTCAGGGAAGGCATGTCAAAAGGAATCATGGAAAAAGGCATCAGGGTTCACTAGTTATAAGCAACACAAAAAGCTATAAAACATTACTGGTCTAGGACTTAGTGAAAATCAGGAAAACAGGACAGAAATTGTTATCATCATGTTGTATAAACAGGGGTAAAGCTATATGCAAAAGTGCAGCAACATGACATAGCAATATATGTGCATGAACTAGACATGGTGTTGATCAGGTACAAACAAGAATCAAGGTCATAAGCATCACAGATCAAAAGATATTAAGCATGCAACATGGCATCGGAAAGTTACAGACTTTGTGAAAACAGAGGTGGCTGTCAACAACATCAGGATAGTAACTTTGGAGCTAAGCATATCTATGACCAGAAATGTAAACATGACAATGCAATACATATAATGGAAGTAGACATGGCAGATCAAAATGACATATTGCAATGCTCAATAGGATGCATGGTTAAAAAGATATAGGGCAACAAAGTAGCAACTTTATATAAACAGCAACACTAATCATCAGGGTCACCACTTTGGAGCAAGAATTAATATAGCTACGGCATGCAAACATGAAAAGTAATTGCATAGGATTTAAGTAGACATGATGCTTAGCAGTATGCAACAAGAATCAATAGCATAGGCCTCACGGATGTGTTACAATCATCAATCAAACTTGCTATAAACTAATGACAGCAGCACTTAACAGGAATTAGCAACAGTTAATAGTCTGGTGTCCAATTCAACAGTTAACAACATCAAGATGGCCTCAAATCCAAATGCTCACAAAAGATGGATTGAAGTACACACAATTCTAAACAAATTTCCTTTTGGGCGCAACGTCATCCGGGCTACGGTTTACTCGAAAATTACATCGCAAAACGGAAATAGCAGCAAAAGTCTACGGACTTAGCACAGATAAAAGGAAAAACATAAAGAGAAAAAAAAGGGCCTCACCCTAGGTTGGGCTCGGCCCAAAAGTGGCTGAAGAGGTCGGCGCGGTGCTGGGCTCGGAGGGGCAGCTGGGCCGTCGTTTCTTGGTGGGCCACGGGAGCAAGGCCGGATCTGGGTCGCGGATGGCGAGTTGGCCCACGGCGGCGGCGGCGCTGGCCGGCTCCAGCCCGTCTCCACGTCGGCAACCGCGGCGGCGGTCGCTACACCGGCGAGGCAGGCCGAGGGGAGGTCCGGCGAGGGCAGAGGAGGGGTTCGCGGCGACGAGGGTCGCCGGCCGGCGTGCAGGTCCATGGCGGCGGAGCGTCCTCCGGTGGCGGCGGTGAAGCTCCCCGACGGTGACTCGCGGCGGCTCCTGCGGGAGATTCAGGGAGGTGAGGAGAGGGAGGGAAGCGCATGCGGCCAGGAAACGGAGGAGGGGCGGCACGGCTGCCCTGCGGGTGCGTCGGCGCGGCTGCTGGCGCTCGCCGGCGAGCGGCGCGGTGGAGGAGCTCCACGGCCAGCGACGTGCTCGGGTGCCAGATGGGCTTTGCGGGCCCTGGTGCGGCGGCTCGGGCCCGGCGTAGCCCGAACGGCTGGGAGGAGCTGCGGGATCCCTCCAGGGGCGAGGTGGCGAGATCTGAGCCATTGATGGCCAGATCTTACGGCTGAGATCTTCCTGGAGCTAGGGTTTCAAAAATTGGGGGGTCTATTGGGCAGATTTGGGGCAAAAACAGGGGGTGGCTGCAATTTTGGCATAGGGGAAACCCTAGCAAGGGGTGGGAGAGTGGTGGTCTTTATATAGCCCAGGTGGCTGGCAGCTTGCAAAAACATCCCCGGTTTCTCTCTCGTGTGCGCGTTTACGTTTCTGACCGCCGGGGGTCCGCAGGACCTCCGATTCGGTTAAAACTTCGAACTGCGCGATCAGCGCGTCGAGCTTGCGGCGTTCACCTCGCACTGAAACCGTTCCGAGAATAGTTTCCGACGCGCTATAAATATATCCTGTTTACTTATTAAACGGGGGTTTTGTTCCATTGGCTGCAGCTGGTCTTGTGCGGTTTACGCGACGGTTATCGGGTGAAACCCCGTGTCGCAAAGGTCGAGTGTCAGGGTGTCAAGGGTCGGTCTCCGTACGGTACGAGATAAGAGGGGGAAAATAATTGTCGATCGATAAATCGGGGATGCAAACATCGCAAACAAATCAGACAATCAAACCATTCACACTGAAAACAAAAAAATTATTTTTTGTGAAATCTGGGCTGTTACAAGTTGTTCATCATCTCATCTAGAAGTTTTGTGGCAGCACCAAGTGTTGTTGACATAAAGGTTCCTCCCGCGGCCGAATTTAATAGGTTCCGCGAGGTAAAGTTCAAGCCTGCATAAAAAGTCTGGATAACCATCCAAGTAGTCAAAGCATGTGTAAGGCAATTCTTAACAATAGATTTCATACGTTACCAAGCTTGGGAAACATGTTCATTATCCAATTGCTTAAAATTCATAATATTACTCCTTAATTGGATAATCTTAGCAGGTGGGTAGTACTTCCCAATAAAATCATATTTGCACTTATCCCAAGAATTTATGCTATTCCTAGGCAAGGACTGAAACCAAATTTAAGCTCCTCCTCTCAAGGAGAAAGGAAAAAAGCTTAAGCTTAACAATATCACCTTCTACTTCTTTATACTTTTTCATATCACGAAGCTCAACAAAATTATTTAAGTGTAAAGCAGCATCATCTCCAGCACCGGAGAATTGTTCTCTCATAACAAGGTTTGACAAAGCAGGTTTAATTTCATAAGAAGTTGCTGAAGTAGCAGGTGTAGCAATAGGAGTGCAAATAAAATCATTGTTGTTGTGACTAGTGAAGTCACACAACTTGGTGTTTTCAGTGGTACCCATAGTAGCAGCAGCAAACAAGACAATCAATTTTTTTTGTGATTTTTGATAAAGGACACTAAAGCAAAAACTGAAAGGTAAACTAACAAGACTAAAAAGCAAAGATAAAAGATAGCATGCAACTCCCTTATCTTGAAGAGCGGAGTCCCCGGCAACGGCGCCTGAAATTAGCTTGATGGGACTAAAGTAGTGCTCCTCGTTGGCTACCCCAAGTGGAAGGTTGAGTTGTAGCGTGCCTAATTTCCCTCGGCAAAGATACCAAGGTTTTTCTCCCGTAAGACTCCAATGACGACAAGTAGGTGACAACGGCGCTAGAAATTACTAGCACGAGAGTTGACGTGGACCTGCACACAGATACAAATAACTTTTCTCCCAACGAGTACAAAGAGGTTGTCAATCTCTCCGGCCTTGCTGTTTAAAAAGGATCAAACACAAGAGATAAAAGGTAATGATAACTGCAACTAGAAAGTAAAACAAGAAGTAAATTGAGGGTGTAAACAGTGATGGAAATATGGACCGGGGTCCCATGAAGTTCACTAGTGATGTCTCTCTCCCAAAAGACGATAAACAGCTATGAAAGGTGAACAAATTACAGCTGGGCAATTGACAGGATTAAAAAAACACCGCAATGCTAACTATGCTACAAAAGAAAGGAAGAGGCTCAAAAGCATGGGCAGTACACCAAGATAAGTAGACAGAAATCCATCTGCATCTACTACTAATCATCCACCTTGAGATATCTATCCAGAACATCTCGCTGGTATTAAGTTGCGAGCCCCACCCAAAGTGTAAACCCAAAGCAACAAACAACTGCATTAAAAGAACTCCGCGTAAAGTAAACAATCCTTGCAACCGCGGTTACAAGCACCGTTGTTTTCCTCCTTGTGGCAACAACACATCCCCTAGACTCATGTTTCTCTCACTCAAGCTAGTCATCAGGGGGCATGAGCCCACACATGCATGACGCTCCCTCTTGGAGTTACTACCTACTACTTGGCCAAAGCAATAAACAGCAACGGAGAACATGCAAGAATTACTCAAGAACAAAAATATAAAAGGAGAAGAACCAAATATATTACTCATCACAATCTGAACATAATCTCATAATCCATCAGATCCCAGCAGACTCAACATAGCAACAGCAGAAAGAATTACATATGTGCCTTGACCATGTAGGGCAGCTCACAAGGTCTAATCCATGAGGAACAAAGAAGGGGAGAGGACATCACATAGATACCGATCATGGACCCATGGTCCGAGTTGGACTACTCACTGCTCATCCGGGAAGCGTCTATGGTGGTGAAGAAGCTCCCGGAGGTCAATCCTCGCTCCGGCAGGGTGCCAGGAAGAGGTCTTCTGGTTTTCCCGATATTGGAAGCGCGGCGGCGGCGAAACAGAGGCGAGATCGCGAAAAGGGCTCTGTCCTCGGGGGTGTCGGGACGAGAGAGATATATAGGCGAAGGGGGGCAGCCGGGGGGCACCAGGAGTCTAGGCGGCCTCCCAGCGAGGCCCACCCTAGGCCGCGCCCCCTGGCTGCCTGGGCACCAGGTGGGGCCCCTCGGCTCCCCTTCGGCACTCTGGAAACTTCTGGTACGCTAATTTTTATATATTTTTCCTGGAATTTTTCTGGAACTTTAAGTAATGAGAAAACCTGAAATAAAAAGACAGCAGAAAAAAGAAAATGACACTGGGGTGCAGTGAGTTAATAGGTTAGTCCAAATATGATAAAAATATATCAAAAGCATAGCAATATCACCCAAAACATGCATAGAGCAAGCAGAAATTATAGATACGTTTGGGACGTATCATTTGTCGGTTGCAATACCGGTGCTCGTTGATCCGTCCAACGCAGTAATTTGTAGTGTCGGTTCTAGCAGAACCTCCCGTTAGTAGCTCGTCGATGCCGCTTGCCTATTGCAACACCGGTGTTCACTGGTCACTAAAAAAACTAAAGCAACAAAATTTCGAGTACTCGATTGAAGCAAAAAAAACATTTATCAGTTCCAACAAAAACCTCCCATACTCGGTTGAAAAAAAACAATAATGATTCCAATAAAACTTAATCAGTTCCAACAAAATTTCTCTCCCCTCGTTGGTTACCCCAAGTGGAAGGTTAAGAAGTAGACAACAGAAAATTTCCCTCAGTGAAGATACCCAGGTTTAATCGACCAGTTGTACTCCAAGTAATGCAAGTAGGTGACAACGACGCCATAAATTACTTCTGGTTAAGGAGTTGTTGTGGTCCTGCACACAACAACAAATAACTTTGCTCCCAACGAGTCAGAGAGGTTGTCAATCACTCCGGTCTTGTTGTTTACAAAGGATCAAAAGTTCAAAACACAAGAAGGAATAGTAGTGATGATTGCAACGAAAAGGAAATAAAAGCAGTAAATGATTGAGGTGTAAACAATGGTGGAAATATGGACCGGGGTCCCATGATGTTCACTAGTGATGTCTCTCTCCCAAAAGACGATAAAACAACTATGTTGGGTGAACAAATTACAGCTAGACAATTGACAGAATTATAAACGCATCGCAATGCTAATTATGCTACAAGAAAGCTACAGGCTCAATTGTATGGGCAGTACGCCAAGACAACTAGACCATTTATTCATCATCATCTAGTCACTAATCATCCAGCTTGAGATATCTATCCAAAACATCTCGCTAGTATTAAGCTGCGAGCCCCACCCAAAGTGTAAACTCAAAGCAATAGACAACTGCATTAACAAACTATGCGTAAGGTAAAAAATCCTTGCAACCGCAGTTACAAGAACCGTTGTTTCTCCCTGGTGGAAACAACACATCCCCTAGTCTCATGTTTCTGTCACTCGGGATAGACATCGGGGGGCATGAACCCATAATCATGCATAACGCTCCCTCTTGGAGTTCCGATCTACTACTTGGCCAAAGCAATAAAAAGCAACGGAGAACATGCAAGAATACTCAAGAACAAATATATAAAAAGAGAACCAAATATATAACTCATCACAATCTGAACATAATCTCATAATCCATTGGATCCCAACAAACATCGCATAGAAACAACATAACCAATACATAGATGCATTGATCATGTAGGGTAGGTCACAAGGGCTAAGAATTGAAGCACAAGATTGGAGAGAAGACATAACATAGCTACTGGTCATGGCCCCATGGTCCAAGGGGAGTACTCACGACACATCCGGGAAGAGCTCATGGTGGTGGAGAAGATCCCTGTAACAGCCCAAAACTAGCAATTCCATAAAAATTTGCACTTTTCTTTTTCCCATTGGGGATAATAATTTGCACATTTAACCTTTTCCATAATCCATGTGACAGAAAAATGCCCAAGCATTTTTATGATTACTTAAAAGGATTATCTTGAATTCTTTCTTTTCTTTCTTTTCCTGGCATTGCCATTTTTTTCAAGCCTCATCTTTTCTCCCCTAAGCAAGATATTTTGGAAATCATCATGTTTTGCCATGATGAAGGCCTATGCCAAATTCCAAGATTTTTCCCTCCAAGAAAATGGGGTTGTAGTTCAAATGGCCTTTGAGTTAATTCGAAATCCATTTGAAATACTTAAACATTTTGGACCCAATTTATTTTCTAAAAATCATATAAATAATGTAGATTGAGAATCATATTGTAATATGATTTTTTTGTCTCCATTATCTATTTTATTTTGGTATTTTGTCTGTTGTCATCTTATAGATGAATAAAATTCAGAAAAGCATCAAGTGGCCTTGCCCCCCTTTTCTTTTCTTTCCAGCCCATCTCCCCTCCTCTCAGCCCAGCCTAACTCCTCTCTCCCCCCAGCCCAAACCGAGCCTCTTTGTTTTTCCCCTCTCCCACTCTCCTGGCCCCACATGTCATCCCCTCATCCTTTGCTTTGCTCTCCCTCTCCTCTCTCAGCCATGGCCGAGATCACATGGGTGGAGCCCCTCGCAGCCTCTCTCTCCTTCCCCCTTATAGCATCCTCTCTTGCCCCGAACCCTAGCGGCTTCCCCTCTCCCCTATCCCTCACGTCGCCATCTTCCTTTCCCCTCTCTTTCTCTTCTTCTTCTCCCCTGATTTGATCCTCCATGGACAGGAGCCAAGGTCCAATTTTTTCGACCATCATGGACGAGACGTCGTCATCCCGGTGTTGTCCTCCAGTTCTCCATGGTCCTCGCGTCGCTGACGTCTCGCTCAAGGAGGAGGAGCCAGGAGCCGAGCGTCGACGCCCCTGCCTCGTCTCCGTCTGCTTTGCCGTCGTCCGCGTCTTGTCTTCCCCGCGTCCGGCGATCGCCGACTGCGTCCTCGTCCTCGCCGGCTAGCCGCCATCTTCATCGAGTCGATCGACGACCACGACTCCCCTCAGTGAGCCACGCTTCCTCCTCCTCCCTTCCTCTAATGTCCTCGCTTAGACATTGACATGTAGCCTCGTAGTTCCCCTGTTTCGTTCATCTGTTGTTGTCGTGTCCGCTGTGTAGCTCTCATACGCCTGTGTTCCTGTTCGCCGTCGTGGTCGGGTGGCCGTCGCCGGCAGCCCGTCTGTCCGGGTTGAGCCCAGGGCGCATGCACCCGTGCTGTAGCATGCCCCAGGGCAATGCCTTTTGGCCTCCAAAGGCCATGGCTTGGTTATCCTAGGCACGCTTGTGGCCTTCCTCCATCCCGCGGTACAGGCCAGTGGCAGCCGCGCACGTCCAGTTCACGCCCAAGGCGACCCTGGCCTCCCTATGCCGTCCTCTCCTCAGCAGATCGCCGCGGATGCAGCCGTTCTACTGAAGAAAGTCTTTAGTTTCCACAGTTCGGCCCTGTCATTTTTCTTCAGTTCTTGATTCAGTTTGCGCCCATTCTTAGTTTTTTCTTCTGTTAGCTTTGCAATGTGTCAAGATCTGTAGGTGTAGCGCAGTGGCTTTGTTTCCGTTAGTTACCATGAGATCCTACGATCGATTCCCAGCCGGCGCATGGAGCCCCCTTTGCTCCTTTTATTTTTCTTTCAGGTTCAGTTAACTGCATCTTCATTTCAGTTGTCGTCAGTTATCCTGCGCGTATAAGTTAGGTTGTGTAGATCCTTATTTCTATCATGACTTGTGACCTTTGTGAAGTGGTGTGGGCGCCTGGTTTGCAGCCGTGAGGTCTCTGGTTCGATCCCCCATAGGACCGAATTAAACCCTCCTTTTGTTTTGCTCCAGCGTGATGTTGGGCTCGGCCCAATTGCATTCTTCGCCCGTGGGCGCTCCATAGAGGGATGCACCGCGAGGGTTTGGGCCAAATCGGCAGAAGCCAGCCCGTGGTGGTTCCCCCCCCCCTTTTCTGTTTGACTCATTCAAATCAATTGAATCTAGTCAATCTGCCCCTTTTTGCATTGTTAGTAACATGTGCATCCTAGCTCCATTTTAATCATGTCATACATGTTTTTGGGCTAGAAAAATATGAGGAATAAGGTGGTGATGTTCACATTTCTATTTGAGCTAGCATTATTTTGGTGATGATGCATTTTGCGCATAACCCCTCGTAGGTTGCCCATGATGCGATTGTTCTATTTTGGATTCCCGTGTTTCGAGCATCGTAGTTCCTTCGTTCACCGTAGCTTTCAGTAGCATAGTCTCTCTCTTTATTTAATTGCTTGCAATAGATTGAATTAATTGCATCATACCATGCCATGTCATATTGCACCTATTTAAGTTAAGAAATCCCAACGTGAGGACTATCTTCACTAGTGGGCAATTCTTGTTCATGTCTTGTTTAAATCTCCGCATATGCCATGATCATGCATCATAACAACTACAACATAAGGAATCCTCCGGATTCATTAATCACCTACCCAACACGTATGAAGATTATCGGTAACATTGCACACTTACTTCCCGATGCTTCATTTAAACTTGCATATCCTTATTTTCATGCCATGCTATTAAAATGTCATGCATCATACTTGATCGTGCTTGTTTGTTTATTGCTTGCTTGTGTTGCGTTGTTGTAATAGTATGCATCTCCGTTGCTTGCTTTCCAGTGTTTGCTTCCTGTGTGCTCCCACGGATACTCTCGGTGACGTTGCGAGTTTGCGATCGGCTACACCTTCGGAACCCGACTTATCAACAGGCAAGGACTATACATTACTTATGATCCATTCTATTATAACCAGCGGTTTGCATGCTATTCTAGGTTATGTTTGATGTTTGATCCTACCACATGTTTACAACCTCTCTTAAACCGATACAGCCATGTCCCCTCCCAGCAAACCATGTACTGCTATGTTACTATTGCTCGTTGCTTAGCCCCTGCTTTGTATGCATGCTTAGGATGCTATGAATGTTACCCCCTGTTTCTCCTTGGATTGGGCTATCACACTATTATATTGTTGTGGATGATATGATTATTATAAATGTTGACTATACTCGACGAAGGATGGAAGGTCTAGGCTATCCAGCCGAGTTCCGGGTATTGTGTCTCTTGACGAGCGTGCCTAACCGCGCGTGGGATGCTATGGGGTCCCCTTTTCTTACCTACCTAGCTTCAAACATTTCTAGTGGTGGCCCAAGCTGATTTACCATTTGAAACGTGTGTGTGACTGGTCCGCGGCCGGCAGATTTCAAACAACTTGGGCCAGCGGAGACATGGTTTCTCTTGTTGGTCCACCCATGGAGCTAGGGGGCTGCCCACATGGTTTGGGTAGCTAACCCGACCTCGTCCAAACGGTAGAGGCCAATTCGAGAGCGCGGCCGGCTTTTGAGTTGGATGTCGACTCACGGGGGGCCACCCGAATTTGTGCGTTGTTAGTTAGAGGGACTTGTCGTGCCGGATCTCTCGGAACTAAATCATAAAATGGTTGCCTATGGTGGGTAGCAACTGAGAGAGATGGGCGTGCGTGCGGAACCTTGTAATGGGCAGTTGGTACACCCCTGCAGGGTTAAAAAAATTCGAGAAGCCGTGTCCACGGTTATGGACGACTTGAGACCTACTCCTTGTTCATAGACAACAACAACTGAGATAATCATAATAACTTGATCAACGTGTGTGTGCCTTGACTGTTTCTTCTTCGTCGGGATGCGAAGAGGAGGACAAGGATAGGATAGGTGTTATGGATGCGTAAGTAGGTGGATAGCAGACTTGTTGGAGGCGATTCCTCATCGAATGCTTGGCTTCTTATCTTGCTCTCTAGATCGTTAGCCACTTCATAAATGCTAGTGCGGCAGCAACCTCGCCACTTACCCCATCCTTACCGTAAACTACTAGTTATCCTAGAATGACGAGTGATGAAGTCCTTGCTGGGTCAGTTGACCACTACAGTTGGATGCTGAGTACTTCTGTACTCATGATACTACCCCCAAACTCTTTTCAGGGTTCTTGATCGACGACAGATATGGTGATCGACGTTTCACGTGGAGACTCGACAACTACTAGTTAGGCGGATCCTGGCGGAGGGCCTGGACCCGTGTGGTTATGGGAATCGATGATTTTATCTTTGCCAATAGGCATTTGATTGTAGTCTGTACTCAGACATTTATCTTTCGTTGATGTATGTATTAAGGCAGTTGTATGCCGATTGTATGAGATGTTGTATCCTTGTAGCTGTAATGTTGTGATATCATGTTGGAAATCCGGGGTACATGGCATTGTCATATGTCGCGGTGGGACCGATATGTGCTTTGTCCCCGGATCTGCATCGAACATCTAGATCTAGAACAGTACCGCATATCGGGCCTTACAACTTGGTATCAGAGCCTTACCGACTATAGGATCCCTTTACTGGTCGAAGTTGAGTCTAGACAAAAATTATTTTGTAGTTACTAAGTTAGTTATCGGAGAGTAGGATTCTTTTTACTCCTTATCCCCTCCCTCTGGTAAGGAAGTGTGACGTAATGTTTTCTCTTTCAACTTATCCTCTTCAAAACCAAAAATAGGTTCTCGTTTAGGAGATTTCAATCGGAGCAATACTTTATCAGCAGCGGGTTGGTCGGCGTACTTCGAACTGGCTGAGCATGGCTCGTGGTCTTGTCACTCTACATCGACAAACGTGCGGCCCACGTGAAACAGCGAACCAGGTTGCCTGGTTGTTATCAAACTAAATGATTCTGAACCTCCCGCTTCGTTTGTCCCCCTTTGTCCGCTGTAGTCGGCACTGTGTGGCGATCCTCCGCTGTCCCGTCTCGTTGTCCAGGTTTTCGCACCTTCCTGAGTGATGTTATTGTAGAAATGCTAGTATAGTATTGTTTCGATTCGGATTCTCATGTTTCGTGGTATCCAGTAGTACCTAGGTAATCTTTTATGAAAACCTTGAATTTCTTTCGCCGAGTGGAATAAGTTTTGTTTTGATATCCTCTCGTTGAATCCGAGCTTGCAATCAATTAGTTTCCTGCACCTATGGAAGCTTCTTCTCCAATATCGGCATCTCGAGTCAGGTTGGATCCTGACGGAGCAAACATCGTTTTCACGATGAGCAAGTCCTTGTTGGTGATGTCAGGAAGTTTCACCCCTCGTTCGATCTTCCTTCTTGCAACATCTTGGTCCCTTCCCCCTGGGTTATGCCGGATCTCGGGACGAGATCCTCTGTTGGTGGTGGCGAGTTGTAACAGCCCAAAACTAGAAATTCCATAAAAAATTGCACTTTTATATTTCCCATTGGGGATAATAATTTGCACATTTAACCTTTGCCATAATCCATGTGACAGAAAAATGCCCAAGCCTTTTTATGATTACTTAAAAGGATTATCTTGAATTCTTTCTTTTCTTTCTTTTCCTGACATTGCCATTTTTTTTCAAGCCTCATCTTTTCTCCCCTAAGCAAGATATTTTGGAAATCATCATGTTTTTCCAAGATGAAGGCCTATGCCAAATTCCAAGATTTTCCCTCCAAGAAAATGGGGTTGTAGTTCAAATGGCCTTTGAATTAATTCGAAAGCCATTTGAAATACTTAAACATTTTGGACACAATTTATTTTCTAAAAATCTTATAAATAATGTAGATTGAGAATTATATTGTAATATGATTTTTTGTCTCCATTATCTATTTTATTTTGGTATTTTCTCTGCTGTCATTTTATAGATGAATAAAATTCAGAAAAGCATCAAGTGGCCTTGCCCCCCTTTTCTTTTCTCTCCAGCCCATCTCCCCTCCTCTCAGCCCATCCTAACTCCTCTCTTCCCCCAGCCCAAACCGAGCCTCTTTGTTTTTTCCCTCTCCCACTCTCCTGGCCCCACATGTCGTCCCCTCCTCCTTTACTTTTCTCTCCCTCTCCTCTCTCAGCCATGGCCGAGAGCACATGGGTGGAGCCCCATGGCAGCCTCTCTCTCCTTCCCCCTTATAGCCTCCTCTCCTACCCCGAACCCTAGCGGCTTCCCCTCTCCCCTATCCCTCGCGCCGCCATCTTCCTTTCCCCTCTCTTTCTCTTCTTCTTCTCCCCTGATTTGATCCTCCATGGACAGGAGCCGAGATCCAATTTATTCGACCATCATGGACGAGACGTCGTCATCCCGGTGTTGTCCTCAAGTTCGTCGTGGTCCTCGCGTCGCCGACGTCTCGCTCAAGGAGGAGGAGCCAGGATCCGAGCATCGACGCCCTTGCCTCGTCTCTGTCTGCTTCGCTGTCATCCGCGTCTTGTCTTCCCCGCGTCAGGCGATCGCTGCCTGCGTCCTCGTCCTCGCCGACTAGCCGCCGTCTTCATCGAGCCGATCGACGACCACGACTCCCCTCAGTGAGTCGCGCTTCCTCCTCCTCCCTGCCTCTCATCTCCTCGCTGTAGACATCGACATGTAGCCTCGTAGTTCCCCTGTTCCGTTCATCCGTTGTAGTCGTGTCCGCTGTGTAGCCCTCATACGCGCGTGTTCCTGTTCGCTGTCGTGGTCGGGTGGCCGTCGCCAGCAGCCCGTCCGTCCGGGTTGAGCCCAGGGCGCATGCACCCGTGCTGTAGCATGCCCCAGGGCCATGCCTTTTGGCCTCCAAAGGCCATGGCTTGATTATCCTAGGCACGCCCGTGGCCTTCCTCCATCCCGCGGTCCAGGCCAGTGGCAGCCGCGCACGTCCAGTGCACGCCCAAGGCGACCCTGGCCTCCCTATGCCGTACTCTCCTCAGCAGATCACCGCGGATGCAGCCGTTCTACTGAAGAAAGTCTTTAGTTTCCATAGTTCGCCCCTGTCGTTTTTCTTCAGTTCTTGGTTCAGTTAGCGCCCATTCTTAGTGTTTTATTCTGTTAGCTTGGCAAAGTGTCAAGATCTGTAGGTGTAGCGCAGTGGCTTGGCCTCTCCATTGGATCGATTCCCAGCCGACGCATGGAGCCCCCTTTGCTCCTTTTATTTTTCTTTCAGGTTCAATTAACTGCATCTTCATTTCAGTTTTTGTCAGTTATCATGCGCGTATAAGTTAGGTTGCGTAGATCCTTATTTCTATCATGACTTGTTCCCTTGGTGCAGTGTTTTGGGCGCCTGGTTTGCAACCGTGAGGTCTCTGATTCAATCCCCATAGGACCGAATTAAACCCTCCTTTTGTTTTGCTCCAGCGTGATGTTGGGCTCGGCCCAGTTGCATTCTTCGCCCGTGGGCGCTCCATAGAGGGCTGCACCGCGATGGTTTGGGCCAAATCGGCCGAAGCCAGTCCGTGGAGGTTTTTCCCCCTTTTTATGCTTGACTAATTCAAATTAATTGAATCTAGTCAATCTGCCCCTTTTTTGCATTGTTAGTAACATGTGCATCCTAGCTCCATTTTAATCATGTCATACATGTTTTTGGGCTAGAAAAATACGAGGAATAAGGTGGTGATGTTCACATTTCTATTTGAGCTAGCATTATTTTTGTGATGGTGCATTTTGTGCATAACCCCTCGTAGGTTGCCCATGATGCGATTGTTCCATTTTGGATTCCCGTGTTTCGAACATCGTAGTTCCTTCGTTCATCGTAGCATTCGGTAGCATAGTCTCTCTCTCTTTATTTAATTTCTTGCAATAGATTGAATTATTTGCATCATACCATGCCATGTCATATTGCACCTATTTAAGTTAATAAATCCCAACGTGAGGACTATCTTCACGAGTGGGCAATTCTTGTTCATGTCTTGTTTAAATCTCCGCATATGCCATGATCATGCATCATAACAACTACAACATAAGGAATCCTCCGGATTCATTAATCACCTACCCAATGCGTATGAAGATTATCGGTAAAATTGCACCCTTACTTCCCGATGCTTCATTTAAACTTGCATATCCTTATGTTCATGCCATGCTATTAAAATGTCATGCATCATACTTGATCGTGCTTGTTTGTTTATTGCTTGCTTGTGTTGCGCTATAGTAATAGTATGCATCTCCGTTGCTTGCTTTCCAGTGTTTACTTCCTGTGTGCTCTCGCGGATACTCTCGGTGACGTTGCAAGTTTGCGATCGGCTACACCTTCGGAACCCGACTTATCAACAGGCAAGGATTATACATTACTTACGATCCATTCTATTATAACCAGCGGTTTGCATGCTAGTCTAGGTTAGGTTTGATGTTTGATCCTACCACATGTTTACAACCTATCTAAAACCGATACAGCCATGTCCCCTCCCAGCAAACCATGTACTGCTATGTTACTATTGCTCGTTGCTTAGCCCCTTCTTAGTATGCATGCTTAGGATGCTACGAATGTTACCCCCTGTTACTCCTTGGATTGGGCTATCACACTATTATATTGTTGTGGATGATATGATTATTATAAATGTTGACTATACTCGACGAAGGATGGAAGGTCTAGGCTATCCCGCCCCGATGCTTTGTTCCATTCGAGTCACCTAGGACCCGAGTTCCGATTATTGTGTGTCTTGACGAGCGTGCCTAACCGCGTGTGGGATGCTATGGGGTCCCCTTTTCTTACCTACCTAGCTTCAAACATTTCTAGTGGTGGCCCAAGCTGATTTACCATTTGAAACGTGTGTGTGACTGGTCCGCGGCCGGCAGATTTCAAACAACTTGGGCCAGCGGAGACATGGTTTCTCTTGTTGGTCCACCCCAGGGAGCTAGGGGGCTGCTCACATGGTTTGGGTAGCTAACCCGACCTCGTCCAGACGGTAGAGGCAAATTCGAGAGCGCGGCCGGCTTTTGAGTTGGATGTCGACTCACCGGGGGCCACCCGGATTTGTGCGTTGTTAGTTAGAGGGACCTGTCGTACCGGATCTCTCGGAACTAGATCATAAAATGGCTGCCTATGATGGATAGCAACTGAGAGAGATGGGCGTGCGTGCGGAGCCTTGTAATGGGCAGTTTGTAAGGCCCGATATGCAATACTGTTCCAGATCTTGGTGTTTCCACCCAGATCTAGGGACGCAGCACATATCGGTCCCACCGCGACATATGACAAAGCCGGCCCCGGATTTCCAACATGATATCACAACATTACAGATACAAGGATACAACATCTCATACAATCAGCATACAACTGCCTCAAATACAATACAACAGCGGAAGATACATGTCTGAGTACAGACTACAATCAAATGCCTACTGGCAAAGATAAAAACATCGATCCCATAACCACATGGGTCCAGGCCCTCCGCCGGGATCCGCCTAACTAGTCGTCTTCGAGTCTCCACGTGAAATATCGATCACCATTCCTGTTGTCGATCAAGAACCCTGAAAAAAGTTTGGGGGTAGTATCATGAGTATAGAAGTACTCAGCATCCAACTGTAGTGGTCATCTGACCCAGCAAGGACTTCATCACTCGTCATTCTAGGACAACTAGTAGTTTACGGTAAGGAAGGGGTAAGTGGTGAGGTTGTTGCCGCACTAGCATTTATGAAGTGGCTAACGATCTAGAGAGCACGATAAGTAGCCAAGCATTCGATGAGGAATCGCCTCCAACAAGTCTTGCTATCAACTACTTACGCAAACATAACACCTATCCTATCCTTGTCCTCCTCTTCGCATCCCGACGAAGAAGAAGCAGTCAAGGCACACACACACGTTGATCAAGTTATATTAAGATTATCTCAGTTGTTGTTGTCTATGAACAAGGAGTAGGTCTCAAGTCGTCCATAACCGTGGACACGGCTTCTCGAAAAGATTTAACCCTGCAGGGGTGTGCCAACTGCCCATTACAAGGCTCCGCATGCACGCCCATCTCTCTCAGTTGCTACCCATCACAGGCAACCATTTTATGATTTAGTTCCAAGAGATCCAAAACGACAAGTCCCTCTAACTAACAACGAACAAATCCGGGTGGCCCCCGGTGAGTCGACATCCATCTCAGGAGCCGGCCGCGCTCTCGATCTGGTCTCAACCCTCTATCGCAGGTTTGGATAGCCGGTCAATCACACATGGGAAACCGGGTCCTCAGCCGGACAAGGTGGGCCAGCAAGGGAACTATGTCCTCACTGGTCCAGATTGGTTTGTAAACAACTGGCGGCCGACCAGCACACACACGGTTTCAAATGGTAAATCAGCTTGGTCCACACTAGAAATGTTTGAAGCTAGGTAGGTAAGAAAAGGGGACCCCATAAAATCCCACACGCGGTTAGGCACGCTCAGTCTTAAAACCAATACCCGGAACTCGGATCCTAGGTGACTCGAATGGAACAAAGCGTCGGGGCGGGATAGCCTAGACCTTCCATCCTTCGTCGAATATAGTCAACATTTATAGTAATCAATATCATCAACAACAATATAATAATAATGTGATATCCCAAACCAAGTAGTAACAGGGTAACATCGTAGCATCCTAAGCATGCATACTAAGCAGGGGCTGAGCAACGAGCAATAGTAACATAGCAGTACATGGTTTGCTGGGAGGGGACATGGCTGTATCGGTTTGAAAGAGGCTGTAAACATCTGGTAGGATCAAACATCGAGCCTAACCTAGACTAGCATGCAAACCGCTGGTTGAAATAGAATGGATCATAAGTAATGTATAGTCCTTGCCTGTTGATAAGTCGGGTTCCAAAGGTGTAGTTGATCGCAAGCTCGCATCGTCTCCGAGAGGTACCCGCGGAAGCACATAAGACAGTAAACACTGGAAAGCAATCAACGAGCAAGCACTCTATTACTACGAGGCAAACACGAGCAAACATCAACAAGAAGGCAACACGAGACATCGCACCTACCGTCGAGAGCGGTTACTAACAGGTTAAGTGGAGTACTCGTCACACACGACGATACCGCACATTTAGAAAGGTTCGAGTTGTTTAGCTACAGGTGATCAACAAAGGTTGTTAACATGGCATCTCACTCAATCTTGGCATAGCACGCAAACATGTCAAGAGGTGAAGCATAAATAAACTGCCTAAGCTAGTCAATTTAAGTGGGGTGAAATCCTAGACATGGCAAACTATTGCGGACCCCACGATAAAAATGGAATTTGGTACTTTTTTCACCTAAACAATATTTTATTATTTTATTTAGCAAGAAAGAACAGCATAAACACAATCTACATGCAATTCTAGTCAAGTTACATATAAGAAACATTTTAATCAGCGCAACGGTTGAAAAGTTATGGCAGTTACAGTTACAGTGGCAAGCAGTTGTAATTAGCAGGTCAACAACATGTAAAAAAAGTCAAACATGGCAACAAACAACATTTTAATAATCTACAAAAAAAACTAAGCAATTTACATGTTTAAAGCGTCGCGATCCGAGCTACCGTTAAAAAGATATAGCTACCGCAAGAAAATAATACAATCTGCCAATTTAATAAATAAACAGAGAAAAAAACAGTTAACAGGCCGAATCTGAAGCTATTGGGCCCAACAGTGCAACAACAATAATAAAAAGAAAAGAAAAAAAAGGTGAGGCGTCCTCACCATGGGTCGGCCAACTACAACGCAGGAAAAAAAGGGAAAGGCCAGGGCGCTCACCCTAGCGGGCTGAGGCCCAGGTCTGGGAGGCGGATCGGGCTGTGTGGCCAAGCTGGGCCGCAGGAGATGCTCGGGCCCACGTGGCTGGCGGTGGAGGTTGGCCTGCTCGCCCCTCGTTCCCGTCGGAACAGAGGCCGCCGGCGGCGGCTCCCATCGGCTCCGGCGAGCGCGAGCAGGCGAGACGGCGGGGCGGCTCGAGGCGGAACAGGCGCGGGAGGAGGGGGCCCGCAGGCGGCTGCGGTCCTGGCCGGCTCGGCGAAGCGGCGAGGTCGAGGTGGCCCATGGCCATGGCGCGGAGGAACGAGGAGCTCGGATCCATGGCGCGGCGCGGTGGGGTTCCTGCAACAGAGGAGAGAGGGGTGAGGGGAGAAGGGAGGAGAAGGAGAGGAACGCTGCGGGGCTGGACCTGGGCACGGCGGCTTGCTGCCGGCGGCGGCCGGAGCGAGGAGGCTACGGGCGGCGGCGCGGGCTCCTCGGGCGTGGGGTGTCTGCACGTAGGAGACGGTTGGTGGGGGAGCTAGGTGAGATCTGGGCCGTCGGATCGTGAGATCTGACGGTCCAGATCGTAGGAGGCAGTTTTCCAGATCTGAGGCTAGGGTTTGCTGCGAAAATAGGGTAGTTTTTGGGGCAAAGTGGAGGGGGTGGCTGCAATTTTGTGGCTAGGGAAACCCTAGAAAGAGGTGGGAGTGTGGTGGTCTTTATATAGCCCAGGTGGCTGGCAGTTTGCAAAAATATCCCCGGTTTTTCTCTCTCGCGCGCGGTGTTTACGTTTCTGACCGCCGGGGGTCCGCAGTACCTCCGATTCGGGTAAAACTTCGAACTGCGCGATCAGCGCGTCGATCCGGAGGCGTTCACCTCGCGCTGGAACCGTTCTGAGAACACTTTCCGGCGCGCTATAAAATATCCCGTTTAATTATTAAACGGGGTTTTTCGTTCCGTTGGCTGCGGCTGGTCTCGTGCGGTTTTCACGACGGTGATCGGGCGAACCCCGGTGTCGCAAGGTCGAGTGTCAGGGTGGCAAGGGTCGGTCTCCGTCCGGTACGAGATAAGAGGGGGGAAAATAATCGCCGCTCGATAAATCGGGGATGCAAACACTGCAAACAAATCGGACAATCAAACAATTCACACCGAAAACAAAATTTTTAATTTTTGCAAAATCTGGGCTGTTACACAGTTGATACACCCCTGCAGGGTTAAATCTTTTCGAGAAGCCGTGTCCACGGTTATGGACGACTTGAGACCTACTCCTTGTTCATAGACAACAACAACTGAGATAATCATAATAACTTGATCAACGTGTGTGTGCCTTAACTTTTTCTTCTTCGTCGGGATGCGAAGAGGAGGACAAGGATAGGATAGGTGTTATGCATGCGTAAGTAGGTGGATAGCAGACTTGTTGGAGGCGATTCCTCATCGAATGCTTGGCTTCTTATCTTGCTCTCTAGATCGTTAGCCACTTCATAAATGCTAGTGCGGCAGCAACCTCACCACTTACCCATCCTTACCGTAAACTACTAGTTATCCTAGAATGACAAGTGATGAATTCCTTGCTGGGTCAGTTGACCACTACAGTTGGATGCTGAGTACTTCTGTACTGTAACACCCTCAGACCCAGTACAATAATCACTACAGTGATTCCACTGTTGGTGATCATTACTGTTGATGATCAAGCCATGATCACCTTTGATCATAGCTCTATCAATTTCCAACCCGGATAAAATTTTCAAATTGGGTAAATGATGAAACTCTGCTCCAAAAATTGTGGATGCAAGTCAATCGACTTGATCTTGGTTAAACCAAATCATCCCTAGTCATTTGAATGATCCCAAGCCAATGATGATCATGAACCCAATGTTGTGGGGTTATCAAAATTATCATGGAATTTAAAATGGTAATGGAATAATAGTCCAACCAAAAATGATGGAACCTATTTATGGAATGCCTAGCAATCATTAGGCCATGATTGAAATAACCATGGATATTCTATTAAAGTGTTTTAGAAAGTAATATGAAATAAAAACAATGGCTTGAAAAATATTAAAATTACCATGGGATTATAATAAACAAGTGGAAAATAAAGTTGATCCAAAATTTATGAAACCATTTTTATAAAATGCCTAAAAATCAGTAGGCTTTATTAAAAGTGGAATGGGATTTTATTACCATGTTTAACAATGTTAAACAAATAAAAACAGTGTCAAATCAGTGGCATTTAATCCATTTTAAATATAACAAAAATGCAAATGATTTTATATGAGTCCCAAACTCTTTATAGCAGTATATTAAATTGCAAATGAAATTATGGAGCAAGTCTCATATGTAACAAAAACCATTTGTTGAACAAATAAAATAGAAACATAAAAGAATAAATAAAAGATAAATAAAAGAAAATGGAAAATCTAATCTAACGCCTGTGGGCGCAGGCCCCCGGGCCTAGCCCCCCTTCTCTCTCCCCTCCCCTGTCTCATCCCCACCAACTCCCCTCCCCCCCCACCTTCCCCATGCCGCACGCGCCATGGCAGGGAGGCCATGCCGCCGGCCCCCTCCCTCACCTGCTCCCCTACCTGCTCCCCCCCTCCATGAGGATAAGGAGGAGGCCGAGGCCACCTCCTCCTCCTCCCCGCCCAGTTCCCCCCGCCTCCTCTCTGCTCACCGCGGAGACCGCTCCCCGTGGCCGCGTCGCCGACGCCGCCGGAGCCACGGACCTCGCCCCACCGGCCCGTCGCATCTGGGAGTCGTTCCGCCCTCACCCCCGTCCTCGTCACGCGCTAAATCATGCAGGGAGGCCACACCGAACGACACCCTCGCCCCGGCCTCGCCTGCGCACAGGACGTCGCCGCCGCCGTCGATTGCTGCTCACCGGAGCGTCCACGAGCCCACTGCCCACTCCCTACCGAACCACCGTGAGCTGCGCCATCGATTTCCCCCCTCCCCTCCTCTAATTCGTCGCCGTTTGGCTCCATTTCCGTCGTCTCCGAGCTCGCCCGCCATGGACGAGAGCACGGGCCTCCCCGGGCGCTCACTGTCGCCGCTGCCGGGCGGCTTGCAGGGGCCGCGCGCTGGCTGCGCTCGGGCCACGCCCCTCTGCGCGCCAGGCCTCCCTGGCCACCGGCCCCTCCACCCGTGCCGGCCCCGCCGCCTTGCCCCGGCTCGCCGGCGGCGTGCATCTTGGGTGCACGCACGGTTGGGCACGGGTTAACCCCCTCCCCCTCTGCCTCTGATCCGTGGGCCCAAGGCCACTAACCCTCATGTTAAGTTAACCCCATATAGTTTAGTTAATAAAACTCATCTTTAGTTAAACTAGCAGTCCATGACAAGTGGGCCCTAGGCTTTGGTTAATTTAATTAGCTGTTAAAACTGTCTCTGTTAGACTGACCACCGGGCCCCACTTCTCATATAAATAAATAAAATGAATTTGTTGCATATGCCTATGACACTTGGGCCCCACTGGCTGTTAAATTTACAAAATGATTTTTATAAATCAAGAGTATGACATGTGGGCCCCTGCTGTCTGGGTTGACCAGTCAAATTCACTATTCTGGATAATTTTGATTTTGATAATAAAAGAAATTACAGAAATTGTTTAAAATGATTTAAAACTTTGAAATTCAATAACTTTTAAACCGTAACTCGGATTCAAAAACTTTATACATGAAAATTGATCAGAAAAATATAATGAATACGGATACGCTATCCGTATGTCTACCACCCCCCTCTAACGTACCGAACATCGACATTCCCCCCTTCGGGCCGTCTGTCGATAATTCCCGGTGCCGCTAAAAACCTGCCGGATGAATTTTTTCTGAACACGAAAGTTGTTCGGAATAGATCAACTAACCCGGATACACCACCCACACATGTGTCGGATGTCCACGACACCTCCGGCATGATATCTCCCCCCCTCCGGACACTTTGTCCGATAACCACCCGGAGCTGGCAGTTCATCCCCGGATGAATTCCCGCTCCGAGCAATACACCTCGTACTGCGTTAGATCACCGTTAGCGTTGTATCTGCTATGTCATATATTTGTATTGATATTATTATTGTGTATTTATTGTTTCTTCCCCCCCTCTTTCTACCGATAGACGTTGCGACCGCTGCCGATGCTTCCCCTTTTTGATCGACTACATCGTCGACGACCGTGTACCCCTACCATCGAGCTTCCAGGCAAGCAGAGCCATTCTCTTCCCCAAATATCGCCTATCTTTCCGTACATTTCTTGCACTAGGCATTGTTACTGCTGCTGCTACGATTAAAATCCTATTCAATTGCATAGCCTGTTTTTGTCACCCCTTGATGTACCTTCCTTTAATCCTATGATGCCTATTATTACTTATGCTTTATTCAGCAGTAAACCCTGTGCATTGTTAGCTAGGATTAGATAGCGGGCCGTGACCACTCAGGGGAGTGACGCGGATACCAAATATATACAACTGCAACAGGTACGGATCAATGCAGACCCCCTAGGGAACCTACAACGGCGAGACTCTGCCGAGTCGCTTCGAGTTTGGCTTACGAGTGGAATGGACTCGTATTTCACTCTCGTCGGCTCAGTAGCGTAGTATCACCAGAATGATATGAGGTTTACCTCTTTAGTTCATTCCGCTGATGTCTCAGTCGAGCCAGCTCAAGTGTACCATCGAGGGTGATTCCTCCTGGCTTCACTTAATGGTAGGGACTCGAACCAACTGGTGTCCTTAAAGGTAAGAAGTCGGGCGACCCAACGGTGTCCGCGAGAGGTATTGCGACGGGACGACCGGGAGGGTACGACCAGTGTACCGGTGTGCTTGGCCCCTGATCTTTGGCTGCGAGAGTTACCAAACTACGAAAGTCGAGCTCCTCCAGGAGCAAACGCGAGACAAGGTAAGGAGACGGTTCACCTTGTTGGTAACCGCAGTGACTTGGTGGGACGACGGGGCAGGCACCGATGTACTGGTGGTCCTGGCTGCTGTCGTTGTCCGCGGGTCGGTTAAGTCGAGGCAACGATAACTGTTGTCACGCAGGTTAATTAAAATGCTAAATGGTTCAGTGAATGTCTTGAGTTGGCTATATGCCATGTACGCACTACCTACCCGTGGGAACTACGAGTTATGGGCACCTCCGCTTCTTAGTGTCGTCCGAGGACTCTTCAGACGTCAGCAGTACTGCGGGCTGATTGCCGGGAAGTGGTGTTGTCTTATTTTCTCGTGCGGTGGTGTCTTATTTGGATTTGCTTTAACTTCATCGGCCAGCCACGCACCGTGCAGGAGTACGTTCGGGTTGGGGTCCAAGGCTCTGCGTACTTAGGATTTAGACCGGCGGATGGCCTCTCTGTTGAGTTTGAAAGATGGGCTATGAAGTGTCGGATAGCCTCGGTGGAGCGTTCCCTAACAAGGTTCCCGCCACCCTGGAGATCCGTGCGTGTAGCGTAACACAAGTGCACCCCTGCAGGGAAGATTAATCTATTCGAATAGTCGTGTCCACGGTAACAGGACGCTTTATGCTGAACCTGGATCATACCACTACCAACTATTATTATTAAACTGTATGGTTCTGGGTTTTCTTCCTCGCGGGGATGTCGAGGAGGTGAACTCGGAGGCATTGTTAATTATTACAACTTATTATTATACAATGCTGCAGCAACTTCTGCTGCATTGTTACTTTATGCTTTATATAAACTGTTGGCTGATTCTTACCTCATGCTGCAAGACATCGTCGGAAGATGCTAGTCTTCGTTAGGCCTAGCTTCTTACCCTTGCTCTGGATTTCTGTCTTTCAGTCCACTATATACAACCTCTTCTTTCCGTTGATACAATGCATAATGCTTAGTAGCGGACGTAAGACTCGCGGGTATACTAGATACTCACCTGCTTTATTTCCTTTACTGTTTTGCCTGATCGGCCACTGCAGCCGACGTTGAAGCCCAGGAGCAGGAGGACCCCGATGTCGACCACCGCAACGTGAAGATCCCCGCTGCCTTCTACGACGTCGAGTTCCCCTTTGACCAGGAGTAGTTTGGAGGTTCCCAGGCAGGAGGCCTCGCCTTTTCGATCGTTGTGATATTTGTGCTAGCCTTCTTAAGGAAACCTTGTACCCTTGTGTCTGTACTCAGATACTATTGTTTCCGCTGACTTTGTGCTCTCGAGCTGTTGTATTCGAGCCCTCGTGGCCCCCTGGCTTGTATTAAACATCTTGTATTCTTTTATTTGTAGAGTTGTGTTGTGATATCTCATCGTGAGTCCCTAATCTCGATCGTGTACCTTGCATGTATGATTACTGTACACGGCTTGATTTTGGGGGCGTCACAAGTTGGTATCAGAGCCGACTGCCTGTAGGAAGCCCCTAACCACTCCTTGGTCAAAGTCGAGTCTAGTATTTGCAAAACTACTTGTTAACTTAATGTTTGGCTTACAGGCCCACATCGATGTCACTACGTGTGATATCTTTGGTATTAGGGTCTTTTTCTTCGTACCTATGCTCTGGGACTCTGCTCTCTTATCCTTGCTGGTAAAGTTTTATTAACGCTGACTTTAGGTTCACGTACCTCCTTCCTCCCGGAGAGCTCTGCATTCTCGATGATCGCCTGATGCACCTGAAGATTTCGAAGATTACTCTTCGATAAATTCCCGAGAACCTACGTGTTCATCGCTTTGCAATCCCCTGCCACCGATAAGTCCGTGTGGATAGTTACATCCACCTCCCGATCTGGAAGTCATAATTCCTTTGTACTTAAGCATCGAATTATTCTGATGCTTCTATCACCCGATGCCTTTGCATTCTTTCTCCTTCTGGTTGAGTGCCGATACTCACACCAGATTCTTTGCGAACCACCTGACCTTTGGTAGATTATTATCCGACTAAGCTTACGTGGTTTCTTCCATGTGTCGATTGAATTCATTGTGTGAAATACCATCCTTGCCCCTCGATGCTTTGTGTTATCATCTACAACCCCCTTGACTATCTTCCAGTACAACTTGGTCGTGTACATCGTGCTCTGATTTCCCTTGGGAAAGATATACACCTGATACTTGTGTATCATCACATTTTCCTTTCCATTGGTCTGTCTAACCTTTTCTTGTAAGGTATCTTATCTAAGCAGTGAAATTCCCTGCTTATGTAAACACTTTGGTGTGTTACCTTGTCTGTACAACCAGTTACGATTGTTGATGACTTTTCGGTGACCACCGATGGACGAGAACTTTGCCAATTGGTCCGCCTCGTCTTAACGAGCAGGAAAATGGTTCTCTTCGTCCCTCGCCCTTGGCACTGATGATGTTGCCGACAAAGTTGACAAATTGTTCTCTGACAAACCTTGCATCGTGCTCGCATGGGATGTCGCCACCCTTCTTACCTTATGTGGGCCCATAACCCATAGTTCCACAAGACCGAAACCTGACTCTTATTATCTACCTTGTGATATTCCGACCGATATCAGACTCAGTGCTTGTGTCTGATGATCGGGGCCCCTTTTCCATCTTCCGTCATCGGCATCGAATACGTGCCTATCCGCTTAAAACTTCTCACGATGTACTTCCCTGAGGTTAAACTCGGAAGGACTTTGTACCCCATACCCTTGAGCAACCCCATTGGATTGATCTTGTATCGATCCGACCCCCTTAAGCTTTACCTCTTAACCTGTTCGTGAGTGCGATGAAGCCCCCGACGAAAGGATGAAAACCCATCAAGATCCACCGGTGTCGTGCCGTGAAGGCCTCAACGTGAAGGATTAATTTCTTCGAGTAGGACAACAGGAACCAGGAGATTTGTTAGAAGGCGAAACCGAAACTCTACCCCTTGCACTACTTTTAATTCTCGGGACGAGAATTCTTTGTAGTGGTGGAGATTTGTAACACCCTCAGACCCAGTACAGTAATCACTACAGTGATTCCACTGTTGGTGATCATTACTGTTGATGATCAAGCCATGATCACCTTTGATCATAGCTCTATCAATTTCCAACCCGGATAAAATTTTCAAATTCGGTAAATGATGAAACTCTGCTCCAAAAATTGTGGATGCAAGTCAATCGACTTGATCTTGGTTAAACCAAATCATCCCTCGTCATTTGAATGATCCCAAGCCAATGATGATCATGAACCCAATGTTGTGGGGTTATCAAAATTATCATGGAATTTAAAATGGTAATGGAATAATAGTCCAACCAAAAATGATGGAACCTATTTATGGAATGCCTAGCAATCATTAGGCCATGATTGAAATAACCATGGATATTCTATTAAAGTGTTTTAGAAAGTAATATGAAATAAAAACAATGGCTTGAAAAATATTAAAATTACCATGGGATTATAATAAACAAGTGGAAAATAAAGTTGATCCAAAATTTATGAAACCATTTTTATAAAATGCCTAAAAATCAGTAGGCTTTATTAAAAGTGGAATGGGATTTTATTACCATGTTTAACAATGTTAAACAAATAAAAACAGTGTAAAATCAGTGGCATTTAATCCATTTTAAATATAACAAAAATGCAAATGATTTTATATGAGTCCCAAACTCTTTATAGCAGTATATTAAATTGCAAATGAAATTATGGAGCAAGTCTCATATGTAACAAAAACCATTTTTTGAACAAATAAAATAGAAACATAAAAGAATAAATAAAAGATAAATAAAAGAAAATGGAAAACCTAATCTAACGCCTGTGGGCGCAGGCCCCCGGGCCCAGCCCCCCTTCTCTCTCCCCTCCCGTGTCTCATCCCACCAACTCCCCTCCCCCCCCACCTTCCCCATGCCGCACGCGCCATGGCAGGGAGGCCATGCCGCCGGCCCCCTCCCTCACCTGCTCCCCTACCTGCTCCCCCCTCCATGAGGATAAGGAGGAGGCCGAGGCCACCTCCTCCTCCTCCCCGCCCAGTTCCCCCCGCCTCCTCTCTGCTCGCCGCGGAGACCGCTCCCCGTGGTCGCGTCGCCGACGCCGCCGGAGCCACGGACCTCGCCCCACCGGCCCGTCGCATCTGGGAGTCGTTCCGCCCTCACCCCCGTCCTCGTCACGCGCTAAATCATGCAGGGAGGCCACACCGAACGACACCCTCGCCCCGGCCTCGCCTACGCACAGGACGTCGCCGCCGCCGTCGATTGCTGCTCACCGGAGCGTCCACGAGCCCACTGCCCACTCCCTACCAAACCACCGTGAGTTGCGCCATCGATTTTCCCCCTCCCCTCCTCTAATTCGTCGCCGTTTGGCTCCATTGCCGCCGTCTCCGAGCTCGCCCGCCATGGCCGGGAGCACGAGACTCCCCGGGCGCTCACTGTCGCCGCTGCCGGGCGGCTTGCAGGGGCCGCGCGCTGGCTGCGCTCGGGCCGCGCCCCTCTACGCGCCCGGCCTCCCAGGCCGCCGGCCCCTCCACCCGTGCCGGCCCCGCCGCCTTGCCCCGGCTCGCCGCCGGCGTGCAGCTTGGGTGCACGCACGGTTGGGCACGGGTTAACCCCCTCCCCCTCTGCCTCTGATCCGTGGGCCCAAGGCCACTAACCCTCATGTTAAGTTAACCCCATATAGTTTAGTTAATAAAACTCATCTTTAGTTAAACTAGCAGTCCATGACAAGTGGGCCCTAGGCTTTGGTTAATTTAATTAGCTGTTAAAACTGTCTCTGTTAGACTGACCACCGGGCCCCACTTCTCATATAAATAAATAAAATTAATTTGTTGCATATGCCTATGACACTTGGGCCCCACTGGCTGTTAAATTTACAAAATGATTTTTATAAATCCAGAGTATGACATGTGGGCCCCTGCTGTCAGGGTTGACCAGTCAAATTCACTATTCTAGATAATGTTGATTTTGATAATAAAAGAAATTCCAGAAATTGTTTAAAATGATTTAAAACTTTGAAATTCAATAACTTTTAAACCGTAACTCGGATTCAAAAACTTTATACATGAAAATTGATCAGAAAAATATAACGAATACAAATACACTATCCGTATGTCTACCACCACCCCTCTAACGTACCGAACATCGACATTCCCCCCTTCGGGCCGTCTGTCGATAATTCCCGGTGCCGCTAAAAACCTGCCGGATTAATTTTTTCTGAACACGAAAGTTGTTCGGAATAGATCAACTAACCCGGATACACCGCCCACAAATGTGTCAGATGTTCACGACACCTCCGGCATGATATCTCCCCACCTCCGGACACTTTGTCCGATAACCACCCGGAGCTGGCAGTTCATCCCCGGATGAATTCCCGCTCCGAGCAATACACCTCGTACTGCGTTAGATCACCATTAGCGTTGTATCTGCTATGTCATATATTTGTATTGCTATTATTATTGTGTATTTATTGTTTCTTCCCCCCCCCCCTCTTTCTACCGATAGACGTTGCGACCGCTGCCGATGCTTCCCCTTTTTGATCGACTACATCGTCGACGACAATGTACCCCTACCATCGAGCTTCCAGGCAAGCAGATCCATTCTCTTCCCCAGATATCGCCTATCTTTCCGTACATTTCTTGCACTAGGCATTGTTACTTCTGCTGCTACGATTACAATCCTATTCAATTGCATAGCTTGTTTTTGTCGCCCCTTGATGTACCTTCCTTTAATCCTATGATGCCTATTATTACTTATGCTTTATTCAGCAGTAAACCCTGCGCATTGTTAGCTAGGATTAGATAGCGGGCCGTGACCACTCAGGGGAGTGACGCGGATACAAAATATATACAACTGCAACAGGTACGGATCAATGCAGACCCCCTAGGGAACCTACAACGGCGAGACTCTGCCGAGTCGCTTCGAGTTTGGCTTACGAGTGGAATGGACTCGTATTTCACTCTCGTCGGCTCAATAGCGTAGTATCACCGGGCTGATATGAGGTTTACCTCTTTAGTTCATTCCGCTGATGTCTCAGTCGAGCCAGCTCAAGTGTACCATCGAGGGTGATTCCTCCTAGTTTCACTTAATGGTAGGGACTCGAACCAACTGGTGTCCTTAAAGGTAAGAAGTCGGGCGACCCAACGGTGCCCGCGAGAGGTATTGCGACGGGACGACTGGGAGGGTACGACCAGTGTACCGGTGTGCTTGGCCCCTGATCGTTGGCCGCGAGAGTTACCAAACTACGAAAGTCGAGCTCCTCCAGGAGCAAACGCGAGACAAGGTAAGGAGACGGTTCACCTTGTTGGTAACCGCAGTGACTTGGTGGGACGACGGGGCAGGCACCGATGTACTGGCGGTCCTGGCTGCTGTCGTTGTCCGCGGGTCGGCTAAGTCGAGGCAACGATAACGGTTGTCACGCAGGTTAATTAAAATGCTAAATGGTTCAGTGAATGTCTTGAGTTGGCTATATGCCATGTACGCACTACCTACCCGTGGGAACTACGAGTTATGGGCTCCTCCGCTTCTTAGTGTCGTCCGAGGACTCTTCAGACGTCAGCAGTACTGCGGGCTGATTGCCGGAAAGTGGTGTTGTCTTATTGCTCGCGCGGTGGTGTCTTATTTGGATTTGCTTTAACTTCACCGGCCAGCCACGCACCGTGCAGGAGTACGTTCGGGTTGGGGTCCAAGGCTCTGCGTACTTAGGATTTAGACCGGCGGATGGCCTCTCTGTTGAGTTTGAAAGATGGGCTATGAAGTGTCGGATAGCCTCGGTGGAGCGTTCCCTAACAAGGTTCCCGCCACCCTGGAGATCCGTGCGTGTAGCGTAACACAAGTGCACCCCTGCAGGGAAGATTAATCTATTCGAATAGCCGTGTCCACGGTAACAGGACGCTTTATGCTGAAGCTGGATCTTACCACTACCAACTATTATTATTAAACTGTATGGTTCTGGGTTTTCTTCCTCGCAGGGATGTCGAGGAGGTGAACTCGGAGGCATTGTTAATTATTACAACTTATTATTATACAATGCTGCAGCAACTTCTGCTGCATTGTTACTTTATGCTTTATATAAACTGTTGGCTGATTCTTACCTCATGCTGCAAGACATCGTCGGAAGATGCTAGTCTTCGTTAGGCCTAGCTTCTTACCCTTGCTCTGGATTTCTGTCTTTCAGTCCACTATATACAGCCTCTTCTTTACGTTGATACAATGCATAATGCTTAGTAGCGGACGTAAGACTCGCGGGTATACTAGATACTCACCTGCTTTATTTCCTTTACTGTTTTGCCTGATCGGCCGCTGCAGCCGACGTTGAAGCCCAGGAGCAGGAGGACCCCGATGCCGACCACTGCAACGTGAAGATCCCCGCTGCCTTCTACGACGTCGAGTTCCCCTTTGACCAGGAGAAGTTTGGAGGTTCCCAGGCAGGAGGCCTCGCCTTTTCGATCGTTGTGATATTTGTGCTAGCCTTCTTAAGGCAACCTTGTACCCTTGTTTCTGTACTCAGATACTATTGTTTCCGCTGACTTTGTGCTCTCGAGTTGTTGTATTCGAGCCCTCGTGGCCCCCTGGCTTGTATTAAACAGCTTGTATTATTTTATTTGTAGAGTTGTGTTGTGATATCTCATCGTGAGTCCCTAATCTCGATCGTGTACCTTGCGTGTATGATTACTGTACACGGCTTGATTTTGGGGGCGTCACATGTACTCATGATACTACCCCCAAACTCTTTTTAGGGTTCTTGATCGACGACAGATATGGTGATCGACGTTTCACGTGGAGACTCGACGACGACTAGTTAGGCGGATCCCGGCGGAGGGCATGGACCCGTGTGGTTATGGGGATCGATGATTTTCTCTTTGCTAGTAGGCATTTGATTGTAGTCTGTACTCAGACATTTATCTTCCGTTGATGTATGTATTAAGGGAGTTGTATGCCGATTGTATGAGATGTTGTATCCTTGTAGCTGTAATGTTGTGATATCATAAATGAAATCCGGGGCATATGGCATTGTCATATGTCGCGGTGGGACCGATATGTCCTTCGTCCCCGGATCTGGATCGAACATCTAGATCTGGAACAGTACCGCATATCGGGCCTTACAATCCCGGAGATCAATCCTCCCTCCGGTAGGGTGCCGGGACAGGGTCTTCTGGCGATCCCAATCTCAGGATCACGGCGGCGGTGGAACAGTGGTGAAAATCGCAATACAGAGTGCCTCCCGAGGGTTTACAGAACGGGGGCTAAATATAGACCAAAGGAGGGCACCAGGGGAGGTCCCACCCCTCGGGGCGGGTCTCTGGCGCAGCCTCCCTGCTGGTCGCGTCACTTGGCCTCCACGGAGGGGGGTGGCCCCCCTTTGGCCCCGCTTCGGGCTTCTGGAGCCTTCTCCTGTGCTGATTATATATATATATATCATGGAATTTTCCGAGCACTTTTAATATCGATAAATACCTGTAATGCACAGACAACAACAGACAGAAACTGACATTAGGCACTGAGTTAGTAGGTTAGTCTAAATATATTGAAAAAGGTATGAAAGTGTAGCAAAACACATAGCAATATCACCCATATAAGCATGGAACAAGCAGAAATTATAGATACGTTTGGGACGTATCAGCAATACACCGCGGCAGCAATCCTCTAGGGTGGCAGCGCAATCACTCGCCGATCCTAGCTTTTGCCTCGCCGCAACGAGCAGGTAGCTTAGCGGGAGGTGGTGGCAGCGCGCCGACCAGGGAAGAGATCATCCCACCTCCGCGGGGGGCGGGAGGCGGAGAAGCTCGATGAAGGGAAGATTGAAGGCAGAAGAGCGGGGCGTCGATGTCGCTCGTGCACACTTGTCACTGGGTGGACGCAGCCAACTGGAGAAAAAGGACGAGGGTGCAATGCTGAGTTCGGATCTGGTATCGCCGAGCTCAGCAGTGGCCGGAGCAGGGAGTTTGCAAGTGTGTGGAGATGGTGATCAAAGAAAAAAGGGGAACGGGTGTGAGGAATTAGATGGATAAGAGAGAAAAGTGTGTGGATGAGAAGCTTCATCGGTGTGTGGACCCACCTCGAAACAGCCCGTCGCCACAAGTGAGCGATGCGACCAACCTAAATCGTAGACGGTCGACCGGCAAGGATCGTTTCCCTTTATATTTTGAAAACAACATTTCTGTGCACGAGCTCAGTTGCACATGTTATCATATGCATTGGTTGTTTTGTGTGGATTCGAGAAGGCCATTGATTTAATTGTTGCATGTAATGTAAAACACGTGGGGTTCAAATCCCATTCTGGTCAAATATTTATTTCTTAATTTTTTTCCTCTCATGTCACATCTTGGTGATTATACCATTTTCAAGAAAGGTTTTCTGGTTAGAATATTTTCATTAATTTACATCATTTCTGGAATTCTCTTTTAAAAAATATTAAAGGATTTATATTTCGGAAGCAACGTTTTTGTGCACGATCTCAGTTTCACATGGTATCGGAAGCTATGTGGATTCGGGAAAAGGTCATTGATTTAACTATTGTATGCAATGGAAAATGGATTGTATTGTAGAAATACTATAGTGCATAATATTGTATATGAGCTAGGTGAATCGAAGCGCCGTGAGATTTCACTATAGTATCACCAAGTACGACCAAGTCCACCGTCTTCGACGCTCGATTGCCTCGAAAAATGTTTGATGTGAACGACATTTGCAAACTTTCTCTCATCACACCTGAGGATAGATGAAGCTTACCTGATGGATTCTTGGAGCAAAAATATGTATCACCAAATGATGAAGAACAAATGGCTACATCAACACATGCAATCATGGAGGCAAGGAAATCACTACCTCACTAACCTCAATCTAAAAATATATGGGAAGAGCATCAGTGATGCATGATGCATGCAACCATCCAACGACCATCACCACGGAAGCAAGGCCGATAGGATGAGGCATAAGGTCACTTTTGTGAATCTCGATCCTATACTTCTATAGTCCACGACCGCCATGGCGCATGAAGGGGATCACAACAATAATGTTCACCAGATCTGAAGAAGCAATTTTTTTGGGATCAAGCTGTAGTTTAAATGCAACCAAGACTTCTACGGCGGCTAAGGTGACAAGGAGGAGAAGATGAGCGGAAAACAAGAAGAGATAATGAAGTAGTTTTGAGAGAGAGATGGGAGCTCAACAACTTAGTCCAACACTATGAAGCTAGTCAGTCTCTATTCAACTGGACTTGGAGGAACAGGACGACACCAACCATGTTGATTGGTTAAGCCATGGTGGATCATAGACCGAGCTTTAAAAAGATATGAAAAAAACATGGATGGATGCACATCCCGTAAGTCAATCGACTGACTAGCTGTTAGGATCAGATGTGCTCGAGCTCATAAGCGAATTTATGTTATATTTGCCCTTAATACCATTGTCTTAAAAACATAACAATGTTTTTTCCACATCATGAATGAGATGAGAAACAAACACATATACACACATGCATCATGCATATATTAATGGTAGTTTATGTTTCTAAACACCAAGTAATGTTTCTTAAGTGAGATCTCCTTCTTGAACTAACATGTGTTACTTTTAACAAAGATAATGAGTAGTAAATGCAATTTTTATTAACAAGTGGGAAAATATTATCCCATCAAAAGTATCATCACTACCATTATGCCCTTCACACTATGATAGCATTAAGAAAAGCAAATGTAGGTTCTCTGTTGTAGATGACTATTTTTGCTTCACTTGACTATATTTTCTTAGGACCAAAGATGAAACCCATGATACCTCACGCCATTTGCAACAAAATCTCAATGCCAACTGAACTTGAAACAAATAAGGAGTGCCAATACAACCGAGTTCAATAACCTTAAGATGAAAATATTTCTTGATGGTAAGAGGATTAACCTCAAGATCTCTACTCCTGCTCCCCTCAACAAAATGGCGAAAGAACTAGATACTTGTGGAGATGGCTAAGAATAAGACTATGATGAATGAGTACATTACCCCCTAAACTTTTGGGCCGAAGCCGTCACACACATGGCTGGTTAATGTTGAGCCACACATATCAGTAATCCTGCAACCGACAAAAGAACTTAATTATTTTATATCTCTTTTGTCAGTATACAATCAAAACTTCTCCTACTAGCTGTTACTGAGAAAGAGAAAGTTATACCAATTCATTGGTAATAACTAAGTACAGATCATCGCATCAAGCGTATATATTGCAATCAACCAATTTACTCTGAATTTAATGTAATCATCTCGATGTGAGAACCTTTGGCGCAAATCGAAATGTATGGAGCACCCGAGAGTCTAAAATATCCTCCTATCTTAGCCTGTAATCCTCTAAACGACAATACTAGTACTTAATTACTTGAAATCTCTTTTGTCTGAGTATAACCAAAGTCCCTCCTCCTAGCTGTTATGCAGATAGAAATATGTACAACCAGGCAATTTACTTGGAGTTTAATGTAACCAACGTTGAATACAAATATGGTTGTGTGAAGCACCTCCCTAACGTTCCAACAGGGATGTGAGAATTATAAATAGGCCACCACCTTTTTTGTTTCTTCCGAATCACCATTACCATTAGCCTTTTTTCTCCTACTTTCATATCTTTGCCCCCTTGCTGTTCCGATTTTGCCTCCCGAGTCCAGAATCACAGCCACGGTCGGTGACTCCCCTCTCCCCCGCGCCCCAGCGGCGGCGACGGCGCAGCCCGACGCCGGGGGGCACCTGCCACGCGCTTCTCCGCCGCTACTCCACCAATTCCTCTCTAGATTAGGGTTTCTTCCTTACGAAATCTAGCAATCACACCGCCGCTCTACATTTACCAATCCATTTTCCGTACCACGGAGCAAGCCCGATCGCGACCCGCAGCCCCTCCGCCGCAGTCGTGTTCCGTCGGCTCGCTCTGCGTCGTCTCCTCCAGGATCTCCATATCTCGTGCTCCTGGTCCTCCACCTGATCACCCACCCCCCATGGAGGAGATCCGTCCGGCCTAAAGATTTCTCTTCTTCGTTCTGTAAGCCTTACCCTTACCCGACTTCGAGCTATTTCTTTTCAGTTCAGAGATCTTTTCAGTTCTTGTATCCGTATGTTACTGGATCTGTTGCGACCTTGTTGTTTTGTTGCTGTTCTTAATTAGTTTAGTCCATCCAATGGATGGAGTTCTAGATCCTAGTCGGTCCTTATCGGAGCCATGAGTTCTTGTTGGTACAGAAATGATGTTTGGATGGTTATGTCGTCGCCAGAAGTGAACACTTACGTTGCTGGTTGTTTGCACGAACACAACCATTGTTGTGAGAATTAGTTTTCAGTGGCAGCAAAGCTGTCAAGATAAACTAGATGGAAATTGCATAGGTGTTTCCTTTGGTCTGGCTCTGTGACTCCTTGTGAATCATTCATGCCAATCATTCTATCGTTGTTAAACATGCTGGTTCTTTCCTACTTCATACATCGATGGAAGTAGCATGTAGGGCTTGTTTGGTTTGTGACACTAGTTTTGCCACATTTGCCTTTCCTTAGGTGCTCAAATTCTTAGCCACACTTTGGCTTGTCTTAGGGAATCTTGCACACTTTCTATGTGTGTGACATGTGGGGCTTATTTCGCTTAAAGAAATCTTGCCTTAGGTTATGGCTAGAACCAAACACCCACCGAAGTGTGTCAAACTTGCCTAACTTTAGGTGTGGTAAAGTAAACAGCCCCGTAATCTTGGACGACATCTTGTGTCGTTCTGTTCTGCAGGGCTGCCTTAAATGTATGTTGCTGCTGCAAAGAATCGGGAAAAATCATAACTTATTACCGGCCTTGGTTGACGTGGAACATTGAGTAAATAGAAAATTTATCAGGTTTAGTTAGAACACTGGTTGTATTGGCAACTGAAGCTGCACTTTCGTTCAGGTTGTGGCATACATCAAGCTACTAATACGACAATAAGAACATGGAGCTCCAACCGAGCTCCCTCTTTATTATGGTACTCTCCGTGAGTATAGCTTTCCATTTTCGTTCTGTTTGACCCCTTATGTTAGGAAGACAATATTTTAACACTCATAAAGAACTTCTTGAGCCTCGAATTTTATGGATTTATTATGGCATTTTAATTCTTGAAATATCAACCACATGATATCATGATCAAAGTCTTAGATTTCGGTTTTACATTTGTGAAGTGCTTGTCATTTCGTGTGACCCTTTAAATACAGTTCTGAACAAGTCATTCACTCTTCATAGTTGCCCACCTTTTATTACTTCCACTTTCTAGAAGATTAACTGATTTTGAAACCATTCTTTATGCATGGGCGTTGCTATAAACCAATCCTGTTTTCCTGTATGAATCTTCTCATGAAACATGAAGTAACATCGGGTACCCATTGACTTTTTCCTGGACGAATGGAATGGTTCAGTTCATGCATATTGTCTATTTTTGTCTCAGTAAACTTATTGTAGTTTTTTTTATTAGTCACTTGAAATTAGAGGAGCGGAACCTCCAAGCTTGGTCATCTTGAACCCACTACCCTTCTATTCTATGATGGCCTTCCGGTCCTTTATGAGTGATTCTGGTTTCATGTAGAAACACTAGCACATTTATTTTCATCTCAGATGCTATTGAACTATTAGCGAAGTGGACAGATATTGTTTGTTTTTTTTATATATCATGCTTCTTGTTCCAGCATAATTCAAATCCAAGCACTTTTTGTTGTTTTCATTGTCGCTGACTATGCTTTTCTGCAGTTGTGCTGGTTATAGTTGCAATTTGTAATCTAGCCATGGAAGACAACAATGATGAGCAATATGAAGCAGTACAAGCCCAAGTATCTCTTCCTCAGGATATCCAGCACACTATTCTTGCTTCACTACCTGCTAGGGTTGTTCTCAAGTTTCGCGCAGTGTGTAGATTCTGGCGAGATTGCCTTCAAGAACCTAATTTCGTCGATCGTCACCTCAACAATGCTCTCCGCTCCCACCAGTCCATTGCTTGCTTCACCTCGCTTGATGACGGTCTTGTCTGCATGTACACATTTGATCTCACCACACTGAACTGCAAAAGCATGGATCTCGTGTTGTCGAGTAGGTTTCAGATGTCAGATCCCTGCAACGGATTGGTGTGCGCCTATGATTTAAAAGGCGAGGTTGAGGTGTTGAATCCAACAACAAGGACACATTTGAGACTACCAGTTTCAGAACTCCAGTCACTAGCTTCAGAATATTTTCTTGGACCTGTGCCTTCAACAAAAGAGTACAAGGTGGTCTGTGTACGCCATCGGGTGCGGTTCTTGACATTTGAAGTATGCACTATTGGCACACAGTTATGGAGGGCAGTACGTGAATCTGCAGACCTCCTGAAGACAACAAAGGCGGTCATTGTTAATGATAACATGCATTGGCTACTTCTTGACGAGATATCCTCGCATTTTACTCGGAAGATCTTGTCATTCAACCTGACAGATGAGATGTTCTCAGAAACTGCTGTCCCAGATGCTGTAAAAGACCGTGACTTGCAACTTTTTGAGGGGGGAGGAAAGCTTCATTTGCTGGCAATGCCCGGTGAAGGGTCAGCATCCCAAATCTCAGAGATTTGGGTGGCGGACTCAACCTGCTCAGTCTGGGGCCACATGTGCAACGTCACTTTCCTGCTACCTTTGGGCATGAGGCTACTTTTCCTGCACAACAAGAAGCTCTTCTATTGCAACCAAAGAAGATTCTTCTACGTTGATCTTGAGAATGGGAGTGGTTCCTATCTCAACATGCCTTCTGGCGAGTGTATCATATCGTCTGGGATTTTTGTGGAGAGTCTTGTTCTGCATTCTATGACTGGCTTGGTGGACTCCAGAACAATGCATCAAAATCCTCCTAATGCTGGATCATCTTCAACTGGGCGTGGACCATATTCTGGTGGCGCTGGATCATCCTCAGCAGGCCGTGGACTGTCTTTCAAGAAGGCAAAGAGCAATATAAATATGAAGTGGAAGATGGCATAGATTTCTGCAAACCCTGGGTATCATCCATGAATAGTTCTGTGTTATGTACAGCAGATTCAAGCTAATACCTAAAGGTTTACTGGTGTTCTTTTGTGTAGAGATGAAGGAATAAGAAACCATGGGGTTGGGTTTGGGACAGGGTAGAACATGAGAAGAAAATAAGCTAGTCTCTCTATGTCAGTAACTTCTTATGGGGATTTATGTGCTGTACTTAAAAAACAACTGAACCTGCTATACTGTAAATTTGCTGTAATGAACTGTATTCATGCGTTACATTTCTGAAAGTTCGGATGCCAAGAGCAATATTTAAACTGTTGTCTCCACTCTCCAGTGATCACATTTACGAGGATTTTTTTTGCTGTATTGGAAAAAATAATATGAAAACTACAACTTGTTATCTGTGATTTGCTGTATCGAACTGCATTCCTTCCTCCATATTGAATTTATGATGGAGAGGCTTTCTGAAGCCCAGGTCCTGAAAATTTCCATCATTGAATTTATGAGGGCATCTCCAAAGGCGTGCTCCTTTTGTTCGTTTGGGTCGGTAAGGTCAGAAATTGAAGTTCAACAGGGCAACACAAACGGACCGCGGTTTGTTTTTGTCTTTTTTGGTCCGTCGTGGTCCAAACCAGACGCAAATTTAGGGCGCATTTGCGTTCCATAGACAGGAGACAGACCATTCACGCGTCCGCCTTGAGCCAGCTCTGCAGCCACACGATGACCATTTGATTCCTCACGCGTCGTTAACTGGCCCATTAAATAGGACCGGTCGCCCCCATCAGTCCCCACTCTCACTCCCTGCTGCCCACCTCGCTCCCCGAGCCCGACGTCATCGTCTACGCTCCCCCGCTGCCTCCCCCACCCACACCATCTCCATTGAGGTTGTGGTACGAGGCACTGCCTCTGTCCTCGCCCCTTCGCCGCCCGTCGATGGCCATGAGGCCTAGCTTACGAGGTCATCCGGGACCACGTCGGGACGCACTGGACCTTCGAGTCCGACCCCTCCCAACTTCTGGCGCTGGCGCCACCCCACCCCTCCCCCGTAGGGCTACTGCCCCCCTGGCGCCCCGTGGTCACCGTCGGCCTTCATTGACCTCAGCGACGATGACGACGGCGATTCGAGGACAATTAGGGGCCAGGAAGAGGCACAACAACGACATGCGGCGACCTAGGGTATAATGTAGAAGTGTTTTCTATTTCTTTAATGTATACTTAAAATTTATAAAGACTTTTCGTATTAAAAAATTTCTACCCCATTTTGCGTCCTGTCTCCACCGCTAGGCACCCAGCGACCCAACCGGACACGGTGCAGACATTGGGTCCGCCGGGATGACCAAAAAGGAAAAAAGCGGACCAAAATCTTGTCCGTTTGGGTCACGTCTTTGGATTTGCCATGATGGAGATGCATTTTATGGCCCATGTCCCAACAATTTGAACAAAATATATATTTCAAAGTGCCTGGGTCATGAAACTTAACTAAAAACACTATTTTTCAAAGTATCGGGGAGAAACTTTATGATGTATTTAGAGTGCATATGTACTTCTGAAAAGAAACAAGATGTATAGGCGTCGTCCCCTCCAGATGAGCCCGTGGATTCACCTTCCCTCTGCCTACCGCTCTGATGGACGGTGGAGGAGAATCTCAGTGCCTCCACACCATTTAGGTTAGGTTTTTTTTTACTTCTAACGGGTGCGACACTCGGGTGGACCGTGATGCTACTTCTTCAACTTTGTCTTCATCCTCCTCGAGTTCGCTCGTCTCGACATAGTCGACGGAGCTGTGACATAGATTCCTATCGTTTCCTTGTGGTGGTGAGGTCAGGGTTTCTCTTCATGCTGCGAGATTTGGTGCCAGGTGTTGTTCTTCTTATGCGCGACTATTCCTCTCTCGAGCATTCGACTTACCAAGGCCTAACCACCTGTGCCCCCTCCCCCCCCACATCGGGCATCGTGGGATACGAGCCCTCGTCTTACCCAACCATGACCGCATGTTACCCTCCCTTGTGGTCCTCAGCGCTCCCGCGACCGCCTCGACATCCCGACCAACCTTTTCCTTTCTCCACCATTGTGCTGCCACTGCCCACGACCATCTCTCTAACCTGACGGACCATCGAATTTCTTCGACGAGACAACGTCCCCCCGCTTCACCCCACCGGACTGGTCAAAACCCTCTTCCCCACTTTCAACTCGAACGTCGCAGCTTGCTGCCACTCACAATGTCGTCCTCGTCTACTACGAGGTCCTTTTTTGACGTGCAAGGCAGAAGCTCTGTCGATTTCATTAAGATGGAAAAGAGAAATATAGAATAACTCAATTTATAAGGAAAACTAAGCTGTAAACCATACATCACACGATTGAAAAGCAAAAATCATGCAAAAACTCCACAACCATGCCGACATCGTCCAACTCAAACTCCACCGCCAACATGCCCAGAAACCCAGAGATGTGTGGATGAACTCTTCGGAAACGCCTTCAAGAAGTATCATCGCCAGTATCCTTCATGCCCTATCGAACCAGGGCTTTCGCCCATCCACATTAGCCCAACCAGACCTTGGAAAAAATCCGACCACACCAAACAGCCTCCACGGTAATCCGCGAGCCGACACGAAATCACTAGTTTAAGAGTACTCATGGGAACGATCACTTTCAACTCGTCCGCGCGCGCCAAGTGGCGCTACGTGCGTGCGCGGATGACTTTTCCTCGTCGCTCCGCGTTTGACACTTGTCGCGCGCGGAGTCATTCCCGCGGGGTTTCCGGTTTCCGGTTTTCCCGTTTCCACATTTGCAATTTGGTCCAAGAAATTTTAAGGATTTGCTATTGTGTGTGTTTCGCATCGTTGTTTTTTGCCTGCGACGCTGCTGGCTTGTTTAGTATTGTTTCTACTCCTTTTTCCGGTTCTTCCTTTTACTTTTTTCCCATTATATTTCTGGGCAATGCAGTTTTCTGGGGTAACTACGGGTGGGGCCTTCCAACACTATCAAACGTTAACTTTCAACTCGCTAAAAATAGGCACGACTACATACAAATAGGAGGCATCTTGGAGGCTCCATTCGATATACATCTGAGGCACGTGCATTAGTGGCTTGGAGCCACGACTACATAAAAATAGGAGGCATCTTGAGGCATCTTGGAGGCTCCATTCGATATACATCTGAGGCACGTGCATTAGAGGCACGACTACATACAAATAGGAGGCATCTTGGAGGCATCTTGGAGGCTCCATTCGATATACATCTGAGGCACGTGCATTAGTGGCTTGGAGCCACGACTACATACAAATAGGAGGCACTTGGAGGCTCCATTCGATATACATCTGAGGCACGTGCATTAGAGGCATACATACAAATAGGAGGCACTTGGAGGCTCCATTCGATATACATCTGAGGCACTTTGAGGCTCCATTCGATATACATCTGAGGCACGTGCATTAGAGGCACGGCTACATACAAATAGGAGGCATCTTGGAGGCATCTTGGAGGCTCCATTCGATATACATCTGAGGCACGTGCATTAGTGGCTTGGAGCCACGACTACATACAAATAGGAGGCATCTTGGAGGCTCCATTCGATATACATCTGAGGCACGTGCATTAGTGCGTTACCCGTTTTATCAGTGAGGCATTACCTTGATTTTAAAAGAGGCACTTCTATACATTCAGATAAGAAGGCACGACTCGTTTTATCAGTGAGGCATTACCTTGATTTTAAAAGAGGCACTTCTATACATTCAGATAAGAAGGCACGACCTGTTTTATCAGTGAGGCATTACCTTGATTTTAAAAGAGGCACTTCTATACATTCAGAGAAGGCACGACCCGTTCTTCAAGATACACTGATTCATGACCTCAATTGAGGAGTTACTCGTGCCTGCGATTAACAGTTACTAGTGCTCCGAATGAACACTTTTTCCCTAGAAAAGGCACGAGAAAAATTCATAAAAGGGATGCACATATTATGAAACAGTCACTGATCATTCATCACATTAAAGATACTTAAGAAGGGTTTACAGCTACGCATACTTGAACGCTACCAAACAGTCATTTAGGAGTACCAAACAGTCACTGATCTTGAATTTGTAGCATTTTTGAATGCTAGAAATTCACTTAGGAAGGTGGTAGGGAAGTGAAGTTCTTAAGGAAGTGAAGTGAGGAACATGCCCAGCACTCCTGAAAGCATCTTGAATACCATGACCACATTCATCCCAACGTCGAGACCATTGTTGTCAATGAAAACATCCCATCCACTTCTGATTGTCATCCTCCCGTCTTTTGCAATGGAGTAGGAACACTGACAATAATCTTGTTGCGACATCATGTGCATGTTGAATGTCCCAGTGCGAGGTAAATCAAGTCCTTGAAACACATCTTTGGCCAGCTTCTGAAGAAAAATAAACAAGATCAACAGATTAGTTGTAAGAAAGAAAAATAATAATATTGAAGATCAAAGTAGCAAAGATATTAAAACAAATGAGATGTCAATAATAATATTTTTTGGACTCACCAACTCTTTATTTAATATGTTTGTTCTGGTGAGCTTGTGGACAAACAGTGGAGCATAGCTTGGACCCTTTGCATCTAGAAAGTCATAGAGAAACTTAACCAACATTTCATCCTGGTGCTTGTTTAGTTCAACATAGTCTGAGAACTTTACGTTCGCGTAATGGTCATCAAAATAGGCGTCTATTGGTGAAGCACCTAATATAAAAACAATTCTGTTACATTCTCACATCTACTTATTAAAATTTCAAAGGAACTTTACTGAATGTTAGGAGGTGCAGTTTTTGTTGAAAACATAATAGACGAGTACATAATTTAGCAGGTCAGGTAAAAATGACAACCATGTGATGGACGCTTCTCATCTACATCCTTGTAGACAGTGATTCTAAATTTTTTACCAGGCATCTTGTTCATTATATTTATGATAACTGCGTCTCCAGCCTCTAGTGAGTACTGGAACATTAACCTACGAAGAGCTGGTCCTGAAAGTCTTGTCCTGTCATCCATTCTCTTGACATGAACCTTAAAAACTTGTCCACCACGATTCCAAGGTTTAGCCATCAATGAGACTATACGTGTATCGTTATCATCATCGAGGAGGAACTGATCATTGAAAATGTAGCGGTGCTTGCAATGTACATACTAGAGTTAAAAAAAATGCTGAAAATATTAGTTAAAAAGGTCACATTTACAAGTATTAATGGCAAGAAAGAGACACTGCATAAGTAAGTTAACTTACAAGGCATTTCTGAAACCACAACCATTGAGATGGTCCTGTACTCTGTAAAGTATCTTTGAAAAATTCCTGTACCTCCTGTTTATATGAGTTCTTTCTGATGTCGTGCCTCCTATTTATATGAATTCGTGCATCGTATATTTATGTTCTTGTGACTCTGATTTATATGGGCTCGTGCCTCCTGTTGATATGAGTTTGTGCCTCGTCTATTCATGCCGTCGTGCCCCAGATTTGTCAAGCCTTCAATTTTATTTGCCGTCGTGCCTCAGTTTTGTATGGGAACATGCCTTCGATTAAAATAACATTGTGCCTCCTGTTAATATCGGCTCATGCCTCCTATTAACATTGTGCCTCCAATTTGTCAAGACTTCAATTTATATCCAGTCGTGCCTCCAATTTATACGAGAACATGCCTTCGATTAATATCACATCGTGCCTCCTGTTAATATGCCGTCGTGCCTCAGTTTCGTACGATAACATGCCTTCGATTAATCACCGTGCCTCTTGTTAATAAGGGCTCGTGCCTCCTCTATTCATGCCGTCGTGCCTCCGATTTGTCAAGACTTCAATTTATATGCAGTCGTGCCTCCAATTTGTACAAGAACATGCCTTCGATTAATATCACATCGTGGCTCCTGTCAATATGCAGTCGTGCCTCAGTTTCGTACGAGAACATGCCTTCGATTAATATCACATCGTCGCTCGTCGTTCCGATTATATGTCCAATAGTGCCTCAATTTTGTACAAGAACATGCCTTCGATTAATATCACATCGTGCCTCCTGTTAATATGCCGTCGTGCCTCAGTTTTGTATGGGAACATGCCTTCCGGTTAAAATAACATTGTGCCTCCTGTTAATATCGGCTCGTGCCTCCTGTTAACACTGTGACGCCGAGACGATCCCGTGACATCAGAGCCTCACCAGCTTAGTGTACGCGAAGTCGAGGCGGACATCGTCGCGGCAGCGACGACGGACGCCGAGACGAGCCCGTGACATCAGAGCCTCACCAACTTAGTGTACGCGAAGTCGAGGCGGACGTCGTTGCGGCAGCGACGACTGATACGTCCAAAACGTATCTATAATTTCTGCTTTCTCCATGCATGTTTTGTGTGATATTGCTATGATCTAGATACACTTTCATACATTTTTGATCATATTTGGACTAACCTATTAACCCAGTGCACCCCAGTGCCAGTTCCTGTTTTCTGCTGTTTTTCTATTTCAGCTTTCCCCCATATAAAAAGTGCCAGAAAAATTCGGGAAAATTCAGATAAAAAATCAGCGTCATGGAAGCTTCGGGAAGAGCCCGGGAGGGGCCAGAGGGGAGCCAGGGGGGGCCCCCAGGCGGCCACCCGGCGCGGCCCCACCCCTGGCCGCGCCAGGGGGCGCCTGGGGCCTCTGGTCCACCTCTGGCTGCCCCCTTTGCCTATATATCCCCCGTCACGGGAAAACTCCTGAAGAAGAACCCTATTCCGCGAACTCGCCTCTGTTCCCCCGCCGCCGCGCTTCCAAGATCGGGAGCACCAGGAGACCTCTTCCCGGCACCTTGCCGGAGGGAGGATTGACCTCCGGGAGTCTCCTCTCCACCATGGATGCTCCCCGGATGTCTCGTGAGTAGTTTTCCTTGGACCATGGGTCCGTGATCAGTAGCTATGTGATGTTCTCCTCCCCTTTTTGATCTTCATTGTTTAGACCTCGTGAGCTGCCCTACATGATCGAGGCAACTTTGTAATATTTCTGCTGTTGCTATGTTGAGTTTGGAGGGATCTGATGGATTATGAGATTATGTTCAGATTGTGATAGAGTAATATATTTGGTTTTTATCTCTTATATTTTTGTTCCTAAGTAATTATTTCATGTTCTCCGTTGCTGTTTATTGCTTTGGCCAAGTAGTAGGTAGTGACTCCAATAGGGAGCGTTGTGCTAGATTGTGGGTTCATGCCCCCCGATGACACACTTGAGTGACATAAACATGAGTCTAGGGGATGTGATATTGCCACAAGGGGGAAAACAACGGTGCTTGTAACCGCGGTTGCAAGGATTGTTTACTTTACGCAAAGTTCTTTTTGATGCAGTTGTCTGTTGCTTTGGGTTTACACCTTGGGTGGGGCTCGCAACTTAATACCAGCGAGATGTTCTGGATAGATATCTCAAGGTGGATGATTAGTAGTAGATGCAGATGGATTTCGGTCTACTTATTTTGGCGTACTGCCCGTGCTTTTGAACCTCTTCCTTTCTTTTGTAGCATAGTTAGCATTGCGGTGCGTTCATAATCCTGTCAATTGCCCTTCTGTAATTTGTTTACCTCGCATAGCAGTTTTATCGTCTTTTGGGAGAGAGACATCACTAGCGAACATCACGTATCCCGGTCCATATCCTCATTACTGATTCCAAGCTATATTTACTTTTCTGCATTTACTTTCAAGTTGCTATCATTATCCCTTGCGTTTTATCATTTGTGAACAACAAGACCGGAGAGATTGACAACCTCTCTGAACTTCGTTGGGAACAAAGTTATCTGTGTCTGTGTGCAGGTCCGCGTCAGTTGCGCCGCTGACACCTACTTATCATCTCTGGAGTCCTACTGGAGACAAACCTTGGTATCTTCACCGAGGGAAAACTGCTGCTGCACTGCATCTCAAACCTTCACTTGGGGTAACCAACGAAGGGCGAGAAGCCAATAAGTAAGAGTATTTCTGGCGCCGTTGCCGGGGACTCCAAGTATTAAGATAGGGGAGTTTCACACTACCCTTTACCTTTGTTTTTTAGTCTTGTTAGTTTATCTTTCAGTTTTTATCTTTGTGTCTTTTATCAAAATTTACAAAATAAATAAATTATTTATCTTGCTGTTAGTAGTCCTCCTTGTTTAGATGAACATGTTAGGACTAGGTTCTTTGCTGGAATCGGAAGTTCTTGATTTCCGTCAAAGGGATGGAGAAAATATGAAGAAGGCACGGGACAGAATTTCTGAAGCACATAAAAGAGTTATGCCTTGGATATCTAAATTTTTTTTGCTTAGAAATTTTAACCATGGTCTTTTTAAGTGGTGTAAACACTCTCTTGACATTATAGCTGAGGGAGACTTTCTAGAGTGTGATGAAGATAGGGCTCTTGAGATTTTGCATAGTCTATCTAGTTATTTTGTTTATGATCGAAGTATTGATACTGTCATAGATAGACTTGCCACTGTTGAAAAAAGACTGGATGCTCTAGATTTGGGGAAAATAGAGGAACTTAAGTCCAACAAGAAAGAAATGTTGGAGATAGATGATGATTGGAAGCCCTTTGTTAGGATTAGCATCTCTAACCAAGGCTTCCTTGCTCTTTGTGATATTGGATCCACAGTTTGTACTATGCCAAAAATAGTTTATGACTCTTTGAAACTAGATATGGATAAATTATCATCTTATCATGAACAGTCTAATGGAGATATTTCAGAGATTAAAGGAAAGGTAAAAGAAGTCCAAGTTGCATTCCTTCATAGGACTGCACCAATGGATTTCTTCATCATGGAGCCAAACCAAAGTAACATTGTGCTCGGAAGAGACTTCCTCCGTGCTATGAAAGGCTTCATTGATATTGGTAATAGGCACATACGCTTACGCGGTATGGAAAAAGGTAAGTATATCTTTCCTAGTAAGAAGAAGAATGAGCTTATTGAAAATCAATTTGAAGGTTTTTATGATTCTGATCTTGGATACCCTTGATTCTTCTTTTGCATTATGCCTAGCTAATGGCTTTAAAGAAGCGCTTTCGGGAGGCAGCCCGCGACGAATTTAGGTGTTTTATTTTTTCTTTTGTTGTGTCTTGGTGATTTTTACTTCTGTAGCAACATCATTGTATCTTTATTTTTCAGCTTTGTGCCAAGTTATAGCCTCTTACGGCAAGGGAAGTAAAAGTTGTGACATGCTGTCCAGAAAACAGATTCTGTCCTCGTGACCAGAAAAATTCCAGAAAACTCCCAGTTCATCTTTTTGAGCTGAATTTTTTACACAGTATGGTCTATACAATTACGAAACTTCCGTATGTTCTGAGTTTTTTGATTTGAGTTGCAGAAGTGCCCCTAAAATATTCTTTACTATCTTCTGTTCTGTTTTTCACAGATTCTGCCACGTTTTGTCTCTCCTTACTTTTTCAAACCTTAAGCTTGCTTTTTATTTGCAAAAACTTTTTGGCACTCTTGATAAACAGTAGATTTTCAATAATATCTTTATATCCAGTGGGGAAAAATTATTTATTAAGGGTACTAACCTCTCTAATCAGCTTATGATGAGTTATGTATCAAGGGAGTTTTCAAGTGTGTGATGGAAGATGATGAAAGAAGATCCAGGAGTGTCAAGCGCTCAAGCTTGGGGATGCCCCCATGCATCCCCAATAAATATTCAAGGAGACTCAAGCGTCTAATCTTGGGGATGCCCCCGTGCATCCCCTTCTCCATCAACAATCATCAGTTCGTCCTTCGTCTCACTATATTTTTGTCACTTCATGCGTTATGTGCTATGCTTGGAGCGTCTCGCTCTTAGGTTTTGTTTTTAGTTTTTCTTTAGCTTTGCTTGCTGTTCATAACAAGTTAGATCCCTTCTTACTTTGTGTGGGAGAGAAACACTCTCCACTTTCAAAATCTAGAACACATCATAGGATTCTTCATGCCTATCTTTTTGTTGTTGTGTGTTCTTTACCTTTTCATAACTGCTGCCATGTTTAGTTTTAGTCTTAGTTTTTCTTTAGCAAGAGCCTTGGCTTTTGTTTAGTTTGTTGCTGGAACTCTTTTTAGTTTTCATGTTTATCTTTTTAAAGAGAGTTGGTTGTTGCACTGAGTTGTGTCTTGTCTTGAAAGTAGGTAATTAAGGTTGCTATTTAATTTTAGTAGTAACTTGCAATGGTTTTGAGGTATTGATGTGAGTAATGTTTGGACTTTTGGTGTCAAGAGCTCTTGCCTATTAGTGATAGGTGTCGTATTTTGGGAAATTCGTGTTTATTTTCAAAACCTACAAAACTAGTTGAGAACTCTAGCTACTAGATGGATCACTAATCCTTGGAGGGATCGAATATTAGAGAACACTCACGTACCATGAGTCGAGGATGCGCAAGGATAACCAAACCCCCATACACTCCTCCTCGGGGTACTTGTCTCTTTGTGAACCTCCTTATTAGATTGAGAGTTACCGATAATAAGTGCATGAGTTCTTCGGACTAATGTAAGTATTGAGAGTTGACACTTCCACCTTCCCATATTTTGCTAGCCTTTCCCGTGCCGTGCATTGCCTTCTTCTCACTCCGAGAGTTGGTGTCCACCTTCGCCGGTACGTCCAAACCCTTGGCATGATACGCTCTGTCATCATAAGCCTCCCTTTATCTTTCCTCAAAACAGCCACCATACCTACCTATCAAGGCATTTCCATAGCCTTTCCGAGTTACATTGCCATGCAACTTCCACCTCTTCATGACTTGATCTTCATGTCATACATGTTCCTGCTACACTGGCAGCGACATACATTGCATACATCATGATAGTTACATCTTCTTTATGTTTTGAGTACCTTGTAAAGTGTGAAAGATCTCCTTTATCTTCTTCTAAATTAGGGTGTTTCCCTTAAGTGAGGAAAAGATCCCAAAGTGGACACATTAAAAGATCCCAAAGAGGACAAATGAGAGTTAAATAGAAAGAGCCATTGAGGCCACAAAAAATACAAAAAATAGAAAAAAGAGAAAAAAGAAATAAAAAGAGAGAAAGGGGCAACACTACTATCCTTTTGAGAGATCCACACTAGTACTCCCTCTATATCCTTGTACTCCATAGAGATGATCTTCATGCATATAGCTATGTGGGGACCTTCACACTATAGAACTTGGCTTGCATATTCCAAGGATGAACCTCCTCAAACGAGCTCTAGGTCTTCATGAGCGAGAAAGTTAGATGCACCCCCACTAGTTACATTGGAGAGCTTCCTAGCTCGTATGTGCATCCGTTGCATGGCAATGCCTACTCCTCCCATCATATCTATCATGTGGCATCTCTTGCCTATGATTGTCCTCGATGTGAGCCTTCCTCATCCTTTTTGTCTTCCTCCTCCACCATGTTTCTCTCTTTGCCATCCTAAGTGCCAACTCTCGTGCTTACGCTCATCCATTGCATGAGTGCTCGAAATATCGAAAAGGAGTGGATCAAATTGACTTGTACCTGGCTAGTGGTCTGGGGACGAGTCAAGATAAGATTCCAAAGAGGACCAAGTGTGAAACTTTAGTAGATTGAGTTCTCAACACAAAAATACTTTTTTCTCGTATTCCCTATCCCCCTTCTTGCACGCAAACACCATTTGGAGACATTCGAGTCACGGACAGCGAGAGCTCTTGCACCTTTTGTTCTTTTGTTACTTGTTTCAATGACTCTTGCATGTTATGACTTGAATTGAATCTCTAACCTTGATTGATTTACTTTTCAAAGTTCCTATATGGTTGCTAGCATGTCACCACAAAAATTATGCTTGTTATCATTTACCTACTTGAGGAAGAGAAGGAATTAAGCTTGGGGATGTTGATACGTCCAAAACGTATCTACAATTTATGCTTGCTCCATGCATGTTTTGTGTGATATTGCTATGATCTAGATACACTTTCATACATTTTTGATCATATTTGGACTAACCTATTAACCCCGTGCACCCCAGTACCAGTTCCTGTTTTCTGCTGTTTTTCTATTTCAGTTTTCCCCCATATAAAAAGTGCCAGAAAAATTCGGGAAAATTTAGATAAAAAATCAGCATGACGGAAGCTTCGAGAAGAGCCCGAGAGGGGCCAGAGGGTAGCCAGGGGGGGCCTAGGCAGCCACCCGGCGCGGCCCCACCCCTGGCCGCGCCAAGGGGGGCGCCTGGGGCCCCTGGTCCACCTCTGGCTGCCCCCCTTCTCCTATATATCCCCCGTCACGGGAAAACTCCAGAAGAAGAACCCTATTCCGCGAACTCGCCTCTGTTCCGCCGCCGCCGCGCTTCCAAGATCGGGAGCACCAGGAGACCTCTTCCCGGCACCCTGCCGGAGGGAGGATTGACCTCCGGGAGTCTCCTCTCCACCATGGATGCTCCCCAGATGTCTCGTGAGTAGTTTTCCTTGGACCATGGGTCCGTGATCAGTAGCTATGTGATGTTCTCCTCCCCTCTTTGATCTTCATTGTTTAGACCTCGTGAGCTGCCCTACATGATCGAGGCACCTTTGTAATATTTCTGCTGTTGCTATGTTGAGTTTGGAGGGATCTGATGGATTATGAGATTATGTTCAGATTGTGATATAGTAATATATTTGGTTTTTATCTCTTATATTTTTGTTCCTAAGTAATTCTTTCATGTTCTCCGTTGCTGTTTATTGCTTTGGCCAAGTAGTAGGTAGTGACTCCAAGAGGGAGCATTGTGCTAGATTGTGGGTTCATGCCCCCTGATGACACGCTTGAGTGACAGAAACATGAGTCTAGGGGATGTGCTGTTGCCACAAGGGGGAAAACAACGGTGCTTGTAACCGCAGTTGCAAGGATTGTTTACTTTACGCAAAGTTCTTTTTAATGCAGTTGTCTGTTGCTTTGGGTTTACACCTTGGGTGGGGCTCGCAACTTAATACCAGCGAGATGTTCTGGATAGATATCTCAAGGTGGATGATTAGTAGTAGATGCAGATGGATTTTGGTCTACTTATTTTGGCGTACTGCCCGTGCTTTTGAACCTCTTCCTTTCTTTTGTAGCATAGTTAGCATTGCGGTGCGTTCATAATCCTGTCAATTGCCCTTCTGTAATTTGTTTACCTCGCATAGCAGTTTTATCGTCTTTTGGAAGAGAGACGTCACTAGCGAACATCACGTATCCCGATCCATATCCTCATTGCTGATTCCAAGCTATATTACTTTTCTGCATTTACTTTCAAGTTGCTATCATTATCCCTTGCGTTTTATCATTTGTGAACAACAAGACCGGAGAGATTGAAAACCTCTCTGAACTTCGTTGGGAACAAAGTTATCTGTGTCTGTGTGCAGGTCCGCGTCAGTTGCGCCGCTGACACCTACTTATCATCTCTGGAGTCCTACTGGAGACAAACCTTGGTATCTTCACCGAGGGAAAACTGCTGCTGCACTACATCTCAAACCTTCACTTGGGGTAACCAACGAAGGGCGAGAAGCCAATAAGCAACAACGGACGTCGAGACGAGCCCGTGACATTAGAGCCTCACCAGCTATCTTAGGGTTTAGGGTGGGGGGGGGAGGATGGCACCGTTTTATATACCTTTCAAAATGAAAGGGAAACAGAAGTGAACCACTGTGCTTAGTGTAGGTACGCGAAGTCGAGGCGGACGTCGTCGTGGCAGCAAAGACGGACGCCGAGACAAGCCCGTGACATCAGAGCATCACCAGCTATCTTAGGGTTTAGGATGGGGGGGGGCGAGGATGGCACCCTTTTATATACCTTTCAAAATGAAAGGGAAACAGAAGTGAACCACTGTGCTTAGTGTAGGTACGCGAAGTCGAGGCGGACGTCGTCGCGGCAGCGACGACGGACGCCGAGACGAGCCCGTGACATCAGAGCCTCACCAGCTATCTTAGGGTTTAGGGTGGTGGGGGGGGGGAGGATGGCACCCTTTTATATACCTTTCAAAATGAAAGGGAAACAGAATTGAACCACTGTGCTTAGTGTAGGTACGCGAAGCCGAGGCGGACGTCGTCGCGGCAGCGACGACGAACGCCGAAACAAGCCCGTGACATCAGAGCCTCACCAGCTTAGTTTACGCGAAGTCGAGACGGACGTCGTCGCGGCAGTGACGACGAACGCCGAGACGAGCCCGTGACATCAGAGCCTCACCATCTATCTTAGGGTTTAGGGTGGGGGGGGGAGGATGTCACATTTTTATATACCTTTCAAAATGAAAGGGAAACAAAAGTGAACCACTGTGCTTAGTGTAGGTACGCGAAGCCGAGGCGGACTTCGTCGCAGCAGCGACGACGGACGCCAAGACGAGCCCGTGACATCACAACCTCACCAGCTATCTTAGGGTTTAGGGTGGGGGGGGGGCGAGGATGGCACCCTTTTATATACCTTTCAAAATGAAAGGGAAACAGAAGTGAACCACTGTGCTTAGTGTAGGTACGCGAAGTCGAGGCGGACGTCGTCGCGGCAGCGACGACGGACGCCGAGACGAGCCCGTGACATCAGAGCCTCACCAGCTTAGTGTACGCGAAGTCAAGGTGGACGTCGTCGCGGCAGCGACGACGGACGCTGAGACGAGCCCGTCACATCAGAGCCTCACCAGCTATCTTAGGGTTTAGGGTGGGGGGGGGGAGGATGGCACCCTTTTATATACCTTTCAAAATGAAAGGGAAACAGAAGTGAACCATTGTGCTTAGTGTAGGTACGCGAAGTCGAGGCGGACGTCGTCGCGGTAGCGACGACGGACGCCGAGACTAGCCCATGACATCAGAGCCTCACCAGCTACCTTAGGGTTTAGGGTGGGGGGGGAGGATGGCACCCTTTTATATACCTTTCAGAATGAAAGGGAAAGAGAAGTGAACCACTTTGCTTAGTTAGGTACGCGAAGTCGAGGCGGACGTCGTCGCGGCAGCGACGACGAACGCCGAGACGAGCCCGTGACATCAGAGCCTCACCAGTTATCTTAGGGTTTAGGGTGGGGGGGGGGGAGGATGGCAACCTTTTATAAACTTTCAAAATTAAAGGGAAACAGAAGTGAACCACTGTGCTTAGTGTAGGTACACGAAGTCGAGGCGGACGTCGTCGCGGCAGCGACGACGGACGCCGAGACAAGCCCGTAACCTCGAAGCCTCTGATAAGTAAGTTCTCGTGCCTCCGATATGTAGTTTATCGTGCCTCTGATAAGTAAGTTCTCGTGCCTCCGATATGTAAGTGCTCGTGCATCCGATATGTAAGTGCTCGTGCCTCCGATATGTAAGTTCTGGTGCCTCTGATAAGTAAGTTTTCGTGCCTCCGATATGTAAGTGCTCGTGCCTCCGATATGTAAGTTCTGGTGCCTCCGATATGTAAGTGCTCGTGCCTCCGATATGTAAGTTCTCGTGCCTCTGATAAGTAAGTGCTCGTGCCTCCGATATGTAAGATCTCGTGCCTCCGATAAGTATGTTCTTGGAGTTGAAAGTTAATGTGCCTCTGATATTTATGTTATCGTGCCTCATATGACTGAGTTGAAAGTTAACGTTTGATAGTGTTGTAAGGCCCCACCCGTAATTACCCCAGAAATCTCCATTACCCAGAAATATAATGGGAAAAAAAGGAAAAAGGGAAAAAGGAGTAGAAACAATACTAAACGCAGTCTAAAAAACGCGCAGTGCACGCGGTTCACCATTAATTGTGGAATCTACGAGGATGAAACTGCAAAACGTACGAAACCGATCTGCGGAACCGAAAAACCGGAAAACCGGAAAACGAAAAAGAAAAATCGAAAAATGGTTTTCGCTCGCGCGGGAGCTCTCCGCGCGCGACAAATGTCGCGCTCGGAGCGCTCCGTACCGGTTCGTTCGAAACGAAACGAACGAGCGCTCCCAATTAGTTGCCCTCAACCTAGTGGAGAGGAGGAACTCTTCAATGATAGCTCCAAAAAGCATCAACGAGGTTCGTTTTCAACCTCGTCAGGGTCAACGCTTTTCACTGGCACTTATGTCGGCCCTGTCTTCGGCCAAAGTGACAGTCATGAGCGAAATTTGCATGTGCTCGAGGATTCGCAAATGTGAAAAATACATCTGATTCTTTAACTTTAAAATATATTTCTTGATCTTTTTATAAAAGGACCGGAAACCATATTCGTGATGACAAGACCAGTATTACTGAAATAGAGAAATATAGATTACACAAGAGCAGTGTTTGTTTTTCCTTTTCTATTTTTAATACAAATTGCGACAATTGTATAAATCTGTAGAAAATAGAATAAATCACCTTATGCTGACAAATCGTTGGGCATTTTTTAGGGTTATGAGAACTAGGCAGTAGCCTAGTGGCGTGGGTCGCAGTGGCGCATCCCAGCGGCCAGAGTTAGTTTTTTTTTAGGGTTATAACATCTAATTAGGATAAATTTCATTTGTCTATACAAGTCTTCATGTCTCATTTGTACTTTTTATTTGTCAAATACAGATAATATTTACAAGTTTGTTCCCAAAAGAAAAGCATCATCGCAAGATGTTCCGGAGAACATAAATTGGGAAGAGGAAATTCAGTACGATCCTTTTAAGTACTTTTATTTGGGAATTTTATTATGTTCTACTAGTAAGTTTAATTCTATTTGTATCCTGTAGCTTATTGAACTTTGTCGATCGGCGATATGTTTTGGAATTTGGAAATGCAAGATTTATTTTTCAAGTACTGTTATCCCTTTTTATCATTATAGTAAGCATTTTGATGGCTACATTTTTTTACAAATTGCCATTTGTCATACCCAATAATGTGTGTTAGAAGCTATAAAACACACTTTCATTCAACTAGATGATACCCCGCCCGTTGCTGCGAAGATTATTAACAAATACTTTGAGATTTTAAAACACGAGAAATTTATGAAATATTATTATAATTTGATTATAAATTCTTTTTTATAAAAAAATATTGCTTAGAGTAAAAATCTAAGAAAATCTGATGAAAAATCCAAAAATATGTGTGATTTTTGTTTTATTAATTTATTATCTTGATAATATATCGTGAGTGACATGAGACGAAAAAGCGTTGAGTAGAGACAGTTGAAACATATGCACTCTTGATTAAACCTAAAACAATGTTAACAACTATAAATATGCATTCATAAAAAAATATCGCATAGAAAAATAAAATACGAGGTAACTTATAATTTTATTTTCTATAAAAATATATTTATAAATAGTGGACTAGAGTGCATTTTTTAAAATATTTACTTGTGATATGTTACACGCGCATGAAGAGTTGGTGGAAAATAATATTTACATGGTGAACCTATTTGATGATGTGGATAGCTTGCATATCAGAGAAAATTGCAGCTAACACCAGTCTTTGTGGCATTTGTTGCACAAAACCCATAAATGAGATCTTTTTTGCAGCTAGCAGGGGTTTGGCCTAATATTTTGCACCTAGCCCATATGAGGAGCTTAACTCGTTGACATGTTGATAAGAGAAATTTTGATGAGAGGAGGAGATTTTGTTGACTGCGACTGTATTTTTTATTTTGCTATGTTTGTTGTCATTGAGACTGTCATTGTTTTCGCTCCCGAGACCATATTTTACAAAAAATCAAAAGTATTTTAAATTTAAAATATTATGAAAATTTTATATGATATCTAGATACATCTGGAGTTTTGCTACACAATACATTGCATTATAGGCTACACAAAAATCACAAATCGCGTATCTGAAACAGGGAAAAAAGACCTCGTTTTTCTTCCAACATTTGTTTTTTTATGTAGGTCAAGTATGAATATCTATTTTGATGCAAATCTGGCCGTACATACTACACATGTGCACTTGCATGTTTTTTTTAAAAAAGTTAGACAAAAAAAATAAAAATATCATTTTTTTAAAACGAGATTACTGATGTGTGTGTACCAAAACAACTTTTTGCTTATATATTTGCTATAAAAAATGCGTCACGTGTGAATTTATATGTTTCCAAATATTATGTTGCGCGCAAAACAGTGGGCCTAACCTATTAGATAACCTGTTAACAAGACTAAAGTTGTTAGTTTGGGCCAAGTGCAAAAAATTAAGCCTAAACTGTGCTAGTTGCAACAAATATTTTGTTTCTGTGTTTTGTGCAACAAATGCCACAAAGACTGGTGTTAGCCGCAATTTTCTCTGCATATCAAGATAAATAAGTTAATGATGATAAACTATTTAACTATCATACATACATTGTCTACCGAATAATGTATGCTTTGTTAAAGTGGTGCATCGGGTATTATTTGCTTCAGCTCCGCCCCTGAGCTTTTTTTTGCTGAGCTGTCCATTAGTCTACCACCCACCGCATCATGTTTCTCTCTCATGTTTTATTCATTTTATTTTTCATTTTAAATTTAATTTTTCATACTATTTGTGTTCTTTACAAAGGATATCTATTTTGAATATATTTTGGTGATTATTAGAAATTTATCAACTTTTAATATTAAAACTTAATATTTACTTGTAAAATTGGTGTCGCACAGTATAATATTTAGTTTTTATCAAGTTTCATTTCCTGTTAGAGGTCAGGAGTTAGGTTTTAAATAATAGTCATAAAAAATGAAAAAAAAGAGGTAATACTCGTAAATTTAAACCAAACTTTCAATTCAAAAGATATAATATATTTAGGTTTAAAATATCTGAAAAAATGTATGGAAGGTTGGATGAATGGAACATGCACTCTCTGCCAAGTACTGCATATACATTTTTTAGATAAAAGGCATAGTCCGACTTTATAAATAAGGCACAACGACAGGGTAACTGAACAGGGACCAAATCCAACAGTACATCCCAATGAGCAAAGTTCAGACAAACAAAAACAAGGCCAAAGCCCGTTGATGGCACGCAGGCCCACTACCTACGATGCAGCCAAGACGGAGGCAAAACGGGAAGAAGACGAAGGAGACGGAGACTTGCACAGGGGACAACAGCCGCAACTAGCTCGACCCAGGGGGAAGACATGACGCAGCTGTAGTCTTCATTCGGTCGATAATCGCCGTCATGTCCTCCTGCAAGTCTTCTCTACCCAAGGACCTCTAAATATGTAAGAAACCAATCATCTTATAAATAAGAACAACAAGATATTTAGGAAAGGTTAGCTCAATAGTAAACTTATTACGAATATTCCAAAGAGACCAACAAGCAGCTGAGAAAAAGATCCAAAACAGGCGATTGGCTTTTCCCACAAGAGTCCTTGCCAAGGCATGGACCTCCACAAAGGATCCGGGCGACCAGTTATTGCCCATCCATGAGCGAATGCAGCTCCACTTGAATTTTCTCAATCACAATGGAAAAAGATGTGAAAGGCATTTTCAGGTGTTTGACAAATAATGCAATCGACACTCCAGTGATTGTGACGCTTATGAATCTGATCTGAGGAGGGCAGCTTCCCTCGGTTGACTTGCCACATATTTTTTTTGATTTTAGGGGCGATATGGTCCTTCCAAAGGGAGGAGAACCGAGAGGAAGCCCGATCGCCACGAAGAGCACCATACAGAGATTTAATCGAGAACTGTCCGGAGTTGGTAAGAGACCAAACCACTTCATCGTTTCCCTCCGAGAGGACCGGGAGAAGGGCAACAAGACGATGCCAATCTTCCAACTCTACAGGAGAGAGAAACCTACGGAACCGGAGGTCCCACCCGACCGCCGCCACCTCAGAGATAGAGATATTGGGGTCTGGGCAAAAGGCAAATAAACTCGGGAAGGCCGCATCTAATCAGTCCACCGGAGACCAGAGGTCAAGTGAAAGTGCAATCATGCCCTTAATCATATTTTGATGTTGATGACAATATACATATAGAGGACTCAAGGACGTCCGACATGAAATTCGGCCTTCGGACGTCCGACATGCTCTAATCTTGTGGCTTAACCGCCCTAGAGCGAGATGGCCAAGGACGCCAACCCCGAAAGTTCGGGTGCCGACATGGTGGAGGTCGCAATTACTGCGGTTGCCGCTCTTCTGGAAGCCGAGAGATTTGCTGCCGAACGAAGAGCATCCACGCCATTCGCAGTTTCCCCCTCCACGGGGAATGTTTCCGTTGAGATTGATGAACCTAAGTTGTTCACTTCGAGTGTTTTAGTACAAGCTCTAGAAAAACAGAAACGGGATATGGAAGCCGCCTTCGCAAAGACGAAGGCTACGACCTCGGAGTCACAAACGTCAAGTGGTGCGGCCCCAAGCTCCCTACAAGCGACCTTTGTGTACCCAGTTCATACGTCCCAAATGTATCTATAATTTTTGCTTGTTCCATGCACTTTTATGTGACATTGCTTTACATGTTTTGCTACACTTTTATATAATTTTACACATATTTGGAATAACCTACTAACTCAGTGCACCCAGTACCAGTTTATGTCTGCTGATGTCTTTTAGTTGAAGTGATTTTCCCCAATTTAAAGTGCTCCAAAAATTCCAGAAAAATCAAATAAAAAATCAGTGAGACGGAAGCTTCCAGACGTCTGAAGGAGAGCCGGAGGGGGGGGGGGCACTGGCCTCCCAGGCGGCCAGCCCGCGCGGCCTAGGGGGTGGACGTGCCATGAGGCCGCCTGGGAGACTGGGACCACCCCTGGTGCCCCCATTTGGCCCTATTTTTGCCCCCACGGAGAAAACCATGATTTCAGAACCCTTTTCTCTAGAAGCAATTGCGATCTCCTCCGCCATCGCCAACAAGCTTCGGGGGACTAGAATTCCTGTGCCGGCACCTTGCCGGGACGGGGAAGGGCCCCCGGATTCATCTCTATCGACGTTGCTTCCTCCCTCCATGATGCGGGAGTAGTTCCTCATCGGGGCTGAGGTCTTCTACAGTAGCTATGTTGTTAATTATATCTCCCATGATGTGATCTTCATTGTGATCATAGGCTATGATAATCTAGGGTGATCTCATGATGTTTCCCCTTCTTCTATGTATTGGATCGATGTACTCCTTTGGTGATATTTTCGGAGTCCATGGTGACGCGTAGGACTCCATTATTATGGTGATATTAATCATGAGATTTGTTATTCTTGTTGGATTGAATCAATGCTTGGGAGTCTCTTGATGCTTGTATGGAGTATAGTTTGCATAGTGCTTCGGTGACAGGATGGGTGCTTTGTCAATTTAGAAAGAGACTACTCTTGAGATATGTTGTGGTGATTGTGGTACTCTCTTTGGATGGACGCGGTGACATTGGGAAATCCATAGATGACAACTATGAACTCTGAGGTGTGCTTTCCTAGCACTAAACAATTCTCATCCTCTTTTGATCCACGGAAAGGATGATCTCCGAGTTATGTCTTCCTTGCATGTTTTAGTGGAAATATCATGTGATTAGACTATGTTAATGTTGTTGGGAGTTGCCACTAGTGAAAGTATGAAGCCTAGGCCTTGTTCCCACCATTGCAATACCGTTTGTGCTCACATTTACTACTTTCTACCTTGCTGTAATTTTTATTATAGATTTATATTACCTTGCTTTACCACACCTGTCAACTCGTATTTTACCATCTCTTCATCGAACTAGTGCACCTATACAATTTTCCATTGTATTAGGTGTGTTGGGTACACACGAGACTTCTTGTATCTTAATTGCAGGGTTGCTTGAGAGAGACCATCTTCAACCTCTACTTCCCTGAGTTCGATAAACCTTAGGTCATCCACTTGAGGTTGCTACTGTCCTACAAACCTCTGCGCTTGGAGGCCCAACATAGACTACAAGAATAGAAGCGTGCGTAGACATCAAGCTATTTCTGGTGCCGTTGCCGGGGAGGTAAGCGTTTGAAGGTATATCTTGAGATCTTGCAATTAAATCTTTTCATTTCTTGTTTTTAATTTTCACTAGTTATGTTTATGGAAAACTGCACTCTTAGTTCACTGCTTGGGGAAAGCCGCTTTACCACACCCATGGTAGAGAAGTCTCCTTCACCTACTGAATGTATCCCATTCAAAATACCATTTGGGATAATTGAAATAATTAGGAATGTTTGCTATGCAGGGGATGGAACAGTCCATCCTAGTATTCATTTCTTGAAACTTACAGAACTTTGTGAGTTATTTAAGATTTCAGGTTTGACAAGAGATGGCTTCATGAGGAAATTATTTGCCTTGTCACCGAAAGGAAAAGCATTGGAATGGTATAGGATGCTAGATGATTCTCACCTACGGGATTGGGAAGAGATCCAGTCTCTCTTTTACTCCAAGTTTTATCCTCTTCATGAAGTCCATGATAATAGGAATTATGTTTATAATTTCTATCCTCATGACGGAGAGAGCATAGCTCCAGCTTGGGGGAGACTGAAAAATTTAATTCTAAAATGTCCTAACCATGGGCTCCCCAAAGATATAATTATTACTAATTTCTATGCGAGGCTCCCTCGACAGGATAAAGGCTTACTCGATGCTTCCTCTATGGGTTCTTTCACAAACAAAAATATTGATGCTAAATGGGAACTCCTTGAAAGAATTCAACGCAATACTGAAGATTTGGAGATCGACAAAGGTAAAGAGTCGGGTATAAATTATGAGTATGATTGCATTAAGTCCTTTGTTGAAACTACAAGTTTTCATAAGTTCAGTGCTAATTTTGGGCTTGATTCTCAACTCCTTGTTAGTTTCCTCAATTCTTTTTCTTCACATCTTAATATGCCTAAGGAGAATTGGATCAAGCATCATGAACCTTTTAAAGAGATTTGCAAAGAAAATTAAATTGTTAATGATAATTGTAACATGCATGATCCAATTCCTGAAAATGAAGTTTTATATAAGCATGTTAATTATTGTGGAGTGGATAGACATTGTGAAAGGCCTATGATTGAAGATGAGAAGTATTGTAAGCAGCATAAGCATGAAAGAACAATCACTTGGGTTAAAGATTTAAATAAAATTGCTAGAGAATTGTGTGACCTTTCTCCTTTTACTTGTGAACTTTGTGGTATAGAGGGTCACTTTAATTTTCAATGCATGTACTTTCAAAACATAATTGTTAACCAGTTGTGTGATAACATGATCACTTCTGATCTTTATGATAAACTGATGTTATTTTCAACGTGTGAAGAGTTATCAGAAAAAACTTCTTGGCTAGATGATAATGCCTTAGAAATAAACAACACTTTGCAAAAATTCCATCTCTATTGTGTTGTTAATTGCCATGAAAATGATTACATAAGTAAGATTAGAAAGGAGGGAACTTTACCAAAGTATAAAAATGTCTCTTATGTTTCCTCTAATAAAAAGGAGATTTTCTCCCAAATTTTCCCTATTGTTTCTAATGATAAACCAGAATATGTGGAGAAGCTTCCTCTCCAACCACTCCCTCCTAAGGTGAAGAAGAAGAGAAAGAAGAGGGGGAAGAGGAACAAGAAGGAAGAAGAATGGGTATCAACCTGGCCTGAGCATATTCCTCGCATCAACTTTTATCCTAACGGTCTTAAGTTTAAAGAAGAAGGTGAACTCTAATTCCTTAATTATCATCTTGATGATACGTCCGTAGGTACTATTGAAGATGATTTTGATTATGATATGCATGTTACTTATTGTGATTGGGAAGATGATGATAATGCTACTTATGATCAAAAAAATCTTTTTGGTACCAACTTTGAAAGTGATGATATGGAATGCCTCTAAGCTTGGGGATGATAGGATTGCAAGTGCTTTACCCATTAGTGATGTGATAATTGATAATTATTTTGCTAGTAAGAATAAAGACAACATGTTTACAAATATAGTTGCTAGCAATGATAATGCTCTTCCCTACTATGATGATGTTATAACTCCTATCTATAGTGATTGTAAAGATACCTATGACATAAGGAGAAATTATCCTGATGAAACTGATCATAATCATGGAGGGAATTACTCCCTTGCTGAACACCATCTTCCTAATACACAATTAATCTATAGTGTTCAGGTTGTCTATGATAGTCCTACTCCCACTATTACCAATGAGAAAGATTATGCTTATGTGGAGAGTACGAGTACCTTTTTGCATGTCGATCATGGTAACAATGATTTATGTGATACTTATATTTTTGAGTTTATTCATGATCCCACTGAAAATTATTATGAGAAGGGAACATATGCTTATAGATATTTCAATAATATCATTTTCCCTCTCTTTATGTCGAAGGTTTTGAAGCTGCACTTGTTTTTCCTTCCTATGCTTATTGCTTTGTGCTTCAATGAATTATTCTATTGCAATATTCCTATGCATAATAAGCATGTTAGATTTAAATGTGCTTGGTATTTGCTTCTTTATGTTCTCTTTTGTTCTTCAACTCTTATCCCTATGAGAGCATCATTAAAATATTAAGCCTATCTTTATGGCTATAAAGAAAGAGCTCTAGGGAGACAACCCTTGTTATCTTTACTTTAAGTTTTTGATTTCAGTTTTTAGTGGTCTTGATGTTTTTTACTCCTGTATCAACATCATTGTATCTTTACTTTTCAAGCTTTTTGCCAAGTTTTAGCCTCCGATTGCAAGAAAGTTCAAAAGTTGTGACATGCTGTCCAGAAACATATTCTGCCACCTTGACAGAAAAATTATCCAAAAATCACCAGATCATCTTTTTGATTTGAAGTTTTTTTGAAAGTATGCTCTATACAATTACCTTTCTTGCGTCTGTTTTGAGTTTTTGATTTGAGTTGCAGAAGTACCCCGAAAAAATTATTTACTACCTGGTGGACTGTTTTTCACAGATTCTGCCACGTTTTGCGTTTTCATCGTTTTGCAAACCTTCAGATTGCTTTTTTTTTTGCAAAAGCTTTTTGGCAATCTTGAGAAACAGTAGCTCTTTAAGAATACCCTTATTTCCAGTGGATAAAAACATATTTTATCATGGGTACTAACCACTCTAATCAGCTTATGATGAGTTTCGTATGAAGGGAGTTTTCAAGTATGCGAAGGAAGATGATGAAAGAAGATTCGGGAGTGTCAAGCGCTCAAGCTTGGGGATGCCCCCATGAACCCCCAAGAAATATCCAAGGAGACTCAAGCATTTAAGCTTGGGTATGTTCCCGTGCATCCCCTTCTCCGTCAACAATCATCAGTATGTTCTTCTCCATGCTATATTTTTATCACTTCATATGTTATGTGCTAAACTTGGAGCGTCTCGCTCTTTACTTTTTAGTTTATTTATTTTTTTCCCGCTGTTCATAACAAGTTGGATCCTAGCCTTTATTGTTTGGGAGAGAAACACGCTCCACTCCACCTTAGAACACAACATAGGCTTGCATGCTTATCTTTCTTTGTGTGTGTTCTATATCTTTTCATAGCTGCTGTCATGCTTAGCTCTTAGTTTTCATGCTTATATTTTTAAGAGATTTTGTTTAGGGTTTTTCTAGGAACTCTCTTGAGTCTTTATGCTTATCTTGTTTAGAGAGTTGGCTTGTTGCATTGAGTTGTGTGTCTTGCATGAATAGGTAATTAAGGTTGCTATTACAAGTGTAGTAGTAACATGCAATAGTTTTGAGGTATTGATCTGAGTAATGTTTGGACATTAGGGTGCAAAGAGCTTGAGCCTATTAGTGATAAGTGTTGTATTTTGGGAAATCCGTGCTTATTTTAAAAAACTAAAAAAATTAGTTGAGAACTCTAGCTACTAAATGGATCGCTAACCTCTGGAGGGGTTGGAATATATAGAGTACCCTCACGTACCATGGGTCGAGGATGCGCAAGGATAACCAAACCCTCATACACTCCTCCTCGGGGTACTCGTCTCTTTGTGAACCTCCCGATTAGATAGAGAGTTACCGATAATAAGTGCATGAGTTCTTCGAACTAATGCGAGTATTTGATTGTTGGCACTTCCACCTTCCATATTTTGCTAGCCTCTTCGGTACCGTGCAATGCCATTTCTCATCTTGAGAGTTGGCGCCTACTTCGCCGGTGCATCCAAACCCTTGGCACGATACGCTCTGTCATCATAAACCTCCTTATATCTTCACCAAAACAGCCACCATACCTACCTACCAAGGCATTTCCATAGCCTTTCCGAGATACATTGCCATGCAACATCCACCATCCCATGACTTGATCTTCATGTCATACATGCTTTTTCTTGATCGAGGATCCGCATGATAGTTGGGATTTTCCCTTATTATTGCTACATGACGCGCTAGTATCATTGCATATCCTGCTACACTGGTAGAAGCATACATTTGCATACATCATGATACTTTTCATTCTTTCTTTATGTTGAGTACCTCTTATAAAGTGTGAAGATCTTCTATATTCTTGTAATATATAGAGTGTTGCCCTTAAGTGAGGAAAATATCCCAAAGAGTACAAATTAAAAGATCCCAAAGAGGACAAATGAGAGATAAATAGAAAGAGCCAAAGAGGCCACAAAAATAAAAAAATAGAAAAAAGAGAAAGAGAAAAAAGAAATAAAAAGAGAGAAGGGGGCAACACTACTATTCCTTTTGAAAGATCCACACTCGTACTCCATTTCTATATTTGTGCTCCATAGAGATTATCATTCATGCATAACTATGTGGGGACCCTTACACTATAGAACATGGCTTGCATATTCCAAGGATGAGCCTCCTCAAATGATCTCTAGGTCTTCATGAGAAAGCAAGTTGGATGCACCCCCACTAGTTCCATTGGAGAGTTTACCTTAGCTCAGATGTGCATCCGTTGCATGGCAATCCCTACTCATCACATCATATCTATCATTTGGATTTCTCTCGCCTATGATTTTCCTCATTGATGTGAGGCTTTCACACCCTTTTTGTCTTCCTTCCCCATCATTTCTCTCTTTGCCATCCTAAGTGCCAACGTATCTTGCTCGCGCTCATCCATTGCATGAGTGCTCAAAGTCTAAAGGGAGAGGATCAGTTTGACTTGTACCCGACTAGTGGTCTGGGGATGAGTCAAAATAAGATCTCGAAGGAGACCAAGTGTGAAACTTTAGTAGATTGAGTTCTCAATTAAACTATATATATATATATATATATTTATTCTCTAATCCCATCTCTCATTGCTTGCACACAAACACCATTTGGAGACATTCGAGTCACGGACAGCGAGAGCTCTTGCACCTTTATGTTTATACTTTGCTAGAATTAATACTAAGACTCTTCCTTGTTATTATCTTGACTTGAATTGCACATATTACTTGATTTACTTTGAAGTTCTTATATGTGTGTTAGCATGTCACCACAGAAATTATCTGTGTTATCATTTACCTACTCGAGGACGAGCATGAATTAAACTTGGGGATGTTGATACGTCCCAAACGTATCTATAATTTATGATTTTTCCATGCACTTTTATGTGACATTGCTACATGTTTTGCTACACTTTTATATCATTTTAAACATATTTGGACTAACCTACTATCTCTGTGCAACCAGTGCCAGTTTCTACCTGCTGATGTCTTTTAGTTGCAGTGTTTTTTTCCCCAATTTAAAGTGCTTCAAAAATTCCAGAAAAATCAAATAAAAAAACAACGAGACGGAAGCTTCAAGACGTCCGAAGGAGAGCCGGAGGGGGGGGGGCACTGGACTCCCAGGTGGCCTGCCCGCATGGCCTAGGGGGAGGCCGCACCATGAGGCCACCCGGGAGACTGGGACCACCCCTGGTGCCCCCCTTTGGCCCTATTTTTACCCCCGCAGAGATAACCCTGATTCCAGAACCCTTTTCTCCAGAAGCAATTCCAATCTGCGCCACCATCGCCAACAAGCTTCGGGGGACCAGAATTCTTGTGCCGGCACCCTTCCGGGACGGGGAAGTGCCCCCGGATTCATCTCTATCGACGTTGCTTCATTCCTCCATGATGCGGGAGTAGTTCCTCCTCGGGGCTGAGGTCTTCTACAGTAGCTATGTTGTTAATTATCTTTTCCATGATGTGCTCTTCATTTCGATCATAGGCTATGTTAATCTAGGGTGATCTCATGATGTTTCCCCTTCTTCTATGTATTGGATCGATGTACTCCTTTGGTGATATTTCCGGAGTTCATGGTGACGCGTAGGACTCCATTATTATGGTGATATTGATCATGAGTTTTATTATTCTTGTTTGATTGAATCAATGCTTGAGAGTCTCTTGATGCTTGTAGTGAGTATAGTTTGCATAGTGCTTTAGTGATAGGATGGGTGCTTTGTCAATTTAGAAAGAGAAGTACTCTTGAGATATGTTGTGGTGATTGTGGTACTCTCTTTGGAAATGCATAGATGAGAACTATGAACTCTGAGGTGTGCTTTCATATCACTACACAATTCTCATCCTCTTTTGATCCACAGAAAGGATGATCTCCGAGTTATGTCTTCCTTGCATTTTTTAGTGGAAATATCATTGATTAGACTATGTTAATGTTGTTGGAGTTGCCACTAGTGAAAGTATGAAGCCTAGGCCTTGTTTCCACCATTGCAATACCATTTGTGCTCACATTTACTACTTGCTACCTTGCTGTAATTTTTATTACAGATTTATATTACCTTGCTTTGCCACACCTGTCACTCGTATTTTACCATCTCTTCATCGAACTAGTGCACCTATACAATTTGCCATTGTATTAGGTGTGTTGGGGACACAAGAGACTTCTTGTGTCTTAATTGCAGGGTTGCTTGAGAGAGACCATCTTTAACCTCTACTTCCCTGAGTTCGATAAACCTTAGGTCATCCACTTGAGGGAAATTGCTGCTGTCTTACAAACCTCTACGCTTGGAGGCCCAACATAGTTTACAAGAATAGAAGCGTGACAATTATAAACAGCCACCCCCTGGCCGCGCCACCAAGGCGCCTAGGAGGCCTGTCCCACCTTTGGCTCCCCCCTTTGGCCTATATTACCTCCTCGTCCCGAAAACCATCGAGGAGAACCCCACATCACGAATTTCCTCTCTGTTCCACCGCCGCTGCGCTTAAAAGATCGGGAGCACCAGAAGACCTATTCCCGGTACCCTGTCAGAGGGAGGATTGAACTTCGGGAGCTTCTCGACTACCATGGACGCTTCCCGGATGTTCCGTGAGTAGTCCCCCTTGGACCATGGGTCCATGACCAGTAGCTATGTGATGTATTCTCTCCAATCTTGTTCTTCAATTCTTAGTCCTTGTGATCTGCCCTACATGATCAAGGCACCTATGTAATTTTCCTACTGTTTCTATGCTATGTTAGCTGGGATCCGATGGATTATGAGATTATGTTCAAATCGTGATGAGTTATATATTTGGTTTACCTTCTATATTTTGTTCTTGAGTAATTCTTGCATGTTCTCCATTACGTTTTATTGCTTTGGCCAAGTAGTAGATAGTAACTCCAAGAGGGAGCGTTATGCATGTTTGTGGGTTCATGCCCCCCGATGTCTAGCTTGAGTGACATAAACATGAGACTAGGGGATGTGCTGTTGCCACTCGAGAGAAAACAACGGTGCTTGTAACCGCGATTGCAAGGATTGTTTACCATACGCATAGATTGTTAATGCAATTGTCTATTGCTTTGAGTTTACACTTTGGATGGGGCTCGCAACTTAATACCAGCGAGATGTTCTGGATAGACAACTCAAGGTGGATGATTAGTGAGTAGATGCAGATGGATTTCGGTCTACTTGTCTTGGTGTACTTCCCATACTTTTGAGCGTCTAGCTTTCTTTGTAGCATAATTAGCATTGCAGTGCGTTTATAATTCTGTCAATTGCCCAGCTGTAATTTGTTCACCTAGCTTAGCTATTTTATCGTCTTTTGGGAGAGAGACATCACTAGTGAACATCATGGGGACCCCGTTCCATATTGCCATCACTGTTTACACCTCCCCTTTATTTACTGCTTTTACTTTCCTTTGCAATTATCACTACTATCTACCCTTTCGCTTAGTCCTTTGTAAACAATAAGGTCGGAAATATTGACAACCTCTCTGTACTCGTTGGGAGCAAAGTTATCTGTTGTGTGTGTGCAGGTGATATGCGAGAGAGGATTGCTTCTCGCCCTTTGTTGGTTACCCCAAGTTGAAGGTTAAGATGCAGCGTAGCAGCAAGTTTCCCTCGGTGAAGATACCGAGGCCGAGTATCGACCAGTAGGACTCCGGCGATGATAAGTAGGTGTCAGCGACGCACCTGACGCGGACCTGCACACAACACAATTAACTTTGCTCCCAACGAAGTTCAGAGAGGTTGTCAATCTCTCCGGCCTTGTTGTTTACAACGGATCGAAGACACAAGATAATGATAATGATAGCAACTGAAAGTAAAAAGCAAGAAAGTAAAAGAGCGTGTAAACAGTGATGAGAATATGGACCATGGTCCCGTGATGTTCACTAGTGATGTCTCTCTCCCAAAAGACAATAAGATTGCTATGCGAGTGTAACAACCCAGATTTCACAAAAATTTAAAAATTTGTTTTCGGTGTGAATTGTTTGATTGTTTGATTTGTTCGCGGTGTTTGCATCCCCAATTTATTGATCGGCGATTATTTTCCCCTCTTATCTCGTACCGGATGGAGACCGACCCTTGACACCCTGACACTAGACCTTTGCGACACCGGGTTTCACCCGATCACCCTCGCGAAAACCGCACGAGACCAGCCGCAGCCAACGGAACGAGAAAACCCCGTTTAATAATTAAACAGGTTATTTTTATAGCGCGCCGGAAAGTGTTCTCAGAACGGTTCCAGCGTGAGGTGAATGCCGTCGGCTCGACGCGCTGATCGCGCAGTTAGAAGTTTTACCCGAATCGGAGGTACTGCGGACCCTCGGCGGTCATAAACGTAAACACCGCGCGCGCGAGAGAAAAACCGAGGATGTTTTTGCAAACTGCCAGCCACCTGGGCTATATAAAGACCACCACACTCCCACCTCTTTCTAGGGTTTCCCTAGCCACAAAAATGCAGCCACCCCCTCACAATAGCCCAATTTTCGCATTTTAGCCTTTTTTTCCCAAAAATCCTAGCTCCCTGCGATCTGGACCGTCGGATCGCCCGATCCAACGGCCCAGATCCACCCAGCCTCCACCCAACCTCCTCTCTCCTCCACCCGAGCCGCCTCCAGCCCGTGGAGTAGCCGCCGCCGCTCGACTTCGGCCGGCGAGACGCCGGCAGCCGCGCGCCCCGGCGAGTCCCTCCTCTCCTTATTCTCCTCCTCCTCTCCCTCCCCTAATCCCTCTCTTCTCCTTCCCTCGCAGGTAAGCAGGGCGCCGCGCCATGGGTGGCCTCGAGGCCGAGCTCGAGCTGCCATGAGCTCCCAGCCGGCGGCCTCCCAGCACGGACCCCGCGCCCCAGCCGCCCGGATCCGGCCCCGCCGCGCCCGATCCGCCCCTCCTCTGGCCTCCTCGCCCAGCGCCGCCTCGCCACATCGCCGGCGTCGACGGGAGTCGGCCGCTGCCGCTCGTTCAGCCAGCCAAGCTGACCTGCGGGCCTCGCGTGCCCCTCGCTCCACGCCTGGACGCCCAGGTGGGACGGCCCAGGTCCAGCCGCACCGCGTGGCCCAGCGCCAGCAGCAACCGGCCTCTCCACCGTAGTTGGGCCGAGCCCATGGGTGAGGCCCAGACCGCCCTTTTTTTTCCTTCTCTGCTGTTATTTTTTATCTAAGTATGAGTAAATATTACTGCTGATTCATTTTTGCGACGTAGTTTGCGAGTAAACCGTAGCCCGGACCGCGATGCGCCCAAAAGGAAAATTGTTTAGTTTTGTGTGTACTTCAGTTCATCTTTTGTGAGCATTTTGATTTGAGGCCATCTTGATGTTGTTAAAATCTGTTGAAGTGGGCATCAGACTGTTAGTTGCTATTATTTCCTGTTAGTGTGTTGATGTTGTTATTTTATTGCAAGTTTGCATGATGATTGTGACACATCCATGAGGCCTATTGCATTGATTTTTTTTGCATACTGTTATGCATCATGTCTACTTCCATTACATGTATTGCATTGTCATGTTTGCGTTCCTGGTCATAGCTATTGTTAGCTCCAAAGTTGCTATGCTGCTGTTGTTGACAGCCACCTCAGTTTTTCACTAAGTCTGTAACGTTCCGATACCATGTTACATGCTAATATCTTTTGATATGTTATGCCTATGACCTTGATTCTTGTTTGTACCTGATCACCATCATGCCTACCCCATGCTCATATATTGCTATGTCATGTTGCTGCACTTTTGCATATAGTTTTTCTCCTGTTTATACAACATAAAAATAACAGTTTCTGTCATGTTTCTATGATTTTCACTAAGTCCTTGACCAGTAATGTTTTATTGCATTTTGCATGAGCTATAATTAGTTGTTCATGATTCCTTTTTGCATAATTCCTTTTTCCATGCCTTCCCTGCCATGTCTACTTTAGTTGCATATCATTTGTGAGCATGTTTGCATTGATTATCCTGTTTATGCATTGCTCTAAAGTGTGCTTCCCGATGTTGTCAGATTGTGCCCGTAACTTGTTTTGCTTGTATCTTTTAACCGTAACTCCGTTTGGAGTGTTCTTTATATGTAACTTGATTAGTTTTTCGTGTACTTTGTGTTTATGCTTTTGTTTGATGCTGTTAACCAACCTAAAATATGGTTTAGGGCAGAACAGTACCAAATCCTTTAATCGTCGTGAGACACTTAGTGTTATGCCATGTTTAGGCTTGTGCCTCACTTAAATTGACTAGCATAGATAGTTTACCTTATGCTTCACCTCTTGCCATGTTTGTGTGCTATTCCGTGCTTGAGTGAGATGCCATGTTAATAACCTTTGTTGATCACCTGTAGCTAAACAACTTGAATCATCGTAAATGTGCGGTATCGTCGTGTGTGACGAGTACTCCACTTAACCTGTTATTAACCGCTCTCCACGGTAGGTGCGATGTCTCGTGTTGCCTTCTTGTTGATGCTTGCTCGTGTTTGCTTCGTAGTAATATATGTTTGCTCGTTGATTGATTTCCAGTGTTTACCGTCTTGTGTGCTTCCGCGGGTACCTCTCGGAGACGATGCGAGCTTGCAATCAACTACACCTTCGGAACCCGACTTATCAACAGGCAAGGACTATACATTACTTATGATCCATTCTATTTCAACCAGCGGTTTGCATGCTAGTATAGGATAGGTTCGATGTTTGATCCTACCACATGTTTACAGCCTCTTTCAAACAGATACAACCATGTCCCCTCCTAGCAAACCTTGTACTGCTAGGTTACTATTGCTCGTTGCTCAACCCCTGCTTAGTATGCATGCTTAGGATGCTACGATGTTACCCTGTTACTCCGTGGTTTGGGATATCACATTATTATATTGTTGTTGATCATATGATTATTATAATGTTGACTATATTCGACGAAGGATGGAAGGTCTAGGCTATCCCGCCCCGACGCTTTGTTCCATTCGAGTCACCTAGGATCCGAGTTCCGGGTATTGGTTTTAAGACTGAGCATGCATAACCGCGTGTGGGATTATATGGGGTCCCCTTTTCTTACCTACCTAGCTTCAAACATTTCCAGTGCTGGCCCAAGCTGATTTACCATTTGAAACCGTGTGTGTGCTGGTCGGCCGCTAGTAGTTTTCAAACCAACCCGGACCAGTGAGGACATGGTTTCTTGCTGGCCCATTGATGCCCCACAGGCGTAAGGGATCGAGGTAGTCTTCGCGGGTAAGTTAACCCAATTTATTGATTCGACACACGGGGAGCCAAAAAGTATTTATAAGCTTTAACAGTTGAGTTGTCAGTTCAACCGCACCTGAAATATACTTGCTTGCAACGATAGATAAGTAGTAACGATAATATGATAGTGATGGTGGCAACAACAAAAGTAACAACAAAAATAACGACTAATGACCAGCAGGATCGAAAGCACTGTAGGCTAGGGAGATGGATGGATGGGCGCTGCATGGATGAGAGTAAACATATAATAGATTCTAACACGGGGCAAGGCACACAGAAAAGCAATGATCATCTAGGAAAATATCAAACATTAGGCATGTATCCCGTAGGTAGTTGTGCGTGCTTGCAATAAGAACTTGCACAACATCTTTTGTCCTACCATCCCGCTACGAACGGGGCTAAAAGGAACTTATGGAGATTAAGGTACTCCTGTCAAAGAGCACCGGAACAAAGCAATAAACTCAATGGATACATGGAATCCTCAAATCATGGACCATCCCATTTGGTGTCCCAAGCTGTCACCTTTGGGATCGCCGGTTCCGGACCATAATAGGTGCATACAACTCATAGATAGGATCTAGAACACAAATATATTCATGAAAACACATAGGGTTCAGATCTGAAAACATGGCACTCGGGCCCAAAGTGACAAGCATTAAGAACAACAAGTTGTAGCAAAGAAGATAAACACCAATCTAGATGATAGGCAACATACCCCCAACAATCTGACGAACTATTACATGATTAAACTCATCCAATCCCTACCATCCCCTTTGCCTATAGCAGGGAATTACTCACACATGTGAAGAGAAGTCATGGAGGATGGATGGAGTGGTGATGGTGATGATGATGGCGACGATCTCCCCTCTCTGGAGGCCAAATCAGCCTCCAGATTAGCCCTCCCGAAGAAGAACAGAGGGTGGCGGCGGCTCCGCGACAGAAACTGGGAAAATGACTTCTGTTTTGGGGTTTTCTCATCACGGGGATAAATAGGAGCCTCGGTAGGGCACCAGAGGAGGGAGAAGAAGCCGAGTCGGCCAGAGGGCACGGCCCCACCCCTGGCCGCGCCAGGGGGGTGCCTGGGGCCCCCAGGGCTCCCCTCTGGTCCCACTTCTGGCTCCTGGCTCCATCGGGTGCGTGGATTTTCTGGTATTTTTCTGGGATGTCTAAAAATCCATTTTCCTGCACACAATAAAACCATACAGATAGCTCTGCTGAAAACAACGTTAGTCCGGGTTAGTTTCGTCCAAATCATGCAAGAATGAGGGCAAAACAATAGCAAAAGTGTTTGGAAAAGTAGATACGTTTGAGACGTATCAACTCCCCCAAGCTTAGCATATTGCTTGTCCTCAAGCAATTCAGTTCAACGAACTGGACGCAACAAAGAAAACTTTGACAAACTCTTTTGCTTCATTAGATGTATATAAGCATGTACTACGAAAAGAGTTTTAGCAAGTAATGAAACAATGCTATAAGGACAATGCACGAAGCAATTCTTCTTTCATGTGATTAGTCACAAACAACTAAAAGTAAATAATAAGCTACTGAAAATCAAGACATCATCACAATGTACATAGCTTGAACATACTTGAGTGGCATTTCGCTAGCCTCCATGAGTGAAGCAAAACATAAATACAGAAACTCCTCCGGAGTTTTAAAGGTGACTAGAACTCAGTATTTCAGACTAGCAATAACACAAGCATGCAGAAGACAATGTAATACTTTGGGACAATGCATGTTACACTAAGAATGACAATTATGCTCTCACAGTTGGTGCTTTGAAGAAAGAAGGGGAGACTCTCGAACCGTGGCTTTTGATGGCAAGTTTGAAAACCCGTGAAAGGAAGCAAAGACTAAACATGTGCCAGAGCTCTTGGTTTTGAAAACAGAGATAAAACTCTTTTGAGAAGTGCAACTTTCCAGTCAACGGTGAACGGTAAAGGTCTCTCAATATCTCCCATGCCAACCATATATAATGCATTTTTCTTACACATATTCCCTTATCCATGAATCCTTCGATGGTCTATGGAACCTTTTATTTTGCCTCAAGGATGGAAGGAGGGTATCGTTCCACCTATCATAAGCAGCATTTGGTCCATATCACTCCATCATCGAGTATGGGGGAGGTGTAACTCTCATATATATTTTTCTTTTTCTGTTTTGACTAGTTAAAACTTCCGTCAAAATATTTTTGGCATGAAAGATATTGATTTCCCCTCACCGGACCATGAGCTTGTACGGTTACAAAAGGGAAGCTTTTGAATAAATTTCGAGATGGCACAAGAAAGTCTAAGTTAGGAGTGGCCGGTAAATACCACATATAGGTAGGTATGGTGGACTCAAATGGAACAACTGGGTTTGAAAAGGAGTTTGGAAGCACAAGAAGAATTCCGCTTAGTGCGAGCGAAGGCTAGCAAAAGACTGGGAAGCGACCAACTAGAGAGCAATAACTGTCATAATCATGCAGAGCGACAAATCAACATTGAATCGGGTATGAAAGTGATATAACTATTCTGAAACAAAAAGATCATCAAGGCCAAAGTAGACTTTATAGTCATAAGCATGTGTGAACATGTGCCAAGTCAATCCAAAAATTCTCCGAAGGGAAATACCACTTCAGTATGCCAAACCATGAACAATGCAATGCATGTAAATCATTTCAACAACACATTATGTACTCTAGCTATTTGAGACTAGACACAAGGAAAGCATGAACACTGGGAAAACAATATAAACATAGCACTATGTCGCTACAAGCTGGTCTCTAGATCATAAGTACATGCATATGTACAAAAGTAGAAACAAGAAGAGTTCATACCGGTTTTCCTTGTTGCTTCACTTTCGTCGATCTTCGTCATTACTGCCTTGTCACTTGCACGATCGAACGTGGGAAATATTATCAAATGCCATCACGGACTCGAGCTGATCTCTGAAAACAAAGCAAACTAAAGAGAAAGGAAATATTTTTGGGTTTTTTAAAGGTTAAAAGAGAGCAAAAGAAAAGAGGAAATCTTTTTGTCGTTTTTTCAAAGAAAGAAAGAAAGAAAAATGGGAAAAAACTTTGAAAAGATCAAAGCGAATAAAATGGATAATACAATGGAAAAGTGAGAAGGGCACCTACTCCCCCAAGCTTAGGCTTTTGGCCTAAGTTGGTAGTAGCTAATGTCCCCAGGAGCCTCCTGCTCCAGGGTAGTACGGGTGAGTCCACGGGTCATATGAGGCTTCCGGTGCGTACACAGAAGTCCTCGAATCCTCCCACGAAGAAGGATCCGCGCTCCAAGCAGAGGAAGACCCTTCACCAAACTGGGTGACGGTCTCTCCCTGGAAAGGTGGGAACTCACATTGCTCCGCCTCGTCGGGCACAACCCCCTCCATGGGGTTATGAAACTGATGCTGGACCACAAACTCATCGAACTGGATAACATCAAAGGACCATCCGTTCCTGCGAGAAAAATCAAACAAAAGAGGTGCAGGTAGACGGATCTTGCGTTCCGTGGTAGCTCCGAAACGCAAGATATAATCAAGGTTACCAAACTCGGAAGTCATGGTAACAAACTTATGCCTTTTCATAGCAGCAAGATCAAAACTTAAATAAGTAAAAGGCTTATCATCGGGGTGTGGGGTGCCATTAAGAGACTCTAGGATAAGTGTGGCGTAAACGCCACCAAATAAGTCTCCCTTGTTACCGTTCATAGCAAGGCGTCGAGCAATTAAGGCACCCACATTATAATCAAACCTCCCTAAAAGGGCGGTTGCCAGGATAGCAATATCCGGCGCAGATATGTTGCTCATGTTGTCACGAGCTAACACCCCTCTAGCAATATAATACGAAAAATACCTGAGGTGTGGAATTAATATGCTGGAGATCTTTGACCGATGAATATCCCTCGTATCCATGCTACAGAGCGAGTTGAAGACGGTTCTCATCTCGGAGGGCTGAGAGCTCATCTTCGCCGTCTGTCCCACGTTCGGCACACCTATTATTTCACAAAACCTTTCCAAAGGCATGATCAAAAGATCATTGTAAATTTTAAACTCAATCGAACCAGCATCAAGGTTATATCTAAAACTGTTAATGAAACAGGAGGTGAGTTTTTGATACTGGGTAACACGACACGTTGCGAGCCGCGTCAAACCTGCATTAGCACAAAGATTATAGAACTCCTCCCAAATTCCTGCAGCTTCAAGGAATACATCGCACGGGAAAGTCATTGCACGTTCTTGATTTGTGTCCTCCAACAACTCTAAGGGCACATGATCTTCGTTGAAGCTCACCCTAGCAGTCGAGGGTGAAGCTGCAGCTCTTGTAACTCGGTCGGAGCGCTCGGGCCTCTTCTTCCCAAGCCACCCCTTTGCTCTTCCTAGGAAACTCATTTCTGAATTTTTTGACAAATTACAAAAACAAGGATTTAAACCAAGTGAGTTAAGGCAAACTACTCAACTCACTTACCTAAGGCATAAACTTGCATCAAAACTTGGAAAATAAAATTCTACACATGCATGCAAGCTCATATAAACAGCACCAAGAGCTACTAAATACTCACAAATGAAGCCACCAATCAAAAATATAATTGGAGGGGTGAAGGAGTTACATACCAGGGAGTATTTGCTCAAAATTTCAGCTTGAATGGTGGGCTGTAGAGGGAGATCGAAAATTTCCTCCAAGAACAGCAAGAACGCAAGAACCAAATGCAGAACTCGTGTTTTTGGAGAGAGAAGAAGGAGGAAGACGACATACCTGGAAGTGGGGCCTGTGGGCCCCAGGTGCCCTGTGGGCGCGGCCAGGGGGCAGGCCACGCCAGCTGGCCGCCTGGGCCACTGGTGGCCCCCTTGGTTAGCCCCAGGTGCCTCTGGGTCACTCCCCGCATGGAAATTTTTATTCTTATTTTTCTGGATTTTTTCTGAAAACTTCACTGTTGAAAATTTCTCGGAGTTCAAAAAGCTGCAAAACTTTCTGAAAACTTAAAGCGGTGATTAGTATTGTGAAGCTTCAAAAACACAAAAAAAAACTTGGTACAGCAAAAAGAATGAAAGCTAAAGCAAATGAAAACATAACAAGCTTAACTTTTTACCTATATAAAACAAGATCACTAGTAAGGTTGATCAAGTCTTACCAACAAACCGACGATATATAGAACAAGAAGTCTCCCCTATTATGAAGTGATCATTGCACCTTTACTTTAATGGACATTGTCCCCACCATAATGGTTTTTTATTTGTGCTGCACATGTAGTGGACAGTCCCATTCTCCAATCTTCACGGTCTCGATATTCTCTATAGAGTTAAGGCCATGCCTTTTGTCGATCTTCTTTGGAAAATATATCGTGTGTTCTTTATCATCAACGTTGAAGGTGACCTTTCCTTTATTACAATCAATAATAGCACCTGCGGTGTTAAGAAAGGGTCTACCAAGAATAATGGACATGCTCCCATCCTCGGGCATGTCAAGCACAACAAAATCTGTAAGGATCAAACAATTAGCAATTTCAACGGGTACATCCTCACAAATACCTATTGGGACAGCTGTTGATTTGTCAGCCATCTGAAGGGAGATATCTGTAGGGATTATTTTCTCTAAACAAAGCCTTTTGTAAAGAGAGAAAGGCATAACACTCACTCCTGCACCAAGATCACATAAAGCAGTTCTGACGTAATTATTCTTTATGGAGCAAGGAATGGTGGGTATACCTGGGTCACCGAGCTTCTTAGGAATGTTGCGACTGAAAGAGTAGTTAGCAAGCATAGTAGATATAGCCTCATTAGGAACTTTTCTTTTATTAGTGACAATATCTTTCATATATTTCGAATAAGGAGGTAACTTAATAGCATCAGTCAAAGGAATTTGAAGAAAAATAGGCTTCATCCATTGACAAAATTTATTATAATGCTCTTCTTCTTTGGATTTGAGGGACTTACCTAGAAAGGGCATGGGTTTCTGTATCCCTGGTTCTCTTTCCTTCCCATGTCTTCTTGCGATGAAGTCTTCTTTAGAGTACCTCTTGCGTTTATCGGGTGCTTCTTCTTCTCTTACCTTGGGTGGATCATCCTTCTCGGCGTCTTTTTCTTTAGGCTCGGCATCGTCTTCTGTTTCAGCATCAGAGGTAGATATGCTGCTAGGATCAACAGCTGGCTTTTCACTTGTAATAGGATCATTGGGATTGTCAGCCTCCTTGTGTTTCTTCTTCTTCTTTTTCTTCTTTGGAGAGCTAACAACCTCGTCTTCTTCTTGTACTTGAGAATCTTGCTCGATCCTCCTTGGATGCCCCTCAGGATAGAGTGGGTCCTGGGTGTGTGTTCCACCCCTCGTTTTAATTCCATAAGCTTGTATGTCCTGTTTGGCATTATTAGCAAGCAAATCTTTTTGCACATTAGAAATTTGTTCAAGCTGAGTTTGAACCATATGAAAATGCTTAACAAGACATTTAACATCATTAACTGTTCTCTCTAGAACATCACATAAACTTTTGATAGCAAGAGAATTATCATGCAACTGACTTTGTAATCTCCTATTAAAATGGTCTTGATTTACAATAAAATTATCAAGCTCATCTAAGCATTGGTCGGGAGGCTTACATTTAGGGATGTCACTTTCAGTAAAGTCTAATAGAGAGTGTACCTCTACCAAGGGAGGGTGAGTAGTAGGTTCACACAACTTCTCAATAGGTGGTAAATTCTTCACGTCTTCGGCTCTAATACCTTTCTCCTTTATAGACTTCTTTGCTTCTTGCATATCTTCGGGGTTCAGAACAAGCATTCCCCTCTTTTTCGGTGGTAGAAGTGGCTCAGGAACGGACCAGTCTTCATAGTTTTTGGCGATTTTGCACATTAATTCTTCTGCATCGTCCGACGTTCTTTCCCTGAAAACACAACTAGCACAACTATCCAGATAGGTTCTGGATTCATCGGTTAGACCAGCGTAAAATATATCAAGCAGTTCATTCTTGGGGATCCCATCTCCCGGCATAACCTTAAGTAAATCACAAAACCTCCCCCAAGCTTTAGGGAGGTGCTCATCCTGCAATTGTTTAAAGTTATAGATTCTTTGCAAAGCAGCATGTTGCCGATGAGCTGGGAAATATTTATCAACAAATAATTTGACTAAGTCCTGAGGACTTTTAATGGAACCATAAGGTAGTGCATCGTACCATGATTTAGCGTCCTCCTTCAAAGAAAAAGGAAAAATCTTGGCCACATAGAAGTTTCGTATCTTCTCATCGGTAGTGAATAGGTTGCTTAACTCAGCGAGTTTGGTCAAGTGTGCTATAGCATCATCATTTTCTCTGCCATAAAAGGGATCAGCCTCGACTGTAGATATAAGTGAAAGATCAACAGAGAAATCATAATCAGGATCAGTGATGCATATAGGAGATGTGGCAAATTGAGGATAAGGAATAACTTTGTTCTTCATGGCGTGCCTTTTGAGCAACTCTTTAACAGCACCAGGGTCAGAGTCGACACACTCACTGAGTTCCCTGCAAAAATCATCATCAAGAGTAACATAATCATCATCAAGGATTCTCTCCCTGAGTTCATCTAAGCTCGGGTAACCAAAGGTTTTGCAGGTAGGAATATAGGTAGCAGGGGTCTCGGTCTTGGATTTTTCTGCAGTCTTAGCAGTCTGAGTTTCAATATAGTGACCAAGAGAAGTAGCATCATCCAGAGTGGTGGAAGCATCATCAAAAGTATCAGACATAGTAACAGACTCAATAGAAGCATCATGTAGTGGTGGTGAAGTAAACTTACTCATAACATAAGGTGAATCAAGTGTAGCACTAGTGTTCAGAACAGTACCTTTTCTTGTACGGGATGGTAAGATCGGAACCTTGGGGTCTCCTTTCTTACCCATAGCGGATGATATGCAGCAGGCAGTATACTTCAAGTAGACTTGTAAATATTGCTATGCTCCCCGGCAACGACGCCAGAAAACGCTGCTTGATGCCCCACAGGCGTAAGGGATCGAGGTAGTCTTCGCGGGTAAGTTAACCCAATTTATTGATTCGATACACGGGGAGCCAAAGAGTATTTATAAGCTTTAACAGTTGAGTTGTCAGTTCAACCGCACCTGAAATATACTTGCTTGCAACGATAGATAAGTAGTAACGATAATATGATAGTGATGGTGGCAACAGCAAAAGTAACAACAAAAATAACGACTAATGACTAGCAGGATCGAAAGCACTGTAGGCTAGGGAGATGGATGGATGGGCGCTGCAGGGATGAGAGTAAACATATAATAGATTCTAACACGGGACAAGGCACACAGAAAAGCAATGATCATCTAGGCAAATATCAAACATTAGGCATGTATCCCGTAGGTAGTTGTGCGTGCTTGCAATAAGAACTTGCACAACATCTTTTGTCCTACCATCCCGGTACGAACGGGGCCAAAAGGAACTTATGGAGATTAAGGTACTCCTGTCAAAGAGCACCGAAACAAAGAAAAAAACTCAATGGATACATGGAATCCTCAAATCATGGACCATCCCCTTTGGTGTCCCAAGCTGTCACCTTTGGGATCGCCGGTTCCGGACCATAATAGGTGCATACAACTCATAGATAGGATCTAGAACACAAATATATTCATGAAAACACATAGGGTTCAGATCTGAAAACATGGCACTCGGGCCCAAAGTGACAAGCATTAAGAACAACAAGTTGTAGCAAAGAAGATAAACACCAATCTAGATGATAGGCAACATGCCCCCAACAATTTGACGAACTATTACATGATTAAACTCATCCAATCCCTACCATCCCCTTTGCCTACAGCAGGGAATTACTCACACATATGAAGAGAAGTCATGGAGGATGGATGGAGTGGTGATGGTGATGACGATGGCGACCATCTCCCCTCTCCGTAGGCCAAATCAGCCTCCAGATTAGCCCTCCCGAAGAAGAACAGAGGGTGGCGGCGGCTCCGCGATGGAAACTGGGAAAACGACTTCTGTTCTGGGGTTTTCTCGTCACGAGGATAAATAGGAGCCTCGGTAGGGCACCAGAGGAGGGGGGAGCAGCCCAGGCGGCCAGAGGGCGCGGCCCCACCCCTGGCCGCGCCAGGGGGGCGCCTGGGGCCCCCAGGGCTCCCCTCTGGTCCCACTTCTGGCTCCTGGCTCCACCGGGTGCGTGAATTTTCTGGTATTTTTCTGGGAATTTTCCGGGATGTCTAAAAATCCATTTTCCTACACACAATAAAACCATACAGGCAGCTCTGCTGAAACAGCGTTAATCCGGGTTAGTTTCATCCAAATCATGCAAGAATGAGGGCAAAACAATAGCAAAAGTGTTTGGAAAAGTAGATACGTTTGAGACGTATCACCCATCATGTCCGGTTGAGGACCCGGTTTCCCATGTGTGATTAACTGGCAATCCAAACCTGTAGTCATACGGTAGAGACCGTTTCGAGAGCGCGGTCAGCTTTTGAGTTGGATGTCGACTCACCGGGGGCCACCCGGATTTGTTCGTTGTTAGTTAGAGGGACCTGTCGTTTCAGATCTCTCGGAACTAAATCATAAAATGGTTGCCTATAATGGGTAGCAACTGAGAGAGATGGGCGTGCGTGCGGATCCTTGTAATGGGAAGTTGGTACACCCCTGCAGGGTTAAATCTTTTTGAGAAGCCGTGTCCACGGTTATGGACGACTTGAGACCTACTCCTTGTTCATAGACAACAACAACTGACATAATCTTAATATAACTTGATCAACGTGTGTGTGCCTTGACTGCTTCTTCTTCGTTGGGATGCGAAGAGGAGGACAAGGATAGGATAGGTGTTATGCTTGCGTAAGTAGTTGATAGAAAGACTTGTTGGAGGCGATTCCTCATCGAATTCTTGGCTTCTTACCTTACTCTCTAGATCGTTAGCCACTTCATAAATGCTAGTGCGGAAGCAACCTCACCACTTACCCCTTCCTTACCGTAAACTACTAGTTGTCCTCGAATGACGAGTGATGAAGTCCTTGCTGGGTCAGATGACCACTACAGTTGGATGCTGAGTACTTCTGTACTCATGATACTACCGCCAAACTCTTTTCAGGGTTCTTGATCGACAACAGGTATGACGATCGACGTTTCACGTGGAGACTCGACGACGACTAGTTAGGCGGATCACGGCGGAGGGCCTGGACCCGTGTGGTTATGGGGATCGATGTTTTTCTCTTTGCCACTAGGCATTTGTTGTAGTCTGTACTCAGACATCTATCTTCCGCTGTTGTATTGTATTTAAGGCAATTGTATGCCGATTGTATGAGATGTTGTATCCTTGTATCTGTAATGTTGTGATATCATGTTGGAAATCCGGGGCATATGGCTTTGTCATATGTCGCGGTGGGACCGATATGTGCTTCATCCCCGGATCTGGATGGAAACACCTAGATCTGGAACAGTACCTCATATCGGACCTTACAACTTGGTATCAGAGCCTTACCGACCGTAGGATCCCTTCTCTGGCCGAAGTCGAGTTTAGACAAAAACTATTTTGTAGTTACCAAGTTAGTTATCGGAGAGTATGAATATTTTTACTCCTTACCTTTTCTCTGGTCAGGACAAGTGTCGTAAGTGTTTTTACTCTCGACTTACCTCCCCTTCAAACTCTAGGATCTCGAGATTGTGGAATTTCGGAACCATTACAATGCCTTGCTTGCAGCGTATTGTCTCGATTCCGATCTCAGGTTGGGAAAGCCGGTAGTACCTTTAGTTCTTCCGACTCTGGGTAGATATATTGGTCGTCTGTTGACTTCAATACTTTTGCCTGGTGTCTTCACGATTTTGAGTGGGAACACTATCCTTTGATCCGGATATCGCTATCGTTCTTCCTCGTGACACTTGATGGTTTCGTTTTTCAACGTCGCCATCTCTCTGCGGAAAGTTTTCTCGACGGAGTTCGTCGTTCGACATGGAGCATAGTCCCTTGTTGGTGGTGTTGAAGATTGTCGAATCTCTTCTTTCCCCCTTCACCTCTCCCCCGGATCGTCCTGGATCTCGGGACGAGATCCCTTGTTGGTGGTGTTGTATTGTAACAACCCAGATTTCACAAAAATTAAAAAAAATGTTTTCGGTGTGAATTGTTTGATTGTCTCATTTGTTTGCGGTGTTTGCATCCCCGATTTATCGATCGGCGATTATTTCCCCCTCTTATCTCATACCGGACGGAGACCGACCCTTGCCACCCTGACACTAGACCTTTGCGACACCGGGTTTCACCCGATCACCGTCGCGAAAACAGCACGAGACCAGCCGCAGCCAACGGAACGAAAAAACCCCGTTTAATAATAAATGGATTATTTTTATAGCGCGCCGGAAAGTGTTCTCAGAATGGTTCCAGCGCGAGGTGAACGACGCCGGCTCGACGCGCTGATCGCGCAGTTCAAAGTTTTACCCGAATCGGAGGTACTACAGACCCCCGGCGGTCAAAAACGTAAACACCGCGCGCGTGAGAGAAAAACCGAGGACGTTTTTGCAAACTGCCAGCCACCTGGGCTATATAAAGACCACCACACTCCCACCTCTTTCTAGGGTTTCCCTAGCCCCAAAATTGCAGCCACCCCCTTACAATAGCCCAATTTTCGCATTTTATCTTTTTTTCCCAAAAATCCTAGCTCCTTGCGATCTGGACCGTCGGATCGCCCGATCCAACGCCCCAGATCCATCCAGCCTCCACCCAGCCTTCTTTCTCCTCCACCCGAGCCGCCTCCAGCCCGTGGAGTAGCCGCCGTCGCGCGTCCCAGCGAGTCCCTCCTCTCCTTCTTCTCCTCCTCCTCTCCCTCCCCTAATCCCTCTCTTCTCCTTCCCTCGCAGGTCAGCAGGGCGCCGTGTCATGGGTGGCCTCGAGGCCAAGCTCGAGCCGCCATGAGCTCCCAGCCGGCGGCCTCCCAGCACGGACCCCGCGCCCTAGCCGCCCGGATCCGGCCCCGCTGCGCCCAATTCGCCCCTCCTCTGGCCTCCTCGCCCAACGCTGCCTCGCCACATCGCCGGCGTCGACGGGAGTCATCCGCTGCCGCTCGTTCAGCCATCCGGGATAACCTGCGCGCCTCGCGTGCCCCTCGCTCCACGCCTGGACGCCCAGGTGGGCCGGCCCAGGTCCAGCCGCACCGCGCGGCCCAGCGCCAGCAGCAGCCGGCCTCTCCACCGCAATTGGGCCGAGCCCATGGGTGAGGCCCAGACCGCCCCTTTTTTTCCTTCTCTGCTGTTATTTTTTTTCTAAGTCTGAGTAAATATTACTGCTGATTCATTTTTGCTACGTAGTTTGCGAGTAAACCGTAGCCCAGATCGCGATGCGCCCAAAAGGAAAATTGTTTAGTTTTGTGTGTACTTCAGTTCATCTTTTGTGAGCATTTTGATTTGAGGCCATCTTGATGTTGTTAATCTCTGTTGAAGTGGGCATCAGGCTGTTAGTTGCTATTATTTCCTGTTAGTGTGTTGCTGCTGTTATGTTATTGCAAGTTTGCATGATGATTGTGACACATCCATGAGGCCTATTGCATTGATTCTTTTTGCATATTGTTAAGCATCATGTCTACTTCCATTACATGTATTGCATTGTCATGTTTGCATTCCTGGTCATAGCTATTTTTAGCTACAAAGTTACTATGCTCCTGTTGTTGACAACCACCTCAGTTTTTCACTAAGTCTGTAACGTTTTGATGCCATGTTGCATGCTTAATATCTCTTGATCTGTTATGCCTATGACCTTTATTCTTGTTTGTACCTGATCACCATCATGCCTACTCCATGCTCATATATTGCTATGTCATGTTGCTGCACTTTTGCATATAGTTTTGCTCCTATTTATACAACATACAAATAACAGTTTCTGTCATGTTTCTCTGATTTTCACTAAGTCCTTGACCAGTAATGTTTTATTGCATTTTGCATGAGCTATAATTAGTTGTTCATGATGCCTTTGTGCATGATTCCTTTTGCCATGCCTTCCCTGCCATGTCTACTTTAGTTGCATATCATTTGTGAGCATGTTTGCATTGATTATCTTGTTTATGCATTGCTCTCAAGTGTGCCTCCCGATGTTGGCAGATTGTGCCCGTAACTTGTTTTGCTTGTATCTTTTTAACCGTAACTCCGTTTGGAGTGTTGTTTATATGTAACTTGATTAGTTTTTCGCGTACTTTGTGTTTATGCTTTTGTTTGATGCTGTTAACCAACCTAAAATATGGTTTAGGGAAGAACAGTACCAAATCCTTTAATCATCGTGAGACACTTAGTGTTATGCCATGTTTAGGCTTGTGCCTCACTTAAATTGACTAGCATAGATAGTTTACCTTATGCTTCACCTCTTGCCATGTTTGTGTGCTATTACGTGCTTGAGTGAGATGCCATGTTAACAACCTTTGTTTATCACCTGTAGCTAAACAACTTGAACCATCATAAATGTGCGGTATCGTCGTGTGTGACGAGTACTCCACTTAACCTGTTAGTAACCGCTCTCCACGGTAGGTGCGATGTCTCGTGTTGCCTTCTTGTTGATGCTTGCTCGTGTTTGCTTCGTAGTAATAGACGCTTTCTCGTTGATTGATTTCCAGTGTTTACCGTCTTGTGTGCTTCCGCGGGTACCTCTCGGAGACGATGCGAGCTTGAGATCAACTACACCTTCGGAACCCGACTTATCAACAGGCAAGGACTATACATTACTTATGATCCATTCTATTTCAACCAGCGGTTTGCATGATAGTATAGGATAGGTTCGATGTTTGACCCTACCACATGTTTACAGCCTCTTTCAAACCGATACAACCATGTCCCCTCCCGGCAAACCTTGTACTGCTATGTTACTATTGCTCGTTGCTCAGCCCCTGCTTAGTATGCATGCTTAGGATGCTACGATGTTACCCTGTTACTCCTTGTTTTGGGATATCACATTATTATATTGTTGTTGATGATATGATTATTATAATGTTGACTATATTCGACGAAGGATGGAAGGTATAGGCTATCCCGCCCCGACGCTTTGTTCCATTCGAGTCACCTAGGATCCGAGTTCTGGGTATTGGTTGACTGAGCGTGCCTAACCGCGTGTGGGATTTTATGGGGTCCCCTTTTCTTACCTACCTAGCCTCAAACATTTCCAGTGGTGGCCCAAGCTGATTTACCATTTGAAACCGTGTGTGTGCTGGTCGGCCGCCAGTAGTTTTCAAACCAACCCGGACCAGTGAGGACATTGTTTCTTGCTGGCCCATCATGACCGGCTGAGGACCCGGTTTCCCATGTGTGATTAACCGGCAATCCAAACCTGGAGTCATACGGTAGAGACCGTTTTGAGAGCGCGGCCGGCTTTTGAGTTGGATGTCGACTCACCGGGGGCCACCCGGATTTGTTCGTTGTTAGTTAGAGGGACCTGTCGTTTTGGATCTCTCGGAACTAAATCATAAAATCGTTGCCTATAATGGGTAGCAACTGAAAGAGATGGGCGTGCGTGCGGAGCCTTGTAATGGGCAGTTGGTACACCCCTGCAGGGTTAAATCTTTTTGAGAAGCCGTGTCCACGGTTATGGACGACTTGAGACCTACTCCTTGTTCATAGAAAACAACAACTGACATAATCTTAATATAACTTGATCAACGTGTGTGTGCCTTGACTGCTTCTTCTTCGTTGGGATGCGAAGAGGAGGACAAGGATAGGATAGGTGTTATGCTTGCGTAAGTAGTTGATAGCAAGACTTGTTGGAGGCGATTCCTCATCGAATGCTTGGCTTCTTACCTTGCTCTCTAGATCGTTAGCCACTTCATAAATGCTAGTGCGGCAGCAACCTCACCACTTACCCCTTCCTTACCGTAAACTACTAGTTGTCCTAGAATGACGAGTGATGAAGTCCTTGCTGGGTCAGATGACCACTACAGTTGGATGCTGAGTACTTCTGTACTCATGATACTACCCCCAAACTATTTTCAGGGTTCTTGATCGACAACAGGTATGGCGATCGACGTTTCACGTGGAGACTCGACGAAGACTAGTTAGGCGGATTCCGGAGGAGGGCCTGGACCCGTGTGGTTATGGGGATCGATGTTTTTCTCTTTGCCACTAGGAATTTGTAGTAGCCTGTACTCAGACATCTATCTTCCGCTGTTGTATTGTATTTAATGCAGTTGTATGCCGATTGTATGAGATGTCGTATCCTTGTATCTGTAATGTTGTGATATCATGTTGGAAATCCGGGGCATATGGCTTTGTCATATGTCGCGGTGGGACCGATATGTGCTTCGTCCCTGGATCTGGGTGGAAACACCTAGATCTGGAACAGTACCGCATATCGGGCCTTACAGCGAGGTAAACAAATTACAGACGGGCAATTGAAAGGATTATAAATGCACCGCAATGCTAACTATGCTACAAAAGAAAGGAAGAGGCTCAAAATCATGGTCAGTACATCTCGCTGGTATTAAGTTGCGAGCCCCACCCAAAATATAAACCCAAAGCAACAAACAACTGCATTAAAAAGAACTTTGCGTAAAGTAAACAATCCTTGTAACCGCGGTTACAAGCATTGTTGTTTTCCCCCTTGTGTTCCACAACACATCCCCTAGACTCATGTTTCTGTCACTCAAGCGTGTCATCAGGGGGCATGTACCCACAATCGAGAATAACGTTCCCTCTTGGTGTCACTACCTACCACTTGGCCAAAGCAATAAATAGCAACGGAGAACATGCAAGAATTACTTCGGAACAGAAATACAAAAGATAAGAACCAATTATATTACTCTATCACAATCTGAACATAATCTCATAATCCATCAGATCCCATCAAACTCAACATAGCAAAAGCAGAAAGAATTACATATGTGCCTCAATCATGTAGGGCAGCTCACGAGGTCTAAACCATGAAGAACAAAGAGGGGAGGATAACACCACATAGCTACTGATCACGGACCCATGGTCCAAGGTAGACTACTCACGGCACATCCAGGAAGCGTCCAAGGTGGAGGAGAAGCTCCCGGAGGTCGATCTTCCCTCCAGCAGGGTGCCGGGAAGGGTCGTAACGATGCTCCAGATCTTGGAAGCGCGGTGGTGGAACAGAGGCGAGATTGCAAAATAGGGTTCTGTCTTCGGAGTTTCCCCGTCACGGAGAATAAATAGGCGAAGGGGGGCAGCCAGGGGGGCCAGGTGGCCTCCTGGGCCCCTGGTGGTGGCCCTCTGGCCCCACTTGGGTGCTTCTGGAAGACTCTGTTACGCTGATTTTTTATCCGATTTTTGCCGAATTTTTGGAGCATTTTTTATATGGGGGAACCTGGGATAGAAAAACAGAAGAAAACAGGCACTGGGTGCACTGAGTTAGTAGGTTAGTCCAAATATGATCAAAAGTGTATGAAAGTGTATCTAGATCATAGGAGTATCACACAAAACATGCATGGAGCGAGCAGAAATTAGCGATACGTTTGAGACGTATCAACATCCCCAAGCTTAATTCCTGCTCGTCCTCGAGTAGGTAAATGATAACAGGCGTAATTTCTGTGGTTACGTGCTAGCAACCATATAATGACTTTGAAAAGTAAGTAATCAAGTATGTAATTCAATTAAAGTCATAATATGCAAGAGTCTATATTAGCATTGAAACAAGCAACGAAAGAACATTAGGTGCAAGAGCTCTCGCTGTCCGTGACTCGAATGTCTCCAAATGGTGTTTGCGTGCAAGAAGGGGGATGGGGAATACGAGAAGAAAAAGTATTTTTGTGTTGAGAACTCAATCTACTAAAGTTTCACACTTAGTCTTCTTTGGAATCTTATCTTGACTCGTCCCCAGACCACTAGCCAGGTACAAGTCAATTTGATCCACTCCTTTTCGATATTTTGAGCACTCATGCAATGGATGAGCGTAAGCACGAAAGTTGACACTTAGGATGGCAAAGAGAGAAATATGGTGGAGGAGGAAGTCAAAAAGGTGAGAAAGGCTCACATCAATGAGGACAATCATAGGCGAGAAGGCCAAATGATAGATATGATGTGAGGAGTAGGGATTGCCATGCAACGGATGCACATATGAGCTGAAAAGCTATCCAATGGAACTAGTGGGGGTGCATCTAACTTGCTCGCTCATGAAGACCTAGAGCTCTTTTGAGGAGGCTCATCCTTGGAATATGCAAGCCAAGTTCTATAGTGTGAAGGTCCCCACATAGCTATATGCATGATCATCTCTATGGAGTACAAGGATAAGAGAGAGTACTAGTGTGGATCTTTCAAAAGGATAGTAGTGTTGCCCCTTTCTCTCTTTTTATTTCCTTTTTCTCTTTTTTTATTTTTGTATTTTTTGGTGGCCTCAATGGCTTGTTCTATTTAATGCTCATTTGTCCTCTTTGGGATCTTTTATTTTGTCCACTTTGGGATCTTTTCCTCACTTAAGGGCAACACTCTAATTTACAAGAGAGTATAAAAGATCTTCACACTTTACAAGGTACTCAAATCATAAAGAATATGTAGCTATCATGATGTATGCAATGTATGCCGCTGCCAGTGTAGAAGGAACATGTATGACATGAAGATCAAGTCATGAAGAGGTGGATGTTGCATGGCAATATATCTCGGAAAGGCTATGGAAATGCCTTGATAGGTAGGTATGGTGGCTGTGTTGAGGAATGATATAAGGAGATTTATGATGACAAAGCGTATCATGCCAAGGGTTTGGATGTACCGGTGAAGGTGGACGCCAACTCTCGGAGTGATAAGGAGGCAATGCACGACACAGGAAAGGCTAGCAACTATGAGGAGGTGGAAGTGTCAACTTTCAATACTTACATTAGTCCGAAGAACTCATGCACTTATTATCAGTAACTCTCAGTCTAATGAGGAGGGTTCACAAAGAGACAAGTACCCCGAGGAGGAGTGTATGGGGGTTTGGTTATCCTTGCGCATCCTCGACCAAGGTATGTGAGTGTACTCTAATATCCGACCCCTCGGAAGAGTAGCAGTCCATTTAGTAGCTAGAGTTCTCAACTAGTTTTGTAGATTTTTGAAAATAAACACGGATTGCCCAAAATACGATACCTATCAATAATAGGCTAGAGCTCTTGACACCAAAAGTTTAAACATTACTCACATCAATACCTCCAAACTATTGCAAGTTACTACTAAAATTAAATAGCAACCTCAATTACCTACTCTCAAGACAAGACATAACTCAGTCCAACAACCAACTCTCTTAATAAGATAAACATGAAAACTAAAGAGAGTTCCAGCAATAAACTAAACGAAAGCCAAGGCTCTTGCTAATGACAAACTAAGACTAAAACTAAACATGGCAGTAGCTAAAAAAAGATAAAGAACACACAACAGCAAAAAGATAGGCATGAAGAATCCTATGATGTTTTCTAGATTTTGAAAGTGGAACGTGTTTCTCTCCCACAAAAATTAAGACGGGATCTAACTTGTTATGAACAGCAAGCAAATATAAATAAAACTAAGAGCGAGACGGTCCAAACATAGCACAAAACGCATGAAGTGATAAAAATATAGTGAGAAGAAGGACAAACTGATGATTGTTGATGGAGAAGGGGATCCATGGGGGAATCCCCAAGCTTAGATGCTTGAGTCTCCTTGAATATTTATTGGGGATGCATGGGGGCATCCCCCATCTTGAGCGCTTGAGACTCCCGAATCTTCTTTCATCATCTTCCATCACACACTTGAAAACTCCCTTCATACACAACTCATCATAAGATGATTAGAGAGGTTAGTACCCTTAATAAAATAGTTTTTCTTCCACTGGATATAAAGATATTATTGAAGATCTACTGTTTCTCAAGATTGAAAAAAGGTTTTTGCAAAGAAAAAGCAAGCTTAAGGTTTGCAAAAGCTAGGAGAGACAAAACGTGGCAGAATCTGTGAAAAACAGAACAGCAGGTAGTAAAGAATTATTTAAGGGTACTTCAGCAACTCAAATAAAAAAACTCAGAACATACAAAAGTTCCGTGATTGTATAGAGTACGCTGTGCAAAAAATTCAGCTCAAAAAGATGAACTGGTGATTTATTCTGATTTTTCCCGTCACGAGGACAGAATCTGTTTTCTGGACAGCATGTCACAACTTTCACTTCCCTTGTCATATGAGGCTATACTTGGCACAAAGCTTGAAAAATATAGATACAATGATGTTTCTACAGTAGTAACAATCATCAAGACCACTAAAAACAGAAGTAAAAACATCTTGGGTTGCCTCCCAACAAGCACTTTCTTTTACGCCTTTAAGCTAGGCAAAAAGATTATAGAAGATGCTCTCACAAGAATAAGAATTTTGAAACAAAAGAGAGCATCAAGAAGCAAATATGAAACACATTTAAGCCTAACCCATTTCCTATGAATAGGCATCTTGTAAGAAAATAAATCAAAGAAGCACAAAGTGACATGCATAGGAAGGTGGAAAAGAACAACTTCAAAACTTTCAACATGAAGAGAGGTGTTTTAGTAATATGGAAGTTTCTACGACCAAACTTCCCTTTCTCGAAATAATTTTCAGTAGTATCATGAACAACATCAAGAATATACCTATCACATAAATCATATTGTTCATGACCTACAAGCACACGTGTATTGTTTTCAACACGGTTTTGATGATCATAAGATAAATGCAACCCATCACATTGAGCTTTGATAAGAGGAAAATTCTCTGGAGTTGGAGATTTCAAAAGGATAATAGGGAAATCAAGTGTGGGTGCAATAGTAACAATTTCATGCTTGACGTAAGAATCTATAGCAAGTTCATGTTCTCAAGCATAATCCATATTGGTATCATGGCCATCAACAAAGCAAGTATCAAATTCTTCAGAAAGGGATGTATCAAGTGAGTCCTCGGAATCATGGGATTCCTCATCAAAGTAATCATTAGCCTCTCTTAGGGCAGCAAACATTTTATTTCTAAAAACCTCAATATAAGTATTGGAAGTATAATTCTCGAAGCAATAAGCAAGAACTGCAAAGTTTTCGGACTCGTGAATAGTATCGTGATACTTTTCAATCAAAGAAGAAATCTCATAAGCACCTTTAAAAGCAACAAACTCTTCATTCTTTTCAACATCAAAGTAATCATAAACACCTTTAGCATAAGAAGATAAGATCTAATTTTCATTAAACTCACATTGGAAAGGAAGGTGTTTATGATCTATATTAGAACAGAAAGTAAAATCATAAATGTGGCACAAAAGTTTAGCATGGCAATAAGAAACATGTATTTGATCCCATAAGTGTTTCCCTTTCTGAGATAGGCGGTGCCGCGTATAATGAGCATGCTCATCCAATGATTATCCCTCAACCAAGTCAGTTGGTTTTTTAGCGCAAGAAAAAATTGATCAAAGACGATCCAAGTGAAACATGTCAAACATGTCCATCCTACCATATTTGGGTAGCTCCACACCCATTGTAAAGATAGCATCAGTAGGCAGACGAAGGCAAAGATAAAAGGTAGCAACTATTTTTTTTGGTTTTTCATAAAGAAACAAAAGAAAAAGCAAAAACTGGAAAGTAAACTAACAAGACTAAAAAGTAAAGGTAAAAGGTAGTGGGAAACTCCCCTATCTTATCACTCGGAGTCCCCGAAAATGGAGCCAGAAATTCGCTTGATACGCGAGAGAGGATTGCTTCTCACCCTTCGTTGGTTACCCCAAGTGGAAGGTTAAGATGCAGCGTAGCAGCAAGTTTCCCTCGCAGAAGATACTGAGGTTGAGTATCGACCAGTAGGACTCTGGCGATGATAAGTAGGTGTCAGCGGCGCACCTGACGCGGACCTGCACACAACACAATTAACTTTGCTCCCAACGAAGTTCAGAGAGGTTGATAATCTCTCCGGCCTTTTTGTTTACAAAGAATCAAAGACATAGGATAATGATAATGATAGAAACTGAAACTAAAAAGCAAGTAAGTAAAGAGCGTGTAAACAGTGATGAGAATATGGACCGGGGTCCCATGATGTTCACTAGTGATGTCTCTCTCCCAAAAGACGATAATATTGCTATGCGAGGTAAAAAAAATACAGACGGGCAATTGACAGGATTATAAATGCACCGCAATTCTAACTATGCTACAAAAGAAAGGAAGATGCTCAAAAGCATGGGCAGTACGCCAAAATAGTAGACCGAAAGCCATCTGCATCTACTACTAATCATCCACCTTGAGATATCTATCCAGAACATCTCGCTGGTATTAAGCTGCGATCCCCACCCACAGTGTAAACCCAAAGCAACAAATAACTACATTAAAAAGAACTTTGCATAAAGTAAACAATCCTTGTAACCGCGGTTACAAGCATCGTTGTTTTCCCCCCTTTGGCCACATCACATCCCATAGACTCATGTTTCTGTCACTCAAGCGTGGCATCAGGGGGCATGTACCCACAATCGAGCATAACGTTCCCTCTCGGGGTCACTACCTACCACTTGGCCATAGCAATAAATAGCAACGGAGAACATGCAAGAATTAATTCGGAACAAAAATACAAAAGATAAGAACCAATTATATTACTCTATCACAATCTGAACATAATATCATAATCCATCAGATCCCATCAAACTCAACATAGCAAAAGAAGAAAGAATTACATATGTGCCTCGATCATGTAGGGAAGCTCATGAGGTCTAAACCATAAAGAACAAAGAGGGGAGGAGAACATCACATAGCTACTGATCACGGACCCATGGTCCAAGGTAGACTACTCACGACACATCCGGGAAGCGTCCATGGTGGAGGAGAAGCTCCCGGAGGTCGATCCTCCCTCCGGCAGGGTGCAGGGAAGGGTCCTGACGGTGCTCCCGATCTTGGAAGCGCGGCGGCGGAGGAACAGAGGCGAGATTGCATAATAGGGTTCTGTCTTCGGATTTTCCCCGTCACGGAGAATAAATAGGCGAAGGGGGGAAGCCAGGGGGGCCACCAGGGGTCTAGGCGCCCCCTGGCAGTGCCAGGTAGCCACCTGCCCCCTGGTGGTGGACCTCTAGCCCCATTTGGGTGCTTCTGGAAGACTCCGTTACGCTGATTCTTTATCCGATTTTCCAGAATTTTTGGAGCATTTTTTATATGGGGGAAACCTGGAATAGAAAAACAGCAGAAAACAGGAACTGGCACTGGGTTGCACTGATTTAGTAGGTTAATCCAAATATGATCAAAAGTGTATCTAGATCATAGCAATATCACACAAAACATGCATGGAGCGAGCAGAAATTATCGATACGTTTGAGACGTATCAGAAGGTCCATGTCAACCTTATCTCCATCTGGCAACTTAATATCTGGTGTCGTTGACATCTACTTGAAGAATTCGGAGTCTGTCGGAGACATAAACCTTGGTATCTTCACCGAGGGAAACTTGCTGTTGTGCTACATCTCAACCTTCCACTTGGGGTAACCAACGAGGGGCGGGAAGCCATCAAGACAATATCTGGCGTCGTTGCCGGGGAATCCAATCTTCAAGATAGGGGAGTTTCACTCTATCTTTTATCTTTGCTTTTTAGTCTTGTTGTTTACCTTATAGTTTTTATTTTAGTTTCCTTTACAATTTTTTTTGCCTTCTTCTTGCTTGCTGCTGTTATTATGGGTTCCACTGAAAACACTAAGTTGTGTTACTTCACTAGTCACAACAACAATGAATTTATCGGCACTCCTATTGCTACACCTGCCACTTCAGCACCTTCTTATGAAATTAAACCTGCTTTACTGAATTTTGTTATGAAAGATCAATTCTCCGGTGCTGGAGATGATGCTGCTTTACACTTGAATAATTTTGTTGAGTTATGTGATATGAAAAACTACAAAGAAGTAGATGATGATATTGTTAAGATTAAGCTTTTTTCCTTTCTCCTTGAGAGGAGGAGCTAAGATTTGGTTTCAATGCTTGCCTAACAATAGCATAGATTCTTGGGATAAGTGCATGGATGCTTTTATTGGGAAGTACTACTCACCTGCTAAGATTATCCAGTTGAGAAGTAACATTATGAATTTTAAGCAATTGGATAATGAACACGTTGCCCAAGCTTGGGAACGTATCAAATCTCTAGTTAAGAATTGCCCTACACATGGTTTGACTACTTGGATGGTTATCCAGACTTTCTATATAGGTTTGAACTTTACCTCGCGGAATTTGTTAGACTCGGCCACAGGATGAACCTTTATGTCAACTACACTTGGTGCTGCCACAAAGCTATTGGACGAGATGATGACAAACTACTCTCAATTGCACACCGAAAGATCTCCAACAGGTAGGAAGGTAAACTCTATTGAGGAAATCTCCTCCTTAAATGAAAAAGTTGACATGATCATGTCTTTACTTACTAAGCAAGCTCCTATTGATCCTCATGATGTTCCTTTAAATTCTTTGGTTACTCAAGAGCAAGTTGATGTTAATTTTATTTCTAGGAACAATTTTAATAATAATGCTTATAGAAGTAATTTTGGTAGCAATCCTAGACCGTTGATACGTCCCAAACGTATCTATAATTTCTGCTTGCTCCATGCATGATTTGTGTGACTTTGCCATGTTTTGCTTGAACTTTCATACACTTTTGATCATATTTGGACTAACCTATTAACTCAGTGCACCCAGTTGACAGTTCCCGTTTTCTGCTATTTTTATATTTCAGGTTTTCAGGCCATTAAAAGTGCCAAATAAAGTCTGGAAAAATTATATAAAAAAATGAGCGTCCCGGAAGCTTCCCGAAGAACCAAGGAAGGAAGGGAGTGGACCCACCAGGCCCCAGGAGGGTCCCTGGCGCGGACCCGCCCTAGGGCGCGCCGGGCAGCCTCCTGGTTGCCCTGTGCCCCCCTCGATGCCCCCCTTGGCCTATATTTAGTGCCCGCGGAGGAAACCCTTAATATCGATATGCTATTCCAATTCTCCTCTCTGTACCGCCGCCGCCGCTATTTCAAGATTGGGCCTGCTAGGAGAAGCTGCCCCGGCACCCGACTGGAAGGAGGAACCCCCTCCGAGAGACCATCCATCGCCATGGATGCCTCCCGGATGTGCTGTGAGTAGTCCCCCTTGGACCATGGGTCCATGACCAGTAGCTATGTGATGTTCTCCTCCCCTCTTTGTGCTTCCACTTTCGAGACCTCGTGAGCTGCCTCACATGATCGAGGCACCTTTGTAATTTTCTGTGTTGATATGCTGAGTTTGCTGGGATCTGATGGATTATGAGACTATGTTCAGATTGTGATGAGTAATATATTTGGTTCTCTTTTATATTTGTGTTCTTAAGTTAATTCTTGCATGTTCTCCGTTGCCGTATTTAACTTTGTCCAAGTGATTTGTTGCAACTCCAAGAGGGAGCATTATGCTTGATTGTGGGTTCAGCCCCCTGATGTCTAGCTTGAGTGACAGAAACATGAGCCTAGGGGATGTGCTGTTGCCACCAGTGATAAAACAACCGTGCTTGTACCTGCGGGTGCAAGGATTTTTTACTTTACGCAAAGTTATTTTATTGCAGTTGTCTGTTGCTTTGAGTTTACACTTTGGGTGGGATTCGCAACTTAATACTAGCGGGATGTTCTGGATAGATATATCAAGGTGGATGATTCGTAGTAGATGCAGATGGATTTCGGTCTAATTACCTTGGCGTACTGCCCAGTGCTTTTGAGCCTCTTCCTTTATTTTGTAGCATAGTTAGCATTGCGGTGCGTTTATAATCCTGTCAATTGCCTAGCTGTGATTTTTTTACCTCGCAGCACTTTTATCGTCTTTTGGGAGAGAGACATCACTAGTGAACGTCATGGGACCCCGGTCCATATTTCCACCATTGTTTACACCCTCAATTTACTTTCAGTTCTTACTTTCCGTTGCCACTATTATTATCTCTTGCGTTGATCCTTTGTAAACAGCAAGGCCGGAGGAATTGACAACTCCTCTGTACTCGTTGGGAGCAAAGTTACTTGTTGTATGTGCAGGTCCACGTCAAGCGCCGTGACACCTTGTATTTCTGCGAGTCCTACTGGAGACAAACCTTGGTATCTTCACCAAGGGAAATTTGATGCTACGCTACATCTCACATTCCACTTGGGGTAACCAACAAGAAGTGAGATAACTATCTTCCTCACCGTATCAAGCTAATTTCTGGCGCCGTTGCCGGGGACTCTAGTCTACAAGATAGGGGAGTTGCACACTATCTTTTATCTTTTCTTTTTAGTCTTGTTAGTTTACCTTTCAGTTTTTACCTTTGTGTCCCTTATCAAAAATACCAAAAATACCTGCTGCTACTATGGGTTCCAATGAAAACACCAAGTTGTGTGACTTCACTAGTCACAACAACAGTGACTTTATCTGCACTCCTATCGCTCCATCTGCCACTTCAGCACCTTATTATGAAATTAAACCTGCTTTGCTGAATATTTTTATGAAAGATCAATTCTCAGGTGCTGGCGAGGATGATGCCTTGCACTTAAATAATTTTGTTGAGCTTTGTGATATGCAAAAGTACAAGGAAGTACATGGAGACATCGTCAATCTGAAGCTTTTTTCCTTTCTCCTTGAGAGGAAGAGCCAAGGAGTGGCTGCAATCCTTACCTAAGAATAATATTGATTCTTGGGACAAGTGTAAGGATGCTTTTATTGGGAAGTACTATCCCCCTGCTAAAATTATCTAGTTGAGAAGTAACATTATGAATTTTAGGCAATTGGATAATGAACACGTTGCCCAAGCTTGGGAACGTATGAAATCTCTTGTTAAGAACTGCCCTACACATGGTTTGACTACTTGGATGGTTATCCAGACTTTTTATGCAGGCTTAAACTTTACCTCGCGGAATCTGCTAGACTCGGCCGCGGGAGGAACTTTTATGTCAACCACACTTGGTGCTGCCACGAAGCTACTTGATGAGATGATGCTGAACTACTCTCAGTGGCACACCGAACGATCTCCAACTGGTAAGAAGGTAAATTTTGTCGAGGAGATCTCCTCTCTTAATGAAAAGGTTGACTTGATCATGTCTCTACTCACCAAGAAAGCTCCTATTGATCCTCAGGATGTTCCTTTAAATTCCTTGGTTGCTCAAGAACAAGTAGATGTGAACTTTACTCTAGAAACAACTTCAACAATAATGCTTATAGGAGTAATTTTGGTGGCAACAATCCTAGACCTTTCCCATCCAACAACTATGGGAACAAAAACACTTACCCTAGCACCAAAAACTCCACTTCTGAACTAGAGAGTATGCTTAAAGACTTTATCACTACCCAAAAATCCTTCAACAAGAGTGTAGAAGAGAAATTAGACAAATTAGATATCCTCTATTCGAAGGTAGACAACATATCCCATGATGTTGAGATGCTTAAGATTAGAACTTCTCCCCCCGAGGAGAGGAAAACCACTCCTATGAATGCTATCCAAGTGCAAATTAATGAAAATATTAGGATGTTGGGCAAACTTAAAGAGAGATGGGCTAGATAAAAGGAGGAAGAAGAGAGAATTAAGAGCCTTCCTACCTACCACACCGTAGCTACTATCCAAGTTGTTGAGGATGTCCAAACTATTAGCACCCATCACACCCCTAGTCCACCTGGACCTATCAATGGTGACGCTACCACCTCAACCATAGATGAAGACACCTCTATGAACATAGAGGCTTTCAAACAAGTGAGCCTTAATGATACCACTACCTCCTTGATAGATAGTAGTGATTTAGACTTTGACAACTGCACCTTACCTGAAGTTACTGGTTTCCTACACAAGATGTCTAGAGACCCCCACACTAGCACACTTAATCTTGCCTTCACAGAGCATATCACCAATGCTCTAATCAAAGTTAGGGAGTAGAAGCTTAGACTAGAAGCCTCCATACATAGGAAGCTAGAAGATGGTTGGGATCCTATGATAAAAATCAAATTGAATAACTTCTCTTGCTTTGCTCTTTGTGATTTTGGAGCTAGTACCTCTATTATGCCCAAAAGAATGTATGATATGCTTGAATTGCAACCTTTTGATCCTCGTTCTTTTGGTGTTTGTCTTGTCGATTCTTCCGTAAAGAAACCTTTGGGGAAGATCGATGATGTTCTTATCATTGTCAATGACAATTATGTCCCCGTTGATTTTACTATTATGGACATTGAGTGCGAGCCCTCTTGTCCAATTATTTTGGGACGTCCTTTTCTTCGCACCGTTGGTGCTGTTATTGACATGAAAGAGGGGAATATCAAATTCCAATTCCCTCTCAAGAAAGGGATGGAACACTTCCCTAGGAAAAAGATTAAGTTTCCTTTTGAGTCCGTCACACGAGCTGGTTATTTTCTTGATAAAACTTGATCTTTTGCTTCGTGCCTAGCTCAAAGGCATAAAAGAAATCGCTTGTTGTGAGGCAACCCAAGATGTTTTTACTTATGTTTTTAGTGGTCTTGATGATTGTTTCTACTGTATAAACATCATTGTATCTTTATTTTTCAAGCTTTGTACCAAATATAGCCTCATATGACAAGGCAAGTGAAAGTTGTGACATGCTGTGCAGAAAACAGATTCTTTCCTCGTGACAGAAAATATCAGAATAAATCACCAGTTCATCTGTTTGAGCTGAATTTTTGACACAGCGTGCTATATACAATCACGGAACTTTCGGATGTTCTGAGTTTTTTGATTTGAGTTGCAGAAGTACCCCTAAAAAATTCTTTACTACCTGCTGTTCTGTTTTTTCACAGATTCTGCCACATTTTGTCTCTCCTAACTTTTGCAAACCTTAAGCTTGCTTTATCTTTGCAAAAAACTTTTGGCAATCTTGAGAAACAGTAGAAATTCCTTAAAATCTTTATTTTCAGTAGAGGAAAATTATTTTAATAGGGTACTAACCTCTCTAATCAGTTTACAATGAGTTATGTATGAAGGGAGTTTTTAAGTGTGTGATGGAAGATGATGAAAGAAGATCCTGGAGTGTCAAACGCTCAAGCTTGGGGATGACCCCATGCATCCGCAATAAATACTCAAGGAGACTCAAGCGTCTAAGCTTGGGGATGCCCCCGAGCATCCCCTTCTTCATCAACAATTATCAGTTCTTCCCTCATTGCACTATATTTTTATCACTTCATGCGTTATGTGCTATGCTTGGAGCGTCTCGCTCTTTACTTTTCTTAGGTTTGTTTTTGCTTTGTTTTCTGTAGTAACAAGTTAGACCCCAGATTTATTTTGTGTGGGAGATAAACACGCTCCGATGGAACTAGAACTGCTCATAGGATTTGCATGCTTATTTCCTTAGCTATGAGTTGTTCTTTTTCTTTTCTTAGCTACTGCCCTGTTTAGTTGTAGTGCTTTAGTTTTCTTCTAGAGCTTTTCTTTTGTCTCAAGTTGAACTTTCTATAGGTTTCATGTTTATCTTGTTTAGAGAGTTTGCCTGTTGCACTGAGTTTTGTGTCTTGACTAGAAAGTAGGTAGTTGAAGTTGCTATTCTCTTTGTAGTAGTAACTTGCAATAGTTTTGAGGTATTGACTAGAGTAATGTTTGAACTCATGGTGTCAAGAGCTTTAGCCTATTAGTGATAGATATTGTATTTTGGGCAATCCATGTGATTTTAGAAAACCAAAACCCCTGTTGAGAACTCTAGCTACTAGATGGATCACTAACCTCTGGAGGGTTCGAATATTAGAGTACACTCACGTACCATGAGTCGAGGATGTGCAAGGATAACCAAACCCCCATACACTCATCCTCGGGGTACTTGTCTCTTTGTGAACCTCCTGATAAGATTGAGAATTACCGATAATAAGTGCATGAGTTCTTGGGACTAATGTGAGTATTCGAAAGTTGACACTTCCACCTCCTATATTTTGCTAGACTCTCCTGTGTCGTGCATTGTCTCCTTCTCACTCCAAGAGTTGGCGTCCACCTTCGCCGGTGCATCCAAACCCTTAGCATGATACGCTCTGTCATCATAAATCTCCTTATATCTTTCCTCAAAATAGCCACCATACCTACGTACAAGGCATTTCCATAGCCTTTCCGAGATACATTGCCATGGAACATCCACCTCTTCATGACTTGATCTTCATGTCATACATGCTACTTTATTGATCGATGAGCCGCATGCTAGTTGGGCCTTGCCCTAATCATTGCTACATGACACGCTAGTATCATTGCATATCCTGCTATCCTGGCAGAGGCATACATTTGCATCATGATAGTTACATCTTTATGTGAGTACCTTTGTAAAGTGTGAAAGATCTCCTATATTCTTGAGTGTTGCCCCTAAAGTGAGGAAAAGATACCAAAGAAGACAATATCAAAAGATCCCAAAGAGGACAAATGAGAGTTAAATAGAAAGAGCCATTGAGGCCACCAAAAAAATACAAGAAAGCTGAAAAAAGAGAAAAAGAAAAAAAATAGAAGAGAGAAGGGGTCACACTACTATTCCTTTTGAGAGATCCACACTAGTACTTCATCCTCTATCCCTTGTACTCCATAGAGATCATCATGCATGCATATAGCTATGTGGAGACCCTTCACACTATAGAAATTGGCTTGTATATTCCAATAATGAGCCTCCTCAAACGAGGTCTAGGTCTTGTTGAGCAAGCAAGTTGGATGCACCCCCACTAGTTCCCTTGGAGAGCTTTTAGCTCACATGTGCATCCGTTGCATGGCAATCCCTACTCCTCACATCACATCTATCATATGGCCTTCTGTCGCCTATGATTGTCCTCATTGATGTGAGCCTTTCACACCTTTTTGTCTTCCTCCTCCACCTTCTTTCTGTTTCGCCGTTTAGGTGTCAACTTTCTTCCTCACGCTCATCCATTGCATGAGTGCTGAAAATATTGAAAGGGAGTGGATCAGTTTGACTTGTACCTGGCTAGTGGTCTGGGGACGAGTCAAGATAAGAATCCAAAGGAGACTAAGTGTGAAACTTTAGTAGATAGTAGTTCTCAACAACCTTTTTTTCTCTCTTTTTCCCAGTCCCCTGCTTGCACGCAAACATCATCTGGAGACATTCGAGCCACGGATAGCGAGAGCTCTTGCACCCTTTGTTCTTTTGTTGCTTGTGTCAATGCTAATATAGACTCTTGCTTGTTAAGACTTGAATTTGAATTGCATGCTTTGATTGCTTTACTTAAAAGTCCTTATATGGTTATGTGGCATGTCTCCACAGAAATTATGCTTGTTATCATTTGCCTACTCGAGGACGAGCAGGAATTAAGCTTGGGGATGTTGATACGTCCCAAACGTATCTATAATTTCTGCTTGCTCCATGCATGATTTGTGTGACTTTGCCATGTTTTGCTTGAACTTTCATACACTTTTGATCATATTTGGACTAACCTATTAACTCAGTGCACCCAGTTGCCAGTTCTTGTTTTCTGTTGTTTTTATATTTCAGGTTTTCCGGCCATTAAAAGTGCCAAATAAATTCCGGAAAAATTATATAGAAAATCAGCGTCCCGGATGATTCCCGAAGAACCAAGGAAGGAAGGGAGTGGACCCACCAGGGCCCCAGGAGGGTCCCTGGCGCGGCCCCACCCTAGGGCGTGCCGGGCACCGTCCTGGCTGCCCTGTGGACCCCCTCGGTGCCCCCTTGGCCTATATTTAGTGCCCGCAGAGGAAACCCTTAATATCGATCTGCTATTCCCGTTCTCCTCTCTGTACCGCCGCCGCCGCCGTTTCAAGATCGGGGATGCCAGGAGAAGCTGCCCCGGCACCCTGCCGGAAGGAGGAACCCCCTCCGGGAGACCATCCATCGCCATGGACGCCTCCCGGCTGTGCTGTGAGTAGTCCCCCTTGGACCATGGGTCCATGACCAGTAGCTATGTGATGTTCTCCTCCCCTCTTTGTGCTTCCACTTTCGAGACCTCGTGAGCTGCCTCACATGATCGACGCACCTTTGTAATTTTATGTGTTTCTATGCTGAGTTTGCTGGGTTCTGATGGATTATGAGACTATGTTCAGATTGTGATGAGTAATATATTTGGTTCTCTTTTATATTTGTGTTCTTAAGTTAGTTCTTGAATGTTCTCCGTTGCCATATTTTACTTTGGCCAAGTGATTTGTTGCAAATCCAAGAGGGAGCGTTATGCTTGATTGTGGGTTCAGCCCCCTGATGTCTAGCTTGAGTGACAGAAACATGAGACTAGGCGATGTGATGTTGCCACCAGGGATAAAATAACGGTGCTTGTACCTGCGGGTGCAAGGATTGTTTACTTTACGCAAAGTTATTTTAATGTAGTTGTCTGTTGCTTTGAGTTTACACTTTGTGTGGGATTCGCAACTTAATACCATCGAGATGTTCTGGTTAGATATCTCAAGGTGGATGATTCGTAGTAGATGCAGATGGATTTCAGTCTACTTACCTTGGCGTACTGCCCATTGCTTTTGAGCCTCTTCCTTTCTTTTGTAGCATACTTAGCATTGCGGTGCGTTTATAATCCTGTCAATTGCCTAGGTGTGATTTTTTTACCTCGCTAGCACTTTTATCGTCTTTTGGGAGAGCGACATCATTAACGAACGTCATGGAACCCCGATCCATATTTCTACCATTGTTTACACCCTCAATTTACTTTCAGTTCTTAATTTCCGTTGCCACTATTATTATCTCTTGCGTTGATCCTTTGTAAATAGCAAGGCCGGAGGAATTGACAACTCCTCTGTACTCGTTGGGAGCAAAGTTACTTGTTGTGTGTGCATGTCCACGTCAAGCGCCGTGACACCTTCTTGTATTTCCGCGAGTCCTACTGGAGACAAACCTTGGTATCTTCACCGAGGGAAATTTGCTGCTATGCTGCATCTCACCTTCCACTTGGGGTAACCAACGAGAAGTGAGAGAACTATCTTCCTCACCGTATCAACCGTTCCCATCTAACAACTATGGGAACAACGACACTTATCCTAGCACCAAAAACTCCACTTCTGAATTAGAGTGCATGCTTAAGGACTTTATCACTTCTCAAAAAGTTTTCTACAAGAGTGTAGAAGAGCAATTATAAAAATTAGATAGCCTCTCTTCGAAGGTAGACCATATAGCTCATGATGTTGAAATACTTAAAATTAGAACGTCTCCCCTAGAGGAAATAAAAACTACACCCATGAATGCTATCCATGTCTAAATTAATGAGAACACTAGAATGCTAGCCAAACTCAAGGATAGATGGGATAGAGAAAATGAAGATGAAGATAGGATTAAGACCCTTCCTACACACACTACCATTGCTACCATACATGTTGAGGACCTCAAAACTTTTAGCACTCAACACACCCCTAGTCCCATTGGACCTATTAATGGTGATGCTAATACCTCAACTTTAGAACAAGAAAGTACCACCAATATATAGACTACCAAGAGAATGAGCTTAGATGACATCACCACCACTTTAATTAATGGTAGTGATCTTGATTTTGATAATTATAGTCTTTCTGAAGTTATAACCTTTTTGCAAAGAAGGGCTAAAGACCCCCACACTAGCACACATAACATTGCCTTCACCGAGCATATTACCAATGCTCTTATCAAAGCTAGGGAGGAGAATCTCAAGCTTGAGACTTCCATGCCTAGGAAGCTAGAATATGGTTGGGATCCCATAGTCAAAATTAAACTGAATAACTTCTCTTGCTTTGCTTTATGTGATGTTGGAGCTAGTGCCTCCGCTATGCCCAAACAATGTATGATATGCTCAATTTGAAACCTTTTGATGCATGTTATTTTGGTGCTCGTCTCATTGATTATTCCATAAAGAAACCTTTAGGAGGAATTGGTGACCAGGGGGCCCACCTAGCACCCAGGCGACCAGGTGGCGCGGCCAACCCCCAGGCCGCGCCACCAGGGCGCCTGGGAGCCTTGGCCCACCTCTGGCTCCCCCTTTGGCCTATATAACCTCATCATCCTGAAAAACCTCGAGGAGAAACCCGCATCGCGAATTTCCTCTCTGTTCCTCCGCCGCCGCGCTTCTAAGATCGGGAGCACCAGAAGACCTCTTCCCGGCACCTTGTCGGAGGGAGGATTGACCTCCGGGAGCTTCTCCACCACCATGGACCCTTCCTGGATGTGCCGTGAGTAGTCCCCTTTGGACCATGGGTCCATGACCAGTAGCTATGTGATGTCTTCTCTCCAATCTTGTTCTTCAATTCTTAGTCCTTGTGAGCTGCCCTACATGACCAAGGAACCTATGTAATTTTCCTTCTATTGATATGTTGTGTTTGCTGGGATCCGATGGATTATGAGATTATGTTCATATCGTGATGAGTTATATATTTGGTTTACCTTTTATATTTTGTTCCTGAGTAATTCTTCATGTTCTCCGTTACTTTTTATTGGTTTGGACAAGTAGTAGATAGTAACTCCAAGAGGGAGTGTTATGCATGATTGTGGGTTCATGCCCCCCGATGTCTAGCTTGAGTGATAAAAACATGAGACTAGGGGATGTGACGTTTCCACCAAGGAGAAAACAACGGTGCTTATAACCGCGGTTGGAAAGATTGTTTACCTTACTCATAGATTGTTAATGCAATTGTCTGTTGCTTTGAGTTTACACTTTGGGTGGGGCTCGCAACTTAATACCAGCGAGATGTTCTGGATAGATATCTCAAGGTGGATGATTAGTGAGTAGATGCAGATGGATTTCTATCTACTTGTCTTGGTGTATGACCCATACTTTTGAGTCTCTAGCTTTCTTTGTAGCATAATTAGCATTGCAGTGCGTTTATAATTCTGTCAATTGCCCAGCTGTAATTTTTTCACCCAACTTAGCTATTTTATCGTCTTTTGGGAGAGAAACATCACTAGTGAACATCATGGGACCCCAGTCCATATTTCCACCAGTGTTTACACCTCCGCTTTATTTACTGCTTTTACTTTCCTTTGCAATTATCACTACTATCTACCCTTGTGTTTAATCCTTTGTAAAAAACAAGGCTGGAGAGATTGACAACCTGTCTGTACTCGTTGGGAGAAAAGCTATCTGTTGTGTGTGCAGGTCCACGTCAAGCTTATCTCCATCCGGCAACTCAATATCTGGTGCCGTTGACACCTACTTGCAGAATTCGGAGTCCACCGGAGACATAAACCTTGGTATCTTCACCGAGGGAAACTTGATGTTGTGCTACATCTCAACCTTCCACTTGGGGTAACCAACGAGGGGCGAGAAGCCATAACCATGAAACTTTTCTAATGGCCAAGGCCGACAAGGGGTGGCTATGGCATCGCCGGCTAACCCATGTCGGCATGAGAAATCTAAAATATCTCCTAAAGGGTGAACATATTCTCGGACTAACAAACGTGTCTTTTGAGAAAGATCGTGTGTGTAGTGCATGCATAGCCGGGAAGCAACATCAAGCAAAGCATACCTCCAAGAATGTTGTGTCAACTTCAAGGCCTTTGGAGCTCCTTCATGTGGATCTCTTCGTGCCTCCATCATGGGATAGTCTTGGTGGGAAGAAATATGGTCTTGTCATTGTTGATGATTACTAAAGATACATGTGGGTGTTCTTCCTCAAGTCCAAGGACGACACGAAGGCCACCGTCATCAACTTTGCCAAGAAAGCCCAAAGGAAATACAACATGGCTATCTTGGCAATAAGAAGTGACAATGGCTCAGAATTCAAGAACTACACCTTGGAAGAATTCTTGAGTGATGAGGGGATTGAACACCAATATTCTGCACCATACACCCCTCAACAAAATGGTGTAGCCGAGAGGAAGAACCGTACTCTTGTGGAGATGGCCCGGTCCCTGTTAGATGAGTACAAGTCACCATATAGCTTTTGGGCCGAAGCCATCAACATCGCATGTCATGCATCAAACCGGCTTTTCCTCTACAAGATCTTGATGAATACCCCCTATGAACTTCTAACCGGGCACAAGCCAAACGTCAAATACTTCTGAGTATTCGGTTGTAAGCGTTTCTTTCTCAACAAGAAAGATCGGTTAGCTAAGTTTCAATCCAAAACAATTGAGGGTATATTTGTTGGGTATGCTTCAAACTCTCACGCCTATAGAGTCTACAACACATCCATCAGATGTGTTGTGAAAACTTGTGACTTGGAGTTTGATGAATTTAATGGCTCCCATGTGGAGCAAGTTGATCTAAGTGATGTAGCTAATATTGAAGATTCCTCTCAAGACATTTTTGGCTATAGGCATTGGAGATCTTGTGCCCATTGCTCAAGTGACTAGAGATGATGAGGTGGCTGATGGGCCAAGTGTTCCACCACCACAAGCACCTCCTCCTATCTATCAAGATCCAATTGATCATGATGAGCCAATTATCCAAGAACAAGAACAAGACCCTCCACAAACCGATGTAGTTGCACAACCACAAGTTGATGGTGCGGTTGAATCACATGACGATAATCGTGGCCGTATCCTCTTTGGAGAAAATTATGTTATTGATGATGGATCCTCCCTCGATGATGAACCAAATGTATCTTATGAGCCCGAATGGGTGGAGCCTATTGAAACTCCAACATCTATCTTACCTTTGGTGGCAAGACGTGTTGATGTAGACAAGATTCTCACGGGATTGGGGCAAGGTATAGTTACTCGTAGTCAACTTATGAACTTTTGCGCTCACTTCTCGTTTGTGTCTAGCATTGAGCCTCTTAGGGTTGAACAAGCACTTGAGGATGCGGATTGGCTTATTTCAATGCAAGATGATCTTACTAGTTTCACCCGGAATGAAGTGTGGTCTCTCGTGGAGAGGCCTTCCAGTCAAGAACATAACATCATTGGAACAAAATGGATTTTCAATAACAAGCAAGATGAACATGGTACTATCATCCGCACCAAGGCAAGGTTAGTGGAACAAGAGTATTCCCAAGTTGAAGGCTTGGATTTTGATGAGACCTTTGCTCCCGTTGCTCGTCCTGAATCTATACGCATGTTTCTTGCTTATGCCACATTCAATTGATTTCCATTATTTCAAATGGATGTGAAAAGTGCTTTCCTTAATGGTCCCCTACAATAGGATGTATATGTAGCACAACCACCCGGATTTTATAACCCTCATCACAAGGACCACGTGTACAAACTTCATAAGGCATTATTGTTGGGAATGTGCCCTAGAGGCAAATAAAATATGTTTATTAGCATATTACATTAGTTCATAGTAAGTTTTATACTGTGCTATAACTGTATTGGAAACCTTAACGCATGTGTGGTATAAAACCACCAAGTCCCTAGTTAACTCTAGTATACTAGTCCAGTGTCAATAAGATGATCAAGGTTTCCTGATCATGAGGACATAATAGCATATTGACAATGGGGTCGTATCATTAGGTGAATGATATGATGGACACATAGCCACCAGAAGTGTTGCAATGTGATCGAGTCACATAAGTTCAACATTGCGATAACTATAAAGTAGTGACCAGATCCTTTGACCGTAATGATCATACGTAATTGCTATCTATGAGGATGCTTTCATTTGCATCCACCGCCTGACTGAAATATGCTGGCCATAAAGGTGTACTTTGGGTATTCCGAAATAGATATGTTGATGAGTATGAAAATAGATCAAAGCGGGATTTGTCCATCTGAGTGACAGATATGTACTCTGGCCCACTCAGTGATATTGCATCATAAAGTTTGCAAACGTGTGACTAGATAACGGGGTTGTAATATCACGAGAACGACTAAACATGTTTATTGGTAACGTGGATGAACAAGGTATATTGGATACCAACGATCAAACCTTGGACAAACAAAGTACCGTAGGACAAAGGGAACCGGACTCAACGATAACGGATCTAACAGCGTTGAAATTCATTCAATGGAAGCGCAGGGGCTATCAAGGATTGTAACCAGGTCCAATTGATTAGTCTTTTTTTATGGAAGGTTGACTAGGGGAGATTGGTTAGTCATTGGTCAGAGAGTGTCTGATCATGTCTGCTGTTTCCTGGACCGTAGGGTGTCACACTTAAGGGTATTCGACGCATTAAGGATAGATTCGGGATCACCGGAGAAATAAGAGAGAACACCGGAATTGTTCCGGTGGAGGCCAGAAATTGTTCTGGGTATTTTGAAAGGTTCAAAATATTATTTAATAATGTTTAAATATGTTTTATTATTTAATTAACAGAATTAAATATTAAAATATAATTAAAAATGGAAGAAAAGCCATATGGGCCTAAAGAGGCCCATTAGGGGAAGGAGGGAGCTCCCCCCTTGGGCCATGCGCCAAGGGAGGGGCCCACCTCCCCATGGCACACCCCGCCCTCTCCCTTTGGTTTAGTACCACATGGGAAGTTGAGGGAGGGTGGCCTCCCCCCTTGGCCTATATAAGGAGGGGTAGGGGTGCTCTTTTCTTCATAACTTTTGATTTGAGACAAGTTTCTCTAATCTTTCTTTTCCTCCTTTCTCCTTTCTCGAGTGGACTCCCCTTGTTTGGAGTCTGCACTTGGTTGCGGATTTCTCCACCATACACACATCGTCTATCTGCTGGAATTGGGATCTGAATCCATCTTCTTTCCGCTGCTCGCCTGGTTCAGAGCCCGAAGGGAACGTCGGGTACATCGTATGTGTGTAATCTCCCGAGGCACTACAATTGTGGTGCTACTTCATCGTCGTGGCCGTACCGCGACGTCTTCACCGACAACGTTCCGACGAGGACGTAATCACGTCATCAGTCTAGAAGGACTGGGTGGCTTCTGGAGTAATCGTGGATCTGCACGGCATCGGGATTGCCGGTACGACTACATCAACTACGTTCATGCGGGAACGTTTCCCGCTTAACGGACTACATACTAGTATGTGACCTATTTCCATCCGTTACTTGCATCGCCATAGCATAGGTCTTGGGCTTGGGTCTCGTAGGTTATAAAAAAATATTGTTTTCTTCCCCGGACCCCAACAGTGGTATCATGATGATGGCACTTAAAGTAGTGCTCCTCGTTGGCTACCCCAAGTGGAAGGTTGAGATGTAGCACAACAGAAAATTTCCCTCGGTGCAGATACCAAGGTTTATCGAACCAGTAGGACTCCAACTGCTGCAAGTAGGTGTCAACGGCGCCAGATAATAAGTTGACGTGGACATGCACACAGATACAAATAACTTTGCTCCCAATGAGTACTGAGAGGTTGTCAACCTCTCCGGCCTTACTGTTTACAAAGGATCAAACACAACAGATAAAAAGGATAATGATAACTGCAACTGAAAGTAAAAGTAAGAAGTAAATTGAGGGTATAGCAGTGGTGGAAATATGGATCGGGGTCTGATGACGAGAGAGTTGACAGGTGCAACACCTCTTCTCATTGGTTAACCCAAGTGGAAGGTGAGATGTAGGATAACGGGAAATTTCCCTCGGTGAAGATACCAAGGTTTGTCTCCAGTAGGACTCCGGAGATGATAAGTAGGTGTCAACAGCGCAATTGATGTGGACCCGCACACAACACAAATAACTTTGCTTCCCAACGAGTACAGAGAGGTTGTTAATCTCTCCGGCCTTGCTGTTCACAAAGGATCAACGCAACGGATAATAATGATAACAACTAAAGAGTAAAAATAGGAAAATAAATGAGCGTGTAAACAGTAATGAGAATATGGACTGGGGTCCCGTGATGTTCACAAGTGATGTCTCTCTCCCAGAAGACGATAAAACAGCTATGCGAGGTAAACAAATTACAGTTGGGCAAATGACATGATTAAGAACGCACCGCAGTGCTAACTATGTTACAAAGAAAGTAAGAGGCTCAAAAGCATGGGCGGTACACCAAAATAAGTAGATTGAAATCCAACTGCATCTACTACTAATTATCCACCTTGAGATATCTATCCAGAACATCTTGCTGGTATTAAGTTGCGAGCCCCACCCAAAGTGTAAACCCAAGGCAAAAGACAACTGCATTAAAAAGCACTTTGCGTAAGGTCAACAATCCTTACAACCGCGGTTAGAAGCACCATTGTTTTCCCCTTGTGGCAACAACACATCCCCTAGACTCATGTTTCTGTCACTCAAGCGTGTCATCAGGGGCATGAACCCACAATCGAGCATAACGTTCCCTCTTGGAGTCACTTCCTACTACTTGGCCAAAGCAATAATAACAACGGAGAACATGAAAGAATTACTTAGGAACCAAAATATAAAAGATAAGAACAAAATATATTACTCTATCACAATCTGAACATAATCTCATAATCCATCAGATCCCAGCAAACTCAGCATAGCAGGAGCACAAAATTACATATGTGCCTCGATCATGTAGGGCAGCTCACGAGGACTAAACCATGAAGAACAAAGAGGGGAGGAGAACATCACATAGCTACTGATCACGGACCCATGGTCCAAAGGAAACTACTCATGGCACATCCGGGAAGCGTCCATGGTGGAGGGGAAGCTCTCGGATGTCAATCCTCCCTCCGGCAGGGTGCCGGGAAGGGTTCTACTGGCGCTCCCAATCTTGGAAGCACGGAGGCGGCGGAACAGAGGCGAGATCACAAAAAAGGGTTCTGTCTTCGGAAGAATCCCGCCACGGAGAATAAATAGGAGAAGGGGGTCAGCCAGGGGGCCCACCAGGGGTCCAGGCGCCCTCCCGGCGCGGCCAAACCTTAGGCCGCGCCAGGTGGCTGCCTGGGACCCTGGTGGTGGCCCCCCAGGCGGTTGATACGTCCCAAACATATCTATAATTTCATCTTGCTCCATGCATGTTTTGTGTGATATTTCTATGATATAGATACACTTTCATACACTTTTGATCATATTTGGACTAACTTATTATCTCAGTGCACCCCAGTGCCAGTGGTGGAAGCCGGGGGGCCACCACTAGGTGCCCAGGCGGCCACCTGGCGCGGCCAGGGGGCGCTTGGACTCCTGGTGGCCCCCTGGCTCCCCCCCTTCGCCTATTTAATCTCCATCATGGGAAACCTCCAAGGACAGAACCCTTTTCGCGATTTCGCCTCTGTTCTTCCGCCGCCACGCTGCCAAGATCGGGAGCACCGTCAAGACCCTTCCCAGCACCCTGCCGAAGGGAGGATCGACCTCCGGGAGCTTCTACTCCACCATGGACGCTTCCCGGATGTGCCGTGAGTAGTTTCCTTTGGACCATGGGTCCGTTGTCACAGCCCCAAGTTAGGTATGTGCTAGGATCAAGTCTAGATTGCATTCATGTTAAAAATTTCAAAAAGAAATTGAAATGGGAGAAGAAAACCCCCCCAGATGAATTTAATTCAAATGGCCAGATAAAAGTTGCTCCAAAAATTCCTTTTGCATTTTTGAAAAGTCACATAAATGAGTGTGGTCACATTTAAAGTGATGCGGTAGCAATCCCATGCTCATGGATTTTTCAAATATTCAAACATGACCTTGGAATTAATCAAAAACCCCTAATTGAATTGGAATTCAAATATTTTGAATTTCAAAAATGTTTAAAAGTTGGGAAAGACTAGCTACTGGTCATGTAAGTCCGAATATAAATTTTGAGCATTTATAAAAATGCCTAACTATTTTATCTAATTGGGCAAAACAAATAGAAGAAAGAAAATAAGAAAAAGAAATCCAGAAGCTTACCTCAGCCTGGCCCAGCCCACCAGGGAGGGCAGACACGTCTTCCTCCCTGGAAAGGCAGGCTGGCAGGTCGCCGGCGAGCGCCGTGGGCGCGCCAGGCAGCTGCCTGCCTCCCTGGAGCTCTATCTCCTCGCCACGCACGCCTGGGAGAAGCGCAGCTCACTTTCCCCCCATCCCTGGCCTTCTCTTCCTTCCCCGGCGAGCACAGCGCAAGTTCCCGAAACCCTAGCCGGCCATGGAGCTGCTCCGGCGTGGCCAGTGAGCAAACCGGCGAGCCCCACCTTGTCCCTTCGACGCGCAGCAGACGACTCCGTCGAATCCCCTGGTCAATCGCAGTAGAAGGGCAACTCCGGTGATGGGAGCTTCAACTTCTTCCCCGCCGGCCGCCACGACTCCTGCGACGAATCAAGCCTCCTCCAGCTCCGCTCCGGCTCCGACGAGCACTTCAACACGTTTGGGGTGAGCTTCCGCATCGATTGCTCCCTCCCATGGCTCTCCCCGTGCACCTCCTCGCCTGTTCGCCGTTGCCCGAGCCCAACCGCCGCGATGGTCGATGCTCCCCAGCTCTCGAGCACGCCAGCGAACCCCCAATGGGTCCACTAGACGCGCGGGAGCACGAGCAACGTCCTGGTGCACTCCAAGCCTCCTCCCGTGCCCTGCAGGGGAACTCCGGCGAGGCGCCGCCGTCTAGAAGCTCGCCGTCGGCGTCATTTGCTTAACCCCCTAAGCTAATCCCCCTGGCCCCACTTGCCATAGCCACTGACATGTGGGCCCAAGGCCACACTAATCCCCATGTTTAATTTAAATCAGTTTAAATCGTTGTAATTAACACAGGAGACACTGACCAGTGGGTCCCCTTTGTCAGAGGCCCCCTGACGTCATGATGACACATGCACGACGCAGTAATAGTTTTTCTATTTAAAAGAATATCCAGAAATTACAGAAAATAGATTAAACTTCAATAATTCATAGAAAATTCATATTAACTCCAATTTGGACAAATAATATATGAAAAATGATCAGCAGAAAATAATCTATCAAAATATACAACTTTCAGCTATGTTTGAGTTGAATTTGAAATGGGACCAATAGCTTTTGCTATTTGGTTTAAATGGAAATAATTCAAATTTAATTCAAATGCTTTTCCACTTTGAACCAATTTAATGTAAACTTGGTCACTTGTACATCAGAGACATAGTACACACATGATCACATGGTATTCAAAGAATAAACAATAGAAATTGCAATTTGGTTACGTATGTGCTAGGATCAAGTCTAGATTGCATTCATGTTAAAAATTTCAAAAAGAAATTGAAATGGGAGAAGAAAACCCCCCAGATGAATTTAATTCAAATGGCCAGATAAAAGTTGCTCCAAAAATTCCTTTTGCATTTTTGAAAAGTCACATAAATGAGTGTGGTCACATATAAAGTGATGCGGTAGCAATCCCATGCTCATGGATTTTTCAAATATTCAAACATGACCTTGGAATTAATCAAAAAACCCTAATTGAATTGGAATTCAAATATTTTGAATTTCAAAAATGTTTAAAAGTTGGAAAAGACTAGCTACTGGTCATGTAAGTCCGAATATAAATTTTGAGCATTTATAAAAATGCCTAACTATTTTATCTAATTGGGCAAAACAAATAGCAGAAAGAAAATAAGAAAAAGAAATCCAGAAGCTTACCTCAGCCTGGCCCAGCCCACCATGGAGGGCACACACGTCTTCCTCCCTGGAAAGGCAGGCTGGCAGGTCGCCGGCGAGCGCCGTGGGCGCGCCAGGCAGCTGCCTGCCTCCCTGGAGCTCTATCTCCTCGCCATGCACGCCTGGGAGAAGCGCAGCTCACTTTCCCCCCATCCCTGGCCTTATCTTCCTTCCCCGGCGAGCACAGCGCAAGTTCCCGAAACCCTAGCCGTCCATGGAGCTGCTCCGGCGTGGCCAGTGAGCAAACCGGCGAGACCCACCTTGTCTTGTCGACGCGCAGCAGACGACTCCGTCGAATCCCCCGGTCAATCGCAGCAGAAGGGCAACTCCGGTGACGCGAGCTTCAACTTCTTCCCCGCCGGCCGCCACGACTCCGGCGATGAATCAAGCCTCCTCCAGCTCCGCTCCGGCTCCGACGAGCTCTTCAGCACGTTTGGGGTGAGCTTCTGCATCGATTGCTCCCTGCCGTGGCTCTCCCCGTGCACCTCCTCGCCTGTTCGCCGTTGCCCGAGCCCAGCCGCCGCCATGGTCGATGCTCCCGAGCTCTGGAGCACGCCAGCGAACCCCCAATGGGTCCACTACACACGCGGGAGCACGAGCAACGTGCTGGTGCACTCCAAGCCCCCTCCCGCGCCACGCAGGGGAACTCCGGCGAGGAGCCGCCGTCTAGAAGCTCGCCGTCGGCGTCATTTGCTTAACCCCCTAAGCTAATTCCCCTGGCGCCACTTGCCATAGCCACTGACATGTGGGCCCAAGGCCACACTAATCCCCATGTTTAATTGAAATCAGTTTAAATCATTGTAATTAACACAGGAGACACTGACCAGTGGGTCCCCCTTGTCAGAGGCCCCCTGACGTCATGATGACACATGCATGACGCAGTAATAGCTTTTCTATTTAAAAGAATATCCAGAAATTACAGAAAATAGATTAAACTTCAATAATTCATAGAAAATTCATATTAACTCCAATTTGGACAAATAATATATGAAAAATGATCAGCAGAAAATAATCTATCAAAATATACAACTTTCAGCTATGTTTGAGTTGAATTTGAAATGGGATCAATAGCTTTTGCTATTTGGTTTAAATGGAAATAATTCAAATTTAATTCAAATGCTTTTCCACTTTGAACCAATTTAATGTAAACTTGGTCACTTGTACATCAGAGACATAGTACACACATGATCACATGGTTTTCAAAGAATAAATAATAGAAATTGCTATTTGGTTAGGTATGTGCTAGGATCAAGTCTAGATTGCATTCATGTTAAAAATTTCAAAAAGAAATTGAAATGGGAGAAGAAAACCCCCACAGATGAATTTAATTCAAATGGCCAGATAAAAGTTGCTCCAAAAATTCCTTTTGCATTTTTGAAAAGTCACATAAATGAGTGTGGTCACATATAAAGTGATGCGGTAGCAATCCCATGCTCATGGATTTTTCAAATATTCAAACATGACCTTGGAATTAATCAAAAACCCCTAATTGAATTGGAATTCAAATATTTTGAATTTCAAAAATGTTTAAAAGTTGGAAAAGACTAGCTACTGGTCATGTAAGTCCGAATATAAATTTTGAGCATTTATAAAAATGCCTAACTATTTTATCTAATTGGGCAAAACAAATAGCAGAAAGAAAATAAGAAAAAGAAATCCAGAAGCTTACCTCAGCCTGGCCCAGCCCACCATGGAGGGCACACACGTCTTCCTCCCTAGAAAGGCAGGCTGGCAGGTCGCCGGCGAGCGTCGTGGGCGCGCCAGGCAGCTGCCTGCCTCCCTGGAGCTCTATCTCCTCGCCATGCACGCCTGGGAGAAGCGCAGCTCACTTTCCCCCCATCCCTGGCCTTATCTTCCTTCCCCGGCGAGCACAGCGCAAGTTCCCGAAACCCTAGCCGTCCATGGAGCTGCTCCGGCGTGGCCAGTAAGCAAACCGGCGAGACCCACCTTGTCTTGTCGACGCGCAGCAGACGACTCCGTCGAATCCCCCGGTCAATCGCAGCAGAAGGGCAACTCCGGTGACCCGAGCTTCAACTTCTTCCCCGCCGGCCGCCACGACTCCGGCGATGAATCAAGCCTCCTCCAGCTCCGCTCCGGCTCCGACGAGCTCTTCAGCACGTTTGGGGTGAGCTTCTGCATCGATTGCTCCCTGCCGTGGCTCTCCCCGTGCACCTCCTCGCCTGTTCGTCGTTGCCCGAGCCCAGCCGCCGCCATGGTCGATGCTCCCGAGCTCTGGAGCACGCCAGCGAACCCCCAATGGGTCCACTACACACGCGGGAGCACGAGCAACGTGCTGGTGCACTCCAAGCCCCCTCCCGCGCCACGCAGGGGAACTCCGGCGAGGAGCCGCCGTCTAGAAGCTCGCCGTCGGCGTCATTTGCTTAACCCCCTAAGCTAATTCCCCTGGCGCCACTTGCCATAGCCACTGACATGTGGGCCCAAGGCCACACTAATCCCCATGTTTAATTGAAATCAGTTTAAATAATTGTAATTAACACAGGAGACACTGACCAGTGGGTCCCCCTTGTCAAAGGCCCCCTGACGTCATGATGACACATGCATGACGCAGTAATAGCTTTTCTATTTAAAAGAATATCCAGAAATTACAGAAAATAGATTAAACTTCAATAATTCATAGAAAATTCATATTAACTCCAATTTGGACAAATAATATATGAAAAATGATCAGCAGAAAATAATCTATCAAAATATACAACTTTCAGCTATGTTTGAGTTGAATTTGAAATGGGATCAATAGCTTTTGCTATTTGGTTTAAATGGAAATAATTCAAATTTAATTCAAATGCTTTTCCACTTTGAACCAATTTAATGTAAACTTGGTCACTTGTACATCAGAGACATAGTACACACATGATCACATGGTTTTCAAAGAATAAATAATAGAAATTGCTATTTGGTTAGGTATGTGCTAGGATCAAGTCTAGATTGCATTCATGTTAAAAATTTCAAAAAGAAATTGAAATGGGAGAAGAAAACCCCCACAGATGAATTTAATTCAAATGGCCAGATAAAAGTTGCTCCAAAAATTCCTTTTGCATTTTTGAAAAGTCACATAAATGAGTGTGGTCACATATAAAGTGATGCGGTAGCAATCCCATGCTCATGGATTTTTCAAATATTCAAACATGACCTTGGAATTAATCAAAAACCCCTAATTGAATTGGAATTCAAATATTTTGAATTTCAAATATGTTTAAAAGTTGGAAAAGACTAGCTACTGGTCATGTAAGTCCGAATATAAATTTTGAGCATTTATAAAAATGCCTAACTATTTTATCTAATTGGGCAAAACAAATAGCAGAAAGAAAATAAGAAAAAGAAATCCAGAAGCTTACCTCAGCCTGGCCCAGCCCACCATGGAGGGCACACACGTCTTCCTCCCTGGAAAGGCAGGCTGGCAGGTCGCCGGCGAGCGCCGTGGGCGCGCCAGGCAGCTGCCTGCCTCCCTGGAGCTCTATCTCCTCGCCATGCACGCCTGGGAGAAGCGCAGCTCACTTTCCCCCCATCCCTGGCCTTATCTTCCTTCCCCGGCGAGCACAGCGCAAGTTCCCGAAACCCTAGCCGTCCATGGAGCTGCTCCGGCGTGGCCAGTAAGCAAACCGGCGAGACCCACCTTGTCTTGTCGACGCGCAGCAGACGACTCCGTCGAATCCCCCGGTCAATCGCAGTAGAAGGGCAACTCCGGTGACCCGAGCTTCAACTTCTTCCCCGCCGGCCGCCACGACTCCGGCGATGAATCAAGCCTCCTCCAGCTCCGCTCCGGCTCCGACGAGCTCTTCAGCACGTTTGGGGTGAGCTTCTGCATCGATTGCTCCCTGCCGTGGCTCTCCCCGTGCACCTCCTCGCCTGTTTGCCGTTGCCCGAGCCCAGCCGCCGCCATGGTCGATGCTCCCGAGCTCTGGAGCACGCCAGCGAACCCCCAATGGGTCCACTACACACGCGGGAGCACGAGCAACGTGCTGGTGCACTCCAAGCCCCCTCCCGCGCCACGCAGGGGAACTCCGGCGAGGAGCCGCCGTCTAGAAGCTCGCCGTCGGCGTCATTTGCTTAACCCCCTAAGCTAATTCCCCTGGCGCCACTTGCCATAGCCACTGACATGTGGGCCCAAGGCCACACTAATCCCCATGTTTAATTGAAATCAGTTTAAATAATTGTAATTAACACAGGAGACACTGACCAGTGGGTCCCCCTTGTCAGAGGCCCCTTGACGTCATGATGACACATGCATGACGCAGTAATAGCTTTTCTATTTAAAAGAATATCCAGAAATTACAGAAAATAGATTAAACTTCAATAATTCATAGAAAATTCATATTAACTCCAATTTGGACAAATAATATATGAAAAATGATCAGCAGAAAATAATCTATCAAAATATACAACTTTCAGCTATGTTTGAGTTGAATTTGAAATGGGATCAATAGCTTTTGCTATTTGGTTTAAATGGAAATAATTCAAATTTAATTCAAATGCTTTTCCACTTTGAACCAATTTAATGTAAACTTGGTCACTTGTACATCAGAGACATAGTACACACATGATCACATGGTTTTCAAAGAATAAATAATAGAAATTGCTATTTGGTTAGGTATGTGCTAGGATCAAGTCTAGATTGCATTCATGTTAAAAATTTCAAAAAGAAATTGAAATGGGAGAAGAAAACCCCCACAGATGAATTTAATTCAAATGGCCAGATAAAAGTTGCTCCAAAAATTCCTTTTGCATTTTTGAAAAGTCACATAAATGAGTGTGGTCACATATAAAGTGATGCGGTAGCAATCCCATGCTCATGGATTTTTCAAATATTCAAACATGACCTTGGAATTAATCAAAAACCCCTAATTGAATTGGAATTCAAATATTTTGAATTTCAAAAATGTTTAAAAGTTGGAAAAGACTAGCTACTGGTCATGTAAGTCCGAATATAAATTTTGAGCATTTATAAAAATGCCTAACTATTTTATCTAATTGGGCAAAACAAATAGCAGAAAGAAAATAAGAAAAAGAAATCCAGAAGCTTACCTCAGCCTGGCCCAGCCCACCATGGAGGGCACACACGTCTTCCTCCCTGGAAAGGCAGGCTGGCAGGTCGCCGGCGAGCGCCGTGGGCGCGCCAGGCAGCTGCCTGCCTCCCTGGAGCTCTATCTCCTCGCCATGCACGCCTGGGAGAAGCGCAGCTCACTTTCCCCCCATCCCTGGCCTTATCTTCCTTCCCCGGCGAGCACAGCGCAAGTTCCCGAAACCCTAGCCGTCCATGGAGCTGCTCCGGCGTGGCCAGTAAGCAAACCGGCGAGACCCACCTTGTCTTGTCGACGCGCAGCAGACGACTCCGTCGAATCCCCCGGTCAATCGCAGCAGAAGGGCAACTCCGGTGACCCGAGCTTCAACTTCTTCCCCGCCGGCCGCCACGACTCCGGCGATGAATCAAGCCTCCTCCAGCTCCGCTCCGGCTCCGACGAGCTCTTCAGCACGTTTGGGGTGAGCTTCTGCATCGATTGCTCCCTGCCGTGGCTCTCCCCGTGCACCTCCTCGCCTGTTCGCCGTTGCCCGAGCCCAGCCGCCGCCATGGTCGATGCTCCCGAGCTCTGGAGCACGCCAGCGAACCCCCAATGGGTCCACTACACACGCGGGAGCACGAGCAACGTGCTGGTGCACTCCAAGCCCCCTCCCGCGCCACGCAGGGGAACTCCGGCGAGGAGCCGCCGTCTAGAAGCTCGCCGTCGGCGTCATTTGCTTAACCCCCTAAGCTAATTCCCCTGGCGCCACTTGCCATAGCCACTGACATGTGGGCCCAAGGCCACACTAATCCCCATGTTTAATTGAAATCAGTTTAAATAATTGTAATTAACACAGGAGACACTGACCAGTGGGTCCCCCTTGTCAGAGGCCCCCTGACGTCATGATGACACATGCATGACGCAGTAATAGCTTTTCTATTTAAAAGAATATCCAGAAATTACAGAAAATAGATTAAACTTCAATAATTCATAGAAAATTCATATTAACTCCAATTTGGACAAATAATATATGAAAAATGATCAGCAGAAAATAATCTATCAAAATATACAACTTTCAGCTATGTTTGAGTTGAATTTGAAATGGGATCAATAGCTTTTGCTATTTGGTTTAAATGGAAATAATTCAAATTTAATTCAAATGCTTTTCCACTTTGAACCAATTTAATGTAAACTTGGTCACTTGTACATCAGAGACATAGTACACACATGATCACATGGTTTTCAAAGAATAAATAATAGAAATTGCTATTTGGTTAGGTATGTGCTAGGATCAAGTCTAGATTGCATTCATGTTAAAAATTTCAAAAAGAAATTGAAATGGGAGAAGAAAACCCCCACAGATGAATTTAATTCAAATGGCCAGATAAAAGTTGCTCCAAAAATTCCTTTTGCATTTTTGAAAAGTCACATAAATGAGTGTGGTCACATATAAAGTGATGCGGTAGCAATCCCATGCTCATGGATTTTTCAAATATTCAAACATGACCTTGGAATTAATCAAAAACCCCTAATTGAATTGGAATTCAAATATTTTGAATTTCAAAAATGTTTAAAAGTTGGAAAAGACTAGCTACTGGTCATGTAAGTCCGAATATAAATTTTGAGCATTTATAAAAATGCCTAACTATTTTATCTAATTGGGCAAAACAAATAGCAGAAAGAAAATAAGAAAAAGAAATCCAGAAGCTTACCTCAGCCTGGCCCAGCCCACCATGGAGGGCACACACGTCTTCCTCCCTGGAAAGGCAGGCTGGCAGGTCGCCGGCGAGCGCCGGGGGCGCGCCAGGCAGCTGCCTGCCTCCCTGGAGCTCTATCTCCTCGCCATGCACGCCTGGGAGAAGCGCAACTCACTATCCCACCATCCCTGGCCTTATCTTCCTTCCCCGGCGAGCACAGCGCAAGTTCCTGAAACCCTAGCCGTCCATGGAGCTGCTCCGGCGTGGCCAGTGAGCAAACCGGCGAGACCCACCTTGTCTTGTCGACGCGCAGCAGACGACTCCGTCGAATCCCTCGGTCAATCGCAGCAGAAGGGCAACTCCCGTGACGCGAGCTTCAACTTCTTCCCCGCCGGCCGCCACGACTCCGGCGATGAATCAAGCCTCCTCCAGCTCCGCTCCGGCTCCGACGAGCTCTTCAACACGTTTGGGGTGAGCTTCTGCATCGATTGCTCCCTGCCGTGGCTCTCCCCGTGCACCTCCTCGCCTCTTCGCCGTTGCCTGAGCCCAGCCGCCGCCATGGTCGATGCTCCCGAGCTCTGGAGCACGCCAGCGAACCCCCAATGGGTCCACTACATGCGCGGGAGCACGAGCAACGTGCTGGTGCACTCCAAGCCCCCTCCCGCGCCATGCAGGGGAACTCCGGCGAGGAGCCGCCGTCTAGAAGCTCGCCGTCGGCGTCATTTGCTTAACCCCCTAAGCTAATCCCCCTGGCCCCACTTTCCATAGCCACTGACATGTGGGCCCAAGGCCACACTAATCCCTTGTTTAATTTAAATCAGTTTAAATCGTTTTAATTAACACAGGAGACACTGACAAGTGGGTCCCCCTTGTTAGAGGCCCCCTGACGTCATGATGACGCATGCATGACGCAATAATTGCTTTTCTATTTAAAATAATATCCAGAAATTACAGAAAATAGATTAAACTTCAATAATTCATAGAAAATTCATATTAACTCCAATTTGGACAAATAATATATGAAAAATGATCAGCTGAAAATAATCTATCCAAATATACAACTTTCAGCTATGTTTGAGTTGAATTTAAAATTGGACCAGTAGCTTTTGCTATTTGGTTTAAATGGAATTAATTCAAATTTAATTCAAATGCTTTTCCACTTTGAACCAATTTAATGTAAACTTGGTCACTTGTACATCAGAGACATAGTACACACATGATCACATGGTTTTCAAAGAATAAACAATAGAAATTGCAATTTGGTTAAATTTAAATTCATATGTGGAGTTTGAATTTGCATTTCAAATGCAATACACTTCATTTAAATCAAATGTACCACAAACCAGCACCATTCACATCATGGACAACATTATCATGTGATTGTGCATTTAAATTCAATGTTGCCCCCCTCTTGTTGATGATTGTGCCAGTAACAGTGCTTCCGAGACGGTGATCACCCCCGAAGAAGAAGACCACCGTTAAGAACCGTGTATCGTCAGCAAGGCAAGCAAACCCCCATTGATCATGTCTATAAATCCTACTTCCCTCTCAGTCTCGCTTATGCATGTTTAGGAGATCACCGAGACACGTTCTTTCGCATAGTTGAACCCATTCTGATGCATGACCTATCCTTTCATCACCGTATTAAGCAAACCACAATCCTAGCAGATATAGGAGTTGAATGATGAGCATGTGGCCCTACAACTATTACTGCTTATGGCTGCTTAGCGGTACAATGAGGTTACTTTGAATGTGAGTCGGGATGGATGATCACAGTGATGCTGATGATAACGTGTTGGTGAATCCACCCTAATAGAAGGTGAACGATGAGAGGCTGTGTAGGAGTACACAGTGGGTTGTCTCGTTGAACACCGCCTTAAGCACCGAGTTCTTGTACGGTAATCCAAGACAAAGAGTACAACCACACATTGGGCTCTTTGACCCCTCTCGGCCTAGTACCTTGATCCGTGTTGACGTCCAGGAGTCACATTAGTTCGGGCTTTCCATTTGGCATGTGCATAGAAAAAGAATGAAGGAATGGTTGCATCATATAGATATGTGGGTGCACCTGTGAGGCAGGAAAACCATCCGCCAAAGGTGGCGTCTCGGTCACTTGCATTATTTGAGTCCGTTTTGTTGATCCGGCCGGGCTCTCGAGCGGAGGCAACTCAGATAGTCGACTCCTGGAATAGACCGGTTGTGAGCGAAGTGTCGTGGTGAACATCCTCGCTGTCACCTCTTGAACGGTGGCGAGCAAAAGGCGGTAACTGATGGTCATGTGTGTGTAGTTTACACCCCTGCAGGGTTAACAAAACTATTCGAATAGCCGCGTCCGCTGTCATGGACTACTTGGAACCTGTACCTGATTATTAGACAACTTGAATGGATACTCTAAAACTCGCAAGATAAGCGTGAGTGCTATGGTGTGCTCCTCGTGGGGAAGTCGAGGAAGTATCCATAGTGGTGTATTGGTTGGAGACTTGGTAGTGGACTCGTGTACACTTCTTACCTCAAGTCTGGTACTCGTAGCACAGGACTAGCCAAGTCAAAGCTGGCACTTCTGCATGATGAAACCCCACCTCCCCTTACCTTGAAAGTTGAGCATGAGTAGTATAGTTCTGATGTAAGTCTTGCTGAGTACGACTTTGTACTCACGTTTGCTTATTCTATGTTTTAGATGAGAACCCTGCCCCCGATGGAGTCACCTTCCTGAAGCTCGACGTTGACTAAGCTAGTATAGTTCCAGACAGCAGTCTTGTCCCTCGTGGAAGGGCATGTTTGTTGTACAAGGCTTCTCTAAGCCATTTGTTAATCTTGTCTGTACTCAGACCTAATTTGCTTCCGTTGTATGATGTAATGATGATCACAGACATGTGATCTTTGTATGCTCTATGTGTAAGTCAATAAAGATACACTTTGTAGAGTTATGTGATGATACCTGCTGTTCATACTAGGCATGTGTGCTGCGTGTATGTTTATAACATGCATGTGTTAGTATGGGTTTTCGAGACCTTAGTTGTGATCTGGCTGGCGGTCTTTTATACACCAAGTGGCCCTTAGATGTGCGCATCTTGGGGCATCGCGATGCGATTGCTCGTGACTCTATCACGTGCACACTTTGTTGTATGATCGATCCCGCCCTAGACCCCGACTAAGTGATCGGGCTGGAGTTTGTTTACGTAAGGGTTATGATTCAATCGATAACATGGTTGAGGCCACTTGTCTATGAGTATGGGATTTCACCACCCATAATCATTTAGAGTTGTGAGCGGGCGATGAGGACCCATCTCAGTTAATCATCCGGCCTGGATGGGATGCCCCTCACGTACGATGCTTTTCGAGAGTGTTCTGTGCTTGGCCTTGTCTGCTTAGACAAGTGGGTACGGCTCTCAGCTCTCCATGTGATTGAGTTGTGACTGGAATTACATACGCATATTCCGGGTCCCGGCAGACTTGGTATCAGAGCAGGACTGTCTGTAGGATTATTCAACCCTTGGTCGAAGTCGAGTCTAGCATTCTATAGTTGTATAGTTACTTGGGTATAAAGGGAACAACGTAAGGCTTATTTTTCTCCTTACCCTCATCGATCTGAGTTCTGAGTAACCTCATCTTTTCTGTGGGAAGATAGGACTAGGCTCATCTATGTCTTACTAGAACATCTCGTTGATTGCTTCTTATAGCCGTAGGATTGTTGTGGTTGTCCATAGTCTTCGTGTTGTTGAGTTCCTTGAAGAAGTTCTATCCAATCTCTCCAAGGTTGTCTCATTTTTCATTCCGGTGTAGCCGTTATGATGTCCGAGTCATTCCAGGTTTATTCATAATCTGATGCATTTGAAAAATCCTTCTCTCCATTTCGGTTGTCCTTTTAGAAGAACTTCTAGGTGGCATGCCCGACAGTTCCATAGTGTTTGTTGTAGGTTTTCTTCTAGAAACCTATATTGATGCATTTGCAGTTCTTCCTCCCAGTTTAGATGTCTTCTAGCCAGAATAACCACACTAACCATCGTGTTGGGGTACTTTACTACTCTGACATATCTGTTGTAGCCCCTAGTAAGCCATGGACATCCTCTAGGAAAACTACCCAGTAACCCAACTCCTCAAATCATGCCACCCGACAGATGTGTATAATTCATAGTGGATCTTATACCAGGCACAACCCAAATTTCAAGACGTCCATATAGAATGGCCCCACATGAGTTAGCTGAGCTAAAAACCCAACTTGATGCTTTTTTGGCAAAAGGCTTCATCTGCCTTAGCTCATCGCCATGGGGTTGCCCCGTTCTGTTCGTAACGAAGAAAGATGGAACAGAAAGGATGTGCGTAGACTATCGCCCGCTAAACCTAGCGACGATAAAGAACAATTACCCACTGCCCAGGATCAATGATCTTTATGATCAACTTACTGGATCCTCTGTCTTCTCCTAGATGGATTTGAGATTAGGCTATCATCAAATCAAGATCCGAAACGAGGACATTCCCAAGACGGCTTTCACTACTCGTTACGGTCTTTACGAGTACACCGTCATGTCATTCGGTTTAACCAATGCCCCCGCCACATTCTCGCGCTTGATGAATTCGATCTTCATGGAGTACCTAGATAAATTTGTTGTAGTTTATCTTGATGACATTCTCATCTACTCGAAGAACGAAGAAAAGCACTCAGAACATCTTAGGTTTGTATTGATGAAGCTTCGAGAGCATCGCCTATATGCCAAGTTCTCTAAGTGCGAATTTTGGCTACCAGAAGTGACCTACTAGGCCACGTGATTTCTGCGAAAGGCATTGCTGTCAATCCCGAGAGAGTTCAGGCCGTCCTTGACTGGACTCCACCTGAATCGGTTAAGAAAGTTAGGAGTTTTCTTGGCTTAGCAAGCTGTTGCCGCCGCTTCGTTGGGAACTTATCCAAAGTTGCAAAGCCTCTAACTGAACTCCTCAAGAAAGATAAGAAATTCCAATGGACCCCCAAGTGCGAGGAAAGATTTCAAGAGCTGAAAAGAAGATTGACTTCTGCACCCGTACTTGCGCCTCCAGACACCAAAAGGGATTTCTAGATCTATTGTGATGCTTCACGGCAAGGGTTAGGATGCATACTTATGCAAGATAGACATGTGGTAGCTTATGCTTCACGCCAGTTGCGTCCACATGAAGAGAACTATCGTACCCATGATCTTGAACTCGCTGCCGTAGTTCATGCCCTGACAACTTGGCGACATTACCTCGGTAATCGTTGTGAGATCTATTCCGACCACCAAAGCCTCAAATATATATTCACCCAGCCAGATCTTAATCTCAGGCAAAGAAGCTGGATAGAGTTGATAAAAGATCATGACTTAGGAATTTCTTACACCCAAGGCAAAGCCAATGTCATGGCTGATGCACTAAGTCGTAAGTCGTATTGTAACAACCTCATGTTACAACAGTGTCAACCACTTCTTCATGAGGAATTTCGGAAGCTCAATCTTGAGATTGTTCCTCATGGCTATCTTTCTACCTTGGTGGCGAAACCAACTCTTGAGGATCAAATCATAGTTGCCCAAAGGCGTGCACGAGGTGTTCGCCGGATCAAGGCGAACATTGCTAGCGGAGTTGCTAAATGTTTCTCCACAGATAGTAAAGGAACGGTATTCTTTGAAAATTGTTTAGTAGTACCCAAGAATAAGAACCTAAGGCAGCTGATCCTTAAAGAAGCCCATGACACTCCCCTCTCGATTCATCCCGGTAGCACAAAAATGTACCGAGAGCTACGCTAGAGATTTTGGTGGACTAGGATGAAGAGAGACATTGCTCGATATGTTGCCGAATGTGATGTTTGTCGTTGCGTTAAGGCAGAACACCAAAGACCTTCTGGTACTCTTAAACCATTGCCTATTCCCGAGTGGAAATGGGACAAAGTCGGTATGGACTTCATCACCGGCTTTCCAAAAACCCAGAAAGGAAATGATGCCATCTTCGTTGTCATTTACCGACTTTCCAAAGTTGCTCACTTCCTTCCCGTTCGCGAGTCTATTACCGCTAGCCAGTTAGCGGACTTGTATGTCTCTAGAATTGTGTCTCTTCATGGTGTTCCTTTGGAAATCAACTCTGATCGTGGTATCCTTTTCACCTCTAGATTTTGGGGAAGCTTTCAGAATGCTATGGGAACTCATCTCTCCTTTAGTACAACTTTCCATCCTCAGTCTAGCAGTCAAGTTGAAAGGGTTAATCAAATCTTGGAAGACATGCTCAGAGCTTGTGTTATCTCATTCGGAAAGAATTGGGATAAATCTCTTCCATTCGTCGAATTTTCTTATAACAATAGCTATCAATCTAGTCTGTACATGGATCCTTTTGAACTCCTATATGGACGACGATGTCGAACACCCCTAAACTGGTCAGAAACCGGTGAAAGACAATTCTTTGGACCGGATATGATCAAGGAAGCAGAAGAGAAAGTTCGCATTGTTCGTGATCAATTGAAAGCCGCTCAGTCTCGTCAGAAAATCTACTATGATCTTCATCATAGGCAAGAAAGCTACAATCTGGATGAGAAGGCTTACCTTCGGGTTACTCCTCTGAAGGGTACCCAACGATTCGGTATCAAAGGCAAGTTGGCCCCATGTTACATCGGACCTTTCCGCATTCTCGCAAAACGTTGAGAAGTTGCCTACCAACTTGAACTACCTCCGCACCTTTCCCGAGTACATGACGTAATCCATGTGTCACAACTTAGGCGTTGCTTCAAGGACCCCATCCGCGAAGTCGACCATGAAACGCTTGATCTCCAAGATGACCTTTCTTATCGAGAGTACCTTGTTCGTATTCTTGATTCCACAGAGCGTGTCACGCATCGTCAGAACATCAAGTTCCTCAAAGTGCAATGGTCACATCACTCCGAGAAAGAAGCAACATGGGAAAGAGAAGGCCACCAACGTGCTGAGTACCCCTCCTTCCTCCCGACGACTTCTGAATCTCGGGACGAGATTCTTTTGAGTTGGGGTGAGTTGTCACAACCCCAAGTTAGGTATGTGCTAGGATCAAGTCTACATTGCATTCATGTTAAAAATTCCAAAAATAAATTGAAATTCGAGAAGAAAACCCCCCAGATGAATTTAATTCAAATGGCCAGATAAAAGTTGCTCCAAAAATTCCTTTTGCATTTTTGAAAAGTCACATAAATGAGTGTGATCACATATAAAGTGATGTGGTAGAAATACCATGCTCATGGATTTTTCAAATATTCAAACATGACCTTGGAATTGATCAAAAACCCCTAATTGAATTGGAATTCAAATATTTTGAATTTCAAAAATGTTCAAAAGTTGGGAATGACTATCTACTGGTCATGTAAGTCCAAATATAAATTTTGAGAATTTATAAAAATGCCTAACTATTTTATTTAATTGGGCAAAACAAATAGCAGAAAGAAAATAAGAAAAAGAAAGCCAGAAGCTTACTTGTCGCCTATGGGCGCAGGCCCACTTACCTCAGCCTGGCCCAGCCCACCAGGGAGGGCATATGCGTCTTCCTCCCTGGACAGGAAGGCTGGCAGGTCGGCGGCGAGCGCCGTGGGCGCGCCAGGAAGTTGCCTGCCTCCCTGGAGCTCTATCTCCTCGCCACGCACTCCTGGGAGAAGCGCAGCTCACTTTCCCCCCATCCCTGGCCTTCTCTTCCTTCCCCGGCGAGCACAGCGCAAGTTCCCGAAACCCTAGCTGGCCATGGAGCTGCTCCGGCATGGCCAGTGAGCAAACCGGCGAGCCCCACCTTGTCCCTTCGACGCGCAGCAGACGACTCCGTCGAATCCCCTGGTCAATCGCAGTAGAAGGGCAACTCCGGTGATGGGAGCTTCAACTTCTTCCCCGCCGGCCTCCATGACTCCTGCGACGAATCAAGCCTCCTCCAGCTCCGCTCCGGCTCCGACGAGCTCTTCAGCACGTTTGGGGTGAGCTTCCGCATCGATTGCTCCCTCCCATGGCTCTCCCCGTGCACCTCCTCGCCTGTTTGCCGTTGCCCGAGCCCAACCGCCGCGATTGTCGATGCTCCCGAGCTCTCGAGCACGCCAGCGAACCCCCAATGGGTCCACTAGACGCGCGGGAGCACGAGCAACGTCCTGGTGCACTCCAAGCCTCCTCCCTTGCCCTGCAGGGGAACTCCGGCGAGGCACCGCCGTCTAGGAGCTCGCCGTCGGTGTCATTTGCTTAACCCCCTAAGCTAATCCCCCTGGCCCCACTTGCCATAGCCACTGACATGTGGGCCCAAGGCCACACTAATCCCCATGTTTAATTTAAATCAGTTTAAATCGTTGTAATTAAAACAGGAGACACTGACCAGTGGGTCCCCCTTGTCAGAGGCCCCCTGACATCATGATGACACATGCATGACGCAGTAATAGCTTTTCTAGTTAAAAGAATATCCAGAAATTACAGAAAATAGATTAAACTTCAATAATTCATAGAAAATTCATATTAACTCCAATTTGGACAAATAATATATGAAAAATGATCAGCAGAAAATAATCTATCAAAATATACAACTTTCAGCTATGTTTGAGTTGAATTTGAAATGGGACCAATAGCTTTTGATATTTGGTTTAAATGGAATTAATTCAAATTTAATTGAAATGCTTTTCCACTTTGAACCAATACAATGTAAACTTGGTCACTTGTACATTAGAGACATAGTACACACATGATCACATGGTTTTCAAAGAACAAACAATAGAAAGTGCAATTTGGTTAAATTTAAATTCATATGTGGAGTTTGAATTTGCATTTCAAATGCTATACACTTCATTTAAATCAAATATACCACAAACCAGCACCATTCACATCATGGACAACATTATCATGTGATTGTGCATTTAAATTCAATGTTGCCCCCCTCTTGTTGATGATTGTGCCGGTAACAGTGCTTCCGAGACGGTGATCACCCGCGAAGAAGAAGACCACCATTAAGAACCGTGTATCGTAAACAAGGCAAGCAAACCCCCATTGATCATGTCTATAAAGTCCTACTTCCCTCTCAGTCTCGCTTATGTATGTTTAGGAGATCACCGAGACACGTTCTTTCGCATAGTTGAACCCATTCCGATGCATGACCTATCCTTTTGTCACCGTATTAAGAAAACCACAATCCTAGCAGATATAGGAGTTGAATGATGAGCATGTGGCCCCTACAACTGTTACTGCTTATTGCTGCTTAGCTGTACAATGAGGTTACTTTGAATGTGAGTCGGGATGGATGATCATAGTGATGCTGATGATAACGTGTTGGTGAATCCACCCTAATACAAGGTGAACGATGACAGGCTGTGTAGGAGTACACAGTGGGTTGTCTCGTTGAACACCACCTTAAGCACCGAGTTCTTGTATGTGTAAGGGCCAGATCTAGGTGTTTCCACCCAGATCCGGGGACGAAGCACATATCAGTCTCACCGCGACATATGACAAAGCCATATGCCCCGGATTTCCAACATGATATCACAACATTACAGATACAAGGATGCAACATCTCATAAAATCGGCATACAACTGCCTTAATACAATACAACAGCGGAAGATACATGTCTGAGTACAGACTACAATCAAATGCCTAGAGGCAAAGAGAAAAACATCGATCCCCATAACCACACGGGTCTAGGCCCTCCACCGGGATCCGCCTAACTAGTCGTCGTCGAGTCTCCACGTGAAACGTCGATCACCATACCTGTTGTCGATCAAGAACCCTGAAAAGAGTTTGGGGGTAGTATCATGAGTACAGAGGTACTCAGACTCCAACTTTAGTGGTCATCTGACCCAGCAAGGACTTCATCACTCGTCATTCTAGGATAACTAGTAGTTTACGGTAAGGAAGGGGTAAGTGGTGAGGTTGATGCCGCACTAGCATTTATGAAGTGGCTAACGATCTAGAGAGTAAGGTAAGAAGCCAAGCATTCGATGAGGAATCGCCTCCAAAAGTCTTGCTATCAACTACTTACGCAAACATAACACCTATCCTATCCTTGTCCTCCTCTTCGTATCCCGACGAGGAAGAAGCAGTCAAGGCACACACCTGTTGATCAAGTTATATTAAAATTGTCTCAGCTGATGTTGTCTATGAACAAGGAGTAGGTCTCAAGTCATCCATAACCGTGGACACGACTTCTCGAAAAGATTTAACCCTGCAGGGGTGTACCAACTTCCCATTACAAGGCTCCGCACGCACGCCCATGTCTCTCAGTTTCTACCCATCACAGGCAGCCATTTTATGATTTAGTCCCAAGAGATCCGGAACGACAGGTCCCTCTAACTAACAACGCACAAATCCGGGTGGCCCCCGGGGAGTCGACACCCAATCCAAAGGCCGACCGCGCTATTGGATCGGACTCTTCCGGCTGGACGAGGTCGGGGTAACTAACCCATCACTATGGGCAGCCCTCGAGCTTCTAGGTCTGGACCAACAAAGGAACTATGTCTCCGCTGGCCTGAGTTGTTTGAAAATCAGCTGGGAGCTCACCAGTCACACACACGGTTTTCAAATGGTAAAACCAGATTGGGCCACCTCTAGAAATGTTTGAAGCTAGGTAGGTAAGAAAAGGGGACCCCATAAAATCCCACACGCGCTTAGGCACGCTCAGTCTTAAAACCAATACCCGGAACTTGGGTCCTAGGTGTCTCGAATGGAACAAAGCGTTGAGGCGGGATAGCCTAGACCTTCCATCCTTCGTCGAATATAGTCAACATTATAATAATCATATCATCAACAGCAATATAATAATGTGATATCTCAAAACCAAGGAGTAACAGGGTAACATCGTAGCATCCTAAGCATGCATACTAAGCAGGGGCTGAGCAATGAGCAATAGTAACATAGCAGTACATGGTTTTCTGGGAGGGGACATGGCTGTATCGATTTGAAAGAGGCTGTAAACATGTGGTAGGATCAAACATCGAGCTTAACCTAGACTAGCATGCAAACCGCTGGTTGAAATAGAATGGATCATAAGTAATGTATAGTCCTTGCCTGTTGATAAGTCGGGTTCCGAAGGTGTAGTCGATCGCACGCTCGCATCGTCTCCGAGAGGTACCCGCGGAAGCACACAAGACGATAAACACTGGAAAGCAATCAACGAGCAAGCATTTATTACTACGAGGCAACACAAGATCAAGATAACATCACACGATACGGCAACGCGATACGGATCTATCGTCGAGAGCGGTTACTAACAGTTTAAGTGGGGTATCGGTCACACACGACGAATACCGCACGTTTACGGTGGTTCAAGTTGCTTAGCTACAGGTGATCAACGAAGGTTTTTAACATGGAAACTCAAGCAAGCATAGAACACAAACATTATAAGAGGTGAAGCATAAATAAACTATCCAATCTAGTCATTTTAAGTGGGGGTAAAACCTATACATGGCAAACTATTGCAGACCCCACGATAAAATGGAATTTGGTACTGTTTTTCCCGAAACAATATTTTATTATTTTTATTAGCAAGAAAGAGCATCATAGACACAATATACATGCAATTCTAGTCAAGTTACATATAAAGAACATTTTAAACAGAGCAACGGTTAAAAAGTTATGGCAATTACAGTTTACAGATGCAAGCAGTTGAAATTAGTAGGTAAACAACAAGTAAACAAAGTCAAACAGGGCAACAAACAACATTTTATTAATCTACGTGCAAAACGGAGCAACTTTCATGTAGAAAGCGTCTCCATCGGAGCTATCGGTGAAAAGATAGCACTCGCAAAATAAACAATACAATCTGCAATTAAACTAACGAAAAAAGTAAAAAGGCCTACTGGGCCGAGCCCACTAACGCAACAGAAAAAAAAACAAAAGAAAAAAAAGAAAAATGAAAGGCTGGGGCCTCACCTTGCTGGGCCGAGCCCATGAGGCAGAGGAGGCCCGGTGGCTGGGCTGGGGCGCCTGCTGCGCTGGGCTGCAGATCTGGGCCGGCCCATCTAGGCTGTCCACGCAGGAGACGAGCGAGCAGGCGAGCTCGCACGGGGGTGTCGTCCCACCGACGAGCGGCGGCGCCGCCAGGCCGTCTGCCGGCGAGGAACCCGAGCGGGGCGATGGGAGGAGGACAGGGGGCGAGGCAGCGGAGGAGGCCACCGGATCCGGCTCGGTCGACAGCTCCAGGAGGCGCGGGCGGCGAGTTGCGGCCAGGCTCGGCCATGGCGCCATCGGGCGGCGGCCGGCGACGCGATCTGCAGGGAGGAGAAGAGGTGAGAGGGAGAGGATGGAGGGAGGAAATGGGCACGGAGGAGGAGAGGGAGGCCTGCGGGGGCGCGGGGCTGGCGCGACGGCCGGAGCTGGCCGGTGGCGGGGTCGGAGGCGCAGGCGGTGGCGGTTGCACGGGCTGGAGGAAAGAGGAGACTGGAGGTTGAACGCAGGGCGCGATCTGGGCCGTTGGATCGCCAGATCTGACGGTCCAGATCGCTTGGGGCTAGGGTTTCGTGAATTTGGGGGTTTATTGGGAAGATCTGGACAATTCTCAGGGGGGTGGCTGCAATTTTTGGCTAGGGAAACCCTAGAAAGGGGTGGGAGTGTGCTGATCTTTATATAGCCCCGGTGGCTGGCAGTTTGCAAAAACATCCCCGGTTTTTCTCTCTCGCGCGCGGTGATCACGTTTCTGACCGCCGGGGGTCCGCAGGACCTCCGATTCGGGTAAAACTTCGAACTGCGCGATCAGCGCGTCGAGCCGACGGCGTTCACCTAGCGCTGGAACCGTTTTGAGAACACTTTCCGGCGCGCTATAAAAATATCCCATTTACTTATTAAACGGGGTTTTTCGTTCTATTGGCTACGGCTGGTCTCGTGCGGGTTTCGCGACGGTGATCGGGCGAAACCTGGTGTCGCAAAGGCCGAGTGTCAGGGTGGCAAGGGTCGGTCTCCGTCCAATACGAGATAAGAGGGGGAAAAATAATCGCCGATCGATAAATCGGGGATGCAAACACCGCATTCAAATCAGACAATCAAACAATTCACACCGAAAAGAAATTTTTTAATTTTTGTGAAATCTGGGCTGTTACAATACAACACCACCAACAAGGGATCTCGTCCCGAGATCCAGGACGACCCGGGGGAGAGAAAAGAGTCGACTATCTTCAACACCACCAACAAGGGACTCTGCTCCATGTCAACGTCGAACTTCGGTTGAGATAAATTTTCCGCAGAGAGATGGCAACGTTGGAGAACGAAACCGTCGGGAGATCAAGAGGAAGAACGATAGTTGAAAGCGACGATCAAGGGAAGTACTCTCACTGAAATCGTGAGGATACTGGGCAAGAGGACTGAAGTCAACAGATGACCAAGATACAAACCAGAGTCGGACAGACTAAAGGTACTACAGGATTTCCCAAACCTGAGATCGGAATCGAGACGATACGCTGCAAGCAAGGCATTGTAACTATTCCGATACTCCACACCTCGAGATCCTAGAGTTTGAAGGGGATAAGGCAAGAATTAAAACACTTACGACACTTGTCCTGACCAGAGCAAGGGTAAGGAGTAAAAAGAATCCTACTCTCTGATAACTAACTTAGTAACTACAAAATAGTTTTTGTCTAGACTCGACTTCGGCCAGAGAGGGGATCCTACGTTCGGTAAGGCTCTGATACAAAGTTGTAAGGCCCGATATGCGGTACTGTTCCAGATCTAGGTGTTTCCACCCAGATCCGGGGACGAAGCACATATCGGTCCCACCGCGACATATGACAAAGCCATATGCCCCGGATTTCCAACATGATATCACAACATTACAGATACAAGGATACAACATCTCATACAATCGGCATACAACTTCCTTAATACAATACAACAGCGGAAGATACATGTCTAAGTACAAACTACAATCAAATGCCTAGAGGCAAAGAGAAAAACATCGATCCCCATAACCACACGGGTCCAGGCCCTCCGCCGGGATCCGCCTAACTAGTCATCGTCGAGTCTCCACGTGAAACGTCGATCACCATACCTGTTGTCGATCAAGAACTCTGAAAAGAGTTTGGGGGTAGTATCATGAGTACAGAGGTACTCAGCATCCAACTGTAGTGGTCATCTAACCCAGCAAGGACTTCATCACTCGTTATTCTAGGACAACTAGTAGTTTACGGTAAGGAAGGGGTAAGTGGTGAGGTTGCTGCCGCACTAGCATTTATGAAGTGGCTAACGATCTAGAGAGTAAGGTAAGAAGCAAAGCATTCGATGAGGAATTGCCTCCGAAAGTCTTGCTATCAACTACTTACGCAAACATAACACCTATCCTATCCTTGTCCTGCTCTTCGCATCCCGACGAGGAAGAAGCAGTCAAGGCACACACACGTTGATCAAGTTATATTAAAATTGTCTCAGCTGTTGTTGTCTATGAACAAGGAGTAGGGCTCAAGTCATCCATAACCGTGGACACGGCTTCTCGAAAAGATTTAACCCTGCAGGGGTGTACCAAGTGCCCATTACAAGGCTCCTCACGCACGCCCATCTCTCTCAGTTTCTACCCATCACAGGCAGCCATTTTATGATTTAGTACCAAGAGATCCGGAACGACAGGTCCCTCTAACTAACAACGCACAAATCCGGGTGGCCCCCGGGGAGTCCACACCCAATCCAAAGGCCGGCCGCGCTATTGGATCGGACTCTTCCGGCTGGACGAGGTCGGGGTAACTAACCCATCACGGTGGGCAGCCCTCGAGCTTCCAGGTGTGGACCAACAAAGGAACTCTGTCTCCGCTGGCCCGAGTTGTTTGAAAATCTGCTGGGAGCTCACCAGTCACACACACGGTTTTCAAATGGTAAAACCAGCTTGGGCCACCTCTAGAAATGTTTGAAGCTAGTTAGGTAAGAAAAGGGGACCCCATAAAATCCCACACGCGGTTAGGCACGCTCAGTCTGAAAACCAATACCCGGAACTCGTGTCCTAGGTGACTCGAATGGAACAAAGCGTCGAGGCGGGATAGCCTAGACCTTCCATCCTTCGTCGAATATAGTGAACATGTAAGTCCAAGTATGTGATCAGAGGGGGAGGGGGTGAATGATCACATCAAATTTTTGCATGAAACTATGAAGTGAAGCATAACTTAACAGCAGAAGAGTTTCAACAGAAAGGTAAACGTTGAAGCAGAACATGATTGAAGCATAACATAGCGAATCAAGAGCATCGAATCAATTGCATTGAAGCAGATCACTGAAGCAATTGATAAACTGAATGTAAGTGCGGAAAGTAAAACGAACTCTTGACTCGGCGATGTTTGTTCGACCAGTTCACACTCTGCAAAGTGCTACGTCTGGTTGGAGGGACTTGTGATTGAACACAGGAGCTAACCTCTCTCCGTCCGTATCTCCACTGCACCAATCTCCTTGAGCTTGGTCAGTTCTTCACTCGTGATTGATTATTGAGGAAATCACCAAAACCTTTGACAAACTGGACTTCGAGGCGACAATAACTCTTCGCTCTCTGAAGAACAACTTTCTAACCGTCTAGGAGAATTGCAGTTCTCCAAGATAAAAAGGCTAGCAAACTTCTTCCTAAGTCATAATGAATCAACTCAGATCAATAGGACTTATGCTTCGGTGGATGGGTTTTTGGTTTGCTTCGGTGGGGTTGCTCTCTCTCCTTCACTGTAAGGAAAATAATCTCGGAGCAGCCACCGGCCAATGAGGGCGGGGGTGGCGTATTTATAGGTGGCAATCCCAATGTGCGAAATGACTGAAGTGACCCGATGTGACAGCTTGACACCTGTCCCCAACGGTCATATTTCCAATCAAAGCACAACTTTACTTGCGGTCCAAGTAAAGCTGACTCACTGACTTGGTTTTTCTTCAGTAGCTGAAAGAACTAAGTCTTCGCTGGTGAAGCATTACCTAGTGCACATGTGATTTCTCAACTCTGGCTTCTCACTGGTTTGGATTCGATCTGAGTCTTTTCACCAAAACCTTCGGAGTACATTTACTAAACCCCTCTTGATAGTACGGTTTTTCCTACGACTCAAAGAAGTGAAAAAGAACTACGCAAAAACTACTAAGTCTTGCGCCATCTTGGTCATCTTCTTCGATGAGACGTGCTTCAGGATTCCTTATCTTTTTAGGGGTCGACATCCGTGATGAGCTTCACTCCAGAGGATATGCTTCAGTAAAAGTGTAAATCTTCGTTGAAGCTTTATCACCAACCTATAACTTCAGGAACCTAACCATCTGTTTTACACTAGAAAACTTGTTAGGTCCTCCACTGTTTTGCCCAACAATATCCAAAACTCATGGGGGTATAACTTTGCTCTTTCAATCTCCCCCTTTTTGGACTATTGTTGACAAAACAGGCATCGATAAAAGATATGGAATTTTGAGTTGAGTAGAGAGAAAACTCTAAGATATGAAGCTTTTGACTCCCCCTGAATGCAAGCATCGAAGATTTATAATCGAAGTGAATGCTTGATGAAGAATATCATTGATGGGAAGCCTAACACATATCTTAGTGAATCAATTGCATATAGGGAATATTTGTCTTGAAGAATATGCAATCATCCAATGACCTGTGAACTTAAAGGATAATAACCACCTGCAAGATAAAAGATACGAGGGCAACTTGCAAGCACGGGGGTTATTAACACATAAGGTGTATCAGTTCACAACCGAAGTAAAACTTAAGTTACAACCCAATCGAAGTGAATGGAAAGTTTGTCGTAACTTAACACGCAAAAGATCGAATCAAATCCCTAAACCCCGCAGCGAATCTAAACTCGCTCGATGCTACTTTCTCCCCCTTTTTGTCAATAATTGGAAAAAAGGTGGAGAGGCAGATCAAGAGCGTCTATGCGTTAGCAGCAACCCGGGGACCCTGCTCATTGTCTTCGCCTGAAGAAGATGCATCTCCTGAAGTATCTCCTTCGGTCGAAGCCGGTGACTCCAGCTCATCGAAGTCCATCGGCGCTTGAAGCAAATCAAGGTCGCTGTCGTTGATAGGATCATCTTCTTGCTTCGAGGTGTGGGAGTCTTCATCAGAGAAGGTATCGGGGCGAATCTGTTCAGCTGGGTTTACAAACAAAACTTCATCAATCTTGTCCAGTGTCGGGATTTTGGGGTTGGGGCGGTCGATCGAATCATTTCTTGAAAAGTGACGTTGAAGATGTGGATACTCCTTGAAAATCCAGTCAGCTTCAAGCTTCCTCACAGAGTTGAACTTCCGTAATCCTTTCCAAGAGTGGCGCTTCAAAACCTTCAAGTACTGGTTGTTTTTTAAGGAAATGTTTCCAACTCTATTAATCTCATCTGAAAGATATTGCATTTGGCGCTGATTTCCTTCAATGAAGTTTTCAAGCATTTGCTGGGTACGAATTCCAACTTCAAAATGGTAAACTTTTTTCTGGAATTTCTTCGACATGTTGCGTTCATTGACATGCTGTCTGAATCCGACATATGTGGCAAATGGATCATTTGGCCTTCTGAAGATATTCATAGTATCGCGCATAGGAGGACAGAACAGCTTCGGGTGATGCTTCGCAACGAAGTCTTCCCTGCGTCCATGATTGCAAATGGCTTGCAGCCAGGGAGAAAATGGCTTCAATTGATGTACTAGTTCAGCAGCTTGGACCATTTACCGAAGGAAACAGTACTCGAAGTCAAACACATGGCCATGAGTAAGCTTCATCAGAGCATGACGTGTATGATAATGAATGTTGGACTCTTCATTCGCAGTGCTGAGAGGCATCAGTGAGTTAGAAAAGATGTAAAACCAAGTCTTCGATATGAATATCAGATGCTTCGGGCGAATGTTCTCAGGCATGTGATCTCCAGTGACTTCGGGATCCATGAGTGAAGCAAATTCAGCTTCAGTGGGATCAGGCAGCAAATGAACCTTTGCTAGTTCTCCAGTGTGCCTTGGGATGTTCACTATATCCATAAATTCATCAGAATGCATCCTAAACACCTTTCCTTGAATCATCCATTCAAGAATCCATGTGCTCGTATCATCAGGGTTTCCAGAGACATAGAGAGTGGCATAGAATTGCTTCACTAGCTCGGAATTGAATGGAGTCTCCATGGCAAACATGCCAGTTAAGTTTTGTGCTTCGATGGTTTCCATGATATTTTGGAAGCACGTTGCAGAAGATAGACTTCGCATATCTAAGTACTTGTGCCTGAACAGAACACCTTTCTGGCAGTATAGCTTCGTGTAGAGGATTTTTTGCTCAATTGTCCAGAATCGAAGGTCATCTGCAGTCCTTGGTGATTCATATGACCTTGCGCCAAAGAAGCGAAGCTTCTGGCGATGAACTTCAAGATTGAATTCAGGACCATGTCTTGAAGAAGATCCATCTCCGAGGATATATGGGAAAAGTCTCTCTAGGGTAGATGGAGTCCAGTTGAGTGTCTTCGGCGGGGATACAGTGCCTTCGAGCAGCTATGGCTCGCCCTTGCGGTTGAGTCATGATGGCCAATTCATTGGCTTCGGCTTCAGCAGCTGCTTCGGCTTCAGCAGCACGATCTTTGGCTTCGCCTTCTTGTTCTTCAGACTCCTCAGTAGAGTGAGCTGAAGAATAATCCTTTTCAGGAATGTCTTGAGCAGGAGGTGAAGGCTCAGGCTCAAAGTTGTCATGGGCGGACGGTTGAGGAGCGGGTTGAGGAGGAAGTGGAGTTTGAACACGGGGTGGAACGTCTTCGGGGGCGGATGGCTTCACAGATGGTTTGGAAAGTTTCATGATCTTGCATCGAGGGGGCGATGCTTGCCTTGGGGCCTTCTTGGCTGGATGAGAGCTTAACTCATCAGCTTCGTCTGTGTCTGCAACAAGACGTCGCTTTCTCTGTTGCAGTTGGGGAAGTGGTGAAGCTAATTGCTTGAGCATGGCTTCGCGCTTCTTGGAGTCAAGAGCCATGATTGAAGCATTGTGAGTTTTGCAACATTCTTCAACTGCAGACTTTATCTTGCCTTGATACACTTGTATATTTTGCTTCGTTTTCTCATTTACATCAGCAATTTTCTTCGAAGTAGCGATGGCTTCGATCTTGAAATCCTCATCTGATTCAACATCTGCTTTGTTCTTGAATTTCAGAATCTTAGCAGTTTCAGATATGTCCCTAGCATGCAAATCCCTCAGCTGATTGTATAAAGTTTCAATCATAGCAGAAAGAGTTGGTGAAATATAAGTATTCCCAACATCTACAGCCTTGGGATCAACAGCTTCAGCAAGCTGGCAGAATGCCTGATTCAGGCTCAAACAGTCCCAAAGTTCTCCTTCTCTTGCATCTGGGAAACAGTGTTCACTGTGCTCAGCTTCAATATGAGCTTCGGGGACAGGGGCTGCGACTGGCTTCGGAGGGATGTCCTTTGGGGCCATGTCAACAGCAGCTTCTTTCTGAGCAGCTCTAGCAATTTTCTCAGCTTTCTTTATGCGAAGCACATCCAGTTGAGCTTGGCGCTTGGCTTCAGCTTCATTTAGCTATTTGGCTTCGGCAGCAGCCTTAGCCTCTTGAACTTTTGCTTCAGCTAGCTTGCGCTTCGCTTCAGCTTTCTGGTTTGATTCAGCCAGCTCTTTCCTCTGTTTCTCCAACTCTGCAGCTTCTTTATCTGCTTTCTCTTTCTCTTTAGCTTCTTTATCAGCCTTAGCTTGGGCTTGTGCTTCAGCATGAAGTCGTTTAGCTTCATCACGGTCTCGCTTGCGCAGTTCAGCTTCAGACAACTTCTTGGTGCCGACCTGGGCATATGTTTGGCCAGGCTTGGCAACAGTTGCCTTTGGCTTCGAAGCTTTGGCTTGTTCAGGAGCTTTAGCTTCGGGCTTAGCAGCAGGCTTAACCTTCAGGTCATGCCTTTCCTTGGTTCTTTGCTCAGCAGGAACAAGGCGGCGAGGTGGCTTAGTAGCCAGGGGAGCCTCAACCACAAAGTTCGTCAAATCGATGTTTTTCTTGGGAGCAGGAGGATCTGTAGTATCTTGAATCTTAACGCCTTTAGGAGCAGATGGTTTCTCTCTAGCCTTCTTCTTCAGTGGCTTCCGAACCTGTTTTCTCTTCGGACTTGGGGGAATGGGAGTGTGTTCAGATTCATCATCTGCTTCGTCAGCAGGATCTACATCAATCGAATCTTCAAGCTGTGCAGCAGCATCAGCTTCGTGATCAGCCTCTTCTTCTGAAGTAGGAGGGGGTGAATCACTTAGCTTTCGAAGCTTTCGCCTCTTCTTAGGCTTCGAAGCTTCGACTTCATCTAGCCCTGCAGCAGCAAGTGCCTTTGCCTTCTTCTCTTCTCTTATCCTTTTCTTCTCAGCCAAAATTGCAAGTCTCTCTTGCTCATCTGGATAGTCATCCGGAGTTTTGAGTGTATTCGGGTGAGGAACAGACGGAGGCTTCGGGTAATACTTCTTCCTGTTAGCAGCATTGTATTGGGCACACATAGCCGTGGTGTATCTATATGGAGGACTCAAGGCAAACTGCATTGCCCACTTCCAATTTGGGATGCTCTTGTATTTATACCACCTAATTGCCCAATAACGTCGAATCCTTTGCAATCGAATCTTTCGGTCATGATCTGTCTCTTCAGGCGGAGTGTCATAGCCCATCTTGAGGCGAATGGCTTCGGGAATGCCTCGGGCATTATTGACTTCCTTCGTCTTGCCACCTTTGCCTTTCTGCTTCGGTGGCTCTGTATAGTTTTCGAGCCCTTCAACGATGGGTGACTCATTTCCCATAGCAGCCTCTTCGTCAGACATCCCGTGACCAGAAATATAGACGAGAGGGAACAAGAAGAGGGAATGAATAAGCACAGGCAAAAGTTTCGACCAAAACCCAAATTTGACAAGAACCCAGAGCAATCTAAGACTAGATGCACGTCTGTTAATGGATTGGGCTAGAACTAGTTCAAGAACAAGACCTAACTCAGTCCACACACAGAAAAGATCGAATCTCAAAACTGACCTGAGAAGATGGGATCACTTTGATGCTAAGAACAGATTTCCCAAGGATCAATGATCAGCACGGATCAAAACAATCCTATAAACAGAAAACAAAAACCTAACAGAACTTAGATCCAAGCCCTAGATGAAGAACTCGCAGTTAAGATTGGATCCGAGAAGCTTAGCGTACCTTAACTTGGTGACGCGAAGCGGCTACGACGACGGAGTGCGGAGACAAGCTCTTCGTCGACGGGGAACGTCCACGGCGGCGGCGGTCCGGCAGTGAAGCGGCACAGTCGTTGTCGGGGACGGGAGCTCTGCGGCGTGCTCGGGGAGGAAGACGGGGAATCCGGGAGAGAATGAATCGTGGGAGAAACGGTTCGCTGGGGGGACGCCTTAAAACGGATGCCAGATCGTATTGATACGGTTCTCAGCGAGTGTCTCTTCCGGTTCAACGGCTCAGATGAAGTGGCGTATCGCGAGCGAATCTCAACGACCCGAAAAAGACGGGGACTCAACGGCCGAAGAATGAGTCTTGACCGAGAGAAAAAACTTCGATAAAGTTGGAAGCATTTGATTCGGAACTCAATGATGTTCGAAGCAATATGCTTTCCGTTTCAATTGTGCTTATCATTCAAGATAGAGTAGATTGGGAGCGAATCAGAATGGAGAGGTAGGGTCCGAAACTTATCACTTCGAAGAACAACAACGAAGCTAAAAGTGATAAGTATAGGGGACAAAAGGAACGAATAAATACGAAAACAAACACAAAGTTGAAGGCAAATGGCGAACGAAGCTAAACACAGAAAAAAATGGACGAAAGAAAACTCAAGTGAAACTAAATAAGCAAACTCACAACGAAGGTGAATATATACAGTGAAAAGTTTCGATCTTACTGAACATTGTGTGAATCTAAGATATTTAGTTCACATCTCAATGCACAAAACCTTTTCTCGTCCAATGGCTTCGTGAATATATCTGCCAATTGATCTTCAATTCTTACATGGCTGATCTCAATGTCTTCGCGCTGAACATGATCTCGAAGAAAATGATGACGAATATCAATATGCTTCGTTCGAGAGTGTTGCACATGATTGTGAGCAATCTTGATGGCACTCTCATTTTCACAAAGCAGAGGGATTTTCTTCACAAATATACCATAATCTTTCAGCGTCTGCTTAATCCAAAGTATTTGAGTGCAGCATGAGCCAACAGCAATGTATTTAGCTTCAGCAGTAGATATTGAGACACAGTTCTGTTTCTTTGAAGCCCAACACACAAGAGATCTACCAAGAAAATGACAAGTGCCTGAGTTAGATTTCCTGTCAACCCTATCACCAGCCCAGTCTGAATCAGAATATCCAATCAAATCAAACTGAGTACCTTTGGGGGGTACCAAAGTCCCAAAGAAGGAGTATGCGCTAGATATCGAAGAATTCGCTTCACAGCAATATGATGCGATTCCTTCGGATTTTCCTGAAAGCGAGCACAAATACAAACTGATAGCATAATGTCAGGTCTAGATGCACACAAGTATAAGAGTGAACCTAACATAGACCGAAATTTCTTCTGATCGAAGGGTTTCCCTTTCTCATCTACATCAAGAAAACCATTTGTAGGCATGGGAGTTCTAATGGTCTTGCATTCAGCAAGATCAAACTTCTTTAGGAAATCCTTCAAGTATTTGTCCTGTGAAATAAAGGTGCCATTCTTTTGTTGGCGAATCTGAAGTTCAAGGAAAAACTTCAATTCACCCATCATAGACATCTCATATTTCTTCGACATCATTCTGGCAAATTCTTCGCTGATTTCAGTGTTAGTACAGCCAAAAATAATATCATCTACATATATCTGACACACAAATAGATCATTGTTATATGATCGAGTGAAAAGAGTGGGGTCAGTGGTTCCTGGTTTGAAGCCTTTCTTCAGGAGGAAATCCTTCAATGTTTCATACCAAGCACGAGGTGCTTGCTTCAGGTCATACAAAGCTTTGTGAAGCCTGTACACCATATCAGGATTCTTCGGGTCTTCAAAACCTGGAGGCTGCATAACATACACTTCTTCTTCTATTTCACCATTAAGAAAAGCACTCTTCACATCCATTTGATATAGCAATATATTTTAGTGGTTAGCAAAAGCAAGCATGACACGAATGGATTCGAGACGGGCTACTGGAGCATAGGTTTCACCAAAATCAATGCCTTCGATTTGGGTGTAACCTTGTGCTACCAATCTAGCCTTATTCCTTACCACAATACCATCTTCATCTTGCTTGTTGCGAAATATCCACTTTGTGCCAATAACATTGTGCTTCGTGGGATCTGGCCTATCAACAAGTGACCAGACTTTGTTCCTTTCAAATTGGTGAAGTTCTTCCATCATAGCCAATAACCAATCAGGGTCCTTCATGGCTTCATCATATTTTGAAGGCTCTAGCATAGAAACAAAAGAAAAACTTCCACAGAAGTTAGCCAAACGAGTACGGGATCGAGTAGTGGGACGACCTGGTAGATTGATATCTTCGAGGATCGAATCCACATCAACTCTCCTTCGAACTCGGGATAACGTAGTATCATTTGCTTCAGGATCGGCTTCTGCTTCAGGACCTGCATCAGCTTCGGGATCAGCTTCACCTTCAGCTTCGGCATTTCCTTCAGGATTAGCATTTCCTTCGTTCCCTTGTCCTTCTTCGTCCTGTTCACCATTAGCTTTAGGATGTTGATCTCCAGCGCCACGGGCTATGCGTGGGAACATTGGACCATCATCATCCCTAACAGCTTGACGTGGATTGGCTTCAACAGGGCGAATCTCACCAATAGCCATGGACCTGATCACTTCATCAAGTGGAGGTTCATCTAGATCATGAGGTAAATGCTCCTTTTGAGAGCCATTAGTTTCATCAAACCTTACATTCACAGTTTCCATAACTTTTCCAAAGTGAGATTTATAGACTCTTTAAGTGTGAGAGTTTGAGCCATAACCTAAAAGAAAACCTTCATGTGCCTTAGGGGCAAATTTGGAGCTATGATTCATATCTCTAATAAAGCATGGGGCACCAAATACCCTAAGATATGAGACATTTGGTTTGTTACCAGTGTTAAGCTCATGTGAAGTTTTCTTCAAGAATTTGTGAAGGTAAACCTTGTTGATGATGTGACATCCAGTGTTGATTGCTTCGGCCCAGAACCTAATAGGAGTCTTGTATTCAGCAAGCATAGTTCTGGCCATTTCAATGAGAGTTCTATTCTTCCTTTCAACTACACCATTCTGTTGAGGTGTATAAGCAGCAGAGAACTCATGATTAAAACCATGATCATCAAGAAAATCTTCAATATGTGTATTCTTGAACTCAGTTCCATTATCACTTCGGATATGCTTCAGAGATAATTCATATTATGTTTGAGCTCTCTTAGCGAATGACTTGAAGATTTCAACCACTTTGCTCTTGTCATCCAAAAATAAAACCCAAGTATAACGAGAGAAGTCATCAACAATAACTAGACCATATTTGTTTCCTCCCAGGCTTGCATAATTTTGAGGACCAAAAAGATCCATATGAAGCAATTCAAGAGGACGAGTGGTAGTCATGATGGTATTCGCTGAATGATGTTTCTTTGTAATTTTACCAGCTTCGCAAGCACTACAGAGACGATCCTTATCGAATTTTACTTCGCTAAGACCAATAACGTGATCCTTCTTCACTAGATTATGAAGATTTCTCATCCCTGCATGACCAAGTCTTCGATGCCATAACCAACCAGATGAAGCTTTTGCCATTAAGCATGTGGATACAGCAGGGCCCGAAGAAAAATCAACAATGTATAAATCTCCCTTTCGGTAACCCTCGAAGACAAACGTATAATAATCCTGTGAAAAGACAACACAACGCGAAGCAGAAAACAGAACAAGCAAACCCATATCGCATAATTTTGAAATAGACATAAGATTATATCCAAGAGATTGGACTAGCATAACCTTGTCAATGTGCTTATCCTTTGATATGGCAACCTTACCCAAACCGAACACTTTACCTTTGTTGTTATCACCGAAGGTAATGTACTTCTGAGAAGATTGAGATAGTTTTTCTTCGGTGAATAACTCCTTGTCTCCGGTCATATGATTTGTACAACCACTATCCATGACCCATTCGGATCCACCGGAGACATAGCCCTGCAGAAAAATTAGTTCTTCTTAACCACCCACAAATGAGAAGGTGACTGAGAAGATGTTGAAGCACTGGTTGAAGCAATATTAAATCGAACAGGAGTGTATTGCTTCGGTGTACCATCCAGCACACCATAAATGTAAGTCCTCTGCGAATGGTTAGCATAATAATGAGCATATGCAATCTTAGTATGATTATTATGAGGACGATACGTATGGTGACCAGTACGATAGTATTGCTTCTGCGGAACATTTGATTCGGGCACCAATGGATCATTTCTCGTCTCAAGAGAGTAGAAATGATTCGGTGGTACCGAAGACTTTCCCTGCATAGAATGGTTAGCAGGCAGTTTTTCCACAAGTGCTTTCTGCACCCATATCTGCCTCTTATAGAATCCATTCTTTGGTGGAGTACCTACATACTCAGCTGAAACTTTTTGCTGTTCATCTTTCATGAGTTTGTAGTCTGAATCAAGTGATTCATCCACAATGACTTTGGTCATTTTGCAGTCGAAACCTGAAAGGTTAGCAATATCAATGGGTTTCTCCTTCGCTAGAACCCAAACAGTCTTAGGATACTGCTCAGGCTCCCAATAGGTGCCATCAGGGTTTATTTTTCTCTCGAAACCAACACCTTCATTCCTCGGATTCCTGTGAAGGAGAGCCTTCCTCAGGATATCACAGAGATATTGGTGTCCTTGCACACTTTTGAACATGCCTGTTTCAAATAAGTTTTTCAACCTGAGGAGTTCCTCGGTAACAGCAGGATTTTCCTCATCAGAGGCATTAGTATCATCAATAACAATAGGAGCTTTCCCTTTGAAATCAGTTTTGCTTCGTTCCAAACAATCCAAACAAGGTGATTCAGTTTTATGATTTGCTTCAGAACCTTGTTGAGCCATGAGAGAGAGATTGACATTTTCCAATTCTTCATGAGCCTCTTTCAGTTTTTCGAGATCCATTTTCCTCTGAAGAAATTCATAGGTGAGCTTCTCATAATCAACTGAAAGAAGATCATGCCGAGAGGATAATTCTTCAAACTTCTCCTTCAGAGTAGCATGCTCATTAGTTAAAGTTTGACCTTTCTCAATCTCATCGATCAACAACGTTTCTGATTTCTTAATGGTTTTGCTTAGTGAATCAAGTTCATCTTGTTGGATTGAAGCAATTTTAGCAAGTTTAGCATAGCTTATCTTTGAGTCACTTTCATATGAAGAATAATCAGAAGTATCATAGTTTGACTTGGACGAAGATACCTTTGCCTTGGCCATGAAGCAATATGCAGGAGTTTCATCTTCACTACTGTTGTTGGTGAAGAATGAGCTCGAAACATTGGTTGAAGCATCTGCCGAAGCGAAAGCCAAACCAGCAACACCATCTGATTCGGACCCAGACGCAGACCTTGAATCTTGTTCAGCTTCGGAACCAGAGGCTTCGTCTTCAGAGTTCATTTCCTTTCCCAGATAGGCCTTGGCACGGTGAGAGTTGCTTCGACGAGACGAGTGAGTCTTCGATGAAGAACCCTCACGCTTCTTATGATACTTCTTCCTCTTATCATCATCAGAATCTTTCTTCTTTTCTCTTCTTGAACTGGAATCATGTCTCTTTGACTCATGACTTCTGGAGGATCTGTGAGACTTCGATGAAGAGTCTCTGAGTGAATGCTTTGATTTGTTCTCAGCTTCCCACAGAGGGCAATCAGCAATGTAGTGACCTGGTTTCTTGCACTTGTAGCAGCAATTGTCCTTTGATGGAGAGCTTCTTGAGGATGAACAGTGAGAAGAATGACTTGAAATTCTTGAAGAATAACTCTTCTTGGGTGAAGAAAAACCTTTTCTCTGAAAGCGATTGAAGCGTCTCATGATCAGTGCTAAATCTTTTCCAATGCTTGCCATATCATCTGATTCGACACCTGAAGCAGAACTGACTTCGGGTGAAGAATGACGCGAAGCTTTTGCTTTCAAGCCATGAGATCTCCTTCGAGAACCATTTATGTCACGTTTCTCTTCTTCTTCCATCTCAAAGGTATTGAGTCTCTCAAGAATATCAGCAGCGACAAGACGTCTGAAATCAGTCCTTTCCTTGATCATCAGCACAATGTGATCAAACGAATCATCCAATGAGCGAAGCAGAGTTCTAACAACTGAGTGAGGGGTAATGTCATCAGCACCAAGTGAGATCAGCTCATTTGCAAGAGCAGTGAGTCTGCTGTAAATGGAGCTGACTTTTTCACTCTCATTTCTCTTGAAACGATAGAATTTGCTTCGAAGTGTGTCAATTCTGGCATCCTTCTGGGTAGAAACACCTTCACCAATCTTCTCAAGATAGTCCGAGACACCTTTGGCCGAAGGAATATTCTTCACTTCATGATACTTCTCTGGTGTCAAATGATTGGTGATGAAAACCCAAACTTCAGAATCAAGATCAATCAGCTTAGCTTCTTCAGGAGTGATGGCGTTCTCATCAGCAACTGTAACTCCATACAAGACAACTTGCCAGGCAGTTGAGTTGATAGCCATAATATTTCTCTTCATCTTGTCCTTCCAGTATGGGTATTCCTTTCCATTGAACACGGGTATGGGTTCGCCGGAGCGAATGGCTGCGAAAGACATACTTGCAAAACACTCTAGGAGGTTAATCCAAATAAAGAGAACCTGGCTCTGATACCAATTGTAAGTCCAAGTATGTGATCAGAGGGGGAGGGGGTGAATGATCACTTCAAATTTTTGCATGAAACTATGAAGTGAAGCATAACTTAACAGCAGAAGAGTTTCAACAGAAAGGTAAACGTTGAAGCAGAACATGATTGAAGCATAACATAGCGAATCAAGAGCATCGAATCAATTGCATTGAAGCAGATCACTGAAGCAATTGATAAACTGAATGTAAGTGCGGAAAGTAAAACGAACTCCTGACTCGGCGATGTTTGTTCGACCAGTTCACACTCTGCAAAGTGCTACGTCTGGTTGGAGGGACTTGTGATTGAACACAGGAGCTAACCTCTCTCCGTCCATATCTCCACTGCACCAATCTCCTTGAGCTTGGTCAGTTCTTCACTCGTGGTTGATTATTGAGGAAATCACCGAAACCTTTGACAAACTGGACTTCGAGGCGACAATAACTCTTCGCTCTCTGAAGAACAACTCCCTAACCGTCTAGGAGAATTGCAGTTCTCCAAGATAAAAAGGCTAGAAAACTTCTTCCTAAGTCATAATGAATCAACTCAGAGCAATAGGACTTATGTTTCGGTGGATGGTTTTTTGGTTTGCTTCGGTGGGGTTGCTTTCTCTCCTTCACTGTAAGGAAAATAATCTCGGAGCAGCCACCGGCCAATGAGGGCGGGGGTGGCGTATTTATAGGTGGCAATCTCAATGTCCGAAATGACTGAAGTGACCCGATGTGACAGCTTGACACCTGTCCCCAACGGTCATATTTCCAATCAAAGCGCATCTTTACTTGCGGTCCAAGTAAAGCTGACTCACTGACTTGGTTTTGCTTCAGTAGCCGAAAGAACTAAGTCTTCGCTGGTGAAGCATTACCTAGTGCACATGAGATTTCTCAACTCTGGCTTCTCACTGGTTTGGATTCGATCTGAGTCTTTTCACCAAAACCTTCGGAGTACATTTACTAAACCCCTCTTGATAGTACGGTTTTTCCTACGACTCAAAGAAGTGAAAAAGAACTACGCAAAAACTACTAAGTCTTGCGCCATCTTGGTCATCTTCTTCGATGAGACGTGCTTCAGGATTCCTTATATTTTTAGGGGTCGACATCCGTGATGAGCTTCACTCCAGAGGATATGCTTCAGTAAAAGTGTAAATCTTCGTTGAAGCTTTATCACCAACCTATAACTTCAGGAACCTAACCATCTGTTTTACACTAGAAAACTTGTTAGTTCCTCCACTGTTTTGCCCAAAAATATCAAAAACTCATGGGGGTATAACTTTTCTCTTACACAACATTATAATAATCATATCATCAACAGCAATATAATAATGTGATATCCCAAAACCAAGGAGTAACAGGGTAACATCGTAGCATCCTAAGCATGCATAAGCAGGGGCTGAGCAACGAGCAATAGTAACATAGCAGTACATGGTTTTCTGGGAGGGGACATGGCTGTATCGGTTTGAAAGAGGCTGTAAACATGTGGTAGGATCAAACATCGAGCCTAACCTAGACTAGCATGCAAACCGCTGGTTGAAATAGAATGGATCATAAGTAATGTATAGTCCTTGCCTGTTGATAAGTTGGGTTCCGAAGGTGTAGTCGATTGCACGCTCGCATCGTCTCCGAGAGGTACCCGCGGAAGCACACAAGACGATAAACACTGGAAAGAAATCAACGAGCAAGAATCTATTACTACGAGGCAACACAAGATCAAGAAGACATCACACGACACGGCAACGCGATACGGATCTATCATCGAGAGCGGTTACTAAGAGCTTAAGTGGGGTATCGGTCACACACGACGAATACCGCACGTTTACGGTGGTTCAAGTTGCTTAGCTACAACTGATCAAAAAAGGTTGTTAACATGGCAACTCAAGCAAGCATAGCACACAAACATTATAAGAGGTGAAGCATAAATAAACTATCTAATCTAGTCATTTTAAGTGGGGGTAAAACCTATACATGGCAAACTATTGTGGACCCCACGATAAAATGGAATTTGGTACTTTTTAGCCCTAAAAAATATTTTATTATTTTTATTAGCAAGCAAGAGCAGCATAAACAGAATCTACATGCAATTCTAGTCAAGTTACATATAAAGAACATTTTAAACAGAGCAACGGTTAAAAAGTTGTGGCAATTACAGTTTACAGTGGAAAGTAGTTGTAATTAGCAGGTAAACAACAACTAAACAAAGTCAAACAGGGCAACAAATAACATTTTATTAATCTACGCGCAAAATTGAGCAACTTTCATGTAGAAAGCGTCTCCATCGGAGCTACCGGTGAAAAGATAGCACTCGCAAAATAAACAATACAATCTGCAATTAAACTAACGAAAAAAGTAAAAAGGCCTACTGGGCCGAGCCCACTAACGCAACAGAAAAAAAAACAAAAGAAAAAAAAGAAAAAGGGAAGGCTGGGGCCTCACCTTGATGGGCCGAGCCCATGAGGCAGAGGAGGCCCGGTGGCTGGGCTGGGGCGCCTACTGCGCTGGGCTGCAGATCTGGGCCGGCCCATCTAGGCTGTCCACGCAGGGGATGAGCGAGCGGGCGAGCTCGCACGGGGGCGTCGTCCCACCGACGAGCGGTGGCGCCGCCAGGCCGTCTGCCGGCGAGGAACCCGGGCGGGGCGACAGGAGGAGGACAGGGGGGCGAGGCAGCGGAGGAGGCCGCCGGATCCGGCTCGGTCGACGGCTCCAGGAGGCGCGGGCGGCGAGCTGCGGCCAGGCTCGGCCATGGCGCCATCGGGCGCCGGCCGGCGACGCGATCTGTAGGGAGGAGAATATGTGAGAGGGAGAGGATGGAGGGAGGAAAGGGGCGCGGAGGAGGATAGGAAGGCTGCGGGGGCGCGGGGCTGGCGCCACGACCGGAGTTGGCCGGTGGCGGGGTCGGAGGCGCAGGCGGCGGCGGTTCCACGGGCTGGAGGAGAGAGGAGACTGGAGGTGGAACGCAGGGCGCGATCTGGGCCGTTGGATCGCCAGATATGATGGTCCAGATCGCCTGGGGCTAGGGTTTCGCGAACTTGTGGGTTTATTGGGAAGATCTGGGCAATGCTCAGGGGGGTGGCTGCAATTTTTGGCAAGGGAAAACCTAGAAAGGGGTGGGAGTGTGGTGGTCTTTATATAGTCCCGGTGGCTGGCAGTTTGCAAAAACATCCCCGGTTTTTCTCTCGCACGCGCGGTGCTCACGTTTTTGACCGCCGGGGGTCCGCAGGACCTCCGATTCGGGTAAAACTTCGAACTGTGCGATCAGCGCGTCGAGCCGACTGCGTTCACCTAGCGCTAGAACCGTTCTGAGAACACTTTCCGGCGCGCTATAAAAATATCCTATTTACTTATTAAACGGGGTTTTTTCGTTCCGTTGCCTGCGGCTGGTCTCGTGCGGGTTTCGCGACGGTGATCGGGCGAAACTCGGTGTCGCAAAGGCCGAGTGTCAGGGTGGCAAGGCTCGGTCTCCGTCCGATACGAGATAAGAGGGGAAAAAATAATCGCCGATCGATAAGTCGGGGATGAAAACACCGCAAACAAATCAGACAATCAAACAATTCACACCGGAAACAAAATTTTTAATTTTTGTGAAATCTGGGCTGTTACAGTATGGTAATCCAAGACAAAGAGTACAACCACACATTGGGCTCACTGACCCCTCTCGGCCTAGTACGTTGATCCGTGTTGACGTCCAGGAGTCACATTAGTTCGGGCTTTCCATTTGGCATGTGCATAGAAAAAGAATGAAGGAATGGTTGCATCATATAGATATGTGGGTGCACCTGTGAGGCAGGAAAACCATCTGCCAAAGGTGGCGTCTCGGTCACTTGCATTGTTTGAGTCCGTTTCGTTGATCCGGCCGGGCTCTCGAGCGGAGGCAACTCAGATAGTCGACTCCTGGAATAGACCGGTTGTGAGCGACGTGTCGTGGTAAACATCCTCGCTGTCACCTCTTGAATGGTGGCGAGCAAAAGGCGGTAACTGATGGTCATGTGTGTGTAGTTTACACCCCTGAAGGGTTAACAAAACTATTCGAATAGCCGCGTCCGCTGTCATGGACTACTTGGAACCTGTACCTAATTATTAGACAACTTGAATGGATACTCTAAAACTCGCAAGATAAGCGTGAGTGCTATGGTGTGCTCCTCGTGGGGAAGTTGAGGAAGTATCCATAGTGGTGTATTGGTTGGAGACTTGGTAGTGGACTCGTGTACGCTTCTTACCTCAAGTCTGGTACTCATAGCACAGGACTAGCCAAGTCAAAGCTGGCACTTCTGCATGATGAAACCCCACCTCCCCTTACCTTGAAACTTGAGCGTGAGTAGTATAGTTCTGATGTAAGTCTTGCTGAGTACGACTTTCTACTCACGTTTGCTTATTCTATGTTTTAGATGAGAACCCTTCCCCCTATGGAGTCACCTTCCTGAAGATCGACGTTGACTAAGCTAGTATAGTTCCAGACAGCAGTCTGGTCCCTCGTGGAAGGGCATGTTTGTTGTACAAGGCTTCTCTAAGCCATTTGTTAATCTTGTCTGTACTCAGACCTAATTTGCTTCCGTTGTATGATGTAATGATGATCACATACATGTGATCTTTGTATGCTCTATGTGTAAGTCAATAAAGATACACTTCGTAGAGTTATGTGATGATACTTGTTATTCATACTAGGCATGTGTGCTGCGTGTATGTTTATAACATGCATGTCTGAGTATGGGTTTTCGAGACCTTAGCTGTGATCTGGCTGGCAGTCTTTTATACACCAAGTGGCCCTTAGATGTGTGTAGCTTGGGGCATCGCGATGCGATTTCTCGTGACTCTATCACGTGCACACTTTGTTGTATGATCAAGCCCGCCCTAGACCCCGACTAAGTGATCGGGCTGGAGTTTGTTTATGTAAGGGTTATGATTCAATCGATAACATGGTTGAGGCGACTTGTCTATGAGTATGGGATTTCACCACCCATAATCATTTAGACTTGTGAGCGGGCAATGAGGACCCATCTCAGTTAATCATCTGTCCTGGATGGGATGCCCCTCATGTACGATGCTTTCCGAGAGTGTTCTGTGCTTGGCCTTGTCTTCTTAGACAAGTGGGTACGGTTCTCGGCTCTCCATGTGATTGAGTTGTGACTGGAATTACATACGCATATCCTGGGTCCCGACATCCGTGATCAGTAGCTATGTTATGTTCTCCTCCCCCCTTTGTTCTTGATGGTTTAGACCTCGTGAGATGCCCTACATGATGGAGGAACATATGTAATCTTTCTGCTTTTGCTATGCTGAGTTTGATGGGATCTGATGGATTATGAGATTATGTTCAGATTGTGATAGAGTAATATAATTGGTTCACATCTTTTGTATTTTTGTTCCGAAGTAATTCTTGCATGTTCTCCGTTGCTGTTTATTGCTTTGGCGAAGTGGCAGGTAGTAACTCCAAGAGGGAATGTTATGCTTGATTGTGGGTACATGCCCCCTGATGACACGCTTGAGTGACAGAAACATGAGTCTAGGGGATGTGTTGTGTCCACAAGGGAGAAAACAACGGTGCTTGTAACCGCGGTTGCAAGGATTGTTTACTTTACGCAAAGTTCTTTCTAATGCAGTTGTCTGTTGCTTTGGGTTTACACTTTGGGTGGGGCTAGCAACTTAATACCAGCTATATGTTCTGGATAAATATCTCAAGGTGGATGATTAGTAGTAGATGCAGCTGGATTTCCGTCTACTTATTTTGGCGTATTGCCCATGCTTTTGAGCCTCTTCCTTTCTTTTGTAGCATAGTTAGCATTGCGGTGCGTTTATAATCCTGTCAATTGCCCGTTTGTAATTTGTTTACCTCGCATAGCAGTCTTATCGTATTTTGGGAGAGAGACATCACTAGTGAACATCACGAAACCCCGGTCCATAACCTCATCATTTCTTACACATTTATTTCCTTTTCAGTATTTAATTTCAGTTGCTATCATTATCATTATCCCTTGTGTTTTTGATCCTTTGTAAACAACAAGACCGGAGAAATTGACAACCTCTCTGAACTTCGTTTGGAGAAAAGTTATTTGTGTCGTGTGCAGGTCCAGAAGAAGCAAGTGATTCTTTTCATACGGCGTATCACTTGCCGAACCACCTACTTATCATTGCCGAAGTCCTACGGAAGAAAAACCCTATCCTCTACATAGAGGAAATTTGCTGCTATCCTACATCTCACCTTCCACTTGGGGTAACCAACAAAGGGCGAGAAGCCATTATCCATTTCCACCCCATCAAGAAAATTTCTGGCGCCGTTGCCGGGGACTCTGAGTGCTAAGATAGGGGAGTTGCCCACTACCTTTTATCTTTGCTTTCTATTCTTGTTAGTTTACCTTTCAGTTTTTGCCTTTGTGTCTTATACCAAAAAAATCCGAAAAATAGTATGTCTAGTTCATTACTTGCCAATCAATGTCTGACTTCTTTGAAACCAGATATTATTGGCATGGAGGATTCACTGAGGATCAACAAAACTGGTACAAGGAACACCGCTTGTCTCAAAAGGGGATACACTTATGGAAACAAATACATTAGTTGTATGAGTATGCTCGAAACCTGTGCTCAATATATAATATATCTTTCTGTAGGGATGAATCTTGTTTCTTTATGAGGCATAAACATCTTTCTTTCCAATGTGAGTACAATGATGATGAAACCTTAGCTTCCTATGCTAAGATAAACTATGACTTTTATGATGCAGAGGAAATATAATAATTTGTTGCTTATAAGGGTGCCTATGAAATTACGTCTCTTCTTAAAAATATTGATGATGCCCCTTACAAATCTGAGAGTCTTGCTATACTTAACTATTGTTTGGAAAATTACGATGCAAATTATTATATTACTGATCATCTTGAGAGAATCTTTCCCCCAAAGGAAGAGACTAATGATTTGCAAGACTCTATGGAAGAAGAAATTGCTGAACCTGAAAGCTCCTTGGATGAAAATGAGGAGGAGAGTGATGAACAAAAGGAGGAAGAATGGAGCTATCCACGTCTACCTTCTAATGAGAGTAAATCTTTGACTCTTACCTTATATGAGTGTTATGATCCCATGGATTCTTTTGAAATATCCCTTTTTGATGAAGTTGATGCGTTATATGCTTATGGCCGTGATGCCACTATGGATCATGCTTACGGAGATGAACTTGCTATAGTTCCTCATGTTAAGCATGAAGTTTTTTCTATTGCACCCACACTTGATTGTCCTATTATCCTTTTGAAATCTCGAACTCATATTCCGGAGAATTGTGCTCTTATCAAGGCTTAATGTGATGGGGTGCATTTATCTTATAATCCTAAAGACCATTTTGAAAATTATACACGTGTTCTTGTAGGTCATTGTAAGGCCCGATATGCGGTACTGTTCTGGATCTAGATGTTTCCATCTAGATCTGGGGACGAAGCACATATCGGTCCCACCGTGACATATGACGAAGTCATATGCCCCGGATTTCCAACATGATATCACAACATTACAGATACAAGGATACAACATCTCATACAATCGGCATACGACTGCCTTAAATACATTACATCAGCCGAAGATACATGTCTGAGTACAGACTACAGTGAAATGCCTAGTGGCAAAGAGAAAAAGACATCGCTCCCATAGCCACATGGGTCCAGGCCCTCTGCCGGGATCCTCCTTACTAGTCGTCGTCGAGTCTCCACGTGAAACGTCGATCACCATACCTGTTGTCGACCAAGAACCCTAAAAAGAGTTTGGGGGTAGTATCATGAGTATAGAAGTACTCAACATCCAATTGTAGTGGTCATCTGACCTAGCACGGACTTCGTCACTCGTCATTCTAGGATAACTGGTAGTTGACGATAAGGATGGGGTAAGTGGTGAGGTTGCTGCCGCACTAGCATTTATGAAGTGGCTAACGATCTAGAGAGTAAGATGAGAAGCCAAGCATTTGATGAGGAATCGCCTCCAACAAGTCTGCTATCCACCTACTTACGCAAGCATAACACCTATCCTATCCTTGTCCTCCTCTTCGCATCCCGACGACGAAGAAGCTGTTAAGGCACACACACGTTGATCAAGTTATATAATATTATTCAATTGATGTTATCTATGAACAAGACGTAGGTTCCAAGTCATCCATAACCGCGGACACGACTTCTCAAAAATATTTAACCCTGGAGGGGTGTACCAACTGCCCATTACAAGGCTCCGCACGCACGCCCATCTCTCTCAGTTTCTACCCATCACAGGCAGCCATTTTATGATTTAGTTCTGAGAGATCCGAAACGACATGTCCCTCTAGCTAACAACTAAAAAGTCCGGGTGGCCCCCGGTGAGTCGACATCCAGCTCAGGAGTCGGCCGCGCTCTCGATCTGGTCTCTACCGTCTGTCGCAGGTTTAGATTGCCGGTAAATTCTCACATGAGGCCGGGTCCTTAGCTGGACAGATTGGACTAACAAGGAAACCATGTCCCCGCTGGCCCAAGTTGTTTTAAAGAATAACTTCCAGGAGCGGACCAACAGACACACACACGGTTTCAAATGGTAAATCAGCTTGGGACACCACTATAAATGTTTAAATCTAGGTAGGTAAGAAAAGGGGACCCCATTGAATCCCACACGCGGTTAGGCACGCTCAGTCTTAGAACCAATACCCGGAACTCGGATCCTAGGTGACTCGAATGGAACAAAGCATCAGGGCGGGATAGCCTAGACCTTCCATCCTTCGTCGAGTATAGTCAACATTATATTAATCATATCATCCAAAAAAATATAATAATTTGATAGCACAAACCAAGGAGTAACATGTAACATTCGTGGCATCCTAAGCATGCATACTAAGCTGGGGCTGAGCAACGAGCAATAGTAACATAGCAGTACATGGTTTGTAGGGAGGGGACATGGCTGTATTGGTTTAAGAGAGGCTGTAAACATGTGGTAGGATCAAACATCGAACCTAACCTAGACTAGCATGCAAACCGTTGGTTATAATAGAATGGATCATCAGTAATGTATGGTCCTTGTCTGTTGATAAGTCGGATTCCGAAGGTGTAGTCGATCGCAAGCTCGCATCGTCTCCGAGAGGTACCCGCGGACGCACACAAGAAGGAAACACTGGAAAAGGCAATCGATACCGGTTAAGTGGAGTAATCGTCACACACGACGATACCGCACATTTAGAAAGGTTCAAGTTGTTTAGCTACACAACATGAGCAAAGGTTGTTAACATGGCATCTCACTCAAGCATGGCATAACACACAAACATGACAAGAGGTGAAGCATAAGTAACCTACCTATACTAGTCAAGTTAAGCGGGGTAAACTCCTAATCATGGCATAACACTAATTACCCCGTGATAATTAAGCCTTTAGTACTGTTCTTCCCTAAACAATATTTTCTATTTGTTACCAGCAACAAACAATAGCATAAACACAATCTACATGAAATTCTAGTCAAGTTACATATAAATAACATTTTTATCGGAGTAACGGTTAAAAAGTTATTAATTAAACAATTTACTGTGGCATGCGATGTAATTAGCAGTAAAAAACATGTAAACAAAGTCAAACATGGCAGAAGATCACATGTTAGAAAACTAGACACAATTCTAAGCAAGTTTCATGTTTAACTCGTCGCGATCCGAGCTACCGTTTATAAGATACGGGCATCGCAAAAATTAATACAATCTGCAATATAAATAAGCCCAGGAAAATAAAAAAAACATTACCGGGCCAAATCTGCTATAAACGGGCCTAAACAGGGGCAGTTGCAAATTTGGCTTATGGGAAACCCTAAGTGGGATGGTGGTCTATTTATACCCCAGGTGACTGGTAGTTTGCAAAAACATCCCCGGCTTCTCTCTCGCGCGCCCGGTGTTTACGTTTCTGACCGCCGGGGGTCCGCGGGACCTCCAATTCGGGTAAAACATTGAACTGCGCGATCAGAGCGCCGAGCCGGCGGCGTTCACCTCGCGCTGGAACCGCTCTGAGAACAGTTTCCGGCGAGCTAGAAAATTATCCTGGTTACTTATTAAATGGGTTTTTCGTTCCGTTGGCTACGGCTGGTCTTGTGCGGGTTTTCGCGACGGTGATCGGGTGAAACCCGATGTCGCAAAGGTCGAGTGTTAGGGTGGCAAGGGCCGGTCTCCGTCCGGTATGAGATAAGAGAGAAAAATAATCGCCGATCGATAAATCGGGGATGCAAACACCACAAACAAAGCAGGCAATCAACCAATTCACACCGAAAACAAAATTTTTAATTTTTGTGAAATCTGGGCTGTTACAGTCATAAACAACATGATTTATGTGATAGTTACATTGTTTATGTTGTTCGTGATACTACTAAAAATTATTTTGAGAGAGGGGAGTTCGGTTGTAGAAACTTCCATATTACTAAAACTCATCTCTTTATGTTGAAAGTATTGAAGATGTTCTTGTTCCACCTTCCTATGCTGGTTTATTTTTGCTTCTTTGATTTATTTTCTTACAAGATGCCTATGCATAGGAAGTGGGTTCATCTTAAATGTGTCTCATATTTGTTTCTTGATGCTCTCTTTTGCTCCAAATTCTTATTCTTATGTGAGCATCTTCTATAATCTTTATGCCTAGCTTAAAGGCGTAAAAGAAAGCGCTTGTTGGGAGGCAATCCAAGATGTTTTTACTTCTGTTTTTAGTGGTCTTGATGATTTTTACTACTGTAGCAACATCATTGTATCTTTATTTTCAAGCTTTTGTGCCAATTTGTAGCCTCATATGACAAGGGAAGCGAAAGTTGTGACATGCTGTCCAGAAAACAGATTCTGTCCTCGTGACGGAAAAAAATCGGATCGAATCGCCAGTTCATATTTTTAGCTGACTTTTTTACACAGCATGCTCTATACAATCCCGGAACTTTCGTCTGTTATGAGTTTTTTGATTTGAGTTGCAGAAGTGCCCCGAAAAAATTCTCTACTACCTACTGTTCTGTTTTTCACAGATTCTGCCACATTTTGTCTCTCCTTTCTTTTGCAAACCTTAAGCTTGATTTTACTTTGAAAAAACCTTTTGGAAATCTTGAGAAACAATAGCTCTTCAAGAATATCTTTATATCCAGTGGGTAAAAAATTATTTTATTGAGGGTACTAACGTCTCTAATCAGGTTATGATGAGTTATGTATGAAGGAAATTTTCAAGTGTGCGATGGAAGATGATGAAAGAAGATCCAGGAGTGTCAAGCGCTCAAGCTTGGGGATGCCCCCATTCATCCCCAAAAAATATTAAAGGATACTCAAGCGTCTATGCTTGGGGATGCCCCCGTGCATCCCCTTCTCCATCAACAATCATCAGTTCGTCCTTCGTCTCACTATATTTTTATCACTTCATGCGTTATGTGCTATGCTTGGAGCGTCTCGCTCTTAGGTTTTATTTTTAGTTTTCTTTAGCTTTGCTTGCTGTTCATAACAAGTTAGACCCCGTCTTACTTTGTGTGGGAGAGAAACACGCTCCACTTTCAAAATCTAGAACACATCATAGGATTTTTCATGCCTATCTTTTTACTGTTGTGTGTTCCTTATCTTTTCGTAGCTACTGCCATGTTTAGTTTTAGTTTTAGTTTGTCTTTAGCAAGAGCCTTGGCTTTTGTTTAGTTTTTTGCTGGAACTCTCTTTAGTTTTCATGTTTATCTTCTTAAGAGAGTTGGTTGTTGCACTGAGTTGTGTCTTGTCTTGAGAGTAGGTAATTGAGGTTGCTATTTGATTTTAGTAGTAACTTGCAATAGTTTTGAGGTATTGATGTGAGTAATGTTTGAACTTTTGGTGTCAAGAGCTCTAGCCTATTAGTGATAGGTGTCGTATTTTGGGCAATCCGTGTTTATTTTCAAAAACCTACAAAACTAGTTGAGAACTCTAGCTACTAGATTGATCACTAATCTTTGGAGGGATCGAATATTAGAGTACACTCACGTACCATGAGTCGAGGATGCGCAAGGATAACCAAAACCCCATACACTCCTCCTCGGGGTACTTGTCTCTTTGTGAACCTCCTTATTAGATTGAGAGTTACCGATAATAAGTGCATGAGTTCTCCGGACTAATGTAAGTATTAAAAGTTGACACTTCCACCTCCTCATATTTGCTAGCCTCTCCTGTGCCGTGCATTGCTTTCTTCTCACTCCGAGAGTTGGCGTCCACCTTCGCCAGTACATCCAAACCCTTGGCATGATATGCTCTGTCATCATAAACCTCTTTATATCTTTCCTCAAAACAGCCACAAGACCTACCTATCAAGGCATTTCCATAGCCTTTCCGAGATATATTGGCATGCAACATCCACCTCTTCATGACTTGATCTTCATGTCATACATGTTCCCGCTACACTGGCAGCGGCACACATTGCATACATCATGATAGCTACATCTTCTTTATGATTTGAGTACCTTGTAAAGTGTGGAAGATCTTCTATACCCTATTGTAAATTAGAGTGTTTCCCTTAAGTGAGGAAAGGATCCCAAAGTGGAAAAAATAAAAGATCCCAAAGAGGACAAATGAGAGTTAAATAGAAAGAGTCATTGAGGCCACCAAAAAAATACAAAAAATAGAAAAAAGAGAAAAATAAATAAAAAGAGTGAAAGGGGCAACACTACTATCCTTTTGAAAGATCCACACTAGTACTCCCTCTTATCCTTGTACTCCCTAGAGATGATCATTCATGCATATAGCTATGTGGGGACCTTCACACTATAGAACTTGGCTTGCATATTCCAAGGATGAGCCTCCTCAAAAGAGCTCTAGGTCTTCATGAGCGAGCAAGTTAGATGCACCCCCACTAGTTCCATTGGAGAGATTTTTAGCTCGTATGTGCATCCGTTGCATGGCAATCCCTACTCCTCACATCATATCTATCATTTGGCCTTCTCTCCTATGAGTGTCCTCATTGATGTGAGCCTTTCTCACATTTTTGACTTCCTCCTCCTCCATATTTCTCTCTTTGCCATCCTAAGTGTAAACTCTCGTGCTTACGCTCATCCATTGCATGAGTTCTCAAAATATCGAAAGGGAGTGGATCAAATTGACTTGTACCTAGCTAGTGGTTTGGGGACGAATCAAGATAATATTCCAAAGAAGACCAAGTGTGAAACTTTAGTAGATTGAGTTCTCAACAATTTTTTTTCTCATATTCCCTATCCCCCTTCTTGCACGCAAAAACCATTTGGAGACATTCGAGTCACGGACAGCGAGAGCTCTTGCACTTAATGTTCTTTCGTTGCTTGTTTCAATGCTAATATAGACTCTTGCATGTTATGACTTGAATTGAATCACATACCTTGATTTCTTACTTTTCAAAGTTCTTATGTGGTTGCTAGCATGTCACCACAGAAATTACGCTTGTTATCATTTACCTAATCGAGGACGAGCAGGAATTAAGTAGTGGGATGTTGATACGTCTTAAACGTACCGATAATTTCTGCTCGCTCCATGCATGTTTTGTGTGATATTGCTATGATCTAGATACACTTTCATACACTTTTGATCATATTTGGACTAACCTATTAACTCAGTGCACCCCAGTGTCAGTTTCTGTTTGCTGCTGTTTTTCTATTTCAGTTTTCCCCCATATAAAAAGTGCTCCAAAAATCCGGGAAAAATCAGATAAAAAATCAGTGTACCGGAAGCTTCCAGAGCCCCGAAGGAGGGCCGGGGGGCCACCACCAGGTGCCCAGGCGGCCACCTGGCATGGCCAGGGGCCTGGCCGTGCGAGGGGGGTGCCTAGACTCCTGGTGGCCCCCCTAGCTGCCCCCTTCGCCTATTTAATCTCCGTCACGGGAAACCTCCGAGGACAGAACCCTTTTTCGCGATATCACCTTTGTTCAGCCGCCGCCGCGCTTCCAAGATCGGGAGCACCGTCAGGACCCTTCCCGGCACCCTGCCGGAGGGAGGATCAACATCCGGGAGCTTCTCCTCCACCATGGACGCTTCCCGGATGTGTCGTGGGTAGTTTCCTTTGGACCATGGGTCCGTGATCAGTAGCTATGTGATGTTCTCCTCCACTCTTTGTTCTTCATGGTTTAGACCTCGTGTAACATCCCAAATTTCTAAATTCGGGTGTTAATAGATCATCATATGCATCTCATGCTACTTCCGCATTTTTCTGGAGTTTTAAAATATTTTTAAACATTTTTCAACACATGGCAGTTCGCTGGAGAGGATATAAAAGGACTTATCCCCATTTTTAAATTGTTGGAAAATAGTTTAAAATATTTTGGAGACTTTTTAAATTTACTTTGAAGTTATAAATATTTTCTAAAATTATTTTTGGAATTTATTTATGCTCCGGAAAAGTTTTTAAATCTTTTTTTGTAGTTTTCGGTATTTTTAAAATGCCAGAAAAGTATTTTAAAATATTTAAAAATAAGTTGCAAAGTTTTAATTTTTATTTAATATTTTGGTAAAGCCAAAAATTCTGTTTTATTATTTTAAATTTTTTGGCGAAGACGGAATTTAAAAATAATTTTCGGTGATTTTTCTAAAACTATTTTGGGCCTAATGGGCCTGTTTTGTTTTTTCTTCGCAGACCGAATTTGAGTTTTATTCGGATGAAAAAAAAGTTTTGCGGATCGGGTGATAAAACCCGCGGACCCGCGGGGCGATTAGGGTTTCGACCGCCGCCCGCCGCCGTCGCCTCGCCGCCAACCGCCGCCGCCCGCCGGTACGCGCCCGCCCCGCCGCCTGGCCGTGCGCCACAGCAGCCGTCGCGCCGGTGCCGCGCCGCTGCGCCCGCGCGCGCTGGCTGGCCGCCGCCGGCTGGCCGAGCCGCCGCCGGAGCTCCGGCCGGAATCCGGCGAGATCTGTTTTCAGATCCTCCGGGGACCCGATCGCGTTTTTATGTTATTTTATTTACGGATGGGCCCCTGTTTGCAGATTAGACCCCGTTTTCGCGCGGTACCGTTTTCGCGAGTACTTTTTAACCGTAACTCAGAATCGAGTGATTCCAGTTGCGTTGCGACCGTGGTAAAATGCCCTAGCCAGTAGACCAAGTGTTATAGAAGTTTGAAGTTTTCAAATTTGAATCCCAAGCAGATCCAAATTTGAACTTCCGGCAGCCGTAACTTTTTACCGGTGCACCCGTTTGCGCCGTTTCTTTTTGCGTTGGTTTTATTTTGAAAAGTAATTTAAGTTTATCTACTGTTAGGCAAGTTTTTCTACTGTTCTTTGAATGTTTATTAATGTTTGAGCATAATTGTATTGAATATATGTTGATTGGTGCTATGTTTGCTCGTATAGATTGTCCGGAGTGTGCCGCCTCGTTTTGTGAGGATTATGATCGTCAGGAACAGCAAGAAGGCAAGTGATGCTTTGACCATACTCATACCTATATTTTCTATATGCATTATGTTAGGAAATATCACCCTATTGCATGATAGGTAGTTTACTTTACTATTGCTGCAAAACCAGTTAGGATAGCCACATGACTTGACTTGTATTTGTAGATCAACCTAGCCCGTGTTGTTACTTTATTTCTATGCTTTGTAGACGTGGATTGGGTTGTGAGAATTCATGGAGTGCATGTGAGCTATTTAATAATTTGCGTAGCAACTTCTTAATAAATAGAAATCACCTCTGGACGGGCAGGGAATGCATCCTGGTGCTCATGCTTTGGATAAGAAGGGACCAGGGCTAAATGCTTCCCGAATGGTTGTTTTGGTGGTGAACCGGGTGCGTCATTGCGAGTACCCTCTGACGCAGTGGGCGCCGTCCAGGCTCAAAAAGATCAGACATGCAATATTACTAGTAGCTTCCGTGTACAGCCACTGGCTATATGGGCTCTGGGTTAGCACGAGTACGTTGTGGGGAACCTGGCCCAGGTAGCTAGCTGATGTAGATGTGTGTTAGGTGTACCGGCTACCAAAGGGTGGAGGCAACCTCTTCAGAAAGTCTTTGTCTCAATCTTCGGGTTGAGTCCAGTGGGGAACGTGTACAACCTCTGCAGAGCGTATAAACTAATCATGATTAGCCGTGTCCACGGTTACGGACGAACTTTGAGCAACTAGTCAGTACTGTTGATGAATGATCCTGGCAGATGAACACTAAATAATAATTTTGGTGGGAAAGAGTAGCATGGGTTGCTGTGTGTTTTAGGTAGAACTCAACTTAAAACTTTGACTAGTTTAGTTCAGGAGAAAATTGGCTTTCAGCAAAACAAAACCTTAAGCCTTTCCTTTGACTTACCTTGCATGTAGTTGTAGGTCCTTTATATAAACTTTTCCGTGTCACTTGCCGTACAAATCAGATGTACTGACCCGTTGTCGGGCTGTAACCTTCGGTGTTGCAGGTTTTTCAGACGACCAGTAAGGTGCATTTAGGGGTTGCGAGTCTACACTCCGCATGTTCGCTTGTGGATGTTGATGGGACTCCACGTTACTTGCTTTTGCTTCCGCTATATTTATATTGAATAAGCTAGTCTTGAGCTATGCAACTTGTTAATATTTTTACTCTGGATCATACGTTGTAATAATGATACACTTGTACTTTGATATACATCTATGATACTATGTGTGCCAGCGAGTTCGATCCAGGGACTGGCACTTGAGCACAGAGACTTCAATTCTGTGTGAATTGGGTCGTTACAGATGGTATCAGGGCAGTGTGTTGACTGTAGGACGTGACCCTAGAAAATGGATTAGAAAAGACATAGGAATCAAAATATTACTTTATATCACTCTGTCTTATACTTACTTACCTTCTCTATCTCGTATTCATACCTATTCTAATCTTGCCTTACCTCTCTTTGCTTATAGATGTCCACTTTGTCATACCGCGCTATGGCGTTTGGACCTGAGCTCAGGGGGATTTGCCACTACCTGAACATCTACGCGCCAGTCTTTCAGTCGGACATCGTGGAGACAAGGGGAGCTGATGACTACTGGCAAGTGGAGACTTTCATCCTTGGAAGCATGGAGAATGAGGAAAGGGTGATCACGGAGTCATTCAAGGTGCATGCCCTAGAGAAGGAGTGGTGTGTGTGCTTGGCCGCTAACATAGCTCTTGGACGCATTGTGGAGACGTATGCCGCCCGGCTAAAGGGTACGGTGTACGCGGAGATGGCTAAGGTTCTCCCATCGGGAAACACATTGCCAAAGAGGTTCAGGTATGTGCCTGGGGCCATTTGGCCAGGTACAACCAGCTACATCATCCAAAGCCTGGAGAAGCACATCCATTGCCTGGAGAAGTGCACTCAGTCAGACCTCTACACCATTATTGAGTTGCAGCAGAATAACACCAGGCTCAAGAGGGACAACAACAAGCTGAAGAAGGAAAGGTTGGAGATGCAAGCAGAGATAACAAGGCTGAAGGAGAAGATGAAGGCCAATGGAATTGAAGAACCAGAAGAGGAGCCAGAAATAGATACCTCGGCAGAAGAAGAGGAGCCGAGTCCCAAAAGGCGCAACCGCATTAGCGGGCGCGAATACCGCATGCTGTTTAGCAAAGACAACATTAAGAATTACTTCACCGGCAATTAGTTTACTATCGTTATCGTGTTAGCGTATTTGACCATGTCGACTTATTCGGTGTGGCAATACTAGGTTGCTTGAGATACTCTTATGTTATTCTTGGTTGTTGAGGATCTTATATTACCCGTGGTTGTTTTGAGGATCTTATATCAGTTATAAAATATATTTTAAACTATATGGTGTGATATGTGGTGGTTTTCCGTATGAGTGCATTGGTTGATGATTGTTATATGCTTGATGATATGGTGATATTGGTTGGTGAAGTTGATTGGTGATATATGTATTGTATAAATAATGCTTGCCATGATCATAATAAGCATATGGGGTAGGATATATTTCCATAGCTACTTTCTGTCTACAACTTATATATTCTTACCCAACAGATGCCGCCGAGACGTGATCCCACGGGGAATGAGAACAACAACAGTGGAGTGCCAGCTTACATGCAGCAGTTACTTCAAGGACAAGCTCAGCTGATTCAGTTGCTCACGCAGAATATGGGCAACAACAACAATGCGCCGCCACCACCACCTGTGGACACGCTTGCAAGGTTCCTAAGGTTGAATCCTTAGAGGTTCTCTAGCACTCCTGAGCCCATAGTGGCGGATGAATGGCTTTGTTCAGTGGGCCGGAACATGGAGACAGTTGGCTGCACTGAGGCCGAGAGAGTGAAGTTTGCCTCACATTTTCTGGAGGGTCCTGCCACTGCTTGGTGGGAAAACTACTTGCTGACTTACCCCATCGACACCATCACTTGGGCGCAGTTTCAGCCTGCCTTTCGCGCCGCACATGTTTCAGCAGGCGCCATGAGCTTGAAGAAGGAGTTTCGCAGTTTGCGTCAGGGAGGCCGTTTAGTGGCCGAGTATGTTGAGGTGTTCTACAAGCTTGACAGATATGCTCCAGATGATGTCAGGAATGATGCAGCAAGGCAAGAAAAACTCTTGGAAGGGCTGAATGATGAGTTGGGAGTCCAGTTGACAGTGGATACTTTTGCTAACTACCAGGCGCTCATAGACAAAGCTATTGTGTTGGAAGGCAAGCAGCAAGCCATTGAGAACCGCAAGAGGAAGTACAACAACAACAATGGTGGCAAGTATAACTCTGGACCGCATCAGAAGCCACACAATTCTTATGCTGGCAATGGAGGACATAACCATGGACATAACCACAATGGTGGGAATGGACATGTTCACAGTGGAGGACACAACCATCATGGTAGGAATGGTCACAACCATAATGGCCACAACCACCACAATGGTTACAAGAATGGCAATGGCAATGGAAGGAACAATGGGAATGGGAGAAGCAATGGAGCCAATGGGGGAAATGGAAACAACCGTCAGAATGGACAGGAACCAAAGGACTTGAGTAACATCCAGTGTTTCAGGTGCAAGAACATGGGACACTATGCCACAGACTGCCCGGAGTCCAATGGGAATGGAGTCGTCAAGCCCAATCCTTTCAACAAGGGGCATGTGAACCATGTCAACGTGGAGGAGATCTATGATGAGCCTGATGCTGTGATTGGTAAGTTCTTTATCAATTCAGTACCCGCACTTGTTCTTTTTGATTCTGGTGCATCGCATTCTTTCATATCGAGGGTATTTGTGGATAAGCATGAGTTACCTACCATAGTTCTTAAGTCATCTATGCTCATAAGTTCACCGGGAGTGGAAATGTCAGCTAGTTTGGGATGCTATCAGTTGAGCCTAGCCATAGGGAAGCATGTTTTTCCTACGGATTTGATTGTATTGAAGTCACAAGGTTTGGATATTATATTGGGCATGGATTGGTTAGCAAGTACCAAGGTGTTATTGATTGTGCCAGTCGGTCTATCACTCTCAGTACACCGAGTGGACAGAAGATCAGATATGTGTCCAAGTATTAGCATCAGCACGCGCAGGTGAATTCTCTTAAGGGGGGTAGCCTGGATGATGTGCGTGTTGTGAGGGATTATCCGGATGTGTTTCCGGAGGAGTTGCCAGGTATGCCACCAGATAGGGAGATTGAGTTCCTTATTGATTTAATACCAGGCACTGGGCCTATTTCTAAGAGACCGTATAGGATGCCCGCTAATGAACTTGTAGAGTTGAAGGAACAGATCAGAGAGTTGCAGGCAAAGGGGTTCATTCGCCCAAGCTCGTCCCCTTGGGGATCTCCAGTGTTGTTTGTTGAGAAGAAGGATGGAACCCAGAGGATGTGTGTTGATTACCGTTCTCTGAATGATGTTACTATCAAGAACAAGTATCCTTTACCTGTGATTAATGATCTATTTGACCAGTTGGAGGGAGCTTGTGTATTCTCTAAGATTGATCTTCGTTCTGGTTATCATCAAGTGAAGATTCGGGAGAAAGATATTCCGAAGACTGCTTTTAAGGTATGGGTTGTATGAGTATACTGTTATGTCATTTGGATTGACTAATGCTCCTTCATACTTCATGAATATGATGAACAAGGTGTTTATGGAGTTTTTGGATAAATTCGTTGTGGTGTTCATTGATGATATATTGGTGTATTCCAAGAATGAGCAAGAGCATGAGGCACATTTGCGTTTGGTATTGGAGAAGCTCAAGGAGCACAAATTGTATGTCAAGTTCAACAAGTGTGAGTTCTGGTTGAAGGAGGTAGGATTCCTTGGACATGTTGTGTCAGGAGAAGGAGTAGCTGTGGACCCATCCAAGGTTTCAACAGTTACGGAATGGGAGACACCCGCGACAGTTGGAGACATTCGCAGTTTCCTGGGTCTTGCAGGATATTACAGGAGGTTCATTGAGAATTTCTCCAAGCTTGCGAAACTAATGACTGAGCTGTTGAAGAAAGAGAATAAGTTTGTTTGGAGTGAGGCATGTGAGACCATCTTTCAGGAGTTGAAGAAAGGGTTAGTAACTGCACCTGTTTTATGTTTGCCTGATATACATAAGGATTTCCAAGTATATTGTGATGCATCTCGTCGAGGACTTGGTTGTGTTTTGATGCAAGGGGGTAGAGTTGTTGCTTATGCTTCGCGTCAGCTTAAGAACCATGAGCAGAACTATCCTACACATGATTTGGAGTTAGCCGCAGTTGTTCATGCATTGAAAACATGGAGGCAATATCTTGTTGGTAATCATTGTGATGTTTTTACTGATCATAAGAGTTTGAAGTATATCTTTACTCAGAAGGATTTGAATCTCAGGCAGAGTAGATGGCTGGAGCTTATTAAGGATTATGATTTGAATGTACAGTATCATCCTGGTAAAGCAAATGTGGTTGCTGATACATTGAGCCGTAAGAGTCATATCAATGTTGCTAATGTTGAGGATATGCCACGTGAGTTATGTGAGCTGTTCAAGAATCTCGGGTTGGAGATAGTTCCTAAGGGATATGTGGCAACATTGGAAGTGAAGCCAAATCTGTTGGAAAGAATCAGAGAAGCTCAGAAGGGTGATGCAGAAATTGATGAGATAAAAGTGAATATGACCAAAGGGAAAGCAGAGGGTTTCCGTGAGGATGAGCATGGAGCCATTTGGTTTGAGAAGCGCATTTGTGTACCGCAAGATGCAGAGATCGGGAAGTTGATCCTTCAGGAGGCACAAGATTCACCTTATTCTATTCATCCCGGGAATACCAAGATGTATTTGGACTTGAGGGAGAGATTTTGGTGGCCTAGCCTGAAGCGAGAGATAGCTCAATATATTGCATTGTGTGATGTTTTCCAGAGAGTCAAGGCTGAGCATCAGAAGCCAACAGGATTGTTGCAACCTTTGCCTATACCAGATTGGAAGTGGGATCAGATAGGTATGGACTTTATTACTGGTTTACCCAGGACTCGGTCAGGATATGATTCTATTTGGGTGATTGTTGATCGTTTGACCAAGGTTTCTCACTTCATTCCAGTAAATACAACTTATAACAGTGCCAAGCTAGCCAAGATTTATATGTCCAGGATCGTGTGTTTGCATGGAGTTCCAAGCAAGGTTGTGTCTGATAGAGGTACTCAGTTTACTTCGAAGTTTTGGCGTCAGTTGCATGAGACCTTGGGCACTAGGCTGGAGTTCAGTACAACGTTCCATCCTCAGACATATGGGCAGACCGAGAGAGTCAATCAGATCATGGAGGATATGTTGAGAGCTTGTGCGTTGGATTATGGTTCGAGTTTGGATGACAACTTACCGTATGCTAAGTTCTCGTATAACAACAGTTACCAGGCTAGTCTTCAGATGGCACCATTCGAGTTACTGTATGGCAGGAAGTGCAGGACTCCGTTGATGTGGGATGAGGTAGGAGAACGTCAGTTGTTTGGACCTGACCTGATCAGAGATGCCGAGGAGAAAGTCAAGTTGATCCGTGATAGACTGAAGATAGCACAGTCCAGGCAGAAGAGTTATGCAGATGCTAAGCGCAAGGATGTAACCTATGAGGTTGGAGACCGTGCGTATCTCAGAGTTTCACCAATTCGCGGAATCAAGAGGTTTGGGATCAAGGGCAAGTTAGCATCACATGTTTTCGGGCCTTATAAGATCTTGGAGCGCAGAGGAGAGGTAGCTTATCAGTTGGAGTTGCCAGAAGCTTTGTCGGGAGTTCATGATGTGTTTCACGTATCCCACTGAAGAAGTGTCATGCAGAGATGGCATATATTCCTTTGAGAGATACAGTGCCACTTGAAGCAATTCAGTTGGAGAGTGACTTGACTTATGAGGAGAAACCTATGAAGAATCTGGAGACTGCAGAAAGAGTTACCCGCACCAATACGATCAGGCTATGCAAGGTTCAGTGGGATCATCATACCGAAGAGGAAGCAACTTGGGAGCGTGAAGAAGATCTAAAGCAAGACCACCCGCATCTCTTTGCTAGCCAGCCCGAATCTCGAGGACGAGATTCATTTTAAGGGGGGGTAGGTTTGTAACATCCCAATTTTCTAAATTCGGATATTAATAGATCATCATATGCATCTCATGCTGCTTCCGCATTTTTCTGTAGATTTAAAATCTTTTTAAACATTTTTCAACACATGGCAGTTCGCTGGAGTGTCGGGACCCGGGGTTTGCGTATGTAATTCCAGTCACAATTCAATCATATGGAGAGCCGAGAGCCATACCAACTTGTCTAAGCAGACAAGTCCAAGTACAAGACACTCTCGGAAAGCTCGAACATGAGGGGCATCCCATCCAGGCCGGATTATCAACTGAGATGGGTCCTCATCGTCCGCTCACAAGTCTAAATGATTATGGGTGGTGAAATCCCATACTCATAGACAAGTCGCCTCAAGCATATTATCGATTGAATCCTAAGACTTACATAAACAGACTCCAGACCGATCTCTTAGTCGGGGTCTCGGGCGGGCTCAATCATACAACAAAGTGTGCCACGTGACAGAGTCACAAGCAATCGCATCGCGATGCCCCAAGTGTAGGAGATTGCGCGATAGAAAACAAAAATTTTCTAAGGGCCACTTGGTGTATAAAAGACCGCCGGCGAGAGCACAACTAAGGTATCGAACCCCACACATGACATGCACGATATAAACATACACGCAGCATGCATGCCAAGTGTATAACAACAGGTAACACAACATGAACTCTACAAACTCATAGTTTTATTGCATCTTCTAAACAGAGCAGATATAGTAGTGTTACAAGCAGAGATCACATCACTGTGATCTAACATTACATCATACAACAACGGAAGCAAATTATGTCTTAGTAAAGACAAGGTTAACAAATGGCTTAAGAAGCCTTTAAGAAAACACAACGACCCTCCAGAGGGACCAGGCTGCTGTCTGGGACTACAATACTTCGTCGACGTCGAGATTGAGGGGGAGTCCACCATCAGGGTCAGTGGTCTCGTCTCTAAAACATAGAATAAGCAAACGTGAGTACAAAGTCGTACTCAGCAAGACTTACGTCAGAACTATATTACTCATGCTCAGGTATCAAGGTAAAGGCAAGTGGGGTTGTAATGCAGAAAGCTTTGACTTGGCTATCCTGTACTACGACTACATAGAGTTGAGATGAGAGGCGCACACGAGTCCATCTAATCTTGATCACCACATCAATACACAACAATGGATCCTTCCTCTACATCCCCACGAGGAAGCAACCCAAAGCACTCACACTTATCTTGAGATTTTTAGAGTATCCATTTGAGTTGTCTAATAATCAAGTAAAGATCTCCAAGTAGTCCATAACTGCGGACACGGCTATTCGAATAGTTCATTAACCCTGCAGGGGTGTACTTCTTCACATACGTAGCTACCACTTATCGCCTAGAACTCGTCACCTTCAAGCGGTGTCGGCGAGGATAGTACCACGACACTTACCTCACGGCTCCAACTCTAGTCCAGGGGATCGCCTATCTGAGTATGTACCCCATACGGGAATCCGGCCGGGGTTTCCGTTCAGGACCCAGACGATGTATGGACGGTCCGACAAGCCCAACTCGACGGATGGTTCTGCGCTTGCCTAAAACCGTGCTACGTTATGAAAGAAAATAGAATAACAATTACCACCTTGTTGCATGTGTTCACTACGATCCCGATACATCACCCAGATGGATGAACTTCATTGCAAACAACTCTAGCATGGCATAGCATAACATGGATGAAGGGCCACATGATGAACACAAACAATCTTGTATCTGCTAGGTTGAGGTTTGCTTAATACTGTGGTAGCAATGATAGGTCATGCAAAGGATGGGTTCAACTAGCGGTAGAACAGTAACATGCGAATCACCTAATCATGCATAAGAGAACAAGAGGGAAATTGGGTTTTTATAGATATGATCAAAGGGGGTTTGCTTGCCTTATTGTCGAGACTCGGGGTGCCACTCTTCGGAGAGAACAGGGACTACGTCCGGCGATGGATCTATCGAGAAGAAGCAAACACCGAGACAACAAAGTATAAACATCACATTGCAATGCACATTCAAGAATGAAACATGGCATGGTACTGATGTGATCTAGGTTCAATTTGCAACAAGTTAATTGAAGTTGATTTGAATAATAAATTCAAATTCAAACTCCAAATGTGGTTCAAATTAGCCAAAGTTGCATTTCCTAATGTTTGGATATGGTAAACCATGTTGTCATGTGTATGATATGCCTCTGATGTTCATGTGGTAAGGTTGGCTTTGCAAAGATTTAATTTGAAATGATTTAAACATTTATTTTGAATTATTCCAAATAATCCATATAGCTAAATGCTACTGGTCCATCATCATAGATGTGTTTTTCATCCATGATAATATGATATTTGGAATCCTTGCATTTTTCTGATGATTTTTCATATATTACACTTTTGATTTGGAGTTATGGTTTAAAAGTTATTGAATTTCAAAGATTTAATCATTTTCTGGAAATTCTGTTAAATAAGAAATCGATTTATTGCGCAAGGATGACATCAGCATGACGCAAGGGGGGGGGGGGGGCTGACCAGTCAACCTGATGCCTGACCCCTACCTGTCATCGTCTCTGGGGTTAACCCCGTTTAATTAAAATGACAGGGGATTAGGGGGGCCCAGGGCCCACTTGTCTGTGAGACAGAGAGGGATTAGGAGGGGGGGGGGGGTTAGCCCCTAATTACACTAGCCGGCCGACGGCTAACCGGCGGCAGCCACAGGATGCGGCGGCGCCCACTGGAGAGGGTGGCTCCGGCCACGGGAGCCACGGCAAGGGCACCAGAGCGTGCCCCTTGCACGTGCGCACCCAGGGGAGGCGTCGCGCGCACCGGAGGGGGCCGGAGGCCACGGCGGGGACGAGCTCCCGCGGCGGCCGAGCTCTGGCTCCGACGAGCTCATCGTTAGGGGCATCCCGGAGAGAAACGGAGGGGCAGGGAGGAAACAGAAGCTCACCCTGAGCTTGAAGGAGGCGCCAGCGAGGTCGGGGAGGTCCGGTAGGCGGTGAATTCGGAGGGAGTAGCCACGGCGGCCGGCGGCGAGTCGACGAAGAGGGCGGCGTCCTCGGGGCCTCCTCGGCGCAATTGAGCGACCACGGTGACGAAGACGGCGATGGAGGACATCCTGGACAAGCTGGGGCGGCGGAAGAAGGCCAGTGGCCGCGGTGGCGCACGGCGGCGAGCTATGGGGCGCTCGGGCTCTCACGGTTTTTCGCCGGAGGGAGAGGGGAAAGGGGTCCAGAGGAGGGGGAATGGATGAGGGCTTCCAGCCGCTTCTCCTCGCGGGGATAGGGACAAGGGGGAGGAGGCTGCGCTGGCCAGAAGCAGGAGCTGGCGGCCATGCGAGGCGCACGGTCCAGCCGTCCCTCCTTCTGGCAGAGGAGGAAGACGACACCGAGGCCAGCTGGGCTGGGCCAAGCCTCTGGGCCAGGTGGGCCAGAAGGTGAGGAGGTAAGCTGCTTCCCTTTTTCTTTTATTTCTTTTTATTGTTTCTTTTTCTTTTGTTTTGTTTTGTTTTTTATAACAAAACATTTTTATAAAACCCTGATATTTTTATTGGGGCTACATATGACTGATATAAAGCCACACCCAAGTTTTCAGGATTTTTGGAGTTCAAATAATTTGAATCCAATTCAAATATGAATAAAATTTAATTTCCAAGCCTCTCTTTGAATATTTGAAAAATCCATGAGCATGGGTTTGACTCCAAATCATTTTTAAAATGATCATACTCATTTATAGGACTTTTCAAAATTGTTTGGAGGAATTTTGGAAAAACTTTTTATCTGGCCTTTTAGTTAAATTATTTTTGAGGCTTTTCCAAATCCCCAATTATTAAACCAAGGAAATTAAACATGATGCAATTATTCTAGTAATAAAAGCACATACCAAAACTAGGGTTGTGACAACTCGCCCCCACTCAAAAGAATCTCGTCCCGAGATTCAGAAGTAGTCGGGAAGAGGGTGGGGTACTCGACTCGGAGACGGTCTTCTCGTTCCCAGGTGGCTTCCTTCTCAGAATGATTGGACCACTTCAATTTAAGGTACTTGATCTTCTGACGTCGGGTGGTGCGGCTTCATCGAGGATACGGACAGGATAGTCTCGATAAGACAGATTTTCTTGGAGGTCAAGCGTTTCGTGGTCTACTTCGCGGATGGGGTCCTTGAAGCAACGCCTGAGTTGAGATACGTGGAAGACATCGTGAACCTGAGAAAGATGCGGGGGTAGTTCAAGTTGGTAGGCAACTTCTCCACTTTTAGCTAGAATGCGAAAGGGGCCTATGTAACGTGGGGCCAATTTGCCTTTGATACCGAAACGATGGGTTCCCTTCAGAGGAGTAACCCGGAGGTAAGCCTTCTCGTCCATCTCGTAACTCTCTGGCCTATGATGACGATCATAGTAGCTTTTCTGACGAGACTGGGCGGTTTTCAATTGCTCATGAACAATGCGAACCTTTTCTTCTCCTTCCTGGATCATATCCGGTCCAAAGAATTTTCTTTCACCGGTCTCTGACCAGTTCAATGGTGTTCGACATTTTCGTCCATAGAAAAATTCAAAGGGTGCCATGCCCAAGCTAGATTGGAAGCTGTTGTTATAAGAAAACTCGGCGAATGGAAGAGATTTCTGCCAACTCTTTCCGAATGAGATAACACAGGCTCTGAGCATGTCTTAGAGAATTTGATTGACTCTTTCTACTTGACCACTTGACTGGGGATGAAAGGCAGTGCTAAAGGAGACATGGGTTCCCATAGGCTTTTGAAAACTTTCCCAAAATCGAGAGGTGAAAAGACTTCCACGGTATTAATTGATTTCCAAAGGAACACCATGGAGAGAAACGAGCAGTTATAGTCTCGCGAACAGGAAGGAAATGAGCAACCTTGGAAAGACGGTCAATGACCACGAAGATGGCATTGTTTCCTTTCTGAGACTTTGGAAAGCCAGTGATGAAATCCATACTGACTTTATCCCATTTCCACTCAGGAATGGCTAAAGGTTGAAGAGTACCAGCAGGTATTTGATGCTCTGCTTTCACACGACGACAAACATCGCACTCAGCAACAAATTGAGCGGTTTCTCGCTTCATCCTAGTCCACCAAAATCTCTGGCGCAGATCTTGATACATCTTAGTACTACCAGGATGAATTGAGAGAGGGGTGTCATGGGCTTACTTAAGGATCTGCTACCTTAGATTCCTATTCTTCGGAACTACCATCCTATTCTCGAAATACACAGTACCTTCATGGTCTAGGGTAAAACATTTTGCCTTTCCGTTAGCAATGTTCTGTTTGATATACTGGATACCTCGAGCACGTTGTTGAACAGCTTTGATTTGATCCTCAAGGGTTGGTTTCACAATCAAGGTGGAAAGGAATCCATGAGGAACAATCTCGAGATTGAGCTTTCGAAATTCCTCATAGAGAAGTGGTTGATACTGTTGTAACATGAGGTTGTTACAATACGACTTACGACTTAGTGCATCAGCCATGACAAATGGCTTTGCCTGGGGTGTATGAGATACTCAAGTCGTAATCTTTTATCAACTCTATCCAGCGTCTTTGCCTGAGGTTAAGATCTGGCTGGGTGAATATGTATTTGAGGCTTTGGTTATCGGTATAGATTTCACAACGATTACCAAGGAGGTAATGTCGCCAAGTCTTCAGGGCATGAACTACGGCAGCGAGTTCAAGATCATGGGTAGGATAGTTCTCTTCATGTGGATGCAACTGGCGTGAAGCATAAGCTACCACATGTCGATCTTGTATAAGTATGCATCCTAACCCTTGCCGTGAAGCATCACAATAGATCTCGAAATCCCTTTTGGTGTCTGGAGGTGCAAGTACGGGTGCAGAAGTCAATCTTCTTTTTAGCTCTTGAAAGCTTTCCTCGCACTTGGGAGTCCATTGGAATTTCTTATCTTTCTTGAGGAGTTCAGTAAGAGGCTTTGCAACTTTAGAAAAGTTCTCGACGAAGCGGCGACAATAGCTTGCTAGGCCAAGAAAGCTTCTAACTTGCTTAACCGATTCAGGTGGAGTCCATTCAAGGACGGCCTGAACTCTCTCGGGATTGACTGCAAAACCTTTCGCAGAAATTACGTGGCCTAAGTAGGTCACTTCTGGAAGCCAAAATTCACACTTGGAGAACTTGGCATAAAGGCGATGCTCTCTAAGTTTCATCAATACCAGCCTAAGATGTTCTGCGTGCTCTTCTTCGTTCTTCGAGTAGATGAGAATTTCATCAAGATAAACCACAACAAATTTATCTAAGTACTCCATGAAGATCGAATTCATCAAGCGCGAGAATGTGGCGGGGGCATTGGTCAAACCGAAGGACATGACAGTGTACTCATAAAGACCATAACGAGTAGTGAAAGTCGTCTTGGGAATGTCCTCGTTTCTGATTTTGATTTTATGATAACCTAATCTCAAATCCATCTTGGAGAAGACAAAGGATCCAGCAAGTTGATCATAAAGATCATTGATCCTGGGAAGTGGGTACTTGTTCTTTATCGTCGCTAGATTTAGCGGGCGATAGTCTACGCACATCCTTTCTGTTCCATCTTTCTTCGTTACGAACAGAACGGGGCAACCCTATGGCGATGAGCTAGGGCGGATGAAGCCTTTTGCCAACGAAGCTTCCAGTTGGATTTTAAGCTCAGCTAACTCATGTGGGGCCATCCTATATGGGCGTCTGGAAATTGGGGCTGTGCCTGGTATAAGATCTACAATGAAATCCACACACCTGTCGGGTGGCATTCCCGGCAGCTCTTCTGGAAAGACATCCGGAAAGTCACAAACTATCGGAATATCTTCAAGGTTGGGAAGGGGATGCTCATTCAACGAATATAGCTAGGTTTCTGAACCTTGAGATGTGAAATGGACTATCTTGCCGGAAGGATGAGTGAGTTGGACTGATTTAGTGGCACAATCAATCTTGGCACGGTGTTTGGACAACCAATCCGTACCTAAGATGATATCTATATCTGAAGATTTGAGGGCTATGAGAGAAGCAAGGAATACAACATCCTCAACAGCAATTTCATTGTCATGACTTACCCTACTGGTACGCCATGTGGATCCTGGAGTTTTAATCATGAAAGGGTTAGGCAACTCCTCAAATGAAATGTCATGCAGGAGTGCGAACTTTTCAGACAAAAAGGAATGAGAAGCTCCAGAATCAAATAGAACAGAAGCAGGTTTGGAGTTGACAGGAAGTGTACCGAGTACAACCTTAGTATCCTCTTGGGCTTCTTTGATGGTGGCATGGTTCACACGTCCGTATTCAACAATAGCGGACTTGGCTTTGGAAGGCTTTGGTGGCTTAGCTTTGGCTTTATGTTTTGGACGAGGAGGAACATTCTCTTGCAATGAACACTGTCGTGCAATGTGGCCAGGATTATCACACTTGTAGCTGTTGGATATATGCTCTAGAGGCAAATAATATATGATTATTCCAATATATCTAAGCAAGTTCATAACCAGTTTCATACCATGCTAGAACTGTGTCAGTGAAACAATGATGCAGGTGTGGTATAGAAACCCCCAGACTTCCTAGTTAGCCTCTACATCGATAACTAGTTCATGGTCAACATGATGATCGTGGTTTCGCGATCATGGAAAATTAAGTCTCTTGACTATGAGGTCACCTCACTGGTTAAGTGACGTGGTGAACATTACCCAAAGTAAGCATTACAGCATGATCAAATCTTATGAAGGTTCAGTGTTGTAATTACAGAACGTGGTAGACCGTTCCTTTGACTGTGAGTACGTGCATAATCACCATCTTCCCGGATGCTTTGACTTACATCCCACCACCTGATTGAAATATGCGGGTCATAACGGTTGTATCTTAGGTATTCCGTGGAGATATGTTGAGGAGTATTGTTACAAGAGCGGGATTTGTCAATCCATATAATGGATAGATACTCGGGGCCCACTCGGTGAGATTCCATCCATAAAGCTGCGCAGCGTGTGACTAGGTCACGGGGATGAATATCGCGGGAACGAGTGAATAAGGATTTGTTCGGAACGAGGTTGAACCAGACATAGGATGTCATTGATCGAATCTCAGAACAATCCAGTATCGCTAACAAAGGGAATGCTATACGGCGTAAGGTCCAATCGGTGTTGATATCCGGAATGCACAGGGGTCATTATGGGCATCCAGGTCCCGCTGATGATCATTGACCATAGCCTCTGCGAGGTCATGACTGGAGTGTTCTCGGACCGTAGGGTAACACACTTAAGGGCTCGATGAAATCGGAGACCTTTTCGGAACCATCGGAGCAACCAGAGAATAAAGGAAACAATATCGGAGAAGTACCGTGTTGAACCGAAACAAGTTCGGAGTGAACCGGAAGGTGTTCCGGAGCACCGGGAGATGGAATATTATGTTTTAGTTATTAATTAATTGAATTAATAATTAAAATCATTTTATTTCTAATTAATATGTGCTATGGGCCTTAGTGGAGAAAAAGGCCCATTAGGGGAATTAAAAGGGAAAAAGAAAAAGAAAAAGAAGGGGGAGGCGCCATGGGCCCTAGGGCCCATGAGGGGTGCGCCCCCTGCTCCCTTGGCCGGCCAACCCCCCTTAGCAAGGGACTTTAGTCCCACATTGCTCAGGGAGGGGGGTTGACTCCCTCCCCTCTGCCTATATATAGATAGCCAGGCTGCACATATTTAATACACAGAAATTCGTGAGAAAATAAATATTACTCCGAATTGAGATCGGTTTTCTCCGGTCTTCTCCCTTCCCTTGTCTCTTTCACGGTGGACTCCCTAGTGTGAGTCTATAGTGGAATTGAGGCTTCTCTTCTAGAATCGGAGGCCATCGTGCTGCCGAAGCTCCGTCCGGAGGTGTGCTTCCGCCACCTCCGCTGGATCGGAGAACGGAGGTCGTCATCGAGTCTCGTACGTGTGCGAGTACTACGAGGTGCTGCACGTGTGGCACTACACCCATCCGGGTGCTCAACACAGCCAGGGGGCTGTGAAACTTGATCGGCTACATCTACCACGTTTGCGGGAACGTTTCCCGCGCAACGGACTACACCCCGAGGTATGTTATTTCCGCACTACTTTCCGTTACGGTAATACGGCTAGCTAGATCTTGGGTTATGGGAACGCTAGTTAGAAAAATTTGTGTTTTCTGCTGCGAACCCCAACAGTAGCACAATCGGGTGTTAGGTTGTGGAGGTTGGGTGGCAAGCTCTCTACTATCTTTCTGGGTTTTCTTGCTTTGTGGAGATGGTCTTGGAATCAAGTGCGAAGGAATGGCACTAGTTGGGATCCAAAATCGACGTTTCTGAGAACCCAAACTAGAAGAGGAAGCAAGATCACGATCACGCTTGCGAGACTCTTCAAAGACCTCATTTCCATGCTCAGCTCTGAATGATCTATTGACCAAATCCTCGAAGTTGACGAATTCAAGGAGATTGAGATCATGACGAAGGACAGGGCTAAGTCCCTTGCTGAACCTTGCCTGCTTCTTGGCATCGGTTGATATCTTGTCAGGGGCATAACGAGAAAGACGATTGAACTCGGTCCTGTATTGATGAACAGTCATATTTCCCTGAGATAGGTTGCAGAACTCTTCCCTCTTTCTTTCCATCAGCTCATCCAGAATGTGGTACCCTTGGAAGGCATCACGGAACTCCTGCCAAGTCACTACGTGACCATCAGGCTGCATTGCAACAAAACTTTCCCACCATTCACCAGCAGCACCTTCCAGAAAGTATGCCGCGAACATCACACGATCATCTGGAGAAACATGCACCGTCTCAAGCTTACGCTCGATGGAACGGAGCCAATCATCGGCATCAAGGGGCTCAGATGAACATCGGAAAACTGGCGGGTTCAAAAGGATAAAATCCTGGATGGATATTACCGTATCTCGCTGAATAGAAGTATTCTTCTCAATGAGCTCCAAAAGGCGTGTTTGATCACGTCGATTTCGCTCAGCCTCCATCATGATTTCCGCTGCAGAAGGCGGTGAAGGAGGATCATCATCACCACTTTGATTACCATTACCAGATTCAACACATCTAGTTCCACCTGACATTCTGTGTGATAAAAATCAACAATCAGAGTAGGATTTATGATGGAATCAAAGCAAAGATGATATAATTTAAGATCGGACAAGATTGTAATGCAAAAGCATTGGAATCACTGGAAACACGGGACAAATCGGACAGCATAACGGCTGTACCGGGGTGGAAAAATGAATCAATCTGCAAGAATGATCAGAACCTTCTCAAAAGGCTCGAAGGGATGGTGACTCTAGACAACCAAAACATTCCTATAGCTAAGGAGAAGCAAACAACGAGATGTTCTAGTATAGACATAGAAGAGCCTAGTCCTATCTTCCCGTAGAAAAGATGAGGGTGACTCAGAACTCAGATCGATGAGGGTAAGGAGAAAAATGAAGCCTTACGTTGTTCCCTTATAACCAAAGTAACTATATAACTATAGAATGCTAGACTCGACTTCGGCCAAGGTTTACTAATCCTACAGGCAGTCCTGCTCTGATACCAAGTCTGTCGGGACCCGGGGTTTGCGTATGTAATTCCAGTCACAATTCAATCATATGGAGAGCCGAGAGCCATACCCACTTGTCTAAGCAGACAAGGACAAGTACAAAACACTCTCAGAAAGCTCGAACGTGAGGGGCATCCCATTCAGGCCGGATGATCAACTGAGATGGGTCCTCATCGTCCGCTCACAAGTCTAAATGATTATGGGTGGTGAAATCCCATACTCATAGACAAGTCGCCTCAACCATATTATCGATTGAATCCTAACACTTACATAAACAGACTCCAGCCCGATCTCTTAGTCGGGGTCTCGGCCGGGCTCAATCATACAACAAAGTGTGCCACGTGACAGAGTCACGAGCAATCGCATCACGATGCCCCAAGTGTAGGAGATTGCGCGATAGAAAACAAAAAATTTCTCTCACATGCGGAAGCAACATCCAAGATCCAATCTAGAAGATGCTAGTAACAGGGAGAGTAGGTCATCATACCCTCGAAGAACACGCGCGTTGAACGTTTATTTCAACGCAGCTTGGTGAAGTTGTTGGTGAAGTTCGATCCGATCAGCACTGCAAACGAGAAGTACCTCCGGAGGCTTGCACACATACAGCTCGATGACGTCTCCTTCTTCTTGATCCAGCAAGCAAGAGGGAGAAATAGATGGGATCAATTCCAGTAGCACAACGGCGTGGTGGTGGATATGGTGAAGAGTTTCCCGCGGGCAGGGCTTCGCCAAGCGATGCACGTGAGGGAGGAGGAGGTGTGGAAGGACTTGGGGTGTTCTTGGTGAGCCTCTCCCCTCTCTTATATAGGCAAGGAGGTTTTAGCCACTTCAATTCCCAAGTGATGAAACCCCTTCTCTCATTAAAAAGATGGTAACACCTTTCTTTTAAGAGTGGTAACCCTCCCATTGAAGGGCTTCCCATTTATTGGCATAATAAACCAAGGAGGGCTGGTCACATGGACTATTGGACCACCCTTGGTCGTCCAAAACAGGTGGGGCCCATAGTGGGACCCTCCGGAACCTTCTAGAACATTCCGACACTGCCGAAAAAATCCTGAACTTTTCCGGAACCCTGAAATCAACTTGCCTTATATAAATCTTTACCTCTGGACTCTTCCGGAGCTCCTCGTGATGTCTAGGATCTCATCCGAGACTCTGAACAATATTCGAACACCATTAATAAAATTATCCCAGAGCTATTCTCTCTGATCAATAACCATTAGAACGTGCAGACATGATCGAGACATCTCTCTGATCAATAACCATTAGAGGGACCAGGATATCCGTAATGACTCCCACACATTCAACGAAGATCTTTATCGATTGAACCACTATGTCGTGGATTACTATAATCCGTACACAATTTCCTTTGTCACACGATATTTTACCTACCCGGGATTCGATCGTCGGTATCGCTATACCTAGTTCAATCTCGTTACCGGTAAGTACTCTTTACTCGTTCTGTAATACAACATTCTCTGTGACTAACTCATTAGTCACGTGCTTGCAAGCGTTACCGAATGTCCATTACCGAGTGGGCCCAGAGTATATCTCACCGTCACACGGAGGGACAAATCCCAGTCTTGATTCATGTAATTCAACAAGTGCTTTCAGAGATACCCGTAAGACATCTTTATGATCACCCTGTCACGATGTGATGGTTGATATCCCCAAAGTATTCTTCCGGTACCCGGGAATAACATAATCTCATGGTCTAAGAAACATGATACTTGACAATAAAAGGCATGACAGTATAAACTTAATGAAACGATCAATATTGTTATGCTTAGTTGGGTCTGTCCATCACGTCATTCTTCTAATGACATGATCCCATTAATTAATAAACAACTCAGTTTCATGGTTAGGAAACCATAACCATCATTAATTAACGAGATAGTATAGTAGAGGCTTACTAGGGACGCGGTGTTGTTTATGCAACCACACATGCATTATGTTTCCGGTTAATACAATTATAGCATGGAAAATAAACATATATCATGAACCCGGAAATATGATAATAACAATTTTATTATTGCCTCTAGGGCATATTTCCAACACCAAGCTGCGCACATCTAAGGGCCACTTGGTGTATAAAAGACCGCCGGCGAGAGCACAACTAAGGCATCGAACCCCACACATGACATGCACGATATAAACATACACGCAGCATGCATGCCAAGTGTATAACAGCAGGTAACACAACATGAACTCTACAAACTCATAGTTTTATTGCATCTGCTAAACAGAGCAGATATAGTAGTGTTACAAGCAGAGATCACATCACTGTGATCCAACATTACATCATACAACAACGGAAGCAAATTATGTCTGAGTAAAGACAAGGTTAACAAATGGCTTAAGAAGCCTTTAAGAAAACACAACGACCCTCCAGAGTGTAACACCCTCAGTTGCTGTAACAGTAATCATCATCACTGTTGATCATCACTGTTGGATTATCACTGTTTGATCTCCCTTGTACTTGATAAAACTTTGTGATGCTAATGATCAAACCTTGTTGTGGTTGATCAACACCCCATGCACCATGTACTTGAGCCCTTGGGATCAAAACCCAAAGCCAAATGCACCTTTCTCATATAACAAACCAAACCCTAGTTGAAACTACTTTAAATGGAAAATAAAACAAAAGTGCTCAAATAAAGTTGTTCCAAAAATCATGGAACTATTTTTGTAAATTTCCTAAAATCATTATAATCATGTTGGACCAACTTTGGTAATTTTTGGAGTTGCAGAAAATTCCAAACAATTCAAACAGTAGGTTAAAACCCCTACTTTGGGCTTTTAATAATTAAAAGAAATACCTAATGATTTTATTATACTACAAATTTTTTTGTGGCGCCTCAGTAATATGTAACACTAATTTACAAACACCAGAAACATTTTACAAAAATAGGGAGGCAGTTATTTTTTTGTTGCAACAAAGATCTAAAGAATACAAAACGAAAAGATATTGGAAAAAACGCTATCTACCGCCCTGTGCAACGGCCCACCTAGCCCAGGCCCACCCCCCACGGATGTCTTCTTCCCCCCAACCACCCCCACCTGCTCCCGTACGGCGGCCGCCGTGGGCACGCCGCTGCCAGGCCGGCCCCGCCTTTCACCTGCTCCCTGCCGCCGCGGTCGCGATAAGAACGAAGCCCCCGACCCCCTGGACACCCTCCCCCTCTCCTTCCCCTCCTCCTCTTCTCTCACGCCTCGGGAAAAGATCGCCGAGGGCCGTCGTCGCCATTGCCGTGGCCAAGCGCGGCCAACGTGCTCACGCCGCCTCGCCGTGTTGTCCAGGAGCCGCCTCGCCGTAGACTACGTCACCCACCGCTAGGAATCGAGCCCGAGTCCACCACATCGAGCGCTACTTCACCGACTTCGTCTTCGGCTCCGGCGGGATCCGCGACGAATTCCGGCAGCTCCAAGCCCTCCCCGAGCCCGCTGCCCTCCTCTACACCTCCTCGGTGAGCTGCTGCACCATCGCCAAGTTCCCCCGTGGCCCCATTTGCGCCGTTGCCATCCCCGCCATTGTAGCCGTGAGCTCGCCGCCGTGGTGGGGTTCGCCACCGTGGCGTAGAGCCCGCGTTTGGCATGCCATACGCGTCGTCGCGTACTGCATGCTCCCCTGAGCCGAAACCAGTAGCACCCGCCCAACCCAACGCGCTAGAAGGACGTCCCCGTCGGGTCCGTGTACTGGCCTCCGCCATCGTCGACCGTGGCGTCGTCTCCGACCACCTCCGGCCACGGGATAGCCACCGTTCGACGCGCGAGGAGCCCCTCTTCCGAACACCACCAACCACGCCTCCTCCCGTGTGTTATGACGAGCGCCCGGCCAACGCTGGCGTGCTCTGCCTCGCCATCGGCGAGTTGTGCGGCTGACCAGTGGGGCCCCCACGTCAGAAAAGTGATTAGGGGTTAATCTCACCCCTAATGGGCCACTGACAGTGGACCCCCCCGGCTAATTACTCTGTTAGGTTAACTGAGAAGTTTAACTGAATAATAAACCCCCACAGTCACTGACATGTGGGTCCAGAGACCTTTTCTAATTTAATTAAATGTTTTATAAATAACAGAGGCTGACATGTGGGTCCCACATGTCAGCACTGTTCTGGATAATGTTGTGGATAATGTTTTGGATAATGTTTAAATAAATAATAAAATAAATCCAAAAAATCATTTAAATTGATTTAAACTTTGAAATTTAATAACTTTTAAACCGTAACTCGGAGTCAAAAACTTTATACATGGAAATTGATCAGAAAAATATAACGAATACGAATACGCTATCCGTATGTCTACCACACCCCCCTAACACAACAAACATCGAACATTCCCCCTCCGAACCGTCTGTCCGATAAATTGTCCGGTACTGTTAGAGTGCCCGGATGAATTTATTCCGAACACGAAAGTTGTCCGGAATGGTTCAACTAACACGGATACACCCCCCTTATGTTGTTCCGGTAACCACGACACCTCCGGCTTGATCCTTCCCCCTCCGGTCACCCTGTCCGGTAATCATCTGGAGCCGGTAGTTCATCCCCAGATGAATTCCCGCTCCGAGCATATTGCATTGCACTACATTAGAACCCCGTTTACATTTCATCTGTTATGTCTTGCATTTGTATTGCTATTAGTGTTGTGTATTTATTGTTTCTTTCCCCCCCCCCTTTAATCTCCGGTAGACCCCGCTGCTGCCGTCGACTACACCGCTGCTGAGTACGACTACGTCGTCGACGACCCTACTACTACCGTCGAGCTTGCAGGCAAGCAGAGCCATTCTCTTCCCCAGATATCGCCTATCTTTCCGTACTTTTCTTGCACTAGGCATTGTTACTGCTGCTGCTACGATTACAATCCTATTCAACTGCATAGCCTGAATTTTGTCGCCCCTTGATGGGCCTTCCTTTATCCTATGCTGCCTATTATTATTATTATGCATTATTCAGCAGTGAGCCCTGCGCATTGTTAGCTAGGATTAGATAGCGGGCCGTGATCACTCAGGGGAGTGAACGCGGATACAAATATTATAACTGCACAGGTACGGTACAATGCAGACACCGTCTAAGGCCCCTACCTGGGTTATGCCTAGTCACCTCAAGTGTGAGCTATCAAGGAGTAATCCTTGAACTCCACTCGAGGCTGACTTTGTCTTGCCGCCGTAGGGTCCTGAACGACGATTGTCCTTCAGGTAAGAAGTCGGGCGACCCAACGGTGCTCGCGAGAGGTATTGCGACGGGACGACAGGGAGGGTACGACCAGTGTACCGGTGTGCTTGGCCCCTGGTCGTTGGCCGCGAGAGTTACCAAACCACGAAAGTCGAGCTCCTCCAGGAGCACACGCAAGACAAGGTAAGGAGACGGTTCACCTTGTTGGTAACCGCAGTGACTTGGTGGGACGACGGGGCAGGCACCGATGTACCGGTGGTCCAGGCTGCTGTCGTTGTCCGCGGGTCGATTAAGTCGAGGCAACGATAACGGTTGTCATGCAGGTTAATTAAAATACTAAATGGTTCAGTGAATGTCTTAAGTTGGCTATATGCCATGTACGCACTACCTACCCGTGGGAATTACGATTTTATGGGCTCCTCTGCTTCGTAGTGTCGTCTGAGGACTCTTCAGACGTCAGCAGTACCGCGGGTTGATTGCCGGGAAGTGCGCTGTCTTCTTTGGCTCGAGCTGTGTTGTTTTTGTTACGGCTTCCCGGCCACCCACGCACCGTGCAGGAGTACGTCAGGGTTGGGGTCCAAGGCCCTGAGTACTTAGGATTTAGACCGGCGGATGGCCTCTCTGTTGAATTTGAAAGATGGGCTAGGAAGTGTCGGATAGCCTCGGTGGAGCGTTCCCTAACAAGGTTCCCGCCACCCTGGAGATCCGTGCGTGTAGCGTAACACAAGTGCACCCCTGCAGGGAAGATTAATCTATTCGCATAGCCGTGTCCACGGTAACAGGACGCTTTATGCTGAAGCTGGATCTTACCACTAGAAACTATTATTAAACTGTATGGTTCCGGGTTCTCTTCCTCGCGGGGATGTCGAGGAGGTGAACTCAGAGGCATTGCTAATTATTACAATTTATTATTATACAATGCTGCAACAACTTCTGCTGCATTGTTACTTTATTCTTTATATAAACTGTTGGCTGATTCTTACCTCATCCTGCAAGACATCGTCGGAAGATGCTAGTCTTCGATAGGCCTAGCTTCTTACCCTTGTTCTGAATTTCTGACTTTCAGTCCACTATATACAGCCTCTTCTTTCCGTTGATACCATGCATAATGCTTAGTAGCGGACGTAAGACTCGCGGGTATACTAGATACTCACCTGCTTTATTTCCTTTACTGTTTTGCCTGATCGGCCGCTGCAGCAGACCTTGGAGCCCAGGAGCAGGAGTACCCCGGAGGCGCCTACTACGACGTCGAGTTCCCCGTCGACCAGGAGTAGTTCGGTGGATCCCAGGCAGGAGGCCTCGCCTTTTCGTTCTGTATCTCTGATGTGATTTGTGCTAGCCTTCTTAAGGCAAAACTTGACTAACTATGTCTGTACTCAGATATTATGTCTTGTATGACTTATATATTCGGGTCCGCGTGACCCCCTCTATTGTAATATATTTGTTTATCCTTTTGTGTTTAGTGTTGTGCTGTGATATTATCACCGTGGCACCCTAATCTCAGTCGTGTACCCTGTGTGTATGATTACTGTACACGGTCTGATTTTGGGGGCGTCACAAGTTGGTATCAGAGCCGACTGCCTATAGGAAGCCACCCCACCACTACTTGGTCGAAGTTGAGTCTAGACTTTGAAAGAACTATTTTGCTAACTTAACATTTGGCTTACGGGCCCACATCGATGTCACTACGTGTGATATCTATGGTATTAGGATCCTTTTCTCCTTACCTATGCTCTGGGAATCTGCTCTCTTATCCTTGCTGGTAAGTTTTACAAAAGCTGACATTAGGATCACGTTCTCTTGATTCCACCCGGCGTTTTTGGTGCTTCCCCCCATTGATTGAGTCGAGTCGCAGGCGTCGTACGCCAGATCCCAGACCGCGGATCCCATTCTCATTCTGGGCAGGCCGCGCGTTCTCTGGCACCAACTCCTGTGGCCAACAGTTTTCTTGCGGCGTGATTGACATAGTGGAATCTATGTCGCGTCGTGTAATCCTTACCGCGGTCTGCGCGCCGCCTAGAGAGTCCTTTTTCCTTAATTTCTACGACGTTACGCTGCCCGATTTTCGATTGATTCTGTGTGCGAATGTGTATGTCTTATATGACTACTATTTTATATATATGCGCCTCCTTTATGTTGTCATTTTACTTCAGGCTTGATTCCGGTATCTCGTTAAATTTTCATCGCTGAAATACCCCTGTTAAATTCTACCAGGATGGCTGGTCGTGGTGGTCGTGGTCGTGGTCGTGCTGCCAACGACCCACCTCCGCCGCCGGATTACATGGCCGCGATGATGCAGCAGTTCAAGATGAACCGTCAGTTCATTCAGAATATCATGGCTCAGTTCCCCCAGCCGAATCAGAATGGGCACCACCATCAGCATGCCACCGTCACTCTGCACGACTTCACCCGCCTCAACCCCACTATGTTCCGCAACACTGTTCAGCCGTTGGATGCTGATGACTGGCTTCGCGACATCACTCACGAGCTGGAGTCTGCTAATGTTGATCCAACGGACTATGTGAACTTTGCGTCTTATCATCTGAAAGGCGCCGCTGCTCAGTGGTGGAGCACCCACAAGCGTTCCTTGCTAGTTGGAGAAGTCATCACTTGGGATGAATTTCATTCTGCCTTCCGCGCCCGCTACATTCCTCAGGGGATCATGGATCGTAAGGCGGAAGAATTCCGCAACCTCACTCAGGGCGACATGACTGTAGAAGCCTACCAGCGCGAGTTCCTCAACCTCTCTCGCTATGCGGAAGGAGAGATCACCACCGATGCTCGCAGGCAGCAGAAGTTCCGTCGTGGCCTCAACCCGGACCTCAGGCTCGCTCTTGCCGTTCATGATTTCGCCAACTTCGCCACCATGGTGAACAAGCCTATCACCGTCGAGACTGCCCAGATGGAACACAAGACCTCTCTGAAGCGTTATCGGGACGTTGGCTCATCTTCGGGCGCAACGCAGAAGCGTCGTATTTGGCTCCCTACCAGTGTGACCCATTCACCTGTCCCTGCTCCAAGGCTGTCTTATGCTGCACCCCGTCTGCCTCCGCCACCGCAGTTGCCAAGAGCTCTGCCTGCACCACCCAATGCTACACCCCTCCGTCCTCAGGATGGATTATGCTTCACGTGCCGCCAACCTGGGCATTTTTCCAGAGAGTGCCCCCAGAAACAGAAGCAACTGGTAGTTCACCCCGCTGGCCGTGGAAATGGCCGTGGCAACAACAGGACCCCCAACTATAATACTGGGTCTGCTGCTCATGCTCGTGGACATGCTTACAACATTAATGTGGAAGCAGCTCAGGAACAACCCGCTACCGTGATGAGTACCCTTCTCGTTAATTCTGCACCTGCTACTGTTTTATTTGATTCAGGAGCATCACATTCATTCATGTCGGAAGCATTTGCGTTATCGCGTAACATTACGTTTGAGAAGATGAACCCACCGATGGTTGTCCGCACCCCTAGAGGCCGTTGCCAAACCTCCATGATGGTACACGATGTCACCATTGACGTTGAAGGGATTATATTCCTTGTGTCCCCCATCATCCTGAAAACCTCCACCATAGACCTAATTCTAGGCATGGATTGGTTGAAAGTTCACGATGCCGCACTATATTGTGGCACCAAGTCTATCCAACTTTTTCACCCCTCCGGCGAGATTGTTAACCACACCACCCGAGTTACCCGTAATGCCGAAACACAGATATTTATGATGAATGCTTTAAATGCCGCCCCCTCGAAGGCATCGAGAACGTTCCGGTTGTTCGCGATTATCCCGACGTCTTCCCAAAAGAACTGCCGGGAATACCCCCGATCAGAGAAGTTGAATTTGTCATCGACTTGAAGCCCGGCACCACCCCTATTGCCAAGCGTCCTTACAAGATGCCGCCACATGAACTCCTTGAACTTAAGGAGGAAATCGACAAGGCACTTCAAAAAGGATTCATTCGCCCCAGTTCCTCAGCTTGGGGAGCACCTTCGCTTTTTGTCAAGAAGAGCGATGGGACAAACCGATTGGTCCAAGATTATCGGCTCATTAACCAAGCCACCATCCAGAACAAATACCCACTTCCCCGGATCAACGATCTGTATGATCAACTTGCCGGATCCAAGGTGTTTTCTAAACTCGACTTGAGGTTGGGTTATCACCAAATCTGAGTCCGTGATGAGGACATTCCGAAGACTGCCTTCATTACTCGCTATGGTTCATACAAGTACACTGTCATGTCCTTTGGCTTAACCAATGCTCCAGCCACCTTCTCCAGATTGATGAATTATATTTTCATGGAGTACCTCGACCAGTTCGTCGTGGTTTATCTGGATGATATATTGATATATTCCAAGAATGAAGAAGAACATGCTGAACATCTTCGTCTTATACTGGAGAAGCTTCGAGAACACAAACTCTACGCTAAGTATTCTAAGTGTGAGTTCTGGCTTCCCGAAGTAACCTACCTTGGACATGTGATTTCCAAGGATGGCATTGCCGTCACCCCCGAACGTATCCAGGCTATTCTTGACTGGACTCCTCCCAAGACCGTCAAGCAAGTCCGCAGTTTCCTCGGGCTCGCTAGTTATTGCCGCCGTTTCGTTGAGAATTTCTCCAAGATTGCCAGGCCTCTGACTAATCTGCTTCACAAAGGTGTCAAGTTTGAGTGGACAGATAAATGTCAAGAAAGTTTTCAAGCACTCAAGGACAAGCTAACTTCTCCCCCGGTGCTCGCTCCCCCTGATACTCAGAAGGACTTCGTGATATATTGCGACGCGTCTCGCCAAGGATTAGGCTGTGTCCTATTGCAAGAGCGCAAGGTGATTGCTTATGGTTCTCGTCAGTTGCGTACTCACGAAGACAAATACCCAACACATGATCTCGAATTGGCAGCAGTAATTTATGCCTTGAAGCTGTGGCGACATTACCTCGTTGGTAACCGTTGCGAGGTTTACACCGACCACCAAAGCCTGAAGTACTTGTTTACCCAGCCCGACCTGAATCTCCGCCAACAAAGATGGCTCGAGACAATAGCCGATTTCAACATGGATATTCATTACACCCCTGGCAAGGCTAATGTGATGGTCGATGCTTTGAGCCGTAAAGCTTACTGTAGTGAACTTGAAGTTCAAGTACACCAACCACTTCTGTATGAAGATTTTCAAAAGTTGAACCTCGAGATTGTTCCTCAAGGTTATGAAAATAACCTGGTTCTCGAACCGGATCTCGTCAAATCCGTCAAGGGTATACAGTTTTATGATGATTTCGTACACAAGATTAAGCGCGATATCGCCAATGGGAGACCCTCACCCTTCACCGTTGATTGCAAAGGTGCGGCGTACTACCAGAACCGTTTAGTGGTTACACACAGCAAGGGCAGGCATGAGAACCTGGATATGACCCCGAAAGTCATGAGAGCGGCTCACAATACCCCATTGTCCATTCATCCTGGAAGCACCAAGATGTACCAAGACATTCGTCAGCAATTCTGGTGGCCTAACATGAAGCAAGACATTGCCAGATATGTTTCTGAATGTGACGTTTGCCGTCGCGTCAAGGCAGAACATCAAAGACCTGCTGGAACTCTACAACCGCTCTCTATTCCTGAATGGAAATGGGACAAGATCGAGATGGACTTCGTCACTGGTTTTCCCAGATCGCAGAAAGGCCACGATGCTATCTTTGTCGTCATCGACCGCTTCTCCAAGGTTGCCCACTTTCTGCCAGTCAAGGAGACGATCTCTGCTAGTCAGTTAGCAGACTTGTATGTTTCCGGAATTGTGTCCCTCCATGGCATTCCGTTGGAGATCAGTTCAGACCGTGGCAGCATTTTCACCTCAAGATTTTGGGATAGTTTCCAAGAGCTATGGGCACTCACCTGAATTTCAGCACCGCTTATCACCCCCAGTCGCAAGGACAAGTCGAACGAGTCAATCAAGTGCTTGAAGATATGCTCCGAGCTTGTGTCATCTCATTCGGTAAGAAATGGGAGGAATCCTTCCATTTGCTGAATTCTCTTACAACAATAGCTATCAGGCTAGTCTGAAGATGGCACCCTTTGAAGTTCTTTATGGACGTAAGTGTCGAACCCCTCTGAATTGGTCAGAAACTGGAGAACGAACTCTCGTTGGTCCGGACATTATACAGCACGCAGAAGATCAGGTTCGCGTCATCCGTGAACATCTCCAAGCCGCTCAGTCCCGCCAGAAAAGCAACTATGATCGCAAGCACAAGGAAGTGGTCTACCAACCTGGTGAATACGCGTACCTCCGTGTCACTCCCATGAGAGGCACGCACCGCTTCGGGATCAAAGGCAAGTTAGCTCCTCGCTACATCGGCCCGTTCCGTATCCTTTCCTGGAGTGGACCAGTGGCATACCGATTGGAATTGTCGCCGAACCTCTCTCAAGTCCACGATGTTTTCCACGTGTCGCAACTCCGTCGCTGCTTCAAGGATCCTATCCGCGAAGTGGAACATGATATGATCGAGATGAAACAAGACTTGACTTATCGAGAACATCTGAGCCGCATTCTCGATCAGTCTGAGCGTCGAACCCGCAACAAGACCATCAAGTTCCTCAAGGTTCAGTGGTCGAATCATTCTGAAGATGAAGCCACTTGGGAACGCGAAGATCGCCTTTGCAATGAATACCCCGATCTTTTCCTCGCTACCACTTAAATTCTCGGGATGAGAATTCTTGTAGTGGGGCAGATTTGTAACACCCTCAGTTGCTGTAACAGTAATCATCATCACTGTTGATCATCACTGTTGGATTATCACTGTTTTATCTCCCTTGTACTTGATAAAACTTTGTGATGCTAATGATCAAACCTTGCTGTGGTTGATCAACACCCCATGCACCATGTACTTGAGCCCTTGGGATCAAAACCCAAAGCCAAATACACCTTGCTCATATAACAAACCAAACCCTAGTTGAAACTACTTTAAATGGAAAATAAAACAAAAGTGCTCAAATAAAGTTGTCCCAAAAATCATGGAACTATTTTTGTAAATTGACTAAAATCATTATAATCATGTTGGACCAACTTTGGTAATTTTTGGAGTTGCAGAAAATTCCAAACAATTCAAACAGTAGGTTAAAACCCCTACTTTGGGCTTTTAATAATTAAAAGAAATACCTAATGATTTTATTATACTACAAAAATTTTTGTGGCGCCTCAGTAATATGTAACACTAATTTACAAACACCAGAAATTTTTTACAAAAATAGGGAGGCAGTTATTTTTTTGTTGCAACAAAGATCTACAGAATACAAAACGAAAAGATATTGGAAAAAACGCTATCTATCGCCCTGTGCAACGGCCCACCTAGCCCAGGCCCACCCCCCACGGTTGTCTTCTTCCCCCCAACCACCCCCACCTGCTCCCGTACGGCGGCCGCCGTGGGCACGCCGCTGCCAGGCCGGCCCCACCTTTCACCTGCTCCCTGCCGCCGCGGTCGCGATAAGAATGAAGCCCCCGACCCCCTGGACACCCTCCCCCTCTCCTTCCCCTCCTCCTCTTCTCTCACGCCTCGGGGAAAGATCGCCGAGGGCCGTCGTCGCCATTGTCGTGGGCAAGCGTGGCCAACGTGCTCACGCCGCCTCGCCGTGTTGTCCAGGAGCAGCCTCGCCGTCGACTACGTCACCCACCGCTAGGAATCGAGCCCGAGTCCACCACATCGAGCGCTACTTCACCGACTTCGTCTTCGGCTCCGGCGGGATCCGCGACGAATTCCGGCAGCTCCAAGCCCTCCCCGAGCCCGCTGCCCTCCTCTACACCTCCTCGGTGAGCTGCTGCACCATCGCCAAGTTCCCCCGTGGCCCCATTTGCGCCGTTGCCATCCCCGCCATTGTAGCCGTGAGCTCGCCGCCGTGGTGGGGTTCGCCGCCGTGGCGTAGAGCCCGCATTTGGCACGCCATACGCGTCGTCGCGTACTGCATGCTCCTCTGAGCCGAAACCAGTAGCACCCGCCCAACCCAACGCGCTAGAAGGACGTCCCCGTCGGGTCCGTGTACTGGCCTCCGCCGTCTTCGACCGTGGCGTCGTCTCCGACCACCTCCGGCCACGGGATAGCCACCGTTCGACGCGCGAGGAGCCCCTCTTCCGAACGCCACCAACCATGCCTCCTCCCGTTTGTTATGACGAGCGCCCGGCCAACGCCGGCATGCTCTGCCTCGCCGTCGGCGAGTTGTGCGGCTGACCAGTGGGGCCCCCACGTCAGAAACGTGATTAGGGGTTAATCCCACCCCTAATGGGCCACTGACAGTGGACCCCCCCCCGGCTAATTACTCTGTTAGGTTAACTGAGAAGTTTAACTGAATGATAAACCCCCACAGTCACTGACATGTGGGTCCAGAGACCTTTTCTAATTTAATTAAATGTTTTATAAATAATAGAAGCTAACATGTGGGTCCCACATGTCAGCACTGTTGTGGATAATGTTGTGGATAATGTTTTGGATAATTTTTAAATAAATAATAAAATAAATCCAAAAAATCATTTAAATTGATTTAAACTTTGAAATTTAATAACTTTTAAACCGTAACTCGGATTCAAAAACTTTACACATGGAAATTGATCAGAAAAATATAACGAATACGAATACGCTATCCGTATGTCTACCACACCCCCCTAACACAACAAACATCGAACATTCCCCCTCCGGACCGTCTGTCCGATAAATTGTCCGGTACTGTTAGAGTGCCCGGATGAATTTATTCCGAACACGAAAGTTGTCCGGAATGGTTCAACTAACACGGATACACCCCCCTTATGTTGTTCCGGTAACCACGACACTTCCGGCTTGATCCTTCCCCCTCCGATCACCCTGTCCGGTAATCATCCGGAGCCTGTAGTTCATCCCCAGATGAATTCCCGCTCCGAGCATATTGCATTGCACTACGTTAGAACCCCGTTTACATTTCATCTGTTATGTCTTGCATTTGTATTGCTATTAGTGTTGTGTATTTATTGTTTCTTCCCCCCCCCTTTAATCTCCGGTAGACCCCGCTGCTGCCGTCGACTACACCGCTGCTGAGTACGACTACGTCGTCGACGACCCTACTACTACCGTCGAGCTTGCAGGCAAGCAGAGCCATTCTCTTCCCCAGATATCGCCTATCTTTCCGTACTTTTCTTGCACTAGGCATTGTTACGACTGCTGCTACGATTACAATCCTATTCAACTGCATAGCCTGAATTTTGTCGCCCCTTGATGGGCCTTCCTTTATCCTATGCTGCCTATTATTATTATTATGCATTATTCAGCAGTGAGCCATGCGCATTGTTAGCTAGGATTAGATAGCGGGCCGTGATCACTCAGGGGAGTGCACGCGGATATAAATATTATAACTGCACAGGTACGGTACAATGCAGACACTGTCTAAGGCCCCTACCTGGGTTATGCCTAGTCACCTCAAGTGTGAGCTATCAAGGAGTAATCCTTGTACTCCACTCGAGGCTGACTTTGTCTTGCCTCAATAGGGTCCTGAACGACGATTGTCCTTCAGGTAAGAAGTCGGGCGACCCAACGGTGCTCGCGAGAGGTATTGCGACGGGACGACAGGGAGGGTACGACCAGTGTACCAGTGTGCTTGGCCCCTGGTCGTTGGCCGCGAGAGTTACCAAACCACGAAAGTCGAGCTCCTCCAGGAGCACACGCGAGACAAGGTAAGGAGACAGTTCACCTTGTTGGTAACCGCAGTGACTTGGTGGGACGACGGGGCAGGCACCGATGTACCGGTGGTCCAGGCTGCTGTCGTTTTCCGCGGGTCGGTTAAGTCGAGGCAACGATAACGGTTGTCACGCAGGTTAATTAAAATACTAAATGGTTCAGTGAATGTCTTAAGTTGGCTATATGCCATGTACGCACTACCTACCCGTGGGAATTACGAGTTTATGGGCTCCTCTGCTTCGTAGTGTCGTCCGAGGACTCTTCAGACGTCAGCAGTACTGCGGGCTGATTGCCGGGAAGTGCGTTGTCTTCTTTGGCTCAAGCTGTGTTGTTTTTGTTACCGCTTCCCGGCCACCCACGCACCGTGCAGGAGTACGTCAGGGTTGGGGTCCAAGGCCCTGAGTACTTAGGATTTAGACGGGCGGATGGCCTCTCTGTTGAGTTTGAAAGATGGGCTAGGAAGTGTCGGATAGCCTCGGTGGAGCGTTCCCTAACAAGGTTCCCGCCACCCTGGAGATCCGTGCGTGTAGCGTAACACAAGTGCACCCCTGCAGGGAAGATTAATCTATTCGAATAGCTGTGTCCACGGTAACAGGACGCTTTATGCTGAAGCTGGATCTTACCACTAGAAATTATTATTAAACTGTATGGTTCCGGGTTCTCTTCCTCGCGGGGATGTCGAGGAGGTGAACTCGGAGGCATTGCTAATTATTACAACTTATTATTATACAATGCTGCAGCAACTTCTGCTAGATTGTTACTTTATGCTTTATATAAACTGTTGGCTGATTCTTACCTCATGCTGCAAGACATCGTCGGAAGATGCTAGTCTTCGATAGGCCTAGCTTCTTACCCTTGTTCTGAATTTCTGACTTTCAGTCCACTATATACAGCCTCTTCTTTCCATTGATACCATGCATAATGCTTAGTAGCGGACGTAAGACTCGCGGGTATACTAGATACTCACCTGCTTTATTTCCTTTACTGTTTTTCCTGATCGGCCGGTGCAGCCGACCTTGGAGCCCAGGAGCAGGAGTACCCCGGAGGCGCCTACTACGACGTCGAGTTCCCCGTCGACCAGGAGTAGTTCGGTGGATCCCAGGCAGGAGGCCTCGCCTTTTTGTTCTGTATCTCTGATGTGATTTGTGCTAGCTTCTTAAGGCAAAACTTGACTAACTATGTCTGTACTCAGATATTATGTCTTGTATGACTTATATATTCGGGTCCGCGTGACCCCCTCTATTGTAATATATTTGTTTATCCTTTTGTGTTTAGTGTTGTGCTATGATATTATCACCGTGGCACCCTAATCTCAGTCGAGTACCCTGTGTGTATGATTACTGTACACGGTCTGATTTTGGGGGCGTCACACAAAGGGACCAGGCTGCTGTCTGGGACTACAATACTTCGTCGACGTCGAGATTGAGGGGGAGGCCACCATCAGGGTCAGTGGTCTCGTCTCTAAAACATAGAATAAGCAAACGTGAGTACAAAGTCGTACTCAGCAAGACTTACATCACCCAGATGGATGAACTTCATTGCAAACAACTCTAGCATGGCATAGCATAACATGGATGAAGGGCCACATGATGAACACAAACAATCTTGTATCTGCTAGGTTGAGGTTTGCTTAATACTGTGGTAGCAATGATAGGTCATGCAAAGGATGGGTTCAACTAGCGGTAGAACGGTAACATACGAATCACCTAATCATGCATAAGAGAACAAGAGGGAAATTGGGTTTTTATAGATATAATCAAAGGGGGTTTTCTTGCCTTATTGTCGAGACTCGGGGTGCCACTCTTCGGAGAGAACAGGGACTACGTCCGGCGATGGATCTATCGAGAAGAAGCAAACACCGAGACAACAAAGTATAAACATCACATTGCAATGCAAATTCAAGAATGAAACATGGCATGGTACTGATGTAATCTAGGTTCAATTTGCAACAAGTTAATTGAAGTTGATTTGAATAAGAAATTCAAATTCAAACTCCAAATGTGGTTCAAATTATCCAAAGTTGCATTTGCTAATGTTTGGATATGGTAAACCATGTTGTCATGTGTATAATATGCCTCTGATGTTCATGTGGTAAGGTTGGCATTGCAAAGATTTAATTTGAAATGATTTAAACATTTATTTTGAATTATTCCAAATAATCCATATAGCTAAATGCTACTGGTCCATCATCATAGATGTGTTTTTCATCCATGATAATATGATATTTGGAATCCTTGCATTTTTCTGATGATTTTTCATATATTACACTTTTGATTTGGAGTTATGGTTTAAAAGTTATTGAATTTCAAATATTTAATCATTTTCTGGAAATTCTGTTAAATAAGAAATCGATTTATTGCGCAAGGATGAAATCAGCATGACACAGGGGGGGGGGGCTGACCATTCAACCTGACGCCTGGGCCCTACCTGTCATCGTCTCTGGGGTTAACCCCGTTTAATTAAAATGACAGGGGATTAGGGGGGCCCAGAGCCCACTTGTCTGTGAGAGAGAGAGAGGGATTAGGATGGGGGGGTTAGCCCCTAATTAAACTAGCCGTCCGACGGCTAACCGGCGGCAGGCACAGGATGCGGCGGCGCCCACTGGAGAGGGTGGCTCCGGCCACGGGAGGCCATGGCAAGGGCACCAGAGCGTGCCCCTTGCACGTGCGCACCCAGGGGAGGCGTCGTGCGCGCCGGAGGGGGCCGGAGGCCACGGCGGGGACGAGCTCCCGCGGCGGCCGAGCTGTGGCTCCGACGAGCTCATCGACAGGGGCATCCCGGAGAGAAACGGAGGGGCGGGGAGGAAACAGAAGCTCACCCTGAGCTTGAAGGAGGCGCCGGCGAGGTCGGGGAGGTCCGGTAGGCGGCGAATTCGGAGGGAGTAGCCACGGCGGCCGGCGGCCAGTCGACGAAGAAGGCAGCGTCCTCGGGGCCTCCTCGGCGCGATTGAGCGGCCACGGTGACGAAGACGGCGATGGCGGACGTCCTGGACAAGATGGAGCGGCGGAAGAAGGCCAGTGGCCGCGGTGGCGCACGTCGGCGAGCTACGGGGCACTCGGGCTCTCACGGTTTTTCGCCGGAGGGAGAGGGGAAAGGGGTCCAGAGGAGGGGGAATGGAGGAGGGCTTCCAGCCGCTTCTCCTCGCGGGGATAGGGACAAGGGGGAGGAGGCTGCGCTGGCCAGAAGCAGGAGCTGGCGGCCATGCGAGGCGCACGGTCTAGCCGTCCCTCCTTCTGGCAGAGGAGGAAGACGACACCGAGGCCAGCTGGGCTGGGCCAAGCCTCTGGGCCAGGTGGGCCAGAAGGTGAGGGGGTAAGCTGCATTCCTTTTTCTTTTATTTCTTTTTATTGTTTCTCTTTCTTTTGTTTTGTTTTGTTTTTTATTACAAAACATTTTTATAAAACCCTGATATTTTTATTGGGGCTACATATGACTGATATAAAGCCACACCCAAGTTTTCAGGATTTTTGGAGTTCAAATAATTTGAATCCAATTCAAATATGAATAAAATTTAATTTCCAAGCCTCTGTTTGAATATTTGAAAAATCCATGAGTATGGGTTTGACTCCAAATCAACTGTTTGGAGGAATTTTGGAAAAACTTTTTATCTGGCCTTTTAGTTAAATTCTTTTTGAGGCTTTTCCAAATCCCCAATTATTAAACCAAGGAAATTAAACATGATGCAATTATTCTAGTAATAAAAGCACATACCAAAACTAGGGTTGTGACATGGAGAGGATATAAAAGGACTTATCCCCATTATTAAATTGTTGGAAAATAGTTTAAAATATTTTGGAGACTTTTGAAATTTACTTTGGAGTTATAAATAATTTCTAAAATTATTTTGGGAATTTATTTATGCTCCGGAAAAGTTTTTAAATCTTTTTTTGGAGTTTTCGGTATTTTTAAAATGCTACAAAAATATTTTAAAATATTTAAAAATAAGTTGCAAAGTTTTTATTTTTATTTAATATGTTGGTAAAGCCAAAAATTCAGTTTTATTATTTTAAATTATTTGGCGAAGACGAAATTTAAAAATAATTTTCCGTGATTTTTCTAAAACTATTTTGGGCCTAATGGGCCTGTTCTGTTTTTTTTTTCGCAGACCGAATTAGAGTTTTATTTGGATTAAAAAAAAGAAATTTTGCGGATCGGGTTATAAAACCCGCGAACCCGCGGGGCGATTAGGGTTTCGACCGCCGCCCGACCCGCCAGCCGCCGCCGCCCGTTCCGATCGCCGCCGCCGTCCGACTGCCGGTACGCGCCCGCCCCGCCGCCTGGCCGTGCGCCACGGAAGCCGCCGCGCCGGTGCCGCGCCCGCGCGCGCTGGCTGGCCGCGCCGCCGGCTGGCCGAGCCGCCGCCGGAGCTCCGGCCGGAATCCGGCGAGATCTGTTTTCAGATCCGCTGGGAACCCGATCGCGTATTTTATGTTATTTTATTTACGGATAGGCCCCTGTTTGCAGATTAGACCCCTTTTTCGCGCGGTACCGTTTTCGCGAGTACTTTTTAACCGTAACTCGGAATCGAGTGATTCCAGTTGCGTTGCGACCGTGGTGAAATTTCCTAGCCAGTAGACTAAGTGTTACAGAAGTTTGAAGTTTTCATATTTGAATCCCAAGAAGATCCAAATTTGAACATCCGACAACCGTAACTTTTTACCGGTGCGCCCGTTTGCGCCGTTTCTTTTTGCGTTGGTTTTATTTTTACAAGTTCTTTAAGTTTAGCTACTGTTAGGAAAGTTTTTCTAATGTTCTTTGAATGTTTATTAATGTTTGAGCATAATTGTATTGAATATATGTTCATTGGTGCTATGTTTGCTCGTATAGATTATCCGGAGTGTGCCGCCTCGTTTTTTGAGGATTGTGATCGACAGGAACAACAAGAAGGCAAGTGATGCTTTGACCATACTCATACCTATATTTTCTATATGCATTATGTTAGGAAATATCACCCTATTGCATGATAGGTAGTTTACTTTATTGTTGCTGCAAAACCAGTTAGGATAGCCACATGACTTGACTTGTATTTGTAGATCAGCCTAGCCCGTGTTGTTACTTTATTACTATGCTTTGTAGACGTGGATTGGTTTGTGAGAATTCATGGAGTGCATGTGAGCTATTTAATAATTTGCGTAGCAACTTCTTAATAAATAGAAATCACCTCTGGATGGGCAGGGAATGCATCCTGGTGCTCATGCCTTGGATAAGGAGGGACCAGGGCTAAATGCTTCCCGAATGGTTGTTTTGGTGGTGAACCGGGTGCGTCATGGCGAGTACCCTCTGACGCAGTGGGCGCCGTCCAGGCTCAAAAAGATCAGACATGCAATATTACTAGTAGCTTCCGTGTACAGCCACTGGCTATATGGGCTCTGGCTTAGCACGAGTACGTTGTGGGGAACCTGGCCCTTGTAGCTAGCTGATGTAGATGTGTGTTAGGTGTACCGGCTACCAAAGGGTGGAGGCAACCTCTTCAGAAAGTCTTTGTCTCAATCTTCGGGTTGAGTCCAGTGGGGAACGTTTACAACCTCTGCAGAGCGTATAAACTGATCATGATTAGCCGTGTCCACGGTTACGGACGAACTTTGAGCAACTAGTCAGTACTGTTGATGAATGATCTTGGGAGATGAACACAAAATAATAATTTTGGTGGGAAAGAGTAGCATGGGTTGTTGTGTGTTTCAGGTAGAACTCAACTTAAAACTTTGACTAGTTTAGTTCAGGAGAAAATTGGCTTTCAGCAAAACAAAACCTTAAGCCTTTCCTTTGACTTACCTTGCATGTAGTTGTAGGTCCTTTATATAAACTCTTCCGTGTCAGTTGACGTACAAATCAGATGTACTGACCTGTTGTCGGGCTGTAACCTTCGGTGTTGCATGTTTTTCAGACGACCAGTAAGGTGCGTTTAGGGGTTGCGAGTCTACACTCATCATGTTCGCTTGTGGCTGTTGATGGGACTCCACGTTACTTGCTTTTTCTTTCGCTATATTTATATTGAATAACCTAGCCTTGAGCTATGCAACTTGTTAACTGTTTTACTCTGGATCATACGTTGTAATAATGATACACTTGTACTTTGATATACATCTATGATACTGTGTGTGCCAGCGAGTTCGATCCAGGGACTGGCACTTCAGCACACAGACTTCAATTCTGTGTGAATTGGGTCGTTACACCTCGTGAGCTGCCCTACATGATTGAGGCACACATGTAATCTTTCTGATTTTGCTATGCTGAGTTTGATGGGATCTGATGGATTATGAGATTATGTTCAGATTGTGATAGAGTAATATAATTGGTTCTTATATTTTGTATTTTTTTTCCGAAGTAATTCTTGGATGTTCTCCGTTGCTGTTTATTGCTTTGGCCAAGTGGTAGGTAGTAACTCCAAGAGGGAACGTTATGCTCGATTGTGGGTACATGCCCCCTGATGACACGCTTGAGTGACACAAACATGAGTCTAGGGGATGTGCTGTGGCCACAAGGGGGAAACAACGGTGCTTGTAACCGCGGTTGCAAGGATTGTTACTTTACACAAAGTTCTTTTTAATGTAGTTGTCTGTTGCTTTGGGTTTACACTTTGAGTGCGGTCGCAACTTAATACCACCGAGATGTTCTGGATAGATATCTCAAGGTGGATGATTAGTAGTAGATGCAGATGGATTTCGGTCTACTTATTTTGGTGTACTGCTCATGCTTTTGAGCCTCTTCCTTTCTTTTGTAGCATAGTTAGCATTGCGGTGCGTTTATAATCCTGTCAATTGCCCGTCTATAATTTGTTTACCTCGCATAGCAGTCTTATCATCTTTTTGGAGAGAGACATCACTAGTGAACATCACGGGTCCCCGATCCATAACCTCATCATTGCTTACACATTTATTCCTTTTAAGTATTTACTTTCAGTTGCTATCATTATCATTATCCCTTGTGTTTTTTATCCTTTGTAAAAAACAAGACCGGCGAGATTGACAACCTCTCTGAACTTCGTTGGGAGAAAAGTTATTTGTGTCGTGTGCAGGTCTAGGAGAAGCAAGTGATTCTTTTCAGACGGCGCATCACTTGTCGAACCACCTACTTATCATTGCCGGAGTCCTACGGGAGAAAAACCCTATCCTCTACATATGGGAAATTTGCTGCTATCCTACATCTCACCTTCCACTTGGGGTAACCAACAAAAGGCGAGAAGCCATTATCCACTTCCACGCCATCAGCAGCCCCCTGGCGCGGCCCCACTCCTGGCCGCGCCGAGAGGGCGCCTGGGGCCCTGGTGGGTCCCCTCTGGCCCCCGTCCGGGACTCCGGAAGCTTCCGTTGCGCTGATTTTTATTGGATTTTTGCGGAATTTTTCTGGCATTTTACGTAATGGAAAAACCTGAAATGAAAAGACATCAGAAAACAGAAACTGGCACTGGGGTGCACTGAGTTAATAGGTTAGTCCAAATATGATCAAAAAGTGTATGAAAATGTACCAAAAGCATAACAATATCACACAAAACATGCATGGTTTCAAGCAGAAATTATAGATACGTTTGGGACGTATCACATGAGCAAGGCTATGTGTAGATGTATTTTACGGATAGAACACATCTAGTATGTGGGCATCAATTCTCCAATTGTTACCCTCTCACGTGTACTCGTTTATAATTGCGGCAATGTTCTGATGAAGCGGCCCGACCGACCTTACGCGTTTATACGAGACTGGTTCCACGCTTGACATATGTCTTGTACCATATAAGTGGCTGGGGGGTGTCTTTCTCTCTAACATTAGCTTTGCGAAGAAGTTTGCAACGAAGGGCCCCGACAGGGGTGTAATAGAGACAATTGCGAGATTGGTGTGGTCGCTTGTTTTCGTAGGATAGAAAACAATTATTTTCTCGAAACCCCTAGCAGCCACGTAGAACTTCCAAAAGATAAAGTAGAAGGCGTTTTAAATTTAATTTGCATGTTGGGGGGAATCATATCATGTATGATTTATTGTTTTACATCCTGTTATGCTAATATGCTAGATATTACGACGGTAGCTTAATATGACAATCTCTCACAATACCAACATTGCGTTCTCCCTTAATAGGCACCGCTTGGAAGGATCTCCCTTATGACCGACACACAAATGGGTGTCATACATAATCAACGACGTTCACATGAGGTTCGTTTTGGCAAGCCTAGCATATGTAGATATGGCGTTGCTAAGCAGCTAACATTAAGGTCAGAATGGCAGGCTTGGCGTATTTAAATGCGGTTCTGGAACACAGAAGATCCAAAGATCGAGCACGAGTCACATAGCTGATGTGATTGGCATGATGGCCTACCTTAAACAACATACTGATGGATATGACGATCGGGGGAGGTATGAGGTTCGAGGATTGTGTAATCGCTTAGTAAATTTGAGAGATATTTTACTAAGTGGGAGTTTTAGAATTAATTAAAATTGAACTCCACATATTATGAACTTAATCTTCATGTCTTAGCAAATATCATTGTAGAAAATGTCATACCCAAAATGTTTATAACTATGGCTCTTTTAGTGTAATGAAGAAATTAAGGTAGATGGGTCTTACTTCATTTATTGGTACCAACACCGTTAGAGTTATACTCATTAGTAATGATTTCCTAAACGTAATACGAACTGCTAGGAGATACACCCGATAAGTCTGTAATTAAGGAAGATGATGATGAGTATCGTACTCACCGTCATTTATGAATGACTGTCCAATACACCATACTTCATTCTATGAAATCTGAATTGCAAGTGTGTATTAAACGACATCAACACATATGACGTGGTAGATGAACTTGAAATACTTTTTCGCAAATCAGAGTAATGAAGAATGGGTAAATGGACGGGGTTTATTTCAACTAAGGTGAAAGGAACAACCTACTGAGAAGGCCACATGGAAAATGTATAAGATACATGACACCTTGTGTACAACTTGGACTACTGAATGACTGGTTACTTTGCGATAACTAGGAAGTGGCATCTTCTTCCTCCCAGCTACAAAGACCGTGTCTAGACTATGTCATGAAGGAGAATCGTTCACCTGTCATGAGGTCATGGTTAAAGTTGTGAACTTTAAAGGTAGAACCAATGCAGGAATAGTCATTGACGGAGAAGGTATATTTGATATACGGGTTATAAATGTCTTTCCCCACAAAACACTAATTGCGGTTAATTAAGTATTTGATGCTTGAACTTACTGCTTATAGAGTGTGTTGGAAGGGATGGGGTGACAATGTGTGCTGACGTAAATCAAGATAGTTGATGGTCGAGAAAACTCTCCCTCTACATCTATCATTTTATTATTATATGAATAAATTTATGATCGTTAGAATGTGAACCTTATAAGTGTGTCTTGCATCTCACGAAGACAATTATTCATATTAGTGAGAAAAAAGTCAATTGTTCTCCTTTTATGAATGATATCTTTTATGGTCACATTACGATTATGAATGAGTTGTTCTTATATTGATGATAGTAGTTTGATAATTTATAAGAAATATTGTAATGCGAAGAGTTATCCAAACTTAATAATTACACTACCGTTTAAGTCATGATTGGTTTCATGAAGTTTTGAGATACTTGATCACTTGACACATGCAAACCATGCCTCTTGAGGTTAGATGACTGAAACCTCACATTCTAGTAAAACAGAGTTTGCAATGATTGTTGAATATCATACATAAATGATGTATCATATTTCGGCAAGTAGTGAATTTCGTTATCTCGTGGACTTCAAATGTGGACTCAGATGAATATGTGTATTCACTAATGAAACATGAGTTTGAAATAATTTGATCTGATCAAAGGAATTTTAGAATGAAGATAGGTATTAAATTAACAAGAAAAACCAGTCTCTACGATTTGTTCAAAGTGTCGAATGTTTTGAGTTAGTCTTGGGAATAAAGACTTGTGAAAGTTGTTCCACAAATTGTGATGTTTTGGGACACTTCAATATTGTTGATGTTCCTAAACATTATAATCGTACTCTATTGAATAGTGTATGGTCTAATTAATTTCTTACCAAGTTACATTATTATTATTGTTTAGAGTTATTCATTTAAAACACTCATTTCAGTATAGGGAACCATATGAGTTCGTGGAAACCAACACTATATATGCTATGGTGTGTCGTGGTTTCTAGGAAGCCTGATTTATATGATAAATTATCTTTGTAGTGTATCCTTAGACAACTATGGATGCATCTTCCACAACTAGAACCAAAAGAGCAAAATTTGTATTGCTAAGTGTTTTGGTATTTGTCAAGAAATGTTCTTGATGAATGTGTTAATGAAATAAAAGTGAAAGTTCAACCAAGATAATTGACCTTGCCTCCAGATGTCAGAGTAGCACAACGGAATTCATTCCAGAAGCAAAGCTCTACAATTAGAGGAGAAACTGATGATAATGATCATGCTGTTTTAGTTAAAGCTTTTACTAAACAAAGTAGGATTCAAGAATACATATTTTCCCTTGTGCAAAATTATATTCATGATTCACTTGTCAAGTTAATGGAACAAGACATTCCTACGAACTACAAAGAAGCGATGGTGGACCTAAGTATGAGATACGACTATGAGTCATGAAATCCTATATTGATTTACATTTAAGATTACTTGAATCTTATCAAGTAAGGAGGTTACTTGATATTCTCAATAACTTCAAAGTTATAATGAATAAATGTGAACGTCAAAGAAGACATCAATATTGATTTGTTTCTGACAAATTCAATAGGTTTACTACAATGTGTAGCGATGCTTGACTCAATGGGATATTCACTACGATTGATCCAAAATTTTATCAATACCGTGACTTCCTTAAATCCTGCATTTGAAGAAGTGTTGTAATTGGTACAACAAGAAGGTTTTGGAAATGTATGGATACTAGTGTCTCGTAACCTAAATTCTCGTTTTGATGGATGATCAAAGGATTTTGGATTTAGTAAAAATATTGAGGAAACATGTATTTGCATGAAACTGAGTGGGAGCTGAATAGTTTCCTGAACTTAATATGTGTCTAACATATCTAAGTGGGAGCCGTGTGGACATTGTCCTTACCTTATATGTAACTGGCATATTTGAGTGGGAGCTATGCCAGTGTTATACTAAACTTAATATGTGCATGACATATTTGAGTGGGAGCGTGACAACATTCTCATATATGGATAACATATTGTAATTGGTGTAGAGGGTATTAATGTTTATTTGAATCTTTCATAAATGAAGATGAATAAGTATTAAACATCAAAATCTATCAAGATAGATTAATGCGTTTAATAACAATGAGTCAGAATACTTTCCTGGATAAGATTCTGAAAGAGTTTAGAATGGGACAAGTCAAGAAGGTAGTTCTTACTTGTATATCCAAGAGAAGTATCGAGTTAATCTCAGTACAAGAACAATGGTTAAATAAAATAAATAAATGGATGTGATACATCCTCTATGCCTCTGTCGTAGGTTCATACATATAAAACAAGAGCTATGTACTCGACGTAATGTGACCTAAGTTCTTAGCAAGAAGAGCACGTTGTGGTATGATACATCTCTAATTTGTAAAGGATAGTAAACTTGACCATAAATGTTATGATGGTTCAAGTTCTGACACTAACCTAGAAAATTGAGATATCATACTAATGAATGTCTAAGTTTAAAGAAACATGATTAGACATCAAAGTTGCACACGATGCACTAAGGATTAAATCTACATTTATTTGGCTGCTTTAGAAGTGGCAAGTGTTATAATTTGGTTTAAGAAGTTCAGCTTCTGACTGAGTGAGTTTTCAGTGTGCATGACTAAGTGAAGGTCTGTGTGATCCAATGGACGTCATTGCTGAAACACAACGAACGCAGTCTCACTCTACCTATATATATACCTCATCATTATAATGGATAATGAAGTAATGTCAAACTAGGTGACATTAGCGATTTGCAAAAGACATACGGATCTGAATGGTACCCAGACCGTTGATACAACCTTTTCCACAGGAAAGCATGATCAACAGCCATATACATGATATGGAGTTATGATTCACAGAAAAATGCAACTAAATTATTTGTACTCCAGTGCAAGTGGGAGACTGTTGGGAATGTGCCCTAGAGGCAAATAAAATATGTTTATTAGCATATTCCATTAGTTCATAATAAGTTTTATACTCTGCTATAGCTGTATCAAGTGGATACCTTAATGCACGTGTGGTATAAAACAACCAAGTCCCTAGTTAACTCTAGTATACTAGTCCAGTGTCAATCAGATGATCAAGGTTTCCTGATCATGAGGACATAATAGCCTATTGACAATGGGGTCATATCATTAGGTGAATGAAATGATGGACACACACCCACTGGAAGTGCTGCAATGTGATCGAGTCACATAAGTTAAACATTGCGAGAACTATAACGTAGTGACCCGATCCTTGACCGTAATGATCATACATAATTGCTATCTATGAGGATGCTTTTATTTGCATCCACCGCCTGACTGAAATATGATGGCCATAAAGGTGTACTTTGGGTATTCCGAAATAGATATGTTGATGAGAATGCAAATAGATCAAAGCAGGATTTGTCCATCTGAGTGACAGATAGGTACTATGGGCCCACTCGATGATATTGCATCATAAAGTTTGCAAACGTGTGACTAGGTCACGGGGATGTAATATCACGGGAACGAGTAAACATCTTTGATGGTGACGAGGATGAACTAGGTATATTGGATACCGACGATCAAACCTTGGACAAACAAAGTACCGTAGGACAAAGGGAACATGGCTCAACCTTAACGAATCCAAGATCGATGAAGTTCATTCGATGGAAGCACAGGGGCTATCAAGGATTGTACCCAGGTCCAATTGACTAGTCATTGGTCAGAGAGTGTCTAATCATGTCTACTGTTTCCCGGACCATAGGGTGTCACACTTAAGGGTATTCGACGCATTAAGGATAGATTCGGATCACCGGAGAAATAAGAGAGAACACCAGAATTGTTCCAGTGGAGGCCGGAAATTGTTCTAGGTATTTTGAAAAGTTCAAAATATTATTTAATAATGTTTTATTATTTAATTAACAGAATTAAATATTAACATATAACAAAAAATGGCAGAAAAACCATATGGGCCTAAAGAGGCCCATCGGGGGAAGGAGGGAGCTCCCCCCCTTGGGCCATTCGCCAGGGGCCCACCTCCCCATGGCGCACTGATACTTCCCAAACGTATCTATAATTTCTGCTTGCTCCATGCATGTTTTGGGTGATATTGCCATGATTTTTCTACACTTTCATACACTTTTGATCATATTTGGACTAACCTATTAACTCAGTGCACCCCAGTGCCAGTTCCTATTTTTTGCTGTTTTTTTATTTCAGGTTTTCCCATTACTTAAATTGGCAGAAAAATTCCGGGAAAAATATATAAAAAATCAGCATTCCGGAAGCTTCCATACGCCCGAAGGAGAGCAGGAGGGGGGCCACCTGTCACCCAGGCGGCCACCCGGCACGACCTAGGGGGAGGCCATGCCCACAGGCCACCTAGGCGAATGGGACCACCCCTGGTGCCCCCCTTTGGCCCTATTTTTACCCCCGTGGAGGAAACCCTGATTCCAGAACCCTTTTCTCCAGAAGCAATTCCGATCTCCGCCGCCATCGCCGACAAGTTTTGGGGGAACAAAATTCCTGTGTCGGCACCCTGCTGGGACGGGGAAGTGCCCCCGGATTCATCTCCATCGGCGTTGCTTCCTCCCTCCATGATGCGGGAGTAGTTCCTCCTCGGGGCTGAGGTTTCCACCAGTAGCTATGTGGTAAATTCTCTCTCCCATGATGTGATCTTCATTGTGATCATATGCTATGTTAATCTAGGATGATCCCATGATGTTTCCCCTTCTTCTATGTATTGGATTGATGTACTCACTTGATCTTATTTAGTATAATCCCCAAGACCATGGTGACAGCAGTCTATTGGACATGGAATAATATTTTCATGAGTGATTTCCTCTTTTGTGTGTGGATTGAAGATTGAGAGTCTCTTGGTGCTTGTCTTTGACTATCCTTTAGATATGTTGTGGTGATTGTGGTACTCTCTTTGGATGGCCGCGGTGACATTGGGAAATCCATAGATGCGAACTATGAACTCTGAGGTGTGCTTTTGTAGCCCTACACAATTCTCGTCCTCTCTTGACCACAAAGGAATGACCTCCGAGACGTCTCCATTGCATGTTTTATGGGAAATATCATGTGATTAGACTATATTAATGTTGTTGGGTGTTACCACTAGTGAAAGTATGAAGCCTAGGCCTTGTTTCCACCATTTCAATACCGTTTGCGCTCACGTTTACTACTTGTTTTCTTGATGCAATTTTTATTACAGATTTATATTACCTTGCTTTGCTACACCTATCACCCATATTTTACCATCTCTTCGCCGAAGTAGTGCACGTATACAATTTACCATTGTATTAGATGTGTTGGGGACACAAGAGACTTCTTGTTTCTTAATTGCTGGGTTGCTTGAGAGAGACCATCTTCAACCTCTACTTCCCTGAGTTCGATAAACCTTAGGTCATCCAATTGAGGGAAACTTCTGTTGTCCTACAAACCTTTGCGCTTGGAGGCCCAACATAGTCTACAAGAATAGAAGCGTGCGTAGACATCAAGCTATTTCTGGCGCCGTTGCCGGGGAGGTAAGTTTTGAAGGTATATCTTTAGATCTTGCAATTAAATCTTTTCGTTTCTTGTTTTTATTTTCACTAGTTAGGCTTATGGAAAACAACAACAACATTATGAGAGAGCTTTATGAGCTCTATCTTGAGTTGTGACATGAAGTGTTTGAGGAGGATATCAAAAAGCCTATGGAGCTTTATTATTTGCACAACACTCATGATAGTAGCAATGTTGTTAGTATGTCTTCTTTGAATAATTTTGATGCTAATTATATGCAAAGCCATAAGCTTGGGGATGCTATGTTTGATGAAGATGATCTTTTTAGCGCCCCAAGTTTTGATGAGCAAATTTATGTTGATGATTCTTTGCCTCCTATCTATGATGATTATTGTGATGACACTTATGCTATAAAGAATACTATTTTGCAAGTGCATCATGATAAGAATGATTTATATGATAGCTATTTTGTTGAGTTTGCTCCCACTATTACTGATGAGAAGGATTTTGCTTACGTGGGGAGTAATAAATTCTCCATGCTTGTGGATCATGATAAAAATGTTTTATGTGATACTTATATTGTTGAGTTTATACATGATCCCACTGAAAATTGTTATGAGAGGGGAACATATGCTTATAGATATCTCAATAATATCAAGTTCCCTCTCTTTATGTTGAAGGTTTTGAAGTTGCACTTGTTTTTCCTTCCTATGCTTATTGCTTTGTACTTCAATGAATTATTCTATTGCAATATTCCTATGCATAGGAAGCATGTTAGACTTAAATTTGTTTAGTATTTTCTTCTTGATGCTCTCTTTTGTTCTTCAACTGTTATTCCTACGAGAGCATCATTAAAGTCTTAAGCCTATCTTTATGGCTATAAAGAAAGAGCTCTAGGGAGACAACCCTTGTTATCTTTACTTTAAGTTTTTTAATTTCAGTTTTTAGTGGTCTTGATGCTTGTTACTACTGTAGCAACATCATTGTATCTTTATTTTCAATCTTTGTGCCAAGTTTAGCCTCCGATTGCAAGAAAGTTCAAAAGTTGTGACATGCTGTCCAGAAAAGATAGTCTGTCGTTGGACGGAAAAATTCAGCTAAAATCACTCGATCATATTTTTGATCTAAATTGTTTTGACAGTGTGCTCTATGCAATTATCTTTAGAGCGTCTGTTCTGAGTTTTTTGTTTTGAGTTGCAGAAGTACCCCAAAAAATTATTTACTACCTGCTGGTCTGTTTTTCACATATTCTGCCACGTTTTGCCTTTCCTCAGCTTTGCAAGTCTTGCGCTAGCTTTTTCTTTGCAAAAACATTTTGGCGGTCTTGAGAAACAGTATCCCTTCGAGAAAATCTTTATTTACAGTAGAGGAAAATTGGTTTATTATGGGTACTAACCTATCTAATCAGCTTATGATGAGTTATGTATGAAGGGAGTTTTCAAGTGTGAGAAGGAAGTTGATGAACGAAGAGCCAGAACTGTCAAACAGTCAAGCTTGGGGATGCCCCCATGCACCACCAAGAATTATCCAAGGAGACTCAAGCGTCTAAGCTTGGGGATGGCCCCGTGCATCCCCCTCTCCATCGACAATTATCATCTCGTCCTTCGTTCCACTATATTTTTATGACTTCATGCATTATGTGCTATGCTTGGAGCATCTTGATCTTTTCTTTTTAGTTTTCTTTAGCTTTTTTTTGCTGTTCATAACAAGTTAGAACCTAGCTTTCTTTGTGTGGGAGAGAAACACGCTCCACTTTAAACTAGATAACATCATGAGATTTTCATGCTTATCTTTCTTTCCTGTGTGTGTTCTTTATCTTTTCATAGCTACTGTCATGCTTAGCTCTTAGTTTTCATGCTTATATTTTTAAGAGATTCTTTTTAGTTTTTTGCTGGAACTCTCTTGAGTTTTCATGTTTATCTTGTTTAGAGAGTTGGCTTGTTGCACTGGGTTGTGTGTCTTGACTTGAAGTAGGTAATTGAGGTTGCTATTCAATTGTAGTAGTAACTTCCAATAGTTTTTATGTATTGTTTTGAGTAATATTTGAACTTTTGGTGTCAAGAGCTTTAACCTATTAGTGATAGATGTCGTATTTTGGGAAATCCGTGTTTATTTCAAAAAACTAGAAAAAATAGTTGAGAACTCTAGCTACTAGATGGATCACTAATCTTTGGAGGGATCGAATATTAGAGTACACTCACGTACCATGAGTCGAGGATGCGCAAGGATAACCAAACCCCCATACACTCCTCCTCGGGGTACTTGTCTCTTTGTGAAAATCTTGATTATGTTGAGCGTTATCGATAATAAGTGTATGCGTTCTTCGGACTAATGTAAGTATTCGAAACTTGACACTTCCACCTCCTCATATTTTGCTAGCCTCTTCGACACCATGTGTTGCCTTTTCTCACTCCGAGAATTGGCGCCTACCTTGCCGGTGCATCCAAACCTTTGGCAAGACACGCTTTGTGATCATAAACCTCCTTATATCTTTCCTCAAAACAGCCACCATACCTCCCTATCAAGGAATTTCCACAGCCTTTCCGAGATATATGGCCATGTAATACGTCCCAAACGTATCTATAATTTCTGCTTGCTCCATGCATGTTTTGTGTGACTTTGCCATGCTTTCGTTGAACTTTATTACACTTTTAAACCAATTTTGACTAACCTACTAACTCAGTGCACCCAGTTGCCAGCTTCTGGTTTTCTGCTGTTTTTGTTTTTAGGTTTTCCGGCTGATTAAAGTGCCCAAAAAATTCCGCAAAAATTATATTAAAAATCAGTGGGCAGGAAGCTTCCGGAATAACCAAGGGAGAGAGCCGGGACCACCACCAGGGAGCCAGAAGGGTCCCTGGCGCGGCCCCAACCCTAGGGCGCGCCAGGCACCCTCCTGGCTGCCCTGGGTGGCCCCTCGACGCCCCCCTTCGCCTATATAACCCCCTCGGGGTAGAAACCCCAAAACAAGAACTCTTTTTCGCGGAAACCTCTCTGTTCCGCCGCCGCCGTCGTTTTCAGATCGGGGCTGCTTGGAGAAGCTGCCCCGGCACCCTGCTGGAAGGAGATCACCCCTCCGGGAGACCATCCATAGCCATGGACGCCTCCCGTATGTACCGTGAGTAGTCCCCCTTGGACCATGCGTCCGTGATCAGTAGCTATGTGATGTCCTCTCCCTCTTTTGTGCTTCAAGTTTTGAGACCTCGTGAGCTGCCTCACATGATCGAGGCACCTATGTAATTTTCTGCTCTTGCTATGCTGAGTTTGTTGGGATCTGATGGATTATGAGACTATGTTCAGATTGTGATGAGTAATATATTTGGTTTGCCCTTTTATATTTTGTTCTTGAGTAAATTCTTGCATGTTCTCCGTTGCAGTATTTTCTTTGGCCAAGTTATTTGCTTGCAACTCCAAGAGAGAGCGTTATGCTCGATTGTGGGTTCAGCCCCCTGATGTCTAGCTTGAGTGATAGAAACATGAGACTAGGGGATTTGCTGTTGCCACCAGGGATAAAACAACGGTGATTGTGCCTATTGGTGCAAGAATTGTTTACTTTACGCAAAGTTCTTTTAATGCAGTTGTCTCTTGCTTTGAGTTTACACTTTGGGTGGGATTCGCAACTTAATACCAGCGAGATGTTCTGGATAGATATCTCAAGGTGGATGATTCGTAGTAGATGCAGATGGATTTCGGTCTACTTACCTTGGCGTACTGCCCATTGCTTTTGAGCCCTTCCTTTCTTTGCAGCATAGTTAGCATTGCGGTGCCTTCATAATCCTGTCAATTGCCCAACTGTGATTTGTTTACCTCGCTAGCATTTTTATTGTCTTTTGGGAGAGAGACATCACTAGTGAAAATCACGGGACTCCGGTCCATCTTCATACCATTGTTCACACCCCCTATTTACCTTTCTGTTTTTACTTTTACTAGTACCTTTTTATCTCTTGCGTTTGATCCTTTGTAAACGACAAGGCCGGAGGAATTGACAACTCCTCTGAACTCGTTGGGAGCAAAGTTATTTGTTTTGTGCAGGTCCACGACAACTCCACGCATCAGAATAATTTTTGGCGCCGTTGCCACCTATCGTACTTATCGTTGAGTCCTACTGGAGACAAACCTTGGTATCTTTACTGAGGGAAATTACCGCTACGCTGCATCTCAACCTTCCACTTGGGGTAACCAACGAGGGGCGAGAAGCCATCAAGCTAATTTCTGGCGCCGTTGCCGAGGACTCAAAGGAAGTACAAATACGCGAGTCCTGATAACCGCCAATTTCTGGCGCCGTTGTCGGACTCCTGTATCAAAAATAGGGGAGTTACACGCTATCTTTTACCTTTGCTTTTTAGTCTTGTTAGTTTACCTTTCAGTTTTTACTTTTGTGTCCCTAATGAAAAATACCAAAAATACCTGCTGCTACTATGGGTTCCAATGAAAACACTAAGTTGTGTGACTTCACCAGTCACAACAATAGTGACTTTATCTGCACTCCTATTGCTCCACCTGCCACTTCAGCACCTTCTTATGAGATTAAACCTGCTCTGCTTAACCTTGTCATGAAAGATCAATTTTCAGGAGCAGGAGAAGATGCTGCTTTGCACCTAAACAACTTTATCGAGCTCTGCGACATGCAGAAATACAAGGAGGTGGACGGAGACATCGTCAAGCTGAAGCTTTTCCCTTTCTCCTTGAGAGGGAGAGCCAAGGAGTGGCTACAGTCTCTACCCAAGAATAGTATTGATTCTTGGAGTAAATTCAAGGATGCTTTTATAGGGAAGTATTATCCCCCTGCTAAAATTATTCAATTGCGGAGTAACATTATCAATTTCAGGCAATTGGATAACGAACAAGTTGCCCAGGCTTGGGAACGTATGAAGACGCTCGTCAAGAACTGCCCTACACATGGACTGACTACCTGGATGGTTATCCAGACTTTTTATGCAGGCTTGAACTTCACCTCGCGGAACCTGTTGGATTCGGCCGCGGGAGGTACCTTTATGTCAACCACACTTGGTGCTGCTACAAAACTACTAGATGAGATGATGCTAAATTATTCAGAATGGCACACCGAGAGAGCTCCAACTGGTAAGAAGGTAAACTCTGTCGAGGAGATTTCCTCTTTAAATGAAAAGGTTGACCTTATCATGTCTCTACTTACCAAGCAACCCTCTATTGATCCTCAAGATGTTCCTTTAAATTCTTTGGTTGCTCAGGAGCAAGTAGATGTCAATTTTGTCTCTAGGAACAACGTCAACAATAATTCTTATAGGAGTAATTTTGGTAGCAACAATCCTAGGCCTTTCCCATCCAACAACTATGGGAACAACACTTATCCTACCACCATCAACTCCTACAGCCAAAACTATAGGGAGAGAGACCTGCCTAGTTATGAGAAACTTGTAGAAATAGAAAAGGCCACTAAAAACTATATGCACACTCAGTTTGAGCAAAACAAGGCCTTTTCTAGACAATTAGATGAGCACTACTCCATCCTGCAAAGCATTAGAAAACAACTTGAGAGCCTGAACGGTGATATTTCCAGTCTCCAAACCAGACTCACTGCCATTGAAACTTATGTTTCAAACATGTCTCACACCCAATATACCTTGATAAACCAAATGGCAGCCAAACCTGAAGTTATCCCCAAGGAGGAAGATAGAATTAAGAGCCTTCCTACCTACCACACAGTAGCCACTATCCAAGTAGTTGAGGAGATCCAAACTGCTAGCACCCATCACACCCCTAGTCCCACTGGACCTATCAATGGTGATGCTACACCCTCAACCATAGAAGAGGAAACCTCTATGAACATAGAGGCTTTCAAACAAGTGAGCTTAAATGATATCACTACTTCCCTTATAGATAGTAGTGAACTAGACTTTGATAACTGCACTTTACCAGAAGTTATTGGTTTCCTACACAAGATGTCTAAAGACCCCCACACTAGCACACTAAATCTTGCCTTCACGGAGCATATCACCAATGCTCTAATTAAAGTTAGGGAGGAGAAGCTTAGGCTAGAAGCCTCCATACCTAGGAAGCTAGAAGATGGTTGGGATCCTATGATTAAAATTAAATTGAATAACTTCTCTTGTTTTGCTTTTTGTGATGTTGGAGCAAGTACCTCTGTTATGCCCAAAAGAATGTATGATATGCTTGATTTGAAACCTTTTGATCCCTGTTCTTTTGGTGTTCGTCTTGTTGATTCTTCCGTAAAGAAGCCTTTGGGGAAGATCGACGATGTTCTTATCATTGTCAATGACAATTATGTTCCCGTTGATTTCACATTTATGGACATTGAGTGTGAGCCCTCTTGTCCAATTATTTTGGGACGTCCTTTTCTTCGGACAGTTGGTGCCATCATTGACATGAAAGAGGGAACTATCAAGTTCCAATTCCCTCTCAAGAAAGGGATGGAACATTTCCCTAAGAAAAAGATTAAGTTACCTTTTGAGTCCGTCACACGGGCTAGTTATTCTCTTGAAAAAAACTTGATCTTCTGCTTTAAGCCTAGCTAATGGCTCTAAAGAAGCGCTTTCGGGAGGCAGCCCGCAACGAATTTAGGTTTTTATTTTTGATTTTGTTCTGTTCTTAGTGGTCTTGATGATTTTTACTACTGTAGCAACATCATTGTATCTTTATTTTTCAAGCTTTGTGCCAAGTTTAGCCTCAGAGTGCTTGAAAGTTCAAAAGTTGGAGCTTGCTATCCAGAAACAGATTCTGTCTTCTTGACGGGAAAATTCGCGATAAATCACCAGATCATCTTTTTCATCTGAATTTTTTTTGCAGCATGCTCCATACAATTGGCTTGCTAGCGCCTGTTCAAAGTTTTTTGATTTGAGTTGCAGAAGTACCTCGAAAAAATTCCCCTTTCTCTGCTGTTCTGTTTTTCTCAGCTTCTGCCCCAGTTTTTCTTTTCGCAGTTTTGCAATCCTTAAGCTTGCTTTTTCTTTGCAAACTTTTTTGGGAAGGCAAGAAAAACAGTAGCTCTTCCTGGAAATCTTTATTTTCAGTAGAGTAAAATTATTTTATTAGGGTACTAACCTCTCTAATCAGCCTACAATGAGTTATGTATTAAGGGAGTTTTCAAGTGCGCGATGGAAGGTGATGAAAGAAGATCCAGGAGTGTCAAACGCTCAAGCTTGGGGATGCCCAAGTGCACCCCCAATAAATATTCAAGGAGACTCAAGCGTCTAAGCTTGGGGATGCCCCCGGTGCATCCCCTTCTTCATCAACAATCATCGGTCTGTCTTTCGTTGCACTATATTTTTATCACTTCATGCGTTATGTGCTTTGCTTGGAGCGTCTCGCTCTTTACTTTTCTAGGTTTGTTTTGCTTTCTTTTCTGTAGTAACAAGTTAGACCCCAACTTACTCTTTTGTGTGGGAGAGAAACACGCTCCACTTGAACAAGAACTCCTCATAGGATTTGCATGCTTATTTCTTTTAGCTGTGAGTTGTTCTTTTTCTTTTTTGAGCTGCTGGTCTGTTTAGCTGTAGTGCTTTAGTTTTTCTAGAGCTTTTCTTTTCAGGTTGAACTTTCTATAGGTTGCATGTTTTATCTTGTTAGAGAGTTTTCCTATTGCACTGAGTTCTGTGTCTTGACTAGAAAGTAGGTAGTTAAAGTTGCTTTTCTCTTTGAAGTAGTAACTTGCAATAGTTTTGAGGTATTGACTAGAGTAATGTTTGAACTTTTGGTGTCAAGAGCTCTTGCCTATTAGTGATAGATGTCTTATTTTTGGCAATCCGTGTGTTTTTCGAAAACCAAAAAACCCCTGTTGAGAACTCTAGCTACTAGATGGATCACTAACCTCTGGAGGGTTCGAATATTAGAGTACACTCACGTACCATGAGTCGAGGATGCGCAAGGATAACCAAACCCCCATACACTCCTCCTCGGGGTACCTGTCTCTTTGTGAACCTCCTAATTAGATTGAGAGTTACCGATAATAAGTGCATGAGTTCTTCGGACTAATGTGAGTATTCGAAAGTTGACACCTCCACCTACCCATACTTTTTCTAGCCTCTTCGGTACCGTGCATTGCCCCTTTCTCACCTCGAGAGTTGGCGCATACTTCGCCGGTGCATCCAAACCCTTGGCATGATACGCTCTGTCATCATAAGCCTCATTATATCTTTCCTCAAAACAGCCACCATACCTACCTACAAGGCATTTCCATAGCCTTTCCGAGATACATTGCCATGCAACATCCACCCTCTCATGACTTGATCTTCATGTCATACATGCTACTTGCTTGATCGATGAGCCGCATGCTAGTTGGGCCTTGCCCTAATCATTGCTACATGACGCGCTAGTATCATTGCATATCCTGCTATCCTGGCAGAGGCATACATTTGCATCATGATTAGTTACATTTTGTTTTTGTGAGTACCTTTGTAAAGTGTGAAAGATCTCCTATATTCTTGTAAAATATAGAGTATTGCCCCTAAAGTGAGGAAAAGATCCCAAAGAGGAAAAAATCAAAAGATCCCAAAGAGGACAAATGAGAATTAAATAGAAAGAGCCATTGAGGCCACCAAAAAATAAAAAAAATAAAAAAAGAGAAAAATAAAAATAAAAAGAGAGAAGGGGGCATACTACTATTCCTTTTGAGAGATCCACACTAGTACTTCATCTTCTATCCCTTGTACTCCATAGAGATTATCATCATGCATATAACTATGTGGGGAACTTTTACACTATAGAACTTGGCTTGTATATTCAAATGATGAGCCTCCTCAAACGAGCTCTAGGTCTTCTTGAGAAAGCAAGTTAGATGCCCCCCCACTAGTTCCATTGGAGAGCTTTTAGCTTACATGTGCATCCGTTGTATGGAAATCCCTACTCCTCACATCATATCTATCATATGGCCTTATCTCATCTATGATTGTCCTCATTGATGTGAGCCTTTCACACACCTTTTTGTCTTCCTCCTCCACCCTTTTTCTGTTTCGCCTTTTAGGTGTCAACTTTCTTGCTCACGCTCATCCATTGCATGAGTGCTAAAAATATCGAAAGGGAGTGGATCGGTTTGACTTGTACCTGGCTAGTGGTCTGGGGACGAGTCCAGATAAGAATCCAAAGGAGACTAAGTGTGAAACTTTAGTAGATAGTTGTTCTCAACAACCTTTTTCTCTTTCTTCCCAGTCCCTTGCTTGCACGCAAACAACATCTGGAGACATTCGAGTCACGGACAGCAAGAGCTCTTGCACCTTTTGTTCTTTTGTTGCTTGTGTTAATGCCAATATAGACTCTTGCCTGTTAAGACTTGAATTGAATTGCATGCTTTGATTGCTTTACTTAACAGTCCTTATTTGGTTGTGTGGCATGTCACCACAGAAATTATGCTTGTTATCATTTACCTACTCGAGGACGAGCAGGAATTAAGCTTGGGGATGTTGATACGTCCCAAACGTATCTATAATTTCTGCTTGCTCCATGCATGTTTTGTGTGACTTTGCCATGTTTTGGTTGAACTTTATTACACTTTTAAACCAATTTGGACTAACCTACTAACTCAGTGCATCCAGTTGCCAGCTTCTGGTTTTCTGCTGTTTTTGTTTTTCAGGTTTTCCGACTGATTAAAGTGCCCAAAAAATTCCGCAAAAATTATATTAAAAATCAGCGGGCAGGAAGCTTCCGGAATAACCAAGGGAGAGGCGGGACCACCACCAGGGAGGCAGAAGGGTCCCTAGCGCGGCCCCAACCCTAGGGCGCGCCAGGCACCCTCCTGGCTGCCCTGGGTGGCCCCTCGACGCCCCCCTTCGCCTATATAACCCCCTCGGGGTAGAAACCCCAAAACAAGAACTCTTTTTCGCGGAAACCTCTCTGTTCCGCCGCCGCCGCCGTTTTCAGATCGGGGCTGCCTGGAGAAGCTGCCCCGGCACCCTACCGGAAGGAGATCATCCCTCCGGGAGACCATCCATAGCCATGGACGCCTCCCGTATGTACTGTGAGTAGTCCCCCTTGGACCATGGGTCCGTGATCAGTAGCTATGTGATGTCCTCTCCCTCTTTTGTGCTTCCACTTTCGAGACCTCGTGAGCTGCCTCACATGATCGATGCACCTATGTAATTTTCTGCTGTTGCTATGCTGAGTTTGTTGGGATCTGATGGATTATGAGACTATGTTCAGATTGTGATGAGTAATATATTTGGTTTGCCCTTTTATATTTAGTTCTTGAGTAAATTCTTGCATGTTCTCCATTGCAGTATTTGCTTTGGCCAAGTTATTTGCTTGCAACTCCAAGAGAGAGCGTTATCCTCGATTGTGGGTTCAGCCCCTTGATGTCTAGCTTGAGTGACAGAAACATGAGACTAGGGGATGTGTTGTTGCCACCAGGGATAAAACAACGGTGATTGTGCCTATTGGTACAAGAATTGTTTACTTTACGCAAAGTTCTTTTAATGCAGTTGTCTGTTGCTTTGAGTTTACACTTTGGGTGGGATTCGCAACTTAATACCAGCGAGATGTTCTGGATAGATATCTCAAGGTGGATGATTCGGAGTAGATGCAGATGGATTTCGGTCTACTTACCTTGGTGTACTGCCCATTGCTTTTGAGCCCTTCATTTCTTTGCAGCATAGTTAGCATTGCGGTGCCTTTATAATCCTGTCAATTGCCCAATTGTGATTTGTTTACCTCGCTAGCATTTTTATCGTCTTTTGGGAGAGAGACATCACTAGTGAAAATCACGGGACTCCGGTCCATCTTCATACCATTGTTCACACCCACTATTTACCTTTCTGTTTTTACTTTTACTAGTACCTTTTTATCTCTTGCGTTTAATCCTTTGTAAACGACAAGGCCGGAGGAATTGACAACTCCTGTGAACTTGTTGGGAGGAAAGTTATTTGTTTTGTGCAGGTCCACGACAACTCCACGCATCAGAATAATTTCTGGTGCCGTTGCCACCTATTGTACTTATCGTTGAGTCCTACTGAAGACAAACCTTGGTATCTTTACTGAGGGAAATTACTGCTACGCTGCATCTCAACCTTCCACTTGGGGTAACCAACGAGGGGCGAGAAGCCATCACCATGCAACATCCACCTTCTCATGACTTGATCTTCATGTCATACATGCTTTTTCTTGAGCGATGAGCCGCATGCTAGTTGGGCCTTTCCCTAATCATCGCTACTTGACGCGCTAGTATCATTTCATATACTGCTACACTGGAAGAGGCATACGTTTGCATACATCATGATAGTTTCTTCTTTATGATGAGTACTTTTGTAAAGTGTGAAAGATCTTCTATACTGCTTGTAAAATAGAGTGTTTCCCCTAAGTGAGGAAAAGATCCCAAAGAGGACGAATTTGAAAGATCCCAAAGAGGACAAATGAGAGTTAGATAGAAAGAGCCATTGAGGCCACAAAAAAATAGAAAAAATAGAAAAAATAAAATAAAAAGAGAGAAAGGGGCACACTACTATTCCTTTTCAGAGATCCACACTCGTACTCTCTCTTATATTTTGTACTCCATAGAGATCATCATATATTCATATAGCTATGTGGGAACCTTTAGAGTATAGAACTTGGCATGTATATTCCAATGATGAGCCTGCTCAAATGAGCTCTAGGTCTTCTTGAGCAAGCATGTTGGATGCACCCCCACTAGTTCCATTGCAGAGCTTTACATAGCTCATATGTGCATCCGTTGCATGGCAATCTCTACTCATCACATGATACCTATCATCTGGCTTTCTCTCGCCTATGATTGTCCTCATTGATGTGAGCCTTTCACATCCTTTTTTGTCTTCCTCCTCCATCATTTGCCATCCTAAGTGTCAACTTTCTTGCTTACGCTCATCCATTGCATGAGTGCTCAAAAAGTAGAAAGGGAGTGGATCAGTTTGTCTTGTACCTGGCTAGTGGTCTGGGACGAGTCAAGATAAGATTCCAAATAAGACTAAGTGTGAAACTTCAGTAGATTGAGTTCTCAACAAAATAGTATGTTTTTACTCTCTCGTATTCCCATCTCCCACTTCTTGCACACAAACACCATTTGGAGACATTCGAGTCACGGACAACGAGAGCTCTTGCACCTTTATGTTCTTATGTTGCTTGTTTCAATGCTAATATAGACTCTTGCTTGTTATGACTTGAATTGAATTACATGCTGATACGGTGAGGATCTCTCACTCCTCGTTGGTTACCCCAAGTGGAAGGTGAGATGTAGCGTTGTAGCAAATTTCCCCTATGTAGAGGATAGAGTTTGTCTCCCGTAGGACTCGCAGAGATACAAGAAGGTGGTAAAGTGAACAATGGCGCCGAGGTTGCTAACTTCACCTGGACCTGCACACAGATACAAATAACTTTGCTCCCAACGATTATAGAGGAGTTGTAAATTCCTGCGGCCTTGCTGTTTACAAAGGATTAACGCAAAAGATAATGATAGTGGTAGTGATAGCAACTGAAAAGTAAACTAAGGATGTAAACAGTGATATGAAGGTGGACCGGAGTCCTGTGATTTTCACTAGTGATGTCTCTCTCCCAAAAGACGATAAAAGTGCTAGCAAGGTAAACAAATCACAGCTCGGCAATTGACAGGATTATGAAGGCAATGCAATGCCAACTATGCTGCAAAGAAAGGAAGGGCTCAAAAGCAATGGGCAGTACGCCAAGGTAAGTAGACCGAAATCCATCTGCATCTACTACGAATCATCCACCTTGAGATATCTATCCAGAACATCTCGCTGGTATTAAGTTGCGAATCCCACCCAAAGTGTAAATCCAAAGCAACGGACAACTGCAATAAAAGAACTTTGTGTAAAGTAAACAATCCTTGCATCCGCGGATACAAGTACCGTTGTTTTATCCCTGGTGGCAATAGCACATCCCCTAGTCTCATGTTTCTGTCACTGAAGCTAGACATCAAGGGGCTGAACCCACAATCAAGCATAACGCTCCCTCTTGGAGTTGCAACAAATCACTTGGCCAAAGTAAAATACGGCAACGGAGAACATGCAAGAATTTACTCAAGAACAAAATATAAAAGAGAAGAACCAAATATATTACTCATCACAATATGAACATAGTCTCATAATCCATCAGATCCCAACAAACTCAGCATAGCAACGACATAAAATTACAAAGGTGCCTCGATCATGTGAGGCAGCTCACGAGGTCTCGAAAGTGGAGGCACAAAGAGGGGAGAGATAGATCACATAGCTACTGGTCACGGACCCATGGTCCAAGGGAAACTACTCACGGTACATACGGGAGGCGTCCATGGCTATGGATGGTCTCCCGAAGGGGGTAGCTTCTCCCGGCAGGGTTTCGGAGCAGCTTCTCTAGGCAGCCCCGATCTTGAAACGGCGGTGGCGGAGGTACAAAGGCGAGATCGCGAAAAAGGGATTCGTCTTAGGGGTTTCCGTCACGGGGGGTAAATATAGGCGAAGGGGGGCACCGAGAGGGGCCATAGGGCAGCCAGGAGGCTCCCTGGCACGGCCTAGGGTGGGGCCGCGCCAGGGACCCTTCTGGAGTCCCTGTGGTGGCCCCCCTTCCCTCCTTTGGTTTTTCCGGAAGCTTACGTGTCGCTGATTTTTTATCTGATTTTTCCGGATTTTTTGGAGCACTTTTAATGGCCAGAAAACCTGAAATAAAAAATAGCAGAAAACAGCAACTGGTAGCTGGGTGCACTGGGTTAATAGATTAGTCCAAATATGCTCAAAAGTGTATGAAAGTTCAAGAAAATCATGGCAAAGTCACACAAAACATGCATGTAGCAAGCAGAAATTATAGATACGTTTGGGACGTATCAACATGCCCAAGCTTAATTCCTGCTCGTCCTCGAGTAGGTAAATGATAACAAGCACAATTTCTGTGGTGACATGCCACACAACCATAAAAGAACTTTGTAAGTAAAGCAATCAAAGCATGCAATTACATTCAAGTCTTAACAAGAAAGATTCTATATTAGCATTGACACCAGCAACAAAAGAACAAAAGGTGAAAGAGCTCTCGCTGTCCGTGACTCGAATGTCTCTAGTTGGTGTTTGCGTGCAAGCAGGGGATAGGGAAATACGAGATAAAAAAGTAATTGTTGAGAACAACTATCTACTAAAGTTTCACACTTAGTCTCCTTTGTGTTCTTATCTTGACTCGTCCCCAGACCACTAGCCTGGTAGAAGTCAAACTGATCCATTCCCTTTCGATATTTTGAGAACTCATGCAATGGACGAGTGTGAGCAAGAAAGGTGACACCTAAAAGGCGAAACAGAAAGAAGGTGGAGGAGGAAGACAAAAAGGTGTGAAAGGCTCACATCAATGACGACAATCATAGGCGAGAGAAGGCCATATGATAGATATGATGTGAGGAGTTGGGATTGCCATGCAACGGATGCACATTTGAGCTAGAAGCTCTCCAAGGGAACTAGTGGGGGTGCATCTAACTTGCTTGCTCAAGAAGACCTAGAGCTCGTTTGAGGAGGCTCATCATTGGAATATACAAGCCAAGTTCTATAGTGTGAAGGTACCCACATAGCTATATGCATGATGATGATCTCTATGGAGTACAAGGGATAGAGGATGATGTACTAGTGTGGATCTCTCAAAAGGAATAGTAGTGTGCCCCCTTCCCTCTTTTTTTTCTTTTTTTGTATTTTTTTGGTGGCCTCAATGGCTCTTTCTATTTAACTCTCATTTGTCCTCTTTGGGATCTTTTGATTTTTGTCCTCTTTGGGATCTTTTCCTCACTTAGGGGCAACACCTTATATTTTACAAGAATATAGGAGATCTTTCACACTTTACAAAGGTACTCACATAAAGAAGATATAACTATCATGATGCAAAGGTATGACAAGAGGATCAAGTCATGAGAAGATGGATGTTGCATGGCAATGTATCTCGGAAAGGCTATGGAAATGCCTTGTAGGTAGGTATGGTGGTTGTTTTGAGGAAAGATATAAGGAGGCTTATGATGAAAGAGCGTATCGTGCCAAGGGTTTGGATGCACCGGCAAAGTATGCGCTATCTCTCGAGGTGAGAAAGGGCAATGCACGGTACCGAAGAGGCTAGAAAAAGTATAGGTGGGTGGAAGTGTCAACTTTCGAATAGTCACATTAGTCCGAAGAACTCATGCACTTATTATCGGTAACTCTCAATCTAATTAGGAGGTTCACAAAGAGACAAGTACCCCGAGGAGGAGTGTATGGGGGGTTGGTTATCCTTGCGCATCCTCGACTCATGGTATGTGAGTGTACTCTAATATTCGAACCCTCCAGAGGTTAGTGATCCATCTAGTAGCTAGAGTTCTCAACAGGGGTTTTTGGTTTTCAAAAAACACCCGGATTTCCCAAAATACGAAATCTATCACTAATAGGCTCGAGCTCTTGACACCAAAAGTTCAAACATTACTCTAGTAAATACCTCAAAACTATTGCAAGTTACTACTACAAAGAGAAAAGCAACTCAACTACCTACTTCTAGTCAAGACACAAAACTCAGTGCAACAGGCAAACTCGCTAACAAGATAAAACATGCAACCTATAGAAAGTTCAACCTAAAACAAAAGAAAAGCTCTAGAAAAACTAAAGCACTACAACTAAACAGAGCAGCAGCTAAGAAAAGAAAAGGAACAACTCACAGCTAAAAGAATAAGCAAGAAAATCCTATGAGGAGTTCTAATTCAAGCGGAGAGTGTAACTCTCCCACACAAAAGAAAGTAAGCTGGGATCTAACTTGTTACACTAGCAAAGAAAGTGTCGGGACCCAGGGTTAGCGTATGCAAGTCCAGTTAAGACATAGTCATATGGAGAGCCGAGAACCGTACCCACTTGTCTAAGCAGACAAGGCCAAGCACAGAACGTTCTCGGAAAGCATCGTACGTGAGGGGCATCCCATCCAGGCCGGATGATCAACTGAGATGGGTCCTCATCGTCCGCACACAAGTCTAATGATATGGGTGGTGATCTCCCATATTCAAAGACAAGTCGCCTCAACCATACTACCGACTATCTCATAACTCTTACATAGACTTACTCCATCCCGATCACTTAGTCGGGGTCTAGGGCGGGCTCGATCATACCACAAAGTGTGCACGAGACAGAGTCTCGAACAATCGCATCGCGATGCCCCAAGCTGCGCACATCTAAGGGCCACTTGGTGTATGAAAGACCGCCAGCCAGATCACAACTAAGGTCTCGAAAACCCATACAAAGACATGCATGTTATAAACATACACGCAGCACACATGCCTTGTATGAACAGTAGGTATCATTGCAATTCTCTACAAAGTATACATCTTTATTTATAACTCTTATAGAATGCAAACAGAGATCACAAACATGTGATCCAACATTACAACATAAGCGGAAGCAAATTATGTCTGAGTACAGACAAGTTTAACAAATGGCTTAAGAAGCCTTATTTAAACACAAGCCCTCCACGAGGGAACCAGTCGTCTGACTGGGACTAGACTAGCTTGATCTTCAGTCGTCCAGCTCGATGAAGAAGCCACCTTCGGGGTCAGTGGGTTCATCTAAAACATAGATTAAGCAAACGTGAGTACAAAGTCGTACTCAGCAAGACTTACATAGGAGCTATACTACTCATGCACATGTATCAAGTTAAAGGGAGGTGGGGTTTCACTTGCAGAAATGCCAGCTTTGACTTGGCTAGTCCTGAACTACGAGTACCAGACTTTGAGGTAAGAAGCGTACACGAGTCCACTACTTTCTCCAACCAATTACACCACTATGGTGCCTTCCTCGACTTCCCCACGAGTTTACCGAAGTGGACCCAAGTGATGTGTGCGTGGTGCATAAGCCGGTCTCGGGTGAGTCGTTCTCTCACTTAGCAGCCAGGCCACAGACCTACCAGAACTCCGAACTATTGCGACATCTGGACATCGAAAGGGATGAGTTAGTAAGTTGAGAGGGGTCAGTGAGCCCAATGTGTGGTTGTACTCTTCATCTTGGATCACCACACAAGAACTCGGACTTAGGGCGGTGTTCAACGAGACAACCCACCGTGTACTCCTACACAGCCTCTCATCGTTCACCTTGTATTAGGGTCGATTCACCATCACTTTTCTACCATCATCAACATGATCACTACCATCCCGACTCACATCACAGTATCATCATGGTATCATACTAAGCATGCAATAAGCGATAACATTTGCAGAGGGCCACATGATATCAAACAACTCCTACATTTGCTAGGATTGTGGTTTGCTTACTACTGTGACAAAAAGATAGGTCATGCAAAGGAATGGGTTCATCTATGCGATAGAATCGTTATCATGGTGATCATCCTATACAATGCATAAGTGAGACATGAGAGGGAAGTGGGATTTTATCGACATGATCAACGGGGGTTTGCTTGCCTTGCTGATGAGGTTCGGGTTCTGGGTCTTCAACGAAGGGGGCAGCCTCCTGCTCTGGTTGCACCTCTACTCGACAAACAACAAACAAGGTAGCAAAGTAAATACAATGCACAATCACATGATGGAAGGTTGAAACTTGATGTATATGCTTTGATGTGTGAAGCAATTCCATTTAAATGGAGTATATTGCAAATTGAATTGCAAATTCAAACTCCAATTTGAATTCAAACTTAACCAAGTTACATGTGACATTGTTTGATCATTTTGAACCTTTTGGAAATGTGTATGATATGCCTCTGAAGTGTGGTTGAAACATAGTATAATTCCATGGTCCAAGTTGCAAAAATCATTTGAATTGAATTTGAATTAATTTCAAATAAATCAAATGACATATGCTACTGGTCCCATTTTAAAATCAACCCAAACATAGTTGAAAGTTGCATTTTTGGATAGCTTATTTTCTCCTGATCATTTTTCATATATTATTTGTCCAATTTGGAGTTAATATGAAGTTTCTATGAATTTCCAAAGTTTGGGGTATTTTCTGGAATTTTCTGAATTTCTTTAATTCTTTTAATTTCAAGAAATTGATTTACTGCGTCATGCTGACTTCATGCTGGCGTCAGGGGGGGGCTGACAAGGGGGTCCCACCTGTCAGTGGCTGGTTAATTTAATCCGGCTGGTTAATTTAATCCAATGGCTTAATTAAGCCACTGGGCCCACTGGCCAGTGGCTCAGGGGGGTCATTAGGGGGGTGATTAATCCCGGTGCTCAGCCTGACAGGCCGGCGGCTAAACGCCGGCGACCAGAACCACGGCGGCGCTGCACGGGAGGAGGCTGTCGTGGTCCGCTTGAAGCGCTGGAGGCACCAAACGCAAGCTCGTGGAGCCGCGCGTCTCGGGGAGGTTCCAGGTGACCAAGGAGGCCACCGGAGCGACGCCGGCGACGACCTTCCGCAGCGGCCGTGGCACGGGCTCAGGGTGGATCTCGCTGCAGAGCACCATTTGAGCCACCGTTGGGCGTGTTCGAAGCAGCAGTTCACGGCGGAGGTGATGGACAAGACGGCGAGGATGATTGCCTAACAGATGCCCGCCGACGACGACCGTGGCGGCTCGGTACTCCGGCAACCATGGCAATCGGTGACAGAGGAAGAAATCGAGGGGGAGAGGTTAGGGGTTTTGACCGTGAGCTCACCAGGAACTCAACGGAGGTGGCGCCGAGGGCTAGGGTGGCTCGACGGCGACGAAATCGACGTCGATCTCTTTCGGCTCCGGCGGCGGCTTGAGCTCGAATTCGCTGGCTAGGAGGGCTCCGGGCTCGCCTTCTTCTGCAGATCGATGAAGAGCTTGAAGGGGAACACAGGGGACAGCTCGGTGAAGGTCCTCGTCGTCGTTGGCTGCGCGTGCTCGGTGTCGCGCTCCGGCGATCCTCTCGGTCTTCTTCAAATCCGGCGAGAACGGAGGGGGCAAGTGCACTGGAGGGAGGGGAATGGACGTGGGCGTCTCCAGGACGTGTCCAGAAGCGCTAAGGAGGCCGGGGAGGCGCCAGGCAAGCAGGTGGCGCGGCGGCCGTGGCATGCCGGCCACCGAGGTGCTTGCCGCCGTGCTGCAAGACGACAAGGAGCCAGGTGGGCTTGGGTTGCGGGAGAGGTAAGTCGGGCCGAGGTGGCCCAGGTAAGTGGGGCACTTTCCTGTTTTTCTTTTTCTTTCTGTTTTCTCTTCTGACCTTTGTTCTGTTTAGCTAAATAAATTAGCTAAACATTTTAATAAATGCTGAAATTTTTTATATGGCTTCATAAAAATATAGACTAGCCACTTATAAAGTTTCAACATTTTTAAAATTCAAATAATTTGAATCTTAACTCAAATAGGGCTTTTTATTTAATTCCAAGGCACTGTTTGAATATTTGAAAAATCTATGAGCATGGGATGGGTCCCACATCACTTGATATGTGATCACACTCATTTATAAGACTTTTCAAAAATCTAACATGAATTTTTGGAGAAGATTTTTATCTGGCCTTTTGAATTAATTCATCTGGGGGGGTTCCTTCTCCCATTTGGCTTTTGAATTTGATTTCAAAGATTTTTTTTGAAAATTTAACATGATGCAAGAGTACTGGCTAACCCTAGCACATTACCTATAGAGGGTTCTGACAAAAAGAAAAAGAAACTAAAAACAAAACCTAAGAGCGAAACGCTCCAAGAATAGCACATAACGCATGAAGTGATAAAAATATAGTGCAACGAGAGACGAACTGGTAATTGTTGATGAAGAAGGGGATGCACGGGGGAATCCTCAAGCTTAGACGCTTGAGTCTCCTTGAATGTTTATTGGGGGTGCACATGGGCATCCCCAAGCTTGAGCGTTTGATACTCCAGGATCTTCTTTCATCATCTTCCATCGCACAATTGAAAACTCCCTTCATACATAACTCATTGTAGACTGATTAGAGAGGTTAGTACCCTATTAAAATAATTTTCTCTTACTGGAAATAAAGATAATCTTGAAGACCTACTGTTTCCCAAGATTTCCAAAAAGTTTTTGCAAAGAAAAAGCAACCTGAAGGTTTGCAAAAGTGAAGAGAGACAAAATGTGGCAGAATCTGTGAAAAACAGAACAGCAGGTAGAAACGAATTTTTTAGGGGTACTTCTGCAACTCAAATAAAACAACTCATAACATACGCAAGTTTCGTAATTGTATAGAGCATTCTGTGTAAAAAATTCAGATCAAAAAGATGAAGTGGGATTTTTTCATGATTTTTATAGTCACAAGGACAGAATCTGTTTTCTGGACAGCATGTCACAACTTGTACTTCCCTTGGCGTACGAGGCCAAAAAAGGCACAAAGCTTGAAAAGTAAAGATACAATTATGTTGCTACAGTAGTAACAATCATCAAGGCCACTAAAAAAAGAAGGAAAACAAAAATAAAAACCTAAATTCGTTGCGGGCTGCCTCCCGAAAGCGCTTCTTTAGAGCCATTAGCTAGGCTTAAAGCAGAAGATCAAGTCTTTTCAAGAGAATAACTAGCCCGTGTGACGGGATCAAAAGGTAACTTAATCTTTTTCCTAGGGAAATGTTCCATCCCTTTCTTGAGAGGGAATTGGAATTTGATATTCCCCTCTTTCATGTCAATAACAGCACCAACTGTGCGAAGAAAAGGACGTCCCAAAATAATTGGACAAGAAGGTTCACATTCAATGTCCATAATAGTGAAATCAACGGGAACATGATTGTCATTGACAATGATAAGAACATCGTTGATCTTCCCCAAAGGTTTCTTTACGGAAGAATCAACAATACGAACACAAAAAGAACAAGAATCAAAATGTTTCAATTCAAGCATATAATACATTATTTTGGGCATAACAGAGGTACTTGCTCCAACATCACAAAGAGCATAACAAGAGAAGTTTCAATTTGATTTTTATCATAGGATCCCAACCATCTTCTAGCTTCCTAGGTATGGAGGCTTCTAATCTAAGCTTCTCCTCCCTAACTTTGATTAGAGCATTGGTGATATTCTCTGTGAAGGCAAGATTAAGTGTGCTAGTGTGGGGGTCTCTAGACATCTTGTGTAGGAAACCAATAACTTCAGGTAAAGTGCAGTTATCAAAGTCTAGATCACTACTATCTATCAAGGAGGTAGTGATATCATTTAATCTCACTTGTTTGAAAGCCTCTATGTTCATAGAGGTTTCTTCATTTATGGTTGAGGTGGTAGCATCACCATTGATAGGTCCAGTGGGACTAGGGGTGTGATGGGTGCTAACTGTTTGGACATCCTCAACTACTTGGATAGTGGCTACTGTGTGGTAGGTAGGAAGGCTCTTAATTGTTTCCTCTTCCTCTTTTTCTCTAGCCCATCTTTCTTTAAGTTTAGCCATCATCCTAATGTTTTCATTGATTTGTATCTGGATAGCATTAATAGGTGCAAGAGCTCTCGCACAGAATTTACCTTCTTACCAGTTGGAGATCTTTCGGTGTGCCACTGAGAGTTGTTTAGCATCATCTCGTCAAGTAGCTTTGTGGCAGCACCAAGTGCGGTCGACATAAAGGTTCCTCCCGCGGCCGAATCTAACATGTTCCGCGAGGTAAAGTTCAAGCCTGCATAAAAACTCTGGATAACCATCCAGGTAGTCATTCCATGTGTGGGGCAGTTCTTGACAAGCGTCTTCATACGTTCCCATGCCTGGGAACGTGTTCATTATCCAATTGCCTGAAATTCATAATGTTACTCCTCAATTGAATAATTTTAGCAGGGGGATAGTACTTCCCGATAAAAGCATCCTTGCACTTATGTGACGCCCCCAAAATCAATCCGTGTACAGTAATCATACATGCAGGGTACACGGCTGAGATTAGGGTGCCACGGTGAGAATATCACAACACAACACTAATCACAAAAGGATAAACAAATATGTTACAATACCAGGGATCACGAGGATCCGAATACATAAGTCATACAAGCCATAATATCTGAGTACAAACATAGTTAGTCAAGTTTTACCTTAAGAAGGCTAGCACAAATGACATCAGAGATACAAATCGAAAAGGCGAGGCCTCCTGCCTGGGATCCACAGAACTACTCCTGGTCAACGGGGAACTCGACGTCGTAGTAGTCGCCTCCGGTGTACTCCTGCTCCTGGGCTCCAACGTCGGCTGCAGCGGCCGATCAGGAAAAGCGAAAAAGGGGAAATAAAACAAAGGTGAGTATCTAGCATACCCGCGAGTCTTACGTCCGCTACTAAGAATTATGCATTGTATCAACGGAAAGAAGAGGCTGTATATAGTGGACTGCAAGATAGAAATCAGAATAAGGGTAAGAAGCTAGGCCTATCGAAGACTAGCATCTTCCGACGAGTCTTGCAGCATGAGGTAAGAATCAGCCAACAGTTTATATAAAGCATAAAGTAACAATGCAGCAGAAGTTGCTGCGGCATTGTATAATAGTAAGTTGTAATAATTATCAATGCCTCCGAGTTCACCTCCTCGACATCCCAGCGAGGAAGAAAACTCGGAACCATACAATTTAATAATAATAGTTTGTAGTGGTAAGATCCAGCTTCAGCATAAAGCGTCCTGTTACCGTGGACACGACTATTCGAATAGATTAATCTTCCCTGCAGGGGTGAACTTGTGTTACACTACACCCACGGATCTCCATGGTGGCAGGAACCTTGTTAGGGAACGCTCCATCGAGGCTATCCGACCCTCCGTAGCCCATCTTTCAAACTCAACCGAGAGGTCATCCGCCGGACTATATCCTATGTACGCGGGGCTTTGGACCCTAACCCCGACGTACTCCTGCACAGTGCGAGGCTGGCCGGTGAAGTTAAATCAAAGAAAATACAAATCACACTGCCGCGGCAAATAAGACAACACCACTTCCCGGCGCAGGCCGCGGTACTGCTGAAGTCTGAAGAGTCCTCGGACGACACTATGAAGCAGAGGATCCCATAACTCGTAATTCCCACGGGTAGGTAGTGCGTACATGGCATATAGCTTACTCAAGACATTCACTGAACCACTAGTCATTTTATTAACTTGCGGGACAACCGTTATCGTTGCCCCGACTTAACTGACCCGCAGACAACGACAGCAGCCAGGACCACCAGTACATCGGTGCATGCCCTGTCGTCCCACCAAGTCTCTGCGGTTACCAACAAGGTGAACCGTCTCCTTACCTTGTCTCGCGTGTGCTCCTGGAGGAGCTCGACTTTCGTGGTTTGGTAACTCTCGCGGCCAAGGATCAGGGGCCAAGCACACCGGTACACTGGTCGTACCCTCCCTGTCGTCCTGTCGCAATACCTCTCGCGGGTACGTTGGGTCGCCCGACTTCTTACCTGAAGGACAACCGTTTCTCAGGTACCTAGAGCGGCTATACAGAGTCAGCAACAATTGGAGTACAAGGATTACTCCTTGATAGCTCACACTTGATGGTGATTCGGCAGAGTCGAGCTAGGGGACCTAAGGCGGTGTCTGCAATGTACCGTACCTGTAGCAGTTGTAATATATTGTATCTGCGATACTCCCCTGAGTGATCACGGCCCTCTATCCATTCCTAGCTAACAATGTGCAGGGCTCACTGTTGAATATCATATATATATTTATAGGCAGCATAGGATAAGGAAGGCACATCAAGGGGTGACAAAAACAGGCTATGAAATTGAATAGGATTGTAACATAGCAGCAGCAGTAACAATGCCTAGTGCAAGAAAAGTACGGAAAGATAGGCGATATCTGGGGAAGAGAATGGCTCTTCTTGCCTGGAAGCTCGGCAGTAGAGGCAGGGTCATCGACGAAGTAGTCGTACTCAGCAGCGGTGTAGTCAACGACAGTCTCGGGGTCTACCAAATATTAAGGGGGAAGGAAACATTAAATACAAAGCAAGCATATACAAACAGATGCATGACATGACAGATGAAATGTTAACGGTGTTCTAACGCAGTGCAATGCACGTTGCTCGGAGCGGGAATTCATCCGGGGATGAACTACCGGCTCCGGGTGATTATTGGAAAGGGTGTCCGGAGGGGGGAGATATCATGCCGGAGGTGTCGTGGACGTCCGACACATGTGTGGGTGGTGTATCCGGGTTAGTTGATCTATTCCGAACAACTTTCGTGTTCGAAATAAATCCATCCGGGTACTTTAGCAGTACCGAACAATTTATCGGACAGTTGGTCCGGAGGGGGACGGTTCGATGTTCGTTGTGTTAGAGGGGTGTGATAGACATACGGATAGTGTATCCGTATTATTTATATTTTTCTGATCAATTTTCATGTATAAATATTTTGAATCTGAGTTACGGTTTAAAAGATATTCAAATTTAAACTTTAAATCATTTAAAAATAAATTATGAATTTCCTTTTATTATTATAACAACATTATCCAAAACATTATCCAAAATAGTGCTGACATGTGGGCTCCACCTGTCAGCCTCACATTGTAATAATTCATTTTATTAAACCTAATTATCCAGTGGGGTCCCACATGTCATTCTCAAATCAATAATCTAATTCCATTTTAATTAAACTTTCGGTGGGGCCTACGTGTCATAGGCACAGGTTCAATTAATTAACTAATTTAATTTAAACAGTTAATTAAGGGGACTGGCCCCACATGTAATAGACTAGGGGGTTATTTCTCTCTTTTTTTTGTTAGAAGATTAACTAGGGCGTGGGGCCCATCAGTCAGTGAGGGTGGGGGTTAACCAACAGGGGATTAACCCACTGTTAGGCCGACCCGTGCGCGTGCACGTCGGTGGTCCAAACTGGCCAGCTCCGGTGACCAAATTATGCGCGGCTAGGGGGAATCCAACACCACGAGTGTCGCGCGTCCAGGGGTGCCCTCGGCGCGGGCTGAGATGGCCTAGGGCCACGACTACCTCAAACGACGGCGGCGGCCGGAGCTGAGGCTGTTGGGGGCGACGATGCAGCGCACAAAACGGGAAGAGGAGGGATGGAGAAGGTGTGTGAGCTCACCGGGAGGCACACGTAGGCCCGTTGGAAGCTTTAGAGCAGCAGGTGGAGGGAATCGGTGGCGGAGCTCGCCGGACAGAGGGGGAAGACGCCGCGGAATTCGCGCATCTCGGAGCGTCCCAGTCCGTGAGCCTTCTGGAGGTGACGAAGACGTCAACCGCGGACCTCCTAGACGTGGTGTCTCGGGCGGCAGTTACCGGTGGCCACGAGCACGCCAGCAACGTGGCCACGGGTGCGTTCGTAGACGGTGTAGAGTGAGGCAGAGAGTGAGCGAGGGGGGAACTGGGGTGGCTTCCGATCCAGACGGGCGTGGGCACACTCTTGACCACGAGAGGGGGCAGGTAGGGCAGGTGGGAGGTGGGGGCATGGCCACAGTGGCCATGGCTGTCGCCGGGGTGGTGGGGGCAGGTGAGGGGGAAGACGACAGGGGGAGGGGCGTGGGCCGGGGTGGGCCGGAGGGGTATTGCCCATGGGCGTTAGATAGGTCTTTTTGTTTTCTTTATTTCTTTTCTCTTCTATCTTTCTGTTTCATTTGTTTTTGCTACTTTTACATTTTTCTAAATATTTAACATATCCCATAATCAGTATTGTGTAACATTAGAGTGCTACAAAATGTTTGGGGTCAAAAGAAATATATTTAATATTTCTTTTAAATATCCGAATGACAATTGGTGCCGTTTTGGCTGGTGTTTGAATTTTTCAGAGGCATAATAAATTACCATAACCACATGGGCATGACCAACTGATTATTTGTGATTTAAGAAAAGTGGTTGTATAAATTTTGGACAAGTTTTATTTGCAACATTATTTTTAATGTCAACAAAAAGGCATTTTGGATTTAATTTGATTCAAATTTGATCATTGCATGATTAGCAACAGTGATTGGCAAGAATAATTGTCATTAGCAAAAGGATTACTGTTACAGACAACTGAGGGCGTTACAAATTATCCCAAGAATCTATGCTATTCTTAGGCAAGGATTGAAACCAGATTTTAGCTTCATCCCTCAAAGAGAAAGGAAAAAGCTTAAGCTTAACAATTTCACCATCTACTTCTTTGTACTTTTGCATATCACAAAGCCCAATAAAATTATTTAAATGCAAAGCAGCATCATCTCTAGGACCATAGAATTGATCTTTCATAACAAGGTTTAGCAATGCAGGTTTAATCTCATAAGAAGGTGCTGAAGTAGCAGGTGTAGCAATAGGAGTGCATATAAAGTCACTGTTGTTGTGACTAGTGAAGTCACACAACTAGGTGTTTTCATTGGAACCCATAGTAGCAGCAGGTATTTTTGGTATTTTTGTTAAGGGACACAAATGTAGAAACTGAAAGGTAACCTAACAAGACTAAAAAGCAAAGATAAAAGATAGTGTGCAACTCCCCTATCTTGTAGACTGGAGTCCCCGGCAACGGCGCCAGAAATTGGCTTGATACGATCAGGATCTCTCACTCCTCGTTGGTGACCCCAAGTGGAAGGTGAGATGAAGCGTAGCAGCAAATTTCCCCTATGTAGAGGATAGGGTTTGTCTCCCGTAGGACTCGCAGAGATACAAGAAGGTGGTAAAGTGAACAATGGCGCCGAGGTTGCTAACTTCACCTGGACCTGCACACAGATACAGATAACTTTGCTCCCAATGAGTACAGAGGAGTTCTCAATTCCTCCGGCGTCCCGTGATTTTACAAAGGATTACAAAGGATTAACACAAAAGATAATGATAGTGATAGCAACTGAAAAGTAAACTAAGCATGTAAACAGTGATATGAAGGTGGACCGGGGTCCCGTGATTTTCACTAGTGATGTCTCTCTCCCAAAAGACGATAAAAGTGCTAGCGAGGTAAACAAATCACAGCTGGGAAATTGACAGGATTATGAAGGCACCGCAATGCTAACTATGCTGCAAAGAAAGGAAGGGCTCAAAAGCAATGGGAAGTACGCCAAGGGAAGTAGACCGAAATCCATCTGCATCTACTACGAATCATCCACCTTGAGATATCTATCCAGAACATCTCGCTGGTATTAAGTTGCGAATCCCACCCAAAGTGTAAATCCAAAGCAACAGACAACTGCATTAAAAGAACTTTGCATAAAGTAAACAATCCTCGCATCCGCGGATACAAGCACCATTGTTTTATCCCTGGTGGCAAAAGCTCATCCCCTAGTCTCATGTTTCTGTCACTCAAGCTAGACATCAAGGGGCTGAAGCCACAATCAAGCATAACGCTCCATCTTGGAGTTGCAACAAATCACTTGGCCAAAGTAAAATACGGCAATGGAGAACATGCAATAATTTACTCAAGAACAAAACATAAAAGAGAAGAACCAAATATATTACTCATCACAATCTATACGTAGTCTTATAATCTATCAGATCCCAACAAACTCAGCATAGCAACGGCAGAAAATTACAAAGGTGCCTCGATCATGTGAGGCAGCTCACGAGGTCTCGAAAGTGGAGGCACAAAGAGGGGAGAGATAGATCACATAGCTACTGGTCACGGACCCATGGTCCAAGGGAAACTACTCACGGTACATACGGGAGGCGTCCATGGCTATGGATGGTCTCCCGGAGGGGGTAGCTTCTCCCGGCAGGGTGCCGGAGCAGCTTCTCTAGGCAACCCCGATCTTGAAACGGCGGTGCCGGAGGAACAGAGGCAAGATTGCGAAAAAGGGATTCGTCTTAGAGGTTTCCGTCATGAGGGGTAAATATAGGCGAAGGGGGGCACCGAGAGGGGCCACAGGCCAGCCAGGAGGATCCCTGGCACGGCTTAGGGTGGGGTCGCGCCAGGGACCCTTTTGGAGTCCTTGTGGTGGCCCCCTTCCCTCCTTTGGTGTTTCCGGAAGCTTCCGTGCCACTGATTTTTTTCTGATTTTTCCGGATTTTTCGGAGCACTTTTAATGGCCGGAAAACCTGAAATACAAAAACAGCAGAAAACAACAACTGGAAGCTGGGTGCACTGGGTTAATAGATTAGTCCAAATATTCCCAAAAGTGTATGAAAGTTCAAGAAAATCATGGCAAAGTCACACAAAACATGCATGGAGCAAGCAGAAATTATAGATACGTTTGGGACGTATCAACACCCCCAAGCTTAATTCCTGCTCGTCCTCGAGTAGGTAAATGATAACAAGCATAATTTCTGTGGTGACATGCCACACAACCATAAAAGGACTTTGTACGTAAAGCAATCAAAGCATGCAATTCAATTTCTGCTACTATGTTAGCATTGACACAAGAAACAAAAGAACAAAAGGTGCAAGAGCTCTCGCTGTTCGTGACTCGAATGTCTCGAGATGGTGTTTGCGTGCAAGCAGGGGATAGGGAAATATGAGATAAAAAAGTAATTGTTGTGCACAACTATGTACTAAAGTTTCACACTTAGTCTCCTTTGGGTTCTTATCTTGACTCGTCCCAACACTACTAGCCAGGTACAAGTCAACCTGATCCATTCCCTTTCGATATTTTGATCACTCATGCAACGGACGAGCGTGAGCAAGAAAGTTGACACCTAAAAGGCGAAACAGAAAGAAGGTGGAGGAGGAAGACAAAAAGGTGTGAAAGGCTCACATCAATGAGGACAATCATAGGCGAGAGAAGGCGATATGATAGATATGATATGAGGAGTAGGGATTGCAATGCAACGGATGCACATGTGAGCTAAAATCTCTCCAAGGCAACTAGTGGGGGTGAATCTAACTTGCTTGCTCAAGAAGACCTAGATCTCGTTTGAGGAGGCTCATCATTGGAATATACAAGCCAAGTTCTATAGTGTGAAGGTCCCCAGATAGCTATATGCATGATGATGATATCTATGGAGTACACGGGATAGAGGATGAAGTACTAGTGTGGATCTCTCAAAAAGGAATAGTAGTGTGCCCCCTTCTCTCTTTTTATTTTTCTTTTTCTTTTTTTTCTATTTTGGTGGTCTCAATGGCTCTTTCTATTTAACTCTCATCTGTCCTCTTTGGGATCTTTTCCTCACTTAGGGGCAACACTCTATATTTTACAAGAATATAGGAGATCTTTCACACTTTACAAAGGTACTCACATAAAGAAGATATAACTATCATGATGCAAAGGTATGACATGAGGATCAAGTCATGAGAAGATGGATGTTGCATGGCAATGTATCTCGGAAAGGCTATGGAAATGCCTTGTAGGTAGGTATGGTGGCTGTTTTGAGGAAAGATATAAGGAGGGTGATGATGACACAGCGTATCGTGTGAAGGGTTTGGATGCACCGGCGAAGTATGCGCTAACTCTCGAGGTGAGAAAGGGCAATGCACGGTACCGAAGAGGCTATAAAAAGTATAGGTGGGTGGAAGTGTCAACTTTCAAATACTCACATTAGTCCGAAGAACTCATGCACTTATTATCGGTAACTCTCAATCTAATCAGGAGGTTCACAAAGAGACAAGTACCCCGAGGAGGAGTGTATGGGGGTTTGTTTATCCTTGCGCATCCTCAACTCATGGTACGTTAGTGTACTCTAATATTCGCCCTCCAGAGGTTAGTGATCCATCTAGTAGCTAGAGTTCTCAACAGGGGTTTTTGGTTTTCTAAAAACACATGGATTGCCTAAAATACGAAATCTATCACTAATAGGCTCGAGCTCTTGACACCAAAATTTCAAACATTACTCTAGTCAATACCTCAAAACTATTGCAAGTTACTACTACAAAGAGAAAAGCAACTCAACTACCTACTTCTAGTCAAGACACAAAATTCAGTGCAACAGAAAAACTCTCTAACAAGATAAAACATGCAACCTATAGAAAGTTCAACCTAAAACAAAAGAAAAGCTCTAGAAAAACTAAAGCAGTACAACTAAACAAAGCAGTAGCTAAGAAAAGAAAAAGAACAACTCACAGCTAAAATAATAAGCAAGCAAATCCTATGAGGAGTTCTAATTCAAGCGGAGCGTGTAACTCTCCCACACAAAAAAAGTAAGCTGGGATCTAACTTGTTACTACAGAAAACAAAGAAAAATAAAACTAAAAACAAAACCTAAGAGCGAGACGCTCCAAGAATAGCACATAACGCATGAAGTGATAAAAATATAGTGCAACGAGAGACGAACTGATAATTGTTGATGAAGAAGGGGATGCACGGGGGCATCCCCAAGCTTAGACGGTTGAGTCTCCTTGAATGTTTATTGGGGGTGCACATGGGCATCCCCAAGCTTGAGCGTTTGATACTCCAGGATATTCTTTCATCATCTTCCATGGCACACTTGAAAACTCTTCATACATAACTCATTGTAGACTGATTAGAGAGGTTAGTACCCTATTAAAATAATTTTCTCTTACTGGAAATAAATATACTCTTGAAGAGCTACTGTTTCCCAAGATTGCCAAAAAGTTTTTCCAAAGAAAAATCAAGCATAAGGTTTGCAAAAGTGAAGAGAGACAAAACGTGGCAGAATCTGTGAAAAACAGAACAGCAGGTAGAAACAAATTTTTTAGGGGTACTTCTGCAACTCAAATAAAAAAACTCCGAACATACGAAAGTTTTTTAATTGTATAGAGCACACGGTGTAAACAATTCAGATCAAAAAGATGAACTGAGATTTTTCCATGATTTTTATAGTCACAAGGACAGAATCTGTTTTCTGGACAACATGTCACAACTTTTACTTCCCTTGTTGTACGAGGCTATAAAAGGCACAAAACTTGAAAAGTAAAGATACAATTATGTTCATACAGTAGTAAAAATCATCAAGACCACTACAAACAGAAGGAAAAAAAAAACCTAAATTCTATGCGGGCTGCCTCCCGAAAGCGCTTCTTTAGAGCCATTAGCTAGGCTTAAAGCAGAAGATCAAGTCTTTTTAAGAGAATAACTAGCCCGTGTGACGGACTCAAAAGGTTACTTCATCTTTTTCCTAGGGAAATGTTCCATCCTTTTCTTGAGAGGGAATTGGAATTTGATATTCCCCTCTTTCATGTCAATAACAGCACCAACTGTGCGAAGAAAAGGACGTCCCAAAATAATTGGCCAAGAAGGTTCACATTCAATGTCCATAATAGTGAAATCAACGGGAACATAATTGTCATTGACAATAATAAGAACATCGTCGATCTTCCCCAAATGTTTCTGTATGGAAGAAACAACAAGACGAACACCAAAAGAACAAGAATCAAAATGTTTCAATTCAAGCATATAATACATTCTTTTGGGCATAACAGAGGTACTTGCTCCAACATCACAAAGAGCATAACAAGAGAAGTTATTCAATTTGATTTTTATCATAGGATCCCAACCATCTTCTAGCTTCCTAGGTATGGAGGCTTCTAATCTAAGCTTCTCCTCCCTAACTTTGATTAGAGCATTGGTGATATTCTCTGTGAAGGCAAGATTAAGTGTGCTAGTGTGGGGGTCTCTAGACATCTTGTGTAGGAAACCAATAACTTCAGGTAAAGTGCAGTTATCAAAGTCTAGATCACTACTATATATCAAGGAGGTAGTGATATCATTTAAGCTCACTTGTTTGAAAGCCTCTATGTTCATAGAGGTTTCTTCATTTATGGTTGAGGTGGTAGCATCACCATTGATAGGTCCAGTGGGACTAGGGGTGTGATGGGTGCTAACTGTTTGGACATCCTCAACTACTTGGATAGTGGCTACTGTGTGGTAGGTAGGAAGGCTCTTAATTGTTTCCTCTTCCTCTTTTTCTCTAGCCCATCTTTCTTTAAGTTTAGCCATCATCCTAATGTTTTCATTGATTTGTATCTGGATAGCATTAATAGGAGTGACCTTACTCTCCTCAAGGGGAGAGGTTCTAATTTTTAGCATCTCAACATCAAGGGCTAAGTTATCTACCTTTAAACAAAGATTATCTAATTTAGCTAGTTTTTCTTCCACATTCTTGTTGTAGGCTTTTTGGGTAGTGATAAAGTCTCTAAGCATACTATCTAGTTCAGAGGTGGGGTTCTTGTTGCTAGGGTAGGTATTGTTGTTCCCATAAGTGGATGGAAACGGTCTAGGATTACTAGCAAAGTTGCCCCTATAAGCATTATTATTAAAGTTGTTTCTAGAGATAAAGTTCACATCTATTTGTTCTTGAGCAACCAAAGAATTTAAAGGAACATCCTGAGGATCAATAGGAGCTTGCTTGGTAAGTAGAGACATGATAAGGTCAACCTTTTCATTTAGAGAGGAGATCTTCTCGACAGAATTTACCTTCTTACCAGTTGGAGATCTTTCGGTGTGCTACTGAGAGTTGTTTAGCATCATCTCGTCAAGTAGCTTTGTGGCAGCACCAAGTCTGGTCGACATAAAGGTTCCTCCCGCGGCCGAATCTAACAGGTTCCGCGAGGTAAAGTTCAAGCCTGCATAAAAAGTATGGATAACCATCCAGGTAGTCAGTCCATGTGTGGGGCAGTTCTTGCCAAGCGTCTTCAGATGTTCCCATGCCTGGGCAACGTGTTCATTATCCAATTGCCTGAAATTCATAATGTTACTCCCATAATCAGTATTGTGTAACATTAGAGTGCTACAAAAAGTTTGGGGTCAAAAGAAATATATTTAATATTTCGTTTAAATATCCGAATGACAATTGGTGCCGTTTTGGCTGGTGTTTGAATTTTTCAGAGGCATAATAAATTACCATAACCACATGGGCATGACCCACTGATTATTTGTGATTTAAGAAAAGTGGTTGTATAAATATTGGACAAGTTTTATTTGCAACATTATTTTTAATATCAACAAAAAGGCATTTTGGATTTCATTTGATTCAAATTTGATCATGGCATGATTAGCAACAGTGATTGGCAACAATAATTGTCATTAGAAAAAGGATTACTGTTACAGACAACTGAGGGTGTTACAAATTATCCCAAGAATCTATGCTATTCTTAGGCAAGGATTGAAACCAGATTTTAGCTTCATCCCTCAAAGAGAAAGGAAAAAGCTTAAGCTTAACAATTTCACCATCTACTTCTTTGTACTTTTGCATATCACAAAGCTCAATAAAATTATTTAAATGCAAAGCAGTATCATCTCTAGCACCAGAGAATTGATCTTTCATAACAAGGTTTAGCAAAGAAGGTTTAATCTCATAAGAAGGTGCTGAAGTAGCAGGTGTAGCAAAAGGAGTGCATATAAAGTAACTGTTGTTGTGACTAGTGAAGTCACACAACTTGGTGTTGTCATTGGAACCCATAGTAGCAGCAGGTATTTTTGATAAGGGACACAAAAGTAAAAACTAAAAGGTAAACTAACAAGACTAAAAAGCAAAGATAAAATATAGTGTGAAACTGGAGTCCCCGACAACGGCGCCAGAAATTGGCTTGATACGGTGAGGATCTCTCACTCCTCGTTGGTTACCCCAAGTGGAAGGTGAGATGTAGCGTAGCAGCAAATTTCCCCTATGTAGAGACTAGGGTTTGTCTCCCGTAGGACTCGCAGAGATACAAGAAGGTGGTAAAGTGAACAATGGCGCCGAGGTTGCTAACTTCACATGGACCTGCACACAGATACATATAACTTTGCTCCCAACGAATACAAAGAAGTTGTCAATTCCTCCGGCCTTGCTGTTTACAAAGGATTAACGCAAAAGATAATGATAGTGATAGCAACTGAAAAGTAAACTAAGGATGTAAATAGTGATATGAAGGTGGACCGGGGTCCTATGATTTTCACTAGTGATGTCTCTCTCCCAAAAGACGATAAAAGTGCTAGCGAGGTAAACAAATCACAGCTGGGCAACTGACAGGATTATGAAGGCACCGCAATGCTAACTATGCTGCAAAGAAAGGAAGGGCTCAAAAGCAATGGGCAGTACGCCAAGGTAAGTAGACCGAAATCCATCTGCATCTACTACGAATCATCCACCTTGAGATATCTATCCAGAACATCTCGCTGGTATTAAGTTGCGAATCCCACCCAAACTGTAAATCCAAAGCAACAGACAACTGCATTAAAAGAACTTTGCGTAAAGTAAACAATCCTTGCATCCGTGGATACAAGCACCGTTGTTTTATCCCTGGTGGCAACAACACATCCCCTAGTCTCATGTTTCTTTCACTCAAGCTAGACATCAAGGGGATGAACCCACAATCAAGCATAACGCTCCCTCTTGGAGTTGCAAAAAATCACTTGGACAAACTAAAATACGGCAACAGAGAACATGCAAGAATTTACTCAAGAAAAAAATATAAAAGAGAAGAACCAAATATATTACTCATCAGAATCTCAACATAGTCTCATAATCCATCAGATCCCAACAAACTCAGCATAGCAATGGCAAAAAATTACAAAGGTGCCTCGATCAGGTGAGGTAGCTCGCGAGGTCTCGAAAGTGGAGGCACAAAGAGGGGAGAGATAGATCACATAGATACTGGTCACGGACCCATGGTCCAAGGGAAACTACTCACGGTACATACGGGAGGCGTCCATGGCTATGGATGGTCTCCCGGAGGGGGTAGCTTCTCCCGGCAGGGTGCCGGAGCAGCTTCTCTAGGCAGCCCCGATCTTGAAACGGCGGTGGCGGCGGTATAGAGGCGAGATCGTGAAAAATGGATTCGTCTTAGGGGTTTCCGTCATGGGGTGTAAATATAGGCGAAGGGGGGCACTGAGAGGGGCCACAGGGCAGCCAGGAGGCTCCTTGGCGCGGCCTAGGGTGGGGCCGCGCCAGGGACCCTTCTGGAGTCCCTGTGGTGGCCCCCCTTCCCTCCTTTGGTGTTTCCGGAAGCTTCCGTGTCGCTGATTTTTTATCTGGTTTTTCCGGATTTTTTGGAGTACTTTTAATGGCCGGAAAACCTGAAATACAAAAACAACAGAAAACAACAACTGGTAGCTGGGTGCACTGGGTTAATAGATTAGTACAAATATGCTCAAAAGTGTATGTAAGTTCAAGCAAATCATGGCAAAGTCACACAAAACATGCATGGAGCAAGCAGAAATTATAGATACGTTTGGGACGTATCACATGCTGTGCTTGCTTTACTTAAAAGTTCTTATATGGCTAATACCATGTCACCACATAAATTATGCTTGTTATCATTTACTTACTCGAGGCCGAGGAGGAATTAAGCTTCGGGATATTGATACGTCCAAACGTATCTATTATTTCTGCTTGCTCCATGCATGTATTGGGTGATATTGCAATGCTTTTGCTACACTTTCATACACTTTTGATCATATTTGGACTAACCTATTAAATCAGTGCACCCAGTGCCAGTTCCTGTTTTCTCCTGTCTTTTTATTTCAGGTTTCCCATTACTTAAATTGCCAGAAAAATTCCGGGAAAAATATATAAAAAATCAGCGTTCCGGAAGCTTTCATAAGCCCGAAGGAGAGCCGGAGGGGGTAACACCCTCGCTGTCATGTAACAGTAATAATTTTTCTACTGACCATTACTGTTGCTAAACTGCCTTGATCATCTTTGCATTTGATCATATCCAAAAACCCTTTTGGTTGATATTGAAAACAAGGTGCAAATAAAATCTTGACCAAAAACTGTGCCACCAATTTTTTTAAATGCCTAAAAATCAGTGAACCATGATAAACTAACTTTAGGTATTTATTAATCTATTGAAAAATACAAACAATTCAAACAAGTGCTAAAACAACCCCAAATAGCAAATGATTTTAATAAATGCCCAAATTTTTTGTGGCAACTCCCTGAGGTGCAACACAAATGTACCAACAAGTTTCACCGTTTGAAAAATTCTAAATAATGGAGACAAAATAAAATATTAACTATGGGAGCCCTAATTAATCCTTTGTGTTTTATAAAATATTCAACTGAATTTATTTGGGCTCAAACTTTTGTAGCATCACAATATAGCGTAACACTAATAATGGAGCAAGAATCACATTTTACAAAAATCATTTGATAGCTAGAATTAAATAAAATAGAAAAGGTAGTTGTAGAAAAGAAAAACAGAAAACAAAAGACAATAAGTAAAACCTATTTAACGCCCTAGGCAACTCTGCGCCAGGCCCAACCCATCTCTCCTTCTCCTTCCTCACGTACAGTGTGAAGGAAGGCAGTGGCCATGGCGCAGGCGCCGTCCACGCCTCGGATGGACACGCGCCGGCCATCCGGCGGTGCACCGCGACGTATAAGATCCCCGAGACCTCGCGCGCCTCCAGAAACCCTAACCTGCCCCCGCTTCCTGTCGCACCGTCGTTTGCGTCCTCCTTGCACTGAAACCGCCGCGGGCGCCGTTTCCTCTCCGCCGTGGCCAACGGCCTCGCCGGGCCGCGCCACCTTGTCTAGGGGCCTCGGCGTAGATGCCTTCGTCTCCCCTTGCGGTACATTGTCGCTTCCGTCCTCCACAACGCCGCAATCGCCTCTGTCTTCTCCGCCTCGGGCGTCGACGAACTCAGCCGTGATTCGCTGTCGCCGGTGATTCCCCGAGCCCACTGCCATCCCGTGCAGCCCCGCCGTGAGCCCCTCCTCCGATTTTCCTTTTCCCCCGTTGAATTTGTCGCTCGTTGAAGCCGTCCCCGAGCACGGCCACAATGGCCTAGGCCGCCCGCCCGTGCGTGTGATGTGCGTGCCGTGTGCAACATGTGTGGGCAGTGTGTGGGCAAGGTGTGTGTGTACTGGTGTGTGTTGTGTGTGTGTGTGTGCGCACGTGGAGGCCGCCGCCACCGTCTGGTTCCGGCCACCGCCGCTGGGTGCCTTCCCGCCCGTGGTTGTTGTGGTCTGCTGCTGTTAACTGCCGCTGCTACTGAACTTGCTAGCTGCTGCTAGTAGTGTGCCCCTTTTAGTAGCAACAAAACACTCAGCAAACAGACCTCAAAATGAGAAAAAATTATAGATCCCGAAACTACACATGCCAAGGATGATTTCATTCCATTGGACAAACTCCAAATTATGAATGGATTGCTCACAATAAATCTTGCAAAAGGCTATATACTGTTAAATCAAAATCTCCCAGACATAGCAAATTTCTGCAAAGGCAGAAACATTTTCTTAACCACTTCACAAGCCTGAAACTTTGTGTTATTGACTTTTATAAATAATTCAAATGACATGGGCTTGTTGTACACATAACCAACTTCATTTTATCCCACTGGACCAACTCCATTCGATGCATGAATCAATTCCTATGAAAATCACAAAGTGTTATGTTCTGTTAACTTTAACAGTTTCTGGAATTATCAGCATATGGAACTTTTCAAGCAAAGCTTTGATCAAGTAAAAGAACTCTAATAAATTTAGTTTCTGTACCAGATTGTAGACTACATAAAAGTCCTCAGATTTGATATAGGGAACTAATTCATTGGTTGAACAGAACACAAACCATAGCCCTTCAAAACCAGCTAAGTGAGGTTAAAGAACAGAATTCCCAAGACTTAGAAATTTCAGAGAAATCCAATAGGGAGCTATGACATGTAGCACCCACTGACAGATTGACCAGGCAACTCTCCTGTTTTGAATAATGTTTAATTTAATAATAAAATAAATTGGAGAAATTGATTTAAATGCATTTAAAACATTGAAAATCAATATCTTTTAATCCGTAACTCCGAAGAAAATATTTTATATATCAAAGTTGATGAAAACAATATCACAAATCCGAATACGCTACCCGTATACCCACTACACCCCTCTAACCTACCGAACGTGGATCATTTCTCCTCTGGTTCATCTGTCTATCAGACGACCGGAGCCGGTAAAACTTTTCGGATGAAAATGTTCTGTATATGTAAGTTTTTCAGAATGGATCAACGAGCACGGATACACTATCCACATGTCTGTCAGATGTCTCTAACACTTCACACATGGAACCTCCCCCCTTCGGATCATCTGTCCCGTAATCAACCGATACTGATGAGTCATCCCGCTTTGACTAAAATACTTAACAGTGCGTTAGGACATCGCCAACACCTCGTTTGCCATGTCATGTAATTGTATTGCTATTAATACTGTATATTTATTGTTTCTCCCCCCTTATTCTCCGGTAGACCTCGACACTGCCACTGATGACACCATTTCCGAGTACGACTACTATGTCGACGACCGTATCCCTACCGTCGAGCTTACAGACAAGCAGAGCCATTCTCCTTCCCCAGATATCGCCTATCTTTTCCGTACATTTCTTGCACTAGGCATTGCTGCAGCTGCTATTACGTTAATTCCTATTCATTGCATAGTTTGTCATTGTCGCCCCTTGATGTACCTTCCTTTATCCTATGCTGCCTATATAAATATAATATTCAGCAGTTCGCCCTGCGCAATGTTAGTAACCTAGGATTAGATAGCGGGTCGTGATCGCTCTAGGGAGTGAACGCGGATATAATTTGTTATAACTGCAACGGGTACGGTACAGAGCAGACGCCCAAGGGAACCTACAACGGCGAGACTCTGCCGAGTCACTTCAAGTTTAACTTACGAGTGGATGGACTCGTATTTCACTCTCGTCGTCGACTCAGTAGCGTAGCACCACTGAGATGATGAGAGGATATTCCTCTTTAGTTCGTTGCGCTGATGTCTCAGTCGAACCTCTTCAAGTGTACCATCGAGGGTGATTCCTCCTTGTTTCACTTGATGGTAGGCACCTGAATCAACTGGTGCCCTTAAAGGTATGGAGTAGGGTGACCCAACGGTGCCCGTGCAGGGATTGTATCGGGACGGCAGGACAGGCGAATACCATCATGGGCCTTGTCCTTGCTCGTTGGCCGTGAGATGCCATGTTGTGCGAAAGTCGTTCTCTTCAAAGAACACACGCGAGATAAGGTAAGGAGATGGTTCACCTTGTTGGTAACCGAACGCGTTGGTGGGACGACAGGGTAGGCGTCCACCGGCTCTGGTTATGGGGGTGGACCTGGCTGCTTTCGGTGTCCGCGACTCACCCGGATAGGGGCAACGATAACGGTTGTCCCGACATAAAATAATAAAAATTCTTAATGGGTCAGGTGGATGACTTGAGTGGGTCGACATGCCATATACGCACAACCTCCACGTGGTATTACGGGGTGGGCCCTCCACGTTGTGGTCTTGTTTGAAAGCTCTGAAAGACGTCCAGTTCCGCATTGTGGTTGGGTCGATCCGCATCCTGGAAGAGTTGCGTGGAATCACCTGGCCCACAATGACCTGGAGGGCAAGGGGCGACGGTCGAAGACCCCCTTGATCTTAGGACTTTAGACCGACAGGTACCTCTCTGATGAGCCGTAGGATGGGCCTCGGCGTGTCAGATAACCTCGTTGGGGCATTCCCTAGCAAGGTGTACGCCACCCTGGAGATCTGAGCGTGTAGGGTACCGTAGTGCAGCCCCTGCAGGGAAGATAATCTATTCAAATAGCCGTGTCCATGGTAATAGGACGCTTTATGCTGAAGCCAGACTCTACTACTATAAACTACTACTAAACTGTTTGGTTCCGTGTTTTCTTCCTCGCAGGGAAGTCGAGGAAGGGATCTCGGAGGCATTGCTAATTGTTAACTAATACAACCTACTATTATACAATGCTGCAGCAACTTCTGCTGCATTGTTACTTTATGGTTTATATAAATTGTTCACTGTTCTCTTCTCATGCTGCAAGAACCGCGTGAAGATGCTAGTCTTCGATAGGCCTAGCTTATCATCCTTATTCTTACTTTCTACCATTCAGTCCACTATAAATAGCCTCCCCTTTCCATTTGATACAAATGCATAAATGCTTAGTAGCGAACGTAAGACTCGCAGGTATGCAAGATACTCACCCTTTCTTTCCCCCTCCCCTTTTGGTTTTGTATACACGATTGCTGCAATCAGACGCGAGGCGTCCAGGAGCAGGAGATCCACGATACAAACCACCGCAACATGAAGATCCCCGATGCTGACTACCGCAACGTGAAGATCCCCGATGCCATCTACGACATGGATATCCCCGACGACCAGGAGTAGTTTGGAGGTTCCCAGCAGGAAGCCTCGCCTTTTCGACCGTTGTTGATTTTGTGCTAGCCTTCTTAAGGCAGATCATGTGTACCGTGTGTCTGTACTCAGATACTATTGCTTCCACTAACTTTATGCTCTCGAGCTGTTGTATTCGAGCCCTCGTGGCCCCTGTCTTGTATTATACAGCTTGTATTATTTTATTTGTAGAGTTGTGTTGTGATATCTTACCGTGAGTCCCTGATCTCGATCGTGTACCTTGCGTGTATGGTTACTGTACATGGTCTGATTTTTGGGGCATCACAAGTTGGTATCAGAGCCGACGGCCTGTAGGAAACCCCCTTCCAACTCCTTGGTCGAAGTCGAGTCTAGACAATCAAAAACTATTTTACTAACTTAATGTGTGACTTGTGGGCCCACGTCGATACCACCCAGTCGTGATATCTATGGTATTAGGATCTTTTCCTCCGTACCTTTACTCTGGGACTCTGATTTCTCATCTATTTCGGTTTAATGATTTTACTAACTCCGACTTTAGGTTCCCGTACCACCTTCCTTCCGGAGAGACCTACATTCCAGATGATGACCTGATTCACCTGAAGATTCCAAAGATTACTCTCTGATAAATTCCCGAGAACCTACGTGTTCATCATCTTTGCAATCCCCTGCCACCGATAAGTCCATATGGATGATTACATCCACCTCCCGATATGGAAATCATAATTCCCTAAGCATCAAATTATTCCGATGCTTCTATCACCCAATGCCTTTGCATTCTTTCTCCTTCTAGTCGAGTGCCGATACTTACATCATATTCTTTGAGAACGACCCGACGTTTGGTGGATTATTATCCGACTAATCTGACATGGCTTCTTCCATGTGTCAATCGGATACATCGTGTGAAATACCATCCTTGCCCCTCGATGATTTGTGTTATCATCGACAACCTCCTTTAACTCCCTGCCAATATATACTTGGTCATGTATGTCTTGATCTACTTTCCCTTGGGAAAGGAATACACCTGATACTTGTGTATCATCACAATTTCCTTTTCACTGGTCTGTTTCACCTTTCTTGCGATCGTTATAACCTAAGCAGTGATAAACCCCTGCTTATGTAAACACCTCGGTGTGCAACCTCGTCAGTAACCCCTTGTTGCCATTGTTGATGACTTTTCGGTAACCACCGGGACGAGAACTTTGCCAATTGGTCCGCCTCGTATTAACGGGCGGTAAAATGGTTCTCTTTGTCCACTGCTCCTGGTACCGATATTGTTGCCGACATACCTAACAAGCTGTTCTCTGACAATCATTGCATCATGATCGCATAATATGCCACCACTCTAAGCCAAAGTTCCACAGGATTGAAACCTGACTCTTTTGTACATCCCCGTTCCCAAGGATTATTCCATGTGCTTGACCTCGTTGGTGATTCACGCGTCCTCTACGTTGAGATGTCAGTCCGTTATCAGACTCACTGCTTATGCCTGATGCTTTGGACCCCTCTTTCACCATCCGTCATCGGCATCGAATGCATGTCTATCCGCTTGAAACTTCTCATACCTTCCTTTGTTTCTCTCGATGTATTCCCCTGAGTTTAAACTCGGAAGATACTTTGTAGACCATTCCCTTGGACAACCTCGGTTGGTTAACCTTGTACCGATCCAACCCCCCTCAAGTTTTTCCTCCTAGCCTATTCGTAAGTACGATGAAGCCCCCGATGGAAGGATGACAACTCGTCAAGATGCACTGATGCAGGGAAATGAAGACATCAACGAGAAGCATTAAATTCTTCAAGAAGGGCAACAAGAACCAAAAGACTCGTTAGATTACGTAACCAAAACTTTAACCCTTACACTACTGTTAATTCTCGGGACGAGAATTCTTTGTAGTGGGGGAGATTTGTAACACCCTCGCTGTCATGTAACAGTAATCATTTTGCTAATGACCATTACTATTGCTAAACATGCCTTGATCATCTTTGCATTTGATCATATCCAAAAACCCTTTTGGTTGATATTGAAAACAAGGTGCAAATAAAATCTTGACCAAAAACTGTGCCACCAATTTTTTTAAATGCCTAAAAATCTGCGAACCATGATAAACTAACTTTGGGTATTTATTAATCTATTAAAAAATACAAATAATTCAAACCAGTGCTGAAACAACCCCAATTGCTAGTTGCAGTTAAAAAACAAATAGCAAATGATTTTAATAAATGCCCAAACTTTTTGTGGCAACTCCCTGAGGTGCAACACAAATGTACCAACAAGTTTCACCTTTTGAAAAAATCCAAATAATGGAAACAAAATAAAATAGAAACTATGGGAGCCCTAATTAATCCTTTGTGTTTTATAAAATATTCAAATGAATTTCTTTTGGGCTCAAACTTTTTGTAGCATCACAATATAGCGTAACACTAATAATGGAGCAAGAATCACATTTTACAAAAATCATTTGATAGCCAGAATTAAATAAAACATAAAAGGTAGTTGTAGAAAAGAAAAATAGAAAACAAAAGACAATAAGTAAAACATATCTAACGCCCTAGGCAACTCTGCGCCAGGCCCAGCCCATCTCTCCTTCTCTTTCCTCACGTACTGTGTGAAGGAAGGTAGTGGCCATGGCGCAGGCGCCGTCCACGTTTCGGATGGCCACGTGACGGCCATCTGGCGGTGCACCGCGACGTATAAGACCCCCAGGACCTCGCGCGCCTCTAGAAACCCTAACACGCCCCCCGCTACCTGTCGCGCCGTCGTTTTCCGCCTCCTTGCACTGAAACCGCCGCGGGCGTCGTCGCCGCTCCTTCGTGGCCAATGACCTCGCCGGGACGCGCCACCATGTCTAGGGGCCTCGGCGTAGACGCCTTCGTCTCCCCTTGCGGTACATCGTTGCTGCCGTCCTTCGCAACACCGCAATCGCCTTTGTCTTCTCCGCCTCGGCCGTCGACGAACTCAGCCGTCATTCGCCGTCGCTGGTGACTCCCCGAGCCCACTGCCATCCCATGCAGCCTCGCCGTGAGCCCCTTCTCCGATTTTCCTTTCCCCCCGTTGAATTTGTCGCTCGTTGAAGCCGTCCTAGAGCACGGCCACCATGGCATAGGCCGCTCGCCCGTGCGTGTGATGTGCGTGCTGCGTGCGGCATGTGTGGGCAATGTATGGGCGTGGTGTGTTTGTACTGGTGTGTGTTGTGTGTGTGAGCATGTGAAGGCCGCCGCCACCGGCGCTGGGCGCCTGCCCGCCCGTGGCTGCTGCGGCCTGCTGCTGTTAACTGCCGCTTCTACTGAACCTGCTAGTTGATGCTACTAATGTACCCCTTTTAGTAGGAACAAAACACTCAGTAAACATACCTCAAAATGAGTAAAACTTATAGATCCCGAAACTACACATGCCAAGGATGATTTCATTTCATTGGACAAACTCCAAATTATGAATGGATTGCTAACAATAAATCTTGCCAAAGGCTATATACTGTTAAATCAAAATCTCCCAGACTTAGCAAATTTGTGATATTAACCACTCCACGAGCCTGAAACTTTGTGATATTTAATTTTATAAATAGTGCAAATTACATGGGCTTGTTGTACACATAACCAACTTCAGTTGACCCCACTGGACCAATTCCATTCGATGCAGGAATTAATTCCTATGAAAATCACAAAGTGTTATGTTCTGTTAACTTTAACAGTTTCTGGAATTATCAGCAGATGGCACTTTTATAGCGAAGCTTTAATCAAGTAAATGAACTCTAATAAATTTAGTTTCTGTACCAGATTGTAAACTAAATAAAAGTCCTCAGATTTAATATAGGGCACTAATTCATTGGTTGAACAGAACACAAACCATAGCCCTTCAAAAGCAGCTAAGTGAGGTTAAAGAACAGAATTCTCAAGACCTAGAAATTTCAGAGAAATCCAATAGGGGGCTATGACATGTGGGACCCACTGTCATATTGACCAGTCAACTCTCCTATTTTAGATAATGTTTAATTTAATAATGAAATAAATTGGAGAAATTGATTTAAATGAATTAAAAATTTGAAATTCAATATCTTTTAATCCGTAACTCCGATGAAAATATTTTATATATCAAAGTTGATCAGAAAAATATCACGAATTCGAATAAGCTACCCGTATACCCACTACACCTCTCTAACCTACCGAACATGGAACATTTATCCTCCAGTTCATCTATCTGTCAGACGACCGGAGCAGGTAACACTTTCCGGATGAAAATGTTCTGTATATGAAAGTTGTTCAAAATGGATCAACGACGACGGATACACTATCCACATGTCTGTCAGATGTCTCGAACACTTCACACATGGAACCTCCCCCCTTCGGATCATCTGTCCGGTAATCAACCGATACTGATGAGTCATCCCGGGATAAATTCCCGCTTTAACTAAAATACTTAACACTGCTTTAGAACATCGCCAACACCGCGTTTTCCATGTCATGTAATTGTATTGCTATTAATACTGTGTATTTATTGTTTCTCCCCCCTTATTCTCCGGTAGACCTCGACACTGCCACCAACGACACCATTTCCGAGTACGACTACTATGTCGACGACCGTACCCCTAATGTCGAGCTTCCAAGCAAGCAGAGCCATTCTACTTCCCCAGATATCTCCTATCTTTTCCGTACATTTCTTGCACTAGGCATTGCTTCTTCTTCTATTATGTTAATTCCTATTCATTGCATAGTCTGTCATTGTCGCCCCCCTATGTACCTTCCTTTATCCTATGCTTCCTATATAAATACAATATTCAGAAATTAGCCCTGCGCAATGTTAGTCAACTAGGATTAGATAGCGGGCCGTGATCGCTCTTGGGAGTGAATGCGGATATAATTTATTATAACTGCAACAGGTACGGTACAGAGCAGACGCCCAAGGGAACCTATAACGACGAGACTCTGTCGATTCGCTTCAAATTTAACATACGAGTGGATGGACTCGTATTTCACTCTCGTCGTCGGCTCGATAACGTAGCACCACCGGGATGATACGAGGATATTCCTCTTTAGTTCATTCCGCTGATGTCTTGGTCGAACCTCTTCAAGTGTACCATCGAGGGCGATTCCTCCTCGTTTCACTTGATTGTAGGCACCTGAATCAACTGGTGTCCTTAAAGGTAAGGGGTCGGGTGACCCAACGGTGCCCGCTCAGGGATTGTACCAGGGTGAAAGGACAGGCGGATACCATCGTGGGCCTAGTCCTCGCTCGTTGGTCGTGAGATGCCCTATTGTACGAAAGACGGGCACTTCAAGGAGCACACTCGAGATAAGGTAAGGAGATGGTTCACCTTGTTGGTAACCGCACGAGTTGGTGGCACGACAGGGTAGGCGGCCGTCGGCTCTGGTTATGGGGGTGGACCTGGCTGCTGTCGTTGTTCGTGACTCACCCGGATAGGGGCAACGATAACGGTTTTCCCGACAGAAAATAATAAAAATTATTAATGGGTCAGCTGGATGACTTGAGTGGGTCGACGTGCCCTATACCCACTACCTCCACGTGGGATTACGGTGTGGGCCCTCCGCGTTGTGGTCTCGTTTGAAAGCTTTGAAAGATGTCCAGTTCAACATTGTGGTTGGGTCGTTCCGCATCCTGGAAGAGTTGCGTGGAATCACGTGGCGCAGAACGACCCGGAGGCGAGGGGCGAAGGTCCAAGACCCCCTTGCGCTTAGGACTTTAGACCGGCGGGGACCTCTCTGATGAGCCAGAGGATGGGCCTCGGCGTGTCGGATAGCCTCGGTGGGAATTCCTTAACAAGGTGTACGTCACCCTGGAGATCTGAGTGTGTAGGGTAAAAGTAGTGCAGCCCCTGCAAGGAAGATAATCTATTGGAATAGCCGTGTCCACGGTAATAGGACGCTTTATGCTGAAGCCAGACTCTACTACTATAAACTACTACTACTAAACTATTTGGTTATGGGTTTTCTTCCTCGCAGGGAAGTCGAGGAAAGGATCTCGGAGGCATTGATAATTGTTAAGTAATACAACTTACTATTATACAATGCTGCAGCAACTTCTGCTGCATTGTTACTTTATGGTTTATATAAATTGTTGACTGTTCTCTTCTCATGCTGCAAGAACCGCGTGAAGATGCTAGTCTTCGATAGGCCTAGCTTTTCATCCTTATTCTTACTTTCTACCATTCAGTCCACTATATATAGCCTCCCCTTTCCATTTGATACAAATGCATAAATGCTTAGTAGCGGACTTAAGACTCGCGGGTATGCTAGATACTCACCCTTGCTTTCCCCCTCCCCTTTTGGTTTTGTATACACGATTGCTGCAATCATACGCGAGGCGTCCAAGAGCAGGAAGTCGCCGATACCGACCACCGCAACGTTAAGATCCCCGATGCCCTCTACGACATTGAGATCCCTGATGACCATGAGTAGTTTGGAGGCTCCCAGGCAGGAGTCCTTGCCTTTTCGATCGTTGTTGATTTTGCGCTAGCCTTCTTAATACAGATCATGTGTACCTTGTGCCTGTACTCATAAACTATTGCTTCCTCTAACTTTGTGCTCTCGAGCTGTTGTATTCGAGCCCTCGTGGCCCCTGGCTTGTATTATATATCTTGTATTATTTTATTTGTAGAGTTGTGTTGTGATATCTTACCGTGAATTCCTGATCTCAATCGTGTACCTTGCATATATGATTACTGTACACGGTCTGATTTTGGGGGCGCCATAGTGGGGCCACCTGTCACCCAGGCGGCCACCCGGCACGGCCTAGGGGGAGGCCATGCCCACAGGCCGCCTGGGCGACTGGGACCACCCCTGGTGCCCCCTTTGGCCCTATTTTTACCCCCGCGGAGGAAACGCTGATTCCAGAACCCTTTTCTCCATACGCAATTACGATCTCCGCCACCATCACCGACAAGCTTCAGGGGACCAGAATTCCTGTGACGGCACCCTGCCGGGACGGGGAAGTGCCCCCGGATTCATCTCCATCGACGTTGCTTCCTCCCTAAATGATGCGGGGATAGTTCCTCCTCGGGGCTGAGGTTTCTACCAGTAGCTATGTGGTCAATTCTCTCTCCCATGACGTGATCTTCATTGTGATCATAGGCTATGTTAATCTAGGATGATCCCATGATGTTTCCCCTTCTTGTATGTATTCGATTGATGTACTCACTTGATCTTCTCTAGTATAATCCCCGAGACCATGGTGACAGAGGTCTATTGGACATGGGTCAGAAGAATATTTTCATGAGTGATTTCCTCTTTTGTGTGTGGATTGAAGATTGAGAGTCTCTTGGTGCTTGTCTTTGACTATCCTTGAGATATGTTGTGGTGATTGTGGTACTCTCTTTGGATGGCTGATGACCCTCAACTGTAGGGGATCTTTTGTAGCATTTTTGATAAATAAGAGTGTTGAACCCAACGAGGATCAGAAGGTATTGGTAAGTGACTTTGGTAAAGAAATTGCTGCAGGAACTAAAAGATAACTTTTTAGGGGTTTTCTATATAAGCAACAAAAGGTAAAAGCGAACAAAGTAAAACGAACTGAGGAGTAACAAGTGGCCCAATCCTTTTGAGCAAAGGATATACCTAGCAAATGAACTTATAAAGGTTAAAGCCTTCTTGAGGACACACGGGAGAAATAGTCACGTTCTTTCGCCACATTCCGCATCGGTACTATGTGCTGTGTTGATAAGTGTTGAGTGGGTGGATGTATGCTAGTACACCCTCTAGACTAAGATGAGTGCACTCTTATGATTAAACCACTTGCAAGCATCCGCAAATACAATATAGTAATTAATGCAAACGCCTAACCATAGCAATACGATCGATGATCCATTGTTCCCTCTTGCAAAAGCGTGCAAACTGGGATTCAGGTTTCTGTCACTCCGGCAACCCACCGTAAGCATTCTTTATACACAATGCATTCTCCTAGGTCCTTAATAAGGCGAAATGTTGAGTGTTCGACTCACACATAGGAAAATAACAACACAACTTAAATATCAAACAACACATATTACTTCAACATCATATGACTACAACTAGACTTATACCATGTCATCAAGAACTAAAGTAACTACTCACGAGACATAAAAGAGATCATGATCAGAGGGGATGAATAGATGATAAAAAATCTGGAAACAATAATATTTCTACAAAAAAACTCATTAGCATTCATCACACGGCGGTAATCAACACGGGTAGAGTAGAGAGGATAGATAGTACGGATTACAACACAAGTTGAACTTGTGAGGTGAGATTGGATGGTGGTGGAGATGGTGCTGATGTTGGGGATGATGCTGATGATGATATCGATGATGATCGTAACGATGGTGATGACGATGGCGATGATCTCCCCTTCCAGGATCTGCCCGCCGGAGATGGCTTTTCTTTTCTGTAGGTTTCCTCCATGGAGCGGCGGCGGAACTCCCGAAACTCCTCTTTAGGGTTTTTGGATAAGGAGTGATATATAGGCCAGAGGGGGGAGCCGGGAGTGGCCCCTGGGGTCCAGGCGCCCTCCCGGCACGGCCAGGGGTGGGGCCGCGCCAGGTGGCCGCCTGGGCACCCTGTGGCCCCCCTCTTGCCCCTCTTTTGCATGTCTTCATTATCCTTCTAGAAAATGACCTCCATCGATTTTCAGGTAATTTGGAGGTCTTCTGTTTCAGCAACTCAGCGTCCACTTGTTACCGCTGAATCCTGCGTCTGTTGCTTCGGCATAGGAAAGTTGCAAACTGTGTAAAACAAGCCAAAACAACTTAAGAATAGCATCATAACATGAAATATATCAATTAATAGGAAAGAATTACTATATAAAATAGTGATGCATTTTGGACGTATCAACTCCCCCAAGCTTAGACATCGCTTGTACCCAAGTGTATACTGAGCTCGGTAAACCTGTCCACAAGTTTAGAAAGTGAAGTGTCGATAAAATAGAATACAGACAAGATGCATCATGATTTCTTCACCAAACTCAAGCATCCTCAACAGCAACCTCAACTCATAAGGTACTTATGAGAAAGTAATAACAACTATATTCAAAAGTAGGACCGAGAAAACTCATCAAATTATGGCAAACATATCCTTGGTCAAAGGACGACTAATAACTTTTACTTTTGTTCTTTCACTTTATAATGAAAGAATTTGAAGATTTTGAAAGAACATGTCATTAGTCATGTAGTGCAAATGCTAACACAAAGGAAGATGCTTGCTTGGCATAAGCTTTTGCAAACATCTTACTTATCAAAAGATAATGTCAAGAATGATGTGGCATGGCAAAACTTAATGCAACATTATATGAATGAATCCTCATCAACATCAAGTGTCTGTTCTCTTTGGGAAGGAAGGAAGTAGGAAAACTGACTCAACATAAAAGTAAAAGATAGGCTTTGTTATAGGCAAGAAGGGAAAACTCATGTGCTATCCTTAAATCAAACAGAGTGAAATAAATTTGGGAGGTGCATAGTTTGTCAACGAATGCTAATAGATAGCTCAATTACTTCTCAAGCTGGACAAGTTTCGAGGAACGGCTCCCAACTGGGGACGATCGCATCCCCTTAATCTCCTTTGTTTATCACTGCCAAAGTTTCTGATTTCTCATAGACCAAGCGTCAAGGAGGGTTTTTTTGTTGTATTATCTTTTTAGCTGGGCGCACTCATTCCAGTTCCTCCTCGTCTTATGGGTTTGCAGATTAGACATGCAATCCCGGGGTCAAACTTGTCCAACTTAAGAAGATCATGAATTACCTACTACTTCCTCATGAGCTAAACAAGAGGCATAAAATTGAAGATTTTGAACATTTAAGGATAACACATAAATTCTATACTTTTAGAAGTGGTGGGTGAATACCACGAATAGGAAGGTATGGTGGAATCAATTGGAGGATTGGTTTCGGGGTATGGATGCACAAGCAGAGTCTTCTTGGCAAAGAGTTTTGGCTAGAAAAGGCTTTGAGAGAACAGACAGTTGATGCTAACTTAGATGCAAAACACATAAAGCATAAACATTAAGATAAGAATAACACATCAGGTTGTCTTCCTTGTCAAGATAACACTTCAAGCATAATAACATAAAGGTTTTGGCTATTTCTCTACTTGAGAAAACATGCATGTTGTCAAGATCAAAGCTATGTTTGCCAAAATTTAAATAAAGTTTTCAAAGCTATACCTGATATAAGGTCAATACTCCCCATAAGAATCATCATAAAGCCAATTTCGTGAAGAGAATACCGATTGCAGCGAAGGGATCAATAGACTTCTCATTAATATTCCATCATAGACGACTCCACACTCACGGATACAACTCTCCATAGAAGGAGTTTTAGACCTCAATGCAAACACCTATTTCATATAATAACTTCCCTAGACACAATACGACTCTACTTGACTCTAAAAGACTAAGACAAAGATAAAGATACCGGGCACTCCCCCAAGCTTGGAACTAGCTAAGGGGATGTCATTACCCGAGGAGATTTACTCCTCACTCCTATTGCCATTCATTCTTCAGGTCCCCGATGAGACGGAGAAGGGTTCTATTTTCTAATTCCAAGAGTTCCACTTGTACTTTCAGTACACGGAAATCTTCACAGAGTTGATTGGTGATGCGGTAGACTTCGGAGATGGTGGAGATCGTACGTTGATCTTCAAGTGAAGGAGTAGTTCCTGAAATTTTAAGAGAAAGATCATATTGAGGTTGGACAGATCCCACCATGATGGGATGGACCTCCTTGTTGTTGGGCAGTAATAATCTTGACTTACTCTCTCACAGAGCGTTCCATCTCTGTTTTCCTTGCAGCGATTTCTTCTTCTGTAGTCCAATCAATGTGCTTCCCTTGGTTGAGATCCTGCTGGACTTGACGTAAATGTCGCCCCAAGAAGTCTTCTCCGATCTAGCCACAAGAATACATCTCTAATAATTAACCTTTGTTCTGGCAGAAACAGCTCGAAAAGAAGGTAACGAGCCAAAGTGGGGTTGGAGACGGACTCCGGGGTTCCCAGGCGGCCACCCGGCGCAGCCAGGAGGAAGGCCGTGCTAGGTGGGCGCCTGGGCCCTCTGGAGCTCCTCTCCGGCTCCAATTAGGCTCTAGATTTTCTATATTTTGCAAAAACTTGTAATATGAAACTTTTATGGCGGTTCACGATGTTTCCTTAACGTAATACATACCTTTTCTTATTCTTCTTCAGCTGGTGTCTGAAACGGGGCTGCAACATACTCTTCATGGGTTGTTGCGTATATAGAATTTACATCAACATGGACGGGATATCCCGCCATGTAATGCTTGAGTCTTTGCCCATTCACAACTTGAGGTTTGGTGCCATCAAAATTTTTAATCTTGATTGCACGGGAGCGGTATACTTCTTCGATATGAAATGGCCCTTCCCATCTGGAAAGTAATTTACCTGGAGAAAACCTGAAACGAGATCTAAAAAACAAAACTTTATCACCAACATTAAATTCACGTTTCAGAATCCTTTTATCATGCCACTTCTTTACCTTCTCTTTAAACATTTTAGCACTCTCGTAAGCTTCACTTCTCCACTCATCTAGAGAATTCAAGCTCATGAGACGCTTTTCACTAGCTAACTTTGGGTCAGCATTAAGCTCTCTAACAGCCTAGAAAGCTTTTTGTTCTAACTCTAATGGAAAATGGCAAGCCTTGCCATAGACCATCTTATATGGGGGACATGCCCATGGGGTTTTTGTAAGTAGTTCTATACGCCCACAAAGCATCTCCTAACTTCTTTGACCAGTCCTTCCTAGAACATTTAACTGTCCATTGCAAGCTCAACTTGATCTCTTTATTGGTGAGCTCAACTTGCCCACTAGTTTGAGGATGGTACGGTGAAGCAATTATATGATTGACATCGTACTTGGCTTGAGCTTTTCTAAAAGCTCCATGCGTGAAGTGTGATCCTCCATCTGTCGTAAGATACCTTGGTACACCAAACCTAGGGAAAATTACATCTTTGAGCATTTTCAAAGATTTCTTGTGATCAGCACTCTCAGTGGGGATTGCTTCCACCCACTTAGTTATATAATCGACAACCACTAAAATGTGAGTGTACTTGTGTGAGGGAGGAAAAGGACCCATAAAATCGAAACCCCGACAATCAAAAGGCTCAATCACTAGAGAGTAATTCATAGGCATCTCATTCCTCCTACTAATGTTACCAAATCTCTGACACTTATCACAAGATAAAACATAATTTCTAGTATCTTTAAAGAGACTAGGCCAATAAAAACCTGATTGGAGAACCTTATGTGCGGTCCTCTCACCGGCATGATGTCCTCCGTAAGGACTATCGTGACATTGTTTAAGAATGTCCTTCTGCTCGTGTTCTGGTATGCATCTTCTCACGATCCCGTCTGGACCTTCTTTGAAAAGATGAGGGTCATCCCAAAATTAGTTCCTCAAATCATGGAAGAACTTCTTCCTTTGCTGAAATGTTAAACCTGGGGGCAAATACTTTGCAACAATAAAATTAGCATAATCTGCAAACCAAGGATCGGAAAGAGATTTTACTTTTAGAATGGCAAGTTGTTCATCTAGAAACTGTCGTTGACTGGGATGAGGTCATGCGGTATATCTTCCATTTTTGAAAGATTTTCCGCCACTGGATTGTCTGCTCCTGTCCTATCAATAATCTGTAAATCAAATTCTTGAAGAAGGAGTACCCACCTGATAAGCCTTGGTTTGGCATCCTTCTTTGTCATAAGGTACTTAAGAGCAGCATTGTCAGTATGAATAATAACTTTTGAATCAACAATATAAGGTCTAAACTTATCACAAGAAAATACTACTGCCAAGAATTCCTTCTTAGTAGTAGCATAATTATTTTAAGCACTATCAAGGGTTTTGCTAGCATAATGTATAACATTCAATTTCTTATTACCCTTTTTCCTAACACATCTCCGATAGAAAAATCACTAGCATCACACATAATTTCAAAGGGCAATTTCCAGTCAGGTGGTTGTACTATAGGAGCGGTTATCCAAGCTTTCTTAAGAACTTCGAAGGCTTCCTTACAATCTTCATCAAATACAAAAGGAACATCCTTCTGGAGAAGATTAGTGAGGGGCCTCGAAGTCTTAGAAAAGTCTTTAATAAATCTTCTATAGAAACCAGCATGACCGAGAAAACTATGAATACCTTTAATGTCCCTTGGATAGGGCATCCTTTCAATAGCTTCAATCTTCGCCTTGTCCACTTCAATTCCCCTCTCGGGAATCTTGTGACCAAGAATGTCGGGACCCGGGGTTAGCATATGCAAGTCCAGTAAAGGCATAGTCATATGGAGAGCCGAGAACCGTACCCACTTGTCTAAGCAGACAAGGCCAAGAACAGAACGTTCTCGGAAAGCATCGTACGTGAGGGGCATCCCATCCAGGCCGGATGATCAACTGAGATGGGTCCTCATCGTCCGCACACAAGTCTAATGATATGGGTGGTGAACTCCCATATTCACAGACAAGTCGCCTCAACCATACTATCGACTATCTCATAACTCTTACATAGACTTACTCCAGCCCGATCACTTAGTCGGGTCTAGGGCGGGCTCGATCATACCACAAAGTGTGCACGAGACGGAGTCTCGAGAAATCGCATCGCGATGCCCCAAGTTGCACACATCTAAGGGCCACTTGGTGTATGAAAGACCGCCATCCAGAACACAACTAAGGTCTTGAAAACCCATACGAAGACATGCATGTTATAAACATACACGCAGCACACATGCCTTGTATGAACAGCAGGTACCATTGCAATTCTCTACAAAGTGTACATTTTATTTATAACTCTTATAGAGTACACACAGAGATCACATACATGTGATCCAACATTACAACACAGGCGGAAGAAAATTATGTCTGAGTACAGACAAGTTTAACAAATGGCTTAAGAAGCCTTATTTAAACACAAATCCCTCCACGAGGGAACCAGTCTGCTGACTGGGACTAGACTAGCTTAACTTCAGTCGTCCAGCTCGATGAAGAAGCCACCTTCGGGGTCAGTGGCGTCATCTAAAACATAGATTAAGCAAACGTGAGTACAAAGGCGTACTCAACAAGACTTACATAGGAGCTATACTACTCATGCACATGTATCAAGGTAAAGGGAGGTGGGGTTCACTTGCAGAAATGCCAGCTTTGACTTGGCTAATCCTGAACTACGAGTAACAGACTTTGAGGTAAGAAGCATACATGAGTCCACTACTTTCACCAACCAATACACCACTATGGTGTCTTCCTCGACTTCCCCACGAGGAAGCACGCCATAGCACTCACACTTATCTTGGTGTGTTTTAGAAGTATCCGGTTCAAGTTATCTAATAATCAAGCTAAGCTTTCCAAGCAGTCCATAACCGCGGACGCGGCTATTCGAATAGTTTTGTTAACCTTGCAAGGATGTACCGCTACACACACATGATCATCATTTACCGCCTTTGATCTCGACACCATTCAAGGGGTGCCAGCGAGGATGCTCACCACAACTGTTACCTCATAGCCGATCTAGTCCGAGAAAGCCGCCTACTTGGGTTGGTTACCACTATCGTGAACCCGGCCGGTTTATCGAAGTGGACCCAAGCGATGTGTGCGTGGTGCATAAGCCGGTCTCGGGTGAGCCGTTCTCTCACTTAGCATCCAGGCCACAAGCCTACCAGAACTCCGAACTGCTGCGACATCTGGACATCGAAAGGGATGAGTTAGTAAGTTGAGAGGGGTCAGTGAGCCCAATGTGTGGTTGTACTCTTCATCTTGGATCACCACACAAGAACTCGTACTAGGGCGGTGTTCAACGAGACAACCCACCGTGTACTCCTACACAGCCTCTCATCGTTCACCTGGTATTAGGGTCGATTCACCAACACTTTTCTACCATCATCAACATGATCATTCCCATCCCGACTCACATCACAGTAACAACATGGTATCATACTAAGCATGCAATAAGCAGTAACATTGCAGGGGCCACATGATATCAAACAACTCCTACATTTGCTAGGATTGTGGTTTGCTTACTACTGTGACAAAATGATAGGTCATGCAAAGGAATGGGTTCATCTATGCGGTAGAAACGAATCATGGTGATCATCCTAAACAATGCATAAGCGAGGCATGAGAGGGAAGTGGGATTTTATCGACATGATCAAAGGGGGTTTGCTTGCCTTGCTGACGAGGTTCGGGTTCTGGATCTTCAGCGAAGGGGGTGACCTCTTGCTCCGGTTCCACCTCTACTCGACAAACAAAGCACGAAGTAGCAATCAATATGAATGCAATGCTCAAGCACATGATTGAATGTTTAAAACTTGAAGTATAAGTTTTGATGTGTGTGAGGCCATTCCATTTAAGTGGAGTATATTGCATTTAAAAATGCAAATTCAAACTCCACATTTGAATTTAGCTTAGCCAAGTTGAATGTGACATCGTTTGATCATTTTGAATCAACTTCAAATGTGTATGATATTCCTCTGATGTGTGATTGAAATGTAGCATGTTGCCATAGTTCAAGTTGCAAAAATATTTGATTTGAATTTGATTTGATTCCATTTAAATCAAATAGCAAATGCTACTGATCACATTTTAAATTCAACTCAAACAGAGTTGAAAGTTGCATATTTGGAAAGATAATTTTCTCCTGATCATTTTTCATATATTATTTGTCCAATTTGGAGTTAATATGAATTTTCTATGAATTTCCAAAGTTTGGGGTATTTTCTGGATTTTCTGGAATTCTTTTAATTCAAATAATCTCTGGAAATTCATTTAAATTGATTTAATGCGTCAGGATGATGTCCGGGGGGGGCTGACATGTGGGGTCACCCTGTCAGTGACTGGGGTTAATTAACCCGTGGTTAAGTTAATCCAGTGGCTTAATTAAGCCACTGGGCCCACTGGTCAGTGACCCAGGGGGTCACTAACTAGGTGATTAGTGGGGGGGCTTGGGCTAATACGCCGGCGGCTAAACGCCGGCGACTGGAGTCGCGGCGGCGCTGCACGGGTTCGCACCCTGGTCGCGCGTTTTGCACGCCAGAGGCACCAAACGGCTGCTGGAAGGACGCCGCGTCGAATGGAGCCAGCCAGGGGGGCTGGAACTCACCGGAGCGTCGTCGGCGTCAAGCCCTAGCGGCGGCCGTGTCTCGGGCTTGGGGCAAAGCTTGTTGTGGTGCTCCATTTGAACCGGGGATGCTCGCAATCGAAGCAGAGGAGAAAGGTGAAGACGAAGGACATGCCCCCGAGCTCGTTTGCGTCACGGACGCTCGACTACGATGACCGTGGCGGCGAGGAGCTTCGGCGTCCATGTCGGATCCAGCTAGGAAGGAGGAGGGAGCCGAAGGAATGGCTCGGTCGAACCGCGAGCTCACCGTAATGCTAGCAGAGGGGTCAGGGAGGTCGGGGAGGTCGTGGTGGCAGCGAATTCGACGACGGCGACTTGCGGGTCCGGCGGCAGCTCGAGCTCGATTCCTGCGGCTTGAGTCCAGATCACAGTTTCGCCTGCTGCGTGAAGAGGAAGTCGACGATGGCGCGCACGATGGACATGGCCTTCATGCTTCTCGCCGGCGCTGGCTGCGGTTCTCGTCGACGACGAATGGCGGACGCTCTCGGGGAAGAAGGGGAAAACTAGGGGAGGGCTCTGGACGAAGCGGCATGGGGGAAAGTGAGAGAGGGAGTCGAGGGCGTCTCCGTGGCGCACTTTGGAGTCCTGGGGCGGCCTGGAAGCTCCTGGGCGTCGAGGTGGCGTCCACGGCGTCGGCGCCGCGCCACCGTGCTGCTTGGCAGCGCGGGGTAGAAGACGACAAGGGGGGCTTCGCGGGCTGGGCCGGCTGGAGAGGTGGGCCTCGCCCCTGGCGAGAGGTAAGTCTTTTTCCTTTTTCTGTTTAATCTTTCCTTTCTGTTTTTCTGTATATTTGTTTTCACTTTGGTAAAAATACCAAATCATTTTATTAAATGCTGAAAACTTTTATGTGGCTTCATAATAATATAGACTAGCCACTCATAAACTTTCAACATTTTTAAAATTCAAATAATTTGAATCTTAATTCAAATAGGGGTATTTCTTTAATTCCAAGGCACTGTTTGAATATTTGAAAAATCTATGAGCATGGGGTGGGTCCCACATCACTTGATATGTGATCACACTCATTTATAAGACTTTTCAAAACTCTAACATGAATTTTTGGAGAAGATTTTTATCTGGCCTTTTTGAATTAATTCATCTGGGGGGTGTTCCTTCTCCCATTTGGATTTTGAAGTTGATTTCCTTTGAAAATTTGACATGATGCAAGGTTACTTGATCCTAGCACATTACCTAACAGAGGGTTATGACAAAGAACGATCCCTTCATTAACCATGAAGTGGCATTTTTCCTAGTTAAGCACTAAATTTGTGTCCTCGCATCTCTGCAAAACTTTGTTAAGATTGTGGAGACAATGGTCAAAGGAAGTTCCATAGAAGGAGAAATCGTCCATGAAGACTTCCACAATCTCCTCACAGAAACCATGAAAAATAGCAGGCATACATCTCTGAAAAGTAGCAGGGGCATTGCATAAACCAAAAGGCATATGCCTATAAGCATAAGTACCGTACGGACACGAGAAAGTGGTCTTCTCTTGATCGGCAGTATTAACATGAATTTGAGAGAATCTAGAGTACCCGTCAAGATAGCAAAAGTGGGTGTTTTTAGACAACCTCTCAAGCATCTGATCGATAAAGGGCAGCGGGTAGTGGTCCTTCCTGGTAGGTTTGTTCAACTTCCTGTAATCAATACACATTCTATATCCAATAATAACTCTCTTAGGTATTAGTTCATTTTTTTATCATTAGGAACAACGGTCATACCTCCTTTCTTAGGAACACAATGAACTGGACTTACGCACCTACTATCAGCTATAGGATAGATGATACCTGCGGCTAGAAGCTTGAGAATCTCAGTCCTAACTACGTCCTTCATCTTTGGGTTCAGCCGTTGTTGATGATCAACAACTGGCTTTGCGTCGGGCTCGAGATTGATAGTGTGTTGGCAAATCGATGGACTAATCCACTTAAGGTCATCAATGGTATATCCAAGGGCACAACGGTGTCTGTGGACTGTCTCCAATAATCGCTCTTCTTCAAATCCTGAAAGGTTAACAGTGATAATAACATGATATATTTTATTTTCATCTAAATAAGCATACTTGAGCGTAACGAGAAGTGGTTTGAGGTCAAACACCGGGTCTTATTTCGGTTCTGATAGGATTCCTAAAGGTTCAACCGGAAGGTTGTGCTTTAGAATATCAGTTTGTCTTGCGAATATTTCATCTAACTCGTTTCTCTCCTGCATATGTATATCATTCTCGTGGTCTTCCATATATTGCTGCAAAGGATCATTAGGAGGAATAGCAATAGAAGCAATATCTTCAATAATTTTATCATGACTAGGTAAATCAGTACCACGAGGCTGCTTAGAGAACTTAGAAAAGTTAAATTCATATGGCTCACCATTGAATTCAACAGAAACTTTACCTTTTCTATAGTCTATTATAGCTCCACAAGTTCTAAGGAAAGGCCTACCAAAGATAATAGGGCAAAAACTATGTTGCACTGAACTAAGTACTAGAAATTCGGTAGGATATTATACCTTTCCACATAGGACTTCAACATCTCTCACAATCCCAATGGGAGAGATAGTTTCTTTATTTGCTAGATAAATGGTGACATCCACATCTTCAAGTTCGCAAGGTGAAATCTCACCCATGATCTCCTGGTAGAGTGAATAAGGAATAGCGCTAGCACTGGATCTCAAATCGCATAGCCCGTAATCTCACCCATGATCTCCTCGTAGAGTGAATAAGGAATAGCGCTAGCACTGGATCTCAAATCGCATAGCCCGTAATAATTGTGATCTCCTATTTTGAAGATACAACTGGTCTACCTGAAACTAAGCTTTATTCTTGGCAGTAACAATGTTAGTTGAAACAGCACAAAAATTTATATTGGAATCTGAAATATCATCAGTAACTAAATCTTTAACCACCGCAACTTGAGCATTGACCTTCATCTGGTCCTTAGGTTCGTTAGTTCTTCTCTCACTTTTATTTATTATGCCTGTCACAAAAGAGTGCTCCCTTATCCTTGTAAGAAAAGGGGGCTTTTCATAGAAAACTGCAGGCAGGATAGGGTCAGCAACATTTATATCAATAGATAATTCTTTAAAAGGTTTATGATACTGATCCTTCTCTTCCTTAGAAGAGTCAATGTGAGAGGCAAAGTTCTTACATAAATCAATCATAAGATGGGAATCAAGAGCAATCTTAGAGCAAAAGGTATTAAAATAATCAGTTTTCACAAAGCTCTCTATGTAATCATGCTCATAATTAATAATGGGTTCAATACCTTTGTCGATTTCCCAGTCTTCGGTGTTCTTTTGAATCCTCAAAATGAGATCCCATTTTTCTTCAATGCTTCTTGTTTGGAATACCCCACTAGAGGAGGCATCCAACATCTCCTTATCCTGACGAGAAAGCCTGGCATAAAAATTTGTAAGTATAATATCTTTGGGGAGTTCATGAATAGGACATTTGAACATTAGGGACTTCAGTCTCCCCCAAGCTTGAGCGATGCTCTCTCCGTCACGAGACCAAAAGTTATAGATGTAGTTCCTGTTGGGATACGGGGCAGAAAACACAAAATTTTCATACCTACGGTACCCGAACCCAAGATCTATGCTATAGCGATGTAAAGTAACGGAGGGAATCGGTGTTCATACCTTTGAAGACCGAAAGAGGGAAACGTTCTTGCGAACGTGGCTGGCGTAGACTCGGAACTACGAAATCCCTGTCGTGTAGAAGACCACCACCGGCAAGGATGACTCCCGGTAAACCTCCAGCGACGAAGTAGCACCACAGGTGTAGTGCCTCAAATAAATTATACACGTACGGTACAATCGATGTTCCTCCTGGGCCCCGAACCAGGCGAGCAGTGGAAGAAAGACGGCTACGGATCCCGACTCCAGCGGAACGACGGCCTGCCTTATGGTGGAGAACTCCAATCCAGGTACGGACTCCAAACAAGGGGAGTCCACTTCCGGGAAGGAGAAGGAGGAAGAAGGAGATATTGGTATGTTGGAAAAAGGGGGGTCTACCCCTCCGTATATAGGCCAAGGGGGGGGTGCTATCCTCCTCTCCTCCCCCATGTGGGACTAAACTCCCAAGGGGGGGGGGAGTGCGCCGGCCAAGGGGGTGGTGGGCCCCACCCTTGGCGCCAAGCCCAAGGGGGGAGACCCCCTCCTCCCTTAATGGGCCCCATCGGCCCATTTAGCCTTTTTCCCATTTTTTAATTTATTTAATATGTTTTAAATATTTAATTCAGATAATTAACTAATAAAACATTATTAAAACAATTAAACTTTATTTTGAAGTATTGAAAATGTCCGGAAACCATTCCGTCCTCCTTCGGAACTATTCCGGTGATTCCTCCTATTTCACCGATTGATCCCGTAACTGTCCTATGCATCGATTGCCCTTAAGTGTAACACCCCAACGGTCCGGGAAACAGCAGACATGGTCGAGACAATTCTCATTGACCAATGACTAGTCAGTTGGACCTGGTTACAATCCTTGACAGCCCCTGCGCTTCCATCGAATGAACTTCGATCGCTTTTGGAAACCGTTAACGATACGACGTAATCCCTTTGTGCTGCGGTACTTTGTTTGTCCGAGGTTTGATCGTCGGTATCCTACATACCGTGTTCACATCTCGTTCACAACAAACAACTTCTATCTTCCATGATCATTGCATCTCTTGTGACCTAGTCACGTCCTTGCAAGGTGTTGATGCAATATCACCGAGTGGGCCCAGAGTACCTGTCCTATCACAAGGACTGAAAAATCCCGCTCCGATCTATTAACATACTCATCAACCATCTATTTCGGAATACCCAAAGTGCACCGTTATATACAGCATATTTAATTCAGGCGGTGGGATACAAATCAAAGTCTCCCCATAGATGACAATTACGTATGATCATTACGGTTTAAGGACTAAGCCATACGTTACAAAGTCATAGCAACGCTGAACTATGTGACTCGATGACATTGCAATACTTTAGGTGGGTGTACGTCCATCACATTATTCCCCTTAACGATATGACCTCATTGTCAATGGACTTAAGTGTCGCCATGATCAGGAAAGCTTGATCAATCAATTGCCCAATGAGATAGTTTAACCGAGTTAAACTACGGACCATGTTTTATACTACACCTGTATTAGTATTTCCAAGTAATACAGTTATAGCACAGTATAAAACGTATTATGAACAAAACGGATATGTGACAAATATCTTTATTAATTTGTCTCTAGGGCACATATCCAACAGTCTCCCACTTGCACTAGATTACAAATTACACTAGTTTGCATCATGTATGTATCTAACACCAATGGTCTCTTTGTGTTCTTCAAACTTGCCCTGTGGAAGAGGTTTAGTCATCGGGTCTGCTGCGTTCAGATCCATATGTATCTTGTGAATCCTAGTGTGTCCATCCCTGACGTAGTCTTGCGTCACATGGAACTTTCGGAGGATGTGCTTCGCTGTAGAGTGAGTTCTTGGCTCTTTCGCGTTAGCAATGGCACCCGTGTTGTCGCAGAAGATTCCCACGGGGTCAGTGCAGCTGGGAAAGACGCCAAGCTCAATCACGAACTTCTTCAGCCACAGCGCCTCGTTTGACGCTTCGCAAGCGGAAATATACTCTGACTCCATTGTAGATTGGGCGATGACTGACTGTTTGCCGCTCCTCCAGCGAATTGCGCCACCGTTCAACATGAAAACATATCCCGTCTGGGATTTCGAGTCATCTAGATCTGAGCCGAGGCTTGCGTCAACGTAACCCTTTACGGTGAGCTCCTCATCAACTCCTCCATAAACGAGAAAGAGATCCTTGGTTCTTCTCAAGTACTTAAGGATGTTCTTTACTGTTGTCCAGTGATCCATTCTCGGGTTACTCTGGTAGCGATTAGTCATACTAATGGCCAACGCTAAATCCGGTCTGGTACATAACATAGCATATATGAGAGAACCTATGGCTGAGGCATAGGGCTTTGAGGACATCTCCTCCTTCTCTTTTGCTGTGGTTGGGCATTGAGTCACGCTTAATTTGACACCTTTTATAACTGGCAAGAGGCCTCTCTTGGAGTTACACATACTGAACCTGTTCAATATCTTGTCAATATAAGTGCTCTGACTCAAGGCCAACTGTCAATTAGGTCTATCTCTATAGATCTTAATCCCCAATATGTACGCAGCTTCACCTAGGTCCTTCATGGAAAATTGTCCATTCAGATATTCCTTCACTCCCTCTAAGAATTTCTTATCGTTCCCTATTAGTAATATGTCATCTACATATAACACAAGGAATGCTACAGAGCTCCCACTCAGTTTCTTATAGACGCAGAATTCTTCGACGTTTTGGACAAATCCAAAAGCTTTAATGACCTCATCAAATCGAAGATTCCAGCTCCGAGATGCTTGCTTCAACCCATAGATGGACCGTTGAAGCTTGCACACCTTACCAGCGTTCCTTGGATCGACAAACCCCTCTGGTTGCATCATATACAACTCTTCCTCAATGTTGCCATTTAGGAATGCAGTTTTCACATCCATCTGCCATATCTCGTAATCATGATATGTAGCTATTGCTAGTAGGATCCGAATAGACTTTATCATCGCTACAAGAGAGAACGTCTCCTCGTAGTCAACTCCTTGAATTTGTCGGAACCCCTTCGCGACAAGTCGAGCTTTGTAGACAGATACATTTCCGTCTGCGTCAGTCTTTTTCTTGAAAATCCATTTATTCTTGACGGCCTTGTGGTCCTCGGGAATATCCACCACATCCATACTTTGTTGGTGTACATGGAGTCTATTTCAGATTTCATGGCTTCAAGCCATTTCTCGGACTCGGGTCCCTCCATTGCTTCTTTGTAACTTGTAGGTTCATCCAACTCATCAGCCGAGATTGCATTCACAAGCTGTCCGTAAAACTCAGTAGGTTGACGGACTCTTGATGACCTACGGGGCATAAAAGGTTCCTCTTCATTCTCATCATGATCATCATCAATGTCATGATCGTTATGAATGTCGTTCTGGCCATTCTCTTCAGCTCCCACTGTGGAAGATGGTTCCAGAACAATTTCCGTAGCCGTTTCTTCCAATTGGAGTGATTGGTCAGTCACTTCATCAAGGTCTATTTTCCTCTCACTGAACTCTTTCGCGAGAAACTCCTTCTCAAGAAAGTGTCCCGTCCTGGCAACAAACGTTTTGCTGTCAGACTTGTTGTAGAAGGTGTATCCACAACTTTCCTTCGGATAGCCCACAAAGATGCACTTATCCGCCTTGGATTCAAGTTTGTCAGGCTGTAGTTTCCTAACATAAGCCTCACAACCCCAAATCTTCAGGTGAGAGAACTTAGGTTTCGTGCCATGCAATTCTTCAAATGGTGTTGTCTTTACGGATTTGGATGGTGCCCTATTAAGAATATGAGCGGCAGTTTCTAATGCATACCCCCAGAATGACACAGGCAAATCAGTATGACACATCATCGATCGTACGCTATCCAATAGGGTTCGATTACGTCGCTCAGCCACAACGTTTCTCTGAGGTGTGCCTGCCGGCGTAAGCTGTGGTACTATGCCACAAGACTTCAGATGATTGCCAAACTTGTGACTCAAATACTCGCCACCTCGATCCGATCGAAGGTGCTTGATTTTCTTTCTGAGTTGATTTTCGACCTCATTCTGAAATTCCTTGAACTTTTCAAAGGTTTCAGACTTGTGCTTCGTAAAGTAAATATACCCATATCTACTCAAGGCATCAGTAAAGGTCACGAAGTAACGAAGACCATTGCGAGTGGGGACGTTCATGGGTCCACACACATCCGTGTGTATGATCCCCAATAAGTCATCCGCACGCTCCATTATCCCATTGAATGGAGTCCTTGTCATTTTGCCCATGAGGCATGGTTCACATGTATCAAGGGATCCAAAATCCAATGACTCAAGAATTCCATCCTTATGGAGCTTCTCCATGCGCTTTATACCAATATGACCAAGTCGGCAATGCCACATCTTCATGTGATCTTCATTATTCTTCAATCTTTTGGCCTCAATATTGTTAATGTGACACACGTCACCATCGAGATCAAGTACGAATAAACCATGCAACTTCGGTGCGTGAACATAAAACATTTCATCCTTATAAATCGACTAACCAATTGTATCATACTTAAAAGAATAGCGGTCTCGCTTTAAGCAAGAGCCACTAACGATGTTCACACTCAACGCGGGTACATAGTAGCAATTATTCAGAACTAAAACCAATCCCGAAGGGAGACTAAGATGCTTTGTGCCGACCGCCAAGACTTCAATTTGACAGCCATTCCCCACACGCATCGTCACTTCATCTTTGAGCAAGCGTCTCCTATTCCTTAGTCCCTGAATGGAATTAGAAATATGAGCGACAGATCCTGTATCAAATATCCAGGATGTGTTCCCGGCGCTTGTCAAGAGAAGATCAAAAATATGTATATCAAATATACCTTCGTCTCTCTTGGCGACCTTGCCAGCCTTTTTGTCCTTTAGGTACTTGGGGCAGTTGCGTTTCCAGTGACCTTCACCCTTGCAGTAGAAGCACTCCACTCCGGGTTTAGGCTTGGGTGCCTTGGGAGGAGTGGAAACTGACTTTCCATCCCTCTTGGGGCCACCTCTCTTGGCCTTCTCCCGCCTGCTTGACTTATTGAAGTCAGTGGTCTTGTTGACCATGAAGACGGTGTGCTCCTTCTTGATCTCAACCTCGGCGCTCTTCAGCATGGCAAACAACTAAGAAGGGGTTTTGGTCATCCCCTGCATGTTGTAGTTCAGCACAAAGCCTTTGTAGCTAGGGGGAAGCGACTGCAACACCCTATCAACAGCAAGTTCATCTGTAATCTGGCATTCCAGAGCATTCAAGCGCTGAACATAGCCAGACATTTTGACTACGTGCTCACTCACGCTGCCGTGCTCGTCCATCTTTGCTGAGAAGAAGGCTTCAGAAGCCTCGTACCGTTCAGCCCTGGCTTGAGGTGCGAAGACCGCCTTGAGGTTGGTGATAATCTCATATGCACCCATCCTCTCAAAGCGTTTCTGCATCTTAGCCTCCATGGAGTAGAGCATGCCACTCAGGACAAGGTTGTAATCATCAGTCCTGGAGAGATAGACATTCTTCTCATCCTGACTGGCATCATCTGCTGGTGCGTCACCTAACGCGCCGTCTAGTACGTATGCCATCTTGAGGGGAACGAGGAGAATCCTCAGGGTGCGGAACCAGTTGGTGAAGTTTGTCCCGTCTGTTTTTAGCTTATTTTCTCTAGGAATGATCCTAAGTTGAACGAGGGGCGAGGTGCTGCCATCTACAGGGTTGATTCACAAGGATACATATTTAGACTTTTGTTCATAATGTGGAGTTTCAATTTAATCTCAAAATTCTAGAAAGCTCCCACTTAGATAAACACCTCTCAGTTTAACTAAGTGATTACACAATCCCAGCCCCCATACCTCCCCCGATCGTCACGGCCATCAGTATGCGAACCAGGTAGGCCTCTAAGCCAATCACATCAGGCATGTGACTCGTGCTCGACCTTTCGGTCTCCTGTGTTCCAGGCCCGCATCTACATACGGCAAGCCTGCCAATCGAACCTTGATGTTAGCTGTTCAGCAAGGCCATATCTGCATATGCCAGGCTTGCCGAACCCAACCTCATGCGAACTCCGTTCAATATGTAGGACAACTCCGGTATGTACGGAGCATCAAGCCATATGGGAGAACCTTCCAGGCGGTGTCCACCAAGGGAGAACACAATGTTGGTATTGTGAGAGATGGTCCTGTTTCATGCTACCGTCGATATATCTAGCATACTAGCATAAAACAGGAAGTAAAATTGTAAATCATACAACCTATGATCCCCCTTCAGGCAAAGCAAAGTTAAACACCTTTCTACTTTAGCTTGTGCAAGTTTTACGTGGCTGCTAGGGGTTTCGAGAGAGAGAACCGTTTCTATCTTGCGAAAAACATGCCACAACACCGTCTCTATTACACCCCGTCGGGGCCCTCCGTTGCAAACATCTTCGCATCGCTAATGCAGAGTGACAGAAACCCCCCCAGCCACTTTATATGGTACAAGCCATATGTCAAGCGTGGAACCAGTCTCGCGTAAACGCGTAAGATCGGTCGGGGGCCGCTTCATCAAACATTGTCGCAATGCTAAATGAGTACACGTGGGAGGGTAACGAATGAAGATTCGATGCCCACATCCTAGATGTGTTCTACCCGTACAATACATCTACGCATAGCTAGCTCTGATACCATTGTTGGGATACGGGGCAGAAAACACAAATTTTTCATACCTACGGTACCCAAACCCAAGATCTATGCTATGGCGATGTAAAGTAACGGAGGGAATCGGTGTTCATACCTTTGAAGACCGAAAGAGGGAAACGTTCTTGCGAATGTGGCTGGCGTAGACTCGGAACTACGACCTCCCTGTCGTGTAGAAGACAACCACCGGCGAGGATGACTCCCGGTAAACCTCCAGCGACGAAGTAGCACCACAGGTGTAGTGCCTCGAAGAGATTATACACGTACGGTACAATCGATGTTCCTCCCGGGCCCCGAACCAGGCGAGCAGTGGAAGAAAGACGGCTACGGATCCCGACTCCAGCAGAACGACGGCCTGCCTTATGGTGGACAACTCCAATCCAGGTACAGACTCCAAACAAGGGGAGTCCACTTACGGGAAGGAGAAGGAGGAAAAAGGAGATATTAGTGTGTTGGAAAAGGGGGGGGTCTACCCCTCCTTATATAGGCCAAGGGGGGGTTCTATCCTCCTCCCCTCCCCCATGTGGGACTAAACTCCCAAGGGGGGGAGTGCGCCGGCCAAGGGGGTGGTGGGCCCCACCCTTGGCGCAAAGCCCAAGGGGGAGACCCCCTCCTACCTTAATGGGCCCCATGGGCCCATTTAGCCTTTTTCCCATTTTTTAAATTTTTTTAATATGTTTTAAATATTTAATTCAGATAATTAAATAATAAAAAATTATTAAAACAATCAAACTTTATTTTGAACTATTCAAAATGTCCGGAAACCATTCCGTCCTCCTCCGGAACTATTCCTGTGATTCCTCCTATTTCACCGATTGATCCCGTAACTGTCCTATGCATCGATTGCCCTTAAGTATAACACCCTAACGGTCCGGGAAACAGCAGACATGGCCGAGACTCTTCTCATTGACCAATGACTAGTCAGTTGGACCTGGTTACAATCCTTGATAGCCCCTGCGCTTCCATCGAATGAACTTGGATCGCTTTTGGAAACCGTTAACGATACGACGTAATCCCTTTGTGCTGCGGTACTTTGTTTGTCCGAGGTTTGATCGTCGTTATCCTACATACCGTGTTCACATATCGGTCACAACAAACAACTTCTCTCGTCCATGATCATTGCATCTCTTGTGACCTAGTCACGTCCTTGCAAGGTGTTGATGCAATATCACCGAGTGGGCCCAGAGTACCTGTCCTATCACAAGGACTGACAAATCCCGCTCTGGTCTATTAACATACTCATCAACCATCTATTTCGGAATACCCAAAGAGCACCGTTATAGCCAGCATATTTCAGTCAGGCGGTGGGATACAAATCAAAGTCTCCTCATAGATGACAATTACGTATGATCATTACGGTCTAAGGACTATGCCATATGTTACAAAGTCATAGCAACGCTGAACTATGTGACTCGATCACATTGCAATACTTTAGGTGGGTGTACGTCCATCACATCATTCCCCTTAATGATATGACCTCATTGTCAATGGACTTAAGTGTCGCCATGATCAGGAAAGCTTGATCAATCAATTGCCCAATGAGATAGTTTACCCGAGTTAAACTACGGACCATGTTTTATACTACACCTGTATTAGTATTTCCAAGTAATACAGTTATAGCACAGTATAAAACGTATTATGAACAAAACGGATATGCGACAATTATCTTTATTAATTTGTCTCTAGGGCACATATCCAACAGTTCCTATCTCGATAAATTTCATGAAGAGGATAAAACTTTGTATAAAAGAGAGACATAAGCTTTTCCCAATTTAGTAGATGTGAGTTATCGAGGAGCTTATACCAATCTGAAGCTTTATCAATAAGTGATATGGAGAATATTTCTTCATGACGAACTCCATTGACATACCTGCAAGCTTAAATAATGAACATAGTTGTGAGAAATATAGCAAGTGTTCACCTGGATGTCTATCTCCTGCATAATGATTAGCTAAGAAATAATTGATAATACCAGAAGGAATTTTGTAAGGCACAATTTCAGTAGGGGTAGGAGTGACCACCACAGTTGTGGGGCGTTTCCCCATAAACAACAAACCAAGAGTAGAGGTGTCCATAAGGACAAAAAGCAGCAACAACAAAATAAAAATGGAAAAATAAAAACTTCCTTACCAGCCTCACTTACTAATAGAGCTACGCTCCCCGGCAACGGCGCCAGAAAACAGTACTTGATGACCCTCAACTGTAGGGGATCGTTTGTAGCGTTTTTGATAAATAAGAGTGTGAAACCCAACGAGGAGCAGAAGGTATTGGTAAGTGACTTTGGTAAAGAAATAGTTGCAGGAACTGAAAGATAACTTTTTAGGGTTTTTCGATATAAGAAACAAAAGGTAAAAGTGAACAAAGTACAAGGAACTGAGGAGTAACAAGTGGCCCAATCCTTTTGAGCAAAGGATAGGTCTAGCAACTAAACTTATAAAGGCTAAAGCGTTCTTGAGGACACACGGGAGAAATAGTCACGTGCTTTCGCCACATTCCGCATCGGTACTATGTGCTGTGTTGATAAGTGTTGAGTGGGTGGACCTATGCTAGTACACCCTCTAGACTAAGATGAGTGCACTCTTATGATTAAACACCTTGCAAGCATCCGCAAATACAAGATAGTAATTAAGGAGAAATCCTAACCATAGCAATACGATCAATGATCCATTGTTCCCTTGTGCAAAAGCGTGCAAACTGGGGTTCAGGTTTTTGTCACTCCGGCAACCCATCGTCAGCATTATTTATACACAATGGATTCCCCTAGGTACTTAATAAGGCGAAGTGTTGAGTGTTCGACTCACACAACACCACTAGGAAAATAACAACACAACTTAAATATCAAACAACACATATAACTTCAACATCATATGACTACTAACAACTAGACTTCTCCCATGTCCTCAAGAACTAAAGTAACTACTCAATGATCAGAGGGGATGAATAAAATAGATCATGATCAGAGGGGATGAATAGATGATAAACAATCTGGACACAATGATATTTCTCCAACAAAACTCAATAGCATTCATCACACGGTGGTAATCAACACGGGTAGAGTAGAGATAATAGATAGTACGGATTACAACACAAGTTGAACTTGTGAGGTGATATTGGATGGTGGTGTAGATGGTGCTGATGTTGGGGATGATGTTGATGATGATCTCGATGATGCCCGTGGCGATGGTGATGACGATGGCGACGATCTCCCCTTCCGGGAGGTGTTCTCCCCAGCGGAATCTTCCCACCCGAGATGGCTTTTCTTCTCTATAGGTTTCCGCCACGGAGTGGCGGCGGAACTCCCGAAACTCCTCTTTAGGGTTTTCGGATAATGAGTGATATATAGGCCAGAGGTGGGAGCTGGGAGAGGCCCCAGGGGTCCAGGCACCCTCCCGGCACGACCATGGCTGGGGCCGTGCCAGGTGGCCGCTTGGGCACCCTGTGGCCCCCCTGTGGCCCCTCTTTTGCGTGTCTTCTTTATCCTTCTGGAAAATGACCTCCGTCGATTTTCAGGTTATTTGGAGGTCTTCTGTTTCAGCAACTGAGCGTCCATTTTTTACCGCTGAATCCTGCATCTGCTGCTTCGGCATCGGAAAGTTGCAAACTGTGTAAAACAAGCCAAAACAACATATGAATATCATCATAACATAAAATATATCAATGAATAGGAAAGAATTACTATATAGTGATGCATTTTGGACGTATTAATGGCCGTGGTGACATTGGGAAATGCATAGATGAGAACTATGAACTCTAAGGTGTGCTTTTGTATCCCTACACAATTCTCGTCCTCTCTTGACCACAAAGGAACGACCTCCGAGTACGTCTCCAATGCATGGTTTAGTGGGAATATCATGTGATTAGACTATGTTAATGTTGTTGGGAGTTGCCCCTAGTGAAAGTATGAAGCCTAGGCCTTGTTTCCACCATTGCAATAACGTGTGTGCTCACGTTTAATACTTGCTACCTTGCTGTAATTTTTGATACAGATTTATATTACTTCGTTTTTCCACACCTATCACCCATATTTTACCATCACTTCGCCAAACTAGTGCACCTATACAATTTACCATTGTATTAGGTGTGTTGGGGACACAAGAGACTTCTTGTTTGTTAATTGCAGGGTTGCTTGAGAGAGACCATCTTCAACCTCTACTTACGTCAGTTCGATAACCATAGGTCATCCACTTGAGGGAAATTGCTGTTGTCCTACAAACCTCTGCGCTTGGAGGCCCAACATAATCTACAACAATAGAAGCGTGCGTAGACATCATGCACCCCCTCCCTCTCCCTTTTGTTTAGTACTACATGGGAAGTTGAGGGAGGGTGGCCTCCCCCCTTGGCCTATATAAGGAGGGGTAGGGGTGATCTTTTCTTCATAACTTTTGATTTGAGAAAAGGTTCTCTAATCTCTCTTTTCCTCCTTTATCCTTCCTCGAGTGGACTCCCCTTGTTTGGAGTATGCACTTGGTTGGGGGTTTCTCCACCATACACACGTCATCGTGCTGCTAGAATTGGGATCCGAATCCATATTATTTCCGCTACTCACCTGGTTCGGAGCCCGGAGGGAACGTCGGGTACACCGTATGTGTGTAATTCCGCGAATCACTACACTTGTGGTGCTACTTCATCGTCGTGGCCGTATCACAATGTCTTCACCGAAAACATTCCGCCGGGGACGTAATCCCGTCATCGGTCTACAAGGACCGGGTGGTGATGGCACTGAAGTACTGCTCCTCGTTGGCTACCCGAATTGGAAGGTTGAGATGTAGCACAACAGCAAATTTCCTCTAACGTAGAGGATAGGGTTTATATCTCTAGTAGGACTCCAACCACGACAAGTAGGTGGTAAAGTGAACAATGGCGCCGTTGATGGCGTTTAAGTGATAATGGCTTCTTGTCCTTCGTTGGTTACCCCAAGTGGAAGGTGAGATGTAGGATAGCAGCAAATTTCCCCTATCTGGAGGATAGGGTTTGTCTCCCGTAGGACTCTAGAAGTGATAAGTAGGTGGTGAAGTGAACAATGGCGATGTTCACAACCTCGGGGTTGTTTACTTTACCTGGACCTGCACACGACAGAAATAACTTTGCGCCCAACGAAGTTCAGAGAGGTTGTCAATCTCTCCGGCCTTGTTGTTTACAAAGGATCGAACGCAAGGGATAAAGGATAATAGTGATAGCAGCTAGAAAGTAAAAGAAGGAAATAAATTGAGCGTGTAAACAGTGTTGAGAATATGGACCGGAGTCCCGTGATGTTCACTAGTGATGTCTCTCTCCCAAAAGACGATAAAACTGCTATGCGAGGTAAACAAATCACAGCTGGGTAATTGACAAGATTAAAAACGCACTACAATGCTAACTATGCTACAAAGAAAGGACGAGGCTCAAAAACATGGGCGGTACACCAAAATAAGTAGACCAAAATCCAACTGCATCTACTAATAATCTTCCATCTTGAGATATCTATCCAGAACATCTCGCTGGTATTAACTTGTGAACCCCACCCAAAGTGTAAACCCAAAGCAACACACAACTGCATCAAAAGAACTTTGCGTAAAGTAAACAATCCTTGCAACCGCGGTTACAAGATCCGTAGTTTTCCCCCTTGTGGCAACAACACATCCCCTAGACTCATGTTTTTGTCACTCAAGCTAGTCATCAGGGGGCATGAACCCACAATCGAGCATAACGTTCCCTCTTGGAGTCACTACCTACTACTTGGCCAAAGCAATAAATAGCAACGGAGAACATGCAAGAATTACTTAAGAACATAAATATAAAAGATAGGAACCAAATATATTACTCAATCACAAACTGAACATAGTCTCATAATCCATCAGATCCCAGCAAACTCAACATAGCAACAACAAAAAATTACATATGTGCCTACATCATGTAGGGAAGCTCACGAGGTCTAATCCATGAAGAACAAAGAGGGGAGGAGAACATCACATAGCTACTGATCACGGACTCATGGTCCAAGGTAGACTACTCACGGATCATCCGGGAAGCATCCATGATGGAGGAGAGGCTCCCGAAGGTTAATCCTCCTTCCGGCAGGGTGCCGGGAAGAGGTCTGCTGGCGCTCCTGATCTGTGAAGCGCAGCGGCGGCGGAACAGAGGCGTGATCGCGAAAAGGGGTTATGTCTTCAAAAGAATCCCGTCACGGAGAATAAATAGGCGAAGGGGACAGCTAGGGGGCCACCAGGTGTCCAGGCGGCCACCTGGCGCGGCCACCCCCTAGGGCGCGCCACCAGGGCGCCTGGACCCCTGGTGGTGGCCCTCTGGCCCCACCGACGTGATTCCGGAAGATTCTTCTGCGCTGATTTTTTTCTGATTTTTCCCGAATTTTTGGAGCACTTTTAATATGGGGGAATCCTGAAATAGAAAAACAGCAGAAAACAGGACCTTGCACTGTGGTGCACTGAGTTAATAAGTTAGTCCAAATATGATCAAAAGTGTATGAAAGTGTATCTAGATCATAGAAATATCACACAAAACATGCATGGAGCAAGCAAAAATTATAGATACGTTTGGGACGTATCAACATCCCCAAGCTTAATTCCTGCTCTTCCTCGAGTAAGTAAATGATAACAAGCATAATTTCTGTGGGGACATGCTAGGAACCATATAAGAACTTTGAAAGTAAAACAATCAAGGTATGTAATTCAATTCAAGACATAACAAGCAAGAGTCTATATTATCATTGAAACAAGCAACATAAGAACATTTAGGTGCAAGAGCTCTCGCTGTCCGTGACTCGAATGTCTCCAGATGGTGTTTGCGTGCAAGAAGGGGGAGATGGGAATACGAGTGAAAAATATAAATTTGTTGAGAACTCAATCAACTAAAGTTCCACACTTGGTCTTCTTTGGAATCTTATCTTGACTCTTCCCCAGACTACTAGCCAGGTACAAGTCAATTTGATCCACTCCCTTTCTATATTTTGAGCACTCATTCAATGGATGAGCGTAAGCACGAGAGTTGACACTTAGGATGGAAAAGAGAGAATATGGTGGAGGAGGAAGACAAAAAAGGGTGAGAAAGGCTCACATCAATGAGGACAATCATAGGCTGGAAGGCCAAATGATAGATATGATGTGAGAGTAGGGATTGCCATGCAACGGATGCACATATGGGCTAAGGTAAGCTCTCCAATGAAACTAGTGGGGGTGCATACAACTTGCTCGCTCATGAAGACCTAGAGCTCGTTTGAGGAGGCTCATCCTTGGAATATGAAAGCCAAGTTCAATAATGTGAAGGTCCCCACATAGCTATATGCATATATGATCATCTCTATGGAGTACAAGGTATAAGGGGAGTACGAGTGTGGATCTTTCAAAAGGAATAGTAGTGTTGCCCCTTCTCTCTTATTATTTCTTTATTTCTTTTTTCTCTTTTCTTCGATTTTTTGGTGGCCTCAATGGCTCTTCCTATTTAGCTCTCATTTGTCTTCTTTGGGATCTTTTAATTCTGTCCACTCTGGGATCTTTTCCTCACATAAGGGAAACACTCTATTTTACAAGCAGGTATAGAAGATATTTCACACTTTACAAGGTACTCAACATAGAGAAGATGTAGCTATCATGATGTATGCAAATGTATGCCTCTTCCAGTGTAGCAGGAACATGTATTACATGAAGATCAAGTCATGAGAAGATGGATGTTGCATGGCAATATGTCTCGGAAAGGCTATGTAAATGCCTTGATAGGTAGGTATGGTGGCTGTTTTGAGAAAGGATATAAGGAGGTTTATGATGACAGAGCGTATCATGCCAAGGGTTTGGATGCACCGGCGAGGTGGAAGCCAACTCCCGGAATGAGAAGAGGGCAATGCACGGTACCGAAGAGGCTAGCAAATATGAGGAGGTGGAAGTGTCAACTTTCAATGCTTACATTAGTCCGAAGAACTCATGCACTTATTATCGGTAACTCTCAATATAATAAGGAGGTTCACAAAGAGACAAATACCCCGAGGAGGAGTGTATGGGGGTTTTGTTATCCTTCCGCATCCTCGACTAAGAGCTAAGCATGGAGCATGAGAGTAGCTATGAAAAGATAAAGAACACACACAACAAAGATAAGCATGAAAATCCTATGATGTGTTGTAGGTTGAAGTGGATCGTGCTTCTCTCCCGCACAAAGGAAGTTGTATTCTAACTTGTTATGAACAGAAAAAAAAGCTAAAGAAAACTAAAAAGTAAAGAGCAAGACGCTCCAAGCATAGCACATAATGCATGAAGTGATAAAAATATAGTGGAACGAAGGGCGAACTGATAAATGTTGATGGATAAGGGGATGCGCGGGGGCATCCCCAAGCTTAGTTACTTGAGTCTCCTTGGATATTTCTCGGGGGTGCATGGGGGCATCCCATAGCTTGAGCATTTGACACTCTCGGATCTTCTTTCATCATCTTCCCTCGCACACTTGAAAACTCCCTTCATACATAACTCGTCATAAGCTGATTAGAGAGGTTAGTAACCATAATAAAATAATTTTCCTCTAATGGAAATTAAGATATTCTTGAAGATCTACTGTTTCTCAGGATTTCCAAAAAGTTTTTGCAAAGAAATCTAGCGCAAGACTTGCAAAACGAATAAAAGGCAAAACATGGCAGAATCTGTGAAAAACAGACCATCAGGTAGTAAATAATTTTTTCGGGGTACTTCTGCAACTCAAACCAAAAAATCAGAAGTGACGCTCGAAAGCTAATTGTATAGAGCACGCTGTCAAAAAAATTGAGATCAAAAAGATGATCTGGTGATTTTATCCGAATTTTTCCGTCAAGGAACATAATTTGTTTTCTGGACAACACGTCACAACTTTTGAACTTTCTTGCAATCAGAAGCTAAACTTGGCACAAAGCTTGAAAACAAAGATACAATGATGTTGCTACAGTAGTAATAATCATCAAGACCACTAAAAACAGAAGGAAAAACATCTTGGGTTGCCTCCCAACAAGCGCTTTCTTTTACGCCTTTGAGCTAGGAACAAAGCAAAAAAATCAAGTTTTATCAAGTGTAAGAGAATAGCTAGCGCATGTAACAGACTAAAAAGGTAACTTAATCTTATTTCTAGGGAAGTGTTCCATCCCCTTCTTGAGAGGGAATTGTAATTTTATATTCCCCTCTTTCATATCAATGACAACACGAACTGTGCGAAGAAAAGGACGTCCCAAAATAATTGGACATGAGGGTTCACACTCAATGTCCATAATAGTAAAATCAACGGGAACATAATTATCGTTGACAATAATAAGAACATCATCAATCTTCCCCCAATGTTTCTTTACGGAAGAATCAACGAGACGAACACCAAAATAACAAGGATCAAAAGGTTTCAATTCAAGCATATCATACATTATTTTGGGCATAACGGAGGTACTATCTCCAACATCACATAAAGCATAGCAAGAGAAGTTATTCAATTTAATTTTGATCATAGGATCCCAACCATCTTCTATCTTCCTAGGTATGGAGGCTTCTAACCTAAGATAATCCTCCCTAGATTTAATGAGAGCATTGATGATATGCTCTATGAAGGCAAGATTTAGTGTGCTAGTGTGGGGGTCTCCAGAAATTTTGTGTAGTAAACTAATAACTTCAGAAAGGTACAACTATCAAAATCAAGGTCACTACTATCAAGTTGGGTGGTAGTGATATCATTTAGGCTTACTTGTTTGAAAGCCTCTATGTTCATAGGAGTTTTTTCTTCTGCGGTTAAGGTAATAGCATCACCATTAATAGGTCCAATGGGACTAGGGGTGTGTTGGGTGCTAAGAGTTTGGATATCCTCAACAACTTGGATAGTAGCAATGGTGTGGAGTGTAGGAAGGCTCTTAATTCTATCTTCTTCCTCCTTTTCTCTAGCCCATCTTTCTTTAAGTTTGGCCATCATCCTAATGTTTTCATTAATTTATACTTGAATAGCTTTCATAGGAGTGGTTTTCCTCTCCTCGAGGGGAGAAGTTCTAATTTTAAGCATCTCAACATCAAGGGCTAAGTTGTCTCCCTTCAAAGATAGACTATCTAATTTTTCAAATTTCTCTTCTACACTTTTGTTGAAGGCTTTTTGGGTAGTGATAAAGTCCTTAAGCATGCTATCTAATTCAGAAGTGGAGTTCTTGGTGCTAGGATAAGTCTTGTTGTTCCCATAGTTGTTGGATGGGAACGGTCTAGGATTTCTACGAAAGTTACTCCTATAGGCATTGTTGTTGAAGTTGTTTCTAGAGATAAAGTTCACATCTACTTGTTCTTGAGAAACCAAGGAATTTAAAGGAACATCATGAGTGCTTGGTAAGTAAAGACATGATCAAGTCAACTTTTTCATTTAGGGAGGAGATCTCCTCAACAGAGTTTACCTTCCTACCTGTTGGAGCTCGTTCGGTGTGCCATTGGGAATAGTTGGGCATCATCTCATCTATTAGTTTTGTTGCAGCACAAAGTTTTGTTCACATAAAGGTTCCTCCCGCGGCCGAATTTAACAGGTTCCGCGGGGTAAAGTTCAAGCCTACATAAAAATTCTAGATAACCATCCAAGTAGTCAAACCATGCGTAGGGAAATTCTTAATAAGAGATTTCATTCGTTCCCAAGATTGGGCAACATGTTCATTATCCAATTGCTTAAAATTCATAATATTACTCCTCAACTGGTAATCTTAGCAGGTGGGTAGTACTTCCCAATAAAAGCATCCTTGCACTTATCCCAAGAATCTATGCTATTCCTAGGCAAGGATTGAAACCAAATTTTAGCTCCTCCTCTCAAGGAGAAAGAAAAATCTTAAGCTTAACAATATCACCTTCTACTTCTTTATACTTTTTCATATCACAAATCTCAACAAAATTATTCAAGTGTAAAGAAATATCATCTCCAGCACCAGAGAATTTTTCTTTCATCACAAGAGTAAGAAAAGCAGGTTTAATTTCATAAGAAGATTCTGAATTGGAAGGTGTAGCAATGGGAGTGTAGATAAAGTCATTGTTGTTGTGACTATCGAAGTCACACAAATTGGTATTTTCAGTGGTACCCATAGTAGCAGCAAGCAGGACAAGCATTTTTTGTAATTTTTGATAAAGGACACAAAGATAAAAAATGAAAGGTAAACTAACAAGACTAAAAAGAAAAGATAAAAGATAGCGTGCAACTCCCCTATCTTGAAGAGTGGAGTCCCCGGCAACAGCGCCAGAAATTAGCTTGATGGCACTGAAATAGTGCTCCTCGTTGGCTTCCCCAAGTGGCTCAAAAAACGTTACTATATTATGGGACCGAGGGAGTAGCACAACATCAAATTTCCCCTAACATAAAGGATAGGGTTTATGTCTCCAGTAGGACTCTGATACGTCCCGAACGTATCTATAATTTCTGCTTGCTCCATGCATGTTTTGTGTGATATTGCTATGATCTAGATCCACTTTCATGCACTTTTAATCATATTTGTACTAACCTATTAACTCAGTGCAACACAGTGCCAATACCTGTTTTTTTGTTATTTTTCTATTCCAGGTTTCCCCCATATTAAAAGTGCTCCAAAAATTCGGGAAAATCGGATAAAAAAACAGCGCAACGGAACCTTCCAGTGCCCCGAAGGAGGGCCATACGGGCCCCACCTGGTGCCCAGGCGGCCAGGTGGCGCGGCCTAGGGTGGGGTCGCGCCTGGTGGCCGCCTGGACACCTGATGGACCCCCTGGCTGCCCCCCTTCACCTATTTATTCCCCATGACGCGAAACCCCCGAAGATAGAAACCTTTGTCGCGATCTCGCCTCTGTTCCGTCGCTGCCGCGCTTGCAAGATTGGGAACGCCAGCAGAACCATTCCCAGCACCCTGCCGGAGGGATGCGCGACCTCCGAGAGCTTCCCCTCCACCATGGACGCTTCCCGGATGTGCCGTGAGTACTTTCCTTTGAACCATGGGTCCGTGATCAGTAGCTATGTCATGTTCTCCTCCCCTCTTTGATCTTTACGGATTAGACCTCGTGAGCTGCCCTACATGATCGAGGCACACATGTAATCTTTCTGTTGTTTATATGCTGAGTTTGATGGGATCTGATGGATTATGAGATTATGTTTAGATTGTGATAGAGTAATATATTTGGTTATTATCTTTTATATTTGTGTTCCTAAGTAATTCTTGCATGTTCTCCGTTGTTGTTTATTTCTTTGGCCAAGTAGTAGGTAGTAACTCTAAGAGGGAACGTTATGCTCGATTGTGGGTTCATGCCCCCCGATGACACGCTTGAGTGACAGAAACATGAGTCAAGGGGATGTGCTGTTCCCACGAGGGGTAAAACAACGGTGTTTGTAACCGCGGTTGCAAGGATTGTTTACTTTACGCAAAGTGCTTTTTAATGCAGTTGTCTGTTGCTTTGGGTTTACACTTTGGGTGGGGCTCGCAACTTAATACCAGCGAGATGTTCTGGATAGATATCTCAAGATGGATGATTAGTAGTAGATGCATTTGGATTTTGGTCTACTTATTTTGGCATACTTCCCATGCTTTTGAGCCTCTTCCTTTCTTTTTAGCGTAGTTAGCATTGTGGTGCGTTTATAATCCTGTCAATTGCCCAGCTGTAATTTGTTTACCTCGCATAGCAGTTTTATCGTCTTTTGGGAGAGAGACATCACTAGTGAACATAACGGGACCTCGGTCCATATTCTCATTACTGTTTACACGCTCATTTACTTTCCTGTTTTTACTCTTTAGCTGCTATCATTATTATCTGTTGCGTTGATCCTTTGTGAACAACAAGGCCCGAGAGATTGACAACTGCTATGTACTCGTTGGGAAGCAAAGTTATTTGTGTTGTGTGCAGGTCCAGGTTAAGAGAGAAATATCTCAAACGGCGCATTGCTCGCTTCACCACCTACTTATAATCTACGGAGTACTACGGGAGACAAACTGAAAGTGCAGTATATCGACCAGAGGGGGGTGAATGGGAGATTTTCAAATATCTTGAGGAATTTCGATTTCCTCAGGACTGAGGCAATACGAAATTGAGGAGACTAGAACTCGAGGAAGAATAGATGCGATACTAAAGCGAAGGCGTCAATGTAAATTAACCTATTGCATAGCTAAAGTAAGACCGATGCAAGAACTGAGGAATCAGCGCAGAGTAAACTCAGAAATTAAGGCATCAGGATAGGTCATCAGTGCATAAACATAATAGCTGAGGTTGAAGAAATAGCACCAGGGCACTGAAGACATAGACTTGATGAACCAGTTCGAGTTGCTGTGAAAACTCTACGTCTGGTTGGAGAGGCTGAGATTGAACTCAGAAGACATAGTCTTCACCTTATTCTCCTTGAACTAAAGTCCTCAAACTCCGTCCAATAAATCAGGTGAGTCTTCAAGGTAGACTCCCGAAACCTTCACAGACTCAGTTCACTCTGGGAAGTCACAATTGCATCTTGACTTCCTCAGACTGATGACTTCTACATCGACTGGAAGATCACAGTCTTCAAGAGTAAAAAGCTTCGGATCACTCGAACCGACTTCCTTAGAAATGCTCAACTACTCAGGCTGGTGGTTTTCCTCACTTAAGTTCTTTAGTTTCTTCAAGAGGTGGGTTGCTCTCAGATGACAAGTGTCAGTTTTTCTCTCGGAGCAGCCAACCCATAAATGGGGCTGGGGGCGGCTATTTATAGCCGGGGAGCAACCCAGGTGAAAGGACATAAATGCCCATGCATGAAATTATTTCCATGCCCACCCTTCGGACCGTTGGCTGGATCGGTACCAGCACTCTCCACGTAACACGTGGCACGGTCGAAACATTCACTCTCTTTCTTAAGGCGAACTGCACTGGCAGTTTCCTGACTCCTCAACCGAAGACAAATTCCTCAGTGTCCTGAAGAACATCGTCTCAGACACCCGAGGAATTGAACTTCTACTGCAGGAGATTTCTCTGGGTTTTCTTCAGGATTTCTAATTGAGCACTTCCTCATAAATACAGAACTCATTTTCCTCAACCCCTCCAATAGTGCGATTTTTTCCTACGACTCAAGAAGTATAAAAAGTATTAGCGAAGACTACGCTTCAACTTCGTCTTCACCGCGAACGTCTTCAGGTTCTTGCACTGCTTCAGCTTCAGCCGAACACTTCAGGAGCTAATTCCTCAGGATTTCGCACAACTTCAGTCTTCAGGAAACACACCGATTTCTTCCATGTTCCGCAAAAGTGCGGACAACTGCCCCCCTCTGCTGGAACCGCTGCCTCTGCGGTGGTGCCTCTGCAACCCAAGTCTTTTCCTTCTTGTGGATCATCACTGCGGAACTATGCTCTCCCTGGCGCTTCCTGTCTGCATCCCACTCTGCTCTGGCTAACTTCTGGCGAATAGCCTGATCCACGAACTGTGAGAACAGCGTGGGGCTGCAATGAGTGAGCGCGTACTTGATCTCTGTGCTGAGACCTCCACGGAACCTGGCGATCTTCTTAGCCTCTGTGTTGACCTCCTCTGGAGCGTACCTGGCGAGCCTGGCGAAGGCCAGGTTGTACTCCTGGACTGACCTGTCACCCTGTCTCAGAGCCAAGAACTCCTCACGCTTCCTGTCCATCAGGCCACTCGGAATATGTGCTGCTCTGAAGTCTACGACGAAATCTGCCCACGTGATGACAACATCGCCCTTGTTGGCCTTGTAGGTATCATACCAGCTGGCTGCTGCACCCTGAAGCTGGAAGGAGGCGAAGGTGACGTAGTCGACGGGTCTGACGGTGTTTGCATTGAAGTTCTTCTTGATCTCTGCGATCCAGTCATCCGCCTCCAGCGGATCTCGAGCCTCGGAGAACCTGGGGTGGTTGATAGCAAGGAACTGCTGTAGAGTGGTGTACTGTGGTCGATCATTCCTCTGGGCAGTCTGGTTCTGCAGCATCTGTAAGATCGCAGTTGTGCCCTGAGCCACTGCGGCCACAGCCTCCCCAAGGATAGGGTTCTCAGGCGGCGGCATGTTCGCTCTTGGCATCCTGTATACAGGAACACTTATGAGAACATGGTTGAAACATTGACGAAACCAGAAGATAAAGCAATATTGACAACAAAACTTCCTCACGAGGTATGAGAAAGCCGAAGGATGAAATTCCACCAAGGTTAACCCGGAAAGTAGAAAGCTAGGTGCTACTGGAATCCCCAAACCGAGATCATCCGAATCCAAGATAATAATCTGCTAGCGAGCACACAACAATATATACGAGTGGTTGAAGACCTGAAAAATGAGACATCTGCCCTGAGCGGCCCGCCATCACGGTTGTCCATAGGGGAAAAGACACCACATCCATATTACCATAGGATGCCCGTCAATCCTGTATGGACGTTTCACCTGGGGTACGCCGTAAGCGAGGTAGAGCAGTCAACCCCAAGTGGCGGCTCAGTGGTCTCAAAGTAGGACAACACATCTCGTCGCTAGCAAAAAATTATAGAGGAATCGGAGCCTCATGTAAACGAGAATCTAGATTTGTTTTTGAAAGGGGACAAGTTTCAGAGAGAAAAACAACGTTTCACTTCCTCATGGAAAAGGGTGGGAGGGTGGGGTAAGAAGAAAAAGAAAGAGTTCCTACTCTCCGATTTTTCCTTAGTAACTAAAAAATAGTTTCTAGACTCAACTTCGGCCAGTAAGGGGTCCTACAGTCAGTCCTGCTCTGATACCAAGTTGTAAGGCCCCCGATGCGGTGCTAACTCGAGTTAGTCGCTTTCGCGTCCCTCTCAAGTTAGTAGTGCATAAAGAGCCACCGACTCACGACACTCGCACTCGTGTCGCTGCCGGATTCTCGACAACAGGTATATGAACGAAGAACTTAAACTAAGACATAAATATATAGAGTCCGGGGCATACATCGCCACTGGTATTTATTACATCATCTTAGAGGTCCATGGACCCAACAGAATATCATGCACAAGAGGAAGACAAACACAACCGAGTACGGTCAAAATCCAAATTGCCCTAGAGAGGGCTGCACATAATGAGTCCACCCACGGATCATCGAAGCCCAACTATAGGATCTACTGAACGAGGTCGTCCTCATCGTCATCCTCCGGGGGCACCTCCACGAAGTATCGTCCAGTGCTCGGATCGAGGTAGTAATCCACTGCAGTGGCCGATCAGGCAAAACAGTAAAGCACAAAAGGAAAACAGGGGTGAGATTATATCATTACAGGATAACTACCTTCCAACGGTAAGACAAATTAAAGGTAGAGGTTGCAGCCGCACTAGCTTATATATGGTGGCAATCGTTCTATTAGAGTAGAGGTAAGATCCAAGAAATACACGTGACATCGCGTCATAAGTCTGCTATCCACCTACTTACGTCAAACATAATACAACCTGTATCTTCTCACGGTCCCCCTGGACGAAGAAAAGCAACCAAGGCACTCACACGGTAGGCAAGTTTAAATTATGATTCAAATTGATGTTATTCTATGAACAAGGAGTAGGTCTCAAGTCGTCCATAACCGCGGACATGGCTTTTCGAAAAGATTTAACCCTGCAGGGGTGTACCAACTTCCCATCATAGGCTTCGTATGTACGTCCGGTTTCCACTTGGCTAGGTAAGCGCCTGAAACTCCGGAACGTCAGAGTCCCTCTAACTAACAACACACAAATCCGGGTGGCCCCCGGGGAGTCGACATCCAATCCAAAACCTGGCCACGCTCTTAGATCGGCCTCTTCCGTATCACCAGGGTTTGGGTTACCGGTTAAACCTCACATGAGGACCGGGCCCTCGCCGGTCAAAGGTGGGCCAGCCAAGGCACAAGTCCTCCTGGCCCAAGGTGGTTTGTAAACAACTGGGGTACCACCAGCACACACACATTGGAAATAGTAAATTAGCTCGGGCCACCACTAGAATTGTAGGAAGCTAGGTAGGTAAGACAAGGGAACCCCATAGAATCCCACACACAATTAAGCACGCTCGTCAAGAAACACAATACCCGGAACTCGGGACCTAGGTGACTCAAATGGAACAAAACACCTGGCGGGAACAGCCTGGTCTCCCATCTTTCGTCAAATATAAATTAACATCATATAATAATAAATATCAAGCAACTTCTTCAAATAACATGATATCCCAAACCATAGCATAGGGTAAGTAGCAAGTTTTCCTACTCATACTAAGCAATGGCTGAGCAGCGGTAACTTAGCAACACAATGTTTTGCTGGGATGTGGGGATCATGGCTGTTTGGTTTTGAACGTGGCATAAGCAAAGTGGATAGGTTCAAACAAACGTTCTAGACTACAGCTAGGCAGGTAGGCAAAAAGGTATCAAGTAATGGTATAAATCTTCCCCTTGCCTGGCTAATCGGTCGTCGAAGCAGACGCATCAGGGTCCTCAGGCTCGGTGTCGGAAATCTCCACGTAAGTCTCCTCGGCGGTCTCAGGTGCTAACGTAAAGTACCGGCAAGGAAAAGGCACACAAGTAAGCAATGGGTACAATGCACAGACAAAGACGGTATGATCAAGTTTAATTGACATGATGTGACCCTATCTAGTCAGGTTTTAAATGAAGGTGGTGACGACACGTCAACAACTTCATGTGCAATTTATTTACGTAACATGGCTTTGGTCTTAGCCTTATTTTAGGTGTAAGTAGCATGTCGACATGGCATGATCAACAATGCAGTTAACAGAAATAATTACAACGTGAAAGTAATCATCTATTCCGGAGACGGAGTAGTGTCGGTGAATTTGACACAAGGAAGGTGCAACAAAAGTTGGAATCCAGCCACATTGCATATGACAATATGTTAGGTGCTGGTTTGAAGAAAAGATTTGGAGATGACATGAAACAGAACTTGAAAGGATCAAAAGAAGATCATTTCCAACATGCACTAAAATTGGAATGATGCAAAGAAAGGAAGAGACAGATTGATCCTGGATAAGGTGGTCACACCCTGTCCAAATGAGTTGCACAAAACATCATGAGGACATCATCATCGCAATCCTTACTAAAATCTACCCCAAAACCATATAAGATATGGTACCACTTGAATTTGCAAACACAGTTGCAAATTCAAACGAGTTCCAGGGGCTGAGTGCAAAATTGCACTACATGCATTTTGAAAAAGGCTCAAATGGACAAACCACTATCACCATGCAACTCCTTGGGAGAAACTACCCCAAAATCATATATGGCATGGCCATATTTGAATTTGGGAAAAACTTGACAAAACAAAAGAAATGGAGGGCTTAATTGCAAAATTTCCACACTCCAATTAATTAGAGGGGCAAAGTGCAAAAATGGACCTCACCGTGTTGATCAGTGGCTCAAGCTACCCCACAAACAAATATGGGATGCCACATTTGAGGTGGATGATCTCGAAAGTTCAAATTTAGTTTGAATTTGAATTCAAACTCAAATTGAACTCAAACAGAAATAAGGAAAAGAATCCAAAGAAAAAAAACAGAGGGCGCAACCACTTGGGCTGGCCTCGGGCGCACTGGGCCGGTTCCAAACCAACCAGTGGGCTCAGTCCACTTCCACTTGGGCATCCCCACTGACATGAGAGGCCCGCTCGTCAGCCTCTGCTAAAAATCCAAAAAAGGGGGAGGCAAATGCCTCGCGTGGGATTCGAACCCACGTCCACAACTAGCCTCAGCTGCTCGCTACCACTGCACTGCCGAAGCGTTCTCGACAGGCAGCAACACTGATGGAAGATGAAGCCACTACGTGGATACTGAACCTGAAGACAGGCACACCCTGACGAAACTGAAGACAGGCACACCTCTATGGCTTGTGGCGACCGTGGCCTCACGAGCACGTCACCGGCGACACAACAGAGGGCCTCCCCGTGAAGCTCGAGCTCCCACGGACCCATTTTTCTAGCGACCCTCGCCGGAGACCTAAAGGGGCAACCTTCCCCTCGCCGGGAAGATCATGGCGGGGAAGCAGAACCCGCTAACGTACAGACAGCGGCGAAATCTAAAGTGCACGGCGGGCGGGATTAAAACGGCTCCTTGATGGCCAAGAGCGTGGCCGGGGTGTCCACAGAGCACGAGCACGTCCTCGAGAGCAACCTACGGCCATGGATGCACGGTTGTGACTGCCGCCGTGGTCGGAAACAGGGCGGCACGGGGACGAGCGCGGGCACACGTGTACATGGAGATGGGCAAGGCGCGGCTCACCTAGAGGGTCTCGACGAGGATGAAAAACATGCCGAAGAGGAGGAAGACGGCGAGGTCGTCGCCGGAGACGAAGACGAACGAGGCGGGTGTCGACGTCGAGGGTGCGTTCTTCTTCGCCTAGCTCAATCCTGCGAGGAGGAAAACGGCCAGGTTTACCACGGGTCGCAGCGCGCAGTCGCGGGTTTGAAGATGAGGCGAGGACGGCGGCGAATCGAAGCTTCTCACCGGATTCATGGCGGGAACAGGGGAAAGAGGCGTCGTTCCAGGAGGTGGCGGCGAGCGGAAGGGAAGGGGGTAATGGAACTAGGGTTCCTGGAGGGATCCCTAGGCGTGCTTATAAAGGATGGGGGCACCTCCCGCTGGCTCCGGGGCTCCACCGGCCGCCGTGGCGCCGACTGTGAGAGGGAAAGGGGAAAAGGTGAGGCTCCACGGTGGAAAGGTGGGGAAGAAGAGGGCGTACCCCTTCGCTGCGGGCCAGGCCGAGGGGAAACGGACCCAGGTGGGCTGGGCTGGAGGAAAAAGAGGGAAAAAAAAGAAAGCCCCCTCTCTAGACCCCTTTTCCATTTAATAAAACAAAAAAGGACTCAGGGTTTTTTCTGAATTAAATACAAGTAGGAAAAATACATAAAAATATGTATAATTAACCTTGCATTATTCCTCAATTTCCAAAAATGGTTTGACCATTTTTGCAACAACAAAAATGTGGGCCACTTTTGGGAATTCAAAACACTTTGAACTGCATTCTCCATTTTTGATTATGGAAAAAATGCATTGAGGTTTTTAAAACCCTTGCCATTGCAAATGAAATGGCTATGCCAAGTTTGGGGTCAAGGAGAGCATGCATGCATCAATGAAAAATCTCCACACACCCTTCTTGAAACATTTTGGATGCAAACTCAAACAAACCAAATGGGCTCCAATCCCAATGCAAATTTAAATCACCACATGAAATTATAATGTTTAGCATCACGCCAAGTTACAAAGTCAACAGACAAGGTATAATCTCATGTTGATTCTTATTTATTGCACATGGGTTGTTACAGCACTCCCCCACCAACACAGGATCTCGTCCCGAGATCTAAGCCTGAAACAACTCAGGATACTCAGAACGGAGATGATCTTCACGCTCCCACGTTGCTTCCTTCTCCGAATGATGTGCCCACTGAACTTTCATGAACTTGATGGTCTTGTTGCGAGTCTTGCGCTCGGACGTCTCAAGAACACGGACTGGACGCTCTGAGTAGGAAAGGTCCGCACTCTGCTGTATCTCGCCCAAGTCAACAGCCTGCTCTGGCTGCTTGAAGCACTGATTTAGCTGGGACACATGGAACACGTCATGCACCATGGACAGACTCTCTGGAAGCTCAAGCCGAAAGGCAAGAGGTCCTCTAGTCTCAAGGATGCGGAAAGGTCCGACAAATCTTGGAGCGAGCTTTCCTTTGATGCCAAAGCGGTGAGTTCTCCTCAATGGAGACACTCTCAGGTACGCCCAATCACCAACCTGAAATGCTACACCACGGTGCCTTTTGTCATAATAGGCCTTCTACCTAGACTATGCTGCCTTTATGTGCTCTCGGACAATCTTCACTCTGTCCTCTGCCTCTTGGATCACATCTGGACCGAACAACTGCCTCTCACCTGTCTCGGACCAGTTCAAAGGTGTCCTGCACTTGCGGCCATACAAGACTTCAAATGGCGCTGCTTGCAGACTTGCCTGATAACTGTTGTTGTAAGAGAACTCAGCATACGGCAAGCATTCTTCCCACTTCATGCCAAAGGAGATGACACATGCCCGAAGCATGTCCTCGAGGATTTGGTTCACGCGCTCGACTTGCCCACTTGTCTGAGGGTGATAAGCGGTACTGAACAACACTGTCGTACCAATCGCCTTTTCAAAGTCCTGCCAGAACTTAGAGGTGAAAAGGTTGCCTCTATCAGAACTGATCTTCTTGGGAATGCCATGCAAAGAAACAACTCTTGCGGTGTACAAGTCCGCCAACTGAGCTGCTGAAATGGAATCCTTCACTGGAAAGAAGTGGGCAACTTTTGAAAGATTGTCAATGACAACAAAGATGGCATTCTTCTTCTTCTGCGACAAGGGGAAGCCTGTGATGAAATCCATCCCTATGTGATCCCATTTCCACTCCGGAATCTCAAGTGGCTGAAGCAACCCTGCTGGCTTCTGGTGCTGTGCCTTCACTCTCCTGCACACATCACACTGAGACACGTAACGGGCAACATCCCACTTCATACGAGTCCACCAAAAGCTTTGCTTGAGATCTTGATACATCTTTGTATTGCCTGGGTGAATCGATAGCTTGGAATCATGGGCTTCCTTTATGATGACCTCTCTGAGATCTCCCTCCTTGGGAACAAAAACTCGCTCTTTGAACAACACGGTGTCGTCATTATGCACTGAAAAGCAACCGTATTTTGGAACTGAGGCGGCAATACCCTGTTTGATCTTTTTGTATCATTGAGCTGCCAGACTAAGCTTCACGAATCTTTTCGTGGATAGTTGGCTCTACCACAAGGTTGACAAGATAGCCTGCTGGAACTAGCTCGAAATTGAGCCTTCGAAAGGACTCACACAAATCAGGGTGGATCTTCTGCACCTGGATATTATTGCAATCGCCCTTGCGGCTCAGCGCATCATCTATGACATTCGCCTTCCCAGGCGTGTACTGAATATCAATTGTGTACTCAGTAATGGTTTCAAGCCATCTTCTTTGCCTCAAGTTCAGATTTTGCTGAGTGAACAAGTACTTCAGACTCTTGTGGTCCGTGAACACATCCACCTTCCTCCCTAAGAGGAGGTGTCGCCAAGTGACCAAAGCATGCACAACTGCTGCAAGCTCCAAGTCGTGCATGGGATAATTCCTCTCACTTGTCTTCAACTACCGTGAGGTATAAGCCACAATATTCCTGCCTTGCATCAAAACTCCGCCTAGACCTTGCAAAGAGGCATCACAAAACACTTGAAAAGGTTGTGACTCATCTGGCGGCGTGAGAATTGGAGTTGTGGTCAACTTCTCTTTCAACTCCTCGAAGGCTGACTGGCAAGCTGGTGACCAAGTGTACCGCTTGTCCTTGCACAACAATTTAGTCATTGGCTTCGCTATTTTGGAGAAATTCTGCACAAACCTCCTGCAATAACTGGCGAGGCCCAGAAAACTCCTTAGCTGCTTCACGTTCTTCGGCGGAGCCCACTCTTGAATAGTGCGGACTCGCTCTAGGTCAACCGCAATTCCCTCAGTGGAGATGACATGGCCCAGAAAATTGACCTTGTCCAGCCAAAACTCACACTTGGAGAACTTGGCATAGTACCGGTGCTCTCTGAACTTCTGCAGCACCAAGCGCAAATGTTCCTTATGTTCAGCCTCTGACTTGGAATAGACAAGAATGTCGTCGAGGTAGAGGATCACGAACACATCAAGCCATTCTTGGAACAAATAGTTCATAGCTCTCATGAACGTCGGAGGGGCATTTGAGAACCCAAAGGTCATGACTGTGAACTCATACAGCCCATAACGTGTGCTGAACGTGGTCTTGGGAATATCCTCTTCACAAACACGGATTTGGTGATACCCCATCCTCAAGTCAATCTTGGAAAACACCTTAGCCCCATTCAACTGTTCGAACAGATCATTGATGCGGGGTAAAGGGTACTTGTTCTTGATGGTCTTCTTGTTGATACCGCGATAGTCCTGGACCAAGCGGCTAGTCCCATCCTTCTTCTGGACAAACAAAGCTGGTGCACCCCAAGGGGAAGTGCTCGCGCGGATAAAACCACCTGCCTCCAACTCTGCCAACTGCTTCTTGAGCTCAATCAACTCCTTCGAACATATCTTGTATGGATGCCGAGAAATCGGTTGGGTACCAGGCTCTAGCTCAATAACGAACTCAATAGCTTGTACTGGGGGAATTCCTGGCAACTCCTCCGGAAAGACGTCTGGGAACTCACAGACAACTCTGACCTCTTCGAGCAAAGGCGCAACTCCTGCGTTGAACGCGTACAACTGTGCTGGTCTTGTCATAGATCCACAAGTGTACAAGACTTCTGCACCTGACTCATGAGTCAACTTGACAGATCTGGTCGGACAATCAATATTGGCCTTGTGCTGCACAAGCCTATCCATGCCCAAAATGACATCAATGTCGGAATGGGTCAACACGATCAACGAAGCTGAGAAGAGAAGTCCCTGGATATGAATCTGCACATCTGGGACAAAGGCAGACGTATTCGTCTTGAAACCCGGAGAAGCAACAGATAGCTGCTGAGGTAAGCATTGCGGATGTAGCTCAGCACGCTCAACAAAAGCTCTGGACACAAAAGAGTCGGAAGCTCCGGAATCGAACAAAACTGTCGCGGTAACTGAACACACAAGCAACCTACCAAGAACGATCTCTGAAGACTGCTGAGCATCTGTAAGCATCACATTGTTCACTCGGACATCACGTGGCTGTGCCTTCACCATCGTGGCGCTCGGGGTAGAGCGAGGTGGAGGCGGTGGGAGCCGAGCAAAGCGCGGGTCAGTGCAGTTGGGAGACGTGTGCTCTGGCTCTCTGCACTTGTAGCAGATCACGCCCGGCCTGGGCTGCTGCTGCGGCCTGGGTGGCCTCTCGTGTGGTGGTGTAGAGCGAGGCCCCTACTGAACTGGGACGGGAGGGCGGGCAAAAGTGCGGACAATTGCCCCCCTCTGCTGGAACTGCTGCCTCTGCTGTGCTGCCTCTGCAACCCAAGTCTTTGCCTTCTTGTAGATCATCACTGCGGAACTGTGCTCTCTCTGGCGCTTCCTATTTGCATCCGACTCTGCTCTGGTTGACTCCTGGCGGATAGCCTGATCCACGAACTGTGAGAACAGCGTGGGGCTGCACTGAGTGAGCGCGTACTTGATCTCTGTGCTGAGACCTCCACGGAACCTGGCGATCTTCTTAGCCTCTGTGTTGACCTCCTCTGGAGCGTACCTGGCGAGCCTGACGAAGACCAGGTTGTACTCCTGGACTGACCTGTCATCCTGTCTCAGAGCCAAGAACTCCTCATGCTTCCTGTGCATCAGGCCACTCGGAATATGTGCTGCTCTGAAGTCTGCGACGAAATCTGCCCACGTGATGACAACATCACCCTTGTTGGCCTTGTAGGTATCGTACCAGCTGGCTGCTGCACCCTGAAGCTGGAAGAGGCGAAGGTGACGTAGTCGACGGGTCTGACGGTGTTTTCATTGAAGTGCTTCTTGATCTCTGCGATCCAGTCATCCGCCTCCAGCGGGTCTCGAGCCTCGGAGAACCTGGGGGGGTTGATAGCAAGGAACTGTTGTAGAGTGGTGTACTGTGGTCAATCATTCCTCTGGGCAGTCTGGTTCTGCAGCATCTGTAAGATCGCAGCTGTTCCCTGAGCCACTGCGGCCACAGCCTCCCCAAGGATAGGGTTCTCAGGCGGCGGCATGTTCGCTCTTGGCATCCTATATACAGGAACACTTATGAGAACATGGTTTAAACATTGACGAAACCAGAAGATAAAGCAATATTGACAACAAAACTTCCTCACGAGGTATGAGAAAGCCGAAGACTGAAATTCCACCAAGGTTAACCCGGAAAGTCGAAAGCTAGGTGCTACTGGAATCCCCAAACCGAGATCATCCGAATCCAAGATAATAATCTGCTAGCGAGCTCACACAATATATACGAGTGGTTGAAGACCTGAACAATAAGACATCTTCCCTGAGCGGCCCGCCATCACAGTCGTCCATTGGGGAAAAGACACCACATCCATATTACCATAGGATGCCCGTCAATCCTGTATGGACGTTTCACCTAGGGTACGCCGTAAGGGAGGTAGAGCAATCAACCCCAAGTGGCGGCTCAGTGGTCTCAAAGTACGCAACCACATCTCGTCGCTAGCAAAAAATTATAGAGGAATTGGAGCCTCATGTAAACGAGAACCTAGATTTGTTTTTGAAAGGGGACAAGTTGCAGAGAGAAAAACAACGTTTCACTTCCTCACGGAAAAGGGTGGGAGGGTGGGGTAAGAAGAAAAACAAAAAGTTCCTACTCTCCGATTTTTCCTTAGTAACTACAAAATAGTTTCTAGACTCAACTTCGGCCAGTAAGGGGTCCTACAGTCAGTCTTGCTCTGATACCAAGTTGTAAGGCCCCCGATGCGGTGCTAACTCGAGTTAGTCGCTTTCGCGTCCCGCTCAAGTTAGTAGCGCATAAAGAGCCACCGACTCACGACACTCGCACTCGTGTCGCTGCCGGATTCTCGACAACAGGTATATGAACGAAGAACTTAAACTAAGACATAAATATATAGAGTCCAGGGCATACATCGCCACTGGTATTTATTACATCATCTCAGAGGTCCATGGACCCAACAGAGTATCATGCACAAGCGGAAGACAAACACGACCGAGTACGGTCAAAATCCAAATTGCCCAAGAGAGGGCTGCACATAAAGAGTCCACCCACGGATCGTCGAAGCCCAACTATAGGATCTACTGAACGAGGTCGTCCTCATCGTCATCCTCCGGGGGAACCTCCACGAAGTATCTTCCAGTGCTCGGGTCGAGGTACTAATCCACTGCAGCGGCCGATCAGGCAAAACAGTAAAGCACAAAAGGAAAACAGGGGTGAGATTATATCATTACAGGATAACTACCTTACTACGGTAATACAAATTAAAGGTAGAGGTTGCAGCCGCACTAGCTTATATATGGTGGCAATTGTTCTATTAGAGTAGAGGTAAGATCCAAGAAATACACGTGACATCGCATCATAAGTCTCCTATCCACCTACTTACGTCAAACATAACACAACCTGGATCTTCTCTCGGTCCCCCTGGACGAAGAAAAGCAACCAAGGCACTCACATGGTAGGAAAGTTTTAATTATGATTCAAATTGATGTTATTCTATTAACAAGGAGTAGGTTTCAAGTCGTCCATAACCGCGGACACGGCTTTTCGAAAAGATTTAACCCTGCAGGGGTGTACCAACTTCCCATCATAGGCTTCGTATGTACGCCCGGTTTCCACTTGGCTAGGTAAGCGCCTGAAACTCCGGAACGTCAGAGTCCCTCTAACTAACAACACACAAATCCGGGTGGCCCCCGGGGAGTCGAAATCCAATCCAAAAGCTGGCCACGCTCTCAGATCGGCCTCTTCCGTATCACCAGGGTTTGGGTTACCGGTTAAACCTCACATGAGGACCGGGCCCTCGCCGGTAAAAGGTGGGCCGGCCAAGGCACAAGTCCTCCTGGCCCAAGGTGGTTTGTAAACAACTGGGGTACCACCAGCACACGCACATTGCAAATAGTAAATCAGCTCGGGCCACCACTAGAATTGTAGGAAGCTAGGTAGGTAAGACAAGGGAACCCCATAGAATCCCACACACAATTAAGCACGCTCGTCAAGAAACACAATACCCGGAACTCGGGACCTAGGTGACTCAAATGGAACAAAACACCTGGCGGGAACAGCCTGGTCTCCCATCTTTCGTCAAATATAAATTAACATCATATAATAATAAATATCAAGCAACTTCTTCAAATAACATGATATCCCAAACCATAGCATAGGGTAAGCAGCAAGTTTTCCTACTCATACTAAGCAATGGCTGAGCAGCGGTAACTTAGCAACACAATGTTTTGCTGGGATGTGGGGATCATGGCTGTTTTGTTTTGAACGTGGCATAAGCAAAGTGGATAGGTTCAAACAAACGTTCTAGACTACAGCTAGGCAGGTAGGCAGAAAGGTATCAAGTAATTGTATAAATCTTCCCGTTGCCTGGGTAATCGGTCGTCGAAGCAGACGCAGCAGGGTCCTCAGGCTCGATGTCGGAAATCTCCACGTACGTCTCCTCGACGGTCTCAGGTGCTAACGTAAAATACCGGCAAGGAAAAGGCACACAAGTAAGCAATGGGTACAATGCACAGACAAAGATGGTATGATCAAGTTTAATTGACATGATGTGACCCTATCTAGTCAGGTTTAAATGAAGGTGGTGACGACACGCCAACAACTTCATGTGCAATTTATTTACGTAACATGGCTTTGGTCTTAGCCTTATTTTAGGTGTAAGTAGCATGTCGACATGGCATGATCAACAATGCAGTTAACAGAAATAATTACAATGTGAAAGTAATCATCTATTCCGGAGACGGAGTAGTGTCGGTGAATTTGACACAAGGAAGGTGCAACAAAAGTTGGAATCCAGCCACATTGCATATGACAATATGTTAGGTGCTGGTTTGAAGAAAAGATTTGGAGATGACATGAAACAGAACTTGAAAGGATCAAAAGAACATCATTTCCAACATGCACTGAAATTGGAATGATGCAAAGAAAGGAAGAGACAGATTGATCCTGGATAAGGTGGTCACACCCTGTCCAAATGAGTTGCACAAAACATCATGACGACATCATCGGCGCCATCCTTACTAAAATCTACCCCAAAACCATATAAGATATGGTACCACTTGGGCTGAGTGGAAAATTGCACTACATGCATTTTCAAAAAGGCTCAAATGGACAAACCACTATCACCATGCAACTCCTTGGGAGAAACTACCCCAAAATCATATATGGCATGGCCATATTTGAATTTGGGAAAAACTTGACAAAACAAAAGAAATGGAGGGCTTAATTGCAAAATTTCCACACTCCAATTAATTAGAGGGGCAAGGTGAAAAAATAGACCTCACCATGTTGATCAGTGGCTCAAGCTACCCCAAAAACATATATGGGATGCCACATTTGAGGTGAATGATCTCCAAGGTTCAAATTCAGTTTGAATTTGAATTCAAACTCAAATTGAACTCAAAAAGCAAAAAGGAAAAGAATCCAAAGAAACAAAAAATAGAGGGCGCAACCACTTGGGATGGCCTCGGGCGCACTGGGCCGGTTCCAAACGAACCAGTTGGCTCAGTCCACTTCCACTTGGGCATCCCCACTGACATGAGGGGCCCGCTCGTCAGCCTCTGCTAAAAATCCAAAAAAGGGGGGAGGCACATGCCTCGCGTGGGATTCAAACCCACGTCCACAACTGGCCTCAGCTGCTCGCTACCACTGAGTTGCTGAAGCATTCTCGACAGGCAGCAACACTGAAGGAAGATGAAGCCACTACGTGGCTACTGAACCTGAAGACAGGCGCACCCTGACGAAACTGAAGACAGGCGCACCTCGATAGCTTGTGGCGAACGTGGCCTCGCGAGCACGTCACCGACGATACAACAGAGGGCCTCCCCGTGAAGCTCGAGCTCCCACGGACCCATTTTGCTAGCGACCCTCGCCGGAGACCTAAAGGGGCAGCCTTCCCCTCGCCGGGAAGATCACGGCGGGGAAGCAGAACCCGCTAACGTATAGACGGCGGCGAAATCTAAAGCGCACGGCGGGCGGGATAAAAACGGCTCCTTGATGGCCAAGAGCGTGGCCGGGGTGTCCACAGAGCACGAGAAGGTCCTCGAGAGCAACCTACGGCCATGGATATACGGTTGTGACTGCCGCCGTGGTCGGAAATAGGGCGGCACGGGGACGAGCGCGGGCACACGTGTACATGGAGATGGGCAAGGCGCGCCTCACCTAGAGGGTCTCGACGAGGAGGAAAAACATGCCGAAGAGGAGGAAGAAGGTGAGGTCGTCGCCGGAGACGAAGACGACCGAGGCGGGTGTCGACGTCGAGGGTGTGTTCTGCTTCGCCTAGCTCAATCCTGCGAGGAGGAAAACGGCCAGGTTTAGCACGGGTCGCAGCGCGTAGTCGCGGGTTTGAAGATGAGGCGAGGACGGCGGCGAATCGAAGCTTCTCACTGGAGTCATGGCGGGAGCAGGGGAAAGAGGCGTTGTTCCAGGAGGCGGCGGCGAGCGGAAGGGAAGGGGGGAATGGAACTATGGTTCCTGGAGGGAGCCCTAGGCGTGTTTATAAAGGAGGGGGCGCCTCCCGCTGGCTCCGGGGCCCCACCGGCCGCCGTGGCGCTGGCTTTGAGAGGGAAAGGGCAAAAGGTGAGGCTCCATGGTTGAAAGGTGGGGAAGAAGAGGGCGTACCCCTTCGCTGCGGGCCAGGCCGAGGGGAAACGGACCAGGTGGGTTGGGCTGGAGGAAAAAGAGGGAAAAAAAAGCCCCCTCTCTGGACCCCTTTTCCATTTAATAAAACAGAAAAGGACTCAGGGTTTTTTCTGAATTAAATACAAGTAGGAAAAATACATAAAAATATGTATAATTAACCTTGCATTATTCCTCAATTTCCAAAAATGGTTTGACCATTTTTGCAACAACAAAAATGTGGGCCACTTTTGGGAATTCAAAACACTTTGAACTGCATTTTCCATTTTTGATTATGGCAAAAATGCATTGAGGTTTTTAAAACCCTTGCCATTGCAAATGAAATGGCTATGTCAAGTTTGGGGTCAAGGAGATCATGCATGCATCAATGAAAAATCTCCACACACCCTTCTTGAAACATTTTGGATGCAAACTCAAACAAACCAAATGGGCTCCAATCCCAATGCAAATTTAAATCACCACATGAAATTATAATATTTAGCATCATGCCAAGTTACAAAGTCAACAGACAAGGTATAATCTCATGTTGATTCTTATTTATTGCACATGGGCTGTTACAATCGCCAGAGGTTGGGTCTTGCTCTTGGTGAACTGACGAGGAGGAGAATCTCAGGAAGTTGAGGTTGTCTGAGGCCAAGCTTGGCGAGATCTTCAGGAGTAATGACTTCAATGAAAAGAGCATCAAGTCGCTGATATGCATGATGAGCATACTGATGAACTTTCTTCTGGGTAGTATGCATCTGTGCCATGTATCTCAGAATGTCACCAATCTGTCGCTTCGTCCAATTATGATTACGATCCACTTTCTAATGTAGACTGATGAGGAGCTCACGATCAGTCATCAGGCGAGCTTGAGTGGTTTCCTCAGTTGTGGCATGGGTGCGTTCCTCATGAGCGGTGTGAGACTGAGGCTGGCGAATATTTCCACCAAAGCGAATCCTGAGGAAGTACTTCATCATAGAAGAGCGCTTTTCCCTTGGCATTAGATTCAAGTGTGTGTTGAAGCACTTCAACTGGAGGAACATAAGGATGATGATTAGCCTAATCAGGCTTGAAGTTGATGCCATTCTTGGTGCAGATGAGCTTCATGATCCATGGAGCGTATGGCTTCAGAATATGAGGATTCTGAGCAACATCCACCAAAGTCCTGAAGAAGAAGTCTGAGACATTAATGGGAGCGGACATGCAGAGGCTGTAAAGAATGTTCTTCATGATGACCACAACTTCCTCGGCAGTTGATTCATATCCCTTGATGGGGCAGAAAGACTTGGCCAAGATTCGGTACATTGTGCTGGGCAGATACTGAAGCTCTGAGACTAGGAACTTGGTCCGGGGCGGAGCTTCAGGGGCTTGCGGCTTCATCAGCATGGTTATTAGATCAACCCTGAGAAGTGGAGAACCGTATGTGCTTGGTACTGAAGCATCAGAGGGAGGTAGCTGAAGAATTGCAATGATCTCAGGTACAGAGGCAGTGTAGTGTTGATGCTGAGTCATCCAGTCGAGCACCCAAGTGTTGATGTCTTTGGGGTCCCCTGAGACATAGAGCGTTGCATAAAACTGGAGGACGAGTTCTTCATTCCAATGAATACACTCAGAGCAGAACTGAAGCAGCTTGGCATGATACAAGTCCTGCAACACGTTGTTGAAGCAAGGGATGTCCTCCATATCCAGATGAGGAATGTGTTTATGAGGAAAAACCTTTTGTGCCATGTACAGAACTGAGGCATAGTAGTTCTTTTGAGTAGTCGTCCATAACCTCAGGAGCTTGCTGGGCGGAGGATAATTGTAAGGATTCTGGATTCCACCCTTAAAGAAGCTCATGGCATTGAAGAATGCATCAGTGTTGAAGTTGGGACGAGCATCAGGTTCAAGATTGCGATAGAACGACTTCTTCTTCTTTGGGCATAGAGAAAGAGCTGAGGCAGTCTCCTGACGAGATGGTGAGGCTAAAGTAGAGATAGGCGGTGATTGAGGAGCATGGGCTTCAACCATAGTATCAGGGCCAGGTTTCGGTGAGGTAGGTGGAGCTGATGGAGATGTAACTTGAGGATCTATAGTGCAGTCCGGTGCAGCTTAAGTGTCAGCATTAGTGCTGCGCTCGACTTCAGTCTCAGCTGCAGGGGGAGCAGTGTTGCGGCAGTATCAGTGTCATCAGTAGCAGTGGGAGGCGCACTGGTGGCTTTAGGTTCATCAGCATCAGAATCTGAGGACGAGGCACCAACAGAGTCTTCAGAGTGCTGAGAGGTATCAGGAAGCACCTCGGTCACAGTGGGGGAGTGAGGCTCAAGTGAAAATATAGTATGAGTGGGGGAGTTGGCCAGCTCATATTCCTCATCAATGACACGAGGAGTACCATGATCATCAATATCAACATCCATATCTTCAATCTCAGTGATGATCGGTGGAGGTGGACACTGCGGTGTTGGAACATAGGGTGTAGCAGCGGCTGAGACACGTTCCTTTGATGGTGGGGTAAAGACGATGATGCTGCGTTGAGTATTTGTAGGTGGAGTGGAAGCGGCAGTGGAGTGAATTGTGTATCAGCAGCCCTTCATGCCGGAGGATCCAAGGAGAGTGGTGTAGCATCAATTGGCTCCTCACTGTGGGTTCTCGTGAGGGCTTCTTCGCAGCTGGTGGAGTTGAGGGTGGGGCATCGGGCATGCGCTTGAGGCCTTTGGTGGTATCCTCAGGTGCTGCATCAGCGTGAGTTGAGGCAGCAGGAGGGACTGAGGAGGCGGGTTGCCGGAGCTTCATCAAATTTTGCATTTGCCGAGACATCCGTTCCTTGGATTTTCCGATGTAGGCACATTGGGCGGCATATTCAGTGTTGAGGCGATGAACCTCACAATGATACTCAATGAACTCCTGAGGAGTAACATCCATGATAGGTTTCTTTTTCAAGTCACTGTGGACTTTCTTCAGTTGAGTCTTCAACTGTTTCTGAAGATCACGTTGATGAATCTCATTGATGAGGAACTGTTGAATGTAGAACTTGATGTCTTTAGGTATGTCCAAATCATCAAGAGGTGTATCAGGATTAACGGTCCAGATGTCAATATATTCCAAGACCTTCTTGGGATCAAGGAGAAGTGTGATTTCAGAACCCGTTGCCTCAGCTTTGCGTCTGGCTGCAGCACGCACATACTCAATCTTTTGTTCTTTAGTGGCGACAAAACCGGCCAAGTCTTCTAACTCATCTTCATCATCAGAATTGGTTGTGGTTTGATGAATGGCACCACGCATGGCTGTCTTTTTTGGTGAGGGCGGTGGGCCGCGTTGAAGGACAGTTTTGGTCTTCAGCTGAGGCTGAGTGTAAGGCCCGATATGCGGTACTGTCCAGATCTAGGTGTTTCCACCAAGATCCGGGGACAAAGCACATATCGGTCCCACCGCGACATATGACAAAGCCATATGCCCCGGATTTCCAACATGATATCACAACATTACAGATACAAGGATACAACATCCCATACAATCGGCATACAACTGCCTCAAATACAATACAACAGCGGAAGATACATGTCTGGGTACAGACTACAAGCAAATGCCTAGTGGCAAAGAGAAAAACATCGATCCCATAACCACACGGGTCCAGGCCCTCCGCCGGGATCCGCCTAACTAGTCGTCGTCCAGTCTCCACGTGAAACGTCGATCACCACACCTGTTGTCGATCAGAACCCTGAAAAGAGTTTGGGGGTAGTATCATGAGTACAGAAGTACTCAGCATCCAACTGTAGTGGTCATCTGACCCAGCAAGGACTTCATCACTCGTCATTCTAGGACAACTAGTAGTTTACGGTAAGGAAGGGGTAAGTTGTGAGGTTGCTGCCGCACTAGCATTTAAGAAGTGGCTAACAATCTAGAGAGTAAGATAAGAAGCCAAGCATTCGATGAGGAATCGCCTCCAACAAGTCTGCTATCCACCTACTACGCAAACATAACATCTATCCTAACCTTGTCCTCCTCTTCGCATCCCGACGAAGAAGAAGCAGTCAAGGCACTCACACGTTGATCAAGTTATATTAAGATTATCTCAGTTGTTGTTGTCTATGAACAAGGAGTAGGTCTCAAGTCGTCCATAACCGTGGACACGGCTTCTCAAAAAGATTTAACCCTGCAGGGGTGTACCAACTTCCCATTACGAGGCTCCGCACGCACGTCCATCTCTCTCAGTTGCTACCCATCACAGGCAACCATTGTATGATTTAGTTCCAAGAGATCCGAAACGACAGGTCCCCCTAACTAACAACGAACAAATCCGGGTGGCCCCAGGTGAGTCGACACCCAATCCAAAAGCTGGCCACGCTCTCGGATCGGACTCTTCCGTCTCAACAGGGTTTGGGTTACCGAGACACCTCACGTGAGGCCTCGGGCCCTCGCCGCTCAAAGGTGGACCAACAGGGAAACCATGTCTCCGCTGGTCCGAGTTGTTTAAAAATTGCGAGGGGATCCACCAAGCACACACACGGGGTTTCAAATGGTAAATTAGCTCGGGCCACCACTAGAAATGTTCGAAGCTAGATAGGTAAGAAAAGGGGACCCCGTAAACTCCCACACGCGGTTAGGCACGCTCAGTCTTAAAACCAATACCCAGAACTCGGATCCTAGGTGACTCGAATGGAACAAAGCGTCGGGGCGGGATAGCCTAGACCTTCCATCCTTCGTCGAGTATAGTCAACATTATAATAATCATATCATCAACAACAATAATAATAATGCGATATCCCAAACCAAGGAGTAACAGGGTAACATCGTGGCATCCTAAGCATGCATACTAAGCACGGGCTGAGCAACGAGCAATAGTAACATAGCAGTACAAGGTTTGCTGGGAGGGGACATGGCTGTATCTGTTTGAAAGAGGCTGTAAACATGTGGTAGGATCAAACATCGAACCTAACCTATACTAGCATGCAAACCGCTGGTTGAAATAGAATGGATCATAAGTAATGCATAGTCCTTGCCTGTTGATAAGTCGGGTTCCGAAGGTGTAGTTGATCGCAAGCTCGCATCGTCTTCGAGAGGTACCCGCGGAAGCACACAAGACGATAAACACTAGAAAGCAACCAGCGAGCAAGCACTCTATTACTACGAGGAAAACACGAGCAAGCATCAACAAGAAGCAACACGAGACATCGCACCTACCGTCGAGAGCGGTTACTAACAATTTAAGTGGAGTACTCGTCACACACGACGATACCGCACATTTACGGTGGTTCAAGTTGTTTAGCTACACAAGGTGAGCAAAAGGTTGTTAACATGGCAAAGCACAGAAGCATGGCATAGCACACAAACATTACAAGAGGTGAAGCACAAATAAACTATCAAATCTAGTCACTTTAAGTGGGGGGTAAAACCTATACATGGCAGCTATTACAGACCCCACGATAAAAATGGAATTTGGTACTGTTCTGCCCTAAACATAATTTTATTATTTTATTTAGCAAGCAAGAACAGCATAAACACAATCTACATGCAATTCTAGTCAAGTTACATATAAAGAACATTTTAAACCGAGCAACGATTAAAAAGTTATTGCAATAACAGTTTACAGTGGCAAGCAGTGTAATTAGCAGTCAAACAGCATGTAAACAAAGTCAAACATAGCAAACAAGCACATTTTACTGAACTACACACAAAACTAAGCAACTTTCATATTTTACGCGTCGCGATCCGAGCTACGAGCTAAAAGATACGGGCAAAAAGAAACACAATCTACCAATTTTAAATGCACAGAGAAAAAAAACGTATCTGGGCCGAATCTGCTACTGACCAGGCCCACTCGCAGAAAAAAAATACAAAAGGACAAAGAAAAAAAAAAAACGGGGGTGCTCACCCTGCTGGGCCGAGGCCCAACTCGGCCTGGAGGCGGACTGGGCTGAGGCTGGAGGGGGCGTCTGGGCCGCGACCCACCTGGCGCAAGCAGCGGCGCACGGGACCTCTCGTCCCAATCCTGATTGGGACTGCAGGCTGCGGCGGCGGCGACCGCTGGCCGGACTGGTCTCCGGCGAGGGGAGGCCCGGCGGCGGGGAGAGGCCGGGAACGGCGATGGGGTGGCGCAGCACGCTGTTGGAAAACGGAGTGCGGCGACGCAGCTCGAGGAACGGGCGGCGCCATCTCCTGGCCGAGCTTAGGACGGCGTCCATGGCGGCTCGGGCGGCGCATCTCCTCGGCTGTCGAAGGTAGCCCTAGATGCGGCACAGGGAGGAGAGGGAGGTGAGGCGCACGGCGAAGAGGAGGAGAGAGGTGGCCGGCGGTGGAGGCGCTCACCAGAGTGCGCGGCGGCGCGGCGATTCCGGCGGCCGACGGGAGGAGCCGAGGCGGTGCGGCGGCGGCTCGTGCAAATGGGCTTCGGGCGGGCCGCGGCGGCGGCTGCTCGGCCCGGCAGGGCCCGGTTGCGGTGGAGCTGGCTGGGAGGCGACGTGGTGGCTCCAGGAGCGTCGGATCTCAGATCTGACGGCTCCGGAGGGCCAGGGAACTAGGGTTTCGAGGTGTAGGGGATTTTGGGCGAAATTTGGAGCAAATCTGGGGTTGTGGCTGCAATTTTCCATTAGGGTAAACCCTAATTGGCTGGTTTGGGAGGTGGTGGTCTATTTATAGGCAGGTTGGCTGGCCGGTTTACGCAAACGCCCTCAGTACCCCTCTCGCGTCTCCGGTGATCGCGTTAGTGACCGCCGAGACTCCGTACGGACTCCTATTCCGACGAAATCTCGAACCACGCGCTCAGCACGTCGATCCCGTTGATCGTACCTCACTGCGGTGACATTTCGACAACATTTTTCGACGCCCCAATAAAATAATCCGTTTATTAAATAAACGGGGTTTTCGTTCCGGTGGCGATGGATGGTCCTATGCCGGTAGCGACGGTGCTCGGGTGAAATCACGGTGTCGCAAAGTCGTGTGCCGTGGTGGAAAGGGGTCGGGCACGCATCCGATACGAGAATAGGGGGAGAAAAATAATCGCCGATCGATAAATCGGGGATGCAAACATCGCAAACAAATCAGACAATCAAACAATTCACACCGAAAACAAAACTTTTAATTTTTGTGAAAACTGGGCTGTTACACTGAGGCACTGTGGTTGAAGCCTCAGGGGCACTGCCTGATTCATCAGTTCAAATTCTTGAAGCAGGGGCAGCACCAGCTGTTCGTTGGCAAGAGGAGCCTGGAGGATCAGGCTTTGCTGAGGACTTCTTGGATGGTTTGATGCTAGGAGCTTTTCTGCGAGGCTCCCGAGACTGAGGTTGTGGTGGAGGCGGAGCATCATCCTAAGGTGGAAGTTGTACTGAGGCAGCCAAGTCATGGACCAGAATCTTTTCTCGGCTGGCAATTCGCTTGAGGTATTGCTGATAAGCTTCAGGAAAGTCATCATGAGTCCGCAGAGTTGTGGGATCAGGAGTGACCCCAGGTTCAGGAGGAGGTCGAGCCTTCATACCCAAGGTCTTCAGAGGCGGATTGACAGCAAACATTTCCTCATGCTGAGGATTAAGCCATTGATATGCAACCCATTGATACGTACCAAACGTATCTATAATTTCTGGTTGCTCCATGCATGTTTTGTGTGACTTTGCCATGTTTTGCTTGAACTTTCATACACTTTTGAGCATATTTGGACTAATCTATTAACCCAGTGCACCCAGCTGCCAGTTGCTGTTTTCTGCTGTTTTGTATTTCAGGTTTTCTGGCCATTAAAAGTACTCCAAAAAATCCGGAAAAATTAGATAAAAAATTAGCGACCCGGAAGCTTCCGGAATCACCAAGGTAGCGGAGGGGGTCCACCACCAGGATACCAGGAGGGTCCCTGGCGCGGCCCCACCCTAGGCCGCGCCAGGAGGCCTCCTGGCTGGCTGGTGGGTCCCCTCGACACCCCCCTCCGCCTATATTTAGCCCTCGGGGTGGAAACCCCTAATATCGATCTCTTTTCCGCGAACTCGCCTCTGTACCGCCGCCGCCGCTGTTTCAAGATCGGGCACGCATCCGATACGAGAATAGGGGGAGAAAAATAATCGCCGATCGATAAATCGGGGATGCAAACATCGCAAACAAATCAGACAATCAAACAATTCACACCGAAAACAAAACTTTTAATTTTTGTGAAAACTGGGCTGTTACACTGAGGCACTGTGGTTGAAGCCTCAGGGGCACTGCCTGATTCATCAGTTCAAATTCTTGAAGCAGGGGCAGCACCAGCTGTTCGTTGGCAAGAGGAGCCTGGAGGATCAGGCTTTGCTGAGGACTTCTTGGATGGTTTGATGCTAGGAGCTTTTCTGCGAGGCTCCCGAGACTGAGGTTGTGGTGGAGGCGGAGCATCATCCTAAGGTGGAAGTTGTACTGAGGCAGCCAAGTCATGGACCAGAATCTTTTCTCGGCTGGCAATTCGCTTGAGGTATTGCTGATAAGCTTCAGGAAAGTCATCATGAGTCCGCAGAGTTGTGGGATCAGGAGTGACCCCAGGTTCAGGAGGAGGTCGAGCCTTCATACCCAAGGTCTTCAGAGGCGGATTGACAGCAAACATTTCCTCATGCTGAGGATTAAGCCATTGATATGCAACCCATTGATACGTACCAAACGTATCTATAATTTCTGGTTGCTCCATGCATGTTTTGTGTGACTTTGCCATGTTTTGCTTGAACTTTCATACACTTTTGAGCATATTTGGACTAATCTATTAACCCAGTGCACCCAGCTGCCAGTTGCTGTTTTCTGCTGTTTTGTATTTCAGGTTTTCTGGCCATTAAAAGTACTCCAAAAAATCCGGAAAAATTAGATAAAAAATTAGCGACCCGGAAGCTTCCGGAATCACCAAGGTAGCGGAGGGGGTCCACCACCAGGATACCAGGAGGGTCCCTGGCGCGGCCCCACCCTAGGCCGCGCCAGGAGGCCTCCTGGCTGGCTGGTGGGTCCCCTCGACACCCCCCTCCGCCTATATTTAGCCCTCGGGGTGGAAACCCCTAATATCGATCTCTTTTCCGCGAACTCGCCTCTGTACCGCCGCCGCCGCTGTTTCAAGATCGGGGCTGCCTGGAGAAGCTGCCCCGGCACCCTGCTGGGAGGAGGAACCCCCTCCGGGAGACCATCCATAGCCATGGACACCTCCCGGCTGTGCCGTGAGTAGTCCCCCTTGGACCATGGGTCCGTGACCAGTAGCTATCTGATGTACTTCTCCCCTCTTTGTGCTTCCACTTTCGAGACCTCGTGAGCTGCCTCACATGATCGAGGTACTATTGTAATTTCTGCTGTTGCTATGCTGAGTTTGCTGGGATCTGATGGATTATGAGACTATGTACATATTGTGATGAGTAATATATTTGGTTCTTCTCTTTTATATTTTGTTCTTGAGTAAATTCTTGCATGTTCTCCGTTGCAGTATTTTGCTTTGGCCAAGTAGTTTGCTGGCAACTCCAAGAGGGAGCGTTATGCTTGATTGTGGGTTCAGCCCCCTGATGTCTAGCTTGAGTGACAGAAACATTAGACAAGGGGATGTGCTGTTGCCACCAGGGATAAAACAACGGTGCTTGTACCCGCGGGTGCAAGGATTGTTTACTTTACGCAAAGTTCTTTTAATGAAGTTGTCTGTTGCTTTGAGTTTACACTTTGGGTGGGATTCGCAACTTAATACCAGCGAGATGTTCTGGATAGATATCTCAAGGTGGATGATTCGTAGTAGATGCAGTTGGATTTCGGTCTACTTACCTTGGCGTACTGCCCATTGCTTTTGAGCCCTTTCTTTATTTGCAGCATAGTTAGCATTGCGGTGCCTTCATAATTCTGTCAATTGCCCAGCTGTGATTTGTTTACCTCGCTAGCACTTTTATCGTCTTTTGGGAGAGAGACATCACTAGTGAAAATCACGGGACCCTGGTCCATCTTCACATTATTGTTTACACCCTTAGTTTACTTTCATTCTTTACTTTCAGTTCCACTTTTATCTCTTGCGTTGATCCTTTGTAAATAGCAAGGCCGGAGGAATTGACAACTCCTCTGTACTCGTTGGGAGCAAAGTAATTTGTATCTGTGTGGAGGTCCACGTCAAGCGCCGTGACACCTACTTGTATCTCTTCGAGTCCTACTGGTTCGATACTCAACCTTAGCATCTTTGCTAAGGGAAACTTGCTGCTACAGGACATCTTACCTTCCACTTGGGGTAACCAACGAGGAGAGTTGCCACTCTGTATCAAGCGAATTTTTGGCGCTGTTGCCGGGGATTCAAGGAGCTACAGGTAGACTGGTCCCATCAACTCTCTAGCTAGAAAGCGATTTTCTGGCGCCGTTGCCGGAGACTCCAGTCTACAAGATAGGGGAGTTGCACACTATGTTTTATATTTGCTTTTTAGTCTTGATAGTTTACCTTTCAGTTTTTACTTTTGTGTCCCTTATCAAAAATACCAAAAAAATACATGTTACCTTGTCAGTAGTTACCACTATGGCTGGTCCTTTTGCCTTTGGTGAGGCAGAAGTACTTACCTTTACTCAAAGAGGTGGTGAAAGTTTGAAAGATGCTTGGTATAGAATTAATGATTCTCAAAAAAGAGCCACCAAGAAGCAATCCACTACTATCTTGCTTAGAAATTTTTATGTTGGGATCACTTCTTGGAATAGGTTTCTGTTAGACACTACTATCAATGGGAACTTCATAGAGGCCCCAGTTTGGGAAGCCCTTAATGTTATTGAAAATATTTTTGGAAGTCTCCCAGTTGTTAGTATTAAGGAGGACATTACTTTAGCTCACATTATGAGAAAACTTGAAATAATAGAGCTAGAGATGACAAGTATCGATAGGGTGAATGAGTTGGATCGTAAGATTCAAGGGAATTTGAATAGGCTAGATAACTCCATGCATAAAATTGCCAAAACTTTGGAGACTATTAAATCCCTTGATGAGAAGTATTCTAGGATAGAAAAGATTGAGGAAGTTATTGAAACTCTAGGAACTACCTTTTCCTCAATCAAAACCAAAAAGGATGAAACTCCGGCAAAGAAGGAACCTAAGTTCGTTTACGTCCCCAAGGTTCCTCGAGCTAAAGCAAACACACCCATTGCCAAGAGAGTTGAAACGGTGAAAACTTTGGAGGAGACACCTATCTTTAACTTTAATTAAACTCCAATTGATTTCCCTCCTTTTGATTTTATTCCAAGAAGCATTTTCATTCATCCTTTATTTGAGAAACCTATTAAGACTAGTTGTACTATTGAAGAGCTTTTTGATGATCGTGATGATGGTTCAATGGATACAACTTGATCTTCTGCTTTAAGCCTAGCTAATGGCTCTAAAGAAGCACTTTCGGGAGGTAGCCCGCAACGAATTTAGGTTTTTCTTTTTGTTTTTCTTCTGTTCTTAGTGGTCTTGATGATTGTTACTACTGTAGCAACATCATTGTATCTTTACTTTTCAAGCTTTGTGCCAAGTTTAGCCTCAGATTGCAAGAAAGGTCAAAACTTGGTACATGTTGTCCAGAAACAGATTCTGTCTGCTTGACGGAAAAATTCGGGATAAATCACCAGATCATCTTTTTGATCTAAATTTTTTTTGATAGCATGCTCCATACAATTACCTTTCAGGCGTCTGTTTAGAGTTTTTTTGATTTGAGTTGTAGAAGTACCTCGGAAAAATTCTTTTCTCTCTGTTGTTCTGTTTTTCTCAGCTTCTGCCCCGGTTTTTATTTTCGCAGTTTTGCAATCCTTAAGCTTGCTTTTTCTTTGCAAAATCTTTTGGGCAGGCAAGTGAAACAGTAGCTCTTCCTGGAAATCTTTATTTTCAGTAGAGGAAAATTATTTTAGTAGGGCACTAACCTCTCTAATCAGTCTACAGTGAGTTATGTATGAATGGAGTTTTCAAGTGCGCGATGGAAAATGATGAAAGAAGATCTTGGAGTGTCAAACGCTCAAGCTTGGGGTTGCCCATGTGCACCCCCAATAAATATTCAAGGAGACTCAAGCGTCTAAGCTTGGGGATGCCCCCGTGCATCCCCTTCTTCATCAACAGTTATCAGTTCGTCCCTCGTTGCACTATATTTTTATCACTTCGTGCGTTGTGTGCTATGCTTGGAGCGTCTCGCTCTTTACTTTTCTAGGTTTGTTTTTGCTTGGTTTTCTATAGTAACAAGTTAGACCCCAGCTTACTCTTTTGTGTGGGAGAGATACACGCTCCGCTTGAACTAGAACTCCTCACAGGATTTTCATGCTTATTCTTTTAGCTGTGAGTTGTTCTTTTTCTTTTCTTAGCTGCTTCTCTGTTTAGTTGTAGTGCTTCAGTTTTTCTAGAGCCTTTCTTTTGTTTTAGGTTGAACTTTCTATAGGTTACATGTTTTATCTTGTTAGAGAGTTTGCCTGTTGCACTGAGTTTTGTGTCATGACAAGAAAGTAGGTAGTTGAAGTTGCTATTCTCTTTGTAGTAGTAACTTGCAATAGTTTTGAGGTATTGACTAGAGTAATGTTTGAACTTTTGGTGTCAAGAGCTCGAGCCTATTAGTGATAGATGTCGTATTTTGGGAAATCCGTGTGTTTTTCATAAACCAAAAACCCCTGTCGAGAAGTCTAGCTACTAGATGGATCACTAACCTCTGGAGGGTTCGAATATTAGAGTACACTCACGTACCATGAGTCGAGTATGCGCAAGGATAACCAAATCCCCATACACTCCTCCTCGGGGTACTTGTCTCTTTGTGAACCTCCTGATTAGATTGAGAGTTACCGATAATAAGTGCATGAGTTCTTCGGACTAATGTGAGTATTCGAAAGTTGACACTTCCACCCACCTATACTTTTTCTAGCCTCTTCGGTACCGTGCATTGCCCTTTCTCACCTTGAGAGTTGGCGCATTCTTCGCCGGTGCATCCAAACCCTTGGCATGATACGCTCTGTCATCATAAGCCTCCTTATATCTTTCCTCAAAACAACTATCATACCTATCTACAAGGCATTTCCATAGCCTTTCTGAGATACATTGCCATGCAATATCCACCTTCTCATGACTTGATCTTCATGTCATATATGCTACTTGCTTGATCGATGAGCCGCATGCTAGTTGGGCCTTTCCCTAATCATTGCTACATGACGCGCTAGTATCATTGCATATCCTGCTATCCTGGCAGAGGCATACATTTGCATCATGATAGTTATATCTTCTTTATGTGAGTACCTTTGTAAAGTGTGAAAGATCTCCTATATTCTTGTAAAATATAGAGTGTTGCCCCTAAAGTGAGGAAAAGATCCCAAAGAGGACAAAATCAAAAGATCCCAAAGAGGACAAATGAGAGTTAAATAGAAAGAGCCATTGAGGCCACCAAAAAAATACAAAAAAAATAGAAAAAAGAGAAAAAGAAAAATAAAAAGAGAGAAGGGGGCACACTACTATTCCTTTTGAGAGATCCACACTAGTACTTCATCCTCTATCCCTTGTACTCCATAGAGATCATCATCATGCATATAGCTATGTGGGGACCTTCACACTATAGAACTTGGCTTGTATATTCCAATGATGAGCCTCCTCAAACAAGCTCTAGGTCTTCTTGAGAAAGCAAGTTAGACGCACCCCCACTAGTTCCCTTGGAGAGATTTTAGCTCACATGTGCATCCGTTGCATGGAAATCCCTACTCCTCACATCATATCTATCATATGGCCTTCTCTCGCCTATGATTGTCCTCATTGATGTGAGCCTTTCACACCTTTTTGTCTTCCTCCTCCACCTTATTTCTGTTTCGCCTTTTAGGTGTCAACTTTCTTGCTCACGCTTGAATATAGACTCTTGCTTGTGTCAACCTTTTGTCCTTTTGTTGCTTGTGTCAATGCTAATATAGACTCTTGCTTGTTAAGACTTGAATTGAATTGCATGCTTCGATTGCTTTACTTAAAAGTCCTTATATGGTTGTGTGGCATGTCACCACAAAAATTATGCTTGTTATCATTTAGCTACTCAAGGACGAGCAGGAATTAAGCTTGGGGATGCTGATACGTCCCAAACGTATCTATAATTTCTGCTTGCTCCATGCATGTTTTGTGTGACTTTGCCATGTTTTGCTTGAACTTTTATACACTTTTGAGCATATTTGGACTAATCTATTAACGCAGTGCACCCAGCTGCCAGTTTCTGTTTTCTGCTGTTTTTGTATTTCAGGTTTTACGGCCATTAAAAGTGCTCCAAAACATCCAGAAAAATCAGATAAAACATCAGCGACCCGGAAGCTTCCGGAATCACCAAGGTAGCGGAGGGGGGCCACCACCAGGAGACCAGGAGGGTCCCTGGCGCGGCCCCACCCTAGGGCGCGCCAGGAGGCCTCTTGGATGCCTGGTTGGTCTCCTCGACACCCCCCTCCGCCTATATTTAGCCCTCGGGGTGGAAACCCCTAATATCGATCTCTTTTCCGCGAACTCGCCTCTGTACCGCCGCCGCCTCCGTTTCAAGATCGGGGCTGCCTGGAGAAGCTGCCCTGGCACCCTGCCGGGAGGACGAACCCCCTCCGGGAGACCATCCATAGCCATGGACGCCTCCCAGATGTGCCGTGAGTATTCCCCCTTGGACCATGGGTCTGTGACCAGTAGCTATGTGATGTACTTCTCCCTTCTTTGTGCTTCCACTTTCGAGACCTCGTGAGCTTCCTCACATGATCGAGGCACTATTGTAATTTCTGTTGTTGCTATGCTGAGTTTGCTGGGATCTGATGGATTATGAGACTATGTTCAGATTGTGATGAGTAATATATTTGGTTCTTCTCTTTTATATTTTGTTCTTGAGTAAATTATTGCATGTTCTCCGTTGCAGTATTTTGCTTTGGCCAAGTAGTTTGCTTGCAACTACAAGAGGGAGCGTTATGCTTGATTGTGGGTTCAGTCCCCTGATGTCTAGCTTGAGTGACAGAAACATGAGACTAGGGGATGTGCTATTGCCACCAGGGGCGGTGCTTGTACCCGCGGGTGCAAGGATTGTTTACTTTACGCAAAGTTCTTTTAATGCTGTTGTCTGTTGCTTTGAGTTTACACTTTGGGTGGGATTCGCAACTTAATACCAGCGAGATGTTCTGGATAGATATCTCAAGGTGGATGATTCGTAGTAGATGCAGTTGGATTTCGGTGTACTTACCTTGGCGTACTGCCCATTGCTTTTGAGCCCTTCCTTTATTTGCAGCATAGTTAGCATTGCGGTGCCTTCATAATTCTGTCAATTGCCCAGCTGTGATTTGTTTACCTCGCTATCACTTTTATCGTCTTTTGGGAGAGAGACATCACTAGTGAAAATCACGGGACCCCGGTCCATCTTCACATTATTGTTTACACCCTTAGTTTACTTTCAGTCTTTACTTTCAGTTCCACTTTTATCTCTTGCGTTGATCCTTTGTAAAAAGCAAGGCCTGAGGAATTGACAACTCCTCTGTGCTCGTTGGGAGAAAAGTTATTTGTATCTGTGTGCAGGTCCACGTCAAGCGCTGTGACACCTACTTGTATCTCTTGGAGTCCTACTGGTTCGATACTCAACCTTAGCATATTTGCTAAGGGAAACTTGCTGATACACTGCATCTCACCTTCCACTTGGGGTAACCAACGAGGAGAGTTGCCACTCTGTATCACCCATAGCTTGGCACATTCCCTCGTGATCTTCTGGACCCGAAGCTTACGTTCTCCAGCGGTTTCACGATCGGGAGTCTTCACTTTGGCATAGAGCTGTGGAGGCAAATATTTGGCGGTATCAGTGTGCATGCGACGAGGAGCCATTTTCTTCAGCGGTGGAGACTGAGGAATGGTTCGTTCGAGCTGATCTGCAAATGAAGTGAGACTATGAGAACCATACGATTTCTCAACAGACATGTACCTTTGACAGAATTAGTTGCGAGGGAAGTGGGGTACGGTTATATGTGTTCATGAGGAATAGGTTGAGGAAATCAAAGTAATGAGGCATAGGTATAGGTCTCAGAAAGCTAGCAATACTATTGAGGAATGAAGTGGCATTAAGAAACGGGAAGATTCTTGAAGACGCAACAATACCGAGGAACAAGCAACTGAGACATAAGTTTACCAGGACTGAGGAGAAGGCTGACGAACCACGAGTCAGTCTTCCCCGGCGACGGTGAACTCTAGCGACGATAGCACGAGAGCTTGAGGAGCTCAAGGGCAGCGGCGTAAGAGGAAGAGGAGATGTGGGGTAAAATGACCGTGGGGTGGGTGGCTATTTATAGAGGGGTGAAAGCTGAGGGTTGAGATTTTTGTGGACACGATTGCCCCTGACGGTTTGGATTCTTATTGGTTATGATAATAATGGATAATCATGACGTGCGGTAAAATCGCAACCAAAAAAAATATCGCAATGGATAATCCTCGATTCGAGGAAACTAAGGACATTAAAGATGTTGAGGATAAAGACAAGGTCTTAGGCTGAGGAATACACGAGTTCCAAATGAACGCATATGAGATAGAAAGAATGGATAAGTGAGCACAGAGGGACGGGTCCGATCACGTTCACCTGGATGAAGAAGCAAATGCTGAGGAACAAGAACTATAGGTGAACGCTGTTGAGGACAAACACGGTAATCATCAGGATGAAGACTTCAACTGAGGAAACTGAGGATGAACAAGTCCTGAGGAATTTGGGCGGTGGCCCTACCCACCTTATAGGGAATGAGGCACTTGATACCATACAATTGTCGTATGGATCTTGAGTCAATTCCACGTTAATTTCTTCACACTTAGCAAGGTAGTTCCTCTTGAATTGAGGAGTACGACGCATCGTGTGTTGTACATCATGATTCTTCAATATTGTTTAAGCGTTAGGATGTGTGTACATTCACTGGACGTTTGAGGAATCTAAGATATTTAGCTCACACCTTAGAGTGCTAAAACGCTTCTCATCCAAAGGCTTAGTGAATATATCAGCAAGATGGTCTTCAGTCTTCACGTGGCTGATGACGATGTCTTCCTTCAATACATGATCCCGAAAAAAGTGATACCGAATCTCAATGTGCTTCGTCCTCGAGTGTTGTACTGGATTCTGAGAGATCTTGATGGCGCTCTCATTGTCACATAGTAGTGGTACTTTCTTCAGGTTGATGTCGTAGTCCTTCAGAGTTTGCTTCATCCAAAGAAGCTGTGAGCAGCTTGCACCAGCAGCGATGTAGTCAGCTTCAACAGTGGAGAGGGAGACGCGGTTCTGCTTCTTTGTTGACCAGCACACCAGAGAGCGTCCGAGGAAATGACATGTTCCTGAGGTAGACTTCTGATCCACTCGGTCTCCAGCATAATCTGAGTCTGAGTACCCAGCGAGATCCAGCTGTGTTCCTTTTGGATACCATAAGCCTAGCGACGGGTGTGAGCCAAATATCGAAGAATTCATTTCACCGCTTGGTGATGCGATTCCTTAGGTGCCGCTTGGAATCGGGCATACATGAAAACGCTCAAAATTATATCAGGCCTAGATGCACATAGATATAGAAGAGAACCTATCATGGAACGGTATACCTTTTGATCGTAGTCCTTGCCATTTTCATCAGGGCCGAGTTGTCCATTTGTAGGAATCGGTGTCTTGATACTCTTGCAATCTTGCATCCCGAATTTCTTCAGGAACTCCTTGAGGTACTTCTCCTGAGAGATGAAGATACTGTTGCGTTGTTGATGAATTTGAAGCCCTAAGAAGAACTTCAGTTCGCCCATCATGGACATCTGATACTGTTCACTCATCAAGAATGCAAATTCTTCACTGTATTTCTTGTTAGTGCATCCAAATATGATGTCATCAACATAGATTTGACATATGAATAATGCATCATCATATCGTTCAGTGAAAAGAGTTGGATCGAGGGAACCAGATTTGAAGCCCTTGCTGATGAGGAAGTCCCTTAGTGTGTCATACCAAGCTCGGGGGGCTTGCTTCAGTCCATATAGGGCTTTCTTCAATTTGTACACCATAACAGGTCTCTTCGAGTCTTCAAAACCTGGGGGTTGAAAAACATATACTTCTTCCTCGATATTACCTTTGAGGAATGAACTTTTCACATCCATTTGATATAACTTGATATTATGATGGTTAGCAAATGCAAGCATAGTATGAATGGACTCAAGTCTAGCAACAGGAGCGAAGGTTTAACCGAAGTCGATCCCCTCAACTTGTGTATATCCTTGTTCTACGAGACGAGCTTTGTTTCTGATGACTTTTCCATCTTCATCAAGTTTGTTGCGGTAGATCCACTTCGTGCCAATGACATTGTGAACTCGAGGATCGGGCCGTTTGACTAGTTCCCAAACATCATTCAGTTTGAACTGAAGAAGTTCATCTTGCATCGCCTGAATCCATTCCGCTTCTTGGAATGCCTCAGTGACTTTGGGGGGCTCTGAAATTGATACAAATAAGAAATGCCCACAAAATTTAGCTATACGATTAGCTCTTGCACGAGTGAGAGGACCTGGTAGATTGATGTCGGCGAGGATTCTGTCCACTTGAACTTCATTCGCCACGCGAGGAAGACGAGGTGGATGATCTTGAGGCACATCATATTCACTACTTTCGGATTCATTGGCATCTGCTTCAGGTGCTTTGGGAGCTTCAGGGGTCTCAGGAGCCTCAGGAACAGGATCGTCATCAGGATCATTTGCATCAGGATTTGGATGTTCTTCAGGAGCATAAGGTATGTGCGTTTCTTCAGGATGATCCACAGGAATGATATCACCAGCACCCATATTCTTGATCTGTTCTTCAGGTGGGGCTTCATCTAGATCAGGTGGCAGGTGCTCTCTTTGCGATCCATCAGATTCATCAAACATCACATCTACAGTCTCAAAAATTTTATGATGACTAATATTGTAGACCATGTATGTGTGCGAGTTGATACCATAACCAAGAATGAAACCCTCACATGCTTTGGGTGCAAACTTGGACTGGTGATGAGGATCACGAATCCAGCAAGGTGCACCGAATACTTTGAAGTAACTCACATTGGGTTTCTTACCGACCATTAGCTCATATGATGTTTTCTTGAATAACTTGTGAAGATACACTCGATTGACGATGTGGCATGCAGTGTTTATTTCTTCAGTCCACCACATGAGTGGAGTGTTGTACTCAGCCAGCATCGTGCGAGCCATCTCGACGAGGGTTCGGTTCTTCCTGTCAACAACTCCATTTTGCTGAGGAGTGTAAGGCGCAGAGAATTCATGAGTGATTCCCAAGTCGTCGAGGAATTCTTCCACACCGATGTTCTTGAACTCAGTGATGTTGTCGCTTCGAATGTGCTTGATCTTCATGTTGTAGTTGTTCATGACTCGCTGGGCAAAGCACTTGAAGATAGATGGGGTTTCTGACTTATAGAGAAGAAAATGCACCCAAGTGTATCGTGAGAAGTCATCAACAATAACAAGACCATACATACTACCTCCAAAGCTTGAATACTTTGGAGGACCGAATAGATCCATGTGAAGCAATTCCAGAGGTCTTGTAGTCGTCATGATGGTCTTCGCAGGATGCTTGGCCTTGGTCAACTTTCCGGCTTCGCACGCACCACATAGCCGATCCTTTGAGAATCTGATTTCCTCAATCCCGAGGACATGTTTCTTCAGGACCAGTTTCTGGAGATTCCTCATTCCGGCGTGGCCGAGTCATCGATGCCATAGCCAGCACTCTGAGGCCCAAGCCATGAGGCATGTAGCAACCTGAGGACCTTCAGAAAAATCTACAATATACAGATCACCTTTCCTAACTCCACTGAAGACAATGTAGTTATCGCTAACCATATAGACTACACAACCATATTTTCCGAAGAGAACAACGAGATCAAGATCACATAGCATAGAGACACACATCAGGTTGTATCTGAGGGATTCAACAAGCATGACTTTGTCAATGTGTTGGTCTTGAGAGATAGCAACTCTGCCGAGACCCAATACCTTACTTTTACCTTTATCAGCGGAGGTGATGGTTTTCTTCTAAGAAGGACTCAGAGATGATTCCATGAGAAGGATTATGTCACTGGTCATGTGATTTGTGCATCCACTGTCCATCACCCATTAAGTCTTTCCCTTGGAGGACTTAGCCATGAAGCACAAGGAAGGGGTGGTGTCTTCAGCTTCATCATCAACATGTGATGGATCAGATTCCTCAGTGCTGAAGATTGACTTGGAGACAAGCGACGTGTCCAGAGCCAGACCAGACACACCCTCAGATTCTTCAGATTCATCTTCCTCAGCATCAGGATCGGAACCGGATTCTTCAGAGTCCAATTCTTTGCCGAGATATGCGCGAGCCTTACAGGAGTTGTTGTTCCCGTATCCAGCAGATTTTGAGGATCTTGAGGATTTCTTCTTTGTCTTTTCATCAGAACTGTCATCTTTCCCTTTCTTCTTCTTCTTCATCTTAGCTTCCTTTTCCCAAAGAGGACACTCAGCGATGTAATGCCCAGTTTTCTTGCATTTGTGGAAGACTCTCTTTCTTGTCTCAACAGAGTCATCATCTTTGGTTTTTCTTGAGGAGGATCTTGAGGAATTTCCGAAGCGATTCTTCTTCGTGAATCTTTGGAACTTTCTGGTGAGGAGAGAAAGTTCCCGGCTGAGGGTTTCAGGATCATCAGAATCAGCCTCAGACTCTTCATCAGAGAACACTTTTCGTGCCTTAGCTTTTAGCGCGCGGACTTTTGGCGTGGAGCTGTACAAGTCTCGTTTTTCAGAGAGCTTCAGTTCATGAGAATTGAGGCGCTCGAGAAAGTCAGCAGGATCCAGAGTCTTGAAATCAGGTCTTTCTTGAATCATCAGCGATAGGAACTCAAACGAGTCATCCAGAGACCTCAATAGTTTCTTCACCACCTCATGATTTGTGATATCAGCGGCACCCAGTGCTTGAAGTTCATTGGATATGTCTGTGAGTCTGTCAAATGTTTGCTGCACATGCTCGTTGTCTAGCCTCTTGAACCTGTTGAAGAGACTGTGAAGTGTCTCAACTCGAGAGTCTCATTGATAAGAGACTCCTTCATTAACTTTTTACAGTCTTGTCCGTATCTTTTTTGCAGTATCTAGACCACTGATACGGTTGAACTGAGCCTTGTTGAGGTGGTCGCCAATAATGCTTCGAGCTTTTGCATCAAGCTGCCAGTTCTTCTTAACAACTTCAGGAGCAGTCATCGGAGTAGCTTCAGGAATACCTTGATCAACAATATCCCACAGGTCCTTGTCAATGGCTTCAAGATGCATCCTCATCTTGTTCTTCCAGTACGGGTAGTCTGTCCCGTCGAAGATGGGGAAGTTTGAAGCAACTATCATTGTACCTGAGGTCGACGTAACTAAAACTCCAGGTGGTTAAACCGAATCACACAGAACAAGGGAGTACCTTTCTCTGATACCAATTGAAAGTGCAGTATATCGACCAGAGGGGGTGAATGGGAGATTTTCAAATATTTTGAGGAATTTCGATTTCCTCAGGACTGAGGCAATACGAAATTGAGGAAACTAAAACTCAAGGAATAATAGTTGCGATATTAAAGCGAAGGCGTGAATGTAAATCAACCTATTGCATAGCTAAAGTAAGACCGATGCAAGAACTGAGGAATCAGCGCAGAGTAAACTCAAAAAGTAAGGCATCAGGATAGGTCATCAGTGCATAAACATAATAGCTCAGGTTAAAGAAATAGCACCAGGGCACTGAAGACATAGACTTGATGAACCAGTTTGAGTTGCTGTGACAACTCTACTCTGGTTGGAAAGGCTGAGATTGAACTAAGAAGATATAGTCTTCACCTTATTCTCCTTGAACTAAAGTCCTCAGACTCTGTCCAATAACTCAGGTGAGTCTTCAAGGTAGACTCCCGAAACCTTCACAGACTCAGTTCACTCAGGTAAGTCACAATTGCATCTTGACTTCCTCAGACTGATGACTTCTACACTGACTCGAAGATCACAGTCTTCAAGAGTAAAAAGCTTCGGATCACTCGAACCGACTTCCTCATAAATGCTCAACTACTCAGGCTGGTGGTTTTCCTCACTTAGGTTCTTCAGTTTCTTCAAGAGGTGGGTTGATCTCAGATGACAAGTGTCAGTTTTTCTCTCGGATCAGCCAACCCACAAATGGGGCTGGGGGCGGCTATTTATAGCCGGGGAGCAACCCCAGGTGAAAGGACATAAATGCCCATGCATGAAATTACTTCCATGCCCACCCTTCGGACCGTTGGCTGGATCGGTACCAGCACTCTCCACGTGACATGTGGCACGGTCGAAACATTCACTCTCTTGCTTCAGGCGAACTGCATTGGCAGTTTCCTGACTCCTCAACCGAAGACAAATTTCTCAGTGTCCTGAAGAACATCGTCTCACACACTCGAGGAATTGAACTTCTACTGCAGGAGATTTCTCTGGGTTTTCTTCAGGATTTCTAATTGAGCACTTCCTCAGAAATACATAACTCATTTTCCTCAACCCCTCCAACAGTGCGATGTTTTCCTAGGACTCAAGAAGTATAAAAAGTCTTAGCGAAGACTACGCTTCAACTTCATCTTCAGCGCGAACGTCTTCAGGATCTTATACTGCTTCAGCTTCAGCCGAACGCTTCAGGATCCTGATTCCTCAGGATTTCGCACAACTTCAGTCTTTAGGAAACACACCGATTTCTTCCATGTTCCTCAACATTTTGGGGGGTCAACAACGGTGGTTAACCTCATCCTCAGGGACTGTTTTCCTGTGTATGCTCAAAAACACATCAGTCCCTTAACCGTTTTGTCATCAAATACTCCAAAACCTGAAAGGGGGCACTAGATGCACTTACACAAACCATATCCTCTACATAGGGAAATTTTTCGTTATCCTACATCACACCTTCCACTTGGGGTAACCAACGAGGAGAGGCGTTGCACTAGTTAACTCTCTTGTCATCACGCAAATTTCTGGCGCCGTTGCCGGGGACTCCGAGTGCTAAGATAGGGGAGTTGCCCACTACCTTCTACCTTTGCTTTTTAGTCTTGTTAGTTTACCTTTCAGTTTTTATCTTTGTGTCTTATAACAAAAAATATAAAAAATTCTGCCACACTTGCTGCTACTATTGGGTTCCACTGAAAACACCAAGTTGTGTGACTTCACTAGTCACAAGAACAAAGACTTTATCTGCACGCCTATTGCCACACCTGCCACTTCATCTACCTCTTATGAATTTAAACCTGCTTTGCTAAAACTTGTTATGAGAGATCAATTCTCTGGTGCCGGAGATGACGCTGCTTTACACTTAAATAATTTTTTTGAGTTATGTCTTATGTGATATGCAAAAGTATAAATAAGTAGAAGGTGATGTTGTTAAGCTCAAGCTTTTTCCTCTCTCTCTGAGGAAAGGAGCTAAAATTTGGTTTCAGTCTTTTCCTAGGAATAGCATAGATTCTTGGGATCAGTGCAAAGATGCTTTTATTGGGAAGTATTACCCACCTGCTAAAATTATCCAACTAAGGAGTAACATTATGAATTATCAGCAATTGGATAATGAACACGTTTCCCAAGCTTGGGAACGTATGAAATCTCATGTTAAGAAATGCCCTACACATGGTTTGACTACGTGGATGGTTATCCAGACTTTTTATGCAGGCTTGAACTTCACCTCGCGGAACCTGTTAGATTCGGCCGCGGGAGGAACCTTTATGTCAACTACACTTTGTAAGGCCCGATATGTGGTACTGTTCCAGATCTCGATGTTTCCATCCAGATCCGGGGACGAAGCACATATCGGTCCCACCGCGACATATGACGAAGTCATATGCCCCAGATTTTCAACATGATATCACAACATTACAAATACAAGGATACAACATCTCATACAATCGGCATACAACTGCCTCAAATACAATACAACAGCAGAAGATACATGTCTGAGTACATACTACAATCAAATGCCTAGTGGCAAAGAGAAAAACATTGATCCCCATAACCACACGGGTCCAGGACCTCCGCCGAGATCTGCCTAACTAGTCGTCGTCGAGTCTCCACGTGAAACGTCGATCACCATACCTGTTGTCGATCAAGAACCCTGAAAAGAGTTTGGGGGTAGTATCATGAGTACAGAAGTACTCAGCATCCAACTGTAGTGGTCAACTGACCCAGCAAGGACTTCATCACTCGTCATTCTAGGATAACTAGTAGTTTACGGTAAGGATGGGGTAATTGGTAAGGTTGTGGCCGCACTAGCATTTATGAAGTGGCTAATGATCTAGAGAGAAGATAAGAAGCCAAGCATTCGATGAGGAATCTCCTCCAACAAGTCTGCTATTCACCTACATACGCAAACATAACACCTATCCTATCCTTGTCCTCCTCTTCGCATCCCGACGAAGAAGAAGCAGTCAAGGCACACACACGTTGATCAAGTTATATTAAAATTATCTCAGCTGTTGTTGTCTATGAACAAGGAGTAGGTCTCAAGTCGTCCATAACCGTGGACACGGCTTCTCGAAAAGATTTAATCCTGCAGGGGTGTACCAACTGCCCATTACAAGGCTCCGCACGCACGCCCATCTCTCTCAGTTGCTACCCATCACAGGCAACCATTTTATGATTTAGTTCCAAGATATCCGAAACGACAGTTCCATCTTGCTAACAACGAACAAATCCGGGTGGCCCCCGGTGAGTCGACATCCAGCTCAGGAGCCGTCCGCGCTCTCGATCTGGTCTCTACCGTATGACTCCAGGTTTGGATTGCCGGTTAATCACACATGGGAAACCAGGTCCTCAGCCGGTCATGATGGGCCAGCAAGGGAACTATGTCCTCACTGGTCTGGGTTGGTCTAAAAACTACTGGCAGCTGACCAGCACACACACGGTTTCAAATGGTAAATCAGCTTGGGCCACCACTAGAAATGTCTGGAGAGGGCACGGGGAGGATTGGGGTGGCCGGGGTCGGCGGAGGAGAGGCCGGGGCAGCCGGATCCGACCCGGATCTCGCCGGTGGAGGGCGAGCTCGAGCTCGAGCTCGGCTAGCCATGGCCATGGCGAGCTGCTGCAAGGAAGAAGAGGGAGGGCTTTAGGGAGACGAGGAGGAGAAGGAGAAGGGAGCGGGGAGGAGGAGGAGACTGGGGCGGCGCGGCGGCTCGCCGTGGCCTCGCCGTGGCCTCGCCGGAGAAGCGCGGGCAGCGGCGGCGGCCATGGCCATGGGGAGGAGCTCGGGCGCGTGTGGTTGCTCGGGCTGGCCAGCCCAGATAGGTCCCGGCGGTGGCGGTGGCGGGCCCGCGTGGCCCGGGGCGCTGTGGAGGCTGGAGGAGGTGGGAGAAGGCCACGTGGCGGCCTCCGGGGCCGTCGGATCTCAGATCTGATGGTCCTGGATGCCTGGGAGCTAGGGTTTCGGGATTTTGGGATTTTAGAAGAAATTGGGGTGTTTTTGGAGGGGGTGGCTGCAATTTTTACATGGGGGAAAACCTAGAAGGCCTAGGGGAGTGTGGTGGTCTATATATAGGGCAGGGTTGGCTGGTCAGTTTACGCAAATGCCCCCGGTACCCCTCTCGTGCGTCCGGTGATCGCGTTCGTGACCGCCGAGACTCCGTACGGACTCCGATTCCGACGAAATCTCGAACCACGCGCTCAGCGCGTCGAGCCCGTCGATCGTACCTCACTGCGGTGAAATTATGACAATATTTTGCGACACCCCATAAAATAATCCGTTTACTAAATAAACGCAGTTTTTCGTTCCGTTGGCTGCGGCTGGTCTCGTGCGGTTTTCACGACGTGATCGGGTGAAACCCGGTGTCGCAAAGGTCGAGTGTCAGGGTGGAAAGGGCCGGTCTCCGTCAAGTACGAGATAAGAGGGGGGGGGAAATAATCACCGATCGATAAATCGGGGATGCAAACACCGCAAACAAATCAGACAACCAAACAATTCACGCCGAAAACAAAAAAATTTAATTTTTGTGAAAACTGGGCTGTTACAATACAACACCACCAACAAGGGATCTCGTCCCGAGATACAGGACGATCCGGGGGAGAGAGGGAAGAGAAAAGAGAGTCGACGATCTTCAACACCACAAACAAGGGACGCTGCTCCATGTCGACGTCGAACTTCTGTCGAGATAATTTTCCGCATAGAGACGACATCGTCGAAAATACGAAACCGTCGGTGTCAAGAGGAGGAACGACAGTCAAACCTGGTCAAAGGGATAGTGCTTTTCGACGCAAGTCATGAAAACACCGGGCAAAAGGAGGGAGGGAAAAGGACGACCCAGATGATATCCGAAACCAGAGAAGCAAAAGGTACTACAGGAATTCCCAAACCTGAGATCGGAATCGAGAAAATACGCTGCAAGAAAGGCATTGTAACAGTTCCGAAACTCCACACTCTCGAGATCCTAAAGTTTGAAAGGGATAAGACGAGAATAAAACACTTACGACACTTGTCCTGACCAGAGCAAAGGTAAGGAGCAAAAAGAATCCTACTCTCCGATAACTAACTTAGTAACTACAAAATAGTTTTGGTCTAGACTCGACTTCGGCCAGAGAAGGGATCCTACGGTCGGTAAGGCTCTGATACCAAGTTGTAAGGCCCGATATGCGGTACTGTTCCGGATCTCGATGTTTCCATCCAGATCCGGGGACGAAGCACATATCGGTCCCACCGCGACATATGTCGAAGTCATATGCCCCGGATTTTCAACATGATATCACAACATTACAGATACAAGGATACAACATCTCATACAATCGGCATACAACTGCCTCAAATACAATACAAGAGCGGAAGATACATGTCCGAGTAAAGACTAAAATCAAATGCCTAGTGGCAAAGAGAAAAACATCGATCCCCATAACCACACGGGTCCAGGCCCTCTGCCGGGATCCGCCTAACTAGTCGTCGTCGAGTCTCCACGTGAAACGTCGATCACCATACCTGTTGTCGATCAAGAACCTTGGAAATAGTTTGGGGGTAGTATCATGAGTACAGAAGTACTCAGCATCCAACTTTAGTGGTCAACTGACCTACCAAGGACTTCATCACTCGTCATTCTAGGACAACTAGTAGTTTACGGTAAGGATGAGGTAAGTGGTGAGGTTGCGGCCGCACTAGCATTTATGAAGTGGCTAACGGTCTAGAGAGGAAGATAAGAAGCCAAGCATTCGATGAGGAATCGCCTCCAACAAGTCTGCTATCCGCCTACATACGGAAACATAACACCTATCATATCCTTGTCCTCCTCTTCGCATCCCGACGAAGAAGAAGCAGTCAAGGCACTCACACGTTAATCAAGTTATATTAAAACTATCTCAGTTGTTGTTGTCTATGAACGAGGAGTAGGTCTCAAGTCGTCCATAACCGTGGATACGGCTTCTCAAAAAGATTTAACCCTGCAGGGGTGTACCAACTGCCCATTACAAGCCTCCGCACACACGCCCATCTCTCTCAGTTGCTACCCATCATAGGCAACCATTTTATGATTTAGTTCCAAGAGATCCGAAACGACAGGTCCCTCTAGCTAACAACGAACAAATCCGGGTGGCCCCCGGTGAGTCGACATCCAGCTCAGGAGCCGGCCGCGCTCTCGATCTGGTATCTACCGTATGACTCCAGGTTTGGATTGCCGGTTAATCACACATGGGAAACCGGGTCCTCAGCCGGTCATGATGGGCCAGCAAGGGAACTATGTCCTCACTGGTCCGGGTTGGTTTAAAAACTACTGGCAGCTGACCAGCACACACACGGTTTCAAATGGTAAATCAGCTTGGGCCACCACTAGAAATGTTTGAAGCTAGGTAGGTAAGAAAAGGGGACCCCATAAAATCCCACACGCGGTTAGGCACGCTCAGTCTTAAAACCAATACCCGGAACTCGGATCCTAGGTGACTCGAATGGAACAAAGCGTTGGGGCGGGATAGCCTAGACCTTCCATCCTTCGTCGAATATAGTCAACATTATAATAATCATATCATCCATAAAAATATAATAATGTGATATCCCAAACCAAGGAGTAACAGGGGGTAACATCGTAGCATCCTAAACATGCATACTAAGCAGGGGCTGAGCAACGAGCAATAGTAACATAGCAGTACAAGGTTTGATGGGAGGGGACATGCCTGTATCGGTTTAAAAGAGGATGTAAACATGTCGTAGGATCAAACATCGAGCCTAACCTAGACTAGCATGCAAACCGCTGGTTGAAATAGAATGGATCATAAGTAATGTATAGTCCTTGCCTGTTGATAAGTCGGGTTCCGAAGGTGTAGCCGATCGCAAGCTCGCATCGTCTCCGAGAGGTACCCGCGGAAGCACACAAGATGGTACACACTGGAAAGCAATCAACGAGCAAGCACTCTATTACTACGAGGAAAACACGAGAAAGCATCAACAAGAAGGCAGCACGAGACATCGCACCTACCGTCGAGAGCGGTTACTAACAGTTTAAGTGGGGTATCGGTCACACACGACGAATACCGCACGTTTACGGTGGTTCAAGTTGCTTAGCTACAGGTGATCAATCAACGGTTATTAACATGGAAACTCAAGAAAGCATGGCATAGCACACAAACATGGCAAGAGGTGAAGCATAAAGGAAACTATCTATGCTAGTCAATTTAAGTGAGACACAACCTAAACATGGCATTCCACTAAGTACCCCACGACAATTAAAGGATTTGGTACTGTTCTGTCCTAAACCATATTTTAGGTTGGTTAACAACAGCAAACAGTAGCATAAACACAAGGTACATGAAAAACTAATCAAGTTACATATAAGGCACACTCCAAACGGAGTTACGGTTAAAAAGATATAAGCAAAACAAGTTACGGGCACAATCTGCCAACATCGGGAAGCACACTTTAGAGCAATGCATAAACAGGATAATCAATGCAAACATGCTCACAAATGATATGAAACTAAAGTAGACATGACAGGGAAGGCATGTCAAAAATAATCATGCAAATAGGCATCATAGATCAAAAGATATTAAGCATGCAACATGGCATCGGAACGTTACAGACTTAGAGAAAAACAGAGGTGGCTGTTAAAAATAGCAGCATAGAAACTTTGGAGCTCAATAACTATATGACCAGAAAGCATATCATGGCAATACAATACATATAATGTAAGTAGACATGATGCTTAACAATATGCAATTGGATTCACTCAATTCCGATAAACGGTCGCGACACACTCGTCGACCGAAGTTGCAACAAAATATAAACAACAGCACACTAACAGCAGGGTAGCTACTTTGGAGAAAGATACAATCATCATGCAGCAGGCAAATATGGCATGTGAATGCATGGAACTGAATTATAAACAATGCTTAACAGGATGCAAAAGGAATCACTCCATTCCGACCTACGGTTGCGACGCAACCGTCGCCCGAAGTTTCAACAAATTAACAATTTCAGACAGATTCACAGCAGTTTAGCAGTTTAACGATCTGGGGCCCTGTTCAAAACACAATTACATATTCAAGATGATCTCAAAACAGAATGCTCACAAAATATGGATTAAAGAGCACAGAGAGCACAACAATACAAAAAACGAATCACTTCGTTCCGACCTACGAGTCAACGGGAAATCGCTTTGCAAAACGGGTACACGGGGTAGAAAATCTGGGACTTCATGAAAATTACAGAGGGGGAGCTCGGGCTGCACGGGTTCATGGCGGGTTGGAGGTGGCTTCCGGCGGCCGTGGAGGGCTGGAGAGGGCACGGGGCAGCTTGGGATGGCCGGGGTCGGCGGAGGAGAGGCCGGGGAAGCCGGATCCGACCCGGATCTCGCCGGTGGAGGGTGAGCTCGAGCTCGAGATCGGCTAGCCATGGCCATGGCAGGCTGCTGCAAGGAAGAAGAAGAGGGAGGGCGTTAGGGAGAGGAGGAGGAGAAGGAGAAGGGCGTAGGGAGGAGGAGGAGACTGGGGCGCCGTGGCCTCGCCGGAGCATCGCGGGGAGCGGCGGCGGCCATGGCCGTGGGGAGGAGCTCGGGCGCGTGTGGTTGCTCGGGCTGGCCAGGTCAGATCAGGCCTGCGCGGCCCGGGGCGTGGTGGAGGCTGGATGGAGGTGGGAGAAGGCCACGTGGCGGCCTCCGGGGCCGTCGGATCTCAAATCTGACGGTCCTGGATGCCTGGGAGCTAGGGTTTCGTGGTTTGGGGGATTTTGGATGAAATTGGGGTGTTTTTGGAGGGGGTGGCTGCAATTTTTACATGGGTGAAAACCTAGAAGGCCTAGGGGAGTGTGGTGGTCTATATATAGGGCAGGGTTGGCTGGTCAGTTTACGCAAATGCCCCCCGTACCCCTCTCGTGCGTCCGGCGATCGCGTTCGTGACCGCCGAGACTCCGTACGGACTCCGATTCCGACAAAATCTCAAACCACGCGCTCAGTGCGTCGAGCTCGTCGATCGTACCTCACTACGGTGAAATTATGACAACATTTTTCGACGCCCCATAAAATAATCCGTTTATTAAATAAACGGGGTTTTTCGTTTCGTTGGCTGCGGCTGGTCTCGTGCGGTTTTCACGACATGATCGGGTGAAACCCGGTGTCGCAAAGGTCGAGTGTCAGGGTGGAAAGGGTCGGTCTCCGTCCAGTACGAGATAAGAGAGGGGGAAATAATCACCGATCGATAAATCGGGGACGCAAACACCGCAAACAAATCAGACAACCAAACAATTCACGCCGAAAACAAAAAAAATTTGTGAAAACTGGGCTGTTACACACTTGGTGCTGCCAAAAAACTTCTCGATGAGATGATGACCAACTATTCCCAATGGCACACAAAAAGCGCTCCAACAGGTAGGAAGGTAAACTCTATCGAGGAGATTACCTCCCTAAATGAAAAAGTTGACTTGATTATGTCTCTACTTACCAAGCAACCCTCTATTGATCCTTATGATGTTCCTTTAAATTCCTTGGTTGTTCAGGAACAAGTAGATGTGAACTTTATTGCTAGAAACAACTTTAACAACAATGCTTATAGGGGCAATTTTGCTAGTAATCCTAGACCGTTTCCATCCAATTATGGGATCAACAACACCTATCCTGGCTACAACTCCTACAACCCTACTAAAAGGAAAGAGACCTACCTAGCTATGAGAAATTGGTAGAAATAGAGAAGGCTACTAAGAAATATATGCACACCCAGTTTGAACAAAACAAAGCCTTCTCTAAGCAAAAAGGTGAGCACACTGCCATTCTGCAAAACATTAGGGAACAACTTGAGAGCCTGAATAGTGAGATCTCTAATCTCTAGGCTAGACTTACCGCCACTGAAACCCATGTGTCGAACATGTCCCACACCCAATCTACTTTGATAAATCAAATGGAAGCCAAAACAGAAGTTATCCCTAAAGAGGATAGAGTTAAGATCCTTCCTACACACCACACAGTTTCCACTATCCAAATTGTTGAGGACACTGAAACTATTAGCACCCAATGCACTCCTGGTCCCATTGGACCTATTAATGGTGATGCTAATACCTCAACCGTAGAATAAGAAACTCCTATGAACATAGAGGATTTCAAACAAGTGAGCCTAGATGACACTACTACCACCTTTGATAGTAGTGATATTGATTTTGATAGTTGCACCCTCTCAGAAGTTATTAGCTTGTTACACAAAATGTCTAGAGACCCCCACACTAGCACACTTAATCTTGCCTTCACGGAGCATATCACAAATGATCTCACCAAATCTAGGGAGGAGAAGCTTAGGATAGAAGCCTCCATACCTAGGAAGCTAGATGATGGTTGGGACCCTATGATAAAAATTAAATTAAATAACTTCTCTTGCTATGATTTATGTGACGTTGGAGCTAGTACCTCCGTCATGCCCAAAAGAATGTATGATATGTTTGAATTGAAACCTTTTGATTCTCGTTCTTTTGGTGTTCGTCTTGTTGATTCTTCCGTAAAGAAACCTTTGGGGAAGATCGACGATGTTCTTATCATTTTCAATGACAACTATGTTCCCGTTGATTTTAATATTATGGATATAGAGTGTGAACCTTTATGTCCAATTATTTTGGGACGTCCTTTTCTTCGCACCGTTGGTGTCGTTATTGACATGAAAGAGGGGAATATAAAATTTCAATTCCCTCTCAAAAATGGGATGGAACACTTCCCTAGAAAGAAAATCAAGTTACCATTTGAGTCCATTACACGGGCTATCTATTCTCTTTCTCTTGATAAAACTTGATTCTTCTTTTGCCTTATGCCTAACTTAAAGGGGTAAAAGAAAGTGCTTGTTGGGAGGCAACCCAAGATGTTTTTTACTTCTGTTTTTAGTGGTCTTGATGATTGTTACTATTGTAGCAACATTATTGTATCTTTATTTTCAAGCTTTGTGCTAAGTTATAGCCTCTTATGATAAGGGAAGCAAAAGTTGTGACATGCTGTCCAGAAAACAGATTTTGTCTTCTTGACGGAAAAATCGGAAAAAATCACCAGTTCATCTTTTTGAGCTGAATTTTTTACACGGCATGTTCTATACAATTTTGAAACTTTCGTATGTTCTAAGTTTTTTTATTTGAGTTGCAGAAGTACCCGGAAAAATTCTCTACTACCTGTTGTTCTGTTTTTCACAGATTCTGCCACGTTTTTCGTCTCCTTACTTTTGCAAACCTTAAGCTTGCTTTTTCTTTGCAAAAACCTTTTGAAAATCTTGAGATACATTAGCTCTTCAAGAATATCTTTATATCCAGCGGGGAAAAATTATTTTATTAAGGGTACTAACCTCTCTAATCAGCTTATGATGAGTTTTGTATCAAGGAAGTTTTCAAGTGTGCGAGGGAAGATGATGAAAGAAGACCCGGGAGTGTCAAGCGCTCAAGCTTGGGGATGCCCCCATGCATCCCCAATAAATATTCAAGGAAACTCAAGCGTGGAAACTCCATCAACAATCATCAGTTCGTCCTTCGTCTCACTATATTTTTATCACTTCATGCGTTATGTGCTATGCTTGGAGCGTCTCGCTCTTAGGTTTACTTTTTAGTTTTATTTTAGCTTTGCTTGCTGTTCATAACAAGTTAGACCCCAGCTTAGTTTGTATGGGGGAGAAACACACTCCACTTTCAACTAGAACACATCATAGTATTTTTCATGCTTATTTTTTCTCTGTTGTATGTTCTTTATCTTTTCGTAGCTACTGCCATGTTTAGTTTTAGTCTTAGTTTGTCTCTAGCAAGAGACTCGGCTTTTGTTTAGTTTGTTGTTGGAACTCTCTTTAGTTTTCATGTTTATCTTGTTAAGATAGTTGGTTGTTGCACTGAGTTGTGTCTTGTCTTGAGAGTAGGTAATTGAGGTTGCTATTTAATTTTAGTAGTAACTTGCAATAGTTTTGAGGTATTGTTGTGAGTAATGTTTGAACTTTTGAAGTCAAGAGCTCTAGCCTATTAGTGATAGGTGTCGTATTTTGGGCAATCCGTGTTTATTTTCAAAACCTACAAAACTAGTTGAGAACTCTAGCTACTAGATGGATCACTAATCTTTGGAGGGATCGGATATTAGAGTACACTCACGTACCATGAGTCGAGGATGCGCAAGGATAACCAAACCCCCATACACTCCTCCTCGGGGTACTTGACTCTTTGTGAACCTCCTTATTAGATTGAGAGTTACCGATAATAAGTGCATGAGTTCTTCGGACAAATATAAGTATTGAAAGTTGACACTTCCACCTCCTCATATTTTGCTAGCCTCTCCCGTGCCGTGCATTGCCCTCTTCTCACTTCGAGAGTTGGCATCCACCTTCGCCGGTACTTCCAATCCCTTCGCATGATACGCTCTGTCATCATAAACCTCCATATATCTTTCCTAAAAACAGCCACCATACCTACATATCAAGGCATTTCCATAGCCTTTCCGAGATATATTGCCATGCAACATCCATCTCTTCATGAATTGATCTTCATGTCATACATGTTCCTGCTACACTGGCAGAGCATACATTGCATACATCATGATAGCTACATCTTCTTTATGTTTTGAGTACCTTGTAAAGTGTGAAAGATCTTCTATACCCTCTTGTAAATTAGAGTGTTTCCCTTAAGTGAGGAAAAGATCCCAAAGTGGACAATATAAAAGATCCCAAAGAGGACAAATGATAGTTAAATATAGAGAGCCATTGAGGCCACCAAAAAATAAAATAAAAAAGAGAAAAAAAGAGAAAAATGAAATAAAAAGAGAGAAAGGGGCAACACTACTATCCTTTTGAAAGATCCACACTAGTACTCCCTCTTATCCTTGTACTCCATAGAGATCATCATACATGCATATAGCTATGTGGGGACCTTCACACTATAGAACTTGGCTTGCATATTCCAAGTATGAGCCTCATCAAAAGATATCTAGGTCTTCATGAGCGAGCAAGTTAGATGCACCCCCACTAGTTACATTGGAGAGCTTTTCTTAGCTCATATGTGCATCCGTTGCATGGCAATCCCTACTACTCACATCATATCTATCATTTGACCTTCTCAGCTATGATTTTCCTCATTGATGTGAGCCTTTCTCACCTTTTTGTCTTCCTCCTCCACCATATTTCTCTCTTTTCCATCCTAAGTGTCAACTCTCGTGCTTACGCTCATCCATTGCATGGGTGCTCAAAATATCAAAAAGGAGTGGATCAAATTGACTTGTACCTGGCTAGTGGTCTGGGGATGAGTCAAGATAGGATTCCAAAGAAGACCAAGTGTGAAAAATACTTTTTTCTCGTATTCCCTATCCCTCTTCTTGCACGCAAACACCATTTGGAGACATTTGAGTCACGGACAGCGAGAGCTCTTGCACCTAATGTTCTTTTGTTGCTTATTTCAATGCTAATATAGACTCTTGCATGTTATGACTTGAATTTAATCACATACCTTGATTGCTTCACTTTTCAAAGTTCTTATATGGTTGCTACCATGTCACCACGGAAATTATGCTTGTTATCATTTACCTACTCGAGGACGAGAAGGAATTAAGCTTGGGGATGTTGATAAGTCCCAAACATATCTATAATTTCTGCTTGCACCATGCATGTTTTGTGTGATATTCCTAAATAAAGTTTTGTAGGTTTCCCAATATCTAGATCATAGCAACAAAACTTTATTATAACATCCATCTAGTAGACAAAAGCATAGCAATATCACACAAAACATGCATGGAGCAAGTAAAAATTATAGATACGTTTGGGACGTATCAACATCCCCAAGCTTAATTCTCGCTCGTCCTCAAGTAGACAAATGATAACAATCATAATTTCTGTGGTGACATGCTAACAACCATATAAGAACTTTGAAAGTAAAGCAATCAAGGTATGTAATTCAATTTAAGTCATAACAAGAAAGAATCTATATTAGCATTGAAACAAACAACATATGAACATAAAGGTGCAAGAGCTTTCGCTATCCGTGACTCGAATGTCTCCAAATGGTGTTTGCGTGAAAGAGGGGGATATAGGAATACCAGAGAAAAATATATTTGTTGAGAACTCAATCTACTATAGTTTCACACTTGGTCTTCTTTTGAATCTTATCTTGACTCGTCCCCAGACCACTATCAAGGTACAAGTCAATTTGATCCACTCCTTTTCGATATTTTGAGCACTCATGCAATGGATGAGCGTAAGCACGAGAGTTGACACTTAGGATGGCAAAGAGAGAAATATGGTGGAGGAGGAAGACAAAAAGGGTGTGAAAGGATCACATCAATGAGGACAATCATAGGCGAGAGAAGGCCAAATGATAGATATGATGTGAGGAGTAGGTATTGCCATGCAACGGATGCACATATGAGCTAAGAAAAGCTCTCCAATGGAACTAGTGGGGGTGCATCCAACTTGCTCGCTCATGAAGACCTAGAGCTCATTTGAGGAGGCTCATCCTTGGAATATGCAAGCCAAGTTCTATAGTGTGAAGGTCCCCATATAGCTATATGAATATATGATCATTTCTATGGAGTACAAGATATAGAGGGAGTACGAGTGTGGATCTTTCAAAACGAATAGTAGTGTTGCCCCTTTCTCTCTTTTTATTTTCTTTTTCTATTTTTTCTATTTTTTGTCTTTTTTGGTGGACTCAATGGCTCTTTCTGTTTAACTCTCATTTTTCCTCTTTGGGATCTTTTAAATTTGTCCTCTTTGGTATATTTTCCTCACTTAAGGGCAACACTCAATTTTACAAGAATCTATAGAAGATCTTTCACACTTTACAAGGTACTCAACATAAAGAAGATGTAGCTATCATGATGTATGCAAATGTATGCCTATGCCAGTGTAGCAGGAACATGTATGACATGAAGATCAAATCATGAGAAGGTGGATGTTTCATGGCAATATATCTTAGAAAGGCTATGGAAATACCTTGATAGGTAGGTATGGTGGCTGTTTTGAGGAAAGATATAAGGAGGTTTATGATGACTTAGCGTATCATGCCAAGGGTTTGAATGTACCGGCGAAGGTGGACGCCAACTCTCGGAGTGATAAGAAGCAAATTCACGGCACAGGAGAGGCTAGAAAATATGAGGAGGTGGAAGTGTCAACTTTCAATACTTACATTAGTCCGAAGAACTCATGCACTTATTATCGGTAACTCTCAATCTAATAAGGAGGTTCACAAAGAGACAAGTACCCCGAGGAGAAGTGTATGGGGGTTTGGTTATCCTTGCGGATCCTCGACTCATGGTACATGAGTGTACTCTAATATCCGATCCCTCCAAAGATTAGTGATCCATCTAGTAGCTAGAGTTCTCAACTAGTTTTGTACTTTTTGAAAATAAACACGGATTGCCCAAAATACGACACCTATCACTAATAGGCTAGAGCTCTTGACACCAAAAGTTCAAACATTACTCACAACAATACCTCAAAACTATTGCAAGTTACTACTACAATTGAATAGCAACCTCAATTACCTACTTCAAGACAAGACACAACTCAGTGCAACAACCAAATCACTTAACAAGATAAACATGAAAATTAAAGAGAGTTCCAGCAACAAACTAAAAAAAACCTAAAGCTCTTGAAAAGGCTAAACATGAAAACTAAGAGCTAAACATGGCAACAACTACGAAAAGATAAAGAACACACAACGAAAGAAAGATAAGCTTGAATTCCTATGACGTGTTCTAGTTTGAAGTGGAGCGTGTTTCTCTCCCACACAAACTAAGCTAGGTTCTAACTTGTTATAAACAGCAAGCAAAGCTAAAGAAAACTAATAAGGAAACCTAAGAGCGAGACGCTCCAAGCATAGCACATAGCGCATGAAGTGATAAAAATATAGTGAGACGGAGGACGATGATTATTGATGGAGAAGGGGATGCACGGGGGAAACCCCAAGCTTAGACTCTTGAGTCTCCTTGAATATTTATTGGGATGCATGGGGGCATCCCCAATCTTGAGCGGTTGACACTCCCAGATTTTCTTTCATCATCTTCCCTCGCACACTTGAAAACTCCTTTCATACATAACTCATCATAAGCTGATTAGAGAGGTTAGTACCCTTAATAAAATATATTTTTCTCCACTTTAAATAAAGATACTCTTGAAGAGATACTGTTTCTCAAGATTTACAAAAATCTTTTGCAAAGAAAAAGCAAGCTTAATGTTTTCAAAAGTAAGGAAAGGCAAAACGTGGCAGAATCTGTGAAAAACAGAACATCAGGTAGTAAATAATTTTTTCGGGGTACTTCTTCAACTCAAATCAAAAAACTCAGAACAGACGCTCGAAATTCAATTGTATGGAGCACGCTTACAAAACAATTCAGATCAAAAAGATGATCTGGTGATTTTAGGCTAATTTTACCGTCCAAGGACAGAATCTGTTTTCTGGACAGCATGTCACAACTTTTGAACTTTCTTGCAATCGGAGGCTAAACTTGGCACAAAGCTTGAAAATAAAGATACAATGATGTTGCTACAATAGTAACAATCATCAAGACCACTAAAACTGAAATCAAATACTCAAAGTAAAGATAACAAGGGTTGTCTCCCTAGATCTCTTTCTTTATAGCCATAAAGATAGGCTTAAGATTTTAATGATGCTCCCATAGGAATAAGATATGAAAAACAAAAGAGAGCATCAAGAAGAAAATACCAAACACATTTAATTCTAACATGCTTCCTATGCATAGGAACATTGAAATAGAATAATTCACTTAAGCACAAAGAAATAAGCAAAGGAAGGAAAAACAAGTGCAACTTCAAAACCTTCAACATAAACAGAGGGAACATGATATTATTAAAATATCTATAAGCATATGTTCCCTTCTCATAATAATTTTAAGTGGGATCATGAATAAACTCAACAATATAATTATCACAGAAAGCATTGTTACCATGATCCACATGCAAAAGGGTACTCTTACTCTCCACATAAGCATAATCTTTCTCATTAGTAATAGTGGGAGCAAACTCAAGAAAATATCTATCACATGAATCATTCTTATCATGATACACTTGCAAACATTTACTCTTTATAGCATAAGTGTCATCACAATAATCGTCATATATAGGAGGAAAAGTATCATAAAATAAATTTACTCATCAAAACTTGGGGGGCTAAAAAGATCATCTTCATCCAACGTAGCATCCCCAAGCTTATAGCTTTGCATATCATTAACATCAAAATTATTAAAAGAAGACATACTAATAACATTGCTACTAACATGAGTGTTATACAAATAATAAAGCTCCATAGGATTTTTTATTTTCTCTTCAAACACTTCATGTCCCAACTCAAGGTAGAGCTCATAAAGCTCCCTCATAATATTTTTGTTGTTTTCCATAAGCCTAACTAGTGAAAATAAAAACAAGAAACGAAAATATTTAATTACAAGATCTAAAGATATACCTTCAACGCTTACCTCCCCGGCAACGGCGCAAGAAATAGCTTGATATCTACGCACGCTTCTATTCTTGTAGACTATGTTGGGCCTCCAGGCGCAGAGGTTTGTAGGACAGCAGCAATTTCCCTCAAGTGGATGACCTAAGGTTTATCGAACTCAGGGAAGTAGAGGTTGAATATGGTCTCTCTCAAGCAACCATACAATTAATATACAAGAAGTCTCTTGTGTCCCCAACACACCTAATAAAAGTAGGAGTTGTATAGGTGCACTAGTTCGGCGAAGAAATGATAAAATATGGGTGATAGGTGTGGAAATGCAAGGTAATATAAATAGGTAATAAAAAGTGCAGCAAGAAAACATGTGACAAAAGTGAGCACAAACGGTGTAACAATGGTGGAAACAAGGCCTAGGCTTCATACTTTCACTAGTGGTAACTCCCAACAACATTAACATAGTCTAATCACATGATATTTCCCATAAAACATGCAACGGAGACGTACTCGGAGGTCACTCCTTTGTGGTCAAGAGAGGACGAGAATTGTGTAGGGCTACGAAACACACCTCGGACTTCGTAGTTCTCATCTATGGATTTCCCAATGTCACCGCGGCCATCCAAAGAGAGTACCACAATCACCACAACATATCTAAAGGATAGTCAAAGACAAGCACCAAGAGACTCTCAATCTTCAATCAACACACAAAAGAGGAAATCACTCATGAAAATATTCTTCTAACCCATGTCCAATAGACCGTTGTCACCATGGTCTCGGGGATTATACTAGATAAGATCAAGTGAGTACATCAATCCAATACATAGAGGAAGGGGAAATATCATGGAATCAACCTAGATTAACATAGCCTATGATCAAAATAAAGATCACATCATGGGAGAGAGAATTGACCACATATCTCTGGTAGAAACATTAGCCCCGAGGAGGAAATACTCCCGCTTCATGGAGGGAGGAAGCAATGTCGATGGAGATGAATCCGGGGGCACTTCCCCGTCCCGGCAGGGTGCCGACACAATAATTCTGATCCCCCGAAGCTTGTTGGCGATGGCGACGGAGATCGGAATTGCTTCTGGAGAAAAGGGGTCTGGAATCAGGGTTTTCGCGGCGGGAGTATAAATAAGAGCCAAAGGGGGCACCGGGGGGGCACCAGGAGTCCAGGCGGCCTCCCGGCGCGGCCCCACCCTAGGCCGCGCCAGGAGGGCGCCTGGGTGATGCGGGCCACCCCTTGACCCCATCCTCCGGCTGGAGGACTCTTCTAGAACGTTGATTTTTATATATTTTTCCCGGAATTTTCAGAGCACTTTTAATAATGGGAACACTTGAAATACAAAAACAGCAGAAAACAGAAACTGGCACTAGGGTGCACTGAGTTAATAGGTTAGTCAAAATATGATCAAAATTGTATCAAAAGCATAGAAATATCACACAAAACATGCATGGAGCAAGCAGAAATTATAGATACGTTTGGGACGTATCATCATGGAACCATGGTCCAAGGTGGACTACTAACGGCTCCTCCGGGAAGCGTCCATGGTAGTGGAGAAGTTCTCGGAGGTCAGTCCTCCGTCCGGCAGGGTACCGGGAAGAGGTCTTCTGGTACTCCCGATCTTGGATGCGCGACGACGGTGGAACAGAGGCGAGATCGCGAAAAAGGGTTTTGTCCTCGGGAGTTTTGGGACGGGAGGTAAATATAGGCGAAGGATGGTAGCCAAGGGGGCACCAGGAAGTGCAGGCGGCGCGGCCCCACCCTAGGTCGCGCCCCCTGGCCGCCTAGACTCCTTGTGGGGCCCCTTTGGCCCCCCTTCAGGTGTTTGGAAGCTTCCGGTACGCTGATTTTTTATATATTTTTCCCGGAATTTTTCTGGCACTTTAAGTAATGGGAAAACCTAAAATAAAAAGACAGCAGAAAACAGGAACTGGCACTAGGGTGCACTGAGTTAATAGGTTAGTCCAAATATGATCGAAAGTGTATGAAAGTGTATGAAAATCATAGCAATATCACCCAAAACATGCATGGAGCAAGCAGAAATTATAGATACGTTTGGGACTATCAGGATGCTTCTGGAGTCATCGTGGATCTGCGCGACATCGGGGATTGCCGGTACGACTACATCTACCACGTTCACGCGGGAAATTTTCCCGCTAAACGGACTACATACTAGTATGTGACCTATTTCCATTCGTTACTTCCATCGCCATAGCATAGGTCTTGGGCTTGGGTCTCATAGGTTCTGAAAAGTTATTGTTTCCTGCCCCGAATCCCAACAATTATATGGTCTTAAGCAAGCCCCTCGGGCTTGGTATGACCATATTAGGAAGTTTTTACTCGAGGAAGGATTTGTGACGGGTGTCATTGATGCCACTCTTTTTACCAAGAGAACCAATTGTGAGTTGCTAATATGCCAAATCTATGTAGATGACATAATATTTGGTTCTCCTAATCCAGCTTTGTGCAAGTGGTTATTGGAAACTATGACCAATAACTTTGAGATGTGCATGATGGGGAGCTTGAAGTATTTCCTTGGATTTCAAATTGAACAATTTGTTGAAGGAACCTTCATCTCCCAAAAAAAGTACATTCAAGACATGCTCGTGAAGTTCGGTATGAAATAAGCCAAGCCATGCAAGACACCCATGCCAACCAAGGGATATCTAGATCAAGACCTTTCCGGTATTCCTTTTGATGTTACTCTTTATCATTCTATGATAGATTCATTGCTTTACCTTTGTGCATCTAGACAGGATATTATGCTTAGCGCAGGAATGTGTGCAAGATATCAAGCCTCTCCTATGGAGAGTCATCCTTGGGCGGTTAAGCACATTCTTAGATACCTTGTTCATACTCCTTTGTTGGGCCTTTGGTAACCCAAGGAAGCGAAGTTTGATATCTTGGGGTACACGGATGCGGATTGGGCCGGAGACAAGGTGGATCGAAAGTCAACCTCCGGTTCATTCCAATTCCTTGGGAGCTCATTGGTAAGTTGGCACTCCAAGAAGCAAAATTGTGTCTCCCTCTCCACCGCCGAAGCCGAGTATGTTGCCGCCGCAAGTTGTCCTACTCAAATCCTATGGATAAGGCAAACTTTGAAGGATTATGGACTCATCTATAAGAAGGTACCCATCTTATGGGACAATGAAAGTTCTATCAAGATTGCCAACAACCCTTGTCAACATCCTCGCACCAAGCATATTGACATTCGTCATCACTTCATATGGGATCATATTCAATAGGGTGATATTGTTTTTTCACATGTGGGCACCGACAAGCAACTTGCCGATATCTTCACCAAGCCATTGGATGAAGCAAGGTTTTGCCAACTAAGGGGTGAACTTGGTATCTTGGAACGTTATAACTTTACAACTTAGGGGTATCTTGCTCTCATTCATACACATAGCAAATAACATGTCTAGATGTAGGCATGTATGTAGGGGGAGAAACTCAATCAATGAGTTCTCAACTCTATACTTGATGCATAAATGGATTCACACATCAACAATCCGCATGCTCACTAAGGTGAGATCATGTGTAACGGTTAACAATGGAGTAGTAACTTTGGACACAAGGTACATATTCGCGGTGTCAAAGCATGATATACTCAAACATGGTGGCTTCGGCCACCGCCCTTCCTTTCTGGAAGGGTTGTTTTCTCATATTTGTGTACCTGTGCTTTCATGGTCGCCTCTATATTGTACGCTATGGCCCCTATCATATATATGCTTATATATATAGAATCTTTGTTAAAAATTTCACAGCCAATTGTCGAAGACAATTTTTCCAAAAACTTCGGACGTCCAAACATTTTGGAAACCTGAAAAATTTGTCCAGTGGCCTGTCCAAAAATGGCGGACATCCGTTGGTTTTCGGACGTCCGACATCCGTCGGATTTCCGACAAATCCTGTCGCTATTCACCTGTAACTCTCAGCCTGTCGCGATTCCCTTCCCAGCCGAGTTTGGAAATCTGATACATTTCGGATGTCCGACAGGTCGGATGTCCGAAACTCAATGGATGTCCGAACTTGGCTGCACTATATAAACTGGCTGTCGGGCCGAGGGGAGCAGTTATCTCCCACTAGGCCCCCACACCCTTGCCCCTGTGCGCCACCGAACTCGCCCCACGTCGCCACCGGCCGCCCCGGCCTCCTCGGTTCTCCCCTCCTCCGAATTCGTGCACCCCGGGTACTCCTCCTCCCGATCTCCTCTTCTATCCAATTAGTTTTGAGAACGGTGCCCGGATTTTTGCCTCATTCCGCATCTCCCTTTTCTAGGGTTTTGTGATGGTGAGGACGAAACGGTCTGCTCACAAGCATGCCGGTGGCTCGTATTCTCGTGGTATGTACTTCATACCCCGCGCTCTCCTTGGTTTTCCCCGTTACTTTGTTTGTGCGGGGTCCATTTCCTCATTCACGCTATGTGTTTATCTAGGTGGATCCGAGGACTCCTATGAGCATGCCTGTCCTCTATGTAAGGGTCGGAGGGGCAAACAGTCGCAGTATGCCGAGCCCTCTTTGGAGAGTGACCCCACACCCAGTGAGGATGACCTCAATTTTGAGGATGATATTGAGGAGGAGGACGATGTCTTTGTTGCTGAGGATCCTCCTGAGATGGTTGCCCGCCCTACCGCCACATCCAAGCCCAAGCTTGATGTTCGCCGCAAAGATCGAGGCTCTACCTCGGCGTCCTGGGCTCACGCTGAGGCTCCCGATGATGCACCTCATGTGGCTCGTGTTCACATCTCTTGTGATCCTGTTGCCCCTGCTGGATGCTTGATGATTGATTATTCCAAGTTGTCGCTTGCTGAGTATCTGAAGCTTCGCCGTGAGAGTTAGTTTGTGGCCCTCAAGATTTTTGGGATACTCGGTTCAGGACGAATGTGCAGGATGATATCTTCACCACAGTGGCAGTTCATCAGAGCCTTGCCAAATCACATGCCTACATTCCGCTTGACTTCATCCGGAATCATTCGCCCCAGTTTCCGGGTGTGATGGACATTGTTGACTCCATGGGTCTTGCTCCAATCTTTAGCCTTCAGCGTGACTGGAACACTGCTGATATTCTCCAGTTCTATGCCACATGCTATTTTCAAAGCAGAGAGGTCACCTGGATGACTGGTGAGCACCAATACACTGCCTCATTCTCTCAGTTTTCATGGGCTCTTGGTTTGCGTTCCTCTAGCCTTCGGATTCACGCGAATAACAAGGGAAAGCCGAAGGGGTTCAATGATTGTCTCTGCTTTATCAGGTCTAGCCTTGAGGGCGATGACTGCTTGAGGAAGCCCAATGACATCTCTATCTAGAAGCAGCCATATCAGTTCCTTTATCAGTGTGTGCTCCGTACTCTGTATCCCAAGTCTAGGGATGAGACACACTTCAGCAGCTCCGCTATTTCTCTGATGTGGCTCATCCAGAAGGAACCCACCAAGCATCTTGATGTGGCTCATTACCTTTGGCATGAGATTCGGATGGCCAGCTTACAGCTTCGTCGTCATTATCCTCATGCTCCATATCTGATGGCATTCATTGAGTCGATTGTTCCTACACCGCTGGAGATTTCACAGACCCACCCCATGTGGGTTATTCATGAGCACATGTACTTCACTACTCCTTCGATTCGGATGACCAGCATGTACCTATACACACCACTGTTCGAGGTGATGTTCACCGTCAGACTTCTAAGCAGTCCCCTATGCGCCGCATTGCGCAGTTTTTGGGAAAAGCACAATTTGCTATGATGAGGGCCATCTCATTCAACTTCCAGTCCAACCACACGGTTGTCTCCAGCCTGATTAGGTCGAAGAACTCTCTGAAGGTCCGTCTTCGCGCAGCTGGTGAGGCCGATGTCAGTGACGATGAGCGTCTTCCCAATGCCGCTCCTACTGATCTTGGCTTCAACTTCCCCACGGGCACGAGCGGCAGTGGGACTCACTAGTCGGTCTTCGTTGGTGTTTCCCCTTTTTGGTACTTGTTGCCAAAGGGGGAGAGACATAAGTACCCAGTTTTATCTATGGTGTCTAGGCATCGATTATGAGTCATGAGAGTGTTCGGTTTGTTAAGACTTTTATGTGTACTGTGTGTGATCATACTACTGTGTTACGTCGTTTATGTGAACCTTGTGACCTTTGGTGTTATGCATGATGTCGTTTTATGTGTCTTGGCATAAAGCTTATTGGCATATGATGTTGTGGTTATATATGGTTATCTTATGCTTGCAGTTCACATTGCCATCTTCATAGATTGCTAGCTTCAAATAATACAACCTATGGTTTGTAATCTTGCCTCATAATCATGGTGATGTGACCTCTCTCAATTTGTGCATCTTGCTTAAAGTCAAGAATCTTATATGCACACATTGAGGGGGAGTTCATAATAAAACTTGCTCCCACTAAAACTAAATGTGTATATCTTTGGGAGCTATATGTATGTTGTCGTCAACTACCAAAAAGGAGGAGATTGAAAGTGCAATCATGCCCTTAATCATATTTTGATGTTGATGACAATATGCATATAGGGGACTAATAATGTTTGTCAAGTGTATCTTAGGTATTAGTCCTCGGTGTTGGGAATGTGCCCTAGAGGTATATAAAATATGTTTTATTGAGCATATTCCATTAGTTCATAATACGTTTTATACTATGCTATAACTGTATTAAGCGGAAACCTTAATACATGTGAGGTATACAAATAACCAGGTCCCTAGTTAACTCTAGTATACTAGTCCATTGGGCGATTCATGATCAAGGTTTCCTGATCATGAGACAAATAAGTCTGTTAGCAATGGAGTCGTATCACTGGGATAATGATATGATGGACATACACCCACCAGAAGTGTTGTGATGTGATCAAGTCACATAGTTCGACATTGCGATAACTATAACGTAGTGACCAGATCCTTTGACCGTAATGATCATACGTAATTGTCATCTATGAGGAGACTTTGATTTGTATCCCACTGCCTGACTGAAATATGCTGGCTATAATGGTGCACTTTGGGTATTCCGAAATAGATGGTTGATGAGTATGCAAATAGATCGAAGCGGTATTTGTCCATCCGAGTGACGGATAGGTACTCTGGGCCCACGCGGTGATATTTCATCATATGGTTTGCGCAAACATGTGACTAGGTCACGGAGTTGTAATATCACGGGAATGAGTAAACTTGTTTGTTGAGAACGAGGACGAACTAAGTATATTGGATACCGATGATCAAACCTCGGACAAGCAAAGTACCATAGGACAAAGGAAACAGGCACACGGTTAACGGATCCAACAGCGATTGAAGTTCATTCGATGGAAGCGCAGGGGCTATCGAGGATTGTAAGCAGGTCCAATTGATTAGTCATTGATCAATGAGATTGTCTCGATCATGTCTGTTGTTTCCCGGACCGTAGGGTGTTACACTTAAGAGTATTCGACGCAGTAAGGATAGATTTGGGATCACCTGAGAAATAGGAGAGAACACCGGAATTGTTCCGGTGAAGGCCAGAAGTTGTTCTGGGTATTTTGAAAGGTTCAAAATATATTTAATAATGTTTAATTAATGTTTTATTATTTAATTATCTGAATTACATATTAAAATATAATTAAATATAATTAAAAAGAATTAAAAGACATATGGGCCTCATAGGTCCCATTAGGGGGAGAGGGAGTCCTCCCCCATGGGCCATGGCGCCATAGAGGGGCCCACCCCCTTTATTTGGTGCGCCACCCCCTTCCCTTGGGATTAGTCCCACCTCGGAAGTGGAGGGGGGTGGCACCCCTCCTTAGCCTATATAAGGAGGGGTAGAGGTGCCCTTTTATTCATCATATTTTTGAGACAAGTTCTCTTCTCTCTCTTCCTCCTTTCTCCCTCCTATGAGCGGACTCCCCTTGTTTGGAGGCTGCACTAGGTTGGGGATTTCTCTACCATACGCACGCCGTCGTGCTGCTGGAATCCGGATCCAAATCCATCTTCTTTCCGCTGCTCTACTGGTTCGGAGCCCTAAGGGACGTTGGGTATACTGTATATGTATAATCCCGTGAGGCACTACACTTGTGGTTCTACTTCATCGTCGTGGCCGTATCGCGGCGTCTTCACCGACAACGTTCCGACGGGGACGTAATCCCGTCATTGGTCTCAAGGACCGTGTGGCTATCGGATTCATCCTGGAGCTGCACGGCATCGGGGGTTGCCGGTACGACTACACCAACCAGGTTCACGCGGGAACGTTTCCCGCTTAACGGACTACATACTGGTATGTGAACTATTTCCATCCGTTACTTACACCGCCATAGCATAGGTCTTGGGATTGGGTATCGTAGGTTATGAGAAATTTGCGTTTTATGCCCCGAACCCCAACACTCGGATCGTTGTGGTGGTGGATCATGGACCATTGATATTATCAATATCTCAAGATATGGAACCAACGAAGTTGAAAGCGTAAGATTTTCCGGTTATTCTTGAGTATAGGGATCCCCGCACTATTAAGAGGGAATCAGTGGGTTTGTGTTTAATATTTGCTCAAATTTCTTTAAAACAACACATCACAGATTAAATCTACAAAATTAACTATGTCATCACTTTCGGACGTCCGACATGTTTTGAACATCCGACACTTCATGATTTCGGACGTCCGACATCCCGCTCGTAGAGTTTATTCGGCAAGGTCAGTAGACCTGCGAATTTGGCTGGACTTCCGAAGTGTTATGGACGTCCGAAACCCAAGGTTGGTCCGACACTTCGCGACACACATTATGCTCCAAAGGTCAGTAGGCCTCCCAAATTGGACAGAAGTCCGGCGGCCGTTGGACGTCTGACATGTCGGACGTCCGAACCCCGCCGGACGTCCGGTACCTGGTTCACTGGCTACTACCTGGCCTCCCTTCACTGTGTTCGTCAAGAACATTTCGGACGTCCGACTTATTTCGGGCGTCCTACAGTTGGAGTTCAGACGTCCGACATTTATCAGACGTCCGACATTTACACAGCTTAACGCTCCAACGGCCACTTCGTCCGTTGGACTATAAATACCCCTCACACCCACTTGTGAGGGTTGATCACTTCACTCCAATCATTCATAAGAACACAAGTGCTCCCTCTCACTCGCTCCTTCACCAAATCTCAGATCCCGGAGATATTCTTAAGAGTTCTTGTCGGATCTTCTACCCCGTGATAGATCCGGCCCTTCCCCATCTTTCACCCAAAGAAAATTGCGTTTTGAGAAAGTCTTTAGCATTTCCCATTGATCTTGTTACTCTTGGAGGTTGGAGACTCCTAGGCGGGTAGGAGTTCTTCGGAGAGGAATCGACCATTGTGATTACCACCGTTGAGTTTGTGAGGGTTTAGTGACCACCTTTAAGGTCAATCGGTAGTGGATGGGAATCGCCTTCGTGGTGATATCGCAAGGAGAATAGAGTGAGCCTTCGTGGCGTTGGTGTGCCTTCGTGGTTTCATCCACTCTCTCCAAACGGTGAGTAGCTTCCCTTCAAGGAAGTGAACATCGGGATAGATCATTGTCTTCGCGTCATTCGGTTATCCCTACTCTTTTCCCATTTACTTGCACTACCAGTTTGTTACCTTTTTGTTTATCCCTCACTTGCTTTATTATATTGTGCTTGTTGTTCACCTTATCTTATTTAGTTCATCCTTGCAATTGTTAGTCACATCTTTATCTTCCGCATTATTGTCTAAAATTGCTAAGTAGTGTTCAAATTTGCAATATAACATATTTACCCCTCTCTAGATCTATCTCGATTCTTTCATCAAGCCAAAATCTCACAGATTTTCCGTCTTTAACTAAGAACCAAACTGTCGGGGGAATGATACCCGGATAGGGTCACCCAGACGAAAGCAATATTTGAAGACAAGGAGGAGGCCGATTGGGCTGCTGCTAGGCCAAGCTAGGCAGTCGCATGGCCGATTGCTCCCAAGCAATCGACCATGCCGAATACGAGCAGTCGGCCCAGGCGCAATCGGCCCACTCCTCAATCGGCTCAAGAGTTGACCTTGTCCAGGTCAGACGCCTCTGGTACAAGGTCATAAATGCAGGATCCCGAGAGATCCGGGTGGCAGTAAGCTAAGTCACTTCGCCAATCTGTTAGAGGAGTGTTGTCACCCTTTTCCTCTGATTCCGGAGATAGGACGACAAGACCAGAGGTCATAGATCCACTGTTCATCATCATTACCTAGAAGCTACAGCATGGGCAGCCGCTTGACAAGTCCGGATCAGCCGGATATTTGCAGTCGGTGGACCCCTGCCGACGAGAGGATGACAGCTGGGGCCAGCCCCCGACTGAAATGACCATAGTACCCCGAGCTCACACTATAAGAGCCCGAGGTACCTGTAAGGCCCGATATGCGGTACTGTTTCAGATTCGGACGTTTCCGCCCGAACCCGAGGACGAAGCACATATCGGACCCACCGCGACATATGACAAAGCCATATGCCCCGGATTTCCAACATGATATCACAACATTACAGATACAAGGATACAACATCTCATACAATCGGCATACAACTGCCTCAAATATAATGCAACAGCGGAAGATACATGTCTGAGTACAGACTACAAGCAAATGCCTACTGGCAAAGATAAAAGCAACGATCCCATAACCACACGGGTCCAGGCCCTCCGCCGGGATCCGCCTAACTAGTCGTCGTCGAGTCTCCACGTGAAACGTCGATCACCATACCTGTTGTCGATCAAGAACCCTGAAAAGAGTTTGGGGGTAGTATCATGAGTACAGAGGTACTCAGCATCCAACTGTAGTGGTCATCTGACCCAGCAAGGACTTCATCACTCGTCATTCTAGGACAACTAGTAGTTTATGGTAAGGAAGGGGTAAGTGGTGAGGTTTCTGCCGCACTAGCATTTATGAAGTGGCTAACGATCTAGAGAGTAAGATAAGAAGCCAAGCATTCGATGAGGAATCGCCTCCAACAAGTCTTGCTATCAACTACTTACGCAAACATAACACCTATCCTATCCTTGTTCTCCTCTTCGCATCCCGACGAAGAAGAAGCAGTCAAGGCACACACACGCTGATCAAGTTATATTAAGATTATCTCGGTTGTTGTTGTCTATGAACAAGGAGTAGGTCTCAAGTCGTCCATAACCGTGGACACGGCTTCTCGAAAAGATTTAACCCTGCAGGGGTGTACCAACTGCCCATTATGAGGCTCCGCACTCACGTCCATCTCTCTCAGTTGCTACCCATCATAGGCAACCATTTTATGATTTAGTTCCAAGAGATCCAAAACGACAGGTCCCTCTAGCTAACAACGAACAAATCCGGGTGGCCCCCGGGGAGTCGACACCCAATCCAACAGCTGGCCACGCTCTCGGATCGGACTCTTCCGTCTGGCCAAGGTCGAGGTAACTGATCCCCTCACATGTGGGCAGGCCTCTAGCTCACCAGGTGTGGACCAACAAAGGAACTATGTCTCCGCTGGCCCGGGTTATTTTAAAAGATATCTGCTAGGAGCGACCCGACAAGATATATATGCATGTTTTCAAATGGTAAATCAGCTTGGGCCACCTCTAGAAATGTTTGAAGCTAGATAGGAAAGAAAAGGGGACCCCATAAAATCCCACACACGGTTAGGCACGCTCAGTCTTAAAACCAATACCCGGAACTCGGATCCTAGGTGACTCGAATGGAACAAAGCGTCGGGGCGGGATAGCCTAGACCTTCCATCCTTCGTCGAATATAGTCAACATTATAATAATCATATCATCAACAATAACATAATAAGGTGATATCCCAAACCCAGGGGTAACAGGTAACATCGTAGCATCCTAAGCATGCATACTAAGCAGGGGCTGAGCAACGAGCAAAAGTAACATAGCAGTACAAGGTTTGCTGGGAGGGGACATGGATGTATCGGTTTGAAAGAGGCTGTAAACATGTGGTAGGATCAAACATCGAACCTAACCTATACTAGCATGCAAACCGCTGGTTGAAATAGAATGGATCATAAGTAATGCAAGTCCTTGCCTGTTGATAAGTCGGGTTCCGAAGGTGTAGTCGATCGCACGCTCGCATCGTCTCCGAGAGTATCCGCGGGAGCACACAAGAAGTAAACACTGGAAAGCAATCAACGAGCAAGCATCTATTACTACGAGGCAAACACGAGCAAGCATCAACAAGAAGTAACACGAGACATCGCACCTACCGTCGAGAGCGGTTACTAACGGTTTAAGTGGAGTACTCGTCACACACGACGATACCGCACGTTTACGGTGGTTCAAGTTGCTTAGCTACAGGTGATCAAACAACGATTGTTAACATGGCAAGGCACCCAAGCATGGCATAGCACACAAACATGGCAAGAGGTGTAGCAAGAATAAACTATCTGAGCTAGTCAATTTAAGTGGGGTGAAATCCTAGACATGCAAACTATTGCGGACCCCACGATAAATATTGCATTTGGTACTGTTTTGCCCTAAACAATCTTTTATCTTGGTTAAGAACAGCAAACAATAGCATAAACACAAAGAACACGAAAAACTAATCAAGTTACATATAAAGAACACCCCAAACGGAGTTACGGTTAAAAAGATATAAGCAAAACAAGTTACGGGCACAAGCTGTATAAACAGGGGTAAATCTATATGCAAAAGTGCAGCAACATGACATAGCAATACATGGGATGAAATTAGACATCATGCTTAACAATATGCAATTGGAATCACTCAATTCCGATGAAGGGTTGCGAAGCAATCGTCGTCCGAAGTTGCAACAGAATAACAGTTTCAGCAATAGCAGCACAACAACATCATGATAGCTACTTTGGAGCAAAAAATAAACATGATGCAGCAGGCAAATATGGCATGTGAATGCATGAAACTTAAGTAGAAACATTGCTTAACGCAACGCAAAAGGAATCAATGCAATAGGCCTCATGGATTTCTTACAATCATCATGCAAAGTTGCAACAAAATAATAACAGCAGCACAATAACAGGAATTTAAAGCAATTAACGGCCTGATGCCCTGTTCAGCACACAATTACACAATCAAGATGAGCTCAAATGCAAATACTCACAAAAGATGAATTAAAGTACACGCAATTCTGAGCAACTTTCTTTTTTGGCGCATCGCGATCCGAGCTACGGTTTAACGGGAAATAACATCGTGAAATTGAATCAGCACCAATAAAATAAAGACTTAGCAGAAAAAAGAGGTGCTGGAATAATAAAGATAAAAAAATAACAGAAAAAAAAAGGTTGGGCTCCCACCCAACGGGCCGGCCCAGCTCGGCTGGAGAGGTCGGCTCGGCTCGGCTTGGCAGGCCGGCTGGAGTAGGCCGCTTGGGCCGTTCGCTGCTGGGCTGGAGGCGCGGCCCACGTGGGCGTCCCTGCTGGTGGAGGCGACCGACCGGGGCTGGCCGGTTCGTCCTGAGCCATGGACGGGCGCGGCGGCGCGGTGGCTTGCCGGCCGGCCACCGGCGGCGAGGGAGGCGGGCAGGCGGCGGTTGGGGCCGGATCTGGGTGCGGCGCGGCGAGATCAGGTCGGTGGTGGCGCTGGCGGGCGACGGGAGGCGAGCTCCAGGGGCCGGCGAGCTCGGTCTTCGGACGGCCGCGGCCATGGAGGCTCCTTCCATGGCGGTGGCGACCTCGCAGGGGGAGAGAGGGTTAGAGAAGGAGAGATAGGAGGAGAGGGAAGGCGCGGGAGGAGAGGGAGAGGACCGGCAGGGCGCACGGCCGCGGCGGCTCACCGGCCGGCGGCTGGCAGCACGGCGGCGCCACGGGTGGATATGGCTCGGGCGCCAGATGGGCCTTGCGGGCCCGCGGCGGCGCCTCCAGGCCCTGCGGGGCCCGGATCGGGGCTGGCTGGAGGTGGGAGAAGCAGGGTCGACGTGGCGGCACCCGGAGCGTTGGATCTCAGATCTGACGGCTCCAGAGGGCTAGGGGGCTAGGGTTTCGGGGAGAGTGGTTTTTGGGAGGCAGATTTGGGATTTCTTAGGGGGGTGGCTGCAATTTTCTATGGGGTAAACCCTAATTGGGTGTGGGAGGCTGGTGGTCTTTATATAGGCAGGTTGGCTGGCCAGTTGACGCAAACGCCCTCGGTACCCCTCTCGCGCGTCCGGTGATCGCGTTCGTGACCGCCGAAGGTGCATACGGACTCCGATTCCGACGAAATCTCGAACCACGCGCTCAGCGCGTCGAGCCCGTCGATCGTACCTCACTGCGGTGACGTTCCGACAACATTTTTCGGCGCCCCATAAAATAATCCGTTTAATTATTAAACGGGGTTTTTTGTTCCGTTGGCTGCGGCTGGTCTCGTGCGATTTTCGCGACGGTGATCGGGTGAAACCCGGTGTCGCAAAGGTCGAGTGTCAGGGTGGCAAGGGTTGGTCTCCGTCCGATACGAGATAAGAGGGGGGAAATAATCGCCGATCGATAAATCGGGGATGCAAACACCGCAAACAAATCAGACAATCAAGCAATTCACACCGAAAACAAATTTTTTTAATTTTTGTGAAATCTGGGCTGTTACAGTACCCCTCCTGTGAGAGGGACGCACCATTCGCATTTACTTCCCACAGTAGTTCCCGTAGAGAAGCAGAGGAGAGCCATGCCCACGGCAGGTCTCTTCTTCCTTTGAGAAGCTCCATGACCATGGATTGTAGTTCGTGAGATCATTTATAGCAAGCAAACAAGCAGGAGTAGGGGTGTTATCTCTCAGGAGAGCCCCGAACCTGGGTACATCGTGTTGTCCTTCACCGTGCTTGTGCCCAACCCGTTTCCGGCACCATCGACATAGTTCTCCCTCGAGTCTTCCGCTCTCTTTAGCCATCCCTATGGCATCTGTTGTTACTAAACGACGACAGTTGGCGCCCACCGTGGGGCAGACCGAGGCGTCGACTTGAGTTCTGATCCGGACGGGATCTTCCTCGTCGTCGAGCATGAGCCACGCCTCCGGCCTGATCTTTCGGCATGGGGCAGTGGACTTTGTGGTGGATTACGCTGCTCGGTTCGGGGTCGGCGCACCCCTGCCGCCCGGTGTATTACTGCAGATCGGTAGTCACCGTCTCTTCATCCGCTGCTTCCCCGAGGCATATCCCAGGGAAGTGCGCGTCTTCTCCAGCGTCACGGATCCGCTCCCGACCAGGGGTTGCACAGCAGCTCCCGGCGGAGAGGAGTCGCGTGTGCATGCAACCGTCATGATGGCGGGAACGACTGCGTCAAGCAATCAAGGCGCAGCGAGTGCGGCTAGGAAGGCCAAGGAGGGGGCGGACGCCGCGGAAAGAGTCGGCACCAGTGCGTTGCGGGATGTATTGTGCACACCCGTGAACAAGAATGGTGATCCCGATCAGGTTCACACTGATTTGGAGACAGCACGGCTCGCTCTCGCTCGCAGGGCCGAGCACGTGCTGGCAGAAGAGCGCAGGCTGGGCCCCATCACCAGAGAATACCATGCAGCGCATGCCAGCCAGTAGCGGCCGATTGCACCTACAGTCCTAGAAGATCTCAGGAGTAGAGGCCGCGCTGTCGACAGAGAGCTGTCAGGGGCCGAACAACCGGCAGCGTCGGCATTTGTCCAGCGGCCAGCATACAGCACGCCCGACAAGAATGTGCGAGCTGCTGGCGTCGGTGAAGCAGCAGCAGCAGGCGGCGTTGGACAATCCGGGGGCAAGCCCTGAGGCATCAAGAAGGACTGCGAGGCCAGCTCCAGAGGTCAGTCACCGGCCGAATGCGTCGCGGCAGAACAGGCAGAAAGGCTAGTCCCAACGTGAGAGCAGGGTCAGAAGCAACCGGGGTCCCCCAGTCATGAACCATAGAGAAGAAGAGCCAGCTGTGAGCAGCAAGCGCGATGATCCACCTCGTCAGCCGGAAGCAAGGCCAGCGATCAGCAATTGGCTCGGTGCTCGGCAGATCGGCCAGAACGATGCCAGGCATCGCATTGAGCTGTTGGAAAGAGATGCACAGCAAGAAGAGGAGGGAGCAGCCGGCCCAGCGTGTTTCGGGCACCGCATTCGTACTGAACAGTTCCCCAAGGGATTCACCTTGCCCAGAGACACCCCCAAGTACACTGGTTCCGTTAAGCCAGAGGAACGGCTGACAGATTACATGACCGTAGTCGGCATCGCCGGCGGCACTCGGCGTGTAGCTGTACGCTACGCTCCTCTGATGCTACAGGGGTCAGCTCGGACATGGCTGAACAGTTTTCCCGGCAACAACATCAACTGCTGGGAAGATTTTTCGGAAGCTTTCATTCGCAACTTCACCGGCACGTATGATCGGCCGCATCTTCCTCGGTAGCTTGCCCTGTGCGTGCAAGGCAAGGACGAGCCACTCCGAGAATACCTAGCTCGGTGGATCAAGCTGAAGAATTCATGTGAAGGAGTCCATGAGATCCAGGCCATCCAGTATTTCATTGATGGGTGTCTGGCGGGATCAATGTTGAAGCACAAGATGCTCCGCAAAGATTTTTCGTCACTGGCCGAGCTATAAAAGGTGGCCAATGCATTTGCTGTCTCTGATTCCGCAATGCGCGAGCCTATTCAGCTTGGCGTCGGCGTTGTGGTTCAGACACAAGGGGCTGCGCAAGCAGCAGAGACAGGAAACCAAGGGCTCAGTCGGTAAGAGCGCAGAGATATCAATCGGAATAACAACCAGCAAAATAGCGGAAAGAGGAAGGATGAGCAGCCAGATGCTCAGTATGGCAGTCGGCAGGTGGCCGCTGTCCAAGATCAAGAGGAACAAGGGGCTGCAGGAGGCAGTCGGAAGATGAAGCCGCAATGGCCAATGAAGCCCAAGTATACATTAGAGGACATGCTGGACCAGCCATGCAAGATGCACAGCAGTCCAGGCAAGCCAGCGGCGCATACCACTCGGCAATGCGATTTCGTCAAGCGCATAGCAAAGGGAGAAGCATTACCACCTCCACCCCCACCACCACCTCAGAACAGAGCACCACCTCAGGCGCAGAACCAATTCCCGCGGCAAGATGCCGCATATATGATTTTTACCAGCGAGTCAAGTGACAAGGGCAGTCGGAGAGCCCGAGCTCAGGAGGTCAATGCCACCATGCCCCTGATTCCCCAGTACATGCACTGGTCCGATTGCAAGATTACCTGGGGCAGGGAGGATCACCCAAGCATCATGCCAAATCCAGGCACCTATCTGCTCGTGGTGGATGCCCTGTTTGCGACACCAAAGTTTTCATGTCTGTTTTCCCGAGTGCTCATTGATCCAGGAAGCACAATCAACATTCTGTACAGGGACACAATGATCAAGTTGGGACTCACGGAGAGAGACCTGGAGCGCAGTCGGACGACGTTCCATGGGATTGTTCTTGGTTTGTCATGCACTCCTATGGGTCGCATTCGGCTGGATGTGATCTTTGGGACAGAGGAGAATTTCAGGAGAGAGTCGATCTGGTTCGAGTTCACCGACCTCAGCAGCCCATACCATGTCCTATTGGTATTGCCCGCAATCGCCAAGTTCATGCTTAACTCATATATGCCTTACCTGAAAATGAAGCTGCCAGGTCCAAACGGCATCATCACTGTTGCCGGGGACTTCAGGAAATCTCTCGAGTGCTCATCTGCCGGTGCAAATCTGGCCGACTCCCTGGTGGTGGTTGAAGAGAAGCGTCAGCTCGATAAGGTGGTGGCAATGGCCCAGGCTCAAAGCAAGGTTCCCCTTCCGGTCGGCCCAGCCAAGAGAGAAGATGAGGGGACTTCATTTCAGGCATCCAAGGACAGCAAGAAGGTTTCTCTAGATCCCTCCGACCCAGCCAAGTTCGTTGTGGTCGGAGCAGGACTTAGCAACAAATAGGAAGGCGAGCTCGTCGAGTTCCTCCGTGATAACCGGAACATCTTTGCATGGTCTCCACAATACATACCTGGAGTGCCGAGGGAACTCGCCGAGCACAAGCTCCACATTCGGCCAGGTTCTAAACCAGTCAAGCAACCCCTTCGACGTTTTTCTGAAGACAAGAGAAGAGCAATCGGCGGGGAGATCGCCAAGCTCAAGGCTAAAGGCTTCATCATGGAGGTGTTCTACCCCGAGTGGCTGGCAAACCCAGTCCTCATGATGAAGAAGAACAAGACTTGGCGCATGTGTATCGATTACACTTGCCTGAACAAGGCATGCCCCAACGATCCGTTTGCTCTGCCCCGTATAGATCAAGTCATTGACTCTACGGCCGGCTGCGAGCTGTTGTCATTTCTGGATGCCACTGCTGGCTATCACCAGATCAAACTTGCTGCGGAAGATCAAATAAAAACTGCTTTTATAACCCCCTTTGGGGCTTATTGCTATATCACCATGCCTTTTAGTCTGAAGAATGGAGGTGCTACTTATCAGCGCACCATCCAGCGTTGCACGCATTCTCAGCTCGGCAGAAACTTGCATGTGTATGTAGATGATTTGGTGGTGAAGACGGTCAAAGGGGTCACACTCCTGGACGATCTCAAGGAAACATTCGCCAATTTGCGCGTCTACCAGATCAAGATGAATCCAGAGAAGTGTGTGTTTGGTGTTCCAGCCAGCAAACTCTTGGGATTTCTCGTTTCTGAAAGAGGAATCGAATGCAATCCCAAGAAGATAGCCTCAATCGAATGAATGGATCGACCCAAGAATTTGAAGCAAGTACAGAAGTTCACCGGTTGCTTGGCGTCACTCAGCCGATTTCTCAGTCGGCTGGGAGAGAAGGCAATCCCATTGTATCAACTCATGAAGAAGACAGAGAAGTTCACCTGGACTCCACAAGCAGATGAGGCATTCAAGGAGTTGAAACGTATGCTCTCCACCGCACCGATTCTGGCCGCACCGATTGAGAAGGATCCGATGATGTTGTATATCGCGGCAACCAATCGGGTGATCAGTGCAGTGATGGTGGTAGAGCGTCCTGAGAAGGACAAAGCGCAACCGATTCAGCGGCCAGTATATTACATCAGCGAGGTGCTCTCAACATCCAAGCAAAATTACCCCCACTACCAGAAGATGTGCTACGGAGTCTACATGGCGGCCAAGGGATTGAGGCCCTATTTTCATGCTCATCCGATTATGGTGGTCATCTCGGCCCCACTAGCCGACATCATTGGCAGTAGAGATGCAACCGGCAGAGTGGCCAAATGGGCAATTGAGATCGCCAACCACGGCATCCAGTATGAGCCGAGAACAGCAATCAAGTCTCAAGCGTTGGCCGATTTCCTGGTGGACTGGGCTGAAACTCAGTACATGCCACCCGTCCCAGGATCGGACTTCTGGAGAATGCATTTTGAAATCTAGCAAAGTCTTGCGAAAGTCGCGGTAAAAGACATAGAGTTCACTCGCTTGGCGTCGGGAACGGTGGAGGTCGGCAGCACGGTCGAAGCAGTCGGAACTGTTTTCTCCAGCACAGTCGGACCCTCTAGCACAGTAGCCACCTCCGATTTCTTAGGCTCCGTCAAATCTTACTTCACCTTGGAGGGCTCGGTATCAGCTGGTTTGGCACTCGTCCGTCCTGAGGTGGCCTTGGGAGAAGTATGAGACGAGCTGCTATCAGATAAGTCATCATGGTAAAGATGAGAGCTTGAAGAGCGCGCAGGTTGACTCCCTTGACTTCCTCGGGCACGTCTGCCAGAAGAAGGGCTGTCGTCGGCCAGGGCAGTGATAGGAATTGGAGCAATCAGCATCCCGGCGTCGTCAAGAACAGGGGTGTATTCAGTATGAGGGAACCACCCGACCATGGTCATGGCAAGGCGGTTCACCTGGGTATAAGCCGTCTCAAGGAGGTCGGCCGCCCCGTCTCGCATGGTGTAAAGCCGAGCCAGGCTCAGCTTGGGATACCAGCTCAGCACAGTCTGAGGCGCCATCTTGGCGCCAGTCCGAGCAGCTGAATCAAGCAAAGCCTCGACTCGGCGGGGAGCGGCCTTTAGCAGCATCAATACCTGGTCAGGAGTGGCATTCGGGGCATCCCCTTGCTCCGATTCCTCATCGTTGGAGTCATGTGTGCCGGCTGAGGATCCTTCACCATGGCGCAGGCGCCCGAGTGCGTGTTTCAGTTCAGCAGTCCCCCAAAGCAGCTCGGCAAGTTTCTTGACGCCCAGTTTGAATGTGAAGACGCTGCCAAGGATGACTGGGATGCGAGCTTCGGTGGCAATGATGAATTCCCGGGGACTCCATCCTTCAGCCTCAGTCCTCACAGGCCAGCCTTCTTCGGCTCGGATTCGTTTCTCCTCAGAAACTGCGTGCTGAGCGGCGGGCTCGGAGGCAGGCCAATGCTCTGTATCGGGAAGATAAGTGTGAGAAGATGCAAAAGAGAAGAAACCGACAGGGGAACCGAGACAAGAGAGATGGCTCACCAAAAATAAGAGAATCCATCTCACGAAGTCCCTCGAGATTAACTCGGGCCTCGCGTCTGGCCTTGGTTAGCTCGTCATTGTGGCGCAGCGTCATAGCCTCCATCTTGGCCACCGCATCATCTCGTTCAGCTTGCATGGCAGTCCGAGCTGTCACCGCGGCATCGCGCTCCGAGCGCAAGACCTCGGCAGTCGTGGCATGGGCCCAGATCACCGCCTCCAGGTCGGCTCTGTGACTAGGTCTGAGCGCAGCCATCTCACTTCGCTGCCGCTCGGCAGTGTGAGATAAATCAGTTTCAGTGGCTCGAAGGCGCTCAAGCTCCTGCTGAGCAGCGGCAAGCTCGGGGCCTTGACGGCCGAGCTGCTCCACCAGCTCGGACACACGGCCCTAAAGAGCGGTAATAGTGGGCAAAGATGCGGCAGCAGCTGCAACGTGGATCAGAGGAAAAAGTTAGAGTCGGAAAATGAAATCGATCGGTTGGGAATCAGCAGAATTACCTGTCAGCTCGGCGACCTTGGCGGTCTGTTGGTTCACCTGAAGCTGAGCGGAGGCAAGGAGTCGCAAGCTGCCGGCATAGGACTCGAGCAAAGTCTCAAAAACCTTGCGTTTTTCCTCGGCGGCAACCTGTTCATTGAAAGAGAGTCAGTAAGAAAGTTGACGAGATCAAAACTCGAGAGAAGATCCGAGCTGATTGCACGCAATCGGCCCGAATCTCGGGGATTACACACAGTGGGTTGCTTGCGCGCACCCACTCTAGGGCAGATCCACCGATCTGAGGACGGCTCAGGAAAGCAAAAGTAAGAAGAAGATCCGAGCTGATTGCACGCAATTGGCCCGAATCTCGGGGACTACACCCACTCGAGGGCAGATCCACCGATCTGAGGACGGCTCAGGAAAGCAAAAGTAAGAAGAAGATCCAAGCTGATTGCACGCAATCGGCCCGAATCTCGGGGACTACACCCAGTGGGTGCGCTTGCACGCCCCCACTTGGAAAAGAGGACTTACAACGTAATTCCGGTCGACGAGCTCGAGCTCCTGAAGCACGTCGATGGAGACTGCCTTCACTCGGTCATAAGCTGAAGCCATAGTGCGATGAGAGGCCAAGGGAAAGCGACGCGAGGCATCAGGCTCGGAGTTGGCAGGACTGGTGTGGGAGTAGGCCATGCGGAAGTTCTCCATTGAATGCATCTGCGATTCGGGAGCGGCAGAGGAGGTCGTCGTCGACGTCGGCTGAAGGATCATAGCCTTGGAAGCAGCAGCAGTCGAGGGCGGCGGCGAGGTGGCTGGCGGGGCAGTAGCACTGGGTGTCGAAGCATTTATTGAAGGAGGAGACACCGTCACAATCTGCAGAGTGGTTGTGACGATGGCAGTCGGGATCCGACCGGAGGACCGCGGCGGGGAAGGAGCAATCGGATGATCCGGTTGCAATCCCTCGGCGTCGGCGGACTCCAGGTCGACGATGTCCTTGGGAGCCACGGAAACTTTGGGCAGAGGCTTGCTCGGGGGCTTTCTCGGAGGTTTGGCGAGGTCGGCACAAAGTTTCTTAGCCTGGCACTCAGCATCCTTGGTCGAGAGAGGAGCAACCGGCGGCCGTTTGCTAGTATTGTCAGCATGAATGGAGGTGGCAGAAGGAGCCGGGCCGGTGAAGGCAGGGATGTCTCGGTCAATGTCGTCCAGGTCAATAGCAGCCCGGAACAGAAAAGAGAGACAAGCAATAAAGGAAAAGAAAATGTCAAGGAAGAGCAGGATGGAGAAATAATTACCTTACCGTCATCGGTGCCCCTCGAGGCATCCGGAAGCGCAGAGGTGGGATATCCAGAGGAGCTTCCTGCAGAACAGGACCGACCTTGGGCTTGGCACCGGGAGCTTTCCTAGTCTGCTGAACCCGAGTGCGCCCAGTCTGAGTGGCTTTCCCTCTCGGAGCGACCACCACTGTCTTCACGATCTTGCTCAGTGCAGCACCGATTGACGAGCCGTCAGCTCGGGAGCCTTTGAGCAGCGCCCTCTTGGGGTCGGGATGCGAATCTGCACCGGAACCTCCAACCTTTGAGGCGCTGTCATCATCGCTCCATTCATCCAGAAATCGTTCGAAGGAGGAATCATGCATACCCCCTTGGTCAGCCGCACCGTCGTCGGCGGGGTTGTCCTCGGCATCGGAATCGGAGGCGGGGGAGTCGTCGTATTCAAGGTCGGTTGGGTCCTCCTCCTCGCGATCATGGGCGAATTCGCCAGCAACTTGGCCGTCTTGCATTGCGACAGTCGCGATAAAATACTGAAGAATGAGCAAAGCATCAGAAGAGCTAATGAGAAACCGAGCAATCAGGCGAAGTGAGAAAGCAATCAGAGCATACCTCTGGAGGATTAACTCCGCGGTGAAGGCACTTCAGGCCGAATCGAAATGGTTTTGGCAAGGGAGTGGTGGTGAGTGCTTTCACTCGGAGGCGCAACGCTCTGTTGCTCAGCTTCTTGGTGCAAATCCGAGTGGGATCCCTCCAAGTTGTCATGCCGCAGATGCGGTGCACTCGGCGCTGAAACGGGAGCACTCGGACCTGGAGCCAAGTGGCCACGAGATCGTACGCCTTAAGGCCATCCTTTTCAAGCCGAGCAATCCGAGCCACCAGAGAATCAATGTCGCAGTCGCCGACCCCAAGCTTGGTCGACCACTGGTATTTCTCAATCGGAGGAGCGACCTGGAATTCTGGCAAGTTGATGAGGTCGGGGCCCTTGTCAGGAGATCGGACGTAGAGAAGGTGGTCTGCCAGTCTTTGACCGATTGAATGATGGCAGGGGACTCATAGCCCTGTTTGCTAGAGTAAAGGATGCAGCCGCCGCAGTCGGTCATGGCGGTCTCGTAGATCGGCGCGTTGTCTTCTCCGTCTGGATTCGGCAGCAACCTCCCGGTCCGAACCATGTGACCTCGGAGGTGGAAGAGGCGCTTCCACATCCCGATGCTCGGCCGGATGCCGAGATAGCCTTCGCAGAGGGTGACGAATCCCGACATCGTCATGATGAAGTTGGCGGCGAGATGGTGCGGTTGCAATCGATGGAAGTCCAAGAATTCTCGGAAAAAGGTGCTCACCGGCAGCCCGAAGCCACGCTCGAAGTGCGCCACAAAAACCACGCGCTCGCCGGCGCGCGGTTCTGGCACGATATCCTTGCCGGGGGCACGCCATTGGATGCCAACCGGCATCTTGCGCGCGTGGAGAAGTTGGCGGATCTCGTCGTCGTTGACGGTGGAGCCTTTCCACCGGCCACGGCTGGCGGCGGATTTCTCGTCCGCGGCGGTCATGGCGTCTTCTAGGGCGGTGGAGGATGAATCCGGAGAGAAGGGCGAGGAGAATCCGGCAGCAAACGCTGGCTAATTGAGGCGTGGCAGCGGCGAAGGGTGCAAGCGGGTTGCAGAGAGGCGGTGCGGTGCGGTGGCACCACGAGCACGCTAGGCCAAGGTCGCCGGAGCAGAAGCACTGCCGCGGCGCGAAGAGGAGAAGGAGAGCGAGGAAGAAGAAGTGGAGATGAGCCCGACGAACCCCCTCCCCTGTGGCTTATATGGGTGGCGGGGGCGAGTGGGGTCGCAGATGCGGCTCGTGTGGCCCGGTGTGGCCGCGTGTATCAAGAGAAAGTTGGGCGGTTTCGGCGCAAAAGATCGTGGCGCTGAAGGCGAGGCGTGCGCAGTAACGTCCCGTCGCGCGTGGGTCGTGGGGCCCAGAGCATTAACTGCCCCGGGGAATCGGAAGCGACGTGCGATGTGGGTTGGTGAGAAGTTGGTCAAAAGTAACTGTTGGAGAAGCAATCGGTTGAGCTAGATCTCAGCTCGGCCAAAGTGTGGAAACGGAAATTTTTCAGAGAAGCACGAGAGAAATCGGCGAGATGGTAGTCGAGGTCGGAGAAGGTGTATCGAACTATTACTGATCTGGTCGGCCGGGCAGAATCTCCGATCTGAGCGTTCAAATCGGATTGAGAAGTCCGATGAGGCCAGAGCAGTCAAAGCGCGAAGATAAGAAAAGAAAAACCGCAAGGGCCCCACAGTCAAGTAACCGTGGGACCCTTACAGCTTTAGGGGCTAGTGTTGGGGGAATGATACCCGGGTAGGGTAACCCAGACGAAAGCAATATTTCAAGACAAGGAGGAGGCCGATTGGGCTGCTGCTGGACCGAGCTAGGCAGTCGCATGGCCGATTGCTCCCAAGCAATCGATCCATGCCGAATGCGAGCATTCGGCCCAGGCGCAATCGGCCCACTCCTGAATCGGCTCAAGAGTTGACCTTGTCCAGGTCGGACGCCTCTGGTACAAGGTCATGAATGCAGGATCCCGAGAGATCCGGGTGGCAGTAAGCTAAGTCACTTCGCCGATCTGTCAGAGGAGTGTTGTCACCCTTTTCCTCTGATTCCGGAGACAGGACGACAAGACCAGAGGTCATAGCTCCACTGTTCATCATCATTACCTAGAAGCTACAGCATGGGCAGCCGCTTGACAAGTCCAGATCAACCGAAGATTTGCAGTCAGTGGACCCCAGCCGACGAGAGGATGACAGCTGGGGCCAGCCCCCGACTGAAATGACCGTAGTACCCCGAGCTCACACTATAAGAGCCCGGGGTACCTCTCCTGTGAGAGGGACGCCCCATTCGCATTTACTTCCCACAATAGTTCCCGTAGAGAAGCAGAGGAGAGCCATGCCCACGGCAGGACTCTTCTTCCTCTGTGAAGCTCCATGAGCATTGATTGTAGTTCGTGAGATCATTTATAGCAAGCAGACAAGCAGGAGTAAGGGTGTTATCTCTTAGGAGAGCCCCGAACTTGGGTACATCGTGGTGTCCTTCACCGTGCTTGTGCCCAACCCGTTTCCAGCACCATCGACATAGTTCTCCCTCGAGTCTTCCCCTCTCTTTAGCCATCCCTATGCCATCTGTTGTTACTAAACGACGACACAAACATTGTCCTCAAAGACGTTTTTAAGTTTGACAAGAGAGCGCCAGAATTGTGAGCCTCCCACGGCAACGTAAACAAAGGAGAAGAGAAGGGAAAATATTTGGACTTTAGGATAGACAGCCAAACCGTGTGGTCTAGGGTAGTGAAAATTTTCCACCACTACTTAACTATAAAACATTTATTCATGGTGGGGTATCCACAATATCGAAGCCGCCAACTTTTTTTTTTGGTTTGCACATAGTTTTCCAGTTAACCCACCGGTACTTGCATATACATTGATCCAGCAAAAATAATCAATAAGCTAATCCGTGCAGCACGAGACCTCTCTGTCGTGCACGATAGAAAATGCTCATAGAAAATCTTATCTCCAATACTAGTGTGCTGTACAACTGAAAAACGAAAACTCCTGGTTTGTGACGCTGTAAGTACGAACTGCACTGTATTTCTGAAATTCTCAGCCAAGACCAATACAAACTATTATCACATCCAATTACATTTATGTGCTGCAGGAGTACACTCCCTTGGAGGATTATTGGTGATGCGACTCAAACAGTTGGCAAGCTCAGCAACGGCGGGAAGCCGAAGTACGGCCGCCAGCCGTCGCTGACGCCGCCGGAGCACCGTGCCCGGCAGACCCTCTCCAGCTCGAGACGCTCGACGTCGATCTTGAACAGCTCAACGTCCCGGCTATAGTGGCTCGACATGAACGGCCGCGCCGAGTCTTGGTTGACTTCGATGATCAAGCACCCGTTGGCCGCGCCGCGGATGCAGAAAGGCCGGCCGTGCGCCGTCGACCACGGCAGCGGGATTGTCTTCTCGAGCCGCCACGACGGCTTGCCGTCACCGTCGGCATCGTGGATCGTGTAGTAGTTGAGGCTGGCGTTGCCGTTGGCGTGGTAGAAGTCGTGCGCGAACACGCCGAGGGCGCCGTCCGCGCCTTCGACGACGGCCACGTTCTCTTCCCAGAACCTGGCCGGCGCCGGGATCTCCTGGACGGAGAGCTCCATGGCGCTGACGTCGAGCACCAGCCAGCGGTTGGTGAGGCAGTCCGGCCAGTAGAAGCGGCCGTGCGCGTAGTGGCGCCGGTTCCAGACCGCGTGCACCGGGCAAGAGAAGGGCGACCGGTGGCGCCTCCACACGAAGCAGTCCGGCGACGGCAGCGCGCGCCAGCGCCCGTCGCGCGACGAGAAGGCGAGCGCCACGACCTTTCTTGGGCACCGCGCCGTCCAGATGACGACGAACGAGGGCGACTCCTCCTTGTCCTTGTACTCCGCGGCGTTGGCCGGCGCGAGGAAGGGCTCGCACCAGCGCCGGCCGCCGAGGACGCCGAGCGGGTTGCTGGCAAGGGTGGCGAGGTCCTCCGGGATGGGCGGGAGCAGGAGGTAGCGGCGGGACAAGGGGTCGCATACGGCGAGATCCGTGACGATGGCGCTGTCCAAGGAGGAGCAGGAGGACGCCCGGTCGAGCAGGAAGCGTCCGTCCCGGTAGTCCCGCACGATCCACGCGGGGTGCTCCGCGCCGGGGGAAGCATCGGGCGGCGCCGGGAGGAACGCGAAGGAGAAGTCCGCGGCTCCGGCGACGTCGCGAGCGGCCGCCGCGGCCGGATGGGGCGCCTCGGAAGGGTGGAAGGTGCCTCCCGAGTCCCCCGACGCGGGGACCGAGGAGAAGACCCCGAGGAAGGGCACCTCCGCGTCCGGGTGGAGCGCGCGGTGGCGGCGGAGGAAGCGCGGGGAGGAGACGAGGAGGCGGAAGGAGGCGCAGGCCGCGGCGGCGCGCACGAGCGAGGAGGGGCACGGCAGTCGGAGCAGGATCTCGTGTACGACGTCGTCGGGCGCCTCCCGGAACGGCTCCCCGACGACGAGGGCCATGGGCATGGGAGCTCGGCGGAGCTTCTCTCTGTGTGGAGCTTGGCCCATCAGCCATGACATTGTGCTCCTACGATATTGTGCTAAAAAACAATGCATTGCAAAATTCCTTAAAACACCTGCAAATAATTAACATTTTTAACCATTTACAGTAACATGAAAGATTAAAAATATTTAAATCGGTACAAACTCCTGATTTTTTACGAACAGAAATCAACCTAATGTCTGAGGGAGTATGGATATCTACCATGTCGATGTCGAACACCGAGACTCAACTCTTAAACCCCTCCGCCTCATTCGTTCCAAAATCTTCTGGGCCACAATTACTCAAGTTGATCGATCACCCGCCAACCAGCATTGATGGTGATGCGCCGACTTAGAATTCTACTTTGACGTTGTCTGCATAGAAGCATCATCGATCTGCGTATCCCGACTATCAGAAATCATCTAGCCACGTACGCAAACTCTATGCCTTCGAGCCCATTCTCTCACTATCTGCCTTCACCATCCAAACTCTATACCTCTTACCTAGAATGAAGTTCGCGCTGCGAACGCCCCATGCAAGGTATGCATTAAGGCGAGCCAATCTAAAAGCTCTCCCAAGCTGACCTTGGAGGAGGAGGAGATGAACGAGGAGGCACCCACAAAGGTGGCGGTGGTTGTCCACGTCGCGTCGATATCCGCTTTTGGACTACTGCATGCGGAGCAACATCGCACCCTGATACTCCTAGAGGAGTATCGAATGGTGGTGGATCAACTAGAGTCAGAAACACGCCCTAGGTTGCCACCACAATCATCATCGAGGAGGATCCAAACGAAGCTGACGTCAATCGGGACATCCTTGCCTCTACCACGAGCGCTGGCAGCTCCGCGTCAACGAGGTGGAGCACACACAACTCTTCGAGGGGTTGGAGGCGAAGGATGATGGCGCCAGATCAACAAGTTAATGATGCCAAAGAGGCATGAGTCACCTCCACCTTGTTCGCACCAGCCGCCAACAACGACGAGTCCGAGCCATCCAGACGGGGAAGAAGTAGAGCTTTTTTATTTTTTGAAGGGTCTTTTGCTATATAAAAATTGATTTTTAAAACCAATTGAAATTTGATGCCCACTTTTATTTGATTACTCCCTTTAGATGATTGGCTCCCGATCCACTGCCCGCATAGACGCTCAAACATATCTGCGAACATTTGATGATTTACAACAAGTGCTCGACATTGGATATGTCATTATGGTCCCACGAGACGTGAGGGGAGCGCGTGCAATAGTTTATCCTAAAGAGGTTCTATGGGCCCATCGGCCATGAAGACACAGTGTGTGGAACCATTGAAGATCATGGGCTGACAGGTAATCAGAAAGAGCCTTCTTCGTTGAGGTGCGGTGGCCGGAGCATGACACACCATCCACAGTGTGTTTGATCCCATAGAAAACTAAAACAATGCTGACGTTTGATGTTGGAATAGTTGACCTCTGAATTCTTGTTAGACAAGACTCTTAACATGTTATCAATCTATGATTGAATGGTAAGAAACATAGTGCTATCTTTCATTTCAACAAGGTTTAAATGTAGGTATAATATTTTGATGTCTTATACTCCCTCCGTTTCAAAATAACTGTCGTATCCTTGGTACAACTTTGTACTAGAGTTAGTACAAAGTTGAGTCAGTTATTTTGGAACGAAGGCAGTAAAGTGCAAATACTTTTTCAGTGAAAGAAGACGTTTCAAAGCGGAATATCCAATTGTACAAAATATTTTTCAGTGGAACATCCAAAATATTTGGACCAGTTTAGGCACCTGAATTTCTCAAACTAGAATTAACTGAGGGAGGTATGATGGAGTTCAAATGTCTATCACGTCGAACATTGGCATCCGGGATCCACCCTGAACCCCCCCCCCCGCTCGCATTGTCCATTCCAAAACTCTCTGGGTCTCACTCGACGTATGATGGCACTGAAGTAGTGCTCCTCGTTGGCTACCCTAAGTGGAAGATACCAAGGTTATCATATCAGGAGGACTCTGAATTCTGCGAGTAGGTGTCAACAGCGCCAGATATTAAGTTGTTGGATGGAGATGAGGTTGACGTGGACCTGCACATACAACAGATAACTTTGCTCCCAACAAGTTCACAGAGGTTGTCAATCTTTCCGGCCTTGTTGTTTACAAAGGATTAAACGCAAGGGGATTATGATAGTGATAATTGCAACTGAAAGTAAAAAAAGTAAATAAAGTGGAGGTGCAAACAGTGGTGGAAATATGGACCGGGGTCCCATGATGTTCACTAGTGATGTCTCTCTCCCAAAAGACGATAAATAACTATGCAAGGTGAACAAATTATAGCTGGGAAATTGACAGGATTAGAAACGCACCGTAATGCTAACTATGCTACAAAAGAAAGGAAGAGGCTCAAAAGCATGGGCAGTACGCCAAGACAAGTAGACCGAAATTCATCTGCATCTACTCACTAATCATCCACCTTGAGATATCTATCCAGAACATCTCGCTGGTATTAAGTTACGAGCCCCACCCAAAGTGTAAATCCAAATCAGCCGACAACTGCATTATAGAAGCTTTCAAACAAGTGAACCTAGATGACACCACTGCCACCTTTGATAGTAGCGACATTGATTTTGATAGTTGCACCCTTTCTGAAGTTATTAGCTTAGTACACAAAATATCCAGAGACCCCCACACTAGCACACTAAATCTTGCCTTCACGGAGAATATTACCAATGCTCTCATTAAAGCTAGGGAGGAGAAGCTTAGGGTAGAAGCCTCCATACCTAGGAAGCTAGAAGATGGTTGGGATCCTCTGATCAAAATTAAATTAATTAACTTCTCTTGCTATGCTTTATGTGATTTTGGAGCTAGTACCTCCGTTATGCACAAAAGAATGTATGATATGTTTGAATTGAAACCTTTTGATCCTTGTTCTTTTGGTGTTCGTCTCGTTGATTCTTCCGTAAAGAAACCTTTGGGGAAGATTGACGATGTTCTTATCATTGTCAATGAAAATTATGTTCCCGTTGATTTTACTATTATGGACATTGAGTGTGAGCCCTTGTGTCCAATTATTTTGGGACGTCCTTTTCTTCGCACCGTTGGTGCTGTCATTGATATGAAAGAGGGGAATATAAAATTTCAATTCCCTCTCAAAAAGGGGATGTAACACTTCCCTAGGAAGAAGATTAAGTTACCATTTGAGTCCGTTACACGGGCTAGCTATTCTCTTTCACTTGATAAAACTTGATCTTTTTGCTTCTTGCCTAGCTTAAAGGCGTAAAAGAAAGTGCTTGTTGGGAGGCACCCCAAGATGTTTTTCCTTCTGTTTTTAGTGGTCTTGATGATTGTTACTACTTTAGCAACATCATTGTATCTTTATTTTCAAGCTTTCGGCCAAGTTTAGCCTCCGATTGCAAGAAAGTTCAAAAGTTGTGACATGCTGTCCAGAAAACAGATTCTTTCAATGGACGGAAAAAATTCAAGATAAATCACCAGATCATCTTTTTTATCTGAATTTTTTATAGCATGCTCTATACAATTACCTTTCGAGCATATGTCCTGAGTTTTTTTTATTTGAGTTGCAGAAGTACCCCAAAAAAATTATTTACTACATGCTGGTATGTTTTTCATAGATTTTGCCACATTTTTCCTTTCCTCAGTTTTGCAAGTCTTGCGCTAGCTTTTTCTTTGCAGAAACTTTTTGGCGGTCTTGAGAAATAGTAACCCTTCAAGAAAATATTTATTTCAGTTGAGGCAAATTGTTTATTTATGGGTACTAACGTCTCTATTACGTTTATGATGAGTTATGTATGAAGGGAGTTTTCAAGTGTGCGAGGGAAGATGATGAAAGAAGATCCGGGAGTGTCAAACGTTCAAGCTTGGGGATGCCCCCATGCATCCCCAAGAAATATTCAAGGAGACTCAAGTGTCTAAGATTGGGGATGCCCCCGTGCATCCCCTTCTCCATCAACAATTATCAGTTCGTCCCTCGTTCCACTATATTTTTACCACTTCATGCATTATGTGCTATGCTTGGAGCGTCTTGCTCTTTAGTTTTATTTAGCTTTGTTTGCTGTTCATAACAAGTTAGAACCCAGCTTTCTTTGTGTGGGAGAGAAACACACTCCACTTTAAACTAGAACACATCATAGGATTTTCATGGTTATCTTTCTTTTGTTGTGTGTTCTTTACTTTTCGTAGCTGCTGTCATCTTTAGCTCTTAGTTTTCATGCTTATCTTTTCAAGATCTTTTTGTTTAGTTTGTTGCTGGAACTCTCTTTAGTTTTCATGTTATCTTGTTTAGAGAGTTGGCTTGTTGCACTGAGTTGTGTCTTGACTTAAACTAGGTAATTGAGGTTACTATTCAATTGTACTAGTAACTTGCAATAGTTTTGAGGTATTATTGTGAGTAATGTTTGAACTTTTGGTGTCAAGAGATCTAGCCTATTAGTGATAGATGTCGTATTTTGGGAAATTCGTGTTTATTTTTGAAAAACTACAAAAACTAAATGAGAACTCTAGCTACTAGATGGATCACTAATCCTTGGAGGGATCGGATATTAGAGTACACTCACGTACCATGAGTCGGGGATGCGCAAGGATAACCAAAACCCCATACACTCCTCCTCGGGGTACTTGTCCCTTTGTGTACCTTTTGATTAGATTGAGAGTTACCGATAATAAGTGCATGAGTTCTTCGGACTAATGTAAGTATTCGAAAGTTGACACTTCCACCTTCCCATATTTGCTAGCCTCTTCGGTACCGTGCATTGCCCTCTTGTCACCCCGAGAGTTGCCATCTACCTCGCCGGTGCATGCAAACCCTTGTCATGATACGCTCTGTCATCATAAACCTCCTTATATATTTCCTCAAAACAGCCACCATACCTACCTATCAAGGCATTTGCATAGCCTTTCCGAGATATATTGCCATGCAACTTCCACCTTCTCATGACTTGATCTTCGTGTCATACATGTTCCTGCTACACTGGCAGAGGCATACATTTGCATACATCATGATAGCTTCATCTTCTTTATGTTGAGTACTTTTGTAAAGTGTGAAAGATCTCCTATACTCCTTGTAAAATAGAGTGTTGCCCCTAAGTGGCAAAAAGATCCCAAAGAGGACAAATTTAAAAGATCCCAAAGAGGACAAATTTAAAAGATCCCAAAGAGGACAAATTTAAAAGATCCCAAAGAGGACAAATGAGAGTTAAATAGAAAGAGCCATTGAGGCCACCAAAAAATACAGAAAAAAGAGAAAAAGAAAATAAAAAGAGAGAAGGGGGCAACACTACTATTCCTTTTCAGAGATCCACACTCGTACCCCCTCTTATATCTTGTGCTCCATAGAGATAATCATATATGCATATAGCTATGTGGGGAACTTTACACTATAGAACTTGGCTTGTATATTCCAATGATGAGCCTCCTCAAATGAGATCTAGGTCTTCTTGAGAAAGCAAGTTGGATGCACCCCCACTAGTTCCATTGGAAAGCTTTCCACAGCTCATATGTGCATCCGTTGCATGGCAATCCCTACTCCTCGCACTATATATATCATTTGGATCTCTCTCTCCTATGTTTTTCCTCATTGATGTGAGCCTTTCACACCTTTTTTTGTCTTCCTCCTCCACCATCTCTCTCTTTGCCATTTTAAGTTTCAATTTTCTTGATTACGCTCATCCATTCACTATTGCAAAGAGGGGCTAACACGATAATCCTTTCCCCGTCCCTTGTACGAAACTGTTTGCGATGCTATCAACGCAAATAGTATAAATAAAAAACTGTTTGGGAGAAACTGATCCGTCTGGGAAACATACCCGAAAGGCCACAATTCTAAAAATTATTGCGTGGGTGATGTAGGGCTGATGGGTCTTTGAAAATCGGTCTGGGATACCTAGAGTGAAAGCCCACGGTTGCAAAGAATGGACCACTAGCCCTTTATCACAATCATTCATAGTAACTAAAATGTTTGGAATGCCTAATCTATCAGGCACGCTTCTGAAAATCCTTTCGTGTGTGAAACAAGGACTGACGATTCGTTCAAACAACCATCCGCATGACCAGCCAGAACACCCACGGTTGCAAAGAATGAACTGCTAGCCCATCTTCACAATCATTTGTATTTACTGAAACGTGTGGGATGTGTAATCGATCAGGGACGTTTCTGTAAATCTTAGTGTTGGTTATGCACGGCACGCAGTTCCTAAAATCAAGTGTTTGGGATTCATCCTTAGAACACCAATGGTTCGAAAAAATGAATCGCTACCTTAGTAAAGCAAACGTTCTAAATTAAAACATGGTGTGCAAAGTAAAACATATCAGACATTTCTGAAAATCTAAGGGTTGGTGATGCACGTCGTCTTCTTTTTATTTTCTTTGCTTTCTAAAAGTTGTGGCTAGCTTCTCTTGCAGACGTTCGGAAATACAAAATTGTGTGCAATGATGTAGTGAAACAGAAACATGTTAGTTATCGATAATGTCTGCTATGTAGGCACACATTTTTGCAACTGCCACCCGTTTGATATATACTTGACAAAACAAAAGTTTCTGTATTGAGAATTGTCTGCTCTGCCAAACAACTAATTAAACTGAATGACTTGTGAGCATAGTAATTCGTGTCTCGGACGGATTGATTTTCGAAAGTGTGGACGATTTTACTCCTCTGTTACCATCCCAGAAAACTGAAGAAATAACATACTCCACTGCATATGCAAAAAAGGATCTGACGAAGCATATATAACATACACCTCTGCTACCATGCATGCTGACGATTTTACAGAAGGAAATATTCATACTGACGAAGTTTGCATCAGAATAGTGCGGACAAGGTGCATGCATTGTAGAGCGAAGCAACGAACAAAATATTGTATCTAAATTACCCACTGCATATGTATGCATGAAAGGATCTGAACATCTAAATCTATAACTACCTAAACCTAGCTAGGTAACCGCCTGATCGCCGCTAGCGCCAACTAATTGGTCCTGGAAGGGCTCGCGCCATTGTCTTTGCGACGACGCTTGTTGGGCGGCGGCGGCGGCAGCGACGTAGGCATCATCGTCCTCCTCCTTCGGCTGTTGCGGCTGCGGATTCTCCTCATCCTCCTCGTCCTCCTGCTGCTGTGGTTGCGGATGCTCCTAATCCTCCTCATCATCCTCCTCCTCCCCCTGTTGTTGCCGCTCTTCCGACTCGGACCACTCAAGTTCCGAGTCGGTCTTGGGCTCCGGGGCCGACCCTTCCATGATCTCCAAGAATGCGGGGTCATCAGGGCCCAATGGCGGCGATGTTGGCGGCAGTGGCAGGTCGTCCTCACTCAGATAGCCATGACCATTGCCGTCGTCGCTGCTGGAGTCGCTGGTATGACCATGCCAGTCCTCTGTATGACCCCAATAACTGATGGTGGATATGGCCGGGAGGGCAAGCGAGAAAATTTGAAGAGTTTGTGTTGTTCAATGAGGGGGAAACTGAAGAAGATGAGTGGAAAGATAAATGTGTTTGCATACTTAACTATGCCGCACGGTTATATTTCCGAAGCGACGGGCGGGTTCATACTGAATTGAATCCTGATTGACGTGTGGTAGCATGACCGGAGGGGTGAACGTAAAGACAACACACACATACACTCTGTAAATCATTGCATGTTCGATGGAGAAAATATTTGCTGACGGTTTGATGACGACGAGTCACAACATTGTAATTTTGCGTGTGGGATGGAGAAACATCTGTCATTTTTGAACGTCTGCTTAGTCTGTCAATTTTAGGAAAACAAATAAATTGAATGAACTGTGTGCGATAGATTTAAATTAAATTAACTGATTTAAGAAACTGTGGGCTAAAAAAATCTATGTCCCTCTGCCAATGGGCCCGGGCATGCGGTCGCGACTCACAACCCAGTACGACCGGCGTCATGGGGATCTCGTCACCGTGACTTGAGTCACTGCATGTGGATCCAACAAGTGGATGGCCCACCTGTCACACACCCCAAGTCACGGTGACTTAAGTCACCGAAGGTGCGTCCCCTCGTCAAGGGTTTCAGGCAACCAGCGAGGTTCTATAAAAGTCAGTAGGCCGGCCAGAGCGAGAAACCATGCATGCATCCACATCCTACACGCCATAGCAGCATTATTACTAGCCTCAAGCATGCCCACTCGCCGTAGTGCGTCAGCACAGCAAGCTGCGCGCCCACCCCGTGTCGTTGATGCGACGGATGTGACGCACCAGTTGGATCGACTCGAGAAAATCCTTGTCGAAGCTGAGTCTCGGCGCATCGTCGTGTCGGTTCAGCCGCATCAGCCGGCAGCGAGCCCCGTACGTGCCATGGATTTGGAAGAACTCCAGAGGTTTGCAGTTTTCCTCGCCGCCCTAAAGGTGTCGGCTGCCTACTCCAACGACTTGGCCCGCAGCGTCGAGACCAGGCACGCGCTTATCGCCGGCAACCGCCCGGTCGTTGCTCCGGCAGCGGCTGTCGTCAACCGCAACGTGGATACCACGGCCGCGGTTGTCAACCGCCCCGTTGAAGATCCCTCCGGCGCTCGCGGCACAAGGAACTGACGCCGAAGTGCGCCGTTGTGTTCTAAATAATGGATAAAACTTCAGTGACGCAAGTCACATGACTGTGAGGGCATGACAGGTGGGTCCAACATCTATTGGACCCACATGTCATGCACCCAAAGTCATGTGACATGAGTCACTATAGCTCAAACCCTCTGTAATATGTGCCTTTCATTCCACCATGGATAGACACGAACGCCCGTATTGTCAAAGGTCGAGTTTAGAATCGTACTCGTCTTATTATTTAAATTACTAATGCGTATGTTTTATTAAGTAGACTGGTATCCTATGCTTGGTAATACTGTATGTGGTTTGTTCAATCAGATCAATCACCAGATGTGTTATTATTACATGGACAGCTGCATGCCTTCCAGCATACGGTCTGACTGTACTGTTCTACTGACATGGGTTAAACAAATGGCTCTACTTTCTGAGCCGTCTAGCATAGCTTGTGCTAAATCAGGGCGGCTACTCCGGCGACACACATTAGTATCTATTTCCCCTCCAGTCTCTCGGATCTCACTCAACAATGGAGCGTCCAACTCGAGGCATTCCTAGCACAAAAAACACCGCCTGGAAAAACCAACTGATCGAACTCAACGAGTCGGTGAAGGTTATTCGATACGGCGAAAGATCCTCATGCCGCGTCGCTTTACGAGCGGGCGCCATCGCCGATGATGTGCCGCCCCAAGCCTCTTCAACTCCTGACCGTGGCATCCGCGTTGATTCGGAGCTAGGAGAAGGCACGGTGCAGGCGACGAGGCAAACAGGCATACGCTCATCCGGGCGCGCAGGGTCTCGCCGCGGTCGATGCAAGGACACACATTGCGCGCATGCTCGACATGAACATGAACTCTAGCTCCGACTCCGACTACACCCACGACAAGCTCCTCGACAACTACTCCGACCACAATAGTGAGTGCTCCATCGCAAAGCAGTAGGTGCGCGCTCTCCCGCTCCATCGGTTAGGACAGATGTGCGTTTGGAAGTGCACGCGCCGGCAGCCCGGCGAAGTGACCGGCAGTGCATCAGGGCGGATTCGCCGCAGTGCCACCGTTGTAGCAAGTCCATGCATTGCGCGCATGCTGGACATGGACATGGAGACCGACTCCGACCCCGACTACACCGACGACAAGCTCCAGGTCATCGACAACGACTCCGACACCGACTACACCGACGACAAGTTCCACGTCATCGACAACGACACCGACACCGATGACGAGCTCCCCATTGCAGAGCAGCAGGAACGCGATCTCCCGCTCCCCAAGTCCGGACGCCAATGCATGCTGGTGTGCACGCCCCCGCAGCCCGGCAAGGTTATCAGCGGTCCAGCCGGGCGGCTTCGTGGAAGGCGTGCAGCTGTCGAAGCACAGTTACGCATTGCGTGCAAGGTGGCCATGGACATGAAAAATGACTACGTCACCAACGAGGAGCGCTGCATCAGAAAATAGGCGGAGCGCGCTCTCCCGCTCTCCCGCTCCCCCACTCCAAACACCTTCGGATGGAGGAGTGCACACCGCAGCAGCCCCTCGAGGTTACCATGAGTGCAGTTGGGCGCCTTCGCCGCAGTGCCGCCGTCGATGCACTGCTGATGTCTACGCACGCTTCTATTCTTGTAGACTATGTTGGGCCTCCAAGCGCAGAGGTTTGTAGGGCAGCAGCAATTTCCCTCAAGTGGATGACCTAAGGTTTATCGAACTCACGGAAGTAGAGGTTGAAGATGGTCTCTCTCAAGAAACCCTGCAATTAAGATACAAGAAGTCTCTTGTGTCCCCAACACACCTAATACAACTGGGAGTTGTATAGGTGCACTAGTTCGGCGAAGAGATGGTAAAATATGGGTGATAGGTGTAGCAAAGCAAGGTAATATAAATCTGTAGTAAAAAGTGCAGCAAGCAAACAAGTAGTAAACGTGAGCGCAAACGGTATTGCTATGGTGGAAACAAGGCCTAGGCTTCATACTTTCACTAGTGGCAACTCCCAACAACATTAACATAGTCTAATCACATGATATTTCTCATAAAACATGCAATGGAGACGTACTCGGAGGTCATTCCTTTGTGGTCAAGAGAGGACGAGAATTGTGTAGGGTTACAAAAGCACACCTCAGAGTTCGTAGTTCGCATCTATGGATTTCCCAATGTCACTGCGGCCATCCAAATAGAGTACCACAATCACCACAACATATCTAAAGGATAGTCAAAGACAAGCACCAAGAGACTCTCAATCTTCAATCCACACACAAAAGAGGAAATCACTCATGAAAATATTCTTCTAACCCATGTCCAATAGACTGCTGTCACCATGGTCTCGGGGATTATACTAGATAAGATAGAGTGAGTACACCAATCCAATACATAGAAGAAGGGGAAACATCATGGGATCATCCTATATTAACATAGCCTATGATCACAATGAAGATCACATCATGGGAGAGAGAGAAGACCACATAGCTACTGGTAGAAACCTCAGCCCCGAGGAGGACCTACTCCCGCATCATGGAAGGAGGAAGAAACGTCGATGGAGATGAATCCGGGGGTACTTCCCCGTCCCAGCAGTGTGCCAGCACAGGAATTCTGGTCCCCCGAAACTTGGTGGCGATGGCGACGGAGATTGGAATTGCTTCTGGAGAAAAGGGTTCTAGAATCAGGGTTTTCGTGACGCAAGTAAAAATAAGGGCCAAGGGGGAGTCCGAGGCGGTGCCCAGGGGGTCCAGGCGGGTACCCGGCGTGGCCTACCCCTAGGCCGCGCCCACAGGCCGCCTCGACGACTGGTGGGGCCCCTCTGGCTCTCCTTCGGGCGTAAGGAAGCTTCTGGAACACTGATTTTTAATATATTTTTCCGGAATTTTTCTGGCACTTTAAGTAATGGGAAAACCTGAAATACAAAAACAGCAGAAAACAGAAACTGGCATTGTGGTGCACTGAGTTAATAGGCTAGTCCAAATATGATCAAAAGTGTATGAAAGTGTATCAATGTCATAGCAATATCACACAAAACATGCATGGAGCAAGCAAAAGTTATAGATACGTTTTGGACGTATCAACATCCCCAAGCTTAATTCCTGCTCGTCCTCGAGTAGGTAAATGATAATAAGCATAATTTCTGTGGTGACATGTGATGGTACGATTTCTCGCCCCCTCGTTGGTTACCCAAAGTGGAAGGTTGAGATGTAGACAACATCAAGTTTCCCTTAGCGAAGATGCTAAGGTTTAGTATCGAACCAGTAGGACTCCAACAGATACAAGAAGGTGGTGAAGTGAACAATGGCGCCGTTTACATCCGAGGTTGCTAACTTCACCTGGACCTGCACACACAGCAAATAACTTTTCTTCCCGACGAGTACAGAGGAGTTGTCAATTCCTCCGGCCTTGTTGTTTACAAAGGATAAAACACACGGGATAATAATGATAGTGATAGCAACGGAAAAGTAAATAAAGCAGTAAATTGATAGTGGGTGTAAACAGTATTGGAAATATGGACCGGGGTCCTATGATGTTCACTAGTGATGTCTCTCTCCCAAAAGACGATAAAATAGCCATGCGAGGTAAACAAATTGCAGCTGGGCAATTGACAGGATTATGTGCGCAAACCAATGCTAACTATGCTATAAAGAAAGGAAGAGGCTTAAAAGCATGGGCGGTACGCCAAGACAAGTAGAACGAAATCCATCTGCATCTACCTACTAATCATCCACCTTGAGATATCTATCCAGAACATCTCGCTGGTATTAAGTTGCGAATCCCACCCAAAGTGTAAACTCAAAGCAACATACAACTGCATTAAAGAACTTTGCGTAAAGTAAACAATCCTTGCACCCGCAAGTACAAGCACCGTTGTTTTCCCCCTTGTGGCAACAACACATCCCCTAGACTCATGTTTCTGTCACTCAAGCTAGTCATCAGGGGGCATGAACCCACAATCATGTATAACTCTCCCTCTTGGAGTCACTACCTACTACTTGGCCAAAGCAATAAACAACAACGGAGAACATGCAAGAATTACTCTAGAACATAAATATAAAATAGGAGAGTCAAATATATTACTCAAACACAATTTGAACATAGTCTCATAATCCATCGGATCCCAGCAAACTCAGCATAACAACAGCAGAAAGATTACATATGTGCCTCGATCATGTAGGGCGGCTCACGAGGTCTAATCCATGAAGAACAAAGAGGGGAGGAGAACATCACATAGCTACTGATCATAGACCCATGGTCCAAGGTGGACTACTCACGGTTCATCCGGGAAGCATCGATGGTGGTGGAGAAGCTATCGGAGGTGATTCCTCCCTCCGGCAGGGTGCCGGGAAGAGGTCTTCTGGTGCTCCCGATCTTGGAAGCGTGGCGGCGGCGGAACAGAGGAGAGATCGCGAAAAAGGGTTCCCGTCACGGGGATTTCACGTCACGAGGGATATATAGGCGAAGGGGGGCAGCCAGGGGGGCCACCAGGGGTCCAGACGGCCCCCTGGCGCGGCCCCACCCTAGGGCGCGCCGGGAGGGCGCCTGGGGCCCTGGTGGGTCCTCTATGCCCCCCCTGGGTGATTCCCGAAGCTTCTTCTGCGCTGATTTTTTATTGTATTTTTCCAGAATTTTTGGAGCACTTTTAATATGGGGGAAACCTGAAATAGAAAAACAGCAGAAAATAGGAACTGGCACTGGGGTGCACTGAGTTAATAGGTTAGTCCAAATATGATCAAAAGTGTATGGAAGTTCATCAATATCATAACAATATCACACAAAAGAGGCATGGAGCAAGCAGAAATTATCGATACGTTTTGGACGTATCAACATCCCCAAGCTTAATTCCTGCTCGTCCTCAAGTAGGTAAATGATAAAAGCATAATTTCTGTGGTGACATGCTAACAACCATATAAGAACTTTTAAGTAAAGCAATCAAGGCATGCAATTCAATTCAAGTCATAACAGGCAAGAGTCTATATTGAGGATTGAAACAAGCAACATAAGAACATAAAGGTGCAAGAGCTCTCGCTGTCCGTGACTCGAATGTCTCCAAATGGTGTTTGTGTGCAAGAAAGGGGATAGGGATATACGAGAAAAAGTATTTTTGTGTTGAGAACTCAATCTACTAAAGTTTCACACTTGGTCTTCTTTGGAATCTTATCTTGACTCATCCCTAGACCACTAGCCAGGTACAAGTCAAAATGATCCACTCCTTTTCGACATTTTGAGCACTCATCGAATGGATGAGGATAAGAAAAATAGTTGACACTTAGGATGGCAAAGAGAGAATATGGTGGAGGAGGAAGACAAAAAGGTGTGAAAGGCTCACATCAATGAGGAAAATCATAGGCGAGAGAAAGCCAAATGATAGATATGATGTGAGGAGTAGGGATTGCCATGCAACGGAGGCACATATGAGCTAAAAGCTCTCCAATCGAACTAGTGGGGGTGCATCCAACTTGCTTGCTCAAGAAGACCTAGAGCTCATTTGAGAAGGCTCATCATTGGAATATACAAGCCAAGTTCTATTGTGTGAAGGTCCCCACATAGCTATATGCATGAATGATAAACTCTATGGAGTACAAGATATAAGAGGGAGTACGAGTGTGGATCTCTCAAAAGGAATAGTAGTGTGCCCCCTTCTCTCTTTTTATTTCTTTTTCTCTTTTTTCTATTTTTTTGTATTTTTTTGGTGGCCTTAATGGCTCTTTCTATTTCTCTTATTTGTCCTCTTTGGGCTCTTTTGATTTTGTCCTCTTTGGGATCTTTTCCTCACTTTAGGGGAAACACTCTATATATTACAAAAAGTATAGAAGATCTTTCACACTTTTCAATAGTACTCAAATCATAAAGAAGATGTAACTATCATGATGTATGCAAATGTATGCCTCTGCCAGTGTAGCAGGATATGCAATGATACTAGCGCGTCATGTAGCAATGATTAGGGCAAGGCCCAACTAGCATGCGGCTCATCGATCAAGCAAGTAGCATGTATGACAAGAACATTAAGTCATGAGAAGATGGATGTTGCATGGCAATATATCTCAAAAAGGATATGGAAATGCCTTGGTAGGTAGGTACGGTGGATGTTTTGAGGAAGGATATAAGGAGGCTTATGATGACAGAACAATATCATGCCAAGGGTTTGGATGTACCGGAGAAGGTGGATGCTAACTCTCGGAGTGAGAATAAAGCAATGCACGACACAAGAGAGGCTAGAAAAATATGGGAAGGTGGAAGTGTTGAAAGTCCAAGTATGTGATCAGAGGGGGAGGGGGTGAATGATCACTTCAAATTTTCTACTGAAACTATTGAAGTGAAGCATAAATAGTGCGGAATAATGAAGAATAACTGGAAGCGAAACTAAATGCAGTGAATCAAAACACATTGAAGCATAATAGTGAAGCAAAAGCAATACTGAAGGTAAATGCTTGAAGTAAAACGAACTGGGACTCAGCGATGTTTGTTCGACCAGTTCACGCTTTGCAAAGCGCTACGTCTGGTTGGAGGGACTGGTGATTGAACACCTGGAGCAAAACTCTCTCCGTCCATTGCTCCACTGCACCAAACTCCTTGAGCTTGGTCAGTTCTTCACTCGTGGTTGATTATTGAGGAAATCACCGAAACCTTTGACAAACTGGACTTCGAGGCGACAATTACTCTTCGCTCTCTGAAGAACAGCTCTCTAACCGTCTAGGAGACTTGCAGTTCTCCAAGATAAAAAGGTTAGCAAGCTTTCACCTAAGTCATCTCGAATCTACTCAGATCAATGGGACTTAGGCTTCAGTATGAGGATTTTGGATTTTCCTTCGGTGGCGTTTTTGGGTTGCTCTCTACAATCTCTCTTGGAATGATCTCGGAGCAGCCGCCCGCAAATGGAGGAGGGGGCAGCGTATTTATAGTTGGCGATCCCGAGGTGCGGAATGACCAAACTGACCCGAGGTGACAGCTTGACACGTGTCCACAACGGTCGGATTTGTCATCAATGCGCAACTTTACTTGAGGAACAAGTAAAGCTGACTCACGGACTTAGTTCTGCTTCAGAAGCCAAAGAACGAGGTCTTTGCTACCGAAGCTTAACTTAGTGCACATGACATTTCTTCACTCAGGCTTCTCACTTGGTCTGGATTTGATCTGAGCATTTCTCAATGACTTCGATGTCCACAAACTAAATACCCCTCTTGATAGTACGGTTTGTCCTATGACTCAAAGAACCGAAAAAGAACTACACAAAAACATCTAAGTCTTGCGCCGTCTTCTTCATTTCCTTCAATGAGTAGAGCTTCAGGACACCTTCATTTTCGGGGGTCAACCTTCGTGATTAAGCTTCGCTCTGAGGGTAATGCTTCGATAACATGAAGACCTTCCCTGAAGCTTTATCACATGGCTTGTCCTTCAGGAACCTATGCAACTGTTTACACTAGAAAACATTGTTAGTTCCTCTACTGTCTTGTCCAACAATATCCAAAACACACGGGGGAAAAACTTTGCTTTTACAATCTCCCCCTTTTTGGACTATTGTTGACAAAACAGGCATCGATAAAAGATATTGAAGTTTTTGTGAAGGATGGGACAAACTCTAAGATATGAAGTTTTTGGCTCCCCCTGAATACAAGCATCGAAGATTTATATAAACGAAGTTAATGCTTGAGATAAATGTTCTTCGGTGGAGAGAAAAACAAGATATCTTAGCGAATACAATTGCATTGAAGATATATATCCAGGAATGTATGCAATTGTTTCCAATGACCTGTGACTTAGAAAATAATAACCACCTGCAAGATAGAAGATACGAAGCAATACTTGCAAGCAAAGGGGGTTATTAAAACTTTAAGTGTAGCACAGGAGTAGCATGACTGAAGAAAAACTTAAGTTACAACCCAGTCGAAAGGAATGGAATGTTTGTCGTAACTTAACTAAACGAAGCAAAAGAAGATAGCAAGAGCCCTTTCCCCGATGCAAAACTAACTCATCGATGCCCTCATTCTCCCCCTTTTTGTCAATGATTGGACAAAAGGTTGAGAAGAGGTTCGAGAGATCTATTACGCAGCATCAGCACCCTGAGAACCCGACGGAGCTGTGCTCGACGAAGACTCATCCGACGAAGATTGATCGCCAGAGGATTCTTCTTCGGAAGATGATGTTGGAATAGCTTCGTGGCGGACTGAGTGATGAGGTTGATGTCGAGGTCGCTGTCATCAAGGCCGTCGTCGTCCTTCGAAGTGATGGAGTCATTCTCGGAGACGGTATCAGGCCGGATGGGTTCAGGCTCGTTGACGAAGAAAACTTCATCAATCTTGTGCAGGGGAGGGATCTTCTGATTCGGGCGATCCACTGAGTCATCACGAGAAAAGTGTCGCTCGAGGTATGGATACTCTTTGTAGATGCGATCTTTACGAAGACCTTTCACATAGTTGAATTTCCGGAGCCCCTTCCAGGAATGACGCTTGAGCACACGTAAGTACTGATTGTTGTTGAGTGCTATATTGCCAACACGGTTGATCTCATCAGCAAGAAACTGCATCTGGCGCTGATTTGCTTCAATGAAGCTGTCAAGCATTTGCTGTGTGCGAAGATTAACTTCAAAATGATGGCAGTCTTTCTGGAACGTCTTTGATAAGTTTCGTTCATTGACTTCATGGCGCACACCAACATATGTGGCAAATGGATCATTGGGTTTCCTCAGAAGTTCCAAAGAGTCACGCACTGGAGGGAGGAAAAGCTTTGGATGATGGCGTGCCACAAAGTCTTTGTTCCAGCCATAGTTACATACTACTTGCAGCCAGGGAGCATAGGGTTTCAGTGTGAAAGGTAGCTCTGCTGCAAGAACCAGATTCCTAATGAAGCAATCCTCAAAGTCAAATATGTGACCATGTGTGAGCTTCATAATTGCATGCCTTGTCTCAGGATAAAGATTCGATTCTTCCGAAGCAGTACTCAAAGGAATCAATGAGTTTGACAGGATGAAGAACCAAGTTCTTGAGATGAAATTCAAATGCTTCGGGCGAATGTTTTGAGGTATGCAGTTATCAGTGGCTTCAGGATCCAACAGGGTTGAAAATTATTCTTCAGTCAAATCAGGCGCAATATGAATCTTTTCGTGGACTCCAGAATGCCTTGGGATGTTAACAATTTCCATAAATTCGGCAGAGGACATCCTGAAGACTTTGCCTTGAATCATCCGTTCTAGCGTTCATGATTTGGGTTCATTGGCATCACCAGACACATAAAGGGTTGCATAGAATTGCTTGATGAGCTCTGAGTTGAAAGGAGTGCTCAACACAAACAACCTAGACAAGTTCTGATTTTCAATAGTTTCGAGGACGTTCTGAAAGCAGGATGCAGTGGAAAGACTTCGCAAGTCCAGAAACTTGTGCCTAAACAGAACTCCTTGCTGACAGAAGACTTTGGTGTATAAGACTTGTTGTTCAGCAGTCCAAAAACGAAGGTCATCAGCAGTGCGGTCAGATGCATACGGACTGACACCAAAGAAACGATGGCGCTTCCGATGCTGTTCCAGATCGAATTCCGGGCCATGCCTTGAAGAATAACCAGCACCCTTGAAAATAGGAAAAGTTTCACGAGGGTAATTGGAGTCAAGCTGGGTATCTTGGCAGGGGCGGGAACGCTCACGAATCCTTTGAAGAGGAGCAAAAGGGTTGGCTCTTGAAGAACCAGCAGATTGAGCGACTACAAGCGCTTGCTCTTGTGACAGATTCAGAATTTGAACTTGTTCTTCTTCGTCATCATGTGCTTCGGTATCGGGCACGTGTGCTTCGGAATCTTGAACGGTCCTGGCGGGGGAAAAGTCTCGGGTTACATGGGTTCTGGATTGGGTTGGTGATGGAGCATGAGCTTCATGGGGAGGTGATGGAGGTGGTGCGGGAGCAACTGGTGGAGTTGGAATCCTTTGTGGTTCGGGGGTTGGGGCACGGATGGGTGTGGGAACACGGGGTGGAATGGGTGTGGGGTTTCGTGCAGGCGTTGGTGTAGGTGTAGGATCTCTTTGAGGTGGAGTTGGTTTGGGGGTGGTTCTTGTAGGAGGAGGTGTGGGAGTCTTGGTGGGTAGAGCTGAAGGCTTTGGTGCGGGCTTGGATGGCTTTGGCTTCGGAGCAGGAGTGGGAACGGCTTCAGGAGATTCCGGGGGCTGTTCATCACTTGTATCCATGTCTGCGGCAGAGGCCAAAGTAACCTTGCGCCTCTTGGTAGTTTTCTTCTTCGGTGAGGGTCCTGTGGCCTTTGATGGAGCAGGCTTAGGAGACGGTGGTGCAACATCTCGTTCAGCTTCGGGCGAAGCCTTGCGTTTCCTTGATTCACTTTCCATAATGGAAGCATTAGGGGTCTTCACCATGTCATCTACAGCGGCCTTAACTTTGCCTTTGTAGATTTTGATATTGTCCTTGGTGGTGGAATTGACTTCAGTCACTCGTTGAAGCAATTGCAGGGCGTGCTGTTTGAATTCTTCATCAGGTTCTGATTCAGCTCGCTTTTGATAGTTGTGAATCTTTTTCATTTCAGCCCTGTCTCTTGAATGCAAATCCTTCAGCTGACTGCTCATAGTAGAGATCATAGCTTTGATAGACCTGGAGATATACACTTCTCCAATGTCAACAGCGTCAGGATCTACAGCTGCACACTTCTCCCAAAGGGCTTCAGTGATGCCCAACTGATCCCAGAGTTCGCCTTCACGAGAGTCAGGGACTGGATGGTCACTCTGATGATCAGCTTCAGCTTGAGCTTCAGACAAAGATATGCCTTTCTGCTTCGATGGAATAGCTGAGGGAGTCATATCAACTACGGGCTTCTTCTGGCTTGCCCTAGCAGCTTTCTCAGCTTTCTTCGTTCTGAGGTTTTCTAATGAAGCCTTGCGTTTAGCTTCATGTTCAGCAAGCAGTTTAGCTTCAGCAACAGCTTTTTCTTCGTTCTTAGCGGCTTCGGCGAGCTTGCGCTTCGTCTCAGCCTTCTCTGCAGTCATCTTGGCTGAGTCCAACTCCTTTTTGTGTCTGGCAGCATCCTCATCTGCCTTCTTCTTCTCAGCTGCGCTTCTGGCATGGATGTTGCTCTCAAGTGCCTCCGCGAGGTCTTTTTGTCTCAATTCTTCTTCAGTGAGCTTGTGCTTCGCTGAAGGGATTTTTTCAGCAGACTGCTTGGGCTTCGTTGGTGCTGAAGCCTTTGCAGGTTGTTTCTTGGCGGGGTCGTGCTTCTGCTTCGATCGCTTCTCCTTGTCGGGGGCATCTGCCGGTGGCTTGGAGGCCAAGGGCTTCGTGACAACCAAGTTGGAGAGATCAATGGTGGGACGAGCAGAAGACTTGACCTTAGCATCAGGTTTCTCTCCTGGATTTTTCTTCAGTGGAATCTGAAGTCTTTGCTTCTTGGGGGGAGCAGGATCATCCGATTCGTCATCTGCTTCGAATTCAGTTTCGTCATCAGCTGCATTGGATTCATCCATGATGGAATCTTCCAGAGAAGCTTGCTCTAGTCTGGCATGTTCTTCATCTTCTGTTGTAGCATGGGGTGGAGAAGCAGACTTCTTCTTCAGCTTCTTCTTTTTCTTGCTAGGCCCTTCACCTTGGGCTTCAGCTTCAGCCAACTTGGCTGCCTTCTTCTCTTCTTTCAGCCTCTTGGCTTCAGCTGCAATTCTCAATCTTTCTTGTTCTTCTGGGTAATCATCTGGTGTCTTGAGAGTGTTGGGGTGAGGAAGCTTCGGTGGAACTGGGTAGTACAGGTGACGATTTTCTTCAGTGTACTGACTGCACATGGCTGAAGTATACTGATAGGGTGGACTGAAGGCAAACTGCATGGTCCACTTCCAGGTGGGAATGCTCTTGTACTTGTACCATCGTATAGCCTAGTACCGGCGAATGTTTTGCAAGCGGTTCTTGCGCTGCTCCTTGGTCTCTTCAGGGGGTGTGTCATAACCCAGAGAAATGCGAATTGATTCGGGGATGCCTCTGGCGTTCTTGGTTTCCTTTGTTCTTCCTCCTTTCTTCTTCGGAGCAGTACGTTCAGCTTCGTTGATGTGATCGAGATTTGGAGACTCATTTCCGAAGCCTAACTCTCCAGACATCCTGTGAAAAGAATAAAGGTAGCGAGGAAAAAAAAGTCGAGTATGGAATGAGCACCAGCAAAAGTTTCGATCCAAAAACAATTTTGACAAGAGATTCAGTGAAGAATTTTGGTAGAGATTCTGGTCTGTTCTGAGCTAGACTTAACTTCACACAATGATGATCAGAAACCCTAACACAGAACAGATGAATTCTAACCCTAATTTCTAACCTGAATCAAGATGGAAACCTTGACTAGCAGAAACAGGTTTCGCAACGGTGCAACGAGCCAACGGATCAAAGAAACCTAGAGAAATCAGCCAAATAGACTAAGAACACGGATCCAATCTGGAAAAGGAAGAACAGAGATGGAGATTGGATCGTGGCTCAGCGTACCCTAACTTGGTGACGTCGAGCAGCTACGGCGGCGATGAGCGGTGAGGACGTGCTCGTCGACGGCGTGAAGTCCACGGCGGCGTTCTTCCGGCAGTGAAGCGGCGAGAACGGCGACGGGGACGAAGAGCTCGGCGGCGCTCAGGAGAGAGAGAGGGTTCCGGGGAGATGCGAATGTGGAGGTGGGATGGCTTCGCTGGGGTGGGATGCCTTATATAGGCCGGTCTGACAGGAGCTGTCAGATCAGATCGAACGGCCCCCAGCGTTTGTCTCTCCGGATTCTACGGCGAGGATTTTGTGGCGAATCGCGAGAAAATCTCAAAGACCCGGATTTGACGGGATCTCAACAACCGAAGAATATGACCTCGACTTGAGTAAAAACTTCGATAAGAATTGGAAGCATTTGATTCGGAACTCAATGATGTTCGAAGCAAAATACTTACCGGTTCAATTGTGCTCACCCAATATGGACAGATAGAGTAAGAAAGAAAAAGAAACAGAAGGGGTAGGGTCCGAAACTTATCACCTCGAAGAAAAACCAAATGAAGCAAAAGGTGATAAGCATAGAGGACTAAAACCAAGCGAAATAAAATAAAGAAAACGAAACAAAATCAAACTACGAAACAAAATAGGTAAGCAACGAAGTAAATGAATGTATACAGAAGACTAAAGGTTTGATCTTACAGTACATGTCGTGAGTCCAATATATTGAGCTCACACCTTAACGTACAGAACCTTTTCTCATCCAATGGTTTCGTGAAAATGTCTGCCAGTTGATCTTCAGTTCTGACATGACTAATAACAATATCTTCACGCTGAACATGATCACGAAGAAAATGATGGCGAATGTCAATATGCTTCGTGCGAGAGTGCTGTACAGGATTATGGGCAATTTTGATTGCACTCTCATTATCACATAGGAGTGGAATTTTCTTCACATGAATACCGTAATCCTTCAGCGTTTGCTTCAGCCATAGAATCTGAGTGCAGCATGACCCAGCAGCAATGTATTCGGCTTCAGCAGTAGATATTGAAACACAGTTTTGCTTCTTTGAAGCCCAACACACAAGTGATCTTCCAAGGAAATGACAAGTTCCTGAAGTTGATTTCCTATCCACACGATCACCAGCCCAGTCTGAATCAGAATAGCCAATAAGATCAAACTGTGCTCCCTTGGGATACCACAAGCCCAGGGTAGGTGTGTGAGCAAGATAACGAAGAATTCTCTTTACAGCAGTATGATGTGATTCCTTTGGATTTGCTTGAAAACGAGCACAAATACATACTGAAAGCATAATGTCAGGTCTAGATGCACAAAGATATAAAAGGGATCCAATCATAGACCGATATTTCTTCTGATCGAAGGCCTTGCCCTTCTCATCTGCATCGAAGAAGCCATTGGTAGGCATAGGCGTCTTGATAGTTTTGCATTCAGTAAGACCAAACTTCTTCAGGCAATCCTTGAGATATCTTGAGGAATAAATGTGCCATTCTTCTGTTGCCGGATTTGAAGTCCAAGGAAGAACTTCAATTCACCCATCATAGACATCTCATATTTCTTCGACATCATTTTGGCAAATTCTTCGCTGATTTCAGTGTTAGTGCATCCAAAAATGATATCATCTACATAGATTTGACATACAAACAAATCACCATTATAAGATCGAGTGAAAAGCGTTGGGTCAGAGGTTCCTGGTTTGAAGCCTTTCTTCAGAAGGAAATCCTTCAGTGTGTCGTACCAAGCACGAGGTGCTTGCTTCAACCCATAGAGGGCCTTGTGTAACCTGTACACCATATTGGGTTTCTTTGGGTCTTCAAAACCTGGAGGCTGCATGACATACACTTCTTCCTCGATTTCTCCGTTAAGAAACGCACTTTTCACATCCATTTGATAAAGCAGAATACCATTGAAATTTGCAAACGCAAGCATAACACGAATGGATTCGAGATGAGAAACTGGAGCATAAGTTTCGCCGAAATCGATACCTTCGATTTGGGTGTAACCTTGTGCTACCAGACGTGCTTTGTTTCTTACCACTATACCGTCTTCATCTTTCTTATTGCGAAAAATCCACTTTGTACCAATGATGTTGTGCTTCGTGGGATCAGGTCTATCAACTAAGGACCAGACTTTGTTTCGCTCGAACTGGTTAAGTTCTTCGAGCATGGCAGTTAACCAATCTGGATCCTTCATGGCTTCATCAAACTTTGAAGGTTCTAGCATGGAGACAAACGAAAAGTTTCCACAGAAGTTAGCCAAACGAGTACGAGAACAAGTTGTAGGACGACCTGGTTGTTGAATTTCTTCAAGAATCGAGTCAACATCAACTCGTCTTCGGACTCGTGATAAGATCGAATCATTAGCTTCAGGCTCAGCTTCTGCTTCAGGATCTGCTTCAGCTTCAGGATCTGCTTCACCTTCAGCTTCAGCATTTCCTTCGTTCCTTTCTTCTTCTTCGTCCTTTTCATCATTAGCTTCAGGATGTTGATCTCCAGCGCCGCGGGCTATGTGTGGGAACATTGGACCATCATCATCCCTATTTGCTTGACTAGCATTGGCTTCAACAGGGCGAATCTCTCCAATAGCCATGGACCTGATTACTTCGTCAAGAGGAGGTTCATCTAGATCATGAGGCAAATGCTCTTTTTGAGAGCCATTAGTTTCATCAAACCTCACATTCAAAGTTTCCATAACTTTCCCAAAGTGAGAGTTATAGACTTTGTAGGTGTGAGAGTTTGAGCCATAACCTAAAAGAAAACCTTCATGTGCCTTAGGGGAAAATTTGGAGCTATGATTCATATCTCTAATAAAGCATGGAGCACCAAACACCCTAAGGTACGAAACATTAGGTTTGTTACCAGTGATAAGCTCATGTGAAGTCTTCTTCAGAAATTTGTGAAGGTAAACCTTGTTGATGATATGACAAGCTGTGTTCATTGCTTCGGCCCAGAACCTAATAGGAGTCTTGTATTCAGCAAGCATAGTTCTGGCCATCTCAATGAGAGTTCTATTCTTCCTTTCAACAACACCATTCTGTTGAGGTGTATATGCAGCAGAGAACTCATGAGTAAAACCATGATCATCAAGAAAATCTTCAATATGAGTGTTTTTGAATTCAGTTCCATTATCACTTCGGATATGCTTCAGAGATAATTCATATTCTGTTTGAGCTCTCTTAGCGAATGACTTGAAGATTTCAACAACTTTGCTCTTGTCATCCAAAAAGAAAACCCAAGTATAACGAGAGAAGTCATCAACAATAATTAGACCATATTTATTTCCTCCCAGGCTTGCATAATTTTGAGGACCAAAAAGATCCATATGAAGCAATCCAAGAGGACGAGTGGTAGTCATGATAGTTTTCGCTGAATGATGTTTCTTCGTAATTTTACCAGCTTCACAAGCACTGCAGAGACGATCCTTGTCGAATTTAACTTCGCTAAGGCCAATAACATGATTCTTCTTCACTAAGTTATGAAGATTTCTCATCCCTGCATGACCAAGTCTTCGATGCCATAACCACCCAGATGAAGCTTTTGCCATTAAGCATGTGGATACAGCAGGGCCCGAAGAAAAATCAACAATGTATAAATCTCCTTTTCAGTAACCCTCGAAGACAAACGCATAGTCAGCCTGTGAAAAGACAACACAACGCGAAGCAGAAAACAGAACAAGCATACCCATATCGCATAACTTCGAAATAGACATAAGATTATATCCAAGGGATTGGACTAGCATAACCTTGTCAATGTGCTTATCTTTCGATATGGCAACCTTACCCAAACCTAAAACTTTACCCTTGTTATTATCACCGAAGGTAATGTACTTCTGAGAAGAGTGTGATAGTTTTGCTTCGGTGAATAACTCCTTGTCTCCGGTCATATGATTTGTGCAACCACTATCCATGACCCATTCGGATCCACCGGAGACATAGCCCTTGTCGTCGATATGTAACGTCAGATGCCATGGGATGGCTAAAGTGAGGGGAAGACGCGAGGGAGAGAATGTCGATGGTGCCGGAATCGGGAAGGGCACAAACACGGTGGAGGACACCACGATGTACCCAGGTTCGGGGCTCTCCGGAGAGATAACACCCCAACTCTTGCTTGTCTCTTATATATCAATGCTCTGGCTACAATAACTTCTTCTCTATCTTCTCAGGGGAAGGTGAGCGCCGCCGCCGTGGGCAAGGCTCTCTCCTGCGTCCCTGAGGAGTAACTACAAGCAGTGAACGAACTGAGGGGAAAGTGAGTAATGGTCGTCTAGGATGAGTCGTCCCTCACGCAGGAGGGGTACCCTGGCTCTTATAGTGTGAGCCCAGGGTACTTCGGTAACTTCATTGCCGAATGGGCCCAGATGTCATCCTCTAATCGGCCTGGGCCCACCGACTGCTACTCTCCGGGTGACCCGGATCCTACGAGCGGCGGCCCATGCTGCAGACCCATAGGGCCTAGGGATGAACAGTGGAGCTAGGAGGTGAGGTCTTGTCGCTCTGTCCGCGGAATCGGCGGAGAGGTCGACACCATATCTCCACCAGATCCGCGACATGACTTGGCCTTCCTGCCACCCAGATATCTCGGGATATGGCATTTATGACCTCGTAATCATACCCCCGACTGGTGTCGGGGTCAACTTCCTCCAAGGGCAATAGGTTGTTCCGATTGCGCCTGGGCCGACTGTTAGTTCTTGGTAAGGTTGATTGCTCTGGGCAATCGGCCTTCCAAGTGCCTGTCTCGGCCCAGCTGCGGACCAACCGGATGATTATCTTGGTGAAGGAAGGGTGGACCGATTGCGCCTGGGCCGACTGCTGGCATTCGGTACGGCCGATTGTCTTGGGGCAATCGGCCGTATGTCCACGCAGCTCGGCCCAGCTGCAGCCCTAATCGGTCCATCCTTGTCTTGAAAGGTTGCTTCCGCTTGGTTTAGCCTACCCGGGTACCAATCCCCCGACAGTAGCCCCTAAAGCTGTAAAGGTCCCACGGTCATTTGACTGCGGGGCCTTTGCAGTTTTTAATCTCTCCTGATATCCTCCGACTACTATGGCCTCATCGAGTGCGTCATTCCGAGTTCGTCGACCGAATCGGAGATCACACTTGGCTGGCCAAATTTTCGTCCGATTGGATTTGGTTCATTCCCAATTCGTGTCTTCACTTTTTCGAGAAAGACATCTTTCGCCGATTTCACTCCAACGGTTACCTCCGATTCTTCCGGGATGTGATCAATGAGCCGGGACCCACGACCCACGCGCGACTTGACATAACTGCAGGTCTTGACCCCCACGTCGCACGCCTCGCCTTTTGCGCCAGGATTCTTTGCGCTGGTTTGCTGGTTGCCCTTCGTGTGCCCTAGGCCACACCGAGCCACACAGCCGCAACTGCATCCCACTCCCCTCCCCCGCCGCCCATATAAGCCACAGGGGAGGGCCTTCGCCTCCTCCTTCTCCCAAACGCCATCTTCAACCTCGAGCTCTCGCTCCTCTGCGCCATTGCCTCTCCAGCTCGAAGCTCCCTGCCGCTCTTGCGACCCAACCTCCGCGCTTCAGATCCGCTCCGGTCACGGACCCGTACGCTCCGCTGCCTCCGCGGTAACTCTTCTCCTTTGCTCTCACGCTCCTCGTCCCTCGTCTTCTCTCCGCCCGCAACCGCCATGGCGCCACGGCGAGATGTGTCACAGGCGAGCCGCGGGTGCTGGAAAGGCTCTCAGGCCACCGCCGGCGCCGTTCAGTCCCTGATCCGCGCCCGGAAGATGCCCGCGGAGGTCGAATGGCGCCTTCCTGGCGCCGAGGTCGTGCCCAGCGCGCGTGCTGGCGAGAGGGTTGTATTCCTCGCTCACTTCGAGGGTGGATTCGGCCTTCCCGCCAGCGCCTTCTTCCGCGGGTTCCTCGACTTCCACCGATTGCAGCCTCACCACCTCGCAGCCAATTTCATCATGATTCTTTCCGGTTTCGTGACACTCTGCGAAGGGTATCTCGGCTGTCGTCCCAGCATTGCCCTCTGGAAACGATTCTTCAATCTCCGAGCTCACAATGCTCGGACGAGAACTGTGGTGCCCTCCACCATCGAAGGCGGCGACCCGACATACCCGACTGACATGACCGACTGTGGCAGTTGCCTTGTCGCAGCCGGCAAGCCGAAGTACAGGAGTCCCGAGATTGTCCAATCATGCAAAAATTGGAAGACCTCATTCTTCTACGTCAAGTCTCCTGACCAAGGGCCCGATCTCCTGAATCTGCCCGAGTTCTCCCTCGCCCGGCCGACTGACAAGCACCAATGGTCACTGAAGTATGGCGTCGGAGATCGCGATGTCGATGCCCAGGTCGCCAGGGTCGCTCAGCTAGAGCAAGAAGGACTTATCCCGACCGACCTGGTAGCCGCTTGGCTTCAAGCTCGAATTCTCCCCCTGTAGCGCCGAGTGCACCGCCTGTGCGACATGTCGGGTCCTCGAGATCCCACTCGGCTCTGCACATGGCGGGTGAAGAACGAAGACCTCTGCGCCAGGGTGAGGGCTATTACATCTAGCCCTTTGCCCGAACCTTTCCACTTCGGGCTTGACTGCCTCACTCGCCGGCAGAGACCGCCTGTGGTAAGCTCCGATTGCCCTCTCCTTCCGATTGCTTTTTTCTCTCAGCTTCTCTGATTACTTTTATCCTCTTTCCAGCATTTTATTCAGTCCAAACTGATGGAAGACGGCCAGGAGGCTGGCGTGTATGCCCCCGACCGCGCGGAGGATGACCCCGCTGACTTTGAGTATAACGGCGAGGTTCCTTCTGCCGAGTCCGGTGATGCTGACGCTGATGACGACGAGTCTTCCGGAGAATCCGCCGATTCCATGGATGCCGACTTCGCTGATGCTGGGGCCGCCGACCCTCCGAGGACCGACACCCAACCGTCAGTTCAAGGGGGTACGCCTGACCCTTCCCTTGAGAAATTTTTGGCCGAATGGAGTGATGATGATAGTGTCTCAAAGGCTGATGGTTCTGATGCAGCTCCTTGCGCCAAACCTCTGAAGGTGCCGGCTAAGCGCATCTCGACCACCAGCTCCTCCGCTGGTACAGCTCCTGGCAAGGTCGCTAAAGTCGCGCCGAATGCCGGCAAAGGCAAACACCCCCAGGTGACGACCACCCGAAGGCCGACTTCCCAGGCGCCGCTGGATGTTGCCCCGCTGAGATGTCGGATGCCCTCTGGAGCACCAAGAACAATCGGGTATGCTTTTAACTTCACGCCTTGCATTTTACTGTTCCTCTTTATACTGATTCACTTCCTCTCTCTTCCTTCAGGGAACCGATTGGGCTTGATGACGTTGATGCCGACATTCCGGTCCGATCTGGCGTCGTCATCTCGCCTGCCGCATCTGCCGCCGCCACCCACAAACGGCCGCATGCTTCTCATCGCTCCTCCAAAGACGCCGAGCGCGCTGCCAAGAAGGCGCGCCTGGAGACGACTAAGAAGACTTCTTCCTCTTCTGTTGCCTCCAAGACCTCCAAGAGCGTGGCTGATCGGGGAGCTCCTGGCGACAGAGGACCGCAATCAGTCGAGCCGATTGCCCCATCTCCACCACGCCGCTCCGACCCGGTCTCCACTGTCGCTACTACACCTGCTCCGACTGCTACATTCGAGCCATCGATTGTGACAAGCCCGCCGCCAATCGTGGTGTCTGCGCCACCGACTGCCACAACTGTGCCACCGGTTGTTCTGCCCGTGCCACCGACAACAACGACCTTGCCGCCGGTCGCACTTATCACTTCCGCGTCAGCTCACCCGACTGCGCCGCCACCACCACCGATTACTTCTGGCCCTCAGGTGACGCCAATGCCACTGGCCATTCCCACTGCTGCTTCCACCGCCACTCAAGCTTTAGTGCCAACGCCGACCTCCTCTGCGTCGGAGATTCTTATGCGCTCGGTGGACCAGTTCCGGGCCGAGTATTCTCGCGCCCGTCATGTCGGCACCGGGCCTGACGCCTCGCATCGTCCTCAAGACCTTGTGACAATTACTCTGAGCCGGGTGAATGAATTTGCCGATGCCCTTGCTCGGGACCTCCAACAGCTCACCTCTCACCACACGGTAAACTCTTGACTTTCCTTTCATGTATTTCCTTTACTCGGGAGGCTTTTCTTCCGGTGGGTGCGCGCAAGCGCACCCACTGGGTGTAGTCCCCGAGATTCGGGCTGATTGGATGCTATCGGTTCGGATCTTTCACGCCTTTTGCTTTATCGTTTGCCTTCCTTCAATCGGAAGACTTTTCTTCCGGTGGGTGTAGTCCCCGAGATTCGGGCCGATTTCTTGCAACCGAGTTCGGATCTTTCATACTTTTTGCTTTATCGTTTGCCTTCCTTCAATCGGGAGACTTTTCTTCCGGTGGGTGCGCGCAAGCGCACCCACTGAGTGTAGTCCCCGAGATTCGGGCCGATTGCTTGCAACCGAGTTCGGATCTTTCATACTTTTTGCTTTATCGTTTGCCTTCCTTCAATCGGGAGACTTTTCTTCCGGTGGGTGCGCGCAAGCGCACCCACTGGGTGTAGTCCCCAAGATTCGGGCCGATTTCTTGCAACCGAGTCGGATCTTCTACTGTATCTCTAACTCCATCTTGTTATTCTTCTCAGGCCATCACGGAGGAAAAGCGTGAGGTCTTCGAAAAGCTTCTTGATGCTTACACTGCCAGCCTCCGAACTCTCTCCTAGGCCCAGCTGCAGGTCAACAATCAGTCAGCCGAGATCACTAAACTGAAGGGTAACCTCTATACCATTTCTGTTTTCTGTCCGATTAACAATTACTCTCGTACTCATATCTTTTATGTTCTCCTCTAGCTTCTACTCCCATGATAGATGACCTTCAGGGCCGAATTACTGAATTGACTGCAGAACTCAACCAACATGGCCCAGCACTCGCCAAAGCCAAGGAAGAAGCGACCCGACTGCAGGGGGTAGAAACTGATCTAAATCGGACTATCGAAAGCCTTCGCTCTGAGATGGCTGCCCTCGAGAGAAAACATCTGGCCGACATAGCTGCCGTGACGGCCACTGGTGATGGTCTTCTTGCCGAGCGAGATGCCGCCGTCGCCGCCCGAGAGGCCTTGCAAGCTAAAATGGATGAAGCGGTGACTGCACGCGATTCCATTCGGCGAGATCGTGATGAACACATCGCCAAATTTGAAGAGCTGGAGAAACGCAACTACGAAGAGACCACCCGACTGCGCCGCCGAGCCAAAGGCTTCTGCGACACCATGACCGAGATGGACGTCCTCCTTAGCGGTGAGTATTTCCTGCATCCGAGTGCATTTTCCGATTGCTTTCCTCCTTTATCGCGTTGCTAACACTTTATTTCGTGACACAGAAGCTTGGCCCGAGTCTGAAGCAGCTGCCTATGCGGCCGTTGCCAAATCCCGAGAGGAAACTGTTGCCGCCGGAGGAACCTGCCAACTTGAAGATAACGTCTGGACTCGGCATGAATATCTAATCGGCACCGAAGCCCGTATTCCTGTTATCAAGGGAGTTGCCTTGTCATTTAAGCTCGGCATCCTGAAGATTGCTGAATCATTGTGGTCACCGACTGAGCTTAAGGCTGGCCTTCAAAAAATGAAACATGCTGCTGGTTCCTCCGCCGGGACCGACAAGGCTGAAGCACAAGATGAAGAAGATCTGACGAAGGGGAAGCTCCGAATGCTACCACTGAACAGACTCGGATTCTCCTGAAGGCTATCCCTTGTCGGATCGACGTCTTGCTGAACTCTGCCGGTCGGACTAGCGCGGAAACCGCCCTTCAAACTGTGCTAAGCCGGTACCCTCAGGTGAAGCTCTCCCAACTCTACAGCCTCCGAGACAATGCCTCTGATCTGCTGGAGAAGACCTATACCAAAGTCAATCGGCTTGCCAGCTCCATGGTGAATTGGTTCTCTCCCTACGAGTACACTCCGTATCTCGATGAGGGGGGGAATCCGCTCGCTGCACCTTCGATCTCTGGCCTGGCTGAGGAGCTTTCTGATAGCGGCTCATCTCAAACATCTCCGAGATCCAAGCAAACTGGTGCCCCATTTTCTGAAGCGCAATCGGATCCGACTGCTCCATCTTCTAGCTCCGTGCCTCCGACTTCCTGAGCCATGCCGCCCACTATGTCACTTTTTGCAGCTTGCCGATATTAGATCGGTTTTATCTTATTTTGTCTTTCGACCATCTGCCTGTAAGACATAATTTTAATTCTGTCGACACCCACTGGGTGTGACCTCGATGTAATGAACGTATTCGGCCCTGGGCCTGCTACTTCTGATGCAATCCGGTTGCTTGATCTTTGCTTTTAATTGTGCGATCAACTTTGTGTCTTTGTCGGTTTCCTTTATCGGCTGCACTTGGGGATATCTACCGTATCAACCTTGCTGCCGTCATGCGGTCCGCAATCGGATCAACGGTAGCTTACCAGCCAAGGTTCGATAAGTTTTTTATTTTTTACACGACAAGATTTGGTGCAAAGGATTCTGTGATGGTAGGCGCCGATTGCTTGCTATCGGGCTCGGTGCCTTGGGTCGCGGCGCAATCGGCGACTTTGTTTTATCGAATATGCCCTTAGTGGCGCGTTTCGAATTGTTTCCCGGGAATTCGTACTGCCGGCTGCCCCAAATGCGACCCTTCTCAATGCCACAAACCATTTAGTGGTTTGCGCTTGAGCTGAGGGCCGAGTTGAGTGCCAGCCTGCAGTCCCCGTGCCTCGATGGCCTATTCGCTTGACCTCGTGTTCGGTCAGTCCCCGGGTGTGTTATATACACCTCGGGTATGACTGAGCGTCGCCGATTGAGGCTAGCTCTTCGAATGAGATTATTCAAAGATAATCGAATGCTCATTTTCAGAGGCATGATAAATTTTACTGCTTGTTTGCCGAATGGCTTACATAAGTTTGTGCTGCTCAGCTATAGAACAGACATAACAACTCGGCGTTCCACGACCGCTCCGTCTCTGCTCCTGATGTGTCCTTGTGCTTAGTGCCCTTGGTGCAGTCGATCAGATAATAGGAGTTGTTCTTGAGCGCTCGGCTGATGACGAATGGCCCTTCCCAAGGTGAAGATAGCTTGTGCTGTCCGTCTGACTTCTGAATTCGGCGCAGCACCATGTCTCCCTCTCGGAAGGCGAGAGGACGAATCTTCTTGTTGTGGTAGTGCCGCAACTTCTGCTGGTAGACTGCCAACCTGGAAAAAGCCAACAAACAAGCTTCTTCTTTGAGGTCTATGCCGTCTTCTCGTGCCAATCTGGCCTCTTCTTCGGTGTATAGGGCATGTCGAGGTGAATCGAACTCGATGTCGGATGGGATGACTGCTTCTGAACCATACACCAGGAAGAAAGGAGTGAATCCAGTCGACCTGTTTGGTGTGGTCCTCAGACTGAACAGTACTGCGTGGAGCTCCTCAATCCATGCTCCGGGTGCCCTCTCAAGTGGCTCTACCAATCTGGGCCTGATACCCGATAGGATTAATCCATTTGCTCTTTCGACTTGACCGTTTGATTGCGGGTGTGCCACAGATGCCAGATCAAACCGAATGCCCTGCTGAGATGCATATCGAGCCAGTGCACCTTTCGCAAAATTTGTGCCGTTGTCGGTGATAATGCTGTTAGGCACGCCATATCTGCACACAATGTCAGCCACAAATCGAACCGCAGTCGGCCCATCCAACTTCTTGATCGGTCTGGCTTCAATCCACTTGGTAAACTTGTCCACTGCGACTAGAAGATGTGTCATGCCACTGCGAGCTCTCTTGAATGGTCCAACCATGTCCAAACCCCATACTGCAAACGGCCATGCTATGGGGATTGTCTTCAGTGCCGATGCTGGCTGATGGCTCTTTGCTTTGAATCGTTGACATCCCTTGCAGTACTTCACTAAATTCTCAGTCGCTGCCAGCGCAGTCGGCCAGTAGAAACCATGCCGGAAAGCTTTGCTGGCGATTGCCTTTGCTGATGCATGATGACCGCATTCACCTTGATGAATGTCTCTGAGCAGCTCCAAGCCTCTGTCCTCTTCTACACATCTCTGAAGGATACCAGTTGCACTCTTTCGCACTAGCTCATTGTTGATTATTGTGTACACCCAAGATCGGCGGCTGATTTGCCGTGACTCTGCTTCGTCTTCCGGGAGGACTCCGTCTTCTAGGAAGTCTCTGATCGGCTGTGCCCATGATGGCGCGCTGACGACTTCCATTACCACTGCATTCTGGGGTGGGACTTCTTCTTGGATCACAGTTCCTTGGTCATTGGCCTCCTGGATCTCGGCCTCTTGGATATCTGTCATTTCTGCCTCTGCTTCTGAACTGCCGATTGCGGCGCCTGGCACGCATTCGGCAGCCCCTGGTGCCGACTTCTCGCCTGGAGCTGGAGCTTCATCATTGCAATCGGCAATTTCTGATGTCATTGGCTCTTCGGAGGCTGTGCCTTCTGGCGCAGCTTCTGCTTGCTCCGCCGTGGTTTTGCTCTTGTCACATCCTTTGGCCGTCTCTGGCTCGCACTCGGCAGCCCCTGGTGCTGCTGCCGAGGTACCTTGGGCACTGGATTGCTTCTTCATGGTCGCAGGTTTTGCCGGTTGAGCTTCTTTCGCCTTCTTCAAAGCTTCAAGGTCGGCCTCCGAGATAAAAATGGACTCCGACTCTGGGGATGGTATGATGGATGGCTTCTTGATGTGCTCCAACGACACACTTGGTGGGATAGCTTGCCTTGTTGAGCCGAGCTTGGACAACACATCTGCTGCCTCGTTGTTTGCTCTTGGCACATGATGGAACTCGAACCCTTCAAAATATCCGCTGATCTGCTGCACCAGGAAACGATAGCTCGCCATGTTGGCGTCCTTTGCATCCCAGGTGCCTGAGCATTGCTGTACAACCAGGTCGGACTCACCAAAGCACTCGATATTCCGGATACCGATTTCCTTGGCAAGCTTGATACCATGCACAAGGGCTTCGTACTCAGCGACATTGTTTGATGCTGCAAAGTGAATCTGGAGCACATATTGCAGTTGATCTCTTCTTGGTGAAGTGAGTACCACACCAGCCCCTAGGCCATTCTTCATCTTGGAGCCATCAAAGTGCATTCGCCAGAAATCCGATCCTGGGAGCTGCGGCATGTACTGAGTTTCCGCCCAGTCCACCAGGAAATCGGCTAGCGCTTGTGACTTGATTGTTGTTCTCGGCTCATACTGGATGCCATGGCTAGCGACTTCGATTGCCCACTTTGCCACTCTTCCGGTTGCATCTCTGCTTCCCATGATGTCGGCCAGCGGAGCCGAGCTGACGACTGTGATCAAGTGAGCTTGAAAGCATGGCTTCAACCTCTTGGCTGCCATGTACACTCCATAGCACATCTTCTGATAGTGAGGGTAATTCTGCTTGGATGCCGAGAGCACTTCGCTGATGTAATATACTGGACGCTGAATTTGCTGCGCCCTGTCCTTTTCAGGTCGCTCCACCACCATGACTGCACTGATCACCCGATTGGTTGCCGCAATGTATAACATCATTGGCTCCTTCTCAATCGGGGCAACCAAAATCGATGATGTGGAGAGCATGCGCTTGAGCTCTCGGAATGCTTCATTCGCTTGGGGGGTCCAGGTGAACTTCTCTGTCTTCTTCATCAACTGATACAACGGGATTGCTTTCTCACCCAGCCGACTGAGGAATCGGCTGAGCGATGCGAGGCAACCGGTGAACTTCTGTACTTGCTTCGGGGTCTTGGGCTGCTCCATGCGCTCTATTGATGCTATCTTCTCGGTATTGCATTCGATTCCTCTCTCGGAAACGAGAAATCCCAAAAGCTTGCCGGCTTGGACTCCAAACACGCACTTCTCCGGGTTGAGCTTGATCTGATAAGTTCTCAAGTTTGCAAATGTTTCTCTGAGGTCGTCTAACAGTGTGACTCCCTTTGCCGACTTCACCACTAGGTCGTCCACGTAGACATGGAGATTTCTGCCGAGCTGGGAGTGTGTGCACCTCTGAATTGTGCGCTGATAAGTTGCACCTCCATTCTTCAAGCCAAACGGCATAGTGATATAACAATAAGCTCCGAAAGGAGTGATGAATGCAGATTTTATCTAATCTTCCACAGCAAGTTTGATCCGGTGATAGCCAGCAGTCGCGTCCAGGAAGGACAACAGCTCGCAGCCGGCCGTAGAATCAATCACTTGATCAATACGGGGCAGAGCAAACGGATCTTACGGGCACGCCTTGTTCAGGCAAGTGTAATCTATACACATGCGCCAGGTCTTGTTCTTCTTCATGACAAGGACTGGATTTGCCAGCCACTCGGGGTAAAACACCTCCATGATAAAACCTGCTGCCTGCAGCTTCGCAATCTCTTCGCCGATTGCTCTTCTCTTGTCTTCAGAAAAATGTCTCAGGGGTTGCTTGACTGGCTTCGAGCCTGGCCGAATGTGCAGCTTGTGCTCGGCGAGTTCTCTCGGAACACCAGACATGTCTTGTGGAGACCATGCAAAGATGTCCCGATTCTCACGGAGGAACTCGACGAGCTCACTTTCCTATTTACCGCTAAGTCTAGCTCCGACTACAACAAACTTGGTTGAGTCGGAGGGGCCTAGAGCGATTTTCTTGCTGTCCTTGGCCGACTGAAAAGCCGATTCCTCATCCCCCCTCTTTGCTGGGCCGACTGGCAGTGGATCATTGCTCTGCGCTTGTGCCATTGCAATCACCTTGTTGAGCTGACGCTTCTCTGTCTCGACCACTTGGGAATCAACCAAACTGCTGCCAGCGGATGTGCACTCGAGGGACTTCCTGAAGTCCCCGGTGACAGTGATGACACCGTTTGGCCCTGGGATCTTCATCTTGAGGTATGTCTGATGTGTGTTGATCATGAATTTGGCAAATGCCGGCAATCCTAACAGAGCATGGTAAGGACTACTGAGCTCGGCGACTTCAAACCAAATCAGCTCTCTCCTGAAGTTTTCTTCTGTGCCAAATATAACATCCAGCCGAATGCGGCCCATGGGGGTGCATGACAGTCCAGGAACAATTCCATGGAAAGTCGTCCGACTGTGCTCCAGGTCCCTCTCTGTGAGCCCTAGCTTGATCATTGTATTTCTGTACAGAATGTTGATTGTGCTTCCGCCATCAACGAGCACTCGGGAGAACTTGCATGAAAACCTTGGTCCTGCGAACAGAGCGTCCACCACCAGCGGATAGTTGCCCGGATTCGGCAAAATGGTGGGATGATCTGCTCTGTCCCAGGATATAGGACACTCGGACCAATGCATGAATTGGGGAATCGGTGGCATAGTGGCATTAACCTCCTGAGCTCGGGCTCTCCGACTGCCCTTATCCGTGGACTCGCTGGTGAAAATCATGTAGGCGGCATCTTGCTGCGGGAACTGATTCTGCTGCTGAGGCGGTCCTCTGTTCTGGGGTGGTGGGGGGTGGAGGTGATAAAGCTTCTCCCTTCGCAATCCTTCTCACAAAATCGCACTGCCGTGTGCTATGCGCAGACGTCCTGCCCGGCGTGCTATGCAACTTGCACGGTGCGTCCAGCATATCCTCGAACATGTACTTGGGCTTCATCTACCCCGGGGGTCTCACATGTCGTCTCATCTTCCGACTGCCTCCTGCAGCTGCTGGATCTTCTTCATTCTGGACAGCGGCCACCTGCCGACTGCCATACTGAGCATCGGGCTGTTCGTCCTTGCGTTTGCCATTGTTCTGCTGGTTGTGGTTGCTGTTGTTGTTGCAGTTGTTCTCTCTCCTTTCCTTCCAACTAAGGCCTTGGTTCCCTGTGTCCGACTGCGGAGCCCCTGGTGACTGGATTACACCTCCAACTCCGAGCTGAATAGGGCGCATCGCAGAATCGGACATGGCGAAAGCGTTTGCCACCTTCGTGAGCTCGGCGAGCGATGTGAAATCTTTGTGCAACAGCTTGTGCTTCAGCATTGAATCGGCCAGGCATCCATCTGTAAAGTACTGAATGGCCTGGATCTCATGGACTCCTTCGCATGAATTCTTCAGCTTGATCCACCGAGATAAGTAATCTCGGAGGGGCTCATCTTTGCCTTGCACACACAGAGCTAGCTGCCGCGGGAGGTTGGGCCTCTCATACGTGCTTGTGAAGTTGTGGATGAATGCACTCGTGAAGTCCTCCCAGCAGTTCACACTATCCTTGGGCAAACTATTCAATCACGTCCGAGCTGAACCCTGCAACATCAAGGGTGCATAGCGGACTGCTACCCGCCGATTGCCTCCTGCAATGCGCACCGCCGTCAGGTAATCGGACAGCCAGTCTTCGGGCTTCACAGACCCATTGTACTTGGGCGTATCTCTCGGCAGCGTGAAGCCTTTGGGAAACTTTTCCGTCCGAATGCGATGACCGAAACATGATGGGCCAGCTTCTCCCTCATCATCTTCCTGAGCCTCCTTCTCCAGGAGCTCAATGCGATGCCTTGCATCATTCTGACCGATTTGACGAGGGCCAAGTCGAGCGCTAATTGCTGTTCTTGGCGCCGATTGCTGCGGCATGTCATTGCGCCTGCTGTTGACCGCTGGCTCTTCCATTCTTCTTCTTGCTGCTGGAGGTGGCCGATTGCTTCTGACCTTGCTCTCGTGCCGAGATGGGGCAGGTTGATGTCTGTTCTGGCGCGATGCATTCGGTCGCTGGCTAGCTCCCGCATTCGGCCTCACAGTCCCCCTTGAGACCCCAGGTTCTGCATTCTGATGATCCATTGCAACGAGCCTCTGCTCCTTTGCAACTGCTATCAGCTCACGCATTCGGCGCGACTTCTCGCGCCGCTCTTCTCCCTCCAGGTCTTCTAGCTCGAGTGCTATCTGCTCGGCTGCTCTCAGATTCTTGTCCGGTGTGCTGTACGTCGGCCTCTGGACGAATGCTGATTGCGCCGGTTGCTCTGGTTGCGCCGGCCTCCTCGGACGTTCCGGTTGCTCGGCCCCCGACAGCTGTTGGTTGACTGCCCTGCCCCGGCTTCTCAAATCTTCCAGGACTGCGGGCTCAATCGGCCGGCGCAGTCCTGCGTGCGCTGCATTGTATTCCCTTGTGATGGCTCCCAATCTGTGCTCTTCTGCCAACACTTGCTCAGCTCTGCGGGCCAGAGCGAGCCATGCCGTTTCCAGCTCCGTGTGCACTTGCTCCGGATCACCATTCCTGTTCACGGGTGTGTATAACACGTCCCACAACGCACTGATGCCGATTCGCTCTGCAGCGTCAGCTACTTACTTAGCCTTTCTTGCTGCACTTGCGGGGTCGTGATTGGTTGATGAGGACGCTCCCGCCATCATGACGTTGGCGTGCACTCGGTCCGCCTCTCCGCCAGGTGCTGCACTGCAACCCCTGGTCGAGAGCGGGTCCGTTGCGCATGAGAAGACGCGAATCTTTCTAGGATACGCCTCGGGGTAGCTGCCGATGAAGAGGCGATGACTGCCGACCTGCAGCGACACACCGGGCGGCAGGGGAGCTCCAGCCCTGTGCCGCGCCGAGTAGTCCACCACATAGTCGATTGCCCCACGCCTTAGAATCAGGCCAGAGGCATGGCTTCCGCCCGACGCAGAGGAAAATCCCGTCCGGATCTTTACTCCAGTCGATGCCTCGGTCTGCACCACGGTGGGCGCCAACTGTCGTCGATATGTAACGTCAGATGCCATGGGATGGCTAAAGTGAGGGGAAGACGCGAGGGAGAGAATGTCGATGGTGCCGGAATCGGGTTGGGCACAAACACGGTGGAGGACACCACGATGTACCCAGGTTCGGGGCTCTCCGGAGAGATAACACCCCTACTCCTGCTTGTCTCTTATATATCAATGCTCTGGCTACAATAACTGCTTCTCTATCTTCTCAGGGGAAGGTGAGCGCCGTCGCCGTGGGCAAGGCTCTCTCCTGCGTCCCTGAGGAGTAACTACAAGCAGTGAACGAACTGAGGGGAAAGTGAGTAATGGTCGTCTAGGATGAGTCGTCCCTCACGCAGGAGGGGTACCCTGGCTCTTATAGTGTGAGCCCAGGGTACTTCGGTAACTTCATTGCCGAATGGGCCCGGATGTCATCCTCTGCTACTCTCCGGGTGACCCGGATCCTACGAGCGGCGGCCCATGCTGCAGACCCATAGGGCCTAGGGATGAACAGTGGAGCTAGGAGGTGAGGTCTTGTCGCCCTGTCTGCGTCATCGGCGGAGAGGTCGACACCATATCTCCACCAGATCCGCGACATGACTTGGCCTTCCTGCCACCCAGATATCTCGGGATATGGAATTTATGACCTCGTAATCATACCCCGACTGGTGTCGGGGTCAACTTCCTCCAAGGGCAATAGGTTGTTCCGATTGCGCCTGGGCCGACTGTTAGTTCTTGGTAAGGTTGATTGCTCTGGGCAATCGGCCTTCCAAGTGCCTGTCTCGGCCCAGCTGCGGACCAACCGGATGATTATCTTGGTGAAGGAAGGGTGGACCGATTGCGCCTGGGCCGACTGCTGGCATTCGGTACGACCGATTGTCTTGGGGCAATCGGCCGTATGTCCGCCCAGCTCGGCCCAGCTGCAGCCCTAATCGGTCCATCCTTGTCTTGAAAGGTTGATTCCGCTTGGGTTAGCCTACCCGGGTACCAATCCCCCGACAGCCCTGCAGAAGAATTAGTTCTTCTTAACCACCCACAAACGAGCAGGTGACTGAGAAGATGTTGAAGCACTGGTTGAAGCAATATCAAATCGAACAGGAGTGTATTGCTTCGGTGTACCATCAAGCACACCATAAATGTAAGTCCTCTGCGAATGGTTAGCATAAGAATGAGCATATGCAATCTTAGAATGATTATTATGAGGACGATATGTATGACGACCAGTACGATAGTATTGCTTCTGCGGAACATTTGATTCGGGCACCAGAGGATCATTTCTTGTTTCAAGAGAATAGAAATGATTCGGTGGTACCGAAGACTTTCCATGCATAGTATGGTTAGCAGGCAGTTTTTCCACAAGTGCTTTCTGCACCCATATCTGCCTCTTATAGAAGCCATTTTTAGGAGGAGTACCAACATACTCAGCTGTAACCTTTCCCTGTTCATCTTTGATGAGCTTGTAGTCAGAATCAAGTGATTCGTCTACAATGGCTTTGTTCATCTTGCAATCAAAACCTGAAATGTTAGCTATATCAATTGGGTTCCCCTTCGCAAGGACCCAAACAGTTTTAGGATACTGCTCAGGTTCCCAATAGGTGCCATCAGGGTTTATCTTTCTCTCGAAACCAACACCTTCATTCTTGGGATTCCTGTGAAGGAGAGCCTTCCTCAGGATATCACATAGATACTGGTGACCTTGCACACTTTTGAACATCCCTGATTCAAATAAGTTTTTCAACCTGAGGAGTTCCTCGGTAACAGCAGGATTTTCCTCATCAGAGGCATTAGTATCATCAATAACAATAGGAGCTTTGCTTTTGGAATCAATTTTGCTTCGTTCCAAACAATCCAAACAAGGTGATTCAGTTTCATGATTTTCTTCAGAACCTTGTTGAGCCATGAGAGAGAGATTGACATTTTCCAACTCTTCATGAGCCTCTTTCAGTTTTTCGAGAGCCATTTTCCTTTGAAGAATTTCATAGGTAAGCTTCTCATAATCAACTGAAAGAAGATCATGCCGAGAGGATAATTCTTCAAACTTTTCTTTCAGAGCTTCATGCTCATTGGTCAAAGTTTGACCTTTCTCTATCGCATCGATCAACAATGTTTCTGATTTCTTAATGGTTTTGCTTAGTGAATCAAGTTCATCTTGTTGGATTGAAGCAATTTTAGCAAGTTTAGCATAGCTTATCTTAGAATCACTGTCATATGAGGAACAATCAGAAGTATCACAGTTAGATTTTGATGAAGATACCTTCGCCTTGGCCATGAAGAAATATGCAGGAGATTCATCTTCACTACTGTTGTTGGTGAAGAATGAGCTCGAAGCTTTTGCCGAAGCATCTGCTGAAGCGAATGCCAAACCAGCAACACCATCTGATTCGGATCCTGACCCAGACCTTGAGCCTGAAAGAGCTTCGGACCCAGAGGCTTCGTCTTCGGAGTTCATCTCCTTTCCCAGATAGGCCTTGGCTCGGTGAGAGCTACTTCGACGAGACGAGTGAGTCTTCGAGGAAGAACCCTCACGCTTCTTGTGATACTTCTTCTTCTTGTCATCATCAGAATCTTTCTTCTTATCTCTTCTCGAACTGGAATCATGTCTCTTGGATTCATAGCTTCTGGAAGATCTGTGGGACTTGGTTGAGGAGTCTCTGAGCGAATGCTTTGCTTTGTTCTCAGCTTCCCACAGAGGGCAATCAGCAATGTAGTGACCTGGTTTCTTGCATTTGTAGCAACAGTTGTCTTTTGATGGAGAGCTTCTTGAGGATAAACGGTGAGATGAGTGAGTGGAGCTTCTTGAAGAATAACTCTTTCTTGGTGAAGAAAAATCTTTTCTTTGGAAGCGATTGAAGCGTCTCATGATCAATGCCAAATCCTTTCCAATGCTTGCAGGATCATCTGATTCGACACCTGAAGAAGAACTTACTTCGGGTGAAGAATGACGTGAAGCTTTTGCTTTCAAAGCATGAGTTTTTCTTCGTGAACCATTTATGTCACGTTTCTCATCTTCTTCCATTTCAAAGGTAGTGAGTCTCTCAAGAACATCAGCAGCAACAAGACGTCTGAAATCAGTCCTTTCCTTGATCATCAGCACAATGTGATCAAACGAGTCATCCAATGAGCGAAGCAAAGTTCTCACAACAGAGTGAGGAGTAATGTCATCAGCACCGAGGGAAATCAATTCATTAGCAAGAGTTGTGAGTCTGCTGTAAATGGAGCTGACTTTTTCACCCTCGTTTCTCTTGAAGCGATAGAATTTGCTTTGGAGAGTGTCAATTCTGGCATCTTTCTGGGTAGAAACACCTTCACCAATTTTTTCAAGATAGTCCCAGACACCTTTGGCAGTAGGAATATTCTTCACTTCATGATACTTTTCAGGTGTCAAGTGATTGGTGATGAAAACCCAAACTACAGAATCAAGATCAATCAGTGTTGCTTCTTCAGGGGTGATGGCCTTCTCATCGGCAACAGTGACTCCATACACGACAACTTGCCAGGCAGTTGAGTTGATAGCCATGATATTTCTTTTCATCTTGTCCTTCCAGTACGGGTAGTCCTTCCCATTGAAAATAGGAATAGGTTCGCCAGAGCGAATAGCTGCGAAATACATACTTGAAAACACTCCAGGAGGTTAATCCAAAACACACAGAGTGTAGGGAGTGACTAGCTCTGATACCAAATGAAAGTCCAAGTATGTGATCAGAGGGGGAGGGGGTGAATGATCACTTCAAATTTTCTACTAAAACTATTGAAGTGAAGCATAAATAGTGAGGAATAACGAAGAATAACTGGAAGCGAAACTAAATGTAGTGAATCAAAACACATTGAAGCATAATAGTGAAGCAAAAGCAATACTGAAGGTAAATGCTTGAAGTAAAACGAACTGGGACTCAGCGATGTTTGTTCGACCAGTTCACGCTCTGCAAAGCGCTACGTCTGGTTGGAGGGACTGGTGATTGAACACCTGGAGCAAAACTCTCTCCGTCCGTTTCTCCACTGCACCAAACTCCTTGAGCTTGGTCAGTTCTTCACTCGTGGTTGATTATTGAGGAAATCACCGAAACCTTTGACAAACTGGACTTCGAGGCGACAATTACTCTTCGCTCTCTGAAGAACAACTCTCTAACCGTCTAGGAGACTTGCAGTTCTCCAAGATAAAAAGGTTAGCAAGCTTTCACCTAAGACATCTCGAATCTACTCAGATCAATGGGACATAGGCTTCAGTATCTGGATTTTGGATTTTGCTTCGGTGGCGTTTTTGGGTTGCTCTCTACAATCTCTCTTGGAATGATCTCGGAGCAGCCGCCCGCAAATGGAGGAGGGGGCGGAGTATTTATAGTTGGCGATCCCGAGGTGCGGAATGACGAAACTGACCCGAGGTGACAGCTTGACACGTGTCCACAACGGTCGGATTTGTCATCAATGCACAACTTTACTTGAGGAACAAGTAAAGCTGACTCATGGACTTAGTTCTGCTTCAGAAGCCAAAGAACGAGGTCTTTGCTACCGAAGCTTAACTTAGTGCACATGAGATTTCTTCACTCAGGCTTCTCACTTGGTCTGGATTTGATCTGAGCATTTCTCAATGACTTCGATGTCCACAAACTAAATACCCCTCTTGATAGTACGGTTTGTCCTATGACTCAAAGAACCGAAAAAGAACTACACAAAAACATCTAAGTCTTGCGCCGTCTTCTTCATTTCCTTCAATGAGTAGAGCTTCAGGACACCTTCATTTTTGGGGGTCAACCTTCGTGATTAAGCTTCGCTCTGAGGGTAATGCTTCGATAACATGAAGACCTTCCCTGAAGCTTTATCACATGGCTTGTCATTCAGGAACCTATGCAACTGTTTACACTAGAAAACATTGTTAGTTCCTCTACTGTCTTGTCCAACAATATCCAAAACACACGGGGGCAAAACTTTGCTCTTACAAGTGTCAACTTTCGAATACTCACATTAGTCCGAAGAACTCATGCACTTATTATCAGTAACTCTCAATCTAATAAGGAGGTTTCACAAAGAGACAAGTACCCCGAGGAGAAGTGTATGGGGGTTTGGTTATCCTTGCGCATCCTCGACTCATGGTACGTGAGTGTACTATAATATTCGACCCCTCAGAAGAGTAGTGATCCATCAAGTAGCTAAAGTTCTCAACTAATTTTTTAAGTTTTGAAACTAAACACGGATTGACCAAAATACGACATCTATCACTAATAGGCTAAAGATTTTGACAACAAAAGTCCAAATATTACTCAAAACAATACCTCAAAACTATTGCAAGTTACTACTACAAAAGAATAGCAACCTCAATTACCTACTTCAAGTCAAGACACAAAACTCAGTGCAACAGGCAAACTCTCTAAACAAGATTGAAAGGACGTGGATGTCACCTAGGGGGGGGGGGTGAACAGGCGCTTAAAATAATTACGGTTTCGGCTTGAACAAATGCGGAATAAAACTTAACGTTTAATTTGCCAAGCAAGAAACCTAAATAAGCTAGGCTCAACTATGTGCACCAACAACTTATACTAAGCAAGATAAACAACTATGTGATAGCAAGATATATAACAAGAACACTAAGGCTATCACAAAGTAGGTGCACAAGTAAATAGGTTGTCTAGAAGAACAACCTATGGGACAAGCAATGTACAATAATATGAGCAAGCACAAGATAAACAATATAATAAGCTTGCTCAAAGTAAAGGTAGAGATAACCGCAAGTGGAGCCGATGGAGACAAGGATTTGTTACCGAAGTTCCTTCTCTTGCGAGAAGTATGTCTCCGTTTGGAGAGGGTGAGGAGCACAATGCTCACACGAAGCCAACGAGGGCCACCCTATTTCTCCTCACGCTCTTACCAATGCAAGATGTCGTGATTCCACTATTAGGACACTTGAGGGCGGTCACCGAACCCGTACAAATGGAAACCCTTGGGGGCGGTCACCGAACCCATACAAATGCTCGGGGCAATCTCCACAACCGAATTGGAGGCTCCCGTAGCGTCCCGAAGCTTTCCACCACAATGATTGAGCTCCGTAACAACAAGCCTCTAGGTGCCAACGCACCCACGAGGAACAAGCTCTAGAGTTCCAATGCACTCAAGAGTAGCTATCTTCACAACTTCACTCACTACAAAGAATCCTCGGAGAGAACTCAAACCGATGCACCAAATGCAATGGCAAGAGCACACGAAGTGCTCAAGTCCCCAACTCTCAAATCCCACCAAAGCAACAAAAGTTACGGAGGAATATGAGAGGAAGAACAAGGAGAACACAAAGAACTCCAAGATCTAGATCCACAAGGTTCCCCTCACTTAGAGGAGAGATGCTTGGTGGAGAATGTGGATCTAGACCTCCTCTCTCTTTTCCCTAAAAAAGGAGCAAGAATCATAGGAGGGAAAGGGAGTAAGCAAGCTCAAAGAGGTCAACAATGGGGGGAAGAACTTGCACAAAATGAGTGAAGACACAAGAGGAAGAAGACCCCCTTTTATAGTCTCCCACGAATCCAGTCGTTGGAACCCATTGGCAGTCCACCAACCACGGTACTACCGCTCGGAGAGCGGTACTACCGTGGTGCGGTACTACCGCACCGAGAGCGGTACTACCGCCCCACGGTACTACCGAAGCCCAGTGCCGTGCCCACTACCGCAGAATCCAATGGACTTACGGTAGTGAGTGCGGTACTTGCCCACGGTACTACCGTGGCACGGTACTACCGCGCTAGGAGCGGTACTACCGCCCCTCAGTACTACCGGGGGCCAGTACCGTGCCCACTACCGCAAAGTCCAGTGGACTTACGGTAGTGGGTGCGGTACTCGCCAACGGTACTACCGTGGCGCGGTACTACCGCTCCAAGAGCGGTACTACCGCCCTGGCAGAACCAGGGAGCCCAGGCCACACAACAGATGAACTCCAAATGAAACAGGAAAACACTGAACTTCCACAACTTCTGCATATGAACTCCGATTAAGGCAAACTCAAGCTTGATGGAAAGCTAACGAACAGAGCTGCCTAAACACATAGAGGTGTGAAACCTCTAACCAAGAATAACCGGCAAATCTCCCGCATCGAAAATCATAAGAGAAGATGCATATGAAATCCGTTTTCGATGAACAAGAGCTTGTCATGAAAAAGACCACAAGCTCCAAAACCCACAAAGAGAAAAGCCAAAAAAGAACCAATAAAGATGATGCCAAGGATGCAAAAGGTTTGAGCTCTCCACGAATGACTCGGCCTAGCCTATAACACGGTCTCCTAACTACTACCAAGAGACCGGTAAACTAGACACCTATCTAGTCAAACCTTTGTCTTAAGCATAATCCACTTGAGCTTGATGATGACGATCATGCCCGCCTCAAGTTGGAACATCTTCCTTGATTCCGCCGGCTCGATGAAGACTTGTAGATAGCTCCCCCATACTCCATTATGGGTGAGCCTCTTTTAGGCACATCTTCACACGACCATTATCACCAAATGGTCGGCAAGCTCCAAGCATATGATATCTTCGTGATGCTCCTCTTGACCTTGCACACATCACCTTGACCAATCTTTGGATAGCTCCATGAAGAACACCTTGGTCAACACGAAATCTTCATCCTACAACCTTCAATCCACCATATGATCTTCAAGCGTTGCCTATGGACAAACCTTAAAGTATAACTCAAGGAAACCATTAGTCCATAAAGATTGTCATCAATTACCAAAACCAAACATAAGGGCACATGCCCTTTCAAAGATAAACATGAAAAACTCTAGAGAGTTCCAGAAACAAACTAAACAAAAGCTCTTAAAAAGATAGGCATGAAAACTAAGAGCTAAACATGACAGTAGCTATGAAAAAGATAAAGATCACACACAACAAAGATAATCATGAAGAGTCCTATGTTGTGTTCTAGATTTTAAAAGTGGAGCGTGCTTCTCTCCCACACAAAGAAAGCTGGGTTCTAACATGTTATGAACAGCAAGCAAAGCTAAATAAAACTAAAAATAAAACCTAAGAGCGAGACGCTCCAAGCATAGCACATAACACATGAAGTGATAAAAATATAGTGAAACGAGAGACGAACTGATAATTTTTTGATGAAGAAGGGGATGCACGGGGGCATCCCCAAGCTTAGACGCTTGAGTCTCCTTGAATATTTCTTGGGGATGCATGGGGGCATCCCCAAGCTTGAGCACTTGACACTGCTGAATCTTCTTTCATCATCTTCCCTCGCACACTTGAAAACTCCCTTCATACATAACTCATCTTAATCTGATTAGCGAGGTTAGTACCCATAATAAAATAATTTTTTCCTTACTGGAAATAAGGATATTCTTGAATAGCTACTGTTTCTCAAGATTGCCAAAAAGTTTTTGCAAATAAAAAGCAAGCTTAAGGTTTGCAAAACGAAGAAGAGGCAAAAACAGACAGAATCTGTGAAAAACAGACCAGCAGGTAGTAAAGAATTTTTTAGGGATACTTCTGCAACTCAAATCAAAAAACTCAGAACATACGAAAGTTCCGTAATTGTATAGAGAACGCTGTTTAAATATTTCATCTCAAAAAGATGAACTGGGATTTTTGTGTGTTTTTTCTAGTCACGAAGACAGAATCTGTTTTCTGGACAACATGTCACAACTTTCACTTCCCTTGTCATATGAGGCTATAAATGGAACAAAGCTTGAAAAGTAAAGATACAATGATGTTTCTCCAGTAGTAAAAATCATCAAGACCACTAAAAACAGAAGAAAAACAGAAAGGAAATCCTAAATTCGTTGTGGGCTTCCTCCCAAAAGCCCTTCTTTAAGCCATTAGCTAGGCTTAATGCAAATAGATCAAGTCTTTTCAAGAAAATAACTAGCCCGTGTGACGGACTCAAAAGGCAACTTAATCTTTTTCCTAGGGAAGTGTTCCATCCCTTTCTTGAGAGGGAATTGGAATTTTATAATCCCTTCTTTCATATCAATAATAGCACCCACGGTGCGAAGAAAAGGATGTCCCAAAATAATTGGACAAGAAGGTTCACATTCAATGTCCATAATATTAAAATCAACAGGAACATAATTTTCATTGAAAATGATAAGAACATCATCGATCTTCCCCAAAGGTTTCTTTACAGAAGAGTCGACAAGACGAACACCAAAAGAACAAGAATCAAAAGGTTTCAATTCAAATATATCATACATTCTTTTGGGCATAACGGAGGCACTAGCTCCAACATCACATAAAGCATAGCAAGAAAAGTTATTCAACTTAATTTTAATCATAGGATCCCAACCATCTTCTAGCTTTCTAGGTATGGAGGCTTCTACCCTAAGCTTCTCCTCCCTAGCTTTAATGAGAGCATTAGTGATATGCTCCATGAAGGAAAGATTAAGTGTGCTAGTGTGGGGGTCTCTAGACATCTTGTGAAGGAAATGAATAACTTCAGAAAGGGTGAAATTATTAAAATCAAGGTCACTACTATCAAGTAAAGTGGTAGTGGTGTCCTTTAGGCTCACTTGTTTGGTAGCTTCTATAGTCATAGGAATTTCTTCTTCTACGGTTGAGGTCATAGCATCACCATTAATAGGTCCTATGGGACTAGGGGTGCATTGGGTGCTAAAAGTTTGGATAGCCTCAACCACTTGGATAGTAGCAACGGTATGGTGTGTATGAAGGCTCTTAACTCTATCTTCTTCCTCCTTTTCTCTAGCCCATCTCTCTTTGAGTTTAGCCATCATCCTAATGTTTTCATTAATTTCCATTTGAATAGCATTCATAGGAGTGACCTTCCTCTCCTCAAGAGGAGAAGTTCTAATTTTAAGCAATTCTATTTCATGGGCTAAATTGTCTACCTTCGACGAGAGGTTATCTAATTTGTCTAGTTTTTCCTCTACACTCTTGTTGAAGGCTTTTTGAGTATTGATAAAGTCTTTACGCATACTCTCTAATTCACAAGTGGAGTTCTTGGTGCTAGGATAAGTGATGTTGTTCCCATAGTTCTTGGAGGGGAACGGTCTAGGATTGCTACCAAAATTACTCCTATAAGCATTGTTATTGAAGTTGTTTCTAGAGATAAAGTTCATATCTACTTGATCTTGAGCAATCAAAGAATTTAAAGGAACATCATGAGGATCAATAGGAGATTTCTTGGTAAGTAGAAACATAATCAAGTCAACCTTTTCATTTAGGGAGGAGATCTCTGATACGTCCCAAACGTATCTATAATTTCTTCTTTCTCCATGCATGTTTTGTGTGACTTTGCCATGTTTTTCTTGAACTTTCTTACACTTTTGAGCATATTTGTACTAACCTATTAACTCAGTGCACCCAGTTGCCAGTTCCTGTTTTCTGCTGTTTTTGTATTTCAGGTTTTCCGGCCATTAAAAGTGCTCCAAAAATTCCGGAAAAAATATATAAAAAATCAGCGTCCCGGAAGCTTCCGGAATCACCAAGGAAGGAGGGGAGGGCCACCACAGGGACTCCAGAAGACTCCAGAAGGGTCCCTGGCGTGGCCCCACCCTAGGCCGCGCTGGGCACCCTCCTGGCTGCCCTGTGGCCCCCTAGTGCCCCCCTGTGGCCCCCTAGTGCCCCCCTTTGGCCGTATTTTTACCCCCACGGAGGAAACCCTGATTTCGGACCCCTTTTCTCCAGAAGCAATTCCGATCTCCGCCGCCATCGCCATCAAGTATCGGGGGGACATAATTCTTGTGCCGGCACCCTGCCGGGACTGGGAAGTGCCCCCGGATTCATCTCCATCGACGTTGCTTCCTCCCTCCATGAAGCGGGAGTAGTTCTCCCTCGGGGCTGAGGATTCTACCAGTAGCTATGTGTTCTTCTCTCTCTCCCATGATGTGATCTTCATTGTGATCATAGGCTATGTTAATCTAGGGTGATCCCATGATATTTCCCCTTCCTCTATGTATTGGATTGATGTACTCAATTGATCTTATCTAGTATAATCCCCGAGACCAAGGTGACAGCGGTCTATTGGACATGGGTTAGAAGAATATTATCATGAGTGATTTCCTCTTTTGTGTGTTGATTGAAGATTGAGAGTCTCTTGGTGCTTGTCTTTGACTATCCTTGCGATATGTTGTGGTGATTGTGGTACTCTCTTTGGATGGCCGCGGTGACATTGGTAAATCCATAGATTGAGAACTACGAACTTTAAGGTGTGCTTTTGTAGCCCTACATAATTCTCATCCTCTCTTGACCACAAAGGAATGACCTCCGAGTGCGTCTCCATTGCATGTTTTATGGGAAATATCATGTGATTAGACTATGTTAATGTTGTTGAGAGCTGCCACTAGTGAAAGTAGGAAGCCTAGGCCTTGTTTCCACCATTGTTACATCGTTTGTGCTCGCTTTTGTCACATGTTTGCCTTCTGCACTCTTTATTATAGATTTATATTACCTTGCTTTTCCACACCTATCACTCGTATTTTACCATCTCTTCTCCGAACTAGTGCACCTATACAACTCCTAGTTGTATTAGGTGTGTTCGGGACACAAGAGACTTCTTGTATCTTAATTACAGGTTTTCTTGAGAGAGACCATCTTCAACCTCTACTTCCCTGAGTTCGATAAACCTTAGGTCATCCACTTGAGGGAAATTGTTGCTGTCCTACAAACCTCTGCGCTTGGAGGCCCAACATAGTCTACAAGAATAGAAGCGTGCGTAGACATCAAGCTATTTCTGGCGCCGTTGCCAGGGAGGTAAGCGTTGAAGGTATATCTTTAGATCTTGCAATTAAATCTTTTCGTTTCTTGTTTTTATTTTCACTAGTTATGCTTATGGAAAACTGCACTCTTAGTTCTTTGTTTGGGGAAGGCCTCTTTACCACGCCCGTGGTAGAGAAGTCTCCTCCACCGACTGAATGTATCCCGTTCAAAATACCACTTGGGATAGTTGAAATAATTATTAATGATTGTTATGATGGGACAGTCAATCCTAGTATTCATTTGTTGAAACTTACAGAACTTTGTGAGTTATTTAAGATTTCAGGTTTGACAAGAGGTGAAGTCATGAAGAAATTATCTTCCTTGTCACTGAAAGGAAAAGCATTGGAATGGTATAGGCTACTAGATGATTCTCACCTACGGGATTGGGAAGAGATCCAGTCTCTCTTTTACCCCAAGTTTTATCCTCTTCATGAAGTTCATGAGAATAGGATATATGTTTATAATTTCTATCCTCATGGCGGAGAGGACATATCTCAAGCTTAGGGGGAGACTGAAAACTTTAATGCTAAAATGTCCTGACCATGGGCTCCCCAAAGATATAATTATTACGAATTTTTATGCGAGGCTCTCTCGGCAGGATAAAGATTTGCTCAATGCTTCCTCTATGGGTTCTTTCACAAACGAAAAGATTGATGCTAAATGGGAACTCCTTGAAAGAATTAAACGCAATACTGAAGATTGGGAGATCGACAAAGGTAAAGAGTCAGGTATAAATTATGAGTATGATCGCATTAAGTCCTTTGTTGAAACTGCAAGTTTTAATAAGTTTAGTGCTAAGTTTGGGCTTGATTCTCAACTCCTTGTTGATTTCATCAAATCTTTTTCTTCACATCTTAATATGCCTAAGGAGAATTGGATCAAGCATCATGAACCTTTTAAAGAGATTTGCAAAGAAAATGAGATTGTTCATGATGATTGCAACATGCATGATCCAATTCCTGAAAATGAAGTTTTATATAAGCATGTTAATTTTTGTGGAGTGGATAGACCTTGTGAAAGGCCTATGATTTAAGAAGAGAAGTATTGTAAGCAACATAAGTATGAAAGAACAATCACTTGGGTCAAAGATTTAAATGAAATTGCTAGAGAATTGTGTGACCTTTATCCTTTTACTTGTGAACTTTGCTGCATAGAGGGTCACTTTAATTTTCAATGCATGAACTTTCAAAGCATAACTGTTAATCAGTTGTGTGATAACATGATCACTTCTGATCTTTATGATGAACTTATGTTATTTTTGATGTGTGAAGAGTTATCAGAAAAGACTTCTTGGCTAGATGTTAATGCCTTAGGAATTAGCAACACTTTGCAAAATTGCCATCTCTATTGTGTTGTTAATTGCCATGAAAATGATTACATAAGTAAGATTAGAAAGGAGGGAACTTTACCAAAATATAAAAATGTCTCTTATATCTCTACTAATAAAAAGGAGAGTTTCTCCCAAGTTTCCCCTATTGTTTCTAATGATAAACCAAGAATGTGGAGAAGCTTCATCTCCAACCACTCCCTCCTAAGGTAAATAAGAAGAAAAAGAAGAGGAGGAGGAAGAGGAGCAAGAAGGAAGAAGAATGGGTATCAACCTGGCCTGAGCATATTCCTCGCATCAATTTTTATCCTAACGGACAAAAAAATTTGGAGGACGATGAGCTTGATTGCATTCATTATTATCCTGATGTTAAGTCCGTAGGCACTATTGAAGATGATTTTGATTATGATATGCATGTTACTTTTTGTGATTGGGAAAATGATGATAATGCTACTTATGATCTTGAAAATCTTTTTGGTACCAACTCTGAGAGTGATGGTATGGAAAGCTCCAAGCTTGGGGATGATAGGATTGCAAGTCCTTTAACCATTAGTGATGTGGTAATTGATAATTATTTTGCTAGTAAGAATAAAGACATCATGCTTACAAATATAGTTGTTAGCAATGATAATGCTCTTCTCTACTATGATGATGTTATAACTCCTATCTATAGTGATTTTAAAGGTATCTATGACATAAGGAGAAATTATCCTTATGAAACTTGTCATAATCATGGAGGTAATTACTCCCTTGTTGAACACCATCTTCCTAATACACAATTAATCTATAGTGTTCAAGTTGTTTATGATAGTCCTACTCCCACTATTACCAATGAGAAAGATTATGCTTATGTGGAGAGTAAGAGTACCCTTTTGCATGTGGATCATGGTAACAATGCTTTATGTGATGCTTATATTGTTGAGTTTATTCATGATCATACTGGAAATTATTATGAGAAGGGAACATATTCTTATAGATATTTCAATAATATCAAGTTCCCTCTCTTTATGTTGAAGGCTTTGAAGTTGCACTTATTTTGCCTTCCTATGCTAATATCTTTATGCTTCAATGAGTTTTTCCTCTACAAGATCCCTTTGCATAGGAAGCATGTTAGCCTTAAATGTGTTTGTTATTTGCTTCTTGATGCTCTCTTTTGTTCTTCAACTTTTATTCCTTATTCCTATGAGAGCATCATTAAAATCTTAAGCCTATCTTTATGGCTATAAAGAAAGAGCTCTAGGGAGATAACCCTTGTTATCTTTAGTTTGAGCTTTAACTTTTAGTTTTTAGTGGTCCTGATGACTGTTACTACTGTAGCAACATCATTGTATCTTTATTTTCAATCTTTGTGCCAAGTCTAGCCTCCGATTGCAAGAAAGTTCAAAAGTTGTGACATGCTATCCAGAAAACAGATTTTGTCCTTGGACGGAAAAATTAGCCTAAAATCACCAGATCATATTTTCTATCTGAATTTTTTTGACAGCATGCTCCATACAATTGAATTTTGAGCTTCTGTTCTGAGTTTTTTGATTCGAGTTGCAGAAGTACCCCTAAAAAAATCTTTAGTACCTGCTGTTCTGTTTTTCACAAATTCTGGCACGTTTTGTCTCTCCTAACTTTTGCAAACCTTAAGCTTTCTTTTTCTTTGCAAAAACTTTTTGGCAATCTTGAGAAACAGTAGCTCTTCAAGAATATATTTATATCCAGTGGAATTTTTTTATTTATTAAGGGTACTAACCTCTCTAATCAGCTTCTGATGAGTTATGTATGAAGGGAGTTTTCAAGTGTGCGATGGAAGATGATAAAAGAAGATTCGGGAGTGTCAAGCGCTCAAGCTTGGGGATGCCCCCATGCATCCCCAACAAATATTCAAGGAGACTCAAGCGTCTAAGCTTGGGGATGCCCCCGTGCATCCCCTTATCCATCAACAATCATCAGTTTGTCCTTCGTCTCACTATATTTTTATCACTTCATGCGTTATGTGCTATGCTTGGAGCGTCTCGCTCTTAGGTTTTATTTTTCGTTTTCTTTAGATTTGCTTGCTGTTCATAACAAGTTAGATCCCGTCATACTTTGTGTGGGAGAGAAACACGCTCCGTTTGAACTAGAACTCCTCATAGGATTTGCATGATTATTTCCTTAGCTGTGAGTTCTTCTTTTTCTTTTCTTAGCTGCTGCTCTGTTTAGTTGTAGTGCTTTAGTCTTTCTAGAGCTTTTCTTTTGTTTTAGGTTGAACTTTCTATAGGTTGCATGTTTTATCTTGTTAGAGAGTTTGCCTGTTGCACTGAGTTTTGTGTCTTGACTAGAAGTAGGTAGTTGAAGTTGCTATTCTCTTTGTAGTAGTAACTTGCAATAGTTTTGAGGTATTGAATAGAGTAATGTTTGAACTTTTGGTGTCAAGAGCTCGAGCCTATTAGTGATAGATGTCGTAGTTTTGGAAATCCGTGTGTTTTTCGAAAACAAAAACCCCTGTTGAGAACTCTAGCTACTAGATGGATCACTAACCTATGGAGGGTTCGAATATTAGAGTACACTCACGTACCATGAGTCGAGGATGCGCAAGGATAACCAAACCCCCATACACTCCTCCTCGAGGTACTTGTCTCTTTTTGAACCTCCGATTAGGTTGAGAGTTACCGATAATAAGTGCATGAGTTCTTCGGACTAATGTGAGTATTCGAAAGTTGACACTTCCACTCACCTATATATTTTCTAGCCTCTTCGGTACCGTGCACTGCCCTTTCTCACCTTGAGAGTTGGCGCATACTTCTCCGGTGCATCCAAACCCTTGGCACGATACGCTCTGTCATCATAAGCCTCCTTATATCTTTCCTCAAAATAGCCACCATACCTACCTACAAGGCATTTCCATAGCCTTTCCGAGATACATTGCCATGAAACATCCACCTTCTCATGACTTGATCCCCATGCCATACATGCTACTTGCTTGATCGATGAGCCGCATGCTAGTTGGGCCTTGCCCTGATCATTGCTACATGACGCGCTAGTATCATTGCATATCCTGCTATCCTGGCAGAGGCATACATTTGCATCATGATAGTTATATCTTCTTTATGTGAGTACCTTTGTAAAGTGTGAAAGATCTCCTATATTCTTGTAAAATATAGAGTGTTGCCCCTAAAGTGAGACAATGATCTCAAAGAGGACAAAATCAAAAGATCCCAAAGAGGACAAATGAGAGTTAAATAGAAAGAGCCATTGAGGCCACCAAAAAATACAAAAAATAGAAAAAGAGAAAAATAAAAATAAAAAGAGAGAAGGGGGCACACTACTATTCCTTTTAAGAGATCCACGCTAGTACTTCATCCTCTATCCCTTGTACTCCATTGAGATCATCATCATGCATAGATCTATGTGGGGACCTTCACACTATAGAACTTGGCTTGTATATTCCAATGACGAGCCTCCTCAAACGAGATCTAGGTCTTCTTGAGCAAGCAAGTTAGATGCACCCCCACTAGTTCCCTTGGAGAGCTTTTAGCTCACATGTGCATCCGTTGCATGGCAATCCCTACTCCTCACATCATATCTATCATATGGCCTTCTCTCGCCTATGATTGTCCTCATTGATGTGAGCCTTTCACACCTTTTTGTCTTCCTCCTCCACCTTCTTTCTGTTTCGCCTTTTAGGTGTCAGCTTTCTTGCTCACGCTCATCCATTGCATGAGTGCTCAAAATATCGAAAGGGAGTGGATCAGTTTGACTTGTACCTGACTAGTGGTCTGGGGACAAGTCCAGATAAGAATCCAAAGGAGACTAAGTGTGAAACTTTAGTAGATAGTAGTTCTCAACAACCTTTTTTCTCTGTTTTTCCCAGTCCCCTGCTTGCACGCAAACACCATCTGGAGACATTCGAGTCACGGACAGCGAGAGATCTTGCACCTTTTGTTCTTTTGTTGCTTGTGTCAATACTAATATAGAGTCTTGCTTGTTAAGACTTGAATTGAATTTTATGCTTTGATTGATTTACTTAAAAGTCCTTATATGGTTGTGTGGCATGTGACCACAGCAATTATGCTTGTTATCATTTATCTACTCGAGGAAGAGCAGGAATTAAGCTTGGGGATGTTGATACGTCCCAAACGTATCTATAATTTTTGCTTGCTCCATGCATGTTTTGTGTGACTTTGCCATGTTTTGCTTGAACTTTCATACACTTTTGAGCATATTTGGACTAACCTATTAACTCAGTGCACCCAGTTGTCTGTTCCTGTTTTCTGCTGTTTTTGTATTTCAGGTTTTCCGGCCATTAAAAGTGCTCCAAAAATTCCGGAAAAATTATATAAAAAATCAGCTTCCCGAAAGCTTCCGGAATCACCAAGAAAGGAGGGGAGGGCCACCACAGGGACTCCAAAAGGGTCCCTGGCGCGGCCCCACCCTAGGCCGCGCCGGGCACCCTCCTGGCTGCCCTGTGGCCCCCCTAGTGCCCCCCTTTGGCCCTATTTTTACCCCCGCGGAGGAAACCCTGATTCTGGACCCCTTTTCTCCAGAAGAAATTACGATCTCCGCCTCCATCGCCATCAAGTTTCGGGGGGACAGAATTCCAGTGCCGGCACCCTGCCGGGACGTGGAAGTGCCCCCGGATTCATCTCCATCGACGTTGCTTCCTCCCTCCATGAAGCGGGAGTAGTTTTCCCTCGGGGCTGAGGTTTCTACCAGTAGCTACGTGTTCTTCTCTCTCTCCCATGATGTGATCTTCTTTTTGATCATAGGCTATGTTAATCTAGGGTGATCCCACGATATTCCCCTTGCTCTATGTATTGGATTGATGTACTCAATTGATCATGTCTAGTATAATCCCCGAGACCAAGGTGACTGCGGTCTATTGGACATGGGTTAGAAGAATATTATCATGAGTGATTTCCTTTTTTGTGTGTTGATTGAAGATTGAGAGTCTCTTGGTGCTTGTCTTTGACTATCCTTGAGATATGTTGTGGTGATTGTGGTACTCTCTTTGGATGGCCGCGGTGACATTGGGAAATCCATAGATTTAGAACTAAGAACTTTGAGGTGTGCTTTTGTAGCCCTACATAATTCTCATCATCTCTTGACCACAAAGGAATGACCTCCGAGTGCGTCTCCATTGCATGTTTTATGGGAAATATCATGTGATTAGACTATGTTAATGTTGTTGAGAGTTTGCATTAGTGAAAGTATGAAGCCTAGGCCTTGTTTCCACCATTGTTACACCGTTTGTGCTCGCTTTTGTCACATGTTTGCTTGCTGCACTTTTTATTACAGATTTATATTACGTTGATTTGCCACACCTATCACTCGTATTTTACCATCTCTTCGCCGAACTAGTGCACCTATACAACTCCTAGTTGTATTAGGTGTGTTGGGGACACAAGAGACTTCTTGTATCTTAATTGCAGGTTTTCTTGAGAGAGACCATCTTCAACCTCTACTTCCCTGAGTTCGATAAACCTTAGGTCATCCACTTGAGGGAAATTGTTGTTTTCCTACAAACCTCTGCGCTTGGAGGCCCAACATAGTCTACAAGAATAGAAGTGTGCATAGACACAAATCTCCTCGACAGAGTTTACCTTCCTACCTGTAGGAGCTCTTTCGGTGTGCCATTGGGAATAGTTGGTCATCATCTCATCGAGAAGTATTGTGGCGACACCAAGTGTAGTCGACATAAAGGTTCCTCCCGCCGCCGAATCTAGCAAGTTCCGCGAGGTAAAGTTCAAGCCTGCATAAAAAGTTTGGATAACCATCAAAGTAGTCAAACCATGCGTAGGACAATTCTTAACAAGAGTTTTCAGGCATTCCCAAGCTTGGGCAACGTGTTCATTATCCAATTGCCTAAAATTCATAATATAGTTCCTCAATTGCATAATCTTAGTAGGGGTTAGTACTTCCCAATAAAAGCATCCTTGCACTTGTCCCAAGAATCTATGATATTCTTAGGCAAGGATTGAAACCAGATTTTAGCTCCGTCCCTCAAAGAGAAAGGAAAAAATCTTAAGCTTAACAATATCACCATCTACTTCTTTGTACTTTTGCATATCACAGAGCTCAATAAATTTTTTTAACTGCAAAGCAGCATCATCTCCAGCACCGGAGAATTGATCTTTCATAACAAGGTTCAGCAAAGGAGATTTAATCTCATAAGAAGGTGCTGAAGTAGCAGGTGTAGCAATAGGAGTGTATATAAAGTCACTGTTGTTGTGACTAGTGAAGTCACACAACTTGGTGTTCTCGTAGGAACCCATAGTAGCAGCAAGCAAGATAACTATTTTTTTGGTTTTTGATAAAGAGAACTAAAGAAAAAATTGAAAGGTAAACTAACAAGACTAAAAAGCAAAGATAAAAGATAGTGTGCAACTCCCATATCTTGAAGAGTGGAGTCCCCGGCAACGACGCCAGAAATTGCTTTTGATGGTACGATTTCTTGCCCCCTCGTTGGTTACCCAAAGTGGAAGGTTGGGATGTAGACAGCATCAAGTTTCCCTTAGCGAAGATGCTAAGGTTTAGTATCGAACCAGTAGGACTCCAACAGATACAAGAAGGTGGTGAAGTGAACAATGGCGCCGTTTACAACCGAGGTTGCTAACTTCACCTCGACCTGCACACACATCAAATAACTTTGCTTCCCAACGAGTACAGAGGAGTTGTCAATTCCTCCGGCCTTGTTGTTCATAAAGGATAAAACGCACGGATAATAATGATAGTGATAGCAACGGAAAAGTAAATAAAGCATTAAATTAATAGTGGGTGTAAACAATATTGGAAATATGGACCGGGGTCTTATGTTCACTAGTGATGTCTCTCTCCCAAAAAATATAAAATAGCCATGCGAGGTAAACAAATTACAGCTGGGCAATTGACAGGATTATGTGCACAAACCAATGCTAACTATGCTATAAAGAAGGGAAGAGGCTCAAATCATGGGCGGTACGCCAAGTAGACCGAAATCCATCTACATCTACCTACTAATCATACACCTTGAGATATCTATCCAGAACATCTCGCTGGTATTAAGTCGCAAATCCCACCCAAAGTGTAAACTCAAAGCAACAGACAACTGCATTAAAGAACTTTGCGTAAAGTTAACAATCCTTGCACCCGCAAGTACAAGCACTGTTGTTTTCCCCTTGTGGCAACATCACATCCCCTAGACGCATGTTTCTGTCACTCAAGCTAGTCATCAGGGGTCATGAACCCACAATCATGCATAACGCTCCCTCTTGGAGTTACTACCTACTACTTGGCCAAAGCAATAAACAGCAATGGAGAACATGCAAGAATTACTCTAGAACATAAATATAAACAAAAATATATTACTCAAACACAATCTGAACATAGTCTCATAATCCATCGGATCCCAGCAAATTCAGCATAACAACAACAGAAAGATTACATATGTGCCTCGATCATTTAGGGCAGCTCACGAGGTCTAATCCATGAAGAACAAAGAGGGGATGAGAACATCACATAGCTACTGATCATAGACCCATGGTCCAAGGTGGACTACTCACGGTTCATCCGGGAAGCATCTATGATGCTGGAGAAGCTCCCGAAGGTGATTCCTCCCTCCGGCAGGGTGCCGGGAAGAGGTCTTCTGGTGCTCCCGATCTTGGAAGCGCGGCGGCGGCGGAACAGAGGAGAGATCGCGAAAAAGGGTTCCCGTCACGGGGGTTTCACGTCACGAGGGATATATAGGCGAAGGGGGAAGGGGGCCACCAGGGGTCCAAGCGGCCCCCTAGCGCGGCCCCACCCTAGGGCGCGCCGGGAGGGCGCCTGGGGCCCTGGTGGGTCCCCTCTGCCCCCCTCCCCCCTCTGTGATTCCCGAAGCTTCTTCTGCGCTGATTTTTTATTGTATTTTTCCAGAATTTTTGGAGCACTTTTAATATGGGGGAAACCTGAAATAGAAAAACAGCAGAAAACAGGAATTGGCACTGGGGTGCACTGAGTTAATAGGTTAGTCCAAATATGATCAAAAGTGTATGGAAGTTCATCAATATCATAGCAATATCACACAAAAGAGGCATGGAGCAAGCAGAAATTACAGATACGTTTTGGACATATCAACATGCTACCAAAGTGTCTTTCACAATCACATGACAAATGCTTATTGAGATAATGAATCTTTAGTAATTAAGTTGCCTCATGAGAATATCACAAAGAACTAAAAGTTTACAATATGATAATAAAACACCCAATAGATTAGTAGTGAGCATGGTGTGCAAACAAGACAAAGTGATACCTCGCTTGCCCCCTTTAGTGAAGCAAAACATAAATGCAGGAGCACCTCCGAAGTTTAAGTGACGACTAGATACAATGATTTCATAATAAGCGATATCACAATCATGCAGAAGACAATGGTACTTTGGGAAAATGCACATTACACTCAAAATGAGAATCATGCTCCCAATAGTTGGTGCTTTGAAGGCAGAAGGTGGAGACTCTCGAACCGTGGCTTTTGATGGCAAGGTTGAAAACCCGTGGCTGGAAGCAAAGACTAAACAAGTACCACCTCTGGCTGCCCTCTTTCGCCTATTTATTCCCCGTGACAAGAAACCCTCGGGGACGGAACCCTTTTTCACGATCTCTCCTCTGTTCCGCCGCCGCCGCGCTTCCAAGATCGGGAGCACCAGAAGACCTCTTCCCAGCACCCTGCCGGAGGGAGGAATCACCTCCGGGAGCTTCTCCACCACCATGGATGCTTCCCGGATGAACCGTGAGTAGTCCACCTTGGACCATGGGTCCATGATCAGTAGCTATGTGATGTTCTCCTCCCCTCTTTGTTCTTCATGGATTAGACCTCGTGAGCTACCCTACATGATCGAGGCACATATGTAATCTTTCTGCTATTGATATGCTGAGTTTGCTGGGATCCGATGGATTATGAGATTATGTTCAGATTGTGATTGAGTTATATATTTGATTCTCTTCTTTTATATTTATGTTCTTGAGTAAGTCTTGCATGTTCTCCATTGTTGTTTAATTCTTTGGCCAAGTAGTAGGTAGTGACTCCAAGAGGGAGCGTTATGCATGATTGTGGGTTCATGCCCCCCGATGACTAGCTTGAGTGACAGAAACATGAGTCTAGGGGATGTGTTGTTGCCACAAGGGGGAAAACAACGGTGCTTGTACTTGCGGGTGCAAGGATTGTTTACTTTACCCAAAGTTCTTTAATGCAGTTATCCGTTGCTTTGAGTTTACACTTTGGGTGGGATTCGAAACTTAATACCAGCGGGATGTTCTGGATAGATATCTCAAGGTGGATAATTAGTGGGTAGATGCAGATGGATTTCGGTCTACTTGTCTTGGCGTACCGCCCGTGCTTTTGAGCCTCTTCCTTACTATTTTGCATAATTAGAATTGGTTTGCGCACATAATCCTGTCAATTGCCCAGCTGTAATTTGTTTACCTCGCATGGCTATTTTATCGTCTTTTGGGAGAGATACATCACTAGTGAACATCATGGGACCCCGGTACATATTACCACCACTGTTTACATTATCAATTTACTTTCAGTATTTACTTTTCCGTTGCTATCACTATCTATCATTATTATCCCGTGCTTTTTATCCTTTGTAAGCAACAAGGCCGGAGGAATTGACAACTCCTATGTATTCGTTGGGAGCAAAGCTATCTGTTGTTTGTGCAGGTCCAGGTGAAGTAAGCAACCTTAGGTTGTAAACGACGCCATTGTTCACTTCACCACCTACTTGTATCTGTTGGAGTCCTCCTGGACGATACTCAACCTTAGCATTTTGCTAAGGGAAGTTTGCCGCTATCTACATCTCACCTTCCACTTGGGGTAACCAACGGGGGCGAGAAGTTATCTCATGTATCAACTACAAGATATAAGAGGGAGTATGAGTGTGGATCTCTCAAAAGGAATAGTAGTGTTCCCCCTTCTCTCTTTTTATTTCTTTTTCTCTTTTTTCTATTTTTTGTATTTTTTTGGTGGCCTTAATGGCTCTTTCTATTTAACTCTCATTTTTCATCTTTGGGATCTTTTGATTTTGTCCTCTTTGGGATCTTTTCCTCACTTTAGGGGCAACACTCTATATATTACAAGAAGTATAGAAGATCTTTCACATTTTACAAATGTACTCAACATAAAGAAAATGAAACTATCATGGAGTATGAAAATGTATGCCTCTGCCAGCGTAGCAGGATATGCAATGATACTAGCGCATCATGTAGCAATGATTAGGGCAAGGCCCAACTAGCATGCGGCTCATCGATCAAGCAAGTAGCATGTATGACATGAAGATCAAGTCATGAGAAGGTGGATGTTGCATGGCAATGTATCTCGGAAAGGCTATGGAAATGCCTTGATAGGTAGGTATGGTGGCTGTTTTGAGGAAGGATATAATGACGTTTATGATGACAGAGCGTATCGTGTCAAGGATTTGGATGTACCGGCGAAGGTCGACGCCAACTCTCGGAGTGAGACGGAGGCAATGCACGGCACAGGAGATGCTAGAAAAATATGGGAAGGTGGAAGTTTGAAATTTCGAATACTCACATTAGTCCGAAGAACTCATGCACTTATTATCGGTAACTCTCAATCTAATAAGGAGGTTCACAAAGAGACAAGTACCCCGAGGAGGAGTGTATAGGGGTTTGGTTATCCTTGTGCATCCTCGACTCATGGTATGTGAGTGTACTCTAATATTCGATCCCTCCAAAGAGTAGTGATCCATCTAGTAGCTAAAGTTCTGAACTAATTTTGTAAGTTTTGAAAATAAACACGGATTGCCCAAAATACAACATCTATCACTAATAGACTAAATCTCTTGACACCAAAAGTCCAAACATTACCCAAAGCAATACCTTAAAACTATTGCAAGTTACTACTACAAAAGAATAGCAACCTCAATTACCTACTTCAAGTCAAGACACAAAACTCAGTGCAACAGGCAAACTCTCTAAACAACATAAACATGAAAACTCAAGAGAGTTCCAGAAACAAACTAAATAAAAGATCTTAAAAAGATAAGCATGAAAACTAAGAGCTAAACATGGCAGCAGCTATGAAAAATATAAAGAACACACACAGCAAAGATAAGCATGAAGAATCCTATGTTGTGTTCTAGATTTTTAAAGTGGAGCGTGTTTCTCTCCCACACAAAGAAAGCTGGGTTCTAACTTGTTATGAACATCAAGCAAAGCTAAAGAAAACTAAAAATAAAACCTAAGAGTGAGACGCTCCAAGCATAGCACATAACGCATGAAGTGATAAAAATATAGTGAAACGAAAGATGAACTGGTAATTGTTGATGGAGAAGGGGATGCACGGGGGCATCCCCAAGCTTAGACGCTTGAGTATCCTTGAATATTTCTTGGGGATTCATGAGGGCATCCCCAAGCTTGAGCGTTTGACACTCCTGAATCTTCTTTCATCATCTTCCCTCGCACACTTGAAAACTCCCTTCATACCTAACTCATCATAATCTGATTAGCGAGGTTAGTACCCATAATAAAATATATTTTCTCTCTACTGGAATAAGGATATTCTTGAAGAGCTACTGCTTCTCAAGATTTACAAAAAGTTTTTGCAAAGAAAAAGCAAGCTTAAGGTCTGCAAAATGAAGAAAAGGCAAAACATGATAGAATCTGTGAAAAACAGACCAGCAGGTAGTAAAGAATTGTTATTGATACTTCTGCAACTCAAATCAAAAAACTCAGAACATACGAAAGTTCCGTGATTGTATAGAGCATGCTGTGTAAAAAAATCAGCTCAAAAAGATGAACTGGGATTTTTCTATGATTTTTCCCGTCACGAGGACAGAATCTGTTTTCTGGACAGCATGTCACAACTTTCACTTCCCTTGTCATATGAGGCTATAATTGGCACAAATCTTGAAAAGGAAAGATACAATGATGTTGATACAGTAGTATCAATAATCAAGACCACTAAAAACAGAAGAAAAACAAAAAGGAAAACCTAAATTCGTTGCGGGCTGCCTCCCGAAAGCGCTTCTTTAAAGCCATTAGCTAGGCTTAAGATTTTAATGATGCGCTCGCAGGAATAAGAGTTGAAGAACAAAAGAGAGCATTAAGAAGAAAATACGAAACACATTTAAGCCTAACACGCTTCCTATGCAAAGTGAATTTGTAGAGAAATAACTCATTGAAGCATAAAGATATTAGCATAGGAAGCCAAAATAAGTGCAACTTCAAAACCTTGAACATAAAGAGAGGGAACTTGATATTATTGGAATATCTATAAGCATATGTTCCCCTCTCATAATAATTTTCAATGGGATCATGAATGAACTCAACAATATATGTATCACATAAAACTTTCTTATCATGATACACAAGCATAGAAAATTTGTTACTCCCCACATAAGCAAAATCCTTCTCATTAGTAATAGTGGGAGCAAACTCAACAAAATAGCTATCACATGAATCATTCTTATCATGATGCACTTGTAAAAATTAATTCTTTATAGCATAAGTTTCATCACAATAATCATCATAGATGGGAGGCAAAGTATCATCAAAATAATTTTCCTCATCAAAACTTGGGGGGCTAAAAAGATCATCTTCATAAAACGCAACATCCCCAAGCTTATGGCTTTGCATATCATTAGTATCAAAAACATTCAAAGAAGACATGCTAATAACATTACTACTATCATGAGTGTTGTGAAAGTAGTGAAGCTCCATAGGCTTTTTAATTTTCTCTTCAAACACTTCATGTCCCAACTCAAGGTAGAGCTCATAAAGCTCTCTCACAATATTTTTGTTGTTTTCCATAAGCCTAACTAGTAAAAATAAAAACAAGAAACGAAAAGATTTAATTGCAAGATCTAAAGATATATCTTCAACGCTTACCTCCATGGCAACGACGCCAGTAATAGCTTGATGTCTACGCACGCTTCTATTCTTGTAGACTATGTTGGGCCTCCAAGCGCAGAGGTTTGTAGGACAGCAGCAATTTCCCTCAAGTGGATGACCTAAGGTTTATCGAACTCAGGGAAATAGAGGTTGAAGATGGTCTCTCTCAATCAACCCTGCAATTAAGATACAAGAAGTCTCTTATGTCCCCAACACACCTAATACAATGGAAAATTGTATAGGTGCACTAGTTCGGCGAAGAGATGGTTAAATATGGGTGATAGGTGTGGCAAAGCAAGGTAATATAAATCTGTAATAAAAAGTGCAGAAAGCAAACAAGTGGCAAACTTGAGCACAAACGGTATTGCAATGGTGGAAACAAGGCCTAGGCTTCATACTTTCACTAGTGGCAACTCCCAACAACATTAACATAATCTAATCACATGATATTCCCCATAAAACATGCAATGGAGACGTACTCGGAGGTCATTCCTTTGTGGTCAAGAGAGGACGAGAATTGTGTAGGGCTACAAAAGCACACCTCAGAGTTCGTAGTTCTCATATATGGATTTCCCAATGTCACCGTGGCCATCCAAAGAGAGTAGCACAATCACCACAACATATCTAAAGGATAGTCAAAGACAAGCACCAAGAGACTCTCAATCTTCAATCCACACACAAAAGAGGAAATCACTCATGAAAATATTCTTCTACTCCATGTCCAATAGACCGCTATCACCATGGTCTCGGGGATTATACTAGATAAGATCAAGTGAGTACACCAATCCAATACATAGAAGAAGGGGAAACATCATGGGATCATCCTAGATTAACATAGCCTATGATCACAATCAAGATCACATCATGGGAGAGAGAGAAAACCACATAGCTACTCGTAGAAACCTCAGGCCCGAGGACGAACTACTCCCGCATCATGGAAGGAGGAAGCAACGTCGATGGAAATGAATCTGGGGGCACTTCCCCGTCCCGGCAGGGTGCCGGCACAGGAATTCTGGTCCCTCGAAGCTTGTCGGCGATGGCGGCGGAGATCGGAATTGCTTCTGGAGAAAAGGGGTCTGGAATCAGGGTTTTCGCGACGAGAGAATAAATAGGAGCCAAAGGGGGCACCAGGGGGCCACCGGTCGCCTAGGCGGCCTCCCGGCACGGCCAAGCCCTGGGCCGCGCCCACTGGCCGCCTAGGCACCAGGTGGGGCCCCTCTGGCCCCCCTTCGGGCGTAAGGAAGCTTCTGGAACGCTGATTTTTTATATATTTTTCCCAGAATTTTCTGAGCACTTTTAATACTGGGAAAACCTTAAATACAAAAACAGGAGAAAACAGAAACTGGCACTGGGGTGCACTGAGTTAATAGGTTAGTACAAATATGATCAAAAGTGTATGAAAGAGTATCTAGAACATAGCAATATCACACAAAACATGCATGGAGCAAGCAGAAATTATAGATACTTTTTGGACGTATCGCCTATACCATTCCAATGCTTTTCCTTTCAGTGACAAGGCAAATAATTTCCTCATGACTGCATCTCTTGTCAAACCTAAAATCTTAAATAACTCACAAAGTTCTGTAAGTTTCAACAAATGAATACTAGGATTGACTGTTCCGTCATAACAATCATTCCTAATTATTTCAATTATCCCAAGTGGTATTTGGAACGGGATACATTCAGTAAGTGGAGGAGACTTCTCTACCACGGGTGTGGTAAAGCGGCCTTCCCCAAGCAACGAACTAAGAGTGCGGTTTTCCATAAGCCTAACTAGTGAAACTAAAAACAAGAAACGAAAAGATTTAATTGCAAGATCTAAAGATATACCTTCAAACACTTACTTCCCCGGCAACGGTACCAGAAATAGCTTGATGTCTACGCACGCTTCTATTCTTGTAGACTATGTTAGGCCTCCAAGCGCAGAGGTTTGTAGGACAACAACAATTTCCCTCAAGTGGATGACCTAAGGTTTATCAAACTCAGGGAAGTAGAGGTTGAAGATGGTCTCTCTCAAGCAACCCTGCAATTAAGATACAAGACGTCTCTTGTGTCCCCAACACACCTAATACACTTGGGAGTTGTATAGGTGCACTAGTTTGGCGAAGAGATGATAAAATATGGGTGATAGGTGTAGCAAAGCAAGGTAATATAAATATGTAATTAAAAGTGAAGCAAGCAAACAAGTGGCAAACGTGAGCGCAAACGGTATTGCAATGGTGGAAACAAGGACTAGGCTTCATACTTTCACTAGTGGCAACTCCCAACAACATTAACATGGTCTAATCACATGATATTTCCCATAAAACATGCAATGGAGACGTACTCGGAGGTCATTCCTTTGTGGTCAAGAGAGGAAGAGAATTGTGTAGGGCTACAAAAGCACACCTCAGAGTTCGTAGTTCGCATCTATGGATTTCCCAATGTCACCGCGGCCATCCAAAGAGAGTACCACAATCACCACAACATATCTAAAGGATAGTCAAAGACAAGCACCAAGAGACTTTCAATCTTCAATCCACACACAAAAGTGGAAATCAGTCATGAAATATTCCTCTAACCCATGTCCAATAGACCGCTGTCACCATGGTCTCGTGGATTATACTAGATAAGATGAAGTGATTACACCAATCCAATACATAGAAGAAGGGGAAACATCATGGGATCATCCTAGATTAACATAGCCTATGATCACAATGAAAATCACATCATGGGAGAGAGAGAAGACAACATAGCTACTGGTAGAAACCTCAGCCCCGAGGAGGACCTACTCCCGCATCATGGAAGGAGGAAGCAACGTCGATGGAGATGAATCCGGGGGCACTTCACCGTCCCGGCAGGGTGCCGGCACAGGAATTCTGGTCCCCCAAAACTTGGTGGCGATGGCGGCGGAGATCGGAATTGCTTCTGGAGAAAAGGGTTCTGGAATCAGGGTTTTCGCGACGTGAGTAAAAATAAGGGCCAAGGGGGAGTCCGAGGCGGTGCCCAGGGGGTCCAGGCGGGTACCCAGCGCGGCCTACCCCTAGGTCGCGCCCACAGGCCGCCTCGGCTACTGGTGGGGCCCCTCTGGTTCTCCTTCGGGTGTAAGGAAGCTTCTGGAACGCTGATTTTTAATATATATTTTCCGGAATTTTTCTGGCACTTTAAGTAATGGGAAAACATGAAATACAAAAATAGCAGAAAACAGAAACTGGCACTGTGGTGCACTGAGTTAATAGGTTAGTCCAAATATGATCAAAAGTGTATGAGAGTGTATCAATATCATAGCAATATCACACAAAACATGCATGGAGCAAGCAGAAATTATAGATACGTTTGGGACGTATCAACGGCCACTCATTGCGCGCATGCTGGACATGGAGAATGACTCCGACACCGAAACCGATGAGGAGCGTTGCATCATAGAGCCGGCGGAGCGCGCTCTCCCGCTCCCCTACTCCAAACACCTTCAGGTGGAGGAATGCACACCGCAGCAGCCACTCGTGGTTACCATGAGTGCAGATGGGTGATACGTCCCAAACATATCTATAATTTCTGCTTTCTCCATGCATGTTTTGTGTGACTTTGCCATGATTTGCTTGAACTTTCATACACTTTTGAGCATATTTGGACTAATCTATTAACCCAGTGCACCTAGCTGCCAGTTGCTATTTTCTGCTGTTTTTGTATTTCAGGTTTACCGGCCATTAAAAGTGCTCCAAAAAATCCGGAAAAATCAGATAAAAAATCAGCGGCCCGGAAGCTTCCGGAAACACCAAAGGAGGGAAGGGGGCCAACCACAGGGACTCCAGAAGGGTCACTGGCGCGACCCCACCCTATGCCGCGCCAGGGAGCCTCCTGGATGCCCTGTGGCCCATCTCCGTGCCCACCTTCGCCTATATTTAGCCCTCGGGGTGGAAACCCCTAATATCGATCTCTTTTCCGCGATCTCGCCTCTGTACCGCCGCCGCCGCCGTTTCTAGATCGGGCTGCCTGGAGAAGCTGCCCCGGCACCCTGCCGGGAGGAGGAACCCCCTTCGGGAGACCATCCATAGCCATGGACGCCTCCCATATGTACTGTGAGTAGTTTTCCATGGACCATGGGTCCGTGACCAGTAGCTATGTGATGTACTTCTCTCCCCTCTTTGTGCTTCCACTTTCGAGACCTCGTGAGCTGCCTCACATGATCGAGACACTATTGTAATTTCTGTTGTTGCTATGATGATTTTTCTGGGATTTGACGGATTATGAGACTATGTTCAGATTGTGATGAGTAATATATTTGGTTCTTCTCTTTTATATTTTGTTCTTGAGTAAGTTCTTGCATGTTCTCCGTTGCCGTATTTTACTTTGGCCAAGTGATTTGTTGCAACTCCAAGAGGGAGCATTATGCTTGATTGTGGGTTCAGCCCCTTGATGTCTAGCTTGAGTGACAGAAACATGAGACTAGGGGATGTGCTGTTGCCACCAGGGATAAAACAATGGTGCTTGTATCCGCGGGTGCAAGGATTGTTTACTTTACACAAAGTTCTTTTAATGCAGTTGTCTGTTGCTTTGAGTTTACACTTTGGGTGGGATGCGCAACTTAATACCAGCGAGATGTTCTGGATAGATACCTCAAGGTGGATGATTCGTAGTAGATGCAGTTGGATTTCGGTCTACTTACCTTGGCGTATTGCCCATTTCTTTTGAGCCCTTCCTTTCTTTGCAGCATAGTTAGCATTGTGGTGCCTTCATAATTCTGTCAATTGCCCAGTTTTGATTTGTTTACCTCGCTAGCACTTTTATTGTCTTTTGGGAGAGAGACATCACTAGTGAAAATCACGGGACCCCGGTCCTTCTTCACATTACTGTTTACATCTTTAGTTTACTTTCAGTTGCCACTATTATTATCTCTTGCGTTAATCCTTTGTAAACAGCAAGGCCGGAGGAATTGACAACTCCTCTGTACTCGTTGGGAGCAAAGTTATTTGTATCTGTGTGCAGGTCCACGTCAAGCGCCGTGACACCTTCTTGTATGTCTTGGAGTCCTACTGGTTCGATAACCTTGGTATCTTTACCGAGGGAAATTTGCTGCTACGCTACATCTCACCTTCCACTTGGGGTAACCAACGAGGAGTGAGAGATCCTCACCGTATCAATGGGCGCCTTCGCCGCAGTGCCCCCGTCGATGCACGAACACTCATTGCGCGTATGATGGACATGGAGAACGACTCCGATACCGACGCCGAGGAGTAGCGCTGCATCACAGACAAGGCGGGGTGCGCTCTCCCGCTCCCCCACTCCAAACACCTGATCGTGGAGGAGTGCACACCGCAGCATCCCCTCGAGTTTACCATGAGTGCACACCGCAGCAGCCCCTTGAGGTTACCATGAGTGCAGCTGGACGCCTTTGCCGCAGTTCCATCGTGAAAGCAGGTCCACTCATTGCGCGCATGCTGTACATGGACATGAACTCCGACTCCGACTCCGACTACGCCGACGACGTGCGCCTCATCGCTGAGAGTCAGCGCGCGCAACCCCGATCCGCCGCTCCGGGCAGCTTCATGATCTGGAGTGCACACCCCAGCCGGAGGAGTGCACACCGCCACTTCCCATCAAGGTTACCATCAGTGTGGCTGGGCGCCTTCGCCGCAGTGCCCGACTTCGACTCCGACTAGGGAATTAATTTAGTCTCTTTTTAGTTTCGTATGGCCTTGAGGGAACTTTTAGTGAACTATTTTGGGTGTAATAGTGGAAAACCTCGCATTATATGCGAGGAGAATGAAATTCATTAAGATGAAATTAAGTAAACGTACACGGATCTAATTGAATAGCCGTCGGTGATGAGTTCCGTCGTACTAACACCGACGAGTGGATGGGAACAACAGTTTGCTATGCGTCGTCACCTCCACTTCTCTCGCCGACATACTAGCTTCCTATTATCACAGCATGCTCGTCGCGGCAGCCAAAGCCTGGGCTCCACAAGGATTTTCGAACTTTTGTTATTTCCTCCCGCGCACTTTAGCCGATCCTTCCCGCGCAAGTGTCCACCAGGGTAAATATCGATCCCCTATCCGAGCGCTAGCTCTACAAATAAAGCTCTCCATGGCAAGCGGTGGTGGCAACACACAAACACACGCTCATCCTTTAGTTCGCCACCACTACCACCACAACCTTCACCTCATCACCTATAGCTAGCCCCCCCCCACCACCACACCCATTGCATATGGACCGCGCCTTGATGGAGGTGGAGGAAGGAGGAGTGGACGTGTCCAGCGCGCTGATGGCGTGGAAGTGTTAATGGATTCTCTCCCTTCGTTGGTTACCCCAAGTGGAAGGTGAGATGTAGGATAGCAGCAAATTTACCCTATGTCGAGGATAGGGTTTGTCTCCTATAGGACTCCGGTAATGATAAATAGGTGGTGAAGCGAGCAACGCGCCGTTTGAGATATTGCTCTCTTAACCTGGACCTACACACAATACAATTAACTTTGCTCCCAACGAAGTTCAGAGAGGTTGTCAATCTCTCTGGTCTTGTTGTTTACAAAGGGTCAAACACACAAGGGATAATGATAATGATAGCAGCTGAAAGTAAGTACTGAAAAGGTAAATAGCTTGTAAACAGTGATGAGAATATGGACCGGGGTCCCGTGATGTTCACACGTGATGTATCTCTCCCAAAAGACGATAAAAATGCTATGCGAGGTAATCAAATTACAGATGGGAAATTGACAAGATTATGAACGCACCGCAATGCTAACTATGCTACAAAAGAAAGTAAGAGGCTCATAAGCATGGGAAGTACGCCAAAATAAGTAGACCGAAATCCATCTGCATCTACTACTAATCATCCACCTTGATATATATATCCAAAACATCTCGCTGGTATTAATTGCGAGCCCCACCCAAAGTGTAAACCCAAAGCAACATACAACTGCATCAAAAAGAACTTTGTGTAAAGTAAACAATCCTTGCAACCGCGGTTAAAATCACCGTTGTTTTACCCCTTGTGGCCACATCACATCCCCTAGAATCATATTTCTGTCACTCAAGCGTGTCATCAGGGGGCATGTACCCCCAATCGAGCATAACGTTCCCTCCGTGATTCACTACCTACCACTTGGACAAAGCAATAAACATCATCGGAGAACATGCAAGAATTACTTAGGAACAAAAATATAAGAGATCAAAACCAAATATATTACTCTATCACGATCTGAACATAATCTCATTATCCATCAGATTCCATCAAACTCAGTATAGCAACAGCAGAAGAATTACATATGTGCCTCGGTCATGTAGAGCAGCTCACGAGGTCTAAACCATGAAGAACAAAGAGGGGAGGAGAACATCACATAGCTACTGATCATGGACCCAAGGTCCAAGGTAGACTACTCACGGCACATCCGGGAAGCGTCCATGCTGGAGGGGAAGCTCCCGGAGGTCGATCCTCCCTCCGGCAGGGTGCCAGGAAGGGTCCTGACGGTGCTCCCAATCTTAGAAGCGCGGCGGCGGCGGAGCAGAGGCGAGATTGCGAAATAGGGTTCTGTCTTCGGAAGTTTCCTGTGACGGAGAATAAATAGGCGAAGGGGGGCATCCAGGGGGGCCACCAGGGTTCCAGGCGCCCCCCTGGCGCGGCCAGGCCCCAGTCCACGCCAGGTGGCCACCTGGGCGCCTGGTGGTGGGCCCCTGGCCCTCCTTCGGGCTTCTGGAGGCTTCCGACATGCTGATTTTTTATCTGATTTTTCCCGGATTTTTGGAGCACTTTTTATATGGGGGAAAACTGAAATAGAAAAACAGCAGAAAAAAGGAATTGGCACTGGGGTGCACTTAGTTAGTAGGTTAGTCCAAATATGATCAAAAGTGTATGAAAGTGTATCTAGATCATAGCAATATCACATAAAACATGCATGGAGCGAGCAGAAATTATCGATACGTTTGAGACATATCAACATCCCCAAGCTTAATTCCTTCTCATCCTCGAGTAGGTAAATGATAACAGGCATAATTTCTGTGGTGACATGCTAGCAACCTTATAAGGACTTTTAAAAGTAAAGAAATCAAGCTATGCAATTCAATTCAAGTCATAACATGCAAGAGTCTATATGAGGTGCAAGAGCTCTCGTTGTCCGTGCCTCGAATGTCTCCAAATGGTGTTTGCATGCAAGAAGGGGGGTAGGGAATACGAGAAAAAATATTTTTTGTATTGGGAACTCAATCTACTAAAGTTTCACGCTTGGTCTTCTTTGGAATATTATCTTGACTCGTCCCCAGACCACTAGCCAGGTACAAGTCAATTTCATCCACTCCTTTTCGATATTTTGAGCACTCCTATGCAATGGATGAGCGTAAGCACGAGAGTTGACACTTAGGATGGCAAAGAGAGAATATGGTGAAGGAGGAAGACAAAAAGTGTGATAAAGGCTCACATCAATGAGGAGAATCATAGGCAAGAAGGCCAAATGATAGATACGATGTGAGGAGTAGGGATTTCCATGCAACAGATGCACATATGAGCTGGAAAGCTCTCCAATGGAACTAGTGGGGGTGCATCTAACTTGCTCGCTCATGAAGACCTAGAGCTCTTTTGAGGAGGCTCAACCTTGGAATATGCAAGCCAAGTTCTATAGTGTGAGGGTCCCCACATAGTTATATGCATGAATGATCATCTATATGGAGTACAAGGATAAGAGGGAGTACTAGTGTGGATCTTTCAAAAGGATAGTAGTGTTGCCCCTTTCTCTCTTTTTATTTCTTTTTTCTATTTTTTCTATTTTTTGTATTTTTTTGGTGGCCTCAATGGCTCTTTCTATTTAACTCTCATTTGTCCTCTTTGGGTCCTTTTATTTTACCCACTTTGGGATCTTTTCCTCACTTAAGTGCAACACTCTAATTTACAAGAGGGTATAGAAGATATTTCACACTTTGCAAGGTACTCAAATCATAAAGAAGATGTAGCTATCATGATGTATGCAATGTATGCCGCTGCCAGTGTAGCAGGAACATGTATGACATGAAGATCAAGTCATGAAGAGGTTGAAGTTGCATGGAAATATATCTCGGAAAGGCTATGGAAATGCCTTGATAGGTAGGTATGGTGGCTGTTTTGAGGAAAGATATAAGGAGGTTTATGATGACATAGCGTATCATGCCAAGGGTTTGGATGTACCGGCGAAGGAGGACGCCAACTCTCGGAGTGAGAAGAAGCAAATGCACGGCACAGGAGAGGCTAGCAAATATGAGGAGGTGGAAGTGTCAACTTTCAATACTTACATTGGTCCGAAGAACTCATGCACTTATTATTGGTAACTCTCAATCTAATAAGGAGGTTCACAAAGAGACAAGTACCCCGAGGAGGAGTTTATGGGGGTTTGGTTATCCTTGCGCATCCTCGACTCATGGTACGTGAGTGTACTCTAATATTCAATCCCTCCAAAGATTAGCGATTCATCTAGTAGCTAGAGTTCTCAACTAGTTTTGTAGATTTTTGGAAATAAACACGGATTGCCCAAAATTCGACACCTATCACTAATAGGCTAGAGCTCTTGACACCAAAAGTTCAAACATTACTCACATCAATACCTCAAAACTATTGCAAGTTACTACTAAAATTAAATATCAACCTCAATTAACTACTCTCAAGACAAGACATAACTCGGTGCAACAACCAACTCTCTTAACAAGATAAGCATGAAAACTAAATAGAGTTCCAACAACAAACTAAAAAAAATCCAAGGCTCTTGCTAAAGACAAACTAAGACTAAAACTAAACATGGCAGTAGCTACAAAAAGATAAAGAACACACAACAGCAAAAGATAGGCATGAAGAATCCTATGATGTGTTCTAGATTTTGGAACTGGAGCGTGTTTCTCTCCCACACAAAGTAAGATGGGATCTAACTTGTTATGAACAGAAAGCAAAGCTAAAGAAACTAAAAATAAAACCTAAGAGCGAGACGCTCCAAGAATAGCACATAACGCATGAAGTGATAAAAATATAGTGTGGCGAAGGACGAACTGATGATTGTTGATGAGGAAGGGGATGCACGGGGCATCCCCAAGATTAGACGCTTGAGTGTCCTTGGATATTTGTTGGGGATGCATGGGGGCATCCCCAAGCTTGAGCGCTTGACACTCCCAAATCTTCTTTCATTATCTTCCATTGCACACTTGAAAACTCCCTTCATACATAACTCATCATAAGCTGATTAGAGAGGTTAGTACCCTTAATAAATAATTTTTCCCCACTAGATATAAAGATATTATTGAATAGCTATTGTTTCTTAAGATTTCCAAAAGGTTTTTGCAAAGAAAAAGCAAGCTTAAGGTTTGCAAAAGTTAGGAGAGACAAAACGTGGCAGAATCTGTGAAAAACAGAAAAGCAGGTAGTAAAGAATTATTTTGGGGCACTTCTACAACTTAAATAAAAAAAATTAGAACATACGAGAGTTCCGTGATTCTATATAGCATGCTGTGTAAAAACTTCAGCTCAAAAAGATGAACTGGTGATTTGATCCGATTTTTTCCGTCACGAGGACAGAATCTGTTTCTGGACAGCATGTCACAACTTTCACTTCCCTTGTCATATGAGGTTATAACTTGGCACAAAGCTTGAAAATAAATATACAATGATGTTGCTACAGTAGTAAAAATTATCAAGACCACTAAAAACAGAAGTAAAAACATCTTGGGTTGCCTCCCAACAAGCGCTTTCTTTTACGCCTTTAAGCTAGGCATAAGGCAAAAGATCAAGTGGTATCAATCGAACCATCATCAAGTTCATCAAAAAGCTCTTCGATTGTACAACTAGTCTTAAGAGGTCTTTCAAATAAAGGCCTAATGAAGATACTTCTAGGGATAAAACCAAAAGGCAGAAAATCAATGGAAGTTTCATTTATAAATTTATCAAAGAGAGGTATTTCTTCCAAAGTTTTCACGGTTTCAACATCCTTGGCAATGGGTGGATTATTTTTGGGTCGGGGAACCTTAGGTACATAATTGAACTTAGGTTCCTTTCTTTCCGGAGTCTCTGACTTTTTGGGTTTGATTGAGGAGAAGGTGGTTCCTAGAGTATTAATGATTTCCTCAATCTTATCAATCCTTGAAGGATCCATATCATGGAATTTGATGTTCTCCAAAGTTTTAATATATTTATGCATGGAGTTATCTAGTCTATTCAAATTCCCTTGAATCTTACGATCCAAATCATTTATCCTAGTTATACCCTTGTATTTCTAACTCTATCTTTTCAAGTTTCTTCATAATGTGAGCTAGAGTTATATCTTCTTGTATGCTAGCAATAGGGAGGTTTCCAACAAGATTTTCAATAAAATTAAGAGACTCCCAAATTGGGGCTTCTAGGAAATTCCCACTGATAGCAGTATCTAATATGAACCTATTCCATGGAGTAATCCCAACATAAAAATTTCTAAGCAGGATAGTAGTGAATTGCTTCTTGGTGGCTCTTTTTTGAGAATCATTAATTCTATACAAAGCTTCTTTTAAACTTTCACCACATTTTTGTTTAAAGGTAAGAACCTCTGTCTCAACAAAGGCAAAAGGACTAGACATAATGACAGCTACTAGCAAGATAAATATATTTTTTGTGATTTTTGATATAAGACACAAAGATAAAAATTGTAATGTAAACTAACAAGACTAAAAAGTAAAGGTAAAAGATAGTGGGAAACTCCCCTATCTTATCACTCGGAGTCCCAGGCAACGGCGCCAGAAATTTTCTTGATGGCGTGGAAGTGGTAATGGCTTCTCGCCCTTCGTTGGCTACCCCAAGTGGAAGGTGAGATGTAGGATAGCAGAAAATTTCCCCTATGTAGAGGATAGGGTTTGTCTCCCGTAGATCTCCGGTAATGATAAGTTGGTGGTGAAACGAGCAATGCGCTGTTTGAGATATTTCTCTCTTAACCTGGACCTACACACGGTACAATTAACTTTGCTCCCAACGAAGTTCAGAGTGGTTGTCAATCTCTCCGGTCTTGTTGTTTACAAAGGGTCAAACAGACAAGGTATAATGATAATGATAGCAGCTGATTGTAAATACTGAAAAGGTAAATAGCTTGTAAACAGTGATGAGAATATGGACTGGGTTCCCGTGATGTTCACTAGTGATGTCTCTCTCCCAAAAGGCGATAAAACTGTTATGCGAGGTAAACAAATTACAGATGGGCAATTGACTGGATTATAAACGCACCGCAATGCTAACTATGCTACAAAATACAGGAAGAGGCTCATAAGCATGGGCAGTGCGCCAAAATAAGTAGACCGAAATCCATCTGCATCTACTACTAATCATCCACCTTGAGATATCTATCTAGAAAATCTCGCTGGTATTAAGTTGCGAGCCCCACCCAAAGTGTAAACCCAAAGCAACAGACAACTTCATTAAAAAGAACTTTGCGTAAAGTAAACAATCGTTGCAACCGCGGTTACAAGCACCGTTGTTTTCCCCCTTGTGGCCACATCACATCCCCTAGACTCATGTTTCTGTCACTCAAGCGTGTCATTAGGGGGCATATACCCACAATCGAGCATAACGTTCCCTCTTGGAGTCACGACCTACCACATGTCCAAAGCAATAAACAGCAACGGAGAACATGCAAGAATTACTTAGGAAAAACAAAATAAGAGATCAAAACCAAATATATTACTCTATCACGATCTGAAATTAATCTCATAATCCATCAGATCCCATCAAACTCAGCATAGCAAAAGAAGAAGAATTACATATGTTCCTCGATCATGTAGGGCAGCTCACGAGGTCTAATCCATGAAGAACAAAGAGGGGAGGAAAACATCACATAGCTACTGATCACGGAGCCAAGGTCCAAGGTAGACTACTCACGACACATCCGGGAAGCGTCCATGGTGGAGGGGAAGCTCCCGGAGGTTGATCCTCCCTCTGGCAGGGTGCCGGGAATGGTCCTAACGGTGCTCTCGATCTTGGAAGCGCGGCGGCGGCATAACAGAGGCGAGATTGCGAAATAGGGTTCTGTCTTCAGAATTTTCCTGTGACGGAGAATAAATAGGCGAAGGGGGGCATCCAGGGGGGCCGCCAGGGGTCCAGGCGCCCCCCTGGCGCGGCCAAGCCCCTGGCCGCGCCAGGTGGCCGCCTGGACGCCTGGTGGTGGGCCCCTGGCCCTCCGTCGGGCTTCTGTAGGCTTCCGACACGCTAGTTTTTTATCTGATTTTTCCCGGATTTTTGGAGCACTTTTTATATGGGGGAAAAATGAAATAGAAAAACAACAGAAAATAGGAACTGACACTGGGGTGCACTGAGTTAGTAGGTTAGTCCAAATATGATCAAAATTGTATGAAAGTGTATCTAGATCATAGCAATATCACACAAAACATGCATGGAGCGAGCAGAAATTATCGATACGTTTGAGACGTATCACGCGCTGCTGGCCGACATAGTGTTGGGCGCACAACCCGCCAGTCCCGATGACGACGACCCCATGTTCAATCCCATGATGAAGATGGCCATAGCCCAGTCCCTCGAGGATTCGCGCTTCGGCGCGCTCCTCCACAACCTAGATGACCGCGAGCTCCAACTTGGTTTGGCGCAGTCCGTCTCTTTTGTCGAGGCCCTCGCGGTGAATAGGCATCAGCAGTGATTGGTACTGCGTGAACGGGAGAGGCTTGATCGGAAGAGGCTTCGGGGGTAGGAGGAGGAGGAGTGCACACGAAGGCGCCGTCGCAGACTCATGTACGAGTTCGAGCCGGAGGAGCAGACGGATGCGCGGGCCATGGCGGTAGGCCAGGAAATGTCGTCGTCCGAGTCAGCAGCACCGCCGCGCGGGCAGGGAGCGCATGCGCGTGACTTGGCCACTGCATTCGGGCACGGTATGGAGACCGTTGAACTGACAAGCTCATCCTACGCCAGTGGCACCTACTGAGAGCACGAAGAGAGGATTTGCGATGGTAAAACTTTGATGCCCGGCGATCGATTACAAGCACGGTAGCGCTATATGGATGCACGCCGAATAACTGAATGGTTGTAGCTATATTATGCAGTTCATAATTATCTAGATGTGTGTGTAATAGTGAATGGTTTGCAAATTATTGTTTTTGAGCATGATTGGTGATATTTAACGTATGGCTGGACCTATGTTGATTTCCCTATATATATGTGTATATATTGTGATGGAAAATGAAGTTCCCTTCCAGTCATGTATGATTCTGAATTGTGATATTTATGGTGATCAATCAGTCATGGGATCGTGGGATTTCAATGTAGGTATGTTTTCAATCTAAAGATTGAAATTAATCAGAACTAAAATTTCTGTGACACGGTAAAGCACACGGTTCATCTACTTCAACCATTTTCTTAAGCTATACCCTGCGAAAATCGCCCGTGCGTTCTGATCGGCCAGAACGCAGCACCACGGATCGCATGCCCTGCACCATTGATACGTCTCAAACGTATCTACTTTTCCAAACAGTTTTGCTATTGTTTTGCCCTCATTCTTGCATGATTTGGACGAAACTAACCCGGACTAATGATGTTTTCAGCAGAGTTGTTTGTATGGTTTTATTGTGTGCAGGAAAATGGATTTTTAGGTGTCTCAGAAAATTCCAGAAAAAATCACAGAAAATCCACGCACCCGAAGGACCAATATACCAGAAGGGGGGCCAGAGGGCATCCAGGGAGGTCCCAGGCGCCCTGCTGGCGCGGCCCCACCCCTAGCCGCGCCAGGAGGCTTCCTGGGAGGGTCCTCCCCCCCCTCTGGTGCCCTACTTTGCCCCCTATTTATTCCCGTGGCGATAAAACCCCAGAACAAAAGTTGTTTTCCCAATTCTCGTCGCGGAGCCGCCGCCACGCTCTGTTCCTCTCCGGGAGAGCTAATCTGGAGGCTGTTTTGGCTTCCGGTGAGGGGAGATCATCGCCATCGTCATCATCATCACCACTCCATCCTCCCTCCATGACTTCTCCGTCCATGTGTGAGTAATTCCCTACTGTAGGCAAAGGGGATGGTAGGGATTAGATGAGCTAGGTCATGTAATAGTTTATCAGATTGTTGGGGGCATGTTGCCTATCATATAGATTGGTGGTTATCATCTTTGCTTCAACTTGTTGCTCTTAATGCTTGTCACTTTGGGCCCGATTGCCATGTTTTCAGATCTAAACCCTATGTGTTTGCATGAATATATTTGTGTTCTTGATCCTATCTATGAGTTGTATGCACCTGTTATACTCCGGAACCGGCGATCCCAAAGGTGACAGCTTGGGACACCAAAGGGGATGGACTGTAGTTTGAGGATTCCTTTAACCATTGATTGTTAACGCTTTGTTCCGGTGCTCTTTGATAGGAGCACCTTAATCTCCATAAGTTCCTGTTGGCCCCGTTCGTAGCGGGATGGTAGGACAAAAGATGTTGTGCAAGTTCTTATTGCAAGCACGTACAACTACCTGTCGGGTACATGCCTAATGTTTCATATATGCCTAGATGATCATTGCTTTTCTGTGTGCCTTGCCCCAAGTTAAATACATGATGTATCTCATCCATGCAGCACCCAACCATCCATCTCCCTAGACTACAGTGTTTTTAATTCTTCTGGTTACTAGTTGTTTGCTTTTGTTGGTTTACTTTCGCTGTTTCACTGCCACTATTTCCGTTGCCTTCCATATCGCAGTTACTATTAATATCTTGTTGCAAGTAAGTGTATCTGAGGTGCGGTTGAATTGACAACTCCACTGTCAAAGCTTGTGGGTATTCTTTGGATCCCCTTGAGTCTAATCTATAAATTGGGTTATTCTTACCCGCGAAGACTATCTCGATCCCCTGCAGTTGTGGGTTATCAAGGCTGTTTTGTGGCGCCGTTGCCGGGGAGCATAGCTTTATTCACAAGGCTACCTGAAGTATTTTACCTGCTGCAAATTATCCGCTATGGTTAAGAAAGAAGACCCCAAGGTTCCGATCTTACCATCCCGTACAAGAAAAGCAACTGTTCTGAACACTAGTGCTACACTTGATTCACCTTCAGTTATGAGTAAGTTTGCTTCACCTCCACCACATGATGCTTCTACTGAATCCGTTACTATGTCCGATACTTTTGATGATGCTTCTACTACTCTTGATGATATTGGTTCACTTGGTTACGCTCTTGAGAAACAGATCGCTGCTGCAAAAAAAATCTGGAATTGAAATTCCTGTTACTCGCTACCCTATTGGTGGAACTTACAATTATCCCGATTTGAGTAAACTCAAGGAGAGACTCCTTGAGGACGATTATATTATGCTTGATGATGATTTATGCAGGGAGCTAACAGAGTTTGTCGACTCTGACCCCGGTGCTATTAAGAAGCTTCTCAAAAAACACTCCCTGAAGAACAAGACCGTTCCTGATCCTGAATTTGCTACATCTCCTATATGCATCAATGATCCTGATTATAATTTATCTATTGATCTTTCACTTATATCTATGGTTGAAGATGACCCCTTTTATGGCGGAGAAAATGAGGATGCTATTGCACACCTGACCAAACCCACTGAGTTGGGTGGCCTGTTTACTACGGAGGAAAAGATACGAAACTTTTATGTGACTAAGCTTCTTCCTTTCTCTTTGAAGGAAGGTGCTAAAGCATGGTATGATGCACTACCATGTGGTGCCATTAAGAGTCCTCAAGACTTAGCTCACTCTTTTCTTGATAAGTACTTTCCTGCTCATATGCAACATGCTACTTTACAAAGAATTTATAACTTTAAACAGTTGTAGGATGAGAACCTCCCTACAGCTTGGGGGAGGTATTACAGTCTGATCCAGGCTAGACCGGGACATGGAGTCCCTAAGAATGAATTAATTGATATATTCTATGCTGGTCTAACTAATGAATCCATATCCTATTTGGACAGTTGTGCTGGTTGTGTTTTTAGGAAAAGAACACTGATGATGCAGAAGAATTAATGGGCAAGATTGCCAAGAACCACGAAGATTGGTCCGTCCCTGAACCACCCCCACCACCAAAAAATAGGGGCATGCTCGTCCTAATCCCCAAAGATATGCAAGAAGCAAAGAATTGTATTAAAGAGAAGGGTATTAAAACTGAAGACGTGAAGAATCTACCCCCTATTGAGAAGTTGTGTGAGCCTACCACTCACCCCCCTATGGTAGAGGTACACTCTCTTTTAGATTTCAATGCAAGTGACATCCCTCATGGTAAGCCTCCTGATCAATGTTTAGATGAGCTTGATAATTTTATTATGAAGCAAAGTCACTTTAATGAGAGGATACAAAGCCATTTGCATGATAATTACCTTGCTATCAAAAGTTTGCTTGATGTTCTAGGTAGAACAGTTAATGATGTTAAATGTCTTGTGAAGCATTTTCATATGGTTCAAACTCAGCTTGAACAAATTTCTAATGTGCAAAAAGATTTGCTTGCTAACAATGCCAAACAGGATATACAGGCCTTCGGGATTAAAACCCGAGGTGGAACTAGCACTCAAGATCCTCTCTATCCAGAGGGGCATCCGAAGAGGATCGAGCAAGATTCTCAAATGCAGGAAGAAGAAATTGTTAGTTCTCCGAAGAAGAAGAAGAAGAAGCACAAAGAAGCTGACAATTCCAATGATCCAATTGCAAGTGAAGAGCTTGTTATTGATCCAAATAGTATATCTACCTCCGATGCTGAGACTAAAGACGGTGCTGAGCCTGAAAAGGATGGTGAAAAGAATGATCCACCAGAAGTTCGAGAAGAAGAAGCACCCGACAAACGCAAGAAATACACTAGAGAAGACTTCATCGCAAGAAGACATGGGAAGGAAAGGGAACCATGGGTACAGAAACCCATGCCCTTTCCAGTTAAGTCTCTCAAAACTAAAGAAGAAGAGCATTACAATAAGTTTTATGAGTGGATGAAACCTCTTTTTCTTCAAATCCCTTTGACTGATGCTATTAAGTTACCTCCCTATTCGAGATACATGAAATATATTGTTACTAGTAAAAGAAAAGTTCCTAATGAAGCAATATCTACTATTCTTGCTAACTATTATTTTAGTGGCAAGATTCCTGAGAAGCTTGGTGATCCAGGTATACCCACCATTCCTTGCTCCATAAAGAATAATTATGTCAAGACTCCTTTATGTGATCTTGGAGCGGGAGTGATTGTTATGCCTTTCTCTCTTTACAAGAGGCTTTGTTTAGAGAAACTAATCCCTACAGATACCTCTCTTCAGATGGCTGACAAGTTAACAGCCGTTCTGATTTGTATTTGTGAGGATGTTCCCGTTCAAGCTGCTAATTGTTTGATCCTTACTGATTTTGTTGTGCTTGACATGCCAAAGGATGTGAGCATGTCTATTATTCTTGGTAGACCTTTTCTTAACACCGCAGGTGCTATTATGTATTGCAATAAAGGAAAGGTTACTTTTAATGTGAATGATAAAGAACACCCAGTGTATTTTCCGAAAAAGACTGACAAAAGGCATGGCCTCAACTCTATAGAGAATATCGAGACCGTGAAGATTGGTGATTGGGATTGTCCTCTACATGTGCACCACAAATATAAAACCATTATGGTGGGGACAATATCCATTAAAGTGAAGGTACCATGAATGCTTCATAGTAAGTGAAACTTTTTGCTCTATGTATTGCTTGTTTAGTAGTAGGACTTGATCAACCTTGCTATTAAATGAGTTTTATATAAGTAAAAAGTAGAGGTAGTTATGTTTGCATTTAATTTAGCTTTATCTTTCTTGCTGGTCCAAAGTTTTATATTTTTGAAGCTTCACGTAGCTAACCACTATTTCAAATTTTCAGAAAGTTTTGCAGCTTTTGAACCTCGAAATTTTTTCAACAGTGAAGTTGTCAGAAAAATTCCAGAAAAATAAAAATAAAAATGTCCATGCCGGGAGTGATCCAGAGGCACCTGGGGCTGACCAGGGGGGCCAAAAGTGGCCCAGGCGGCCAGCTGGCGCGGCCTTCCCCCTGGCCGCGCCCATAGGGCGCCTGGGGCCCACAGGCCCCATCTCCAGGTGAGTCTTCTTCCTCTCTCTCTCTTTCTCTCCAAAAACACGAGTTCTGTACTTCCCCTAGTGTTCTTGCTGTTCTTTGAGGCGATTTTCGATCTCTCTCTAAAGCCTATCATTCGAGCTGAGATTTTGAGAAAATACTCCCTGGTATGTGACTCCTCCACCCCTCCAATTAGATATTTGATTGGTGGTTTCATTAGTGAGTATTTAGTATCTCTAGGTGTTGTTCATATGAGCTTGCAAGCATGTGTAGAAATTTATTTTCCAAGTTTTGATGCAAGTTTATGACTTTGAGAAGTGAGTAGAGTTGTTTTCCCCAACTCATTTTTCTTAAATCCTTATTTTTGTGAATTGTCAAAAATTTCAGAAATGAGTTTCTTAGGAAAAGAAAAAGGATGGCTTGGGAAGAAGAAGCCTGAGCATACTGATAGAGTAACTAGAGTTGCAGCTTCATCCTTAGCTGCTAGGGTGAGCTACAATGAAGATGTTGTGCCCCTGGAGTTGCTGGAAGATACATGTCCAGCATGGGCAATGATGTTTCTGTACAACGATTTTCTTGAAGCGGCAGGTATTGAGGAGGAGTTTGATAACCTTTGTGCTAATGCAGGTTTGACACGGCTTGCAACATGTCGTGTTACTCAATATCGTAAACTCGCCTCCTGTTTTGTTAACAGTTTTAGATATAACCATGATGCTGCTTTTATTGAGTTGAAAATTTACAATGATCTTTTGACCATGTCTTTGGAAAGATTTTGTGAAATAATAGGTGTGCCGAACGTTGGACGGATGGCAAAGATGAACACTCAGCTGACCGAGCTGAGAACTCTCTTCAACTCTCTTTGCATCCAGGATACAAGGGATATCCGACGTTCAAAAATTTCCAGCATCTTGTTTCCCCAGCTCAGGTATTTCGCATATTATATTGCTAGAGGGGTATTAGCTCGTGAGAACACGAGCAACAGTTCTGCGCCGGATATTGCTATACTGGCAAATGCCCTCTCAGGGAAAACTACGTATAATGTGGGTGCCTTGATTGCTCGCCGAATTGCCCTTAATGGAAACAAGGGAGATCTCTTTGCTGGAGTTTACGCCACACTTATTCTTGAGTCTCTTGAGCGCGCCCCGCATCTTGATGATGAGCCTTTTCCTTTTATAAGCTTTGACCTTGCTACTATGAAGAGGCATGAGTTTGTTACCAGGACTTTCGAGTTTGGTAACCTTATTTATATTCTGAGGTTTGGACTAATCGATATTCGGGAGATCTGTCTACCTGCTCCTTTTTGGTTTGATTCTACTCGCAGGAACGGATGGTCCTTCAACGTCATCCAGTTTGATGAGTTCGTGTCCCAGCAGCAGTTCCATAACCCCATGGAGGGGGTTGTGTATGATGAGGAGGAGGAGCCCGTTACCCAGTGGGGTGAAGGGTATTCTTCCGCTTGGAGCGCGGAGCCTTCTTTGTGGGAGAATCCCAGGACTTCGGTCTATGCACCTGAAGCCCCGTATGACCCATGGACACACCAGTACTACCCTGGAGCTGGAGGCTCCTGGGGACCACAGTAGAAGATGCCAACTTAGGCCAAAAGCATAAGCTTGGGGAGTACGTGTCCTTCTCCGTTTCTCCATTGTATTATCCGTTTTATGATTGTTTGCTTTGATCTTTTCGAAGTTTTTGCCTGTTCTTCTTTGATTCTTTCTTTGCAAAAACAACAAAAATATTTTCTCTTTCTTTTTCTTTCGTCTAACCTTTGAAAAAAACAAAAAGATTTCTTTTCTCTCTTTAGTTTGCTTTGTTGCAGAGTTCAGCTCGAGTCCGTGATGGAATTTGCACTTGATTATATTTTCCTACGTTCGATCGTGCAAGTGACAAGGCAGTAATGACGAAGATCGACGAAAGGGATGCAACAAGGAAAACCGGTATGAACTCTTTTTGTTTCGACTTTTGTACATATGCTTGTACTTATGATTTAGAGACCATCTTGTAGCGACATAGTGCTATGTATACAATGCTTTCCTAGCGGTTCATGCTTTCTTTGTGGCTAATCACAAATAGCTAGGGTACATAATCTGTTGTTGAAATGATTTACATGCATTGCATTGTTCATGGTTTAGCATACTGAAGTGGTATTTCCCTTTGGGGAATTATTGGATTGACTTGGCACATGCTTACACATGTTTAAGACTAAAAAGTCTACTATGCCTTGATGATCTTTGAATTTCAGAATAGTTATATCACTTTCATGCCCAATTCAATGTTGCTTTGTCGCTCTGCATGATTATGACCGTTATTGCTCTCTAGTTGGTCGCTTCCCAGTCTTTTGCTAGCCTTCACTCGCACTAAGTGGAATTCTGCTTGTGAATCCAAAATCCTTGAAACTAGTTATTCCATATGAGTCCATCATACCTTCCTATGTGGTATTTACCGGCCATCCTAACGAAGACTTTCTTGTACCATCTCGAAATTATTCAAATACACTCCTGTGTTGTGCCTCTGCTTTAGCTCATGAGGAAGTAGTAGGTAATTCATGATATTCTTATGTTAGACATGTTTTATCCCGGGATTGCATGTCTAATATGCAAACCCCTAATACGAGGAGGGACTGACATGAGTGTGCCCAGCTCACAAAAGATAATCACAACCAACAAACCCTCCTTCACGCATTGTTTATGAGAAATCAAAAAACTTTGGTAGTGATAAACAAAGGAGATTAAGGGGATGTGATCGTCCCCATCCTGGGAGCCGTTCCTCGAAACATGTCTAGCATAAGAAGTGATTGGGTTGTCTACTAGCATTCGTTGACGAATCATGCACCTCCCAAAAACATTTTATCTCTGTTTTCAAAACCAAGAGCTCTAGTACATGTTTAGTCTTTGCTTCCAGCCACGGGTTTTCAACCTTGCCATCAAAATCCAATGTTCGAGAGTCTCCACCTTCTTTCTTCAAAGCACAAACTATGAGAGCATAATTTTCATTCTGAGTGTAATGTCCCAAAGTACTACATTGTCTTCTGCATGATTGTGGTATTACTTATTCTGAAATTTTTAGTTCTAGTCTCCTTTAAAACTCCGGAGGAGTTTCTGCATTTATGTTTTGCTTCACTCATGGAGGCTAGCGAGACACCACTCTACTATGTTCAAGCTGTGTGCATTGTAATCTTGTCTTGATTTTCAGTAGCATATTATTTACTTTTAGTTGTTTGTGATTGTTCACATGAAAGACGGATTGCTTCGTGCATTGTCCTTATAGCATTGTTTCAATACCTTCTAGACTCTTTTCATAGTACATGCTTATATACATCTAATGAAGCAAAAGAGTTTGTCAAAGTTTTCTTTTTCGCGTTCAGTTCGTTGAACTGAATTGCTTGAGGACAAGCAATATGCTAAGCTTTGGGGATTTGATACGTCTCAAACGTATCTACTTTTCCAAACACTTTTGCTATTGTTTTGCCCTCATTCTTGCATGATTTGGACGAAACTAACCCGGACTAACGATGTTTTCAGCAGAGTTGTCTGTATGGTTTCATTGTGTGCAGGAAAATGGATTTTTAGGTGTCTCAGAAAATTCCAGGAAAAATCACAGAAAATCCACGCACCCGAAGGACCAATATACCAGTAGTGGGGCCATAGGGCAGCCAGAGGGGCCCCAGGCGCCCTGCTGGCGCGGCCCCACCCCTGGCCGCGCCAGGAGGCCGCCTGGGAGGGTCCTCCCCCCTCTGGTGCCCTACTTTGCCCCCTATTTATTCCCGTGGCGAGAAAACCCCAGAACAGAAGTCGTTTTCCTAATTATCATCGCGGAGCCGCCGCCACCCTCTGTTCCTCTTCGGGAGGGCTAATCTGGAGGCTGTTTTGGCCTCCGGTGAGGGGAGATCATCGTCATCATCATCATCATCACCACTCCATCCTCCCTCCATGACTTCTCCTTCCATGTGTGAGTAATTCCCTGCTGTAGGCAAAGGGGATGGTAGGATTGGATGAGCTATATCATGTAATAGTTTATCAGATTGTTGGGGGCATGTTGCCTATCATCTAGATTGGTGTTTATCATCTTTGCTTCAACTTGTTGCTCTTAATGCTTGTCACTTTGGGCCCGAGTGCCATGTTTTCAGATCTGAACCCTATGTCTTTACATGAATATATTTGTGTTCTTGATCCTATCTACGAGTTGTATGCACCTGTTATAGTCCGGAACCGGCGATCCCAAAGGTGACAGCTTGGGACACCAAAGGGGATGGACTGTAGTTTGAGGATTCCTTGTATCCATTGATTGTTAATGCTTTTTGACAGGAGCACCTTAATCTCCATAAGTTCCTTTTGGCCCCGTTCGTAGCGGGATGGTAGGACAAAAGATGGTGTGCAAGTTCTTATTGCAAGCACGTACAACTACCTGTGGGTACATGCCTAATGTTTGATATATGCCTTGATGATCCTTGATTTTCCCTATGCTAAATACATGATGTATCTCATCCATGCAACACCCAACCATCCATCTCCCTAGCCTACAGTGTTTTTAATTCTGCTGGTTACTAGTTGTTTGCTTTTGCTTGTTTACTTTCGCTATTTCACCGCCACTATTTCCGTTTCCACCATCACTTCCATATCGCAAATACTATTAATATCTTGTTGCAAGTGTATCTCAGGTGCGGTTGAATTGACAACTCCACTGTCAATGCTTGTGGGTATTCTTTGGCTCCCCTTGAGTCGAATCTATAAATTGGGTTATTCTTACCCACGAAGACTATCTCGATCCCCTGCAGTTGTGGGTTATCAACCGTCCAATGATCACGGATCGAACGGTCGACAATGAACCAACATCATACTGCTGCAGTTCCGGTGGATATTGTATTTAAGTCTTTTTTCTGGCTTGTAAGTGCAAAAAAGTTTAAAAATACCAAAATAACAAGGAATGCGTCCAAATTCGAAGGCATATCACGTATAGACGCGTGGCAGCTGTGAAAAAAATGAACCACAATCGACGAAGTAACGATACAATCAACTTGTAACCCGAACATTTCACGACTTGTTCTATACATATCGAAACCACGGTCCTTCATGTGTGATGCCCCCGTTTGCAAGGCGATCGCATGATAATCTTTCTCAAAATTTCTGAAATTTTTACCACATCATAGTTTTACCTTCTCACGGCGACACGCAAAGTCTCGTGTATTTCCAACCGATTCTCAATTTTTTTGATTTTTTCTAATTTAAAAACCACCGAACTCAATGTTTCACGATCGAAAGACATGACCGAGGTGCAGCAAGTTCACTCAAATCTCATGTTGTGTGCTGCAAGTTAACCCAAGAGCACATACATGATATTTCAGCACACATTTGGTCAAATTTCATTGCACTCGTATTTCAAATGAAAATAAATTTATATCGAGTGCACATGAAACTAACTTAGCGCCATATATCAAATGGAAGATGAAAATGACAAAAAAAATCATAGCTCCAGTGTAAAATAAACCCATAGCAATTGTCTAATCTACACTTAATGACTTACATGTATCAAACTCGTCCTGTTAAATGACAAAATTTTGGTGACACAATAAAGCACACGGTTCGTGTTTTACACCTTTTTGCTTAACCTATACCCTGCGGAATTCGCCGTTGCTTTCTGATTGGCAGAACGCAGCACCATGGATCACACGCCATGCACCATACAATGCGCACGGATCGAACGGTCGACATTGAACCAACATCATGTTGCTGCAGTTCCGGTGGATATTGTATTTAAGTCTTTTTTCCGGCTTGTAAGTGCAAAAAAGTTTAAAAATACCAAAATAACAAGGATTGCGTCCAAATTCGAAGGCATATCACGTATAGACGCGTGGCAGCTGTGAAAAAAAAACCACAATCGACGAAGTAACGATACAATCTACTTGTAACCCGGACATTTCAGCATTTGTTCCATACATATCGAAACCATGGTCCTTCATGTGAGATGCCCCCGTTTTCATGTCGATCGCATGATAGCCTTTCTCGAAATCTCTGAAATTTTTACGACATCATAGTTTTGCCTTCTCATGGCGACTCGCAAAGTCTCATGTATTTTTGACTGATTCTCATTTTTTTTTGATTTTTTTGTAATTTAAAAACCACCAAACTCAATGTTTCATCATCGAAAGACGTGACCGACATGCAGAAAGTTCACTCAAATCCCATGTTGTGTGCTGCAAGTTAACCCGAGAGCATATACATGATATTTCAGCACACATTTGGTCAAATTTCGTTGCACTCGTAGTTCAAATGCAACTAAATTCATATCGAGTGCACATGAAACTGACTTAGCGCCATATATCAAACGGAAGATGGAAATGAAAAAAATCATAGCTCCAGTGTAAGAAAACCCATGGCAATTGTCTAATCTACACTTAATGACTTACATATATGAAACATGTCCCGTTAGATGACAAAATTTTGGTGACATGGTAAAGAACATGGTTCGTTTTCTACAATCGTTTTCTTAACCTATACCCTGCGGAATTCGCCGTTGCGTTCTTATTGGCCAGAACGCAGCACCACGGATCGCATGCCCTGCGCCGTCCAATGCGCATGGATCGAACGGTCGACATTGAACCAACATCATGCTGCTGCAGTTCCGGTGGATTTTGTATTTAAGTCTTTTCCGTCTTGTAAGTGAAAAAAAGTTTAAAAATACCAAAATAACAAGGAATACGTCCAAATTCGAAGGCATATCACGTATAGATGCATGGCAGCTATGAAAAAAAATCAACCACAATCGACGAAGTAACGATACAATCTACTTGTAACCCGAACATTTCACCACTTGTTCCATACATATGGAAACCATGGTCCTTCATGTGAGATGCCCCCGATTGCATCGCAATCGCATAATATCCTTTCTCAAAATGTTTGAATTTTTTACCACATCATAGTTTTACCTTCTCACGGTGACACGCAAAGTCTCGTGTATTTCCGACCGATTCTCAATTTTTTATGTTTTTATTGTAATTTAAAAACCACCGAACTTAATGTTTCATGATCAAAATACGTGACCTAGGTGCAGCAAGTTCACTCAAATCCCACGTTGTGTGCTGCAAGTTAACCCGAGAGCACATACATGATATTTCAGCAAACACTTGATCAAATTTTGTTTTACTCGTAGTTCAAATGCAAATAAATTCATATTGAGTGCAAATAAAACTGACTTAGCGCCATCTATCAAACGAAAGATGAAAATGAAAAAAAAATCATAGCTCCAATGTAAAATAAACCCATAGGATTGTCTAATTTACACTTAATGACTTACATGTATCAAACACGTCCCGTTAGATGACAAAATTTCGGTGACACGGTAAAGCACAGGGTTCGTGTTCTACAACCATTTTCTTAACCTACACCCTGCGGATTTCGGCGTTGTGTTCTGATTGGCCAGAACGCAGCACCACGGATCGCACGCCCTGCACCGTCCAATTTTCACGGATCGAACGATTGACATTAAACCAACATCATGCTGCTGTAGTTCCGGTGGATATTGTATTTAAGTCTTTTTTCCGGCTTGTAAGTGCAATTTTTTTTTAAAAAATACCAAAATAACAAGGAATGCGTCCAAATTCGAAGGCATATCACGTATAGACGCGTGGCAGCTGTCAAAAAAATCAACCACAATCGATGAAGTTATGATACAATCTACTTGTAACCCGAACATTTCACCACTTGTTCCATACATATCGAAACCATGGTCCTTCATGTGAGATGCCCCCGTTTGCATGGCGATCGCATGATAGCCTTTCTCAACATGTCTGAAATTTTTACCACATCATAGTTTTACCTTCTCACGGCGACACGCAAAGTCTCGTGTATTTCCGATCGATTCTCAATTTTTTTGATTTTTTTGTAATTTAAAAACCACCAAACTCAATGTTTCATGATCGAAAGACATGACCAAGGTGCAGCAAGTTCACTCCAATTCCACATTGTGTGCTGCAAGTTAACCCGAGAGCACATACATGATATTTCAGCACACATTTGGTCAAATTTCGTTGCACTCGTAGTTCAAATGCAAATAAATTCATATCGAGTGCAAATGAAACTGAGTTAGCGCCATATATCAAACGGAAGATGAAAATGACAAAAAAATCATAGCTCCATTATAAAATAAACCCATAGCAATTGTTTAATTTACATTTAATGACTTACATGTATCAAACACGTCCCGTTAGATGAAAAAAATTCGGTGACACGGTAAAGCACACGGTCCGTGTTCTACAACTGTTTGCTTAACCTATACCCTGCGGAATTCGCCGTTGCTTTTTGATTGGCCAGAACGCAGCATCACGGATCGCACGCCCTGCACCGTCCAATGCAATCGAATCGAACGGTCGCCAATGAACTAACATCATGTAGCTGCAGTTTCCGTGGATATTGTATTTAAGTCTTTTTTCCGGCTTGTAAGGGCAAAAAATATTAAAAAATATCAAAATAACAAGGAATGCATCCAAATTCGAAGGTATGTCACGTATAGACGCGTGGCAGCTGTGAAAAAAAGTCAACCACAATCGATGAAGTAACGATACAATCTACTTGTAACCCGAACATTTCACACCTTGTTTCATACATATCGAAGCCACGGTTCTTCATGTGAGATGCCCCCGTTTGCAAGGCGATCGCATGATAGCCTTTCTCAAAATGTTTGAATTTTTTACCACATCATAGTTTTACCTTCTCACGGCGCCACGCAAATTCTCGTGTATTTCCGAGCGATTCTCAATTTTTTTGATTTTTTTGTAATTTAAAAACCACCGAACTCAATGTTTCCCGATCGAAAGATGTGACCGAGGTGCAGCAAGTTCACACCAATTCCATGTTGTGTGCTACAAGTTAACCCGATAGCACATACATGATATTTCAGCACACATTTGGTCAAATTTCGTTGCACTCGTAGTTCAAATGCAAATAAATTCATATCGAGCGCACATGAAAATGACTTAGCGCCATATATCAAACGCACGATTCTTCTCACAAATCCGTGTGGGATAGTCACCCTATTACGGACGCCCGGAACAACCTTACCGTGTGCGATCTCTATCACCACACCTACCTCGAGTGTTTGGAACTTAAAGATAGGTGGCTCAAAATTTTGGCAATGAGGGGTTCCATATGAATAGTTTCCCATGTATGGCACACGATTATCGAAAGGAACCGTGTGCAATGTATGTTTCCCCCGCTCAAGTTTTCAGTTTCCAAGCAAAATTTTCAGTATTCGCGCCTTATGTGTGTATTTCAGCCTTCTTCCCCCCACCCCAGCCCCCAACCCACTCATAGCCCCCCCTCCTCCTCAGCCGCCGCCACCATCTGCTTCGAGCTTCCGCGCTCATCTCGTTCTTATCAGGTAAACCACCGAGTTGCATCCCTTCCTCGTACCATCCGTGTACATGGATCCAGCGAACACCCTCTTCCATCCATATCCCCACACCCTACCCCAAAGAATCGCCGCCTAAGCATTTCCACATATCACCATGAGCTCGAGGAGCTAAATGTGGTCGCCGATAGTCATCTCCCAGTCGCACTAGTTGGCTCGGCACATCAGATCCCGGTGCATTCCTTCCTTCTACCCCCGGACGAACACCACACTGCGGTTGTGGCCGAGTGGGGTGCCTACTTTGTCAGGTTGGAGTGTATAAACCAGCGTGCATGTGTCTTTCTTCATCTGCTTCGTGTTGGTCTCGACATTGAGCTCGTCAACAGCGATGGCTTGAAAAGGGCTATGACACAGACGAAGTCTCCCAACTTTGATCTATTGGATGCCCCCCTCTGATCTCGTGGAACGCTCAGTGAAGGACATGCGATGCATGTACCCCTGGGAGCCCCTTTTGCTGTTTATGAAAGCCGCTTGTAGAACCGGTGGCTCGACATCACCAGCTGCCAAGTCAGATCTGTTCGACAACTACATCCACGAGGAGGGCACCCACGACGTGTCCTCTCCCAAGGGGAAGAAGTTTTTTAAATTACTATCTTTATCAAGATAGCTAAAAAAGTTGGTTCTTGGGTAAGCATTTCTGGGGATGAAACCGTAAACATATCTCTTTGCACCACTGCCATTTTAATGTCCATATGTAGGTATCGACTAGTCTGTTATTCTCCTTCTGTTTTTTTTATCATGCAATGACATGTTCAACTATGCTGTGTTTGGCTATGTAATGCATGATCTACTAAAAAACTTGGTTCTTGGGTAAGCATTTCTAGGGATGAAAATCATAAACATATCTCTTTGCAACTCATTCCAAGTTTCTAAATGTTGCTAATATGATCTACCTATTCACTGATATTGATTCCATGATATGTTAAACTATGATGTGTTTTTCTGTGTTATGCACACTGATATTTAGGTATCAACTAGTCAGTTTGATTCCACCAATACCATTTACTGTCTATATGTAGGTATCAAATAGTCTGTTATGCTCCTTCTATTGGTCTGATGATGCAATGCCATGTTCAACTATGTTGTGTTTGGCTATGTAATGCATGCTCTGCTAGTATTTAACTAATAAAAAATACTTGATAGAACGACTATATTGGGTTGTCATCACCCATGGTCTAGTTAACATGATTTTCATTTTTCTTTCAGTTGCTTTACTATCTGATACGTCTCAAACGTATCTATAATTTTTGCTCATTTCATGCCCTTTTTGTGTAATTGCTACATCTTTTTGCCATGCTTTTGAATCATTTATTGGACTAACCTACTAATATAGAGCCCAGTGCCAGTTTCTGTCTATTTAGTCTTTGCAATGCAGAAAATGTCCAAAAATGAAGTTGCTCAGAAAATTCCCAAAAAAATTTACATCGGAAGAGTCCTCCAGCCAGAGGACGGAGCCAAGAGGTGGCCCTAGGCCCCCAGGCGCCCTCCCGGCGCGGCCAGGGCCCACCCGCGCGGGGTGGCCGCCTGGGCGACTTGGGCACCGCCTCAGACTCCCCCTTGGCCTATAAATTTGCCCGTGCCGCAAAAACCCGAGATATCCAGACGTCTTTTCCAGAAGCGATCCCGATCTCCGCCGCTATCGAAACCTAGCTTCGGGGGTCACCAGGATCCTGCTCCGGCACCCTGCCGGAGAGGGCCTTGGCGCCCGGGGCCATCTTCATCAACTCTTCTTCACCCCATGATGGATCGTGAGTAGTTCCTCCTTGGACTACGGGTTCTTGGCAGTAGCTTGTTGGTATCTTCTCCCCCTAGTTCTTCAATACAAAGTTCTCATGAGGTTCCCTACATGATTGAGATCCATATGATGTAATTGGTGTTGTGTTTGTTGGGATCCGATGACATGTTACCTTGTTCAGTCCTAAGAGGTTTATGAATTATTGTTGATGCAATTTTGTTGTTCTTAATGCTTGTTACTAGTGCACGAGTAGCATGATTTCAGATCTGAGCACGTTATGGTTGCATGATTATAATTGTTGTTCTAGATCTTATCTACGGTTGTATGCACCTATTATAGTCTGGAACCGGCGATCCCAAAGGTGACATCTTGGGACACCAAAGGGGATGGGCTATAATTTGAGGATTACATGTGCTCATAGAGTGTTAATTCTTTGTTCTGGTGCTCTTTGACAGGTGCACCTTAATCTCCATAAGTTCCCTTTGGCCCCGTTCGTAGCAGGACGGTAGGACAATATATGTTGTGCAAGAAGTGTGGGGTAATGAAATATCCATGACTGATCGCCAAGTGAGGAAACTAAAAAAGATTGTTAGGAGAAAGAGACAGGAGATGAGAATTAAACTCTTTGTCTATTCTTTATCCAAGACAACTGCGAACTTCAGGATGGTAAGAACTATGCTTCGTTGCTTTTTCATGCTCATATTTAGTTGTTAGTCATCACTCACCAGTATCTGAATGTTATAATTTTCAGTGGTTCCCAAAGCAGTTTACTCAAGATTACCTAGAACTCCACGCTTGGTGCGGAGGCAACCAAAATAAAAGTCTATCATCCAGACTATCATGAAGAAGATCTACATGTCTTCCTGAAGTCTTTGAAGGATGGACGGGCGGTCATCATAAGAGGTTGGACCAAAGTTGTGCGCGCCTTCCGCATGAAGGAGGGCACAATATGGGTATTCCTCTTCTACAACTGCCCTGACAGCAAAAATGACTTTTGGCTCTCTCTATACCGCCTTTAATACTCATCTGGTTCATTGTTGTGATAAAGTTGTTTCTGTAATTCTTCAACATTAGTTTTTTTGAGGGTAGACCATTAGTTGTTGTGATTTGTATTATTCTTTGATTGTTGAACCTGTGTAAATTGGATGTATATAATTTTGCGTTTCACCTATTATTAAATTCAATTTATAATTTCAAATACAGGTTAATTGTAATTGCTGGTAATAAATTAAGGTAAAATAATTGTTGTTCTATAGATTACGCTGCACACGGTTTCTTGGGACCAATCGTTTGCATAGATCTCAACAACACAAACATTGTCCCTCCGAAAACCGTGTCGATTAGATCATGCATCGTACACGTTCTGCGTATAGAAACCGTCAGCCAGTATCCACAACAGACCACACATTTTGATTGCAAAAACTGTCTGTGATTCTGAATATCATCCCACACAATATGGAAACATGAAATGTGTGTGATCTCTCTAAATTGGCACACGTGTACTGAAATAAAACTGTTTGGAACATATAGACCGTGCACACATTTAAAATTTAGTATCAGTGGCTGATAATAGTATGGTCGCACACAAACAGTTGTAGCAAATCGTCAGTCATACATGAAGGGTTACAACCCGAAACCCAAAACCTGATAGTGTAAACCCAAACCCGGTACCATAAAGAAACTGTGTGGGATCTATGTAGTGTCACCGACGGTGCTTTTCTATTGCTTGTTTGTGTTCGTGGTCGCATTGCAAACGATCGTGTCGAATGAACTGCATGTGATACATATGTTATGTCCACACGGTCATTCTGGCAATGGCCATGTGGGATATCGTCGTACACCGGAAACGATTTTTTAAACAGAAACGTCTACTTGAAGTTGCCACATAGCAAACGGCTTGTCGCTCTCGTTTGGAAAATTCACCCCTATCGCAATCGAGAGCAAGGCCACGGTTCGAATTCCCGTAGGCGATAGGGGTGAAAAACCGTTTGGATAGACCCTAACAGCACTAGTGATTGCATGAGTGCTCAAAATATCGAAAGTGAGTGGATCAGTTTGACTTGTACCTGGCTAGTGGTCTGGGGGCGAGTCAAGATAAGATTCCAAAGAAGACTAAGTGTGAAACTTTACTAGATTGAGTTCTCAACCAAAAAAATATTATGTTTTCCTCTCATATTCCCATCCCCCACTTCTTGCATGCAAACACCATTTGGAGACATTCGAGTCACGGACAACGAGAGCTCTTGCATCTTTATGTTCTTATGTTGCTTGTTTCAATGCTTATATAGACTCTTGCTTGTTATGAATTGAATTGAATTACATGCCTTGATTGATTTACTTAAAAAGTTCTTATATGGTTGGTAGCATGTCACCACAGAAATTATGCTTGTTATCATTTACCTACTCAAGGACGAGCAGGAATTAAGCTTGGGGATGTTAATACGTCCCAAACGTATCTCTAATTTCTGCTTGCTCCATGCATGTTTTAGGTGATATTGCTATGATTTTTATACACTTTCATACAATTTTGATCATATTTTGAATAACCTATTAACTCAGTGCACCCCAGTGCCAGTTTATATTTTCTGCTGTCTTTTCATTTCAGGTTTTACCATTATGTAAAATGCCAGAAAAATTCCGGGAAAAATATATAAAAAATCAGTGTACCGGAAGCTTCCAGAGTCCCAAAGGAGGGCCAGAGGTGACCCACCAGGGATCCAGGCGCCCTGTGGGCACAGCCTAGGGTTGGGCCACGCCGGGGGGCGCCTGGACCCCTGGTGGCCCCCTGGCTGCCCCCCCCCCTTCGCCTGTATATTTCCTTTGTCCCGAAACCCCAGAAGACAGAACCCTTTTTCACGATCTCGCCTTTGTTCCGTCGCCGCCGCCGCACTTCCAAGATCGGGAGCACAAGAAGACCTCTTCCCGGCACCCTGCCGGAGGGAGGATTGACCTCAGGGAGCTTATCCACCACCATGGACGCTTCCTGGATGATCTGTGAGTAGTCCACCTTGGACCATGGGTCTATAATCAGTAGCTATGTGATGTTCTCTCTCCCTCTTTGTTCTTCATGGATTAGACCTTGTGAGCGTCCCTACATGATCAAGGCACATATGTAATTCTTTCTACTGTTGCTATGTTGAGTTTGCTGGGATCTGATGGATTATGAGACTATGTTCAGATTGTGATGAGTAATATATTTGGTTCTTCTCTTTTATATTTTTGTTCTTGAGTAATTCTTGCATGTTCTCCGTTGTTGTTTATTGCTTTGGCCAAGTAGTAGATAGTGACTCCAAGAGGGAGCGTTATGCATGATTGTGGGTTCATGCCCCCTGATGACTAGCTTAAGTGAAAGAAACATGAGTCTAGGGGATGTGTTGTTGCCACAAGGGGGAAAACAACGGTGATTGTAACCGCGGTAGCAAGGATTGTTTACTTTACGCAAAGTTCTTTTAATGCAGTTGTCTGTTGCTTTGGGTTTACACTTTGGGTGGGGCTCGCAACTTAATACCAGCGAGATGTTCTGGATAGATATCTCAAGGTGGATGTTTAGTAGTAGATGCAGATGGATTTTGGTCTACTTATCTTGGCGTACTGTCCATGCTTTTGAACCTCTTCCTTTCTTTTGTAGCATAGTTAGCATTGGTTTGCACCTGTAATCCTGTCAATTGCCCAGCTGTAATTTGTTCACCTTGCATAGTTGTTTTATCGTCTTTTGGGAAAGAGACATCACTAGTGAACTTCCTGGGACCCCGGTCCATATTTCCACCACTGTTTACACCCTCAATTTACTTTCTGTTTTACTTTCTAGTTGCAGTTATAACTACTATCTACCCTTGCGTTTGACCCTTTGTAAACAACAAGGCCGGAGAGATTGACAACCTCTCTGTACTCGTTGGGAGAAAAGTTATCGGTTGCTATGTGCAGGTCTGCGTCAACTCGTGCTAGTAATTTCTAGCGTCGTTGTCACCTAGTTGCTATTGTCGGAGTCCTACTGGAGACATAAGCCTTGGTATCTTCACTAAGGGAAACTTGATGTTGTGCTGCATCTCAACCTTCCACTTTGGGTAACCAACGAGAGGCGAGAAGCCATCACATGGCTTCCCCAAGTTCCCTCAAAGGCAAGTTCCTCGTCAATGTCATCAACCCATACATCGCGGAGGTGAAGAGGCATGCTCAAACAATTTGGGTGGAGGATGGTGCCCTTCATCAAGAAAATCTGAAGGGACCTGTAATGGAGGGAGCACCAAGTCCAGGCTGTAAGAAGTGTAACAAGAAGTCTTCCAGTACAAGTTGATGATTGATCATGGTGTTGAGGCCAACGCCGAGATCATCACCGAGATGAAGAAGCAACATGCGGAGGAGATGAAGGAAGTATATTCAAGTGTATCCGCACTGGAAACCAAAGTGTTCAAGCTGCGGGGACACATCTTTGACCTCCAAAATCAGAACTGTGAGTATGAACTAAAGTTTTTTGCGCTTGGACCTAGCTGCCGACTGAAGGATCCAGGAAACAAAAGAATCATGTGTGGATGGAGGACGTTTGCCTTGGAACGTTTTTCTGAAACCTACCCATTGTACAAGATCAAGAATGAAATCTTCATGGGGTAATGGCATCCCCTTAGCTTGTTCCAAGCTTGGGGAGTGCCCGGTATCTTTATCTTTATGTTTGTCGTTTATGGTTAAGTTTAATGTCGTATCATGTCTAGGGAAGTTATCTTATAAAATAGGTGTATGCATTGAGGTCTATCACTCCTATGTGGAGGGTTTTGTATCCATGAGTGTGCAGTGTCTTTGATGGAATATTAATGAGAAGTCTATTGGTTTCTTCGCTGCACTCCGTAGTCTCTTCACGCAATCGACCTTATATGATGATTCTTATGGGAGTATTGATCTTATATATCAGGTATGGCTTTGAAAACTTTATTTAATCTTGGCAAACATAGCTTTGGTCATAACAACAAGCATGAGTTTTTCCAGTAGCGACATAGCCAAAACCTTTATGTTCTTATGCTTGAAGTGTTATGCTGACAAGGAAGACAACTTGATGTTTTATGCCAATTCTTAATGTAGACTTTATGTTGTTTTGCATCCAATTCAACATCATTTGTCTTCTTTTAAAAAAGCCTTTGCTAGCCAAATCTTGTACTAAGAGGGAATACTGCTTGTGCACCCATACCTTGAAACCTCAACCTTCCAAAGAGTCCACCATACCTTTCCTATTCGTGGTATTTCACCTCCACTCCTAAAGTATATTATTCATGTGTTATCTTTAAACCTTCAAAATAGTATACCCCTTGTTTTTTGCCTCTTTTTTAGCTCATGAGGAAGTAGTAGGTAATTCATGATCTTCTTATGATGGAAATGTTTTATCTTGGCATTGCATGTGTAATCAGAAAACCCCTAATACGAGGAGGAACTGGCATGAGTGTGCCCAGCTCATAAAAGATAATACAACAAACAAAATGTCCTTTGTGCTTTGTTCATGAGAAATCAGAAAACTTTGGCAGTGATAAACAAAGGAGATTAAGGGGATGTGATCGTCCCCACTTGGGAGCCGTTCCTCGAAACTTGCCCAGCATGAGAAGTAATTGGGTTATCTACTGGAATTTGTTGATGTATTATGCACCTCTCAAAATATTATTTTATAATCTTTATTGATTTCAAAACCTCTAAAAGATCTAGCACATGAGTTTTCCCTACTTCCCTCTGTGAAGGGCTAAGCCTTAAATTTTATGTTGAGTCAGTAAACCCACTTCCTTCCATCCCACAAAGAGCAGACACCTTATGTTGAAATAAGATGCATGCCTTTATATTGTTTCATTGAGAATTTCCATATTACATGTTTGTTGACATTATCATTAAGATAAACAAGTTGTTTGTTGAGCCTTGCTACATCATACATCTTCCTTTGTGTTAGCATTTTCACTTCTTGACTAATAACATGTTCTTTCAAAAGCTTCAAATGATATCATCAAAATATAACGGAGAGAGCAAAAGTTAAAAGTTATTAGTTGTTCTTTGACCAAAGGACATGTTTTCCTTGATTTGATGAGTTTTCTGGGTCCTACTTTTGATTGTAATTGAAAGTAATCTTTCATAAGGGCCATATGAGTTGAGGTTGCTGTTGAGTATGTTGTTGAGTATGCTTGAGTTTAGTAGGAGGAATTATGATGCTTCTTGTCTGTATTCTTATTATCGACACTTCACTCGCTAAACTTGTGGACAGGTTTACCGAGCTAAATATTTGCTTGGGGACAAGCGAGGTCTAATATTGGGGGAGTTGATACGTCCAAAATGCATCACTATTTTATATCATAATTTACCTCTATTCATTGATATATTACATATTAGGATTATGTTTTTATAGTGTTTTGACTTGTTTTACACAGTTTGCAACTTTTCGGTACCGAAACAGTAGACGCAGTAATCAGCGGGGAAAAGTGCACATCAGGTGGCCATATCAGCACATCTCCAAATGTCCTAAAAATCATGGGGTGTAATTTCCAGAAGATATAACGAAGACTGGTCGAAGGGCACCCGGAGGAGGGCCACCAGGGCTCCAATCGCCCTGGTGGCGCGACCACCCCCTAGGTCGCGCCACCTGGCCGCCTGGGAGGTGGGCCCCACTCCCAGGACCCCCCCCCCTTTGGCCTAGATCTCCATTGTGACTTTAAAACCCCGGAACAAGAATAGTTTTGGGAGTTCCGCCACCGCTCCGTGGCGTAAACCTATAGAGAAGAAAAGACCTTTCCAGATGGCAGATTCCGTCGGGGAGAACTCCTCCCGGAGGGGGAGATCGTCCTCATCGTCATCACCATCGTCACGGGCATCATCGAGATCATCATCAACATCATCCTCACCATCAGCACCATCTCCATATTCATCACATCTCATCTCACCATTGCAATCCAAGTTGTAACTCGTACTATCCACCCCCTACTCTACCGGTGTTGAATACTCTTTGTGGTGAATGCTATTGAGTTTTATTGGAGAATCTTTGTTATGACCAGATTGTTTATCATATATTTATCCCCTCTGATCATGATCTCTTTTATGTCTTGTGAGTAGTTCCTTTAGTTCTTGAGGACATGGGAGAAGTCTAGTTGTTAGTAGTCATATGTTGTTGAAGTAATATGTGTTGTTTGATATTTAAGTTGTGGTGTTATTCTTCTAGTGGTGTTGTGTGAACGTAGACTACACAACACTTTGCCTTTTAAGGACCATTGTGTATAAAGTATGCTTATGGTTGGTTGCCGGAGTGACAGAAACCTGAACCCTAGTTCGCACACTTTTGCACGAGGGATTGTTGGGCCCTAAAGTTTATTGCTATGGTTAGGCTTTTGCCTTAATTTCTCTCTTGTATTTGCGGATGCTTGCAAGAGGTTTAATCATAAGAGTGTACTTATCTTAGTCTATAAAGTGCACTAGCATAGGTTCACCCACACAACACTTATCAATACAAAACATAGTACCGATACAGAATATGGCGAAGGCACATGACTATCTCTTCCGTGTGTCATGATACGTCTCAAACGTATCAATAATTTCTGCTTGCTCCATTCATGTTTTGTGTGATATTGCTATGATCTAGATACACTTTCATACACTTTTGATCATATTTGGACTAACCTATTAACTCAGTGCACCCAAGTGCCAGTTTCTGTTTTCTGCTGTTTTTCTATTTCAGTTTTCCCCCATATAAAAAGTGCTCCCAAAATCCGGGAAAATTCAGATAAAAAAACAGCGTACCGGAAGGTTCCAGAGCCCCGAAGGAGGGCCAGGGGGCCACCACCACGTTCCCAGGAGGCCACCTGGCGCGGCCAGGGGCCTGGCCGCGCCAGGGGGCGCCTGGACTCCTGGTGGCCCCCCTGGCTGCCCCCTTCGCCTATTTAATCGCCTATTTAGCAATCTCGCCTATGTTCCGCCGCCGCCGCGCTTCCAAGATCGGGAGCATCTTCAGGACCCTTCCCGGCACCCTTCCGGAGGGAGGATCGACCTCCGGGAGCTTCTCCTCCACCATGGACGCTTCCCGGTTGTGCCGTGAGTAGTTTCCTTTGGACCATGGGTCCGTGATCAGTAGCTATGTGATGTTCTCCTCCCCTCTTTGTTCTTCATGGGTTAGACCTCGTGACCTTCCCTACATGATCGAGGCACATAAGTAATCTTTCTGCTTTCGCTATGTTGAGTTTGATGGGATCTGATGGATTATGAGATTATGTTCAGATCGTGATAGAGTAATATAATTGTTTCTTATCTTTCGTATTTTTGTTCCGAAGTAATTCTTGCATGTTCTCCGTTGTTTATTATTGCTTTGGCCAAGTGGTAGGTAGTAACTCCAAGAGAGAATGTTATGCTCGATTGTGGGTACATGCCCCCTGATGACACGCTTGAGTGACAGAAACATGAGTCTAGGGGATGTGTTGTGGCCACAAGGGGGAAACAATGGTGCTTGTAACCGCAGTTGCAAGGATTGTTTACTTTACGCAAAGTTCTTTTTTAATGTAGTTGTCTGTTGCTTTGGGTTTACACTTTGGGTGGGGTTCGCAACTTAATACCAGCGAGATGTTCTGGATAGATATCTCAAGGTGGATGATTAGTAGTAGATGCAGATGGATTTCGGTCTACTTATTTTGGCGTACTTGTTGACACACGAACACGTTCACGTGTACCCGCGGCGCCGAGGGAGATACTCCGCAACTCACCAAGCCGCACCATGTAGAACATTTTTCCATTTGATGATGTCTTGAAGGCCTAATTGGCCGAATAGTACTTCGAATGCCAGGATCTTATCGCTTCCAACATAGTTTCGGCCCTTGAGATGGAATCGGATGATCATGGCTCAAACTACAAAGTTGTTCATATCGACAATACCCAACTTTTTCATGTAGATCACTTCTTCATTTGAGGTCATATTATATAGGTTTATTGTCGTGCCAAAAAACCGGTGTCAACACATGCCCCCCTGTTTTTCGGCAAAACTTGCGTGCCAAAAAATAACTTGCCCATGTTTGTTCTAAGGACGATGTCAACACTCCATCGGCCATATGTTTTCTAAGGGCGATAATTACTTATCGGCCATGTAGATTAGCAACAAGATCTTAGCTAATCGAATGAGTAGTGATTCGGTAAACCCCTTTCATGATGAGACAAATTGTAATGTACCCATGGACTAAAATAAGCCCATGGAGGGTAAACTATCATAACTGAGGATGAATCCATTGGCATGGGCATCAATGGAATATCTGAGGAATATGGATAATTTCTGGACCAATGATTTGGAAACCATTGGTTTGATTGTTCATTCTTTAAACTCTTCTCTTTCTTCACCTTTGCCGCACTTTTTGCAATAAAAGCTTGTGCATTATTCCTGTTTAGATTACTTCCTTTGGGAACCCATGCCATGTTTCTCTTCTCAAGTTCTTGTGCATTAAGCATTTGCAGTTCCTTCTTTTGCCAATACGACAAACCGAGTGGACGCCTCGGCTGTAATTCTTTTTCAAGCAGTGGCAATTCCTTTTTGACCGTGTGCACTCTCAACTCCTTCCATTCAGATTTGGCATCTCGATTTTGAAGATTTGTTTGCTCCTCTTCTTTGCCTTTAGTAGCCAACTTTAACACTTTAATTGGCTCTTTGTCATTTGAAAGAAAATCTTAAGTGGCACACTTGCGACCATCTTTTTAACTCGATATACTTGCTTGACCACCTCTTTCTTCTTTCTTGAGCTCCGGACTGATTTCTTTTGATTGAAACAGTCTTTGTTATGCAATTATTCATCGAATGTGGACCTTCTTGGAGCTGCATAATATTGACGAGATGGTTCAGAATAAGATGGATAATGTGCCCTAGAATTATACCTGTCCCATGATGGATATTGATTCATATAAGCCTAGGGAGGTATCCACGACATCGGTATTGGCGGCCCAAAATAAGGATATGAATATGATGCATCGAAATTTCCCTTCTGCCAATACTGATCTTTAGATTTGCGCCTAGGGGGTGATCTTGATGTTTTTGAACTAATTGGCCAATAAGAAATCTTCTCCTCGCTTATCTTGTGGTATTTTTCCAATATCTGCGCGAAAGTGACTTTCGGCTTTTTACCTTTCCGTATACTTCGGCCTTTGCTTTCTTTGGTTGTGATAGCATCGATCATTGGATTTTCTTGTTGCCCCCCCCCCGGTGCTTGGCATCTTCATTATAACTTTGACAGAATCCTTGCCTCCAAGAATATCATCATTGCGCTCAGGAATAATTTGTGTACTTGAAAGCTTGATCCCATCACCTACAATTTTTACCTTCTTGTCCTTAAATGAATCGGCTTGAAGCAGCCGATGCAAATAATTTTTGCCACAGGACCAATAGGAATAGCATGATGATCCCTTGGTGTTTTAATAAGTTTCAATCGTCCACTATCAATGGTCGATTTAACTATTTGACGAAACATATTGCAATCCTCAAAATTATGCTTGAACGAATCATGTAACTTGCAATACATTTGTCCTTGGATTGATGGCTTGAGATTGTGATCAAGAATTCTAATATAATCATTCTTTAGCAGCAAATCAAAGATCTGATCACACATATTTGAATCGAAGGTAATCCTTTTGTTTTCTAGCCGATCTTTGTGTGAGAACGGCATTGGAGGTAAGCAAACGAATAGTTCAGATTTGGAATCTCCCCATTCGTCTATGCATTGTGTTTTGCACTCCATCTCCGATACCTTTGGATAAGATACTACAATAGCATCGGTTTTCTCAAGAGAATTCAACCTTGACTTTAAATTTCTGAAAGAAAAATGAGCACATATGCCTCAATTGAGACCAAGTGTAAGCCAAGTATGAAACAAACAAAGCTACCCACTTAGATATAAGTTTTAAGTACAGCAACGGGGAAAGCTTTGGCTGCAACAGTAAGTCATTATCGGTCTCTATAAATGGCACAACATGTTGACCGATATGCCTTGCAATGATTTTATTATTAACAAATAAATTACCCTTCTTCATTGGTCTTTCAAGATTGCTAATGAGAATTTTTCTAATAGATGTATCAACAATAAAGTTGCGAACAAATCGGAAAATAGGTAAGTTACTTGCTAAACATACCTCTTCAAATATGTTGGGAGAGCACGATGATTGTGTGATATGAACAATAGCTTGCTCCACTTTTGGATAACTCTCCAACACATTGTCCTTATCTTTGTCGTTGTTCCGTGCTTCATCGCTCGAATAATTATCAAGTGAACTTTTCTCAGCTGCACATTTGTATTCTTGATGTTCATCATTAACCAAATTTTGTTTGGCCATATCACTTTGTTCTTGATGCTCATCAATTTCTGTGGCACGAAACTCATAGGGCAGGAAATAGGTTCCCTTAGCCTCAGAAAAATCAAGCACGGTTATGTGATCTTCATGCCCTTTCTCAATGGTGCTTGCCTCTTTGGATTTGATGGATTCGAAACACACACTAGTTGATTCGGCTTTTTCATTAACCGAATTGCGTCTATTATCCGAATCATTATTGTTTATTTCTTTGATTCGCAAGGCTGCTTGTTCTCGTCTAAACTCAGAAAATATTGCAGCTATGCCATCTTTAATCTTTTTTCGTCCAACTTCAACCCAATCTTCATTGGATTGCCCCCCAATTCTATTAGACTCTTTCGGCAATGAGATGTCGCCGAAATTATGCAATTGTGTAGGGGCAAGATTATATGCTACAGTGTTAGGTAAAGGAAGATGTTGTCACGCCCCCAAAATCAAGTCGTGTACAGTAATCATACACGCAAGGTACACAATCGAGATTAGGGACTCACGATGAGATATCACAACACAACTCTACAAATAAAATAATACAAGTTGTTTAATACAAGCCAGGGGCCACGAGGGCTCAAATATAACAACTCGAGAGCACAAAGTCAGCGGAAGCAAAAGTATCTGAGTACAGACACAAGGATACAAGGTTTCCTTAAGAAGGCTAACACAAAATCAACACTCGATCGAAAAGGCGAGGCCTCCTTCCTGGGAACCTCCAAACTACTCCTGGTCAAAGGGGAACTCGACATTGTAGAAGGCATCAGGGATCTTCACGTTGCAGTGATTGGCATCGGGGATCTCCTGCTCCTGGACTCCAAGGCTCCAACGTCGACTGCAGCGGCCAATCAGGCAAAACAATAAAAGGGGAAAATAAAGCAGGTGAGTATCTAGCATACCCGCGAGTCTTACGTTCGCTACTAAGCATTATGCATTGTATCAACGGAAAGAAGAGGTTGTATATAGTGGACTGCAAGATAGAAATCAGAATAAGGATAAGAAGCTAGGCCTATCGAAGACTAGCATCTCCCGACGATGTCTTGCAGCATTAGGTAAGAATCAGCCAACGGTTTATATAAAGCATAAAGTAACAATGCAGCAGAAGTTGCTGCAGCATTGTATAATAATAAGTTGTAATAATTAGCAATGCCTCCGAGTTCCCTCCTCGACTCCCCTGTGAGGAAGCAAACCCGGAACCATACAGTTTAATAATAATAGTTTATAGTGGTAAGATCCAGCTTCAGCATAAAGCGTCCTGTTACCGTGGACACGGCTATTCGAATAGATTAATCTTCCCTGCAGGGGTGCACTTGTGTTACACTACACGCACGGATCTCCAGGGTGGCGGGCACCTTGTTAGGGAACGCTCCACCGAGGCTATCCGACACTCTGTAGCCCATCTTTCACACTCAACAGAGAGGTCATCCGCCGGACTATATCCTATGTACGCGGGGCTTTGGACCCTAACCCCGACGTACTCCTGCACGGTGCGAGGCTGGCCGGTGAAGTTAAAGCAAATACAAATAAGACACCACCGCACAATCAAATAAGACAACACCACTTCCCGGCGCAGGCCGCGGTACTGCTGACGTCTGAAGAGTCCTCGGACGACACTACGTAGCAGAGGAGCCCATAACTCGTAATTCCCACGGGTAGGTAGTGCGTACATGGCATATAGCCAACTCAAGACATCCGCCGAGCCATTTAGCATTTTAATTAACCTGCGTGACAACCGTTATCGTTGCCTCGACTTAACTGACCCGCGGACAACGACAGAAGCCAGGACCACCAGTACATCGGTGCCTGCCCCGTCGTCCCACCAAGTCACTGCGGTTACCAACAAGGTGAACCGTCTCCTTACCTTGTCTCGCGTGTGCTCCTGGAGGAGCTCGACTTTCGTGGTTTGGTAACTCTCGCGGCCAACGATCAGGGGCCAAGCACACCGGTACACTGGTCATACCCTCCCTGTCGTCCCGTCGCAATACCACTCGCGGGCACCGTTGGGTCACCCGACTTCTTACCTTTAAGGACACCGGTTGGTTCGAGTGCCTACAATTAAGTGAAACCAGGAGGTATCACCCTCGATGGCACACTTAAAGAGGTTTGATAGAGACATCAGCGGAATGAACTAAAGAGGTAAACCTCATATCATCCCGGTGATGCTACGCTACTGAGCCGACGAGAGTGAAATACGAGTCCATTCCACTCGTAAGCCAAACTCGAAGCGACTCGGCAGAGTCTCGCCGTTGTAGGTCCCCCAGGGCGTCTGCATTGATCCGTACCTATTGCAGTTGTAATATATCGTTCCCGCGATCACTCCCAAAGTGATCACGACCCTCTATTCTAAACCTAGCTAACAATGCGCAGGGTTTACTGCTGAATAATGCATAAGTAATAATAGGCAGCATAGGATTAAAGGAAGGTACATCAAGGGGCGACAAAAATAGGCTATGCAATTGAATAGGATTGTAATCGTAGCAGCAGCAGTAACAATGCCTAGTGCAAGAAATGTACGAAAAGATAGGCGATATCTAGGGAAGAGAATGGATGTGCTTGCTTAGAAGCTCGGCGGTAGGGGTAGGGTCGTCGACGAAGTAGTCTTAATCGGCAACGATGTAGTCGGCGGTAGCAACAAGGTCTATCAGAGAATAAAGGGGGGGGGAGAAACAGTAAATACACAGCAATAATAGCAATACAATTGTACGACATAGCAGATATAAAGAAAAAGGGCTCTAACGCAGTGTTCGGTGATTTGATCGGAGCAGGAATTTATCCGGGGATGACTCATCAGTACCGGTTGATTACCGGACAGATGATCCGGAGGGGAAGGTTCCATGTCTACAGTGTTAGAGACATCTAACTGTCATGTGGGTAGTGTATCCGTGCTAGTTGATCCATTCTGAACAACTTTCATATACAAAACATTTTCATCCGGCAAGTTTACCGGCACCGGGTGATTACCGGACAGTGCAATCAGAGGGGGAATGTCCCGCGTGCGGTATGTTAGAGGGGTGTGGGGGTTGTACGGGTAGCGTATCCGTATTCGTTATATTTTTCTGATCAATTTTGATGTATAAAGTTTTTCAATCTGAGTTACGGTTTAAAAGATATTAATTTCTGGAGTTTAAATCATTTTAAAACATTTTCTGAATTTTCTTTTATTAATAAAAATCCAACATTATCCACAACCTTATCCATAACAGCACTGACAGGTGGGACCTACATGTCATACATAGAGACATTTAAATTCAGTTTCATTTCAATAAATAACACAAAGGGCCCACATGTCATGCACTCATTTTAATAAATACTTTTAAATTCAACTAATTAACAGGTGGGGTCCACTAGTCAGTGATACATGTGCTAAAATCCTTTTATTAACAGTTAAAGGCCTGGGGCCCATACGCAAGTGACCCAGGGGTTATTTAGCTAACAGTTTTTTTAACACAAATACAAATGGCCTTGGGCCCACTTTAAGTCACTCGGGGGGGTTATCTGTTGTTAATTTAATTAAAGTGGGGGGTTAAGTTAACCAAGGGGCTTAGGGGGGTGGGGGCCCTTTTCCAGTGGGGTTAGCCTCTGGTTAATTAGCCCGCGCCGGCGGTGAGCAGAGGCCGACGGCGAGCCTGTGGGCACGGCGAAACCACGCCGGGGCTGGGGAGGGGGACAGCGGGCGCGCGGGGCAAGCCAGGGGCGTGGCCAGAGCGCAGCCAGCGTGCGGCCCCGGCAAGCCGCCCGGCAGCGGCGACAGTGAGCGCCCGGGGAGGCCCGTGCTCCCGGCCATTGCGGGCGAGCTCGGAGACGGCGGCAATGGAGCCAAACGGCGACGAATTAGAGGAGGCGAGGGGGGAAATCGATGGCGCAGCTCACAGAGTGCAGATGAGGAGCTCGAGGAGGCCGTTGGTGCAGCGGCGGTGACGCATTTGTCGCCGGGATCCGGCGTCCGTGGAGGGAAGGGGCGCGTGATTCGGGCGGAGCGGGGTGGCTCGGCTCGATTGGTGGCGGTAGGAGACGGAGTCGAGGCCCACGGGGCGGCCGGACATGGCGTCGCGGCGGTTGGGGCTCTCCGGCCACGCGGCCGACGACGGCGCGGCCACGGGCGCGCGGCCGAGGAACAGAGAGGAGGCGGGGGGCTTGGGGTGGGGAGGAGGAGGGGTGGTGGCTTCGACTCCATCCTTATCCTCTTGTAGAGGGGGAGGGAGCAGGTAGGGCAGGTGGGGGGGGCGTCGGCGACAGTGCTCCCCTGCCATGGCACTGTCGTCGTGGTGGGGGAGGGGAGCAGGGGAAGGAGAGAGGAAGGGGGCGGCCGGGCCGGGGTGGGCCTCGCCCACAGGCGTAGAATAGGTCTTTGCCTTTTTTGTTTTCTTTTTCTTTTATTTCTATATGTTTCTATTTTATTTAGGCATCATTAGGTTTTATAAAATTATGAAACTTGCTTCAATAATTCAATGACACCGTAATACATTACTACAAAATGTTTTGACCTTTTATAAAATCATTGGTATTTTTATAATTATTTAATAATTAAAATTTTCTACTTTGCTACTATTTTTAATTTGTTTACATTACTTAAACAAATTATTAATTCCCAAACCATCACAAAATGACCTACTGATTATTTCAAATTTTATAAAATTGTTCTCACAATTTTTTGTGCATTTAAAATTACCACATGTTTATTAAAATTATCATGGAAATTTAATAAATGGTCCAAGCTATTATTTTATTCTATTTATTATTCCCTAATATTACTATACCATTTTAATAAAATAACCATTGCTATATATAATCATGGCCTAATGATTGCTAGGCATTTTATAAATAGATTCCACAGTGTTGGTTTAACTAAGATTTCCATTTCCATTTTTAAATTCCAAGACAATTTGGATAATCCAACCTTATGGGTTGCATGATTATCATTGACTTCGGATTATGCAAATGACTAAGGTGGTTTTGGTTTAACCATGATCAAATGATGGACAGGAATCCACAAGTCTTGGAGAGAATTTATAATTTACCCAATTTAAAAAATTTATCTGGGTTGGAAATTGACAGAGCTATGATCAAAGGTGATCATGGCTTGATCATCAACAGTAATGATCACTAACAGTGGAATCACTGTAGTGATTACTGTTACTGATTTTGAGGGTGTTACAGATGTGCTCCTGCAGGATTTCCACTTATTCGGCTATAAGCATGAAGGTGCGAAGCCAAATTATGAACATCCACAGTTGCATATGATGCGAAAGAATTAATATCATGCGGTATAGCATATGATGGTTGAGGATAATTGGCCGAATAACTTGTATTAGCATGGCTACTTCCCCTGCCCACCGGCATGTTTAGATTCATATATTGCAAGTTAGTTGACGTTGAATAAAAAGGTGAAACACTTTGTTGTATACTATTGGAAGATCCTACATGAGGTGTTTCAACTCTATTAACCGAACTCATCATGTTGTTCATCGGCATATGGATTTGTGGGGTTGCCGATGCATGAGGGTTGGGATACATATGTTGAATGCTGCTAAAACTAGAAATTGAAGCGTAGAAATTATTATGAACCGGCTGTTGCACACAATTAGATGAATAATTGGTAAAACTAGGGCTAGCCGATAAATCATGCTCATAAGGTGATCTAGCAACAACATATGAATTATTTGCATCTACATAGGTGAATTTGGAATTCATATTACCTTCGTAGATTGCAGCAACTTGATGACGATCTCTTCGTAGAAAGAACAGGCTGAATATCGTTCAAAGCTTCGTCCCCAGCGGAGTCGCCAAAAAGTGTGTTGACACACGAACACGTTCACGTGTACCCGCAGCGCCAAGCGAGATACTCCGCAACTCACGCCGCGGGAGGCCTGCCGGAAGCGCGATACGCAAGACAGTCCGGCAGGCGCTTTTGAGAGCAGACGCCCCGGTTACTCGGGAGGGACCCCGTCGGACTACCCGGCGACGATTGGCTGCTCCAAGTCGTCTTGAACACCCCTGGAGCCTTGTAGATCGAAGCCTCCAAATCTGAACAACAACGAAGAACAAGAAGCAAGGTACAAGGGAGATAGATAGATGAACGATAAAGATGTAGATGTGTTTGTTTGATTGTGTGTTGTTTCAATCAACCGTCACCTCATCTATATATGAGGAGGCTGTACTTTACGTACAAGAGAAGGACTTCAAATCCCGTCCAAATCTTTCCAAATTTAACCGAACTCGGATTACAAGTGGGCCTAGGACAGCAGTTCGGTTTTCGGTAGTTTTGGGGATGTAAAAGACCTCGGATGAAAAAACTCAAAACATCAAAGTTGTAGCCCTCGAAATTTTCAAGAACTTTCATGATGAACGTTTTTTGATTCGGGACCATCTTGAGAGCCGATATTCTCACTCTTTCCATCAGACATCAATCGTATAGGTGTCTGGCTCCGGGCGTCACTTTTTGCTCTTTGAAAGGGTTGTACTCCGAGGGCTGTAACTTTTGCATACGAACTCGGATTGAGATGATTCAAAAACCAAAATAGACCGGTTAGACGAGACCAAGGCGCAATATGTAGAACATTTTTCCATTTGATGATGTATTGAAGGCCTAATTGGCCGAATAGTACTCGAATGACAGGATCTTATCGCTTCCAACATAGTTTCGGCCCTTGAGATGGAATCGTATGATCATGGCTCGAACTACAAAGTTGTTCATATAGACAATACCCAACTTTTTCATGTAGATCACTTCTTTATTTGAGGTCATCTTATATAGGTTTATTTCCGTGCCAAAAACCGGTGTCAATAGTACTGCCCATGCTTTTGAGCCTCTTCCTTTCTTTTGTAGCATATTTAGCATTGCGGTGCGTTTATTATCCTGTCAATTGCTCATCTGTAATTTGTTTACCTCGCATAGCAGTATTATCGTCTTTTGGGAGAGAGACATCACTAGTGAACATCATGGGACCCCGGTCCATATTCTCATCATTTTTTACACGCTCATTTACTTTTCAGTATGTACGTTCAGTTGCTATCATTATCATTATCCCTTGTGTGTTTGATCCTTTGTAAACAACAAGACCGGAGATATTGAAAACCTCTCTGAACTTCGTTGGGAGAAATTTGTGTCTGTGTGAAGGTCCAGGTTAAGAGAGCAATATCTCAAACGGTGCGTTGCTCGCTTCACCACCTACTTATCATTATCGGAGCACTACTAGATTGATAACCTAAGTATCTTCACTGAGAGAAATTTGCTGCTAACCTATATCTCACCTTCCACTTGGGGTAACCAACGAACGGCGAGAAGCCATTACCACTTCCACGCCATCAAGCAAATTTTGGGCGCCGTTGCCGGGGACTCCGAGTGATAAGATAGGGGTGTTGCCCGCTACCTTTTACCTTTACTTTTTAGTCTTGTTAGTTTACCTTTCTGTTTTTATCTTTGTGTATGTTATCAAAAATCACAAAGAAATTATTTATCTTGCTAGTAGTTGTCATTATGTCTGGTCCTTTTGCCTTTGTTGAGACAGAGGTTCTCAACTTTAAAGAAAAAGGTGTTGAAAGTTTAAAAGATGATTGGTATATAATTAATGATTCTCAAAAAAGAGCCACCAAGAAGCAATCCACTTTTATCATGCTTAGAAATTTTTATGTTGGGATTACTCCTTGGAATAGGTTCATATTAGATACTTCTATCAATGGGAATTTCCTAGAAGCCCCAATTTGGGAATCTCTTAATGTTATTGAAAATATTGTTGGAAATCTCCCTGTTGCTAGCATACAAGAAGATATAACTCTAGCTCACATTATGAAGAAACTTGAAAATATAGAGTTAGAAATACCAAGTATAACTAGGATAAATAATTTGGATCGTAAGATTCAAGGGAATTTGAATAGACTAGATAGCTCGATGCATAAAATTATTAAAACTTTGGAGAACATCAAATTCCATGGTATGGATCCTTCTACGATTGATAAGATTGAGGAAATCATTAATACTCCAGGAGCCACCTTCTCCTCAATCAAACCCAAAAAGGTAGAGACTCCGGCAAGGAAGGAACCTAAGTTCAATTCTGTACCTAAGGTTCCCCGACCCAAAAATGAACCACCCATTACCAAGGAAGTTGAAACCGTGAAAACTTTGGAAGAAATACCTCTCTTTGACAAATTTATAAATGAAACTTCCATTGATTTTCCGCCTTTTGGTTTTCTCCCTAGAAGTATCTTCATTAGGCCTTTATTTGAAAGACCTCTTAAGACTAGTTGTACAATTGAAGAGCTTTTTGATGATCTTGATGATGATTCGATTGATACGACTTGATCTTTTGCCTTATGCCTACCTTAAAGGCGTAAAATAAAGCGCTTGTTGGGAGGCAACCCAAGATGTTTTTACTTCTGTTTTTAGTGGTCTTGATGATTTTTACTACTGTAGCTATATCATTGTATCTTTATTTTCAAGCTTTGTGCCAAGTTATAGCCTCATATGAGAAGGGAAGCAAAAGTTGTGACATGCTGTCCAGAAAACAGATTATGTCCTCGTGACGGAAAATATCGAAAAAAATCACCAGTTCATATTTTTGAGCTGAATTTTTTACACAACGTTCTCTATAAAATCGCGGAACTTTTGTATGTTCTGAGTTTGTTGATTTGAGTTGTAGACGTGCCCCGGAAAAATTCTCTACTACCTGTTGTTCTGTTTTTCATAGATTCTGCCATGTTTTGTCTCTCCTTACTTTTGCAAACCTTAAGCTTGCTTTTTCTTTTCAAAAACCTCTTGGAAATCTTGAGAAACAGTAGCTCTTCAGGAATATCTTTATATCCAGTGGGGAAAATTATTTTATTAAGGGTACTAACCTCTCTAATCAGCTTATGATGAGTTATGTATGAAGGGAGTTTTCAAGTGTGCGATGGAAGATGATGAAAGAAGATTCGGGAGTGTCAAGCGCTCAAGCTTGGGGATGCCCCCATACATCCCCAACAAATATTCAAGGAGAATCAAGCGTCTAAGCTTGGGGATTCCCCCGTGCATCCCCTTCTCCATCAACAATCATCAGTTCGTCCTTCGTCTCACTATATTTTTATCAGTTCATGCGTTATGTGCTATGTTTGGAGCGTCTCGCTCTTAGGTTTTATTTTTAGTTTTCCTTAGCTTTGCTTGCTGTTCATAACAAGTTAGACTCCGTCTTACTTTGTGTGGGAGAGAAACACGCTCCACTTTCAAAATCTAGAACACATCATAGGATTTTTCATGCCTATCTTTTTGTTGTTGTGTGTTCTTTATCTTTTCGTAGCTACTGCCATGTTTAGTTTTAGTCTTAGTTTGTATTTAGCAAGATCATTGGCTTTTGTTTAGTTTGTTGCTGGAACTCTCTTTAGTTTTCATGTTTATCTTTTTAAGAGAGTTGGTTGTTGCACTGAGTTGTGTCTTGTCTTCAAAGTGGGTAATTGAGGTTGATATTTAATTTTAGTAGTAACTTGCAATAGTTTTGAGGTATTGATGTGAGTAATGTTTGAAATTTTGTGTCAAGAGCTCTAGCCGATTAGTGATAGGTGTCGTATTTTGGGCAATCCGTGTTTATTTTCAAAAACTTACAAAACTAGTTGAGAACTCTAGCTACTAGATGGATCGCTAATCTTTGGAGGGATCGAATATTAGAGTACACACATGTACCATGAGTCGAGGATGCGCAAGGATAACCAAACCCCCATACACTCCTCCTCGGGGTACTTGTCTCTTTGTGAACCTCCTTATTAGATTGAGAGTTGCCGATGATAAGTGCATGAGTTCTTTGGACTAATGTAAGTATTGAAAGTTGACACTTCCACCTCCTCATATTTGCTAGCCTCTCCTGTGCCGTGCATTGCTTTCTTCTCACTCCGAGAGTTGGCGTCCACCTTCGCCGGTACATCCAAACCCTTGGCATGATACGCTCTGTCATCATAAACCTCCTTATATCTTTCTTCAAAACAACCACCATACCTACCTATCAAGGCATTTCCATAGCCTTTCCGAGATATATTGACATGCAACTTCCACCTCTTCATGACTTGATCTTCATGTCATACATGTTCCTGGTACACTGGAAGCGGCATACATTGCATACATCTTGATAGCTTCATATTCTTTATGATTTGAGTACCTTGTAAAGTGTGAAAGATCTTCTATACCCTCTTGTAAAATTAGAGTGTTGCCCATAAGTGAGGAAAAGATCCCAAAGTGGACAAAATAAAAGATCCCAAAGAGGACAAATGAGAGTTAAATAGAAAGATCCATTGAGGCCAACAAAAAAATACAAAAAAGGAGAAAAATAAAAAAAAAAGAGAAATGGGCAACACTACTATCCTTTTGAAAAGATCCACACTAGTACTCCCTCTTGTCCTTGTACTCCATAGAGATGATCATTCATGCATATAGCTATGTGGGGACCTTCACACTATAAAACTTGGCTTGCATATTCCAAGGATGAGCCTCCTCAAAAGAGCTATAGGTCTTCATGAGCGAGCAAGTTAGATGCACCCCCACTAGTTCCATTGGAGAGCTTTTCAGCTCATATGTGCATCTGTTGCATGGCAATCCCTAATCCTCACATCATATCTATCATCTGGCCTTCTCGCCTATGATTGTCCTCATTGATGTGAGCCTTTCTCACCCTTTTTGTCTTCCTCCTCCACATATTTCTCTATATGCCATCCTAAGTGTCAACTCTCGTGCTTACGCTCATCCATTGCATGAGTTCTCAAAATATCAAAAGGGAGTGGATCAAATTGACTTGTACCTGGCTAGTGGTCTGGGGACGAGTCAAGATAAGATTCCAAAGAATACCAAGTGTGAAACTTTAGTAGATTGAGTTCTCAACAAAAATATTGTTTTCTCGTATTCCCTATCCCCCTTCTTGCACGCAAACACCATTTGGAGACATTCGAGTCATGGACAGCGAGAGCTCTTGCACCTAATGTTCTTTCGTTGCTTGTTTCAATGCTAATATAGACTCTTGCATGTTATGACTTGAATTGAATCACATACCTCGATTTCTTTACTTTTCAAAGTTCTTATATGGTTGCTAGCATGTCACCATAGAAATTATGCTTGTTATCATTTACCTACTCGAGGACGAGCAGGAATTAAGCTTGGGGATGTTGATACGTCTCAAACGTATCGATAATTTCTGCTCGCTCCATGCATGTTTTGTGTGATATTGCTATGATCTAGATACACTTTCATACACTTTGGATCATATTTGTACTAACCTATTAACTCAGTGCACCCCAGTGCCAGTTTATGTTTTCTGCTGTTTTTCTATTTCAGTTTTCCCCCACATAAAAAGTGCTCCAAAAATCCGGGAAAATTCAGATAAAAAATCAGCATACCGGAAGGTTCTAGAGCCCCGAAAGAGGGCCGGGGGGGCACCACCAGGTGCCCAGGAGGCCACCTGGTGCGTCCAGGGGCCTGGCCACGCCAGGGGGCTCCTGGACTCCTGGTGGCCCCCGTGGTTGCCCTCCTTCGCCTATTTAATCTCCATCACAGGATACTCCTGAAGAGAGAACCCTTTTTTGTAATCTCGCCTCTGTTCCGCCGCCGGCGCGCTTACAAGATCGGGAGCACCACCAGGACCCTTCCCAGCACCCTGCCGGAAGGAGGATCGACCTCCGGGAGCTTCTCCTCCACCATGGACGCTTCCCGGATGTGCCGTGAGTAGTTTCCTTTGGACCATGGGTCCGTGATCAGTAGCTATGTGATGTTCTCCTCCCCTCTTTGTTCTTCATGTTTTAGACCTCGTGAGCTGCCCTACATGATTGAGGCACATATGTAATCTTTCTGCTTTTGCTATGCTGAGTTTGATGGGATCTGATGGATTATGAGATTATGTTCAAATTGTGATAGAGTAATATAATTGGTTCTTATCTTTTGTATTTTTGTTCCGAAGTAATTATTGCATGTTCTCCGTTGCTGTTTATTGCTTTGGCCAAGTGATAGGTAGTAACTCCAAGAGGGAACGTTATGCTCGATTGTGGGTACATGCCCCTTGATGACACGCTTGAGTGACAGAAACATGAGTCTAGGGGATGTGATTTGGCCACAAGGGGGAAAACAACGATGCGTGTAACCGCGGTTGCAAGGATTGTTTATTTTACGCAAAGTTCCTTTTTAATTCAGTTGTCTGTTGCTTTGGGTTTACACTTTGGGTGGGGCTCACAACTTAATACCAGCGAGATGTTCTGGATAGATAAGTCAAGGTGGATGATTAGTAGTAGATGCAGATGGATTTCGGTCTACTTATTTTGGCGTACTGCCCATGCTTTTGAGCCTCTTCCTTTCTTTTGTAGCATAGTTAGCATTGCGGTGCGTTTATAATCCTGTCAATTGCCCATCTGTAATTTTTTTACCTCGCATAGCAGTCTTATCGTCTTTTGGGAGAGAGACATAACTAGTGAACATCATGGAACCCCGGTCCATATTCTCATCATTGTTTACACGCTCATTTACTTTTCAGTATTTACTTTCAGTTGCTATCATTATCATTATCCCTTGTGTGTTTGATTCATTGTAAACTACAAGACCGGAGATATTGACAACATCTCTGAACTTCGTTGGGAGCAAAGTTATTTGTGTCTGTGTGCAGGTCCAGGTTAAGAGAGCAATATCTCCAACGGCGCGTTGCTCGCTTCACCACCTACTTATCATTATCAGAGTCCTACTAGATTGATAACCTCGGTATCTTCACTGGGGAAATTTGCTGCTATCCTACATCTCACCTTCCACTTGGGGTAACCAACAAAGGGCGAGAAGACATTACCACTTCCACGCCATCATGTCCTCAAGAGCGTCTTAGCCTTTATAAGTTTAGATCCTTTGTCTTATCCTTTGCACAAAAGGACTGGGCCACCTTGCTGCACCTTATCATAATTTCCTTTATTTTCTTTTATCTCCTTGTTTCTTATACCAGAAAACCCATTAAAAGTTACCTTTCAATACTTGCAGTTATTCCTCTGTCAAGATCACTTGTCAATACCTTCTGCTCCTCGTTGGGTTCGACACTCTTACTTATCGAAAAGGCTAAGATAGATCCCCTACACTTGTGGGTCATCAGTTCCTCAGAGAGAAGTGGTTGACATTGCGACACCATGAGGTAATTGCAATAAGATTTACGACTTAGCGCGTCAGCCATGACATTGGCTTTGCCTGGAGTGAAAGAGATTCCTGTCATAATCCTTAATCAACTCAATCCAGTGTCTTTTCCTGAGGTTAAGATCTGGCTGGGTGAATATGTATTTGAGGCTTTGTTGATCGGAATAGATCTCACAACAATTACCAAGGAGGTAATGTCGCCAAGTCTTCAAGGCATGAACTATGGCAGCGAGTTCAAGATCATGGGTAGGGTAATTGTCTTCATGTGGACACAATTGGCGAGAAGCGTATGCTACCACATGTCGATCTTGCATAAGAATGCATCCTAACCCTTATCGTGAAGCATCACAATAGATCTCGAAATTCTTTTTGGTGTCTGGAGGCGCAAGTACGTGTGCAGAATTCAATCTTCTTTTCAGCTCTTGAAAGCTTTCCTCGCACTTGGGGGTCCATTCGAATTTCTTATCTTTCTTGAGGAATTCAGTTAGATGTTTTGCAACTTTTGAGAAGTTCTCAACTAACCGATTCAGGTGGATTCCACTCAAGGACGGCCTGAACTCTCTCGGGATTTACAGGAATGCATTTGGCAGAAATCAAGTGGCCTAGAAAGGTCACTTCTGGTAGCCATAATTCACACTTTGAGAATTTGGCATATAGTCGATGCTCTCGAAGTTTCATCAATACCATCCTAAGATGATCAACATGTTCTTCTTTGTTCTTCGAGTATATAAGGATGTCATCAAGGTAAACTACGACAAACTTTTCCAAATACTCCATGACGATCAAATTAATTAAGCGCGAAAAAGTGGTTGGGGCATTGGTTAAACCGAAGGACATGATGGTGTAATCATAAAGAACATAACGAGTAGTGAAAGCCGTTTTGGGAATGTCCTCGTTTCTGATTTTGATTTGATGATAGCCTAATCTCAAATCCATTTTGGAGAAGACTGAGGATCCAACAAGTTGATCATAAAGATCATTGATCCTGGGAAGAGGGTACTTGTTCTTTATCGTCGCTAGATTCAACGGGTGATGTCTACGCACGCTTCTATTCTTGTAGACTATGTTGGGCCTCCAAGCGCAGAGGTTTGTAGGAAAGCAGCAATTTCCCTCAAGTGGATGACCTAAGGTTTATCGAACTCAGGGAAGTAGAGGTTGAAGATGGTCTCTCTCAAGCAACCCTGCAATTAAGATACAAGAAGTCCCTTGTGTCCCCAACTCGCCCAATACAATGGCAAATTGTATAGGTGCACTAGTTCGGTGAAGAGATGGTAAAATACGAGTGATATGGGTGACAAAGCAAGGTAATATAAATCTGTAATAAAAATTACAGCAAGGTATCAAGTAGTAAACGTGAGCACAAACGGTATTGCAATGGTGGAAACAAGGCCTAGGCTTCATACTTTTACTAGTGGCAACTCCCAACAACATTAACATAGTGTAATCACATGATATTTCCACTAAAACATGCATTGGAGACGTACTCGGAGGTCATTCCTTTGTGGTCAAGAGAGGACGAGAATTATGTAGGGCTACAACAGCACACCTTAGAGTTCGTAGTTCTCAATCTATGGATTTGCCAATGTCACCGCGGCCATCCAAAGAGAGTACCACAATCACCACAACATATCTCAAGGATAGTCAAAGTCAATCACCAAGAGACTCTCAATCTTCAATCCACACACAAAAGAGGAAATCACTCATGATAATATTCTTCTAACCCATGTCCAATAGACCGCTGTCACTATGGTCTCGGGGATTATTGTAGATAAGATCAAGTGAGTGCATCAATCCAATACATTGAGGAATGGGAAATATCATGGGATCACCCTAGATTAACATAGCCTATGATCACAATGAAGATCACATCATGGGAGAGAAAGAAGACCACATAGCTACTGGTAAAACCCTCAGCCCCGAGGAGGAACTACTCCCACTTCATGGAGGGAGGAAGCAACGTCGATGGAGATGAATCCGGGGGCACTTCCCCGTCCCGGCAGGGTGCCGGCACAGGAATTCTGGTCCCCCGAAGCTTGTTGGTGATGGCAGCAGAGATCGGAATTGCTTCTAGAGAAAAGGGGTCTGGGATCAGGGTTTTCGCGACGGGAGAATAAATAGGAGCCAAAGGGGGGCACCGGGGGTCCACCAGGAGTCCAGGCGGCCTCCCGGCGCAGCCTAGGAGGGGGCCTGGGGGCTGTGGGCCACCCATTGACCCCATCCTCCGGCTGGAGGACTCTTCTAGAATGCTGATTTTTATATATTTTTCCCGGAATTTTCTGAGCACTTTTAATATGGGGGAAACCTGAAATAGAAAAACAACAGAAAATAAAAGCTGGCACTGAAGTGCACTGAGTTAATAGGTTAGTCCAAATATGATCAAAATTGTATGAAAGTGTATCAAAAGCATAGCAATATCACACAAAACATGCATGGAGCAAGCAGAAATTATAGATACGTTTGGGACGTATCAGCGGGCGATAATCTACACACATCGTTTCTGTTCCATCTTTCTTCGTTATGAACAGAACGGGGCAACCCCATGGCGATGAGCTAGGGAGGATGAAGCCTTTTGCCAACGAAGCTTCAAGTTGGATTTTGAGCTCAGCAAACTCACGTGGGGCCATTTTATATGGGCGTCTGGAAATTGGGGCGGTTCCTGGGATAAGATCTACAACAAACTCTACAGATCTATCAGGAGGCACTCCTTTCAGCTCTTCCGGAAAGACATCCGGGAAGTCACGAACCACCGAAATATCTTCAAGGTCGGGAAGGGGAAGCATATTCAAAGTATGCAAGTAGGTTCTAGAACTTGGTGAGGTAAAATGGATTGTTTGACCTGATGGATGGGTAAGCTTAACAGTCTTGGTTTTACAATCAAGAACATCATTCTGTCTTGATAACCAATCCATACCTAAGATGACATCGATGTCTAAAGACTTGAGGGCTATAAGAGAATCAAGGAATACAAGACCCTCAATTGAAATTTCATTCTCATGACTCACCATGGTGGTATGCCAGTTAGATCCAGGGGCATGCACTACTAAGGGTGTGGATAGCATTGAGAATGAGATGTCATGCGATAACGCGAAATCCTGGGATATGAATGAATGAGATGCTCCTCGATCAAAAAGAACACAAGCTGGGATGGAGTTGACAGGAAGGGTACCGAGTACAACATTGGTTGCCTTATGGGATTCCTCAATGGATACATGGTTCAGACAACCATGTCCATTATCGGGAGTTTTGACTTTTGGAAATTTTGGGTAGTGGCTTACCATGACGAGAGGCTTGCTTTGGACTAGGAGTGGTGGCTACATGATTTTGGGGACATTCTCAAAAATTATGGCCGGATTGTCCACATTGGAAACAAACACCACGTGGAATGAAAGGAACATGAGCACTTGATTGTCCAACAAAATTCCAAGGAGGAAGATTGGGTTGAGGTGGACAATATATGGTGGTTGATGGTCTAGAAGCACTTACAGCATGACTAACGTCACTGAAGGGAATCCATACATGGAGTTTTCGAGAACCCGTGCCAGAAGATGGTGCAAACTCACAATCACACTTACGAGACTCTTCATACAACTCATTTCCATACTCGGCCTTGAATGATTTGTTGAATAAATCCTGGAAGTTGAAGAATTCATGAAGATTCAGGTCATGACAAAGGACGGGGCTAAGTCCCTTGCGGAACCTTGTCTGCTTCTTAGCATCGGTGCATATCTCCTCTTGGGAATAACGTCCTAGACGAGTGAACTCAGTTCTATACTCATGAAAAGACATCTTTCCTTGGGTCAAATTGCAAAACTCTTCTCTCTTGCACTCCATCATCTGATCCGGAATATGGTACCCTCGGAAATCATCATAGAACTCCTGCCAAGTCACCATGTGACCAACAGGCTGCATCGCTGAACAATTCTTCCACCACTGAAGAGCATCACCTTCCAGAAAGTATGTCGCGAATAGCACACAATCAATAGGAGCAACATGGGTCGTCTCAAGATTACGCTCAAGGGAACGGAGCCAATCATCGGCATCGAGGGGCTCAAAAGAACATTGAAATACTGGTGGGTTGAGGAGGATGAAGTTCTGGATGGTAACAACACTATTACGCTCACGAGAAGTGTTCTGCTCAATACGTTCTAGAAGGCGTGTCTGATCATGACGATTCTTCTCGGCCTCCATCATGATTTCCTCCGCAGCAGGCGGTGGTTGAGGATCATCATCATCTCTATTACCATGACTGAAATCAACACAATGATTTCACCTGACATTCTATGTGATAAGAATCAACAATCAGAATAGGATTAATGTCAGAATTCTAAACTAAGACAACAAGACTACAATGCAATGGCATAGTAGTCACAGTCGGACAACATAATGGCTACACCGGGATAGAATATGAGACAACCTGCAACATAACGGACATCACTTCCTAAGAAACACTACGGAATGACTACTCTGGAAGACCACAACACTCCTATGGCTACAAAGAAGCAATCAACGAGATGTCCTAGTAAATACATAGATGAGCCTAATCCTATCTTCCCGTAGAAAAGATGAGGGTGACTCCGAAATTAGATTGATGAGGGTAAGGAGAAAAAATAAGTCTTACGTTGTTCCTATATACCCAAGTAACTATATAACTATAGAATGCTAGACTCGACATCGACCAAGGTTTGATAGTCTTACAGACAGTCCTGCTCTAATACCAAGTCTGTCGGAACCCGGAATATGCATATGTAATTCTAGTCACAACTCAATCATATGGAGAGTCGAGAGCCATACCCACTTGTCTAAGAAGACAAGGCCAAGTACAAGACACTCTTGGAAAGCTCGAACGTGACGATCATCCCATACAAGCCCAGATGATCAACTGAGATGGGTCCTCATCGTCCGCTCACAAGTCTAAATGCTTATGGGTGGTGAAATCCCATACTCATAGACAAGTCACCTCAACCATATTATCAATTGAATCATAGAATTTACATAGAAAACTCCGGCCCGATTCACTTAGTCGGGGTCTCGGGCGGGCTCGATCGAACAACGAGGTGTGCCACGTTATGGAGTTACGTGCAATCGCATCGTGATGCTCCAAGCTACGCACAACTCAGAGCCACCTGGTTGTAAGAAAGACCGCCGGCGAGAGCACAACCAAGCTATCGAACCCCACACTAAGACATGCATGATATAAACATACACGCATCATGCATGCCAAGTGTATAACATCAGGTAATACAACATGAACTCTACAAATTCATAGCTTTATTGCATCTGCTAAACTGAGCAGACATAGTAGTTGTATTACAAGCAGAGATCACATGACTGTGATCCAACATTACATCAAACAACAACGAAAGAAAATTATGTCGTAGTAAAGACAAGGTTAACAAATGTCTTAAGAAGCCTAAAAGAAAATACAACGACCCTCCAAAAGAACCAGTCTGCTGTCTGGAACTATACTAGCTTAGTCCACGTCGAGCTCCAGGTAGAAGCCACCATCGGGGTCAATGGTTTCATCTAAAAACATAAATAAGCAAACGTGAGTACAAAGGCGTGCTCAGCAAGACTTACATCAGATCTATACTACTCATGCTCAAGTTTCCAGGTAAAGGGAGGTGGGGTTTGTAATGCAGAAGTGCCAACTTTGACTTGGCTAACCTGTACTATGATTACCAGAATGAGGTAAGGAGCGTACTCGAGTCCATCTATCCAAGTCTCTCAAACAATTACACCACTATGGATCCTTCCTCGACATCCCATGAGAGAGCAAACCATAGCACCCACGCTTATCTTGGCAGTTTTAGAGTAACCATTGAAGTTGTCTATGATCAAGTATAGGTCTCCAAGTAGTCCATAACCGTGGACACGTGTAACAACCCGGGATTTTCACCCGAATTAAAAAAATTGTTTGTTGCTTATTTTGTTGCTTGTTAGAATTGTTTGTAGTATTTGCTTCGCCGATTTATTAATCGGTGATTATATTTCCCCCTCCTTCTCGTACCAGCATGTGAGTCCGAACCTAACCACCATGGCACACGACCCTTTTGCGACACCGGGTTCCACCCGAGCTCCGTCGCAACTTCTGACACAGGACCAGCCGTCGCCATTGGAACGAAACCCCCATTTATTTAATAAATGGATTATTTTATCGGGCGGGTTTCAACGTTCTTGATTCTGTGTGAAACGATCTAGACGACGTCAGTTCCATGAGATGAGGCGGTGTTTCAAATTTTGTGCGATTCCGACTTTCTCGGGTAGGTAAACGATCGGAGGTGCCAGTCATAGTAGCCGGTATAACTCCAGGGGCGTATTTATAAAATGTCGCGTGTGCCATTACCCGACCACCCATTTTCCCTTCTCATTTGCTAATCCGAGCCCACCTGGAAAATCGGGCCCAAAACATACCATTTTTGTCCCAACCCACCTTCCAAACAGCCCCAACTATAAATAGTAGGTGCTACCCTACCAAAATAGGCAAACCCTACCCTATCACCTCAATTTCTGCACCAGCCCCCTCCACCGCCGCCACCTAGCCAACCCCCACCCCAGATCTGGATCGGATGGCCCAGAAGGCGCCACATCACCAGATGCCAACCTCCCGTGGAGGCTCTCCCCAGCTCGAGGAGCTCCTCCTCGTCTGCCCGCGCCTCAAGCCATCGTCGGTGTTCCTCCGGTCTGGCCACTCCGGCGAGCCACCGCCGTCCGTCCCGACCCAGGCCAGCCGCGCCACCTCTCCTTTCCTCCCTTCCCTCTGCTCTCTCGTCCTCACCTTGCTCCCTCTCTCCGCCCGCAGGATGGCCGCCGCCATGGAACCGCCGCATTGGAGCTCACCGCTGCGCCGCTGAAGACCTCCCCACGCCCGTCTAGTGAACCAGCGGCAGATCGGTCCGTCCCCGCTTTCCCTAGCGCCACATCATCCTCCTCCTCGCCGGAAGCCATGGTGCGCCGCCGTCGGCGGCCTTCCTGGGATCGGGAGGATCCCGATCGAGACGAGCACGCCTGCCCGAATGCTCGCTCATGGTGGGCCAGCATGGCCTGCCAGCGCGCCTCGGGCCCAACTCTGTCTCCTGGCCCGCATGTCCTCCACGCCCAGGGCGAGCTGCCTCTAACCCTCTCCCCTGCCAACTGGGCTCGGCCCAGCTAGGTGAGGCGCCCCCCCCCCCCCCCCCGCATCTTTTTTGTTATTGTTGTTGAACTGTTGGGTCGGTCCGTTAGTTTATCTTGCACATGTGAGCGTAGTTTAGTTGTCCCGTGCCTAGCTGCTTGGGCCCAGTTGCAGTGCATTCTGCCCAGTAGTTGTTGAGTTCTTTTTTTCTCTATTAGGCAGATTGTATTAGTTTTTTTTGCTATGCCCGTATCTTTTTAACGGTAGCTCGGATCGCGACGCGTTAAACATGAAACTTGCTTCGTTTTTTGTGTAGATTAATAAAATGTTCTCCTTTGACATGTTTCAACTTGTCTACATGTTGTCTACTTGCTAGTTACAACCCTTTCCACTGTAAACTATAATAGTCATGACTTTTTAACCGTTGCTTCGATAAAAATGTTTCTTATATGTAACTTGATTAGAATTTCGTGTAGGTTGTGAATATGTTGTTCTTGCTTGCTAATAAAAATAATATAATTATGTTTAGGGCAGAACAGTACCAAATGCAATAATTATCATGGGATCTGTAACAGTTGCCATGTATAGGTTTAACCCCCCACTTAAAGTGACTAGATTAGATATTTTATTTATGCTTCACCTCTTGCCATGCTTGTGTGAGATGCCATGTTAACAACCTTTGTTCATATTGTGTAGATAAACAACTTGAACCATTCTAAATGTGTGGTATCGTAGTGTGTGACCGGTACTCCACTTAACCTGCTAGTAACCTCTCTCGACGGTAGATGCGATATCGAAGTGTGTTACCTTCTTGTTGTTGCTTGTTGGTGAGTGCTTCGTAGTAATAGATGCTTGATCGTCGATTGCTTTTCCAGTGTTTCCTTCTTGTGTGCTTCCGTGGGTACTCTCGGAGACGATGCGAGTTTGCGTTCGACTACACCTTCGGCTTCGTCTTCTCATCGGGTAAGGGGGAGCATATATCATGCTTATGACTTTCAGCTCAATTGTGCCTAGGTATAGGATAGAACGATTGCTTGATTCTACCACCTCATAATTATGCCTCTCAAATGAAACCCAAACAGCCATGTCCTCCACATCCCAGCAAACCTTTGTTTGTCCATTGTAACAGCCCAGTTTTCACAAAAAATAAAAAATTTGTTTTCGGTGTGAATTGTTTGATTGTCTGATTTGTTTGCGGTGTTTGCTTCACCGAAATAATAATCGGTGAATATTTCTCCCCCGTATTCTCGTATCGGATGTGTGACCGACCATTTCCCCAACGGCACACGACTTTGCGACACCGGGGTTTCACCCGAGCACCGTCGCAACCGGCACAGGACCAGCCATCGCCACCGGATCGAAAACCCAGTTTATTTAATAAACGGATTATTTTATGGGGCACCGAAAAATGTTGTCGGAATGTCACCGCAGTGAGGTATGATCGAAGAGCTCGACGCGCTGAGCGCGTGGGTCGAAGTTTCGTCCGAATCAGAGTCCGTACGGAGTCTCGGCGGTCACGAACGCGATCACGGACGCGCGAGAGGGGTACCGGGGGCGTTTGCGTAAACTGGCCAGCCAACCTGCCTATATAAAGACCACCAGCCTCCCACACCCAATTAGGGTTTACCCTAATGGAAAATTGCATCCACCCCCCTCCACTTTGCTCAAAATTTGCCCCCAAATCCCTCTCTCCCCGAAACCTTAGCCACTGCCCTCGATCTGGACCGTTAGATCCAGATCGGAGGGTTCCCAGCACCCCCACGTAGCCTCCCACCAACCTCCACCCCGTTCCGGGCCCTACAGGGCCCAACCGCCGCCGCCGCGGGCCGAACCGGGCCGCGCCGCCCGCTGCGCTCATTGGAGCCGCCGCCGCGCCCCACGTCCGCCATCCCTCTCCTCTCCCGCGTACCCCCCCTCTCCTTCCTCTCCTCCGTCTCCTCACCTCCTTCCCCCTTGCCGCAGGTAGCCGCCGACGCCAGGACGGCCGCCGCCGCCCGCCATGGCCGCCTCCCGAGCAGAGCTCGAGCCGACCACCTCCCGGTCGGATCTCGCCCCCGCGCCCGTTCCCGTCGTCCCCAGCCGCCGATCCGCCTCCCACGCTCGCCCTTCGGCCTCCCCGTCCAGCCTGCAGCGCCCCCTCGCCGGCGACGAGACGCCACGGCCGCCGCCGGTCACGGGCACGACCGAGCTGCCCAACCGCTGGTGCTAGCCAGGCCAGCCGGCCTCGCGGCCCACTCCCGCGGCCTGCCCAGCGCCAGGCCTGCCCGCCAGCCTCCTCTGCCTCATGGGCTCGGCCCAGTTGGGGTGAGCCAGGCCGCCCCCCCCCCCCTTTTTTCTTTGCGTCAGTTTTTTTTAGCACCCTGTAATTTTGCTAAGTCCTAGGAAAACTGCTGCTGATTCAATATTGCGCTGTAATTTCCGGTTAAACAGTAGCTCCGATGAACGTGCCCCCAAAACGAAAGTTGCTTAGTTTTGCGTGCTCTAGATTTCGTATGTAGAAAGTTTTTCCGTTTGAGGTCGTCTTGATTGTGTAATTGTGTGCTAAAGTGGGCATCAGGCCGTTAAACTGCTACAAATTGCTGTTAAGTGCTGCTGTTATTATTTTATTGCAATTTCGGGTGACGATTGCTTCGCAACCGTTCATCGGAATTGATTGATTCCTTTTGCATCCTGTTAAGCATTGTTTCTACTTCAGTTCCATGCATTCACATGCCATAATTTCCTGCTGCATCATAATTAAATCTTGCTCCAAAGTGGTGATCCTGATGTTAATGTGTTGCTGTGCTGAAAACTGTTATTTTGTTGCAACTTCGGTCGACGAGTGTGTCGCGACCGTTTATCGGAATTGAGTGATTCCAATTGCATATTGTTAAGCATCATGTATACTTTCATCCCATGTATTTCTATGTCATATTTCTGCACTGTTGCATATAGATTTACCCCTGTTTTTACAGCTTGTGCCTGTAACTTGTTTTGCTTATATCTTTTTAACCGTAACTCCATTTCGGGTGTTCTTTATATGTAACTTGATTATTTTTTCGTGTACTTTGTGTTTATGCTATTGTTTTCTGTTGTTAACCAACCTAAAATATGGTTTAGGACAGAACAGTACCAAATCTTTTAATCATCGTGCGGCACTTAGTGTTATGCCATGTTTAGTTTGTGCCCCACTTAAATTGACTAGCTTAGGTAGTTTATTTATGCTTCACCCTTGTAATGTTTGTGTGCCATGCTTGCTTGAGTTTCCATGTTAATAACCGTTGGTTGATCACCTGTAGCTAAGCAACTTGAACCACCGTAAACATGCGGTATTCATCGTGTGTGACCGATACCCCACTTAAACTGTTAGTAACCGCTCTCGACGGTAGGTGTGTTGTCTCGTGTTGCCTTCTTGTTTATGCTTGCGCGTGTTTTCCCCGTAGTAATAGAGTGCTTGCTCGTTGATTGCTTTCCAGTGTTTACTTCTTGTGTGCTCCCGCGGGTACCTCTCGGAGACGATGCGAGCGTGCGATCGACTACACCTTCGGAATCCGACTTATCAATAGGAAAGGACTATACATTACTTATGATCCATTCTATTTCAACCAGCGGTTTGCATGCTAGTCTAGGTTAGGTTCGATGTTTGATCCTACCACATGTTTACAGCCTCTTTCCAACCGATACAGCCATGTCCCTTCCCAACAAACCTTGTACTGCTATGTTACTATTGCTCGTTGCTCAGCCCTTGCTTAGTATGCATGCTTAGGATGCTACGATGTTACCCTGTTACTCCTGGGTTTGGGATATCACATTATTATATTGTTGTTGATGATATGATTATTATAATGTTGACTATATTTGACGAAGGATGGAAGGTCTAGGCTATCCCGCCCCGACGCTTTGTTCCATTCGAGTCACCTAGGACCCGAGTTCCGGGTATTGGTTTTAAGACTGAGCATGCCTAATCGCGTGTGGGATTTTATGGGGTCCCCTCTTCTTACCTACCTAGCTTCAAACATTTCTAGAGGTGGCCCAAGCTGATTTACCATTTGAAACCGTGTGTGTGCTGGTCAGCTGCCAGTAGTTTTCAAACAACTCGGGCCAGCGGAGACTTAGTTCCTCTGTTGGTCCAGACTTGGTGAGCTAGGTAAGTCCCCTGTTATATAGGCGAGACTAACCCCGACCTTAGCCTTACGTAAGAGTCCGATCCGAGAGCGTGGCCAGCTTTTGGATTGGGTGTCGACTCCCCGGGGGCCACCCGGATTTGTTTGTTGTTAGTTAGAGGGACCTGTCGTTTCAGATCTCTTGGAACTAAATCATAAAATGGTTGCCTATAATGGGTAGCAACTGAGAGAGATGGGCGAGCATGCGACGCCTCGTAATGGGCAGTTGGTACACCCCTGCAGGGTTAAATCTTTTTGAGAAGCCGTGTCCACGATTACGGACGACTTGAGACCTACTCCTTGTTCATAGACAACAACAACTGACATAATCTTAATATAACTTGATCAACGTGTGTGTGTGCCTTGACTGCTTCTTCTTCGTCGGAATGCGAAGAGGAGGACAAGGATAGGATAGGTGTTATGTTTGCGTTGTAGTTGATAGCAAGACTTGTTGGAGGCGATTCCTCATCGAATGCTTGGCTTCTTATCTTACTCTCTAGATCGTTAGCCACTTTATAAATGCTAGTGCGGCAGCAACCTCACCACTTACCCCTTCCTTACCGTAAACTACTAGTTGTCCTAGAATGACGAGTGATGAAGTCCTTGCTGGGTCAGATGACCACTACAGTTGGATGCTGAGTACCTCTGTACTCATGATACTACCCCCAAACTCTTTTCAGGGTTCTTGATTGACAACAGGTATGGTGATCGACGTTTCACGTGGAGACTCGACGACAACTAGTTAGGCGGATCCCGGCGGAGGGCCTGGACCCGTGTGGTTATGGGAATCGATGTTTTTCTCTTTGCCAGTAGGCATTTGATTTTAGTCTGTACTCAGACATGTATCTTCCGCTGTTGTATTGTATTAAGGCAGTTGTATGTCGATTGTATGAGATGTTGTATCCTTGTATCTGTAATGTTGTGATATCATGTTGGAAATCCGGGGCATATGACTTAGTCATATGTCGCGGTGGGACCGATATGTGCTTCGTCCCCGGATCTGGATGGAAACATCTAGATCTGGAACAGTACCGCATATCGGGCCTTACATCCATGTACCTTGCTTGTTTAACCACTGCTTAGTATGCATGATAGGATGTTATCAACTGTTATCCTGTTACTCCTTGGATTGGGTTATCGCATTATTATATTATTGTGGAATATGTGATTATTATAATGTTGACTATATTCAACGAAGGATGGAAGGTCTAGGCTATCCCGCCCCGATGCTTTGTTCCATTCGAGTCACCTAGGACCCGAGTTCTGGGTATTGTGTCTCTTGACGAGCATGCCTAACCGCGTGTGGGATTCTATGGGGTCCCCTCTTCTTACCTACCTAGCTTCAAACATTTCTAGTGGTGGACCAAGCTGGTTTTTCATTTGCACCGTAGGAGAGGCGGGCAGGGGGCCGCAGGTTCTCATAATAGGTTCACACAGGCCAGTGGGATGGTATATCCTGTTGGTCCAAAATTTTGCGGAGCGCGGGATGCCTACCTTCTTTGCAGATGTCATTCCAACCAGACGTGAGAAGGAAGAGGCCAATTCGAGAGATGACCGACTCTTGAGTTGGGTGTCAACTCTACCGGGGGCCACCCGAATTTGTTCGTTGTTAGTTAGAGGGACTATGATGTCCGGATCTCTCGGAACAAATCTTCAATGAGTGTCTTTAACGGGCCTGACTGAGAGAACCGGCGTACATGCGGAGCTTATAATGGGTAGTTGGTACATCCCTGCAGGGTTAAATCTTTTCGAAAAGTAGTGTCCACGGTTATGGACGACTTGAGACCTACTCCTTGTTCATAGACAACTACAACTGAGATAATCTTAATAACTTGATCAACATGTGTGTGCCTTGACTGCTTCTTCTTCGCCGGGATGTGAAGGGGATGACAAGTATAGGTTAGGTGTTATGTTTGCGTAAGTAGCTGATAGCACGACTTTTTGGAGGTGGTTCCTCATCGAATGATTGGTTCTCATCTTACTCTGAATATATCGTTAGCCACTTATATAATGCTAGTGCGGCTACAACCTCAACCACTACCCCCATCTTACCGTGAGATTTTAGTTACAAGACTTGTTGATATAGCTCACCCCTTCTTCTCTCTTTTATGTACGTTATGCAAACAATCGTGGACTTCAGAGGAGCTCGACGACCCTTCTTCTGGACGCCTTCGCGGAGACTCGACGACGACTAGTTAGGAGGATCCCGGTGGAGAGCCTAGACCCGTGTGGGCGTGGGAATGGTGTGTTTTACCTTTGCCACTAGGCATTTGATTGTAGTCTGTACTCAGACATGTATCTTCCGCTGATGTATTGTATTAAGGCAGTTGTATGCCGATTGTATGAGATGTTGTATCCATGTAGTTGTAATGTTGTGATATCATGTTGGAAATCCGGGGCATATGGTAGTGTCATATGTCGCGGTGGGACCGATATGTGCTTCGTCCCCGGATCTGGATGGAAACATCTAGATCTGGAATAGTACCTCATATCGTGCCTTACAACACGGCTATTCGAATAGTTCATTAACCCTGTAGGGGTGTACTGCCACGCACGCATCAGTTATCTCCTGGGAGTGGACCCTTCAAGCGAGTACCGGCGAGGATGTTGCCACGACACTTCACTCACATCACCATCTCTAGTCCTAGGGAGTCACCTATTTGAGTTGGGACCGCAATCGGAATCCGGCCGATTTTTCCGATGTGGACTCAAACGTTGTGTGACTACCAGCAAGCTCAACTCGATCATGATCACTTGATTTAGCTAAGCCCACAACCTACGTCCACCACTTACCTTGATTCACGTGCTTGTGATCGTTAAAGTTCAAACTACTTGCGATTCCTAGACCTAGTCCGGGGTGAGTTACTAGGCAGAGAGGGGTCAGTGAGCCCAATGTGTGTTAATACTCTTAGTCTTGGATAACAACACAAGAACTCGGGCTTAAGGTGGTGTTCAACAAGACAACCCATTGTGTACTCCTACACAGCCTCTCATTGTTCACCTTGTTTAGGTCAAATTCACCAACACGTTACCACCATCATCACATGATCACTACCATCCCAACTCACATCACAAAGGAGCAATCTCATTTTATAACTCTAAGCATGCAGTAAGCAGTAAAAGTTGCAGGGGCCACATGATAACATTCAGCTCCTACATCTGCTAGGATTGTGGTTTACTTACTACTGTGAAAAAATGATAGGTCATGCAAAGGAATAGGTTCAACTAGCGGTAGAACGTATCATGGTGAACCCCTAAACATGCATAAGAGAGAATGAGAGGGAACTGGGATTTTATCGACATGATCAAAGAGGGCGGTGCTTGCCTTGCTGACGATCACGAGGTACTATACTTCTGACGTGAGGTTGAACTCGTCTCCGAGATCAACTCCTACCGAGAAGAAGCAATCACCGAAGCACTGAAAGTAATGCACGTTCAATACAATGAAATGCATAAGCAATATGGGATTTTATGAAGATGATCAAGGGTGTGTTGTGATCCTTATGTTCATGTGATATGTATTGTACAGCAAAGGTTCAAGTTCGAATGGCATAAGAAATTTATTTGATTTATTCCAAAAGAACCATATAGCAAAATGCTACTGATCCCTCATTGTAATCAATTCAAACGTGGATGAAAGTTTGATATTTGGATAGAGCATTTTCGTCTGATCAATTTGTATATAAAAATATTTCAATCCGAGTTACGGTATAAAAGTTATTCAAATTCAAAATTTCTGCCATTTTCTAGAATTTCTGGATTATTTTTAAACAGATGAATACTTTACTGCATCCGCATTGCATCATGCTGATATTAGGGCATTGACTGGTCAAAACTGACACGTGGGCCCCATCTGTGTGACGCCCCCAAAATCAAGTCGTGTACAGTAATCATACACGCAAGGTACACGATCGAGATTAGGGACTCACGGTGAGATATCACAACACAACTCTACAAATAAAAATAATACAAGCTGTTTAATACAACCCGAGAGCACAAAGTTAGCGGAAGCAAAAGTATCTAAGTACAGACACAAGAATACAAGGTTGCCTTAAGAAGGCTAGCACAAATAACAACAACGATCGAAAAGGCGAGGCCTCCTGCCTGGGAACCTCAAAATTACTCCTGGTCAACGGGGACCTCGACATCGTAGAAGGCATCGGGGATCTTCATGTTGCGGTGGTCGACATCGAGGATCTCCTTCTCCTGGACTCCAAGGCTCCAACGTCGACTGCAGCGGCTGATCGGGCAAAACAAAAAGGGGAAATAAAGCAAAGGTGAGTATCTAGCATACCCGTGAGTCTTACATCCGCTACTAAGAATTTATGCATTTGTATCAAATAGAAAGGGGAGGCTGTATATAGTGGACTGCAAGGTAGCAATCAGAATAAGGATAAGAAGCTAGGCCTATCGAAGACTAGCATCTTCTGACGAGTCTTGCAGCATGAGAAGAGAAACAACCAACAGTTCAAAAACATGAATGTAATAACAATGCAGCAGAAGTTGCTGCAGCATTGTATAATATAAGTTGTAATGATTAATAATAATAATGCCTCCGAGTTCCCCTCCTCGACTTCCCTGCGAGGAAGAAAACCTGGAACCATACAGTTTAATAGTAGTAGTTTGTAGTGGTAAGATCCAGCTTCAGCATAAAGCGTCCTGTTACCGTGGACACGGCTATTCGAATAGATTAAACTCCCTGCAGGGGTACACTACTGTTCAGCCTGCACGCTCGGATCTCCAGGGTGGCGTACACCTTGTTAGGGAATGCCCCACCGAGGCTATCTGACACATCGCAGCCCATCCTAGGCTCAGCAGAGAGGCCATCCGCCGGACTATATCCTATGCGCCAAGGGGTCTAGGTCCCTCACCCTTGCACATTCCTGCACGGTACGAGACTGGTCGGTGAAGCAAAAGCAAATCCAAACACACCTGTTTCAGCAAAAAGACATGACCGCTTCCCGACAATCAGCCCGTGGTACTACTAACGTCTGAAGAGCTTTCGGACAAACTACAACGCAGGGGAGCCCATAACTCCTTATCCCACGTGAAGGTAGTGCATACATGCCTTTGCGGCCTCTTAAGTCATCCACATAACCATTTAGCATTTTAATTAACCTGCGTGACAACCGTTGTCGTTGCCTCGACTTAACTGACCCGCGGACAACGACAGCAGTCAGGACCACCAGTACATCGGTGCCTGCCCTGTCGTCCCACCAAGTCTCTGCGGTTACCAACAAGGTGAACCGTCTCCTTACCTTGTCTCGCGTGTGCTCTTGGTAGAGCTCGACTTTTCGTGGTTTGGTAACTCTCGCGAGATACGAGCAGGGGCCAAGCACGCTAGTAACGTCGGCCGTACCCTCCCTGTCGTTCCCGACGCAATACCGCTCGCAGGCACCGTTGGGTCGCCCGACTTCTTACCTTAAGGACAACCGGGGCTCAGGACCTAGAGCGGCTATACAAAGTCAGCAACGAGTGGAGGTACGAGGATTACTCCTTGATGGTGACTCAGCAGAGCCGAGATAGGGGGCCTTAGGAGGTGTCTGCATTGTACCGTACCTGTAATAGTTAATATATCGTATCCGTGTTCACTACCCTGAGTGGTCACAGCCCGCTATCTAATCCTAGCTAACAATGTGCAGGGCTCACTGCTGAATAATGCATAATTATAATAAGCAGCATAGGATAAAGAAAGGTACATCAAGGGGCGACAAAGACAGGCTATGCAATTGAATAGGATTGTAATCGTAGCAGCAGCACTAACAATGCCTAGTGCAAGAAATGTACGGAAAAGATAGGCGATATCTGGGGAAGAGAATGGCTCTGCTTGCCTGGAAGCTCGACGGTAGAGGTACGGTCGTCGACGAAGTAGTCGATCACAGGGGCATCGACAATGGCCGTCGGGACTACTGGACAATAAGAGAGGGGGAAGAAACAATAAATACACGGCAATAATAGCAATACAAATACAAGACATGGTGAACGCAATGTTGGCGGTGTTCTAACGTAGTCCTACACATTGCAGATGAAACGGGAATTCAACCAGCAATTTTACCGGCTCAGGGCGATTACCGGACAGTGCAACCGGAGGGGGAATGTCTCGTGTTTGGTAAGTTAGAGGGGTGTGGTGGGTATACGGGCAACGTATCCGGGTTCGTTGTATTTTTCTGAGCAACTTTCATGTATAAAGTTATTGAATCTGACTTACGGTTTAAAAGATATTAAATTTCCAAATTTAAATCAATTTAAAAGAATTTCTAATTTTCTTTATTATTTAAATAACATTATCCAAAATAGTACTGTTGACCAAGTCAACCTGACATGTGGGGCCACCCTGTCATTGGCTGAGGCCTTTGACTGGTCAAACTGACCAGGGGGTCCCATGTATCATCCACACATATCAACAAAATCATTTATTTTAAATAAACAATAGGTGTGGCCCAGATGTCATAGAAATAGTTATTTTAATCTGTTAAAAGGCCTGGGGCCCAGCAGTGTCGGGACCCTGGGTTAGCGTATACAAGCCTCGCTACAACACAATCATATGGAGAGCCGAGAACCGTACCCACTTGTCTAAGCAGACAAGGCCAAGCACAGAACGTTCTCGGAAAGCATCAAACGTGAGGGGCATCCCATCCAGGCCGGATGATCAATTGAGATGGGTCCTCATCGTCCGCACACAAGTCTAAATGATATGGGTGGTGAACTCCCATACTCATAGACAAGTCGCCTCAACCATACTATCGATTGTATTATAACCCTTACATAGACTTACTCCAGCCCAATCACTTAGTCGGGGTCTAGGGCGGGCTCGATCATACATCAAAGTGTGCACGAGACGGAGTCTCGAGCAATCGCATCGCGATGCCCCAAGCTGCGCACATCTAAGGGCCACTTGGTGTATAAAAGACCGCCAGCCAGATCACAACTAAGGTCTCGAAAACCCATACAAAGACATGCATGTTATAAACATACACGCAGCACACATGCCTTGTATGAACAGCAGGTATCATTGCAATTCTATACAAAGTATATACTTTATTGATAACTCTTACAGAGTGCACACAGAGATCACAAGCATGTGATCCAACATTACAACAGACAAGCGGAAACAAAGTAGGTCTGAGTACAGACAAGTTTAACAAATGGCTTAGAGAAGCCTTATCTAAAAACAAGCCCTCCACGAGGGAACCAGTCGTCTGACTGGGACTACACTAGCTTGGTCTTGGTCTGAGTCTTCATTCTTCGAGCTTCGGTTAGAAGTCACCATCGGGGTCGGTGGGTTCATCTAAAACATAGATTAAGCAAACGTGAGTACAAAATCGTACTCAGCAAGACTTACATAGGAACTATACTACTCATGCACATGTATCAAGGTAAAGGGAGGTGGGGTTTCACTTGCAGAAGTGCCAGCTTTGACTTGGCTAGTCCTGAACTACGAGTACCAGACTTGAGGTAAGAAGCGTACACGAGTCCACTACATCTCTTCAACCAATTACACCACTATGGTTACTTCCTCGACTTCCCCACGAGAAGCACCCCATAGCACTCACGCTTATCTTGGTGTGTTTTAGAAGTATCCAGTTCAAGTTGTCTAATAATCAAGCTAAGCTTTCCAAGCAGTCCTTAACCGCGGACGCGGCTATTCAAATAGTTTTGTTAACCCTGCAGGGGTGTACCGCTACACACACGTGTCATCATTTACCGCCTTTTGCATGTCACCGTTCAAGAGGTGACAGCGAGGATGCCACCACAACACTTCGCCCACAGCTCCGTTCTAGTCCAGAGAGTCGCCTATCTGAGGGGGATCAATATGAAAGTCCGACCGAGGTTCCAGTACAGCCTCAAACGATGTGTGCAGGGTCCCAATCTGGTCTTAAAAAGCCGTTCATCCACTTCGCAGACCGTGCCACAGCCCTACCAGAACTCCGAACTACTGCGACTCTTGGGGTTCGAACGGGGTGAGGTACTAGGATGAGAGGGGTCAGTGAGCCCAATGTGTGGTTGTACTCTTCTTCTTGGATCACTACACAAGAACTCGGACTTAAGGTGGTGTTCAACGAGACAACCCACTGTGTAATCCTACACAGCCTCTCATCGTTCACCTTGTATTAGGGTAGATTCACCAACACATTTCGCTTTCATCAACACCATGTTTACCATCATCCCGACTCACATCAAAAGCAACCTCGTTGTACCACTAAGCATGCAATAAGCAGTAACAGTTGCAGGGGTCACATGATATCAACCAACTCCTACATCTGCTAGGATTGTGGTTTGCTTACTACTGTGAAAAGATGATAGGTCATGCAAAGGATATGGGTTCAACTATGCGGTAGAAACGTTATCATGGTGATCATCCTAAACAATGCATAAGAGAGACATGAGAGGGAATTGGGATTTTATCGACATGATCAATGGGGGTTTGCTTTCCTTGCTGACGGGGTTCCGTCACGAGGTCTTCAACGAAGAGGGTGATCTCGGGTTCCGGCTCCACTTCTATCAGCAACATGACAATCATAGGATCAACATAATGTACAATGCACAATCACATGAATAAGATTGTAATGGTGATGTTCATGGTACTGATGTGTTGAGCATTCCATTTAAAAGGAGTATATTGCATTTGAAATGCAAATTCCAACTCCATTTGATTTATCGATGAAATTCAAATGCATTTGAATGCATGAAAGTTTATTTGAAAAGGTTGATCATGAAGTGATGTGGTATAGTTGAGATAATGTTTCTGATGTGGGGGTGAAACCATTCAAATTAAGTGTGTTGCAAAGTCAATTGCAAAATCACTCCAAATTTGAATTTGAAAAGGATCCATATGCATGTTTGCTACTGTTCACCCATTTTAAAATGGTCAAACATGAAAACAAATTGCATATTCATAGTCCTTGTATTTTTCTGATAATTTTAGACATATTATTTGTCCAATTTGGAGTTAGTATGAATTTTCTATGAATTTTCAAAGTTTAAATGATTTTCTGGATTTTTCTGGATTATTTTAATTCTCTGGAAATTGGTTTATTGCATCAGCATGATGCAATGCTGATGTCACAGGGGGGCTGACAACAGGGGCCCACCTGTCTGTCTCTTTGGGGGTTAACCCCTGTTTAAATAAGCTAACAGAGGGGGATTAGGGGACTGGGGCCCACATGGCAGTGAGGTTAGGGGGGATTAGCTTAGGTTTAAGGGCTCTAATGGCGGGGTTGCCGGAGCTCTCGCCGGACTTGGGTTTTCGGCACGGGGCGAGGAGGGGAGACCACGGGCGTGCTCCTTTTCGTCTCGCGCATCCAGCGTGGTAGGAGAGGCCAAGGGAATGGCCTCTGGCCACGGCTACGTCAAGGAAGCGGCGGCCGGAGCCTCTGTGCTCGTCGGGGAAGGGCTGCAGGGCGTGGGAAAAACAACGGAAGGAGGGGATCGAGGCAGAAGCTCACCCGGGTGAAGATGGGATGGCCAGCGTTGTAGGAGAAGAACCGGAGAGGCTTCAATTTGTCGCCGAATTCGCGTCGGCCGGCGGGGAGGAATTGGGGCTCGCGTCGTCCTAGGGCGTCTTTTGCTCAAATTGAGGCGGGGGGTCGACGTAGACGGCGGTTTCGGACGCTTTGGCCAAGTTGATGCGGCTCGGGGAGCTTGGTCGCCACGTCGGGGCGCCGTCGCGCTCCGTCTAGGTCACGGGTGGGCGAGGTTCTTCGCCGGGGAGGAAGGGGAAGGTGACCAGAACGAGGGGGAAGGCGTGGGGGGGAACAGAGCAGCTGCGTGGCGCAAGAGAGGCGAGGGAGGTGGCCTAGAAGCCTCGGGGCGTCGCGGTGGCGTCGGCGCGTGCCCTGCCTCCACGCAGCTGTGCGTGTGCCTGAGGAAGAAGACAAGGGCGCTCGCGGGCTGGGCCAGGTGGGCCTTTGCCTAGACGAAAGGTAAGGTTTCTCTGCTCTTTTCTTTTTATATTTTTTGTAAATTGATTGACCTAGCTATTTAAAATAGCTAGGCATTTTACTAAATGCCAATATTTTTTATATGGCCTCATAAAAGCTAGAGCTAGCCACTTATAAAATTTGAGCATTTTTAAAATTCAAATAATTTGAATTTTAATTCAAATAGGGTTTTATTTCATTTTCCAAGGCATTGTTTGAAAATTAGAAAATTCCATGAGCATGGGATTGATCCCAAACCATTTTTAAAATGATCAGCATCATTTATAGGAATTTTCAAAATGTTCAAATGATTTTTGGAAAAAGATTTTTATCTGGCCATTTGAATTAAATTTCTCAGGGCTTTTCTTTTCCCCATTTTTGAATTTTCTTTTTGAATTTTTCACATGATGCAAAGGGACTTGCTATTCCTAGCACATACCTGGCTTGGGGTTGTGACAACTCGCCCCCACTCAAAAGAATGTCGTCCCGAGATTCAGAAGTCTGCGGGAGGAAGGAGGGGTACTCGGCACTGAGACGGTCTTCTCTTTCCCACGTGGCTTCTCTCTCCGAGTGGTGTGACCACTGAACTTTCAGAAACTTGATCTTCTTTCGGCGAGTGACACGCTCTGCGGAATCAAGAATACGAACGGGGTATTCTCGATAAGAAAGGTCATCTTGTAGATCAAGCGTTTCATGGTCGACTTCGCGGATGGGGTCCTTGAAGCAACGCCTGAGTTGTGACACATGGAATACATCATGTACTCGGGAAAGGTGCGGGGGTAGTTCAAGTTGGTAGGCAACTTCTCCACGTTTAGCAATAATGCGGAAAGGTCCGATGTAACGTGGGGCCAACTTGCCTTTGATACCGAATCTTTGGGTTCCCTTCAGAGGAGTAACCCGAATGTAAGCCTTCTCATCCAGATTGTAGCTTTCTTGCCTATGATGACGATCATAGTAGCTTTTCTGACGAGACTGGGCTGCTTTCAATTGATCACGAACAATGCGAACTTGCTCTTCTGCTTCGTTGATCATGTCCGGTCCAAAGAATTGTCTTTCACCGGTTTCTGACCAGTTAAGGGGTGTTCGGCATCGTCGTCCATATAGGAGTTCAAAAGGAGCCATGTTCAGACTAGATTGAAAACTATTGTTATAAGCAAATTCGGCGAATGGCAGAGACTTCTCCCAATTCTTTCCGAATGAGATAACACAAGCTCTGAGCATGTCTTCAAGAATTTGGTTAACCCTTTCGACTTGACCACTAGACTGAGGATGGAAAGCCGTACTAAAGGAGAGATGAGTTCCCATAGCATGTTGGAAGCTTCCCCAAAATCTAGAGGTGAAAAGGTTACCGCGATCAGAATTGATCTCCAAAGGAACACCGTGAAGAGACACAATTCTAGAGACATACAAGTCCGCTAACTGGCTAGCAGTTATAGACTCGCGAACTGGAAGGAAGTGAGCAACTTTGGAAAGCCTATCTATGACAACGAAGATGTCATCGTTTCCTTTCTGGGTTTTTGGAAAGCCGGTGATGAAGTCCATACCGACTTTGTCCCATTTCCACTCGGGAATAGGCAAAGGTTGAAGTGTACCAGCAGGTCTTTGATGTTCTGCCTTAATGCGACGACAAACATCACATTCGGCAACAAATTGAGCAATGTCTCTCTTCATCCTAGTCCACCAAAACCTCTGGCGTAGATCTCGGTACATTTTTGTGCTACCGGGATGAATCGAGAGGGGTGCGTCATGGGCTTCTTTGAGGATGAGTTGCCTTAGTTCCCTATTCTTAGGTACTACCAAACGATTTCCAAAGAATACCGTTCATTTACTATCTGTGGAGAAACATTTAGCAACTCCGCTAGCAATGTTCTCCTTGATCCGGCGTACACCTCGTGCACGTCTTTGGGCAACTATGATTTGATCCTCAAGGTTTGGTGTCGCCACCAAGTTGAAAAGAGATCCACGAGGAACAATCTCGAGATTAAGCTTTCGAAATTCCTCATGAAGAAGTGGTTGATACTGTTGTAACATGAGGTTGTTACAATACGACTTACGACTTAGTGCATCAGCCATGACATTGGCTTTGCCTGGGGTGTAAGAAATTCCTAAGTCATAATCTTTTATCAACTCAATCCAGCGTCTTTGCCTGAGATTAAGATCTGGCGCAGTGAAAATGTATTTGAGGCTTTGGTGGTCGGAATAGATCTCACAACGATTACCAAGGAGGTAATGTCGCCAAGTTGTTAGGGCATGAACTACGGCAGCGAGTTCAAGGTCATGGGTAGGATAGTTCTCTTCATGTGGCCGCAACTGGCGTGAAGCATAAGCTACCACATGTCGATCTTGCAGAAGTATGCATCCTAACCCTTGCCGTGATGCGTCACAATAGATCTCGAAATCCTTTTTGGTGTCTGGAGGCGCAAGTACGGGTGCAGAAGTCAATCTTCTTTTTAGCTCTTGAAATCTTTCCTCGCACTTGGGAGTCCATAGGAATTTCTTATCTGTCTTGAGGAGTTCAGTAAGAGGCTTTGCAACTTTAGAGAAGTTCTCGACGAAGCGACGGCAATAGCTGGCTAGGCCAAGAAAACTCCTAACTTGCATGACCGATTCAGGTGGAGCCCAGTCAAGGACGGCCTGAACTCTCTCGGGATTCACAGCAATGCCTTTTGCAGAAATCACGTGGCCTAAGTAGGTCACTTCTGGTAGCCAAAATTCACACTTGGATAATTTAGCATACAGGCAATGCTCTCTAAGTTTCATCAATACCAGCCTTAGGTGTTCGGCATGTTCTTCTTCGTTCTTCGAGTAGATGAGAATGTCATCAAGATAAACTACAACAAATTTATCTAGGTACTCCATGAAGATCGAATTCATCATGCGTGAGAAAGTGGCGGGGGCATTGGTTAAACCAAAGGACATGACGGTGTACTCGTAAAGACCATAACGAGTAGTGAAAGCCGTTTTTCGGATGTCCTCGTTTCGGATTTTGATTTGATGATAACCTAATCTCAAATCCATCTTGGAGAAGACAGAGGATCCTGCAAGTTGATCATAAAGATCATTGATCCTGGGCAGTGGGTACTTGTTCTTTATCGTCGCTAGATTTAGCGGGCGATAGTCTACGCACATCCTTTCTGTTCCATCTTTCTTCGTTACGAACAGAACGGGGCAACCCCATGGCGATGAGCTAGGGCGGATGAAGCCTTTTTCCAACAAAGCTTCCAGTTGGGTTTTAAGCTCAGCTAACTCACGTGGGGCCATTTTCTATGGGCGTCTGGAAATTGGTGCGGTTCCTGGGGCAAGATCCACTATGAACTCTACACATCTGTCAGGTGGCATGCCCGGCAGCTCTTCAGGAAAGACATCCGGAAAATCACGAACCACTGGAACATCTTCGAGGTCGGGAAGGGGAAGTACATTCAAATAATGCAACTGGGTTCTTGTTCTGGGTGAGGTGTAATCTATTGTCTGCCCTAAAGGATGTGTAAGTCTAACTGACTTGACTTTACAATCAAGAAAATCATGTTGTCTTGATAACCAATCCATACCAAGGATTGACATCAATGTCTGAAGACTTGAGGGCTATGAGTGATGCAAGGAATACTAAACCCTCAATTGCAATTTGATTACCATGGCTTACTCTATTAGTTTGCCACTTGGAACCAGGAGTTTGAATGATCATAGGGGTGAACATTTCTTCAAAGGATACATCATGCCGAAGTGCATAACTCTCCGACATGAATGAGTGAGATGCTCCTGGGTCGAAAAGAATAGAAGTGGGAACAAAATTGACTGGGAGCGTACCAAGAATGACGTCAGAAGTACTATCAGTTTCCTCAACTGAGATTTGGTTCACACGTCCAAGATTTTCTGAGGTGGATGGCTTAGCGGTGGAAACCTTCGGGGGTGGTCTGGCATGAACAGTGGGGTTTCCTTTGGCATGGGGTGGAGCATTTTGGTTGACGGGGCACTCACGAGAGTAGTGACCAGGCTGGCCACATCTGAAACAGGCTCCAAAGATAGTGCGGGGAGCTAGGTTGTTTGGTGGAGCTGGTGGACGAGGCGGCACAAGGGATGGCCTCGGTGGGTTGTTTTGGGGAAACAAACTGTTAGGAATCCAGATCATGCGCTTCTGAGGGCGTGAACTGGAAGAAGGGGCAAGTTCAAGAGCATGCTTGCGAGACTTCTCAAAAACTTCATTGCCATGCTCAGCTCTAAAGGATCTGTTGACTAAATCCTCAAAGGTGGCAAATTCGATGAGGTTGAGATCATGACGAAGGATGGGGCTAAGTCCCTTACGGAACCTTGCCTGCTTTCTGGCATCGGTGGTGATCTCATCTTGGGCATAACGAGCAAGACGGTTGAACTCTCTCACATACTCATGGATGGACATCTCTCCTTGATTCAGATTACAGAACTCTTCCTTCTTGCGTTCCATCAACTCATCCAGAATGTGTTACCCTCGAAAGGCAACACAGAACTCCTGCCAAGTCACTACGTGACCATCTGGCTGCATTGCAACATAGTTCTCCCACCACTGAAGAGCAGCACCTTCCAAGAAGTATACCGCGAAAATAACTCGGTCATCGGGAGCAACATGTGCAGTATCAAGCTTACGCTCGATGGAACGGAGCCAATCATCAGCTTCAAGGGGCTCAGAAGAACATCGGAATACCGGTGGCTTGAGGAGGATGAAGTCCTGAATGCTCACAACCACATTGCAATGACGTGAGGTATTCTGCTCGATGAGCTCCAGAAGGCGTGTTTGATCACGTCTATTCCGCTCAGCTTCCATCATGATTTCCGCCGTAGAAGGCGGTGGAGGAGGTTCATCATCATTTCGATTCCGATCACGGTCTCGATTCCGAAGAACAGCACTACGAGTTCCACCTGACATCCTGTGTGATAAAAATCAACAATCAGAACAGGTTGTATGATGGAGGCAAGGATAAAAGGATATGATTTAGGCGGAAAGGATAATAATGCGAAGGAAATGACTCAAAGAAACACGGAAAAAATCCGGCAGCATAACGGCTATACTGGGATGGGAATTGAAACAACCTCGAAGAAATTGGACAGAACTTCTTCAAGGAACTCAAAACACGGAGACTCTGGACAACCACAACAATCCTACGGCTATAAGGAGGCAATCAACGAGATGTTCTAGTAAGACATAGATGAGCCTAGTCCTATCTTCCCGTAGAAAAGGTAAGGGTGACTCAGAACTCAGATCGATGAGGGTAAGGAGAAAAAGAAGCCTTACGTTGTTCCCTTATATACCCATAGTAACTATATAACTATAGAAGGCTAGACTCGACTTCGGCCAAGGCTGATAATCCTACAGTCAGTCCTGCTCTGATACCAAGTCTGGCGGGACCCGGGGTTAGCGTATGCAAGCCTCGCTACAACACAATCATATGGAGAGCCGAGAACCGTACCCACTTGTCTAAGCAGACAAGGCCAAGCACAGAACGTTCTCGGAAAGCATCGAACGTGAGGGTGGTGAACTCCCATACTCATAGACAAGTCGCCTCAACCATACTATCGATTGTATTATAACCCTTACATAGACTTACTCCAGCCCAATCACTTAGTCGGGGTCTAGGGCGGGCTCGATCATACATCAAAGTGTGCACGAGACGGAGTCTCGAGCAATCGCATCGCGATGCCCCAAGCTGCGCACATCTAAGGGCCACTTGGTGTATAAAAGACCGCCAGCCAGATCACAACTAAGGTCTCGAAAACCCATACAAAGACATGCATGTTATAAACATACACGCAGCACACATGCCTTGTATGAACAGCAGGTATCATTGAAATTCTCTACAAAGTATATACTTTATTGATAACTCTTACAGAGTGCACACAGAGATCACAAGCATGTGATCCAACATTACAATAGACAAGCGGAAACAAAGTAGGTCTGAGTACAGACAAGTTTAACAAATGGCTTAGAGAAGCCTTATCTAAAAACAAGCCCTCCACGAGGGAACCAGTCGTCTGACTGGGACTACACTAGCTTGGTCTTGGTCTGAGTCTTCATTCTTCGAGCTTCGGTTAGAAGTCACCATCGGGGTCGGTGGGTTCATCTAAAACATAGATTAAGCAAACGTGAGTACAAAATCGTACTCAGCAAGACTTACATAGGAACTATACTACTCATGCACATGTATCAAGGTAAAGGGAGGTGGGGTTTCACTTGCAGAAGTGCCAGCTTTGACTTGGCTAGTCCTGAACTACGAGTACCAGACTTGAGGTAAGAAGCGTACACGAGTCCACTACATCTCTTCAACCAATTACACCACTATGGTTACTTCCTCGACTTCCCCACGAGAAGCACCCCATAGCACTCACGCTTATCTTGGTGTGTTTTAGAAGTATCCAGTTCAAGTTGTCTAATAATCAAGCTAAGCTTTCCAAGCAGTCCTTAACCGCGGACGCGGCTATTCGAATAGTTTTGTTAACCCTGCAGGGGTGTACCGCTACACACACGTGTCATCATTTACCGCCTTTTGCATGTCACCGCTCAAGAGGTGACAGCGAGGATGCCACCACAACACTTCGCCCACAGCTCCGTTCTAGTCCAGAGAGTCGCCTATCTGAGGGGGATCCGTATGGAAGTCCGGCCGAGGTTCCAGTACAGCCTCAAACGATGTGTGCAGGGTCCCAAGCCGGTCTTGAAAAGCCGTTCATCCACTTCGCAGACCGTGCCACAGCCCTACCAGAACTCCGAACTACTGCGACTCTTGGGGTTCGAACGGGGTGAGGTACTAGGATGAGAGGGGTCAGTGAGCCCAATGTGTGGTTGTACTCTTCTTCTTGGATCACTACACAAGAACTCGGACTTAAGGTGGTGTTCAACGAGACAACCCACTGTGTACTCCTACACAGCCTCTCATCGTTCACCTTGTATTAGGGTAGATTCACCAACACATTTCACTTTCATCAACACCATGTTTACCATCATCCCGACTCACATCAAAAGCAACCTCGTCGTACCACTAAGCATGCAATAAGCAGTAACAGTTGCAGGGGCCACATGATATCAACCAACTCCTACATCTGCTAGGATTGTGGTTTGCTTACTACTGTGAAAAGATGATAGGTCATGCAAAGGATATGGGTTCAACTATGCGGTAGAAACGTTATCATGGTGATCATCCTAAACAATGCATAAGCGAGACATGAGAGGGAATTGGGATTTTATCGACATGATCAATGGGGGTTTGCTTTCCATGCTGACGGGGTTCCGTCACGGGGTCTTCAACGAAGGGGGTGATCTCGGGTTCCGGCTCCACTTCTATCAGCAACATGACAATCATAGGATCAACATAATGTACAATGCACAATCACATGAATAAGATTGTAATGGTGATGTTCATGGTACTGATGTGTTGAGCATTCCATTTAAAAGGAGTATATTGCATTTGAAATTTAAATTCCAACTCCATTTGATTTATCGATGAAATTCAAATGCATTTGAATGCATGAAAGTTTATTTGAAAAGGTTGATCATGAAGTGATGTGGTATAGTTGAGATAATGTTTCTGATGTGGGGGTGAAACCATTAAAATTAAGTGTGTTGCAAAGTCAATTGCAAAATCACTCCAAATTTGAATTTGAAAAGGATCCATATGCATGTTTGCTACTGTTCACCCATTTTAAAATGGTCAAACATGAAAACAAATTGCATATTCATAGTCCTTGTATTTTTCTGATAATTTTAGACATATTATTTGTCCAATTTGGAGTTAGTATGAATTTTCTATGAATTTTCAAAGTTTAAATGATTTTCTGGATTTTTCTGGATTATTTTAATTCTCTGGAAATTGGTTTATTGCATCAGCATGATGCAATGCTGATGTCACAGGGGGGCTGACAATAGGGGCCCACCTGTCTGTCTCTGTGGGGGTTAACCCCTGTTTAAATAAGCTAATAGAGGGGGATTAGGGGACTGGGGCCCACATGGCAGTAAGGTTAGTGGGGATTAGCTTAGGTTTAAGGGCTCTAATGGCGGGGTTGCCGGAGCTCTCGCCGGACTTGGGTTTTCGGCACGAGGCGAGGAGGGGAGACCACGGGCGTGCTCCTTTTCGTCTCGCGCATCCAGCGTGGTAGGAGGGGCCAAGGGAATGGCCTCTGGCCACGACTACGTCAAGGAAGCGGCGGCCGGAGCCTATGTGCTCGTCGGGGAAGGGCTGCAGGGCGTGGGAAAAACAACGAAAGGAGGGGATCGAGGCAGAAGCTCACCCGGGTGAAGATGGGATGGCCAGCATTGTAGGAGAAGAACCGGAGAGGCTTCAATTTGTCGCCGGATTCGCGTCGGCCGGCGGGGAGGAATTGGGGCTCGCGTCGTCCTAGGGCGTCTTCTGCTCAAATTGAGGCGGTGGATCGACGTAGACGGCGGTTTCGGACGGTTTGGACAAGTTGATGCGGCTCGGGGAGCTTGGTCGCCGCGTCGGGGCGCCGTCGCGCTCCGTCTAGGTCACGGGTGGGCGAGGTTCTTCGCCGGGGAGGAAAGGGAAGGTGACCAGAACGAGGGGGAAGGCGTGGGGGGAACAGACCAGCTGCGTGGCGCAAGAGAGGCGAGGGAGGTGGCCTAGAAGCCTCGGGGCGTCGCGGTGGCGTCGGCGCGTGCCCTGCCTCCACGCAGCTGTGCGTGTGCCTGAGGAAGAAGACAAGGGCGCTCGCGGGCTGGGCCAGGTGGGCCTTTGCCTAGGCGAAAGGTAAGGTTTCTATGCTCTTTTATTTTTATATTTTTTGTAAATTGATTGACCTAGCTATTTAAAATAGCTAGGCATTTTATTAAATGCCAATATTTTTTATATGGCCTCATAAAAGCTAGAGCTAGCCACTTATAAAATTTGAGCGTTTTTAAAATTCAAATAATTTGAATTTTAATTCAAATAGGGTTTTATTTCATTTTCCAAGGCATTGTTTGAAAATTAGAAAATTCCATGAGCATGGGATTGATCCCAAACAATTTTTAAAATGATCATCATCATTTATAGGAATTTTCAAAATGTTCAAATGATTTTTGGAAAAAGATTTTTATCTGGCCATTTGAATTAAATTTCTCAGGGCTTTTCTTTTCCCCATTTTTGAATTTTTCACATGATGCAAAGGGACTTGCTATTCCTAGCACATACCTAGCTTGGGGTTGTGACAAGCAGTCAGTGACTCTAAGGGTTACCTCCATTTATTAATCCAGTGATTAGTTAGGAGGGTGTGGCCCACAGGTAAGTCTCAAGGGGGTATTTTATTTAGAAACTAAACTAACAGGGGTTAGACTAATTAAATTGGGGAGGACCCCACATGTCAGTGGGTCACCCCGCTGGTGAACAGCCAGCCGTGACCTCGTCGGCGACGTGCAACCAGGGGAGGCACCGGCGAGGAGCGGGCTCTCACCACAGGGGGTCAAACTGGGCGCCGGTTTCTCCTACGCGTTCCACGTGATGAGCCGCGCCCATTGGTGCAGCTGGCGCGAGGAGTGCAGGGAAGGGCTCGGGAAGGCGCGTGGTGGCGTGTGGTCGAGACAATCGTCGACGAGGTGCAAGGCGGCCGTGGTCGGGGACGAGCCCGATTCGCGACCTGCCGTGCGCCGAGGCCCGAATTGAGGCGCGAGGGAGACGATTCCATCAACGGGCTACCTCCTGGACACGGAGGCGCGCTCTGGTGGGCCCAGCCGCCGCGAGCATGACGGCGACATGGCCACGGCCGCGACCGACGAGCGAGACGGAGAGAGGGGGAATGGTGGCGCGAGGGAGGAAGAGGAGTAGGGCGTGCTAGGGTTCGAGGGAGGGGGCATGGGTCTTCTATACACGCGCGGGGAGGCTCATGATGGCCGACACGGGGCCTTGGCGCGTCCATGGTGGTCGGATGGCTGCCACGCCCTGCCCCTGGCTCCCCCCTGTACGGAGGTAGGGGAAAACGAGTGGGGGTGGGCTGGTTGGGCTTGCTGGGCTGGTTTGGCCCAGGGGGAAGAGGGGGGATGTGCTAGGAGGTGCAATAGATTAGGTTTCTTTTTATTTTATTTTATTTTGTTTTCTGTTAATTTTCTTTTGGATATCTTACAATTTTATAAATTGTGTTACTTATCCCTAAATTAGAGGCGCACCAAGTACCCATGCCACAATAAGTTTGGTGAATGTGACGCCCCCAAAATCAATCCGTGTACAGTAATCATACACGCAGGGTACACGACTGAGATTAGGGTGCCACGGTGAGAATATCACAGCACAACACTAAACACAAAAGGATAAACCAATATGTTACAATAAAGGGGGGTCACGCGGACCCGAATACATAAGTTATACAAGCCATAATATCTGAGTACAGACATAGTTAGTCAAGTTCTGCCTTAAGAAGGCTACCACAAATAACATCAGAGATACAGATCGAAAAGGCAAGGCCTCCTGCCTGGGAGCCTCCGAAACTACTCCTGGTCCTGGTCAGCGGGGGTCTCGACGTAGTAGTATCCGCCTCCGGGTTACTCCTACTCCTGGGCTCCAACATCGACTGCAGCTGCCGATCAGGAAAAACAGTAAAGGAAATCAAGTAGGTGAGTATCTAGTATACCCGCGAGTCTTACGTCCGCTACTAAGCATTATGCATTTGTATCAACGGAAAAGGGAGGTTGTATATATAGTGGACTGCAAGATAGAAATCAGAATAAGGGTAAGAAGCTAGGCCTATCGAAGACTAGCATCTTCTGACGATGTCTTGCAGCATGAGGTAAGAATCAGCCAACAGTTTATATAAAGCAATAAAGTAACAACGAAGCAGAAGTTGCTGCAACATTGTATAATATAAGTTGTAATGATTAACAATAATAATAATGCCTCCGAGTTCACCTCCTCGACATCCCTGCAAGGAAGAAAACCCGGAACCATACAGTTTAATAGTAATAGTTTCTAGTGGTAAGATCCAGCTTCAGCATAAAGCGTCCTGTTACCGTGGACACGGCTATCGATAGATTAATCTTCCCTGCAAGGGTGCACTGGCGTGACTCTACGACGCTCGGATCTCCAGGGTGGCGGGAACCTTGTTAGGGAACGCTCCACCAAAGCTATCCGACACAAAATAGCCCATCCTTCGGCAATCAACAGAGAGGTCATCCGCCGGACTATATCCTATGTACGCCGGGCTTTGGACCCTAACCCGAACGTACTCCTGCACGGTGCGTGACTGGCCGGTGAAGCAAAATCAAAGCAAATACAAACACACCTGCTGCAGCAAAGAGAAGACAACACCACTTCCCGGCAATCAGCCCGCGGTACTGCTGACGTCTGAAGACCCTCGAACGAGACTACGATGCAGGGGAGCCCACACTCCTCGTCCCACGTGTAGGTAGTGCGTACAAGCCAAAAGGCTACTCAAGACATCCGCCGAACCATTTAGCATTTTAATTAACCTGCGTGACAACCGTTATCGTTGCCTCGACTTAACCGACCCGCGGTCAACGACAGCAGTCAGGACCACCAGTACATCGGTGCCTGCCCTATCGTCCCACCAAGTCACTGCGGTTACCAACAAGGTGAACCGTCTCCTTACCTTGTCTCGCGTGTGCTCTTGGTAGAGCTCGACTTTCGTGGTTTGGTAACTCTCGCGAGATACGAGCAGGGGCCAAGCACGCCAGTAACGTCGGTCGTACCCTCCCTGTCGTTCCCGACGATATACCTCTCGCGGGCACCATTGGGTCGCCCGACTTTCTTACCTTTAAGGACAACCGTTGTCCAGGACCTTATGGCGGCAAGACAAAGTCAGCCTCGGGTGGAGTACAAGGATTACTCCTTGATAACTCACACTTGAGGTGACTAGGCATAACCCAGATAGGGGCCTTTGGCGGTGTCTGCTTTGTACCGTACCTGTGCAGTTATAATATTTGTATCCGCGTTCACTCCCCTGAGTGATCACGCCCCTCTATCTAATCCTAGCTAACAATGCGCAGGGCTCACTGCTGAATAATACATAATAATAATAATAGGCAGCATAGGATAAAAGAGGTACATCAAGGGGCGACAAAAAAACAGGCTATGCAATTGAATAGGATTGTAACGTAGCAGCAGCAGTAACAATGCCTAGTGCAAGAAATGTACGGAAAGATAGGCGATATCTGGGGAAGAGAATGGCTCTGCTTGCCTGGAAGCTCGACGGTAGGGGCAGGGTCGTCGACGAAGTAGTCGTACCCGGCAGCAGTGTAGTCGGCGGTAGCAGCGGGGTCTACCGAAGATTAAGATTAAGGGGGGGGAGGAAACAGTAAATACACAGCAATAATATACAAACATATGCATGACATGACAGATGAAATCTTAACGGTGTTCTAACGCAGTGCAATGCACGTTGCTCGGAGCGGGAATTCATCCGGGGATGAACTGCCAGCTCCGGGTGATTACCGGACAGGGGGTCCGGAGGGGAAAGGATCAAGACGGAGGTGTCGTGGGCATCTGACAAACATAAGGGGGGTGTATCCGTGTTAGTTGAACTATTCCGAACAACTTTCGTGTTCGAAATAAATTCATCCGGGTACTTTTTATCGGTACCGGGAATTATCGACAGACAGCCCGGAGGGGGGGAATTTCGATGATCGGTGTGTTAGGGGGGTGTGGTTGGTATACGGATAGCGTATTCTTATCCGTTGTATTTTTCTGATCAATTTTCATGTATAAAGTTTTTCGATCTGATATACAGATTAAAAGATATTGATTTTATAAGTTTAATCAATTTTAAAACATTAAAAATCCTTTTTCTATTTAATAATTCTTTTATTAATTATTAAATCAATTAATAATTCATTTTAATTAACTGACCAGTGGGTCCCACTGGTCATTGACACAGTTAACAAATAGATTAATTAAATCTAATAATTCAGTGGGGGGACCCATATGTCATTGACTATTAACTAATTAACAGTTTTAATTAGCTTAAAGGGGCATGGGACCCACATGTCTGTCACTCAGGGGGGGGGGGTTATTTTGTTTTAGTTAACAGTGGGGGTTTAGCTGTTAACTAGGGGGGTTAACCCCCCTAACCTAATCCGGTTGGGGCCCACTGGTCAGGGAGACAGAGGAGGGGCTGGAGCCCGTGCTCTCGCCGGCGAGGCAGAGCCCGGCGAGCTCGAGCTAGAGCTCGCTCCGGTGGGCCGTTTCGGGCGCCGCGAGGGGGAATGGGAGGGGGTGACTGTCGCGCTCCCGCTGTGGCTCGAGGTGGCCGTCGAGGAGGGCCAGAACGGCAGCGCGCGCGAAGCAAGGCGGCGGTGGTCTTCGGACCTCGACGGGGGCGAGGCTACGGTGGAGTTCCGCGAACGTGCGATGGCTAGGCGTGTGCGGGAGGAGACCAGGAGCACTCCCGTGCTATTGGCGTGCACTGGGACGGCCCGGGGCGACGGCTACTTCGAAGGCCGCGGCGGCCGGAGCTCGGCATGGTGGAGTCGGCGTTCTAGTAAACAAAATCGACCGCGGCGCGAGGGGAAAAGCAGAGGGGCTCACGGCGGTGCTTGGAGGGGAGGCAGCGTGCTCAGGGACGGCTCGAGGTGGCCGGAATTTGGAGAAGGGGGTCCGCCGGTGCAGAGGAAGAATATGGCGCAATTCACCCTCCACGGTGGCTCCGGGCTGCTCCACTTCGGCAGGGTGGCGAGGACGACGACGGCGGGGAGTTTGGACACGGAGGCGCGCGCCAGGGGGATCGTTGGCCACGCGAGCTCAGTGGGGGACGGCCATGGCGGGGCTCGGGTTTGAGGGCGACGTCGACGCGGGAGAGCGGGGCGAGATCTGGGGGAGCAAGGGTTAGGGCACGGGGCCGCGGTGCCCTGGGGGACTAGTAGGCCGCGGGGAGGCGCCGGATGCGTGGCACGGCGATGGCGGTCGCCGTGGCACGGCTTGATGCCCGCCACGCCATGGAGGCGTACGGGAGGAAGGGGGTGACCGGGTGGGGGTGGGCTGTGGCTCAAGTGGCCCAGGGGAAAGAGGGATGGGCCACGGTGGGGGTGGGCTGTGGCTCAAGTGGCCCAGGGGAAAGAGGGATGGGCCACGGTGGGGGTGGGCTCGGGCAGTAGATTAGGTTTGTTAGTTTTCTTTTTATTTCTCTTTTGTTTTTCTGTAATTTTCTTTTTGTAATTGTTTTAACCACCTAGGCATTTTATTAAAAGGTTGTAAGTGTACCATTATTATTGTTACCCCATATGTAAGGCCCACAAATAGGTTGGGCAATTTTAAAAGTTATTTAATATTTGCAATAAATATTAAATGAGTTGTTTGGGTTTTTGGCCACTGTTTATATTTGTTTAGAATTTTCCATAGCACAATAAATTCCCAAACCCATATGGATTTGGTCCACTGAATAATTGTGATTTTATAAAAGTAGTTTCACAATTTTTGGAGAAAGTTCATATTCCACTTTGTTGTTAATATTTCATCAAAGGCATTTTTGAGAATTGAATTGATTTCAAAAGGAAATGGTTTGGACTTGGTTTCCATCCATGATGATCAATGCCCATGTCTCACTTTGCTTGCAACAATATCAAAGGAAAATTGAGTTTGAGTTGAACCAGTTGATCAGACAAAAAGTTTTGGACAGTACAGGGGAACAGTAATCCTGATTACTGTTCACTGACAGTGAGAGTGTTACAAATCTCCCCCACTACAAGAATTCTCGTCCCGAGAAGCTAAGCGGTAGAGGGGAAATATCGGGGTATTCCTCACGAAGACGATCTTCGCGTTCCCAAGTGGCTTCATCTTCAGAATGATTCGACCACTGAACTTTGAGAAACTTTGTTGTCTTGTTGCGGGTTTTGCGTTCAGACTGATCGAGAATGCAGCTCGGATGTTCTTGATAAGTCAAGTCCTGTTGCAATTCAATCATATCATGTTCCACTTCATGAATAGGGTCTTTGAAGCAGTGTCGGAGTTGCGACACGTGAAAGACATCGTGTACTTGAGAGAGGTTTGGCGGCAATTCCAATTGGTATGCCACTGGTCCACTTCTGGAAAGTATACGGAACGGGCCAATGTAGCGAGGAGCTAACTTGCCTTTGATTCCGAAGCGGTGAGTGCCTCGCATCGGGGTGACACGGAGGTAAGCATATTCTCCAGGTTGATAGACCATTTCTTTGTGCTTGCGATCATAGTTGCTCTTCTGGCGGGACTGAGCAGCTTTCAAGTGTTCACGAATAACGCGAACCTGATCTTCAGCGTGCTGTATGATGTCCGGACCAATGAGAGTTCGTTCTCCAGTTTCTGACCAATTCAGAGGGGTTCGACACTTACGTCCATAGAGAACTTCGAAGGGAGCCATCTGCAGACTAGCCTGATAGCTATTGTTGTACGAGAATTCAGCAAATGGAAGATATTCCTCCCATTTCTTACCGAATGAGATGACACAAGCTCGAAGCATGTCTTCAAGCACTTGATTAACTCGTTCGACTTGTCCTTGCGACTGGGGATGATAAGCGGTGCTGAAACTTAGATGAGTTCCCATAGCTTCTTGGAAACTATCCCAAAATCTTGAGGTGAATATGCTGCCACGGTCTGAATTGATCTCCAACGGAATGCCATGGAGGGACACAATTCTGGAAACATACAAGTCTGCTAACTGACTAGCAGAGATCGTCTCCTTGACTGGCAGAAAGTGGGCAACCTTGGAGAAGCGGTCGATGACGACAAAGATAGCATCATGGCCTTTCTGCGATCTGGGAAAACCAGTGACGAAGTCCATCTCGATCTTGTCCCACTTCCATTCAGGAATAGAGAGTGGTTGTAGAGTTCCAGCAGGTCTTTGATGTTCTGCCTTGACGCGACGGCAAACGTCACATTCAGAAACATATCCGGCAATGTCTTGCTTCATGTTAGGCCACCAGAATTGCTGACGAATGTCTTGGTACATCTTGGTGCTTCCAGGATGAATGGACAACGGGGTATCGTGAGCCACTCTCATGACCTTCGGGGTCATATCCAGGTTCTCATGCCTGCCCTTGCTGTGAGTAACCACTAAACGGTTCTGGTAGAACGCCGCACCTTTGCTATCAACGGTGAAGGGTGAGGGTCTCCCATTGGCGATATCGCGCTTAATCTTGTGTACGAAATCATCATAAAACTGTATACCCTTGACGGATTTGACGAGATCCGGTTCGATAACCAGGTTATTTGCATAACCTTGAGGAACAATCTCGAGGTTTAACTTTTGAAAATCTTCATACAGAAGTGGTTGTTGTACTTGAACTTCAAGTTCACTACAGTAAGATTTACGGCTTAAAGCATCGGCCACCACATTAGCTTTGCCAGGGGTGTAAGAAATTCCCATGTTGTAGTCGGCTATTGTCTCGAGCCATCTCTGCTGGCGGAGATTCAGGTCGGGTTGAGTAAACAAGTACTTCAGGCTTTGGTGGTCGGTGTAGATCTCGCAACGATTACCGACGAGGTAATGTCGCCACAGCTTCAATGCATAAATTACTGCTGCCAATTCAAGATCATGTGTTGGATACTTATCTTCGTGAGCACGCAATTGACGAGAGCCATAAGCAATCACTTTGCGCTCTTGCATTAGGACACAGCCTAATCCTTGACGAGATGCGTCGCAATATATCACGAAGTCCTTCTGAGTATCAGGGGGAGCTAGCACTGGGGGAGAAGTGAGCTTGTCCTTGAGGGCCTGGAAACTTTCCTGACATTTATCTGTCCACTCAAACTTGACGCCTTTGTGAAGCAGGTTAGTCAGAGGCCTGGCAATCTTGGAGAAGTTCTCGACGAAACGGCGGCAATAGCTGGCGAGTCCGAGGAAACTCCTGACTTGCTTGACAGTCTTGGGAGGAGTCCAGTCAAGAATAGCCTGGATACGTTCTGGGTTGACGGCAATGCCATCCTTGGAAATCACGTGACCAAGGTAGGTCACTTCAGGAAGCCAGAACTCACACTTAGAGTACTTAGCGTAGAGTTTGTGTTCTCGAAGCTTTTCCAGTATAAGGCGAAGATGTTCAGCATGCTCCTCTTTATTCTTGGAGTATATTAAGATATCATCCAGATAAACCACGACAAACTTGTCGAGGTATTCCATGAATATATAGTTCATCAACCGGGAGAAAGTGGCTGGAGCATTCGTCAAGCCAAAGGACATGACAGTGTACTCGTATGAACCATAGCGAGTAATGAAAGCGGTCTTCGGAATGTCCTCTTCACGGACTCGGATCTGATGGTAACCCAACCTCAAGTCGAGTTTCGAAAACACCATGGATCCAGCAAGTTGGTCATAAAGATCATTGATCCGAGGGAGGGGGTACTTGTTCTGTATCGTGGCCTGGTTGATAGGTCAGTAATCTTGGACCAAACGGTTCGTGCCATCACTCTTCTTGACAAAGAGCGAAGGTGCTCCCCAAGCAGAGGAACTAGGACGGATGAAGCCTTTCTCGAGGGCCGTGTCGATCTCCTTCTTCAATTCAAGGAGGTGGTGAGGTGGCATCTTATAGGGACGCTTGGCAATAGGGACGGTGCCGGGCTTCAAGTCGATGACGAATTCAACTTCCCTAATCGGGGGTATCCCCGGCAGTTCTTCTGGGAATACGTCGGTAAATTCACAAACGATTGGGACTTTCTCAATCCCTTCGAGAGGTGCGACACTCAAGGCATTCAGAGCATATATACGAGCTTCGGCATTCATCGACACAATGGCAGTGTGACTCACAATCGCGCCAGAAGGATGAAAAAGTTGGATGACCTTGGTGCCACAATAAAGTGCGGCATTGTGGGTTTTCAGCCAATCCATGCCCAGAATGAGGTCTATAGTGGAAGACTTCAGAAGGATGGGGGAAGCAAGGAACTCAATTCCTTCAATTTCGACGATGGTTTTGGGCACTATCTTGGAGGTGTGGAAATGACCTATCGGAGTGTGGACAACCATCGGTGGATCCATCTTTTCTACCATGAAGTTATGCGACAATGCAAATGCCTCCGACATGAATGAATGCGATGCTCCTGTATCAAATAAAACAGTAGCAGGTACTGAATTAACAAGAAGGGTACCCATCACGGTGGCAGGTTGCTCCTGAGCTTCTTCGACATTAATGTTGTAAGCATGTCCGCAAGTGTGAGAAGAAGACCCAGTGTTATAGTTGGGGGTCCTGTTGTTGCCACGGCCATTTCCACGGCCAGCAGGGTGAACTACCAGTTGATTCTGTCGCTGAGGGCAGTCTCTGGAAAAGTGACCTGGCTGATGGCACTTGAAGCACAGGCCATCCTGAGGACGGAGGGGTGCAGTCTCAGTCTTCGGCTGTCTCGGCGGGGGCGGAGGCAGACGAGGTGCAACATACGACGGCCTTGGTACAGGGGCATTTGGACGATACACACTGTGTGGAAGCCACACGCGTTGCTTCTGTGCTGTGCCCGAAGATGAGCCAGCCTCACGGGGGCGCTTCGCCGAACCACCGAACTTAAGTTGAGCGGTCTCAAGGGTGATAGTCTGATTCACCATGGTGGCGAAGTCGGGGAAGACGTGCAAAGCCAGTGCAAGCTGGAGATCTGCGTTGAGTCCATCACGGAACTTCTCTTGCCTACTTGCATCATTGGGGAGGTCACTTGCAGCATAGCGGGAGAGGTGGAGGAATTCCCTCTGATATGCCTCGACAGTCTTGTTGCCCTGAACGAGGTTGCGGAACTCGGCCTTCATACGGTTCATAATCGCCTGGGGGACATAACGAGCACGGAAGGTAGCCTTGAAGTCATTCCAGGTGACGACAGTCCCTTCAACTAGCGAGCCCTTGTAAGTGTCCCACCACTGAGCAGCGGGGCCACGCAGGAAATAGGACGCAAAGTTGACGTAATCAGCAGCGCTCACATTAGCGAACTCCAGCTGTCGAGTGATGTCACGAAGCCAATCATCAGCATCCAGCGGCTGTTCAGGCTGGTGGAAGAGAGGGGGGTTGAGACGCATGAAATCCCGCAGAGTAACCACAGGCGGCTGATGCTGGTGCTGGTTCTGGTTCTGGTTCTAATTCTGGAGCTGATCTATGATTCCTTGCATAAACACTTGGTTCATCTGAAACTGCTGCATCATCGCGGCCATGTAGTCCGGCGGCGGAGGTGGATCGTTGGCACCACGACCACGACCACGACCACCACGACCAGCCATCCTGCTAGAATTTAACAGGGGTATTTCAGCGATGAACATTTTTAACGAGATGCCGCAAACGAGTAATAGGTAAAGCGACAACCAAGAGGAGGCGCGGATATATAGGAGTAGTCATATAATACATACACAACCACACATAGAATCAATCGAAAATCGGGCAGCGTAACGTCGTAGAAATTAAGGAAAAAGGACACACTAGGCGGCGCGCAGACCGCGGTAAGGATTACACGACGCGACATAGATTCCACTATGTCAATCACGCCGCAAGAAAACTGTTGGCCACAGGAGTTGATGCCAGAGAACGCGCGGCCTGCCCAGAATGAGAATGGGATCCGCGATCCGGGATCTGGGGTACGACTCCTGCGACATGACTCAGTCAATGGGGGAAGCACCAAAAATGCCGGGTGGAATCAAGATAACGTGATCCTAATGTCAGATTTTGTAAAACTTACCAGCAAGGATAAGAGAGCAGATTCCCAGAGCATAGGTAAGGAGAAAAGGATCCTAATACCATAGATATCACACGTAGTGACATCGATGTGGGCCCGTAAGCCAAATATTAAGTTAGCAAAATAGTTTTTTCAAAGTCTAGACTCAACTTCGACCAGGTAGTGGTGGGGTGGCTTCCTATAGGCAGTCGGCTCTGATACCAACTTGCGACGCCCCCAAAATCAATCCGTGTACAGTAATCATACACGCAGGGTACACGACTGAGATTAGGGTGCCACGATGAGAATATCACAGCACAACACTAAACACAAAAGGATAAACCAATATGTTACAATAAAGGGGGGTCACGCGGACCCGAATACATAAGTTATACAAGCCATAATATCTGAGTACAGACATAGTTAGTCAAGTTTTGCCTTAAGAAGGCTAGCACAAATAACATCAGAGATACAGATCGAAAAGGCAAGGCCTCCTGCCTGGGAGCCTCCGAAACTACTCCTGGTCCTGGTCAGCGGGGGTCTCGACGTAGTAGTATCCGCCTCCGGGGTACTCCTGCTCCTGGGCTCCAACGTCGACTGCAGCGGCCGATCAGGCAAAACAGTAAAGGAAATAAAGCAGGTGAGTATCTAGTATACCCGCGAGTCTTACGTCCGCTACTAAGCATTATGCATTTGTATCAACGGAAAAGGGAGGCTGTATATATAGTGGACTGCAAGATAGAAATCAGAATAAGGGTAAGAAGCTAGGCCTATCGAAGACTAGCATCTTCTGACGATGTCTTGCAGCATGAGGTAAGAATCAGCCAACAGTTTATATAAAGCAATAAAGTAACAACGAAGCAGAAGTTGCTGCAACATTGTACAATATAAGTTGTAATGATTAACAATAATAATAATGCCTCCGAGTTCACCTCCTCGACATCCATGCAAGGAAGAAAACCCGGAACCATACAGTTTAATAGTAATAGTTTCTAGTGGTAAGATCCAGCTTCAGCATAAAGCGTCCTGTTACCGTGGACACGGCTATCGATAGATTAATCTTCCCTGCAGGGGTGCACTGGCGTGACTCTACGACGCTCGGATCTCCAGGGTGGCGGGAACCTTGTTAGGGAACGCTCCACCAAAGCTATCCGACACAAAATAGCCCATCCTTCGGCAATCAACAGAGAGTTCATCCGCCGGACTATATCCTATGTACGCCGGGCTTTGGACCCTAACCCGAACGTACTCCTGCACGGTGCGTGACTGGCCGGTGAAGCAAAATCAAAGCAAATACAAACACACCTGCTGCAGCAAAGAGAAGACAACACCACTTCCCGGCAATCAGCCCGCGGTACTGCTGACGTCTGAAGACCCTCGAACGAGACTACGATGCAGGGGAGCCCACACTCCTCGTCCCACGTGTAGGTAGTGCGTACAAGCCAAAAGGCTACTCAAGACATCCGCCGAACCATTTAGCATTTTAATTAACCTGCGTGACAACCGTTATCGTTGCCTCGACTTAACCGACCCGCGGTCAACGACAGCAGTCAGGACCACCAGTACATCGGTGCCTGCCCTATCGTCCCACCAAGTCACTGCGGTTACCAACAAGGTGAACCGTCTCCTTACCTTGTCTCGCGTGTGCTCTTGGTAGAGCTCGACTTTCGTGGTTTGGTAACTCTCGCGAGATACGAGCAGGGGCCAAGCACGCCAGTAACGTCGGTCGTACCCTCCCTGTCGTTCCCGACGATATACCTCTCGCGGGCACCATTGGGTCGCCCGACTTTCTTACCTTTAAGGACAACCGTTGTCCAGGACCTTATGGCGGCAAGACAAAGTCAGCCTCGGGTGGAGTACAAGGATTACTCCTTGATAGCTCACACTTGAGGTGACTAGGCATAACCCAGATAGGGGCCTTTGGCGGTGTCTGCTTTGTACCGTACCTGTGCAGTTATAATATTTGTATCCGCGTTCACTCCCCTGAGTGATCACGCCCCTTTATCTAATCCTAGCTAACAATGCGCAGGGCTCACTGCTGAATAATACATAATAATAATAATAGGCAGCATAGGATAAAAGAGGTACATCAAGGGGCGACAAAAAAACAGGCTATGCAATTGAATAGGATTGTAACGTAGCAGCAGCAGTAACAATGCCTAGTGCAAGAAATGTACGGAAAGATAGGCGATATCTGGGGAAGAGAATGGCTCTGCTTGCCTGGAAGCTCGACGGTAGGGGCAGGGTCATCGACGAAGTAGTCGTACCCGGCAGCACTGTAGTCGGCGGTAGCAGCGGGGTCTACCGAAGATTAAGATTAAGGGGGGGGAGGAAACAGTAAATACATAGCAATAATATACAAACATATGCATGACATGACAGATGAAATGTTAACGGTGTTCTAACGCAGTGCAATGCACGTTGCTCGGAGCGGGAATTCATCCGGGGATGAACTGCCAGCTCCGGGTGATTACCGGACAGGGGGTCCGGAGGGGAAAGGATCAAGCCGGAGGTGTCGTGGGCATCCGACAAACATAAGGGGGGTGTATCCGTGTTAGTTGAACTATTCCGAACAACTTTCGTGTTCGAAATAAATTCATCCGGGTACTTTTTATCGGTACCGGGAATTATCGACAGACAGCCCGGAGGGGGGGAATGTCGATGATCGGTGTGTCAGGGGGGTGTGGTTGGTATACGGATAGCGTATTCTTATCCGTTGTATTTTTCTGATCAATTTTCATGTATAAAGTTTTTCGATCTGATATACGGATTAAAAGATATTGATTTTATAAGTTTAATCAATTTTAAAACATTAAAAATCCTTTTTCTATTTAATAATTCTTTTATTAATTATTAAATCAATTAATAATTCATTTTAATTAACTGACCAGTGGGTCCCACTAGTCAGTGACACAGTTAACAAATAGATTAATTAAATCTAATAATTCAGTGGGGGGACCCACATGTCATTGACTATTAACTAATTAACAGTTTTAATTAGCTTAAAGGGGCATGGGACTCACATGTCTGTCACTCAGGGGGGTTATTTTGTTTTAGTTAACAGTGGGGGTTTAGCTGTTAACTAGGGGGGTTAACCCCCCTAACCTAATCCGATTGGGGCCCACTGGCCAGGGAGACAGAGGAGGGGCTGGAGCCCGTGCTCTCGCCGGCGAGGCAGAGCCCGGCGAGCTCGAGCTAGAGCTCGCTCCGGTGGGCCGTTTCGGGCGCCGCGAGGGAGAACGGGAGGGGGTGACTGCCGCGCTCCCGCTGTGGCTCGAGGTGGCCGTCGAGGAGGGCCAGAACGGCAGCGCGCGCGAAGCAAGGCGGCGGTGGTCTTCGGACCTCGACGGGGGCGAGGCTACGGTGGAGTTCCGCGAACGTGCGATGGCTAGGCGTGTGCGGGAGGAGACCAGGAGCACTCCCGTGCTATTGGCGTGCACTGGGATGGCCCGGGGCGACGGCTACTTCGAAGGCCGCGGCGGCCGGAGCTCGGCATGGTGGAGTCGGCGTTCTAGTAAACGAAATCGACCGCGGCGTGAGGGGAAAAGCAGAGGGGCTCACGGCGGTGCTTGGAGGGGAGACAGCGTGCTCGGGGACGGCTCGAGGTGGCCGGAATTTGGAGAAGGGGGTCCGCCGGTGCAGAGGAAGAAGATGGCGCAATTCGCCCTCCACGGTGGCTCCGGGCTGCTCCACTTCGGCAGGGTGGCGAGGACGACGACGACGGGGAGTTTGGACACGGAGGCGCGCGCCAGGGGGGTCGTTGGCCACGCGAGCTCAGTGGGGGACGGCCATGGCGGGGCTCGGGTTTGAGGGCGACGTCGACGCGGGAGAGCGAGGCGAGATCTGGGGGAGCAAGGGTTAGGGCACGGGGCCGCGGTGCCCTGGGGGACTAGTAGGCCGCGGGGAGGCGCCGGATGCGTGGCACGGCGATGGCGGTCGCCGTGGCACGGCTTGATGCCCGCCACGCCATGGAGGCGTACGGGAGGAAGGGGGTGACCGGGTGGGGGTGGGCTATGGCTCAAGTGGCCCAGGGGAAAGAGGGATGGGCCACGGTGGGGGTGGGCTCGGGCAGTAGATTAGGTTTGTTAGTTTTCTTTTTATTTCTCTTTTGTTTTTCTGTAATTTTCTTTTTGTAATTGTTTTAACCACCTAGGCATTTTATTAAAAGGTTGTAAGTGTACCATTATTATTGTTACCCCATATGTAAGGCCCACAAATAGGTTGGGCAATTTTAAAAGTTATTTAATATTTGCAATAAATATTAAATGAGTTGTTTGGGGTTTTTGGCCACTGTTTATATTTGTTTAGAATTTTCCATAGCACAATAAATTCCCAAACCCATATGGATTTGGTCCACTGAATAATTGTGATTTTATAAAAGTAGTTTCACAATTTTTGGAGAAAGTTTATATTCCACTTTGTTGTTAATATTTCATCAAAGGCATTTTTGAGAATTGAATTGATTTCAAAAGGAAATGGTTTGGACTTGGTTTCCATCCATGATGATCAATGCCCATGTCTCACTTTGCTTGCAACAATATCAAAGGAAAATTGAGTTTGAGTTGAACCAGTTGATCAGAGAAAAAGTTTTGGACAGTACAGGGGAACAGTAATCCTGATTACTTTTCACTAACAGTGAGAGTGTTACAGTGAATTAATAAATTCATTTATTATTTCCTTTATTTATTCTATTGATGAAAAGGGGTTTTTGGCTACTTTTTTCTTTTGTTGGAATTATTTTATAGCACAATAAATAACCACAACCATACTAGCAGAGGCCAGTGATTATTAGTGATTTTACAAAAGTGCATTCATAATTTTTAGACAAAGTATTTATTGCCACAATGTTTTTAATATTCAACCAAAAGGCATTTGAGCTAAGTTTTGATTTCAAATGCAAAGGGGCTTGGATTTGTTTTGATCCATGATGAGCAAGGCCCATGGTCACATTGCTTTAATGCCAACCACCATGAATATAAAAATAACAAGTTGCAAAGTTTGATCAAGGCCAGTTTGAATAACAGTGATTATCAAAAGTGATTAGCAACAGTAATCCTTGATTAGCAAAGTGATTACTGTTCATGACAGTGAGGGTGTTACAATCTGTCACTGACTCAGGCTAACAGAGGGGATTTAAATTAATTAAACAATTTAATTAAGGGGATAGGCCCCACATGTCAGTGGCTGGGGAGTGGTTAGTGGGGGGATTAAGGGCTAGTGACCTTGGCCGGCCGGCGGCTCAACGCCGGCGCCTCAGGCCACAACGGAGGCGTGCCGGGGAGCACCGGAGGGGCGGAGGAGGCCACCAGGGGGTGCCTCGCGCTCTCCCGCACCTGGTGCTGGACACAGGGGGCTCGGGGGGGGGGGGGGGCACCAGGGCCACGCCGACGACGAGCTCGTGGCGGCCGGAGCTCGACACGGCGGGGAATGGCGACGGGGGCATGAGGAGGAGCGTGGGGAGGCGGATTTGAGGAGGCTGCTCACTGGGAACACGAATCCTAGCTCGGGGAGGCCAGGGAGGTGCTGGCGGCGACGAAATCGACCATGGCAGCCGGCGGCTTGCAGAGGACATAGGCGACGATGGCGTCACCTAGGGGGCGCATGGGCTCGATTCCTCGCCCTGGAAGATGACGCCGACGTCGGATAGCTTCTTGGACAAGGCAGCGAGGTGAGCATGCGTCGATGGCCGCGGCGGTGCACATGCGCGCTCTCCGGCGGCTCGGGCGGTGACGAATATGGTGAGGGGAGACGAGTGAGACGAACAACGAGAGGGGGAAAGTGCTCGGGCGGCTTCCAGGCGCGCGGTGACGAGGAGATAGGATCAAAGGGGGGCAGGCAGGGAGGTGGCGTGGCGGCCGTAGCATGCTCACCACCGAGGAGCTTGGTGCCGCGGGGAGGAAGAAGACAAGGAGTCGCCTGGGCCTGGGCCAATGGGAGTTAAGTTCATCTTTCCCCCTTTCCTTTTCTGTCGGTTTTAAAACTTTCTGTCATTTGTTTGTTGTGGTAACATAAATACCATAGCATTTTATAAAATGTTCAAAACTTTTATATGGTCTTACATGGCATGTATCTAGCCACTCCCAAGTTCTGAACATTTTTTGCATTCAAAATATTTGAATTCAAATTCAAATAGGGGATTGATTTAATTTCCAAAGTACTTCTGGACTTTTGGAAAATTCAGTGAGCATGGAGTGGGACCCACTTCACATGAAAGGTGATCATGCCCATTTATGAGACTTTTCAAAAAGTCCAAAGCATTTTTGGAAAAAGTTTTTGTCTGGCCATTTAAATGAATTCCATTTGGGGATTTTGCTTCCTTATTTCTTTTATTTTGCAAAGAAATTCTTGATGCAAAGATGCTAGCTAAACTTAGCACATACCTAAGTTAGGGTTCTGACAGCAACTTAATACCAGCGAGATGTTCTGGATATATATCTTATGGTGGATGATTAGTAAGTAGAGGAAGTTGGATTTCGGTCTACTTGTCTTCGCGTACTGTCCATACTTTTGAGCCTCTAACTTTCTTTGCAGCATAATTAGCATTGCGGTGCGTTTATAATTCTGTCAATTGTCCAGCTGTAATTTGTTCACCCAGCTTAGCTATTTTATCGTCTTTTGGGAGAGAGACATCACTAGTGAACATCATGGGAGCCTGGTCCATATTTCCACCATTGTTTACACCTCCACTTTATTTACTTCTTTATTTCCTTTCAGTTGCAATCACCACTATTATTTCCCCCTTGTGTTTTGATCCTTTGTAAACGACAAGGCCGGAGAGATTGACAACCTCTCTGTACTCGTTGGGAGAAAAGTGATTTATTGCTGTGTGCAGGTCCAGGTTAAGCAAGTGATATCGAGAAACAACGCGTCACTTACTTCACCACCTACTTGTCGTCCTTGGAGTTCAACTGGTTGACTCAAACCTTGGTATCTTTGCCAAGGGAAATTTGTTGGTACGCTATATCTCAACCGTCCACTTGGGGTAACCAACGAGGGGCGAGAAGCCATCAAGATAATTTCTGGCGTCGTTGCCGGGAACTCCAATCTTCAAGATAGGGGAGTTGCACACTATCTTTTACCTTTGCTTTTTAGTCTTGTTAGTTTACTTTCTAGTTTTTACTTTAGAGTCTTATATCAAAAACCACAAAAATGTAGTTGCTTTGTTCTTGCTTGCTGCTGTTATTATGGGTTCCACTGAAAACACCAAGTTGTGTGACTTCACTAGTCACAACAACAATGACTTTATCAACACTCCTATTGCTCCACCTGCCACTTTAGCACCTTCATATGAAATCAAACCTGCTTTACTGAATCTTTTTATGAAAGAACAATTCTCCGGTGCTGGAGATGATGCTGCTTTGCACTTAAATAATTTTGTTGAGATTTGTGATATGCAAAAGTATAAAGAAGTAGATGGTGATATTGTTAAACTTAAGCTTTTTTCCTTTCTCCTTGAGAGGAGGAGCTAAAGTGTGGCTTCAATCCTTGCCTAGGAATATCATAGATTCTTGGGATAAGTGCAAGGATGTTTTTATTGAGAAGTACTACCACCTTCTAAGATTATCCAGTTGAGAAGTAACATTATGAATTTTAAACAACTGGATAATAAACACGTTGCCCAATCTTGGGAACGCATGAAATCTCTTGTTAAGAATTGTACCTATTCACCCCCCCTCTAGGTCTATCTCGATCCTTTCAGTACTGGTAAAATATTGCAAGTTTGCGTTGCATGGGATGATGTAAACAAATGTTCCATCACCGATCACTAGATCGCACTACTAGTGTTGAGTGGCTATTATGATCTTTAAAACCTGATATGTTATACTCACTCTGTTCCATATTATCTGTCGCTAAAATGAATGTATCTAACATTAAACTATATTTAGATACATCTGTTTCAACGACAGTTATTATGGAACGAAGGGAGTAGGTGTTTACATGTGTGTCCTTTCTTTAGTGTAATTTTCAAGCTTCAAAGGACGACAAGAAGAAGATGATCCTACCCTCACAAAAAAAGAAAATGATGACTCCTGGCCTCAATTGTACAAGCAATTTGAGAAAATGCCACAACTTTCCTGGTTGTTTGATCTAATAGCACACCTTTCATTTAATTAGACTAAATAGTATACCTTTCATTATAGCTCGATAAAATACACCTGGTTGATTTTTTTCTCCTATTTCATGTCCATGGCCACATGTTACTTTTATTTGGACGAATTTTTCTTTGATCGTTTCTCGTGTGTTTCGTTACTCTTTCTTCGATGGATAGTATACAGAACGCGATCACGTCTAGATATTCATAGGATACAAGGATGAGGCGCGCCGCCGCCTCACCGAGTCTCCTTAACGATGGCGTTGCCGAGCCGTTCCTCCTCCCCGACACTTCGAGGGCAGTCGCTCACTTCTCCGCCAAGGCGGGGGAGGGGCTAGAGCGCGGCGGACGTTACCGCTTCCTACACAATGAACGGGTGACAAGGGACGCGAACGGCGAGGTGGTTGTGCCGAGTACGAGGCATGCGAGGCGCAGTCTCGCCGGGGAGGAGACATAGTAAGGCGACGAGGGGGGCGGCCGAAAGGAGACAATGCGAGGTGGCGGCACACTATCTCGTCTGTCTCGCGCGTTTATTTGTTTCAAATGACCAGCAAACTGTACAGGATGGATGAAACAAAACACAAGAGATGCGATCAAGGGCAAATTCGTTCTAATAAATGTGACGTGTGTGGTTCTAGACATGAAATAGAAAAAAAAACTAATCTGATGTATTTTATCTAGCTATAACAAAAGGTATGCTATTCTGTCAAATGAAATGAAAGGCGTGCTATTAGATCAAATAATCAGATAAGTTATGGCATTTTCTCAAATTGCCCCAATTGTACAGGTTGCCTTAAAAAAGGATTTTCCTTTTTGTTTTGTTTGGAAATGGAGCAAAGCCCACTCTTCTCCATTGCAGCAGATGCCGAAACACTGGAAACAGCAACCGGGCCAACCCTAGCAGGCTAAACCCCCGTTTTCATTTCCAACCCCCCCCCCCCCCCCCCCTCTCCTGCGCCGCCGCCGCCGCCGCCACCATGCTCCGCGCCGTCCTCAACTCCGGCGGCGGTCGTCAATGCCGCCTCTCCTCCTTCCTCCCCCACCATCGTCTCATGTCTGGCTCCACCGTCGCTGCCATATTCTCCCATCCACCCGCAACGGCGGATCCCACCACCGCGATCCAGTCGGCCGGCCTCGACCTCTCCCACCCCAACACCATCCCCGCTCTCCTTGTCCACCCGGACCTCGCCTCCAACTACTATGCCGCCTCCAGCTTCTTCGCCTGGGCCGCATCCCACCCTGACGCCGCCGTCCTCAACTCCAAGTGCTTCAACTCCATGCTCCGGCTCGCCGCCGCCAACAGCGACGCAGTTCACTTCTGGTCGCTCGTCTCCTCGATGCGTTCCAAGGGCTACGGCCTCTCGAAGGCCACCCTCCAGGCCGCCACGGAGAGCTTCCGGGCCAAGGGCATGGCCAAGGACGCTGACATGATCCAGGAGGCCTTCTCGGCGCACGCCAAGAACGCGGCGGTGGCAGAGGCGTGCAAGATTCTCCGCTCAGATGCCGATGAGTTATCCAAGTTGGACAAGTTGAATGGGTTGGGCGTTGGAGTGACTGATGAGATGGTGACATTGGTTGTCGAAAAGGTTGGGCTGAATCCGCAACATGCAATGGTGTTCTTTAAGTGGGTGGAGCGGTCAGCTGGGGCTGGGATCAACTGGGCCAAGGTTTACAATGCAATGGCAAAGATCATTGGCAGGGAGGATTGCATAGAGGAGTTCCGGGAAGTCCTGCGGAAGATGAGTAGTAAGGAGGTTGGGATGGATAAGCAGGTGTATGCTATTCTCATTGACAGGTTTCTCAAGAGGAAGATGTATGAGGATGCAGTAGACTTGTTCCGGTTTGCGATGGGGGCCACAGAGAAGCCATTGGCTGAAGATTTCACCTTCTTATTGAAGAAGGTTGTTGTGAAGGATGATATGGATCTGAAGTTGGCGATGAGGGTTGTGCGGATCTATCAGAAAGCGGGGAATGAGGTGAAGTCCTCCATGTTTGATGCTGTTATCAAGTCTCTGAGAAGCGTAGGAAGGCTTGATCAGAGTGGTAGGGTGTTGAAGGCCATGGAGGAAGGTGGCTTTGCACCCGATAGCACTGTGCACGGAAAAGCTGTTCTTGCTATGTGTGAAGCTGGGAATCTGGAAGCAGCACGCAAACATTTGGCTCGCGTGGAAAAATCAGGGCATAAGTTGGATCCACGTGTATGGTCTGCTTTGGTTCAGAAGTATTCCCTTGGTGATGATGTTGATATGGCAGTTTCATGCTTCCCCGAAATGCTGGAGAGTAGATGCGGCAATCAGGTTGGCTGTGCCCTTGAGGTGCTTGTGAATGGGCTGTGCAGGAAGAAAGAAGCAAAGGAAGCCTTCAAAGTTCTGAAGGAGCTGACGTTGAAAAAGGATGTAGTTCCTTGGCAAAGTACCTACAAGTATTTGATCTGCAAGTTGATCCGCCAGGGGCATCTTAAACAAGCATTTGAGGCGCTAGGTTTAATGAAAAGTAATGGATTCCCACCCTATATTGAACCATTTATCACACACATTTTGAAATCTGGTACGGTGGAAGATGCCCTGGGTCTGCTAAACGCAATGTCTTCAAAGGGGTTCCCATCAAGAACAGTTTACATGCGCTTGTTTCAAGGTCTGTTCAGAGAGGGGAGGCATGAAATTGCCCAGCAGCTGCTCTCAGCATCTCCTGGAAGTGTCCGAAACCACGCAGATGTTCTCGGCCTCTTCTATAAGATGAAGATGGAAGAACCTGCAGCTGCGGCAGCAGCAGCAGCAGCAGCAACTTCGTGACTATTCTTATGTTGAATCAAATTTGCTGATGCTTGTATTTTGAGTGGCAATTTTGTATTCCCTTTTGGCTTTGTAACTGGCCTTTTAGCCAGAATCAGAAGTTTGGATGGCAGAAAACTTCTTCGCTGAAATGCTTTGTTGTCCTCTGAAAATAAATACCATTCACTGAAATGATTTTTTTTTGTAGCAAGAGCCATCTCGCGTAGTGTCAAATTTAATGATTGTCAACAGTGGACCAGTTTCCTGTAGTTCCCTGAATGCACTGCTCAGTTAGTGTTCAGGAGCTTGAATTATGCCTTGAATTAAACCATGAATGGAATGATCTTCAGTGTCGGATCAGTATCGGACAGAAATCGTTGGATGTATAATTTCTTTTCTATTTGTAGTTGGCCCATGTTTATAGGGACAATGACTGGCATACATGTTAGTCTATTACAAGACTCTGTAAAAAGTCTATGTTCCCTTCATGTGACCTTGTGGTACAAGTTGATTGTGTATACACAGTTCTGCTTGAGTTCCTATCAAGGTAACATCAGACTGATCAAATGCATGTGTGAGTGTGAGGAGAAAACATATCTCTTGTCTAGCCATTCACATATGCTGGCAATCTGTGCAAAAAACTGGGCTGGCAGCAAAGAGGTGAAGCAGGCAGTGATGCTGTCGTGCCGAACTATGTTATGATCATCATGACTGCCGATCTTCGGTATCTTCTTTTAATCTAATTGAGCGACAGGATCAAACAATCTAGTCGATATTCTGCACCAGCGTTAACTCACACCTGGAACATCATTGCAAAAGAACCAGTTAGCATCGAAGACTATTTTTAATCAGAGCAACAGCATTTCTCAAATTGAGCACATGCTTGTTTCAGCAATTTGCTACCGGGAGGAATCAATCTGCTGTGCCGAAACGGATACCTTTTCTTGATGAAAGCTCCTTTTCGACTTCTGAGAATATTTCCTTCAGCCTGTTGGTCGAATTCGACATGACATTCTTTGTAGCCTTCTTTTGGTGCTTAGTGCCCTTCAACCAGACAATCCCTAACATTACCTGAATGCTACAGGAGTTTGGTTTCAACGCCGTGCTTATCATATGGTACTTGAGCTGGATCTGCAATTATGGAAGAGAAAGAATGTCATGATCCTTTTATATGAGGTTAAACATCTTGATTATCTAAGTTATCTCACACTCGAATAGTCTTCATGCAGGATGCCTTGGAGGGTCATGACCTCCTCAAGGACCCACCCGTCTCGATTCTGTAAGTTATATTTTTGTTGCTTGGTCGTTGCTTCTCCTCCATATTTTGACGAACTTTTATCAAACCTAAAGCTGATCTGACGCTGGTATATGTTTCGGTTTACTGGCTCCCATTCTGTTGGTGAGTAGTCAACACAACCAGCCTTCTGCATCACCTTGTGTTCCAATGGACCTCCGGAGAACATCTCCATCAAGGCATGGACCTGCGAGTACATAATTCAATAGGTTTAAATAGATGCTTTTACAAGTGCATTATACAATGTTCAAAACATGCGTTCATTGACAGAGAGCGAGGCCCACATCAACAGAAAGAACAGCCGAGTAGACTTCTGACATTTTTACATCTTCGTTGCCCAACAGAGAACTCTCTTCAAAGGGGAGCTGTTTTGGTTCAGATTCTTTGTCGATCATCTCTCCCTTTTGTTCTAGACCCGATGACCGCATTTTCCAAAGTCCCATAATAACTCTGTTCGACATCAGATTGGTATATCAACTATTTGATAAGAAATATTCATGGAAAATTGAAATGGAAGAATACGAGTAAAAAATATACTCCCTCCGATCCATATTAATAGACTTAAGTTTGTCTAGATACATATGTATGTAGTCTAAATACTTAACTAGATACATACGAATCTAAATAAAGTTGAGCCCATTAATATGGATCGGAGGTAATAGCAAGATTTTAGTTTGGATGCTGTATTATTGTGTAAATGTATAGAATAGCCTGATACCAGTTAATACCTCTGTCTAGACATTTAAGTTGTCGTGCCATGCATGCAGTTAACCTTTTGGATTTTTAACACTAAAATGTGTGAAAAATGCAAAGATCCATTGCATGAAAAAATGTTTTTCTTGCAAAATTATTTGCTGTTTCTTATTTTTCATATCCTATCATGTTCAGAAAATGATGTCGGAGTCTTGCATTTCTAAAGGGAATGAATGTCTTTCTATTGTGTGTGCATGCTCATATAATCTGGAGAGAAGTTGTAGTTGTGTGGACGAAAGTGTCTTTCTAACCCCGAGCTCAAATGCTACTGCTATGAACAGTAAAATTCGAAAAATAGAAATAAAATTCAAACAAATCTGATTTTGTTTTACAACTAACATTGCTTAATTTTCTGCCTGTGTACAAATGTTCATGATGAGATCACATTTTTGGAGGTCTGGAAAAAATTAACAAAATCAGTGCTCCAAAATGCTTTAAAAAATAGTCTTTTTGGAGCATCGATTTTTTTTATCCAGACCTTCATGAATGTCATAAGGAATGTCTTATTTGAACTCCGTAGACACGAAAGAAGTACATAAAAAATGGTAAAAGGAAAGATAAAAACACCTGTGAGCATCATGGAATGAAACAAATGTTTGGAAATGGAACTTCAGTCTTCCTTGAGGATCCATTGTTTTGGCACCCTGCCTGGCTTCTAGACCTCGGTCCTTCTTGAGGATGATCATCAAGGATGGACTTCCAACTGTTGAAAGAGATGGTGGAACAACCTGGATATCATCGATGTCTTCCCAAAGAAAGAAAAACTTGGTTTTCCGCCCAAATATATTGGAATAAAATCCAGTTATTCGTGGGGAAAGAAAGAGGCGCCCCTGCGAAAAATATAAACTTTGATTTCTTGATTCATTTTGCCCAAAAAAGCAAGAAATAAGTAATAAATTATGGCAACTGTTCGTGTGCAATAAACAATTAATACGCAGACTCCTCTTCACTTTCCTTTATGGAATGAAATAAGGCTCCGATGGTACTAATCCAAATTACGCTTCTAATCTGATGAAGACAGTATCTACTGATTTCATATACACAAGGCTGTAGCTGTGTACTGGAAGTTAAAACTTAGTCATAAAAAGGATGTATCATCTATCATAAGACAAAATTCAGCAGTGCTGAGGAGCAACACATAACTTTACTCCCTCTGTTCCAATTTATTTGAATTTCTAGCTTTGTCCTAAGTCAGCCTTCTTTAAGTTTGACCAAGTATATTGAAAAATACATCAACATCTACATCCAAATTAGTTCATTAGATTCATAAAATATATTTTCGTACTAGATAAATTTGATATTGTAGATATTAAAACATTTCATGTAGACTTGGTCAAATATAGAGAAGTTTGACTTAAGACAAAGCTAGAACTTCAAATAATTTGTAACAGCGGGAGTAAATGTGAATTCAACTCAAAACGTGTAATTACCTGAAGTGGCATTTTCCTTTTTAGGTGGCAGGTGAAATCATCGATAAGAAATTCTTCCGGAGGAAGGCTAAAGAGCTTACGGAACGATGAATTTGTCTGAGCAGACCGCAAGTGCATCTGAACAAACAGTGATATGCAACTTCAGTAAATACTTTGTGCTGAAAATGACAATAAATCGTATGCTAGCCGACTCATACCTTCTTACCGACTTCTTTCCCCATCTTTTCCAGATAATTCATAACAACTTCAGTGCCCCGGGAGTTGGTCAAAAAAATTCTTAAATGTAGCTTGGGCTCAGATTCTTGGGAAAACTTTCCATCGAGAGGAAGCCACGTGTCATCCAAATCTGACAAATTGCTTTTCACAAAATTTATTTCTGTGCGACCAATAGTATTTTCATCAATTGGTCCATCTGAATCATGCACAACCACGTCCAACCTTGATGGGGGATCATCCATCGCATCAAATTCAAATATCTCTAGAGAGTTAAAAAGACCAAGGTATCAGGAAATGCTCTGAGAAGGTTATACAGTGGTATTTCCAGTTCGACAAACTTACCATTCCATTTTGGTTCTGACGTCTGGAACTTAACTGAGCTAGTTTTCCTCTTCCCATTGCACATAAAAACTACATAAGGATCAGGCAAGCCTGGTGTGCCTGCACCTGCTATGCCGTTTCCCTCAATAAGTGCAACAGTTAGCAACCAGCCATCACCATGAGCTTTGACCCCATGATCGCTGCCTAATATTGCAAGGACAAAGATTTACATGTGCTTACTGTCATTCCCATGGAAAGGAGTGGAGATATATGAAGTAGCAGTGAAAGGAATGATAGTATAGTTCTTAAGATAAACAAAATTGTGTTCATTAAATCACCTCAACAACTAAAGCAATTCTAGAAAAAGTAGGCACAGAAGGATGAGGAAAGCATAATATTCACTCGTCCTGAATTTATATTTACAGAATAAGAAGTGAGTCTATGAAAAGATAAATGTATATATGCACTGTTTTGGATAAAGAGAAATAATTACCACGTTTTTTCCATGCATGCAAGAAACGTTGACCTACTCTGAAGATGTTCTGCCCCTGAAGGATCAAAAGAGCACAAAATACAACCTCCCCAACCGAATCTGGAAGATCGATACCAAAATATTCAAGCCCTCCGCGCACCATATTATTGGTCTTGGCCAAACGAAGGTGTATGATGCCATACATTGCAACAGTAAGTGAGAATATGAATGCGAAGCTCCCAAGGAAGCGGGCAACCAACTTCCAGTTTGATTGTTCATGAGTCTGCAGTGAAGCTAGAATCTTATCTTTGCTCGAGTTAGCATCATCTTGCTCAGCTACTTTGATTTTCTGGGAAAGCACTTCAGTAAACTGTGCATATCCTTCTCTGAGGCCTTGCCTTGTCCCATTCTCAATCATTCCCTTCAGCATTGTACTCTGAACAAAGTTCAGACGCCAACTTATAGTGAGCTTTGAGGTTTGTTCTTCAGATGGCAATGGAGTACCTGGTATCATACAGTACAATATCTCCACCTTGAAACAATTACCACAGGGAACATCAGGAGTACTGACACTAGAAAGCACAGCAAAAGAATTTCCAGCTGCCTTCAAGTATGTCTGCTCTTCTGTAGCTTTTACAGACTTGACTAATTTACTTGCAGCTTTTGTGTAAGTTAATGTCCTTTTTACAGAATTTTCATTATTCTCATATCTCCAGGGATCAATTTGAAACCCACTTAGTCCTTGAAGTTCTGCAACTGCTGGCCAGAAATCTGAATTCGCTGAAAACAGCATGGCATTCAATTCGGCTGGTTTAATCATGTAAGATTGCTCCAGTAGAATGCCACCAGGCAAGTTTCCTGGCATTCCAGAACCTTGATCTTTAGACTCCATAGTTTTCAGTAGTTCATCAAGATTAACCTCAGTCATGCCTTTCTTGCCATTTTCACAAGATTCAGAATTCATTATTTCTGTTTCTTGAAACTGATCTATGGAGTCAGGATCTAATGTTACAGAAGGTCCAGTATCAGCACCTTTACGGAAGTATCGAGACAAGACCTCCACCACTGATGATGCATTACCAGTAGCATCGCCGTCATCTTCTTCAGGCTCCAGAATAACAGCTTGCTGTGTGGTGCCACAGGGTAGGCGCTCTGTGCCGCTCAGGACTTTTTGGTCTGTGCTGCTTTGGGCCAACTGTTCCACACCACTGCGGTAGAATGTGTGGTCCATGCTGGTACAGGCTGATAGATCCAGGCTGCTAGTAACTGCTGATAAGGACGAGGGGTTAGTTTCAATGGACCTAGCTGAGCTGCAGGGCGTATCGTTGATAAGTTGCATCACAATGTTTTGCGATTCATTGCAGTGGCCTTCCCTGACCGATAGGTATATCCTCAGGCAAATTTCACCTGTAAAATCAAGTGAAATAGTTATCAATGCTAAGCTTTAACGTTTAGGTTCAACTACATTATATAATGTACCCGTGAGATTCAATTGACGTTATCATAAAGCTTTTTGTGGAATATAAGTTTTTTTGTGTGTGGAATAGAAGCTAATACTTCCTACTTGTGAATGAATTAATTCAATTAGTTCTTGGCCCGATGCAAATTCAATAGGTTGAGAAGGATTAATATTCAAAATTCTATGAACATGTACACATTTGCAGCCTTCTCTCGGTGAAATTTTCTACTTCTAAAACCTCCGACGCCCAATTTGAACAGCCCATGGGGCACTCAGTTTCATCCACATGCATGTAAATTAATAGGGCAGCAACTTGCAATCTCATCTTCAGTAAAGCATATACTTGGAAAACATCAAAAGCAATGGCAGGCTTGCGTAATGCAAGGACGAATGAATGAAGATTATACCTACGTACCGCGTTTTTTCCTATTGAACTTGCCGCTCTTGGGCAGGAGCTGGTACCAGGAGGTGCCGAGCGAGTGGTCCTCCGTCTCCAAGATGGCGGAGAGCGGCACCTTGAGCCGGCCGAGGAAATCGGTGCTGAAGTACCTGTTCTCGTTGAGCACGGAGACGACGAGCTCCTCGCCGACGTCCGCGACGAGGAAGCCGAAGTGCTCGTCCCAGATGGGGCTGAGGCTCCTCTTGACCACCGTCGTCTTGGCCCGCCGCCTGCCGAGCTGCAGCCGCACGTAGGGGTCGCTGGAGCCGTTGAGGTAGATGCCCGGGAGCCCCCGCGCCTCCAGCACGTGCACGCACAGCCGCATCGGCGCGCTCCGCTGGGCCGGCTCCGGGCGCGACACCGCGCCCATGGAAACCGGGGAAGGGGAAGGTGGCGGTGCAATGGCGGACGACGGCGATCTCGTTGCTCGCCCCCGTGGAATTGGGGATTTGGATGAGAGAGAAAGAGAAAGAGAGGGGGAGAGGATTACCCGCGACCGTTTGAAATGGAGGCGTTTGTCTCGTGGCGGTTTGGGGGCCTCGAGATTGGTGCGGGAGGAGGTCCAGGGATTGGGCGCCGTTGGATCTGCACAGCGGAGCATGGCTTTCGCTGAACACGTAGTAAGGTGCTCCGACATGTGTGGGCTACCTCAGGTTAAGGATAACCTTATAAGTAACTGCCTAATTCAGCGAATAAACTGTTTTTCATTGGCAAGAAGACGGACGTTAGGTTTGTCTAAGCCCTTGTTTGTTTGGACTTGACATTTAGTGTGTGCTTTTAGAGGCAAATCATTGGGGAGAGGACTGACGTGCAGTTCCCTCGCGTCGCTCCCGTGAGCGACCGAGGGGCTAACCCTAGCCGCCGTCGTCGGGCGTTCCCCCTCCTCCCCTTCCCTCCCCTCGCCGTCGCCTATCCGCACCGCCGGGCAAAGCCCGGTAGGTGCTGGCGGCGGCGGGGCCTCATCTCCTCCGCGCCCATGGAGGCACGACGCGGGCGGGCATCTTCAGGTGGTGGCGCTGCGCGGATCCAGGGCGCGGCGACTCTCAGCGCCCTCCAGCGGCGAGCGGCGGCCCTCGGCGGCGCACGGCGGTCCTCAGCGTTCTGCGTCGCGCGGTGGGCCTCTCTCGACGGCGCGTGGCGGGGCTGGTGCGGAGGGCTGGACGACGCGCGGTTGTCCGTGCTCCTGCGGGTGGGGGGCGGCGGCTGCGCTGCTCCTGGCTCGGGAGGTGGCGAGCGGTGGCTAGTCCGGGCAGCTCTGGCCCGGACGGTTGGCCGGCGGCGCTGGTGGTGGGTGCCCAGGGCGGCGACATGGCGTTCCTTTGGGCGGCCCGGGCTGTGATTCAGACGGCTTGGGCTGCGGTCGACCCCTCTGCAGTAATGGGGAGAGGTGGTGGCGCGGTGGAGGCGGTGGCGCACTCGATGCGATCTGGCCGGATCCTTCGGTGGGACGCGCTGGTACCTCCGATGAGCAGCCTTGGCGACGGCGGCAGTCTTCGGGGAAAACCCGGCTCGTGGACGGGCCGACATCGGTGGCCTTGCGCGGATCTGCTTCGATCGCCACGGTGGGGTGGTGGGGAGCTTGGTGGAAGGGATGGGAAACATATCTTGGGTTGCCCGTCACCGGCACGGGGTGTGCCGGTCGTGGATGCATCCGCTTCCCCTCCTCCCCATGACCTCGTCCGTTTGTGTGCGGCGGCAGCTCCGGTGATGATCAAGGCGGGATGTGGGATGCGGTTCCATCGGCCGTGGGTGCCCCCTCAGACCAAAGCCGATGTCTTTGGCCGGTATTCGGGAGGTCCGGATGCAGGGCGGCGGCCTTGGCGGCGGGAGGCGCGTTGTTCGTGGGCGGAGCAGACGTCTCGGGTGCGGACTTGCAACCTTGGCTACGTGGGTGGCTTGGTTGTTGTTGTGCGACACAACGTGGTGGCGGAGGTGGGGGAGAACCGGGGTGCATAACCTGCCCGGTGTCTTCCGGCTGACGGTGGCGGTGTCCGTGGACGCCGTACCCTTCTTGAAGGCTCCGTCACGGGGCTCCCTCGTCTTCGTGTTCTCCAGGTGAAAACTCGATCCTCTGGATCTGGCGGTGGCGGCTCTACGGAGTCGTTCCCTTCTTGGAGGCATCGCCTTGGAGTTCATGTTTTGTCGTGTCCGACACCTCTGTATCTAGCCTAGGGTGCGTGTTGGGTGTGGCGTGAGTTGGTATCAGTGGTCAGTTGTATGGTGATGATGTTTTCTTTATATATAAAGCAGGGCGAAAGCCTTTTTCGGTAGAGGAAAATCATTCGTAAATGTTTGAATCAAACAGTTCAGATATTTATAGTCCACTTCTGCTCCGGTGCTCCCCCCTTGGTGAAAGTGAGCAGGATCAAATAAGCACGGATGGTTGTGATTAGATGATAACCCTTCGCAATTAGGGCCGCGTCGGGTCTCGTCATTTGTATTAAACCCATACGGGCCGTGCGGGGCTGAGGTATTTCGCACCGAAGCCGACGGGTAGTGCTGACTGTACCGTGGGACGGAGCGGACGTGGCATTATGTGAAGAAGAAAAGAAAAACGAGAAACGGAAGCGTCGGCATGGGCGGAGCGGTGCGTTCACACGAGAATCGAACCGTCAATCCGTATAAAAGGGTTCGCCCTAACCTCTCCACCCGCACGCTCTCCATTCTTCCCCAATTCGGCAAAAAACCACCTCTCCACCGCCCATTCCTCTCCTAGTCTCCGACGAGATCGAGGCGCAATGTCGGCAACAAGCGCACTCAAAGCGGCGGAGGCAAGGGTTGCAGCGGCCAAGGCGGAGGTTGAAGTGGCGGAGGCGGAGTTTGCAGCGGCCACCACCCTAGTGGCGGCGGAGGAAGCAGAGGCCGCGGGCGCCGTGGTGGCCGCGGACATTTCCACCGCCGCGGGCGCCGACGCAGGCCCATCGGAGCAGCGCCTGGTGAGCATCTTTTAGATTCCTCGGTGGTTTCGTCTGCTCTTTTTTGTTAGGGTTCGTGTGTAGTTCGATTTACCCCAAACTTGCTTGCATGAGCGTCACGGGCGGGAACGTTAGGGTTTCGTATTGTGCAGTTCAATTTACCTCTAACTTGCTTGGGTGAGCGTCGCGGGTGGGACCGTTAGGGTTTCCCATTATTTTGATGAGTATTGTTCTTTATTAGTTCACTGTACTTTTGTTCAGTATTAAGCCCTGATTGGATTGCTGGTTTGGTGGCATACACAGTTATCAAATATTTCAGTAGGAGTAGTTTAGTAAGTTAACTTTGGTTCTTGGATTTCAATTGTTGTATGAACATATATATGTATTTTTTAACTGCCAGAAAGTGCAACTAGACAATTTTCACACAAACTAGATCGTATTTGAGGGATGGTTCCCAAAATTTATGAATTTCCTCCATGTGTAACTAATTTCCCTCATTTAATGGAGTTTACGATGATTTTCCCAGAGTAATTCAAATTTGAACTACAAGTGGTTGATATTGTGTTTAAATATTTTCCAAAAAATCATTTTGGGGTAGAGAAGTAGTGCTTATATCATAGAAAAGTTGTTACTTTTCAAAAATTCCAAACCTTTGAAATAATTGCCATGCTATCAAATTTGGCCAGTTTTTCAAAAAAATTCAAACAAATTGAAATAAAGTCAGAAAAACAAATCCCATTGGATGGAGTCATCATTTATGTACTAGTTGCCGTGAAAAATATTAGACTTGAGTTTTCATAAACTTTTGAAAATGATCCTTCACAACGAGGTGTATCAGGTATGAACATCTATAGGTTTCAAGCCAAAGGAGCTAGTTTTTGAGCAATCCCATGGCTTGGTCTGTGATATTGACCCCAAATTTGGAGCATTGGTGCATGTTGGCATGGGAAACAATGTCATGCAACTTTTGTTTCATTTTAAAAAATCATTTTTAATATTATTTTGCCCAACAGAAGCAACTTTTTGTGAAGGAGGTGCAAGAAATAATTGCCAAAAGTGCAACCAGATAATTTTCACACAAACTAGATCGTATTTGAGGGATGGTTCCCAAAATTTATGAATTTCCTCCATGTGTAACTAATTTCCCTCATTTAATGGAGTTTACGATGATTTTCCTAGAGTAATTCAAATTTGAACTACAAGTGGTTGATATTGTGTTTAAATGTTTTCCAAAAAATCATTTTGGGGCAGAGAAGTAGTGCTTATATCATAGAAAAGTTGTTAATTTTCAAAAATTCCAAACCTTTGAATTAATTGCCATGCTATCAAATTTGGCCAGTTTTTGAAAAAATTCAAACAAATTGAAATAAAGTCAGAAAAACAAATCCCATTGGATGGAGTCATCATTTATGTACTAGTTGCCGTGAAAAATATTAGACTTGAGTTTTCATAAACTTTTGAAAATGATCCTTCACAACGAGGTGTATCAGGTATGAACATCTATAGGTTTCAAGCCAAAGGAGCTAGTTTTTGAGCAATCCCATGGCTTGGTTTGTGATATTGACCCCAAATTTGGAGCATTGGTGCATGTTGGCATGGGAAACAATGTCATGCAACTTTTGTTTCATTTAAAAAAATCATTTTTAATATTTTTTTGCCCTACAGAAGCAACTTTTTGTGAAGGAGGTGCAAGAACTAATTGCCAAAAGTTCAACCAGACAATTTTCACACAAACTAAATCGTATTTCAGGGATGGTGCCCAAAATTTATGAATTCCCTCCATGTGTAACTAATTTCCCTCATTTAATAGAGTTTACGATGATTTTCCCAGAGTAATTCAAATTTGAACTACAAGTGGTTGATATTGTGTTTAAATGTTTTCCAAAAAATCATTTTGGGGTAGAGAAGTAGTGCTTATATCATAGAAAAGTTGTTACTTTTCAAAAATTCCAAATCTTTGAAGTAATTGCCATGCTATCAAATTTGGCCAGTTTTTGAAAAAATTCAAACAAATTGAACAAAAGTCAGAAAAACAAATCCCATTGCATGGAGTCATCATTTATGTACTAGTTGCCGTGAAAAATATTAGACTTGAGTTTTCATAAACTTTTGAAAATGATCCTTCACAATGAGGTGTATCAGGTATGAACATCTATAGGTTTCAAGCCAAAGGAGCTAGTTTTTGAGCAATCCCATGGCATGGTTTGTGATATTGACCCCAAATTTGGAGCATTAGTGCATGTTGGCATGGGAAACAATGTCATTCAACTTTTGTTTCATTTTGTTAAAAAATCATTTTTCATTTTTTTTGCCCTACAGAAGCAACTTTTTGTGAAGGAGGTGCAAGAAATAATTGCCAAAAGTGCATCCAGACAATTTTCACACAAACTAGATCGTATTTGAGGGATTGTGCCCAAAATTTATGAATTTCCTCCATGTGTAACTAATTTCCCTCATTTAATGGAGTTTACGACGATTTTCCCAGAGTAATTCAAATTTGAACTACAAGTGATTGATATTGTGTTTAAATGTTTTCCAAAAAATCATTTTGGGGTAGAGAAGTAGTGCTTATATCATAGAAAAGTTGTTACTTTTCAAAAATTCAAAACCTTTGAAGTAATTGCCATGCTATCAAATTTGGCCAGTTTTTGAAAAAAATCAAACAAATTGAAAAAAAGTCAGAAAAACAAATCCCATTGCATGGAGTCATCATTTATGTACTAGTTGCCGTGAAAAATATTAGACTTGAGTTTTCATAAACTTTTGAAAATGATCCTTCACAACGAGGTGTATCAGGTATGAACATCTATAGGTTTCAAGCCAAAGGAGCTAGTTTTTGAGCAATCCCATGGCATGGTTTGTGATATTGACCCCAAATTTTGAGAATTGGTGCATGTTGGCATGGGAAACAATGTCATGCAACTTTTGTTTCATTTTGTTTTAAAAAAAATCATTTTTCATTTTTTTTGCACTACAGAAGCAACTTTTTGTGAAGGAGGTGCAAGAAATAATTGCCAAAAGTGCAACCAGATAATTTTCACACAAACTAGATAGTATTTGAGGGATGGTTCCCAAAATTTATGAATTTCCTCCATGTGTAACTAATTTCCCTCATTTAATGGAGTTTACGATGATTTTCCTAGAGTAATTCAAATTTGAACTACAAGTGGTTGATATTGTGTTTAAATGTTTTCCAAAATATCATTTTGGGGTAGAGAAGTAGTGCTTATATCATAGAAAAGTTGTTAATTTTCAAAAATTCCAAACCTTTGAATTAATTGCCATGCTATCAAATTTGGCCAGTTTTTGAAAAAATTCAAACAAATTGAAATAAAGTCAGAAAAACAAATCCCATTGGATGGAGTCATCATTTATGTACTAGTTGCCGTGAAAAATATTAGACTTGAGTTTTCATAAACTTTTGAAAATGATCCTTCACAACGAGGTGTATCAGGTATGAACATCTATAGGTTTCAAGCCAAAGGAGCTAGTTTTTGAGCAATCCCATGGCATGGTTTGTGATATTGACCCCAAATTTGGAGAATTGGTGCATGTTGGCATGGGAAACAATGTCATGCAACTTTTGTTTAATTTTGTTTAAAAAAAATCATTTTTAATTTTTTTTGCCCTACAGAAGCAACTTTTTGTGAAGGAGGTGCAAGAAATAATTGCCAAAAGTGCAACCAGCAAATTTTCACACAAACTAGATCGTATTTTAGGGATGGTGCCCAAAATTTATGAATTTCCTCCATGTGTAACTAATTTCCCTCATTTAATGGAGTTTACGACGATTTTCCCAGAGTAATTCAAATTTGAACTACAAGTGGTTGATATTGTGTTTAAATGTTTTCCAAAAAATCATTTTGGGGTAGAGAAGTAGTGCTTATATCATAGAAAAGTTGTTACTTTTCAAAAATTCCGAACCTTTGAAGTAATTGAAATGAATTTTTTATATATTTTTTGAATGGACAAAAACATTTTTTATAAATAATTTTGTTTTTGAGAATAACAAAAAAATAAGTGTTTTGTCACTGGGCCGCTACGAAGAAACTACTGTCCGCGTGCTCGTGGGTCTGGAACCAGCCGTGCCCATCCTGCATGGTTCATATAAACCGTCAAATCGGTAGGTTGCGTCTATCAAGGAGGAGGTCCTGCGACGTGATAACCTAAACACGCTCGTAGTAGATCAGATCCACGTCTCCGAACCTTGAGTCCACGACACTATTCACCGTCATCTCCGCGCCGTGGAGAAACCCGTGAAGGTATCGTCGACCGCTGTCGGTGGTGATCGGCAGCAACTCCGCACGCCGGCGTCAACTCTGTCGAGAGATCATGTATGTTATCCGCCCTATTCCCTCCTCCTAATCCGAATAGGAATACGTTACATTAACCAGTAGTTTTGGTTTAGATTGGTTAGCCACCAAAACTTGTGTCTACACGTTTCGTCGTTTTCCGGTTGATTTGTTAATCTATAGGTTAAAGTGACGTACAATTTCCATGTCAAAGGTTTAGTCATCCTTCAACCTCAGCGATCTGCACATGAAAGGGTATTTTTTTAGCGTGGTTTGAAGATAATGGTTGGTTTGAAAATGCAAGGAGTGATTAGTAACATTTTATGTGATGAATTTTTGGTCGGTACGCTTAAATCAGTTAACAAAAGTGTCATGATTATAAAGAAAAAATACTCCGTCCAAATATTATGTATTTTTCTATGCTTTTGAAAATATAAAAATAATATAGTAAAGTTTGATTAGTTTGATAGATGTGATTGTTCACTCAAATTCTTGAATTAACAAATTCAAATTTTTGAATGAACCATCACACCCATCAAATCTAATCTAACTATACTATTTCAACGATAGTGCTCCTCGGCCTCTGCTTATAAAGACGTGTGGGCGTCCCTCGCCGGGCGAGGTGGGACTAAATATTTGGAGGCGCTGTGTGTGGCCGACCCAACTCCATAATAAATCAACATGCAATGTAATGGCCCCTTTAATCGCTCGTCTCCTGGCATGCAATGTAATGGCGCAGGAAATAAATGCAATATAATAAATGTGCATGCAAAGTAATGACCGGGCCGCATGGTACTTCCAGAAATATGTTTTAGTTTAGCACATATATGTTGACAAATAGATGTGTTCAAATACATGTGTTCATGCATCATGTTATTTTTTTGCAGCATGCAGGACCTTCTCGGTGAAATATCTTGTGGCAGGGTTAATGATATGCCTGAAGGCTCTTCGACGTTATCACCGGCTCTTATTTCAGCGGTGGTGCATTACGTTGAAACAGCCGCAAAACACAAGGAGCATGCGTTCAAAGATATTTACGTCAATGCCCATAATGATTGTTTGGACAGTAAAAGAATTAAGGTTATCATTGACCATGCGTGGTTATCAGAAAATAAAAATTCATACAGCTAACTAAACTAGTAAACTAGTCTCTTCACAATATTGCTTCCCTTGAAAAAACCCGTTATTCCTTGTAGGTTCTTGATGCTTACATTGCGGATTTGTCTGTACGTGTTGGAGATGACCGACACTTATCTAGGGCATGGAGGACAGGATTCCTGTTAAGGAAGAATAACAAAGGGTATCAACCTCGAAAGTCAAAGCAGACCATTCCTACGGAGAAGAATGGCATTGTTCTAAGAGTTACAGAGGAATATTTCATCCGTGAGAAGGTAAACATTGCATGTACCCACAATGCACAACATGTACATGGTCATAGTCAATGCTAATAAATTGATTTCCTCACCATGTGTAGGCATACTTCCCGCTGAACATAGCCAATACTCACTGGGCGACTGTTGTTATGCATACACCAAAGGAGCAGTTCCAAGTTCTGGACTCTCTATATGAATTAAGTGAGATACAAAGCGTAGTCAATGGCCTGGTATGATTTTATGCATCCTTTTTAATGCCAAATATCCTGACGTGTCAAAGCATATTTAGTTCCAAGTCTGACAATATGATTTTATGCATTTGACTTATAGTTCAAAATATTTCAGATAGCATCCATCGTAGATGACATACTGGACGCAAACATCCTTCTGAATGCCAACTATCCTGACGTGTTAACATGGCCTATTGTAGATGTTGATGATATGCCAAAGCAAAAATATTTGTGAGTATCTAGTTCATGTTATGAGCGTTATAGCAAGGATAGTGAATTAGCATAACTTATTCTTCAATAATTTAATTGCAGTGACTCGTGTGGACTCTTTCTGACGGAGTGCATGGAACACTGGGATGGGGATCGTTGGACTGCTGAAGTAAACCAGGTTCGTTTTTCATGGATTCATAACTATCTTATTAATTTGTTCCTTGCTATAAATGTCCATGTTTTAAATAAATATATTTTTTGCAGGAGAAGGTGAACGACTCTAGGAGAATTAAACTTGCCCGAATTCTTCTGTCAACTACGAACAGTCTCGAGGAAGTCAAAAAGAAGGTCGTCACCATCTCAGAGAAAATGATCTAATGAGTTATGTAGTTTAGGGGGTAGGTTTTTTGTCCCGTGGTGTACTAGACACAGCGGGTTTTCCTACCGGAGTTTAGATTTAAGTACTATGTTTGTGTGGTTGTTGGCAACATTATGTGTGGAGAATGCTGAACTTGGTTGCTCTACGTATTAATGAATGTTAGCTAGTATGTTGTAAGTTCTCTGTTTGGCACATATTTGTATGTTGGCATTGGACTTCAATCTGAGCATTCTAGGTTACAATTTGATTTAAAAAAATCATTTGCCTTTTTTTTCCACTACAGAATCAACTACAAGTCCTTGATCTTGTGTTTAAAGTTATTCGAAAAAATCATATTTAGGTAGACAATTGGTTGTTATATCATCGAAAAGTTCTTACTTTAAAAAATTACAAACCTTAGTACAATATGATAGTTTGAACCAGTTCATTTAAAAAATGCATATATATGTTCATTCAAAAATGCATATGAGGCATGTTGTAAATATGCCTCATATGTTCAAACTACCTCCTTTGCCTTAAAAATGCATAAATACCAAGTTAGCATAGTACAATATGTATGATGATCCGTGAGGCATGAACATCTATCACAACATGTTCATGAGGCATGAACATGTATAGGTTTCAAGGCAAAGGAGGTAGTTTGAACCATCCCCAAGGCATGTTTTATAATATTGCTCCCAAATTTGGCACATTGGTGGTTGGTGGCATGGGAAACAATGCCATGCAACTGAGGTTTCATTTTGTTAAAAAAAAATCATTTTCCATTTTTTTGCCCTTAAAGAAGCAACATTTTGTGAATGGGGTGCATCAAATACTTGCGAAAGGTGCAACCAGGCAATTTGCACACAAACTATATCATATTTGAGGGATGCTGCCCAAATTTTATGAATTTTCTCCATGTGTAGCTAATTTCCCACATTTAATGGAGTTTACGATGATTTTCCTAGAGTAATTCAAATTTGAACTACAAGTCCTTGATCTTGTGTTTAAATCTTTTCCAAAAAATCATATTTAGGTAGGCAAGAGGTGGATAATCATAGAAATGTTCTTACCTTTAAAAATTTTCAAACCTTTCAACTAATTTGCATGGTCTCAAATTTGGCCAGTTTTTGAAAAAAAACAAAAAAATTGAAAAATAAGTAAAAAAAGGAATACTCTTGCATGGAGTCATCATTTATGTACTAGTGGGAATGAAAAATAGTAGACGTGAGTTTTGATGGAGTTTAAGATGATTTTATCAAAATAATTAAAATTTGAAATAGGGTTAGTTGCCCAAAAAATATATGGAATAGACTCTTTTTGAGCGGTATATGCAATTGATTTTTTGATCGTGCCATCATACGTACATGGGCCAGTCCAACCGCGCACCACAATCTAGGGTTAGTTGCCGGTATGTCATAAAGGTAGGATTTCGTCCCAAAAATCACGTAACCACGTAATCCACGACCCATCGACGACCTAGAGCGCATCTTGGTCATCTTCAATACCTCCGCCGATAGACGACCATCACGATCTACTCCTATAGTCTTCATCGGAGACCACATACGCACATGGATCAGGTATGTTCTCGCCTTCCAGTTACGGCGATCAGACAGCAAAGGCCAACAGTAGTCCGCTGTCGTACACTAGATGATCCTCCCCATGTCTCCTATTTTACAACCATTAAGATATAGGTTAACCTAATTATCCTGGCGTTGCATAATGATCTTGAGACAGATGGTGACGTCTACTCGGGCACATCGTGTTAGTGCTTCTCGTTTGCCGGGTGGAAAGCAACACATAAGAGGTATGTATCATTCAAAAAATACCTATGCATTAAATTCAGTAAATTGTACTCCTCCTGCTTACGTTCGATTGTGTTTTCTGAAGGTCCTGGAATTAATGACGAGGAAGAGTTTGAATGTTTCTGCCAGTACGGCAACCGCGTATCGATGGATGATGCAGAATTTTCTACACTCAAGGCGATGGTTGATAAGCACCTGCCAAGAAAACCATTATATGTGTGCACAATTAATAAATCAAATATAGTCAAAGGCAAAGGAAAAATGGTAAAGATTTCATTTTCAGTACATATGACTTGTCACATATACATTACTACTTCAGGGATTGAAATAGAAAAATTCATGATGCATGCAGTACTTTTCGAGGAGCTTCAGCATGCAACACATTGTACCACATCTTCAACTACCAGGATTAATTCAAGTCTATTCCAATAATACATAACTACTGAAAGTTAAGGTTGTAATGAGCAAGTCAAAGGTGAAAGGAAAACTGACAAGTGGTGTCATGTTAACAACAAACTGGATGGAGGTTGTGAAGAAGATTGATATGAGAGTTGGTGAAAACTATGTGTTTTGATTCCGAGGAAGCCCGGATGGTCTTAAGCTTCTTGTTTATCATCTCTGAAGTCAACAGTGATAGCATAAATTATTCACTACTGGAATTCGCCTGTTTGCCGTCTGCCATGGCGGACGGCAAACACCTGTATGGCCGACGGCAAAACCCTTTGCCGTCTGCCCCCGCACGGTAAAGCACCCATCAGCCATTTCATCGGCAAAGAGGTGCGTTGCCGTCTGTTGTATATCGACGGACGGCAAAGCTCTTTGCCGTCCGCTGGAATAAGAAACAGACGGCAGAGAAGCTTGACGGCGAAGCTGTGCCAACCGGCTCCGTCAGGCCGTTAACGGCTGGGTTGCCTTCTACGGACAGACGGCAAAGAACGGTGACGTCATCGGATAAGGTAATGACGTCACCCCCCCCCCCCGTCATATGTTTGCCGTCCAGCAGCAGACGGCAAAGTCCTACGCTTTGCCGTCTGCCTTGCCGGAGGCAGACGACATAATGACCAAATGGTCACCCAGCTGTTGCCAGATTGCACAGCTGGGCGCCACGTGTCCTCTTTGCCAACTGCAAGCAGACGGCAAAGGCCTTTGCCGTCTGCTTGCTGACGGCAAAGAGGCTATATAGCCTCTGTTTTTTCTGTTTTTCTATTAATCCCTGCATTTGACAAAAAAACAATATATATATATATATATATAGCAGCAGAATCAGAAGCACATTTTAACACCACATCACATCATATCAAACAACATATGAATCTCCAACAAGGATAACACATTGTTTCCAAACAAGGATAACAACAATATATACATAGTTCATTACACAAAGTCTCCAAACAGTTCATAACAACAATAAAATGTTTCTAAGCTATATTGAAAGTGAAAATACAGCAACTCCATCGATGCACGACCCTCATAAAGCAAATCTGCAAAATCAAAATAAGAAAGTTAGCGGAAGAAGGAGGACAAGAAGAATAAGTAATAAAAGAAGGAGAAGGACAAGAAGAAGAAGAAAAGAGAAGAAGAACAAGGAGGAGAGAAGAAGAACAGAGAAGAGTTCTTTTCTATGTTCTCCTTGTTTTTCTTCTCTCCTCTCCTTGTTCTTCTTCTTCTTCTTCTGTTTTCTTTAGCATTTGTGAGCAATTAAGCTAACCTTGAGCATTTGTGAGCATATTTTGAGAAATTAAGCTAACCTTTAGCATTTGTGAGCAATTAAGCAAACATTAGCATATTTTGAGCCAATGAAACTAACTTTAGCATATTGTGAGAAATTTAAGAAACTTTAGCGTGTTTTGAGGAATTAAGCTGACTTTAGCATATTGTGAGCCAATTAAGCTAGCTTTAGCATTTTGTGAGCCACTTTAGCTAACTTTACAATTTTTTAAGTGAATCAAGCTAACTTCAACATTTTCCGAGCGATTCAAGCTAACTTTAGCATCTTGTGAGCAAATCAAGCTAAATTTACCATTTTGTGAGCAAATTAAGCTAACTTTGGCAACTTTGAACAAATGAAGCTAACTTAAGCATTTTTTGAGCCAATTAAGGTAACTTTAGCATTTTGTGAGCAAATTAGGCTAACTTCATCATATTGTGAGAAAATCTGGCTAATCATGCTATTATTAGGCTAACTTAGCTATATTTAAGAATTTCATAATATTTCAGAAGCTAAATATGCATTTTCAAACTAACTAAGCATTAATAAAGAAAAATATACAACACAACTTACCGGAGTGTAGCCCTCAAGGCTGAGGTGGCTGAGAAGCATCCGTCGGGTTGCCCGATGTTGACGGTGGAGAAGGGTCATGGGACGCAGCCCGAGAGTTATGCTGCACAAAAAGATCAACTAGAGGTTAGCACGACGCCACTCAATATGGTATTGATGATCATCGAAAGATACTTACCGTCCCCACAGGAGAAATGATCGGCATCGGTGGAGCGGCCTGACCAGTCTTCTCGCACATAGTCTGCACATTTGTTTTTCATGAGTCAATCATATTAGTTAGTAATATAAACAAAAATTATAACATGCATTCTTTGGGTGAATATGAACAAGTGACTTACCACGAAGAGCTCATACAAGGCCCGGTTCGATGCATCGTGTCGTGCCGCGGCCTCCTCGAGAGCCTTCGCCGTCCTCTCCTCCGCCAGCCGCTCTCTCTCCGCTGCCTTCTCCTCTGCCAACCGCTCCTTCTCCTCCAGTAGCCGCTGGGTGTTCTGTCGCTCTTTCTCAAGAGCTTCCTGCAACCCCACTCCTCTAGTTAGCATTGTAATATTCGATGAGATAAAACAAGAATGCAAGAGTCCTTATGGATAAACTGGATAGCGAGGTCGACTGGCCGCGGACGAGTCCTTATAGCAGGAGAAGAGCTCGTTTGGCGCGCCTTGATCTCAGGAAGAGTCTTATCGCACCTGATCAACTTATCTCCAATGGCCATGGCGCCATGGCGCCTTCCGCCACCAGAGATCATCACCAGCTCCGGCTCAATAGGCTTCCCAAGCGGGTTATAATCCTCCCCGTGCTTCTCCTTCGCCACCTCAGTATAAGCCTTGAGCTTACTGTAGGCGGCAATGTTGGTGAAAGTCGAAGGACTGGCGAGATCAGACTCTGAGAGCGCCTTTGCCTTCTTGTACGACGCTGTATGGGCCATGCCATACATGTCGAACACCTGAGGCACCTCCGTTTTATTATGCTCCGCCTAGAAGACAAAGCAAAGCACGCTATTAGTAAGTTGTGGGTGCCAAAAAGACAAAGAAAAGTAACATTTGCATGAAAATTGAAGCAAAGCACATACCCATTTATTCCCGTAACCATCTAAGTTGCGGCTTCCTTGATGGTGTGGCACACCAACCATTTGGGCGCGGCGCTCCTTGGCATTGTTGTGGATGGCCAACCAGGCATCTGAGCACCAGTGGTCCACAATGGCCTCCCAACAATCCATCTTGTCCGCACACCATCTCGGTGGCGCCTAAGTTAGTAAACAAGGAAACTAATAAGTAGCCTAGATAGGAATCAAATCAAGCAAACTATTCAAGACTTAAGAAGGGTTACCGTCATGTACTGGGCCCTGGTCAGAAACTTCTTGCGGCAGTCCTTCTTGCTACGCTTGCGCCCTTGCTTGGCGTAGTAGTCACGGACCGCCTGCACTCGCATCTCGTGCCTTGTGTTCTGCAAGAGGCGCGTGGCCTCTGCAACTAACACGTCCTCCGCCTCCTGCTCCTTGGACTCATCGACCTTGTAGTAGACCTTCAATAGCACGAGACAACACTGATGAGTGCACTGATGAGACAACACTGATGACAACACTGATGAGTGCACGAGACAACACTGCAATAGCATGATTTTATTGTGTGAAACAGAAATTACCCAAAAGCCGTTGATCACCATGTCGGCTCTGGTGTGGCATTCGACCCGTTGATGGTCGTATCCGGCGGGGCCGGGGCAGCACAATAGTGCTCCCACTTGAGTCTAGGCTGCGGAACCTCATCAGGTCCGGGCAATTGAACTAGCCCCGGGAAGTTCTCCTTGACGAGCACACCAAGGATGGAGTTGGGATTGCGGACACCATTGCCGTATATCCAACCCCTGCAGTATAAAAAGACAAAGCCATCAGATAGACATAAGTATAGAAGGTACCGGAAGAGAGTATAAGTGAACTTACGTCTCTCCATAAGGCGTAATCAACCACTTATGGGCGGGAGTCACCGGCACGGACGGGAGCCGTGTACCCCCACGCTGGTACACGGTGGTACCCTCAGCTACCTCCTCCTCATCCGTAGTGTCCAACTCGGCACCAGCCTCCCCCTCAGGCGTGTGCTGCTCCGGCTGGTCCGGCCAGGGACTCTAGGTCGTGCGGGTGGACGTAGCCTCCTCCTCCACCTTAGGATGGTCCACCCTGCAGTGCTCTGGTGAATCAGCCGGAGGTGGCGGCGAGGAAGCAGCAGCAGGTGTTCGTCTCCCTTTCCCGCGACCACCACCTGCTTTGCCTCTTCCGGTCTTCTTCCGACCTCCTCTCCCCCTGGGCGGCTCATCAGTAGAAGGAGGAGGTGAGGAAATACTCTCGAGCAAAGACCTCCGTAGAGCCAGAGGTGGGAGCGCATGACCCCGACCCCTCCCTCGCGAGCCTGAGGTCTCGCCCTCCATATCTGTCACGAACCTGCCAGGAATTAAAATAAAATAATTAGTACAATGAGAAAAAGAATTAATAATACAACAGTAATTACTGCAATAATGAGAATATATATATGTAATTAAAGTTGAGATGCATACAACTAACAATAGTCGGGATCATCGGTCTCTTCTCCACGATCAATTGAAGGATCGTCATCGCTATCACGCGTGTCATTGATAATGATGGCCTCATCAGGTTCAACAACACCAACATTTGGAAGGCCTTTATGTAAACGGTCAAGCATTGACAGGTCATCTGGAGCAGTAACCTCTTCTTCAGGCTCTTCAACATCGTCGTTAGCGGGTTCACTCTCATCATCGTTATCGGGTTCACTCTCATTGTCTTCTTCCATGTTCTGGGGTTGCGTAGAGCGGTTTCGGAAATGTTTTTTATCACTCGTGTTTCTTGGAAGAATTCTCCTTCATATGTCTCTGGGTCAATGTGGGGTACATAATCGTCTTCATTGGGGGGAGGTGGTCTAATATGTGGTGGCACATCATAAACGACATCCCAACCTTTCAGGTTTTCAACCGTTTGGCAGGGGTAGGATAGATAGAAAACCTGGGTGGCCTGTTGAGCCGTAATATAGACATCAGGGACATTTAAATGGGTGTCTTGTCGAATTTCAACTAGACCTACATGTTCATGAGTCCGTCTAGTCCTCGACGGGAGAAACCAATGACATTTGAAGACAACGACGTTGGGAGGATTCTCACCATAGAATAGAAGTTCGTATATTGCTTCAACTCTTCCATAATACTCAATACCTCCGTCGCCGACAGCAGAGACACCCGAATTTGTACTTTTTCGATCGGCCATTTTTCGCTCTTTATCAACGGTACGAAAGCGATACCCGTTGATGTCGTATTTCTCAAATACACGGACCTTATTGTCAAAACCATTAGCGACTTGTCTCAATTCGGCGTCCATAGGCTCCTCATTTGACTATAAGTTTTATATTGTTATATTAGTGAAAAATAGGTCGAACCAACAAATGAAACCTTATATATGAATGATAGTTACCGTTCGTTTGAACCAAGAGATGAAACCAGGATTGCCGTCTACTTGATTGGCAAGAAGCTCATAATCTGCGATGGAATCACTTTCAATAACCACTCCATTCGAGAATTTGGCGACGTATCGACTGTATGAATTCAGGGGACTTAATAAGAAACAAGAATTATTAGAAGTTGCGAAACAATGTACGTACCGAGCACTTACTCGATGTACGGTCGCACTTCTGTTAGGTTGGTGAAGATATACAGTGTAAGAGTCTGCCATTCTTTGATATCCAAAATCTTATTTCTCGAAGCACCAACAGGTCCAAGCTTCCCTTTGAATAGGCTGAGGTTGGATTGACGCCGTTGGGGGTCGCCAGTATTGTACCGAGGCTTTGGATTATGCAAATGGCGATTTTTGGCTTCATAATGTGCTGTCACGAAGTTTGCCGCCTCCTCGGTAATGAAAGCCTCGGCCATCGATGCTTCAATTCTACGTTTATTTTTACATTTTGCTCGAAGCGTCTTCTGCATTCTCTCCGTTGAATAGCACCAACGATTTTGCACAGGGCCCCCTAATCTTGCCTCGGTTGGGAGATGCAATATCAAATGCTGCATCGGATTAAAAAAACCCGGTGGAAAGATCTTCTCTAACTTGCAGAGCAACTCCGGGGCCATATCTTCCATGTCTTCTAGCACGCCATCGGATAGTTCTTTAGCACAAAGAACACGAAAGAAATAGCTCAGTTCTGCCAGTACTAGCCACTCTTCCTCGGGGATATAGCCGCGCAACATCACCGGCATTACCCGCTCAAGCCATATGTGCCAATCATGACTCTTCAGCCGTAATATTTTATGTTTTTCAGGACTCGCTCCCCTCCTCAGATTCGCTGCATACCCATCGGGGAACATCAAACTGTTTTGCACCCACAAGAGAATTTCCCTGATATGCCCCCTTTCAAGATTGAACCAGGCCCTTGGCTTGGACCAATTCTTCTTTCCTTTCGGCTGTCGCATGTTCTGTGAGGGTCTATCACATAGAGTCTCCTGGCCGACTCTAGCTTTAGGATTATCCTTTGACTTCCCATCTATGCCGAAAAATGTACCAAACAGGGCCTCGCCGATATTTTTTTCAGTATGCATCACGTCAATATTATGTGGAAGTTCGAGGTCTTGGAAGTAGGGGAGATCCCAGAAGCATGTCTTGTGACTCCAGGCGTGTTCCGAATTATATCCCTTGAAATACCCGGGACGTTCTGGATCAGGCTCGAGAGAGTTCAACTGTGCCAAGACATGTTCGCCCGTCATCGTAGGTGCTGCTAGGTTTTTGACAACTTTGCCTTTGATGAAGTTCTTCTTGTCTTTTCTAAAAGGATGCTTAGGAGGCAGAAACTGTCTATGCAAGTCGAAGCAGGAATACTTGCCACCCGCCTTCAGCCAATGAAACTGAAGAGCAGCCTTGCATGTTGGGCACCCGAACTTTCCATGAACACAGAAGCCAGCGAAAAGCGCATACGCCGGCAAGTCATGCATCGAGTACTGGTACCAAACATGCATTTTGAAGGTCTTTTTGCTAGCTGCATCGTATGTCTTGAACCCTTCGTCCCAAGCTTGTTGCAATTCCTCCTTAAGCGGTTGCATGTACACATCCGTATTCTTCCCCGGATATTTGGGCCCTGGTATTATGAACGTCAGGAAAATGTTCTTCCTTTTCATAATCTCTGAGGGGGGGAGATTGAGTGGCATGACAAATACAGGCCAACAACTGTATGGGGCTGCCATCAAACCGAAAGGATTGAACCCATCTGTGCCGACGGCGATTCGGCAATGCCTTGGCTCCTTAGATTTTTCCGAATGTTTTTCATCAAAGTGCTTCCATGCTGAACCATCCGATGGGTGAGTCAACATCGGCTTCCCATCTGCATCAAATTCTGTTCTCTTCCCATGTTTGTGCCATGTCATCTGTCTGGCTGTCTCTTCCATCATGTAAAGGCGTTGAATTCTTGGTATCACTGGAAGATACCTAAGAACATTTACGGGTATTTTGGTCTGCGTCTTCTCACCTTGACCATTGTCTACCACAACATACCTGGATGACTTGCATTTGGGACAATAGTCTTCGTCCGCATACTCTTTCCTAAATAAAGCACATCCATTTTCACAAGCATGTATCTGCTCATAGGGCATCTTAAGTACCTTGAGGATTTTATCCGATTGGTACAGGTTTGCAGGCATAACATGATCTTTTGGTAGAAACCGCCCAATTAGGGTCGTGATCGCATTGTAACAATCTGTGCCCAAGTTGAATTGTGCCTTCAAAGCCATCAACTGTGCGATGGCATCGAGCTGACAAAGCTCAGTGTGAGCGTGCAGCGGATGTTTCGAAGACTCCAACATATCATAGAAGGCCTTCGCAGATTCCTCCATCTCATCGTCCTCATCCCGCGCATCGTCAAAGTCCTGCACCATGTCTTCGATCCCGGTTCCGTACTCATCCGTGCGCTGACGGACCACCTCCTCTCTCCGTCGTCCGCCAGACTCGCCATGGAAGGTCCACACCGTATAACTAGGCTTATAACCCCACTTCTGCAAGTGTTTACCCATATCCACCTCTGTCGCCTGTTTATAATTGTCGCACCTAACGCAGGGGCACCGGGTTTTTCTCTGCCCATTTGCAAACGCCGCTCTCAGAAACTCCTTCGTTTTCATTGCCCATTCATTGGTGATCTCTTTCTGATTAGGGCGACCAGTGTACATCCACGCACGATCATCGCTCATCTTGTTGCTACAGCTAGCTACTAAACAACAAATATACCATTTTATTACATCCACTTTTTATTGCTTTTATCATACATAGCTACGGCATATGCAATTAACCTACACACTAATAGGTAAAGATAGGTCCTAATCCCACCCGAGTATGTGTAGATTGGGTCGGTTTCCCATGCTTTGGTCCCGATCCGACGCGGTATTTTGGCAGCACCTCCCCGCTGTTCTCCTAATACACGTCTCGACAACAAGCCGAGAGGTTGTGTATCCGGAGAACAACAGGGATGCGCTGACGAAATTCCGCGTCGGATCAGGACCAGAGCATGGAAAAACGACCCAATCTACACATACGCGGGCTGTCCATGGATAACGTTGGACAATTCGAAAGAATTACTATTATAAATATGCAAATGAATGCATATTTATACTGTAATCCTTTCGAATGGGAGACGCATACTGGTTACGCAACTTTACATACTGGTTACGCGAACTTTACATATTTATATTGTAATCCTTTCGAACGGGAGACGCATACTGGTTACGCGACTGACCTAGCTAGTGTCATCGGCACGAAGGCCGGAACAGAGCAAAAGGAAGGGGGAGGAGGACATGACTTTATTTACTCACCCTCGAACGCAGGGGAGGTCGTCGAACACGAGACCTCGACGGCGATGCTCAAGATGAAAGGGAACCAACTGCATATTTAATTTCAGAAAATCAATACAAACACTATTACTGGTAATTGAGCTAAGTAACACTAGCATCTATTTACCAACTACATTATCTACTTTCTTATTCATCGAAAGGAGCGACACATCGTTGCGCACCTCCATCTACACAGGCAAAGAGGGTCGGGCGGGAGTGGTTGGTTGCGGTGGCAGCGGTGCCATCGTCGTCCTCCCAGTTCTCTCCTCCCTCCCCCTCATTCTCCTTCTCCTCATCCTCCTCCTCCTCCTTCTCTCCTCTTCCTCTTTATTTTTCTTTTACACTTTATTTATATTGAATTTTATTTTTTCCCTTTACATTTCAATTTACTCTACATTTTCTCTTTATCTTCCTTTAAATTTTCTGCATCTTCTAATTCTTAATTCGCCTAAATAACTAAATTGATATAATACTAGCAATTAACAGAAAAAATAATAAAAAACAGATCTAATACTAACTAACTAAAATCCTAACACTAACTAACTAAAATCCTAGTAATTAACAAATCTAATACTAACTATAACTAAAGTCCTAACACTAACAAAAAACAGAGAAGATAAAAATTAAACAGAGAGAGGGAGGGGCTCACCAGAGTGGGGGTGCCGGTGGAATAGGTGAGCGGCGGCGGGACGGGGTGGCGGAGGGGAGCGCCGCCGTAGCCGATGACGGCGGGATCCGGTGCCGGGCGGGTGCGGGGGCAGGGGGAGGGGCCGGACGGGACGGGTGCGGATGGCGGCGCGTGGACGGCGACGACCCGGGCGGGGAGGAGGTGGAGTCCGGTGACGGCAGCGGCCAGGGAGGAGGTGGAGTCCGGCGGCGACGAGGAGGCGAGAGAGAGAGAGAGAGGTGGAGGTAGTGGGGGAAGAGAGAGAAGGGGGCACGATGGATAGGTTAACGGCCCCGCGGTATGCCGTCTGTCTGCAGACGGTAAAGACTCTGTTGCCGTCTGCTGACAGACGGCATACCGCGGGGCCGTTAGCCAGATCGAGGACAGTCCCAAGTGGGCCCATAAGTGGCCTTTGCCGTCTTCCCGTGGACGGCAACTTATATTTTGCCGTCTGCTTGAACAAATGCAGACGGAAAAGTGCCTCTTTGCCATCTGTCTCCTTTTGCCATCTGTATTTAGGGCAGCTGTCGGTAGAGGACCTCATTGCCGTCTGCCCTGACAAAAAACAGACGGCAAAGCACATGGCACATGGCAAACTAAGGAATTCCAGTAGTGATTCCAGTCACTTAGTTGAACCAAGTTGTCGTGTAATTTCGTTTACAATACTGATTTACATCTTATGTGCTGGACCAGAATATGTTTTTCTGGCATATTGAAACACTCAGAATTATGCCAAAATTTGAAACATTTCCTATGGGTTATGCATTTTCTAGATTTTTTCCTCCTGAAATGCCTGTAAAACGGCCGCACGCGACAAACCAATGCGTGCATCACCGCGCACTCCACACCAGAACCTTTCTCCTACGGCTTCCACTTTGTGAAGCAAGTCCATCTTCAAACACTTAGAATGATCCCAATTTTTTTGCACTGCTTAACTACACCATACCAACAACACATGCGAAATTTCAAACATTTCCTCTGGTTATGAATTTTCTACATTTTTTCCTCCTAAAATGCCTGTAAAACGGCCACTAGCGAAAAATCTTGCCACATTTGTTGAAAATGGTTGAAACTTGGCATGTATCCCTTAAATGGCATCAACAAGTGACCACCCAAATTTGGGATAATTATGAGTTGGTAAAAAAAACCACTTGTCTAAAAAGAGGGTCCCAGACTAGCCCGGAAGGCTCCGTAACGGAGAACCTCCATTTTTTCACATTCATGAAATCAACCCATATTTTTTTATGGACTCACATGATCAAAACAACATGAAATGCACAATTGTATGAAAAATTTACATTATTTACACATAATTCATTTTTCCGGTCGAAAAATCCCGGAAAATGGCCCCCGACGGTCTACCCCCTAGACTTTCACTCACTGGGGTAGAGGCTGGTTGGTTAAAGCTCCTAGATGACAAGCAACAACTTATGAACACCCCAATCCATCATGCACCCATGATGACCAATGTGTGCATCACCGCGCACTCCACACCGGAACCTTTCTCCTATGGCTTCCACTTTGTGAAGCAAGTACATCTTCAAACTCTCAGAATGATCCCAATTTTTTTGCACTGCTTAACTACACCATACCAACCACACATGCAAAATTTCAAATATTTCTTATGGGTTATGCATTTTCTACATTTTTCCTCCTGAAACGCCTGTAAAACGGCCACTAGCGACAAATCTTGCCACATTTGTTTAAATTGGTTGAAACTTGGCATGTATCCCTTAAATGGCATCAACAAGTGACCACCAAAATTTGGGATAATTCTGAGTTGGTCAAAAAAACCACTTGTCCAAAAAGAGGGTCCCAGACTAGCCCGGAAGGCTCCGTATCGGAGCACCTCCATTTTTTCACATTCATGAAATCAACCCATATTTTTTTATGGACTTACTTGATCAAAACAACATGAAATGCACAATTGTATGCAAAATTTACATTATCTACACATAATTCATTTTTCCGGTCGAAAAATCCCGGAAAATGGCCCTCGACGGTCTACCCCCCCTAGACTTTCACTCACTGGGGTAGAGGCTGGTTGGTTAAAGCTCCTAAATGACAGGCAACAACTTATGAACACCCCAATTGTAAGGCCCGATATGCGGTACTGTTCCAGATCTAGATGTTTCCATCCAGATCCGTGGACGAAGCACATATCGGTCCCACCGCGACATATGAAAAATTCATATGCCCCGGATTTCCAACATGATATCACAACATTACAGATACAAGGATACAACATCTCATACAATCGGCATACAATTTCCTTAAATACAATACATCAGCGGAAGGTATTTGTCTGAGTACAGACTACAATCAAATGCCTAGTGGCAAAGAGAAAAACATCGACCCCCATAACCACACGGGTCCAGGCCCTCCGCCGGGATCCGCCTAACTAGTCGTCGTCGAGTCTCCACGTGAAACGTCGATCACCATACCTGTTGTCGATAAAGAACCCTGAAAAGAGTTTGGGGGTAGTATCATGAGTACAAAAGTACTCAGCATCCAACTGTAGTGGTCAACTGACCCAGCAAGGACTTCATCACTCGTCATTCTAGGACAACTAGTAGTTTACGGTAAGGATGGGGTAAGTGGTGAGGTTGCTGCCGCACTATCATTATGAAGTGGCTAACGATCTAGAGAGTAAGGTAAGAAGCCAAGCATTCAATGAGGAATCGCCTCCAACAAGTCTTGTTATCAACTACTTACGCAATCATAACACCTATCCTATCCTTGTCCTCCTCTTCGCATCCCGACGAAGAAGAAGCAGTCAAGGCACACACACATTGATCAAGTTATATTAAGATTATCTCAGTTGTTGTTGTCTATGAACAAGGAGTAGGTCTCAAGTCGTCCATAACCGTGGACACGGCTTCTCGAAAAGATTTAACCCTGCAGGGGTGTACCAACTTCCCATTACAAGGCTCCGCACGCACGCCCATCTCTCTCAGTTGCTACCCATCACAGGCAACCATTTTATGATTTAGTTCCAAGATATCCGAAATGACAGGTCCCTCTAACTAACAACGAACAAATCCGGGTGGCCCCCGGTGAGTCGACACCCAACTCAAAAGCCGGCCGCGCTCTCGAATCGGTCTCTACCGTCTGTCGTAGGTTTGGATAGCCGGTTAATCACACATGGGACACCGGGTCGTCAGCCGGACAAGGTGGGCCAGCAAGAGAACTATGTCCTCACTGGTCCAGGTTGGTTTGAAAACTACTCGCGGCTGACCAGCACACACACGGTTTCAAATGGTAAATCAGCTTGGGCCACCACTGGAAATGTTTGAAGCTAGGTAGGTAAGAAAAGGGGACCCCATAAAATCCCACACGCGGTTAGGAACGCTCAGTCTTAAAACCAATACTTGGAACTCGGATCCTATGTGACTCGAATGGAACAAAGCGTCGGGGCGGGATAGCCTAGACCTTCCATCCTTCGTCGAATATAGTCAACATTATAATAATCATATCATCAACAACAATATAATATAATAATGTGATAGCCCAAACCAAGGAGTAACAGGGTAACATCGTAGCATCCTAAGCATGCATACTAAGTAGGGGCTAAATAACGAGCAATAGTAACATAGGAGTACATGGTTTGCTGGGAGGGGACATGGCTGTATCGGTTTGAAAGAGGCTATAAACATGTGGTAGGATCAAACATCGAACCTAACCTAGACTAGCATGCAAACCACTGGTTGAAATAGAATGGATCATAAGTAATGTATAGTCCTTGCCTGTTGATAAGTCGGGTTCCGAAGGTGTAGTTGATCGCAAGCTCGCTTCGTCTCCGAGTGATACCCGCGGAAGCACACAAGAAGGAAACACTGGAAAAGTCAATCAACGAGCAAGAATCTATTACTACGAAGAAAACACGAGAAATCATCAACAATAAGGCAACACGAGACATCGCACCTACCGTCGAGAGCGGTTACTAACAGGTTAAGTGGAGTACTCGTCACACACGACGACACCGCACATTTAGAATGGTTCAAGTTGTTTAGCTACAGGTGATCAACAAAGGTTGTTAACATGTCATCTCACTCAAGAATGACATATCACACAATCATGGAAAGAGGTTAAGCATAAAGTAAGCTATCTAATCTACTCAATTTAAGTGGGGGGTAAAACCTATACATGGCAAACTATTTCAGACCCCACAATAAAATGTAATTTGGTACTGTTTTGCCCTAAACATATTTTATTATTTTTATTTAGCAAGCAAGAACAACATAAACACAATCTACATGCAATTCTAGTCAAGTTACATATAAAGAACATTTTAAACAGAGCAACGGTTAAAAAGTTATTAAAGAAACAGTTTACGGTGGCAGGCAGTGTAATTAGCAGGTAAACAACATGTAAACAAGTTCAAACATGGCAACACATCACATTTTATTAAACTACACAAAAAAACTAAGCAAGTTTCATGTTTAAAGCGTCACGATCCGAGCTACCGTAAAAAAGTTATGCGCGTCGCAAAAACAGATCAATAGCAATAATTACAAACCTAGCAGAAAATAAAATAAAATAAAAACGTTAAGGGAAAAAAAGAGGGGGCGGCCTGGGCCTCACCCATGGGCTCGGCCCAATTGCGCTGGCTGGCGGCTGGGCTGGGGCGCCTGGCAGGCCGGCTTGCTCGGTGGGCCGCGTTGGCGCCGGACCTTGGGGGAGAGGCCAACCCACCTGGACGGCGCGACTTGGAGCAGGGCTCCCGATCCCGTCGGTGCAGCCGCTGACGCTGGCGGCGGCGACCAAGCTCGCCGGAGGAGCCACGCGAGGAGGCTGGGGCGGCAGGGACGGGCGCAGAGGAGGCGGATCGGCGGCCGGGGTCCCGGATCCGGCCGGATCCTGGAGGGGGCGGCGGCTGGAGGACGCGGCGGCCCGAGCTCGGCCGGCTCCTCGCCATGGCGCACGGCGGCGACATGGTTGCCGGCGGCCTGCAGTTGAGAGATGGGGAGGTCAGGGGTGCGGGAGATAGAGGAGGAGAGGGAGGGTGGCGCGGTGTGCTTCTCCAAGGGCAAGAGAGAGGAGAGAGAGAGTTTGGCTGAGGAGCTCCCTGGGCCGTCGGATCGCGAGATCTGACGGTCCAGATCGTAGGGGAGCAAAAATCTCAGATTTGGAGGGCTAGGGGGAGTTTTTGGGGAAAATTTTGAGGGGTGGCTGAAATTTTGTGGCTAGGGAAACCCTAGAAAGGGGGTGGGAGTGTGGTGGTCTTTATATAGCCCAGGTGGCTGGTAGTTTGCAAAAACATCCCCGGTTTTTCTCTCGCGTGCGCGGTGTTTACGTTTCTGACCGCCGGGGGTCCGCAGGACCTTCGATTCGGGTAAAACTTCGAACTGCGCGATCATCGTGTTGAGCCGGTGGCATTCACCTCGAGCTGGAACCGTTCCGATAACACTTTCCGACGCGCTATAAAATAACCCGTTTAATTATTAAACGGGGTTTTCGTTCCGTTGGCTGCGGCTGGTCTCGTGCGGTTTTCACGACGGTGATCTGGTGAAACCCGGTGTCGCAAAGGTCGAGTGTCAGGGTGGCAAGGGTCGGTCTCCGTCCGGTACGAGATAAGAGGGGGAAAAATAATCACCGATCGATAAATCGGGGATGCAAACACCGCAAACAATCAGACAATCAAACAATTCACACCAAAAACAAATTTTTTAATTTTTGTGAAATCTGGGCTGTTACACCAATCCGTCATGCACCCATGATGACCAATGTGTGCATCACCGCGCACTCCACACCGGAACCTTTGTCCTACGGCTTCCACTTTGTGAAGGAAGTCCATCTTCAAACACTCAGAATGATCCCAATTTTTTTGCACTGCTTAACTACACCATACCAACCACACATGCAAAATTCCAAACATTTCCTATGGGTTATGCATTTTCTATATTATCATTTGAAAATCAACTTGTTTTTGATATTAACACAAAATAAGTGTTTTTTCACTGGGCCGCTACGAAGCTGCCCACGCGGTCGACGCCTGGTCTCACTGCCCACGGTGGAAGCAGCCGGGCCCATCCTGCATGCGTGATATATACGGTAAATTCGGTAGGTTGAGTCTTTCACGGAGGTCGTGCGACGTGATAACCTAAACACGCTCCTAGTAGATCCGATCCACCTCTCCAAACCCTGAGTCCACAGCAGTATTCTCCGTCGTCGGTGGTCATAGGCGGCAACTCTGCACGTCGACGGCGACCTCTGTCGGTGCTCATAGACAGCAACTCCGCACGTCGGCGTCAACTCCATCGAGCGATCTGTATGTTACCCTCCCTATTCCCTCCTCCTAATCCACATGCTTCGCCGCATACGTATGTTTGGTTTAGGAGCAGTGTTGGTTTAGTTCGTATAGCAACCAATTCATAAGCCTTGAACCTGTGCGATCTGGACATGAAAGACATATTTATTTTTAATTGGTTGGTTTAATTTAGTGTTTGTGGAACAAGTGGAAGAACGGTACTACCTATGTGTAAGATATTAGTGCACTAATTATGGTTTATATTGAGGTTATTATGCATGAAAATTATATCATGATTCTAAAAAAAAAACTCCCTCTAAATATTTTGTAATATTTCTATGCTTATGAAAATATAAAAATAATATAGTACAATTAGATTAGTTTAATAGATGTGATTGTGGGCTTCTATGTCGCTTTGATTGTCTTTTTAATTGCCTGCATTAAACAAAAGGATCACTGATAATACAAGAAAATTGAAGCTAATCCTCTAGCTTTGCACCTTGGTCGCACTGTAAGATCTAGTAAGCCCTACACACCGGAACGGAGGTAATATGTTTTAGTTTAGCACATGTAACATGGACAATTTTATGTGTTCATGCATCATATCTTTTTTATTGCAGAATGGAGGACCCTCTCGGGGAAATTGCTTGCAACGTAGAGAAGTGGTGTAAACTAGTTGCATCTATGACGGTCGACCAGCGTGGCAAACTTGGCAGCACAACACTGCGGTGTATGATGCAGATACCCCCAATCAAGATGCGAACTACTTTGCTTAGCTATATGTTGGAGGCCTATGAATTATCCTCTGGGAAATTCATCATTGAGGAACGTGTTGGCAAAATTTCATTAACTTCAAATGATGTTGAGTGCATCACGGGGCTTATCAATACAGGACTGAGCGCCTCATCTATCTTAGATGAGGAAGGAGAGGTGGCAAAGGATCGTATCCCGCCACACGTTCTGAGCAAAACAACTGGCAATATCAATATCGACGACTTGATCGAATATATTATGACAAATGAAGCTGCAGATGATGATTTCGTTCGTATGTCCGTCCTCGTGCTACTGGGGACAGTGTTGGCGCCATCAGCTACTAAGATTGTTCAGAAGAAGATTTACGCGTTAGTTGAGGATGTTGTGCGGATTAATAAAATTAATTGGAATGCGTTCACACTAGGTTATTTTATGGCTAACATCAATTTTTTCAAGAAAGGTAGAAAGATTAGGCAGTGGCCCAAAGGGAACTTGCCACTACTGCAGGTACACTATGGTTTCCCATCACATGAAATTCCCAAATGCATTAAAATTATGAATCTAAGTTGTACTGTTTTTTTGTATGCAGTATCTCTATTGGGAGAAGGTGCAACCACAAGATGAGCCTTCATTAGCTATGGGTGTGTCCTTGCGTCCCCTTATGAGGAACTGGACCGAGGCGGCCGCAAATAAGCGAGATTCATATGACGCCGACAATGGGTGTGGTGTTGGTCTTGGCCGTGTGAAGGTTATGCGTTCTGTGCAATCCATACTTATTTTGTGCATATAGTAATTCATACCTATTTACTAGTTTCTTAACGTTATTAATCTGCAGATTGAAGATAATATAACGGAGGAGTATAGGAATGAGCCATCAACAAAGTCACCTCATCTTTCTAGGCACAAGGGACAGTCTTCGAAGAGACAAGTCTAGCCGCGTAAGACTGTCGCCAGAAAAGATTCACAAACTGATATTCTGCTCAAACAACTCATCCAGGAGTTGAGGGACTTTAGAGGAGACATCCAACTTATTCCTCAGGTGAAGCACACAACATGTTATAAAGATTCTAGATGCAGTTTTTCAATTGAAACAACACATGACTTTTATTTTATATTGCAGAATGTTCTTTCAATTATGAATAAGACTGGCGTCGCATACAAACCATCAACAGATTGTTCTTCCCAGGATGTTGAAGACGAGGATGTGGGAGAGTCTTACCAGAATGGCCCCGGACATGGGGAAGTCAAACAAGAAAAAAAAAGAATTTATGTACAAGCCAGGAAGTGAGTCGCTTGAAGACCAAGAGAACAATGCTTGTTATATTGTACCTGTCAAATTAGAACCCAATGTCATGAAAGACTTTGTCACAACTGCCAAAGAGAAATATAAGATAAAGCAGAAAGGATGGGAAGGCAATGGAACTCCCGAGGATCCATGGACTTTGCATGATGAGGAATTTCCTTACGCACCGGAGGTGCCTATCTCTTCACCGAAGGTGCAGAAAGAGATTTTGCAAGCCGCCCTACACACGGTTTGTCGCACTGGTAAATCAGGCGGGAGTAAGAAAGAACATGAAAAATGGCAGTCGAAGGTACCGGTTCGCTATGATTCATATGTGATTCAAAAACATGTAAAGGGTCAGCCTCGTAGTGGTATCAAGAAAGGTACTTCCCATGAAATTATTATTAATTTATCTTTGTTGCATCTATGAGATTATTAACGAACAACATATCACATGTGTTGTAGGTTTGTTTGGCACGGGAAATGATATGCGTGAAGGCTCTTCGCCGTTATCACCGGTTCTTATTTCTGCGGCGGTGCACTACGTTGAAACAGCCGCAAATCACAAGGACCATGCGAACCTAGATGTTTATGTCAATGCCCATAATGATAAAGTGGACAGTAGAAAACTTAAGGCTATCCTCCACCATAAGTGGTTATCGGAAAATGTAAGTCATACCGCTAACTACTACTAAACTAGTCTCTTCACAATATTGATTCCCTTGACAAAAACCGTTATTCCTTGCAGGGTCTTGAAGCTTACATTGAGGATTTGTCTCTACGTGTTGGAGATGACCGACACTTATCTACGGCATGGAGGACAGGATTCCTATTAAGGAAGCATAACAATGGGTATAAACCTCGAAAGTCAAAGCAGACCATTCCTGCTGAGAAGAATGGACTTGTTCTAAGAGTTACAGAGGAATATTTCATCCGTGACAAGGTAAACATTGCATGTACGCACAATGCACAACATGTACATGGTCATAATCAATGCTAATAAATTGATTTCCCTAACCATGTGTAGGCATACTTCCCGCTGAACATAACGAATACTCACTGGGCGACTGTTGTTATGCATACACCAAAGGAGCAGTTCCAAGTTCTGGACTCTCTATATGAATTAAGTGAGATACAAAGCGTAGTCAATGAACTGGTATGATTTTATGCATCCTTTTGAATGCCAACTATCCTGATGTGTCAAATCATATTTAGTTCCAAGTCCGACAAAATGATTTTTTGCATTTGACTTAAAGTTCAAAATATTTCGGATAACATCCATCGCAGATGACATACTGGATGGAAACATCGTTTTGAATGCCAACTATCCTGACGTGTTAACATGGCCAATTGTACAAGTTGATGATATGCCAAAGAAAACAGATGAGTGAGTTTCTGGTGCATGTTATTATGAGCGTTATAGCAAGGATAGTGAATTAGCATAACTTATTTTTCCAATAATTTTATTGCAGTAACTCGTGTGGACTTTTCGTGACGGAGTGCATGGAACACTAGGATGGGGATCGTTGGACTGCAGAAGTTAACCAGGTTCGTTTTTGATGGATTCGTAAACATCTACTTAATTTGTTCCTTCATATTTAACTGTCCATGTTTTAAATAATTATATTTTTTGTAGGAAAAGGTGAACGGCTCTAGGAGTCTTAAAGCTGCCCAAATTCTTTTATCAAGTACAAATAATCTCGAGGAAGTGAAAAAGACGGTCGTCACCCTCTTAGAGAAAATTATCAAATGAGGAGCCTTATGTAGTTTAGGGGGTAGGTTTTTTGTCCTGTGGTGTACTAGACACAACGGGTTTTCCTACCAGATTTTGGATTGAAGATACTTTGCTCGAATTTTTCCACAAGTACTTTTTTTGGTGGAATTTTTCCACTAGTACCAGGCGTGGTTTTTATCCCCGTGGAATGAAGTGGATACATTGCCTTCACTAGAGAAGGGATTACAATGCATTGCACAATAACTGAGAGCACACTCAGTTAAACTCAAGGAAAAAATGTCTTTTATTTGATTTCTCATAAGTACAATAATTGAGATCGATTTGAGCAGCAGATCAATTTTTTCACATTCAAACTGATCATAGAACTAACATTACAATAAAAGGATCGAAATCCGCCAAGGCCGACTAAGAGGTGGGGTATGGGAGGCAAGGGGGCGTGTGGGAAGGACACAAAAGGTGCGGCCGAGAGAAATTGACTCGCAGAAACCAATTCCCCCCAACCTTCCTCCTTCTTCTCTTCGTGTTGCCACACTAGACCACCATGGATCGAGATCCGAGAGCTGTGGTGCTGGCGGAGCAGTTTGCGGCAGGAGATCCAGTGCGATTGCGGAAGGCGCTAGAGGTGTGCTCTTGGTTCTCGAACATGCAGGAGCTGTACCGGGAATCGGTGGTGGCCATGGTCAGGGCGAATCTGTCGGAGTTGACCCACATGTTTCCAACAGGAAGAGTGCAGGTGGTGCAAGCTCTGGTCTGGGCCATGGAGGAAGCCGCATCTGCGGATCCAGAACAGAGAGAGAGATGGAAGGAGTAAAAATCCAAGCGCACCATATGGGGGATCTCAGCGCCTGGCAGCTCCCACAGACCGATTGTGGTGGAACCACAAGAGGATTTGGAGGCGCCTGGGTGCTCTCGCAAGCCGATTATGATAGATCAGGAGATGAAACAGGAAGAAGCCATGGTGATGCTGAGGGGAAATCTGCAGATGGTTCCGGTGAGGGGAGAGGCGGAGCTGCCAATAGATCTGGAGAGCTGGGAGAGGATGAATCCGTTGATCGTGGATGTGAAGATGGAAGGAGAGGATGCAGTGCAGGAAAGTTCTGGTGCTGGAAAGAAGAAGTGGATTCAAAGTGCAGTTCGTCGGGATTTGGGGGGGAGTACAAGGTCTTCCCGTCGTTCCCCACGACTGACGGCGGTGGCAGCGCGTCGCTCTCCACGGCTGGCAAAGGGGGCCGATCAGCCGCCCCGCTCTTGAGTTTCTCCCCGGCCGGTAGCCGATTCTGGATGCTGGCAGGGGAGAGCTCTGGAGATGATGTACATAGCTGCAATGCGAGTAAGTTACCTGTCACTGTTAATAAGTATCTCAGTCATTGTTGTGGTGCTAGAGATGGCGTTGATCTTAGTGAATGCAATGGCAAATACAGCAAGAAAATGCTGAAATGTGCGAAACAGAAAATGATAGATAGAAGTTGTGTGCTGGTAGAGATTTCCATTGGCACCATGTTCCCTCCAGAGGTAAATCTAGAGGGCTTTTATTAGGAGTTAATTATACCACTTTGGATGTCTGGACACAGAGTGATGGTCAGTATCACATTAAAATGACAGTGCAAGACACAAAAAGCAAGTTTATTTGGAACTTAGTGGTGGTGTATGGGGAGGCCCAGCCGTCCAGGAAACCTGAGTTCCTGGCTGAGCTCTCAAGGGTTTTTCAAAGGTCTATAAACCCTATGCTTGTAGGGGGGGATTTTAACATCATTAGGAAGGCATCTGAAAAAAATAAACCTGGTACTCCTAGACATTGGAGCTTTATTTTCAACTCCATAATTGAGCAAGCAAGCTTGATAGATCTACCACTTAATGGGAGACAATATACTTGGAGAAATAACCAGGAAATCCCTACCTTTGAAAAATTGGACAGAGTTCTATGTGATGTAGAATGGGATGATAATTACCCCTTAACCACTGTATGTGGGGTTGGGACAGAGTTGTCTGACCATGTTCCCCTTTTTGTTTGCTCTGGAGATTTACCTAGACTGGACCCAATTTTTAAATTTGAAAATTCTTGGCTAATCAGAGAAGGCATTGATGAAATTGTGACTGAAACTTGGAGAACAAATGGGATAAAAGGATCTAACCTTGATAGATGGCAGAATAAAATCAGAGCTCTTAGAGCAAAGTTGAAAGGGTGGAACAGAAATATGAATGCGTGGTACAGAGATCTTAAAAAACTAATTCTAACTCAGCTAAATGAGATAGATAAAACAAGTGAATTATTTGGACTCTTAACAAAAACAGGAGATATACTGTTAAGTCTATGTACAGGTATGTGGTAGAAGATGGGGTTACCTATCCACAAAATTTTCATTGGAAAGTAAAAATCCCATACATAATTTGTTTTTTCCTATGGGTAGTCAATAGAAATGCGATCCTAACAAAAGATAACCTGATCAAAAGGAATTGGCAGGGGAGTTCTTGTTGTGTTTTTTGTGGTAAGGATGAAAATATTAATCACTCGTTTTTTGAGTGTTCCTTGGCAAAAATGATGTGGAACATCATGAGGTTTGCTTTTAACATTCCTAGAAACCCTGAAAATGTGGAGGATTTATTAGGACCATGGATCAATAGGTTCAGGGGGAGTTTGAAAAATAATATGCTAGTTGGAATATCAGCTATTCTTTGGACTATTTGGAAATTAAGAAATAAAGCTATTTTTAAAAATGACAAATTCACTGATCCCAGTGTGCCTGTTCGTTTGGTGGCTAATTGTATCTCTGATTGGTCTGTTTTACAGACAAAACTAGACGACCAAAGGGTGCTTCAGGAGGGAGCAAGGATCTATAATCAGATTGCGGGGGAGATCTTCGAGAAGATGCGATGGAGAATGCATACAGGTAGAATACAAGACTAAAGCTGGAGGAGGAAGAAGACAGTGAAGATGGAGACTAAACCGTCGATGCTGAAACAACCCCAATAGTTGGTCCTGTTTCTGGGCTGCCTGTTCTTTATTTTGCTCTCGTTGGCAAAAATTTCCCCCTGTAATGCACTGATTCTACTTCGCTTATCTAGTTTACTTTTCTGCCTTAGAAGGCTTTCTAGAAGGTAGCTCTTGCATCATGGGTAGTGAGCACATGATTTGGAGATGGGGGATGGGTTCCTGGAGGTGTAATCCTCTATGCCCTCATACTCGAAAAATGGGGGTGTCTGGTTTCCTTTTTATTTTCTGCTGCCTGTAATAACAAGACATATGATTTATTTTTATGAAATCGGAAGGGTAGCCTTCTTTTTTTCAAATTTTTTTACAATAAAAGAGCCACAAGGAATAACTTTATGCACTGCCATATGGACCTGGCCAAGTGCCATCTATCTTGCCTCACCAAGTTTTGAATTTGTGCTTGCGGCTCAGGTCTTCACCTTCTCCTGGAAGATAATCCTCATGCAAATCTACAGCTAGCAAAGGACCATGATCAACGACCTCCTTCACATGAATGATAACTGAAAATTCAAAAGTTGCACGGTCTCTTGGAGAGCTGGGTACAGGAGGCGAATGCAAATTCTCATTGTCCGAGTCTGGCTTCCATTCTTCATTAGGTGGTCCAGGAATAGACACAACCAACACCTTGGGTACATCACTAGGATTGCGTAGCCACGCAGTTAAGGGCAGCACCCACTTATCACTAGCCGGGAGCATTTGTATTAGCTCACCGTCCACACCAGAGAGGACTAAGTTGACAGTGTCATGATCCCAGCACTCTTCCGGGATCCCCTCCAAACTGAGCAGCGCCTTGTACTTGAAATTCACCTTTGTACCACAAGATGATCGATGCCATCGCTGGAAACTAACCCAAGCTCCTGCGCACTTGAACTTCTCCGACACGTGCACCACACGAGTGCAGTCGGCCTCCGACTCGAATTGCAGGAAAAAGTTATATGGTGGGAAAGAAACCTGTACCTTCACCCGACGGACACCGCAGTGAGCATCAATGGCCGCAACCAGTGCCGCCGGCGTCGCCAGGACACGAGCATCTCCAAGCAGCGTGGCATACAATGCACAGTTGCGGAACTCCTTCTCCAAAGCAGCCATGCCAACCGTGCGCGCAATGACGGTACGCCCACGGGCAGGGCGCATCTCTGGCTCGCCGCGCTGCCATACTTCCTGTGGGAACACGCGCGAGTCGGGGATGCGGGGCCAGGGATCCGCAGGCACGCAGTCACCGGCGACAGGTCCTTTCGAAGGGACGGAGGCGCGACTCCCTTTTTCGCCGCCAGTCATCGCCGCGTAGTAGATTTGGAATTTTGGATTTTAGGGTTCCGTCCCGTTATATTATGTATATGGTAACCACCGTGCACGCCTGGTCACCTCCACTCACCGCGCGCGCCTGGTCGCCTCCACTCACCGCGCGCGCGTCACGCCAGAGGCGATCACGCCCCGCTCGAATGGCCCCGCAAGCCAGGCCTGTGACGGGGACGGTTGCACATCTGCATGGGCCTACGGGTCCCGCTTCCATTCTATGCACGTGCCTGCCGAGACGGCCTATCCGAGGAGGATCCTGGCGTCTGATCCAAGGCGGATCCTGACGCAGAATCATCAACACGAGATGACCGTCAGGAACAAAAATTTGTCCTGAAGATTTTTCTTGTCATTTCGAAAATATTCAAAGCACTTATATTTGGTGATGAGCGATGCACATCATTTTATGTAATAATTCTTAAAGCATTACACTTATTTTGTCTGTCGCAATACCATATTGTATGGAATACATCTTATAAAAAACATAGGTAGTCTTAGTAAAATGCTATTGCGTGTCCACCAGCAATGTAGCACTTCTATTGTTGTAGCTCTTCCACAATCCTGGACATGTAAAGAAAAAAGGTCAAGAACTTATATATTAGTATTGTCAAATTTGAAATATTGATTTTTTTGAATAAAGAGAACATATATTGCTTACTTCTGGTTTAACTTGCATCTCTTGCTGCGTCTTTTGTGTCCTCGCTCTCTGCAAGCGCCGCACCGGTTTTTGATCTCGTCGAATGATAGTGGTCGGCCATTTTTGGTCACAACGAGGTTGTCATGCACTTTTTTACTGCTTTTCTTTGGAGCACCTTTTGAAGATACTTTAATAGGATCCCCAACTACAGGTAGGCTGCTTTCATTAGTTTCTATCTTTTTCCTTGGAAAACTACTCTGCCCAGCTGACGCTGCATCATACTCATAGCTCTTAGTAATTATGTCCCTCAAACTGTCTTGCAGCTGTTGGAACAACGCCGGGTGTCTACATGAAGCATGCAAAGCTTGGGACACTAACACACTTACCTGGCTATATCTCATTCGTCCAGCTGCTCCAAACCAACCAAATGAAAACAGGTCGCTCTGCCGCCTAGCAGGCATGCCGCCCCTGGCATCTTTTGACAATCGACGAAGAACAACACATTTCAGTATCTCAGTAAATTTGAGGACCTTCAGTACGTGGAGAATATGCTTGCAAGGAAGACCCTTTCGAACCATCCTTTTGCAGATGCAACTAATCACATCATCAAAACTTGTAGGTCTATATTCCACGTAAAACTTACTCTTGTGGTTATTTCTCCATGCCACCAAGTACGTCACCGACTCTGCCCCAATGTTTCGTTCTAAAATTTCTATGCCGCTGATTTTCTTGAGATCATCTTGCAACATGTAAAAGTTTGCTGCAGTGAATACTTTGGCAGCAGCTATCTCAAGTTCCTTGGAGCTAGTAACCGGCATTGGTAAAGTCTGTGAATCTGTGCAATCATCACGTGCCTCGTTCTCACGGATACGGACATTGGCAACCTCAAAGTGCACAACCATATCCACTAGGGTCATTTTTCCGTCAAGGTGTAGGTGAAGACATGAGTTCAAACTCTCACTCCTTTGGTTACTTTTCATCCCTAACCAATACCCTCCGGCCAGATACGAGGCCGCCCACAGCCTCCTCTTCCTGTACATACGCCTCAACCAAGTTTTTGTGGATTTCGTCTGCCATTTCCTTACAAACGCGTGACATCTTTCCTCCCACATGTTAGTCGACGTGGTGTAGTACAACAGACTTCTGAACTCATTTAGTGACTTGTGACAAAGGTGTATCTTCATATTCTTTTCAACATGCCAAGAGCAAATACGGTGCCACACATCAGGTAGGACTTTCAAAATAGATTTGATCATCGCATTGTCGGCATCCGTGATTACACTCTTTGGCTTCCGCTGACACATTGCTTTAAGGAATGTTCTTAGTAGCCACACATATGTCTCTTCGGTCTCATCTGAAACAATGCCACATCCAAAAACCGTTGTCTTCCGGTGATGGTTTAAACCAACAAAAGGTATGAAAGGCATGCCGTACCTATTCATATTATACGTGCTGTCAAAAACCATCACATCACCGAAATCATTATAATCTTGATGAGATTAGGCATCACACCAGAACATTCTATTCAGACGTCCTTCGACATCTAACTCGTGCTCGAAAAAAAAACTGGGGTCATTCTTCTTCCGGGTCATCATAATACCTATGACAGTGGAACCATCACCTTGTGAAAGCAGCTTCCTCTTCTCCTTGGCACAGGAGTTGTACAGATCCCGCCTGACGAACCCTACACCGCCGTACCATCCACTTTTGCCAATAAATGAATCCATGATCGCACTCTTTCTTACCCCTTGAGCTACCAAAGATTGTATCTCAGCTTTCTGGAACTCATTGATTTTTCTATGTGACCAAAGAAATGGTACCTCGTCCTGACTTGCTAGTGTGTGATTGTGATTGTCATCAAAACTTGAAACATACCAAACCATCTTCTCTTTATCAAATTTTATGGTAAGATGCGCGTTGCATCCGCAACGAGACAGTCCTCTGAGCCTACGGGAGCGTCCCTTAGCGGTACACAACTTTGGGTCATGTTTCCCTTCCTTTGAACATAAATATCGCCTGAACCTCCATTCTCTCGAACCACCTTTTCTCCTCCGAATCTTATCCCTCCTAATGCTAAATCCATTATCTCTTGCATAGTTGTTGTAGAACACATAAGCAGCTGGTTCAGCAAGAAAAGTCATTTGAATTATATTCCATACTGTTTCCCTCTTGTCTTCTACATGGCCTCTCATAATGACTTTTTCATTAGTACCAACCTCTGTCACCTACACATTCAGAACAGTTGCATTAATTGTAAGATGTTATTATGAATCAATCCATTGATCTGCATAATTTGATTTTTTCTCAGCTACTGTTGAGGATGCATACCTCACTCATATTAACCGAGGACTCCCCTGAATCATGTGTGTCTAGTGTATCTTCTTCGTAACCACTCTCCATGTCGGAATCACCGTAATAGTCATTTGCATCACTATCTTCCGGTAATAGCTGAAAGTTTGAAAAATTCTTTATCATTTCATCATGAGGATTGGTTGTTTATCACACATAAAATGATGTCAACATACCCCATTAATGTATTCCTCAACCGAAACCTCATTGTTGTTGTTCACACTGTCACCATCGATGTTTATCTACAAAAATCAATACAAAGCATGAGCCAAAATCACTAACTCAAAGAACATGATAACATAATAAGACATCAAAACATGAAACTCACATTAGCACCTTCCACGTCGTTCTCACGCACTGAATTATCTCCATACTCTGAACTAGAATCATCTGACGAGTATCCACTATCTGAACTATAGCCTGGCGAACTATTCAAACGTCGGTCATCTTCCTCAATATCGTTATAGATCACTGGGTCGGCCATTTCGTAAACCACTGCTCAAGAATAACCAACAGATGAGTAATACGGGAGGAAGATGAAGCATAGAACCCTAGATCACCCGCAAAATAGAGGAGAAAGATTTACCAGGGAATCCTACTGTCCGTGAAAGAATGACTAGTAAGATTTGCCGACGAGCTGGGTAGCCGACTATCTAGGATCTCAACGTCCCTGTTCTGCGGCGTCCACGATCTCGGAAACCCAGCGACAAAGATTAACAGTTATACGCGGGGGGCAGGCGGTTCGATGGAGGTGAGAGGAAATGAAGGTTGAACCTCACGTTGAATGATACCGCGGTATGCCGTACCTTGGTCCTCTGGAGGATGCCGGGGAAGACGCTCTCATACGGGATCTGCGCAGAAGAGATCAGATCAGCGAAGACGATAACGACGGTGCTCAACGCCGCTCAACGACGAGTCCCAAAGGACGGAGCTATCTAGGGAAGCTGCGTTGATCATGGTGCGACTAACCTAACTGATACAACAACCACGCGCGTAGTGCGCCACGGTGCCCTCCCAGATGTGGGTGTATACGGTACGAATACTTGGGTAATACGGGGCTTGGATATGGGCTAGGCGGGCCTGACGTGGGGGAAAAACGGAGTCTTAAAGTTTCACCAGGGGGGAGCACTGAAGCAAGCCTCTTTATAGTCATTCAATGCGGCTCACGAAATCCTTTCGGACCATTTTAGACCTTCAAAGTCCATAAATTGGCCCCAAATTGGAAAATTTTGAGGGAGTTTGGACGTTCGTCACTTTAAAATTTGACATTCAAGACCCATCCACAAACCCCATCTGAAGTCTTCATTTTTCCATCCCTCTCTCCTCAAGTGCTTTGCATCAACGATCCTAGAAAACGACATTGTGGCTGTACCACCATGGACATCGCATGGGCCTTGTCGAACCTTTGCCGCTCCACTTAGGAGCTTGACGACCTATCAAAGCCTTCGCCTACGCCGAAGTATCCTGATCGAACTGTCGACTAGGTATCGTTCGCTATTGTATGTCGTTCATGGATGCTAGCACGCCCCGCAAGTGCTCATCCAAATGTCATAGCTATTTTTTTACGTTTTCAATGTTTACTTTGAAGCAAACATGATGGAGGGTTTAGTAAAGGGACATGCATCGTTGAATTGAAATCGGGCAAAGGGTCATTTGAATCGATACGATGACTACTTTTCTCATGGTATATTTGAGCCCTATTTTTTACATTGATTCAAGATGTGGCGACATTTTTTCGAACAGTCAAGGCCTATGATGGTTATTTAAAAATGAAGAAGGATGTCATTAGCCACATTTGGTTCTCCAGTTACTAGAAGTGCATGACTTCTATGAGGATGCTTGCCTATGGCACACTTGCAAATTCATGGGACGAGGACCTTCAAATGTCTAAAAACACCTGGTTGGCGTCATGGTCATATTTGCTAGTGGTCAAGGTGTTTGGATGCCAGTGTATCACAATGTCATCGACATATCAGTCTCCATTTTTTGCAAGGTTTATATGGTCGAAGCTCCTGTGTGCAACTATCCCATCGATGGCATGAGTACAACATGGGGTGGGGTATCTTATTGATGGTATCTATCTTCCATGGGCGGCCTTTATCAAGACCATCTTCGATTTAGTAGGTAGCAAAACATGTCACTTTGTTGCACGCTGAGAAGGTGCTAGAAAGAATGTGAAGAGGATATTTGGAATGCTCCAAGCACATTTTACAGTAGTTTTGCAGACTTTCTAAAGAATGGGATCCCAAGACATTGTGTGTGAGGGGTGATGTAATAGCCCAGTTTTCAAAAAAATTAAATTTTTTGTTTTCGGTGCGAATTGTTTTATCGTCTGATTTGTTTGCGGTGTTTGCATCCCCAATTGATCGATGGACGATTATTTTCCCCCCTCTTATCTCGTATCGGACGGAGACCGACCCTTGCCACCCTGACACTCGACCTTTGCGACACCGGGTTTCGCCCGATCACCGTCGCGAAAACCGCATGAGACCAGCCACAGCCAACGGAACGAAAAACCCCGGTTAATAATTAAACGGGTTATTTTTATAGCGCGCCGGAAAGATTTCTCAGAACGGTTCCAGCGCGAGGTGAACGCCGTCGGCTCGACGCGCTGATCGCGCAGTTCGAAGTTTTACCCGAATCGGAGGTCCTGAGGACCCCCGGCGGTCGGAAACGTAAACACCGCGCGCGCGAGAGAAACCGGGGATGTTTTTGCAAACTGCCAGCCACCAGGGATATATAAAGACCACCACTCTCCCACCTCTTTCTAGGGTTTTCCCTAGCCACAAAATTGCAGCCACCCCCTCCACTTTGCCCCAAAAACACCCCATTTTCGTCCTTTTGCGAGCCATCAGATCTGGACCGTCAGATCGCCCGATCTGACGACCAGGAAGCCGTCACCCCTAACCTCCTCCCGTGGACGCAGCCGCCGCCGCCTCCACTCCGGCTGCCCGCCGGCCGACCCCTCTCCCTCTTTCCCTCTCCTCTCTCCTTCCTCTCCCTTCTTCTCCCTCTCTAATATACTTTCCCTCTTCTCTCCCGTGCAGCCCGCCGGAGCCGCCATGGCTGCAGGAGCCGAGCTCCAAGCTCCCTGAGGCGCCGGCGCCTGGAGTTCGCCGCCCCGAGGCCGCCGGATCCGGCCGCCCACGACCTTCCGCGCCGGTTCCCGGCCATCCTCACCGTCCCCTCCACCTCGCGCTCGCCGGCGTCAAGCAGAGCCGCCGCCCCTGTCTGGCTCGACCGGGAGACCACGCGAGCCCGAGCAGCTCCCGCCCCCTCCACGCTGGACAGCCACGTGGGCTTGGCCCAGCGCAGCCCGGTGCCAGCCAGGTCGGTTCCTCCCCTCTCCAACGCCTCTTGGGCTCGACCCATGGTGAGCAAGCCAGCCCGAGCACCCCTTTTTACTTTTTTTTCTTTTTTTTTCTAAGTCTGGTGATAATCTGCTGTTGATCAATTTTGTGCTCCGATTAACGATTAAACCGTAGCTCGGATCGCGTTGCGCCCAAAAGATGAAATGTTTAGAATTACGTGCTCTTTCGTTTGTATGTAGAAAGTTTTTCCGTTTGAGGCCGTCTGGATAATTTATTTCTGTGTCGAAGTGGGTACCAGATCGTTAGCTGTGCTGTTGTTGCTGAACTTTTATTTTATTGCATCTTCGGGCGACGGTTGCATCGCAACCGTTCGTCGGAATTGATTGATTCATTTTGCATCCTGTTAAGCATTGTTTCTACTTCAGTTCCATGCATTCACATGCCATATTTGCTTTCTGCATGTTGATTGTATCTTCAACCAAAGTAGCTACCCTGCTGTTAGTGTGCTGCTGTTTATATTTTGTTGCAACTTCGGTCGACGAGTGTGTCGCGACCGTTTATCGGAATTGAGTGATTGTTGTTGCATATTGTTAAGCATCATGTCTACTTCCATTACATGGGTTGCATTGTCATGATATGCTTGCTGGTCATAGTTATTTTTAGCTGCAAAGTTGCTATGCTGCTGTTTTTGACAACCACCTCAGTTTTTCACTAAGTCTGTAACGTTCTGATGCCATGTTGCATGCTTAATACCTTTTGATCTGTTATGCCTATGACCTTGATTCTTGTTTGTACCTGATCCTCATCATGTCTCCTTCATGCCCATGTATTGCCATGTCATGTTGCTGTACTTTTGCATATAGTTATACCCCTGTTTATACAGCATAAAAATAACAGTTTCTGCCATGATTTCCTGATTTTCACTAAGTCCTAGACCAGTAACGTTTAATTGCATTTTGCATGAGCTATAATTAGTTGTTCATGATGCCTATTTGCATGATTCTTTTTGCCATGCCTTCCTTGTCATGTCTACTTTAATTGCATATAGTGTGTGAGCATGTTTTCATTCATTATCCTGTTTATGCAATGCTCTAAAGTGTGCTTCCCGATGTTGGCAGATTGTGTTCCAAACTTGTATTGCTTGTATCTTTTTAACCATAACTCCCTTTGGAGTGTTCTTTATATGTAACTTGATTAGTTTTTCGTGTACTTTGTGTTTATGCTATTGTTTGCTGTTGTTAAATAACCTAAAATATGGTTTAGGGCAGAACATTACCAAATCTTTCAATTGTCGTGGGGTATTTATTGGATGCCATGTTTAGGTTGTGCCTCACTTAAATTGACTAGCATAGATAGTTTACTTTGTGCTTCACCTCTTGTAATGTTTGTGTGCTATGCCATTCTTGAGTGAGATGCCATGTTAGCAACCTTTGTTGATCACCTGTAGCTAAACAACTTGAACCTTTCTAAATGTGCGCTGTCGTCGTGTGTGACGAGTACTCCACTTAACCTGTTAGTAACCGCTCTCGACGGTAGGTGCGATTTCTCGTGTTGCCTTCTTGTTGATGCTTGACTGTGTTTGCCTCGTAGTAATAGAGTGCTTGCTCGTTGATTGCCTTTCCAGTGTTTACTTCTTGTGTGCTCCCGCGGATACTTTCGGAGACGATGTGAGCTTGCGATCAACTACACCTTCGGAACCCGACTTATCAACAGGCAAGGACTATGCATTACTTATGATCCATTCTATTTCAACCGGCGGTTTGCATGCTAGTCTAGGTTAAGTTCGAGGTTTGATCCTACCACATGTTTACAACCTCTTTCAAACCGATACAACCATGTCCCCTCCCAGCAAACCTTGTACTGCTATGTTACTATTGCTCGTTGCTCAACCCCTGCTTAGTATGCATGCTCAGGATGCTACGATGTTACCCTGTTACTCCTTGGTTTGGGATACCACATTATTATATTGTTGTTGATGATATGATTATTATAATGTTGACTATATTCGACGAAGGATGGAAGGTCTAGGCTATCCCGCCCCGACGCTTTGTTCCATTCAAGTCACCTAGGAACCGAGTTCCGGGTATTGGTTTTAAGACTGAGTGTGCCTAACCGCGTGTGGGATTTTATGGGGTCCCCTTTTCTTACCTACCTAGCTTAAATTTTTTCTAGTGGTGGCCCAAGCTGATTTACCATTTGAAACCGTGTGTGTGATGGCCGGCCGCCAGTAGTTTTCAAACCAACCTGGGCGAGCGGGTACATTTTTTCCTTGTTGGTCCACCTTGTTCAGCTGAGGACCCGGTTTCCCATGTGTGATTAACCGGCTATCCAAACCTGTGACAGAAGGTAGAGACCGATTCGAGAGCGCGGCCGGCTTTTGAGTTGGGTGTCGACTCACCGGGGGCCACCCGGATTTGTTCATTGTTAGTTAGAGGGACCTGTCGTTTCAGATCTCTTGGAACTAAATCATAAAATGGTTGCCTATAATGGGTAGCAACTGAGAGTGATGGGCGTGCGTGCGGAGCCTTGTAATGGGCAGTTGGTACACCCCTGCAGGGTTAAATCTTTTTGAGAAGCCGTGTCTACGGTTATGGACGACTTGAGACCTACTTATTGTTCATAGACAACAACAACTGAGATAATCTTAATATAACTTGATCAACGTGTGTGTGTGCCTTGACTGCTTCTTCTTCGTCGGGATGCGAAGAGGAGGACAAGGATAGGATAGGTGTTATGTTTGCGTAAGTAGTTGATAACAACACTTGTTGGAGGTGATTCCTCATCGAATGCTTGGCTTCTTATCTTACTCTCTAGATCGTTAGCCACTTCATAAATGCTAGTGCGGCAACAACCTCACCACTTACCCCTTCCTTACCGTAAACTACTAGTTGTCCTAGAATGACGAGTGATGAAGTCCTTGCTGGGTCAGTTGACCACTACAGTTGGATGCTGAGTACTTCTGTACTCATGATACTACCCCAAACTCTTTTCAGGGTTCTCGATCGACAACAGGTATGGTGATCGACGTTTCACGCGGAGACTCGACGACGACTAGTTATGCTGATCCCGGCGGAGGGCCAGGACCCGTTTGGTTATGGGATCAATGATTTTCTCTTTGCCACTAGGCATTTGATTGTAGTCTGTACTCAGACATATATCTTTTGTTGTTGTATTGTATTAAGGCAGTTGTATGCCGATTGTATGAGATGTTGTATCCTTGTATCTGTAATGTTGTGATATCATGTTGGAAATCCGGGGCGTATGACTTTGTCATATGTCGCGGTGGGACCGATATGTGCTTCGTCCCCGGATCTGGATGGAAACATCTAGATCTGGAACAGTACCGCATATCGGGCCTTACAACTTGGTATCAGAGCCTTACCGACCGTAGGAACCCCTCTCTGGCCGAAGTCGAGTCTAGACCAACACTATTTTGTAGTTACTAAGTTAGTTACCGGAGGGTAGGAATCTTTTTACTCCTTACCTTTGCTCTGGTCAGATCAAGTGCCGTAAGTGTTTTATTCTCGTCTTATCCCCTTCAAACTTTAGGATCTCGAGTGTTGAGTTTCGGAACCGTTACAATGCCTTGCTTGCAGCGTATTGTCTCGATTCCGATCTCAGGTTGGGAAATCCTATAGTACCTTTAGTTCTCCGACTCTGGATAATATCTTGGTCATCCATTGAGTTCAGTCCTCTTGCCTAGTATCCTCACGATTTTAGTGAGAGTACTTCCGTTGATCGTCCCTTTGAATTGTCGTTCTTCCTCTTGAAACTGATGGTTTCGTTTTTCCGACGATGTCGTCTCTCTGCGGAAAGTTTTCTCGACGGAGTTCGTCGTTTGACATGGAGCAGAGTCCCTTGTTGGTGGTGTTGAAGAATCGTTGACTCTCTTTTCTCTCCCCCTTCCCCTCTCCCCCGGATCGTCCTGGATCTCGGGACGAGATCCCTTGTTGGTGGTGTTGTATTGTAACAGCCCAATTTTCAAAAAAATTAAATTTTTTGTTTTCGGTGCGAATTGTTTGATTGTCTGATTTGTTTGCGGTGTTTGCATCCCCGATTTATCGATCGGCGATTATTTTTCCCCCTCTTATATCGTATCGGACGGAGACCGACCCTTGCCACCCTGACACTCGACCTTTGCGACACTGGGTTTCGCCCGATCACCTCGCGAAAACCGCACGAGACCAGCCACAGCCAACGGAACAAAAAACCCCGGTTAATAATTAAACGGGTTATTTTTATAGCGCCCCAGAAAGTGTTCTCAGAACGGTTCCAGCGCGAGGTGAATGCCGCCGGCTCGACGCGCTGATCGCGTAGTTCGAAGTATTACCCGAATCGGAGGTCCTGCGGACCCCCGGCGGTCAGAAACGTAAACACCGCACGCGCGAGAGAATAACCGGGGATGTTTTTGCAAACTGCCAGCCACCGGGGCTATATAAAGACCACAACTCTCCCACCTCTTTCTAGGGTTTTCCCTAGCCACAAAATTGCAGCCACCCCTTCCACTTTGCCCCACAACACCCCATTTTCGTCCTTTTGCTAGCCATCAAATCTGGACCGTCAGATCGCCCAACGGCCAGGAAGCCGTCTCCACCAACCTCCTCCCGTGGACGCAGCCGCCAGCCCGAGGGCACGCCGCCGCCGCCTCCACTCTGGCTGCCCGCCGGCCGACCCCTCTCCCTCCTTCCCTCTCCTCTCTCCTTCCTCTCCCTTCTTCCCCCTCTCTAATCTCCTTTCCTGCAGGAGCCGAGCTCCAAGATCCCTAAGGCGCCGCCGCCTGGAGTTCGCCGCCCCGAGGCCGCCGGATCCGGCCGCCCACGACCTTCCGCGCCGGTTCCCGGCCATCCTCACCGTCCCCTCCACATCGCGCTCGCCGGCGTCAAGCAGAGCCGCCGCCCCTGGCTGGCTCGACCGGGAGACCACGCGAGCCCGAGCAGCTCCTGCCCCTCCACGCTGGACAGCCACGTGGGCCTGGCCCAGCGCAGCCCGGTGCCAGCCAGGCCGGTTCCTCCCCTCTCCAACGCCTCTTGGGCTCGGCCCATGGTGAGCAAGCCAGCCCGAGCGCCCCTTTTTTCTTTTTTTCCTGCTGCTTTTTTTCCTTTTTTTTCTCAGTCTGGTGATAATCTGCTGTTGATTCAATTTTGTGCTGCGATTAACGATTAAACCGTAGCTCGGATCGCGTTGCGCCCAAAAGATGAAATGTTTAGAATTACGTGCTCTTTCGTTTGTATGTAGAAAGTTTTTCCGTTTGAGGCCGTCTGGATAATTTATTTCTGCGTGGAAGTGGGTACCAGATCGTTAGTTGTGCTGTTGTTGCTGAACGGTTATTTTATTGCAACTTCGGGCGACGGTTGCGTCGCAACCGTTCGTCGGAATTGATTGATTCCTTTTGCATCCTGTTAAGCATTGTTTCTACTTCAGTTCCATGCATTCACATGCCATATTTGCTTGCTTCATGTTGGTTGTATCTTCAACCAAAGTAGCTACCCTGTTGTTAGTGTGCTGCTGTTTATATTTTGTTGCAACTTCGGTCGACGAGTGTGTCGCGACCGTTTATCGGAATTGAGTGATTCTTGTTGCATATTGTTAAGCATCATGTCTACTTCCATTACATGTATTGCATTGTCATGATATGCTTGCTGGTCATAGTTATTTTTAGCTCCAAAGTTTCTATGCTGCTGTTTTTGACAACCACCTCTGTTTTTCACTAAGTCTGTAACGTTTCGATGCCATGTTGCATGCTTAATATCTTTTGATCTGTTATGCCTATGACCTTGATTCTTGTTTGTACCTGATCCTCATCATGTATCCTTCATGCCCATGTATTGCCATGTCATGTGGCTGTACTTTTGCATATAGTTATACCCCTGTTTATACAACATAAAAATAACAGTTTCAGCCATGATTTCCTGATTTTCACTAAGTCCTAGACCAGTAACGTTTAATTGCATTTTGAATGACCTATAATTAGTTGTTCATGATGCCTATTTGCATGATTCTTTTTGCCATGCCTTCCTTGTCATGTCTACTTTAATTGCATATAGTGTGTGAGCATGTTTGCATTCATTATCCTGTTTATGCGATGCTCTAAAGTGTGCTTCCCGATGTTGGCAGATTGTGTTCCAAACTTGTATTGCTTGTATCTTTTTAACCGTAACTCTGTTTGGAGTGTTCTTTATATGTAACTTGATTAGTTTTTCGTGTACTTTGTGTTTATGCTATTGTTTTCTGTTGTTAACTAACCTAAAATATGGTTTAGGGAAGAACAGTACCAAATCTTTTAATTGTCGTGGGGTACTTAGTGGATGCCATGTTTAGGTTGTGCCTCACTTAAATTGAATAGCATAGATAGTTTACTTTGTGCGTCACCTCTTGTAATGTTTGTGTGCTATGCCATGCTTGAGTGAGATTCCATGTTAACAACCTTTGTTGATCACCTGTAGCTAAACAACTTGAACCTTTCTAAATGTGCGGCATCGTCATGTGTGACGAGTACTCCACTTAACCTGTTAGTAACCGCTCTCGACGGTAGGTGCGATTTCTCGTGTTGCCTTCTTGTTGATGCTTGACTGTGTTTGCCTCGTAGTAATAGAGTGCTTGCTCGTTGATTGCCTTTCCAGTGTTTACTTCTTGTGTGCTCCCGCGGATACTTTCGGAGACGATGTGAGCTTGCGATCAACTACACCTTCGGAACCCGACTTATCAACAGGCAAGGACTATGCATTACTTATGATCCATTCTATTTCAACCGGCGGTTTGCATGCTAGTCTAGGTTAAGTTCGAGGTTTGATCCTACCACATGTTTACAACCTCTTTCAAACCGATACAACCATGTCCCCTCCCAGCAAACCTTGTACTGCTATGTTACTATTGCTCGTTGCTCAACCCCTGCTTAGTATGCATGCTCAGGATGCTACGATGTTACCCTGTTACTCCTTGGTTTGGGATACCACATTATTATATTGTTGTTGATGATATGATTATTATAATGTTGACTATATTCGACGAAGGATGGAAGGTCTAGGCTATCCCTCCCCGACGCTTTGTTCAATTCGAGTCACCTAGGACCAAAGTTCCAGGTATATGTTTTAAGACTGAGCATGCCTAACCGCGTGTGGGATTTTATGGGGTCCCCTTTTCTTACCTACCTAGCTCCTAACATTTCTAGTGGTGGCCCAAGCTGATTTACCATTTGAAACCGTGTGTGTGCTAGTCGGCCGCCAGTAGTTTTCAAACCAACCTGGGCCAGCGGGGACATTGTTTCCTTGTTGGTGCACCTTGTTCAGCTGAGGACCCGGTTTCCCATGTGTGATTAACCGGCGACAGGCGGTAGAGACATATTCGAGAGCGCGACCGGCTTTTGATTTGGGTGTCGACTCACCGGGGGCCACCCGGATTTGTTCGTTGTTAGTTAGAGGGACCTGTCGTTTCGGATCTCTCGGAACTAAATCATAAAATGGTTGCCTATAATGGGTAGCAACTGAGAGTGATGGGCGTGCGTGCGGAGCCTTGTAATGGGCAGTTGGTACACCCCTGCAGGGTTAAATCTTTTCAAGAAGCCGTGCCCACGGTTATGGACGACTTGAGACCTACTCCTTGTTCATAGACAACAACAACTGAGATAATCTTAATATAACTTGATCAACGTGTGTGTGTGTGTGCCTTGACTGCCTCTTCTTCGTCGGGATGCAAAGAGGAGGACAAGGATAGGATAGGTGTTATGTTTGCGTAAGTAGTTGACAGCAAGACTTGTTGGAGGCGATTCCTCATCGAATGCTTGGCTTCTTATCTTAATCTCTAGATCGTTAGCCACTTCATAAATGCTAGTGCGGCAGCAACCTCACCACTTACCCCTTCCTTACCGTAAACTACTAGTTGTCCTAGAATGACGAGTGATGAAGTCCTTGCTGGGTCAGTTGACCACTACAGTTGGATGCTGAGTACTTCTGTACTCATGATACTACCCCCAAACTCTTTTCAGGGTTCTCGATCGACAACAGGTATGGTGATCGACGTTTCACGCGGAGACTCGACGAAGACTAGTTAGGCGGATCCCGACGGAGGGTCTGGACCCGTGTGGTTATGGGATCGATGATTTTCTCTTTGACACTAGGCATTTGATTGTAGTCTGTACTCAGACATATATCTTCCGCTGTTGTATTGTATTAAGGCAGTTGTATGCCGATTGTATGAGATGTTGTATCCTTGTATCTGTAATGTTGTGATATCATGTTGGAAATCCGGGGCGTATGACTTTGTCATATGTCGCGGTGGGACCGATATGTGCTTCGTCCCCGGATTTGGATGAAAATATCTAGATCTGGAACAGTACCGCATATCGGGCCTTACAGGTGATGACGAGGGAGTTTTCCATGGTCTGGAATTTCAAGAGAGAGGTGATCTTAACTAAGCTTTCACAGCAAAATCAGATAACGTTTGTTATGGTAAAACTTCATTTAAAATGATGTGGTAGAAAGCAATACGCGACTTGAAGGACATGATCGATTGTAGACAATCTGATCAAGCCAAAACATGGAGGGTGGATATCAAACTGAAACAATATGCAAATGGCTTTAGTAAACCTGAATTAATTATTGTTCAGAGTGAGAGAAAACCGTCCGACAATGAAACAAGGATTAAATCACCGTCTTGAGCAGAAAGCGATCAAGGGGATTGGAGAACCATCAGTCTCGACATACCTTTCATCAACTTCAATCAACGCCATCGAAAACAAGACCTTATTTCATGGCGCTGATGATGACATCACCTCATTTCCACTGGCCAGACACCCAAGTTGGGTCCTAGCTATAGCTAGGGTGATCCAAACAGGTTTAACCCAAACCTAAGGGATCAAAACAAGATCTTATTACACGCCACCGGTTATGTCATTGCCTCATCAGAGCCGATCAGACACCCAAGTTGAGTCCTAGGCAGAGCTAGGATGACCCAAACACGACCAATCTCAAACTAAGGTACGCCGCTAAGAAGTTTGGCCCTAGCCAGAGCTAGGTGACCCAAACACAAGCAACCCCAATTACAATCATGACATTACACTCAAACAAAGCACATAAGCAATAGCACTCAACATAACAATACCACACAATACTACAACGACCAAAGCATTAATTAAGAGTGTAGCAATTTTAATAGGGTTTAGTTTAACATAGTGTTTATTAGGTTGGGCAACATAAAAATAGAGGTAACAACATGATTATAATTTAAGACAAAGAATTTAACTTACTAAAGTTCTTAGTTACACAATATTCTTAGTTTGAAACTAAGGGTGGCCCAATTTCAAGGGGAACTGAAAACAACAATAATGCTTAGGAATAAACTCTAGCCACATTTCTTTCTAGAGGTGGGGAGAGGAAAATAGACTCGGAAAATTAGCAATTTTCCTTTTGCAACAATATTCACTCATATGGTTTAAAAATTGTTGAGCAAAAGAAAAGTGAAATAAATTACATTTGATCCCACTTTTGATGGAAAACCATACAAATTTTACAATTCAGATCTCTTTTCACAATTTCTACACGCAAAGAGATTGATTGACAATGAACTACACAACACAGATGATAAACACAACAATCATGGTCGCATACGCTATGCAAGTAAACCACAACTCAAAAGGTGAAAAATAAGAGTTAACTTTTGTACGAAGCACATTATCATAAGTACATGGAATGGAAGAACCCAAACCATGTTCATGAGACTAATGTCCCATGGAAGCTCTCCAGAGAAAGAAGGGTGGACGCACAAGCAAAGAGCATCTGATTTTAAAATTTTGAATGCCCTCTTTTTGACTTCGGCTGCACAGCATGAAGGGGGTAACAGCTTCAGCTTCCCAGCCTAGAGCCACAAGGTAAAGAACTAGTTGCTTTGATGCTTCTACGGCATGGTAGCTGAACTCCCGCGTGCTTACAGAGAAGGGGCATCTCCATTGCTCCAAGATCTGCCATTACATCAGTGACTACTACGCCTTACTCTTTACCGAAGTCTGCACTGTAGTGGGCACTGGATTCCAACTTCTTGGCGTCATTCAGCTTCCTGACAGCCTGAGACACATGAAACTTGAGTGTCAGTGCTTGTTAAGGTGCAGATGATAAGATTTAAAGAGTGTATGACAGTGCACCTTCATGAAGTCCTCATGGACTACATAATCCCGCTCTGCACGAATTGCAGACATGCCAGCTTCGGTGCAGACATTATGAAGATCAGCCCCATTGAATCCCTAAAGCCAGATGAGTTAAGAATTTGAGCAATGTAACAAGAACGTATGTGCGATAAGAAAGGTAGCTAGGATATATTCACTTCAGCCAGTTTCACAACTGCTTCATAATCCATTTCCCCATGCTTAGCGATACCAGCTGCATGAATTTTAAGTACTTCTGTTCTTGATTGCTCATTTGGTAGCGGAATCTCAATCTTTCTGTCAAGACGTCCAGGGCGCAGGAGCGCAGGGTCAAGAACATCAGGTCCGTTTGTTGCCATGATCATCTTAACCTGTTTCAGAAAAAAAAATCAATGTTAAGAAGAATTCAAACAACGCCAAAAAGAAAGAATTATAAGCAATGTTAGAAAAGGGAGTCAAATAAATTGTTTCCAAATCAGCAGCCAGAAAATTCATACAAGCAATGAAGCAAAGATGAGCAATAAATTTAATCTACAAAATTCATCTCAAGACTGGTGTATTTTACCCACGTAAGCTGGAGTGCGTCAGGCAAGTAAATTACTTCAATCAAATCCATTTCCTTTGTATATATGGCATAAAGTTACCTAGAGAGGAAAAACACTAGATGATATAGGTTTACCTTGCCAAGCTCATCAAATCCATCTAACTGATTAAGAAGCTCCATCAGCGTTCGCTGGATCTTACGGTCGGCACTGGTTCCCTCACTAAATCTTCTCCCACCAAATGCATCGATTTCATCCATGAAGATAATGCACGGCTAGAAATAACAATTTGAATAAAATTTGTGAGCATTGCAAATAAATTAGGGTTAATTATTAGATTGCCCTTAGACGTGTCCATGTGCTCAGTTTTGCCCTTAGATGCGATTCGTGCTCAGTTTTGCCCCTAGTCTGTGCGCACCAACTCATTCCGTTACTATTGCCGTCTCCGTCAGGTCAGCCCATTTGACTCGGCCCGCTGCTTGTGGGACCAGGCGGCAGGCGGAGACGCGCTCCACGATCGGACCGATGCTTGTGGGACTAGGCGGAGACGCGCTCCACGATCAGACCGTTGCTTGTGGGACCCAGCACTGAATTCAAATGCGACCGTTGCCGCAGCTATGCGATAAAAGCGACGACGGCACTCGAGCGGCGGACGATGTTGGAGGCGGACACACGCAGAATAGGGCGGCGACCTCGGTAGATAGAAGCCGGGCGCGGGCGATCGAGTGGGCGGCATCAAGATCTCCAGGCGGATACAGCGTCGAGAGGATGCCTTCTCTAGCTCCCGCGCCACCTCGCGGATCCAGATTCCGGCGCGCATGGAGATGTCAATCTTGCTCTATCCTGGGTGCCGGGAGGACATTCATCGGAGGGTGTCAGGCACACCGAAGAACACAAATCGTCTGTTCTACGTGTGCAACGAGAAGAGGGTAAGAATCGGGGCAATTTCACAGTTTCCGTGGTCTTTGAGAAATACGACCCTTGATCTTTTGGCGTTCATGCAGGTCAAATGTTTCTTCCTTTGGGTCGATACTCTAGCCCATGCGCTGATGAATGAACTGCAAGAAGAGCATGAAGAATGGTTGCCCATCCTATCACGAATGGCAGCGGCCGCAACGCAAGCTCCGAAAGAAGAGATTGAGGGCGGAGGACGCATTGACAGAGAGGTGGCAGTTGAGATTAGAAGGTTGAACGAGAAGATTAGGAAGCTCGAAGATCAAGCGCAAGTATCAACTATGTGTAATGGAAATTGATCCATTTGCAATTACATTTGAGTATTTGTAGGTCTGGTAGTGGCACTGTTCCAACTCCAATTAGGCCCATTCGGGGTGGGAAATTGATAAGGGTGGATTTTCTCAAACAAAATAAATTGATGGGAAATGAAAAAAAAATGGTTGGGTTGCCCGGCAGTCGAACCCAAGACCGAGTGGTTTTGTGATGTTTTGGATAGTGCTAGTCACCGGTGGGGCAGATGGATTGGTTTTGATATTCTTAGGGAAAGAAGCTATACATAGTGAAAACAAAAGTTTGTACTGAATTTTTGTGCACGTGTGAGAGTGGTTTTTGTTTGTTTTGTACTGAATTTTTGGACATGCATGCACATGATTCTGGTTAGAGTTCCTTTGCTTTGTTGATGTTGTAGGTTTACAGAAACCCAACGCATATTTTATTCGCCCAAGGCCACAATCCTAAGTAATCACAAGTCCAAAGCCATGTTTTAGGGTTAAGAGGAAAGAAATCTAATTTTTTAGGGTTTAGGGTTTAAGGTTAAGGGTTTAGGGTTAAGTTAAGATTTTTTTCCATTGAGTCTAGGCTAATGCTTAGGGTTTAAAGAGAAGACAATTTTTCCATTGAGTCTAGGCTAATGCTTAGGGTTTAAAGAGAATAAAATATTTCCGTTGAGTCTAGGCTAATGCTTAGGGTTTAAAGAGAAGAAAATTTTCCATTGAGTCTAGGCTAATGCTTAGGGTTTAAAGAGAATAAATTTTTTCCATTGAGTCTAGGCTAATGCTTAGGGTTTAAAGAGAAGAATTTTTTTCCATTGAGTCTAGGCTAATGCTTACGGTTTAGAGAGAAGATTTTTTTCATAGAATTTAAAGGGACTATTTTTTTCCACTTGTTTCCTTTGGGCACTAACATTTTCAACACACAAGTGATCTCTTTGCGCAAGAATATTTTTTGACTCACATAATAACTTAGATAAATATAAGATGCATACCACACGGTATCATTACTACATAGATGGGCACATAGATAGTTTAGGGACATGACACGACATAGAAAAAAAAGAAAAACTAAAAGGTAGATAGTCTGAGGAGCTTGAGGAACATCTTCATCTTCACCTAGGCCGCCATTCTTCCACCTTGGCCGCACCCCTTCACCTTAAGTGCTCGAGGTAGGGGAGGCTGTGCATATCGTTCCTGGTGGGGAAGATGGACTCGGTGTTGGTGAACATGTTGTACACCGTGAAGAAGATGGAGTCACAGCCGCACCAAAACACTTCACCGAGGAGCATCTGCGCGTACAACGGGTTGGTGAAGGTGACCACGAGCTTTGGATCATGTAGATGCGACCGTCCGCCTTTGGGTATTCTTATTTTTCGTCAGGCGATGCGCGCAATTCCTGGATGGCTGCTACCTGTCTTGCTGATGTTGCGGGTGGGGGTGGTGCGTTGTGGGCGATTGGTCCGACTGCTACGCTTGCCAGAGGTTGTAGTGTTGGGGCCGTTGATCGGCTCTTTTCCTCTGAGAGCTCGGTGAAGTACCTGCAGTTTCTGAGTGTGTGGATTGATCTTAATTCTCCGTGTTCGTTCCTGAAACCGTGTATTGTGCATGGTCCATCTAGCTGGTCCTTGGCCGAGCGGGTCATTCGGGCGTTGTCCCGCGGCTGCCTGGATCTCCAATCCCGCTTTTGGGCGTGTGGTGGATCTTCTTGGTTGTCTCTTTGTCGCGTTCTGTTGTTGTCGTGCTATCTGGTGTCTCGGTCTCCTGGGAAACCGGCCGCGACCATGTCGGGTCCTCTGTCATCGTAGAAGTTGCGCCTGGGCCTTTTTCTTCTCCTATCAAAACCTCTGTCTCCGTCATAGTAGTCATAGTCGCGATTTGTGCGGGTCGTCGGGACGTCTGATTCATTGCACACGAAATCCTCTCCATCGGCCCACTTGTTAGTATGTTCTAGCAACTTCGCGAGTGTTCGGACATAAGGCTGCCCGAGTTGTTCTTAGAAGTTTAAGCGATGTAAGCCTCTTCTGAACGCGTCGATTGCACTTTCGTCTGATATGTCTTCGGCTGAGTTTTTGAGTATGGTCCATCGTTGGATGTATGCCCTTCAGGATTCTCTGGTTCCTTGCCTGCATGCTCTCAGCTCCTCGAGTGAGGCCGACCGCTTGTAGGTTAACTTGAAGTTCTCAATGAAAGCGTTGCGGAACTGCTTCTAGGAGCTGATGGAGCCCCGCTGTAGGTTCTTTACCCAGTGCCGTGCTGATCCCTTGAGCATGAGCTATACATACTGCATTGTTGTGGTCTTGGTTCCTCGCTGGAATTTGACGGCTATGAGGTAGTCGTCGAGCCATGCTTCTGGTTCTTCCAGCCCATCGTACTTGTGGGTTGTGGAGTTTATTTTGAAAGCTTTGGGCATGGGTGTCTCGCGTATGTCTCGGGGAAAACATAGGGCTCCGCAAGGTTCGAGGTCTTCGTCTGATGCTTGCTCGTCTGAATGCTCCCTGTGAGCTGCACGTCTGCACCTTTCTCTGTCAATTCTGTTCTGCGTGATGTCGTCACGTGCGTCCCGTCGTCCATCGCAGCTGCGGCGATTTTGGCGGTCGTCCTTGTCTCGGTCTCTGTTCTTGTCGTGTCGCCTGCGTCGGTCGTCGCTGCTGGTATCATCGTCGTCGGGTGAGCTTGGGTCCATGTCGGGAGTCTTCTCGCTGGTTGCTCGCTTTGTGCTCGAATTTTTGAGTGCCGAGGCTGCGATGGCGTGTCCCATTACCTTGAGTGCTCTCTTAGTATTGCGATCTGCATTTTCTTTTTCGCCGCTTCTAGCGCGATGGTGGTATGCTTGGGCTGTGATTAAGGCTTATGCTGGCGTGATCTGTTTTTCTTCTTTGTCGTCGTCTTCAAGTCGGAAATCGTCATCTATTTTGCGGGCGACTTTCTTCTTGTCGGTACGCCGTAGGTTGCTGAATCTGGATTTGTGCCGAGAGGGCGAGATGTGATCGGAGAGACCGCTCGAGTGCTCGAGTGATGTCTTGCGGGTGGTCCGCGAGTCATTCCTGGTTTTTATTTGGTTTTCCAACTCAAGCTGTAGCCGTCTCGTCTTCTTGGTGTCATCACTTGCAAATTTATTGTAGGCTCTGAGCTCGTCGCGAGTTGCGTTCTCTGGGAGGAGTCTTCCCTGTTTTACTGCATCTTTTACTCTTGCGATTGCCTCTTTTGATAGGTAGATTTTTTCAGTGGGTTGGTCTTGTCTTGCGGCTTCTGAGGCCGAGCGCCTGGTGTTTTCAGGTATGTCCTCGTGTCTTCTGGGTTCTTTTCTTGGTATGGTCCCTGGAGCGCCGAGGGTGACTGTAAGCTAGCCCGTGCCGTCAGGGTCACTATTTCTGTTCTTTGGGTGAGTTTCCCTATGACTGCTCGGGTCGTCCTCTCCGTCCTTGTCATCTGAGGTTGGCTCGTGGGTATCTTCCATGAATACTTGGAACAACATCTGGGTCGCCAGCTTGGTTTTCCCCTTCATCTGTTCTCGCTTCGCGGATGCTAAGCTTGCACGTCCGCGAGTGACGTCGTGGATCGGGCAGAGATGAGTTGCTCGAAGGACTCGCGAAGTTGCTGGGTGGGTTTCCCGAAGGTGGGGCGGGCTCCTCGAGTGGCCTGCTCAAAGGACCCGTGGAGCAGTCGGGTGGGGTGGCGCTGCCTTCTTGATCGAGATTTCCTTGGATGTTGTAGATGATTCAGGTGCTCGAGTGTCTTCTGTGAGGCGGAGGGTGCCCCAGTGGTTGGTGTGGATCTTGAGTACTCCGAAGGTCAGATCCATGCTTGCGCGATGGTCAGTGAAGACCGATCGCGTGATGGGAAGATGCGCGATGAAGCCAAGGGACTTGAATAGATCTGATTCTGATCGAGTCACGAAGTTGTCGAGTGCCGAGCGATCGTCGGGCCGTTGGTTGCTGGTGACGGGGCCGACGAGATCGTGATTCCAACCTGCATAATCCCCACGGTCGGCGCCAATTGACGAGGATTGACCTCGGCAAATCCCATGGTTGGGAACCCTGGGTTAGATCGTAGAGAAGATGTGCAGGTTGGCGATAGTCGTTGGCTAACAGTAGAAAGCACTTCCTACTCGATTGTATTATAATGGAGGCCATTACAGTGGAGGTCCAGGCGAGATCGCTCGGGACCGGTGGAGTAGTTGTGAGATTCGATGCCCTAGACGTGCCCTCTCCGAGCCTTTATGTACTAGTCTGGGTCGCAAGGAGTCCGTCTAGGTTTACAGAGAGGGTTTCCTAATCTATCTTTAATCTTGGACGTCAAGTCGCGGTTCCCATGATCCCCGAGGACTCCTTATGGCGGTTGCCTCGAGTGGGCCATATGTGGGTTGGTCGAGGCTTTCTGCGGGCCTTCTAGCTTGATACACACCAGGTACCCTCATCTGTAAGAGTCGCGGGGTCACCCCCCTCGTCACTACCCACCTGCTAAGATTATCCAATTGAGGAGTAATATTATCAATTTTAAGCAATTGGATAATGAACACGTTGCCCAAGCTTGGGAACACATGAAATCTATTGTTAAAAACTTCCCTAAACATGGTTTGACTACTTGGATGGTTATTCAGACTTTTTATGCAGGCTTGAACTTTACCTCGCGGAACCTGTTAGATTCGGCCGCAAGAGGAACCTTTATGTCAACAACACTTGGTGCTGCCACAAAATTATTAGATGAAATGATGACAAACTATTCCCAATGGCACACCGAAAGAGCTCCAACAGGTAGGAAGGTAAACTCCGTGGAGGAGATCTCCTCCCTAAATGAAAAAGTTGACATGATCATGAACTTACTTACTAAGCAAGCTCCTATTGATCCTCATGATGTTCCTTTGAATTATTTGGTTGCTCAAGAGAAAGTTGATGTTAATTTTATCTCTAGGAACAATTTCAATAATAATGCTTATAGGAGTAATTTTGGTAGCAATCCTAGACCGTTCCCATCCAACAACTATGTGAACAACAACACTTATCCTAGCACCAAAACCTCCACTTCTGAATTAGAGAGCATGCTTAAGGACTTTATCACTTCTCAAAAAGCCTTCAAAAAGAGTGTAGAAAAGAAATTATAAAAACTATATAGCCTCTCTTCGAAGGTTGACAACATAGCTCATGGAGTGGAATTTCTTAAGATTAGAACTTCTCCCCTTGAGGAGAGGAAAGCCACACCCATGAATGTTGTCCAAGTCCAAATTAATGAGAATATTAGAATGCGAGCCAAACTTAAGGATAGATGCGCTAGAGAAAAGGAAGAGGAAGATAGAATTAAGAGCCTTCCTATACACATTACTATCTCCACCATACATGTTGAGGATCTCAAAACTTTTAGCACCCAACACATCCCTAGTCCCACTGGACCTATTAATGGTGATGCTAAAACCTCAACCGTAGAACAAGAAGTTCCTATCAATCTAGAGACTACTAAACCTATGAGGTTAGATGACATCACCACCACTTTAATTAATGGTAGTGATCTTGATTTTGATAATTTTAGTCTCTCAGAAGTTATCACCTTTTTGCAAAGAATGGCTAAAGACCCCCACACTAGCACACTTAACATTGCCTTTACCGAGCATATTACCAATGCTCTTATCAAAGCTAGGGAGGATAAGATCAAACTTGAGACTTCCATCCCTAGGAAGCTAGAAGATGGTTGGGATCCCATAGTCAAAATTAAATTGAATAACTTATCTTGCTATGCTTTATGTGATGTTGGAGCTAGTGCCTCCGTTATGCCCAAAAGAATGTATGATATGCTTGATTTGAAACTTTTGATACTTGTTCTTTTGGTGTTCCGCTTTTTGATTATTCTGTAAAGAAACCTTTAGGAAGGATTGATGATGTGCTTATTATTGTCAATGATAACTATGTTCCCATTGATTTTCTCTTTATGGACATTGAATGTGATCATCCATGTCCAATTATTCTGGGACGTCCTTTTCTTCGCACCGTTGGTGCTATCATTGACATGAAAGAGGGGACCATTAGTTTCAGTTCCCCCTCAAAAAGGGAATGGAACACTTCCCTCGAAAGAAAATCAAGTTACCTTATGAGTCCGTTATACGGGCAAGCTATTCTTTTGATATTGATAAAACATGATCTTCTTGTATCATGCCTAGCTAAAAGGCATAAAAGAAAGCGCTTGTTGGGACGCAACCCAAGATGTTTTTATTTTCAGTTTTAGTGGTCTTGATGTTTGTTACTACTGTAGCATCATCATTGTATCTTTATTTTCCAAGCTTTGTGCCAAGTTTTAGCCTCCGATTGCAAGAAGTTCAAAAGTTGTGACATGATGTCCAGAAACAGATTCTATCCCCTTGACGGAAAAATTCGGCTAAAATCACCAGATCATCTTTTTGATCTGCATTGTGTTGACAGCCTGCTCTATACAATTGTCTTTCCTGTGTCTGTTCTGAGTTTTTTGATTTGAGTTGCAGAAGTGCCCCGAAAAAAATTATCTACTACATGTTGGTCAGCTTTTCACATATTCTGCCATGTTTTGCCTTTTTTCATTTTTCAAACCTTAAGCTTGCTTTTTATTTGCAATTTTTTTTGGAAATCTTGAGAAACAGTAGCTCTTCAACAATATCTTTATTTCCAATAGATAAAAATTATTTTATCATGGGTACTAACCACTCTAATCAGCTTATGATGAGTTTTGTATGAAGGGAGTTTTCAAGTATGCGAAGGAAGATGATAAAAGAAGATTCGGGAGTGTCAAGCGCTCAAGCTTGGGGATGCTCCCATGCACCCCCAAGAAATATCTAAGGAGACTCAAGAGTATAAGCTTGGGGATGCCCCAGTGCATCCCCTTCTCCATCAACAATCATCAGTTCATCCTTCTCCATACTATATTTATATTACTTCATATCTTATGTGCTATACTTGGATCCTAGCCTTCATTGCATGGGAGAGAAAGACGCTCCACTCCACCGTAGAACACAACATAGGCTTGCATGCTTATCTTTCTTTTTGTGTGTGTTCTATAGCTTTTCATAGCTGTTGTCATGCTTAGATCTTAGTTTTCATGCTTATATTTTTAAGAGATTTTGTTTCGGATGTTCTAGGAACTCTCTTAGCCTTCATGTTTATCCTGTTTAGAGAGTTGGTTTGTTGCATTGAGTTGTGTGTCTTGCATGAGTAGGTAATTAAGGTTGCTATTACAAGTGTAGTAGTAACATGCACTAGTTTTGAGGTATTCATTAGAGTAATGTTTGGACATCAAGGTGCCAAGATCTTGAGCCTATTAGTGATAGGTGTCGTATTTTGGTCAATCCGTGCTTATTTTCGAAAACTACAAAAATTAGTTGAGAACTCTAGCTACTAGATGGAATGATAACCTCTGGAGGGGTTGGAATATATAGAGTACCCTCACGTACCATGGGTCGAGGATGCGCAAGGATAACCAAACCCCCATACACTCCTCCTCGGGGTACTCGTCTCTTTGTGAACCTCCCGATTATATAGAGAGTTACCGATAATAAGTGCATAAGTTCTTCGGACCAATGCGAGAATTCGATTGTTGGCACTTCCACCTTCCCATATTTTGCTAGCCTCTTCGGTACCGTGCATTGCCCTTTCTCACCTTGAGAGTTGGCGCATACTTCGCCGCTGCATCCAAACCCTTGGCACGATACGCTTTGTCATCTTAAACCTCCTTATATCTTCCTCAAAACAGCCACTATACCTACCGATCAAGGAATTTCCATAGCCTTTCCGAGATACATTGCGATGGAACATCCACTATCTCATCACTTGATCTTCATGTCATACATGCTTTTGCTTTATCGAGGAGCCGCATTGTAACAACCCAGTTTTCACAAAAAATAAATTTTTTGTTTTCGGTGTGAATTGTTTAATTGTCTGATTTGTTTGCGGTGTTTGCATCCCCGATTTATCGAACGGCGATTATTTTTTCCCCCTCTTATCTCGTATCGGACGGAGACCGACCCTTGCCACCCTGACACTCGACCTTTGCGACACCGGGTTTCACCCGATCACCGTCGCGAAAACCGCACGAGACCAGCCGCAGCCAACGGAACGAAAAACCCCGTTTAATAATTAAACGGGTTATTTTATAGCGCACCGGAAAGTGTTCTCGGAACGGTTCCAGCGCGAGGTGAACGCCTCCGGCTCGACGCGCTGATCGCGCAGTTCGAAGTTTTACCCGAATCGGAGGTACTGCGGACCCCCGGCGGTCAGAAACGTAAAGACCGGACGCGCGAGAGCGAAATCGGGGATGTTTTTGCAAACTACCAGCCAACCGGGCTATAAATAGACCACCCCACCACTTAGGGTTTCCCTAAGCACCTAGCCAGCCTCCCAGATCTGAGTTTTACCCCAAAAATAGCCATTTTCGTAACCCCAGATCCAGATCTGTTTTCGGCCGTCCGATTTCGCGATCGGAGGGCTCAGTTTCATCCACGTCGGCCCAATTCTCTCTCTCCTCTCTCCTCCGTCCAGCTCGAGGCCGCCCGTGGGCTCACGGCCGCCGCCAGCGCGCGCCTCCGGCCGGAGCAGCCGCCCGCCGGAGCCCCCCCCCCCCCGCCGGACATCTCTCCCTCCTCCTCTCTCTTTTCCTCTCCCTCCCTCTCTCCTAAGTCCTCCCCCTCTCCTCTGGTAGGGACGCCGACGGGAGGAGCGCCGCCCGCGCCATGGCGCCCCAAGCTCGAGGCCGACGCCTCCCGAAGCCGCCGCCGCCCTCCGTCGCCGGGATCCGGCCTTCCCCGCGTCCGATCCGCCTTCCCCCGCGCCTGCTCCGCCCCTCCGCCTCGCTCCGGTCGCCGGAGGCCAGCCGGCCGAGAGCCAGCGCCGCCGTGGCCTCGATCCAGGAAGGGATCGAGCCGGCCTACTCCAACCGCCCTGCTGGTCCGCCGCCGGCCACATGGGCTGGGCCCAGCCAGCCTCCCAGCCCAGTCGGCCACCGAGCCCAAGGCGCCAGGCCTCCCAGGCCACTGTTGAGCCGCAGCCCATGGGTGAGGCCCGAAACTTTTTTTATCTTCTATTTTTTTTCCTTTTATTATTTCTGCTAAGTCCTGTGAACTGCTTGCTGTATTCATTTTTGCACGGTAATTTGCGAGTAATCCGTAGCTCCGATGAACGTGCCCCCAAAACGAAAGTTGCTCAGTTTTGCGTGCTCTAGCATTCGTATGTAGAAAGTTTTTCCGTTTGAGGCCGTCTAGATAGTTTAATTCTGCGTTGAAGTGGGCATCATGCCGTTAATTGCTAGTATTTCCTGTTAAGTGATGTTGTTAATATTTTGTTGCAACTTTGCATGATGATTGTGACTCATCCATGAGGCCTATTGCATTGATTCTTTCTCCTATGCGTTAAGAATCATGTGTACTTCATTTCCATGCTTTAACTTGTCATATTTGGGTGCTCTAGATATATTAAATCTTGCTCCAAAGTGGTGATCCTGATGTTAATGTGCTGCTGTGCTGAAAACTGTTATTTTGTTGCAATTTCGGTCGACGAGTGTGTCGCGACCGTTTATCGGAATTGAGTGATTCCAATTGCATATTGTTAAGCATCATGTCTACTTTCATTATATGTATTGCATTTTCATGATATGCTTGCTGTTCATATAGTTATTGAGCTCCAAATTTTCTATCCCGCTGTTTTTGACAGCCACCTCTGTTTTTCTCTAAGTCTGTAACGTTCCGATGTCATGTTGCATGCTTAATATCTTTTGATCTATGATGCCTATTTGCATGATTATTTTTGCCATGCCTTCCCTGTCATGTCTACTTCATTGCATATAATTTGTGAGCATGTTTGCATTCATTATTTTGTTTATGCATTGCTCTAAAGTGTGCTTCGTGATGTTGGCAGATTGTGCCCGTAACTTGTTTTGCTTATATCTTTTTAACCGTAACTCCGTTTGGGGTGTTCTTTATATGTAACTTGATTAGTTTTTCGTGTACTTTGTGTTTATGCTATTGTTTGTTGTGGTTAACCAACCTAAAATATGGTTTAGGGAAGAACAGTACCAAATCTTTTAATCATCGTGCGACACTTAGTGTATGCCATGTTTAGGGTTGTGCCTCACTTAAATTGTCTAGCATAGATAGTTTATTTTGTGCTTCACCTCTTGAACTGTTTGTGTGCTATGCCATGCTTGCTTGAGTTTCCATGTTAATAACCGTTGGTTGATCACCTGTAGCTAAGCAACTTGAACCACCGTAAACGTGCGGTATTCGTCATGTGTGACCGATACCCCACTTAAACTGTTAGTAACCGTTCTCGACGATAGATCCGTATCGCGTTGCTGTGTCGTGTGATGTCTTCTTGATCTTGTGTTGCCCCGTAGTAATAGAGTGCTTTCTCGTTGATTGCCTTCCAGTGTTTATCGTCTTGTGTGCTTCCGCGGGTACCTCTTGGAGACGATGCGAGCTTGCGATCCACTACACCTTTGGAACCCGACTTATCAACAGGAAAGGACTATACATTACTTATGATCCATTCTATTTCAACCAGCGGTTTGCATGCTAGTCTAGGTTAGGTTCGATGTTTGATCCTACCACATGTTTACAGCCTCTTCCAAACCGATACAGCCATGTCCCCTCCCAGGAAACCTTGTACTGCTATGTTACTATTGCTCGTTGCTCAGCCCCTGCTTAGTATGCATGCTTAGGATGCTACGATGTTACCCTTTTACTCCTTGGTTTTGGGATATCACATTATTATATTGTTGTTGATGATATGATTATTATAATGTTGACTATATTCGACGAAGGATGGAAGGTCTAGGCTATCCCGCCCCGATGCTTTGTTCCATTCGAGTCACCTAGGATCCGAGTTCCGGGTATTGGTTTTAAGACTGAGCGTGGCTAACCGCGTGTAGGATTTTATGGGGTCCCCTTTTCTTACCTATCTAGCTTCAAGCATTTCTAGTGGTGGCCCGAGCTGATTTTACCTTTTGAAACCGTGTGTGTGCTGGTGGTACGCCAGTAGTTTTCCAACCAACCCGGACCAGTGGGGACATGGTTTCCCTGTTGGTCCACCTTTGACCGGCGAGGGCCCGAGGCCTCACGTGAGGCGTCTCGGTAACCCAAACCCTGTTGAGACGGAAGAGTCCGATCCGAGAGCGTGGCCAGCTTTTGGATTGGTTGTCGACTCCCCGGGATCCATTCGGATTTGTTCGTTGTTAGTTAGAGGGACCTGTCGTTTCGGATCTCTTGGAACTAAATCATAAAATGGTTGCCTGTGATGGGTAGCAACTGAGAGATATGGGCGTGCGTGCGGAGCCTTGTAATGGGTAGTTGGTACACCCCTGCAGGGTTAAATCTTTTCGAGAAGCCGTGTCCACGGTTATGGACGACTTGAGACCTACTCCTTGTTCATAGACAACAACAGCTGAGATAATCTTAATATAACTTGATCAACGTGTGTGTGTGCCTTGACTGCTTCTTCTTCGTCGGGATGCGAAGAGGAGGACAAGGATAGGATAGGTGTTATGTTTGCGTAGTAGTTGATAGCAAGACTTGTTGGAGGCGATTCCTCATCGAATGCTTGGCTTCTTATCTTACTCTCTAGATCGTTAGCCACTTCATAAATGCTAGTGCGGCAGCAACCTCACCACTTACCACATCCTTACCGTAAACTACTAGTTGTCCTAGAATGACGAGTGATGAAGTCCTTGCTGGGTCAGATGACCACTACAGTTGGATGCTGAGTACCTCTGTACTCATGATACTACCCCCAAACTCTTTTCAGGGTTCTTGATCGACAACAGGTATGGTGACCGACGTTTCACGTGGATAATCGACGACGACTAGTTCGGCGGATCCCGACGGAGGGCCTGGACCCGTGTGGTTATGGGATCAATGTTTTTCTCTTTCCCAGTAGGCATTTGATTGTAGTCTGTACTCAGACATCTATCTTCCGCTGTTGTATTGTATTTGAGGCAGTTGTATGCCGATTATATGAGATGTTGTATCCTTGTATTTGTAATGTTGTGATATCATGTTGGAAATCCGGGGCATATGACTTCGTCATGTGCTTCGTCCCCGGATATGGATGGAAACATCTAGATCTGGAACAATACCGCATATCGGGCCTTACACGCATGCTAGTTGGGATTTTCCCTTATTATTGCTACATGGCGCGCTAGTATCATTGCATATCCTGCTATACTGGCTGAGGCATACATTTGCATACATCATGATAGTTTTCATTATTCTTTATGTTTGAGTACTTTTTGTAAAGTGTGAAGATCTTCTATATTCTTGTAAAATATAGAGTTTTGCCCTTAAGTGAGGAAAAGATCCCAAAGAGGACAAATTAAAAGATCCCAAAGAGGACAAATGGGAGATAAATAGAAAGAGCTAAAGAGGCCACAAAAATAGAATAAAATAGAAAAGAAATAAAAAGATAGAAGGGGGCAACACTACTATTCCTTTTTAAAGATCCACACTCGTACTCCATTGCTATACTTGTACTCCACGGAGATTATCATTCATGCATAACTATGTGGGGACCCTTACACTATAGAACTTGGCTGGCATATTTCATGGATGAGCCTCCTCAAATGAGCTCTAGGTCTTCACGAGCAATCAAGTTGGATGCACCCCCACTAGTTCCATTAGAGAGCTTACCTTATCTCATATGTGCATCCGTTGCATGGCAATTCCTACTCCTCACATCATATCTATCATTTGGCCTTTTCCCGCCTATGATTGTCCTCATTGATGTGAGCCTTTTGTAAGAGCAAAGTTTTGCCCCCGTGTGTTTTGGATATTGTTGGACAAGACAGTAGAGGAACTAACAATGTTTTCTAGTGTAAACAGTTGAATAGGTTCCTGAAGGACAAGCTAGGTGATAAAGCTTCAGGGAAGGTCTTCAAGTTATCGAAGCATTACCCCGTTTAGCAAAGCTTAATCACGGAGGATGACCCCCCAAAAATGAAGGTGTCCTGAAGCTCAACTCATTGATGGAAATTAAGAATACGGCGCAAGACTTAGATGTTTTTGTGTAGTTCTTTTTTCTGTTCTTTGAGTCATAGGACAAACCGTACTATCAAGAGGGGTCTTTAGTTTGTGGACACCGAAGTCATTGATAAAATGCTCAGATCAAATCCACACCTAGTGAGAAGCCAGAGCGAAGAAATCTCATGTGCACTAACTTAAGCTTCAGTAGCAAAGACTTCGTTCTTTGGCTTCTGAAGCAGAACTAAGTCCGTGAGTCAGCTTTACTTGTTCCACAAGTAAAGTTGCGCAGTGATTACAAATCCGACCGTTGTGGACACGTGTCAAGCTGTCACCTTGGGTCAATTTGGTCATTCCGCACCTCGGGATCGGCAACTATAAATACGCCGTCCCGTCCTCCATTTGCGGGTGGCTGCTCTGAGAATATTCCTGAGAGAGATTGAAGAGAGCACCCCAAAAACGCCACTGAAGCAAAACCCAGAACCCAGAATACTGAAGCCTAAGTCCCATTGATCTGAGTAGATTCGAGATGACTTAGGTGAAAGATTACTAGACTTTTTATCTTGGAGAACTGCAATTCTCCTTGATGGTTAGAGTGTTGTTCTCCAGAGAGCGAATAGTAATTGTCGCCTAGAAGTCCAGTCTGTCAAAGGTTTCGTTGATTCCCTCAATAATCAACCATGAGTGAAGAACTGACCAAGCGCAAGGAGTTTGGTGCAGTGGAGCAATGGATGGAGAGAGTTTTTCTCCAGGTGTTCAATCACCAGTCCCTCCAACCAGACGTAGCGCTTTGCAGAGCGTGAACTGGTCGAACAAACATCTCCGGGTCCCAGTTCATTTTACTTCAAGCATTTACCTTCTGTATTGCATTTGCTTCGTAGTTATGCTTCAATGTGTTTTGATTCACTGCATTTTGTTTCGCTTCCAGTTTTACTTCACTGTTCCGCCCTACTTATGCTTCACTTCAATAGTTTCAGTCGAAAATCTTGAAGTGATCATTCACCCCCTCCCCCTCTGAGCACATACTTGAACTTTCAATTGGTATCAGAGCTAGTCACTCCCTAAACTCTGTGTGTTTTGGATTAACCTCCTGGAGTGTCTTCAAGTATGTCTTTCGCAGCTATTCGCTCCGGCGAACCTATTCCTCTTTTCAATGGGAAGGACTACCCATACTGGAAGGACAAAATGAAGAGAAATATCATGGGTATCAATTCAGTTGCCTGGCAAGTTGTCTTGTATGGAGTCACAGTTGCCGATGAGAAGGCCATCACTCCTGAAGAAGCAAAACTGATTGATCTTGATTCTGAAGTTTGGGTTTTCATCACCAATCATCTGACACCAGAAAAGTATCATGAAGTGAAGAATATTCCTTCTGCCAAAGGTGTATGGGACTATCTTGAAAAGATTGGTGAAGGTGTTTCTACCCAGAAGGATGCCAGAATTGACACACTCCAAAGAAAATTCTATCGCTTCAAGAGAAACGAGGGCGAAAAAGTCAGCTCCATTTACAGCAGACTCACTGCTCTTGCTAATGAGTTGATTTCCCTCGGTCCTGATGACATTACTCCTCACTCAGTTGTAAGAACTTTGCTTCGCTCATTGGATGATTCGTTTGATCACATTGTGCTGATGATCAAGGAAAGAACTGATTTCAGACGTCTTGTTGCCGTTGATATTCTTGAGAGACTCAATACTTTTGAAATGGAAGAAGATGAGAAACGTGACATAAATGGCTCTCGAAGAAGATCACATGCTTTGAAAGCAAAAGCTTCGCGTCATTCTTCACCCGAAGTCAGTTCTTCTTGAGGTGTCGAATCTGATGATCCTGCAAGCATTGGAAAGGATTTAGCATTGATCATGAGACGCTTCAACCGCTTCCAAAGAAAAGGTTTTTCTTCACCGAAGAAGAGTTATTCTTCAAGAAGCTCAACTCACTCATCTCACCGCTCGTCCTCTAGAAGCTCTCCATCGAAGGACAACTGCTGCTACAAGTGCAAGAAACCAGGTCACTACATTGCTGATTGCCCTCTGTGGGAAGCTGAGAACAAATCAAAGCATTCGCTTAGAGACTCCTCAACCAAGTCCCACAGATCCTCTAGAAGGTATGAATCCAAGAGACATGATTCCATCTCGAGAAGAGAAAAGAAGAAAGATTCTGATGATGACAAGAGGAAGAAGTATCACAAGAAGCGTGAGGGTTCTTCATCGAAGACTCACTCGTCTCGACGAAGCAGTTCTCACCGTGCCAAGGCCTATCTGGGAAAGGAGATGAACTCTGAAGACGAAGCCTCTGGGTCCGAAGCTGAATCAGGCTCAAGGTCTGGGTCTGGGTCTGAATCAGATGTTGTTGCTGGTTTGGCATTCGCTTCAGCAGATGCTTCGACTAAAGCTTCGAGATCATTCTTCACCAACAACAGTAGTGAAGATGAAACTCCTGCATATTGCTTCATGGCCAAGGCGAAGGTATCTTCATCCAAATCTAACTACGATACTTCTGATTGTTCCTCATATGATAGTGATTCGAAGATAAGCTATGCTAAACTTGCTAAAATTGCTTCAATCCAACAAGATGAACTTGATTTGCTAAGCAAAACCATTAAGAAATCAGAAACTCTGTTGATCGATGAGATAGAGAAAGGTCAAACTTTAACTAATGAGCATGCATCTCTGAAGGAAAAGTTTGAAGAATTATCTGTTGGGGTTCGGGGCAGAAAACACAAATTTTTCCTTGACCTACGATACCCAATCCCAAGACCTATGCTATGCTGATGCAAGTAACGGACAGAGATAGATCACATACCAGTATGTAGTCCGTTAAGCGGGAAACGTTCCCGCATGAACGTGGTTGGTGTAGTCGTGCCGGCAATCCCCGATGCCGCGCAGATCCACGATGACTCCTGTAGCCACCCGATCCTTGCGGACCGTTGACGGGATTACGTCCCCGTCGGAACGTTGCTGATGAAGACCTCGCGATCCGGCCACGACGATGAAGTAGCACCACAAGTGTAGTTCCTCGCGGGATTATACACATACAATATACCCGACGTCCCTCCGGGCTCCGAACCAGTAGAGCAGCGGAAAGAAGATGGATTCGGATCCCGATTCCAGCAGCACGACGGCGTGCGTATAGTGGAGAAATCCCCAACCCAGAGCAGCCTCCAAACAAGGGGAGTCCGCTCAAAGGAAGGAGAAAGGAGGGAGAGAGATGAGAAACTTTTCTCAAAAATTCCTTGATTAAAAGGGCACCCCTACCCCTCCTTATATAGGCCAAGGAGGGGTGCCGCCCCTCCTCAACTTCCCATGTGGGACTAATCCCAAGGGGAGGGGGGTGGCGCACCAATAAGGGGGTGGGCCCCCTCATGGCGCCATGGCCCATGGGGGAGGACTCCCTCTCCCCCTAATGGGCCCTATGAGGCCCATATGCCTTTTAATTCATTTTTAATTATATTTAAATACATTTTAATATTTAATTCAGATAATTAAATAATAAAACATATATTAAACATTATTAAATATATTTTGAACCTTTCAAAATACCCAGAACAGCTTCCGGCCTTCATCGGAACAATTCCGGTCATCACCGGAACAATTCCGGTGTTCTCTCCAATTTCTCCGGTGATCCCGAATCAATCCTTACTGCGTCGAGTACCCTTAAGTGTAACACCCTACGGTCCGGGAAACAGCAGACATGATCGAGACAACTCTCATTGATCAATGACTAATCAATTGGACCTGGTTACAATCCTTGATAGCCCCTGCGCTTCCATCGAATGAACTTCAATCGCTGTTGGATCCGTTAACCGTGTGCCTGTTCCTTTTGTCCCATGGTACTTTGCTTGTCCGAGGTTTGATCATTGGTATCCAATATACCTAGTTCGTCCTCGTTCTCAACAAACAAGTTTACTCGTTCCCGTGATATTACAACTCCGTGACCTAGTCACACGTTTGCAAACTTTATGATGTAACATCACCGAGTGGGCCCAGAGTACCTATCCTTCACACGGATTGACAAATCCCGCTTTGATCTATTTGCATACTCATTAACCATCTATTTCGGAATACCCAAAGTGCACCGTTATGGCCAGCATATTTCAGTCAGGCGGTGGGATACAAATCAAAGTCTCCTCATAGATGACAATTACGTATGATCATTACGGTCAAAGGATCTGGTCACTACGTTATAGTTATCGCAATGTCGAACTATGTGACTTGATCACATCGCAACACTTCTGGTGGGTGTATGTCCATCATATCATTATCCAATGATACGACTCCATTGTCAACAGACGCCATTGTCTCATGATCAGGAAACCTTGATCATCAATCGCCCAATGGACTAGTATACTAGGGTTAACTAGGGACCTGGTTGTTTGTATACCACACCTGTATTAATGTTTCCGCTTAATACAGTTCTAACATAGTATCAAACGTATTATGAACTAATGGAATATGCTCGATAAAACATATTTTATTTGCCTCTAGGGCACATTCCCAACAGTCTCCCACTTGCACTAGAGTACAAATAAACTAGTTGCATTTTCTCTGGATCATAACTCCTTATTGATCATGCTTACCCGTGGAAGAGGTTGTATCAACGGTCTGGGTACCATTCAGAACCGTATGTCCTTTTGCAAATCATAATGTCACCTCATTTGACATTCCTTCATTATCCACTATAATGATGAGGTATATATATTTGGCGGTGAAGTGAGACTTCGTTTGCTGTGTCATAGCAATGACATCCGGTGGGTCACGCGGACTTTCCCATAGTCATGCACACTTGAAACTCACTCAATCAGAAGTCGAACTTCTTAAGCCATAATATAACTCCTGCTACTTCTAAAGCAGCCACATCAATGTAGATTCAATCCTTAGTGCATTGTATGCAACTTTGATGTCTAACCATGTTTCTTTCAACTTAGGCATTCATTAGTATGATATCTCAATTTTCTAGGTTAGTGTCAAAACTTGAACCAGCATAACATTTATGGTCAAGTCCACTATCCTTTTCAAATTTGAGATGTATCCTCAGTTCTCTCCAGACACTGAAGGATAAACTTAACTCTTTGTTCAATGATTTACTCATAAATCATATCACAACATGTTCTTACTACTAAGAACTTGGGTCACATTACGTCGAGTACAAAACTCTGGTTTTATATGAAAGAACCTATGACAAAGGCATAGAGGATCCAGCACATCCATTTCTTTCATTAACCATTAAGCATTGTTCTTGTACTGAGATTAACTCAATACTTCTCTTGGATATACAAGTAAGGACCACTTCTTGACTTGTCCCATTCTGAACTCCTTCAGAATCTTATCCAGGAAAGTATTACGACTCAATGTTCTTAAACACATATCTATCTTAATAGATCTTCAATGCTTAATACTTTATTCATCTTCATTTATGAACGATTCAAATAATCATTAACACAAACTGCACCATTCATAATATGTTATCCATATATGAGAATGTTATCATGCTCCCACTCAAATATGTCATGCACATATTAAGTTATAGGATAACACTCATATTGCTCCCACTCAAATATGTCAGCCACATATAAGACAAGGATAACATCCACATGGCTCCCACTTAGATATGTCAGACACATATTAAGTTCAGGATACTAACCACATGGCTCCTACTCAAATATGTCATTTACATATAAGGCTAGGATAATACTCCCATAGCTCCCACTCAAAATATGTCATCTACATATATCAAGTTTCAGGAAACTATTCAGCTCCCACTCAGTTTCATGCAAATGCATGTTTCCTCGATATTTTGGCTAAGTCCAAAATCCTTTGATCATTCATCAAATCGAGAATTCAGTTTACGAGACACTAGTATCCATATGTTTTTCCAAAACCTTCTGGTTGTACCAATTACAACACTTCTTCAAATACAGGATTTGAGGAAGTCACGGTATTGATAACAATCCTGGATCAATCGTAGTGAATATCCCTTTGACTCAAGCATTGCTACACATTGTAGTCAACCCATTGAATTTGTCAGAAACAATCTTTGTGACAAACCAATCTTGACGTCCCTTTGATGTTCACATTTATTCCTCATAACTCTGAAGTTATTGTGAATATCAAGTAACCTCCTTACTTGATAAGATTCAAGAAATCTTAAATGTAACTCAACATAGGATTTCATGACTCATAGTCATATCTCGTACTTAGGTCCACCATCGCTTCTTTGTAGTTCGTAGGAATGTCTTGTTCCATTAATCATGACAAGTGAATCATGAATATCATTTTGCACCAGGGGCAAATATACATTCTTGAATCCTACCTTTCTCAGTAAAAGCTCCCTTCAAAACATCATGATCTTCATCATTAGTTTCTCCTCTTATTGTAGAGCCTTGCTTCCGGAACATATTCCGTTGCACTACTCTGACATTTGGAGGCAAGGTCAATTACCTTGGTTGAACTTTCACTTTTCTTCCATTACCACATTTATCAAGAACAATTCTTGACAAACACCAAACATAGCAATACAAGTTTTGCTCCTTTTGGTTCTAGTTGTGGAAGATGCATCCATAGTTGTCTAAGGATACACTACAAAGATAATTTATCTTACATAAATCAAGCTTCCTAGAAACCACAACACACCATGACATATATAGTGTTGGTTTCCACGAACTCAGATGGTTCCCTATGCTGAAGTGAGTGTTTGCATATTAAATTAATAACTCTAAACAATAATAACGTAACTTGGTAAGAGATAACTTAGACCATACACTTTTTCATAGAATATGATCACAATGTTCATGCACGTCAATCATATTGAAGTGTCTCAAGACATTGCAATTTGTGGAACAACTTTCACACAAGTCTTTATGCCCAAGACTAACTCAAAACATTTGTCACTTTGATCAAATCGTAGAGACTTGTCTTTCTTGTTAATTTAATATCCATTTTTACTCTGAAATCCCTTTTGATCATATCAAATTATTTCAGACTCATGTTTCATTAGTGAATACAAATATTCATCTAAGTCCACATACAAAGTTCACGAAATAATGAAATTCACTACATGCTGACATACGATACATCATAATGTATGATACTCAACAATCAGTACACATTCCGTTTTACCAGAATGCGAGGTTTTAGTCATCTCACCTCAGAGGCATGGTTTGCATATGTCAAGAGATCAAGTATCTTAAGACATCATCATACCATTCATGACTTAAACTGTAGTGTCATTATTAAGCCTGGATATTTCTTGGCATTACAATATTTCTTATAAATGATCAAACAACTATCATCAATATAAGAATAGCTCATTCATAATCGTAATGTGACCATAATAGATATCATTCATAAAAGGAGAACAACTGACTTGTTTCTCACTAATATGAATAATTGTCTTCGCGAGATGCAAGACACACTAATAAAGTCCTCATTCAAACGATCATAAAATTTATTCATATATTAATCAATTGATAGATGTAGAGGGAGAGTGTTGTCGACCATCAACTATATTGATTGCCGTCAGCACACATTGTCACCTCATACCTTCCAAGCCACTCTCAAGCAGTGAGTTCAAGCATCGAATACTTAATCAACCGCAATTAGTGTTTCGTGGGAAAGACATTTATAACTCGTATATCAAATATACTTTCTCCGTCAATGACCATTCCTGCATTGGTTCTACTCTTAAAGTTCTTAACTTTAACCATGACCTCATGACAGGTGAACGATTCTCCTTCATGACATAGTCCAGACATGGTCTTTGTAACTAGGAGGAAGCGGATGTAACTCCCTAGTTATCGCAAAGTAACCAGTCATTCAGTAGTCCAAGTTATACACAAGGTGTTTCATGTATCTTATACATTTTCCAAGTGACTTTCTCAGCAGGCTGTTACTTCCACCAAAGTTGAAAGAAACCCCGTCCATATATTCATATTCCATTTCTCTGATTTGTGACCAAGTGCTTTCAAGTTCACCTAGCACGTCATACATGTTGGTTAACATGCATTCACAATTCAGACTCATAGAATGAAGTATGGTGTATTGGACAGTCATTCATAAGTGACGGTGAGTACGATACTCATCATCATCTTCCTTGAATACGGAGTTATCAGGTGTATCTCCTAGCAGTTCTTCGTATTATGTTTAACAAGTCATTACTAACGAGTATGTCTCTAATGGTGTTGGTACACATCAATGAAGTAAGACCCATTTACCTTAAGTTCTATCATACTAAAAGAGCCATAGTTCTAAACATTGGTATGACGTTATCTACAATGATATTTGCAAAGACATGAAGATTAAGTTCATAATATTGAGTTCATGTTTCAAAAACAATTCTGTTACTCCCACTCAGACAAACATCCCTCATAGTTTGTTCTAAGTGATTACACGATCCTTGAAGAACATACCTCCCCCGTGTGACACGACCATCAGTATGTTGTTCAAGGTAGGCCATCATGCCAATCACATCATCTATGTGACTCATGCTCGACCTTTCGGTCTCTTGTGTCCCGAGGCCATGCCAGGCTCGCCACAATAACCTTAGTGAGTATATGCTGCGTATGCAAGGCCATGTTTCTGGACATGCTAGGCTTGCTCCACCCATCTCTTGTGAACGTAAAAATGTTTGACACCCGTGTGACACGTGATGCCTCCATAATGAAGAACTTTCTAGATGGTGCTTCACTAAGGAAGGACACTTTGTTGGATTAGTGAGGGATCATCCTATTATGCTACTGTCGTATATCTAACATATTAGCAAAACAGGATGCAACATAAATCATACATGCTATGATTCCCCCCGACATGCAAATTAAAGTTGAAAACGCCTTTCTACTTTATCTTTTGCAAGTTTTACGTGGCTTCTAGGGGTTTCGAGAAAAGAACCGCTTTCTATCCTGCGAAAACAAGCCACAACACCAATCCCGCAATTGTCTCTATTACACCCCTGTCGGGGCCCTCCGTTGCAAACATCTTCGCATCGCTAATGCAGAGAGACAGACACCCCCCAGCCACTTTATATGGTACAAGCCATATGTCAAGCGTGGAACCAGTCTCGTGTAAACGCGTAAGGTCGGTCGGGGGCCGCTTCATGAAACATTGCCGCAACGCTAAATGAGTACACGTGAGAGGGTAACAATTGAGAATTTATGCCCACATACTAGATGTGTTCTATCCGTACAATACATCTATGCATAGCCTTGCTCATGCTACCACTGTTGGGGTTCGGGGCAGAAAACACAAATTTTTCCTTGACCTACGATACCCAATCCCAAGACCTATGCTATGCTGATGCAAGTAACGGACAGAGATAGATCACATACTAGTATGTAGTCCGTTAAGCGGGAAACGTTCCCGCATGAACATGGTTGGTGTAGTCGTACCGGCAATCCCCGATGCCGCGCAGATCCACGATGACTCCTGTAGCCACCCGATCCTTGCGAACCGTTGACGGGATTACGTCCCCGTCGGAACGTTGCTGATGAAGACCTCGCGATCCGGCCACGACGATGAAGTAGCACCACAAGTGTAGTGCCTCGCGGGATTATACACATACAGTATACCCGACGTCCCTCCGGGCTCCGAACCAGTAGAGCAGCGGAAAGAAGATGGATTCGGATCCCGATTCCAGCAGCACGACGACGTGCGTATAGTGGAGAAATCCCCAACCCAGAGCAGCCTCCAAACAAGGGGAGTCCGCTCAAAGGAAGGAGAAAGGAGGGAGAGAGATGAGAAACTTTTCTCAAAAATTCCTTGATTAAAAGGGCACCCCTACCCCTCCTTATATAGGCCAAGGAGGGGTGCCACCCCTCCTCAACTTCCCATGTGGGACTAATCCCAAGGGGAGGGGGGTGGTGCACCAATAAGGGGGTGGGCCCCCTCATGGCGCCATGGCCCATGGGGGAGGACTCCCTCTCCCCCTAATGGGCCCTATGAGGCCCATATGCCTTTTAATTCATTTTTAATTATATTTAAATACATTTTAATATTTAATTCAGATAATTAAATAATAAAACATATATTAAACATTATTAAATATATTTTGAACCTTTCAAAATACCCAGAACAGCTTCCGGCCTTCATCGGAACAATTCCGGTCATCACCGGAACAATTCCGGTGTTCTCTCCAATTTCTCCGGTGATCCCGAATCAATCCTTACTGCGTCGAGTACCCTTAAGTGTAACACCCTACGGTCCGGGAAACAGCAGACATGATCGAGACAACTCTCATTGATCAATGACTAATCAATTGGACCTGGTTACAATCCTTGATAGCCCCTGCGCTTCCATCGAATGAACTTCAATCGCTGTTGGATCCGTTAACCGTGTGCCTGTTCCTTTTGACCCATGGTACTTTGCTTGTCCGAGGTTTGATCATCGGTATCCAATATACCTAGTTCGTCCTCGTTCTCAACAAACAAGTTTACTCGTTCCCGTGATATTACAACTCCGTGACCTAGTCACACGTTTGCAAACTTTATGATGTAACATCACCGAGTGGGCCCAGAGTACCTATCCGTCACACGGATTGACAAATCCCGCTTTGACCTATTTGCATACTCATCAACCATCTATTTCGGAATACCCAAAGTGCACCGTTATGGCCAGCATATTTCAGTCAGGCGGTGGGATACAAATCAAAGTCTCCTCATAGATGACAATTACGTATGATCATTACGGTCAAAGGATCTGGTCACTACGTTATAGTTATCGCAATGTCGAACTATGTGACTTGATCACATCGCAACACTTCTGGTGGGTGTATGTCCATCATATCATTATCCAATGATACGACTCCATTGTCAACAGACGCCATTGTCTCATGATCAGGAAACCTTGATCATCAATCGCCCAATGGACTAGTATACTAGGGTTAACTAGGGACCTGGTTGTTTGTATACCACACCTGTATTAATGTTTCCGCTTAATACAGTTCTAGCATAGTATCAAACGTATTATGAACTAATGGAATATGCTCGATAAAACATATTTTATTTGCCTCTAGGGCACATTCCCAACATTATCCTCTCGGCATGATCTTCTTTCAGTTGATTATGAGAAGCTTACCTATGAATTTCTTCAGAGGAAAATGGATCTCGAAAGACTGAAAGAGGCTCATGAAGAGTTGGAAAATGTCAATCTCTCTCTCATGGCTCAACAAGGTTCTGAAGCAAATCATAAAAATGATTCACCTTGCTTAACCTGTCTAGAACGAAGAAAAACTGATTCCAAAGGCAAAGCTCCTATTATTATTGATGATACTAATGCCTCGGATGAGGAAAATCCTGCTGTTACCGAGGAACTCCTCAGGTTGAAAAACTTATTTGAAACATGCATGTTCAAAAGTGTGCAAGGTCACCAGTATCTTTGTGATATCCTGAGGAAGGCTCTCCTTCACAGGAATCCCAGGAATGAAGGTGTTGGTTTCGAGAGAAAGATAAAACCTGATGGCACCTATTGGGAACCTGAGCAGTATCCTAAAATTGTTTGGGTCCTAGCGAAGGAGAAACCTATTGATATTGCTAACCTTTCAGGTTTCGACTGCAAAATGAACAAAGCCATTGTGGATGAATCACTTGATTCAGACTACAAGCTCATTAAAGACGAACAGGGAAAGGTCACTCCTGAGTATGTTGGCACTCCTCCTAAGAATGGCTTCTATAAGAGGCAGATATGGGTGCAGAAAGCACTTGTGGAAAAACTGCCTGCTAACCATACTATGCAGGGAAAGCCTTCGGTACCACCGAATCATTTCTATTCTCTAGAAACGAGAAATGATTCACTTGTGCCCGAATCAAATGTTCCGCAGAAGCAATACTATCGCACTGGTCGTTATACTTATCGTCCTCATGATAACAATACTAAGATTGCATATGCTCATTCTTATCCTAACCATTCACAGAGGACTTACATTTATGGTGTGCTTGATGGTACACCGAAGCAATACACTCCTGTTCGCTTTAATATTGCTTCAACCAGTGCTTCAGCCTCTTCTCAGTCACCTGCTCGTTTGTGGGTGGTTAAGAAGAGCTAATTCTTCTGCAAGGCTATGTCTCCGGTGGATCCGAATGGGTCATGGATAGTGGTTGCACAAATCATATGACCGGAGACAAGGAGTTATTCACCAAAGAAAAATTATCTCAATCTTCTCAGAAGTACATTACCTTCGGTGATAACAACAAGGGTAAAGTTTTAGGTTTGGGTAAGGTTGCCATATCGAAAGCTAAGCACATTGACAAGGTTATGCTAGTCCAATCACTTGGATATAATCTTATGTCTATTTCGAAGTTATGCGATATGGGTATGCTTATTCTATTTTCTTCTTTGCGTTGTGTTGTCTTTTCACAGGATGACTATACGTTTGTCTTCGAGGGTTACCGAAAATGAGATTTATACATAGTTGATTTTTCTTCGGGCCCTACCGTATCCACATGCTTAATGGAAAAAGCTTCATCTGGTTGGTTATGGCATCGAAGACTTGGTCATGCAGGGATGAGAAATCTTCATAATCTAGTGAAGAAGAAGCATGTTATTGGCCTTAGCAAAGTAAAATTCGATAAGGATCGTCTCTGTAGTGCTTGTGAAGCTGGTAAAATTACGAAGAAACATCATTCAGCGAAGACTATCATGACTACTACTCGACCTCTTGAATTGCTTCATATGGATCTTTTCGGTCCTCAGAATTATGCAAGTCTGGGAGGAAACAAATATGGTCTTGTTATTGTTGATGATTTTTCTCGATATACTTGGGTTTTCTTTCTGGATGACAAGAGCAAAGTTGTTGAAATCTTCAAGTCATTCGCTAAGAGAGCTCAAACAGAATATGAATTATCTCTGAAGCATATCCGAAGTGATAATGGAACTGAATTCAAAATACTCATATTAAAGATTTTCTTGATGATCATGGTTTTACTCATGAGTTCTCTGCTGCTTATACACCTCAACAGAATGGTGTTGTTGAAAGGAAGAATAGAACTCTTGTTGAAATGGAAAGAACCATGCTTGCTGAATACAAGAGACCTATCAGGTTCTGGGACGAAGCAATTAACACAACTTGTCATATCATCAACAAGGTTTACCTTCACAAATTTCTGAAGAAAACTTCACATGAGCTTATCACTGGTAACAAACCAAATGTTTCGTATCTTAGGGTATTTGGTGCTCCTTGCTTTATTAGAGATATGAATCATAGCTCCAAATTTTCCCCTAAGGCACACGAAGGTTTTCTTCTAGGATGTGGCTTAAATTCTCACACTTACAGGGTGTATAACTCTCACTTTGGGAAAGTTATGGAAACTGTAAATGTGAGGTTTGATGAAACTAATGGCTCTCAAAAAGAGCATTTGCCTCATGATCTAGATGAACCTCCACTTGATGAAGTGATCAGGTCCATGGCTATTGGAGATATTCGCCCTCTTGAAGCCAATCCTCGTCAAGCTAATAGGGATGATGATGGTCCAATGTTCCCACACATAGCCCGGGGCGCTGGAGATCAACATCCTGAAGCTAATGATGAATAGGACGAAGAAGAGCAGGGGAACGAAGGAAATGCTAATCCTGAAGGAAATGCTGAAGCTGAAGGTGAAGCTGATCCTGAAGCTGAAGGTGAAGCAGACCCTGAAGCAGAAGCAGATCCTAAAGCAGAAGCTGAGCCTGAAGCAAATGATTCAACTTTATCAAGAGTTCGAAGAAGAGTTGATGTTGATTCGATCCTTGAAGGAATTCATCAACCAGGTCGTCCCACAACTTGTTCTCGTACTCGCTTGGCTAACTTCTGTGGAAACTTTTCGTTTGTCTCTATGCTAGAACCTTCAAAGTTTGATGAAGCCATGAAGGATCCAGATTGGTTAACTACTATGCTCGAAGAACTTAACCAGTTCGAGCGAAACAAAGTCTGGTCCTTAGTTGATAGACCTGATCCCACGAAGCACAACATCATTGGTACAAAGTGGATTTTTCGCAACAAGCAAGATCAAGATGGTATAGTGGTAAGAAACAAATCACGATTGGTAGCACAAGGCTACAACCAAATCGAAGGTATCGATTTCGGCGAAACTTATGCTCCAGTTGCTCGTCTCGAATCCATTCATGTTATGCTTGCTTTTGTCAATTTTAATGGTATTCTACTTTATCAAATGGATGTGAAAAGTTCTTTTCTTAACGGAGAAATCGAAGAAGAAGTGTATGTTATGCAGCCTCCAGGTTTTGAAGACCCAAAGAAACCGGACATGGTGTACAGGTTACACAAGGCCCTCTATGGGTTGAAGCAAGCACCTCGTGCTTGGTACGACACATTGAAGGACTTCCTTCTGAAGAAAGGCTTCAAACCAGGAACAACAGACCCAACACTTTTCACTCGATCTTATAATGGTGATTTGTTTGTATGTCAAATATATGTAGATGATATTATTTTTGGCTGCACTAACACTGAGATCAGCGAAGAATTTGCCAAAATGATGTCGAAGAAATATGAGATGTCAATGATGGGTGAATTGAAGTTTTTCCTTGGACTTCAAATTCATCAGCAGAAGAATGGCACCTTTATTTCTCAAGAAAAATATCTCAAGGATTGCCTGAAGAAGTTTGGTCTTACTGATTGAAAAACTATTAAGACTCCAATGCCTACCAATGGCTTCTTAGATGCAGATGAGAAGGGCAAAGCCTTCGACCAGAAGAAATATCGGTCTATGATTGGATCTCTTTTAAATCTTTGTGCATCTAGACCTGACATTATGTTTTCAGTATGTATTTGTGCTCGTTTTCAGGCCAATCCTAAGGAATCACACCATACCGCTGTAAAGCGAATTCTTCGGTATCTTGCTCACACACCAACCTTGGGCTTGTAGTATCCCAAGGGAGCTCAGTTTGATCTCATTGGCTATTCTGATTCAGACTGGGCTGGTGATCGTGTGGATAGGAAATCAACTTCAGGGACTTGTCATTTCCTTGGAATATCACTTGTGTGTTGGGCTTCAAAGAAGCAAAATTGTGTCTCAATATCTACTGCTGAAGCTGAATACATTGCTGTTGGGTCATGCTGTACTCAGATTCTTTGGCTGAAGCAAACGCTGAAGGATTATGGTATTCATGTGAAGAAAATTCCTCTTCTATGTGATAATGAGAGTGCAATCAAAATTGCTCACAATCCTGTGCAGCACTCTCGCACGAAGCATATTGACATTCGCCATCGTTTTCTTCGTGATCATGTTCAGCGTGAAGATATTGTTATAAGTCATGTCAGAACTGAAGATCAATTCGCTGACATATTCACGAAACCATTGGATGAGAAAAGGTTCTGTGCACTAAGGTGTGAGCTCAATATATTGGACGCACACAATGTTCTGTAAGATCGAACCTTTTACTCCTGTATATATTCATTTACTTCGTTGCCTACCTTTATGGTTTCGTTCTTTGATTTTGCTTCATCTTTTCTTGTATTTTATTTCGCTTGGATTTAGTCCTCTATGCTTATCACCTTTTGCTTCGTTTGGTTTTTCTTCGAGGTGATAAGTTTTGGACCCTACCCCTTCTATTCTTCTTCGTTCTTATCCTGTCTGTCCAAAATGGGTGAGCACAATTGAAACGGAAAGTATTTTGCTTCGAACATCATTGAGTTCCGAAAAAAATGCTTCCAATTTTTATCGAAGTTTTACTCAAGTCGAAGACATATTCTTCGTTCGTTGAGATCCCATCAAATCCGGGTCGTTGAGATTATCTCGCGATTCGCAACGAAATCCTCGCCGTAGAATCCGGAGAGACGGTCGCTGGGAGCCGTCCGATCAGATCTGACAACTCCTGTCAGACCTGCCTATATAAGGCACCCCCCAGCGAATCCATGTCATCTCCTCATTCTCATCTCTCCGGAACCCTATCGCTCCCGAGCGCTCCGCCGAGCTCCTCGTCTCCGTCGCCGTTCTCGCCGCTTCACTGCCGGAAGAGCGCCGCCGTGGACTTCGCGCCTCCGTCGAGATCCTCCTCTGCTCATCGTCGCCGTAGCTGCTCGACACCACCGAGTTAGGGTACGCCGAGCCCGCGATCCAATCTCTGTCTCTCTCTGTTCATCTTTGTCTAGATTGTATCCGAGCTCTTAGTCCTTTTGTTGGATGATTTTCTTAGGTTTCTTTGATCCGTTGGATCTTTTGCTCGCTTGGGAAACTTGTTTCTGCTAGCCAAAGATTCCCATCTCAATTCAGGTTAGAAGCTGGGGTAAGATGTTATCTGTTCTATGTTAGGGTTTGTTATTCAATTGATATTGCAAAGTCTAGCTCAGAACAGATTGAATATCTCTCCCTTATTCGACACTGAATCTCTTGTCAAAACCTTTTGTTTTTTGGTCAAAACTTTTGCTGGTGCTCATTCCATACTTGCCTCTTTCCCTGACAACCTTATGCTTTTCACAGGATGTCTGAGGATTTAGGCTTCGGGAATGAGTCCCCAAATCTTGATCACATCAACGAAGTAGAACAGTCTGCTCCGAAGAAGAAAGGTGGCAGAACCAAGGAAACCAACAATGCTCGAGGCATCCCCGAATCCATTCGCATTGATCTTGGATATGATACGCCTCCTGGAGAAACCAGAGATCAACGCAAGATTCGCCTGCAAAACATTCGCCGGTACTGGGCTGTCAGATGGTACAAGTACAAAAGCATCCCTGACTGGAAGTGGGCTATGCAATTTGCCTTTAGTCCACCCTATCAATATACTTCGGCCATGTGAAGTCAGTACACCGAAGAAAATCGTCATTTATACTACCCAGTTCCACCCAAGGTCCCTCACCCCAATACTCTTAAAACTCCTGATGACTACCCTGATGAGCAAAAGCGATTGAGAATCTCTGCTGAGAAAAAGAGACTCAAGGAAGCCAAGAAAGCTGCCAAGTTGGCTGAAGCTGAAGCCCATGATGTTGGGCCTAGCTCGAAGAAGAAGAAGAAACTGAAGAAGAAATATGCTTCTCCTCCTCATGCTTCCACAGATGATGAAGAGAAATCCAGACTAGAGAAAGCTGCTCTGGAAGATTCAATGATGGACGAATCAAATGTGGCTGCTGACAACGAATCTAAATCTGAAGCAGATGATGAATCAGATCCTCCTCCCCCCAAGAAGCAAAGGCTTCGGATTCCATTGAAGAAGAAGCCAGGAGAAAAACCTGCTGCAAAGGGTATTAAGTTTGAAGACTCCAAGGATAAGCCCTCTACTCGCCCCACCATTCACCTATGAAACTTGGTGGTTGCGAAGCCCTTGGCCTCCAAGCCACCGGCTGATGCTCTCAACACTGAGAGGCGATCAAAGCAGAGGCATGACCCTGCCAAGCAACAAACTGCAAAGGCTGCTGCACCAGCGAAGCCCAAGCAGTCTGCCCCACCAAACCCTTCAGCGAAGCGAAAGCTCACTGAAGAAGAATTGAAACAGAAAGACCTCGCAGAGGCACTTGAGCGAAACATTCTCGCCAGAAGCGCTGCCGAAAAGAAGAAAGATGAGTAAGCCGCACGGAAGCAAAAGGAGTTGGACTCCGCTAGATTGGCTGCTGAAAAGGCTGAGACGAAGCGCAAGCTCGCCGAAGCCGAAAAGAATGAAGAGAAAGCTGCCGCTGAAGCCAAACAGCTGGCTGAGCATGAAGCAAAACGCAAGGCCTCACTAGAAGGCCTCAGGACAAAGAAAGCTGAGAAAGTGGCTAGGGCTAGTCTGAAAAAGCCCGTTGTTGATATGACTCCCTCCAATGAAGCTATTCCATCGATGCAGAAAGGCATATCTTTGCCTGAAGCTCAAACTGAAGCTGATCGCCATTGTGAACATCAGTTCCCTGACCCACGTGAAGGCGAACTATGGGATCAGTTGGGCATAACAGAAGCCCTTTGGGAGAAGTGTGCTGCTGAAGAGCCTGAAGCTGTTGATCTAGGAGAAGTTTATATCTCAAGCTCCATCGAAGCAATGTTCTCCACTATGATTAGTCAGCTGAAGGATTTGCATTCTAGAGATAAATCTGAAGTTACAAAGATTCACAACTATCAGAAGCGCGCTGAAACTGAACCTGATGAAGAATTCAAACAACACGCATTGAAGTTGCTTCAGCAAGTGACAGATGTCAACACCACCACCAAGTATAACATCAAAATCTTCAGGGGAAAGATTAAAGCCGTTGTCGATGAAATGGTGAAGACCCATAATGCATCCATTATGGAAAGGGATTCCCGGAAGCGCAAGGCTTCGCAAGAAGCTGAACCAGCTGTTGCAAAACCTGTTGCTGCCAAGGCTGCTGTTTCAAAGGCTTCGGACCCTTCTCCAAAGAAGAAATCTACCAAGAAGAGGAAGATTACTTTGGCTTCAGCTGCTGACATGGACACCAGTGATGAGCAGCCGAAGGAAATTCCTGAAGTAGTTCCCACTCCTGCTTCGAAGCCAATGCCTGCCCAGTCCATACCAAAACCCTCAGCTCCACCCACCAAAACCCCCACACCTCCTCCTACCATATCCACTCCCAAACCAACTCCACCACAAAGAGCTCCTACCCCAACTCCAACACCTGCACGAACTCCCGCACCCATTCCACCCCGTGCACCCACACCCATCCGTGCTCCAACCCCCGAACCGCAAAGGACTCCCACACCACCAGCTGCTCCCGGATCACCTCCATCACCTCCCCATGAAGCAAATATACCCTCTCCAACCCACTCCAGAACCCGTGGCACCCGAGATTTTCCCCTGCCAGAACCGCTCAAGAGTCCGAATCTCATGCGCCTCACACCGAAGCACATGAAGACGAAGGCGAACAAGTTCAGATACTGAATCTTTCGCAAGAGCAAGCACTCATAGTCGCTCAAACTGCTGGCCCTTCTAGAGCCAATCAAATTGCTCCTCTACAAGGTTTCGCGCACATTCGCGCCTCTGCCAAGACACCCAGCTTGAATCAAATTACCCTCGTGAAACTTTTCCTATCTTCAAGGGCGCTGGTTATTCTTCAAGGCATGGTCCGGATTTCAATTTGGAACAACATCAGAAGCGTCACCGATTCTTTGGTGTCAGTACTTATGCTTCAGCTCGCACTGCAGATGATCTTCGTTTCTGGACTGCAGAGCAACAAATTCTATACACCAAAGTCATCTGTCAGCAAGGAGTTCTGTTTAGGCACAAATATCTGGATATGCGAAGTCTTTCCACTGCCACGTCCTTTCAGAACATCACCGAAACCATTGAGAATCAGAATCTGACTCGGCTGTTTGCTTTAAGCACTCCCTTCAATTCTGAACTCATCAAGCAATTTTATGCCACTCTTTATGTTTCGGGTGATGCCAATGAACCCAGCTCATGGACGCTGGAATGGATGATCCAAGGTAAAATCTTCAGAATGTCTTCATCCGAATTCATGGAGATTGTCAATATTCCAAGGCATTCTGGAGTCCAAGAAAAGATTCACTTCGAACCTGATCTAGCTGAAGAAGAATTTTCTACTCTGTTGGATACTGAAGTCTCTGCAAACTACTTTCCTGAAAACATTCGCCCGAAGCATTTGAACTTCATCTCCGGGACTTGATTCTACATCTTGTCCAACTCTTTGATTCCATTGAGTACTGCTTCAGAAGAATAGAATATTTATCCAGAGACAAGGCATGCAATTATGAAGCTCACTCATGGTCTCATCTTTGACTTTGAAGACTGCTTCATTCGGAACTTGGTTCATGCAGCAGAGCTGCCATTCACACTGAAGCCTTATGCTCCATGGTTCCAAGTTGTCTGCGATTATGGAAGGAATGAAGACTTTGTGGCTCGCCATCATCCGAAGCTTTTCCTTCAACCAGTGCGTGACACTTTGGAATTGCTGAGGAATCCCAATGATCCGTTTGCCACATATGTTGGCGTGCGACATGAAGTCAATGAGCGAAACTTATCCAAGAAATTCCAGAAACACTGCCACCACATTGAAGTTAATCTTCGGTCGCAGCAAATGCTTGAAAACTACATTGAAGCCAATCAACGCCAGATGCAATTTCTTGCTGATGAGATCAACCGCGTTGGCAACATTGCGCTCAATAACAATCAATATCTGCGTGTTCTCAAATGTCATTCCTTGAAGGGGCTCCGGAAATTCAACTCTGTCAAAGGCCTTCGTAAAGATCGCATCTACAAAGAGTATGAGCACCTCCAGCAAAACTTTTCTCGTGATGATACTGTGGACCGCCCGAATCAGAAGCTCCCTCTCCTGCACAAGATTGATGAATTCTTCTTCGTCAACGAACCAGAACCCATCAGGCCTGACACCGTCTCTGAGAACGACTCCATCACATCAAAGGATGACGAAGGCCTCGACGACAGCGACCTCAACATCAACCTCATCACCCAGACGCGCCACGAAGCCATTCCTTCGTCTTCTTCCGAAGAAGAATCCTCTGGCGATCAATCTTCGTCGGATGAGTCTTCGTCAAGCTTCGCTTCGTCGGGTTCCCAGGGTGATGATGCCGCGTAATAGATCTCTCGAACCTCTTCCCAACGTTTTGTCCAATCATTGACAAAAAGGGGGAGAATGAGGGCATCGATGAGTTAGATTTGCATCGGGGAAATGGATTTTGCTATTTTCTTTTGCTTCACTTGGTTAAGTTACAACAAACATTCAATTCTCTTCGATTGGGTTGTAACTTAAGTTTAACTTTGGTCTTGCTACTCCTGTGCTACGCTTAAGTTTTAATAACCCCTTTTCTTGCAAGTATTGCTTCGTATCTTCTATCTTGCAGGTGGTTATTATTTTCTAAGTCACAGGTCATTGGAAGCAATTGCATATATTCCTGGATATATATCTTCAAATGCAATTGTATTCGCTAAGATATTTGTTTTGCTCTCCACCGAAGAAATTACTCTCAAGCATTAACTTCGATTATATAAATCTTTGACGCTTGCATTCAGGGGGAGCCAAAAACTGCATATCTTAGAGTTTGTCCCATCACTTCACAAAAACTTCAATATCTTTTATCGATGCCTGTTTTGTCAACAATAGTCCAAAAAGGGGGAGATTGTAAGAGCAAAGTTTTGCCCCCGTGTGTTTTGGATATTGTTGGACAAGACAGTAGAGGAACTAACAATGTTTTCTAGTGTAAACAGTTGAATAGGTTCCTGAAGGACAAGCTAGGTGATAAAGCTTCAGGGAAGGTCTTCAAGTTATCGAAGCATTACCCCGTTTAGCGAAGCTTAATCACGGAGGATGACCCCCCAAAAATGAAGGTGTCCTGAAGCTCAACTCATTGATGGAAATTAAGAATACGGCGCAAGACTTAGATGTTTTTGTGTAGTTCTTTTTTCTGTTCTTTGAGTCATAGGACAAACCGTACTATCAAGAGGGGTCTTTAGTTTGTGGACACCGAAGTCATTGATAAATGCTCAGATCAAATCCACACCTAGTGAGAAGCCAGAGCGAAGAAATCTCATGTGCACTAACTTAAGCTTCAGTAGCAAAGACTTCGTTCTTTGGCTTCTGAAGCAGAACTAAGTCCGTGAGTCAGCTTTACTTGTTCCACAAGTAAAGTTGCGCAGTGATTACAAATCCGACCGTTGTGGACACGTGTCAAGCTGTCACCTCGGGTCAATTTGGTCATTCCGCACCTCAGGATCGGCAACTATAAATACGCCGTCCCGTCCTCCATTTGCGGGTGGCTGCTCTGAGAATATTCCTGAGAGAGATTGAAGAGAGCACCCCAAAAACGCCACCGAAGCAAAACCCAAAACCCAGAATACTGAAGCCTAAGTCCCATTGATCTGAGTAGATTCGAGATGACTTAGGTGAAAGCTTACTAGCCTTTTTATCTTGGAGAACTGCAATTCTCCTAGATGGTTAGAGTGTTGTTCTTCAGAGAGCGAAGAGTAATTGTCGCCTCGAAGTCCAGTCTGTCAAAGGTTTCAGTGATTCCCTCAATAATCAACCACGAGTGAAGAACTGACCAAGCTCGAGGAGTTTGGTGCAGTGGAGCAACGGACGGAGAGAGTTTTTCTCTAGGTGTTCAATCACCAGTCCCTCCAACCAGACGTAGCGCTTTGCAGAGCGTGAACTGGTCGAACAAACATCGCCGAGTCCCAGTTCGTTTTACTTCAAGCATTTACCTTCTGTATTGCATTTGCCTCGCAGTTATGCTTCAATGTGTTTTGATTCACTGCATTTAGTTTCGCTTCCAGTTTTACTTCGCTGTTCCGCCCTACTTGGGCTTCACTTCAATAGTTTCAGTCGAAAATCTTGAAGTGTCATTCACCCCCTCCCCCTCTGATCACATACTTGAACTTTCACCTTTCACACCTTTTTTGTATTTCTTCCCCGTTATTTCTCTCTTTGCCATCCTAAGTGTCAACGTATCTTGCTCACGCTCATCCATTGCATGAGTTCTCAAAGTCGAAAGGGAGAGGATCAGTTTGACTAGTACCTGACAAGTGGTCTGGGGATGAGTCAAAATAAGATACCGAAGGAGACCAAGTGTGAAACTTTAGTACATTGAGTTCTCAATTAAACTATATATATTTTTATTCTCTTAATGTCATCTCCCATTGGTTGCACGCAAACACCATTTGGAGACATTCGAGTCACGAACAACGAGAGGTTTTGCACCTTTATGTTTATACTTTGCTAGAACTAATACTAAGACTTTTGCATAAATCATCATCAAGTATAATATAATCATCATCAAGGAGTCTCTCCTTGAGTTTACTCAAATCAGGATAATCGTAAGTTCCATCAAATGGGTAGCAAGTATCATGAATTTCAATTCCAGATTTTTTTGCAGCAGCGATCTGTTTCTCAAGAGCGTGACCAAGTGAACCAATATCATCAAGAGTAGTAGAAGCATCATCAAAAGTATCGGACATAGTAACGGATTCAGTAGAAGCATCATGTGGTGGAGGTGAAGCAAACTTACTCATAACTGAAGGTGAATCAAGTGTAGCACTAGTGTTCAGAACAATACCTTTTCTTGTACGGGATGGTAAGATCGGGACCTTGGGGTCTTCTTTCTTACCCATAGTAGATAAATTGCAGCAGGTAAAATACTTCAGGTAGACTTGTAAATAAAGCTATGCTCACCGGCAACGGCGCCAAGAAACAACCTTGATAACCCTCAACTGCACGGGATCGAGATAGTCTTCGCGGGTAAGAATAACCCAATTTATAGATTCGACTCAAGGGGAGCCAAAGAATACCCACAAGCTTTGACAATTGAGTTGTCAATTCCACCGCACCTGAGATACACTTGCAACAAAATATTAATAGTAACTGCGATATGGAAGTGATGGTAGCAACGGAAATAGTGGTGGTGAAACAACGATAGTAAAATAGCAAAAGCAAACAACTAGTAACCAGCAGAATTAAAAACACTGTAGGCTAGGGAGACGGATGGTTGGGAGCTACATGGATAAGATACATCATGTATTTAACTTGGGGCAAGGCACACAGAAAAGCAATGATCATCTAGGCATAAATCAAACATCAGGCATGTATCCCATGGGTAGTTGTACGTGCTTGCAATAAGAACTTGCACAATATCTTTTGTCCTACCATCCCGCTACGAACGGGGCCAAAAGGAACTTATGGAGATTAAGGTGCTCCTGTCATAGAGCACCGGAACAAAGCATTAACAATCAATGGATACACGGAATTCTCAAACTATAGTTCGTCCCCTTTGGTGTCCCAAGCTGTCACCTTTGGGATTGCCGGTTCCTGACTATAACAGGTGCATACAAATCATAGATAGGATCAAGAACACAAATATATTCATGAAAACACATAGGGTTCAGATCTGAAATCATGGCACTCGGGCCCAAAGTGACAAGAATTAAGAGCAACAAGTTGAAGCAAAGATGATAAACAACAATCTAGATGATAGTTAACTTGCCCCCAACAATCTGAGAAACTATTACATGATCTAACTCATCCAATCCCTACCATCCCCTTTTCATATAGAAGGGAATTACTCACACATGGATGGAGAAGTCATGGAGGGAGGATGGAGTGGTGATGATGATGACGATGGCGATGATCTCCCCTCACCGGAGGCCAAAACAACCTCCAGATTAGCCCTCCCGGAGAAGAACAGAGGGTGGCGGCGGCTCCGCGATGATAATTGGGAAAACGTCTTCTGTTTCGGGGGTTTTCCGTCACAGGAATAAATATCGGTCCTGGTAGGGCACCAGAGGAGGTGGGATCCCCCCAGGCGGCCTCCCGGCGCGGCCATGGGTGGGGCCGCGCCAGCAGGGCGCCTGGGGCCCCTCTGGCCCCACTTCTGGCACAATGGTCCTTCAGGTGCGTGGATTTTCTGTGATTTTTCCTGGAATTTTCTGAGACACCTAAAAATCCATTTCCCTGCACACAATAAAACCATACAGACAACTCTGCTGAAAACATTGTTAGTCCGGGTTAGTTTCGTCCAAATCATGCAAGAATGAGGGCAAAACAATAGCAAAAGTGTTTGGAAAAGTAGATACGTTTGAGACGTATCAGCAGGAAACTTATAGAGTGTCCCGACTCTGACCCTGGTGTTGTTAAGAAGCTGCTTGAAAAACACTCCATGAAGAACAAGATTACTCCTGATCCTGAATTTGCTGCGTCTCCTATACGCATCAATGATCTTGATTATTATTTCTCTCTTGATCTTTCACTTATATCTACAGTTGAAGTTGACCCCTTTTATGGCAGAGATAATGATGATGCTATTGCACACCTGACCAAACTCATTGAGTTGGGTGACTTGTTTACTACCGATGAGAGGATACGGAACTTTTATGTGACTACGATTTTCTCCTTTCTCCTTGAAGGAAGGCGCTAAATCCTGGTATGATGCATTACCCTTTGGTTCCATTAAGAGTCCTCAAGATTTGGCTCAATCTTTTGTTGATAAGTATTTTCCTGCTCATATGCAACATTTTTCTTTACAAAGAATTTATAATTTTAAACAGTTGCAGGATGAGCACCTCCCTAAAGTTTGGGGGAGGTATTGTAGTTTAATCAAGGCTAGACCGGAACATGAAGTCCCAAGAATGAATTACTTGATATATTTTATGCTGGTCTAACCAATGATTCTAGATCCTATTTGGATAGTTGTGATGGCTGTGTTTTCATGGAAAGAACGTTGGACGATACTGAAGAATTAATGGGAAAGATTGCGAAGAACCACGAAGATTGGTCCGTCCCTAAACCACCTCCCCCACCAAAGAAGAGGGGCATGCTTGTTCTAAGCCCCGAAGATATGCAAGAAGCAAAGAAGTATATAAAAGAGAAAGTTATTAAATCTGAAGACGTGAAGAATCTACCTCCTATTGAGAAGATGTGTGAGCCTACTACTCACCCTCCCTTGGTAGAGGTACACTCTCTTTTAGATTTCAATGCAAGTGACATCCCTCAAGGTAAGCCTCCTGACCAATGTTTAGATGAGCTTGATAATTTTATTATGAAGAAAAATCACTTTAATATGAGGATTCAAAGTTAGTTGCATGATAATACTCTTGCTATCAAAATTTTGCTTGACGTTCTAGGTAGAACAGTTAATGATGTTAAATGTCTTGTTAAGCATTTTCATATGGTTCAAACTCAACTTGAACAAATTTCTAATGTGCAAAAACATTTGCTTGCTAAAAATTCTAAACAAGATTATTTACAGGCTTATGGTATAAAGACTCGGGGTGGAACACACACCCAAGATCCTCACTATCCAAAGGGGCATCCAAAGAGGATCAAGCAAGATTCTCAAATGCAGGAAGAAAAATTCGTTAGCTCTCCGAAGAAGAAGAAGAAGAAAAAGAAACACAAGGAAGCTGACAATTCAAACGATCCAATAGTAGAAGAAGAGCATGTTGCTGATCCAAATAGCATATCTACCTCCGATGCTGAGACTGAAGACGGTGCTGAGCCTGAAAAAGATAAGGAAAAGAATGGTCCTCCCGAGGTGCGAGAAGAAGAAGCACCCGATAAACGCAAGAAATATACCAGAGAAGACTTCATCGCAAGAAGACAGGGGAAGGAAAGAGAACCATGGGTACAGAAGCCCATGCCCTTTCCAGGTAAGTCTCTCAAAACCAAAGAAGAAGAGCACTATAATAAATTTTGTGAATGGATGAAACCTCTCTTTCTTCAAATTCCTTTCACTAATGCTATTAAGTTACCTCCTTACTCGAGATATATGAAATATATTGTTACTAATAAAAGAAAAGTCCCTAATGAGGCAATATCTACTACTTTCTAACTACTCTTTCAGTGGCAAGATTCCTGAGAAGCTTGGTGATCCAGGTATACCCACCATTCCTTGCTCCATAAAAAAAATTGTGTCAAAACTGCTTTATGTGATCTTGGTGCAGGAGTGAGTGTTATGCCTTTTTCCCTTTACAAGATGCTTTGTTTAGATAAACTAATCCCTACAGATATCTCTCTTCAGATGGCTGACAAGTCAACAGCCGTCCCGATTGGTATTTGTGAGGATGTTCCGGTTGAAGTTGACAATTGCTTAATACTTACTGATTTTGTTGTGCTTGACATGCCCGAGGATGGGAGCATGTCCATTATTCTTGGTAGACCTTTTCTTAACACCGCAGGTGCTATCATTGATTGCAATAAAGAAAAGGTTACCTTCAACGTATATGTCAAGGATCACACCGTGCATTTTCCGAAGAAAATCGACAAAAGGCATGGCCTTAACTCTATAGAGAATATCGAGACCGTGAAGATTGGAGAATGGGATTGTCCTCTACATGTGCCCCACAAATAAAAAACCATTATGGTGGGGGTAATGTCCATCAAAGTAAAGGTACAATGATCACTTCATAAGAGGTGAGACTTTCTGCTGTATATATCGTCGGTTTGTTGGCAAGACTTGATCAACCTTGCTAGCTAGCATGTTTTATATAGGTAAAAAGTGGAGCTTGTTATGTTTTCATTTGCTTTAGCTTTTGTTCTCTTTGTTGTACCAAGGTTTTATGTTTTTGAAACTTCACATTTCTAACCACTGTTTCAAGTTTTTAGAAAGTTTCACAGCTTTTTGAACCTCCAAATTTTTTCAACACTGAAGTTGTCAGAAAAATTACACCAAAATAAAAATCATTTTTTCCACGACAAAAGTGACCCAGGGGCACCTGCGGCTGACTAGGGGGGTCCACCAGTGGCCCAGGCGGCCAGCTGGCGCGGCCTTCCCCCTGGCCGCGCCCATAGGGCGCCTGGGGCCCACAGATCGGCCAGCTAGGCGAGTCTTCTTCCCCTCTCTCTCTTTCTTCCACGAAACACGAGTTCTTCATCTGGAACTTGCGTTCTTACTGCTCTCCGTCCAGAATTTCGATCTGTCTCTACAGCCCGTTGTGTGAGCTGAAATTTTAGGCAAATACTCCTTGGTATGTGACTCCTCCACCCCTCCAATTAAATTTTTGATTTGTAGTTTTGTTTGAGAGTATTTAGTAGTTCTTAGTGTTGTTCATATGAGCTTGCATGCATGTGTAGAAATTTATTTTCCAAGTTTTGATGCAAGTTTATGCCTTAGGTAAGTGAGTAGAATAGTTTGCCTCAACTCACTTTTCTTAAATCCTTGTTTTTGTGAATTATCAAAAATTTCAGAAATGAGTTTCCCAGGAAAAGCAAAGGGGTGGCTTGGGAAGAAGAAGCCCGAGCGCACCGATCGAGTTACTAGAGAAGCAGCTTCATCCTCAGCTGCTAGGGTGAGCTACAATGAAGATCATGTGCCCCTAGATCTACTAGAAGATACAAGCCCAACACGTGCAATGACATATCCGTGCGACATTTTTCTTGAAGCTGCAGGAATCAAGGAGGAATTTTACTGCCTTTTTGCTAATGCAGGTTTGACACAGCTTGCAATATGTCGTGTTGCGATGTATCGTAAACTCACCTCCTATTTTATTAATAGTTTCAGATATAATCATGACATTGGTATTGTTGAGTTTAGAATTTATGATGATCTTTTGACCGTGTCTTTGTCAAAGTTTTGTCAAATAATAGGCGTGCCGAACGTTGGACAGAAGACAAAGATGCACACTTAGCCCACCGAGCTGAGAACCCTCTTCAACTCTCTTTGCAGCCAGAACACGAAGGATATCCAGTGTTCGAAGATTTCCAGCATCTTATTCCCCCACCTCAGGTATTTCACGTATTTTATTTCTAGAGGGGTGTTAGCTCGTGACAACATGAGCAACAGTTCTGCGTCGGATATTGCTAATCTGGCGAACGCCCTCTTAGGGGAGAGTAAGTATAATGTGGGTTCCTTAATTGCTCGCCGCCTTGCTGCCAATGGCAACAAGGGAGATCTCTATGGTGGCGTTTACGCCACACTTATCCTTGAGTCTCTTAATGGCACCGCACATCCTGATGATGAGCCTTTTACATATTTAAGCTTTGATCTTTCTTCCATGAAGAGGCATGAGTTTGTTACCAGGACTTTCTAGTTTGGTAACCTTAATTATATTCTTAGGTTTGGACTGACCACTATTGGGGAGATTTGTCTACCTGCACCTCTTTTGTTCGATTATACTCGCGGGAGCGGATGGTCCTTCAACGTTACCCACTTCGAAGAGTATGTGGTCCAGTGATACGTCCAAAACGTATCTATAATGTCTGCTTGCTCCATGCCTCTTTTGTGTGATATTGCTATGATATTTATGAACTTCCATACACTTTTGATCATATTTGGACTAACCTATTAACTCAGTGCACCCTAGTGCCAATTCCTGTTTTCTGCTGTTTTTCTATTTCAGGTTTCCTCCTTATTAAAAGTACCAAAAAAATTCCGGGAAAAATATAGGAAAACTCAGCGTACCGGAAGCTTCGTGAAGAGCCCAGGAGGGGCCAGAAGGGAGCCAGGGAGGGCCCAGGCGGCCAGAGGGCGCGGCCAGGCCCTGGCCTGGCCAGGGGGGTGCCTGGAGCCCCTGGCCCACCTCTAGCTGCCCCCCTTTCACCTATTTATTCCCCGTGACGAGAAACCCTCGGGGACGGAACCCTTTTTCGCGATCTCTCCTCTATTCCGCCGCCGCCGCGCTTCCAAGATCGGGAGCACCAAAATACCTCTTCCCGGCACCCTGCCGGAGGGAGGAATCACCTCCGGGAGCTTCTCCACCACCATGGATGCTTCCTGGATGAACCGTGAGTAGTCCGCCTTGGACCATGGGTCCATGATTAGTATCTATGTGGTGTTCTCCTCCCCTCTTTGTTCTTCATGGATTAGACCTCGTGAGCTTCCCTACATGATCAAGGCACATATGTAATCTTTCTGCTGTTGCTATGCTGAGTTTGCTGGGATCCGATGGATTATGAGATTATGTTCAGATTGTGATTGAGTTATATATTTGATTCTCTTCTTTTATATTTATGTTCTTGAGTAACTCTTGCATGTTCTCCGTTGTTGTTTATTGCTTTGGCCAAGTAGTAGGTAGTGACTCCAAGAGGGAGCGTTATGCATGATGGTGGGTTCATGCCCCCCGATGACTAGCTTGAGTGACAGAAACATGAGTCTAGGGGATGTGTTGTTGCCACAAGGGGGAAAACAACGGTGCTTGTACTTGCGGGTGCAAGGATTGTTTACTTTACGCAAAGTTCTTTAATGCAGTTGTCCGTTGCTTTGAGTTTACACTTTGGGTGGGATTCACAACTTAATACCAGCGAGATGTTCTGGATAGATATCTCAAGATGGATGATTAGTGGGTAGATGCAGATGGATTTCGGTCTACTTGTCTTGCAGTGGGTAGTGCTTTTGAGCCTCTTCCTTTCTGTTTTGCATAATTAGCATTGGTTTGCGCACATAATCCTGTCAATTGCCCAGCTGTAATTTTTTTACCTCGCATGGCTATTTTATCGTCTTTTGGCAGAGAGACATCACTAGTGAACATCATGGGACCCCGGTCCAAATTACCACCATTGTTTACACCTTCAATTTACTTTCAGTATTTAATTTTCCGTAAGCTATCTATCATTATTATCTCGTGCCTTTTATCCTTTGTAAACAACAAGGCCGGAGGAATGGACAACTCCTCTCTACTCGTTGGGAGAAATGCTATCTGTTGTGTGTGTAGGTCCTGGAAAAGCAAGTGATTATCATAAAACGGCGCCTCACTTGCCGAACCACCTACTTGTTGATGTTGGAGTCCTCCTGGATGATACTCAACCTTAGCTTTTTTGCTAAGGGAAATTTGCCGCTATCTACATCTCACCTTCCACTTGGGGTAACCAACGGGGGCGAGAAGTATCTCGTGTATCAAGAAAATTTCTGGCGCCGTTCCCGGGGACTCCACTCTTCAAGATAGGGGAGTTGCACACTACCTTTTATCTTTGCTTTTTAGTCTTATTAGTTTACCTTTCAGTTTTTACTTTAGTGTCTTTTACCAAAAATCAAAAAAATAGTTATCTTGCTTGCTTGCTGCTATGGGTTCCTCTGAGAACACCAAGTTGTTTGCCTTCACTAGTCACAACAACAGTGACTTTATCTGCACTCCTATTGCTACACCTGCTACTTCAGCACCTTCTTATGAGATTAAACCTGCTTTGCAGAACCTTGTTATGAAAGATCAATTCTCTGGTGCTATAGATGATGCTGCTTTGCATTTAAATAATTTTATTGAGCTTCGTGATATGCAAAAGTACAAAGAAGTAGATGGTGATATTGTTAATCTTAAGATTTTTCCTTTCTCCTTGAGGGATGAAGCTAAAATCTGGTTTCAATCCTTGCCTAAGAATAGCATAGATTCTTGGGATAAGTGCAAGGATGCTTTTATCAGGAAGTACTATCCCCCTGCTAAGATTATCCAGTTGAGGACCTTTATTATGAATTTTAAACAATTGGATAATGAACACGTTGCCCAAGCTTGGGAACGCATGAAATCTCTTGTTAAGAATTTCCCTATGCATGGTTTGACTACTTGGATGGTTATCCAGACTTTTTATGCAAGCTTGAACTTTACCTCGCGGAACCTGCTGGATTCGGCCGCGGGAGGAACCTTTATGTCAACTACACTTGGTGCTGCCACAAAAATTCTCGATGAGATGATGACCAACTATTCCCAATGGCACACCGAAAGAGCTCCAACAGGTAGGAAGGTATACTCTATCGAGCAGATCTCCTCCCTAAATGAAAAAGTTGACTTGATCATGTCTTTACTTACCAAGCATTCTCCTATTGATCCTCAAAATGTTCCTTTAAATTCTTTGATTGCTCAGGATCAAGTAGATGTGAATTTTATCTCTAGGAACAACTTCAACAACAATGCTTATAGGAGTAACTTTGGTAGCAATCCTAGACCGTTCCCCTCCAACAACTATGGGAACAACAACACTTATCCTAGCACCAAAAACTTCACTTCTGAATTAGAGAGTATGCTTAAAGACTTTATCACTACCCAAAATGCCTTCAACAAGAGTGTAGAGGAAAAACTAGACAAACTAGACACCCTCTCGTCGAAGGTAGACAATTTAGCCCATGAAGTAGAATTGCTTAAATTTAGAACTTCTCCCCTTGAGGAGACGAAGGTCACTCCTATAAATGCTATCCAATTGCAAATTAATGAAAACAATAGGATGATGGCTAAACTCAAAGAGAGATGGGCTAGAGAAAAGGAGGAAGATGATAGAAAAATCAGAGAAAAATCCTAGTTCATCTTTTTGAGCTGAATGTTTTACACAGCGTTCTCTATACAATTAAGAAACTTTCGTATGTTCTGAGTTTTTTTATTTGAGTTGCAGAAGTACCCCTAAAAAATTCTTTACTACCTGCTGGTCTATTTTTCACAGATTCTGTCTTGTTTTGCCTTTTCTTCGTGTTGCAAACCTTAAGCTTTCTTTTTCTTTGCAAAAACTTTTTGGCAATCTTTAGAAACAGTAGCTCTTGAAGATTATCTTTATTTACAGTAGAGAAAAAATTATTTTATTATGGGTACTAACCTCGCTAATCAGATTATGATGAGTTATGTATGAAGGGGGTTTTAAGTGTGCGAGGGAAGATGATGAAAGAAGATTAAGAAGTGTCAAGCGTTCAATCTTGGGGATGCCCCCATGCATCCCCAAGAAATATTCAAGGAGACTCAAGCGTCTAAGCTTGGGGATGCCCCCGTGCATCCCCTTCTCCATCGACAATTATCAGTTCGTCTCTCGTTTCACTATATTTTTATCACTTCATGCGTTATATGCTATTCTTGGAGCATCTCGCTCTTAGGTTTTGTTTTTAGTTTTCTTTAGCTTTGCTTGCTGTTCATAACAATTTAGAGCCCAGCTTTCTTTGTGTGGGAGATAAACATGCTCCACTTCCAAAATTTAGAACACAACATAGGACTTTGCATGCTTATCTTTGATGTGTTTGTTCTTTGTCTTTCCATAGCTGTTGTCATGCTTTGCTCTTAACTTTCATGTTTATCTTTTAAAAGAGCTTTTGTTTAGTTTGTTGCTCGAACTCTCTTGAGTTTTCATGTTTATCTTGTTTAGAGAGTTTGCCTGTTGCACTGAGTTTTGTGTCTTGACTTGAAGTAGGTAATTGAGGTTTATATTCTTTTTGTAGTAGTAACACTACTAGAGAAAAGCCTATACATGGAAATCTTATTGGTGTCTCATCTTCAGTGTAATGCGCCACTAGGATGTAATGGGTGGTGCACTGGTTAAAAATGCGCCACCCATAAGGGTGGGACAGCCCTGGATCCTCTTATATGTGGCGCATTCGGCAAAATGCGCCACCCCTAAGAACCTTATAGGTGGCGCATAGTGCTGATGCGCCACCCCTAAGAGCTTATGGGTGGCGCATATTGGAAATGTGCCACCCCTAAGAGCTTATGGGTGGCGCATACTGGAAATGCGCCACCCCTAATATCTTAGAGATGGCGCATTTCCTATATGTGCCACCACTGACATGAGATATGCGCCACCCCTAAGTGTTGAGCTACCCTTATCTACTCCACCCCACCTACCACCTCTCATTCACTCCACACACTTCTCAAACTAGATCTACTCTTCTCACCTAGCTCTATTCGGTTTCGTGCTCCTCCCCACCTCATTTCTTCCATTTATCCATCCCATACTTTGCTTGAAATCTACTTTGTTTCATATTAAAGTAAGTGGGCCTCCTCCCCAACTCTTTTCTTCCATTTATCACCCATAATTCCCTTTATTAGCTCGGGGTTTCATGTATATGTGAATCTTGAGTTTGATGTATATGTGAAGTATATATGTGAAGCTTGTGGTGGTTTGAGGTATATGTGAAAGCTTGAGGTGGTTTGATGTATATGTGAAAGCTTGAGGTGGTTTGATGTATATGTGAAGCTTATGGTGGTTTGATGTATATGTGAAGTGTATATGTGAAGCTTATGGTGGTTTGATATATATGTGAATCTTGAGTTGCCAATGTTTTGCCGAAATGTTGATTCATTTCCGTTTCGGCAAATTTTTGGCGCACTCTCCGCATGCTCCCATGCATTATTAGGGAAGGTCATGCCAAATTTTTTTGGCGACGACCGTGATATATAATTGTGTTGCTCTCTGTGCACGCAGGCAATCATGGTCCGCGAGATGCTTAGCGATATCACCGTGACTAGGTGGATGCAATGTGCGACAAACGACATGCTATGGAATAATAGGACAGATATAAGATGTCCGTGTGGGAGATGCAAACTGCAGTGCGTGACAGAGCCTGATTCCGGAATATTGGAAAGACACCTGAAGCGTAATGGTTTGATGGATGGCTACACATGATGGATAAGTGATGAAGCTGGTGAGGAGGAGGACGTCAATGCGCCAGTAAATGAGGAAGGGAAACCAGAAAACAACGGTGGGCGAGAAGACGAAGAGCATCCCATACATGATCATGAAGAAAATGTCGATGCAGATCATGAAGATCGAGATGCCGGACATGAGGATTCAAGCTGGGTGCGGGACCCTCATGTTCAAGAGCTGCTTGTCAAAGAGGAGGTGAACACAAGAGGTGCGGCTAGAGAGAAGGCCAAGATGGCGCAACTCGAGAAAGATGCGATTACGAAGTTGTACGAAGGATGGAACGACGGGGATACCCGCTTGAATGTAACACTTGGGGCTATGGAGATGAAGGCAAAACACAAATGGACCGACGAAAGCTTCGATGATAACATGGCATTCTGACACGATCGTCTTCCGAAGGGCAACACGTGCCCAACTAGTATCGCTGAGGCCAAGAAAGTCCTTTGCCCTCTTGATCTTCCGCACGTTAAATACCACGCCTGCATAAATGATTGCATGATCTATCGGGGTGAGGACGAAGATAAAACCACATGTTCAGTGTGCGGTGTTAGTCGATACAAGAAAGGGAAGAAAGTTCCTAGAAAAGTGGTATGGTACTTTCCGATCACTCCTCGTCTGCAGAGGTATTTCGTAGATCCCAAGGAAGCAAAGCTCATGACCTGGCACGCGGATAGAAAGAAGCTAAAAGAGGATGACCCGAACCCAGATCCAGAAAAGGAGGACATGCTGAGGCACCCTTCAGATGGTAGCCAATGGACTGTGTTGGACCTCGAATACCCAGATTTTGGGAAAGAACCAAGGAACCTCAGGATTGGTGTGAGCGCCGATGGAGTCAATCCGTTTGGCGGCCAGAGAAGCACACACAGTACCTGGCCTGTGTTTGTATGCATATACAACCTTCCCCCAGGAAGTGCATGAAGAAAAAGTACATAACAATGTGTATGCTAGTTTAAGGGCCGAAACAACCAGGTACGGACCTCAATCTATATCTGCAGCTGTTGAAAGAGGAGCTAGAAACGTTATGGAAAGACGGAGTCAATACGGGGGACGCCGCGGCAAAAGAATATTTCCCAATGAAAGCCGCGGTGATCACGACGGTGCACGACTATCTCGGATACGGATATTTCTCAGGGCAGGTGGTCCTAGGATTCTGTGCATGCGTTAGGTGCATGGATAATACAACGTACCGCCAGCTACCAAAAGATCCCAAATCTTCAAAAACCGTGTTCCAGGTGTCTCGGAGGTGGCTTCCCAAGAAACACGCGTGGAGAAAGCAGGGACATCTGTTCGATGGAAGCAAGGAGATCCGAGCACCCCCAGCTCGAAGGAGCGGTAAAGAAATCGACAACTTGCTGAAAACTTGGAAAGAGTGCCCCGCGTCGGGAAAGAAAAAAAAGAAGACTCAGCCGTTAATGAGGGTATGGAAAGCGAGGTCTGTTTTCTGGGATTTGGAATATTGGAGTCTCCTCCGCAGTCCTCATAGCCTTGATCTCATGCATATCACAAAGAACGTGTGCGGGAGCTTGTTTGGCACGCTGCTCAACATGTAGGAGAAGACAAAGGACGGGCCAAAGAAAGGAATGACTTGGAATTTATGGGCATCAGGAGGGAACTTCACCCCCCTAGTGACGACGATGATGAGCCGGAGTAGGAAGAGAATACGGAAACGCAAAACTCTCGCAAACGAAAAAGGACGACCAAGAAGAAGACCGGTATTGATCACTGCCCCCCGTCATGCTTCACTCTGTGCGAGGAGGAGATCAAGATATTTATCGATTGCCTCATAGGAGTAAAATTTCCGAACGGCTACGCGGGGAAGATAAGCACATACCTAGACGAGGCTAAGAAACGTTTCAGCGGGATGAAATCTCACGACTGTGCCGTGCTGATGACGCAGATTGTCCCGGTTGCGATCCGAGGGATAATGGACGAGCACGTCCGTAAAACTTTGTTTGGCCTTTGCAACTTTTTTGAAGTCATCTCTCGGAAGTTGATTTGCGCTACAAATTTCAAAAGGATACATCTTAGTGGCTTGTCCTTAGTGGCGCATCCATAATGCGCCACTAAAGGCTAAAAAAGGGCGCCACCATAAGCCATTTCTCTAGTAGTGTAACTTGCAAAAGTTTTGAGGTGTTTTCTTGAGTAATGTTTGGACTTTTGGTGTCAAGAGCTTTAGCCTATTAGTGATAGATGTCGTATTTTGGGAAATCCGTGTTTATTTTCAAAAACCTACAAATTAGTTGAGAACTTTAGCTACTAGTTGGATCACTACTCTTCTGAGGGGTCGAATATTAGAGTACACTCACGTACCATGAGTCGAGGATGCGCAAGGATAACCAAACCCTCATACACTCCTCCTCGGGGTACTTGTCTCTTTGTGAACCTCCTTATTAGATTGAGAGTTACCGATAATAAGTGCATGAGTTCTTCAGACTAATGTGAGTATTCGAAAGTTGACACTTCCACCTTCCCATATTTTGCTAGCCTTTCCTGTGCCGTGCATAGCTTTCTTCTCACTCCGAGAGTTAGCTTCCACTTTCTCCGGTACATCCAAACCCTTGGCATGATACGCTCTGTCATCATAAGCCTCCTTATATCTTTCCTCAAAACAACCACCATACCTACCTATCAAGGCATTTCCATAGCCTTTCCGAGATACATTGCCATGCAACATCCATCTTCTCATGACTTGATCTTCATGTCATACATGCTACTTGCTTGATCGATGAGCCGCATGCTAGTTTGGCCTTTCCCTAATCATTGCTACATGACACGCTAGTATCATTGCATATCCTGCTACACAAGCAGAGGCATACATTTGCATACATCATGATAGTTACATCTTCTTTATGATTTGAGTACTTTGTAAAGTGTGAAAGATCTTCTATACTTTTTGTAATATATAGAGTGTTGCCCCTAAAGTGAGGAAAAGATCCCAAAGTGGACAAATTAAAAGATCCCAAAGAGGACAAATTAAAAGAACCCAAAGTGGACAAATTAAAAGATCCCAAAGAGGAAAAATGAGAGTTAAATAGAAAGAGCCATTGAGGCCACCAAAAAATAAAAAAAAATAGAAATAAAAAGAGAGAAGGGGGCACACTACTATTCCTTTTTGAGAGATCCACACTCGTACTCCATCTTATATCTTGTACTCCATAGAGATTATCATTCATGCATATAACTATGTGGGGACCTTCACATTTAGAACATGGCTTTTATATTCCAATGATGAGCCTCCTACAATGAGCTCTAGGTCTTCTTGAGCAAGCAAGTTGGATGCACCCCCATGATACGTCCCAAACGTATCTATAATTTATGCTTGCTCCATGCATTTTTTGTGTGACTTTGCCATGATTTGCTTGAGCTTTCATACACTTTTGAGCATATTTCGACTAATCTATTGACCCAGTGCACCCAACTGTCAGTTGATGTTTTCTGCTGTTTTTGTATTTCAGGTTTTCCGGCCATTAAAAGTGCTCCAAAAAATCTGGAAAACTCAGATAAAAATCAGCGACACGGAAGCTTCCGGAAACACCAAAGGAGGGAAGGGGGGCCACCATAGGGACTCCAGAAGGGTCCCTGGCGCGGCCCCACCCTAGGCCGCGCCAGGGAGCCTCCTGGCTGCCCTGTGGCCCCTCTCGGTGCCCCCCTTCGCCTATATTTACCCCCCGTGACGGAAACCCCTGAGATGAATCCCTCTTTTGCGATCTCGCCTCTGTACCGCCGCCACCGCCGTTTATAGATCGGGGCTGCCTGGAGAAGCTGCTCCGGCACCCTGCCAGGAGAAGCTACCCCCTCCGGGAGACCATCCATAGCCATGGACGCCTCCCATATGTACCGTGAGTAGTTCCCTTTGGACCATGGGTCCGTGACCAGTAGCTATGTGATCTATCTCTCCCCTCTTTGTGCCTCCACTTTCGAGACCTCGTGAGCTGCCTCACATGATCGAGGCACCTTTGTAATTCTCTGCTGTTGCTATGCTGAGTTTGTTGGGATCTGATGGATTATGAGACTATGTTCAGATTGTGATGAGTAATATATTTGGTTCTTCTCTTTTATATTTTGGTTCTTGAGTAAATTCTTGCATGTTCTCCGTTGCCGTATTTTACTTTGGCCAAGTGATTTGTTGCAACTCCAAGAGGGAGCGTTATGCTTGATTGTGGGTTCAGCCCCTTGATGTCTAGCTTGAGTGACAGAAACATGAGACTAGGGGATGTGTTGTTGCCACCAGGGATAAAACAATGGTGCTTGTATCCGCGGATGCAAGGATTGTTTACTTTACGCAAAGTTCTTTTAATGCAGTTGTCTGTTGCTTTGGATTTACACTTTGGGTGGGATTCGCAACTTAATACCAGCGAGATGTTCTGGATAGATATCTCAAGGTGGATGATTCGTAGTAGATGCAGATGGATTTCGGTCTACTTACCTTGGCGTACTGCCCATTGCTTTTGAGCCCTTCCTTTGTTTGCAGCATAGTTAGCATTGTGGTGCCTTCATAATTCTGCCAATTGCCCAGCTGTGATTTGTTTACCTCGCTAGCACTTTTATCGTCTTTTGGGAGAGAGACATCACTAGTGAAAATCACGGGACCCCTGTCCATCTTCACATTATTGTTTACACCCTTAGTTTGAAACTTTAGTAGATTGAGTTCTCAACTTAAAAAAATACTTTCTCTCGTATATCCCTATACCCTTTCTTGCACGCAAGCACCATTTGAAGACATTCGAGTCACGGACAGCGAGAGCTCTCGCACCTTTATGTCCATATGTTGCTTATTTCAATACTAGATATAGACTCTTGCCTGTTATGACTTGAATTGAATTGCATGATTTCATTACTTTACTTACAAAGTTCTTATATGGTTGTTAGCATGTCACCACAAAAATTATGCTTGTTATCATTTACCTACTCGAGGACGAGCAGGAATTAAGCTTGGGGATTTTGATACGTCCAAAACGTATCTATAATTTCTTCTTGCTCCATGCCTCTTTTGTGTGATATTGCTATGATATTGATGAACTTCCATACACTTTTGATCATATTTGGACTAACCTATTAACTCAGTGCACCCTAGTGCCAGTTCCTGTTTTCTGCTGTTTTTCTATTTCAGGTTTCCCCCTTATTAAAAGTACCAGAAAAATTTCGGGAAAAATATAGGAAAAATCAGCGTACCGGAAGCTTCACGAAGAGCCCGAGAGGGGCCAGAGGGGAGCCATGTTGGGATACGGGGCAGAAAACACAAATTTTTCATACCTATGGTACCCGAACCCAAGATCTATGCTATGGCGATGTAAAGTAACGGAGGGAATCGGTGTTCATACCTTTGAAGACCGAAAGAGGGAAACGTTCTTGCGAACGTGGCTGGCGTAAACTCGGAACTACGATCTCCCTGTCATGTAGAATACCACCACCGGCGAGGATGACTCCCGGTAAACATCCAGCGACGAAGTAGCACCACAGGTGTAGTGCCTCGAAGAGATTATACACGTACGGTACAATCGATGTTCCTCCCGGGACCCGAACCAAGCGAGCAGCGGAAGAAAGATGGCTACGGATCCTGACTCCAGCAGAACGACGGCCTGCCTTATGGTGGAGAACTCCAATCCAGGTGCAGACTCCAAACAAGGGGAGTTCACTTCCGAGAAGGAGAAGGAGGAAGAAGGAGATATTGGTGTCTTGGAAAAAGGGGGGTCTACCCCTCCTTATATAGGCCAAGGGGGGTGCCATCCTCCTCCCCTCCCCCATGTGGGACTAAACTCCCAAGGGAGGGGAGTGCGCCGGCCAAGGGGGGTGGTGGGCCCCACCCTTGGCGCCAAGCTCAAGGGGGAGACCCCCTCCTCCCTTAATGGGCCCCATGGGCCCATTTAGCCTTTTTCCCATTTTTTTTAATTTATTTAATATGTTTTAAATATTTAATTCAGATAATTAAATAATAAAACATTATTAAAATAATTAAACTTTATTTTGAACTATTCAAAATGTCCGGAAACCATTCCGTCCTCCTCCGGAACTATTCCCGTGATTCCTCCTATTTCACCGATTGATCCTGTAACTGTCCTATGCATCGATTGCCCTTAAGTGTAACACCCTAACGGTCCGGGAAACAATAGACATGGTCGAGACTCTTCTCATTGACCAATGACTAGTCAGTTGGACCTGGTTATAATCCTTGACAGCCCCTGCGCTTCCATCGAATGAACTTCGATCGCTTTTGGAAACCGTTAACGATACGACGTAATCCCTTTGTGCTGCGGTACTTTGTTCGTGCGAGGTTTGATCGTCGGTATCCTACATACCGGTTCACATCTCGTTCACAACAAACAACTTCTCTCGTCCATGATCATTGCATCTCTTGTGACCTAGTCACGTCCTTGCAAGGTGTTGATGCATTATCACCGAGTGGGCCCAGAGTACCTGTCCTGTCACAAGGACTGAGAAATCCCGCTCTGATCTATTAACATACTAATCAACCATCTATTTTGGAATACCCAAAGTGCATCATTATAGCCAGCATATTTCAGTCAGGCGGTAGGATACAAATCAAAGTCTCCTCATAGATGACAATTACGTATGATCGTTACGGTCTAAGGACTAAGCCATACGTTACAAAGTCATAGCAACGCTGCACTATGTGACTCGATCACATTGCAATACTTTAGGTGGGTGTACGTCCATCACATCATTCCCCTTAACAATATGACCTCATTGTCAATGGACTTAAGTGTCGCCATGATCAGGAAATCTTGATCAATAAATTGCCCAATGAGATAGTTTACCCGAGTTAAACTACGGACCATGTTTTATACTACACCTGTATTAGTATTTCCAAGTAATACAGTTATAACACAGTATAAAATGTATTATGAACAAAAACGGATATGTGACAAATATCTTTATTAATTTGTCTCTGGGGCACATATCCAACAGTCTCCCACTTACACTAGAGTAAAAATTACACTAGTTTACATCAGGTATGTATCTAACACCAATGGTCTCTCGGTGTTCTTCAAACTTTCCCTGTGGAAGAGATTTAGTCATCGGGTCTGCTGCGTTCAGATCCGTATGTATCTTGTGAATCCTAGTGTGTCCATCCCTGACGTAGTCTCGCGTCACATGGAACTTTCGGAGGATGTGCTTGGATGTAGAGTGAGTTCTTGGCTCCTTCGCGTTAGCAATGGCACCCGTGTTGTCGCAGAAGATTCCCACGGGGTCAGTGCAGCTGGGAAAGATGCCAAGCTCGATCATGAACTTCTTCAGCCACAGCGCCTCGTTAGACGCTTCGCAAGAGGAAATATACTCTGACTCCATTGTAGATTGGGCGACGACTGACTGTTTTCCGCTCCTCCAGCTAATTGCGCCACCGTTCAACATGAAAACATATCCCGTCTGGGATTTCGAGTCATCTAGATCTGAGCCGAGGCTTGCGTCAACGTAACCCTTTACGGTGAGCTCCTCATCAAGTCCTCCATAAACGAGAAAGAGATCCTTAGTTCTTCTCAAGTACTTAAGGATGTTCTTTACTGCTGTCCAGTGAGCCATTCCCGGGTTACTCTGGTAGCGATTAGTCATACTAATGGCCAGCGCTAAATCCGGTCTGGTACATAACATAGCATACATGAGAGAACCTATGGCTAAGGCATAGGGCTTTGAGGACATCTCCTCCTTCTCTTTTGCTGTGGTTGGGCATTGAGTCACGCTTAATTTGACACCTTTTATAACTGGCAAGAGGCCTCTCTTGGAGTTACCCATACTGAACCTTTTCAATATCTTGTCAATATAAGTGCTCTAACTCAAGGCCAACCGTCGATTAGGTCTATCTCTATAGATCTTAATCCCCAATATGTACGCAGCTTCACCTAGGTCCTTCATGGAAAATTGTCCATTCAGATATTCCTTCACTTCCTCTAAGAAATTCTTATCGTTCCCTATTAGTAATATGTCATCTACATATAACACAAGGAATGCTACAGAGCTCCCACTCAGTTTCTTATAGACGCAGAACTCTTCGACGTTTTGGACAAATCCAAAAGCTTTAATGACCTCATCAAATCAAAGATTCCAGCTCCGAGATGCTTGCTTCAACCCATAGATGGACGGTTGAAGCTTGCATACCTTACCAGCGTTCCTTGGATCGACAAACCCCTCTGGTTGCATCATATACAACTCTCCTCAATGTTGCCATTTAGGAATGCAGTTTTCACATCCATCTGCCATATCTCGTAATCATGATATGCAGCTATTGCTAGTAGGATCCGAATAGACTTTATCATCGCTACAGGAGAGAACGTCTCCTCGTAGTCAACTCCTTGAATTTGTCGGAACCCCTTCGCGACAAGTCAAGCTTTGTAGACAGATACGTTTCCGTCTGCGTCAGTCTTTTTCTTGAAAATCAATTTATTCTCGACGGCCTTGCGGTCCTTAGGAATATCCACCAAAGTCCATACTTTGTTGGTGTACATGGAGTCTATTTCGGATTTCATGGCTTCAAGCCATTTCTCGGACTCGGGTCCCTCCATTGCTTCTTTGTAACTTGTAGGTTCATCCGACTCATCAGCCGAGATTGCATTCACAAGCTGTCCGTAAAACTCAGTAGGTTGACGGACTCTTGATGACCTACGGGGCATAAAAGGTTCCTCTTCATTCTCATCATGATCATCATCAATGTCATGATCGTTATGAATGTCGTTATGGCCATTCTCTTTAGCTCCCACTGTGGAAGATGGTTCCAGAACAATTTCCGTAGTCGTTTCTTCCAATTGGAGTGATTGGTCAGTCACTTCATCGAGGTCTATTTTCCTCCCACTCAACTCTTTCGCGGGAAACTCCTTCTCAAGAAAGTGTCCCGTCTTGGCAACAAACGTTTTGCTGTCAGACTTGTTGTAGAAGGTGTATCCACAAGTTTCCTTGGGATAGCCCACAAAGATGCACTTATCCGCCTTGGATTCAAGTTTGTCAGGCTGTAGTTTCCTAACATAAGCCTCACAACCCCAAATCTTCAGGTGAGACAAGTTAGGTTTCGTGCCATGCCATTCTTCAAATGGTGTTCTCTTTACGGATTTGGATGGTGCCCTATTAAGAATATGAGCGGCAGTTTCTAATGCATACCCACAGAATGACACAGACAAATCAGTATGAGACATCATCAATCGTACGCTATCCAATAGGGTTCGATTACGTCGCTCAGCCACACCGTTTCTCTGAGGTGTGCCTGCCGGCGTAAGTTGTGGTACTATGCCACAAGACTTCAGATGATTGCCAAACTCATGACTCAAATACTCGCCACCTCGATCCGATCGAAGGTGCTTGATTTTCTTTCCGAGTTGATTTTCAACCTCATTCTGAAATTCCTTGAACTTTTCAAAGGTTTCAGACTTGTGCTTCATCAAGTAAATATACCCATATCTACTCAAGTCATCAGTAAAGGTCACGAAGTAACGAAGACCATTGCGAGTGGGGACGTTCATGGGTCCACATACATCCGTGTGTATGATCCCCAATAAGTCATCCGCACGCTCCATTATCCCATTGAATGGAGTCCTTGTCATTTTGCCCATGAGGCATGGTCCACATGTATCAAGGGATCCAAAATCCAATGACTCAAGAAGTCCATCCTTATGGAGCTTCTCCATGCGCTTTATACCAATATGACCAAGTCGGCAATGCCACATCTTCATTTGATCTTCATCATTCTTCAATCTTTTGGCCTCAATATTGTTAATGTGACACACATCACCATCGAGATCAAGTACGAATAAACCATGCAACTCCGGTGCGTGAACATAAAACATTTCATCCTTATAAATCGAACAACCAATTGTATCAGACTTAAAAGAATAGCGGTCTCGCTTCAAGAAAGAGCCACTAATGATGTTCACACTCAACGCGGGTACATAGTAGCAATTATTCAGAACTAAAACCAATCCCGAAGGGAGACTAAGATGCTTCGTGCCGACCGCCAAGACTTCAATTTGACAGCCATTCCCCACGCGCATCGTCACTTCATCCTTGAGCAAGCGTCTCCTATTCCTTAGTCCCTGAATGGAATTAGAAATATGAGTGACAGATCCTGTATCAAGTATCCAGGATGTGTTCCATGCGCTTGTCAAGAGAAGATCAACAATATGTATATCAAATATACCTTCGTCTCTCTTGGCGACCTTGCCAACCTTCTTGTCCTTTAGGTACTTGGGGAAGTTGCGTTTCCAGTGACCTTCACCCTTGCAGTAGAAGCAATCCACTCCGGGTTTAGGCTTGGGTGCCTTGGGAGGAGCGGGAACTGACTTTCCATCCCTCTTGGAGCCACCTCTCTTGGCCTTCTCCCGCCTGCTTGACTTCTTGAAGTCAGTGGTCTTGTTGACCATGAAGACGGCGTGCTCCTCCTTGATCTCAACCTCGGCGCTCTTCAGCATGGCAAACAACTCAGAAGGGGTTTTGGTCATCCCCTGCATGTTGTAGTTCAGCACAAAGCCTTTGTAGCTCGGGGGAAGCGACTGCAACACCCTATCAACAGCAAGTTCATCTGGAATCTGGCATTCCAGAGCATTCAAGCGCTGAACGTTGCCAGACATTTTGACTACGTGCTCACTCACACTGCCGTGCTCGTCCATCTTTGCTGAGAAGAAGGCTTCAGAAGCCTCGTACCGTTAAGCCCTGGCTTGAGGTGCGAAGACCGCCTTGAGGTCGGTGATAATCTCATATGCACCCATCCTCTCAAAGCGTTTCTGCAGCTCAGCCTCCATGGAGTAGAGCATGCCACTCTGGACAAGGTTGTAATCATCAGTCCTGGAGAGATAGACATTCTTCTCGTCCTAACTGGCATCATCTGCTGGTGCGTCACCTAGCGCGCCCTCTAGTACGTATGCCATCTTGAGGGGAACGAGGAGAATCCTCAGGGTGCGGAACCAGTTGGTGAAGTTTGTCCCATCTGTTTTTAGCTTATCTTTCTCTAGGAATGATCCTAAGTTGAACGAGGGGCGAGGTGCTGCCATCTACAAGGTTGATTCACAAGGATACATATTTAGACTTTTGTTCATAATGTGGAGTTTCAATTTAATCTCAAAATTCTAGAAAGCTCCCACTTAGATAAACACCTCTCAATTTAACTAAGTGATTACACAATCCCAGCCCCCATACCTCCCCCGATCGTCACGACCATCAGTATGCGAACCAGGTAAGCCTCTAAGCCAATCACATCAGGCATGTGACTCGTGCTCGACCTGTCGGTCTCCTGGGTTCCAGGCCTGCATCTACATACGTCAAGCCTGCCAATTGAACCTTGATGTTAGCTGTTCAGCAAGGCCATATCTGCATATGCCAGGCTTGCCGAACCCAACCGCATGCGAACTCCGTTGAATATGTAGGACAACTCCGGTATGTACGGAGCATCAAGCCATATGGGAGAACCTTCCAGGCGATGCCCACCAAAGGAGAACACAATGTTGGTATTGTGAGAGATGGTCCTGTTTCGTGCTACCATCGATATATCTAGCATACTAGCATAAAACAGGAAGTAAAACTGTAAATCATACAACCTATGACCCCCTTTCATGCAAAGCAAAGTTAAATGCCTTTCTACTTTAGCTTGTGCAAGTTTTACGTGGCTGCTAGGGGTTTCGAGAGAGAGAACCGTTTCTATCCTGCGAAAAACATGCCACAACACCGTCTCCCATCCGTCTCTATTACACCCCTGTCGGGGCCCTCCGTTGCAAACATCTTCACATTGCTAATGCAGAGAGACAGACACCCCCAGCCACTTTATATGGTACAAGCCATATTTCAAGCGTGGAACCAGTCTCGCGTAAACACGTAAGGTCGGTCGGGGGCCGCTTCATCAAACATTGCCGCAATGCTAAATGAGTACACGTGGGAGGGTAATGAATGAAGATTCGATGCACACATCCTAGATGTGTTCTACCCGTACAATACATCTACGCATAGCTAGCTCTGATACCACTTTTGGGATACGGGGCAGAAAACACAAATTTTTCATACCTACGGTACCCGAACCCAAGATCTATGCTATGGCGATGTAAAGTAACGGAGGTAATCGGTGTTCATACCTTTGAAGACCGAAAGAGGGAAACGTTCTTGCGAACGTGGCTGGCGTAAACTCGGAACTACGATCTCCCTGACCGAAAGAAGACCACCAACAGTGAGGATGACTCCCGGTAAACCTCCAGCGATGAAGTAGCACCACAGGTGTAGTGCCTCGAAGATATTATACACGTACGGTACAATCGATGTTCCTCCCGGGCCCCGAACCAGGCGAGCAGCGGAAGAAAGATGGCTACGGATCCCGACTCCAGCAGAACGATCGCCTGCCTTATGGTGGAGAACTCCAATCCAGGTGCAGCCTCCAAACAAGGGGAGTCCACTTCCGGGAAGGAGAAGGAGGAAGAAGGAGATATTGGTGTGTTGGAAAAAGGGGGGTCTACCCCTCCTTATATAGGCCAAGGGGGGTGCCATCCTCCTCCCCTCCCCCATGTGGGACAAACTCCCAAGGGGGGGGAGTGCGCCGGCCAAGGGGGGTTGGTGGGCCCCACCCTTGGCGCCAAGCCCAAGGGGGGAGACCCCCTCCTCCCTTAATGGGCCCCATGGGCCAATTTAGCCTTTTCCCCATTTTTTAAATTTATTTAATATGTTTTAAATATTTAATTCAGATAATTAAATAATAAAACATTATTAAAACAATTAAACTTTATTTTGAACTATTCAAAATTTCCGGAAACCATTCCGTCCTCCTCCGGAACTATTCCGGTGATTCCTCCTATTTCACCGATTGATCCCGTAACTGTCCTATGCATCGATTGCCCTTAAGTGTAACACCCTAACGGTCCGGGATGCATCAGACATGGTCGAGACTCTTCTCATTGACCAATGACTAGTCAGTTGGACCTGGTTACAATCCTTGACAGCCCCTGCGCTTCCATCGAATGAACTTCGATCGCCTTTGGAAACCGTTAATGATATGACGTAATCCCTTTGTGCTGCGGTACTTTGTTTGTCCGAGGTTTGATCGTCGGTATCCTACATACCGTGTTCACATCTCGTTCACAACAAACAACTTCTCTCGTCCATGATCATTGCATCTCTTGTGACCTAGTCACGTCCTTGCAAGGTGTTGATGCAATATCACCGAGTGGGCCCAGAGTACCTGTCCTGTCACAAGGACTGACAAATCCCGCTCTGATCTATTAACATACTCATCAACCATCTATTTCAGAATACCCAAAGTGCACCGTTATAGCTAGCATATTTCAGTCAGGCGGTGGGATACAAATCAAAGTCTCCTCATAGATGACAATTACGTATGATCATTACGGTCTAAGGACTAAGCCATACGTTACAAAGTCATAGCAACGCTGAACTAGGTGACTCGATAACATTGCAATACTTTAGGTGGGTGTACGTCCATCACATCATTCCCCTTAACGATATGACCTCATTGTCAATGGACTTAAGTGTCGCCATGATCAGGAAAGCTTGATCAATCAATTGCCCAATGAGATAGTTTACCCGAGTTAAACTACGGACCATGTTTTATACTACACCTGTATTAGTATTTCCAAGTAATACAGTTATAGCATAGTATAAAACGTATTATGAACAAAAACGAATATGTGACAAATATCTTTATTAATTTGTCTCTAGGGCACATATCCAACAAGCCAGGGAGGGCCCAGGCGGCCAGAGGGCGCGGCCAGGCCCCTGGCCGCGCCATGGGGGCGCCTGGCGCCTGGAGCCCCTGGCCCACCTCTGGCTGCACTCTTTCGCCTATTTATTCCCCGGGACGAGAAACCCTTGGGGACGGAACTCTTTTTTTCGATCTCTCCTCTGTTCCGCCGCCGCCGCGCTTCCAAGATCGGGAGCACCAGAAGACCTCTTCCCGGCACCTTGCCGGAGGGAGGAATCACCTCCGGGACCTTCTCCACCACCATGGATGCTTCCCGGATGAACCGTGAGTAGTCCACCTTGTACCATGGGTCCATGATCAGTAGCTATGTGATGTTCTCCTCCCCTCTTTGTTCTTCATGGATTAGACCTCGTGAGTTTCCCTACATGATCGAGGCACATATGTAATCTTTCTGCTATTGCTATGCTAAGTTTTCTGGGATCCGATGGATTATGAGATTATGTTCAGATTGTGATTGAGTTATATATTTGATTATCTTCTTTTATGTTTATGTTCTTGAGTAACTCTTGCATGTTCTCTGTTGTTGTTTATTGCTTTGGCCAAGTAGTAGGTAGTGACTCCTAGAGGGAGCGTTATGCATGATTGTGGGTTCATGCCCCCCGGTGACTAGCTTGAGTGACAGAAACATGAGTCTAGGGGATGTGTTGTTTCCACAAAGGGGAAAACAACGGTGCTTGTACTTGCGGGTGCAAGGATTTCTTACTTTACGCAAAGTTCTTTAATGCAGTTGTCCATTTCTTTGAGTTTACACTTTGGGTGGGATTCACAACTTAATACCAGCGAGATGTTCTGGATAGATATCTCAAGGTGGATGATTAGTGGGTAGATGCAGATGGATTTCGGTCTACTTGTCTAAGCGTACCGCCCGTGCTTTTGAGCCTCTTCCTTTCTGTTTTGCATAATTAGCATTGGTTTGCGCACATAATCCTGTCAATTGCCCAGCTGTAATTTGTTTACCTCGCATGGCTATTTTATCGTATTTTGGGAGAGAGACATCACTAGTGAACATCATGGGACCCCGGTCCCAATTACCACCATTGTTTACACCTTCAATTTACTTTCAGTATTTACTATTCCGTAAGTTATCTATCATTAGTATCCCGTGCCTGTTATCCTTTGTAAATAACAAGGCCGTAGGAATTGATAACTCCTCTGTACCCGTTGGGAGCAAAGCTATCTGTTGTGTGGTTAGGTCCAGGCAAAGCAAGTGATTATCATAAAACGGCGCCTCACTTGCCGAACCACCTACGTGTTGCTGTTGGAGTCCTCCTGGACGATACTCAACCTTAGCATTTTTGCTAAGGGAAATTTGCCGCTATCTACATCTCACCTTCCACTTGGGGTAACCAACGGGGGCTAGAAGTATCTCGTGTATCATCCAGCAGCAGTTTTGTAACCCCTTGGAGGGGGTTGTGTCCGATGAGGAGGATCACGGTGAGTTTCCACATTTCCAGGGGGAGACCGTCACCCAGTGGGGTGAAGGGTCTTCTTCTGCTTGGAGCGCGAAGCCTTCTTCGTGGGAGGATCCCAGGACTTCGGTGTACGCACCTAAAGCCTCGTACGACCCTTGGACTCACCTGTACCACCCCAGAGCTGGAGGCTCCTAGGGACCACAATAGCTGTTACCAACTTAGGCCAAAAGCCTAGGCTTGGGGGAGTATGTGCCCTTCTCCCTTTTCCATTGTATTATCCATTTTATTTTGTTCTCTTTGGTCTTTTCGAAGTTTTTGTTGTTCTTCTTTGTAATCTCTAATTTGCAAAAACAATAAAAGGATTTCTCCTTTCTTCTGCTTTCGTTGAACCTTTGAAAACCCCAAAAAAATTTCCTTTCTCTCTTTAGTTTGCTTTGTTTTCAGAGTTCAGCTCGAGTCCGTGATGGCATTTGATTATATTTCCCACGTTTGATCGTGCAAGTAACAAGACAGTAATGACGAAGATCAACGGAGGGGATGCAACAAGGAAAACCGGTATGAACTCTTTTTGTTTCTACTTTTGTACATATTCCTGTACTTATGATCTAGAGACCAGCTTGTAGCGACATAGTCCTATGTTTACACTGCTTTCCCAGTGGTTCATGCTTTCTTTGTGGCTAATCTCAAATGGCTAGAGTGCATAATGTGTTGTTGAAATTATTTGCATGCATTGCATTGTTCATGGTTTGGCATATTGAAGCGGTATTTCCCTTCGAAGAATTCTTGGATTGACTTGGCACTTGTTCACACATGTTTATGACTAAAAAGTCTATCATGCCTTGATGATCTTTTTATTTCAGAATGGTTATATCACTTTCATGCCCGATTCAATGTTGCTTTGTCGCTCTGCATGATTATGACCGTTATTGCTCTCTAGTTGGTCGCTTCCCAGTCTTTTGCTAGCCTTCGCTCGCACTAAGAGGGATTCTACTTGTGCATCCAACTCCTTTTCAAACCAGTTATTCCACTTGAGTCCACCATACCTTCCTATATATGGTATTTACCTGCAATCTCTAACTCATACTTTCTTGTACCATCTCGAAATTTATTCAAAAGCCTCCTTTTTGTAACCGTACAAGCTCATGGGGCGGTGAGGGAAAATCAGTATCTTCCATGCCAAAAACCAAAAGCTCCTAATGATAGATGGAACGAGAAATTTCCTTCCATACTTGAGGCAAAACAAAAAGGTACCACAGACCGTCCAAGGATAGATGGGTAAGGGAACAAAAGTGTAAACAGAAAAGCATGGGAACCGCCATTAATGTGGTTGGTATGGGAGATATTGAGAGACCTTTACCGTTTACTGTTGACTTTAAGTTGCTCTTCCCAAAAGAATTTTATCTCTCCTTTCAAAACCAAGAGCTAAACAACTTGAACCACCGTAAACGTGCGGTATTCGTCGTGTGTGACCGATACCCCACTTAAACTGTTAGTAACCGTTCTCGACGATAGATCCGTATCGCGTTGCCGTGTCGTGTGATGTCTTCTTGATCTTGTGTTGCCCCGTAGTAATAGAGTGCTTGCTCGTTGATTGCTTTCCAGTGTTTACCTTCTTGTGTGCTTCCGCGGGTACCTCTCGGAGACGATGTGAGCGTGCAATCGACTACACCTTCGGAACCCGACTTATCAACAGGCAAGGACTATGCATTACTTATGATCCATTCTATTTCAACCAGCGGTTTGCATGCTAGTCTAGGTTAGTTTCGATGTTTGATCCTACCACATGTTTACAGCCTCTTTCAAACCGATACAGCCATGTCCCTTCCCAGCAAACCTTGTACTACTATGTTACTATTGCTTGTTGCTCAGCCCCTACTTAGTATGCATGCTTAGGATGCTACGATGTTACCCTGTTATTCCTTGGTTTGGGATATCACATTATTATATTGTTGTTGATGATATGATTATTATTAATGTTGACTATATTCGATGAAGGATGGAAGGTCTAGGCTATCCTGCCCCGACGCTTTGTTCCATTCGAGTCACCTAGGATCCGAGTTCCGGGTATTGGTTTTAAGATTGAGCGTGCCTAACCGCGTGTGGGATTTTATGGGGTCCCCTTTTCTTACCTATCTAGCTTCAAGAATTTCTAGTGGTGGCCCAAGCTGATTTTACCTTTTGAAACCGTGTTTGTGCTGGTCGGACGCCAGTAGTTTTCAAACAACCCGGGCCAGCGGAGACATGGTTTCTCTTGTTGGTCCACCCCAGGGAGCTAGGGGGTTGTCCACATCTGTTTGGGCAACTAACCCAACCTCATCCAGACGGTAGAGGCCGATTCGAGAGCGCGGCTGGCTTTTGAGTTGGGTGTCGACTCACCGGGGGCCACCCGGATTTGTTCGTTGTTAGTTAGAGGGACCTGTCGTTTCGGATCTCTTGGAACTAAATCATAAAATGGTTGCCTGTGATGGGTAGCAACTGAGAGAGATGGGCGTGCGTGCGGACCCTTGTAATGGGCATTTGGTACACCCCTGCAGGGTTAAATATTTTCGAGAAGCCGTGTCCACGGTTATGGACGACTTGAGACCTACTCCTTGTTCATAGACAACAACAACTGAGATAATCTTAATATAACTTGATCAACGTGTGTGTGTGCCTTGACTGCTTCTTCTTCGTCGGGATGCGAAGAGGAGGACAAGGATAGGATAGGTGTTATGATTGCGTAAGTAGTTGATAGCAAGACTTGTTGGAGGCGATTCCTCATCGAATGCTTGGCTTCTTATCTTACTCTCTAGATCGTTAGCCACTCCATAAATGCTAGTGCGGCAGCAACCTCACCACTTACCCCTTCCTTACCGTAAACTACTAGTTGTCCTAGAATGACGAGTGATGAAGTCCTTGCTGGGTCAGATGACCACTACAGTTGGATGCTGAGTACCTCTGTACTCATGATACTACCCCCAAACTCTTTTCAGGGTTCTTGATCGACAACAGGTATGGTCGGATCCCGGCGGAGGGCCTGGACCCGTCTTGTTATGGGATCGATGTTTTTCTCTTTGCCACTAGGCATTTGATTGTAGTCTGTACTCATACATGTATCTTCCGCTGTTGTATTGTATTAAGGCAGTTGTATGCCGATTGTATGAGATGTTGTATCCTTGTATCTGTAATGTTGTGATATCATGTTGGAAATCCGGGGCATATGACTTCGTCATATGTCGCGGTGGGACCGATATGTGCTTCGTCCCCGGATCTGGATGAAAACATCTAGATCTGAAACAGTACCGCATATTGGGCCTTACAATAAGTACACTTTATCTTATTACCATGTTTGCTTACAATTGTTAAATTCTTTGAAACTTGATCTTATTGGCAAGGTGGATTCACGGAGGATCAACAAAAATATTATAAGGAATACCGCTTGTCTGAAAAAGGAAAATTTATATGGAAAATTATATCTCAAGTTAATAGATATGCTAGAAACTTATGCTATTATTATGATATATCTTATTGTTGTGATGAATATTGTTGCTTCTTGCCCTTTAAACACCTTCCCTTCCAATGTTGTTGTAATGATAATGGAACCTTGGTATCTTATACTAGGGAACATTATGATTTCTTTGATGTAGCACAAATAGAAGAATTTGTTGTTTTTAAGGGTGCCTATGAAATTGCTTCCTTTGTTGAAAGTATTGAAGATTCCCCTTACAAATCTGAGAGTCTTGATATACTTAAATATTTCTTTCTGAATTTTAATAATGATTATATTACTAACTATCTCAAAGGTTTCTCTCCACAAGAGGAAGAAACTAATGCTTTGCAAGACTCTACAGAAGAAATTGCTGAAACGGAAAGCTCATTGGATGAAAAAGAGGAGGAGAGTGACGAACAAAAGGAGGAACAATGGATTAGCTACCCATCTCTACCAACTAATGAGAGTAACTCTTTGACTCTTACTTTATGTGATTGCCCTCCATGCTTACCTAAGGAGGTTGAATGCTATATTGATTGCTATGATCCTATTGAATCTTTTGAAATATCCCTTTTTGATGAAATTGATGCTTGTGGCCATGATGCCCCTATGAATGAGACTTGCAAGGATGATTTTTCTACTGTTATTTATGATAGCCCTTGATATTTTGATAAGTCTTATGATAACCCTCTATTTTTTCCTACTATGAATGTTCTTGATAATGAGGAGTTATGCTTAGAAAGTTTATATGATTATGTGCTAGTAGATCATGACAAGCATGCTTTGTGTGATGTTTATATTGTTGAGTTTTTTCATGATGCTACTGAAAATTATTATGAGAGACGAAAATTTGGTTGTAGAAATTTTCATGTTAGGAAAACACCTCTCTCCATGTTGAAAATCTTGAAGGTGCTCTTGTTTTACCTTCCTATGCTTGATACTTTGTGCTTCAGTTATTTATTTTCTTAAAAGATTCCCATGCATATGAAGCATGTTAGACTTAAATGTGATTTATATTTTCTCCTTTGATGCTCTCTTTTGTGCTTCAACTTTTTATTCTTTTCTGAGCATCGTTACACTCATGCCTAGCTAATGGCTTTAAAGAAGCGCTTTCGGGAGGCAGCCCGCAACGAATTTAGGTTTTCCTTTTTTCCTTCTGTTTTTAGTGGTCTTGATGATTGTTACTACTGTAGCAACATCATTGTATCTTTACTTTTCAAGCTTTGTGCCATTTATATCCTCATATGACGAGGGAAGTGAAAGTTGTGACATGCTGTCTAGAAAACAGATTCTGTCCTCGTGACGGGAAAAATCATAGAAAAATCCCAGTTCATCTTTTTAAGCTGAAACTTTTACACAGCGTGATCTATACAATCACGGAACTTTAGTATGTTCTGAGTTTTTTTATTTGAGTTGCATAAGTATCCCTAAAAAATGCTTTACTACCTGCTTGTCTGTTTTTCACAGATTCTATCCTGTTTTGCCTTTTCTTCGTTTTGCAAACCTTAAGCTTGCTTTTTCTTCGCAAAAACTTTTTGGCAATCTTGAGAAACAGTAGCTCTTCAAGAATATCCTTATTTACAGTAGAGAAAAAATATTTTATTATGGGTACTAACCTCGCTAATCAGATTATGATGAGTTATGTATGAAGAGAGTTTTCAAGTGTGCGAGGGAAGATGATAAAAGAAGATTTAAGAGTGTCAAACGCTCAAGCTTGGGGATGCCCCCAGGCATCCCCAAGAAATAATCAAGGAGACTCAAGAATCTAAGCTTGGGGATGCCCCCATGCATCCCCTTCTCCATCAACAATTATCAGTTCAACATTCGTTCCACTATATTTTTATCACTTCATGCGTTATGTGCAATGTTTGGAGCGTCTTGCTCTTTATTTCCTTTCTATTTTTCTTTTGTTTTGTTTGCTGGTCATTACAATGTCGGACCCTACCATGCTTGATTGGGAGAGATGCACGCTCCACTTTATCATTGAACACTCTAGAGCTTCACTTATATCTGTTGAGTCTTAAATTTATCTACTGCCTGTTTTGCTAGCTCTTGTTCTTCACTTAGATCTTGTTTGAGAGCATTTAATTTCTTTTTTAGAAATTATAGAACTTTCGTGTGATACAGAGTGGAAACTCTCCTCGTTGGTTACCCCGAGTGGAAGGTGAGATGCAGTGTAGCAGCAAGTTTCCCTTAGCAAAGATGCTAAGGTTGAGTATCGAACCAGTAGGACTCCAAGAGATACAAGTAGGTGTCACGGCGCTTGACGTGGACCTGCACAATGATACAAATAACTTTTCTCCCAACGAGTAGAGAGGATTTTTCAATTCCTCCGGCCTTGCTGTTTACAAAGGATCAACGCAAGAGAGAAAAGTGGAACTAAAAGTAAAGACTGAAAGTAAACTAAGGGTGTAAACAATAATGTGAAGATGGACCAGGGTCCCGTGATTTTCACTAGTGATGTCTCTCTCCCAAAAGACGATAAAAGTGCTAGCGAGGTAAACAAATCACAGCTGGGCAATTGGCAGAATTATGAAGGCACCACAATGCTAACTATGCTGCAAACAAAGGAAGGGCTCAAAAGCAATGGGCAGTACGCCAAGGTAAGTAGACCGAAATCCATCTGCATCTACTACGAATCATCCACCTTGAGATATCTATCCAGAACATCTCGCTGGTATTAAGTTGCGAATCCCACCCAAAGTGTAAATCCAAAGCAACAGACAACTGCATTAAAAGAACTTTGCGTAAAGTAAACAATCCTTGCATCCGCGGATACAAGCACCATTGTTTTATCCCTGGTGGCAACAACACATCCCCTAGTCTCATGTTTCTGTCACTCAAGCTAGACATCAAGGGGCTGAACCCACAATCAAGCATAACGCTCCCTCTTGGAGTTGCAACAAATCACTTGGCCAAAGTAAAATACGGCAACGGAGAACATGCAAGAATTTACTCAAGAACCAAAATATAAAAGAGAAGAACCAAATATATTACTCATCACAATCTGAACATAGTCTCATAATCCATCAGATCCCAACAAACTCAGCATAGCAACGGCAGAGAATTACAAAGGTGCCTCGATCATGTGAGGCAGCTCACGAGGTCTCGAAAGTGGAGGCACAAAGAGGGGAGAGATAGATCACATAGCTACTGGTCACGGACCCATGGTCCAAAGGGAACTACTCACGGTACATACGGGAGGCGTCCATGGCTATGGATGGTCTCCCGGAGGGGGTAGCTTCTCCTGGCAGGGTGCCGGAGCAGCTTCTCCAGGCAGCCCCGATCTATAAACGGCGGTGGCGGCGGTACAGAGGCGAGATCGCAAAAGAGGGATTCATCTCAGGGGTTTCCGTCACGGGGGGTAAATATAGGCGAAGGGGGGCACCGAGAGGGGCCACAGTGCAGCCAGGAGGCTCCCTGGCGCGGCCTAGGGTGGGGCCGCGCCAGGGACCCTTCTGGAGTCCCTATGGTGGCCCCCCTTCCCTCCTTTGGTGTTTCCGGAAGCTTCCGTGTCGCTGATTTTTATCTGAGTTTTCCAGATTTTTTGGAGCACTTTTAATGGCCGGAAAACCTGAAATACAAAAACAGCAGAAAACATCAACTGACAGTTGGGTGCACTGGGTCAATAGATTAGTCGAAATATGCTCAAAAGTGTATGAAAGCTCAAGCAAATCATGGCAAAGTCACACAAAAAATGCATGGAGCAAGCATAAATTATAGATACGTTTGGGACGTATCATGGGGGTGCATCCAACTTGCTTGCTCAAGAAGACCTAGAGCTCATTGTAGGAGGCTCATCATTGGAATATAAAAGCCAAGTTCTATAATGTGAAGGTCCCCACATAGTTATATGCATTAATGATAATCTCTATGGAGTACAAGATATAAGATGGAGTACGAGTGTGGATCTCTCAAAAAGGAATAGTAGTGTGCCCCCTTCTCTCTTTTTATTTCTATTTTTTTTATTTTTTGGTGGCCTCAATGGCTCTTTCTATTTAACTCTCATTTTTCCTCTTTGGGATCTTTTAATTTGTCCACTTTGGGATCTTTTAATTTGTCCTCTTTGGGATCTTTTAATTTGTCCACTTTGGGATCTTTTCCTCACTTTAGGGGCAACACTCTATATATTACAAAAAGTATAGAAGATCTTTCACACTTTACAAAGTACTCAAATCATAAAGAAGATGTAACTATCATGATGTATGCAAATGTATGCCTCTGCTAGTGTAGCAGGATATGCAATGATACTAGCGCGTCATGTAGCAATGATTAGGGCAAGGCCAAACTAGCATGCGGCTCATCGATCAAGCAAGTAGCATGTATGACATGAAGATCAAGTCATGAGAAGATGGATGTTGCATGGCAATGTATCTCGGAAACGAACTCACTCTACATCCAAGCACATCCTCCGAAAGTTCCATGTGACGCGAGACTACGTCAGGGATGGACACACTAGGATTCACAAGATACATACGGATCTGAACGCAGCAGACCCGATGACTAAATCTCTTCCACAGGGAAAGTTTGAAGAACACCGAGAGACCATTGGTGTTAGATACATACCTGATGTAAACTAGTGTAATTTTTACTCTAGTGTAAGTGGGAGACTGTTGGATATGTGCCCCAGAGACAAATTAATAAAGATATTTGTCACATATCCGTTTTTGTTCATAATACATTTTATACTGTGCTATAACTGTATTACTTGGAAATACTAATACAGGTGTAGTATAAAACATGGTCCGTAGTTTAACCCGGGTAAACTATCTCATTGGGCAATTTATTGATCAAGATTTCCTGATCATGGCGACACTTAAGTCCATTGACAATGAGGTCATATTGTTAATGGGAATGATGTGATGGACGTACACCCACCTAAAGTATTGCAATGTGATCGAGTCACATAGTGCAGCGTTGCTATGACTTTGTAACGTATGGCTTAGTCCTTAGACCGTAACGATCATACGTAATTGTCATCTATGAGGAGACTTTGATTTGTATCCTACCGCCTGACTGAAATATGCTGGCTATAACGATGCACTTTGGGTATTCCGAAATAGATGGTTGATTAGTATGTTAATAGATCAGAGCGGGATTTCTCAGTCCTTGTGACAGGACAGGTACTCTGGGCCCACTCGGTGATAATGCATCAACACCTTGCAAGGACGTGACTAGGTCACAAGAGATGCAATGATCATGGACGAGAGAAGTTGTTTGTTGTGAACGAGATGTGAACCGGTATGTAGGATACCGACGATCAAACCTCGCACAAACAAAGTACCGCAGCACAAAGGGATTACGTCGTATCGTTAACGGTTTCCAAAAGCGATCGAAGTTCATTCGATGGAAGCGCAGGGGCTGTCAAGGATTGTAACCAGGTCCAACTGACTAGTCATTGGTCAATGAGAAGAGTCTCGACCATGTCTGTTGTTTCCCGGACCGTTAGGGTGTTACACTTAAGGGCAATCGATGCATAGGACAGTTACAGGATCAATCAGTGAAATAGGAGGAATCACCGGAATAGTTCCGGAGGAGGACGGAATGGTTTCCGGACATTTTGAATAGTTCAAAATAAAGTTTAATTATTTTAATAATGTTTTATTATTTAATTATCTGAATTAAATATTTAAAACATATTAAATAAATTAAAAAAATGGGAAAAAGGCTAAATGGGCCCATGGGGCCCATTAAGGGAGGAGGGGGTCTCCCTCTTGAGCTTGGCGCCAAGGGTGGGGCCCACCACCCCCCTTGGCCGGCGCACTCCCCTCCCTTGGGAGTTTAGTCCCACATGGGGGAGGGGAGGAGGATGGCACCCCCCTTGGCCTATATAAGGAAGGGTAGACCCCCCTTTTTCCAAGACACCAATATCTCCTTCTTCCTCCTTCTTCTCGGAAGTGGACTCCCCTTGTTTGGAGTCTGCACCTGGATTGGAGTTCTCCACCATAACGCAGGCCGTCGTTCTGCTGGAGTCAGGATCCGTAGCCATCTTTCTTCCGCTGCTCGCCTGGTTCGGGGCCCGGGAGGAACATGGATTGTACCGTACGTGTATAATCTCTTCGAGGCACTACACCTGTGGTGCTACTTCGTCGCTGGAGGTTTACCGGGAGTCATCCTCGCCGGTGGTGGTATTCTACATGACAGGGAGATCGTAGTTCCGAGTTTACGCCAGCCACGTTCGCAAGAACGTTTCCCTCTTTCGGTCTTCAAAGGTATGAACACCGATTCCCTCCGTTACTTTACATCGCCATAGCATAGATCTTGGGTTCGGGTACCATAGGTATGAAAAATTTGTGTTTTCTGCCCCGTATCCCAACATGGCTCCCCTCTGGCCCCTCTCGGGCTCTTCGCGAAGCTTCCGGTACGCTGATTTTTCCTATATTTTTCCCGAAATTTTTCTGGTACTTTTAATAAGGGGGAAACCTGAAATAGAAAAACAGCAGAAAACAGGAACTGGCACTAGGGTGCACTGAGTTAATAGGTTAGTACAAATATGATCAAAAGTGTATGGAAGTTCATCAATATCATAGCAATATCACACAAAAGAGGCATGGAGCAAGCAGAAATTATAGATACGTTTTGGACGTATCAAAATCCCCAAGCTTAATTCCTGCTCGTCCTCGAGTAGGTAAATGATAACAAGCATAATTTTTGTGGTGACATGCTAACAACCATATAAGAACTTTGTAAGTAAAGTAATGAAATCATGCAATTCAATTCAAGTCATAACAGGCAAGAGTCTATATCTAGTATTGAAATAAGCAACATATGAACATAAAGGTGCGAGAGCTCTCGCTGTCCGTGACTCGAATGTCTTCAAATGGTGCTTGCGTGCAAGAAAGGGTATAGGGATATACGAGAGAAAGTATTTTTTTAAGTTGAGAACTCAATCTACTAAAGTTTCAAACTAAGGGTGTAAACAATAATGTGAAGATGGACAGGGGTCCCGTGATTTTCACTAGTGATGTCTCTCTCCCAAAAGACGATAAAAGTGCTAGCGAGGTAAACAAATCACAGCTGGGCAATTGGCAGAATTATGAAGGCACCACAATGCTAACTATGCTGCAAACAAAGGAAGGGCTCAAAAGCAATGGGCAGTACGCCAAGGTAAGTAGACCGAAATCCATCTGCATCTACTACGAATCATCCACCTTGAGATATCTATCCAGAACATCTCGCTGGTATTAAGTTGCGAATCCCACCCAAAGTGTAAATCCAAAGCAACAGACAACTGCATTAAAAGAACTTTGCGTAAAGTAAACAATCCTTGCATCCGCGGATACAAGCACCATTGTTTTATCCCTGGTGGCAACAACACATCCCCTAGTCTCATGTTTCTGTCACTCAAGCTAGACATCAAGGGGCTGAACCCACAATCAAGCATAACACTCCCTCTTGGAGTTGCAAGCAAACTACTTGGCCAAAGCAAAATACTGCAACGGAGAACATGCAAGAATTTACTAAAGAACAAAATATAAAAGAGAAGAACCAAATATATTACTCATCACAATCTGAACATAGTCTCATAATCCATCAGATCCTAGCAAACTCAGCATAGCAACAGCAGAAATTACAAAAGTGCCTCGATCATGTGAGGCAGCTCACGAGGTCCCGAAAGTGGAAGCACAAATAGGGGAGAGGTACATCACATAGCTACTGGTCACAGACCCATGGTCCAAGGGGGACTACTCACGGCACATCCGGGAGGATTCCATGGCTATGGATGGTCCCCCGGAGGGGGTTCCTCCTCCCGACAGGGTGCCAGGGAAGCTTCTCCAGGCAGCCCGATCTTGAAACGGCGGCGGCGGCGGTACAGAGGCGAGTTCGCGGAAAAGAGATCGATATTAGGGGTGTCCACCCCGAGGGATAAATATAGGCGGAGGGGGTGTTGAGGGGACCCACCAGGCAGCCAGGAGGCCTCCTGGCGCGGCCTAGGGTGGGGCTGCGTCAGGGATCCTCCTGGTCTCCTGGTGGTGGCCCCCCTCCGCTACCTTGGTGATTCCGGAAGCTTCCGGGTCGCTGATTTTTGATCTGATTTTTCCGGATTTTTTGGAGCACTTTTAATGGCTGGAAAACCTGAAATACAAAAACAGCAGAAAATAGCAACTGGAAGTTGGGTGCACTGGGTTAATAGATTAGTCCAAATGTGCTCAAAAGTGTATGAAAGTTCAAGCAAATCATGGCAAAGTCACACAAAACATGCATAGAGCAAACAGAAATTATAGATACGTTTGGGACGTATCATCGTGCTTCACTTATATTTGTTTAGAGAGTTATTTCTGTTGCATTGGTTTATATGTCTCATGGTATGTTTTATATGTGGTGTATTGGTAATCTAGATCACTAGGTCTAGCTTAGGATATCTTGCAATAGTTTTGAGGTATTGATTGAGTAATGATGAATGTTTATGCAATTGAGCTTGCGCCCATTAGTGATAGGTGTCGCATCTTGGCTAACCGTGCCTCATTTTTGAAAACTAAAAAAATAGTTGAGAACTCTAGCTACTAAAAGGATCACTAATCTCTGTGGGATTGGAATATATAGAGTACCCCCACGTACCATGGGTCGAGGATGCGCAAGGATAACAAAACCCCCATACACTCCTCCTCGGGGTACTTGTCTCTTTGTGAATCTCCTCACTAGATAGAGCGTTACTGATAATAAGTGCATGAGTTCTTCGGACTAATGCGAGTATTCGATTGTTGGCACTTCCCCCTTCCCATATTTTGCTAGCCTTTTCGGTACCGTGCATTGCCCTTCTTGTGGGAGATGGTGCAAACTTCGCCGGTGCATCCAAAACCTTGTCATGATACGCTCTGTCATACATAAACCTCCTTATATCTTCCTCAAAACAGCCACCGTACCTACCTATCAAGGCATTTCCATAGCCTTTCCGAGATATATTGCCATGCAACATCCATCGTTCTTCATGTTCATATGACTTATCCTTCATTGTCATATTGCCTTGCTACTACACTGGCAGGGGCATTCATATAGAGTCATTACTTTTTGATTCAGAGTTGTAAGTAAATAAAAGTGTGTTGATGTTATTATAGAGTGTTGCCCCTACAGTGAAGAAAGGAATAAAAGAATCCTAAGTGGATGAAATAAAAAGAGAGAGAGAATAAAGAGCCATGGAGGCCACCCAAAAATCAAAAAATACAAAAAAAGATGAAAAAGAAAAAAAGAATAAAAAAAGAGAGAGGGGGCAACACTACTATCCTTTATTCCACACTTGTGCTTCAAAGTAGCACCCGTGCTTCATAGAGAGTTTCCATATCATCCTTATATAACTATGTGGGGATCTATACACCATAGAACTTGGCTTGCATATTCCAAGGATGAGCCTCCTCAAAAGAGCTCTAGGTCTTCATGAGCAAGCAAGTTGGATGCACCCCCACTAGTTCCATTGGAGGGCTTACATACACTTATAGCTCTTGTGCATCCGCATGTTGCATGGCAATCCCCCTACTCCTCACACCATATCTATCATTTGGCTTTCTCCCGCCTATGATTGTCCTCGTTGGTGTGAGTGTTTCTTACTTTTTGACTTCCTATCCCCCTCATTTATTCTATTTGCCATCCTAAGTGCCAACGTATCTTGCTCGGTCTCATCCATTGCATGAGTGCTCAAAGTTGAAAGGGAGAGGACCAATTTGACTGGTACCTGACTAGTGGTCTGGGGACGAGTCAAAATAAGATTCCAAAGGGACCATGTGTGAAATTTAGTAGATTGAGTTCTCAACAACTATTCAATAATTTTTATGCTCTAAACCATCCCCACTCTTGGCACGGGGGCCCCGACTGAGACATTCTATTCACGGACAGCAAGAGCTCAATTGTTTATATGTTCTCCATTGCTTGCTTAATATCAACTATAGACTATTGCTTTATATCACTTTGTCTTTGGCTTATGTATCTTTATTACATTAGATTGATTGCCTTTACTCCTAAGTAGCATGTCATATCAAAAAATATCTTTTTATCATTTACCTAATCGAGGACGAGAAGGAATTAAGCTTGGGGATGCTGATTCGTCTCAAACGTATCTATAATTTTTGCTCGTTCCATGCCCTTTTTGTGTCATTGCTACATCTTTTTGCCATGCGTTTGAATCATTTATTGGACTAACCTACTAATATAGAGCCCAGTGCCAGTTTCTGTTTTGTATTTGCAATGCAGAAAAAAGTCCAAAAATGAAGTTGCTCAGAAAATCCCAAAAAATTACCAAAAAATATCTACATCGGAAGAGTCCTCTAGTCGGAGGACGGAGCCAGGAGGTGGCCCCAGGACCCCAGGCGCCCTCCCGGCGCGGCCAGGGCCCACCCACGCGGGGTGGCGCCTGGGCGACCTGGGCACCGCCTCGGACCCCCCCCCCTTTGCCTATAAAATCTCCCGTGACGCAAAAACCCGAGATATCCAACCCTTTTCTCCAGAAGCGCTCCCGACCTCCGCCGCCATCGAAACCTAGCTTCGGGGGTCACCAGGATCCTGCTCCGGCACTCTTTCGGAGAGGGCCTTGGACCCCGGGGCCATCTTCATCAACTCTTCTTCACCCCATGATGGATCGTGAGTAGTTCCTCCTTGGACTACGGGTTCTTGGCAGTAGCTTGTTGGTATCTTCTCCTCCTTGATCTTCAATACAAAGTTCTCATGAGCTGCCCTACATGATTGAGATCCATATGATGTAATTGGTGTTGTGTTTGTTGGGATCCGATGAATTGTTACCTTGTTCAGTCCTAAGAGGTTTATGAATTATTGTTGCTGCAATTTTGTTGTTCTTAATGCTTGTTACTAGTGCACGAGTAGCATGATTTTAGATCGGAGCACGTTATGGTTGCATGATTATAATTGTTGTTCTAGATCCTATCTACGATTGTATGCACCTATTATAGTCCGAAACCGGCAATCCCAATGGTGACAGCTTGGGACACCAAAGGGGATGGGCTATAATTTGAGGATCACATGTGTTCATAGAGTGCTAATTCTTTGTTCCGGTGCTCTTTGACAGGAGCACCTTAATCTCCGTAAGTTCCCTTTGGCCACGTTCGTAGCGGGACGGTAGGACAATAGATGTTGTGCCAAGTTCTTATTGCAAGCATGTACAACTACATACGGAACACGTGCCTACGTTTGGTTCTTAGCCTAGGATTGCTCTAGTTTTGGCTAGAGTTTGTGAAAAAATTTCAATTGCCCAACTGTAATTCGTTCACCCAACACCTGTCTTTTTGCTTGGAGAGTTATCACTAGTGAAACCTTGAACCCCGGTCCATCTTTCATCTTTATTGCCTTCGTTGTTACTATTGATCTCATCACTGCTGCTACTACTTTGTTACTACTTTGTGGTGTTGGTGATTGGGGGAAGTCTCTAAGACTACACCCGTCAACACCCCGTTGCTACTAAATATATTGTCTAGTGATTTTTCAGGTGTGGTTGAATTGAAAACTCAACTGCTAAGGCTTATAAGTATTCTTTGGCTCCCCTTGTGTCGAATCAATAAATTAGGGTTATACCTACCCGTGAAGACTGTTACGATCCCCTACACTTGTGGGTTATCACCATGGTTCCATGATCTGTAGCTATGTTATGTCTTCTCTCCACCCTTGTTCTTCAATGCTTAGACCTTTTGAGCTGCCCTACATGATCAAGGCACCTATGCAATTCCCCTGTTGTTGCTATGTTGTGTTTGCTGGGATCCGATGGATTATGAGATTATGTTCAAATCATGATGAGTTATATATTTGGTTTACCTTTTCTATGTTGTTCTTAGAAATTCTTGCATATTCTCTATTGCTTTTTATTGCTTTCGCCAAGTAGTAGATAGTAACTCCAAGAGGGAGCGTTCTGCATGATTGTGGGTTCATGCCCGCCGATGTCTAGCTTGAGTAACAGAAACATGATACTAGGGGATGTGTTGTTGCCACCAGGGAGAAAACAACGGTGCTTATAACCGCGGTTGCAAGGATTGTTTACCTTATGCATAGATAGTTAATGCAATTGTCTGTTGCTTTGAGTTTACACTTTGGGTGGGGCTCGCGACTTAATACCAGTGAGATGTTCTGGATAGATATCTCAAGGTGGATAATTAGTGACTAGATGCATATGGATTTCGTTCTACTTGTCTTGGCGTACTGCCCATACTTTTGAGCCATCTTACTTTCAAGTAGCATAATTAGCATTGCGGTGCGTTTATAATTCTGTCAATTGCCCAGCTGTAATTTGTTCACCCAGCTTAGCTGTTTGTCATCTTTTGGGAGAGAGACATCACTAGTGAACGTCATGGGACCCCGGTCCACATTTCCACCAATGTTTACACCTCCACTTTATTTACCGCTTTTACTTTCCGTTGCAATTATCACTATCATTATCTCTTGTGTTTGATCTTTTGTAAACGGCAAGGCCGGAGGGATTGACAACCCCTTTGTACTCGTTGGGAGCAAAGTTATTTGTTTCTGTGTGCAGGTCCAGGTTAAGTGTAACATCCCAGATTTCACAAAAAATAAAAATTTTGTTTTTGGTGTGGATTGTTTGATTGTCTGATTTGTTTGCGGTGTTTGCATCCCCGATTTATCGATCGACGATTATTTTCCCCATCTTATCTCGTATCGGACGGAGACTAACCCTTGCCACCCTGACACTCGACCTTTGCGACACCGGGTTTCACTCGATCACTGTCGCGAAAACCGCACGAGACCAACCGCAGCCAACGAAACGAAAAAAAACCCCGTTTAATAATTAACCGGGTTATTTTAATTGCGCGCCGGAAAGTTTTCTCGTAACGGTTCCAGCGCTAGGTGAACGCCGCCGACTCGACGCGCTGATCGGGCAGTTCGAAGTCTTACCCGAATCGGAGGTACTGCGGACCCCCGGCGGTCAGAAACGTAAGCACCGCGCGCGCGAGAGAAAAACCGGGGATGTTTTTGCAAACTGCCAGCCACCTTGCCTATATAAAGACCACCACACTCCCACCCCTTTCTAGGGTTTACCTAGCCTAAAAATTGCAGCCACCCCCTCCACTTTGCCCCAAAAATAGCCCCATTTTCGCATCCCCAGCCCAGATCTGTTTGCAGCCGTTCGATCGGGAGATAGGAGGGCTTCGAAGGCGCCACGTCACCCACCAGAAGCTCCACCTACCTCTAGCCGTGGAGCCCGAGCAGCCCACCGCGCGCCGCCGGGCCCGAGGCCGCCGCCGGCAGCGGAGCCGCCCGGCAACCTCTCCCCTCTCCCCGCGCCCTCTTCCTCTCCCCTTCTCCCTCCGCCCTCACATCTCCTCTCCTCCCGCAGCACGATGGGCACCGCCGCCATGGGATCCCGCCGACGGGAGCTTCACCCTCGCGCCGGCCAGAGGAGCTCCGCGCCCCGATCCGCCCGCCGGCGACCGGATCCAGCGAGATCCGGCGCCCCACGCCTCGTCCGCCGCTCGCAGCACCCTGTCAGAACCCCAACTAGGGTAAGTGCTAGGGTTTGTTTGTTCCCTTTGCATCATGCAAAATTTCCAAATGAAATTCAAAAATGGGGAAAAGAAAGCCCTGAGAAATTAATTCAAATGGCCAGATAAAAATCTTTTTCCAAAAATCATTTGAATGTTTGGAAAATTCCTAGAATTATTGTTGATCATTGCAAAAGGGGTTTGGGTTCAATCCCAAGCTCATGGAATTTTCTAAAATTCAAATTGCGCTTTGCAAATTAAATTTGACCCTTATTTCAATTGAAATTCAAAATATATTGAATTTCAAAAATGCCCAAATTATATATGTGGCTAGCTAATGGTCTCCTAGTATTTATAAAATTATTTGGGCATTTAACTAAAATGCCTAGCTATTTTAAATCTAGGCAAAACAAATGAAACAGAAAAATAAAAAGAAAAGAATAAAGGGGCAGGGTCTACCTGTCGCCTAGGGGCGAGGACTACCTGGCCCAGTAGTCATCCCAGCCCAACCGCGCTGTTGTCGTCTTCCTCCCCCGCGGCTCCAAGCAGCTCGCTGGAGCTGGGAGCGCGCTGAGGACGCCACCGCGACAACCACGCGGTCTAGAACCTCCCAGGCCTCCTCCTCGCGCCATGCAGCTCGCCCAGAAGCCCCCGCACCCTATCCCCCTCTCGGAGCTCGCTTCCCTCCTCTCCCTCTCGCGAATTCGCCGCCGTCAGAGAACTCGCCGGGGCGCAGCGCCGTGAACACCCGTGGCCAACGGCCTCCATCTGCCCTGCCGTGGTGCCCAGAAGAACCGCCGTCGACGACTACGTCTTGCCGAGCAGCCAATCGATCCGAGGAGCTCTGTATTAGACGCCATCATCGTCGTCGTCCGCTGCAAGCCGCCGGCCGCCGTGGTTGATTGCGCCGCCGTCACGCTTCCTCCGTTCTCCCCGACCCCTCCATCGCGCTCGGGGTGAGCTACTACACCTTTCCCCCATGTCCGCGCTCCTCCCCGCGCCCGAAATCGCCATGCCCGTCGAGCCGAGCTCCGGCTGCCGCCGCACCTCGACGCCGGCGAGGCTCCGGCCATCTTTGGGCCCTTCCGTGTGCACCAAGTGATGCGGACGTGCACGGGCATCCTTTTGGAGCCCTCCCCGCGCCAAATGGTGGCCGGGAGCTCAACTCCGGCGATCCACCGCCTTCTGTTGAGGCCACCGGCGACTAGGCGGAGAGTTTAACCTAACCCCAACCCTAATGACCCCCCCTAAACTAACCCCGCACCCACTGACAGTGGGGCCCCCAGCCCTAATGAACCCTCTGTTAAGTTAACAGAGAGGCGATTAACCCCACTGAGGCTTACAGGGTGGACCCACATGTCAGCCCCCCCCACTGATGTCATGCTGAGGTCATTATGACGCAATAAAAGATTTTCTAGAAATAAAATAATTCCAGAAATTGCTTTAAACTTTGGAAATTCAAAGAAAATTCATGTTAACTCCAAATTAAACATATAATATATGAAAAATTATCAGAAAATTACAAGGATAAAGAATATGCAATTTGTTTTTATGTTTGACCATTTTAAAATGGGGCAACAGTAGCAAATGTGCATATGGCTTAATTTGAATTCAAATTTGAAGTTTGAATTTGCATTTCAAATGCAATATACTTCAATTAAATTGAATATGCTACAAACCAGTACCATTCACATCATGGACAACCTTATCATGTGTATGTGCATTTTTACTTTCGAAGTTGTCCCCCCCTTGTTGATGATTGCCTCCGATGACAGACGTTCCGAGACGGTGATCACCCCCGAAGGAGAAGACCACCGTTAAGACCCATGTATCATCAGCAAGGCAAGCAAACCCCATTGATCATGTCTATAAAATCCTATTTCCCTCTCAGTCTCGCATATGCATGTTTAGGAGATCACCGAGACACGTTCTTTCGCATAGTTCAACCCATTCCGATGCATGACCTATCATTTTGTCACCGTATTAAGCAAACCACAATCCTAGCAGATTTAGGAGTTGAATGATGAGCATGTGGACCCTGCAACTGTTACTGCTTTTGCTGCTTAGTGATACAATGAGGATGTTATGTTTGTGAGTCGGGATGGAATGAACACCATGGTGCTGATGTAAACGTGTTGGTGAATCCACCCTAAACAAAGGTGAACGATGAGAGGCTGTGTAGGAGTACACCGTGGGTTGTCTCGTTGAACACTGCCCTAGGCCCCGAGTTCCTGTTTTGTGATCCAAGACAAAGAGTATGACCACATGTAGGGTTTTATGGGAGCCCCGTTTGGCCTCTTTAGGTACCCGATCCAGTCCAGGAGTCACACTAGATTCGGGCTTTCCATTTGATTTATGTATAGATATGTGGGTGGACCTGTGAGGCAGTGAAACCATCTGTCAAAGGTGGCGTCTCGGTCCCTTACATTATTTGAGTCCGTTTCGTGGAACCGGCCGGACTCTCGAGCGGTGACAAACTCAGGTAGTCGACTCCTGGATTAGAGAAGGTGATGTGAGGGTAGTGCCTTGGTTTCATCCACGTCCGACACCCGCTTGAAGGGTGACAAGAAAGAGGTGATAAGTGATGACACGCGTGTGAAGATGTACACCCCTGCAGGGTTAATGAACTATTCGAATAGCCGTGTCCGCGGTTATGGACTACTTGGAAACCTTTACTTGATCATAGACAACTTGAATGGATACTTATAAAACTCGCAAGATAAGCGTGAGTGCTATGGCGTGCTTCCTCGTGGGGAAGTCGAGGAAGTATCCATAGTGGTGTATTGGTTGGAGACTTGGTAGTGGACTCGTGTACGCTTCTTACCTCAAGTCTGGTACTCATAGTACAGGACTAGCCAAGTCAAGCTGGCACTTCTGCATGTTGAACCCCACCTCCTTTACCTTGATACTTGAGCATGAGTATTGTAGTTCTGATGTAAGTCTTGCTGAGTACGACTTTGTACTCACGTTTGCTTATTTTATGTTTTAGATGGAAACCCAGACCCCGATGGAGTCACCGACCTGAAGCTCGACGTTGACCCTGGTAGTATAGTTCCAGACAACAGTCTGGTCCCTCATGGAAGGGCATGTTTGTTGTACAAGGCTTCTCTAAGCCATTTGTTAATCTTTTCTGTACCCAGACCTAATTTTCTTCCGTTGTATGATGTAATGTGATCACAGACATGTGATCTTTGTATGCTCTATGTGTATATCAATAAAGAAGTACTTTGTAGAGTTATGTGATGATACCTGCTGTTCATACTAGGCATGTGTGCTGCGTGTATGTTTATATCATGCATGTCGTAGTATGGGCTTTCGAGACCTTAGTTGTGATCTGGCTGGCGGTCTTTTATACACCAAGTGGCCCTTAGATGTGCGCAGCTTGGGGCATCGCGATGCGATTGCTCGTGACTCTGTCACGTGCACACTTTGTTGTATGATCGAGCCCGCCCTAGACCCCGACTAAGTGATCGGGCTGGAGTCAGTCTATGTAAGAGTTAGGATTCAATCGATAACATGGTTGAGGCGACTTGTCTATGAGTATGGGATTCACCACCCATAAGCATTTAGACTTGTGAGCGGACGATGAGGACCCATCTCAGTTGATCATCCGGCCTGGATGGGATGCCCCTCACGTTCGATGCTTACCGAGAACGTTCTGTGCTTGGCCTTGTCTGCTTAGACAAGTGGGTACGGTTCTCGGCTCTCCATGTGATTGTATCGTGACTGGAATTACATACGCTAACCCCGGGTCCCGACAGACTTGGTATCAGAGCAGGACTGTCTGTAGGATTATTTAACCCTTGGTCGAAGTCGAGTCTAGCATTCTAGAGTTATATAGTTACTCTGGGTATAAGGGAACAACGTAAGGCTTCTTTTTCTCCTTACCCTCATCGATCTGAGTTCTAGGTCACCCTTACCTTTTCTACGGGATGATAGGACTAGGCTCATCTATGTATTTTCTAGAACATGTCGTTGTTTGCCTCCTTGTAGCCGTAGGAAAGTTGTGGTCGTCCAGAGTCTTCGTGTTGTTGAGTTCCTTGAGGAATTTCTGTCCAATCTCCTCAAGGTTGTTTCATTTTTCATCCCGGTGTAGCCGTTATGCTGCCGGATTTATCCCGTGTTTCTGTGGATCATTGCCTTCGCATTATAATCTTTTCCGTCTTCTTCATGTCCTTCTTGTCTTTGATTCCATCGTACAGCCTGTTCTGATTGTTGATCTTTATCACACAGGATGTCAGGTGGAACTCATAGTGCTGTTCGTCGAAATCGAGACCGTGTTCGGAATCGAAATGATGATGCACCTCCACCACCGCCTTCTGCGGCGGAAATCATGATGGAAGCTGAGAAGAATCAACATGATCAAACACGCCTTCTGGAGCTCATCGAGCAGAATACCTCACGTCATTGCAATGTGGTTGTGAGCATTCAGGACTTCATCCTCCTCAAGCCACCGGTATTCCGATGTTCTTCTGAGCCCCTTGAAGCTGATGATTGGCTCCGTTCCATCGAGCGTAAGCTTGACACTACACATGTTGCTCCCAATGATCGAGTTATATTCGTGGCATACTTTCTGGAAGGTGCTGCTGCTGAATGGTGGGAGAACTATGTTGCGATGCAGCCTGATGGTCACCTAGTGACTTGGCAAGAGTTCTGTGTTGCCTTTCGAGGGTACCACCTCCTAGATGAGTTAATGGAGCGCAAGAAAGAAGAGTTCTGCAATCTGACTCAAGGAGAGATGTCCATTCATGAGTATGTGAGAGAGTTCAATCGTCTTTCTCGTTATGACCAATATGAGATCACCACCGATGCCAGAAATCAAGCAAGGTTCCGTAAGGGACTTAGCCCTATCCTTCGCCATGATCTCAACCTCATCGAATTTGCCACCTTTGAGGATTTAGTCAACAGATCCTTCAGAGCTGAGCATGGCAATGAAGTGTTCGAAGAGTCCCGCAAGCATGCTCTTAAGCTTGCCCCTTCTTCTAGTTCAGCCCCTCAGAAACGCCGAATTTGGATTCCAACCCGTGCCATACCTCAAAACCTTCTTCAGAGACCACCACCGAATATATGCCATCCACCTCAACACATTGTTCCTCCCAAGAATGATGGTGTGCACTCAAGTAATCCCACTCCCAACAATTCAGGCAGAGTGTGTTTCACGTGTGGTCTGACAGGCCATTACTTCCGACAATGCCCTACAGTGTTGGTGGCACCACGTCGACCTAGTCACAAGCCTCCAGAGAAATCAACCCCCAAAGCCATCCTAGCAAAGCTATCAGCCACAAGTAGTGGTTGTGTGAACCAAATCTCAGTTGAGGAAACCATTGCTACTTCTGACGTCATCCTTGGCACACTCCCAGTCAATCATGTTCCCGCCTCCGTTCTTTTCGATCCAGGAGCTTCTCATTCATTCATGTCGGAGAGTTATGCACTTCGTCATGAGTTCCCCTTTGAAGAAATGTTTTCTCCAATGATCATTCAAACTCCTGGTTCAAAGTGGCAAACTAATAGAGTAAGTCATGGTAATCAAATTGAAATTGAGGGTTTAGTATTCCTTGCCTCTCTTATAGCCCTCAAGTCTTCGGACATTGATGTCATCCTAGGAATGGATTGGTTATCAAGGCAAAATGCTTTCCTTGATTGTAAATCCAAATCAGTCAAACTCACCCATGCTTCAGGCCAGATCATTGAATACACATCACCCAGCTCTAGAATCCAGATGCATACTTTGAATGTGCTTCCCCTTCCAGACCTCGAAGATATTCCGGTGGTTCATGACTTCCCGGATGTCTTTCCTGAAGAACTGCCGGGAATGCCACCCGACAGGTGTGTAGAATTCATAGTGGATCTTATACCAGGCACAACCCCAATTTCCAGACGCCCATATAGAATGGCCCCACATGAGTTAGCTGAGCTAAAAACCCAACTTGATGCTTCATTGGCAAAAGGCTTCATCCGCCCTAGCTCATCGCCATGGGGTTGCCCCGTTCTGTTCGTAACGAAGAAAGATGGAACAGAAAGGATGTGCGTAGACAATCGCCCGCTAAATCTAGCGACGATAAAGAACAAGTACCCACTGCCCAGGATCAATGATCTTTATGCTCAACTTGCTGGATCCTCTGTCTTCTCCAAGATGGATTTGAGATTAGGCTATCATCAAATCAAAATCCGAAATGAGGACATTCCAAAAACGGCTTTCACTACTCGTTATGGTCTTTACGAGTATACCGTCATGTCCTTCGGTTTAACCAATGCCCCCGCCACATTCTCGCGCTTGATGAATTCGATCTTCATGGAGTACCTAGATAAATTTGTTGTGGTTTATCTTGATGACATTCTCATCTACTCAAAGAACGAAGAAGAGCACGTAGAACATCTTAGGTTGGTATTGATGAAACTTAGAGAGCACCGCCTTTATGCCAAGTTCTCCAAGTGTGAATTTTGGCTACCAGAAGTGACCTACTTAGGCCACGTGATTTCTGCGAAAGGTGTTGCAGTCAATCCCGAGAGAGTTTAGGCCGTCCTTGACTGGACTCCACCTGAATCGGTTAAGCAAGTTAGGAGTTTTCTTGGCTTAGCAAGCTATTGCCGCCGCTTCGTCGAGAACTTTTCTAAAGTTGCAAAGCCTCTTACTGAACTCCTCAAGAAAGATAAGAAATTCCAATGGACCCCCAAGTGCGAGGAAAGCTTTCAAGAGCTAAAAAGAAGATTGACTTCTGCACCCGTACTTGCACCTCCAGACACAAAAAGGGATTTCGAGATCTATTGTGATGCTTCACGGCAAGGGTTAGGATGCATACTTATGCAAGATAGACATGTGGTAGCTTATGCTTCACGCCAGTTGCGGCCACATGAAGAGAACTATCCTACCCATTATCTTGAACTCGCTGCCGTAGTTCATGCCCTGAAGACTTGGTGACATTACCTCCTTGGTAATCGTTGTGAGATCTATTCTGATCACTAAAGACTCAAATACATATTCACCCAGCCAGATCTTAATCTCAGGCAAAGACGCTGGATAGAGTTGATAAAAGATTATGACTTAGGAATTTCTTACACCCCAGGGAAGGCCAATGTCATGGCTGATGCACTAAGTCATAAGTCGTATTGTAACAACCTCATGTTACAACAGTATCAACCACTTCTTCATGAGGAATTTTGCAAACTCAATCTTGAGATAGTTCCTCATGGATTTCTTTCTACCTTGGTGGCGAAACCAACCCTTGAGGATGTCGGGAACCGGGGTTAGCGTATGCAAGTCCAGTTAAGGCATAGTCATATGGAGAGCCGAGAACCGTACCCACTTGTCTAAGCAGACAAGGCCAAGCACAGAACGTTCTCGGAAAACATTGTACGTGAGGGGCATCCCATCCAGGCCGGATGATCAACTGAGATGGGTCCTCATTGTCCGCACACAAGTCTAATGATATGGGTGGTGAACTCCCATATTCAAAGACAAGTCGCCTCAACCATACTATCGACTATCTCATAACTCTTACATATACTTACTCCAGCCCGATCACTTAGTCGGGGTCTAGGGCGGGCTCGATCATACCACAAAGTGTGCACGAGACAGAGTCTTGAACAATCGCATCGCGATGCCCCAAGATGCGCACATCTAAGGGCCACTTGGTGTATGAAAGACCACCAGCCAGATCACAACTAAGGTCTCGAAAACCCATACAAAGACATGCATGTTATAAACATACACGCTGCACACATGCCTTGTATGAACAGTAGGTATCATTGCAATTCTCTACAAAGTATACAATTTTATTGATAACTCTTATAGAGTGCACACAGAGATCAAAAACATGTGATCCAACATTACAACACAAGCGGAAGCAAATTATGTCTAAGTACAGACAAGTTTGACAAATGGCTTAAGAAGCCTTATTTAAACACAAGCCCTCCACGAGGGAACCAGTCGTCTGACTGGGACTAGACTAGTTGGTCTTCAGTCGTCCAGCTCGATGAAGAAGCCACCTTCGGGGTCAGTGGTCTCATCTAAAACATAGATTAAGCAAACGTGAGTACAAAGTCGTACTCAGCAAGACTTACATAGGAGCTATACTACTCATGCACATGTACCAAGGTAAAGGGAGGTGGGGTTTCACTTGCAGAAATGCCAGCTTTGACATGGCTAGTCCTGAACTACGAGTACCAGACTTTGAGGTAAGAAGCGTACACGAGTCCACTACTTTCTCCAATCAATTACACCACTATGGTGCCTTCCTCGACTTCCCCACGAGAAAGCACGCCATAGCACTCACACTTATCTTGGTGTGTTTTAGAAGTATCCAATTCAAGTTGTCTAATAATCAAGCTAAGCTTTCCAAGCAGTCCATAACCGCGGGCGCGGCTATTCGAATAGTTTTGTTAACCCTGCAGGGGTGTACCGCTACACACACATGATCATCATTTACCGCCTTTGATCTCGACACCATTCAAGGGGTGCCAGTGAGGATGCTCACCACAACTATTACCTCATAGCCGATCTAGTCCGAGAAAGCCGCCTACTTGGGTAGGCTACCACTATCGTGAACCCGGCCGGTTTACCGAAGTGGACCCAAGTGATGTGTCCGTGGTGCATAAGCCGGTCTCGGATGAGCCGTTCTCTCACTTAGCATCCATGCCACAAGCCTACCAGAACTCCGAACTATTGCGACATCTGGACATCGAAAGGGATGAGTTAGTAAGTTGAGAGGGGTCAGTGAGCCCAATGTGTGGTTGTACTCTTCATCTTGGATCACCACACCAGAACTCAGACTTAGGGCGGTGTTCAACGAGACAACCCACCGTGTACTCCTACACAGCCTCTCATCGTTCACCTTGTATTAGGGTCGATTCACCAACACTTTTCTACCAACATCAACATGATCACTACCATCCCGACTCACATCACAGTAACAACATGGTATCATACTAAGCATGCAATAAGCGATAACATTTGCAGGGGCCACATGATATCAAACAACTCCTACATTTGCTAGGATTGTGGTTTGCTTACTACTGTGACAAAATGATAGGTCATGCAAAGGAATGGGTTCATCTATGCGGTAGAAACGTAGCATGGTGATCATCCTAAACAATGCATAAGCGAGACATGAGAGGGAAGTGGGATTTTATCGACATGATCAATGGGGGTTTGCTTGCCTTGCTGACGAGGTTCGGGTTCGGGGTCTTCAACGAAGGGGGTGACCTCGGGCTCCGGCTCCACGTCTATCAGCAACATGACAATCATAGGATCAACATAATGTACAATTCACAATCACATGAATAAGATTGAAATGGTGATGTTCATGGTACTGATGTGTTGAGCATTCCATTTAAATGGAGTATATTGCAATTTGAATTGAAAATTCAAACTCCACATTTGAATTCAAATTAACCAAGTTGCATGTGACATTGTTTGATCATTTTGAATCATCTTCAAATGTGTATGATATGCCTCTGATGTGTGGTTGAATTGTAGCATAATTCCATGGTCCAAGTTGCAAAATCATTTGAATTGAATTTGAATTAATTCCAAATAATTCAAATGTCATATGCTACTGGTCCCATTTTAAAATCAACTCCAACATAGTTGAAAGTTGCATATTTGGAAAGATAATTTTCTCCTGATCATTTTTGATATATTATTTGTCCAAAATGGAGTTAATATGAATTTTCTATGAATTTCCAAAGTTTGGGGTATTTTCTGGAATTTCTGGAATTCTTTAATTCAATTAATCTCTGGAAATTCATTAAATCGATTTATTGCGTCAGGCTGACGTCAAGCTGGCGTCAGGGGGGGCTGACATGTGGGTCCAGGGTGTCAGTGATTGAGTTCAATTAACCGGTTGGTTAATCTAATCCAATGGCTTAATTAAGCCACTGGGCCCACTGGTCAGTGACCCAGGGGGTCATTAGGCGGGTGATTAACGGGGGGGGGGGGGGGGGGGGGGGTTTGGCTAACCTGCCGGCGGCTAAACGCCGGCGACCAGACCGCGGCGGCGCTCTGCGTTCTCCCTCTCCTGGCCTCCATTCTCTGCGCCGAGACCACAGGAATGCAGCCCAAGCATTCGCGCGTCACCTGCTGCACGCGGTTGACCTTGGGGGCGACCAAATCGACGACGGCGACGACCTTCCGCGGCGGCTATGGCACGGGCTCGGGGTGAAACTCGCAGAAGAGCACCATTGAAGCCAACGTTGGGCGCGTTCGAAGCAGAAGACCACGGCGGAGGTGAAGGACAAGACGGCGAGGACGATTGATTAGCAGAAGCTCGCCGACGACGACCGTGGCGGCTCGGTACTCCGGCGACAATGGCTAACGGTGACAGAGGAAGCAATCGAGGGGGAGAGGTTGGGGGTTCAGACCGTGAGCTCACCAGGAACTCAACAAAGGTGGTGGCGATGGCTGGGGTGGCTCGACGGCGATGGAATCGAAGAAGTCGTGCACCGGCCGTAGACGAAGACGAAGACACGATTCAGCAGCTCCAGGGGGCTTCAGCTCCTCCTATTCCGTTTGAAGACGAAGACGACTACGGTGAAGACGATGGACAAGCTCCGGGGGGTTCTCGGCATCGATGGCTACGCGGGGGCTCGACGGCGCTCCGGCGTTCTTCTCGGGCGACGACGAATCGGGCGAGAGAGGAGGGGAGGGAGGTCGTGGAGGGGGGGAATGGACGTGGCGTGCTCCAGGGCGTCTCCAGGTGCGAGAAGAGGCCACGGGGAGGCCTGGAAGCTCGAAGGCGTTGAGGTGGCGTCCACGGCTGGCTCAGCCGCTCCAGCGAGCTGCTTTGGCGCGCGGGGAGGAAGACGACAGGGGAGTTCGCGGGCTGGGCTGCGGGAGAGGTAAGTCGGGCCGAGGTGGCCCAGGTAAGTGGGCTACTTTCTGATTTTCTTTTTCTTTCTGTTTTCTTTTCTGACATTTGTTTTGCTGAGCTAAAATAAATAGCTAGGCATTTTATTAAATGCTGAAAAAATTTATATGGCCCCATAATAATATAGACTAGCCACTTATAAAGTTTCAACATTTTTAAAATTCAACTGATTTGAATTTTAAATCAAATAGGGGTATTTCTTTAATTCCAAGGCACTTTTTGAATATTTGAAAAATCTATGAGAATGGGGTGGGTCCCACATCACTTGATATGTGATCACACTCATTTATAAGACATTTCAAAACTCTAACATGAATTTTTGGAGAAGATTCTTATCTGGCCTTTTGAAATAATTCATCTGGGGGGTGTTCCTTCTCCCATTTTGATTTTGAAATTGAATTTCCTTTGATTTCTTTCATGAATGCAAAGTGAAATTGATCCTAGCAACAAGATAGTAGTATTCAAGAGATCAAGCAGAACATTGTTAGCGGAGTTGCTAAATGTTTCTCTGCAAATGATCAAGGAACGATATTCTTTGAAAATCGTTTAATAGTTCCTGAAAATGAAGACCTAAAGCAGCTGATCCTTAAGGAAGCTCCTGACACTCCCCTCTCAATTCATCCCGGTAGCACAAAAATGTACCGAGATCTACGCCAGAGATTTTGGTGGACCCGGATGAAGAGAGACATTGCACAATTTGTTGCCGAATGTGATGTTTGTCGTTGCATTAAGGCAGAACACCAAAGACCTGCTGGTACTCTTCAACCATTGTCTATTCCCGAGTGGAAATGGGACAAGGTCGGTATGGACTTCATCACCCGCTTTTCAAAAACCCAGAAAGGAAATGATGCCATCTTCGTTGTCATTGATCGACTTTCAAAAGTTGCTCACTTCCTTCCAGTTCGCGAGTCTATAATTGCTAGTCAGTTGGCGGACTTGTATGTCTCTAGAATCGTGTCTCTTCACAGTGTTCCTTTGGTAATCAATTCTGATCGTGGTAGCCTTTTCACCTCTAGATTTTGGGAAAGTTTTCAAAATGCGATGGGAACTCATCTCTCCTTTAGTACAGCTTTCCATCCTCAGTCTAGCGGTCAAGTTGAAAGGGCTAATCAAATCTTGGAAGACATGCTCAGAGCTTGTGTTATCTCTTTCGGAAATAATTGGGAGAAATCTCTTCCATTCGCCGAATTTTCTTTTAACAATAGCTATCAATCTAGTCTGGACATGGCTCCCTTTGAATTTCTCTATGGACGACGATGTCGAACACCCCTAAACTGGTCAGGAACCGGTGAAAGACAACTCTTTGGACCGGATATGATCAAGGAAGCAGAAGAGCAAGTTCGCATTGTTCGTGATCGATTGAAAGCCGCTCAATCTCGTCAGAAAAGCTACTATGATCGTCATCATAGGGAAGAGAGCTACAATCTGGATGAGAAGGCTTACCTTCGGGTTACTCCTCTGAAGGGAACCCAAAGATTCGGTATCAAAGGCAAGTTGGCCCCACGTTACATCGGACCTTTCCACATTCTTGCTAAACGTGGAGAAGTTGCCTACCAACTTGAACTACCCCCGCACCTTTCCCGAGTACATGATGTATTCCATGTGTCACAACTCAGGCGTTGCTTCAAGGACCCCATCCGCGAAGTCGACCATGAAACGCTTGATCTCCAAGATGACCTTTCTTATCGAGAATACCCTGTTCGTGTTCTTGATTCAGCAGAGCGTGTCACTCGCCGAAAGAAGATCAAGTTCCTAAAAGTGCAATGGTCACATCACTCCGAGAAAGAAGCTACGTGGGAAAGATAAGACCGTCTCCGTGCCGAGTACCACACCTTCCTCGCGACGACTTCTGAATCTCGGGACGAGATTCTTTTGAGTGGGGGCGAGTTGTCAGAACCCCAACTAGGGTAAGTGCTAGGGTTTGTTTGTGCCCTTTGCATCATGCAAAAATTCCAAATGAAATTCAAAAATGGGGAAAAGAAAGCCCTGAGAAATTAATTCAAATGGCCAGATAAAAATATTTTTCCAAAAATCCTTTGAATGTTTGGAAAATTCCTAGAATTATTGCTGATCATTGCAAAAGTGGTTTGGCTTCAATCCCAAGCTCATGAAATTTTCTAAAAATAAAATTGTGCTATGGAAATTAATTTTGACCCTTATTTGAATTGAAATTCAAAATATATTGAATTTCAAAAATGCCCAAATTCTATATGTGGCTAGCTAATGGTCACCTAGTATTTATAAAATTATTTGGGCATTTAACTAAAATGCCTAGCTATTTTAAATCTAGGCAAAACAAATGAAACAGAAAAATAAAAAGAAAAGAATAAAGGGGCAGGGTCTACCAGTCGCCTAGGGGCGAGGCCTACCTAGCCCAGTAGCCGGCCCAGCCCAGCCGCGCTGTTGTCGTCTTCCTCCCCCGCGGCTCCAAGCAGCTCGCTGGAGCTGGGAGCGCGGCGAGGACGCCACCACGACAACCACGCGGTCTAGAACCTCCCAGGACTCCTCCTCGCGCCACGCAGCTCGCCCAGAAGCCCCCGCACCCTATCCCCCTCTCGGAGCTCGCTTCCCTCGTCTTCCTCTCACGAATTCGCCGCCGTCAGAGAACTCGCCGGGGCGCAGCGCCGTGAACACCCGTGGCCAACGGCCTCCATCTGCCCCGCCGTGGTGCCCAGAAGAACCGCCGTCGACGGCTACGTCTTCCCGAGCAGCCAATCGAGCCGAGGAGCTCTGTATTAGACGCCATCATCGCCGTCGTCCGCTGTAAGCCGCCGGCCGCCGTGGTTGATTGCGCCGCCGTCACGCTTCCTCTGGCCTCCCCGACCCCTCCATCGCGCTCGGGGTGAGCTACTACACCTTTCCCCCATCTCCGCGCTCCTCCCCGTGCCCCAAATCGCCATGCCCGTCGAGCCGAGCTCCGGCTGCCGCCGCACCTCGACGCCGGCGAGGCTCCGGCCATCTTTGGGCCCTTCCGTGTGCACCAAGTGTTGCGGACGTGCACGGGCATCCTTTTGGAGCCCTCCCCGCGCCAAATGGTGGCCGGGAGCTCAACTCCGGCGAGCCACCGCCGTCTGTTGAGGCTACCGGCGACTAGGCGGAGAGTTTAACATAACCCCAACCCTAATGACCCCCCTAAACTAACCCCGCACCCACTGACAGTGGGGCCCCCAGCCCTAATGAACCCTCTGTTAAGTTAATAGAGAGGGGATTAACCCCACTGAGGCTTACAGGGTGGACCCACATGTCAGCCCCCCCCCCACTGATGTCATGCTGAGGTCATGATGACGCAATAAAAGATTTTCCAGAAATAAAGCAATTCCAGAAATTGCTTTAAACTTTGGAAATTCATAGAAAATTCATGTTAACTCCAAATTAAACATATAATATATGAAAAATTATCAGAAAAATACAAGGATTAAGAATATGCAATTTGTTTTTATGTTTGACTATTTTAAAATGTCGCAACAGTAGAAAATGTGCATATGGCTTAATTTGAATTCAAATTTGAAGTTTGAATTTGCATTTCAAATGCAATATACTTCAATTAAATTGAATATGCTACAAACCAGTACCATTCACATCATGACAACCTTATCATGTGTATGTGCATTTTTACTTTCGAAGTTGTCCCCACCCCCCCTTGTTGATGATTGCCTCCGATAACAGACGTTCCGAGACGGTGATCACCTCCGAAGGAGAAGACCACCGTTAAGACCCGTGTATCGTCAGCAAGGCAAGCAAACCCCATTGATCATGTCTATAAAATCCTATTTCCCTCTCAGTCTCGCTTATGCATGTTTAGGAGATCACCGACACACGTTCTTTCGCATACTTGAAACTATTCCGATGCATGACCTATCATTTTGTCACCGTATTAAGCAAACCACAATCCTAGCAGATTTAGGAGTTGAATGATGAGCATGTGGCCCCTGCAACTGTTACTGCTTTTGCTGGTTAGTGATACAATGAGTATGTTATGTTTGTGAGTCGGGATGGAATGAACACCGTGGTGCTGATGTAAACGTGTTGGTGAATCCACCCTAAACAAAGGTGATCGATGAGAGGCTGTGTAGGAGTACACAGTGGGTTGTCTCGTTGAACACTGCCCTAGGCCCCGAGTTCCTTTTTTGTGAACCAAGACAATGAGTATGACCACATGTAGGGTTTTATGGGAGCCCCGTTTGGCCTCTTTACGTACCCGATCCAGTCCAGAAGTCACACTAGATTCGGTCTTTCCATTTTATTTATGTATATATATGTGGGCGGACCTGTGAGGCAGTGAAACCATCTGTCAAAGGTGGCGTCTTGGTCCCTTACATTATCTGAGTCCGTTTCGTGGAACCGGCCGGATTATCGAGCGGTGACAAACTCGGGTAGTCGACTCGTGGATTAGAGAAGGTGATGTGAGGGTAGTGCTTTGGTTTCATCCACGTCCGACACCCGCTTGAAGGGTGACAAGAACGAGGCGATAAGTGATGACACGCGTGTGAAGATGTACACCCCTGCAGGGTTAATGAACTATTCGAATAGCCGTGTCCGCGGTTATGGACTACTTGGAAACCTTTACTTGATCATAGACAACTTGAATGGATACTTATAAAACTTGCAAGATAAGCGTGAGTGCTATGGCGTGCTTCCTCGTGGGGAAGTCGAGGAAGTATCCATAGTGGTGTATTGGTTGGAGACTTGGTAGTGGACTCGTGTACGCTTCTTACCTCAAGTCTGGTACTCGTAGTACAGGACTAGCCAAGTCAAAGCTGGCACTTCTGCATGTTGAACCCCACCTCCTTTACCTTGATACTTGAGCATGAGTAGTGTAGTTCTGATGTAAGTCTTGCTGAGTACGACTTTGTACTCACGTTTGCTTATTCTATGTTTTAGATGGAAACCCAAACCCCGATGGAGTCACCGACCTGAAGCTCGACGTTGACCTTGGTAGTATAGTTCCAAACAGTAGTCTGGTCCCTCGTGGAAGGGCATGTTTGTTGTACAAGGCTTCTCTAAGCCATTTGTTAATCTTGTCTGTACTCAGACCTAATTTTCTTCCGTTGTATGATGTAATGTGATCACAGACATGTGATCTTTGTATGCTCTATGTGTATATCAATAAAGAAGTACTTTGTAGAGTTATGTGATGATACCTGCTGTTCATACTAGGCATGTGTGCTGCGTGTATGTTTATATCATGCATGTCTTAGTATGGGTTTTCGAGACCTTAGTTGTGATCTGACTGGCGGTCTTTTATACACCAAGTGGCCCTTAGATGTGCGCAGCTTGGGGCATCGCGATGCGATTGCTCGTGACTCTGTCACGTGCACACTTTGTTGTATGATCGAGCCCGCCCTAGACCCCGACTAAGTGATCGGGCTGGAGTAAGTCTATGTAAGAGTTAGGATTCAATCGATAACATGGTTGAGGCGTCTTGTCTATGAGTATGGGATTCAATACCCATAAGCATTTAGACTTGTGAGCGGACGATGAGGACCCATCTCAGTTGATCATCCGGCCTGGATGGGATGCCCCTCACGTTCGATGCTTACCGAGAACGTTCTGTGCTTGGCCTTGTCTACTTAGACAAGTGGGTACGGTTCTCGGCTCTCCATGTGATTGTATCGTGATTGGAAATACATACGCTAACCCCGGGTCCCGACACACCCCGCCGGCATCCCTCCGGCCTACTCCCGCCACCGAGCCTCGCCGGCGAGCAGCACCGGTGCCGCCACGGCTTGGCCCGAGCCGCCGGCTGGGCCGCCACCTCCAGCGGGCCGGCCTTGCCCTCCACCGCGGCCCACGGCGCCCTTGGGCCCAGGCGCCTCCGCAGCCAGCCCAGCGTCACCGGCCAGATGGGCCTCGGCCCACTGGTGAGAGCCCAGGCAGCCCCCCTCCTTTTTTTCTAATGTTTTCTAATTTTTCTGCTAAGTTTGTGAAATTGTACTGTTGATGTTGTTTTGCGTCGTAATTTGCGATTAAACCGTAGCTCGGATGATGTTGCGCCCAAAAAGAAATTTTCGTAGAATTGTGTGTACTTCAATCCATCTTTTGTGAGCATTTTGATTTGAGGCCGTCTTGATGTTGTTAATCTCTGTTGAAGTGGGCATCAGGCCGTTAACTCCTACTAATTGTTGTTAAGTGTTGTTGTTGTTATTTTATTGCAAGTTTGCATGATGATTGTGACACATCCATGAGGCATATTGCATTGATTCTTTTTGCATACTGTTAAGCATCATGTCTACTTTCATTATATGTATTGCATTGTCATGTTTTCATTTATGGTCATATTTATTTTGAGCTCCAAAGTTGCTATGCTGCTGTTTTTAACAGCCACCTCTGTTTTTTTTAAGTCTGTAACGTTCTGATGCCATGTTGCATGCTTAATATCTTTTGATCTGTTATGCCTATGACCTTGATTATTGTTTGTACCTGATCCTCATCATGTCTCCTTCATGCCCATGTATTGCCATGTCATGTTGTTGTACTTTTGCATATAGTTATACCCCGTTTTATACAACATAAAAATAACAGTTTCTGCCATGATTTCCTGATTTTCACTAAGTCCTAGACCAGTAATGTTTTATTGCATTTTGCATGGACTATAACTAGTTGTTCATGATGCCTAATTGCATTATTATTTTTGCCATGCCTTCCCTGCCATGTCTACTTTAAGTTCATATCATTTGTGAGCATGTTTGCATTCATTACCCTGTTTAAGCATTGCTCTAAAGTGTGCTTCCTGATGTTGGCAGATTGTGCCCGTAACTTGTTTTGCTTGTATCTTTTTAACCGTAACTCCGTTTGGAGTTTTATTTATATGTAACTTGATTAGTTTTTCATGTACTTTGGGTTTATCTATTGTTTGCTGTTGTTAACCAACCTAAAATATGGTTTAGGTCAGAACAGTACCAAATCTTTTAATCATCGTGAGGCACTTAGTGATATGCCATGTTTAGGTTGTGCTACACTTAAATTGACTAGCATAGTAGTTTCCTTTATGCTTCACCTCTTTCCATGTTTGTGTGATATGCCATCCTCTAGTGAGATGCCATGTTAATAACCTTTGCTCACCTTGTGTAGCTAAACAACTTGAACCTTTCCCAAATGTGCGGTATCGTCGTGTGTGACGAGTACTCCACTTAACCTGTTAGTAACCGCTCTCGACGGTAGGTGCGATGTCTCGTGTTGCCTTCTAGTTGATTCTTGCTTGTGTTTGCCTCGTAGTAATAGATGCTTGCTCGTTGATTGCTTTCCAATGTTTATCGTCTTGTGTGCTTCCGCGGGTACCTCTCGGAGATGTTGCGATCTTGCGATCAACTACACCTTCAGAACCCGACTTATCAACAGGCAAGGACTATACATTACTTATGATCCATTCTATTTCAACCAGCAGTTTGCATGCTAGTATAGGTGTCGGGACCCGGGGTTAGCATATGTAATTCCAGTCACGATGCAATCACATGGAGAGCCGAGAGCCGTACCCACTTGTCTAAGCAAACAAGGCCAAGCACAGAACACTCTCAGAAAGCATCAAACGTGAGGGGCATCCCATCCAGGCCGGATGATCAACTGAGATGGGTCCTCAATGTCCGCTCACAAGTCTAAATGTTTATGGGTGATGAATCCCATACTCATAGACAAGTCGCCTCAACCATGTTATCGGTTGTATCCTAACTCTTACATAGACTTACTCCAGCCCGATCACTTAGTCGGGGTCTAGGGCGGGCTCAATCATACAACAAAGTGTGCACGTGACAGAGTCACGAGCAATCGCATCGCGATGCCCCAAGCTACGCACATCTAAGGGCCACTTGGTGTATAAAAGACCGCCAGCCAGATCACAACTAAGGTCTCGAAAACCCATACTAAGACATGCATGTTATAAACATACACGCAGCACGCATGCCTAGTATGAACAACATGTATCATCACATAACTCTACAAAGTGTATCTTTATTGACTTACACATAGAGCATACAAAGATCACATGTCTGTGATCATCATTACATCATAAAACGGAAGCAAATTAGGTCTGAGTGCAGACAAGTTTAACAAAGGGCTTAGAGAAGCCTTGTAAACATACATGCCCTTCCACGAGGGACCAGACTGGTGTCTGTAACTATACTACCAAGGTCAACATCGAGCTTCACGAAGGTGACTCCATCGGGGTCCGGGTTCTCATCTAAAACATAGAATAAGCAAACGGGAGTACAAAGTCGTACCCAGCAAGACTTACACCAGAACTACACTACTCATGCTCAAGTTTCAAGGTAAAGGAGGTGGGGTTTTCAACATGCAGAAGTGCCAGCTTTGACTTGGATAGTTCTGTACTACGAGTACCAGACTTGAGGTAAGAAGCGTACACGAGTCCACTACCAAGTCTCCAACCAATTACACCACCATGGTTACTTCCTCGACTTCCCCACGAGAAATCACGCCATAGCACTCACGCTTATCTTGCGAGTTTTACAAGTATCCATTCAAGTTGTCTAAGATCAAGTAAAAGTTTCCAAGTAGTCCATAACCGCGGACACGGCTATTCGAATAGTTTATTAACCCTGCAGGGGTGTACATCTTCACACGCGTGTCATCACTTATCGCCTCGTTCTTGTCACCCTTCAAGCGGGTGTTGGATGTGGATGAAACCAAGGCACTACCCTCACATCACCTTCTCTAATCCAGGAGTCGACTACCTGAGTTTTTCACCGCTCGAGAGTCCGGCCGGTTCCACGAAACGGACTCATATAATGCAAGGGACCGAGACGCCACCTTTGACAGATGGTTTCACTGCCTCACAGGTCCACCCACATATCTATGGTTAGGTCAAATGGAAAGCCTGAATCTAGTGTGACTCCTGGACCGGATTGGGTACGTAAAGAGGCCAAACGGGGCTCCCATAAAACCCTACATGTGGTCATACTCTTTGTCTTGGATCACAAAACATGAACTCGGGGCCTAGGGCAGTGTTCAACGAGACAACCCACTGTGTACTCCTGCACAGCCTCTCATCGTTCAACTTTGTTTAGGGGTGGATTCACCAACACGTTATCATCAGCATCACTGTGTTCATTCCATCCCAACTCACAATCATAACATCCTCATTGTATCACTAAGCAGCAATAAGCAGTAACAGTTGCAGGGGCCACATGCTCATCATTCAACTCCTAAATCTTCTAGGATTGTGGTTTGCTTAATACGGTGACAAAATGATAGGTCATGCATCGGAATGGGTTCAACTATGCAAAAGAACGTGTCTCGGTGATCTCCTAAACATGCATAAGAGAGACTGAGAGGGAAGTAGGATTTTATAGACATGATTAAAGGGGTTTTCTTGCCTGGCTGACGATACACGGGTCTTAACGGTGGTATTCTTCTTCGGGGTGATCACCGTCTCGGAACGTCTGTCATCGGAGGCAATCATCAACAAGGGGGGACAACTTCGGAAGTAAAAAATGCACATACACATGATAAGGTTGTCCATGATGTGAAGGGTACTGGTTTGTGGCAAATTCAATTGAATTGAAGTGTATTGCAATGGATTTGCAAATTCAAACTTCAAATTTGAATTCAAATTAAGTCATATAAACATTTGCTTCTGTTCACCCATTTTAAAATGGTCAAATTTAAAAACAAATTGCATATTCTTAATCCTTGCATTTTTCTGATAATTTTTCATATATTATTTGTCCAATTTGGAGTTAATATTAATTTTCTATGAATTTCCAATTTTAATCCTTTTTTTGACTTTTCTGCATTATTTTAAAACATTTAGCAATTTATTGTGTCAGCATGACGCAGGGCTGACGTCAGGTCGGGGCTGAGCTGTGGGCCACCCATGTCAGTGGGAGAGGGAACTAATCCCTCTCTGTTTTTAGTTAGCAGAGGGGTTAGGGGGGTTTGGGGCCCACCTGTCATGGGCTCTGGGAGGGGATTAGGGGTGGATTAGTGACTAACTCATCGGGCCCGCCGGAATGTCGCCGGCGGCGACCAAATCCGCGGTGGCGCTCGCACTGGAAGTATAAATCGGGGGCCTAAAGGAGCGGGAAGACCATCTTTGAGCTCCTGGAGTCCTCCCGCGTCGAGTGGCACCAGTGGAGGTCCAAGAGGGTGGCCCTATCGTCGCCGGCGATGACGACGCACAGCGGCCGTGCACTGACTCCGGTGGATCGGCGCTACGAAGCACAACAGAGATCCTGGGAGGAGGGAAAAGAAGGGGAATCTCACCCTGATCACGATGAGGGGCTCGGGCAGGCCTTTGGAGCAGCACGGGCGACGAAATTGAAGGTGAAGCCCGCGGCGGCCGTGGCGGTCCCGGTGACGCTGGCGTCGTTTTAGGCCGTCCTCGGCTTCGATTGGAGGAGGGCTTCGACGGAGATGACGGCGCTGCACGGGTTGGACAAGGTGGAGGGGGCTTTGGAGCTCACCGGCCGCGAGTTCCACGGCAGTGCTCCACGGTGGCGCTCGGTCCACGACTGGAGAGAGCGAGAGGAAGCACGAGAGGAGGGGGAAAGGCGATCACGGTGTCCAGGAGACGTCCACGCGTGAGAAAAGCATGTTGGGGGGTCTCTAGCGCGAAGCAGGAGGTGGAGGCCTGCATGCGCACGCCGACGCCCTCGGTGGCGTCCTTCTAGCGAGAGGTGGAAGAAGACCACCCTGCCCCCCTTGTGGGCTGGGCTGGAAGCCACTAGTTGGGCTGGGGAAAGGGGTTTGGGCCTAGTCCCCTTTATTATTTTCTTCATTATTTCCTTTTTTTCCCTTTTCTGTCTTTTGTTTTTGCTCTAGATAAATTAGCTAGGCAATTTAATAAAATGCCCAATATATATTTTTTAAACCCAAGTGACCAGTAGCAAGCCACTTTTAAGGTTTGGGCATTTTTGAAATTCAAAACATTTGAATTTCAATTCAAATAGGGGTCAAACATAATTTCCAAGACACATTTTGAATTTTTTGAAAATTCCTTGGGCATGGGAATGAACCCAAACCACTTTTGAAATGATCACCATCATTTATAGGAATTTCCAAATGTTCAAATGATTTTTGGAAAAAGATTTTTATCTGGCCATTTGATTTAATTTCTCAGGGCTTTTCTTTTCCCCATTTTTGAATTTCTTTTGAAATTTTCATCATGATGCAAAGGGACACTTGATCCCTAGCACATACCTAAACTTGGGTTGTGACAACTTTCCCCCACTCAAAAGAATCTCGTTCCGAGATTCAGAAGTCGTCGGGAGGAAGGAGGGGTACTCGGCACGGAGGCGGTCTTCTCTTTCCCACGTAGCTTCTTTCTCGGAGTGGTGTGACCATTGCACTTTGAGTAACTTGATCTTCTGACGACGAGTGACACGCTCTGCTGAATCAAGAATACGAACGGGGTACTCTCGATAAGAAAGTTCATCTTGGAGATCAAGCGTTTCATGGTCGACTTCGCGGATGGGGTCCTTGAAGCAACGCCTGAGTTGTGACACATGGAATACATCATGTACCCGGGAAAGGTGCAGGGGTAGTTCAAGTTGGTAGGCAACTTCTCCACGTTTAGCGAGAATGCGAAAAGGTCCAATGTAACATGGGGCCAACTTGCCTTTGATACCGAATCTTTGGGTTCCCTTCAGAGGAGTAACCCGAAGGTAAGCATTCTCGTCCATATTGTACCTCTCTTCCCTATGATGACGATCATAGTAGCTTTTCTGACGAGATTGGGTGGCTTTCAATCGATCACGAACAATACGAACTTGCTCTTCTGCTTCCTTGATCATATCCGGTCCAAAGAATTTTCTTTCACCGGTTGCTGACCAGTTAAGGGGTGTTCGACATCGTCGTCCATAGAGGAATTAAAAAGGAGCCATGTTTAGACTAGATTGGAAACTATTGTTATAAGAAAATTTGGCAAATGGAAGAGAATTCTCCCAATTCTTTCCGAAAGAGATAACACAAGCTCTGAGAATGTCTTCCAAGATTTGATTAACCCTTTCAACTTGACCGCTAGATTGAGGATGAAAAGCTGTACTAAAGGAGAGATGAGTTCCCATAGCATTCTGAAAACTTACCCAAAATCTAGAGGTGAAAAGGCTACCACGATCAGAATTGATTTCCAAAGGAACACCGTGAAGAGACACAATTCTAGAGACATACAAGTCCACCAACTGACTAGCAGTTATAGACTCGCGAACTGGAAAGAAGTGAGCAACTTTTGAAAGCCTATCAATGACAACGAAGATGGCATCATTTCCTTTCTGGGTTTTTGGAAAGCCGGTGACGAAGTCCATACCGACCTTGTCCCATTTCCACTCGGGAATAGACAATGGTTGAAGAGTACCAGCAGGTCTTTGGTGTTCTTCCTTAATGTGACGACAAACATCACATTCGGCAACAAATTGTGCAATTTCTCTCTTCATCCGGATCCACCAAAATCTCTGGCGTAGATCTCGGTACATTTTTGTGCTACCGGGATGAATGGAGAGGGGAGTGTCATGAGCTTCCTTAAGGATCAGCTGCCTTAGGTCTTCATTTTCAGGAACTACTAAACGATTTTCAAAGAATATCGTTCCTTGATCATTTGCAGAGAAACATTTAGCAACTCCGCTAACAATGTTCTGCTTGATCTCTTGAGTACTACTATCTTGTTTCTTGGCGGCTATGATTTGATCCTCAAGGGTTGGTTTCGCCACCAATGTAGAAATAAATCCATGAGGAACAATCTCAAGATTGAGATTGCGAAATTCCTCATGCAGAAGTGGTTGATCCTGTTGTAACATGAGGTTGTTACAAGACGACTTACGACTTAGTGCATCATCCATGACATTGGCCTTACCTGGGGTGTAAGAAATTCCTAAGTCATAATCTTTTATCAACTCTATCCAGCATCTTTGCCTGAGATTAAGATCTGGCTGGGTGAAAATATATTTGAGGATTTGGTGGTCGGAATAGATCTCACAACGATTACCAAGGAGGTAATGTCGCCAAGTCTTCAGGGCATGAACTACGGCAGCGAGTTCAAGATCATGGGTAGGATAGTTCTCTTCATGTGGATGCAACTGGCGTGAAGCGTAAGCTACCACATGTTGATCTTGCATAAGTATGCATCCTAACCCTTGTCGTGAAGCGTCACAATAGATCTCGAAATCCCTTTTGGTGTCTGGAGGTGCAAGTACGGGTGCAGAAGTCAATCTTCTTTTTAGCTCTTGAAAGCTTTCCTCGCACTTGGGGGTCCATTGGAATTTCTTATCTTTCTTGAGGAGTTCAATAAGAGGCTTTGCAACTTTGGAGAAGTTCTCAACGAAGCGGCGGCAATAGCTTGCTAAGCCAAGAAAACTCTAACTTGCTTAACCGATTTAGGTGGAGTCCAGTCAAGGACGGCCTGAACTCTCTCGGGATTGACAGCAATACCTTTTGCAGAAATCACGTGGCCTAAGTAGGTCACTTCTGGTAGTCAAAATTCACACTTGGAGAACTTGGCATAAAGGCGATGCTCTCAAAGTTTCATCAATACCAACCTAAGATGTTCTGCGTGCTCTTCTTCGTTCTTCGAGTAGATGAGAATGTCATCAAGATAAACCACAACAAATTTATCTAGGTACTCCATGAAGATCGAATTCATCAAGCGCGAGAATGTGGCGGGGGCATTGGTTAAACCGAAGGACATGACGGTGTACTCGTAAAGACCATATCGAGTAGTGAAAGACGTCTTGGGAATGTCCTCGTGTCGGATTTTGATTTGATGATAGCCTAATCTCAAATGCATATTGGAGAAGACCGAGGATCCAGCAAGTTGATCATAAAGATCATTGATCCTGGGCAGTGTGTACTTGTTCTTTATCGTCGCTAGATTTAGCGGGCGATAGTCTACGCACATCCTTTGTATTCCATCTTTCTTCGTTATGAACAGAACGGGGCAACCCCATGGCGATGAGCTAGGGCAGATGAAGCCTTTTGCCAACGAAGCATCAAGTTGGATTTTTAGCTCAGCTAACTCACGTGGGGCCATTCTATATGGGCGTCTCAAAATTGGGGTGGTGCCTGGTACAAGATCCACTACGAATTCTACACATCTGTCAGGGGGCATCCCTGGCAGCTCTTCAGGAAAGAAATCCGGGAAGTCACGAACCACCGGAATATCTTCAAGGTCAGGAAGGGGAAGCACATTCAAAGTATGCACCTGGATTCTAGAGCTGGGTGATGTGTAGTCAAATGTCTGGCCTGAAGGATGGGTGAGTTTAACTGACTTGGCTTTACTATCAAGGACAGCATTCTTTCTTGATAACCAATCCATGCCTAGGATGACATCAATGTCTGAAGACTTGAGGGCTATAAGAGAAGCAAGGAATACTAAACCCTGAATTACAATTTGATTGCCATGGCTTACTCTATTAGTTTGCCATTTGGAACCAGGGGTTTGAATGATCATTGGAGAAAACATTTCTTCAAAAGGAAATTCATGACGAAGTGCATAACTCTCCGACATGAATGAATGAGAAGCTCCTGGATCGAAAAGAACGGAGGCGGGAACATGATTGACTGGGAGTGTACCAAGGATGACATCAGAAGTAGCAGTGGTTTCCTCAACTAAGATTTGGTTCACACAACCACTACTTGTGACTGAAAGCTTTGTTGTGATGGTTTTGGTGGTATATTTCTTTGAAGGCTTATGACTAGGTCTACGTGGTGCCACCAACACTATAGAGAATTGACGGAAGTAATGGCCTGTCAGACCACACGTGAAACACATCCTGCCTGAATTGCTGGGAGCAGGATTACTTGATTTCACACCATCATTCCTGGGAGGAACAATGTGTTGAGGCTGATGGCATATATTGGATGGTGGCCTCTGAAGAAAGTTTTGAGGTATGGCACGAGATGGAATCCATATACGGCGTTTCTGAGGGGATGAACTAGAAGAAGGAGCAAGCTCAAGAGCATGCTTGCGAGACTCTTCGAACACTTCATTGCCATGCTCAGCTCTAAAGGAACTGTTGACTAAATCCTCAAAGGTGGCAAATTCAAGGAGGTTGAGATCATGGCGAAGGATGGGGCTAAGTCCCTTACGGAACCTTGCCTGCTTTCTGGCATCGGTGGTGATCTCATCTTGGGCATAACGAGCAAGATGGTTGAACTCTCTCACATACTCATGAATGGACAACTCTCCTTGAGTCAGGTTGCAGAACTCTTCCTTCTTGCGCTCCATTAACTCATCCAGAATGTGGTACCCTCGAAAGGCAACACAGAACTCCTTCCAAGTCACTACGTGACCACCTTGCAGCATAGCAACATAGTTCTCCCACCATTGAAGAGCAGCACCTTCCACGAAGTATACCGCGAAAATAACTCGGTCATCGGGAGCAACATGTGCAGTGTCAAGCTTACGCTCGATGGAACGGAGCCAATCATCAGCTTCAAGGGGCTCAGAAGAACATCGGAATACCGGTGGCTTGAGGAGGATGAAGTCCTGAATGCTCACAACCACATTGCGCTGACGAGCGGTGTTCTGCTCAATGAGCTCCAGAAGGCGTGTTTGATCACGCCTATTCTGCTCGGATTCCATCATGATTTCCGCCGCAGAAGGCGGTGGTAGAGGTTCATCATCATTTCGATTCCGAACACGGTCTCGATTCCGACGAACAGCACTAAGAGTTCCACCTGACATCCTGTGTGATAAAAATCAACAATCAAAATAGGTTCTACGATGGAATCAAAGATAAGAGGACATGATTAGGAGGAAAAGATTGTAATGCAAAGGCAAAGATTCATAGAAACACGCGATAATTCGGGCAGCATAACGGCTACACCGGGATGGAAAATAAGACAACCTCGAGGAGATTGGACAGAACTTCCTCAAGGAATTCAAAAACTCGATGAGTCTGGACGACCACAACAATCCTACGGCTACAAGGAGGCAAACAACGAGATATTCTAGTAAGACATAGATGATCCTAGTCCTATCATCCCGTAGAAAAGATGAGGGTGACCCAGAACTCAGATCGATGAAGGTAAGGAGAAAAAGAAGCCTTACGTTGTTCCCTTATACCCAAAGTAACTATATAACTATAGAATGCTAGACTCGACTTCGACCAAGGGTTTGAATAATCCTACAAACAGTCCTGCTCTGATACCAAGTCTGTCGGGACCCGGGGTTAGCGTATGTAATTCCAGTCATGATGCAATCCCATGGAGAGCCGAGAGTCGTACCCACTTGTCTAAGCAGACAAGGCCAAGCACAAAACACTCTCAGAAAGCATCAAACGTGAGGGGCATCCCATCCAGGCCGGATGATCAACTGAGATGGGTCCTCAACATCCGCTCACAAGTCTAAATGTTTATGGGTGGTGAATCCCATACTCATAGACTAGTCGCCTCAACCATGTTATCGATTGGATCCTAACTCTTACATAGACTTACTCCAGCCCGATAACTTAGTCGGGGTCTATGGCGGGCTCGATCATACAACAAAGTGTGCACGTGACAGAGTCACAAGCAATCGCATCGCGATGCCCCAAGCTACGCACATCTAAGGGCCACTTGGTGTATAAAAGACCGCCAACCAGATCACAACTAAGGTCTCGAAAACCCATACTAAGACATGCATGTTATAAACATACACGCAGCACGCATGCCTAGTATGAACAGCAGGTATCATCAAATAACTCTACAAAGTGTATCTTTATTGACTTACAGATAGAGCATACAAAGATCACATGTCTGTGATCATCATTACATCATAAAACGGAAGAAAATTAGGTCTAAGTACAGACAAGTTTAACAAAGGGCTTAGAGAAGCCTTGTAAACATACATGCCCTTCCACGAGGGACCAGACTGGTGTCTGTAACTATACTACCAAGGTCAACGTCGAGCTTCACGAAGGTGACTCCATCGGGGTCCGGGTTCTCATCTAAAACATAGAATAAGCAAATGTGAGTACAAAGTCGTACTCAGCAAGACTTACATAAGAACTACACTACTCATGCTCAAGTTTCAAGGTAAAGGAGGTGGGGTTTTCAACATGCAGAAGTGCCAGCTTTGACTTGGCTAGTTCTGTACTACGAGTACCAGACTTGAGGTAAGAAGCGTACACGAGTCCACTACCAAGTCTCCAACCAATTACACCACCATGGTTACTTCCTCGACTTCCCCACGAGAAAGCACGCCATAGCACTCACGCTTATCTTGCGAGTTTTATAAGTATCCATTCAAGTTGTCTATGATCCAGTAAAGGTTTCCAAGTAGTCCATAACCGCGGACACGGCTATTCGAATAGTTTATTAACCCTGCAGGGGTGTACATATTCACACGCGTGTCATCACTTATCGCCTCGTTCTTGTCACCCTTCAAGCGGGTGTTGGATGTGGATGAAACCAAGGCACTACCCTCACATCACCTTCTCTAATCCAGGAGTCGACAACCTGAGTTTGTCACCGCTCGAGAGTCCGGCCGGTTCCACGAAACGGACTCATATAATGCAAGGGACCGAGACGCCACCTTTGACAGATGGTTTCACTGCCTCACAGGTCCACCCACATATCTATGGTTAGGTCAAATGGAAAGCCTGAATCTAGTGTGACTCCTGGACCGGATTGGGTACGTAAAGAGGCCAAACGGGGCTCCCATAAAACCCTACATGTGGTCATACTCTTTGTCTTGGATCACAAAACATGAACTCGGGGCCTAGGGCAGTGTTCAACGAGACAACCCACTGTGTACTCCTGCACAGCCTCTCATCGTTCAACTTTGTTTAGGGGTGGATTCACCAACACGTTATCATCAGCATCACTGTGTTCATTCCATCCCAACTCACAATCATAACATCCTCATTGTATCACTAAGCAGCAATAAGCAGTAACAGTTGCAGGGGCCACATGCTCATCATTCAACTCCTAAATCTGCTAGGATTGTGGTTTGCTTAATACGGTGACAAAATGATAGGTCATGCATCGGAATGGGTTCAACTATGCGAAAGAACGTGTCTCGGTGATCTCCTAAACATGCATAAGCGAGACTGAGAGGTAAGTAGGATTTTATGGACATGATCAAAGGGGTTTGCTTGCCTTGCTGACGGTACACGGGTCTTAACGGTGGTCTTCTGCTTCGGGGTGATCACCGTCTCGGAACATCTGTCACCGGAGGCAATCATCAACAAGGGGGGACAACTTCGGAAGTAAAAATGCACATACACATGATAAGGTTGTCCATGATGTGAAGGGTACTAGTTTGTGGCAAATTCAATTTAATTGAAGTGTATTTCAATGGATTTGCAAATTCAAACTTCAAATTTGAATTCAAATTAAGTCATATAAACGTTTGCTTCTGTTCACCCATTTTAAAATGGTCAAACATAAAAACAAATTGCATATTCTTAATCCTTGCATTTTTCTGCAATTTTTTCATATATTATTTGTCCAATTTGGAGTTAATATGAATTTTCGATGAATTTCCAAAGTTTAATCCTTTTTCTGACTTTTCTGCATTATTTTAAAACATTTAGCAATTTCTTGCGTCAGCATGACGCAGGGCTGACGCCAGGGGGGGCTGACCTGTGGGCCACCCATGTTAGTGGGAGAGGGAACTAATCCCTCTCTATTTTAGTTAGCAGAGGGGTTAGGGGGGTTTGGGGCCCACCTGTCATGGGCTCTAGGAGGGGATTAGGGGTGGATTAGTGACTAACTAATCGGGCCCGCCGGAATGTCGCTGGCGGCGAACAAATCCGCGGTGGCGCTCGCACTGGAATTATAAATCGGGGGCCTAAAGGAGCGGGGAGACCATCTTTGAGCTCCTGGAGTCCTCCCGCGTCGAGTGGCACCAGTGGAGGTCCAAGGGGGTGGCCCTATCGTCGCCGGCGACGACGACGCACGGCGGCCGTGCACTGACTCCGGTGAATCGGCGCTAAGAAGCACGGCAGAGAGCCTGGGAGGAAGGAAAAGAAGGGGAATCTCACCCTGATCACGATGAGGGGCTCGGGCAGGCCATTCGAGCAGCACGGGCGACGAAATTGAAGGTGAAACCTGCGGCGGACGTGGCGGCCCCGGTGACGCTGGCGTCGCTTTTGGCCGTCTTCGGCTTCGATTGGAGGAGGGCTTCAACGGAGATGACGGCGTTGCACGTGTTGGACAAGGTGGCGGGGGCTCTGGAGCTCACCGGTCGCGAGTTCCACGGCAGTGCTCCACGGCGACGCTCGGTCCATGACTGGGGAGAGAGAGAGGAAGCACGAGAGGAGGGGGAAAGGCGAGCACGGTGTCCAGGGGACGTCCACGCGCGAGAAAAGCATGCTGGGGGGCTCCAGTGTGAAGCAGGAGGTGGAGGCCTGCATGCGCACGCCGACGCCCTCGGTGGCGTCCTTCTGGCGAGAGGTGGAAGAAGACCACCCTGCCCCCCTTGTGGGCTAGGCTGGAAGCCACTAGTTGGGCTGGGGAAAGGGGTTTGGGCCTAGTCCCCTTTATTCTTTTCTTCTTTGTTTTCTTTTTTTACCTTTTCTGTCTTTTGTTTTTTCTCTCGATAAATTAGCTAGGTATTTTAATAAAATGCCCAATATATTATTTTTTTAAACCCAAGTGACCAGTAGCAAGCCACTTTTAAGGTTTGGGCATTTTTGAAATTCAAAACTTTTGAATTTCAATTCAAATAGGGGTCAAACTTAATTTCCAAGACACATTTTGATTTTTTTGAAAATTCCTTGGGCATGGGAATGAACCCAAACCACTTTTGAAATGATCACCATCATTTATAGGAATTTTCCAAAGGTGCAAATGATTTTTGAAAAAAGATTTTTATCTGGACATTTGATTTAATTTCTCAGGGCTTTTCTTTTCCCCATTTTTGAATTTATTTTGAAATTTTCATCATGATGCAAAGGGACACTTGATCCCTAGCACATACCTAAACTTGGGTTGTGACAATAGGATAGGTTCGATGTTTGATCCTACCACATGTTTACAGCCTCTTTCAAACCGATACAGCCATGTCCCCTCCCAGCAAACCATGTACTGCTATGTTACTATTGCTCGTTGCTCAGCCCCTGCTTAGTATGCATGCTTAGCATGCTACGATGTTACCCCCTGTTACTCCTTGGTTTGGGCTATCACGTTATTATATTGTTGTGGATGATATGATTATTATAATGTTGACTATATTCGACGAAGGGTGGAAGGTCTAGGCTATCTCGCCCCGACGCTTTGTTCCATTCGAGTCACCTAGGACCTGAGTTCCGGGTATTGGTTTTAAGACTGAGCGTGCCTAACCGCGTGTGGGATTTTATGGGGTCCCCTCTTCTTACCTACCTAGCTCCAAACATTTCTAGAGGTGGCCCAAGATGATTTACCATTTGAAACCGTGTGTGTGCTTGGTTGGGCCCCCAGCAGTTTTGAAACAACCCGGACCAACGAAGACATAGTTCCTCTGGTTGGTCCACACTGGTGAGCTAGGGAATTCCCCTGTTATAGGTGAGACTAATCCCGACCTTAGCCATACGGAAGAGTCCGATCCGAGGGCGCGGCCGGCTCTTGGATTGGGTGTCGACTCCCCGAGGGCCACCCGGATTTGTTTGTTGTTAGCTAGAGGGACCTGTCATTTCGGATCTCTTGGAACTAAATCATAAAATGGTTGCCTGTGATGGTTAGCAACCGAGAGAGATGGGCGTGCGTGCGGAGCCTTGTAATGGGAAGTTGGTACACCCCTGCAGGGTTAAATCTTTTCGAGAAGCCGTGTCCACGATTATAGACGACTTGAGACCTACTCCTTGTTCATAGACAACAACAACTGAGATAATCTTAATGTAACTTGATCAACGTGTGTGTGCCTTGACTTCTTCTTCTTCGTCGGGATGCGAAGAGGAGGACAAGGATAAGATAGGTGTTATGTTTGCGTAAGTAGTTGATAGCAAGACTTGTTGGAGGCGATTCCTCGTCGAATGCTTGGCTTCTTATCTTACTCTCTAGATCGTTAGCCACTTCATAAATGCTAGTGCAGCAGTAACCTCACCACTTACCCCATCCTTACCGTAAACTACTAGTTGTCCTAGAATGACGAGTTATGAAGTTCTTGCTGGGTCAGTTGACCACTACAGCTAGATGCTGAGTACTTCTGTACTCATGATACTACCCCCAAACTCTTTTCAGGGTTCTTGATCGACTACAGGTACGATGATCGACGTTTCACGTGGAGACTCGACGACGACTAGTTAGGCGGATCCCGGCGGAGGGCCTGGACCCGTGTGCTTATGGGGATCGATGTTTTTCTCTTTGCCAGTAGGCATTTGATTGTAGTCTGTACTCAGACATGTATCTTCCGCTATTGTATTGTATTTGAGGCAGTTGTATGCCGATTGTATGAGATGTTGTATCTTGTATCTGTAATGTTGTGATATCATGTTGGAAATCCGGGGCATATGGCATTGTCATATGTCGCGGTGGGACCGATATGTGCTTCGTCCCCGGATCTGGATGGAAACATCTAGATCTAGAACAGTACCGCATATCGGGCCTTACAACTTGGTATCAGAGCCTTACCGACCGTAGGATCCCTTATCTGGCCGAAGTCGAGTCTAGACAAAAACTATTTTGTAGTTACTAAGTTAGTTATCGGAGAGTAGGAATCTTTTTACTCCTTACCCATGCTCTTGTCAGGACAAGTGCCGCAAGTGTTTTAATCTTGACTTATCCCCTTTCAAACTTTAGGATCTCGAGTGTATGGAGTTTCGGAACCGTTACAATGCCTTGCTTGCAGCGTATTGTCTCGATTCCGATCTCAGGTTTGGGGATTCCTGTAGTATCTTTAGCTTCTCCAGTTTCGGATATCATCTGGGTCGTCCTTTGCCCTCCCTCCTTTTGCCCGGTGTTTTCACGACTTGCGTCGAAAAGCACTATCCTTTGACCGGGTTTTAGCTATCGTTCTTCCTCTTGATCTCCTGATGGTTTCATTTTCCGAAGTTGTCGTCTCTCTGCGGAAATTTATCTCGACAGATGTTCGACGTCGACACGGAGCAGAGTCCCTTGTTGGTGGTGTTGAAGATCGTCGACTCTTTTCTCTCCTCTCCTCTCCCCCGGATCGTTCAGGATCTCGGGACGAGATCCCTTGTTGGTGGTGTTGTATTGTAACAGCCCAGATTTCACAAAAATTAAAATTTTTGTTTTCGATGTGAATTGTTTGATTGTCTGATTTGTTTGCAGTGTTTGCATCCCCGATTTCTCGATCGGCGATTATTTTCCCCCTCTTATCTCCTATCGGACGGAGACCGACCCTTTCCACCCTGACACTCGACCTTTGCAACACCGGGTTTCACTCGATCACCGTCGCGAAAACCGCACGAGACCAACCGCAACCAACGGAATGAAAAACCCCGTTTAATAATTAAACGGGTTGTTTTTATAGCGCGCCGGAAAGTGTTCTCGGAAAGGTTCTAGCGCTAGGTGAACGCCGCCGGCTCGACGCGCTGATCGCGCAGTTAGAAGTTTTACCCAAATCGGAGGTACTGCGGACCCCCGGTGGTCAGCAATGTAAGCACCGCGTGCGAGAGTGAAAAACCGGGGATGTTTTTGCGAACTTCCAGCCACCTGGCCTATATAAAGATCACCACACTCCCACCCCTTTATAGGGTTTCCCTAGCCTAAAAATTGCAGCCACCCCCTTCACTTTGCCCCAAAAATAGCCCCATTTTCGCATCCCCATCCCAGATCTGTTTGCATCCGTTCGATCGGGAGATCGGAGGGCTCCGAAGGCGCCACGTCACCCACCAGAAGCTCCACCTACCTCCAGCCGTGGAGCCCGAGCAGCCCACCGCGCGCCACCGGGCCCGAGGCCGCCGCCGGCAGCCGAGCCGCCCGGCCACCTCTCGTCGCGCCCTCTTCCTCTCCCCTTCTCCCTCCGCCCTCACATCTCCTCTCCTCCCGCAGCACGATGGGCTCCGCCGCCATGGGATCCCGCCGATGGGAGCTTCACCCTCGCGCCGGCCAGAGGAGCTCCGCGCCCCGATCCGCCCGCCGGCGACCGGATCCGGGGAGATCCGGCGCCCCTCGCCTCCTCCGCCGCTCGCAGCACCCCGCCGGCCTCCCTCCGGACTGCTCCGGCCACCGAGCCTCGCCGGCGAGAAGCACCGGTGCCGCCACGGCCACGACTTGTCCCGAGCCGTCGGCTGCGTCGCCACCTCCAGCGGGCCGGCCTTGCCCTCCACCGCGGCCCACGGCGCCCCCCGGCCCAGGCGCCTCCGCAGCCAGCCCAGCGTCAACGGCCAGATGGGCCTCGGCCCACTGGTGAGAGCCCAGGCCGCACCCCTCCTTTTTTTCTAATGTTTTTCTAATTTTGCTGCTAAGTTTGTGAAAATGCACAGCTGATGTTGTTTTGCATCGTAATTTGTGATTAAACCGTAGCTCGGATGACGTTGCGCCCAAAAGGAAATTTGCTTAGAATTGTGTGTACTTCAATCCATATTTTGTGAGCATTTTGATTTGAGGCCGTCTTGATGTTGTTAATCTCTGTTGAAGTGGGCATCAGGACGTTAACTGCTACTAATTGTTGTTAAGTGTTGTTGCTGTTATTTTATTGCAAGTTTGCATGATGATTGTGACACATCCATGAGGCCTATTGCAGTGATTCTTTTTGCATACTGTTAAGCATCATGTCTACTTTCATTATATGTATTGCATTGTCATGTTTGCATGTATGGTCATAGTTATTTTGAGCTCCAAAGTTGCTATGCTGCTGTTTTTGACAGCCACCTCTGTTTTTTCTAAGTCTGTAACGTTCCGATCCCATGTTGCATGCTTAATATCTTTTGATCTGTGATGCCTATGACCTTGATTCTTTTTTGTACCTGATCATCATCATGTCTACTTCATGCCCATATATTGCTATGTCATGTTGCTGAATTTTCGCATATAGTTTTTCTCCTGTTTTTATAGCATAAAAATATCAGTTTCTGTCATGTTTCTCTGATTTTCACTAAGTCCTAGACCAGTAATGTTTTATTGCATTTTGAATGGACTATAACTAGTTGTTCATGATGCCTAATTGCATGATTATTTTTGCCATGCCTTCCCTGCCATGTCTAATTTAATTTCATATCATTTGTGAGCATGTTTGCATTCATTACCCTGTTTAAGCATTGCTCTAAAGTGTGCTTCCTGATGTTGGCAGATTGTGCCCGTAACTTGTTTTGCTTGTATCTTTTTAACCGTAACTCCGTTTGGAGTTTTATTTATATGTAACTTGATTAGTTTTTCATGTACTTTGTGTTTATCTATTGTTTGCTGTTGTTAACCAACCTAAAATATGGTTTAGGTCAGAACAGTACCAAATCTTTTAATCATCGTGAGGCACTTAGTGATATGCCATGTTTAGGTTGTGCCTCACTTAAATTGACTAGCATAGATAGTTTCCTTTATGCTTCACCTCTTGCCATATTTCTGTGCTATGCCATGCTTGAGTGAGATGCCATGTTAATAACCTTTGCTCACCTTGTGTAGCTAAACAACTTGAACCTTTCCCAAATGTGCGGTATCGTCGTGTGTGACGAGTACTCCACTTAACCTGTTAGTAACCGCTCTCGACGGTAGGTGCGATGTCTCGTGTTGCCTTCTTGTTGATGCTTTCTCGTGTTTGCCTCGTACTAATAGATGCTTGCTCGTTGATTGCTTTCCAGTTTTTACCGTCTTGTGTGCTTCCGCGGGTACCTCTCGGAGACGTTGCGAGCTTGCGATCAACTACACCTTCAGAACCCGACTTATCAACAGGCAAGGACTATACATTACTTATGATCCATTCTATTTCAACCAGCGGTTTTCATGCTAGTATAGGATAGGTTCGATGTTTGATCCTACCACATGTTTACAGCCTCTTTCAAACCGATACAGCCATGTCCCCTTCCAGCAAACCATGTACTGTTATGTTACTATTGCTCGTTGCTCAGCCCCTACTTAGTATGCATGCTTAGGATGCTACGATGTTACCCCCTGTTACTCCTTGGTTTGGCCTATCACATTATTATATTGGTGTGGATGATATGATTATTATAATGTTGACTATATTCGACGAAGGATGGAAGGTCTAGGCTATCCCGCCCCGGCGCTTTGTTCCATTCGAGTCACCTAGGACCCGAGTTCCGGGTATTGGTTTTAAGACTGAGCGTGCCTAACCGCGTGTGGGATTTTATGGGGTCCCCTCTTCTTACCTACCTAGCTCCAAACATTTCTAGAGGTGGCCCAAGTTGATTTACCATTTGAAACCGTGTGTGTGCTTGGTTGGGCCCCCAGCAGTTTTGAAACAACCTGGACCAACGGAGACATAGTTCCTCTGGTTGGTCCACACTAGTGAGCCAGGGAAGTCCCCTGTTATATAGGTGAGACTAACCCGACCTTAGCCATACGGAAGAGTCCGATCCGAGGGCGCGACCGTCTCTTAGATTGGGTGTCGACTTCCCGGGGGCCACCCGGATTTGTTCGTTCTTAGTTAGAGGGACCTGTCGTTTCAGATCTCTTGGAACTAAATCATAAAATGGTTGCCTGTGATGGTTAGCATCCGAGAGAGATGGGCGTGCGTGCGGAGCCTTGTAATGGGCACTTGGTACACCCCTGCAGGGTTAAATCTTTTCGAGAAGCCGTGTCCACGGTTATGGACGACTTGAGACCTACTCCTTCTTCATAGACAACAACAAATGAGATAATCTTAATATAACTTGATCAACGTGTGTGTGCCTTGACTGCTTCTTCTTCTTCGGGATGCGAAGAGGAGGACAAGGATAGGATAGGTGTTATGTTTGCGTAAATAGTAGATAGCAAGACTTGTTGGAGGAGATTCCTCGTCGAATGCTTGGCTTCTTATCTTACTCTCTAGATCGTTAGCCACTTCATAAATGCTAGTGCGGCAGCAATCTCACCACTTACCTCATCCTTACCATAAACTACTAGTTTGTAAGGCCCGATATGCGGTACTGTTCCAGATCTAGATGTTTCCATCCAGACCCGGGGACGAAGCACATATCGGTCCCACCGCGACATATGACAAAGCCATATGCCCCGGATTTCCAACATGATATCACAACATTACAGATACAAGGATACAACATCTCATACAATCAGCATAAAACTGCCTCAAATATAGTACAACAACGGAAGTTACATGTCTGGGTACAGACTACAACCAAATGCCTAGTGGCAAAGAGAAAAACATCGATCCCATAACCACACGGGTCCAGGCCCTCGGCCGGGATCCGCCTAACTAGTCGTCGTCGAGTCTCCACGTGAAACGTCGATCACCATACCTGTTGTCGATCAAGAACCCTGAAAAGAGTTTGGGGGTAGTATCATGAGTACAGAGGTACTCAGCATCAACCTGTAGTGGTCATCTGACCCAGCAAGGACTTCATCACTCGTCATTCTAGGACAACTAGTAGTTTACGGTAAGGAAGGGGTAAGTGGTGAGGTTGCTGCCGCACTAGCATTTATGAAGTGGCTAACGATCTAGAGAGTAAGGTAAGAAGCCAAGCATTCGATGAGGAATCGCCTCCAGCAAGTCTTGCTATCAACTACTTACGCAATCATAACACCTATCCTATCCTTGTCCTCCTCTTCGCATCCCGACGAAGAAGAAGCAGTCAAGGCAAACACACACGTTGATCAAGTTATATTAAGATTATCTTAGTTGTTGTTGTCTATGAACAAGGAGTAGGTCTCAAGTCGTCCATAACCGTGGACACGGCTTATCGAAAAGATTTAACCCTGCAGGGGTGTACCAACTGCCCATTACAAGGCTCCGCACGCACGCCCATCTCTCTCAGTTGCAACCCATCACAGGTAACCATTTTATGATTTAGTTCCAAGATATCCGGAACGACAGGTCCCTCTAGCTAACAACGAACAAATCCGGGTGGCCCCCGGGGAGTCGACACCCAATCCAAAAGCAGGCCACGCTCTCGGATCGGACTCTTCCGTATGACGCAGGTCGGATTGCCAATTGATCACACATGGGAAACCGGGTCCTAGCTGACCGGGTGGACCAACAGAGAAACAGTGTCTCCACTGGCCCAAGTTGTTTTAAAACAGCTGGGGGCCCAACCAAGCACACACACATCTTCAAATGGTAAATCAGCTTGGGCCACCACTAGAAATGTTTGAAGCTAGGTAGGTAAGAAAAGGGGACCCCATAAAATCCCACACGCGATTAGGCACGCTCAGTCTTAAAACCAATACCCGGAACTCGGATCCTAGGTGACTCGAATGGAACAAAGCGTCGGGGCGGGATAGCCTAGACCTTCCATCCTTCGTCGAATATAGTCAACATTATAATAATCATATCACCAACAATAAATAAAATAATAATTTGATAGCCCAAACCAAGGAGTAACAGGGTAACATCGTAGCATCCTAAGCATGCATACCAAGCAGGGGCTGAGCAACGAGCAATAGTAACATAGCAGTACAAGGTTTGCTGGGAGGGGACATGACTGTATCGGTTTAAAAGAAGATGTAAACACGTGGTAGGATCAAACATCGAACCTAACCTAGACTAGCATGCAAACCGCTGGTTGAAATAGAATGGATCATAAGTAATGCATAGTCCTTGCCTGTTGATAAGTCGGGTTCCGAAGGTGTAGTTGATCGCAAGCTCGCATCATCTCCGAGAGGTACCCGCGGAAGCACACAAGACGGTAAACACTGGAAAGCAATCAACGAGCAAGCATCTATTAGTACGAGGCAAACACGAGCAAGAATCAACAAGAAGGCAACACGAGACATCGCACCTACCTTCGAGAGCGGTTACTAACAGGTTAAGTGGAGTACTCGTCACACACGACGAATACCGCACGTTTACGGTGGTTCAAGTTGCTTAGCTACAGGTGATCAACCAACGGTTATTATCATGGAAACTCAAGCAATCATGGCATAACACACAAACATGGAAAGAGGTGAAGCATAAATAAACTATCTAGGCTAGTCAATTTAAGTGAGGCACAACCTAAACATGGCATAACACTAAGTGCCACACGATGATTAAAACATTTGGTACTGTTCTGTAATAAACCATATTTTAGGTTGGTTAACAGCAGCAAACAATATCATAAACACAAACTACACGAAAAACTAATCAAGTTACATATAAAGAACACCCCAAACGGAGTTACGGTTAAAAAGATACAAGCAACACAAGTTACGGGCACAATCTGCCAACATCACGAAGCACACTTTAGAGCAATGCATAAACAGGTTAATGAATGCAAACATATTCACAAATGATATGAAACTAAAGTAGACATGACAGGTAAGGCATGGAAAAAAGAATCATGCAGATAGACATCATAGATCAAAAGTTATTAAGCAAACAACATGGCATCGCAAAGTAACGGACTTAGTGAAAAACAGAGGTGGCTGTCAACAACAGCAGCATAGCAACTTTGGAGCTCCACAAATATATGACCAGCAAGCATATCATGGCAATGCAATACATGTAATGGAAGTAGACATGATTCTTAACAATATGCAATTGGAATCAATCAATTCCGATAAACGGTCGCGACACACTCGTCGACCGAAGTTGCAATAAAATAACAGTTTCAGCAACAGCAGCACATTAACATCAGGATCACCACTTTGGAGCAAGATTTAATAAAGCTAGAGAACCCAAATATGACAAGTTAAAGCATGGAAATTAAGTACACATGATGCTTAACACATAGGAGAAAGAATCAATGCAATAGGCCTCATGGATGAGTCAAAATCATCATGCAAATTTTCAACAAAATATAAACAGCAGCACTTAACAGGAATTTGTAGCAGTTTAACGGCGTGATGCCCACTTCAACACACAATTACACAAACAAGATGAGCTCAAATGCAAAAACTTTCTACATATGAATGCTAGAGCACGCAAAACTGAGCAACTTTCGTTTTGGGGGCACGTTCATCGGAGCTACGGATTACTCAAACTTAAGCGCAAAACTGAAACAGCACACAGTTTACTCAGACTTAGCAAAATAAATAAAAAACAGCGGAGAGAAAAAAAATAAAAAAAGGCTACCATTGGGCCTCTGCCCAGCAGGCCAGCAGATCTGGCCGGACCGGGCTGGGGCGCATGGGCCGCGCGGGCTGGAGAGGCGCTGGTGGTGGGCCGTGTCGGTTGGTGGGCCGCCGGCTGGGCCCGTGGCCTGGATCGCTGTGGCAGGCCAGCCCACCATGGCGCATCGAGCGGTAGCGGCTCCTCCTGGCTCCCGTGCGGCATCGAGCCACCGGCGGCGGCGCCCATTGTGCTCCGGCGAGCGAGCAAGGTGACGCGGCGGTGAGGGGAGGCCGAGGACGGGCGCGGCGGCGCGGGTCAGCGCGGATCCCGCCGGATTCCGCCTTCTGGAGGTGCCAGCACGAGCTCCCATGGCTCGGGCTCGTGGAAGCCATGGCGGCGGCGGCTTCTCATCGGTGACCTGTGGGGAGGCGAGGGAGGCGGTTAGGGACGAGAGGATGAGAGGAGGAGATGTGGTGGCGCGGCGGCCCGGCTGGCTCGCCGGCCGGCGGCTGGCCGGAGGCAGCGCGCGGCGGCGGCCCTGTGGGCGTGGAGTCGGCTCGGTGGAGGAGAGAGGAGAGGTGGGTGGTGGAGCCGATCTGGGTTGTTGGATCGGCCGATCCGACGGTCCAGATCCGCAAGAGCTAGGGTTTGACTGAGATTGGGCTAAAAATGCGAAAATGGGGGGGATTTTCCAGATCTGGGAGGCTAGGGACTGCCTAGGTGCTTAGGGAAAACCCTAAGTGGTGAGGTGGTCTTTTTATAGCCCGGGTGGCTGGCAGTTTGCAAAAACATCCCCGGGTTTTATCTCGTGCGTCCGGTCTTTACGTTTCTGACCGCCGGGGGTCTGCAGTACCTCCGATTCGGGTAAAACTTCGAACTGCGCGATCAACGCGTCGAGCCGGCGGTGTTCACCTAGCGCTGGAACCGTTCCGAGAACAATTTCCGGCGTGCTATAAAAATAACCCGTTTAATTATTAAACGGGGTTTTTCGTTCCGTTGGCTGCGGCTGGTGTCGTGCGGTTTTCGCGACGGTGATCAGGTGAAACCCGGTGTCGCAAAGGTCGAGTGTCAGGGTGGAAAGGGTCAGTCTCCGTCCGGTACGAGATAAGAGGGGGAAAATAATCGCCGATCAATAAATTGGGGATGCAAACACCGCAAACAAATAAGACAATCAAACAATTCACACCAAAAACAAAATTTTTAATTTTTGTGAAAACTGGGCTGTTACAATACAACACCACCAACAAGGGATCTCGTCCCGAGAACCTGGACGATCCGGGGGAGAGGGAAGGGGAAATAAAAGAGTCGACGATCTTCAACACCACCAACAAGGGACTCTGCTCCATGTCGAACGACAATCTCCGTCGACAAACTGTCCGCAGAGAGACGACATCGTCGGAAAAACGATACCGTAGTGACAAGAGGAAGAACAATCGCGAAAACCAGATCAAGGGATAGTGATTTTTGACGCAAGTCATAAAAACACCGGGCAAAAGGAGGGAGGGCAAAGGACGACCCAGATGATATCCGAAACCGGAGAAGCTAAAGGTACTACAAGAATTCCCACCTGAGCTCGGAATCGAGACAATACGCTGCAAGCAAGGCATTGTAACGGTTCCGAAACTCCACACTCTCGAGATCGTAAAGTTTGAAGGGGATAAGAAGAGAGTTAAAACACTTACGACACTTGTCCTGACCAGAGCAAGGGTAAGGAGTAAAAAGATTCCTACTCTCCGATAACTAACTTAGTAACTACAAAATAGTTCTTGTCTAGACTCGACTTCGGCCAGAGAAGGGATCCTACGGTCGGTAAGGCTCTGATACCAAGTTGTAAGGCCCGATATGCGGTACTGTTCCAGATCTAGATGTTTCCATCCAGACCCGGGGACGAAGCACATATCGGTCCCACCGCGACATATGACAAAGCCATATGCCCCGGATTTCCAACATGATATCACAACATTATAGATACAAGGATACAACATCTCATACAATCGGCATAAAACTGCCTCAAATACAGTACAACAGCGGAAGTTACATGTCTAGGTACAGACTACAACCAAATGCCTAGTGGCAAAGAGAAAATCATCGATCCCATAACCAAACGGGTCCAGGCCCTCCGCCGGGATCCGCCTAACTAGTCGTCGTCGAGTCTCCACGTGAAACGTCGATCACCATACCTGTTGTCGATCAAGAACCCTGAAAATAGTTTGGGGGTAGTATCATGAGTACAGAGGTACTCAGCATCAACCTGTAGTGGTCATCTGACCCAGCAAGGACTTCATCACTCGTCATTCTAGGACAACTAGTAGTTTACGGTAAGGAAGGGGTAAGTGGTGAGGTTGATGCCGCACTAGCATTTATGAAGTGGCTAACGATCTAGAGAGTAAGGTAAGAAGCCAAGCATTCGATGAGGAATCGCCTCCAGCAAGTCTTGCTATCAACTACTTACGCAATCCTAACACTTATCCTATCCTTGTCCTCCTCTTCGCATCCCGGCGAAGAAGAAGCAGTCAAGGCAAACACACACGTTGATCAAGTTATATTAAGATTATCTTAGTTGTTGTTGTCTATGAACAAGGAATAGGTCTCAAGTCGTCCATAACCGTGGACACGGCTTATCGAAAAGATTTAACTCTGCAGGGGTGTACCAACTGCCCATTACAAGGCTCCGCACGCACGCCCATCTCTCTCAGTTGCAACCCATCACAGGTAACCATTTAATGATTTAGTTCCAAGATATCCGGAACGACAGGTCCCTCTAGCTAACAACGAACAAATCCGGGTGGCCCCCGGGGAGTCGACACCCAATCCAAAAGCAGGCCACGCTCTCGGATCGGACTCTTCCGTATGACGCAGGTCGGATTGCCAGTTGATCACACATGGGAAACCGGGTCCTAGCTGACCGGGTGGACCAACAGAGAAACAGTGTCTCCACTGGCCCAAGTTGTTTTAAAACAGCTGGTGGCCCAACCAAGCACACACACATTTTCAAATGGTAAATCAGCTTCGGCCACCACTAGAAATGTTTGAAGCTAGGTAGGTAAGAAAAGGGGACCCCATAAAATCCCACACGCGGTTAGGCACGCTCAGTCTTAAAACCAATACCCGGAACTCGGATCCTATGTGACTCGAATGGAACAAAGCGTCGGGGCGGGATAGCCTAGACCTTCCATCCTTCGTCGAATATAGTCAACATTATAATAATCATATCACCAACAACAAATATAATAATAATGTGATAGCCCAAACCAAGGAGTAACATAGTAACATCGTAGCATCCTAAGCATGCATACTAAGCAGGGGCTGAGCAACGAGCAATAGTAACATAGCAGTACAAGGTTTGCTGGGAGGGGACATGGCTGTATCGGTTTAAAAGAGGCTGTAAACATGTGGTAGGATCAAACATCGAACCTAACCTAGACTAGCATGCAAACCACTGGTTGAAATATAATGGATCATAAGTAATGCATAGTCCTTGCCTGTTTATAAGTCGGGTTCCGAAGGTGTAGTTGATCGCAAGCTCGCATCGTCTCCGAGAGGTACCCGCGGAAGCACACAAGACGGTAAACACTGGAAAGCAATCAACGAGCAAGCATCCATTACTACGAGGCAAACACGAGCAAGCATCAACAAGAAGGCAACACGAGACATCGCACCTACCGTCGAGAGCGGTTACTAACAGGTTAAGTGGAGTACTCGTCACACACGACGAATACCGCACGTTTACGGTGGTTCAAGTTGCTTAGCTACAGGTGATCAACCAACGATTATTATCATGGCAACTCAAGCAAGCATGGCATAACACACAAACATGGCAAGAGGTGAAGCATAAATAAACTATCTAGGCTAGTCAATTTAAGTGAGGCACAACCTAAACATGGCATAACACTAAGTGTCACACGATGATTAAAACATTTGGTACTGTTCTGTCCTAAACCATATTTTAGGTTGGTTAACAGCAGCAAACAATATCATAAACACAAAGTACACGAAAAACTAATCAAGTTACATATAAAGAACACCCCAAACGGAGTTACGGTTAAAAAGATACAAGCAACACAAGTTACGGGCACAATCTGCCAACATCACGAAGCACACTTTAGAGCAATGCATAAACAGGTTAATGAATGCAAACATACTCACAAATGATATGAAACTAAATTAGACATGACAGGTAAGGCATGGCAAGAAGAATCATGCAGATAGACATCATAGATCAAAAGTTATTAAGGAAACAACATGGCATCGCAAAGTAACAGACTTAGTGAAAAACAGAAGTGGCTGTCAACAACAGCAGCATAGCAACTTTGGATCTCAACAACTATATGACCAGCAAGGATATCATGGCAATTCAATACATGTAATGGAAGTAGACATGATGCTTAACAATATGCAATTGGAATCAATCAATTCCGATAAACGGTCGCGACACACTCGTCGACCGAAGTTGCAACAAAATAACAGTTTCAGCAACAGCAGCACATTAACATCAGGATCACCACTTTGGAGCAAGATTTAATAAAGCTAGAGCACCCAAATATGACAAGTTAAAGCATGGAAATGAATTACACATGATGCTTAACACATAGGAGAAAGAATCAATGCAATAGGCCTCATGGATGAGTCAAAATCATCATGCAAAGTTTCAACAAAATATAAACAGCAGCACTTAACAGGAATTTGTAGCAGTTTAACGGCCTGATGCCCACTTCAACACACAATTACACAAACAAGATGAGCTCAAATGCAAAAACTTTCTACATACGAATGCTAGAGCACGCAAAACTGAGCAACTTTCGTTTTGGGGGCACGTTCATCGGAGCTACGGATTACTCGCAAACTTAAGCGCAAAACTGAAGCAGCACACAGTTTACTCAGACTTAGCAAAATAAATAAAAAACAGGGGAGAGAGAAAAAATGAAAAAAGGCTACCATTGGGCCTCTGCCCAGCAGGCCTAGCAGATCTGGCAGGACCGGGCTGGGGCGCCTGGGCCGCGCGGGCTGGAGAGGCGCTGGTGGTGGGCCATGTCGGTTGGTGGGCCGCCGGCTGGGCCCGTGGCCTGAACCGCTGTGGCAGGCCAGCCCACCATGGCGCATCGAGCGGCAACGGCTCCTCCTGGCTCCCGTGCGGCATCGAGCCGCCGGCGGTGGCGCCCACTGTGCTCCGGCGAGCGAGCAAGGTGACGCGGCGGTAAGGGGAGGCCGAGGACAGGCGCGGCGGCGCGGGTCAGCGCGGATCCCTCCGGATTCCGGCTGCTGGAGGTGCCAGCACGAGCTCCCATGGCTCGGGCTCGTGGAAGCCATGGCGGCGGAGGCTTCTCGTCGGTGACCTGCGGGGAGGCGAGGGAGGCGGTTAGGGACGAGAGGAGGAGAGGAGCGCCGGGGAGAGGAGGAGATGTGGTGGCGCGGCAACCCGGCTGGCTCGCCGGCCGGCGGCTGGCCGGAGGCAGCGCGCGGCGGCGGCCCCGTGGGCGTGGAGGCGGCTCAGTGGAGGAGAGAGGAGAGGTGGGTGGTGGGGCCGATCTGGGCCGTTGGATCGGCCGATCCGACGGTCCAGATCCGCAAGGGCTAGGGTTTGACTGAGATTGGGCTAAAATGCGAAAATGGGGGGATTTTCCAGATCTGGGAGGCTAGGGACTGGCTAGGTGCTTAGGCAAAATCCTAAGTGGTGAGGTGGTCTTTTTATAGCCCGGGTGGCTGGCAGTTTGCAAAAACATCCCCGGTTTTTATCTCGCGCATCTGGTCTTTACGTTTCAGACCGCCGGGGGTCCGCAGTACCTCCGATTCGAGTAAAACTTCAAACTGCGCGATCAGCGCCTCGAGCCGGCGGAGTTCACCTAGCGCTGGAACCGTTCCGAGAACACTTTCCGGCGCGCTATAAAAATAACCCGTTTAATTATTAAACGGGGTTTTTCGTTCCGTTGGCTGCGGCTGGTATCGTGCGGTTTTCGCGACGGTGATCGGGTGAAACCCGGTGTCGCAAAGGTCGAGTGTCAGGGTGGCAAGGGTCAATATCCGTCTGGTACGAGATAAGAGGGGGGAAATTATCGTTGATCAATAAATCAGGGATGCAAACACCGCAAACAAATAAGACAATCAAATAATTCACACCAAAAACAAAAATTTTAATTTTTGTGAAAACTGGGCTGTTACATAGTTGTCCTAGAATTACGAGTTATGAAGTCCTTGCTGGGTCAGTTGACCTCTACAGTTGGATGCTGAGTACTTCTGTACTCATGATACTACCCCCAAACTCTTTTCAGGGTTCTTGATCGACAACAGGTACGGTGATCGACGTTTCACGTGGACACTCGACGACGACTAGTTAGGCGGATCCCGGCGGAGGGCCTGGACCCATGTGGTTATGGGGATCGATTATTTTCTCTTTGCCAGTAGGCATTTGATTGTAGTCTGTACTCAGACAGGTATCTTCCGTTGTTGTATTGTATTTGAGGCAGTTGTATGCCGATTGTATGAGATGTTGTATCTTGTATCTGTAATGTTGTGATATCATGTTGGAAATCCGAGACATATGGCATTGTCATATGTCGCGGTGGGACCGATATGTGCTTCGTCCCTGTATCTGGATGGAAACATCTAGATCTGGAACACTACCGCATATCGGGCCTTACATTAAGCAAGTGATATCGAGAAACGGCGTGTCACTTGCCGCACCACCTACTTGTCGACCTTCGAGTCCTACTGGATTCGACATACCTTACAGCCACCACGTAAGGGAAATTACTGCTAGCTACATCTGAACCTCCCACTTGGGGTAGCCAACGAGGAGCACTACTTCAGTGCCATCACGCTACAAAACATTGCCTGGGCTGCGATACACTGCACCCCAGATGCCGCGCAAGCTCGCGCGTAGGTAAGACCCCGCTGCACAGACGACCGGGCTGGGACTTTCCACGGCGCGAATTCACTCCCGATTGTTCCATGCGTGATGCATGATGAAAATTAAACCACTAATAGACGCGTTACAGTGGTATTCAGCACTTAACTGGCGGCATTGATCATGTAAGCCCTGCAGCAGCCTGGACCTTTCTTGACACCAGCCATATCTAAGTTCGTGTTGAGGGACGCGAGTGATGGCTTCTCGCCCCTCGTTGGTTACCCCAAGTGGAAGGTTTGATGTAGCACAACGGCAAGTTTCCCTTAGCGAAGATGCTGAGGTTTAGATTGTCTCCCGTAGGACTCAAGAGATACAAGTAGGTGGTAAAGTGAACAATGGCGCCGTTCACAACCTAGGTTGCTAACTTCACCTGGACCTGCACACAGATACAAATAACTTTGCTCCCAACGAGTTCAGAGGAGTTGTCAATTCCTCTGGCCTTGCTGTTTACAAAGGATTAACGCAAGAGATAATAATGATAGTGATAGCAACGGAAAAGTAAATATTGAAAGTAAATTGGTAGTGTGAACAATAATGTGAGGATGGACCGGGGTCCCGTGATTTTCACTAGTGATGTCTCTCTCCCAAAAGACGATAAAAGTGCTAGCGAGGTAAACAAATCACAGTTGGGAAATTGACAGGATTATGAAGGCACCGCAATGCTAACTATGCTGCAACGAAAGGAAGGGCTCAAAAGCAATGGGCAGTACGCCAAGGTAAGTAGACCGAAATCCATCTGCATCTACTACGAATCATCCACCTTGAGATATCTATCCAGAACATCTCGCTGGTATTAAGTTGCGAATCCCACCCAAAGTGTAAACTCAAAGCAACAGACAACTGCATTAAAAGAACTTTGCGTAAAGTAAACAATCCTTGCACCCGCAAGTACAAGCACCATTTTTTATCCCTGGTGGCAACAGCACATCCCCTAGTCTCATGTTTCTGTCACTCAAGCTAGACATCGAGGGGCTGAACCCACAATCGAGCATAACGCTCTCTCTTGGAGTTGCAAATAAAATACTTCGCCAAAGCAAATAACGCAACGGAGAACATGCAAGAATTTACTCAAGAACAAAATATAAAAGAGAAGAACCAAATATATTACTCATCACAATCTGAACATAGTCTCATAATCCATCAGATCCCAACAAACTCAGCATAGCAACAACAGAAATTACATAGATGCCTCGATCATGTGAGGCAGCTCACGAGGACTCGAAAGTGTAAGCACAAAAGAGGGAGAGATAGATCACATAGCTACTGGTCACGGACCCATGGTCCAAAGGGAACTACTCACGGTACATACGGGAGGCGTCCATGGCTATGGATGGTCTCCCGGAGGGGGTAGCTTCTCCCAGCAGGGTGCCGGAGCAGCTTCTCCAGGCAGCCCCGATCTTGAAACGGTAGCGGCGGCAGAACAGAGGCGAGATCGCGAAAAAGGAGTTCGTCCTAGGGGTTTCCGTCACGGGGGGTAAATATAGGCGAAGGGGGGCGCCGAGGGGACCCACCAGGCAGCCAGGAGGCCTCCTGACGCGGCCTAGGGTGGGGTCGCGCCAGGGACCCTCCTGGCTCCCTGGTGGTGGCCTCCCTTTGCTGCTTTGGTGTTTCCGGAAGCTTCCGCGACGCTGATTTTTTATCTGATTTTCCTGGATTTTTTGAAACATGGCAAAGTCACACAAAACATGCATGGAGCAAGCAGAAATTATAGATACGTTTGGGACGTATCAGCGAGCCTCATTGGGCTACTAAGGTATTTTCCGCTAGCGCAATTCACCTAGGCTCGACCATTCGAGCACCTTGGGCCTTTTTAGCTTAGCATCCCTCGGAAAAATATCTCTCAATAAAAAGCAGTCGAAGACTCGCAACAATGTGACACGCACTACTACAGCTGATTACAGGTTTGAGTCCCTGCACGACTCTTCGAGTCCCCCAGGCATTCGGGGGATACTGACGAGGGGGTGTCCTCACAACTCCTATAGATGAGGGTGCCTGGTGCTTGTCAAGACAGGAGGCCTGGTGGAAGCTTCGACCGGCCCACGACTGGCCCACTCGAAGCACCGACGTAGGAGTCCTTGGCGTCATGGAAACCGTGACTTGGTGTCCAAGATTAAAGCTAGATTAGGCATCTGTCTTTGTAAACCAAGATGGACTCCTTGCGACCCAGCCAAGTATATAAAGGCTGGGAGAGGGGACGTCTAGGGCATCCAATCTCATAGCAACACCTTCGGTCTCGAGCGATCTCGCCTTGACCGCCACTGTAATTGCCTCCATCATAATACAAAAGAGCAGGAAGTAGGGGTTTCACCGATCGAGGGCCCTGAACCTGGGTAAATCCCTGTCTCCTGTTAGCCGACGAGCATCTCCAACCTGCACCTCTCTCTACGATCTAAACCCAGGGTACCTTACCATGGGATTTTCCACTTTAATCCACTTTAATCCACTGGAATCCCACTTGCCATGTTAGACGGCGGCGGCGTAGCATACTCATGCATTGATAGAGGAACAAAGAGGAGGTTATGACACCAGCAGTGGTGGCGGTGGCCTCCATCGAGCCCTTCCTGCTAGGCATGACGGGCCCCAAGGTCCTCCACGACGCCCAGCGGCCACCCTGACCCATCCCTCGAGCGGGAGTCCATCGACGATGGCTTCTACGTGCTCCAAGTCCTGCATCGATGCCGGCCGCGACGGAGACAAGGAGGACAACGGTGGCGTCCCTCCCTGGCGCAACTCCGTCATCCACGACGTGCTCCACTGCACTGGTACGCGGGAATGGGTGCTCTGCGACTTCGAGAACGTGCAGGTGTCTACCTCTGTGTATTGGAACGACATGACGACATGCACCTTCAGGCCGGCCTTCTTGGCCATCTCCATGAGCTCGATGTAGTCGACGAAGTTGTACTGGTCGGGCGCCTCGCTCTCGGTGATGCCCCCACCACACGTCCACCATGATGCCCGCGATGTCGGCGCTCTTGAGCGTCGCCAGGGATTCCTACACGTCCATGCGCCGGTTGAGCGCGATATTGATGCCATCCTTGCGCACCGTGCTCAGCGGCATCATCATGAACACTGATACGCCCACCTTGCGCGCCTCCTCGCCGACCACGTCGGGCTGCTCCGCCTCCTAGCCCGATGTCATCGCCTAGAACATCTCTGACTCTAGCGGCTGATGGCTTCTCGCCCTTCGTTGGTTACCCCAAGTGGAAGGTGGAGATGTAGCACAGTAGCAAGTTTCCTTGGGTGAAGATACCAAGGTTTTTCTCCAGTAGGACTCCGGAAATGATAAGTAGGTGTCAGCGGCGCAACTGACGTGGACCTGCACACAGACACAGATAACTTTGTTCCCACCGAAGTTCAGAGAGGTTGTCAATCTCTCCGGTCTTGTTGTTCACAAAGGGTAAAACGCAAGGGGTAATGATAGCAAATAAAAGAAGTAAAGTAAATATAGTGTGGAAATAATAATAAGGATATGGACCAGGATACGTGATATTCACTAGTGATGTCTCTCTCCCAAAAGACGATAAAACTGCTATGCGAGGTAAACAAATTACAAAAGGGCAATTGACAGGATTATAAACGCACCGCAATGCTAACTATGCTACAAAAGAATGGAAGAGGCTCAAAATCACACGCAGTACGCCAAAATAAGTAGACCGTAATCCAACTGCATCTACTACTAATCATCCACCTTGAAATATCTATCCAGAACATCTCGCTGGTATTAAGTTGCGAGCCCCACCCAAAGTGTAAACCCAAAGCAACAGACAACTGCATTAAAAAGAACTCTGCGTAAAGTAAACAATCCTTGTAACCGCGGTTACAAGAACCGTTGTTTTCCCCCTTGTGGCAACAGCACATCCCCTAGACTCATGTTTCTGTCACTCAAGCATGCCATCGGGGGGCATGAACCCACAATCTAGCACAACGTTCCCTCTTGGAGTCACTACCTACTACTTGGCCAAAGCAATAAACAGCAACGGAGAACATGCAAGAATTACTTAGGAACAAAAATATAAGAGATAAAAACCAAATATATTACTCTATCACAATCTGAACATAATGTCATAATCCATCAGATCCCATCAAACTCAGCATAGCAATAGCAGAAATATTACAAAAGTGCCTCGATCATGTAGGGCAGCTCACGAGGTCTAAACAATGAAGATCAAAGAGGGGAGGAGAACATCACATAGCTACTGATCACAGACATCCGGGGAGCATCCATGGTGGAGAGGAGACTCCCGCAGGTCAATCCTCCCTCCGGCAGGGTGCCGGGAAGAGGTCTCCTGGTGCTCCCGATCTCGGAAGCGTGGCAGCGGCGGAACAGAGGCGAGTTTGAGGAATAGAGTTATTCTCTTGGAGTTTTCCCGTGACGGAGAATAAATAGACGAAGGGGGCAGCCAGAGGTGGACCAGGGGCCCCAGGTGCCCCCCTGGAGCGGCCAGGGGTGGGCGCCGGGTGGCCGCCTGGGCCCCCTGGCTCCCCTCTGGCCCCTCCCGGGCTCTTTGCGAAGCTTCCGTCACGCTGATTTTTTATCTGAATTTTCCCGAATTTTTCTGGCACTTTTTATATGGGGGAAAACTGAAATAGAAAAACAGCAGAAAACAGGAACTGGCACTAGGGTGCACTGAGTTAATAGGTTAGTCCAAATATGATCAAAAATGTATGAAAGTGTATCTAGATCATAGCAATATCACACAAAACATGCATGGAGCAAGCAGGAATTATAGATACGTTTTGGACGTATGTCGTCGATATGTAATGCCAGATGCCATGGGATGGCTAAAGTGAGGGGAAAGACTCGAGGGAGAGGATGTCGATGGTGCCGGAATCGGGTTGGGCACAAGCACGGTGAAGACACCACGATGTACCCAGGTTCGGGGCTCTCCGGAGAGATAACACCCCTACTCCTGCTTGTCTCTTGTATATCAATGATCTGGCTACAATAACTGCTTCTCTATCTTCTCAGGGGAAGGTGAGCTCCGCCGCCGTGGGCAAGGCTCTCACCTGCTTCCCTGAGGAGTAACTACGAGCAGTGAATGAATTGGGGGGAAACGAGTTATGGTGCTCTAGTGCGGATCGTCCCTCATGCAGGAGGGGTATCCTGGCTCTTATAGCGTGAGCCCAGGGTACTTCGGTAACTTCATTGCCGAATGGGCCCAGATGTCATCCTCTAATCGGCCTGGGCCCACCGACTGCTCCTCTCGGGGTGATCCGGAGCCTACGAGCGGCGGCCCATGCTGTAGGCTTGTAGGATGTAGGGATGAACAGTGGAGCTAGGGAGTATGGTCTTGTCGTCCTGTCCGCGGAATCGGCGGGGAGGTCGACACCGTATCTCCAGCAAGTCCTCGATGTGACTTGGCCTTCCTGCCACCCAGATATCTCGGGATATGGTATTTATGACCTCGTAACCATACCCCCGACTGGGTGGTAGGTGGTTCCGATTGCGCCTGGTCCGACTGGTGGTTCCTGGCGAGGTCGATTGCTCTGGGAAATCGGCTTGCTAGGTATCAACCCCGGACCAGCTGCCGACCAATCGGATGATTGTCTTGGTGAAGGAAAGGGTGGGCCGATTGCGCCTGAGCCGACTGCTGGCATTTGACACAGCTGATTGCCTTGGAGCAATCGGTCGTACATCTGCCCAGCTCGGCCCAGCTGCGGTCCAATCGGCCCATCCTTGTCTTGAAAGGTTACTTCCGCTTGGGTTAGCCTACCCGGGTACCAGTCCCCCGACAGTAGCCCCTAAAGCTGTAAAGGTCCCACGGTCGCTCGATCGCGGGGCCTTTGCAGTTTTTAATCTCTCTCTTGACATCCTCCGACTGCTATGGCCTCATCGAATGTGTCGTTCCGAGCTCGTCAGCCGACTCGGAGATCACACTCGGCTGACCAAGCTTCTCGTCCGATTGGGTTTGTTTCATTCCAACGGTTACCTCCGATTCTTCCGGGACGTGATCAATGAGATGGGACCCACGACCCACGCGCGACTTGACATAACTGCAGGGCCTGACCCCCACGTCGCACGCCTCGCCTTTTGCGCCCGGATCCTCTGCGCTGGTTTGCCGGTTGCCCTTCCTGTGCCCTAGGCCACACCGAGCCACACAGCCGCAGACGCATCCCACTTCCCCCCCCCCCCCCCCCCGCCGCCCATATAAGCCACAGGGGGGGGCCTTCGCCTCTTCCTTCTCCTCAGATGCCGTCTTCAACCTCGAGCTCCCTCTCCTCTGCTCCATTGCTACTCCTCGCAAAACTCTCTGCCGCGAACCTCTGTGCCCTGGACCTGCTCCGGCCACGGACTCGTGCTCTTTAGCGCCTCCGCCGCCTCCGCAGTGACTCTCCACCGCCGCTTTCGCGCTCCACCTCCCTCTGTTTCTCTCCTTATTTCCTCGTCTGTGAAAGCCATGGCGCCCCGGCGAGATGTGTCACAGGCGAACCGCGGGTGCTGGAGGGGTTCTCAGGCCACCGCCGACGCTGTCCAGGCCCTGATCCGCGCCCGTCAGATGCCCGCGGAGGTCGAGTGGCGCATCCCTTACAAGGCCGAGGTCGTGCCCAGTGCACGTGCTGGCGAGAGGGTCGTGTTCCTTGCTCACTTCGAGCGTGGATTCGGCCTTCCCGCCAGCTCGTTTCTTCGCGGATTTCTTGACTTCCACCGACTGCAACCCCATCATCTCGCGTCCAACTTCATCATGATCCTCTCGGGGTTCGTGACACTCTGCGAGGGGTACCTTGGCTGCCGTCCGAGCATCGCCCTCTGGAAACGCTTCTTCAACCTCTGAGCTCATAACGCTCGGACGGGAACTGTGGTTCCCTCCACCATCGAAGGCGGCGAGCCATCGTACCCGACTGACATGACCGATTGCGGTAGTTGTCTCGTCGCAGCCGGCAAGCAGAGGTATAAAAGTCCCGAGATTGTCCAGTCCTGCAAGAACTGGCAAACCTCGTTCTTCTACGTCAAGTCGCCCGACCAAGGCCCCGATCTTCTCAACCTTCCCGAGTTCTCCCTCGCCCGGCCGATTGAGAAGCGTCAGTGGTCACTGAAGTACGGCGTCGGAGACCTCGATGTCGATGATCAGGTTGCTAGGGTCACCCAGCTGGAGCAAGAAGGGCTCCTCCCCACCGACCTGGTAGCCGCTTGGCTTCAAGCTCGGATTCTCCCCCTGCAGCGCCGAGTGCACCGCCTCTGCGACATGTCAGGTCTCCGAGATCCCACTCGGCTCTGCATGTGGCGAGTGAAGGCTGAAGATCTCTACGCCCGAGTGAAAGCTATTAACTCTAGCCCATTGCCAGACCCCTTCCGCTTCGGGCTTGATTACCTCACCCGCCAGCAGAAGTCGCCTGTGGTATGCCCCGAATGCTTTTTCCTCCGACTGCTCTTTCTTCCGATTGCTCTGATCACTTCCACTTTCTTTCCAGCATTTTATTCTGTCCGACCTAATGGAGGACGGCCAGGAAGCTGGCGTATACGCCCCCGACCGCGCGGAGGAAGACCCCGCCGACTTCGAATATAACGGCAGGATACCCTCCGCCGAGTCTGGTGACGATGACGAAGATGATGGCGAGTCTTCCGGAGGATCCTCCGACTCCATGGACGCCGAGGGCGATGATGCCGAGACCGCCAATCCTCTAAGGGCCGACACCCGGCTGCCGGCTCAAGGGGGTACGCCTGACCCTTCCCTTGAGCGATTTTTGGCCGAATGGAGTGATGATGAAAGTGTCTCAAAGGCTGATGATTCTGAAGCAGCTCCTCGTGCCAAACCTCCAAAGGTGCCGGTAAAGCGCATCTCGACCACTAGCTCCTCCGCTGGTATGGCTCCCAGCAAGGTCGCCAAGGCCGCGCCGACAGCCGGCAAAGGCAAACAGGCCCAGGAGGTGACCACTCGGAGGATGATTGCTCAGGCGCCGCTGAACGTCGCTCCGCTAAGATGCCGAATGCCCACTGGCGCGCCAAGAACGATTGGGTATGCCCTTGTCTTCTTGCTTAGCACTTCACCGTCCTTAATTATACTGACTCTCCTCCTCTTTCTTCCTTCAGGGAGCCGATTGGGCTTGACGATGTCGACACTGGCATTCCGGTTCGTTCCAGCGCTATCATCTCGCCTGCCGCTTCTGCCGCCGCCGTTCATAAACGGCCGACTGCTTCTCATCGCTCCTCGAAGGCCCGCCTCGCGATTACTTCTAAAACCTCCTCTTCCACCCTTGCTTCCAAGACATCCAAGGATGCCGCAGACCGAGTGGCTCCTGGTGACAGAGGAACGCAATCGGTTGATCCGATTGCCCCGTCTCCGCCACGCCGCTCCAACCCGGTCTCTCCTGCCGCAACTACATCTGCCCCAACTACCACGTCCGAGCCGCCGATGGTGATGACACCGTCACCGATCGTGGTGTCAGCTCCACCGATTACCACGACCGTGCCGCCGGTTTCCACGACTGTGCCGCCAGTTGTCGTTGTCACTCCTGCTCCAACTCGCCCGGTTGCGCCGCCGCCACAATCAGGTGCCTCCGGCCCTCAGGTGACGCCGACGCCCCCGGCCCTTACTGCCGCTGCTTCCACCGCCACTCAGACTGCAGTGCCAACGCCGACCTCTTCCGCCTCGGAAATTCTTATGCGCTCGGTGGATCATATCCGGGCCGAGTACTCTCGAGCCCGTCACGTCGGCACCGAGCCTGATGCATCCCATCGTCCTCAAGACCCTGTGACGACTGCTCTGAGCCGGGTGAATAATTTTGCCGCTGCCCTTGCCCGGGACCTCCAACAGCTCACCTCTCATCACACGGTAACTCTTGGCTTTCTCTTTCTCTTCCTTTTGCTCGTGAGGTTCGAGATTCGGGCCGATTGGTTGCAATCGGTTCGGATCTTTAACCGATTTTGCTTTATCGCTTGCCTTCCTCAATCGGGAAACTTTCCTTTCGGTGGGTGCGCGCAAGCGCACCCACTGGGTGTAGTCCCCGAGATTCGGGCCGATTGGTTGCAATCGGTTCGGATCTTTAACTGATTTTGCTTTATCGCTTGCCTTCCTCAATCGGGAAACTTTCCTTCCAGTGGGTGCGCGCAAGCGCACCCACTGGGTGTAGTCCCCGAGATTCGGGCCGATTGGTGGCAATCGATTCGGATCTTTAACTGATTTTGCTGATTTCCGTGTCTCTAATCCCATCTTGTTGTTCCTCTTAGGCTGTTATGGAAGAGAAACGTGAGGTCTTCGAGAAGCTCCTTGATGCATACACTGCCAGCCTCCGAACTCTTGCCCAGGCTCAGCTGCAGGTCAACAACCAGTCGGCTGAGATTGCTAAACTGAAAGGTAACTTCTCTACCCTCTCCGCCTTCTCTCCGATTAAACACTTGCTTTTGTTCTCATATCTTCATGCTTTCTACTAGCTTCTTCTCCCATGGTAGATGATCTTCAAGGCCGAATTGCTGAATTGACTGCAAAACTTGACCAGTATGGTCCAGCACTCGCCAAAGCCAAGGAAGAGGCGACCCGACTGCAGGGAGTAGAAAACGATCTCAATCGTACTATCCAGGGTCTTCGCTCGGAAATGGCCGCCCTTGAGAGAAAACATTTGGCCGACATCGCTGCCGTGACGGCTGCCGGTGATGGCCTCATTGCCGAGAGAGATGCTGCTGTTGCCGCCCGAGAGGCCTTGCAAGCCGAAAGGGATGAAGCAGTCGCCGCCCCTGACTCCATTCGGCGAGATCGCGATGAACATGCTGCCAAGTTTGAAGAATTGGAGAAACGCAGCTATGAGGAGACCACCCGGCAGCGCCGCCGAGCCAAGGGCTTCTGCGATACAATGATCGAAATGGACGTTCTTCTTAGCGGTGAGTGTTTCTTGCACCTTATGCGCTTTCCGATTGCTCTCCTCTCTTATCTTATTGTTCATACTTCCTTTTCGTGATACAGAAGCTTGGCCCGAGTCCGAAGCCGCTGCCTACGCGGCCGTCGCCAAGTCCCGAGAGGACACCATTGCCGCCGGAGGGACCTCCGACCGTGAAGATAACGTCTGGACCCGGCATGAATATCTGATTGGCACCGAAGCCCGCATTCCTGTTATCAAGGGCATTGCCCTGTCCTTCAAGCTCGGCATCCGGAGGATTGCTGAATCATTGTGGTCGCCGACTGAGCTTAAGGTCGGACTTCAGAAGATGAAGAATGCTGCCGACTCCTCTGCCGAGATCCACGAGGGGGAGATACAAGATGAGGAAGATTCTGACAAGGGGGAAGCTCCGAATGCTACCACTGAGCAGACTCGGACGCTCCTGAAGGCCATCCCACGGCGGGTCGATGTGCTGCTGAACTCTGCCGGTCGGACTGGCGCGGAAACCGCCCTTCAGAGCGTGCTGAGCTGGTACCCTCAGGTGAAAACCTCCCAACTTTACAGCCTCCGAGAAAGCGCCTCCGATCTGCTTGAGAAGACCTATGCCGAAGTCAATCGGCTGGCCAGTACTATGGTAAACTGGTTCTCTCCATACGAATATACTCCGTATCTCGACGAGGGAGGGAACCCGCTCCCCGCTCCTACCATCTCTGGCCTGGCCGAAGAGCTCTCCGATAGCGGCTCATCTCAAAAATCTCCACGATCCAAGCAGACTGGTGCCACAACTTCTGAAGCGCAATCGGATCCGACTGCTCCGTCTTCTAGCTCAGTGCCTCCAACTGCCTGAGTCATGCTATCAACTGTGTTACTTGCTGTAGCTTGCCGATACTAGATTGGCTTTATCTTATTTTGTAAGAAACACTTTTAATTCTGTCGACACCCACTGGGTGTTACTTCGATGTAATGCACTTATTCGGCCTTGGGCCTGCTATTTCTTATTCGATCCGATTGCTTGGCTTTTGCTTCTACTTGTGCGATCAACTTTGCGTCTTTGTCGGTTTCCTTTATCGGCTACACTTGGGGATGTCTACCGTGTCGACCCTGCTGCCGTCATGCGGTCTGCAATCGGATCAACGGTAGACTACCAGCCAAGGTTCGATAAGTTTTTATTTTTTACACAACAAGATTTTAACGCAAAGGATTCTGCAATAGTAGGCGCCGATTGCGCGCTACCGGGCTCGGTGTCCTGGTTCGCAGCGCAATCGGTAGCTTTGTCCCATCGAATGTGCCCTTGGTGGTCTGTTTCGGATTGTTTCCCGAGGATTCGCACTGCCGACTGCCCCAATCGCGACCCTTCTCAATGCCATAAACCTTTTTTAGTGATTTGTGCTCAAGCTAGGTGTCCGATTGAGTATCAGCATGCAGTCCCCGTGCCGCGATGGCTTATTTTCTTGACCTCGTGGTCGGCCAGTCCCTGGGTGTGTTATACACATCTCGGGTATGACTGAGCGTCGCCGATCGTGGCTAGCTTTTTGAATGAAATTATACAAAGACACTCGAATGCTCATTTTCCGAGGCATGATAACTTTTACTGATTGTTTGCCAAATGGCTTACATAAACTTCTGCCGCTCAACTATAGAACGGACATAACAACTCGGCGTTCCACGGCCGCTCCGTCTCTTCTCCTGACGTGTCCTTGTGCCGAGTGCCCTTGGTGCAGTCGATCAGATAATAGGAATTGTTCTTGAGCGCTCTGCTGATAACGAATGGCCCTTCCCAAGGTGAGGATAGCTTGTGCTGCCCATCTGACTTCTGGATTCGGCGTAGCACCATGTCTCCTTCTCGGAAAGCGAGAGGACGAATCTTCTTGATGTGGTAGTGCCGCAACTTCTGCTGATAGACTGATGACCTGGACAAGGCCAACAGGCAAGCTTCTTCTTTGAGGTCGATGCCGTCTTCTCGTGCCAATCTGGCTTCTTCTTCGGTGTACAGGGAATGCCGAGGTGAGTCGAACTCGATGTCGGACGGGATGACTGCCTCTGAACCATACACTAGGAAGAAAGGAGTGAATCCAGTCGACCTGTTTGGTGTGGTCCTTAAGCTGAACAGTACTGCAGGAAGCTCTTCAATCCATGCTCCGGGTGCCCTCTCGAGTGGCTCTACCAATCTGGGCCTGATACCCAACAGGATTAGTCCATTTGCTCTTTCGACTTGACCGTTTGATTGCGGGTGCGCCACAGACGCGAGATCAAGCCGAATGCCCTACTGAGATGCATATTGGGCCAGTGCACCCTTCGCAAAGTTTGTGCCGTTGTCGGTGATGATGCTGTTGGGCACACCATATCTGCATACAATGTCGGCCACAAACCTAACTGCATTCGGCCCATCCAGCTTCTTGATAGGTCTAGCTTCAATCCACTTGGTAAATTTGTCCACTGCAACCAGAAGATGTGTCATGCCACTTCGAGCTCTCTTGAACGGTCCGACCATGTCCAAACCCCACACTGCAAACGGCCATGCTATTGGGATTGTCTTCAGTGCCGATGCTGGCTGATGACTTTTTGCCTTGAAACGCTGACAACCCTTGCAGTACTTCACCAGATTTTCAGCCGCTGCGAGGGCAGTCGGCCAGTAGAAACCATGTCGGAATGCTTTGTTGGCAATGGCCTTTGCAGACGCATGATGACCGCATTCGCCTTGATGAATGTCTCTGAGCAGCTCCAAGCCTCTGTCCTCTTCCACACATCTCTAGAGGATACCAGTCGCACTCTTGCGCATCAACTCATTGTTGATTATTGTGTATGCCCAAGACCGGCGGCTGATTTCCCTTGACTCTGCCAAACCTTCTGTGAGGACTCCGTCTGCTAGGAAATCTCTAATCGGCTGTGCCCATGATGGCGCACTGACCACTGCCATTACTACTGCATGCTGGGGTGGGACTTCTTCTTGAACCTCAGTTTCATGATTACCGGCCTCCATGATCTCGGCCTCTTGCACTTCTGCCATCTCTATCTCCGCTTCTGACCTGCCGACTGCGGCGCCTGGCACGCATTCGGCAGCCCCTGGAGTCGGAGCTTCATCATTGCAGTCGGCAATTTCTGATGTCATTGGTTCTTCGGAGGTTGTGCCTTCGGGCGCAGCCTCTACTCGCTTCCCTCTGGCTTTTCTCTTCTCTTGTTCCTCTGCATCCCCTGGACCGCAGTCGGCAGCCCCTGGTGCTGTTGTCGAGACACCCTGAGCGCCCGACTACTTCTTCATGGTTGCTGGCTTGGCCGGTTGAACCTCTTTTGCCTTTCTTAATGCTTCAAGATCGGTCTACGAGATAAAGATGGACTCCGACTCTGGAGATGGTATGATGGACGGCTTCTTGATGTGTTCCAACGATACGCCTGGTGGGATTGCTTGTCTTGTTGAGCCGAGCTTGGACAATGCATCTGCTTCTTCGTTGTTTGCTCTTGGCACGTGATGGAACTCACAACCTTCAAAATATCCGCTGATCTGCTGCACCAGGAAGCGATAGCTTGCCATGTTAGCATCCTTTGCATCCGAAGTGCCCGAGCACTGCTGTACCACCAGGTCGGAATCACCAAAGCACTCGATATTCCGAATACCGATTTCCTTGGCAAGTTTGATGCCATGCACAAGGGCTTCGTATTCGGCGACATTGTTTGATGCTGCGAACTGAATCTGGAGCACATATTGCAGCTGATCTCCTCTTGGTGAAGTGAGCACCACACCAGCCCCTAGGCCATTCTTCATCTTGGAGCCGTCGAAATGCATTCGCCAAGAATCCGACATTGGGAGTTGTGGCATGTACTGAGTTTCAGCCCAGTCCACTAGGAAATCGGCCAATGCTTGTGACTTGATTGCCGTTCTCGGCTCATATTGGATGCCATGAATAGCGACTTCGATTGCCCACTTCGCCACCCTTCCGGTTGCATCTCTGCTTCCCATGATATCGGCCAAAGGAGCCGTACTGACGACGGTGATCAAGTGAGCTTGAAAGTATGGCTTCAACCTCTTGGCTGCCATGTATACTCCATAGCACATCTTCTGATAGTGAGGGTAGTTTTGCTTGGATGCCGAGAGCACTTCGCTGATGTAGTATACTGGAAGCTGAATTTGTTGTGCCTTGTCCTTCTCGGGCCGCTCCACCACCATTACTGCACTGATCACCCGATTGGTTGCCGCAATGTATAACATCATTGGTTCCTTTTCAATCGGGGCAGCCAGAATCGGTGCCGTGTAAAGCATGCGCTTGAGCTCTCGGAATGCTTCATTTGCTTGAGGGGTCCAAGTGAACTTCTCCGTCTTCTTCATCAATTGGTACAACGGGATTGCTTTTTCACCCAGCCGACTGAGGAATCGGCTGAGGGATGCGAGACAACCGGTGAACTTCTGCACTTGCTTCAGGGTTTTGGGCTGCTCCATGCGCTCTATTGCGTCTATCTTCTCAGGGTTGCATTCGATTCCTCTCTCGGAAACGAGAAACCCCAAGAGTTTGCCGGCTTGAACTCCAAATACGCACTTCTCCGGGTTGAGCTTGATCTGATAAGTTCTCAGGTTTGCAAATGTTTCCTTTAGATCATCCAACAGTGTGATTCCCCTTGCCGACTTCACCACTAAATCGTGCGATGATAAGTGGCACCTCCATTCTTCAGACCAAACGGCATGGTGACATAGCAATAGGCTCCGAAGGGGGTTATGAATGTCGTTTTAATCTAATCTTCCACAGCCAATTTGATCTGGTGATACCCAGCAGTAGCATCCAGAAAGGATAACAGCTCGCAGCCGGCCGTAGAATCAATCACTTGATCAATACAGGGCAGAGCAAACGGATCTTTTGGGCATGCCTTGTTCAGGCAAGTGTAATCTATACACATGCGCCAAGTCTTGTTCTTCTTCATGACGAGGACTGGGTTCGCCAGCCACTCGGGGTAAAATACTTCCATGATGAAACCTACAGCCTGCAGCTTCGCCACTTCTTCACCGATTGCCCTTCTCTTGTCCTCAGAAAAACGTCTCAAGGGTTGCTTGACCGGCTTCGAGCCTGGCCGAATGTGCAACTTGTGCTCGGCGAGTTCTCTCGGCACACCAGGCATGTCCTGTGGAGACCATGCAAAGATGTCCCGATTCTCACGGAGAAACTCGACGAGCGCGCTTTCCTATTTATCGCTGAGTCCTGCTCCGACTACAATAAACTTGGTTGAGTCGGAGGGATCTAGAGCGATCTTGTTGCTGTCCTTGGCCGACTGAAACGCCGATTCCTCATCTATTCTCTTTGCCGGGCCGACTGGGAGTGGATTCTTGTTCTGTGCTTCCGCCATTGCGATCACTTTGCTGAGCTGACGCTTCTCCGTCTCGACCACTAACGAGTCAGCCAAACTGCTGCCAGCGGATGTGCACTCGAGGGACTTCCTGAAGTCCCCGGTGACCGTGATGACACTGTTTGGCCCTGGGATCTTCATCTTCAGGTATGTCTGTTGTGCATTGATCATGAACTTGGCGAAGGCCGGCAACCCCAACAGCGCATGGTAAGGACTGCTGAGGTCGGCGACCTCAAACCAAATCGGCTCCCTTCTGAAATTCTCCTCCGTGCCGAATATGACGTCCAGCCGAATGCGGCCCATGGGGGTGCAAGACAATCCCGGGACAATCCCATGGAAAGTCGTCCGACTGCGCTCTAGATCTCTCTCTGTGAGCCCTAGCTTGACCATTGTATCTCTATACAGAATGTTGATTGTGCTTCCTCCATCAACAAGCACTCGGAAAAATTTTCATGAAAACCTTGGTCCTGCGAACAGAGCGTCCACCACCAGCAGATAGTTGCCCGGATTCGGCAAAATGGTCGGATGATCTGCTCTGTCCCAGGATATAGGACATTCGGACCAATACACAAACTGGGGAATCAGTGGCATGGTGGCGTTGACTTCCGCTGCTCGGGCTCTCCGACTGCCCTTGTCTGCGGACTCGCTGGTGAAAATCATGTAGGCGGCATCTTGCTGCGGGAACTGGTTTTGCTGCTGAGGTGGTCCTCTGTTCTGGGGTGGTGGTGGGGGTGGAGGTGGTAAAGCTTCTCCCTTCGCAATTTTTCTCACCAAGTCACATTGCCGAGTAGTGTGCGCAGACGGCCTGCCCGGCGTGCTGTGCAACTTACACGGCGCGTCTAGCATATCCTCGAACGTGTACTTGGGTTTCATCTGTCCCGGGGGTCTCACGTTTGGTCGCATCTTCCGACTGCCTCCTGCAGCTGCTGGATCTTCCTCATTCTGGACAGCGGCCACCTGCCGACTGCCATACTGAGTATCGGGCTGCTCATCCTTGCGCTTGCCATTGTTCTGCTGGTTGTGGTTGTTGTTGTTGCGGTTGTTCTACCTCATTTCCTTCCGACTGAGGCCTTGGTTCCCTGTGTCCGACTGCGAAGCCCCTGGTGACTGGATCACACCTCCAACTCCGAGTTGGATAGGGCGCATCGCAGAATCGGACATAGGGAACGCATTTTCCACCTTCATGAGCTCGGCGAGCGATGTGAAGTCTTTGCGGAGCAGCTTGTGCTTCAGCATTGAATCAGCTAGGCATCCATCAGTAAAATAATGAATGGCCTGAATTTCGTGGACTCCTTCGCATGAATTCTTCAGCTTGATCCACCGAGATAAGTAATCTCGGAGGGGTTCGTCCTTGCCTTGCACACACAGAGCTAACTGCCGTGGGAGATTGGGCCTCTCGTATGTGCTCGTGAAGTTGTGGATGAATGCGGTCGTGAAATCCTCCCAGCAGTTCACACTGTCCTTGGGCAAACTGTTCAACCACGTCCGAGCCGACCCCTGCAGCATCAAAGGTGCATAGCGGACTGCTACACGCCGATTGCCTCCTGCAATGCGAACTGCTGTCAGGTAATCAGATAGCCAGTCTTCAGGCTTCACAGAACCATTGTACTTGGGAGTGTCTCTCGGCAGCGCGAAGCCTTTGGGAAATTTTTCCGTCCGAATGCGATGACCGAAACATGGTGGGCCAGCTTCTCCTTCTTCATCTTCCTGAGCCTCCTTCTCCAGGAGCTCAATGCGATGCCTTGCATCATCTCGGCCGATTTGGCGAGGGCCAAGCCGAACGCTAATTGCTGGTCTTGGCGCCGATTGCTGTGGCATTTCATTGCGCCTGCTGTTGACAGCTGGCTCTTCCATTCTTCTGCTTGCTGCTGGGGGTGGCCGATTGCTTCTAACCTTACTCTCGTGCCGAGATGGCGCGGGTTGGTGCCTGTTCTGGCGCGATGCATTCGGTCGCTGACTAGCTCCCGCATTCGGCCTCACAGTTCCTCTTGACGCCTCTGGTTCCGCATTTTGATTGCCCATTGCTACAAGCCTCTGCTCCTTTGCGGCTGCTATCAGCTCGCGCATTCGGCGCGACTGCTCATGCCGCTCATCTCCTTCCAGGTCTTCTAGCTCAAGCGCTATCTGCTCGGCTGCTCTCAAGTTCTTGTCTCGTGTGCTGTAAGTTGGCCTTTTGATGAATGCCGATTGCGCCGGTTGCTCCGGTTGCACTGGCCTTCTTGGACGCTCCGATTACTCGGCTCCCGACAGCTGCTGGTTGACTGCCCTGCCTCGGCTTCGCAGATCTTCTAGGACCGCGGGCTCAATCGGTCGACGCGGTCCTGCATGCGCTGCATTGTACTCCCTTGTGATGGCTCCCGATGCAGAGGAAAATCCCGTCCAGATCTTTACTCCAGTCGACGCCTCGGTCTGCCCCACGGTGGGCGCCAACTGTCGTCGATATGTAACGCCAGATGCCATGGGATGGCTAAAGTGAGGGGAAAGACTCGAGGGAGAGGATGTCGATGGTGCCGGAATCGGGTTGGGCACAAGCACGGTGAAGACACCACGATGTACCCAGGTTCGGGGCTCTCCGGAGAGATAACACCCCTACTCCTGCTTGTCTCTTGTATATCAATGATCTGGATACAATAACTGCTTCTCTATCTTCTCAGGGGAAGGTGAGCTCCGCCGCCGTGGGCAAGGCTCTCACCTGCTTCCCTGAGGAGTAACTACGAGCAGTGAATGAATTGGGGGGAAACGAGTTATGGTGCTCTAGTGCGGATCGTCCCTCACGCAGGAGGGGTATCCTGGCTCTTATAGCGTGAGCCCAGGGTACTTCGGTAACTTCATTGCCGAATGGGCCCAGATGTCATCCTCTAATCGGCCTGGGCCCACCGACTGCTCCTCTCCGGGTGATCCGGAGCCTACGAGCGGCGGCCCATGCTGTAGGCTTGTAGGATGTAGGGATGAACAGTGGAGCTAGGGAGTATGGTCTTGTCGGCCTGTCCGCGGAATCGGCGGGGAGGTCGACACCGTATCTCCAGCAAGTCCTCGATGTGACTTGGCCTTCCTGCCACCCAGATATCTCGGGATATGGTATTTATGACCTCGTAACCATACCCCCGACTGAATGGTAGGTGGTTCCGATTGCACCTGGTCCGACTGGTGGTTCCTGGCGAGGTCGATTGCTCTGGGCAATCGGCTTGCTAGGTATCAACCCCGGACCAGCTACCGACCAATCGGATGATTGTCTTGGTGAAGGAAAGGGTGGGCCGATTGCGCCTGAGCCGACTGCTGGCATTTGACACAGCTGATTGCCTTGGAGCAATCGGTCGTACATCTGCCCAGCTCGGCCCAGCTGCGGTCCAATCGGCCCATCCTTGTCTTGAAAGGTTACTTCCGCTTGGGTTAGCCTACCCGGGTACCAGTCCCCCGACAACGTATCAACATCCCCAAGCTTAATTCCTGCTCGTCCTCGAGTAGGTAAATGATAACAACATAATTTCTGTGGTGACATGCTAGCAACCATATAAGAACTTTGAAAAGTAAAGCAATCAAGGTTAGAGATTCAATTCAAGTCATAACATGCAAGAGTCTATATTAGCATTGAAACAAGTAACAAAAGAACAAAAGGTGCAAGAGCTCTCGCTGTCCGTGACTCGAATGTCTCCAAATGGTGTTTGCGTGCAAGAAGGGGGATAGGGAATACGAGAAAAAGTAATTTTTGTGTTGATAACTCAATCTACTAAAGTTTCACACTTGGTCTTCTTTGGAATCTTATCTTGACTCGTCCCCAGACCACTAGCCAGGTACAAGTCAATTTGATCCACTCCTTTTAGATATTGAGCACTCATGCAATGGATGAGCGTAAGCACGAGAGTTGACACTTAGGATGGCAAAGAGAGAAGTACGGAGGAGGAAGACAAAAAGGAGGAGAAAGGCTGACATCAATGAGGACAATCATAGGCAAGAGATGCCAAATGATAGATATGATGTGAGGAGTAGGGATTGCCATGCAACGGATGCACATACGAGCTAAGAAGCTCTCCAGTGGAACTAGTGAGGGTGCATCTAACTTGCTCGCTCATGAAGACCTAGAGCTCGTTTGAGGAGGCTCATCTTCTGAATATGCAAGCCAAGTTCTAAAGTGTGAAGGTCCCCACATAGCTATATGCATGAAGATCATCTCTATGGAGTACAAGGATATAAAAGGGAGTACTAGTGTTGATCTCTCAAAAGGATAGTAGTGTTGCCCCTTTCTCTCTTTTTATTTCTTTTTTATTTTTTCTATTTTTTTGTATTTTTTGTGGCCTCAATGGCTCTTTCTATTGAACTCTCATTTGTCCTCTTTGGGATCTTTTAATGTGTCCACTTTGGGATATTTTCCTCACTTAAGGGCAACACTCTATTTTACAAGAAGGTAAAGGAGATCTTTCACACTTTACAAGGTACTCAAAATCATAAAGAAGATGTAACTAACATGATGTATGCAATGTATGCCACTGCCAGTGTAGCAGGAACATGTATGACATGAAGATCAAGTCATGAAGAGGTGTAAGTTGCATGGCAATGTAACTCGGAAAGGCTATGGAAATGCCTTGATAGATAGGTATGGTGGCTGTTTTGAGGAAAGATATAAGGAGGTTTATGATGACAGAGCGTATCATGCCAAGGGTTTGGATGTACCGGCGAAGGTGGACACCAACTCTCGGAGTGAGAAGAAGGCAATGCACGGCACGGGAGAGGCTAGCAAAATATGGGAAGGTGGAAGTGTCAACTTTCAATACTTACATTAGTCCGAAGAACTCATGCACTTATTATCGGTAACTCTCAATCTAATAAGGAGGTTCACAAAGAGACAAGTACCCCGAGGAGGAGTGTATGGGGGTTTGGTTATCCTTGCGCATCCTCGACTCATGGTACGTGAGTGTTCTCTAATATTCGATCCCTCCAGAGATTAGTGATCCATCTAGTAGCTAGAGTTCTCAACTAGTTTTTGTAGGTTTTGAAAATAAACACGGATTGCCCAAAATACGACACCTATCACTAATAGGCTAGAGCTCTTGACACCAAAAGTTCAAACATTACTCACATCAGTACCTCAAAACCATTGCAAGTTACTACTAAAATTAAATACCAACCTCAATCACCTACTTTCAAGACAAGACACAACTCAGTGCAAGAACGAACTCTCTTTAACAAGATAAACATGAAAACTAAAAAGAGTTCCAGCAACAAACTTAAACAAAAGCCAAGGATCTTGCTAAAGACAAACTAAAGCTAAAACTAAACATGGCAGTAGCTATGAAAAGATAAAGAACACACAACAGTAAAAAGATAAGTAGGAAAATCCGATGATGTGTTCTAGATTTTGAAAGTGGAGCATGTTTCTCTCCCACACAAAGTAAGAAGGGATCTAACTTGTTATGAACATCAAGAAAAACTAAAGAAAACTAAAAACAAAACCTAAGAGCGAGATGCTCCAAGCATAGCACATAACGCATGAAGTGATAAAAATATAGTGAGCCGAAGGACGAACTGATGATTGTTGTGTCAGAACCCTCTGTTAGGTAATGTGCTAGGATCAATTTCACTTTGCATTCATGAAAGAAATCTTGGAAATCAAAATTCAAAAGCAAAATGGGAGAAGGAACCCCCCCCCCAGATGAATTAATTCAAAAGGCCAGATAAAAATCTTCTCCAAAAATTCATGTTAGATTTTTGAAAAGTCTTATAAATGAGTGTGATCACATTTCAAGTGATGTGGGACCCACCCCATGCTCATAGATTTTTCAAATATTCAAACAGTGCCTTGGAATTAATCAAATACCCCTATTTGATTTAAAATTCAAATCAGTTGAATTTTAAAAATGTTGAAACTTTATAAGTGGCTAGTCTATATTGTTATGGGGCCACATAAAAAATTTCAGCATTTAATAAAATGTTTAGCTATTTTATTTAGCTAAACAGAACAAATGTCAGAAAAGAAAAACAGAAAAGGGATCAGAAAGACTTACCAGACGCCCAGGCGAAGCCGGCCCATCCAGCCCACCCGGCCCAAAGGGGCAGCGGGGTCTTCTTCCCCACCCCGCGCCTCCAAGCTGCTCGGTGGAATGCCACCGAGCCAGCCGTGGACGCCACCTCGACGCCTTCGAGCTTCCAGGCCTCCCCGTGGCCTCTTCTCGCACCTGGAGACGCCCTGGAGCACGCCACGTCCATTCCCCCCCTCCACGAGCTCCCTCCCCTCCTCTCTCGCCCGATTCGTCCTCGCCCGAGAAGAACGCCGGAGCGCCGTCGAGCCCCCGCGTAGCCATCGATGCCGAGAAGCCCCCGGAGCTTGTCTATCGTCTTCACCGTAGTCGTCTTCGTCTTCAAGCGGAATAGGAGGAGCTGAAGTCCCCTGGAGCTGCTGAATCGTGTCGTCATCTTCGTCTACGGCCGCCGCACGACTTCGTCGATTCCGTCGCCGTCGAGCCACCCCAGCCATCGCCACCACCTCTGTTGAGTTCCTGGTGAGCTCACGGTCAAAACCCCCAACCTCTCCCCCTCGATTGCTTCCTCTGTCACCGTTAGCCATTGTCGCCGGAGTACCGAGCCGCCACGGTCGTCGTCGGCGAGCTTCTGCTAAGCAATCGTCCTCGTCGTCCTCCTCGCTCCAGTGCCCGTCGTGAAGCTCCAGTGCACGCGTTTGACTCCTACGTGTGCCAGCACTCGAATGCGCCCCGAATCAACTCAACCCGTGCACTATAGCAAATACTGCGAACTCGCCGCTGTTCTGTTGCCGCCGGAGTTGTCGCCGCCGTCGATTCCGAGCTCCCCGTGACCCCCTGTTGCTTCCAGACGACGCGGACGACGTTGCTGCACCCGTTGGTGTCCTCCCCGTAGCCTCCCGTGGCCCCTAGCCCATTCCGGCGAGTCGCCGTCGTGACCAGGTCGCCGGCGTTTACCCGCCGGCGGGTTAGCCCAAATCCCCCCTGTTAATCACCCAACTAATGACCCCCTAGGTCACTGACCAGTGGGCCCAGTGGCTTAATTAAGCCACTGGATTGAATTAACCCAGTTGATTAAATCATCCAGCCACTGACAGGTGGGACCCCCTTGTCAGCCCCCCCCCCCCCTGACGCCAGCTTGACGTCAGCCTGACGCATTAAATCGATTTAATGAATTTCCAAAAGATCAAATTGAATTAAATAAATTCTAGAAATTCCAGAAAATACCCCAAACTTTGGAAATTCATAGAAAATTCATATTAACTCCAAATTGGACAAATAATATATGAAAAATGATCAGGAGAAAATTATCTTTCCAAATATGCAACTTTCAACTATGTTGGAGTTGATTTTAAAATGGGACCAGTAGCATATGTCATTTGGTTTATTTGAAATTAATTCAAATTCAAATCAAATGCTTTTGCAACTTGGACCATGGAATTATGCTACATTTTAACCACACTTTAGAGGCATATCATACACATTTGAAGATGATTCAAATTGATCAAACCATGTCACATCTAACTTGACTAAGTTTGAATTCAAATTGGAGTTTGAATTTGCAATTCAATTTGCAATATACTCCATTTAAATGGAATTGCCTTACACATCAAAGCATATACATCAAGATTCAAACTTCCATCATCTGTTTGTGCATCGTATTTACTTTGCTACTTTGCTTGTTGTTTGTCGAGTAGAGGTGGAACCGGAGCAGGAGGCTGCCCCCTTCATTGAAGACCCCGAGCCCGAACCTCGTCAGCAAGGCAAGCAAACCCCCATTGATCATGTCGATAAAATTCCACTTCCCTCTCATGTCTCGCTTATGCATTGTTTAGGATGATCACCATGATTCGTTTCTACCGCATAGATGAACCCATTCCTTTGCATGACCTATCATTTTGTCACAGTAGTAGGCAAACCACAATCCTAGCTAATGTAGGAGTTGTTTGATATCATGTGGCCCCTGCAAATGTTATTGCTTATTGCATGCTTAGTATGATACCATGTTGGTACTGTGATGTGAGTCGGGATGGTAGTGATCATGTTGATGTTGGTAGAAAAGTGTTGGTGAATCGACCCTAATACAAGGTGAACGATGAGAGGCTGTGTAGGAGTACACGGTGGGTTGTCTCGTTGAACACCGCCCTAAGTCCGAGTTCTTGTGTGGTGATCCAAGATGAAGAGTACAACCACACATTGGGCTCACTGACCCCTCTCAACTTATTAACTCATCCCTTTCGATGTCCAGATGTCGCAATAGTTCGGAGTTCTGGTAGGTCTGTGGCCTGGATGCTAAGTGAGAGAACGGCTCACCCGAGACCGGCTTATGCACCACGCACACATCACTTGGGTCCACTTCGGTAAACCGGCCGGGTTCACGATAGTGGTAACCAACCCAAGTAGGCGGCTTTCTCGGACTAGATCGGCTATGAGGTAACAGTTGTGGTGAGCATCCTCGCTGGCACCCCTTGAATGGTGTCGAGATCAAAGGCGGAAAATGATGATCATGTGTGTGTAGCGGTACACCCCTGCAGGGTTAACAAAACTATTCGAATAGCCGCGTCCGCGGTTATGGACTGCTTGGAAAGCTTAGCTTGATTATTAGATAACTTGAACCGGATACTTCTAAAACACACCAAGATAAGTGTGAGTGCTATGGCGTGCTTCCTCGTGGGGAAGTCGAGGAAGGCACCATAGTGGTGTATTGGTTGGAGAAAGTAGTGGACTCGTGTACGCTTCTTACCTCAAAATCTGGTACTCGTAGTTCAGGATTAGCCAAGTCAAAGCTGGCACTTCTGCAAGTGAACCCACCTCCCTTTACCTTGATACATGTGCATGAGTAGTATAGCTCCTATGTAAGTCTTGCTGAGTACGACTTTGTACTTACGTTTGCTTAATCTATGTTTTAGATGAGACCACTGACCCCGAAGGTGGCTTCTTCATCGAGCTGGACGACTGAAGACCAACTAGTCTAGTCCCAGTCAGACGACTGGTTCCCTCGTGGAGGGCTTGTGTTTAAATAAGGCTTCTTAAGCCATTTGTTAAACTTGTCTGTACTCAGACATAATTTTCTTCCGTTTGTGTTGTAATGTTGGATCACATGTTTGTGATCTCTGTTTGCACTCTATAAGAGTTATCAATAAAATTGTACACTTTGTAGGGAATTGCAATGGTACCTGTTGTTCATACAAGGCATGTGTGCTGCGTGTATGTTTATAACATGCATGTCTTTGTATGAGTTTTCGAGACCTTAGTTGTGTTCTTGCTGGCGGTCTTTCATACACCAAGTGGCCCTTAGATGTGCGCAGCTTGGGGCATCGCGATGCGATTGTTCGAGACTCCGTCTCGTGCACACTTTGTGGTATGATCGAGCCCGCCCTAGACCCCGACTAAGTGATCGGGCTGGAGTAAGTCTATGTAAGAGTTTTGAGATAGTCGATAGTATGGTTGAGGCGACTTGTCTTTGAATATGGGAGTTCACCACCCATATCATTAGACTTGTGTGCAGACGATGAGGACCCATCTCAGTTGATCATCCGGCCTGGATGGGATGCCCCTCACGTACGATGCTTTCCGAGAACGTTCTGTGCTTGGCCTTGTCTGCTTAGACAAGTGGGTACGGTTCTCAGCTCTCCATATGACTATGTCTTAGCTGGACTTGCATACGCTAACCCCGGGTCCCGACAGACTTGGTATCAGAGCAGGACTGACTGTAGGACTAGTAGCCTTGGCCGAAGTCGAGTCTAGCTTGCTATAGTTATATATATACTCTGGGTATATAAGGGAACAACGTAAGGCTTCTTTTTTCTCCTTACCCCCTTCGTTCTGAGTTCTGAGTCACCCTCATCTTATTCTACGGGAAGATAGGACTAGGCTCTCCTCTGTCTGATTAGAACATCTCGTTGATTGCTTCCTCATAGCCGTAGGAAAGTTGTGACCGGTTTGTTAGAGTGGTTATGCTCCCTAATGTATTATATCGTATGTAAGTGTTGTTTCCATGTTGTAAGAAATTGTCTTTTTCTTGCAATTACAGCCGTTATGCTGTCCGAGTCATTCCAGGTTTATCTCATAATCTGATGCATTTGCAAACTCCTTTCTGTTTCAGATGGCAGATCTTCCCCCTCGGCAGATTGTTCGTTTGACCAGGTGCCTCGGTGTGCGTGGCCATCCCGCCACGTTGATCGAGATGATGTCCTATGTGGGATATCGGTGGTACCCTGAGTACACCATCGAGGAGCAGTTCCACGACTTCAACCAGACGCAGTTCCACTGCATTGTCAGGATCTACCCGCACCACGTTGGAGTCACTCAGCCTATCCACTTTGGACATGGCATTGGCATTACCGAGAACATGGCTGTGCAGGATGCTGCATACTCATGTATGACCCTGCTGAGAGAGGAGCACACTTTGCTGAGAGAGACCTCTTTCCGCTATATCCCTGCTGCACTTCCAGGAGAAGAGGGATATTACACCGGACTCTACTCAGATCACTCTGCAGAAGATCCCGCACTTCAGATGACTGCTAGGTTTGCTAGTGACAGAGATCGTGATGCACGCGCTCTCCGTTTCGAGCTCCACGCCACCCGTGTTCGTCTGTATCGAGCACTGACACTCTTGGCACCCTTCGTGAGTGTTGGATTAGTCGAGCATGACGCTATCTACCCTGTGAGGACAGAGATGCCTTCTCGAGTTGCTTGGCCCGAGATTGGAGGCATTTTTCCACCCCGTGGTCCTTTGCTTCCACCCTACGCTGGACCTAGGCCCCATCCTTGCCCAAATGGATATCAGGGTCCACAAGCCTCCGTGTTTTCCGATGGTCACCTCCAACTACCGGGATACGCGGGTTACTTTTATGAGGACTACTATGGAGATGGAGATGAGTGAGACCGCCTGTGGTCTTACTTAGTGAGGATGTAGTAGTATCTTAGTGTATTGTATGCAAGGTGTCTAAGTTCCAGAGGCTTAGATAAATAATGTATAAGAAGTCAGAGTGCCTCTGAAGGATGTATCATCTTCATCACGTTTGTATTAGCTTGGTGCTTGTACTAAAACGATGTATGGTTTGTATGACAGCTTGTGAATATATGGCTTGTATGCTTTTATCACCATGTTGTCAAGATGATTACTTCCTTTGCTCTGTAATCCTTCCAGTACTCCAATACCTTGTTTAGATTCTTCAATCAACTCTGGTTGACTTTGGTTTTCACCTTCAGGATGTGTCAAGGAACCCGTGGCCAGATTGGTCGTAACCAAGGTCGTGGGAATGACCAGGAGGAAGGCAACCTTCCACCCCCACCCACGATGGCTCAGGTTCTGATGGAGGTTGAGAGGAACCGCCGAGACTCTCACCATCTGCTGGAAGTCATTGCTCGCAACACCACTCAGCAACGCAATGAGCTGGTGTCCCTGAACGACTTCATCCGGCTTCATCCCCCAGTTTTCAGTTACTCCACCGAGCCCCTTGACGCCGATGACTGGCTTCGCAGCATCGAGAGGAAACTCCAAGCAGGCCGTGTTGCAAATGGCGACAAGGTCAGCTATGCCACCTATCACCTTGAAGGTGCAGCTAGCTCTTGGTGGGAGAACTTTCTGAATATGCGTCCCGTTGGACCGCCCGCATCTTGGGATGAATTCTGCACTTCCTTCCGTGAGCACCACATTCCCAAGGGTCTTATGGACCGCAAGCGTGAGGAGTTCTGCAACCTCACTCAAGGCAAAAGGACCGTTGATGAGTTTAGTCGTGAGTTCAACCGACTTGCTCGTTATGCTACCGAAGAAGTCTCCTCCGACGCAAAGAAACAAGAGAGGTTCCGTCACGGACTCAACACTGGACTTCGTCGTGAGCTCAATCTGCATGACTTTGCCACATTCCAGGTCCTTGTCAACAAGGCCATCAAGGCAGAGGACATGAACACCCCCAACGAATTTCGCAAACACCCTAGAGACGATGGTTCATCCAATTCTGGCTCCCAGAAGCGCAAGATCTGGATCCCAAACAGTATGTTCCGCCAGAACAACCCACCGAGGCCATCCTATGTGGCGCCTCGTCCACCAACCCAATTCCACCCAGCTCCACCAAACAACCCAGCTCCACGAACTGTTTTCGGAGCCTGTTACAAGTGTGGTCAGGCAGGCCACTATTCTCGCGAGTGTCCCCAGAACCAGATCCAGAATCAGAATGCTCCACCCCGTGCCGGAGGCAACAACAACAATGGTCGTGGCAAGCCACCCCAGAAGGTCTACACCGCCAAACCCGCTCCTCCCGCCACTCGTGGACGTGTGAACCAGATTGCCGCCAAAGAGACTGACGACAACACTGACGTCATTCTTGGTACGCTCCCAGTCAATTATGTTCCTACTTCCGTTCTTTTCGACCCAGGAGCATCTCATTCATTCATGTCGGAAAGTTATGCACTTCGTCATGAGTTACCCTTTGTTGAATTGTCCACCCCAATGATTATTCAAACTCCAGGGTCAAGATGGCAAACTAATAGAGTAAGCCATGGTAATCAAATTGCAATTGAGGGTTTAGTATTCCTTGCTTCACTCATAGCCCTCAAGTCTTCAGATATTGATGTCATCCCTGGCATGGATTGGCTATCAAGACAGAATGCCTACCTGGATTGCAAAGGCAAATCCGTGAAACTCACCCACCCTTCAGGCAAAACCGTCAACTATAACTCACCCAGAACAAGAACCCAAGTGCATTCTTTGAATGTACTTCCCCTTCCAGAACTTGAAGATATTCCGGTGGTTCGTGACTTCTCGGATGTCTTTCCTGAAGAGTTGCCGGGAATGCCACCCGACAGATGTGTAGAGTTCATAGTAGATCTTGCCCCAGGAACCGCACCCATTTCTAGACGCCCATACAAAATGGCCCCACGTGAGTTAGCTGAGCTTAAAACCCAACTGGAAGCTTTGTTGGAGAAAGGCTTCATCCGCCCTAGCTCATCGCCATGGGGTTGCCCCGTTCTGTTCGTAACGAAGAAAGATGGAACAGAAAGGATGTGCGTAGACTATCGCCCGCTAAATTTAGCGACGATAAAGAACAAGTACCCATTGCCCAGGATCAATGATCTTTATGATCAAATTGCAGGATCCTCTGTCTTCTCCAAGATGGATTTGAGATTAGGTTATCATCAAATCAAAATCCGAAACGAGGACATTCCCAAAACGGCTTTTACTACTCGTTATGGTCTTTACGAGTATACCGTCATGTCCTTTGGTTTAACCAATGCCCCCGCCACTTTCTCACGCATGATGAATTCGATCTTCATGGAGTATTTGGACCAGTTCGTCGTGGTTTACCTCGATGACATCCTTATATACTCGAAGAACGAAGAAGAACATGCCGAACACCTAAGGCTGGTATTGATGAAACATAGAGAGCATCGCCTGTATGCTAAATTCTCCAAGTGTGAATTCTGGCTACCAGAAGTGACCTACTTAGGCCACGTGATTTCTGCAAAAGGCATTTCTGTGAATCCCGAGAGAGTTCAGGCCGTCCTTGACTGGACTCCACCTGAATCGGTTAAGCAAGTTAGGAGTTTTCTTGGCCTAGCCAGCTATTGCCGTCGCTTCGTCGAGAACTTTTCTAAAGTTGCAAAGCCTCTAACTGAACTCCTCAAGAAAGATAAGAAATTCCTATGGACTCCCAAGTGCGAGGAAAGCTTTCAAGAGCTAAAAAGAAGATTGACGTCTGCACCTGTACTTGCACCTCCAGACACCAAAAAGGATTTTGAGATCTATTGTGACGCATCACGGCAAGGGTTAGGATGCATACTTCTGCCAGATCGACATGTGGTAGCTTATGCTTCACGCCAGTTGCGGCCACATGAAGAGAACTATCCTACCCATGACCTTGAACTCGCTGCCGTAGTTCATGCCCTAACAACTTGGCGACATTACCTCCTTGGTAATCGTTGCGAGATTTATTCCGACCACCAAAGCCTCAAATATATTTTCACCCAGCCAGATCTTAATCTCAGGCAAAGACGCTGGATTGAGTTGATAAAAGATTACGACGTAGTAATTTCTTACACCCCAGGCAAAGCCAATGTCATGGCTGATGCACTACGTCGTAAGTCGTATTGTAACAACCTCATGTTACAACAGTATCAACCACTTCTTCATGAGGAATTTCGCAAGCTCAATCTTGAGATTGTTCCTCATGGCTATCTTTCTACCTTGGTGGCGAAACCAACTCTTGAGAATCAAATCATAGTTGCCCAAAGGCGTGCACGAGGTGTTCGCCGGATCAAGGAAAACATTGCTAGCGGAGTTGCTAAATGTTTCTCCACAGATAGCAAGGGAACAGTATTCTTTGAAAATCGTTTGGTAGTACCTAAGAATAGGGAACTAAGGCAACTCATCCTCAAGGAATCCCATGACACACCCCTCTCGATTCATCCCGGTAGCACAAAAATGTACCGAGATCTACGCCAGAGATTTTGGTGGACTAGGATGAAGAGAGACGTTGCTCAATTTGTTGCTGAATGTGATGTTTATCGTCGCATTAAGGCAGAACATCAAAGACCTGCTGGTACACTGCAACCTTTGTCTATTCCCGAGTGGAAATGGGACAAAGTCGGTATGGACTTCATCACAGGCTTTCCAAGAACCCAGAAAGGAAACAATTCCATCTTCGTTGTCATAGATAGGCTTTCCAAAGTTGCTCACTTCCTTCCGGTTCGCGAGTCTATAACTGCTAGCCAGTTAGCGGACTTGTACATCTCTAGGATTGTATCCCTTCATGGTGTTCCTTTGGAAATCAATTCTGGTCGCGGTAGCCTTTTCACCTCTAGATTTTGGGAAAGCTTTCAGAATGCTATGGGAACTCATCTCTCCTTTAGTACGGCTTTCCATCCTCAGTCTAGCGGTCAAGTCGAAAGGGTTAACCAAATTCTTGAAGACATGCTCAGAGCTTGTGTTATCTCATTCGGAAAGAATTGGGAGAAGTCTCTTCCATTCGCCGAATTTTCTTATAACAATAGTTTTCAATCTAGTCTGAACATGGCTCCTTTTGAACTCCTATATGGACGACGATGTCGAACACCTTTAAACTGGTCAAAAACCGGTGAAAGACAATTCTTTGGACCGGATATGATCAAGGAAGCAGAAGAGCAAGTTCGCATTGTTCGTGATCAATTGAAAGCATCCCAGTCTCGTCAGAAAAGCTACTATGATCGTCATCATAGGCAAGAGAGCTACAATCTGGATGAGGAGGCTTACCTTCGGGTTACTCCTCTGAAGGGAACCCAACGTTTCGGTATCAAAGGCAAGTTGGCCCCACGTTACATTGGACCTTTCCGCATTATTGCTAAACGTGGAGAAGTTGCCTACCAACTTGAACTACCTCTGCACCTCTCCCGAGTACATGATGTATTCCATGTGTCCCAACTCAGGCGTTGCTTCAAGGACCCCATCCGCGAAGTCGACCATGAAACGCTTGATCTCCAAGATGACCTTTCCTATCGAGAATACCCCGTTCGTATTCTTGATTCCGCATAGCGTGTCACTCGTCGTCAGAAGATTAGGTTTCTGAAAGTGCAATGGTCACACCACTCTGAAAGAGAAGCTACGTGGGAAAGAGAAGACCGTCACAGTGCCGAGTACCCCACTTTCCTCCCGCAGACTTCTGAATCTCGGGACGAGATTCTTTTGAGTGGGGGCGAGTTGTCAGAACCCTCTGTTAGGTAATGTGCTAGGATCAATTTCACTTTGCATTCATGAAAGAAATCTTGGAAATCAAAAATCAAAAGCAAAATGGGAGAAGGAACCCCCCCCCCAGATGAATTAATTCAAAAGGCCAGATAAAAATCTTCTCCAAAAATTCATGTTAGATTTTTGAAAAGTCTTATAAATGAGTGTGATCACATTTCAAGTGATGTGGGACCCACCCCATGCTCATAGATTTTTCAAATATTCAAACAGTGCCTTGGAATTAATCAAATACCCCTATTTGATTTAAAATTCAAATCAGTTGAATTTTAAAAATATTGAAACTTTATAAGTGGCTAGTCTATATTGTTATGGGGCCACATAAAAATTTTCAGCATTTAATAAAATGTTTAGCTATTTTATTTAGCTAAACAGAACAAATGTCAGAAAAGAAAAACAGAAAAGGGATCAGAAAGACTTACCAGACGCCCAGGCGAAGCCGGCCCATCCATCCCACCCGGCCCAAAGGGGCAGCGGGGTCTTCTTCCCCACCCCGCGCCTCCAAGCTGCTCGGTGGAATGCCACCGAGCCAGCCGTGGACGCCACCTCGACGCCTTCGAGCTTCCAGGCCTCCCCGTGGCCTCTTCTCGCACTTGGAGACGCCCTGGAGCACGCCACGTCCATTCCCCCCCTCCACGAGCTCCCTCCCCTCCTCTCTCGCCCGATTCGTCGTCGCCCGAGAAGAACGCCGGAGCGCCGTCGAGCCCCCGCGTAGCCATCGACGCCGAGAAGCCCCCGGAGCTTGTCCATCGTCTTCACCGTAGTCGTCTTTGTCTTCAAACGGAATAGGAGGATCTAAGCCCCCTGGAGCTGCTGAATCGTGTCGTCGTCTTCGTCTACGGCCGCCGCACGACTTCGTCGATTCCGTCGCCGTCGAGCCACCCCCAGCCATCGCCACCACCTCTGTTGAGTTCTTGGTGAGCTCACGGTCAAAACCCCCAACCTCTCCCCCTCGATTGCTTCCTCTGTCACCGTTAGCCATTGTCGCCGGAGTACCGAGCCGCCACGGTCGTCGTCGGCGAGCTTCTGCTAAGCAAACGTCCTCGCCGTCTTGTCCTTCACCTCCGCCGTGGTCTTCTGTTTCGAACGCGCCCCACGTTGGCTTCATTGGTGCTCTACAACGAGTTTCACCCCGAGCCCGTGCCACGGCCGCCGCGGATGGTCGTCGTCCTCCTCGCTCCAGTGCCCGTCGTGAAGCTCCAGTGCACGCGTTTGACTCCTACGTGTGCCAGCACTCGAATGCGCCCCGAATCAACTCAACCCGTGCACTACAGCGAATACTGCGAACTCGCCGCTGTTCTGTTGCCGCCGGAGTCGTCGTCGCCATCGATTCCGAGCTCCCTGTGACCCCCTATTGCTTCCAGACGACGCGGACGACGTTGTTGCACCCGTTGGTGTCCTCCCCGTAGCCTCCCGTGGCCCCTAGCCCATTCCGGCGAGTCGCCGCCGTGACCAGGTCGCCGGCGTTTAGCCGCCGGCGGGTTAGCCCAAATCCCCCCCGTTAATCACCCAACTAATGACCCCCTAGGTCACTGACCAGTGGGCCTAGTGGCTTAATTAAGCCACTGGATTGAATTAACCCAGCGGATTAAATCATCCGGCCACTGACAGGTGGGACCCCCTTGTCAGCCCCCCCCCCCTGAAGCCAGCTTGACGTCAGCCTGACGCATTAAATCGATTTAATGAATTTCCAGAAGATCAAATTGAATTAAAGAAATTCCAGAAATTCCAGAAAATACCCCAAACTTTGGAAATTCATAGAAAATTCATATTAACTCCAAATTGGACAAATAATATATGAAAAATGATCAGGAGAAAATTATCTTTCCAAATATGAAACTTTCAACTATGGTGGAGTTGATTTTAAAATGGGACCAGTAGCATATGTCATTTGGTTTATTTGAAATTAATTCAAATTCAAATCAAATGCTTTTGCAACTTGGACCATAGAATTATGCTACATTTCAACCACACTTCAGAGGCATATCATACACATTTGAAGATGATTCAAATTGATCAAACCATGTCACATCTAACTTGACTAAGTTTGAATTCAAATTGGAGTTTGAATTTGCAATTCAATTTGCAATATACTCCATTTAAATGGAATTGCCTTACACATCAAAGCATATACATCAAGATTCAAACTTCCATCATGTGTTTGTGCATCGTATTTACTTTGCTACTTTGCTTGTTGTTTGTCGAGTAGAGGTGGAACCGGAGCAGGAGGCTTCCCCCTTCTTTGAAGACCCCGAGCCCGAACCTCGTCAGCAAGGCAAGCAAACCCCCATTGATCATGTCGATAAATCCCACTTCCCTCTCATGTCTTGCTTATGCATTGTTTAGGATGATCACCATGATTTGTTTCTACCGCATAGCTGAACCCATTCCTTTGCATGACCTATCATTTTGTCATAGTAGTAGGCAAACCACAATCCTAGCTAATGTAGGAGTTTTTTGATATCATGTGGCCCCTGCAAATGTTATCGCTTATTGCATGCTTAGTATGATACCATGTTGGTACTGTGATGTGAGTCGGGATGGTAGTGATCATATTGATGTTGGTAGAAAAGTGTTGGTGAATCGACCCTAATACAAGGTGAACGATGAGAGGCTGTGTAGGAGTACACGGTGGGTTGTCTCGTTGAACACCGCCCTAAGTCCGAGTTCTTGTGTGGTGATCCAAGATGAAGAGTACAACCACACATTGGGCTCACTGACCCCTCTCAACTTATTAACTCATCCCTTTCGATGTCCAGATGTCGCAATAGTTCGGAGTTCTGGTAGGTCTGTGGCCTGGATGCTAAGTGAGAGAACGGCTCACCCGAGACCGGCTTATGCACCACGCACACATCACTTGGGTCCACTTCGGTAAACCGACCGGGTTCACGATAGTGGTAACCAACCCAAGTAGGCGGCTTTCTCGGACTAGATCGGCTATGAGGTAACAGTTGTGGTGAGCATCCTCGCTGGCACCCCTTGAATGGTGTCGAGATCAAAGGCGGAAAATGATGATCATGTGTGTGTAGCGGTACACCCCTGCAGGGTTAACAAAACTATTCGAATAGCCGCGTCCGCGGTTATGGACTGCTTGGAAAGCTTAGCTTGATTATTAGATAACTTGAACCGGATACTTCTAAAACACACCAAGATAAGTGTGAGTGCTATGGCGTGCTTCCTCGTGGGGAAGTCGAGGAAGGCACCATAGTGGTGTATTGGTTGGAGAAAGTAGTGGACTCGTGTACGCTTCTTACCTCAAAATCTGGTACTCGTAGTTCAGGATTAGCCAAGTCAAAGCTGGCACTTCTGCAAGTGAACCCACCTCCCTTTACCTTGATACATGTGCATGAGTAGTATAGCTCCTATGTAAGTCTTGCTGAGTACGACTTTGTACTTACGTTTGCTTAATCTATGTTTTAGATGAGAGCACTGACCCCGAAGGTGGCTTCTTCATCGAGCTGGACGACTGAAGACCAACTAGTCTAGTCCCAGTCAGACGACTGGTTCCCTCGTGGAGGGCTTGTGTTTAAATAAGGCTTCTTAAGCCATTTGTTAAACTTGTCTGTACTCAGACATAATTTGCTTCCGTTTGTGTTGTAATGTTGGATCACATGTTTGTGATCTCTGTTTGCACTCTATAAGAGTTATCAATAAAATTGTACACTTTGTAGGGAATTGCAATGGTACCTGTTGTTCATACAAGGCATGTGTGCTGCGTGTATGTTTATAACATGCATGTCTTTGTATGGGTTTTCGAGACCTTACTTTTGTTCTGGCTGGCGGTCTTTCATACACCAAGTGGCCCTTAGATGTGCGCAGCTTGGGGCATCGCGATGCGATTGTTCGAGACTCCGTCTCGTGCACACTTTGTGGTATGATCGAGCCCGCCCTAGACCCCGACTAAGTGATCGGGCTGGAGTAAGTCTATGTAAGAGTTTTGAGATAGTCGATAGTATGGTTGAGGCGACTTGTCTTTGAATATGGGAGTTCACCACCCATATCATTAGACTTGTGTGCGGACGATGAGGACCCATCTCAGTTGATCATCCGGCCTGGATGGGATGCCCCTCACGTACGATGCTTTCCGAGAATGTTCTGTGCTTGGCCTTGTCTGCTTAGACAAGTGGGTACGGTTCTCGGCTCTCCATATGACTATGTCTTAGCTGGACTTGCATACGCTAATCCCGGGTCCCGACAGACTTGGTATCAGAGCAGGACTGACTGTAGGACTAGTAGCCTTGGCCGAAGTCGAGTCTAGCTTGTTATAGTTATATATATACTCTGGGTATATAAGGGAACAACGTAAGGCTTCTTTTTTCTCCTTACCCCCTTCGTTCTGAGTTCTGAGTCACCCTCATCTTATTCTACAGGAAGATAGGACTAGGCTCTCCTCTGTCTGATTAGAACATCCCGTTGATTGCTTCCTCATAGCCGTAGGAAAGTTGTGACCAGTTTGTTAGAGTGGTTATGCTCCCTAATGTATTATATCGTATGTAAGTGATGTTTCCATGTTGTAAGAAATTGTCTTTTTCTTGCAATTACAGCCGTTATGCTGTCCGAGTCATTCCAGGTTTATCTCATAATCTGATGCATTTGCAAACTCCTTTCTGTTTCAGATGGCAGATCTTCCCCCTCGGCAGATTGTTCATTTGACCAGGTGCCTCGGTGTGCGTGGCCATCCCGCCACGTTGATCGAGATGATGTCCTATGTGGGATATCGGTGGTACCCTGAGTACACCATCGAGGAGCAGTTCCACGACTTCAACCATACGCAGTTCCACTGCATTGTCAGGATCTACCCGCACCACGTTGGAGTCACTCAGCCTATCCACTTTGGACATGGCATTGGCATTACCGAGAACATGGCTGTGCAGGATGCTGCATACTCATGTATGACCCTGCTGAGAGAGGAGCACACTTTGCTGAGAGAGACCTCTTTCCGCTATATCCCTGCTGCACTTCCAGGAGAAGAGGGATATTACACCGGACTCTACTCAGATCACTCTGCAGAAGATCCCGCACTTCAGATGACTGCTAGGTTTGCTAGTGACAGAGATCGTGATGCACGCGCTCTCCGTTTCGAGCTCCACGCCACCCGTGTTCGTCTGTATCGAGCACTGACACTCTTGGCACCCTTCGTGAGTGTTGGATTAGTCGAGCATGACGCTATCTACCCCGTGAGGACACAGATGCCTTCTCGAGTTGCTTGGCCCGAGATTGGAGGCATTTTTCCACCCCGTGGTCCTTTGCTTCCACCCTACGCTGGACCTAGGCCCCATCCTTGCCCAAATGGATATCAGGGTCCACAAGCCTCCGTGTTTTCCGATGGTCACCTCCAACTACCGGGATACGCGGGTAACTTTTATGAGGACTACTATGGAGATGGAGATGAGTGAGACCGCCTGTGGTCTTACTTAGTGAGGATGTAGTAGTATCTTAGTGTATTGTATGCAAGGTGTCTAAGTTCCAGAGGCTTAGATAAATAATGTATAAGAAGTCAGAGTGCCTCTGAAGGATGTATCATCTTCATCACGTTTGTATTAGCTTGGTGATTGTACTAAAACGATGTATGGTTTGTATGACAGCTTGTGAATATATGGCTTGTATGCTTTTATCACCATGTTGTCAAGATGATTACTTCCTTTGCTCTGTAATCCTTCCAGTACTCCAATACCTTGTTTAGATTCTTCAATCAACTCTGGTTGACTTTGGTTTTCACCTTCAGGATGTCTCAAGGAACCCGTGGCCAGATTGGTCGTAACCAAGGTCGTGGGAATGACCAGGAGGAAGGCAACCTTCCACCCCCACCCACGATGGCTCAGGTTCTGATGGAGGTTGAGAGGAACCTCCGAGACTCTCACCATCTGCTGGAAGTCATTGCTCGCAACACCACTCAGCAACGCAATGAGCTGGTGTCCCTGAACGACTTCATCCGGCTTCATCCCCCAGTTTTCAGTTACTCCACCGAGCCCCTTGACGCCGATGACTGGCTTCGCAGCATCGAGAGGAAGCTCCAAGCAGGACGTGTTGCAAATGGCGACAAGGTCAGCTATGCCACCTATCACCTTGAAGGTGCAGCTAGCTCTTGGTGGGAGAACTTTTTGAATATGCGTCCCGTTGGACCGCCCGCATCTTGGGATGAATTCTGCACTTCCTTCCGTGAGCACCACATTCCCAAGGGTCTTATGGACCGCAAGCGTGAGGAGTTCTGCAACCTCACTCAAGGCAGAAGGACCGTTGATGAGTTTAGTCGTGAGTTCAACCGACTTGCTCGTTATGCTACCGAAGAAGTCTCCTCCGACGCAAAGAAACAAGAGAGGTTCCGTCACGGACTCAACACTGGACTTCGTCGTGAGCTCAATCTGCATGACTTTGCCACATTCCAGGTCCTTGTCAACAAGGCCATCAAGGAAGAGGACATGAACACCCCCAACGAATTTCGCAAACACCCTAGAGACGATGGTTCATCCAATTATGGCTCCCAGAAGCGCAAGATCTGGATCCCAAACAGTATGTTCCGCCAGAACAACCCACCGAGGCCATCCTATGTGGCGCCTCGTCCACCAACCCAGTTCCACCCAGCTCCACCAAACAACCCAGCTCCACGAACTGTTTTCAGAGCCTGTTACAAGTGTGGTCAGGCAGGCCACTATTCTCGCGAGTGTCCCCAGAACCAGATCCAGAATCAGAATGCTCCACCCCGTGCCGGAGGCAACAACAACAATGGTCGTGGCAAGCCACCCCAGAAGGTCTACACCGCCAAACCCGCTCCTCCCGCCACTCGTGGACGTGTGAACCAGATTGCCGCCGAAGAGACTGACGACACCACTGACGTCATTCTTGGTACGCTCCCAGTCAATTATGTTCCTACTTCCGTTCTTTTCGACCCAGGAGCATCTCATTCATTCATGTCGGAAAGTTATGCACTTCGTCATGAGTTACCCTTTGTTGAATTGTCCACCCCAATGATTATTCAAACTCCAGGGTCAAGATGGCAAACTAATAGAGTAAGCCATGGTAATCAAATTGCAATTGAGGGTTTAGTATTCCTTGCTTCACTCATAGCCCTCAAGTCTTCAGATATTGATGTCATCCCTGGCATGGATTGGCTATCAAGACAGAATGCCTACCTGGATTGCAAAGGCAAATCCGTGAAACTCACCCACCCTTCAGGCAAAACCGTCAACTATAACTCACCCAGAACAAGAACCCAAGTGCATTCTTTGAATGTACTTCCCCTTCCAGAACTTGAAGATATTCCGGTGGTTCGTGACTTCTCGGATGTCTTTCCTGAAGAGTTGCCGGGAATGCCACCCGACAGATGTGTAGAGTTCATAGTAGATCTTGCCCCAGGAACCGCACCCATTTCTAGACGCCCATACAAAATGGCCCCACGTGAGTTAGCTGAGCTTAAAACCCAACTGGAAGCTTTGTTGGAGAAAGGCTTCATCCGCCCTAGCTCATCACCATGGGGTTGCCCCGTTCTGTTCGTAACGAAGAAAGATGGAACAGAAAGGATGTGCGTAGACTATCGCCCGCTAAATTTAGCGACGATAAAGAACAAGTACCCATTGCCCAGGATCAATGATCTTTATGATCAAATTGCAGGATCCTCTGTCTTCTCCAAGATGGATTTGAGATTAGGTTATCATCAAATCAAAATCCGAAACGAGGACATTCCCAAAACGGCTTTTACTACTCGTTATGGTCTTTACGAGTATACCGTCATGTCCTTTGGTTTAACCAATGCCCCCGCCACTTTCTCACGCATGATGAATTCGATCTTCATGGAGTATTTGGACCAGTTCGTCGTGGTTTACCTCGATGACATCCTTATATACTCGAAGAACGAAGAAGAACATGCCGAACACCTAAGGCTGGTATTGATGAAACATAGAGAGCATCGCCTGTATGCTAAATTCTCCAAGTGTGAATTCTGGCTACCAGAAGTGACCTACTTAGGCCACGTGATTTCTGCAAAAGGCATTTCTGTGAATCCCGAGAGAGTTCAGGCCGTCCTTGACTGGACTCCACCTGAATCGGTTAAGCAAGTTAGGAGTTTTCTTGGCCTAGCCAGCTATTGCCGTCGCTTCATCGAGAACTTTTCTAAAGTTGCAAAGCCTCTAACTGAACTCCTCAAGAAAGATAAGAAATTCCTATGGACTCCCAAGTGCGAGGAAAGCTTTCAAGAGCTAAAAAGAAGATTGACGTCTGCACCTGTACTTGCACCTCCAGACACCAAAAAGGATTTTGAGATCTATTGTGACGCATCACGGCAAGGGTTAGGATGCATACTTCTGCCAGATCGACATGTGGTAGCTTATGCTTCACGCCAGTTGCGGCCACATGAAGAGAACTATCCTACCCATGACCTTGAACTCGCTGCCGTAGTTCATGCCCTAACAACTTGGCGACATTACCTCCTTGGTAATCGTTGCGAGATTTATTCCGACCACCAAAGCCTCAAATATATTTTCACCCAGCCAGATCTTAATCTCAGGCAAAGACGCTGGATTGAGTTGATAAAAGATTACGACGTAGTAATTTCTTACACCCCAGGCAAAGCCAATGTCATGGCTGATGCACTACGTCGTAAGTCGTATTGTAACAACCTCATGTTACAACAGTATCAACCACTTCTTCATGAGGAATTTCGCAAGCTCAATCTTGAGATTGTTCCTCATGGCTATCTTTCTACCTTGGTGGCGAAACCAACTCTTGAGAATCAAATCATAGTTGCCCAAAGGCGTGCACGAGGTGTTCGCCGGATCAAGGAAAACATTGCTAGCGGAGTTGCTAAATGTTTCTCCACAGATAGCAAGGGAACAGTATTCTTTGAAAATCGTTTGGTAGTACCTAAGAATAGGGAACTAAGGCAACTCATCCTCAAGGAATCCCATGACACACCCCTCTCGATTCATCCCGGTAGCACAAAAATGTACCGAGATCTACGCCAGAGATTTTGGTGGACTAGGATGAAGAGAGACGTTGCTCAATTTGTTGTTGAATGTGATGTTTATCGTCGCATTAAGGCAGAACATCAAAGACCTGCTGGTACACTGCAACCTTTGTCTATTCCCGAGTGGAAATGGGACAAAGTCGGTATGGACTTCATCACAGGCTTTCCAAGAACCCAGAAAGGAAACAATTCCATCTTCGTTGTCATAGATAGGCTTTCCAAAGTTGCTCACTTCCTTCCGGTTCGCGAGTCTATAACTGCTAGCCAGTTAGCGGACTTGTACATCTCTAGGATTGTATCCCTTCATGGTGTTCCTTTGGAAATCAATTCTGGTCGCGGTAGCCTTTTCACCTCTAGATTTTGGGAAAGCTTTCAGAATGCTATGGGAACTCATCTCTCCTTTAGTACGGCTTTCCATCCTCAGTCTAGCGGTCAAGTCGAAAGGGTTAACCAAATTCTTGAAGACATGCTCAGAGCTTGTGTTATCTCATTCGGAAAGAATTGGGAGAAGTCTCTTCCATTCGCCGAATTTGCTTATAACAATAGTTTTCAATCTAGTCTAAACATGGCTCCTTTTGAACTCCTATATGGACGACGATGTCGAACACCTTTAAACTGGTCAAAAACCGGTGAAAGACAATTCTTTGGACCGGATATGATCAAGGAAGCAGAAGAGCAAGTTCGCATTGTTCGTGATCAATTGAAAGCATCCCAGTCTCGTCAGAAAAGCTACTATGATCGTCATCATAGGCAAGAGAGCTACAATCTGGATGAGAAGGCTTACCTTCGGGTTACTCCTCTGAAGGGAACCCAACGTTTCGGTATCAAAGGCAAGTTGGCCCCACGTTACATTGGACCTTTCCGCATTATTGCTAAACGTGGAGAAGTTGCCTACCAACTTGCACTACCTCTGCACCTCTCCCGAGTACATGATGTATTCCATGTGTCCCAACTCAGGCGTTGCTTCAAGGACCCCATCCGCGAAGTCGACCATGAAACGCTTGATCTCCAAGATGACCTTTCCTATCGAGAATACCCCGTTCGTATTCTTGATTCCGCATAGCGTGTCACTCGTCGTCAGAAGATTAGGTTTCTGAAAGTGCAATGGTCACACCACTCTGAAAGAGAAGCTACGTGGGAAAGAGAAGACCGTCTCAGTGCCGAGTACCCCACTTTCCTCCCGCAGACTTCTGAATCTCGGGACGAGATTCTTTTGAGTGGGGGCGAGTTGTCAGAACCCTCTGTTAGGTAATGTGCTAGGATCAATTTCACTTTGCATTCATGAAAGAAATCTTGGAAATCAAAAATCAAAAGCAAAATGGGAGAAGGAACCCCCCCCCAGATGAATTAATTCAAAAGGCCAGATAAAAATCTTCTCCAAAAATTCATGTTAGATTTTTGAAAAGTCTTATAAATGAGTGTGATCACATTTCAAGTGATGTGGGACCCACCCCATGCTCATAGATTTTTCAAATATTCAAACAGTGCCTTGGAATTAATCAAATACCCCTATTTGATTTAAAATTCAAATCAGTTGAATTTTAAAAATGTTGAAACTTTATAAGTGGCTAGTCTATATTGTTATGGGGCCACATAAAAATTTTCAGCATTTAATAAAATGTTTAGCTATTTTATTTAGCTAAACAGAACAAATGTCAGAAAAGAAAAACAGAAAAGGGATCAGAAAGACTTACCAGACGCCCAGGCGAAGCCGGCCCATCCATCCCACCCGGCCCAAAGGGGCAGCGGGGTCTTCTTCCCCACCCCGCGCCTCCAAGCTGCTCGGTGGAATGCCACCGAGCCAGACGTGGACGCCACCTCGACGCCTTCGGGCTTCCAGGCCTCCCCGTGGCCTCTTCTCGCACTTGGAGACGCCCTGGAGCACGCCACGTCCATTCCCCCCCTCCACGAGCTCCCTCCCCTCCTCTCTCGCCCGATTCATCATCGCCCGAGAAGAACGCCGGAGCGCCGTCGAGCCCCCGCGTAGCCATCGACGCCGAGAAACCACCGGAGCTTGTCCATCGTCTTCACCGTAGTCGTCTTCGTCTTCAAACGGAATAGGAGGAGCTGAAGTCCCCTAGTGCTGCTGAATCGTGTCGTCGTCTTTGTCTACGGCCGCCGCACGACTTCGTCGATTCCGTCGCCGTCGAGCCACCCCAGCCATCGCCACCACCTCTGTTGAGTTCCTGGTGAGCTCACGGTCAAAACCCCCAACCTCTCCCCCTCGATTGCTTCCTCTGTCACCGTTAGCCATTTTCGCCGGAGTACCGAGCCGCCACGGTCGTCGTCGGCGAGCTTCTGCTAAGCAATCGTCCTCGTCGTCTTGTCCTTCACCTCCGCCGTGGTCTTCTGTTTCGAACGCGCCCCACGTTGGCTTCATTGGTTCTCTACAACGAGTTTCACCCCGAGCCCGTGCCACGGCCGCCGCGGATGGTCGTCGTCCTCCTCGCTCCAGTGCCCGTCGTGAAGCTCCAGTGCACGCGTTTGACTCCTACGTGTGCCAGCACTCGAACGCGCCCCGAATCAACTCAACCCGTGCACTACAGCGACAACTGCGAACTCGCCGCCGTTCTGTTGCCGCCGGAGTCGTCGCCGTCGTCGATTCCGAGCTCCCCATGACCCCCTATTGCTTCCAGACGACGCGGACGACGTTGCTGCACCCGTTGGTGTCCTCCCCGTAGCCTCCCGTGGCCCCTAGCCCATTCCGGCGAGTCGCCGCCGTGACCAGGTCGCCGGCGTTTAGCCGCCGGCGGGTTAGCCCAAATCCCCCCCGTTAATCACCCAACTAATGACCCCCTAGGTCACTGACCAGTGGGCCTAGTGGCTTAATGAAGCCACTGGATTGAATTAACCCAGCTGATTAAATCATCCAGCCACTGACAGGTGGGACCCCCTTGTCAGCCCCCCCCCTGACGCCAGCTTGACGTCAGCCTGACGCATTAAATCGATTTAATGAATTTCCAAAAGATCAAATTGAATTAAAGAAATTCTAGAAATTCCAGAAAATACCCCAAACTTTGGAAATTCATAGAAAATTCATATTAACTCCAAATTGGACAAATAATATATGAAAAATGATCAGGAGAAAATTATCTTTCCAAATATGCAACTTTCAACTATGTTGGAGTTGATTTTAAAATGGGACCAGTAGCATATGTCATTTGGTTTATTTGAAATTAATTCAAATTCAAATCAAATGCTTTTGCAACTTGGACCATGGAATTATGCTACATTTCAACCACACTTCAGAGGCATATCATACACATTTGAAGATGATTCAAATTGATCAAAACATGTCACATATAACTTGACTAAGTTTGAATTCAAATTGGAGTTTGAATTTGCAATTCAATTTGCAATATACTCCATTTAAATGGAATTGCCTTACACATCAAAGCATATACATCAAGATTCAAACTTCCATCATGTGTTTGTGCATCGTATTTACTTTGCTACTTTGCTTGTTGTTTGTCGAGTAGAGGTGGAACCGGAGCAGGAGGCTGCCCCCTTCGTTGAAGACCCCGAGCCCGAACCTCGTCAGCAAGGCAAGCAAACCCCCATTGATCATGTCGATAAAATCCCACTTCCCTCTCATGTCTCGCTTATGCATTGTTTAGGATGATCACCATGATTCGTTTCTACCGCATAGATGAACCCATTCCTTTGCATGACCTATCATTTTGTCACAGTAGTAGGCAAACCACAATCCTAGCTAATGTAGGAGTTGTATGATATCATGTGGCCCCTTCAAATGTTATCGCTTATTGCATGGTTAGTATGATACCATGTTCTTACTGTGATGTGATTCGGGATGGTAGTGATCATGTTGATTTTGGTAGAAAAGTGTTGGTGAATCGACCCTAATACAAGGTGAACGATGAGAGGCTGTGTAGGAGTACACGGTGGGTTGTCTCGTTGAACACCGCCCTAAGTCCGAGTTCTTGTGTGGTGATCCAAGATGAAGAGTACAACCACACATTGGGCTCACTGACCCCTCTCAACTTATTAACTCATCCCTTTCGATGTCCAGATGTCGCAATAATTCGGAGTTCTGGTAGGTCTGTGGCCTGGATGCTAAGTGAGAGAACGGCTCACCCGAGACCGGCTTATGCACCACGCACACATCACTTGGGTCCACTTCGGTAAACCGGCCGGGTTCACGATAGTGGTCACCAACCCAAGTAGGCGGCTTTCTCGGACTAGATCGGCTATGAGGTAACAGTTGTGGTGAGCATCCTCGCTGGCACCCCTTGAATGGTGTCGAGATCAAAGGCGGAAAATGATGATCATGTGTGTGTAGCGGTACACCCCTGCAGGGTTAACAAAACTATTCGAATAGCCGCGTCCGCGGTTATGGACTGCTTGGAAAGCTTAGCTTGATTATTAGATAACTTGAACCGGATACTTCTAAAACACACCAAGATAAGTGTGAGTGCTATGGCGTGCTTCCTCGTGGGGAAGTCGAGGAAGGCACCATAGTGGTGTATTGGTTGGAGAAAGTAGTGGACTCGTGTACGCTTCTTACCTCAAAATCTGGTACTCGTAGTTCAGGATTAGCCAAGTCAAAGCTGGCACTTCTGCAAGTGAACCCACCTCCCTTTACCTTGATACATGTGCATGAGTAGTATAGCTCCCATGTAAGTCTTGCTGAGTACGACTTTGTACTTACGTTTGCTTAATCTATGTTTTAGATGAGACCACTGACCCCGAAGGTGGCTTCTTCATCGAGCTGGACGACTGAAGACCAACTAGTCTAGTCCCAGTCAGACGACTGGTTCCCTCGTGGAGGGCTTGTGTTTAAATAAGGCTTCTTAAGCCATTTGTTAAACTTGTCTGTACTCAGACATAATTTGCTTCCGTTTGTGTTGTAATGTTGGATCACATGTTTGTGATCTCTGTTTGCACTCTATAAGAGTTATCAATAAAATTGTACACTTTGTAGAGAATTGCAATGGTACCTGCTGTTCATACAAGGCATGTGTGCTGCATGTATGTTTATAACATGCATGTCTTTGTATGGGTTTTCGAGACCTTAGTTGTGTTCTGGTTGGCAGTCTTTCATACACCAAGTGGCCCTTAGATGTGCGCAGCTTGGGGCATCGCGATGCGATTGTTCGAGACTCCGTCTCGTGCACACTTTGTGGTATGATCGAGCCCGCCCTAGACCCCGACTAAGTGATCGGGCTGGAGTAAGTCTATGTAAGAGTTTTGAGATAGTCGATAGTATGGTTGAGGCGACTTGTCTTTGAATATGGGAGTTCACCACCCATATCATTAGACTTTTGTGCGGACGATGAGGATCCATCTCAGTTGATCATCCGGCCTGGATGGGATGCCCCTCACGTACGATGCTTTCCGAGAACTTTCTGTGCTTGGCCTTGTCTGCTTAGACAAGTGGGTACGGTTCTCGGCTCTCCATATGACTATGTCTTAGCTGGACTTGCATACACTAACCCCGGGTCCCGACATGTTGATGGAGAAGGGGATGCACGGGGGCATCCCCAAGCTTAGACGCTTGAGTATCCTTGAATATTTATTGGGGATGCATGGGGGCATCCCCAAGCTTGAGCGCTTGACACTCCTGGATCTTCTTTCATCATCTTCTATCGCACACTTGAAAATTCCGTTCATATATAACTCATCATAAGCTGATTAGAGAGGTTAGTACCCTTAATAAAATAATTTTTCCCACTGGACATAAAGATATTCTTGAAGAGATACTGTTTCTCAAGAGTGCCAAAAAGTTATTGCAAAGAAAAAGCAAGCTTAAGGTTTGCAAAAGTTAGGAGAGACAAAACGTGGCAGAATCTGTGAAAAAAAGAACAGCAGGTAGTAAAGAATTTTTTAGGGGCACTTCTGCAACTCAAATGAAAAAACTCAGAACATACGGAAGTTTCGTAATTGTATAGATCATACTGTGTAAAAATTTCAGCTCAAAAATATGAACTGGAATTTTTCTGGAATTTTTCTGGTCATGAGGACAGAATCTGTTTTCTGGACAGCATGTCACAACTTTTCCTTCCCTTGCCGTAAGAGGCTATAACTTGGCACAAAGTTGAAAAATAAAGATACAATGATGTTGCTACAGTAGTAACAATCATCAAGACACAACAAATGAAAAAATAAAAATCTAAATTCGTTGCGGGCTGCCTCCCGAAAGCGCTTCTTTAAAGCCATTAGCTAGGCATAATGCAAAAAGAAGAATCAAGTTTTATCAAGAGAAAAAGAATAACTAGTGTAAGGCCCGATATGCGGTACTGTTCCAGATCTAGATGTTTCCATCCAGATCCGGGGACGAAGCACATATCGGTCCCACCGCGACATATGACAAAGTCATATGCCCCGGATTTCCAACATGATATCACAACATTACAGATACAAGGATACAACATCTCATACAATCGGCATACAACTGCCTTAATACAATACAACAGCGGAAGATACATGTCTGAGTACATACTACAATCAAATGCCTAGTGGCAAAAGAAAATCATCGATCCCATAACCACACGGGTCCAGGCCCTCCGCCGGGATCCGCCTAACTAGTCGTCGTCGAGTCTCCACGTGAAACGTCGATCACCATACCTGTTGTCGATCGAGAACCCTGAAAAGAGTTTGGGGGTAGTATCATGAGTACAGAGGTACTCAGCATCCAACTGTAGTGGTCATCTGACCGAGAAAGGACTTCATCACTCGTCATTCTAGGACAACTAGTAGTTTACGGTAAGGATGGGGTAAGTGGTGAGGTTGCTACCGCACTAGCATTTATGAAGTGGCTAACGATCTAGAGAGTAAGATAAGAAGCCAAGCATTCGAATGAGGAATCGCCTCCAACAAGTCTGTTATCCACCTACTACGCAAACATAACACCTATCCTATCCTTGTCCTCCTCTTCGCATCCCGACGAAGAAGAAGCAGTCAAGGCACACACACGTTGATCAAGTTATATTAAGATTATCTCAGCTGTTGTTGTCTATGAACAAGGATTAGGTCACAAGTCGTCCATAACCGTGGACACGGCTTCTCGAAAATATTTAACCCTGCAGGGGTGTACCAACTTCCCATTACAAGGCTCCGCACGCACGCCCATCTCTCTCAGTTTCTACCCATCACAGGCAGCCATTTCATGATTTAGTCCCGAGAGATCCGAAACGACAGGTCCCTCTAACTAACAACGAACAAATTCGGGTGGCCCCCGGGGAGTCGACACCCAATCCAAAAGCCGGCCACGCTCTCGGATCGGACTCTTCCGTATGGCTAAGGTCGGGGTTAGTCTCACCTATATAACAGGGGACTTCCCTAGCTCACCAGTGTGGACCAACAAATGAACTATGTCTCTGCTGGCCCGAGTTGTTTTAAAACCACTGGCTGCAGACCAGTTATGCATGCGGTTTCAAATGGTAAATCAGCTTGGGCCACCTCTAGAAATGTTTGAAGCTAGGTAGGTAAGAAAAGGGGACCCCATAAAATCCCACACGCGGTTAGGCACGCTCAGTCTTAAAACCAATACCCGGAACTCGGGTCCTAGGTGACTCGAATGGAACAAAGCGTCGGGGCGGGATAGCCTAGACCTTCCATCCTTCGTCGAATATAGTCAACATTATAATAATCATATCATCAATAACAATAATAATAATAATGTGATATCCCAAACCAAGGAGTAACAGGTAACATCGTAGCATTCTAAGCATGCATACTAAGCAGGGGCTGAGCAACAAGCAATAGTAACATAGCAGTACATGGTTTGCTGGGAGGGGACATGGCTGTATCGGTTCGAAAGAGGCTGTAAACATGTGGTAGGATCAAACATCGAACCTAACCTAGACTAGCATGCAAACCGCTGGTTGAAATAGAATGGATCATAAGTAATGTATAGTCCTTGCCTGTTGATAAGTCGGGTTCCGAAGGTGTAGTTGATCGCAAGCTCGCATTGTCTCCGAAGGTATCCGCGGGAGCACACAAGAAGGTAAACACTAGAAAGCAATCAACGAGCAAGCACTCTATTACTACGGGGCAACACAAGATCAAGAAGACAGAACAAGGCACGGCAACGCGATACGGATCTACCGTCGAGAGCGGTTACTAACGGGTTAAGTGGAGTACTCGTCACACACGACGATACCGCACGTTTACGGTGGTTCAAGTTGTTTAGCTACAGGTGATCAACAAACGGTTATTAACATGGCAAGGCACCAAAGCATGGCATAGCACACAATAATGGAAAAAGGTTAAGCACAAAGTAAACTAGCTATACTAGTCATGTTAAGCGAGGCAACACCCTAAACATGGCATAACACTAAGTGCCTCACGACGATTAAAGGATTTGGTACTGTTATGCCCTAAACCACATTTTAGGTTGGTGAACAACAGCAAACAATATCATAAACACAAAGTACACGAAAAACTAATCAAGTTACATATAAAGAACACCTCAAACGGAGTTACGGTTAAAAAGATACAAGCATAACAAGTTACGGGCACAATCTGCCAACATCACGAAGCACACTTTAGAGCGTTGTATAAACAGGGTAATGAGTGCAAACATGCTCACAAATGACATGCAATTAAAGTAGACATGGCAGGGAAGGCATGGCAAAAAGAATCATGCAAAAAGACATCACGGATCAAAAGATATTAAGCAAACAACATGGCAGAAACTATTACTTTTATGCTGTATAAACAGGGGTATAACTATATGCAAAAGTGCAGCTACATGACATAGCAATACATGGGCATGAAGTAGACATGATGCTTAACAATATGGAATTGGAATCACTCAATTCCGATAAACGGTCGCGACACACTCGTCGACCGAAGTTGCAACAAAATATAAACAGCAGCACACTAACAGCAGGGTAGCTACTTTGGAGCAAGATGCAATCATGATGCAGCAAGCAATTATGGCATGTGAATGCATGAAACTGAAGTAGAAACAATGCTTAACACAACGCAAAAGGAATCAATCAATTCCGACGAACAGTTGCGAAGCAACCGTCGCCCGAAGTTGCAACAAAATAACAGTTCAGCAACAACAGCACAGTTAACGGTCTGGTACCCACTTCGATGCAGAATTAAATTATCTAGACGGCCTCAAACGGAAAAACTTTCTACATACGAACGCTAGAGCACGCAAAACTAAGAAATTCGTCTTTTGGGGGCGAGGTCAAACGAGCTACGGTTTAAGCGTTATTCTACTCGCAAAACGATTACAGCACTGTTATAAATGACTTAGCAGGAAAAACAGAAATTTAGAAAAGGAAAAAAACAGAAAAATAAAGGGCGGCGGCTTCACCACTGGGTCGTCCCAACTCGTCCTGGAGTTGGCCTGGGTTGGATCTGGGCCCCGGCTGGGCTGGGCCGCTGGAGGGCACGCCGGCCCACCAGGCGACGGGGCGTTTGGAGGAGGCCGAGCTCGGGGCCTCCCGTGCCCGTGCCTCGGCGGCGGCGGCGGCGACCACGCTCGGCTCGCCGGCCGGCAGCCCGACAGCGGAGGGGCGGAGGCAGGGCATCCGGATCCGCCACGGATGGCCTCGTCGGCACCGGATCTAGGCGCGGCTCGAGCTCCCATGGCGGCGCGGCCCGGCGGCTATCCTGCAAGGAAGAGGAGGCGGTGAGGGGGAGCGAGGGAAGGGAGGAAGGAGAAGAGGGAAGAGTGGAGAGGGAGTGCGTCGGCGGTGGGGCTCCGTCTAGCCGGCGGCGGAGCTCGGTGACGGCGGCGCGGTGGCTGGATCCCACGGACGGCCTCGGGCTGGACGGAGGATAGAGGAGAGAGAAACTGGAGGTTGGGTCGATTCCTGGCCATCAGATCGCCGGATCTGACGGTCCAGAGCTGATGGACTAAAATTGGATCCAGAAATTAGGGTTTGGGACGAAAAAAGGGGGTATTTTCCAGATCTGGGGCTGCCTAGGTGCTTAGGGAAACCCTAAGTGGTGGGTGATCTATTTATAGCCTGGGTGGCTGGCAGTTTGCAAAAACATCCCCGGCTTCTCTCTCGCGCGTCCGGTGCTCACGTTTCTGACCGTCGGGGGTCCGCAATACCTCCGATTCGGGTAAAACTTCGAACTGCGCGATCAACGCGTCGAGCCGGCGGTGTTCACCTCGCGCTGGAACCGTTCCGAGAACACTTTCCGGCGCGCTATAAAAATAATCCATTTAATTATTAAATGGGGTTTTCGTTCCGTTGGTTGCGGCTGGTCTCGTGCGGTTTTCGCGACGGTGTTCGGGTGAAACCCGGTGTCGCAAAGGTCGAGTGTCAGGGTGGCAAGGGTCGGTCTCCGTCCGGTACGAGGTAAGAGGGAAAAAATAATCGCCGATCGATAAATCGGGGATGCAAACACCGCAAACAAATCAGACAATCAAACAATTCACACAGAAAACATTTTTTTTAATTTTTGTGAAATCTGGGCTGTTACAATACAACACCACCAACAAGGGATCTCGTCCCGAGATCCAGGACGATCCGGGGGAGAGGGGAAGGGGGAGAGAAAAGGGAGTCGACGATTCTTCAACACCACCAACAAGGGACTCTGCTCCATATCGACGTCGAGCTTCGGTTGAGATAAATTTCCGCAGGGAGATGGTTACGTCGGAAAGCGAAACCACCAAGTGTTCAAGAGGAAGAACGACAGCGAGATCCGGATCAAAGGATAGTGTTCCCACTCAAAATCGTGAAGACACCAGGCAAAAGGACTGAAGTCAACAGACGACCAAGATATCTACCCAGAGTCGAAAGAACTAAAGGAACTACCGGATTTCCCAACCTGAGATCGGAATCGAGACAATACGCTGCAAGCAAGGCATTGTAACGATTTCGATACTCCACTCACTCGAGATCCTAATGTTTGAAAGGGGATAAGTCGAGAATTAAACACTTACGTCACTTGTCCTGACCAGAGCAAAGGTAAAGAGTAAAAAGATCCTACTCTCCGACAACTAACTTAGTAACTACAAAATAGTTTTGTCTAGACTCGACTTCGGCCAGAGAAGGGATCCTACGGTCGGTAAGGCTCTGATACCAAGTTGTAAGGCCCGATATGCGGTACTGTTCCAGATCTAGATGTTTCCATCCAGATCCGGGGACGAAGCACATATCGGTCCCACCACGACATATGACGAAGTCATATGCCCCGAATTTCCAACATGATATCACAACATTACAGATACAAGTATACAACATCTCATACAATCGGCATACAACTGCCTTAATACAATACAATAGCGGAAGATACATGTCTGAGTACAGACTACAATCAAATGCCTAGTGGCAAAAGAAAATCATCGATCCCATAACCACACGGGTCCAGGCCCTCCGCCGAGATCCGCCTAACTAGTCGTCGTCGAGTCTCCACGTGAAACGTCGATCACCATACCTGTTTTCGATCGAGAACCCTGAAAAGAGTTTGGGGGTAGTATCATGAGTACATAGGTACTCAGCATCCAACTGTAGTGGTCATCTGACCCAGCAAGGACTTCATCACTCGTCATTCTAGGACAACTAGTAGTTTACGGTAAGGATGGGGTAAGTGGTGAGGTTGCTGCCGCACTAGCATTTATGAAGTGGCTAAAGATCTAGAGAGTAAGATAAGAAGCCAAGCATTCGAATGAGGAATCGCCTCCAACAAGTCTGCTATCCACCTACTACGCAAACATAACACCTATCCTATCCTTGTCCTCCTCTTCGCATCCCGACGAAGAAGAAGCAGTCAAGGCACACACACGTTGATCAAGTTATATTAAGATTATCTCAGCTGTTGCTGTCTATGAACAAGGAGTAGGTCTCAAGTCGTCCATAACCGTGGACACGGCTTCTCGGAAAGATTTAACCCTGCAGGGGTGTACCAACTACCCATTACAAGGCTCCACACGCACGCCCATCTCTCTTAGTTTCTACCCATCACAGGCAGCCATTTTATGATTTAGTCCCGAGAGATCCGAAACCACAGGTCCCTCTAACTAACAACGAACAAATCCGGGTGGCCCCCGGGGAGTCGACGCCCAATCCAAAAGCCGGCCACGCTCTCGGATCGGACTCTTCCGTATGTCTAAGGTCGGGGTTAGCCTCACCTATATAACAGGGGATTTCCCTAGCTCACCAGTGTGGACCAACAAAGGAACTATGTCTCTGCTGGCCCGAGTTGTTTTAAAACCACTGGCTGCAGACCAGTTATGCATGCGGTTTCAAATGGTAAATCAGCTTGGGTCACCTCTAGAAATGTTTGAAGTTGCGTAGGGAAGAAAATGGGACCCCATAAAATCCCACACGCGGTTAGGCACGCTCAGTCTTAAAACCAATACCTGGAACTCGGGTCCTAGTTGACTCGAATGGAACAAAGCGTCGGGGCGGGATAGCCTAGACCTTCCATCCTTCGTCGAATATAGTCAACATTATAATAATCATATCATCAATAACAATAATAATAATAATGTGATATCCCAAACCAAGGAGTAACAGGTAACATCGTAGCATCCTAAGCATGCATACTAAGCAGGGGCTGAGCAACGAGCAATAGTAACATCGCAGTACATGGTTTGCTGGGAGGGGACATGGCTGTATCGGTTTGAAAGAGGTTGTAAACATGTGGTAGGATCAAACATCGAACCTAACCTAGACTAGCATGCAAACCGCTGGTTGAAATAGAATGGATCATAAGTAATGTATAGTCCTTGCTTGTTGATAAGTCGGGTTCCGAAGGTGTAGTTGATCGCAAGCTCGCATCGTCTCCGAAGGTATCCGCGGGAGCACACAAGAAGGTAAACACTGGAAAGCAATCAACGAGCAAGAACTCTATTACTACAGGGCAACACAAGATCAAGAAGACAACACAAGGCACGGCAACGCGATATGGATCTACCATCGAGAGCGGTTACTAACGGGTTAAGTGGAGTACTCGTCACACACGACGATACCGCACGTTTACGGTGGTTCAAGTTGTTTAGATACAGGTGATCAACCAACGGTTATTAACATGGCAAGGCACCCAATCATGGCATAGCACACAATAATTTCAAAAGGTTAAGCACAAAGTAAACTAGCTATACTAGTCAAGTTAAGCGAGGCAACACCCTAAAAATGGCATAACACTAAGTGCCTCACGACGATTAAAGGATTTGGTACTGTTCTGCCCTAAACCACATTTTAGGTTGGTTAACAACAGAAAGAAATAGCATAAACACAAAGTACACGAAAAAACTAATCAAGTTACATATAAAGAACACCTCAAACGGAGTTACGGTTAAAAAGATACAAGCATAACAAGTTACGGGCACAATCTGCCAACATCACGAAGCACACTTTAGAGCGTTGCATAAACAGGGTAATGAGTGCAAACATGCAAACAAATGACATGCAATTAAAGTATACATGGCAGGGAAGGAACGGCAAAAAGAATAATGCAAAAAGACATCACGGATCAAAAGATATTAAGCAAACAATATGGCAGAAACTATTTTTTTATGCTGTATAAACAGGGGTATAACTATATGAAAAAGTGCAGCTACATGACATAGCAATACATGGGCATGAAGTAGACATGATGCTTAACAATATGCAATTGGAATCACTCAATTCCGATAAACCGTCGCGACATATGACTAAGCAATTCGTCTTTTGGGGCCGAGGTCAAACGAGCTACGGTTTAAGCGTTATTCTAATCGCAAAACGATTACAGCACTGTTATAAATGACTTAGCAGAAAAAACAGAAATTTAGAAAAGGAAAAAAACAGAAAAAAATAAAGGGCGGCGGCTTCACCATTGGGCCGGCCCAACTCGTCCTGGAGTTGGCCTGGGTTGGATCTGGCCCCCGGCTGGGCTGGACCGCTGGAGGGCACGCCGGCCCACCAGACGACGGGGCGGTTGGAGGAGGCCGAGCTCGGGGCCTCCCGTGCCCGTGCCTCAGCGGCGGCGGCGGCGATCGCGCTCGGCTCGCCGACCGGCAGCCCGACAGCGGAGGGGCGAAGGCAGGGCGTCCGGATCCGCCACGGATGGCCTCGTCGGCGCCGGATCTAGGCGCGGCGGAGGGCTGGCGGCGACGGGGAGCCATGGGGGCGCGGCTCGAGATCCCTCGGGCTCCCATGGCGGCGCGGCCCGGCGGCTATCCTGCAAGGAAGAGGAGGCGGTGAGGGGGCGCGAGGGAAGGGAGGAAGGAGGAGAGGGAGTGCGCCGGCGGTGGGGCTCCGTCTAGCCGGCGGCGGAGCTCGGTGACGGCGGCGCGGTGGCTGGATCCCACGGACGGCCTCGGGCTGGACGGAGGGGAGAGGAGAGAGAAACTGGAGGTTGGGTCGATTCCTGGCCGTCAGATCGCCAGATCTGACGGTCCCAACCATCATCTAGCTTCCTAGGTATGGAGTCTTCTACTCTAAGCTTCTCCTCCCTAGCTTTGATGAGAGCATTTGTGATATGCTCCGTGAAAGCAAGATTAAGTGTGCTACTGTGGGGGTCTCTAGACATTTTGTGTAGCAAACTGATAACTTCTGAGAGGGTGCAATGTAAGGCCCGATATGCGGTACTGTTCCAGATCCGGGGACAAAGCACATATCGGTCCCACCGCGACATATGACAAAGCCATATGCCCCGGATTTCCAACATGATATCACAACATTACAGATACAGGATACAACATCTCATACAATCCGCATACAACTGCCTCAAATGCAATACAACAGCGGAAGATACATGTCTGAGTACAGACTACAATCAAATGCCTACTGGCAAAGAGAAAACATCGATCCCATAACCACACGGGTCCAGGCCCTCCGCCGGGATCCGTCTAACTAGTCGTCGTCGAGTCTCCACGTGAAACGTCGGTCACCGTACCTGTTGTCGATCAAGAACCCTGAAAAGAGTTTGGGGGTAGTATCATGAGTACAGAGGTACTCAGCATCCAACTGTAGTGGTCATCTGACCCAGCAAGGACTTCATCACTCGTCATTCTAGGACAACTAGTAGTTTACGGTAAGGAAGGGGTAAGTGGTGAGGTTGCTGCCGCACTAGCATTTATGAAGTGGCTAACGATCTAGAGAGTAAGATAAGAAGCCAAGCATTCGATGAGGAATCGCCTCCAACAAGTCTTGCTATCCACCTACATACGCAAACATAACACCTATCCTATCCTTGTCCTCCTCTTCGCATCCCGACAAAGAAGAAGCAATCAAGGCACACACACACGTTGATCAAGTTGTATTAAGATTATCTCAGTTGTTGTTGTCTATGAACAAGGAGTAGTTCTCAAGTCGTCCATAACCGTGGACACGGCTTCTCGAAAAGATTTAACCCTGCAGGGGTGTACCAACTGCCCATTACGGGGCGTCGCATGCTCGCCCATCTCTCTCAGTTGCTACCCATCATAGGCAACCATTTTATGATTTAGTTCCAAGAGATCCGAAACGACAGGTCCCTCTAACTAACAACGAACAAATCCGGGTGGCCCCCGGGGAGTCGACACCCAATCCAAAAGCTGGCCACGCTCTCGGATTGGACTCTTCCGTAAGTCTAAGGTCGGGTTTAGTCTCACCTATATAACAGGGGACTTCCCTAGCTCACCAAGTGTGGACCAACAAAGGAACTAAGTCTCCGCTGGCCCGAGTTGTTTGAAAACTACTAGCAGCTGACCAGCACACACACGGTTTCAAATGGTAAATCATCCTGGGCCACCTCTAGAAATGTTTGAAGCTAGGTAGGTAAGAAAAGGGGACCCCATAAAATCCCACACGTGATTAGGCACGCTCAGTCTTAAAACCAATACCCGGAACTCGGGTCCTAGGTGACTCGAATGGAACAAAGCGTCGGGGCGGGATAGCCTAGACCTTCCATCCTTCGTCGAATATAGTCAACATTATAATAATCATATCATCAACAACAATATAATAATGATAAATGTGATATCCCAACCCAAGGAGTAATAGGGTAACATCGTAGCATCCTAAGCATGCATACTAAGCAGGGGCTGAGCAACGAGCAATAGTAATATAGCAGTACAAGGTTTGCTGGGAAGGGACATGGCTGTATCGGTTTGAAAGAGGCTGTAAAAATGTGGTAGGATCAAACATCGAACCTAACCTAGACTAGCATGCAAACCGCTGGTTGAAATAGAATGGATCATAAGTAATGTATAGTCCTTGCCTGTTGATAAGTCGGATTCCGAAGGTGTAGTTGATCGCAAGCTCGCATCGTCTCCGAGAGGTACCCGCAGGAGCACACAAGAAGTAAACACTGGAGAGCAATCAACGGTGCACCACTATTACTACGGAGCAATACAAGATCAAAGAGGCAACACAAGGCACGGCAACGCGATACGGATCTATCGTCGAGCACGGTTACTAACGGTTTAAGTGGGGTATCGGTCACACACGACGAATACCGCACGTTTACGGTGGTTCAAGTTGCTTAGCTACAGGTGATCAACCAACGGTTATTAACATGGAAACTCAAGAAAGCATGGCATAACACACAAACATGTCAAGAGGTGAAGCACAAAGTAAACTATCTATGCTAGACAATTTAAGTGAGGCACAACCTAAACATGGCATAACACTAAGTGCCGCACGATGATTAAAACATTTGGTACTGTTCTGTCCTAAACCAGATTTTAGGTTGGTTAACAACAGCAAACAATATCATAAACAGAAAGTACACGAAAAACTAATCAAGTTACATATAAAGAACACCCCAAACGGAGTTACGGTTAAAAAGATATAAGCAAAACAAGTTACGGGCACAAGCTGTATAAACAGGGGTAAATCTATATGCAACAGTGCAGAAACATGACATAGCAATACATGGGATGAAAGTAGACATGATGCTTAACAATATTCAATTGGAATCACTCAATTCCGATAAACGGTCGCAACACACTCGTCGACCGAAGTTGCAACAAAATAACAGTTTCAGCAACAGCAGCACAATAACATCAGGATCACCACTTTGGAGCAAGATACAATTTATATGCAGCAAGAAAATATGGCATGTGAATGCATGAAACTGAAGTAGAAGCATTGCTTAACGCAACGCAAAATGAATCAATGCAATAGGCCTCATGGATTTGTTACAATCATCATGCAAAGTTGCAACAAAATAATAACAGCAGCACTTAACAGCAATTTGTAGCAGTTTAACGGCCTGATGCCCACTTCAGCACACAATTACACAATCAAGATGAGCTCAAATGCAAAAAAATTCTACATACGAAATCTAGAGAACGTAAAACTGAGCAACTTTCGTTTTGGGGGCACGTTCATCCGAGCTATCGTTTGCACGCAATCTACTCCGCGAAACAGAATCAGCATCAAAATGTACAGGGACTTAGTCAAATTCGTAGCTCTCAAGAAAAAAACAAAAGGGGCTCACCCACTGGGCCTCGGCCCATCTGGCCGCTGGGGTGGATCTGGCGCCTGGCCTTGGGCTGGCCTGGGCCGCGCGCTGGACTGGGCCTTGGGGCTGAGGCCGGCCCACCTGGCAGCACGCACCGGCTGGCCGGCTCGTGCCTCCCGCTGGAACCGCACGCGGCAGCGGCGGCGGCTGGCTCCGGCCAGGCAGGCTGCGGGACGAGGGGCAGTGGACAAGGGGCGTCCGGAGGCGGGGTTCGGGAGCGGCGGCGCCGGCCGGATCCGGCGGGAAGGGGCGGCGCGGGCAGGCGGCTTCGAAGCGGGGCGCCGGCTGGCTTGAGGCGGGCGGCCATGGCAGCTCCTGCTGCTGCACACAGAGGGAGAGAGAGGATGAGAGGGAGAGGAGAGAAAGGAAAATATGGAGAGGAGGGAAGAGGCCGCGGGGAGGAGAGGGAGCTCGCCGGGGCTGCTGCCGGCGGCTGCGGCCTGCTGTCCGGAGGCGAGAGGCGGCGGTGAGGAGCTCCACGGGCATGGAGAGAGAGAGGAGAGAGGATGGAGGCTAGACGCGATCCGGGCCGTCGGATCTCCGGATCTGACGGTCCAGAACTCATTGGGCGAAACGCGAAAATTGGGCTATTGTGAGGGGGGTGGCTGCAACTTTGTGGCTAGGGAAACCCTAAAAATGGGTGGGAGTGTGGTGGTCTTTATATAGCCCCGGTGGCTGGCAGTTTGCAAAAATATCCCCGGTTTTTCTCTCGCGCGCGCGGTGCTCACGTTTCTGACCGCCGGGGGTCCGCAGTACCTCCGATTCGGGTAAAACTTTGAACTGCGCGATCAGTGCGTCGAGCCGGAGGCGTTCACCTCGCGTTAGAACCGTTCCGAAAAAACTTTCTAGCGCGCTATAAAAATATCCCGTTTAATTATTAAACGGGGTTTTCATTCCGTTGGCTGCGGCTGGTCTCGTGCGGTTTTCACGACGGTGATCGGGCGAAACCCGGTGTCACAAAGGTCGAGTGTCAGGGTGGCAAGGGTCGGTCTCCGTCCGATACGAGATAAGAGGGGGGAAATATTCACCGATCGATAAATCGGGGATGCAAACACCGCAAACAAATCAGACAATCAAACAATTCACACCGAAAACAAAATTTTTAATTTCTCTGAAAACTGGGTTGTTACATGCAACTATCAAAATTAATATCACTACTATAAAAGGTGGTAGTAGTGTAATCTAGGCTCACTTGTTTGAAACCCTCTATGTTCATAGGAGTTTCTTTATCTACGGTTGAGGTATTAGCATCACCATTAATAGGTCCAACAGGACTAGGAGTGCATTGGGTGCTAATAGTTTGGGTGTCCTCAACAATTTGGATAGTGGCAACTGTGTGGTGTGTAGGAAGGCTCTTAATTCTATCCTCTTCCTCTTTTTCTCTAGCCCATCTTTCTTTAAGTTTAGCCATCATCCTAATATTTTCATTAATTTGTAACTGGATAGCATTAATAGGAGTGGCCTTATTCTCCTCAAGGGGAGAGGTTCTAATTTTAAGCATCTCAATATCAAGGGCTAAGCTTTCTACCTTCAAAGAGAGATTATCTATTTTAGCTAATTTGTCCTCTACATTTTTGTTGAAGGCTTTTTGGGTCGTGATAAAGTCTCTAAGCATGCTTTCTAATTCAGAAGAGGGGTTCTTGTTGCTAGGGTAGGTGTTGTTGTTCCCATAGTTGGATGGAAACGGTCTAGGATTGCTAGCAAAATTTCCCCTATAAGAATTGTTGTTGAAGTTGTTTCTAGCAATAAAGTTCACATCGACTTGTTCTTGAGCAACCAAGGAATTTAAAGGAACATCATGAGGATCAATAGAAGGCTGATTGGTAAGTAGAGACATAATTAAGTCAACTTTTTCATTGAGGGAGGTAATTTCCTCGACAGAATTTACCTTCCTACCTGTTGCAGCGCGTTCGGTGTGCCACTGGGAATAATTGGTCATCATTTCATCGAGAAGCTTCGTGGCAGCACCAAGTGTAGTTGACATAAAGGTTCCTCCCGCGGCCGAATCTAACAGGTTCCGCGAGGTAAAGTTCAAGCCTGCATAAAAAGTCTGGATAACCATCCAAGTAGTCAAACCATGTGTAGGGCATTTCTTCACAAGAGATTTCATTCGTTCCCAAGCTTGGGCAACGTGTTCATTATCCAATTGCTTCAAATTCATAATATTACTCCTCAATTGGATAATGTTAGCAGGAGGGTAGTACTTCCCTATAAAAGCATATTTGCACTTATCCCAAGAATCTATGCTATTCCTAGGCAAAGATTGAAACCAGATTTTAGCATCTCCCCTTAAAGAGAAAGGAAAGAGCTTGAGCTTAACAACATCACCTTCTACTTCTTTGTACTTTTGCATATCACATAATTCAACAAAATTATTCAAGTGTAAAGCAGCATCATCTCCAGCACCAGAGAATTGATCTCTCATAACAAGGTTTAGCAAAGAAGGTTTAATTTCATAAGAGGTAGATGAAGTGGTAGGTGTGGCAATGGGAGTGCAGATAAAGTCTTGGTTGTTGTGACTAGTGAAGTCACACAACTTGGTGTTTTCAGTGGAACCCATAGTAGCAGCAAGTGTGGCAGATTTTTTTGTAAATTTTTGATAAAAGACACAAAGATAAAAACTGAAACATAAACTAACAAGAATAAAAAACAAAGGTAAAGGGTAGTGTGAAACTCCCCTATCTTAGCACTCAGAGTGCCCGACAACAGCGCCAGAAATTCGCTTGATGGCTTCTCGCCCTTCGTTGGTTACCCCAAGTGGAAGGTGGAGATGTAGCGCAGCAGCAAGTTTCCCTCGGTGAAGATACCAAGGTTTGTGTCCAGTAGGACTCCGGAGATGATAAGTAGGTGTCAGCGGCGCAACTGACGTGGACCTGCACACAGACACAGATAACTTTGTTCCCAACGAAGTTCAGAGAGGTTGTCAATCTCTCCGGCCTTGTTGTTCACAAAGGGTAAAACGCAAGGGGTAATGATAGAAAATAAAAGAAGTAAAGTAAATATAGTGTGGAAATAATAATAATAAGGATATGGACAGGGATACGTGATGTTCACTAGTGATGTCTCTCTCCCAAAAGACGATAAAACTGCTATGCGAGGTAAACAAATTACAGAAGGGCAATTGACAGGATTATAAACGCACCGCAATGCTAACTATGCTACAAAAGAAAGGAAGAGGCTCAAAGGCACAGGCAGTACGCCAAAATAAGTAGACCATAATCCAACTGCATCTACTACTAATCATCCACCTTGAGATATCTATCCAGAACATCTCGCTGGTATTAAGTTGCGAGCCCCACCCAAAGTGTAAACCCAAAGCCACAGACAACTGCATTAAAAAGAACTCTGCGTAAAGTAAACAATCCTTGTAACCGCGGTTACAAGCACCGTTGTTTTCCCCCTTGTGGCAACAGCACATCCCCTAGACTCATGTTTCTGTCACTCAAGCATGTCATCGGGGGGCATGAACCCACAATCTAGCACAACGTTCCCTCTTGGAGTCACTACCTACTACTTGTCCAAAGCAATAAACAGCAACGGAGAACATGCAAGAATTACTTAGGAACAAAAATATAAGAGATAAAAACCAAATATATTACTCTATCACAATCTGAACATAATCTCATAATCCATCAGATCCCATCAAACTCAGCATAGCAATAGCAGAAATATTACAAAAGTGCCTCGATCATGTAGGGCAGCTCACGAGGTCTAAACAATGAAGATCAAAGAGGGGAGGAGAACATCACATAGCTACTGATCACGGACCCATGGTCCAAGGAAAACTACTCACGAGATATCCAGGGAGCATCCATGGTGGAGAGGAGACTCCCGGAGGTCAATCCTCCCTCCGGTAGGGTGCCGGGAAGAGGTCTTCTGGTGCTCCCGATCTCGGAAGCGCGGCGGCGGCGGAACAGAGGCGAGTTTGAGGAATAGGGTTCTTCTCTTGGAGTTTTCCCGTGACTAAGAATAAATAGGCGAAGGGGGGCAGCCGGAGGTGGACCAGGGGCCCCAGGCGCCCCCTGGCGCGGCCAGGGGTGGGGCCGCGCCGGGTGGCCTCCTGGGCCCCCCTGGCTCCCCTCTGGCCCCTCCCGGGCTCTTCGCGAAGCTTCCGTCACGCTGATTTTTTATCTGAATTTTCCCGAATTTTTCTGGCACTTTTTATATGGGGGAAAACTGAAATAGAAAAACAGCAGAAAACAGGAACTGGCACTGGGGTGCACTGAGTTAATAGGTTAGTCCAAATATGATCAAAAATGTATGAAAGTGTATCTAGATCATAGCAATATCACACAAAACATGCATGGAGCAAGCAGAAATTATAGATACGTTTTGGACGTATCAGCGGCTACGCGGGCTCCACCAGCTGCGACTGCATCCTCATGATCTTCGACTGTTGATACGTCTCAAACGTATCCATAATGTTTCCTTTTTTCCATGCTTGTCTTGGGTGACTTTGCTATGTGTTTTGATGCACTTTCATATCATTTCACAACATATTTGGGACTAACCCATTAACCTAGTGCCCAATGCCAGTTTCTGTCTGTTATTGTCTATGCATTGCTGGAGAAATTAATATTACCAAAAAATTCCAGAAAATTCACAAAAAATCTAATTTGTCGGAAGCTTCCAGGTGCCCTAAGGGGGGCAGAGGGTGCCACCCCTGGCTAGGGAGGCCACCTGGCGCGTCCAGAGCCTGCCCGCACCCCTAGCCGCCTAGCCAGCCGGGACCTCCCCTGGTGCCCGGTTTCGCCTCTATTTATTTCTCAGATCCTGAAAACTCTCAGGGAGGACTTCTTTTCCACGTTTTCGCCACTTTTCCGCCGTCATCGCGATCCCGAAATCTGGATCAGCAGAAGTTCCTGTCTCGACACCCTGTAGGAGGGAGAATTGATCTCCGGAGGCTCCTCCGTCACCATGATTGTCTCCGAGATGCTTCGTGAGTAGTGCCTCCTAGGATATAGGGTTCATGGAGGCAAGCTGGTTGATGTATTCTCTCCAATATTGTGCTTCAATATTTAGTCCTTGTGTGCTGCCTATCATGATCAAGGCACGTATGTTATAGTTTATGTGTTGTTATGTTGTGTTTGCTGGGATCCGATGAATTATGAGATTTGTTCAGATTGTGGAAGTAATATATTTTGATATTTTTTATATTGTTTTCTTGAGTGTTCTTGCATGTTCTCCAATGTTATTTATTGCTTTTTCCATGTAGTAGATTATGACTCCAAGAGGGAGAATTATGCTAGATAGTGGGTTTGTGCCTCCTGGTGTCCAGTTTGAGTGATAGAAACATGGGAATAGAGAATGTGTTGTTGCCATTATGGGTAAAACGGCGACGCTTGTGACTGCGTGTCACAAGGGTTGCTTACATTACGCATAGAGTGTTAAAGCAATTGTTCGTTGCTTTGAATTTGCAACATTAGTAGTGGCTCACAACTTAAAACCAACGTGATGTTCTGGATTAGATATCTCAAGATGGATGATTAGTAAGTAGATGTCGATGAATAAATGGTCTACTTGTCTTGATGTAATGCTCATACGATTGAACTTTGCACTCTTTGCTAGCATAATTAGCATTAGGGTGCGTTCATAATCCTGTCAATTGATCGGCTGTAATTTGTTCACCCTACTTGGTTAATAGGTTAGTTCCAAAAAATATTGTAAAAGGATATGAAAGTGCATCAAAACATATAACAATGTCAACCAAATAAGCATGGAACAAAAATAAATTATAGATACATTTGGGACATATAAATCGCTCCCCTAAAGAGAGAGAACACTATTGCGGCTATAAGATTCCTCGTCGCTTACATCGCTAGCTGTATTTTCGTCTGAATAGCATGATGAGTCATCCTTGATGTACTGCGAGGATGGTTCATGGCGGGAGCCATAGGAAGATGAGGAGTGATCTGTGATAAAGGAAGATGAGGAGCGATCTGTGATAACTATCTTGACAAATCGTGATGCATGGATGTCTTGATAGGTTGCTAGGAATGCCAATCGTTGACAAAGTGTTGCTTCTTCTGTGTGGACGCGGTATTGCATCTGGATTGTCATTCTTCGTCCGTGCACGGAGCTTGTCGGGCGAGAGGTACGTCGAAGAGCCAACGATGGGTATGATGCATGTTTATGTCCCGCAGCCGTCGTTGATCTTCTGAGAGGTCAGAGGGCGATCCATTAGTGAGGTAGATGGATGTTTGGCGGGAACGATGGCTCCCGCTCCCTCCCCCCCCCCCCCCCCCGTGATCCCCTCTCTCCTCTGCTCCTCTCCCCTCCTCCCTCCCCCCCCCCCCCCGCCGGCCCCGATTCTGGTGAGGCGCCATGCTCTCCGGCTATGGGGGCGTAGCTCTCCTTCCTCCTCTTCCGCCCTCTGCCCCCTTCTCGACCATTGTCTCCTGTTCATCGGAACCCTTGGTGGGGGTGCCGGTGGTGGCTTCTTGCTGTCCCAGGCTGTCTGTGAGGCCTAACAAATTTGGGGCTCTGGATGAGGATTCGAGCTCGGATTCGGAGGTGGATGAGGCGCCTGAGGCCTCGTCGCCTCGCCCTATGGTGATGTCTAGTGGCGCTCGCCGGAAATTCGCTCCGGGCGGGCGGCCGTTGGCCTTTGGTCCGGTAGCTTTTCGGGTGGATCCGGGCTGGAACTTGGTCCGCCGTCACGGGGCTAGGAAAGCTCACCCTTCCTCGCCCCTGCCTAGTTTGCTGGGCTCCCCTGTCTCCTCGACGGTTTTGTCTCGGCCATCTAGCCCTCCGGCCGATTCCCTGTCGTCTTCTGTGGCCGCGGCCTCGCCGCCGGCGGCTACCGCGGAAACCCTAACTCTCCCGGCTGCTCTCGGGGAGGGGATACGGAGTGGGCCGTCTGGGCCGGTTGGGCCGTGGAGGGATCCACAACCTTTTTCCTTTTTTCCCATGAGTTTCCCCCTTTGGCTGCCAGTGTTCGGCCGAATTTGGGCCCAATTGTGCGGCCTGTTTCTTCGGGGCCCAACTCCTTGGGCCTGTCTCGCCCGGTCTCGAGGGGATATTTATGGATTTTGCGTGGTTCTCTTGACCTATCGCTAGGGTTTCCTGCCGCACCCCGCGACCTCCGACGCCCCCGATCTCTCCATTCCATTCCTCGTCGGATCTCGGTCTCCCAACCACCTCCTCCTCTCCTGATACCCTTTGCCTCTGTCGTCTCCATGCCTCACGGGGGCGCTAGTGATCTTCCTCATGTAGGCAGCGGGGCCGGATCTGGGGCTGGATCTGGCCAGCCTCCGGTGGTGGAGGCCGAGGGCCTGCAGATGGAGGCGACCCTGCGGCTGCGCTTGGAGCAGGAGAAAGCGGCTCATGAGGCGGCGGCCAGGGGCCAGGACTGGTGCTCCCCCCGCCTTGGTTCGTGGAGGAGCAACGCCGGAAGCAGGCGGCCAAAGCGGTGGATCCTTGGGATGCGGCAGCCGCGGCTGCTGGCTCTCGCCAAGGCTCCCCTGTGGTGGCTGGTTCGAGCGCCTCTGCGGATTCTGCGCCGCTCCCTGGCCCTCCTCCTCCACCTGTCGTGCCTTCTCGCCAGGGTCTTGGTGGATATGGTATGCGTCGTGGCCCCCCTCCCTCTGGTTCTGGATTTGGTCGCCAGTTTGGTGGCCGGGGTGGCTCTGGTTCGGGGCACTCCAACAAGCACAAATATGGTGACCGTGAGGCGGGCGGGGGCTCCTTCTCGGCGGCGGGCCGGCTTCCCTCCCCTGGCTCCTTTAGTGGTCCTGGTTCAAGTGCTTCTGGAGGGGCCAAGAACCACGCTGGGACGCTGACGTGCTTTGCGTGCCACAAGCCTGGCCATTTCAAGTCTCAATGCAAGTCCCCGCCGTTCTGTTCAATCTGTCGCCAAGATGGGCACCTCACAGCTGAATGCTCGAGCAGATATCCCCCTCCCATGGCCAAGCACTATGGGCGCGGTCTCCCTGGGTGTGGGTTTTTCGGCATGGAAGGTGGCGGGGAAACTGTGGTGGCGGTCCCTAAGATTTTAAATGTTGCGGTGATCTCTATCCTTGAGGGTGAGGCCTCCATGGAGTGGCTGGCTGAGGAGCTCCGTGAATGGGGCGCTGAGGTCTGGAACTGGCAGCTGGAGTAGATCTCGGACAGGGAGTTTGGCGCCGTTTTCCCCTCTCAGGAGTGCCTTCGCGTGGTCTCCAAGAGCGCTTCGTTCACCTTGTCGATCCATCATTTGGTCATCTCGGTGAAGGAATCCACTGATGTGGACCGGTCCTTTGGCTCTCTTGTGGAGACGTCTGTTCTGCTGGAGGATGTGCCGCCCGAGCTCCGTTCATGTCCGGGATCCTTGCTTTCCCTGAGCTTGTGGGCAAACCGATGGTGGTGGATGAAGGCTCTCTATGTCGTCAGGGTCCGATTCGGGTCTCTGTCTGGGTCAAGAATCCTTCACTGGTGCATGGCTTCATCGAATTTATTCCGGGGATCAAGGCCTTCCGCATCAAAGTCAGGGTGGAAGGTGCTCCATCCAGGAAGTCCCCCTCGCCTCCCCCTCCTCCACCTCCCCCGGCCCATCGTGATGAGGACCCCAAGGATGATAGTCAAGATGGAAGTGGCCCGATCGGTCCCCCTTTCTCTCGCGAGGAGTGGGACGCCCTTGGTTCGCGCATCCAGCGCCTCTACCCGAATCGTTCTCCCGTCCCTGATAGCGGTCTGTGACGCCCCCAAAATCAGACCGTGTACAGTAATCATACACGCAGGGTACACGACCAAAATCAAGGACTCATGGTAAGGTAATCATAGCACAACTCTATAAATAAAATAATACAAGCTTTATATTACAAGCCAGGGGCCACGAGGGCTCGAATATAACAGCTCGAGAACACAAGGTTAGCGGAAGCAAAAGTATCTGAGTACAAACACCAAAATACAAGGGTTGCCTTAAGAAGGCTAGCACAAAAATCAACGACGATCGAAAAGGCGAGGCCTCCTGCCTGGGAACCTCCAAACTACTCCTGGTCTTGGTCATCGGGGATCTTCACGTTGTGGTGGTCGGCATCAGGAACTCCTGGTCCTGGGCTCCAACATCGACTGCAGCGACGATCAGGAAAAAAAGTAAAGGAAATAAAGCAGGTGAGTATCTAGTATACCCGCGAGTCTTACGTCCAGCTACTAAGCATCTATGCATGTATCAAATGGAAAGGGGAGGCTGTATAGTGGACTGCAAGGTAGAAATACCAGGATAAGAGGGAATATGCTAGGCCTATCGAAGACTAGCATCTTCCGACGATGTCTTGCAGCATGGGAAGAGAAACAGCCAACAGTTTATATCAACATGAATGAAAGTAACAATGAAGCAGAAGTTGCTGCAACAATGTATAATAGTAAGTTGTAATAATCATTAACAGTGCCTCCGAGAATTCCCCCTCGGCATCCCTGCGAGGAAGAACACTCGGAACCAACAAGTATAAGATATAGTTTGTAGTGGTACGGTCTGGCTTCAGCATAAAGCGTCCTGTTACCGTGGGCACGGCTATCGATAGATCAATCTTCCCTGCAGGGGTGCACTAGTGTGACACTACACGCTCGGATCACCAGGGTGGCGCACACCTGGTTAGGGAGCACCCCACCGAGGCTATCCGACACAACGCAGTCCATCCTACGGCTCATCAGAGCGGTCCCCGCCGGTCTACAGCCCTAAGTGCAAGGGGGTCATGGGCCTATCACCCCTCGCTCTCCGGGTCGTTGCGAGGAGGGTGAATTCCAACGCCGCAGCGCGATCCGTCCCTGTCACAATGCTGAACTGGACGTCTTTCAGAGCTTTCGAACGAGGCTACGTCGCGGAGGCGCCCATACGTGTAATCCCACGTATAGGTAGTGCGTACAAACAAAAAGGCTACTCAAGTCATCCGCTGAACCCGTTAAGCATTTTATTAATTTTCTGTCGGAACAACCGTTATCGTTGTCCTTATTTAAATGAGTCGCGGTCGATGAAAGCAGTCAGGTCCACCAGTAACGTCGGTGCCTGCCCTGTCGTCCCACCAACTCGTGCGGTTACCGACAAGGTGAACCGTCTCCTTACCTTGTCTCGCATTTGCTCCGAAGATCTCGAATTTCGTACTACAGGGCATCTCACGGCCACGAGCAAGGACCAGACCCACGATGGTATCCGTCTGTCCTGCCATTCCGATACAATCCCTGCGCGAGCACCATTGGGTCACCCGACTCCTTACCTTCAAGGACACCAGTCGATTCAGGTTCCTACCAACAAGTGAAACCAGGAGGAGTCACTCTCGATGGTACACTTGAGATGGTTCGACAGAGAAACCAGTGGAATGAACTGAAGAGGATTATCCTCGTATCGCCCCGGTGGTGCCGAGACACCAGCGGAACGAACTAAAGAGGAACGTCCTCGTATCATCCCAGTGGGTCTACGCTATCGAGTCGGCGACGAGAGTGAAATACGAGCCCAAGCACTCGTAAGTGAAACTAGAAGCGACTCGGCGGAGTCTCGCCGTTGTAGGTTCCTTTGGGCGTCTGCACTGTGTCGTACCTGTAGCAGTTTTATATATTGTAATGTACCCGCGATCACTCCCAAAGTAATCACGGCCCGCTATCTAATCCTATTTTCTAACAAGTCGCAGGGTTCACTACTGTATAATATATATATATAATAGGCTGCATAGGATATAGGAAAGGTACAACTAGTGGCGACAATGACAGGCTATGTGTAAGAGAAAAAGTTTCACCCCGTGTGTTTTGGATATTGTTGGACAAGACAGTAGAGGAACTAACAATGTTTTCTATTGTAAACAGTTGTATAGGCTCCTGAAGGACAAGCTAAGTGATAAAGCTTCAGGGAAGTTCTTCAAGTTATCGAAGCATTACCCATGGAGCGAAGCTTAATCATGAAGGATGACCCCCAAAAGTGAAGGTGTCCTGAAGCTCTACTCATTGAAGGAAATGAAGAGGACGGCGCAAGACTTAGATGTTTTTGTGTAGTTCTTTTTCTGTTCTTTGAGTCATAGGACAAACCGTACTATCAAGAGGGGTATTTCGTTTGTGGACACCGAAGTCATTGAGAAATGCTCAGATCAAATCCACACCAAGTGAGAGCCTGAGTGAAGAAATCTCATGTGCACTAAGTTAAGTTTTGGTAGCAAAGACTTCGTTCTTGGGCTACTGAAGCCGAACTTAGTCCGTGAGTCAGCTTTACTTGTTCCTCAAGTAAAGTTGCGCAGTGATGACAAATCCGACCGTTGTGGACACGTGTCAAGCTGTCACCTCGGGTCAATTTGGTCATTCCGCACCTCGGGATCGCCAACTATAAATACGCCGCCCCCTCCTCCATTTGAAGTGGGCTGCTAAAAGATTATTCCTGAGAGAGATTGCAGAGAGCAACCCAAAACGCCACCGAAGCAAAACCCAAAATCCAGTTACTGAAACCTAAGTCCCATTGATCTGAGTAGATTAGAGATGACTTAGGTGGAAGCTTGCTAGCCTTTTTATCTTGGAGAACTGCAAGTCTCCTAGACGGTTAGAGAGTTGTTCTTCAGAGAGCGAAGAGTAATTGTCGCCTCGAAGTCCAGTTTGTCAAAGGTTTCGGTGATTCCCTTAATAATCAACCACGAGTGAAGAACTGGCCAAGCTCAAGGAGTTTGGTGCAGTGGAGCAACGGACGGAGAGAGTTTTGCTCCAGGTGTTCAATCACCAGTCCCTCCAACCAGACGTAGCGCTTTGCAGAGCCTGAACTGGTCGAACAAACATCGTCGAGTCCCAGCTCGTTTTACCTCAAGCATTTACCTTCAGTATTGCATTTGCTTCACTGTTATGCTTCAATGTGTTTTGATTCACCGCATTTAGTTTCGCTTCCAGCTATTCTTCGCTATTCCGCACTGCTTATGCTTCACTTCAATAGTTTCCGTAGAAAATTTGAAGTGATCATTCACCCCCTCCCCCTCTGATCACATACTTGGACTTTCAATTGGTATCAGAGCTAGTCACTCCTTACACTCTGTGTGTTTTGGATTAACCTCCTGGAGTGCCTTCAAGTATGTCTTTCGCAGCTATTCGCTCCGGCGAACCTATTCCTATTTTCAATGGGAAGGATTACTCGTACTGGAAGGACAAGATGAAAAGAAATATCATGGCTATCAATTCCACCGCTTGGCAAGTTGTCTTGCATGGAGTTACAGTTGCAAACAAGAATGCCATCACTCCTGAAGAAGCTCAACTGATTGATCTTGATTCTGTTGTCTGGGTGTTCATCACCAATCTCTTGACACCAGAAAAGTATCATGAAGTGAAGAATATTCCAACTGCCAAAGGTGTCTGGGACTATCTTGAAAAGATTGGTGAAGGTGTTTCTACCCAGAGAGATGCCAGAATTGACACACTTCGAAGCAAATTTTATCGCTTCAAAAGACTCGAGGGTGAAAAAGTCAGCTCTATTTACAGCAGACTCACAGCTCTTGCAAATGAGTTGATTTCCCTCGGTGCTGATGACATGACTCCTCACTCAGTTGTCAGAACATTGCTTCGCTCGTTAGATGACTCGTTTGATCACATTGTGCTGATGATCAAGGAAAGGACTGATTTCAGACGTCTTGTTGCCGCTGATGTTCTTGAGAGACTCACTACTTTTGAAATGGAAGAAGATGAGAAACGTGACATAAGTGGATCACGAAGAAAAACTCATGCTTTGAAAGCAAAAGCTTCACGTCATTCTTCGCCCGAAGTCAGTTCTGCTTCAGGTGTAGAATCAGATGATCCTGCAAGTATTGGGAAGGATTTGGCATTGATCATGAGACGCTTCAACCGCTTCCAAAGAAAAGGTTTTTCTTCACCGAAGAAGAATTATTCTTCGAGAAGCTCCAGTCACTCTTCTCACCGTTCATCCGCAAGAAGTACTCCATCAAAAGACAAATGTTGCTACAAGTGCAAGAAACCAGGTCACTTCATTGCTGATTGTCCTCTGTGGGAAGCTGAGAACAAAGCAAAGCATTCGCTCAGAGACTCCTCATACAAGTCCCACAGATCTTCAAGAAGCTATGAATCCAAGAGACATGATTCCAGTATGAGAAGAGATAAGAGGAAAGATTCTGATGATGATAAGAAGAAGAAGTATCACAAGAAGCATGAGGGTTCTTCTTCGAAGACTCACTCGTCTCGTCGAAGAAGCTCTCACAGATCCAAGGCCTATCTAGGAAAGGAGATGAACTCTAAAGACGAAGCCTCTGGGTCCGAAGCTCATTCAGGCTCAAGGTCTGGGTCTGGGTCCGAATCAGATGGTGTTGATGGTTTGGCATTTGCTTCGTCAGATGCTTCGTCAAAAGTTTCAAGCTCATTCTTCACCAACTACAGTAGTGAAGATGAATCTCCTGCATATTGCTTCATGGCCAAGGCAAAGGTATCCTCATCAAAATCTAACTATGATACTTCTGATTGTTCCTCATATGACAGTGATTCAAAGATAAGCTATGCTAAACTTGCTAAAATTGCTTCAATCCAACAAGATGAACTAGATTCACTAAGCAAAACCATTAAGAAATCAGAAACACTGTTGATCGATGAGATAGAGAAAGGTCAAACTTTAACTAATGAGCATGAAGCTCTAAAAGAAAAGTTTGACGAGTTATCCTCTCGGCATGATCTTCTTTCGGTTGATTATGAGAAGCTTACCTATGAATTTCTTCAGAAGAAAATGGCTCTCGAAAAACTGAAAGAGGCTCATGAAGAGTTGGAAAATGTCAACCTCTCTCTCATGGCTCAACAAGGTTCAGAAGCAAATCATGAAACTGAATCACCTTGTTTGGCTTGTTTGGAACGAAGCAAAACTGATTCCAAAGGCAAAGCTCCTATTGTTATTGAGGATACTAACGCCTCTGATGAGGAAAACCCTGCTGTTACCGAGGAACTCCTCAGGTTGAAAAACTTATTTGAAACAGGGATGTTCAAAAGTGTGCAAGGACACCAGTATCTCTGTGATATCCTGAGGAAAGATCTCCTTCACAGGAATCCCAGGAATGAAGGTGTTGGGTTTGAGAGAAAGATAAACCCCGATGGCACCTATTGGGAACCTGAGCAGTATCCTAAGACTGTTTGGGTCCTTACGAAAGGGAACCCCATTGAAATTGCTAACCTTTCAGGTTTTGATTGCAAGATGAACAAAGACATTGTGGACGAATCACTTGATTCTGACTACAAGCTCATCAAAGATGAACAGGGAAAGGTTTCAGCTGAGTATATTGGTACTCCTCCTAAGAATGGCTTCTATAAGAGGCAAATATGGGTGCAGAAAGCTCTTGTGGAAAAACTGCCTGCTAACCATACCATGCAGGGAAAGTCTTCGGTTCCACCAAATCATTTCTATTCTCTTGAAACGAGAAATGATCCTTTGGTGACCGAATCAAAAGTTCCGCAGAAGCAATACTATCGTACTGGTCATCATACTTATCGTCCTCACAATAATCATACTAAGATTGCATATGCTCATACTTATGCTAACCGTTCACAGAGGACTTACATTTATGGTGTGCTTGATGGTACACCGAAGCAATATACTCCTGTTCGCTTTAATATTGCTTCAGCCAGTGCTTCAACGTCTTCTCAGTCACCTGCTCGTTTGTGGGTGGTTAAGAAGAACTAATTCTTCTGCAGGACTATGTCTCCGGTGGATCCGAATGGGTCATGGATAGTGGTTGTACAAATCATATGACCGGAGACAAGGAGTTATTCACCGAAGAAAAACTATCTCAGTCTTCTCTGAAGTTCATTACCTTCGGTGATAACAACAAAGGTAAAGTGTTAGGTTTGGGAAAGATTGCCATATCGAGGGATAAGCACATTGACAAAGTTATGCTAGTCCAATCACTTGGATATAATCTTATGTCTATTTCGAAGTTATGCGATATGGGTATGCTTGTTCTGTTTTCTGCTTCGCGTTGTGTTGTCTTTTCACAGGATGACTATACGTTTGTCTTCGAGGGTTACCGAAAGGGAGATTTATACATTGTTGATTTTTCTTCGGGCCCTGCTGTATCCACTTTCTTAATGGCAAAAGCTTCATCTGGGTGGTTATGGCATCGAAGACTTGGTCATGCAGGGATGAAAAATCTTCATAACTTAGTGAAGAAGAATCATGTTATTGGTCTTAGTGAAGTAAAATTCGATAAGGATCGTCTCTGCAGTGCCTGTGAAGCTGGTAAAATCACGAAGAAACATCATTCAGCGAAGACTATCATGACTACCACTCGTCCTCTTGAATTGCTTCACATGGATCTTTTTGGTCCTCAAAATTATGCAAGTCTGGGAGGAAACAAGTATGGTCTAGTTATTGTTGATGACTTCTCTCGTTATACTTGGGTTTTCTTTCTGGATGAGAAGAGCAAGGTTGTTGAAATCTTCAAGTCATTCGCCAAGAGAGCTCAAACAGAATATGAATTATCTCTGAAGCATATCCGAAGTGATAATGGAACTGAATTCAAAAATACTCATATTGAAGACTTTCTTGATGATCATGGATTTACTCATGAGTTCTCTGCTGCTTATACTCCTCAACAGAATGGTGTTGTTGAAAGCAAGAATAGAACTCTTATTGAGATGGCCAGAACTATGCTTGCTGAATACAAGACTCCTATTAGATTCTGGGCCGAAGCAATTAACACAGCTTGTCACATCATCAACAAGGTTTACCTTCACAAGTTTTTGAAGAAAACTTCGTATGAGCTTATCACTGGTAACAAACCAAATGTTTCATACCTTAGAGTGTTTGATGCTCCATGCTTTATTAGAGACATGAATCATAGCTCCAAATTTTCCCCTAAGGCACATGAAGGTTTTCTTCTAGGTTATGGCTCAAACTCTCACACTTACAGGGTCTATAACTCTCACTTTGGGAAAGTTATGGAAACAGTGAATGTGAGATTTGATGAAACTAATGGCTCTTAAAAGGAGCATTTGCCTCATGATCTAGATGAACCTCCTCTTGATGAAGTGATCAGGTCCATGGCTATTGGAGAGATTCGCCCTGTTGAAGCCAATGCTCGTCAAGTTGATAGGGATGATGATGGTCCAATGTTCCCACACATAGCCAGGGGCGCTGGAGATCAACATCCTGAAGCAAATGATGAACAGGACGAAGGAAATGCTGATGCTGAAGGTGAAGCAGTTCCTGAAGCTGAAGCTGATCCTGAAGCAGAAGCTGAGCCTGACGCAAATGATTCAACCTTATCACGAGTCCGAAGAAGAGTTGATGTTGACTCGATTCTTGAAGAAATTCATCAACCAGGTCGTCCTACAACTCGATCTCGTACTCGTTTGGCTAACTTCTGTGGAAATTTCTCCTTTGTCTCCATGTTAGAACCATCAAAGTTTGATGAAGCCATGAAGGATCCAGATTGGTTAACTGTCATGCTCGAAGAACTTAACCAATTCGAGCGAAACAAAGTCTGGTCCTTAGTAGATAGACCTGACCCCTCGAAGCACAACATCATTGGTACTAAGTGGATCTTTCGCAACAAGCAAGATGAAGATGGTATTGTGGTAAGAAACAAAGCACGTCTGGTAGCACAAGGTTACACCCAAATTGAAGGTATTGATTTAGGTGAAACATATGCTCCAGTTGCTCGTCTCGAATCCATTCGTGTTATGCTTGCTTTTGCAAATTTCAATGGTATTATGCTTTATCAAATGGATGTGAAGAGTGCTTTTCTTAACGGAGAAATCGAGGAAGAAGTGTATGTTATGCAGCCTCCAGGTTTTGAAGACCCAAAGAAACCCGACATGGTGTACAGGTTACATAAGGCTCTGTATGGGTTGAAGCAAGCACCTCGTACTTGGTACGACACCTTGAAGGATTTTCTTCTGAAGAAAGGCTTCAAACCAGGAACCACTGATCCAACTCTTTTCACTCGATCTTATAATGGTGATTTGTTTGTATGTCAAATATATGTAGATGATATCATTTTTGGATGCACTAACACTGAAATCAGCGAAGAATTTGCCACTATGATGTCGAAGAAATATGAAATGTCTATGATGGGTGAACTGAAGTTCTTTCTTGGACTTCAAATCCGTCAACAGAAAAATGGCACCTTTATTTCTCAAGAAAAATATCTCAAGGATTGCCTGAAGAAGTTTGGTCTTACTGAATGCAAAACAATCAAGACGCCAATGCCTACCAATGGCTTCTTAGATGCAGATGAGAAGGGGAAAGCCTTCGACCAGAAGAAGTATCGGTCTATGATTGGATATCTTTTATATCTTTGTGCATCTAGACCTGACATTATGCTTTCAGTTTGTATTTGTGCTCGCTTTCAGGAAAATCCAAAGGAATCACATCATACTGCCGTAAAGAGAATTCTTCGTTATCTTTCTCACACACCTACCTTGGGGTTGTGGTATCCCAAGGGTACTCAGTTTGATCTTATTGGCTATTCTGACTCAGACTGGGCTGGTGATCGTGTGGATAGGAAATCAACTTCAGGGACTTGTCATTTCCTTGGAAGATCACTTGTGTGTTGGGCTTCGAAGAAGCAAAACTGCATTTCAATATCTACTGCTGAAGCTGAATACATTGCAGCTGGGTCATGTTGTACCCAGATTCTATGGCTGAAGCAAACGCTGAAGGATTATGGTATTCATGTGAAGAAAATTCCTCTCCTATGTGATAATGAGAGTGCAATCAAAATTGCTTACAATCCTGTACAGCACTCTCGCACGAAGCATATTGATATTCGCCATCATTTTCTTCGTGATCATGTTCAGCGTGAAGATATTGTCATTAGTCATGTCAGAACAGAAGATCAACTGGCAGACATTTTCACGAAACCATTGGATGAGAAAAGGTTCTGTACTTTAAGGTGTGAGCTCAATATATTGGACTCACGACATGTACTGTAAGACTGAAGTTTTTTTATTTACTTCGTAGCTTATCTATTTAGTTTCGTTGTTTGTTTTTAAGCTTCGTTTTCTTCCTTTTAGTTTCGTTTGGTTTTTGTCCTCTATGCTTATCACCTTTTGCTTCGTTTGATTTTTCTTCAAGGTGATAAGTTTCGGACCCTACTCCTTCTATTCTTTTTCGTTCTTCTCTATCTGTCCAAAATGGTTGAGCACAATTGACACGGCAAGTATTTTGCTTCGAACGTCATTGAGTTCCGAAGCAAATGCTTCCAACTTTCATCGAAGTTTTTTTTTCTCATGTCGAGGACTTATTCTTCGGTGGTTGAGATCCCGTCAAATCCGGGTCGTTGAGATTTTCTCGCGATTCGCCACGAAATCCTCGCCGTAGAATCCGGAGAGACAGGCGCTGGGGGCCGTTCGATCTGATCTGACAACTCCTGTCAGACCGTCCTATATAAGGCATCCCCACCCCAGCGAAGCCAACCTCATCTCATTCGTGTCTCCCCGGAACCCTATCTCTCCCGAGCGCCGCCGAGCTCCTCGTCCCCGTCGCCGTTCTCGCCGCTTAGCTGCCGGAAGAGCGCCGCCGTGGACTTCACGCCGTCGACGAGCACGTCTTCCCCGCTCATCGCCGTCGTAGAAGCTTGACGCCACCGAGTTAGGGTACGCCAAGCCTTTATCCAATCTCCATTCCCTCCGTTTGTCTGTTCCAGATTGGATCCAAGTTCTTAGTTCATTTGTTTTTGGTTGATTTCATTAGGTTTCCTTGATCCGTTGGATCGTTGCTCTGTTGGGAAACCTGTTTCTGCTAGTCAAGGTTTTCATCTCGATTCAGGTTAGAACTTAGGGTTAGAACTCATCTGTTCTGCGTTAGGGTTTCAACTCAACTTGTGTGAGATTGAGTCTAGCTCAGAACAGACCAGAAACTCTACCCCAAATTCTTTACTGAATCTCTTGTCAAAAGTCTTTGATCGAAACTTTTGTTGGTGCTCATTCCATACTCGTCTTTTTCCTTCGCTACCCTTGTGCTTCTTTCACAGGATGTCTGCGGAGTTAGAATTCGGCAATGAGTCACCAAACCTTGATCACATCAACGAAGCAGAACAGACTGCTCCGAAGAAGAAAGGAGGAAGAACGAAGGAAAAGAACAACGCCAGAGGCATCCCTGAATCAATTCGGCTTGCTCTGGGTTATGACACACCTCCAGATGAGACCAAGGAGCAGCGCAAGAACCGATTGCAAAACATTCGCCGGTACTGGGCAGTTCGTTCGTACAAGTACAAGAGTATTCCCACCTGGAAGTGGACCATGCAGTTCGCCTTCAGTCCACCATATCGATATACTTCAACCATGTGTAGTCAGTACACTGAAGAAAATCGTCACTTGTACTACCCAGTTCCACCGAAGCTTCCTCACCCCAACACCCTCAAGACACCTGATGACTATCAAGAAGAACAAGAACGTTTGAGAATTGCAGCTGAAGCCAAAAGGCTGAAAGAAGAGAAGAAAGCAGCCAAGCTGGTCGAAGCTCAAGCCCAAGGTGATGGGCCTAGCAAGAAGAAGAAGAAACTGAATAAGAAATCTGCTTCACCACCCCACGCCACCACTGAAGATGAAGAACATGCCAGATTAGAGCAAGCTGCTCTGGAAGACTCCATCATGGATGAATCCAATGCAGCTGATGACGAATCAGAAGTCGAAGCTGATGATGAATCAGAGGATTCTGCTCCCGCCAAGAAGCAAAAACTTAAGATCCCGCTGAAGAAGAAGCCAGGAGAAAAACCTGATGCTAGGGTCAAGCCTTCTGCTCGCCCCAATATTGACCTCTCTAATCTAGTGGTCTCGAAGCCCTTGGCCTCCAAGCCACCGGCTGACGCCCCTGAAGAAGAGAGAAGATCCAAACAGAAGCAAGACCTCGACAAGAGACAGCCTGCAAAGGTTTCAGCCCCACCGAAGCCCAAGCAGTCTGCTGCATCAAAGCCTTCAGTGAAGCACAAGCTCACTGAAGAAAAATTGAGAGAAAAAGACCTCGAAGAGGCACTTGAGCGCAATATCGCTGCCCGAAGCGCAGCCGCCAAGAAGAAGGCCGAGGAAGATGCTGCTAGGCAGCAAAGGGATTTAGATGCTGCCAAGATTGCTGCTGAGAAGGCTGCGACGAAGCGAAAGCTCGCCGAAGCCGCAAAGAATGAAGAGAAGGCAGCAGCTGAAGCTAAACAGCTTGCTGATACTGAAGCTAAACGCAAGGCTTCGTTAGAAAGCCTCAGGACAAAGAAAGCAGAAAAAGCTGCTAGGGCAAGCCAGAAGAAGCCCGTGGTCGATATGTCTCCCTCAGCCATTCCATCGAAGCAGAAAGGCATATCCTTGCCTGAAGCTCAAGCTGAAGCTGATCCTTAGAGTGACCAACCATTCCCTGACCCTCGTGAAGAAGAACTCTGGGATCAGTTGGGCATCACTGAAGCCCTTTGGGAGAAGTGTGCTGCTGAAGATCCAGAAGCTTTTGATGTTGGAGAAATCTACATCTCCAAATCTATTGAAGCAATGATCACCACCATGATCAGTCATCTGAAGGATTTGCATTCCAGAGATAGGGCTGAAATGAAAAAGATGCACAACTATCAGAAGAGAGTTGAATCTGAACCTGAAGAAGAGTTCAAACAGCACGCCTTGGGATTGCTTCAACGAGTGACTGAAGTCAATTCCACCACCAAAGATAATATCAAAATCTTCAAAGGCAGAGTCAAGGCTGATGTAGATGACATGGTGAAGACCCATAATGCATCCATTGTGGAGAGAGAGTCCAGGAAACGTAAAGCTTCGCCTGAAGCTGAACGTGTTGTTGCACCATCTCCTAAGCCTGCTGCAACTAAGGCCACAGGACCCTCACCAAAGAAGAAGACCACCAAGAGGCGCAAGGTTACTTTGGCCGAAGCCGCAGACATGGATACAAGTGATGAACGGTTACAGGATTCTCCTGAAGCAGTTCCCACCCCTGCACCGAAGCCAAAGCCGTCCAAGCCCACTCCAAAGCCTTCAGCCCCACCCACCAAGACTCCCACTCCTCCTCCTACAAGAACCACCCCCAAGCCAACTCCACCTCCAAGAGCTCCAACTCCCACTCCTACGCCTGTTCGAACAACCACTCCCATACCACCTCGTGTTCCCACACCCATTCCCCCTCGTGCCCCAACCCCCGAACCACAAAGGATTCCCACTCCACCTTCATCCCCTCCGCATGAAGCCAATGCTCCATCCCCAACCCACTCCAGAACACATGTTTCCCGAGACTTTTCCCCCGCCAGAACTGTTCAAGAGTCTGCAGCCCATGTGCCCGACACTGAAGCACATGATGACGAAGACGAACAAGTCCAGATTCTGAATCCATCGCAAGAGCAAGCGCTAGTAGTCGCTCAATCTTCTGGCCATTCCAGAGTCAATCCAATTGCTCCTCTGCAAAGGATTCGTGAGCGTTCTCGTCCATGCCAAGATACCCAGCTTGACTCCATCTACCCTCGTGAAACCTTTCCCATTTTCAAGGGTGCTGGTTGTTCTTCGAGGCATGGCCCGGAGTTTGACATGGACCAGCATAGGAAGAATCTTCGATTCTTTGGTGTCAGTCCATATGCGTCGGATCGAACTGCTGATGATCTTTGCTTTTGGATAGCAGAACAGCAAATCTTATACACCAAGGTCTTCTGTCAGCAAGGCGTCCTGTTTCGGCACAAGTTTTTGGACATGCGAAGTCTCTCAACTGCCTCATGCTTTCAGAATGTCCTCAAAACTATTGAAAACCAGAATTTGACTCGGCTGTTTGCATTGACCACACCCTTCAACTCCGAGCTCATCAAACAATTCTATGCAACACTTTATGTATCTGGTGAAGCTGATGATCCCAGCACATGGATATTGGAATGGATGATTCAAGGCAAAGTATTCAGAATGACTTCAGTTGAATTCATGGAAATTGTTAATATTCCAAGACACTCTGGTGTTCATGAAAAGATTCATACTGAGCCAGTTCTGTCTGAAGAAGTATTTGCAACTTTGCTGGACCCTGAAGCCACTGAAGGCCATATTCCCCAAAACATTCGCCCGAAGCATTTGAATTTCATTTCCAGGACTTGGTTTTATATCCTGTCCAACTCATTGATTCCTTTGAGTACTGCTTCGGAAGAATCAAATCTCTATCCTGAAACAAGGCATGCTATCATGAAGCTCACTCATGGTCTTCTATTTGACTTTGAAGACTGCTTCATCAGGAATATGGTTCTTGCAGCAGAGCTACCATTCACACTGAAACCTTATGCTCCTTGGCTGCAAGTTGTCTGTGATTATGGCAGGAATGAAGACTTTGTGGCTCGTCATCACCCGAAGCTTTTGACGCCCCCAGTGCGTGACTCTTTGGATCTGCTGAGGAAGCCCAATGATCCCTTTGCCAATTATGTTGGTGTTCGCCACGAAGTCAATGAGCGCAACTTATCAAAGAAGTTTCAGAAAGACTGCCATCACTTTGAAGTTAATCTTCGTTCGCAGCAAATGCTTGAAAACTACATTGAAGCAAATCAACGCCAGATGCAATGGCTTGCTAACGAGATAAATCGTGTTGGCAACATTGCTATGAACAACAATCAGTACCTGCATGTTCTGAAGCGTCATTCCTGGCAGGGCCTCCGACAGTTCAACTCAGTGAAAAGACTTCGTAAGCATCGCATCTTCAAAGAATATGACCATCTACGCCGAAACTTTTCACGTGATGACACTGTGGACCGCCCGACTCAGAAGATCCCTCCCCTGCACAAGCTTGATGAAGTCTTCTTCGTCAACGAACCTGAACCCATCAGGCCTGACACCGTCTTGGAGAATGACTCCATCACCTCCAAGGACGACGACGGCCTCGACGACAGCGACCTCGACATCAACCTCATCACTCAGAGTCGTCATGAAGCTGTTCCCGCATCTTCTTTCGAAGAAGAATCCTCGGGCGATGAGTCCTCGTCGAGCTCTGCTTCATCGGGTCCTCGGGGTGCTGATGCCACGCGTTAGATCTCTCAAACCTCCTCTCAACCTTTTGTCCAATCATTGACAAAAAGGGGGAGAATGAGGGCATCGATGAGTTAGTTCTGCATCGGGGAAAGGGTTTGCTTTTTTTGCTTCGTTTGGTTAAGTTACAACAAACATTCCATTCTTTTTCGATTGGGTTGTAACTTAAGTTTTACTTCGGTCATACTACTCTGTGATACGCCTAAGTTTTAATAACCACTTTGCTTGCAAGTATTGCTTCCTATCTTCTATCTTGCAAGTGGTTGTCTCTTTCTAAGTCATAGGTTATTGGAAGCAATTGCATTCATTCCTGGATATATACATCATCTAATGCAATTGTCTTCGCTAAGATATTATGTTTTACTCTCCACCGAAGAAATTCTTCTCAAGCATTAACTTCGATTATATAAATCTTCGATGCTTGCATTCAGGGGGAGCCAAAAACTTCATATCTTAGAGTTTGTCCCTTCACTTCACAAAATCTTCAATATCTTTTATCGATGCCTGTTTTGTCAACAATAGTCCAAAAAGGGAGAGATTGTAAGAGCAAAAGTTTCACCCCGTGTGTTTTGGATATTGTTGGACAAGACAGTAGAGGAACTAACAATGTTTTCTAGTGTAAACAGTTGTATAGCCTCCTGAAGGACAAGCTAAGTGATAAAGCTTCAGGGAAGTTCTTCAAGTTATCGAAGCATTACCCATGGAGCGAAGCTTAATCATGAAGGATGACCCCCAAAAGTGAAGGTGTCCTGAAGCTCTACTCATTGAAGGAAATGAAGAGGACGGCGCAAGACTTAGATGTTTTTGTGTAGTTCTTTTTCTGTTCTTTGAGTCATAGGACAAACCGTACTATCAAGAGGGGTATTTCGTTTGTGGACACCGAAGTCATTGAGAAATGCTCAGATCAAATCCACACCAAGTGAGAGCCTGAGTGAAGAAATCTCATGTGCACTAAGTTAAGTTTCGGTAGCAAAGACTTTGTTCTTGGGCTACTGAAGCCGAACTTAGTCCGTGAGTCAGCTTTACTTGTTCCTCAAGTAAAGTTGCGCAGTGATGACAAATCCGACCGTTGTGGACACGTGTCAAGCTGTCACCTCGGGTCAATTTGGTCATTCCGCACCTCGGGATCGCCAACTATAAATACGCCGCCCCCTCCTCCATTTGAAGTGGGCTGCTAAAAGATTATTCCTGAGAGAGATTGCAGAGAGCAACCCAAAACGCCACCGAAGCAAAACCCAAAATCCAGTTACTGAAACCTAAGTCCCATTGATCTGAGTAGATTAGAGATGACTTAGGTGGAAGCTTGCTAGCCTTTTTATCTTGGAGAACTGCAAGTCTCCTAGACGGTTAGAGAGTTGTTCTTCAGAGAGCGAAGAGTAATTGTCGCCTCGAAGTCCAGTTTGTCAAAGGTTTCGGTGATTTCCTCAATAATCAACCACGAGTGAAGAACTGATCAAGCTCAAGGAGTTTGGTGCAGTGGAGCAACGGACGGAGAGAGATTTGCTCCAGGTGTTCAATCACCAGTCCCTCCAACCAGACGTAGCGCTTTGCAGAGCGTGAACTGGTCGAACAAACATCGCCGAGTTCCAGTTCGTTTTACTTCAAGCATTTACCTTCAGTATTGCATTTGCTTCACTGTTATGCTTCAATGGGTTTTGATTCACCGCATTTAGTTTCTCTTCCAGTTTTACTTCGCTATTCCGCACTGCTTATGCTTCACTTCAATAGTTTCCGTAGAAAATTTGAAGTGATCATTCACCCCCTCCCCCTCTGATCACATACTTGGACTTTCACTATGCCTTTGAATAGGAAAGTAACATAGCAGCAGCATATGCCTAGTGCAACAGAATAATAAATACAGATAGGCGATATGAGGGAGAGGGGAAGTGGCTTTGCTTGCCTGGAAGCTCGACGGTAGAGGGGTACGATCGTCGTCGACGTAGCCGATCATAGGGGCATCGGCAGCGGTCGTCGGGACTACCGGACAATAAGACAGGGGGAGAAACAATAAATACACGGCAATAATAGCAATACAAATACAAGACATGGAAAATACGTAGCACACTATGTTCTAACGCAAAGCAAGGTGTATTACTCAGAGCGAGAATTCATTCGGGGATGGATCACCGGTACCGGTTGATTACCGGACAGATGACCCGAAGGGGAAGGTTCCATGTCTGCAGTGTTAGAGACATCTGACAGACATGTGGATACTGTATCCGTGATCGTTGATCCATTTTGGACAACTTTCACGTTCAGAACAATTTCATCCGGAAGGTTTTACCGACACCGGGAATTACCGGCCGGATTCACCGGAGGAGGGGGAGGTTCCACGTTCGGTATTTTGGAGGGGTGTGGTGGGCATACAGATGGTGTACTCGTATCCGTGGTATTCTTTTGATCAACTTTGATGTATAAAACATTTTCATCGGAGTTACAGTTTAAAAGATATTAAATTTCAAATTTTAATCATTTTAAATTAATTTCTGAATTTTCTTTCATCATTTAAATAGAAACATTATACAAACAGTACCACTGACATGGGGGACCCACATGTCAGCCTCTATAGTTTTATTAATTTATTTTATTTAATTAAATAGGGCATGGGCCCACATGTCATACCCTAGCATTTAAATAAATCCTTATATTTATTTAATAGGAAGTGGGGCCAACTTGTCATTGCCTCATTTGGGGTTCCACCGATATTTTACTAAGTCTGGGATTTTGCGGTCTTAAGCATCCATTAGCACATTCGGAAGGCTACAGTTTAGGGTTCTACTCCTCTGATGAATTTGTATCCTATACCGATCTTCATCAGTTGTCAGTGATCTCGAAACCGGTACGGGTGGCATTCCTAGTACAACCCATTTACTTAATTAAAACTCGGACCAAAAAGTACTACTTAACACAAATTTCCAGAATCTGTTAAAGTTGGTGTTTTGTGATTTTCGTAGGAATTTATCTATGCATCGAATAGAGTTGGTCCAATGGAACAAATTGGAGCTTGTTAGGTGTACAACCATCCCACATAATTTTATCCAGGTTTAAATTGTGTTTGCCCATATTTTACTGTTGTCCAAAGTAGTATCCAGCATCAGTTTTTTTGGCACTTAGCAAAATTCAGTGAATCTTCAGTAGACGCACAGGGAAAGCAGCAGCAACCTCGCAAAAAGAAAGCAGCCCAGCAGCGGCGGTAGTGCACACGGTGGCGAGCAGCAGCGCGGCCGCGGGCGAGCGCACTGGTCACGGCCGGCGACGGCGGCCGGAGCTAGCCGGCGACAGAGCTAGCCGGGGGTGCCCTCTCCACGCACACACACAACCCACACACACACACACACACATCAACACAGCCACGGCCTAGGCCTTGGCCATGGCATGCACCACACACACACACTCCACGCACACACACGCATGGCCCTCGCGATGGCCGTGGCCAGGGCACGACCTTGTGCCAGGGAGTCACGGCAAGAGCGCGGGTGAGGCGTCCACGGCGACCTGGGAGACGGGGAGGGAGCGGCGCGCTCACTGGGAGGCTGGAGGGCGGGGCGGTGGTTGAGGAGGGCGAGGCGACGAGCTCGAGCGGGGCGGCCGGAGGGCGCGGTGGAGGAGGAGCGGCGCGGACCTCCTGGGGTGGAAGGAGGCGGCGTCCCGAAGGGGGGCGGGGCAGCGGGGGACCAGGACTGCCGGATTTGGCAGGGCCGGCGGCGGCCGGAGGGAGGGGGAGGTCGCCGGTCCTCTCCAGATCGGGATGGCGAACGAGGGGGTCGGGGGAAGGGTGCGAACCGAGCGAGAGAGAGATATGCGTTGACGGGGTGGGGTTGCTCGGGCCTCTGTCTAGGCCACGTTGGCAGAGGGGGTTGGGTGGGTTGGGCCCGCTGGGCTATATCGCCTAGGGTGAGGGATATCTATTTTTCATTTTCCTTTTTTTTATTCTGGTCTTTTATTGTTTTATTTAATTTGGCTAGCAATTGACTAATACAAAATATGCAATTTGTACCATTAATCATATTAGATATAAACCACTGCTACAAGAAGTTTGGACCACAACTAAAATCATTGGGATTTTATTTAATTCACAATTTATTAAACGGAGCTATCTTGCTACTGTTTTATTTTGTTTTAGCTATCGAATGATTTTTGCCGAAGGTGAACCTTGTTCCTATATTTGTGTTGCACCATAGGGATTTGCCACAAAAAGGTTGGGGATTTAATAAAATTATTTGCTATTTATTTATGAGTTGCAACCGACTTAAGGTGACTTTTAGCTGCTGCTTGGAATTTTTTGATTTATTTTAGAGCTCAATAAATTCCAATGCACATATTACTTTGACCTACTAATTATCGTGCAATTACAAAATTGTTTGCAAGATTTTTGGGTGAACTTTATTTTCCACCTCGTTTTTTTAATTCCACCAAAAGAGAGACTTGAATGATGATTTGAATCAAAGATTTAGTGAGACAAGTTTAAGCAAGGTGATTTGTCATTAACACAAAGGGTTACTGTAGCATGACACTGGGGTTGTTACACGGTCATAAGCGGTCTTTCAAACACGCCATGGAGTCAATCCTTGAGGAGGACCCTCCCTCTGCTGATGAGTTGTCGGTGGACCCCGCTGGTGCTTCCCCTACCTCGGCGGTGTGCTTGAATAAACCTAGTTGGGTGGGCTCCCCTTCTTTGTCTGACGTGGTCGACTCCCCTCCCCGCTCCCCTGCCCCGCCTGCTGATGGTCCTCCCCAATCGCGGAGGCGCAAGACGGTGCGCAAAACCTCAGCCAGATCCAAAGCTAGGTCTGCGGAGGTCGCGGCCCTCTCCAAGTCCTCCCAAGCGGATATCTGTCGCAACCTGGAGCCAGCCATGGGGAGGTTGGGGACGACCTGCTCGCTTCTCCTTCGGGCCCGTCTCGTGATGTCAAGACTCCTGTGTCCACTGCCAGGAAGAGCAAACGGGGAGGTGGCGGTGGGCTCTCTGTTCTCCATAGGGCGGAGCGATTGAAGGCGGCGCGGGACGCCTCTGCTGGTGGCTCGCCTTAGTCTCCGATCGGTACGTGCACTTCCATTCCCCCCCCCCTTCGGTTTCTCCTTCGGTTTTGGCCTCTCCTATTCGTGTGGTTTTGTCGTCTCGTTCTGATTCGCATTTTATTACTATGGCCACTGATTCGGGTATTTCTCTTGGGAATCTTGGGGTCTCACCCCGATTTGTTCTTTCGATTCTCCGAGCTAATGAAATTGCTCGGGTCGCCATTGCTAAGGCGTGTGCTTCCTCTGTGGCTGCGGCCACACCGTCAGACGTTAATACCCCAGCTGGTGGTCAACCTTCGGGCCTCTCGCGCGATTTGGGTGGTGGCCCATCTCGCAAGCGTGCTGTTAAAATTTCTTCTTGTCCGGTACCGCGCAGGACAAGCCTCCGCATTAAAAATCTCTCTAAATGAATAAGCTCATCTGGAACATTCGTGGGATCGGGGCTAGGGGGCTCCGAGACCAACTTCGTGATTATATTAGGCTCCATTCTGTTAATCTCATCTGTTTGCTCGAAACTAAAAAGGAATCCTTTTCGTTGCCTGAGCTGGATGCACTTGGAGGTGCTGATTGTTTTGCTTGGAAGTGGCTGCCGGCCATGGGGTCGGCTAGGGGCATCCTGGTTGGGGCTTCTCTTGATGATTTTGATGTGGGCTTGGTTACTACTGGCACCTTCTTCCTTAGTCTGGAGCTCACCTGTTTATCTTCCCGCATCTCTTGGGAACTCATTGTGGTTTATGGTCCTTCTGATCATGCTCGTACCCCAGAGTTCCTGGCGGAGCTATCTGCTAAACTTGCATTTTCTTCCCTCCCGACCGCGATTGGTGGGGATTTTAACCTGCTCAGACACCCTTCGGAGAAAAACAATGCGAACTTCTGTTGGTCTAGGGCGACGATGTTTAATTCTTTTATTGCGAATGAGGCCCTCCGTGAAATCCCTCGGGTGGGCGCGAGGTTCACTTGGTCCAATCACCAAATCTGCCCTACTCGTTTCGTGCTTGATCGGGTTCTCGTCTCCTCTGTGTGGGATGGCCTATTCCCTGGGATCTCTCTCTGTGCTCTTCCGCACGTAGGATCGGACCATACCCCGCTGCTTATGTCCTCTTTGTCCGCTATTTCGGCTAGACCCAAGTTCTTTCGCTTTGATTCCTCTTGGCTGTTGGTGGACGGCTTTGTTCCCGCGGTTACCGCTAAAATCCTCTCGCTTTTCACCGATGGCCACCGGTATTTCGGCCCCCTCGATGACTGGAGATACTCTGCGTGGATCCTTCGTCAATTCCTCCGTGGTTGGTCATCTAACCGGGCGGCGGCTGATCGGCGCGCTAAAGTGTCGATCATGAATCAAACTTCCACTCTTGATGGACTTGCAGACTCGGTGGGTTTGGACGCCAGTGGCTGGGAGCAGCGGTACGCCTTGGAGGAAGCCCTTGTGGATCTCCATGATCTGGAGGAGGCCTACTGGCGGCAGAGGGGGCAGATCTCGTGGACTCTGAAAGGCGACCGGCTGACTATTTATTTCATCGTCATTGCTAATGGGCGGCGTCGACGCTATCTTATTAACCGTCTCATCATTGATAATGTTGCGGCTGACGACCCGGCCATTATCAAAGACCATATTCTTTCCTTCTTCTCCTCTTTGTTGGGCGCTAAGCCTGAGACTGCTGTCTCGATCTCCCCTGCGTTGTGGAGCCTCTCGCCTGCTGTCACAGCAGAGGAAAACAGGGGACCTGTTGATCCCTCTTTCCTGTGAGGAAATAGATGCCGCGGTGTTCGCATCTAATGCTAATTCTGGATTGGGCCCGGATGGTTTTTCCAACGCGTTTTTCCATAAGTTTTGGGAGGTTTTGCGGCACCTGGTCTATGTTATCATCCAGGGTTTTTGTTTGGGCACGGTTGACATTTCCCGTTTGAACTATGTTGTTATGTCCCTTATCCCAAAAGTGAAGGGGGCGGACTCTATCAGGCAATTCAGGCCGATTGCTCTCGTTAATAATATTGCCAAGTTCCCTGCCAAGGCCTTTGTGGCGAGGCTTTCCCCGGTCGCGCATAGGATTATTGCCCCTACCCAATCGGCTTTCATTAAAGATCGGTTCATCCTTGATGGCATTGTGGTGCTGCACGAGCTCATTCATGATCTCAAGCGCCATAAGACCAATGCTATTATTCTTAAGCTGGATTTTGAGAAGGCGTACGACTCTGTGAGTTGGTCTTTTCTGCGCGTTGTTCTGCTTTCTCGAGGCTTTGACGGTGCCTATGTGCATCGGATCATGCAGCTAGTTGGTGGTGGACACACTACGGTTTCCGTTAATGGGGTTCCTACCCAATTCTTCCCCAATGGTAGAGGTCTCCGGCAAGGGGATCCTATCTCTCCTTTGCTTTTCAATTTTGTTGCGGATGTGCTTCCGTGTATCCTTGGCCAGGCGGTTGTTAACAACCACCTCTCTTCGGTGGCCTCTAACCTGGTGCCGAATGGGGTCACCCACCTTCAGTATGCGGACGACACCATCATCCTGATCTAGAATACGAAGCTGGGGCTCCTCAACCTTAAGTTTCTCTTGCTTTGTTTTGAAGCCATGTCTGGGCTTAAGATAAATTTTGCTAAGAGCGAACTCTTGGCGTTAGGATGCTCGGTCCAGGAGGCCCAACGGGTTGCGCACTTGATGAACTGCCAACTGGAGGCGTTCCCCTTAAAGTATCTGGGCATCCCTATTTCCCCGTCCTCCATCTCATCTAAAGATCTGGCCCCTGTCATTCTCAAAGTCGGTAATCGGGTGATGCCCTGGAGAGGCCGTAATCACTCGCAGGCTGCGAAAGTTTGCCTGATTAATGCGTGCCTATCCTCCCTCCCGATGTACACGATGGGTTTTTATAGGTTCCCGAACATCTCCCATGCTGAGATTGACTCGCACAAGCGCAATTTCTTCTGGAACGCGGCTGACAACAAGCGCAAATATCGCATGCTGAAATGGAAGTTGATTTGCCGCCCTAAAAAGGTTGGTGGCCTGGGCATCCTTAACACCTCCATCATGAATGAGTGCCTCATGGTTAAATGGTGGTGGCGCATTGCATTAGTCATGAAGGACTCGGCCCCCAAACCTCTATGTTTCAAATGCTTGGAGGGCAAATACTTTCCGCGTTCTTCCCCGTTCATGGCTTCGGGGATGGGTGGTTCCCAGTTTTGGCGCTCCATCTGCAAAGTGTGTGACACGTTCCTGGCCCACGCCAAGTTTTTGGTCCGCAATGGGAAATCGATTCGCTTCTGGCGTGATCTCTGGCACCCGGAGGGACGGTTGTCCTCGCTTTTCCCTGTTCTGCTTTCTTACGTTGCTTCCCCGGATATCTCTATCGCGGATCTCGCGGCAAACAACTGGGATTTGCAATTTCGGCGTTCTCTGTCTCTTGCTGAACTTGATGATTGGCATCGCTTGGTTGGTCTGCTCCCGGTGCTCTCGGACGAGGAGGATGTTATTTCTTGGCCTCTTACTGCCTCGTCCACCTTCTCTGTTAAATCTTTGTACTCCTTGCTTGTGGGCGGGCAGTGCTCGGGCCGGTTTTCCCCGATTTGGCGTGCTAAGGTGCCCCCTAAGATTAAGATCTTTATGTGGCAAGCATTCCGGGGAAAACTTTCAGCCTCGGATCAAATTTTCAAGTAGAAGGGTATTGCCTCGGATGCTTGCTGTCTCTGTCAGCTCCCTGAAGATACAGGGCACATCTTTTTCCATTGTCATTTGGTCGTTTTCTTTTGGAGTTGTGTACACTCCTGGCTTGGTACCTCTTGGCAACCGTCATCGTTCGATGACGTGCGTGTCTTCTCGTCGTATTTTTTGGACTGTGTTTCCGTCTTTGTGTTGGACTCTCTGGACAGTTCGCAACAAGTTTACCATCGAAAAGGCATTCCCTAGATGCCCTGTTGGCTGTCTTTTCAAATCGGTTGCGTTTCTCCAGAGCTGGACCCCGCTGCTTAAACCTGGTGATGAAGAGGAGATGAAGGGAGTCATCAACGTCTTCCACTGCGTCTCCTGTGGCTTCTCCTTAAGTTATCTTCGTTGCTGCGCCTGTTGCGCTGGTTTCGCCTGCTTTTGGCTTAGTTATAGTGGGTCAGCCTGTTATTACCTGTTTGGCTCGTTGATGGTGGCCCGTGGGCCGGTTATTGTACTATAACTTTCGTACTCGTTTCCGTACTCTTGCTGTTGTACCGAATGTTGCCTGTTGACTTTATTTATAAAGTTGAGACTAGCCTATTATCTAAAAAAATTAGTGAGGTAGATCTCGTTTATGAACTGGATAAGCTGGACTCTGAGACCGATCACCCTATGGATTGGGGCAGGGCGGATGTAGAGCGCCCTTGTGGTCCATGAGTGGTGAGTTGTTGGTGTATATAATGGACAATCTGGTCCGTTGGCTGACTTGTTATGACATGAGCAAACCTGGTTGCGTTGAGCGGTCTGGGCTCTCTTCCGATCAATGGGGAGACGTGTGCAGAAGCTTGGGTGGTTGTTTCGATCGGAGATGAAAGAGAACATCTCGGTTTTAATGCAGTGGGACGACAAGTTGTCATATAGCCATCCCATGGAGTCGACGACGAAGTTGAAGTTGTCGAATATGAATTCTTCCCTGACATGAAGACGTCCGGGGATGATGAAGATCCAAACTGGGTTCAGTCTTCAGCACTCGACCCCCTACCTAGCGCGCCAACTATCAGGAGAGAAATTCAGCAGATATATCGATAGGATGGTGCGAGTCGTTGAAAGTACTAGAGAGGAGAACTTGTTCGAATTATGTGTCCTGCAATTATATTCAAATCACTGGAATTACTATAATATTCGGAATACCTCATTATGGAATTATACATGTATTTATGCATGGAATTACTTTACATGTTTATTATGGAATATTACTTTGCTGGAACATACTTAAGAAAATATACTTAAAGCCGGTACGGCTATACTGGAACATAATGTATATGGATATGTTGAAATTATACCCGGGAACAGTATAGAGTGGATGCCAGGTTGTCCATAGGACTGGCTCTATGAATTGTTAAGCCCGCGAGGTTGATTTTGTACTCAAACTCGGCGTGTGACTCACACACGCGTGTATGAGACCTAATTGATTAACGGTATTTGGACTCGGGAACTGACTGTTAATTATTGTGGTTGGTTTAACAAGCCACGAGTCCTAACTGAAAACAAATTGAAATATCTAGAACTTGGAGTCTATATATGATCTCATCTTTTAGCCTTAATATGTATTATGAGCGGCACCATTGGTAAAGCAGAGGAATAGACGATAGACCGTTTAGCTCCAAACTCTAAATTTCTAACATTGGTATCGAGGCTAGGTTTTGTCGTCACTTGTCGCTCCTGATCGCCGGCGCCGGTCAGCGGAAAAATTCTTGATTGCAAAGCAATCGATTCATGTCCGCCGCGTGTCTCTGATCAATCCAATCTACACTCTGCCGGAAGATCGTGATCCGTAATTCCGCTGCATACTCTGTCTCAAACTCAGAACACGTGAAGTCCAAACCAATCTGTTTGGATCGGTTGCTCCCAAATCGCTCCAGATCGATTTGCTTTCCGCCGCCGCATTACTCCGCCTGGAACCCTCCGTCAACCACCCGTTCAAATCGATCTCCTGCTGCCCGCGGAAGCTGCACTCCAGCCTACGTCGTGCTTCATGCAGTCCTCGCTGCCGCCGGCCGTCCATGCCGTCCGCTGAAGCCGATCGCTGCCGGTCGTCCACGCCGTACTCTGCTGCCAGGCCCCTGCTGACGATATAATCTTTGGCTGATTGGAATTGTTCAGGCACACAAGTTAATCGTTGACTGCTTGGAGTTGTTCAGGAACACAAGCTAGCGTTTGCTACTTGGAATTTGCTACTGCTCAACATCAAATGAACAAGTATAGATGGCTTTCCGTAGCGTTTTTGCTGAGTTGCTCAGGAACTACAAATTAGATGGCACAAATTACATTGCTTGGAAAGGAAAGATGATGTTTCTGCTTACAGCTGAGATTATTTAAACCTAATTACTTGAAAGCGCAGCTGCGCCGGTTAGTTGCTACGAGCGCATCCACTAACGGACAAACAAACATCATTAACAGAGAAATACATACACTGTTGATAGTGACAGCAGTAAAGACACGGATAGCCAGCGCCCCCGCGCTTGGGAAACCGATCGAGCAGACCTTCTCAAAAAAGAAAGTACAATCACGTGCGTTGTTTTATTTCTAAAATTGGAAAGGATAGATCCTCTTCCATCCTTGCGCTAGCTTGTACGTGCATTTATTAGTGATTTGAGAAAATTCAAAAAGCTATAACTTTTGAACCGGGTATCGAAATTCAGATCCGTTTTCACCATTGGGTTTATTACGACGAGTTCTTCAAAACTAGATCCTATATGGATAGGTTTCGACGAATTTTTATTTTTGAACAACTTTATGTCGTATGTAGGCAACTTTAGTGCTATAAGTAAGCAACTATCATAATAAACCAAGCAACTATTATAAAAAAATAAGCACATGTCCTAGAAAATCAACCATATTACTAAAAACACAATGCAAAAAATAGTCCGAGCAAACCACGTACTTGTCCTAATAAAACCAATCAACTATTATAACAAATCAAGTCATTGTCCTAATTCCTAACAAAATTAAGCAACTGTCCTAACAAAACCAAGCAATTTTCCTAGCAAATTCATGCAACTACATTATCAAATCACACAATGCACAATGTTCTAGAAAACTAAGCAACTGGCCTAACAAAATGAAGCAACTATCATAATAAACAAAGCAACCGTCCTAACAAAATCAAGCAACTTCCCTAGCAAATCCATGCAACTATATTATCAAATCTCATAATGCATAATGTCCTAGAAACTAATCAACTGTCCTAACTGAACCAAGCAACTATCATAACAAATCAAGCGACTATCATAACAAACCAAGCAACTATCTAAACAAAAAAACAACTTTCATAACAAAACTAAGCAACTGTCTAAACAAAACTAAGCAACTGTCATAACAAACCAAGCAACTGTCTTAATAAAATCAAGCAATTATCATAATAAAACCGAGCAACTACATTACCATATTTGATGGAGAAAATATCTCTCGTGTATCAATCCTCCTTTCTCTCCAAAGATTTTGTACGAATTTAATGGAAAAAAAAGGTGTCATCAAATACGTTGTCATCACCAAAGTTACCCACGATGATGTTTACTTACCTATATACAATGAAAATGATTTGCCATCATTTGTACATGGTCTATGAAATACTTGCCTGATAAATTCATTAATATATGTAGTGTACGAAAGTTGCTTCTGTTTATCACTAAAGTTGCCTCACTTTTGCACCATAGTTGCTTGTTTTTTTTAAATCATGGAAACATGTTCATATCGGATCTACTTTTGAAGGTCTCGAAAACTAACGGTGAAAACGGATCTTCGTTTCGATACTCGATTCAAAAGTTATAGCTTTTTGAAGAAAAAAATTTGAAACGAATTAATGTGTGACGTCATTCCATGCATGCACATGCTGCACGCTGTACTCCTCATCCGCTTGCACCAGCGCTGTCTTTACTGCTGTCACTATCAACAGTGTATGTATTTCTCTGTTAATGATATTTGTTTGTCCGCTAGTGGATGCGCTTGTAGCAACTAATCGGCGCAGCTGCGCTTTCAAGTAATTAGGTATTTAAAAACGTGTGTATGTGCCAATGGCTTACTTCAGAATCTAGACCACGGAGGAAGAATACTCTACACACGGACCCCGGCCCCTCCTGCAGTGCCCGCTCGTCCGTACACTCGACTAATCCTCCGCCTTGATGAGGTTGCCGCTGCACCAAGATCATCACTCAACGACTTAACAAGCTGAACAAGCTAGCTGCTCGGAAACTGTATGTTATGGCCATGTGTGTTGTCTTTCATCAAACCAGCTGCACGGCCAACTGATCGGACGGAATATCAACATACACCTGTGCAGAAGCACGTACTATGAGAGAACGGATGGATATTATGAATCCTATCTTTTTTTTTCAATTAAATGATTGATTAGCGGACTAACTTATTTTGTTGACAATTTCACTACATGTAAATCATAGCAAGGAAAGGCTTTCTACTTCTTGGAAAAGATATTTTGGAGGACTTTGGCTCCTCAATGCGTGGACGTACTGCACCAAGCAAATGATTACATTAAAAAATGCTATGGCGGAAATATTATGAGGAAAATTATACACAACCTGGAAAGGGGTTCCAAAGAATTGCTATTATTGAGCATCACCTGTGAATGCAGGAAGATTGGACTCACTCCGAGAACGAGGAAATTTGATCTTCATTTGACGGTACGTTGAATGTTAATGTGTATTCACAATGTTTATTTACTTGCTGCTACTTTTGAAAGTAGTTTTTTTTAGATAAAGGGCTTTATTACTCAAACGTTTAAGTAAGTACACCCAGCTCTGCATAACTAAGATGCACACAGCCGCAAGTCACCAAACCAGAAAAACATAAGAGAGCCTCCGAAAAGTTACAAAGAAGAACTATCGCCACTCAAGGTAGCTCTATGTGTAAGTCACGCGGCCACCCATGTTGGATAAAAATATCCCTCGCCACCGCTTCCTGTCGTGCACACGCCTCCATAAAAAGGCCTCGATATTCCACCCGTTGTAAGATGGACCACGAACGGAGAATACCCGTGCATCGATATAGAACCTGCAAACAAGTGAAATTTTTATCAGAAAAGATCATGTCATTTCTACATAGCCAGAGCGACCATATTACGACGAGCGCTCCTACCCTAATAATGGTTTTAATCTTACGATCTATCCCGTTCAGCCAATTGCCAAAGATATTGGCAACAGATGTGGGTTGATATAAGTTTGAAACCATTTGGATAGCTGACCAAATAGAGTGTGCAACCTTACAGGTGAAGAATAGGTGTTTTATTGTCTCATCATGAGCACATGAAACACATTTCTTACTTCCTTTCCAATTGCGCTTGACAAGATTATCTTTCGTTAGAATGACACATTTTCGAAGATACCATGCAAAGACTTTAATCCTTAGAGGTATCTTCATTTGCCATATTTTATTATCATTATCGACTGGTATTTCAGGTTGGACAATCGTCCTATACATAGAATCCACAGAGAATTTTCCATTCCTATTGAGATTCCATCGAAACTCATCGTGACCTTGTGACAGTTGCACTACCGCTAACCGTTCAAGCAAGGCATTCCAAGATGTTAGTCTTGGACCGATTAAGTCTCTCCTGAATGCGACATTAGGGGGTGACTCTTGCATGACCGTGGCCAGCGTATCTCCCTTATGTCGCACAATGGTGTATAGGGCCGGGTATTGATCTCGGAGTGTGGCATTTCCTAGCCATATATCCTCCCAAAATCTTATCTCCGATCCATCCTTCATCTTGAAAACCCCAAAGCGATAAAAGTCTTTATTTGTCGCCATGAGACCGACCCAAAAATGTGAATCTCCAGGCTTCCATACCACCTGAGATAACGCTTTTGTGCCAATATATTTTCGCTTAAGGAGTGTTTGCCATACACCATCCGAAGTCAATAGCTTAAATAGCCACTTACCGAGGAGAGCAGAGTTCTTGACCTGGAGGTCATGGATACCCAACCCCCCTTGGTCCTTCGGACGGCAAACGACATTCCACTTGGTTAGTCGATATTTCTTCTTCTCGTTATCCCCTTGCCAAAAGAATCTCGATCGGAAATAATCCAATCTGTGTAAGACCCCTTTAGGTAGTGGAAAGAATGAAATCCTATACATTACCATGTTGGTTAAAACTGAATTTATGAGTACCAATCTTCCACCCAAGCAACTTCCCTTTCCAGCTAGCTAGTCTTTTTTGCAAACGTTCTTCGACGTGCTTCCATTGCGCATTAGTCAATCTCCTATAATGTATGGGTATCCCCAGATACTTAATAGGGAATTGACCTTGCTCGCATCCAAAAATCTCGGCATATCGAGCCACTACATCCTGGGCCTCGCCGAAACAAAACAATTCACTTTTATGGAAATTAATCTTCAATCCGGATAATTGTTCGAATGTTGATAATATTAATTTCAGATTCGCTGCTTTATCTAGATCATGATCCATAAATAGAATTGTCTCGTCTGCATATTGAAGGATAGATAGTCCCCCATCCACCAGGTGTGGGACTACTCCCTCAATTTGACCGTCTAGCTTGGCGCGTTCAATCATGATCGCTAACATATCAGCCACAATATTAAACAATATGGGCGATAGAGGATCACCTTGCCTTAATCCCTTTTTGATTTGGAAGAAGCGACCGATTTCGTCATTGACGTTCACGGCAACACTTCCTCCCGAAACACAACTATGGATCAAAGCACACCATTCCTCTGAAAAACCTTTCATTCTCAGAGTTTGTTGGAGGAACGACCACTTCACTTTATCATAAGCCTTTTCAAAGTCAATCTTGAAGATGACTCCGTTAAGCTTTTTAGTGTGCATCTCATGAACGGTCTCGTGTAAAACCACGACTCCGTCTAGGATATTCCTACCTTCCATAAAAGTCGTTTGTGTAGGTTTAACCACATGATCAGCCACCGAGTTTAATCTAATGGTTGCAGTCTTCGTGAAAATTTTGAAGCTTACGTTAAGGAGGCATATTGGTCTATACTGTTGTATCCTTTCTGCCCCCAAAACCTTAGGCAACAAAACAATTTCCCCGAAGTTAAGATGAAACGATTCAAGTTGTCCCACATGCCAACATTGGAACAACTCAATCAGGTCCGTCTTAATAGCATCCCAAAAGTGTTGATAGAACTCGGCAGGAAAGCCATCTGGCCCAGGAGCCTTATTATGCTCCATTTGGAAGACCGCCTTTTTAATCTCCTCTTCTGTGAAGGGTGAATTTAAAAAGGTATTCTCCTCATTAGAGACCTGGGGTATGTCTTCCGTCCGAGACTCATCCATGGACAAGATATCTTCAGCTGGAGTGTCGAACAACCTTTTATAATAGCTTGTGATATAAGCCTTAAGTTGTTCCTGACCTTCAATCATTCCTTCATCTTGGTTGAGAGCATGGATACTCTTCTTCCGATGTCTGCCATTGGCAACATTCTGGAAATATTTCGTATTCTCATCTCCCTTCAGAATGAGGTTAGATTTTGATCTTTGGTACCATCTAAGCTCTTCCTCCCGCGGCATTCATGCCACCTCCGCATTGGATTGACTTTTGAGATCAATCTCTTGTTGTATTAACACTCGTGTTTCTGCCGCGCGGTCAAGCTCGTCAATGATGGTACACAAACGCTCCTTTTCTTTTTTTAGGATCCCGGTTGTGTGCCTGGCCCATCCACGAAGATATTTACGCAAATGAAATATTTTTGCGTTCCATCTTCGGATAGGACAATTACCCGAGACTGGAGCTGACCACACCCTTTTAACCATATCATCGAACCCATCACGCAGCAACCATCCCAGCTCAAATTTAAAGTCGTGTCGCGCATTTGGTTTCAATGTTCCGGTTGATAAGAGTAGAGGTGCATGATCCGATAGATCCTCTATACGTTCGAGGGCGCGTACTGTTACTAATGGGTATTTGTCTTCCCAATCAGTGCTCATCGGTACACGGTCCAATTTCTTGTATGTCGGTTCAGGTAGACTATTCGCCCAGGTGAATCGTCTACCTGTCATATGAACCTCTCTCAAGTCCAAACTATCAATGACAGTCATTGAACAAGAAAGGCCAATGACTATCGAATCTCCCTTTGCTTTTCTCATGTGGGAACCGTAGTAAATTAAAATCTCCACCTATTAGGATAGGATGTGGATCATTATCTGCTAGGTTCACCAGTTCACGTAGAAAAGCAGCCTTACGCTCCTCCTGAGCGGCACCATACACAGCAACTAGACTCCATATGAAACCATCAGCTTTTTTACGAATGTGGAATTTTATGTGAAATTACCCATTCGTATAAGCTAACACTTCCATGGAATCATAAAGTACGCCGAGTAAAATACCACCCGACCTACCGCGTGCAGGGATAGAGTGCCATATGAAATCCATGCCACATGACAGGCGATCTAGGACACTCACTGGAAAATCCCTCCTCCCGGTTTCCGAGATAGCCAAAAAATCCAATTTATGTTCCCGAACATATTGGGCAATATTCAAATGCTTAGCCAAGTCCCCAAGACCTCTGCTATTCATGAAGATGCCATTCATTGGGAAACAATTGGATATTTTTGCTGTTTCTCAAACTTCCTCACTTTTTTGTTCTTTTTGTCCTTGGCGGTTTTGGATTTACGGCCTGAAGCTTGAAGATCATAAAAGGATCCAAGATCTACCTCATCCAATCCCACCTCCGTCACCTCACCCACAAGATGCGATAGAAGTTGTCCATCAATAGTGGCATTCGCTTCTTCGTCATCTAACGGTGTGGTAACCGACCTACTAGATGCACATGGATGTACCTTTAATAGGTCATATTCCATATGCTTCAAAGCGTTGGTCGAGACAATTATATCATGTTCATTTTTTCCTATGTTGACGCCTACATTGGCTAAGTTTGAAGATATCTTAGATGAAGGATAGGAAAGAAATGAATTATGAACTTTGGACGTACCTGAAAGTGAAGGCTCGAAAAGCGCCGCCTTGCGCCTCATCGCCTTGGATAGCGCATGTTCGTCCGTCATAGACGATCCATCTGCTGCTACCGGGTGACGCATGCTACGCCTGAGAGGTGGTCTGGGCTGCTCCTCCCGCTCCGCGCCTTGTGTCACAACCAGGGTGGCCGGTGTTGGTGATGAAGAAGCCCCCCCCCCCGGCTAGCTGCGGCACTGCAGGAGGGGGTGGTGTTGGTGTCGATACCCCCTCGACCACAGCGCTAGCAGCCACGTGACCGCCTTCCACCGCGTCCTCCTGGCGCCCATCAGCAAAGGGCTCGATCGCCCGCTTCCCAGCCATGTGAACTGGCTCCGACTGAGAAATCGGCTGGAAGCTCGCAGCCCCGGCAGGCTCCCGGGTCGCTCCACTCCTCGAAGATGAGTTGGCTACGGCCAGCAGTTCTGGAGACTTGGCCATGGGAGTGCACACCTCATTTCTAGCATGGTCCGGTCAAGGTGCAGCCCCCACCCGCCCCACATATCTCAGGACGGGCAACTGTCTTAGGAGTCTTCGTTGGTTCCTCAACAGTGAAGGTATGGCATGGGCTGAGATGCGCCATGCGTGGTGGAGTCGTCGACTGTAATACGCCCCGGCTGTCAGGAGTCATATGGGCATGTTGCTCCTCGCCTTGCACCTCCCCCCCAGTCAACACGGGTAATGGCCCGGGGATCAAGGGGGCGATCTTTGCAGCAATCATATTGTTCAAGCCCCCCGACTGCTTCATCTACCTAACAAGCTCTTTGCCTCTGGGAGTCATCGGGTTAGGATTTATAGGCGTGATAGCCATCCCCTGGAGCAAGTAGTTCACAGAAGTGCCCTGGACCGAGCTTTGTCCCGAGTTCGAGTCTATGACCATGTCACTAACTCCTGCGTTTTCAGCTGATGGGATGTTTTTCCCCTTGCGCCCAGCCTCCTCTCTCCCTTCAGATCCTCTGTGTGCCAAGTCATCTTTATCTTTTCGCTTCCAAATTAGGGGAACAAACTCTGGGTCTGGAATGAATCCCGCATCCTCTCGACGGAAGGTGAATGCATAGCCCTTGAGGATCAAGACACCAGTCGCCTTGATATACGGTCCAAAGGAATCAACATTCTTAAAACAGTCATCCGCGACCATGCCAACCAGAATACGGCAAATACCTCGGCGTCGGAGAGCTAGCAAGTCCACATCGATGGTAGCACCGATAAGTGTGCCTACAGCCCACAGTCCTAAAAAATGTTTCATGTCGGGAGGGACTCCAGATACATGCACCCAAGTCTGATGCAGCTCCATGATCGGCTCCACCTCCACGGGTTTCCATTGACTGATCAGCAAACGAGTGTCTTGAGATGGGATTCCGAGAACAAGACCATCAATACGCAACAAATCTTCGATGGACGGGAAACTGAGAGTGAAGGAATCAGTCCCATTAGGCACCGCCTCCCATACCCAAGATGGGTTAGGGCATATGCGCGCCACCTGTGTCACCACCTGTGATGCAGTAGCCGGCACCCCCTCGACACTCACCAACGCCGTAGGTAATCCTTTGTTAAACAACTGCGGTTTGTGCACACTTGCCGGGAACAAGCTGAACATTTAATATATAGAATTAATTTTACGCAATTCATAGGTATTTTATCATAAGATTAATTTTTTCTCCATTCATTTTAAGTAATTTTAAATTTTATTAATAATATTTCTTCAAATATCCGAAGCTAGCCCATCTAATTGGCCGAGCTTCCTTTGCAGTCTGCACTAACACTTTTCACAAAATTAAAAAATCTTTGATTTTTTTAAATAATCATACATTTTAAAAATTGTTTGCAATTAAAAAATAATGATTATAATTATTTTATATAAATTTACACTAAAAAAGTTTATGTGTAAATAATTAAACACATTTAAATGCACCAATATTTTAATGTATTTTTAAAATATGAAATAATTAAATCCGTTTGCGCCTTTTATTAATATATAGAATTAATTTTACGTAATTCATAGGTATTTTATCATAAGATTAAAACTTTCTCCCTTTGTTTTAAGCAATCTATAATTTTATTAAATAATATTGCTTCAAATATCCCAAAATAAATGTTCACGTGATTTTAATTTTTTGCGTCATTCATTCGAAAATCCTACATGTATCTATTCACGAAAAAATGTACCCGCAAAAAGAACACACAAAAAGTGTACACGAGCTTTTATATTTTATATTATTTTAAATGTGTTTGCATCTTTTTTAAATATATAAAATTAATTTTACATAATTCATAGGTATTTTATCATAAGATTAAAATTTTCTCCTGTTGTTTTATGCAATCTTGAATTTTATTAAATAATATTGCTTCAAATATAAAAAAATGTTCACAGGATTTTAATTTTGTGTGTCATTCATTTCAAAATCCTACATATAGCTAACTGATGAAAAAGTGTACCCACGAAAAATTTAATGAAAAGTGTTCATATGTTTTAAATTTTTATATACGTTTGAACCTTTTTAAAATATATAAAGTTAATTTTACGTACATCATAGGTATTTTATCATAAGATTAAAATTTATTTCGTTGCAACGCACGGGCATTGTCCTAGTAATACTAAAGGGCATGTTTGATGCGCCTGAGGTTCAACCAAACGAAGTTTGAAAACACAACCCTCACACATTCTGGAGCCGGAGGAACGAGACATTACAGCCACGCCATCTGCTCCACAAGATAGAGCCAACCCAAAGCACTGCTAATTACCTGGCAACATCATCTTGGTACGAAGAAAAAAAATAGAAGAAAAAAAATGATTGCATTGGCAAATATCGAGAATGACACGACGGAGAGGAGATGTCAGTTCATCGTCGAAGAAAAAGGTGTGTTGGAAGTTTCTGTTGTAGGACACTTTGTGAAACTTCAATGAGAAGATATTTAATTCATTGTTCCATCTTGAAATTTATTGACTATATCATACTATCTGGCAAAGGAAGAGTGGAAATATTGCTCAATGATAAATTAGTGCCTTAAGAAATTTTGCACAATGGTCCTTCATGGTCCATTGGAAGTTGGCAACCCAAATTATTTATTTGATGAAGATAACTCCATACGGAGGAATACTTATAATGGGAACACGTGCTTGGAATTTATCTCTTATGTCATGACGACTTTGTCATATATCATTGAACTGAATCCAGTGGCTTATTAATTTTGGGATTCTAAACTTTAGTGGGAGGACTATGGAATTTTGAAGCAAATATAATGAGTACGTTCACTATATTTTTGTGTATATACTTCCGGTATTTTTGGACACTCCTACTTGAGGTGAATATATTTTATTCTATTCGTGATTGCACATGATATGGTTAGTTATATGTTGTACAATTTAAGTCGGAAGGACTTTATTGTAATACGAACATCTTATACTGAAGTAGAAAATCAGTTATCAAATGATTTAAATGTTTGAAAACTGGTTTTTGGGGGAAGTACACTTCAGGAATATTAATTGAAACTAATGTAAAGAGCACGGAATTATTCGCCATTGTGTTATGTCAAATACTCCACGGTTGAATGGAGGAATATAACTCTTGGTTATTATGTGGAGAAAAATTTCACACTAGTACTTGTTTAGTAAGTCATTATCTAGCACAGTCACTGTTTATATTTGGTGAACTGGAAGGAAATATATCTTTATAAGAAATTTTAATTACTACAGAGCATACACTAGGAATGTTTTAATGGTTATTATAGCAGATCAAAGGGTGTTTTCCATTTTATCTGGAAAAGAAAAATTTGTGGAAAGTAGGAACACAATTATTTTTATGATCAAGGGTGAAATTATTGACAATCGTACTGGAATATAATTTGGATCCCAAAGGAATTGAAACTACAAGTGAAACTCCCAACACTGGCATGTTTAAGGATAAGTAGGAGGAATTAACTTGGAATGTCATACCTGGATAATTGGTCTGTGTTTTTGGGGGAAGTCACTCTAAATTTTAGAGGAATAAATGAAGTCTCTTAAGAAGGCTTAACAAAATGGACGTGGCTCAGGAGCGCACGCGCACCCACTAGTCTACTTAAGCGGCCCTTCCTAATATGGAAAGGACTACTGCACGCGCTGTCGGATCGCTGAAAAATGAATTTTTTTGTCCCCCCGCCCTGGAGCGCACGCTAGAACATATCCATCCACTGCAAGTCGTGCATTTATGAGTGGTTTCAAAAAAAATTAAAAATCCATAACTTTTGATTCGAGTGTTAGAATTTAGATCCGTTTTCACCGTTGGGTTTTACGCGACGAGTTCTTCAAAACTAGATCCCATATGGATACGTTTCGATAAACTTTTTTTTGAGCAACTCTGTGTGGTATTAAGGCAACTTTAGTGCTATCAGTAAGCAACTCTTCTTGTTTGTCTAATATGGCTTTCTATCATCTTGGTTTGTGTAAAACCAAAACAACTGACCTAACAAAACTAAACACTGTCCTAGTAAACCAAGCAACTCTCATAACTAAATCAATCGATTGTCCTAATAAATCAAGAACATGTCCTAACAAAACTAAACAACTATCCTAACAAAACCAAGCAACTGACCTGGAAAATCCATGCAACTATATTATCAAAACACACAATGCATAATGTCTTAGCAAACCAAGCAACTGTCCTAACAAACCAAGCAACTATCTTAACAAAAAACAAACAACTTAAATAACAAAACCAGGCCACTGTCCTAACAAAAGAGAGCAACTGTGCTAACAAACTAAGCAACTGACCTAACAAACCAAGCAATTGTCCTAGTTAACCAAGAAACTGCCATAACAAAACCAATCGATTGTCTTAATAAATCAACAACTGTCCTAACAAAACTAAGCAACTATCCTAACAAAACCAAACAACTGTCCTGGCAAATCCATGCAACTATATTATGAAAACACACAATGCATAATGTCTTAGCAAACCAAGCAACCGTCCTAACAAATCAAGCAACTATCTTTACAAAAAAAAACTTCAATAACAAAACCAAGCAACTGTCCTAACAAAACAAAGCAACTGTACTAATAAACCAAGCAACTGGCCTAACAAACCAAGCAACTGCCATACAAAAACCAAGCAACTATCATAGCAAAAAGTTTCTTCTGTTTAGCACTATAGTTGCCTCATTTAGCATCAAAGTTGCTTGTTTTTAAAAAATCATCGAAACTTATTCATATGAGATCTAGTTTTGAAGATCTCGTCGTTAGAAACCTAACGGTGAAAACGGATCTTCGTTTCGATGTTTGGTTCAAAAGTTATAGCATTTTGAAAAAAAACGAAAACAGAATAAATGTGTGACATCAGCACATGAGTACGTACTTTCATCTACATGCAAATAGTATTCTCACCCGCATGCACGCGAACCGTCCTATCACTATCAATTTTTCTGTCGCATAGTGCATGCGCCCGACACGCCGAACGAGCGCAGCTGCGCTTAGAAGATTTTAGGTAACAAAATTTGGCTCACTGGAATATTATGATGTCACTCTTGTTATTCAATTCTTTACGCAAAGAGAAATATACTTTGTGGAAACTCTCTCTCCTGGAATTTAGGGAAAGAGGACCTAAAGACATGGTTTGCTAATTGAATACATTCATGTATGGTATTATAACAAGCTTCACATCAATGAAATAGCGGGTCATATTGTTTTCTAAATGAAGCAAGGCGACCATCTATAAATGTAAGTGTAAAATATTTTTGCTTATGTTAACATTGTTTTTGTTGTTTGCAATGATAAAATCACATTGATGGAAGTGTAAGCTTGATCATTTTCTAACTTTCACATGAAAGGAATTTTTTGGAGTTTCTGATGTTTCTTGGAATACATAGAAAATGTTTCAAAGTGTTTCTCTATGGAAAATTTCAAACCTGTTAGAGTACCTTGATAAAGGGAACCTAACTCAGTGAGGAATTATGTTCGAACTCCCGAAGAAAAAGGAAGAATAAATGGTATTCAATATTTTTTGTATTTCATTATACAACCGTACCTTAGCTACTGGAATTTTGCTGTTGCATTCAACAAGTGGAAGGAAAAACATGTGGCACAGAGAATCTCACACATCGTATAAGAACGTGGAAAATGCATCACAACCTGTCAATTGTTCTACTCCCTCCGATCCATAATAAGTGTCGCTCATCTAGTACAAAGTTTATACTAGCTTAGTACAAAATGAGTGACACTTATTATGGATCGGAGGGAGTAGAATTTATAGTAAAGATAAACACATTGAGGAAGCTATTACTCTATCTACGAGATGAGAATTAAGTCCAGGTACGCAATTCAATTATTATTTACAGTACTAGTACTGTGCAGGTTCACAGTCTAAAGTCAAAAATTTCTTTCAAAACATGGTTACTTTTGGAACTTCATTTATTGTTTGGATTTGATATTTATGTTGTTTTGGAAGCTTTACTCAACATGGTTAACATCTATTTGAATCGATGTGGAATTATTCATATATGTGATGGAAATTTTTTGATGTGGAATTTCACTTGAGGAAACAAAATACTCAAGGTGCCTATAAAGGTGGAATTACACTCAAAGAAATAATACTCGAGGCACCGAGGACAACTATGCTGGAATAATCAGGCGAAAATCAAGGTCCCAAGAGATCTTAAGTATCAGAACAAGCAAACATATTGAGGGAAGGTATTATCATGTTGTTTTTGGATTTTCAACATTGTGTTGATATGATTGTTGATCCCTTGACTAAGCCTCTTAATCAAGAGGAATTTGGTAAGCATGTTAAAGCTATGGATTTATGGATATTTGAATGGTCGTTTTGGACAAGTGGGAGATGTTCGAATTATGTGTCCTGCAACTATATTCAAATCACTGGAATTACTATAATATTCGGAATACCTCATTATGGAATTATACATGTATTTATGCATGGAATTACTTTACATGTTTATCATGGAATATTATTTTGCTGGAACATACTTAAGGAAATATGCTTAAGGAAGCCGGTACGGCTATACTGGAACACAGTGTATATGGATATGCTGGAATTATACCCGGGAACAGTATAGAGTGGAATGCCAGGTTGTCCATAGGATTGGCTCTATGGATTGTTAAGCCTGCGAGGTTGATTTTGTATTCAACCTCGGCGCGTGACTCACACACGCGTGTATGGGACCTAATTGGTTAACAGTATTTGGACTCGGTAACTGACTGTTAATTATTGTGGTTGGTTTAACAAGTCACAAGTCCTAACTGAAAACAGATTGAAATATCTGGAACTTGGAGTCTATATATGGTCTCACCCTTTAGCCTCAATATGCATTATGAGCGGCACCACCGATAAGGCAGAGGAATAGAGGATAGGCCGTTTAGCTCCAAACCCTAAATTTCCAACAGAACATGTGAAGGATTTACCCAGGTTTGAGGCCTCGTGACGAGAATAAACCCTACTCTTCCTAGTTTTGGATTATCTATGGTGTATATCGCCTTGGAAGAGGGGGTTACAATGTGACTAGTACTATCAAGATTGATGAAAATATGTCTAGATGATCTCGAGTCCCTCCTGGCCTCGCCTTATAGGGGTAGCGAGGCCTAGGATTACATGAAGTAGCCGAAATACAACTATGGAAAAAACTAAGGGTCATATTCTTGTGCGCCAAGCCTTGCTGTCTTCGGGAAAGTGGGCGTTGTGCTCTCCTTGGAGTCCTTTTGCGGTACCCACCATGAGGGACGCCTTGGGCCATAGAGCCCGGCTAAACCCTTATGCGGGCCACTCTTGTTATAGCACACCGTTAATATTCGACAGAATAAATGTCGCGAACTTGGTTGTCTACCATCCAGAAGAAGAGCTCTATGAAGATAACTCAAGGGCGAGTTCCTAACAACCAGGGGAAAATGATGAGGAATAGTAGATGAGAAAGAAAATAAAAAAAACATATGTTAGAACTGTTTGGCTACTTCTAGATACTTCCAATGTAATGTAGTATTTCTTTTCTTTTATTTAGCCTACCTACTGTTTTCTATAGTGTTCCAGCTGTAAGTATATATGAGTAGAAGTGAGATGTGAGGCTCCCCAAAGCCCAATAAATAGAGGCCCTCACCTCTAGTTTGTAACTAGATTATGTAACCCAGTACCTACAAAAGAATTTGGTGTTTTTATCTAAGATCTTGAAATAAATCTTCTGCTATAGGAGTTTTGGATTGAACTCCTGCTTCCATATCAACCCTATATGCACCTCTAGAGTGATATCTAGCACAACACGTTGAAGTTCTCCCTTCAACACTTGTGATGCACACATTGTAGTAGAAAGTTGGAGTTGCTCTTCCACAACCTTGCGCTGCTTCAACAAACTCATTTGCATTACCTGAAGTCACGTGACACCCAACCCGGTTCCATATTGGTACCAAATATCGCAACATAGGCGTGCAACTGGAGGAGGCAATCACACTAGTTTCGTGTGCTTGAGGTGAAGGTGTTGAATCTTTTTCGGTTAGCTTCTAACTTCTTTGAATGCTCACCAGTTTATAGCCTTGGTGACTCGGTGTGGACATCATCGCCGACGCATCCTTATCGAAGACGTAGTGCTCGCTCTTATCGTCGGTTGGTTGCAACCCTGACGTTACTACCAGGTAGCAGGTTGTTACCTCCCAATGTCGATGACATGGCGATACTGCCTCAGGGGAACTATTGTCGCTCTCCTCGTATTGACTTCGCGCTCCTCAAGGACATCATAAAGCGTGTTGATGATGAACTCTAGATTCATGAAGAGAACCTACCCTGGAGCATACGCGCTGACGGACTCGATCTACCCCCCAAGTTGGTGATGAAGTTCATCGCGTTGAGGGTAATTTGTCTCGGGATGAATGTTTTGAAAGAGTTGTCGGATCCCATATGGATCTTAGTTCCGACTTGCACGCCCCATGCCAGGTGCTCCACTATCGGTGTAGAATTCGACAAACCCCACGACAGGGAGACGCGACTAGACGAAAAAACCTGAGGGAAAGCAGGGGATCGATGCCCAAGTTCGGGCCCTCTTCTAGAGGTAAAATCCTACTCCCGTTTGGATTATATTGATTCAAAGGGATGTACAAAGTACATTGATGATCTCGAAGATTGTAGATATACCAATGGATGTGAACAAAGTGTAAGGGTGTGCCCTAGACGCTAGCACTACCCCGACTTATATAGGAGGTTGTGGGCTAGGGTTACATGAATCCCAGTCGACTTTGGCGGTTTGGAGAGTCCTAATGGATCTCGGTCTTCTTGTCTTGCATGCCAAGATGTATGGTTCTTTTATGGGGCACACACATGCCAGATTGGTGGTCGATACCATGCTACGTCCAACGGTATCCCAACATGGCCTGATGGACCGACCTTAGATGACATGAGGCATCCCTGGGCCATCGCACTGTTAATGATCTTTCATCCCATGACACGCGCTAATGCGTGTATCGATGAAAATGCATGTTGATGTCAAACACTAAATTTGGCATAGTTCAAATTTGGGGCCAACAACTCAATTGCTAGAGGAGCAATCGAGAGAAGAGAATGTCCTTCATAATTTATATACATTGAATTTTTTGGAAAAGGTATTCTATGCTACTTGTTCTAATATATATTTTTATGTATAGATCACAAGTAGTGAAGAATCGTCGACCATAGTTTATATTGTGCATATGGGTAGAGACATACAAGCGATAGTTCTCTCATAACAACTTGCGAGCAACATACCTTTTAAGAGGAATAATCTATAGCATATACTAGAGATACCATATACTCCGTACTAGAGACGAAAATGACATGTGTTACGCATTTTAGAAAAAGCGATATCTGTTATAAAGACAGCTTAGCTCTCTTTTACACAAAAGTTCATCAGCTAAATAATAGTAGGAGTAATATGCATCGTGAGAGAAAAATTCATCACGAACGAACGCGTAAACATATCCCCCCTTGGCATTAGAAAACCGAGCTTTATTTCCTTTTTTTTTCTCGCTGTTTCTAAAGCAGTCCAAAATACATTGACTTTTTTAATTTCTTGCGCTGTCTCCCACCCTCTTCCCTTCCCCCCCCCTTCTAAATTGAGTTTACTAAAACAGTGTGACGTACGCTTCCTCCTCCCGCACCGAGCATCGGCAAGCCGACAATCACCGGACGAGCAGCAGCACGCCCATAAACCAGAGCGGCCGTCGGCACCCACAGAACGCCACCAACAACTCGCAGCGACCTTCCTTCCAATCGCCCGAATCCCCTGCCCTCGCTTCCCCTGAATCGAGCCCGCCCACCGACCTCTCCAGCTCCCCGGCCGGCCCCTCCCGCAATGGGGGCCGCCACCGAGGACGCCGTCAGGCAGCTCGGCATCCTCATGGATCAAGGTGCGTGTATGCGTCTACCCTCTCCCTCTCTGCTCCAGCCCGACTTCTTTCTTTCCGCGATTGTTTGTTGCGGCGCCCTGACGTGATCCGGTTCTTTGCTTGCAGTGGACGCGCCGCTGAGGAGGACGTTCCAGGTACGGATCTGAGCCGCGGCCAAAGCTTGGATCTTGCTACCGTATTCTTATAGATTCCCTTACCTCCTGTCGCCGGATCATGGCGTAGATTAGCTATTCTCGGCGCCCTGCAGATTTGATCTGATTCGGTGATGGGGAGTGAGCTGCTTCGCGTATTCTTCTCAAGCTTGGAGTTTCCTAGTAGATAGATCTTTTTAGTTCGAAATGGGCTATTGGTGTTGATCCCTGAGCTTTTCTTGGTTAATGGTACTAACTATATGCTAGAGGTATGGTCTTGAGTTGTTAGGCGGACCGTGTGTTTGGACAGTGCTGCTCGACCCATGACCGAATAGGCGGCAAGTGATGGCGGTGCATTGCCAATGTGTTGGCGAGGCTAGGGTTTGGCGGCGCTTTATTATTCTAGTGTACCGACTTTGCATGTAGGATGGTGACCAATTACGATCGCACGGGTTGGTGTTTATTGGTGGCCTTGTGTATTATCCTGTCTCACGCAAGCGGTGGATGGTGACGTTCTGCTGTTCTCAGGTTCTGTATATGACGTTTCAAGTGCCGTGGCGTTACTCCCTTGTCGACATCCGGTATTCACCGAACTTGTATGCTAAATCTGGACACATGCACGTAAACAGTAAAGACGGGACATTACAATATGTTTTTCTGTTACCATTTAGTGAAATATCTCTAAAATTTAAGAGGAAACATGTTACACGTGCGCTAAATCTTGAAAGTAAGCAATGCCAACTATTTGAAGTGTAATATTTGTTAGTGTAGTGAAATTGGGATGAGAGCACTGCATTGGAAGTCAGAACTCATCAGAAGTGCAGGATCCGTTCCATTTGTTGTGGCACCTAGGGATGTCCCGAATTCAACTGATCAATGTCTGACTTTGACCAATCCTGGCCGCTTTGGTATTTCCCCCTTGTTGCACATTGTTTTACTGCCCTTTCTGGAAAACAATTTACTTTTATACTAGTTATTTTCCAACCGGAGTGAAAAATAAGACCAGAGGTATGATAATCCCATATGCATCCATAATTGGCCCTGCAAGAACATATACTGTTACTTCTGGTTGTTCATGTAACTGCTACAGTAGTAATTAGTAATCATGAAAGGTGATATATACATTATTATTTTCTCTGCACTTCCTTTTCTTTTGTTCATTGAAGGCTCTTGAGTTATATTCCTTTTCTGTAGCCCTTACTTGCTACTGTTATAATAAAAGGAAATAGCTACCACCAGTGGTGCAGAAATGAGTAAATGGCCACTTCTATCTCAGTTTGGAAGGTTTATTTTCAGCCCTAGATTTTTTGATTTTATTGGGAGACCCCAATCATAAATGACTGTTCATATGTTATGTAAGAATAACAACTATTTAGTCATAATTTTTTTATTTTGCAAGTTTCTTATTAGTTCATGAACCATAGTCAGACGAATTGTAGATCAGAATTTCATGCATCTCCAGATATTTAAATATGTGAAATAAAATCACATTCATTAGTGGTCACAGAGGTTTATTTCTCATCTATGCAAGTTTCAGATAATTACAGAGACACTTCTGAGATCGGTTCTCCCCTGCAGCACAGTATAATAAATACCATAAGCAACATTTCTCCCAAAACAAAAAAATAAAAGTTTATTGCTATCTCGGATTCTTCACTCGGATAGTATTTGATGTAGTATAATTATTTGTCCATTTGTCTTAACCCATGACTTGTGAAGTGATTATTGCTATTAAAACAAAGAGGGGAAATGTAAACATATCTTGTTTATTACAGAATGTGCACCAGGGCCATCCTAAAGAAACAATGTTGCGCTTCCTCAAGGCTAGAGAATGGAACGTTTCTAAGGCTCATAAAATGGTAATCTTTCTCATCCAATAAAGAAACAGATAAAGGATATTCTTATGGTTATTAGCTGCTTCATTGGGTTTGAATATTGTTTCTGCAGCTTGTAGAATCTTTGAATTGGAGGATTGAAAATGAAATTGATAGTGTATTGGAGGTGAGTATTCCAAGCACTTGTTGATCATATCTTATTTTATGCAGCCTGTCAATCACTAATCGCTGTCTACATTGGATATATACAGAGACCTATAGTCCCAGAAGATTTATACAGATCGATACGTGCTTCACAACTTGTTGGACTCTCAGGATACACCAAGGAGGTATAGCTATCTACTATCACTAGCAATATGCCATCTCCTGTAGAATAACATCAGATAATGTTCTTTGGCTTCTTGTAACGCACCATAAAAAAGTTATTGGGCCTTTAAAGTAAAGGGTCTGAAATTTCATGTTACTCAAGTCTGTGCCCATCAATTGTTTTTGGGATAGCGCAGGAAGGCTGGTGATATGGTTGTCAATTAACCCAGCTAAATGCTCATGTGTTGCTACGGATGTTATTATATATAATCAGTTGTTTAAAAGTGTGTGCCACCATAGTCCTTGAGCTCGTATAAAATAGTTTATCTCAAAATATACAAGTCCAATCAACCATATGTCCTCCATAAAGTGGATACCAACTGCGGCAAACTTTTAGCAATATGAAGAAACAAGCATTGACTCAAATCTTTATATGTTATAAACTTAGTTGAAAAGTAGAGAATTTTGGACTTCTAATAATATACTCCCTCCGATCCATAATAAGTGTCGCTCATTTTGTACTAAGCTAGTACAAACTTTGTACTAGATGAGCGACACTTATTATGGATCGGAGGGAGTATATTGATTTTTTTTCTCTTGTTAGCAGGGTCTTCCAGTTTTTGGCATTGGTGTTGGTCAGAGCACGTACGACAAAGCTTCGGTACTTCCTCAGATGCTTATTATTTTTTAAGTAGGTTACAACAAAAACTATGAAACTTGATAGTTTTCAACTTGCATTGTGTAGACTAGATACTTTTTTGAGGATGATGTAAGTTAAGTATATTTGTTGAATATTGACATTATATGATCTCTGTTTAGTGATTTACATAATCTTCCAACCAATTTCTTGTTCTTGAAGTAATAGGTAGATCTCATATGGAATCAACTTATCAACCAACTTACACTAGTTCTGGACTGTTTATTCCCCACTTTGTCAACTAAAGTAGATCTGTATCCTTTTCAGGTGCACTACTATGTGCAATCTCATATTCAGATTAATGAATACCGTGATCGAATAATTTTGGTAAGTGTCGAGCTAAATGCTCAAATCTTAATGTTTATGTTAACTCAGTTCTTCTTCTTATGTTTGTTCACATCATACTTAGCCCATGTTGACGGAAAAGTTTGGACGCCCTATCACCAGTTGTGTGAAGGTTCTCGACATGACTGGTTTAAAGTTGTCACAACTGAGCCAAATGAAGGTACATATTATAGTCTTTTTCTTCTCAAAATGGTTTTCTTCGGCATGCATGGACTTGAAACGCTGCTAAAATAAGCATGTCTCTAATTTAGTTAATACATCAACAATATCACCACACTCCTTGGAAATTGTTGTCACGTACTCAGGTTCACCTTAGCATGTTAAATTTTCAGAGGAACAACTCTGAAATCTTGGACGTTGACCTGTCCATTGTAGAGGTCAACTTAGTTTACAATAAAAAATAATTCAAACTAACATAAGTACTAATACTAAAATTGCGGGACTAATTTGTTACTTTTGTCGCATCATAATCATGTTTCTGATAAATTGTAGCGTGCTCATTATGTATGTTGCTTCTGCGTTCTGGTGAGATAGCGTGACACTTTTGTTGTTGTTTGGATTACAGATGCTGAGTTCAATATCAACTGTTGATGATCTGAACTACCCTGAAAAGTCAGAGACATATTACATAGTTAATGCTCCATATATATTCTCTGCATGTTGGAAGGTATGATGAGTTTTCCATAAAATGTCAGTCCTCATATTGTTCCAGGAAATTTTGTAGCAAATGCTAACTGACATATCATTTGATCATACTGGTAGGTTGTGAAGCCCCTATTGCAGGAGAGGACAAAAAAGAAGGTTAAAGTTTTGAGTGGTTGTGGGAGAGAAGAACTTCTGCAGGTATTTTTAGTTATTATTTTATTAATCTCATGTATTGTTGTCTTTGCATACACCCTTAACTGCTGAATAATATTATTACTCTTGCAAATATAAGTATCAATATAGTGGTGGAGAACAAAACAGTACCTGTGTTTAGCATTAATTTTCTCTGATATCCAAAGTTTTAGTGACACATGTCCCTTGCTCAAATTGTGTAGATTATGGACTACTCAGCTCTCCCCCATTTCTGCCGACGAGAGGGATCTGGCTCATCTAAGCATTCATCTTCCGACGTCGACGATTGCTTCTCCCCTGACCATCCTTTCCACAAAGAGCTTTATGAACACACCAACCAGCAGTCATCACACAAGGAGCTCCTCAAGATGGGATCATTGCATGTCAGCATCCCTGAGCCCGACCCAGATGACGCCAAGATCGTCGAGGTCATCCAGGCCGAGTTCCACAAGATTGGGGAGCAGAATGGATCCACCAACGGCCACAAGGTTTAGGGCCGCGTCGTCACTGACGAAGATGGCCCATCTGCAGAGCACCTTAACCAATGCAAGCGGCCTCCGATGAAACTGATGAATGATTTCACCTGTCCATGTTGGTTTGGATGGATTCCCCCAATTGCCTGGGGGAATATAGTAGCAAAGGCCTAGGCGTTTCCATGATACATAGTATGGTGCCAGCTTGGGGGCATACATAGCTGGAGAGATGATGCAGACAGTGTATATCCATTAGCATAGAACCTTACATATGTTAAAACTGGTATAACCAAGACCCATGGATGGATGTTTATTATAAGCTTCAGGCTTCAGCACAGTTTTGTGTCAGGAGGTTGGATGGATCATCTTGTGCAGGAGTAGATGTGAATCATGATGATTTGTTATTGTGATTGTCAACAAAAATGGGGTGGGAGGACGAGCAGGGTAGGATAGGGGTGGGACCTAGCAAGAAGCAGATGCAGGCCAGGAGGGGCGGAGAAGCGCCGTGGTCAGCTCACGTCCGGTTGCTGCACGGCTCCGGCGGCGATGGTCTCTGTCGATTGTGCGCTCCGCCGGTCCGGGAAGGCGATTGAGCATCCGGCACCCGAATGCTGCCTCAGGACGCTTGGCGCAACCGGCCGCCGGGACGGTGCAGGATCCTGTTGCCCACGCTTGGCGCCGCGCGCTTCGTCGGGTGTATGCGTGGGAGCGCAGGGCGATCGGCTTGGACGGGATCATACGCGTGCGTGGCAAAGAAGAAACCGCCTTGGCCGCAACAAACGCGTGAGGTTCACACATATAAAAGCATCTCTAACATTTTTAACCTATTTTTCCCTTAAAAACTTTTCAAATCTGTTTATTTTTTATTTTTTATTTTGGAGGGTAACATTTTTTATTTTCACATGACGCGGAAGCGTTCATCCAACCCTAGCTCCACCCGCCTGCCAGAAGTTTCACAAAAATCTGACAAATTCCCACAAACTTCGGATAGACTTTTACAAATTCATTAAAATTTATCATCCTTCATGAACTAGTTTAATACTTAAATAAAATAAAAAGAACTAATCAAACTCCACGTCTGCCGCCACGGAAGAGGTGGTTGGCTTGCACCTCGAGCTCCAACTGAATGGAGTTCAGGATCAACATTTGTTCCATCGTGATGAGATTCGCCAAGACGGTCGTCTCGGCGGCACGCCTGGCATGTATCTAACGATAAAGCTGACATCGGCACCGGAGTAAGTTCCTCCTCCTCCTCGTCCTTTTCCTTTTGCTCTACATCCTACTCCTCCATACGTCGAGCCTCCTGACCTCCGCTCACATTGCGAGAGTGAGCATCTTGTATGTCGTGATTTGAGAGCGAACCATGGAAATCGTAATGGCACAGATGAGATTAAGCGCAGAAGAGTTTGTGTGTGGATGGAATGTCTACTGAGGCTTGCCACACCTCTTTGTAGAAAGCGGTTGGCGCTGTCGTCCAATGCCGTCGGGGTAGGCTTCTCGGCTGACATATCCGCATTGAAGCGGCACTGTTGCTTCAAATATGTCTCGTCGCATCTCTGACATTGAACACACACAAACAACGAAGCACTGACGACATCTCCGTCGTTTCGGAGCCGTCTCGCCGCGTCTCTTCGGCATTAATGCACACGCGGAGAGAGAAGCTCTAGCCAATGACCTCCGACAACGTCTCTTCGGCATTAAACGACAGGGGCAATTGCTTCACGTGCGGGGCTGACTTTTATAGCGCGCGCGGGGGGTGGGGTGGGGGGGCTGGTTGCCGGGTGAGGACGTTTCGATGATCTGGATCACCGCAAAGCCCCTCGCCCCATTTTTGGGCAGATTTTCGGGAAAACATGTATGTGGACCAGCCCACAAACGGTTACAAGTCCGCGTTCAGATGCGAAAAATGGTTCGAACAACCCAGTCCGAATGGATGCATGAGGTTTGAGGTTTGAGAGTTGGAGATGTATTAGCCTCTCATTCTTCAGGAACCGTTTTAAACGCTCATATGTTCGCGGTGATGGTTGCATCCACCACACCCATCCCCGTGGCGGTAGGATGAAACATCATTCGTACCTCCTCGAAAGATGGTCACCCCCTGAAGTTTCTTCCTACAACGGAAGGACGACCGCAGTACATGTCGTGTGTCGGGCCTCAACGCACACATCTCGTCGCAACCACCTAGCTCTTCGGGGTTAACATATTATAATAGGTCATCTTGTGATGGAGCATGGTAGATGGGGACATGGATGTGGTGACAGTGCTGCCGGGAGGGAGAAACGAAGGAAGTGTGGTCGGCTAGGGTTCGACCCTCACCATCTGATTTAAATAGTCGACATAGGCTCCTCACCAACATATGGAAGAAAGTAGGGAATTCATTTGAGGAAGCTCAAACCATCTTGAGTGGAGTACACTGACCAGCACCGCCCCCACTGTCTCGGTATAGTAGGCATCTCGGGCCTCCTTTGGTCTACATGAACTTTATATGAAATTTAAAGGGTACAAATTTCATAGTAAAAAATATTTGAATCCATTCAATCTATAGGAATGAATTTCTATTCCTGCGTAGGATAAGAATCCATCCTAAACATTTCAAAGGAAAAAAAACATTGGCGTAGACCCAATGTAAAGTTCCGTATAAATCAAATGATATCCTTTTGGCCTGTGCTACACGTCGGCCGATGGATCTTTGTTAAAGATCTGTCGGGTCGTGAGACATCCTATCGTATGATGCTCATCCTGCTATCGTTCTTTTTTTTTACTCGCCTCATTGCAACGAGATTTTTGTTGCAAACCTTCGTTGCAACATAATCCTTCTTGTGAAAGTATCTTCTGTTCGTGACCGTGTTCGTTGCCATTGTACCAATACCCTTGTTGCAAACCTTCATTGCAACATGATCTTTGTTGCAAAATCCATGTTCGGCTTGTGGCCATGCCCATTGCAATTGCAACAAGACCTTCGCAATATACTCCCTTTGTTTCTTATTATAAGTCGTTCTAGACAATTCAGACATACACACACAGCAGGTCAAAATGGAGTTGCTTAAACGACTTATAAAGCGGAACGAAGGTAGTACCTTCATTGCAACGAACCACTATAACAAAAGTATCTTCTGATCGTGGTTCGTCGCCATTGCAACAGGTCGCTCGGTTCGCAATAGCGACGGACAACAACCACATGTGACTTCACGGTCGTCAAAGAAGCCTTAAGAAGCATCAAACATTTCCGATGAGATCCATGTTTTTATTTTGGAAGATGTTAGTAGAGTACTACATATCATCTAATTTTCTATACTAGTTTTCTATTTCTACGATATCCTAATCTGTATATGAACATGAACTAAATGGTGGAGCTCTGCGAATCAACCTGTGGTTGAGTTGGTTAGGTGGATGATTGTATCCCCAGCCCACCAGAGTTCAAATCCCAGATTTGACAATGGTCTCGCATTTTTCTGGATTTATTTCAGAGCTTCCGGTGATGCGCATTCAGTGAGAGGAGACGTTCCCGTCGAAGACGAGGTGAAGGCTTCGTTAATCTCAAGATGATGTACCAGCTCAGTATTGCGAAGATGCTCATAAGGATAGGGTGTGCATGTGTGCGTCATAGAGGTGATTGTATACTCGTGTATGTGAGCGTCAGAGTTGTACTGTGTTCCTCAAAAGAAAAAATGGTGGAGCTCTCACCGTTTTTTGACCGGAGACCGAGGAAGCCAGCCACGCCCACGCCGCCCTTCTTCATTAAAATCTCTTTATTAGAAGCGCTTGGGTCTCCGATCCCTCCTCGTAAATAGGATCTCACGCAGGCAAAGCGATCTCCATCCGCCCCTCCGTGCCAATTAATCTCCAAAGGATCCCTCCTCGTAATTAAGAAACTGCTACGTTTGCCGATGTTTGAGGGAAGGAAAATTAAGCTGATTTTTCTTTGGCTGCTAAATAATCACTCGACCATGCATGCGCGCCTGGACCGATTTCAAATTTCGTTTTCATCTTCCCCTATAATAACTCCCCTGGGTGTTTGCAAAGCACGACCACTCCTCTTCTCTTAACCACAAGTACTGTCCTCCGTCCGAAATGACTCAGTTCGATCTGAGGCACTCCCAATGCTAGTATCTTAGCACGATATCATAGGCATTTTGCTTATGTAGCATAACACTTAATGAAAAAAGAGAGGGAGGTTGTATCTTAGCTAAGATACAACCCTTGCACATGGCCATATGCAAAAAACATTGTTAAATCAATCACATGTATGCATGAGACCAAAATCATTAAATAAGATACAACCCTTAAGAAACAATGCATTGTGGTGGTTGTATCTTAAGTTTTTATTGCTCCTATGATACTGTGCTAAGATACAATGCATTGGGAGAGCCCTGAACCTGCCCATCCACTGGGAATGGGAGGAGATAGAGGAACATGGACGACCCGTTGATAAAGGAGATGGGGCGGATAGGCAAGGTGGTGCAGACCATGGAGACTTTGCCGTCAACGGCGGATCAGGTGATGCAGACCACAACGGTGGAGGCTTGGACTTGAGTAAGTTGTTCGTGTTATTGCACTTGTGCTTCATTGCGGGACGTTCAATAGAATAAGAATAATTCACGCGAAAATGATTTCAGTTAGGGTTTGTGTAGTTCGGTTTAGTTGTGCATGCTACTGCCATCTGCTTCATGACTTCTTAGCTTCAAACAAACAAACAGTTCTGTTTTTGTTTCTTTGTAAATCATGAGTTCGATCCGTCTATGTTTATTGGTCTATGGATGGATACTGAACGTGCAATTGACGGAACTATTAGTATGTTCTACAGATTTATACTAGTTATAGCCATGATCTTGGCTAATACCCATATCGTTGTATTCTTATTGTCCCTAGCATTTCTGAATATTATTTGTACCAGGATTAGTTTTTGTCCATTCATTGATGTATACTTGCATATCATCGGACAATGAGTAGCACATTTGGTTTTCGATACCCAAATAGTTATATTTGTATTGCTTACAACATGTTTCTGATAGAATACAACTAGTAGGATTGTTTCTGGTAGAATTATGATACTACATAAGTACTTCCTCCGTTCCAAAATAATTACTTATTATGGATCGAAGGGAGTAGTATTTATTAATCTATTGTTTCCATTTTGCTTACAGATAAGATTGCTAACAGAAGACGGAGGACTCACTACACTGACGATGAACGCCGTCAAATATATAGCATGCTTTTACAGAAGAATGGTGGCGCCATTATGCAGCGTGGAGTTAGCAAAGCCGTGTCCGTCGAAGTGCGGGTGCCTGTGAGGGTTGTGCAGCGCATATGGCGGACAGGCCAGCATGGTGGTGGGATACACGCTGTGGTTAGCAAGAAGCCTAAGAACTGCGGTCGCAAACGGGTGGAGCTCGACCCTGACGCTTTACGGGAGTTGCCCTTGGATGGACGCATGACGATTCGAGAGCTAGCAGAGGCTTTGCACATGAAGAAGAGCACTCTCTTCCAACGGCTGAAAGAAGGTAAACTTCTGAGGCGCCACATCAACTGAAGGTCGATCAAGCCTAGTGTGAGGGATAATAGAGAAAACAAAAATCCCATGTTTGTTTCTGCCTATCCGTGCTAGCTAGATGCTGCAAGCATTCCTAAGAAGTCCGAGTAATACTATGACTCTCGAATTAATACATGCTTTACTTTGAGACATATCGTTTGACGATGTCATTGTATCAGATCAGGCGTTAAGCTTCACTTATGGTTGCAGTCTTTGAGATGTTCCGTTGAGTAGCCTGTGAGTTTTAATGAAAGAAATCGAAGACCATTACATCACCCAGAGCCACAGAGGTTAATGTAGGGGGTAAGTTGGGTGCTCGATCAGGTGATGGATTGATGCACTGATCATCGTGGGCTCGAGCTTAGCTTTCCTAACGTTTTATCCTTTGTTCACAGAGTTACTTAACTGAAGACGACCCACACGTAATACATACTGTAAATCTATTACTACCTTCATCACAGTTTATAAAGCATGCGCGTTTAGATCGTCAATTTAACCAACATAACATAAGATCAATATTATAATAATTATATCATTAAAAACATAGATTGACAACTTAGAAATACGCGTAGGCCTTCTAAACTGTGACGGAGGTAGTACTCCCATTACCATATTACATTGATCTTGTGAGAGAGCCTAGGCTGATCGAGCATCCGAGAACTGATGGACGTCTATTAACACCCGCACGCACTGGCGGAGCTTCTGCAAGGCCGATTGGGCCGTGGCCCGGGCATAGCCCATTCCTAGGGCCAACGATCAGCCCACATCATCACCGCTTAAGGAACCCACCGTCTCGCTGTCTCTCGATGCTCTCTCGCACGCGTCCCACCAGGTCGAAAATCACAATTCTGACCTTTTGTTCAAACTTCAGCACACTTTGACCTTTCGTCGAAACCATTTCAAAGTTTAATCCAATAGAGTAGCGCCCGCCCAAGTGACGCTACCATAGTGCCACTGTGGCACGCTGGGTCCTGCACCCTGGTAGGGTAGCGCCGTCATAGGTGGCGCTACCCTTTTATAGGGTAGCGCCGTCACTGGTGGCTCTACCCTCTTGAATACTTAATTGTAGCTGTTTTGCGTTGCTTGTATTTTTTTAACCATAGCTCCGTTTAAGATGTTCTTTATATGTAACTTGACTAGAATTGCATGTAGATTATGATTTTGCTATTGTTTTATGTTGTTAAACAATGTAAAATATGGTTTAGGGTAGAACATTACTAAATTAGCTGTGGTGTACTTAGTGATATGCCATGTCTAGAATTTTACTTCTGTTCAATTGACTAGCATAGATAGTTTACTTTATGCTTCACCTTTTGCCATGCTTGCGTGAAATACCATGTTAACACCTTTGCTCAGTCTTAGAACCGATTGGAGCTAGATAAGTAAGACAAGGGGACCCCATAGGATCCCACACACGATTAGGCACTCTCAGTCTTAGAGCCAATACCCGGAACTCGGATCCTAGGTGACTCGAATAGAACAAAACGCCAAGGCGGGATAGCCTGATCTTCCATCCTTCGTCGAATATAGTCAACATTATAATAATCATATCATTCACAACAATACAATAGTGTGATAGACCAATTAAAGGAGTAACAGTAGAAATAAATATATAGCATCCTAGCATGCATACTAAGCAGTGGTCAAGGAAGCAAGGTACATGGCCAAACAAAGGTTCTTGAACTCCCAAAGTGGTTACTTGATGTTGTTTGTCAACTACCCTAAAATTCTACTAAGTCTGGAATCTGTTTTAGCTGTTTTGCATGTTTAATACTTATTCATCCATGCGTCTTTTGACTATAAGTGCTATCTATGAATTGTTTAGCATCATGTATACTCCATGTTCATATATTGCATGGTCATGTTGCTATAGATTTGCTATCACTTTTACTATTGTTTATAGAGCATGATTATAACAGTTTGTCATGATCTCTGATTTCCACTAAGTCTGTATTCTGAAGTAGCTCTCTTGCACCCTTGTTATATGTTTATCCATCATTCTTTTGAGCATAAGTGCAATGTATGAACTCATGAGCATCACCTAAGCTACATGTTGATATATTTCATGATCAATTTGAAGTTTGTTTGATATTGTTTTACCTGCTGTTTATAGAGCATGATATTAACCTTTTGTCTGTTTTCTTAATTTCACTAAGTCCTAAACCAGTAGCATAAAATAGTTTTTTGCATGGGTTATAATTATTTATTCTTGATGCCTCTGAACATGAAACCTTGATGCCATGTCATGCTTGTCATGTCTACGGTAAATCCATGTCATTTTGGTGTATGTTTGCAATATGTATCATGTTGTCGCATTGCTCTCAAGTGTGTTACCTGTTGTTGGCAGATTATGTTCATAACTTGTGATGCTTGTATCTTTTTAACCGTAACTCCGTTTGGGGTGTTCTTTATATGCAACTTGACTAGAATTTCTTGTACTTTGTGGTTATGCTATTGTTTGTTGTTGTTAACCAACCTAAAACATGGTTTAGGGAAGAACAGTATCAAATGCTTAATTTGTCATGGGGTACTTAGTGATATGTTATGTTTAGGTTTGAGCCTCACTTAAATTGACTAGCATAGATAGTTTGCTTTGTGCTTCATCTCTTTCCATGATTGTGTGATATGCCATGCTTGTGTGAGATGCCATGTTAACAACCTTTTCTCATGTTGTGTAGCTAAACAACTTGAACCATCGTAAATGTGCAGTATCGTCGTGTGTGACCGATACTTCACTTAACCTGTTAGTAACCGCTCTCGACGATAGATGCGATACCGTAGTGCGTTGTCTCGTGTTGACTTCTTATTGATGCTTGCTCCTGATTGCTTCGTAGTAATATATGCTTACTCGTCGATTTCCTTTCTAGCGTTTTCTTCTTGTGTGCTTCCGCGGTTATCCTCGGAGACGGTGCGAGTTTGCGATCAACTACACCTTCGGCTCCGACTTCTCAACATGTAAGGGGGAGCATATATCATGTTTTATAACTTTCACCTTGCCTTGCCTAGGTATATGATAGAACAGTTGCTTGATCCTACCACCTCATATTCAAGCCTCCATATTTGAAACCCAAACAACAATGTTTCTCCACGCCCTAGCAAACCTTTGTTTGGCCATGTACCTTGCTTGCTTGACTACTACTTAGTATGCATGCTAGGATGCTATCTATTTATTTCTGATGTTACTCCTTGAATTGGGCTATCACACTATTGTATTGTTGTGGATGATATGATTATTACAATATTGACTATATTCGACGAAGGATGGAAGATCAGGATATCCCACCTTTGCGCTTTGTTCCATTCAAGTCACCTAAGATCCGAGTTCCGGGTATTGGTTGTAAGACTAAGCGTGCCTAATCGTGTCGAGGATTCTATGTGGTCCCCTTGTCTTACCTATCTAGCTCCAATCGGTTCTAAGATTGAGCAAAGGTTGTTAACATGGTATCTCACACAAGCATCGCATGTCACACAAGCATGGCAAGATGAAGCATAAAGTAAACTATCTATGCTAGTCAATTGAAGAGAGATAAATTCTAAACATGGCATATCGCTAAGTACCCCACGGTTAGTTTTACTAATGTTCTGCCCTAAACCATATTTTACATTGGTTAACAACACAAAAAATAGAAAAATCATAATCTACATGCAATTCTAGTCAAGTTACATATAAAGAACATCTCAAACGGAGCTATGGTTAAAAAGATGCAAGCAATGCAAAACAGCTAAAATTAAAAATTCAGGAGGGTAGAGCCACCAGTGACGGCGCTACCCTTTATGGGGTAGCGCCACCTATGACGGCTCTACAGTACCGGGGTGCAGGACCCAGCGTGCCACGGTGGCACTATGGTAGCGCCATTGACGACGGCGGTACACCACAGAGGGTAGCGCCACTTGGGCGGGCGCTACCTTATTGGGTTAAATATTGAAATGATTTCGACGAAGGATCAAAGTGTGATGAAGTTTGAATAAAAGGTCAGAATAGTGATTTTCGCCTCCCACCGGTCCCATCCCCATCGAGTCCTTTCCTCTGTTCCCGATTCCTGAAGAAAAAAAATAGCTCAGGACGGCAGGAGGCGACGAGGCAGGACTAGGAGCTGATGCCGGCCGCCGCCGCCGCCTCTAGCGCAGCAGCGCAGCCTCGACAGTGTCGGACCAACCGACGCTCAAGTCCAGGTCAAGGCGTCAAGCAGCAGGCGACGACGACAGCAACCGCCCATCTCTGACAGCGAGCAGGCGGCGACGGCGGCAACCGGCAAGCCGGCGACCTAGCTGCAACTGTGTGTAACACCCTCAGTGTCTGTAACAGTAATCACTTTGACTGTTGACTATTACTATTGTTAATCACTGTTACTAGTCTAGCTTCATCACTTGGAATCAAAACAAATCCAAAATCCCTTTTGGTTGATATTAAAAATAATGTGAAAAATAAAACTTAATCCAAAAATATTGCAACCACTTTTAGAAAATGCATAATAATCAGTAGGTCTTATTAAAAATGAAATAGGAGTTTATAAAATGCTTTACTAATTTAATCAAATCAAAACAGTGTCAAATCAGTGGCATTTAATCCCATTTAAATAAAAAAAAAATTATAATGATTTTATACTTGAGCCAAACTTTTTGTGGCTTCTCTATAATGTTTAACACAAATAATAAAAATGTTTTCATAGATAAAAAAATTCACATGGCACTTAAATAAAATAGAAATAGAAAAGAATAAATAAAAGAAATAAAAAAAACTATCCTACGCCTGGGGCGAGGCCCACCCAGGCCCAGCCCCCTCCCTCATGTCGCTCTCCCCTGCTCCCTGTTCCCCTCCCCCACCTCGCACTGGGCCATGGACAGGGGCGCGCACGTCGCGCCAGTGCCTCCCTCCCCCTCACCCGCCTCACGTGCTCCCCCTCGAAGATAAGGACGACCCCAAACCCTCCCTGGAACCCTAGATCGAGGCCCAATTCGTTTCCCCTCTCGCCCTAGTCATCTCCAACCTCACGCCCGTAGCCTCCATGGCCATGGCTTCACGAGCGCGCGCGGCCAACCTCGCTCCCAAGACGAACCAGGCTGTCCAGAAGCTGGGCGGAGGACGTCTTCATCACCGGCCGGGAGGAATCGAGCTCTGGGGCACTACAGCCGAAGCCACTGTCTTCTTCCTCCGCCACGGCCGCCATCGAGTTCGCCGGAATTGGCGACACCCCGGCCACCCCGCGCCCCCTGGCCCACCCACGAGCTCCCCGGTGAGCTCCTCTTCCATCCCCCATTTTTCCCTGCCTGCGATGGCCGTCGTGGGTCCTTCCCGTCGATGTCGTTGCCACGACCGCCATGGCTGGGGTTGGCCTCGCCCGAGACCACTGGGCGCACTGTGACCTCCTTGGCCATGCCCCCCAGTGCGGCCGCGCCTCGCCACGCGCTGGTCGTGGCCAGCCGCTCCCGAGCCCCCTCCCTTGCCCTGCAGCTGCGGCTGCTGCTCATGCCGGAGCGGGGCTGCTCGCCGCACCGCGGGCTGCGCTGCGCCGCGCGCCTCGGTCCGCCGCCGCCTGCCGCGGTGTCCACGCCCCGCCCCCCACACCTAGAAACGGTCTGCCGCCGCGCCCCGGCCGCTCGCCGTTGCCCCCTCGCCGGCGTGCTCTGTTGCTCGTCGCCGACGTGCTAACCCCCCCATGTTAAACTAACCCCCCCATGTTAAACTAACCCCCCTCCCCAATATGTCTATGACGTGTGGGCCATATGCCCTAATATGCCCCTAAATAAAATGCTAAGAAAATAAAACTGTATAAAATAAACCCTTGTCTATGACTAGTGGGCCTAGCCCTTTAATTAAATCATTGGGTTAATTAAACTGTTTTAATTAACTTACCCTCCATGACATGTAGGCCCCACTGTCAGTTTATTAAAATAGAAAATTAATTAAAACTAGCAGTGTATGACATGTGGGACCCCCTTTGTTATTTAAATTTAATAAACTATTTTATTTACTGGTCAACCCCACTGTTGTGGATAATGTTGAATTTAGATAATAAAAGAAATTCAGAAAAGATTATAAAATGATTTAAATTTGGAAATTCAATATCTTTTAAATCGTAAGTCAGATTCAAAAACTTTATACATCAAAGTTGATCAAAAAAATACAACGAATAAGAATACACTACCCGTACACCCACCGAACCCCTCTAACATACTGAAAACGAGACATCCCCCCTCCGGACCGACTGTCCGATGATTGCCCGATACCGATAAACTATCCGGATGAATTTATTTTGAACACGAAAGTTGTTCAGAATGGATCAACTAACACGGATACACCTTTCACATGTTTTTCGGATGTCCACGACACCTCCGGCATGGTACCTTCCCCCTCCGGACACCCTGTCCGATAATTACCCGAAGCTGGCAGTTCATCCCCGGATGAATTCCCGCTCCGAGCAACATGCATTGCACTGCGTTAGAACACCGTTAGCATTGCATCTGTCATGTCATGCATCTGTTTGTATATGCTTGCTTTGTATTTACTGTTTCTTCCCCCTTAATCTCCGGTAGACCCCGCTGCTGCCGTCAACTACACTGCTGCTGAGTACGACTACTTCGTCGACGACCCTACCCCTACCGTCGAGCTTCCAGGCAACTCCCCTATCTTGTAGGCTTGAGTCCCCGGCAACGGCGCCAGAAATTTGCTTGATGTCTTCTCTACCCTCGTTGGTTACCCCAAGTGGAAGGTTTGAGATGCAGTGCAGGAGCAAGTTTCCCTCGGTGAAGATACCAAGGTTATCGAACCAGTAGGACTTAGGAGATACAAGTAGGTGGCAACGTCGCCAGAAATTGCTTCCTGACTAGGGTGTTGTCGTGGACCTGCACACAGCAACAAATAACTTTGCTCCCAACGAGTATAGAGGAGTTGTCAATTCCTCCGGCCTTGTCATTGTACAAAAGATCAACGCAAGAGATAAAAGGTGCACAGGAAAGTAAAAGCTGAAAGTAAATTGAGGGTGTGAACAATAATGTGAAGATGGACCAGGGTCCCGTGATTTTCACTAGTGATGTCTCTCTCCCAAAAGACGATAAAAGTGCTAGCGAGGTAAACAAATCACAGTTGGGCAATTGACAGGATTATGAAGGCACCGCAATGCTAACTATGCTGCAAAGAAAGGAAGGACTCAAAAGCAATGAGCAGTACGCCAAGGTAAGTAGACCGAAATCCATCTGCATCTACTACGAATGATCCACCTTGAGATATCTATCCAGAACATCTCGCTGGTATTAAGTTGCGAATCCCACCCAAAGTGTAAACTCAAAGCAACATACAACTGCATTAAAAGAACTTTGCGTAAAGTAAACAATCCTTGCACCCGCAGGTACAAGCACCGTTGTTTTATCCCTGGTGGCAACAGCACATCCCCTAGTCTCATGTTTCTGTCACTCAAGCTAGACATCAAGGGCTGAACCCACAATCGAGCATAACGCTCTCTCTTGGAGTTGCAAATAAAATACTTGGCCAAAGCAAATACCGCAACGAAGAACATGCAAGAATTTACTCAAGAAGAAAATATAAAAGAGAAGAACCAAATATATTACTCATCACAATCTGAACATAGTCTCATAATCCATCAGATCCCAACAAACTCAGCATAGCAATAGCAGAAATTAAATAGATGCCTCGATCATGTGAGGCAGCTCACGAGGACTCGAAAGTGGAAGCACAAAAGGGGGAGAGATAGATCACATAGCTACTGGTCACGGACCCATGGTCCAAGGGAAACTACTCACGGTACATACGGGAGGCGTCCATGGCTATGGAGGTTCTCTCGGAGGGGGTAGCTTGTCCCGGCAGGGTGTCGGAGCAGCTTCTCCAGGCAGCCCCGATCTTGAAACGGCGGCGGAACAGAGGCGAGATCGCGAAAAAGGAGTCCGTATTAGGGGTTTCCACTCCGAGGGGTAAATATAGGCGAAGGGGGGCGTCGAGGGGACCCACGAGGCAGTCTGGAGGGTCCCTTGCGCGGCCCAGGGTGGGGCCGCACCACCTTCCCTCCTGGCTGCCTGGTGGTGGCCCCCCTTCCCTCTCTTGGTGATTCCGGAAGCTTCCGTTGCGCTGATTTTTTATATATTTTTCCCGGAATTTTTGGAGCACTTTTAATGGCCGGAAAACCTGAAATACAAAAACAGCAGAAAACAGAAACTGGCAACTGGGTGCACTGAGTTAATAGGTTAGTCCAAATAGGTTCAAAAGTGTATGAAAGTTCAAGAAAAACATGGCAAAGTCACACAAAACATGCATGGAGCAAGCATAAATTATAGATACGTTTGGGACGTATCAACATCCCCAAGCTTAATTCCTTCTCGTCCTCGAGTAGGTAAATGATAACAAGCATAATTTCTGTGGTGACATGCCACACAACCATAAAAGGACTTTTAAGTAAAGCAATCAAAGCATGCAATTCAATTCAAGTCTTAACAAGCAAGAGTCTATATTAGCATTGACACAAACAACAAAAGAACAAAAGGTGCAAGAGCTCTCGCTGTCCGTGACTCGAATGTCTCCAGATGGTGTTTGCGTGCAAGCAAGGGATAGGGAAATACGAGAGAAAAAATAAGGTTGTTGAGAACAACTATCTACTAAAGTTTCACACTTGGTCTCCTTTGGATTCTTATCTGGACTCGTCCCCAGACCACTAGCCAGGTACAAGTCAAACTGATCCACTCCCTTTCGATATTTTGAGCACTCATGCAATGGATGAGTGTGAACAATAAAGTTGACACCTAAAAGGCGAAACAGAAAGAAGGTGGAGGAGGAAGACAAAAAATGTGTGAAAGGCTCACATCAATGAGGACAATCATAGGCGAGAGAAGGCCATATGATAGATATGATGGGAGGAGTAGGGATTGCCATACAACGGATGCACATGTGAGCTAAAAGCTCTCCAAGGGAACTAGTGGGGGTGCATCTAACTTGCTTGCTCAAGAAGACCTAGAGCTCGTTTGAGGAGGCTCATCATTGGAATATACAAGCCAAGTTCTATAGTGTGAAGGGTCCCCACATAGCTATATGCATGAATGATGATCTCTATGGAGTACAAGGGATAGGAGATGAAGTACTAATGTGGATCTCTCAAAAGGAATAGTAGTATGCCCCCTTCTCTCTTTTTTTTCTCTTTTTTTTGGTGGCCTCAATGGCTCTTTCTATTTAACTCTCATTTGTCCTCTTTGGGATCTTTTCCTCACTTTAGGGGCAATACTCTATATTTTACAAGAATATAGGAGATCTTTCACACTTTACAAAGGTAATCACATAAAGAAAATGTAACTATCATGATGCAAATGTATGCCTCTGCCAGGATAGCAGGATATGCAATGATACTAGCTTGTCATGTAGCAATGATTAGGTCAAGGCCCAAATAACATGCGGCTCATCGATCAATCAAGTAGCATGTATGACATGAAGATCAAGTCATAAGAAGGTGGATGTTGCATGACAATGTATCTCGGAAAGGCTATGGAAATGCCTTGTAGGTAGGTATGGTGGCTGTTTTAAGGAAAGATATAAGGAGGCTTATGATGACAGAGCGTATCGTGCCAAGGGTTTGGATGAACCGGCGAAGTATTCGCCAACTCTCGAGGTGAGAAAGTGCAATGCACGGTACCGAAGAGGCTAGAAAAAGTATAGGTGGGTGGAAGTGTCAACTTTCGAATACTCACATTAGTCTGAAGAACTCATGCACTTATTATTGGTATCTCTCAATCTAATCAGGAGGTTCACAAAGAGACAGGTACCCCGAGGAGGAGTGTATGGGGGTTTGGTTATCCTTGCGCATCCTCGACTCATGGTACGTGAGTGTACCCTAATATTCGAACCCTCCAGAGGTTAGTGATCCATCTAGTAGCTAGAGTTCTCAACAAGGGTTTTTGGTTTTCGAAAAACACACGGATTGCCCAAAATACGACATCTATCACTAATAGGCAAGAGCTCTTGACACCATAAGTTCAAACATTACTCTAGTAACTACCTCAAAACTATTGCAAGTTACTACTACAAAGAGAACAACAACTTTAACTACCTACTCCCAGTCAAGACACAGAACTTAGTGCAACAGGAAAACTCTCTAACAAGATAAAACATGCAACCTATAGAAAGTTCAACCTAAGACAAAAAGAAAAGCTCTAGAAAAACTAAAGCACTACAACTAAACAGAACAACAGCTAAGAAAAGAAAAAGAACAGCTCACAGCTAAAAGAATAAGCATGCAAATCCTATGAGGAGTTCTAGTTCAAGCGGAGCGTGAATCTCTCCCACACAAAAGAGTAAGTTGGGGTCTAACTTGTTACTACAGCAAACAAAGCAAAATAAAACTAAAAACAAAACCTAAGAGCAAGACGCTCCAAGAATAGCACATAATGCATGAAGTGATAAAAATATAGTGCAACGAGAGACAAACTGATAATTGTTGATGAAGAAGGGGATGCACGAGGGCATCCCCAAGCTTAGACGCTTGAGTCTCCTTGAATATTTATTGGGGGTGCACATGGGCATCCCCAAGCTTGAGCGTTTAACCCTCCTGAATCTTCTTTCATCATCCTCCATCGCGCACTTGAAAACTCCCTTCATACATAACTCATTGTAGGCTGATTAGAGAGGTTAGTACCCTAATAAAATAATTTTCCCCTACTGCAAATAAATATTTCCAGGAAGAGATACTCTTTCCCAAGATTTACAAAAGGTTTTTGCAAAGAAAAATCAAGCTTAAGGTTTGCAAAAGTGAAGATAGACAAAACGTGGCAGAATCTGTGAAAAACAGAACAACAGATATAAACGAATTTTTTAGGGGTACTTCTGAAACTCAAATAAAAAAACTCAGAACATACGGAAGTTTCGTAAGTGTATAGAGCACTCTGTGTAAAAAATTAAGCTCAAAAAGATGAACTGTTATTTTTCTCTGATTTTTCTAGTCACGAGGACAGAATCTGTTTTCTGGACAGCATGTTACAACTTTTACTTCCCTTGCCGTATGAGGCTAAACTTGGCACAAAGCTTGAAAAGTAAAGATACAATGATGTTTCTACATTAGTAACAATCATCAAGACCACTAAAAATAGAAGAAAAGCAAAAGAAAAACCTAAATTCGTTGCGGGCTGCCTCCCGAAAGCTCTTCTTTAAAGCCATTAGCTAGGCTTAAAGATTATAGAAGATGCTCTCACAAGAATAAGAATTTTGAAGCAAAAGAGAGCATCAAGAAGAAATGTGAAACACATTTAAGCCTAACCCACGTATTATGCATAGGCATCTTGTAAGAAAATAAATCAAAGAAGCACAAAGTGACATGCATAGGAAGGTAGAACAAGAACAACTTCAAAAATTTCAACATGAAGAGAGGTGTTTTTGTAAATGGAAGTTTCTACAACCAAACTTTCCTCTCTCAAAGTAATTTTCAGTAGCATCATGAACAACATCAAGAATATAACTATCACATAAATCATGTTGTTCATGACCTACAAGCACACGTGTATTGTTTTCAACACGGTTTTTAGGATGATAAGATAGATGCAACCCATCACATTGAGCCTTGATAAGAGCAAAATTCTCCGGAATAGTTGGAGACTTCAAAAGGATAATAGGGCAATCAAGTGTGGGTGCAACAACAATAATTTAATGCTTAACATAAGGAACTATAGCAAGTTCATCTTCGTAGGCATCATCCATAGTGGCATCATGGCCATCAACAAAGCAAGTATCAAAATCATCAGAAAGGGAAGTATCAAGTGAGTCCTCGGAATCATAAGATTACTCTTCATAGAAATCATTAGCCTCTTCTTGGGCAGCAAGCATTCTATTTTTAAAATCCTCAATATAATCATTGGAAGTATAATTCTCAAAGCAATAAGCAAGAACAACAAAATTTCAGACTTGTGAATAGTATCGTAATACTTTTCAATCAAAGAAGCAATCTCATAAGCACCTTTAAAAGCAACCAACTCTTCAATCTTTTCAACATCAAAGTAATCATAAACACCTTTGGCATAAGAAGATAGGATCTCATTTTCATTAAACTCACATTGGAAAGGAAGGTGTTTACGCTCTATATTAGAGCAGCAAGTAAAATCATTAATGTGGCATAAACACTCAGCATAGCAATAAGAAACTTGTATTTGATCCCATAAGTGTTTCCCTTTCTGAGATAGGCGGTGCCGCGTATAATGAGCATGCTCATCCAATGATTTTCCCTCAACCAAGTCGGTTGGACTTTAGCGCGAGCACAAATTGATCGAAGACAATCCAAGTGAAACATGTCCATCCTACCATATTTGGGTGGTTCCACACCCATGGTGAAGATAGCATCAGTAGGTATTTTTGGTATTTTTGATAAAGGACACAAAGATAAAAATTAAAAGGTAAACTAACAAGACTAAAAAGCAAAGGTAAAAGATAGTGTGCAACTCCCCTATCTTGTAGACTTGAGTCCCCGGCAACGACGCCAGAAATTTGATTGATGGCTTCTCGCCCCTCGTTGGTTACCCCAAGTGGAAGGTTTGAGATGCAGTGCAACATCAAGTTTCCCTCGGTGAAGATACCAAGGTTATCGAACCTGTAGGACTCAGGAGATACAAGTAGGTGGCAACGTCGCCAGAAATTGCTTCCTGACTAGGGTGTTGTCATGGACCTGCACACAGCAACAAATAACTTTGCTCCCAACGAGTACAGAGAAGTTGTCAATTCCTCCGGCCTTGTCGTTTTACAAAGGATCAACGCAAGAGATAAAAGGTGCAAAGGAAAGTAAAAGCTGAAAGTAAATTGAGGGTGTGAACAATAATGTGAAGATGGACCAGGGTCCCGTGATTTTCACTAGTGATGTCTCTCTCCAAAAAGACGATAAAAGTGCTAGCGAGGTAAACAAATCACAGTTGGGCAATTGACAGGATTATGAAGGCACCGCAATGCTAACTATGCTGCAAATAAAGGAAGGGCTCAAAAGAAATGGGCAGTACGCCAAGGTAAGTAAACCGAAATCCATCTGCATCTACTACGAATCATACACCTTGAGATATCTATCCAGAACATCTCGGTGGTATTATGTTGCGAATCCCACCCAAAGTGTAAACTCAAAGCAACAGAGAACTGCATTAAAAGAACTTTGCGTAAAGTAAACAATCCTTGCACCCGCAGGTACAAGCACCGTTGTTTTATCCCTGGTGGAAACAGCACATCCCCTAGTCTCATGTTTCTGTCACTCAAGCTAGAAATCAAGGGGCTGAACCCACAATCGAGCATAACGCTCTCTCTTGGAGTTGCAAATAAAATACTTGGCCAAAGCAAATACCGCAACGGAGAACATGCAAGAATTTACTCAAGAACAAAATATAAAAGAGAAGAACCAAATATATTATTCATCACAATCTGAACATAGTCTCATAATCCATCAGATCCCAACAAACTCAGCATAGCAACAACAGAAATTACATAGATGCCTCGATCATGTGAGGCAGCTCACGAGGACTCGAAAGTGGAAGGACAAAAGGGGGAGAGATAGATCACATATCTACTGGTCACGGACCCATGGTCCAAGGGAAACTACTCAAGGTACATACGGGAGGCATCCATGGCTATGGAGGGTCTCCCAGAGGGGGTAGCTTCTCCCGGCAGGGTGCCGGAGCAGCTTCTCCAGGCAGCCCCGATCTTGAAACGGCGGCGGAGGCGGAACAAAGGCGAGATCACGAAAAAGGAGTCTGTATTAAGGGTTTCCACCCCGAGGGGTAAATATAGGCGAAGGGGGGCGTCGAGGGGACCCATGAGGCAGTCAGGAGGGTCCCTGGCGTGACCCAGGGTGGGGCCGCGCCACCTGCCCTCCTGGCTACCAGGTGGTTGCCCCCCTTCCCTCTCTTGGTGATTCCGGAAGCTTCCGTTGCGCTGATTTTTTTTATATTTTCCCGGATTTTTTGGAGCACTTTTAATGGCCGGAAAACCTGAAATACAAAAACAGTAGAAAACAGAAACTGGCAATTGGGTGCACTGAGTTAATAGGTTAGTCCAAATAGGTTCAAAAGTGTATGAAAGTTCAAGCAAAACATGGCAAAGTCACACAAAACATGCATGGAGCAAGCAGAGATTATAGATACGTTTGGGACGTATCAATGTCTTGAGTTGGCTATATGCCATGTACGCACTACCTACCCGTGGGAATTACGAGTTATGGGATCCTCTGATTCGTAGTGTCATCCGAGGACTCTTCAGACGTCAGTACTGCGGGCTGATTGCCGGGAAGTGGTGTTGTCTTATTTTCTCGCGCGGTGGTGTCTTATTTGGATTTTCTTTAACTTCACCGGCTAGCCACGCACCGTGCAGGAGTACGTTCAGGTTGGGGTCCAAGGCCCGGCGTATTTAGGATTTAGACCGGCGGATGGACTCTCTATTGAGTTTGAAAGATGGGCTACGGAGTGTCGGATAGCCTCGGTGGAGCGTTACCTAACAAGGTGCCCGCCACCCTGGAAATCCGTGCGTGTAGTGTAACACAAGTGCACCCCTGTAGGGGAGATTAATCTATTCGAATAGCCGTGTCCGCGGTAACAGGACGCTTTATGTTGAATCTGGATCTTATTACTACAAACTATTATTATTAAATTGTATGGTTCCGGGTTTTCTTCCTCGCTGGGATGTCGAGGAGGTGAACTCGGAGGCATTGCTAATTATTACAACTTACTATCATACAATGCTGCAGCAACTTCTGCTGCATTGTTACTTTATGCTTTATATAAACTGTTGGCTATTCTCTCCCCATGCTGCAAGACTCGTCGGAAGATGCTAGTCTTCGATAGGCCTAGCTTCTTACCCTTAATCTGATTTCTATCTTGCAGTCCACTATATATAGCCCCCCCTTTCCATTTGATACAATGCATAAATGCTTAGTAGCGGACGTAAGATTCGCGGGTATGCTAGATACTCACCTTTGCTTTATTTCCCCTTTTTGTTTTGCCTGATCGGCCACTGCAGTCGACGTTGGAGCCTTTGAGTCCAGGAGCAGGAGATCCCCGATGCCGACCACCGCAACGTGAAGATCCCTGATGCCTTCTACGACGTCGAGTTCCCCGTTGAGCAGGAGTAGTTTGGAGGTTCCTAGGAAGGAGGCCTCGCCTTTTCGATCTGTTGTTATTTGTGCTAGCCTTCTTAAGGCAGATCATGTGTACCTTGTGTCTGTACTCATATACTATTGCTTCCGCTAACTTTGTGCTCTCGAGCTGTTGTATTTGAGCCCTCGTGGCCCCTGGCTTGTATTAAACAACTTGTATTATTTTATTTGTAGAGTTGTGTTGTGATATCTCACCGTGAGTCCCTGATCTCGATCGTGTACCTTGCGTGTATGATTACTGTACACGACTTGATTTTGGGGGCGTCACACTGTGCAAGGGCAACTATCTTGGGGGATTTTCAGCGCTCTCTGGAAGTCTGGAGGAGATTGTTCAGTGCCGGCGACCTAGCTGCAGCCGTGCTCTGGTTTTGATTTCTGAAGTCTGAAGTCTGAAACTTTGAATCCCTCACTTTGCCTGGTGGTCAAATGATATGACTTATTTTGGTTTAGACATGTATATAGATGGCGTATTTTCTTTTGGAGTAGTATATATATGTCCATCTCATTTGATTCTACATGGTTCAAAAACTGTGATCAGACGATGGCTGAGTAGTGATCAATATCTTATGAAATAGTCTACATGGTTCAAAAATTTCAAAAGCTGTGCTCTCTGGCCCGCCCAACTTTCTTTTTGTAACTCCGCCTCTGCCCGCACGGTCGACACGACCTTTCCGTTTCCCCTTGTCCACTGAAAAGAATTATGATTTGGGCTAAAGATCGATCCAAAGGGCAAATTTCACTGTTTTGACCTTTTTTGCAAACTAATTCCCGATCTGACCCTGTTTTGAAAGTATTTTGAAATCTGACCTTTTCCTCACCGCCTTCGTCCTTGGCGGTAGGATTTTAGGACGTACCGCCCACTACTAGGGAATGCACTTTTAGTGGCGTCCTTTTTTGCTGTTTAGTGGCGCATTATGGATGCGCCACTAACTACAAGCCGCCACCTATAAGCTCTTAGGGGTGGCGCATTCTGATTGAATTTTGAATCTGGATCTGGAAAACAATATTTTTATTTTTTATTTATTTTTTATTTTTTCTTAATCTCAGGTTAGTATGCTTAATGCCCAGTCACTATGCTTAATCTCAGGTCAAACTAACCTCCGTGGTCAAACTTTCCCGAGGGTCACCCATCCTAGCACTACTCCAGCCCCAGCACGCTTAACTTCTTGGTTCTATTCAACTCTCACTGCATCTCACCTAGCAGGCACTTGTTGATATATCTAACATATAAATCCTATTAAACCATGTTGATGTCTAGGACCTTGATAATGTTCATGGGTGTGCTAAAATTTTCAACATTTTTTTGAAACTTTCTCGATGGGACCATTAGCATATTTTGAACTTTAAAAAAAAAATTTAATTTTTATTTTTTTTAAATTTTTTTTAACAATACTATCTAAAATTTTCAACTTTTTTTAAACTTCCCGATTTTCCTCTAGCCTATTTTGAATTTTAAAATAAAAAATAAAAACAATATTTTTAAAAAAAATTCAATTTTTTATGTTACTACTAAGTTCAATTGTTTTTTTTCAATTTTTTCTCTTTTTTTGGGCCTCCTGATCTTCAAACGCCCGTAACTTTTTTTCTGTTAGGTTTTTGAGGATTCTAAAAATGTTCAACGAGTTGCACCCGATTGAATTTGGATATAACTTTTCGAGTAGATGATTTTTCATATAAAAAACTTTTTCATCGGAGGTCGTATGCAAAAGTTAAGTCAATTTTACAAAATTCTCGAGAGATTTTACAAAAAAGTCAAAATTCATATTTGTAAATTTTCCTAACAACTAGAGCACATATCATTTGGGAAGCTTATTTTCTTTTATTTTTTTGACATTTCTATCATTTTCTTTTATTTTTTTTTCAAATTGAAAAGGCGATCCACGGGGGGGGAGGGGGGGTGTATTTTGGAATTTTCCCGCACAGTTTTTTCTTAGTAGTGGCGCATTTGGGAAATGCGCCACCCCTAAGAGTTTATGGGTGGCGCATTCTGGATGCGCCACTAATAATTCTTTAGGGGTGGCGCATTTCCAGAATGCGCCACCCATAAGCTCTTAGGGGTGGCGCATTTCCAAAATGCGCCACCTATAAGGTTCTTAGGGGTGGCGCATTTCTCCAAATGCGTCACGTATAAGGGGATCCAGGGCTGGCCCACTCTTAGGGGTGGCGCATTTCCAAAATGTGCCACCTATAAGGTTCTTAGGGGTGGCGCATTTCTCCAAATGCGCCACGTATAAGGGGATCCAGGGCTGACCCACTCTTAGGGGTGGCACATTTTTTACCAGTGCGCCACCCCTTACAACATAGTGGTGCATTACATATAAAATGCGCCACTAATAAGCTTTCCATGTATAGCTATTTCCCTAGTAGTGGTCACAACTCCTGGCGGTAGAGACTTGGTCAAGCCTCCCATTAGGTTAACGGCCGTGCCACGTCGGATAAGTGGTACCGCCAGGAACCTGGGCGGTACGCCGTCCAGCCCTACCGCCAGGGACCTTGGCGGTAGCATCTGGGCAGTTATCTGGCCGCTCGGCCGCCGCCAGCCCATTCCTTCTTCTAATCTCAATTTCTTCCCCACTGGTTCCCTCTATCCGCCAATCCACTCCCCCTCATGGATCTCTATTGTTTCTAAAGCGTTTTTCTGGATCTTTGGGGCAAATCGAAGAGCAAGGTAACCTCCTCCACCCCCTCCAATTAGTTTTTGTCAATCCTTGTTATTTTGGTCGCATTATTATCCAATAGGTGTATGTACATTTGCATAGAATTTTCGATTAATTAGTTAGATGTGTTTGTTTGGGATGAATGTGAGGTTGATATGTTTGGGATGAATGTGAGGTTAAGATTTTTGTGCATATATGTGTGTGTGAATATGTTGACACGATAAATATTTGTAGTGATATATGTGGATATTTGTATGATAAATGAGTAGGATGTTTTTGTGTGATAAGATTATGAGGTTGATATTTGTATTGCTCCGATTGTGGTGGTAAAGATTAGTGTGCTTACGATATTGTTAGATTTAGTATAGATTTTATATGAATATATGTTTATGGATATTTGTGGATATGTGTATGAATATATAATATTACATATGGTAGATTTTTTTGATGGGTTATCAAATGGTTGATATGAATATGATTATTGTATGTTAGGATGGCCGCTCATGACGAGAATGAGGGGCGTTGGTATACCCATCTTGATCCCGCCTACGACAAGGAACATCGTGGCCGTGCTATCGAGAATGGACGAGTAATAAAAATAATTTGAACCGTCAAATTCATATTTTGTGTAGCTTTGTAGTAATCAAGTATTGTTGTTGGCAGGTTTTGGACCATATCCGGATGCGAGGTCACGGAAAGGCTTTGGCATGGGATCCTCGGTTCGAGCCTTACTTTCAAAGAGCGGGCCTTCTAGCTTTCGCACTCCAGTTCAAGCGGGATTTATATACATTTCAATGCAAATCTGAGGTGATAGGCATAGTCTTCAAACGAGATTTCGATCCCACTCCAACATCATACCTTCCTACTAGCTTTACCACATCATTGGGGTTCATCCACTTCAAAACACTTCTTACTTTTCCAAAAATCTCCTCATAAGTAGGACTTGTATCAAACACTAACACTTCCTCATCATTGTCCGCGTTGCTATTAAAGAATGCATCTTTGTCCACATAATGAAGATTAACGAGTTTATCCATCTAAATGAAAAGCCACCAAAATAAGCATATTATTGCCAACACTATTACTTATATCCAATACTATGCATTTAATCGAACAAAATGGTATTTCATTTTATTTATTATTACTATGTAATACCATTACTTAAACATAACCCTAACAATATCAAATAAAAAACATAACACTAACCCTAACCCTAACCCTAACAATAACAATAACCCTATAGAAATAACAAGCATTCGTGCACCATTCAAAAAGAGCACAAAGAGATGCATATATCTACCATAATATAAATTAAAGTAACACAAATTGTAAAACTAGGGTTGACTACAAAATCAACATATGGAATCAAAAGAGAGGATTTCAACCAACCAAATTATGGGGGAAGAGGAGTCTACCTCAAGTGATGCAAATGCTGTTGGGGTTCGCAGCAGAAAACACAAAATTTTCTAACTAGCGTTCCCATAACCCAAGATCTAGCTAGCCGTATTACCGTAACGGAAAGGAGTGCGGAAATAACATACCTCGGGGTGTAGTCCGTTGCGCGGAAAACGTTCCCGCAAACATGGTTGATGTAGCCGATCAAGTTTCACAGCCCCCTGGCTGTGTTGAGCACCCGGATGGGTGTAGTGCCACACGTGTAGCACCTCGTAGTACTCGCACACGTACGAGACTCGATGACGACCTCCGTTCTCCGATCCAGCGAAGGTGGCGGAAGCAGACCTCCGGACGGAGCTTCGGCAGCACGACGGCCTCCGATTCTAGCAGAGAAGCCTCAATTCCACTATAGGCTCACACTAGGGAGCCCACCGTGAAAGAGACAAGGGAGGGGAGAAGATCGGAGAAAACCTATCTCAATTCGGAGTAAATACTAATTTAATCCGATTTATTGTGTATTTGGCTTAATTAAATATGCGCACCATGGCCCTCTTTATATAGGGATAGGGGAGGGAGTCAACTCCCCTCCCTTAGCAATGTGGGACTATCCCACATGCTAGGGGGGGCGCCGGCCAAGGGGGGAGAGGGGGCGCCACCCTTATGGGCCCTAGGGCCCATGGCACCTCCCTCACTCCCTTTTTTTATTTTTATTTTTCCCTTTTATTTCTTCCCCTAATGGGCATTTTTCTCCACTAAGGCCCATTGCACATAATAATTAGAAATAAAATGATTTTAATTATTAATTCAATTAATTAATAACTAAAACATAATATTCCATCTCCCGGTGCTCCGGAACACCTTCCGGTTCACTCCGAACTTGTTCGGTTCAACACGATACTTCTCCGATGTTGTTTCCTTTATTCTCTGGTTACTCCGATGGTTCCGAAAAGGTCTCCGATTTCATCGAGCCCTTAAGTGTGTGTAACATCCCAGATTTCACAAAAATTTAAAAAATTGTTTTCGGTGTGAATTGTTTGATTGTCTGATTTGTTGCGGTGTTTGCATCCCCGATTTATCGATCGGCGATTATTTTTCCCCCTCTTATCTCGTACCGGACGGAGACCGACCCTTGCCACCCTGACACTCGACCTTTGCGACACCGGGTTTCACCCGATCACCATCGCGAAAACCGCACGAGACCAACCGAAGCTAACGGAACAAAAACCCCGTTTAATAATTAAACGGGATAATTTATAGCGCGTCGGAAAGTGTTTTCGGAACGGTTCCAGCGCGAGGTGAACGCTTCCGGCTCGACGCACTGATCGCGCGGTTCGAAGTTTTACCCGAATCGGAGGTCCTGCGGACCCCCGGCGGTCAGAAACGTGAGCACCGCGCGCGCGAGAGAGAAACCGGGGATGTTTTTGCAAACTGCCAGCCACCGGGGCTATATAAAGACCACCACACTCCCACCCTTTTCTAGGGTTTCCCTAGCACAAAATTTGCAGCCACCCCCCTCCACTTTGCCCAGTTTTGCCTCCCAAAATCCCCAATTTTCGCACAACCCTAGATCTGAGTTTTTCCCGGCCGTTGGATCGCGCGATCGGAGGGATCGTGTTGCGCCACGTCACCCTAGCCATCTCCCACCTCCACCTCCTCTCTCTCCTGGCCGAGCCGTCGCCAGGCCCGAGGACGCCGCCGCCTCTCTCCGGCCAACAGCCGGCGAGCCGCCAGCCCAGGTCGTCGCACCTCCCTCTCCTTCTCCTCCCTTCTCCCCTCACCCCTCCTCCTCTCTGTTGCAGGTCGCCAGGCCGCCTCGGAAGCTCCATCGCCCCGCCATGGCCGAGCCGAGCCCGAGCTCAGGCTCGTGCCGCCACCTCGCCGCGCCGGACGCCCGCGCTCCCTCCGGCCTGGAATCGGCGACCTCGGCCGCCCCGCGCCCAGATCCTCCACGCCCCTTCGTCTGCACCGCCACCCGCCGTCCTGCAGCACCGCCCTTCTCCGCAGACGGCCACCGGCGGCTCGTCCTCGTGAGGACAGGGACACCCGATCCCGATCCGTTGGCCGGCAGCTGCCCTGGGCCGGCCTCCAGCAGCCAGGCCAGGCGCGGCCTGCACCTAGCCCAACCGCCCCTCCAAGCCAAGTGGGCCAAAGGCCCACTAGGGTGAGGCCTAGCGCCCTTTTTTTTCTCTAGACCCTGCTGAAAAATTTGACTAAGTCTGAGAGTATTTTACTGCTGTTATCAGTGTTGCGATGTAATTTCCCGTTGATCGGTAGCCCGTATGACGTTGCGCCCAAAAGATGAATTGCTCAGTTTTGCGTGCTCTAGCGTTCGTATGTAGAATTTTTTTCCGTTTGAGGCCGTCTAGATAGTTTAACTCTGCGTTGAAGTGGGCATCAGGCCGTTAATTGCTTTTTTTTTCCTGTTAAGTGCTGCTGTTATTATTTTATTGCAACTTCGGGCGACGATTGCTTCGCAACCGTACGTCGGAATTGATTGATTCCTTTTGCATCCTGTTAAACATTGTTTCTACTTCAGTTCCATGCATTCACATGCCATAATTGCTTGCTGCATCATGATTGTATCTTGCTCCAAAGTGGTGATCTTGATGTTAGTGTGCTGCTGTTGCTGAAACTGTTATTTTGTTGCAACTTCGGTCGACGAGTGTGTCGCGACCGTTTATCGGAATTGAGTGATTCCAATTGCATATTGTTAAGCATCATGTCTACTTTCATTACATGTATTGCATTGTCATGATATTCTTGCTGGTCATATAGATATTATGCTCCAAAGTTGCTATGCTGCTGTTGTTGACAGCCACCTCTGATTTTCACTAAGTCTGTTACTTTGATGCCATGTTGTTTGCTTAATATCTTTTGATCTATGATGCCTATTTTCATGATTATTTTTGCCATGCCTTCCCTATCATGTCTACTTTAGTTCCATATCATTTGTGAGCATGTTGGCATTGATTATCCTGTTTATGCATGGCTCTAAAGTGTGCTTCGTGATCTTGGCAGTTTGTGCCCGTAACTTGTTTTGCTTGTATCTTTTTAACCGTAACTCCGTTTGGGTGTTCTTTATATGTAACTTGATTAGTTTTTCATGTACTTTGTGTTTATGCTATTGTTTTCTGCTGTTAACCAACCTAAAATATGGTTTAGGACAGAACAGTACCAAATCCTTTAATTGTCGTGCGACACTTAGTGTTATGCCATGTTTAGGATTGTGCCTCACTTAAATTGATTAGCATAGATAGTTTATTTTATGCTTCACCTCTTGACATATTTGTGTGCTATGCCATGCTTGCTTGAGTTGCCATGTTAATAACCGTTGTTTGGTCACCTATAGCTAAACAACTTGAACCTCCGTAAACGTGCGGTATTCGTCGTGTGTGACCGATACCCCACTTAAACTGTTAGTAACCGTTCTCGACGATAGATCCGTATTGCTTTGCCATGCCTTGTGTTGCCTCTTGAATCTTGTGTTGCCCCGTAGTAATAGATGCTTGCTCGTTGATTGCTTTCCAGTGTTTACTTCTTGTGTGCTCCCGCGGGTACCTCTCGGAGACGATGCGAGCTTGCGATCGACTACACCTTCGGAACCCGACTTATCAACAGGCAAGGACTATACATTACTTATGATCCATTCTATTTCAACCAGCGGTTTGCATGCTAGTCTAGGTTAGGTTCGATGTTTGATCCTACCACATGTTTACAGCCTCTTTCAAACCGATACAGCCATGTCCCTTCCCAGCAAACCTTGTACTGCTATGTTACTATTGCTCGTTGCTCAGCCCCTGCTTAGTATGCATGCTTAGGATGCTATGATGTTACCCTGTTACTCCTGGGTTTGGGATATCACATTATTATATTGTTGTTGATGATATGATTATTATAATGTTAACTATATTCGACGAAGGATGGAAGGTCTAGGCTATCCCGCCCCGACGCTTTGTTCCATACGAGTCACCTAGGACCCGAGTTTCGGGTATTGGTTTTAAGACTGAGCGTGCCTAACCGCGTGTGGGATTTTATGGGGTCCCCTTTTCTTACCTACCTAGCTTCAAATATTTCTAGTGGTGGCCCAAGCTGATTTACCATTTGAAACCGTGTGTGTGCTGGTCAGCTGCCAGTAGTTTTCAAACCAACCCGGACCAGTGAGGACTTAGTTCCCTTGCTGGCCCACCTTGTTCGGCTGAGGACTCGGTTTCCCATGTGTGATTAACCGGCTATCCAAACCCGAGACAGACGGTAGAGACCAGATCGAGAGAGCGGCCGGCTCCTGAGCTGGATGTCGACTCACCGGGGGCCACCCGGATTTGTTCGTTGTTAGTTAGAGGGACCTGTCGTTTCGGATATCTTGGAACTAAATCATAAAATGGTTGCCTATGATGGGCAGCAACTGAGAGTGATGGACGTGCGTGCGGAGCCTCGTAATGGGAAGTTGGTACACCCCTGCAGGGTTAAATCTTTTCGAGAAGCCGTGTCCACGGTTATGGACGACTTGAGACCTACTCCTTGTTCATAGACAACAACAACTGAGATAATCTTAATATAACTTGATCAACGTGTGTGTGCCTTGACTGCTTCTTCTTTGTCGGGATGCGAAGAGGAGGACAAGGATAGGATAGGTGTTATGTTTGCGAAGTAGCTGATAGCAAGACTTGTTGGAGGCGATTCCTCATCGAATGCTTGGCTTCTTACCTTACTCTCTAGATCGTTAGCCACTTCATAAATGCTAGTGCGGCAACAACCTCACCACTTACCCCTTCCTTACCGTAAACTACTAGTTGTCCTAGAATGACGAGTGATGAAGTACTTGCTGGGTCAGATGACCACTACAGTTGGATGCTGAGTACCTCTGTACTCATGATACTACCCCTAAACTCTTTTCAGGGTTCTTGATCGACAACAGGTATGGTGACCGACGTTTCACGTGGAGACTCGACGACGACTAGTTAGGCGGATCCCGGCGGAGGGCCTGGACCCGTGTGGTTATTGGGATCGATGTTTTTCTCTTTGCCACTAGGCATTTGATTGTAGTCTGTACTCAGACATTTACCTTCCGTTGTTGTATTGTATTTGAGGCAGTTGTATGCCGATTGTATGAGATGTTGTATCCTTGTATCTGTAATGTTCTGATATCATGTTGGAAATCCGGAGTATATGGCTTTGTCATATGTCGCGGTGGTACCGATAGCTTCGTCCCCGGATCTGGATGGAAACATCTAAATCTGGAACAGTACCGCATGTCGGGCCTTACAGTGTGTTACCCTATGGTCCGAGAACACTCCAGTCATGACCGAGATGAGGCTACGGTCAATGATCATCAGCGGGACCTGGATGCCCATAATGACCCCTGTGCATTCCGGATATCAAACACCGATTGGACCTTACGCCGTATAGCATTCCCTTTGTCCGCGATACTGGATTGTTCCGAGATTCGATCAATGACATCCTATGTCTGGTTCAACCTCGTTCTGAACTAATCCTCATTCACTCGTTCCCGTGATATTCATCCCCGTGACCTAGTCACACGCTGCAGCTTTATGGATGGAATCTCACCGAGTGGGCCCCGAGTATCTATCCATTATATGGATTGACAAATCCCGCTCTTGTAACAATACTCCTCAACATATCTCCACGGAATACCCAAGATACAACCGTTATGACCCACATATTTCAGTCAGGTGGTGGGATGTAGGTCAAAGCATCCGAGAAGATAGCAATTATGCACGTACTCACGGTCAAAGGAACGGTCTACCACGTTCTGTAATTACAACACTGAACCTTCACAAGATTTGATCATGCTGTAATGCTTACTTTGGGTAATGTTCATCACGTCACTTAACCAGTGAGGTGATCTCATAGTCAAGAGACTTAATTGTCCATGATCGCGAAATCACGACCATCATGTTGACCATGAACTAGTTATCGATGTAGAGGCTAACTAGGAACTCTGGGGGTTTCTATACCACACCTGCATCATTGTTTCACTGACACAGTTCTAGCACGGTATGAAACTGGTTATGAACTTGCTTAGATATATTGGAATAATCATATATTATTTGCCTCTAGAGCATATATCCAACAAATGCCCCGGATTCACCGGACAAATTGAGCACAATGGAGAGGGATTCACCGGACAAATTAAGCAGGCGCTGTTGGTGTCACATTGACGGACGATCGATCGTCAATCACCTTCCCGCGCATCGTCTCCGGCAGACATTAGCAGCCACCTGCCATGCACAGAAGATCTCTGGTAAGTGCACCGTGTTTTGTCCTTATGGATGGTTTTGAAAATGATCCTCTGAACATGTAATGGAGGGAGTACAAATGTAGAATTATGTGATACTGGTTTAATTTGGTTCAGTAGATGACTTCCAATTTCCTTCGTAGACGTTTTCTTGGAATAATCAGAATAGTTTCGTGCATTCGAGAGTAGAAGCGCATCTGGTGTAGTGGTATCATAGTACCCTCCCACGGTACAGACCAGGGTTCGATTCCCTGAATGCGCATTTTTATTTTTAGGCTTCCTACTACGTGACATTTTTTCTTGTATACTTGATTTTTTTTTAATCTTGCATCTTTTGTCTACCGTGTAAATTTTGTGCAGTTCTATTTACATATTTTTTCCTGTATACTCAGCATCTTTTTAATCTTTCATCTTCCCTCTACCATGTATATTTTGAGGCACGCTCAAATTTATAAAAATTAAATGCTACCATTAGTGAGAAACTTCTAAAATGAGATGACGTGCTTATGCTCCCATGACGTGGCGTAACCCCGTGGTTTACCGGTTTCGCCTATGTTGATATATTTTTTCATGTATGTTTGACATTTTTGAAAAATAAGATAAAATCCTAATTGCAAGTATAAGGTAGTAGTGTCCTCGTTGGTGGTCGGCCGACGGCGTCGTCCTGCTTTTGAACCTACTATTTCGTCCTTTAGTTTAGCTGTTGTCTCACTCGTAGTGGCCTGCATGTCGGAAGTGGCCTGGTGGCCTATATTTGAACTCCCTTTTCTGCTTCTTTGATTCAGTCTTCTGTGGTACTTGTTTTGTTCGTGACTAGAGCCATTTATGGCTTTATTTTATAAAGTCGGGCAATCGCTTTTTAATTTGGAAAAAAATCATTACCTTTTTATTAAGCTTGCATTTTTCGAAGGCATATGTTGACGCTTAAATGTAACATGATTACAAAGAATATCTTGAACCAATGAAAAGACGGGATCAATTTAAATATTGGAGTTCACCATTGGATAGCCCTCCCTGAAAAGATCAAAAAAAGATGGTCAAAATGAAGCTCGTTTGTGACTGGGATATTGGAGCCTGAAATTGCAACGCTCAGCTATTGCAGGGTTCTGTACAATGAGGCCTGTCATGATGCAATCCCGGCATGCCTGCTCCAAGGGATCACATCTGCCATGAGCGACCATTGCCCCCTGCTCCTAATATGTGACGTGGATTTCAAACCCTGTCGTAAATTCCGGTTCGAGAACCACTGGTGCAAACTAGAGGGGTTTGCCTCCATTGTGCAGTCGGCCTGGGAAACACCGATGGCCGGAACTGATCCATTCATGAGACTACACAAGAAACTCACGGGTACGGCCAAGGCGCTTCGGCAATGGAACTCCAAGAACCAGTCCTTGATGACGAAGACACTGGATGTGGTCAATGAGCTGATATTCAGACTGGATGCGGCTAGAGATACAAGACAGTTAACTGACGGTGAACATCGGTTCAGAAACATGCTGAAGATGAGATGCCACGGGATCGCGGCGATGCAGAGGGCAATATGGAGACAGCGGTCAAGGGTAAGAGATGTGAAGGAGGGAGACGCCGGAACAAACTTCTTCCACATCAAAGCTTCGGCAAGAAGGCGAAAGAATTACATCCAAACCATCGAACATGAGGGGCAAAATATTACTGGGCATGAGGATAAACTGAATCTGGTTTGGGAATATTATAACACACTGATCGGAACAAGGAAATTGAGAATGAGTGGGCTAAACCTCGAAGAGTTGGGCTACTCTCCAATACCCAACCTGCACCTGGGGATGGATGATCCCTTCACTGAACAGGAGGTGCTCGTGAAAAATAAGGAGATGGCAATCGACAAAGCGCCGGGGGCCGATGGCTTCTCCATGGCCTTCTTGAGATCATGTTGGGATATAATAAAGCGAGGCATAATGGCTGTGTTCATGAAGCTCCAGAATAGCAATTTTGAAAACTTTGCCAAGCTGAACATGGCGTGCATGGTGCTGCTACCGAAACATGAAGGAGCAAAGAAGCTGTCAGACTTTAGACCAATTAGTCTTATACACACAATTGCCAAAATATTCACGAAGCTGTTAGCGCGAAGACTGCAGGACAAGATGCATTAACTCGTCTCCCCGTGCCAGAGCGCATTCATCAAGCGCAGATCAATTCTGGATAATTTCATATTGGTAAGAGGTGAAAGAATAGATCGGAAGCGTTCCTTGCTCTACATAGAGAGCCGCTGGTGTTTATTTATAGGAGGCTCAACCTGCCGTGAGTTTACAGGAGAAGGAAACATAGACGTACACGGGAGAGAAATAGAGAGGGATTGAGATTACATATGATATTGAAACCGTATCTAACTATCTCTCTAACACCCTCCCTTAATCTCAACTACCCCACGCCCAAATTCCTCTTGAATTCTTCAAACAATTTGACAGGAAGTGCCTTGGTAAAACCATCTGCAACTTGATCCTTTGAAGGAATGAACCTGATTTCTAGCTTCTTACTGGCAACTCTTTCTCTCACGAAGTGAAAGTCAATTTCAATGTGCTTTGTTCTAGCATGAAATACAGGGTTGGCAGAAAGATAAGTAGCTCCCAAATTATCACACCAAAGGCAGGAAACACGATCCAATTTAACTCCCAACTCTTGAAGTAATGACTCTAACCAGACAATTTCAGCAGTAGCATTTGCAAGTGACTTATATTCAGCCTCTGTGCTGGATCTTGAGACAGTGGCTTGTTTTCTAGCACTCCAAGAAATAAGATTAGATTCGAAGAACACTGCGAAACCTCCAGTTGACTTTCTGTCATCACTACATCCTGCCCAGTCAGCATCCGAAAAAGCACTAACAAGAGTGGATTTAGACTTTATGATATGGAGTCCAACGCCAGCAGTATGCTTAACATATCGAACAATTCTTTTGACAGCAGTCCAATGAGCGGTTGTAGGAGCATGCAAATATTGGCAGACTTTATTAACAGCAAAAGATATATCAGGCCGAGTGAGAGTCAAGTACTGCAAAGTTCCTACCGCACTTCTGTATTTTGTACTATCTTCTTCCTTCAGTAATTCACCATCATGAGCTGAAAGTTTTTCTGAAGAGGACAATGGAGTAGCAGAAGGTTTGCAATCTTTCATTCTCATACGAGTTAGAAGTTCAGATGCATATTTTTCCTGACTCAGCATTATACCATCTTGAACCTTCTTAACCTCAATACCAAGGAAGAAATGTAGATCCCCCAAATCCTTCAAAGCAAACTCTGAACTCAAATCTCGCAAAAGTGCATTAGTAGCATCTTGTCAAGAACTTGCTACAATGATGTCATCAACATAAATGAGCACAAACATGACTATACTTGACTTGTTATAAATGAACAATGAGGTGTCAGCCTTGGAAGCAACAAAACCAAGATGCTTCAGTTGGGAGCTCAATCTAGAGTACCATGCTCTCGGTGCTTGTTTAAGTCCATAAAGAGCTTTATCAAGTTTGCACACATGATAGGGAGTTTCCTGATTTTCGTATCCTGGTGGTTGGCGCATGTAAACCTCCTCTTCCAGAACACCATGTAAAAACTCATTCTGCACATCTAGCTGTCTCATACTCCATCCATTTGACACGGCAATAGACAAAACAAGTCTTATGGTTGCTGCCTTTAGTACTGGACTAAAAGTATCCTCATAATCTATGCCATAACGTTGTTTGAATCCTTTTGCTACCAAACGCGCTTTATATCTATCAATAGAACCATCAGCCTTCTTTTTTATTCTATACACCCACTTGCAGTCAATAATATTCTTACCTTGCTGCTGAGGTACAAGGTGCCACGTTTTATTTCTCATCAGAGCAGAGTATTCCTCATCCATAGACTTTTTCCACTTAGGATCCTCAAAAGCATCTTTGAACCTTGTTGGTTCTCCTGTAACACAAATCATACCATATGGTATAGTTCCATCAGTACGTATTTTAGGATTTCTTATACCTTTCTGTAGCCTAGTCATGGTACGAGGAAGATTTGGAGGTGCTGCTAAATTTTCCTGGGCATTGGGTGATCCCTGTTGTACAGGAGATGTACCAACAGCATCATCCGCAGAAGACCCAGAAGAAAATTCAGCAGTTGGCGCAGAAGATCCTGAAGATCCGGTGCTGTCACTATTTGGTGTAGGAACAACCACAAAAGATCTTGTGTGGTGGCCAGATGTCGTTGTCACTAGTTGGCTTGTGGTCATTGTCGCTGGCTGGGGAGAGCAGCCTCCTTCCGCTTGTGTTGAGCGCCCAGATTCCTGGGTTTGCTCGTGATCCGAGGCAGCAGAGGCTGCTGCTGAATGTCGTTGTCGCCCTGCTGAAAGTCTCTGCCGCCCGCGATCCGAGGCTACTGACTGCACAGGTGTGACAGGCGCAGAAACATCCTCTTCAATAGGCACGCCGGCTCCTTCCTCTTCAACATAAAATACTGGCCCGTTTTCACCAAAATTTTGATCATTTTCAACTCCGTTTTGTGCGTTGTTTTCTGCAACCTGCACATTCACCAAGGTAGTACTGGAAGGAGGGTCAGCTATATTATTAGTAATACAATTGTCGCCCCCATGATCAAAATTGCGAAGATTTTCAGGAAGTAAAAGAATTTCTTTTCGAAGAAGAGCTCCGGCATTTGGATGAAGAGAGGCAAAAGGAAAAATAGCCTCATCAAATACTACATCTCTGGATATATATACTCTGCCTGTAGATACTTCAAGACATTTAACACCTTTATGAAGAGGGCTATATCCTAAGAAGACACATCGGGTGGAACGGAAAGCAAGCTTATGGGTATTGTATGGCCGCAGATTTGGCCAACATGCACACCCAAAGACTCGGAGGGATTTATAGTCAGGTATGACACTGAAAAGACGTGTAATAGGAGTTTCAAATTTTATAACTTTACTAGGTAATAAATTTATGAGATATGTGGCAGTCAAAAAAGCTTCATCCCAAAACTTTAGTGGCATGGAAGCATTTGCTAGAAGGGCTAGTCCTACTTCAACAATATGACGGTGTTTTCTTTCCGCGGACCCGTTTTGTTGGTGTGCATGTGGACATGAGACATGATGAGAGATGCCAATCTTTTGAAAAAAAGAATTGAGCTTTTCATATTCACCTCCCCAATCTGTTTGCATAGCAATGATTTTTGTGTTAAGTTTTCTTTCAACAAGATTCTGAAAATTTGAGAAAACTTGAAACACATCGGACCGTTTCTTTAGAAGATAGATCCATGAATATTTTCTATAATCATCAATAAAGTTTACATAATAGGAATATCTCCCAACGGATGTAGGGGCTGGCCCCCAAACATCTGAAAATACAAGTTGTAAAGGAGCAGTGGAGACACTAGTAGAAATTGGATATGGTAGTTGATGACTCTTAGCTTGTTGACATGGATCACAAACTGACGCAATACTAGAATTATGAGAATAAGGGAGTTTATTTTTGCTAATAACTTGCCTGACTATAACTAGTGATGGATGACCTAAACGACTATGCCACTGAGCTGAAGAAGGTTTGGTGGCGACACATGCTTGCTTATTTGACCCCGCCATTGAGGATATAAGAGGATAAAGACCACCAACGCATCTCCCTTTAAGAAGTATCTTCCTCGTTGCCGAGTCCTTGATGAGAAAAAAATATGGATGAAATTCCAAAAAGACATGGTTATCACGGGTAAATCGATGAACGGATAGAAGATTTTTGGAGGCATGTGGAACATGGAGAATATCATTGAGTCGCAAAATTTTCATGGGATTACGAACAATTGAATTACCAATATGGCTAATCTCCATACCTGAACCACTTGCCGTATGTACTTGATCACCTCCTGTGTACCTTTGTCGTGTTGTCAGATTATCAAGCTCTCCAGTAATGTGATTTGTTGCGCCACTATCTGCATACCAATTTGTATCTATGCCATAAGAATTATTTGTGACTATATTAGCTCCTTTTTCTTCATAGTCATCTTCCTCATAGCGCCACCAGCAAAGCCTTGCGCCTCCTGGATGATATTTCATACAGATTTGACAGGCCACATCTTCACGTGGTCTCTGTTGTTGTTGCTGTGAACGGCCACGGTAGCCACCCCCGCCTGTAGATGGTCCACCGCCGCCTGTAGATGGGGGGCGATCTCCTCGGCCGCGACCCCTGTTCCCTCGTCCTCAGCCTCTGCCACGGGAGCTTTGTCCTCGCCCTCTGTAGGCCATATTTGAGAGGATTTAAAGCCTCCAGAACTGTCTCCGAGCATCTCAATGCGCTGGTCAAACGAGATGATCTGTGAGAATAAATCATCAACCGAGATGGTCTCCTTGATGGCTCCAATAGCAGCCACGATGGGGTCATAATCGCGATCTAGTCCCGCAATTATATAGTCGACCATCTCCGCGTCTGGGACTGGACGGCCAGCAGCGGCAAGCTCATCCCCCAAACTTTTCATTTTGGCAATGAAGGCATGGCTGGACATAGTTCCTTTCTTCGTGTTGGCAATTGCAATCCTTAGATTCGTCACCCGAGATCGAGATTGCGAAGCAAACTGAGTGGTGAGTGATGTCCAGAGATCAAAGGTATTCTCTTTACCGATGACTTGTGCGAGGATTTCTTTGGAGAGGGAATTCAGCAGGTAGCTCAAAACCTGCTGGTCCTTCGATAGCCACGCGCCGTATAAGGGATTGGGCCCCTCGGTTGTGGTCTTGTCCGCCTGCAGGACCTCCACCGTCTTCGGTGGTGCGGCGTCTGTGCCATCAAGCAATCCGGTCATCTGCGCGCCTCGCAGAGCCGGCATAACTTGGGCCTTCCACAGGAGAAAATTTCCCCTCGTCAGTTTCTCGGTTGGTGGAGCGCCCAGGTTGAGGACGATGGCAGCCGAGGAGGACGACATGATCGATCTGGTGATTCTTTCGTGTAGCTAGATGATAGGGAAGAGGTTGGCTCTGATTACCATGAAAGAATAGATCGGACGCGTTCCTTGCTCTACATAGAGAGCCGCTGGTGTTTATTTATAGGAGGCTCAACCTGCCGTGAGTTTACAGGAGAAGGAAACATAGACGTACACGGGAGAGAAATAGAGAGGGATTGAGATTACATATGATATTGAAACCGTATCTAACTATCTCTCTAACAAGAGGAAGGATTCGTGCTCTCAAAATGGCCAAGTGGCCGGCTCTGCTCCAGAAGGTGGATATCACAAAAGATTTGACAACCTCTCTTGGGAATTCTTGCTACAGCTCCTGTAGAAAAGAGGATTCAGTAATAAATGGACCGGATGGATCGCCGGGCTCCTTGCAACCTCCTCTACACGGGTACTGGTAAACGGAGACCTCACGGACACCATACACAATTCGAGAGGGCTCCGGCATGGGGATCCCCTATCTCCCCTGCTGTTCGTCGTTGCAATGGATACCCTCTCGGCCATGGTGAAGTTCGCCGCAGACAATGGAGTACTCGCCCCACTGGACATACCAAGTCCGGGCACCAGGGTGTCACTCTATGCAGATGATGTCCTGTTCTTTCTCAATGCCAGCGAGACCGACTTCACTGGAGCTATGGCGTTACTCCGCCTCTTTGGAGATGCCACGGGATTATGCACCAACTGGAGCAAAAGTGCTGTCATCCCCATAGGAGGCACGGAGGCCGGCACCAATAACATCGCCCTAGATTCCGGATGCCCGGTAGCAAGCTTCCCTATCACATACCTGGGAATGCCGTTATCCGACAGCAGGCTGGGCCGCGTGGATCAGCAACCCATCATCGACAAGATTGCCAAGCGGGCGGGTTCGTGGAAGGCTAAGCACATTGCCCTGCCGGGACGGATCGAGCTCATTCGCTCCACCCTTTCTTCCATGATGATCTATCAGTTGATGGCCCTAGACCCTCCTGTTTGGCTGATCAAGAAGATTAACTAGCTGCTGCGTGGTTTCCTATGGGCACAGGATCATAGTGCATCGGCAGGGAAGTGCTTGGTTAGCTTGTCGGCAGTCTGCCCGCCCCAAGGAGTTCGGTGGCCTCGGCATCACGAACCTCGCAAGGAGGGGACGAGCTCTTAGATGCCGGTGGCAATGGCTGTTGTGGGATGATCAAACCAAACCTTGGCAAGGCACGCCACTTCCCCCTGACAGAGCTGCGGAGGAGTTATTCCGCTCGTCGACCATCCTCACGGTTGGTGACGGGAGGAGCGCCTCATTTTGGGACTCACACTGGGCTGATGGAATGCGCCCTACGGACCGCTGGCCGGAGCTCGCCCAACACTGCATCAAACGACCACTATGCCTGCGCGAGGCGGTACACCAGAACAGATGGATGAGTTTCCTTAAAGCTAACCCACCCAGTTTTGCGACCTTGCGGCAATGGCAGCCGACATCACATTCACTGACGACGAAAGAGACACGGTCTGCTGGAAGTGTTCGCCTGACGGCCAATACACAGCCAAATCAGCATACTTATCCCAATTTGAAGGAGCAATCCGCACGAATTTTTTTCCGAAAAGGGGCAATCCCAGCCTCTGCATCGATCAGCAATCCGCACGAATGAAAAGGAACTTATTTGGTCTGTCAAGGCGGCGCCACGGACCAAAACGTTCCTTTGGCTGGCATGCCGGGGTCGATGCTTGACTGCAGATAACCTTGCCATCCGAGGAATTCCGCACAATCCGACCTGCCCGCCTGCTTGATGGCTCCCGAGACCGCCCAACACCTTCTGGTTGAATGCCTCTTCTCTACTCAGGTATGGAGCTGCATTGCAACCAAGCTGGGCCCTGCGTTCTTGGCAGCTCAGAGCACTCCTCAAGCAAGTAATATCAATGGATCCCTAAGGTGTTTATGGACTCACCAAATTCAGACGCTGCCGGACGCACGACACAGATCTGGCTTTCAGCCACCTGTCTTGTCGCATGGATGGTGGAAGGAGCGAAACGGCCGTATCTTCAACAATTGCTCCAGCACAGGTTGTGCATAGGATTATATATGAATCGAGATGCTGGTCAGCCGCCGGAATCACCTGGCTGGATAGGCTATTTTAGCCGCCTTGAATTACAATCGGGTTTTTGTAGCACACTCGTAGGATGAACTGGGTGCTGGTAATCCAGCTTGATAATGTTGAAGTTGATCCAAATTCATTCATGAAGTTAAGAGGAAACTTTTGACGGAGCGGAACGGAGGCCCGTCGCGGTACGGATCAGTGTTGGCCTAGGTCTCTCCTACCGCCTATAAATATACCTTGTAAGCCGCCGTACGGGATAGTTCCTCAAGTTGTAAATCCCTCGGCGTTTGTAACACCTCCACAATAAGGAATAGTTCGCTGGCTGGCGCCCGTGGTTTTTTCCTTCTTCGCGGAAGGGTTTTCCACGTTAAATCTGCGTCCCCTGTGTTGCTTTTCGTTCTACTTCATTGTTATTTGCGTGTCGATTCTCAAACAGATAATCCCCCCACCACTTTTGTAACATGTAACAACTATCTTCCCCACTTGACAATCAATGAAATGAGGCCTTAGGGCTATATTTTCGTCAACTCGTATGTGAAAGTTACGAGTAATAGAAATGGACATTGTTCATATAAAATTTTGGATTGCACAAAAATATTGTAAAAATTATGTCTTCAAATGGAAAATTCGCAATATGGAAGTTTTTTATCTCATCGAACAAGTTTTCTTTTTGCCATACCAGGTGGTATATAGTTGTGCCTCCTAGAAACTGAACTGTTATCTGGGGTCTACGAGTAAATTCGAGTTAGATAAGCTTCGTAATGATTTGGACAAAAAGTAAAGTTTGATAGGGTAAATGTTGATGCATTTATATATAATCATGGTTAAAATTTTAATTTTCAATTTTTTAATAAAGTTTAAGGTACATTCTTTTAAGGACGAATGGAGTGGTCCTGTATCCATATTTAAACACTTGCCTAATCTTTTCTATGTTCCATCGTTGGCAGCAATTAATAGTGGAACCTGCGGCAGGCGCATGAAAATCCTGGCAAGTTCATAGAAAGTGAGAGAACAGGACATGAACAAAGCTGTCACTGGTGGAAAAACAGGCTTCCGTCCAACCCCATAAGTCGCGAAGCTGTAGGAACCGCGACTAATGGGACCCTTAGTCGCGGTTCTGGAGGTGAACCGCGACCAAAGGCCTGGGCCCAGGGCGCTCGGTGGCCAGCTGGTGCACGTGAGGGGCTTTAGTCGCGGTTCGCCAGGACAACCGCGACTAAAGGCCTTCGGGCACCTTTAGTCACGGTTTGCCAGGCCAACCGCAACTAAAGCCCCTCCCCTATATATACCCATCCAGCAGCCAACACTTAGCCATTTGGAGCCATTCTCTTCACAAGTGGGTGTAGGTTTGCTTTTGGTTCCTCTTATGCACATAAGGTGTTTGATGAAATGCCCCAAGAGCATGAAACAAACATGACATGAAGTGTTGGAGCCACACTCCTCGATCGCGGTTAGCAACTTGAACCTTTGATGTGTCATTGATAAAATATGCATGTGTGTAGTTCATTGTTTAATTTATATTGTTTGTAGCTAGTTAGTTTAACAAATGCATGATGGTTAATTATATATTTTATATTATAATAATGCAGATGAATCGGCAATGGATGTACGGTAACCGACTCTCCGGCGAGTTCACTACGGGTTTGAAAGATTTCCTCGTAGTGGCTAATGCGAACAAGCGGGGGGGTTTTGTTATCTGTCCATGTGTTAACTGTAAGAATCAGAACGGTTACTCTTCCTCAAGAGATGTTCACATGCATCTGCTTCGGCACGGTTTCATGCCAAGCTATAATTGTTGGACCAAGCATGGAGAAAGAGGGGTTATAATGGAAGAAGATGAAGAAGGGGATGATTTCATCGATGAAAGCTATCTTGCTCATTTCGGTGATACTTTCATGGAGGATGCTGAAGGTGAAGGGGAAGGTGAAGAAGAGGCACGTGATGATCCCGTTGATGATCTTGGTCGGACCATTGCTGATGCACGGAGACGCTGCGAAACTGAAAAGGAGAGGGAGAATTTGGATCGCATGTTAGAGGATCACAGAAAGGCGATGTACCCCGGATGCGATGATGGTCTGAAAAAGCTGGGCTGCACACTGGATTTGCTGAAATGGAAGGCAGAGGCAGGTGTAGCTGACTCGGCATTTGAAAACTTGCTGAAAATGTTGAAGAATATGTTTCCAAAGGATAACGAGTTGCCCGCCAGTACGTTCGAAGCAAAGAAGGTTGTCTGCCCTCTAGGTTTAGAGGTTCTGAAGATACATGCATGCATCAACGACTGCATCCTCTACCGCGGTGAATACGAGAATTTGAATGAATGCCCGGTATGCACTGCATTGCGTTATAAGATCAGAGGCGATGACCCTGGTGACGATGTTGAGGGCCAGAAACCCAGGAAGAGGGTTCCCGCCAAGGTGATGTGGTATGCTCCTATAATACCACGGTTGAAACGTCTGTTCAGGAACAAAGAGCATGCCAAGTTGTTGCGATGGCACAAAGAGGACCGTAAGTCGGACGGGGAGTTGAGACACACCGCAGATGGAACGCAATGGAGAAAGATCGACAGATGGTTCAAAGATTTTGCAGCTGACGCAAGGAACATAAGATTTGCTCTAAGTACGGATGGCATGAATCCTTTTGGCGAGCAGAGCTCCAGCCATAGCACCTGGCCCGTGACTCTATGCATCTACAACCTTCCTCCTTGGTTGTGCATGAAGCGGAAGTTCATTATGATGCCAGTGCTCATCCAAGGTCCGAAGCAACCCGGCAACGACATCGATGTGTACCTAAGGCCATTAGTTGATGAACTTTTACAGCTGTGGGGTGGTGTCCGTGTGTGGGATGAGCACAAACAAGAGGAATTTGACCTACGAGCGTTGCTTTTCGTAACCATCAACGATTGGCCTGCTCTTAGTAACCTTTCGGGACTGTCAAATAAGGGATACAATGCATGCACGCACTGCTTACATGAGACTGAAAGTGTACATTTGCCAAATTGTAAGAAGAACGTGTACCTTGGGCATCGTCGATTTCTTCCGAAAATTCATCCAGTAAGAAAGAAAGGCAAGCATTACAACGGCAAGGCAGATCACCGGCCGAAGCCTGCGGAACGCACTGGTGCTGAGGTATTTGATATGGTCAAGGATTTGAAAGTCATCTTTGGAAAGGGTCCTGGCGGACAATCAGTTCCGAAGGGAGCTGACGGGCACGCAGCCATGTGGAAGAAGAAATCTATATTCTGGGAGCTAGCATATTGGAAAGTCCTAGATGTCCGCTCTGCAATCGACGTGATGCACGTTACGAAGAATATTTGCGTGAACCTCCTGAGCTTCTTGGGCGTGTATGGGAAGACAAATGATACAAAGGAAGCACGGCAGGACCAGCAACGTTTGAAAGACCCTGATGACCGGCATCCGGAATGGTTTCAAGGTCGTGCCAGCTACGCTCTGACCAAAGAAGAGAAGGTCATCTTTTTTGAATGCCTGAGCAGTATGAAGGTCCCGTCTGGATTCTCGTCCAATATAAAGGGAATAATAAACATGGCGGAGAAAAAGTTCCAAAACCTGAAGTCTCACGACTGCCACGTGATTATGACGCAATTGCTTCCGATTGCTTTGAGGGGGCTCCTGCCGGAAAATGTTCGAGTAGCCATTGTGAAGCTATGTGCATTCCTCAATGCAATCTCTCATAAGGTAATCAATCCAGAAGTTCTACCACGGTTACAGAACGATGTGGTCCAATGTCTTGTCAGTTTCGAGTTGGTGTTCCCGCCATCCTTCTTCAATATTATGACGCACCTCCTGGTTCACCTAGTCGAAGAGATTTCCATTCTCGGTCCTGTATTTCTACACAATATGTTCCCCTTCGAGAGGTTCATGGGAGTATTAAAGAAATATGTTCGTAACCGTGCTAGGCCAGAAGGAAGCATCGCCAAGGGCTATGGAAATGAGGAGGTAATTGAGTTTTGTGTTGACTTTGTTCCTGACCTTAAGCCGATTGGTCTTCCTCGATCGCGGCACGAGGGGAGACTAAGTGGAAAAGGCACGATCGGAAGGAAATCAACGATATGTATGGACGGCCATTCTCTGACTGAAGCACACCACACAGTTCTGACCAATTCCAGCTTGGTGGCTCCGTACTTTGATAAACACAAGAATATTTTACGCTCGGACAACCCGGGGAAGCCTGAATCCTGGATTAGGAAGGCCCACATGGAGACTTTCGGCAGTTGGTTGAGAAAACATTTAATGAATGACGATCATGTTGTAGATCAGCTGTACATGTTGGCCAAGACACCATCTTCGACTATAACGACTTTCCAAGGGTACGAGATAAATGGGAATACATTTTACACGATCGCCCAAGATAAAAAGAGCACCAACCAAAACAGTGGTGTCCGCTTTGATGCAGCAACCGAGAATCGGCAAAAGGCCACATATTATGGTTACATAGAGGAGATATGGGAACTTGACTATGGACCCTCCTTTAAGGTCCCTTTGTTCCGGTGCAAATGGTTCAAGCTAACAGGAGGTGGGGTAAAGGTGGACCAGCAATACGGAATGACAATGGTGGATTTCAACAATCTTGGTTACCTTGACGAACCATTCGTCCTAGCGAAAGATGTCGCTCAGGTTTTCTATGTCAAGGACATGAGTAGCAAACCGAGGAAACGGAAAGATAAGAAAACGATCAGTACATCATGCGATGATCCAAAGCGCCACATTGTTCTTTCAGGGAAAAGAAACATCGTGGGAGTGGAGGACAAGACAGACATGTCAGAAGATTATAATATGTTTGCTGAAATTCCGCCCTTCAAAGTGAACACCGACCCAAGCATTAAGTTAAATGATGAGGATGCTCCATGGATACGGCACAACCGTAAGCAAGCAGGGACACAAGGAAAGAAATGATGTGTAATAATTTATTGTATCAAACTTTGTTGAATGGATCATGTGAATTATATTACCCGTGATGTGTTTGGTGTCCATTTTCGAATGATTCAATTGACTCGAGAAGCCATGAGAGAGTGATGAGAGATTGTAGAGATGTGATAATGCTGGCCAAGCCGGGCTACATATATGTAGTGACAAATGGCGGGAAAAATGGGAGCGGGAAGACAGGAGGCGGGAAGAAAGTGGCGGGAAGAAAGAGGCGGGAAGAAATTGGCGGGAAGAAAGAGGAGGGAAGACAGGGAAGAAATGGCGGGAAGACGAGGCGGGAAGAGGGGGTCGGCGGAAAGACAGAGGCGGGAAGAGGGGGCCAACGAGAAGACAGAGGCGGCCGGGAAGAAATTTTGAATTGAATTAGTTTTATTTTTATGAATTTTTTGATATATTATTTGTATTTTTAAAATTTTGAATTGAATTAGTTTTATTTTTATGAATTTTTTGATATATTATTTGTATTTTTAAAATTTTGAATTGAATTAGTTTTATTTTTCTTATTTTTTTGATATATTATTTGTATTTTTAAAATTTTGAATTGAATTAGTTTTATTTTTCTTATTTTTTCTGTATTTTTAACAAAAAGTAATTCAAAAACACCTTTAGTCGCGGTTGTCCTCGCCAACCGCGACTAAAGGTCTGTGCGCGCGCGGGAACGAAAAGCCTTTAGTCGCGGCTCTCCTCCCCAACCGCGACTAAAGGTCTGTGCGCGCGCGGGAACGAAAAGCCTTTAGTCGCGGCTCTCCTCCCCAACCGCGACTAAAGGGAGCCTTTAGTCGCGGCTCTCCTCCCCAGCCGCGACTAAAGGGGGGGGGCTATAAATAGTTTCTCGAATCGGTCGCTCCACACTTCGTCTTCTTCGCGCGCCGCTCTCCGCCCCGATCGATCTCGCTCGCCGCGCCTCGCCGTCGCCGCACCTCGCCGTCGCCGCACCGTCCGAGTCGAGGTATGCCAGACGTCACCGCGCCTCGCCGTCACCGCGCCTCGCCGTCGCCGCACCTCGCCGTCGCCGCACCGTCACCGCGCCGTCGCCGTCGCCGCACCTCGCCGTCGCCTTGGGCTTTTCCTTTTTTTTCCTTTAGCAAACAAACGCGGATGGTGGTTAGCCCTAAAAAAACGTGGATGGTGGTTTAGTGATTGTGTGTGCCAGACCCACACATCCGACCAGGTATTGATTAAAAAATTCCTAAAAAATATAATAGAAAGATGGTGTGAAGAGATCACCAAAGAAATGAAATTCGGGATTAACTAGTGGATATTTGCATCCTTGCAAACTAGTATCTCAAAATTTAGAATAAAACTAGCAAAACTAAATATGGTGGTAGGGAGTCAGACATGGCACGCATGGCCAATGGCTGGTTAGCGAGGACATGGTCGATACTTTTATCTTCACTGATTTGTATCAATACTAATTAATTATTTCAAGGCTTATTCCATATTTAAATTGATATTTTATTGTTTTATCGACTTTATTTAGTGATTTATTTTTGGATATTCTATTTTCCCTTTAATATATCGGTACTGCTAGCTGTAGTTTTTATGGTATAATCTTTCTGTTTGTGCATCGATTTTTCCATACAAAAAGTTTAGTTTGATCTCTAACACCTCAAGCGACCGCAATTCAACTTGACATGTGATCCTCTCGCTATTTGGATGTTCATAACCAACACTTATTTTTCGTGGATCCTATTCGAAAGCACCTCATAACGCAATGAGGGATGCTCAAGAGGGGAAGATCAAGTTCAACAGAGAGAACGACGCGCTGACAAAAGCCCTCAGGAATCCTGAACACGGAGGACGTGTACGAGGCATGGGGCACGTTCCGTGGAAAATAGGGTTCCCCCAGAACGATGACCCGTACGGTTACAGAAGCCGTAAGAGAAAGATGGATCGGGAAGCAGATGTTGTGGTGCGGTTGGCATCGGAAATGGATGTATTGAAGAAAACCGTGAATGTACTAGTAGCCGAAAGAGATGCAGCTCGGGCGCAGCATGAAGATCATCCAGTGGATCTCGGAAGCCAGGAGCGGAGAAGCAGCGTGGCTTCCACGGAGGCCCCACCGGCTGGTGCAGATGCACCGACGATCGAAATTACTGCACCGGAGCCTCTGGCGGTCGAAATTACTGCACCGGAGCCTCCTCGCTACCCCGTGGACGATATAAAGGAGATGAAAGAATGTCATCTGTATTATCCTATCGGGAACATGTCCATGAAGGTAGCCATCGGCAGTGCTTTACCATGTTTACCTGGAGCACTCCACCACAACAACCCCATTCAAGTTGGCTATGCTCGTGTCACGGTGGAGGACATAGTCAAAGGGTTTGAGGACCTGGACATTGACATTGCTACACCTGAAGGGGAGAAAAGACTTGGAGATGTCAAGCGCCAGTTCATTCTATGGCAAAAGAAGTTTATCAAGTTTCCAGGCGAGGCGCCAAGGACAACAAGACCACCCCCCTACGGTGGTGGTGGCGGTTCACCTACACCTCCGTCACGTCAGCCGACGCCGCCCCCCAGTCCACAACGTCCGGCGGGTGATCAGCCGCCGCCCCCCAGTCCTCGTCCGGCGGGTGATGAGACGCCGTCCCCCAATCCACCTCCGGCAAAGAAGCAGAAGCAGTCCTGGATTATTAACCCGGACCCTTATGTACCTAAGACCACAAAGGTACCGGAGCCATCACTGAAGCCTCTCCCCACAAGGCCTTGGGAACGTAGTGCCGAGGAAGTCGACGCGGCCGCGGCTGCTGATTTGGAGAAATGGAAGGCGGACTGCAAGAAGAAAAGAGAGCCCGAGCCCAAGCCAGTATTTTCTGATGAGCAAAAGAAGTGGGCTAACTCATTTTTGAGCACACCGTCCCAAGCCGCGAAGAATCTGCCTGACGACTATGCACGTGAACTTCGCAGGCAGGCACTCATGTTCAAGGAGAACAAAGAGCGGGAGAAGGCCGAAAGTAAAAAAAGCGGGAAACAAGTTGCCCAGCTCGGGGAACAAAGTAAACAATCGATTGCCCCGCTTATAGTGGAAGCCGCCGGTCCGGATGCCCCCGAGATCATACAAGCTGCGGCAGCACAGGGATTGACTGTAACGAGTGCCAGAGAACAAGCGGCCAACTTAGGTATTACTCTTCGTGAACTGTTAGGCCTTGATGAGGCGCCAGTGAAGGAGGTAGTAATTACATATGTCAAGAATGGGCCTCTCGTCGAGCCTGCGCAGGAAAAGGATCTACCTCCACAAATGAAAGGTCTGCTGAAATGGTACAAGGGTTACATAAAAAATAAAAACGCCAAAGAATATATTTATGCGGAAGTTAGACATGAGCATCACTTCAAACATTACTATGTACAAATTGAACTGAGTGAATTGTTCCAGCTTTTCAATCTGCGCGAGCTCGACAAATCTATCATCAGTTGCTACGTTCTGTAAGTGATTTATTTCTACCCCATCTCGTTCATATTGCCTGCACTATATATATGTCCTAACTATATTGTTGTGTCCGCTATTATACATGCAGAATGAAGATTAAGGAATGCAGAGTAAGGAACATCCATGATGTTGGGTTCATTGACCCACACATCGTTAATGGACATGTGTTGGAGCATCACCCCGCCGACATGGAGGCAGACCTGTGGCAGTTTCTTACAAAGCAGGAACTCAAAAGTGATATTCTATTTCCTTACCATTTTGGGTGAGTGTTTCTGTCTTGAGCACATTCTCTTTTGTTTACTCCATGCATGGTATGTGGCCGGCTAATCGATGAGTTATGCATGACGTACTGTGCATGTATCGTGTCCGCAGGTTCCATTGGATTCTGCTAGTAATTAAAGTTAACACCTCAGAATGTCTCATCCACGACTCTCTGAATATGGATCCAAAGCTTTGGGGCGGCATGAGAAGAATGCTGCAGAAGTAATTATTTTCATTCATTTGCGCTCTATATCGATCGGCCTATTTCGTTCATTTCCTAATATCAAGTAACTAATAACTCTCTTGTTCATTTAATTTTCTTTGCCTCGTAGGGTTTGGAGACGGTTCGTAGATACAAAGGTCGGTGAATTCAAAAAAGAGCTAGAATTCAAAAGGTCAAAGGCTAAGAATGCTGGGGATATTCAGCCAGCGGGGACCAATCTATGTGGATACTATGTCTGTGAGATGATCCGGAGATACACCTCTGAGCGGGTTCCGAGTGATACCAATGCTCAGAGGAATAACCTCCGGATGATGCTTAGTCCAGAAGCTCGCTTCCGACCACTTCAAGAGGAACTAGCTGGATGGTTCAGCAGGGAAGTCCTCCATCCTAAAGGAGAACACCATTACGAGGACGTAGAACTTTATATGCATTAAATTATGTATGGAAACTTGTTCAAAATTGTATATGGTCATCCGATGATATTGAATATATATTGTATATTCCTCTTGAATTCTTTTTGGTTCTAATTTCAAATTTGTTTGAAATTGTACATTCATATGCATGTATGTAGTACCGTAGAATATGTGAAACTCCTTCAAAATTAAAATAAAGCACAAAAGAAATAAAACAATACAAATTAAACAGAAAACAGGTTTAGGGGGGGGGGGGCTAAAACCCTAAACCTGTGGCGGCCTTTAGTCGCGGTTGTCCAGAAGAACCGCGACTAAAGGTCCTCCGCCCCGACGGCCGCCTGGCGCCCACGTGGACGGGCCGTTAGTCGCGGTTCTTAAGCAACCGCGACTAAAGGTGGGGGGCTTTAGTCGCGCTTATTTGGTCGCGGTTGCGCAACCGCGACTAATGGCAGTTGCGAACCGCGACCAAAGGCCTTTTTTCCACCAGTGTGTGGTACTTTTCAGCGTCTTCTTCAGAGTTCGCGAGTGTTCAATCTTCTTCTTTTCCTGGATACCCAACTTTGCACACGGATCAGAAAGCGAAACCCCAATCACTCGCCCACATGCATGCGCGGCAGATTATCCCTATCTATCTACTGCTAGTGTAAGTATTATACTTCTGCTCGTATTTTCTTTCTTCCTTTATTGGATGACTGCTCCTGCAACTGCAAGCTGAGGGCCATGGTGGGTTTTCGATGCTGTGTAAGCGCTAAGCACTGAACTTTATTTTATTTTTTTGAAAAGGCCAAAGGTCATGTACGTATTAAACAAAACGATTTCTTACGAAAGTTGAAAAAAAAAGAGCCGGACACACCCCTTTTCATTATATTCATAACGGAAATACAATGTTCAAGAAATAAAGGGGAGAAGGAGATAAGGAATAGATGTAGACATCCAATTCGGCAGGGTTGTCAAAGCCTTTTCTTTCTGCATCCATTGACAGCAGTGTCATAAGCAAAAAAAGAAAAGAATTATTTTCTTTGAGCCTACGATTCTCAGCAAAGACAACTCATTTAATTCAAAATATTTATAGAAGCGGGCACCATAAGCATCTGGGTTTACCTGTCTCTCCTCCCGCACGCACGCACCTCCGTCTCTCCTAGGGTTCCACCGTTGCCGTTGCCGCCTCCCCTCACGCCGCGGCGCCGCACCGGGGCGTCCCGGCCTGCCCCCTTCTCCCCCGCCGCCTCCCCTTTATACCCCGTCACCGCCAGCTAGAGTCGTCGGGCAAAGCCCGCGCGACGTCGGCGTCGGCGGGCCTCTTCCTCCAACAGCGGCCCGCAGCGGTTCGGCGGCGTGGCGGCCACCGCCGGCGTGGTGGCACGCGGTGGCCAGGACGGTGTGGAGGCGCGCGGCAGCCAGTAACGGCGACACGCGGCGGTGTGCTCCTGATGATTGCGAGGATCTCGCTACAGATCTACATGTGGAATATGGCCTCCGGTCAGATCTGATTTGGCCGGAGAGGCATGCTCGCTGCATCGCGATGGAATCGGTGGCGGTTCCGTGCACATGAAGCTGGATGAAGGTTTCAAGCAGATCCGGGTGAAAACCTTGCCCTAGGCCAGGTGCCAAGGCCGGCGACGGCGGCGTTCTTCTATGTCGTTCTCTTCTTGAAGACATCACCGTGGAGAAGCTACACACTGCTATCCGCTGCCTCCGGGGGAAACCCTGGATCAGTTGATGGGATGATGACGGCGCTCTTGTGTCATTCTCCCCTTGGGTCCGTCAGTCTTGGAGGTGTGCATTGGATCCAGGGACCATTGACGATTTTAGCGGTGAAGCGGCGTTTCATTACATGTATCGAGCGGGCCTCGGCGGCACGGTGCAGCAGGGTCTCGGCAAAAATGCGTGATGGTGGACACACGAAGGGTGGTGGTGTCGTCTGGCGCTATGGTGGCGTCGACGACAGGCCTGGCAAGGTTGATGCATCAGTTTTTCTCTGAAGATGCACCGGTGGAGGACGATGATGACGACCTGTGCAGCGGGTGCATGCGGTGCTCGTTACGAGTGTGCCAGACCGGGCTGTGACCCAAATTCGGCATCGGCTTGGCTTCCGGCTTTAGACGTTGGACTTTGGTGTGAGGTTTGGGCATGCGGCCCAGACTATCTCCATTTCTTCATCAAGAGAATAGGGGCAGCGATAATTTGTTGTTAAGATGGTTGCTTCAGACTTATTGATGTACTTCCTCCGTTCCTTGATATAAGGTGCCTAAGATTTTGAATTTTTTTCCAAAACACATGGCATATTGGTATTATACTGTAAGGCCCGATATGCGGTACTGTTCCAGATTTAGATGTTTCCATCCAGATCCGGGGACGAAGCTATCGGTACCACCGCGACATATGACAAAGCCATATACTCCGGATTTCCAACATGATATCAGAACATTACAGATACAAGGATACAACATCTCATACAATCGGCATACAACTGCCTCAAATACAATACAACAACGGAAGGTAAATGTCTGAGTACAGACTACAATCAAATGCCTAGTGGCAAAGAGAAAAACATCGATCCCAATAACCACACGGGTCCAGGCCCTCCGCCGGGATCCGCCTAACTAGTCGTCGTCGAGTCTCCACGTGAAACGTCGGTCACCATACCTGTTGTCGATCAAGAACCCTGAAAAGAGTTTAGGGGTAGTATCATGAGTACAGAGGTACTCAGCATCCAACTGTAGTGGTCATCTGACCCAGCAAGTACTTCATCACTCGTCATTCTAGGACAACTAGTAGTTTACGGTAAGGAAGGGGTAAGTGATGAGGTTGCTGCCGCACTAGCATTTATGAAGTGGCTAATGATCTAGAGAGTAAGATAAGAAGCCAAGCATTCGATGAGGAATCGCCTCCAACAAGTCTTACTATCAGCTACTTACGCAATCATAACACCTATCCTATCCTTGTCCTCCTCTTCGCATCCCGACGAAGAAGAAGCAGTCAAGGCACACACACATTGATCAAATTATATTAAGATTATCTCAGTTGTTGTTGTCTATGAACAAGGAGTAGGTCTCAATTCGTCCATAACCGTGGACACGGCTTCTCGAAAAGATTTAACCCTGCAGGGGTGTACCAACTGCCCATTACAAGGCTCCGCACGCACGTCCATCTCTCTCAGTTGCTACCCATCACAGGCAACCATTTTATGATTTAGTTCCAAGAGATCCGAAATGACAGGTCCCTCTAACTAACAACGAACAAATCCGGGTGGCCCCCGGTGAGTCGACATCCAGCTCAGGAGCCGGCCGCTCTCTCGATCTGGTCTCTACCGTCTGTCTCGGGTTTGGATAGCCGGTTAATCACACATGGGAAACCGGGTCCTCAGCCGAACAAGGTGGGCCAGCAAGGGAACTATGTCCTCACTGGTCCGGGTTGGTCTGGAAACTACTGGCAGCTGACCAGCACACACACGGTTTCAAATGGTAAATCAGCTTGGGCCACCACTAGAAATGCTTGAAGCTAGGTAGGTAAGAAAAGGGGACCCCATAAAATCCCACACGCGGTTAGGCACGCTCAGTCTTAAAACCAATACCCGGAACTCGGATCCTAGGTGACTCGAATGGAACAAAGCGTCGGGGCGGGATAGCCTAGACCTTCCATCCTTCGTCGAATATAGTCAACATTTATAATAATCATATCATCAACAACAATATGATAAGGTGATATCCCAAACCAAGGAGTAACAGGGTAACATCGTAGCATCCTAATCATGCATACTAAGCAGGGGCTGAGCAACGAGCAATAGTAACATAGCAGTACAAGGTTTGCTGGGAAGGGACATGGCTGTATCGGTTTGAAAGAGGCTGTAAACATGTGGTAGGATCAAACATCGAAGCTAACCTAGACTAGCATGCAAACCGCTGGTTGAAATAGAATGGATCATAAGTAATGCATAGTCCTTGCCTGTTGATAAGTCGGGTTCCGAAGGTGTAGTTGATCGCAAGCTCGCATCGTCTCCGAAGGTACCCGCGGAAGCACACAAGACGATAAACACTGGAAAGCAATCAATGAGCAAGCACACTATTACTACGAGTCAAACACGAGCAAGCATCAACAAGAAGTCAACACGAGAGATTGCACCTACCGTCGAGAGCGGTTACTAACAGTTTAAGTGGAGTACTCGTCACACACGACGATACCGCACATTTAGAAAGGTTCAAGTTGCTTAGCTACAGGTGATCAACAAAGGTTGTTAACATGGCAAAGCACAGAAGCATGGCATAGCACACAAACATGGCAAGAGGTGAAGCATAAATAATCTACCTATACTAGTCAAGTTAAGCGGGTAAAATTCCTACACATGGCATATCGCTATTTACCCCGCAAAATAAATATGTTTGGTACTGTTTTCACCTAAACAATATTTTATTATTTTTATTAGCAAGCAAGAGCAGCATAAACACAACCTACATTCAATTCTAGTCAAGTTACATATAAGGAACAAGCGTGGAGGGCGGCGGGTGGCCGGATCCGGCAGGTGGCGGCGGCTGCCGGACTCGGGCGCGGGTGGCGTGAGCTCGCCGGCTCGGACCCCATGGCGGCGGCGCCCTGCAGACAGAGAGAAGGAGAGAGAGGTCAGGGGAGGCCGCGGGAGGAGGAAAGGAGAGGGGAGAGAGGCAGAGGGCGCGGCGGCCTGGCTTGAGCGCGGCGGCTCGCCGGCCGTCGGCTTCCACGGGCGAGGCGGCGCGGTTGGTGAGGAGAGAGAGGAGAGAGGTGGGAGGCAGGTGGCGACGTGGCGGCCTCTGGGCCGTTGGATCGCCAGATCTGACGGTCCAGAGCGCCTGGGGGCAAAATTTTGGGATTTTGGGGTCTATTGGGCAGATTTGGGGCAGAAACAGGGGGGTGGCTGCAAATTTTGGACTAGGGAAACCCTAGAAAGAGGTGGGAGTGTGGTGGTCTTTATATATCCCAGGTGGCTGGCAGTTTGCAAAAACATCCCCGGTTTTTCTCTCTCGCTCGCGGTGCTCACGTTTTTGACCGCCGGGGGTCCGCAGTACCTCCGATTCGGGTAAAACTTCGAACTGCGCGATCAGTGCGTCGAGCCGGAGGTGTTCACCTCGCGCTGGAACCGTTTCGAAAACACTTTCCGGAGCGCTATAAAAATATCCCGTTTAATTATTAAACGGGGTTTTTCGTTCCGTTGGTTGTGGCTGGTCTCGTGCGGTTTTCGCGACGGTGATCGGGTGAAACCCGGTGTCGCAAAGGTCGAGTGTCAGGGTGGCAAAGGTCGGTCTCCGTCCGGTACGAGATAAGAGGGGGAAAAATAATCGCCGATCGATAAATCGGGGATGCAAACACCGCAAACAAATCAGACAATCAAACAATTCACACCGAAAACAAATTTTTTAATTTTTGTGAATTCTGGGCTGTTACATATACCACCCGTCTAGAGAAATATACATATGAAAAGAGATAAAACGGAGAGTCTCTTTCCTATTATTGACTGATTCAAACTCTTTTCTCCCTTTTTATCGAAGCAAAGATCACTCCAATTATAGCATTACATGTATGTGTTAATATCCGTGCAAAAAACTTAGACACCTTATATCAAGGAATGGAGGGAGTATTATTTTATAAGATTTTGTTAAATAATTAATAAAATGACTGTATGCATCACCCTGATGCAGAGACCGGGGGTCATCCTTCTTTATTTTATAAAAATAGAGTTTAAAAAATCATCGATATGGATTAAAAGATGCCGAAGACCACGATCTATGTAAAAAATCGTTGTTTCAAAGAAAAATAATACTAAAGGGCATGTTTGATGCGCCTGAGGTCCAACCAAACGATGTTTGAAAACACATATCTCAAACATTCTGGAGCCGGGGGAACGAGACATTACAGCCACGCCATCTGCTCCACAAGATAGAGTCAACCCAAAGCACTGCTAATTACCTGGCAACATCATCTTGGTACGAAAAAAATAAAAACAATTAGAAGAAAAAAATGATTCCGTTGGCAAATATGGAGAATGACACGACCGAGAGGAGATGTCAGTTAATCGTCGAAGAAAAAGGTGTGCTGGGAGTTTCTGTTGTAAAAGCAGCTCAAGCTGAACATCAACTCTCGAGGACGCGACAACCCATAATCCAACAATGCATATTAATTATTTTCAGAAATGTATCTTAATTATTAAAAAATGGCTACATACTACGCTATCTCATCACTATGATGGCGAGTTTCAAAGCGTTCCAAGACAACATTTTAACGGAGTACAAGCATGAATTATCCATTGTCCCGTGCAACTGGTAGACGCGCCGTGCACGATGAATAAAGGTCGGTTTGCCTTCGAGCTCGTCGAAAATATGCAACGACGACTCGACGATGGAGGAGTCGTCTGATGATGAGCCTACGCCCTTGCCTGTGTCGGTCCATGCCGTCAACATTATGGAGCAGGCACAATCGCGTTTTAACGTCATCATGGCGGAAAAGTAGCTGGCGTGATGTCTACCATCTGACTGCTGCAAGAGGACCAACAGTACAACATTGATCTTCTCACGCAAAATCAGTTGGCGGTTAACCAATTCAACGGCGAGTTTGCGAGTGCGGAGGTCTTAGGCGCCAATTCAACGGCGAGTTTGCGAGTGCGGAGGTCTTAGGCGAGATGGGGTGTGGTGACGGTGCCGGATTAGGGTTCCGCTTGGGTCGAGCGCGGGAGCGGCACGAGGGACCCCCCCCGCCCCACCGGGGGGGGGGGGGCGTGTCTGATGTCCTGGTTAAAATTATGTTTGAACTGATTTGATAGGATTTTTTCTGAAATTTCCCAATTTTAATTACATTATAGGTGAATGTTTGCCATAAAAATCAAATGGCTGACTTTCATATCAAATTGCGTAGATCCAAATCAACATATATCATATCCGTTTTAAATATCAGTGTTGAAAATGCTCTAACCGAAGGTGCCATATTCCATCCATACTGAAAGCTACAAAACTTACTTTGGACGATAAAAGATCCCCTATGGAAAATGACACGACGAAGATGAGATGTCAGTTCATCGTCGAAGAAAAAGGAGGTGTGCTGAAAGGTTTTCTGTCGTAAAAGCAGCTCAATCCAACCACTCAACTCTGAAGCACGGCACAACTGATCTTTCAGAAATGCATCTTAATTATTTACAGTAAGAAGATTGAACAGAAGACTGATGTACAATAGATGAATGGTTGAATTTACAGGATGCATCTTCTAATTAAATTAAACACAGGCTTTCTAATCTGCCTGCAGTCAATAATGTTAATAATCAGGTTGATGATAATGCTAAGAAAATGAGTGTACATGACAGAAGCGCCGCCGAGTAACTCATTATGGAAGAGGAGGCCGAGGAGGTGAGGCCCTTGAAGCCGAGGTCGAGGGAGACGCTGCCGTCGGGCTTGAACAGCCCGAAGTGCCGCTCGCTCCCCGGTCCGGTCTTGAGGTTCTCGTTGAAGAGCGCGAAGACGAAGGCCTTGACCACCCTCTTGGGCCTGTAGGGCGTCCCCTTCCTCAGGAACAGCCGCTTCCTCAGGTTGAAGTTGTAGGTCCGGGCGTTCTCCAGGGTGGCGCCGGGCTCCGTCGCGTCCCCCGCCGACGACCACCCCGTCTCCGACACCCGCACCTCCATGTCGCTGTACCCGGCCGCCTCCAGCGCCGCGTAGGTGGCGTCGATCTGCGCCTCGAACATGTTGTCGTAGTGCAGGTTGGTCTTCTGGTCCAGGATGCCGGCGTTGGGCTGCATCAGCGCGTAGTTCACGTCGATGTGCTCCGGGTCGCTCATGTACGCCAGGAACGGGTACGCGTTCACGTAGAAGGGCGCGCCGGTCTTGGAGAAGAAGTCCAGGAGTGGTTTCAGGTACATCATGAGGTCCGGCCGGAACGTGCCGGCGGAGGGCGGGTAGGAGGTGCCGAAAACGGCCTCCGAGTGCGGCGTGTTCACCTCGATCCTGCCGGACAGCCGGAGCGCGCGGAGCGCGTCGTGGATGTTGACGACGGCGCCGATGAGCGCCTCGGCGAGCCCGGTGTCCTGCCCGCCGAGGATCTCGTTGCCCACGATGACGGCGACGATGCGCGTGGCCGGGTAGTAGGGGCGCACGTTGTCGTTCACCCAGTCCATGGCCTTGCTGGGGTTGGCGGAGATGTCCTTGACGAGGCCGTTGGGGATGGCGATGGCGAGGTTGAGCCCCGAGTTGCGGAACGCGTCCAGCACGGTGTGGTCCGAGTCGAAGATGCGCACGTTCTTGATCCGCGCCATCTGGAGAAGCTTCACCACCTCGGTCGGCGGTGGCAGGTTGTCGGCGATCCGGCCGTAGTTCACCCCGTACGTCCCCACGAACGAGTGGAACGCCGCAGCTGCAAATCAAATCAGAACGTAAATCAAGAATCAGTCATGGCCGGCGGAGAAGCAATAGAGTCGTTTCCTTGATTGGGCGGGGACGGCATACGTACCGCGGCAGGGGAAGAAGGCCAGGAGGCAAGAGAAGAGGAGGAGCAGGAGGAGGAGAGGCCGGCGGTGGCCGAGGCTGGAGGAGTCCGGCCGGCCCCGCGGAGTCACCGCCATGATCTTCCGGCGCGACGAGGAGGAGGAGGCGGAAAGCAGCGCACGTGACGGCGGGAAGACCAAGAAGAGGAGGAGGAGACTGTGGCCGGTAGGGGGGCGGGAATTAGAGGAGGGGCGGGGCGGCACTTTGCTTGAGGTGCAGGGCATGGCGGCACGGCGGCAAGTGCCATGGAGGGAGCAGGGAGGCGGCAAGTATCCGGGATTACTTACTCCATGGGACGCGTTGCTTCATCGGCCGGAGCAAGCCAAGGATCAAGGTTGCCGAGAGTGGTAAGCCGGGGTTACTGGCGGCTTCAAGGTTGGAATCCTGTCTCTTGCGTTGCTTCCGCCCGCGACGTACGCTGCTCTCTGCTCTGCTCTGCTCTGCTCTCCTGTGTGTCTGCACGCTCTGTCACTGTACCTTCAGCTTCAGGCTTCCTGTGTGTCTGCACGCTCTGTCACTGTACCTTCAGCTTCAGGCTTGAGTTGCAACAAGACTTCTCCTTGGTCTCGTTGTTCTACCTCCCGCTCTCTCCACCACTACGATTCCACAACGGAGCACTTGCAGCTTTGCTCTATACTTAAGTTGGCCCATATTTTGTTTGTCCCAAATTGCCTACAAAAAGTTTAAGGACGTGGCTAGCAGCGCCGCTCCGTGGGCCGATCGAGCAGCCCTTCCTAAAAAGGAAGGATCACCTGATGCGCTGTCAAATCTCTAGAAAAGGAAAGAATATGTCTCTCTCATCCTCACGCTAGCATGTATGTGCATTTATTATTAATTCAAAAAAAATCAAAAGGCTATAACTTTTGAACTAGGTGTCAAAATTTAGATCCGTTTTTACCATTGGGTTTTTTACGAGGAATTCTTCAAAACTAGATCCGATATGGATAGGTTTCGATGAACTTTTCTTTTTGAGCAACTTGGTGTGATATATAGGCAACCTTAGTGATATAAGTGAGCAACTCTTCTTGTTTCTCTAGTATGACTTCCTATCATCTTGAATGTGTGTAAAACCTTGAAATTGACACAAAATATGATGCATCTTTAGTGCTAAATACAAGCAACTTTATTTCATTATTGGTATCAATGAATTTATTAACATTATCTCAACTTGCCTATCATGGTTGCCCAGTTGCCCGACGTTGATGATCAATTGTATATCACAATGTTCTAGCAAGATCCAAAGCAACTATCCCTAGCAAAAAAATCTTATAAAATCGAAGGAACAAATTTTACTAAAAACACATGTCCTATTAAATGTTGTAGCATAATCAAGAAAATATCATAGCAAAAATAAGCACATGTCCTATTAAATAAAAACAACTATATTAGTAAAAACACAATGTAAAATAGTCATAGAAAACCAAGCAGTTGTCCTGATAAAACCAATCAACTATTCTAATAAATCAAGTCATTGTACTAAAGAAAATCAAGCAACTATCCTAACAAAACCAAGTAACTTTCCTAATAAAACCAAGCAACTGTCCTAACAAATTAATGCACCTATATTATCAAATCATACAATGCACAATATCCTAGCAAACTAAGAAATTGTCCTATCAAAACCAAGCAACTATCATAATAAACCAAACAACTATCTTAACAAAAAATCAAACAATTTTCATAATTAAACCAAGAAATTTTTATAACAAAATTAAGCAATTGTCCTAACAAAATCAAGCAACTGTCCTAACAAATCTATGCTACTATATTATTAAATCACACAATGCACAATGTTCTAGCAAACCAAGCAACTGTCCTAACAAAACCAAGCAATTATCATAACAAACCAAACAACCGTCTTAACAAAATAATCAAACAACTTTCACTACAAAGCCAAGCAACTGTCCTAACAAAATTAAGCAACTTTCCTAACGAAACCAAACAACTATCCTAGCAAATCGATGCAACTATATTATCAAATCACACAATGCACAATGTCCTAGCAAACAAAACAACTATCATAACAAAACAAGCAACTGTCTTAACAAAAAAATCAAACAACTTTCATAACAAAACCGAGCAACTATCCTAACAAAACTAAGCAATTATCACTATCAAAGCACTGTATTAGCAAAAACATAATGCAAAAATGTTCTAGTAAAATCGAGCAACTGACCTAGCAAAACCAAACAATTATTATAGAAAATTCAACCAACTACATTACTAAAAAACTACAATGCATAATAATCCTAGCAAACCATGCAACTATCCTAATAAAATCAAGCAATTATCCTAATAAAACCAAGCAACTGTCCTAGCAAACCAATCAATTGTCCTAACGAAACCAAACAACTATAATAGCAAAACCAAACAACTGTCCTAGCATGCAAGCACCTACATTACCAAAAAACACAATGCAAAATGTGTGCCATAAAAAACAAGTTTACTATGATTTCTAAGTGGTCCATGACATGTTTGTTTCATAAATTCATTAGTACATATGGTGTATGAAAGTTGCTTATATTTAACACTAGAGTTGCTTGTTTTTTAAAGATCATCGAAATATGTTCATATGGGATCTTGTTTTGTAGATCTCGTCACGAGAAACCTAACGGTAAAATTGGATCTTCGTTTCGAAACTCGATTCAAAAGTTATAGCTTTTTCATAAAACGAAAAGGAATAAATTAGTTGCGTCAGCATATGCATGCCCGTAGCTGCTTCTCATTCGCATGCGTGGAAGCGCGGTCACCATCACTGTCCTATTCTGCAGTGAACAATGATTTTTTTTGTCGGATAGCGGATGCATTGAATTTAACCGAATAGTATAGCTACTTTCTTGCCGTAGATATGGATCGGATTACTCTCAACTGGGTGCGCTCGGTATGACTACGAAGCGCAGCTGCGCTTTTAAGCCAACAGGAAAGTTTAAACCATCGTCTGTTAGAGTTGTATTTTCTAAGTATACGTACACGTGTATGTTTCCGTATTGTACAAGTTAACCCATCTATATAAAGAGATGCCCGCCGGTTGGGTCTTATTACGGCGAAGTATTTCGTTTAACTTGGTATTAGAGCAGGCCGACCCGACCTAGGGTTTCCGCCCGCCCCCGCGCTTCCGCCGCCGCCCGCGCCCGCGCGTGCCGCCTACGCGGCGATCCGACGTGATGACCTCCTCCGCGTCGCAGACCTCCACTAACGTCGAAGCGGTGACCTCCGCGTTGCAACTCTCCACTTTCGCCGGCGCGTTGGCCTCGCCTTCCGCCCCATCTATCCCCACCGGCGCCATCATCTCCGCACCCACCGGCCACCATGCCAACACCATCACGGTGCGCCTAGATCGCACTAATTTTCTTCTCTGGAAGATGTAGGTCGTCCCCAACATCGCCGGCCAGGGATGGTACGGCTTCCTCGACGGCTCCTGCAAAGCACCTCCGGCCATGGTCATCGAAGGAGACGGTGCCAACGCCGTGACCAAGGACAATCCGGACTACGCTTTGTGGTTATACACGGATCAGCGTGTTCTCAGCATCCTCGTCGGCTCCATGACGGAGGAGATCCTCGTCCACCTTGTCGGTCGCACCACCGCGTCGTCCATGTTGGCATGCCTCGTGTCCATGTTCTCGGCGCAGAACAGGGCAGGGGTGCGCTAGATGCGGCGTCATCTCTCGACGCTGAAGAAGAACGACCTCACTGCCGCCGCCTACTTTCACAAGATGAAGGGGTTCGCGGATGCCATGGCCCAGGTGAGGTCGCCCATCTCCGATGATGAGTTGATTGACTTCATCGTCGTCGGTCTCGGGTCTCAGTACGAGTCCCTCCAGCACTCTCTCGCGGTACTGGCTGCCGCCGGTGCCGACACCCTCAGCCTGTCGGACTTCTACTCCATGCTCCTCTCCTGCGAGTCCCTCAAGGAGAAGAACACCATCGCCCCTGAGTTCTCCACCTCTGCCAATGCCGTGGCGCGGCAATGCGATGGCCGTGGAGGGGGGCGCCCCTACGCCGACACCAACAATGGAGGCCGCTCCGGGGGTCGCTCTTCTGGCCAGCAAGGTGGAGGCCAGTACCACGGCGGCCAGCAGCAGACGCCCCGTGGCAACCGCCCCAACCAGGGGGGCGGTGGTGGTGGCAAGGGCGGAGGCGGCCAGGGCGACGGTGGTGGCGGGCGCAACAACCGCCAGCGCGAGCACTCCTCCTGCCAAGTCTGCAAGTTCTTGGGACATGAGGCTCTCCAGTGCAAACAACGCTTTAACCAAGCGTTTCAACCCGAAGACAACCGTGCTGACAATTCTGCCGCCTACCAGCCTGGCCATGGCCAGCCCTGGCTTTTCGACACCGGCGCAACCGACCACCTCACCAACGACATGGGCCGGATGAACATCCAGGAGCGCTACACCGGAACGGATCAAGTGCAAGTCGCCAATGGTGCAGGTTTGTCTATTACGCATGTTGGTCACTCTCGTTTACCTGGTTCATCCGCTCCCATTGAACTAAAAAATATTCTCCTTGTTCCTGAACTTAGCACTAATTTTCTCTCTGTCCATCGCCTTGTTTCTGACAATAAAATCTTCGTTGAGTTTCACACATTCTTTTTCTATGTCAAGGAAAAGGTCACGAAGAAAATTCTTCTTCGCGGTAGGAGTCGTGGTGGCCTCTACCCTATTCCTTTCAGCCACGCCGTAGCTTCTGGGCATCACGCATCTTCCGGCGTTCGTCTGACATCCGAGCAGTGGCATCGTCGTCTTGGTCATCCTTCAAATAAAGTAGTTCATACCATTGTTAGTTCCAATAAATTGTCATGTTCTCCAAACATTGAGTCTTCCGTGTGTGATGCTTGTCAGCGTGCTAAGAGTCATCAATTGCCATATACTTATTCTACTCGAGTTTCTACATCACCTCTTGAGCTTGTTCACTTTGATGTTTGGGGTCCTGCTTTGTCCTCTTCCGGGGGTTTTAAGTATTATGTCAGTTTCATTGATGACTATAGTCGCTATTCCTAGATATATTTGATCAAACATAAATCTGATGTTGAGAGCATCTTTTCCACTTTTCAAAACCACGTTGAGCATCTTCTAAATGCTAAGGTCCGTTCTGTTCAGTCGGACTGGGGGGGGGGGGTGAGTCTCACCGTCTCCATGGTTATTTCCAGCGCACCGGCATTGCTCATCGTGTGTCTTGTCCGCATACGTCTCAACAAAATGGTATAGCTGAACGCAAGTACCGTCACCTTGTCGAGACGGGTCTAGCTCTCCTCGCACATTCCTCACTGCCCCTTCGGTTTTGGGATGAGGCGTTCCTTACTTCTTGCTATCTCATTAATAGGATGCCTACGCCTGTTATCAACAATGCCACGCCTGTGTTTCGTCTCCTCAACATGCCTCCCGAGTACTCGTTTCTTCGCACTTTTGGCTGTGCATGTTGGCCTAGTTTGCGTAAGTATAATTCACACAAGCTCGAGTTTCGTTCTCGGATGTGTGTGTTCCTTGGTTATAGTACCATGCATAAAGGCTACAAGTGTCTTGATCGCTCCACTGGTCGCATTTACATCTCTCGTGACATTGTTTTCGACGAGACGGTGTTTCCCTATGCCACTCCCAGTGTCACTCTTGATGTCTCCTAACTTTTTCCGGTGTGGTTTTCGTCTGATGAGCCAGTGACTCAGAGTACCGACACGCGTAATTATGACATTACTTTATTACCGGCTAATGCACCTGGTGTTGTTGTTAGCTCTCCTGTGCAGGTTCCATGGAGTCACTCTCGCCGATCACCGTCCAGGCACCATCAACACCACTGCCTCTACATGCCTCGGTCGGTGCGCCCGGGCCCGCAACGCATGCAGACTCGTCGCCCACCCCCGGCCCGGCCTCCCGCCTTGCTTCTGGCGACGACCCGGCCGCGCACGCGTCGGGCCCGACCTCTGACCGCGGCCCGCGATCGCGTACCCCGTTGCCTGCGAGGACGTCGACATCGACACCGCCCGCCTCACCGCCCGCTTCGCCACCCCTGTCGCCTCCAGCGCCTCCCGATGCGGAACCGGCTTGTGTCATCGTCACACGACAGCGTAATGCTATCTCCCGTCCCAAGGAGTACCGGGATGGCACGGTTCGGTATGACCCCTATCGCCGTCGTGCGTTCATGGTGGAGCCAGCGTCTCACCGCACCGCTCTCTCTGAGCCGGCGTGGCGCACTGCTATGGAGGCTGAGTTTGAGGCTCTTCAGGCAAACAAGACTAGTCAAAAGTAGTGGGATATGGATATGAGAAAAAAAAATCCTCCTACTCCTAGTCACCGAACAATTACAATTGTAAAATAATAAGAAGGATGTTTTGCACAACTTGTCGTGACATGAATGAAACCTTAGCCACCACCACCGCCACCGCCATTCGCCCTCCTTGTCCTCCTCCCTCGTGTTAGGATAATCTTAGTCGCATATCGATTTATCGAGGATCAAGCAATCATCAAGCACAAGCACGACATCAAGATTTGTTAACGAGGTTCACCAACATGGCTACATCCCCGGGGCATGACTACGGGCGCTCCTCTTCATGTACCACATTCACATGATACAGTCGACGACAAGTCCGTCACGGTCATCCAACAACGCTCCGACCCCCTCGCCACGGCCGGTCCGGCCGCCCCCGCCACGGGCGCCGGACCGTCCCTCTCGTGATCTCTGTCTAGCCTATCAACTTGTGTCTAGTCTATTTTGCTATCCCGCGGTGCCTTTATATAATAGGCCCGGGTTACACGTGTTTGACTCAAACACCTAACCCACCGCTAATTACAAGTCCAACTGTAGCATAACTCGTACACATATATTCAGCACATATATTTTAACACTCCACCTTGACGAATATATCCTCGCCGCCTTAAATCCTCCATGTGCGAACCTCCGTGTACCTTGTACTTGAACCACGAGCACCACTGCTACTCCCAGACTCCATGTGACTCCACCTATAACTGTAGTCCCTTCTTGTCTCTTTTTCCCAGTCTACACACGAGTAAAATTAAGTCACTCTGTACTCTACTTTATGCTTCCACCTTCCAGAGTATCCGTCCAACGCCATCACACACCGATCATTGTCTGCGTGAAAGTGAACAACTCACATATTGGACGCCACATATAAGAGTTATCCGAACTCAACATCCCAGCTCTTTCTTGACTGATATTTGAAACTTGAAGAAATTTCACCGTTGCCCTGTGTCACCCTGAGTCAAATTCGAAGTTGCCTCACCCTTTCTCTCGGATAGTCTTTGACATGTCCCACCGCTATAGCACTCCGCCTCCTTCTGTACTCTTCATCTATATTTTATCATGTGTACTAAACACCACAGAGTATACGGCCATGTACTCTCTCAGTTCTTGACAATCCCAGACTTTCCGCCACTTTCTCAGATGACCTATGGCCGACTCCTATCTATCACTGACGTCAATCTCCATAGACTCAGTCACCAACTTAAATCCGGTACTCGTCAACACTGCTTCAACACCCCCTTGCACACATTGCCTGACCACATGTCTGATCTCCTGTGTCCTGGCCTGTCGCTGTGTCCCGTGCTTATCGCACGCCTCGCCGCTATCCTCGCGTCGAGCCTCTGCTGTCCCTGTCGAGTATCCTGGGTAGCTAGCCCACACCACCTCAACCCTCACTCCAGAGAAACACCGATCATCCACGACCGATGTCGAGTTTCACGTATCCCTCGAACCCTTGGCCAAAGCTCGAACAACATGTCCCTCGATTTTCCCGCTGAAATAGGCTTCGACTCTCCGTGCACTTACGCCATAGCCCCTCCATCAGCATCGAGTGAAGTCTTCCCTCGGACCTCAGCTCCACCTTCAACATGACTCCTCGTGGTTGTACGAGCCACCTTCCCGCTCCTTGTCGACTCCAATCTCTCTTGTGTACACCATCTTGAATCAACCCTGCACTATTGCCATGTCGAACCGCACAAGCCCTCAGGCATGCGCCACGTGTTTCCACGCCCCAGAAGTCGACCACCATCAGCATCACGCTCCTATGTCGTCGTCGCTGAAATCACCGCGCCGTCTTCTACTTTGACCAACTGATACGTCCAAAATGCATCACTATTTTATATAGTAATTCTTTCTTATTCATTGATATATTTCATGATATGATGCTATTCTTATGTTGTTTTGGCCTATTTTACACAGTTTGCAACTTTCCGGTGCCGAAGCAGCAGACGCAGGATTCAGCGGTAAAAAGTGGACGCTAAGTTGCTGAAGAAGAATAACTCCAAATTACCTGAAAATCGACGAAGGCTATTTTCCAGAAGGATCACGAAGACACGCAAAAGATCGACCAGAGGGGGGCCATAGGGTGCCCAAGCGGCCACCTGGCGCGGCCCCCACCCTGGCCGCGCCGGGAGGGCGCCTAGGCCTCTGGGACCACTCCCGGTTCCCCCCTCTGGCCTATATATCACACATCTTCCAGAAACCCTAAAAGGGGATTTTTTACGGAGTTCCGCCGCCGCTCCATGGCGGAAACCTACAGAGAAGAAAAGCCATCTCTGGCGGGAAGATTCCGCCGGGGAGATCACCTCCCGGAAGGGGAGATCATCGCCATCGTCATCACCATCGTCACGGGCATCATCGAGATCATCATCAACATCATCCCCATCATCAGCACCATCTCCACCTCCATCCAATCTCATATCACAATTGCAACTTGTGTTGTAATCCGTACTATCTATCCTCTCTACTCTATCGGTGTTGATTACTACTTTGTGGTGAATGCTATTGAATTTTGTTGGAGAAATATTATTGTGTCCAGATTGTTTATCATCTATTTATCCCCACTGATCATGATCTCTTTTATGTCTTGTGAGTAGTTACTTTAGTTCTTGAGGACATGGGAGAAGTCTAGTTGTTAGTAGTCATATGATGTTGAAGTAATATGTGTTGTTTGATATTTAAGTTGTGTTGTTATTTTCCTAGTGGTGTTGTGTGAGTCGAACACTCAACACTTCGCCTTATCAAGGACCTAGGGGAATACAATGTGTACAAAGAATGCTTACGGTGGGTTGCCGGAGTGACAGAAACCTAAACCCCAGTTTGCACGCTTTTGCACAAGGGAACAATGGATCACCGATCGTATTGCTATGGTTAGGCTTTTTCCTTAATTACTATCTTGTATTTGCGGATGCTTGCAAGGTGTTTAATCATAAGAGTGCACTTATCTTAGTCTAGAGGGTGTACTAGCATAGATCCACGCACTCAACACTTATCAACACAACACATAGTACCGATACGGAATATGGCGAAAGCACATGACTACCTCTCCCGTGTGTCCTCAAGAACGCTTTAGCCTTTATAAGTTCAGTTGCTAGGCCTCTCCTTTGCTCAGAAAGGATTGGGCCACTCGTTACTCTCCAGTGCCTTTACTTTGCTCGTTTTTACTTTCCTGTTGCTTATACCAAGAAAACCCCTAAAAAGTCATCTTTCAGTGCTTGCAGTTATCTCCTTGCCAAACTCACTTGCTATTACCTTCTGCTCCTCGTTGGGTTCGACACTCTTACTTATCAAAAACGCTGCAATAGATCCCTTACGGCTGTGGGTCATCACCAACATCCACGTCGATCCATCAGACTATCCAGTCCGACCCAGCCGAAATATTATTCGACTGCAACCATGCTCTACCCTGCGTCGTGTCTATCTCGCACATCTCCGTGCATTTCTTGACGCCCTGTGTTTGCATGATACTGTCACGACGCGCTCCAAACTCCTCCGAGATTTATACGCACGTCACCGTCCTCGATTCTCGTTTTGACTGCTGCCGAGCAATATGATCGTTTCCTTAATGCCATCTCTTCCACGTACAAATCAAAGAACCCTAGAAAAAAATTAATCACCGCTTGTATCTGCGTGTGTACGTAGCAACCAGCTCAAAATACTCCATAACTGTATTAGCTCAAAAGGAATAGCCCCACGTAACATCCATAACTAAATCCTTTTTCTTTTCCTTGTTCTCTTTCCTTTTGCACTCTTTGACCAAGATGGCAGCTGATACGTCTCAAACGTATCGATAATTTCTGCTCGCTGCATGCATGTTTTGTGTGATATTGCTATGATCTAGATACACCTTCATACACTTTTGATCATATTTGGACTAACCTACTAACTCAGTGCACCCCAGTGCCAGTTCCTATTTTTTGGTGTTTTTCTATTTCAGTCTTTCCCCATATATAAAATGCTCCAAAAATCCGGGAAAAATTAGATAAAAAATCAGCGTGTTGGAAGACTCCAGAAGCCCGAAGGAGGGCCAAGGGGCCACCACCAGGCACCCAGGTGGCCACTTGGCGCGGCCAGCCCCTGGTCGCGCCAGGGGGGCGCATGGAGCCCTAGTGCCCCCTGGTTGCCCCCCTTCACCTAATTATTCTCCGTCATGGGGAAACTCCGAAGACAGAACCCTATTTCTCAAATTCTCCTCTGTTCTGCCGCCGCCGCACTTCCAAGATCGGGAGCACCGTCAGGACCCTTCTCGACACCCTGCCGGAGGGAGGATCGACCTCCGGGAGCTTCTCCTCCACCATGGACGCTTCCCGGATGTGTCGTGAGTAGTCTACCTTGGACCATGGGTCCGTGATCAGTAGCTATGTGATGTTCTCCTCCCCTCTTTGTTCTTCATGGTTTAGACCTCGTGAGCTGCCCTACATGATCGAGGCACATATGTAATTCTTTCTGCTTTTGCTATGCTGAGTTTGATGGGATCTGATGGATTATGAGATTATGTTCAGATTGTGATAGAGTAATATAATTGGTTCTTATATTTTGTATTTTTGTTCCGAAGTAATTCTTGCATGTTCTCCGTTGCTATTTATTGCTTTGGCCAAGTGGTAGGTAGTGACTCCAAGAGGGAACGTTATGCTCGATTGTGGGTACATGCCCCCTGATGACACACTTGAGTGACAGAAACATGAGTCTAGGGGATGTGCTTTGGCCACAAGGGGGAAAACAACGATGCTTGTAACTACGGTTACAAGGATTGTTTACTTTACGCAAAGTTCTTTTAATGCAGTTGTCTGCTGCTTTGGGTTTACACTTTGGGTGGGGCTCGCAACTTAATACCAGCGAGATGTTCTGGATTGATATCTCAAGGTGGATGATTAGTAGTAGATGCAGATGGATTTCGGTCTACTTATTTTGGTGTACTACCCACGCTTTTGAGCCTCTTCCTTTCTTTTGTAGCATAGTTAGCATTGCGGTGCGTTTATAATCCTATCAATTTCTCTTCTGTAATTTGTTTACCTCGCATAGCAGTCTTATCGTCTTTTGGGAGAGAGACATCACTAGTGAACATCACGGGACCCCGGTCCATATTCTCATCACTTTTTACACGCTCATTCATTTTCTTGCTTTTTTTTTACTTTCAGTTGCTATCATTATCATTATCCTATGTTTTTGATCCTTTGTAAACAACAAGACCAGAGAGATTGACAATATCTCTGAAATTCGTTGGGAGCAAAGTTAATTGTGTTGTGTGCAGGTCCGCGTCAGGTCGCCGCTGACACCTACTTATCATCGCTGGATTCCTACTGGTCGATACTCAACCTCGGTATCTTCACCGAGGGAAACTTGCGGCTACGCTGCATCTTACCTTACACTTGGGGTATCCAACGAAGGGAGAGAAGCAATCCTCTCTCGCGTATCAGAAGCCAATCTCATATTCAACACGTAACAACACTTCTCTTTAGAATCGATCCTTTTTTTCTTAACAAATCTGGCGTTGCTTCCCTCGGCTTTGTATGTTTCTTCTTAACCAGCTCATGCCTTGGCCAACCTGCCCTCTCTTGGACTGCCTTAGCCCACACCAGCGTATAACCAGCAGCAACCTCGTAGACATACGCATCGTACCACGCACCACGCAACACGATCGATCAAAAAAATCGATCTCTCGCCACTTCCACGCTTGCGAATATTCAGACCACCTGTCGCGCACCTGACTCGTGCCTCCCGCGCACCGTGTTGTGCTGCTGTGAGGTTTTGCCTTGCCCCATACGCCTAGGTTTCTGCACTCCTGCTGATAGACAAATTCAATCCAATCTTGCCGAGTCTTTGAAACACGCCGCCGCCGGCTTCACTGCTAGTCCGATCAACCGCTCCTGCAACTTCCGGCTCCTCTAGATCAATAATTCGCGGCCTCTTCGTAACCTTGCTCTGATACCAATTGTTAGAATAATTTTAGTCGCATATCGATCTATCGAGGATCAAGCAATCATCAAGCACAAGCACGACACCGAGATTCGTTAACGAGGTTCACCAACATGGCTACATCCCCGGGGCATGACTACGGGCTCTCCTCTCCATGTACCACATCCACATGATACAGTCGACGACAAGTCCGCCACGGTCATCCAACAGCACCCCGACCACCTCGCCACGGCCGGTCCGGCTGCCCCTGCCACGGGCGCCGGACCGTCCCTCTCGTGATCTCTGTCTAGCCTATCAACTTGTGCCTAGTCTATTTTGCTACCTCGCGGCGCCTTTATATAATAGGCCCGGGTTACACGTGTTCGACTCATAAACATATATTCGGCACATATATTTTAACACCCCAGAGTACATTGGTGAGCAAAGCTCACTCGATCAGTGGTGATTGTGAAATTTGTTTTTCTCATGCGACACGATTGTGATCATGATAGATACAACTCACATCAGATGACATCGGTTGCTGGAGAGGGTGCTCTAGAGCAGATACGACGCTTTCCATCGTTACGATGGAGGAAGCTAATGGCGTCGCAATAAGTTATGAGATTGGTAAATGAAGGAATTCGACCACTCGACCTCGGTTCAAATATCTTCGCTTGATTATGGATGATGGTTATAAGGTTCTTGGTACCTTTATCAAGCTATGTTGTGAGGTTGACCTGTGTAACAGCCCAGTTTTCACAAAAATTTAAAAAATTGTTTTCGGCGTGAATTGTTTGATTGCCTGATTTGTTTGTGGTGTTTGCATCCCCGATTTATCGATCGACGATTATTTTTCTCCCCCTATTCTCGTATCGGATGCGTGACCGACCCCTTTCCACCATGGCACACGACTTTGCGACACCGGGTTTTCACCCGAGCACCGTCGCGACCGGCACAAGTCCAGCCATCGCCACCGGAACGCAAACCCCGTTTATTTAATAAACGGATTATTTTTATGGGGCACCGAAAAATGTTGTCGGAATGTCACCGCATTGAGGTACGATCGACGAGCTCGACGCGCTGAGCGCGTAGGTCAAAGTTTCGTCTGAATCGGAGTCCGTATGCCCCTTCGGCGGTCAGGAACGCGATCACCGGACGCGAGAGAGAGGTACCGTGGGCGTTTACGTAAACTGGCCACCCAGCCTTGCCCTATATAAAGACCACCAGCCTCCCACACCCATTTTAGGGTTTCCCTTATAACAAATTGCAGCCACCCCTCTGACAAATCCCAGATCTGCCTCCCAAATCCCCCTCTCCCCGAAACCCTAGCTCCTGGTCAGATCTGACCGTCAGATCTGCAGATCGACGGCCTGGGAGCGCGCCATGTCACACCAGGTCCAGCTCCAGCCTCCCACAGCCAGCGCAGGGCATCCGGGCTGCGCGGTCCCGCCTTCGCCACCGCCGGGCCGCACCGGGCCGCGGCCAGCCCGCGCCTCCACCGCCACGGCCGAGCTCCTCCTGAGCCGTGCCATGGCCGCCGCCACCGGCCAGCTCCGGCAAGCGCCGCGTCGCCGCGCCACCCCCCTGGTCAGCACCGCGCCCCTCCTCTCCTTCTCCTTCTTCTCCCCTCACCCCTCGCCTCTCCTTCTTCTCCAGGAGGCCGAAGCCACCATGGCCATGGAACTCGAGAAGCTCGGCCGCCGCCCCTTGGAACTCTGCCAGTGAATAGCTCCGGCCAGATCCGTCCAGGGCCGACCCGATCTCCGCCGCCGCACCCCTCCTGAGACGTCCCCCGCCTCGCATGCGGCTCGCCGGCGCGCGCTTCAACGGCCACCGGAACGGCCGCCGCCAACGGCAGCTTGGTCGGGATCGGGAGGATCCCGTGCCCGCTCGCCCGTCTTCGCTGCCGCTGGGCCGGCCTCGCCCAAGTGGGCCACGGCCTGGCTCCAGCGGCCCAGTCCAGGCGCCACAAGGCCAGTCCAGCCGCCTCCATGGGCTCGGCCCACTGGTGAGGCCTGCCTCCCCTTTTTTTCTCCTGTTTTTTTTCTTTTTCCAGATTTTGCAGATTGTATTTTTTTTGTGATGCGCGTATCTTTTCACCGGTAGCTCCGATGGAGACGCTTTCTACATGAAAGTTGCTCCCTTTTGCGCGTAGATTAATAAAATGTGCTTATTTTCCATGTTTGACCTTGTTTACATGTTGTTTGCTTGATAATTACACTGCCTGCCACTGTAAACTGTTATTGCAATAACTTTTTAACCGTACATCTGATTAAAATGTTCTTTATATGTAACTTGACTAGAATTGCATGTAGATTGTGTTTTTGCTGTTCTTGCTTGCTAATAAAAATAATAAAATATGTTTAGGGGCAAAACAGTACCAAATGCAATATTTATCGTGGGGTCCGCAATAGTTTGCCATGTATAGGTTTTACCCCCCACTTAAAGTGACGAGATTAGATAGTTTATTTTGCTTCACCTCTTGCCATGTTTGTGTGATATGCCATGCTTCTGTGCTTGCCATGTTAACAACGTTTTCTCACCTGTAGCTAAACAACTTGAACCACCGTAAACGTGTGGTAACGTCGTGTGTGACGAGTACTCCACTTAAATTGTTAGTAACCACTCCCGACGGTAGGTGCGATGTCTCGTGTTGCTTCTTGTTGATGCTTGCTCATGTTTGCCTCATAGTAATAGAGTGCTTGCTCGTTGATTGCTTTCCAGTGTTTACCCTCTTGTGTGCTTCCGCGGGTACCTCTCGGAGACGATCCGAGCTTGCGATCAACTACACCTTCGGAACCCGACTATTCAACAGGCAAGGACTATACATTACTTATGATCCATTCTATTTCAACCAGCGGTTTGCATGCTAGTCTAGGATAGGTTCGATGTTTGATCCTACCACATGTATACAGCCTTTTTCAAACCAATACAGCCATGTCCCCTCCCAACAAACCTTGTACTGCTATGTTACTTTGCTCGTTGCTCAGCCCCTGCTTAGTATGCATGCTTAGGATGCTACGATGTTACCCTGTTACTCCTTGGTTTGGGATATCACCTCATTATTATTGTTGTTGATGATATGATTATTATAATGTTGACTATATTCGACGAAGGATGGAAGGTCTAGGCTATCCCGCCCCGACGCTTTGTTCCATTCGAGTCACCTAGGATCCGAGTTCCGGGTATTGGTTTTAAGACTGAGCGTGCCTAACCTCTTGTGGGATTTTATGTGGTCCCTTTTCTTACCTATCTAGCTTCAAACATTTCTTGTGGTGGCCCGAGCTGATTTACCATTTGAAACCCCGTGTGTGTGCTTGGTGGATCCCCTCGCAATTTTTAAACAACTTGGGCCAGTGGAGACTTTGTTTCTGTGTTGGTCCACCCGATCAGCTAGGACCCTGTTTCCCATGTGTGATTACCGGCAATCCGACCTGCGTCATACTGAAGCGTCCGATCCGAGAGCGTGGCCGGCTTTTGGATTGGGTGTCGAATCCCCGGGGGCCACCCGGATTTTTTTGTTCTTAGCTAGAGGGACCTGTCGTTTCGGATCTCTTGGAACTAAATCATAAAATGGTTGCCTGTGATGGGTAGCAACTGAGCGAGATGGGCGTGCATCCAGAGCCTTGTAATGGGCAGTTGGTACACCCCTGCAGGGTTAAATCATTTCGAGAAGCCGTGTCCACGGTTATGGACGACTTGAGACCTACTCCTTGTTCATAGACAACAACAACTGAGATAATGTTAATATAACTTGATCAACGTGTGTGTGCCTTGACTGCTTCTTCTTCGTCGGGATGCGAAGAGGAGGACAAGGATAGGATAGGTGTTATGTTTGCGTAGTAGGTGGATAGCAGACTTGTTGGAGGCGATCCCTCATCGAATTCTTGGCTTCTTTTCTTACTCTCTAAATCGTTAGCCACTTCATAAATGCTAGTGCGGAAGCAACCTCACCACTTACCCCATCCTTACCATAAACTACTAGTTGTCCTGGAATGACGAGTGATGAAGTCCTTGCTGGGTCAGATGACCACTACAGTTGGATGCTGAGTACCTCTGTACTCATGATACTATACCCAAACCCTTTTCAGGGTTCTTGATCGACAACAGGTATGGTGATCGACGTTTCACGTGGAGAATCGACGACGACTAGTTAGGCGGATCCCAGAGGAGGGCCTGGACCCGTGTGGTTATGGGATCGATGTTTTTCTCTTTGCCAGTAGGCATTTGATTGTAGTCTGTACTCAGACATGTATCTTCCGCTGTTGTATTGTATTTGAGGCAGTTGTATGCCGATTGTATGAGATGTTGTATCCTGTATCTGTAATGTTGTGATATCATGTTGGAAATCCACGGCATATGACTTCGTCATGTGTCGCGGTGGGACCGATATGTGCTTCGTCCCCGGATCTGGATGGAAACATCTAGATCTGGAACAGTACCGCATATCGGGCCTTAAAACTTGGTATCAGAGCCTTACCGACCGTAGGATCCCTTTTCTGGCCGAAGTCGAGTCTAGACAAAAACTATTTTGTAGTTACTAAGTTAGTTATCGGAGAGTAGGATTATTTTTACTCCTTATCCTTTCTCTGGTCAGGACAAGTGTCGTAAGTGTTTTATCCTCGTCTTATCCTCTTCAAACTTTAGGATCTCGAGGTGTGTGGAGTATCGGAATCGTTACAATGCCTTGCTTGCAGCGTATTGTCTCGATTCCGAGCTCAGGTGGGAATTCCTGTAGTACCTTTAGCTTCTCCGATTTTGGGTATCATCTGGGTCATCCATTGCCATCCATCCTTTTGCAGGTGTTTTCACGACTTGCGTCGAAAACACTATCCTTTGATCCGGTTATCGTTGTCGTTCCTCCTCTTGACACCGACGGTTTCATATTTTCGACGATGTCGTCTCCCTGCGGAAAGTTTCTCGATGACAGTTCAACGTCGACATGGAGCAGAGTCCCTTGTTGGTGGTGTTGAAGATCGTCGACTCTCTTCTTTCCCCTTCCCTCTCCCCCGGATCGTCTAGGATCTCGGGACGAGATCCCTTGTTGGTGGTGTTGTATTGTAACAACCCAGTTTTCACAAAAATTAAAAAAATATTTTTGGCGTGAATTGTTTGATTGCCTGATTTGTTTGCGGTGTTTGCATCCCCGATTTATCGATCGGCGATTATTTTTCTCCCCCTATTCTTGTATCGGATGCGTGACCGGCCCCTTTCCACCATGGCACACGACTTTGCGACACCGGGTTTTCACCCGAGCACCGTCGCGACCGGCACAAGTCCAGCCATCGCCACCAGAACGCAAACCCCGTTTATTTAATAAACAGATTATTTTTATGAGGCACCGAAAAATGTTGTCAGAATGTCACCGCAGTGAGGTACGATCGAAGGGCTCGACGCGCTGAGCGCGTAGGTCGAAGTTTCGTCTGAATCGGAGTCCGTATGCACCTTCGGCGGTCAAGAACGCGATCACCGGACGCGAGAGAGAGGTACCGAGGGCGTTTGCGTAAACTGGCCTCCCAGCCCTGCCCTATATAAAGACCACCAGCCTCCCACACCCATTTTAGCGTTTCCCTTAACACAAAGTGCAGCCACCCCCCTGAGAAATCCCAGATCTGCCTCCCAAATCCCCCTCTCCCCGAAACCCTAGCTCCTGGTCAGATCTGACCGTCGGATCTGCAGATCGACGGCCTAGGAGCGCGCCACGTCACACCGGGTCCAGCTCCAGCCTCCCACAGCCACCGCAGGGAATCCGGGCCGTGGGGGCCCGCCTTCACCGCCGCCGGGCCACACCGGGCCGCGGCCAGCCCGCGCCTCCGCCGCCACGGCCGAGCTCCTCCTGAGCCACGCCATGGCCGCCGCCACCGGCCAGCTCCGGCGAGCGCCGCGTCGCCGCGCCACACCCCTGGTCAGCACCGCGCCCCTCCTCTCCTTCTCCTTCTTATCCCCTCACCCCTCACCTCTCCTTCTTCTCCAGGAGGCCGAAGCCACCATGGCCATGGAACTCGAGAAGCTCGGCCGCCGCCCCTTGGAACTCCGCCGGTGAACAGCTCCGGCCAGATCCGGCCAGGGCCGAACCGATCTCCGCCGCCGCACCCCTCCTGAGACCTCCCCCGCCTCGCATGCGGCTCGCCGGCGCGCGCCTTCACCGGCCACCGGAACGGCCGCCGCCAACGGCAGCCCGGTCGAGATCGGGAGGATCCCGTGCCCGCTCGCCCGTCTTCGCTGCCGCTGGGCCCGCCTCGCCCACGTGGGCCACGGCCTGGCTCCAGCGGCCCAGTCCAGGCGCCACAAGGACAGTCCAGCCGCCTCCATGGGCTCGGCCCACTGGTGAGGCCTGCCTCCCTTTTTTTTTCTCCTGTTTTTTTTCTTTTTCCAGATTTTGCAGATTGTATTTTTTTTTGTGATGCGCGTATCTTTTCACCGGTAGCTCCAATGGAGACGCTTTCTACATGAAAGTTGCTCCGTTTTGCGCGTAGATTAATAAAATGTGCTTGTTTGCCATGTTTGACCTTGTTTACATGTTTTTTTCTTGATAATTACACTGCCTGCCACTGTAAACTGTTATTGCAATAACTTTTTAACCGTACCTCTGATTAAAATGTTCTTTATATGTAACTTGACTAGAATTGCATGTATATTGTGTTTTTGATGTTCTTGCTTGCTAATAAAAATAATAAAATATGTTTAGGGGAAAAACAGTACCAAATGCAATATTTATCGTGGGGTCAGCAATAGTTTGCCATGTATAGGTTTTACCCCCCACTTAAAGTGACTAGATTAGATAGTTTATTTTGCTTCACCTCTTGCCATGTTTGTGTGATATGCCATGATTCTGTGCTTTCCATGTTAATAACCTTTGCTCACCTGCAGCTAAACAACTTGAACCACTGTAAACGTGTGGTAACGTCGTGTGTGACGACTACTCCACTTAAATTGTTAGTAACCGCTCCCGACGGTAGGTGCAATGTCTCGTGTTGCTTCTTGTTGATGCTTGCTTGTGTTTGCCTCGTAGTAATAGAGTGCTTGCTTGTTGATTGCTTTATAGTGTTTACCCTCTTGTGTGCTTCCGCGGGTACCTCTCGGAGACGATCCGAGCTTGCGATCAACTACACCTTCGGAACCCGACTATTCAACAGGCAAGGACTATACATTACTTATGATCCATTCTATTTCAACCAGCGGTTTGCATGCTAGTCTAGGATAGGTTCGATGTTTGATCCTACCACATGTTTACAGCCTTTTTCAAACCAATACAGCCATGTCCCCTCCTAGCAAACCTTGTACTGCTATGTTACTTTGCTCGTTGCTCATCCCCTGCTTAGTATGCATGCTTAGGATGCTACGATGTTACCTTGTTACTCCTTGGTTTGGGATATCACCTCATTATTATTGTTGTTGATGATATGATTATTATAATGTTGACTATATTCGACGAAGGATGGAAGGTCTAGGATATCCCGCCCCGACGCTTTGTTCCATTCGAGTCACCTAGGATCCGAGTTCCGGGTATTGGTTTTAAGACTGAGCGTGCCTAACCGCGTGTGGGATTTTATGGGGTCCCCTTTTCTTACCTATCTAGCTTCAAACATTTCTAGTGGTGGCCCGAGCTGATTTACCATTTGAAACCCCGTGTGTGTGCTTGGTGGATCCCCTCGCAATTTTTAAAGAACTTGGGCCAGTGGAGACTTTGTTTCTCTGTTGGTCCACCCGATCAGCTAGGACCCGGTTTCCCATGTGTGATTACCGGCAATCCGACCTGCGTCATACGGAAGAGTCCGATCCGAGAGCGTGGCCGGCTTTTGGATTGGGTGTCGACTCCCCGGGGGCCACCCGGATTTGTTCGTTGTTAGCTAGAGGGACCTGTCGTTTCGGATCTCTTGGAACTAAATCAGAAAATGGTTGCCTGTGATGGGTAGCAACTAAGAGAGATGGGCGTGCATGCGGAATCTTGTAATGGGCAGTTGGTACACCCCTGCAGGGTTAAATATTTTCGAGAAGCCGTGTCCACGGTTATGGACGACTTGAGACCTACTCCTTGTTCATAGACAACAACAACTGAGATAATGTTAATATAACTTGATCAACGTGTGTGTGCCTTGACTGCTTCTTCTTCGTCGGGATGCGAAGAGGAGGACAAGGATAGGATAGGTGTTATGTTTGCGTAGTAGGTGGATAGCAGACTTGTTGGAGGCGATCACTCATCGAATGCTTGGCTTCTTATCTTACTCTCTAGATCGTTAGCCACTTCATAAATGCTAGTGCGGCAGCAACCTCACCACTTACCCCATCCTTACCATAAACTACTAGTTGTCCTAGAATGAAGAGTGATGAAGTCCTTGCTGGGTCAGATGACCACTACAGTTGGATGCTGAGTACCTCTGTACTCATGATACTACCCCCAAACTCTTTTCAGGGTTCTTGATCGACAAAAGGTATGGAGATCGACGTTTCACGTGGAGACTCGACGACGACTAGTTAGGCGGATCCCGGCGGAGGGCCTGGACCCGTGTGGTTATGGGATCGATGTTTTTCTCTTTGCCAGTAGGCATTTGATTGTAGTCTGTACTCAGACATGTATCTTCCGCTGTTGTATTGTATTTGAGGCAGTTGTATGCCGATTGTATGAGATGTTGTATCCTGTATCTGTAATGTTGTGATATCATGTTGGAAATCTGGGGCATATGACTTCATCATGTGTCGTGGTGGGACGGATATGTGCTTCGTCCCCGGATTTGGATGGAAACATCTAGATCTAGAACAGTACCGCATATCGGGCCTTACAACCTGACTTGCATAACATTAATTTTTTTAAACTATCTAGTTTTGAATTGATGTTTGATTTTATCGAACATCATTAAATACTTAATAATACTACTTAACAATGTGCATCTACTTATGCATATGTCGATGGATTAGTTTTCATTTTAAAAAATAAACACTAACAAGCCTCATGTTTGTTCATCGAGGATAAAAGCGCGACACTAGTTAATGCACCATTGATGTTTCATGTTGTAGCATAGCTGCGAAATGTTTTGTGTATACTTAAAGCATCTATAACTGATCGGTTACTTCTCTTCTAAACATTTTTCCGAACAACCCACACAATGTTTGTTACGATACGGGGCAGAAAACAATATTTTTCCAACCTACGATACCCGAACCCAAGATCTATGCTATGGCGATGTAATGTAACAGATAAAATCAGTGTTCATACCTTTGAAGACCGAAAGAGGGAAACGTTCTTGCGAACGTGGTTGGCGTAGACACTGAACTATGACCTCCCTGTCATGTAGAAGACCCCCGGAGTTGGATACTCCCGGCGACTTCCAGACGATGAAGTAGCACACAGGTGTCGTGCCTCGAGGAGATTACACATGTACAGTGCAACTGATGTTCCCTCCGGGCTCCGAACCAGGCGAGCAACGGAAAGAAGACGGATTCGGATCCCGACTCCGGCAGAGTGACAACGTGCTTTGGTGGAGAACTCCCAACCAAGTGCAAACACCAAACAAGGGGAGGCCGCTCGAAGTAGGAGAAAGAGAGAGAGATATATAACTCAATGAGATGATGGAAAAGGGGGGGGGTCTACCCCTCCTTATATAGGCCAAGGGGGGATCCTCCTCCCCTCCCCCATGTGGGACTAAACCCTTGGGGGGGGGGGAGTGCTCCATCCTTAGGGGGGTGGGGCCCTCCCTTGGCGCATGGCCCAAGGGGGAACCCCCTCCTTCCCCTAATTGGCTCTAAGAGGCCCATTTGCATTTTTTCCCATTTAATTAATTAATTAATTTATATTTTAATATTTAATTCTGTTAACTAAATAATAAAAATGTATTAAATATAATTAAACATTATTACGAATCTTTCAAAATATCCGGAACAACTTTCGTTCTCTCCCGGAACTATCCTGGTGCTCTCTCCTATTTCACTTGTGATCCCGAATCTATCCCAATGCATCCATTACCCTTAAGTGTGACACCCTACGGTCCGGGAAACAACGGACATGATCAAGACACTCTCTTGATCAATGACTAATCAAATGGACCTGGTTACAATCCTTGATAGCCCCTGCGCTTCCATCGAATGAACTTCAATCGCTGTTGGAAACCGTTAACGATAAGACATGATCCCTTTGTCCCACTGTACTTTATTTGTCTGAGGTTTGATCGTCGGTATCCTTATACCTAGTTCACACCTCGTTCTCAACAGACAAGTTTACTCGTCTGTGCCTATTACATCTCTTGTGACCTAGTCACTTCCTTGCAAGGTGTTGATGCAATATCACCGAGTGGGCCTAGAGTATTTGTCCGTCACGAGGACTGAAAAATCCCCTTCTGATCTAATTGCATACTCATTAATGTGTCTACTTCGAAGTACCTAAGATACACCTTTATGGCCAGCATATTTCAGTCAAGCGGTGGATGCAAGTTAAAGTCTCCTGGTAAACAGTAATTACGTATGATCATCCCGGTATAAGGACTAAGCCATATGTTACAAATTCATCGCAATGCTGAACTATGTGACTTGATCACATCGCAATACTTTAGGTGGGTGTGTGTCCATCACATCATTCTCCTAATGATATGACCTCATTGTCAATAGGCGGTTTGTACCTCATGATCAGGAAACCTTGATCATCGATTGCCCAATGAGCTAGTATGCTTAAGTTTAACTAGGGACGAGTGTTTATATACTACATGTGTATTAGTTTTTCTGAGTAATACAGTTCTAGCATAGTATAAAACGTATTATAAACAAAATGAATAGTTGAAAGATATCTTTATTAATTTGACTCTAGGGCACATATCCAACAGTCTCCCACTTGTACTAGTATACAAATTACACCAGTTTACATCAGGTATGTATCTAACACCTATAGTCTGTCGGTGTTGTTCAAACTTGCCCTGTGGAAGAGGTTTAATCATTGGGTCTGCTGCGTTCAGATTCATATGTATCTTGTGAATCCTAGTATGACCATCCCTGACGTAGTCTCGCGTCACATGGAACTTTCGGAGAATGTGCTTGGCTGTATAGTGAGTTCTGTTGGATATGTGCCCTAGAGACAAATTAATAAAGATATTTGTCACATATCCGTTTTGTTCATAATACGTTTTATACTGTGCTATAACTGTATTACTTGGAAAGACTAATACAGGTGTAGTATAAAACATGGTCCGTAGTTTAACTCGGGTAAACTATCTCATTGGGCAATTGATTGATCAAGCGTTCCTGATCATGGCGACACTTAAGTCCATTGACAATGAGGTCATATCGTTAAGGGGAATGATGTGATGGACGTACACCTACCTAAAGTATTGCAATGTGATCGAGTCACATAGTTCAGCGTTGCTATGACTTTGTAACATATGACTTAGTCCTTAGACCGTAATGATCATACGTAATTGTCATCTATGAGGACTTTGATTTGTATCCCACCGCCTGACTGAAATATGCTGGCTATAATGGTGCACTTTGGGTATTCCGAAATAGATGGTTGATGAGTATGTTAATAGATCATAGCGGGATTTGTCAGTCCTTGTGACAGGACAGGTACTCTGGGCCCACTCGGTGATATTGCATCAATAGCTTGCAAGCAAGTGACTAGGTCACAAGAGATGCAATGATCATGGACGAGTAAACTTGTTTGTTGTGAACGCGATGTGAACACGGTATGTAGGATACCGACGATCAAACCTCGGACAAACAAAGTACCGAAGCACAAAGGGATTACGTCGTATCGTTAACGGTTTCCAAAGGCGATCGAAGTTCATTCGATGGAAGCGCAGGGGTTGTCAAGGATTGTAACCAGGTCCAACTGACTAGTCATTGGTCTATGAGAAGAGTCTCGACCATGTCTGCTGTTTCCCGGACCGTTAGGGTGTTACACTTAAGGGCAATCGATGCATAGGACAGTTACGGGATCAATCGGTGAAATAGGAGAAATCACCGGAATAGTTCCGGAGGAGGACAGAATGGTTTCCGGACATTTTGAATAGTTCAAAATAAAGTTTAATTGTTTTAATAATGTTTTATTATTTAATTATCTGAATTAAATATTTAAAACATATTAAATAAATTAAAAAATTGGGAAAAAGGCTATATGAGCCCATGGGGCCCATTAGGGGAGGAGGGGGTTTCCCCCCTTGGGCTTGGCGCCAAGGGTGGGGCCCAAACCCCCCCATATGGACGGCGCACCTCCCCCCTTTGGGGGTTTAGTCCCACATGGGGGAGGGGAGGAGGATCACACCCCCCCTTGGCCTATATAAGGAGGGGTAGACCCCCCTTTTTTCCAACACACCAAATCTCCTTCTTCCTCCTTCTCCTTCCCGGAAGTGGACTCCCCTTGTTTGGAGTCTGCACCAGGATTGGATTTCTCCACCATAAGGCAGGCCGTCGCTCTGCTGGAGTTGGGATCCGTAGCCGTCTTTCTTCCGCTGCTCGCCTGGTTCGGGGCCCGGGAGGAACATCGATTGTACCGTACGTGTATAATCTCTTCGAGGCACTACACCTGTGGTGCTACTTCGTCGCTGGAGGTTTACCGGGAGTCATCCTCTCCGGTGGTGGTTTTCTACATGACAGGGAGGTCGTAGTTTTGAGTCTACGCCAACCACGTTCGCAAGAACGTTTCCCTCTTTCGGTCTTCAAAGGTATGAACACCGATTCCCTCCGTTACTTTACATCGCCATAGCATAGATCTTGGGTTCGGGTACCGTAGGTATGAAAAAATTGTGTTTTCTGCCCCGTATCCCAACAGTGGTATCAGAGCTAGCTATGCGTAGATGTATTGTACGGGTAGAACACATCTAGGATGTGGGCATCGAATCTTCATTCGTTACCCTCCTACGTGCACTCATTTAGCGTTGCGGCAATGTTTGATGAAGCGGCCCCCGACCGACCTTACGCGTTTACACGAGACTGGTTCCACGCTTGACATATGGCTTGTACCATATAAAGTGGCTGGGGGGGGGGTGTCTGTCTCTCTGCATTAGCGATGCGAAGATGTTTGCAACGGAGGGCCCCGATAGGGGTGTAATAGAGACGGATGGGAGACGGTGTTGTGGCATGTTTTTCGCAGGATAGAAATGGTTCTCTCTCTCGAAACCCCTAACAGCCACGTAAAACTTGCACAAGCTAAAGTAGAAAGGCGTTTAACTTTGCTTTGCATGAAGGGGGATCATAGCTTGTATGATTTAAAAGTTTTACATCCTGTTTTGCTAATATACTTGATATAACGACGGTAGCATTATAGGATGATCTCTCACTAAAACCAACACAGTGTCCTTACCCTAGTGAGCACCACCTGGAAAGTTCTACATTATGGAGGCATCACGTGTCACACGGGTGTCAAACATTTTTTCGTTCACAAGAGGTGGGTGTAGCAAGCCTGGCATATGTATATGATATGGCCTTGCATGACACAACAACAAATCACATAGGGTGTGATGGCGAGCCTGGCATATGTATATGATATGGCCTCGGGACACAAGAGACCGAAAGGTCGAGCATGAGTCACATAGATGATGTGATTGGCATGATGGCCTACCTTGAACACATACTGATGGCCGTGACGATCAGGGGAGGTATGGTGTTCTAGGATCGTGTAATCACTTAGCAAAATTGAGAGATGTTTTCCTAAGTGGCAGTTTTTGAATTAACTATAATTGAACTCCACATTATGAACAAAAGTCTAAATATGTATCTTTGTGAATCAACCTTGTAGATGACAGCACCACGCCCCTCGTTCAACTTAGGATCATTCCTAGAGAAAGATAAATTGAAAACTAATGGGTCAAACTTCACCTCCTGGTTCCGCACCCTGAGGATTCTCCTCGTTCCCCTCAAAATGTCCTATGTACTTGAGACTGCATTAGGAGATGCACCAGCAACTACCGCTACTCCGGCTGAGAAGAAAGTCTATCTCATTAAGTCGGATGATTCCTCCCTTGTCAAGAAGGGTATGCTCCATGCCATGGAGGCTGAACTGCAGAAACGGTTCGAGAGCTTCAGTGCTTATGAGATAATCACTGACCTCAAGACCGTCTTTGCACCTCAAGCCAAGGTTGAGAGAAATGAAGTTTGTGAAGCTTTCTTCTCTGGAAAAATGGAGGAGCACACCAGCATGACTGAGCACGTAGTCAAAATGTCTGACTACGTTCAACGCCTAAATGATCTAGAATTTAATATTCCAGATGAAGTAGCGATTGATAGGGTGTTGCGGTCTCTACCCCCTAGCTATGAGAGTTTTGTGTTGAAGTACAACATGCAAGGAATGGTTGAGACCCTTTCTGAATTGTTCACAATACTCAAAATTGCTGAGATGGAAATCAAGAAGGAGCACAGCTACACCAAGTACCTAGAAGATAAGAAGGCCGGCAAGGTTGCCGGAAGAGACATGGATATATGTGATATACATGTTATTGATGTTTTCTTGACAAGTGCTCGGAGCAACGTCTGGATATTTGATACCGGATCAGTTGCTCACATCTGTAACTCCCAGGAGGGGATGCAGAATAAACGACTCTTGCGGAAGGATGAAGTGACGATGCGCGTTGGGAACGGTGCCAAGGTTGAAGTAATGTCAATTGGCACGCTTCGTCTTAGTCTCCCTTCGGGATTGATTCTTGTCTTGAATAATTTCTATTATGTACCCGCGTTGAGTATGAACATTGTGAGTGGCTCCTGCTTGATGCGAGACCAGTATTCTTTTAAATCCGAAACAACTGGTTGTTTGATTTATAAGAATACTGTCTTCTATGTTCATGCACCGGTGCGTAATGGTTTATTCTTAATGGATCTCGAATATCATGACTCCCACATCAATAACGTAGAGGCCAAAAGATTAAAGCCTAGTAACGAAGAACACATGACGATGTGGCATTGTCGACTTGGTCAAATTGGTATAAAGCGCATGGAGCAACTCCATAAAGATGGACTTCTGGAGTCATTGGATTTTGGATCCCTTGACACATGTGAACCATGCCTAATGGGAAAAATGACAAGGACTCCATTCAATGGGACAATGGAGCGTGCAGTGGACTTATTAGGGATCATACATACTGATGTATGCGGACCAATGAATGTCACCGCACGCAATGGTTTTCGTTACTTCGTGACCTTCACGGATGACTTAAGTAGATACGGGTATATCTATTTAATGAAACACAAGTCTGAAACCTTTGAAAAGTTCAAGGAATTTCAGAGTGAGGTCGAGAATCAACTTGGGAAGAAAATCAAGCACCTTCGATCTGATCGAGGAGGCGAGTATTTAAGCCACGAGTTTGGCACTCATCTGAAGACTTGTGGTATTGTACCACAACTTACGCCAGCTGGAACACCTCAGCGAAACGGTATGTCCGAGCGACGTAATTGAACACTATTGGATAGTGTACGGTAAATGATGTCTCATACCGACTTACCTACATCATTCTGGGGGTATGCATTAGAAACTGCCGCTTACGTTCTTAATAGGGTACCATCCAAATCCGTAGAGACAACGCCAATTGAGAAATGGTGTGGCAAGAAGCCAAAGTTGTCTCACCTGAAGATTTGGGGTTGTGAGGCTTATGTTAGGAAACTTCAGCCTGACAAACTCGAATCTAAGGCGGAGAAATGCATCTTTGTAGGATATCCAAAGGAAACTGTTGGATACACCTTCTACAACCAATCTGAGGGCAAAACGTTTGTCGCTAAGACTGGACACTTTCTTGAGAAGGAGTTTCTCTCGAAAGAATTGAGTGGGAGGAAAATAGACCTCGATGAAGTGTCTGACCAATCACTCCAAATGGAAGAACCGGCAACAGAAATTGTTCTGGAACCTTCTTCCACAGTGGGAGCTGAAGAGAATGGCCAGGAAGACATTCATAACGATCATGACATACATGATGATCATGATGAGAATGAAGAGGAACCTATTTTGCCCCGTAGGTCATCAAGAGTCCGTCAACCTACCGAGTTTTACGGACTGCTTGTGAATGCAATCTCGGCTGATGAGTCGGATGAACCTACGAGTTACAAAGAAGCAATGGAGGGACCCGAGTCCGAGAAATGGCTAGAAGACATGAAGTCCGAAATAGACTCCATGTACACCAACAAAGTTTGGACTTTGGTGGATATTCCCGAGGACCGCAAGGACGTCGAGAATAAATGGATTTTCAAGAAAAAGACTGAAGCAGACGGAAACGTATCTGTCTACAAAGCTCGACTTGTCGCGAAGGGGTTCCGACAAATTCAAGGAGTTGACTACGAGGAGACATTCTCTCCTGTAGCGATGATCAAGTCTATTCGGATCCTACTAGCAATAGCTTCCTATCATGATTACGAGATATGGCAGATGGATGTGAAAACTGCGTTCCTTAATGGCAACATTGAGGAAGAGTTGTATATGATGCAACCAGAGGGGTTTATCGATCCAAGGAATGCTGGTAAGGTGTGCAAGCTTCAACGGTCCATCTATGGGTTGAAGCAAGCATCTCGGAGCTGGAATCTTCGATTTGATGAGGTCAATAAAGCTTTTGGATTTGTCCAAAACGTCGAAGAGTTCCGCGTCTATAAGAAACTGAGTGGGAGCTCTGTAGCATTCCTTGTGTTATATGTAGATGACATATTACTAATAGGGAACGATAAGAAATTCTTAGAAGAAGTAAAGGAATATCTGAATGGACAATTTTCCATGAAGGACCTAGGTGAAGCTGCGTACATATTGGGGATTAAGATCTATAGAGATAGACCTAATCGACGGTTGGCCTTGAGTCAGAACACGTATATTGACAAGATATTGAAAAGGTTCAGTATGGATAACTCCAAGAGAGGCCTCTTGCCAGTTATAAAAGGTGTCAAATTAAGCGTGACTCAATGCCCAACCACAGCAAAAGAGAAGGAGGAAATGTCCTCAAAGCCCTATGCCTCAGCCATAGGTTCTCTCATGTATGCTATGTTATGTACAAGACCGGATTTAGCGCTGGCCATTAGTATGACTAATCGCTACCAGAGTAACCCGGGAATGGCTCACTGGACAGCAGTAAAGAACATCCTTAAGTACTTAAGAAGAACCAAGGATCTCTTTCTCGTTTATGGAGGAGTTGATGAGGAGCTCACCGTAAAGGGTTACGTTGACGCAAGCCTCGGCTCAGAACTAGATGACTCGAAATACCAGACGGGATATGTTTTCATGTTGAACGGTGGCGCTATTAGCTGGAGGAGCGGCAAACAGTCAGTCGTCGCCCAATCTACAATGGAGTCGGAGTATATTGCCACTTGCGAAGCGTCAAATGAGGCGCTGTGGCTGAAGAAGTTCGTGATCGAGCTTGGCATCTTTCCCAGCTGCACTGAACCCGTGGGAATCTTCTGCGATAACACGGGTGCCATTGCTAACGCGAAGGAGCCAAGAACTCACTCCACAGCCAAGCACATCCTCCGAAAGTTCCATGTGACGCGAGACTACGTCAGGGATGGACACACTAGGATTCACAAGATACATACAGATCTGAACGCAGCAGACCCGATGACTAAACCTCTTCCACAGGGCAAGTTTGAAGAACACCGAGAGACCATTGGTGTTAGATACATACCTGATGTAAACTAGTGTAATTTGTACTCTAGTGCAAGTGGTAGACTCTTGGATATGTGCCCTAGAGACAAATTAATAAAGATATTTGTCACATATCCGTTTTGTTCATAATACGTTTTATACTGTGCTATAACTATATTACTTGGAAATACTAATACAGATGTAGTATAAAACATGGTCCGTAGTTTAACTCGGGTAAACTATCTCATTGGGCAATTGATTGATCAAGCTTTCCTGATCATGTCGACACTTAAGTCCATTGACAATGAGGTCATATCGTTAAGGGGAATGATGTGATGGACGTACACCCACCTAAAGTATTGCAATGTGATCGAGTCACATAGTTCAGCGTTGCTATGACTTTGTAACATATGACTTAGTCCTTAGACCGTAATGATCATACATAATTTTCATCTATGAGGAGACTTTGATTTGTATCCCACCGCCTGACTGAAATATGCTGGCTATAACGGTGCACTTTGGGTATTCCGAAATAGATGGTTGATGAGTATGTTAATAGATCAGAGCGGGATTTGTCAGTCCTTGTGACAGGACAGGTACTCTGGGCCCACTTGGTGATATTGCATCAATAGCTTGCAAGCAAGTGACTAGGTCACAAGAGATGCAATGATCATGGACGAGTAAACTTGTTTGTTGTGAACGAGATGTGAACACGGTATGTAGGATACCGACTATCAAACCTCGGACAAACAAAGTACCGAAGCACAAAGGGATTACGTCGTATCGTTAGCGGTTTCCAAAGGCGATCGAAGTTCATTCGATGGAAGCGCAGGGGCTGTCAAGGATTGTAACCAGGTCCAACTGACTAGTCATTGGTCAATGAGAAGAGTCTCGACCATGTCTGTTGTTTCCCGGACCGTTAGGGTGTTACACTTAAGGGCAATCGATGCATAGGACAGTTACGGGATCAATCGGTGAAATAGGAGAAATCACCGGAATAGTTCCGGAGGAGGACGGAATGGTTTCCGGACATTTTGAATAGTTCAAAATAAAGTTTAATTGTTTTAATAATGTTTTATTATTTAATTATCTGAATTAAATATTTAAAACATATTAAATAAATTAAAAAATTGGGAAAAAGGCTATATGGGCCCATGGGGCCCATTAGGGGAGGAGGGGGTTTCCCCCCTTGGGCTTGGCGCCAAGGGTGGGGCCCAAACCTTATTTTGGGGGTTTAGTCCCACATGGGGGAGGGGAGGAGGATCACGCCCCCCCTTGGCCTATATAAGGAGGGGTATACCCCCCTTTTTTCCAACACACCAAATCTCCTTCTTCCTCCTTCTCCTTCCCGGAAGTGGACTCCCCTTGTTTGGAGTCTGCACCAGGATTGGATTTCTCCACCATAAGGCAGGCCGTCGCTCTGCTGGAGTCGGGATCCTTAGCCATCTTTATTCCGCTGCTCGCCTGGTTCGGGGCCCGGGAGGAACATCGATTGTATTGTACGTGTATAATCTCTTCGAGGCACTACACCTGTGGTGCTACTTCGTCGCTGGAGGTTTACCGGGAGTCATCCTCTCCGGTGGTGGTCTTCTACACAACAGGGAGGTCGTAGTTCTGAGTCTACGCCAACCACGTTCGCAAGAACGTTTCCCTCTTTCGGTCTTCAAAGGTATGAACACCGATTCCCTCCGTTACTTTACATCGCCATAGCATAGATCTTGGGTTCGGGTACCGTAGGTATGAAAAAATTGTGTTTTCTGCGCCGTACCCCAACAAGTTCTTGGTTCCTTCGCATTAGCAATGCCACCCATGTTGTCGCAGAAAATGCCAACGGTGTCAGTGCAGCTGGAAAAGACACCAAGCTCGATCAACTTCACCCAATGCGCTTCATTTGACGCTTTGCAAGCGACAATATACTCCGACTCCATTGAAGATTGGGCGACGATTGACTTCTTGCCGCTCCTCCAGCTAATTGCGCCGCCATTCAACATGAACACATATCCCGTTTGGGATTTAGAGCTGTGTTAGAGTTAAGGCTAGCATCGACGTAACCTTTTACGGCCAACTCCTCTTCACATTCTCCATAGAAAAGAATGAGATCCTTCGTCCTTCGTAAGTATTACAGGATGTTCTTTACTGCTGTCCAATGAATCATTCCTGGATTACTCTGGTAACGATTAATCATAGTAATTGCTAGAGCCAAATCCGGCCGAGTACATAGCATAGCATACATTATAGAACCTATGGCTGAGGTATAGGGCTTTTAGGACATCTCCTTTTCTTGTGCTGTTGCTGGCCATTGAGTCACACTTTACTTAACTCCTCTTATAACTGGCAAGAGACCTCTCTTGGAGTTATCCATTTTGAACCTCTTCAAAATCTTCTCAAGATAAGTTCTTTGACTCAAAGCCAATAGGTGATTTGATCTATCTCTATAGATCTTAATGCCTAATATGTAAGCAACTTCACCTAAGTCCTGCATGAAAAATTGTCCATTCAAGTATTCCTTAACACTCTCTAAGAATTACACATCATTCCCTATCATTAATATGTCGTCCACATATAATACAAGGAATGATACAAAGCTCCCACTCATTTTCTTATAGACGTAGAACTCTTCGACATTTTGGAAAAATCCAAACGCTTTGATCACCTCATCAAATCGAAAATTCCAGCTCCGAGATGCCTGCTTCAACCCATAGATGGACCGTTGAAGCTTGCATACTTTACCAACATTCTTAGGATCAATAAAACCTTCCGGTTGCACCATGTACAACTCTTCCTCAATGTGGCCGTTAAGGAACGATATTTTCACATCCATCTGGCATATCTCGTAATCATGATAGGCAGCTATTGCTAGTAGTATTTGAATATAATTTATCATCGCTACAGGAGAGAATGTCTCCTCGTAGTCAACTCCTTGAACTTGTCGGAACCCTTTCGAGACAAGTTGAGCTTTATAGACAGAAATGTTTCCGCCCGCATCAGTCTTTTTCTTGAATATCCATTTATTCTCGACGGCCTTGCGGTCCTCAGGAATATCCACCAAAATCCATACTTTGTTGGCATACATGGAGTCTATTTCGGATTTCATGGCTTCTAGCCATTTCTCGGACTCGGGGTCCTTCCATTGCCTCTTTGTAGTTTTTAGGTTCGTCAGGTTCATTAACCGTGACTGCATTCACAAGTTGGTCGTAAAACTCAGGAGCTTGACGAATCCTTGATGACCTACATGGTACAATAGGTTCCTCTTCATTCTCATCATGATCATCATGTATGTCATGATCGTTTTGAATGTCGTGCTGACTACCTTCTTCAGCTCCCACTGTGGAAGATGGTTCCAGAACAATTTCTGTTGCCGGTTCTTCCATTTCGAGTGATTGGTCAGTCACTTCATCGAGGTCTATTTTCCTCCTACTCAATTCTTTCGAAAGAAACTCTTTCTCAAGAAAGTGTCCAGTCTTGGCGACAAACGTTTTGCCCTCAGACTGGTTGTAGAAGGTATATCCTACAAAGACGCATTTCTCCGCCTTATATTCAAGTTTGTCAGGCTGAAGTTTCCTAACAAAATCCTCAGAACTTCAAATCTTCAGGTAAGACAACTTTAGCTTCTTGCCACACCATTCTTCAAACGGTGTTGTCTTCACGGATTTGGACGGTACCCTATTAAGAACGTAAGCGGTAGTTTCTAATGCATACCCACAGAATGATGTAGGTAAGTGATAGAGGCGAAGGTGTCCCGATGTTTCGATGAGATGGTGTAGATCGATTATGGTGGAGACGACTTTCACGATCCGACTACGAACGTGCGAAGACGTTGCGCCTTAGCGATCGCTAAACCAACTCCGATGGGTTATTGATCCCGCGGATGCACGATCAACCTGACCACGAAGGTCTAATTCCTGCAAGCAATCGAAGAACAAGCAAGAACTAAGAATTGCAATCTGGATATTGCGAATATAAGATGAATGATTGACAGAAGTTTGGGTTCCAATGCGGTCTTGGCCTGGTCGGATGACACAAACGAAGAGCTCGAAGTTGCGGCTATGGCTAACTTAAATCTAATTAAAACCCAAGTCTAAACGACGCCCTAAGGGCTGTATATATGGGGGAACAGAGGGGAATTTCGTGGCCCCTTGGAGGAGGGGTCCGAAAACAACCCTAACTCGGTTTCCCCACACATACGGACTCTAAAAAATAGCCTATTAAGTGTATTTCGAAATTACATGGGCCTGGCCCAATAATAAGGTGACGCAGCACCTATAATAACCCTTGGACGAAAATATTAATGTGGCGTCTTGTGTCTCTCGTCCAAGTCTTCATGCACGCCTTATGGTGGCCTCAAAGTGCGAAAATCACCACTGGAAGCTCCATTGTCCTTTCCCGCGCGCACACCTCCTTCTCCATGCTTGATCCCGCTCCAATGACCATCCTTCTTATCCATGCTAGGTCCTTCATTCATAAGACAAACAAAAGTATCTAATTTAGGCAGCATCATATGTTCCTGAACATTAGAAGGATTCGCAAGAAACGAAAGTACCTGATAATTTAGTTGACGTGCGCGTGCTCTAGTAACTGGTCCAGTATGTGTAGTTGGTGAAGATGTGGGTGTAACATTAGTAGAGATGTCCTCATCATCCTCCCCTTCTTTAATTGAAGTCGTCCTCGACGGAAGCTCATCATCTTCTCCCAAATAAGGTTTCAAATCTGCAATGTTAAATGTGGGACTAACCCTAAAATCTGCAGGTAGCTCAAGTTTATATGCATTATCATTAATTTTCTGTAAAACCTTACAGGGACCATCAGCTCGTGGCATTAACTTAGACTTGCGCAAATCAAGAAACCTATCTTTACGTAGATGTAACCAAACAAGATCTCCTGGTTCAAACACAACATGCTTTCTACCCTTATCACCAGCAAGCTTGTATCTAGCATTCATTTTCTCAATGTTTTCTTTAGTTAACTCATGCATTTTTAATATCAATTCAGCACGTTGCTTAGCATCAAAATTAACCTTCTCCGAAGATGGAAGAGGCAGCAAATCAATAGGTGCACGAGGTAGAAAACCATAAACAATCTCAAAAGGGCACATTTTAGTGGTAGAATGAAATGAAAGATTATAAGCAAATTCAATATGAGGTAAACATTCTTCCCACATTTTCAAGTTACTCTTTAAAACAGCCCTAAGCATAGTAGACAAAGTCCTATTGACTACTTCAGTTTGTCCATCAGTTTGGGGATGACAAGTAGTACTAAAAAGTAGTTTAGTCCCCAACTTAGCCCATAAGCATCTCCAAAAATGGCTAAGAAACTTAGTATCACGATCCGAGACAATAGTATTGGGCACACCATGTAAGCGAATAATCTCACGAAAGAATAAATCAGCAACATTAGCAGCATCATCGTTTTTATGACATGGTATAAAATGTGCCATCTTAGAAAATCTATCCACGACAACAAATATGCTATCCCTCCCCTTCTTTGTTCGAGGCAAGCCTAAAACAAAGTCCATGGATATGTCCTCCCACGGAACACTAGGTACAGGTAAAGGCATGTATAAACCATGAGGATTGAGTCGTGACTTAGCTTTTTGACATGTAGTGCAGCGAGCAACAAAACGCTCAACATCCCGTCTCATCTTTGGCCAAAAGAAATGTGTAGCAAGTACGTCCTCCGTCTTCTTCACGCCAAAGTGTCCCATTAATCCTCCTCCATGCGCCTCCTGCAACAACAAAAGACGAATAGAGCTAGCTGGAATGCATAGCTTGTTAGAACGGAACACAAAACCATCATTAAGCACAAACTTGTTCCATGTTCTACCCTCTCTACAATTCTGCAATACATCTTTAAATTCCGCATCATGTACATATTGATCTTTGAGTGTCTCTAAACCGAATATCTTGAAGTCAAGTTGTGAAAGCATAGTATAACGACGAGACAAAGCATCAGCAATAATATTATCTTTCCCCTTCTTGTGTTTAATGACATAAGGGAAAGTCTCAATAAGTTCAACCCACTTAGCATGTCTACGATTAAGTTTTGCTTGGCTTCTTATGTGTTTCAAAGATTCATGATCAGAATGTATAACAAATTCTTTGGGCCATAAATAATGTTGCCAAGTTTCTAATGTCCGAACAAGAGCATATAATTCCTTATCATAAGTAGAATAGTTCAGACTAGGCCCACTCAATTTTTCAGAAAAGTATGCAACAGGTTTAGCATCTTGTAATAACACACCTCCCAAACCAATCCCACTAGCATCGCATTCAAGCTCAAAAGTCTTATTAAAATCAGGAAGTTGGAGCAAAGGAGCATGTGTTAACTTATCTTTCAATATCGTGAAGGCTTCTTCCTGTGCAGTACCCCAAGTAAAAGGCACATCCTTGCGTGTAAGCTCATTGAGAGGTGCAGCAATGGTGCTGAAATCTCTCACAAAACGCCTATAGAATCCAGCGAGGCCAAGAAAACTCCTCACTTGTGTGACCGTTTTGGGCTGCGGCCAACTCTCAATCGCCTCGATCTTGGCTTTATGAACTTCAATTCCCTGCGGAGTAACAACATAGCCAAGAAACGATACTCGGTCGGTGCAAAAGGTGCACTTCCCAAGGTTACCAAACAAACGTGCATTACGTAGAGCAATAAAAACAACACGTAAATGATCCAAATGTTCCTCCAAAAATTTGCTATAAATCAGTATATCATCAAAATAGACTACCACAAATCGTCCAATGAAAGAACGTAAAACCTCGTTCATTAATCTCATGAAAGTGCTAGGTGCATTAGTTAACCCAAAAGGCATGACTAACCACTCATATAATCCAAACTTAGTTTTAAATGCCGTTTTCCATTCATCCCCTAATTTCATGCGAATTTGATGGTATCCACTACGCAAATCAACTTTGGAAAACATGGTAGAGCCACTTAATTCATCAAGCATATCATCTAACCTAGGAATAGGATGACGATAAAGAATAGTAATATTATTAATGGCTCTACAATCAACACACATACGCCAAGTTCCATCCTTTTTAGGCACTAATATAACAGGAACAACACAAGGACTAAGGGATTCACGTATGTAACCTTTGTCGAGTAGCTCTTGTACTTGACGCTGAATCTCCTTCGTCTCCTCCGGATTGGTACGGTATGGCGCACGGTTGGGCAGCGAAGCACCGGGAATTAAGTCAATCTGATGCTCAATCCCTCGAATAGGTGGTAATCCCGGTGGTACGTCTTGTGGAAAGACGTCAATAAACTCCTGCAAAAGGTTAGTGACAACAGGAGGCAAAGAAGGAGGCAATTCCTCAAATGAAAAACAAAGCTTACAAAAGCATAGCACACATATTGACTAACATCCAAATCCAAAATATCAACCTTAGTAGCAAGCAAAGTTGGACTAGTCAATTTAATTTCATTAGAAACAGCAGAAGAAGATTTGCTATTAGTCTTATGTTGTTGCTCAAATTCTTTAGCTGCTATCTCATTTTCACTCTTATTTTTCTCCTGTTTAGCTTTACTAGCTCTAGCAAGATCATCTTTCACAATTTGTTCAGGAGACATAGGAAGTAAAGCAATAGTTTTATCCTGATGAACCAGAGTAAACTGATTTGTCCTACCATGGTGTACAACATTCCTATCAAATTGCCATGGTCTACCAAGTAAAAGAGAGCATGCTTGCATGGTTACCACATCACAATCAACATAATCAGCATATGCAGCAATGCTAAAGTGCACGCGAACAGAACGCGTTACCTTAATCTTACCACTATTGTTAAACCACTGAATATAGTACGGATGAGGGTGTGGTCTTGTGGTGAGAGATAGCTTCTCCACAAACTCCATGCTCGCCAAGTTGTTGCAACTCCCTCCGTCAATGATGATGCGAACCGAACGTTCTTTCACCACTCCCTTTGTGTGGAACAAATTATGCCTCTGGTTTTGCTCGGCCTTCGATACCTGCACACTTAACACACGTTGAGCAACCAAACTAGCATATTGATCTGCATCATCAGGAGCCATATACTCTATATCATGAGAATCATCATGGGCACCCTGTTCCTCGTGAGCAATGAGAACTAAAGTCTCCTCATCATAGTCGCTCGCTGACTCATACCCACCATCCGCCGTAATAATCATCACACGCTTGGAGGGACAGTCTTTTGCGAAGTGACCTCCACCTTGGCACCTGCGACATTTAATATCACGATCTCGTGTTTGCCCTGTGGAAGCCATGGATGAAGAAGAACTCGCTGCTGGACCACTCTGTGCACCCTTGAATGGTGGCGCTGGCTGTTTTGGTGGCTCCCTGTAAGAATGAGCGGTTGAAGTAGATGGTGGTGCAGCAGGACGTGTGGATGTAGAAGGTCCACGCGATGTCCATGATGTATTTCGTCCTGCAGAAAAGTTAGGTCTCGTAGCGGCCTGTCGATCCTGCACTTCATGTTCAGCTTTACAAGCAAGATGAAACAAACGAGTAATAGTAGCATAGTCCTTGTATTCTAGAATAGTTTGTATCTCCCTGTTTAAGCCACCTATAAAACGTGCAAACATAGCTTCCTTATCCTCTACTAGGCCACATCTAATCAATCCAGTTTGTAATTCTTGATAATATTCCTCTACAGAATTTTTTCCTTGTCTCAAACACTGTAATTTTTGTAGCAATTCACGTTGATAATAAGGAGGAACCCAGCGAGTATGCATAGCATCTTTAAAAGCAGCCCAAGTAGCTGGAATATTATTAGCATGCAAACTACAATGTTCAGACCACCAAATAGATGCAAAACCCGTGAATTCACAAACAGCAGCAGTAACACGTCTATTCTCAGGATATTGTAAACATGTAAAGCGTTGTTCAGTTTCTAACTCCCAAGTAAGATAAGCATCAGGAATATATCTACCCTCAAACGGCTTAAGATTCAATTTAAGTTTAGGCACATGTTCATCATCGCGTACCTGAGGGGGTGGTTGGTGTCGACCGTGGCGAATGTTGGGACGTGGACGTCCAGCTGGCTGTTCATAGGCCGCTTCTTGTTCCACCTCCTCCTCGTAATCACCCTCGTAGTTGTCGTCCTGGCCGACGTCAGAGGCAGCAGCAGCAGTAACTGCAGCAGCAGCAGCAGGAGCACCAGCAGCTTGTCCGCCCGGAAACAGAATACGTCGTGCACGTCGTGGTGGCGGTGGCTGTGCTGGAGCGGCCGCAGGCTGTATAGGTAGGCGTGCGAGCAACTCAGTAAACTTGGCGTCGAGCTTGGTGTCGATCATCTTCTCCACACCATCAATCGCCTCTGTAAATCTGTTCTCGATGTCATTCACCTGTTCAGACATCATTTGTGCAAATTTATCATGTAATGCTTTGTTTGTCATATTCTCCCAATCAGGTGCATCCCGCGCCACTTCATCATGGGATCCTGGCATGGTTAGCAGAAATAGAAAACACACAGAAGTATGATCCTACTTCTACTAATGGGATGTGGGGTGGTGGAAAGCACAAATCCGTCAAGCTTTTCTTTAGTTCTTACCGATTCTTACCTAGCAGCAGGTGGTGATGTACAACCAACGGGTCAAAACTCTCAGAGATGTGGTAGAGCGATGGCCAGGAGGTGTCAAAACGCACGATGTAGAATATATGTGGAGCTGTAGGAAGGCTGACAAGTATGGTAGCAAAAGCTCAACAGTAATCAAAACAGAGATGCAAAGCTGAATAAACACTCAACGTCGGTACTGTGCTGATCCTAGGCTAGACCGTACTAGAGACGCGAGCCTAAAACACCAACGAAAGCACGGCGCGGCACGTAATCAACTGAGAAGCACACTCTGAATTTTTTTTTCTCTTTTTTGTTTTTTTTTTGCTTTTTTTTTGCGATGCGGTGGCTGAAAAAGTGAGAAAAAATCACTATGGTGGCGAACGTCTCAAAATGAGTTTCTGGACCTAAGGAACGTATGGGCACGAAATTTTTTTACCCCCGAAATTTTTGGCCTAAAAACTGCTCTGGAAAGCGTGCCAGACTCTTTTTTTTTTTTTTTTTTTTGGAAATCACCTCCTTCTACGTACGACAAAAGATTGCTGAAATCCGACTCTAATCAACTCAAAACTAATCTGGCTACGGAGAGATCACAAACCGAACAGGTGATGGAACTCAACTCGGATTGGTAGGTCGTGGTGCTGTATATGGACTCGACTTGGCGGAACGTGGGGGTGTATCTGGACTCGGATTGGCGGAAACGTGGAGGTGTACTACTGTGCGGCGGCGGTGTGACAAACTGTGATCAGAACTCGAAACTCTAAGGGAATTAGACACTAAGATCAGCAACTCGACACAACGATGCAACCGCAAATTCAACAAAGCAAACTACTGTAAAGAAAACTGGACAAAGGCTCGGATTGTTTTGGGACGTGATGATCTAACCCTAATTTTTTTGTTGGCTTTTTCGTGGACTGTAGGTATGAAGAACAGAACCAATCTAGACTACGAAAACTGGTAAATCTCACCGAGCAACCTGGAAATCTGATACCACTTGATAGAGGCGAAGGTGTCCCGATGTTTCGATGAGATGGTGTAGATCGATTATGGTGGAGACGTCTTTCATGATCCGACTACGAACGTGCGAAGACGTTGCGCCTTAGCGATCGCTAAACCAACTCCGATGGGTTATTGATCCCGCGGATGCACGATCAACCTGACCACGAAGGTCTAATTCCTGCAAGCAATCGAAGAACAAGCAAGAACTAAGAATTGCAATCTGGATATTGCGAATATAAGATGAATGATTGACAGAAGTTGGGGTTCCAATGTGGTCTTGGCCTGGTCGGATGACACAAACGAAGAGCTCGAAGTTGCGGCTATGGCTAACTTAAATCTAATTAAAACCCAAGTCTAAACGACGCCCTAAGGGCTGTATATATGGGGGAACAGAGGGGAATTTCGTGGCCCCTTGGAGGAGGGGTCCGAAAACAACCCTAACTCGGTTTCCCCACACATACGGACTCTAAAAAATAGCCTATTAAGTGTATTTCGAAATTACATGGGCCTGGCCCAATAATAAGGTGACGCAGCACCTATAATAACCCTTGGACGAAAATATTAATGTGGCGTCTTGTGTCTCTCGTCCAAGTCTTCATGCACGCCTTATGGTGGCCTCAAAGTGCGAAAATCACCACTGGAAGCTCCATTGTCCTTTCCCGCGCGCACACCTCCTTCTCCATGCTTGATCCCGCTCCAATGACCATCCTTCTTATCCATGCTAGGTCCTTCATTCATAAGACAAACAAAAGTATCTAATTTAGGCAGCATCATATGTTCCTGAACATTAGAAGGATTCGCAAGAAACGAAAGTACCTGATAATTTAGTTGACGTGCGCGTGCTCTAGTAACTGGTCCAGTATGTGTAGTTGGTGAAGATGTGGGTGTAACATTAGTAGAGATGTCCTCATCAGTAAGTCGGTATGAGATATCATTGACTGTACGCTATCCAATATTGTTCGATTACATCGCTCGGACACACCATGTCGCTGAGGTGTTACAGCTGGCGTAAGTTGTGGTACAATACCACAAGTCTTCAGATGAGTGACAAAATCGTGACTTAAATATTCGCCTCCTCGATCGGATCGAAGGTGCTTGATTTTCTTCACGAGTTGATTCTCGACCTCACTCTAAAAATCCTTGAACTTTTCAAAACTTTCAGACTTGTCTGTCATTAAGTAGATATACCCGTAACTACTTAAGTCATCCATGAAGGTCACGAAGTAACGAAATCCATTGCGTGTGGTGACATTCATTGGTCCACATACATTAGTATGTATGATCCCTAATAAGTCTGCCGTACACTCCACTATTCCATTGAATGGAGTCTTTGTCATTTTCCCATCAGGCATGGCTCGCACGTGTCAAGAGATCCAAAATCTAATGACTCAAGAAGTCCATATTTATGAAGCTTCTCCATGCGTTTAATACTAATATGATCAAGACGACAATGCCACATCGTCATGCGTTCTTTGTTACCTGGCTTTAATCCTTTGGACTCTATGTTATTGATGCAGGAGTCATGATATTCGAGATCCATTAAGAATAAACCATTACGCACCGGTGCATGAACATAGAAGACATTATTCTTATAAATCGAACAACCAGTTGTCTCAGATTTAAAAGAATAATGGTCTTGTATTAAGAAAGAGCCAATCACAATGTTCATACTCAAAATGGGTACATAATAGCAGTTATTCAAAACAAGAATCAATCCCGAAGGGAGACTAGGACAAAGCGTGCCAATGGACATTACATCAACCTTGCAACCGTTTCCAACGCGCATCGTCACTTCATTCTTCCGCAAGAGTCATTTATTCTGTAGCCCCTTCCGGGAGTTAAAGATGTGAGCAACTGATCCGGTATCAAATATCCAGACGTTGCTCCGAGCACTTGTCAGGAAAACATTAATAACATGTATATCATATATTTCCATGTCTCTTCCGGCAACCTAGCCGACCTTCTTATCTTCTAAGTACTTGGTGCAGCTGTGCTCCTTCTTGATTTCCATTGCAACAATTTTGAGTATCATGAAAAATTCAGAAAGGTTCTTAACCGTTCCTTGCATGTTGTATTTCAACACAAAACTCTCGTAGCTAGGGTGTAGCGAGCGCAACGCCCTATCAATCGCCACTTCATCTGGAATCTTAAATTCTAGATCTTTTAGGCATTGAACGTAGTCAGACATTTTGACTACGTGCTCAGTCATACTGCTGTGCTCTTCCATCTTTGCCGAAAAGAAAGCTTCATAAACTTCATTTCTTTTGACCCTGGCTTGAGGTGCAAAGACGGTCTTGAGGTCAGTGATTATCTCATAAGCACTGAGACTCTCGAACAGTTTCTGCAGTTCAGCCTCCATGGCATAGAGCATACCCTTCTTGACAAGGGAGGAATCATCCGACTTAATGAGGTAGACATTCTTCTCAGCCGGAGTAGCGATAGTTGCTGGTGCATCACCTAATGCAGTCTCAAGTACATAGGACATTTTGAGGGGAATGAGGATAATCCTCACAGTGCGGAACCAGGAGGTGAAGTTTGACCCATTGGTTTTCAGTTTATCTTTTTCTAGGAATGACCCTAAGTTGAATGAGGGACGTGGTGCTGACAACTAGAATGGTGATTCACAAAGATACATATTTAGACTTTTGTTCATAATGCGGAGTTCAATTTTAATTAATTCAAAAACTGCCACTTAGGAAAACATCTCTCAATTTTACTAAGTGATCACACAATCCTAGAACACCATACCTCCCCGATCATCACGACCATCAGTATGTGTTTACGGTAGGCCATCATGCCAATCACATCATCTATATGTCTCATGCTCGACCTTTCGGTCATCCCGAGGCCATATCATATACATATGCCAGGCTCGCCACCATACCCTATGTGATTTGTTGCTGTGTCATACAATGCCATGTTTCTGGACATGCTAGGCTTGCTACACCCACCTCATTTGAACGCGAATATGTTTGTCATCCGTGTGAAACGTGATGCCTCCATAATGTTGATCTTTCCAGGTGGTGCTCACTAGGGTAAGGACACTATGTTGGTTTTAGTGAGAGATCATCCTATAATGCTACAGTCGTTATATCTAGTATATTAGCAAAACGATGTAAAACTGTAAATCATACATGCTATGATCCCCCTACATGCAAAGTAAAGTTTTACGTGGATGCTAGGGGTTTCGAGAGAGAACCGTTTCTATCCTGCGAAAACATGCCACAATGCCAATTCCGCAATTGTCTCTATCACACCCCTATTGAGGCCCTCCGTTGCAAACATCTTCGCATCACCAATGTTAGAGAGACAGACACCCCCAGCCACTTATATGGTACAAGCCATATGTCAAGCGTGGAACCAGCCTCGTGTAAACGCGTAAGATCGGTCGGGGCCGCTTCATCAGGACATTGCCGCAATGCTAAATGAGTACACGTGGGAGGGTAACACTTGGAGAATTGATGCCCACATCCAAGATGTGTTCTACCCGTACAATACATCTACAGATAGCTAGATCATGATACCACTGTTAGGATACGGGGCATAAAACAATAATTTTTCCAACCTACGATACCCGAACCCAAGATCTATGCTATGTCGATGTAATGTAACAGAGGGAATCAATGTTCTTACCTTTGAAGACCGAAAGAGGGAAACATTCTTGCGAACGTGGTTGGCCAATACTCTGAACTACGACCTCCCTGTCGTGTAGAAGACCCCTGATGACCTCTAGACGATGAAGTAGCACCACAAGTGTAGTGCCTCGAGGAGATTACACACGTACAGTGCAACCGATGTTCCCTCCGGGCTCCGAACCAGCCGAGCAGCGGAAAGAAGACGGATTCGGATCCCGACTCCGGTAGAGCAACGACGTGCTTTGGTGGAGAACTCCCAACCAAGTGAAAACTCCAAACAAGGGGAGTCCGCTTGAGGTAGGAGAAAGAGAGAGAGAGAGATATAACTCAATGAGATGATGGAAAAAGGGGGGGGGGTCTACCCCTCCTTATATAGGCCAAGGGGGGGGGGTTGGAATCCTCCTCCCTCTCCCATGTGGGACTAAACCCTTGGGAGGGGGGTGCGCCATCCTTAGGGGGGTGGGCCCCTCCCTTGGCGCATGGCCCAAGGGGGGGGACCCCCTCCTTCCCCTAATGGGCCCTAAGAGGCCCATTTGACTTTTTCTCATTTAATTAACTAATTTAATTATATTTTAATATTTAATTTTGTTAATTAAATAATAAAACAATATTAAATATAATTAAACATGATTTTGAACCTTTCAAAATATCCGGAACAACTTCCGTTCTCTCCCGGAACTATTCCGTGCTCTCTCCTATTTAACCCGTGATCCTGAATCTATCCGAATGCATCGATTACCCTTAAGTGTGACACCCTACGGTCCGGGAAACAACAGACATGATCAAGACACTCTCTTGATCAATGACTAATCAAATGGACCTGGTTACAATCCTTGATAGCCCCCGCGCTTCCATCGAATGAACTTCAATCGCTGTTGGAAACCGTTAACGAAAAGACTTGATCCCTTTGTCCTGCGGTACTTTGTTTGTCCGAGGTTTGATCGTCGGTATCCTTATACCTAGTTCACACCTCGTTTTCAACAAAAAAGTTTACTCCTCTGTGCCTATTACATCTCTTCTGGCCTAGTCACTTCCTTGCAAGGTGTTGATGCAATATCGCCGAGTGGGCCCAGAGTACCTGTCCGTCACGAGGACCGACAAACCCCATTCTGATCTAATTGCATACTCATTAACGTGTCTACTTCGAAGTACCTAAGATACACCTTTATGGCCAGCATATTTCAGTCAGGTGGTGGATGCAAGTTAAATTCTCCTGGTAAACAGTAATTACGTATGGTCATCCTGGTCTAAGGACTAAGCCATATGTTACAAAGTCATCGCAATGCTGAACTATGTGACTTGATCACATCACAATGCTTTAGGTGGGTGGGTGTCCATCACATCATTCTCCTAATGATATGACCTCATTGTCAATAGGCGGTTTGTACCTCATGATCAGGAAACCTTGATCATCGATTGCCCAATGAGCTAGTATACCTGAGTTTAACTAGGGACGAGTGGTTGTATACTACACGTGTATTATTGTTTCCGAGCAATACAATTCTAGAATAGTATAAAACGTATTATGAACAAAATGAATATGCGACAAATATATTTATTAATTCTCTAGGGCACATATCCAACAGTGTTTAGATCTTGAATAGCCATATAATTGGATCCTTCAAATTTAGTCCACATGTTTGGATTGTCCAACACCTCTTATATTCAGCTCAAGTTTGATGCAAACTAAACGCGTCCGAACGTGGCCGCCACGCAGGATGGGACCCGTGCTAGCCCACCCGACCAACAAACCCCCACCTTGGACCAAACCCTAGACACACTCCTATCCAATTCTCGTTCACACCGCTTCCATTTTCCTCTCCCCGCTCGGTTCCCTCCCCTCTCCATTACATGGCCGAAGTCGGCATCGGCTCCTCATCGTTCGAGGCAGACCCCGTCGACTAGGATGCCTTCACGATGGAGTTGTACCAAAATCTCGATATCTTGGTTGCCCTCTACCCTTTGCAGATGGACATGGGCATCATATCGATCTTTGCACCCTCCCCGTTGACCCATCGAGACAACTCAAGCTTTGCACCCCGATAGCGCCTAAATGTCGTGGTCTGTGTCCTCCCTGATGAGGCGGTGGGGCAAGCACTAGGAACCAATAACCTCTATACCCTGCTCCTCTCGGACAATGCTAGGTGCTCATGTTGGTGATGTCGAGTTCCGCGCCCGGCCTTAAGAAATCGGAGCCGAGGGTTGCTCGTTACGTGAGAGAGGCGACCCCAATTGGATTTACTCAATCCGTGTGCGGGTCATGCAGATGAACGTCAGTGGTTGCCCACCCCCTCGACTCAAAAGACGAGCTCGTGCGGAATCATCCATTAGTCATTGACCTCGGCCAAGATGAACATGCATCGCTACCGCTCACAAAAATGCAAACGAAATGGGAGTCACACTCGAGGAGTCCGAGCGCCTCAAGGAGAAGGTAACTAACATGATGAAAGTTGCGTGACTCGCTAATGAGTATGGTCGGGCTCCTCTCCTCGTGCTCATCCTCCGAAGGCACCTCCAGCAAAAATGATTACACCTTTTCGGTTTCCAATGAGTATGGAAGGACTCCGACACCTACTACCGCCGCACCAGAGACACCAAAAGGAAGGGGCATAAAAAGGGTGAAGTCTGATGATCTATCTAGTATACTTTTAACTATTTTTATCGTAACTAACTATATTTTGTGTATGTTTGACTCTATACGAACTTGCTATGATCCATGCTATATTATGATTTTTAACTATGTTGTTTTCTATCTATCTTGCATGGGATTGCATGAATTTTAGGGGTTTGTATATGGGAGGGGAAGCTGTGAATGCGAACAATGAGGATAACTGGATGATGTCCGCGGATGCGTTCCAACACGTTCATGGAAGTGTAAAAACTTATATTTATTGGCAAATCTATTTTTTAATGTTTTAAAAACGTTCAAACGCGTCCATAGACATATACAAGCTTATATTTGACAGATAAAAAAAAAGCTTATATTTGACAGATCTGATTGTAATTGTTCTTAGTTGAATAGTCCTCCTTCTTTTGATATGATCTTGCTTAGTGCGTACACTTGTATCCAAGTAAATTATGGAAAGTACTTTTGAAAAGCTAATACAAGGGCAAAGAGAGAGGAAGGTGGTGAGGAAAGAGACATTGCACGAGTGCGTGAAATGGAATGCCGACGAGGAACAAAGTTGAGATGAGAACCCAGCTACCTTACTACGTATTTCTTTAGCTACTCTTGCTGCAAGCCGGCAACGTGCGCCTATACACAATAATCTTCTTAAGTCAAACAGCACATGCACATTTTTCACAAATGCTTTCGACTTCTTTCTATTCCAGGCAACATCCTTAGCTTTACAAAGATCTAACAAAATTTTGATTTTATTAATTTAAAATAAAGCATTAGGGCCAATTCTTTTGATCGATTCTGGAAGAATCGACCCCCTCCCTAGAGTCTGCCAGAATCTAGAAACATCATTCGTTTTACAATTCTAGCTAATTAGATTCTTAGTATGTTTTTTTGAACAAAACTAGGTCTCTTAGGTGGGGGCGGGAGGAAATTGCCACTGCGCTAGAGCTCTATAGTCAATTCGAAAGGTGGTCGCGCTCTATTTAAATTAGTACGAACAAAAATAAAGAATGACTTGACATTCTTCTTTGCTTCGTGATCTGGGTAATTGATTGAATTGTTTAATGGCCAGTTCTTTTGAGGCTTATAGCAGCTTATTGCCAAAATAAGCCGAAAGCTCAAAAGAACTGGTTTGCAAAGCTGGGTTTAACTTATTTTCACAACCCATTTCTTCACAATGCAGAAAGGCCGAGGGAGGGCCAACTTTCCGCAAAGTAACGAAGGGGTATATCCCCTTGCCCTCACGCTTGAAGAATATTATGGACAAATTGCCATGGGAGACACCCAAAGGAAAAAAAAATCCCTTGACACTAATCTCTCGTCCACATCCTCTCGTCGCTCATCAGCATCCCGCCGCCGCATCCTAAGGTTACCCCGTCGGCGCGTACTGTAAGAATATTGGACTCATTTGTGGGCAACCCATATAAGCAAATCCTAAAATCTCAAATTGGCCCATGTGCATGGAAGAATTTTGGAGGTGCATCAGGTGCTAAAGTTTAGCCCCACCACGCTAGTTGGAGGAGAGCAACACCTCTTTATAAGGTGGAGTGTTGAGACACTTGTGTGCTTGAGTTAAGAGAAGGCTCTCTCATGCGCACTCCTCCTCCTCCTCCGCCATCCGTCTCTTCACGACACGCCGCAGGTTGCGGGAATGAGCCGAGCCGATGGTTATATTTTTGCTATTCGGGAAAAATGAGTCTTTGCGCACGCGTACAGTTTTTTGCCTATCCGGGTCGCTACTGGATTGTGGGCTGCCGAACTGACTCGAACGTGTGCAACGTGGCCGGCCCACGTTCGTACCCGTTAGGGTTTCTCGAGCTGCTCTATATAATGTCGTGCGCTGCGTTGCACCGTCATATCGAACCAATCTACGTTCCGCCACACCTCGTGCCTTGCGCCGCCATCGTACTCTAGTTCATCCCGAGCACCGGTGTGCACTGGCGTTTGGGAGAGAAGGTCTCCGGAACCAGTCGTCTTTGTGATCTTGTACAACAGAGGGCGAATTAGGTTTTTGGGAAGCGCTCCGCGCGACTGCTCGCCGCTTCCACCACGGGTCGCCTTCCAGCCGGAGCTGCGGATCGTCTCTGCAGGCATCGTCTTCTTCGACCCGTCATCACGAACGTCATCGTCAACAACCTCACCGCTGATCTTGCCCCGGGGAACCTATCGGTCTCCTCTGAAACGTTCGGTACGTGCGGCTTATTCTAAACTACATGTTTACTATGGATATGCTGGCGTATATGTTGTTGCTGCTGTTCATGTTGTTAAATACATCTAGTGTGTTCGTATTTCACATGTTAGTAGCTGTTGCAGTCATGACTAGTATTCGGGAATTAATCATAAAATTATTGCCTAATTATCCAACAATCCAAAAACCTAGTTGTGGGCAATTTCGTGATTCAACTATGGCTAGTTATACCGATGCAATGAAACCGGACCCGTTCACCAGTGGTATGGGCTTTAAGAGATGGTAGATTAAGTGTCAGCTCTGGCTTGAGGCCATGGGTGTGTGGGAAGTTAGTAATGGTCCTTCTGCAGGAACTACATCTGAGGAAGCTCAGAATAATTTCAAAAAAGGCACTACTATTTTCTGTGGCTGCGTTCTGAGCGTTCTTGATGCTTGTATGTGTGATGTGTATAAGCACATAGAAGACGACAAAGAGCTCTGGGATGCACTGAAAGAAAATTTTGGTGCAACCGATGCAGGCAGTGAGCTGTACATCATGGAGAACTTTCAGGACTAATGGTGAATAACCGTGGAGTAGTCGAACAGGCTCATGAGATACAGTGCATTGCGAGAGAGCTTGAACTCCTCAAGTGTTCCTTACCTGACAAGTTTGTTGCTCGGTGCATTATTGTAAAGTTGCCTCCGTCATGGAGGAACTTCGCCACAACACTCAAACACAAGAGAACGGAGATATCGGTCGAAAGTCTGATAGCGTCTCTTGATGTTGAGGAGAAAGCTCGGGCTAAGGACATTGCTGAGAAAGGTGGTGAAGGCCAGTCTATGGCCAACATGGTGCAAAGAAACCTTCACCACGGCAAGAGCAAGGCCAAGTGCAAACCTGCTTTCAACATGCCCAACAAGACTACTTTCTTCAAGAAGAAGAAGAAGATGATGAACAAATCTGAGCTAGAGTGCTAAACTTGTGGAGAGCTCGGCCACTTATCCGTGGACTGCCCAAATCGGGCAGACAAGAAAGGGAAGAAGGCAAGGACTGTCAACGCCGTGACCGCTAGCAACACTGATGGGTATGGTAATTTACCGTATGTGCTTTCAGTATTTCTATCTCCAAGTTGGTGGATTGATACGGGTGCTAATGTTCACGTCTGTGCTGACATCTCTATGTCCACTTCTTATCAGTTCAAGCGGGATTCCTCTGTCCTAATGGGGAATGGGACGCATACTTCTGTTTGTGGTGTTGGCACGGCAGATCTAAAGTTTACTTCGGGGAAGAAGATTGTGCAGCTGAGGAACGTGCATCATGTCCCTACTATGAACAAGAATCTCGTTAGTGGTTCTCTTCTTTGCAGAGATGGGTTTAAGTTAGTCTTCGAGTTCAATAAAGTAATAGTGTCAAAGTTTGGACAATTTATTGTTAAAGGTTATGAGTGCGGATGCTTTTTCCGCTTTTCATTATCGGATTTTTGTAATAAGTCAGTAAACCATATTTGTGGCAGTGTGTATTCGGATGCTAGTGTGTGGCACTCTCGGTTATGTCATGTTAATTTTGGTTTAATGAGTATACTTTCCATCATGAGTTTAATTCCTACTTCCGCCATTGCCAAAGGTTCTAAGTTCCATAGTTGTGTGCAATCTAAGCAACATCGGAAGCCTCACATGGCCGCCGAGGAGAGAAATCTGGCACCTCTAGAACCCGTACATTCTGATCTGTGTGAGATGAATTGTGTGTTGACAAAAGGTGAAAAGAGATATTTCATGACTTTAATTGATGATGCTACTAGGTTCTGCTATGTTTATTTGTTGCAAACTAAAGATGAGGCTTTAGACTACTTTAAAATCTATAAAGCAACAGAAGAAAATCAATTAGAGAGAAAGATTAAACGTCTTAGGTCGGATCGTGGTGGCGAGTATTTCTCCAATGTGTTTGATGAATTCTGTTAGGAACACAGTATTATTCACGAGAGGACGCCTCCATATTCTCCCCAATCAAACGGGGTTGCTGAGAGGAAAAACCGCACGCTGACCGACTTGGTGAACGCCATGTTGGACATTGCTGGTTTATCTAAGGCGTGGAGGGGGAGGCTTTATTGACTTCGTGTCATGTCCTAAATAGAGTTACTAACAAGAATAAAGAAAAGGCACCTTACGAGGAATGGTCTGGGAGAAAACCATTACTTTCTTATTTCCGCACTTGGGGGTGCTTAGCAAAAGTCAACGTTCCAATTCCTAAGAAATATAAACTTGGACCAAAGACAGTGGACTGTATCTTTCTAGGCTATGCACAGTGTAGCATCTGCTATAGATTTTTAGTGGTTAAATCTGAGGTTCCTGATATGCATGTTGATACTATTCTGGAATCTCGTGATGCGACATTTTTTGAGAACATGTTTCCTATGAAGGATATGCATAGAACGGCTAGAGTTTCTTCTGAAATATTCGCTGAATCTAGTACACCTGTTGATATTTCTGAACAACCACATGTTGAGGAAGTCCTTGATAAGGATGGCAATGAAGCTCCCAAGAGGATCAAGATAAAGAGGGTTGAAAAATCCTTTGGTGATGATTTCATTGTGTACCTTGTGGACAATACTCCTATGACCATTGCAGAGGCATTTGCATCTTCTGATGCGGATGACTGGAAAGAAGCTGTTCATAATGAGATGGACTCGATTCGTTCTAATGGAACGTGGGAATTATCTGAACGACCCTACGGCTGTAAACCTGTGGGTTGTAAGTGGGTGTTCAAGAAGAAGTTAAGGCCTGATGGTACGATTGAAAAGTACAAGGAACGACTTGTGGCCAAGGGCTACACCTAGCGTGAAGGCGAAGATTATTTTTACACCTATTCACCTGTTTCTAGACTTACCACCATTCGTGTACTACTCTCCATGGCTGCCTCCTATGGTCTGATCGTTCATCAAATGGACATAAAGACAACTTTCCTTAACGGATAGTTGGAAGAGGAAATTTATATGGATCATCCTAATGGGTTTGTGGTAAAAGGTGAAGAGAGAAAGGTGTGAAAATTGTTGAAATCTTTGTATGGGCTGAAACAATCACCTAAGAAATGGCATGAGAAGTTTGACATGACTTTAACTTCGGCGGGCTTTGTCATTAATGAGGCTCATAGGTGTGTTTATTATCGCCATGGTGGGAGCGATAGTGTTATATTATGCTTGTATGTTGACTATATACTATTTTACGGAACAAGCATGATAGTGATAAATGAGGTCAAGTCTTTTCTATCAAAGAGCTTTGATATGAAAGATCTGGGACAAGCTGATGTGATCCTGATAATTAAGCTGATTAGGGATGAGAGTGGGATTACGTTAACGCAATCATACTATGTTGAGAAGGTCTTGAACCTCTTTGGTTTTATAGAGAGCAAGCTTTCTCCAACACCCTATGACCCTAGTGTGACACTCCGAAAGAACAAAAAGGAAACGAGAGATCAACTACGATATGCTCAAGTGATCGGTTCACTCATGTACCTTGCGAGCGTGACAAGACCCGACAACTCTTTTGTTGTGAGAAAATTGAGCAGGTTCATGTCTAACCTGGGTATTGACCATTGGCATGCACTTGAAAGGGTCATGCGCTATCTGAACGGTACAATGAGTTATGGGATTCACTATTCAGGGCACCCAGCTGTGCTTGAGGGATATTGTGATGCAAACTGGATCTCAGATGTTGATGAGCTCGATGCCACAAGTGGATATGCGTTTCTTCTTTGTGATGGTGTAGTATCATAGAGGTCTTGCAAACAGACCATATTGACGAGGTCAACCATGGAAGCAGAACTTGCTACTTTAGATACAGCTTCTGTTGAGGTAGAATGGCTGCGTGAGCTCTTGATGGACTTTCCGGTGGTTGATAAACCATTACCGGCCATCCTTATGAACCGTGACAACCAAACGGTTATTACAAAAGTGAATAGTGCTAAGGATAATGCGAAGTCATCAAGACACGTTAAAAGATGACTGAAGTTTGTCCGGAAAATGAGAAACTCTGGAGTAATAACTGTTTCGTATATACAAAAAGACAAAAACATGGCATATCACTTTACAAAGGGACTATCACAAAACGTGATAGATAGTGCATCTAAAGAGATGGGGTTGAGACCCATGAGCGTTACACCATAGTGGCAACCCAACCTATGTGATCGGAGATTCCGTGAATTAGGACCTGGGAAAAACAAGCTAGTGGTTTAACTGAGGAGATTTCTATTTAACCCTCTCTATGTGAGATGCATAACTCTCAAATTGTGTAAGGCAGGTTGGTGACATGCCTTAATATGTTTCTATTTGTTATTCATAGCAAAGGTGCTGCCCTACAGAGCGACCTTGAAAGAACATACCTATATGAGTCTGACTGTTAAACGTCGCCGTCTATGAGATTTGGGTGATCTCTAGAAAACTCATGGAGAGACCAGGGAGTATGACGCATATGATCCACCCGCGGGGTAGGCTACTGGAAGCCATGTAATGGTTAAGACTTTGAGTGAAGTCTATTGGCACCAAACTTGCAATTCAAGGTTCGTCCATTGTCCAAGTTGCTGATAGATGTAGCTTGAAGTTCTAGGTGGAAGTTCAACTTAACAGTCTCTGCTGAAACACTGGTATATAAACAAGAATCGAGGTTTGGCAAAATCTCTAAATGGGAATTTGAGATCTGGTGGGGGGTTGTTAGAATATTGGGCCCATTTTTGGGCAGCCCATATAAGCAAATCCCGAAATCTCAAATTGGCCCATATGCATGGCAGAATTTTGGAGGTGCATGAGGTGCTAAAGTTAAATCCCACCACGCTAGTTGGAGGAGAGCAACACCTCTTTATAAGGTGGAGTGTTGAGACACTTGTGTGCTTGAGTTAAGAGAAGGCTCTTTCACGCGCGCTCCTCCTCCTCCTCCTCCTCCGCCGTCGTCCGCCTCGTCACGACGCGTCGCGGATTGAGGGAATGAGCCGGTCCGATGGTTATATTTTTGCTGTTCGGAAAAAATGGACGTGGCCGGCCCACGTTCATACTCGTTAGGGTTTCCCGAGCTTCTCTATATAATGCCGTGCGCTATGTTGCGCCGTCATATCAAACCAATCTACGTTCTGCCACACCTCGTGCCTTGCGCCGTCATCGTGTTCTACTTCATCCCGAGCGCCGACGTGCACTGGCATTTGGAAGAGCAGGTCTCCGGAACCAGTCTCCTTTGTGATCCTGTACAGGAGAGGGCGAATTATGTTTTTGGGAAACGCTTTGCGCGACTGCTCGCTGCTTCCACCACGGGTCGCCTTCCAACCGGAGCTGCGGATCGTCTCCGCAGGAGACATATTCTTCGACCCATCATCACCAACGTCATCGTCAACAACCTCACTGTTGATCTTGCTGCGGTGAACCTATCTGCCTCCTCTTCGAACGTTCGGTACGTGCAGCGTATTCTGAACTACATGTTTTCTATGGATATGTTGGCGTATATGTTGTTGCTGCTGTTCATGTTGTTAAATACATCTAGTGTGTTCATATTTCACATGTTAGTAACTGTTGTAGTCATGTCTAGTATTCTGTAATTCATCATGAAATTATTGCCTAATTATCCAACACGTACCCCGGCTCGAAAGAATATTTTATTCCTAAAACATGTAAGTCACGTCTCAAAAGAACTAACCCTAAAACGAGTTATGCTGGAAGCATAAGACACATAAATTCACTCCTGATTGGAGTCCTATTTTTATCATCTTTTATTCCTGACGCCAAGCGCTCCTGCGATAGCGCCGTCCACCTCGTCGTAGGCCACTCCGGCCGCGGCGACCACCTCCTCAACGATGCTCTCCACTTCGGGGATGCCGGCCAGACCACCTCAGCGTCCATCACTCCGGTGGCATTGGACTCGACACTTCCCATCCACGATGGCTCTCTCAGATCTTCGTTTCGATGCTGGACTCAAGTTTGAAGATACAATGTGGAAGGATCATGGCATGCCCATCAACCACTTCGAAGGAAGCAAGCAGCAAGAATTCATTCTGGTGGTCGAATTCTTCCGATCGGCAATCCGTCTCAACAATGAATCGGTTAGTCTTATTCTTCAATCCTGCTTTGGAGGCACTTCCGCTCGTTTCAAAGTGAGTTGCCTACAGAATTGGTCGTTGAGATTTAGTATTTCTTCTCGAGAAGTTGGTTTCTCCATTATCAAAGGAGGGAACATATCCAATGAGAATTTCAACATGGGATTTCTTTTCTGGGGTAGTGGAGGTCCGAATCACATTGAAGAATTTCGTGTTTACCAACAAGAGATTGCCAGAGAATGGTCGATTGCTGATCGTTCAAAAAACAATAAATCATACGCCAATGTTGTCCCGACTCCCCTGATTTCTGCCGCTGGTGCAACTCATAACCCATCCAGAAAAAATTCAGTGCTTGCTCGTCTTGCCTCCATCCCACAGATTCAGAACAATAATGGGACCATTATTAGGAACAATAATCCTCTTTCATCACCTAATAATGTTCCCCTTAATGGTGCGGGCAACTCCAATATTCAAAATCACGACAGACCAGCCCAACAGAAACTCACTTATATGGCCCAGCCCAGAAAATTGCCTTTCTGTTGCCGCTGTCTCGCCACTGATCACTGGAGGCCCACTTGCAAAAACCGCATCCGCTGTCGAGGCTGTCGGAGAAACGGGCATGTAATCGCCGATTGCCTATTCAAAGAACAAAATCCGGGAAATACTTCCATTTTGGGGTCACATTTGAGGCAACAAATCACACCTATTATGACTCCACCCATCAATGCTGCATTGGCCATTGCCTTGGCCCCATCTGCCAGCGATCCTCCTCGCCCTGTCATTTCAACTGTGGAGGTATCACTCCACCCCTTGACGCCTCGGTTCCCGAAGCCTCCATTCACCTGAATACCCCAGTCACCACCGCCCCTCCGCCAAAAGCTTCAGCACTTGCTCATGTCACCTCACCATTGCCCCCTCCGATGGCGACCTTCCCATTAGATCCCACTCCTTTTGTTCCTACTAGATGTCATCCGATTGAAGTGGAAGGAAGACCGACGAGAGTGCGGGTGATCCATGGAGCCATGGAAGCCATGGAAGCCATGAATGAAGACCTCACAATCGTCTCCATCGTCCCAATGCCTGTTGGTGAGGTTGATTTTCTCAACATCCGTGACATTCTTGCTGAGTTTCTGCATGATCGGCACTTTGGTTTCACTAGCATCACTCGCTGCCCTTTTGTCCTAGCATTTGTGCGCTTCAATAGCACTGCAGATAAAGATCTTTGCATTAACCGTAGCCCACACATGCTCACTTATGTGCATCTGGTTTTCCAAAGGCACAATGAGGGCATGAACTGGAGAAATTACAATTTGAACAGAGAAGTGTGGCTCATGCTGGTGGGATTCCGTGGAGAATGACAGTGAAATCACCATCACTGACAACATTGCATCTGAGAATGCAACCTCTAATGAATCCATAGTTGGAGAGATTAACCTTATGGATATTGACTCTCATAATGTCCTAGTGATTCAACACATTGATATTCTCCATTTGGACCTTAATGTTACAGTGTTAGAGGTGATGTCTGAAGCCAGCACCATTCACACTAGCCTGAAGCTCAATACACTCCAAGACATGTCAGCAAATCAGCAACCTAGCACCACTGAGCCTGCCAAAGATACTACTGCAACACAGATGAACCTTGCACCTATCCCTGAGATGGTGAACACAAACGTTGTCCCCCTTGCAAACATTATTGCTTCACTCGGACACATCACTGAGCCACAAGAGAATGTTGCAACAATTGCACTGGATCTGATAGCAGCAAACAACAAGGACATTGAAACTCTGAATTTAATGTTGCTGCAGTCCCCCTCTCAGCTTCAGATAGATATGGATAAACATGAGGTCCCTACCAACAACATCAGTACCAACCCCACTGCTAATCTGCAAGAGACTAAAGAGGTGCAGCCCAACAATGAGATTAACACTGAAATCCCTGATGGTCCTGCTACAGATACAACCAACAACATCTCTATGATGCTGATACGTCCCAAATGTATCTATAATTTCTGCTTGCTCCATGCATGATTTGTGTGACTTTGCCATGTTTTGCTTGAACTTTCGTACACTTTTTATCATATTGGACTAACCTATTAACTCAGTGCACCTAGTTGCCAGTCCCTGTTTTCTGCTGTTTTTGTATTTCAGGTTTTCCGGCTATTAAAAGTGCCAAATAAATTCCGGAAAAATCCAATAAAAAATCAGCGACCCGGAAGCTTCCCGAATAATCAAGAGGGGAGGGGTGGACCCACCAGGGACCCAGGAGGGTCCCTGGCGCGGCCCCACCCTAGGCCGCGCCAGGAGGCCTCCTGGCTGCCCTGTGGCTCGTCTCGGTGCCCCCCTTCGCCTATATTTACCCCCCGTGATGGAAACCCCTAATATCGATCTGATATTCCCGTTCTCCTCTCTGTTCCGCGGCCGCCGCCGTTTCAAGATCGAGGCTTCCAGGAGAAGCTGCCCCGGCACCCTTCCGGAAGGAGGAATCCCCTCCGGGAGACCATCCAACGCCATGGACGCCTCCCGGATATGCCGCGAGTAGTCCCCCTTGGACCATGGGTTCGTGACCAGTAGCTATGTGATGTACTCCTCCCTTATTTGTGCTTGCACATTCGAGACCTCGTGAGCTGCCTCACATGATCGCGACACTTTTGTAGTTTTCTATGTTGCTATGCTGAGTTTGCTGGGATCTGATGGATTATGAGATTATGTTCAGATTGTGATGAGTAATATATTTGGTTCTCTTTTATATTTGTGTTCTTTAGTAAATTGTTGCATGTTCTCCGTTGCCATATTTTACTTTGGCCAAGTGATTTGTTGCAACTCCAAGAGGGAGCGTTATGCTTGATTGTGGGTCCAGCCCCTTGATGTCTAGCTTGAGTGACAGAAACATGAGACTAGGGGATGTGTTGTTGCCACCAGGGATAAAACAACGGTGCTTGTACTTGCGGGTGTAATGATTGTTTACTTTACACATAGTTCTCTTAATGAAGTTGTCTGTTGCTTTGAGTTTACACTTTGGGTGGGATTCGCAACTTAATACCAGCGAGATGTTCTGGATAGATATCTCAAAGTGGGTGATTCGTAGTAGATGCAGATGGATTTTGGTCTACTTACCTTGGCATACTGCCCATTGCTTTTGAGCCTCTTCCTTTCTTTCGTAGCATAGTTAGCATTGCGGTACGCTTATAATCATGTCCATTGCCCAGCTGTGATTAGTTTACCTCGCTAGCACTTTTATCGTCTTTTGGGAGAGAGACATCACTAGTGAACATCACGGGACCCCGGTCCATATTTCCATCATTGTTTACACTTTCAATTTACTTTCAACTCTTACTTTCCGTTGCCACTATTAATATCTCTTGCGTTGATCCTTTGTAAAAAGCAAGGCTGGAGGAATTGACAACTCCTCTGTACTCGTTGGGAGCAAAGTTATTTGCTGTGTGTGCAGGTCCAGACGAAGTAAGCAACCTCAGCGCCATTGTTCACTTTACCGCCTTATTGTATCTCTGCGAGTCCTACGGGAGACAAACCCTATCCTCTACATAGGGGAAATTCTGCTGCTACGCTACATCTCACCTTCCACTTGGGGTAACCAACGAGAAGCGAGAGAAGTATCTTCCTTGCTAGCATCAAGCAATTTCTGTCGCCGTTGCTGGGGACTCCAGTCTACAAGATAGGGGAGTTGCACACTATCTTTTATCTTTGCTTTTTAGTCTTGTTAGTTTACCTTTCAGTTTTTACTTTTGTGTCCCTTATAAAAAATACCAAAACTACCTGCTGCTACTATGGGTTCCAATGATAACATGAAGTTGTGTGACTTCACTAGTCACAACAACAGTGACTTTATCTGCACTCCTATTGCTCCACCTGCCACTTCAACACCTTCTTATGAAATTAAACCTGCTTTTCTTAATCTTTGAAAGTGCAATCATGCCCTTAATCATATTTTGATGTTGATGACAATATACATATAGAGGACTAATAATGTTTGTCAAGTGTATCTTAGGTTTTAGTCCTCGGTTCGTTGTGATGGTGGATCATAGACCATTGATATCTACAATTGCTCAAGAGATGGAACCAATGAATGTGAAGCGTAAGCTTTTTCCGGCTATCTTGAGTATCGGGATCCCCGCACTATTAAGAGGGGATCAGTGGATGTACTGTTTAAGTCTTGCTCAAACATCTCGCAAAACAAATGAATTTCTTGTCACACACTCATTTGTAACAAGCCTGCTGAATATACACACATCGTACGTCCGGTCCCTATCGAACGTCTGGTACCTGATGCTCTCGGACGTCCGGTCACCTTCGGACTAAGGGTCCGAGAGGTCAGTGGGCTTTTGCCTCTTTTCATCGGATTTCCGGTCCCTATTGGACGTTCGATGGTCGGACGTCCGGTTGGCGTCGGACTAAGGATCCGAGGGGTCAGTAGCGTTTTCAATGTTTTATCGGATTTCCGGCGCTCATCGAACATCCGGTCATAGGATGTCCGGTATCTGTCGGACGTCCGGTACCTGATGTGTTCTTCTGCGCATGTTGTGTATTAGTGAGTGTGCGGTGCAAATCGGGCGTTCGGTATGCACGTACCGGACATCCGGTCCGAACCGGACGTCCGATACTTATGCAGGCAGAATGCTCCAACGACCATTTCTGGCCTTGGGCTATAAATATGCCCTCTCCACCACTTGAGAGGGTTGACCACTTCATTTGCAACACGCCCAAGAACAGAAGTGCTCCCTCTCACTCTCTCCCTCACCAAATCTCAGATCCCGGAGAGCCCCGTGAGAGTTCTTGACGGATCTTTCACCCCGTGATAGATCCTCCCCTTCCCCATCTTTCAACCAAAGCAAATCGCGTTTTTAGCAAGTCTTGAGCTTTCCCGATTGATCTTGTTACTCTTGGAGGTTGGAGACTCCTAGGCGGGTAGGATTTCTTCGGAGAGGAGTCGACCATTGTGATTACCCCCGTTGAGTTTGTGAGGGTTTGGTGACCACCTTTAAGGTCAACCGGTAGTGGTTGGGAATCGCCTTCGTGGTGATATCTCAAGGGGAATAGAGTGAGCCTTCGTGGCGTTGGTGTGCCTTCGTGGTTTCACCCACTTTCTCCGAACGGTGAGTAGCTTCCCTGCAAGGAAGTGAACATCGGGATACATCGTTGTGTTCGCGTCATTCGGTTATCCCTACTCTTTCCCCTTATTACTTGTGCTACCTTACTATTTGCCCCTCACTTGCTTTAGTATATTGTGCTTATTTTTTATCTTGTCATTGCTAGGTAAACCTTGCAATTTTTAGGCACACCTTTATCTTCCGCATTATTGCCTAAAATTGGTAAGTAGTGAGAAAATTTGTAATAAGACCTATTCACCCCCCTCTAGGTGTATATCGATCCTTTCAATTGGTATCAGAGCCCCGTGCTCTATTCTTGTGGCTTAACCGCCCTAGAGCGAGATGACCAAGAATGGCATCCCTGAAAGTTCGGGTGCCAACGTGGAGGAGGTCACAATTGCTGCGGATGCCGCTAGTTCGGAAGCCGAGAGATTGGCTGCCGAACAAAGGGACGCCGCACAAGTTGCGTTGCCTCCTTCCACGGGGCATGTTAGTTATGAGATTGAGGATCCCAAGTTATTCACCTCCGGAGACATGGAAAAAGCCTTGCAAAAGGCTTTGGACAATCAAAGGAAGTAAATGGAAGCCTCCTTTGCAAGATTGAAGGCTTCGACATCGGAGTCACAAACGTCAAGTGGTACGACCCCTAGGTCCCCACAAGCGACCTTTGTGCACCCCGGTTCCGAGGTTCCCTTGCAAAGAGGTGGTCCCTACCAATTGGACTATCCTGCTCCTAATCTTGTGGAACCTAAGTATAACTTTAACGGAAATCCGCCGGTATTAACCGAGAACACTAACTTCATGGATTGGAAAAGTCTTATGGCAGATTATCTTAGGTTTGTGTGCGAACCCATGTGGAACCTCATCGACTCCAGGAAAGGCTATTATCCTGTTGATCCAAACAACCTTACTCCAAGTGAAGTGTTTGATCGACATCTCAATCTTGCGGCTATTGGGTTCTTGAAAAGAGGAATGGATGAATTGACACGTGCTCCATTTCTTCATATCACCAATGCCAAGGAAATGTGGGATACTCTTCTCATTGCCAAGTCCGGCACCGGGTCTCTTCAAATGACAAGATATGAGACCGCAAAGAATGCATTGCACAACCTTCACATGAAGAAAGATGAGACGCCCCAACAACTTTATATGCGTCTCAAAGTTCTCTCCGCTCATGTCCAGTCCTTCACATGTGATAAATCTTTGGATGGATATCAAATCACAAACCGTTACCTTGTGGACAAGATGTTGAATGCTCTCATGGTGTATAGTCATCAAATGGTGTGGGAATTGAGGCGTATGCCCGACTTCTTCACGAGGACACCGGATGATGTGATTGCCAACTTCTTGCAATATGAAGAGCACCTAAAGGAGTCCAAGAGACTACTTGCCACATATGGTGGTCTTTCCTCAAACCTTGCACTCAAAGCTAGGCTTGAGGAGTTTGATGAAGATGAGGAAGAAGATGAGTATGAAGATGATGATAACTCCGATGATACTCCCTCATATTATGATATAGCTCTCTTTGTGAAGAATTCACCAAAGGGGACTTCAAGGGAAGATTCCAAAAGAAGAAGAAAAGAAACTGCTACAACTGTGAGAGACCGGGACACTTTGTGGAGGATTGTCCATATGATAAAAGAGAGGAAAAACCACGATTTCCTCGGAAGGAAGTTGCCAAGAAGCTCCCAAACCCTCTCAACAACAAGTTCAAGAAGAAAGCATTGCTGGCACTTGAAGGGTCAGATCCCGAGGATGTTGGTGGTGTAGCCGGAGTTGCTCAAGATACACAAAAGACCTTGAAGCTCCTCAACAAGGAAGGTGAAGTTGTAAACTACAACTACATGAGTGACTATACCGGCAATGCACACAAGTGTCTCATGGCCAAGGTGATTGATGATGACACTCCCTCCTCCTCGGCTAAGATCAAGGTAACTCCTATTGATGAGTCCTTCATGTTCTCTTCCGAACCTCATGATGAATTTCATGATGCGGAAAGTGATGATGCTCATGCTATTTGTGAAGATTTGTTGTTTGCTAAAGTGAACAAAATGATGAGCTCTCTCAAAGGCAACAAGTGATGGCTTCTCGCCCCTCGTTGGTTACCCAAAGTGGAAGGTGAGATGCAGCGTAGCAGCAAGTTTCCCCTATGTAGAGGATAGGGTTTGTCTCCCGTAGGACTCAAGAGATACAAGTAGGTGGTAAAGTGAACAATGGCGCCGTTCACAACCTCGGTTGCTAACTTTACCTGGACCTACACACAGATACAAATAACTTTGCTCCCAACGAGTTCAGAGGAGTTGTCAATTCCTCCGGCCTTGTTGTTTACAAAGGATAAAACGCACGGGATAATGATAGTGGCAACTAACATTAAAGACTGAAGGGAAATTTGTAGTGTGAACAATAATGTGAAGATGGACCGAGGTCCCGTGATTTTCACTAGTGATGTGTCTCTCCCAAAAGACGATAAAAGTGCTAGCAAGGTAAACAAATCACAGTTGGGCAATTGACAGGATTATGAAGGCACCGCAATGCTAACTATGCTGCAAAGAAAGGAAGGGCTCAAAAGCAATGGGCAGTACGCCAAGGTAAGTAGACCGAAATCCATCTGCATCTACTACGAATCATCCACCTTGAGATATCTATCCAGAACATCTCGTTGGTATTAAGTTGCGAATCCCACCCAAAGTGTAAACTCAAAGCAACATACAACTGTATTAAAAGAACTTTGCGTAAAGTAAACAAGCCTTGCGCCCGAAAGTACAAGCACCATTGTTTTATCCCTGGTGGCAACAACACATCCCCTAGTCTCATGTTTCTATCACTCAAGCTAGACATCAGGGGGCTGAACCCACAATCAAGCATAACGCTCCCTCTTGGAGTTGCAAATAAAATACTTGGCCAAAGCAAATACCGCAACGGATAACATGCAAGAATTTACTCAAGAACAAAATATAAAAGAGAAACCAAATATATTACTCATCACAATCTGAACATAGTCTCATAATCCATTAGATCCCAATGAACTCAGCATAGCAACAACAGAAATTACATAGATGCCTCTATCATGTGAGGCAGCTCACGAGGACTCGAAAGTGGAAGCACAAAAGAGGGAAAGATAGATCACATAGCTACTGGTCACGGACCCATGGTCCAAGGGGGACTACTCACGGTACATACGGGAGGTGTCCATGGCTATGGATGGTCTCCCGGAGGGGGTAGCTTCTCCCGGCAGGGTGCCGGAGCAGCTTCTCCAGGAAGCCCTGATCTTGAAACGGCAGCGGCGGTGGAACAGAGGCGAGATCGCGAAAGAGGAGTCGATCTTAGGGGTTTCCGTCACGGGGGGTAAATATAGGCGAAGGGGGGCACCGAGAGGACCCACGAGGCAGCCAGGAGGCCTCCTGGCGCGACCTAGGGTGGGGCCGCGCCAGCTACCCTCCTGGCTGCCTGGTGGTGCCCCCCTCGCTTCTTTGGTGTTTCCGGAAGCTTCCGCGACGCTAATTTTTTATCTGATTTTCCTGGATTTTTTGGAGCACTTTTAATGGCCGGAAAACCTGAAATACAAAAACAGTAGAAAACAACAACTGGCAGTTGGGTGCACTGAGTTAGTAGGTTAGTCCAAATAGGTTCAAAAGTGTATGAAAGTTCAAGCAAAACATGGCAAAGTCACCCAAAACATGCATGGAGCAAGCAGAAATCATAGATACGTTTGGGACGTATCAACATCCCCAAGCTTAATTCCTGCTCGTCCTCGAGTAGGTAAATGATAAAAGCATAATTTTTGTGGTGACATGCCACACAACCAAATAAGGACTTTTAAGTAAAGCAATCAAAGCATGCAATTCAATTCAAGTCTTAACAAGCAAGAGTCTATATTAGCATTGACACAAGCAAAAAAAGAACAAAAGGTGCAAGAGCTCTTGCTGTCCGTGACTCGAATTTCTCCAAATGGTGTTTGCGTGCAAGCAAGGGACCGGTAAGAAAGAGAAAAAAGGTTTGTTGAGAACAACTATCTACTAAAGTTTCACACTTGGTCTCCTTTGGATTCTTATCTTGACTCGTCCCCAGACCACTAGTCAGGTACAAGTCAAACTGATCCACTCCCTTTCGATATTTTGAGCACTCATGCAATGGATGAGCGTGAATAAGGAAGTTGACACCTAAAAGGCGAAACAGAAAGAAGGTGGAGGAGGAAGACAAAAAGGTGTGAAAGGCTCACATCAATGAGGACAATCATAGGCGAGAGAAAGCCATATGATAGATATGATGTGAGGAGTAGGGATTGCCGTACAACGGATGCACATGTGAGATAAAAGCTCTCCAATGGAACTAGTGGGGGTGCATCCAACTTTCTTGCTCAATAAGACCTAGAGCTCGCTTGAGGAGGCTCATCATTGGAATATACAAGCCAAGTTCCATAGTGTGAAGGGTCCCCACATAGTTATATGAATGATGATGATCTCTATGGAGCACAAGGGATAGAAGATGAATTACTAGTGTGGATCTATCAAAAGGAATAGTAGTATGCCCCCTTCTCTCTTTTTATTCTTTTTTTCTCTTTTTTCTATTTTTTTGTATTTTTTGGTGGCCTCAATGGCTCTTTCTATTTAACTCTCATTTGTCCTCTTTGGGATCTTTTGATATTGTCCTCTTTGGGATCTTTTGATTTTTTCCTCTTTGGGATCTTTTCCTCACTTTAGGGGCAATACTCTATATTTTACAAGAATATAGGAGATCTTTCACACTTTACAAAGGTACTCACATAAAGAAAATGTAACTATCATGATGTATGCAAATGTATGCCTCTGCCAATGTAGCAGGATATGCAATGATACTAGCGCGTCATGTAGAAATGATTAGGGCAAGGCCCAACTAGCATGCGACTCATCGATCAAGCAAGTAGCATGTATGACATGAAGATCAAGTCATGAGAAGGTGGATGTTGCATGGCAATGTATCTCGGAAAGGCTATGGAAATGCCTTGTAGGTAGGTATGGTGGCTGTTTTGAGGAAAGATATAAGGAGGCTTATGATGACAGAGCGTATCTTGCCAAGGTTTTGGATGCACCAGCGAAGTATGCGCCAACTCTCGAGGTGAGAAAGGGCAATGCACGGTACCGAAGAGGCTAGAAAAAGTATAGGTGGGTGGAAGTGTCAATTTTCGAAAACTCACATTAGTCCGAAGAACTCATGCACTTATTATCGGTAACTCTCAATCTAGTCAGGAGGTTCACAAAGAGACAAGTACCCCGAGGAGGAGTGTATGGGGGTTTGGTTATCCTTGCGCATCCTCGACTCATGGTACGTGACTGTACTCTCATATTCGAACCCTCCAGAGGTTAGTGATCCATCTAGTAGCTAGAGTTCTCAACAGGGGTTTTTTGGTTTTCGAAAAACACACGGATTTCCCAAAATACGACATCTATCACTAATAGGAAAGAGATCTTGAGACCAAAAGTTCAAACATTACTCTAGTCAATACCTCAAAACTATTGCAAGTTACTACTACAAAGAGAACAACAACTTTAACTACCTACTTTCAGTCAAGACACAGAATTCAGTGCAACAGGCAAACTCTCTAACAAGATAAAACATGCAACCTATAGAAAGTTCAACCTAATACAAAAATAGAAAATCTCTAGAAAAACTAAAGCACTACAACTAAACAGAACAACAGCTAAGAAAAGAAAAAGAACAACTCACAGCTAAAAGAATAAGCATGCAAATCCTATGAGGAGTTCTAGTTCAAGCGGAGCGTGAATCTCTCCCACACAAAAGAGTAAGTAAGCTGGGATCTAACTTGTTACTACAGCAAACAAAGCTAAATAAAACTAAAAACAAAACCTAAGAGCGAGACGCTCCAAGAAAAGCACATAACGCATGAAGTGATAAAAATATAGTGCAACGAGAGACAAACTGATGATTGTTGATGGAGAAGGGGATGCACAGGGGCATCCCCAAGCTTAGACGCTTGAGTCTCCTTGAATATTTGTTGGGGATGCATGGGGGCATCCCCAAGCTTGACCGCTTGACACTCCTGAATCTTCTTTCATCATCTTCCATCACGCACTTGAAAACTCCCTTCATACATAACTCATTGTAGGCTGATTAGAGAGGTTAGTACCCTAATAAAATAACTTTTCCTCTACTGCAAATAAAGATTTCCAGGAAGATCTAATGTTTCTCAAGATTTCCAAAAAGTTTTTTCAAAGAAAAAGCAAGCTTAAGGTTTGCAAAAGTAGAGAGAGACAAAACATGGCAGAATCTGTGAAAAACAGAACAGCAGAAAAAAAGGAATTTTTTAGGGATACTTATGAAACTCAAATAAAAAAACTCTGAACATAAGGAAGTTTCGTAATTGTATAGAGCATGCTGTGTAAAAATTTCAGCTCGAAAAGATGAACTGGGATTTTTCTGGAATTTTTCTAGCCACGAGGACAGAATCTGTTTTCTGGACAGCATGTCACAACTTTTACTTCCCTTGCCGTATGAGGCTAAACTTGGCACAAAGCTTGAAAAATAAAGATACAATGATGTTTCTACAGTAGTAACAATCATCAAGACCACTAAGAACAGAATAAAAGAAAAAAGAAAAACCTAAATTCGTTGTGGGTTGCCTCCCGAAAGCGCTTCTTTAAAGCCATTAGCTAGGCTTAAAGATTATAGAAGATGCTCTCACAAGAATAAGAATTTTGAAGCAAAAGAGAGCATCAAGAAGAAAATATGAAACACATTTAAGCCTAACCCACTTCCTATGCATGGGAAACTTGTAAGAAAATAAATCGTGAAAGCACAAAATAACAAGCATAGGAGGATACAAGAAGAACAACTTCAAAACTTTCAACATGAAGAGAGGTGTTTTTGTAACAAAGTTTCTACAACCAATCTTTCCTCTATCAAAATAATTTTCAGTAGTATCATGAACAACATCAAGAATATAACTATCAAATAAATCATGTTGTTAATGACCTACAAGTACACGTGTGTAGTTTTCAACACGGTCTTTAGGAACATAAGATAAATGCAACCCATCACATTGAGCCTTGATAAGGGAAAAATTCTCCGGAGTTGGATGTTTCAAAAGGATAATATGGCAATCAAGTGTGGGTGCAATAGCAAAAATTTCATTCTTAACATGAGGAACTATAGAAAGTTCATCTCCGTAAGCATCATCCATATTGGCATCATGGCCATAAGCATAAAAGGCATCAACTTCATCAAAAAGGGATATTTCAAGAGAATCCATATGATCATAATACTCATATAAGGTAAGATTCAAAGAGTTACTCTCATTAGAAGGTAGACATGGATGGCTCCATTCTTCCTCCTTTTGTTCGTCACTCTCCTCCTCTTTTTCATCCAAGGAGCTTTCGGTTTCATCAATTTCTTCTTTCATAGAGTCCTGCAAAACATTAGTCTCTTCCTTTGGGAGAGAGATTCTCTCAAGATGATCAGTAATATAATAATTGGCATCATAATTTTCCAAACAATATTTAAGTATAGCAAGACTCTCAGATTTGTAAGGGGCATCATCAATATGTTTAAGAAGAGAAGTAATTTCCTAGGCACCCTTATAAGCAACAAATTCTTCTATTTCCTCTGCGTCATAAAAATTGTAATTTCTCTTAGCATAAGAAGCTAAGGTTTCATCATCATTGTACTCACATTGGAAAGCAAGGTGTTTGTGCCTCATAAAGCAACAAGATTCATCCCTGTAGAAAGATATATTATATATTAAGCACAAGTTTCTAGCATACTCATACAACTGGTGTATTTGTTTCCATAAGTGTATCCCCTTTTGAGACAAGCGGTGTTCCTTGTACCACTTTTATTGATCCTCGGTGAATCCTCCATGCCAATAAGATCTAGTTTCAAATAAGTTAGGCATTGGTGGCAAGCAAGTAACCAGACATACTATTTTTGGTATTTTTTATAAGGGACACAAAAGTAAAAACTGAAAGGTAAACTAACAAGACTAAAAAGCTAAGGTAAAAGATAGTGTGCAACTCCCCTATCTTGTAGACTTGAGTCCCCGGCAACGGCGCCAGAAATTTGCTTGATGGCTTCTCGTCCCTTGTTGGTTACCCCAAGTGGAAGGTGAGATGCAGAGTAGCAGCAAGTTTCCCTTATGTAGAGGATATGGTTTGTCTTCCGTAGGACTCAAGAGATACAAGTAGGTGGTAAAGTGAACAATGGCGCCGTTCACAACCTCGGTTGCTAACTTCACCTGGACCTGCACACAGATAAAAATAACTTTGCTCCCAACGAGTTCAGAGGAGTTGACAATTCCTCCGGCCTTGTTGTTTACAAAGGATAAAACGCACGGGATAATGATAGTGGAAACTAAAAGTAAAGACTGAAAGTAAATTGGTAGTGTGAACAATAATGTGAAGATGGACCGGGGTCCCGTGATTTTCACTAGTGATGTCTCTCTCCCAAAAGACGATAAAAGTGCTAGCGAGGTAAACAAATCACAGTTGGGCAATTGACAAGATTATGAAGGCACCGCAATGCTAACTATGCTGCAAAGAAAGGAAGGGCTCAAAATAAATGGGCAGTACGCCAAGGTAAGTAGACCGAAATCCATCTGCATCTACTACAAAAAATCATCCACCTTGAGATATCTATCCAGAACATCTCGCTGGTATTAAGTTGCGAATCCCACCCAAAGTGTAAACTCAAAGCAACAGAAAACTGCATTAAAAGAACTTTGCATAAAGTAAACAATCCTTGCACCCGCAAGTACAAGCACCGTTGTTTTATCCCTGGTGGCAACAACACATCCCCTAGTCTCATGTTTCTGTCACTCAAGCTAGACATCAGGGGGCTGAACCCACAATCAAGCATAACGCTCCCTCTTGGAGTTGCAAATAAAATACTTGTCCAAAGCAAATACCGCAACGGAGAACATGCAAGAATTTACTCAAGAACAAAATATAAAAGGAAACCAAATATATTACTCAACACAATCTGAACATAGTCTCATAATCCATCAGATCCCAACGAACTCAGCATAGCAACAACAGAAATTACATAGATGCCTCGATCATGTGAGGCAGCTCACGAGGACTCGAAAGTGGAAGCACAAAAGAGGGAAAGATAGATCACATAGCTAATGGTCACGGACCCATGGTCCAAGGGGGACTACTCACGGTACATACGGGAGGCGTCCATGGCTATGGATGGTCTCCCGGAGGGGGTAGCTTCTCCCGGCAGGGTGCCGCAGCAGCTTCTCCAGGCAGCCCCGATCTTGAAACGGTGGCGGCGGCGGAACAGAGGCGAGATCGCGAAAGAGGAGTCGATCTTAGGGGTTTCCGTCACGGGGGGTAAACATAGGCGAAGGGGGGCACCGAGAGGACCCACGAAGCAGTCAGGAGGCCTCCTGGCGCGGCCTAGGGTGGGACCGCGCCAGCTGCCCTCCTGGCTGCCTGGTGGTGCCCCCCTCGCTTCTTTGGTGTTTCCGGAAGCTTCCGCGACGCTGATTTTTTATCTGATTTTCCTGGATTTTTTGGAGCACTTTTAATGGCCGGAAAACCTGAAATACAAAACAGCAGAAAACAACAACTGGCAGCTGGGTGCACTGAGTTAGTAGGTTAGTCCAAATAGGTTCAAAAGTGTATGAAAGTTCAAGCAAAACATGGCAAAGTCACACAAAACATGCATGGAGCAAGAAGAAATTATAGATACGTTTGGGACGAGATACGTTTGGGACGTATCAACAAGCTCAAAATGTTTCAGTTACTTATGGAGGTTGTGGGTAAGCACTCCACAACCATTAAGAACTATACTCTCCTTGAGCAAAAATTTGACTTTGAGGAAGCTCGAAATGATAACTTGTGAAAAGTTATTCACACATCAAATAACTTAAATGACAAGCATGTTACCTCCTTGAAAAAGGCTAATGAAACATGTAAAGAACTTGCTAATGATATGAGCAAGCTTGTGGAGCTGAACATATCCCTTTCGAAGGATGTTGAGGTACTCACCTTGTCTCCCAAGACAAAAGATGAGGAACTCTCCACCCTTAAGAAAAACCTTGAGTCTCACAAACTTCCTCATATAAAAATACTTACTAAGATGTCTCCTCCCACTATTGTACATATTGATGCTTGTGCTACTAACTCTACCCTTGATCAAGCATATCTCATTGAGGAGAACCTAGCTCTTCATCTCAACTAAAGAAGGGCCTCTTGCCTTGTGCCCAAGGCGAGAAAAACCTAAATGATGTATTAAGTCATCACAAGGATTCCTTTGCTAAGGAGGGACTTGGGTTTGACCCAAGTACGAGTGTGACAAAGGATGTCACCCTTAGCAAGGAATCAACTCCCCAAAAGGTGATCTTTATTCGTGAATGGCACAAGGAAAAAGGTAAGAAAATTGTTGATGAGGTTGGTGTTGGGAATGGGAAGGCCACTAGGGGCAAGATCACTCCTAACAAGAAGAAGGAGAAGATGCCTCCATCCTGTGTGCTCCGTAAGGAAAAGGATGGAGAGGTGTTTGAAAAATTCATTGGGCCCCGTAATGCTTTCCGTTTCTATACCATTTGGGTTCCAAATACCCTTGTTACTAACCTTTGAGTTCCCATTGCAAAATGGGAACCTCTAACCAAAGCTTAAATTTATGTGTAGGATGCTATCTCCGGTGGAGTCAAATGGGTGATTGATAGTGGATGCACCAATCATATGACCGGAGAAAGCTGTTTGCTCAAGGACTTCATGGATGCAATTCAACCATATATGAGCATTGCCTTTGGTGGTGGTTCCAATGGAAAGGTACTTGGGTTGGGCAAGGTGGCTATTACTAATGACATGTCTCTTGCAAATGTCATGCTTGTCCAATCCCTTCAATAAAATTTGCTTTCCGTTCGTCAATTAGCTTTCGTTAGTTATGATACACTATTTGGTCTAACAAGTGTGAAAGTCTTTAGGCGAGATACTCTCGAAGTGGCCTTTGTTGGAGAGTTGGATGGCAACCTTTACACGGTTGATTTCTCGAAAGAGAGTACTTACTATTCAACTTGTCTAATGGCCAAGGCCGACAAGGGGTGGCTATGGCATCGCCGGCTAGCCCATGTCGGTATGAGAAATCTAAAAGATCTACTAAAGGGTGAACACATCCACGGACTAACAAACGTCTTTTGAGAAACATCGTGTGTGTAGTGCATGCATAGCCGGGAAGCAACATCAAGCAAAACATTCCACCAAGAATATCGTGTCAACGTCAAGGCCTTTGGAGCTCCTTCATGTGGATCTCTTTGGACCTCCATCATGGGATATTCTTGGTGGGAAGAAATACGGTCTTGTCATTGTTAATGATTATTCAAGATACACATGGGTGTTCTTTCTCAAGTCCAAGGACGAGACGAAGGCCACCTTCATTTATTTTGCCAAGCAAGCCCAAAGGAAATACAACATGGCTATCTTGGCAATACGAAGTGACAATGGCTCCGAATTCAAGAACTACACTTTGGAAGAATTCTTGAGTGATGAGGGGATTGAACATCAATATTACGCACCTTACACCTCTCAACAAAATGGTGTAGCCGAGAGGAATAACCGCACTCTTGTGGAGATGGACAGGTCCATGTTGGATGAGTACAAGTCACCATATAGTTTTTGAGCTGAAGCCATCAACACCGCATGTCATGCATCAGACCGGCTCTTCCTTCACAAGATCTTGATGAAGACCCCCTATGAGCTTCTAACCGGTCACAAGCCAAACGTCAAATACTTCCGAGTATTCGGTTGTAAGTGTTTCTTTCTCAATAAGAAAGACCGGTTAGCTAAGTTTCAATCCAAAACAATTGAGGGTATATTTGTTGGGTATGCGTCAAACTCTCATGCCTATAGGGTCTACAATAAATCCACCGGATGTGTTGTGGAAACTTGTGACGTGGAGTTTGATGAATTTAATGGCTCCCATGGGGAGCAAGTTGATCTAAGTGATGTAGGTAATAATGAAGTTCCGTCTCAAGACATCTTGGCTATGGGCATTGGAGATCTTGTGCCCATTTCTCAAGTTCCTAGAGATGATGAGGTGGGTGATGGGCCAAGTGTTCCACCACCACAAGCACCTCCTCCTACCACTCAAGATCCGATTGCTCATGAGGAGCCCATTATCCAAGAACAAGAACATGACCCTCCACAATCCGATGTGGTTTCTCAACCACATGTTGATGATGCGGTTGATCCACAAGATCATCTTGACCGCATTTGCTTTGGAGAAAATGATGGAATTGAAGATGGCTCCGCCCTTGATGATGAACCAAATGTTGTTGATGAGCCCGAATAGGTGGAGCCTATTGAAACTCCAACTTCCATCATGCCATTGGTGGCTAGACGTGTTGATGTTGAGAAGATTCTCACGGGATTGGGGCAAGGTATAGTTACTCGTCGTCAACTTATGAACTTTTGCGCTCACTTGTCGTTTGTGTCTTGCATTGAACCACTTAGGGTTGAACAAGCACTTGAGGATGCAGATTGGCTCATCGAAATGCAAGATGAGCTCACTAGTTTCACCCAGAATGAAGTTTGGTCTCTCATGGAGAGGCCTTCCGGTCAAGATCATAACATCATTGGAACCAAGGGGATCTTAAAAAACAAGCAAGATGAATATGGCAATATCATTCGAAACAAGGCAAGGCTAGTGGCTCAAGGGTACTCCCAAGTTGAAGGCTTGGATTTTGATGAGACCTTTGCTCCCGTTGACCGTCTTGAATCTATACGCATGTTTCTTGCTTATGCCGCATTCAATGGATTCCCATTATTTCAAATGGATGCAAAAGCGATTTTCTTAATGGTCCACTACAAGAGGATGTATATGTAGCACAACCACCCGTCTTTTGTGACCCTCATCACAAGGACCACGTGTACAAACTTCATAAGGCACTATATGGTCTTAAGCAAGCCCCTAGGGCTTGGTATGACCATCTTAGGAAGTTTTTACTCGAGGAAGGATTTGTGAGGGGTGTCATTGATGCCACTCTTTTGACCAAGAGAACCAATGGTGAATTGCTCATATGCCAAATCTATGTAGATGACATAATATTTGGTTCTCCTAACCCATCTTTGTGCAAGTGGTTCTCGGAAACTATGACCAAGAGCTTTGAGATGTGCATGATGGGGAGCTTGAAGTACTTCCTTGGATTTCAAATCGAGAAATTTTCCGAAGGAACCTTCATCTCCCAAACAAAGTACATTCAAGACATGCTCGTGAAGTTTGGTATGAAGGATGCCAAGCCATGCAAGACACCCATGCCAACCAAGGGATATCTACATCAAGACCTTTCCGGTATTCCGTTTGATGCTAATCTTTATCGTTTTATGATTAGGTCATTGCTTTACCTTTGTGCATCTAGACCAGATATTATGCTTAGCGTAGGAATGTGTGCAAGATATCAAGCCTCTCCTATGGAGAGTGTTCATTTTGCGGTTAAGCGCATTCTTAGATACCTTGTTCATACTCCTTTGTTGGGCCTTTGGTACCCCAAGGAAGCCAAGTTTGATCTCTTGGGATACACCGATGCGGATTGGGCCGGAGACAAGGTGGATCGGAAGTCAACATCCGGTTCATGCCAATTTCTTGGGTGCTCATTGGTAAGTTGGCACTCCAAGAAGCAAAATTGTGTCTCCCTCTCCACCGCCGAAGCCGAATATGTGGCCTCCGCAAGTTGTGCTACTCAAGTTCTATGGATGAGGCAAACTTTGAGGGATTATGGCCTCACCTATAAGAAGGTACCCATCTTATGTGACAATGAAAGTGCTATCAAGATTGCCAACAACCCGTGTCAACATCCTCGCACCAAGCATATTGACATTCATCGTCACTTCATATGGGATCATATTCAAAAGGGTTATATTGTTCTTGCACATGTGGGCACCGACAAGAAACTTGCCGATATCTTCACGAAGACGTTGGATCAAGAAAGGTTTTGCCAACTAAGGGGTGAACTTGGTATCTTGGAATGTTATAGCTTTTCTGCCTAGGGGTATCTTGCTCTCATTCATGCACATAGCATAGAACTTGTCTAGATGTAGGCATATATGTAGGGCGAGAAACTCAATTCATGAGTTCTCAACTCTCTATGTGATGCACAAAGAGAACCAACATCAACAATCCGCATGCTCACTTCGATGAATCCATGATTAGCGGTTAAAGATGGAGTCGTGACTTTGGACCCAAGATACATCTTCGCGGTGTCAAAGCACATACACTCAAATATGGTGGTTTCGGCCACCGCCCTTCCCTTCGGAAGGATTGCTTGTGTCTTGTGTCCTTGATTGGTTGTTTTTATTTATTCATACATACATATCCACTATGATCCTATCTACTATATGATCTTGGTATATTAGTCTCTCGTAAAATATTATGGCCTTGGTTTTCGTCTCTGTCAAAGACCTCACCCAGGCATCGGACATCCGGTACACACCGGACGTCTGGTACCTGGAACACCCACTGCCTGGACCTCACACAACCGTTCTGCCCTATCGGAAATCCGGTGCCCATCGGACGTCCGATCGACCGGACGTCCGACCCGCACCGGACGTCCGGTTCCGTGCATACTATATAAACACAACCGCGTGGAGAGGGGCAGTTATCCTCTCCACGCGTTCGTTTCCAGCCGCCGCCGCCCGTCTCGCCCGAGTGCCGCCGCCGGCCGCCTTGGCCAGCTCCCGACCCCTCTCCTCCGGATCTGCGCGCCACGGGTACCCTTCCCCTCGATCTATCCTTTCCTCCAATTAATTTTGGAGATGGTGCCCGGATTTGTGCCTCATTGCTTATTCCCTATCTAGGGTTTCACCATGGTTCGCACGAAGTAATCCGCGCAAAAGAGAGTGGGTGGATCCGTCTCCCGGGGTATGCCTCTACTTTCTTGTAGTGATTCTTCCCCGTTAATTCCGATCAAAATCAGTTTTCACTCATCCACCGTATATTTTGACTAGGGGGGGTCCGAGGATTCCGATGAAGATCGGCGTCCCAAACGCCTTGCTCGTCGGGTTATCTGTCATGGGAAACAACCCCAACACCTTGCATCATCCGAGGACAGCGATGACACTCATGGTGATCCCGACATCACGTTTGAGAATGAGGAACTCGACGAGGACTTTGTTGCTGACTTTGAGGAGGATGATATCATTCCTGATGAACCTGTTCGCCCGGCGGCGCGTGCCAAATTGAGTTCACGTCGCGCTGCTCGGGGTTCTTCCTCTGCTTTGGGGGCTCATGCTGATGATGTTGCCCCAGATGACGTTCTACCGGTGGCCCGTGTTCACATCTCTTGTGGACTAGTTGCCACCCATGGGCGTCCTGCCTCGGACTACACCAATTCGTCAGCCACTGCTTATCAGAAATTGCGCCGTGATGTCAACCAGTTTGATGTGGAGCAGGATTGTCTGGATACACGTTTTTGGACCAATGTGCAGGCAGATGTGTTCTCCTCTGTTGTTCTGCATAAAGGGCTGGTCAACTCTCATGCTTGCATTCCACTCTAGTTCATTCGGGATAACCCGTCCAAGTTCCCGGGTGTCCGTGCTATCATTGATTCTATGGGTCTTGATGCGCCCTTTGGGTTTCAGCGTGACTGGAACGAGGCAACCATTCTTCAGTTCTATGCCGCGTGCTTCTTCAAGAACAAGACCATTTTGTGGATGACTGGTGAGGAGCGTCTCTCTGCTACATATGCTCAGTTTGTGAAGGCCCTTGGCTTTCGGGCCTTTGGCTTTCGTATCCACTCTGCAAACAAGGAGCACATGCCCATGACTCACGAGGACTGCATTCGTCTCATCAAGCCGGATCTGACTGGTGATGATGCCTACAAGAAACTCAATGATGTGTCCATCTGGATACAATAGTTTCACTTTCTGTTCCAGTGTGTGCTTCAGACTCTATATCCGAAGTCTAGGGACAAGTCCACTTGTAGCAGCTATGCCATTGATCTGATGTGTCACATGGAGTCGCACCCCACGGAGCTTATTGATATACCCCAATTTATCTGGAATGAGAAGCATTCAGACTAAACGCAGTTTCCCTCATGCACCATTCATCATGGCCCTCATCCAGTCTCGGGCGTCACACCCTCTTGAGATCACTCATCGTCACCCCATGTGGACCGTTCCAACCTACATGTAATATGATGCTCCTGCTCCCACGACTCGCGCTGCTCCGGAGTCTGCTACTGTTGGTGGCACTCTCCGGCGCCACACTTCTGAGCAGGCGCCCATGCGGAGGATTGCACACTTCTTGGGCAAGGCCCAGTCCGCTATGATGAGAGCTATCACGTTCAACTGCACCTCCAACCACGATGTGGTCACTAGGCTCATCTCCTCCAAGAACAAGCTCAAGGCCCGTCTTCGTGCAGCTGGTGAGGCCGATGTCAGCGATGATGAGAGTCTTCCGGAGTCTCCTCCTGCTGGTCTCGGCTTCGACTTCCCCACGGGACCGGAGTGGGCAGACTACTTCCCGGAGGCTTCGGGTGCTAGTGGCAGTGGCACTCACTAGACCGTGCCGGTTGGCGTCGCCCCTTTTTGGTACTTGCTGCCAAAGGGGCAGAGACATATGCGTTTTATCTATGTGTGTGCTAGGAGTTGATCTTAAGACTTGTGTTTGGTCTACTTTGTTATGTCGGTGTTTGAACTTGGTGTGTGTCTAGGATCTTATGCGAACCGTATGAACCTTTGGTACTATGCATGGTGTTGTCTTATGTCTTGGCTTGCATTGTTGGTGGTTCTTTGGTCATCTTTGATATCTTGTGCTTGCAATATACATTATCGTTGCCATACTCATGTATTGCTAACATCAATAAGATGTCCTTTGAATGTGTAATATCATGTGATGCGACTACTCTTAAGGTGTGCATCTTGCTTGAAGTCAAGAATCCTACATGCACACATTGAGGGGAGTTCATAATAAAACTTGCTCCCACTAAGACTAAAATGTGTACATCTTTGGGAGCTATATGTATGTTGTCATCAACTACCAAAAAGGGGGAGATTGAAAGTGCAATCATGCCCTTAATCATATTTTGATGTTGATGACAATATACATATAGAGGACTAATAATGTTTGTCAAGTGTATCTCAGGTTTTAGTCCTCTGTTCGTTGTGATGGTGGATCATAGACCATTGATATCTACAATTGCTCAAGAGATGGAACCAATGAATGTGAAGCGTAAGCTTTTTCCGGTTATCTTGAGTATAGGGATCCCCGCACTATTAAGAGGGGATCAGTGGGTGTACTGTTTAAGTCTTGCTCAAACATCTCACAAAACAAATGAATTTCTTGTCACACACTCATTTGTAACAAGCCTGCTGAATATACACACATCGGACGTCCGGTCCCTATCGGACGTCCGGTACCTGATGCTCTCGGACGTCAGGTCACCGTCGGACTAAGGGTCCGAGAGGTCAGTGGGCTTTTGCCTCTTTTCATCGGATTTCCAGTCCCTGTCGGACGTCCGGTGGTCGGACGTCCGGTTGGCGTCGGACTAAGGATCCGAGGGGTCAGTAGCGTTTTTCAATGTTTTATCGGATTTCCGGCGCTCATCGAACATCCGGTCATCGGATGCCCGGTATCCGTAGAACGTCCGGTACCTGATGTGTTCTTCTGCGCATGTTATGTATTAGTGAGTTTCCGGTGCAAACCGGACGTTCGGTATGCACGTACCGGACGTTCGGTCTGAACCGGACGTCCGATACTTATGCAGGCAGAATGCTCCAACGGCCATTTCTGGCCTTGGGCTATAAATATGCCCTCTCCACCACTTGAGATGGTTGACCACTTCATTTGCAACATGCCCAAGAACTCAAGTGCTCCCTATGACTCTCTCCCTCACCAAATCTCAGATCCCGGAGATCCCCGTGAGAGTTCTTGACGGATCTTTCACCCCGTGATAGATCCTCCCCTTCCCCATCTTTCAACCAAAGCAAATCGCGTTTTGAGCAAGTCTTGAGCTTTCCCCATTGATCTTGTTACTCTTGGAGGTTGGAGACTCCTAGGCGGGTAGGAGTTCTTCGGAGAGGAATCGACCATTGTGATTACCCCCGTTAAGTTTGTGAGGGTTTGGTGACCACCTTTAAGGTCAACCGGTAGTGGTTGGGAATCGCCTTCGTGGTGATATATCAATGGGAATAGAGTGAGCCTTCGTGGCGTTGGTGTGCCTTCGTGGTTTCACCCACTCTCTTCGAACGGTGAGTAGCTTCCCTCCAAGGAAATGAACATCAGGATACATCGTTGTCTTCGCGTCATTCGGTTATCCCTATTCTTTCCCCTTATTACTTGTGCTACCGTACTATTTGCCCCACACTTGCTTTAGTATATTGTGCTTATTGTTTATCTTGTCATTGCTAGGTAAACCTTGCAATTGTTAGGCACACCTTTATCTTCCGCATTATTGCCTAAAATTGTTAAGTAGTGAGAAAATTTGTAATAAGACCTATTCACCCCCCCTCTAGGTCTATCTCGATCCTTTCAATCTTGTTATGAAAGAACAATTCTCAGGTGCTGGAGAGGATGCTGCCTTGCACCTAAATAATTTTGTTGAGCTTTGTGATATGCAAAAGTACAAGGAAGTAGATGGAGGCATCGTCAAGCTGAAGCTTTTTTACTTTCTCCTTTAGAGGAAGAGCCAACGAGTGGCTGCAATCCTTACCTAAGAATAGTATCGATTCTTGGGACAAGTGTAAGGATGCTTTTATTGGAAAGTACTACCCCCTGCTAAAATTATCCAGTTGAGAAGTAACATTATGAATTTTAGGAAATTGGATAATGAACACGTTGCCCAAGCTTGGGAACGAATGAAATCTCTTGTTAAGAACCGACCTACACAAGGTTTGACTACCTAGATGGTTATCCAGACTTTTTATCCAGGCTTAAACTTTACCTCGCGGAATATGTTAGACTCGGCCGCGGGAGGAACTTTCATGTCAACCACACTTGGTGCTGCCACGAAGCTACTTGATGAGATGATGTTGAACTACTCTCAATGGCACACCGAACGATCTCCAACTGGTAAGAAGGTAAATTACCCTAGCACCAAAAACTCCACTTATGAACTAGAGAGTATGCTTAAAGACTTTATCACTACCCAAAAGGCCTTCAACAAGAGTGTAGAAGATAAATTAGACAAATTAGATATTCTCTTTTCGAAGGTAGACAACATAGCCCATGATGTTGAGATGCTTAAGATTAGAACTTCTCCCCCCGATGAGAGGAAGACCACTCCTATGAATGCTATCCAAGTGCAAATTAATGAAAACATTAGGATGTTGGGCAAACTTAAAGAGAGATGGGCTAGAGAAAAGGAGGAAGAAGAGAGAGTTAAGAGCCTTCCTACCTACCACACCGTAGCTACTATCCAAGTTGTTGATGATGTCCAAAATGTTAGCACCCATCACACCCCTAGTCCCACTGGACCTATCAATGGTGATGCTACCACCTCAACCATAGATGAAGAAACCTCTATGAACATAGAGGATTTCAAAGAAGTGAGCCTAAATTATATCACTACCTCCTTGATAGATAGTAGTGATCTAGACTTTGACAATTTCACCTTACCTGAAGTTATTGGTTTCCTACAAAAAATGTCTAGAGACCCCCACACTAACACACTTAACCTTGCCTTTACAGAGCATATCACCAATGCTCTAATCAAAGTTAGGGAGGAGAAGCTTAGACTAGAAGCCAACATACCTAGGAAGCTAGAAGATGGTTGGGATCCTATGATAAAAATCAAATTGAATAACTTCGCTTGCTTTGCTCTTAGTGATGTCGGAGCTAGTACCTCCGTTATGCCCAAAAGAATGTATGATATGCTTGAATTGAAACCTTTTGATCCTTGTTCTTTTGGTGTTCGTCTTGTTGATTCTTCTGTAAAAGAAACCTTTGGGGAAGATCGACGATGTTCTTATCATTGTCAATGAAAATTATGTTCCCGTTGATTTTACTATTATGGACATTGAGTGTGAGCCCTCTTGTACAATTATTTTGGAACGTCATTTTCTTCGTACCGTGGGTGTTGTTATTGACATGAAAGAGGGGAATATCAAATTCCAATTCCCTCTCAAGAAAGGAATGGAACATTTCCCTAGGAAAAAGATTAAGTTTCCTTTTGAGTCCGTCACACAGGCTAGTTATTTTCTTGATAAGTGTCAGAACCCCAACTAGGGTAAGTACTAGGTTTATTTGAGCCCTTTGCATCATGCAAAAATTTCAAAAAGAAATTCAAAATGGGGAAAGAAAAGCCCTAGAATTTTTAAATAAATGGCCAGATAAAAATATTTTTCCAAAAATCTTTTGAATGATTGGAAAATTCCTAGAAATGTTGCTGATCATTTTAAAAGTGATTTGGGATCAATCCCATGCACATGGATTTTTCTAATATTCAAACAGTGGCTTTGGAAATTAAAATAACCCTATTTGAATTGAAATTCAAAATATGTTGAATTTCAAAAATGCCCAAATTCCATATGTGACTAGCTACTGGTCACCTAGTATTTATAAAAGTAATTGGGCATTTTTATAAAATGCTTTGGTATTTTTACCAGGGCAAAACAAAAGGGCAGAAAATTTTAAACAGAGAAATAAAAGGAAAAGGGACCCCGTGGCTTCGGCCCAACTCAAGCCTGTCTGGCCCAGCACCTCGGCCCAGCCCGCAGCGACCGCCTGTCGTCTTCCCCACCGACGCCGAAGCAGCTCGGTGGCGGCCTGGGAGCACGCCGCGGCGCCACCGCGACGCCGAGAAGGCTCCAAGGCCCCCTGTGCCTCTTTCCCTCGCCGTGGAGACCCCGTGCACGCCCCGCTCCTCTTCCCCCTCTCCCTGGACCTCCTCCCCCTCTCCTCTTCGCGATTTCAGCGCCACCCCGAAGCCAGCCGGAGCACGCCGCCGTGGCCGTCGCGGCCACTGTCCTCCATTTTGCTCGCCGTGGTGTCCAGGCGAACAAGCGCTGTCGACTCCCTCGAAGCCCCCTTCCAATCGAGCCCGAGGAGCCCCGACGTCGACGCCAGCCTCACCGGATCGCCGCCGCTGCCGAGGAACTCCGGCGACCAATTCAACCTCTCCCGAGCCCTCCGGCATCGCCGCCCCCTTTATTCGCATCAGGGTGAGCCGGCGGTAATTTTCCCCCCTCCCTTGCTCTCTCTCGTGGCCGGGTTCGGGATTCCGGCGAGGTCAGTCCACGGCCGCCGCGCCTTTTGTCCTAGCCGTCGCCCTGGAGCTCCTTCTTGACCCCCTCCTACTCCATCGCATGCGGGAGCCCACGAGGAGCACAACCGTGCCAGCCAAACCCCAAGCCGAGCCCATTTTGCAACTCCGGCGAAACTCCGGCCACACTCCGGCGACGGCGCCATTAACCTAACCTAATCCACAGCTTAACCCCCCCCCTGAGTCCATGACATGTGGGCAAGCCCCCCCTTAAGCTCTTGGTTAATTTAAATCAAACCGGGTTAACCCCCTATGAGACTGACAAGCCGACCCCACTGGTCAGCCCCCCCCCCCCTGACGTCATCTCCACGCAATGCTGGCGCATTAAATCAAATTCCAGAAATAGAAAAGAATTAAAGTAATTCCAGAAAATTCCAGAAAATGATTTAAACTTGGGAAATTCATAACTAATTCATATGAACTCCAAATATAACAAATAATATGTCTAAAAATATCAGAAAAATCCAAGGATTATGAATATGGGCTCTGTTTTCATGTTTGACCAATTAAAATTGGGTGAACAGTGCAAAACATCCATATGACTTTAATTCAAATTCAAATTTGAAGCACATTTGCGAGTGACTTTGCATGTGACTTCTTTTAAATGGAATTGTACACACTTTGTGACCAAGAACATCACCATTTCAATATTGATCATGTTTTTGATGCATTGCAAATAAATTTATACCATTGTTTGATTGTTTGCTCGATAGACGTGCAACTGGAACCGGAGGCCACCCCCTTCGTTGAAGACCCCGATATCGAACCTCGTCAGCAAGGCAAGCAAAACCCCATTGATCATGTCTATAAAATCCTATTTTCCCTCTCAGTCTCGCTTATGCATGTTTAGGAGATCACCGAGACACGTTCTTTCGCATAGTTGAACCATCCCGATGCATGACCTATCATTCTGTCACCGTATTAAGCAAACCACAATCCTAGCAGATATAGGAGTTGAATGATGAGCATGTGGCCCCTGCAACTGTTACTGCTTTTGCTGCTTAGTGATACAATGAGGATGTTTTGATTGTGAGTCGGGATGAAATGAACACAGTGGTGTTGATGAAAGTGAAACGTGTTGGTGAATCCACCCTAAGCAAAGGTGAACGATGAGAGGCTGTGTAGGAGTACACAGTGGGTTGTCTCGTTGAACACTACCCTAGGCCCCGAGTTCCTGTTTTGTGATCCAATACAAAGAGTATGACCACATGTAGGGTTTTATGGGAGCCCCGTTTGGCCTCTTTACGTACCCGATCCGGTCCAGGAGTCACAATAGATTCGGGTTTTCCATTTGGCATATGCATAGAAAAAGAATGAAGAAAAGGTTGCATCATCCTAGATATGTGGTGGACTTGTGAGGCAGTAAAACCATCTGGCAGAGGTGGCGTCTCGGTCCCTTACATTATCTGAGTCCGTTTCGTGGAACCGGCCGGACTCTCGAGCGGTGCCAAACTCAGGTAGTCGACTCCTGGATTAGAGAAGGTGATGTGAGGTTAGTGCCTTGGTTTCATCCACGTCCGACATCCGCTTGAAGGATGCCAAGAACGAGGCAATAAGTGATGACACGCGTGTGAAGATGTACACCCCTGCAGGGTTAATGAACTATTCGAATAGCCGTGTCCGCGGTTATGGACTACTTGGAAACCTCTACTTGATCATAGACAACTTGAATGGATACTTATAAAATCCGCAAGATAAGCGTGAGTGCTATGGTGTGCTTCTTCGTGGGGAAGTCGAGGAAGTAACCATAGTGGTGTATTCTTTGGAGATGTAGTGGACTCGTGTACGCTTCTTACCTCAAAGTCTGGTACTCGTAGTACAGGATTAGCCAAGTCAAAGCTGGCACTTCTGCATGTTGAACCCCACCTCCTTTACCTTGATACTTGAGCATGAGTAGTTTAGATCTGATGTAAGTCTTGCTGAGTACGATTTTGTACTCACGTTTGCTTATTCTATGTTTTAGATAAGAATCGGACCCCGATGGAGTCACCTTCGCGAAGCTCGATGTTGACCTTGGTAGCATAATCCCAGACAGCAGTCTGGTCCCTCGTGGAAGGGCATGTTTGTTTACAAGGCTTCTCTAAGCCATTTGTTAAACTTGTCTGTACTTAGACCTAATTTGCTTCCGTTGTATGATGTAATGTTGATCACAGACATGTGATCTTTGTATGCTCTATGTGTATATCAATAAAGAGTACTTTGTAGAGTTATGTGATGATACCTGCTGTTCATACTAGACATGTGTGCCGCGTGTATGTTTATAACGTGCATGTCTTAGTATGGGTTTTCGAGACCTTAGTTGTGATCTGGCTGGCGGTCCTTTATACACCAAGTGGCCCTTAGATGTGCGCAGCTTGGGGCATCGCGATGCGATTGCTCGTGACTCTGTCACGTGCACACTTTGTTGTATGATCGAGCCCGCCCTAGACCCCGACTAAGTGATCGGGCTGGAGTAAGTCTATGTAAGAGTTAGGATCCAATCGATAACATGGTTGAGGCGACTTGTCTATGAGTATGGGATTCACCACCCATAAGAATTTATACTTGTGAGCGGACGATGAGGACCCATCTCAGTTGATCATCCGGCCTGAATGGGATGCCCCTCACGTTCGATGCTTACCGAGAACGTTCTGTGCTTGGCCTTGTCTGCTTAGACAAGTGGGTACGGTTCTCGGCTCTCCATGTGATTGTATCGTGACTGGAATTACATACGCTAACCCCGGGTCCCGACAATAAGACTTGATCTTTTGCTTTAAGCCTAGCTAATGGCTTTAAAGAAGTGCTTTCGGGAGGCAGCCCGCAACGAATTTAGGTTTTTCTTTTGTTTTCTTCTGTTTTTAGTGGTATTGATGATTGTTACTACTGTAGCAACATCATTGTATCTTTACTTTTAAAGCTTTGTGCCATTTATAGCCTCATATGACAAGGGAGTGAAAGTTGTGACATGCTGTCCAGAAAACAGATTCTGTCCTCGTGACGGGAAAAAACTTAGAAAATTCCCAGTTCAGCTTTTTGAGCTGAATGTTTTACACAGAGTGCTCTATGCAATCACGGAACTTCCGTATGTTCTGAGTTTTTTTATTTGAGTTGCATAAGTACCCCTAAACAATTCTTTACTATCTGTTGTTCTGTTTTTCACAGATTCTGCCACGTTTTGTCTCTCCTAACTTTTGCAAACCTTAAGCTTGATTTTTCTTTGCAAAAACTTTTTGGAAATCTTGATAAACAGTAGCTCTTCAAGAATATCTTTATTTCCAGTAAGGGAAAAATTATTTTAATAGGGTACTAACCTCTCTAATCAGTTTACAATGAGTTATGTATGAAGTGAGTTTTCAAGTGTGCGATGGAAGATGATGAAAGAAGATCCTGGAGTGTCAAACGCTCAAGCTTGGGGATGCCCATGCATCCCCAATGAATATTCAAGGAGACTCAAGCTTCTAAGCTTGGGGATGCCCCCGTGCATCCCCTTCTTCATCAACAATTATCAGTTTGTCCCTCGTTGCACTATATTTTTATCACTTGATGCGTTATGTGCTATGCTTGGAGCGTCTCGCTCTTTACTTTTCTTAGGTTTGTTTTTGCTTTGTTTGCTGTTCATAACAAGTTAGACCCCAGCTTTCTTTTGTGTGGGAGAGAAACACGCTCCGCTTGAACTAGAACTCCTCATAGAATTTGCATGCTTATTCTCTTAGCTGTGAGTTGTTCTTTTTCTTTTCTTAGCTGCTGCCCTATTTAGTTATTGTGCTATAGTTTTCTTCTAGAGCTTTTCTTTTGTCTTAGGTTGAAATTTCTATAGGTTGCATGTTTTCTCTTGTTAGAGAGTTTTCCTGTTGCACTGATCTTTGTGTCTTGACTAGAAAGTAGGTAGTTGAAGTTGCTATTCTCTTTGTAGTAGTAACTTGCAATAGTTTTGAGGTATTGACTAGAGTAATGTTTGAAATTTTGGTGTCAAGAGCTCGAGCCTATTAGTGATAGATGTCGTATTTTGGACAATCCGTGTGATTTTCGAAAACCAAAATCCTTGTTGAGAACTCTAGCTACTAGATGGATCACTAACCTCTGGAGGGTTCGAATATTAGAGTACACTCACGTACAATGAGTCGAGGATGCGCAAGGATAACCAAACCCCCATACACTCCTCCTCGGGGTACTTGTCTCTCTGAGAACCTCCTGATTAGATTGAGAGTTACCGATAATAAGTTAATGAAGAGAGATCCAGCAACAAACTAAACAAAATCCAAGGCTCTTGCTAAAGAAAAACTAAGGCTAAAACTAAACATGGCAGTAGCTATAAAATTATAAAGAACACACACCAACAAAAAAGATAGGCATGAAGAATCCTATGATGTGTTCTAGATTTTGAAAGTGGAGCGTGTTTCTCTCCCACACAAAGTAAGACGGGTCTAAATTTTTATGAACAGCAAGCAAAGCTAAAGAAAACTAAAACTAAAACCTAAGAGCGGGACGATCCAAGCATAGCACATAACGCATGAAGTGATAAAAATATAGTGAGACGAAGGACAAACTGATGATTGTTGATGGAGAAGGGGATGCACGGGGGCATCCCCAAGCTTAGACTCTTGAGTCTCCTTGAATATTTATTGGGGATGCATGGGGGCATCCCCAAGCTTGAGCGCTTGACACTACCGAATCTTCTTTCATCATCTTCCATCGCACACTTGAAAACTTCCTTCATACATAACTCATCATAAGCTGATTAGAGAGGTTAGTACCCTTAATAAATATTTTTTCCCCACTGGATATAAATATATTCTTGAAGAGATACTGTTTCTCAAGATTGCCAAAAGGTTTTTGAAAATAAAAAAGCAAGCTTAAGGTTTGCAAAAGTAAGGTGAGACAAAATGTGGCAGAATCTGTGAAAAACAGAACAGCAGGTAGTAAAGAAATTTTTAGGGGTACTTCTGCAACTCAAATCAAAAAACTCAGAACATACGTAAGTTCTGTGATTGTATAGAGCATGCTGTGTAAAAAATTCAGCTCAAAAAGATGAACTGGTGATTTAAACCGATTTTTCCCGTCACGAGGAGAGAATCTGTTTTCTGGACAGCATGTCACAACTTTCACTTCACTTGTCATATGAGGCTATAACTTGGCACAAATCTTGAAAATAAAGATACAATGATGTTGCTACAGTAGTAAAAATCATTAATACCACTAAAAACAGAAGTAAAAACATCTTGGGTTGCCTCCCAACAAGTGCTTTCTTTTACGCCTTTAAGCTAGTCATAAAGATTATAGAAGACGCTCACATAAGGATAAGAATTTGGAGCAAAAGAGAGCATAAAGAAGCAAATATGAGACACATTTAAGCCTAACCCACTTCCTATGCATATGCATCTTATAATAAAATAAATTAAAGAAGCAAAAATAAACCAGCATAGGAAAGTTGAACAAGAACATCTTCCAAACTTTCAACATAAAGAGAGGAGTTTTAGTAATATGGAAGTTTCTACAACCAAACTTCCCTCTCTAAAAATAATTTTCAGCAGTATCATGAACAACATCAAGAATATAACTATCACATAAATCATTTTGTTCATGACCTACAAGCACACGTGTATAGTTTTCAACACGGTCTTTAGGATTATAAGATAAATGCAACCCATCACATTGAGCCTTGATAAGAGCACAATTCTCCGGAATATGAGTTGGAGATTTAAAAAAAGATAATAGGACAATCAAGTGTGGGTGAAATAGCAAAAAATTCATGCTTAACATGAGGAACTATAGCAAGTTCATCTCCATAAGCATCATCCATAGTGGCATCACGGCCATAAGCATAGAAGGCATCAACTTCATCAAAAAGGGATATTTCAAAAGAATCCATGGGATCATAACACTCATATAAGGTAAGAGTCAAAGAGTGGCTCTCATTAGAAGGTAGACGTGGATGGCTCCATTCTTCCTCCTTTTGTTCGTCACTCTCCTTCTCTTTTTCATCCAAAAGAGCTTTCAGGTTCAGCAATTTCTTCTTCCATAGAGTCCTGCAAATCATTTGTCTCTTTCTTTGGGGGAGAGATTCTCTCAAGATGATCAGTAATATAATAATTTGCATCGTCATTTTCCAAACAATAGTTAAGTATAGCAAGGCTCTCCGATTTGTAAGGGGCATCATAAATATTTTTAAGAAGAGAAGTCATTTCATAGGCACCCTTATAAGCAACAAATTCTTCTATTTCCTCTGCATCATAAAAATCATAGTTTCTCTTAGCATAAGAAGCTAAGGTTTCATCATCATTGTACTCACATTGGAATGAAGGGTGTTTGTGCCTCATAAAGCAACAACATTCATCCCTGCAGAAAGATATATTATATATTGAGCACAAGTTTCTAGCATACTCATATAACTGATGTATTTGTTTCCATAAGTGTATCCCCTTTTGAGACAAGCGGTGTTCCTTGTACCACTTTTGTTGGTCCTCGGTGAATCCTCCATGCTAATAAGATCTGATTTTAAAGAAGCCAGACATTGATTGGCAAGTAAGGAACCAGACATAATATATATATATATATTTGGATTTTTGATAAAGGACACTAAAGATAAAAACTGAAAGGTAAAGTAAAAAGACTAAAAAGTAAAGGTAAAAGGTAGTGGGCAACTCCCCTATCTTATCACTCGGAGTCCCCGGCAACAGCGCTAGAAATTTTCTTGATGGCGTGGATGTGGTAACGGCTTCTCACCCTTCGTTGGTTACCCCAAGTGGAAGGTGAGATGTAGGATAGCAGCAAATTTCCCCTATGTAGAGGATAGGGTTTTTCTCCCGTAGGACTCAGGAGATGATAAGTAGGTGTCAGCGGCGCACCTGATGCGGACCTGTACACAACATAATTAACTTTTCTCCCAACGAAGTTCAGAGAGGTTGTCAATCTCTCCGGTCTTGTTGTTTACAAAGGATCAAACACAAGAGATAATAATAATGATAGCAACTGAATGTAAATACTGAAAAGAAAATAAACTTGTAAACAGTGATGAGAATATGGACCGGGGTCCCGTGATGTTCACTAGTGATGTCCTTCTCCCAAAAGACGATAAAACTTCTATGTGAGGTAAACAAATTGCAGATGGGCAATTGACAGGATTACGCAATGCTAACTATGCTACAAAAAAAAGGAATAGGCTCATAAGCATGGGCAGTACGCCAAAATAAGTAGACCGAAATCCATTTGCATCTACTACTAATCATCCACCTTGAGATATCTATCCAGAACATCTCGATGGTATTAAGTTGCGAGCCCCAACCAAAGTGTAAACCCAAAGCAACAGACAACTGCATTAAAAAGAACTTTGCGTAAAGTAAGCAATCCTTGCAACCGCGGTTACAAGCACCGTTGTTTTCCCCCTTGTGGCCACATCACATCCCCTAGACTCATGTTTCTGTCACTCAAGCGTGTCATCAGGGGGCATGCACCCACAATCGAGCATAACGTTCCCTCCTGGACAAAGCAATAAACAACAACGGAGAACATGCAAGAATTACTTAGGAACAAAAATATAAGAGGTAAAAACCAAATATATTACTCTATCACGATCTGAACATAACTCTTAATCCATCAGATCCCATAAAACTCAGCATAGCAACAGCAGAAGAATTACATATGTGCCTCGATCATGTAGGACAGCTCACGAGGTCTAAACCATGAAGAACAAAAAGGGGAGGAGAACATCACATAGCTACTGATCACGGACCCATGGTCCAAGGTAGACTACTCACGACACATCCGGGAAAAGTCAATGGTGGAGGAGAAGCTCCCGGATGTCGATTCTCCCTCCGGCAGGGTGATGGGAAGGGTCCTGACGGTGCACCCGATCTTGGAAGCGCGGCAGCGGCGGAACAGAGGCGAGATTGCGAAATAGGGTTCTTTCTTCAGAAGTTTCCCGTGGAGGAGAATAAATAGGCGAAGGGGGGCAACCAGGGGTCCAGGCGCCCCCTGGCCGCGCCAGGTGGCCGCCTGGGCACCTGGTGGTGGCCCCTGGCTCTCCTTTGGGGTTCTGGAGGTTTCCGACACGCAGATTTTTTATCTGATTTTTCCCGGATTTTTGGAGCACTTATTATGTGGGGAAAAACTGATATAGAAAAACAGCAGAAAACTAGAACTGGCACTGGGTGCACTGAGTTAGTAGGTTAGTCCAAATATGATAAAAAAATGTATGAAAGTGTATCTAGATCATAGCAATATCACACAAACACATGCATGGAGCGAGCAGAAATTATCGATACGTTTGAGACGTATCAATTGGGCAATCGATGATCAAGGTTTCTTGATCATGAGGTACAAACCGCCTATTGACAATGAGGTCATGTCATTAGGAGAATGATGTGATGGAAAAACACCCACCTAAACCATTGTGATGTGATCAAATCACATAGTTCAGCATTGCGATGACTTTGTAACATATAACTTAGTCCTTAGACCGCGGTGATCATACATAATTACTGTCTACCAGGATACTTTAACTTGCATCCACCGCCTCACTGAAATATGGTGGCCATAAAGGTGTATCTTAGGTATTCCCAAGTAGACACGTTAATGGTTATGCCAATAGATCAAAACGGGATTTGTTAGTGTGAAGGACAGGTACTCTGGGCCCACTCGGTGATATTGCATCAATCGCTTGCAAGCAAGTGATTAGGTCACAAGAGATGTAATAGACATGGACGATTAAACTTGTTTGTTGATAACGAGATGTGAACTAGGTATAAGGATACCAACGATCAAAACCCGAACAAACAAAGTACCAATGGACAAAGGGATCAAGTCTTATCGGTAACGGTTTCCAACAGCGATGAAGTTCATTCGATGGAAGCGTAGGGGCTATCAAAGATTGTAACCAGGTCCAATCTATTAGTAATTGATCAAGAGAGTGTCTTGATCATGTCTGTTGTTTCCAGGACCGTAGGGTGTCACACTTAAGGGTAATCGATGCATTAGGATAGATTCGGGGATCATCGGTAAAATAGGAGAGAGCACTAGAATTGTTTCGGGAGTTGCCGGAAGCTGTTCCAGATATTTTGAAAGTTTCAAAATAAAGTTTAATTATATTTAATAATGTTTTATTATTTAATTTACATAATTAAATATTAATATATATTTAAATTAATTAATAAAATGGAAAAAGGCAATGGGCCATTTGGGGCCCATTAGGGGAAGGAGGGGGTTCCCCCCTTGGGCCATGCGCCAAGGGTGGGGGCCATCCCCCCTATGGCCGGCGCACCTTGCCCCTTGGGAGTTTAGTCACCCACCCTTGGCCTATATAAGGAGGGTACACCCCCCCCTTTTCCAATCATCAAGTTTTGCTCTTCTCTCTCTTTCTCCTACCTCGAGCGGAATCCCCTTGTTTGGAGTTTGCAATTGGTTGGGAGTTATCCACCAAAGCATGTCATCGCTCTGCCAGAGTCGGGATCCAAATTCTTCTTCTTTCCACTTCTCACCTGGTTCGAGGCCCGGGGGGGACATCGGTTGCATCGTACGTGTGTAATCTCCTCGCGGCACTACACCTATGGTGCTACTTCATCGCCGGAGGTCGCCGGGAGTCTCCATCGCCAATGGTCTTCTACATGACAGGGAGGAAGTAGGATCAGAGTCTATGCCAACCATGATCGTAGAACGTTTCCCTCTTTCGGTCATCAAAGGTATGAACACTGATTCCCTCCATTACATTACATCTCCATAGCATAGATCTTGGGTTCGGGTTTCGTAGGTAGGAAAATTTTATTGTTTTCTGCACCATTCCCCAACAGTGGTATCATGAGCTAGCTATGCATAGATGTATTGTACGGGTAGAACACACCTAGGATGTGGGCATCAATTATCCAATTTTTACCCTCCCACGTGTACTCATTTAGCGTTGCGGCAATGTCCTGATGAAGCGGCCCAGATCGACCTTGCGCGTTTACGCGAGACTGGTTCCACGCTTGACATATGGCCTGTACCATATAAGTGGCTCAGGGGGTGTCTGTCTCTCTAACATTAGCGACACGAAGATGCTTGCAATGGAGGGCACCGACAGGGGTGTGATAGAGAAAATTGTGGAATTGGTGTTGTGGCATGTTTTTCACAGGATAGAAAATGGTTCTCTCTATCGAACCCCCTAGCGGCCACGTAAAACTTGCAAAAGATAAAGTAGAAGGCATTTAACTTTAATTTGCATGAAGGGGGATCATAACGTGTATGATTTCAGTTTTACTTCTTGTTTTTTTAATATGCTAGATATAAAAACGGTAGCACAATAGGACCATCTCTCACAATACACCATTGTGCTCTCCCTTAATGGGCACCGCCTGGAAGGATCTCTTCATGATGAGCACACCATACATTGGGTGTTACACATATCTAAGTGTTCGCATGAGGTTGGGTTTGGCAAGCCTGGCATATGCAGATATGGCCTTGCTAAGCGGCTAACATTAAGGTCAGATTGGCAGGCTTGACGTATGTAGATGCGGGCCATGAACACAGTAGATAAAAAGATCGAGCACGAGCCACATAACTGATGTGATTGGCATGATGGCCTACCTTAAACACAAACGGATGGCCATGACGATCGGGGGAGGTATGTCATTCTAGGATTGTGTAATCACATAGTAAAACTGAGAAGTGTTTTTTTTCTAAGTGGGAGTTTTCTAAATTTAAGTTAAAATTGAAACTCCACATTATGAACAAAAGTCTAAATATGTATCTTTGTGAATCACCATTGTAGATGGCAGCACCACGTCCCTCATTCAACTTAGGGTCATTTCTAGAGAAAGACAAACTGAAAACTGGTGGTTCAAACTTCACCAACTGGTTCTGCACTCTAGGATTCTCCTCATTCCCCTCAAAATGGCATACGTACTAGAGGCCATGCTAGGTGACGAACCACCAGCAGACGCTAGTTAGGATGATAATAATGTCTACCTCTCCAAGACTGATGATTACAACCTTGTCCAGAGTGGCATGCTCTATTCCATGGAGGCTGAGCTGCAGAAACACTTTGAGAGGATGGGTGCTTATGAGATAATCACCGACCTCAAGGCCGTCTTTGCACCACAAGCTAGGGCTGATACGAGGCTTCTGAAGCCTTCTTCTCAGCAAATATGGATGAGCACATCAGTCTTAGTGAGCACGTGGTCAAAATTTCTGGCTACGTTCAACGCATGAATGCTCTGGAATGCCAGATTTCAGATGAACGTGTTGTTGATAGGGTGTTGCAATCGCTGCCCCCTGGCTACAAAGGCTTTGTTCTGAACTACAACATGCAGGGGATGACTAAGACCCCTTCGGAGTTGTTCGCCATGCTGAAAAGTGCTGAGATTGAGATCAAGAAGGAGCATGATGTATTCATGGTCAACAAGACCACTGAATTCAAGAAGTCTGGCAAAAGGGAGAAGGAAAAGAAGGGAAGCCCGAAGAAGGATGGCAAGCCAGTTGGCATTCATCAGAAGGCAACCAAACCTGGACCCAAGCCTGGAGTTGAGTGCTTCTACTGCAAGGGTGGTGGCCACTGGAAACTCAACTGCCCCAAGTACCTAAAGGAAAAGAAGGCTTGCAAGATTGCCAAGAGAGACGAAGGTATATTTGATATACGTGTTGTTGATCTTTTCTTAACAAGCGCCGAGAACACTTCGTGGATACTTGATACAGGATCTGTTTCTCAAATTTCTAACTCCGTTCAGGGACTAAGGAATAAACGATGCTTCAAGAAAGATGAAGTAACGATGTGCCTGGGCAACGACTGTCAAGTTGAAGTGTTGGTTGTCAGCACGATGCATCTTAGTCTCCCTTCGGGATTAGTTTTGGTTTTGAATAAATGCTACAATGCACCCGCATTGAGTGTGAACATCGTTAGTGGTTCTCGCTTGAAGAGAGACCACTATTATTTTAAGTCAGATACAATTGGTTGTGCGATTTATAAGAATGATGTGTTTTATGTTCACGCACCGGAGAGAAATGGCATATTTGTACTTAATCTCGATTGTGATGTATGTCATATCAACAACATAGAGGCCAAAAGATTAAAACCTAGTGGTGAAGAGCACATGACAATATGGCATTGTCGACTTGGTCATATTGGTATAAAACGCATGGAGACGCTTCATAAAGAGGGACTTCTGGAGTCTTTGGATTTTGGATCCCTTGACACATCTGAACCATTCCTAATGGGAAAAATGATAAGGACTCCATACAATGGAATAATGGAGCGTGCGGAAGACTTACTAGGGATCATACATACACATGTATGTGGACCTATGAACGTCTCCACACGCAATGATCTTCGTTACTTCGTGACCTTCACTGATAACTTGAGTACATATGAGTATATTTACTTGATGAAACACACGTCTGAAACCTTTGAAAAGTTTAAGAATTTCATAGTGACGTCGAGAATCAACTCGGGAAGAAAATCAAGCACCTTCGATCCGATTGAGGAGGGAAGTATTTGAGTCACAAGTTTGGCGATCATCTTAAGACTTGTGGCATTGTACCACAACTTACGCCGGTAGGTACACCTTAACGAAACGGTGTGTCCGAACGACGTAATTGAACTCTGTTGGATAGTGTACGTCTCATACCGACTTTCCTGTGTCATTATGGGGGTATGCATTAGAAACTGACGCTTATATTCTTGATAGGGCACCATCCGAATCTGTAAAGACAACTCCATTTGAGGAATGGCATGGCAAGAAACCAAAGCTGTCTCACCTGAAGAATTGGGGTTGTGAGGCTTACGTTAGGAAACTTCAGCTTGACAAACTCGAATCAAACGCAAATAAGTGCATCTTTGTGGGCTATCCAAAGGAAACTTGTGGATACACCTTCTACAACGAGTCTGAGAGAAAAACGTTTGTCGCCAAGACTGGACACTTTCTTGAGAAAGAATTTCTTTCAAAAGAATTGAGTGGGAGGAAAATAGACCTTGATGAAGTGATTGACCAATCACTCCAAATGGAAGATCCGGCAATAGAAATCATTCTGGAACCATATTCCACAATGGGAGCTGAAAAAAATGGTCAACGTGACATTCATAACGATAATGACATACATGATGATCATGGTGAGATTGAATAGGAACCTATTGTGTCACGTAGGTCTCAAGAATTCGTAAAGTCCTAGGTTTTATGGACAACTTGTGAATACAGTCACGTTGAATGAACCTGACGAACCTACAAACTACAAAGAGGAAATGGAAGGAGCCGATTCCGAGAAATGGCTAGAAGCCATGAGATCCGAAATAGACTCCATGTAGACCAACAAAGTATGGACTTTGGTGGATATTCCAGAGGACCGAAAGGCTGTCGAGAATAAATGGATATTCAAGAAAAAGACTTATGCGGACGGAAATGTTTCTGTCTATAAAGCCCAACTTGTCACGAAAGGGTTCCGAAAAATTCAAGGATTTTACTACAAGGAGACATTCTCTCTTGTAGCGATGATAAAGTCTATTTGGATACTACTAGCGATAGCTGCCTATCATGATTACGAGATATGGCAGATGGATGTGAAAACTGCGTTCCTTAATGGTAACATTGAGGAAGAGTTGTACATGATGCAACCGGAGGGTTTCATAGATCCAAAGAGCGACGGTAAGGTATGCAAGCTTCAACAGTCCATCTATGGGTTGAAGCAGGCATCTCGGAGTTGGAACATTCGATTTGATCAGGTGATCAAAGCGTTTGGATTTGTCCAAAATTTCGAAGAGTTCTGCGTCTATAAGAAACTAAGTGGGAGCTCTATAGCACTCCTTGTGATAGGGAACGATACAAAATTCTTAGAAGAAGTGAAGGAATACTTGAATGGGCAATTTTTCATGAAGGACCTAGGTGAAGCTGCGTACATATTAGGCATTAAGATCTATAGATATAGAACAAATCGCCTATTAGCCTTGAGTCGGAGAACTTATATTGAGAAGATTTTGAAGAAGTTCAAAATGGATAACTCCAAGAGAGGTCTCTTGCCAGTTAAAAAAGGAATTAAGTTAAGTGTGACTCAATGTCCAGCAACAACACAAGAAAAGGAGGATATGTCCTCAAGAACATATGCCTCAGCCATAGGTTCTATAATGTATGATATGTTGTGTACTCGGCAGGATTTATCTCTCGCAATTAGTATGACTAATCGCTACCAGAGTAATCCAGGAATGACTCATTGGACCGCAGTGAAGAACATCCTGAAATACTTACGAAGGACGAAGGATCTCTTTCTCGTCTATGGACGATGTGAAGAAGAGTGTAAGGCCCCCGATGCAGTGCTAACTCGAGTTAGTCGCTTTCGCATCCCGCTCAAGTTAGTAGCGCATAAAGAGCCACCGACTCGCGACACTCGCACTCGTGTCGCTGCCGGATTCTCAACAACAAGTATAAGAACAAGAACTTTAACTAAGACATAAATATAAGGTCCAAGACATACATCGCCATTGGATAATTATTACATCATCTCAGAGGTCCGTAGACCCAACAGTACATCATGCGACAAGCGGAAGACAAACACGACCGAGTACGGTCAAAAACCAAATTTCCCTAGAGAGGGCTGCACATAAAGGGTCCACCCACGGATCGTCGAAACCCAACTGTAGAATCTACTGAACGAGGTCGAACTCATCGTCATCCTCCGGGGGCACCTCCACGAAGTATCGTCCAGAGCTCGGGTCAAGAAAGTACTCCACTGCAGCGGCCGATCAGGAAAAACAGTAAAAGCACAAAAGTAAAACGGGGTGAGATTATATCATTACAGGATAACTGACTTCCTACGGTAAGACAAAGTAAAGGTAAAGGTTGCAGCCGCACTAGCATTTATGGTGGCTATCGTTCTATTAGAGTAGAGGTAAGATCCAAGAATAGCACGTGACATCGTGTCATAAGTCCTCTATCCACCTACTTACGTCAATCAAAACACAACCTGGATCTTCTCTCGGTCCCCCTGGACGAAGAAAAGCAACCAAGGCACTCACACGGTAGGCAAGTTTTAATTATAGTTCAGATTGATGTTATTCTATGAACAAGGAGTAGGTCTCAAGTCGTCCATAACCGCGGACACGGCTTTTCGAAAAGATTTAACCCTGCAGGGGTGTACCAACTGCCCATCATAGGCTTCGCATGTACGCCCGGTTTCCACTTGGCTAGGTAAACGCCTGAAACTCCGGAACGTCAGAGTCCCTCTAACTAGCAACGCACAATTCCGGGTGGCCCCCGGTGAGTCGACACCCAACTCAAAAGCCGGCCGCGCTCTCGAATCGGCCTCTACCGTCTGTCGCAGGTTTGGATACCCGGTTAATCACACATGGGACACCGGGTCCTCAGCTGAACAAGGTGGGCCAGCAAGGGAACTATGTCCTCACTGGTCCGGGTTGGTTGGAAAACAGTTGGGGTACCACCAACACACACACGTTGCAAATGTAAATCAGCTCGGGCCACCACTAGAATCGTATGAAGCTAGGTAGGTAAGACAAGGGGACCCCATAGAATCCCACACACGATTAGGCACGCTCGTCAAGAAACACAATACCCGGAACTCGGGACCTAGGCGACTCAAATGGAACAAAACACCTGGCGGGAACAACCTGGTCTCCCATCTTTTGTCAAGTATAAATTTAACATCATAATTATAATAAATATCAACCAACTTCTTTAAGTAACATGATATCCCAAACCAAGCAATAGGGTAAGCAGCAAGTTTTCCTACTCATACTAAGCAATGGTCGAGCAGCGGTAACTTAGCAATACAAAGTTTTGCTGGGATGTGGGGATCATGGCTGTTTGGTTTTTTGAAGGTGGCTTACTCAAAGTGGATAGGATCAAACAAACGTTCTAGGCTACAACTAAGCAGGTAGGAAGAAAGGTATCAAGTAATGGTATAAATCTTCCCCTTGCCTGGGTAATCGGTCGTCGAAGCAGACGCAGCAGGGTCCTCGGGCTCGGTGTCGGAAACCTCCACGTAAGTCTCCTCGGCGGTCTCAGGTGCTAACGTAAGGTACCGGCAAGAAAAGGCACACAAGTAAGTAACGGGTACCATGCACAGGCAAGGATGATATGAGCAAGTTTAATTTGATATGCTGTGACCCTATCTAGTCAATTTAAATGAAGGGGGTGACGACACATCAACAACTTCATATGCAACTTATTTACGTGAAGATGGCTTTGGTCCTAGCCCTATTTTTGGTGTAAGTAGCAGGTCAACATGGCATGAACAACAAATGCATATAACTTAAATAAAACAACGTGAAAAGTATTCATCGATTCCGGAGACGGAGTAGTGTCGGTGAAATTGACACAAGGAAGGTGCAACAATAGTTGGAAACCAGCCACTTGCATAGGTCAATATGTTAGGGGCTGACTTGGAAGAAAGATGATTGGAGATGACATGAAACAAGCTTGAAAGGACTGATGATCGTCATTTCAAAATGTACCGAAGTTGAAATGATGCAAGAAGAAAGACAGATGATTCTGGATCAGGTGGTCACACCTTGTTCACATGAGTTGCCCAAAACTTCATGGGAACATCACCAATGCATTCCTTTCAGAAAACTACCCCAAACCCATATATAATATGGTACCAGTTGAGTTTGCAAACACAGTTGCAGTTTCAGCTGGGGTTTCAGGGGGCTGAGTGTAAAAATTACACTACATGCATTTGAAAAAGGTTCACATGGCTAAACCATTATCAGCATGCAATTCCTGGTGAAAAACTACCCAAGATTCATATATGGAATGGCCAAATTTGATTTTGGATAAAACTTGATCAAACAAAAGAAAAAGGAGGGGCTACAATGCAAAATTACCACACTCAAATTTTTGAAGGGGCCAAAAGCAAAATGGACCTCACCATTGAGATCAGTGGGGGAAGCTACCCCAAAAACATATATGGGATGACCTAGGATGAATTGGAAATCCAAATCAGATTTGAATTTGAATTCAAATTAGATTTTTGAATTAAACAGAAAAGAAAAAAAAACAAAAAGAAGCCAAGCACTTAAAAGGAAAAAAGGGGGGGCATTCTTCCTCCCGCGGGGCTCGAACCCACGCCGCAGCCCTGGCTGCCCTGCTCGGTCACCACTACACCAGCAACACGACTTCGAACAAAAGCCAAGCACTAGAGAAGAAGTACTTCACTTCCGCGATAACTGAACTTTGAACACTTGACAACCCGGTTCAAAAGCTGACGCAGGCGGGCAACTTCCGGCGATCATTGTGGCTGCTGCTGTGTTCCGGGACTTCAACAGCGAGGCGTTAGAGCTGGACGGGACCACCACGGTTCCATTTCCACTCTTGGTTGCAGCAGGGGGTCGTCGACGGCGTCGTGCACCTCGCCTGAACTCCACGGCGGCAAAACTGTCACACGGGGTTCAGACCCACATCACTACGGCACTGGCACGCGCAAAGGCATCGCCTTGGCTGCCACACACGCGTGCTGCGCGTTCCTGGAGCACGGGAGAACATGTCCCGGATGGCCATACTACCGCATCAGCCACGAAGACACGCCGGCGACCTCTACAGCGGGGAGAACCGCACAAAACTACGCGCGAGGACGAGCGCTACTGGACTACTCGTTACGGGCACGGGGCAGGTCGAAGCTCACCTTGGGGTGTTTGAAGACGACCTCGCGCACGTCGGGGAAGGAGAGGATGAGGGGCTCGGCGACGGGGAAGAAAGAGCTCGCGGCGGACGTTGACGACGCGGAGGCGACCCACTAGCTCCTGCTCGTCCTACGCAACAGGGAAGGGCAGTTGAGACACAGGAGACGGCGAGGACGAGCGCGCGGCCAACGAGGAGGTACGGCGGCGAAGAATTGCGGTCCTCACCGGCGGGAACAGGGGAGCTCCATGGCGTCGAAACCGGCGGCGGCGGAGAAAAAATTGGAGGGGGGAAACGGGACCTAGGGTTCCCGGAGGCGCTCCCCACGCACTTATATGGAGGGGGAAGGTCTCGCTGGCGTCGGGGCTCCACCCGTCGCCGTGGAAGCTCGCTGAGAGAGAGGAGAGGGGAAAAGCGCTGTCTCCACGCTGGAAAGGTGAGGAAGAAGGAGCTTACCCCTTCGCCATGGGCCAGGCCGAGGGGAAAACGGGCCCAGGTGGGCTGGGCTGGAGGAAAAGGAGAGAAAAACAAAAGAAAACCCCTCTTGGCCCCTTTCTCCATTTAATAAAACAGAATAAGCCTCAGGGTTATTTCTGGATTAAATACAAGTAAAAAAAATACATAAAAATATGTATAATTAACCTTGCATTATTCCTCAATTTGCAAAAATGCTTTGGGCATTTTTTTAACAAAACAATTGTGAGCTCATTTTGAATTCAAAATCACTTTGAACTAGAGCCCATATTTTTGATGATGGCAAAAATAATTTGAGGATTTTAAAACCCTTGCCATAACAAAAGAAATGGCTAGGCCAAGTTTGGGGTCAAGGAGAGCAAGCATGCAGCAAAGAAAAATCCTCCAACACCCTTCTTGAACCACTTTGAAATCAAACTCAACCAAACCAGATGGGCTCCAATCCCAATGCAAATTTAAATCACCACATGAAATTACAATCTTTAGCATCATGCCAAGTTACAAGGTCAACAGACAAAGTACAATCTCATGGTGACTTCTTATTATTGCAAATGGGCTGTTACAACACTCCCCCACCAACACAGGATCTCGTCCCGAGATCTAAGCCTGAAACAACTCAGTATACTCAGAACGGAGATGATCTTCACGCTCCCACGTTGCTTCCTTCTCCGAATGATGTGCCCACTGGACTTTCATGAACTTGACGGTCTTTTTAAGCGTCTTGCGCTCGGACGTCTCAAGGACACGGACTGGACGCTCTGAGTAGGAAAGGTCCGCACTCAGCTGTATCTCGCCCAAGTCAACAGCCTGCTCTGGCTGCTTGAAGCACTGCTTTAGCTGGGACACATGGAACACGTCATGCACCATAGACAGACTCTCTGGAAGATCGAGCCGAAAGGAAAGAGGTCCTCTAGTCTCAAGGATGCGGAAAGGTCCGACAAATCTTGGAGCGAGCTTTCCTTTGATGCCAAAGCGGTGAGTTCCCCTCAATGGAGACACTCTCGGGTACGCCCAATTACCAACCTGAAATGCCACACCACGGTGCCTTTTGTCATAGTAGGCCTTCTGCCTAGACTGTGCTGCCTTTAGGTGCTCTCGGACAATCTTCACTCTGTCCTCTGCCTCTTGGATCACATCTGGACCGAACAGCTGCCTCTCACCTGTCTCGGACCAGTTCAAAGGTGTCCTGCACTTGCGGCCATACAAGACTTCAAACGGCGCTGCCTGCAGACTTGCCTGATAGCTGTTGTTGTAAGAGAACTCAGCATACGGCAAGCACTCTTCCCACTTCATGCCAAACGAGATGACACATGCCCGAAGCATGTCCTCGAGGATTTGGTTCACGCGCTCGACTTGCCCACTTGTCTGAGGGTGATAAGTGGTACTGAACAACACTGTCGTACCAATCGCCTTTTGAAAGGCCTGCCAGAACTTAGAGGTGAAAAGGCTGCCTCTATCTGAACTGATCTTCTTGGGAATGCCATGCAAAGATACAACTCTTGCGGTGTACAAATCCGCCAACTGAGCTGCTGAAATGGAGTCCTTCACTGGAAAGAAGTGGGCAACCTTGGAAAGATTGTCGATGACAACAAAGATGGCATTGTTCTTCTTCTGCGACAAGGGGAAGCCTGTGATGAAATCCATCTCTATGTGATCCCATTTCCACTCCGGAATCTCAAGTGGCTGAAGCAACCCTGCAGGCTTCTGGTGCTGTGCCTTCACTCTCCTGCACACATCACACTGAGACACATAACGGGCAACATCCCGCTTCATACGAGTCCACCAAAAGTTTTGCTTGAGATCTTGATACATCTTCGTACTGCCAGGGTGTATAGACAGCTTTGAGTCATGGGCTTCCATCATGATGACCTCTCTAAGATCTCCTTCCTTGGGAAAAACAACTCGCTCTTCGAACAACACGGTGCCGTCATTATGCACTAAAAAGCAACCGTACTTCGGAACTGAGGCGGCAACACCCTGTTTGATCTTCTAAATCATTGAGCTGCCAGACTGAGCTTCACGAATCTTCTCACGGAAAGTGGGCTCTACCACAAGGTTGGCAAGATAGCCTGCTAGAACTAGCTCGAGATTGAGCCTCCGAAAGGACTCACACAAATCAGGGTGGATCTTCTGCACCTGGATATTATTGCAATCGCCCATGCGGCTTAGCGCATCAGCTATGACATTGGCCTTCCCAGGCGTGTACTGAATATCAACTGTGTACTCAGTAATGGTTTCGAGCCATCTTCTTTGCCTCAAGTTCATATTTGGCTGAGTGAACAAGTACTTCAGACTCTTGTGGTCCGTGAACACATCCACCTTCCTCCCTAAGAGGAGGTGTCGCCAAGTGACCAAAGCGTGCACAACTGCTGCAAGCTCCAAGTCGTGCGTGGGGTAATTCCTCTCACTTGTCTTCAACTGCCGTGAGGTATAAGCCACAATATTCCTGCCTTGCATCAAAACTCCTCCCAGACCTTGCAAAGAAGCATCACAAAACACCTGAAAAGGCTGCGACTCATCTGGCGGTGTGAGAATTGGAGCTGTGGTCAGCTTCTCTTTCAACTCCTCGAAGGCTGACTGGCAAGCTGGTGACCAAGTGTACCGCTTGTCCTTGCACAACAATTCAGTCATTGGCTTGGCTATTTTGGAGAAATTCTGAACAAACCTCCTGCAATAGCTGGCGAGGCCGAGAAAACTCCTTAGCTGCTTCACGTTCTTCGGCGGAGCCCACTCTTGAATAGTGCGGACTCGCTCTGGGTCAACAGCAATTCCCTCAGCGGAGATGAAATGGCCCAGAAAATTGACCTTGTCCAGCCAAAACTCACACTTGGAGAACTTGGCGTAATATCGGTGCTCTCTTAACTTCTGCAGCACCAAGCGCAAATGTTCCTCATGCTCAGCCTCTGACTTGGAATAGACAAGAATGTCGTCGAGGTAGAGGATCACAAACACATCAAGCCAATCTTGGAACAAATAGTTCATAGCTCTCATGAACGTCGGAGGGGCATTTGAGAACCCAAAAGTCATGACTGTGAATTCATACAGCCCATAACGGGTGCTGAACGCGGTCTTGGGAATATCCTCTTCACGAACACGGATTTGGTGATACCCCATCCTCAAGTCAAGCTTGGAAAACACCTTAGCCCCATTTAACTGCTCAAACAGATCATTGATGCGGGGTAAAGGGTACTTGTTCTTGATGGTCTTCTTGTTGATACCGCGATAGTCCTGGACCAAGCGGCTAGTCCCATCCTTCTTCTGGACAAACAACGCTGGTGCACCCCAAGGGGAAGTGCTCGCGCGGATAAAACCGCCTGCCTCCAACTCTGTCAACTGCTTCTTGAGCTCAATCAACTCCTTCGAACACATCTTGTACGGATGCCGAGAAATCGGCTGGGTACCAGGCTCTAGCTCAATAACGAACTCAATAGCTCGAACTGGGGGAATTCCTGGCAACTCCTCCGGAAAGACGTCTGGGAACTCACAGACAACTCTGACCTCTTCGAGAAAAGGCACAACTCCTGCGTTCAACGCGTACAACTGTGCTGGTCCTGTCATAGAGCCACAAGTGTACAAGACCTCTGCGCCTGAATCATGTGTCAACTTGACAGATCTGGTCGGACAATCAATATTGGCCTTGTGCTGCACAAGCCAATCCATGCCCAAAATGACATCAATGTCGGAACGAGGCAAGACAATCAGGGATGCTGAGAAGATAACGCCCTGGATACTGATCTCTACATCTGGAACTGTCCAGGAAGAAGTGAACCTTGAACCGGGAGTGACAACTGAGAGCTTGCTCGCAAGCTGGTCACGTGGAAGATCAATTCTCGACGCAAAAGACTGAGACATGAAAGAATGGAAGCTCCGGAATCGAACAAAACTGTCGCGGGAACTGAACACACAAGCAACCTACCAAGAACGATCTCTGAAGACTGCTGAGAATCTGTGAGCATCACGTTGTTCACACGAACTGCACGTGGCTGAGCCTTCACCATCACGGTGCTCGGAGTAGAGCGAGGTGGAGGCGGTGGAAGCCGAGAAAAGCGCGGGCCGGTGCAGTTGGGAGACGTGTGCCCTGGCTCTCTGCACTTGTAGAAAATCACGCCCGGCCTGGGCTGCTGCTGCGGCTTGGGTGGCCTCGCGTGTGGTGGTGTAGAGCGAGGCCCCTGCTGAACTGGGACGGGAGGGCGGGAAAAAGTGCGGACAACTGCCCCCCTCTGCTGGTACTGCTGCCTCTGCGGTGGTGCCTCTGTAACCCAAGTCTTTGCTTTCTTGTGGATCATCACTGCGGAACTGTGCTCACGCTGGCGCTTCTTGTCTGCATCCCACTCTGCTCTGGCTGACTCCTGGCGGATAGCCTGATCCACGAACTGTGAGAATAGTGTGGGACTGCACTGAGTGAGCGCGTACTTGATCTCTGTGCTGAGACCTCCATGGAACCTCGCAATCTTCTTAGCCTCTGTGCTGACCTCCTCTGGAGCGTACCTGGCTAGCCTGACGAAGGCCAGGTTGTACTCCTGGACTGACCTGTCGCCCTGTCTCAGAGCCAAGAACTCCTCACGCTTCCTGTCCATCAGGCCACTCGGAATATGCGCTGCTCTGAAGTCTGCGACGAAGTCTGCCCACGTGATGATAGCATCGCCCCTGTTGGCCTTGTAGGTATCGTACCAGCTGGCTGCTGGACCCTGAAGCTGGAAGGAGGCGAAGGTGACGTAGTCGACATGTCTGACGATGTTAGCATTGAAGTGCTTCTTGATTTCTGCGATCCAGTCATCCGCCTCCAGCGGGTCTCGAGCCTCGGAGAACCTGGGGGGGTTGATCGCGAGGAACTGCTGCAGTGTGGTGTACAGTGGTCGATCACTGCTCTCGGCATTCTGGCTCTGCAGCATCTATAGGATCGCAGTTGTGCCCTGAGCCACTGCGGCTACAGCCTCCCCAAGGATAGGGTTCTCTGGCGGCGGCATGTTCGCTCTTGGCATCCTGTATGCAGGAACACTTGTGAGAACATGGTTGAAACATTGAAGTAACCAGAAGATAAAGCAATGTTGACAACAAAACTTTCTCACGAGGTATGAGAAAGCCGAAGGCTGAAATTCCACCAAGGTTAACCCGGAAAGTCGAAAGCTAGGTGCTACTGGAATCCCCAAACCAAGATCATCCGAATCCAAGATAATAATCTGCTAGCGAGCACACAACAATATATACGAGCGGTTGGAAACCTGAACAATGAGACATCTGCCCTGAGCGGCCCGCCATCACGGTCGTCCATAGGGGAAAAGACACCACATCCATATTACCATAGGATGTCCGCCAATCATGTATGGCCGTTTCACCTGGGGTACGCCGTAAGCGAGGTAGAGCAGTCAACCCCAAGTGGCGGCTCAGTGGTCTCAAAGACGCCAACACATCTCGTCGCTAGCAAAAAATTATAGAGGAATCGGAGCCTCATGTAAACGAGAACCTAGATTGTTTTTGAAAGGGGATAAGTTGCAGAGAAAAACAAAGTTTCAATTCCTCACGGAAAAGGGGTGGGAGGGTGGGGTAAGAAGAAAAAGAAAGAGTTCCTACTCTCCGATTTTTCCTTAGTAACTACAAAATAGTTTCTAGACTCAACTTCGGCCAGTAAGGGGTCCTACAGTCAGTCCTGCTCTGATACCAAGTTGTAAGGCCCCCGATGCGGTGCTAACTCGAGTTAGTCGCTTTCGCATCCCGCTCAAGTTAGTAGCGCATAAAGAGCCACCGACTCGCGACACTCGCACTCGTGTCGCTGCCGGATTCTCAACAACAAGTATAAGAACAAGAACTTTAACTAAGACATAAATATAAGGTCCAAGGCATGCATCGCCATTGGATAATTTTTACATCATCTCAGAGGTCCGTAGAACCAACAGTACATCATGCGACAAGCGGAAGACAAGCACGACCGAGTACGGTCAAAAACCAAATTGCCCTAGAGAGGGCTGCACATAAAGGGTCCACCCACGGATCGTCGAAACCAAACTGTAGAATCTACTGAACGAGGTCGAACTCATCGTCATCCTCCGGGGGCACCTCCACGAAGTATCATCCAGAGCTCTGGTCAAGAAAGTACTCCACTGCAGCGGCCGATCAGGCAAAACAGTAAAAGCACAAAAGTAAAACGGGGTGAGATTATATCATTACAGGATAACTGACTTCCTATGGTAAGACAAAGTAAAGGTAAAGGTTGCAGCCGCACTAGCATTTATGGTGGCTATCGTTCTATTAGAGTAGAGGTAAGATCCAAGAATAGCACGTGACATCGTGTCATAAGTCTTCTATCCACCTACTTACGTCAATCATAACACAACCTGTATCTTCTCTCGGTCCCCCTGGACGAAGAAAAGCAACCAAGGCACTCACACGGTAGGCAAGTTTTAATTATAGTTCAGATTGATGTTATTCTATGAACAAGGAGTAGGTCTCAAGTCGTCCATAACCGCGGACACGGCTTTTCGAAAAGATTTAACCCTGCAGGGGTGTACCAACTGCCCATCATAGGCTTCGCATGTACGCCCGGTTTCCACTTGGCTAGGTAAACGCCTGAAACTCCGGAACGTCAGAGTCCCTCTAACTAGCAATGCACAATTCCGGGTGGCCCCCGGTGAGTCGACACCCAAATCAAAAGCCGGCCGCGCTCTCGAATCGGCCTCTACCGTCTGTCGCAGGTTTGGATACCCGGTTAATCACACATGGGACACCGGGTCCTCAGCTGAACAAGGTGGGCCAGCAAGGGAACTATGTGCTCACTGGTCCGGGTTGGTTGGAAAACAGTTGGGGTACCACCAACACACACACGTTGCAAATGTAAATCAGCTCGGGCCACCACTAGAATCATATGAAGCTAGGTAGGTAAGACTAGGGGACCCCATAGAATCCCACACACGATTAGGCACGCTCGTCAAGAAACACAATACCCGGAACTCGGGACCTAGGCGACTCAAATGGAACAAAACACCTGGCGGGAACAGCCTGGTCTCCCATCTTTTGTCAAGTATAAATTTAACATCATAATTATAATAAATATCAACCAGCTTATTTAAGTAACATGATATCCCAAACCAAGCAATAGGGTAAGCAGCAAGTTTTCCTACTCATACTAAGCAATGGCCGAGCAGCGGTAACTTAGCAATACAAAGTTTTACTGGGATGTGGGGATCATGGCTGTTTGGTTTTTTGAAGGTGGCTTACTCAAAGTGGATAGGATCAAACAAACGTTCTAGGCTACAACTAAGCAGGTAGGCAGAAAGGTATCAAGTAATGGTATAAATCTTCCCCTTGCCTGGGTAATCGGTCGTCGAAGCAGACGCAGCAGGGTCCTCGGGCTCGGTGTCGGAAACCTCCACGTAAGTCTCCTCGGCGGTCTCAGGTGCTAACGTAAGGTACCGGCAAGAAAAGGCACACAAGTAAGTAACGGGTACCATGCACAGGCAAGGATGATATGAGCAAGTTTAATTTGACATGATGTGACCCTATCTAGTCAATTTAAATGAAGGGGGTGACGACACGTCAACAACTTCATATGCAACTTATTTACGTGACGATGGCTTTGGTCCTAGCCCTATTTTTGGTGTAAGTAGCAGGTCAACATGGCATGAACAACAAATGCATATAACTTAAATAAAACAACGTGAAAAGTATTCATCGATTTCGGAGACGGAGTAGTGTCAGTGAAATTGACACAAGGAAGGTGCAACAATAGTTGGAAACCAGCCACTTGCATAGGTCAATATGTTAGGGGCTGACTTGGAAGAAAGATGATTGGAGATGACATGAAACAAGCTTGAAAGGACTGATGATCGTCATTTCAAAATGTACCGAAGTTGAAATGATGCAAGAAGAAAGACAGATGATTCTGGATCAGGTGGTCACACCTTGTTCACATGAGTTGCCCAAAACTTCATGGGAACATCACCAATGCATTCCTTTCAGAAAACTACCCCAAACCCATATATAATATGGTACCAGTTGAGTTTGCAAACACAGTTGCAGTTTCAGCTGGGGTTTCAGGGGGCTGAGTGTAAAAGTTACACTACATGCATTTGAAAAGAATAAAAAAAATCAAAAAGAAAAAGAAAAGGAAAACAGGCTCAGTCTCTCCTGGGCTGGCCTCGGGCAATCCAGCCCAGCTGAACCCAGCAGGTCACGGTGGCCTGAGCCACTGACCAGGCTGGCCCAGTGGTCAGCCTCTCACTTAAAAGGAAAAAAGGGGGGGCATTCTGCCTCCCGCGGGGCTCGAACCCACGCCGCAACCCTGGCTGCCCTGCTCGGTCACCACTACACCAGCAACACGACTTCGAACAGAATCCAAGCACTAGAGAAGAAGTACTTCACTTCCGCGATAACTGAACTTTGAACACTTGACAACCCGGTTCAGAAGCTGACGCAGGAGGGAAACTTCCGGCGATCATTGTGGCTGCTGCTGTGTTCCGGGAGTTCAGCAGCGAGGCGTTAGAGCTGTACGGGACCACCACGGTTCCATTTCCACTCTTTGTTGCAGCAGGGGCTCGTCGACGGCGTCGTGCACCTCGCTTGAACTCCACGGCGGCAAAACTGTCACACGGGGTTCAGACCCGCATCACTACGACACTGGCACGCGCAAAGGCATCGCCTTGGCTGCCACACGCGCGTGCTGCGCGTTCCTGGAGCACGGGAGGACATGTCCCGGACGGCCATACTACCGCATCAGCCACGAAGACATGCCGGCGACCTCTACAGCGGGGAGAACCGCACAAAACTACGCGCGAGGACGAGCGCTACTGGACTACTCGTTACGGGCACGGGGCAGGTCGACGCTCACCTTGGGGTGTTTGAAGACGACCTCGCGCATGTCGGGTAAGGAGAGGACGAGGGGGTCGGCGACGGGGAAGAAGGAGCTCGCAGCGGACGTTGACGACACGGAGGCGACCCACTAGCTCCTGCTCGTCCTACGCAACAGGGAAGGGCAGTTGAGACACAGGAGACAGCGAGGACGAGCGCGCGGCCAACGAGGAGATACGGCGGCGAAGAATTGCGGTCCTCACCGGCGGGAACAGGGGAGCTCCATGGCATCGAAACCGGCGGCGGCGGAGAAAAAATTGGAGGGGGGAAACGGGACCTAGGGTTCCCGGAGGCGCTCCCCATGCACTTATATGGAGGGGTAAGGTCTCGCTGGCGTCGGGGCTCCACCCGTCGCCGTGGCAGCGCGTTGAGAGAGAGGAGAGGGGAAAAGCGCTGTCTCCACGCTGGAAAGGTGAGGAAGAAGGAGCTTACCCCTTCGCCATGGGCCAGGCTGAGGGGAAAACGGGCCTAGGTGGGCTGGGCTGGAGGAAAAGGAGAGAAAAACAAAAGAAAACCCCTCTTGGCCCCATTCTCCATTTAATAAAAAAGAATAAGCCTCAGGGTTATTTCTGGATTAAATACAAGTAAAAAAAATACATAAAAATATGTATAATTAACATTGCATTATTCCTCAATTTGCAAAAATGGCTTGGGCATTTTTTTAACAACAAAATTGTGAGCTCATTTTGAATTCAAAATTACTTTGAACTAGAGCCCATATTTTTGATGATGGAAAAAATAATTTGAGGATTTTAAAACCCTTGCCAAAACAAAAGAAATGGCTAGGCCAAGTTTGGGGTCAAGGAGAGCAAGCATGCAGCAAAGAAAAATCCTCCGACACCCTTCTTGAACCACTTTGAAATCAAACTCAACCAAACCAGATGGGCTCCAATCCCAATGCAAATTTAAATCACCACATGAAATTACAATCTTTAGCATCATGCCAAGTTACAAGGTCAACAGACAAAGTACAATCTCATGGTGACTTCTTATTATTGCAAATGGGCTGTTACAACACTCCCCCACCAACACAGGATCTCGTCCCGAGATCTAAGCCTGAAACAACTCAGGATACTCAGGATGACTCAAAATCCCAGACGGGATATGTGTTCATGTTGAATGGCAGCACAATATTAGCTAGAGGTGCGGCAAGCAGTCAGTCGTCGCCCAATCTTCAATGGAGTTGGAGTATATTGCCTCTTGCGAAGCGTCAAATGAAGTGCTGATGCTAGCGAGGAAGTAATAGCTCTCACCCTTCGTTGGTTACCCCAAGTGGAAGGTTGACATGTAGCGTAGAGGCAAATTAACTTGGAAAAGATGCCAAGGTTTAAGTCAGTCCAGTAGGACTCCAAGATCGACAAGTAGGTGGTTCGGCAAGTGAGGCGCGGTTTACTCAAAATCAATTGCTTAGCCTGGACCTGCACACCCACATATAACTTTGCTCCCAATGAAGTTTAGAGAGGTGGTCAATCTCTCCGGCCTTGTTGTTTACAAAGTATTAAACGCAAGGGTAGATAGTAGTGATAATTGCAACGAAAAGTGAAGGCGGTAAATAAAGTGGAGGTGTAAACAGTGGTGGTGATATGGATCGGGGTCCCATGATGTTCACTAGTGATGTCTCTCTCCCAAAAGACGATAAACAGCTAAGCTGGGTGAAAAAATTACAGCTGGGCAATTGTCAGAATTATAAACACACCGCAATGCTAATTATGCTCCTTGAAACTAAAGAGGCTCAAAAGTATGGGCAGTATGCCAAGACAAGTAGACCAAAATCCATCTGCATCTACTTCTACTCATCCACCTTGAGATATCTATCCAGAACATCTTTCTGGAATTAAGTTGCGAGCCCCAATCAAAGTGTAAACTCAAAGCAACAGAAAATTGCATTAACATTATATGCGTAAGGTAAACAATCCTTGCAACCGCGGTTACAAGCACCGTTGTTTTCTCCCTGGTGGCAACAACACATCCCCTAGTCTCTTGTTCCTGTCACTCAAGCTAGACATCGGGGGGCATGAACCCACAATCATGCACAACGCTCCCTCTTGGAGTCACTATCTACTACTTGGCCAAAGCAATAAAAAGCAATGGAGAACATGCAAGAATTACTCAAGAACCAAATATAAAAGGTAAACCAAATATATAACTCATCACGATCTGAACATAATCTCGTAATCCATCGGATCCCATCAAACACAGCATAGCAACAGTAGGAAAAATACATAGGTGCCTTGATCATGTAGGGAAGCTCACAAGGTCTAAACATTGAAGAACAAGGGTGGAGAGAAGACATCACATAGCTACTGTTCATGGACCCATGGTCCAAGGTAGACTACTCATGACACATCCGGGAGGCATCCATGGTGGTGGAGAGGTCCCCGGAGGTCAATCCTCCCTCCGGCAGGGTGCCGGGAAGAGGTCTTCTGGCGCTCCCGATCTTGGAAGCGTTGTAGCGGCGGAACAGAGAAGTAATTCGCGATGCGGGATCCTCCCCGAGGGTTTCACCGACGAGTGGTAAAAATAGGCCGAAGGGGGCACCAGAGGTGGGGCCCACCTCCCAAGCGCCCTGGTGGCGCGTCCAGGGGTGGGGCTGTGCCACCTGGCCACCTGGGAGGGGGTGGCCCCCCTCCGGCTCTCCTTCGGTGGCTCCAGAAGCTTCCTTGACGATGATTTTTATTCTGATTTTTCCGTAAAAGATTTTTATATTGGGGAAAATCACTACAACTAAAGACATCAGCAGACAGGGACTTGCACTGGGTGCACTAAGTTAGTAGGTTAGTCCAAATATGTGTAAAATGATATAAAATGTAGCAAAACATGTAGAAATGTCACATAGAAGTGCAAGGAACAAGCAGAAAGTATAGATACGTTTGGGACGTATCAACATCCCCAAGCTTAATTCCTGATCGTCCTCGAGTAGGTAAATGATAACACGGATAATTTATGTGGTGACATTCTAACACACACATATAAGAACTTCAAAGTAAAGCAAGTAAGATATGCAATTCAAGTCAAGATAATACAAGGGAAGATTCTTAGTATTAATTGAAGCAAAGCATAAACATAAAGGTGCAAGAGCTCTCGATGTCCGTGACTCGAATGTCTCTAAATGGTGTTTGCGTGCGAGAAATGGAGATGGGATTAGATATATATAGAGTTTTAATTGAGAACTCAATCTACTAAAGTTTCACACTTGGTCTCCTTCGAGATCTTATTTTGACTCATCCCCAGACCACTAGTCAGGTACAAGTCAAATTGATCCTCTCCCTTTCGACTTTGAGCACTCATGCAATGGATGAGAGCGAGCAAGATATGTTAGCACTTAGGATGGCAAAGAGAGAGATGATGGGTAAGGAAGACAAAAATGTGTGAAAGGCTCACCTCAATAAGGACAATCATAGGCGAGAGAAGGCAAATGATAGATATGATGTGAGGAGTAGGGATTGCCATGCAACGGATGCACATATGAGCTAAGGTAAGCTCTCCAATGGAACTAGTGGGGGTGCATCCAACTTTCTTGCTCATGAAGACCTAGAGATCAGTTGAGGAGGGTCGTCCTTGTAATATGCAAGCCAAGTTCTATAGTGTAAGGGTCCCCACATAGTTATGCATGAATGATAATCTCTATGGAGTACAAATATAGCAATGGAGTACAAGTGTGGATATTTAAAAAGGAATAGTAGTGTTGCCCCTTCTCTCGTTTTTATTTATTTTCTCTTTTTTCTATTTTTGTATTTTTGTGGCCTCTTTGGCTCTTTCTATTTATCTCTCATTTGTCCTCTTTGGGATCTTTTGATTTTTCCTCTTTGGGATATTTTCCTCACTTAAGGGCAACACTCTATATTTAACAAGAAAATAAAAGATCTTCACACTTTACAAGAAGTACTCAAACTTAAAGAAAGATGAAAACTATCATGATGTATGCAAATGTATGCCTCTGCAAGTGTAGTTGGATATGCAATGATACTAGCGCGTCATGTAGCAATAATAAGGGCAAAGCCCAACTATCATGCAGTGTAACATCCCAAAATTTTCTGAATTTTGGAATGTTAATAAAATTAAATAGATAATGATTGTTTGCTTGATGTGTTTGATTTTCTTTGGGATTTAAAACTTTTGGAGTTTATTGAATATTAAAAAGAGAGGGAATAAAAGGACTTTCCCTAATATTCATAATTGATGTTTTGGAATTTATTATTTAAAACAAAACCAACAAAACAAAATGAGAGAAGGTAATATGACTCCTTCAACATATTAAAAGGTTGGAAATTTTTTAAAATCATTATTGGAATTCTTTTGAATATTCAAAACATTTTCAACCCAAGGAAATTCATTTGAGAGGATATAAAATGACTTATCCCTTTTTTAATGAAGTTGGAAAATATTTAGAATATTACTTTAAAGTTTTTAAAATTTACTATGAGTATTATAAATAAACTTTTTAGGGATTTTATAATGCTAAGAGAGTTTTTATTTCATTGAAATGATTTATCAAATACTCCTATTTTAAAAGTGTTGAAAAAAGTATTCCAATGGGATATTTTTATTTTACCAAATTATTTATTGGAGTAACACTTTTAAAATTTATATTTTATTATTTAGAAATGGTTTGTTAATGCTTTTGATCAAATAAAAATATTTTAAATAATTTATTGGATTTTATTTGATTTATGAAAAGTCTTTTATATTTAAATAAAGTATTTAGAAAATGTTTTTATTTTTTATTTTCCGTTTTGGAAAATGTATTCATTTCATAATTTTCTTTGTATTATTTGATGAATTTAGAATTTTATTTCATATTTTTCGGAGTTACGGTTGATTTTATTTTATTGTTTGAAGTTACGGTTTTAAAGAAAAAGAAAAACTCGTAGCCCGGCCCATTAGCTGATTTCCGCCCATGAGTGAATTTTGAGCCCGAGTAGGATCCGAACTGTTTTTTTTTCTTTTCTATTTTCTTTGGCTATATAAGTATTTTTAGAAAATTTCTTTTATTTTTAAAACCCTAGAGCGGGTCCCGCCGCCGCCGCCACGTCGCTGACCCCGCCGCCACGTCACCGTCGCCGCAGCCGTCGGAACCTCGCCGGAATACTCGCCGCCCGCGCCGCCCCCTGCTGACCGAGCCGAACGCCGCCGCCCGGACCTCCCCGCACCGCCGCCCCGGCTGGAAGCCACGGCCGCCGCCACTTCCGGGCCGCCTTGGGTGACGCCACGGCTGCCGCCCCGCCGTCGCCCGACCCGAGGCCGGCCGCCTCCGCCGCTCGCGCCACCGGCTGTGCCGGGCGTCCACACGCCGCACGCCCACGGCCCCGTGCGCCGCCCCCTGCTGAACGGCGCCGCCGCCTCCTAAGCCGTCGGTCGCCGCTCGTCGGTGCCGCCCTGCCCTCGCCAGACCACCGAGCCGCCTCGCCGGAGTTTCCCTCGCCGGAGTACCGAGTTCAGATCTGGGCAAGGACCCGATCGCTTTTTTCGAATTATTTTTATTCGCGAACTAGTCCTTTTGGGCAGAAAACACCTGTCACGGTACTCGCAATATCTCCTTCACCGTAAGTCGGATCGCGGTGAATCTTTTTTCTACAATTTCGTATTGCTCTGTACTTTAGCATGGAATAAAGTGTTTCACACTTTGCACACTTTTTAATTTGAATTTATTTCAAATTCAAATTCATATTCCGGTGGCCGTATCTTTTAAACCGTTGATCCTAATCGAGTGATTCTTTTTTGCGTTGGATCACTCATTCCATATAATTTCTGTTTATATCAAGTGTACACACAAATTCACAAGTTTGTTGAGCTGTTTAAATTCAAATTCAATTCAAATTTGCACTTGCTATGACCTGCGTTGTAGTATTCCGTTTCACGTGATTCTTTTTGCATATTGAATCATATGAGACATCCTATCGGCAATATCCACACACCATTCATATTTTTATGATCTTTACCTTGATTTCATAATGCCTTGATCATAATCTTGTATCGAAAATTATTTATCCGTTGACTCTCTCGAGGTCACTTCCACCGATCACCTTCGAGCACATCGACACCTTTGCACTTCAAAGCTTTTGTTTTGTTTCAAAAAAAACCTTTGTGTTTGTTTTGTTGATCTTTGTTTGTCTCGTTGTGATGTGATTGCTTATTCGAGTTCCTTAGTTGCGATAGATTTGCTTGGAGTGTGACGAGTAGAGTTGACTGGACCGTGATAGCAAAGAACCTCACCGAAGGGAAAAGGAAAGTTACACTTTGACCATACCTCAACCTATATTTTCTATTATGCATGTAGCAAATATCACCTTATGCATGTGTAGGAAGTTTTATATTATTATTGCTGCAAACCTGGTAGGGTAGCCACATGATCTTATCCTGTTTGCTTAGAGAACTTAGCACGTGCTTGCTATATATATTTGCTATGCTTGTAGACGGGGATTGGTTTGAGTTTTCATTGAGCTATGTGAGGATTTAATGATTTGACTAGCAACCTTAAATATAATTCACCTCTGGACGGGCAGGGAGTGCTTCCTGGGGGCTCGTGCCTTATCCAAGGGTGAGACCAGGTTGTACCCCTAATGGTTGGTTTTGGTGGTTAACAGCACGTCACGGTGCTACCCTCTGAACGTAAGTGGGCGCCGTCCAGGCTCAAAAAGATCAGACATACTTGGTGACTAGGAGCTTCCATGTACAGCCGCTGGCCATATGGGCTCTGGCTTAGTTGAGTACGATGTAGGAAGCCTCTCCCGTGCAAAGCTACCAGAGGTAGATGGGATAGGTGGTACCGGCTTGCCGTTGGGTGTAGGTGACCTCTTCTGAAAGACTTCGTCTCAATCTTCGGGTTGAGTCCAGCGGGGAAAGTGTACTAACCTCTGCAGAGTAAAAACTAATCATGATTAGCCGTGTCCCCGGTTATGGACATCCTTGAGCTACTAGACATTACTGTTACTGGAGGATCTTGACAGATGAATCACCTTAATAAACTTGAGTGGGCAAGATTTAATAAAGGGTGTGGATTGAGACTGGTGTGCCCAGTTCAATCTTAAGTAGTAAGTTAAATTAAAATTTTGACTAGGTAGATTGGGAAAAATCAGGTTTCTGCAAAACAAAACCATAAGCCTTTGCTTTGACTTACCCTTCATGTAGATGTGGGTCTGTTATATATACTTTTTCGTGTGACTTGCCGTACAAATCAGATGTACTGACCCGTGTTCGGGTTGTAACCTTCGGTGTTGCAGGATTTATAAGCCACGAGTAGGTGATGCGATGTAGGGTTACGATGTCTATACTCAACTTGCTGGTGGAGTTGATGGACGCCACGAAGCTCTTTATTGTTTTTCCGCTGTATTCTATTTGTAAGCTAGCCTTGAGCTATGCAGGTATGCTTTATTGTAATACTGGATCTTCGATGTAATATATGTGACATGTGGTTTATTATTGATATTACATCATGTACTGTGTGTGCTAGCTATTGATCCAGGGACTAGCACAGAATGCACAGAGGCTCCGGTTTGTGAGGAACCGGGTCGTTACATGCAGCTCCTCGATCAAGCAAAAGCATGTATGACATGAAGATCAAGTCATGAGATGGTGGATGTTGCATGGTAATGTATCTCAGAAAGTATATGGAAATGCCTTGATAGGTAGGTATGGTGGCTGTTTTGAGGAAGATATAAGGAGGTTTATGATGACAGAGCGTATCATGCCAAGGTTTTGGATGCAGCGGTGAAGTATGTAACAAGTCTCTAGGTGAGAAAGGGCAATGCTCGGTACTGAAGAGGCTAGCAAAATATGGGAACGTGGAAGTGCCAACAATCGAATACTCGCATTAGTTCGAATAACTCATGCACTTATTATGGGTAACTCTCTATCTAATCAAGGGGTTCACAAAGATATCAGTACCCCGAGGAGGAGTGTATGGGGGTTTGGTTATCCTTGCGCATCCTCGACCCATGGTACGTGAGGGTACTCTATATATTCCAACCCCTCCAGAGGTTAGCGATCCATCTAGTAGCTAGAGTTCTCAACTAATTTTTGTAGTTTTTGAAAATAAGCACAGATTGCCCAAAATATTACACCTATCACTAATAGGCTCAAGCTCTTGGCACCTTGATGTCCAAACATTACTCTAATCAATACCTCAAAACTATTGCATGTTACTACTACACCTGTAATAACAACCTTAATTACCTACTAATGCAAGACACACAACTCAGTGAAACAAACCATATCTCTAAAAAAGATAAAAATGAAGACTCAAGAGAGTTCCTAGAACATCCTAAACAAAAGCTTTTAAAAAGATAAGCATGAAACTAAGAGCTAAGCATGACAACAACTATGAAAAGATAAAGAACACACACAAAAAGAAAGATAAGCATGCTAGCCTATGTTGTGTTCTACGGTGGAGTGATACGTCCAAAACGTATCTATAATTTCTGCTTGCTCCATGCTTCTTTTGTGTGATATTTCTATGATATTGATGCACTTCCATACACTTTGGATCATATTTGGACTAACATACTAACACAGTGCACCCCGGTGCCAGTTCCTGTTTTCTGCTATTTTTGTATTTCAGATTTTCCCATTACTTAAAGTGCCTGAAAAATTCCGGGAAAATATAGGAAAAATCAGCGTACAGGAAGCTTTGGGAAGAGCCCAAGTGGGGCCAGAGGGGAGCCAGGGGTGGCCCAGGCGGCCACCTGGCGCGGCCACCCCCTAGGCCGCGCCAAGGGGGCGCCTGGGGCCCCTGGTCCACCTCTGGCTGCCCCCTTCGCCTATATATCCCTCTCGTCCTGAAACCCTCGAGGACAGAACCCTTTTTTGCGATCTCTCCTCTGTTCCGCTGCCGTCGCGCTTCCAAGATCTGGAGCACCAGGAGCCCTCTTCTCGGCACCCTGCCGGAGGGAGGAACCACCTCCGGGAGCTTCTACACCACCATGGATACTTCCCGGATGAACCATGATTAGTCCACCTTGGATCATGGGTCCATGATCATTAGATATGTGATGTTCTGCTCCCCTCTTTGTTCTTCATGGTTTAGACCTCTTGAGCTGCCCTACATGATCGAGGCACATATGTAATCTTTCTGCTGTTGCTATGCTGAGTTTGCTGGGATTTGATGGATTATGAGACTATGTTCAGATTGTGTTTGAGTAATATATTTGATTCACCTCTTTTATATTTATGTTCTTGAGTAATTCTTGCATGTTCTCCGTTGTTGTTTATTGCTTTGGCCAAGTAGTAGGTAGTGACTCCAAGAGGGAGCGTTATGCATGATTGTGGGTTCATACCCCCTGATGACTAGCTTGAGTGACAGAAACATGAGTCTAGGGGATGTGTTGTTGCCACAAGGAAGAAAAACAACGGTGCTTGTACTTGCGGGTGCAAGGATTTTTACTTTACTCAAAGTTCTTTAATGCAATAGTCTGTTTCTTTGAGTTTACACTTTGGGTGGGATTCGCAACTTAATACCAGCGAGATGTTCTGGATAGATATCTCAAGGTGGATGGTTAGTAGGTAGATGCAGATGGATTTCGGTCTACTTGTCTTGGCGTACCGCCCATGCTTTTGAGCCTCTTCCTTTCTTTATAGCATAGTTAGCATTGGTTTGCGCACATAATCATGTCAATTTCCTAGCTATAATTTGTTTACCTCGCATGGCAATTTTATCGTCTTTTGGGAGAGAGACATCACTAGTGAACATCATGGGACCCCGGTCCATATTTCCACCACTGTTTACACCCGCTATTTTTTCTTCTTTATTTCCTTTTCTGTTGCTATTGCTATCACTATTATCCCGTGTGTTTGATCCTTTGTGAACAACTAGGCCGGAGGGATTGACAACCTCTCTGTACTCGTTGGGAGCAAAGTTATCTGTCGTGTGTGCAGGTCCACGTCAACCGCCTAATTGCTGGCGCCGTTGGCACCTTCCTGTCGTTGTCGGAGTCCTACTGGAGAGAAACCTTGGTATCTTCACCGAGGGAAATTTGTTGATGTCTACATCTCAACCTTCCACTTTGGGTAACCAACGAGGGGCGAGAAGCCATCGAAGCTAATTTCTGGCGCCATTGCCGGGGACTCCACTCTTCAAGATAGGGGAGTTGCACACTATCTTTTATCTTTGCTTTTTAGTCTTGTTAGTTTACCTTTCAGTTTTTGCTTTGGTGTCCCTTATCAAAAATAAAAAAAATAGTTACCTTGCTTGGTGCTGCTATGGGTTCCACCGAGAACAACAAGTTGTGTGACTTCACTAGTCATAATAGCAGTGACTTTATCTGCACTCCTATTGCTCCACCTGCCACTTCAGCACCTTCTTATGAGATTAAACCTGCTTTGTTGAACCTTGTTATGAAAGATCAATTCTCCGGTGCTGGAGATGATGCCGCTTTGCACTTAAATAATTTTGTTGAGCTCTGTGATATGAAAAAGTACAAAGAAGTAGATGGTGATATCATTAAGCTTAAGCTTTTTCCTTTCTCCTTGAGAGGAGGAGCTAAAATCTGGTTTCAATCCTTGCCTAGGAATAGCATAGATTCTTGGGATAAGTGCAAGGATGCTTTTATTGGGAAGTACTACCCCCCAGCTAAGATTATCCAATTGAGGAGTAATATTATGAATTTTAAGCAATTGGATAATGAGCATGTTACCCAAGCTTGGGAACGCATGAAATCTCTTGTTAAGAATTGTCCTACACATGGTTTGACTACTCGGATGGTTATCCAAACTTTTTATGCAGGCTTGAACTTTACCTCGCGGAACTTGCTAGATTCGGCCGCGGGAGGAACCTTTATGTAAACAACGCTTGGTACTGCCACAAAACTACTCGATGAGATGATGACCAACTATTCCCAATGGCACACCGAAAGAGCTCCAACAGGTAGGAAGGTAAACTCTGTCGAGGATATCTCCTCCCTAAATCAAAAAGTTGACTTGATTATGTCTCTACTTACCAAGCAATCTCCTATAGATCCTCATGATGTTCCTTTAAATTCTTTGATTGCTTAAGATCAAGTAGATGTGGACTTTATCTCTAGAAACAACTTCAATAACGATGCTTATAGGAGTAATTTTGGTAGCAATCCTAGACCGTTCCACTCCAACAACTATGGGAACAACAACACTTATCCTAGCACCAAGAACTCCACTTCTGAACTAGAAAGTATGCTTAAAGACTTCATCACTACCCAAAAAGCCTTCAACAAGAGTGTAGAGGAAAAACTAGACAAATTAGATAATCTCTCGTCGAAAGTAGACAATTTAGCCCATGAAGTAGAATTGCTTAAAATTATAACTTCTCCTCTTGAGGAGAGGAAGGTCACTCCTATGAACGCTATTCAAGTGGAAATTAATGAAAACATTAGGATGATGGCTAAACTTAAAGCTATCAAACAAGTGAGCCTAAAGGACACCACTACCACTTTACTTGATAGTAGTGACCTTGATTTTGATAATTGCACCCTTTTTGAAGTTAATCGTTTCCTTCACAAGATGTCTAGAGATCCCCACACTAGCACACTTAATCTTGCCTTCACGGAGCATATCACTAATGCTCTCATTAAAGCTAGGGAGGAGAATCTTAGGGTAGAAGCCTCCATACCTAGGAAGCTATAAGATGGTTGGGATCCTATGATTAAAATTAAGTTGAATAACTTCTCTTTCTATGCTTTATGTGATGTTGGAGCTAGTACCTCCGTTATGCCCAAAAGAATGTATGATATGTTTGAATTGAAACCTTTTGATCCTTGTTCTTTTGGTGTTCGTCTTGTCGATTCTTCCGTAAAGAAAACTTTGGGGAAAATCGATGATGTTCTTATCATTGTCAATGACAATTATGTTCCCGTTGATTTTACTATTATGAACATTGAATGTGAACCATCTTGTCCAATTATTTTGGGACACCCTTTTCTTCGCACCGTTGGTGCTGTCATTGATATGAAAGAGGCAAATTCAAATTCCAATTCCCTCTCAATAATGGGATGGAACTTTTCCCTAGGAAAAATATTAAGTTGCCTTTTGAGTCCGTCACACGGGCTAGTTATTTTCTTGATAAGACTTGATCTTTTTCTTTAAGACTAGCTAATGGCTTTAAAGAAGCGCTTTCGGGAGGCAGCCCGCAACGAATTTAGGTTTTTTTTATGTTCTTGATGATTGTTACTACTGTAGCAACATCATTGTATCTTTACTTTTTAAGCTTTGTGCCAATTATAGCCTCATATGACAAGGGAAGTGAAAGTTGTGACATGTTGTCCAGAAAACAGATTCTGTCCTCGTGACGGGAAAAATCCTAGAAAATTACTAGTTCATCCTTTTGAGCTGAATTTTTTACACAACGTGCTCTATAAAATCACGGAACTTTCGTATGTTCTGAGTTTTTTATTTGAGTTGCAGAAGTATCCCTAAAAAATTATTTACTACCTGCTGGTCTGTTTTTCACAGATTCTGTCCTATTTTGCCTTTTCTTCGTTTTGCAAACCTTAAGCTTGTTTTTTCTTTGCAAAACCTTTTTGGCGATCTTGAGAAACTGTAGCTCCACCCCCTAGGCCGCGCCAGGGGGGCGCCTGGGGCCCCTGGTCCACCTCTAGCTGCCCCCCTTCGCCTATATATCCCTCTCGTCCCGAAACCCTCCAGGATAGAACACTTTTTCGCGATCTCTCCTCTGTTCCGCCGCCGCCTCGCTTCCAAGGTAGGGAGCACCAGGAGCCCTCTTCCCGGCACCCTGCCGGAGGGAGGAACCACCTCCGGGAGCTTCTCCACCACCATCGATACTTCCCGGATGAACCGTGAGTAGTCCACCTTGGACCATGGGTCCATGATCAGTAGCTACATGATGTTGTCCTCCCCTCTTTGTTCTTCATGGTTTAGGCCTCGTGAGCTTCCCTACAAGATCGAGGCACATATGTAATCATTCTGCTGTTGCTATGCTTAGTTTGCTGGGATCTGATGGATTATGAGACTATCTTCAGATTGTGTTTGATTAATATATTTGATTCACCTCTTTTATATTTATGTTCTTGAGTAATTCTTGCATGTTCTCCATTGTTGTTTATTGCTTTGGCCAAGTAGTAGGTAGTGACTCCAAGAGGGAGCGTTATGCATGATTGTGGGTTCATGCCCCCTGATGACTAGCTTGAGTGACAGAAACATGAGTCTAGGGGATGTGTTGTTGCCACAAGGGAGAAAACAATAGTGCTTGTACTTGCGGGTGCAAGGATTTTTTACTTTATGCAAAGTTCTTTAATGCAGTTGTCTGTTGCTTTGAGTTTACACTTTGGGTGGGATTCGCAAATTAATACCAGCAAGATGTTCTGGATAGATATCTCAAGGTGGATGATTAGTAGGTAGATGCAGATGGATTTCGGTCTAATTGTCTTGGCGTACCGCCCATGCTTTTGAGCCTCTTCCTTTCTTTATAGCATAGTTAGCATTGGTTTACGCACATAATCCTGTCAATTGCCCAGTTGTAATTTGTTTACCTCGCATGGCTATTTTATCGTCTTTTGGGAGAGAGACATCACTAGTGAACATCATGGGACCCCGGTCCATATTTCCACCACTGTTTACACCCGCAATTTATTTTCTGCTTTATTTCCTTTTCTGTTTCTATTGCTATCACTATTATCCCATGTGTTTGATCCTTTGTGAACAACAAGGCCGGAGGGATTGACAACCTCTCTGTACTCGTTGGGAGCAAAGTTATCTGTTGTATGTGCAGGTCCACGTCAACCTCCTAATTGTTGGCGCCGTTGTCACCTTCCTGTCGTTGTCGGAGTCCTACTGGAGACAAACCTTGGTATCTTCACCGAGGGAAATTTGCTGATGTCTACATCTCAACCTTCCACTTTGGGTAACCAACGAGGGGCGAGAAGCCATCATGGAGTGGAGCGTGTTTCTCTCCCAAACAATGAAGGCTAGGATCCAACTTATTATGAGCAGCAAAAGAACTAAAACAAACTAAAAATAAAAGAGCGGGACGCGCCAAGTCTAGCACATAACATATGAAGCGATAATAATATAGCATGGATAAGGACGAACAGATGATTGTTGATGGAGAAAGGGACTCACGGGGGCATCCCCAAGCTTAGATTCTTGAGTCTCCTTGGATATTTCTTGGGGTTTCATGGGGGCATCCCCAAGCTTGAGCGCTTGACACTCCCTAATCTTCTTTCATCATCTTCCTTCGCATACTTCAAAACTCCCTTCATACGAAACTCATCATAAGCTGATTAGAGTGATTAGTACCCATGATAAAATAATTTTTCTCTACCGTTAATAAAAATATTCTTGAAGAGCTACTGTTTCTCAAGATTGCCAAAAAGGTTTTGCAAAGAAAAATCAAGCTTAAGGATTGTAAAACGAAGGACACGCAAAATGTGGCAGAATCTGTGAAAAACAGACTGGCAGGTAGTAAATAATTTTTTTGGGGTACTTCTGCAACTCAAATCAAAAAACTCAGAATTGATGCATGTAAGATAATTGTATGGAGCATGATGTCAAAAAAATTCATATCAAAAAGATGATTTGGTGATTGTAGCCGAATTTTTTCGTCAAGGGGACAGAATCTGTTTCTGGAAAGCATGTCACAACTTTTGAACTTCCTTGCAATCGGAGGCTAAAACATAGCACAAAGCTTGAAAATAAAGATACAATGATGTTGCTACAGTAGTAACAAACATCAAGACCACTAAACTGAAAATAAAAACATCTTGGGTTGCCTCCCAACAAGCGCTTTCTTTTATGCCTTTTAGCTAGGCATGATACAAGAAAATCAAGTTTTATCAATATCAAAAGAATAGCTTGCTCCTGTAACGGACTCATAAGGTAACTTGATTTTATTTCGAGGGAAGTGTTCCATTACATTTTTTAGGGGGAACTGAAATCTAATGGTCCCCACTTTCATGTCAATGGTAGCACCAATGGTGCGAAGAAAAGTATGTCCCAAAATAATTGGACATGAAGGATCACATTCAATGTCCATAACAAGAAAATCAACGGGAACATAGTTATCATTGACAATAATAAGCATATCATCAATCCTTCCTAAAGGTTACTTTATGGAAGAATCAACCAGTCAAACACCAAAAGAACAAGTATCAAACGAGTTTAAATTAAGCATATCATACATTCTTCTGGGCATAACGAAGGCACTAGCTCCAACATCACATAAAGCATAGCAAGAGAAGTTATATAATTTGATTTTGACTATGGGATCCCAACCATATTCTAGCTTCCTAGGGATGGAAGCCTCAAGCTTGAGCTTCTACTCCCTATCTTTGATAAGAGCATTGGTAATATGCTCAGTAAAGGCAATGTTAAGTGTGCTAGTGTGGGGGTCTTTAGCCATTCTTTTTAAAAAGGTGATAACTTCTGAGAGACTACAATTGTAAAAATCAAGATCACTACCATTAATTAAAGTGGTGGTGATGTAATCTAATCTCATAGTTTTGGTAGCCTCTAGATTGATAGGAACTTCTTGTTCTAAAGTTGAGGTATTAGCATCACCATTAATAGGTCCAGTGGGACTAGGGATGTGTTGGGTGCTAAAAGTTTTGAGATCCTCAACATGCATAATGGAGATAGTAGTGTTTGTAGGAAGGCTCTTAATTATATCTTCCTCTTACTTTTATCTAGCCCATCTATCCTTAAGTTTGGCTAGCATTCTAATATTCTCATTAATTTGGACTTGGATAGCATTCATGGGTGTGGTTTTCCTCTCCTCAAGGGGAGAAGTTATAATCTTAAGTAACTCTACCTCATGAGCTATATTGTCTAGCTTCGAAGAGAGGCTATCTAGTTTTTGTAATTTATCTTCTACACTCTTGTTGAAGGCTTTTTGAGAAGTAATAAAGTCCTTAAGCATGCTCTCTGTTTCAGAAGTGGAGTTTTTGGCGCTAGGATAAGTCTTGTTGTTCCCATAGTTGTTGGATGGGAACGGTCTAGGATTGCTACCAAAATTACTCCTATAAGCATTATTATTAAAATTGTTCCTAGAAATAAAATTAATATCAACATGCTCTTGAGACACCAAAGAATTAAAAGGAACATCATGAGGATCAATAGGAGCTTGCTTAGTAAGTAAAGACATGATCAAGTCAACTTTTTCATTTAGGGAGGAGATTTCCTCAACAGAGTTTACCTTCCTAACTATTGGAGCTCTTTCGGTGTGCCATTGAGAATAGTTTGCCATCATCTCATCCAATAGCTTTATGGCAGAACCAAGTGTAGTTAACATAAAAGTTCCTCCCGTGGCCGAGTCTAACAGATTTCTCGAGGTAATGTTCAAGATTGCATAAAAAGTTTGGATAACCATCCAAGTAGTCAAACCATTTGTAGGGAAATTCTTAACAATAGATTTCATGCGTTCCCAAGCTTGGGAAATGTGTTCATTATCCAATTGCTTAAAATTCATAATATTTCTCCTCAATTGGATAATTTTACCAGGTGGGTAGTACTTCCCAATAAAAGCATCCTTGCACTTATCCCAAGAATCTATGATATTCCTAGGCAAGGATTGAAACCAAATTTTAGCTCGTCCTCTCAAGGAGAAAGGAAAAAATCTTAAGCTTAAAAATATCACCTTCTACTTCTTTATACTTTTGCATATCATATAGTTCAACAAAATTATTCAAGTGTAAAGCAGCAACATCTCCAGCACCAGAGAATTATTCTATCATAACAAGATTTAGTAAAGCATGTTTAATTTCATAAGAAGATGCTGAAGTGGCAGGTGTAGCACTAGGAGTGCAGATAAAGTCATTGTTGTTGTGACTAGTGAAGTGACACAACTTAGTGTTTTCAGTGGAACCCATAATAGCAGCAGCAAGAAAGAACAAGATAAACATTTTTTTGTTTTTGTGGTTTTTTATAAAGGATACTAAGATAAAAACGATAAAGTATACTAACAAGACTAAAAAGAAAAGGTAAAGATAGTGTGCAACTCCCCTATCTTCAAGAGTGGAGTCCCCGGCAACGGCGCCAGAAATTGCTTGATGCTAGCGAGGAAGTAATACTCTCGCCCTTTGTTGGTTACCGCAAGTGGAAGGTTGAGATGTAGCATAGCGGAAAATTTCCCTTGGCAAAGATGCAAAGGTTTAAGTCAGTCCAGTAGGACTCCAAGATTGAAGAGTAGGTGGTTCGGCAAGTGAGGCGCCGTTTACACAATATCACTTTCTTAGCCTGGACCTGCACACACACAGATAACTTTGCTCCCAACGAAGTTCAAAGAGGTTGTTAATCTCTCCGGCCTTGTTGTTTACAAAGGATTAAACGCAAGGGTACAGAGTAGTGATAATTGGAACGGAAAGTAAAAGCGATAAATAAAGTGGAGGTTTAAACGGTGGTGGTGATATGGACCGGGGTCCCATGATGTTCACTAGTGATGTCTCTCTCCCAAAAGACGATAAACAACTAAGTTGGGTGAATAAATTACAGCTAGGCAATTGAAAGAATTATAAACACACCGCAATGCTAATTATGCTACTTGAAAGTTAAGAGGCTCAAAAGTATGGGCAATACACCAAGACAAGCAGACCGAAATCCATCTGCATCTACTTCTAATCATCCACCTTGAGATATCTATCCAAAACGTCTCGCTGGTATTAAGTTGTGAGCCACACCCATAGTGTAAACTCAAAGCAACAGACAATTGCATTAACAATCTATGCGTAAGGTAAACAATCCTTGCAACCGCGGTTACAAGCACTGTTGCTTTCTCCCTGGTGGCAATAGCACATCCCCTAGTCTCATGTTTCTGTCACTCAAGTGAGACATCGGGGGGCTTGAACCCACAATCATGCATAACGCTCCCTCTTGGAGTGTCTATCTACTACTTGGCCAAATCAATAAAAAGCAACGGAGAACATGCAAGAATTACTCAAGAACAAAATATAAAAGGTAAACCAAATATATAACTCATCACAATCTGAACATAATCTCATAATCCATCAGATCTCAGCAAACACAGCATAGCAACAGCAGGAAAATTTCATAGGTGCCTTGATCATGTAGGGAAGCTCACAAGGTCTAAACATTGAAGAACAAGGGTGGATAGAAGACATCACATAGCTACTGGACATGGACCCATGGTCCAAGGTAGACTACTCACAGCACATCCGGGAGGAGTCCATGGTCGTGAGAGGTCCCCGATGGTCAATCCTCCCTCCGTCAGGGTGCCGGGAAGAGGTCTTCTCGCGCTCCCGATCTTGGAAGCACTGTGGCGGCGGAACAGATAAGTAATTTGCGACACGGGATCCTCCTCGAGGGTTTCTGCGATGAGGGGTAACAATAGGCCGAAGGGGGCAACAAAGGTGTGGCCCACCTCCCTGCCGCCCTGGTGGCGCGGTCAGTGGTGGGGTCGCCCCACCTGGCCGCCTGGGAGGGGGTGTCCCCCCTCCGGCTCTCCTTCGGTGGCTCCGAAAGCTTCCTTGACGCTGATTTTTATTCTGATTTTTCCGGAATTTTTCTAGCATTGGGGAAAAATCACTTCAACTAAAGACATCAGCAAACAGGAACTGGCACTGGGTGCACTGAGTTAGTAGGTTAGTCCTAATATGTGTAAAATGATACAAAAGTGTAGCTAAACATGTAGCAATGTCACATAAAAGTGCAAGGAACAAGAAAAAATTATAAATATGTTTGGGACGTATCAAACGCATTGGCTGAAGAAGTTCGTGATCGAGCTTGGTGTATTCCCTAGTTGCACTGACCCCGTTGGCATTTATTGCGACGATACGGGTGCCATTGCTAATGCGAAGGAACCAACAACTCACTCTACAGCCAACCACATTCTCCGACGTTTCCATGTGACACTGGACTACGTCAAGGATGGTCATACTAGGACTCACAAGATACATATGGATCTGAACGCAACAGACCCAATGACTAAACCTCTTCCACGGGGCAAGTTTAAACAACACCAAGATACTATAGGTGTTAGATACATACCTGATGTAAACTAGTGTAATTTGTACTCTAGTGCAAGTGGGAGACTGTTGGATATGTGCCCTAGAGGCAAATTAATAAAGATATTTGTCACATATTCATTTTGTTCATAATACGTTTTATTCTATGCTAGAACTGTATACTTGGAAACACTATACACATGTAGTATATAAACACCCAATCCCTAGTCAAACTCAGGTACACTAGCTCATTGGGCAATCGATGACTTTGTCCTTAGACCGTGGTGATCATACGTAATTACTGTCTACCAGGGTACTTTAACATGCATCCACCGCCTCACTGAAATATGGTCATAAAGGTGTATCTTAGGTATTCCGAAGTAGACACGTTAATGAGTATGCCAATAGATCAAAACCCGATTTGTCAGTCCATGTGACGGATAGGTACTGTGGGCCCACTCAGTGATATTGCATCAACCGCTTCCAAGCAAGTGACTAGGTCACAAGAGATGTAATAGACACGGACGATTAAACTTGTTTGTGGATAACGAGATGTGAACTAGGTATAAGGATATCGACGATCAAACCCCGGACAAACAAAGTACCACAGGACAAAGGGATCAAGTCTTATCGTTAATGGTTACCAACATCGATGAAGTTCATTCGATGGAAGCGCAGGGGCTATCAAGGATTGTAACCATGTCCAACTGATTAGTCATTTATCAAGAGAGTGTCTTGATCATGTTTTTTGTTTCCCGGACCGTAGGGTGTCACACTTAAGGGTAATCGATGCATTAGGATAGATTCGGGGATCATCGATGAAATAGGAGAGAGCACCGAAATTGTTTCGGGAATTGCCGGAAGTTGTTCCAAATATTTCGGAAGGTTCAAAATAAAGTTTAATTATATTTAATAATTTTTATTATTTAATTGACAGAATTAAATATTAAAATATATTTAAAATAATAAGTAAATTGGAAAAAAGGCAAATGGGCCACATGGTTCACATGGGGCCCATTAGGGGAAGGAGGGGGTTCCCCCTTGGTCCATGCGCCAAGGGTGGGGCCCATCCCCCCTATGGCCGGCGCACCTTCCCCTCTTGGAAGTTTAGTCCCACATGGGTGAGGGGAGGAGGATGTCACCCCCCCTTAGCCTATATAAGGAGGGGTACACCCCCCCTTTTCCAATCATCAAGTTTTGTTCTTCTCTCTCTTTCTCCTACATCGAGAGGACTCCCCTTGTTTGGAGTTTGCACCTGGTTGGGAGTTCTCCACCAAAGCACGTCGTCGCTCTGCCAGAGCCGGGATCTGAATGTGTTTTCTTTCCGATGCTCGCTTGGTTCGGGGCCCGGAGGGAACATCGGTTGCACCGTACGTGTGTAATATCCTTGAGGCACTACACCTGTGGTGCTACTTCATCGCCGGAGGTCGCCTGGAGTCTCCATCGCCGGTGGTCTTCTACACGACAGGGAGGTCATAGGATCAGAGTCTACACTAACCACATTCGTAAACGTTTCCCTCTTTCGGTCTTTAGAGGTATGAACACTGATTCCCTCCATTACATTACATCGCCATAGCATACATCTTGGGTTCGGGTTTCGTAGGTAGGAAATTTTAATTGTTTTCTGCCCCGTTCCCCAACAAAAAGTAGGTGGTCAAACTAGCAATGCGTCGTGTGAATAGAAATTACTCACTTGACCTGGACCTGCACACAAAAGCAAATAACATTGCTCCCAACGAGTTCAGAGAGGTTGTCAATCTCTACGGCCTTGTCATTTACAAAGGATCAGAATACGAGCGGGAATAATGATGGTGATTGCAACGAAAGGGTAATAAAAGCAGTAAATTGTAGTGGTGTAAACTTATGGTGGAAATATGGATCGGGGTCCCATGATCTTCTCAATTGATGTCTCTCTCCCAAAAGACGATAAGTAACTATGATGTGTGAACAAATTATAGCTGGGCAATTGACAGAATTATAAACGCACCGCAATGCTAATTATGCTACAAGAAAGCTAGAGGCTTGATCGTATGGGTAGTAGGCCAAGACAAGCAGTGCGTTTATTCAACAACATCTACTTACTAATCATCCACCTTGAGATATCTATCCAGAACATCTCGCTGGTATTAAGTTGTGAACCCCAGCCAAACTGTAGGATCAAAGCAACATACAACTGCATTAAGACGCTTTGCGTAAGGTAAACAATCCTTGCAACCGTAGTTACAAGCACCATTGTTTTATCCCTAGTGGCATCAACACAACCCCTAGTCGCATGTTTCTGTCACTCAAGCTAGACATCGGGGGGCATGAACCCACAATCAAGCATAACGCTCCGTCTTGGAGTTACTTGGCCAAAGCAATAAAAAGCAACAGAGAACATGCAACAATTACTCAAGAACTAAAACATAAAAGGTAAACCAAATATATTACTCATCACAATCTAAACATAATCTCATAATCCATCGGATCCCAACAAACACGACATAGCAACACAGAAACTAATACGTAGGTGCCTTGATTATGTAGGGTAGATAAGAAGGTCTAAGAATTGAGGCACAATATTGGAGAGAAAACATCAAATAGCTACTGGTCATGGACCTATGGTCCAAGGTGGACTACTCACGGCACATGTGGGGAGTTCTCATGGTGGTGGAGAAGCTCCCGGAGATCAATCCTCCCTCCGGTAGGGTGCCGGGACAGGGTCTTCTAGTGATCCCGATCTCGGCTTCGCGGCGGTGTTAGAACAGTGGGGAAAATCGCGTAATGGAGGGCCTCCCGAGGGTTTTTGGAACATGAGGTAAATATAGGACGAAGGGGGGCATCGGGGGAGGACCTACCTCACTAGGCGGGTCCCTGACACGTCCTCCCCCCTGGCCACACTACCTGGCCGCCTTGGAGGCGTGGCCACCCTCTGGCCGCCCTTCGGGCTTCTGGAGTCTTCTTCTGCGCTGATTTTTTATATATATTTTTTGGATTTTTTCGAGCACTTTAAATATGGGCAAATACCTACAATGCACGGAAAACAACAGACAAAAACTGGCACTGGGCACTGAGTTAGTTGGTTAGTCCAAATATGTTACGTCCCAAACGTATCTATAATTTCTGCTTGTTCCATACTTATATGGATGATATTGCTATGTTGTTTGCTACATTTTCATACATTTTTCAACATATTTGGATTAACCTACTAAATCAGTGCCCAAGTGCCAGTTTCTGTCTGCTGTTGTCTATGCATTGCAGGTATTTACCAATATTTAAAGTGCTCGGACAATTCCACAAAAAATATATAAAAAATCAGCGCAGAAGAAGACTCCAGAAGCCCGAAGGGGGAAGGAGGGGAGCCACCCCCTCCCAGGCATCCAGGAGGGAAGCCGCGCCAGGGGCCCGCCTGGAGGGGTGGGACCTCCCCTGGTGCCCTCCTTCGGCCTATATTTAGCCCCCGTTCCGAAAACCCACGGGAGGCACTCTGTATCGCGATTTTCACCAATGTTCCACCGCCGCCACGATCCCGAGATCGGGATCGCCAGAAGACCCTGTCCCGGCACCCTGCCGGAGGGAGGATTGATCTCTGGGGTCTCCTCCACCACCATGAGCGCTTCCCGGATGTGCCGTGAGTAGTCCACCTTGGACCATGGGTCCATGACCAGTAGCTATGTGATGTCTTCTCTCCAATCTTGTGCTTCAATTCTTACCCCTTGTGAGCTTCCCTACATGATCAAGGCATCTATGTATTAGTTTATGTATTGCTATGATGTGTTTGCTGGGATCCGATGGATTATGAGATTATGTTTAGATTATGATGAGTTATATATTTGTTTCTCCTTTTATATATTTGTTCTTGAGTAATTCTTGCATGTTCTTTGTTGCTTTTTATTGCTTTGGCCAAGTATTAGATTGGAACTCCAAGAGGGAGCGTTATGCATGATTGTGGGTTCATGCCCCCCGATGTCTAGCTTGAGTGACAGAAACATGAGACTAGGGGATGTGTTGTTGCCAACAGGGAGAAAACAACGGTGCTTGTAACTGCGGTTGCAAGGATTGTTTACCTTACGCATAGTAGTTTACTGCAGTTGTCTTTTGCTTTGAGTTTACACTTTGGGTATGGCTCGCAACATAATACCAGCGAGATGTTCTGGATAGATATCTCATGGTGGATGATTAGTGAGTAGATGTTGATGAATAAACGGTATACTTGTCTTGGTGTACTGCCCATACGATTGAGCCTCTAACTTTCTTGTAGCATGATTAGCATTGCGGTGCGTTTATAATTCTGTTAATTGCCTAGCTGTAATTTGTTCACCCATCATAGTTGTTTTATCGTGTTTTGGGAGAGAGACATCAGTAGTGAACATCATGGGACTCTGATGGCTTCTCCCCCTCGTTTGTTACCCCAAGTGGAAGGTTAAGAAGTAGATAGCAGCAAATTTCCCACCGGTGAAGATACCAAAGTTATCAATCCAGTAGGACTACAAGTGCAACAAGTAGGTGACAACGGCGCCAGAAATTACTTGATGGAGTGTTGACGTGGACCTGCACAGATCAATAAATAACTTTGCTCCCAAAGAGTTCAGAGAGGTTGGCAATCTCTCCGGCCTTGTTGTTTACAAAGTATGAAAACACAAGAGGAAAATAGTAGTGGTGATTGCAACGGAAAGGAAATAAAAGCAGTAAATGGTTTAGGTGCAAGCAATGGTGGAAATATAGAACGGGGTCCCATGATGTTCACTAGTGATGTCTCTCTCCCAAAAGACGATAAAACAATTATGTTGGGTGAACAAATTACAGCTAGACCGCAATGCTAATTATGCTACAAGAAATTTGAGGCTCAATTGTATGGGCAGTACGCCAAGACAATTAGACCGTTTATTCATCAGCGTCTACTCACTAATCATCCACCTTGAAATATCTATCCAGATCATATCGTTGGTATTAAGTTGTGAGCCCCACCGAAAGTGTAAACTCAAAGCAACAGACAACTTCATTAACAAACTATGCGTAAGGTAAACAATCTTTGCAACCGCAGTTACAAGCACCGTTGTTTTCTACCTAGTGGAAACAACACATCCCCTAGTCTCACGTTTCTGTTACTCAAGTCAGACATCGGGGGGACATGAACCGACAATCATGCATAACGCTCCCTCTTGGAGTTCCAGTCTACTACTAGGCCAAAGCAATAAAATGCAATGAAGAACATGCAAGAGTTGCTCAAGAACAAATATATAAAAGGAGAACCAAATATATAACTCATCACAATCTGAACATAATCTCATAATCCAACCGATCCCAGGAAACACAGCATAGCAACACAGAAACTATTACATAGATGCCTTGATCACAAGGGCTAAGAATTGAAGCACAAGATTGGAGAGAAGACATCACATAGCTACTGGTCATAAACCCATGGTCCAAGGGGGACTACTCACGGCATATCCGAGAAGCGCTCATGGTGGTGGAGAAGCTCCCTGAGATCGATCCTCCCTCCGGCAGGGTGCCAGGACAAGGTCTTCTGGCGATCCCGATCTCGGGATCGCGATGGCGACGAAACAATGGTGATATTCTTGATATGGAGTGCCTCCTGAGGGTTTACAAAACGGGGGATAAATATAGGCTAAAGGAGGGCTCGAGGGGAAGTCCCACCCCTCAGGGAGGCCTCCTGGCGCGGCCTAGGTTGGGGTCGCGCCACCTGGCCTCTTGGAGGGGGTGGACCCCCTCTGGCCCCCCTTCGGGCGTTTGGAGTCTTCTGGAACGTAGATTTTTTTTATATTTTTTATGGAATTTTCTGAGCACTGTAAATATGGGTATAAACCTGCAATGCACGGATATCAGGAGACATAAACTGGCACTGGGTGCACTGGATTAGTAGGTTAATCCAAATATGTTGAAAAAGGTATGAAGGTGTAGCAAAACACATAGCCATATCACCCATATAAGCATGGAACAAGTAGAAATGATAGATACGTTTGAGACGTACCAGACCCCGGTCCATATTTCCACCATTGTTTACACCTCAATCATTTACTGCTTTTATTTCCTTTCTGTTGCAATCACCACCACTATTTCCACCTGTGTTTTTGATCCTTTGTAAATAACAAGACCGGAGAGATTGAGAACCTCTCTTTACTCGTTGGGAGCAAAGTTATTTGCTTTTGTGTGCAGGTCCAGGTCAAGTGAGTAACTAATCTCAAACGGCGCCTTACTTGTTTGAGCACCTACTCGTAGTACTTGGAGTCCTACTGGTCGATTCAACCTTGGTATCTTCACCGAGGGAAACTTGCTGCTGTCTACTTCTTAACCTTCCACTTGGGGTAACCAACGAGGGGCGAGAAGCCATCAGCATGCTACGCCATATGGAATCGTGTCGACTTCATCTTGTAGGGCCTATATGCAGCACAAAATAGGAGAATGGAGAATTCCCTCAGGAATAAGTGGCAGGCGAAGCGTGAGACCAGATATTGTTGGTAGATCTGTTTATGTTCTGGTCCGACGAGACATGATGGTGGCTTCCTAGCCTTCTTCCTAGAATTTTGTAAGACTTACCTAAGTTCTATACTTCCTGGGTTCATTTCGTCTAGTTTTCCAAGTCTATAGCTAAACTTGTTTGATTTCTTTATATGAAATCTGAATTGCTCAACATAAAAGATCTGTTTATGTTCTGAAATTTTCTATTGTCGTACTGATCTTATCTTATTTCAGTTAAATTAAATATGTGTTACTTAATCTATCATCACTCGTCAGATGAATCATGTGAAATGATGGGATTACCTTCAGAGATGTTTGCAAACACTCATAGAAATTAACTGAATTGCTTTTGAAAATATAAAGTTGATAGAACTTTTTGAAATATTACAAGACTGTAAATTCGAAAATGCATAAGATATTCAACATTAGTACCAAGTAATAAGACATTACAGCAAACGATTCAACAAGCCAAGAAATATTGCAATGAAACAGTTCTTATTCTACATCACTATCATAATATTGTGGTTGCAGGATTTCCTCGTCAACTTGTTCATCGTCACTGAGCTCAAAGACAAAATTTTCTTTACGCTTTAATTCTTCAACAACATAAATAGGAAATTCTTCCCCTTCTTCTCCGTCTGGACTGATGTCTTTGTCTTGAACATCAACATTCTCCTCCACATCATCCACTTGTACGAAAGCATCATCAACCTCGTTTCCCTGCTCAACATCAGCAATGATACGACGTGTAGTATTTCCTGATTCCTGGTAGGCTACTTTATTTGGTCGAGGTTCAACGTCATCATTCTTTTCTACAACACCTTATGTACCTCTCAGCTTGATAGGCACAACCACCTTCCATGGACCTCCATCCTTTCTGTCCTCCCAATAAATACATGTGCTAGCTTGGGACGCTAGCATGTATGGATCATCCTTGTACCAAAAGACAGACGTATTTACACTTCGATAATAACCATCCGACTTCATCTTTGTCCCTTTCTTACTACTACCAGAAAGTTCATACCAATCACATTGAAACACAAATACTGATTTCTCATCATACCTTAACTCAAAAACTTCCATAAAAACCTCATATATTTCAGCTTCTTCAGAGTTGTCCATGCATACCTTCAACATGATGCCATAATTTTGAGTCTTTTTGTTTTCATCTGCCTCGACAGTATGAAACAAAGCACCATTCACACTGCAGGCTGCCATCCTATATACACAACATCCTGGCCATTTTGATATATCCTGCAAAGGTTTGGGTGCGTTTTTTTAATTTCCTCACATGCTATGCACTTCTTGCAATAATTTACTAAAAACACCCGTGTCACTTGATTCACATTTTTTCGAAAAAAGGGAATATATTAATATCAGGAAGATAGCAATTACACCCAGCCTCTGTACCTACAAGATGTGGTAAAGACATCCAGGATGCACCCAGCCAAAGGACAAAACAAAAAAGGAAAATTACCTGATTCATATACAAAGTCTTCCATCAGATCTCCCACATTATCATGACGTGATGCGTTGACAAGCTCAACATCATCAGACTCATCAGTTTCATCATACTACCACTACTTTCCCCATGAAAGATCCATGTCATATAGGAATTGCACATACCATTGATGTATATGTGACGTCGAACAGTATGTACATCATGGTTGTACACATTACCACACATGATGCATGAGTACACCATTTTTTAAGCCCTGTTGTTATTAAGAAGCGCAAAATCCATAAAAAATTTCACGCCCTGGATATATTCTGGGGTCATCTTGGATTTACTATTAATCCAGGAGCGATCCATTTCCTAAAAAAACATAAGGATCTATTGCATAAGAATTTCCATCGCAAAATCCAAGAAACCAAAACAAGTTGTCTTCCAGTAAATAGATCGCACCTGAAATCACCCCTATTTCACTTTGTCGCCGGTGCGTGTCACTTGTCACTTCTCCATTCAGCAGGGGCGCCTCGCTTTTAAATTCAACATGGCTCCTCTCCTCGCCGTACCGCCCTAGCCATGTTTACCTCGCCGTGTCGCCCTGTAGCCTCGCCGGAGACGTGGTAGTATAGGAGGGACCTAAGTCGACCATCCCAATTCCTTTTATAATAGATCCCAATTCCAATTTCCCGCCATGAAAAATAAGAGATCCCTCCATGGAAAAAAATAGATACCGACATGATAAAGCAAGGATCCCGCCAAGAGAAAAAAGAGATCCTGCACAACGACCGAACCGAAAAATAGTTAGCACTTTTTTTACGCGGTCAATAAATGATGCTCGGAACATTTCATGTGACACTAAACAACGTCATAGAAAATACACGCCCGTAGTGACGGTCAAATGTGCCATTTAACATTTGGTTAGGACGTCACTGAAGTTCCCTCGAAGATCCGGATCGGGCGTAATTTACCTTTGACGGTACCCATCAAAGAAAGTCAAACTTACATGATGTTTTCCCTCGGTCATACGGGTTTTTGTCAAAAGATATCGCATATGTTGTAGCGTTTCTTAGATTTAACTCTAAACAACATTTTTTTGAAAAAATATTTATAATAAAATTATATTATGTTTAATGAAAAAATGTGTTCAAACATCAAATTATTTCTTAACAATTCCAGTAGCAACGCGCAGGGCATGTCATCTAGTTAATCCAGTGCCATTTTCTGTCTATTATTGTCTATGCATCGCAGAAAAAGGTGATAAATCAATATGGCCAAAAAATTCGAGAAAAAAATCCAGAAACTCTAACTTGCCGGAAGACTCCAGAAGCCCGAAGATCACCCGAAAGGGGGCCACCCCCTGGCTAGGCGCTTGGTGGTGTGGCCAGGGGTGGGGCCGCACCCCCTGGCCTCCTGGCCAGGTGGGACCTCCCCTCGTGTCCCTCTTTCGCTTATATATTCCCCGAAAGATAAAAACCCTCGGAGCGGAGATTATTTTCCAAAAGCTGTCGTGTTCCACCGTCGTCGCGATTCCTAGATTGGGAGCTCCAGAAACTCTATCCCGACACCCTGACGGAGGGAGGATTCATCTCCGGATGATTCTTCTTCAACCATGTCTGTCTCCCGGATGAGCCCTAAGTAGTTCCACCTTGGACCTAGTGTTCATGGCAGTAGCTAGATGACATCTTTCTCCAATCTTAATCTTCAATGTTTAGTCCTTGTGAGCTGCCTATCATGATCAAGACTCCTATGTTATAATTACCATGTTGTTATGCTTTGTTTGCTAGGATTCGATGGATTATGAGATTATGTTCAGATTGTGGAAGTTATATATTTGATTCTCTTTTATATTATATTCGTGGTTGTTCTTGCATGTTCTTCATGGTAATTTTTTTATTTGGCCAGGTAGTAGATTGAACTCCAAGAAGGAGCATTATGCTAGATAGTAGGTTCATGTCTCCTGAGGTCTAGCTTCAGTGACAGAAACATGGGACTAGGGAATGTGGTATTGCTACTAAGGATAAAACAGTGGTACTGGTGACTGCGCGTTATAGGTTTTTCTCACATTATGCATTGAGTGTTTTTTCTGTTGCTTTGAGTTTGCAGCTTATAGTTGTTGTTCACAAATTAATACCAGCGAGATATCTTGGATTAGTCTTCTCAAGGTGGATATTTAGTAGTAGATGTAGTCAGTTGGCGGTTGAAACGAGATAACTTCTCGCCCCCGTTGGTTACCCCAAGTGGAAGGTCAGATGTAGATAGCGGAAAATTTCCCTTAGCAAAAATGCTAAGGTTGAGTATCGTCCAGGAGGACTCCAACGGCAACAAGTAGGTTGTTAGGCAAGTGAGGCGCCGTTTTATGATAATCACTTGCTTTGCCTGGACCTGCACACACAACAGATAGCTTTGCTCCCAACGAGTACAGAGGAGTTGTCAATTCCTCCGGCCTTGTTGTTTACAAAGGATAAAACGCACGGGATAATAATGATAGTGATAGCTACGGAAAAGTAAATACTGAAAGTAAATTGAAGGTGTAAACAGTGTTGGAAATTTGGACCTGGGTCCTATGATGTTCACTAGTGATGTCTCTCTCCCAAAAGGCAATAAAATAGCCATGCGAGATAAACAAATTACAGCTGGGCAATTGACAAGATTAGTGCGCAAACCAATGCTAATTATGCTATGCAGAAAGGAAGAGGCTCAAAAGTATTGGCGGTACGCCAAGACAAGTAGACCGAAATCCATCTGCATCTACCCACTAATCATCCACCTTGAGATATCTATCCAGAACATCTCGCTGCTATTAAGTTGCGAATCCCACCCAAAGTGTAAACTCAAAGCAACGGACAACTGCATTAAAGAACTTTGCGTAAAGTAAACAATCCTTGCACCCGCAAGTACAAGCACCGTTGTTTACCCCCTTGTGGCAACAGCACATCCCCTAGACTCATGTTTATGTCACTCAAGCTAGTCATCGGGGGGCATGAACCCACAATCATGCATAACGCTCCCTCTTGGAGTCACTACCTACTACTTGGCCAAAGCAATAAACAGCAACGGAGAACATGCAAGAATTACTCAAGAACATAAATATAAAAGAGGAGAATCAAATATATAACTCAATCACAATCTGAATATAATCTCATAATCCATCGGATCCCACCAAACTCAGCATAGCAACAGCAGAATGATTACATATGTGCCTCGATCATGTAGGGCAGCTCACGAGGTCTAATCCATGAAGAACAAACAGGGGAGGAGAACATCACATAGCTACTGATCATAGACCCATGGTACAAGGTGGACTACTCACGGTTCATCCGGGAAGCATCCATGGTGGTGAAGAAGCTCCTGGAGGTGATTCCTCCCTCCGGCAAGGTGTCAGGAAGAGGTCTTCTGGTGCTCCCGATCTTGGAAGCGCGGCGGCGGAGGAACAGAGGAGAGATCGCGAAAAAGGGTTCCGTCCCCAAGGGTTTCTCGTCACGGGGAATAAATAGGCGAAAGGGGGCAGCCAGAGGTGGGCCAGGGGCTCCAGGCGCCCCCCTGGCGCGGCCAGGGGTGGAGCTGTAACAGCCCAGATTTCACAAAAAATATATTTTTTTGTTTTCGGTGTGAATTGTTTGATTGTCTTATTTGTTTGCGGTGTTTGCATCCCCGATTTATCGATCGGCGATTATTTCACCCCCTCTTATCTCGTATCGGATGGAGACCGACCCTTGCCACCCTGACACTCGACATTTGCGACACCGGGTTTCGCCCGATCACCGTCGTCAAAACCGCACGAGACCAGCCGCAGCCAACGGAACGAAAAAACCCCGTTTAATAAGTAAACATGATATTTTTACAGCGCGCCGGAAAGTGTTCTCGGAACGGTTCCAGCGCGAGGTGAACGCCGCCGGCTCGACGCACTGATCGCGCAGTTCAAAGTTTTACCCGAATCGGAGGTCCTGCGGACCCCCGGCGGTCAGAAACGTAAACACCGCGTGCGCGAGAGAAAAACCGGGGATGTTTTTGCAAACTGCCAGCCACCTGGGCTATATAAAGACCACCACACTCCTACCCCTTTCTAGGGTTTCCCTAGCCACAAAATTGCAGACACCCTCCTCACAAATACCCCTATTTTCGCAACCTAGTTTAAGCAAATATGGAATTTCCCCCTCAGCGATCTGGACCGTCAGATCTTCCGATCTGCTGGCCAGGAACCGGCCTCCTCTCCCACCTCCAGCCATCTACTCTCTCTCTCCTGGCGCCGCCGCCTCCACGCCCGCACCGGAGCCGCCCCGGACGACCACCTCTCCACGTTGCAGCGCCGTCGCCCCAGCAGGTCCTCCTCCCCGCGCGTGCCCCCTCTCCCCTTCTCTCCTTTTCCTCCTTCTCCCCTCGTCTCATCTCTATCTCTACCAGGAAGGCCGCCATGAATGGTCGTAGAAGGAGCTCGCCACCACCCCATAGCTCGCCACCTCCGGCCAGGATCTGGCGCCCAAGGCCACCCAGCGCCTGGATCTGCGCCGCCGCGCCCGTTTCCGGCCGCCCGCACCAACTCCGGCGAGATCCGGCCGTTAGAGCTCTGGCGCCGCCGCTCGGGAACGTCCAGGGACGAGCGTCCCGTCGCCCCTGCTGCTCGCATCGCCCGTGGTGGGCTGGCCTTCCGAGCGCCCCACCCCCGGGCCCAGCGCGCCCCCTGTGGCCCACCACCTCTAGGTCGTCCTGCGGCTATCCGTCGCCTACTTCCCGGGATTTCCTATCCAGCGCCCACTGCGTTCTTGGCCGAGCCCAGCAAGGTGAGGACGTCCTCATTCCCTTTTTTTTGTTCTGTTGGGCCGGCCCGCGAGTAAGTCCTGCCCTGTGCGTTAAATAGTTAGGCAGCGCCCCCTGGGCCAGTAGCCCATGTTTCTGCCCGTAGTTCTGTTTTATTTTTTTCATGGGCAGATAAAATTGGCAGATTATGTTTTATTTTTGCGGTGCCCGTATCTTTTTAACGGTAGCTCGGATCGCGACGCTTTAAACATGAAACTTGCTTAGTTTTTCATGTAGTTTAATAAAATGTGCTGCTTTGCTATGGTTGACTTTGTTTACATATTGTTGACCTGCTAATTACAACTGCTTGCCACTGTAAACTGTAATTGCCATAACTTTTTGACCGTAACTCCGTTTGGAGTGTTCTTTATATGTAACTTGATTAGTTTTTCGTGTACTTTGTGTTTATGCTATTATTTGATGTTATTAACCAACCTAAAATATGGTTTAGGGAAGAACAGTAGCAAAGTCCATTTTTTCGTGAGGTACTTAGTGGATGCCATGTTGAGGTTGTACCTCACTTAAATTGACTAGCATAGATAGTTTATCTTATGCTTCACCCCTTAAAATGTTTGTGTGCTATGCCATGCTTGAGTGAGATTCCATGTTAACAACCTTTGTTGATAACCTGTAGCTAAACAACTTGAACCTTTCCAAATGTGCGGTATCGTCGTGTGTGACGAGTACTCCACTTAATCTGTTAGTAACCGCTCTCGACGGTAGGTGTGGTGTCTCGTGTTGCCTTCTTGTTGATGCTTGCTCGTGTTTGCTTCATAGTAATAGATGCTTGCTCGTTGATTGCTTTCCAGTGTTTACCTCTTGTGTGCTTCCGCGGGTACCTCTCAGAGACGATGCGATCTTGCGATCAACTACACCTTCGGAACCCGACTTATCAACAGGCAAGGACTATACATTACTTATGACCCATTCTATTTCAACCAGCGGTTTGCATGCTAGTCTAGGATAGGTTCGATGTTTGATCCTACCACATGTTTACAGCCTCTTTCAAACCGATACAACCATGTCCCCTCCCAGCAAACCTTGTACTGCTATGTTACTATTGTTCGTTGCTCAGCCCCTGCTTAGTATGCATGCTTAGGATGCTACGATGTTACCCTGTTACGCCTTGGTTTGGGCTATCACTTTATTATATTGTTGTTGATGATATGATTATTATAATGTTGACTATATTCGACGAAGGATGGAAGGTCTAGGCTATCCCACCCCGACGCTTTGTTCCATTCGAGTCACCTAGGATCCGAGTTCCGGGTATTGGTTCTAAGATTGAGCGTGCCTAACCGCGTGTGGGATTTTATGGGGTCCCCTTTTCTTACCTACCTAGCTTCAAACATTTCTAGTCGTGGCCCAAGCTGATTTACCATTTGAAACCGTGTGTGTGCTGGTCGGCCGCCGGTTGTTTACAAACCACCCTGGGCCAGAGGGACTTGTTCCTTGGCTGGCCCACCTTGTCCGGCCGAGGACCCGGTGTCCCATGTGTGATTAACCGGCTATCCAAACCTGCGACAGACGGTAGAGACCGATTCGAGAGCGCGGCCGGCTTTTGAGTTGGGTGTCGACTCACCGGGGGCCACCCGGATTTGTTCGTTGTTAGTTAGAGGGACCCGTCGTTTCGGATCTCTTGGAACTAAATCATAAAATGGTTGCCTATAATGGGTAGCAACTGAGAGAGATAGGCGTGCGTGTGGAGCCTTGTAATGGGAAGTTGGTACACCCCTGCATGGTTAAATCTTTTCGAGAAGCCGTGTCCACGGTTATGGACGACTTGAGACCTACTCCTTGTTCATAGACAACAACAACTGAGATAATCTTAATATAACTTGATCAATGTGTGTGTGCCTTGACTGCTTCTTCTTCGTCGGGATGCGAAGAGGAGGACAAGGATAGGATAGGTGTTATGTTTGCGTAAGTAGTTGATAGCAAGACTTGTTGGAGGCGAATCCTCATCGAATGCTTGGCTTCTTACCTTACTCTCTAGGTCGTTAGCCACTTCATAAATGCTAGTGCGGAAGCAACCTCACCACTTACCCCATCCTTACTGTAAACTACTAGTTATCCTAGAATGACGAGTGATGAAGTCCTTGCTGGTTCAGTTGACGACTACAGTTGGATGCTGAGTACCTCTGTACTCATGATACTACCCCCAAACTCTTTTCGGGATTCTTGATCGGCAACAGGTATGGTGATCGATGTTTCACGTGGAGACTCGACGACGACTAGTAAGGCGGATCCCGGTGGAGGGCCTGGACCCGTGTGGTTATGGGGATCGAAGTTTTTTCTCTTTTCCAGTAGGCATTTGATTGTAGTCTGTACTCAGACATGTAACTTCCGCTGTTGTATTGTATTAAGGCAGTTGTATGCCGGTTGTATGAGATGTTGTATCCATGTAGCTGTAATGTTGTGATATCATGTTGGAAATCCGGGGCATATGGCTTTGTCATATGTCGCGGTGGGACCGATATGTGCTTCGTCCCCGGATCTGGATGGAAACACCTAGATCTAGAACAGTACCGCATATCGGGCCTTAAAACTTGGTATCAGAGACTTACCGACCGTAGGATCCCTTTTCTGGCCGAAGTCCAGTCTAGATAAAAACTGTTTTGTAGTTACTAAGTTAGTTATCGGAGAGTAGGATCTTTTTACTCCTTACCTTTGCTCTGGTCAGGACAAGTGTCGTAAGTGTTTTAATCTCGAACTATCCCCTTTCAATCTCTAGGATCTCATGTGTGTGGAGTATCGGAATCGTTACAATGCCTTGCTTGCAGCGTATTGTCTCGATTCAGATCTCAGGTTTGGGAATTTCTGTAGTACCTTTAGCTTCTCCGATTTTGGGTACCATCTGGGTCATCCATTGCCATCCATCCTTTTGCCGGTGTTTTCACGACTTGTGTCGAAAACACTATCCTTTGATCCGGTTATCTTTGTCGTTCCTCCTCTCGACACCGACGGTTTCGTATTTTTGACGATGTCGTCTCCCTGCGGAAAGTATCTCGACGGAGATCGTCGTTCGACATGGAGCAGAGTCCCTTGTTGGTGGTGTTGAAGATCGTCGACTCTTTTTTCTCTCTTCCCTTCTCCCCCGGATCGTCCTGGATCTCGGGACGAGATCCCTTGTTGGTGGTGTTGTAGTGTAACAGCCCAGATTTCACAAAAATTAAAAAAATTGTTTTCGGTGTGAATTGTTTAATTGTCTGATTTGTTTGCGGTGTTTGCATCCCCGATTTATCGATCGGCGATTTTTTTCCCCTCTTATCTCGTATCGGACGGAGACCGACCATTGCCACCCTGACACTCGACATTTGTGACACCGGGTTTCGCCCGATCACCGTCGCGAAAACCACACGAGACCAGCCGCAGCCAAAGGAACGAAAAACCCCGTTTAATAAGTAAACGGGATATTTTTATAGCGCGCCGGAAAGTGTTCTCGGAACGGTTCCAGCGCGAGGTAAACGCCGCCGGCTCGACGCGCTGATCATGCAGTTCGAAGTTTTACCCGAATCGGAGGTCCTGCGGACCCCTGGCGGTCAGAAACGTAAACACCGCGCGCGCAAGAGAAAAACTGGGGATGTTTTTGCAAACTGCCAGCCACCTGGGCTATATAAAGACCACCACACTCCCACCCATTTCTAGGGTTTCCCTAGCCAAAACATTTGTAGCCACCCTCCTCACAAATACCCCTATTTTTGCAACCTAGCCCAAGAAAATTTGGAATTTCCCCCTGAGCGATCTGGACCGTCAGATCTTCCGATCTGACGGCCAGGAACCGGCCTCCTCTCCCACCTCCAGCCATCTCCTCTCTCTCTCTCTCTCTCCTGGCGCCGCCGCCTCCACGCCCGCACCGGAGCCGCCCCGGCCGACCACCTCTCCACGCCGCAGCGCCGTCGCCCCCGAAGGTTCTCCTCCCCGCGCGTGTCCCCTCTCCCCTTCTCTCCTTTCCCTCCTTCTCCCCTCGTCTCATCTCTCTCTGCCAGGAAGGCCACCATGAATGGTCGTAGAAGGTGCTCGCCGCCGCCCCATAGCTCGCCACCTCCGGCTAGGATCTAGCGCCCAAGGCCACCCAGCGCCTGGATCTGCGCCGCCGCGCCCGTTTCCGACCGCCCGCACCAACTCCGGCGAGATCCGGTCGTTAGAGCTCTGGCGCCGCCGCTCGGGAACGTCCAGGGACGAGCGTCCCGTCGCCCCTGCTGCTCGCATCACCCTTGGTGGGCTGGCCTGCCGAGTGCCTCCCCCCCCCCGGACCAGCGGGCCCCTGTGGCCCACCACCTCCAGGCCGGCCCTGCGGCTATCTGTCGCCTAGGGCGGATTGCCCTATCCAGCGCCCACTGCGTTCCTGGGCCGAGCGCAGCAAGGTGAGGACGCCCTCATACCCTTTTTGTTTGTTTGTTCTGTTGGGCCGGCCCGCGAGTAAGTCCTGCACTGTGCGTTAAATAGTTAGGCAGCGCCCCCTGGGCCAGTAGCCCCAGTTTCGGCCCGTAGTTCTGTTTTATTTTTTTCCTGGGCAGATAAAATTGGCAGATTGTGTTTTATTTTTGCGGTGCGCGTATCTTTTTAACGGTAGCTCGAATCGCGATGCTTTAAACATGAAACTTACATAGTTTTTCGTGTAGTTAAATAAAATGTGCTCCTTTGCTATGTTTGACTTTGTTTACATATTGTTGACTTGCAAACTACAACTGCTTTCCACTGTAAACTGTAATTGCCATAACTTTTTGACCGTAACTCCGTTTGGAGTGTTCTTTATATGTAACTTGATTAGTTTTTCGTGTACTTTGTGTTTATGCTATTATTTGCTGTTTTTAACCAACCTAAAATATGGTTTAGGGAAGAACAGTAGCAAATTCCATTTTGTCGTGAGATACTTAGTGGATGCCATGTTTAGGTTGTACCTCACTTAAATTGACTAGCATAAATAGTTTAACTTATGCTTCACCCCATGAAATGTTTGTGTGCTATGACATGCTTGAGTGAGATGCCATGTTAACAACCTTTGTTGATCACCTGTAGCTAAACAACTTGAACCTTTCCAAATGTGCGGTATCATCGTGTGTGACGAGTACTCCACTTAATCTGTTAGTAACCGCTCTCGACGGTAGGTGCGATGACTCGTGTTGCCTTATTGTTGATGCTTTCTCGTTTTTGCTTCGTAGTAATAGATGCTTGCTTGTTGATTCCTTTCCAGTGTTTACCTCTTGTGTGCTTCCGCGGGTACCTCTCGGAGACGATGCGAGCTTGCGATCAACTACACCTTCGGAACCAAACTTATCAACAGGCAAGGACTATACATTACTTATGATCCATTCTATTTCAACCAGCGTTTTGCATGCTAGTCTAGGATAGGTTCAATGTTTGATGCTACCACATGTTTACAGCCTCTTTCAAACCGATAAAGCCATGTCCCCTCCCAGCAAACCTTGTACTGCTATGTTACTATTGCTCGTTTCTCTGCCCCTGCTTAGTATGCATGCTTAGGATGCTACGATGTTACCCTGTTACTCCTTGGTTTGGGCTATCACATTATTATATTGTTGTTGATGATATGATTATTATAATGTTGACTATATTCGATGAAGGATGGAAGGTCTAGGCTATCCCGCCCCGACGCTTTGTTCCATTCGAGTCACCTACGATCCGAGTTGCGGGTATTGGTTCAAAGACTGAGCGTGCCTAACCGCGTGTGGGATTTTATGGGGTCCCCTTTTCTTACCTACCTAGCTTCAACCATTTCTAGTGGTGGCCCAAGCTGATTTACCATTTGAAACCGTGTGTGTGCTGGTCGGCCGCCGGTTGTTTACAAACAACCCTGGGCCAGGGGGACTTGTTCCTTGCCTGGCCCACCTTGTCCGGCTAAGGACCCGGTGTCCCATGTGTGATTAACCGGCTATCCAAACCTGCGACAGACGGTAGAGACCGATTCAAGAGCGCGGCCGGCTTTTGAGTTGGATGTCGACTCACCGGGGCCCACTCAGATTTGTTCGTTGTTAGTTAGAGGGACCTGTCGTTTCGGATCTCTTGGAACTAAATCATAAAATGGTTGCCTATAATGGGTAGCAACTTAGAGAGATGGGCGTGCGTGCGGAGCCTTGTAATGGGAAGTTGGTCAATGTGTGTGTGCCTTGACTACTTCTTCTTCGTCGGGATGCGAAGAGGAGGACAAGGATAGGATAGGTATTATGTTTGCGTAAGTAGTTGATAGCAAGACTTGTTGGAGGCGAATCCTCATAGAATGCTTGGGTTCTTAACTTACTCTCTAGATCGTTAGCCACTTCATAAATGCTAGTGCGGCAGCAACCTCACCACTTATCCCATCCTTACCGTAAACTACTAGTTGTCCTAGAATGACGAGTGATGAAGTCCTTGTTGGGTCAGTTGACCAGTACAGTGTGATGCTGAGTACCTCTGTACTCATGATACTACCCCCAAACTCTTTTCAGGATTCTTGATCGGCAACAGGTATGGTGATCGAAGTTTTTCGTGGATACTCGACGACGACTAGTTAGGCGGATCCCGACGGAGGGCCTGGACCCTTGTGGTTATGGGGATCGTTGTTTTTCTCTTTTCCAGTAGGCATTTGATTGTAGTCTGTACTCAGACATGTAACTTCCGCTGTTGTATTGTATTAAGGCAGTTGTATGCCGATTTTATGGGATACTATATCCATGTAGTTGTAATGTTGTGATATCATGTTGGAAATCCGGGGCATATGGCTTTGTCATATGTCGCGGTGGGACCGATATGTGCTTCGTCCCCGGATCTGTGTGGAAACACCTAGATCTGGAACAGTATCGCATATCGGGCCTTACAGGGGTCGCGCCCTCTAGCCGCCTGGGGCCCCCTGGCTCCCCTCTGGACCCTCTCGGGCTTTTCTCGAAGCTTCCGGTACGCTGATTTTTCCTATATTTTTCCACTTTTAATAAGGGGAAACCTGAAATAGAAAAACAACAGAAAATAGGAACTGGCACTGGGGTGCACTGAGTTAATAGGTTAGTACAAATATGATCAAAAGTGTATGGAAGTTCATCAATATCATAGCAATATCACACAAAAGAGGCATGGAGCAAGCAGAAATTATAGATACATTTTGGACGTATCAACATCGCCAAGCTTAATTACTGATCGTCCTCGAGTAGGTAAATGATAACAAGAATAATTTCTGTGGTGACATGCTAACAACCATATAAGAACTTTGTAAGTAAAGCAATAAAAGCAGGCAATTCAATTCAAGTCATAACAGGCAAGAGTATATATCTAGTATTGAAACAAGCAAAATAAGAACATAGAGGTGCAAGAGCTCTCGCTGTCTGTGACTCGAATGTCTCCAAATGGTGTTTGCGTGCAAGAAAGGGGATAGGGATATACGAGAAAAATTATTTTTATGTTGAGAACTCAATCTACTAAAGTTTCACACTTGGTCTTCTTTGGAATCTTATCTTGACTCATCCCCAGACCACTAGCCAGGTACAAGTCAAAATGATCCACTCCTTTTCGACATTTTGAGCACTCATGCAATGGATGAGCGTAAGCAAGAAAGTTGGCACTTAGGATGGCAAAGAGATAATATAGTGGAGGAGGAAGACAAAAAGGTGTGAAAGGCTCACATCAATAAGGACAATCATAGGCGAGAGAAAGCCAAATGATAGATATGATGTGAGGAGTAGGGATTGCCATGCAACGGATGCACATATGAGCTAAAAGCTCTCCAATGGAACTAGTGGGGGTGCATCCAACTTGCTTGCTCAAGAAGACCTAGAGCTCATTTGAGGAGGCTCATCATTGGAATATACAATCCAAGTTCTATAGTGTGAAGGTCCCCACATAGCTATATGCATGAATGATAATCTCTATGGAGTACAAGATATAAGAAGGAGTACGAGTGTGGATCTCTCAAAAGGAATAGTAGTGTGCCCCCTTCTCTTTTTTTATTTATTTTTTTCTATTTTATTTTTATTTTTTGGTGGCCTCAATGGCTCTTTCTATTTAACTCTCATTTGTCCTCTTTGGGATCTTTTAATTTGTCCTCTTTGGGATCTTTTAATTTGTCCACTTTGGGATATTTTCCTCACTTTAGGGGCAACACTCTATATATTACAAAAAGTATAGAAGATCTTTCACACTTTACAAAGTACTCAAATCATAAAGAAAATGTAACTATCATGATGTATGCAAATGTATGCCTCTGCCAGTGTAGCAGGATATGCAATGATACTAGCGCGTCATGTAGAAATGATTAGGGCAAGGCCCAACTAGCATGCGGCTCATCGATCAAGCAAGTAGCATGTATGACATGAAGATCAAGTCATGAGAAGATGGATGTTGCATCGAAATATATCTCGGAAAGGCTATGGAAATGCCTTGATAGGTAGGTTTGGTGGCTGTTTTGAGGAAGGGTCTAAGGAGGATTATGATGAAAGAGCATATCGTGCCAAGGGTTTTGATGTGTCGGCGAAGGTGGAGCCCACTCTCGGAGTGAGAAGAAAGCAATGCACGGCACAGGAGAGGCTAGCTAAATATGGGAAGGTGGAAGTGTCAACTTTCGAGTACTCACATTAGTCCGAAGAACTCATGCACTTATTATTGGTAAATCTCAATCTAATAAGGAGGTTTCACAAAGAGACAAGTACCCCGAGGAGGAGTGTATGGGGGTTTGGTTATCCTTGCGCATCCTCGACTCATGGTACGTGTGTGTACTCTAATATTCGAACCCTCAGAAGAGTAGTGATCCATCTAGTAGCTAGAGTTCTCAAGTAATTTGTAGGTTTTTGAAAATAAACACGGATTGCCCAAAATACGACATCTATCACTAATAGGCTAAAGCTCTTGACACCAAAAGTCCAAACATTACTCAAAACAATACCTCAAAACTTTTGCAAGTTACTACTACAAAAGAATAGCAACCTCAATTACCTACTTCAAGTCAAGACACAAAACTCAGTGCAACAGGCAAACTCTCTAAACAAGATAATCATGAAAACTCAAGAGAGTTCCAGCAACAAACTAAACAAAAGCTCTTTAAAAATATAAGCATGAAAGCTAAGAGCAAAACATGACAGTAGCTACGAAAAGATAAAGAACACACACAACAAAGATAAGCAGGAAAAGGTCCTATGTTGTGTTCTAAATTTGGAAGTGGAGCGTGTTTCTATCCCACACAAAGAAAGTTGGGTTCTAACTTGTTATGAACAGCAAGAAAAGCTAAATAAAACTAAAAACAAAACCTAAGAGCGAGACGCTCCAAGCATAGCACATGACGCATGAAATGATAAAAATATAGTGAAACGAGAGACTGACTGATAATTATCGATGGAGAAGGGGATGCACGGGGGCATCCCCAAGCTTAGACGCTTGAGTCTCCTTGAATATTTCTTGGGGATGCATGGGGGAATCCCCAAGCTTGAGCGCTTGACACTTCTTAATCTTCTTTCATCATCTTCCCTCGCACACTTGAAAACTCCCTTCATACATAACTCATCATAATCTGATTAGCGAGGTTAGTACCCATAACAAAATAATTTCTCTCTACTGGAAATATATATAATCTTGAAGATATACTGTTTCTCAAGATTTCCAAAAAGTTTTTGCAAAGAAAAAGCAAGCTTAAGGTTTGCAAAACGAAGGAAAGGCAAAACAGGACAGAATCTGTGAAAAACAGACCAGCAGGTAGAAACGAATTTTTTAGGGATACTTCTGCAACTCAAATAAAAAAACTCAGAAGATACGAAAGTTTCATAATTGTATATAGCACGCTGTGTACAAAATTCAGCTCAAAAAGATGAACTGGGATTTTTCTCTGATTTTTTTAGTCACGAGGACAGAATTTGTTTTCTGGATAGCATGTCACAACTTTCACTTCCCTTGTCGTATGAGGCTATAAAAGGCACAAAGCTTGAAAAGTAAAGATACAATGATGTTGCTACAGTAGTAACAATCATCAAGACCACTCAAAATAGAAGAAAAACAAAAAAGGAAAACCAAAATACGTTGCGGACTGCCTCCCGAAAGCGCTTCTTTAAAGCCATTAGCTAGGCTTAATGCAAATAGATCAAGTCTTTTCAAGAAAATAACTATCCCGTGTGACGGACTCAAAAGGAAACTTAATATTTTTCCTAGGGAAGTATTCCATCCCTTTCTTGAGAGGGAATTGGAATTTTATAATCCCTTCTTTCATATCAATAACATCACCTACGGTGCGAAGAAAAGGTCGTCCCAAAATAATTGGACAAGAAGGTTCACATTCAATGTCCATAATAGTAAAATCAACGGCAACATAATTGTCATTGACAATGATAATAACATCATCTATCTTCCCCAAAGGTTTCTTTACGGAAGAATCAACAAGACGAACACCAAAAGAACAAGGATCAAAAGGTTTCAATTCAAATATATCATACATTCTTTTGGGCATAACAGAGGTACTAGCTCCAGCATCACATAAAGAAAAGCAAGAAAAGTTATTCAACTTAATTTTAATCATAGGATCCCAACAATCTTCTAGCTTTCTAGGTATGGAGGCTTCTACCGTAAGCTTCTCCTCACTAGCTTTGATGAGAGCATTAGTGATATGCTCCATGAAGGCAAGATTAAGTGTGCTAGTGTGGGGGTCTTTAGACATCTTGTGAAGGAAACAAATAACTTCAGAAAGGGTGCAATTATCAAAATCAAGGTCACTACTGTCAAGTAAAGTGGTAGTGGTGTCCTTTAGGCTCACTTGTTTGGTAGCTTCTATAGTCATAGGAATTTCTTCTTCTACGGTTGAGGTCATAGCATCACCATTAATAGGTCCTATGGGACTAGGGGTGCATTGGGTGCTAAGAGTTTGGATATCCTCAACCACTTGGATAGTAGCAATAGCATGGTGTGTAGGAAGGTTCTTAATCCTATCTTCTTCCTCCTTTTCTCTAGACCATCTCTCTTTGAGTTTAGCCATCATCCTAATGTTTTCATTAATTTGCAATTGGATGGCATTCATAGGAGTGACCTTCCTCTCCTCAAGGGGAGAAATTCTAATTTTAAGCAATTTTACTTCGTGGGCTAAATTGTCTACCTTCGACGAGAGGGTATCTAGTTTGTCTAGTTTTTCCTCTACACTCTTGTTGAAGGCCTTTTGGGTAGTGATAAAGTCTTTAAGCATACTCTCTAATTCAGAAGTGGAGTTTTTGGTGCTAGGATAAGTGTTGTTGTTCCCATAGTTGTTGGAGGGGAACGGTCTAGGATTGCTACCAAAGTTACTCCTATAAGCATTGTTGTTGAAGTTGTTTCTAGAGATAAAGTTCACATCTACTTGATCCTGAGCAATCAAAGAATTTAAAGGAACATTTTGAGGACAATAGGAGATTGCTTGGTAATTAGAGACATGATCAAGTCAACCTTTTCATTTAGGGAGGAGATCTCCTCGACAGATTTTACCTTCCTACCTGTTGGAGCTCTTTCGGTGTTCCATTGGGAATAATTGGTCATCATCTCATCGAGAAGTTTTGTGGCAGCACCAAGTGTAGTTGACATAAAGGTTCCTCCCGCGGACGAATCTAGCAGGTTCCGCGAGGTAAAGTTCAAGCCTAAATAAAAAGTCTGGATAACCATCCAAGTAGTCAAACCATGTGTAGGGCAATTCTTAACAAGAGATTTCATGTGTTCCCAAGCTTGGGCAACGTGTTCATTATCTAATTGTTTGAAATTCATAATAAAGCTCCTCAACTGGATAATCTTAGCAGGGGGATAGTACTTCCCAATAAAAGCATCCTTGCACTTATCCCAAGAATCTATGCTATTCTTAGGCAAGGATTGAAACCAGATTTTAGCTTCATCCCTCAAGGAGAAAGGAAAAAGCTTAAGCTTAACAATATCACCATCTACTTCTTTGTACTTTTGCATATCACAAAGCTCAATAAAATTATTTAAATGCAAAGCAACAACATCTGTAGCACCAGAGAATTGATCTTTCATAACAAGGTTCAGCAAAGCAGGTTTAATCTCATAAGAAGGTGTTGAAGTAGCGGGTGTAGCAATAGGAGTGCAGATAAAGTCCCTGTTGTTGTGACTAGCGAAGTCACACAACTTGGTGTTCTCAGAGGAACCCATAGCAGAAGCAAGCAAGATAACTATTTTTTTGATTTTTGATAAAAGACACTAAAGAAAAAACTGAAAGGTAAACTAACAAGACTAAAAAGCAAAGATAAAAGATAGTGTGCAACTCCCCTATCTTGAAGAGTGGAGTCCTCGGCAACGACGCCAGAAATTTTCTTGATACGAGATAACTTCTCGCCCCCGTTGGTTACCCCAAGTGGAAGGTGAGATGTAGATAGCGGCAAATTTCCCTTAGCAAAAATGCTAAGGTTGAGTATCGTCCAGGAGGAATCCAACGGCAACAAGTAGGTGGTTCGGCAAGTGAGGCGCCGTTTTATGATAATCACTTGCTTTGCCTGGACCTGCACACACAACAGATAGCTTTTCTCCCAACGAGTACAGAGGAGTTGTCAATTCCTCCGGCCTTGTTGTTTACAAAGGATAAAACGCACGGGATAATAATGATAGTGATAGCTACAGAAAAGTAAGTACTAAAAGTAAATTGAAGGTGTAAACAGTGTTGGAAATATGGACCCGTGTAACAGCACAAAAGTGATTTTACTATTTGTGATGTAATTTTGCTTTGTCAAATGGCTATCAAACTTCTTGGGTTGCAGGATGGTGTAAAATGATGTGGTGATCTTGAGTGTAGTCCATGTTGGAGCTCATTTGAATTTGATTTCAAACCCATCCTTATGCTTCAAGAGGGGTGCGGTTGCATTTTTCAATGCTTCATATCTTTTTCCCTAAGCTCAAAATTTTGCATAGCCAAATCTCTCTCCCTCCCAAGCTTTTTCAAAGCCTTGCTTTGATTTTTAGCCCCCTGGAAATTTGAGTTGTAGTTCAAAAGAAATTTGAATTTAAATCAACTCAGAAGATTTTACTTGCACCAAAAATGGTCAAACCATTTTTGAAAAATCAGCAATATTCAGGGAGGATTTTTGGTATTGGATTGAAGTTTTTCTTTTGCCCCTTTCTCTCGGAAAAACTCTTGGAAGTTTCTGTTAATTGATTAATAGAAAATCCCTATGTTTTTTTCTTTTCTTTTCTTTTGCCTGGAGCTAGAGAAGCAGTCCAGCCCACTTGGGCCGGCCGAATCCAGCCCAACAGGGGCAGCGCCCCCTTGTTTTTTTTCCTTCCTCTCTCTCTCTCAGCCAGCCGGGCCCGCCTATCATCCCCCTCCTCTCACCTTTTTCTCCCCCACGCACATGGCATGGCCATGGAGGAGAGGACCTCTTGGAGCCACGTCTCCCTCTCCCCCTCTCCTATATCTTCCCCCTCTCCTTCTCCCGAACCCTAGCGTCTTCCTCCTCGGGCGCCGCCGCCTCCTTCTCCCATCTTCTCCTCCTTCCTCCCCGTTCTATCCGAAGCCGCCATGGACAGGAGGTCCATGGCCTGAAGCCTTCCCCGCGCGGCTCGTCTTCGTCAGGGACGCCGGAGACCTCCTTCCCCGAGCTCGCACGACCCGACCGCCCCGCTGTGAGAAATTCGCTGTCCCCTTCCTCTGTTTCCCCGTGGACAGACGTTTGCCGTCGTGTTTTCCGAGTTGGTGTAGTCCCCGTAGGCAGCGCGGCGAGGCGAGGTTAGCGGAAAAATGGGTTCTTGTTGATCCCGGCTGCGGTTAGTGGTGCGCCGGTGAGTTCCCGGTGGACCGTAGAGGATGCGAGGGACGCCAGAGTTTTTCTGCGTGCAGCGGCTGCAGCTCTTCTGGTTTCAGGGCAAGCCGCTGTCTTGCTTCAGATAGCGCCTCCCCCTATGTCCCTTCCATCGATCTGCGAGGGGGACGACGCCAGTATCATGTACGAGGTGATGCAGCGCTGCGCCAAGACCCTGGGTCTCGGGATCGATCCAAGGCAGCGCAAGGCGCCCCTTTCTTTCAATCTGTTGCCGCCGGCGATCTGAGTTCAGTCCATACTGAATTTCAGTCCCAGCGAGCCGACCTCACTGTTAGTTTAGGTACCCCGCGAGCTGTACCTTGTCCAAGTTTTAGTCTTGGCCGAGTGGTAGCGCTCGGTGGGTTTCATCCTGCGGATCGGGGGTTCGAGTCCCCTGGGGTGCGTTTTGCCCCCCTCCCTTTTCTTTTTGTTTTCGCCGGCTGGAGTAATGGGCTCAGCCCATTGGAGTGTCGCAGCAGGCGAGCCGAGCTGGGCCAGCGACCTGGGCCATTTGGCCGGAGCCAGCCCAAGGTGGGATGTGCTCTTTTTTTTCTTCTTTCTTTTTATTGTATTTTATATTTCTTTGCTGTTTAAGATCCAATTGAGTTTGAATTCAAATTTAAACTGGATTTTCAACCTCCTGTTCAATTTGAGGCATGCCATATATCATTTTGGGGTAGCTTGACTCACTGATCTTCATGGTGAGGTCTGTTTTGCATTTTGCCTCCTCTAATAATTGAGGTGTGGCAATTTTGCAATAAACCCCCTCCTTTCCTTTTGTTCTGATCAAGTTTTATACAAAATCAAATTGGCCATGCCATATATGAATCTTGGGTAGTTTTTCACCAGCAGTTGCATGCTGGTAATGGGTTAGCCATGGGAACCTTTTTCCAAAGGCATGTAGTGTAACTTTACACACAGCCCCCTGAACCCCAGCTGATACTGCAACGGTGTTTGCAAACTCAGCTGGTACCATGTTATATATGGGTTTGGGGTAGTTTTCTGCAAGGAATGCAATGGTGATGTCCCCATGAGGTTTTGTGCAACTCATGTGAACAAGGTGTGACCACTTGATCTAGAATCATCTGTCTTTCTGCTTGCAGCATTCCAATTTCAGTGCATTTTGAAATGTTGATCATCTGTTCTTTGCAAGTTTGTTTTCGTGTCATCTTCAACCATCTTTCTTCAAAGATCAGCCCCTAACATATTGTCATATGCAAGTGGCTGGTTTCCAACTATTGTTGCACCTACCTTGTGTCAAGTTCACCGACACTACTTCGTCTCCGGAATCGATGATTACTTTTCACGTTGTTCTATTTATGTTGTATGCATTTGTTGTTCATGCCATGTTGACATGCTACTTACACCCAAAGTAAGGCTAGGACCAAAGCCATCTTCACGTAAATAAATTGCATATGAAGTTGTTGACGTGTCGTCACCACCTTCATTTAAATTGACTAGATAGGGTCATAGCATGTCAAATTAAACTTGCTCATATCATCCTTGCCTGTGCATCGTACCCGTTACTTACTTGTGTGCCTTTCCTTGCCGGTACCTTACGTTAGCACCTGAGACCGCCGAGGACGCTTACGTGGAGATTTCCGACACCGAGCCCGAGGACCCTGGTGTGTCTGCTTCAACGACCGATTACCCAGGCAAGGGGAAGATTCATACCATTACTTGATACCTTTCTGCCTACCTGCTTAGCTGTAGCCTAGAACGTTTGTCTGATCCTATCCACTTTGAGTATGCGACCTTCAAAAACCCAAACAGCCATGATCCCCACATCCCAGCAAAACTTTGTATTGCTAAGTTACCGTTGCTCAGCCATTGCTTAGTATGAGTAGGAAAAACTTGCTGCTTACCCTATTGCTTTGGTTTGGGATATCATGTTATTAAAGAAGTTGGTTGATATTTAATATTATGATGTTAAATTTATACTTGACAAAAGATGGGAGACCAGGCTGTTCCCTCCAGGTGTTTTGTTCCATTTGAGTCACCTAGGTCCCGAGTTCTGGGTATTGTGTTTCTTGACGAGCGTGCCTAATCATGTGTGGGATTCTATGGGGTCCCCTTGTCTTACCTGCCTAGCTTCATACAGTTCTAGTGGTGGCCCGAGCTGATTTACTATTTGCAATGTGTGTGTGCTGGTGGTACCCAAGTTGTTTACAAACCACCTTGGGCCAGGAGGACTTGTGCCTTGGCTGGCCCACCTTTGACCGGAGAGGGCCTGGTCCTCATGTGAGGTTTAACCGGTAACCCAAACCCTGTTGATACGGAAGAGGCCGATCTGAGAGCGTGGCCAGCTTTTGGATTGGATGTCGACTCCCCGGGGGCCACCCGGAATTGTGCGTTGTTAGTTGGAGAGACTCTGACGTACCGGAGTTTCACGCGCTTACCTAGCCAAATGGAAACCGGGCGTACATGCGAAGCCTATGATGGGCAGTTGGTACACCCCTGCAGGGTTAAATATTTTCGAAAAGCCGTGTCCGCGGTTATGGACGACTTGAGACCTACTCCTTGTTCATAGAATAACATCAATTTGAATCTTAATTAAAACTTGCCTACCATGTGAGTGCCTTGGTTGCTTTTCTTCGTCCAGGGGGACCGAGAGAAGATCCAGGTTGTGTTATGTATGACGTAAGTAGGTGGATAGCAGACTTATGACGCGATGTCACGTGCTATTCTTGGATCTTACCTCTACTCTAATAGAACGATAGCCACCATAAATGCTAGTGCGGTTGCAACATTTACCTTTACTTTGTCTTACCGTAGGAAGTCAGTTATCCTGTAATGATATAATCTCACCCCGTTTTACTTTTGTGCTTTTACTGTTTTGCCTGATCGGCCGCTGCAGTGGAGTACTTTCTTGACCCGATTTCTGGACGATACTTCGTGGAGGTCCCTCCGGAGGATGACAATGAGTTCGACCTTGTTCAGTAGATCCTTCAGTTGGGCAGCGACGGTCCGTGGGTGGACCTTTTATGTGTAGCCCTCTCTAGGGCAATTTGGCTTTTGACCGTACTCGGTCGTGATTATCTTCCGCTTGTCGCATGATGTACTGTTGGGTCCACGGACCCCTGAGATGATGTAATATTTATCCAAGGGCGATGTATGCCTTGGACTTTATATTTATGTCTTAGTAAAGTTCTTGTTCTTATACTTGTTGTTGAGAATCTGACAGCGGCACGAGTGCGAGTGTCGTGAGTCGGTGGCTCTTTATGCGCTACTAACTTGAGCGGGACGCGAAAGCGACTAACTCGAGTTAGCACCGCATCGGGGCATGATAACTTGGTATCAGATCAGGACTGACTGTAGGACCCCTTACTGGCCGAAGTTGAGTCTAGAAACTATTTTGTAGTTACTAAGGAAAAATCGGAGAGTAGGAACTCTTTCTTTTTCTTCTTACCCCACCCTCCCACCCCTTTTCCATGAGGAAGTGAAACGTTGTTTTTCTCTGCAACTTATCCCATTTCAAAACAAATCTAGGTTCTCGTTTACATGAGGCTCCGATTCCTCTATAGTTTTTTGCTAGCGACGAGATGTGTTGGCGTCTTTGAGACCACTGAACCGCCACTTGGGGTTGACTGCTCTACCTCGCTTACGGCGTACCCCAGGTGAAACGTCCATACAGGATTGGCGGGCATCCTATGGTAATATGGATGTGGTGTCTTTTCCCCTATGGACGACCGTGTTGGCGGGCCGCTCAGGGCAGATGTCTCATTGTTCAGGTTTCCAACCGCTCGTATATATTGTTGTGTGCTCGCTAGCAGATTATTATCTTGGATTCGGATGATCTTGGTTTGGGGATTCCAGTAGCACCTAGCCTTCGACTTTCCGGGTTAGCCTTGGTGGAATTCTAGCCTTCGGCTTTCTCATACCTCGTGAGAAAGTTTTGTTGTCAATATTGCTTTATCTTCTGGTTACTTCAATGTTTCGACCATGTTCTCATAAGTGTTCCTGTATACAGGATGCCAAGAGCGAACATGCCGCCGCCAGAGAACCCTATCCTTGGGGAGGCTGTAGCCACAGTGGCTCAGGGCACAGCTGCGATCCTACAGATGCTGCAGAACCAGAATGCTCAGAGGAGTGATCGACCACAGTACACCACATTGCAGCAGTTCCTCGCGATCAACCCCCCCAGGTTCTCCGAGGCTCGAGACCCGCTGGAGGCGGATGACTGGATCGCAGAGATCAAGAAGCACTTCAATGCAAACACCGTCAGACCTGTCGACTACGTCACCTTCGCCTCCTTCCAGCTTCAGGGTGCAGCAGCCAGCTGGTACGATACCTACAAGGCCAACAAGGGCGATGCTGTCATCACGTGGGCAGACTTCGTCGCAGACTTCAGAGCAGCGCATATTCCGAGTGGGCTGATGGACAGGAAGCGTGAGGAGTTCTTGGCTCTGAGACAGGGTGACAGGTCAGTTCAGGAGTACAACCTGGCCTTCATCAGGCTAGCCAGGTACGCTCCAGAGGAGGTCAGCACAGAGGCTAAGAAGATTGCGAGGTTCCGTGGAGGTCTCAGCACAGAGATCAAGTACGCGCTCACTCAGTGCAGTCCCACACTGTTTTCACAGTTCGTGGATCAGGCTATCCGCCAGGAGTCAGCCAGAGCAAAGTGGGATGCAGACAGGAAGCGCCAGCGTGAGCACAGTTCCGCGGTGATGATCCACAAGAAGGCAAAGACTTGGGTTACAGAGGCACCACCGCAGAGGCAACAGTACCCAGCAGAGGGGGGCAGTTGTCCGCACTTTTGCCCGCTCTCCCGTCGCAGTTCAGCAGGGGCCTCGCTCTACACCACCACACGCGAGGCCACCCAAGCCGCATCAGCAGCCCAGGCCGTGCGTGATTTGCTACAAGTGCAGAGAGCCAGGGCACACGTCTCCCAACTGCACCGATCCGCGCTTTGCTCGGCTCCCACCGCCTCCACCTCGCTCTACTCCGAGAACCGCGATGGTGAAGGCACAGCCACGTGCACTTCGGGTGAACAACGTGATGCTCTCAGATGCTCATCAGTCTTCAGAGATCGTTCTTGGTAGGTTGCTTGTGTGTTCAGTTCCCGCGATAGTTTTGTTCGATTCCTGAGCTTCCCACTCTTTTGTGTCCAGAGCTTTTGTTGAGCGTGCTGAGCTACATCCGCAAGGGTTACCTCAGCAGCTAGCTGTTGCTTCTCCGGGTTTCAAGACGAATACGTCTGCCTTTGTCCCAGATGTGGAGATTCATATCCAAGGACTTCTCTTCTCAGCTTCGTTGATCGTTTTGACCCGTTCCGACATTGATGTCATTTTGGGCATGGATTGGCTTGTGCAGCACAAGGCCAATATTGATTGTCCGACCAGATCTGTCAAGTTGACTCATGAGTCAGGTGTAGAAGTCTTGTACACTTGTGGCTCTATGGCAGGACCAGCACAGTTGTACGCGTTGAACGCAGGAGTTGCGCCTTTGCTCGAAGAGGTCAGAGTTGTCTGTGAGTTCCCAGACGTCTTTCCAGAGGAGTTGCCAGGAATTCCCCCAGTTCAAGCTATTGAGTTCGTTATTGAGCTAGAGCCTGGTACCCAGCCGATTTCTCGGCATCCGTACAAGATGTGTTCGAAGGAGTTGATCGAGCTGAAGAAGCAGTTGACAGAGTTGGAGGCAGGCGGTTTTATCCGCGCGAGCACTTCCCCTTGAGGTGCACCAGCTTTGTTTGTCCAGAAGAAGGATGGGACTAGCCGCTTAGTCCAGGACTATCGCGGTATCAACAAGAAGACCATCAAGAACAAGTACCCTTTACCTCGCATCAATGATCTGTTTGAGCAGTTAAATGGGGCTAAGGTGTTTTCCAAGCTTGACTTGAGGATGGGGTATCACCAAATCCGTGTTCGTGAAGAGGATATTCCCAAGACCGCGTTCAGCACCCGTTATGGGCTGTATGAATTCACAGTCATGACTTTTGGGTTCTCAAATGCCCCTCCGAAGAGCGAGTTGTTGTTCCCAAGGAAGGAGATCTTAGAGAGGTCATCATGAAGGAAGCCCATGACTCAAAGCTGTCTATACACCCTGGCAGTACGAAGATGTATCAAGATCTCAAGCAAAACTTTAGGTGGACTCGTATGAAGCGGGATGTTGCCCGTTATGTGTCTCAGTGTGATGTGTGCAGGAGAGTGAAGGCACAGCACCAGAAGCCTGCAGGGTTGCTTCAGCCACTTGAGATTCCGGAGTGGAAATGGGATCACATAGAGATGGATTTCGTCACAGGCTTCCCTTTGTCGCAGAAGAAGAACAATGCCATCTTTGTTGTCATCGACAATCTTTCCAAAGTTGCCCACTTCTTTCCATTGAAGGACTCCATTTCAGCAGCTTAGTTGGCGGATTTGTACACCGCAAGAGTTGTATCTTTGCATGGCATTCCCAGGAAGATCAGTTCAGATAGAGGCAGCCTTTTCACCTCTAAGTTCTGGCAGGCCTTTCAAAAGGCGATTGGTACGACAGTGTTGTTCAGTACTGCTTATCACCCTCAGACAAGTGGGCAAGTCGAGCGCGTGAATCAAATCCTCGAGGACATGCTTCGGGCATGTGTCATCTCGTTTGGCATGAAGTGGGAAGAGTGCTTGCCGTATGCTGAGTTCTCTTACAACAACAGCTATCAGGCAAGTCTGCAGGCAGCGCCGTTTGAAGTATTGTATGGCCACAAGTGCAGGACACCTTTGAACTGGTCCGAGACAGGTGAGAGGCAGTTGTTCGGTCCAGATGTGATCCAAGAGGCAGAGGACAGAGTGAAGATTTTCCGAGAGCACCTAAAGGCAGCACAGTCTAGGAAGAAGGCCTACTATGACAAAAGGCACCGTGGTGTAGCATTTCAGGTTGGTGATTGGGCGTACCTGAGAGTGTCTCCGTTGAGGGGAACTCACTGTTTTGGCATCAAAGGAAAGCTCGCTCCAAGATTTGTCAGACCTTTCCGCATCCTTGAGACTAGAGGACCTCTTGCCTTTCGTCTCGAGCTTCCAAAGAGTCTGTCCATGGTGCATGACGTGTTCCATGTGTCCCAGCTTAAGCAGTGCTTCAAGCAGCCAGAGCAGGCTGTTGACTTGGGCGAGATCCAGCTGAGTGCGGACCTTTCCTACTCAGAGCGTCCAGTCGGTGTCCTTGAGACGTCCGAGCGCAAGACGCGCAACAAGACCGTCAAGTTCATGAAAGTTCAGTAGGCACATCATTCCGAGAAGGAAGCAACGTGGGAGCGTGAAGATCATCTCCGTTCCGAGTATCCGGAGTTGTTTTAGGCTTAGATCTCGGGACGAGATCCTGTTTTGGTAGGGGAGAGCTGTAACAGCCCAAAAGTGATTTTACTATTTGTGATGTAATTTTGCTTTGTCAAATGGCTATCAAACTTCTTGGGTTGCAGGATGGTGTAAAATGATGTGGTGATCTTGAGTGTAGTCCATGTTGGAGCTCATTTCAATTTGGTTTCAAACCCATCCTTATGCTTCAAAAGGGGTGCGGTTGCATTTTTCCATGCTTCATATCTTTTTCCCTAAGCTCAAAATTTTGCATAGCCAAATCTCTCTCCCTCCCAAGATTTTTCAAAGCCTTGCTTTGATTTTTAGCCCCCTGGAAATTTGAGTTGTAGTTCAAAAGCAATTTGAATTTAAATCAACTCACAAGATTTTACTTGCACCAAAAATGGTCAAACCATTTTTGAAAAATCAGCAATATTTAGGGAGGATTTTTGGTATTGGATTGAAGTTTTTCTTTTGCCCCTTTCTCTCGGAAAAACTCATGGAAGTTTCTGTTAATTGATTAATAGAAAATCCCTATGTTTTTTTCTTTTCTTTTCTTTTTCCTGGAGCTAGAGAAGCAGTCCAGCCCACTTGGGCCGGCCGAATCCAGCCCAACAGGGGCAGCGCCCCCTTGTTTTTTTTTCCTTCCTCTCTCTCTCAGCCAGCCGGGCCCGCCTGTCATCCCCCTCCTCTCACCTTTTTCTCCCCCACGCACATGGCATGGCCATGGAGGAGAGGACCTCCTGGAGCCACGTCTCCCTCTCCCCCTCTCCTATATCTTCCCCCTCTCCTTCTCCCGAACCCTAGCGTCTTCCTCCTCGGGCGCCGCTGCCTCCTTCTCCCATCTTCTCCTCCTTCCTCCCCGTTCTGTCCGAAGCCGCCATGGACAGGAGGTCCATGGCCTGAAGCCTTCCCCGCGCGGCTCGTCTTCGTCAGGGACGCCGGCGACCTCCTTCCCCGAGCTCGCACGACCCGACCGCCCCGCTGTGAGAAATTCGACGTCCCCTTCCTCTATTTCCCCGTGGACAGACGTTTGCCGTCGTGTTTTCCGAGCCGGTGTAGTCCCCGTAGGCAGCGCGGCGAGGCGAGGTTAGCGGAAAAATGGGTTCTTGTTGATCCCGGCTGCGGTTAGTGGTGCGCCGGTGAGTTCCCGGTGGACCGTAGAGGATGCGAGGGACGCCAGAGTTTTTCTGCGTGCAGCGGCTGCAGCTCTTCTGGTTTCAGGGAAAGCCGCTATCTTGCTTCAGATAGAGCCTCCCCCTTAGTCCCTTCCATCGATCTGCGAGGAGGACGACGCCAGTAGCATGTACGAGGTGATGCAGCGCCGCGCCAAGACCCTGGGTCTCGGGATCGATCCAAGGCAGCGCAAGGCGCCCCTTTCTTTCAATCTGTTGCCGCCGGCGATCTGAGTTCAGTCCATACTGAATTTCAGTCCCAGAGAGCTGACCTCACTTCTAGTTTAGGTACCCCGCGATTTGTACCTTGTCAAAGTTCTAGTCTTGGCCGAGTGGTAGCGCTCGGTGGGTGTCATCCTGCGGATCGGGGGTTCGAGTCCCCTTGGGTGCGTTTTGCCCCCACCCCTTTTCTTTTTGTTTTCGCCGGCTGGAGTAATGGGTTCAGCCCATTGGAGTGTCGCAGCAGGCGAGCCGAGCTGGGCCAGCGACCTGGGCCATTTGGCCGAAGCCAGCCCAAGATGGGCTGTGCTCTTTTTTTCTTCTTTCTTTTTATTGTATTTTATATTTCTTTGATGTTTAAGATCCAATTGAGTTTGAATTCAAATTTCAACTGGATTTTCATCCTCCTGTTCAATTTGAGGCATTCCATATATCATTTTGGGGTAGCTTGACTCACTGATCTTCATGGTGAGGACTGTTTTGCATTTTGCCTCCTCTAATAATTGAGGTGTGGCAATTTTTCAATAAACCCCCTCCTTTCCTTTTGTTCTGATCAAGTTTTATCCAAAATCAAATTGGCCATGCCATATATGAATCTTGGGTAGTTTTTCACCAGGAGTTGCATGCTGGTAATGGGTTAGCCATGGGAACCTTTTTCCAAATGCATGTAGTGTAACTTTTACACTCAGCCCCCTGAACCCCAGCTGATACTGCAACTGTGTTTGCAAACTCAGCTGGTACCAAGTTATATATGGGTTTGGGGTAGTTTTCTGCAAGGAATGCAATGGTGATGTCCCCATGAGGTTTTGTGCAACTCATGTGAACAAGGTGTGACCACCTGATCTAGAATCATCTGTCTTTCTGCTTGCAGCATTCCAATTTCAGTGCATTTTGAAATGTTGATCATCTGTTCTTTGCAAGTTTGTTTTCGTGTCATCTTCAACCATCTTTCTTCAAAGATCAGCCCCTAACATATTGTCATATGCAAGTGGCTGGTTTCCAACTATTGTTGCACCTTCCTTGTGTCAAGTTCCCCGACACTACTCCGTCTCCGGAATCGATGATTACTTTTCACGTTGTTCTATTTATGTTGTATGCATTTGTTGTTCATGCCATGTTGACATGCTACTTACACCCAAAGTAAGGCTAGGACCAAAGCCATCTTCACGTAAATAAATTGCATATGAAGTTGTTGACGTGTCGTCACCACCTTCATTTAAATTGACTAGATAGGGTCACAGCATGTCAAATTAAACTTGCTCATATCATCCTTGCCTGTACATCGTACCCGTTACTTACTTGTGTGCCTTTCCTTGCCGGTACCTTACGTTAGCACCTGAGACCGCCGAGGAGGCTTACGTGGAGATTTCCGACACCGAGCCCGAGGACCCTGCTGTGTCTGCTTCAACGACCGATTACCCAGGCAAGCGGAAGATTCATACCATTACTTGATACCTTTCTACCTACCTGCTTAGCTGTAGCCTAGAACGTTTGTCTGATCCTATCCACTTTGAGTATGCCACCTTCAAAAACCCAAACAGCCATGATCCCCACATCCCAGCAAAACTTTGTATTGCTAAGTTACCGTTGCTCAGCCATTGCATAGTATGAGTAGGAAAAACTTGCTGCTTACCCTATTGCTTTGGTTTGGGATATCATGTTATTAAAGAAGTTGGTTGATATTTAATATTATGATGTTAAATTTATACTTGACAAAAGATGGGAGACCAGGCTGTTCCCTCCAGGTGTTTTGTTCCATTTGAGTCACCTAGGTCCCGAGTTCTGGGTATTGTGTTTCTTGACGAGCGTGCCTAATCGTGTGTGGGATTCTATGGGGTCCCCTTGTCTTACCTGCCTAGCTTCATACAATTGTAGTGGTGGCCCGAGCTGATTTACTATTTGCAATGTGTGTGTGCTGGTGGTACCCCAGTTGTTTACAAACCACCTTGGGCCAGGAGGACTTGTGCCTTGGCTGGCCCACCTTTGACCGGCGAGGGCCCGATCCTCATGTGAGGTTTAACCGGTAACCCAAACCATGTTGATACGGAAGAGGCCGATCTGAGAGCGTGGCCAGCTTTTGGATTGGATGTCGACTCCCCGGGGGCCACCCGGAATTGTGCGTTGTTAGTTGGAGAGACTCTGACGTACCGGAGTTTCAGGCGCTTACCTAGCCAAATGGAAACCGGGCGTACATGCGAAGCCTATGATGGGCAGTTGGTACACCCCTGCAGGGTTAAATATTTTCGAAAAGCCGTGTCCGCGGTTATGGACGACTTGAGACCTACTCCTTGTTCATAGAATAACATCAATTTGAATCTTAATTAAAACTTTCCTACCGTGTGAGTTCCTTGGTTGCTTTTCTTCGTCCAGGGGGACCGAGAGAAGATCCAGGTTGTGTTATGTATGACGTAAGTAGGTGGATAGCAGACTTATGACGCAATGTCACGTGCTATTCTTGGATCTTACCTCTACTCTAATAGAACGATAGCCACCATAAATGCTAGTGCGGCTGCAACCTTTACCTTTACTTTGTCTTACCGTAGGAAGTCAGTTATCCTGTAATGATATAATCTTACCCCGTTTTACTTTTGTGCTTTTACTGTTTTGCCTGATCGGCCGCTGCAGTGGAGTACTTTCTTGACCCGAGTTCTGGACGATACTTCGTGGAGGTGCCTCCGGAGGATGACAATGAGTTCGACCTTGTTCAGTAGATCCTTCAGTTGGGCATCGACGGTCCGTGGGTGGACCTTTTATGTGTAGCCCTCTCTAGGGCAATTTGGCTTTTGACCGTACTCGGTCGTGATTGTCTTCCGCTTGTCGCATGATGTACTGTTGGGTCCACGGACCCCTGAGATGATGTAATATTTATCCAAGGGCGATGTATGCCTTGGACTTTATATTTATGTCTTAGTAAAGTTCTTGTTCTTATACTTGTTGTTGAGAATCCGACAGCGACACGAGTGCGAGTGTCGTGAGTCGGTGGCTCTTTATGCGCTACTAACTTGAGCGGGACGCGAAAGCGACTAACTCGAGTTAGCACCGCATCGGGCCATGATAACCTGGGTCCTATGATGTTAACTAGTGATGTCTCTCTCCCAAAAGATGATAAAATAGCCATGCGAGGTAAACAAATTACAGCTGGGCAATTGACAGGATTATGTGCGCAAACCAATGCTAATTATGCTATGTAGAAAAGAAGAGGCTCAAAAGTATGGGCGGTATGCCAAGACAAGTAGACCGAAATCCATCTTCATCTACCCACTAATCATCCACCTTGAGATATCTATCCAGAACATCTCGCTGGTATTAAGTTGCGAATCCCACCCAAAGTGTAAACCCAAAGCAACAGACAACTGCATTAAAGAACTTTGCGTAAAGTAAACAATCCTTGCACCCGCAAGTACAAGCATCGTTGTTTTCCCCCTTGTGGCAACAACACATCCCCTAGACTCATGTTTATGTCACTCAAGCTAGTCATCGGGGGGCATAAACCCACAATCATGCATAACGCTCCCTCTTGGAGTCACTACCTACTACATGGCCAAAGAAATAAACAGCAATGGAGAACATGCAAGAATTACTCAAGAACATAAATATAAAATAGGAGAATCAAATATATAACTCAATCACAATCTGAACATAATCTCATAATCCATCGGATCCCAGCAAACTCAGCATAGCAACAGCAGAATGATTACATATGTGCCTCGATCATGTAGGGCAGCTCATGAGATCTAATCCATGAAGAACAAAGAGGGGAGGAGAACATCACATAGCTACTAATCATAGACCCATGGTCCAAGGTGGACTACTCAAGGTTCATCCGAGAAGCATCCATGGTGGTGGAGAAGCTCCCGGAGGTGATTCCAACCTCCGGCAAGGTGTCGGGAATAGGTCTTCTAGTGCTCCCGATCTTGGAAGCGCGGCGGCGGCGGAACAGAGGAGAGATCGCGAAAAAGGGTTCCGTCCCCGAGGGTTTCTCGTCACGGGGAATAAATAGGCGAAAGGGGGCAGCCAGAGGTGGGCCAGGGGCTCAAGGTGCCGCCTTGGCGCGGCCAGGGGTGGGGCCGCGCCCTCTAGCTGCCTGGGGCCCCCCTGGCTCCCCTCTGGCCCCTCTCGGGATTTTCTCGAAGCTTCCGGTGCACTGATTTTTCCTATATTTTTCCCGGAATTTTTCTGGTACTTTTAATAAGGGGAAACCTGAAATAGAAAAACAACAGAAAATAGGAACTGGCACTGGGGTGCACTGAGTTAATAGGTTAGTCCAAATATGATCAAAAGTGTATGGAAGTTCATCAATATTATAGCAATATCACACTAAAGAGGCATGGAGAAAGAAGAAATTATAGATACGTTTTGGACGTATCAACGGTCTACTTGCTTTGGTATAACGCCTACATAATTTAACCTTACATTCTCTATAGCATAATTAGCATTGCGGTGCATTTTTAATTTTTTTAATTGTCTAACTATAATTTGTTCACCCAACATAAGTTTTTACAGTCTTTTAGGATAGAGGCCTCACTAGTGAATGCCATGACACACCGGTCCATATTCTCATCATAAGCTTATACTCACTTCAATTTATCTACTTAGTTTACTTTGCTTGCTTACTTTTATTGTTCATCAATCCTATACCTTTAACCTTTCATAGACAAAAAGACAGGGGGATCGACAACCCCTCTAACTCGTTGGGTGCGAGATTACTTTGTATTTTGGGTGCAGGTCCAGGTCAAGCAATCTCTGGCGCCGTTGAGGGTGACCACCTACTTGTAGCATTCGAAGTCTTTCTGGATTAGGTAACTTTGTATCTTTGCCAAGATAATTTTTCTACTATCTGCATCACCACCTTCCAATTGGGGTTTCCAACGAGAGTGTGTGATCCACACCATCACAAATATACCAAGGTTATCGAATCCAAAAGGACTCTGAATGCTACAAATAGGTGGTCACCAACAACGATGCGGAAATTGGCTTGACCTGGACGTGCACACAAGACACAAAGTACTCTTACTGTCTACGAAAGATTACACATATATGATAGATAAAATAATAAAAGTAAACAAGAAAAGTAAAAAAAGTAAATAAATTGCAGCGGGTATAAACCTATGATGAGAATATGGACCGGAGTTTCATGGCATTCACTAGTGTGTCTATATCCCAAAAGACAGTAAAACCTATATATGTTCGATAAACAAATTACAGCTAGGCAATTGACATAAGTAGACCACCAACTGATTGCATCTACTACTAAATATCCACCTTGAAAAGTTTAATTCAGAACATCTCGCTCATATTAAGTTGCGAGCAACAACTATAAGTTGAAAACTCAAAGCAACATGCAGATGTTTTAACACTCAATGTGTAATGTAAGCAACACTTGTAACACAAAGTCAAAAGTACCATTTTTTATCCTTAGTAGCAACAACACATTCTCTAGTCCCATGGTTCTGTCACTCAAGCTGGACATCGGGAGGCGAACCTACTATCTAGCATAACACTACCTCTTGGATTTACAAACTACTACTTGGCCAAAGCAATAAATTTAACGGAGAACATGCAAGAACAATACAAAACATAATATAAAAGAGAATAAAATATATAGCTTTCAAAATCTAAACATAATCTCATAATGCATCAAATCCCAGCAAACACAACATAACATCATGGTAATTATAACATAGGTGCCTTAATCATGATAGGCGGATCAAAAGGACTAAACATTGAAGATCAAGATTGGAGAGAGATGTCATCTAGCTAATGCCATGAACCCTAGGTCCAAGGTGGAACTACTCAAGGCTCATCCGGGAGGCAGGCATGGTTGAAGAAGAGGCCTCCAGAGAAGAATCCTCCCTCCGTCAAGGTGCCGGGGCAGAACTTCTGGAGCTCTCAATCTGGGAATCGCAATGACGACAAAACAACAAAAAATTCTAGAAAATAATACCCGCCCCGAGGGTTTTTACGTTCCGGGGAATATATAGGAGAAAGAGGGACATCAGGGGAGGTCCCACCTGGCCATGCGGCCAGGGACCCTGTCGTGGGAAAGTCACGGCAGATGTTCGAAGAGTCGAACTTGACATGGGACCTTTGCTGCGAGGTGGATACGAGGAGAGAGTCGACATGGACGAGAGACTCGGCGATTTACACAGATTTCAGCCCCTCTTTGTCTTGAGGTAAAAGCCTACTCCTGCTTCTAATTATTACGTGTTCCTACTCTCCTAATAGAAGAGTTGGTAGATCGATTACAAGAGAGTCGGTTCGTGACCTTAGTCTCGAGGAGATCTAGGTTACGCCAAAAAGTGTCTAGTCCTATCTTGGATTGAGATTACTCTGACCCTGGATCCCGTGAACCTCGACTTATAAAGGCGCAGGGTCCCGGGATTCCGCGAATCCGACTCTGACACGAGGTGGAATCCTATTCTACTTTACAAATATGCTACATGCTATACAAGGTAAGTCAAATTCCTTCTACGGTTTCGATTCTTCATGCTTGGCACGGCCGGCTCGTGGCCGGCTCTTCTTTTGTGGGCCTTCCTTCAGTGAGTCGGCCCATAGATCCTAATGTCGGGTTATGGGCTTGGTCCATCCTCCCGACATTAGCCCCCAGGATTGGTGTGATGCTTTAGTCTTCATAGTATTCTTCTTGATTCCGTCGTGATTCCCACTCTTCAATTTGGTCAGACTGACTCTCATACATTCGAGGTTTATAAGGAGTCGGTGAAAAAATTTCGTTTCACCTTCCAACCAAAAAATTTCCTTTGACTTTCTTAGTGTAAGATCCGTTACTGTATTTATGACTTTACTGCACGAAGCGCCACCGTGGAAGGCATTGATATCGTGGTGAGAATCGAGGAGTCTTTCCATAAATTTCACCTACCATGGGTAGTTCACCCATGTTATTATGGCATTGATTGATCCTCTCCTCGTAGCAGCTATATATAGCCATCGGGTAGTTTATCTTCTGAGTGCTCGTATCTTCTTCTTCCTCTTCTCCCTTTGCCACTTTTCTCCATGGCACCCAAGCTAAGCACCCGTGTTCCTTTGGCGGCCGATGATCCTGGTTCCAGCGCAGGTTCTCATGGTGGTCGAGGTCATGGCCGCGGTCGTGGCTATGGACGGGGTCGCGGCCGTGTTAGAGGAAAAAGTGCACGCACTACTCAGTGTTCGCCAGATCTTGAATCTCCTCCTTCTTTTCCTGAGAGGAATGAGTTCTTGGTAAAAGTTCAGACGATCCATCGTTGGGTCAATCTTCCTAAATCTTTTGCCCATATCATGGTGGATTCTAAGCCACCAGGTCTGTGGCTTCGCTCTGAAGGGTGCTGAAAGGATCGATACGGTCAACTAGAGGGGGGTGAATAGGTGACTAACAAATTTAAGCTTTATTACCAATTTTTAGGGTTAAGCGGATAAATACAATTCTCTAGATGTGCACTAGATGAATCAACCCTAGGTGGCAAGCAAGCTTAAGACAAGTATGCTAGCCAACAAATACAATAGCAAGCCAACAAGCATACAAGGTTAGAAACAAGTAAAGTGCGGAAAGGGATAAACCACAAGTGACACGGAGACGCGGAGATTTGGTTGACCGAAGTTCACACTCTTTTGAGGGAGTACTAATCTCCGTTTGGAGCGGTGCTCAAGATTGAGAGCGCTACCAACAACGTAGCTCACCGTATTCTCCTTTTCGAGTGACCCCCAACGGATGAGCCTCGAATCACTCGGGGTTGGTCTTGAAGGCGACACCACACGTTTACAAACTTCCCGGAGTACACCACAAGCAAGGAAGTTTCCGGGGCGGACACCTAGCCGCCTAGGAGCCAAAGCTCCAAGAGTAAAAATTCAACGGTGATGAAATCTTGCGGGGAACACAAATCGGTTTGGTGGAAGTGTAGATCGGGCCTTGCTCTCCCAAATCCCAAAGTATCAACAAGTTTGGGTGGAGGAAATGGGAGGAATGAGTAAAATGGAGTTCTTAGCAATGGAGGCTCAAGCAAGGGGAAAGGGTTAGGGTTGGAGTCGGAAGAAGGAGGCCTTTTATAGTGGGAGGGAGTGAGGGGGCATTTCTAACCGTTGGGACCCCGTGCGCACGGGCTACCCAGAGGCAGAACACCTACCCCGTGCGCACGGGGGTCGGGGACCCCGTGCGCACGGCCTACTCAGTAGGGGTCGGGGTACCCCGTGCGCACGGGGGTTGGGGACCCCGTGCGCACGGGCTACTCAGAAGGTTCCTGGATACCCCGTGCGCACGGGGGTCAGAGACCCCGTGCACACGGGGTGGTCAGGAACATATCTGATCCCCCACTTAAGCCCATGCCTTCGCACATGTAATCGGTACCTCTTCCGTAGTAGGATTGCGGGAGGCTATATTTGGACATGGAAATGTGTTCCCACACATACTCAATCTCGTTGACCCCTCTTAATAGTGCGGTGATCCTATGACTCAAATCAAACCAAAAATAAACCTTCGAGTCACCGGATAAACACCACGCCTTTTATCTTTTTGAATCGAGGCCAATCATCCTCCAAAATTAATAACCCTCCACGGGACATATGACCTGAGATAAATCTTTAACACCCGTCATTAGTCCCACTAACCACATTGTCATTACCCCAAAACACAATTTAGGAGTAAATGCACTTTCAATCTCCCCCTTTTTGGTGAATTGATGACAATATAGTTAGAGCATGGCAATAAGATATTCAATATAGCATGCCATGAACAACTATTAACATAGAAGGCTCCCCCTTGATGTATGCATATACTTATGTTTGCTTTTGAATGAAATACACATACAACGAGGTCTCCCCCTATGTAAATAATCGAGTGAAATGATATGAGAGATGCATATGAACTGAAATAATCATTGCACAAGAACCTCATGTGATCTCAAGATATAATACATAAGACAAGCATAGACCACATGAGGAAAATGTGAATGTGAGCTAAATCCTTATGCGAGACAATGAATGATAATGTCATGACATAAAAAAACATGCAAGGCATATGAAACATCATGACAAGATAGCAAACTCACATAGTCTCACACATAATAGGATAAGGTGGCTCACATCCACACGAGTACTGGAAAGGAAATAAAAACTGAAAGTACCAACAAGCCAACATAAACACACGAACAAGGTCTCACTATGGCTTGCAACCTAACCAGATAAACGATAACCTAGATAGAACTCTTCTCCCCCTTTGGCATCAAGACGCCAAAAAGGGAAAAGGCGATGCTAACGTCACTAAACAACCGACGGGTGGCTCGAAGCATCATCCTCATCCTCAAATCGCCAGTTGGCCATGGGGAAGGAGTACGCAGAGAGCTGACTGTCCTGATCCTCAGGGCCTGCTGGAGCTGGAACGCCTGTCTGTTGGGCCATGCGTGCCTTGGAGGCACGCTGCTCTGCCTTGGTGCGGTTGCTGTCCTTGAGTTGCCTCTACTGAATAGATTGACACATCTTGAACATGTTGCTGATGGTCTTGAATAGGGTCATCTTCTCGCGGCGCGTTAAGGCAGCAGGAGCATCATCACCAACAGGAGGAGCCCTCTGTCGAGGGATCCTAGCAGAGGAGGAGGCACCAGGAGTATAGGTAGCACGGTCCTCGGGCCTCGGGTTGCGCCCAACCTTGGGAGCAACATACGGAGCAGGAGCAGGAGGCCTCCAGTTCAGATCACGCTTCAGCACACTGACTGGGTACAGGGTCTGAGGAATGTGGCGAGCAGGGCACACAGACTCAATCAGTGCCTGAATGAAAGGAGCATAGATCAATGACTTCCTCAGACGAACACACTCACGGATCTCAAGAAACATAGTATCCAGAACATCCACCTTCTTGCGGTCCTTTACCATCAGAAAAATGTCAAGCATCGAGGAGCGCAGATTATGAGAGTCACCTGCCTTCGGTGTAAGGGTGTACCGAAGGATGTGACGCAGTGTATCATAGGTGGGCAGTAGATCCTTAATGGAGCCAGTGACAAAAGACTTCTCCTGCTTGTAAGCAAATGCAATCTCGTCTTTGTCTCGGCCGATCTCAGACACCCTCTCGAAATCTCGATGAGGCTCAGTGTAGAACTGGTAAGGAATGATCTCAGCAAACTTGGCAAACGGAGCATAACAGACCGCAGTGACAGACATCCAACGCATAGTACGAGCATCGTCATTCAAGAAGAAGACAGTGGCATAGAACTGCATGACAAGATCCTCATTGTACTTGTACGAGAACTGACAGAACGGTATGATCCCAAGCCTCCCAAGAGCATCATACACACCGGGATAAATATGAGCACTATCCCTCAAGTGCTCCACATTGATCTGCTTGTGGGGAGCAAACTTCTTCGACTTAGCCATCATCAATTCATTGAAAATACGGGCCTGAAACACATTGCGGAACCTTGGATCTGCTCCGAGCTCAGTGGCAGCAACATAGGGATCCTTCTCACGGAAAGCCCAGTACTCTGGCTGAGTCCACTCATTGACCGGAATGTTAGCCACATTCCGGCCACCTGGAAGAGGACGCTCACGGGGACTCGAGCTCTCCTCATCGTCTTCATCTTCCTCCATGAACCCAGTCTCCTGAGATACTTCAGCGGTCTCATGAGCAGCAGGCTGATAGGCACCCTGAGAATCAGACTCATCGTAGCTGGGATCGGTCTCAACAACGGGCTTCCTGGCAGTGGAAAGGCGGCGAGGACGGCCACTACCACGAGAACCCTCACCCTGCCCCTGACCAACTGACTGTTGAGCAGTATCATCTCCAGGCTTGGCACGCTTGCGATGAAAGAACACCTGCCGGTTCGGGGAATCTACAGACGATAGACAAGGACATGTGCAAATACTCAGTGAAAATGGAATACGGACGGTGAAGTAAATGAAGATCAGGGTGGTCTCTTCCTGGGAGGCCCATGCCCACGGGGTCCAGGGTCCCGTGCGCACGGTACACCACGTGGGCACGGGGGCCCATGCGCACGAGGTCTGATCCCGTGGGCACAGGGGTCCTCCCAGCCGTCGCTCAAACCTCGCGAGGAGGGGAGGGACGGGCTGAGGAGGTATTCCCCTGGCCGAAACCATCACAGATCTACATCCCTACCACACACAAAGGAGCCCTAGACCATGAAGCACAAGATGGCACTTCTCCCTAGGGTTTTGAGAATCAAAACGAAGTGGAGAAGGGGGATCCATACCAGGGTCGTCCATGGCGTCCAAGGGCAAGGAGATCCGAGGCTTGGGCCGGAGAAACGGCCGGCAGCCTCAAGATGGCAATGGAGGTGGCTTGGAGAAGGTCTGAGGCGTGGGGGATGAATGAGGAAGAGAACTGCCTCTCCACCCCGCGCCCCCCCTAATACCGGATCCAACCGCATAACCCCGTGCGCACGGTACACCCCGTGCACACGGGGTCCTCAGAGAGTTTTGATCCATTTGACAGGGAGGGGAGGGGCTGGATGTGAATCCTTACCCCTTCCCTAAGTACCAAACAGATCCCACTCCCATTGAGGAACATCGCACACGGAAACTCTATACTATGGGAAGGTGTGTGTGTAGAGCATTTGCACGGATCGAAATAGAGAATGTTTTATGGGATAAGAGGGGAATAGGATAGGGAAACTAAGGTCAAAGGGAAACTATTCCTATCCGGGGGTGAAAACAAGAGTCTAAACGACCCGAAAAACAAACATCGCAATAAAGCGGAAAAAGGAGGTGACCCGAAGGTCACCATGTTTGAGCAATTTGTGGTACGGAACCGCGAAGATTTTAACCTTGGGCCCGTCTCCACTACTCATCTTTGAAGCACAAGTGCCATCTAAAATGGTGGATGTGCAAGATTTTGATCAATTTATGCACAAGTAGGGTTATGTCGGAATCATTGAGAGCATTCTACTCCCCCTACTTATGTGCCTACATCTAAGCAAGATATAGTTAAGCTAGTGTGTGTATGCAAGATCATAAACCCATGTAACTAAGATCCACGATATTTAGCTCATGCCTTAACTCACGGAACCTTGCTTCATCAAGTGGCTTTGTGAAAATATCCGCAAGTTGCTTCTCTGTGCCCACATGAAAGAGTTCAATGTCTTCTCGTGCCACATGATCTTGAAGAAAATGATGACGAATATCAATATGCTTGGTTCGGCTATGTTGCACGGGATTATCCGCAATCTTCATTGCACTTTCATTGTCACATAATAAATGCACTTTGTCACATTTGACACCATAATCCATCAAAGTTTGCCTCATCCATAATAATTGGGCACAACAACTTCCCGCGGCAATGTACTCGGCTTCGGCGGTTGATAGAGAAACACAATTTTGCTTCTTGGAGGACCAACTCACTAAGGACCTCCCGAGGAATTGACATGATCCGGATGTGGAATTACGATCCACCTTGTCACCGGCCCAATCCGAATCCGAATATCCCACCAACTTGAAGGAAGATCCTTTGGGGTACCAAAGTCCTAAGTTTGGGGTATAAACCAAATATCGAAGGATCCGTTTCACGGCCATGTAATGGATTTCTTTGGGGGCGGATTGAAATCTTGCACACATACACACACTTCACATAATATCCGGCCTAGATGCACAAAGGTAAAGCAAAGAACCGATCATAGAGCGGTATACCTTTTGATCCACATCTTTACCATTAGGATCTAGATCAAGTTGGCCATTGGTTGGCATGGGAGTCTTCATAGGCTTGGCATCCATCATATCAAATCGTTTGAGCATGTCTTGAATATACTTTGCTTGGTTAATAAAGGTTCCTCCCCTTAATTGCTTGACTTGAAATCCGAGGAAGAACTTCAACTCACCCATCATAGACATGGCAAACTCCTTGGTCATAAGATTTTGAAACTCAACATTGCAAGCATGATTAGTAGACCCAAAAATAATATCATCAACATATATTTGGCACACAAACAAATCTCCTTTTACTCTCTTGGTAAAGAGAGTGGTATCTATCAACCCCATCTCGAACCCTTTCTCGTTTAGAAACGTCGTAAGGTGATCATACCAAGCACGAGGTGCTTTCTTAAGACCATACAAAGCCTTATGAAGTTGATAAACGTGATTGGGGCGTTCGGGGTCTTCGAAACCTGGAGGTTGCTTGACATACACCAATTCACTTAAAGGACCATTTAGAAATGCACTCTTAACATCCATTTGATATAACTTAAAATCATGATGAGAGGCATAAGCAAGTAAGATGCAAATGGACTCAAGACGGGCAACGGGGGCAAAGGTTTCACCAAAATCCAAACCTTCAATTTGGGTGAATCCTTGTGCCACTAACCTTGCCTTGTTACGAGTGACTTGTCCATGCTCATCTTGCTTTCTTGAAAACCCACTTGGTCCCAATGACATTATGATTTTCCTTGGGCCTTGCAACAAGTGTCCAAACTTTGTTGCGAGTGAAATTGTTGAGTTATTCATGCATAGCTTCTACCCAATCCGGATCATCAAGAGCTTCTTCTACCTTAAGGGGATCAATACAAGAGACAAACGAGTGATGTTCACAAAATTTTGCCAAACGTTTATGAATAGTTACCCCTTTTGAGATGCTTCCAAGGATGTTGTCGGTGGAGTGTTGAAGCATTTGAAGTCTCAAAGCCGCTTTTTGTCTCTTCTTTTCAAGTTCTTCTTCACTAGGTTGAATTCTTCGTTGAGAAACTCGAACTTGCTTCTTCTCTGCTTGTGGAGAGACAAATTCTTGAACTTGATCTTGATCACTTTCATGAGCTTGATCTTGGGTCTCAACAATAGGTTCATCACCATTTGATTGATCTTGCCCTTGATCTTGCTCGGTGGCTTGAGGGACCTCATCTTGCTCTTGGATAGGTGCTTGTGCTCCCGAAACGTCTTGCTCTTGTGGTGGAGGTGATGACTTCCCTTGAGGAGAATCCTCAAGAGGGGCTCTTACCCCTTCTTTGATTACTTGGACTTGGGGTGATTCTTTTGGAAGAATGTGGCCTATCCCCATGGTCCTTATAACTTGAGAAGGAGCCTCATCACCTACAACACTTGGAACAATTGGTTTGTCTTGGGAGCCGTTATCCTCATCAAACTCCACATTCGATGACTCCTCAATACATCCGGTGGATTTATTGAGAACTCGATACGCATTGGAGTTTGAGGCATATCCAACAAATATTCCCTCATATGTTTTTGCTTCGAATTTAGCTAACCGGGTTTTCTTGTTGAGAATGAAACACTTACAACCGAATACACGGAAGTACTTGACATTTGGCTTCTTCCTGATTAGGAGTTCATAAGGAGTCTTGTTCTTGAGCTTGCGGAGATATAGCCTATTAGAGGCATGACACGCGGTGTTGATGGCTTCGGCCCAAAGCTTGTATGGAGACTTGTACTCATCAAGCATTGTCCTAGCCATCTCAATAAGAGTCCTATTCTTCCTCTCTGCAACACCATTTTGTTGAGGAGTATAGGCCGCGGAATATTGATGTTTAATCCCCTCATCACTCCAGAACTCGTCCATTGTATAATTCTTGAACTCGGTACCATTATCACTTCGAATATCCATAATCTCACTTTTGTGTTGACGTTGAGCTTCTTTGGCAAATGATATAAAGGTCTATTGAGTCTCATCTTTGGTCTTGAGAAATAAAACCCATGTATATCTTGTATAGTCGTCGACAATGACAAGGCAATACTTCCTCCCACCCAAGCTATCATAGGATGGAGGCCCAAAGAGATCCAAATGAAGGAGCTCAAGAGGCCTCGTTGATGTGATGATAGTCTTCGCCTTGTGTTGCTTCTCATGTTGCTTTCCGGCAATGCAAGCACTACAAACACGATCTTTGGCAAAAGAAACATCGCTTAGTCCAACAATGTGATCCCCCTTTGTAAGGGATTGTAAATTTCTCATACCAACGTGGGCTAGCCTACGGTGCCATAGCCACCCCCACGTCGGCCTTGGCCATTAGGCATGTTTTTAGGTGAGTGCTCTCTTTCGAGAAATCAACCACATAAAGGTTGCCTTCAACATGACCAACAAAGAAAACTTTGAGAGTATCCCTTTTAAAGACGGTCACATGAAATTCACTAAAAAGCGAGTCATAACCGGCACGTGCCAATTGGATAGTGGAAAGTAGATTCTAGTGAAGGGATTCGACAAGCATGACATTCTTGAGTAAAGAATCACTCGAGATGACAAACTTCCCTAATCCCAATACCTTGCCCTTGCTATTGTCGCCAAAGGAGTTGTCCGAGGATGACTTGAGCAAGTCAACGAAATCCACGAGCATATCCTTGCCTCCGGTCATATGATTTGTGCAACCACTATCAATCACCCATTGTGTGCCACCGGAGGCATAGTCCTGCAACAATCAAGCTTTGTTTTTAGGTCCCCATTTTTCAATGGGTCCTAGAGAGTTAGCAACAAGGGTCTTAGGAACCCAGATAGTCCATGCATAATCATCATAATTAGTGCCGACAAATTTAGCAAAAGTATAGCCATCATTCCTTCTCAAAAGGATATAAGATGGGTTGTTCATGCCGGCATAATTAGAAGAGGGAACCATCTCCTTTGAGATGACTTCCTCTCCAACCTTCTCCTTTCCCTTTTCCTTCTCCTTGTGCCCTTCTTGCACAAATGTGATTTGTTGTTGAGGAGGAGTAGCTTGGTGCTTCTTCTTCTTGTTCTTCTTCTTGTGCTTGTTCTTCTTCTTCTTTTGAGAGGGATCAAATCTGATTCCCTCCTTGGCCACACATTCCTTTTGATTACTCAAAAGCTCATTCAAGTTCTTTTCGCCTTGAATACAAGACACAAGACCTTTCTCAAGTTGGTCTTTCAACTTTTTGTTCTCAACAAGTAGAGATGCATAATCAATGGAGTTAGAAGCACATGCATCATTAGGAGACAAAGTAGCAAGAGACTTAAGAGTTGAAGCCTTAAGTTGGTTGTAAGACTCGGTGAGAGTTATAAGCTCCCCTTTTATGAGCTTGTGGCTCTTTTCAAGGAGTTTATACTCCTCACCGAGTTCACCATGAGCAACTTTAAGCTTAGCAATTTTATCCAAGAGATCATGCTTAATTTCAAGAGAGAGTTCTAAAGCATCATTGACTTTAACAAAGTCTATCTCATGTGAAGTGACGGTTTCCTCGAGTGAGGCTTTCATGGTTTCTACTTCAAGACGATTTTGCTCAAGGAGATCATTTCTTTCCTTTTCCTCCATTAAGAGGGTTTCCACATTTCCGATGTAGTCATCAGTTCAGTGAGTGACCTCATCATGTTGAGGAAACGAGCAAGGGATTCTCCCTTAAGTGTCTTCATGAAAGCTAATGAGGCTTCCTCACTATAATCGACACCATCATATTCACACTCGTTATCCAACTCCTCTTGCGAGAGGTTGGTAGTGGGAGATGATGGCTTAGAGTTGATATACTTTGATATTACCTCTCTTGCCATGAGGCATCGATGGATGATGGTCTTGTTCTTGTTGGGGGAATCGAAGAGGCTTGATGAGGTGGAGGAGGACTTGGAATGCATGGCAATAGCGGCCATGCCCTTTTGCTCATCATCATCACCATCTTCTTCATCCTCGGATAGGTACTCTTCACGAACAAGAGCTTTGTCACCACGCCTCTTGGCAAACTTGTTGAATCTCTTCTTCTTGAGAATAAGCTTCTCGGATTTCTCTTCTCTTCTTTCATATGGACAATCCGCAACAAAGTGGTTTGGACTATCGCAATTGTAGCACTTTATTCTTCCAAAGGTTTTGCCCTTGAAGTTATTACTTCCTTTGTTACCCAATGTCCCCATAGTGCCCACATACTTTCTGACCAAAAGAGCCACATCTTCTTCAAAGTCATTTGCCGGGCACGAGGGAACGTCTTCATCTTCACAATATTCTTCCACTTCTTCCACCTCCACGATCTTGGAGGGGGAAGCCACCTTCTTGGCCTTCAAGGCGAGGTTGTTGGTGCTATTTATCCCTTGAACAAGGTCATGGTTTTTCTTGGACTTTGACTTCAACAAGGACTTGGTGGTGAAAGATGACACAATTTGATTTGGAGTCAATTGGTCAAAATCCATGCGTTGATGGATCATGGTGACCATTGTGTCATCCGTCAGAATCATGGCACTCAAGAACTTATCCTTGATGAAATTGTCATCGGCCCATGTGCAACCATAGTTCCTTAAATCCAAAACGATGGACTTGACTCTACGAAAAAATTGATCCACAGACTCACCATCTTTCCTCACGAACATGTTAACCTCCATCTTGAGAATGGCCAGACGAGATCTCTGCACACTAATATCTCCTTCAAATATTTCACAAAGAGTGTCCCAAATTTCTTTGGTTGTCTTCAAGAGAGCAATGGAGTCTTGACAGTCTTCGGGAACGGCCCTCCGGAGCATGTGACAGGCGATATCGTTGAGTTGCTCATCAACCTCTTCTCTTGGAGATAAGCTTGATGGATCTTCAGGATGATGGCCTCTCAAGATGACCCACCACACTTGAGTGGAGGCGCTCCGAACATGTGACTCCATAGCTAACTTCCATTTACCAAACTTGTCAGGATTCAAGAGGGGGGGTCCCCAGTATGATTAATATGAGGCATAGGAATATGAGGACGAGCATATGAAGGAGCAGCAGCATTATAAGACGGTGCAGGGGTGTGTGGTGGTGGTGTGGGTGTCTCCTTTACTCCATCAACATCCAAAGTGGCGTTTGGACGAAATGTTGATGAGGTAGAGGGACTTTGCGAAAATGAAGCAAGTTTCTTGTCGACTTCATCACGAACCAATGCCTTCATCGACATTTCCATGGAGCTTTTAAAGCCTCCATGAAAGCGGTGAATTCGGACATGGTTAGTGATGTGGAGGAGCTAGGTCCTCCACTCTCTTGGTGTGTTGTTTGTGTAGCGGGTGGGTAAGCAATGGGTGCACCATGTGCACTAAGTGCTCCCCCATCCGCGGGAATGTTTTCACCTTGATCCCCTAGATCGACCATATTCTCTTAGACGGTAAAGCCCTTTATAAGAGACCTAGCTCTGATACCAATTGAAAGGATCGATACGGTCAACTAGAGGGGGGGTGAATAGGTGACTAACAAATTTAAGGTTTATTACAAATTTTTAGGGTTAAGCGGATAAATACAATTCTCTAGATGTACACTAGATGAATCAACCCTAGGTGGCAAGCAAGCTTAAGACAAGTATGCTAGGCAACAAATACAATAGCAAGCCAACAAGCATACAAGGTTAGAAACAAGTAAAGTGCGGAAAGGGACAAACCACAAGTGACATGGAGACGCGGAGATTTGGTTGACCGAAGTTCACACTCTTTTGAGGGAGTGCTAATCTCCGTTTGGAGCAGTGCTCAAGATTGAGAGCGCTACCTGTTGGGAATGTGCCCTAGAGGCAAATAAAATATGTTTTATCGATCATATTCCATTAGTTCATAATACGTTTGATACTATGCTATAATTGTATTAAGCGGAAACATCAATACAGGTGTGGTATACAAACAACCAGGTCCCTAGTCAACCCTAGTATACTAGTCCATTGGGCGATTGATGATCAAGGTTTCCTGATCATGAGACAATGGCATCTGTTGACAATGGAGTCGTATCATTGGATAATGATATGATGGACATACACCCACCAGAAGTGTTGCGATGTGATCAAGTCACATAGTTCGACATTGCGATAACTATAACGTAGTGACCAGATCCTTAGACCGTAATGATCATACGTAATTACTGTCTATTAGGATGCCTTGATTTGCTACCCACCGCCCGACTGAAATATGCTGGCCATAAAGGAGTACTTCAGGTATTCCGAATAGATATGTTAATGAGTATGCAAATAGATCAAAGCGGGATTTGTCCATCCGTGTGACGGATAGGTACTCTGGGCCCACTCGGTGATGTTACATCATAAAGTTTGCAAACGTGTGACTAGGTCACGGAGTTGTAATATCACGGGAACGAGTAAACTTGTTTGTTGAGAACGAGGACGAACTAGGTATATTGGATACCGATGATCAAACCTCGGACAAGCAAAGTACCATAGGACAAAGGGAACAGGCACACGGTTAACGGATCCAATAGCGATTGAAGTTCATTCGATGGAAGCGCAGGGGCTATCAAGGATTGTAACAAGGTCCAATTGCTTAGTCATTGATCAACAAGAATTGTCTCGATCATGTCTTCTGTTTCCCGGACCGTAGGGTGTTACACTTAAGGGTACTCGACGCAGTAAGGATTGATTCGGGATCACCGGAGAAATTGGAGAGAACACCGGAATTGTTCCGATGAAGGCCGGAAGTTGTTCCGGGTATTTTGAAAGGTTCAAAATATATTTAATAATGTTTAATTAATGTTTTATTATTTAATTATCTGAATTAAATATTAAAATATATTTAAATATAATTAAAAATGAATTAAAAGGCATATGGGCCTCATAGGGCCCATTAGGGGGAGAGGGAGTCCTCCCCCATGGGCCATGGCGCCATAGAGGGGCCCACCCCCTTTATTCATGGCGCACCCCCTCCCTTGGGATTAGTCCCACCCCGGAAGTGGAGGGGGGGTGGCACCCCTCCTTGGCCTATATAAGGAGGGGTAGAGGTGCCCTTTTAATCATCATATTTTTGAGATAAGTTCTCATCTCTCTCTCCCTCTTTTCTCCTTCCTCGAGTGGACTCCCCTTGTTTGGAGTCTACACTTGGTTGGGGATTTCTCCACTATACGCACGCCGTCGTGCTGCTGGAATCGGGATCCGAATCCATCTTCTTTCCGCTGCTCTACTGGTTCGGAGCCCGGAGGGACGTCGGGTATACTGTATGTGTATAATCCCGCGAGGCACTACACTTGTGGTGCTACTTCATCGTCGTGGTCGTATCGCGAGGTCTTCATCAGCAACGTTCCGACGGGGACGTAATCCCTTCGTCGATCTACACGGATCGGGTGGCTACAGGAGTCATCGTGGATCTGCGCGGCATCGGGGATTGCCGGTACGACTACACCAACCACGTTCATGCGGGAACGTTTCCCGCTTAACGGACTACATCCTGGTATGTGATCTATTTCTGTCCGTTACTTGCATCGCCATAGCATAGGTCTTGGGTATGGGTCTCGTAGGTTATGAAAAATTTGTGTTTTCTGCCCCGAACCCCAACAGTGGTATCATGAGCAAGGCTATGCGTAGATGTATTGTACGGATAGAACACATCTAGTATGTGGGCATCAATTCTCCAATTGTTACCCTCTCACGTGTACTCATTTAGCGTTGCGGCAATGTTTGATGAAGCGTCCCCCGACCGACCTTACGCGTTTACGCCAGACTGGTTCCACGCTTGACATATGGCTTGTACCATATAAAGTGGTTGGGGGGTGTCTGTCTCTCTGCATTAGCGATGCGAAGATGTTTGCAACGGAGGGCCCCGACAGGGGTGTAATAGAGACAATTGCGGGATTGGTGTTGTGGCTTGTTTTCGCAGGATAGAAAGCGGTTCTTTTCTCGAAACCCCTAGCAGCCACGTAAAACTTGCAAAATATAAAGTAGAAAGGCGTTTTTTAACTTTAATTTGCATGAAGGGGGATCATAGGTTGTATGATTTACAGTTTTACTTCCTGTTTTATGCTAGTATGCTAGATATATCGACGGTAGCACAAAACAGGACCATCTCTCACAATACCAACATTGTGTTCTCCCTTGGTGGGCACCACCTGGAAGGTTCTCCCATATGGCTTGATGCTCCGTACATACCGGAGTTGTCCTACATATTAAACGGAGTTCGCATGAGGTTGGGTTCGGCAAGCCTGGCATATGCAGATATGGCCTTGCTGAACAGCTAACATCAAGGTTCGATTGGCAGGCTTGACGTATGTAGATGCGGGCCTGGAACATAGGAGACCAAAAGGTCGAGCACGAGTGACATGCCTGATGTGATTGGCTTAGAGGCCTACCTGGTTCGCATACTGATGGCCGTGACGATCGGGGGAGGTATGGGGGCTGGGATTGTGTAATCACTTAGTTAAATTGAGAGGTGTTTATCTAAGTGGGAGCTTTCTAGAATTTTGAGATCAAATTGAAACTCCACATTATGAACTTAATCTTCATGTATTAGCAAATATCATTGTAGATAACGTCATACAAATGTTTAGAACTATGGCTCTTTTAGTATGATAGAACTTAAAGTAAATGGGTCTTACTTCATTGATGTGTACCAACACCATTAGAGACATACTCATTAGTAATGACTTGCTAAACATAATACGAAGAATTGATAGGAGATACACCTGACAACTCCGTAATCAAGGAAGATGATGATAAGTATCGCACTCACCGTCACTTATGAATGACTGTCCAATACACCATAATTCATTCTATGGAATCTGAATTGTGAATGCATGTTAACCAACACGTATGACGTGCTAGGTGAACTTGAAAGCACTTGGTCACAAATCAGAGTAATGGAATATGAGTATATGGACGGGGTTTCTTTCAACTATGATGGAAGGAACAACCTGCTGAGAAAGTCACTTGGAAAATGTATAAGATACATGGAACACCTTGTGTATAACTTGGACTACTGAATGACTGGTTACTTTGCGATAACTGGGGAGTTGCATCCGCCTCCTCCCAGTTACAAAGACCATGTCTGGACTATGTCATGAAGGAGAATCGTTCACCTGTCATGAGGTCATGGTTAAAGTCAAGAACATTAAGAGTAGAACCAATGCAGGAATGGTCATTGGCGGAGAAGGTATATTTGATATACGAGTTATAAATGTCTTTCCCACAAAACACTGATTGCGGTTCATTAAGTATTCGATGCTTGAACTTACTTCTTGAGAGTGACTTGGAAGGGATGAGGTGACAATGTGTGCTGACGGTAATCAAGATAATTGATGGTCGACAACACTCTCCCTCTACATCTATCAATTGATTAATATATGAATACATTTTATGATCGTTTGAATGAGGACTTTATTAGTGTGTCTTGCATGTCGCGAAGACAATTATTCATATTAGTGAGAACAAGCCAGTTGCTCTCCTTTTATGAATGATATCTCTTATGGTCACATTACGATTATGAATGAGTTATTCTTATATTGATGATAGTTGTTTGATCATTTATAAGAAATATTGTAATGCCAAGAAATATCCAGGCTTAATAATGACGCTACAGTTTAAGTCATGAATGGTATGATGATGTCTTAAGATACTTGATCTCTTGACACATACAAACCATGCCTTTTAGGTGAGATGACTAAAACCTCGCATTCTGGTAAACGGAATGTGTACTGATTGTTGAGTATCATACATTGTGATGTATCGTATGTCAGCATGTGGTGAATTTCATTATTTCGTGAACTTCATATGTGGACTTAGATGAATATTTGTATTCACTAATGAAACATGAATCTGAAAAAATTTGATATGATCAAAAGAGATTTCAGAGTAAAGATGGATATTAAATTAACAAGAAAGACAAGTCTCTACGATTTGATCAAAGTGACAAATGTTTTGAGTTAGTCTTGGGCATAAAGACTTGTGTGAAAGTTGTTCCACAAATTGCAATGTCTTGAGACACTTCAATATGATTGACGTGCCTGAACATTGTGATCATATTCTATCGAAAAGTGTATGGTCTAAGTTATCTCTTACCAAGTTACGTTATTATTGTTTAGAGTTATTAATTTAATATGCAAACACTCACTTCAGCATAGGGAACCATCTGAGTTCTTGGAAACCAACACTATATATGTCATGGTGTGTTGTGGTTTCTAGGAAGCTTGATTTATGTAAGATAAATTATCTTTGTAGTGTATCCTCAGACAACTATGGATGCATCTTCCACAACTAGAACCAAAAGGAGAAAAACTTGTATTGCTATGTTTGGTGTTTGTCAAGAATTGTTCTTGATAAATGTGGTAATGGAAGAAAAGTGAAAGTTCAACCAAGGTAATTGACCTTGCCTCCAAATGTCAGAGTAGTGCAACGGAATATGTTCTGGAAGCAAAGCTCTACAATAAGAGGAGAAACTAATGATAATGATCATGATCTTCTGATGGGAGCTTTTACTGAGAAAGGTAGGATTCAAGAATATATATTTTCCCCTGGTGCAAAATGATATTCATGATTCACTTGTCATGTTAATGGAACAAGACATTCCTACGAACTACAAAGAAGCGATGGTGGACCTAAGTATGAGATATGACTACGAGTCATGAAATCCTATGTTGAGTTGCATTTAAGATTGCTTAAATCTTATCAAGTAAGGAGGTTACTTGATATTCACAATAACTTCAGAGTTATGAGGAATAAATGTGAACATCAAAGGGACGTCAAGATTGGTTTGTCACAAAGATTGTTTCTGACAAATTCAATGGGTTGACTACAATGTGTAGCAATGCTTGAGTCAAAGGTATATTCACTACGATTGATCCAGGATTGTTATCAATACCGTGACTTCCTCAAATCCTGTATTTGAAGAAGTGTTGTAATTGGTACAACAAGAAGGTTTTGGAAAAACATATGGATACTAGTGTCTCGTAAACCGAATTCTCATTTTGATGGATGATCAAAGGATTTTGGACTTAACCAAAATATCGAGGAAACATGCATTTGCATGAAACTGAGTGGGATCTGAATAGTTTCCTGAAACTTAATATGTAGACGACATATTTTGAGTGGGAGCTATGGGAGTATTATCCTAGACTTATATGTAAATGACATATTTGAGTAGGAGCCATGTGGTTAGTATCCTGAACTTAATATGTGTCTGACATATCTAAGTGGGAGCCATGTGGATGTTATCCTTGTCTTATATGTGGCCGACATATTTGAGTGGGAGCAATATGAGTGTTATCCTATAACTTAATATGTACATGACATATTTGAGTGGGAGCATGATAACATTCTCATATATGGATAACATATTATGAATGGTGTAGTTGGTGTTAATGATTATTTGAATCTTTCATAAATGAAGATGAATAAAGTATTAAGCATTGAAGATCTATTAAGATAGATATGTGTTTAAATAAACATCGAGTCGTAATACTTTCCTGGATAAGATTCTGAAGGAGTTCAGAATGGGACAAGTCAAGAAGTGGTCCTTACTTGTATATCCAAGAGAAGTGTTTAGTTAATCTCAGTACAAGAACAATGGTTAATGGCTAATGAAAGAAACGGATGTGTTGGATCCCCTATGCCTTTGTCATAGGTTCTTTCATATAAAACCAGAGTAATGTACTCGACGTAATGTGACCCAAGTTCTTAGTAGTAAGAACATGTTGTGATATGATTTATGAGTAAATCATTGAACAAAAAGTTAAGTTATCCTTCAGTGTCTGAAGAGAACTGAGGATACATCTCAAATTTGTAAAGGATAGAGGACTTGACCATAAATGTTATGCTGGTTCAAGTTTTGACACTAACCTAGAAAATTGAGATATCATACTAATGAATGCCTAAGTTGAAAGAAACATGGTTAGACATCAAAGTTGCATACAATGCACTAAGGATTGAATCTACATTGATGTGGCTGCTTTAGAAGTAGCAGGAGTTATATTATGGCTTAAGAAGTTCGACTTCTGATTGAGTGAGTTTCAAGTGTGCATGACTATGGGGAAGTCCGCGTGACCCACCGGATGTCATTGCTATGACACAGCAAACGAAGTCTCACTTCACCGCCAAATATATATACCTCATCATTATAGTGGATAATGAAGGAATGTCAAATTAGGTGACATTATGATTTGCAAAAGGACATACGATTCTGAATGGTACCCAGACCGTTGATACAACCTCTTCCACGGGCAAGCATGATCAATAAGGAGTTATGATCCAGAGAAAATGCAACTAGATTATTTGTACTCTAGTGCAAGTGGGAGACTGTTGGGAATGTGCCCTAGAGGCAAATAAAATATGTTTTATCGAGCATATTCCATTAGTTCATAATACGTTTGATACTATGCTATAACTGTATTAAGCGGAAACATCAATACAGGTGTGGAATACAAACAACCAGGTTCCTAGTCAACCCTAGTATACTAGTCCATTGGGCGATTGCTGATCAAGGTTTACTGATCATGAGACAATGGCGTCTGTTGACAATGGAGTCGTATCATTGGATAATGATATGATGGACAAATACCCACCAAAAGTGTTGCGATGTGATCAAGTCACATAGTTCGACATTGTGATAACTATAATGTAGTGACCAGATCCTTAGACCGTAATGATCATACGTAATTACTGTCTATTAGGATGCCTTGATTTGCTACCCACCGCCTGACTGAAATATGCTGTCCATAAAGGAGTACTTCAGGTATTCCGAATAGATATGTTAACAAGTATGCAAATAGATCAAAGCGGGATTTGTCCATCCGTGTGACGGATAGGTACTCTGGGCCCACTCGGTGATGTTACATCATAAAGTTTGCAAACGTGTGACTAGGTCACGGAGTTGTAATATCACGGGAACGAGTAAACTTGTTTGTTGAGAACGAGGAAGAACTAGGTATATTGGATACCGATGATCAAACCTCGGACAAACAAAGTACCACAGGACAAAGGGAACAGGCACACGGTTAACGGATCAAACAGCGATTGAAGTTCCTTCGATGGAAGCGCAGGGGCTATCAAGGATTGTAACCAGGTCCAATTGATTAGTCATTGATCAATGAGAATTGTCTCGATCATGTCTGCTGTTTCCTGGACCGTAGGGTGTTACACTTAAGGGTACTCGACGCAGTAAGGATTGATTCGGGATCACCGGAGAAATTGGAGAGAACACCGGAATTGTTCCGATGAAGGCCGGAAGTTGTTCCGGGTATTTTGAAAGGTTCAAAATATATTTAATAATGTTTAATTAATGTTTTATTATTTAATTATCTGAATTAAATATTAAAATATATTTAAATATAATTAAAAATGAATTAAAAGGCATATGGGCCTCATAGGGCCCATTAGGGGGAGAGGGAGCCCTCCCCCATGGGCCATGGCGCCATAGAGGGGCCCACCCCCTTTATTCATGGCGCACCCCCTCCCCTTGGGATTAGTCCCACCCCAGAAGTGGAGGGGGGTGGCACCCCTCCTTGGCCTATATAAGGAGGGGTAGAGGTGCCCTTTTAATCATCATATTTTTGAGATAAGTTCTCATCTCTCTCTCCCTCTTTTCTCCTTCCTCGAGTGGACTCCCCTTGTTTGGAGTCTACACTTGGTTGGGGATTTCTCCACTATACGCACGCCGTTGTGCTACTGGAATCGGGATCCGAATCCATCTTCTTTCCGCTGCTCTACTGGTTCGGAGCCCGGAGGGACATCAGGTATACTGTATGTGTATAATCCCGCGAGGCACTACACTTGTGGTGCTACTTCATCGTCGTGGTCGTATCGCGAGGTCTTCATCAGCAACGTTCCGACGGGGACGTAATCCCTTCATCGATCTACAAGGATCGGGTGGCTACAGGAGTCATCGTGGATCTGCGCGGCATCGGGGATTGCCGGTACGACTACACCAACCACGTTCATGCGGGAACGTTTCCCGCTTAACGGACTACATCCTGGTATGTGATCTATTTCTGTCCGTTATTTGCATCGCCATAGCATAGATCTTGGGTATGGGTCTCGTAGGTTATGAAAAATTTGTGTTTTCTGCCCCGAACCCCAACACTACCAACAACGTAGCTCACCGTATTCTCCTTTTCGAGTCACCCCCAACGGATGAGCCTCGAATCACTCGGTGTTGGTCTTGAAGGCGACCACCACACCTTTACAAACTTCCCGGAGCACACCACAAGCAAGGAAGCTTCCGGGGCGGACACCTAGCCGCCTAGGAGCCAAAGCTCCAAGAGTAAAAATTCAACGGTGATGAAATCTTGCGGGGAACACAAATCGGTTTGGTGGAAGTGTAGATCGGGCCTTGCTCTCCCAAATCCCAAAGTATCAACAAGTTTGGGTGGAGGAAATGGGAGGAATGAGAAAAATGGAGTTCTTAGCAATGGAGGCTCAAGCAAGGGGAAAGGGTTAGGGTTGGAGGAGGAAGAAGGAGGCCTTTTATAGTGGGAGGGAGTGAGGGGGAATTTCTAACCGTTGGGACCCCGTGCGCACGGGCTACCCAGAGGCAGAACACCTACCCCGTGCGCACGGGGGTACGGGCTACTCAGTAGGGGTCAGGGTACCCCGTGCGCACGGGTGTCGGGGACCCCGTGCGCACGGGCTACTCAGAAGGTTCCTGGATACCCCGTACGCACGGGGGTCAGAGACCCCGTGCACACGGGGTGGTCAGGAACATATCTGATCCCCCACTTAAGCCCATGCCTTCGCACATGTAATCGGTACCTCTTCCGGAGTAGGATTGTGGGAGGCTATATTTGGACATGGAAATGTGTTCCCACACATACTCAATCTCGTTGACCCCTCTTAATAGTGCGGTGATCCTATGACTCAAATCAAACCAAAAATAAACCTTCGAGTCACCGGATAAACACCACGCCTTTTATCTTTTTGAATCGGGGCCAATCATCCTCCAAAATTAATAACCCTCCACGGGACATATGACCTGAGATAAATCTTTAACACCGGTCATTAGTCCCACTAACCACATTGTCATTACACCAAAACACCATTTATGAGTAAATGCACTTTCAGGTGCCCTCATGGACCCATCTGGGTAGCTACTGGCTTCTCTGGTCAGTACTCTATGTTCCTGGAGAAAGGTTGGAAAACTTTTCTTCGCTCCAGGAACATTCAGAGGGGAGATACTATCATATTCAGATATGATGGTGATGAGACCCTGTGGGAAAGGGTTTTCGACTCGGATGGCGATCGAGACGGCTGCTGTATGGAGATTTCCAGCAACAGTGATGAAGAATTTTACAACAGTGCAGAAGAGGCCCGAGTCACCTCATATGCTGGTGAAGACTCCTGAAGACGACTCTGAAGCTGTAGTTTTTATGTAGTAGTATTCTGCTAACTTTGCCCTTTACTTTCCTGTAATGTAAGGCTTCTCATTTTGATATAAGACTCGGCCGTTGATGAATGAAAATTTTAATTTCCATCAAATTTGTAAGTCGGTTTGATACCTGACTTTGAATATTGTATGCGAGCCGTCTTGTATCTGAAGCCCCCTGAGTCGATTAAATGTACTTACATCTTGTGTCGACTCATAGGATAGATCGACTTGTAGCCGCCATGATTTGGTGTGGTCATTTTATGTGTCAAACCAAATCATTCAAGTTGTTCTTTTAGTGATATTCCCCAAGAGTTGGCACGAACATCATTGCGTCGTGTCGGGTCTTTGAAAAGAAATTTTGAAGTGTAGTCCCCATGTGTCTGTATATGCATCTGGGTGTTGTGCCGAGTCACATAGGTCTAACTTTTATATGAAAAGAAAAAAAGTATTATGGTTAATTGAGAATGATTCTTGTATGCAAAAAGAAAATGCAAAGGCTAGTAGAAGTCAACTCATGCATCATCTTCTCGCGTTGAGAGATATTATTGGTTCAAGAGTCGAAACTTCTCTGTAAAGCCGACTTATATGACTAGTGTGCCCGGCTCCCAAGACTAAACTCGATAGGAGTCTTATGTAAGCCCCCAAAGTTTAGACTAACCGGGTTCGCGTTAGTCATATGAGCTTGGACAAACGGCGTGGGTGGCCAATTCATGTATATGCCGGGATTTCTTCAGTTAAGAGTCGATGGGTGCCATCGAACTCCCCTACTTCCCCTGAATAAGTCATACACATGTGGAGTTTTACATATATATGTCGGCTTCTCTGTTAAGATTCAATAAGTATCATCGAGCTCCCCGATTCTCCTAACTATGAAATATACATGCTCAGAACCGATAGAGGGTTGATCAAGCCCCCACATCTCTGAGAAAAGGTGTAAAAATATGCAATGTATGATGCAATATGGAAAATATGAAGGTATGAAAGGAAAAGTTGGTTTATGATTAAAAAATGATTATTATGCATATCTGTGGCAAAAGCCAGTGCGACGAGAGTCGACTTTAGATATGGTGAAGGCCTAGTGGGATGAAAATCGACTTTAGATACGGCGAGAGGCTGAGTGCGATGAAGATCAACTTTAATTATGGCGAAAGCCTGGTGCGATCATAATCGACTTATGTATTAGATATGGCGAGAGTCAAATGCGATGAAAATCAACTTATAAATTTAAATATGGCGAAAGCCCAATGACATGAAAATCGACTTATACTTATTTATTATGCGGCGAGAGCCGGTGCGATGAATGTCGACTTTTATATATATATATACATATATATATATATGTGTGTGTGTGTGTATATATATGGTGGGTCTATTCTAACAACACCCCTTAAGACCTTATTCTAACAACTAATCCTTATTCTGCCAACACTTACGGTCCGCACCAACAAACCGAACCACCGCAAAAAAAATCCCACCCGACCCAGGCTAAAAAAAGGCCTCACCCCACCAACCCCCACCACTTCCCCACCACCCCCACGTCTTCTCCCCACGCCACCATCGCCCCGAGCACGCCTCCCCCTCCCCACGGCCGGCCGGCGCCCTCCGCCGCGCGCCGCCTTCTCCCTCCGCCGCGCGCCACGACCTCCCTTCACCGTACGGCGGCCGCTCCCTCTGATGCGTGCTGCCCCCTCCCTCCAACGGGCGCCGCCCTGTAACCGCCCAGTTTTCACAAAAATTAAAAATTTTCTTTTCGGTGTGAATTGTTTGATTGCCTGATTTGTTTGCGGTGTTCGCATCCCCGATTTGTCGATCGACGATTATTTTCCCCCTCTTATCTCGTACCGGACGGAGACCGACCCTTTCCACCCTGACACTCGACCTTTGCGACACCGGATTTCACCCGATCATCGTCGCGAAACCGCACCAGACCAGCTGCAGCCAATGGAACGAAAAAACCCCGTTTAATAATTAAATGGGTTATTTTTATAGCGCGCCGGAAAGTGTTTTCGAAACGGTTCCAGCGCGTGGTGAACGCCGCCGGCTCAACACACTGATCGCGCAGTTCGAAGTTTTACCCCAATCGGAGGTCCTGCGGACCCCCGGCGGTCAGAAACGTGAGCTCCGCGCGCGAGAGAGAGAAACCGGGGATGTTTTTGCAAACTGCCAGCCACCTCGGCTATATAAAGACCACCACACTCCCACCTCCTTCTAGGGTTTCCCTAGCCACAAAATTGCAGTCACCCCCCTCCACTTTGCCAGATTTGCCCAATTTCCCCTCCAATCCTGAAACCCTAGCCCCTGGGCATTTCTGGCCGTCAGATCTGAAGATCTAAGGCTCCAGATGCGCCCCGTAGCCCCCTCCCACCTCCAGTCGGATCCGGGTCCCGCCGGGCCGCCGCTCGGGCCCGATCTTGGCTTGGAAGCCCTCGGCCGCCCGTCTCCTCCAGCCATCGCGCTGCCGTTGCTCCGGCGAGCTCGACGAGCCGCCGCCGCCCCAGGTCAGCCGTCGCACCTCCTCGCCCCTCCCTCCTCCATCCTCACCTCGCCTTCTTCTCTCCTGCAGCCCGCCGCGACGCCATGAGAGCTTCCCTCGAGCTCTGCCGTCCTCCGCCAAGGCTCGGTCCGCGCCGCCCCAAGGCCCGAGCTCGACCTCACCCCCGCCTAGGCCAAGTCCGGCGACCCCGCGACGCCGCCAAGCCAACCGTGCCCCTCCTCTGCCTCCTAGCACGCCGTCCTGCTCCACCACGGCCGCTCGCCGTCGCCAGGGACAAAGCCGCCGCCGCGCCCGTTTGATCGGGATCGGGAGGATCCCTGATCCAGCGCCTCCATCGCCTCCTGCTGCTGGGCCCGGCGCAGCCCAGTGGCCCACCTGGCCTCCGCAGCCCAGGCCAGCCCAGCCGCCCCTCCAGTCCAGCCAGGCCGGATCCGGCCAGATGGGCCGAGCCCGTTTGGGGTTAGGCCCCCTATATATTTTTTTCCGAGACCCTACTGTTATTTTTCTAAGTCCTTATTTTATATGCTGCTGATTCATTTTTGCAACGTAATTTCCCGTTGACTCGTAGCTCCGAATGAAGTGATTCTTTTTTTGTTTGGTTGTGCTTTGTGTGCTCTAGAGTTCATCTTTAGGAAGTTATTTATTTTGAGGTCATATTGATGGTGAAAATCTGTGTTGAAGTGGGCATCAGGCCATTAATTGCTATTATTTCCTGTTAAGTGTTGTTGTTATTATTTTATTGCAAGTTTGCATGATGATTGTGACTAATCCATGAGGCCTATTGCATTGATTCTTTTTCCTGTGTGTTAAGCATCATGCGTACTTCATTTCCATGCTTTAACTTGTCATGTTTGTGTGCTATGCCATGCTTTTTTAGTTGCCATGTTAACAAGCTTTGTTGATCACCTGTAGCTAAACAACTTGAACCACCGTAAACGTGCGGTATTCGTCGTGTGTGACGAGTACTCCACTTAACCTGTTAGTAACCGTTCTCGACGATAGATCCGTATCGCGTTGCCGTGTCGTGTGATGTCTTCTTGATCTTGTGTTGCCTCGTGGTAATAGATGCTTGTTCATTGATTGCTTTCCAGTGTTTATCGTCTTGTGTGCTTCCGCGGGTACCTTCGGAGAAGTTGCGAGCTTGCGATCGGCTACACCTTCGGAACCCGACTTATCAACAGGCAAGGACTATACATTACTTATGATCCATTCTATTTCAACCAGCGGTTTGCATGCTAGTATAGGTTAGGTTCGATGTTTGATCCCGCCTCTTTCAAACCGATACAGCCATGTCCCTTCCCAGCAAACCTTGTACTTCTATGTTACTATTGCTCGTTGCTCAGCCCCTTCTTAGTATGCATGCTTAGGATGCTACGATGTTACCCTGTTACTCCTTGGTTTGGGATATCACATTATTGTTATTGTTGTTGATGATATGATTATTATAATGTTGACTATATTCGACGAAGGATGGAAGGTCTCTAGGCTATCCCGCCCCGACGCTTTGTTCCATTCGAGTCACCTAGGATCCGAGTTCCGCGTATTGGTTTTAAGACTGAGCGTGCCTAACCACGTGTGGGATTTTATGGGGTCCCCTCTTCTTACCTATCTAGCTTCAAACATTTCTAGTGGTGGCCCAAGCTGGTTTTACCTTTTGCAAAACGTGTGTACGAGTGTCGACGTCGGAGATTTTCAAACAACTCGGGCCAGCGGAGACATAGTTTTTCTGTTGGTCCTAACTTGGAAGCTCGGGGGTTGCCCACATAGTTTGGGTAACTAACCCGACCTCGTCCAGACGGTAGAGGCCGACTCGAGAGCGCAGCCGGCTTTTGAGTTGAATGTCGACTCACCGGGGGCCACCCGGATTTGTGCGTTGTTAGTTAGAGGGACTTGTCATTCCGGATCTCTTGGGACTAAATCATAAAATGGTTGCCTGTGATGGGTAGCAACTGAGAGAGATGGGCATGCGTGCGGAGCCTCGTAATGGGCAGTTGGTACACCCCTGCAGGTTTAAATCTTTTCGAGAAGATGTGTCGACGGTTATGGACGACTTGAGACCTACTCCTTGTTCATAGACAACAACAACTGAGATAATCTTAATATAACTTGATCAACGTGTGTGTGTGCCTTGACTTCTTCTTCTTCGTCGGGATGCGAAGAGGAGGACAAGGATAGGATAGGTGTTATGATTGCGTAAGTAGTTGATAGCACGACTTGTTGGAGGCGATTCATCATCGATTGCTTGGCTTCTTATCTTACTCTCTAGATCGTTAGCCACTTCATAAATGCTAGTGCGGAAGCAACCTCACCACTTACCCCTTCCTTACCGTAAACTACTAGTTGTCCTAGAATGACGAGTGATGAAGTCCTTGCTGGGTCAGATGACCACTACAGTTGGATGCTGAGTACTTCTGTACTCATGATACTACCCCCAAACTCTTTTCAGGGTACTTGATCGACAACAGGTATGGTGATCGACGTTTCACGTGGACACTCGACGCCGACTAGTTAGGCGGATCCCAGCGGAGGGCCTAGACCCGTGTGGTTATGGGGATCGATGCTTTTTCTCTTTGCCACTAGGCATTTGATTGTAGTCTGTACTCAGACATGTATCTTCCGCTGTTGTATTGTATTTGAGGCAATTGTATGCCGATTGTATGAGATGCGGTATCCTTGTATCTGTAATGTTGTGATATCATGTTGGAAATCCGGGGCATATGGCTATGTCATATGTCGCGGTTGGACCGTTATGTGCTTCGTCCCCGGATCTGGATGGAAACATCCGGATCTGGAACAGTACCGCATATCGGGCCTTACAACTTGGTATCAGAGCCTTACCGACCGTAGGATCCCCTCTTTGGCCGAAGTCGAGTCTAGACAAAAACTATTTTGTAGTTACTAAGTTAGTTATCAGAGAGTAGGAATATTTTTACTCCTTACCCTTGCTCTGGTCAGGACAAGTGTCGTAACTGTTTTAATTCTTATCTTACCCTCTTCAAACTCTAGGATCTCGAGAGTGTGGAGTATCGAAACCGTTACAATGCCTTGCTTGCAGCATATTGTCTCGATTCCGATCTCAGGTTGGGAAATCCTATAGTACCTTTAGTTGTTCCAACTCTGATTTACATCTTGGTCACCCGTTGCCATCCATCCTTTTGCCCAGTGTTTTCACGACTTGCGTCGAAAAGAACTATCCCTTGATCTGGTTTTCGCGATCGTTCTTCCTCTTGTCGCTGACGGTTTCGTTTTTCCGACGATGTCGTCTCTCTGCGGAAAGAATCTCGACGGAGTTTGACGTTCTTCCTCTTGGTGGTGTTGAAGATCGTCGACCATCTTTTTTCTTCCCCGCTCTCCCCCGGATCGTCCTGGATCTCGGGACGAGATCCCTTGTTCGCGGTGTTGTATTGTAACAGCCCAGTTTTCAAAAAAATTAAAATTTTTGTTTTCGGTGTGAATTGTTTGATTGCCTGATTTGTTTGCGGTGTTTGCATCCCCGATTTGTCGATCGGCGATTATTTTCCCCCTCTTATCTAGCCCCACCCACCTCGCCTGCCCCGGCCACCCCAACCACTTCACTTCACCGGCGATGGATCCGGGTCTCCGGCAGCGCGCGGCGGATACGGCTGTGGCGGCGGATCCGGCTGTGGATCCCCTCCTCCCTGCCCCACGCCGCGACCGTGTCCCCATCCACCGTTGTGGCCGCCCCGGCGAGCACGAGATGAATCCGAGCCGGCAAACCACCCCAACCGCCACACGGCGGCGGATCTGAGCAGGCAGCAGCTCCGTTGAGGTGGCCGTGCGCGGAGTGCGGTTCCCTTCGCCCCGCGCGCGTGCAATTCACAGTACACCTCGAAGTTGTCTATGCCCTAGTGCAGCTCGCTGCTGGGGATACATGGAGTGCACAACCGCGCCTTGATGCAGTTTGCTGCTCACCGCCACGTTAGCGTGGTTTCGTTTTGGGATTTGCAGTGAACAACTGCATGTGTGTAAAGATTTGCCGTGTTTTTCATAGTTTTGGTTGCGCGACGAGGTCCTAGCACCATGATTGAGATGTATGTGCATCGTGATTTGACCATGTAGTTCATGTGTTTCAAAAATGGATATATTGCAGTGCAGTACTTCCGTTTTGTGTAATCTGGAGTGCATGATACCGATGTAGAAAAAAATGCAGCTCACTTCATCAACATTTTCTGTATGTTGACAAAAAAATAAATGCAGTTTGAAGAAAAATAAATGCAGTTCACTCGCCTCGTCTTTGCGGTGCACGCTTGTTGATAAAAAATTATGTTAAATGTTAAAAAAAACAAGTGCAGTTCTATCTGTCAGTAAATGCAATCGGTCTTTGAAGGATGCAGTTCACTACGTCGATTCTCTGAAGGACCGTGAAAAAATACGCGTATTTCTCTTTGCCACGTGAAAAAATCATGTGCAGTTCTTTCTGTTGATAAATGCAATCGGGTGCCCCACGGATGCAGTTCACACGCCGATTTTTTGTTCCGCGAAAAATAAGTGCGTTCTGTCTGGCGATAATGCAGTGCGGTTGCCCGGCCAATGCAGTTCACCTCGTCGATTCCGGGTCCGCGAAGAACGGAGTTCCGCGATTTACTAAAATCGACACAACTTTTAAACCGTAAGGAATTAGAGCATGTGTTTTACATACAAATGGAGCGCCTCGACGATAGCTATCCAATGGTGTATCAATTACAGCAATCGGACGAACGAATCAAACGAATTTACGCAAAAACTCCCGCTGTCCAAAAGAGGGCAGCAACACCGTTTTTCAAATTACTTCAAAACCGTGTGGAATATGGAAAAGTGTTCAACATATTGATTAATCTACCATTACAGACGAATCCAAAGGTGTATCATACGCATCGATCGGACAAGCGGTTAAAAAGTTCTACTCTCTACAAGATTCGAAAACGAAAAACAGAGTTGCTGCCTTTTTTTGCGACTAGATTTCTATCAAATCCGTACCGAATTAGACAAAGTATTCTACATATGGATGGAGCGCCTGATCGATATATTTCCAACGGTATATCATTTGCATCATTCCGATGAATGGTTCAATAGAAATCGCGAAAGCACTGCAGCTGTGAAAGTGGGTCGCCACACCATTTTTTAAACTGCTCTTAATACGTAAAGAATCGGGGGAAGTGTTCAACATACGGAAGATGCTCCATTTCCATACGAATCCAACGGTGTATCATACGCTCAATTCCGACCAACGGTTAAAAAGTTATCGTGAAAACGGTGCATGCGGTTCTGTTTTACCCGAGCTGCAGTGCTCTGAATTCAACAGTGCGGTTCTCTTTTGCGATACGATGCAGTTCCGAATGTTGTCAGAATAGTTATTCTGACATCGATGTCTGAATAGACCGACTTATATATATATATACATGTCGTCTATTCTACAATCGATGATAGAATAATATTCTGCAATAATCTCGTACTGCCCGAGATGACGATCTTGTACTTCTTCTGTAATACAATGATGTATTGCTGTTTCGTGAAGTCGGTACTGCTCTTCTGACTGTGTGTAGTAATTCGATTGTAGATTCTAAACCGTTAATCGGAATTACGCAAATAATATACCGTTGGAAAGCTACAGAAAATTCTCAGCCTTTTCATGTTGTGACTTTTTCCTAATTTTTATATTTTTCATTATGAATTTTCAAAAAACAAAAATCATCACAAGCTCATTAAAAAGTGTTTTGAACACATTTTTTTACCCACTTCTCAGAATTGCGCAAATGATATACCGTTGGAAAGCTACTGAAATTTGAAAATATTTTTATGTATTAATGTTTTTCAAATTTTGCATATTTTTTGACCGGTTTTGAAAATACTAAAAACAAATTTTATTAAAAGATGATTATTGATAATTTTTAGACCTCAAAATGATGCAAATGATATGGCGTTGGAAAGCTACTGAAATTTCTCATCTTTTTTGTTTATTAAGGTTTTTCAAATTTTACATAATTCTTTAGCAGTTTTAAAAATACCGAGATTCATGCATAATAAATGACTAGTAATTTGATAGTATTAATTTTTTAACCACTTTTCAAAATATCGCAAATGATATACCGTTCGGAAGCTACTGAAATTGGTAAACATTTTCATGTTTTAAGTGTTTTCAAATTTTGCATAGTTTTTGAACAATTTTGAAAATACTAAAAATCAGTTTCATTAAAAGATGATCATTGATGTTCATTGAACCTCGGAATGATGCAAATGATATGACGTTGGAAAAGTACTGAAATTTGGCAACTTTTTTGCGTTTTAACATTTTTCCAATTCTTCACGGTTTTTGAACAATATTCAAAATACCAAGATTTCTCCTTTCCGAAGAAAACATAGTATTGTACTTCTGTTAATATGAGTTTGGTACTTCTCGGCAATAAAGAAGTTTTTGTACTGCTCAAAATGATTAAATTGTACTGCCCATTTTTGAAATCAAACTCCCTCGACATGTACCTTGTACTTCTGTGTGTTTGAGTTTCGTACTGCCCGATAATAATAATAATAAATGTACTGCTCGAAATTAAAAATTGTACTGCTCGGATATTTTTTAAAAGAGCATAACTTTATCTTGTACTTTTGTGGAATACGAGTTTCGTACTGCCATTCAATAAAAGAAGTTTTTGTATTGCTTCAAATGAACGAATTGTACTTCATGTCTTGTACTTCTACGATATACTAATTAGGTACTGCTCAAAATGAATTTTTTGTACTGCTCAAAATGAATTTTTGGTACTACTCATAATTTCTTTTCATAGAACTCAACATGCCTTCCACATACATCTCATACTTCCTGGAATATGACATTTGCCCTGCGCGTTGCCACACTATTGTACTGCTATAGATATCCTCTTTGTATTTCTTTTTGCAATGTTATTGTACTTCTTATGATTTTTCGTTCCGAATTTCTTTATATGATGTTATTGTACTTCTTCTTACTGTAAGGTTTATACTTCGTTTCTGTTTTGCGATACAGTAGCTAATGCCAAATAAATATGATTTCAACAGCTCAAATGCTTCAATTTATGTCCAAATAAAAGGTTAGAAATTGCTAACACACATTGCATGTGATTCACATCAACGATAATAGTAGTTGATAACATGAAATTTACGCAGCATCCAAATCACCTTTTATCCTGATCACATGTAGCAACCTACTGTAGGAAACAATGAATGAAAAAATTAAGATTGCACAAATCCATTTTCATCACGAGCGAACATGGTGGGGTAGAAATTTCAATGCTTGAAGGGGTTGGGGACAACGTCGCCGCGCTCCTCACGAACATCTCTTGGCCACGGGGAAGCGAGGATGAGGCCACAGGGGGCGCCGCCGGGAGGATACACCTCCATGTGTGGGGAGCCGTGGCAAAGGGCTGGACGACGCGGGAGAAGAAGGATGTGGCTAGTGTAGGAGGACGAAACCGTAGCCGGCTCAGCAAGAGGAGGTCGTGGCGGGCGTTGGCCGGCGCGAAGACGGAGGCGGATGAAGCAGAGGCGAAGGGGAGCGGCGCAGATCCGAAGGGGGCGTCATGGAGCTGGATCGGCCGGTGTGCAGGCGGGGCCGCGGAGCCGAACGGGGGCGCCAGCTCGGATCCGAAGGGCGGCGATGCGAATTCGCATGGGCCGGCGTGTAGGCGGCGCCGCGGAGCCAGACAGGGGCGGAGGCACGGATCCGAAGGGCGGCGGCGCGAAGTCGCACGGGCCGACGTGCAGGCGGTGCCGCAAAGCCGGACGAGGGCGCCAGCGCGGATTCGAAGGGCGGCGGCGCGGATCTTGAGGTGCAGGCGGCGGTGCGGAGCCAGACAATGGCGCGCGCGAAGCCGGAGGTGCCGACGTGCAGGCGGTCGACGGAGGGGCCGGCGCGGTTACGAGATATGGTAGAGGAGAGAGTGCGTGTGACGAGGGGGTGACCCCACGACTCCTACGAATAAGCCTACCTGGTGTCTATGAAGACAAAAGGCCCATGAAGATACAGCCTCGGCCCGCTAGTTGGACCGACGTAGGAGTCCACGACTCGCATGGAAGGTGCGAAGACCTGCCGTACGGAGCAAGGTAGGGTTAGGAAAGCTTACCTGTAAACGTTGATGAACTCCCCAAGACCTAGCCCGGTATATAAGGGCTAGGAGGGGCGACACCAAAGACATCTAATATCACCTGTAACCCTAGCCTTGAGCGCTCCAGCCTTGGCATCCACTGTAATCGCATCTCCCTCATCAATAATATCGAGCAGGAGTGAGCCTTCCTGTTTGCCGACGAGCTATCGTCCAACCTGTGCCTCTCATGACTAACCCAGGGTCCCTGACCATAGGATTTGCCGGGGTTGATCCCCGTCAGCGTGGTAGGGTGGGACGTGGGATTGGGGGTAGTATTTTTTTCTTTTCTGGAAATTGCCCTATATAGGGGCCACCTATTATAGAATACTATTCTACAATCAATTGTAAAATAGACCCACTATATATATTCTAACAACACCCTTAAGACCTTATTCTAACGACACTAATGCTTATTCTAACGACACCACACCGCACGCAGGCCCGTTTCGGTCTGACGATAAAAAAACAAGTCAAGCTCTCCGCAGCGAAAAACTACCCCTCCTCCCACATCCCATCGTGCCCACCCCACCTACACGCACAGATGCGGCCCACCCCAGCACCTTCCTCCGCCGCCTCCTACCCATGCCCGGCGCGCCTCCTCCTCCTCCGGATCCCGCCGCCCGCCCCCGGCCACCGGAGCGCGCCGCCCGGCCGCGGCGGTGCACCACCTTGCCCCGGCGAATCCCGCCCCCCTCCCACAGCGATGCGGCGCCTCGCCACCAGCGCCGCCGCACCTCCTAGCAACGCCGTCTCCCGCGCCTCCTAGCGGTATAAGCCGCCGCCGCCGGGTAGAGAGGAACGTCCACGGCGTCCTGCCGCCCGTCGTGCTCCCCTGCTCCTCGCCGCCGCACCTCTGACCCATGCCTACTTCCCGCGCCATCTCTCCCCGCCTCACCAGGAGCCCTCCCCGTCGTCGAGATCGCCTCCCTCCGCCCCGTTGTACATCCGCCAGTACTCCAGCCACTATCAAGCAAGCTCCTCCGATCCAATCCGGTCCGGGTCGCCACCAAGAAGATTCTTCTACACCGATGAGTAGTGGCGGCTGAGCGGCCGAGTCATCCTGCAATTGTTCTTCTCCCCCCGTAGCGAATCTGCAGTTAAATATGAGGCGAGTGATGCCCGTTCGTTTCTGTTCTCATCTTGGTTCTTCTGTTTCTTCCAATTTTTGCAGTGCAAAGGCCACCCTAAACCTGGTACGAAGAAAGTCAAGGACTTCAGCCACCAGTTCGGTCTAGGCCAAGCGAGTTCCTCTGGCTTCCTCTGATGCAGTCCGGTTCGGGTCTGATCATGGAGAAGCCTTCCTCCAACACAAGCCCTAGCGACGATTCCTTCCTTGCCTACTTGACACATGTCTGACGACGTGGCTCTGGAATGCAGTTCATTTCTTTTTAGATACTGTTCATTAGTTTATGTCGTTGCGGTTCACTTTAGCCGGCCAGAAAAACGGTGCACTGAACACATTCATCTCCTCTCGACAATACCTGCTACTATACATGATTTGATGCGTACATCATTCTTTTTGTTCGGGCGGCCACCAGCGGAACAATTAGAGGATTGCTTGGATGAAGTTACTGAATGCAAATGCAGGTAACACTTGGAAAAAATCTTTTTGTTAGCTCACCTCCTCCTGGTTCAAGCAAGACGCCCCTCTCAAAATCCATTGAAAATCATGTGGAGGTCCAGCCGGCCCTACATTTCACGTAGGCCTTTGTTGTGTCTGCTTTGGGTCTTCACTTCAGTGTGGAGGTACGATGCAGTTTGTCGTGCGGCATGCAGTGCGGGCGGCGACGACATGTAGTTCCCACCGGAATACCAGGCCTTTCCAGGCCTCACCTCTCACCGGCTCCGCTTGTTGGCTGCCCTCCTAGAAATGATGGATGGATAGGATGCAGCGTTTTTATTTTTATTTTGAGGTTATTTTTTAGGCTTGTTTCAACAGTGGTTCGCTCTGTAATTAATTGATGCAGTTCGATGCTCTTTGTAATTTTTGCTGGATTTTTATGTACATGGTCGTAAATTTGAATTGTATTTCATCATGCAATCCTCATTTAATCAAATTATTTTTCTCTACAAAAAGTAGTTCATTTTAAGTTGTGTTGTGGTTGATTTTTTCAATTATGCGGTTCGCTTCTTTTAATTGTTTTCGTTAGCTGTTTATCATGCAATATTTTTTAAAAATGTAGTTCACAAAAATATCGCTTGCAGTGCGGTTCCCCGACGAACGAAGTGCATCGAGTACCGATGTTCTGATAAATAAAAAGAAAACGCATGCAATTCTTTATGTTCGACAATGCACTGCGGTCGCCCCACGGATGCAGTTCACTTCGCCCAATTTCGGTTCCGCGAAAAACACATGCATTTCTGTTTATCGATAATGCAGTGCGCTTGCCTGTCGGATGCAAACCAATGCAGTTCACTCGCCGATTTTTTGTTCCGCGAAAAAAGTGAGTCCGCGTTTTAGTAAAATCAACGCTACTTTTAAACTGTAAGGAGTTAGAGAAAAAGTTATACATGAAAATGGAGCGCCTCGACGAGAGCTATCCAACCGTGTATCAACTGCATCGATCGGACGAACGAATCGAAATTTTTTACGCAAAAACGCCCGCTGTCCACAAGAGGGCAGCGCCACCGTTTTCTAAATTCTTTCAAAACCGTGCAGAATCTCGAAAAGTGTTCAACATGTCAAAGATGATCCTACTCCATACGAATCCAACGGTTTATCATACGCATCGTTTTGACAAACGGTTAAAAAGCTTGACTCTCTACGAGATCCGAAAACCAAAAACAGAGTGGCTTCGTTTTTTTCAATTTCAAATTACTTTCAAACCGTGAGCATTAGACAAAGTGTTCTACATATGGATGGAGTGCCTGATCGATATCTTTCCAACGGTATATCATTTGCATCATTCCGATGATCGGTTTAAGAGAAATCGCGAAAATAAGCCCGCTGCAAAAGTATGTCGCTGCACCGTTTTCGAAACTGCTCTTAATCTGTGAGGAATATGGACAAGTGTTCAACATACGGAAGATTCTCCATTTCAATACGAATCCAGCGGTGTATCATACGCTCAATTCCGACAAACGGTTAAAAAGTTAAAGCGAAAACGGTGCATGCGGTTCTGTTTTACCCGAGCTGCAGTGCTCCGAATTCAGCGGTGCGGTTCTCTTTGCGATACGCTGCAGTTCGGAATGTTGGCAGAATAGTTATTCTGACAACGATGTCAGAATAGACCGGCTGTTGGGGGCAGAGTGAGACTTCGTTTGTTGTGTTTCAGCAATGACATCCGGTGGGTCACGCAAACTTTCCCATAGTCATGCACACTGAAACTCACTTAGTCAGAAGTCAAACTTCTCAAGCCAATATATAACTCCCGCCACTTCTAAAGCAGCCACATCAATGAAGATTTAGTCCTTAGTGCATTGTATGCAACTTTGATGTCTAACCATGTTTCTTTCAACTTAGGTATTCATTAGTATGATATCTCAATTTTCTAGGTTAGTGTCAAAACTCGAACCAGCATGACATTTATGGTCAAGTTCACAAGTTCACTATCCTTTACAAATTAGAGATGTACCCTCAGTTCTCTTTGGACACTGAAGGATAAACTTAACTCTTTGTTCAATGATTTACTCACAAATCATATCACAACATGTTCTTCTTGCTAAGAACTTGGGTCATAGTACGTCGAGTACATAACTCTGGTTTTATATGAAAGAACCTATGACAGAGGCATAGAGGATGTACCACATCCATTTCTTTCTTTTATTTAACCATTGTTCTTGTACTGATATTAACTCAATACTTCTCTTGGATATACAAGTAAGAACTACCTTCTTGACTTGTCCCATTCTGAACTCCTTCAGACTCTTATCCAGGAAAGTATTCCGACTCAATGTTATCAAATGCATTAATCTATATTAATAGATTTTGAATGCTTAACTTCATTCATGAAATACCATCTACACCATTCCCAATATGTTATACATATATGAGAATGTTGTCATGCTCCCACTCAAATATGTCAACTACATATAAGATTAGGATGACACTCTCATAGCTCCTACTCAAATATGTCTGTGACATATAAGACCAGGATAACATCCACATAGCTCCCACTCAAATATGTCATCCACATATTAAGTTTAGGATTTAATACTCCCATAGCTCCCACTCAAAATATGGCGTCCACATATTAAGTTTAGGAAACTATTAAGCTCCCACTCAGTTTCATGTGAATGCATGTTTCTCAAAATTTTAGCTAGGTCCAAAATCACTTTTATCATCCATCAAATTGAGAATTCAGGTTACGAGATACTAGTATCCATATGTTTTCAAAACCTTCTTGTTGTACCAATTACAACACTTCTTAAAACACAGGATTTGAGGAAGTCACGGTATTGATAAGAATTTGGATCAATCGTAGTGAATATCCCATTGACTCAAGCATTGCTACATATTTTAGTCAACCTATTGAATTTTTCAGAAACATTCTTTGTCACAAATCAATCTTGATGTCTTCTTGATGTTCACATTTATTCCTTATAACCTTGAAGTTATTGAGAATATAAAGTAACCTCCTTATTCAATAAGATTCAAGCAAACTTAAATGTAACTCGATATAGGATTTCATGACTCATAGTCATATCTTGTACTTAGGTCCACCATCGCTTCTTCGTACTTCGTAGGTATGTCTTGTTCCATTAACTTGACAAGTGAATCATGAATATTATTTTGCACAAGGGCAAATATGTATTCTTGAATCCTACTTTGTTCAGTAAAAGCTTTAACCAAAACATCATGATCATTATCATTAGTATCTCCTCTAATTGTAGAGACTTTGTTCCGGAACATATTTTGTTACACTACTCTGACATCTGGAGGCAAGGTCAAACTACCTTGGTTGAACTTTCACTTTTCTTCCATAAACATATTCATCAAGAAAATTTCTTGACAACCACCAAAACACTTAGCAACACAAGTTTTGCTCTTTTGGTTCTAGTTGTGGAAGATGCATCCATAGATGTCTAAGGATACACTACAAAGATAATTTATCCCATAAATCACACTTCGTAGAAACCACGACACACCATAACATATATAGTGTTGGTTTCCACGAACTTAGATGGTTCCCTATACTGAAGTGAGTGTTTGCATATTAAACTAATAACTCTAAACAATAATAACGTAACTCGGTAAGAGATAACTTAGACCATAAACTGTTCAATAGAGTATGATTATAAGGTTTAGGCATATCAACAACATTGAAGTGGTCCAAGCATTGTAATTTGTGAAACAACTTTCACAAGTCTTTATGCCCAAGACTAACTCAAAACATTTGTCACTTTGATCAAATCATAGAGACTTGCCTTTATTGTTAATTTAATACCCGTCTTCATTCTTAAATCCCTTTGATCAGATCAAATTAGTTCAGACTCATGTTTCGTTAGTGAATACACATATTCATCAAAGTCCACATATGAAGTTCACGAAATAATGAAATTCACTACATGTTGAAATATGATACATCACTATGTATGATACTCAACAATCAGTACACACTTTGTTTTACCAGAATGCGAGGTTTTAGTCATGTCACCTAAAAGGGCATGGTTTGCATGTGTCAAGAGATCAAGTATCTCAAAACTCCATCATACCATTCATGACTTAAACGGTAGTGTCATTATCAAGTTTGGATAATTCTTGGCATTACAATATTTCTTATAAATGGTCAAACTACTATCATCAATATAAGAATAACTCATTCATAATCGTAATGTGACCATAAAATATATCATTCATAAAAGGAGAACAACTAACTTGTTTCTCACTAATATGAATAATTGTTTTCGCAAGATGCAAGACAGACTAATAAAGTTCACATTCAAACGATCGTAAATTTATTCGTATATTAATCAAATCATAGATGTAGAGGGAGAGTGTTGTCGACCATCAACTATCTTGATCATCGTCAGCACACATTGTCACCTCATCCCTTCCAAGACACTCTATAAGAAGTAAGTTCAAGCATCGATTACTTAATCAACCGCAATTAGTATTTTGTGGGGAAAGACATTTATAACTCGTATATCAAATATACCTTCTCCGTCAATGACTATTCCTGCATTTTTTCTACTTTCAAAGTTCATAACTTTAACCTTGACCTCATGACAGGTGAACGATTCTCCTTCATGAAATAGTCTAGACATGCTCTTTGTAGCTGGGAGGAAGCGAATGCCACTTCCCAGTTATCGCAAAGTAACCAGTGATTCAGTAGTCCAAGTTGTACACAAGGTGTTCATGTATCTTATACATTTTCCAAGTGACTTTCTCAGCAGGTTGTCCCTTCCACCATAGTTGAAAGAAACCCCGTCCACATACTCATATTCCATTACTCTGATTTGTGACTTAATGCTTTCAAGTTCATCTAGCACGTCATACGTGTTGGTGTCGTTAATCATGCATTCACAATTCAGATTCCATAGAATGAAGTATGGTGTATTGGACAGTCATTCATAAGTGATGGTGAGTACGATATTCATCGTCATCTTCCTTGATTATGGATTTATCAGGTGTATCTCCTAGAAGTTATCGTATTATGTTTAGCAAGTCAGTACTAATGAGTATAACTCTAATGGTGTGTAACAGCCCAGATTTCAGAAAAATTAAAATTTTTGTTTTCAGTGTGAATTGTTTGATTGTCTGATTTGTTTGCGGTGTTTGCATCCCCGATTTATCAATTGGCGATTATTTTTTCCCCTCTTATCTCATACCGGACGAATACCGACCCTTGCCACCCTAACACTCGACCTTTGCGACACCGGGTTTCGCTCGATCACCGTCGCGAAAACCGCACGAGACCAGCCGCAGCCAACGGAACAAAAAACCCCGTTTAATAAATAAACGGGATATTTTATAACGCGTCAGAAAGTGTTCTCGGAACGGTTCCAGCGCGAGGTGAACGCCGCCGGCTCGAAGCGCTGATCGCGCAGTTCGAAGTTTTACCCGAATCGGAGGTCATGCGGACCCTCGGCGGTCAGAAACGTAAACACTGCGCGCGTGAGAGAAAAACCGGGGATGTTTTTGCAAACTGCTAGCCACCTGGGCTATATAGATACCACCACTCTCCCACCCCTCTCTAGGGTTTCCCCTAAGCCAAAATTGCAGCCACCCCCTCCACTTTGCCCCAAAATTTCCCCATTTTCACAGTTTTATCCCCAAAAATCTGAAATTCTAGCCTCCCTGCGATCTGGACCGTTGGATCGGCCATTGGCCCAGATCTCACCCAGCCTCCTACCTCCTCTCTTCCTCCTCCAGCCGTGGGCAGCCCACCGCACCGCCGAGTGCCTCCAAGCGCCTCGCCGGCCGGCCGCCGGCCTTCTTCTCCTCCTCCCGCGCTGTCTTCTCCCTCTCCTCCTCCCTATTCTCACCGGCCGCCTGTCCTCTCTGTAGGGACCGGCCGCCGCGCGCCATGGAGGGCTGGACGGAGCTCGCGCCTCCAGGAGCCGGTGAGCCAGAGCCTCCGCGCCACTGCTCCGCCCTGGACTGCGCCCCTCGCCGCCCCGTGGACCGCCGGCGACCAGATTCGGCGGGATCCGGCACCCCCCGGCCTTCTCTGCCCGCCTGCGCGCCGCACCGGCGGAGAGCCGCCGCCGCTCGTCAGGATCGGAGGGATCCCGATCCGGCGCCCCCGTCCCCAACCGCCTGGACGGCCAGGTGGTCCAAGTCCAGCCCCCTCGCCTCCGGCCCACCGCGCTCACGCAGCCCCAGCCGGCCTGCCAGGCCAGATCCAGCACTGGCCTTATGGGCCAAGCCCATGGGTGAGGCCCATTCCCTTTTATCTTCCCTGTTTTAAATTTTTCTAAGTCTGAGAAAATTTGTGTGCTGATGTTGTTTTGCGACGACGTTTGTGACTAATCTGTAGCCCGTATCACGTTGCGCCCAAAAGGAAGAATGTTTAGAATTGTGTGTACTTCAGTTCATCTTTTGTGAACATTTTGATTTGAGGCCATCTTGATGTTATTAATCACTGTTGAAGTGGGCATCAGACTGTTTAACTGCTACTAATTTCTGTTATGTGCCGCTGCTGTTATTTTATTGCAAGTTTGCTTGAGGATTGTGACACATCCATGAGGTCTATTGCATTGATTCTTTTTGCATACTTTTAAGCATCATGTCTACTTCCATTATATGTATTGCATTGTCATGTTAGCATTCCTGGTCATAGATATGTTTAGCTCCAAATTTGCTATGCCACTGTTTTTGACAGCCACCTCTGTTTTTCTCTAAGTCTGTAACTTTCCGATGCCATGTTGCATGCTTAATATCTTTTGATCTGCTATGAATATGACCTTGATTCTTGTTTGTACCTGATCACCATCATGCCTACTCCATGCTCTATGTCATGTTGCTGCACTTTTGCATATCGTTTTACCCCTGTTTATACAGCATGAAAATAACAGTTTCTGCCCTGTTTTCCTGATTTTCACTAAGTCCTAGACTACTAATCTTTTATTGAATTTTGCTTGGGCTATAATTAATTGTTCATGATTCCTTTTTGCATGATTCCTTTTTCCATGCCTTCCCTGCCATGTCTACTTTAGTTTCATATCATTTGTGAGCATGTTTGCATTCTTTATCCTATTTATTCATTGCTCTAAAGTGTGCTTCCTGATGTTGACAGATTGTGTTCCAAACTTGTTTTGCTTATATCTTTTTAACCGTAACTCTGTTTGGGGTGTTCTTTATATGTAACTTGATTAGTTTTTCGTGTACTTTGTGTTTATGCTATTGTTTGCTGTTGTTAACCAACCTAAAATATAGTTTAGTACAGAACAGTACCAGATCATTTAATTGTCGTGGGGTACTTAGTGTAATGCCATGTTTATGTTGTGCCTCACTTAAATTGACTAGCATAAATAGTTTACTTTATGCTTCACCTCTTTCCATGCTTGAATGACATGCCATGTTAACAACCTTTGTTGATAACCTGTAGCTAAACAACTTGAACCATCGTAAATGTGCGGTATCGTCGTGTGTGACGAGTACTCCACTTAACCTGTTAGTAACCGCTCTCGACGGTAGGTGCGATGTCTCGTGTTGCCTTCTTGTTGATGCTTGCTCGTGTTTGCTTCGTAGTAATAGATGCTTTATCATTGATTGCTTTCCAGTGTTTACCGTCTTGTGTGCTTCCGCGGGTACCTTCGGAGACGATGCGAGCTTGCGATCAACTACACCTTCGCAACCCGACTTATCAACAGTCAAGGACTACACATTACTTATGATCCATTCTATTTCAACCAGCGGTTTGCATGCTAGTCTAGGATAGGTTCGATGGTTAATCCTACCACATGTTTACAGCCTCTTTCAAACCGATACAGCCATGTCCCCTCCCAGCAAACCATGTACTGCTATGTTACTATTGCTCGTTGCTCAGCCCCTGCTTAGTATGCATGCTTAGGATGCTACGATGTTACCCTGTTACTCCTTGGTTTGGGCTATCACCTTATTATATTGTTGTTGATGATATGATTATTATAATGTTGACTATATTCGACGAAGGATGGAAGGTCTAGGCTATCCCGCCCCGATGCTTTGTTCTATTCGAGTCACCTAGGATCCGAGTTCCGGGTATTGGTTTTAAGACTGAGCGTGCCTAACCGCATGTGGGATGCTATGGGGTCCCCTTTTCTTACCTCCCTAGCTTCAAACATTTCTACTGGTGGACCAAGCTGATTTACCATTTGAAAACCATGCATATATGTCTGTCGGGTAGCTCCTGGCAGGCATCCTATAAAACAACCCGAACCAGTAAGTACATGGTTCTTTGCTGGCCCATCATGACTGGCTGAGGACCTGGTCTCATGTGAGATTAACCGGCAATCCAAACCTGGAGTCATACGGTGGTGACCAGATCGAGAGAGCGGCCGGCTCCTGAGCTGGATGTCGACTCACCGGGGGCCACCCATATTTGTTCGTTGTTAGTAAGAGGGACCTTTCGTTTCGGATCTCTCGGAACTAAATCATAAAATAGTTGCCTGTGATGGGTAGCAACTGAGAGAGATGGGTGTGCGTGCGGAGCCTTGTAATGGGCAGGTTGTACACCCCTGCAGGTTTAAATCTTTTCGAGAAGCCGTGTCCACGGTTATGGACGACTTGAGACCTACTCCTTGTTCATAGAAAACAACAACTGAGATAATCTTAATATAACTTGATCAACATGTGTGTTCCTTGACTTCTTCTTCTTCGTCGGGATGCGAAGAGGAGGACAAGGATAGGATAGGTGTTATGCTTGCGTAAGTAGGTGATAGCAGACTTGTTGGAGGCGATTCCTCATCGAATGCTTGGCTTCTTATCTTACTCTCTAGATCGTTAGCCACTTCATAAATGCTAGTGCGGCAGCAACCTCACCACTTACTCCATCCTTACCGTAAACTACTCGTTTTCCTAGAATGACGAGTGATAAAGTCCTTGTTGGGTCAGATGACCACTACAGTTGGATGCTGAGTACCTCTGTGCTCATGATACTACCCCCAAACTCTTTTCAGGGTTCTTGATCGACAACAGGTATGGTGATCGACGTTTCACGTGGAGACTCGACGACGACTAGTTAGGCGGATCCCGGCGGAGGGCCTGGACCCGTGTGGTTATGGGGATCGATGATTTCTCTTTGCCACTAGGCATTTGATTGTACTCTGTACTCAGACATATATCTTCAACTGATGTAATGTAATTGAGGCAGTTGTATGCCGATTGTATGAGATGTTGTATCCTTGTAGATATAATGTTGTGATATCATGTTGGAAATCCGGGGCATATGGCTATGTCATATGTCGCGGTTGGACCGATATGTGCTTCGTCCCCGGATCTGGATGGAAACATCCGGATCTGGAACAGTACCGCATATCGGGCCTTACAACTTGGTATCAGAGCCTTACCGACCGTAGGATCCCCTCTCTGGCCGAAGTCGAGTCTAGACAAAAACTATTTTGTAGTTACTAAGTTATTTATCGGAGAGTAGGAATCTTTTTACTCCTTACGCTTGCTCTAGTCAGGACAAGTGTTGTTAGTGTTTTATTCTCTTCTTATCCGTTTCAAACTTCTAGGGTCTCGATTAAGTGGAGTTTCGGAATAGTTACAATGCCTTGCTTGCAGCGTATTGTCTCGATTCCGACCTCAGGTTGGAAATTCCTGTAGTACCTTTAGTTCTTCTGACTCTTGGTAAACATCTTGGTCTTCTGTTGACCTCATTCCTTTTTCCTAGTATCCTCACGATCTGAGTGAGAATGCTTCCCTTGATCGTCGCTTTTAACTGTCGTTCTTCCTTTTGACACCTGATGGTTTCGTTCTTCAACGTTGTCGTCTCCCTGCGGAAAGTTTCTCGATGGAAGTTCGACGTCGACATGAAGCAGAGTCCCTTGTTGGTGGTGTTGAACATCGTCGACTCTCTTTTCTCTCCCCCTCTACCCCGGATCGTCCAGGATCTCGGGACGAGATCCCTTGTTGGTGTTGTTGTATTGTAACAGCCCAGATTTCACAAAAATTAAAAAATTTGTTTTCAGTGTGAATTGTTTGATTGTCTGATTTGTTTGGGGTGTTTGCATCCCTGATTTATTAATTGGCGATTATTTTTTCCCCTCTTATCTCGTACCGGATGAATACCAGCCCTTTCCACCCTGACACTCGACCTTTGCGACACCGGGTTTCGCTCGATCACCGTCGCGAAAACCGCACGAGACCAGCCGCAGCCAACGGAACGAAAAACCCCGTTTAATAAGTAAACGGGATATTTTATAATGCGTCGGAAAGTGTTCTCGGAATGGTTCCAGAGCGAGGTGAATGCCGCCGGCTCAAAGCGCTGATCACGCAGTTTGAAGTTTTACCCGAATCGGAGGTCCTGCGGACCCTCGGCGGTCAGAAACGTAAACACCGTGCGCGTGAGAAAAAAATCGGGGATGTTTTTGCAAACTTCCAGCCACCTGGGCTATATAAAGACCACCACTCTCCCACCCCTCTCTAGGGTTTCCCCTAAGCCAAAATTGCAGCCACCCCCTCCACTTTGCCCCATCATCGCCCCATTTTCACAGTTTTATCCCCAAAAATCCGAAATTCTAGCCTCCCTGCGATCAGGACCGTTGGATCGGCCATCGGCCCAGATCTCACCCAGCCTCCTACCTCCTCTCTTCCTCCTCCAGCAGTGGGCAGCCCACCGCGTCGACGAGGCGCTCGCCGCCGAGCGCCTCCGAGCGCCTCGCCGCCGTCGGCCGGCAAGCCGCAACCGTCGGCCTCCTTCTCCTCCTCCCGCGCTGTCCTCTCCCTCTCCTCTCCCTCTTCTCACCGGCCACCTCTCCTCTCTGCAGGGACCGGCCGCCGCGCGCCATGGAGGGCTGGCCGGAGCTCGCGCCTCCAGGAGCCGGCGAGCCCGAGCATCCGCACCTCTGCTCCGGCCTGGACCGCGCCCCTCACCGCCCCATGGACCGCCGGCGACCGGATCCGGCGGGATCCGGCGCCCCCCGGCCTTCCCTTCCCGCCTGCGCGCCGCACCGGCGAAGAGCCGCCGCCGCTCGTCGGGATCGGAGGGATCCCGATCCGGCGCCCCCGTCCCCAACCGCCTGGACGTCCAGGTGGGCAAAGTCCAGCCCCCTCGCCTCCGGCACACCGCGCTCATGCGGCCCCAGCCGGCCTGCCAGGCCAGATCTAGCACTGGCCTCATGGGCCAAGCCCATGGGTGAGGCCCATTCCCTTTTTTCCCTGTTTGAAATTTTTCTAAGTCTGAGAAAATTTGTGTGCTGATGCTGTTTTGCGACGACGTTTGCGACTAATCCGTAGACTGTATCACGTTGCGCCCAAAAGGAAGAATGTTTAGAATTGTGTGTACTTCAGTTCATCTTTTGTGAGCATTTTTATTTGAGGCCATCTTGATGTTCTTAATCACTGCTGAAGTGGGCATCAGACTATTTAACTGCTACTAATTTCTGTTATGTGCCGCTGCTGTTATTTTATTGCAAGTTTGCTTGAGGATTGTGACACATCCATGAGGTCTATTGCATTGATTCTTTTTGCATACTATTAAACATCATGTCTACTTCCATTATATGTATTGCATTGTCATGTTAGCATTCCTGGTCATAGATATGTTTAGCTCCAAATTTGCTATGCCACTGTTTTTGACAGCCACCTCTGTTTTTCTCTAAGTCTGTAACTTTCCGATGCCATGTTGCATGCTTAATATCTTTTGATCTGCTATGCCTATGACCTTGATTCTTGTTTGTACCTGATCCCCATCATGCCTACTCCATGCTCATATATTGCTATGTCATGTTGCTGCACTTTTGCATATAGTTTTACCCCTGTTTATACAGCATGAAAATAACAATTTCTGCCCTATTTTCCTGATTTTCACTAAGTCATAGACCAGTAATTTTTTATTGCATTTTGCTTGGGCTATAATTAATTGTTCATGATGCATTTTTGCATTATTCCTTTTGCCATGCCTTCTCTGCCATGTCTACTTTAGTTTCATATCATTTGTGAGAATGTTTGCATTCTTTATCCTATTTAGTCATTGCTCTAAAGTGTGCTTCCTGATGTTGGCAGATTGTGTTCCAAACTTGTTTTGCTTGTATCTTTTTAACCGTAACTCTGTTTGGGGTGTTCTTTATATTTAACTTGATTAGTTTTTCGTGTACTTTGTGTTTATGCTATTGTTTGCTGTTGTTAACCAACCTAAAATATGGTTTAGGACAGAACAGTACCAGATCATTTAATTGTCGTGGGGTACTTAGTGTAATGCCATGTTTAGGTTGTGCCTCACTTAAATTGACTAGCATAGATAGTTTACTTTATGCGTCACCTCTTGCCATGCTTGAATGACATGCCATGTTAACAACCTTTGTTGATAACCTGTAGCTAAACAACTTGAACCATCGTAAATGTGCGGTATCGTCGTGTGTGACGAGTACTCCACTTAACCTTTTAGTAACCGCTCTCGACGGTAGGTGCGATGTCTCGTGTTGCCTTCTTGTTGATGATTGATCGTGTTTGCTTCATAGTAATAGATGCTTTCTCGTTGATTGCTTTCCAGTGTTTACCGTCTTGTGTGCTTCCGCGGGTACCTTCAGAGATGATGCGAGCTTGCGATTAACTACACCTTTGGAACCCGACTTATCAACAGTCAAGGAATATACATTACTTATGATCCATTCTATTTCAACCAGCGGTTTGCATGCTAGTCTAGGATAGGTTCGATGTTTGATCCTACCACATGTTTACAACCTCTTTCAAACCGATACAGCCATGTCCCCTGCCAGCAAACCATGTACTGCTATGTTACTATTGCTCGTTGCTCAGCCCCTGCTTAGTATGCATGCTTAGGATGCTACGATGTTACCCTGTTACTCCTTGGTTTGGGCTATCACCTTATTATATTGTTGTTGATAATATGATTATTATAATGTTGACTATATTCGACGAAGGATGGAAGGTCTGGGCTATCCCGCCCCGACGCTTTGTTCCATTCGAGTCACCTAGGATCCGAGTTTCGGGTATTGGTTTTAAGACTGAGCGTGCCTAACCGCGTGTGGGAACCTATGGGGTCCCCTTTTCTTAGCTACCTAGCTTCAAACATTTCTAGTGGTGGCCCAAGCTGATTTACCATTTGAAAACCATGCATATATGTTTGTCGGGTAGCTCCTGGCAGGCATCCTTTAAAACAACCCGGACTAGTAAGGACATGGTTCCTTGCTGGCCCATCATGACCGGCTGAGGACCCAGTCTCATGTGAGATTAACCGGTAATCGAAACCTGGAGTCATACGGTGGAGACCAGATCGAGAGAGCGGCCGGCTTCTGAGCTGGATGTCGTTTCGGATCTCTCTGAACTAAATCATAAAATGGTTTCTTGTGATGGGTAGCAACTGAGAGAGATGGGCGTGCGTGCGGAGCCTTGTAATGGGCAGTTGGTATACCCCTCAGGGTTAAATCTTTTCGAGAAGCCGTGCCCACGGTTATGGATGACTTAAGATCTACTCCTTGTTCATAGACAACAACAACTGAGATAATCTTAATATAATTTGATCAACGTGTGTGTGCCTTGACTTCTTCTTCGCCGGGATGCGAAGAGGAGGACAAGGATAGGATAGGTGTTATGCTTGCGTAAGTAGGTGATAGCAGACTTGTTGGAGGCGATTCCTCATCGAATGCTTGGCTTCTTATGTTACTCTCTAGATCGTTAGTAACTTCATAAATGCTAGTGCGGCAGCAACCTCACCACCTACCCCATCCTTACTGTAAACTACTAGTTTTCCTAGATTGATGAGTGATGAAGTCCTTGCTAGGTCGGATGACCACTACAGTTGGATGCTGAGTACCTCTGTACTCATGATACTACCCCCAAATCTTTTCAGGGTTCTTGATCGACAACAGGTATGGTGATCGACGTTTCACGTGGAGACTCGACGACGACTAGTTAGGCGGATCCCGGCGGAGGGCCTGGACCCGTGTGGTTATGGGGATCGATGTTTTTCTATTTGCTACTAGGCATTTGATTGTAGTCTGTACTCAGACATATATCTTCCGCTGATGTAATGTAATTAAGGCAGTTGTATGCCGATTGTATGAGATGTTGTATCCTTGTAGCTATGATGTAGTGATATCATGTTGGAAATCCGGGGCATATGTCATTGTCATATGTCGCGGTGGGACCGATATGTGCTTTGTCCCTGGATCTGGATGGAAACATCTAGATCTGGAACGGTACCGCATATCGGGCCTTACATGGTGTTGGTACACATCAATGAATTAAGACCCATTTACCTTAAGTTCTATATCACACTAAAGAGCTATAGTTATAAACATTTGTTCTGACATTATCTAAAGTGATATTTGCTAAGACATGAAGATTAAGTTCATAATATGGAGTTCATGTTTCAAAACAATTCTGGAACTCCCACTCAGACAAACATCCCTCATAGTTTATTCTAAGTGATTACACGATCCTTGAAGAACATACCTCCCTCGATCATCACGGCCATCGGAATGTTGTCCAAGGTAGGCCATCATGCCAATCACATCATCTATTTGACTCATGCTCGACCTTTCGGTCTCTTGTGTCCCGAGGCCATATCTGCATATGCCAGGCTCGCCACAATAACCTTGGTGATTATATGCCGCGTATGCAAGGCCATGTTTCTGGACATGCTAGGCTTGTGATGACCCTCAACTGTAGGGGATCGATTGCTGTGTTCTCACGGGTAAGTTAACCCAATTTATTGATGCGACACAAGGGGAGCCAAAGAGTATTTATAAGCTTTGACAGTTGAGTTGTCAATTCAACCACACCTGAAATATACTTGCTTGCAACAAAGTATTAATAGCAACTGTGGTATGATAGTGGTAGAGATGGTGATAACGGAAAAAGTAAAACAACAGAAATAAACTAGTAGTAACTAGCAGGATTGAAAACACTGTAGGCTAGGGAGATGGATGGTTGGGCGCTGCATGAATAAGAATGAACATGTAATAGATTCTAACACGGGGCAAGGCACACAGAAAAGAGATGATCATCTAGGCAAATATCAAACATTAGGCATGTATCCCGTAGGTAGTTGTGCGTGCTTGCAATAAGAACTTGCACAACATCTTTTGTCTTACCATCCCGCTACGAACGGGGCCAAAAGGAACTTATGGAGATTAAGGTGCTCCTGTCAAAAAGCACCGGAACAAAGCAATAAACTCAATGGATACATGCAATCCTCAAATTATGGACCATCACCTTTGGTGTCCCAAGCAGTCACCTTTGGGATCGCCAGTTCCGGACCATAATAGGTGCATACAACTCATAGATAGGATCTCAAACATAAATATACGCATGAAAACGTAAGTGGTTCAGATCTGAAAACATGGCTCTCGGGCCCAAAGTGACAAGCATTAAGAGCAACTAGTTGTAGCAAAGATGATAAACACCATAGTAGATGATAGGCAACATGCCCCCAACAATCTGACGAACTATTACATGATCAAACTCATCCAATCCCTACCATTCCCTTTGCCTACAACAGGGAATTACTCACACATATGAAGAGAAGTCATGGAAGGAGGATGGATTGGTGATGGTGATGACGATGGCGACGATCTCCCCTCTCTGGAGTCCAAATCAGCCACCAGATTAGCCCTCCCGAGGAAGAACAGAGGATGGCGGCGGCTCCGCGACGGGTTCTAGAAAAGCGACCTTTGTTTCGGAGTTTCCTTGTCACGAGAATAAATAGAGGCCAAGGTAGGTCAACAGAGGGGGTGGGACCCACCCAGGCGGCCACCCGGCGCGGCTAGGGGGTGGCCGCGCCAGCTGGGATCCTGGGGCCGCCTGGCTCCCCTCTAGCCCACCTTCTGGTCCTGGGTCCCTCCGGGTGCGTGGATTTTCTGTATTTTTTCTGGGAATTTTCTGAGATGTCCAAAAATCCATTTTCCTGTACACAGTAAAACCATACATGTAGCTCTGTTGAAAACAGCGTCAGTCCGGGTTAGTTTAGTTCAAATCATGCAAGAATGAGGGAAAAACAATAGCAAAAGTGTTTGGAAAAGTAGATACGTTTGGGACGTATCAACTCCCCCAATCTTAGCCTATTGCTTGTCCTCAAGCAATTCAGTTCAACGAACTGGACGCGACAAAGAAAACTTTGACAAACTCTTTTGCTTCATAAGATGTATATAAGCCGGTACTACGAAAAGAGTTTAGAAAGTATCAAAACAATGCTATGAGGACAATGCACGAAGCAATCCTTCTTTCAAGTGATCGATCACAAACAACCAAAAGTAAAATAATATGGTGCCGAAAATCAAGACAAGATCACAATGCACATAGCCTGAACATACTAGAGTGGTATCTCGCTAGCCTCCATAAGTGAAGCAAAACATAAATGCAAAAACTCCTCCGGAGTATTAAAGGAGACTAGAACTAAGAATTTCAGACTAGCAATATAAAAATCATGCACAAGGCAATGTGGTACTTTTGGACAATTCATGTTACACTAAGAATGACAATTATGCTCTCAATAGTTGGTTCTTTGAATAAAGAAGGGGAGACTCTCGAACCGTGGCTTTTTGATGGCAAGGTTGAAAACCCGTGGTTGGAAGCAAAGACTAAACATGTGCGAGAGCTATTGGTTTTTGAAAATAGAGAAAAAATTCTTTTGAGAAGTGCAACTTTCCAGTCAACGGTGAACAGTAAATGTCTCTCAATATCTCCCATGCCAACCATATTAATGCTTTTTGCTTACACTTTTGTTCCCTTATCCATCCATCGTTCGACGGTCTATGGAACCTTTTATTTTGCCTCAAGTATGGAAGGAGGTTATCGTTCATCTATCATTAGCATCATTTGGTCCATTTCATTCCATCATCAATTATGGGGGAGGTGTAACTCTCTCTTTTGTTTTAAAAATTGACTAGTTAAAACTTCCGTCAAAATATTTTTGGCATGGTAGATATTGATTTTCCCTCACCGCACCATGAGCTTGTACGGTTACAAAAGGGAAGCTTTTGAATATATTTTGAGATGGCACAAGAAAGTCTGAGTTAGGAGTGGCCGGTAAATACCACATATAGGAAGGTATGGTGGACTCAAGTGGAATAACTGGTTTGAAAAGGAGTTTGGATACACAAGCAGAATTTCGCTTAGTGCGAGCGAAGGCTAGCAAAAGACTGGGAAGCGACCAACTAGAGAGCAATAATTGTCATACTCATGCAGAGCGACAAAGCAACATTGAATCGGGCATGAAAGTGATATATCTATTCTAAAATAAAAAGATCATCCAGACATGATAGACATTTTAGCCATAAACATGTGTGAACATGTGCCAAGTCAATCCAACAGAATCCTCCAATGGGAAATATTACTTCAATATGCCAAACCATGAACAATGCAATGCATGTAAATCATTTCAACAACACATTATGCACTCCAGCTATTTGAGATCAGCCACAAAGAAAGCATGAACACTGGCAAAGCATTGTAAACATAGCACTATGTCGCTACAAGCTGGTCTCTAGATCATAAGTACAGGCATATGTACAAAAGTAGAAACAAGAAGAGTTCATACCGGTTTTCCTTGTTGCTTCCCTTCCGTCGATCTTCGTCATTACTGGCTTGTTACTTGCACAACCGAACGTGGGAAATATATAATCAAATGCCATCACGGACTCGAGCTGAACTCTGAAAATAAAGCAAACTAAAGAGAGAAAGGAAATCTTTTTGGGTTTTTTCAAATGTTTAACAAAAGAAGAAGAGGGAAATCTTATTGTTGTTTTTGCAAATTATTAGAACAAAGAAGAACGGGCAAAAACTTTGGAAAGATCAAAGCGAACAATGGAAAGGTGAGAAGGGCACATACTCCCCCAAGCTTAGGATTTTGGCCTAAGTTGGTAGCAGCTACTGCCCCCATGAGCCTCTTGCTCCGGGGTGATACGCGTAAGTCCAAGAGTCGTACGAGCCTTCCGGTGCATACGCCGAAGTCCTCGGTTCCTCCATGAGGAAGGTCCTGCGCTCCAAGCTAAAGAAGACCCCTCACCCTGCTGGGTGAAGGTCTCCCCCTAGAAAGGTGGGAACTCACCATGCTCCTCGTAGGGCACAACCCTCTCCATGGGGTTATGCAGCTGATACTAGTCCATGAACTCATCGAACTGGACATCATTGAAGGACCATCCATTCCTACGGGTGTGATCAAACAAAAGTGGTGCAGGTAGACGGATCACATGAGTAACGGTCTTTTCAAACCTCAAAATATAAACAAGGTTACCAAACTGGGAAGTCATGGTTACAAATTTATGCCTCTTCATAGCAGCAAGATCAAGACTTGCGTAAGAAAAGGGAACATCATCAGGATGCGGGGTACCGTTAAGAGACTCAAGGATAAGTGTGGCATAAACACCACCAAATAAATCACCCTTATTACTGTTCGTAACAAGGTGTCGAGCAATTAAGGCACCCACATTATAATCATTCCTATCAGAGAGGGCGTTCGCATAGATAGCGAAATCTGGTGCAGAACCGTTGCTAGAGTTGTCACGAGCCAACACCCCTCTAGCAATAAAGTACGTGAAATACCTGATGTGGGGGAATAAAATGCTGGAAATCTTTGTACGCCGAATGTTTCTCTCCTCCTGGCTACAAAGGGAGTTGAAGAGGGTCCTCAACTCGGAGTGCTGAGTGTTCATCCTCGCCATCTGACCGGCGTTCGACACACCTATTATATCACAAAATTGTGCCAAAGTCATGGTTATAAGATTATTATAAAGTTTGAACTCGACGGTCCCAGCTGTATGGTTGTAACAAAAGTTGTTAACAAAGCAGGAAGTGAGCTTCTTGTATTGTACCACACGGCATAGTGCTAGCCGTGTTAAACCTGCATTGGCGCAAAGGCCATAAAAACCCTCCTTAATTCCTACAGCTTCAAGAAATTCATTGCATGGATACATCATTGCGCATGCTGGACTCGTGTCTTCCAACAACTCCAGGGGCACATGATCTTCATTGTAGCTCACCCTAGCAGCTGAGGGTGATGCTCCAGCTCTAGTAACTCGATCGGAGTGCTCGGGCTTCTTCTTCACAAGCCACCCCTTTTCTTTTCCTAGCAAACTCATTTCTGAAATTTTTGACAATTCACAAAAACAAGGATTTAAACAAAGTGAGTTGATGCAAACTACTCTACTCACTTACCTAAGGCATAAACTTGCATCAAAACTTGGAAAATAAATTTCTACACATGCCTGCAAGCTCATATAAACAGCACCAAGAACTACTAAATAATCACAAATGAAGCCACCAATCAAAAATCTAATTGGAGGGGTGGAGGAGTTACATACCAGGGAGTATTTTCCCAAAATCTCAGCTCAAATGATGGGTCGTAGAGAGAGATCGAAATTCTAGACGAAGAGCAGCAAGAACGCATGTTCCAGGTGCAGTACTCGTGTTTTGGGGAAGAAAGGGAGAGAGAGGAAGAAGACTCACCTAAAGATGGGGCCTGTGGGCCCCAAGCGCCCTGTGGGCGCGTCCAGCGGGCTGGCCGCGCCAGCTGGCCTCCTGGGCCACTGGTGGCCCTGCCTGGTCAGCCCCTGGTGCCTCTGGGTCACTCCCGGCATGGAAATGTTTATTCTAAATTTTCTGGAATTTTTCTGAAAACTTCATTGTTGAAGATTTTTCGGAGTTCAAAAAGCCGCGAAACTTTCTGAAATCTTGAAGAAGTGATTATAATGGTGAAACTTCAAAAACATATAAACTTGGTACAGCAAAGAGAATAAAATCTAAAGCCAATGAAAAAATAACAAGCTCCACTTTTTACCTATATAAAACATGCTAGCTAGCAAGGTTGATCAAGTCTTACCAACAAACCGGCAATATTTAGAGCAAAAATTCTTACCTCTTATGAAGTGATCATTGCACCTTTACTTTAATGGACATTGTCCCCACCATAATGGTTTTGTATTTGTGGTGCACATGTAGAGGACAATCCCATTCCCCGATCTTCATGGTCTCGATATTCTCTATAGAATTAAGGCCATGCCTTTTGTCGATTTTCTTCGGAAAATACACCGTGTATTCTTTATCATCTACGTCGAAGGTGACCTTTCCTTTATTGCAATAATAATGGCACCTTCTGTGTTAAGAAAAGTTCTACCAAGAATAATGGACATGCTCCCATCCTCGGCCATGTCAAGCATAACAAAGTCTGTAAGAATCAAACAATTAGCAACTTCAACGGGAACATCCTCACAAATACCTATCGGGCGGCTGTTGACTTGTCAGCCATATGAAGAGAGATATTTGTAGGGATTATCTTATCTAAACATAACCTTTTATAAAGAGAAAAAGGCATAACACTCACTCCTACTCTGAGATCACATAAGGCAGTTTTGACATAATTATTTTTTACGGAGCAAGGAATGGTGGGTATACTTGGATCACCAAGCTTCTCAGGAATCTTGCCACTGAAAGAGTAGTTAGCAAGCATAGTAGATATTGCCTCATTAGGAACTTTCCTTTTGTTAGTGAAAATATCTTTCATATATTTTGAATAAGGAGGTAACTTAATAGCATCAGTCAAAGGAATATGAAGAAAAAGAGGTTTCATCCATTCGCAAAATTTATTATAATGCTCTTCTTCTTTAGATTTGAGAGACTTACCTGGAAAGGGCATGGGTTTTTGTACCCACGGTTCTCTTTCCTTCCAATGTCTTCTTGCAACGAAGTCTTCTCTTGTGTATTTCTTGCGTTTATCGGGTGCTTCTTCTTCTCGCGCCTCGGGAGGATCATTATTCTCCTTATCATTTTCTTCGGGCTCAACACCGTCTTAAATTTCAGCATCAGAGGTAGATATGCTGTTAGGATCAACAACAGGTTCTTGACTTGTAATAGGATCATTGGAGTTGACAGACTCCTTGTGTTTCTTCTTCTTCTTTTGCTTCTTAGGAGAGATAACAATCTCGTCTTCTACCTGTACTTGAGAATCTTGCTCGATCCTCTTTGGATGCCCCTCAGGATAGAGTGGGTCCTGAGTGTGTGTTCCACCCCTGGTCTTGATGCCATAAGCTTGTATGTCCTGTTTGGCATTGTTAGCAAGAAAATCTTTTCGCACATTCGAAATTTATTCAATCTGAGTTTGAACCATATGAAAATGCTTAACAAGACATTTAACATCATTAACTGTTCTTTCAAGAACACCAAGTAAACTTTTGATAGTAAGAGAATTATCATGCAACTGACTTTGTATCCTCCTATTAAAATTGTCTTGCTTAATAATAAAATTATCCAGCTCATCTAAGCATTGGTCGGGAGGCTTACCTTTAGGGATGTCACTTTCAGTAAAGTCTAATAGAGAGTGTACCTCTACCAAGGGAGGGTCAGTAGGAGGCTCACACAACTTCTCGATAGGCGGTAGATTCTTCACGTCTTCGGCTTTAATGCCTTTCTCTTTTATAGACTTATTTGCTTCTTGCATATCTTCGGGGATCAGAACAAGCATGCCCCTCTTCTTCAGTGGTGGAGGTGGTTCATGGACGGACCAATCTTCATGGTTCTTGGCAATCTTTCCCATTAATTCTTCGACTTCGTCCGTGTTCTTTCCCTAAAAACACAACCAGCACAACTATCCAGATAGGACCTGGATTCATCAGTTAGACCAGCATAAAATATATCAAGTGATTCATTCATTGGGACTTCATGTCCCGGTCTAGCCTTGATTAAATCACAATACCTCCCCCAATATTTATGGAGGTGTTCATCCTACAATTGTTTAAAGTTATAGATTCTTTTCAAAGTAGCATGTTGCATATGAGCATGAAAATATTTATCAACAAAGAATTGAACTAAGTCCTGAGGAATCTCAATGGAACCATAGGGTAATGCATCGTACCATGATTTAGTGTCTTCCTTCAAGGAAAAGGGAAAAAGCTTGTCCACATAGAAGTTTCGTATCTTTTCATCAATAGTAAATAAGTCATCTAACTCAGCGAGTTTGGTCAGGTGTGCTATAGCATCATCATTTTCTCTGCAATAAAAAGGGTCAGCCTTGACTATAGATATAAGTGAAAGATCAACAGAGAAATCATAATGAGGATCAGTGATGCATATAGGAGATGTGGAAAATTTAGGATCAGGAATAATTTTGTTCTTCATGGAGTGCTTTTCGAGAAGCTCCTTAACAGCACCAGGGTCAGAGTCAACACACTCTTTGAGTTCCCTGCAAAAATCATCATCAAGAGTAATATAATCATCATCAAGGATCCTCTCCTTGAGTTCATCTAAGTCTGGGTAAACAAAGGTTTTGCAAGTAGGAATATAGGTAGCAGGAGTCTCGGTCTCGGATTCTGCTGCAACCTTAGCAGTCTGAGTTTCAATATAGTGACCAAGAAAACTAGTATCATCAAGAGTAGTGGAAGCATCATCAAACGTATCGGACATAGTAACAGACTCAGTAGAAGTAGCATGTGGTGGTAGTGGTGAAGCAAACTTAGTTATAACGGAAGGTGAATCAAGCGTAACACTGGTACTCAGAACGATACATTTTCTTGTAGTGGATGGTAGGATTGGAACCTTGGGGTCTCCTTACTTACCCATAGCGGATGAAGTGTGGAAGGCAGGATACTTCCAGTAGACTTGTAAATATTGCTATGCTCCCCGGCAACTGCGCCAGAAAACAGTACTTGATGACCCTCAACTTTAGGGGATCGATTGTAGTGTTCTCGCGGGTAAGTTAACCCAATTTATTGATTCGACACAAGGGGAGCAGAGAGTATTTATAAGATTTGACAGTTGAGTTGTCAGTTCAACCGCACCTGAAATATACTTTCTTGCAACAAAGTATTAATAGCAACTGTGGTATGATAGTGGTAGGGATGGTGATAACGGAAAAAGTAAAACAACAGAAATAAACTAGTAGTAACTAGCAGGATTGAAAATACTGTAGGCTAGGGAGATGGATGGTTGGGCGCTGCATGAATAAGAATGAACATGTAATAGATTCTAACATGGGGCAAGGCACACAGAAAATCAATGATCATTTAGGCAAATATCAAACATTAGGCATGTATCCCGTAGGTAGTTGTGCGTGCTTGCAATAAGAACTTGCACAACGTCTTTTGTCCTACCATACCACTACGAACGGGGCCGAAAGGAACTTATGGAGATTAAGGTGCTCCTGTCAAAGAGCACCAGAACAAAGCAATAAACTCAATGGATACATGGAATCCTCAAATTATGGACCATACCCTTTGGTGTCCCAAGATGTCACCTTTGGGATCGCCAGTTCCGGACCATAATAGGTGCATACAACTCATAGATAGGATCTCCAACATAAATATACTCATGAAAACATAAGTGGTTCAGATCTGAAAACCTGGCACTCGGGCCCAAAGTGACAAGCATTAAGAGCAACAAGTTGTAGCAAACATGATAAACACCATAGTAGAGGCAACATGCCCCCAACAATCTGACGAACTATTACATGATCAAACTCACCCAATCCCTACCATCCCCTTTGCCTACGGCAGGGAATTACTCACATGTATGAAGAGAAGTCTTGGAGGGAGGATGGATTGGTGCTGGTGATGACGATGGCGACGATCTACCCTCTCCGGAGGCCAAATCAGCCTCCAGATTAGCCCTCCCGAGGAAGAATAGAGGGTGGCGGCGGCTCCGCGACGGGTTCTGGAAAAGCGACATCTGTTTTGGAGTTTCCTCGTCACGAGAATAAATAGAGGTCAAGGTAGGTCACCAGAGGGGTGGGACCCACCCAGGCGTCCACCGGGCGCGGCCAGGGGGTGGCCGCGCCAGTTGGGCGCCTGGGGGCCCCTGGCTCCCCTCTTTCCCACCTTCTGGTCCTGGGTCCCTCCGGGTGCGTGGATTTTCTGTATTTTTTCTGGGAATTTTCTGAGATGTTCAAAAATCCATTTTCCTACACACAATAAAACAATACAGGCAGCTCTGCTGAAAACAGCGTCAGTCCGGGTTAGTTTAGTTCAAATCATGCAAGAATGAGGGCAAAACAATAGCAAAAGTGCTTGGAAAAGTAGATACATTTGGGAAGTATCATCTTGATCCACCCATCTCTTGTGAACGTAAAAATGTTTGACACCCGTGTGACACGTGCCTCCATAATGAAGAACTTTCCAGATGGTGCTTCACTAAGGAAGGAAACTTTGTTGGATTGGTGAGGGATCATCCTATAATGCTACCTTCATATATCTAACATATTAGCAAAACATGATGCAACAATATAAATCATACTAACTATGATGCCCCCTGCAAATTAAAGTTTAGACGCCTCTACTTTATCTTTTGCAAGTTTTACGTGGCTGCTAGGGATTTTGAGATAGAACCGTTTCTATGCCTACGAACATACAACCACAACATCTCAGAAATTGTCTCTATTACACCCCTATCAGGGCCCTCCGTTGCAAACATCTTCGAAAAGCTAATGTTAGAGAGACAGACACCCCAGAGCCACTTATATGGTACAAGCCATATGTCAAGCGTGGAACCAGTCTCGCGTAAATGCGTAAGGTAGGTCGGGGCCGCTTCATCAGGACATTGCCACAATGCTAAACGAGTACACGTGGGAGGGTAACAATTGGACAATTGATGCCACATACTAGATGTGTTCTATCCGTACAAAACATCTATGCATAGCCTTGATCATGATACCACTGTTGGGGTTCGGGACAGAAAACAAAAAATTTTCATAACCTACGATACCCAATCCCAAGACCTATGCTATGGTGATGCAAGTAACAGATGGAATAGGTCACATACCAGTATGTAGTCCGTTAAGCGGGAAACGTTCCCGCGTGAACGTGGTTGGTGTAGTCGTACCAACAATCCTCGATGCCGCGCAGCTCCACGATGACTCCGATAGCCACCCGGTCCTCGAGACCGATGACGGGATTGCGTCCCCGTCGGAACATTGTTGATGAAGACGCCGCGACACGGCCACGACGATGAAGTAGCACCACAAGTGTAGTGCCTCGCGGGATTACACACATACGGTGTACCCGAGGTCCCGCCGGGCTACAAACCAGAAGAGCAGCGGAAAGAAGATGGATTCAGATCCCGATTCCAGCAGCACGACGGTGTGTGTATGGTGGAGAAATCCCCAACCAAGTGTAGACGCCAAACAAGGGGAGTCCACTCGAGGAAGGAGAAAGGAGGAAGAGAGAACTTAATTGTTGTGAAGAAAAGGGCACCCCTACCCCTCCTTATATAGGCCAAGGAGGGGGGAAACCTCCATCCCACCCCGAGGTGGGACTAATACCACCAAGGGGCGGTGGTGCGCCGGCCAAGGGGGAGTGGGCCCCTCCCTTGGCGCATGGCCCAAGGGGGAGGCTCCTCCTTCCCTTAATCAGCCTTTTAGGCCCATATGCCTTTTCTTCCTTTATTAATTATAGTGAATTACATTTTAATATTTAATTCAGATAATTAAATAATAAAACATATTTAAACATTATTAAATAACATTTTGAACCTTTCAAAATTGCCAAAACAATTTCTGGCCTCCACCGGAAACAATTCCCATGTTCTCTCTTATTTCTCCGGTGATCCCGAATCTGTCCTTAATGCGTCGAATACCCTTAAGTGTGACATGCTACGGTCCGAGAAACAGCAGACATGATCAAGACACTCTCTTGATCAATTACCATCGATCAGGCCTGGTTACAATCCTAGAGTTCCCTTGCGCTTCCATCGAATGAAACTTCATCGTTGTTGGATCCGTTTAACGTTGAGCATTATCCATTTGTCCTACGGTACTTTGCTTGTCCAAGGTTTGATTGTCGGTATCCAAAATACCTAGTTCATCCTCGTTACTGACAAACATGTTTACTCTTTCCCATGATATTGCAACCCTGTAACCTAGTCACACGTTTGCAAACTTTATGATGCAATATCACTGAGTGTTCCCAAAGTACCTATCCGTCACTCAGATGGAAAAATCCCGCTTTGATCTATTTGCATACTCGTTAACATATCTATTCGGAATACCTGAAGTACACCTTTATGCCCAACATATTTCAGTCAGGCGGTGGGTAGAAAATCAAGGCATCCTAATAGTCAGTAATTACGTATGATCATTACGATCTAAGGATCTGGTCACTACGTTATAGGTATCACAATGTTAAACTTATGTGACTTGATCACATTGCAATACTTTTGGTGGGTGTGTGTCCATCATATGATTCTCCCAATGATACGACCCCATTGTCAATAGGCGATTATGTCCTCATGATCAGGAAACCTTGATCATCCGATTGACAGTGGACTAGTATACTAGAGTTAACTAGGGACCTAGTTGTTTTATGCCACACGTGTATTAATGTTTCTTCTTAATACAGTTATAGCGCAGTATAAAAATTATTATGAACTTATGGACTATGCCAATAAAACATATTTTATTTGCCTCTAGGGCATGTTCCCAACAAAGACCTCTTCCTGGCACCCTGACGGAGGGAGGATTGACCTCCGGGAGGTTCTCCACCACCATGGACGCTTCCCGTATGTGCCGTTAGTAGACCCCCTTGGACCATGGGTCCATGCCAGTAGCTATGTGATGTCTTCTCTCCAATCTTGTGCTTCAATTCTTATTCCTTGTGAGCTGCCCTACATGATCAAGGCACCTACGTAATTTTCCTGTTGATGCTATGTTGTGTTTGCTGGGATCCGATGGATTATGAGATTATGTTCAGATCGTGATGAGTTATATATTTGGTTTACCATTTATATTTTGTTCTTGAGTAATTCTTGCATGTTCTCCGTTACTTTTTATTGCTTTGGCCAAGTAGTAGATAGTAACTCCAAGAGGGAGCGTTTATGCTTGATTGTGGGTTCATGTCCCCCGATGTCTAGCTTGAGTGATAGAAACACGAAGCTAGGGGGTGTGTTGTTGCCACCAGGGAGAAAACAACGGTGCTTGTAACCGCAGTTGCAAGGATTGTTTACCTCACGCAAAGTTCGTTAATGCAGTTATCTGTTGCTTTGAGTTTACAATTTGGTTGGGGCTCGCAACTTAATACCAGCGAGATGTTCCGGATAGATATCTCAATGTGGATGATTAGCGAGTAGATGCAGATGGATTTCGGTCTACTTGTCTTGGCGTACTGCCCATACTTTTGAGCCTCTAGATTTCCAGTAGCATAATTAGCATTGCGGTGCGTTTATAATTCTGTCAATTGCCCAACTGTAATTTGTTCACCCAATTTAGCTATTTATTGTCTTTTGGGAGAGAGACATCACTAGTCAACATCATGGGACCAAGGTCCATATTTCCACCATTGTTTACACCTCCACTTTATTTACTTCTTTAACTTTCCGTTGCAATTATCACTAGTATCTACCCTTGAGTTTAATCCTTTGTAAACAACAAGGCCTGAGGGATTGACAACCCCTCTATACTCGTTGGGAGAAAAGTTACTTGTTGTGTGTACTGGTCCACGTCTTCTATAAGCGCCAGAGCAGTAGACACCTACTTGTCGATCCTTGGAGTCCTCCTGGATTCGATAAACCTTACCATCCTCGTGTAAGGGAAATTACTGCTAAACTGCATCCTTACCTTCCACTTGGGGTAACCAACGAGGAGCACTACTTCAGTGGCATCAAGAGTAATTTCTGGCGCCGTTACCGGGGACTCCAATTTTCAATATAGGGGAGTTTCACACTATCTTTTATCTTTGCTTTTTAGTCTTGTTAGTTTACATTTCAGTTTCTATCTTAGTGTCTTTTATCAAAAACCACAAAAAAATTGTTTTCTTTGTTCTTGCTTGCTGCTCTTACTATGGGTACTTATAAAAGTAACATGCCTTGCGACTATGTCAGTTTTGATGGAGAATTATTCCCATGGCATGGTCTCGCTAGGAAGAAACTTGATCTTTGGTTTGAAATTTCTCCTACACGTCTACCCCCCTTGGGAAGACGTCCAAACTCTTATAATAGAAAGTAAATCAAATATAGAGGATGACACTACAATTTTTCTTAATAGTGATGAACTTGATTTTGATAATTGTAGTCTTTCTAAAGTTATCACCTTTTTGCAAATAATGGCTAAAGACCCCCACACTTGCACACTTAACATGGCCTTCACCGAGCATATTACCAATGCTCCTATCAAAACTAGGGAGGAGAAGCTCATGATAGAGACTTCTATTCCTAGAAAGCTAGAAGATGGTTGGGATCCCATAGTCAAAATTAAATTGAATAATTTCTCTTGCTTTGCTTTATGTGATGTTGGAGCTAGTGCCTCCGTTATGCCCAAAAGAATGTATGATATGCTCAATTTGAAACCTTTTGATACTTGTTCTTTTGGTGTTCGTCTTGTTGATTCTTCCATAAAGAAACCTTTAGGAAGTATTGATGATGTTCTTATTATTGTCAATGATAATTATGTTCCCGTTGATTTTCTTGTTATGGATATTGAGTGTGATCCCTCATGTCAAATTATTTTGGGACTGATACGTCCCAAACGTATCTATAATTTCTTCTTGCTCCATGCATGATTTGTGTGACTTTGCCATGTTTTGCTTGAACTTTCATACACTTTTTTTTATCATATTTGGACTAACCTATTAACTCAGTGCACCCAGTTGCCAGTACCTGTTTTCTGCTGTTTTTGTATTTCAGGTTTTCCGGCCATTAAAAGTGCCAAATAAATTCCGGAAAAATTATATAAAAAATCAGCGACCCGGAAGCTTCCTGAAGAACCAAAGATGGAAGGGGGTGGACCCACCAGGGCCCCAGGAGGGTCCCTGGCGGGGCCCCACCCTAGGGCGCGCCAGGAGGCCTCCTCGCTTCCCTTTGGCCCCTCTCAGTACCCCCTTCGTCCTATATTTATCCTTCGTGACGGAAACCCCTAATATCGATATGCTATTCCTGTTCTCCTCTCTGTACCGCCGCCGCCGCCGTTTCAAGATTGGGGCTTCCAGGAGAAGCTGCCCCGGCACCCTGCCGGAAGGAGGAATCCCCTCCGGGAGACCATCCATCGCCATGGACGCCTCCCAGATGTCTTGTGAGTAGTTCCTCTTGGACCATGGGTCCATGACCAGTAGCTATGTGATGTTCTCCTCCCCTCTTTTTGCTTCCACTTTCGAGACCTCGTGAGCTGACTCACATAATCGAGGCACCTTTGTAATTTTCTATGTTGCTACGCGGAGTTTGCTGGGATCTGATGGATTATGAGACTATGTTCAGATTGTGATGAGTAATATATTTGGTTCTCTTTTATATTTATGTTCTTTAGTTAATTCTTGCATGTTCTCCGTTGCCGCATTTTTCTTTGGCCAAGTGATTTGTTGCAACTCCAAGAGGGAGCGTTATGCTTGATTGTGGGTTCATCCCCTTGATGTCTAGCTTGAGTGACAGAAACATGAGACTAGGGGATGTGTTGTTGCCACCAGGGATAAAACAACGGTGCTTGTACTTGCGGGTGCAAGGATTGTTTACTTTATGCATAGTTCTTTTAAGGCAGTTGTCCGTTTCTTTGAGTTTACACTTTGTGTGGGATTCACAACTTAATACCAGCGAGACGTTCTGGATAGATATCTCAAGGTGGATGATTCGTAGTAGATGCAGATGGATTTCGGTCTACTTACCTTGGCGTACTGCCCATTGCTTTTGAGCCTCATCCTTTCTTTTGTAGCATAGTTAGCATTGCGGTGCGTTTATAATCCTGTCAATTGCCCAGCTTTGATTTGTTTACCTCGCTAGCACTTTTATCGTCTTTTGGGAGAGAGACATCACTAGTGAACGTCATCGGACTCCGGTCCATATTTCCACCATTGTCTACACCCTTAATTTACTTTCAGTCTTTACTTTCATTTGCAACTATTATTATCTCTTGCGTTGATCCTTTGTAAACAGCAAGGCCGGAGGAATTGACAACTCCTCTGTACTCGTTGGGAGCAAAGCTATTTGTTGTGTGTGCAGGTCCAGGTGAATTAAGCAACCCGAGGGTTGTGAACGGCGCCATTGTTCACTTTACCACCTTCTTGTATCTCTTGGAGTCCGACTGGTTCGATACTCAACCTTAGCATCTTCGCTAAGTGAAATTTTCTGCTACGCTACATCTCACCTTCCACTTGGGGTAACCAACGAGAAGTGAGAGAACTATCATCCTCACCGTATGAAGCTAATTTCTGGCGCCGTTGCGGGGGACTCCAGTCTACAAGATAGGGGAGTTGCACACTATCTTTTATCTTTGCTTTTTAGTCTTGTTAGTTTACCTTTCAGTTTTTACTTTTGTGTCCCTTATCAAAAATACCAAAAATACCTGCTGCTACTATGGGTTCCAATGAAAACACCAAGTTGTGTGACTTCACTAGTCACAAAAACAGTGACTTTATCTGCACTCCTATTTCTCCACCTGCCACTTCAGCACCTTCTTATGAAATTAAACCTGCTTTGCTGAATCTTGTTATGGAAGATCAATTTTCAGGTGCTGGAGAGGATGCTGCCTTGCACTTAAATAATTTTGTTGAGCTTTGTGATATGCAAAAGTACAAGGAAGTAGATGGAGACATCGTCAAGCTGAAGCTTTTTCCTTTCTCCTTGAGTGGAAGAGCCAAGGAGTGGCTGCAATCCTTACCTAAGAATAGCATTGATTCTTGGGACAAGTGTAAGGATGCTTTTATTGGGAAGTACTATCCCCCTGCTAGAATTATCCAGTTGAGAAGTAATATTATGAGTTTTAGGCAATTGGATAATGAACATGTTGCCCAAGCTTGGGAACGTATGAAATCTCTTGTTAAGAACTTCCCTACACATGGTTTGACTACTTGGATGGTTACCCAGACTCAGGCCTAAATTTTACCTCGCGGAATCTGCTAGAATCGGCCGCGGGAGGAACCTTTATGTCAACCACACTTGATGCTGCCACAAATCTACTTGGTGAGATGATGCTGAACTACTCTCAGTGGCACACCGAACGATCTTCAACTGGTAAGAAGGTAAATTATGTCGAGGAGATCTCCTCTCTTAATGAAAAGGTTGACCTGATCATGTCTCTACTTACCAAGCAAGGTCCTATTGATCCTCAGGATGTTCCTTTAAATTCCTTGGTTGCTCAAGAACAAGTAGTAGATGTGAACTTTATCTCTAGAAACAACTTCAACAATAATGCTTATAGGAGTAATTTTGGTAGCAACAATCCTAGACCTTTCCCATCCAACAACTATGGGAACAACAATACTTACCCTAGCACCAAAAACTCCACTTATGAACTAGAGAGTATGCTTAAAGACTTTATCACTACCCAAAAAGCCTTCAACAAGAGTGTAGAAGAGAAATTAGACAAATTAGATATCCTCTCTTCCAAGGTAGACAACATATCCCATGATGTTGAGATGCTTAAGATTAGAACTTCCTCCCCCGAGGAGAGGAAAACCACTCCTATGAATGCTATCCAAGTGCAAATTAATGAAACATTAGGATGTTGGGCAAACTTAAAGAGAGATGGGCTAGAGAAAAGGAGGAAGAAGAGAGAGTTAAGAGCCTTCCTACCTACCACACCGTAGCTACTATCCAAGTTGTTGAGGATGTCCAAACTATTAGCACCAATCACACCCCTAGTCCACCTGGACCTATCAATGGTGATGCTACCACCTCAACGGTAGATGAAGAAACCTCTATGAACATAGAGGCTTTCAAACAAGTGAGCCTTAATGATATCACTACCTCCTTGATAGATAGTAGTGATCTAGACTTTGACAACTTCACCTTACCTGAAGTTATTGGTTTCCTACACAAGATGTCTAGAGACCCCCGCACTAGCACACTTAATCTTGCCTTCACAAAGCATATCATCAATGCTCTAATAAAATTTAGGGAGGAGAAGCTTAGACTAGAAGCCTCCATATCTATGAAGCTAGAAGATGGTTGGGATCCTATGATAAAAAACAAATTGAATAACTTCTCTTGATTAGCTCTTTGTGATGTTGGAGCTAGTACCTCTGTTATGCCCAAAAGAATGTATGATATGCTTGAATTGAAACCTTTTGATCCTTGTTCTTTTAGTGTTCGTCTTGTCGATTCTTCTGTAAAGAAACCTTTGGGGAAGATCGAAGATGTTCTTATCATTGTCAATGACAATTATGTTCCCGTTGATTTTACTATTATGGACATGGAGTGTGAGCCCTCTTGTCCAATTATTTCGGGACGTCATTTTCTTCGCACCGTTGGTGCTGTTATTGACATGAAAGAGGGGAATATCAAATTCCAATTCCCTCTCAAGAAAGGGATGGACCACTTCCCTAGGAAAAAGATTAAGTTGCCTTTTGAGTCCGTCACACGGGCTAGTTATTTTCTTAATAAAACTTGATCTTTTGCTTTGTGCCTAGCTTAAAGGCGTAAAAGAAAGCGCTTGTTGGAAGGTAACCCAAGATGTTTTTACTTATGTTTTTAGTGGTCTTGATGATTGTTACTACTGTAGCAACATCATTGTATCCTTATTTTTCAAGCTTTGTGCCAAATATAGCCTCATATGACAAGGGAAGTGAAAGTTGTGACATGCTGTCCAAAAAACAGATTCTGTCCTCGTGACAGGAAAAATCATAGAAATTTACCAGTTCATCTTTTTGAGCTGAATTTTTTGCACAGCGTTCTCTATACAATCACATAACTTTCGTATGTTCTGAGTTTTTTATTTGAGTTGCAGAAGTACCCCTAAAAAATTCTTTACTACCTGCTGTTCTGTTTTTCACAGATTCTGCCATGTTTTGTCTCTCTTAACTTTTGCAAACCTTAAGCTTGCTTTTTCTTTGCAAAAACTTTTTGGAAATCTTGAGAAACAGTATCTATTCAAGAAAATATTTATTTTCAGCAGAGGAAAATTATTTTAATAGGGTACTAACCTCTCTAATCAGTGTACAATGAGTTATGTATTAAGGGAGTTTTCAAGTGTGCGATGGAAGATGATGAAAGAAGATCCTGGAGTGTCAAGCGCTCAAGTTTGGGGATGCCCCCATGCATTCCCAAAAAATATTCAAGGAGACTCAAGCGTATAAGCTTGGGGATGCCCCCGTGCATCCCCTTCTTCATCAACAATTATCTGTTCGTCTCTCATTGCACTATATTTCTACCACTTCATGCGTTATGTGCTATGCTTGGAGCGTCTCGCTCTTTACTTTTCTTAGGTTTGTTTTTGCTTTGTTTGCTGTTATAACAAGTTAGAACCCAACTTTATTTTGTGTGGGAGAGAAACACGTTCCGTTTGAACTAGAACTCCTCATAGGATTTGCATGCTTATTTCCTTAGCTATGAGTTCTTCTTTTTCTTTTCTTAGCTGCTGCCCTGTTTAGTTGTAGTGCTTTAGTTTTCTTCTAGAGCTTTTCTTTTGTCTCAGGTTGAACTTTCTATAGGTTGCATGTTTTATCTTGTTTAGAGAGTTTTCCTGTTGCACTGAGTTTTGTCTCTTGACTAGAAAGTAGGTAGTTGAAGTTGCTATTCTCTTTGTAGTAGTAACTTGCAATAGTTTTGAGGTATTGACTAGAGTAATGTTTGAACTTGTGGTGTCAAGAGCCTTAGCCTATTAGTGATAGATGTCATATTTTGGGGAATCCGTGTGATTTTTGAAAACCAAAACCCGTGTTGAGAACTCTAGCTACTAGATGGATCACTAACCTCTGGAGGGTTCGAATATTAGAGTACACTCACGTACCATGAGTCGAGGATGCGCACGGATAACCAAAACCCCATACACTCCTCCTAGGGGTACTTGTCTCTTTGTGAACCTCCTGATTAGATTGAAAGTTACCGATGATAAGTGCATGAGTTCTTCGGACTAATGTGATTATTCGAAAGTTGACACTTCCACCTCCCATATTTGCTAGCCTCTCCTGTGCCATGCATTTCCTTCTTCTCACTCCGAGATTTGGCGTCCACCTTCGCCGGTACATCCAAACCATTGGCATGATACACTCTGTCATCATAAACCTCCTCATATCCTTCCTCAAAACAGCCACCATACCTAACTATCAAGGCATTTCCATAGCCTTTCCGATATACATTTCGATGCAACATCCACCTCTTCATGACTTGATCTTCATGTCATACATGTTCCTGCTACACTGGCAGCGGCATACATTGCATACATCATGATAGCTACATCTTCTTTATTTGAGTACCTTGTAAAGTGTGAAAGATCTCCTATATTCTTTTAAAATATAGAGTGTTGCCCCTAAAGTGAGGAAAAGATCCCAAAGAGGACAAAATCAAAAGATCCCAAAGAGGAAAAATGAGAGAAATATAAAGAGCCATTGAGGCCACCAAAAATACAAAAAAATATAAAAAAGAGAAAAATAAAATAAAAAGAGAGAAGGGGGCACACTACTATTCATTTTCAGAGATATGCACTAGTACTTCATCCTCTATCCCTTGTACTCCATAGAGATCATCATACATGCATATAGCTATGTGGGGACCCTTCACACTATAGAACTTGGCTTGTATATTCCAATAATGAGCCTCCTCAAACGAGCTCTAGGTCTTCTTGAGCAAGCAAGTTGGATGCACCCCCACTAGTTCCCTTGGAGAGCTTTTAGCTCACATGTGCATCCTTTGCATGGCAATCCCTACTCCTCACATCATATCTATCATATGGCCTTCTCTCGCCTATGATTGTCCTCATTGATGTTAGCCTTTCACACCTTTTTGTCTTCCTCCTCCACATTCTCTCTGTTTCGCCTTTTAGGTGTCAACTTTCTTGCTCACACTCATCCATTGCATGAGTGCTCAAAATATCGGAAGGGAGTGGATCAGTTTGACTTGTACCTGACTAGTGGTCTGGGGACAAGTCAAGATAAGAATCCAAAGGAGACTAAGTGTGAAACTTTAGTAGATAGTAGTTCTCAACAAACTTTTTTTCTCTCTTTTTCCCGGTCCCCTGCTTGCACGCAAACACCATCTGGAGACATTCGAGTCACGGACAGCGAGAGCTCTTGCACCCTTTGTTCTTTTGTTGCTTGTGTCAATGCTTATATAGACTCTTGCTTGTTAAGAATTGAATTGAATTGCATGCGTTGATTGCTTTACTTAAAAAGTCCTTATATGGTTCTGTGGCATATCGCCACCGAAATTATGCTTATTATCATTTCTCTACTCGAGGAAGAGCAGGAATTAAGCTTGGGGATGTTGATACGTCCCTAAGGTATCTATAATTTCCGCTTGCTCCTTGCATGATTTGTGTGACTTTGCCATGTTTTGCTTGAACTTTCATACACTTTTTATCATATTTGGACTAACCTATTAACTCAGTGCACCTAGTTGCCAGTTCCTGTTTTCTAATGTTCTTGTATTTCAGGTTTTTCGGCCATTAAAAGTGCGAAATAAATTCCGGAAAAATTATATAAAAAATCAGCGACCCGGAAGCTTCCCGAAGAACCAAAGATGGAAGGGGGTGGACCCACCAAGGCCCAAGGAGGGTCCCTGGCGCGGCCCCACCCTAAGGCGCGCTAGGAGGCCTCCTGGCTGCCCTCTCGGTGCCCTCTTCGGCCTATATTTAGCCCCCGCGACGGAAAACCCTAATATCGATCTGCTATTCCCGTTCTCCTCTCTGTAACGCCGCCGCCGCAGTTTCAAGATCGGGGCGGCCATGAGAAGCTGCCCCGGCACCCTGCCGGAAGGAGGAATCCCTTCGGGGAGACCATCCATCGCCATGGACGCCTCTCGGATGTCTTGTGAGTAGTTACTCTTGGACCATGGGTCCATGACAAGTAGCTATGTGATGTTCTCCTCCCCTCTTTGTGCTTCGAGACCTCGTGAGCTGCCTCACATGATCGAGGAACCCTTGTAATTTTCTATGTTGCTATGCTGAGTTTGCTGGGATCTGATGGATTATGTGATTATGTTCAGATTGTGATGAATAATATATTTGGTTCTCTTTTATATTTATGTTCTTTAGTTAATTCTTGCATGTTCTCCGTTGCCGTATTTTTCTTTGTCCAAGTGATTTGTTGCAACTCCAAGAGGGAGCGTTATGCTTGATTGTGGGTTCATCCCCTTGATGTTTAGCTTGAGTGACAGAAACATGAGACTAGGGGATGTATTGTTGTCACCAGGGATAAAACAACGGTGATTGTACTTGCGGGTGCAAGGATTGTTTATTTTACGCATAGTTCTTTTAATGCAGTTGTCCGTTGCTTTGAGTTTACACCTTGGGTGGGATTCACAACTTAATACCAGCGAGATGTTCTGGATAGATATCTCAAGGTGGATGATTCGTAGTAGATGCAGATGGATTTCGGTCTACTTACCTTGGCGTACTGCCCATTGCTTTTGAGCCTTTTCCTTTCTTTTGTAGCATAGTTAGCATTGCGGTGCGTTTATAATCCTGTCAATTGCCCAGCTGTGATTTGTTTACCTCGCTAGCACTTTTATCGTATTTTGGGAGAGAGACATCACTAGTGAACGTCATGGGACCCCGGTCCATATTTCCACCATTGTCTACACTCTCAATTTACTTTCTGTCTTTACTTTCAGTTGCCACTATTATTATCTCTTGTGTTGATCCTTTGTAAACAGCAAGGCCGGAGGAATTGACAACTCCTCTGTACTCGTTGGGAGCAAAGCTATTTGCTGTGTGTGTGGGTACAAGTGAAGTAAGCAACCCGAGGGTTGTGAACGGCGCCATTGTTCACTTTACCACCTTCTTGTATCTCTTGGAGTCCTACTGGTTCGATACTCAACCTTAGCATCTTCGCTAACGGAAATTTGTTGCTACGCTACATCTCACCTTCCACTTGGGGTAACCAACGAGAAGTGAGAGAACTATCATCCTCACCGTATCAGGGACGTTCTTTTATTCGCACCGTTGGTGCTATCATTGACATGAAAGAAGGGACCATTAAATTCCAATTCCCCCTCAAAAAGGGAATGGAACACTTCCCTCGAAAGAAGATTAAGTTACCTTATGAGTCCTTTACACGGGAAAGCTATTCTTTTGATATTAACAAAACTTGATCTTTGTTGTATCTTGCCTAGCTAAAAGGCATAAAAGAAAGCACTTGTTGGGAGCCAACCCAAGATGTTTGTACTTTCAGTTCTAGTGGTCTTCATGCTTGTTAATACTGTAGCAACATCATTGTATCTTTATTTTCAAGCTTTGTGCCAAGTTTTAGCCTCCGATTGCAAGAAAGTTCAAAAGTTGTGACATGATGTCCACAAACTGATTTTTCCCCTTGATGGAAAAATCAGCCACATATCACTAGATCATCTTTTTGATCTGAATATTTTCGACAGCATGCTCTATACAATTAGATTTCATGCGTCGTTTATGAGTTTTTTGATTTGAGTTGCAGAAGTACCCCGAAAAACTTTATTTACTATCTGCTGGTTTGTTTTTCATAGATTCTGCCACGTTTTGCGTTTTCATCGTTTTGCAAACCTTAAGCTTGATTTTTATTTGCAAAAACTTTTTGAAAATCTTGAGAAACATTAGATCTTCAAGAATATCTTTATTTCTAGTGGAGAAAAACTATTTTATCGTGGGTGCTAACCACTCTAATCAGCTTACGATGAGTTTCGTATGAAGGGAGTTTTCAAGTATGCGAAGGAAGATGATGAAAGAAGATTCGGTAATGTCAAGAGCTAAAACTTGGGGATGCCCCATGCACCCCCAAGAATTATCCAAGGAGACTCAAGCGGCTAAGCTTGGGGATGCCCCCGTGCATCCCCTTCTCCATCAACAATCATCAGTTCGTCCTTCTCCATGCTACATTTTTATCGCTTCATTTGTTATGTGCTAAACTTGGAGCGTCCCGCTCTTTACTTTTTAGTTTGTTTTATTTTTGCTTGCTGTTCATAACACGTTCGATCCTAGCCTTCATTGTTCGGGAGAGAAACACGCTCCACTCCACCTTAGAACACAACATAGCCTTGCATGCTTATCTTTTTTTTGTGTGTGTTCTTTATCTTTTCATAGCTGCTGCCATGCTTGGCTCTTAGTTTTCATGCTTATCTTTTTAAGAGCTTTTGTTTAGGTTGATTTAAGAACTCTCTTGATTCTTCATGCTTATCTTGTTTAGAGAGTTGGCTTCTTGCACTGAGTTGTGTGTCTTGCATGAGTAGGTAATTAAGGTTACTATTACAAGTGTAGTAGTAACATGCAATAGTTTTGAGGTATTGATTTGAGTAATGTTTGGACTTTAGGGGCCCAGAGCTTGAGCCTATTAGTGATAGGTGTCGTATTTTGGGAAATCCGTGCTTATTTTTGAAAACTAAAAAAAAGAAATACTTGAGAACTCTAGCTACTAGATGGATCGCTGATGCGCGAGAGATGATAATGGCTTCTCGCCCTTCGTTGGTTACCCCAAGTGGAAGGTGAGATGTAGCGTAGCGGAAATTTTTCCTTGGCAAAGATACCAAGGTTGAGAGTCAATCCAGTAGGACTCCAACGACGACAAGTAGGTGGCAAAGTGAACAATGGAGCGTTCCCAACCGAGGTTGTTTACTTTACCTGGACCTGCACACACAACAAATAACTGTGCTCCCAATGAAATTCAGAGAGGTTGTCAATCTCTCCAGCCTTGTCGTTTAAAAAGGATCAACACAAGAGATAATAGTAGTGATAATTGCAACTAGAAAGTAAAACAAGAAGTATATCGAGGGTGTAAATAGTGGTGGAAATATGGACAGGGGTCCCATGATGTTCACTAGTGATGTCTCTCTCCCAAAAGACGATAAATAGCTATGCAAGGTAAAAAAAATTACAGTTGGGCAAATGACAGGATTACAAACACACCGCAATGCTAACTATGCTACAAAAGAAAGGAAGAATCTCAAAAGCATGGGCAGTATGCCAAGATAAGTAGACCGAAATCCATCTTCATCTACTACTAATCATCCACCTTGAGATATCTATCCAAAACATCTCGCTGGTATTAAGTTGCGAGTCCCACCCAAAATGTAGACTCAAAGCAGCACACAACTGCATTAAAAGAACTCTGCGTAAAGTAAACAATCCTTGTAACCGCGGTTACAAGCACCGTGGTTTTCCCCTTGTGGCAACATCACATCCCCTAGACTCATGTTTCTGTCACTCAAGGTAGTCATTAGGGGGCATGAACCCACAATGAAGCATAACGCTCCCTCTTGGAGTCACTACCTACTACTTGGCCAAAGAAATAAACAACAACGGAGAACATGCAAGAATTACTCAAGAACAAAAATATAAAAGAGAAGAACCAAATATATTACTCATCACAATCTGAACATAGTCTCATAATCCATCATATCCCAACAAACTAAATATAGCAACAGGAGAAAGAATTACATATGTGCCTTGATCATGTAGGGCATCTCACAAGGTCTAATTCATGAAGAACAAAGAGGGGGAGAGAACATCACATAGCTACTGATCATGGACCCATGTTCCAAGGTGGACTACTCACGAATCATCCGGGAAGCGTCCATGGTGGTGGAGAAGCTCACGGAGGTCAATCCTCCCTCCAGCAGGGTGCCGGGAAGAGGTCTTCTGGTGCTCCCGATCTTGGAAGTGCGGCGGCGGTGGAACAGAGGCGTGATCGTGAAAAAGGGTTCCGTCTTTGGAGGTTTCGGGGCGAAGGAAATATATAGGCGAAGGGGGGCAGCGAGGAGGGCCACCAGGGGTCCATGCACCCCCTGGCGCGGCCCCACCCTAGGCAGCGCCCAAAGGGAACCTGGAGCCCTGGTGGGTCCCCTCCGGCCCTCCTTCGAAGTTCTGGAAGCTTCCGTTGCACTGATTTAGTATGTATTTTTCCCGGAATTTTTCTGACACTTTACCTAATGGGAAAACCTGAAATAAAAAGACAGCAGAAAACATAAACTGGCAATGGGGTGCACTGAGTTAATAGGTTAGTCCAAATATGATCAAAAGTGTATGGAAGTTTATCAAAAGCATAACAATATCACCCAAAACATTCATGGAGCAAGCAGAAATTTTAGATACGTTTGGGACGTATCAACATCCCCAAGCTTAATTCCTGCTCGTCCTCGAGTAGGTAAATGATAACAAGCATAATTTCTGTGGTGACATGCTACCACCAACTCACGCTGGGCATAAAACCCGAAACCCGAAGCCCGAACCCGAAAAACCCGAGCCTGAACCCATATAACCCGAACCCGAAAAACCCGAGCGCTATATCGGGTAGTAGATCTGAAAACCCGAATTTTATAGAGGTAATTCGGGTGTAAGGCCACGGTACCCGAATAGCCCGAATAACCCGAAATAATTCCACAGTCCAATAGAAAAATCCCTCACGCACACACATGGGAGGCCCAGCCCAATATACTACACGCTCGCTCGCAAAACCTAGGCTACAGTAGCCGTCCCCAACTCCCAACTCTCTCGTCCCGCCCTTGCAGCAGCCGCCCCAACAACACCTCGTTTGGCCACCGATTTGTTTCCCCACTGCTGTGGCGAGGCAGCAGGAGCACCGAAGTGGAGACTATGCTTGCTCTCTCATCTTCCTCGGCGGTCGACCTGACGCCACGAGGCCACGACGAGGACGTCGTCCTCCTCGTTCCACGGTTTGCATCGCCGACACGACGCTGACCACCACTCTCGCTGTCCTTGCAGTCTCGCACACCGCACCTCCTCCTAAACTGCAGTACAACACTGTGACAGCCTCTTCTTATCTCTTTGGCCGTTGTTGGCTATCCTTCATGTACTAGCTCTCCCATGTGAAGACAACGAGGTGCAGCCTCCATCTTTCCTGGCGCACCAATGTCCTCCAGTTTTAGATCTGGCATGATACACGTCGGGTAATTCGGGATTACCCGAACTCGAACCCGATTTACCGGGTACCCGAATTTTTGGGTATTGAAAATTTGGAACAAATTTCGGGTTTGATTTTTGGAAACCCGATTATTTTATTACCCGAATTACCCGACCCGAATTTTTGGGTAAACCCGAACGCCCAGGCTGACCACCAACAATATAAAAACTTTTAAGTAAAAAAATCAAGGCATGTAATTCAATTCAAGTCATAAAAGGCAAGAGTCTATATTAGCATTGAAACAAGCAACATAATAACATAAAGGCGCAAGAGCGCTTCCTGTCCGTGATTCGAATGTATCCAAATGGTGTTTGCGTGCAAGAAGTGGGGGATGGGAATACGAGAGAGAAAAATATGTATTTGTTGAGAACTCAATCTACTAAAGTTTCACACTTAGTCTTCTTTTGAATCTTATCTTGACTCGTCCCCAAACCACTAGCCAGGTACAAGTCAAATTGATCCACTCCCTTTCGATATTTTGAGCACTCATGCAATGGATGAGCATAAGCAAGAAAATTGACACTTATGATGGAAAAGAGAGAGATGGTGGATGAGGAAGACAAAAAAGGTGTGAAAGGCTCACATCAATGAGGAAAATCATAGGCGAGATAAAGCCAAATGATAGATATCATGTGAGGAGTAGGGATTGCCATGCAACGGATGCACATGCGAGCTATGGAAAGCTATCCAATGGAACTAGTGGGGGTGCATCCAACTTGCTTGCTCAAGAAGACCTAGAGCTCATTTGAGGAGGCTCATCATTGGAATATACAAGCCAAGTTCTATAGTGTGAAGGTCCCCACATAGCTATATGCATATATGATCATCTCTATGGAGTACAAGATACAAGAGGGAGTACGAGTGTGGATCTCTCAAAAGGAATAGTAGTGTTGCCGCCTTCTCTCTTTTTATTTTATTTTTCTCTTTTTTCTATTTTTTGTATTTTCTTGGTGGCCTCAATGGATTTTTCTATTTAATTCTCATTTGTCCTCTTTGGGATCTTTTAAATTTGTCCTCTTTGGGATATTTTCCTCACTATGGGAAACACTCTATTTTACAAGGAGTATAGAAGATCTTTCACACTTTAGAAAAGTACTCAGCATAAAGAAGATGTAGCTATCATGATGTATGCAAATGTATGCCTCTGTCAGTGTAGCAGGAACATATATGACATGAAGATCAAGTCATGAGAAGGTGGATGTTGCATGGCAATTTATCTCAGAAAGGCTATGGAAACACCTTGATAGGTAGGTATGGTGGCTGTTTTGAGGAAAGATATAAGGAGGTTTATGATGACAGAGCGTATCATGCCAAGGGTTTGGATGCACCGGCGAGGTAGACACCAACTCTCGGAGTGAGAAGAGGGAAATGAACGGTACCGAAGAGGCTAGAAAATATGGGAAGGTGGAAGTGTCAACTTTCAACTTACATCAGTCCAAAGAACTCATGCACTTTTTATTGGTAACTGTCAATCTAATCAGGAGGTTCACAAAGAGACAAGTACCCAGAGGAGGAGTGTATGGGGGTTTGGTTATCCTTGCGCATCCTCGACTCATGGTACGTGAGTGTACTCTAATATCCGATCCCTCCAAAGATTAGTGATCCATCTAGTAGCTAGAGTTCTCAACTAAATTTTGTAGTTTTTGAAAATAAACACGGATTGCCCAAAATATGACATGTATCACTAATATGCTAGATCTCTTGACACCAAAAGTTCAAACGTTACTCACAATAGTACCTAAAAACCATTGCAAGTTACTACTACAATTGAATAGCAACCTCAATTACCTACTTCAAGTCGAGACACATGACGACCCTCAACGGTAGGGGATCGATTGTAGTGTTCTCGCGGGTAAGTTAACCCAATTTATTGATTCGACACAAGGGGAGCCAAAGAGTATTTATAAGCTTTGACAGTTGAGTTGTCAATTCAACCGCACCTGAAATATACTTGCTTGCAACAAAATATTAATAGCAAGTGTGGTATGAGAGTGATAGTGATGGTGGTAACAACAAAAGTAAAAAAGAAGAAATAAACTAGTAGTAACCAACAGGATTAAAGCACTATAGGCTAGGGAGATGGATGGTCGGGCGCTGCATGAATAAGAATGAACATGTAATAGGTTCTCACACGTGGCAAGACAGACAGAAAAGCAATGATCATCTAGGAAAATATCAAACATCAGGCATGTATCCCGTAGGTAGTTGTGCGTGCTTGCAATAAGAACTTGCACAACATCTTTTGTCCTACCATCCCGCTATGAACGGGGCCAAAAGGAACTTATGGAGATTAAGGTGCTCCTGTCAAAGAGCACCGGAACAAAGCAATAAACTCAACGGATAGATGGAATCCTCAAATTATGGACCATCCCCGTTGGTGTCCCAAGCTGTCACCTTTGGGATCGCCAGTTCCGGACCATAATAGGTGCATACAACTCATAGATAGGATCTCAAACATAAATATACTCATGAAAACATAAGTGCTTCAGATCTGAAAACATGGCACTCATGCCCAAAGTGACAAGAATTAAGAGCAACAAGTTGAAGCAAGGATGATAAACACCGTAGTAGATGATAGGCAACATGCCCCTAACAATCTGACGAACTATTACATGATCAATATCATCCAATCCCTACCATCCCCTTTGCCTACAGCAGGGAATTACTCACACATGTGATGAGAAGTCATGGTGGGATGGTTGATTGGTGATGGTGATGACGATGGCGACGATCTCCCCTCTCCGGAGGCCAAATCAACCTCCAGTTTAGCCCTCCCGAGGAAGAACAAAGGGTAGCGGCGGCTCCGCGACGGGTTCTGGAAAAGCGACTTATGTTTCGGAGATTCCTCATCACGAGAATAAATAGGAGCCAAGGTAGGTCACCAAAGGGGGTGAGACCCACCCAGGCGGCCACCCGGCGAGGCCAGGGGGGTGGTCGCGCCACCTAGGCGCCTGGGGCCCACCTGCCCCCCTGGCTTCCCCCCTTCGCCTATATATTCCCCGTGATGTGAAACTTCCGAAAACATAACCCTTTTTCGCGATCTCGCCTCTGTTCCACCGCCGTCGCTCTTCCAAGATCGGGAGCGCCAGCAGAATTCTTCCCGGCACCCTACCGGAGGGAGGATCGACCTCCGGGAGCTTCCCCTCCACCATGGATGCTTCCCGGATGTGTCGTGAGTAGTTTCCTTTGGACCATGGGTCCGTGATTAGTAGCTATGTGATGTTCTCCTCCCCTCTTTGTTCTTCATGGTTTAGACCTTGTGAGTTGCCCTAGATGATCGAGGCACATATGTAATCTTTCTGCTGTTGCTATGCTGAGTTTGATGGGATCTGATGGATTATGAGATTATGTTCAGATTGTGATAGAGTAATATATTTGGTTCTTATCTTTTATATTTTGTTGCTAAGTAATTCTTGCATGTTCTCCGTTGCTGTTTATTGCTTTGGCCAAGTAGTAGGTAGTAACTCCAAGAGGGAACGTTGTGCTCGATTGTGGGTTCATGCCCCCTGATGACACCCTTGAGTGACAGAAACATGAGTCTAGGGGATGTGATGTTGACACAAGGGGGGAAACAACGGTGCTTGTAACCGCGGTTGTAAGGTTTGTTTACTTTACGCAAAGTACTTTTTAATGCAGTTGTCTGTTGCTTTGGGTTTACACTTTGGGTGGGGCTTCGCAACATAATACCAACGAGATGTTCTGGATAGATATCTCAAGGTGGATGATTAGTTGTAGATGCAGTTGGATTTCGGTCTACTTATTTTGGTGTACTGCCCATGCTTTTGAGCCTCTTCCTTTCTTTGTAGAGTAGTTAGCATTTTGGTACGTTTATAATCCTGTCAATTGCCCATTTGTAATTTGTTTACCTCACATAGTAGTTTTATTGTCTTTTGGGAGAGAGACATCACTAGTGAACATCACGGGACCCCGGTCCATATTCTCATCATTGTTTACACGCTCATTTACTTTTCTTCTTTTACTTTCAGTTGCTATCATTATACCTTGTGTTTTGATCCTTTGTAAACAACCAGACCGGAGAGATTGCCAACCTCTCTGAACTTTGTTGGGAGCAAAGTTATTTGTGTCTGTGTGCAGATCCAGGTGAAGTAAGAAACCTTGAGTTGTGAATGGCGCCATTGTTCACTTCACCACCTACTTATCATCTCCGGAGTCCTACTGGTCGATACTCAACCTCGGTGTCTTAACCGAGGGAAACTTTCCGCTACGCTGCATCTCACCTTCCACTTGGGGTAACCAACGAAGGGCGAGAAGCAATTATCATCTCTCGCGTATCAAGCAAATTTCTAGCATCGTTGCCGGGGACTCCGAGTGCTAAGATAGGGGAGTTTCCCACTACCTTTTACCTTTACTTTTTAGTCTTGTTAGTTTACCTGTCAATTTTATCTTTTTGTCTTATATCAAAAATTACAAAAAAATCTGCCACACATGCTGCTACTATGGGTACCACTGAAAACACCAAGTTGTGTGACTTCACTAGTCACAACAGCAAAGACTTTATCTGCACTCCTATTTCCACACCTGCCACTTCAGCTACCTCTTATGAAATTAAACATGCTTTGCTAAACCTTGTTATGAGAGATCAATTCTCTGGTGCTGGAGATGATGCTGCTTTACACTTAAATAATTTTGTTGAGTTATGTGATATGCAAAAGTATAAAGAAGTAGAAGGTGATGTTGTTAAGCTTAAGCTTTTCCTTTCTCTTTGAGGGAAGGAGCTAAAATATGGTTTCAATCTTTGCCTAGGAATAACATAGATTCTTCGGATAACTGCAAAGATGCTTTTATTGGGAAGTATTACCCACCTGCTAAAATTATCCAATTGAGGAGTAACATTATGAATTTTAAGAAATTGGATAATGAACATGTTGCCCAATCTTGGGAACATATGAAGTCTCTCGTTAAGAAATTCCCTACACATGGTTTGGCTACTTGGATGGTTATCCAGACTTTTTATGCAGGCTTGAAGTTTACCTCGCGGAACCTGTTAGATTCGGCCGCGGGAGGAACCTTTATGTCAACTACACTTTGTGCTGCCACAAAGCTTCTCGATGAGATGATGACCAACTATTCCCAATGGCACACCGAACGCGCTCCAACAGGTAGGAAGGTAAACTCTGTCGAGGAGATTACCTCCCTAAATGAAAAAGTTGACTTAATTATGTCTCTACTTACCAAGCAACCCTCTATTGATCCTCAAGGTGTTCCTTTCAATTCTTTGGTTGCTTAGGAACAAGTTGATCTGAACTTTATTGCTAGAAACAACTTTAACAACAATGCTTATAGGGGAAATTTTGCTAGTAATCCTAGACCGTTTCCATCCAACTATGGGAACAACAACACCTAGCCTAGCAACAAGAACCCCACTTCTGAACTAGAAAATATGCTTAGAGACATTTTCACTACCCAAAAAGCCTTCAACAAGAATGTAGAAGAGAAATTAGCTATGTTAGATAATCTCTCTTTGAAGGTAGATAGCCTAGCCCTTGATGTTGAGATGCTAAATATTAGAACCTCTCAACTTGACGAGAGGAAAGCCACTCCTATTAATGCTATCCAATTTCAAATTAATGAAAATATTAGGATGATGGCTGTAACATCCCAAAATTCTCCGAATTTTTGAATGTTAATAAAATTAAATAGATAATGATTCTTTGATTGATGTGTTTGATTTTCTCTGGGATTTAAAACTTTTGGAGTTTATTGAATATTAAAATGAGAGGGAATAAAATGACTTTCCCTAATATTCACAATTGGTGTTTTGGAATTTATTATTTAAAAACAAAACCAACAAAATAAAACGAGAGAAGGTAATATGACTCCTTCAACATTTTAAAAGTTTGGAAAAGGTTTTAAATCTTTATTGGAATTCTTTTGAATATTCAAAAAAAATTTCAACACATGGCAGTTCGCTGGAGAGGATATAAAAGGACTTATCCCCATTTTAATTTGTTGAAAAATAGTTTAACATATTTTGGGAGACTTTTTGATTTTACTTTGGAGTTATAAATATTTTCTAAAATTATTTTTGGAATTTATTTAGGCTCTGGAAAAGTTTTTAAATCAATTTTCGGAGTTTTCGGTATTTTTAAAATGCCAGAAAAGTATTTGAAAAATATTTAAAAATAAGTTGCTAAGTTTTTATTTTATTTTAATATTTTGGTCAAGCCAAAAATTTAGTTTTATTATTTCAAAAATATTGGCGAAGACGTAATTTTAAAATAAATTTCCGTGATTTTTCTAATATTGTTTTGGGCCTAATGGGCCTGCTCTGTTTTTTTTTCGCAGACCGATTTTGTATTTATCTCGGATTTTTTTAAAAAAAAATGAGGATTAAGGGATGGCTATAAATAGCCCCGATTTGGGCTAAATTATATTCGCTTAGCGTTTTAGGGTTAGCTCTAAACTAATCCGCGGGACCCGCCGCCGCCGACGTCATCGTCGGAGTTCGCCGGAATCTCGCCGGAGCATCGCCGGATTTTTCGCCGGAGTTTCGTTTTTGTCGTTTCGAGGTAATTTCTTCGCGAGCCGTCGCCGTTCTAGCCGCACCACCGTCTCACCGGAGCACCTGCCGCCCCTAGCCGCACCGCCCCCGGCTGCACCGCCGTCGCCGCCGCCGCAGGCCGGCGAGCGGGCCGCCGTCCGCGCCATGGCCGACCTGGCCGGCTGCGCACCTCGCGCCCGTGGCCGCGCGCCCCTGGCCGCCGCGCCTCGGCGGCGCCCTCCCGCGGCTAGCCGCCGCCGCCCCCAGCCCTCGCCGGCGCTCGCCCCAGCCAGCCGGAGCCGGAGCCGCCCGTGCTCCCGTAGCCATGGCCGGTCTCCCCTGTGCCCGTGCGTGGCCGTGGGAAGAAGAAGAGGATTGGAAAAAAAAGTTAGAAAACGTTTCAATTTTTTTTCCAAATCTGGATCCAAACCGTCCGGGGACCCGATCGCATTTTTTATAAATTTTTTATTTACGTACGGGTCCTTTTTACATCAGAGCACCCCGGTACCCCCGTTGTTAACCCGATACCGTTTTCGCGACTACTTTTTAACCGTAACTCGGAATTGAGCGATTACAGTTGCGTTGCGACCGTGTAGAAATTCTCTAGCTAGTAGACCTAGTGTTATAGAAGTTTGAAGTTTTTAAATTTGGATCCCAAGCTGATCCAAATTTGGACTTCCGGCAGCCGTAACTTTTTACCGGTGCGCCCGTTTGCGCCGTTTCTTTTTGCGTTGGATCACTCGTTCCATGTACCTTCTGTTTATATCATGTGTGCACAAAAATTCACAAGTTTATTGATCTGTTTAAATTCAAATTCAATTCAATTTTGCACTTGCTATGACCTGTGTTGTATTATTCCGTTTCACGTGATTCTTTTTGCATATTAAATCATATGAGACATCCTAACAGCAATATCCACACACTATTCATATTGCCATGATCTTTACCTTGATTTCATAATGTCTTGATCATATTTTTGTATCGACAATTCCTTATCCGTTGACTCTCTCGAGTTTACGTTCCACCGATCGCCTTCGAGCACATCCACACCTTTGCACTTCAAAACCTTTTGTTTTGTTGCTAAAACTTCAGTGCTTGTTTTGTTGATCTTATGTTTTGTCCTTGTGGTGTGTGTAAGGCCCGATATGCGGTACTGTTCCAGATCTAGGTGTTTCCACCCAGATCCGGGGACGAAGCACATATCGGTCCCACCGCGACATATGACAAAGCCATATGCCCCGGATTTCCAACATGATATCACAACATTACAGATACAGGATACAACATCTCATACAAGCGGCATACAACTGGCTTAATACAATACAACAGCGGAAGATACATGTCTGAGTACAGACTACAAGCAAATGCCTACTGGCAAAGAGAAAAGCATCGATCCCCATAACCACACGGGTCCAGGCCCTCCGCCGGGATCCGCCTAACTAGTCGTCGTCGAGTCTCCACGTGAAACGTCGATCACCATACCTGTCGTCGATCAGAACCCTGAAAAGAGTTTGGGGGTAGTATCATGAGTACAGAGGTACTCAGCATCCAATTTTAGTGGTCATCTGACCCAACAAGGACTTCATCACTCGTCATTCTAGGACAACTAGTAGTTTACGGTAAGGTAGGGGTAAGTGGTGAGGTTTCTGCCGCACTAGCATTTATGTAGTGGCTAACGATCTAGAGAGTAAGATAAGAAGCCAAGCATTCGATGAGGAATCGCCTCCAACAAGTCTGCTATCCACCTACTACGCAAACATAACACCTATCCTTTCTTTGTCCTCCTCTTCGCATCCCGACGAAGAAGAAGCAGTCAAGGCACACACACGTTGATCTAGTTATATTAAGATTATCTCAGTTGTTGTTGTCTATGAACAAGGAGTAGGTCTCAAGTCGTCCATAACCGTGGACACGGCTTCTCGAAAAGATTTAACCCTGCAGGGGTGTACCAACTGCCCATTACAAGGCTCCGCACGCACGCCCATCACTCTCAGTTGCTACCCATCACAGGCAACCATTTTATGATTTAGTTCCAAGAGATCCGAAATGACAGGTCCCTCTAACTAACAACGAACAAAACCGGGTGGCCCCCGGGGAGTCGACACCCAATCCAAAAACTGGCCACGCTCTCGGATCGGACTCTTCCGTATGACGCAGGTCGGATTGCCGGTTAATCACACATGGGAAACCGGGTCCTAGCTGATCGGCAGGACCAACAGAGAAACCATGTCTCCACTGGCCCAAGTTGTTTTAAAAGATATCTGCTAGGAGCGACCCGACAAGATATATATGCATGTTTTCAAATGGTAAATAAACTTGGGCCACCTCTAGAAATGTTTGAAGCTAGATAGGTAAGAAAAGGGGACCCCATAAAATCCCACACGCGGTTAGGCACGCTCAGTCTTAAAACCAATACCCAGAACTCGGATCCTAGGTGACTCGAATGGAACAAAGCGTCGGGGCGGGATAGCCTAGACCTTCCATCCTTCGTCGAATATAGTCAACATTATAATAATAATCATATCATCAACAATAATATAATAAGGTGATATCCCAAACCAAGGAGTAACAGGGTAACATCGTAGCATCCTAAGCATGCATACTAAGCAGGGGCTAAGCAACGAGCAAAAGTAACATAGCAGTACAAGGTTTGCTGGGAAGGGACATGGCTGTATCGGTTTGAAAGAGGCTGTAAACATGTGGTAGGATCAAACATCGAACCTAACCTAGACTAGCATGCAAACCGCTGGTTGAAATAGAATGGATCATAAGTAATGTATAGTCCTTGCCTGTTGAGAAGTCGGGTTCCGAAGGTGTAGTTGATCGTAAGCTCGCGGGAGCACACAAGAGGGTAAACACTGGAAAGAAATCAACGGTGCACCACTATTACTACGAGGCAAACACGAACAAGCATCAACAAGAAGGCAACACGAGACATCGCACCTACCGCCGAGAGCGGTTACTAACGATTTAAGTGGAGTACTCGTCACACACGACGATACCGCACGTTTACGGTGGTTCAAGTTGTTTAGCTACAGGTGACCAAACAACGGTTATTAACATGGCAACTCAAGAAAGCATGGCATAGCACACAAACATGGCAAGAGGTGAAGCATAAAGTAAACTATCTATGCTAGTCAATTTAAGTGAGGCACAACCTAAACATGGCATAACACTAAGTGCCGCACGATGATTAAAAGATTTGGTACTGTTCTGTCCTAAACCATATTTTAGGTTGGTTAACAGCAGCAAACAATAGCATAAACACAAAGTACACGAAAAACTAATCAAGTTACATATAAGGCACACTCCAAACGGAGTTACGGTTAAAAAGATATAAGCAAGACAAGTTATGCACACATGCTGTATAAACAGGGGTAAATCTATATGCAAAAGTGCAGCAACATGACATAGAAATACATGGGATGAAAGTAGACATGATTCTTAACAATATGCAATTGGAATCACTCAATTCCGATGAACGGTTGCGAAGCAATCGTCATCCGAAGTTGCAACAAAATAATAACAGCAGCATCTAACAGGAAAAGTAGCAGCTTAACGGCCTGATGCCCTGTTCAGCACACAATTACACAATCAAGATGAGCTCAAATGCAAATGCTCACAAAAGATGAATTAAAGTACACGCAATTCTGAGCAACTTTCGTTTTGGGGGCAATGTCATCGGAGCTACTGATCACTCGCAAACTTCAACACAATATCGAATCAGCAGCTAAAAGCACAGGGACTTAGTCAAATTTCGCAGGTATCCTGGGAAAAAAAAAGTACATGGGCCCTCACCCAGTTGGGCCGAGGCCCATCGCGGCTGGACCAGGCCGTGGCTGGTTGGGCCCTCCTGGGCGCGCGCTGGAGGCAGCCCAGCACGGGCGGCGGTTGCCTGGCTCGTGGAGGCCGAGCTCCTCCCGAGCGGGACCTGCGGCGGCGGCCGCCGTCGTTGACGCCGGCGACGAGCGGCTGGAGGGGAGGCGCGGCAGGCGAGGTCGAGGAGGAGGGTGCAGAGGGAGGCGCTGGCGGCGGTGCCGGGCGCGGGGTCGGCCGGATCCAGGGCGGGGCGAGCTCGAGCTCCCTCGGGCTCCAATGGAGGCCGGCGCGTCTTGGTGCAGCACACAGAGAGAGAGGATGAGAGGGAGAGGAGAGGAAGGAGAGGGGAGAGAGGGAAGGAGGGGAGGAGAGGGGGCCGTGGGCGCGGCGGCGCTGCTGCCGGCGGCCGGCCGGCTGGCTGCGAGAGGCGGCGGTGCCACGGGCAGTGGAGGCGGGTGCGGTTGGAGACGGAGGTTGGTGGAGCTCCAGGGTGACGTGGCAAGATCCCAGGCCGTCAGATCGGCCGATCTGACGGTCCAGATCCATTGGGCTGGATCCAGATCTGGGAGGCTAGGGTTTGCTGCGAAAATTGGGGTATTTGGGGCCAGATCTGGGGCTGGTGGCTGCCTAGGGAAACCCTAAGTGGGGTGGTGGTCTTAATATAGCATGGGTGGCTGGCAGTTTGCAAAAACATCCCCGGTTTTTACCTCGCGCGCACGGTGCTCACGTTTCTGACCGCCGGGGGTCCGCAGTACCTCCGATTCGGGTAAAACTTCGAACTGCGCGATCAGTGAGTCGAGCCGGAGGCGTTCACCTCGCGCTGGAACCGTTCCGAGAACACTTTCCGTCGTGCTATAAAAATAACCCGTTTAATTATTAAACGGGGTTTTTCGTTCCGTTCGCTTCGGCTGGTCTTCGTGCGGTTTTTGCGACGGTGATCGGGTGAAACCTGGTGTCGCAAAGGTCGAGTGTCAGGGTGGCAAGGGTCGGTCTCCTTCCGATACGAGATAAGAGGGGGGAAAATAATCGCCGATCAATAAATCGGGGATGAAAACACCGCAAGCAAATCAGGCAATCAAACAATTCACACCGAAAACAAAATTTTTAATTTTTGTGAAAACTGGGCTGTTACAGTGTGATTGCTTATTGAGTTCCTTCGTTGACGATAGATTGCCCGGAGTGTGATGAGTAGAGTTGACTGGAACGTGAGAGCGAAGATCTTCATCGAATGTATAAGGCAAGTGATGCTTTGACCATACTCATACCTATATTTTCTATATGCATTATGTTAAGAAATATCACCCTATTGCATGATAGGTAGTTTATTTTACTGTTGCTGCAAAACCAGTTAGGATAGCCACATGTTTTGACTTGTCTACCGTAGTTCAACCTAGCCGTGTTGTTACTTTATTGCTATGCTTTGTAGACGAGGTTGGGCTGTGAGAATTCATTGAGCGCATGTGAGCTATTAAATAAACTGTGTAGCAACTTTATAATAATATAAATCACTTCTGGACGGGCGGGTTGCATCCTGGTAGTTGTGCCTTGTCTAAGGACAGTGCCGGGGTTAAATGCACCCAATGGTTGTTTTGGTGGTGAACCGGGTGCGTCATGGCGAGTACCCTCTGACGCAGTGGGCGCCGTCCAGGCTCAAAAAGATCAGATAGGCAATATTACTAGTAGTTTCCGTGAACAGCCACTGGCTATATGGGCTCTGGCTTAGCACGAGTACGTTGTGGGGAACCTGGCCCTGGTAGCTAGCTGATGTAGATGTGTGGTTAGGTGTACCGGCTACCAAAGGGTGGAGGCAACCTCTTCAGAAATTCTTTGTCTCAATCTTCGGGTTGAGTCCAGTGGGGAACGTGTACAACCTCTGCAGAGTGTATAAACTGATCATGATTAGCCGTGTCCACGGTTACGGACGAACTTTGAGCAACTAGTCAGTACTGTTGATGAATGATCTTGGCAGATGAACACTTAATAATAATTTGGTTGGGACAAGAGTAGCATGGGTTGCTGTGTGTTTCAGGTAGAACTCAACTTAAAATTTTGACTAGTTTAGTTCAGGAGAAAATTGGCTTTCTGCAAAACTAAACCATAAGTCTTTCCTTTGACTTACCTTGCATGTAGTTGTAGGTCCTTTATATAAACTTTTTCGTGTCACTTGCCGTACAAATCAGATGTACTGACCCGTTGTCGGGCTGTAACCTTCGGTGTTGCAGGTTTTTCAGACGATCAGTAAGGTGCGTTTAGGGGTTGCGAGTCTACACTCAGCATGTTCGCATGTGGCTGTTGATGGGACTCCACGTTATTTGTTTTTGCTTCCGCTATATTTATATTGAATAAGCTAGCCTTGAGCTATGCAACTTGTTATTTATTTTACTCTGGATCATACGTTGTAATAATGATGCACTTGTACTTTGATATACATCTATGATACTGTGTGTGCCAGCGAGTTCGATCCAAGGACTGGCACTTGAGCACAGAGACTTCAATTCTGTGTGAGTTGAGTCGTTACAGATGGTATCAGAGCAGTGTGTTGACTGTAGGTTCGTGACCCTAGAAAATGGATAGGAAAAGCCATAGGAACAAAAATATTTTATCACTCTTTGATTACTTACCCTCTCACTAGTATTTCTCATCTATTATTCATCTTCTAAAACTCCTCATCTTGTTTTACTATGAATACCCCTTGAATTGTTTATACCTTGGAAGACAAGACATTTGAGAGGTGCATCATCAACCTCGTGGATCAATTGAAGTTATGATCACAAGAACCAGAAGAATACCCAACGGTGATCAATAAGTTCTGGAACTACGAGAAGAATCTTTAAGATCAGCTTAGCTGAGAGGGATGAATCCTAGCATCAGACCACCACCTTTTATGTGAAGTTAGATGAACGAATTTTCGCGTAGTATGACGAGATCGTATGTCTTGCACATATGAACTTACTCTAGGAGTTGTTTGTGTGTTTTGACTGTTGTGACTGTATTGTTTGTTGTTATGTGTTACTGTCGAACGTAGGAGTTTTGCCGCTTCCTTGTTTGAGTGCATATGCTTGGTGTTACCTTAGTTTGTTTTCTTGTCGGTGTTATAGTTTTGCCCTAACCTTTGTCGTATGGGCTTAATAGATGGAGTATGAAGTAGGACTCGCCTTTTCTGGGGCGATGTCGAGACTGAAGGTTGAGCAGTGGATTCGTAGTATGGAGGAGCACATGAAGATAAACAAGGTTGGAAGCGAGGACATGGTCATCTATGCTGTCGAGTACTTGGTAGAAGAGGCTGCTACTTGGTGGAGAATGCACCAAGCGATTGACGAATCACGAAGGAAGATTACTTGGAAGGAGTTCACAAGGATTTTGATGGGATCCCACCTCGTCACCCCGATGCAAAGGACGGTAACCCTTAAGAGGATCCGTGCATGTACAATTTTCGGGGAAGCAGGGCACTCCTATGTAGGACACCAAGATGGATGTCCCTATTGTGAAGAAATTCACTCGGGTGAAGAATGCCCCACTGCACAAGTCACATGTTTTACATGTGAAGGAACTGATCATTACCCCGCTCGGTGTCAACTTTTCATCATGACACAACAAGTGGTTCAACAACAAAAGGAATAAATGAAGAAAGCTATCCAAGAACTGAAGGAAGCACCCGTGAAGAGGAAGAAGAAGGACATTAGCCACATTCAGTGTTTCCGGTGCAGGAATATGGGACATTACGTCAATATGTGTCCAGAATTGGAGGGGAAGGATAAGTTGTGAACGTGGAAGCAAGGATGCTGACTTGAAGAAGCTCATGTTTTGCAATTGGAGGATAGAATGTTCTTGGTGTGCACTAGTGTATGGTGGTACCTTTTCTTTGTTAGCTGGAGTGGTGGATCAATGCATTGTTTGCTATGGATTGACTAGATGTTTTATGTCATGATTGTTTTGTTAAGTTTTGTCTTGTACCCTGTGACCCTGTTATGTCTTGTTTTGATTGATGTGTGTGTGGCCCTTTGTGTTTCTTCTATGCGAGTAGAATAAGTTTACGTTTCATTAGACCCTCATCTATTTAGAATGCTTCAAGACTAAAGAAGACACAACAACAACAAGAATAACTCGACGAATGACCCAACGATATGAAGATTGTTTCGACATTTCAAAACTGAAGCTACCAGCATTGAAGACTTGAAGACCTGGAAGATTCGAGTTTCTACCGTTAGATCGTTCTGTGAGCTGTCATTTCTTGTTTTACCGACAACTACACATCAAAACTTATATTTTCCAAAACTAGTGTGATGTTTGTATGGGTATCCATATCTCTCTACCTTCTGTTCCCTCATCCTCATCCCTACACTGAAGAAGCTACTACAATGGCTGCTAATACCAGGACGAGGATAAAGATGGATGCAAGTTAATGCTGAGTTCAAAGTAAAACCCTTGTGCCCGGATCTTACAACAAGCGAGCACAATCTTGCTGAAGGAAGAACCCCGAAAGAAGTTGTAGTCCATCAATACACGTTTTATAGCAGGCTACGTAAACCTGAGTGTGTGAAGAAACGATAGATGTTTTGTTTGGCTTGCAGAATCATGGATTTATCTGAACCCAGTTCATGATCAAGAGGAACTTCTGCAATGCTTGTGAGGATGACCGAGTGTTAGATTGCGAGATTCGCTAAACCATATACAAGGTAATGATTTGGGTGCGGAATGGATTGATCACCATGACGACTACTCTTATTATTTGCTCTTGCTATGCGGGATAGTAAATCTTGAGTGACTCACCTATAGCAGAGAGACGACGATGTTAAGCCGGAACCATATAATGGTACGATGTGTGACCCCAGTAGAAGTTTACCGTTTGTGTTATACGGTGAGTATGGACCAAGACCATTTGCTGCAGGTATCCCGCAATAATATTCATGATGACCACCAAGAGAGAAATCGATAGTTGTTTAGTAGTGGCGTCTGAGCTGTCAGCCATGAAGTCTCAGTACTTGGAAGACCACTCTCTTGCTAAGGAATGGAAACCTCAAAGGAGGAATTCGTGAAACCTCGAAGACCGAAGGTGAAATCTTTACGAAGAATGTCATCGATGGATTAAGATACTGGAAGCCCACACTTGTGATGAAGAATTCAATGCCCCAACGGAGTATGAAGAATATGTGTCAGGAGCTCGCTGAGAGAGCAAGATTTTGAAGACCAAGTCGCATTCCTTTTAAGGGTGGTAGCACCCTGGACCGTCGGAGGATCGATGGACTGTCATGAAGACCCGAACCCTAAACTTTCTTTCTAGCCTTCTCGAATCTCGAGGATGAGATTCATTTTAAGGGTGGTAGTGTGTAACATCCCAAAATTCTCCGAATTTTGGAATGTTAATAAAATTAAATAGATAATGATTGTTTGATTGATGTGTTTGATTTTCTCTGGGATTTAAAACTTTTGGAGTTTATTGAATATTAAAATGAGAGGGAATAAAATGACTTTCCCTAATATTCACAATTGGTGTTTTGGAATTTATTATTTAAAAACAAAACCAACAAAATAAAATGAGAGAAGGTAATATGACTCCTTCAACATTTGAAAAGTTTGGAAAAGGTTTTAAATCTTTATTGGAATTCTTTTGAATATTCAAAACATTTTTCAACACATGGCAGTTCGCTGGAGAGGATATAAAAGGACTTATCCCCATTTTAATTTGTTGAAAAATAGTTTAAAATATTTTGGGAGACTTTTTGATTTTACTTTGGAGTTATAAATATTTTCTAAAATTATTTTTGGAATTTATTTAGGCTCTGGAAAAGTTTTTAAATCAATTTTCGGAGTTTTCGGTATTTTTAAAATGCCAGAAAAGTATTTTAAAAATATTTAAAAATAAGTTGCAGAGTTTTATTTATTTTAATATTTTGGTCAAGCCAAAAATTCAGTTTTGTTATTTTAAAAATATTTGCGAAGACGGAATTTTAAAATAAATTTCCGTGATTTTTCTAATATTGTTTTGGGCCTAATGGGCCTGCTTTGTTTTTTTTTCCCCAGACCGATTTTGTATTTATCTCGGATTTTTTTAAAAAAAAAAGAGGATTAGGGGCTGGCTATAAATAGCCCCGATTAGGGCTAAATTATTTTCGCTTACCGTTTTAAGGTTAGCTCTAAACTAATCCGCGGGACCCGCCGCCGCCGACGTCATCGACGGAGTTCGCCGGAATCTCGCCGGAGCATCGCCGGATTTTTCGCCGGAGTTGCGTTTTTCGCCGTTTCGAGGTAATTTCTTCGCGAGCCGTCGCCGTTCTAGCCGCACCGCCGTCTCACCGGAGCACCCGCCGCCCCTAGCCGCGCCGCCCCCGGCTGCACCGCCGCCGCAGGCCGGCGAGCGGGCCGCCGCCCGCGCCATGGCCGACCTGGCCGGCTTCGCACCTCGCGCCCGTGGCCGCGCGCCCCTGGCCGCCGCCGCCCGCGGCCCTCGCCGGCACTCGCCCCAGCCAGCCGGAGCCGGAGCCGCCCGTGTTCCCGTAGCCATGGTGGTCGTGGTCGTGGTCGTGGTGCCAACGATCCACCTCCGCCGCCGTACTACATGGCCGCGATGCTGCAGCAGTTTCAGATGAACCAAGTTTTTATGCAAGGAGTCATAGATCAGCTCCAGAACCAGAATCAGAACCAGAACCAGCACCAGAACCAACCGCCTGTGGTTACTCTGCGGGATTTCATGCGTCTCAAGCCCCCTCTCTTCCACCAACCGGAACAGCCACTGGATGCTGATGATTGGCTTCATGACATCACTCGTCAGCTGGAGTTCGCTAATGTGAGCGCTGCTGATTATGTCACCTTCGCGTCCTATTTCCTGCGTGGTCCCGCTGCTCAGTGGTGGGACACTTACAAGGGCTCGCTAGCTGAAGGGACTATCATCACCTGGAACGACTTCAAGACTGCTTTCCGCGCTCGTTATGTCCCCCAGGCGATTATGAACCGTATGAAGGCTGAGTTCCGCAACCTTGTTCAGGGCAACAAAACTGTCGAGGAATACCAGAGGGAATTCCTCCGCCTCTCCCGCTATGCTGCAAGTGACCTCCCCAATGATGCAAGTAGGCAAGAGAAGTTCCGTGATGGGCTCAACCCAGATCTCCAGCTTGCACTGGCTTTGCACGTCTTCCCCGACTTCGCCACCATGGTGAACCAGACTATCACTCTGGAGACCGCTCAGCTTAAGTTCGGTGGTTCGCCGAAGCGCCCCCGTGATGCTGGCTCATCTTCGGGCACAGCACAGAAGCAGCGCGTTTGGCTTCCACACAGTGTGTTTCGTCCGAATGCCCCTGTACCAAGGCCGTCATATGTTGCACCTCGTCTGCCTCTGCCCCCGCCGAGACAGCCGAAGACTGAGACTGCACCCCTCCGTCCTCAAGATGGCCTGTGTTTCAAGTGCCGTCGGCCAGGCCATATTTCCAGAGACTGCCCTCAGCGACAGAATCAACTGGTAGTTCACCCTGCTGGCCGCGGAAATGGTCGTGGCAACAATGGGACCCTCAACTATAATACTGGGTCAAATCCTCATGCTCATGGTCATGCTTACAACATTGATGTTGAAGCAGCTCAGGCACAGCCCGCTACAGTGATGGGTACACTCCTCGTTAACTCAATACCTGCTACTGTTTTATTTGATACAGGAGCATCGCATTCATTTATGTCTGGAGCATTTGCATCTAAGCATGGCATATACCACGAAAAGATGCGTACCCCCTTAATAGTCCGGACTCCCAGTACCCAGTGTCGTGTCGACATGGTTGCACCTAACCTCACTGTCGAGATCGAAAGATTTGAGTTCATGGTTTCTCCACACATTCTGAAAACCTCCACCATCGACCTTATCCTTGGCATGGATTGGCTAAAAACCCACAATGCCGCACTTTATTGTGGCACCAAGGTCATCCAACTTTTTCATCCTTCTGGCGCGATTTTGAGTCACACTGCCATTGTGTCGATGAATGCCGAAGCTCGTATATATGCTCTGAATGCCTTGAATGTCGCACCTCTTGAAGGGATTGAGAAAGTCCCGATCGTTTCTGAATTTACGGACGTATTCCCAGAAGAACTACCGGGGATACCCTCGATCAGAGAAGTTGAATTTGTCATCGACTTGAAGCCTGGTACCATCCCTATTTCCAAGCGCCCGTATAAGATGCCACCTCACCACCTCCTTGAATTGAAGAAGGAGATCGACACGGCCCTCGAGAAAGGCTTCATCCGTCCTAGTTCCTCTTCTTGGGGAGCACCTTCTCTCTTTGTCAAGAAGAGTGATGGCACAAACCGTTTGGTCCAAGATTACCGACCTATCAACCAAGCCACGATACAGAACAGGTACCCCCTCCCTCGGATCAATGATCTTTATGATCAACTTGCTGGATCCACGGTGTTTTCAAAACTCGACTTAAGGTTGGGTTACCATCAGATCCGGGTCCGTGATGAGGACATCCCGAAGACTGCATTCATTACTCGCTATGGGTCATACGAGTACACTGTCATGTCCTTTGGCTTGACGAATGCACCAGCCACCTTCTCCAGATTGATGAACTTTATATTCATGGAATATCTCGACAAGTTTGTCGTGGTTTATCTGGATGATATATTGATTTACTCCAAGACCGATGCAGAACATGCTGAACATCTTCGCCTTATACTTGAAAAGCTTCGAGAACACAAACTCTATGCTAAGTATTCTAAGTGTGAGTTCTGGCTTCCCGAAGTAACCTACCTTGGTCATGTGATTTCCAAGGATGGCGTTGCCGTCAACCCCGAACGTATTCAGGCTATTCTTGACTGGACTCCACCCAGGACTGTCAAGCAAGTCCGAAGTTTCCTCGGCCTTGCCAGCTATTGCCGCCGTTTTGTTGAGAATTTCTCCAAGATTGCCAAGCCTCTGACTAACCTGCTTCACAAAGGCGTCAAGTTTGAGTGGACAGATAAATGTCAGGAAAGTTTCCAGGCCCTCAAGGACAAGCTCACTTCTCCCCCAGTGCTTGCTCCGCCTGATACTCAGAAGGACTTTGTGATATATTGCGACGCATCTCGTCAAGGATTAGGCTGTGTCATAATGCAAGAGCGCAAAGTGATTGCTTATGGCTCTCGTCAGTTGCGTGCTCACGAAGAAAACTATCCAACTCATGATCTCGAATTGGCAGCAGTAATTTATGCATTGAAGCGGTGGCGACATTACCTCGTCGGTAATCGTTGCGAGATCTTCACCGACCACCAAAGCTTGAAGTACCTGTTTACGCAACCCGACCTGAATCTCCGCCAACAGAGATGGCTCGAGACAATGGCCGACTACGACATGGGAATTTCTTACACCCCTGGCAAAGCTAATGTGGTGGCCGATGCCTTAAGCCGCAAAGCCTATTGTAGTGAACTTGAAGTTCAGGTGCAACAGCCACGTCTGTATACAGAACTCCGCAAGCTGAACATCGAAATTGTTCCGCAGGGATATGTGAACTCCCTGGTGGTCCAACCAGACCTCGACACCCGCATCAAGACGGTACAACATTATGACTCTGACATTTGGAAGATTAAGCATCGTGTCGCGTGCGGAGAGCCCTCATTCTTCACTATTGATGAACATGATGATAATGCGGTGTACTTCAAGGGTCGTTTAGTGGTTCCGGTAGCCAAGGCCAACCTGAATTACGCCTCTAATGTCATGAAAGAAGCTCATGATACACCCTTGTCGATTCACCCTGGTAGTACCAAGATGTACCAAGACATTCGTCAGCGGTACTGGTGGTCCAACATGAAACAAGACATTGCTCGTTATGTTGATGAGTGTGACGTTTGCCGTCGCGTGAAAGCCGAACATCAAAGACCTGCTGGAACTCTGCAACCACTCTCTATTCCTGAATGGAAATGGGACAAGATTGAAATGGACTTCGTCACCGGATTTCCCCGATCACAGAAAGGTCATGATGCCATCTTTGTCGTCATCGACCGATTCTCCAAGGTTGCTCATTTTCTGCCTGTCAAGGAGACGATCTCTGCTAGTCAGTTGGCAGACTTGTATGTTTCCAGAATTGTTTCCCTCCATGGTATTCCGTTGGAGATCAGTTCCGACCGAGGCAGCATTTTCACCTCAAAGTTCTGGGATAGTTTCCAAGAAGCTATGGGCACTCATTAAGCTTCAGTACTGCTTATCACCCCCAGTCGCAAGGACAAGTCGAACGAGTCAACCAAGTGCTTGAAGACATGCTTCGAGCTTGTGTCATTTCATTCGGTAAGAAATGGGAGGAATCTCTTCCATTTGCTGAATTCTCGTATAACAATAGCTATCAAGCTAGTCTGAAGATGGCCCCCTTTGAAGTTCTCTATGGACGTAAGTGTCGAACCCCTCTGAATTGGTCCGAAACTGGAGAACGAATTCTCATTGGTCCGGACATCATACAACATGCTGAAGATCAGGTTCGCGTTATTCGTGAACACTTGAAGGCTGCTCAGTCCCGCCAGAAGAGCAACTATGATCGCAAGCACAAAGAAATGGTCTATCAACCTGGCGAATACGCGTACCTCCGTGTCACCCCGATGCGAGGCACTCATCGCTTCGGGATCAAAGGCAAGTTAGCTCCTCGCTACATTGGCCCGTTCCGTATTCTTTCCCGGAGTGGACCAGTGGCATACCGATTGGAATTGCCGTCGAACCTCTCTCAAGTCCACGATGTATTCCACGTGTTGCAACTCCGACGTTGCTTCAAAGACCCTATTCGTGAAGTGGAGCTTGATATGATTGAGCTGCAACAGGACTTGACTTATCAAGAACATCCAAGCCGCATTCTCGATCAGTCTGAACGCAAAACCCGCAACAAGACAACCAAGTTCCTCAAAGTTCAGTGGTCGAATCATTCTGAAGATGAAGCCACTTGGGAACGCGAAGATCGCTTTCGTGAGGAATACCCCGATCTTTTCCCCTCTACCGCTTAGATTCTCGGGACGAGAATTCTTATAGTGGGGGAGATTTGTAACATTCTCACTGTCAGATGAACAGTAATCACCATTACTGTTCCCCAGCACTGTTCAAAACTTTTGTCTGATCAATGTGGTTCATCTCAAACTTGATATTTTGCTTTGTTGTTCTTGGATGCAATGTGATCATGGATCTGGATCATCAGGAATCAAAACAAGTCCAAGCCATTTGAATTGAAATTCAAACAAACCCTAAATGCATGTTGATGAATATTAAAAATATTGTGACAATAAAATATTTTCCAAAAATCTTGGAACCACTTTTATAAAATCCCAAATAATCATGGGACCATGCCCATGTGATCATTGGTATTTATTGGGCTACTGAAAATTCCAAACAAATAATAACAGTAGCAATTCCAGGCCAATTACTCATTTGGTAATAAAATAAAATATCAAACGAGTTTGAAAAACTCTCAAACTTTTGGAGCACTTAGGTATGGTGTAACCATATTTATAGGACCAGTACCACATTTTACAAAAATGCTAAAAATAGCCAAACAAAATAAAACAGAACAGAAAGGAAAAGAAATACAAAAGTATAAAAAAAAGAAATGCAATCTGTCGCCTGGGGGCGAAGCCCACTCCAGCCAACCCCCTCCCCTCTCTCCATCGGGCCGGCCCACTCCCCACCGAAACCAGCCCACCCCAGCCCACCCGGAGCCTCTCCCTCCCCTGTTCACCTCACCCCCCCGTGGCCATGGCGACCGCGCCATGCTCGACGCCGTCGAGCCGGACCAGCCCGGTGGGTCGCTACAGGCCGGGGCCAGGTAGGATAAGACCCCCCCCCCCCGAACCCTAGATCTCACTTGCCCTTCGCCTCGTCGTTCTTCACCCCCCCCCCCCGCTCGATCCCGTGACCACCAGAGCACCACCGCGGGCCGACCTCGCCGGAACGCGCGGCCACCGGAGCCCATCCACCTCCTCGCCGTGTCCAGGGGCTTCGTCGACGACTACCTCGTCCGCCCGCGCTAGCAATCGGCACTGGGACGCGCCGCACGTCGCGAATCGCGAGCTTCTTCCACCTCGGGCCGGGCCGCCATTGACGACCAGGAGCTCGGCACTGACCTCCCTCGCGCCCGCTGCCTCCACTACCCGCCTCGCAGTAAGCACACCCACGTTTTCCCCCATGTTCCCGCCCCATATTGCGGCCCGTGGCCGTCGCTCAGCTGTACGGTGCTCCGGCCGCCGTGGCCTTCGTCGTAGCCGCCGCCACGGTTGTCCCCGTCGTCCGTGGAGTACGGAAGCGGACGCGCGCGAAGCGCCGCATTCGATTCCCCCTTACGCTCGCCTTTTTGGTCGCCGGGAACGCCCGGTGGGCTCACCGCCGTGCCCCTGGCCATTGACGCCGGCGTGCTCGGCCCAGGCACGGGCGCGGGCACGGTTTAAACCGGGGGCAACCCCCCCCCCCCCTAATAGCCCCCCCCCAGCCACTGACCTCTGGGTCCCACCCAGAGGATTAGCCCCTAACCCCCTATTTAAAATAAAACCAGTGAAATAAACCCCCCCCCTGAGTATGACACCTGGGCCCCCCTTGTCAGAGTTTTATAAATAAAATAAATTTGATTTATTATTAGAGTATGACATGTAGGCCCCACTAGATTAATTAGATTTAATTAAACCATTTTTATAAATACTGTGTATGACAGTGGGGTCCCACTGGTCTGTTTGACCAGTCAACCTTATAGATAATGTTGGAATAAATATTAAAAGAAATTCCATAATTCATTTAAAATGGTTTATATTTGGAAATTCAATATCTTTTAAACCGTAATTCAGATGAAAATAATTTGTATATCAAAATTGATTAGAAAAATATAACGAATACGGATACACTATCCGTATGTCTGCCACACACCCCTAACACACCGATCATCGACATTCCCCCCCTCCGGGCTGTTTGTCGATAATTCCCGGTGCCGGTAAAAACCTGCCGGATGAATTTACTCCGAACACGAAAGTTGTCCGGAATGGTTCAACTAACACAGATACACCCCCCTTATGTTTGTCGGATGTCCACGACACCTCCGGCTTGATCCTTCCCCCCTTCGGACACCCTGTCCGGTAATCACCCGGAGCCGGTAGTTCATCCCCGGATGAATTCCCGCTCCGAGCAACGTACTTTGCACTGCGTTAGAACACCGTTAACTTTACATTTGTCATGTCATTAATATGTTTGCATTGCTTGCTTTGTATTTACTGTTTCTCCCCCCTTTATTCTCCGGTAGACCCCGCTGCTACCGTCGACTACACTGCTGCCGGGTATGACTACTTCGTCGACGACCCTGGCCCTACCGTCGAGCTTCCAGGCAAGCAGAGCCATTCTCTTCCCCAGATATCGCCTACCTTTCCGTACTTTCTTGCACTAGGCATCGTTACTGCTGTTGCTATGATTACAATCCTATTCAATTGCATAGCCTGATTTTGTCGCCCCTTGATGTACCTTTCTTATCCTATGCTGCCTATTATAATTATGCATATATTCAGCAGTGAACCCTGCGCATTGTTAGCTAGGACTAGATAGCGGGCCGTGATCACTCACGGGGTGAACACGGATACAATATATACAACTTCACAGGTACGGTACAAAGCAGACACCGCCAAAGGCCCCTATCTGGGTTATGCCTAGTCACCTCAAGTGTGAGCTATCAAGGAGTAATCCTTGTACTCCACCCAAGGCTGACTTTGTCTTGCCGCCATAGGGTCCTGAACATAGGTTGTCCTTAAGGTAAGAAGTCGGGCGACCCAACGGTGCCCGCGAGAGGTATATTGTTAGGAACGACAGGGAGGGTACAACCAACGTTACTGGCGTGCTTGGCCCCTGCTCGTATCTCGCGAGAGTTACCAAACCACGAAAGTCGAGCTCTACCAAGAGCACACGCGAGACAAGGTAAGGAGACGGTTCACCTTGTTGGTAACCGCAGTGACTTGGTGGGACGACAGGGCAGGCACCGATGTACGGGTGGTCCTGACTGTTGTCGTTGACCGCGGGTCGGTTAAGTCGAGGCAACGATAACGGTTGTCACGCAGGTTAATTAAAATGCTAAATGGTTCGGCGGATGACTTGAGAGACCGGTTGGTCTGTTCGCACTACCTACACGTGGGATTACGGTGTGGGCCCTCCGCGTCGTAGTTCGTCCGAAAGCTCTTCAGACGTCAGCAGTACTGCGGCCTGATCGCCGGGAAGTGGTCTTGTCTTTTGCTGCAGCAGGTGTGTTTGGATTTGCTTTTGCTTCACCGGCCAGACTCGCACCGTGCAGGAGCGTGCAAGGGTGAGGGACCTAGACCCCTTGGCGCATAGGATATAGTCCGGCGGATGGCCTCTCTGTTGAGCCTAGGATGGGCTGCGTCGTGTCGGATAGCCTCGGTGGGGCGTTCCCTAACAAGGTTCACGCCACCCTGAAGATCCGAGCGTGCAGGCTGAATAGTAGTGCACCCCTGCAGGGAGTTTAATCTATTCGAATAGCCGTGTCCACGGTAACAGGACGCTTTATGCTGAAGCTGGATCTTACCACTAGAAACTATTATTATTAAACTGTATGGTTCCGGGTTCTCTTCCTCGCGGGGATGTCGAGGAGGTGAACTCGGAGGCATTATCATTATTGTTATTCATTACAACTTATATTATACAATGTTGCAGCAACTTCTGCTTCGTTGTTATTTTATGCTTTATATGAACTGTTGGCTGATTATTACCTCATGCTGCAAGACATCGTCGGAAGATGCTAGTCTTCGATAGGCCTAGCTTCTTATCCTTATTCTGATTTCTATCTTGCAGTCCACTATATACAGCCTCTTCTTTCCGTTGATACAATGCATAATGCTTAGTAGCGGACGTAGGACTCGCGGGTATACTAGATACTCACCTGCTTTATTTCCTTTACTGTCTTGCCTGATCGGCCGCTGCAGTCGACGTTGGAGCCCAGGAGCAGGAGTACCCCGGAGGAGGATACTACTACGTCGAGACGCCCGCTGACCAGGACCAGGAGTAGTTTCGGAGACTCCCAGGCAGGAGGCCTTGCCTTTTCGATCTGTATCTCTGATGTTATTCGTGCTAGCCTTCTTAAGGCAAAACTTGACTAACTATGTCTGTACTCAGATATTATGGCTTGTATAACTTATGTATTCGGGTCCGCGTGACCCCCCCTTTATTGTAACATATTGGTTTATCCTTTTGTGTTTAGTGTTGTGCTGTGATATTCTCACCGTGGCACCCTAATCTCAGCCGTGTACCCTGCGTGTATGATTACTGTACACGGATTGATTTTGGGGGCGTCACAAGTTGGTATCAGAGCCGACTGCCTGTAGGAAGCCACCCCACCACTACCTGGTCGAAGTTGAGTCTAGACTTTGAAAAAACTATTTTTGCTAACTTAATGTTTGGCTTACGGGCCCACAACGATGTCACTACGTGTGATATCTATGGTATTAGGATCCTTTTCTCCTTACCTATGCTCTGGGAATCTGCTCTCTTATCCTTGCTGGTAAGTTTTACAAAATCTAACATTAGGATCACGTTCTCTTGATTCCACCCGGCGTTTTTGTTGCTTCCCCCCATTGATTGAGTCGTGTCGCAGGCGTCGTACGCCAGATCCCAGACCGCGGATCCCATTCTCATTCTGGGCAGGCCGCGCGTTCTCTGTCATCAACTCCTGTGGCCAACAGTTTTCTTGCGGCATGATTGACTTAGTGGAATCTATGTCGCGTCGTGTAATCCTTACCGCGGTCTGCGCGCCGCCTAGTGTGTCATTTTTCCTTAATTTCTACGACGTTACGCTGCCCGATTTTCGATTGATTCTATGTGTGGATGTGTATGTCTTATATGACTACTCCTATATATCCGCGCCTCCTCTTTGTTGTCGCTTTACCTCTTACTCGTTTCCGGTATTTCGTTAAGATGTTCATCGCTGAAATACCCCTGTTAAATTCTAGCAGGATGGCTGGTCGTGGTGGTCGTGGTCGTGGTCGTGGTGCCAACGATCCACCTCCGCCGCCGGACTACATGGCCGCGATGATGCAGCAGTTTCAGATGAACCATGTTTTTATGCAAGGAGTCATAGATCAGCTCCAGAACCAGAATCAGAACCAGAACCAGCACCAGAACCAACCGCCTGTGGTTACTCTGCGGGATTTCATGCGTCTCAATCCCCCTCTCTTCCATCAACCGGAACAACCACTGGATGCTGATGATTGGCTTCATGACATCACTCGTCAGCTGGAGTTCGCTAATGTGAGCGCTGCTGATTATGTCACCTTCGCGTCCTATTTCCTGCGTGGTCCCGCTGCTCAGTGGTGGGACACTTACAAGGGCTCGCTAGCTGAAGGGACTATCGTCACCTGGAACGACTTCAAGACTGCTTTCCGCGCTCGTTATGTCCCCCAGGCGATTATGAACCGTATGAAGGCTGAGTTCCGCAACCTTGTTCAGGGCAACAAAACTGTCGAGGCATACCAGAGGGAATTCCTCCGCCTCTCCCGCTATGTTGCAAGTGACCTCCCCAATGATGCAAGTAGGCAAGAGAGGTTCCGTGATGGGCTCAACCCAGATCTCCAGCTTGCACTGGCTTTGCACGTCTTCCCCGACTTCGCCACCATGGTGAACCAGACTATCACTCTGGAGACCGCTCAGCTTAAGTTCGGTGGTTCGCCGAAGCGCCCCCGTGATGCTGGCTCATCTTCGGGCACAGCACAGAAGCAGCGCGTTTGGCTTCCACACAGTGTGTTTCGTCCGAATGCCCCTGTACCAAGGCCGTCATATGTTGCACCTCGTCTGCCTCTGCCCCCGCCGAGACAGCCGAAGACTGAGACTGCACCCCTCCGTCCTCAAGATGGCCTGTGTTTCAAGTGCCGTCGGCCAGGCCATATTTCCAGAGACTGCCCTCAGCGACAGAATCAACTGGTAGTTCACCCTGCTGGCCGCGGAAATGGTCGTGGCAACAATGGGACCCTCAACTATAATACTGGGTCAAATCCTCATGCTCATGGTCATGCTCAACATTGATGTTGAAGCAGCTCAGGCACAGCCCGCTACAGTGATGGGTACACTCCTCGTTAACTCAGTACCTGCTACTGTTTTATTTGATACAGGAGCATCGCATTCATTTATGTCTGGAGCATTTGCATCTAAGCATGGCATATACCAGGAAAAGATGCGTACCCCCTTAATAGTCCGGACTCCCGGTACCCAGTGTCGTGTCGACATGGTTGCACTTAACCTCACTGTCGAGATCGAAAGATTTGAGTTCATGGTTTCTCCACACATTCTGAAAACCTCCACCATCGACCTTATCCTTGGCATGGATTGGCTAAAAACCCACAATGCCGCACTTTATTGTGGCACCAAGGTCATCCAACTTTTTCATCCTTCTGGCGCGATTTTGAGTCACACTGCCATTGTGTCGATGAATGCCGAAGCTCGTATATATGCTCTGAATGCCTTGAATGTCGCACCTCTCGAAGGGATTGAGAAAGTCCCGATCGTTTGTGAATTTACCGACGTATTCCCAGAAGAACTGCCGGGGATACCCTCGATCAGAGAAGTTGAATTTGTCATCGACTTGAAGCCTGGTACCGTCCCTATTGCCAAGCGCCCGTATAAGATGCCACCTCACCACCTCCTTGAATTGAAGAAGGAGATCGACACGGCCCTCGAGAAAGGCTTCATCCGTCCTAGTTCCTCTGCTTGGGGAGCACCTTCTCTCTTTGTCAAGAAGAGCGATGGCACAAACCGTTTGGTCCAAGATTACCGACCTATCAACCAAGCCACGATACAGAACAAGTACCCCCTCCCTCGGATCAATGATCTTTATGATCAACTTGCTGGATCCACGGTGTTTTCAAAACTCGACTTAAGGTTGGGTTACCATCAGATCCGGGTCCGTGATGAGGACATCCCGAAGACTGCATTCATTACTCGCTATGGGTCATACGAGTACACTGTCATGTCCTTTGGCTTGACGAATGCACCAGCCACCTTCTCCAGATTGATGAACTTTATATTCATGGAATATCTCGACAAGTTTGTCGTGGTTTATCTGGATGATATATTGATTTACTCCAAGACCGATGCAGAACATGCTGAACATCTTCGCCTTATACTTGAAAAGCTTCGAGAACACAAACTCTATGCTAAGTATTCTAAGTGTGAGTTCTGGCTTCCCGAAGTAACCTACCTTGGTCATGTGATTTCCAAGGATGGCGTTGCCGTCAACCCCGAACGTATTCAGGCTATTCTTGACTGGACTCCACCCAGGACTGTCAAGCAAGTCCGAAGTTTCCTCGGCCTTGCCAGCTATTGCCGCCGTTTTGTTGAGAATTTCTCCAAGATTGCCAAGCCTCTGACTAACCTGCTTCACAAAGGTGTCAAGTTTGAGTGGACAGATAAATGTCAGGAAAGTTTCCAGGCCCTCAAGGACAAGCTCACTTCTCCCCCAGTGCTTGCTCCGCCTGATACTCAGAAGGACTTTGTGATATATTGCGACGCATCTCGTCAAGGATTAGGCTGTGTCATAATGCAAGAGCGCAAAGTGATTGCTTATGGCTCTCGTCAGTTGCGTGCTCACGAAGAAAACTATCCAACTCATGATCTCGAATTGGCAGCAGTAATTTATGCATTGAAGCTGTGGCGACATTACCTCGTCGGTAATCGTTGCGAGATCTTCACCGACCACCAAAGCTTGAAGTACCTGTTTACGCAACCCGACCTGAATCTCCGCCAACAGAGATGGCTCGAGACAATAGCCGACTACGACATGGGAATTTCTTACACCCCTGGCAAAGCTAATGTGGTGGCCGATGCCTTAAGCCGCAAAGCCTATTGTAGTGAACTTGAAGTTCAGGTGCAACAGCCACGTCTGTATACAGAACTCCGCAAGCTGAACATCGAAATTGTTCCGCAGGGATATGTGAACTCCCTGGTGGTCCAACCAAACCTCGACACCCGCATCAAGACGGTACAACATTATGACTCTGACATTTGGAAGATTAAGCATCGTGTCGCGTGCGGAGAGCCCTCATTCTTCACTATTGATGAACATGATGATAATGCGGTGTACTTCAAGGGTCGTTTAGTGGTTCCGGTAGCCAAGGCCAACCTGAATTACGCCTCTAATGTCATGAAAGAAGCTCATGATACACCCTTGTCGATTCACCCTGGTAGTACCAAGATGTACCAAGACATTCGTCAGCGGTACTGGTGGTCCAACATGAAACAAGACATTGCTCGTTATGTTGATGAGTGTGACGTTTGCCGTCGCGTGAAAGCCGAACATCAAAGACCTGCTGGAACTCTGCAACCACTCTCTATTCCTGAATGGAAATGGGACAAGATTGAAATGGACTTCGTCACCGGATTTCCCCGATCACAGAAAGGTCATGATGCCATCTTTGTCGTCATCGACCGATTCTCCAAGGTTGCTCATTTTCTTCCTGTTAAGGAGACGATCTCTGCTAGTCAGTTGGCAGACTTGTATGTTTCCAGAATTGTTTCCCTCCATGGTATTCCGTTGGAGATCAGTTCCGACCGAGGCAGCATTTTCACCTCAAAGTTCTGGGATAGTTTCCAAGAAGCTATGGGCACTCATCTAAGCTTCAGTACTGCTTATCACCCCCAGTCGCAAGGACAAGTCGAACGAGTCAACCAAGTGCTTGAAGACATGCTTCGAGCTTGTGTCATTTCATTCGGTAAGAAATGGGAGGAATCTCTTCCATTTGCTGAATTCTCGTATAACAATAGCTATCAAGCTAGTCTGAAGATGGCCCCCTTTGAAGTTCTCTATGGACGTAAGTGTCGAACCCCTCTGAATTGGTCCGAAACTGGAGAACGAATTCTCATTGGTCCGGACATCATACAACATGCTGAAGATCAGGTTCGCGTTATTCGTGAACACTTGAAGGCTGCTCAGTCCCGCCAGAAGAGCAACTATGATCGCAAGCACAAAGAAATGGTCTATCAACCTGGCGAATACGCGTACCTCCGTGTCACCCCGATGCGAGGCACTCATCGCTTCGGGATCAAAGGCAAGTTAGCTCCTTGCTACATTGGCCCGTTCCGTATTCTTTCCCGGAGGGGACCAGTGGCATAGCGATTGGAATTGCCGTCGAACCTCTCTCAAGTCCACGATGTATTCCACGTGTCGCAACTCCGACGTTTCTTCAAAGACCCTATTCGTGAAGTGGAGCATGATATGATTGAGCTGCAACAGGACTTGACTTATCAAGAACATCCAAGCCGCATTCTCGATCAGTCTGAACGCAAAACCCGCAACAAGACAACCAAGTTCCTCAAAGTTCAGTGGTCGAATCATTCTGAAGATGAAGTCACTTGGGAACGCGAAGATCGCCTTCGTGAGGAATATCCCGATCTTTTCCCCTCTACCGCTTAGATTCTCGGGACGAGAATTCTTATAGTGGGGGAGATTTGTAACACCCTCACTGTCAGATGAACAGGAATCACAATTACTGTTCCCCAGCACTGTTCAAAACTTTTGTCTGATCAATGTGGTTCATCTCAAACTTGATATTTTGCTTTGTTGTTCTTGGATGCAATGTGATCATGGATCTGGATCATCAGGAATCAAAACAAGTCCAAGCCATTTGAATTGAAATTCAAACAAACCCTAAATGCATGTTGATGAATATTAAAAATATTGTGACAATAAAATATTTTCCAAAAATCTTGGAACCACTTTTATAAAATCCCAAATAATCATGGGACCATGCCCATGTGATCATTGGTATTTATTGGGCTACTGAAAATTCCAAACAAATACTAACAGTAGCAATTCCAGGCCAATTACTCATTTGGTAATAAAATAAAATATCAAACGAGTTTGAAAAACTCTCAAACTTTTGGAGCACTTAGGTATGGTGTAACCATATTTATAGGACCAGTACCACATTTTACAAAAATGCTAAAAATAGCCAAACAAAATAAAACAGAACAGAAAGGAAAAGAAATACAAAAGTATAAAAAAAAGAAATGCAATCTGTCGCCTGGGGGCGAAGCCCACTCCAGCCAACCCCCTCCCCTCTCTCCATCGGGCCGGCCCACTCCCCACCGAAACCAGCCCACCCCAGCCCACCCGGAGCCTCTCCCTCCCCTGTTCACCTCACCCCCCCGTGGCCATGGCGACCGCGCCATGCTCGACGCCGTCGAGCCGGACCATCCCGGTGGGTCGCTACAGGCCGGGGCCAGGTAGGATAAGACCCCCCCCCCCCGAACCCTAGATCTCACTTGCCCTTCGCCTCGTCGTTCTTCACCCCCCCCCCCCCCCGCTCGATCCCGTGACCACCAGAGCACCACCGCGGGCGGACCTCGCCGGAATGCGCGGCCACCGGAGCCCATCCACCTCCTCGCCGTGTCCAGGGGCTTCGCCGACGACTACCTCGTCCGCCCGCGCTAGCAATCGGCACTGGGACGCGCCGCACGTCGCGAATCGCGAGCTTCTTCCACCTCGGGCCGGGCCGCCATTGACGACCAGGAGCTCGACACTGACCTCCCTCGCGCTCGCTGCCTCCACTACCCGCCTCGCAGTAAGCACACCCACGTTTTCCCCCATGTTCCCGCCCCATATTGCGGCCCGTGGCCGTCGCTCAGCTGTACGGTGCTCCGGCCGCCGTGGCCTTCGTCGTAGCCGCCGCCACGGTTGTCCCCGTCGTCCGTGGAGTACGGAAGCGGACGCGCGCGAAGCGCCGCATTCGATTCCCCCTTACGGTCGCCTTTTTGGTCGCCGGGAACGCCCGGTGGGCTCACCGCCGTGCCCCTGGCCATTGACGCCGGCGTGCTCGGCCCAGGCACGGGCGCGGGCACGGTTTAAACCGGGGGCAACCCCCCCCCCCCCCAGCCACTGACCTCTGGGTCCCACCCAGAGGATTAGCCCCTAACCCCCTATTTAAAATAAAACCAGTGAAATAACCCCCCCCCCCCCTGAGTATGACACCTGGGCCCCCCTTGTTAGAGTTTTATAAATAAAATAAATTTGATTTATTATTAGAGTATGACATGTAGGCCCCACTGGATTAATTAGATTTAATTAAACCATTTTTATAAATACTGTGTATGACAGTGGGGTCCCACTGGTCTGTTTGACCAGTCAACCTTATGGATAATGTTGGAATAAATATTAAAAGAAATTCCATAATTCATTTAAAATGGTTTATATTTGGAAATTCAATATCTTTTAAACCGTAATTCAGATGAAAATAATTTGTATATCAAAATTGATTAGAAAAATATAACGAATACGGATACGCTATCCGTATGTCTGCCACACACCCCTAACACACTGATCATCGACATTCCCCCCTCCAGGCTATCTGTCGATAATTCCCGGTGCCGGTAAAAACCTACCGGATGAATTTACTCCGAACACGAAATTTGTCCGGAATGGTTCAACTAACACGGATACACCCCCGTTATGTTTGTCGGATGTCCACGACACCTCCGGCTTGATCCTTCCCCCCTCCGGACACCCTGTCCGGTAATCACCCGGAGCCGGTAGTTCATCCCCGAATGAATTCCCGCTCCGAGCAACGTACTTTGCACTGCGTTAGAACACCGTTAACTTTACAATTGTCATGTCATTAATATGTTTGCATTTCTTGCTTTGTATTTACTGTTTCTCCCGCCTTTATTCTCCGGTAGACCCTGCTGCTACCGTCGACTACACTGCTGCCGGGTACGACTACTTCGTCGACGACCCTGCCCCTACCGTCGAGCTTCCAGGCAAGCAGAGCCATTCTCTTCCCCAGATATCGCCTACCTTTCCGTACTTTCTTGCACTAGGCATCGTTACTGCTGTTTCTATGATTACAATCCTATTCAATTGCATAGCCTGATTTTGTCGCCCCTTGATGTACCTTTCTTATCCTATGCTGCCTGTTATAATTATGCATATATTCAGCAGTGAACCCTGCGCATTGTTAGCTAGGACTAGATAGCGGGTCGTGATCACTCACGGGGTGAACACAGATACAATATATACAACTTCACAGGTACGGTACAAAGCAGACACCGCCAAAGGCCCCTATCTGGGTTATGCCTAGTCACCTCAAGTGTGAGCTATCAAGGAGTAATCCTTGTACTCCACCCAAGGCTGACTTTGTCTTGCCGCCATAGGGTCCTGAACATAGGTTGTCCTTAAGGTAAGAAGTCGGGCGACCCAACGGTGCCCGCGAGAGGTATATTGTCAGGAACGACAGGGAGGGTACGACCGACGTTACTGGTGTGCTTGGCCCCTGCTCGTATCTCGCGAGAGTTACCAAACCACGAAAGTCGAGCTCTACCAAGAGCACACGCGAGACAAGGTAAGGAGACGGTTCACCTTGTTGGTAACCGCAGTGACTTGGTGGGACGACAGGGCAGGCACCGATGTACGGGTGGTCCTGACTGTTGTCGTTGACCGCGGGTCGGTTAAGTCGAGGCAACGATAACGGTTGTCACGCAGGTTAATTAAAATGCTAAATGGTTCGGCGGATGACTTGAGAGACCGGTTGGTCTGTTCGCACTACCTACACGTGGGATTACGGTGTGGGCCCTCCGCGTCGTAGTTCGTCCGAAAGCTCTTCAGACGTCAGCAGTACTGCGGCCTGATCGCCGGGAAGTGGTCTTGTCTTTTGCTGCAGCAGGTGTGTTTGGATTTTCTTTTGCTTCACCGGCCAGACTCGCACCGTGCAGGAGCGTGCAAGGGTGAGGGACCTAGACCCCTTGGCGCATAGGATATAGTCCGGTGGATGGCCTCTCTGTTGAGCCTAGGATGGGCTGCGTCGTGTCGGATAGCCTCGGTGGGGCGTTCCCTAACAAGGTTCACGCCACCCTGGAGATCCGAGCGTGCAGGCTGAACAGTAGTGCACCCCTGCAGGGAGTTTAATCTATTCGAATAGCCGTGTCCACGGTAACAGGACGCTTTATGCTGTAGCTGGATCTTACCACTAGAAACTATTATTATTAAACTGTATGGTTTCGGGTTCTCTTCCTCGCGGGGATGTCGAGGAGGTGAACTCGGAGGCATTATCATTATTGTTATTCATTACAACTTATATTATACAATGTTGCAGCAACTTCTGCTTCGTTGTTACTTTATGCTTTATATGAACTGTTGGCTGATTCTTACCTCATGCTGCAAGACATCGTCGGAAGATGCTAGTCTTCGATAGGCCTAGCTTCTTATCCTTATTCTGATTTCTATCTTGCAGTCCACTATATACAGCCTCTTCTTTCCGTTGATACAATGCATAATGCTTAGTAGCGGACGTAAGACTCGCGGGTATACTAGATACTCACCTGCTTTATTTCCTTTACTGTCTTGCCTGATCGGCCGCTGCAGTCGACGTTGGAGCCCAGGAGCAGGAGTACCCCGGAGGAGGATACTACTACGTCGAGACCCCCGCTGACCAGGACCAGGAGTAGTTTCGGAGGCTCCCAGGCAGGAGGCCTTGCCTTTTCGATCTGTATCTCTTATGTTATTCGTGCTAGCCTTCTTAAGGCAAAACTTGACTAACTATGTCTGTACTCAGATATTATGGCTTGTATAACTTATGTATTCGGGTCCGCGTGACCCCCCCTTTATTGTAACATATTGGTTTATCCTTTTGTGTTTAGTGTTGTGCTGTGATATTCTCACCGTGGCACCCTAATCTCAGCCGTGTACCCTACGTGTATGATTACTGTACACGGATTGATTTTGGGGGCGTCACACTTGAAGAAGCTCATGTTTTGCAATTGGAGGATAGAATGTTCTTGGTGTGCACTAGTGTATGGTGGTACCTTTTCTTTGTTAGCTGGAGTGGTGGATCAATGCATTGTTTGCTATGGATTGACTAGATGTTTTATGTCATGATTGTTTTGTTAAGTTTTGTCTTGTACCCTGTGACCCTCTTATGTCTTGTTTTGATTGATGTGTGTGTGGCCCTTTGTGTTTCTTCTATGCGAGTAGAATAAGTTTACGTTTCATTAGACCCTCATCTATTTAGAATGCTTGAAGACTAAAGAAGACACAACAACAAGAAGAATAACTCGACGAATGACCCAACGATATGAAGATTGTTTCGACATTTCAAAACTGAAGCTACCAGCATTGAAGACTTGAAGACCTGGAAGATTCGAGTTTCTACCGTTAGATCGTTCTGTGAGCTGTCATTTCTTGTTTTATCGACAGCTACACATCAAAACTTATATTTTCCAAAACTAGTGTGATGTTTGTATGGGTATCCATATCTCTCTACCTTCTGTTCCCTCATCCTCATCCCTACACTGAAGAAGCTACTACAATGGCTGCTAATACCAGGACGAGGATAAAGATGGATGAAAGTTAATGCTAAGTTCAAAGTAAACCCCTTGTGCCCGGATCTTACAACAAGCGAGCACAATCTTGCTGAAGGAAGAACCCCGAAAGAAGTTGTAGTCCATCAATACACGTTTTATAGCAGGCTACGTAAACCTGAGTGTGTGAAGAAACGATAGATGTTTTGTTTGGCTTGCAGAATCATGGATTTATCTGAACCCAGTTCATGATCAAGAGGAACTTCTGCAATGCTTGTGAGGATGACCGAGTGTTAGATTGCGAGATTTGCAAAACCATATACAAGGTAATGATATGGGTGCGGAATGGATTGATCACCATGACGACTACTCTTATTATTTGCTCTTGCTATGCGGGATAGTAAATCTTGAGTGACTCACCTATAGCAGAGAGACGACGATGCTAAGCCGGAACCATAGAATGGTACGATGTGTGACCCCAGTAGAAGTTTACCGTTTGTGTTATACGGTGAGTATGGACCAAGACCATCTGCTGCAGGTATCCCGCAATAATATTCATGATGACCACCAAGAGAGAAATCGATAGTTGTTTAGTAGTGGCGTCTGAGCTGTCAGCCATGAAGTCTCAGTACTTGGAAGACCACTCTCTTGCTAAGGAACGGAAACCTCAAAGGAGGAATTCGTGAAACCTCGAAGACCGAAGGTGAAATCTTTACGAAGAATGTCATCGATGGATTAAGATACTGGAAGCCCACACTTGTGATGAAGAATCCAATGCCCCAACGGAGTATGAAGAATATGTGTGAGGAGCTCGCTGAGAGAGCAAGATTTTGAAGACCAAGTCGCATTCCTTTTAAGGGTGGTAGCACCCTGGACCATCGGAGGATCGATGGACTGTCATGAAGACCCGAACCCTAAACTTTCTTTCTAGCCTTCTCGAATCTCGAGGACGAGATTCCTTTTAAGGGTGGTAGTGTGTAACATCCCAAAATTCTCCGAATTTTGGAATGTTAATAAAATTAAATAGATAATGATTGTTTGATTGATGTGTTTGATTTTCTCTGGGATTTAAAACTTTTGGAGTTTATTGAATATTAAAATGAGAGGGAATAAAATGACTTTCCCTAATATTCACAATTGGTGTTTTGGTATTTATTATTTAAAAACAAAACCAACAAAATAAAACGAGAGAAGGTAATATGACTCCTTCAACATTTGAAAAGTTTCGAAAAGGTTTTAACTCTTTATTGGAATTCTTTTGAATATTCAAAACATTTTTCAACACATGGCAGTTCGCTGGAGAGGATATAAAAGGACTTATCCCCATTTTAATTTGTTGAAAAATAGTTTAAAATATTTTGGGAGACTTTTTGATTTTACTTTGGAGTTATAAATATTTTCTAAAATTATTTTTGGAATTTATTTAGGCTTTGGAAAAGTTTTTAAATCAATTTTCGGAGTTTTCGGTATTTTTAAAATGCCAGAAAAGTATTTTAAAAATATTTAAAAATAAGTTGCAAAGTTTTATTTTATTTTAATATTTTGGTCAAGCTAAAAATTCAGTTTTGTTATTTTAAAAATATTGGCGAAGACGGAATTTTAAAATAAATTTCCGTGATTTTTCTAATATTTTTTTGGGCCTAATGGGTCTGCTTTGTTTTTTTTTCCGCAGACCGATTTTGTATTTATCTCGGATTTTTTTTTTAAAAAGAAAAGAGGATTAGGGGCTGGCTATAAATAGCCCCGATTAGGGCTAAATTATTTTCGCTTACCGTTTTAAGGTTAGCTCTAAACTAATCCGCGGGACCCGCCGCCGCCGACGTCATCGACGGAGTTCGCCGGAATCTCGCCGGAGCATCGCCGGATTTTTCGCCGGAGTTGCGTTTTTCGCCGTTTCGAGGTAATTTCTTCGCGAGCCGTCGCCGTTCTAGCCGCACCGCCGTCTCACCGGAGCACCCGCCGCCCCTAGCCGCGACGCCCCCGGCTGCACGGCCGCCGCAGGCCGGCGAGCGGGCCGCCGCCCGCGCCATGGCCGACCTGGCCGGCTGCGCACCTCGCGCCCGTGGCCGCGCGCCTCGGCCGCGCCCTCCCGCGGCTAGCCACCGCCGCCCCCGGCCCTCGCCGGCACACGCCCCAGCCGGCCGGAGCCGGAGCCGCCCGTGCTCGCGTAGCCATGGCCGGTCTCCCCTGTGCCCGTGCGTGGCCGTGGGAAGAAGAGGATTGGAAAAAAAAGTTAGAAAACGTTTCAATTTTTTTTTTCCAGATCTTGATCCAAACCGTCCGGGGACCCGATCGCGTTTTTTATAAAAATTTTATTTACGTACGGGTCCTTTTTACAGTAGAGCACCCCGGTACCCCCGTTGTTCACCCGATACCGTTTTCGCGACTACTTTTTAACCGTAACTCGGAATTGGGCGATTCCAGTTGCGTTGCCACCGTGTAGAAATTCTCTAGCCAGTAGACCTAGTGTTACAGAAGTTTGAATTTTTAAATTTGGATCCCAACCTGATCCAAATTTGGACTTCCGGCAGCCGTAACTTTTTACCGGTGCGCCCGTTTGCGCCGTTTCTTTTTGCGTTGGATCACTCGTTCCATGTACCTTCTGTTTATATCATGTGTGCACAAAAATTCACAAGTTTATTGATCTGTTTAAATTCAAATTCAATTCAATTTTGCACTTGCTATGACCTGTGTTGTAGTATTCCATTTCACGTGATTCTTTTTGCATATTGAATCATATGAGACATCCTAACGGCAATATCCACACACTATTCATATTGCCATGATCTTTACCTTGATTTCATAATGCCTTGATCATATTTTTGTATCGACAATTCCTTATCCGTTGACTCTCTCGAGTTTACGTTCCACCGATCGCCTTCGAGCACATCCACACTTTTGCACTTCAAAACCTTTTGTTTTGTTGCTAAAACTTCAGTGATTGTTTTGTTGATCTTATGTTTTGTCCTTGTGGTGTGATTTCTTATTGAGTTCCTTCGTGGACGATAGATTGCTCGGAGTGTGACGAGTAGAGTTGACTGGAACGTGAGAGCGAAGATCTTCATCGAATGTATAAGGCAAGTGATGATTTGACCATACTCATACCTATATTTTCTATATGCATTATGTTAAGAAATATCACCCTATTGCATGATAGGTAGTTTATTTTACTGTTGCTGCAAAACCAGTTAGGATAGCCACATGTTTTGACTTGTCTACCGTAGATCAACCTAGCCGTGTTGTTACTTTATTGCTATGCTTTGTAGACGAGGTTGGGCTGTGAGAATTCATGGAGCGCATGTGAGCTATTAAATAAACTATGTAGCAACTTTATAATAATATAAATCACTTCTGGACGGGCGGGTTGCATCCCGGTAGTTGTGCCTTGTCTAAGGACAATGCCGGGGTTAAATGCACCCAATGGTTGTTTTGGTGGTGAACCGGGTGCGTCATGGCGAGTACCCTCTGACGCAGTGTGCGCCGTCCAGGCTCAAAAAGATCAGACAGGCAATATTACTAGTAGCTTCCGTGTACAGCCACTGGCTATATGGGCTCTGGCTTAGCACGAGTACATTGTGGGGAACCTGGCCCTGGTAGCTAGCTGATGTAGATGTGTGGTTACGTGTACCGGCTACCAAAGGGTGGAGGCAACCTCTTCAGAAAGTTTTTGTCTCAATCTTCGGGTTGAGTCCAGTGGGGAACGTGTACAACCTCTGCAGAGTGTATAAACTGATCATGATTAGCCGTGTCCACGGTTACGGACGAACTTTGAGCAACTAGTCAGTACTGTTGATGAATGATCTTGACAGATGAACACTTAATAATAATTTGGTTGGGACAAGAGTAGCATGGGTTGCTGTGTGTTTCAGGTAGAACTCAACTTAAAATTTTGACTAGTTTAGTTCAGGAGAAAATTGGCTTTCTACAAAACTAAACCATAAGCCTTTCCTTTGACTTACCTTGCATGTAGTTGTAGGTCCTTTATATAAACTTTTTCGTGTCACTTGCCGTACAAATCATATGTACTGACCCGTTGTCGGGCTATAACCTTCGGTGTTGCAGGTTTTTCAGACGATCAGTAAGGTGCGTTTAGGGGTTGCGAGTCTACACTCAGCATGTTCGCATGTGGCTGTTGATGGGACTCCACGTTATTTGTTTTTTCTTCCGCTATATTTATATTGAATAAGCTAGCCTTGAGCTATGCAACTTGTTATTTATTTTACTCTGGATCATATGTTGTAATAATGATGCACTTGTACTTTGATATACATCTATGATACTGTGTGTGCCAGCGAGTTCGATCCAGGGACTGGCACTTGAGCACAGAGACTTCAATTCTGTGTGAGTTGGGTCGTTACAATGGCCAAACTTAAAGAAAGACGGGCTAGAGAAAAAGAGGAAGAGGATATAATTAAGAGGCTTCCTACAGACCACACAGTTGACACTATCCAAATTGTTGAGGATACCGAAACTATTAGCACCCAATGCACTCATGGTCCCATTGGACCTATTAATGGTGATGCTAATACCTCTACCGTAGAAGAAGAAACTCATATGAACATAGATGGTCTCAAAAAAGTGAGCCTAGATGACACTACTACCACCTTTGATAGTAGTGATATTGATTTTGATAGTTGCACCCTCTCAGAAGTTATTAGCTTGCTACACAAAATGTCTAGAGACCCCCACACTAGCACACTTAATCTTGCCTTCACGGAGCATATCACAAATTCTCTCATCAAAGCTAGGGAGGAGAAGCTTAGGATAGAAGCCTCCATACCTATGAAACTAGATGATGGTTGGGAACCTATGATAAAAATTAAATTCAATAAATTCTCTTGCTATGCTTTATGTGACGTTGGAGCTAGTACCTCCGTCATGCCCAAAAGAATGTATGATATGCTTGAATTGAAACCTTTTGATTCTTGTTCTTTTGGTGTTCGTCTCGTTAATTCTTCTGTAAAGAAACCTTTGGGGAAGATCGGCGATGTTCTTATCATTGTCAATGACAATTATGTTCCCATTGATTTTATCATTATGGACATAGAGTGTGAACCTTTATTTCCAATTATTTTGGGACGTCCTTTTCTTCGCACATTTGGTGTTGTTATTGACATGAAAGAGGGGCACATAAAATTTCAATTCCCTCTCAAAAAGGGGACGGAACACTTCCCTAGAAAGAAAATCAAGTTACCTTTTGAGTCCGTTACATGGGCTAGCTATTCTCTTTCTCTTGATAAAACTTGATTCTTCTTTTGCCTTATGCCTATCTTAAACGCGTAAAAGAAAGCACGTGTTGGGAGGCAACCCAAGATGTTTTTATTTCTATTTTTCGTGGTCTTGATGATTATTACTACTATAGCAACATCATTGTATCTTTATTTTTAAGCTTTGTTCCAAGTTATAGCGTCTTATGATAAGGGAAGCAAAAGTTGTGACATGCTGTCCAGAAAACAGATTCTGTCTTCTTGACGGACAAAATTGGAACAAATCACCAGTTCATCTTTTTGAGCTGAATTATTTAAACAGCATGCTCTAAACAATTGTGAAACTTCCGTATGTTCTGAGTTTTTTTATTTGAGTTGCAGAAGTGCCCCGAAAAAATTCTCTACTATCTGTTGTTCTGTTTTTCACAGATTCTGACACGTTTTGCCTCTCCTTACTTTTGCAAACCTTAAGCTTGCTTTTTCTTTGCAAAAACCTTTTGGAAATCCTGAGAAACAGTAGCTCTTCAAGAATATCTTTATATCCAGTGGGGAAAAATATTTTATTAAGGGTACTAACCTCTCTAATCAGCTTATGATGAGTTATGTATGAAGGGAGTTTTCAAGTGTGCGATGGATGATGATGAAAGAAGATCTGGGAGTGTCAAGCGCTCAACCTTGGGGATGTCCCCATGCATCCCCAATAAATATTCAAGGAGACTCAAGCGTCTAAGCTTGGGGATTCCCCCGTGCATCCCCTTCTCCATAAACTATCATCAGTTCGTCCTTCGTCTCACTATATTTTAATCACTTCATGCGTTATGTGCTATGCTTGGAGCGTCCCGCTCTTAGGTTTTAGTTTTAGTTTTCTTTAGCTTTGCCTGCTGTTCATAACAAATTAGACCCCAGCTTACTTCTTATGGGAGAGAAACACGCTCCACTCCAATCTAGAACACATCATAGGATTTTTCATGCTTATTTTTTTACTGTTGTGTGTTCTTTATCTTTTCGTAGCTACTGTCATGTTTAGTTTTAGTCTTAGTTTGCCTTTAGCAAGAGCTTTGGCTTTTGTTTAGTTTGTTGTTGGAACTCTCTTTAGTTTTCATTTCTATCTTGTTAAGAGAGTTGGTTGTTGCACTGAGTTGTGTCTTGTCTTGAAAGTAGGTAATTGAGGTTGCTATTTAATTTTAGTGGTAACTTGCAATAGTTTTGAGGTATTGATTTCAGTAATGTTTGAACTTTTGGTGTAAAGAGCTCTAGCCTATTAGTGATAGGTTTCGTATTTTGGGCAATCCATGTTTATGTTCAAAACCAACAAAACTAGTTGAGAACTCTAGGTACTAGATGGATCGCTAATCTTTGGAGGGATCGAATATTAGAGTACACTCACGTACCATGAGTTGAGGATGCGCAAGGATAACCAAACCCCCATACACTCCTCCTCGGGGTACTTGTCTCTTTGTGAACCTCCTTATTAGATTGACAGTTGCCGATAATAAGTGCATGAGTTTTTCGGACTAATGTAAGTATTGAAAGTTGACACTTCCACCTCCTCATATTTGCTAGCCTCTCCCGTGCCGTGCGTTGCCTTCTTCTCACTCCGAGAGTTGGCGTCCACCTTCGCCGGTACATCCAAATCCTTGGCATGATACGCTCTGTCATCATAAACTTACCTATCTTTCCTCAATACAGCCACCATATCTACCTATCAAGGCATTTCCATAGCCTTTCCGAGATATATTGCCATGCAACATCCATCTCTTCATGACTTGATCTTCATGTCATACATGTTCCTGCTACACTGGCAGCGGCATACATTGCATACATCATGATAGCTACATCTTCTTTATGATTTGAGTACCTTGTAACGTGTGAAAGATCTTCTATACCCTCTTGTAAATTAGAGTGTTCCCTTAAGTGAGGAAAAGATCCCAATGTGGACAAAATAAAAGATCCCAAAGAGGACAAATGAGAGTTAAATAGAAAGAGCCGTTGAGGCCACCAAAAAATAAAAAAAATAGAAAAAAGAGAAAAAGAAAAATAAAAAGAGAGAAAGGGGCAACACTACTATCCTTTGAAAGATCCACACTAGTACTCCCTCTTATCCTTGTACTCCATAGAGATGATCATTCATGCATATAGCTATGTGGGGACCTTCACACTATAGAACTTGGCTTGCATATTCCAAGGAGGAGCCTCCTCAAAAGAGCTCTAGGTCTTCATGAGCGAGCAAGTTAGATGCACCCCCACTAGTTTCATTGGAGAGCTTTGTAGATCATATGTGCATCCGTTGCATGGCAATCCCTACTCCTCACATCATATCTATCATTTGGCCTTCTCGCCTATGATTGTCCTCATTGATGTGAGCCTTTCTCACCATTTTTGAATTCCTCCTCCACCATACTTCTCTCTTTGCCATCCTAAGTGTCAACTCTCGTGCTTATGCTCATCCATTGCATGAGTGCTCAAAATATCAAAAAGGAGTGGATCACATTGACTTGTACCTGGCTAGTGGTCTGGGGACTAGTCAAGATAATATTCCAAAGAAGACCAAGTGTGAAACTTTAGTAGATTGAGTTCTCAAAAAATATTTTTTTCTCTTATTCCCTATCCCCCTTCTTGCACGTAAACACCACTTGGAGACATTAGAGTCACGGACAGCGAGAGCACTTGCACCTAATGTTCTTTTGTAACTTGTTTCAATGCTACTGTAGACTCTTGCATGTTATGACTTGAATTGAATCACATACCTTGATTGCTTTACTTTTCAAAGTTCTTATATGGTTGCTAGCATGTCACCACATAAATTATGCTTGTTATCATTTACCTATTCGAGGACGAGCAGGAATTAATCTTGGGGATGTTGATATGTACCAAACGTATCTATAATTTTTGCTTGCTCCATGCATGTTTTGTGTGATATTGCTATGATCTAGATACAATTTCATACACTTTTGATCATATTTGGACTAACCTATTAAATCAGTGCACCCCAGTGCCAGTTTCAATTTTCTGCTATTTTTCTATTCCAGGTTTCCCCCATATTAAAAGTGCTCCAAAAATTCGGGAAAAATCGGATAAAAAATCAGCGCAACGGAAGCTTCCGAAACCCCGAAGGAGGGCCGGGGGGCCACCACCAGGTGCCCAGGAGGAAACCTGACGCGGCCTAGGGCTTGGCCGCACCAGGGGGCGCCTGGACTCTTGGTGGGCCCCTTGGCTGCCCCCTTCGCCTATATATCCCCCGTGACGTGAAACTTCCGAAGACATAACCCTTTTTCGCGATCTCGCCTCTGTTCCACCGCCGCCGCGCTTCCAAGATCGGGAGCGTCAGGAGACTTCTTCCCGGCACCCTCCAGGAGGGAGGATCGACCTCCGGGAGCTCCCCCTCCACCATGGATGCTTCCCGGGTGTGCCGTGAGTAGTTTCCTTTGGACCATGGGTCCGTGATTAGTAGCTATGTGATGTTCTCCTCCCCTCTTTGTTGTTCATGGTTTAGACCTCGTGAGTTTCCCTACATGATCGAGGCACATATGTAATATTTCTGCTGTTGCTATGCTGCATTTGATGGGATCTAATGGATTATGAGATTATGATCAGATTGTGATAGAGTAATATATTTGGTTCTTATCTTTTATATTTTTTTGCTAAGTAATTCTTGCATGTTCTCCGTTGCTGTTTATTGATTTGGCCAAGTAGTAGGTAGTAACTCCAAGAGGGAACGTTATGCTCGATTGTAGGTTCATGCCCCCTGATGACACGCTTGAGTGACAGAAACATGAGTCTAGGGGATGTGATGTTGCCACAAGGGGGGAAACAACGGTGCTTGTAACCGCGGTTGCAAGGATTGTTTACTTTACGCAAAGTGATTATTAATGCAGTTGTCTGTTGCTTTGGGTTTACACTTTGGGTGGGGCTCGCAACTTAATACCAGCGAGATGATCTGAATAGATATCTCAAGGTGGATGATTAGTAGTAGATGCAGTTGGATTTCGTTCTACTTATTTTGGCGTATTGCCCATGCTTTTGAGCCTCTTCGTTTCTTTGTAGCATAGTTAGCATTGCGGTGCGTTTATTGTCAATTGCCCATCTGTAATTTGTTTAACTCGCATTGCATTTTTATCGTCTTTTGGGAGAGAGACATCACTAGTGAACATCACGGGAACCTGGTCCATATTCTCATCATTGTTTACACGCTCATTTACTTTTCTGCTTTTACTTTCAGTTGCTATCATTATCATTATCCCTTGTGTTTTGATCCTTTGTAAACAACAAGACCAGAGAGATTGACAACCTCTCTGAACTTCGTTGGGAGCAAAGTTATTTGTGTCTGTGTGCAGGTCCAGGTGAAGTCAGCAACCTTGAGTTGTGAACGGCGCCATTATTCACTTCACCACCTGTGACGCCCCCAAAATCAGACCGTGTACAGTAATCATACACGCAAGGTACAAGATCGAGATTAGGGACTCACGGTGAGATATCACAACACAACTCTACAAATAAAATAATACAAGCCAAGGGCCACGAGGGCTCGAATACAACAGCTCGAAAGCACAAACTTTGCGGAAGAAAAAGTATCTGAGTACAGACACAAGGTACACACGATCTGCCATAAGAAGGCTAGCACAAAACAACAACGATCGAAAAGGCGAGGCCTCCTGCCTGGGAACCTCCAAACTACTCCTGGTAAAATGGGAACTCGACGTCGTAGAAGGCATCGGGGATCTTCATATTGCGGTGGTCGGCATCGGGGATCTCCTGCTCCTGGACTACAACGCTCCAACGTCGACTGCAGCGGCCGATCAGGCAAAACAAAAAGGGGGAAATAAAGCAAGGGTGAGTATCTAGCATACCCGCGAGTCTTACGTCCGCTACTAAGCATTTATGCATTTGTATCAAATGGAAAGGGGAGGCTGTATATAGTGGACTGCAAGATAGAAATTAGAATAAGGATGAGAAGCTAGGCCTATCGAAGACTAGCATCTTCTGACGAGTCTTGCAGCACAAGAAGAGAACAACCAACAGTTTATATAAAGCATAAAGTAACAACGCAGCAGAAGTTGCTGCAACATTGTATAGTAATAAGTTGTAATAATTAGCAATGCCTCTGAGATCACCTCCTCAACATCCCAGCGAGGAAGAAAACCGGGAACCATATAGTTTAATAATAATAGTTTGTAGTGGTAAGATCTAGCTTTAGCATAAAGCGTCCTTTTACCGTGGACACAGCTATTCGAATAGATCAATCTTCCCTGCAGGGGTGCACTTCTGTTACACTACAACGCACGGATCTCTAGGGTGGCGGGCACCTTGTTAGGGAATGCTCCATCGAGGCTATCCGACACTCCACAACCCATCTTTCAAACTCAACAGAGAGGCCATCCGCCGGTCTAAATCCTAAGTACACGGGGCCTTGGACTCCAACCCCGACGTACTCCTGCACGGTGCGTGGCTGGCCGGTGAAGCAAAATCAAACCAAATAAGACACCACCGCGCGAGCAAATAAGACAAGACCACTTCCCGGCGCAGGCCGCGGTGCTGCTGACGTCTGAAGAGTCCTCGGACGAGACTATGAAGCAGAGGAGCCCATAACTCATTATCCCACATGTAGGCAGCGCGTACATGGCATATAGCCAACTCAAGACATCCATCGAACCATTAGTCGTTTTATTAACTTGCGGGACAACCGTTATCGTTGCCTGGACTTAACTGACCCGCGGACTACGACAACAGTCAGGACCACCAGTACATCGGTGCCTGCCCTGTGGTCCCACCAAGTCTCTGCGGTTACCAACAAGGTGAACCGACTCCTTACCTTGTCTCGCGTGTGCTCCTGGAGGAGCTCGACTTTCGTTGTTTGGCAACTCTCGCAGCCAACGATCAGGGGCCAAGCACACCGGTACACTGGTCGTACCCTCCTTGTCGTCCCTTCACAATACCACTCGCGGGCACCATTGGGTCGCCCGACTTCTTACCTTTAAGGACAACCGTTGTTCATGACCCTAGGGTGGCTATACAGAGTCAGCAACGAGTGGAGTACAAGGATTTCCCCTTGATAGATCACACTTGATGGTGGCTCGGCAGAGCCAAGGTAGGGGCCTGAGGCGGTGTCTGCATTGTACCGTACCTGTGCAGTTGTAATAAGTTGTATCCGCGTCACTCCCCTGAGTGATAATGGCCTGCTATCTAATCCTAACTAAAAATGCGCGAGGCTCACCCCTGAATAAAATATATACTAATTTATAGGTAGCATAGGATAATGGAAGGTACATCAAGGGGCGACAAAAACATGCTATGCAATTGAATAGGATTGTTACGTAGCAGCAGCAGTAACAATGCCTAGTGCAAGAAAACTACGGAAAGATAGGCGATATCTGGGGAAGATAATGGCTCTGCTTGCCTGGAAGCTCGACGGTAGGGGTACAGTCGTCGATGAAGTAGTCGATCACAGGGACATCGACAGCGGACGTCGAGACTATCGGACAATAAGAGAGGGGGAAGAAACAATAAATACACGGCAATAATAGCAATACAAATTCAAGACATGGCAAACGCAGTGTTGGCGGTGTTCTAACGCAGTGTTAAGTATTTTAGTCAGAGCAAAAAATTATCCGGCGTTGACTCATCGGTACCGGTTGATTACCGGACCGATGATCGGGAGGGGGAAGGTTCCATGTCTGCAGTGTTAGAGACATCTGACAGACATGTGTATAGTTTATCTGTGATCGTTGATCCATTCTGAGCAACTTTCATGTTCAGAACAATTTCATCCGGAAAGTTTTATCGGCTCCGGGAATTACCGGCTGGATTCACCGAAGGGGGAATGTTCCACGTTCGGTATGTTAAAGGGGTGCGGTGGGTATGCAGGTAGCGTAGTTGTAATCATAATATTTTTTTGATCAAGATTGATATATAAATTATTTTCATCGGAGTTACGGATTAAAAGATATTGATTTTCAAAGTTTTATTCAATTTAAATCATTTTCTGGATTTTCTTTTAATTATTAAATCAACATTATCCACAACCTTATCCGCAACAGTGCCACTGACAGGTGGGACCTACATGTCATACACAGAGGAATTATAAATCGTTTTATTAACTAAAATCAGTCCATGGGCCCACTGGTCACCCTCATAGTGTAATAAAAACATTTTAATTAATTTAAATAGCCACTGGACCCACATGTCATATACTGTAATAATTCTAAATTCTTATTAAATATTAATCTGACAGTGGGGTCTACCTTTCATAGACTCATTAAAGGGTTATCTCTGATTATTTTAATTCATAGATAATTAGAGGGGTCTGGGGGGCCATGTGTCATTCACTCAATTAAATCAACAAGGGCGTTATCTCTTTAATCAAATTCGTGGCTGATTAACAAGTCGGGGCCCCATGGTCAGTGGCACACATGCCACCTACCACAACCCCAGCGGTGGCCATGGCCGGCGACGAGCACGGCGAGGCCAGCCACCCTAGGGGAGCGGGGTGCGGCGACCGACGACAAGGAGCGGCGAGGGCGCGGGCGCGGCCCAGGCGTGCGCGGCGAGGGGGGCGTGACCAGGGGGCCATGCGCAGGCACGGCGACGCCGGCTTGTCCTGCGACCATGGTGTGGCCCGGCCATGGCGGAAGCCAGCAAGGCGAGCGGGCTGTGGTGGGGGCTGTGGTCGTGCGAGGGTGATGCACACGCTGCGGAGGCATGGACAGGGGCTGGAGGGAACGCGACCATGGTTGGTTGGGCACGCACGCGGGCGCGGCCACGCAGTGGTGAGCGCGTGAGCTCTGCTACGGCAACAACGAGCACAAAACGCGAAGGGAATCGAGGGGATTTGAAGAGGAGCTCACTGGGAAGCTCATGGACATGCTCGGCGACGCCGGGATGCGCTGGTGGTGGAGATCGACGGCGAGGCCGTGGCGAGTCATCGGGGGAAAGCGATACGGGCGGCGGCTCGAGGGTTCTCCGGGCTTGTTTGACGTGGTAGGTGATGGAGACGACCACGGCGGTCCTCCTGGACAAGCTCTTGTGGCGCGGGGGCGCTCCGGTGCGCGACTACGACGATGGCGCGGCGACGTGGAGCACTGGGCCGAGGAGAATGGCGTGAGGGAGGGGAGAGGGGAAGAGAGCAGCGGGGTGGCGGCTAGGGTTTCCGGGGGCAGGGGCATGGGGTTCTCGGGATCTTATCCTTAGCGTGGCGTCGATGGATGCTCGACAGCGAGCGACAGCCGTGACCAAGGCGGGCGGATGGTTGACACGCACTGGAGGAGATGGGGGGTGAACATGGGAGGAAGGAGAGAGGAAGGGGCGGCTGCGCCGGGGTGGGCCGGTCCAGTGGGGAGGGGAGGGGGGCTTGCCCCTGGCGTAGGATATGTTTTCTATTTTTTTGTATTTTATTTGGTCTCCATTTGATTTTTGTAAAATGTAAAACAAGCACCAATATTAGAGCAACATATTATATAGTGCTACAAAAAGTTAGAGCTCTAAATAAAATCATTTAGTATTTTATTTAAATAATAACTTATTAAATTAGACTGATTGAGGTACCGTTTGAATTGTTTATTATTTTTAATCAAAGTAATAAATGCCCAAAGTTAGTTTAACATGGCCCACTTATTTTTAGTTATTTAACAAAATTGGTTGCACAATTTTTGGACAAAGTTTTATTTATCACATTGTTTTTATTATTATAAAAGGGGCATTTTGAATTTGAATTGATCCAAAATGATCATGGGTGATCAAAGCAAGATTTAGGAACAATAATTGTTGATTAGCAAGGGTGATCACTGTTCATGATACTGAGGGTGTTACACCACCTACTTATCATCTCCGAAGTCCTACTGGTCGATACTCAACCTCGGTATCTTCACCGAGGGAAACTTGCCGCTACGCTGCATCTCACCTTCCACTTGGGGTAATCAACGAAGGGCGAGAAGCAATTATCATCTCTCGCGTATCAGTCAGTTGCGTCGGAAACCTTCCCGCAAACGTTGTTGATGTAGTCGAATGAATTTCATAGACCCCTGGCTGTGTTAGCACCCTGTCGGGTGGAGTGCCACACGTGTAGCACCTCGTAGTACTCGCACACATACGGAACTCGATGACGACCTCCGATCTCCGATCCAGCGAAGGTGGCAGAAGTAGACCTCCGGAACCGGAGTTTCAACAACACGACAACATCTGTTTGGTGGAGAAGTCTCAATCCCACTACAGGCTCCAAGCAAGGGAAGCCCACCGCGGAAGAGACGAGGGAGTGTAGAAGACCGGAAAAAATCGATCTCAATTCGGGATTATATTTATTTCTCCACGAATTTCTGTGCATTAAATTAGTCCACCCACCACATCTATATATAGGGGGAGGGGAGGGAGTTAACCCCCCGTCCCTTAGCAATGTGGGACTCAATTCCCGTGCCAAGGGGGGTGGCCCTCCAAGGAGGGGAGGGGGCGCACCCCCACATAGGCCCTAGGGCCCATGGCGCCTCCCCCTTCCTTTTCCTTTTTTTGTTTTCCTTTTCCATTTTATTCCCCTATTGGGCTTATTTCATAAATAAGGTCCACCAATCGAATACACGCATTAGTCCGAAGAACTCATGCACTTAGTATCGGTAACTCTATATCTAATCAGGAGGTTCACAAAGAGAAGAGTACCCCGAGGAGGAGTGTATGGGGGTTTGGTTATCATTGCGCATCCTCGACCCATGTTATGTGAGGGTACTCTATATATTCCAACCCCTCCAGCGGTTAGCGATTGATACATCCCAAACGTATCTATAATTTATGCTTGCTCCTTTCATGTTTTGGGTGATATTGCTATGCTTTTGATACACTTCCATAAACTTTTGATCATAATTGGACTAACCTATTAACTCCAAGTTAGGTATGTGCTAGGGTAAGCTTAGACCTTTGCATCATGTTAAAATTTTCAAAAGAAATCAAAATGGGAGCATGGATTAATTCAAAAGGCCAGATAAAAAGTTTCTCCAAAAATTCCTTTTGTATTTTTGAAAAGTCCTATAAATGAGTGTGATCACATATCAAGTGATGTGGGAACCACCCCATACTCATGGATTTTTCAAATATTCAAACAGGAGCATGGATTAATTAAAAAACCCCTATTTGATTTAAAGTTCAAATAATTTGAATTTTAAAAAGTGACAAACTTTATAAGTGGCTAGTCTAATATAATATGAGGCCATATAAAAAGTTTCAGCATTTTTAAAAATGCCTAGATATTTAATTTAGCATGGCCAACATATTACAGAAAAGAAAACAGAAAAGAAAAGGGCAAAAGGCTTACCTCACTTCTGGCCCAACTCATCCCCCAGCCGGCCCAAGCCCACATCCAGTTTTGGCGTCTTCTTCCCCGCGCCCACAAGCTGCTAGCTGTTTTGCATGCAGACGCCGCCGCCGCCCCCTTGCCACGTCCTGCTCGTCGTGGACGGCCCCGAGCCCTCTAGACGCGCCACGGAGACACCCTGCACCTCCCTAGTCACTCTCCCCCTCTCGCCGCTGCCTCTCTCGCGCTCTACGCGTTTTCCCCAATTCATCCGAGCGCCGCCGGGGTTCATCGCCGTGAGAAACCGCGGCCAACGTCGACAAGAATGCCAGCCACCATGTCCCTCGTGCGAAGCGTCGTCGTCTTCGTCGATTTGGAGAAGATGGCGCCCTAATTTGAACCGAAGCAGTCGCAGACGTCGCCATTGTCCCGCCGAAGCCGCCGCGCGTCTTCTTCAATTACGGCCACTCTGAAGCTCCTCCGACCGCGCCACCGTCTCCTTTGAGTTCACGGTGAGCTCCCAGTTCGCTCGAGCTACTCCGTGGTTTCCCTCCCGCTCTCTGTCGCTGTTCGCCATGAAAGCCGAGGAGCACCGCCGCCATGAACGACGTCGAGGAGGCTCCAGTGCTCCTCCGTCTCATCCGCGACGTCCGTTGCATTCCTAGTGCTCCCAGGGTTACGTAGCACTAGCTCAAGCCCAAGCTCTCCCCTCACAGCCACCTCTCCGTCGAGCCCGTGGTTCCGGCCGCCGCCACCTTTGAAGACGCCGTCGTCCTGGTCACCCCCGAGGCCGCCCGAGTGCACCAGACAACGTGCGAGAGAACGGGCTACGATCCCGTGGTCTCAGCGCATCGAATGATGCACGGGAGCAGCGGATCCGAGCAACGCCGCCACATATTTGGTCTCCGGCGACCTCCCGCCAGTGAGCCCACGTGTCCGGCGGGGTTAACCCCTAATTAGCCCAGCCCTAGGCCACTGACATGTGGGCCCATGATGTTAATTAACCCTGGGTTAATTTTAAACAGAGGTCATTTAAGCCCTTTGCACTGACAAACCGGACCCACCAGTCAGCCCCCCCCTGATGTCACAATGACATCATGCTGACGCAGTAAAACTTTTAAATCAATTTATATAATTCCAGAAAAATAGCCAAACTTCAATAAATCATAGAAAATTCATTTCAAATCCAAATTGGACAAATAATATGTCTAAAATTATCAGAAAAATACAAGAATTATGAATATGCAAATTGTTTTCATGTTTGACCATTTTAAAATGGGTGAACAGTAGCAAACATGCATATGGATCCTTTTCAAATTCAAATTTGGAGTGATTTTGCAAATGATTTTGCAACACCCTTAATTCCAATGGATTCACCCACACATCAGAGACATTACTTCAACTATACCACATCACTTCATGATCAACAATTTCAGATGAACTTTCATGCATTCAAATGCATTTGAAATTCATCGATAAGTCAAATGGAGTTTGAATTTGCAATTCAATTGCAATATACTCCTTTTAAATGGAATGCTCAACACATCAGTACCATGAACATCACCATTTCAATCTTATTCATGTGATTGTGCATTGTACATTATGTTGATCCTATGATTGTCATGTTGCTGATAGAACTGGAGCCGGAGCTTGAGATCACCCCCTTCGTTGAAGACCCCGTGACTGAACCTCGTCAGCAAGGCAAGCAAACCCCCATTGATCATGTCTATAAAATCCCACTTCCCTCTCATGTCTCGCTTATGCATTGTTTAGGATGATCACCATGATAACGTTTCTACCGCATAGTTGAACCCATATCATTTGCATGACCTATCATCTGTCACAGTAGTAAGCAAACCACAATCCTAGAAGATGTAGGAGTTGGTTGATATCATGTGGCCACTGCAACTGTTACTGCTTATTGCATGCTTAGTGGTACAATGAGGTTGCTTTTGATGTGAGTCGGGATGATGGTAAACATGGTGTTGATGAAAGTAAAATGTGTTGGTGAATCTACCCTAATACAAGGTGAACGATGAGAGGCTGTGTAGGAGTACACAGTGGGTTGTCTCGTTGAACACCGCCCTAAGCCCGAGTTCTTGTGTGGTGATCCAAGACAAAGAGTACTACCACGTGTTGGGCACATGGACCCCCGTTCAACCTACTAACTCACCCCTTCTTAGTTCAATGAGTCGCATTAGTTCGGAGTTCTGATAGGTCTGTGGCATGGTCTGCGAAGTGGAAGAACGGCTATTCAGACCGGCTTGGGACCCTGCACACATCTTCTGGGACCACATCGGTAAACCGGCCGGGTTCACGATGTGGATTCCAGCCCAGATAGGGATCTCCATTGAATTTGAGTTGGCTGTGAGGTAAAAGTTGTGGGAATTATCCTCGCCGGCACCTCTTGAACGGTGTCGAGTACAAAGGCGGTAACTGATAGTTTCATGTGTGTAGCAGTACACCCCTGCAGGGTTAATAAACTATTCGAATCGCCGCGTCCGCGATAAGGGACTACTTGGAGAGTTGTGCTCGATTATTAGACAACTTGAACTGGATACTTCTAAAACTCGCAAGATAAGCGTGAGTGCTATGGTGTGCTCCTCGTGGGGAAGTCGAGGAAGTAATCATAGTGGTGTAATTGGTTGAAGAGATGTAGTGGACTCGTGTATGCTTCTTACCTCAAGTCTGGTACTCGTAGTTCAGGACTAGCCAAGTCAAAGCTGGCACTTCTGCAAGTGAAACCCCACCTCCCTTTACCTTGATACATGTGCATGAGTAGTATAGCTCCTATGTAAGTCTTGCTAAGTACGACTTTGTACTCACGTTTGCTTATTCTATGTTTTAGATAAACCCACCGACCCCGATGGTGGCTTCTACCCGAAGCTCGAAGATTGAAGACTCAGACCAAGACCAAGCTAGTGTAGTCCCAGTCAGACGACTGGTTCCCTCGTGGAAGGGCTTGTTTATAGAGAAGGCTTCTCTAAGCCGTTTGTTAAACTTGTCTGTACTCAGACCTACTTTGCTTCCGCTTGTCTGTTGTAATGTTGGATCACATTCTTGTGATCTCTGTGTGCACTCTGTAAGAGTTATTAATAAAGATGTATACTTTGTAGAGAATTGCAATGATACCTGCTGTTCATACAAGGCATGTGTGCTGCGTGTATGTTTATAACATGCATGTCTTTGTATGGGTTTTCGAGACCTTACTTGTGATCTGGCTGGCGGTCTTTTATACACCAAGTGGCCCTTAGATGTGCGCAGCTTGGGGCATCGCGATGCGATTGTTCGAGACTCTGTCTCGTGCACACTTTGATGTATGATCGAGCCCGCCCTAGACCCCGACTAAGTGATCGGGCTGGAGTAAGTCTATGTAAGGGTTATAATACAATCGATAGTATGGTTGAGGCGACTTGTCTATGAGTATGGGAGTTCACCACCCAAATCAATTAGACTTGTGTACGGACGATGAGGACCCATCTCAGTGGATCATCCGGCCTGAATGGGATGCCCCTCACGTTCGATGCTTTCCGAGAATGTTCTGTGCTTGGCCTTGTCTGCTTAGACAAGTGGGTATGGTTCTCGGCTCTCCATATGATTGTGTTGTAGCGAGGCTTGCATACGCTAACCCCGGGTCCCGACAGACTTGGTATCAGAGCAGGACTGACTGTAGGATTATCAGCCTTGGACAAAGTCGAGTCTAGCTTGCTATAGTTATATAGTTACTCTGGGTATATAAGGGAACAACGTAAGGCTTCTTTTTCTCCTTACCCTTATCGTTCTGAGTTCTGAGTCACCCTCATCTTATTCTACGGGAAGATAGGACTAGGCTCATCTATGTCTTACTAGAACATCTCGTTGATTGCCTCCTTATAGCCGTAGGATTGTTGTGGATGTCCAGAGTCTTCGTGTTTTGAGTTCCTTGAAGAAGTTCTGTCCAATTCTTCGAGGTTGTTTCATTTTCCATCCCAGTGTAGTCGTTATGCTGCCGGATTTGTTCCGTGTTTCTTTGAATCATTGCCTTTGCATTATAGTCTTCTCCTTCTGAAATCATATCCTTTTTATCCTTGCCTCCATCGTACAACCTGTTCTGATTGTTGATTTTTATCACACAGGATGTCAGGTGGAACTCGTAGTGCTGTTCTTCGGAATCGAGACCGTGATCGGAATCGAAATGATGATGAACCTCCAGCACCGCCTTCTGCGGCGGAAATCATGATGGAAGCTGAGCGGAATAGACGTGATCAACCACGCCTTCTGGAGCTCATCGAGCAGAATACCGCCCACCATCGTAATGTGGTGGTCAGCATTCAGGACTTCATCCTCCTCAAGCCACTGGTATTCCGATGTTCTTCTGAACCCCTCGAAGCTGATGATTGGCTCCGTTCCATCGAGCGTAATCTTGACACTGCACATGTTGCTCCCGATGACCAAGTTGTTTTCGCGGTATACTTCTTGGAAGGTGCTGCTCTTTAGTGGTGGGAAAACTATGTTGCAATGCAGCCAGATGGTCACGTAGTGACTTGGCAAGAGTTCTGTGTTGCCTTTCGAGGGTACCACATTCTGGATGAGTTGATGGAGCGCAAGAAGGAAGAGTTCTGCAATCTGAATCAAGGAGAGATGTCCATTCATGAGTATGTGAGGGAATTCAACCGTCTTGCTCGTTATGCCCAAGATGAGATCACCACCGATGCCAGAAAGCAGGCAAAGTTCCGTAAGGGACTTAGCCCCATCCTTCGTCATGATCTCAACCTCCTTGAGTTTGCCACCTTTGAGGATTTAGTCAACAGATCCTTCAGAGCTGAGCATGGAAATGAAGTTTTCGAGAAGTCTCGCAAGCATGCTCTTGAGCTTGCCCCTTCTTCCAGTTCACGCCCTCCGAAGCGCATGATCTGGATTCCTAACAGTTTGTTTCCCCAAAACAACCCGCCGAGGCCATCCCTTGTGCCGCCTCGCCCACCAGCTCCACCAAACAACCCAGCTCCCCGCACTATCTTTGGAGCCTGCTTTAGATGTGGCCAGCCTGGTCACTATTCTCGTGAGTGCCCCATCAGTCAGAATGCTCCACCCCATGCCAAAGGAAACCCCACTGTTCGTGCCAAACCACCCCCGAAGGTTCCCACCTCTAAGCCTTTCACTTCCACAAATCTTGGACGTGTGAACCAAATCTCTGTTGAGGAAACTGATAGTACTTCTGACGTCATTCTTGGTACGCTCCCAGTCAATTCCCACTTCTGTTCTGTTCGACCCAGGAGCATCTCACTCATTCATGTCGGAGAGTTATGCACTTCGGCATGATGTATCCTTTGAAGAAATGTTCACCCCTATGATCATCCAAACTCCTGGTTCCAAATGGCAAACTAATAGAGTAAGCCATGGCAATCAAATTGCAATTGAGGGTTTAGTATTCCTTGCTTCACTCATAGCCCTCAAGTCTTCAGACATTGATGTCATCCTTGGTATGGATTGGTTATCAAGACAACATGCTTTTCTTGATTGTAAAGCCAAGTCCGTTAGACTTACACATCCTTCAGGCCAGACAATAGCTTACTCCTCACCAAGAACAAGAACCCAGGTGCATTCTTTGAATGTGCTTCCCCTTCCCGACCTTGAAGATGTTCCGGTGGTTCGTGACTTCCCGGATGTCTTTCCTGAAGAGCTGCCAGGAATGCCTCCTGGCAGATGCGTAGAGTTCATAGTGGATCTTGCCCCAGGAACCGCACCAATTTCCAGACGCCCATACAAAATGGCCCCACGTGAGTTAGCTGAGCTTAAAACCCAACTGGAGGCTTTGTTGGAAAAAGACTTCATCCGCCCTAGCTCATCGCCATGGGGTTGCCCCATTCTGTTCGTAACGAAGAAAGATGGAACAGAAAGGATGTGCGTAGTCTATCGCCCGCTAAATTTAGCGACGATAAAGAACAAGTACCCACTGCCCAGGATCAATGATCTTTATGATCAACTTGCTGGATCCTCTGTCTTCTCCAAGATGGATTTGGGATTAGGTTATCATCAAATCAAGATCCGAAACGAGGACATTCCCAAAATGGCTTTTACTACTCGTTATGGTCTTTACGAGTACAGTGTCATGTCCTTTGGTTTAACCAATGCCCCCGCCACTTTCTCACGCATGATGAATTCGATCTTCATGGAGTACCTAGATAAATTTTTTGTGGTTTATCTTGATGACATTCTCATCTACTCGAAGAACGAAGAAGAACATGCCGAACACCTAAGGCTGGTATTGATGAAACTTAGAGAGCATCGCCTGTATGCTAAATTCTCCAAGTGTGAATTTTGGCTACCAGAAGTGACCTACTTAGGCCACGTGATTTCTGAAAAAGGCATTGCTGTGAATCCCGAGAGAGTTCAGGCCGTCCTTGACTGGACTCCACCTGAATCGGTTAAGCAAGTTAGGAGTTTTCTTGGCCTAGCCAGCTATTGCCGTCGCTTCATCGAGAACTTTTCTAAAGTTGCAAAGCCTCTTACTGAACTCCTCCAGAAAGATAAGAAATTCCTATGGACTCCCAAGTGCGAGGGAAGCTTTCAAGAGCTAAAAAGAAGATTGACTTCTGCACCCGTACTTGCGCCTCCAGACACCAACAAGGATTTCAAGATCTATTGTGACGCATCACGGCAAGGGTTAGGATGCATACTTCTGCAAGATCGAAATGTGGTAGCTTATGCTTCACGCCAGTTGCGGACACATGAAGAAAACTATCCTACCCACGATCTTGAACTCACTGCCGTAGTTCATGCCCTAACAACTTGGTGACATTACCTCCTTGGTAATCGTTGTGAGATCTATTCCGACCACCAAAGCCTCAAATACATATTCACCCAGCCAGATCTTAACCTCACGCAAAGACGCTGGATTGAGTTGATAAAAGATTATGACTTAGGAATTTCTTACACCCCAGGCAAAGCCAATGTCATGGCTGATGCACTAAGTCGTAAGTCGTATTATAACAACCTCATGTTAAAACAGTATCAACCACTTCTTCATGAGGAATTTCAAAAACTCAATCTCGAGATTGTTCCTCATGGCTATCTTTCTACCTTGGTGGCGAAACCAACCATTGAGGATAAAATCATAGCCGCCCAGAAACGTGATAGTGGTATTCGAGAGATCAAGAAGAACATTGCTAGCGGAGTTGCTAAATGTTTCTCCATAAATGATCAAGGTGTTGTTTTCTTTGGCACTCGATTGGTTGTACCACGAAAACACAATCTTAGGAGGCTAATCCTCAAAGAAGCTCATGACACTCCCCTCTCAATTCATCCTGGTAGCACAAAGATGTACCGAGACCTACGCCAGAAATTTTTGTGGACTAGGATGAAGAGAGAAATTGCTAAGTTCATTGCCGAATGTGATGTTTGTCGTCGCATTAAGACCGAACACCAAAGACCTGCTGGCACTCTTCAACCTTTGCCTATTCCAGAGTGGAAATGGGACAAAGTCGATATGGACTTCATCACCGGCTTTCCAAAAACCCAGAAAGGAAACGATGCCATCTTCGTTGTCATAGATAGGCTTTCCAAAGTTGCTCACTTCCTTCCAGTTCGCGAGTCTATAACTGCTAGCCAGTTAGCGGACTTGTACGTCTCTAGAATTGTATCCCTTCACGGTGTTCCTTTGGAAATCAATTCTGATCGTGGTAGCCTTTTCACCTCTAGATTTTGGAGAAGCTTCCAACATGCTATGGGAACTCATCTCTTCTTTAGTACGGCTTTCCATCCTCAGTCTAGCGGTCAAGTCGAAAGGGTTAACCAAATTCTTGCAGACATGCTCAGAGCTTGTGTTATCTCATTCGGAAAGAATTGGGAGAATTCTCTTCCATTCGCCGAATTTTCTTATAACAATAGTTTTCAATCTAGTCTGAACATGGCTCCTTTTGAACTCCTTTATGGATGACGATGTCGAACACCACTAAACTGGTCAGAAACCGGTGAAAGACAATTCTTTGGACCGGAAATGATCAAGGAAGCAGAAGAGCAAGTTCGCATTGTTCGTGATCAATTGAAAGCAGCTGAGTCTCGTCAGAAAAGCTACTATGATCGTCATCATAGGAAAGAGAGCTACAATCTGGATGAGAAGGCTTACCTTCGAGTTACTCCTCTGAAGGGAACGCAACGATTCGGTATCAAAGGCAAATTGGCCCCACGTTACATCGGACCTTTCCGCATTCTTGCTAAACATGGAGAAGTTGCCTACCAACTTGAACTACCCCCGCACCTTTCCCGAGTACATGATGTATTCCATGTGTCACAACTCAGGCGTTGCTTCAAGGACCCCATCCGCGAAGTAGACCATGAAACGCTTGATCTCCAAGATGACCTTTCTTATCGAGAATACCCTGTTCGTGTTCTTGATTCAGCAGAGCGTGTCACTCGCCGAAAGAAGATCAAGTTTCTGAAAGTTCAGTGGTCACACCACTCCGAGAAAGAAGCCACGTGGGAAAGAGAAGACCGTCTCAGTGCCGAGTACCCCTCCTTCCTCCCGCAGACTTCTGAATCTCTGGACGAGATTCTTTTGAGTGGGGGCGAGTTGTCACAGCCCCAAGTTAGGTATGTGCTAGGGTAAGCTTAGACCTTTGCATCATGTTAAAATTTTCAAAAGAAATCAAAATGGGAGAGAGAACACCCCCCAGATGAATTAATTCAAAAGGCCAGATAAAAAGTTTCTCCAAAAATTCCTTTTGTATTTTTGAAAAGTCCTATAAATGAGTGTGATCACATATCAAGTGATGTGGGAACCACCCCATACTCATGGATATTTCAAATATTCAAACATGAGCATGGATTAATTAAAAAACCCCTATTTGATTTAAAGTTCAAATAATTTGAATTTTAAGAAGTGCCAAACTTTATAAGTGGCTAGTCTAATATAATATGAGGCCATATAAAAAGTTTCAGCATTTTTAAAAATGCCTAGATATTTAATTTAGCATGGCCAACATATTACAGAAAAGAAAACAGAAAAGAAAAGGGAAAAAGGCTTACCTGACTTCTGGCCCAACTCATCCCCCAGCCGGCCCAAGCCCACATCTAGTTTTGGCGTCTTCTTCCCCGCGCCCACAAGCTGCTCGATGTTTTGCATGCAGACGCCGCCGCCGCCCCCTTGCCACGTCCTCCTCGCCGTGGACAGCCCCGAGCCCTCTAGACGCGCCACGGAGACACCCTGCACCTCCCTGGTCACTCTCCCCCTCTCGCCGCTGCCTCTCTCGCGCTCTACGCGTTTCCCCAATTCATCCGAGCGCCGCCGGGGTTCATTGCCGTGAGAAACCGCGGCCAACGTCGACAAGAAGGCCAGCCACCATGTCCCTCGTGCGAAGCGTCGTCGTCTTCGTCGATTTGGAGAAGCTGGCGCCCTAATTTGAACGGAAGCAGTCGCAGACGTCGCCATCGTCCCGCCGGAGCCGCCGCGCGTCTTCTTCAATTCCGGCCACTGTGAAGCTCCTCCGACCGCGCCACCGTCTCCTTTGAGTTCACGGTGAGCTCCCAGTTCGCTCGAGCTACTCCGTGGTTTCCCTCCCGCTCTCTGTCGCTGTTCGCCATGAAAGCCGAGGAGCACCGCCGCCATGAACGACGTCGAGGAGGCTCCAGTGCTCCTCTGTCTCGTCCGCGACGTCCGTTTCATTCCTAGTGCTCCCAGGGTTACGTAGCACTAGCTCAAGCCCAAGCTCTCCCCTCACAGCCACCTCTCCATCGAGCCCGTGGTTCCGGCCACCGCCACCTTTGAAGACGCCGTCGTCCTGGTCACCCCCGAGGCCGCCCGCGTGCACCAGACGACGCGCGAGAACACGGGCTACGTTCCGGTGGTCTCAGCGCATCGAATGATGCACGGGAGCAGCGGATCCGAGCAACGCCGCCGCGTATTTGGTCGCCGGCGACCTCCCACCGGTGAGCCCACGTGTCCGGCGGGGTTAACCCCTAATTAGCCCAGCCCTGGGCCACTGACATGTGGGCCCAGGATGTTAATTAACCCTAGGTTAATTTTAAACAGAGGTCATTTAAGCCCTGTGACACTGACAAACCGGACCCACCAGTCAGCCCCCCCTGATGTCACAATGATATCATGCTGACGCAGTAAAACTTTTAAATCAATTTATATAATTCCAGAAATTCCAGAAAAATAGCCAAACTTCAATAAATCATAGAAAATTCATTTCAACTCCAAATTGGACAAATAATATGTCTAAAATTATCAGAAAAATACAAGGATTATGAATATGCAAATTGTTTTCAGGTTTGACCATTATAAAATGGGTGAACAGTAGCAAACATGCATATGGATCCGTTTCAAATTCATATTTGGAGTGATTTTGCAAATGATTTTGCAACACCCTTAATTCCAATGGATTCACCCACACATCAGAGACATTACTTCAAATATACCACATCACTTCATGATCAACAATTTCAAATGAACTTTCATGCATTCAAATGCATTTGAAATTCATCGATAAATCAAATGGAGTTTGAATTTGCAATTCAATTGCAATATACTCCTTTTAAATGGAATGCTCAACACATCAATACCATGAACATCACCATTTCAATATTATTCATGTGATTGTGCATTGTACATTATGTTGATCCTATGATTGTCATGTTGCTGATAGAAGTGGAGCCGGAGCTCGAGATCACCCCCTTCGTTGAAGACCCCGTGACTGAACCTCGTCAGCAAGGCAAGCAAACCCCCATTGATCATGTCTATAAAATCCCACTTCCCTCTCATGTCTCGCTTATGCATTGTTTAGGATGATCACCATGATAACGTTTCTACCGCATAGTTGAACCCATATCCTTTGCATGACCTATCATCTTGTCACAGTAGTAAGCAAACCACAATCCTAGCAGATGTAGGAGTTGGTTGATATCATGTGGACACTGCAACTGTTACTGCTTATTGCATGCTTAGTGGTACAATGAGGTTGCTTTTGATGTGAGTCGGGATGATGGTAAACATGGTGTTGATGAAAGTGAAATGTGTTGGTGAATCTACCCTAATACAAGGTGAACGATGAGAGGCTGTGTAGGAGTACACAGTGGGTTGTCTCGTTGAACACCGCCCTAAGCCCGAGTTCTTGTGTGGTGATCCAAGACGAAGAGTACTACCAAATGTTGGGCACATGGACCCCCGCTCAACCTACTAACTCACCCCTTCTCAGTTCAATGAGTCGCATTAGTTCGGAGTTCTGGTAGGTCTGTGGCAGGGTCTGCGAAGTGGAAGAACGGCTATTCAGACCGGCTTGGGACCCTGCACACATCTTCTGGGACCACATCGGTAAACCGGCCGGGTTCACGATGTGGATTCCAGCCCAGATAGGCGTCTCCATTGAATTTGAGTTGGCTGTGAGGTAAAAGTTGTGGGAATTATCCTCGCCAGCACCTCTTGAATGGTGTCGAGTACAAAGGCGGTAACTGATAGTTTCATGTGTGTAGCAGTACACCCCTGCAGGGTTAATAAACTATTCGAATCGCCGCGTCCGCGATAAGGGACTACTTGGAGAGCTGTGCTCGATTATTAGACAACTTGAACTGGATACTTCTAAAACTCGCAAGATAAGCGTGAGTGCTATGGTGTGCTCCTCGTGGGGAAGTCGAGGAAGTAATCATAGTGGTGTAATTGGTTGAAGAGATGTAGTGGACTCGTGTATGCTTCTTACCTCAAGTCTGGTACTCGTAGTTCAGGACTAGCCAAGTCAAAGCTGGCACTTCTGCAAGTGAAACCCCACCTCCCTTTACCTTGATACATGTGCATGAGTAGTATAGCTCCTATGTAAGTCTTGTTGAGTACGACTTTGTACTCACGTTTGCTTATTCTATGTTTTAGATAAACCCACCGACCCCGATGGTGGCTTCTACCCGATGTTCGAAGATTGAAGACTCAGACCAAGACCAAGCTAGTGTAGTCCCAGTCAGACAACTGGTTCCCTCGTGGAAGGGCTTGTTTATAGAGATGGCTTCTCTAAGCCATTTGTTAAACTTGTCTGTACTCAGACCTACTTTGCTTCCGCTTGTCTGTTGTAATGTTGGATCACATGCTTGTGATCTCTGTGTGCACTCTGTAAGAGTTATTAATAAAGATGTATACTTTGTAGAGAATTGCAATGATACCTGCTGTTCATACAAGGCATGTGTGCTGCGTGTATGTTTATAACATGCATGTCTTTGTATGGGTTTTCGAGACCTTAGTTGTGATCTGGTTGGCGGTCTTTTATACACCAAGTGGCCCTTAGATGTGCGCAGCTTGGGGCATCGCGATGCGATTGTTCGAGACTCTGTCTCGTGCACACTTTGATGTATGATCGAGCCCGCCCTAGACCCCGACTAAGTGATCGGGCTGGAGTAAGTCTATGTAAGGGTTATAATACAATCGATAGTATGGTTGAGGCGACTTGTCTATGAGTATGGGAGTTCACCACCCATATCAATTAGACTTGTGTGCGGATGATGAGGACCCATCTCAGTGGATCATCCGGCCTGAATGGGATGCCCCTCACGTTCGATGCTTTCCGAGAACGTTCTGTGCTTGGCCTTGTCTGCTTAGACAAGTGGGTACGGTTCTCGGCTCTCCATATGATTGTGTTGTAGCGAGGCTTGCATACGCTAACCCCGGGTCCCGACAAGCACCCTGCCGGAGGGAGGATTGACCTCCGGGAGCTTCTCCACCACCATGGATGCTTCCCGGATGATCTATGAGTAGTCCACATTGGACTATGGGTCCATGATCAGTAGCTATGTGATGTTCTATACCCCTCTTAGTTCTTCATGGATTAGACCATGTGAGCTGCCCTACATGATCAAGGAACATATGTAATTCTTTCTGATGTTGTTATGTTGAGTTTCCTGGGATCTGATGGATTATGAGACTATGTTCAGATTGTGATGAGTAATATATTTGGTTCTTCTCTTTTATATTTTTGTTCTTGAGTAATTCTTGCATGTTCTTTGTTGATGTTTATTTCTTTGGCCAAGTAGTAGGTAGTGACTCCAAGAGGGAGCGTTATGCATGATTGTGGGTTCATGCCCCCTGATGACTAGCTTGAGTTACAGAAACATGATTCTAGGGGATGTGTTGTTGTCGCAAGGGGGAAAACCACGGTGCTTGTAACTGCGGTTGCAAGGATTGTTTACTTTACGCACAGTTATTTTAATGTGGTTGTCTGTTGCTTTGGGTTTACACTTTGGGTGGGAGTCATAACTTAATACCAACGAGATGTTCTGGATAGATATCTCAAGGTGGATGATTAGTAGTAGACGCAGATGGATTTCGGTCTACTTATGTTGGCGTACTGCCCATGCTTTTGAGTCTCTTCCTTTCTTTTGTAGCATATTTAGCATCGCGGTGCATTTTTAATCCTGTCAATTGCCCAGCTGTAATTTGTTTACCTTGCATAGTTGTTTATCGTCTTTTGCGAGAGAGACATCACTAGTGAACATCATGGGACCCCGGTCCAAATTTCCACCACTGTTTACACCCTCAATTTACTTCTTGTTTTACTGTCTAGTTGCAATTATCACTACTATTATATCTTGCATTGATCCTTTGTAAACGACAAGGACGGAGAGATTGACAACCTCTCTTAACTTCGTTGGGAGAAAATTTATTTGTTGTGTGTGCAGGTCTAGGTAAAGTAAGCAGCCTCGGTTGTGAACGAAGGCATTGTTCACTTTTCCACCTACTTGTCGTTGTTGGAGTCCTACCGGATTGACTCTCAACCGTGGTATCTTTGCCCAGGGAAATTTTCCGCTACGCTACATCTCACCTTCCACTTGGGGTAACCAACGAAGGGCGAGAAGACATTATCATCTCTCGCGCATCAAGAAAATTTATGGCACCGTTCACGGGGACTCCAATCTTCAAGATAGGGGAGTTGCACACTATCTTTTATCTTTGCTTTTTAGTCTTGTTAGTTTACATTTGAATTTTTATCTTTGTGTCGTTTATCAAAAATAAAAAATAAAAATTGCTTATCATGTTTGCTGCTACTATGGTACCACTGAAAACACTAAGTTGTATGACTTCACTAGTCACAAGAACAATGATTTTATCTGCACTCCTATTGCTACACCTCCTACTTCAACAACCTCTTATGAAATTAAACCTGCTTTGCTGAACCTTGTTATGAGAGATCAATTCTCCGGTGTTGGAGATGATGCTGCTTTACACTTAAATAATTTTGTTGAGCTTTGTGATATGCAAAAGTATAAATAACTAGAAGGTGATATTGTTGAGCTTAAGCTTTTTCCTTTCTCCTTGAGGGAAGGAGCTAAAATTTGGTTTCAATCCTTGCATAGGAATAGCATAGATTCTTGGCATAAGTGCAAGGATTCTTTTATTGGGAAGTATTACCCACCTGCTAAAATTATCCAATTGAGGAGTAATATAATGAATTTAAACAATTGGATAATGAACATGTTGCCCAAGATTGGGAACGTATGAAATCTCTTGTTAATAAATGCCCTACACATGGTCTGACTACTTGGATGGTTATCCAGACTTTTTATGCAGGCTTGAACTTTACCTCGCGGAACCTGTTAGATTCGGCCGCGGGAGGAACCTTTATGTCAACAACACTTGGTGCTGCCACAAAATTACTAGATGAGATGATGATCAACTATTCCCAATGGCACACCGAACGAGCTCCAACAGGTAGGAAGGTAAACTCTATCGAGGAGATTTCCTCCCTAAATGAAAAGGTTGACTTGATTATGTCTTTACTTACCAAGCAAGCTCCTATTGATCCGCATGATGTTCCTTTAAATTCCTTGGTTTCTCAAGAACAAGTAGATGTGAACTTTATCTCTAGAAACAACTTCAACCCTAGACCGTTCCCATCCAACAACTATGGGAACAACAACAATAACTCCTATGGTCAAACCTATAAGGAAAGAGATTTACCTAGCTATGAGAAACTGGTAGAGATAGAGAAGGCCACTAAGAATTATATGCACACACAGTTTGAACAAAACAAAGCCTTCTCCAGACAATTAGGTGAGCACATTTCTATTTTGCAAAACATTGGCAAACAACTTGAGAGCCTGAATAGTGAGATTTCTAATCTCCAAACTAGACTTACCACCACTGAAACCTATGTTTCAAACATGTCTCATACCCAAGCTACTTTGATAAACTAGATGGCATCCAAACCCGAAGTTATCCCCATGGAAGAAGATAGAATTGAGAGCCTTCCTTCGCACCACACAGTTGCTACTATCCAAGTTGTTGAGGATACTCAAACTTTTAGCACCCAACACACTCCTAGTCCCATTGGACCTATTAATGGTGATACTATTACCTCAACCGTAGAAGAAGAAACTCCTATGAACATATAGGCTTTCAAAAAAGTGAGCCTACATGACACCACTACCACCTTTGATAGTAGTGACATTGATTTTGATAGTTGTACCCTTTCTGAAGTTATTATCTTGCTGCCCAAAATGTCTAGAGACCCCCACACTAGCACACTAAATCTTGCCTTCATGGAGCATATCACTAATGCTCTCATTAAAGCTAGGTAGGAGAAGCTTAGAGTATAAGACTACATACATAGAAATCTAGAAATCCTATGATAAAAATTAAATTGAATAACTTCTCTTGCTTTGCTTTATGTGATGTTGGAGCTAGTACCTCCTTTATTCCCAAAAGAATGTATGATATGTTTGAATTGAATCCTTTCGATCCTTCTTATTTTGGTGTTCGTCTCGTTGATTCTTCCGTAAAGAAACCTTTGGGGAAGATTGACGATGTTCTTATCATTGTCAATGAGAATTATGTTCCCGTTGATTTTACTATTATGGACATTGAGTGGGAACCCTTATGTCCAATTATTTTGGGACATCCTTTTCTTCGCACTGTTGGTGCTGTCATTGATATGAAAGAGGGGAATATAAAATTTCAATTCCCTCTCAAAAATGGGATGGAACACTTCCCTAGAAAGAAAATCAAGTTACCTTTTGAGTCCATTACACGGGCTAGCTATTCTCTTTCACTTGATAAAACTTGATTCTTCTTTTGCTTCTTGCCTAGTTTAAAGGCGTAAAACAAAGCGCTTGTTGGGAGGCAACCCAAGATGTTTTTACTTCTTTTTTTAGTGGTCTTGATGATTTTTACTACTGTAGCAACATCATTGTATCTTTATTTCAATCTTTGTGCCAAGTTTAGCCGCCGATTGCAAGAAAGTTCAAAAGTTATGACATGCTATCCAGAAAATAGATTCTGTCCTTGGATGGAAAAATTCACGACAAATCACCAGATCATCTATTTGATCTGATTTTTTCGACATCATGCTCTATACAATTAGATTTCGGGCGTCTGTTCTGAGTTTTTTGATTTGAGTTGCAGAAGTACCCCAAAAAATTTACTTACTACCTGCTGGTCTGTTTTTCAAAAATTCTGCCACATTTTTCCTTTCATCATATTTGCAAGTCTTGCGCTAGCTTTTTCTTTGCAAAAACCTTTTGGCAATCTTGATAAACAGTAGCCCTTCAAGAAAGTCTTTATTTCCAGTAGAGGAAAATTGTTTTATTGTGGGTACTAACCTCTCTAATCAGCTTATGATTAGTTATGCATGGAGGGAGTTTTCAAGTGTGCGAGGGAAGATGATGAAAGAAGATTCGGGAGTGTCAAACTCTCAAGCTTGGGGATGCCCCCATGCACACCCAAGAAATATTCAAGGAGACTCAAGCTTCTAAGCTTGGGGATGCCCCCTTGCATCCCTTTCTCCATCAACTATCATCAATTTGTCCTTCATTCCACTATATTTTTATCACTTCATGTGTTATGTGCTATGCTTGGAGCGTCTTGCTCTTTAGTTTTCTTTAGCTTTGCTTGCTGTTCATAACAAGTTAGAACCTAGCTTTCTTTGTGTGGGAGAGAAACACGCTCCACTTTAAACTAGAACACATCATAGGATTTTCATGCTTATCTTTCTTTTGTTGTGTGTTCTTTATCTTTTCGTAGTTGTTGTCATGTTAGCTCTTAGTTTTCATGCTTATCTTTTTAAGAGCTTTTGTTAGTTTTCCGCTCTAACTCTCTTGAGTTTTCATATTTATCTTGCTTAGTGAGTTGTCTTGTTGCACTGAGTTGTGTTGATACGTCTCAAACGTATCTACTTTTCCAAACACTTTTGCTATTGTTTTGCCCTCATTCTTGCATGATTTGAGCTAAACTAACCCAGACGGACGTTGTTTTCAGCAGAGCTGCCGGTATGGTTTAATTTTGCGCAGGAAAATGGATTTTTAGATATCTCAGAAAATTCCCAGAAAAAATACAGAAAATCCACGCGCCCAGAGATACCCAGGACCAGAAGGTTGGCCAGAGGGGAGCCAGGGGGGCCCAGGCGCCTAGCTGGCGCGACCACCCCCCTGGCCGCGCCGGGTGGACGCCTGGGTGGGTCCCAGCCTCTCTGGTGACCTACCTTGGATCCTATTTATTCTCTTGACGAGGAAACTCCGAAACAGAAGTCGTTTTTTCCGTAACCCATCGCGGAGCTGCCGCCACCCTCTGTTCTTCCTCGGGAGGGCTAATCCGGAGGCTGATTTGGCCTCCGGAGAGGGGAGATCGTCGCCATCGTCATCACCATCACCAATCCACCATCCCTCCATGACTTCTCTTCACATGTATAAGTAATTCCCTGCTGTAGGCAAAGGGTATGGTAGAGATTGGATGAGATTGATCATGTAATAGTTCGTCAGATTGTTAGGGGCATGTTGCCTATCATCTACTATGGTGTTTATCATCATTTCTACAACTTGTTGCTCCTAATTCTTGTCACTTTGGGCCCGAGTGCCATGGTTTCATATCTGAACCACTTATGTTTTCATGAGTATATTTGTGTTCTTGATCCTATCTATGAGTTGTATGCACCTATTATGGTCCGGAACTGGCGATCCCAAAGGTGAAAACTTGGGACTCCAAAGGGGATGGTCCATAATTTGAGGATTCCATGTATCCATTGAGTTTATTGCTTTGTTCCGGTGCTCTTTGACAGGAGCACCTTAATCTCCATAAGTTCCCTTTGGACCCGTTCGTAGCGGGATGGTAGGACAAAAGATGTTGTGCAAGTTCTTATTGCAAGCACGCATAACTACCTATAGGATACATGTGTGATGTTTGATATTTGCCTAGATGATCATTGCTTTTCTGTGTGCCTTGCCCCGTGTTAGAACCTATTACATGTTCATTCTTATTCATGCAGCGCCCGACCATCCATCTCCCTAGCCTATAGTGCTTTAATCCTGTTGGTTACTACTAGTTTATTTCTGTTGTTTTACTTTTGCTGTTACCACCATCACTATCACTATCATACCACAGTTATTATTAATATTTTGTTGCAAGAAAGTATATTTCAGGTGTGGTTGAATTGACAACTCAAATGTCAAAGCTTATAAATACTCTTTGGCTCCCCTTGTGTCGAATCAATAAATTGGGTTAACTTACCCACGAGAACACTACAATCGATCCCCTACAGTTGAGGGTCATCAAGTACTATTTTCTGGTGCCGTTGCTGGGGAGCATAGCAATATTTAAGAGTCTACTTCAAGTATTCTTCCTGCCACACTTCATCCGCTATGGGTAAGAAAGGAGACCCCAAGGTTCCGATCCTATCATCCACTACAAGAAAAGGTATCGTTCTGAGTACCAGTGCTACGCTTGATTCACCTTCCGTTATAAGTAAGTTTTCTTCACCGCTACCACCACATGCTACTTCTACTGAGTCTGTTACTATGTCCGATCCATTTGATGATGCTTCCACTACTCTTGATGATACTAGTTTTCTTGGTCACTATATTGAAACTCAGACTGCTAAGGTTGCAGCAGAATCCGAGACCAAGACTTCTGCTACCTATATTCCTACTTGCAAAACCTTTGGTTACCCAGACTTAGATGAACTCAAGGAGAGAATTCTTGATGATGATTATATTACTCTTGATGATGATTTTTGCAGGGAACACAGAGAGTGTGTCGACTCTAACCCTGGTGTTGTTAAGGAGATGCTCGAAAAGCACTCCATGAAGATCAAGATTACTCCTGATCCTAAATTTGCTACATCTCCTATATCCATCACTGATCCTGATTATGATTTCTCTGTTGATCTTTCACTTATATCTACAGTCAAGGCTGACCCTTTTATGGAAGAGAAAATGATGATGCTATAGCACACCTGACCAAACTCGCTGAGTTAGGTGACCTATTCACTACTGATGAAAAGATACGAAACTTCTATGTGGCCAATATTTTTTCCTTTTTCTTTGAAGGAAGACGCTAAATCATGGTACGATGCACTACCATATGGTTCCATTGAGATTCCTCATGACTTAGTTCAGATTTTTGTTGATAAATATTTTCCTGCTCATATGCAACATGCTTCTTTGAAAATAACCTATAACTTTAAACAATTACAGGATGAGCACCTCCCTATAGCTTGGGGGAGGTATTGTGATTTGATTAAGGCTAGGCCGGTACATGAAGTCCCCAAGAATGAATTACTTGATATATTTTATGCTGGTCTAACCGATGAATCCAGATCCTATCTGGATAGTTGTGCTGGTTGTGTTTTCAGGGAAAGAACACCGGACGCCGCCGAAGAACTAATGGGAAAGATTGCCAAGAACCATGAAGATTGGTCCGTCCCTGAACCACCTCCACCACCAAAGAAGAGGTGCATGCTTGTCCTAAGCCCCGAATATATGCAAGAAGCAAAGAAGTCTATAAAGGAGAAAGGCATTAGAGCTGAAGACGTGAAGAATCTACCTCCTATCGAGAAGTTGTGTAAGCCTACTACTCACCCTCCCTTGGTATAGGTACACTCTCTATTAGACTTTACTGAAAGTGACATCCCTAAAGGTAAGCCTCCCGACCAATGCTTAGATGAGCTTGGTAATTTTATTATCAAGCAACACAATTTTAATAGGAGGATACAAAGTTAGTTGCGTGATAATTCTCTTGCTATCAAAAGTTTACTTGGTGTTCTTGAAAGAACAGTTAATGATGTTAAATGTCTTTTTAAGCATTTTCATATGGTTCAAACTCAGCTTGAACAAATTTCTAATGTGCAAAAATATTTGCTTTCTAACAATGCCAAACAGGACATACAAGCTTATGGGATCAAAACTAGGGGTGGAACACACACCCAGGACCCACTCTATCCTGAGGGGCATCCAAAAAGGATTGAGCAAGATTCTCAAGTGCAAGTAGAAGACGAGATTGTTAGCTCTCCAAAGAAGAAAAAGAAGAAGAAGAAACACAAGGAAGCTGACAACTCCAATGATCCTATTACAAGTAAAGAACCTATTGTTGATCCTAACAGCATATCTACCTCCGATGCTGAAACTGAAGACGACGATGAGCCGAAGAAAATGATAAGGAGAAGAATGATCCTCCCGAGGTGTGAGAAGAAGAAGCACCTGATATACACAAGAAGTATACTAGAGAAGACTTCGTCGCAAGAAGACACCAGAAGGAAAGAGAACCGTGGGTACAAAAACCATGCCCTTTCCAGGTAAGTCTCTCAAAACTAAAGAAGAAGAGCATTATAATAAATTTTGTGAAAGGATGAAGCCTCTTTTTCTTCAAATTCCCACTGACTGATGCTATTAAGTTACATCATTATTCAAAATATATGAAATATATTGTTACTAATAAGTGAAAAGTTCCTAATGATGCAATATCTACTATGCTTGCTAACTACTCTTTCAGTGGCAAGATTCCTGAGAAGCTTGGTGATCCAGGTATACCCACCATTCCTTGCTCCATAAAAAATAATTGTGTCAAAATTGCCTTATGTGACCTCGGAGCAGGAGTGAGTGTTATGCTTTTTTCTCTTTATAAAAGGTTATGTTTAGATAAGCTAATCCCTACGGATATCTCTCTTCAGATGGCTGACAAGTCAACAGTCGTCCCGATAGGTATTTGTGAGGATGTTCCCGTTTAAGTTGCTAATTGTTTGATTCTTACAGATTTTGTTGTGCTTAACATGCCCGAGGATGGGAGCATGTCTATTATTCTTGGTAGACCTTTTCTTAACACCACAGGTGCCATTATGGATTGCAACAAAGGAAAGGTCACCTTTCACGTAGATGATAAGAACACACGGTGTATTTTCTGAAGAAGATTGACAAAAGGCATGGCCTTAACTCAATAGAGAATATCGAGACTGTGAAAATTGGAGAATGGGATTTTCCTCTACACGTGCACCACAAATACAAAACCATTATGGTGGGGACAATTTCCGTTAAAGTAAAGGTGCAATGATCATTTCATGAGAGGTGATACTTTTTGCTCTATATATCGCCGGTTTGTTGGTAAGACTTGATCAACCTTTCTAGTGAGCATGTTTTATATAGGTAAAAAGTGAAGCTTGTTATGTTTTCATTTGCTTTAGCTTTTATTCTCTTTGTTGTACCAAGTTTAAATGTTTTTGAAGCTTCACAATTCTAATCACTGCTTCAAGTTTTCAGAAAGATTCGCAGCTTTTTGAACTCCGAATTTTATTCAACAGTGAAGTTTTTAGAAAAATTCCTGAAAATTTAGCATAAAAATTTCCATGCCGGGAGTGACCCAGAGGTACCTGGGGCTGACCAGGGGGGGCACCAGTGGACCAGGCGGCCAGCTGGCGCGGCTAGCCCCCTGGCCGCGCCCACAGGGCGCCTGGGTCCCATAGTCCCCACCTGCAGGTATTTCTTCTTCTTCCTCCTTCCTCTCTGTAAGGCCCGATATGCGGTACTATTCCAGATCTAGATGTTTCCATCCAGATCCGGGGATGAAGCACATATCGGTCCCACCGCGACATATGACGGAGTCATATGCCCCGGATTTCCAACATGATATCACAACATTACAACTACAAGGATACAACATCTCATACAATCAGCATACAACTGCCTTGATACAATACAACAGCGGAAGATACATCTCTGAGTACAGACTACAATCAGATGCCTAGTGGCAAAGGTAAAATCATCGATCCCCATAACCACACGGGTCCAGGCCCTCCGCCGGGATCCGCCTAACTAGTCGTCGTCGAGTCTCCAAGTGAAACGTCGATCACCATACCCGTTGTCGATCAAGAACCCTGAAATGAGTTTGGGGGTAGTATCCTGAGTACAAAAGTACTCAACATCCAACTGTAGTTGTCATCTAACCCAGCAAGGACTTCATCACTCGTCATTCTAGGACAACTAGTAGTTTACGGTAAGGATGGGGTAAGTGGTGAGGTTGCTGCCGCACTAGCATTCATGAAGTGGCTAACGATCTAGAGAGTAAGATAAGAAGCCAAGCATTCGATGAGGAAATCCCCTCCAACAAGTCTGCTATCCACCTAGTTACGCAAGCATAACACCTATCCTATCCTTGTCCTCCTCTTCGCATCCCGACGAAGAAGAAGCAGTCAAGGCACACACACGTTGATAAAATTATATTAATATTATCTCAGTTGTTGTTGTCTATGAACAAGGAGTAGGTCTCAAGTCGTACATAACCGTGGACACGGCTTCTCGAAAAATTTAATGTAAGGCCCGATATGCGGTACTGTTCCAGATCTAGATGTTTCCATCCAGATCCGGGGACAAAGCACATATCGGTCCCACCGCGACATATGTCGAAGCCATATGTCCCGGATTTCCAACATGATATCACAACATTACAGTTACATTGATACAATATCTCATACAATCGGCATACAAATGCCTTAAATACAGTACATCCACGGAAGGTATATGTCTGAGTATAGACTACAATCAAATGCCTACTGGCAAAGAGAAATTCATCGATCCCCATAACCACACGGGTCCAGGCCAAAGCCGGGATCCGCCTAACTAGTCGTCGTCGAGTCTCCACGTGAAACGTCGATCACCATACCTGTTGTCGGTCAAGAACCCTGAAAAGAGTTTGGGGGTAGTATCATGAGTACAGAAGTACTCGGCATCCAACTGTAGTGGTCAACTGACCTAGCAAGGACTTCATCACTCGTCATTCTAGGACAACTAGTAGTTTACGGTAAGGATGGGGTAAGTGGTGGAGATGCTGCCGCACTAGCATTTATGAAGTGGCTAACAATCTAGAGAGTAAGATAAGAAGCCAAACATTCGATGAGGAATCGCCTCCAACAAGTCTTGCTATCAGCTACTTATGCAAGCATAACACCTATCCTATCCTTGTCCTCCTCTTCGCATCCCGACGAAGAAGAAGCAGTCAAGGCACACACACGTTGATCAAGTTATATTAAGATTATCTCAGTTGTTGTTGTCTATGAACAAGGAGTAGGTCTCAAGTCATCCATAACCGTTGACACGGCTTCTCGAAAAGATTTAACCCTGAAGGGGTGTACCAACTTCCCATTACAAGGCTCCGCACGCACGCCCATCTCTCTCAGTTGCTACCCATCACAGGCAACCATTTTATGATTTAGTTCCGAGAGATCCGAAACGACGGGTCCCTCTAGCTAACAATGAACCAATCCGGGTGGCCCACGGGGAGTCGACACCCAATCCAAAAGCCGGCCACGCTCTCAGATCGGACTCTTCTGTATGACGCAGGTCGGATTGCCGGTAATTCTCACATGAGGCTGGGTCCTAGCCGATCGGGTGGACCAACAGAGAAACCATGTCTCCACTCGCCCAAGTTGGTTTAAAGGTAATCTGCTAGGAGCGACCCGACAGACACACACACGGTTTTCAAATGGTAAATCAGCTTGGGCCACCACTAGAAATGTTTGGAGCTAGGTAGGTAAGAAGAGGGGACCCCATAGTATCCCACATGCGGTTAGGCACGCTCGTCAAGAGACACAATAACCGGAACTCGGGTCCTAGGTGACTTGAATGGAACAAAGCGTCGGGGCGGGATAGCCTAGACCTTCCATCCTTCGTCGAGTATAGTCAACATTATAATAATCATATCATCAACACTAATATAATAATGTGATAGCCCAAACCAAGGAGTAACAGGGTAACATCGTAGCATCCTAAGCATGCATACTAAACAGGGGCTGAGCAACGAGCAATAGTAACATAGTAGTACAAGGTTTGCTGGGAGGGGACATGGCTGTATCGGTTTGAAAGAGGCTGTAAACATGTGGTAGGATCAAACATCGAACCTATCCTAGACTAGCATGCAAACCGCTGGTTTAAATAGAATGGATCATAAGTAATGTATAATCCTTGCCTGTTGATAATTCGGGTTCCGAAGGTGTAGTTGATCGCAAGCTCGCATCATCTCCGAAGGTACCCGCGGAAGCACACAAGACGGTAACCACTAGAAAGAAATAAACGAGCAAGCATCTATTACTACGAAGCAAACATGAGCAAGCATCAACAAGAAGGCAACACAAGACATCGCACCTACCGTCGAGAGCGGTTACTAACAGGTTAAGTTGAGTACTCGTCACACACGACGATACCGTCGTCTAAGATGGTTCAAGTTGTTTAGCTACACAAGGTGAGCAAAGGTTGTTAACATGGCATCTCACTCAAGCATGGCATAGCACACAAACAAGACAAGAGGTGAAGCATAAAGGAAACTATCTATGCTAGTCAATTTAAGTGAGGCACAACCTAAACATGGCATAACACTAAGTATCCCACGACAATTAAAGGAATTGGTACTGTTCTTCCCTAAACCATATTTTAGGTTGGTTAACAGCTGCAAACAATAGCATAAACACAAAGTACACGAAAAACTAATCAAGTTACATATAAAGAGAACTCCAAACGGAGTTACGGTTAAAAAGTTATTAAATAACCAAGTTACAGTGGCCAGCAGTGTAAATAACAGTAAAACAACATGTAAACAATATCAAACATGGCAATGGAACACGTTTTATTAAACTAGACAAAATTCTAAGCAACTTTTATGTTTTACGCGTTGCGATCAGAGCTACCGTTGAAAAGATATCGCCATTGCAAAATAATAATACAATCTGCCATTTTTAATTAAACAAAAAAAGACTGTTGGGCCGAAAGGTAGTGGTGCTAGGCTAAACAGGGGCGAGCACTATTTAACTAAAAAGCGCACGGGCGAGAAAATAGCACTGGGCCGAACCCATCTCGCAACAGAAAAAAAAAGAAAAAAGAAAAAGAAAAAAAGGCCACTACCTTACTGGGCCGAGCCCAGGACGACGTGGGCGCGAGATAGTTGTCGCTCGCCCACGGCGAGGGTTAGTACGGCTGAAGCCGCAGCTGGTCTCGGCCGCCTGGAACAGGCTGGGCTGGGCGGGGGCGCGCTGGGCCTTGCGAGGCAGGTGGGTCGCTGGGGCGGTCTGGCCCACATGGCCGCGTCGTTTCGGGTCGGCTCGTTCCCAAGCGGGAACTGGAGGCGGCGCTCGCCGGCAGCTACTCCGGCCAGCATGCGGCGGCGCGGAGGATGGGTCGGGGTGGCCGTGCGGTGACAGAGGAGGCCGGGGGGCGGCCAGATCCAGCAGGGGCGACGACCATACGGCGACCGGGGGGTGCGACGAGGAGATCAGGGCGTCCGGGTCGAGTTCGACGGCTCCTTCCATGGCGCACGGTAGCGTGGTTCCGTGGTGGCGCGGCCTGCGGGGAAGAGATGAGAGGGTGAGGAGGAGAAAAGGGAGGCGGAACATGACGGTGGAGCTCACCGGAGCGGCGTGCGCGGCGGCCAGAGGCGGGGATGGCCGAGTCGGGTGGAGAGCTCCACGGGCGGCGGCGGTTTCCCGAGTCCAGATCGGGCCCAGCGGCGGCGGAGGCTGAGGCTCGATCTGAGCCGTTGGATCTCAGATCTGACGGCTCGGAACTGGGGGAGGCTAGGCTTTCAGATTTTTGGGGGCAGATTGGGCAGATCTGAGGTTTTTCCAGGGGGGTGGCTGCAATTTTGTCTTAGGAGGAACCCTAGAAAGTGGTGGGAGTGTGGTGGTCTTTATATAGCCCAGGTGGCTGGCAGTTTGCAAAAACATCCCCCGTTTTTCTCTCTCGCGCGCGGTGCTTAAGTTTCTGACCGCCGGTGGTCCGCAGGACCTCCGATTCAGGTAAAACTTCGAACTGCGCGATCAGCGCTTCAAGCCGGCGGCGTTCACCTCGCGCTGGAACCGTTTCGAGAAAACTTTCCGGCACTCTATAAAAATAACCCGTTTACTTATTAAACGGGGTTTTTCGTTCCGTTGGCTATGGCTGGTCTTCTGCGGGCTTTCGCGATGGTGATCGGGTGAAACCCGGTGTCGCAAAGGTCGAGTGTCAGGGTGGCAAGGGTCGGTCTCCGTCCGGTACGAGATAAGAGGGGGGAATAATTGCTGATCGATAAATCGAGGATGCAAACACCGCAGACAAATCAGGCAATCAAACAATTCAGGCAGAAAACAAAATTTTAAATTTTTTGAAATCTGGGTTGTTACATTTAACCCTGCAGGGGTGTACCAACTGCCCATTACAAGGCTCCGCATGCACTCCCGTCTCTCTCAGTTGCTACCCATCATAGGCAACCATTTTATGATTTAGTTCCGAGAGATCCGAAACGACAGGTCCCTCTAACTAACAACGAACAAATCTGGGTGGCCCCCGGTGAGTCGACATCCAGCTCAGGAGCCGGCCGCTCTCTCGATCTGGTCTCTACCATATGACTCCAGGTTTAGATTTCCGGTTAATCTCACATGAGACCGGGTCCTCAGCCGGTCATGATGGGCTAGCAAGGAACCATGTCCTTACTGGTCCGGGTTGTTTTAAAGGATGCCTGCCAGGAGCTACACGACAGGCATATATGCATGGTTTTCAAATGGTAAATCAGCTTGGGCCACCACTAGAAATTTTTGAAGCTAGGTAGGTAAGAAAAGGAGACCCCATAGCATCCCACACGCGGTTAGGCACGCTCAGTCTTAAAACCAATACCTGGAACTCGGATCCTAGGTGACTCGAATGCAACAAAGCGTCAGGGTGGGATAGCCTAGACCTTCCATCCTTCGTTGAATATAGTCAACATTATAATAATCATATCATCGACAACAATATAAATAATGTGATAGCCCAAACCAAGGAGTAACAGGGTAACATCGTAGCATCCTAAGCATGCATACTAAGCAGGGGCTGAGCAACGAGCAATAGTAACATAGCAGTACAAGGTTTTCTGGGAGGGGACATGGCTGTATCAGTTTGAAAGAGGTTGTAAACATGTGGTAGGATCAAACATCGAACCTATCCTAGACTAGCATGCAAACCGCTGGTTGAAATAGAATGGATCATAATTAATGTATAGTCCTTTCCTGTTGATAAGTCAGGTTCCGAAGGTGTAGTTGATCGCAAGCTTGCAACGTCTCCGAGAGGTACCCGCAGAAGCACACAAGAGGGTAAACACTGGAAAGCAATCAATGAGCAAGCACTCTATTACTAGGATGCAAACACGAGAAAGCATCAACAATAAGGCAACACGAGACATCGCACCTACCGTCGAGAGCGGTTACTAACAGGTTAAGTGGAGTACTCGTCACACACGATGACATCGCACGTTTATATTGGTTCAAGTTGTTTAGCTACTCAAGGTGAGAAAAGGTCGTTAACATGGCATATCACTCAAGCATGGCATAGCACACAAACATGGCAAGAGGTGAAGCATAAAGTAAACTATCTATTCTAGTCACTTTAAGTGAGGCACAACCTAAACATGGAATATCACTAAGCACCTCACGCCAAATTAAGCATTTGGTACTGTTCTGCCCTAATCCATATTTTAGCTTGGTTAACAACAGAAAAAATAGCATAAACACAAAGTACACAAAAAACTAATCAAGTTAAATGTAAAGAACACTCCAAACGGAGTTACGGTTAAAAAGATACAAGCAAAATAAGTTACGGGCACAAACTATCAACATCAGGAAGCACACTTTAGAGCAATGCATAAACATGATAAAGAATGCGAACATGCTCACAAATGATATGCAACTAAAGTAGACATGGCAGGGAAGTCATGGCAAAAGGAATCATGCCAATAGGCATCATGAACAACTAATTATAGCTCATGCAAAATGCAATAAAACATTACTGGTCTAGGACTTAGTGAAAATCAGATAAACATGGCAGAAACTGTTATTTTTATGCTGTATAAACAGCGGTAAGGCTATATGCAAATGTGCAGCAACATGACATAACAATATATGGGCATGAACTAGACATGATGGTGATCAGGTACAAACAAGAATCATGGTCATAGGCATAATAGATCAAAAGATATTAAGCATGCAACATGGCATCGGAAAGTTATAGACTTAGAGAAAAACAGAGGTGGCTGTCGAAAACAGTGGCATAGCAACTTTGGAGCTAAACATATGTAAACATGACAATGCAATACATATAATGGAAGTAGACATGATGCCTAACGATATGCAACAAGAATCAATGTAATAAGCCTCATGGATGAGTCACAATCATCATGCAAACTTGCAATAAAATAACAGCAGCAGCACACTAGCAGAAAATAGTACTCCCTCCGATCCATAATAAGTGTCGCTCTTCTAGTACAAAGTTTGTACTAACTTAGTACAAAATGAGCGACACTTATTTTGGATCGGAGGGAGTAGCAGTTAACAGCCTGATGCCCACTTCAACACAGATTAACAACATCAAGATGGCCTCAAATCAAAATGCTCACAAAAGATGAACTGAAGTACACACAAAACTAAACAATTTTCCTTTTGGGCGCAACGTGATCCTAGCTACGGTTTACTCGCAAATCTAAGCGCAAAACTGAATAAAATAACACACATCAGGGACTTAGCAGAAATTCACAGGTTTAACAGAAAGAAAAGGAATCGGGCCATCTCACCCTAACGGGCCGAGGCCCAGCTGGCGGCTAAAGTGTCCTGGACCGCGCTGGGCCATTGCGCTGGGAGGCCGGGATCCCTGGCTGGGCCGCAGCGGTTGGTGGGCCACATGGGCACGCCGGCCCACGTGCGGCTTCGAGCGGGGCGCTGGATCGGCGCTCGATCCAGACGGATCCTCGGCGGCGGCGGCGGCTGATAGCGCCGGCAAGGGGCAGCGGCGCCGGACTCCGGCAAGTGGACGTGGGCGGCGCGGCACAGAGGAGGAGGCCGCGGGTTGACGCCGGCGAGGTGGACGGGGAGGCAAAGCGGGCTGGCTTTGGGCGCGCGCTCCCGGCGGCGGCGGTGGAGCTCCGGCCCGAGCTCCATGGCAGGCGGCGCTCCGATGGTTCCTGCGAGAGGGAGGCGAGGGAGGTGAGGTATAGAGGAGGGAAGGAGGAAGGGAGGCGCGAGGAGCTGGCCTGCGACCTCGCCGTGGTCGCCGGGGGCAGCGGCCGGCCAAAGGCGGCGGGGCGGGCGTGGAGGCGGTGAGCCCGCGGCTCGGGCGTGGCTGGAGAGAGAGGAGAGGCTGGAGGGCTGACGTTGTTGGATATATGCTCTAGAGGCAAATAATATATGATTATTCCAATATATCTAAATAAGTTCATGACCAGTTTCATACTGTGCTGGAACTGTATCAGTGAAACAATGATACATGTGTGGTATAGAAACAACCAGAGTTCCTAGTCAGCCTCTCATGATGACTGGTTTATCGTCAACTGATGATTGTGGTTTCACGATCATGGATAATCAAGTCAATTGACGGTAAGGTCACCTCATTGAATGAATGACGTGATGAACATTACCCAATGCAAGCATTGAAAAATGATCAAATCGTAAAAGTTCAGTGTTGTAATTACAGAACGTAGTAGCATGTTCCTTTGACCGTGAGATCACGCATAATTGCTATCTTCTGAGGATGCTTTGAGTGCATTAACCGTCACACTGAAACATGGTGACCATAAAGGTGTATCTTGGGCTACCCGATGGGATATGTTGAGGAGTGTTGATTCAAGAGCGGGATTTGTCAATCCATATAATGGAAAGATACTTCATGGCCAACTCAGTGAGATTGCATCCATAAAGCTGCGCAGCGGGTGACTAGGTCACAAGGATGAATATCACGGAACGAGTGAATAAGATTTGTCGATAACAAGATAGAACTAATGCATTGGATGCATTTGATCGAATCTTGGACTAATCTACTATCCCATGAAAAAGGGAATGGTATACAACGTGTACGGTTCAATCGGTTACTTCTGGAATGCACAGGGGTCATTATGGGCATCCAGGTCCCGCTATTGATCATTGACCGTAGCCTTCTTCTCGGTCATGACTGGAATGTTCTCGGACCGTAGGGTAACGCACTTAAGGGCTCGATGAATATCGGAAACCTATTCGGAACTATCAGAGTTACCGGAGAAGAGAGAAAGGCATACCGGAAAAGTTCCGTGTTTGTCCGAAGGTTGTTCGGAGTGAGCTGGAAGGAGTTCCGAATCATTATGAGATGAAATAATATATTGGCAGGAGTTCCGTGTGCCTATATATAGATGGGCAGGGGTGCACTTCTTTAATACACAGAAATTCGCAGAGAATTCAATATTACTTCGAATTGAAATCGGTTTTCTCCGGACTTCTCCTCTCTCTCGTCTCTTCCACGGTGGGTTTCCCTTGTCTGGAACCTGTACTGGGATTGAGGCTTCTCTGCTACGCGGACGCCGTCGTGCTGCCGAAACTCCGGTTCCGGGAGGTCTACTTCCGCCACCTTCGCTGGATCGGAGAACGGAGGTCGTCATCGAGTCCGTACGTGTGCGAGTACTATGAGGTGCTGCACGTGCGGCACTACCACCCAACAGGGTGCTAACACGGCCAGGGGGCTGTGAAAGGTTTACGGCTTCATCAACCACGTTTGCGGGAACGTTTCCCGCGCAACGGACTACACCCCGAGGTATGTTTCCGCAAGTCTTTCCGTTACGGCATTACAGCTAGATAGATCTTTGGTTAAGGGCGACGCTAGTTAGAAAAATTATTGTTTTTTGCTGCGAGACCCAACAGTGGTATCATGAGCTAGATCTATGCTTCGTATTGTTGTACGGTTAGAACACATCGGGGATGTGGGCGTTGATTCTATGATTGTTACCCTCTCACATGTACTTGTTATATCTGTGGCGTTGTTTGATGAAGCGGCCCCCGACCGACCTTACGCGTACGCTTACGCGAGACTGGTTCCACGCTTGATATACGGCTTGTACCGTATAAAGTGGCTCTAGGGGGTGTCTGTCTCTCTTACTTTAGCGGATATGGAATTTGCAACGGAGGGCCCCGTACGGGGTGTAATAGAGACAATCTATAATCAGCGTTGTGGTTCAATGTTCGTAGAAACGGTTGATCTATGAAAAGCCCTAGCAGCCACGTAAAACATGCAATATACAAAATAGAGGCGTGTAACTTTATATTGCAGAGGGGGCTATTGTTGTTTGCTTAATCTTGATGTAGTGATAGCTTTGCTATGTGTTACTAGAAATTAGTAAACGTTCATCATGATGAAACAAACTTAAATGGAGACACTTTAGACTTAGTGCCACCATGATCATACATCTTAAAACTTGCTAGTATAGGATGCACGATGGTAGCATTAAATAAGATGATCCCTTATAAAATACCAAACATAAGTATTTACCGAAGTGTGCACCACCTGGAAGGTTCACTTTATGATAGGCAGGCCGTGACGATCGGGTGTCATACATACATTAGAGTTTGCATGAGGTTGGGCCTGGCAAGCCTAGCATATGTCGATATGGCCTTCCTAAGCAGCATATAATACTAAGGTCAATTTGGCTAGCCTAGCATATGTAGATATGGCCTCGGAATACTACAGATCGAAAGATCGATCATGCATCACATATAGGATGTGATCGCACAAACTAGTTGTCTACCTTTGAAACTAATCCGTCGGCTGTTGTGATATTCGAGGACGGATAGTTGATACGTCCAAAACGTATCTATAATTTATGCTTGCTCCATGCATGTTTTGTGTGATATTGCTATGATCTAGATACACTTTCATACACTTTTGATCATATTTGAACTAACCTATTAACTCAGTGCACCCCAGTGCCAGTTCCTGTTTTCTGCTGTTTTTCTATTTCAGTTTTCCCCCATATAAAAGTGCCAGAAAAATTCGGGAAAATTCAGTTATAAACTCAGCATGACGGAGAGCTTAGAGAAGAGCCCGGGAGGGGCCAGAGGGGGGCGCCTGGGGCCCCTGGTCCACCTCTGGCTGCCCCCCTTCGCCTATTTATTCTACGTCACGGGAAAAATCCAGAAGACGAACCCTATTCCGCGAACTCGCCTCTGTTCCGCCGCCGCCGCGCTTCCGAAGATCGGGAGCACCAGAAGACCTCTTCCCGGCACTCTGCCGGAGGGAGGATTGAACTCCGGGAGTCTCCTCTCCACCATGGATGCTCCCCGGATGTCTCGTGAGTAGTTTTCCTTGCACCAAGGGTCCGTGATCAGTAGCTATGTGATGTTCTCCTCCCCTCTTTGATCTTCATTGTTTAGACCTCGTGAGCTGCCCTACATGATCGAGGCACCTTTGTAATATTTCTTCTATTGCTATGTTGAGTTTGATAGGATTTGATGGATTATGAGATTATGTTCAGATTGTGATAGAGTAATATATTTGGTTTTTATCTCTTATATTTTTGTTCCTAAGTAATTCTTGCATGTTCTCCGTTGTTGTTTATTGCTTTGGCCAAGTAGTAGGTAGTGACTCCAAGAGGGAGCGTTGTGCTAGATTGTGGGTTCATGCCCCCCCCCCCCCCGATGACATGCTTGAGTGACAGAAACATGAGTCTAGGGGGTGTGTTGTTGCCACAAAGGGGAAAACAACGGTGCTTGTGACCGCGGTCACAAAGATTGTTTACTTTACGCAAAGTTCTTTTTATTGCAGTTGTCTGTTGCTTTGGGTTTACACTTTGGGTGGGGCTCGCAACTTAATACCAGCGAGATGTTCTGGATAAATATCTCAAGGTGGATGATTAGTAGTAGATGCAGATGGATTTCGGTCTACTTATTTTGGCGTACTGCCCGTGCTTTTGAACCTCGTCCTTTGTTTTGTAGCATAGTTAGCATTGCGGTGCGTTCATAATCCTGTCAATTGCCTTTCTGTAATTTGTTTACCTCGCATAGAAATTTTATCGTCTTTTGGGAGAGAGACATCACTAGCGAACACCACGTATCCTGGTCCATATCCTCATTACTGTTTCCACGCTATATTTATTTTACTGCTTTTACTTGCTATCATTATCCCTTGCATTTTATCCTTGTGAACAACAAGACCGGAGAAAGCTTAAAAGATGCTTGGTATAGAATTAATGATTCTCAAAAAAGAGCCACCAAGAAGCAATCCACTACTATCCTGTTAGAAATTTTTATGTCGGGATTACTCCTTGGAATAGGTTCATATTAGATATTGCTATCAATGGGAATTTTTTAGAAGCCCCGACTTGGGAGTCTCTTAATGTTATTGAAAATCTTGTTGGAAGTCTCCCTATTGATAGTATGCAAGAAGATATAACTCTATCTCACATTATGAAGAAACTTGAAAAGATAGAGTTAGAAATACCAAGTATAGCTAGGATAAATGAGTTGGATCACAAGATTCAAGGGAATTTGAATAGGCTTGATAGCTCCATGCTTAAAATTATCAAAACTTTGGAGGTCATCAAATCCCGTGATATGGATCTTTCTAGGATAGATAAGATTGAGGAAATCATTAATACTCTTGGAACTACTTTCTCCTCAATCAAACCAAAAAAGGTAGAGACTTCGGCAAGAAGGGAACCTAAGTTCAATTATTTCCCTAAGGTTCCCCGACCTAAAAAGGAACCACCTATTGCCAAAGAAGTTGAAACCGTGAAAACTTTGGAAGAAATACCTCTCTTTGATAATTTTATAAATGAATCTTCCATTGATTTTCCGCCTTTTGGTTTTCTCCCTAGAAGTATCTTCATTAGGCCTTTATTGGAAAGACCTCTCAAGACTAGTTGTACAATTGAAGAGCTTTTTGATGATCTTGATAATGATTCGATTGCTACAACTTGATCTTTTGCATTATGCCTAGCTAATGGCTATAAAGAAGCGCTTTCGGGAGGCAGCCCGCAACGAATTTAGGTGTTTCTTTTTTCTTTTATTGTGTCTTGGTGATTGTTACTACTTTAGCAACATCATTGTATCTTTATTTTTCAGCTTTGTGCCAAGTTATAGCCTCTTACGGCAAGGGAAGTAAAAGTTGTGACATGCTGTCCAGAAAACAGATTCTGTCCTCGTGACCAGAAAAATTCCAGAAAAATCCCCGTTCATCTTTTTGCGCTGAAATTTTTACACAGTATATACAATTACGAAACTTCCGTATGTTCTGAGTTTTTTGATTTTGGTAGTAGAAGTGCCCCTAAAAATTTCTTTACTATCTTCTGTTCTGTTTTTCAAAGATTCTGCCACGTTTTGTCTCTCCTTACTTTTGCAAACCTGAAGCTTGCTTTTTCTTTGCAAAAACTTTTTTGCACTCTTGAGAAACAGTAGCTATTCAAGATTATCTTTATATCCAGTGGAAAAAAAATTATTTATTAAGGGTACTAACCTCTCTAATCAGCTTATGATGAGTTATGTATGAAGGGAGTTTTCAAGTGTGCGATAGGAGATGATGAAAGAAGATCCAGGAGTGTCAAGCGCTCAAGCTTGGGAATTCCCCCATGCATCCCCAATAAATATTCAAGGAGACTCAAGCGTCTAAGCTTGGGGATGCCCCCGTGCATCCCCTTCTCCATCAGCAATCATCAGTTCGTCCTTCGTCTCACTATATTTTTATCACTTCATGCGTTATGTGCTATGCTTGGAGCGTCTCGCTCTTAGGTTTTGTTTTTTAGTTTTCTTTAGATTTGCTTGCTGTTCATAACAAGTTAGATCCCGTCTTACTTTGTGTGGGAGAGAAACACGCTCAACTTTCAAAATTTAGAACACATCATAGGATTTTTCCTGCTTATCTTTTTGTTGTTGTGTGTTCTTTATCTTTTCATAGCTACTGCCATGTTTAGTCTTAGTCTTAGTTTGTCTTTAGCAAGAGCCTTGGCTTTTGTTTAGTTTGTTGCTGGAACTCTTTTTAGTTTTCATGTTTATCTTGTTAAAGAGAGTTGGTTGTTGCACTGAGTTGTCTTGAAAGTAGGTAGTTGAGGTTGCTATTTAATTCTAGTAGTAGCTTGCAATGGTTTTGAGGTATTGTTGTGATTAATGTTTGAACTATTGGTGCCAAGAGCTCTAGCCTATTAGTGAAAGGTGTCGTATTTTGGGCAATCTGTGTGTATTTTCAAAACCTACAAACTAGTGGGAACTCTAGCTACTAGATGGATCACTACTCTTCTGAGGGGTCGAATATCAGAAAATACTCACGTACCATGAGCCGAGGATGCGCAAGGATAACCAAACCCCCATACACTCCTCCTCGGGGCACTTGTCTCTTTGTGAACCTCCTCATTAGATTGAGAGTTACCGATAATAAGTGCATGAGTTCTTCGGACTAATGTAAGTATTGATAGTTGACACTTCCACCTTCCCATATTTTGCTAGCCTCTCCCGTGTCGTGCATTGCCTTCTTATCACTCCGAGAGTTGGTGTCCACCTTCGCCGGTACTTCCAAACCCTTGTCATGATACGCTCTGTCATCATAAGCCTCCTTATATCTTTCCTCAAAACAGCCACCATACCTACCTATCAAGGAATTTCTATGGCCTTTCCGAGTTACATTGCCATGAAACTTCCACCTCTTCATGACTTGATCTTCATGTCATACATGTTCCTGCTACACTGGCAGCGACATACATTGCATACATCATGATAGTTACATCTTCTTTATGATTTTGAGTACCTTGTAAAGTGTGACAGATCTCCTTTACCTTCTTGTAAATTAGAGTGTTGCCCTTAAGTGAGGAAAAGATCCCAAAGTGGACACATTAAAAGATCCCAAAGAGGACAAATGAGAGTTAAATAGAAAGAGCCATTGAGGCCACACAAAAATACAAAAAAATAGAAAAAGAGAAAAAGAAATAAAAAGAGAGAAAGGGGCAACACTACTATCCTTTTGAGAGATCCACACTAGTACTCCCTTTATATCCTTGTACTCCATAGAGATGATCTTTATGCATATAGTTCCATTGGAGAGCTTCCTAGCTCGTATGTGCATCCGTTGCATGGCAATCCCTACTCCTCACATCATATCTATCATTTGGCATCTCTTGCCTATGATTGTCCTCATTGATGTGAGCCTTTCTCATCCTTTTTGTCTTCCTCCTCCACCATATTTCTCTCTTTGCCATCCTAAGTGTCAACTCTCGTGCTTACGCTCATCCATTGCATGAGTGCTCAAAATATCGAAAAGAGTGGATGAGTTTGACTTGTACCTGGCTAGTTGTTTGGGGATCAGTCAAGATAAGATTCCAAAGAAGACCAAGTGTGAAACTTTAGTAGATTGAGTTCTCAACACAAAAATACTTTTTTCTCGTATTCCCTATCCCCCTACTTGCACGCAAACACCATTTGGAGACATTCGAGTCACGGACAGCGAGAGCTCTTGCACCTAATGTTCTTTTGTTACTTGTTTCAATGCTAATATAGACTCTTCCATGTTATGACTTGAATTGAATCTCTAACCTTGATTGTTTTACTTTTCAAAGTTCTTTTATGGTTGCTAGCATGTCACCACAGAAATTATGCTGTTATCATTTACCTACTCGAGGACGAGCAGGAATTAAGCTTGGGGATGTTGATACGTCCAAAACGTATCTACAATTCCTGATTGCTCCATGCATGTTTTGTTTGATATTGCTATGATCTAGATACACTTTCATGCACTTTTGATCATATTTGGACTAACCTATTAACTCAGTGCACCCTAGTGCCAGTTCCTGTTTTCTGCTGTTTTTCTATTTCATGTTTCCCCCATATAAAAAGTGCCAAAAAATTCGGGAAAATTCAGATAAAAAAATCAGCGTGACGGAAGCTTCGAGAAGAGCCAGGGAGGGGCCAGAGGGGAGCCAAGGGGGGCCCAGGCGGCCACTCGGCGCGGCCCCACCCCTGGCCGTGCCAGGGGGGTGCCTGGGGCCCCTGGTCCACCTCTGGCTGCCCCCCTTCGCCTATTTATTCTCCGTCATGGGAAAACTCCAGAAGACGAACCCTATTCCGCGAACTCGCCTCTGTTCCGCCGCCGCCGCGCTTTCGAAGATCGGGAGCACCAGAAGACCTCTTCCCGGCACCCTGCCAGAGGGAGGATTGACCTCCAGGAGTCTCCTCTCCACCATGGATGCTCCCCGGATGTCTCGTGAGTAGTTTTCCTTGGACCATGGGTCCGTGATCAGTAGCTATGTGATGTTCTCCTCCCCTCGTTGATCTTCATTGTTTAGACCTCGTGAGCTGCCCTACATGATCGAGACACCTTTGTAATATTTCTACTATTGCTATGTTGAGTTTGATAGGATCTGATGGATTATGAGATTATGTTCAGATTGTGATAGAGTAATATATTTGGTTTTTATCTCTTATATTTTTGTTCCTAAGTAATTCTTGCATGTTCTCCGTTGTTGTTTATTGCTTTGGCCAAGTAGTAGGTAGTGACTCCAAGAGGGAGCGTTGTGCTAGATTGTGGGTTCATGCCCCCCCCCCCCCGATGACATGCTTGAGTGACAGAAACATGAGTCTAGGGGGTGTGTTGTTGCCACAAGGGGGAAAACAACGGTGCTTGTGACCGCGGTCACAAGGATTGTTTACTTTACGCAAATTTCTTTTTATTGCAGTTGTTTGTTGCTTTGGGTTTACACTTTGGGTGGGGATCGCAACTTAATACCAGCGAGATGTTCTGGATAGATATCTCAAGGTGGATGATTAGTAGTAGATGCAGATGGATTTCGGTCTACTTATTTTGGTGTACTGCCCGTGCTTTTGAACCTCGTCCTTTCTTTTGTAGCATAGTTAGCATTGCGGTGCGTTCATAATCCTGTCAATTGCCTTTCTGTAATTTGTTTACCTCGCATAGCAATTTTATCATCTTTTGGGAGAGAGACATCACTAGCGAATATCACGTATCCCGGTCCATATCCTCATTACTGTTTCCACGCTATATTTATTTTACTGCTTTTACTTGCTATCATTATCCCTTGCGTTTTATCCTTGTGAACAACAAGACCGGAGAGATTGACAACCTCTCTGAACTTCGTTGGGAACAAAGTTATCTGTGTCTGTGTGCAGGTCCGCGTCAGTTGCGCCGCTGGCACCTACTTATCATCTCTGGAGTCCTGTTGGAGACAAACCTTGGTATCTTCACCGAGGGAAAACTGCTGCGGCACTACATCTCAACCTTCCACTCGGGGTAACCAACGAAGGGGGCGAGAAGCCATCAATAGTGAATCTGGATCATGTAATCACTAAAACTTCTTAGGGATGATTGTTTTAGTGTGAGCTCATCTATAATATGATTATTATGAACTCATTGTTATGAACTAGTCTTAATTGTTTTCCTTGCAAATATTTTGTAGAAAATTAAAATGGACATGAATTAGTATCATGAATTGGTTACTTTCTTACATGGTGAAAGACTTAAAGATGATGGGTCAAATTTCATTGATTGGCACTTATACCTTAGGACTGTGCTCAAGAGAGCTAACCTCTTGTTCGTGATACAAGAGCGTATGGGAGACCCTCCAGTAGACAACATGGATGAAAAAGTAATGCTTGATTACCATAATCGTCGAAGGACTTACGCCATGGTTAAAAGTGTCATAGAAACTAGCTTTCCGCAAGATTTACGTGAACAATATGCGGATATGGACACGTTTGACACAATCGGCATGATGAAGTCATTTTTTATACATCAGTTCAGAGTGGCCAGATTTGAGTTAGAAAATGAGTTTCTTACTACAAAAATGGAAGAGAAGACTTGTCTGAAAACTCACGTAGCCTAGATGCATGGGATACATCTGAAACTCGTGGAGGACTTTGACTATTGGACCACAGAGGAGTCTGCTATTAACACGGTGCTACACTCGCTTCCACCGAGTTACACAGACTTTGTCCATGACTATGTCGGAAGAGGTGAAAGCCTTCAGTTCTTTGAGTTCATGGTCAACCTCCGAGATTTAGAGGTTGAACCCATTGAAGGAGAAATTGTTGATGGAGAAGGTATATATTTGATATACTCGTTATAAATGTTTGTTCCCTTATACAACATTTGAAGTTTAATAAGTATTTGATACTTGTTCTGTTTTATGAAAACAGGGCCTGTCGTTGCATGGACGGGAAGAGGTGCGATCTAGGATTGATGGCAACCAAGACAGTTGTTGGCCACCAAGATTTCACCAAGACATCTATCATAGGATTATACTTAGAGTATTAGATAAATCTTTTGTAATCAATCGAATATGAACACTTAGTGGTATGTCTTGCATCTCGCGAGACAAAGTTATTCATGTTATGAGACAAGTCAGTTGTTCCAGTTTGATGAATAAAGTGTGCTTATACTATGATTGCAATTGAGTTTATAATATGATAGAAGCATTTATAAAACACCATAATTGTCAAGTGATATTCAATGTTTAATGATTAAGTTATTATGAATAACAATAAGGTCAAAAGTCATAACTATACTAAATGCATGAGATGAATTCATAAATGATGAAGTCATTAGATACTCGATCTATTAACTCATGAATTTATTATCAACCAAGATGACTAATGACGGAGTTCGAGCAAAGTAGAACTTGCGCCAAACATTGTACATAAATGATGTATTAACCAAGCGCATGAATAATCATTAAAGATGCTTCGCATGATTAATTGAACAAGGATTCAAATAAGATCATAAATCTGAGATTACGGAATCACAGTGAAGTTGGATATAAGAATACAAATCACCATGATGTGATCAAAGTGATGAGTATTATAGTTGACATAAATGGGAGACTTGTGGAAATAATGCCACAAATTACGATGGAAGTTTAAAGTGCTCAAGCACCTGAACCATTCGTAGTCATACTAAAATGTAGTATGGTCTAAATACATTCCCCTTACGCTAATGCTATTTTGAATGAACAAAGTTGTTATAATTTATTAAGTTAAAACACCCACTTCATGAAATAAGGAAACCATTCTAAATTTAATGAATCTGGTGACTCCATATGATGATGGTTATAGAAAGTTTCTAGAAGTTTTATATGCTATAACTTTCTTTGTATTAGAGTTGTGAGCAATTGTAAAACACACCTTCCCAAATAGCAAAACTTGTATTGCTTGAATTGCTGAATGTGAAGATGGTTCTCAAGGAATAAACCAATGGGAGAAAAGTGAATTCTTTGACCAGGGTGATTGACCCTGCCTCCAGATAACAGAGTAACGCAACGGAAAACGTTCCGCTGAAATGACTCCATGAGAAGAGGAAATATGCTATTGATGATGATCATGGTATATTAGTTAAAGCCTTAGTTTAAAAATAAGAAGATTGTCATGAATACGTTCTGTACAGAACAATAATCATGAGTCTTCTTAAGTGAAACAAAAGGGACACTGCTCATAAATTACGAAGGATTGATGGTTACCTAGGAAACGAGGAGAAATGAAATCATAGTGAGTTGCATATGGGATGGCTCACATCCTATGAAATAAAGTAGTTATTTCACATTCCGAATAACCAGGAAGTTATTAAGAATGATGCAACACATAAAGGCATGATTTGTCACGTAAAAGATGTTATGGCTAAATTCAATAATGATTGACTACGGAAGCGTAGTAATGCTAAATCAATATGGGTATTGCATCACATTCGCGAACACTATGAAGGGACCATAGCTTGAAATTGCATCACATTCAAGTTGTGGAATTTGAAGAGAAGTAGCAATTGGCATAACGAAAGAATGTTTCGATAAGATGGACCATAGTACCTCAAGGCAAGAACTCTCAACCTTGATTTGATCAAGTGATTTTGAAGTAATCAAAATATTGAGATGGACTGCAATTTCATGAAACTGAGTGGGAGCTTTGAAGACTTCCTGAAAACTTGGAATGCAGAGAGTATTTTCTGAGTGGGAGCTTTGGGAGAAATATTATTATGTCTGACATAATTAGAATAGAAACTTAATAAAAGCTTACTTACAGATATATGTCGGATATATTTGAGTGGGAGCACAATGTCAATTTCATATATATACGATGATATATGTGAAAACAATCTCATATATATACGTTGATATACATGGAGATTAAGGGTAATAAGATGAAAGGATTACGAGAATATTATATGAACGCACACAATAAAATCTATAAGGATAGATTAGGACACGTGTAATGAACATCAAAAGGATTGGAATGATATCCTAAACAAGAAAAGGTTCTTGTGGCTAGGAATTATATAAAGGATGTAAAACCTTAATATCACAAAATAATGTTTTAATGGAAGAATAGTGATGCACTTTGTCTCAAGACATGTGATCCTATATGACCTTTGACATATGATTCTACCATAAAACGGAAGTTGTGAATCCAATAACAGAATGACTCAAAGGTTCTTAGAACAAGAACAGGTTCCGATGTGCTTGGTTCGCAAAACACAGAACCTAAGCAAAGTCCAAGCATTCAGTATCTGAAGAGAAACTGAGGACAATACTCTAAATGATAGAAAAGATAATAGACTTGAATGTAGTACTGGATTACGATTGCAAGTCTTATTATGGGTCTATATGAATTAGAGATATCACCAAAAGGAATAGAAAGGAAATGTGAGCTATAATTTCACGAACCAAAACTCTACAAAATATAAATATCTACTTAAGGAAGTAGAAGGTTGAATAAAGTTTAGCGTAAGAAGTTTAGACTTATGGCTGAGTGTATTTTTCAGTATACATGACTATGGGAGTCTTAGGGACTAAAACAATTTTGTCATTAGAGAATACTGTAAAATAAGAAGTCTCACTCTCCCACCAAACTTATAATTCAACCATTATTAGATAGTGAAGGGTATATCAAGCAAGTTGACCAATACCTGTTGCAAAGGAACATACGAATCTAAACGGGTACAGATCGTTGACGAAACCTCTTCCATGAGCAAGCATGATCAATAAACACTTATATGATAAGATGATTATGATCGAGAAAATATGCAGCTAGATTATTTGCTATCTAGTGCAAGTGGGAGACTGTTGGATATATGCTCTAGAGGCAAATAATATATGATTATTCCAATATATCAAAATAAGTTCATGACCAGTTTCATACTGTGCTGGAACTGTATCAGTGAAACAATGATATAGGTGTGGTATAGAAACAACCAGAGTTCCTAGTTAGCCTCTCATGATGACTGGTTTATCATCAACTGATGATTGTGGTTTCACGATCATGGACAATCAACTCAATTGACGGTAAGGTCACCTCATTGAATGAATGGCGTGATGAACATTACCCAATGCAACCATTGCAACATGATCAAATCGTAAAAGTTCAGTGTTGTAATTACAGAACGTAGTAGCCTGTTCCTTTGACCGTGAGATCACGCATAATTGCTATCTTCTGAGGATACTTTGAGTGCATTAACCGTCACACTGAAACATGGTGACCATAAAGGTGTATCTTGGGCTATCCGATGGGATATGTTGAGGAGTGTTGATTCAAGAGCGGGATTTGTCAATCCATATAATGGAAAGATACTGCATGGCCAACTCGGTGAGATTGCATCCATAAAGCTCCGCAGCGTGTGACTAGGTCACAAGGATGAATATCACGGAACGAGTGAATAAGATTTGTCGGTAACAAGATAGAACTAATGCATTGGATGCAGTTGATCGAATCTTGGACTAATCTACTATCGCATGACAAAGGGAATGGTATACAACGTGTACGGTTCAATCGGTTACTTCCGGAATGCACAGGGGTCATTATGGGCATCCAGGTCCCGCTATTGATCATTGACCGTAACCTTCGTCTCGGTCGTTACTGGAGTGTTCTCGGACCATAGGGTAACACACTTAAGGGCTCGATGAATATCGGAGACCTATTCGGAACTATCGAAGTTACCGGAGAAGAGAGAAAGGCATACCGGAAAAGTTCCGTGTTTGTCCGAAGGTTGTTCGGAGTGAGCTGGAAGGAGTTCCGAATCATTAGGAGATGAAATAATATATTTTATTTATTAATTAAGTGAATTAATAATTAATAACATTTTATTTATAATTAAAAAGTGCAATGGGCTAGCTTCAGGAAAGAAGCCCATTAGTGGAAGGAAAAAGGCAAAAAGAAAAAGAGAAAAAGGAAAAGAAAAAAAAGGGGGGGACGCGCCATGGGCCTTGGGCCCAAGTGGTGGCGCCACAACCTCCTCCCCTCTGGCCGGCGCCCCCTCCCTGGCAAGGGACTTTAGTCCCACATTGCTAGGGGAGGGGGATTGACTCCTTCCGTCTGCCTATATATAGATGGGCAGGGGTGCACTTCTTTAATACACAGAAATTCGCAGAGAATTCAATATTACTCCGAATTGAAATCGGTTTTCTCCGCTCTTATCGTCTCTCTCATCTCTTCCACGGTGGGTTCCCCTTGTCTGGAACCTATACTGGGATTGAGGCTTCTCTGCTACGCGGACGCCGTCGTGCTACCGAAACTCCGGTTCCGGGAGGTCTACTTCCGCCACCTTCGCTGGATCGGAGAATGGAGGTCGTCATCGAGTCCGTACGTGTGCGAGTGCTACGAGGTGCTGCACGTGCGACACTACCACCCAACAGGGTGCTAACACAACCAGGGGGCTGTGAAAGGTTTACGGCTTCATCAACCACGTTTGCGGGAACGTTTCCCGCGCAACGGACTACACTCCGAGGTATGTTTCCGCAAGTCTTTCCGTTACGGAATTACAGTTAGATAGATCTTGGGTTAAGAGCGACGCTAGTTAGAAAAGTTATTGTTTTCTGCTGCGAGACCCAACAGACATGGCACAATCCTGGCCGTTAGATCGGCAGATCTGACGGTCCAGAACCCATTGGGCTGGATCTCAGATCTGGGAGGCTAGGTTTGGACGAAAATTGGGGCAATTTTGGGTCAAAGTGTAGGGGTGGCTGCAATTTTGGACTGGGGAAACCCTAGAAAGAGTTGGGAGAGTGGTGGTCTTTATATAGCCCAGGTGGCTGGCAATTTGCAAAAACATCTCCGGTTTTTCTCGCGCACGGGCGGTGCTTACGTTTCTGACCGCCGAGGGTCCGCAGGACCTTCGATTCGGGTAAAACTTCGAAATGCGCGATCAGCACGTCAAGCTAGCGGTGTTCACCTCGCGCTGGAACCGTTCCAAGAACACTTTCCGGCGTGCTATAAAAATATCCTGTTTATTTATTAAACGGGGTTTTTCGTTCCGTTGGCTGCGGCTGGTCTCGTGCGGCTTTCGCGACGGTGATCGTGTGAAACCCGGTGTCACAAAGGTCGAGTGTCAGGGTGGCAAGGGTTGGTCTCCGTCCGGTACGAGATAAGAGGGGGGAAATAATCGCCGATCAATAAATCGGGGATGCAAACACCGGAAACAAATCAGACAATCAAACAATTCACAACGAAAACAAATTTTTTAATTTTTGTGAAACCTGGGTTGTTACACTCTCTCTCCAAAAACACGAGTTCTGCTCCAGTTTTTGCGTTCTTGCTGTTCTTGGAGGCGATTTTCGATCTCTCTCTACAGCCCACCATTTGAGCTGAGATTTTGAGAAAATACTCCCTGGTATGCAACTCCTTCACCCCTCCAATTAGATTTTTGATTGGTGGCTCCATTTGTGAGTATTTAGTAGTTCTTGGTGATGTTTAGATGAGCTTGCATGGATGTGTAGAAATTTATTTTCCAAGTTTTAATGCAAGTTTATGACTTAGGTAAGTGAGTAGAGTAGTTTGCCTCAACTGACTTTGTTTAAATCCTTGTATTTGTGAATTTTCAAAAATTTCAGAAATGAGTTTGCTAGGAAAAGCAAAGGGGTGGCTTGGGAAGAAGAAGCCCGAGCGCTCCGATCGAGTTACTAGAGCTGAAGCTTCACCCTCAGTTGCTAGGGTGAGATACAATGAAGATCATGTGCCTTGGGAGTTATTGGAAGACACAAGTCCAGCATGCGCGATGTTGTACCCGTGCGATGATTTTCCTGAAGCTGCAGGAATTAAGGAGGATTTTAATGGCGTTTGCGCCAATGCAGGTTTGACACGGCTACCTGATACGTCCAAAACGTATCTATAATTTCTTCTTGCTCCATGCCTCTTTTGTGTGATATTTCTATGATATTGATGAACTTCCATACACTTTTGATCATATTTGGACTAAACTATTAACTCAGTGCACCCGAGTGCCAGTTCCTGTTTTCTACTGTTTTTCTATTTCAGGTTTCCCACTTATTAAAAGTGCCAAAAAAATTCCGGGAAATATAGGAAAAATCAGCATACCGGAAGCTTCGCTAAGAGCCCGAGAGGGGCCAGATGGGAGCCAGGGGGCCCCAGGCGGCCAGAGGGTGCGGCCCCACCCCTGGCCGCGCCAGGGGGGCGCCTGGAGCCCCTGGCCAACCTCTGGCTGCCCTCATTCGCCTATTTATTTCCCTTGACGAGAAACCCTCGGGGACGGAGCCCTTTTTCACGATCTCTCCTCTGTTCCGCCGCCGCCGCGCTTTCAAGATCGGGAGCACAGGAGACCTCTTCCCGGCACCCTGCCGGAGGGAGGAACCACCTCCGGGAGCTTCTCCACCACCATGGACGCTTCCCGGATGAACCGTGCGTAGTCCACCTTGGACCATGGGTCTATGATCAGTAGCTATGTGATGTTCTCCTCCCCTCTTTGTTCTTCATGGATTAGACCTCGTGAGCTTCCCTACATGACCGAGGCACATATGTAATCTTTCTGCTGTTGCTATGCTGAGTTTGCTGGGATCCGATGGATTATGAGATTATGTTCAGATTGTGTTTGAGTAATATATTTGATTCTCCTCTTTTACATTTATGTTCTTGAGTAATTCTTGCATGTTCTCAGTTGTTGTTTATTGCTTTGGCCAAGTAGTAGGTAGTGACTCTAAGAGGGAGCGTTATGCATGATTGTGGGTTCATGCCCCCCGATGACTAGCTTGAGTGACAGAAACATGAGTCTAGGGGATGTGATGTTGCCACAAGGGGGAAAACAACGGTGCTTCTACTTGAGGGTGCAAGGATTGTTTACTTTATGCAAAGTTCTTTAATGCAGTTGTCGGTTGCTTTGAGTTTACACTTTGGGTGGGATTCGCAACTTAATACCAGCGAGATGTTCTGGATAGATATCTCCAGGTGGATGATTAGCAGGTACATGCAGATGGATTTCGGTCTACTTGTCTTGGCGTACTGCCCATGCTTTTGAGCCTCTTCCTTTCTTTATAGCATAATTAGCTTTGGTTTGCGCACATAATCCTGTCAATTGCCCAGCTGTAATTTGTTTACCTCGCATGGCTATTTTATCGTCTTTTGGGAGAGGGACATCACTAGTGAACATCGTAGGACCCTGGTCCATATTTCCACCACTGTTACACCCACTATAAATTTACTTTCAGTATTTACTTTTCAGCTGCTATCACTATCATTATTATCCCATGCCTTTTATCCTTTGTAAACAACAAGGCCAGAGGAATTGACAACTCCTCTATTCTCGTTGGTAGCAAAGCTATCTGTTGTGTGTGCAGGTCCAGGTGAAGTAAGCAACCTAAGGTTGTGAACGGCGCCATTGTTCACTTCACCACCTACTTATAGTTGTTGGAGTCCTACTGGTTCGATACTCAAACCTTAGCATCTTCGCTAAGGGAAATTTGCCGCTATCTACATCTCACCTTCCACTTGGGGTAACCAACGAGGAGCGAGAAGTTATCTCGTGTATCAAGCAAATTTCTGGCTCCGTTGCCGGGGACTCCATTCTTCAAGATAGGGGAGTTGCACACTATCTTTTATCTTTGCTTTTTAGTCTTGTTAGTTTACCTTTCAGTTTTTTCTTTAGTGTCTTTTATCAAAAATCAAAAAAATAGTTATCTGTCTTGCTGCTGCTATGGGTTCCTCTTAGAACACCAAGTTGTGTGACTTCACTAGTCACAACAACAGTGACTTTATCTGCACTCCTATTGCTACACCTCCTACTTCAGCACCTTCTTATGAGATTAAACCCGCCTTGATGAACCTTGTTAGGAAAGATCAATTCTCTGGTGCTAGAGATGATGCTGCTTTGCACTTACATAATTTTATTGAGCTTTGTGATATGAAAAAGTACAAAGAAGTACATGGTGATATTGTTAAGCTTAAGCTTTTTCCTTTCTCCTTGAGGGATGAAGCTAAAATCTGGTTTCAATCCTTGCCTAAGAATAGCATAGATTCTTGGGATAAGTGCAAAGATGCTTTTATCGGGAAGTACTATCCCCCTGCTAAGATTATCCAATTTAGAAGCTTTATTATGAATTTTAAACAATTGGATAATGAACACGTTGCCCAAGCTTGGGAACGCATGAAATCTCTTGTTAACAATTGCCCTACGCATGGTTTGACTACTTGGATGGTTATCCAAACTTTTAATGCAGGCTTGAACTTTACCTCGCGGAACTTGTTAGGTTCGGCCGCGGGAGGAACCTTTATGTCAACTGTAAGGCCCGATATGCGGTACTGTTCCAGATCTAGATGTTTCCATCCAGATTCGGGGATGAAGCACATATCGGTCCCACCGCGACATATGAGATAGCCATATGCCCTGGATTTCCAACATGCTATCACAACATTACAGATACAAGGATACAACATCTCATACAATCGGCATACAACTGCCTTAATACAATACAACAACGGAAGATACATGTCTGGGTACAGAATACAAGAAAATGCCTACTGGCAAAGAGAAAAACATCGATCCCCATAACCACACGGGTCCAGGCCCTCCGCCGGGATCCGCCTAACTAGTTTTCGTCGAGTCCCCACGTGAAACGTCGATCACCAAACCTGTTGTCGATCAAGAACCCTGAAAAGAGTTTGGGGGTAGTATCATGAGTACAGAAGTACTCAGCATCCAACTGTAGTGGTCAACTGACCCAGCAAGGACTTCATCACTCGTCATTCTAGGACAACTAGTAGTTTACGGTAAGGATGGGGTAAGTGGTGACGTTGCTGCCGCACTAGCAATTATGAAGTGGCTAACGATCTAGAGAGTAAGATAAGAAGCCAAGCATTCGATGAGGAATCGCCTCCAACAAGTCTTGCTATCAACTACTTACGCAAACATAACACCTATCCTATCCTTGTCCTCCTCTTCGCATCCCGAAGAAGAAGAAGCAGTCAAGGCACACACACGTTGATCAAGTTATATTAAGATTATCTCAGTTGTTGTTGTCTATGAACAAGGAGTAGGTCTCAAGTCGTCCATAACCGTGGACACGGCTTCTCGAAAAGATTTAACCCTGCAGGGGTGTACCAACTGCCCATTACAAGGCTCCGCACGCATGCACATATCTCTCAGTTGCTACCCATCACAGGAAACCAATTTATGATTTAGTTCCAAGAGATCCGAAACGACAGTTCCCTCTAGCTAACAACGAACAAATCCGGGTGGCCCCCGGGGAGTCGACACCCAATCCAAAAGCTGGCCACGCTCTCGGATCGGACTCTTCCGTATGGCCAAGGTCTTGTTTAGTCTCACCTATATAACAGGGGACTTCCCTAGCTCACCAGTGTGGACCAACATAAAAACCATGTCTCCGCTGGCCCGGTTTGTTTAAAAATTCCGAGGGGATCCACCAAGCACACACACAGGGTTTTAGATGGTAAATCAGCTCGGGCCACCACTAGAAATGTTTGAATCTAGATAGGTAAGAAAAGGGGACCCCATAGTATCCCACACGCGGTTAGGCACGCTCGTCAAGACACACAATGCCCGGAACTCGGGTCCTAGGTGACTCGAATGGAACAAAGCGTCAGGGCGGGATAGCCTAGACCTTCCATCCTTCGTCGAATATAATCAACATTTATAATAATCATATCATCAACAACAATAATATAATAATGATATCCCGAACCAAGGAGTAACAGGGCAACATCGTAGCATCCTAAGCATGCATACTAAGCAGGGGCTGAGCAACGAGAAATAGTAACATAGCAGTACATGGTTTGCTGGGAAGGGACATGGCTGTATCGGTTTGAAAGAGGCTGTAAACATGTGGTAGGATCAAACATCGAACCTAACCTAGACTAGCATGCAAACCGCTGGTTGAAATATAATGGATCATAAGTAATCTATAGTCCTTGCCTGTTGATAAGTCGGGTTCCGAAGGTGTAGTTGATCGGAAACTCGCCTCGTCTCCGAGAGGTACCCGCGGAAGCACACAAGAAGATAAACACTGGGAAGCAATCAACGAGCAAGCATCTATTACTACGAGGAAAACACGAGCAAGCATCAACAAGAAGGCAACACGAGACATCGCACCTACCGTCGAGAGCGGTTACTAACAGGTTAAGTGGAGTACTCGTCGCACACGACGATACCGCACATTTATATTGGTTCAAGTTGTTTAGGTACAGGTGATCAACAAATTTTTTAACATGGCAAGCACGAAGCATGGCAAGAGGTGAAGCATAAATAAACTATCTAATCTAGTCACTTTATGTGAGGGGTAAAACCTATACATGCCAACTATTACGGACCCCACGATAAATATGGCATTTGGTACTTTTTTTCCCTAAACAATATTTTATTATTTTTATTAGCAAGCAAGAGCAGCATAATCACAATCTACAAAAAATTCTAGTCAAGTTACATATAAAGAACATTGTAATCAGAGCAACGGTTAAAAAGTTATTGCAATTATAGTTTATAGTGGCAAGCAGTTGTAATTAGCAGTTAAACAGCAAGTAAACAAAGTCAAACATGGCAAAAGAGCACATTTTGTTAATCTACACAAAATTCTAAGCAACTTTCATGTTTAACATGTCGCGATCCGAGCTACGGTCTAAAAGATACGGGCTCCGCAAAAATATAACACAATCTGCCCATTATAATAAAAAAAAACTAGCAGAAAAAAACTAAACGGGCCGAAAGCTACTGGGCCCAACAGAAAATAGAAAAAAAGAAGAAAAGAAAAAAAGGGCGCCTCACCTAAAGGGCCTCGGCCCAGGAGACGTGAGCGCTGGAGGGGCTGGCGGCCGGGCCACTGGGAGGTGGGCCGCGCGGGGTCGCTTGGTGGGCCGCGGAGGCGCGCCTGGCCCACATGAGCGCAGCGAGCGGGTGGAGCTCATCCTCTCCACGATGAACAGAGGCGGCGGCGCGGCCATCTCCACGGCGATCGCCGGCGATGAGGGAGGGTGGTGCGGTGGCAGGGAACGAGCGCGGACAGGCGTGGAGGTGGCCGGATCCGCCGGATCCGGGTCCGGGCGGCGGCGGGCGGAGCTTCGACGAGCACATCGGGCGGCCGGCTCGAGCGCAGCGGAAGAGCCTCCATGGCTGGCTGTTGGATATGGTGACATGGCAAGATCTGGGCCGTTGGATCCGCCGATCCGACGGTCCAGATCGAGGAGGGCTAGGGTTTGGGAAAAAAGGGGTATTTTCAGGCAGATCAGGAAAATAAGAGGGGGTGGCTGCAATTTTGGCTTAGGGAAACCCTAAGTGGGGGTGGGAGAGTGGTGGTCTTTATATAGCCCAGGTGGCTGGCAGTTTGCAAAAACATCATCGGTTTTTCTCTCGCGCGCGCGGTGTTTACGTTTCTGACCGCCGGGGGTCCGCAGGACCTCCGATTCGGGTAAAACTTCAAACTGCGCGATCAGCGTGTCGACCCGGTGGCTTTCACCTCGCGCTGGAACCGTTCTGAGAACACTTCCTGGCGCGCTATAAAAATATCCCCTTTATTTATTAAACGGGGTTATCGTTCCGTTGGCTGCGGCTGGTCTCGTGCGGTTTTCGCGACGGTGGTCGGGTGAAACCGGGTGTCGCAAAGGTCGAGTGTCAGGGTGGCAAGGGTCGGTCTCTGTCCGGTATGAGATAAGAGGGGGGGAAATAATCGCCGATCGATAAATCGGGGATGCAAACACCGCAAACAAATCAAGGAATCAATCAATTCACACCGAAAACAAAATTTTAATTTTTGTGAAATCTGGGCTGTTACATCAACTACACTTGGTGCTTCCACAAAACTTCTAGATGAGATGATGACCAACTATTCCCAATGGCACACCGAAAGAGCTCCAACAGGTAGGAAGGTAAACTCTGTCGAGGAGATCTCCTCCCTAAATGAAAATTTTGACTTGATTATGTCTCTACTTACCAAGCAATCTCCTATTGATCCTCAAAATGTTCCTTTAAATTCTTTGATTGCTCAGGATCAAGTAGATGTGAACTTTATCTCAAGAAACAAATTCAACAACAATGCTTATAGGAGTAACTTTGGTAGCAATCCTAGACCGTTCCCCTCCAACAACTATGGGAACAAAAACACTTATCCTAGCACCAAAAACTCCACTTCTGAAATAGAGAGTATGCTTAATGACTTTATCACTACCCAAAAAGCCTTCAACAAGAGTGTAGAGGAAAAACTAGACAAACTAGATAACCTCTCGTCGAAGGTAGACAATTTAGCCCATGAAGTAGAATTGCTTAAAATTAGAACTTCTCCCCTTGAGGAGAGGAAGGTCACTCCTATGAATGCTATCCAATTGCAAATTTATGAAAACATTAAGATGATGGCAAAACTCAAAGAGAGATGGGCTAGAGAAAAGGAGGAAGAAGATAGAATTAAGAGACTTCCTACACACCATACTGTTGCTACTATCCAAGTGGTTGAGGATATCCAAACTCTTAGCACCCAATGCACCCCTAGTCCCATAGAACCTATTAATGGTGATGCTATGACCTCAACCATAGAAGAAGAAATTCCTATGACTATAGAAGCTACCAAACAAGTGATCCTAAAGTACACCACTACCACTCTACTTGATAGTAGTGACCTTGATTTTGATAATTGCACTCTTTCTGAAGTTATTCGTTTCCTTCACAAGATGTCTAGAGACCCCCACACTAGCACACTTAATCTTGCCTTCACGGAGCATATCACTAATGCTCTCATTAAAGCTAGGGAGGAGAAGCTTAGGGTAGAAGCCTCCATACATAGAAAGCTAGAAGATGGTTGGGATCCTATGATTAAAATTAAGTTGAATAACTTTTCTTGCTATGCTTTATGTGATGCTGGAGCTAGTACCTCTGTTATGCCCAAAAGAATGTATGATATATTTGAATTGAAACCTTTTGATCCTTGTTATTTTGGTGTTCGTCTCGTCGATTCTTCCGTAAATAAACCTTTGGGGAAGATAGATGATGTTCTTATCATTGTCAATGACAATTATGTTCCCGTTGATTTTACTATCATGGACATTGAATGCGAACCTTCTTGTCCAATTATTTTGGGACGCCCTTTTCTTCGCACCATGGGTGCTGTTATTGATATGAAAGAAGGGATTGTAAAATTCCAATTTCCTCTCAAGAAAGTGATGGAACAATTCCCTAGGAAAAAGATTAAGTTGCCTTTTGAGTCCGTCACACGGTCTAGTTACTTTCTTGAAAAGACTTGATCTATTTGCATTAAGCCTAGCTAATGGCTTTAAAGAAGCGCTTTCGGGAGGCAGCCCGCAACGAATTTAGGATTTGCTTTTTGTTTTTCTTCTTTTTTTAGTGGTCTTGATGATTGTTACTACTGTATAAACATCATTGTATCTTTACTTTTCAAGCTTTGTGCCTTTTATAGCCTCATACGACAAGGGAAGTGAAAGTTGTGACATGCTGTCCAGAAAACAGATTCTGTCCTCGTGACTAGAAAAATCACAGAAAATACCAGTTCATCTTTTTGAGCTGAATTTTTTACACAGCGTGCTATGTACAATTATGAAACTTTCGTATGTTCTGAGTTTTTTGATTTGAGTAGCAGAAGTACCCCTAAAAAATTCTGTACTACCTGCTGGTCTGTTTTTCACAGATTCTGTCCTGTTTTGCCTTTTCTTCATTTTGCAAACCTTAAGCTTGCTTTTTCTCTGAAAAAACTTTTTGGCACTCTTGAGAAACAGTAGCTCTTCAAGATTATCATTATTTCAAGTAGAGAAAAAATTATTTTATTATGGGTACTAACCTCGCTAATCAGATTATGATGAGTTATGTATGAAGGGAGTTTTCAAGTGTGCGAGGGAAGATGATGAAAGAAGATTAAGAAGTGTCAAGCGCTCAAGCTTGGGGATGCCCCCATGCATCTCCAAGAAATATTCAAGGAGACTCAAGCGTCTAAGCTTGGGGATGCCCCCGTGCATCCCCTTCTTCATCAAGAATTATTAGTTCGTCTCTTGTTCCACTATATTTTTATCACTTCATGCATTATGTGCTATGCTTGGAGCATCTCGCTCTTAGGTTTTTATTTTTATTTTTCTTTAGATTTGCTTTCTGTTAATAACAAGTTAGAGCCCAGATTTCTTTGTGTGGGAGAGAAACACGCTCCACTTCCAAAATTTAGAACACAACATAGGACTTTTCATGCTTATCTTTGCTATGTGTGTTCTTTATCTTCTTCGTAGCTACTGTCATGTTTTGCTCTTATCTTTCATGCTTATCTTTTTAAAGAGCTTTTGTTTAGTTTGTTGCTGGAACTCTCTTGAGTTTTCATGTTTATCTTGTTTAGAGAGTTTGCCTGTTGCACTGAGTTTTGTGTCTTGACTTGAAGTAGGTAATTGAGGTTGATATTCTTTTGTAGTAGTAAATTGCAATAGTTTTGAGGTATTGTTTTGAGTAATGTTTGGACTTTTGGTGTCAAGAGATTTAGCCTATTAGTGATAGATGTCGTATTTTGGGAAATCCATGTTTATTTTCAAAACCTACAAATTAGTTGAGAACTCTAGCTACTAGATGGATCACTACTCTTCTGAGGGGTCGAATATTAGAGTACACACACGTACCATGGGTCGAGGATGCGCAAGGATAACCAAACCCCCATACACTCCTCCTCGGGGTACTTGTCTCTTTGTGAACCTCCTTATTAGATTGAGAGTTACCGATAATAAGTGCATGAGTTCTTCGGACTAATGTGAGTATTCTTAAGTTGACACTTCCACCTTCCCATATTTTTATAGCCTCTCCTGTGTCGTGCATTGCTTTCTTCTCACTCCGAGAGTTAGCGTCCACCTTCGCCGGTACATCCAAACCCTTGGCACGATACGCTCTGTCATCATAAGCCTCCTTATATCCTTCCTCAAAACATCCACCATACCTACCTATCAAGGCATTTCCATAGCCTTTCCGAGATATATTGCCATGCAACATCCATCTTCTCATGACTTGATCTTCATGTCATACATGCTACTTGCTTGATCGATGAGCCGCATGCTAGTTGGGCCTTGCCCTAATAATTGCTACATGACGCGCTAGTATCATTGCTTATCCTACTACACTGGCAGAGGCATACATTTGCATACATCATGATAGTTACATCTTCTTTATAGTTTGAGTACTTTGTAAAGTGTGAAGGATCTTCTATACATCTTGTAATATATAGAGTGTTGCCCCTAAAGTGAGGAAAAGATCCCAAAGAGGACAAATTACAAGATCCCAAAGAGGACAAATGAGAGAAATAGAAAGAGCCATTGAGTCCACCAAAAAATACAAAAAAATAGAAAAAAGAGAAAAAGAAATAAAAAGAGAGAAGGGGGCACACTTCTATTCCTTTTGAGAGATCCACACTCGTACTTCCTCTTATATCTTGTATTCCATAGAGATTATCATTCATGCATATAGCTATGTGGGGACCTTCACACTATAGAACTTGGCTTGTATATTCCAATGATGAGCCTCCTCAAAAGAGCTCTAGGTCTTCTTGAGCAAGCAAGTTGGATGCACCCCCACTAGTTCCATTGGAGAGCTTACCTTAGCTCATATGTGCATCCGTTGCATGGCAATCCCTACTCCTCACATCATATCTATCATTTGGCTTTCTCTCGCCTATGATTGTCCTCATTGATGTGAGCCTTTCACACCCTTTTTGTCTTCCTCGTCCACCATATTCTCTCTTTGCCATCCTAAGTGTCAACTTTCTTGCTTACGCTCATCCATTGCATGAGTCCTCAAAATGTCGAAAAGGAGTGGATCATTTTGACATGTACCTGGCTAGTGGTCTGGGGATGAGTCAAGATAAGATTCCAAAGAATACCAAGTGTGAAACTTTAGTAGATTGAGTTCTCCACATAAAAATACTTTTTCCCTCGTATATCCCTATCCCCTTTCTTGCACGCAAACACCATTTGGAGACATTCGAGTCACGGACATCGAGAGCTCTTGCACCTTTATGTTCTTATGTTGCTCGTTTCAATGCTAAATATATACTCTTGTCTGTTATGACTTGAATTGAATTGCATGCCTCGATTGCTTTACTTAAAAGTTCTTATATGGTTGTTAGCGTGTCACCACAGAAATTATGCTTGTTATCATTTACCTACTCGAGGACGAGCAGGAATTAAGCTTGGGGATGTTGATACGTCCAAAACGTATCTATATTCTGCTTGCTCCATGCCTCTTTTGTGTGATATTGCTATGATATTGATGAACTTCCGTATACTTTTGATCATATTTGGATAAACGTATTAACTCAGTGCACCCCAGTGCCAGTTCCTATTTTCTGCTGTTTTTCTATTTCAGGTTTCCCCCTTATTAAAAGTGCCAGGAAAATTCCGGGAAAAATATAGGAAAAATCAGCGTACCGGAAGCTTCGCGAAGAGCCCGAGAGGGGCCAAAGGGGAGCGATGGGGGGCCCAGGCGGCTAGAGGGCGCGGCCCCACCCCTGGCCGCGCCAGGGGGGCGCCTGGAGCCCCTGGTCCACCTATGGCTGCCCTCTTTCGCCTATTTATTCCCCGTGACGAGAAACCCTCGGGGACGGAACCCTTTTTCGCGATCTCTCCTTTGTTCCGCTGCCACCGCGCCTCCAAGATCGGGAGCACTAGAAGACCTCTTCCCGACACCCTGCCGGAGGGAGGAACCACCTCCGGGAGCTTCTCCACCACCATGGACACTTCCCGGATGAACTGTGAGTAGTTCACCTTGGACCATGGGTCTATGATCAGTAGCTATGTGATGTTCTCCTCCCCTCTTTGTTCTTCATGGATTAGACCTCGTGAGCTTCCCTACATGATCGAGGCACATATGTAATCTTTCTGTTGTTGCTATGCTGAGTTTGCTGGGATCCGATGGATTATGATATTATGTTCAGATTCTGTTTGAGTAATATATTTGATTCTCCTCTTTTATATTTATGTTCTTGAGTAATTCTTGCATGTTCTCAGTTGCTGTTTATTTCTTTGGCCAAGTAGTAGGTAGTGACTCCAAGAGGGAGTGTTATGCATGATTGTGGGTTCATGCCCCCCGATGACTAGCTTGAGTGACAGAAACATGAGTCTAGGGGATGTGACATTGCCACAAGGGGGAAAACAACGGTGCTTGTACTTGCGGGTGCAAGGATTGTTTACTTTACGCAAAGTTCTTTAATGCAGTTGTCTGTTTCTTTGAGTTTACACTTTGGGTGGGATTCGCAACTTAATACCAGCGAGATGTTCTGGATAGATATCTCAAGGTGGATGATTAGTAGGTAGATGCAGATGGATTTCAGTCTACTTGTCTTGGCGTACCGCCCATGCTTTTGAGCCTCTTCCTTTCTTTATAGAATAATTAGCATTGGTTTGCGCACATAATCCTATCAATTGCCCAGCTGTAATTTTTTTACCTCGCATGGCTATTTTATCGTCTTTTGGGAGAGAGACATCACTAGTGAACATCATAGGACCCTGGTCCATATTTCCTCCACTGTTACACCCACTATCAATTTACTTTCAGTATTACTTTTCAGCTGCTATCACTATCATTATTATCCATTGCGTTTTATCCTTTGTAAACAAGAAGGTCGGAGGAATTGACAACTCCTCTGTACTCGTTGGGAGCAAAGCTATCTGTTGTGTGTGCAGGTCCAGGTGAAGTAAGCAACCTAAGGTTGTGAACGGCGCCATTGTTCACTTCACCACCTACTGATCGTTTTTGGAATCCTACTGGTTCGATACTCAAACCTTAGCATCTTCGCTAAGGGAAATTTTCTGCTATCTACATCTCACCTTCCACTTGGGGTAACCAACGAGGGGCGAGAAGTTATCTCGTGTATCACTACCACTATGTCGTGTGGTACAATACAAGAAGCTCACCTCCTGCTTTGTTAACAACTTTTATTACAACCATACTTCTGGAACCGTCGAGTTCAAAATTTATAATAATCTTATAACCATGTCTTTGGCACAGCTTCGTCATATAATAGGTGTGCCGAACGCTAGTCAGGCGGCGAGGATGAAAACTCAACCCTCCGAGTTGAGGACCCTCTTCAACTCCCTTTGTAGTCAGGAGGAGAGAGACATTCAGCGCACAAAGATTTCCAGCATTTTATTCCTCCACATCAGGTATTTCGCGTACTTTATTGCTAGAGGGGTGTTGGCTCGTGAAAACTCGAGCAACGGTTCTGCACCAGATGTGGCTATCTATGCGAACGCCCTCTCTGACAGGAATGATTATAATGTGGGTGCCTTAATTGCTCGACGCCTTGTTACGAACAGTAACAAGGGTGATTTATTTGGTGGTGTTTACGCCACACTTATCCTTGAGTCTCTTAACGGCACCCCGCATCCTGATGATGTTCCCTTTTCTTACGCAAGTCTTGATCTTGCTGCAATGAAGAGGCATAAGTTTGTTACCATGACTTCCCAGTTTGGTAACCTTGTTTATATTTTGAGGTTTTAAAAGACCATTACTCGTGAGATCCATCTACCTGCACCACTTTTGTTTGCTCACACCCGCAGGACCAGATGGTCCTTCAACGATGTCCAGTTCGATGAGTTCATGGACCAGTATCAGCTGCATAACCCCATGGAGGGGGTTGTGCCCGGCGAGGAGGAGCATGGTGAGCTCCCACCATTCCAGGGGAGATCTTCACCCAGCAGGGTGTGGGCTCTTCTTCTTCTTGGAGCGCAGGACCTTCCTCATGGGAGGACCCGAGGACTTCGGTGTACGCGCCAGAGGACTCGTACGACCCTTGGACTTACCATTACCCCGAAGCAGGAGGCTCCTAGGGGCAGTAGCTGCGACCAACTTAGGCAAAAAGCCTAAGCTTGGGGGAGTATGTGCCCTTCTCACCTTTCCATTGTATTATCCGTTTTTATTTTTTCATCGGTTTGATCTTTTCGAAATTTTTGCCCGTTCTTGTTTGTTCTTTTAAATTGCAAAAACAACAACAAAAATTCCCTTTTCTTTTTTGTTCGTTAAACCTTTTAAAAAAACCAAAAAGATTTCCTTTCTCTCTTTAGTTTGCTTTTTTTTCAGAGTTCAGCTCGAGTCCGTGATGGCATTTGATTATATTTCCCACGTTCGATCGTGCAAGTGACAAGGAAGTAATGACGAAGATCGGCGAAAGGGAAGCAACAAGGAAAACTGGTATGAACTCTTCTTATTTCTACTTTTGTACATATGCCTGTACTTATGATCTAGAGACCAGCTTGTAGCGACATAGTGCTATGTTTACAATGTTTTCCCAGTGTTCATGCTTTCTTTGTGGCTGATCTCAAATAGCTAGGGTGCATAATATGTTGTTGAAATGATTTACATGCATTGCACTGTTCATGGTTTGGCATATTAAAGTGGTATTTCCCTTCGGAGAATTCTTGGATTGACTTGGCACATGTTCACACATGTTTATGACTAAAATGTCTATCATGCCTTGATGACCTTTTTATTTCAGAATAGTTATAAGCCCGATTCAATGTTGCTTTGTCGCTCTGCATGATTATGACAATTATTGCTCTCTAGTTGGTCGCTTCCCAGTCATTTGCTACCCTTCGCTCAAACTAAGCGGAATTCCACTGTGGATCCAAAATCCTTTTCAAACCAATTATTCCACTTGAGTCCACCATACCTACCTATATGTGGTATTTACCGGCCAGTCCTAACTTAGACTTTCTTGTGCGATCTCGAAATTTATTCAAAATCTTCCCTTTTGTAACCATACAAGCTCATGGTGCGGTGAGGGAAAATCAGTATCTGCCATGCCAAAAATATTTTGACGGAAGTTTATCTAGTCAAAATTAAAAAAAAGAGTTACACCTCCCCCATAATTGATGATGGAATGAAATGGACCAAATGCTGCTAATGATAGATGGAACGATAACCTCCTTCCATACTTGAGGCAAAATAAAAGGTTCCATAGACCATCAAACGATGGATGGATAAGGGAACAAAAGTGTAGGCAAAAAGCATTAATATGGTTGGCATGGGAGATATTGAGAGACCTTTACCGTTCACCGTTGACTAGAAAGTTGCACTTCTCAAAAGAATTTTGTCTCTGTTTTAAAAAACAAGAGCTCTGGCACATGTTTAGTCTTTGCTTCCAATCACGGGTTTTCAATCTTGCCATCAAAAAGCCACGGTTCGAGAGTCTCCCCTTCTTTCTTCAAAGCACCAACTATTGACAGCTTAATTGTCATTCTTGGTGTAACATGAATTGTCCCAAAGTATTACATTGTCTTCTGCATGCTTGTGATATTGCTAGTCTGAAATTCTTAGTTCTAGTCATTTAAAGCTCCGCAGGAGTTTCTGCATTTATGTTTTTCTTCACTCATGGAGGCTAGCGAGATACCACTCTAATATGTTCAGGCTATGTGCATTCTGATCTTGTCTTGATTTTCGGCGGCATATTGTTTACTCTTGGTCGTTTGTGATTGATCACTTGAAAGAAGGATTGCTTCGTGCATTGTCCTCATAGCATTGTTTTGATACCTGCTACACTCTTTTCATAGTACCGGCTTATATACATCTCATGAAGCAAAAGAGTTTGTCAAAGTTTTCTCTGTCGTGTCCAGTTCGTTGAACTGAATTGCTTGAGTACAAGAAATAGGCTAAGCTTGGGGGAGTTGATACGTCTCAAACGTATCTACTTTTCCAAACACTTTTGCTATTGGTTTGCCCTCATTCTTGTATGATTTGAGCTACACTAACCCGGACTGACGTTGTTTTCAGCAGATCTGCCTGTATGGTTTTATTGTGCGCAGGAAAATGGATTTTTAGACATCTCAAAAAATTCCCAGAAAAAATACAGAAAATCCACGCACCCGGAGAGACCGAAGACCAGAAGGTGGGCCAGAGTGGAGCCACCAGGAGTCCAAGCGCCCTCGCTGGCGCGGCCAAGACCTAGGCCGTGCCAGGTGGCCGCCTGGGCACTTGGTGGTGGCCCCCCGGCCCTCTTTCGGGGTTCCGGAAGCTTCCGTTGCGCTGATTTTTTATCCGATTTTCCAGAATTTTTTGGAGCTCTTTTAATTTGGCGGAAACCTGGAATAGAAAATAGTAGAAAACAGAAACTACCACTGGGGTGCACTGAGTTAATAGGTTTGTCCAAATATGATAAAAAGTGTATGAAAGTTTATCTAGATCTTAGCAATATCACACAAAACATGCATGGATCAAGCAGAAATTATAGATACGTTTGGGACGTATCACCGACTACACCTCGAGATATGTTATCTGCAAGTCTCTCTGTTACTCTAATACGGCTAGATAGATCTTGGGTGACGGGAATGCTACTTAGAAAAATTATTGTTTTCTGCTGCGAACCCCAACAATTCTTGCATGTTCTCCATTACTTTTTATTGCTTTGGCCAAGTAGTAGATAGTAACTCCAAGAGGGAGTGTTTATGATTTTGTGGGTTAATGCCCCCCCCAATATCTAGCTTGAGTGACAGAAACATGAGACTAGGGGATGTGCTATTGCCAGCAGGGAGAAAACAACGGTGCTTGTATCCACTGTTGCAAGGTTTTTTTACCTTACGCAAAGTTCGCTAATGCAGTTGTCTGTTGCTTTGAGTTTACACTTTGGGTGGGGCTCGCAACTTAATACCAGCGAGATGTTCTGGATAGATATCTCAAGGCGGATGATTAATGAGTAGATGCAGATGGATTTCGGTCTACTTGTCTTGGCATACCGCCCATACTTTTGAGCCTCTAGCTTTCTAGTAGCATAATTAGCATTGCAGTGCGTTTATAATTCTGTCAATTGCCCAGCTATAGTTTGTTCACCCAGCTTAGCTATTTTATCGTCTTTTGGGAGGGAGACATCACTAGTGAACATCATGGGACCCCGATCCATATTTCCAGCATTGTTTACACCTCCACTTTATTTACTTCTTTTACTTTCTGTTGCAATTATCACTACTATCTACCCTTGCTTTTAATCCTTTGTAAATAACAAGGCTAGAGGGATTGACAACCCCTCTGTGCTCGTTGGGAGCAAAGTTACTTGTTGTGTGTGTAAGTCCGTGTCTTCTGTAAGTGCGAGAGCAGTAGACACATACTTGTCGATCCTTGGAGTCCTCCTGGATTCGATAAACCTTACTATCCTCGTGTAAGGGAAATTAATGCTAAACTACATCCTTACCTTCCACTTGGTGTAACCAACGAGGAGCACTACTTCAGTGCCATCACCCCCTGCCTCTGTTAGCACCCTGTCGGGTGGAAGTGCCACACGTGTAGCACCTCGTAGTACTCGCACACGTACGAAACTTGATGATGACATTCGATCTCCGATCCAGCGAAGGTGGCGGAAGTAGACCTCCAGAACCAGTGTTTCGGCAGCACGACGGCTTCCGTGTAGCAGAGAAGCCTCAATCCCACTACAGGCTCCAAACAAGGGGAGCCCACCGTGGAGGAGACGAGGAATGGGAGAAGACCGCAGAAAAGCGATCTTGATTTGGGATTATATTTATTTCTCCACAAATTAATTGGTGTTAAATAAGTCCACCCACCACATCTATATATAGGGGGAGGGGAGGGAGTCAACCCCCTTCCCTTAGAAATGTGGGACTAAAGTCCCTTGCCAAGGGGTGGGTGTCGGGACCCGGGGTTTGCATATGTAATTCCAGTCACAACTCAATCATATGGAGAGCCGAGAGTCGCACCCACTTGTCTAAGCAGACAAGGACAAACACAGAACACTCTCGGAAAGCATTGAACGTGAGGGGCATCCCATCCACGCCGGATGATCAACTGAGATGGATCCTCATCGCCCGCCCACAAGTCTAAATGATTGTGGGTGGTGAAATTCCATACTCATAGACAAGTCGCCTCAACCATATTATCGATTGAATTATAACACGTACATAAACAGACTCCAGCCCGATCACCTAGTCGGGATCTCGGGCGGGCTCAATCATACAACAAAGTGTGCCACGTGACAGAGTCACGATCAATCGCATCGCGATGCCCCAAGCTGCGCACATCTAAGGGCCACTTGGTGTATAAAAGACCGCCGGAAAGAACTCAACTAAGCTATCGAATCCCACACATGACCTGCACGATATAAACATACACGCAACATGCATGCCAAGTGTATAACAGCAGGTAACACAACATGAACTATACAAACTCATAGTTTTATTGCATCTGCTAAACAGAGCAGATATAGTAGTGTTACAAGAAGAGATCACATAACTGTGACCCAACATTACATCATACAACAACGGAAGCAAATTATGTCTTATTAAAGACAAGTTTAACAAATGGCTTAAGAAGCCTTTAAGAAAACACAACAACCCTCCAGAGGGACCAGGCTGTTTTCTGGGACTACATTACTTCGTCGACGTCGAGCTTGAGGGGGAGGCCAGCATCAGGTTCAGTGGTCTCGTCTCTAAAACATAGAATAAGCAAACGTGAGTACAAAGTCGTACTCCGCAAGACTTGCGTCAGAACTATACTACTCATGCTCAGGTATCAAGGTAAAGGCAAGTGGGGTTGTAATGCAGAAAGCTTTGACTTGGCTATCCTGTACTACGACTACATAGAGTTGAGATGAGAGGCGCACACGAGTCCATCTAATATTGATCACCACATCAATACACCACCATGGATCCTTCCTCGACTTCCCCACGAGGAAGCAACCCAAAGCACTCACACTTATCTTGAGATTTTTCGAGTATCCATTTGAGTTGTCTAATAATCAAGTAAAGGTCTCCAAGTAGTCCATAACCGCGGACACGGCTATTCGAATAGTTCATTAACCCTGCAGGGGTGTACTTCTTCACATACGTAGCTACCACTTACCGCCTAGAACTCGTCACCTTCAAGCGGTGTCGGCGAGGATAGTACCACGACACTTACCTCATGGCTCCAACTCTAGTCTAGGGGATCGCCTATCTGAGTATGTACCCCAATCAGGAAACCGACCGGGGTTTTCGTTCAGGACCCAGACGATGTATGGACGGTCCGACAAGCCCACCTCGACGGATGGTGCTGCGCTTTCCTAAAACCGTGCTACAATATGAAATCAAATTGAAGAAACAATAACCCATGCAAATCCTGGACCATAGTCGGGGTGAGTTAATAGGTCGAGAGGGGTCAATGAGCCCAACATGTGGTAGTAATCTGTGTCTTGGATCACAACACAAGAACTCGGGGCCTAGGGCAGTGTAAATGAGACAACCCACTGTGTACTCCTACACAACCTCTCATTGTTCACTTATATTAGGGTGACTTCATCAACACGTTACCACCTTGTTGCCTGTGTTCACTACCATCCCGATACATCACCCAGATGGATCATCTTAATTGCATACAACTCTAGCATGGCATAGCATAACATGGATGAAGGGCCACATGATGAACACAAACAAACTTGTATCTGCTAGGTTGAGGTTTGCTTAATACTGTGGCACCAATGATAGGTCATGCAAAGGATGGGTTCAACTAGCGGTAGAACGGTAACATGTGAATCACCTAATCATGCATAAGAGAACAAGAGGGAAAATGGTTTTATATAGATATGATCAATGGGGTTTTCTTGCCTTATTGTCGAGACTCGGGGTGCCACTCTTCGGAGAAAACAGGAACTACGTCCAGCGATGGATCTATCGAGAAGAAACAAACACCGAGACAACAACAATGTAAACATCACATTGCAATGCACATTCAAGAAATGAATCATGGCATGGTACTGATGTGACCTATGTTCAATTTTCAACAAGTTAATTGAAGTTGATTTGAAAAAGGAATTCAAATTCAAACTCCAAATGTTGTTCAAATTAGCCAAAGTTGCATTTGCTAATGTTTGGTCTTTGTAAACTATGTTGTCATGTGTATGATATGCCTCTGATGTGCAAGTATTAAGGTTGGCATTGCAAAGATTTAAATTGAAATGATTTAAACATCTATTTTGAATTATTCCAAATAACCCAAATAGCTAAATGCTACTGGTCCATCATCATATATGTGTTTTTCATCTATGAAAATATGATATTTGGAATCCTTGCATTTTTCTGATGATTTTTCATATATAACACTTTTGATTTGGAGTTAGGGTTTAAAAGTTATTGAATTTCAAAGATTTAAACAATTTCTGGAAATTCTGTTAAATAAGAAATGGATTTATTGCGCCAGGATGACGTCATCATGACGCAGGGGGGCTGAGCAGTCAAGCTGACGACTGGGACCCACCTGTCATTGTCTCTGGGGTTAATCCCCTTTTATTTTAATTAAGCACGGGATTAGGGGGGTTTGGGCCCCACTGTCAGTGGGTGATTAGGGGGGATTAGGCCCCTAATCACAGGGCCACGTTGGCGCGGCCGGCGGTTAGCCGCCAACGACCACTGGAGGCGGCGGCGCCCGCTCAGGAGGCGGTTCCGGGCACCAATCGCCGCGCCGAGGGCACTGGGACGTAGCCCTCGAGCGTCCGCATCATCTGGGGCATACGGGCGGGCCAGGGGTGGCCGGGGAGCACGCCGGCGAGCAAGGGGACGCGGCGGCCGAGCACGGTTAGGAGGGGAATCGGCCACCGGGGCACGGCGAGAAGAAAGAGAAGGGGGAAGCGACGTGCGCGGCTCACCAAAACGCGAAGGCGTCGACGGTGAGGTCGGGGAGGAGCTGGCGGCGGTGAATTTGGCGATGGAGACCCGGCGGCCGTGGCGGAGATGGAGGTCGCGGTCGTCGTCTTCAAGGCGGGGGGGGGGGGTCGATTCCTTCTACTGGGAGGTGCGGCTCGGCGTTGCGCATCTCCTGGACATCACGGCTCGATGAGGGGGGCTCGGTGGCCACGCTCGCGCACGAACGGCGGCGACGGTGTCTCTTTGGCGGAGGTGAAAAACGACGAGTGAGAGAGCTAGAGGGAGCCAGGGGAGAGGGAAAAGGAAGGGGGGTTGCATGGGGGCTTCCACGGGGTGGATAAGGGCAAGGGGAGCAAGCAGGTAGCTCGTTGGCGGCCATGCCGGGTTCGCCGGCGTCCTGCCTGCCTGCCTGGCCACTGGAGGAAGACGACCCTACCCTTTTGGGCTGGGCCTCCTCTGCTGGGCCAGGTGCGCCAGGTAAGTTGCTCTGTTCTATCTCTTTTATTTCTTTTTTTGTTTCTGTTTTTATTTGTTCTTCTCTGAAAAAAATACCAAAGCATTTTTAAAAATCCCCAAATATTGATCTTGGACATAGGTGACATAGCACTAGCCACTCCCAAGTTTTGAGTATTTTTTAAATTCCAAACATTTGAATTTCATTTCAAATAGCATTTTAATTTAATTTCCAAGCCTCTGTTTGAATATTTGAAAAATCCATGAGCATGGTTTGACTCCAATTCATTTTTAAAATGATCACACTCATTTATAGGACTTTTCAAAATTGTTTGGAGGATTTTTGGAAAAACTTTTTATCTAGCCTTTTATTTAAATTCTTTTTGAGGCTTTTCCAAATCCCCAATTCTTAAACCATAGAAATTAAACATGATGCAATTATTTCTAGTAATAAAAGCACATACCAAAACTAGGGTTGTGACAACTCGCCCCGACTCAAAAGAATCTCGTCCCGAGATTCAGAAGTAGTCGGGAAGAGGGTGGGGTACTCGACTCGGAGACGATTTTCTCATTCCCAGGTGGCTTCCTTCTCAGAATGGTTGGACCACTGCACTTTGAGGAACTTGATCTTCTGACGTTTGGTGGTGCGCTCAGCTCCATCGAGGATACGGACAGGATACTCTCGATAAGATAGGTTTTCTTGGAGATCAAGCATTTCGTGGTCTACTTCGCGGATGGGGTCCTTGAAGCAACGCTTGAGTTGAGATACGTGGAAGACATCGTGAACCTGAGAAAGATGCGGCGGTAGTTCAAGTTGGTAGGCAACTTCTCCACGTTTATCTAGAATGCGAAAGGGGCCTATGTAACATGGGGCCAATTTTCCTTTGATACCGAAGCGATGGGTTCCTTTCAGAGGAGTAACCCGGAGGTAAGCTTTCTCGTTCAGCTCGTAGCTTTCTGGCCTATGATGACGATCATAGTAGCTTTTCTGACGAGACTGGGCTGTTTTCAATTGCTCACGAACAATGCGAACCTTCTCTTCTGCTTCCTGGATCATATCCGGTCCAAAGAATTGTCTTTCACCGGTTTCTGACCAGTTCAATGGTGTTCGACATTTGCGTCCATAGAGAAATTCAAAGGGTGCCATGCCCAAGCTAGATTGGAAGCTGTTGTTATAAGAAAACTCGGTGAATGGAAGAGATTTCTCCCAAATCTTTCCGAATGAGATAACACAGGCTCTGAGCATGTCTTCGAGAATTTGATTGACTCTTTCTACTTGACCACTTGACTGGGGATGAAAGGCGGTGCTAAAGGAGAGATGGGTTCCCATAGCATTTTGAAAACTTTCCCAAAATTTAGAGGTGAAAAGACTTCCACGGTCTGAATTGATTTCCAAAGGAACACCATGGAGAGAAACGATCCGGGAGACATATAAATCCGCTAACTGGCTAGCAGTTATACTCTCGCGAACAGGAAGAAAATGGGCAACTTTGGAAAGACGGTCAATGACCACGAAGATGGCATTGTTCCCCTTTTGAGACCCTGGAAATCCAGTGATGAAATCCATACTGACTTTATCCCATTTCCACTCAGGAATGGCTAAAGGTTGAAGAGTGCCAGCAGGTCTTTGATGCTCTGCTTTCACACGACGACAAACATCACACTCAGCAACATATCGAGCGATTTCTCGCTTCATCCTAGTCCACCAAAATCTCTGGCATAGATCTTGATACATCTTAGTACTACCAGGATGAATCGAGAGAGGGGTGTCATGAGCTTCCTTAAGTATCTGCTGCCTTATATTCCTATTCTTCGGAACTACCATCCTATTCTCGAAGTACACAGTATGGTCTAGGGTAAAACATCTGGCCTTACCGCTAGCAATGTTTTGTTTGATATATCGGATACCTTGAGCACGTTGTTGAACAGCTTTGATTTGATCCTCAAGAGTTGGTTTCACAATCAAGGTGGAAAGGAATCCATGAGGAACAATCTCGAGATTGAGCTTTCGAAATTCCTCACAGAGAAGTGGTTGATATAGTTGTAACATGAGGTTGTTACAATACGACTTACCACTTAGTGCATCAGCCATGACATTGGCTTTGCCTGGGGTGTAAGAGATACTTAAGTCATAATCTTTTATCAACTCTATCCGGCGTCTTTTCCTGAGGTTAAGATCTGGCTAGGTGAATATGTATTTGAGGCTTTGGTGATCGGTATAGATTTCACAACGATTACCAAGGAGGTAATGTCGCCAAGTCTTCAGGGCATGAACTACGGCAGCGAGTTCAAGATCATGGGTAGGATAGTTCTCTTCATGCGGACGCAACTGGCGTGAAGCATAAGCTACCACATGTCGATCTTGCATAAGTATGCATCCTAACCCTTGCCGTGAAGCAACACAGTAGATTTCGAAATCCTTTTGGTATCTGGAGGCGCAAGTACGGGTGCAGAAGTCATTCTTCTTTTTAGCTCTTGAAAGCTTTCCTCGCACTTGGGGGTCCATTCGAATTTCTAATCCTTCTTGAGGAGTTCAGTTAGAGGATTTGCAACTTTGGAGAAGTTCTCAACGAAGCGGCGACAATAGCTTGCTAGGCCAAGAAAACTCCTAACTTGCTTAACCGATTCAGGTGGAGTCCAGTCAAGGACGACCTAAACTCTCTCGGGATTCACATCAATGCCTTTTGCAGAAATCCCGTGGCCTAGATAGGTCACTTCTCGAAGCCAGAATGTCAGAACCCCAACTAGGGTAAGTGCTAGGGTTTGTTTGTGCCCTTTGCTTCATGCAAAAATTCAAAAGGAAAATTCAAAAATGGGGAAAGAAGAAAGCCCTGAGAAATTAATTCAAATGGCCAGACAAAAATTTGTTCCAAAATTTCCTCTGGTAGTTTTGAAAAGTCTTACAAATATGCATGATCACATATAAAGTGAAGTGGGTCCCACTGCATGCACCAAGATTTTTCAAATAGTCCAAATAGGGCCTAGAAATTAAATTAAACTCCAATTTGAATTTAAATTCAAATTGTTTGATTTTCAAAAGTCACCAAAACTTATGAGTGGCTAGCTATATATGTTATAAGCCCACATAAAAGTTTTCATGATTTTATAAAATGCCTTACTATTTTTATTTGGGGCAAAACAAATAATAGGAAAGGAAAACAGAAAAACAAAACACAGAGAAAAAGAAAAAGGGCAAAGGAGCCCACCCAACCGGGCCCCCCGGCCCAACTTACCTTTTCCCAGCCCAGCCCACCAGCCCCCGGTGTCGTCTTCCTCCCCGGCGCCCGAAGCAGCTCGGTGGCGAGCTCACCGCCGCGCACGCAACCGAGGAGCTTCCAGGGCCCCCTCTTCTCCCCCAGGACGCCACGGAGACACCCAGAGGTCGCCACACACTTCCCCCCTCCTCCAGCTCACTCTCCCTCTCTCCTCTCGTCAGAAATCACCATGGCCGAGAGCTAGGTCTCGCCGCCGACGAGCGCTTGCGTGGCCACCGTGCCTCCCCCGTGACGCCGTGTTGTCCAGAGGACTCCCCAGCGCCAACTCCTTCGACCAGCAGCATCAATTCGAGCCCAGCCGCCCCGAGGATGACGCCTTCTTCGCCGATTTGCCGCCGGCCGCCGTGGACCCCGTCGGGAAATACACCGCCACCGCACCTCCTCTGTCTTCACCGTCGACGCCATTGCATCCGGGGTGAGCCCCTCGTTGCTTTCCCCCTCCTCTCGCTCTCCTCCGTGCCCCCGTGTCCGTTTCCCTCTTCACCAGTCGCCGACCGCCGCTACTCTTCGTCGCCGGCGTGCTCCGAAGCCTCCCCTTGAACCCCCGATGGCGCTGCTAGACGCGCGCCAGCCCCAGCAACCCTCCAGTGCATCCCCCGTTCCCTCCTATGGCCCGTAGCACTATTCCGGCGAGCGCCGCCGTGGCCAGTGCCACCGGCGTCAAGCCGCCGGGCACTTAGCCCCTAACTCACCACTAAGCTAACCTAACCCTCACTGACTAGTTGGCCCAGCCACTAATCTAATCCCTGTTTAAAAACTAACCGCAGGGAATAAACCCACTGAGGCTGACACCCAGGCCCCACCAGTCAGACACCCCCCACGTCATGCTGATGTCAGCCTGACGCAGTAAATCTTTTTCTGAATTAAAAGAATTCCAGAGAAATTACAGAAATTCCAGTAATTCTTTTAAACTTCAATAAATCATAGAAAATTCATATTAACTCCAAATTGGACAAATAATATGTCTAAAATTATCAGAAAAATACAAGGATTATGAATATGCAACTTGTTTCTATGTTTGACCTTTTTAAAATGGGTGAACAGTAGCAAACATGCATATGGATCCTTTTCAAATTCAAATTTGGAGTGAATTTGCAAATGATTTTGAAACACACTTCTTTTAGATGGATTCATCCACACATCAGAGGCTTTACCTCACCTTTACAACATCACTTCATGATCAACCTTTTCAAATGAACTTCATGCATTCAAATGCATTTGAAATTCATCGATAAATCTAATGGAGTTTGAATTTGCATTTCAAATGCAAATATACTCCTTTTAAATGGAATGCTCAACACATCAGTACCTTGAACATCACCATTACAATCTTATTCATGTGATTGTGCATTGTACCTTATGTTGATCCTATGATTGTCATGTTGCTGATAGAAGTGGAGCCCGAACCCGAAGCCACCCCCTTCGTTGAAGACACCATGTGTGAACCTCGTCAGCAAGGCAAGCAAACCCCATTGATCATGTCTATAAAATCCCATTTCCCTCTCAGTCTCTCTTATGCATGTTTAGGAGATCATCTTGTATCGATTCTACCGCATAGTTGAACCCATATCCTTTGCATGACCTATCATCTTGTCACAGTAGTAAGCAAACCACAATCCTAGCTGACATAGGAGTTTATTGATATCATGTGGCCACTGCAACTGTTAATGCTTATTGCATGCTTAGTGGTACAATGAGGTTGCTTTTGATGTGAGTCTGGATGATAGTGAGCATGGTGTTGATGAAAGTGAAACTGTGTCGGTGAATCCACCCTAATACAAGGTGAACGATGAGAGGCTGTGTAGGAGTACACAGTGGGTTGTCTCGTTGAACACCGCCTTCAGCACCGAGTTCTTGTATGGTAATCCAAGACAAAGAGTACAACCACACATTGGGCTCACTGACCCCTCTCGGCCTAGTACCTTGATCCGTGTCGACGTCCAGGAGTCACATTAGTTCGGGCTTTCCATTTGGCATCTGCATTGAAAAATAATGAAGGAATAGTTGCATCATATAGATATGTGGGTGCACCTGTGAGGCAGGAAAACCATCTACCAGAGGTGGCGTCTCGGTCACTTACATTGTTTGAGTCCGTTTCGTTGATCCGGCCGGGCTCTCGAGCAGAGGAAATCTCAGAGAGTAGACTCTTGGAATGGACCGGTTGTGAGCGAAGTGTCGTGGTGAACATCCTCGCTGTCACCTCTTGAACGGTGGCGAGACCTGGCGGTAACCGATGGTCATGTGTGTGTAGCTTACACCCTTGCAAGGTTAACAAAACTATTCGAATAGCCGCGTCCGCGGTTATGGACTACTTGGAACCTGTACCTGATTATTAGACAACTTGAATGGATACTTCTAAAACTCGCAAGATAAGCGTGAGTGCTATGGCGTGCTTTCTCGTGGGGAAGTCGAGGAAGGCACCGTAGTGGTGTAATTGGTTGGAGATGTAGTGGACTCGTGTACGCTTCTTACCTCAAGTCTGGTATTCGTAGTTCAGGGTTAGCCAATTCAAAGCTGGCACTTCTGCATGTTGAACCCCACCTCCTCTACCTTGATACTTGAGCATGAGTAGTATAGTTCTGATGTAAGTCTTGCTGAGTACGACTTTGTACTCACGTTTGCTTATTCTATGTTTTAGATGAGAAACCGGACCCCGATGGAGTCACCTTCTTGAAGCTCGACGTTGACTAAGTTAGCATAGTCCCAGACAGCAGTCTGGTCCCTCGTGGAAGGGCATGTTTGTTTACAAGGCTTCTCTAAGCCATTTGTTAAACTTGTCTGTACTCAGACCTAATTTGCTTCCGTTGTATGATGTAATGTTGATCACATACATGTGATCTTTGTATGCTCTATGTGTAAGTAAATAAAGAAGTATTTTGTAGAGTTATGTGATGATACCTGCTGTTCATACTAGGCATGTGTGCTGCGTGTATGTTTATAATATGCATGTCTTAGTATGGGTTTTCGAGACCTTAGTTGTGATCTGGCTGGCGGTCTTTTATACACCAAGTGGCCCTTAGATGTGCGCAGCTTGGGGCATCGCGATGCGGTTGCTCGTGACTCTGTCACGTGCACACTTTGTTGTATGATCGAGCCCGCCCTAGACCTCGACTAAGTGATCGGGCTGGAGTAAGTCTATGTAAGAGTTAGGATCCAATCGATAACATGGTTGAGGCGACTTGTCTATGAGTATGGGATTCACCACCCATAAGCATTTAGACTTGTGAGCGGACGTTGAGGACCCATCTCAGTTGATCATCCGGCCTGGATGGGATGCCCCTCATGTTTGATGCTTTCCGAGAGCGTTCTGTGCTTGGCCTTGTCTTCTTAGACAAGTGGGTACGGCCCTCGGCTCTCCATGTGATTGTATCGTGACTGGAATTACATACGCTAACCCCGGGTCCCGACAGACTTGGTATCAGAGCAGGACTGTCTGTAGGATTATTCAACCCTTGGTCGAAGTCGAGTCTAGTATTCTATAGTTATATAGTTACTCTGGGTATAAGGGAACAACGTAAGGCTTCTTTTTCTCCTTACCCTCATCGATCTGAGTTCTTGGTCACCGTTATCTTTTCTACGGGAAGACAGGACTAGGCTCACCTCTGTCTGATTAGAACATCTCGTTGTTTGCTTCTTTGTAGCCGTAGGAAAGTTGTGTCCGGTTTCCTAGCATTGTTGTAATGCTGATTTCTTACATCGTATTATGTAAGTGATGTATCTACATTGAAAGAAAATTGTTTTCTTGCAATTACAGCCGTTATGCTGTCCGAATCATTCCAGGTTTCTTCAAAATCTGATGCATTTGCAAAATTCTTCCCTCCTTTTCGGTTGTCCTCTTAGAAGAACTTCTAGGTGGCATTCCCGACAGTTCCATTGTGTTTGATGTAGGTTTTGCTCTAGAAACCTATAGTGATTCAATTGCAGCTCTTGCTCCCACTTTAGATTTCTTCTAGCCAGAAGAACCACACTAACCATCGTGTTAGGGTACTTTGCTACTCTGACATATCTGTTGTAGCCCTAGTAAGCCATGGTCATCCTCAGGAAAACCATCCAGTAACCAAAATCCTTAAATCTAGCCACCCGACAGGTGTGTAGAATTCATAGTGGATCTTATACCAGGCACAGTCCCAATTTCCAGACGTCCATATAGAATAGCCCCACATGAGCTAGCTGAGCTAAAAACCCAACTTGATGCTTCGTTGGCAAAAGGCTTCATCCGCCCTAGCTCATCGCCATGGGGTTGCCCCGTTCTGTTCGTAACGAAGAAAGATGGAACAGAAAGGATGTGCGTAGACTATCGTCCGCTAAATCTAGCAACGATAAAGAACAAGTACCCACTGCCCAGGATCAATGATCTTTATGGTCAACTTGCTGGATCCTCTGTCTTCTCCAAGATGGATTTGAGATTAGGCTATCATCAAATCAAAATCCGAAACGAGGACATCCCAAAGACGGCTTTCACTACTCGTTATGGTCTTTACGAGTATACCGTCATGTCCTTCGGTTTAACCAATGCCCCCACCACATTCTCGCGCTTGATGAAATCGATCTTCATGGAGTACCTAGATAAATTTGTTGTAGTTTATCTTGATGACATTCTCATCTACTCGAAGAACGAAGAAGAGCACGCAGAACATCTTAGGTTGGTATTGATGAAACTTAGAGAGCACCGCCTTTATGCCAAGTTCTCCAAGTGTGAATTTTGGCTACCAGAAGTGACCTACTTAGGCCACGTAATTTCTGCGAAAGGTGTTGCAGTCAATCCCGAGAGAGTTCAGGCCGTCCTTGACTGGACTCCACCTGAATCGGTTAAGCAAGCTAGGAGTTTTCTTGGCTTAGCAAGCTATTGTCGCCGCTTCGTCGAGAACTTTTCTAAAGTTGCAAAGCCTCTTACTGAACTCCTCAAGAAAGATAAGAAATTCCAATGGACCCCCAAGTGCGAGGAAAGCTTTCAAGAGCTAAAAAGAAGATTGACTTCTGCACCCGTACTTGCACCTCCAGACACCAAAAGGGATCTTGAGATCTATTGTGATGCTTCACGGCAAGGGTTAGGATGCATACTTATGCAAGATAGACATGTGGTAGCTTATGCTTCACACCAGTTGCGGCCACATGAAGAGAACTATCCTACCCATAATCTTGAACTCGCTGCCGTAGTTCATGACCTGAAGACTTGGCGACATTACCTCCTTGGTAATCGTTGTGAGATATATTATGATCACCAAAGCCTCAAATACATATTCACCCAGCCAGATCTTAATCTCAGGCAAAGACGCTGGATAGAGTTGATAAAATATTATGACTTAGGAGTTTCTTACACCCCAGGCAAAGCCAATGTCATGGCTGATGCACTAAGTCGTAAGTCGTATTGTAACAACCTCATGTTACAACAGTATCAACCACTTCTTCATGAGGAATTTCGAAAGCTCAATCTCAAGATTGTTCCTCGTGGATCTCTTTTCAACTTGGTGGCGAAACCAACCCTTGAGGAACAAATCATAGTTGCCCAAAGACGTGCACGAGGTGTACGCCGGATCAAGGAGAACATTGCTAGCGGAGTTGCTAAATGTTTCTCCAGAGATAGTAAAGGAACGGTATTCTTTGAAAATCGTTTGGTAGTACCTAAGAAAAGGGATCTAAGGCAACTCATCCTCAAAGAAGCCCATGACACACCCCTCTCGATTCATCCCGGTAGCACAAAAATCTACCGAGATCTACGCCAAAGATTTTGGTGGACTAGGATGAAGAGAGACATTGCTCGATTTGTTGCCGAATGTGATGTTTGTCGTTGCATTAAGGCCGAACACCAAAGACCTGCTGGCACACTTCAACCTTTTCCTATTCCCGAGTGGAAATGGGACAAAGTCGGTATGGACTTCATCACCGGCTTTCCAAAAACCCAGAAAGGAAATGATGCCATCTTCGTTGTCATAGATAGGCTTTCCAAAGTTGCTCACTTCCTTCCCGTTCGCGAGTCTATAACTTCTAGTCAGTTGGCGGACTTGTATGTCTCTAGAATTGTGTCTCTTCACGGTGTTCCTTTGGTAATCAATTCTGATCGTGGTAGCCTTTTCACCTCTAGATTCTGGGGAAGCTTTCAGAATGCTATGGGAACTCATCTCTCCTTTAGTATAGCTTTCCATCCTCAGTCTAGCGGTCAAGTTGAAAGGGTTAATCAAATCTTGGAAGACATGCTCAGAGCTTGTGTTATCTCATTCGGAAAGAATTGGGAGAAATCTCTTCCATTCGCCGAATTTGCTTATAACAATAGCTATCAATCTAGTCTGAACATGGCTCCCTTTGAATTCCTCTATGGCCGACGATGTCGAACACCCCTAAACTGGTCAGAAACCGGTGAAAGACAACTCTTTGGACCGGATATGATCAAGGAAGAAGAAGAGCAAGTTTGCATTGTTCGTGATCGTTTGAAAGCCGCTCAGTCTCGTCAAAAGAGCTACTATGATCGTCATCATAGAGAGGATAGCTACAATATTGATGAGAAGGCTTACCTTCGGGTTACTCCTCTGAAGGGAACCCAAAGATTCGGTATCAAAGGCAAGTTGGCCCCACGTTACATCGGACCTTTCCGCATTCTCGCTAAACGTGGAGAAGTTGCCTACCAACTTGAACTACCTCCGCACCTTTCCCGAGTACATGACGTATTCCATGTGTCACAACTCAGGCGTTGCTTCAAGGACCCCATCCGCGAAGTCGACCATGAAACGCTTGATCTCCAAGATGACCTTTCTTATCGAGAGTACCCTGTTCGTATTCTTGATTCAGCTGAGCGTGTCACTCGTCGTCAGAAGATCAAGTTCCTCAAAGTGCAATAGTCTCATCACTCCGAGAAAGAAGCAACCTGGGAAAGAGAAGACCGCCTCCGTGTCGAGTACCCCACCTTCCTCCCGACAACTTCTGAATCTCGGGACGAGATTCTTTTGAGTGGGGGCGAGTTATCAGAACCCCAACTAGGGTAAGTGCTCGGGTTTGTTTGTGCCCTTTGCTTCATGCAAAAATTCAAAAGGAAAATTCAAAAATGGGGAAAGCAGAAAGCCCTGAGAAATTAATTCAAATGGCCAGACAAAAATTTGTTCCAAAAATTCCTCTGGTATTTTTGAAAAGTCTTACAAATATGCATGATCACATATAAAGTGAAGTGGGTCCCACTGCATGCACCAAGATTTTTCAAATATTCCAAACAGGGCTTGGAAATTAAATTAAACTCCAATTTGAATTTAAATTCAAATTGTTTGATTTTCAAAAGTCACCAAAACTTATGAATGGCTAGCTATATATGTTATAAGCCCACATAAAAGTTTTCATGATTTTATAAAATGCCTTACTATTTTTATTTGGGGCAAAACAAATAATAGGAAAGGAAAACAGAAACAAAAACACAGAGAAAAAGAAAAAGGGCAAAGGAGCCCACCCAACCGGGCCCCCCGGCCCAACTTACCTTTTCCCAGCCCAGCCCACCAGCCCCCGGTGTCGTCTTCCTCCCCGGCGCCCGAAGCAGCTCGGTGGCGAGCTCACCGCCGCGCACGCCACCGAGGAGCTTCCAGGGCCCCCTCTTCTCCCCCAGGACGCCACGGAGACACCCAGAGGTCGCCACACACTTCCCCCCTCCTCCAACTCACTCTCCCTCTCTCCTCTCGTCAGAAATCACCATGGCCGAGAGCTAGGTCTCGCCGCCGATGAGCGCTTGCGTGGCCACCGTGCCTCCCCCGTGACGCCGTGTTTTCCAGAGGACTCCCCAGCGCCGACTCCTTCGACCAGCAGCATCAATTCGAGCCCAGCCGCCCCGAGGATGACGCCTTCTTCGCCGATTTGCCGCCGGCCGCCGTGGACCCCGTCAGGAAATACACCGCCACCGTGCCTCCTCTGTCTTCACCGTCGACGCCATTGCATCCGGGGTGAGCCCCTCGTTGCTTTCCCCCTCCTCTCGCTCTCCTTCGTGCCCCCGTGCCCGTTTCCCTCTTCACCAGTCGCCGACCGCCGCTACTCTTCGTCGCCGGCGTGCTCCGAAGCCTCCCCTTGAACCCCCGATGGCGCTGCTAGACGCGCGCGAGCCCCAGCAACCCTCCAGTGCATCCCCGTTCCCTCCCGTGGCCCGTAGCACTATTCCGGCGAGCGCCTCCGTGGCCAGTGCCACCGGCGTCAAGCCGCCGGGCACTTAGCCCCTAACCCACCACTAAGCTAACCTAACCCTCACTGACTAGTGGGCCCAGCCACTAATCTAATCCCTGTTTAAAAACTAACCGCAGGGAATTAACCCACTGAGGCTGACACCCAGGCCCCACCAGTCAGACACCCCTCACGTCATGCTGATGTCAGCCTGACGTAGTAAATCTTTTTCTGAATTAAAAGAATTCCAGAGAAATTACAGAAATTCCAGAAATTCTTTTAAACTTCAATAAATCATAGAAAATTCATATTAACTCCAAATTGGACAAATAATATCTCTAAAATTATCAGAAAAATACAAGGATTATGAATATGCAACTTTTTTCTATGTTTGACCATTTTAAAATGGGTGAACAATAGCAAACATGCATATGGATCCTTTTCAAATTCAAATTTTGAGTGAATTTGCAAATGATTTTGCAACACACTTCTTTTAGATGGATTCATCCACACATCAGAGGCTTTACCTCACCTTTACAACATCACTTCATGATCAACCTTTTCAAATGAACTTCATGCATTCAAATGCATTTGAAATTCATCGATAAATCAAATGGAGTTTGAATTTGCATTTCAAATGTAATATACTCCTTTTAAATGGAATGCTCAACACATCAGTACCTTGAACATCACCATTACAATCTTATTCATGTGATTGTGCATTGTACATTATGTTGATCCTATGATTGTCATGTTGCTGATAGAAGTGGAGCCGGAACCCGAAGCCACCCCCTTCGTTGAAGACACCGTGTGTGAACCTCGTCAGCAAGGCAAGCAAACCCCATTGATCATGTCTATAAAATCCCATTTCCCTCTCAGTCTCTCTTATGCATGTTTAGGAGATCATCTTGTATCGATTCTACCGCATAGTTGAACCCATATCCTTTGCATGACCTATCATCTTGTCACAGTAGTAAGCAAACCACAATCCTAGCTGACATAGGAGTTGATTGATATCATGTGGCCACTGCAACAGTTAATGCTTATTGCATGCTTAGTGGTACAATGAGGTTGCTTTTGATGTGAGTCGGGATGATAGTGAGCATGGTGTTGATGAAAGTGAAACTGTGTCGGTGAATTCACCCTAATACAAGGTGAACGATGAGAGGCTGTGTAGGAGTACACAGTGGGTTGTCTCGTTGAACACCGCCTTCAGCACCGAGTTCTTGTATGGTAATCCAAGACACAGAGTACAACCACACATTGGGCTCACTGACCCCTCTCGGCCTAGTACCTTGATCCGTGTCGACGTCCAGGAGTCACATTAGTTCGGGCTTTCCATTTGGCATCTGCATTGAAAAATAATGAAGGAATGGTTGCATCATATAGATATGTGGGTGCACCTATGAGGCAGGAAAACCATCTGCCAGAGGTGGCGTCTCGGTCACTTACATTGTTTGAGTCCGTTTCGTTGATCCGGCCGGGCTCTCGAGCAGAGGAAATCTCAGATAGTGGACTCTTGGAATGGACCGGTTGTGAGCGAAGTGTCGTGGTGAACATCCTCGCTGTCACCTCTTGAACGGTGGCGAGACCTGGCGGTAACCGATGGTCATGTGAGTGTATCTTACACGCTTGCAAGGTTAACAAAACTATTTGAATAGCCGCGTCCGCGGTTATGGACTACTTGGAACCTGTACCTGATTATTAGACAACTTGAATGGATACTTCTAAAACTCGCAAGATAAGCGTGGGTGCTATGGCGTGCTTTCTCGTGGGGAAGTCGAGGAAGGCACCGTAGTGGTGTAATTGGTTGGAGATGTAGTGGACTCGTGTACGCTTCTTACCTCAAGTCTGGTATTCGTAGTTCAGGGTTAGCCAATTCAAAGCTGGCACTTCTGCATGTTGAACCCCACCTCCTCTACCTTGATACTTGAGCATGAGTAGTATAGTTCTGATGTAAGTCTTGCTGAGTACGAATTTGTACTCACGTTTGCTTATTCTATGTTTTAGATGAGAAACCGGACCCCGATGGAGTCACCTTCTTGAAGCTCGACGTTGACTAAGTTAGCATAGTCCCAGACAGCAGTCTGGTCCCTCGTGGAAGGGCATGTTTGTTTACAAGGCTTCTCTAAGCCATTTTTTAAACTTGTTTGTACTCATACCTAATTTGCTTCCGTTGTATGATGTAATGTTGATCACATACATGTGATCTTTGTATGCTCTATGTGTAAGTAAATAAAGAAGTATTTTGTAGACTTATGTGATGATACCTTCTGTTCATACTAGGCATGTGTGCTGCGTGTATGTTTATAATATGCATGTCTTAGTATGGGTTTTCGAGACCTTAGTTGTGATCTGGCTGGCGGTCTTTTATACACCAAGTGGCCCTTAGATGTGCGCAGCTTGGGGCATAGCGATGCGATTGCTCGTGACTCTGTCACATGCACACTTTTTTGTATGATCGAGCCCGCCCTAGACCCCGACTAAGTGATCGGGCTGGAGTAAGTCTATGTAAGAGTTAGGATCCAATCGATAACATGGTTGAGGCGACTTGTCTATGAGTATGGGATTCACCATCCATAAGCATTTAGACTTGTGAGCGGACGTTGAGGACCCATCTCAGTTGATCATCCGGCCTGGATGGGATGCCCCTCACGTTTGATGCTTTCCGAGAGCGTTCTGTGCTTGGCCTTGTCTGCTTAGACAAGTGGGTACGGCCCTCGGCTCTCCATGTGATTATATCGTGATTGGAATTACATACGCTAACCCCGGGTCCCGACACAGAATTTGTATTTGGAAAACTTAGCATAAAGGCGATGCTCTCTAAGTTTCATCAATACCAGCCTAAGATGCTCAACATGTTCTTCTTCGTTCTTCGAGTATATAAGGATATCATCGAGGTAAACCACAACGAACTTGTCCAAATACTCCATGAAGACCGAATTCATTAAGCGCGAAAAAGTGGCTGGGGCATTGGTTAAACCGAAGGACATGACGGTGTACTCATAAAGACCATAACGAGTAGTGAAAGCCGTTTTGGGAATGTCCTCGTTTCTGATTTTAATTTGATGATAACCTAATCTCAAATCCATTTTGGAGAAGAAAGAGGATCCACCAAGTTGATCATAAAGATCATTGATCATGGGAAGTGGGTACTTCTTCTTTATCGTCGCTAGATTAAGCGGGCGATAATATACGCACATCCTTTCTGTTCCATCTTTCTTTGTTACGAACAGAATGGGGCAACCTCATGGAGATGAGCTAGGGCGGATGAAGCCTTTTGCCAACGAGGCTTCAAGTTGGATTTTAAGCTCAGCTAACTCATGTGGGGCCATTCTATATGGGCGTCTGGAAATTGGGGCTGTGCCTGGTATAAGATCCACTATGAACTCTACACATATGTCAGGAGGCATTCCTGGCAGCTCTTCTGGAAAAACATTCGGAAAATCGCAACCTATCGGAATATCTTCAAGGTTAGGAAGTGGATGTTCGTTCAACGAATATAGCTTGGTTTCTGAACCTTGAGATGCGAAATGGACTATCTTGCCGGAAGGATGAGTGAGTTGAACTGATTTAGTGGCACAATCAATCTTAGCACGGTGTTTTGACAACCAATCCATACCTAAGATGATATCGATATCTGAAGATTTGAGGGCTATGAGAGAAGCAAGGAATACAACATCCTCAACAGCAATCTCATTGTCATGGCTTACCCTACTGGTACGCCATGTGGATCCTGGAGTTTTAATCATGAAAGGGGTAGGCAACTCCTCAAATGAAATGTCATGCAGGAGTGCGAACTTTTCAGACAAAAAGGAATGAGAGGCTCCAGAATCAAATAGAACAGAAGCGGGTTTGGAGTTAACGGGAAGTGTACCGAGTACAACCTTAGTATTCTCTTGTGCATCTTTGATGGTGGCATGGTTCACACGTCCGTATTCAACAATAGCGGACTTGGCTTTGTAAGGCTTTGCTTTGGCTTTATGTTTTGGACGAGGAGGAACATTCTCTTGCAATGAACACTGTCGTGCAATGTGGCCAGGATTACCACACTTGTAGCACAATCGAATGTTAGGTTGTGGGGTTTGGATGGCAAGCTCTCTACTACATTTTTGGGCTTTCTTGCCTTGTGGAGATGGTCTTGGAATCAAGTGTGAAGGAAGGGCACTAGTTGGGATCCAAATTCGACGTTTCTGAGAACCCGAACTAGAAGAGGAAGCAAGATCACGATCACGCTTGCGAGACTCTTCAAAGACCTCATTTCCATGCTCAGCTCTGAATGATCTATTGACCAAATCCTCGAAGTTGAAAAATTCAAGGAGATTGAGATCATGACGAAGGATAGGGCTAAGTCCCTTGCGGAACCTTGCCTGCTTCTTGGCGTCGGTTGAAATCTTATCAAGGGCATAACGAGAGAGTCGATTGAACTCAGTCCTATACTGATGAACAGTCATATTTCCCTGAGATAAATTGCAGAACTCTTCCCTCTTTCTTTCCATCAGCTCATCCAAAATGTGGTACCCTTGGAAGGCATCACGGAACTCCTGCCAAGTCACTACGTGACCATCAGGCTGCATTGCAACAAAACATTCCCACCATTCACCAGCAGCACCTTCCAGAAAGTATGCCGCGAACATCACACGATCATCTGGAGAAACATGCGCCGTCTCAAGCTTACACTCGATGGAACGGATCCAATCATCGGCATCAAGGGGCTCAGATGAACATCGGAAAACTGGTGGGTTCAAAAGGATAAAATCTTGGATGGATATTACCGCATCTCGCTGAAGAGAAGTATTCTTCTCAATGAGCTTCAAAAGGCGTGTTTGATCACGTCGATTTTGCTTAGCCTCCATCATGATTTCCGCTGTAGAAGGCGGTGAAGGAGGATCATCATCACCACTGTGACTACCGTGACCAGATTCAACACATCTAGTCCCACCTGTCATTATGTGTGATAAAAATCAACAATCAGAGTAGGATTTATGATGGAATCAAAGAAAAGATGACATAATTTAAGAGCGGACAAGATTGTAATGTAAAAGCATTGGAATCACTGGAAACACAGGACAATTCGGACAGCATAACGGTTGTACCGGGGTGAAAAAAATGAATCAATCTGCAAGAATGATCAGAACCTTCTCAAAAGGCTCGATGGAAAGGTGACTCTAGCCGACCAAAATATTCCTACAGCTATGGAGAGTCAAACAACGAGATGTTCTAGTATAGACATAGAAGAGCCTAGTCCTATCTTCCCGTAGAAAATATGAGGGTGACTCAGAACTCAGATCGATGAGGGTATGGAGAAAAATGAAGCCTTACGTTGTTCCCTTATACCCAAAGTAACTATATAACTATAGAATGCTAGACTCGACTTCGGCCAAGGTTTAGTAATCCAACAGGCAGTCCTGCTCTGATACCAAGTCTGTCGGGACCCGGGGTTTGCGTATGTAATTCCTGCTACAACTCAATCATATGAAGAGCCGAGAGACGTACCCACTTGTCTAAGCAGACAAGGCCAAGAACAAAACACTCTCGGAAAGCATCGAACGTGAGGGGCATCCCATCCAGGCCGGATGATCAACTAAGATGGGTCCTCATCGTCCGCTCACAAGTCTAAATGATTATGGGTGGTGAAATCCCATACTCATAGACAAGTCGCCTCAACCATATTATCGATTGAATCCTAACACTTACATAAACAGACTCCAGCCCGATCACCTAGTCGGGATCTCGGGCTGGCTCAATCATACAACAAAGTGTGCCACATGACAGAGTCACGAGCAATCGCATCGCGATGCCCCAAGCTGCGCACATCTAAGGGCCACTTGGTGTATGAAAGACCGCCGGCAAGAACTCAACTAATCTATTGAATCCCACACTAAGACATGCACGCTATAATCATACACGCATCATACATGCCAAGTGTAAACAGCTGGTAACACAACATGAACTCTACAAACTCATAACTTTATTGCATCTGCTAAACAGAGCAGATATAGTAGTGTTACAAGCAGAGATCACTTAACTGTGATCCAACATTACATCAAAAGAAAAAGGATTTAGTGCGTCATGCCTGCGTCATGCTGACGCAGGGGGGGCTGACGAGTGGGCCAGCACTGTCAGTGGCACAGTATTAAACCCTCTGTTTAATTAAATTAAACAGGGTTATTAGGGGTCGGGCCCCACCTGGCAGTGGGTGATTAGCGGGGGTTAGGCCCCTAATCACAGGGCCACGTTGGCGCGGCCGGCGGTTAGCCGCCGACGACCACTAAAGGCAGCGGCGCCCGCTCAGGAGGCGGTTTCGGGCACCAATCACCGCGCTGAGGGCACTGGGACGTAGCCCTCGAGCGTCCGCATCATTTGGGGCATGCGGGCGGGCCAAGTGTGGCCGGGGAGCACGCCGGCGAGCAAGGGGACGCGGCGGCCGAGCACGGTTAGGAGGGGAATCGGCCACGGGGGCACGGCGAGAAGCAAGAGAAGAGGGAAGAGACGCGCGCGGCTCACCAGAACCCTAAATTAGGTTTGTGTTTAACCCTAAATTAGGTTTGTGTTTAACCTAGCTTGCATTTTTGCATCTTGAAAAAAAATTGCAAAAGAAAAAGAAATGGGGAAAAGAAAAGCCCTAAATGAATTTAAATAAAAAGGCCAGAAATAAATCTTTTTCCAAAATTCTTTTGGATGTGTTGAAAAATCCTAAAAATGAGTGTGATCATTTTAAAAGTGATTTGGGATTAATCCCATGCTCATAGATTTTTCAAAAATCCAAATAGTGGCTTGGAAATTAAATCAATTACCTATTTGAATTGAAATTCAAATAAGTTGAATTTCAAAAATTCCCAAAACTTGGGGTTGACTAATACTAAGTCACCTAGAGTTTATAAAAATAATTGGGGGTTTTTATAAAATGCCCTAGTATTGCTTTTTTTTAAAGGGCAAAACAAATAACAGAAACATTAAAAAGAAGAACAGAGGAAAAGGACTTACCTCCCGCCTAGGCGCCGGCCCACCTGGCCCAGCCCAGCCCCTCCCCTGTCGTCTTCCTCCTCGCCAGAAGGAGAGACAGAGGAGCCGTGCGCCCACGGCATGGACGCCACAGCGACGCCCCCTGCCTTCTAGGCCTCTCCTCGCCTAGAGAAGGCCCTGGACGCCTCCTCCATTCCTCCCCTCTCTCCGCTTGCTCTCCCTCTCTCCCTAGCCGGATTCGCGCACCACCCGTAGCTCGCCGCCGGCCGCCGTTGTGCGCCCGCGTGGCCACCGTGCCTCCCCCATGCCGCCGTGTTGTCCAGAGGACTCCCCAGCAATGACTCCATCGACCAGCAGCATCAATTCGACCCAAGGGGCCCCGAGGACGACGCCGACATCGGGTTTCTCAGCCACGGCCGTCGGCACGCCATAGCCAAATTCGCCGTCTCCTCTGCTCCAACGGCCTCCTCGACCCCGCCTTCGAGCTCAGGGTGAGCTTGCGCAGCTTTACCTCCTAACCGTGCCCGTTCCCGTGTTCCCGTCGTCGTTCCCGTCGAACCCGAGCTCCGGCCGCCGCGGAAGTGCTCGCCGTCGAGCCCTCAGGCCGCCCCGTGGCAGACCACCCACCCCAGTCGACGCGCGCGAGTGCGTAGGCTCGATTGGGACTGCCCCCGTGCCCTCCCGTGGACGGAAGGCCCTTTCCGGCGAGCGCCGCCGTGGCCAGTGCCACCGACATCAAGCCGCCGAGCACTTAGCCCTTAATCACGTGCTAATCCCCCCTGGAGTCTATGACAGTGGGCCCCCAGTCCCTCTAATTAAACGTGTTTTAATTTAAACCACGGGATTAATCCCAGAGCCACTGACAGCATGGCCCCACTGGTCAGCCCCCTGCTGACGCCATCCTGATACAGTGCTGACGTAGTAGTTGGATTAAAAGAATTAAAAGAATTCAGAAATTCCAGAAAATAGTATAAACTTCCAAAAATCATAGAAAATTCATATGAACTCCAAATTGGACATATAATATATGAAAAATTATCAGAAAAATGCAAGGATTAAGAATATGCAATTTGTTTTCATGTTTGACCATTTTAAAATGGGGGAACAGTAGCAAATGTGCATATGGCTTAATTTGAATTCAAATTTGTAGTTTGAATTTGCAAATCCTTTGCAATACACTTCAATTAAATTGAATTATCAACAAACCAGTACAATTCACATCATGGACAAACTGATCATGTGCTTGTGCATTTACTTTCGAAGTTGTCCCCCCTCCCCTTGTTGATGATTGCCTCCAATGACAGACGTTCCGAGACGGTGATCACCCCCGAAGAAGAATACCACCGTTAAGACCCGTGTATCGTCAGCAAGGCAAGCAAACCCCATTGATCATGTCTATAAAATTCTACTTCCATCTCAGTCTCGCTTATGCATATTTAGGAGATCACCGAGACACGTTCTTTCGCATAGTTGAACCCATTCCGATGCATGACCTATCATTTTGTCACCGTATTAAGAAAACCACAATCCTAGCAGATTTAGGAGTTAAATGATGAGCATGTGGCCCCTGCACTGTTACTGCTTATTGCTTCTTAGTGATACAATGAGGATGTTATGATTGTGAGTCGGCATGGAATGAACACAGTGATGCTGGTGATAACGTGTTGGTGAATCCACCCTAAGCAAAGGTGAACGATGAGAGGCTGTGTAGGAGTACACAGTGGGTTGTCTCGTTGAACACTGCCCTAGGCCCCGAGTTCCTGCTTTGTGATCCAAGACAAAGAGTATGACCACATGTAGGGTTTATGGGAGCCCCGTTTGGCCTCTTTACGTACCCGATCCGGTCCACGAGTCACACTAGTTTCGGGCTTTCCATTTGACTTATGCATAGATATGTGGGTGGACCTGTGAGGCAGTGAAACCATCTGTCAAAGGTGGCGTCTCGGTCCCTTGAATTATCTGAGTCCGTTTCGTGGAACCGGCCGGACTCTCGAGAGGTGACAAACTCAGGTAGTCGACTCCTGGATTAGAGAAGGTGATGTGAGGGTACTGCCTTGGTTTCATCCACGTCCGACACCCGCTTGAAGGGTGACAAGAACGAGGCGATAAGTGATGACACGCGTGTGAATATGTACACCCCTGCAGGGTTAATGAACTATTCGAATAGCCGTGTACGCGGTTATGGACTACTTGGAAACCTTTACTTGATCATAGACAACTTGAATGGATACTTATAAAAATCGCAAGATAAGCGTGAGTGCTATGGCGTGCTTTCTCGTGAGGAAGTCGAGGAAGTATCCATAGTGGTGTATTGGTTGGAGACTTGGTAGTGGACTCGTGTACGCTTCTTACCTCAAGTCTGGTACTCGTAGTACAGGACTAGCCAAGTCAAAGTTGGCACTTCTGCATGTTGAACCCCACCTCCCTTTACCTTGATACTTGAGCATGAGTAGTTTAGTTCTGACGTAAGTCTTGCTGAGTACGACTTTGTACTCACGTTTGCTTATTCTATGTTTTAGATTAGAACCCGGACCCCGATGGAGTCACCTTCGTGAAGCTCGATGTTGACTTTGGTAGTATAGTTCCAGACAGCAGTCTGGTCCCTCGTGGAAGGGCATGTATGTTGAACAAGGCTTCTCTAAGCCATTTTTTAAACTTTTCTGTACTCAGACCTAATTTGCTTCCGTTGTATGATGTAATGTTGATCACAGACATGGGATCTTTGTATGCTCTATGTGTAAGTCAATAAAGAGTACTTAGTAGAGTTATGTGATGATACCTGCTGTTCATACTAGGCATGTGTGCTGCGTTTATGTTTATAACATGCATGTCTTAGTATGGGTTTTCGAGACCTTAGTTGTGATCTGGCTGGCGGTCTTTTATACACCAAGTGGCCCTTAGATGTGCGCAGCTTGGGGCATCGCGATGCGATTGCTCGTGGCTCCGTCACGTGCACACTTTGTGGTATGATCGAGCCCGCCCTAGACCCCGATTAAGTGATCGGGCTGGAGTAAGTCTATGTAATAGTTAGGATTCAATCGATAACATGGTTGAGGCGACTTGTCTATGAATATGGGATTCACCACCCATAGGCATTTATACTTGTGAGCGGACGTTGAGGACCCATCTCAGTTGATCATCCGGCCTGAATGGGATGCCCCTCACGTTCGATGCTTATCGAGAACGTTCTGTGCTTCGCCTTGTCTGCTTAGACAAGTGGGTACGGTTCTCGACTCTCCATGTGATTGTATCGTGACTAAAATTACATACTCTAACCCCGGGTTCCGACCGACTTGGTATCAGAGCAGGACTGCCTGTAGGATTATCAAACCATTGGCCGATGTCGAGTCTAGCATTCTATAGTTATATAGTTACTTTGGGTATAAGGGAACAACGTAAGACTTCTTTTTTCTCCTTATCCTCATCAATCTGAGTTCTGAGTCATCCTCATCTTATTCTACGGGAAGATAGGACTAGGCTCATCTATGTCTTTACTAGGACATCTCGTTGATTGCTTCTTTGTAGCTGTAGGAGTGTTGTGGTCTTCCAGAGTCATCATTCCATAGTGTTCTTAGGGAAGTGATGTTCGTTATCTTGCTGGTTGTCTCAATTTCCATTCCGGTGCAGCCGTTATGCTGTCCGTTTGTGACTTAGATGCTCTTGCATTTTTGTCTTGTTATCTTAGCATAGAATTGTGTCCTAAATCCTATTCTGATTGTTGATCCTTATCACACAGAATGTCAGGTGAAAATCAAGGTGTTGACCCCAGTTCCGGTAACATAGACGGTGAAGAACCTCCCCCACCAACCTCAACGGCAGAAATCATGATGGAGGCTGAGAAGAATCGTCGTGATCAGACACGTCTTCTCGAGCGCATTGAGAAGAACACTTCTCGTCAGCATCATAGTGTTGTCACCATCCAGGACTTCATTCTCCTCAACCCGCCAGTATTCCGGTGTTCTTCTGAGCCCCTTGATGCCGATGATTGGCTTCTTTCCCTCGAGCGTAAGCTTGAGACAGCCCATGTTGCTCCAGGTGATCGTGTGCTATTCGCAGCATACTTTCTGGAAGGTGCTGCTCTTCAATGGTGGGAGAATTTTGTAGGAATGCAACCCATAGGTCACGTGGTGACTTAGCAAGAGTTCTGTGATCACTTTCGAGGATATCATATTCCGGATCAGCTGATGGAACGCAAGAGAGAACAATTTTGCAATCTGACCCAAGGAAAGATGACTGTTCATGAGTATAGGACTGAGTTCACTCGTCTAGCACGTTATGCCCAAGAAGAAGTATCCACCGATGCCAAGAAACAAGCAAGGTTCCGTAAGGGAATTAGCCCCCTCCTTCGTCATGACCTGAATCTTCATGAGTTCGTCAACTTCAGGGACTGTGACGCCCCCAAAATCAAACCATGTACAGTAATCATACGCGCAAGGTACACGATCGAGATCGGGGACTCACGATGGGATATCACAACACAACTCTACAAATAAAATAATACAAGTTGTTTAATACAAGCCAGGGGCCACGAGGGCTCGAATACAACAGCTCGAGAGCATAAAGTCAGCGGAAGCAATAGTATCTGAGTACAGACACAATGATACAAGGTTGCCTTAAGAAGGCTAGCACAAATATCACAACGATCGAAAAGGCGAGGCCTCCTGCCTGGGAACCTCCAAACTACTCCTGGTAAACGGGGAACTCGACGTCATAGTATTCGCCTCTGGGGTACTCCTGCTCCTGGGCTCCAACGTCGACTTCAGCGGCCGATCAGGAAAAACAGTAAAGGAAATAAAGGAGGTTGAGTATCTAGTATACCTGCGAGACTTACGTCTGCTACTAAGCATTATGCATTGTATCAACAGAAAGAAGAGGATGTATATAGTGGACTGCAAGATAGAAATCAGAATAAGGGTAAGAAGCTAGGCCTATCGAAGACTAGCATCTTCCGACGATGTCTTGCAGCATGAGGTAAGAATCAGCCAACAGTTAATATAACAGTAATGAAAGTAACAATGCAGCAGAAGTTGTTGCAGTATTGTATAATAATAAGTTGTAATAATTAACAATGCCTCCGAGTTCACCTCCTCGACATCCCCGCGAGGAAGAAAACCCGGAACCATACAGTTTAATAATAATAGTTTGTAGTGGTAAGATCCAGCTTCAGCATAAAGTGTCCTGTTACCGTGGACACGGCTATTCGAATAGATTAATCTTCCCTGCAGGGGTGCACTGGCGTGACTCTACGACGCTCGGATCTCCAGGGTGGAGGGAACCTTGTTAGGGAACGCTCCACCAAAGCTATCCGACACAAAGTAGCCCATCCTTCGGCAATCAACAGAGAGGTCATCCGCCGGACTATATCCTATGTACGCCGGGCTTTGGACCCTAACCCGAACGTACTTCTGCACGGTGCGTGACTGGCCGGTGAAGCAAAATCAAAGAAAATACAAATACACCGCTCGAGCAACAGAAGACAACACCACTTCCCGGCAATCAGCCCGCGATACTGCTGACGTCTGAAGACCCTCGAACGAGACTACGATGCAGGGGAGCCCACACTCCTCGTCCCACGTGTAGGTAGTGCGTACAAGCCAAAAGGCTACTGAAGAAATCCGCCGAACCATTTAGCATTTTAATTAACCTGCGTGACAACCGTTATCGTTGCCTCGACTTAACCGACCCGCGGTCAACGACAGCAGTCAGATCCACCAGTACATCGGTGCCTGCCCTGTCGTCCCACCAAGTCACTGCGGTTACCAACAAGGTGAACCGTCTCCTTACCTTGTCTCGCGTTTTCTCTTGGTAGAGTGTGACATCCTGGCTTAATAGGAATGATAGACTACTCATATCAACAAGGTGCACCTTCTTTTCTGGAAGCACATCTTCAAAGAACTCCAAAGTTAAGCGTGCTTGGCTTGGAGCAATTTGAGGATGGGTGACCGACTGGGAAGTAGCTCCCAGGTGCGCACGAGTGAGGACAAAGTGCGCAGGAAAGACTAGTGTTGGTCTGTGGGGACAGTCTAGATCCCGCCAGGCGTACGCCGGGAACCGGTGGCTGTGGCCGGGGTGTTACAAATGGTATCAGAGCCGACCCTTGCAGTTATACGGGCGTGTGTGGGTCAGTGCGCGAACATGTGGGACATGTGTCGGCACTGCACACACAGGCGTGTGCCAAGAGGGAACGTTCCTGTGGGCCGATGAGGACATCGGTTCCTTTGAGTGGGGGTGTATGTGACATCCTGGCTTAATAGGAATGATAGACTACTCATATCAACAAGGTGCACCTTCTTTTCTGGAAGCACATCTTCAAAGAACTCCAAAGTTAAGCGTGCTTGGCTTGGACCAATTTGAGGATGGGTGACCGACTGGGAAGTAGCTCCCAGGTGCGCACGAGTGAGGACAAAGTGCGCAGGAAAGACTAGTGTTGGTCTGTGGGGACAGTCTAGATCCCGCCAGGCGTACGCCGGGAACCGGTGGCTGTGGCCGGGGCGTTACATAGAGCTCGACTTTCGTGGTTTGGTAACTCTCGTGAGATACGAACAGGGGCCAAGCACGCTAGTAACGTCGGTCGTACCCTCCCTATCGTTCCCGACGATATACCGCTCGCGGGCACCGTTGGGTCGCCCGACTTCTTACCTTTAAGGACAACCGCTGTCCAGGACCCTATGGCGGCAAGACAAAGTCAGCCACGAGTGGAGTACAAGGATTACTCCTGGATAGCTCACACTTGAGGTGACTAGGCATAACCCAGATAGGGGCCTTTGGCGGTGTCTGCTTTGTACCGTACCTGTGCAGTTGTATATATTGTATCCGTGTTCACCCCCCTGAGTGATCACGACCCTCTATCTAGTCCTAGCTAACAATGCGCAGGGCTCACTGCTGAATATATGCATAATTATAACAGGCAGCATAGGACAAAGGAGGTACATCAAGGGGCGACAAAATCAGGCTATGCAATTGAATAGGATTGTAATCGTAGCAGCAGCAGTAACAATGCCTAGTGCAAGAAAGTACGGAAAAGATAGGCGATATCTGGGGAAGAGAATGGCTCTGCTTGCCTGGAAGCTCGACGGTAGGGGTACGGTCGTTGACGAAGTAGTCGTACCCAGCAGCGGTGTAGTCGGCGGTAGCAGCGGGGTCTACCGGAGAATAAAGGGGGAAAGAAACAATAAATACACAATAATAATATACAAACATATGCATCACATGACAGATGAAATGTTTACGGGGTTCTAACGCAGTGCAAGGTCTATTGCTCGGAGCGGGAATTCATCCGGGGATGAAATACCGGCTCCGGGTGATTATCGGACAGGGTGTCCGGAGGGGGAAAGATCAATCCGGGGGTGTCATGGACATCCGACAGACGTGTGGGTTGTGTATCCGGGTTAGTTGATCTATTCCAAACAACATTCGTGTTCGGAATAAATTCATCTGGATACTTTATCAGTACCGGACAAATCATCGGACAGACGGCCTGGAGGGGGGGTGTCGATGTTCGTTGTGTTAGAGGGGTGTGGTGGGTATACGGATAGCGTATCCGTATTTGTTATATTTTTCTGATCAATTTTTATGTATAAAGTTTTTGAATCTGACATACGGTTTAAAAGATATTGAATTTCCAAATTTAAATCATTTTATAACATTTTTTTCATTTCTTTTAACATTAAAAGCAACATTATCCACAAGTCCTTTTGACTGGTCAAACTGACCAGTGGGACCCACCTGGCATACACACAAATAATAAAATCCATTATATTTAATCACATGACAATGGGGTCCCACATGTCATAGAGACATTTTATAAATATCAATTTTAATTAAGCCAGTGGTTAATTAAAGGGGTTGGGCCCACATGTCATACTCTCAGGTTTTAATTAACTTAGATAAATACCAGAGATTAAGATAATGGCCTTGGGCCCACCTGTCAATGGCTCAAGGGTTAACTCCATTTAGTTTAAATGCAAATTAATTAGGGGGCATGACCCGCTTGTCAGTGGCACATTAGCCACTGGTTATCTACCTAACAGGGGGAAGCCCACCGCCAGTGGCTCCAGCCCGCACCGGCGACGAGCCGTGGTGTCGGCGACGAGCGAGCGCTCGCACAGGTGACGGGAGGTGGCGTGAATCGAACCGTTCGAAGGGGGGGGGGGCGTGCCGCGTGGTTTGGTTATCGCCGCCGGGCCGAAGACGGAGGGGGGTGAGTCCACGGATGAGGCAGGCGGCGGTCGGCGCACGGCTCAAATGGCGCACCTCAAAGCGCAGCGAAACCGAGCCAAAATCGTGACCAAATCGTACATACTGCATGCCAGGAACACGTTGGCGCGCTCGGACGCGGCTACAAGGGCTCGGGAGAACGCCAACCGCAACAATGGCGACGGCCAGAGCAATGTAAAAGGGGGCGACGCCTACAGAGACCGGGGAGGCAAGGGGACGTTGGCGGTGGGGGTCCGGCTCACCAGACGGGTGTAGTGGAGGGCATCGTGTCCGGGGAAGGCTCGGGGAAGCGGGATCTCGTGGAGCTCGTCGGCGGCCGTGGGTGAAGACGATGAAGCTGGCGTCATCTTGAGGGCGTCCGAGCCCAATCCCTCTGGTGTGGTGACGAAGACACGGACGGCGGACACGACAGACAGCACGGATGGGGCTTAGGAGGTCGATGGTCGCGCGCGCTCACCAAGGTGCTCCCATGGCGTTCGGGCGGAAGGTGGAAGACGACGGGCGAGAAGTGGAGAAGGGGGGGAATATCTGGGAGGCATCCAGCGTGCACAGGGGGTAGCTCTTATCCGCGAGGGCGCCGCGCAGTCGACGGGGAGAGGCAGGGGGCCGGGGTACGGCGCCGAGCAGGTCGCAGGCACGGCGTCTACACGGCGTGTGAGCAGTGCGCGGGGAAGAATACGGTAAGTGGATTTAGGCCGGGGTGGACTGGGCCGTGGGGTATCGCCCTGTGCGCTAGATAGGGACTTTTCTATTTTTTGTTTTCTTTTGTTTTCTTTCTTTTATTTCTTTCTGTTTGTAATTAGTTTATTAACTTAAACATTTTTTTTAAATGTGAAATATGTTCCATAATTAATGTTATACTCCATATCAGTGCTACAAAATGGTTGGAGCATTTATAAATTCATTTGCATTTTTGTTTTATTAAAAAGGTATTAAATGCCACTGTTTTGCTAATATTATGAATTGTTTGATTTATTTTATAAATTAATAAATTCCCATACCCACATGGACATGGTCCACTGAATATTGGGCATTTTACAAAAGTGGTTGCAAAGTTTTTGGTTGAACTTTTATTTGCCACATTGTTTTTAATTTTTATCACAGGGAAATTTGAATTTGAATTGATCCAAAGATGATCAAGGAATGATTTGCATCAGTAAACATCAGTAGAAAAAGTGATTACTGATCCCTGACACTAGGGTGTTACAGGGACTTGGTCGACAAATCCTTCAAGGCCGAGTATGGAAATGAGTTGTATGAAGAGTCTCGCAAGCGTGATCGTGAGTTTGCACAATCTTCTGGCCCAGTTTCTCGGAAACGCTGTGTATGGATTCCCTTCAGTGACGTCAGTCATGCTGTAAGTGCTTCTAGACCATCAACCACCATATATCGTCCACCTCAACCCAATCTTCCTCCTTGGAATTTTTTTGGACAATCAAGTGCTCAAGTTCCTTTCATTCCACGTGGTGTTTGTTTCCAATGTGGACAATCAGGCCACAATGTTCGAGAGTGTCCTCAAAATCATGTAGCCTCCACACCTAATCCAAAGCAAGCTTTTCGTCGTGGTAAGCCACCACCCAAGACTTCCAATGTCAAGCCTCCTGTTTATGAACATGGTTATGTGAATCATGTATCCATTCAAGATTCCCACAAGTCAACCGATGTTGTACTCGGAACCCTTCCGGTCAATTCCACCCTAGCTTCGGTTCTTTTTGACCCAGGAGCATCTCACTCATTCATATCCCAGGACTTTGCACTGTCACATGACATCTCTTTTTCGATGTTATCCACCCCCTTAGTTGTGCAAGCCCCTGGATCCAGATGGCACACCACCATGGTGAGTCATGAAAATGAAGTTACTATTGAGGGTTTAGTATTCCTTGCCTCACTTATAGCCCTCAAGTCTTCAGACATTGATGTGATCTTAGGTATGGATTGGTTATCAAGACAGAATGTTATCCTTGATTGTAAAGCCAAGTCAGTTAAAATCACCCATCCTTCAGGCCAGACAATCAAGTACACCTCACCAAGATATAAAAACCAAGTGCATTCTTTTAATGTGCTTCCACTTCATGATCTTGAAGATATTCCGGTGGTTCGTGACTTCCCGGATGTCTTTCCAGAAGAGCTGCCAGGCATACCACCTGACAGATCTGTAGAGTTTGTGGTAGCTCTTATCCCGGGAACCGCACCAATATCCAGACGCCCATATAGAATGGCCCCACGTGAGTTAGCTGAGCTCAAAATCCAACTTGAAGCTTCGTTGGCAAAAGGCTTCATCCGCCCTAGCTCATCGCCATGGGGTTGCCCCGTTCTGTTCGTTACGAAGAAAGATGGAACAGAAAGGATGTGCGTAGACTATCGCCCGCTAAATCTAGCAACGATAAAGAACAAGTACCCACTTCCCAGGATCAATGATCTTTATGATCAACTTGCTGGATCCTCTGTCTTCTCCAAGATGGATTTGATATTATGTTATCAACAAATCAAAATCAGAAACGAGGACATTCCCAAAACGGCCTTTACTACTCGTTATGGTCTTTACGAGTACACCGTCATGTCCTTTGGTTTAACCAATGCCCCCGCCACATTCTCGCGTTTGATGAATTCGATCATGGAGTATTTAGATAAATTTGTTGTAGTTTATCTTGATGACATCCTCATCTACTCGAAGAACGAAGAAGATCACGCAGAACATCTTAGGCTGGTATTGATGAAACTTAGAGAGCATCGCCTGTATGCTAAATTCTGCAAGTGTGAATTTTGGCTACCAGAAGTGACCTACTTAGGCCACGTGATTTCTGCCAAAGGCATTGCTGTCAATCCCGAGAGAGTTCAGGCCATCCTTGAGTGGACTCCACCTGAATCGCTTAAGAAAGTTAGGAGTTTTCTTGGCTTAGCAAGCTATTGTCGCCGCTTCGTCGAGAACTTTTCTAAAGTTGCAAAGCCTCTAACTGAACTCCTCAAGAAAGATAAGAAATTCCAATGGACCCCCAAGTGCGAGGAAATCTTTCAAGAGCTAAAAAGAAGATTGACTTCTGCACCCGTACTTGCACCTCCAGACACCAAAAAGGATTTCGAGATCTTTTGTGATGCCTCACGGCAAGGGTTAGGATGCATACTTATGCAAGATCGACATGTGGTAGCTTATGCTTCACGCCATTTGCGGCCACATGAACAGAACTATCCTACCCATGATCTTGAACTCGCTGGCGTAGTTCATGCCCTAACAACTTGGCGACATTAACTCCTTGGTAATTGTTGTGAGATCTATTCCGACCACCAAATCCTCAAATACATATTCACCCAGCCAGATCTTAATCTCAGGCAAAGACGCTGGATTGAGTTGATAAAAGATTATGACTTAGGAATTTCTTACACCCCAGGCAAAGCCAATGTCATGGCTGATGCACTAAGTCGTAAGTCGTATTGTAACAACCTCATGCTACAACAGTATCAACCACTTCTTCATGAGGAATTTCAAAAACTCAATCTCGAGATTGTTCCTCGTGGATCTCTTTTCAACTTGGTGGCGAAACCAACCCTTGAGGATAAAATCATAGTTGCCCAAAGGCGTGCACGAGGTGTTCGCCGGATCAAGGAGAACATTGCTAGTGGAGTTGCTAAATGTTTCTCCACAGATAGTAAAGGAACGGTATTCTTTGGAAATCGTTTGGTAGTACCTAATAATAGGGAACTAAGGCAACTCATCCTCAAAGAAGCCCATGACACACCCCTCTCGATTCATCCCGGTAGCAGAAAGATGTACCGAGATCTACGCCAGAGATTTTGGTGGACTAGGATGAAGAGAGAAATTGCTCAGTTCATTGCTGAATGTGATGTTTGTCGTCACATTAAGGCAGAACATCAAAGACCTGCTGGTACTCTTAGACCTTTGCCTATCCCCGAGTGGAAATGGGATAAAGTCAGTATGGACTTCATCACTGACTTTCCAAAAACCCAGAAAGGAAATGATGCCATCTTCATTGTCATTGATCGACTTTCAAAAGTTGCTCACTTCCTTCCAGTACGCAAGTCTATAACTGCTAGTCAGTTAGCGGACTTGTATGTCTCCCGAATCGTGTCACTTCACGGTGTTCCTTTGGAAATCAATTCAGACCGTGGTAGTCTTTTCACTTCGCGATTTTGGGAAAGTTTCCAGAATGCTATGGGAACCCATCTCTCCTTTAGCACCTCTTATCACCCGCAGTCCAGTGGTCAAGTAGAAAGGGTCAATCAAATTCTCGAAGACATGCTCAGAGCTTGTGTTATCTCTTTCGGAAAGAAATGGGATAATTCTCTTCCTTTTGCCGAATTTGCGTATAACAATAGCTTCCAATCTAGTTTGGGCATGGCTCCTTTTGAATTTCTCTATGGACGGAAATGTCGAACACCCCTAAACTGGTTAGCAACCGGTGAAAGACAATTCTTTGGACCGGATTTGATCCAGGATGCAGAAGAGCAGGTTCGCATTGTTCGTGAGAAATTGAAAACAGCCCAGTCTCATCAGAAAAGCCATTATGATCGCCATCTTAGGGAAGAAAGCTATACTCTGGATGAGAAGGCTTACATTCGGGTTACTCCTCTGAAGGGTACCCATCGCTTCGGTATCAAAGGCAAGTTGGCCCCACGTTACATCGGTCCCTTTCGCATTCTCTCTAAACGTGGAGAAGTTGCCTACCAATTGGAACTACCCCCTCACCTCTCCCAGGTTCATGATGTCTTCCACGTCTCTCAACTCAGGCGTTGCTTCAAGGACCCCATCCGCGAAGTAGACCAAGAAACGCTTGATCTCCAAGATAACCTTTCATATCGAGAGTACCCTGTTCGTATTCTTGATGAAGCCGAGCGTATCACCAGACGTCGGAAGATCAGATTCCTCAAAGTGCAGTGGTCACATCATTCAGAGAAAGAAGCCACCTGGGAACGAGAGGATCGTCTACGAGCTGAGTACCCCACCTGCCTCCCGACGACTTCTGAATCTCGGGACGAGATTCTTTTGAGTGGGGGCGAGTTGTCAGAACCCTAAATTAGGTTTGTGTTTAACCTAGCTTGCATTTTTTCATCTTAAAAAAATTGCAAAAGAAAAAGAAATGGGGAAAAGAAAAGCCCTAAATGAATTTATATAAAAAGGCCAGAAATAAATCTTTTTCCAAAATTCTTTTGGATGTGTTGAAAAATCCTAAAAATGAGTGTGATCATTTTAAAAGTGATTTGGGATTAATCCCATGCTCATAGATTTTTCAAAAATCCAAATAGTGGCCTGGAAATTAAATCAATTGCCTATTTGAATTGAAATTCAAATAAGTTGAATTTCAAAAATTACCAAAACTTGGGGTTGACTAATGTGACGCCCCCAAAATCAAATCATGTACAGTAATCATACACGCAAGGTACACGGTCGAGATCAGGGACTCACGGTAAGATATCAGAACACAACTCTACAAATAAAATAATACAAGCTGTTTAATACAAGCCAGGGACCATGAGGGCTCGAATACAACAGCTCGAGAGCACAAAGTTAGCGGAAGCAATAGTATCTGGGTACAGACACAAGAATACAAGGTTGCCTTAAGAAGGCTAGCACAAAAACAACACGATCGAAAAGGCGAGGCCTCCTGCCTGGGAACCTCCAAACTACTCCTGGTCTAAGGGGAACTCGACGTCGTAGAAGGCATCGGGGATCTTCACGTAACAGTGGTCGGCATCGGGAACTCCTGCTCCTGGGCTCCAACGTCGACTGCAGCGGCCGATCAGGCAAAACAGTAAAAGAAATAAAGCAGGTGAGTATCTAGCATACCCGCGAGTCTTACGTCTGCTACTAAGCATTATGCATTCTATCAACGGAAAGAAGAGGCTGTATATAGTGGACTGAAAGACAGAAATCCAGAGCAAGGGTAAGAAGCTAGGCCTATCGAAGACTAGCATCTTCCGACGATGTCTTATAGTAAGAGGTAAGAATCAGCCAACAGTTATATAAAGCATAAAGTATCAATGCAGCAGAAGTTGCTGCAGCACTGTATAATAATAAGTTGTAATAATTAATAATAATAATGCCTCCGAGTTCACCTCCTCGACATCCCCGCGAGGAAGAAAACCCGGAACCATACAGTTTAATAATAATAGTTTCTAGTGGTAAGATCCAGCTTCAACATAAAGCGTCCTGTTACCGTGGACACGGCTATTCGAACAGATTAATCTTCCCTGCAGGGGTGCACTGGCGTGAGTCTACGACGCTCGGATCTCCAGGGTGGCGGGAACCTTGTTATGGAACGCTCCACCAAAGCTATCCGACACAAAGTAGCCCATCCTTCGGCAATCAACAGAGAGGTCATCCGCCGGACTATATCCTATGTACGCCGGGCTTTGGACCCTAACCCGAACGTACTCCTGCACGGTGCGTGACTGGCCGGTGAAGCAAAATCAAATCAAATACAAGTACACCGCTCGAGCAAGAGAAGACAACACCACTTCCCGGCAATCAGCCCGCGGTACTGCTGACGTCTGAAGACCCTCGAACGAGACTACGATGCACGGGAACCCACACTCCTCGTCCCACGTGTAGGTAGTGCGTACAAGCCAAAAGGCTACTCAAGACATCCGCCGAACCATCTAGCATTTTAATTAACCTGCGTGACAACCGTTATCGTTGCCTCGACTTAACCGACCCGCGGTCAACGACAGCAGTCAGGACCACCAGTACATCGGTGCCTGCCCTGTCGTCCCACCAAGTCACTGCGGTTACCAACAAGGTGAACCAGAACCGTCTCCTTACCTTGTCTCGCGTTTGCTCTTGGTAGAGCTCGACTTTCATGGTTTGGTAACTCTCGCGAGATACGAGCAGGGTCCAAGCACGCCAGTAACGTCGGCCGTACCCTCCCTGTCGTTCCCGGCGAGATACCGCTCGCGGGCACCGTTGGGTCGCCCGACTTCTTACCTTTAAGGACAACCGCTGTCCAGGACCCTATGGCGGCAAGACAAAGTCAGCCTCGAGTGGAGTACAAGGATTACTCCTTGATAGCCCACACTTGAGGTGACTAGGCATAACCCAGATAGGGGCCTTTGGCGGTGTCTGCTTTGTTCCATACCTGCAACAGTTATAATTAAAGTATCCACGATCGCTCCCAGAGTGATCACGGCCCGCTATCTAATCCTAGCTAACAATGCGCAGGGCTCACTGCTGAATAATGCATAATTATAATGGGCAGCATAGGATAAAGAAAGGTACATCAAGGGGCGACAAAAACATGCTATGCAGTTGAATAGGATTGTAATCGTAGCAGCAGCAGTAACCATGCCTAGTGCAAGAAATGTACGGAAAAGATAGGCGATATATGGGGAAGAGAATGGCTCTGCTTGCCTGGAAGCTCGACGGTAGGGGCAGGGTCGTCGACGAAGTAGTCGTACCCAGCGGCGGTGTAGTCAACGACAGTCTCGGGGTCTACCGGAGATTAAGGGGGGAGGAAACAGTAAATACACAGCAATAATATAAAAACATATGCATGACATGACAGATGAAACGTTAACGGTGTTCTAACGCAGTGCAATGCACGTTGCACGAAACGGGAATTCATCCGGGGATGAACTACCGGCTCCGGGTGATTACCGGACAGGGTGTCCAGAGGGGGAAGGTATCATGCCGGAGGTGTCGTGGGTACCGGACAAACATAAGGGGGGTGTATCCGTGCTAGTTGAACCATTCCGGATAACTTTCGTGTTCGGAATAAATTCATCCGGCAGGTTTTTACCGGCACCGGGAATTATCGACAGACAGCCCGGAGGGGGGAATGTCGATTATCGGTGTGTTAGAGGGGTGTGGTGGGTATATGGGTGGCGTTTTCTTATTCGTTATATTTTTCTGATCAATTTTGATGTATAAAGTTTTTGAATCTGACTTACGGTTTAAAAGATATTCAAATTCAAAGTTTAAATCATTTTAAATCAATTTCTGAATTTTCTTTTATTAATAAAACATAACATTATCCACAGAGGGGTTGACTGGTCAAACCTGACAGAGGGGACCCACCTGTAAGGTTGACTGGTCAACTGACTAGTGGGTCCCACTGGTCAGCCTCACATTATAATAAAACAATTTTATTAATTAAAAGAACAGTGGGGTCCCACATGTCATAGGCACGTTTTTTTTTAAATTGCATTTTATTTAGACTAATAACCCCATAGGGCCCATGTGTCATACACTCCAGTGTTAATTAAGCTATTTATTTAATCCAGTAATTAACTTAAGTCTTAGGGCCCACAAGTCAGTGACTCTAACAGTTAGCTAATAATTAAAACTGGTCTAGGGCCCACCTATCATTTCCTCAGGTTTATTAATCAGGGGGGGTTATTTTTGGTTAGCATATAGATTAGCCACTAATCTGTTACTTAGCACCCGGGCCCACGTGTCAGGGGGTCAACCCACTGTGCCACGCGGGGCTCGCCGGCGGTGAGCTCAGGGGCGACAGCGAGGTCCACGGGAGGCGTGCTCCGGCGACCAAATCGGCAGCGGAGGGGTCCGTTCGGACGAGCATTGTGTCGCGCGCCTACTGGTACACGATACAGGTGCCGGGGACGGCCGGCTTGATGACTACGGCGAGGCCAGCGGCGACCGGAGCCCGGCTCCACGGCGAACGGCGATAGAGGCAGAAACAGAGCGCGAGATGGGGGGAATTGTTCGTATGCTCACTTTGAGCCAGTAGAGGGAGGCAATGGGCTCGGTGGAGCTGGTATCGACGCGAATCGCCGGCGAGAAGTTCCGGCTGTGGCGGCAAAGAAGTGCGCGATTCCGGTGATGTAGCGCGTCCCAGCTCGGTCCAAGGTGGGGGCTCGACGTGGAGGTCCATGGCGATATTCCAGGACACGGCCTCAGGCGATGGGGGCCATGGTGGCCACGGCAGCGCACGTGCCCATGGCGACGACAGCGTCGGGTGTGCGGAATCGGGAGGAGAGGGAGTAGCTGTGCAAGGGGTAGGGGGGAATGGAGGGCCCCTAGGGTTAGGGTTCGGGGCCAGGGGGTGCAGGGCTTCTTATCCCGCCGGGGCTGCCCTGGATCGCCTCCACGGCGACAGCCATGACCATGGCCGCGGTGGATGCGTGCCACGCACCGCGTGGTGAACAGGGGGAGGGGATGACCCCGGTGGGCTGGGCGGGCCGGCCCAGTTAGGTGGGCTTAGCCCTGGGCGGCTCTTAGTTTGTTTCCATTTTTTTTCAAATAAATTTTTCCAAGTATGAAATTTGTTCCTAATTTATTGCGGTACTTTACACCAGGGCCAGAAAAAGTGTGGGCATTAAATAAATTCATTTCGGATTTTAATTAAATACCAAACGTTTAAAATGGGTTGTTTAAGCTACTGTTTGAATTGTTTGGTTTAATTAATAGCTTAATAAATTCCCAAATCCACATGGACATGATCCACTGAATATTTGGCATTTTAGAAAAATGGTTACACAATTTTTGGAACAACTTTATTTTTGCACTTTGGTTTTAATATAACACCAAAAGCATTATGAGCATTTGATTTAATTTTAATTCAAAGGAAATTGACTTGAGCTTGGACTTGTTTTGATTTATGATAACCAAGGTTCATGATCACTTGCTTTAACAACATCAAAAGGTATCTGAGTTTGAACTGAACCAAGTTTGATCAAAGCAAAGTTTTGGAACAGTAATGATCAACAGTAACCCTGATTACTGTTCACTGACAGTGAGAGTGTTACAACTAATACTAAGTCACCTAGAGTTTATAAAAATAATTGGGTTTTTTATAAAATTCCCTAGTATTGTTTTTTTAAAGGGCAAAAAAAATAACAGAAACATTAAAAAGAAAAACAGAGGAAAAGGACTTACCTCCCGCCTAGGCGCCGGCCCACCTGGCCCAGCCCAGCCCCTCCCCTGTCGTCTTCCTCCTCGCCAGATGGAGAGACAGAGGAGCCGTGCGCCCACGGCATGGACGCCACGGCGACGCCCCCTGCCTTCTAGGCCTCTCCTCGCCTGGAGAAGGCCCTGGACGCCTCCTCCATTCCTCCCCTCTCTCCGCTTGCTCTCCCTCTCTCCCTAGCCGGATTCGCGCAGCACCCGTAGCTTGCCGCCGGCCGTCGTTGTGCGCCCGCGTGGCCACCATGCCTCCCCCGTGCCGCCGTGTTGTCCAGAGGACTCCCCAGCGACGACTCCATCGACCAGCAGCATCAATTCGACCCAAGGGGCCCCGAGGACGACGCCGACATCGGGTTTCTCCGCCACGGCCGTCGGCACGCCATAGCCAAATTCGCCGTCTCCTCTGCTCCAACGGCCTCCTCGACCCCGCCTTCGAGCTCAGGGTGAGCTTGCGCAGCTTTACCCCCTAACCGTGCCCATTCCCTTGTTCCCGTCGTCGTTCCCGTCGAACCCGAGTTCCGGCCGCCGCGGAAGTGCTCGCCGTCGAGCCCTCAGGCCGCCCCGTGGCAGACCACCCACCCCAGTCGACGCGCGCGAGTGCGTAGGCTCGATTGGGACTGCCCCCGTGCCCTCCCGTGGCCGGAAGGCCCTTTCCGGCGAGCGCCACCGTGGCCAGTGCCACCGGCGTCAAGCCGCCGGGCACTTAGCCCTTAAGCACGTGCTAATCCCCCCTTGGAGTCTATGACAGTGGGCCCCTAGTCCCTCTAATTAACGCGTTTTAATTTAAACCACGAGAATAATCCCAGAGCCACTGACAGCATGGCCCCAATGGTCAGCCCCCTGCTGACGCCGTGCTGATGCAGTGCTGACGCAGTAGTTGGATTAAAAGAATTAAAAGAATTCAGAAATTCCAGAAAATAGTATAAACTTCCAAAAATCATAGAAAATTCATATGAACTCCAAATTGGACATATAATATATGAAAAATTATCAGAAAAATGAAAGTATTAAGAATATGTAATTTGTTTTCATGTTTGACCATTTTAAAGTGGGGAACAGTAGAAAATGTGCATATGGCTTAATTTGAATTCAAATTTGGAGTTTGAATTTGCAAATCCTTTGCAATACACTTCAATTAAATTGAATTATCAACAAACAAGTACCATTCACATCGTGGACAAACTTATCATGTGCTTGTGCATTTACTTTCGAAGTTTCCCCCCCCCCTTGTTGATGATTGCCTCCGATGACAGACATTCCGAGACAGTGATCACCCCCGAAGAAGAATACCACCGTTAAGACCCGTGTATCGTCAGCAAGGCAAGCAAACCCCATTGATCATGTCTATAAAATCCTATTTCCCTCTCAGTCTCGCTTATGCATGTTTAGGAGATCACCGAGACACGTTCTTTCGCATAGTTGAACCCATTCCGATGCATGACCTATCATTTTGTCACCGTATTAAGAAAACCACAATCCTAGCAGATTTAGGATTTGAATGATGAGCATGTGGCCCCTGCAACTGTTACTGCTTATTGCTTCTTAGTGATACAATGAGGATGTTATGATTGTGAGTCGGGATGGAATGAACACAGTGATGCTGGTGATAACGTGTTGGTGAATCCAGCCTAAGAAAAGGTGAACAATGAGAGGCTGTGTAGGAGTACACAGTGGGTTGTCTCGTTGAACACTGCCCTAGGCCCCGAGTTCCTATTTTGTGATCCAAGACAAAGAGTATGAACACATGTAGGGTTTATGGGAGCCCCATTTGACCTCTTTACGTACCCGATCCGGTCCAGGAGTCACACTAGTTTCAGGCTTTCCATTTGACTTATGCATAGATATGTGGGTGGACCTGTGAGGCAGTGAAACCATCTGTCAAAGGTGGCGTCTCGGTCCCTTGCATTATCTGAGTCCGTTTCGTGGAACTGGCAGGACTCTCGAGCGGTGAAAAACTCAGGTAGTCGACTCCTAGATTAGAGAAGGTGATGTGAGGGTAGTGCCTTGGTTTCATCCACGTCGGACACCCGCTTGAAGGGTGACAAGAACGAGGTGATAAGTGATGACACGCGTGTGAAGATGTACACCCCTACAGGGTTAATGAACTATTCGAATAGCCGTGTCCGCGGTTATGGACTACTTGGAAACCTTTACTTGATCATAGACAACTTGAATGGATACTTATAAAACTCGCACGATAAGCGTGAGTGCTATGGCGTGCTTTCTCGTGGGGAAGTCGAGGAAGTATCCATAGTGGTGTATTGGTTGGAGACTTGGTAGTGGACTCGTGTACGCTTCTTACCTCAAGTCTTGTACTCGTAGTACAGGACTAGCCAAGTCAAAGTTGGCACTTCTGCATGTTCAACCCCACCTCCCTTTACCTTGATACTTGAGCATGAGTAGTTTAGTTTTGACGTAAGTCTTGCTGAGTACGACTTTGTACTCACGTTTGCTTATTCTATGTTTTAGATGAGAACCCGGACCCCGATGGAGTCACCTTCGTGAAGCTCGATGTTGACCTTGGTAGTATAGTTCCACACAGCAGTCTGGTCCCTCGTGGAAGGGCATGTATGTTGAACAAGGCTTCTCTAAGCCATTTGTTAAACTTGTATGTACTATGACTTAATTTGCTTCCGTTGTATGATGTAATGTTGATCACAGACATGTGATCTTTGTATGCTCTATGTGTAACTCAATAAAGAGTACTTAGTAGAGTTATGTGATGATACCTGCTGTTCATACTAGGCATGTGTGTTGCGTGTATGTTCATAACATGCATTTCTTAGTATGGGTTTTCGAGACCTTAGTTGTGATCTGGCTGGCGGTCTTTTATACACCAAGTGGCCCTTAGATGTGCGCAGCTTGGGGCATCGCGATGCGATTGCTCGTGACTCCGTCACGTGCACACTTTGTGGTATGATCGAGCCCGCCCTAGACCCCGATTAAGTGATTGGGCTGGAGTAAGTCTATGTAAGAGTTAGGATTCAATCGATAACATGGTTGAGGCGACTTGTCTATGAATATGGGGTTCACCACCCATAAGCATTTAGGCTTGTGAGCGTACGTTGAGGACCCATCTCAGTTGATCATCCGGCCTGAATGGGATGCCCCTCACGTTCGATGCTTATCGAGAACGTTCTGTGCTTGGCCTTGTCTGCTTAGACAAGTGGGTACGGTTCTCGGCTCTCCATGTGATTGTATCGTGACTGGAATTACATATGCTAACCCCGGGTCCCGACAGTCGGGGAGGAGCTGGCGGCGGTGAATTTGGCGATGGAGACCCGGCGGCTGTGGCGGAGATGGAGGTCGCGGTCGTCGTCTTCAAGGCGGGGGGGTTGATTCCTTCTACTGGGAGGTGCGGCTCGGCGTTGCGCATCTCCTGGACATCATGGCTCGATGAGGGGGGCTCGGTGGCCACGCTCGCGCACGAACGGCGGCGACGGTGTCTCTCGGGCGGAGGTGAAAAACGACGAGGGAGAGAGCTAGAGGGAGCCAGGGGAGAGGGAAAAGGAAGGGGGGCTGCACGGGGGCTTCCACGGCGTGGATAAGGGCAAGGGGAGCAAGCAGGTAGCTCGCTGGCGGCCATGCCAGGCTTGCCGGCGTCCTGCCTCCCTGCCTGGCCAGTGGTGGAAGACGACCCTACCCTTTTGGGCTGGGCCTCCTCTGCTGGGCTAGGTGGGCCAGGTAAGTGGCTCTGTTCTTTCTCTTTTATTTCTTTTTTTTTGTTTTTATTTGTTTTGCTCTGAAAAAAAATACCAAAGCATTTTTAAAAATCCCCAAATATTTATCTTGGACATAGGTGACATAGTACTAGCCTCTCCCAAGTTTTGAGTATTTGTGAAATAACATTTGAATTTCAATTCAAATAGCATTTAAATTTAATTTCCAAGCCTCTGTTTGAATATTTGAAAAATCCATGAGCATGGTTTGACTCCAAATCATTTTTAAAATGATCACACTCATTTATAGGACTTTTCAAAATTGCTTGGAGGATTTTTGGAAAAACTTTTTATCTGGCCTTTTATTTAAATTCTTTTTTAGGCTTTTCCAAATTCCCAATTCTTAAACCATAGAAATTAAACATGATGCAATTATTTCTAGTAATAAAAGCACATACCAAAACTAGGGTTGTGACGGTGGGGGGGCGCACCCCATATGGGCCCTAGGGCCCATGGCGCCTCATCTCTCCCCTTTTCTTTTTCTTTTTCTTTTTCCCTTTTATTTCGCCTAATGGGCTTCTTTCACAAATAAGGCCCATTGCACTTTTTAATTATAAATGAACTGTCTTAAATTATTAATTCATTTAATTATTAAGTAAAACATATTATTTCTTCTCCCGGTGATCCGGAACACCTTCCGGCTCACTCCGAACATCCTTCGGACCAACGCGAAACATTTTTGGTATGTCATACGTCCCAAACGTATCTATAATTTCTTCTTGTTCCATGCACTTTGACATTGCTACATGTTTTGCTACACTTGTATATCATTTTACACATATTTGGACTAACCTACTAACTCAGTGCACCCAATGTCAGTTCCTATCTGCTGATGTCTTTAGTTGCAGTGATTGTTCCCCAATAAAAACTGCCAAAAAAATTCTGGAAAAATTAGAATAAAAATCAACGTCAAGTAAGCTTCCGGAACCATCGAAGAAGAGCCGTAGGGGGCCACCCTCCTCCCAGGCGTCCAGGTGGCGTGGCCCCACCCCTGGCCGCGCCACGAGGGCGCTTGGGAGGTGGGCCCCCTTCGGCCTATTTTTACCCCTCGTCGCAGAAACCCTCGAGGAGAATCCCGCATAAATTACCTCTCTGTTTCTCCACCGCAGCGCTTCCAAGATCGGGAGCACCAGAAGACCCCTTCTCGGCACCCTGTCGAAGGGAGGATTGACCTCCGGGAGCTTATCCACCACCATGGACACCTCCCGGATGTGCCGTGAGTAGTGTACCTTGGACCACAGGTCCATGACCAGTAGCTATGTGATGTCTTCTCTCCACCCTTGTCCTTCAATGTTTGGACCTTGTGAGCTGCCATACATGATCAAGGAACCTATGTAATTTTCCTGCTGTTGCTATGCTGTGTTTGCTGGGATCCAATGGATTATGAGATTATGTTCATATCGTGATGAGTTATATATTTGGTTTACCTCTTATATTTTGTTCTTGAGTAATTCTTGCATGTTTTCCGTTTCTTTTTATTGCTTTTTCCAAGTAGTAGATAGTGACTCCAAGGTGGATGATTAGTAGTAGATGCAGATGGATTTCGGTCTACTTATCTTGGAGTACTGCCCATACTTTTGAGCCTCTTACTTTCAAGTAGCATAATTAGCATTGCGGTTCGTTTATAATTCTATCAATTGCCCAGCTATAATTTGTTCACTCAGCTTAGCTGATTATTTTCTTTTGGGAGAGAGACATCACTAGTGAACATCATGGGACCTTGGTCCATATTTACACCACTGTTACACATTCACTTTTATTTCCTGTTTTTACTTTCCGTTGCAATTATCACTATCTCTTGCGTTTGACCCTTTGTAAATGACAAGGCCGGAGGGATTGACAACCCCTCTGTACTCGTTGGGAGAAAAGTTATTTGTATCTATGTGCAGGTCCACGTCAACCCCATCTCCATCCAGAAACTTAATATCTGGCGCCGTTGACACCTACTTGCAGAATTCGGAGTCTGCCGAAGACGAACCTTGGTATCTTTGTCGAGGGAAATTTGCTGCTATCTACATCTCGAACTTCCACTTGGGGTAGCCAATGAGGAGCGCTACTTCAGTGCCATCAGTATGTCTTCCCTTATTCTCCGGTAACTTCGATAGTTCCGAGAAGGTCTCCGATAACATCGAGCCCTTAAGTGTGTTACCCTACGGTCCAAGAATACTCCAGTCATGACTGAGATGAGGCTACGGTCAATGACCCTCAGCAGGACCTGGATGCCCATAATGACCCATGTGCATTCCAGATATTAAACCGATTGAACCTTCACGTCATATTCCATTCCCTTTGACATCGATAATAGATTAGTCCGAGATTCGATCAATGACAACATATGTCTGGTTCAACATCTTCACCGACAAATGAGTATCTTTCCATTATATGGATGAACAAATCCCGTTCTTGAATCAAAACTCCTCAACGTATCTCAATGGAATACCTAAGATACACCTTTATGGCCACCATATTTTAGTCAGGCAGTGGTTGTAGGTCAAAGCATCCGAGAAGATAGTGATTATGCATGATCTCGCGGTCTAAGGAACGGTCTACTACGTTCTTTAATTACAATACTGAACCTTCATGAATTTGATCATGTTGCAATGCTTATGTTGGGTAATGTACATCACGTCATTGATCTAGTGAGGTGACCTCATAGTCACTTCACTTGATTGTCCATGATTGCGAAACCACGATCATCAGGTGACCATGAACTAGTTATTGAGAAAGAGGCTAACTAGGAACGTCGGTTGCTTCTATACCACACATGTATCATTGTTTCACTGATACAGTTCTAGCACAGTATGACACTAGTTATGAACTTGTTTAGATATATTGGAATAATCACATATTATTTGACTCTTGAGCTATATCCAACAATCCCGAGATCGGAATCGCGGCGGCAGAACACTGGACAAAATCGTGTAACGGGGTTTCTCTCGAGGGTTTTCGGAGCGAGGGGTAAATATAGGCCAAAGGGGAGCATGAGGGTTGGTCCCCCTGGCCCAGGCGGACAGGTGGAGCGTTCAACCCCCTGGCCGCGCCACTAGGGCGTCTGGCTGGAGGTGGCCCCCCTTGGCCCCCACAGGCTTCCAGAGTCTTCTGTCTTGCATATTTTTTATATGATTTTTCTGGAATTTTCCGAGCACATTTATTTTTGACATTTTCCTGTAATGCAGGAACAATAGTAGACAGAAGATGGCACTGGGCACTAAGTTAATAGGTTAGTCCAAATATGTTGTTAATGACATGAAAGTGCATCAAAACATATAGCAATATCACCAAAATAAGCACGGGGCAAGCAGAAATTATAGATACGTTTGGGATGTATCAACATCCCCAAGCTTAATGCATGCTCATCCTCGAGTAGGTAAATGAAAAAAAAAGATAATTTCTATGGTGACAGGCTACCAACAAAGATTTGAACTTTAAAGTACAGCAAGCAAGGTGTGAAATTAAAGTCAAGACAATAAAAAGCAAGAGTTATATCTAGTATTGAAACTAGCAAAGTAAGAACATAAGGGTGCAAGAAGCTCTCGCTGTCCGTGACTCGAATGTCTCCAATCGGTGTTCTGATACTCTCTCCTCGTTGGTTGCCCCAAGTGGAAGGTGAGATGTAGGATAGCAGCAAATTTCCCTCGCTGAAGATACCAAGGATTGTCTCCAGTAGAACTCCGGAGATAATAAGTAGGTGTCAACGCCGCAACTGACGTGGACCTACACACAATACAAATAACTTTTCTTCCCAACGAGTACAGATCTCTCCGGCCTTGCTGTTCACAAAGGATCAACGCAACAGATAATAATGATAATGGTGATAGCAAATAGAAAGTAAAAGCAGGAAAATAAAAGAGCGTGTAAACAGTGATGAGAATATGGACCGGGGTCTAGTGATGTTCACTAGTGATGTCTCTCTCCCAAGATACGATAAAACTGCTATGCGAGGTAAAAAAATTACAGCTGGGCGATTGACAGGATTAAAAACGCACCGCAATGCTAACAATGCTACAAAGAAAGGACGAGCCTCAAAAGCATGGGCGGTACGCCAAAATAAGTAGACCGAAATCCAACTGCATCTACTACTAATCATCCACCTTGTGATATCTATCCAGAACATCTCGCTGGTATTAAGTTGCGAGCCCCACCCAAAGTGTAAACCCAAAGCAACAGACAACTGCATTAAAAAGCACTTTGCGTAAAGTAAACAATCCTTGTAACCGCGGTTATAAGCACCATTGTTTTCCCCTTGTGGCAACAACACATCCCCTAGACTCATGTTTCTATCACTCAAGCGTGTCATCAGGGGGAATGAACCCACAATCGAGCATAACATTCCGTCTTGGAGTCACTACCTGCTACTTGGCCAAAGCAATAAACAGCAACGAAGAACATGCAAGAATTACTTAGGAACAAAAATATAAAAGATAAGAACCAAATATATTACTCAATCACAATCTGAACATAATCTCATAATCCATCAGATCCCAGCAAACTCAGCATAGCAACAGCAGAAAATTACATATGTGCCTCGAGCATGTAGGGCAGCTCACGACGTCTAAACCATGAAGAACAAAGAGCGGAGGAGAACATCACATCGCTACTGATCACGGACCCATGGTCCAAGGGAAACTACTCACGGCACATCCGGGAAGTGTCCATGGTGGAGGGGAATCTCCCGGAGTTCAATCCTCCCTCCGGCAGGGTGCCGGGAAGAGGTTTGTTGGCGCTCCCGATCTTGGAAGCGCGGCGGTGGCGAAACAGAGGCGAGATCGCGAAAAGGGTTTCTATCTTTGGAGGTTTCGCGTCACGGGGAATAAATGGGCGAAGGGGGCAGCCAGGGGGCCACCAGGGGTCCAGGCGCACCCCTGGCGTTGCCAGACCCTAGGCCGCGCCAGGTATCCGCCTGGGTCCCTGGTGGTGGCCCTCTGGCCCCACTTTGGTGATTCTGGAAGCTTCCGTTGCGCTGATTTTTATCCGATTTTCCCGAATTTTTGGAGCATTTTTAATATGGGGGAAACCTGGAATAGAAAAACAACAAAAAACTGGAACTGGCACTGTGGTGCACTGAATTAGTAAGTTAGTCCAAATATGATTAAAAAAATGTATGAAAGTGTATCTAGATCATAGCAATATCACACAAAACATGCATGGAGCAAGCAGAAATTATAGATACGTTTGAGACGTATCAGGGACCCATTATTCCCTTGTGCAAAAGCGTGCAAACTGGGGTTCAGGTTTATGTCACTCCGGCAACCCACCATAAGCATTCTTTATACACAATGCATTCCCCTAGGTCCTTAATAAGGCGAAGTGTTGAGTGTTCGACTCACACAACACCACTAGGAAAATAAAAACACAACTTAAATATCAAACAACACATATTACTTCAACATCATATGACTACTAGCAACTAGACTTCTCCCATGTCCTCAAAAACTAAAGTAACTACTCACAAGACATAAAAGAGATCATGATCAGTGGGGATAAATAGATGATAAACAATCTGGACATAATAGTATTTCTTCAACAAAACTCAATAGCATTCACCACAAAGTAGTAATCAACACCGATAGAGTAGAGAAGATAGATAGTACAGATTACAACACAAGTTGCAATTGTGAGATGAGATAGGATGGTGATGGAGATGGTGCGGATGTTGGGGATGATGTTGATGATGATCTCGATGATTCCCGTGACGATGGTGATGACGATGGCGATGATCTCCTCTTCTGGGAGGTGTTCTCCTCAGTGGAATCTTCCCGCCGAAGATGTCTTTTCTTCTCTGTAGGTTTCCGCCACTGAGCGGCGGCGAAACACGCCAAACTCCTCCTCTTTTAGGGTTTCAGACGACGATGGATAAATAGGCCAGAGGGGGGAGACTGGGGTGGACCCAAGGGTGCAGGCGGCCACCCGGCGCGGGCAGGGGTCGGGACGCGCCAGGGGGGCATGCGCTCCTGGTGGCCCCCTGATACGTCCCAAACGTATCTATAATTTCTGCTTGCTCCATGCATGTTTTGTGTGATATTGCTATGCTTTTGATACACTTTCATATCTTTTTATAACATATTTTGGAACTAACCTATTAATGGTTGCAAGAGTGCACAATTTCTTGTTTTTGTACTTTATGTGTAGGAATTACTTGGATAAAGGAAAAAATCACAAAAGGAGCCTTGTAGGAGTTGGACTCTAACTCTCCCGAAATCTGTCCCCACCAGACAGGTTTTAAAGATCGCCTCGGAAATGCTAGAAGACGGCCTCAGCGGAAAAACATAAAACTACAAAGTTGTAGGAAAGTTTTGTTCGGTGGATTTACACATAAAATTCGGCCCAATCGGAGTTCGTATGGTTCCAGAAACCCCGAAATACAGAAGACGTAATCTGGATGACGGGAATCCGAGAGTCTATATAAAGAGAGGAAACCTAGGTCAAAGGGCACCACGAAAATTCCTCCCCCTTGACAGTCGTCTTGAGGGGGAGATCAATCTCCACAGCAGAACCATCTCCAAGGAAGAAGAAAGGGGCCAAGGGCCGCTGCCCCCAAGGGCCGTGGCCACCGCCGTGGCCGTCGCCGCTGTCGTGGCCGCCGCCGCCGCCATCTCCTTCATCTTCTCCGGGCTGCACCTCTCCATCAACATCTCTCTCTCACCATGTCCATATGTGAGTAGCTCACCTCGGGGATAAGGCTTATATCTTGATCTATGTGGTTTCTCTCTCTCCCATGATGTGATCTTTGTTGTGATCATAGGCTATGTTAATCTAGGATGATCCCATGATATTTCCCCTTCCTCTATGTATTGGATTGATGTACTCAATTGATCTTATCTAGTATAATCTCCGAGACCAAGGTGACAACGGTCTATTGGATATGGGTTAGAAGAATATTATCATGAGTGATTTCCTATTTTGTGTGTGGATTGAAGATTGAGAGTCTTTTGGTGCTTGTCTTTGACTATCCTTTAGATATGTTGTGGTGATTGTGGTACTCTCTTTGGATTGCCGCGGTGACATTGGGAAATCCATAGATTGAGAACTACGAAGTCTGAGGTGTGCTTTTGTAGCCCTACACAATTCTCGTCCTCTCTTGACCACAAAGGAATGACCTTCGAGTACGTATCCATTGCATGTTTTATGGGAAATATCATGTGATTAGACTATGTTAATGTTGTTGGGAGTTTCCACTAGTGAAAGTATGAAGCCTAGGCCTTGTTTCCATCATTGTTACACCGTTTGCACTCACTTTTGTTACTTGTTTCTTTGCTGCACTTTTTATTACAGATTTATATTACTTCGTTTTATCACACCTATCACCCATATTTTACCATCTCTTCGCCGAACTAGTGCACCTATACAACTCCTAGTTGTATTAGGTGTGTTGGGGACACAAGAGACTTCTTGTATCTTAATTCCAGGGTTGCTTGAGAGAGACCATCTTCAACCTCTACTTCCCTGAGTTTGATAAACCTTAGGTCATCCACTTGAGGGAAATTGCTGCTGTCCTACAAACCTCTGCGCTTGGAGGCCCAACATAGTCTACAAGAATAGAAGCGTGCGTAGACATCAAGCTATTTCTGGCGCCGTTGCCGGGGAGGTGAGTGCTTGAAGGTATATATTTAGATCTTGCAATTAAATCTTTTCGTTTCTTGTTTTTACTTTTCACTAGTTAGGCTTTATGGAAAACAACAAAAAAATTATGAGAGAGCTTTATCAGCTCTATCTTGAGTTAGGACATGAAGTGTTTGAGGAGGAGATCAAAAAGCCTATGGAGCTTTATTATTTGCACAACACTCATGATACTAGTAATGTTATTTGCATGTCTTCTTTGAATACTTTTGATACTAATGATATGCAAAACCATAAGCTTGGGATGCTATGTTTTATGAAGATGATATTTTTAGCCCGCCAAGTTTTGATGAGGAAATTTATTTTGATGATACTTTGCCTCCTATCTATGATGATTATTGTGATGACACTTATGCTATAAAGAATAAATTTTTACAAGTGCATCATGATAAGAATGATTCATGTGATAGCTATTTTGTTGAGTTTGCTCCCACTATTACTAATGAGAAGGATTTTGCTTATGTGGGGAGTAACAAATTTTCTATGCTTATGGATCATGATAAGAAAGTTTTATGTGATACTTATATTGTTGAGTTTATTCATGATCCCACTGAAAATTATTATGAGAGGGGAACATATGCTTATAGATATTTCAATAATATCAAGTTCCCTCTCTTTATGTTGAAGGTTTTGAAGTTGCACTTATTTTGCCTTCCTATGCTAATATCTTTATGCTTAAATGAGTTATTTCTCTACAATATCCCTTTGCATAGGAAGCACGTTAGACTTAAATGTGTTTGGTATTTGCTTCTTGATGCTCTCTTTTGTTCTTCAACTCTTATTCCTTATTCCTATGAGAGCATCATTAAAAATCTTAAGCCTATCTTTATGGCTATAAAGAAAGAGCTCTAGGGAGACAACCCTTGTTATCTTTAGTTTGAGTTTTTTACTTTCAGTTTTTAGTGGCCTTGATGTTTGTTACTACTGTAGCAACATCATTTGTATCTTTATTTTCAATCTTTGTGCCAAGTCTAGCCTCCGATTGCAAGAAAGTTCAAAAGTTGTGACATGCTATCCAGAAAACAGATTCTGTCCTTGGACGGAAAAATTAGCCTGAAATCACCAGATCATATTTTTAATCTGAATATTTTTGACAGCGTGATCCATACAATTGAATTTCGAGCGTCTGTTCTGAGTTTTTTGATTTGAGTTGCAGAAGTACCCCTAAAAAATTCTTTACTACCTGCTGTTCTGTTTTTCACAGATTCTGCCACGTTTTGTCTCTCCTAACTTTTGCAAACCTTAAGCTTGCTTTTTCTTTGCAAAAACTTTTTGGCAATATTGAGAAACAGTAGCTATTCAAGAATATCTTTATATCCAGTGGAAATTTTTTATTTATTAAGGGTACTAACCTCTCTAATCAGCTTATGATGAGTTATGTATGAAGGGAGTTTTCAAGTGTGCGATGGAAGATGATGAAAGAAGATTCGGGAGTGTCAAGCGCTCAAGATTGGGGATGCACCCATGCATCCCCAATAAATATTCAAGGATACTCAAGCGTCTAAGCTTGGGAATGCCCCCGTGCATCCCCTTCTCTATCAACAATCATCAGTTCGTCCTTCGTCTCACTATATTTTTATCACTTCATGCGTTATGTGCTATGCTTGGAGCGTCTCGCTCTTAGGTTTTATTTTTAGTTTTATTTAGCTTTGCTTGCTGTTCATAACAAGTTAGATCCTGTCTTACTTTGTGTGGGAGAGAAACACGCTCCACTTTCAAAATCTAGAACACATCATAGAATTTTTCATGCCTATCTTTCTCTGTTGTGTGTTCTTTACCTTTTCATAGCTACTGCCATGTTTAGTTTTAGTTTTAGTTTTTCTTTAGCAAGAGCCTTGGCTTTTTTTTAGTTTGTTGCTGGAACTCTCTTTAGTTTTCATGTTTATCTTGTTAAGAGAGTTGGTTGTAGCACTGAGTTGTGTCTTGTCTTGAAAGTAGGTAATTAAGGTTGCTATTTAATTTTAGTAGTAACTTGCAATGGTTTTGAGGTATTGATGTGAGTAATGTTTGAACTTTTGGTGTCAAGAGCTCTAGCCTATTAGTGATAGGTGTCATATTTTGGGCAATCCGTGTCTATTTTCAAAAACCTACAAAACTAGTTGAGAACTCTAGCTACTAGATGGATCACTAATCTTTGGAGGGATCGGACATTAGAGTACACTCACGTACCATGAGTCGAGGATGCGCAAGGATAACCAAACCCCCATACACTCCTCCTCGGGGTAATTGTCTCTTTGTGAACCTCCTTATTAGATTGAGAGTTACCGATAATAAGTGCATGAGTTCTTTGGACTAATGTAAGTATTGAATGTTGACACTTCCACCTTCCCATATTTTTCTAGCCTCTCCCCTGCCGTGCATTGCTTTCTTCTCACTCCGAGAGTAGACGTCCACCTTCGCTGGTACATCCAAACCCTTGGCATGATATGCTCTGTCATCATAAACCCCCTTATATCTTTCCTCAAAACAACCACCATACCTACCTATCAAGGCATTTCCATAGCCTTTCCGAGATATATTGCCATGCAACATCCACCTCTTCATGACTTGATCTTCATGTCATACATGTTCCTGCTACACTGGCAGCGGCATACATTGCATACACCATGATAGCTACATCTTCTTTATGATATCGAGTACCTTGTAAAGTGTGAAAGATCTCCTTTACCTTCTTGTAAAATAGAGTGTTGCCCTTAAGTGAGGAAAAGATCCCAAAGTGGACACAATAAAAGATCCCAAAGAGGACAAATGAGAGTTATATAGAAAGAGCCATTGAGGCCACAAAAAAATACAAAAAATAGAAAAAAGAGAAAAAGAAATAAAAAGAGAGAAAGGGGCAACACTACTATCCTTTTGAGAGATCCACACTAGTACTCCCTTTATATCCTTGTACTCCATAGAGATGATCATTATGCATATAGCTATGTGGGGACCTTCACACTATAGAACTTGGCTTGCATATTCCAAGGATGAGCCTCCTCAAACGAGCTCTAGGTCTTCATGAGCGAGCAAATTAGATGCACCCCCACTAGTTCTATTGGAGAGCTTCCTAGCTCATATGTGCATCCGTTGCATGGAAATCCCTACTCCTCATATCATATCTATCATTTGGCATCTGTTGCCTATGATTGTCCTCATTGATGTGAGCCTTTCTCATTCTTTTTTGTCTTCCTCCTCCTTCGTACTTCTCTCTTTGCCATCCTAAGTGTCAACTCTCATGCTTACGCTCATCCATTGCATGAGTGCTCGAAATATTGAAAAAGGAGTGGATCAAATTGACTTGTACCTGGCTAGTGGTCTGGGGACGAGTCAAGATAAGATTCCAGAAAAAGACCAAGTCTGAAACTTTAGTAGATTGAGTTCTCAACAAATAAATATTTTTCTCATATTCCCTATCCCCCTTCTTGCACGCAATCACCATTTGGAGACATTCGAGTCACGGACAGCGAGAGCTCTTGCACCTTTATGTTCTTATGTTGCTTGTTTCAATGCTAATATAGACTCTTGCCTGTTATGACTTGAATTGAATTACATGCCTTGATTCTTTGCTTAAGAGTTCTTATATGGTTGGTAGCATGTCACCACAGAAATTATGCTTGTTATCATTTACCTACTCGAGGACGAGCAGGAATTAAGCTTGGGGATGTTGATACGTCCCAAACGTATCTATAATTTCTTCTTGATCCATGCATGTTTTGTGTGATATTGCTATGCTTTTCATACACTTTCATATCTTTTTATAACATATTTTGGAACTAACCTATTAATGGTTGCAAGAGTGCACAATTTATTTATTTTGTACTTTATGTGTAGTGATTAATTGGATAAAGGAAAAAATCACAAAAAGGAGCCTTGTAGGAGTTGGACTCTAACTCTCCCGAAATCTGTCCAATCTCCACAGCAGCACCATATCCAAGGAAGAAGAAGGGGCCAAGGGCCGCTGCCCCCAAGGGCCGTGGCCACCGCCGTGGCCGTGGCCGTGGCCGTCGCCGTCACCGCCGCCATCTCCTTCATCTTCTCCGGGCTGCACCTCTCCATCAACATCTCTCTCTCTCTCACCATGTCCATGTGTGATTAGTTCCCCTCGGGGCTAAGGCTTATATCTTGATCTATGTGGTTTCTCTCTCTCCCATGATGTGATCTTTGTTGTGATCATAGGCTATGTTAATGTAGGATGATCCCATGATATTTCCCCTTCCTCTATGTATTGGATTGATGTACTCAATTGATCTTATCTAGTATAATCTCCGAGACCAAGGTGACAGCGGTCTATTGGACATGGGTTAGAAGAATATTGTCATGAGTGATTTCCTCTTTTGTGTGTGGATTGAAGATTGAGAGTCTTTTGGTGCTTGTCTTTGACTATCCTTTAGATATGTTGTGGTGATTGTGGTACTCTCTTTGGATGGCCACGGTGACATTGGGAAATCCATAGATTGAGAACTACGAACTCTGAGGTGTGCTTTTGTAGCCCTACACAATTCTCGTCCTCTCTTGACCACAAAGGAATGACCTCCGAGTACGTCTCCATTGCATGTTTTCTGGGAAATATCATGTGATTAGACTATGTGATGTTGTTGGGAGTTGCCACTAGTGAAAGTATGAAGCCTAGGCCTTGTTTCCATCATTGTTACACCGGTTGCACTCACTTTTGTTACTTGTTTCTTTGCTGCACTTTTTATTACAGATTTATATTACTTCGTTTTATCACACCTATCACCCATATTTTACCATCTCTTCGCCGAACTAGTGCATCTATACAACTCCTAGTTGTATTAGGTGTGTTGGGGACACAAGAGACTTCTTTTATCTTAATTGCAGGGTTGCTTGAGAGAGAAATCAAAAATATCTCCTAAAGGGTGAACACATCCTCGGACTAACAAACGTGACTTTTGAGAAAGATCGTGTGTGTAGTGCATGCATAGCCGGGAAGCAACATCAAAAAAAGAATACCCCCGAGAATGTTGTGTCAACTTCAAGGCCTTTGGAGCTCCTTCATGTGGATCTCTTCGGGCCTCCATCATGGAATAGTCTTGGTGGGAATAAATATGGTCTTTTCATTGTTGATTATTCAAGATACACGTGGGTGTTCTTCCTCAAGTCCAAGGACGAGACGAAGGACACCTTCATTGATTTTGCCAAGCAAGCCCAAAGGAAATACAACATGGCTATCTTGGCAATACGAAGTGACAATGGCACCGAATTCAAGAACTACACCTCGGAAGAATTCTTGAGTGATGAGGGTATGGAGCATCAATATTCCGCACCATACACCCCTCAACAAATTGGTGTCGCCGAGAGGAAGAATCGCACTCTTGTGGAGATGGCCCGGTCCATGTTGGATGAGTACAAGTCACCATATAGATTTTGGGCCGAAGCCATCAACACCGCATGTCATGCGTCAAACCCGCTCTTCCTTCGCAAGATCTTGGTGAAGACCCCCTATGAACTTCTAACCGGTCACAAGCCAAACTTCAAATACTTCCGAGTATTCGGTTGCAAGTATTTCTTTCTCAATAAGAAAGACCGGTTAGCTAAGTTTCAATCCAAAACAATCGAGGGTATATTTGTTGGGTATGCCTCAAACTCTCAAGACTATAGGGTCTACGACGAATCCACCGGATCTGTTGTGGAAACTTGTGACATGTAGTTTGATGAATTTAATGGCTCACATGAGGGGCAAGTTGATCTAAGTGATGTAGGTAATAATGAAGATTCCTCTCAAGAAATTTTGGCTATGGGCATTGGAGATCTTGTGCCCATTTCTCAAGTACCTAGAGAGGATAAGGTGGGTGATGGGCCAAGTGTTCCACCACCACAAGAACCTCCTCCTACCACTCAAGATCCAATTGCTCAAGATGAGCCCATTATCCAAGAACAAGAACAAGAACAAGACCCTCCACAATCTGATGTGGTTACTCAACCACAAGTTGATGATGCGGTTGATCCACGTGATCGGCTTGACTATATTTGATTTGGTGAAAATGATGTTATTGAAGATGGCTCCACCCTTGATGATGAACCAAATGTATATCATGAACCCGAATGGGTGGAGTCTATTGAAACTCCAACTTATACCATTCCATTGGTGGCTAGACGTGTTGATGTTGACAAGATCCTCACGGGATTCGGGCAAGGTATAGTAACTCGTCGTCAACTTATGAACTTTTGCGCTTACTTCTTGTTTGTGTCTAGCATTGAACCACTTAGGGTTGAACAAGCACTTGAGGATGCGGATTGGCTCATTAAAATGCAATATGAGCTCACTAGTTTCACCCGGAATGAGGTGTGGTCTCTCTTGGAGAAGCCTTCCAGTCAAGATCATAACATCATTGGAACTAAGTGGATCTTCAAGAACAAGCAAGATGAATATGGAAATATCGTCCGTAACAAGGCAAGGTTAGTGGCTCAAGGGTACTCCCAAGTTCAAGGCTTGGATTTTGATGAGACTTTGCGCCCGTTGCTCGTCTTGAATCTATATGCATGCTTCTTGCTTATGCCGCATTCAATGGATTTCCATTATTTCAAATGGATGTAAAAAGTGATTTCCTTAACAGTCCTCTACAAGAGGATATATATATGTAGCACAACCACCCGGATTTTATGACCCTCATCACAAGGACCACATGTACAAACTTCACAAGGCACTATATGGTCTTAAGCAAGCCCCTCGGGCTTGGTACGACCATCTTAGGAAGCTTTTACTCGAGGAAGGATTTTTGAGGGGTGTCATTGATGCCACTCTTTTTACCAAGAGATCCAATGGTGAGTTTCTCATATGCCAAATCTATGTACATGACATAATATTTGGTTCTACTAATCCATCTTTGTGCAAGTGGTTCTCGGAGACTATGATCAAGAACTTTGAGATGGTCATGATGGGGAACTTGAAGTATTTCCTTGGATTTCAAATCCAGCAATTTACCGAAGGAACCTTCATCTCCCAAACAAAGTACATTCAAGACATGCTCGTGAAGTTCGGTATGAAAGATGCCAAGCCATGCAAGACACCCATGACAACCAAGGGATATCTAGATCAAGACCTTTCTGGTATTCCATTTGATGCTACTCTTTATCGTTCTATGATAGGTTCATTGATTTACCTTTGTGCATCTAGACCGGATATTATGCTTAGCGTAGGAATGTGCGCAAGATATCAAGCCTCTCCTATGGAGAGTCATCATTTGGCGGTTAAGCGCATTCTTAGATACCTTGTTCATACTCCTTTGTTGGGCCTTTGGTACCCCAAGGAAGCCAAGTTTGATATCTTGGGGTACACAGATGCGGATTGGGCCGGAGACAAGTGGATCGGAAATCAACCTCCGGTTCATGCCAATTTCTTGGGCGCTCATTGGTAAGTTGGCACTCCAAGAAGCAAAACTGCGTCTCCCTCTCCACCGCCGAAGCCGAGTATGTTGCCGCCGCAAGTTGTGCTACTAAAATCCTATGGATGAGGCAAACTTTGAAGGATTATGGACTCACCTATAAAAAGGTACTCCTCTTATGTGACAATGAAAGTGCCATCAAGATTGCCAAAAACCCTTGTCAACATCCTCGCACCAAGCATATTGACATTCGTCATCACTTCATATGGGATCATATTCAAAAGGGTGATATTGTTCTTGCACATGTGTGCACCGTCAAGCAACTTGCCGATATCTTCACGAAGCCTTTGGATGAAGCAAGGTTTTGCCAACTAAGGGGTGAACTTGGTATCTTGGAACGTTAAAGCTTTTCAGCCTAGGGATATCTTGCTCTCATTCATGAACATAGCAAATGAATTGTTTAGATGTAGGCATAGATGTAGGGGGAGAAACTTAATTCATAAGTTCTCAACGCTCTACGTAATGCATAAATAGATGAACACATCAACTGTTACAGCCCGGAAATTGCACCCAAATTAAAAAAAATTGTTTGTTGTGTTGCTGTGATGATTGCCTGTATTTTTGCAGTGTTTGCTTCATTGATTTATTAATTGGTGAATATTATCCCCCTCTTTCTCCTATCGGGTGCGTGACCGACCCCTTTCCACCATGGCACACGACTGTTGTGACACAGGGTTTCACCCGAGCACCGTTGCAACTACCGGCACAAGACCAACCATCGTCGTCGGAATGAAAACCCCATTTATTAAATAAATGGATTATTTTATCGAGCGGGTTTCGACGTTCTCAGTTCTATGTGAAACGTTGTTGACGACATCAGTTCAATGCTTTTGAGGCGGTGTTTTGAATTTCGTGCGACTCTGACTTCATCGGGCAGGTGAACGATCGGACGTGCCAGGCATAGTAGCCGGTATAACTCCAGGGGCGTATTTACAAAAATATTGCATGCGCTAATAGCTGGACCCCCGGATTCCCCTCTTATCTCTGGATTCTAGCCCACCCAAAAACCAGGCCCAAAAACAACCCAATTAGCCTTCGCTAACCTCCTTCCATAAATAGACAAACCCCTTGCCTATTTTGGAAACCCTAGCCCCCTACCTCCCTTGTTTTCCGCGCCTCCGCAGCTAGTGATGACCCTCAACGTAAAGGGATCTATTGCAGCATTTTCGATAAGTAAGAGTGTCGAACCCAACGAGGAGCAGAAGGTAATAGCAAGTGACTTTGGTAAGGAGATAACTGCAAGCACTGAAAGATAACTTTTTAGGGGTTTTCTTGGTATAAGCAACAGGATAGTAAAAACGAGCAAAGTAAAAGATACTGGAGAGTAACGAGTGGCCCAATCCTTTCTAAGAAAAGGAGAGGCCTAGCAACTGAACTTATAAAGGCTAAAGTGTTCTTGAGGACACACGGGAGAGGTAGTCATGTGCTTTCGCCACATTCCGTATCGGTACTATGTGTTGTGTTGATAAGTGTTGAGTGGGTGGATCTAAGCTAGTACACCCTCTAGACTAAGATAAGTGTACTCTTATGATTAAACACCTTGCAAGCGTCCGCAAATACAAGATAGTAATTAAGGCAAAAGCCTAACCATAGCAATACGATCGGTGATCCATTGTTCCCTTGTGCAAAAGCGTGCAAACTGGGGTTTAGGTTTCTGTCAGTCCGGCAACCCACCGTAGGCATTCTTTGTACACAATGTATTCCCCTAGGTCCTTGATAAGGCGAAGTGTTGAGTGTTCGACTCACACAACACCACTAGGAAAATAACAACACAACTTAAATATCAACCAACACATATTACTTCAACATCATATGGCTACTAACAACTAGACTTCTCCCATGTCCTCAAGAACTAAAGTAACTACTCACAAGACATAAAAGAGATCATGATCACGGGGGATAAATAGATGATAAACAATCTCGACACAATAATATTTCTCCAACAAAACTCGATAGCATTCACCACAAAGTAGTAATCAACACCGATAGAGTAGAGAGGATAGATAGTACGGATTACAACACAAGTTGCAATTGTGAGATGAGATTGGATGGAGGTGGAGATGGTACTGATGATGGGGATGATGTTGATGATGATCTCGATGATGCCCGTGACGATGGTGATGATGATGGCGACGATCTCCCCTTCCGGGAGGTGATCTCCCCGGCGGAATCTGCCCGCCAGAGATGGCTTTTCTTCTCTGTAGGTTTCCGCCACGGAGCGGCGGCGGAACTCCGTAAACTCTCCCTTTTTTAGGGTTTTTGGATGAAGAGGAGTATATAGGCCAGAGGGGGGAGCCGGGAGTGGCCCCGGGGGTCCAGGCGCCCTCCCGGCGCGGCCAGGGTGGGGGCCGCGCCAGGTGGCCGCCTGGGCACCCTGTGGCCCCCCTCTGGTCGCTCTTTTGCGTGTCTTCGTGATACTTCTGGAAAATATCCTCCGTCGATTTTCAGGTAATTTGGAGGTATTCTTCTTCAGCAACTCAGCATCCACTTTTTACCGCTGAATCCTGCGTCTGCTTCTTCGGCACCGGAAAGTTGCAAACTGTGTAAAATAGGCCAAAACAACATAAGAGTAGCATCATATCATGAAATATATCAATGAATAAGAAAGAATTACTATATAAAATAGCGATGCATTTTGCACGTATCAACTCCCCCAAGCTTAGACCTCGCTTGTCCCCAAGCGAATACTAAGCTCGGTAAATCTGTCCACAAGTTTAGAGAGTGAAGTGTCGATAAATAGAATACGGACAAGAAGCATCAAGGTTTCTTCATCAAACTCAAGCATCCACAACAGCAACCTCAACTCATAAGGCCCTCATGAGAAAGTAATAACAATTATAATCAAAAGTAGGGCTGAGGAAACTCATCAAATTATGGCAAACATATCCTTGGTCAAAGGACAACTAATAACTTTCACTCTTGCTTTTTCTTTTTAATGAAACAATTTGAAGCTTTTGAAAGAACATATTATTAGTCATGAAGTGCAAATTCTAACACAAAGGAAGATGCTTGCTTGGCAAGAGCTTTCGCAAACAACTTACTTATCAAAAGATAATGTCAACAAGGATGTGGCATGGCAAAACTTAATGCAGCTTTATATGAATGAATCCTCATCAACATCAAATGTCTGTTCTCTTAGGGAAAAGAAGGAAGTGGGACAACTGACTCAACATGAAGGTGGATGGAAAGCCTTGTTTAAGGGCAAGCAGGTAAAACTCATGTGCTATCCTTAAATCAAACAGAATAAAAATAGATTTTGGGACGGTGCATATTTTGTCAACGAATGCTAATAGATAGCTCAATTACTTCTCAAGATGGACAAGTTTCGAGGAACAGCTCCCAAGTGGGGACGATCACATCCCCTTAATCTCCTTTGTTTATCACTACCAAAGTTTCTGATTTCTCATAGACCAAGCGTGAAGGAGGTTTTGTTTGTTATATTATCTTTCGAGCTGGGCGCACCCATGCCAATTCCTCCTCGTATTAAGGGTTTGCAGATTAGACATGCAATCCCGGGGTAAAACTTTTCCAACTTAAGAAGATCATGAATTACCTACTACTTCCTCATGAGCTAAACAAGAGGCACAAAACAGAAGATTTTGAACATTTAAGGATAACACATAAATTCTATACTTATAGGAGTGGTAGGGGAATACCACGAATAGGAAGGTATGGTGGACTCAAATAGAAGGTATTAGTTTCAGGGTATGGATGCACAAGCAGAAATCTACTTGGCAAAGAGTTTGGCTAGCAAAGGCTTTGAGAGAACAGACAATTGATGTTAATTTAGATGCAAAACATATAAGGCATAAACATTAAGGTAAGCATAACACATCAAGTTGTCTTCCTTGTCAACATAACACTTCAAGCATAATAACATAAAGGTTTTGGCTATGTCGCTACTTGAGAAAACATGCATGTTGTCTTGACCAAAGCTATGTTTGCCAAAATTAAATAAAGTTTTCAAATCCATACCTGATATAAGGTCAATACTCCCCATAAGAATCGTCATATGAGGCCGATTCCGCGAAGAGAATACCGAGTGCAGCGAAGGAACTAATAGACTTCTCATTAATATTACAATATAGACGACTCCACACTCACGGATACAATCTCTCCACAGACGGAGTGATAGACCTCGATGCAAACACCTATTTCATATAATAAACTCCCTAGACATGATACGACTCTACTTGACTCTAAAAGACTAAGATAAAGATAAAGATGCCCGGCACTCCCCCAAGCTTGGAACAAGCTGAGGGGATGCCATTACCCGAGGAGATTTACTCCTCATTCTTGTTGTTGTTGATTCTTCAAATCTTTGATGACACGGCGAAGGGTTTGGTTTTCCTCCTCCAAAATCTCCACTTGCACCTTTAGTACACGGAAATCTTCACACAGTTGATTGATGATGCGGTAAGCTTCAGAGATGGTAGAAATCGTACGTTGATCTTCAAGTGCAGGGGCCGTTCCTGAAAGGTTAAGAGAAAGATCATAATAAGGTTGGACACTCCCCACCATGATGGGGTTGCTTGATCTTCCTCCTTGTGTTGATGGACCCCCTGATTGCTGGGCGGTGATAATCTTGACTTCTTCTCTCACGGAACGCTCCATCTCCGCTCGCCTTGCAGCGATTTATTCTTCCGTGGCCCAATCTATGTATTTCCCTTGGTTGAGATATTTTTGAACTTCACGTAGACATCGTCCCATGAAGTCCTCTCCACTTGAGTCACAAGAAGACATCTCTAACAATAACTTTTTACCCTGGCAAAAACAGATTGACAAGAAAACACACGAAATCACGAGATACGTTGCCAGAACGATCCGGGCAAATATATAGCAAAAAATTCTGCAACAAAAGGAAGGTAACGAGCCAAAGTGGTGTCGGAGACGGACTCCTGGGTGCCCAGGCGGCCTCCCGGCGCGGCCAGGAGGTAGGCCGCCCCAGGGGGCGCCTGGGCCCCCTGAAGCTCCTCTCCGGCTCCGCTTAGGCTTCGAATTTTCCTAATTTTGCAAAAACTCAAAATATGGAACTTTTATGGCGGTTCGCGATGTTTCCTTACCGTAATACATACCTTTTCTTATTCTACTTCGGTCGGTGTCTGAAACAGGGCTGCAACGTGTTCTTCATGAGTTGTTGTGCGTATTATATTTACATCAACATTGACGGGATCTCCCGCCATGTAATGCTTGAGTCTTTGCCCATTCACAACTTGAGGTTTGGTGCCTTCAAAATTGTTAATCTTGATTGCACCAGACCGGTAGACTTCTTCGATATGAAATGGCCCTTCCCACCTGGAAAGTAGTTTACCTAGAGAAAACCTGAAATGGGATCTAAACAATAAAACTTTATCACCAACATTAAATTCATGTTTCAGAATCCTCCTGTCATGCCACTTCTTTACCTTTTCCTTGAACATTTTAGCGCTTTCGTAAGCTTCACTTCTCCACTCATCTAGAGAAGTCAAGTTCATGAGACGCTTTTCACCAGCTAACTTTGGGTCAGCATTAAGCTCTCTAACAGCCCATAAAGCTTTGTGCTCTAACTCTAATGGCAAATGGCAAGCCTAGCCATAGACCATTTTATAGGGAGACATGCCCATGGGGTTTTTGTAAGCAGTTCTATACGCCCACAAAGCATCTCCTAATTTATTTGACCAATCCTTCCTATTCTTGTTAACTGTCTTTTGCAAGATCAACTTGATCTCTCTATTAGTGAGCTCAACTTGCCCACTAGTTTGAGGATGGTACGGTGACGCAATTCTATGATTGACATCGTACTTGGCTAAAGCTTTTCTAAAAGCTCCATGCGTGAAGTGTGATCCTCCATCAGTCATGAGATACCTAGGTACACCAAACCTAGGGAAAAATACATCTTTGAGCATTTTCAAAGATGTTTTGTGATCAGCACTTTCAGTGGGGATTGCTTCAACCCACTTGGTTACATATTCAACAGCAACTAATATGTGAGTGTACTTGTGCGAAGAAGGAAAAGGACCCATAAAATCAAAACCCCAGCAATCAAAAGGCTCAATCACTAGTGAGTAATTCATAGGCATCTCATTCCTTCTACTAATATTACCAACTCTCTGACATTTATCACAAGCTAAAACATAATTTCTAGCATCTTTAAAGAGAGTAGGCCAATAAAAACCTGATTGGAGAACCTTATGTGCGGTTCTCTCACCGGCGTGATGTCCTCCATAGGGACTATTGTGACATTGCTTGAGAATGTCCTTCTGCTCGTGTTCCGGTATACATCTTCTCATGATCCCGTCTGGACCTTCTTTGAAAATATGTGGGTCATCCCAAAAGTAATGCCTCAAATCATGGAAGAACTTCTTCCTTTGCTGAAATGTTAAACCTGGAGGCAAATACTTTTCAACGATAAAATTAGCATAATCTGCAAACCAAGGATCGGAAAGAGATTGTACTTTAACAACGGCAAGTTGTTCGTCTGGAAAACTGTCGTTGACTGGGATGGGATCATGCGGTATATCTTCCATCCTTGAAAGATTGTCCGCTACAGGGTTGTTTGCTCCTTTTCTATCAACAATCTGCAAATCAAATTCTTGAAGGAGGAGTACCCATCTGATGAGTCTTGGTTTGGCATCCTTCTTCGTCATAAGATACTTAATGGCAGCATGGTCAGTATGAATAATAACTTTAGAATCAACAATATACTGCCTAAACTTATCACAAGCAAACACTACTTCTAAGAATTACTTCTCAGTAGTAGCATAATTCTTTTGAGCACTATCAAGGGTTTTACTAGCATAATAAATAACATTCAATTTTTTATCAACCCTTTGTCCTAAAACAGCTCCAACAGCAAAATCACTAGCATCACACATAATTTCAAAGGGCAAACTCCAGTCAGGCGGTTGTACTATAGGAGCGGTTATTAAAGCTTTCTTAAGAACTTCGAAAGCCTCCTTACAATCTTCATCAAATACAAAAGGAACATCCTTCTCGAGAAGATTAGTGAGGGGTCTCGAGGTCTTAGAAAAGTCTTTAATAAATCTTCTATAGAAACCAGCATGACCGAGAAAACTACGAATACCATTAATGTCCCTTGGATAGGGCATCCTTTCGATAGCTTCAATCTTCGCCTTGTCCACTTCAATTCCCCTCTCGGAAATCTTTTGGCCAAGCACGATCCCTTCGTTAACCATGAAGTGGCACTTTTCCCAGTTTAGAACTAAGTTCGTATCCTCGCATCTCTGCAAAACTTTATTAAGATTGTGGAGACAGTGGTCAAAGGAAGTTCCATAGACGGAGAAATCGTCCATGAAGACTTCCACAATCTCCTCACAGAAACCATGGAATATTGCAGACATACATCTCTGAAAAGTAGCAGGAGCATTGCATAAACCAAATGGCATACGCCTATAAGCATAAGTACCATAAGGACAAGTGAAAGTGGTCTTCTCTTGATCGGCAGTGTTAACATGAATTTGAGAGAAGCCAGAGTACCCATCAAGATAGCAAAAGTGGGTGTTTTTCGACAGCCTCTCAAGCATCTGATCGATAAAGGGCAGCGGGTAGTGGTCCTTCCTAGTTGCCTTGTTCAACTTCCTGTAATCAATACACATTCTATATCCAATAATAATTCTCTGAGGTATTAGTTCATTCTTATCATTAGGGACTACAGTTGTCCCTCCTTTCTTAGGAACACAATGAACTGGACTTACCCACTTACTATCAGCTATAGGGTAGATAATACCTGCAGCTAGAAGCTTGAGGATTTCGGTCCTCACAACATCCATCATCTTTGGGTTCAACCGTCGTTGATGGTCAACAACAGGTTTAGCATCGGTCTCGAGGTTGATAGTATGTTGACAGATAGATGGACTAATTCCATTAAGGTCATCAAGGGTATAGCCAATTGCACCTCGGTGTTTATGAAGTATCTCCAATAATCACTCTTCTTCATATCCTGAAAGGTTAGATTTGATAATAACAGGATATACTTTCTTTTCATCTAAATAAGCATACTTGAGCGTATCGGGAAGAGGTTTGAGATCAAACACCGGGTCTTCTTTTGGTTTGGATAGAATTCCTAAAGGTTCAACCGGAAGGTTGTGCTTCAGGATAGCAGGTTGTCTCAAGAAGATTTCGTCAATTTCATTTCTTTCCTGCATATGAGTATCATTCTCGTGGTCCTCCATGTATTGCTGCAAAGGATCATTAGGGGGAATAGCAATAGAAGCAATACTTTCAATAATTTTATCATCACAAGGTAATTCAGTACCACGAGGCTGCTTAGAGATCTTAGAAAAGTTAAATTCATATGGCTCACCATTGAATTCAACAGAAACTTTACCTTTCTTGCAATCTATAATGGCTCCACAAGTTCTGAGAAAAGGTCTACCAAAAATAATAGGGCAAAAACTATCTTGCACTGAACCAAGTACGAGAAAGTCGGTAGGATACTTTACCTTTCCGCATAGGACTTCAACATCTCTCACAATCCCAATAGAAGATTAGTAGCTTTGTTTGCAAGATGAATAGTAACATCAATCTCTTCAAGTTCACAGGGTGAAATCTCACCCATGATCTCTTGATAAAGCGAATAAGGAATCGCGCTAGCACTTGATCCCAGATCGCATAGCCCGTAATAATTGTGATCTCCTATTTTAACAGATACAACTGGTGTACCTGAAATTGGGCTTTTATTCTTGGCTGTGACAATGTTAGTTGAAACAGCACAAAAATTTATAATAGAATCTGAAACATCATTAGTAACTAAATCTTTAACCATCGCAACTTGAGGATCGACTCTGATCTGGTCCTCAGGTTCGTCTGTTCTTCTCTCACTTTTATTTATGATCCCTGTCACAAAAGAGTGCTCCCTTATCCTTGAATGAAAAGGGGGGTGTTCATATATAACTGCAGGCAAAATAGGATTAGCAACGTGAATATCAATAGGCACTTCTTTGAAAGGCTTATGGTACTGATCCTTCTTCATCTTAGAAGAATCAACATGAGAGGCAATGTTCTTACAAAAATCAATCATTAGATGGGAATCCAGACCAATCTTAGAGAAAAAGGTATTAAAATAATCAGTTTTCACATAGCTCTCAATATAATCATGCTCATAATTTATAGCAGGTTCAATACCTTTATCAATTTCCCAGTCTTCAGTATTCTTCTGGATCCTTTCGATGAGATCCCATCTTTCTTCAACGCTCTTTGTCTGAAACACCCCGCTAGAGGAGGCATCCAGCATTTCCTTATCCTGACGAGAAAGCCTGGCTAAAAATTTGTAAGTATAATATCTTCGGGGATATTATGGATAAGACATTTGAACATTAGGGATTTAAGCCTCCCCCAAGCTTGAGCGATGCTCTCTCCGTCGCGAGACCTAAAGTTATAGATGTAATTCCTGTCTCGATGAACTTCATGAAGAGGGTAAAACTTTGTATAAAAGAGAGACATAAGCTCTTCCCAATTAAGAGAATGTGAGTTATCGAGGAGCTTATATCAATCTGAAGCTTTATTCGTAAGCGATATGGAGAATAATTTCTTCACAACGAACTCCAGTGACACACCTGCAAGTTTGAATAATGAACATAATCGTGATAAATATAGCAAGTGTTCACCTGGATGTCTATCTCCTGCATAGCGATTAGCTAAGACATAATCGATAATACCTGATGGTATCTTATAAGGCACAATTTCAGCAGGGTCAGGAGTGACTACCTTAGTTGTGGGGCGGTTCCCCAAGAACAACGATCCAAGAGTAGGGGTGTCCATAAGGACAAAAGCAGCAACAGCAAAACTAAAAACAGAAATATAAAAACTTCCTTACCAACTTCACTTACAAGTAGCGCTACGCTCCCCGGCAACGGAGCCAGAAAACGTTACTTGATGACCCTCAACGTAATGGGATCTATTGCAGCGTTTTCGATAAGTAAGAGTGTCGAACCCAACGAGGAGCAGAAGGTAATAGCAAGTGAGTTTGGTAAGGAGATAACTGCAAGCACTGAAAGATAACTTTTTAGGGGTTTTCTTGGTATAAGCAACAGGATAGTAAAAACGAGGAAAGTAAAAGATACTGGAGAGTAACGAGTGGCCCAATCCTTTCTGAGCAAAGGAGTGGCCTAGCAACGTAACTTATAAAGGCTAAAGTGTTCTTGAGGACACACGGGAGAGGTAGTCATGTGCTTTCGCCATATTCCGTATCAGTACTATGTGCTGTGTTGATAAGTGTTGAGTGGGTGGATCTAAGCTAGTACACCCTCTAGACTAAGATAAGTGTACTCTTATGATTAAACACCTTGCAAGCGTCCGCAAATACAAGATAGTAATTAAGGCAAAAGCCTAACCATAGCAATACGATCGGTGATCCATTGTTCCCTTGTGCAAAAGCGTGCAAACTGGGGTTTAGGTTTCTGTCACTCCGGCAACCCACCGTAGGCATTCTTTGTACACAATGTATTCCCCTAGGTCCTTGATAAGGCGAAGTGTTGAGTGTTCGACTCACACAACACCACTAGGAAAATAACAACACAACTTAAATATCAACCAACACATATTACTTCAACATCATATGACTACTAACAACTAGACTTCTCCCATGTCCTCAAGAACTAAAGTAACTACTCACAAGACATAAAAGAGATCATGATAAGTGGGGATAAATAAATGATAAACAATCTGGACACAATAATATTTCTCCAACAAAACTCGATAGCATTCACCACAAAGTAGTAATCAACACCGATAGAGTAGAGAGGATAGATAGTATGGATTACAACACAAGTTGCAATTGTGAGATGAGATTGGATGGAGGTGGAGATGGTGCTGATGATGGGGATGATGTTGATGATGATCTCGATGATGCCCATGACGATGGTGATGATGATGGCGACGATCTCCCCTTCTGGGAGGTGATCTCCCCGGCGGAATCTGCCCGCCAGAGATGGCTTTTCTTCTCTGTAGGTTTCCGCCACGGAGCGGCGGCGGAACTCCGTAAACTCTCCCTTTTTTAGGGTTTTTGGATGAAGAGGAGTATATAGGCCAGAGGGGGGAGCCGGGAGTGGCCCCGGGGGTCCAGGCGCCCTCCCGGCGCGGCCAGGGTGGGGGCCGCGCCAGGTGGCCGCCTAGGCACCCTGTGGCCCCCCTCTGGTCGCTCTTTTTCGTGTCTTCGTGATCCTTCTGGAAAACAGCCTCCATCGATTTTCAGGTAATTTGGAGGTATTCTTCTTCAGCAACTCAGCGTCCACTTTTTACCGCTGAATCCTGCGTCTGCTGCTTCGGCACCAAAAAGTTGCAAACTGTGTAAAATAGGCCAAAACAACATAAGAATAGAATCATATCATGAAATATATCAATGAATAAGAAAGAACTACTATATAAAATAGCGATGCATTTTGGACGTATCAGCTAGCGCCGCACCTTCCATCACCAACCAACCCCAACTCCTAATCCAGATCCAACTGTCTGGAATGCCAGATCTGAATCGGACCGCTGGCGTTGCGCCACGTCACCAGACGCCCGCCGCTCGCAGTGGGAGCTTCTCTCCCCCACGAGCTCGACTCCCCGAGCCGGTCTCCTCCTGGCCGGCCACCTCGCGCCGCCTGACTCCGACCAGCCATCGATGTCGTCAGTGCCCCCAGGTCGCCCACGACATCCTCCTTTCCTCCCTCTTTCCCTCTCTCTAATCTCTCCTTCTCTTTGTGTCTAGCCGCGCCATGGACCGGAGGCGGCTATGGATGGCCTTGCTCGAGCTTAGTCGCCGCCACGAGCTCGGAGGACGCCAGCTTCGTCCCCGTCGTCAGATCCGGTACCGGCGGACCTGTTCCCGTTGGTCCCACCCACCGTCACGTCAGATCCGGTGAGTCAGACCGGCGAGCCCTTGCCGCCGCCGCTCCGCTCGTTGGGAACGAGCACGAGCCACCCTGCTCGCCCGTTCGCTCCAGTGGTGGGCCGCGCATGAGCCAATCGAGCGCCAAGGCCCAGCCGATGCCCCCAACGCCTTGCAGCGCCGCGAGCGGCGCCCAACTATCGTGCACCCACACCTGCTAATGGGCCAAGGCCCACAAGGTGAGGCACCCCCTTCTCTTTTTTATTGTTTTCCTATTGGGCATGTCCCATTAGGCAGATTTAGTTATGTGGAACTCGGGTGCGTGGTTTAGCAAAGTTTTGCCTGGTTCTGTCTAGCCCATCAGTGCAGTTTCGGCCCAGTAGACGTTTAGTATTTTCTAGATTTATTAATATTTGGCAGATTGTGTTATATTTTTGAAATGTGAATATCTTTTTCATCGTAGCTCGGATCGCGGCGTGTTCTACATGAAACTTGCTCCATTTATCGTATAGAATAATAAAATGTTACTTTTTGCCATGTTTGAACTTGTCTACGTGTTGTTTCACTGCTATTCGCATCGCATGCCACCGTAAATGTAATATGTCGTAACTTTTTAACCGTAACTCCGATTAAAATGTTTGTTATATGTAAATTGACTAGAATTTCGTGTAGGTTGTGAATATAATGATCTTGCTTACTAATAAAAATAATAAAATTGTTTTTAGGGCAGAACATTACCAAATGCAATAATTGTCGTGGGGTCCGTAATAGTTGCCATGTATATTTTTTACCCCCCACTTAAAGTGACTAGATTAGATAGTTTATTTATGCTTGACCTCTTGCCATGATTGTATGCTATGCCATGCTTGGGTGAGATGCCATGTTAACATCCTTTGCTCATGATTGTGTAGTTAAACTACTGGAACCATTATAAATGTGCAGTATCGTCGTGTGTGGACGGTACTTCACTTAACCTGCTAGTAACCGCTCTCGACGGTAGATGTGATATCGTATTGCCGTGTCTTGTATTGTCTTCTTGTTGATGCTTGCTCATGATTTCTTCGTAGTAATAGATGCGTCTCCGTTGATTGTCTTTCCAGTGTTTACTTCTTGTGTGCTCCCGCGGGTATTCTCGGAGACGTTGCGAGTTTGTGATCGACTACACCTTCGACTTTGTCTTCTCATCAGGTAAGGGGAAGCATATATCATGCTTATTACTTTCAGCTCACTTGTGCCTAGGTATCGTATAGAACGATTGCTTGATCCTACCACCTTACATTCAAGCCTCCATATTAAAACCCAAACAACCATTTCCCCCACATCCTAGCAAACCATTGTTTGGCCATGTACCTTGCTTGGTTAACCACTTCTTAGTATGCATGCTTAGGTTGCTACAACTTTTATCTTGTTACTCCTTGGATTGGGCTATCACACTATTATATTTGTTGTGGATGATATGATTATTATTAATGTTGACTATATTCGACAAAGGATGGAAGGTCTAGGCTATCCCGCCCCGATGCTTTGTTCCATTCGAGTCACCTAGGTCCCGAGTTCTGGGTATTGTGTCTCTTGACGAGTGTGCCTGACAAGGGGATGACCCCATGACTCCTGCGTGTGAGGATACCTTGTGCGTACAAAGACGGAGGGGCCAATAGAAGCCTCGGCAGGTCCATGACTGGCCCGCTAAAATCATCGACGTAGGAGTCTGCGACCAACAAGGAAGTCAAGACTTGGCGTCCAAGACGAAGCTAGTTCAGGAAATCATCTTTGTAACCTAAGGTGGACTCCCTGCGACCTATCCTAGTATATAAAGGCTGGGAGGGGCGACACCTCAGGACATCCAATCTACAATCGACACCTCCGGTCTTGAGCGAACTCGCCTAGACTTCCACTGTAATCGCCCCCTCGCATAATACAATCGAGCAGGAAGTGCTTCTCCTGTTAGCCGACGAGTATCACCAACCTGTTCTTTCTCTACGATCTAACCCAGGGTCCCTAACCATGGGATTTTCCGAGGCTAATCCTCGTCAATTGGCGCCGTCTGTGGGAACTACACAGGTTGGAATCACGATCTCGGCGGTCCCATCTCCAGCAAGTCGTAACTCAAGAGCTCGAGCAAGATTCAACCCACTCTAAGAACTCAAGTTCATCGCAAACCTCTCCATCGCACCACCAAGACCGCTCGGCCCGCAGCTAGGCCAAGTTCAATCTCTTGGCGACTACCAAATTCGTCACCGGCGGAAAAGAACTTGACGATCCAGAAGGCAAGCGCAAGCCGCGGCCCCGAAGCCAGCCAAGACACTGGAACAAGTACAAGAAATCTGCATAGAAATCCCACTCGAGGAGTTGCAACGTGTGACAGAAGCCTTGCCCGCCACTCGAAGACCAGCCGCCACCCGGACACCCGCCGCGGGACAATACAGTGACTCTGAAACTCAGTCCGGCGAGTACTATGACCCAGATCGAAGACCAGACGAGTTCGCCAAGTTTATTCGGAACCACTCGAGAAACGAAGGAATAGAGCTCGACCCAAGGTTCCACTCCCCCTCAGAAGAGCACTCGCAGTCGTTCCAAGTCACAAGAAGAACAAGGCATGCCGGCTCCAGCAAGCTCACAGCCAAAGAACATCTGGATGGACCCTGCACAATCCACTGTTTCGAAGACGACTGGGGGCGCCTTAGGGTAGGCCACACCTTAAGATATTGTCGTCTGTTCGCCGAACTCTCCAACAGCCTCAAGGAAGAGAAGCAGCACGAAGCCAAAAGGGCTCGAGGAACCGTGCAGCCGCCAGCACCAAACACAGAAGAGCAATACCCTTTGTCTCATGGATGGGTCTGCATGATCCAAGAAGGACGACCCTCAAAAGCAAAACAGGATGCTCATACCTTGCAGACCCACGCAGCCGTGGACCTAAAAACAGCAGAATCTTACCATCTGTATGGCGCGGAAACCAACATTACGTTCTCACAAAGCGACCACCTACCCGCAATTCCAAGGCCAGGTCACGCACCGCTAGTCCTCGACGCCCAGATCGGCGGTTACGACACGGACAGAGTTTTCATGGACGGGGGCAGCAACCTAAACATAATCTTCACCAACACCTTACACAAGATGTTGATTCCGCGGTCAATCTAGAAGAAGTCAGGCGTCACACTCTACGGCGTAGTCCCAGGCGAAGCAGCCGCCTCCCTCGGAACAATTGAGCTCGATGTCATCTTCGGCAGCAGGGGCAACTTCGCAAGAAAAGTCCTCGAGTTCAAAGTACTCGACTGGCAGTCCCAGTACCACGCCATACTCGGGCGGCCCGCATTCGCTCAATTTATGGTAGTACCGCACTATGCGTACCTCAAGCTCAAGATGCCAGGACCCGTAGGGGTCATTACGTTCAATGGGAGTTTTATCAAATCAGACCAATGTGACCGAGATTTTCACGAAGTTTATGACACGTTCGGAGCTCAGCAGCAGCTCGAAGAAATAGCCATGATGACAGACAAGAGCGTTTTCCACTGTCAAGCAGAAGTGAATCAAAAGAATTTACTCGTGACTTCAGTGTCGACAGCGACACAGTCGCCCATTAGGAGCACCCAACGGACCCAGACAAGACGGTCCGAATCTACGCCCACCTCCCAGAAGAATAAGCAACCGCCCTCATGGTTTTCCTCCGCGAGGAGTGGAATCTTTTCGCCTGGTGCCCAGCCGATATGCCCGGAATACCACGAGAGTTCGCAGAGCACGCGCTACACATACATCCAAACACCATACCAGTAAAGCAGGCATTGCGCCGATTCTCAGAACCCAAGCGCAGAGCCATTGGAGAGGAGATCAACCGACTACTCGACGCGCAATTCATGCGGGAGACGAAGAAGGCCAACTGGATCGCAAACCCAGTCTTAGTACCTAAAAAGGACACAGACGTACTACGAATGTGCGTTGACTATGGGCCCGTCAACAAACATTGCCCAAAGGACCACTTTCCTCTACCAAGGATAGACCAGATAATCGACTCAACCGCAGGATGCGATCACCTATCCTTCCTCGACGCCTACTCAGGATACAACCAAATCAGGATGAAGGAAGAAGACGAAGAACACACCTCGTTCATCACCCCCTACGGCGTATTCTTCTACAGAACAATGCCTTTCAGACTGAAAAACGCTGCAGCCACGTACCAACGGATGATGCAAGCATGCTTAAGAGATCAAATCGGCAGAAACGTCCAACTCTACGTCGACGACATCGTCATCAAAACTTACAGCGCAAACACGCTACTCGACGACCTCCTTTAAACCTTTGCAGCACTCAACAAATACAGAATCAAGCTCAACCCAAAAAAGTGTGTGTTCGGTGTCCCAGCTGGAAAGCTGCTCGGATACATGATCTCTGCTCGAGGAGTCGAAGCGGACCCTGAAAAAGTCCAAGAAATCGCCAAGATGCAAGAACCAGTGAACATCAAAGGTGTACAGCAACTCACAGGAAGACTTGCAGCACTGAGCCGCTTCATCAGCAGGCTGGGAGAAAGGACCCTGCCATTATACCAGTTGCTCAGGAAAGGAGAGAAATTCGAGTGGACGGAAGAAGATCGCAACACGTTCGTAGACCTAAAAAGACCCTCTCAATACCACCAATCCTGGCGGTGCCCAAGGAACGAGAGCCCCTCTACCTCTACATAGCGGCACGCAGCAGCGTAGTCAGCACGGCGCTCGTTATTGAGCGCGCGGAAGAAGGCAAAGTCCAGAGCATACAAAGACCAATCTACTACCTTAGTGTGATCCTCACAAAATCTCAGCAGCGGTACCCGCACTACCAGAAACTGGTATATGCCATCGTCATGACTTCAAGGAAAGTGACACATTACTTCGACGAACACCTCATCACGATTGTGAGAAGCGCACCACTCGCAGACATCCTCAACAACCCCGGAGCAACTTGCCGAGTCGCCGAATGGAACATCGAGCTCAGTTCCCGCGACCTGCAATTAAAACATCCAACGGCAATCAAAGCCCAAGTACTCCCAGATTTTCTGGTCGAGTGGATAGAAGTGCAAACACCTGGCCCCCCAGACCTCACCAACTCATGGACGATGTTCTTTGATGGATCAAAAAGACATCAAGGAGCTGGAGCAGGCGTCGTACTAATCTCGCCCAAAGGATCCAAACTCAGATACGTGCTCCAGATCAACTTCAACAATGCCTCAAAAAACAAAGCAGAATAAGAGGCACTACTCCATGGCATGTGCATGGAAAAATCTTGCGGCGCCACTCGTCTCTCAATCTACGGCGACTCCAATCTCGTCGTCCAGCAAGCAATGAGGGACTGTGAAGCAGTCGCAGAAAACATGATAGCTTACCAGAAGCTCTACAACACACTAGAAGGAGGATTCGACGGCTGCGAGCTAAACTACGTCACCAGAGCAAATAACACAGAAGCAGACGAGCTCGCAAACATCGGATCAACCCGAGGACCAATTCCCCCAGGCTTTTTCCTCAAAAGTATCAGACAGAGGTCAATCAAAACCAAGGCACTCGCGCCGGAGGCAGCCGCAGAGGCAGACGACACAAGCAAACCAGCACAAGTGGCGGTTGCAAACTCAACCGATGACACAGGCAACGAAGCAGTCGAGGAAGTAGAGCCAGACGCACCCGAAGGCCCAGCTTGGACAAAATCGTTCCTTCGATTCCTAATTCAAGGCACCTTACCACAAGACGTCGCAGAAGACCGACGCATCAGTCAACGATCTAAAGAGTTCACAGTAATCAACGGACAACTCTACAAGCGCATCATCTCTCAGGTCCTCCAAAAGTGCATCGAGGAAGAAGACGGCAAAGCCCTGCTGCTCGAGATCCACGATGGCACTTGCGGGCACCACGCGAGCAGTCGCGCACTCGTGGCCAAAGCTTTTCGAGTAGGGTTCTACTTGCCAACCGCAATGCGAAACACGGAAGACATCGTGCGGCGTTGCATCACCTGCCAAAAAATCGCCAGCAGGCCACACGCCCCACCATCAGAACTCAAAACCATACCATTATCCTGACCGTTCGCCACTTGGGGACTCGACATGGTGGGCCCACTCAAGAAATCCTCAAAAGGAGGTCGAACACATTGTTGACGAAGAATTTGTTCAACGCAACACAAGATTTGCACCGCGCAATTGTTTAGAGTAAGGGAGTCGCCACTTCGTTTTACGTTACGAAGAACGGATGATTTACAAGCAAATCAACAAAGAGATCTTCAATTTCGGAGAAGAAAGGGGTGCTTTACGAGCAAAACACCAAAGATGACCTAGAACTAGACAAAAAGTAGAAGAACTTGAAAAGTAGATGTGTTTTTGGGTATATGTCGATTGTGTCTTCTAATCGGCCGTCGCCTCATCTATTTATGAGGGGGTTGGACTTTCCCTACAAGAAAAGGACTCAAATCCACGTCAAAACTTCCAAAATCGCGATCAAAATCGGACCCGGATCGGGGGGGCCGGACGTCCGGAATTTATCCCGGACGGTCCGGACCGCAAGGTCGGACGGTCCGGCTTCCAGGTCGGACGGTCCGAGCTAAGGGTCAAAATCCTTCTGTAACTGGGGTCTTCAAGTCGGACGGTCCGGCTTCGGAGTCGGACGGTCCGACCTTCGGACGGTCCGACCTTAGCCCGGACGGTCCGACTTGGGGTCCGGACGGTCCGACGTGGGCCAAAATCTTTCTGTAAACGGGGTCGTCAAGTCGGACGGTCCTACTTCGAGGCCGGACGGTCCGACCTTAGCCCGGATGGTCCGGTTTCCATCTCGGATGGTCCGACCTGACTTTTCAGCGCTGCACTGTTTTGGCCGTAACGTCTTCATACGAACTCGGATTTGGACGTTTCAAATATCAAAATCGACTGGTTCGACGATACGAAGCCGCCTCATGTAGAACACTTTTTATTTGAGGATGTCTTGAAAGCTTTATTGGCAGAATAGTGCTTCGGTTGTTTTGATCTTATTGCTTCGAACATAGTTTCGCCCTTTAAGATGGAATCGGATGGCGATGGCTCGAACTACAAAAATGTTGATATCCACAACACCCAACTTTTTCATGTAGAGCACCTCTCCATTTGAAGTCATTTTATATAAGGTTATTGTCATGCCAAAAACTGCCATCAACACATGCCCCCCTATTTTTCGACAAAAACTTGTGTGCCGAAAAATAACTTGTCCATGTTTGTGCTAAGGACGATGTCAATACTTCATCGGCCACGTGTTTTCTAAGGGCGATAATCGCAAATCAGCCATATGTATTCAAGCTTCCTGCCACACGCTAGGATAATATTTCTTCAAGTATCTCCCATTGAGAGCTTTGGATAACTTACTTCCCTGTAAAGTTTGTACAAAATATGAATTTCCAGGAACAATCCCCACAACTTCATATGGACCTTCCCAACTCGGCGACCACTTGCCGAATTTTCTGTCCCTAGTTCCAACGGGCAAAATCGTTTTCCACACTAAATCTCCTATTTGAAACAATTTCTCCTTGACTTTTTAATTATAAGCTTTAGCTACTCTTAATTTTTCTTTCTCAATCTCCTGCAACGCTTTTAGCCTTTTTTATGGAACCTCATCTATTTGGTCCATCATTAAATCACTGTAATCTACAGTCGACAAGTTATTTTTCCTGGCGACCCTAAGAGCTTGCAACTTGATTTCTACAGGTAACACTGCCTCTTGGCCATATACTACCTCAAAAGGTGACTTGAGTAGCTCCGTGCTTAGATATTCTATGAGCCCATAATGCTTCCGAAAGGACTTCATGCCACCTTCTCGGTTTCTCTTCAGTTTTCTTCTTTATGAGCCGAATCAAAGTTTTATTACTAGATTCGGCTTGTCCATTAGCTTGAGCATAATAAGGTGATGAGTTCAACAATTTAATTCCAAAGGATTAGGCAAACTCACGAAATTGATGAGACATAAAAGAAGAACCTTGATCAGTTGTCAAAGTTTGAGGAATGTTGAATCTATGAATAATATGCTCCAAAACAAAACTAATCAGCTCCCTATGAGTCATATTTCTTAAGGGAACTTCTTCTGTCCACTTAGTAAAATAATCTGTGGCTACTAGGACGAAGTGATGCCCTTTAGAAGACAAAGGATGTATCTCACCAATAAAATCTAAGCCCCACCCTCTCAATGGCCATGGTTTGATTATGGGATTCAACATAGCTGCAGGTGCCAATTGTATATTGCCAAACTTTTGACAAGCCTCACAGCCTTTGTAGTATCTAAAGCAATCCTCTAACAAAGTCGGCCAATAGAAACCAACTCTTTTTATTAACCAACACATCTTATGAGCCGACTGATGCGTCCCACATATGCCTTCATGCACTTCACCCATGGCTAACCTAGATTGATCATAATCCAAGCATTTTAAAAGTAACCCATCTATAGTTCGGCGATGTACCTCATCATTATGCATAGTATATTTTAAAGTTTGCCGCCGAACCTTCATGTCTCTAGTTTTACTCGGATCCCTTAAATGATTGATAAGAGGAACCCGCCAATCTACAACTACAGTTTCCGAATTACTAGGTAACTCGGCAGCTTGTGGTAACTCGGTCATGTGTATCCCTGGCACTAAATCTTCCGAGCTGGGTGTGACTTGGTCCACCTTTGTTTCCGAATTAGCAGCAACTCGGTATAACTCGGTGCAACTTAGAGCATTTTCAAAATTACCATCCGTTACTCGGTGTGTGTCCCGAATTAGTTGCAATTCGGTCTCATCCCTTGCAGCTACAGGCATCGGTTTTTCTAATATGAGAAACTTCCCCCTATTGACGTTGTAACCGGATGCTTGTTGTGCTAGATAGTTTGCTCTAGAATTTTCCTCCCTAGGTATATGAATAATAGTGAAAGTATCCAGGGATTTGATTATATCTAAACATCGGTCTAAGTAACTATTTAGCAATCCATCAAAACATTGGAATTCACCTTTCACTTGTTGCACTACCAGAAGTGAATCACCAAAAGCATCTATATCTTTGACACCCATATCAGCCAAATATTGTAAACCGAATAGCAAAGCTTCATATTCGGCTTGATTATTAGTACAATTATACTCTAAACGAACCGATGTTTCATATATCACATTATTAGGAGAAATTAAAATGGTACCAACACCTTGACCTTCCCTACAAAGCGATCCATCAAAATAAAGTTTCCATGGGCATATGCTAACATAATCAATGTCTTCTTCATCTTTAACACTATGATCAACAATGAAATCGGAAATAACTTGGCCCTTCATAGAGCGCAACGATTCATATGTCAAATCATATTCAATTAACGCATAAGCCCATTTTCCAGTCCTACCACTAAGGATCGGTTTTTGTAACATGTATTTAACTACATCGGCTTGGCAAGTTACTACACAAGTACTAGACAACAAGTAAGGTCGAAACTTGGTACATGCATAATAAAAAGACAAACATAATTTCTCAATGAACACATACCGAGTTTTGGTGTCTATCAAGCGACGACTTAGATATGCAATAACGTGCTCCTTCCCACCATCTTCTTGCGTCAACACCGCACCGATCACTTTATCTTGTGCAGCAATATATAACCTGAACGGCGTACCAGATTTGGGTGCACGCAACACTGGAGGATTCAACAAGTATTTCTTTATGTTATCAAAGGCCCTTTGTTGCTCTGCCCCCCAAATGAACTCGGCTTCATTCTTGAGCCGGAGTATCGGAGCAAACGATTCAATTTCTCCTGAAAGGTTAGATATGAATCGTCTCAAGTAATTAATCTTCCCCAATAGTTTTTGCACATCCCTTTTGCACGTCGGCTGCTCTAGATTTCTAATTGCTTCTACCTTCTTAGAATCAATCTCTATACCATGCTCATGAATTATAAAGCCTAAGAACTTTCCAGCCGACACACCAAAAGCACACTTAAAGGGATTCATCTTTAGCCCATACTTACGCATCCTTTCAAAACCTAATCGCAAATCGGCCAAATGAGACTCAAAACCATCCGATTTAACCACTATATCATCATTGTATACCTCTACTATGATGCCGACCAAATCATGAAATATAAGATTCATAGCACGTTGATATGTAGCACCGGCATTCTTCAAGCCAAAAGTCATGACTACCCATTCAAACAAACCGACAAAACCAGGACACCGAAAAGTAGTCTTAGAAATATCCTTTTCGGCCATGAATATTTGGTTATAACCAGCATTACCATCTAAAAAACTGATTACTCTATGTCCTGAAGCATCATTGATAAGTGTGTCGGCTATAGGCATCGGATATTCATCTTTCGGAGTAGCCTTATTCAAGTCTCTAAAATCAATACATACTCCAATTGCACCGGTGTTTTTATTTTCAACAGGAACAATATTACAAACCCACTCAGCATATCTACATGGCCGAATAAACCCATCTTTTAGCAACCGATCAATTTCCTCTTTGATACGATCATACATAATAGGACTGAAATTTCTGCGAGGTTGTTTATGCGGCCTAAAACCAGATTTAATAGGTAATCTATGCTCAACTAAATCTCTACTCAAACCAGGCATCTCAGTATAATTCCAAGCAAAGCAATCAACAAATTCTTTAAGTAACTCGGTTACCTTGCTCTTCTCATCGGCCTTCAAATTAGCATTGATAAAAGTAGGCCTTGGAATACTTCCATCACCAATATCTATCTCCTCAAGTGCATCAGCCGATGAGAATCCATGCCCAAGCTTTTCCATGTCTTTAAATTCTTCAATGGTTTCATGCATATCGTTCTTTCCGGAACGATACTCCTCATTACGTTGTTGGAGCCATTTAATACTACTGTTTTTATTCATCATCTAAATAGACAGATTGTTAAGCCGAGCTACATCAGCCGGCTGTACATTGATAGGCACAAAACCATTTTTACCTATACTAATATAATCATAGTCCGATAGATCTCTACCGGTCAAACACTGCATGTTACCGAGTTGCCAATCAACCGCTACCTCGGTCACAGCTATACAAGCCGAGTTGTCTGCTTCAACCACCTCCACATTGTCATCCACCCATTGAATTAAATACTGATGTAGGGTAGAAGGAACACAACAATTCGCATGTATCCAGTCACGTCCCAACAGAACATTGTATCGGCCTTTGACATCCACCACAAAGAAAGCAGTCGGCAAGGTCTTACTCCCAACGGTGAGCTCCATAGAAATAATGCCCTTGGCTTCAGATAGCTCCCCTGAGAATCCACTAAGTCCCATGTTGGTCTTCATTAGCTCACTTTCCTTTCGGTTGAGTTTGGTAAACACCGAATAGGGCATGATATTGACACCTGCACCACCATCCACAAGCATGCGTCCAATAGGATTTCCATCAATGTGCCCCTTGATAAACAGTGGCTTCAAATGTCAATCCGGCTTCTCTGGCTTTTCAAACATGGCTCTACCCGGACCAAGCACAAGTTCAGCAACCTCTGGCTCGGGTGCACGGAATTCAGCGGGCAATGCAAAGACCATGTTGATATCCATATGGGAATTGCTTTCTGAGTTATTACCACTCTCCGAATTAATGTTGTCATCCTTATCCTCGGCCATGTCATTGTCCGAGTATTTTTCATCACCCTCTGAGTAGTCTTCATCACCACCCAAGTACTCCCCATAATCCACTGAGTCCTGAGCGGCATCTTCCAAGCAATGATCAGCATCCGAGTTGTGAGCAGCTCCTTCCAAGTTGTTGGAGGCATCTGAGTTTTGGGAAGCTCCTTCTGAGTTGTTAGCAGCACCTGAGTTATGACCAACTTCTTCCGAGTTATTGGTGTCGGCGTTCCTTTCTACCGTGAGCTTTTTCCGCCAAGTTAACCGAGGTATCAATGGCCTCTCCTTATTGAACACCTCGTCACGCTCCTTCTCAGCAATTTGCTCTCTAATCTCCAACGCTCGCAGTCGTTGCACTCGGCGTTTTTGAGTGTGAGTTAATCCTTTAAGACACCAACGAGGTTCTGGCCGAGTTCCCGGAACAACCGACTTGCTGCCCCCTGAGTAGTTTGGCCTATACCGAGTAACACGATCATTGGCCTACTGACGAGATACACCTCCTGCTGCAAACTTTTTGCTCCAACTGGTATTCGGTTCCCCATCTTGATTGAGCGAGCCGAAAATAAGTGGAAACTGATTAGGGGTTGCGTGCGAGTTATTTTCTTTGATGAGTGGACCGATGTGCACACCAACTGAACCGGTCTTTCGAGTTGCACCAATGGGCATAACACCACTAGTTTCAGAATCTATTGCAACTTGGTTTGTATTTGCTTCCGAGCGATGAGCCTCCTTTCCCTGAACTGAATTGTCTCTCGGTTCGCCTGCACCCTGTTTATCCAAGTCCTTCCTCGCGCCTCCATCTTCCTTTCCTTTACCGAGTGCTTCTATAGATTTTCGCACCCAAGTGAGCCTACGGCCAGCATTGTCTCGGCCATCCACCTTGCGCACCGGTGACCAATCCCTCCGAGTCATATCTTCATTGAACCAAATCCTTTTCCCATGTTGTTCTTGGTCATAGGACTCGGCTGATCCCATCTTGGTTGAAAGTAAATCGGTGGTCCCATAGGGAATGGCGCCCAATGGTTAAAACCCCATGGCGGAAAATGTGGAGGAATAGGAGGTGGGCATCCCCAATAAGCCGGTTGCATAGGAAAACCTGGCTGTTGCCCATATGGATTTCTCTCCCATTGCTCGTTGTTAGGCCTAGGAGGAGATCTTGGAAGTTTGACTCCTCCAAGCCGATTGAACACATTGTTGGTTCTCCGTGAAGTGTATTTTTCCAACAACATGTTGACTGTCGGCTTTGGTCTTGGAGCTTGTTTCTTCTAGCCATTGACCTTCCATACTCCAATCTCTGGATTCTTGGGTTTGATCATTCTTGGCGGAGCATTGTCCTCAACTACGTTCTTCTCCTTGGCTGACTCGGCCTGATCTGACCGAATTAGCATCTTCTTGTTATGAAACTCGATCATATTGACAGGAAAAGGATCACTATCGAGCTTCATCTTGGAGGCTTCTGTAAATGTCAATCGTCCTTCACTAATGGCCGATTGTACCTGCCGTCGAAACACATTACAATCATTAGTAGAATGAGAAAAATAATTATGCCATTTGCAATATGCTTTTCTACCCAATTCTTCGGAAGATGGAATTGCGTGTCCTACTGGCAACCTAATCTGTTTTCCCTGCAACAACATGTCAAAAATCCTATCACATTTACTAGCATCAAAAGTATACTTGATCTCCTCTTTCCTGGTAGGTGTAGGCTTCAAGGCAGGACACACAAAAGGTTTTGATTTTGGTGTTCGGATCCACTCGGCTACACAAATTTCCATGTCATCATCACTAGCCGAATAACTATCATACTCTACAGTGCTAACCGTAGGAGTAACTTTTTCTTTTCCTCTATTATCGCTAAACCGAGTAGCTTGCTTAACATCTCTAACTCGGTTTTCTTGTGCCAAAGCTTTTTGTAATACTTGATTAACATCTAGAAACTCTTGCCCCTCTAGCTTGTCTTTGATGTGAGTGAGTAAACCAGAAAAGGCAAGATCGGCCAAATCCTTTTCGGCTATAGTTAAAATAAAGCATCGGTTTTTTGTATCTCTAAACCTTCTAATGTAATCATGAACCGATTCATTGTACTTCTGCCTAACCATAGTCAAGTCGGAAAGCCGAAGCTCAGTTTCACCACTATAAAAATACTCATGAAATCTCTGTTCCAATTGTGACCATGTTGTAATAGAATTAGGAGGAAGTGATAAAAACCAAGTAAACGCATCATCGGACAAGGATATGGGAAATAGCTTAATTCTATAAACATCCGCTGTGCCAAATTCACTAGTTTGCATTAAAAACTGCCCCACATGTTCCAAAGTTGATCTACTATCTTCCCCTGTAAACTTAACAAAATCTGGAATTCTAACTCCACGCAGATATGGTATAGAATCAAAGGATTCGGGGTATGGTTTTTGATATGCTCGTGCTGTACCCTTAGGTGCTAAACCATACTCTCTAAGTATATTGGCAAGTTGATCCTTCATACTAGGGGGCTTAGAATTTATTTGTGGGGGCGACGGGATAGCAACACGTGATAAGTTTTCCGGCAAAGAGACTTGAGTATGTGAAGTTTGCAACGGAAAACTACTAGCACTACCGAATTGGTGTAACTCGGTTGTGGGTTTGTACCGAATTGTGTGTAACTCGGTTGATCATTTAAGCTATTGTCTGATAATAGGGTTGCTGCAAATTAGGGTTTAAGACACCACTTCGGTTATGATTTGGTGGAACCGAAGTAGCAACAGTAGGATGAGCAACACTAGGAACGAAAGTATTAGCCGAACTACCAACAAGGTTCTGGCCATTATGACTATTACTTGTAGCAACATATGGTTGAATAGCACTATTTGATGCATCAGGCACATGAAAATTATTAGGGATTGGTTGTGCTCCGAGTGGATTGTAGCTCGGTGCATGGTGAGGCAAACCAATTCCATACTCTTTACTAAGTTGCACTTTAAATTCTTCAAACTTATCAGTCATGTTTTTAGCAAGTGCATGCATAGAATTACCATATTTGCTAGCTACAGAGGTATCAATTAGATGAGCAAGTTCCTCGATGGATTTTGTTACCTCATCGCCGGGTAGCTTAGATGCACTCGGCGTCACACTTGGTGTGGCCGCCTTCTTGACCACGCCATTCCGCGTCTTCTGGAGTCCCGCGAGCCATGCCTTCCTCTGTTCTTCAAGTGAGAGCTCCATCTCCAATCGCAACTCTTCCGTGAGATCTTCAAGTTCAAGAGGGATGATGTTGTCGGAGTCGATGTCGTTGCCGTTCTTGAGATCGAAGCTCATGGCGCCCGATTTGGTGATGATCTTGTCCTTGTTCTTCGTCCGAGTTAGATCTAACTCGGCCTCGTTCCCCAGCGGAGTCGCCAATTTGTGTTGACGAAGAATTTGTTCAATGCAACACAAGACTTGCACCGCGCAATTGTTTAGAGTAAGGGAGTCGCCACTTTGTTTTACGTTACGAAGAACGGATGATTTACAAGAAAATCAACAAAGAGATCTTCAATTTCGGAGAAGAAACGGGTGCTTTACGAGCAAAACACCAAAGATGACCTAGAACTAGACAAAAAGTAGAAGAACTTGAAAAGTAGATGTGTTTTTGGGCATATGTCGATTGTGTCTTCTAATCGGCCGTCACCTCATCTATTTATGAGGGGTTGGACTTTCCCTACAAGAAGAGGACTCAAATCCGCGTCAAAACTGCCAAAATCGCGATCAAAATCGGACCCGGATCGGGGGGGCGGACGTCCGGAATTTATCCCGGACGGTCCGGACCGCAGGGTCGGACGGTCCGGCTTCCAGGTCGGACGGTCCGAGCTAAGGGTCAAAATCCTTCTGTAACTGGGTCTTCAAGTCGGACGGTCCGGCTTCGGAGTCAGACGGTCCGACCTTAGCCCGGACGGTCCGACTTGGGGTCCGGCGGTCCGACGTGGGCCAAAATCTTTCTGTAAACGGGGTCGTCAAGTCGGACGGTCCGACTTCGAGGTCGGACAGTCCGACCTTAGCCCGGACGGTCCGGTTTCCATCTCGGAAGGTCCGACCTGACTTTTCAGCGCTGCACTGTTTTGGCCGTAACTTCTTCATACGAACTCGGATTTGGACGTTTCAAATATCAAAATCGACCGGTTCGACGATACGAAGCCGCCTCATGTAGAACATTTTTTTATTTGAGGATGTCTTGAAGGCTTTATTGGTAGAATAGTTGTCGTTGATATGTAACACCAGATGCCATGGGATGGCTAAAGTGAGGGGAAAGACTCGAGGGAGAGGATGTCGATGGTGCCGGAATCGGGTTGGGCATAAGCACGGTGAAGACACCACGATGTACCCAGGTTCGGGGCTCTCCGGAGAGATAACACCCCTACTCCTGCTTGTCTCTTGTATATCAATGATCTGGCTACAATAACTGCTTCTCTATCTTCTCAGGGGAAGGTGAGCTCCGCCGCCGTGGGCAAGGCTCTCACTTGCTTCCCTGAGGAGCAACTACGAGCAGTGAATGAATTGGGGGGAAACGAGTTATGGTGCTCTAGTGCGGATCGTCCCTCACGCAGGAGGGGTACCCTGGCTCTTATAGCGTGAGCCCAGGGTAGTTCGGTAACTTCATTGCCGAATGGGCCCAGATGTCATCCTCTAATCGGCCTGGGCCCACCGACTGCTCCTCTCCGGGTGATCCGGAGCCTACGAGCGGCGGCCCATGCTGTAGGCTTGTAGGATGTAGGGATGAACAGTGGAGCTAGGGAGTATGGTCTTGTCGGCCTGTCCGCGGAATCGGCGGGGAGGTCGACACCGTATCTCCAGCAAGTCCTCGATGTGACTTGGCCTTCCTGCCACCCAGATATCTCGGGATATGGTATTTATGACCTCGTAACCATACCCATGACTGGGTGGTAGGTGGTTCCAATTGCGCCTGGTCCGACTGGTGGTTCCTGGCGAGGTCGATTGCTCTGGGCAATCGGCTTGCTAGGTATCAACCCCGGATCAGCTGCCGACCAATCGGATGATTGTCTTGGTGAAGGAAAGGGTGGGCCGATTGCGCCTGGGCCGACTGCTGGCATTTGACACAACTGATTGCCTTGGAGCAATCGGTCGTACATCTGCCCAGCTCGGCCCAGCTGCGGTCCAATCGGCCCATCCTTGTCTTGAAAGGTTACTTCCGCTTGGGTTAGCCTACCCGGGTACCAGTCCCCCGACAGTAGCCCCTAAAGCTGTAAAGGTCCCACGGTCGCTCGATCGCGGGGCCTTTGCAGTTTTTAATCTCTCTCTTGACATCCTCCGACTGCTATGGCCTCATCGAATGTGTCGTTCCGAGCTCGTCGGCCGACTCGGAGATCACACTCGGCTGACCAAGCTTCTCGTCCGATTGGGATTGTTTTGTTCCCAGCTTTTGTCTTCTCTTTTCTGGCAGAACATCCCTCGCCGATTTCATTCCAACGGTTACCTCCGATTCTTCCGGGACGTGATCAATGAGATGGGACCCACGACCCACGCGCGACTTGACATAACTGCAGGGCCTGACCCCCACGTCGCACGCCTCGCCTTTTGCGCCCGGATCCTCTGCGCCGGTTTGCCGGTTGCCCTTCCTGTTCCCTAGGCCACACCGAGCCACACAGCCGCAGACGCATCCCACTTCCCCCCCCCCCCCCCCCGCCGCCCATATAAGCCACAGGGGGGCCTTCACCTCTTCCTTCTCCTTAGACGCCGTCTTCAACCTCGAGCTCCGTCTCCTCTGCTCCATTGCTACTCCTCGCAAAACTCTCTGCCGCGAACCGATGTGCCCTGGACCTTCTCCGGCCACGGACTCGTGCTCTTTAGCGCCTCCGCTGCCTCCGCAGTGACTCTCCACCGCCGCTTTCGCGCTCCACCTCCCTCTGTTTCTCTCCTTCTTTCCTCGTCTGTGAAAGCCATGGCACCCCTGCGAGATGTGTCACAGGCGAGCCGCGGGTGCTGGAGGGGTTCTCAGGCCACCGCCGACGCCGTCCAGGCCCTGATCTGCGCCCGTCAGATGCCCGCGGAGGTCGAGTGGCGCATCCCTGGCAAGGCCGAGGTCGTGCCCAGCGCACATGCTGGCGAGAGGGTCGTGTTCCTTGATCACTTCGAGCGTGGATTCGGCCTTCCCGCCAGCTCGTTTCTTCGCGGATTTCTTGACTTCCACCGAGTGCAACCCCATCATCTCGCGGCCAACTTCATCATGATCCTCTCGGGGTTCGTAACACTCTGCGAGGGGTACCTCGGCTGCCGTCCGAGCATCGCCCTCTGGAAACGCTTCTTCAACCTCCGCGCTCATAACGCCCGGACAGGAACTGTGGTGCCCTCCACCATCGAAGGCGGCGAGCCATCGTACCCGACTGACATGACCGATTGCGGTAGTTGTCTCGTCGTAGCCGGCAAGCAGAGGTAAAAGTCCCGAGATTGTCCAGTCCTGCAAGAACTGGCAAACCTCGTTCTTCTACGTCAAGTCGCCCGACCAAGGCCCCGATCTTCTCAACCTGCCCGAGTTCTCCCTCGCCCGGCCGATTGAGAAGCATCAGTGGTCACTGAAGTACGGCGTCGGAGACCTCGATGTCGATGATCAGGTTGCTAGGGTCACCCAACTGGAGCAAGAAGGGCTCCTCCCCACCGACCTGGTAGCCGCTTGGCTTCAAGCTCGGATTCTCCCCCTGCAGCGCCGAGTGCACCGCCTCTGCGACATGTCAGGTCTCCGAGATCCCACTCGGCTCTGCACGTGGCGAGTGAAGACTGAAGATCTCTGCGCCCGAGTGAAAGCTATTACCTCTAGCCCATTTCCAGACCCCTTCCGCTTCGGGCTTGATTACCTCATCCGCCAGCAGAAGTCGCCTGTGGTATGCCCCGAATGCTTTTTCCTCCAACTGCTCTTTCTTCCGATTGCTCTGATCACTTCCACTTTCTTTCCAGCATTTTATTCAGTCCGACCTAATGGAGGACGGCCAGGAAGCTGGCGTATACGCCCCCGACCGCGCGGAGGAAGACCCCGCCGACTTCGAATATAACGGCAAGATACCCTCCGCCGAGTCTGGTGACGATGACGAAGATGATGGCGAGTCTTCCGGAGGATCCTCCGACTCCATGGACGCCGAGGGCGATGATGCCGAGACCGCCAATCCTCTAAGGGACGACACCCGGCTGCCGGCTCAAGGGGGTACGCCTGACCCTTCCCTTGAGCAATTTTTGGCCGAATGGAGTGATGATGAAAGTGTCTCAAAGGCTGATGATTCTGATGCAGCTCCTCGTGCCGAACCTCCAAAGGTGCCGGTAAAGCGCATCTCGACCACTAGCTCCTCCGCTGGTATGGCTCCCAGCAAAGTCGCCAAGGCCGCGCCGACAGCCGGCAAAGGCAAACAGGCCCAGGAGGTGACCACTCGGAGGCCGATTGCTCAGGCGCCGCTGAACGTCGCTCCGCTAAGATGCCGAATGCCCACTGGCGCGCCAAGAACGATCGGGTATGCCCTTGTCTTCTTGCTTAGCACTTCACCGTCTTTGCTTATACTGACTCTCCTCCTCTTTCTTTCTTCAGGGAGCCGATTGGGCTTGACGATGTCGACACTGGCATTCCGGTTCGTGCCAGCGCTATCATCTCGCCTGCCGCTTCTGCCGCCGCCGTTCATAAACGGCCGTCTGCTTCTCATCGCTCCCCGAAGGACGCCGAGCGCGCTGCCAAGAAGGCCCGCCTCGCGACTACTTCTAAAACCTCCTCTTCCACCCTTGCTTCCAAGACATCCAAGGATGACGCAGACCGGGTGGCTCCTGGTGACAGAGGAACGCAATCGGTTGATCCGATTGCCCCGTCTCCGCCACGCCGCTCCAACCCGGTCTCTCCTGCCGCAACTACATCTGCCCCAACTACCACGTCCGAGCCGCCGATGGTGATGAGACCGTCACCGATCGTGGTGTCAGCTCCACCAATTACCACGACCGTGCCGCCGGTTGCCACGACTGTGCCGCCAGTTGTCGTTGTCACTCCTGCTCCAACTCGCCCGGTTGCGCCGCCGCCACAATCGGGTGCCTCCGGCCCTCAGGTGACGCCGACGCCCCCGGCCCTTACTGCCGCTGCTTCCACCGCCACTCAGACTGCAGTGCCAACGCCGACCTCTTCTGCCTCGGAAATTCTTATACGCTCGGTGGATCAATTCCGGGCCGAGTACTCTCGAGCCCGTCACGTCGGCACCGAGCCTGACGCCTCGCATCGTCCTCAAGACCCTGTGACGACTGCTTTGAGCCGGGTGAATAATTTTGCCGCCGCCCTTGCCCGGGACCTCCAACAGCTCACCTCTCATCACACGGTAACTCTTGGCTTTCTCTTTGTCTTCCTTTTGCTCGTGAGGTTCGAGATTCGGGCCGATTGGTTGCAATCGGTTCGGATCTTTAACTGATTTTTCTTTATCGCTTGCCTTCCTCAATCGGGAAACTTTCCTTTCGGTGGGTGCGCGCAAGCGCACCCACTGGGTGTAGTCCCCGAGATTCGGGCCGATTGGTTGCAATCGGTTCGGATCTTTAGCTGATTTTGCTTTATCGCTTGCCTTCCTCAATCGGGAAACTTTCCTTCCGGTAGGTGCGCGCAAGCGCACCCACTGGGTGTAGTCCCCGAGATTCGGGCCGATTGGTTGCAATCGATTCGGATCTTTAACTGATTTTGCTGATTTCCGTGTCTCTAATCCCATCTTGTTGTTCCTCTTAGGCTGTTATGGAAGAAAAACGTGAGGTCTTCGAGAAGCTCCTTGATGCATACACTGCCAGCCTCCGAACTCTTGCCCAGGCTCAGCTGCAGGTCAACAACCAGTCGGATGAGATTGCTAAACTGAAAGGTAACTTCTCTACCCTCTCCGCCTTCTCTCCGATTAAACACTTGCTTTTGTTCTCATATCTTCATGCTTTCTACTAGCTTCTTCTCCCATGGTAGATGATCTTCAAGGCCGAATTGCTGAATTGACTGCAGAACTTGACCAGTATCGTCCAGCACTCGCCAAAGCCAAGGAAGAGGCGACCCGACTGCAGGGAGTAGAAAACGATCTCAATCGTACTATCCAGGGTCTTCGCTCGGAAATGGCCGCCCTTGAGAGAAAACATTTGGCCGACATCGCTGCCGTGACGGCTGCCGGTGATGGCCTCATTGCCGAGAGAGATGTTGTTGTTGCCGCCCGAGAGGCCTTGCAAGCCGAAAGGGATGAAGCAGTCGCCGCCCGTGACTCCATTCGGCGAGATCGCGATGAACATGCTGCCAAGTTTGAAGAATTGGAGAAACGCAGCTATGAGGAGACCACCCGGCAGCGCCGCCGAGCCAAGGGCTTCTGCGATACAATGATCGAAATGGACGTTCTTCTTAGCGGTGAGTGTTGCTTGCACCTTATGCGCTTTCCAATTGCTCTCCTCTCTTATCTTATTGTTCATACTTCCTTTTCGTGACACAGAAGCTTGGCCCGAGTCCGAAGCCGCTGCCTACGCGGTCGTCGCCAAGTCCCGAGAGGACACCATTGCCGCCGGAGGGACCTGCGACCGTGAAGATAACGTCTGGACCCGGCATGAATATCTGATTGGCACCGAAGCCCGCATTCCTGTTATCAAGGGCATTTCCCTGTCCTTCAAGCTCGGCATCCTGAGGATTGCTGAATCATTGTGGTCGCCGACTGAGCTTAAGGTCGGACTTCAGAAGATGAAGAATGTTGTTGACTCCTCTGCCGAGATCCACGAGTGGGAGATACAAGATGAGGAAGATTCTGACAATGGGGAAGCTCCGAATGCTACCACTGAGCAGACTCGGACGCTCCTGAAGGCCATCCCACGGCGAGTCGATGTGCTGCTGAACTCTGCCGGTCGGACTGGCGCGGAAACCGCCCTTCAGACCGTGCTGAGCTGGTACCCTCAGGTGAAAACCTCCCAACTTTACAGCCTCCGAGAAAGCGCCTCCGATCTGCTTGAGAAGACCTATGCCGAAGTCAATCGGCTGGCCAGTACTATGGTAAACTGGTTCTCTCCATACGAGTATACTCCGTATCTCGACGAGGGAGGGAACCCGCTCCCCGCTCCTACCATCTCTAGCCTGGCCGAAGAGCTCTCCGATAGCGGCGCATCTCAAACATCTCCACGATCCAAGCAGACTGGTGCCACAACTTCTGAAGCGCAATCGGATCCGACTGCTCCGTCTTCTAGCTCAGTGCCTCCAACTGCCTGAGTCATGCTATCAACTGTGTTACTTGCTGTAGCTTGCCGATACTAGATTGGCTTTATCTTATTTTGTAAGACACACTTTTAATTCTGTCGACACCCACTGGGTGTTACTTCGATGTAATGCACTTATTCGGCCTTGGGCCTGCTATTTCTTATTCGATCCGATTGCTTGGCTTTTGCTTCTACTTGTGCGATCAACTTTGCGTCTTTGTCGGTTTCCTTTATCGGCTACACTTGGGGATGTCTACCGTGTCGACCCTGCTGCCGTCATGCGGTCTGCAATCGGATCAACGGTAGACTACCAGCCAAGGTTCGATAAGTTTTTATTTTTTACACAACAAGATTTTAACGCAAAGGATTCTGCAATAGTAGGCGCCGATTCGCGCTACCGGGCTCGGTGTCCTGGTTCGCAGCGCAATCGGTAGCTTTGTCTCATTGAATGTGCCCTTGGTGGTCTGTTTCGGATTGTTTCCCGAGGATTCGCACTGCCGACTGCCCCAATCGCGACCCTTCTCAATGCCACAAACCTTTTTAGTGATTTGTGCTCAAGCTAGGTGTCCGATTGAGTATCAGCATGCAGTCCCCGTGCCGCGATGGCTTATTTTCTTGACCTCGTGGTCGGCCAGTCCCCGGGTATGTTATACACATCTCAGGTATGACTGAGCGTCGCCGATCGTGGCTAGCTTTTTGAATGAAATTATACAAAGACACTCGAATGCTCATTTTCCGAGGCATGATAACTTTTACTGATTGTTTGCCGAATGGCTTACATAAACTTCTGCCGCTCAACTATAGAACGGACATAAAAACTCGGCGTTCCACGGCCGCTCCGTCTCTGCTCCTGACGTGTCCTTGTGCCGAGTGCCCTTGGTGCAGTCGATCAGATAATAGGAATTGTTCTTGAGCGCTCTGCTGATAACGAATGGCCCTTCCCAAGGTGAGGATAGCTTGTGCTGCCCATCTGACTTCTAGATTCGGCGTAGCACCATGTCTCCTTCTCGGAAAGCGAGAGGACGAATCTTCTTGCTGTGGTAGTGCCGCAACTTCTGCTGATAGACTGCTGACCTGGACAAGGCCAACAGGCAAGCTTCTTCTTTGAGGTCGATTCCGTCTTCTCATGCCAATCTGGCTTCTTCTTCGGTGTACAGGGCATGCCGAGGTGAGTCGAACTCGATGTCGGACGGGATGACTGCCTCTGAACCATACACTAGGAAGAAAGGAGTAAATCCAGTCAACCTGTTTGGTGTGGTCCTTAAGCTGAACAGTACTGCGGGAAGCTCTTCAATCCATGCTCTGGGTGCCCTCTCGAGTGGCTCTACCAATCTGGGCCTGATACCCGACAGGATTAGTCCATTTGCTCTTTCGACTTGACCGTTTGATTGCGGGTGCGCCACAGACGCGAGATCAAGCCGAATGCCCTGCTGAGATGCATATCGGGCCAGTGCACCCTTCGCAAAGTTTGTGCCGTTGTCGGTGATGATGTTGTTGGGCACACCATATCTGCATACAATGTTAGACACAAACCTAACTGCAGTCGGCCCATCCAGCTTCTTGATCGGTCTAGCTTCAATCCACTTGGTAAATTTGTCCACTGCAACCAGAAGATGTGTCATGCCACTTCGAGCTCTCTTGAACGGTCCGACCATGTCCAAACCCCACACTGCAAACGGCCATGCTATTGGGATTGTCTTCAGTGCCGATGTTGGCTGATGACTTTTTGCCTTGAAACGCTGACAACCCTTGCAGTACTTCACCAGATTATCAGCCGCTGCGAGGGCAGTCGGCCAGTAGAAACCATGTCGGAATGCTTTGTTGGCAATGGCCTTTGCAGACGCATGATGACCGCATTCGCCTTGATGAATGTCTCTGAGCAGCTCCAAGCCTCTGTCCTCTTCCACACATCTCTGGAGGATACCAGTCGCACTCTTACGCATCAACTCATTGTTGATTATTGTGTATGCCCAAGACTGGCGGCTGATTTGCCTTGACTCTGCCAAACCTTCTGTGAGGACTCCGTCTGCTAGAAAATCTCTAATCGGTTGTGCCCATGATGGCGCACTGACCACTGCCATTACTACTGCCTGTGGGGTGGGACTTCTTCTTGGACCTCAGTTTCTTGATTACCGGCCTCCATGATCTCGGCCTCTTGCACTTCTTCCATCTCTATCTCCGCTTCTGACCTGCCGACTGCGGCGCCTGGCACGCAGTCGGCAATTTCTGATGTCATTGGTTCTTCGGAGGTTGTGCCTTCGGGCGCAGCCTCTACTCGCTTCCCTCTGGCTTTGCTCTTCTCTTGTTCCTCTGCATCCCCTGGCCCGCAGTCGGCAGCCCCTGGTGCTGTTGCCGAGACACCTTGAGCGCCCGACTGCTTTTTCATGGTTGTTGGCTTGGCCGGTTGAACCTCTTTTGCCTTTCTTAATGCTTCAAGATCGGTCTCCGAGATAAAGATGGACTCCGACTCTGGAGATGGTATGATGGAAGGCTTCTTGATGTGTTCCAACGATATGCCTGGTGGGATTGCTTATCTTGTTGAGCCGAGCTTGGACAATGCATCTGCTGCTTCGTTGTTTGCTCTTGGCACGTGATGGAACTCACAACCTTCAAAATATCCGCTGATCTGCTGCACCAGGAAGTGATAGCTTGCCATGTTAGCATCCTTTGCATCCCAAGTGCCCGAGCACTGCTGTACCACCAGGTCGGAATCACCAAAGCACTCGATATTCCGAATACCGATTTCCTTGGCAAGTTTGATGCCATGCACAAGGGCTTCGTATTCGGTGACATTGTTTGATGCTGCGAAGTGAATCTGGAGCACATATTGCAGCTGATCTCCTCTTGGTGAAGTGAGCACCACACCATCCCCTAGGCTATTCTTCATCTTGGAGCCATCGAAATGCATTCGCCAGGAATCCGACATTGGGAGCTGTGGCATGTACTGAGTTTCAGCCCAGTCCACTAGGAAATCGGCCAATGCTTGTGACTTGATTGCCGTTCTCGGCTCATATTGGATGCCATGACTAGCGACTTCGATTGCCCACTTCGCCACCCTTCCGGTTGCATCTCTGCTTCCCATGATGTCGGCCAAAGGAGCCGAACTGACGACGGTGATCAAGTGAGCTTGAAAGTATGGCTTCAACCTCTTGGCTGCCATGTATACTCCATAGCACATCTTCTGATAGTGAGGGTAGTTCTGCTTGGATGCCGAGAGCACTTCGCTGATGTAGTATACTGGACGCTGAATTTGCTGTGCCTTGTCCTTCTCGGGCCGCTCCACCACCATTACTGCACTGATCACCCGATTGGTTGCCGCAATGTATAACATCATTGGTTCCTTTTCAATCGGGGCAGCCAGAATCGGTGCCGTGGAAAGCATGCGCTTGAGCTCTCGGAATGCTTCATTTGCTTGAGGGGTCCAAGTGAACTTCTCCGTCTTCTTCATCAATTGGTACAACGGGATTGCTTTTTCACCCAGCCGACTGAGGAATCGGCTGAGGGATGCGAGATAACCGGTGAACTTCTGCACTTGCTTCAGGGTTTTGGGCTGCTCCATGCGCTCTATTGCGGCTATCTTCTCAGGGTTGCATTCGATTCCTCTCTCGGAAACGAGAAACCCCAAGAGTTTGCCGGCTTGAACTCCAAATACGCATTTCTCCGGATTGAGCTTGATCTGATAAGTTCTCAGGTTTGCAAATGTTTCCTTCAGATCATCCAACAGTGTGATTCCCTTTGCCGACTTCACCACTAAATCGTCCACGTAAACATGGAGATTTCTGCCGAGCTGAGAGTGTGTGCATCTCTGAATCGTGCGCTGATAAGTGGCACCTCCATTCTTCAGACCAAACGGCATGGTGATATAGCAATAGGCTCCGAAGGGGGTTATGAATGCCATTTTAATCTGATCTTCCACAGCCAATTTGATCTGGTGATACCCAGCAGTAGCATCCAGAAAGGATAACAGCTCGCAGCCGGCCGTAGAATCAATCACTTGATCAATACGGGGCAGAGCAAACGGATCTTTTGAGCATGCCTTGTTCAGGCAAGTGTAATCTATACACATGCGCCAAGTCTTGTTCTTCTTCATGACGAGGACTGGGTTCGCCAGCCACTCGGGGTAAAATACTTCCATGATGAAACCTGCAGCCTGCAGCTTCGCCACTTCTTCGCCGATTGCCCTTCTCTTATCCTCAGAAAAACGTCTCAAGGGTTGCTTGACCGGCTTCGAGCCTGGCCGAATGTGCAACTTGTGCTCGGCGAGTTCTCTCGGCACACCAGGCATGTCCTGTGGAGACCATGCAAACATGTCCCGATTCTCACGGAGAAACTCGACGAGCGCGCTTTCCTATTTATCGCTGAGTCCTGCTCCGACTACAACAAACTTGGTTGAGTCGGAGGGATCTAGAGCGATCTTCTTGCTGTCCTTGGCTGACTGAAACGCCGATTCCTCATCTACTCTCTTTGCCGGGCCGACTGGGAGTGGATTCTTGTTCTGTGCTTGCGCCATTGCGATCACTTTGCTGAGCTGACGCTTCTCCGTCTCGACCACTAACAAGTCAGCCAAACTGCTGCCAGCGGATGTGCACTCGAGGGACCCTGGGATCTTCATCTTCAGGTATGTCTGTTGTGCATTGATCATGAACTTGGCGAAGGCCGGCAACCCCAACAGCGCATGGTAAGGACTGCTGAGGTCGGCAACCTCAAACCAAATCGGCTCCCTTCTGAAATTCTCCTCCGTGCCAAATATGACGTCCAGCCGAATGCGGCCCATGGGGGTGCAAGACAATCCCGGGACAATCCCATGGAAAGTTTTCCGACTGCGCTCTAGATCTCTCTCTATGAGCCCTAGCTTGACCATTGTATCTCTATACAGAATGTTGATTGTGCTTCCTCCATCAACAAGCACTCGGGAAAATTTGCATGAAAACCTTGGTCCTGCGAACAGAGCGTCCACCACCAGCGGATAGTTGCCCGGATTCGGCAAAATGGTGGGATGATCTGCTCTGTCCCAGGATATAGGACATTCGGACCAATACACAAACTGGGGAATCGGTGGCATGGTGGCGTTGACTTCCGCTGCTCGGGCTCTCCGACTGCCCTTGTCTGCGGACTCGCTGGTGAAAATCATGTAGGCGGCATCTTGCTGCGGGAACTGGTTCTGCTGCTGAGGTGGTCCTCTGTTCTGGGGTGGTGGTGGGGGTGGAGGTGGTAAAGCTTCTCCCTTCGCAATTCTTCTCACGAAGTCACATTGCCGAGTAGTGTGCGCAGACGGCCTGCCCGGCGTGCTGTGCAACTTACACGGCGCGTCCAGCATGTCCTCGAACGTGTACTTGGGTTTCATCTGTCCCGGGGGTCTCACGTTTGGTCGCATCTTCCGACTGCCTCCTGCAGCTGCTGGATCTTCCTCATTCTGGACAGCGGCCACCTGCCGACTGCCATACTGAGTATCGGGCTGCTCATCCTTGCGCTTGCCACTGTTCTGCTGGTTGTGGTTGTTGTTGTTGCGGTTGTTCTCCCTCCTTTCCTTCCGACTGAGGCCTTGGTTCCATGTGTCCGACTGCGGAGCCCCTGGTGACTGGATCACACCTCCAACTCCGAGTTGGATAGGGCGCATCGCAGAATCGGACATAGCGAACGCATTTGCCACCTTCATGAGCTCGGCGAGCGATGTGAAGTCTTTGCGGAGCAGCTTGTGCTTCAGCATTGAATCAGCTAGGCATCCATCAGTAAAATACTGAATGGCCTGAATTTCGAGGACTCCTTCGCATGAATTCTTCAGCTTGATCCACCGAGATAAGTAATCTCGGAGGGGTTCGTCCTTGCCTTGCACACACAGAGCTAACTGCCGCGGGAGATTGGGCCTCTCGTATGTGCTCGTGAAGTTGTGGATGAATGCGGTCGTGAAATCTTCCCAGCAGTTCACACTGTCCTTGGGCAAACTGTTCAACCACGTCCGAGCCGACCCCTGCAGCATCAAAGGTGCATAGCGGACTGCTACACGCCGATTGCCTCCTGCAATGCGAACTGCTGTCAGGTAATCAGATAGCCAGTGTTCAGGCTTCACAGAACCATTGTGCTTGGGAGTGTCTCTCGGCAGCGTGAAGCCTTTGGGAAAATTTTCCGTCCGAATGCGATGACCGAAACATGGTGGGCCAGCTTCTCCTTCTTCATCTTCCTGAGCCTCCTTCTCCAGGAGCTCAATGCGATGCCTTGCATCATTTTGGCCGATTTGGCGAGGGCCAAGCCAAGCGCTAATTGCTGGTCTTGGCGCCGATTGCTGTGGCATTTCATTGCGCCTGCTGTTGACAGCTGGCTCTTCCATTCTTCTGCTTGCTGCTGGGGGTGGCCGATTGCTTCTAACCTTACTCTTGTGCCGAGATGGCGCGGGTTGGTGCCTGTTCTGGCGCGATGCATTCGGTCGCTGACTAGCTCCCGCATTCGGCCTCACAGTTCCTCTTGACGCCTTTGGTTCTGCATTTTGATTGCCCATTGCTACAAGCCTCTGCTCCTTTGCGGCTGCTATCAGCTCGCGCATTCGGCGCGACTCCTCACGCCGCTCATCTCCTTCCAGGTCTTCTAGCTCAAGCGCTATCTGCTCGGCTGCTCTCAAGTTCTTGTCTGGTGTGCTGTAAGTTGGCCTTTGGATGAATGCCGATTGCGCCGGTTGCTCCGGTTGCACTGGCCTTCTCGGACGCTCCGGTTGCTCGGCTCCCGACAGCTGCTGGTTAACTGCCCTGCCTCGGCTTCGCAGATCTTCCAGGACCGCGGGCTCAATCGGTCGACGCGGTCCTGCATGCGCTGCATTGTACTCCCTTGTGATGGCTCCCAACCTGCGCTCCTCTGCTAACACTTTCTCAGCTCTGCGAGCCAGGGCGAGCCGTGCTGTTTCCAGCTCCGTGTGCACCTGCTCCGGATCACCATTCCTGTTCATGGGTGTGTATAACACATCCCGCAACGCACTGGTGCCGATTCGCTCTGCGGCATCAGCTACCTCCTTGGCCTTCCTATCCGCACTCGCTGGGTCTCGGTTAGTGGATGAAGATGCTCCCGCCATCATGACAGCAGCGTGCACTCGGCCTCTCTCTCTCTACCAGGTGCTGCGCTGCAGCCCCTGGCCGGGAGCGGATCCGTGGCACACGAGAAGATGTGAATATCTCTAGGATACGCTTCGGGGAAGCTGTCGATGAAGAGGCGATGACTGCCAACTTGCAGCGACACGCCGGGCGGCAGGGGTGCCCCAGCCCCGTACCGCGCCGAGTAGTCCACCACATAGTCGATTGCCCCACGCCTTAGAATCAGGCCAGAGGCGTGGCTCCCGCCCGATGCAGAGGAAAATCCCGTCCGGATCTTTACTCCAGTCGACGCCTCGGTCTGCCCCACGGTGGGCGCCAACTGTCGTCGATATGTAACGCCAGATGCCATGGGATGGCTAAAGTGAGGGGAAAGACTCGAGGGAGAGGATGTCGATGGTGCCGGAATCGGGTTGGGCATAAGCACGATGAAGACACCACGATGTACCCAGGTTCGGGGCTCTCCGGAGAGATAACACCCCTACTCCTGCTTGTCTCTTGTATATCAATGATCTGGCTACAATAACTGCTTCTCTATCTTCTCAGGGGAAGGTGATCTCCGCCGCCGTGGGCAAGGCTCTCACTTGCTTCCCTGAGGAGCAACTACGAGCAGTGAATGAATTGGGGGGAAACGAGTTATGGTACTCTAGTGCGGATCGTCCCTCACGCAGGAGGGGTACCCTGGCTCTTATAGCGTGAGCCCAGGGTACTTCGGTAACTTCATTGCCGAATGGGCCCAGATGTCATCCTCTAATCGGCCTGGGCCCAACGACTGCTCCTCGCCGGGTGATCCGGAGCCTACGAGCGGCGGCCCATGTTGTAGGCTTGTAGGATGTAGGGATGAACATAGGAGCTAGGGAGTATGGTCTTGTCGGCCTGTCCGCGGAATCGGCGGGGAGGTCGACACCGTATCTCCAGCAAGTCCTCGATGTGACTTGACCTTCCTGCCACCCAGATATCTCGGGATATGGTATTTATGACCTCGTAACCATACCCCCGACTGGGTGGTAGGTGGTTCCGATTGCGCCTGGTCCGACTGGTGGTTCCTGGCGAGGTCGATTGCTCTGGGCAATCGGCTTTCTAGGTATCAACCCCGTACCAGCTGCCGACCAATCAGATGATTGTCTTGGTGAAGGAAAGGGTGGGCCGATTGCGCCTGGGCCGACTGCTAGCATTTGACACAGCTGATTGCCTTGGAGCAATCGGTCGTACATCTGCCCAGCTCGGCCCAGCTGCGGTCCAATCGGCCCATCCTTGTCTTGAAAGGTTACTTCCGCTTGGTTTAGCCTACCCGGGTACCAGTCCCCCAACAATAGTGCTTCGGTTGTTTTGATCTTATTTCTTCGAACATAGTTTCGGCCTTTAAGATGGAATCGGATGGCGATGGCTCGAACTACAAAAATGTTAATATCCACAACACCCAACTTTTTCATGTAGAGCACCTCTCCATTTGAATTCATCTTATATAAGGTTATTGTCATGCAAAAAACTGCCATCAACACACATCTCCTTGTAGCAGTAGACAAATTCACCAAGTGGGTCGAAGTAGTACCAATCACCATCTCAACGGCCCTCACGGCAGTTAACTTCGTCAAATCCATCATCTTCAGATTCGGCGTACCACACAACATCATCATAGACAACGGTACAAACTTCACAGCAACAGAATTTCAGAACTTCTGCGAAGACTTGGGCATCAAATTCAACTACGCATCAGTCGCGCACCCACAACCTAACGGCCAGGTGGAGAAGGCAAACGGCTTAGTGTGCGGAGGAATAAAAAAGTGGCTCCTCGCACCACTCGAACAAGCTGCAGGCAACTGGGTAGAGGAACTCCCCGCAGTCCTGTGGAGCCTGCGTACCACCCCCAACACCTCAACCCAGTACACACCTTTTTTCATGGTATATAGGGCAGAAGTTGTGCTGCCACACGACCTAAAGTTTGGAGCTCCCCGAATATCGGGATACGAAGAAGAAGAAGAGGCAAAAGAAGCACTCCAGGATGATAAAGGCACCGCAGACGAAGCAAGGGACATAGCTATAGCAAGGTCAGAAGGATACCAGGACAAACTACGCACATACCAAAGCAGACGCCTGCGGACAAGAACTTTCCGCAAAGGAGATCTCGTCCTGCAACTAATACAAGAAAAAGTCCACAAGCTCGCCCCGTAGTGGGAAGGACCCTTCATAATCTTGGAAGTCATAGGAGGAGGTGCATACAGGTTGAAGAACCCAAAGACTGACGAAGACGTGGGAAATTCGTGGAACGTGGCAACCTTGCGCCTGTTCTACCCATAGTCTACCCATAGGCACCATTGGCAGTATCGGTAGCAGCACCGATCGGCAACTCATGTAAAACTCGAAGCAATAAAAGAGATGTTTCCCAAATACAACTACTTAAAGCACTCGGGGGCTCGAGCACAGACTCCCCCCGAGAGACGCTATTCTCGCTTACGCGACACTACTTAAAGCACTCGGGGGCTCAAGCACAGACACCCCCCGAGAGACGCTATCTTCGCTTACGTGACGCTACTTAAAGAACTCGGGGGGCTCAAGCACAGACTCTCCCCGAGAGACGCTATCTTCGCTTACGCGACGCTACTTAAAGCACTCGGGGGCTCGAGCACAGACTCCCCCCGAGAGACGCTATCCTCGCTTATGCGACGCTACTTAAAGCACTCGGGGGCTCGAGCGCATACTCCCCCCGAGAGACGCTATTTTCGCCCACGCGACACTACTTAACACACTAGGGGGCTCGAACGCATACTCCCCCCGAGGGACGCTGTTTTCGCTTACACGACCAGAAATCTAAAGGCTCGGGGCCTCGAGCACAAACTTCCCCAAAAGAGCATCGCTTTGCCTGCATAAGCTTACTCAAAATTCTTTTTTCCGCATCAGCACAATTTAATCCCCAAAGATAAGGATAAAGCAGGAATCGGACAGAGAAACTTCTTAGTCTTCACCTGATCAGAAGTGATCACCTAAAGACTCGGGGGATACTCCCATCGGGAGCGCTTCCGCGCACCCGATGAAGATCTAGAACAACCGAGCAGTCACAAGAAAGGATAGCATGATCAAATAAAGCTCATAGTCTACGTCTGACTCTACATATCGAACGTAGCCTCGGGGGCTACTCCCATCGGGAGCGCTGCCGCGCACCCGATAGTCTTCAAAGGACTCGAAGACAGTTCCCATTACAAAGGAATCAAAGACAGTTCTCATTACAAAGGACTCGAAGGCAGTTTTCATTACAAAAGACTCGAAGAAAGTTCTCATAACAACGGACTCGAAGACCTCAAGTTACATATCAGAGACATATCAGTTCAAAGTTCCCACCACACACCAAAATCTACAAAAGAACTGGAGCAATTACCAAAAGGACTACAATACCAATCATCCCAAGGAATTATGACTTCTACATGTGTGCTCATGCTGAGATAATTGGCACTTCCGGCCAACATCTTGACGAGCATCATCACAGACAAAGTAAGAACCAAGCCTGCAGAGAAGCAACTCGCCTCCTTCCTGAGCCTGGTGACTTTGCCTACCGACGCGCTCGCTTGACGGGTGGCTTGATGTCGAGCTCCTCCCTAGAACTAGAAGAGCAAGCACCACCAGCCGAGGAGTCGGCCGAAGATGAAGCCACAGGAGAAGTAGTCGAAGCATCCCTTGACCCATCAAAGCTGTCGCTGCTTGTTTCCTCCCAGTACGGATCCAGACGATTGCCACCGGCACCAAAAGCGCAGACGACGAGAGTATCCTTGCCATCAAAACGACAACAAAGGCTATCTTCATCACGCAAATTCAGTCGTCGTGAAAATGACCTCTAGCCAGATCCAAGAAAAAACAGGAACGAGCTATCAACCACCAACTCCACCCAAGAGGGAGATCGAGCACACCCTTGAAGCCGGAGCCACAGACCCCTCAAATTAAGCTCCTAAATCATGGAAGCAAATGAGAACGGAAGAAGGATCCGAGTAGCAGTCCGGCTAAGAACACGCAAAAGGAAGTCATGGCGCCAATCACCCTCCTCCGCATAATAAGAAGAGGGCGTCGTCTTAGCCCCACGACGTCCACCACACGACAAGGCGTACGGCCACGACCTCGGCCAGCCACACCGCCACCACGCCTGGACGCCATATCAAGAAGAAGAAGGGAAAATGGGACAAGAGCAGATGCCGAGCCCAAGAAAATAACAACGGGTATTTATAGCACAGGCCAGGAACAAACAAGGAAAATACGCAGAAGCCCAGGCGGCGCCATCATTAATTCAAAGACCAACACGCTGGGCGTTACGAATTCCAAAACAAGATGCCTTTTCATAGCCAGCACTATTCAATAAAGTACACATCAAATCTCGCCTGTTCCCCATTGATACGGTGAGGATTTCTCACTCCTCGTTGGTTACCCCAAGTGGAAGGTGAGATGTAGCGTAGCAGCAAATTTCCCCTATACAGAGGATAGGGTTTGTCTCCCGTAGGACTCACAGAAATACAAGAAGGTGGTAAAGTGAACAATGGCGATGTTCACAACTTAGGGTTGCTAACTTCACCTGGACCTGCACACAGATACAAATAACTTTGCTCCCAACGAGTACAGAGGAGTTGTCAATTCCTCCGGCCTTGCTGTTTACAAAGGATTAACGCAAGAGATAATGATAGTGATAGCAACTGGAAGTAATCTAAGGATGTAAACAATAGTATGAAGATGGACCGGGGTCCCGTGATTTTCACTAGTGATGTCTCTCTCCCAAAAGACGATAAAAGTGCTAGCGAGGTAAACAAATCACAGTTGGGCAATTGACAGGATTATGAAGGCACCGCAATGCTAACTATGCTGCAAAGAAAGGAATGGCTCAAAAGCAATGGGCAGTACGCCAAGGTAAGTAGACCAAAATCCATCTGCATCTACTACGAATCATCCACCTTGAGATATCTATCCAGAACATCTCGCTGGTATTAAGTTGCGAATCCCACCCAAAGTGTAAACTCAAAGCAACAGACAACTGCATTAAAAGAACTTTGCGTAAAGTAAACAATCCTTTCACCCGCAGGTACAAGCACTGTTGTTTTATCCCTGGTGGCAACAGCACATCCCCTAGTCTCATGTTTCTTTAACTCAAGCTAGACATCAAGGGGCTGAACCCACAATCGAGCATAACGCTCTCTCTTGGAGTTGCAAATAAAATACTTGGCCAAAGCAAATACCGCAATGGAGAACATGCAAGAATTTACTCAAGAACCAAATATAAAAGAGAAGAACCAAATATATTACTCATCACAATCTGAACATAGTCTCACAATCCATCAGATCCCAGCAAACTCAGCATAGCAACAGCAGAAATTACATAGATGCCTCGATCATGTGAAGCAGCTCACGAGGACTTGAAAGTGGAAGCACAAAGAAGGGAGAGATAGATCACATAGCTACTGGTCACGGACCCATGGCCCAAGGAAAACTACTCACGGTACATACGGGAGGCGTCCATGGCTATGGATGGTCTCCCGGAGGGGGTAGCTTCTCCCGGCAGGGTGCCGGAGCAGCTTCTCCAGGCAGCCCCGATCTTGAAACGGTGGCGGCGGCGGAATAGAGGCGAGATCGCGAAAGAGGAGTCCGTATTAGGGGTTTCCACCCCGAGGGGTAAATATAGGCGAAGGGGGGGTCGAGAGGGGCCACGAGGCAGTTAGGAGGGTGCCTGGCGCGGCCCAGGGTGGGGCCGCGCCAGCTGCCCTCCTGGCTGCCTGGCGGTGGCCCTCCTTCCCTCTCTTGGTGATTCCGGAAGCTTCCGTTGCGCTGATTTTTTATATATTTTCCCGGAATTTTTGGAGCACTTTTAATGGCCAGAAAACCTGAAATACAAAAACAGCAGAAAACAGAAACTGGCAACTGGGTGCACTGAGTTAATAGATTAGTCCAAATAGGTTCAAAAGTGTATGAAAGTTCAAGCAAAACATGGAAAAGTCACACAAAACATGCATGGAGCAAGCAGAAATTATAGATACGTTTGGGACGTATCAACATCCCCAAGCTTAATTCCTGCTCGTCCTCGAGTAGGTAAATGATAACAAGCATAATTCAAGTATGCAATTCAATTCAAGTCTTAACAAGCAAGAGTCTATATTAGCGTTGACAGAAGCAACAAAAGAACAAAAGGTGCAAGAGCTCTTGCTGTCCGTGACTCGAATGTCTCCAGATGGTGTTTGCGTTCAAGCAAGGGATAGGGAAATACGAGAGAAAAAAGTAAGGTTGTTGAGAACAACTATCTACTAAAGTTTCACACTTAGTCTCCTTTGGGTTCTTATCTTGACTCGTCCCCAGACCACTAGCCAGGTACAAGTCAAACTGATCCTCTCCCTTTCGATATTTTGAGCACTCATGCAATGGATGAGCGTGAGCAAGAAAGTTGACACCTAAAAGGAGAAACAGAAAGAAGGTGGAGGAGGAAGACAAAAAGGTGTGAAAGGCTCACATCAATGAGGACAATCATAGGCGAGAGAAGGCCATATGATAGATATGATGTGAGGAGTAGGGATTGCCATGCAACAGATGCACATGTGAGCTAAAAGCTCTCCAAGGGAACTAGTGGGGGTGCATCTAACTTGCTTGCTCAAGAAGACCTAGAGCTCGTTTGAGGAGGCTCATCATTGGAATATACAAGCCAAGTTATGTAGTGTGAAGGGTCCCCACATAGCTATATGCATGATGATGATCTCTATGGAGTACAACGGATAGAAGATGAAGTACTAGTGTGGATCTCTCACAAGGAATAGTAGTATGCCCCCTTCTCTCTTTTTTTATTTTTCTCTTTTTCTCTTTTTTTGTATTTTTTTGGTGGCCTCAATGGCTCTTTCTATTTAACTCTCATTTGTCCTCTTTGGGATCTTTTGATTTTTTCCTCTTTGGGATCTTTTCCTCACTTTAGGGGCAATACTCTATATTTTAGAAGAATATAGGAGATCTTTCACACTTTACAAAGGTACTCACATAAAGAAAATGTAACTATCATGATGCAAATGCATGCCTCTGCCAGGGTACCAGGATATGCAATGATACTAGCGCGTCATGTAGCAATGATTAGGGCAAGGCCCAACTAGCATGCGGCTCATCGATCAAGCAAGTAGCATGTATGGCATGAAGATCAAGTCATGAGAAGGTGGATGTTGCATGGCAATGTATCTCAGAAAGGCTATGGAAATGCCTTGTAGGTAGGTATGGTGGTTGTTTTGAGGAAAGATATAAGGAGGCTTATGATGGCAGAGCGTATCATGCCAAGGGTTTGGATGCACCGGCGAAGTATGCGACAACTCTCGAGGTGAGAAAGGGCAATGCACGGTACCGAAGAGGCTAAAAAAAGTATAGGTGGGTGGAAGTGTCAACTTTCGAATACTCACATTAGTCCGAAGAACTCATGCACTTATTATCGGTAACTCTCAATCTAATCAGGAGGTTCACAAAGAGACAGGTACCCCGAGGAGGAGTGTATGGGGGTTTGGTTATCCTTGCGCATCCTCGACTCATGGTACGTGAGTGTACTCTAATATTTGAACCCTCTAGAGGTTAGTGATCCATCTAGTAGCTAGATTTCTCAACGGGGGTTTTTTGGTTTTCGAAAAACACACGGATTGCCCAAAATATGACATCTATCACTAATAGGCAAGAGCTCTTGACACCATAAGTTCAAACATTACTCACATCAATACCTCAAAACTATTGCAAGTTACTACTACAAAGAGAAAAGCAACTTTAACTACCTACTTTCAGTCAAGACACAGAACTCAGTGCAAAAGGAAAACTCTCTAACAAGATAAAACATGCAACCTATAGAAAGTTCAACCTAAGACAAAAGAAAATCTCTAGAAAAACTAAAGCACTACAACTAAACAGAAAAGTAGCTAAGAAAAGAAAAAGAATAGCTCACAGCTAAAAGAATAAGCATGCATATCCTATGAGGAGTTCTAGTTCAAGCGGAGCGTGTATCTCTCCCACACAAAAGAGTAAGTAAGCTGGGATCTAACTTGTTACTACAACAAACAAAGCAAAACTAAACTAAAAACTAAACAAAACCTAAGAGCGAGACGCTCCAAGAAAAGCACATAACGCATGAAGTGATAAAAATATAGTGCAACGAGAGACGACCTGATAATTGTTGATGAAGAAGGGGATGCTCGGGAGCATCCCCAAGCTTGAGCGTTTGACACTCCTGAATCTTCTTTCATCATCCTCCATCGCGCACTTGAAAACTCCCTTCATACATAACTCATTGTAGGCTGATTAGAGAGGTTAGTACCCTAATAAAATATTTTTTCTCTACTGCAAATAAAGATAATATTGAAGAGCTAATGTTTCCCAAGATTTCCAAAAAGTTTTTGCAAAGAAAAAGCAAGCTTAAGGTTTGCAAAAGTAGAGAGAGACAAAACGTGGCAGAATCTTTGAAAAACAGAACAGCAGATAGAAACGAATTTTTTAGGGGTACTTCTGCAACTCAAATCAAAAAACTCAGAACATACTGAAGTTTCGTAATTGTATAGAGCACGCTGTGTAAAAATTTCAGCTCAAAAAGGTGAACTGGGATTTTTCTGTAGTTTTTCTAGTCACGAGGACAGAATCTGTTTTCTGGACAGCATGTCACAACTTTCACTTCCCTTGCCGTATGAGGCTAAACTTGGCACAAAGCTTGAAAAGTAAATATACAATGATGTTGCTACAGTAGTAACAATCATCAAGACCACTAAGAACAGAACAAAAGCAAAAAGAAAAACCTAAATTCGTTGCGGGCTGCCTCCCGAAAGCGCTTCTTTAGAGCCATTAGCTAGGCTTAAAGCAGAAGATCAAGTTGCATCTATTGAACCATCATCATGATCATCAAAAAGCTCTTCAATAGTACAACTAGTCTTAATGGGTTTGTCAAATAAAGGACGAATAAAAATGCTTCTTGGAATAAAATCAAAAGGAGGGAAATCAATTGGAGTTTCATTAAAGTTAAAGATAGGTGTCTCCTCCAAAGTTTTCACAGTTTCAACTCTTTTGACACTGAGTGTGCTAGCTTTAGCTCGGGGAACCTTGGGTACGTAAACGGACTTAGGTTCCTTCTTTGCTGGAGTTTCATCCTTTTTGGTTTTGATTGAGGAAAAGGTAGTTCCTAAAGTTTCAATAACTTCCTCAATCTTTTCTATCCTAGAAGACTTTTCATCAAGGGATTTGATAGTCTCCAAAGTTTTGACAATTTTCTGCATGGAATTATCTAGCCTATTAAAATTCCATTGAATCTTACGATCCAACTCATTCACCCTATCGATACTTGGCATCTCTAGCTCTATTTTTTCAAGTTTTCTCATAATGTGAGCTAAAGTAATGTCCTCCTTAATACTAACAATGGGGAGACTTCCAACAAGATTTTCAATAACATTAAGGGCTTTCCAAACAGGGGCCTCTATGAAGTTCCCATTGATAGCAGTGTCTAAAAGAAACCTATTCCAAGAAGTAATCCCAACATAAAAATTTCTAAGCAGGATAGTAGTGGATTGCTTCTTGGTGGCTCTTTTTTGAGAATCATTAATTCTATACCAAGCATCTTTCAAACTTTCACCACCTCTTTGAGTAAAGGTAAGCACTTCTGCCTCACCAAAGGCAAAAGGACCAGCCATAGTGGTAACTACTGACAAGGTAACAGGTGTTTTTGGTATTTTTAATTAAGGACACAATAGTAAAAACTGAAAGGTAAACTAACAAGACTAAAAAGCAAAGGTAAAAGATAGTGTGCAACTCCCCTATCTTGTAGACTTGAGTCCCCGGCAACGGCGCCAGAAATTAGCTTGATACGGTGAGGATCTCTCACTCCTCGTTGGTTACCCCAAGTGGAAGGTGAGATGTAGTGTAGCAGAAAATTTCCCCTATACAGAGGATAGGGTTTGTCTCCCGTAGGACTCACAGAAATACAAGAAGGTGGTAAAGTGAACAATGGCACCGTTCACAACCTAGGGTTGCTAACTTCACCTGGACATGCACACAGATACAAATAACTTTGCTCCCAACGAGTACAGAGGAGTTGTCAATTCCTCCGGCCTTGCTGTTTACAAAGGATTAACGCAAGAGATAATGATAGTGATAGCAACTGGAAAGTAATCTAAGGATGTAAACAATAGTATGAAGATGGACCGGGGTCCCGTGATTTTCACTAGTGATGTCTCTCTCCCAAAAGACGATAAAAGTGCTAGCGAGGTAAACAAATCATAGTTGGGCAATTGACAGGATTATGAAGGCACCGCAATGCTAACTATGTTGCAAAGAAAGGAAGGGCTCAAAAGCAATGGGCAGTACGCCAAGGTAAGTAGACCGAAATCCATCTGCATCTACTACGAATCATCGACCTTGAGATATCTATCCATAAAATCTCGTTGGTATTAAGTTGTGAATCCCACCCAAAGTGTAAACTCAAAGCAACAGACAATTGCATTAAAAGAACTTTGCGTAAAGTAAACAATCCTTGCACCCGCAGGTACAAGCACTGTTGTTTTATCCCTGGTGGCAACAGCACATCCCCTAGTCTCATGTTTCTTTAACTCAAGCTAGACATCAAGGGGCTGAACCCACAATCGAGCATAACGCTCTCTCTTGGAGTTGCAAATAAAATACTTGGCCAAAGCAAATACCGCAATGGAGAACATGCAAGAATTTACTCAAGAACCAAATATATTACTCATCACAATCTGAACATAGTCTCATAATCCATCAGATCCCAACAAACTCAGCATAGCAACAATAGAAATTACATAGATGCCTCGATCATGTGAAGCAGCTCACGAGGACTCGAAAGTGGAAGCACAAATAAGGGAGATAGATCACATAGCTACTGGTCACGGACCCATGGCCCAAGGAAAACTACTCACGGTACATACGGGAGGCGTCCATGGCTATGGATGGTCTCCCGGAGGGGGTAGCTTCTCCCGGCAGGGTGCCGGAGCAGCTTCTCCAGGCAGCCCCAATCTTGAAACGGCGGCGGCGGCGGAACAAAGGCGAGATCGCGAAAGAGGAGTCCGTATTAGGGGTTTCCACCCCGAGGGGTAAATATAGGCGAAGGGGCTGTCGAGAGGGGCCACGAGGCAGTCAGGAGAGTGCCTGGCGCGGCCCAGGGTGGGGCCGCGCCAGTTGCCCTTATGGCTGCCTGGCGGTGGCCCTCCTTCCCTCTCTTGGTGATTCCGGAAGCTTCCGTTGCGCTGATTTTATATATATTTTTCCCGGAATTTTTGGAGCACTTTTAATGGCCAGAAAACCTGAAATACAAAAACAGCAGAAAACATAAACTGGCAACTGGGTGCACTGAGTTAATAGATTAGTCCAAATAGGTTCAAAAGTGTATGAAAGTTCAAGCAAAACATGGCAAAGTCACACAAAACATGCATGGAGCAAGCAGAAATTATAGATACGTTTGGGACGTATCAACATCCCCAAGCTTAATTCCTGCTCGTCCTCGAGTAGGTAAATGATAACAAGCATAATTTCTGTGGTGACATGCCACACAACTTAGGTCCATAAAAAGACGAAGGGCCCAATAGAAGCCTCGACAGGTCCATGACTGGCCCACTAAAAGCACCAACATAGGAGTCTGCGATCAACAAGGAAGTCAAGACTTGGCGTCCAAGACGAAGGTAGTTTAGGAAATCCTCTTTGTAACCTGAGGTGGACCCCCCCCCCCCCCCCCGCGACCCAGCCTAGTACATAAAGGCTGGGAGGGGCGACACCTCAGGACATCCAATCTACAATCGACACCTCCGGTCTTGAGAGAACTCACCTAGATTTTCCATTGTAATCGCCCCCTCGCATAATACAATCGAGCAAGAAGTGCTTCTCCTGTTAGCCGACGAGTATCACCAACCTGTTCTTTCTCTACGATCTAACCCAGTTTCCCTGACCATGGGATTTGCCGATGCTAATCCTCGTCAGTGCCTAACCGCATGTGGGATACTATGTGGTCCCTCTTCTTACCTACCTAGATCCAAACATTTCTAGTGGTGGCCCAAGTTGATTTACCATTTGAAAACCGTGTGCGTAACTGGTCTGCAACTAGTGGATTTAAAACAACCTGGTCCAGTTGGATGGTATATCCTATTGGTCCAACCTATCCGGCTGAGGACTCGACCACGGTATGGGTGATCCGGCAATCCAAACCTGCGACAGACGGTATAGACTAGTTCTAGAGCGCGGCCGGCTTTTGAAGTGGATGTCGACTCACTAGGGGCCACCCGGATTTGTGTGTTGTTAGTTAGAGGGACCTGTCGTCTCAGATCTCTCGGAACTGAATCATAAAATGGTTGCCTGTGATGGGTAGCAACTGAGAGAGATGGGCGTGCGTGCGGAGCCTTGTAATGGGCAGTTGGTATACCCCTGCAGGGTTAAATCTTTTCGAAAAGCCGTGTCCACGGTTATGGACGACTTGAGACCTACTCCTTGTTCATAGACAACAACTGAGATAATCTTAGTAAATTGATCAACGTGTGTGTGCCTTGACTGCCTCTTCTTCGTCGGGATGCGAAGGGGAGGACAAGGATAGGTTAGGTGTTATGTTTGCGTAAGTAGTTGATAGCAATTCTTGTTGGAGGCGATTCCTCATCGACTGCTTGGTTCTCATCTTACTCTAAATAGATCGTTAGCCACTTCATATATTGCTAGTGCGGCTGCAACCTCAACTACTACCCCCATCTTACCGTGAGAAGTTAGTTACAAGACTTGTTGATATAGCTCACCCCTTTCTTCTCTCTTTTACGCACATTATGCAAACGATTTTGGACTTCAGAGGAGCTCGACAACCCTTCTTCTGGACGCATTCGTGGAGACTCGACGACGACTAGTTAGATGGATCCCGGCGGAGAGCCTGGACCTGTGTGGTTACGGGAATGGTGTGTTTTACCTTTGCCACTAGGCATTTGATTGTAGTCTCTACTCAGACATGTATCTTCCGCTGATGTAATGTATTTAAGGCAGTTGTATGCAGATTGTATGAGATGTTGTATCCTTGTAGCTGTAATGTTGTGATATCATGTTGGAAATCCGGGGCATATGTCATTGTCATATGTCGCGATGGGACCGATATGTGCTTCGTCCCCGGATCTGGATGGAAACATCTAGATCTGGAACAGTACCTCATATCGAGCCTTACATCAACAATCTGCATGCTCACTACGGCGAGACCATGTGTAGCGGTTAACGATGGAGTAGTGTCTTTGTACCCAAGGTACATCTTCGCGGTGTCAAAGCACATACGCTCAAACATGGTGGCTTTGGCCACCGACCTTCCTTGTGGAAGGGTTGGGTGTTACTTAATTTTGGCTTGATCGATGTTCATACGTGTATGCCTATGTGTTAATCTATATGACCCTATCTCCTTGTCCTCCATGATTCGGTTGACCCTCGCAAAAAATTTGTCCATGGAATTCCTAGTCTGACATGCCTTTCCTTCTGACTTTATCAGGTGTCGGACGTCCGGTCCGCACCGCACGTCCGTCTCCAGGCACCTGGGCCGACTTGACCACCTGAAGCCCTATCCTGTCTTATCGGAAATCCGGTCGGTGTCGGATTTCCGAGTATCGGACGTCCGACCCGCACCAGGCGTCCGACGAACCACGGCCTATATAAAACGAATCGTCGGGCTGAGGGAGCAGTTTTTCTCTCCCTCCCCAGGTCTGTGTCACCGCCGCCTCCGCCCCTTGTTGCCGTCGGCCGTCCCACCCTGCCCGGCGCCCCCCCCCCCCCTCGGATCTGCGCGCCACGGGTACTCCTTCCCCTGATCTCTCTTTCCATCCAATTACTTTTGGGATTGGTGCCCGGTTTTGTGCCTTACCGCTCGTTCCCCCATCTAGGGTTTCGCGATGGTGCGGATAAAACGCTCTGATCACAAGGATGTCGTGGGATCCTACTCTCGTGGTATGCCTCTCATACCTCCAGTTATCCACCGTTGTTCTCGGCCACAATCTGATTTTTGCGTCACATCCACTTATTCGCCATATGTTTGCCTAGGAGGGTCCGCGGATTCCGATGAACACGGTCGTCCTCGCCGCCATGCTCGCCGTGAAGCCACCCGTGGGAAGCAGCCCCAATACACTGACCCCACCACGGACAGTAATGATACCCATGATGATCCAGATCTTACTTTTGAGGATGAACTCGATGAGGTGGAGGTTGATTTTGCTGCGGATGATCTCATTCCAGAGGCTCCTGTTCGCCCGTCTGCGCGTGCCAAACTTGGTCCATGTCGCGCTGCTCGGGCCTCCTCCTCTGCATCGGGTGCCCATGCTGGAGATGATGTGGCCCCTGATGACGCACCACCGGTGTCCCGTGTGTCATATCTCTTGTGAATCAGTTGCCACCCATGGACGTCATGCCTCTGACTACTCCAAGTCTTCCGCCACTTCATATCAGAATCTGCGCCGTGCAGTCAACCAATTTGAAGCTAAGAAGGATTGCCTAGATCCACGTTTTTTGGACAAATTTGCAGGAGGATGTGTTCTCCTCAATTGTTCTGCACAAAGGGCTGGCCAACTCCCATGCTTGCATTCCACTTCAGTTCGTTCGGAACCATCCCTCCAAGTTTCCGGGTGTCCGTGCTATCATTGATGCTATGGGACTTGTTGCACCCTTTGATTTTCAGCGTGACTGGAACACGGCTGCTATTCTTCAGTTCTATGCCATGTGTTTCTTCAAGAATAAGATTGTTTCATGGGAGACTGGTGAGGAGCGCCTCTCTTCCACATATGCTCAGTTTGTAAAGGCCCTTGGCTTTCGGGCCTCTGGTTTTCGCATCCACTCTCCAAGTGAGGAGCACAAGCCCATGACTCATGAGGACTGCATTCGGTTCATCAAACCAGGTATGAAGGGTGATGACTGATACGTCCAAAACGTATCTATAATTTCTACTTGCTCCATGCCTCTTTTGTGTGATATTCCTATGATATTGATGAACTTCCATACACTTTTGATCATATTTGGACTAACCTATTAACTCAGTGCACCCCAGTGCCAGTTCATGTTTTCTGCTGTTTTTCTATTTCAGGTTTCCCCCATATTAAAAGTGCTTCAAAAATTCGGTAAAATCCAATAAAAATCAGCGCAGAAGAAGCTTCGGGAATCACCGAGGGGGGGGCAGAGGGGACCCACCAGGGCCACAGGCTCCCTCCCGGCGCGCCCTAGGGTGGGGCCGCGCCAGGGGGCCTCCTGGACCCCTGGCGGCCCCCTGGCTTCCCCCTTCGCCTATTTATTCCTCGTGACGTGAAACCCCCGTGACGGGAACCCTTTTTCGCGATCTCACCTCTGTTCTGCCGCCGCCGCGCTTCCAAGATCGGGAGCACCAGGGGACCTCTTCCCGGCACCCTGCCGGAGGGAGGAACCACCTCCGGGAGCTTCTCCACTACCATGGATGCTTCCCGGATGAACCGTGAGTAGTCCACCTTGGCCCATGGGTCTATCATCAGGAGCTATGTGATGTTCTCCTCCCCTCTTTGTTCTTCATGGAATAGACCTCGTGAGTTGCCTACATGATTGAGGCACATATGTAATATTTCTGCTGTTGCTATGCTGAGTTTGCTGGGATCCGATGGGTTATGAGATTATGGTCAGATTGTGTTTGAGTAATATATTTGATTCTCCTCTTTTATATTTATGTTCTTGAGTAATTCTTGCATGTTCTCCGTTGCTGTTTATTGCTTTGGCCAAGTAGTAGGTAGTGACTCCAAGAGGCAACGTTATGCATGATTGTGGGTTCATGCCCCCCGATGACTAGCTTGAGTGACAGAAACATGAGTCTAAGGGATGTGTTGTTTCCACAAGGGGGAAAACAACGGTGCTTGTATTTGCGGGTGCAAGGATTGTTTACTTTACGCAAAGTTCTTTAATGCAGTTGTCCGTTGCTTTGAGTTTACACTTTGGGTGGGATTCGCAATTTAATACCAGCGAGATGTTCTAGATAGATATCTCAAGGTGGATGATTAGTAGGTACATGCAGATGGATTTCGGTCTACTTGTCTTGGCGTACCGCCCATGCTTTTGAGCCTCTTCCTTTCTTTATAGCATAATTAGCATTGGTTTGCGCACATAGTCATGTCAATTGGCCAGCTGTAATTTGTTTACCTCGCATGGTTATTTTATCGTCTTTTGGGAGAGAGACATCACTAGTGAACATCATAGGACCCCGGTCCATATTTCCAATACTGTTTACACCCGCTATCAATTTACTGCTTTGTTTGCTTTTCCATAGCTATCACTATCATTATTATCCCGTGCGTTTTATCCTTTGTAAACAACAAGGCCAGACGAATTGACAACTCCTCTGTACTCGTTGGGAAGCAAAGTTATTTGTTGTGTGTGCAGGTCCAGGTGAAGTTAGCAACCTACGGTTGTAAACGGCGCCATTGTTCACTTCACCACCTTATTCTATCTGTTGGAGTCCTACTGGTTCGATACTCAACCTTAGCATCTTCGCTATGGGAAATTTCCGCTGTCTACATCTCAACCTTCCACTTTGGGTAACCAACAAGGGACGAGAATTCGTACCATCAAAAGCAATTTCTGGCGCCGTTGCCGGGACTCCACTCTTCAAGATAGGGGAGTTGCACACTATCTTTTATCTTTGCTTTTTAGTCTTGTTAGTTTACCTTTCAGTTTTTGCTTTAGTGTCCTTTATCAAAAAACAAAAAAATAGTTATCTTGCTTGCTGCTACTATGGGTTCCTCCGAGAACACAAATTAGTGTGACTTCACTAGTCACAATAACAGTGACTTTATCTGCACTCCTATTGCTACACCTGCTACTTCAGCACCTTCTTATGAGATTAAACCTGCCTTGCTGAACCTTGTTATGAAAGATCAATTCTCCGATGCTAGAGATGATGCTGCTTTGCACTTAATTAATTTTATTGTGCTCTGTGATATGCAAAAGTACAAAGAAGTAGATGGTGCGGACAAAACGCTCTGCTCACAAGGATGTCGGGGGATCCTACTCTCGTGGTATGCCTCTCATACCTCTAGTTATCCACCGTTGTTCCCGACCACAATCTGATTTTTGCGTCACATCCACTTATTCGCCATATGTTTGCCTAGGATGGTCTGTGGATTCCGATGAACATGGTCGTCCTCGCCTCCATGCTCGCCGTGAAGCCACCCGTGGGAAGCAGCCCCAATACACTTACCCCACCACGGACAGTGATGATACCCATGATGATCCAGATCTTATTTTTGAGGATGAAGTCGATGAGGAGGTTCAGGTTGATTTTTCTGCGGATGATCTCATTCCAGAGGCTCCTGTTCGCCCGTCTGCACGTGACAAACTTGGTCCATGTCGCGCTGCTCGGGCCTCCTCCTTTGCATCGGGTGCCCATGCTGGAGATAATGTGGCCCCCGATGACGCACCACTGGTGACCCGTGTGTCATATCTCTTGTGAATCGGTTGCCACCCATCGCCGTCATGCCTCGGACTACTCCAAGTCTTCCGCCACTTCATATCAGAATTTGCGCCGTGAAGTCAACCAATTTGAAGCTGAGAAGGATTGCCTTGATCCACGTTTTTTGGACAAATGTGCAGGCGGATGTGTTCTCCTCAATTGTTCTGCACAAAGGGCTGGCCAACTCCCATGCTTGCATTCCACTTCAGTTCATTCGGAACCATCCCTCAAAGTTTTCGGGTGTCCGTGCTATCATTGATGCTATGGGACTTGTTGAGCCCTTTGGTTTTCAGCGTGACTAGAACACGGCTGCTATTCTTCAGTTCTATGCCACGTGTTTCTTCAAGAATAAGATTGTTTCATGGGTGACTGGTGAGGAGCACCTCTCTGCCACATATGCTCAGTTTGGAAAGACCCTTGGCTTTCGGGCCTCCGGTTTTCGCATCCACTCTGCCAGTGAGGAGCACAAGCCCATGACTCATGAGGACTGCGTTCAGTTCATCAAACCAGGTATGAAGGGTGATGACTGATACGTCAAAAACGTATCTATAATTTCTGCTTGCTCCATGCCTCTTTTGTGTGATATTGCTATGATATTGATGAACTTCCATACACTTTTCTTCATATTTGGACTAACCTATTAACTCAGTGCACCCCAGTGCCAGATCCTGTTTTCTGCTGTTTTTCTATTTCAGGTTTCCCCCATATTAAAAGTGCTCCTTAAATTCGGGAAAATCCAATAAAAATCAGCGCAGAAGAAGCTTCGGGAATCACCGAGGGGGGCCAGAGGGGACCCACCAGGGCCCTAGGCGCCCTCCCGGCGCGCCCTAGGGTGGGGCCGCGCCAGGGGCCGCCTGCCCCCCTTCGCCTATTTATTCCTCGTGACGTGAAACCCCCATGATGGGAACCCTTTTTCGCGATCTCTCCTCTGTTCCGCCGCCGCCGCGCTTCCAAGATCGGGAGCACACGAGACCTCTTCCCGGCACCCTGCCGGAGGGAGAAACCACCTCCGGGAGCTTCTCCACCACCATGGATGCTTCCCGGATGAACCGTGAGTAGTCCACCTTGGACCATGGGTCTATGATCAGTAGCTATGTGATGTTATTGTTACAGCCCCAAGTTAGGTAAGTGCTAGGGTTTGATTGTGCCCTTTGCATCATGAAAATATTCAAAAGAAATCCAAATAAGGAAAAAGAAAAGCCCTGAGAAATTAATTCAAATGGCCAGATAAAAATATTTTTCCAAAAATCATTTGAACATTTGGAAAATTCCTATAAATGATGGTGATCATTTCAAAAGTGGTTTGGGTTCATTCCCATGCCCAAGGAATTTTCTAAAAATCAAAATGTGCCTTGGAAATTAAATTAACCCCTAATTGAATTGAAATTCAAATTAATTGAATTTAAAAAATGCCCAAAAGTCACAAGTGTCTTGCTACTGGCCACCTAAGATTTATAAAAATATTTGAGCATTTTTTATAAAATGCTATGGTATTTTTACCAGAGCAAAACAAATAACAGAAATAAAGAAAAGAAAAATAAAAAGGGGCAAAGCCCACTTACCTGGACCTGACTAGCCGAAGCGTCCTAGCCCAAGGGCAGGGTCGTCTTCTTCCCCGGGACAGGCAGGCAGGCCGCTGCGTGGCGACCATGCCGACACCGCTGGCCACCTCCTGCTTGCCCCCCTCGACCCTATCTGCGCCGTGGAGGCCCTGGGCGTCTCCCCTGTCCTTTTCCCCCCCGTTGGAACCCTCCTCTCCCTCCTCTCCGGCGCACAGCCGCAAGATCCGAGGCGCCCGGAGTACGCCGACGCGCGCCACCGTGGCCACCGTCTTCTTCCCGCCGCCCCGTGCTGTCCAGAAGCGCCGCCGACGACGGCTCGGTCGATCCCCTCCATCAATTAGAGAAGGAGAGCTCCCTAGGCAACGCGAGCTTCAAACATCACCGGCGGCCGCAGCAAACTCCGGCGAGCCATTCCCCTCCGTCTAGCCCCTCTACGGCCCCGCCGAGCTGCGCATCCCGCTCCTGGTGAGCTTCTCTTTTCCCCCAGCACATCCAAGTACCATCTCGCGCACGACATCGTCGATTTCATCGGGCCAGTGGCCAGCACGCCGCAGCCGACGCCATAGCCGCGCCCTGAAGGCTCGATCTTGACCCCCTCTTACTCTGTCGCCTTCGGAAGCCCGCGAGGAGCATGTACATTCGCCACCCAGACCCCACCCCGTTCTCAAAAGAGCAACTCCGACGAAGCTCCGGCCGCATTCCGGCGACCCTGCCATTAGCCTAAGCTAATTTCCCACTAATCCTAACCCTAGTCACTGACGATGGGCCCCAGGCCCTTAACTAACCACTGTTAGTTTATAACTAACAGGGAATTAACCCCCCCCCTCTCACTGACCTCAGGGCCCCACTGGCCAGAGCCCTGTGACATCACCCCCACGTCACCCTGACGCAATAAAAACAAAAGGGATTAAAAGAATTAAAGAAAATCCAGAAATTGTAGAAAAATAGCTAAACTTTGGAAATTCATAGAAAATTCATATGAACTCCAAATTGGACAAATAATATATGAAAAATGATCAGCAGAAAATAATCTATCCAAATATACAGCTTTCAGCTATGTTTGAGTTGAATTTAAAATGGGACCAGTAGCTTTTTCTATTTGGTTTAAATGGGATTAATTCAACTTTAATTCAAATGCTTTTCCACTTTGAACCAATACAATGTAAACTTGGTCACTTGTACATCAGAGACATATTACACACATGATCACATGGTTTTCAAAGAACAAACAATAGCAATTGCAATTTGGTTAAATTGAAATTCATATGTGGAGTTTGAATTTGCATTTCAAATGCAATACACTTCATTTAAATTGAATTTGCTACAAACCAGCACCATTCACATCGTGTGACAACATAAACATGTGCTTGTGCATTTAAATTCAATGTTGGTCCCCTTTGTTGATGTTTGTACCGGTAAGAGTGCCTCCGAGACGGTGATCACCCTCGAAGGAGAAGACCACCGTTAAGACCCGTGTATCGTCAGCAAGGCAAGCAAACCCCATTGATCATGTCTATAAAATCCTACTTCCCTCTCAGTCTTGCTTATGCATGTTTAGGAGATCACCGAGACACGTTCTTTCGCATAGTTGAACCCATTCCGATGCATGGCCTATCATTTTGTCACCGTATTAAGCAAACCACTATCCTAGCAGATTTAGGAGTTGAATGATGAGCATGTGGCCCCTGCAACTGTTACTGCTTATTGCTGCTTAGTGATACAATGAGGATGTTATGATTGTGAGTCGGGGTGGAATGAACACAGTGATGCTGATGATAACGTGTTGGTGAATCCACCCTAAGCAAAGGTGAACGATGAGAGGTTGTGTAGGAGTACACAGTGGGTTGTCTCGTTGAACACTGCCCTAGGCCCCGAGTTCCTGTTTTGTGATCCAAGACAAAGAGTATGGCCACATGTAGGGTTTATGGGAGCCCCGTTTGGCCTCTTTACGTACCCGATCCGGTCCAGGAGTCACACTAGTTTTGGGCTTTCCATTTGACTTATGCATAGATATGTGTGTGGACCTGTGAGGCAGCGAAACCATTTGTCAAAGGTGGTGTCTCGGTCCCTTGCATTATCTGAGTCCGTTTCGTAAAACCGGCCGGACTCTCGAGCGGTGACAAACTCAGGTAGTCGACTCCTGGATTAGAGGAGGTGATGTGAGGGTAGTGCCTTGGTTTCATCCACGTCTGACACCCGCTTGAAGGGTGACAAGAATGAGGCGATAAGTGATGACACGCGTGTGAAGATGTACACCCCTGCAGGGTTAATAAACTATTTGAATAGCCGTGTCCGCGGTTATGGACTACTTGGAGACCTCTACTTGATCATTAGATAACTTGAATGGATACTCTAAAACTCGCAAGATAAGTGTGAGTGCTATGGCATGCTTCCTCGTAGGGAAGTCGAGGAAGTATCCATAGTGGTGTATTGGTTGGAGACTTGGTAGTGGACTCGTGTAAGCTTCTTACCTCAAGTCTGGTACTCGTAGTTCAGGACTAGCCAAGTCAAAGATGGCACTTCTGCATGTTGAACCCCACCTCCTTTACCTTGAAACTTGAGCATGAGTAGTGTAATTCTGCTGTAAGTCTTGCTGAGTACGACTTTGTACTCACGTTTGCTTATTCTATGTTTTAGATGAGAACCTGGACCCCGATGGAGTCACCTTCGTGAAGCTCGATGTTGACCATTGTAGTATAGTTCTAGATAGCAGTCTGGTCCCTCGTGGAAGGGCATGTATGTTTACAAGGCTTCTCTAAGCCAGGTTAAACTTGTCTGTACTCAGACCTAATTTGCTTCCGTTGTATGATGTAATGTTGATCACAGACATGTGATCTTTGTATACTCTATGTGTAAGTCAATAAAGAAGTACTTTGTAGAGTTATGTGATGATACCTGCTGTTCATACTAGACATGTATGTTGCGTGTATGATTATAATATGCATGTCTTAGTATGGGTTTTCGAGACCTTAGTTGTGATCTGGCTGGCGGTCTTTTATACACCAAGTGGCCCTTAGATGTGCGCAGCTTGGGGCATCGTGATGCGATTGCTCGTGACTCTGTCACGTGCACACTTTGTTGTATGATCGAGCCCGCCCTAGACCCCGACTAAGTGATCGGGCTGGAGTAAGTCTATGTAAGAGTTAGGATTCAATCGATAACATGGTGGAGGCGACTTGTCTATGAGTATAGGATTCACCACCCATAAGCATTTAGACTTGTGAGCGGACGATGAGGACCCATCTCAGTTGATCATCCGGCCTGGATGGGATGCCCCTCACGTTCGATGCTTTCCGAGAGTGTTCTGTGCTTGGCCTTGTCTGCTTAGACAAGTGGGTATGGCTCTCGGCTCTCCATGTGATTGCATCGTGACTGGAATTACATATGCATATTCCGGGTCCCGACAGTTCTCCTCCCCTCTTTGTTCTTCATGGATTAGACCTCGTGAGCTGCCCTACATGATCGAGGCACATATGTAATATTTCTATTGTTGCTATGCTGAGTTTGCTGGGATCCGATGGATTATGAGATTATGTTCAGATTGTGTTTGAGTAATATATTTGATTCTCCTCTTTTATATTTATGTTCTTGGGTAATTCTTGCATGTTCTCCATTGCTGATTATTTCTTTGGCCAAGTAGTAGGTAGTGACTCCAAGAGGGAACGTTATGCATGATTGTGGGTTCATGCCCCCGATGACTAGCTTGACTGATAGAAACATGAGTCTAGGGGATGTGTTGTTGCCACAAGGGGGGAAAACAACGGTGCTTGTATTTGCGGGTGCAAGGATTGTTTACTTTACGCAAAGTTCTTTAATGCAGTTGTCCGTTGCTTTGAGTTTACACTTTGGGTCGGATTCGCAACTTAATACCTGCGAGATGTTCCGGATAGATATCTCAAGGTGGATGATTAGTAGGTAGATGCAGATGGATTTCGGTCTACTTGTCTTGGCGTACCGCCCATGCTTTTCAGCCTCTTCCTTTCTTTATAGCATAATTAGCATTGGTTTGCGCACATAATCCTGTCAATTTCCCAGCTGTAATTTGTTTACCTCGCGTGGTTATTTTATCGTCTTTTGGGAGAGAGACATCACTAGTGAACATCATAGGACCCCGGTCCATATTTCCAATACAGTTTACACCCGCTATCAATTTACTGCTTTATTTACTTTTCCGTAGCTATCACTATCATTATTATCCCGTGCGTTTTATCCTTTGTAAACAACAAGGCCGGAGGAATTGACAACTCCTCTGTACTCGTTGGGAAGCAAAGTTATTTGTTGTGTGTGCAGGTCCAGGTGAAGTTAGCAACCTACGGTTGTAAACGGCGCCATTGTTTATTTCACCACCTTCTTGTATCTGTTGGAGTCCTACTGGTTCGATACTCAACCTTAGCATCTTCGCTAAGGGAAATTGTCGATGTCTACATCTCAACCTTCCACTTTGGGTAACCAACGAGGGACGAGAATTCGTACCATCAAAAGCAATTTCTGGCGCCGTTGCCGGGGACTCCACTCTTCAAGATATGGGAGTTGCACACTATCTTTTATAATTTCTTTTTAGTCTTGTTAGTTTACCTTTCAGTTTTTGCTTTAGTGTCCTTTATCAAAAATCAAAAAAATTGTTATCTTGCTTGCTGCTACTATGGGTTCCTCCGAGAACACCAAGTTGTGTGACTTCAGTAGTCACAATAACAGTGACTTTATCTGCACTCCTATTGCTACACCTGCTACTTCAGCACCTTCTTATGAGATTAAACCTGCCTTGCTGAACCTTGTTATGAAAGATCAATTCTTCGATGCTAGAGATGATGCTGCTTTGCACTTAAATAATTTTATTGAGCTCTGTGATATGCAAAAGTACAAAGAAGTAGATGGTGCGGACAAAACGCTCTGCTCACAAGGATGTCGGGGGATCCTACTCTCGTGGTATGCCTCTCATACCTCCAGTTATCCACCGTTGTTCCCGGCCACAATCTGATTTTTGCGTCAAATCCACTTATTCGCCATATGTTTGCCTAGGAGGGTCCGCGGATTCTGATGAACACGGTCGTCCTCGCCGCCATGCTCGCCGTGAAGCCACCCGTGGGATGCAGCCGCAATACACTGACCCCACCACGGACAGTGATGATACCCATGATGATCCAGATCTTACTTTTGAGGATGAAGTCGATGAGGAGGTTGAGGTTGATTTTGCTGCGGATGATTTCATTCCAGAGGCTCATGTTTGCCCGTCTTCGTGTGCCAAACTTGGTCCATGTTGCGCTGCTCGGGCCTCCTCCTCTGCATCGGGTGCCCATGCTGGAGATGATGTGGCCCCCGATGACGCACCACCGGTGGCCTGTGTGTCATATCTCTTGTGAACCGGTTGCCACCCATGGCCGTCATGCCTCGGACTACTCCAAGTCTTCCGCCACTGCATATCAGAATCTGCGCCGTGAAGTCAACCAATTTGAAGGTGAGAAGGATTGCCTTGATCCACGTTTTTTGGACAAATGTGCAGGCGGATGTGTTCTCCTCAATTGTTCTGCACAAAGGGTTGGCCAACTCCCATGCTTGCATTCCACTTCAGTTCATTCGGAACCATCCCTCCAATTTTCCGGATGTCCGTGCTATCATTGATGCTATGGGACTTGTTGCGCCCTTTGGTTTTCAGCGTGACTAGAACACGGCTGCTATTCTTCAGTTCTATGCCACGTGTTTCTTCAAGAATAAGATTGTTTCATGGGTGACTGGTGAGGAGCGCCTCTCTGCCACATATGCTCAGTTTGCAATGGCCCTTGGCTTTCGGGCCGCTGGTTTTCGCATCCACTCTGCCAGTGAGGAGCACAAGCCCATGACTCATGAGGACTGCGTTCGGTTCATCAAACCAGGTATGAAGGGTGATGACTGATACGTCCAAAACGTATCTATAATTTCTGCTTGCTCCATGCCTCTTTTGTGTGATATTGCTATGATATTGATGAACTTCCATACACTTTTGATCATATTTGGACTAACCTATTAACTCAGTGCACCCCAGTGCCAGTTCCTGTTTTCTGCTATTTTCTATTTCAGGTTTCCCCCATATTAAAAGTGCTCCAAAAATTCGGGAAAATCCAATAAAAACTCAGCACAGAAGAAGCTTCAGGAATCACCGAGGGGGGGGCAGAGGGGACCCAACAGGGCCCCAGGTGCCCTCCCGACGCGCCCTAGGGTGGGGTCGCGCCAGGGGGCCGCCTGGACCCCTGGTGGCCCCCCTGGCTGACCCCTTCGCCTATTTATTCCTCGTGACAAACCCCCGTGACGGGAACCCTTTCTCGCGATCTCTCCTCTGTTCTGCCGCCGCCGCGCTTCCAAGATCAGGAGCACCAGGAGGCCTCTTCCCGGCACCCTGCCGGAGGGAGGAACCACCTCCGGGAGCTTCTCCACCACCATGAATGCTTCCTGGATGAACCGTGAGTAGTCCACCTTGGACCATGGGTCTATGATCAGTAGCTATGTGATGTTCTCCTGCCCTCTTTGTTCTTCATGGATTAGACCTCGTGAGGTGCCCTACATGATCGAGGCACATATGTAATATTTATGTTGTTGCTATGCTGAGTTTGCTGGGATCCGATGGATTATGAGATTATGTTCAGATTGTGTTTGAGTAATATATTTGATTCTCCTCTTTTATATTTATGTTCTTGAGTAATTCATGCATGTTCTCCGTTGTTGTTTATTGCTTTGGCCAAGTAGTAGGTAGTGACTCGAAGAGGAAACGTTATGCATCATTCTGGGTTCTTGCCCCCCGATGACTAGCTTGAGTGATAGAAACATGAGTCTCGGGGATATGTTGTTGCCACAAGGGGGGAAACAACGGTTCGTGTATTTGCGGGTGCAAGGATTGTTTACTTTACGCAAAGTTCTTTAATGCAGTTGTCCGTTGCTTTGAGTTTACACTTTGGGTGGGATTCGCAACTTAATACCAGCGAGATGTTCTGGATAGATATCTCAAGGTGGATGATTAGTAGGTAGATGCTGATGGATTTCGGTCTACTTGTCTTGGCGTACCGCCCATGCTTTTGAGCCTCTTCCTTTCTTTATAGCATAATTAGCACTGGTTTGCGCACATAATCCTGTCAATTGCCCAGCTGTAATTTGTTTACCTCGCATGGTTATTTTATTGTCTTTTGGGAGAGAGACATCACTAGTGAACATCATAGGACCCCGGTCCATATTTCTAATACTGTTTACACCCGCTATCAATTTACTGCTTTATTTACTTTTCCGTAGCTATCACTATCATTATTATCCCGTGTGTTTTATCCTTTGTAAACAACAAGGCCGGAGGAATTGACAACTCCTCTGTACTCGTTGGGAAGCAAAGTTATTTGCTGTGTGTGCAGGTCCAGGTGAAGTTAGCAACCTACGGTTGTAAACGGCGCCATTGTTCACTTCACCACCTTCTTGTATCTGTTGGAGTCCTACTGGTTTGATACTCAACCTTAGCATCTTCGCTAAGGGAAATTGCCGCTGTCTACATCTCAACCTTCCACTTTGGGTAACCAACGAGGGACGAGAATTCGTACCATCAAAAGCAATTTCTGGCACCGTTGCCGGGGACTCCACTCTTCAAGATAGGGGAGTTGCACACTATCTTTTATCTTTGCTTTTTAGTCTTGTTAGTTTACCTTTCAGTTTTTGCTTTAGTGTCCTTTGTCAAAAATCAAAAAAATAGTTATCTTGCTTGCTGCTACTATGGGTTCCTCCGAGAACACCAAGTTGTGTGACTTCACTAGTCACAATAACAGTGACTTTATCTGCACTCCTATTGCTACACCTGCTACTTCAGCACCTTCTTATGAGATTAAACCTGCCTTGTTGAACCTTGTTATGAAAGATCAATTCTCCGATGCTAGAGATGATGCTGCTTTGCACTTAAATAATTTTATTGAGCTCTGTGATATGCAAAAGTACAAAGAAGTAGATGGTGATATTGTTAAGCTTAAGCTTTTTCCTTTGTCCTTGAGAGATGAAGCTAAAATCTGGTTTCAATCCTTGCCTAGGAATAGCATAGATTCTTGAGATAAGTGCAAGGATGCTTTTATTGGGAAGTACTACCCCCTGCTAAGATTATCCAATTGAAGAGTTATATTATGAATTTTAAGCAATTGGATAATGAACATTTTGCCCAAGCTTGGGAACGCATGAAATATTTTGTTAAGAATTTCCCTACGCATCGTTTGACTACTTGGATGGTTATCCAAAATTTTAATGTAGGCTTGAACTTTACCTCGCGGAACTTGCTAGATTCAGCCGCGGAAGGAACCTTTATGTCAACTACACTTGGTGCTGCCACAAAACTTCTCGACGAGATGATGACTAATTATTTGCAATGGCACACCGAAAGAGCTCCAACAGGTAGGAAGGTAAAATCTGTCGAGGAGATCTCCTCCCTAAATGAAAAAGTTGACTTGATTATGTCTCTACTTACCAAGCAATCTCCTATTGATCCTCATGATGTTCCTTTAAATTCTTTGATTGCTCAAGATCAAGTAGATCTGAACTTTATCTCTAGAAACAACTTCAATAACAATGCTTATAGGAGTAATTTTGGTAGCAATCCTAGACCGTTCCCCTCCAACAACTATGGGAATAACGACACTTATCCTAGCACCAAAAAATCCACTTCTGAATTAGAGAGTATGCTTAAAGACTTTATCACTACCCAAAAAGCCTTCAACAAGAGTGTAGAGGAAAAACTAGACAAATTAGATAACCTCTCGTCGAAGGTAGATAATTTAGCCCATGAAGTTGAATTGCTTAAAATTAGAACTTCTCCCCTTGAGGAGAGGAAGGTCACTCCTATGAATGCTATCCAAGTGCAAATTAATGAAAACATTAGGATGATGGCTAAACTCAAAGAGAGATGGGCTAGAGAAAAGGAGGAAGAGGATAGAATTAAGAGCCTTCCTACACACCATACTGTTGCTACTATCAAAGTGGTTGAGGATATCCAAACTCTTAGCACCCAATGCACCCCTAGTCCCATAGGACCTATTAATGGTGATGCTATGACCTCAACCGTAGAAGAAGAAATTCCTATGACCATAGAAGCTACCAAACAAGTGAGCCTTCCGAAAGGAGCGACGACGCCTCGATGACCTCAAGTTACAGAAGGGTTGCTATTTTCGGCGGACATCCGACGGGATTCGGACGTCCGACACGACGGACGTCCGACATGGAACGGACGTCCGACATGAAGATCTTCGCGACGGCCCCCAAGTACAGTACCGATGTCAAAACAGCCAGAAGTCCGACACGGTTCGAACGTCCGACGCATCGGACGTCCGAAACCTATCGGGCGTCCGAACTGCCTGCGCACAGATCTGAAGGGCTGCGGCCTTGTATCCGAGTTTGACACCCCTTAGCTTATAAATACTGTACCCCCTGTGAGTTTTAGGGTTAGACCATGTTTAGATAAACCCTAGTTCTTGAGAATAGCTACAAGCTTTCATCTTGAATCTTATACTTCAATTCGTATCGATCTGAAGTGTTGCTACTGCAAGTTTTGTGTGATTTGTTGTTCCACTGGGAATTAGTAGATTGCAATTACCATCTCGTGGTCGACGGCTACGTTGCGCAAGTGTGTGAAGTTGTGAATATCCAAAGGGGTAGAGAGTTGTCGCATTGGCAACATGGATCTAGCGAGGAGAGTTCATCGGCTACATACAAGTTATCCATCATCGCCCTCATATTCACCGTCCGCTTACTGAGAAGATCGGGCCACCCCATATCATCTTGGTATCAGATTTCCAGTGTTTCCTCGGTAAGCATCCACCAAATCCATCTATTAGATCGTTTTTGTTTTTGTCCTATCCAGAAAAAGCCATACAAACATATAAGGGTTTCTAGTTTTGCCATAACTTAGATTGCATCGGAGTCATTGTTTTAGTTTGCTGTTTTGTTGTGTTCTTCCCGAAATTTTCTCCGCAGTGTGACATATTTTGGCCTAAAGAGAACAGTTACTGTAGCAAAATCAAAATTACTATAGCAGTACTGTAGCAATTTTCGTCAAGTTTGGAATAGTGTCAGAAAAATCAAAAAAGAGAGAGAGAAAAAGAGAAAAGTTTCAAAAAAAGAGAAAGAAGTGTGATCAAAAGAGTTATCCAAGTGTGCAAAGAGATATACAAGTGCTAGAAAGGACATATCATTGTGGTGATCTTTTGAGAGGCATGTCTTCTTTTGTCTCCACTGTGTGAGTTTTTCCTTGGGTTTGTATCACACGATCAACACTAGGACTTGACTTCGGTGTAGTTAGGGTGCCATACCTATAGCTCCACCACATATATCCTCCTTTTTCGTGTGTTCACTCTTTTACTCGGGTATTCACTTCATCACATCCGTGCACTAGTCCTCCATCCGAACGGGTACGCATTACTATTCACTTTGGAACGGTAAGATTCACCTTTTCTTGTCAGTTTTGAGTGAGTTGTGAGTGTCCACAAAAAGATTTTGATTTAGTGCACTAACCTACTAATCATGTCTCAAAGTGGTTTTGATGTGATGCAGAAACAGGACAAGGATGCGCCAGTTACATGGGAGGCATATGAAGGTCTCCGTGATCACTTGACCGGGATGTTTACTAAATCCGCTGATGCGATTGATACAAATGTTCAAGCGGTCCAACTGAAAGTGGACGCGACTGAAGCTGCAGTCACCACTATGCAACAACAACTTGCTGCTATACAGCAGAGCCTACAACAAATGACAACATCTGTCACAGGCATACAAGTAGCTATTGTACAACGCCAACCTGACGCTCAGGAAGATGATGGTAGTGTCCATGGTGACAATGCTGATTTGAGGGGCAATCAAGGCCGTGGGCGTGGTGCTCAAGGGCCGGTTCGCCAACCTCCACTTGGTTTTGGTGCGCGCCGTCTACCCATTCTGGAAGAAGATGTCTTGAGCAAGCCCAAGTTCAACATCCCCAAATTTGAAGGTTCCACAGATGTGGAAGAGTACCTCACATGGGAGCTTAAGATGGAAAAATTATGGCGTTGGCATGATTATTCGAAGGACAAGAAGATCAAGATTGCTTCTTCCGAGTTTGACGGTTATGCCTCGCAATGGTGGGAGAGTGTGTTGACCGAGATACAAGAAACCGATGGGCAGCCTATTCGCACATGGCGTGACATGAAGGCGACCATGAAAGCCAGGTTTGTTCCCACTAATTACTTACGGACAGTTTTTGATAAATTGCAACAATTGAAGCAAGGTACTATGTCCGTTGATGCATACTATATGGAGATGGAGATGTTGCTGCAACGTGCACGAGTTCGTGAAGAGGTTGAGATGACTATGCAACGTTTTCTCCATGGGCTGAAATTTAACATCAAGAGTATTGTGTGGCATCACCAATACTATAATATGAATGATCTATTGCATCTTGCAAGGGAGGATGAATCACAGCTTGCAGAAGAGGCACAACTGAAGTCAAGATACTCAACATCTAGCAGATTTTCTCCAAGGACACCGTCTGCCGCGCCTATGGACAATTATGGTGCCAATACTCGGGCTTCTTCTTCACTTTCCAAGCCAGCCTCAAATGGTTCTATGGCCAAGAAGCCAGCGGCTCCTGCCACTAGTGCAGGCTCCAACATGTCTACAGCTCGCAATCGCGATATGACTTGTCACTCTTGCTGTAATCCGGGTCACTTTAAGACAGATTGCCCAAACAGAAAGTTCATGTTCATTAATGAAGAAACCGGCGAGTATGAAACCGGTGATGATGAAGACCCAGTCGCGTTTGATGACGAAGGATACAACTGTGAAGAAGGCATGGATGCTTTTCTGTCGCATGCTCCTACCATTGTTGTGTCACAACGTGCTCTTACAGTGCAGCCACATGCTGATTCTCAGCACTGTAATTTGTTCCAAATAAAAGCATTAGTTGTCCCCAACAAAGCTTGCAAAGTGATTATTGATGGAGGTAGCTGCCGCAACCTCGCAAGCAAGGAGTTATGTGCTAAGCTGAATCTGAAATACTTACCTCACCCGAATCCTTATTATGTCCAATGGTTGAGTGACAGTGGTGAGATGAAGGTGAATCACATGGTGCGCGTAAATTTTGAGATAGGCCCATACAAGGATTCCATCGATTTTGATGTGGTGCCTATGACAGTTTTCCATCTTTTATTGGGTCGGCCGTGGTTATATGATCGCCATGTGCAACACAATGGCCGAGCCAATATATATCATTTGGAGTTCAAGGGAAAGAAAGTTAATCTCCATCCTATGTCCCCACAGCAAATTGTGAATGAGTCTCGTCAGAAGGTAGAGGTGAATTTAGAACCTACACGAGAGAACAATGTAATAGCTGTGAGAGATAATATAACGAAAAGTGCGAGAGAGCCTAGTTTGCTTACATTAGCCATCGAAGAAGACATGAGAGAATTTAGTGAGGATCCTACAGCCATACCTCTTGTCCTCATGTATAAAGGCGAGGTTTTGGTTTCTAATGATAACCATCCTATTTCTCCTGGTGTGTCTAATGTTTTCCAGGATTGTGATGATGTGTTTCCGGCGGAGGTTCCAGCAGGATTACCACCCTTGCGTGGTATTGAGCACCAAATTGATCTTATTCCGGGAGCCACACTTCCCAACCGGGCACCATACAGGACCAATCCCCAAGAGACGAAGGAAATTCAGCAAGAAGTACAAGCGCTTCTGGATAAAGGGTATATTCGTGTCAGTCTTAGCCCTTGTGTTGTTCCTGTTATTTTGGTTCCTAAGAAATATGGTACATGGCGTATGTGCATAGATTGTAGAGCTATAAATAATATCACTATTCGATATCGCCATCCTATTCCACGTTTAGAGGATATGCTTGATGAATTGAGTGGTGCTGCTATTTTCTCTAAAATTGATTCGCGTAGTGGATACCATCAAATTAGGATGAAAGAAGGGGATGAATGGAAAACTGCTTTCAAAACTAAGTTTGGATTATATGAGTGGTTGGTTATTCCTTTTGGTATTACTAATGCTCCTAGTACTTTCATGAGATTAATGAACCATGTTTTGAGAGAGTTTATTGGACATTTTGTGGTTGTGTATTTTGATGATATACTTATTTACAGCCGCAATGAATTTGAACATGCTGATCATATTAGACAAGTTTTGCAAGTGTTGCGTGATGCTAAATTATTTGCTAATCTTGAGAAGTGCACATTTGCAAAATATAAGGTCATATTTCTGGGATATGTTGTGTCTAAGCATGGGGTAGAAGTAGATTCTTCTAAAATTGAAGCAATTCAAAATTGGCCTACTCCCATGAATGTTAGTCAAGTACGAAGTTTTCACGGATTAGCTGGTTTTTATTGACGTTTTGTGAAAGACTTTAGTACTATTGCTGCACCATTGAATGAATTGACTAAGAAAGGTGTGCCTTTTGTTTGGGGCGTTTCCCAAGACCTTGCATTCGTTGAGTTGAAACGTTTGCTTACTTCTGCACCATTACTTGCATTACCAGATTTTACTAAGCAATTTGAAGTTGAATGTGATGCTAGTGGTATAGGAATTGGTGGTGTCTTGATGCAAGAAGGTAGACCTATAGCTTATTTCAGTGAGAAGCTTTCTGGTGCTAGATTGAATTATCATGTTTATGATAAAGAATTGTATGCACTTGTTAGAGTTCTTGAGGTTTGGCAACATTATTTGTGGCCAAAAGAATTTATCATACATTTTGATCATGAAGCTTTGAAATATCTGAAAGCTCAATCTAATTTGCATAGACGCCTAGCTAAGTGGGTTGAGTTCATTGAGTCTTTTCCCTACATCATCAAATATAAGAAAGGGAAAGATAATGTTGTTGCTGATGCTCTCTCTAGGAAGAACATGTTATTGACACATCTTGATGTTAAAATTCCTGGATTAGAGAGTTTGTGTGATTTATATGCAACTGATCATGATTTTGCTGAACCATATCGTTTTTCTTTGCTTCGAAATGCATGGGACAAGTTCCACATCCATGATAGATTTTTGTTTCGAGCTAACAAACTCTGTGTTCCAGAATATTCTGTGCGTTTGCTATTGTTGCAGGAATCACATGCAGGAGGATTGATGGGTCACTTTGGGCGTGAGAAGACACTACTCATGCTTGCTGATAATTTTTATTGGCCCAGGATGAGGCGTGATGTGGACAGGTTTGTTCGACGCTGCATTGTATGCCACACATCCAAGTCCAAGATGAACCCTCATGGTTTGTATACTCCACTATCGGCTCCTACCACACCTTGGGAAGATATTAGTATGGATTTTGTGTTAGGATTGCCACGCACTAAATATGGTCATGATAGTATATTTGTGGTAGTGGATAAATTTTCTAAGATGGCACATTTTATTGCATGCCATAAGAGCGACGATGCGTCGCATGTTGCTAACCTGTTTTTCAGGGAAATTGTACGCTTGCATGGAGTGCCCAAGACAATTGTTTATGACAGGGATGTGAAGTTTGTGAGCTACTTCTGGAAGAAACTTTGGGGAAAGTTGGGGACGAAGTTGATGTTCAGCACTACATGTCATCCCCAAACTGATGGTCAAATGGAGGTGGTCAATAGAACATTGTCACAATTGCTGCGACCTATGATCAAGAAAAATATGCGCGAATGGGAGGAGTGTTTGCCACATGTTGAATTTGCTTATAACAGGGCAGTACACACTACTACTCACCTTTGTCCTTTTGAGGTAGTGTATGGTTTTAAGCCTATTACACCTCTTGATTTGCTGCCTCTTCCATTGCAGGAACGAGTTAATATGGAGGCATTCAAACGAGCAGATTATGTGAAAAAGATCCATGAGAAGACCCGAGAGGCTATTGAGAAGCAAGGCAAGAATGTTGCTGCTGCAACGAACCAGTCACGGAAGCAAGTGCTATTTCAGCCTGGAGATATGGTTTGGGTGCATTTGTGCAAGGATAGATTTCCAGGGATGAGGAATTCCAAGTTGAAGCCACGTGGTGCTGGTCCTTACAAGGTGTTAGCCAAGATCAATGATAATGCCTACTCGATTGATATTCCCATTGCCGAGTTTGGTGGCGCTAGCAACATTTTCAACGTTGCTAATTTATATCCATACATGGGAGATGACCTTGGAGCGTCGAGGTCGACGCCTTTTGAAGGGGGGAGATGATGAGGACATCCCTACTACCAACACATCTCCAACTCGTCAAGAATAACAAGTTGATTCAACAAAGAAGAAGGATGATGAAATTAGAATTGGACCTATTACAAGAGCTCGTGCAAATTTGATAGAACAACAGGTGAACTCGCTCTTAATAGATTCTGATATGTTATGTAATGAGAACTTTATACTTCCTAAATCTTTGTATGTTTGCATAATCAGGTATCATGACAAAGAAGAGGATCTAGAAGGAGGAGAAGATGAAGGAAGCTCCAACTTTCGGACATCCGACGCGTTTCGGACGTCCGACATCGGAGGCCAGGAGCTACGACGCCTCGATGGCCTCAAGTTACAGAAGGGTTGCTATTTTCGGCGGACATCCGACGGGATTCGGACGTCCGACACGACGGACGTCCGACATGGAACGGACGTCCGACATGAATCTTCGCGACGGCCCCCAAGTATAGTACCGATGTCAAAACACCCGGAAGTCCGACACTGTTCGGACGTCCGACGCATCGGACGTCTGAAACCCATCGGACGTCCGAACTGCCTGCGCGCAGATCTGAAGGGCTGCGGACTTGTATCCGAGTTTGACACCCCTTAGCTTATAAACACCAGACCCCCTGCGAGTTTTAGGGTTAGACCACGTTTAGATAAACCCTAGTTCTTGAGAATAGCTACAAGCTTTCATCTTGAATCATATACTTCAATTCGTATCGATCTGAAGTGTTGCTACTGCAAGTTTTGTGCGATCTGTTGTTCCACTAGGAATTAGTAGATTGAAAATTACCGTCTCGTGGTCGACGGCTACGTTGCGCAAGTGTGTGAAGTTGTGAATATCCAAAGGGGTAGAGAGCTGTCGCATTGGCAACAGGGATCTAGCGAGGAGAGTTCATCGGCTACATACAAGTTATCTATCATCGCCCTCATATTCACCGTCCGCTTACTGAGAAGATCGGGCCACCCCATATCATTTCCATTTTGTTTTTATTCTGTTTTTAGTGGTCTTTATGATTGTTACTACTGTAGCAACATCATTGTATCTTTACTTTTCAAGCTTTGTGTCATTTATAGCCTCATATGACAAGGGAAGTGAAAGTTGTGACATGTTGTCCAGAAAACAGATTCTGTCCTCGTGACCAGAAAAAACTTTTTGTATGTTCATCTTTTTGAGCTGAAATGTTTACACAGCATGCTCTATACAATTACGGAACTTTCGTATGTTCTGATTTTTTTTATTTGAGTTGCAGAAGTATCCCTAAAAAATTCTTTACTACCTGCTTGTCTATTTTTCACAGATTCTGTCCTGTTTTGCCTCTTCTTCGTTTTGCAAACCTTAAGCTTGCTTTTTCTTTGCAAAAACTTTTTGGAATTCTTGAGAAACAGTAGTCTTCAAGAATATCTTTATTTCCAGTAGAGAAAAAATTATTTTATTATGGGTACTAACCTCGCTAATCAGATTATGATAAGTTATGTATGAAGGGAGTTTTCAAGTGTGCGAGGGAAGATGATGAAAGAAGATTAAGAAGTGTCAAGCGCTCAAGCTTGGGGATGCCCCATGCATCCCCAAGAAATATTCAAGGAGACTCAAGCGTCTAAGCTTGGGGATGCCCCCGTGCATCCCCTTCTCCATCAACAATTATCAGTTCGTCTCTCGTTTCACTATATTTTTATCACTTCATGCGTTATGTGCTATGCTTGGAACGTCTCGCTCTTAGGTTTTAGTTTTAGTTTTTCTTTAGCTTTGCTTACTGTTCATAACAAGTTAGAACCCAGCTTTCTTTGTGTGGGAGAGAAACACGCTCCACTTCTAAAATCTAGAACACAACACAGGATTTTTCATGCTTATATTTGTTGTGTTTGTTCTTTATCTTTTTCATAGCTACTGTCATGTTTTGCTCTTAGTTTTTCATGTTTATCTTTTTAAGATCTTTTGTTTAGTTTGTTGCTAGAACTCTCTTGAGTTTCATGTTTATCTTGTTTAGAGAGTTTGCCTGTTGCACTGAGTTTTGTGTCTTGACTTTAAGTAGGTAATTGAGGTTGCTATTCTTTTGTAGTAGTAACTTGCAATAGTTTTGAGGTATTGTTTTGAGTAATGTTTGGACTTTTGGTGTCAAGATCTTTAGCCTATTAGTGATAGATGTCGTATTTTGGGAAATCCGTGTTTATTTTCAAAACTTACAAAATTAGTTGAGAACTCTAGCTACTAGATGGATCACTACTCTTCTGAGGGGTCGAATATTAGAGTACACTCACGTACCATGAGTCGAGGATGCGCATGGATAACCAAACCCCCATACACTCCTCCTCGGGGTACTTGTCTCTTTGTGAACCTCCTCATTAGATTGAGAGTTACCGATAATAAGTGCATGAGTTCTTCGGACTAATGTGAGTATTCGAAAGTTGACACTTCCACCTTCCCATATTTTTCTAGCCTCTCATGTGCCGTGCATTGCCTCCTTCTCACTCCGAGAGTTGGCGTCCACCTTCGCCGGTACATCCAAACCCTTGGCATGATACGCTCTGTCATCATAAACCTCCTTATATCCTTCCTCAAAACATCCACCATACCTACCTATCAAGGCATTTCTCTAGCCTTTCCGAGATATATTGCCATGCAACATCCATCTTCTCATGACTTGATCTTCATGTCATACATGCTACTTGCTTGATCGATGAGCCGCATGCTAGTTGGGCCTTGCCCTAATCATTGCTACATGACGCGCTAGTATCATTGCATATCCTGCTACACTAGCAGAGGCATACATTTGCATACTTCATGATAGTTACATTTTCTTTATGATTTGAGTACTTTGTAAAGTGTGAAAGATCTTCTATACTTTTTGTAATATATAGAGTGTTGCCCCTAAAGTGAGGAAAAGATCCCAAAGTGGACAAATTAAAAGATCCCAAAGAGGAAAAATTAAAAGATCCCAAAGAGGACAAATGAGAGAAATAGAAAGAGCTATTGAGGCCACCAAAAAAAATACAAAAAAATAGAAAAAATAGAAAAAGAAATAAAAGAGAGAAGGGGGCACAGTACTATTCCTTTTGAGAGATCCACACTCGTACTCCCTCTTATATCTTGTACTCCATAGAGATTATCATTCATGCATATAGCTATGTGGGGACCTTCACACTTTAGAACTTGGCTTGTATATTCCAATGATGAGCCTCCTCAAATGAGCTCTAGGTCTTCTTGAGCAAGCAAGTTGGATGCACCCCCACTAGTTCCATTGGAGAGCTTACCTTAGCTTATATGTGCATCCGTTGCATGGCAATCCCTACTCCTCACATCATATCTATCATTTGGCTTTCTCTCGCCTATGATTGTCCTCGTTGATATGAGCCTTTCACAACCTTTTTGTCTTCCTCCTCCACCATATTCTCTCTTTGCCATACTAAGTGTCAACTTTCTTGCTTACGCTCATCCATTGCATGAGTGCTCAAAATGTCGAAAAGGAGTGGATCATTTTGACTTCTACCTGGCAAGTGGTCTGGGGATGAGTCAAGATAAGATTCCAAAGAAGACCAAGCGTGAAACTTTAGTAGATTGAGTTCTCAACACAAAAATATGTTTCTCTCGTATATCCCTATCACCTTTCTTGCAAGCAAACACCATTTGGAGACATTCGAGTCACGGACAGCGAGAGCTCTTGCACCTTTATGTTCTTATGTTGCTTGTTTCAATGCTAATATAGAATCTTGCCTATTATGACTTGAATTGAATTACATGCCTTGATTGCTTTACTTAAAAGTTCTTATATGGTTGTTAGCATGTCACCACAGAAATTATCCTTTTATCATTTACCTACTTGAGGACGAGCATGAATTAAGCTTGGGGATGTTGATACGTCCAAAATGTATCTATAATTTCTGCTTGCTCCATGCCTCTTTTGTGTGATATTGCTATGATATTGATGAACTTCCATACACTTTTGATCATATTTGGACTAACCTATTAACTTAGTGCACCCCAGTTCCTATTTTCTTCTGTTTTTCTATTTCAGGTTTCCCCCATATTAAAAGTGCTCCAAAAATTCGGGAAAATCCAATAAAAATCAGCGCAAAAGAAGCTTCGGGAATCACCGAGGGGGGGGCAGAGGGGACCCACCAGGGCCCCAGGCGCCCTTCCGGCACGCCCTAGGGTGGGGCCGCGCCAGGGGGCCGCCTGGACCCCTGGTGGCCCTCCTGGCTGCCCCCTTCGCCTATTTATTCCTTGTGACGTGAAACCCCCATGACGGGAACCCTTTTTCGCGATCTCTCCTCTGTTCCGCCGCCGCCGCGCTTCCAAGATCGGGAGCACCAGGAGACCTCTTCCCGGCACCCTGCCGGAGGGAGGAACCACCTCCGGGAGCTTCTCCACCACCATGGATGCTTCCCGGATGAACCGTGAGTAGTCCACCTTGGACCATGGGTCTATGACCAGTAGCTATGTGATGTTCTCCTCCCCTCTTTGTTCTTCATTTATTAGACCTCGTGAGCTTCCCTACATGATCAAGGCACATATGTAATATTTTTGCTGGTGCTATGCTGAGTTTGCTGGGATCCGATGGATTATGAGATTATGTTTAGATTGTGTTTGAGAAATATATTTGATTCTCCTCTTTTATATTTATGTTTTTTTCTTAATTTAAGGACTGTGAAGCATGAGGTCCATAGTATTTTATTTCTAGAAATTCCAGACCTGTTTAAATTCTCTCCCACAAGGAGTCGAACCCAGGACCTGGCGTGCTACTAGGTTTGCTGCAACCACTAGGCTATATGCCCGTTCTCTCTTGAGTAATTCTTGCATGTCCTCCGTTGCTGTTTATTGCTTTGGCCAAGTAGTAGGTAGTGACTCCAAGAGGGAACGTTATGCATGATTGTGGGTTCATGCCCCCCAATGACTAGCTTGAGTGATAGAAACATGAGTCTAGGGGATGTGCTGTTGCCACAAGGGGGAAAACAATGGTGCTTGTATTTGCGGGTGCAAGAATTGTTTACTTTACGCAAAGTTCTTTAATGCAGTTGTCCGTTGCTTTGAGTTTACACTTTGGGTGCGATTCGCACTTTAATACCAGCGAGATGTTCTGGATAGATATCTCAAGGTGGATGATTAGTAGGTAGATGCAGATGGATTTCAGTCTACTTGTCTTGGCGTATCGCCCATGCTTTTGAGCCTCTTCCTTTCTTTATAGCATAATTAGCATTGGTTTGCGCACATAATCCTGTCAATTGCCCAGCTTTAATTTTTTTATCTCGCATGGTTATCTTATCGTCTTTTGGGAGAGGGACATCACTAGTGAACATCATAGGACCCCGGTCCATATTTCCAATACTGTTTACAACCGCTATCAATTTACTGCTTTATTTACTTTTCCGTAGCTATCACTATCATTATTATCCCGTGCGTTTTATCGTTTTTAAACAACAAGACCGGAGGAATTGACAAATCCTCTGTACTCGTTGGGAAGCAAAGTTATTTTCTGTGTGTGCAGGTCCAGGTGAAGTTAGCAACCTATGGTTGTAAACGGCGCCATTGTTCACTTCACCACCTTCTTGTATCTGTTGGAGTCCTACTGGTTTGATACTCAACCTTAGCTTCTTCGCTAAGGGAAATTGCCGTTGTCTAATCTCAACCTTCCACTTTGGGTAACCAACGAGGGACGAGAATTCGTACCATCAATGACTTCTACAAGAAACTCAATAATGTGTCCATCTGGAATCCACCATTTCACTTCTTGTTTCAGTGTGTGCTTCGGACTCTTTATCCGAAGTCCGGGGACAAGTCCACGTGAAACAACTATGCCATTGATCTGATGTGTCGCATGGAGTGGCACCCCATGGAGCTCATTGATATACCACACTGATACGTCTCAAACGTATCTACTTTTCCAAACACTTTTGCTATTGTTTTGGCTTCATTCTTGCATGATTTGGAAGAAACTAACCCAGGCTGACGCTGTTTTCAGCAGAGCTGCCAGTGTTGTTTTATATTGTGCAGGTTTCTGGATATTTAGGTACGCCAGAAAAATCCACAAAAATCAAATAAAAAATCAGCGTTCCCGAAGCTTCGACGATGCCAAAGGGGGGCCATAGAGAAGCTAGGGGGAACCCAGAAGGGTGTGTGGTGCAACCCAGCCCCTGGCCGCGCCACCTGCCCTCCTGGGTGGGTCCCACACCCCATGGTGCCCTACCTTGGCCCTATTTATTCCCTCGGCGAGGAAACTCCAGAAAAGAAGTCGCTTTTCCGATCTACGTCGCGGAGCCGCCGCCACCCTATGTTCTTCTCCGGGAGAGCTAATCTGGAAGCTGCTCTGGCCTCCGGTGAGGGGAAATCATCGCCATCGTCATCATCATCGCCTCCCCATCACCCCTCCATGAATTCTCCTCTCATGTGTGAGTAATTCCCTGTTGTAGGGAAAGGGGATGGTAAGGATTGGATGAGTTAGATCATGTAATAGTTTATCAGATTGTTGGGGGCATGTTACCTATCATCTACTTGGTGTTTATCATCTCTGTTACAACTTGTTGCTCTTAATGCTTGTCACTTTGGGCCCGAGTGCCATTATTTCATATCTGATCACCCTTTGTTTTCTTGAGTTTGTTGGTGTTCTTGATCCTATCTATGAGTTGTATGCACCTATTATAGTCCGGAACCGGCGATCCCGATGGTGACAGCTTGGGACACCAAAGGGGATGGACTATAATTTGAGGATTCCGTGTATCCATGAAGTGTTAATGCTTTGTTCCGGTGCTCTTTGACAGGAGTACCTTAATCTCCCTAAGTTCCTTTTGGCCCCGTTCGTAGCGGGAGGGTAGGACAAAAGATGTTGTGCAAAGTTCTTATTGCAAGCACGTACAACTACCTTGGGATACATGCCTGATGTTTGAGATTTACCTAGATGATCCTTACTTTTCTATGAGCCTTGCCCGTGTTAGAATCTATTACATGTTTGATCTCATCCAAGCAGCTCCCAACCATCCATCTCCCTAGCCTACAGTGTATCAATCCTGCTGGTTACTAGTTGATTACTTTTGTTGTTTTACTTTTGCTGTTTCATCACCACTATTATCATCACCACTACCACTTCCATACTACCGTTGCTACTAATACCTTTGTGCAAGCAAGTGTTTATTTCAGGTGCGGTTGAATTGACAACTCAATTATCGAAGCCTGTACGTATTCTTTGGCTCCCCAAGTGTCGAATCAATAAATTGGATTATCTTGTCTGCGAAGACTATCTCGATCCCCTACAGTTGAGGGTTATCAAGTACTGTTTTCTAGCGCTGTTGTCGGGGAGCATAGCTTTATTTACAGGTCTACTTGAAGTATCCTACCTGCTGCACATTATCCACTATGGGTAAGAAAGGAGACCCCAAGGTTCCGATCTTACCATCCCGTACAAGACGAGGTACTACTCTTAGCACTAGTGCTAAACTTGATTCACCTTTAGTCATGAGTAAGTTTGATTCACCTCAGTTACATGCTACTTCTGCTGAGTCTGGCAATATGTCAGACACTTTTGATAATGCTTCTACTACCTTTGAGACTACTGGTTCACTTGGTTCTTTTATTGAAGAACAGATTGCTGCTGCTTCCCGATTCTCGGGAGTTGAAATTACTGTTACCAAAACCCCTATTGGAAACACTCATGATCTTACTGGACTTAAGGAGAAACTCCTTGAGGACGATTATATTATACTTGATGATGATTTATGCAGGGATCTTAATGAATGTGCTGATTCCGACCCTGCCGCTATAAATAAGTTGCTTGCAAAGCACTCCTTGAAGAACAAGTTTACTCCCGGTCCTACTTTTGCCACGTCTCCTATATGCATCACTGATCCTGATTATGATTTATCTGTTGACCTTTCACTTATATCCACAGTTGAAGCTGGTCCCTTTTATTGCAGATAAAATGATGATCCTATCGAGCACCTGACCAAACTCATTGAGTTGGGTAGCTTGTTTACCCCTGATGAAAGGATCCTGAACTTTTATGTGACCAAGCTTCTTCCTTTTTTTCTTTGAAAGGAGCTGTTAGAGCATGGTATGATGCACTACCATGTTGTTCCATTCAAAGTCCTCAAGATATGGCTATATCTTTCATTGATAAGTATTTTCCTGCGCATATGCAACATGCTGCTTTACAAAGAATTTATAACTTTAAACAGTTGCATGATGAGCATCTCCCTAAAGATTGGGGGAGGTTTTGCAGTTTGCTCAAGGCTAGACCGGGACATGAGATCCCTAAGAATTAATTACTTGATATATTTTATGTTGGTCTAACCGATGAATCTAGATCCTATCTAGATAGTTGTGTTGGTTGTGTTTTCAGGGAAAGAACACCGGACGATGCAGAAGAATTAATGGGCAAGATTGCCAAGAACCACGACGATTGGTCCGTCCCTGAACCACCTCCACCACTAAAGAAGAGGGGCATGCTTGTCCTAAGCCCCGAAGATATGCAAGAAGCAAAGAATTCTATAAAAGAGAAAGGTATTAAAGCTAAAGATGTGAAGAATCTACCTCCACTTGAAAAGTTGTGTGAGCCTACCACTCACCCACCTATGGTAGAGGTACACTCTCTTTTAGATTTCAATACAAGTGACATCCCTAAAGGTAAGTCTCTGACCAATGTTTAGATGAGCTTGATAATTTTATTATGAAGCAAAGTCACTTCAATGAGAAGATACAAGGTCGGTTGCATGATAATACTCTTGCTATCAAAAGTTTGCTTGATGTTCTAGGAAGAACAGTTAATGATGTTAAATGTCTTGTGAAGCATTTTCATATGGTTCAAACTCAGCTTGAACAAATTTCTAATGTGCAAAAAGATTTGCTTGCTAACAATGCCAAACAAGACAATTTACAGGCCTATGGTATAAAGACCCGGGGTGGAACACACACCCAGGACCCTCTCTATCCAGAGGGGCATCCGAAGAGGATCGAGAAAGATTCTCAAGTGCAGGAAGAAGAGATTGTTAGCTCTCCAAAGAAGAAGAAAAAGAAAAAGAAACACAAGGAAGCTGACAATTCCAATGATCCTATAGAAGAAGAAGAACATGATGTTGATCCAAACAACATAGCTACCTCTGATGCTGAGACTGAAGACGGTGCTGAACCTGAAAAAGATGTTGAAAAGAATGATCCACCTGAGGTTCGAGAAGAAGAATCACCTGATAAGCGCAAGAAGTACACTAGAGAAGACTTCATCGCAAGAAGACATGCGTAGGAACGAGAACCATGGGTACAGAAATCCATGCCCTTTCTAGGTAAGTCTGCCAAAACCAAAGAAGAAGAGCACTACAACAAGTTCTGTGAGTGGATGAAACCTCTTTTTCTTCAGATTCCATTGACTGATGCTATTAAGTTACCTCCTTACTCCAAATATATGAAAGATATTGTTACTAATAAAAGAAAAGTTCCTAATGAGGCAATATCTACTATGCTTGCTAACTACTCTTTCAGTGGCAAGATTCCTGAGAAGCTCGGTGATCCAGGTATACCCACCATTCCTTGCTCCATAAAGAATAATTATGTTAGAACTGCTTTATGTGATCTTGGTGCAGGAGTGAGTGTTATGCCCTTTTCTCTCTACAAAAGGCTTTGTTTAGAGAAACTAATTCCTACAAATATCTCCCTTCAGATGGCTGACAAGTCAACGGCCGTCCCGATCGGTATTTGTGAGGATGTTCCTGTTGAAGTTGCCAATTGCTTAATACTTACTGATTTTGTTGTGCTTGACATGCCCGCGGATGGGAGCATGTACATTATTCTTGGTAGACCTTTTATTAACACCGCGGGTGCAATTATTGATTGCAATAAAGGGAAGGTTACCTTCAAGGTAATGACAAAGAACACACGGTGTATTTTCTAAAGAAGATCGACAAAAGGCACGGCCTTAATTCCATTGAGAATATCGAGACCGTGAAGATTAGAGAATGGGATTGTCCACTACATGTATGCCACAAATACAAAACAATTATGGTGGGGACAATGTCCATCAAAGTGAGAATGCAATGATCACTTCATAAGAGGCGAGACTTTCTGCTCTATATATCACCGTTTTGTTGGTAAGACTTGATCAACCTTGCTAACTAGCATGTTTTATATAGGTAAAAAGTTGGGCTTGTTATGTTTTCATTTCCTTTAGCTTTTATTCTCCTTGTTGTACCTAAGTTTTTGTGTTTAAAGCTTCACTTGTTCTAACTTTTGCCCCAAGTTCACGAAAGTTGTTGTAGCTTTTTGAACTTTGAAAAATTCTCCACAGTGAAGTTGTCCGGAAAATTCTAGAAAATTTAAAATAAAAGTTTCCAGGTAAAAATCCATCGGGGGGGCACCTGAGGCTGACCAGGGGGGGTCCACCCCTGGCCCAGGAGGACAGCCCCTGGTCGCGCCACACACCCTCCTGGGGCCCACAAGCAACCCCTGTTGGCATCTCTTCTTCCACTCTCTCTCTCTCTCTTTCTCCCCAAAAACTCGTGTTCTTTCTCTGTTTTCGTGTTCTTGCTGTTCTTGAGCACGAAACTTCGATCTCCCTCTACAACCACTCGTTTGAGCTGAAATTTGGAACAAATACTCCTTGGTATGTGACTCCCTCACCCATCCAATTAGTTTTCTTGTTGGTGGCTTCATTAGTGAGTATTTAGTAGTTCTTGGTGCTATTTAGTTGAGCTTAAATGTATGTGTAGAAAATTATTTTCCAAGTTTTGTTGCTAGTTTGAGCCTTGGTAAAGTAAGTAGAATATTTTGCCCAAACTAGTTTTGCTTAAACCTCCGTTTTTGTGATTTGTCAAAAATTTCAGAAATGGATAGGCTAGGAAGATGGCTTGGGAAGAAGAAACCCGAACGCTCTAGCCGTGTTACGCGGTCCACAGCTTCACCCTCGGCTACGAGGGTGAGCTACAACGAAGAAATCGTACCCTTGGAGCTGTTGGACGCATCACCCGCAAAGGCCATGGCATTTTCATGCAGAGATTTCATGGCGGATGCCGGCATACAGGAGGAGTTCGACACCATGTGTGCCACAGTAGGTTTGACACGGCTTGTGACGAGCCGTGTGCCACAGTATGAGACGCTCATTGCTATATTTATTAACAGTTTTAGATTCTATCTTGAAAGTGATGTTGTTGTGTTTCAGATTTATGAAAGGTTACTAACCATGCCTATGAGTACCTTTTGTGAAGCTTTAGGTTTGCCCGACAGAGGAGAGAAGAGGAGGAAAAATTCTCAAACTGCTGCACTCAAGACCCTTCTCGACTCGTTTTGCAACACTGAAGTGAGGGACAGTAACCGTCAGAAGATCTCCAATATTTTGTTCCCTCAGCTCAGGTATTTCGCGTATTATATTGCTAGAGGGGTGTTGGCTCGAGACATCACGAGCAACACTTCTTCGCCTGATACTGCTATCATGGCGAACGCCCTCTCAGGGAATAACGAGTATCATGTGGGAACGCTGATTGCTAGATGCCTTGCTACTAATAGCAACAAGGGGGATCCCTTTGGTGGCGTCTATGCCACACTTCTTTTGCAGTTTCTCTAAGGAGAACCGCACCCAGATGATACAGTTTTTCCTTTTGTTAGTCTTGATTTGGTTGCCATGAAGAGGCACTTCTTTGTTACCAGGGCCTCTGACCGATATGCACTTGATTATATTTTGCGGTTTGAGGGCGGTGTGGAACGCATCATCCGTCTACCTGCACCACTTGTGTTTGATTTTTCTCGCAGGAACGGGTACCGCTTTTAAGATACCCAGTTTGACGAGATCATGGGCAGATATCAGTTTCACGACCCCACGGAGGGGGTCGTGCCAGATGAGGAACACCTGGTGTATCCACCCGTCCAGGAGGAGACCGTCGACCCATGGGACAGAGGGTCTTCCTCTGGTTGGGAGGCGGGACCTTCCTCTTCTACGTGGGAGGACCCCAGGTCTTCAGTGTACGCACCCGAACGCGCCTACGACCCATGGACATACCAGTAATGCCCCGGAGTAGGAGGCTCCTCGGGACCGCAGTAGACGAGCCCAACTTAGGCCAAAAGCCTAAGCTTGGGGGAGTACATACTCTCCTCCCATTCGATTGTATCTTCCATTTTGTTCGCTTTGATCTTTTTGAAGTCCTTTCTTGTTCTTCTTTATTCTCTTTTAATTTTCAAAAACAACCAAAAGATTTCTCTTTTCTTTTGCTTTCGTTAACCCTTTGAAAAACCCAAAAAGATTTTCCTTTTCTCTCTTTACTTTACTTTGTTTTCAGAGTTCATCTCGAGTCTGTGATGATTATATTTTCCTACGTTCGATTGTGCAAGTGACAAGGCAGTAATGACGAAGATCGACGGAAGGGATGCAACAAGGAAAGCCAGTATGAACTCTTTTTGTTTCTACTTTTGTACATATGCGTGTACTTATGATTAGAGACCAGCTTGTAGCGACATAGTGCTATGTTTACAATGCTTTGCCAGTGGTTCATGCTTTCTTTGTGGTCAGTCTAAAATAGCTAGAGTTCATAATGTGTTGCTTGAAATGATTGACATGCATTGAATTTTTCATGGTTTGGCATATTGTCGGGGGATTGGTACCCGGGCAGGCTAACCCAAGCGGAAGCAAGCTTTCAAGACAAGGATGGGCCGATTGGGCTGCAGCTGGGCCGAGCTAGGCAGAGGTACGGCCGATTGCTCTAAGGCAATCGACCATACCAAGTGCCGGCAGTCGGCCCAGGCGCAATCGGCCCACCCTTTTGTTCATTGGAGACGATCGTCCGATTGGCCTGCTGCTGGACCGAGGTCGTTTCCTAGAAGGCCGATTGCCCAGAGCAATCGACCTTACCCAGGAACCACCAGTCGGTCCAGGCGCAATCGGAGCTACCTGACACCCAGTCGGGGGTATGATTACGAGGTCATAAATGCCATATCCCGAGATATCTGGGTGGCAGGAAGGCCAAGTCACATCGAGGATTTCCGGGAGATACGATGTCGACCTCTCCGCCGATTCCGCGGACAGGCCGACAAGACCGTACCTCATAGCTCCACTGTTCATCACTAGACCCTACAAGGTAGCAGCATGGGACGTCGCTCATAGGCTCCGGATCACCCGGATAGGAGCAGTCGGTGGGCCCAGGCCGATTAGAGGATGACAGCTGGGCCCTTTAGGCATTGAAGTTACCATAGTACCCTGGACTCACACTATAAGAGCCAGGGTACCCCTCCTGTGCGAGGGACGAGGCCACACCTGAGATCTCATTAACTCTTTCTCCCTTCAGTTCATTTACTGCCCGTAGTCACTCCTCAGGGAAGCAGGAGAAGACCTTGCCCACGGCGGCGGTTTACTCCTTCCCCTGAGAAGATAGTAGAGCAGTTATTGTAGTTCCCTCATTGATATATAAGAGCAAGCAGGAGTAGGGGTGTTATCTCTCCGGAGAGCCCCGAACCTGGGTACATCGTGGTGTCTTCACCGAGCTTATGCCCAACCCGATTCCGGCACCATCGACATTCTCTCCCTCGTGTCTTCCCCTCACTTTAGCCATCCCCATGGCATCTGCCGTCACATATCGACGACACATATTGAAGTGGTATTTCCCTTCGGAGAATTCTTGGATTGACTTGGCACATGTTCACACATGTTTATGACTGATATGTCTATCATGCCTTGATGACCTTTTTATTTCAGAATAGTTATATCACTTTCATGCCCGATTCAATGTTACTTTGTCGCTCTGCATGATTATGACAATTATTGCTCTCTAGTTGGTCGCTTCCCAGTCTTTTGCTATCCTTCACTCGCACTAAGCGCAATTCGTCTTGTGTATCCAAACTCCTTTTCAAACCATTATTCCACTTGAGTCCACCATACCTACCTATATGTGGTATTTACCGGCCACTCCTAACTTAGACTTTATTGTGCCATCTCGAAATTTATTCAAAAGCTTACCTTTTGCAACCGTACAAGCTCATGGTGCGGTAAGGGAAAATCATTATCTACAATGCCAAAAATATTTTGACGGAAGTTTTAACTAGTCAATAAAAAAATAAGAGTTACACCTCCCCCATGCTTGATGATGGAATGAAATGGACCAAATGTTGGTTATGATAGATGGAACGATACCCTCCTTCCATACTTGAGGAAAAATAAAAGGTTTCGTAGACCATCAAAGGATTTATGGATAAGGGAACATGTGTAAGAAGGCATTAATATGGTTGGCATGGGAGATATTGAGAGATCTTTACCGTTCACCGTTGACTGGAAAGTTGCACTTCTCAAAAGAGTTTTATCTCTGTTTTCAAAACCAAGAGCTCTGGCACATGTTTAGTCTTTGCTTCCTTTCACGGGTTTTCAATCTTTCCATCAAAAATCTACGGTTCGAGAGTCTCACCTTCTTTCTTCAAAGCAACAACTTTTGAGAGCATAATTGTCATGCTTAGTGTAACATGCATTGTCCCAAAGTACTACATTGTCTTCTGCATGCTTGTTATATTGCTAGTCTGAAATTCTTAGTTCTAATCCCCTTTAAAACTCCGGAGGAGTTTCTGCATTTAATTTTTGCTTCACTCATGGAGGCTAGCGAGATACCACTCTAGTATGTTCATGCTATGTGCATTGTGATCTTGAATTGATTTTCAGCAGCATATTATTTACTTTTGTTTGTTTGTGACTGATCACATGAAAGAAGGATTGCTTCGTGCATTGTCTTTGTAGCATGGTGTCAAAACTTGCTAAACTCTTTCGTAGTACATGCTTATATACATCTAATGAAGCAAAAGAGTTGGTCAAAGTTTTCTTTGTCGCGCCCAGTTCATTGAACTGAATTGCTTGAGGAAAAGCAATAGCTAAGCTTGGGGGAGTTGATACGTCTCAAACGTATCTACTTTTCCAAACACTTTTGCTATTGTTTTGGCTTCATTCTTGCATGATTTGGACGAAACTAACCCGGACTGACGCTGTTTTCAGCAGAGCTGCCAGTGCTGTTTTATATTGTGCAGGTTTCTGGATATTTAGGTACGCCGGAAAAATCCACAAAAATCAAATAAAAAATCTGCGTTCCCGAAGCTTCGACGATGCCAAAGGGGGCCACAGAGCAGCCAGGGGGCACCCAGAAGGGTGTGTGGCGCGGCCCAGCCCCTGGTCGCGCCACCTGCCCTCATGGGTGGGTCCCACACACCCTGGTGCCCTACCTTGGCCCTATTTATTTCCTCGGCGAGGAAACTCTAGAAAAGAAGTCGCTTTTCCGATCTACGTCGCGGCGCCGCCGTCACCCTCTGTTCTTCTCCGGAGAGCTAATCTGGAGGCTGCTTTGGCCTTCGGTGAGGGGAAATCATCGCCATCGTCATCATCGTCGCCTCTCCATCACCCCTCCAAGACTTCTCCTCTCATGTGTGAGTAATTCCCTGCTGTAGGCAAAGGGGGTGGTAGGGATCGGATGAGTTAGATCATGTAATAGTTTATCAGATTGTTGGGGGCATGTTGCCTATCATCTACTTGGTGTTTATCATCTCTGTTACAACTTGTTGCTCGTAATGCTTGTCACTTTGGGCCCGAGTGCCATGATTTCAGATCTGATCACCCTTTGTTTTCTTGAGTTTGTTGGTGTTCTTGATCCTATCTATGAGTTGTATGCACCTATTATAGTCCGGAACCGGCAATCCCAATGGTGACAGCTTGGGACACCAAAGGGGATGGACTATAATTTGAGGATTCCGTGTATTCATGAAGTGTTAATGCTTTGTTTCGGTGCTCTTTGACAGGAGTACCTTAATCTCCCTAAATTCCTTTTGGCCCCGTTCATAGCGGGAGAGTAGGACAAAAGATGTTGTGCAAAGTTCTTATTGCAAGCATGTACAACTACCTTGGGATACATGCCTGATGTTTGATATTTACCTAGATGATCATTACTTTTCTGTGAGCCTTGCCCGTGTTAGAATCTATTACATGTTTGATCTCATCCAAGCAGCGCCCAACCATCCATCTCCCTAGCCTACAGTGTTTCAATCCTGCTTGTTACTAGTTGTTTACTTTTGTTGTTTTACTTTTGCTGTTTCATCACCACTATTATCATCACCACTACCACTTCCATACTACCGTTGCTACTAATACCTTTGTGCAAGCAAGTGTTTATTTCAGGTGCGGTTGAATTGACAACTCAATTCTCAAAGCCTGTACGTATTATTTGGCTCCCCAAGTGTCGAATCAATAAATTGGGTTATCTTGCCCGCGAAGACTATCTCGATCCCCTACAGTTGAGGGTTATCACACACTCCATTTGGAATGAGATCCGCCTAGCCAGCATTCAGACTCGACGTAGTTTCCCTCATGCTCCCTTCCCCATGGCTTTCATTCAGTCTCGTGCGTCGTGCCCCATTGAGCTCACTCATCGTCACACGATGTGGACCATCCCATCATACATGTATGATGACGCCCCTGCTCCCACGTCCCCGCTGTTCCGGAGTCTGCTACTGTTGGTGGAACACTTTGGCGTCACACCTCTGAGCAGGCGCCCATGCGGAGGATTGCTCACTTCTTGGGAAAGGCCCAATCTTCCATGATGCGGGCTATCACCTTCAACTACACCTTGTGACCTTTGGTACTATGCATGGTGTCGTCCTATGTGTCTTGGCTTAAAATGTATTTGGTTTGTGTTTCTATGGTCATATTTGGTTATCTTGTGCTTGCAATTCACACGTTCATCTTCATAATCATATATTGCTAGCTTCAATGATATGACCTATGGTTAAGTAATATCATGTGATGGGACTACTCTCAATTTGTGCATCTTGCTTAAAGTCAAGAATCTTATATGCACGCATTGAGGGGGAGTTCATAACAAAAATTGCTCCCACTAAAGCTAAAACTTGTATATATTTGGGAGCTATATGTATGTTGTCATCAACTACCAAAAGGGGGAAGATTGAGAATGAAATCATGCCCTTAATCAAATTTTGATGTTGATGACAATATACATATGGGGGACTAATAATGTTTGTCAAGTATATCTCAGGTATTAGTCCTCGGTTCATTGTGATGGTGGATCATGGATCATTGACATTATCAATAGCTCATGATATGGAACCAATGGAGTTGAAACGTAAGATTTTTCGGTTATTCTTGAGTATAGGGATCCCGCACTATTAAGAGGGGATTAGTGGGATTATTGCTTCAGTCTTGCTCAGACTATTAACAAATAAACCAAAACTCCATCTCACTCACTCATTAACTAGTCTTCTATAACATGCACAGAACGGACGCCCGGTCACCGTCGGACATCCGGTACCTCGAGATCTCGGATGTCCGGTCACCGTCGGAATTAGGGTCCGAGAGTTCAGTGGGGTTTTGACAATTTATAACGGATATCTGGTCCCTGTTGGACGTCCGGTGGTCGGACGTCTGGTTGTTGTCGGCAATAGGGTCCGAGGGGTCAGTGGCTTGTCGCTCTACCTTATCGGAAATTCAAATCCTATCGGATATCCGTCATCATATGTCCGGTCGTCCTCGGACGTCCGGTACTAATACGTCCCAAACGGATCTATAGTTTCTTCTTGCTCCATGCATGTTTTGTATGATATTGCTATGATCTCGATACACTTTCATACACTTTTGATTATATTTGGACTAACTTATTAACTCAGTGCACCACAGTGCCAGTTCCTGTTTTCTGCTATTTTTTTATTCCAGGTTTCCCCCATATTAAAAGTGCTCCAAAAATTCGGAAAATCAGATAAAAACAGCGCAACGGAACCTTCCAAAGCCCCGAAGGAGGGCCAGAGGGGCCCCACCTAGTCCCTAGGCGGCCAGGTGGCGCGGCCTAGGGTGGGGCCGCGCCGGGTGGCTGTCTGGACACCTGGTGGACCCCCTGGCTGCCCCCCTTGGCCTATTTATTCCCCGTGACACGAAACCGCCGAAGAGAGAACCCTTTTTGCGATCTCGCCTCTGTTCCTCCGCCGCCGCACTTCCAAGATCGGGAGCGCCAGCAGACTTCTTCCCGGCACCCTACCGGAGGGAGGATCGACCTCCGGGAGCTTCCCCTCCACCATGGACGCTTCTCGGATGTGCCGTGAGTAGTTTCCTTTAGACCATGGGTCCGTGATCAGTAGCTATGTGATGTTCTCCTCCCCTCTTTGTTCTTCATGGTTTAGACCTCGTGAGCTTCCCTACATGATCGAGGCACATATGTAATCTTTCTGCTGTTGCTATGCTGAGTTTGATGGAATCTGATGGATTATGAGATTATGTTCAGATTGTGATAGAGTAATATATTTGGTTCTTATCTTTTATATTTTTGTTCCTAAGTAATTCTTGCATGTTCTCCGTTGCTGTTTATTGCTTTGGCCAAGTAGTAGGTAGTAACTTCAAGAGGGAACGTTATGCTCGATTGTGGGTTCATGCCCCCCGATGACACGCTTGAGCGACAAAAACATGAGTCTAGGGGATGTGTTGTTTCCACAAGGGGGAAAACAACGGTGCTTGTAACCGCGGCTGCAAGGATTGTTTACTTTACGCAAAGTGCTTTTTAATGCAGTTGTCTGTTGCTTTGGGTTTACACTTTGGGTGGGGCTCGCAACTTAATACCAGCGAGATGTTCTAGATAGATATCTCAAGGTGGATGATTAGTAGTAGATGCAGTTGGATTTCAGTCTACTTATTTTAGCGTACTGCCCATGCTTTTGAGCCTCTTCCTTTCTTTGTAGCATAGTTAGCATTGCGGTGCGTTTATAATACTATCAATTGCCCAGCTGTAATTTGTTTACCTCGCATAGCAGTTTTATCGTATTTTGGGAGAGAGACATCACTAGTGAACATCATGGGACCCCGGTCCATATTCTCATTACTGTTTACACACTCAATTACTTTCTTGCTTTTACTTTCTAGTTGCTATCATTATCATTATTATCTGTTGTATTGATCATTTGTAAACAACAAGACCAGAGAGATTGACAACCTCTCTGAACTTCGTTGGGAGCAAAGTTACTTGTGTTGTGTGCAGGTCCAGGTCAAGGAAGCAACCCACGGTGCCATTGTTTCCTTGCCACCTACTTATCATTATCGGAGTCCTACTGGTCAATAATCTCAACCTTGGCATCTTCACCAAGGGAAACTTGCCGCTACGCTGCATATCATCTTCCACTTGGGGTAACCAACGAAGGGCGAGAAGCAATTATCATCTCTCGCGTATCAAGCAAATTTCTGGCGCCGTTGCCGGGGACTCTGAGTGCTAATATAGGGGAGTTGCCCACTACCTTTTACCTATTCTTTTTAGTCTTGTTAGTTTACATTTCAGTTTTTATCTTTGTGTCTTATATCAAAAATCACAAAAAATTATTTATCTTGCTGTTAGTAGTCCTCCTTGTTTAAATGAACATGTTAGGACTTGGTGCTTTGCGGGAATTGGAAGTTCTCGATTTCCGTCAAAGGGATGGAGAAAATATGAAGAAGGCATTGGACAGAATTTCTGAAGCACGTAAAAGAATTATGCCTTGGATACCTATAAAAATTGTGCTTAGGAATTTTTACCATGGTCTTTTTAAGTGGTGTAAACACTCTCTTGATATTATAGCTGAAGGAGAATTTTTAGAGTGTGATGAAGCTAGAGCTCTTGATATTTTGCATGGTCTATCTAGTTATTTTGTTTATGATCGTAGTGTTGATACTGTTGTAGATAGACTTGCCACTATTGAAAAGAGGATGGATGCTCTAGACTTGAGGAAGGTAGAGAAACTTAAGTCCAACAAGAAAGAAATGTTAGAGATATATGATGATTGGGAGCCCTTTATTAGGATTAGCATCTCTAACCAAGACTTCCTTGCTTTTTGTGATATTGGATCCATGGTTTCTACTATGGCAAAAATAGTTTATCATTCTTTGAAACTAGATATGGATAAATTGTCATCTTATCATGAACATGCTAATGGAGATATTTCAGAGGTTAAAGGAAAGGTAAAAGAAGTCCAAGTTGCATTCCTCCATAGGGTTGCACCGATGGATTTCTTCATCATGGAGCCAAACCAAAGCAACATCGTACTTCGGAGGGACTTCCTCCGAGCTATGAAAGGATTCGTTGTTATTGGTAACGGGCACATACGCTTACGCGGTAAGACGAAAGGTAAGTACCTCTTTCCTAAGAAGAAGAAGAATGAGCTTATTGAAAATCAATTTGAAGGTTTTTATGACTCCGATGATCTTCGAGACCTTTGATTCTTCTTTTGCATTATGCCTAGCTTAAACGCGTAAAACAAACGCTTGTTGGGAGGCAAACCAAGATGTTTTTACTTCTGTTCTTAGTGGTCTTGATGATTGTTACTACTGTAGCAACATCATTGTATCTTTATTTTCAAGCTTTGTGCCAAGTTATAGCCTCTTATGATAAGGGAAGCAAAAGTTGTGACATGATGTCCAGAAAACAGATTCTGTCTTCTTGACGTAAAAAATTGGAACAAATCACCAGTTAATCTTTTTTAGATGAAATTTTTGCACGGCATGCTCTATACAATTGTGAAACTTTCGTATGTTCTGAGTTTTTTTATTTGAGTTGCATAAGTGCCCCGAAAAAATTCTCTACTACCTGATGTTCTGTTTTTCACAGATTCTGCCATGTTTTTCCTCTCCTTACTTTTGCAAACCTTGAGCTTGCTTTTTATTTGCAAAAACCTTTTGGCAATATTGAGAAACTGTAGCTCTTCAAGAATATCTTTATATCCAGTGGGGAAAAATAATTTATTAAGCGTACTAACCTCTCTAATCAGCTTATGATGAGTTATGTATTAAGGGAGTTTTCAAGTGTGCGAGGGAATATGATGAAAGAAGATCCGGGAGTGTCAAGCGTTCAAGCTTGGGGATGCCCCCATGCATCCCCAATAAAAATTCAAGTAGACCCGAGCGTCTAAGCTTGGGGATGCCCCCGTGCATCCCCTTCTCCATCAACAATCATCAGTTCGTCCTTCGTCTCACTATATTTTTATCACTTCATGCGTTATGTGCTATGCTTGGAGCGTCTTGCTCTCAGGTTTTATTTTTAGTTTTCTTTAGCTTTTCTTGTTGTTCATAAAAATTTAGACCGCAGCTTACTTCGTGTGGGAGAGAAACACGCTCCACTCCAATCTAGAACACATCATAGGATTTTTCATGCTTATCTTTTTACTGTTGTGTGTTCTTTATCTTTTCGTAGCTACTGCCATGTTTAGTTTTAGTCTTAGTTTGTCTTTACCAAGAGCCTTGGATTTTGTTTAGTTTTTTGCTGGAAATCTCTTTAGTTTTCATGTTTATCTTGTTGAGAGAGTTGGTTGTTGCACTGAGTTGTCTCTTGTCTTGAGAGTAGGTAATTGAGGTTGCTATTTAATTTTAGTAGTAACTTGCAATAGTTTTGAGGTATTGATGTGCGTAATGTTTGAACTTTTTGTGTCAAGAGCTCTAGCCTATTAGTGATAGGTGTCGTATTTTGGGCAATCCGCGTTTATTTTCAAAACCTACAAAACTAGTTGAGAACTCTAGCTACTAGATGGATCACTAATCTTTGGAGGGATCGGATATTAGAGTACACTCACGTACCATGAGTCGAGGATGCGCAAGGATAACCAAACCCTCATACACTCCTCCTCGGGGTACTTGTCTCTTTGTGAACCTCCTTATTAGATTGAGAGTTACCGATAATAAGTGCATGAGTTCTTCAGACTAATGTAAGTATTGAAAGTTGACACTTCCACCTCCTCATATTTGCTAGCCTCTCCCGTGCCGTGCATTGCCCTCTTCTCACTCCGAGAGTTGGCGTCCACCTTCGCCGGTACATCCAAACCCTTGGCATGCTATGCTCTGTCATCATAAACCTCCTTATATCTTTCCTGAAAACAGACACCATGCGTACCTATCAAGGCATTTCCATAGCCTTTCCGAGATATATTTCCATGCAACATCCACCTCTTCATGACTTGATCTACATGTCATACATGTTCCTGCTACACTAGCAGAGGCATACGTTGCATACATCATGATAGCTACATCTTCTTTATGTTTTGAGTACCTTGTAAAGTGTGAAAGATCTTTTATACCCTCTTGTAAGTTAGAGTGTTGCCCTTAAGTGAGGAAAAGATCCCAAAGTGGACAAAACAAAAGATCCCAAAGAGGACAAATGAGAGTTAAATAGAAAGAGCCATTGAGGCCACCAAAAAATGCAAAAAAGGAGAAAAAGAGAAAAAGAGAGAAAGGGGCAACACTACTATCCTTTTGAAAGATCCACACTAGTACTCCCTCTTATCCTTGTACTCCATAGAGATGATCATTCATGCATATAGCTATGTGGGGACCTTCACACTATAGAACTTGGCTTGCATATTCCAAGGATGAGCCTCCTCAAAAGAGCTCTAGGTATTCATGAGCGAGCAAGTTGGATGCACCCCCACTAGTTCCATTGGCTTTTTAGCTCATATGTGCATCCGTTGCATGGAAATCCCTACTCCTCACATCATATCTATCATTTGGCCTTCTCGCCAATGATTCTCCTCATTGATGTGAGCCTTTCTCACCTTTTTGTCTTCCTCCACCATATTTCTCTCTTTGCCATCCTAAGTGTCAACTTTCGTGCTTACGCTCATCCATTGCATGAGTACTCAAAATATCAAAAAGGAGTGGATCAAATTGACTTGTACCTGGCTAGTGGTCTGGGGACGAGTCAAGATAAGATTCCAAAGAAGACCAAGTGTGAAACTTTAGTAGATTGAGTTCTCAACAAAAATACTTTTTCTCGTATTCCTTATCCCCCTTCTTGCACGCAAAGACCATTTGGAGACATTCGAGTCACGGACAGCGAGATCTCTTGCACCTAATGTTCTTTTGTTTCTTGTTTCAATGCTAATATAGACTCTTGCATGTTAAGACTTTAATAGAATCACATACCTTGATTGCTTTACTTTTCAAAGTTATTATATGGTTGCTAGCATGTCACCACGGAAATTATGCTTGTTATCATTTATCTACTCGAGGACGAGCAGGAATTAATCTTGGGGATGTTGATACGTCCCAAACGTATCTATGCTATCTTCTTGCTCAATGCATGTTTTGTGTGATATTGCTATGATCTAGATACACTTTCATACACTTTTGATCATATTTGGACTAACTTATTAACTCAGTGCACCCAGTGCCAGTTCCTGTTTTCTGCTATTTTTTTATTCCAGATTTCCCCCATATTAAAAGTGCTCCAAAAAATCGGAAAAATCGGATAAAAAAACAGCGCAACGGAACCTTCCAGAGCCCCGAAGGAGGGCCAGAGAGGCCCCACCTGGTGCCCAGGCGGCCAGGTGGCGAGGCCTAGGGTGGGGCCGCGTCGGGTGGCCGCCTGGACACCTGGTGCCCCCCCTGCCTGCCCCCCTTCGCCTATTTATTCCCCGTGACGCGAAACCTCCGAAGACAGAACCCGTTTTCGCGATCTCGCCTCTGTTCTTCCGCCACTACGCTTCCAAGATCGGGAGCGCCAGCAGACTTCTTCCCGGCACCCTGCCGGAGGGAGGATCGACCTCCGGGAGCTTCCCGTCCACCATGGACACTTCCCGAATGTGCCGTGAGTAGTTTCCTTTGGACCATGGGTCCGTGATCATTAGCCATGTGATGTTCTCCTCCCCTCTTTGTTCTTCATGGTTTAGACCTCGTGGGCTGCCCTACATGATCGAGGCACATATGTAATCTTTCTGTTGTTGCTATGCTGAGTTTGATGGGATCTTATTGATTATGAGATTATGTTCAGATTGTGATAGAGTAATATATTTGGTTCTTATCTTTTATATTTTTGTTCCTAAGTAATTCTTGCATGTTCTCCGTTGTTGTTTATTGTTTTGGCCAAGTAGTAGGTAGTAACTTCAAGAGGGAACGTTATGCTCGATTGTGGGTTCATGCCCCCCGATGACACGCTTGAGTGACAGAAACATGAGTATAAGGGATGTGTTGTTGCCACAAGGGGACAACGGTGCTTGTAACCGCGGTTGCAAGGATTGTTTACTTTACGCAAAGTTCTTTTTAATGCAGTTGTCTGTTTCTTTGGGTTTACACTTTGGGTGGGGCTCGCAACTTAATACCAACGAGATGTTCTGGATAGATATCTCAAGGTGGATGATTAGTAGTAGATGCAGTTGGATTTCGGTCTACTTATTTTGGCGTACTGCCCATGCTTTTGATCCTCTTCCTTTCTTTGTAGCATAGTTAGCATTGCGGTGCGTTTATAATCCTGTCAATTGCCCAGCTGTAATTTGTTTACCTCGCATAGCAGTTTTATCGTCTTTTGGGAGAGAGACACCACTAGTGAACATCACGGGACCCCGGTCCATATTCTCATTACTGTTTACACGCTCATTTACTTTCTTGCTTTTACTTTCTAGCTGCTATCATTATCATTATTATCTGTTGCGTTGATCCTTTGTAAACAACAAGACCGGAGAGATTGACAACCTCTCTGAACTTTGTTGGGAGCAAAGTTACTTGCGTTTTGTGCAGGTCCAGGTCAAGGAAGCAACCCACGGTGCCATTGTTTCCTTGCCATCTACTTATCATTATCGGAGTCCTACTGGTCGATACTCTCAACCTTGGTATCTTCACCAAGGGAAACTTGCCGCTACGCTGCATCTCACCTTCCACTTGGGGTAACCAACGAAGGGCGAGAAGCAATTATCATCTCTCGCGTATCAGGTACCTGGTCACTGTACTCTATTTCAACTATGTTCTTCTGCGCATGCTCAATGATTTCGGACGTCCGGTACATGTCGGACGTCCGACACTTATGCAGGAAGAATGCTCCAACGGCCATTTCAACCCTTGGACTATTTATACCCCCTCACCACCACTTGTGAGGGTTGACCACTTCATTTGCAAACACACACAAGAACACAAGTGCCCCCTCTCACTCTTTCCCTCACCAAATCTCAGATCCCGGAGAGATCCTTGAGAGTTCTTGTCAGAACTTTCACCCCGTGATAGATCCGGCCCTTCCCCATCTTTCAACCAAAGAAAATCGTGTTTTGAGAAAGTCTTGAGCTTTCCCCATTGATGTTGTTACTCTTGGAGGTTGGAGACTCCTAGGCGGGTAGGAGTTCTTCGGAGAGTAATTGACCATTGTGATTACCCCCGTTGAGTTTGTGACGGTTTGGTGACCACCTTTAAGGTCAACCGGTAGTGGTTTGGAATCGCCTTCGTGGTGATATCTCAAGGGGAATAGAGTGAGCCTTCGTGGCATTGGTGTGCCTTCGTGGTTTCACCCACTCTCTCCGAACGGTGAGTAGCTTCCCTCCAACGAAGTGAACATCGCGAGACATCGTTGTCTTCACGTCATTCGGTTATCCCTACTCTTTCCCCCTTTTACTTGTGCTACCTTGTTATTTATCCCTCACTTACTTTAGTATATTGTGCTTGTTGTTTACTTTGTCATATTTAGGTCACCCTTGCCATTGTTAGGCACATCTTTATCTTCCGCATTATTGCCTAAAATTGCTAAGTGGTGTTAAAAATTGTAATATAACCTATTCACTCCACCTCTAGGTCTATCTCGATCCTTTCAGCTATCCTGCGCCAGCAACGTCCAGTTCAGCATTGCGACATGGTTGGATCGCGCCGGTGGCGCTGGAATTCACCGTCCTCGCAACGACCTGGAGTGCGAGGGGCGATGGCCCAAGACCCCCGAGCGCTTAGGTGTTTAGACCGACGGGGACCTCTCTGATGAGCCTAGGTAGGACTACGTCGTGTCGGATTTCCTTGGTCGGTCATGCCTGAATAAGGTGTACAAGACCCGGGGGTCCGAGCGTGTAGGATAACAGTAGTGCAGCCCCTGCAGGGATAAAATATATTCGAATAGCCGTGTCCACGGTAATAGGATGCTCGGTGTTGTATCCGTATCCGCAACTACAACTTGAACTATTATTGCTATATTATAAACTGTGGATATGGTTCCTGGGATTGCTTTCTCGCAGGGTTGTCGAGACAGGATCTCAGGACTTGATGTTATTACTGCTATATATATATATATCATTATTAATACAACCTAATAAACTGTTGTCTTTTCTCATGTACTGCTGCAAGATCGCTTGAAGATGCTAGTCTTCGATAGGCCTAGCTTCTCCCCCTTTACTCTGGCTTTCTGCAGTTCAGTCCACTATATAGCCTCCCCTTTCCATTTGATACCAAATGCATGAATGCTTAGTAGCCAGACGTAAGACTCGCGGGTATGCTAGATACTCACCCCTTCTTGCTTTTCTATCTTTGTCTTTCTATACACGGTTGCTGCAATCAGACGTTGGAGCCTTGGAGTCCAGGAGAAGAAGATCCCCGGTGCTGGCCACGTCGTCGAGACCCCTGATGGCCAAGAGTAGTTTGGAGGTTCCCAGGCAAGAGGCCTCGCCTTTTCGATCGTTGAGTAGTGTTTGTGCTAGCCTTCTTAAGGCAAACTTGTATTTTTTTTGTCTGTACTCAGATACTATTGCTTCCGCTAACTTTGTGTATCTCAAGCTGTTGTATTCGAGCCCCCGTGGCCCGTGGCTTGTAATATAAAGCTTGTATTATTTTATTTATAGAGTGGTGTTGTGATTACCTTATCGTGGGCCCCTACCCTGACGGGGGCTCCACACTACACTTGACCCAACACCCAGTCTCCAAATATCCACTTATCTTTTTGCCATCAAACCACAAGCTCCTATGCGGCAGCGGCTGTTGCTTCCTCCAACTCAACCGGTCTTCCCTCATTCCTTGCTGATTTTCCCTCGTTCGCGGTGACACGATGTTCCAGCTAGTTGCGCCACCATCAAGTGAGGCATCACAAGTTCTTTGTGTTTCCATATCTATGATGTGTGTGTTCAATTATGATGTTTGCTAGGGATGTTAGTGTGTTTAGTTCGATATTGTTGCAAACTTGCAAGCTATCAATGTTAACTTCTAGTATCTGATTGCTCATCACTTTATTAACTACCTAGCTACCCGAATTAATTCTATGGTCGTCAGAAAGAGGTTTATACTTATTAACGGGGATCCCGATGGCACCTGATTCTGAATAAGTACTTTTTGTTCCGCTATTGCTCCATGGACTATTGATGTTAGTCTACCTTAAAACTGTTTAGTCCTTTATTATTTAACTATACCCCTTATTCTTGTTGAAATCCTTTATTTTTTATATGGCCTTATTTTTCAAACGCTATATTAAATGTAGCACACTATTAGCATGCTATAACTTGTATAGCATATGAAGGAGATCGACATTTTTTCTCTTAGCATGCTAGATATAAATACGATGAGAATACGCAAGATAGATTAAACAAAATATAAAATAACCAGAAGCATCACTACACCTATAAAAGAGCGAGTGGGCAAATCCTTAACCTGCTTTATTACCGTTCGATCTTAATCTAAGCACTCACTAATAACCAACGATGTTGAGCGCCGCTATCGCGACTGCTAATCCCACCACGATCGAATGAGGCTAAAACAAACCAAAAAATGCTAGACTTACAGAAAATTAATACAGACCTTTACGGACTGCTTCTCTTCTAATCATAACTTCCCCCTGAATTAAAAAAGGTGGGGCCTTTGGCCCATTAATAGCCAATAAAAGACAGCCACCTTACTCTGTAAACCCCTTCACCCTGTAATTGCCTGTAGATGTAGCAAAGCTCAATCAAACCACTCGGAACGCCCCTGATTTCTCCGCCCGCCGCTCCTCGCCTCCGCCCCCGCAGCGCCGCCGCCGTCCTCGCCTCTACATCCAGCCCCGCAGCGCCGCCTCCCTCCTCGCCTCCGCCTCCAGCCCCGCCCCCTCCGAGCCTCCTCCTCTGCCAAAAAAAAAGTTCCAAGCCGACGGCATGTTCGTTCCATGCATGTCCGCACCGCTAGCGTCGTGCGCGCGGGATCCCTCCACCGCGCCGCCCAGGTCCGCGCCATCGTCATCACCCTCCACCGCGAAGCCCGGGTCCTCCTCCACGGGACCACCGCACCGCCCAGGCCTGCGCCCCCGGAGCCGGGAGGCACCCTCTACCACGGAGCCCACTTCCCGCGCCTTCGCCTTTCGTCCCCGTGCTGCCCGCCACGGTCCTCAGGTCAACCTCTCCTCCTGCTTGACACCTACCCAGCTCCCTAATCTCCCTGGAAGAGTCCGAGATTTGGATGGAGAGGTGGTGGCTAACTGTCAGCCGCAACGCTGGTTTGGTGCCCGACCGTGCAGCCGGCGGCCTGACGGGAGGAAATCATTATCATGGAGACGGCCTGGCAATGACCATTTGTTCATTGGTGTTGCCTTTGGGTTGCTTGCTGCATTGATTATCCTGGTGATTCCCAAGTCCCCACCTGTTTGCTCTGCATATTTTTATTGTTTTATGCAATGTCTACTAGCTAATTCCTTGTTCTTCTACCATTTCATTTTATTTTGCAGGTCCTGCAGTTTTTGACGTGCTTCTTGCTGATCATTTGCTGCTTTGGCTCATCAAGTTTGTGCTTTTCCTTTCCTTACTGACGCCTTGTTTCCTTTTCATGCTGAAAAGAGTTGGCTTATGAAAGGTTCTCTTGTGACCCACCTTAAGTAAAATTTATGTTTAACCTTGGCACATTTATGTGAAGAAAAACCCAAGTGGCCGTTGATTTCCATTCGAGTAGCAAAGTCAATCCTCAATCATCGGTAGAGAGCAAGCTGTACAGGGAGACAGGGAGCATGGAAATTGGGAAGAAGAGATCCCTGTGTTAGAGAGTGCTGGCTCGGTGTTTGAGATAGAGGGAGGACCTTTGCAGGGCGTTGGAAGGATGTGCTCGGTCTTTGCTCCAAATTTCAGGTAATGCTAACACATCTTGGTAGTCTTTCACAAATTTCCATAGGTTTACGATACTTCCATTCAATCACAAATATGTTTATGACATTAATTCAAAGTAGTGATGTAAAATACATATGTCCAGCTCCTTCCCAAGTGAAAGGACGTGGATGTCACCTAGAGGGGGGTGAATAGACGTTTAAAATAATTATGGTTTCGGCTTGAACAAATGCGGAATAAAACTTAACGTTTAATTTTCCAAGCAAGAAACCTAAATAAGCTAAGCTCAACTATGTGCACCAACAACTTATACTAAGCAAGATAAACAACTAAGTGATAGCAAGATATATAACAAGAGCACTAAGGCTATCACACAGTAGGTGCACAAGTAAATAGGTTGACTAGATGAACAACCTATGGGACAAGCAATGCACAATAATATGAGCAAGCACAAGATAAACAATGTAATAAGCTTGCTCAAAGTAAGGGTAGAGATAACCGCAAGTGGAGCCGATGGAGACAAGGATTTGTTACCGAAATTCCTTCTCTTGCGAGAAGTACGTCTCCGTTTGGAGAGGGTGAGAAGCACAATGCTCACACGAAGCCAACGAGGGCCACCCTATTTCTCCTCACGCTCTTACCAACGCAAGATGTCGTGATTCCACTATTAGGACACTTGAGGGCGGTCACCGAACCCGTACAAATGGCGGCCCTTGCGGGCGGTCACCGAACCCGTACAAATGCTCGGGGCTATCTCCACAACCGAATTGGAGGCTCCCGTAGCGTCCCGAAGCTTTCCACCACAATGATTGAGCTCCGCAACAACAAGCCTCTAGGGGCCAACGCACCCAAGAGGAACAAGCTCTATAATGCCAATGCACTCAAGAGAACACGATCTAGAGTGCCAATGCACTCACGAGTAACTATCTTCTCAACTTCACTTACTACAACGAATCCTCGGAGAGAACTCAAACCGATGCACCAAATGCAATGGCAAGAGCACACGAAGTGCTCAAGTCCCCAACTCTCAAATCCCACCAAAGCAACAAAATCTATGGAGGAATATGAGAGGAAAAACAAGGAGAACACTAAGAACTCCAAGATCTAGATCCACAAGGTTCCCCTCACTTAGAGAAGAGATGGCTTGGTGGAGAATGTGGATCTAGACCTCCTCTCTCTTTTCCCTCAAAAAGGAGCAAGAATCATGGGAGGGAAAGGGAGTAAGCAAGCTTAAAGAGGTCAATAATGGGGGGAAGAACTTGCACAAAACGGGTGAGGACAAAGGAAGAAGAAGGCCCCCTTTTATAGGTCCCCACGAATCCAACCGTTGGAAGCCCACCAACCACGGTACTACCACACAACGAGCTTGAGTTCGTATTCATTACAAGCTCAGTACCGTGCCCCACTACCGCCCTACCTAGTAGAAATATGGTAGTGGATGCGGTACTAACCACGGTAGTACCGCTGGAGCGGTACTACCTCAACTCCGGGCGGTACTACCTCACAGGAAAAAACAGCACGGACAAAACAAGCATAACTTTTCCATACGAACTCCGATTTTGAAGATCTTGGGCTTGTTTTAAAGCTATGGAAAAGCTCTAGATCCTCACATAGAGAACCACCCAAGATCAACAAAAATAAATGATGCAAATCATGGAAATGTTAGAATGCCAACAAGGTAGAAGGTGAAACCTTCACAAGATAAGAGCCGACAAAAACACCAACATCGAAAACACAAAAGTAGATGTATATGAAATCCGTTTTCGATGAAGAAGGGCTTGTAATAAATACGAACTCAAGCTCCAACACTCACAAAGAGAAAAACCAAACAAGAACCAATAAAGATGATGCCAAGGATGCAAAGGTTTGAGCTCTCCACGAACGATGCGGCCTAGCCTATAACTCGGTCTTCTAACTACCACCATGAGACCGGTAAACTAGAAACCTATAAAGGTCAAACCTTTGTCTTGCACATAATCCGCTTGAGCTTGATGATGATCATCATGTCCGCCTCAAGTTGGAACACCTTTCTTGGTTGCGCCGGCTCGATCAAGACTAGTAAATTGCTCCCCCATACTCCATTATGGGTGAGCCTCTTTTAGGCATATCTTCACAAAACCATTATCATCAAATGGTCGGCAAGCTCCAAGCATATGATATCTTCGTGATGCTCCTATTGACCTTGCACACATCAACTTGACCAATCTTTGGATAGCTCCATGAAGAACACCTTGGTCAACACATAATCTTAATCTTATAACCTTGAAGCCACCATATGATCTTCAAGCGTTGCCTATGGACAAACCTTAAAGTATAACTCAAGTAAACCATTAGTCCATAAAGATTGTCATCAATTACCAAAACCATACATAAGGGCACATGCCCTTTCACCAAGCGCCACACGTTGGAGGCTTGCGCTGCTCGGCATCCCCCGTCTAAACTCTCCGTCCGCGTCCTTCTGCGGGAGACACACCAGATACTTGCAGGTGCAAACAAGAGCAGCGCTCCCACAATTGTTTATCAGAGGTGTATATTTGGCGCTGTTCATCATCGACGACGACGAATGTGAGATCTGGTGCAGCTCCTGGCCAAGGCGGCAAGGCGGTCATTGCGTCCCAAAACACCCAAGTGTAGAAGCCTCATGGGCTGCCATGCCAAGTTGATGCCCACGACGGCCCCAGCTGCTCAGGCTGGTAAGTCTTATGCCTAGGTATCACTTCCATGTAGCATAACAGGTTATCTGAAGTAGTACTAAGTTTATTCATTTTGTACTCATGTGCTTTGTAGCAAAGTTCTCATTTAAAAGCCTGCTAATCTGCTATATCCTGCTAATGGCATTCTGCATCTTGACAGTGATTTGGATGAAGTAAAACTGAAAGAGAAGCTCGCTTGTTGCATGATTCATTTTTTGATAAAGGTGCTTATTACTCTAGCTAAATACTGAGTGTATTAAATTATTGTAAATGACGCATTTTTCATGCATTACAAGGACAAATAAATAATTTTTAAATGTTATTTTAAATATATAGTTATACTTCTAGGTCAATTAATGTAATGGAGCAAACCCTTTGTTCATTATATGTGCATGCGACATAGGCTGCTTAAATTTTAAGTGAATATAGTATCTAGGGATAAACAACTGGATGTAAATCTGAGGATTTATTCATCATCTCAACGTTTCAGTTATCTTTGCTTCTAAAAGGCATGGTACCGGCACCTCCTGATAAGTTTGGTGGGTGTATTTTACCCTGCTGTTCATTTTCAAAGAGAGTTTTTTCTTAACAAATGTTATGTCACAATTTCTCGGAAATCTTAGGCCTTTAGGGGAAGCTTAATTAATGAGAAGGTTGATGGTATAGCATTCATTCGAAGTTAGAATTTCCGGATCCCGAACAAGATGGTGGTTGTATGCTCAAAAGAGCAATACGTTTGGGGAGCATAAGGAGAATATAATATATTTTTACACCTTTAGAGAAAAGACATCTCCAAATATGTATAAGTATGGTATCCCTCAAGTCGACATGGTAAGTCTGACTTGGAAGTATAGTTATAGCGAGGTAAAAAAACCTGATTATGCATGTAGTGTAGCCTTCATTTTGAGTTTAGCCCGGAAAAAGAAAAGGTGGACTCTTTACAGTGAAATTGCTCTGTTCAAGGTGCTTACCTCTTGAATCTTATTTTCTTCTGAAAAATCTGATTATAAATATGTGTTCAAATATATAAAATTGCCAATACGTGTAAAATAGAGGTTTAAAGGAGTTTGGTTCTCCAAACTACCAAATTAGTACTATTTGGAGTCAGGAAATAGAAGATGATTTATCTCTATAAGGACTTGTATCTGTGCATAAATTAAAGATGATTTTAAAAAACTAATTGAAATCTAGGGCTATTTTTTTTTGATAATCATAATACCAGAAATAACATATAAGTACAAAATGGGATTGAGTACATTCCAAGTGTTTTTCATCAGATATAAGTATAAACAGAAATTAGTGTTGGCACAATACATGTGAGATGTGAGTAGCAGTTGTTTATCATTACCCAAGGAGTGCCTGCGCTTTAAGGATCAAAATGGCTTGTATTTCTAGCACACGTACTATTCACTATTAAAGTACATGAACTTATCCTTTTTGTGTAGCTCACATCAAAGCGTATTTCATCATGAAACTTTCCAGAAATATGGTATACACCTCAATGTTCATGCGTGTTTTTTTCAGAAATTTTTGAATCTCAAAAATATGTTTTTTTGAATTTTTCAAAAAGCAGAATCACTGGAGCTCGGAATCCAAAAATCCCCACTCCCTCAGTAAACCATAATATCAGTTTGTGATAATAATCAGACGCAAAGAACAATGTGGCATTAATAACCCAGTTTACATTACGAAAGGGCAAATATGTAACGCCCTGGTTGTCATGCAACAGTAATCACTTTTGGTTAATGCCAAGTTAACTTGATGGCATGTGATGATCACTCTTGATCATGATCTTGTTCAGATTCAACCGAAATAAAAATTCCCCGAGTAAAAATTCCAACACAATGTGGAAATTAAACTTTTAAAGATGATAAATCTGAAGGTCCATAACCTTGCAATCACTTGCTATTATAGAATTTAAATCAATATGTTAGCATTACTAAATTGTCCCGAGAAAATTAAATAAAACCGATGTATAAAAGTTGCAGGAAAATTTATGGAAAAATATTTATAAAATATCTAATAATCAATGGGTCATGCTAAAATAGGAAAAGGAATTTATTAAAATGTGTAGGTAATTTAAATAAATAATAACAATGCTAGACAACCCCATATAAGCCTTTTAAAATAAATAACCATATTCAAATGATTTTGTTTTTATCCCAAACTTTTTTTAGCAGTGTAATATAATGCAATACAAATATTGGTGCAAGTTTCACTGTTGAGTAAATTCAAATATTATCTAAACAAATTATAAAAATAAAGGAAAGGAATAATAAAACAGAAAATAACTGCAAATATAAAAAAGGGTAAAACCCGCCCAGGGCAACCCCCCCCCCAACCGGCCCAGCCCACCTCTACCTAGGGACCCTAGTCAACCGACTCGAGCCGACTCATCTCTCTCGCTCGATCCCTCCCGAACCCGATCCTCTCCCGATCCCCTCCTCCCGACCCCCTCCTCTACTCCTGGCGGCGCGGCCGCTGCCGGTTCCGGCGAGCCGTGCTCGCCCTGGCCGCCGGCCTGCAGTGCCCCGGAGCCCCCGATGATGCTGCTCCCCCTCCACTCCACCGGTTCGACGCTGGCCCCCTCCTGGCGCTGCCCCGACGAACCCTAACCCTGACTTGTGGCCGGCTCATGGCGCCGCCATGGACGCCTCCGCGGCCTCCAGCCCTTCTCCCTCGATGGCCACCGCCGCGCTCGCCTCTATGCCGCCGCCCCGGCGTGCTTGCCCGCGTGGCCTTCCCGTGCCGCGTCTGCTACCCCAGCTTCGGCCCCCCTCGGTGCCCCCGACCCCCGTGACGCGCCGCCGCGTCCACGGCTCCGACCGCCGCCCCAGCTCCCCGTGAGCTCCCCCTCCGTCTCCCCTCGTGCCGCCGTCGACCAGTAGTCGTGGGCCGCTGTCCCCGTGCTCGCTATGGTCACCATGGCTGGAGCCCACGCTAGCGCGCGCCCTGGCCACGCCCTTGGTCTCCCCCGCTCCCAGCCAGCCCTGGCCGCCCCTGCAGCACTGCCCAATAGTTGTTGTTGCTGCTGCCTCCAGCGGCTGCTAGCAGCTGCGACGCTGCTTCTTTGCTGAAGCTGCTGCCGACTGCTTGCTGTTGCTGCTTGCAAAACCTGCTGTTGAACCCTTTTGTTTAGTAACAAAACAGCAGGCACACGAATTTGAATGTTGATAAAATTTATATGTGCTGATAGTACACTCAACAAGCTTTAATTTGTTCCATTGGACCAACCCCATTCGATGTATAGATTAAATGCTATAAAATCATAAAATGCAGATTTTAACAAATGCTGGAAATTACATTAAGTGGCACTTTTCGAACAAACATTTGACCATGTAAGTGAACTCTAGTAAAAATTCCTTCCGTACCAGATTCGAGATCACATAAAATTGTTTAACTTTGATATAAGGCACTAATTCGCCGGATGAGCAGAACCCCAAAATGTAGGCTTCCAAAAGCTGCTAAGTGATGTTAAAAGACCGGATTCTCAGACTTAGTGAAATTTCAGTGAAATCCAAAAATTATCTATGACAAGTGGGACCCCTTGCACTGTTTATGTAAATAGATTATTTTATTAGAGCCCAGTCAATGACACCAGGGTCCCACCTGTTAGTTGATCAGTCAACCCCACTATTCCGGATAATTTTCAATTAAACAATAAAAGAAATCTAGAAATGATTATAAAATGGTTTAAACTTTAGAAAATCATATAAAATTAATCGTAGCTCAGATCAAAATACTTTCTACATGAAAGCTACTCAGATAAATACAATGCATACGAATACGCTACCCGTACCCCCACCACACCCCTCTAACATACCGAACACGAGACATTCCCCCTCCGGGTTGCACTGTCCGGTAATTTTTCGGTGCCGGTAAAACTTTTCGGATGAAATTGTTCTGAACATGAAAGTTGTTCAGAATGGAACAACGAACACGGATACACTATCCACATGTCCGTCAGATGTCTCTAACACTGCAGACATGGAACCTTCCCCCTCCGGATCATCGGCCCGGTAATCAACCGGTACTGATGAGTCATCCCCGGATAAATTCCCGCTCCGCCTAAAAATACTTAACACTGCGTTAGAGCCCCGTTGCTTTGTATCTGATATGTCTTGCATTTGTATTGCTACTATTGTTGTGTATTTATTGTTTCTTTCCCCTTTATTCTCCGATAGACCCCGACGCTGCCGCCGACTACACCGTTGCCGAGTACGACTACATCGTCGACGACCGTACCGCTACTACCGAGCTTCCAGGCAAGCAGAGCCATTTTCCTTCCCCAGATATCGCCTATCTTTCCGTACATTTCTTGCACTAGGCATTGTTACTGCTGCTGCTACGATTACAATCCTATTCAATTGCATAGCCTGTTTTTGTCGCCCCTTGATGTACCTTCCTTTATCCTATGTTGCCTACAAATATATATATATATTTCAGCAGTAAACCCTGCGCATTGTTAGCTAGGTTTAGAATAGCGGGCGGTGATCACTCTGGTGAGTGAACGCGGATTACAAAATATTATAACTGCAACAGGTACGGATCAATGCAGACGCCCTAGGGAACCTACAACGGCGAGACTCTGCCGAGTCGCTTCGAGTTTGACTTACGAGTGGACGGACTTGTATTTCACTCTCGTCAGCTCAGTAGCGTAGCATCACTGGGATGATACGAGGGTATTCCTCTTTAGTTCATTCTGCTGGTGTCTCGGCACCACCGGGGTGATACGAGAATATTCCTCTTTAGTTTATTCCGCTGATGTCTCTGTCGAACCTCTTCAAGTGTACCATCGAGGGTGATTCCTTCTGGTTTCACTTGATGGTAGGCACTTGAATCAACTGGTGTCCTTACAGGTAAGGAGTCGGGTGACCCAACGGTGCCCGCGCAGGGTATCTTAGCGGAACGACAGGTCAGGTGTATTCCACCGGTGTGCGGAGGGCCTAGTACTGTTCGTGGCCGAGAGGTATCCTGTTGTACGAAAGTCGAGTTCTTCAAAGAGCAAACGCGAGACAAGGTAAGGAGACGGTTCACCTTGTTGGTAACCGCACGAGTTGGTGGGAGGACAGGGCAGGCGCCGACGTTACTGGTGGTCCTGACTACTGTCGTTGTCCGCGACTCATCCGGAAAGGGGAAACGGTTGTCCCGACAGATAATAATAAAATGCTTAACGGTTCAGGTGGATGACTTGAGAGGCCGCAAAGGCTTGTACGCACTACCTTCACGTGGGATTACGGTGTGGGCCCTCCGCGTTGTGGTATCATTCGAAAGCTCTGAAAGACGTCCAGTTCAGCATTGTGGCAGGGACGGATCGCGCTGCGGCGCTGGAATTCACCCTCCTCACAACGACCCGGAGAGCGAGGGATGATAGGGGCATGACCCCCTTGCCCTTAGGGCTGTAGACCTGCGGGGACCTCTCTGATGAGCCGTAGGATGGGCCTCGGCGTGTCGGATAGCCTCGGTGGGGCATTCCCTAACAAGGCGTATGCCACCCTGGAGATCCGAGCGTGTAGGCTGAACATTAGTGCACCCCTGCAGGGAGTTTGATCTATTCGAATAGCCGTGTCCACGTAACAGGACACTTTATGCTGAAGCCAGAGCCTACTACTACAAACTACTACTATTAAACTGTTGGTTCCGGTTTCTTTTCCTCGTAGGGAGTCGAGGAGGGGATCTCGGAGGCATGTATAATTATTAATTGTTGTCTAATACAACTTACTATTATACAATGCTGCAGCAACTTCTGCTGCATTGTTATTACATTCATGCTTTTAAATTGTTGGTTGATCCTTACCTCATGCTTCAAGACTCGTCGGAAGATGCTAGTCTTCGATAGGCCTAGCTTTTTACCCTTATTCTGATTTCTACCTTGCAGTCCACTATATACAGCCTTCCCTTTCCATTTGATACAAATGCATAAATGCTTAGTAGCGGACGTAAGACTCGCGGGTATGCTAGATACTCATCTTTGCTTTATTTCCCCCTTTTTTTGTTTTGCCTGATCGGCCGCTGCAGTCGACGTTGGAGCCCAGGAGCAGGAGATCCCCGATGCCGACCACCGTAACATGAAGATCCCCGATGCCTTCTACGACGTCGAGTTCCCCTTTGACCAGGAGTAGTTTGGAGGTTCTCAGGCAGGAGGCATCGCCTTTTCGATCGTGTTGATTTTGTGCTAGCCTTCTTAAGGCAACCTTGTATTCCTTGTGTCTGTACTCAGATACTTTTGCTTCCGCTAACTTTGTGCTCTCGAGTTGTTGTATTCGAGCCCTCGTGACCCCTGGCTTGTATTAAACAACTTGTATTATTTTATTTGTAGAATTGTGTTGTGATATCTCACCGTGAGTCCCTGATCTCGATCATGTACCTTGCGTGTATGATTACTGTACATGGTCTGATTTTGGGGGCGTCACAAAATATTTCAGTATCATCAATATGTTCAGAAAAATATACCCATTTTGTGACAGTAAGAGAAATACACCTATGTTTTGACAATAGAGAAATACACTATTGTATTCTCTATCCTAACGCCCCCCTCCTTAAATGACCAGTGTTTCTTTTTCTTTTGATTGATAATTGCACAGCGAAGCACTTTTGAAGTAGGATGGAATGTCATTAGATTTTAAAAGACATGCCACGTCGGAAGTTATCTTCATCTATTGACAGCTTGACCCAAAGTTATGTTGGCCAAATATTGTGTAGAAGTTTTTGTATGCAATCCTTAAGCTATGGTAAAGTCCTTGTGCTTGATTGTATTTATCCAATTAATTGACCAGGACGAATGTGCATACCAGGAAATGATTACTCATCTTCCAATCTGCTCAATTCCTTCCCCTAAAAGGTAATTTTATGACATGTGTTCTTACTTATTATACAGTAAGATTTATGATTGAAATTGCATTGAGGATATTCAGCGAAACTAAAAATGTTTTCTCTTTTGTTACAATATATCATACCAATTCAATGAGGGTTGTCTGATAAGACAGTTTTTTGCATAGTATTCTTCTGGTATCCCGTGATTTCACTAAACGTGAGGTTGAGAGCATCCCTTTTGAGAGTATAAAAGGAACAAATAACATGAGTGTCCTAGATGGTAGGACGTATGTGGACATTTTTACTAATGAAATAATCTCAACTTCTGGTATTATTTCTTCTTATTTGGATGTCGCCTTTGAAGAAAGGGAGCTACTACATTGGAGGATTTTACTGAACATAGTGTTGTTTTCACACTACAACCAGCCACTGCACTTTTCTGTGAGTCCCATCATTTGTTGGATGATTATGTGCTATGACTTGCACCAATGTTCCAGAATCATGTGATAACTTGTATAGGAACTGATTAGTAGGGGTCTACGAATAAGATTTCTGAACTTTCATCTTTACATTCTAGAACACAAGATGGCAAATGCGGAGCAGGGAGCTGACAACCTGTGCAGGCAGTGAGGAGGCGACGGAAGAACAGACACCTACTTGACGTCACGGATCAGGGCGCCGAGGGCGCCGTTCAGGAAGGCGACCGTGTTGCCGGGTGGCGAGGTCGCCGTCCAGGAAGGTGACGGTGCTGACGTGCGGCAAGGGAGCCCTCGATGTCGGCATATGACGCGGCAAGACTAGGAATAATCACGGTTGAGGGTTGAGGGGATCCGATTGCAATCAGTTATTTTATTTTCATAGCCTTGCGTTGTATGGGAAATTATTTAGGGTGCGAAAATTCATTGAATGTTTTTTCAATGTGTACGAAGTCAATTGCAAATTTTGTGGATTCTGGACCACGAGAACTCTTTATTTTAATCTGTATCTTTTTACCAGTAATAGGAATTGGTATTTATCCAGATTTTGTTCTCTCCCTATCCGTTGTTAGTTTGTATCGACATACATTTCAAACTAGGTCAGTTTTACTATTTTTGCAATATTTGATGGCTCAGATATAAGAAAAAACTTGCAGCGTCGTGCAACACACTTGGGCTAAAATATCTTTAACTAGATAAATACCCGCGCATTGCCGCGGGAATTGTTGGCAAATTATGGAGGAAATAATTATATGAACATGAATATTTGGATTAATATTATGAGAAGGAAATTAAAATCATGTGAATTTTATTGTAATTTATTACTTTATTTTTACACAATATCTTTTGAAAAAGGATTAGCATAATTTGAATTTAAATTTCCTTGGAGCTGTCCGCGTCGACGTTTTCTTCAGTGAGGACAATTTGGACATCTGGTCTTTCTTTTTTGATATACTGGAAGATGTATTTGGCAGATCTAAATGGATGTTCTTAAATAATCTTTCTCGTGTTTTCTATATTATTCAACAATTTTTTAATGCATGATTAATTGAGCTGTAAATGTATATAAACTTTTGAATGTAATTATTTACATTTTTTATTCTTTTAATTCAATGTCAACATTAATATGGTACATGCATGCACGATTTAATTAATTGGAAAAATATTGCAAAACTATAGAACTATATCCATATTTAGCAGTACAAATTTGGAAATATATCAAGAAAAATTGAAGTGTAGAATAACATCCATATTGACCAGTACCATATAGTACAAATTTAGAAATCTATGAAGGAAAATGGAAGTATATAAATATATCCATATTGAGAAGTACAAATTTGGAAATATATGAAGAAAAAATTAAGTCCTTAATAGTCCTTTATTAATATGATTTTGCATGAAACAAAATGTTTAACGTACAAGAACACTTGTCGGTTACATAAACATTTCTCGGTTACAATAGAAGGTTATCAACATGGGTATGAAACCAATAAATTTCTTATTGTCGGTCGAAGCCACTGAAGGTGATTTTCGATTGGAGCGCAGTGGAGTTTTCCTGCAAACATTATGAAATGTACCATTGTTAAATTGAAGTGATAGATGCAGTTAAAGTTTGGAATTAAAACGCCTGCGATGGTTTTCAGTGGCAACATATGTGCCTGCAGCGGGATTAGGTAACGGTGGACGTCGTGTTTGTCCACGTCCACGTCCACGTCGAACTCCTCGTGTATGACTAACCCCATGCCCACCTGGATAGCGTGAAGAACTTTCTCCGCTATCCATGTCGGCAACGCTAATAAACCCAAGGAAAAATGAATGGATGAAGGGGGCAAGAATCTAAAACGTCCAACCAGAAAACGACATACATGTAGATACATGTAGAATTGAAATGCAAGGGCACGCATTCAATCAATAAAAATGAAAATTTCATATAAATGAAAAGTCACGTATAGAGAAAGAATCAAACTGAAATGTATGTACTGAATGAATCCAAATTAAACGTGCATATTAACCAAAAGCATAAAATTTCAGAATTAGCAAGGGATAGGAACATCATGTACCAATAGGAGTCGTAAATCTGAGGGGCCTGGGTATGTAGCGATGAAAGAATAGCCAAAATAACTGATTGGGCATGCAATCAGTGAAGCACCTCGTGTAGCACCTAAAAGTTAATTTTTTTTATATGAGTCAACAGTTTGTCAAATCAATTGGTGAGGAGAGGGGAGAAAATTGCTCACCAGCGAAGCAGTGTTAGGACCTATGGAAGACGTCCACCCATAGTGGAAGATGATGGGAATAAAATGACTTCAGGTGGGGCAGTGCCTTTAAATAAGAAGAATGCATGAGTTTCTTATGGAGAGATAGTGGGAGAGGAAATGTAGCGTCAATCATTAATTACCTGCAGTGCATCAGTTTCTTACGAAGAGATAGTGGGGAGAGGAAATGTAGCATCAATCATCAATTACCTGCAGCAGTTTTTCCTTTGTTCTAGACTGGGCCATGTCCGAGCGTTGGGCTTAACAGGGGTTGAACAGTGGGCTGGTTGTGTAAGCGTACAGTGAGAAAGAGAACAATCTGAAAAAAATAGGAGCATATCTGCAGAAGCCTGTTGTTGCTGTAGTGTGCACGTATTCAGGGTTGATCCAAGGATTGAAGCTATCAATCATGTACACGGACCTGTAATTGCAAAAATGCAGAGAAACAACACATCAAAACACCACCTGGAAGGGACCGTAGGTACCAAAAATCATGCGAAAAGCAAAATCAAATCAAGAGAAGAGATGCTTACTGTTATCTTCATATTAGACACACTCTTATTTATGGATGCGCGTGGGGGAGGCCGGTGAGTTGAGCTCATCCCACTAGAACCAGAGCTGCATCTGAGCAGCTGGCTTGAGGGGAGCCACAGCTTGCGTTTGGAGGCGCCTAGAAGCGGTGGGGTGAGGCCGGCGAGGCGAGCTCATCGAACTGGACGCGGAGCTGCGACGGAGAAGGCCTCACCCTCTGCATCCCGCTGCCATGGCAATGGTTAGGAGGCGAGGGGAGGTCGCCAGCTTGAGGAAAGCCATGGCGTGCTCGTGGAGGCGCCGAGGAGGTGGGGGAGGCCGGCGAGATGATTGGACTGGGATGGCCTCGCCATCTACATCTGAGGTCGCCGGCGATCCGAGCGCCCCTCGAACTGGAAGCAGAGCTGCGACAGAGACGACCTCATCCTCTGCATCCCGCTATCATGGCAATGGCTAGGAGGCGAGGGGAGGTCGCCGGCTTGAGGACAGCCATGGCGTGCTCGTGTAGGCGCCGAGGAGGTGGGGGAGGCCGGAAAGCTGGTTGTACTAGGACGGCCTCGCCATCTACATATGAGGTCACCGGCGAGCCGAGCGTCCCCCGTCTTGGACGGCTTCGCCATCTGCATCTGAGGCCGCCGCCTTGAGTGGGGACAGGACGACGAGGATGGATTGGTGTCCATGGCGGCGACGAGGGGGGCAAGGGACTGCCTGGATCCCGCCGGATCCAACGGGGATGGCGGGCCTAATCCGTGGCGAGGTGGCGGGGGGTGGCGGACCAGGGTGGGGGTGCTTGAGGTGGTGTCTGGTGCGGCGGGGGGTGGCGGACCAGGATGGGGGTGCTCCTGGTCAATGCATGAGATGCCTTACGTGGATGCATTGGTGACGTGTATATGCTGCATGTTGAGATAGACATTGTAGTGGGGATGAACGGATGCAGCTTCGGTGACTTTGTTAAACAAAGTCTCACCGTGACTTACCCCTAAAAATCAATTTTAAATGTTTCAAAAAATTCTGTAAACATTTGTGGATCTTTACATCACATGAATGTACAATCCCTAAAAATTTCAGGTCCAAATTCGAAATATACATTGAGAAACAAAAAAAGACAAATTCAGCATGAATAGTGTCAAAAAGCAAATTCAAAAAGTCACTATTCATGTTGAATTTGTCTTTTTTGTTTCTCAATGTATATTTCGAATTTGGACCTGAAATTTCTAGGAATTGTACATTCATGTGATGAGAAGATCCACAAATTTTTTCAGAATTTTTTAAAACATTTAAAATTGATTTTTAGGGGTAAGTCACGGTGAGACTTTGTTTAACAAAGTCACCGAAGCTGTGTCCGGGATGAACTTCTTAAGTATATAGGATTAAAAAAATAGTTTGCTGATTTTTTTCTCACAAAATAATACGTGTATTACACGTGCATGCTTACTAGTGGGGTAAAGGGACATTAGCAGCGTGGGACGGCAAGCTGCTACTAACAGGTACATCTGTAGCATGGGCTAGGTATCCGCACTGCAGATAGTTAGTAATAGCGCGGGATAAAACCCACGCTGCTATTAGCTAGAGATAGTTGCAGCGCGGGTTTGACCCCGCGCTGCTACTGGCCACTTAGCTACAGCGAGCTAGTACCAGTGTGGCTCCCCGCGCTATTGTTGGGCCTTTACCACGGCTGGTAGGCTTTTTTCTAGTAGTGAATGCAACAAGGATGTTACTCAAAGTGCGACCAGGAGGCAAAATCACACTTTTTCCGTTTACGCTACCACAACAACATTTAAACAGTATATTCCATTACAACGCACATGCTATTTTCCTATTAACAATTAAGGGAACCTTCTCATCCTCATCGTTTTTATGGGCGTACATCATAGCTTAGACTGTGCACATGTGTAAGATGAAGTGGGATGCCCCAGCTTCAGGTGGTATTGCCTGTAGTTCCACTTCTAGTTGAGGACCTTGTCATCTCTACATCACTTGGCCATATTTACCTCTAGCAACCAACTAACATGCAAAACCAAAGGGATAATTAAGCTCTCGCATAATCGAGCGATTGAGCTAAGGGCGACGACCACTCCCGTGAAAAGATTTTTGTTGTGGCATCTGACACTAATTGAGATAAGGGAAAAGCCAAGTGAGTTTATGTAATTTTAAATATCTAATCTGTAAGTGTGTGAGTAGTAAATATATATATATATATATATATATATATATATATATTCCTTAACACAAATAAGAAATCAAAATAAAATCGTCAAACTAATTATTTAGTTTATCTCTAGTTAATCAAAGTGACAAAAGTGATGTATTAGAGCGTACCTAATGCATCTAAGACAAAAACTTAACTGGTACAACAAAATATAGAAGGATCATCCCGATTCTACCCATCAAATATATTTTAGCAAAGTATAAAAATAGTAAAAATCTTCATTGCGGTCACTAAAACTTCCTTTATATTACAAGCACATAAGAAGGTCAGATAATTAAACCTAGTGATTATATCCAACATTACAGATCTACAAGCAAGCAAACTACCCTTTACATTAAGAAAGCAATATGCACAACCATAGCCATCAAAGGCTTCCTTTTCTTATGTTGTTCATGAATGAAACCGTTTTCATGTATGCCTAAGAAGGTAGGACTAACCATCAGGAGACAACACATAGCCTTGGATACCAAGCATCAGAACCAACCGTGCACAATAGTCACCTTAATTTTTCAATACCCACATGAACAAACACAAGCCGAAAGAAAACCAATAATTGTATATTTTTGAGGGAAACATATAATAAGGAGTTTTTAGGGATATTTATTTTATAATCAAGGTTAAATGCAAGTAGCATCTACCATTACAATTATTAAGACAAACAACTTTTGGGCATTATGCAACAAAAGAATGCCCATGAGTAGATTTGTAGATGACCGATGGACACTAAAATAAAGATGCAGAAGTGTGGTCACGAGTTTGTTGTTTTTACATAAACCCATTCACCTTTTTACATCTGAGCATGTCTTGAATTGGAAGGTTCTTCATGTAAATATGTTACGAGATCTCCTACTTGCGGGACCTTATTTTGGACTCAACCCCATGATTTTCTTTTAGTGTCCTTCCCGGCTTCACAAAATCTCATTGCGGGCTTAACAAAGTAGAAACTGCAGAATAAAATATTGAATCCCCTTTCCAGCCTTACTCTGGGCACTCCAGAATTGCCCCTTGATGTTCCTCCTAGATTTACAACAACACACTATGGGTTACACACTAGTGACATCATACCTTCTCATGGCACGAGTTTTCGGTAACCACCATCACACATTGGCCTTCCCACGGTAAGGCCCTCCTATCCACTATTGTTGTTGCGCACACGCCAACTTACCTTTTCATGTGCCACACTTGTTTTCGTTGTTCCCAGGAGTACAATCCATTCATGGCCAGCTGGCACCACACGAAAGCAGGAGGCATGCGCCTCTTCGGTTGGGGTTCAACACCGACGATTAGCATGGATCTGAGAAAGATGGAGGGATGTGCGCAAAGAAGATAATTGGGTTGCACCGATCGGACATGGCCTTAGGTAGGTCTTATACCGATGTCGCGACGACAACCGTTGGTTCATCGAGGATGAAAGGAAAGAGAGCCGCAACGAAGGAAGAGGAGAGGTGAGTCCACGAATGAGGGCGAGCAAGTTGCTCACATGTGAAGAGGTGAAAGAGACGAAAGAAAGCAAGTGGAGAAAAAATATATTCAAAACATGAAAGTAAATAAAATGAAACGAAAGGGTAAAATGATTGATGAAGAGACGACATGAATGAAATGGATGATGCAACGAAGAGAGAAAACCATATTCTATTTTTAAATAATAAATAATAAAGCTACTAAAAATTATCAAAACTTTGTCTTACATGTAAAAATAAAGTCATAAAAATCACATGAGATAAATAATGTCAACATCAGATTCATCCATGGGTGTTATAAAGACACCAAATCCAAGTTGGATGGTACTTTAAAACTTCTGTTAAGGATAGTGGCAGATCGAACTGTGATATAAGATCCATGGCTGAAATTAGAAAATCCCGAAATTTACCCACAGGAAAATGGGAAAGAAAAGGCGCATCATGGAGGCACCGAACCATTTCACCGTTTCCACGGTTACATCGCACTCTCACGGTCTCGCGAATCTCTCAGATCTCCTCCTCTTTCCTCCCTCCCCCGCTTCTATCGCCGCGATGGTTGACGAGCCCCTCGACCCACCGCCGCCGGCGGCGGCCTCCGCGCCACTCCTCCGGCCGCGGCGCGAGGCGTTCGAGCACGGACTCCTGCCCATCCCCAAGCTCATCTTCCCGGAGGGTACGCTATCCCAGACCCTGTCCCAGCTCAAGGGGAAGCTCGCGCCCGCCGCCGCCTCGGCGGGAGACGGGCGCGTGGGCGCCGCTGCGCTCGCCGAGGCGCTACAGATTCCGCCCGACCAGGCGGCGCTCGCGATCGGCATGCTCGCGGCGGTCCTCCCCGCGGAGGACCCGGAGTTAGGCGCCGGTGGGGGTGGAAGCGCTGACCTCCGCGACGTGCTGCTCTTCCTCTACATCCAGTCGTATAAGCGCCTCGTGCCGCGTCCACACAAGGACTCGCCCGCTGTCGCCGACGTATGGCCATCCACCTCAGCGTTCGATGGCTACCTGTCCGCTCTCTCCCCGATCCAGGTCAGGATGTGGTTCCGTTGGTTCAAATGCTTTTGTTAGAATTTTGCGGCTCGTATAGAACAACATAGATGGTAGCTGAATGGATTGGTTACCAATTGCCATCTGTTTGGGAATGCGATGCCTTTTGCGTGGATGGATTATTGACTGCACCCAACTTGTGCTATTCTGGACAAACATGCATTGCTAACTCCAATGGCGCATATCGTGCCATGGGAAACCTAGTACTGAAATTAATTCTAGATGAGCTGCCAAATTGCTTACTACTATCATCGTATACTCATATAAAACTGATCTGACATGTTTATTTAGATTAAGCAGGCCAAACGGAGTTAGCAATTGTATGCTTGAACATTTCATCAGATGTTTCTTTCATTACCTTCACTGCTCCAGCAATTGTATGCTTAACATTCTTATCGGGCTTGTTTGCTGTCAACATATAAATGGAGACTTGGAACTCATGTCCTAAACATGTCTGCACATGCTCTGTTTTCAATAAGACTCATGTCTCAAATATCTCTTAGCTTATGTTACATGTTGCCTCATATAATCGATGTTCATTTTGAGTTAATCACAATCCTTCAAAATGGTGCCAATAGCCCCTAGCCCAGGCCCGTAGTACCATATCAGCACCCTTGTAATTTCCTTTCTTTTGCAAATACAACTAGTTAGCATATCTGTACTTTTGACATCATCTTTTAGTGATTCCTACTTCTACTATTTGGCAGCTTGTACGCAGTAATAGCCGTCGCTTTATACCTTCTCAAGCAGATGAAGAAATTCACCAGTTATCTTATCTGCAAAAGCATATGGCTAATATTCTTACTCTATTGGCTGATTCTGTTGAGGGGGAGGGGGATGATTCTTTGGTATGTCACCTTCTCTTGAAGTTACTCAAATTGTTTATATTCATTACGTATTGATCATTCTTCATTCTCCACCTTATTTTCCTAGGTGAGTAAAACTATATACTGGGGATAGTGTGATAGAATTACAATATTACTCAGCCTCAGTTTGCGGTTGTTGAAAGCTGTTGTGCTGTGTCTATTGTAAAGTCTGGTCTGCTATAGAAAATTTAGTCACAAAGCTAGGAAAAATCGGGTCAAACAAACGCTAAAATAGGCAAAGTTGGGTTTTGCAAACGGGATTATCATTCAACTGCAAGTCCACAATGCCAAACACAACCATACATACGCATGCAGAGTTAGAACCTTGAGAGTACCCTCCGACCCTCTTTAGTTCAACTAAATGAACTAAGTTTTCAGAATTTACTTCATTTTTGAAACTCTAGTTCATTTGGTCGAACTAAAGGTTCCAAATTTGCATCCCTAGCCATACAGTTCTTACCTCCATATAGGTTATGAATCTGTTGGGTGTTAACTGTAACCAAAGGCGAGAGCCATCCATGGATAATATATCTACAAAAAATTGTATCAAGCAATTAAAACAAAAGATCAATGGTAGAACAACCCACTGACATATACATCTGCAGACAAATTGTATAGAACACATAAAATAAAAGATCAATGATGGCACTCAGTTGATTCAGTTAAATATATACTGTATGACCTAAGTGGGTTCTTGTCTTCATGTGCAACTGAGGATAGATGTATTTTTTCCCTCATATCTGAAAATATATTCTGAAGGTAATACTTTTGTTTGAACTTGACAACAGAACTTAGTTTCTACTACATAGGATTGACTAGCTACTTCTCTTTTTAATAGAGGAAACATGAAAGATGGTCTTGATGTTATGCTGCTAAAAAACTGACGAATAACTATATTATGCATCTTTTGTGCAGGTACTGACAATGGAGACTTTTGAGCACCTTGGATTTCTGGTGCATTTTTCGGAAGGAACCTCCCTAAGCCAGGCAGCCACATTTTTTGCAAATTCTGATCCGGACATGCCAGCTGCTCCGGTTTCTGCGGCTCAGATCCATGATTGGATTTTGCAGAATATTGCTCTGTCATTGGAGTTTTATACTGAGAAATCTACAACAAAGGAAGGAAGCCAGCAGATTGCCTCTGATCTTGATGTTACCATGGCCGATGCGAATACAAGTCATCCAAGGAGCAACACACCTACCGTTGTCAATCCCGCATTCCATAGAAATTCTACATTTGTGGAAGGTTTCTCCAAAACTTCTGTTGTCAAGCATGCATCTGATGTCAAAGGACATTCAGTGAAGGTATATATCATAGTTATATGAGTTTTAGTACCGAAATGCTTCCCTTAATAACTGGTAGCCAACTTGGATGTTAAAAGGAATGAAGAAATTTAACTCTTTTAATTCCAATGTGTTCACATTGTCCACCCCAGATGCAATGTAGTGTTGATTAAGAAATTGTTTATACATCTAGATTCATAAGTTATCACATGGTTGAATTTCGTCCTGGTGCCATTGTAAACATAGTCAAGAATCTTTTGATTACCGGCTTTACAGTGAAACATTGCTGTCTCTTAGAAGGAAAATATGCATTATGCAGTTACGTCTGTATAATTAACGAAATAATCATGCAAAGTTGCATTACTTGGGTAAGGTATATACAAGGTTATAAAGCAAGACAAGAAATATGCAGGCCGTTGATCTGATATGGAAAGAAAAAAATATGAAACCTCCTGTCGTGCGGGCACTTATGAACACCTCTATCCTCTCTAATTGTCGGTGTTAAAATATGTTTTGTGTTTTTACCTCTGTGTTCTATTGATATGGCTCTTCTAGCTTTGTCTGTTGAACCCTAGAGCTGGAATTTTGCAGCATTGTTTCACATGTATTACAAACTGCATGTGTAGGTTTTGAACTGCCATGATTCCGTTATCTACATATTAGCACCGGTGAAGTATGCTACCGTGTATGGATGTTCTGATACTACTATTGTTCTTGGTGCTGTCGGTAAGGTATGCATGCATGACATTTGGCATTCCTCACTCCCTCTGTTTTGTGGATTTGATTTTCTTTGATGCAATTTATGTGTTGGTACCAAGCTAGATAACATAAGATCTGCCATTGGAATGTAAGTTTATTTCCATGGTGTAGTTCTGTATAGTATAATGTCCAAAGTATTCTTTGCTCAGTTCCAAAATTTGAAACACCTATCATGCAAATAAAATACATTTGAGATTGGATTTCAAATTCAATTAGCACAAATCATCTTGAAATCTCTTACCTATTGCGAGGTAGCCTGTCTAGCTATTTTACCTGCTTTCAACCTTTTGAGCTGTACCTACAGTGCTAGAATATATATCACCAAGTCCACTTTCAACTATAATCCTATAATATTATGGTCCTCAAAATTAAGACTAGGCGTTCTCTATTTTTCGCAAAAAATATTTCAGTTTAGGAATTAGACTTTGGAGCGGTGCCGCACGACTGCCTTCCCATGTGGCGGCACCCTCCACTCTTTCTTTTGCATGCATGAAACAATATACATTGGCATGACATCATCAAAGATTCCTTTAAATTTGAATTTTCAAAATGGTTTATCTCCTAAACCATTAACCCAATTGATGGTCCACTTTTACGGTTAGCTTCCTCACGATGAGATCTTTGAAACTAGATTTCCTGTCGATATGTTTCAAAAAAATTTCATCATAGTTGCCAGATTACTATCACTTATTTGCTAGATTATGAGACAGTTAGTTAGCGGATTAAATTAACTTGGCTGCCAGGTTGCTGAACGCCGATATATGCTACTTTGTACTAGAAAATTTGCTTCATGGTACTTAAGTGGGTTGATGTCACCTTTTCCCTATTGTTAACACTTGAATATTCACTATGTGGATTTTATCATAAAATAGATATCATATTTGATATGTTTGGATGCAACAACGAAACATGATTGCCTACGACCTGCATGTTACATATGTATGCATCTTTAATTACTAGTGAAGCTCCACATGAAGAAAGCAACGCACACGACGATGGGACGCTAGCTTGGAGTCTCTTTGATTGTAGCTCGTCCTCCCCTTGCTTCTCCTTTCTCTCTCCTCCTTATCCTAGTTTTCGTTGAGAGTCGCCCGAGCATCCTGGCTCGCTCCTCTGCCTCTATTTATGGTGCTGTCGGCCGGAGAGGAGCTTGGGGTTCTCTTATATACATAAGTTGTAGTCCTACGTTTGCTTTCAAGGTGCTTGGTGTTATTATGGACTAGTGTCTCGCTTGAGCTAGCGGGTTTTCTCTGCCGTTTGTTGGTGGTGGTCATGCTGTTCGTGGTGCTCTAATCTAATGGGCAGAACCAGATGTGGAAGGCAATTGCTTCATTGACCTCTCCGTCAGTTACCCCGTAGGTATCCTAGATCTAGAGATGGTGTCTTTCCGGCCTCTGCTCTCTTTGGGCCATGATGGTGGATAGAGAAAGATGGAGACGGCGAGATCCGATATCTAGCGAGCTGAATGGGCAGTCCACTCTTCAAGCTTATCAACAGGTGCGCTGGTGGAGGAGCTTCGACGCCCACCGGTGACCTCTTCCCCTCCAGGTAGATGGGGATCTGGTGGTAGATGGCTGGGTTTTGCCACCTCGCTTCTGTTTATTATGGTCGAAGGGCGACTGACTGGTGTGATGCGACGTCTTCAACATCAACTCTTGTTAATCCTCCTGGTTTGAGGCCTAAAGGGAGGCGACACTTCAGTTAAGCGTTTTGACTTGTTATTTTCAACCACTGATCGGCAGGTAGGTTGCAACCAGGTGTTCGCCCGAAGTGGTTCGTCCTCGGTGATGGCGGCCTTGGATCTCGGTTGAGGTTGTTTATCAGGGCCAGATTGCAATCTTGTTTTGTGTTTTGGGCTCCTATAGGCAAAAATCTAGGACCAAGTTGTAATTTGTTTTTTGAGTTGGGTCCTTTTGTAAGTTGTACTTTGTTGGGTAATATCTAAGGGCATCTCCAACGGGAGTCACCAAATTTGCGCTTGCAAATGTTCATGGAGACGTGTCTGTGGACACGTCCGAATGTGTCCGTGGACATCGGGCTGGGTGGAGGTCATCCAACCAGTCACAAAATGCCTGCATGAAATTTGGATGACGCATCTTGTTGTCGGTGGCTTGGAGGAGGAAGGTGTGCTCGGACTCCGCCAACCCCACTTGAAGGAGTTGGGTATTATGCCAGAGTTGGCGTGGGCATTCGTCTCAACGGTGGTCTTGGACCGATCGAGGGCCCAATCCTTCACGAGCACCCATGCTGATGCCACCTGGGTCTTGGCGAACGCTGCCTTGTGTTGTGCATTGCGGCCGCTCCTGGTGGCATTCCTTCGCCCCAGCTTTGCACTTGGACGATGAGGTAGTGGAGGCGCGGGGGCGGCTTGAACGACGATGGGAAGGACCGGGCGCCACTGGCTGCTTGGTTGGCGATGTGGAGGGGACAACAACTCCACCTTCACGCCGCGACATCTGATTTGGTCGCCGCCATAGGCGTCCGAACCTGATCGATCAACAACTGACACATCCCTCATGTGCGTGGCAAACTCGTTCGTCGAGGCAGCCGCAGCGAGGGGTGGATTTTGCTCCTAGCCGGTCGAGGAGAGCGGCTACACCTTCACAGTGGACGGAGTTGTGGACAACAACAGGTCCGACGATCGTGGGCGGTTGTACGAACTGGACCTTAAGCCCCCCCCTCGGAATCCGGTGTTTTGCGGCTGCTTGTCGAAACGGTAGTCGTTGAGTAGCCACACCTTGGTCACCCGTCTTCTTGCCCATTGCGGTAGCCGAGGTGTGGTGGTGTGCGGTGACCGATGAAGTTGTAGGAAAGGATTGTGCGGACAAGGTTTGCGCGGAAGAGGTCGGCCATCTTCAAATCTGGAGTAGGCTTCTCTGTCAGCGTGAATGCAGGTGGGCGGGCGCATGGTTTTTAGAGCGTAACGCGTTTTATGGCGACTGATCCCCTTCATAGAATTATAGCGACAAGATAACGATGCCATAAAAAAGTATTGTGAGCCTGGGCCTGTATGGTGACCGACGCCCTTCACACCTGTATATTGTTGCTATAGCGACGAGATAAACCTTAAAAACACTTGACGGGCGATCGAGCAACTGATATGAATGCAAGGTGGCTCTAGAGCTGGACGATCGGAGAGGGTTTTGGGTGAGTCTGGGCGATCGGAGAGGGTTTTGGGTGAGTTTGAGTGGTGGACGTCCGGACTCCGCCAAAGGTTCCCCAGATTTGGGGCTGGCTTGTGGGATATCGGATGTTCGGACCGGTCCGACCCGATTTGGTGACCCGTGTTAGAGGCCTAAAATTCTCTGGATGGCCCAGTCTGAACATTTGCGTGTGTTTTGCTGATCCGTGTTAGAGATGCCCTAATGCAATTTATGGGTCCTTCGGGGTGCTTGTTTGTTTAATTTTTTTACTGGTGAATAGCAGCCACCTGGATTCTACTTTTGCAGCATTGCAGAAAATTTATTTATTTGTATTGGAAGTGAGGAAGTGTTTTTCGTTTTGTCTACCGACCGAGTCAACCCTACCGCTAAGAGAAGATAGATGAGTATTTCTTCCCCATGCCAAAATATGAGATGGTGAGTGTAATGGCAATAGAGAAGGAAAATTGGTTCATATTGTTGTGTGGACCATATAATGACTGATATTGTTATGCAAGTCTGCATTGTTAGAAAATTCTTATGACACGGATAAAATTTCAACAAATTATTTGAGTTGATATGCTGTATAATAGCAGCAGCAGCAGCAACAACAACAAAACCTGTCGGTCCCAAACAAGTTGGGGTAGGGTAGAATTTCAACAAGTTATTTGAGTTGATATGCTGTATAATAGCAGCAGCAACAACAAAGCCGGTCGGTTCCAAACACGTTGGGGTAGGGTAGAGTTGAAACCCATAAGATATTGAAACCAAGTTATGGTTCTGGCACGTGGATAACTAACTTCGACGCAGCCCTGTCCAGAGCTAAATATCTGGTGATATCCCAATCCTTTAAATTTCTCTTCACGGACTCCTCCCATGTCAAGTTTGGTCTCCCCGACCTCTCTTGACATTATCAACACGCCTTAACCGCCCGCTAGGCACTCGCGCTTCAGGAGGCTTGCGCTGAATATGCCCAAACCATCTCAGACGATGTTGGACAGGCTCATTTTCAATTGGTACCACCCCAACTATCTCACGGACCCGATCCTCCCTTGTGTGGCCATAGTCCATCTCAGCATGTGCATATCTGGTACACCTAGTTGTTAGACATGCCCCCTTTTAGTCGGCCAACATTCATTGCTATACAACATCGCATGTCGAATCACTGTTCTATAGAACCTGCCTTTTAGGCACTCTCTTATCATAGAGAACGCCAGAAGCTTGGCGCCACTTTAGTCATCCAGCTTTGATTCGATGGCTCACACCATCAATACCACCATCCTCAAATATCAAAATGTGTCCTTCTGAGGTACCATCTGCCCCATCAAAGCTAACTTCCTCCTCTTCCTCATGCCTAGTAGTACTGGAACCGCACCTCACGTACTCAGTTATAGTTCTACTAAGCTTAAAACCCTTCGATTCTAAAGTCTGTCTCCTAAGCTCTAACTTTCTATTAACCCCTGTCAGACTATCGTCGACTAGCACCACATCATCCGCAAAGAGCATACACCATGGGATGTCCCCTTGTATCTTCCTTGTGACCTCATCCATCACCAAAGCGAAAAGATAAGGGCTCAAAACTAACCCCTGGCGCAGTCCCCTTGGGAAGTTATCAGTATCGCCATCGTTTGTTTGCACACTTGTCACAACATTGTCGTACATGTCCTTGATGAGGGTAATGTACTTTGTTGGGACTTTGTGTTTTTCCAACGCCCACCACATGACATTCCGCGGTATCTTATCGTAGTCCTTCTCCAAGTCAATGAACACCATATGCAGGTCCTTATTTTGTTCCATGTATCTCTCCATAGGTCGTCGTACCAAGAAAATGTCTTCCATCGTCGACCTCCCAGGCATGAAACAAACTGTGTTTCATCTCCATAAGATAGGCTGATTTTGACGTTGTCTCGCCAAACCTGCCACAATCCTCCTCATTTACCCTGGCTTGGGACCGGCTATGTCTAGACAACATAGGTGGAGTTATGTTGTATAATAGCAAAGAGGGAAAAGTAAATAGAAATATGATTCAAGATCGATAATTGGTGCCCTTTTGTTGGATATTCAAAATTTGCTATGTTTGCCTTGACTCTGGTAATTACATTTCACAAATATAATGTTTCATGTTGTCAGGTTGTAAAGGTGGAGCATTGCGAAAGAGTGCATATTATTGCAGCTGCAAAACGAATATGTATTGCGAACTGCCGTGAGTGCATCTTCTACTTGGGAGTAAATCACCAGCCTCTTATCGTGGGGGACAATCATAAATTACATGTGAGGTTCTGCTACTCTTTCTGTTGTAAACGGTTAGTAAGGACTGATTGCTGCCTAGAAATTAAGTGGAATAGGATGACAGTTGTAAATTCTTAACAGCACATTGATACGACTAGCCATCATGTGTAATATTCTATGAATGAATCATGCTTTATTTGTACGGTACATACTGTGTATTCCACCACACCGAGAACTTAGATCCATAAATTGTATTTAGAATAAATCTGTTGGTCCTGCTACTATTAAGTCAAAAAGGAAGATTAACTGCCAATTGTATACAAGTAACCATTCATGACCGCCGATTACTCTCTGAATACATCATATTAGGCAGGTCACAGTTGGAAAAAGTGTGAATACTTCCAATGTTGTGAACTTCTTGACATGATAGTATTAACAATAATGCTTTAGTGTTTAAATAACATTGTGAATTTTCTCCATTCATGTATCAACAGATTGCTCCATTTAATACTTACTATCCAAGGTTGGGTGAGCACATGACGCAAGTTGGTGTAGATCCTTCTACCAATAGATGGGACCAACCTTTTGTATTGGGAGTTGTTGATCCGCATGATTCATTGTCCCATCCTGCTGGGGTTTCTGATGTTCAAGCCGAATCTGCTACTTGTGTAGATCCTGATCTATTCACAAACTTTTTGGTATGTCAAGTGCATTGTTTGCTCTTAGCTGTAGCATGAAAAGTGAATTATAGTATGCTTCTCGGGCCTTATTTGGCTTTTCACAATAATTTTCTCTTGTATAAAAATATTAATACATGACCGCTTTGGTCTGCAGATTCCTAATTGGTTTGAGGATGAAGTACAAGAGCCTACAAAATGCAATCCTTTTCCATTGCCTGAAATTTATCAGCAATCTCAAAGCAAGAAGGTACATTAAATTCGACAGAGATAGACTTCCCTAGAAAGATATTCCTGTACAATCTACCAATTCCAAGAGTATCTAGTGCGAGTCACATTACCTTTATGGTCATAATGCAAATCAGTATTGATTTGTTAATGTTGTTTGGTTACAGTTTGTTTACCTTTTTATATTCTATTTACTGTTTAGTATTCCTAAAAGCCACACACTCACATGTTCTGTGCATTCAATATCATCTTCAGCAATCTGTTCTGGAAGATACTCAAAAAACTATCCGGGAGCTGCAACTTGACGAAAATAGGAAAAAAGAATTAGCAAGTGCCCTTCATGGGCAGTTCAAAGATTGGCTATACGGTATATTTCATCTGTGCATTTAATTATTTAATTCCCCCCTTTTATATGTCAGTAGTTATACTTGGTGCTTTATCTCCATCTGCTTCATATGCAATGCAATCCCCCGCCCTCCCCTCCCCGGGAGAAACTATGCAATCTTATTTAACTATCTGGAAATCTTGAATGCAGTCCAGTCTTATATTTTTAAATATTTTGTTAATGCCCGAGGAATGCAACTGGAAAGAAAACATGATTGGAATGTCATGCCTTCTTGGATCCTGCAGTACTTAATTGCACTATATGTTTTCTTCCAAGGGGTATCAGTCAGTGAAATTTTCTCTTTTGAAATAGACTACAAACGACCCTGTAGGAGAAGTTCCAGTGGAATACAAACCTACAAAACCACAAACATTGGAAGAATTCCAATCTTGCAAAATTCCTACTCCCTCCGATCCATATTAATGGACTTAAGTTTGTCTAGATACACATGCATCTAGTCTAAATACTTAACTAGATACATACGAATCTAGACAAAGTTGAGTCCATTAATATGGATCGGAGGTAATATGAAAATTCTGTAAAGAGGCCTAAGTTTGTTGTTCCAAGTTCTTTTAACTGGATGTGAGGATTTATGTCATTCCGATCTCAATACAAGTCAACCTATTAATACAAATTATGTTGGTAGAAATGATACACCACTGTACTGTATTTACCGTCAGTGCTCAGTGGAGTACTGCTAACAATATCGGTTCATGTCTGCAGCTACAGGCAACATCCGTCAGCTCTACTGTCTCCAAGGCGACTAACCATGTCCATGGGCTGCTTTCGTCAACAGAGGTGTGCATCCGCAAGATTGTTCATCCTTTGCTGATGACTAGCTGGTGTGACTCCTGAAACATTCGACGGCATGTCGTCGAAGCTGACCTTACTCCCATGAGTGGGTTCTGCCCGCTCTTCAGCCCTGTAGAACCTAAAGAAAAATGTGAAAAGGAACAGGCGTTGTTGCCTCCTTTCTTTTCTTTTGCAAAATAGCTTGATACGTTTCTCCCCAATATCTGTAGGTCGTTAGGATATTTGGTCTCGGTTTCCCGGTGGCTGCACAGTTTTTTTGGGCTCTCTAGAAGTTCCACGAAGAACATGTAACAGGCATTGTTAACCATTCAACTTTGCAAGACAAATAAACATCTCATCATTGTATTTCTGATTTTTAATAGTAGTCGTCCACAAAATTAATGGACTGCACTAACTGAGAAATGTTTTAAGTATAATTACCGAATTGCTCTTTTTCCTTGTAATCTTATGCATTCATGCATTAGAATGACACCCTCTTCTCTTACATGCACTTCTTTCTCTAATAACATCCATGCATGCATTAGAGAACAAAAAAGTGATTTCATTTCAAATTCTTTTCAATTTGAAAATCCAAAATCGCGTCTTATTTACATAAAGAATCATTGTATTTTTTACAGGAACACGCATGAGATTTGCGTGTTTATTTCATTAAGAAGGAAGGTGTTACAAGAGACGTTCATTACAAGGCAAAAAGATGCCCGATCCACCTAAAAAAAAGAAGACTACGTTTCCACACTTTCCACGAGAGCTACCGGTCTGTTTCTACTTCTCCTCACGTCCCAGGCCAAGTTCTGTTTCTACTTCTCCTCACGTCCCAAGCCAAGTTCCATAAAGAATCATTGTGAGGAGACCTCCGAAACTAGATCTTATGTTGGTATCTTTCGATAACTTTTTTTGGATCACAAACATGTGTATATTATCATATTTACATAAAAAATGTTATTAATGGTATGTTTTCAATAAATTTTCTTTTCGGGGACCAAAAGTTATCAATATGCATGCACAATTTACCATACCTGCGTGTCTCCTCCACAACCGCCCGCCTCTCACTTGCCTGATCACGGAAGTATTCCCAGCGCCCTATCTTGGGTTGCCGCTCTCGGTGCACAAGGTGCCCTCCTCTGCGCTCCTTCCCCTCATCGAGAAGTTGGAGCGGAAGCTGTCCCGTGGAGAGGCTCCATGCTCTCACGCGGTGAGCGCCTGGCCTTCGTGCGCCATGTCCTATGCAAGATGCCAACACATCTTCTGCCTTTGCTGTGCACAAGTCCATCCTCTCGCAGGACAACAAGATCATCTGGAGCTTCCTATTGATAGGCCGCAAGGACGCTCGTGGCGGGCAATGCATCGTCAACTGGCAGCGTGTGTGTCACCCCCTCTCCTTGCAGGCCTCGGGGGTGCAAGATCTTCACCGCGCAGGCATTGCACTATGCTTATTTTCGACATCCTCCGCCGCGTCGATCCTACAGCTAAGTTTTCTTTACATTCTTATGCTATGATTCCAAAACCTTTATACTTTCTCGATCAGTCGCCAAAGACGACTACGCAGTCGCACACAAACATCTGAGGGCTACAAAATCATTTTTCAGATCATGCTCAGTTTTATATGCTGTTTATTCGCGTTTGTCAAAATAGTGAGGTTGGGTATCAAAAGGCCGCTCTTGTCTCCGGGTTCAACAAGTCTGGCATCACGTCCCTGTTACCCGGCAGGAGTTTGCTGCTGGAGGGCCTACTCACAAAAATACACGCTTAAACCGTATATGCAGCTACATTTTCCACTCAACAAAAGTGCAATGTCTACAAATCACGTACCTTACAATTGTTTTTCGCACAAGTACACCTTAATACAGTTACACCTTTTTCTCCTTCTAAGCAGATGCTCGGGGGCTGGGCGCCCTCATGACGCGGCGACATCAACCTCCTCGTCAACGACTGATCTCTACAACAACTCACGCCTACGACGCAAGACCCGAGTCGAGCACTTCCTCGGATGACAATTACTCGACGATGAAGAAGTCTTGAGTCTATGCTCGACTGCAAGCAGTCGAACATAGACTCGGGGGCTACTCCCATCGGGAGCGCTGACGCGCACCCGACGAGCACTACTCGTGCAGATGACAAGAACGACGGGGTTAGCTTAAGAACAACTTGAGCCTATGCCCGACTCTACGAGTCGCACATAGCCTCGGGGGCTACTCCCATCGGAAGCGCTAACGCGCACCCGACGACCGCTGCTCGCACATCCTACAAGAAGACGAACCGGACTGCAATTTCGATGCTTCATCCAAATACTCCCATCGGGAGCATACTCGCGACATCTTCGACTGTTCATCAGCAAATGATCGACACGCACTACGACGGCTACTGCAGATTCGAGTCCATGCGTGACTCTTCGAGTCCCCCTGGCACTCGGGGGCTACTGACGAGGGGGTGACCCCACGACTCCTCTACGAGAGGGTACCTGGTGCGTGTCATGGCTGGCGGCCCACCATAGGCCCACTCGTGGACACCGACATGATGAGATAAGACATAAAGACCAAGACTTGAGGCGCAAGACAAGGAGTCATATTCGTAGTCGACTAGGACTCATGTAAACCCTACCTGGCTATCTATATAAAGCGAGGTAGGGGCACCTCTCTAGATTAGATCACAACCCCAAGAGAAGCTCTCAATCCCCATGCATAGGACTAGACAGATCTCTCTCCACCAAAGCCCTCACGGCACCTCTGTACATCATCATCAATACAAGATCAGACAAGCAGCATGTAGGGTTTTCCCTCTGGGGGCCTGAAGCTGGGTAAATCGTGTCCCATGTGTCGCTTGTCCGCCGTCCGAGATCAAGCAATACACGATTTGTAACCTAGCCTTGTGCGCACTAGCCATGGCTTCCCTGTAATCACCATCTCCAATCAATAATATCGAGCAGGAACGTATCCTCCTGTTAGTCGACGAGCTTATCGTCCAACCTGTGCCTCTCATGACTAACCCAGGGTCCCTGACCATGGGATTTGCCGGGGTACATCCTTGTCAGGGTACTAACATCTCTAATCAGCTTATGATGAGTTATGTATGAAGGGAGTTTTCAAGTGTGCGAGGGAAGATGATGAAAGAAGATCCGGGAGTGTCAAACGCTCAAGCTTGAGGATGCCCCCATGCATCCCCAATAAATATCCAAGGAGACTGAAGCATCTAAGCTTGGGGATGCCCCCGTGCATCCCTGATACGTCCAAGATGCATCACTATTTTATATTATAATTCACCCCTATTCATTGATATATTTCATGTTATGATGCTATTATTATGTTTTTGGCTTGTTTTACACAGTTGACAACTTTCCAATGCCGAAGTAGCAGATGCAGGATTCAGCGGTAAAAAGTGGATGCAGAGTTGCTGAATCAGCAGACCTCCAAATTACCTGAAAATCAACAAAGGCCATTTTCCAGAAGAATGACAGGGACAGGCAAAACGGGGACCAGAGGGGGTCCACCAGGAGCCCAGGCCCCCCCTGGCGCGGCCCCACCCCTGGCCGCTCCGGGTGGCCGCCTGGACCCCTGGGGCCACCCCAGGATCCCTCTCTGGCCTATTTATCCCTCGTCATCCGAAAACCCTAAAAAGAGAGGAGTTTCGCGAGTTCCGCCGCCACTCCGTGGCGGAAACCTACAGAGAAGAAAAGACATCTTCGGCGGGCAGATTCCGCCGGGGAGAACACCTCTTGGAAGGGGAGATCATCACCATCGTCATCATCATGTCACGGGCATCATCGACATCATCCCCAACATCAGCACCATCTCCATATTCATCCCATCTCACCTAACAAGTGTAACTTGTGTTGTAATCCGTACTATCTATCCTCTCTACTCTACCGGTGTTGATTACTACTTTGTGGTGAATGCTATTGAGTTTTGTTGGAGAAATATCATTGTGTCCAGATTGTTTATCATCTATTCATCCCCACTGATCATGATCTATTTTATGTTTTGTGAGTAGTTACTTTAGTTCTTGAGGACATATGAGAAGTCTAGTTGTTAGTAGTCATATGATGTTGAAGTAATATGTGTTGTTTGATATTTAAGTTGTGTTGTTATTTTCCCACATAACTCACATTTGCTTAATTGGCAAGAGCTTATGTCTCTCTTTTATACAAAGTTTTATCCTCTTCATGAAATTCATCGAGACAGGAATCACATATATAACTTTTGGCCTCGTGATTCATGAACTCTCCAAAGATATTATACTTACAAATTTTTATGCCAGGCTTTATTGTCAGGATAAGGAGATGTTGGATGCCTCCTCTAGTGGGGTATTCCAAAAAATAAGCATTGAATAAAGATGGGATCTCATGGAGAGGATCCAGAAGAACACCGAAGACTAGGAAATCGATAAAGGTATTGAACCCGCTATAAATTATGAGCATGATTACATTGAGAGCTATGTGAAAAATGATTATTTTAATACCTTTTGCTCTAAGATTGGTCTTGATTCCCAGCTTATGATTGATTTTTTAAGAACTTTGCCGCTCACATTGACTCTTCTAAAGAAGAGAAGGATCAGTATCATAAACCCTTTAAAGAATTACCTATTGCTGTTAATGTTGCTGACCCTATTCCGCCTGCAGTTTTATATGAAAACACTACTGGAATTCGCCAAGGCGGACGGCAAACACCTATATGGCGGACGGCAAAGCTCTTTGCCGTCTGCCTCCACACGGTAAAGAAATCGTCAGCTATTTCTTCGGCAAAGAGGTGCATTGCCGTCTGTCGTATATCGACGGACGACAAAGCTATTCGCCGTCCGCTTTAGTAGAAGCAGACGACAGCGCAAGTGTGACGGCGAAGCTGTTTCAATCGACTCCGTCAGGCCGTTAACGGCGTAGTTTGCCGTCTGCCTGCAGACGGCAAAGCTCGCTGACGTCATCTAACAGTTTGATGACGTCCCCACCCCCCCCCCCCCCCCCCCCCCCCCGCCTTTGCCGTCGACCAGCAGACGGCAAACCTATCCTCTTTGCCGTCTGCCGTGGCGCCAGGCAGACGGTAAAATGACCAAATGGTCACCCAGCTGTTGCCAGATTGCACAGCTGGGCGCCACGTGTCTTCTTTGCCGACCACCGATAGACGACAAAGACCTTTGCCGACTGTCAGCAGACGGCAAAGAGGCTGTATAGCCTCTGTTTTTTTGTTTCCTTTTAAATCCCTCCATTTGACAAAAAGATAGCAATATATATACATATACATCTTCTCCAATAGCAGTTTAAGCACCCACACATGTTGATCAACCAAACCTATGCATTTATATATATAGTCTCATATAGTCTCAAACACACAAGTGATCAAACACATGTTCTCCAAACACAAAGTATATACATAGTACATAGTGACTAAGCTACAAGTGACCAAAACAGTTCATAAAACTAAGCTACAAGTCCAAATGCACCATTCCATCATAGCATGACTCCCTTGAAGCAAATCTGCAAAATGAAGCTAAGAAAATTATAAGAAGAACAAGTAGAAGAATAAGAAGAATGAGAAGAAGGAGAAGAAGAAGAAGAAGAAGAAGAAGGAGAAAAAAAAAGATCCTCTCCTTCTTCTATTCTCTTCTTCTTTTGAGAAAACAAAGCTAACATAAGCAATGGTGATCAAATTAAGCTAGAGTTAGCATATTTTCAGGAAATTGAGCTAAATTTAGCATTTTTGAGCAACTAAGCAAACTTTAGCAATTGTTGAGCCAATTTAAGCTAGCTTTAGCATTTTTGACCCAATTAAGCTAGCTTTAGCATTTTGTGAGCAAACTAAGTTGACTATGTCAGTTTTTGAACTAACTAAGTTAATTATGTATTTTTTGTGCAAAATATGCAAAGTATGACATTTTTCGATTAAATATAGGATTTCAGAAGCTAAATATGCATTTTCAAACTAACTAAGCATTTTCAAACTTACCGGAGTGTAGCCCTCAAGGCTGAGGTGGTTGAGAAGCATCCGTCGGGTTGGCCGATGTTGACGGGGGAGAAGGGTCATGGGACGCAGCCCGAGAGTTATGCTGCACAAAAAGATCAACTAGAGGTTAGCACGACGCCACTCAATATGGTATTGATGATCATCGAAAGATACTCACCGTCCCCACAGGAGAAATGATCGACATCGGTGGAGCGGCCTGACCAGTCTTCTCGCACATAGTCTGCACATTTGTTTTCCATGAGTCAATCATATTAGTTACTAATATGAACAAAAATGATAACATGCATTCTTTGGGTGAATATGAACAAGTGACTTACCACGAAGAGCTCATACAAGGCCCGGTTCGATGCATCGTGTCGTGCCGCGGCCTCCTCGAGAGCCTTCGCCGTCCTCTCCTCCGCCAGCCGCTCTCTCTCCGCTGCCTTCTCCTATGCCAACCGCTCCTTCTCCTCTAGTAGCCACTGGGTGTTCTGTCGCTCTTTCTCAAGAGCTTCCTTCAACCCCACTCCCCTAGTTAGCATTGTAATATTCGATGAGAGAAAACAAGAATGCAAGAGTCCTTACGGATAACCTGGATAGCGAGGTCGACTGGCCGCGGATGAGTCCTTATAGCAGGAGAAGAACTCGTTTGGCGCGCCTTGATCTCAGGAAGAGTCTTATCACACCTAATCAACTTATCTCCAATGGCCATGGCGCCATGGCGCCTTCCGCCACCAGAGATCATCACCAGCTCCGGGTCAATAGGCTTCCCAATCGGGGTGTAAGCCTCCCCGTGCTTCTCCTTCGCCACCTCAGTATAAGCCTTGAGCTTACTATAGGCGGCAATGTTGGTGAAAGTCGAAGGAGTGGCGATATCCGACTCTGAGAGCGCCTTGGCCTTCTTGTACGACGCTGTATGGGACATGCCATACATGTCTGTAAGGCCCAATATGTGGTACTGTTCCAGATCTAGGTGTTTCCACCCAGATCCGGGGACGAAGCACATATCGGTCCCACCGCGACATATGACAAAGCCATATGTCCCGGATTTCCAACATGATATCACAACATTACAGATACAAGGATACAACATCTCATACAATCGGCATACAACTGCCTCAAATACAATACAACAGCGGAAGATACATGTCTGGGTACAGACTACAAGCAAATGCCTACTGGCAAAGAGAAAACATCGATCCCATAACCACACGGGTCCAGGCCCTCCGCCGGGATCCGCCTAACTAGTCGTCGTCGAGTCTCCACGTGAAACGTCGATCACCAACCTGTTGTCGATCAACACCCTGAAAAGAGTTTGGGGGTAGTATCATGAGTACAGAGGTACTCAGCATCCAACTGTAGTGGTCATCTGACCCAGCAAGGACTTCATCACTCGTCATTCTAGGACAACTAGTAGTTTACGGTAAGGAAGGGGTAAGTGGTGAGGTTGCTGCCGCACTAGCATTTATGAAGTGGCTAACGATCTAGGGAGTAAGATAAGAAGCCAAGCATTCAATGAGGAATCGCCTCCAACAAGTCTTGCTATCCACCTACTACGCAAACATAACATCTATCCTATCCTTGTCCTCCTCTTCGCATCCCGACGAAGAAGAAGCAGTCAAGGCACACACACGTTGATCAAGTTATATTAAGATGATCTCAGTTGTTGTTGTCTATGAACAGGACGTAGGTCTCAAGTCGTCCATAACCGTGGACACGGCTTCTCGAAAAGATTTAACCCTGCAGGGGTGTACCAACTGCCCATTACGAGGCGTCGCATGCTCGCCCATCTCTCTCAGTTGCTACCCATTATAGGCAACCATTTTATGATTTAGTTCCAAGAGATCCGAAACGACAGGTCCCTCTAACTAACAACGAACAAATCCGGGTGGCCCCCGGGGAGTCGACACCCAATCCAAAAGCCAGCCACGCTCTCGGATCGGACTCTTCCGTATGACGCAGGTCGGATTGCCGGTTAATCACACATGGGAAACCGGGTCCTAGCTGATCGGGTGGACCAACAGAGGAACTAAGTCTCCGCTGGCCCGAGTTGTTTGAAAACTACTGGCAGCTGACCAGCACACACACGGTTTCAAATGGTAAATCAGCTTGGGCCACCTCTAGAAATGTTTGAAGCTAGGTAGGTAAGAAAAGGGGACCCCATAAAATCCCACACGCGATTAGGCACGCTCAGTCTTAAAACCAATACCCGGAACTCGGATCCTAGGTGACTCGAATGGAACAAAGCGTCGGGGCGGGATAGCCTAGACCTTCCATCCTTCGTCGAATATAGTCAACATTATAATATTCATATCATCAACAACAATAATAATAATAATGTGATATCCCAAACCAAGGAGTAACAGGGTAACCTCGTAGCATCCTAAGCATGCATACTAAGCAGGGGCTGAGCAACGAGCAATAGTAACATAGCAGTACATGGTTTGCTGGGAGGGGACATGGCTGTATCGGTTTGAAAGAGGCTGTAAACATGTGGTAGGATCAAACATCGAACCTAACCTATACTAGCATGCAAACCGCTGGTTGAAATAGAATGGATCATAAGTAATGTATAGTCCTTGCCTGTTGATAAGACGGGTTCCGAAGGTGTAGTCGATCGCACGCTCGCATCGTCTCCGAGAGGTACCCGCGGGAGCACACAAGAGGTAAACACTGGAAAGCAATCAACGGTGCACCACTATTACTACGGAGAAAACATGAGCAAGCATCAACAAGAAGTAACACGAGACATCGCACCTACCGTCGAGAGCGGTTACTAACAATTTAAGTGGAGTACTCGTCACACACGACGATACTGCACGTTTACGGTGGTTCAAGTTGTTTAGCTACAGGTGACCAAACAACGGTTATTAACATGGAAACTCAAGCAAGCATGTCATATCACACAAACAGGTCAAGAGGTGAAGCACAAAGTAAACTATCTATGCTAGTCAATTTAAGTGAGGCACACCCTAAACATGGCATAACACTAAGTGCCACACGATGATTAAAACATTTGGTACTGTTCTGTCCTAAACCATATTTTAGGTTGGTTAACAACAGCAAACAATAGCACAAACACAAAGTACACGAAAAACTAATCAAGTTACATATAAAGAACTCTCCAAACGGAGTTACGGTTAAAAAGATATAAGCAAGACAAGTTATGCACGCAAGCTGTACAAACATGGGTAAATCTATATGCAAAAGTGCAGCAACATGACATAGCAATACATGGGATGAAAGTAGACATGATGCTTAACAATATGCAATTGGAACCACTCAATTCCGATAAACGGTCGCGACACACTCGTCGACCGAAGTTGCAACAAAATAACAGTTTCAGCAACAGCAGCACAACAACATCAGGATAGCTACTTTGGAGCAAGATATAAACATGATGCAGCAAGCAAATATGGCATGTGAATGCATGAAACTGGATTAGAAACATTGCTTAACGCAACACAAAAGGAATCAATGCAATAGGTCTCATGGATTTGTTACAATCATCATGCAAAGTTGCAACAAAATAATAACAACAGCACAATAACAGGAATTTAAAGCAATTAACGGCCTGATGCCCTGTTCAACACACAATTACACAATCAAGATGAGCTCAAATGCAAATGCTCACAAAAGATGAATTAAAGTACACACATTTCTGAGCAACTTTCGTTTTGGGGGCAACGTCATCGGAGCTACGGATCACTCGCGAACTTCAACGCAATATCGAATCAGCAGCTAAATTACTCCAGACTTAGCAAAAATAACCAGCAGCAGAACAATTAGAAAAAAAAGAAAAGGGGGCCTCACCCCACATGGGCTCGGCCCAAGTGGCTGCTGGGCTCGGATCTGGCGCCTTGGGCCCTGGAGGCTGGCGGGTCACGCTGGCTTGGAGGAGGTGGCCGGCCCAGCTGGCCAGGGAGGCGACCGGGCTCGTCCCCGTGCCCGATCCCGACCGGGACGTGGTGGCCGGCGGCTGGCTCGACGCCGGCGACGAGCGGCGGGCTCCGGCGGCTCGGCGTGGCCAGGAATGGGGGCGGGCGGAGGAGGCAGGTGACGCGGCGGCGCGGGCCCTCGCGGATCCCGCCGGATCCGGCGACGGCGAGGCACCTGGTGGCGGCGGCCGAGCTCCTCTTGGCTCGGGCCATGGCGCCATGGGGCTGCGGCGCTGACCTGCAGAGGGAGAGGAGGGCGCATGAGGAGAGGGAAGGGGAAAGGAGAGAAGGGAGGAGAGGGAGGTCCGGCAGGGGCGCTCCGGTGGCCGGCTGTGGCCGAAGCTTGGCGGCGGCGCCTCCATGGCTGCGGGAGAGAGAGAGAGAGGAGAGAGGAGGGCTGGCTGGCTAGCGTGGATCTGGGCCGTCGGATCGCGAGATCTGACGGTCCAGATCGCAGGGGAGCACAATTTCGGGATTTTGGGTCAAAATGGGCAGATCTGAGCATTGTGAGGGGGGTGGTTGCAACTCTGTGGCTAGGGAAACCCTAAAAATGGGTGGGAGTGTGGTGGTCTTTATATAGCATGGGTGGCTGGCAGTTTGCAAAAACATCATCGGTTTTTGTCTCGCGCGCACGGTGCTCACGTTTCTGACCGCCGGGGTTCCGCAGTACCTCCGATTCGGGTAAAACTTCGAACTGCGCGATCAGTGCGTCGAGCCAGCGGCGTTCACCTCGCACTGGAACCGTTCCGAAAACACTTTCCGGGGCGCTATAAAAATATCCCGTTTAATTATTAAACGGGGTTTTTCGTTCCGTTGGCTGCGGCTGGTCTCGTGCGGTTTTCGCGACGGTGATCGGGTGAAACCCGATGTCGCAAAGGTCGAGTGTCAGGGTGGCAAGGGTCGGTCTCCGTCCGATACGAGATAAGAGGGGGAAAATAATCTTCGATCGATAAATCGGGGATGCAAACACCGCAAACAAATCAGACAATCAAACAATTCACACCGAAAACAAAATTTTTAATTTTTGTGAAATCTGGGCTGTTACAATGTCGAACACCTGAGGCACCTCCGTTTTATTATGCTCCGTCTAAAAGACAAAGCAAAGCATGATATTAGTAAGTGGGTGCCTAAAAGACGAAGCAAAGAAGAATTTGCACATACCCATTTATGCCCGTAACCAGCTAAGTTACGATTGCCTTGATGGTGTGGCACACCAACCATTTGGGCGCGCCGGTCCTTGGCATTGTTGTGGACGGCCAACCAGGCATCTGAGCACCAGTGGTCCACAATGACCTCCCAACAATCCATCTTGTCCGCACACCATCTCGGCGGCGCCTAAGTTAGTAAACAAGGAAACTAATAAGTAGCCTAGATAGGAATCAAATCAAACAAACTATTCAAGACTTAAGAAGGGTTACCGTCATGTACTGGGCCCTGGTCAGAAACTTCTTGCGGCAGTCCTTCTTGCTACGCTTGCGCCCTTGCTTGGCGTAGTAGTCACGGACCGCCTGCACTCGCATCTCGTGCCTTGTGTTCTGCAAGAGGCGCGTGGCCTCTGCAACTATCACGTCCTCCGCCTCCTGCTCCTTGGACTCATCGACCTTGTAGTAGACCTGCAATAGCACGAGACAACACTGATGAGTGCACCAACTAGCTATTGTCAAGATTTTATTGTGTGAAACAGAAATTACCCAAAAGCTATTGATCACCATGTCGGCTCTGGTGTGGCATTCGACCCCGTTGATGGTCGTATCCGGCGGGGCCGGGGCAGCACAATAGTGCTCCCATTTGAGTCCAGGCTGCGGAACCTCATCAGGTCCGGGCAATTGAACCAGCCCCGGGAAGTTCTCCCTAACGAGCACACCAAGGATGGAGTTGGGATTGCGGACACCATTGCCGTATATCCAACCCCTGCAGTATAAAAAGACAAAGCCATTAGATAGACATAAGTATAGAAGGTACCGGAAGAGAGTATAAGTGAACTTACGTCTCTCCATCAGGCGTAATCAACCACTTATGGGCGGGAGTCACCGGCACGGACGGGAGCCGTGTACCCCCACGCTGGTACACGGTGGTACCCTCAGCCACCTCCTCCTCATCCGTAGTGTCCAGCTCGGCACCAGCCTCCCCCTCAGGCGTGTGCTGCTCCGGCTGGTCCGGCCAGGGACTCCAGGTCGTGCGGGTGGACGTAGCCTCCTCCTCCACCTCAGGATGGTGGACCGGAGTGTCCGAGGAGGGATCCACCCTGCAGTGCTCTGGTGAATAAGCCGGAGGTGGCGGCGAGGAAGCAGCAGCAGGTTTCCGTCTCCCTTTCCCGCGACCACCACCTGCTTTGCCTCTCCCGGTCTTCTTCCGACCTCCTCTCCCCCTGGGCACCTCATCCGTAGAAGGAGGAGGCGAGGAAATACTCTCAAGCAAAGACCTCCGTAGAGCCAGAGGTGGGAGCGCATGACCCCTCCCTCGCGAAGCTGAGGTCTCGCCCTCCATATCTGTCATGAACCTGCCAAGAATTAAAATAAAATAATTAGTACAATGAGAAAAAGAATTAATAATACAAAAGTAATTACTGCAATAATGAGAATATATATATAATTAAAGTTGAGATGCATACAACTAACAATAGTCGGGATCATCGGTATCTTCTCCGCGATCAATTGAAGGATCGTCATCACTATCACGCGTGTCGTCGATAATGACGGCCTCATCAGGTTCAACAACACCAACATTTGGAAGGCCTTTATGTAAACGGTCAAGCATGGACAGGTCATCTGGAGCAGTAACCTCTTCTTCTTCAGGCTCTTCAACATCGTCGTTAGCGGGTTCACTCTCATTGTCTTCTTCCATGTTTTGGGGTTGCATAGAGCGGTTTCGGAAACGCTTTTTTATCACGCGTGTTTCTTGGAAGAATTCTCCTTCATATGTCTCTGGGTCAATGTGGGGTACATAATCCTCTTCATTTGGGGGAGGTGGTCTAATATGTGGTGGCACATCATAAACGACATCCCAACCTTTCAGGTTTTCAACCGTTTGGCAGGGGTAGGATAGATAGAAAACCTGGGTGGCCTGTTGAGCCGTAATATAGACATCGGGGACATTAAAATGGCTGTCTTGTCGAATTTCGAATAGACCTACATGTTCACGAGTTTTTCTAGTCCTCGACGGGAGAAACCAATGACATTTGAAGACAACGACGTTGGGAGGATTTTCACCATAGAATAGAAGTTCGTATATTGCTTCAACTCTTCCATAATACTCAATACCTCCGTCAACGACAGCAGAGACACCCGAATTTGTACTTTTTCGATCGGCCATTTTTCGCTCTTTATCAACGGTACGAAAGCGATACCCGTTGATGTCGTATTTATCAGACCTTATTGTCAAAACCATTAGCGACTTGTCACAATTCGGCGTCCATAGGCTCCTCATTTGCCTATAAGTTTAATAGGAAAGGATTGGTATATTAGTGAAAAATAGGTCGAACCAACAAATGAAACCCTATATATGAATGATAGTTACCGTTCGTTTGAACCAAGAGATGAAACCAGGATTGCCGTCTCCTTGATTGGCAAGAAGCTGATACTCTGCGATGGAATCACTTTCAATAACCACTCCATTCGAGAATTTGGCGACGTATCGACTGTATGAATTCATGGAAATTAATAAGAAACAAGAATTATTAGAAGTTGCGAAACAATGTACGTACCGAGCACTTACTCGATGTACGGTCGCACTTCTGTTAGGTTGGTGAAGATATACAGTGTAAGAGTCCACCATTCTTTGATATCCAAAATCTTATTTCTCAAAGCACCAACAGGTCCGAGCTTCCCTTTGAATAGGCCGAGGTTGGATTGACGCCGTTGGGGGTCGCCAGTATTGTACCGAGGCTTTGGATTATGAAAATGGCGATTTTTGGCTTCATAATGTGCTGTCACGAAGTTTGCCGCCTCCTTGGTAATGAAAGCCTCGGCCATTGATGCTTCAATTCTACGTTTATTTATACATTTTGCTCGAAGCGTCTTCTGCATTCTCTCCGTTGAATAGCACCAACAATTTTGCACAGGGCCCCCTAATCTTTCCTCGGTCGGGAGATGCAATATCAAATGCTGCATCGGATTAAAAAACCCGGTGGAAAGATCTTCTCTAACTTGCAGAGCAACTCCGGCGCCATATCTTCCATCTCTCCTAGCACGCCATCGGATAGTTCTTTAGCACAAAGAACACGAAAGAAATAGCTCAGTTCTGCCAGTACTAGCCACTCTTCCTCGGGGATATAGCCGCGCAACATCACCGGCATTACCCACTCAAGCCATATGTGCCAATCATGACTCTTCAGCCCAAATATTTTATGTTTTTCAGGACTCGCTCCCCTCCTCAGATTCGCTGCATACCCATCGGGGGACATCAAACTGTTTTGCACCCACAAGAGAATTTCCCTGATATGCCCCCTTTCAAGATTGAACCAGACCCTTGGCTTGGACCAATTCTTCTTTCCTTTCGGCTATCGCATGTTCTGTGAGGGTCTATCACATAGAGTCTCCTGGTCGACTCTAGCTTTAGGATTATCCTTTGACTTCCCATCTATGCCGAAAAATGTACCAAACAGGGCCTCGCCGATATTTTTTTCAGTGTGCATCACGTTAATATTGTGTGGAAGTTCGAGGTCTTGGAAGTAGGGGAGATCCCAGAAGCATGTCTTGTGAGTCCAGGCGTGTTCCGAATTATATCCCTTAAAATACCCGGGACGTTCTGGATCAGGCTCGAGAGAGTTCAACTGTGCCAAGACATGTTCGCCCGTCATCGTAGGTGCTGCCAGGTTTTTGACAACTTTGCCTTTGATGAAGTTCTTCTTGTCTTTTCTAAAAGGATGCTTAGGAGGCAGAAACTGTCTATGCAAGTCGAAGCAGGAATACTTGCCACCCGCCTTCAGCCAATGAAACTGAAGAGGAGCCTTGCATGTTGGACACCCGAACTTCCCATGAACACAGAAGCCAGCGAAAAGCGCATACGCCGGCAGGTCATGCATCGAGTACTGGTACCAAACATGCATTTTGAAGGTCTTTTTGCTAGCTGCATCGTATGTCTTGAACCCTTCGTCCCAAGCTTGTTGCAAAAATTCCTCCTTAAGCGGTTGCATGTACACATCCATATTCTTCCCCGGATATTTGGGCCCTGGTATTATCAACGTCAGGAAAATGTTCTTCCTTTTCATAATCTCTGAGGGGGGGAGATTGAGTGGCATGACAAATACATGCCAACAACTGTATGAGGCTGCCATCAGACCGAAAGTATTGAACCCATCTGTGCCGACGGTGATTCGGCAATGCCTTGGCTCCTTAGCTTTTTCCGAATGTTTTTCATCAAAGTGCTTCCATGCTGAACCATCCGATGGGTGAGTCAACATCGGCTTCCCATCTGCATCAAATTATGTTCTCTTCCCATGTTTGTGCCATGTCATCTGCCTGGCTGTCTCTTCCATCATGTAAAGGCGTTGAATTCTTGGTATCACTGGAAGATACCGAAGAACATTTACGGGTATTTTGGTCTGCGTCTTATCACCTTGACCATTGTCTACCACAACATACCTGGATGACTTGCATTTGGGACAATAGTCTTCGTCCTCATACTCTTTCCTAAATAAAGCACATCCATTTTCACAAGCATGTATCTGCTCATAGGGCATCTTAAGTACCTTGAGGATTTTATCCGATTGGTACAGGTTTGCAGGCATAACATGATCTTTTGGTAGAAACCGCCCAATTAGGGTCGTGATCGCATTGTAGCAATCTGTGCCCAAGTTGAATTGTGCCTTCAAAGCCATCAACTGTGCGATGGCATCGAGCTGACAAAGCTCAGTGTGAGCGTGCCACGGACGTTTCGAAGACTCCAACATCTCATAGAAGGCCTTCGCAGATTCCTCCATCTCATCGTCCTCATCCCGCGCATCGTCAAAGTCCCGCACCATGTCTTCAATCCCGGTTCCGTACTCATCCGTGCACTGACGGACCACCTCCTCTCTCCGTCGTCCGCCAGACTCGCCATGGAAACTCCACACCGTATAACCAGGCTTATAACCCCACTTCTGCAAGTGTTTACCCATATCCACCTCTGTCGCCTGTTTATAATTGTCGCACCTAACGCAGGGGCACCAGGTTTTTCTCTGCCCATTTGCAAACGCCGCTCTCAGAAACTCCTTGGTTTTCATTGCACATTCATTGCTGATCTCTTTCTGATTAGGGCGACCAATGTACATCCACGCACGATCATCGCTCATCTTGTAGCTACTAAACAACAAATATACCAGTTTGTCAATTTTATTACGTCCACTTTTTATTGCTTTTATCATACATAGCTACGGCATATGCAATTAACCTACACACTAATAGGTAAAGATAGGTCCTAATCCTACCCGAGTATGTGTAGATTGGGTCGGTTTCCCATGCTTTGGTCCCGATCCGACGCGGTATTTCGGCAGCACCTCCCCGCTGTTCTCCTAATACACGTCTCGACAACAAGCCGAGAGGTTGTGTATCCGGAGAACAACAGGGAGGCGCTGACGAAATACCGCGTCGGATCGGGACCAAAGCATGGGAAACCGACTCAATCGACACATACTCGGGCTGTCCATGGATAACGTTGGACAACTCGAAAGAATCACTATTATAAATATGCAAATGAATGCATATTTATAACTGTAACCCTTTCAAACGAGAGACGCATACTGGTTACGCGACTTTACATATCAATATACTAAATCTACCTAGTTAGCTAGTGTCATCGGCACGAAGGCCGGAACCCAACAAAGGAGGGGAGGAGGAGGATATGACATTTGTTCTCACCCTCGAACGTAGGGGGAGATCGTCGAACTCCGGGGGAGGTCGTCGAACACCAGACCCTCGCACGGGAAAGTTCTGCACATGAATAAGCAACCGATTAACCCAGACACTCAGTCCCGGTAATTACATCTAACACATTAATTACACGCAATCAACTCATTACACTCACTCTCCTTCTTTTATCTTTCTTTTTTCCTTTCTTCTTCTTCTTCTTTTCTTATTCTTATTCTTCTTCTTCTCCTTTCTTCTTCTTCTCCTTCTTTTCCTTCCCCTCCTTCTTCTCCTTCTTCCTCCTTTTATTTATCTTATTCTTTTTCTTTTCTTCTCCTTCTCCTTCTTCCTCCTATTCTCTGTCCTTTTCATTTCTTTCTTACTAATTGCTAACTAAAACTAACTAAACTAGAACTAATAAAACCTAAACTAACTAGAACTAATAAAACCTAAACTAACTACACTAATAAACCTAAACTAACTACACTAATACACCTAAACTAACTACACTAATAAACCTACACTAACCTAAACCTAAACTAACAACTCTAATTAACAGAAAAAAAGAAAAAAAACAGGGGAGGAGGCTTACCAGGGGTGGGGGGAGGTGGCGGCGGTGGAGGGAGGTGGCGCAGGTGAGGAGCGTGGCGCCGGCGAGGAGGGTCGTCGGCGGTGAGACCTGCAGCGGCGCCGGTCAGAGGAGAGGAGAAGAGAGGAGGAGAGGGGAGGAGAGGAGAGGAGAGGGGAGGAGAGGAGGTGAGGAGGAGGGCCTCACCGATAGTGAAGATGGAGGCGCGCGAGACGGGGCAGGGAGGCGGCGGCGGGGGGTTGCGAGAGAGAGGGGTTTGGGAGAGAGAGTGGAGAGAGAGAGAGGGACCGTGCGGAGGGTTAACGACCCACCGCTTTGCCGTCTGCCGACAGACGGTAACGACACCTATGCCGTCCGTAGGCAGATGAAAAAGCGTTGGGCCGTTAGCCAGGCCGCGTGCCTCGCTTGGGTGGGCCCCAGCTGGAGGTTTTCCGTCTGTCGACAGATGGCATAGGTGTCGTTGCCGTCTTCCTGCGTCCACGCAGACGGCAAACATGTGGTTTGCCGTAGGTCTATGTGTTACCGTCTGTACTTAGGGCAGCGGACGGCATACCGCTGCTTTGCCGTCTGCCCCGACGAAATGCAGACGGCAAAGCCACTGGCCCATGGCAAACTGGTGAATTCCAGTAGTGAAAGCCCCCTTTTCCCTCTAGGATAAGGGAACACTCTTTTGTGACAGGCATAATAAATAAAAGTGAGGGAAGAATCGACGAGCCTGAGGAAAAGACTAAGGTCGATCCTCAAGTTGCGGTGGTTAAAGATTTAGTTACTAATGATGTTTTAGATTCCATTATAATGTTTTGTGCTGTTTCAACTAACATTGTCACAGCTAAGAATAAAACCCAATTTCAGGTACACCATTTGTATCTGTAAAAATAGGAGATCACTATTATTACGGGCTATGCGATTTGGGATCTAGTGCTAGCACTATTCCTTATTCACTCTATCAGGAGATCATGGGTGAGATTTCACCCTCTGAAGTTGAAGAGATTGATGTTACTATTTATCTAGCAAACAAAGAAACTATCTCTCCCATTGGAATTGTGAGAGATGTTGAAGTCCTATGTGAAAAGATAAAGTATCCTACCGACTTTCTAGTACTTGGTTCAGTGCCAGATAGTTTTTGCCCTATTATCTTTGGTAGGCCTTTCCTCAGCACTTGTGGAGCTATAATATAATGCAAAAAGGTAAAGTTTCTTTTGAATTCAATGGTGAGCCATATGAATTTAACTTTTCAAAATTCTCTAAGCAGCCTCGAGGTGTTGATTTACCTAGTAATGATAAAATTATTGAAGATATTTCTTCCATTGCTATTCCTCCTAATGATCCTTTGCATCAATATATGGAAGACCACGAGAATGATATGCAACAACACATCCCCTAGACTCATGTTTCTGTCACTCAAGCATGTCATCGGGGAGGCATGAACCCACAATCTAGCACAACGCTCCCTCTTGGAGTCACTACCTACTACTTGGCCAAAGCAATAAACAGCAACGGAGAGCATGCAAGAATTACTTAGGAACAAAAATACAAGAGATAAGAACCAAATATATTACTCTATCACAATTTGAACATAATCTCATAATCCATCAGATCCGATCAGACTCAACATAGCAATAGCAGAAATATTACAAAGGTGCCTCGATCATGTAGGGCAGCTCACGAGGTCTAAACAATGAAGATCAAAGAGGGGAGGAGAACATCACATAGCTACTTATCACGGACCCATGGTCCAAGGAAAACTACTCACGAGACATCCGGGGAGCATCCATGGTGGAGAGGAGACTCCCGGAGGTCAATCCTCCCTCCGGCAGGGTGCAGGGAAGAGGTCTTCTGGTGCTCCCGATCTTGGAAGCGCGGCGGCGCCAGAACAGAGGCGAGTTCGCGGAATAGGGTTCTCGTTCTGGAGTTTTCCCGTGACGGGGGATAAATAGGCAAAAGGGGGCAGCCAGAGGTGGGCCAGGGGCCCCAGGCGCCCCCTTGGCGCGGCCAGGGGTGGGGCCGCGCCAGGTGGCCGCCTGGCCCCCCCTTGGCCCCCCTCTGGCCCCTCCCGGGCTCTTTTGGAAGCTTCTTGTACGCTGATTTTTTCTGTATTTTTCTCGGAATTTTTCTGGCACTTTTTATATGGGGGAAAACTGAAATAGAAAAACAGCAGAAAACATGAACTGGCACTGGGGTGCACTGAGTTAATAGGTTAGTCCAAATATGATCAAAAATGTATGAAAGTGTATCTAGATCATAGCAATATCACACAAAACATGCATGGAGCAAGCAGAAATTATCGATACGTTTTGGACGTATCAATATGCAAGAAAGGAATGAGTTAGAAGAAATATTCACAAGACAAACTGCTATCCTGAAGCACAACCTTCCGGTTGAACCTTTAGAAATCCTAGCACAACCAAAAGAAGACCCGGTGTTTGACCTCAAACCACTTCCCGATACGCTCAAGTACGCTTATTTAGATGAAAAGAAAATATATCATGTTATTATCAATGCTAACCTTTCAGGATTTGAAGAAGAGCGATTATTGGAGACACTTCACAGACATCGTGGTGCCATTGGCTATACCCTTGATGACCTTAAGGGGATTAGTCCATCAATTTGCCAACATACTATCAATCTCGAGCCCGATTCTAAGCCAGTTGTTGATCATCAACGACGGCTGAACCCAAGGATGAAGGACGTGGTTAGGACTGAAATTCTCAAGCTTCTAGACGCAGGTATCATCTATCCTATAGCTGATAGTAGGTGGGTAATTCCAGTTCATTGTGTTCCTAAGAAAGGAGGTATGACTGTTGTTCCTAATGATTAGAATGAACTAATACCTCAAAGAGTTGTTATTGGATATAGAATGTGTATTGATTACAAGAAGTTGAACAAGGCAACCAGGAAGGACCACTACCCGCTGCCTTTCATCGATCAGATTCTTGAGAGTTGTCCAAAAACACCCACTTTTTTTTATCTTGACGGGTACTCTGGCTTCTCTCAAATTCATGTTAACAATGCTGATCAAGAGAAGACCACTTTGACGTGTCCTTATGGTATTTATGCTTATAGGCGTATGCCATTTGGTTTATGCAATGCACCTGCTACTTTTCAGAGATGCATGTCTTCTATTTTTCATGGTTTCTGTGAGGAGATTGTGGAAGTCTTCATGGACGATTTCTCCATCTATGCAACTTCCTTTGACCACTGTCTCCACAATCTTAATAAAGTTTTGCAGAGATGCGAGGATAAAAATTTAGTTCTAAATTGGGAAAAGTGCCACTTCATGGTTAACGAAGGGATCGTTCTTGGTCACACGATTTCAGAGAGGGTAATTGAAGTGGACAAGGCGAAGATTGAAGCTATTGAAAGGATGCCCTATCCAAGGGACATCAAAGGTATTCGTAGTTTTCTCGGTCATGCTGGTTTCTATAGAAGATTTATTAAAGACTTTGAGACCCCTCACTAATCTTCTCCAGAAGGATGTTCCTTTTGTATTCGATGAAGATTGTAAGGAAGCCTTCGAAGTTCTTAAGAAATCTTTAATAACCGCTCCTATAGTACAACCACCTGATTGGAAATTTCCCTTTGAAATTATGTGTGATGCTAGTGATTTTGCTATTGGAGATGTTTTAGGACAAAGGGTTGATAAGAAATTGAATGTTATATAGTATGCTAGAAAAACCCTTGATAGTGCTCAAAAGAATTATGCTACAACTGAGAAGGAATTCTTAGCAGTAGTGTTTGCTTGTGATAAGTTTAGACCTTATATTGTTGATTCAAAAGTCATTATTCATATTGATCATGCTGCCCTTAAGTACATTATGGCGAAGGATGCCAAACCAAGACTCATCAGGTGGGTACTCCTTCTTCAATAATTTGATTTACAGATTGTTGATAGAAAAGGAGCAGACAATCCGGTGGCGGATAATCTTTCAAGTATTGAAGATATACCACATGATTCCATTCCAGTCAACGACAGTTTTCCAGACGAACAACTTGCCGTTGTAAAAGTACAATCTCTCTCCGATCCTTGGTTTTCAGATTATGCTAATTTTATCGATTCAAAGTATTTGCCTCTAGGTTTGACATTTTAGCAAAGGAAGACGTTCTTCCATGATTTGAGGCATTACTTTTGGGATGACCCTCATCTTTTCAAAGAAGGTCTGGACGGGATCGTGAGAAGATGCATACCGGAACACGAGCAGAAGGACATTCTCAAGCAATGTCACAATAGTCCCTATGGAGGACATCATGTGTATGGCCCGATATGCGGTACCGTCCCAGATCTAGATGTTTCCATCCAGATCCGGGGACGAAGCACATATTGGTCCCACCGCGACATATGACAATGTCATATGCCCCGGATTTCCAACATGATATCACAACATTACATCTACAAGGATACAACATCTCATACAATCGGCATACAACTGCCTTAATACATTACATCAGCGGAAGATACATGTCTGAGTACAGACTACATTCAAATGCCTAGTGGTAAAGGTAAAACACACCATCCCTGTAACCACACGGGTCCAGGCTCTCCGCCGGGATCTGCCTAACTAGTCGGCGTCGAGTCCTCGCGAAGGCGTCCAGAAGAAGGGTCATCGAGCTCCACTGAAGTCCAACATCGTTTGTATAACGTGCGTAAAAGAGAAAAGAAGAGGTGAGCTATATCAAAAGTCTTGTAACTAACTTCTCACAGGTAATATGGGGGAAGTGGTGAGGTTGCAGACGCACTAGCATTATATAAGTGGCTAACGGTCTATTTTAGAGTAAGATGAGAACCAAGCATTCGATGAGGAATCGCCTCCAACAATTCTTGCTATCAGCTACTTACGCAAAAATAACACCTATCCTATCCTTGTCCTCCTCTTCGCATCCCGACGAAGAAGAAGCAGGAAAGGCACACACACGTTGATCAAGTTATATTAAGATTATCTCAGTTGTTGTTGTCTATGAACAAGGAGTAGGTCTCAAGTCGTCCATAACCGTGGACACGGCTTCTCGAAAAGATTTAACCCTGCAGGGGTGTACCAACTGCCCATTACAAGGCTCCGCACGCACACCCATCTCTCTCAGTTTCTACCCATCATAGGCAACCATTTTATGATTTAGTTCCGAGAGATCCGAAACGACAGGTCTCTCTAACAACAACGAACAAACCCGGGTGGCCCCCGGTGAGTCGACATCCAACTGAAAAGCCGACCGCGCTCTCGAATCTGCCTCTACCATATGACTCGGGTTTGGATAACCGGTGGATTCTCACATGAGTACGGGTCCTCATCCGGCCAGGTTGTACCAATAGGGAAACAATGTCCCCACTGGCCCGGTTTTTTTGAAAACTACTGGTGGTCGACCAACACACAGACGGTTTCAAATGGTAAATCAGCTTGGGCCACCACTGGAAATGTTTGAAGCTAGGTAGGTAAGAAAAGGGGACCCCATAGCATCCCACACGCGGTTAGGCACGCTCGTCAAGAGACATAATACCCGGAACTTGGGTCCTAGGTGACTCGAATGGAACAAAGCGTCGGGGCGGGATAGCCTAGACCTTCCATCCTTCATCGAATATAGTCAACATTATAATAATCATATAATCCACAACAATATAATAATGTGATAGCCCAGTCCAAGGAGTAACAGGAGGTAATAGTTGATAACATCCTAGCATGCATACTAAGCAGTGGCTGAGCAGCGAGCAATAGTAACATAACCGAAAAAGGTTTGCTGGGATGTGGAGGACATGGCTGTTTGGGTTAATTTGAGAGGCATGAATATGAAGTGGTAGGATCAAGCAATCGTTCTATCCTACACCTAGGCGCGAGTGAGCGGAAAGTTATAAGCATGATATATGCTCCCCCTTACCTGATGAGAAGATGACATCGAAGGTGTAGTCGATCGCAAGCTCGCATCGTCTCCGAGAGGTACCCGCGGAAGCACACAAGAGGTAAACACTGGAAAAGGCAACCGACGAGCAAGCATCTATTACTACGAAGAAATCACGAGCAAGCATCAACAAGAAGACAACACGAGACAACGCACTACGGCATCACATCTATCGTCGAGAGCGGTTACTAACAGGTTAAGTGGAGTATTCGTCACACACGACAATACCGCACATTTATAATTAGTTCAAGTTGAATAGCTACACAACATGAGCAAAGGTTGTTAACATGGCATCTCACTCAAGCAAGCACACAAACATGACAAGAGGTGAAGCATAAGATAAACTATCTATGCTCGTCGATTTAAGTGAGGCACAACCTAAACATGGCATTCCACTAAGTACCCCACGACAATTAAAGGATTTGGTATTGTTCTTCCCTAAGCCATATTTTAGGTTGGTTAACAACAGCAAACAATAGCATAAACACCAAGTACATGAAATTCTAATCAATTTACATATAAAGAACACTCCAAACGGAGTTAGGGTTAAAAAGATATAAGCAAAACAAGTTATGCACACATACTGTTAACATCAGGGAGCACACTTTAGAGCAATGAAACAATTAGCTACAGATTGCAAACATGCATCAAAAGGACATGGAATTACAGTAGACATGGAAAGGAAGGCATGGCAAAAGGAATTATGCAAACATGCATCATGGTTCACTAGTTATAAGCAACACAAAAAGCTATAAAACATTACTGGTCAAGGACTTGGTGAAAATCAGGAAAACGGGGCAGAAACTATTATTTTCATGCTGTATAAACAGGATCAAAACTATATGTAAATGTGCAGCAACATGACATAGCAATATGTGGGAATGAAGTAGACATGATGGTGATCAGGTACAAACAAGAATCATGGTCATAGGCATCACATATCAAAAGATATTAAGAAAGCAACATGGCATCGGCAAGTTACAGACTTAGTGAGAAAAACAGAGGTGGCTGTCAAAAACAGCGGGATAGCAACTTTGGAGCAGAATATAACTATGACCAGAAATATAAACATGACAATGCAATACATATAATGGAAGTAGACATGCATATATCAAAATTACATATTACAATGCTCAATAGGATGCATGGTTAAAAAGATACAAGGCAACAAAGTTGCAACAAAACGTAAATAGCAGCACAAAGTTAACAGGGCACCACTTTGGAGCAATAAATAATATAGCTACAACAGGAAAACATGACAAGTGATTGCATAGAACTGAATTAGACATGATGATTAACAGTATGCAACAAGAATCACTCAATTCCGATGAACGGTTGCGACGCAACCGTCACCCGAAGTTTCAATTAAGCAACGGTTTTCAGCAGCAATTAACAACAGTTTGCAATTAACGATGGGTGGCCCTGTTTGACCAACAATTACACAATCAAGATGACCTCAAAACAAAATGCTCACAAAACATGGATTGAAGTACACACAAAAATAAACAATTTTTCTTTTGGGCGCAACGTCATACGGGCTACGGATCACTCGCAACCTACGATGCAAAACAGGTACAGCAGCACAAAATTCCCAGACTGAAAAAAATCACAAGCAAGGTAAAATGAAAAAAAGGAAAGGGGAGGCAGGCCGGCTCACCATGGGCCGGCCCATCTTGGCAAAGGCGGCTGGGAGGCTGGCTGGGCTGGGCCGGGATCAGCGCATCGAGCCGGCGGCGTTCACCTCGTGCTGGAACTGTTCCGAGAACACTTTCTGGCGCGCTATAAAATATCCCGTTTTGTAAGAGCAAAGTTTTGCCCCCGTGTGTTTTGGATATTGTTGGACAAGACAGTAGAGAAACTAACTATGTTTTCTAGTGTAAATAGTTGAATAGGTTCCTGAAGGACAAGCTATGTGATAAAGCTTCAGGGAAGGTTTTCAAGTTATCGAAGCATTACCCCGTTTAGCGAAGCTTAATCACGGAGGATGACCCCCAAAAATGAAGGTGTCCTGAAGCTCAACTCATTGAAGGAAATGAAGAAGACGGCACAAGACTTAGATGTTTTTGTGTAGTTCTTTTTCTGTTCTTTGAGTCATAGGACAAACCGTACTATCAAGAGGGGTCTTTAGTTTGTGGACACCGAAGTCATTGAGAAAATGCTCAGATCAAATCCAAACCAAGAGAGAAGCCTGAGCGAAGAAATATCATGTGCACTGAGTTAAGTTTCAGTAGCAAAGACTTCGTTCTTTGGCTTCTGAAGCAGAACTAAGTCCGTGAGTCAGCTTTACTAGTTCCTCAAGTAAAGTTGCGCAATAATGACAAATCCGACCATTGTGGACATGTGTCAAGCTATCACCTCGGGTCAATTTGGTCATTCCGCACCTCGGGATCGCCAACTATAAATACGCCGCCGCCTCCTCCATTTGCGGGTGGCTGCTCCAAGAATATTCCTGAGAGAGACTGAAGAGAGCACCCCAAAAATGCCACCGAAGCAAAACCCAAATCCAGAATACTGAAGCCTAAGTCCCATTGACCTGAGTAGATTCGAGATGACTTAAGTGAAAGCTTACTAGCCTTTTTATCTTGGAGAACTGCAATTCTCCTAGACGGTTAGAGTGTTGTTCTTCAGAGAGTGAAGAGTAATTCTCGCCTCGAAGTCCAGTTTGTCAAAGGTTTCGGTGATTTCCTTAATAATCAACCACGAGTGGAGAACTCACCAAGCTCAAGGAGTTTGGTGCAGTGGAGCAACGGACGGAGAGAGATTTGCTCCAGGTGTTCAATCACTAGTCCCTCCAACCAGACGTAGCGCTTTGCAGAGCGTGAACTGGTCGAACAAACATCGCCGAGTCCCAGTTCGTTTTACTTCTTGCATTTACCTTCAGTATTGCATTTGCTTCGCAGTTATGCTTCAATGTGTTTTGATTCACTGCATTTAGTTTCGCTTCCAGTTTTACTTTGCTATTCCGCTTTACTTATGCTTCACTTCAATAGTTTCAGTCGAAATTTTTGAAGTGATCATTCACCCCCTCCCCCTCTGATCACATACTTGGACTTTCAATTGGTATCAGAGCTAGTCACTCGCTACACTCTGTGTGTTTTGGATTAACCTCCTGGAGTGTCTTCAAGTATGTCTTTCGCAGCTATTCGCTCCGGCGAACCTATTCCTGTTTTCAATGGGAAGGACTACCTGTGCTGGAAGGACAAAATGAAGAGAAATATCATGGCTATCAACTCAACCGCCTGGCAATTTTCCTTGTATGGAGTCACTGTTGCCGATGAGAAGGCCATCACCCCCGAAGAAGCAAAACTGATTGATCTTGATTCTAAAGTTTGGGTTTTCATCACCAATCACTTGACACCAGAAAAGTATCATGAAGTGAAGAATATTCCATCTGCTAAAGGTGAGTTGATTTCACTCGGTGCTGATGACATTACTCCTCACTTAGTTGTAAGAACTTTGCTTCGATCATTGGATGATTCGTTTGATCACATTGTGCTGATGATCAAGGAAAGGACTGATTTCAGACGTCTTGTTGCCGCTGATATTCTTGAGAGACTCAATACCTTTGAAATGGAAGAAGATGAGAAACGTGACATAAATGGCTCTCGAAGAAAAACTCATGCTTTGAAAGCAAAAGCTTCGCGTCATTCTTCGCCCGAAGTCAGTTCTGCTTCAGGTGTCGAATCAGATGATCCTGCAAGCATTGGAAAAGATTTAGCATTGATCATGAGACGCTTCAACCGCTTCCAAAGAAAAGGTTTTTCTTCACCGAAAAAGAGTTATTCTTCAAGGAGCTCAAATCACTCATCTCACCGCTCATCTTCAAGAAGCTCTCCATCGAAGGACATCTGCTTCTACAAATGCAAGAAACCAGGTCACTACATTGCTGATTGCCCTCTGTGGGAAGCTGACAACAAATCAAAGCATTCGCTCAGAGACTCCTCAACGAAGTCCCACAGATCTTCCAGAAGCTATGAGTCCAAGAGACATGAGTCCAGTTCGAGAAGAGATAAGAAGAAGGATTCTGATGATGACAAGAGGAAGAAGTATCACAAGAAGCGTGAGGGTTCTTCATCGAAGACTCACTCGTCTCGGCAAAGCAGCTCTCACCGTGCCAAGGCCTATCTGGGAAAGGAGATGAACTCTGAAGACGAAGCCTCTGGGTCCGAAGCTGAATCAGGCTCAAGATCAGGGTCTGGGTCCGAATCCGATGGTGTTGCTGGTTTGGCATTCGCTTCAGCAGATGCTTCATCCAAAGCTTCGAGCTCATTCTTCACCAACAACAGTAGTGAAGATGAAACTCCTGCATATTGCTTCATGGCCAAGGCAAAGGTATCTTCATCAAAATCCAACTATGATACTTCTGATTGTTCCTCATATGATAGTGATTCGAAGATAAGCTATGCTAAACTTGCTAAAATTGCTTCAATCCAACAAGATGAACTTGATTCGCTAAGCAAAACCATTAAGAAATCAGAAACTCTGTTGATCGATGAGATAGAGAAAGGTCAAACTTTGACTAATGAGCATGCAACTCTGAAAGAAAAGTTTGAAGAATTATCCTCTCGGCATGATCCTCTTTCAGTTGATTATGAGAAGCTCACCTATGAATTTCTTCAGAGGAAAATGGCTCTCGAAAGACTGAAAGAGGCTCATGAAGAGTTGGAAAATGTCAATCTCTCTCTCATGGCTCAACAAGGTTCTGAAGCAAATCATAAAACTGATTCACCTTGCTTAACTTGTCTGGAACGAAGCAAAACTGATTCCAAAGGCAAAGTTCCTATTGTTATTGATGATACTAATGCCTCTGATGAGGAAAATCCTGCTGTTACCGAGGAACTCCTTAGGTTGAAAAACTTATTTGAAATAGGGATGTTCAAAAGTAAGATCCTGAGGAAGGCTCTCCTTCACAGGAACCCAAGGAATGAGGGTGTTGGTTTCGAAAGGAAGATAAACCCTGATGGCACCTATTGGGAACCTGAGCAGTATCCTAAGACTGTTTGGGTCCTAGCGAAGGAGAACCCCATTGATATAGCTAACCTTTCAGGTTTTGACTGCAAGATGAACAAAGCTATTGTAGACGAATCACTTGATTCTGACTACAAGCTCATCAAAGACGAACATGGAAAGGTTATAGCTGAGTATGTTGGTACTCCTCCTAAGAATGGCTTCTATAAGAGGCAGATATGGGTGCATAAAGCACTTGTGGAAAAACTGCCTGCTAACCATACTATGCAGGGAAAGTCTTCGGTACCACCGAATCATTTCTATTCTCTTGAAACGAGAAATGATCCGCTGGTGCCCGAATCAAATGTTCCGCAGAAGCAATACTATCGCACTGGTCGTCATACTTATCGTCCTCATAATAACCATACTAAGATTGCATATGCTCATTCTTATCCTAACCATTCGTAGAGGACTTACATTTATGGTGTACTTGATGGTACACCGAAGCAATACACTCCTGTTCGATTTAATATTGCTTCAACCAGTGCTTCAACATCTTCTCAGTCACCTGCTCGTTTGTGGGTGGTTAAGAAGAACTAATTCTGCTGTAGGGCTATGTCTCAGGTGGATCCGAATGGGTCATGGATAGTGGTTGCACAAATCATATGACCGGATACAAGGAGTTATTCACCGAAGAAAAACTATCTCACTCTTCTCAGAAGTACATTACCTTCGGTGATAACAGCAAGGGTAAAGTTTTAGGTTTGGGTAAGGTTGCCATATCGAAAGATAAGCACATTGACAAGGTTATGCTAGTCCAATCCCTTGGATATAATCTTATGTCTATTTCGAAGTTATGCGATATGGGTATGCTTGTTCTATTTTCTGCTTCGCGTTGTGTTGTCTTTTCACAGGATGACTATATGTTTGTCTTCGAGGGTTACCGAAAAGGATATTTATACATTGTTGATTTTTCTTTGGGCCCTGCTGTATCCACTTGCTTAATGGCAAAAGCTTCATCTGGTTGGTTATGGCATCGAAGACTTGGTCATGTAGGGATGAGAAATCTTCATAATCTAGTGAAGAAGAACAATGTTATTGTCCTTAGCGAAGTGAAATTCGATAAGTATCGTCTCTGTAGTGCCTATGAAGCTGGTAAAATTACGAAGAAACATCATTCAACGAAGACTATCATGACTACTACTCGTCCTCTTGAATTGCTTCATATGGATCTGTTTGCTCCTCAAAATTATGCAAGCCTGTGAGGAAACAAATATGGTCTTGTTATTGTTGATGATTTCTCTCGTTATACTTGGGTTTTCTTTTTGGATGACAAGAGCAAAGTTGTTGAAATCTTCAAGTCATTCGCTAAGAGAGCTCAAACCGAATATGAATTATCTCTGAAGCATATCCGAAGTGATAATGGAACTGAATTCAAAAAATACTCATATTAAAGATTTTCTTGATGATCATGGTTTTATACATGAGTTCTCTGCTGCCTATACACCTCAACAGAATGGTGTTGTTGAAAGGAAGAATAGAACTCTTATTGAAATGGCTAGAACCATGCTTGCTGAATACAAGACTCCTATTAGGTTCTGGGCCGAAGAAATTAACACAGCCTGTCGTATCATCAACAAGGTTTACCTTCACAAGTTTCTGAAGAAAACTTCACATGAGCTTATCACTGGTAACAAACCAAATGTTTCGTACCTTAGGGTATTTGGTGCTCCTTGCTTTATTAGAGATATGAATCATAGCTCCAAATTTGCCCCTAAGGCACATGAAGGTTTTCTTTTAGGTTATGGCTCAAACTCTCACACTTACATAGTATATAACTCTCACTTTGGGAAAGTTATGGAAACTGTAAATGTGAGGTTTGATGAAACTAATGGCTCTCAGAAAGAGCATTTGCCTCATGATCTAGATGAACCACCTCTTGATGAAGTGATCAGGTCCATGGCTATTGGAGAAATTCGCCATGTTGAAGCCAATGCTCGTCAAGCTAACAAGGATGATGATGGTCCAATGTTCCCACACATAGCCCGGGGCGCTGGAGATCAACATCCTGAAGCTAATGATGAACGGGACGAAGAAGAGCAAAGGAACGAAGGAAATGCTAATCCCGAAGGAAATGCTGAAGCTGAAGGTGAAGCAGATCCTGAAGCTGAAGCAGATCCTGAAGCAGAAGCTGAGCCTGAAGCAAATGATTCAACCTTATCACGAGTTCAAAGAAGAGTTACCGTTGATTCGATCCTTGAAGAAATTCATCAACCAGGTCGTCCCACAACTCGCTCTCGTACTTGTTTGGCTAATTTCTGTGGAAACTTTTCATTTGTCTCCATTCTAGAACCTTCAAAGTTCTATGAAGCCATGAAGGATCCAGATTGGTTAACTGCTATGCTCGAAGAACTTAACCAATTCGAGCGAAACAAAGTCTGGTCCTTGGTTGATAGACCTGATCCCACGAAGCACAACATCATTGGTACAAAGTGGATTTTTCGCAACAAGCAAGATGAAGATGGTATAGTGGTAAGAAACAAAGCACGACTGGTAGCACAAGGATACACTCAAATCGAAGGTATTGATTTCGGTGAAACTTATGCTCCAGTTGCTCGTCTCGAATCCATTTGTGTTATGCTTGCTTTTGCAAATTTCAATGGTATTCTACTTTATCAAATGGATGTGAAAAGTGCTTTTCTTAACGGAGAAATCGAGGAAGAAGTGTATGTTATGCAGCCTCCAGGTTTTGAAGACCCAAAGAAACCCGACATGGTGTACAGGTTACACAAGACCCTCTATGGGTTGAAGCAAGCACCTCGTGCTTGGTACGACACATTGAAGGATTTTCTTCTGAAGAAAGGCTTCAAACCAGGAACAACTGACCCAACACTTTTCACTCGATCTTATAATGGTGATTTGTTTGTATGTCAAATATATGCAGATGATATTATTTTTGGCTGCACTAACACTGAAATCAGCGAAGAATTTGCCAAAATGATGTTGAAGAAATATGAGATGTCAATGATGGGTGAATTGAAGTTTTTCCTTGGACTTCAAATCCGTCAACAGAAGAATGGCACCTTTATTTCTCAATAAAAATATCTCAAGGATTGCCTGAAGAAGTTTGGTCTCACTGAATGCAAAACTATTAAGACCCCAATGCATACCAATAGCTTCTTAGATGCAGATGAGAAGGGCAAAGCCTTCGATCAGAAGAAATATCGGTCTATGATTGGATCTCTCTTATATCTTTGTGCATCTAGACCTGACATGATGCTTTCAATATGTATTTGTGCTCGTTTTCAGGCCAATCCAAAGGAATCACATCATACTGCTGTGAAGCGAATTCTTCGGTATCTTTCTCACACACTAACCTTGGGCTTGTGGTATCCCAAGGGAGCTCAGTTTGATCTTATTGGCTATTCTGATTCAGACTGGGCTGGTGATCGTGTGGATAGGAAATCAACTTCAGGGACTTATCATTTCCTTGGAAGATCACTTGTGTGTTGGGATTCAAAGATGCAAAACTGTGTCTCAATATCTACTGCTGAAGCCGAATACATTGCTGCTGGGTCATGCTGTACTCAGATTCTATGGCTGAAGCAAACACTGAAGGATTATGATATTCATGTGAAGAAAATTCCACTTCTATGTGATAATTTGAGTGCAATCAAAATTGCTCACAATCCTGTGCAGCACTCTCGCACGAAGCATATTGACATTCGCCATCATTTTATTTGTGATCATGTTCAGCGTGAAGATATTGTCATAAGTCATGTCAGAACTAAAGATCAACTGGCTGACATATTCACGAAACCATTGGATGAGAAAAGGTTCTGTGCGTTAAGTTGTGAGCTCAATATATTGGACTCACGAAATTTACTGTAAGACCGAACCTTTTACTCCTATATATATTCATTTACTTCGTTGCTTACCTTTTTGGTTTCGTTGTTTGATTTTGCTTCGTTGATTTTATATTATTTCACTTGGATTTAGTCCTCTATGCTTATCACCTTTTGCTTCGTTTGATTTTTCTTCGAGGTGATACGTTTCGGACCCTACCCCTTCTGTTCTTCTTCTTTCCTATTCTGTTTGTCTAAAATGGTTGAGCACAAATTGAAACGAAAAGTATTTTTCTGCGAACATCATTGAGTTCCGAATCAAATGCTTCCAATTTTTATCGAAGTTTTACTCAAGTCGAGGACATATTCTTTGGTCGTTGAGATCCCGTCAAATCCGGATCGTTGAGATATTCTCGCGATTCGCTACAAAATCCACGCCGTATAATCCGGAGAGACGGTCGCTGGGAGCCGTCCGATCAGATCTGACAACTCCTGTCAGACCTGCCTATAGAAGGCATCCCCCCAGCGAATCCATCCTTCCAAATCATTCACATCTCTCCGGAACACTTTCTGTCCCGAGCACACCGCTGAGCTATTCATCCCCGTCGCCGTTCTCGCTGCTTCACTGTCGGAAGAGCGCCGTCGTGGACTTCACGTCGTCGACGAGCACTTCCTCTTCGCTCATCGCCGCCGTAGCTGCTCGACGCCACCGAGTTAGGGTACGCCGAGCCTCGATCCAATCTCAGTCTTAATCTGTTCTTCCGTTTCCTGATTGGATCCGAGTTCTTAGGTTGTTTTTGGGATATTTCCTTAGGTTTCTTTGATCCGTTGGATCGTTGCTCCGTTGGGAAACCTGTTTCTGCTAGCAAAAGGTTCCCATCTCGATTCAGGTTAGAAGTTAGGGCTTGAGACTATCTGTTCTGTGTTAGGGTTTCAGTTCATCTTGGATGACATTAAGTCTAGCTCAGAACAGACAAGAATCATAACCCTTATTCATCACGGAATCTCTTGTCAAAACTTTGTGTTTTTGGATCGAAACTTTTGCTGGTGCTCATTCCATACTTGCCTTTTCCCTCGCTACCTTTATGCTTTTCACATGATGTCTGCAGAGTTAGGCTTCGAATGAGTCCCCCAATCTTGACCACATCAACGAAGCCGAACGGTCTGCTCCGAAGAAGAAAGGTGGCAGAACGAAGGAAACAAACAATGCCAGAGGTATCCCCGAATCTATTCTCTGTGAACTGGGGTATGACATGCCTCCTGGCGAAACCAAGGATCAACGCAAGATTCGCTTGCAAAACATTCGTCGGTACTGGGCTGTGAGATGGTACAAGTACAAAAGCATCCCTGACTGGAAGTGGGCTATGCAATTTGCCTTCAGTCCACCCTATCAATATACTTCGGCCATGTGCAGTCAGTACACCGAAGAGAATCGTCACTTATACTACCCAGTACCACCGAAGCTTCCTCACCCCAATACCCTTAAGACCGCAGATGATTATCCTGATGAGCAAATACGATTGAGAATTGCTGTTGAGAAGAAGAGACTGAAAGAAGAGAAGAAAGCGGCCAAGTTGTCTGAAGCTGAAGCCCAAGATGTTGGGCCTAGCTCAAAGAAAAAGAAGAAACTGAAGAAGAAATCAGCTTCTCCTCCTCATGCTTTCACGGAAGATGAAGAGCAAGCTAGACAAGAACAAGCTGCTCTGGAGGATTCGATATTGGACGAATCAAATGCTGCTGACAACGAATCAGAATCTGAAGCAGATGATGAATCTGATGATCCTGCTCCCCCCAATAAGCAAAGGATTCAGATTCCATTGAAGAAAAAGCCAGGAGAAAAACCTGCTGCTAAGGGAATTAAGATTCAGGATCCCAAGGACAAGACCTCTGCTCGCCCCACCATTGATCTATCAAACTTGGTGGTTGCGAAGCCCTTGGCCTCCAAGCCACCGGCTGATGCCCTCCAAACTGAGAGGCGATCGAAGCAGAGGCATGACCCTGCCAAGCAACAATCTGCAAAGGCTTCTGCATCAACGAAGCCCAAGAAGTCTGCCCCACCAAACCCTTCAGCGAAGGGAAAGCTCACTGAAGAAGAATTGAGACAGAAAGACCTCGCTGAGGCAGTTGAGCGCAGCATTCTAGCCAGAAGTTCTGCAGAAAAGAAGAAAGCAGATGAAGAAGCCGCCAGAAAGCAAAAGGAGTTGGACTCCACCAGATTGGCTGCAGAGAAGGCCGAGATGAAGCGCAAGCTCGCCGAAGCCGAAAAGAATGAAGAGAAAGCTGCCACTGAAGCTAAACAGCTGGTTGAGTATGAAGCAAAACGCAAGGCCACATTAGACGGCCTCAGGACAAAGAAAGCTGAGAAAGCGGCTCGGGCAAGTCAGAAAAAGCCCATTGTTGATATGACTCCCCCCACTGAAGCTATTCCATCGAAGCAGAAAGGCATATCTCTGCCTGAAGCTCAAGCTGAAGCTGATCGCCATAGTGAACATCAGTTCCCTGACCCTCGTGAAGGCGAACTATGGGATCAGTTGGGCATCACTGAAGCCCTTTGGGAGAAATGTGCTGCTGAAGAGCCTGAAGCTGTTGATCTTGGAGAAGTTTATATCTCAATTTAATGATCTCCACAATGATCAGTCAGCTGAAGGATTTGCATTCTGGGGATAGAGCTGAAGTTACAAAGATTCACAACTATCAGAAGCGCGCTGAATCTGAACCGTATGAAGAATTCAAACAACACGCTTTGAAATTGCTTCAGCAAGTGACGGACGTCAACACCACCACCAAGAATAACATCAAAATCTTCAGAGGCAAAGTCAAGGCCGCTGTTGATGAAATGGTGAAGACCCATTATGCATCCATTATGGAAAGGGATTCAAGGAAGCGAAAGGCTTCGACCGAAGCTGAACCAGTTGTTGGACAACCATCGGCTGCAAAGCCTACTGCTTCAAAGGCTTCAGGCCCTTCACCCAAGAAGAAAACCACAAAGAAGCGGAAGGTTACTTTGGCTTCAGCTGCTGACATGGACCCTAGTGATGAACAGCCGAAGGAAACTCCTGAAGCAGTTCCCACTCCTACACCGAAGCCAAATCCTGCCCAGCCCATACCAAAGCCTTCAGCTCCTCCCACCAAAACTCCCACACCTCCTCCTACCAGAACCACCCCCAAACCAACTCCACCTCAAAGAGCTCCTACCCCAACTCCAACACCTGCACGAACTCCCACACCCATTCCACCCTGTGCACCCACACCCATTCCACCCCGTGCACCCACACCCATCCGTGCTCCAACCCCCTCACCACAAAGGATTCCCACTCCACCAGTTGCTCCCGCACCACCTCCATCACCTCCCCATGAAGAAAATGCACCATCCCCAACCCACTCCAGAACACATGTCACCCGAGAGTTTTCCCCTGCCAGAACCGCTCATGACTCAGAGTCAAATGTGCCTCATACTGAAGCACAAGACGATGAAGAAGAACAAGTTCAGATACTGAATCTCTTGCAAGAGCAAGCGCTTATAGTCGCTCAAACTGCTGGCCCTTCTAGAGCCAATCCAATTGCTCCTCTGCAAAGGTTTCGCGCATATTCGCGCCCCTGCCAAGATACCCAGCTTGACTCAAATTACCCTCGTGAAACTTTTCCTATTTTCAAGGGCGCTAGTTATTCTTCAAGGCATGGCCCGGACTTCAACTTAGAACAACATCAGAAGCTTCACCGTTTCTTTGGTGTCAGTCCGTATGCTTCAGATCGCACTGCAGATGATCTTCGCTTTTGGACTGCCGAGAAACAAATCCTATACACCAAAGTCTTCTGTCAGCAAGGAGTTCTGTTTAGGCATACATTTCTGGATATGTGAAGTATTTCCACTGCCACTTGCTTTCAGAACGTCGCCGAAACCATAGAGAATCAAAATTTGACTCGGCTGATTGCTTTGAGCACTCCCTTCAATTCTGAACTCATCAAGCAATTCTAAGAAACTCTTTATGTTTCTGGTGATGCAAATGAACCCAGCTCATGGACGCTGGAATGGATGATTAAAGGTAAAATCTTCAGAATGTCCTCTGCCGAATTCATGGAGATAGTAAATATTCCAAGGCATTCTGGAGTCCAAGACAAGATTCACTTAGAACCTGATCTGGCTGAAGAAGAATTTTCTACTCTGTTGGACACTGAAGTCTCTGCAAGCTACCTTCCTGAAAACATTCGCCCGAAGCATTTGAACTTCATCTCCAGGACTTGGTTCTACATCTTGTCCAACTCATTGATCCCTTTGAGTACTGCTTCAAAAGAATCAAACAATTATCCAGAGACAAGGCATGCAATTATGAAGCTCACTCATGGTCTCATGTTTGACTTTGAAGACTGCTTCATTAGGAACTTGGTTCATGCAGCAGAGCTACCATTCACACTGAAACCTTATGCTCCCTGGCTGCAAGTTGTATGCGATTATGGCAGGAACGAAGACTTTGTGGCTCACCATCATCCGAAGCTTTTCCTTCCACCAGTGCGTGACACGTTGGCATTGCTGAGGAAGCCCAATGATCCCTTTGCCCCATATGTTGGTGTGCGCCATGAAGTCAATGAGCGAAACTTATCCAAGAAGTTCCAGAAAGACTGCCATCACTTTGAAGTTAATCTTCGGTCACAGCAAATGCTTGAAAACTACATTGAAGCAAATCAACGCCAGATGCGATTTCTAGCTGATGACATCAACAGAGTTGGCAACATTGCACTCAACAACAATCAGTATTTGCGTGTTCTCAAACGTCATTCCTGGAAGGGGCTCCGGAAATTCAACTCTTTCAAAGGCCTTCGTAAAGATCGCATCTACAAAGAGTATCCGCACCTCCAGTGAAACTTTTCCCGTGATGATACAGTTGACCGCCAGAATCAGAAGATCCCTCCCCTGCACAAGATTGATGAAGTATTCTTCGTCAACGAACCTGAACTCATCCGACCTGATACCGTCTTTGAGAACGACTCCATTACATCAAAGGACGACGACGGCCTCGACGACAGCGACCTCGACATCAACCTCATCACCCAGACGCGCCACGAAGCTATTCCTTCGTCTTCTTCCGAAGAAGAATCCTCTGGCGATCAGTCTTTGTCGGATGAGTCTTCGTCAAGCTCAGCTTCGTCGGGTTCCCAGGGTGCTGATGCCGCGCAATAGATCTCTCGAACCTCTTCCCAACCTTTTGTCCAATCATTGACAAAAAGGGGGAGAATGAGGGCATCGATGAGTTAGATTTGCATCGGGGAAAGGGCTTTTGCTTCGTTTGGTTAAGTTACAACAAACATTCCATTCTCTTCGATTGGGTTGTAACTTAAGTTGAACTCCGGTCCTGCTACTCCTGTGCTACGCTTAAGTTTTAATAACCCCTTTGCTTGCAAGTATTGCTTCGTATCTTCTATCTTGCAGGTGGTTATTATTTTCTAAGTCACAGGTCATTGGAAGCAATTGCATATATTCCTCGATATATATCTTCAAATGCAGTTGTATTCGCTAAGATATTTGTTTTGCTCTCCACCGAAGAAATTTCTCTCAAGCATTAACTTTGATTATATAAATCTTCGATGCTTGTATTCAGGGGGAGCCAAAAACTTCATATCTTAGAGTTTGTCCCATCGCTTCACAAAAACTTCAATATATTTTATCGATGCCTGTTTTGTCAACAATAGTCCAAAAAGGGGGAGATTGTAAGAGCAAAGTTTTGCCCCCGTGTATTTTGGATATTGTTGGACATGACAGTAGAGGAACTAACTATGTTTTCTAGTGTAAACAGTTGAATAGGTTCCTGAAGGACAAGCTATGTGATAAAGCTTCAGGGAAGGTTTTCAAGTTATCGAAGCATTACCCCGTTTAGCGAAGCTTAATCACGGAGGATGACCCCCAAAATGAAGGTGTCCTGAAGCTCAACTCATTGAAGGAAATGAAGAAGACGGCGCAAGACTTAGATGTTTTTGTGTAGTTCTTTTTCTGTTCTTTGAGTCATAGGACAAACCGTACTATCAAGAGGGGTCTTTAGTTTGTGGGCACCAAAGTCATTGAGAAAATGCTCAGATCAAATCCAAACCAAGAGAGAAGCCTGAGCGAAGAAATCTCATGTGCACTAAGTTAAGTTTCAGTAGCAAAGACTTTGTTCTTTGGCTTCTGAAGCAGAACTAAGTCCGTGAGTCAGCTTTACTTGTTCCTCAAGTAAAGTTGCGCAGTAATGACAAATCCGACCGTTGTGGACACGTGTCAAGCTGTCACCTCGGGTAAATTTGGTCTTTCCGCACCTCGGGATCGCCAACTATAAATACGCCGCCCCTCCTCCATTTGCGGGTGGCTGCTCCAAGAATATTACTGAGAGAGACTGAAGAGAGCACCCCAAAAACGCCACCGATGCAAAACCAAAATCCAGAATACTGAAGCCTAAGTCCCATTGATCTGAGTAGATTCGAGATGACTTAAGTGAAAGCTTACTAGTCGTTTTATCTTGGAGAACTACAATTCTCCTAGACGGTTAGAGTGTTGTTCTTCAGAGAGCGAAGAGTAATTGTCGCCTCGAAGTCCAGTTTGTCAACGGTTTCGGTGATTTCCTTAATAATCAACCACGAGTGAAGAACTGACCAAGCTCAAGGAGTTTGGTGCAGTGGAGCAACAGACGGAGAGAGATTTTCTCCAGGTGTTCAATCACCAGTCCCTCCAACCAGACGTAGCGCGTTGCAGAGCGTGAACTGGTCGAACAAACATCGCCGAGTCCCAGTTCGTTTTAGTTCTTGCATTTACCTTCAGTATTGCATTTGCTTCGCAGTTATGCTTCAATGTGTTTTGATTCACTGCATTTAGTTTCGCTTCCAGTTTTACTTCGTTATTCCTCTTTACTTATGCTTCACTTCAATAGTTTCAGTCGAAAATTTTGAAGTGATCATTCACCCCCTCCCCCTCTGATCACATACTTGGACTTTCACGTTTACTTATTAAACGGGGTTTTTCGCTCCGTTGGCTACGGCTGGTCTTGTGCCGGTTGCAACGGTGCTCGGGTGAAACCCGGTGTCGCAAAGGTCGAGTGTCAGGGTGGCAAGGGTCGGTCTCCATCCGGTACGAGATAAGAGGGGGAAAATAATCGCTGATCGATAAATCGGGGATGCAAACACCACAAACAAAGCAGGCAATCAACCAATTCACATCGAAATCAAAAATTTTAATTTTTGTGAAATCTGGGCTGTTACATCATGCCGGTGAGAGGACCGCACATAAAGTTCCCCAATCAAGTTTTTATTGGCCTACTCTCTTTAAAGATGCTAGAAATTATGTTTTATTTTGTGATAAGTGTCAGAGAGTTGGGAATATTAGTAGGAGGGATGAGATGCCTATGAAATACTCTCTAGTGATTGAGCCTTTTGATTGGTTGGATTTTGATTTTATGGGTCCTTTTCCTCGCTCACACAAGTACACTCACATTTTAGTAGCTATTGATATGTAACCTAGTGGGTTGAAGCAATCCCCACTGAGAGTGCTGATCACAAGACATCTTTGAAAATGCTCGAAGATGTAATTTTTCCTAGGTTTGGTGTACCAAAGTATTTTATGACTAATGGAGGACCACACTTCACACACGGAGCTTTTAGAAAAGCTCTAGATAAGTACGATGTCAATCATATAATTGCTTCACCGTACCATCCTCAAACTAGTGGGCAAGTTGAGCTCACCAATAGGGAGATCAAGTTGATCTTGCAAAATATAGCTAACGGTTCTAAGAAGGATTAGTCAAAGAAGTTAGGAGATGCCTTGTGGGCGTATGGAACTGCTTACAAAAACACCATGGGTATGTCTCCATATAAGATGGTCTATGGCAAGGCTTGCCATTTGCCATTAGAGTTAGAACACAAAGATTTCTGGGCTGTTAGGGAGCTTAATGCCGACCCAAAGTTAGCCGGTGAAAAGTGTCTGATGAACTTGACTTCTCTAGATGAGTGGAGAAGTGAAGCTTACGAGAGTGCTAAAATGTTTAAGGAAAAGGTAAAGAAGTGGCATGATAGAAGGATTCTGAAACGTGAATTTAATGTTGGTGATAAAGTTTTATTGTTTAGATCTCGTTTTAGGTTGTCTGCATGTAAACTACTTTCCAGATGGGAAGGGCCATTTCATATCGAGGAAGTCTATCGCTCCGGTGCAATCAAGATTAACAATTTTGATGGCACCAAACCTAAAGTTGTGAATGGGCAAAGACTCAAGCATTACATGGCAGGACACCCTGTCAATGACGATGTAAATTTGATACACACAACAACTCATGAAGAATAGGAAAAGGTATGTATTACGGTAAGGAAACATCGCGAACCGCCATAAATGTTCCATATTACAAGTTTTTTCAAAAATAGGAAAATTCAGAGCCTGATTGGAGCCGGAGAGGAGCTCAAGGGGGCCCAGGCACCCCACTGGCGCGGCCTACCCCCTGGCCGCACCGGGAGGCCGCCTGGGCACCCTGGAGTCCGTCTCCGACCCCACTTTGGCTCGTTCCCTTCCTTTTGTTGCAGAAATTTTTGGTATATATTTGTCTGGATCGTCCCGGCACCGTATCTCGCGATTTCGTGTGTTTTCTTTTCGAGTTTTTTCTGCCAGGAAAACTTTCATATAGACCTAGGTGCCATGGCTTCCCCAAGTTCCCCTAAGGACAAGTTCATCGTCAACATCATCAACCCTTACCTCGCTGAGGTGAAGAAGAACCCTCAAACCGTTCGGTTGGAGGATGGTGTTCTCCACCAAGAAGATCTAAAGGAACCTGTAAAGGAGGGGAGAATCGAGGCCAGGCTGGAAGAAGTGGAGCAAGAAGTCTTCAAGTACAAGAAGATGGTCGAGCGCGGTGTTGAAGCCAACTTCGACCTCATCAAAAGCTGAAGACGTTCTACAAGAAGGAGATGAGGGGGATGTGGTCAAGCATCACCGCATCAGAAGAAAGAATTGATGAGATCCAAGGGAAGATTTATGATATGCACAACCAGAACTTTGAGTATGAACTAAAGTTTATCGCATGGGTTTAGGTGCTGAAAGCAGGATCTTGGAGACTGAAGCCTCTTATGAGACGGGAGAACCTCTTCCATGGAAGCGCTTCATCAAGGACTATGTGATCAACAACAACAGGAATGAGGAGTGAAATCTCCTCAGGTAATGGCATCCCCTTAGCTTGTTCCAAGATTGGGGGAGTGTCTCTTTATCTTAGTCTTTTAGAGTCAAGTAGAGTCGTATCATGTCTAGGGAAGTTATCTTATGAAATAGGTGTTTGCATTGAGGTCTATCACTCCTCTGTGGAGAGTCTTGTATTCGTGAGTGTGGAGTCGTCTATGATGGAATATTAATGAGAAGTCTATTGGTTCCTTCTCTGCACTCGGTATTCTCTTCACGCAACCGACCTTATATGATGATTCTTATGGGGAGTATTGACCTTATATCAGGTATGGCTTTGAAAACTTTCTTTAAATTTTGGCAAGCATAGCTTTGGTCTTCACAACATGCATGTTTTCTCAAGTAGCGACATAGCCAAAACCTTTATGTTATTACGCTTGAAGTGTTATGTTGACAAGGAAGACAACTTGATGTGTTATGCTTACCTTAATGTTTATGATTTATATGATTTGCATCTAAGTTAGCATCAATTGTCTGTTATCTCTAAGCCTTTGCTAGCCGAACTCTTTGGAGAGGTACCAGCAACTCACCACGTGACACGTGGCACGGTCGGAACATACTGTAAGGCCCGATATGCGGTACTGTTCCAGATCTAGATGTTTCCATCCAGATCCGGGGACGAAGCACATATCGGTCCCACCGCGACATATGCCATAGCCTTATGCCCCGGATTTCCAACATGATATCACAACATTACAGATACAAGGATACAACATCTCATACAATCGGCATACAACTGCCGTAAATACAATACATCAGCGGAAGGTATATGTCTGAGTACAGACTACAATCAAATGCCTACTGGCAAAGAGAAAAACATCGATCCCCATAACCACACGGGTCCAGGCCCTCCGCCCGGATCCGCCTAACTAGTCGTCGTCGAGTCTCCACGTGAAATGTCGATCACCATACCTATTGTCGATCAAGAACCCTGAAAAGAGTTTGGGGGTAGTATCATGAGTACAGAGGTACTCAGCATCCAACTGTAGTGGTCAACTGACCCAGCAAGGACTTCATCACTTGTCATTCTAGGACAACTAGTAGTTTACGGTAAGGATGGGGTAAGTGGTGAGGTTGCTGCCGCACTAGCATTTATGAAGTGGCTAACGATCTAGAGAGTAAGATAAGAAGCCAAGCATTCGATGAGGAATCGCCTCCAACAAGTCTTGCTATCCACTACTTACGCAATCATAACACCTATCCTATCCTTGTCCTCCTCTTCGCATCCCGACGAAGAAGAAGCAGTCAAGGCACACACACGTTGATCAAGTTATATTAAGATTACCTCAGCTGTTGTTGTCTATGAACAAGGAGTAGGTCTCAAGTCGTCTATAACTGTGGACACGACTTCTCGAAAAGATTTAACCCCGCAGGGGTGTACCAACTTCCCATTACAAGGCTCCGCACGCACGCCCATCTCTCTCAGTTGCTACCCATCACAGGCAACCATTTTATGATTTAGTTCCAAGAGATCCGAAACGACAGGTCCCTCTAACTAACAACGAACAAATCCGGGTGGCCCCGGGGAGTCGACACCCAACCCAAAAGCCGGCCACGCTCTCGGATCAGACTCTTCCGAATGGCTAAGGTTGGGGTTAGCCTCACCTATATAACAGGGGACTTCCCTAGCTCATCAGTGTGGACCAACAAAGGAACTCTGTCTCTGCTGGCCCGAGTTGTTTTAAATCCACTGGCTGCAGACCAGTTACGCACACGGTTTCAAATGGTAAATCAGCTTGGGCCACCACTAGAAATGTTTGAAGCTAGGTAGATAAGAAAATGGGACCCCATAAAATCCTACACACGGTTAGGCACGCTCAGTCTTAAAACCAATACCCGGAACTCGGGTCCTAGGTGACTCGAATGGAACAAAGCGTCGGGGCGGGATAGCCTAGACCTTCCATCCTTCATCGAATATAGTCAACATTATAATAATCATATCATCAATAACAATAATAATAATGTGATAGCCCAAACCAAGGAGTAATACGGAAACATCGTAGCATCCTAATCATGCATACTAAGCAGGGGCTGAGCAACGAGCAAAAGTAACATATCAGTACAAGGTTTGCTGGGAGGGGACACGGCAGTATCGGTTTGAAAGAGGCTATAAACATGTGGTAGGATCAAACATCGAACCTAACCTATACTAGCATGAAAACCGCTTGTTGAAATAGAATGGATCATAAGTAATGCATAGTCCTTGCCTGTTGATAAGTCGGGTTCCGAAGGTGTAGTTGATCGCAAGCTCGCATCGTCTCCGAGAGGTACCCGCGGAAGAACACAAGACGGTAAACACTGGAAAGAAATCAACGAGCAAGCATCTATTACTACGAGGCAAACACGAACAAGCATCAACAAGAAGGAAACACGACACATCGCACCTACCGTCGAGAGCGGTTTCTAACAGGTTAAGTGGAGTACTCGTCACACACGACGAATACCGCACGTTTACGGTGGTTCAAGTTGCTTAGCTACAGGTGATCAACCAACGGTTATTAACATGGCAACTCAAGAAGGCATGGCATAGCACACAAACATGGCAAAAGGTGAAGCATAAATAAACTATCTAATCTAGTCATTTTAAGTGGGGGTAAAACCTAAACATGCCAACTATTACGGACCCCACGACAATTATTGCATTTGGTACTGTTCTGCCCTAAACATAATTTTATTATTTTTATTAGCAAGCAAGAGCAGCATAAAAACAATCTACATGCAATTCTAGTCAAGTTACATATAAGAAACATTTTAATCCGAGCAACGGTTAAAAATTTATTAAAGAAACAATTTTACGGTGGCATGCGATGTAATTAGCAATAAACAACATGTAAACAAAGTCAAACATGGCAACAAACAACATTTTATTAAACTACACGAAAAACTAAGCAAGTTTCACGTTTAAACCGTCGCGATCCGAGCTACCGTTTAAAAGATATCGCTATCGCAAAGTGGCACACAAATTCTATAGACTTAGCAGAAAATAGCTAAAAGAAAAAAACAGATAAGAAAAAAATAGAGCCTCACCCAATTGGGCTCGGCCCAACAGACTGCGGTGGGGCGCGGGCGGGCGGCTGGATCGTCCTGGGCCGAGGGGGGGTGGGCTGGGCCGCGGGGCGCACTGGAGCTGGGCCGCTTGGAGGAGGTCGGCCCACATCGGGCGAACGGTCACGTAGGCAGCAGGGGGCTTCGTGCTCCTCCCGTGCTCGCACGAAGCGGAACAGAGGCGCGGCTGGCTACTGCTCCAGCGAGGCAGAGGAGGCCGGGGAGGTCGGGAGGTTGGGGAGGGGCGCCACGACGCGTCGGCGCCGGATCTGGTCCCGGCGGCGTGGTCCATGGGTGGCGGCGCGCGGGGTTCTGAGCTCGGCGGCCATGGCTGCATCCTTGCGCGCAGAGAAGAGAAGGAGGGAAGAGATTAGATGGAGAAGATGGGAAGGGAAGAGGGGGCGCGTAGGAGGAGACGACCTCGGGCTGGCGGCGGCACGGCTCGCCGGTGATGGCCGGAGCCAAGCGGCGGCGGCTCGGGCATCGGGGCGGCTCGGGTGTCAGAACCCTAATTTAGGTTTGTGCTTTTCTAAGCTAGCATTTTTTCATCATGAAATTTTTTGCAAAAAGAAAAAGAATTGGGGAAAAGAAAAGCCCCAAAGCATTTTAAATAAAAGGCCAGAAATAAATCTTTTTCCAAAATTCTTTTGGATGTGTTGAAAAATCCTAAAAATGAGTGTGATCATTTTAAAAGTGATTTGGGATTAATCCCATGCTCATAGATTTTTCAAAATTCCAAAAAATGGCTTGGAAATTAAATCAATTGCCTATTTGAATTGAAATTCAAATAATTTGAATTTCAAAAATTCCCAAAACTTGGGGTTGAATAATAATAAGTCACCTAGGTTTTATAAAAATAATTGGGAGTCTTTATAAAATGCCCTAGTATTTATTTTTAGGGCAAACAAATTAAAAAGAAAGAAATAAAAAGAGAAAAACAAAAGAGAGAGAAGAATCCCCCCAGCCCACCTTACCTGGCCCAGCCTGGCTAGAAGCCGGCCCAGCCCACCAGGGGCAGGGTCGTCTTCTACCCGTGGCCAGGCAGGCAGCTCGCCGCCGTGGCGAGCATGCCCACGCCGTGCCACCTCCTGCTTGCCCCCCCTCGTCGTCTTCTGTCGCCGTGGACGCCTCGAAGCGCCCCGCTCCTTCTTCCCCCTCTCCCAGTTCGTCTCCCTCTCTCTCTCGTCTGTTCCGCGCAAGCCCGAGGACACCACCTCGCCGCTGTCGTGAGCCGACGCGGCCACAAGCCTCCCCAAGCTGCATCACCTTGTCCAGGAGCTGCGCCAAGGTCGTCTCCATCGAACGGCTCCATCAATTCGAGCACGGAGCCCCCAAGGACGACGCCTGCCTCGCCACTTCCTCGCCGGCCGCCGCCTACCTCCAAGACGAATTTGCCACCGTCTCTACCTCTCCGGCCTCCCCGAGCTCGTCGTCGTCTTCCACGTGAGCTCCCACTTGTTTTCCCCCTCCTAGCTCCCCTTCTCGTGCTCCCTGTCGCCGTTCGCCATGGACAGAGGCCACGGCCGCAGGCCGGACTTGGACCCTCCGTCGCTCCCGTGCCCGTCTTGCTGCACAGATGGCACCAATGGGTGCGGGTGGACCAGGGCTACTCCCCAGTACCCCTTGCCCCCTCTCCCGTGCCCTCCAGCCAACTCCGGCGAGGTCTCCGACCAGCCGCCGTCCAGCCCGAGCCTAACCCACCTCCCCTCTCTCTCTGACCAGTGGGCCCAAGGCCATTAGCCCTAATGACCTAGCTAACTAAACCCCCTGACCCACTGACTTGTGGGGCCAGTCCCCCTAATCTAATTAGAGTTAGTTAGTTAACTCTCTGGTTAACCCAGAGAGGCTGACAAGTGGGGCCACACTGTCAGTTGACTGGTTAAACCCCCTGGCGTCAGCATGACCTAGTGATGACGCAATAAAAGTGAATTGATTTAATTAATACATAAATTCCATAAAATGGCCTAAACTTTAAAATTGAATATCTTTTAATCTATAACTCCAAATGCAAAGTGTAATATATGAAAAATTATCAGAATAAAATTCTCTATCCAAATATCAAACTTTCAACCATGTTTGCACAAGTTATCTAGATGAACCAGTAGCATTTTGCTATTTGGATCATTTGGGTTAAATCAAATAAAATTGCAGTGCTCATTTGAAATTCAACCAATGCAATGCAAAGGTGTTCACTTACACTTCAGAAGCATTTCACACACATGACCAATTGGTTTTCAATAAACAAACATTAGCAAATGCAAGTTGACCTAATTTGAATACCATTTGGAGTTTGAATTTGAATTTACTTTTCAAATCAACTTCAATTAACATTGTTGCAATTTAAACATAGGTCACCTCAGCACCTTGCCATGCTATGTTTTGCATATTGATTGTGCATTGTACTATGTTGAATGTGCATTACTTTCGGTGCTTCGGTGATTGCTTCTTCTCGGTAGAGTTGATCTCGGAGACGAGTTTAACTTCACGATAGAAGACTAGTACCTCGTGATCGTCAGCAAGGCAAGCACTCCCTCTTTGATCATGTCGATAAAATCCCAGTTCCCTCTCATTCTCGCTGATGCATGTTTAGGATGTCACCATGATACGTTCTACCGCTAGTTCAACCTATTCCTTTGCATGACCTATCATTTTGTCACAGTAGTAATCAAACCACAATCCTAGCAGATGTAGGAGTTGGTTGATATCATGTGGCCCCTGCAACTGTTACAGCTTATTGCATGCTTAGAGTTGTTACCTGAGGCTACTTTGATGTGAGTCGGGATGGTAGTGATCATGTGAATGATGGTGGTAACGTGTTGGTGAATTTGACCTAAACAAGGTGAACGATGAGAGGCTATGTAGGAGTACACAGTGGGTTGTCTCGTTGAACACTGCCTTAAGCCCGAGTTCTTGTGTTGTTATCCAAGACTAAGAGTACGACCACACATTGGGCTCACTGACCCCTCTCGGCCTAGTACCTCACCCCGGACCAAGTCCAGGAGTCGCAAGTAGTTTGAACTTTAAACGATCTCAAGCAGGTACATCAAGGTAAGTGGTGGACGTAGGTTGTGGTCGAGTTGAATCAAGTGATCATGATCGAGTTGAGCTTGATGGCTTGTCTCGCAACGTTTGAGTCCGCATCGGAAAAATCGGCCGGATTCCGATTGTGGTCCCAACTCAAATAGGCGACTCCCTAGGACTAGAGATGGTGCCGTGAGTGAAGTGTCGTGGAAGCATCCTTGCCGGTACTCACTTGAAGGGTCCATCCCCAGGCGGTAACTGATGAGGCGTGTGTGTAGCAGTACACCCCTGCAGGGTTAATGAACTATTCGAATAGCCGTGTCCGTGGTTATGGACTACTTGGAGACCTTTACTTGATCATAGACAACTTGAACAGTTACTCTTAAAACTTGCCAAGATAAGTGTGAGTGCTGTGGTGTACTTCCTCGTGGGGAAGTCGAGGAAGGATCCATAGTGGTGTATTTTGTTGGAGACTTGATACTTGGACTCGTGTACACCCCTTACCTCTTTCTGGTATTCGTAGTACAGGACTAGCCAAGTCAAAGCTGGCACTTTTGCAAGTGAAACCCCACCTCCCTTTGCCTTGATACATGTGCATGAGTAATATAGTTCCAATGTAAGTCTTGCTGAGTATGACTTTGTACTCACGTTTTCTTATTCTATGTTTTAGAGACGATACCACTGAACCTGATGGTGGCCTCTACCTCGAGCTCGACGTGGACCAGGTCGTATAGTTCCAGACAGCAGCCTGTGCCCTCTAGAGGGTCGTTGTATTTTCTTTTAGGCTTCTTAAGCCATTTGTTAACCTTGTCTTTACTAAGACATAATTTGCTTCCGTTGATGTTTGATGTAATGTTGGATCACAGTCATGTGATCTCTACTTGTAATACAACTACTATGTCTGCTCTGTTTAGCAGAAGTTATAAAGACTATGAGTTTGTAGAGTTCATGTTGTGATTACCTGCTGTTTACACTGGACATGTATGCTGCGTGTATGATTATAACGTGCAGGTCTTAGTGTGGGGTTAGATAGCTTAGTTGAGTTCTTGCGGGCGGTCTTTTATACACCAAGTGGCCCTTAGATGTGCGCAGCTTGGGGCATCGCGATGCGATTGCTCGTGACTCTGTCACGTGGCACACTTTGTTGTATGATTGAGCCCGCCCGAGATCCCGACTAGGTGATCGGACTGGTGTCTTTTTATGTAAGTGTTATAATTCAATCGATAATATGGTTGAGGCGACTTGTCTATGAGTATGGGATTTCACCACCCATAACCATTTAGACTTGTGAGCGGACGATGAGGACCCATCTCAGTTAATCATCCGGCCTGGATGGGATACCCCTCACGTACGATGCTTTCTGAGAGTGTTCTGTGCTTGGCCTTGGCTGCTTAGACAAGTGGATACGGCTCTTGGCTCTCCATATGATTGTGTTGTAACAGGAATTACATATGCAAACCCCGGGTCCCGACAGAATTGGTATCAGAGCAGGACTGTCTGTAGGATTATCAAACCCTTGGCCAATGTCGAGTTTAGCATTCTATAGTTATATAGTTACTTTGGGTATAAGGGAACAACGTAAGACTTCTTTTTCTCCTTACCCTCATCGATCTGAGTTCTGAGTCACCCTCATCTTGTTCTACGGGAAGATAGGACTAGGCTCATCTATGTCTTTCACTAGGACATCTTGTTGTTTGCTTCTTTGTAGTTGTAGGAGTGTTGTGGTCTTCCAGAGTCATCATTCCATAGTGTTCTTAGGGAAGTGATGTTTGTTATCTTGCTGGATGTCTCATTTTCCATCCCGGTACAACCGTTATGCTGTCCGTTGTGACTTAGATGCTCTTGCATTATAGTCTTGTTGTCTTAGAATAGAACTGTATCATAAATCCTATTCTGACTGTGGATTCTTGTCACACAGAATGTCAAGTGAAAATCAAAGTGTTGATCCCAGTTCCGGTAACATAGACGATGAAGAACCTCTACCACCAACCTCAATGGCAGAAATCATGATGGAGGCTGAGCAGAATCGTCGTGATCAGACACGTCTCCTCGAGCGTATTGAGCAGAACACTTCTCGTCAGCGTCATAGTGTTGTTACCATGCAGGACTTCAGTCTCCTCAACCCACCAGTTTTTCGATGTTCTTCCGAGCCCCTTGATGCTGATGATTGGTTTCATTCCCTCGAGCGTAAGCTTGAGAGAACCCATGTTGCTCCAGGTGATCGTGTGCTATTCGCGGCATACTTCCTGGAAGGTGCTGCTCTTCAGTGGTGGGAGAATTTTGTAGCAATGCAGCCCATAGGTCACGTGGTGACTTGGCAAGAGTTCTGTGATGACTTCCGAGGATATCATATTCCGGATCAGCTGATGGAGCGCAAGAGAGAACAATTTTTCAATCTGACCCAAGGAAATATGTCTGTTCATGAGTGTAGGACTGAGTTCACTCGTCTAGCACGTTATGCACAAGAAGAAGTATCCACCGATGCCAAGAAACAGGCAAGGTTCCGCAAGGGACTTATCCCCGTCCTTCGCCATGACCTGAATCTTCACGAGTTCGTCAACTTCAGGGACTTGGTCGACAAATCCTTCAAGGCCGAGTATGGAAATGAGTTGTATGAAGAGTCTCGCAAGCGTGATCGTGAGTTGCCCAATCTTCTGGCCCAGTTTCTCGAAAACGATGTGTATGGATTCCCTTCAGTGACGTCAGTCATGCTGTAAGTTATTCTAGACCACCAACCACAATATATCGTCCACCTCAACCCAATCTTCCTCCTTGGAATTTTGTTGGACAATCAAGTGCTCATGTTCCTTTCGTTCCACGTGGTATTTGTTTCCAATGTGGACAATCAGGCCACAATGTTCGAGAGTGTCCCCAAAATCATGTAGCGACCACTCCTAATCCAAAGCAAGCCTTTCGTCGTGGTAAGACACAACCCAAAACTTCCAATGTCAAGCCTCCTACCTATGAATATGGTTATGTGAATCACATATCCATTCTAGATTCCCACAAGTCAACCGATGTTGTACTCGGAACCCTTCCTGTCTATTCCACCCCAGTTTATGTTCTTTTTGATCCAGGAGCCTCTCATTCTTTTATGTCTGAGAGTTTTGCAACCGAGCATGGTATTCCTTTCGAATCCTTGTGTACTCCTTTAGTAGTGCGCACCCCAGGGTCTGAATGGAGCACCACCATGGTGAGTCATGAGAATGAAATTGCAATTGAGGGTTTAGTATTTCTTGCTTCACTTATAGCCCTCAAGTCTTCAGACATTGATGTCATCCTAGGAATGGATTGGTTATCAAGACAGAATGCTGTCCTTGATTGTAAAACCAAGTCAGTGAAACTAACCCATCCATCAGGCCATACCATCAAGTACACCTCACCAAGCTCTAAAACCCAGGTGCATTCTTTGAATGTGCTTCCTCTTCCAGACCTTGAAGAAATTCTGGTGGTTCGTGACTTCCCGGATGTCTTTCCAGAAGAGCTACCAGGCATACCGCCTGACAGATCCGTAGAGTTTGTGGTAGATCTTATCCCAGGAACCGCCCCAATATCCAGACGCCCATATAGAATGGCCCCACGTGAGTTAGCTGAGCTAAAAATCCAACTTGAAGCTTCGTTGGCAAAAGGCTTCATCCGCCCTAGCTCATCGCCATGGGGTTGCCCCGTTCTGTTCGTAACGAAGAAAGATGGAACAGAAAGGATGTGCGTAGACTATCGCCCGCTAAATCTAGCGACGATAAAGAACAAGTACCCACTTCCTAGGATCAATGATCTTTATGATCAACTTGCTGGATCTTCTGTCTTCTCCAAGATGGATTTGAGATTAGGTTATCATCAAATCAAAATCAGAAACGAGGACATTCCCAAAACAGCTTTCACTACTCGTTATGGTCTTTATGAGTACACTGTTATGCCCTTCGGTTTAACCAATGCCCCATCCACTTTTTCGCGCTTGATGAATTCGATCTTCATGGAGTACCTAGATAAATTTGTTGTAGTTTATCTTGATGACATTCTCATCTATTCGAAGAACGAAGAAGAGCACGCAGAACATCTTAGGCTGGTATTGATGAAACTTAGAGAGCATCGCCTATATGCCAAATTCTCAAAGTGTGAATTCTGGCTACCAAAAGTGACCTATTTAGGCCACGTGATTTCTGCAAAAGGCATTGCTGTGAATCCCGAGAGAGTTCAGGCCGTCCTTGAGTGGAGTCCACCTGAATCGGTTAAGCAAGTTAGGAGTTTTCTTGGCCTAGCAAGCTATTGCCGCCGCTTCGTTGAGAACTTATCCAAAGTTGCAAAGCCTCTAACTGAACTCCTCAAGAAAGATAAGAAATTCGAATGGACCCCCAAGTGCGAGGAAAGATTTCAAGAGCTAAAAAGAAGATTGACTTCTGCACCCATACTTGCGCCTCCAGACACCAAAAAGGATTTCGAGATCTTTTGTGACGCCTCACGACAAGGGTTAGGATGCATACTTATGCAATGCAGACATGTGGTAGCTTACGCTTCACGCCAATTGTGTCCACATGAAGAGAACTATCCTACCCATGATCTTGAACTCGCTGCTGTAGTTCATGCCCTAACAACTAGGCGACATTACCTCCTTGGTAACCGTTGTGAGATCTATTCCGACCACCAAAGCCTCAAATGCATTTTCACCCAGCCAGATCTTAATCTCAGGCAAAGACGCTGGATAGAGTTGATAAAAGATTATGACTTAGGAATTTATTATACCCCAGGCAAAGCCAATGTCATGGATGATGCACTAAGTCGTAAGTCGTATTGTAACAACCTCATGTTACAACAGTATCAACCACTTCTCCATGAGGAACTACGAAAGCTTAATCTTGAGATTGTTCCTTATGGATTCCTTTCCACCTTGGTAGTGAAACCAACTCTTGAGGATCAAATCAAAGCTGCTCAGAAATGTGCTCGAGGTATCTGACACATCAAAGCAAACATTGCTAGTGGTAAGGATAAATGAAGGTGTTGTATACTTTGAGAACATGATAGTAGTACCGAAGAATAAGAACCTTAGGCAGTTGATCCTTAGCAAGTCAATGAAGGTGTTGTATACTTTGAGAACATGATAGTAGTACCGAAGAATAAGAACCTTAGGCAGTTGATCCTTAAAGAAGCCCATGAATCTCCCCTCTCGATTCATCCCGGTGGTACAAAAATGTATCAAGATCTACGCCAGAGATTTTGGTGGACTAGGATGAAGAGAGAAATTGCTCAGTTCATTGCTGAATGTGATGTTTGTCGTCGTGTGAAAGCAGAGCATCAAAGACCTGCTGGTACTCTTCAACCTTTATCCATTCCTGAGTGGAAATGGGATAAAGTCAGTATGGATTTCATCACTGGCTTTCCAAGGTCTCAAAAGGGAAACAATGCCATCTTCGTGGTCATTGACCGTCTTTCCAAAGTTGCTCATTTCCTTCCTGTTCGCGAGAGTATAACTGCTAGCCAGTTAGCGGACTTGTATGTTTCCCGAATCGTGTCTCTTCACGGTGTTCCTTTGGAAATCAATTCAGACCGTGGTAGTCTTTTCACTTCTCGATTTTGGGAAAGTTTTCAGAATGCTATGGGAACCCATCTCTCCTTTCGCACCGCTTATCACCCACAGTCCAGTGGTCAAGTAGAAAGGGTCAATCAAATTCTCAAAGACATGCTCAGAGCTTGTGTTATCTCTTTCGGAAAGAAATGGGAGAATTCTCTTCCTTTTGCCGAATTTGCGTATAACAATAGCTTCCAATCTAGTTTGGGCATGGCTCCTTTTGAATTTCTCTATGGACGGAAATGTCGAACACCCCTAAACTGGTCAGAAACCGGAGAAAGACAACTCGTTGGACCAGATATGATTCAGGATGCTGAAGAGCAGGTTCGCATTGTTCGTGAGAAATTGAAGATAGACCAGTCTCGTCAGAAAAGCTATTATGATCGTCATCATAGGGAAGAAAGCTATAATCTGGATGAGAAGGCTTACCTTCGAGTTACTCCTCTGAAGGGTACCCATCGTTTCGGTATCAAAGGCAAGTTGGCCCCACGTTACATTGGTCCCTTTCGCATTCTCGCTAAACGTGGAGAAGTTGCCTACCAATTGGAACTACCCCCTCACCTCTCCCAGGTTCATGATGTCTTCCACGTGTCTCAACTCAGGCGTTGCTTCAAGGACCCCATCCGCGAAGTAGACCACGAGACGCTTGATCTCCAAGATAATCTTTCATATCGAGAGTACCCTGTTCGTATTCTTGATGAAGCCGAGCGTAGCACCAAACGTCAGAAGATCAGATTCCTCAAAGTGCAGTGGTCACATCATTCAGAGAAAGAAGCCACCTGGGAACGAGAGGATCGTCTACGAGCTGAGTACCCCACCCTCTTCCCGACGACTTCTGAATCTCGGGACGAGATTCTTTTGAGTGGGGGTGAGTTGTCAGTACCCTAATTTAGGTTTGTGCTTTTCTAAGCTAGCATTTTTGCATCATGAATTTTTTTGCAAAAATAAAAAGAATTGGGGAAAGGAAAAGCCCCAAAGCATTTTAAATAAAAGTCCAGAAATAATTTTTTTTCCAAAATTCTTTTGGATGTGTTGAAAAATCCTAAAAATGAGTGTGATCATTTTAAAAGTGATTTGAGATTAATCCCATGCTCATAGATTTTTCAAAATTCCAAACAGTGGCTTGGAAATTAAATCAATTGCCTATTTGAATTGAAATTCAAATAATTTGAATTTCAAAAATTCCCAAAACTTGGGGTTGACTAATAATAAGTCACCTAGGTTTAATAAAAATAATTGGGAGTTTTTATAAAATGCCCTAGTATTTACTTTTAGGGCAAACAAATTAAACAGAAAGAAATAAAAAGAGAAAAACAAAAGAGAGAGAAGAATCCCCCCAGCCCACCTTACCTGGCCCAGCCTGGCTAGAAGCCGTCCCAGCCCACCAGGGGCAGGGTCGTCTTCTACCCGTGGCCAGGCAGGCAGCTCGCCGCCGTGGCGAGCATGCCCACGCCGTGCCACCTCCTGCTTTCCCCCCCTCGTCGTCTTCTGTCGCCGTGGACGCCTGGAAGCGCCCCGCTCCTTCTTCCCCCCTCTCCCAGTTCGTCTCCCTCTCTCTCTCGTCTGTTCCACGCAAGCCCGAGGACACCACCTCGCCGCCGTCGTGAGCCGACGCGGCCACAAGCCTCCCCAAGCTGCATCACCTTGTCCAGGAGCTGCGCCAAGGTCGTCTCCGTCGAACGGCGCCATCAATTCGAGCCCGGAGCCCCTGAGGACGACGCCTGCCTCGGCACTTCCTCGCCGGCCGCCGACGACCTCCAAGACGAATTTGCCGCCGTCTCTATCTCTCCGGCCTCCCCGAGCTCGTCGTCGTCTTCCAAGTGAGCTCCCGCTCGTTTCCCCCTTCCTAGCTCCCCTCCTCGTGCTCCCTGTCGCCGTTCGCCATGGACAGAGGCCACGGCCGCAGCCGGGCTTGGACCCTCCGTCGTTCCCGTGCCCGTCTTGGTGCACAGATGGCACCAATGGGTGCGGGTGGACCAGGGCTACTCCCCAGTACCCCTTGCCCCCTCTCCCGTGCCCTCCAGCCAACTCTGGCGAGGTCTCCGACCAGCTGCCAGCCAGCCCGAGCCTAACCCACCTCCCCTCTCTCTCTGACCAGTGGGCCCAAGGCCATTAGCCCTAATGACCTAGCTAACTAAACCCCCTGACCCACTGACTTGTGGGGCCAGACCCCCTAATCTAATTAGAGTTAGTTAGTTAACTCTCTCGTTAACCCAGAGAGGCTGACAAGTGGGGCCACACTGTCAGTTGACTGGTCAAACCCCCTGGCGTCAGCATGACCTAGTGATGATGCAATAAAAGAGAATTGATTTAATTCATACAAAAATTCCAGAAAATGGCCTAAACTTTAAAATTGAATATCTTTTAATCTATAACTCCAAATGCAAAGTGTAATATATGAAAAATTATCAGAATAAAATTCTCTATCCAAATATCAAACTTTCAACCATGTTTGAACAAGTTATCTAGATGAACCAGTAGCATTTTGCTATTTGGATCATTTGGGTTAAATCAAATAAAATGCAATGCTCATTTGAAATTCAACCAATGCAATGCAAAGGTGATCACTTACACTTCAGAAGTATTTCACACACATGACCAATTGGTTTTCAATAAACAAACATTAGCAAATGCAAGTTGACCTAATTTGAATACCATTTGGAGTTTGAATTTGAATTTACTTTTCAAATCAACTTCAATTAACATTGTTGCAATTTAAACATAGGTCACCTTAGCACCTTGCCATGCTATGTTTTGCATATTGATTGTGCATTGTACTATGTTGAATGTGCATTACTTTCAGTGCTTCGGTGATTCTTCTTCTCGGTAGAGTTGATCTCGGAGACGAGTTTAACTTCACGACAGAAGACTAGTACCTCGTGATCGTCAGCAAGGCAAGCACCCCCTCTTTGATAGTGTCGATAAAATCCCAGTTCCCTCTCATTCTCGCTGATGCATGTTTAGGATGTCACCATGATACGTTCTACCGCTAGTTCAACCTATTCCTTTGCATGACCTATCATCTTGTCACAGTAGTTAGCAAACCACAATCCTAGCAGATGTAGGAGTTGGTTGATATCATGTGGCCCCTGCAACTGTTACAGCTTATTGCATGCTTAGAGTTGTTACCTGAGGCTACTTTGATGTGAGTCGAGATGGTAGTGATCATGTGAATGATGGTGGTAACGTGTTGGTGAATTTGACCTAAACAAGGTGAACGATGAGAGGCTGTGTAGGAGTACACAGTGGGTTGTCTCGTTGAACACTGCCTTAAACCCGAGTTCTTGTGTTGTTGTCCAAGACTAAGAGTACGACCACACATTGGGCTCACTGACCCCTCTCGGCCTAGTACCTCACCCCGGACCAAGTACATGAGTCGCAAGTAGTTTGAACTTTAAACGATCTCAAGCAGGTACATCAAGGTAAGTAGTGGACGTAGGTTGTGGTCGAGTTGAATCAAGTGATCATGATCGAGTTGAGCTTGATGGCTTGTCTCGCAACGTTTGAGTCCGCATCGAAAAAATCTGTCGGATTCCGATTGTGGTCCCAACTCAAATAGGCGACTCCCTAGGACTAGAGATGGTGCCGTGAGTGAAGTGTCGTGGCAGCATCCTCGCCGGTACTCACTTGAAGGGTCCATCCCAAGGCGGTAACTTATGAGGCGTGTGTGTAGCAGTACACCCCTGCAGGGTTAATGAACTATTCGAATATCCGTGTCCGCGGTTATGGTCTACTTGGAGACCTTTACTTGATCATAGACAACTTGAACAATTACTCTTAAAACTTGCCAAGATAAGTGTGAGTGCTGTGGTGTACTTCCTCGTGGGGAAGTCGAGGAAGGATCCATAGTGGTGTATTTTGTTGGAGACTTGATACTTGGACTCGTGTACGCTCCTTACCTCTTTCTGGTATTCGTAGTACAGGACTAGCCAAGTCAAAGCTGGCACTTCTGCAAGTGAAACCCCACCTCCCTTTGCCTTGATACATGTGCATGAGTAGTATAGTTCCTATGTAAGTCTTGCTGAGTACGACTTTGTACTCACGTTTTCTTATTGTATGTTTTAGAGACGATACCGCTGACCCTGATGGTGGCCTCTACCTCGAGCTCGACGTGGACCAGGTCGTATAGTTCCAGACAGCACCCTGTGCCCTCTGGAGGGTCGTTGTATTTTCTTTCAGGCTTCTTAAGACATTTGTTAACCTTGTCTTTACTAAGACATAATTTGCTTCCGTTGATGTTTGATGTAATGTTGGATCACAGTCATGTGATCTCTACTTGTAATACAACTACTATGTCTGCTCTGTTTAGCAGAAGTTATAAAGACTATGAGTTTGTAGAGTTCATGTTGTGATTACCTGCTGTTTACACTGGACATGTATGCTGCGTGTATGATTATAATGTGCATGTCTTAGTGTGGGGTTCGATAGCTTAGTTGAGTTCTTGCCGGCGGTCTTTTATACACCAAGTGGCCCTTAGATGTGCGCAGCTTGGGGCATCGCGATGCGATTGCTCGTGACTCTGTCACGTGGCACACTTTGTTGTATGATTGAGCCCGCCCGAGATCCCGACTAGGTGATCGGGCTGGAGTCAGTTTATGTAAGTGCTATAATTCAATCGATAATATGGTTGAGGCGACTTGTCTATGAGTATGGGATTTCACCACCCATAACCATTTAGACTTGTGAGCGGACGATGAGGACCCATCTCAGTTGATCATCCGGCCTGGATGGGATACCCCTCACGTACGATGCTTTCCGAGAGTATTTTGTGCTTGGCCTTGTCTGGTTAGACAAGTGGGTATGGCTCTCGGCTCTCCATATGATTGTGTTGTAACAGGAATTACATATGCAAACCCCGGGTCCCGACATCGGGCGTGGAGTAGAGGCTCCATGGGCGGAACACGAGAACGGGGAGGAGCTCGGCAGGGGCTGGTTTCTGGTGACGTGGCGCGACGTGAGGCGTCCGATTTGGATCGGACGGCCCAGATCGGGCCGCTGGATCTAGATGTGGGGATGGCTGGAACTGGGAGGTGGCGGCGCTGGGTTGGGGACGCACGGAAATTGAGGGAGTCTGTCTAGGGTTTTCCAGATTTGGTAGGCAGCACCTACTATTTATAGTAGGTGGTTGTTTGGGGTTGTTTTGGGCCACAAAATGGTCCGGTTTTTCGGGTGGGCTAGAATCCGAAGATAAGAGAGAGATCTGGGGGTCCATCTAATAGCGCACGCGGCATTTTGTAAAATACTCCATAGGACTTACACCGGCTACTATGCCTGGCACATCCGAACGTTCACCTATGCGACGAAGTCGGAATCGCACGAAATTCGAAACAACGCATCGCCACACTGCACCGCGTCGTCTACAATGCTTAGCGCTAAAAGAGAATGTTGAGCACCTCCCGATAAAATAAACCATTTAAATATAAATGGGGTTTTTTCGCACCGATGGTGAAGGCTGGTCTTGTGCCGAAAATTACGACGGTGATCGGGTGACTTTCCCGGTGCCGCAACGAGGTCATGTGCCGTTGGGGAAAAGGGTCCAGACACGCAACCGATATGAGAAGTAGGGGGAAATATTCACTGATTAATAAATCGGCGAAGCAAACACTGCAAACAATACAGGCAATCAAACAATTCACACCGAAAACAAAATTTTTAATTTTGTGAAATCTGGGCTGTTACAATTCAACACCACCAACAAGGGATCTCGTCCCGAGATCCTTGACGATCCGGGGGAGAGGGGGAAGAGAAAATAGCGACGACGATCTTCAACACCACCAACAAGGGACTCTGCTCCATGTCGAACGACGAACCTCCATCGAGAAACTTTCCGCAGAGAGACGGCAACGTCGAAAAAAAAACCATAAGGTGTCACGAGGAAGAACGATAGCGAGATCCGAATCAAAGGATAGTGTTCCCACTCAAAATCGTGAAGACACCAGGCAAAAGGACTAAAGTCAATAAACGACCAAGATTTTCACCCAGAGTTAGAAGAACTGAAGGTACTACAAGATTTCCCAAACCTGAGATCGGAATCGAGACAACACACTGCAAGCAAGGCATTGTAGCGGTTCCTAAACTCCACACTCTCGAGATCCTAAAGTTTGAAAGGGGATAAGGAGAGAATAAAACACTTACGACACTTGTCCTGACCAGAGCAAGGTTAAGGAGTAAAAAGATTCCTACTCTCCGATAACTAACTTAATAACTACAAAATAGTTTTGTCTAGACTCGACTTCGGCCAGAGAGGGGATCCTACGGTCGGTAAGGCTCTGATACCAAGTTGTAAGGCCCGATATGCGGTACTGTTCCAGATCTAGATGTTTCCATCCAGATCCGGGGACGAAGCACATATCGGTCCCACCGCGACATATGACATAGCCATATGCCCCGGATTTCCAACATGATATCACAACATTACAGATACAAGGATACAACGTCTCATACAATCGGCATACAACTGCCGTAAATACAATACATCAGCGGAAGGTATATGTCTGAGTACAGACTACAATCAAATGCCTACTGGAAAAGAGAAAAACATCGATCCCCATAACCACACCGGTCCAGGCCCTCCGCCGGGATCCGCCTAACTAGTCGTCGTCGAGTCTCCACGTGAAATGTTGATCACCATACCTGTTGTCGGTCAAGAACCCTTAAAAGAGTTTTGGGTAGTATCATGAGTACAGAGGTACTCAGCATCCAACTGTAGTGGTCAACTGACCCAACAAGGACTTCATCACTCGTCATTCTAGGACAACTAGTATTTTACCGTATGGATGGGGTAAGTGGTGAGGTTGCTGCCGCACTAGCATTTATGAAGTGGCTAACAATCTAGAGAGTAAGATAAGAAGCCAAGCATTCGATGAGGAATCGCCTCCAACAAGTCTTGCTATCCACTACTTACGCAATCATAACACCTATCCTATCCTTGTCCTCCTCTTCGCATCCCGACGAAGAAGCAGTCAAGGCACACACACGTTGATCAAGTTATATTAAGATTATCTCAGTTGTTATTGTCTATGAACAAGGAGTAGGTCTCAAGTCGTCCATAACCGTGGACACGGCTTCTCGAAAAGATTTAACCCTGCAGGGGTGTACCAACTTCCCATTACAAGGCTCCACACGCACGCCCATCTCTCTCATTTGCTACCCTTCACAGGCAACCATTTTATGATTTAGTTCCAAGAGATCCGAAACGACAGGTCCCTCTAACTAACAACGAACAAATCCGGGTGGCCCCCGGGGAGTCGACACCCAACCCAAAAGCCGGCCACGCTCTCGGGTCGGACTCTTCCGAATGCCTAAGGTCGGGGTTAGCCTCACCTATATAACAGGGGACTTCCCTAGCTCACCAGTGTGGACCAACAAAGGAACTCTGTCTCTGCTGGCCCGAGTTGTTTTAAATCCACTGGCTGCAAACCAGTTACGCACACGGTTTCAAATGGTAAATCAGCTTGGGCCACCACTAGAAATGGTTGAAGCTAGGTAGGTAAGAAAAGGGGACCCCATAAAATCCCACACGCGGTTAGGCACGCTCAGTCTTAAAACCAATACCCGCAACTCGGGTCCTAGGTGACTCGAATGGAACAAAGCGTCGGGGCGGGATAGCCTAGACCTTCCATCCTTCGTCGAATATAGTCAACATTATAATAATCATATCATCAATAACAATAATAATAATGTGATAGCCCAAACCAAGGAGTAACAGGGAAACATCGTAGCATCCTAAGCATGCATACTAAGCAGGGGCTGAGCAACGAGCAAAAGTAACATAGCAGTACAAGGTTTGCTGGGAGGGGACATGGCTGTATCGGTTTGAAAGAGGCTGCAAACATGTGGTAGGATCAAACATCGATCCTAACCTATATTAGCATGAAAACCGCTGGTTGAAATAGAATGGATCATAAGTAATGCATAGTCCTTGCCTGTTGATAAGTCGGGTTCCGAAGGTGTAGTTGATCGCAAGCTCGCATCGTCTTCGAGAAGTACCCGCGGAAGCACACAAGACAGTAAACACTGGAAAGCAATCAACGAGCAAGCATCTATTACTACGAGGCAAACACGAACAAGCATCAACAAGAAGGCAACACAAGACATCGCACCTACCGTCGAGAGCGGTTTCTAAAAGGTTAAGTGGAGTACTCGTCACACACGACGAATACCGCACGTTTACGGTGGTTCAAGTTTCTTAGCTACAGGTGATCAACCAAAGGTTATTAACATGGCAACTCAAGCAAGCATGGCATAGCACACAAACATGGCAAAAGGTGAAGCATAAATAAACTATCTAATCTAGTCATTTTAAGTGGGGGTAAAACCTATACATGCCAACTATTACAGACCCCACGACAATTATTGCTTTTGGTACTGTTCTGCCCTAAACATAATTTTATTATTATTTTTAGCAAGCAAGAGCAGCATAAATATAATCTACATGCAATTCTAGTCAAGTTACATATAAGAAACATTTTAATCCAAGCAACGGTTAAAAAGTTATTAAAGAAACAATTTTATGGTGGCATGCGATGTAATTAGCAATAAACAACATGTAAACAAAGTCAAACATGACAACAAGAAACATTTTATTAAACTACACGAAAAACTAAGCAAGTTTCACGTTTAAACCACCGCGATCCGAGCTACCGTTTCAAAGATATCGCTATCGCAAAGTGGCACACAAATTCTACACACTTAGCAGAAAATAGCTAAAAGAAAAAAAAAGATAAGAAAAAAAATAGAGCCTCACCCAATTGGGCTCGGCCTAACAGGCTGCGGTGGGGCGCGGGCTGGCGGCTGGATCGTCCTGGGCCGAGGTGGGGCGGCCGGGCCGCTTGGAGGAGGTCGGCCCACATCGGGCGAACGGTCACGCATGCAGCAGGGGGCTTCGTGCTCCTCCCGTGCTCGCACGAAGCGGAACGGCGGCGCGGCTGGCTACTGCTCCAGCGAGGCAGAGGCGGGCCGGGGAGGTCGCGAGGGAGGTTGGGGAGGGGCGCCACGACACGTCTGCGCCGAATCTTGTCCCGGCGACGTGGTCCATGGGCGGCGGCGCGCGGGGTTCTGAGCTCGGCGGCCATGGCTGCATCCTTGCGCGCAGAGAAGAGAAGGAGGGAAGAGATTAGATGGAGAAGATGGGAAGGGAAGAGGGGGCGCGTAGGAGGAGACGACCTCAGGCTGGCGGCGGCACGGCTCGCCGGTGATGGCCGGAGCCAGGCGGCGGCGGCTCGGGCATCGGGGCGGCTCGGGCGTGGAGTAGAGGCTCCACGGGCGGAACACGGGAACGGGGAGGAGCTCGACAGGGGCTGGTTTTTGGTGACATGGCGTGACGTGAGGCGTCTGATTTGGATCAGATGACCCAGATCGGGCCGCTGGATCTGGATGTGGGCATGGCTGGAAATGGGAGGTGGCGGTGCTGGGTTGGGGACGCACGGAAATTGAGGGAGTCTGTCTAGGGTTTGCCAGATTTGGTAGGCAGCACCTACTATTTATAGTAGGTGGCTGTTTGGGGTTGTTTTGGGCCACAAAATGGTCCGGTTTTTTGGGTGGGCTAGAATCCGAAGATAAGAGAGAGATCTGGGGGTCCATCTAATAGCGCACGCGGCATTTTGTAAAATACGCCATAGGACTTACACCGGCTACTATGCCTGGAACATCCGAACGTTCACCTACCCGACGAAGTCGGAATCGCAGAAAATTCGAAACAACGCATCGCCACACTGCACTGACGTCATCTACAATGTTTAACGCCAAAAGAGAACGTCGAGCACCTCCCGATAAAATAAACCATTTAAATATAAATGGGGTTTTTTTGCACCGATGGTGAAGGCTGGTCTTTTGCCGAAAATTACGACGGTGATCGGGTGACTTTCCCGGTGCCGCAACGAGGTCGTGTGCCATTGGGGAAAAGGGTCCGGACTCGCAACCGATATGATAAGGAGGGGGAAATATTTACCGATTAATAAATCGGCGAAGGAAACATAGCAAAAAATACAGGCAATCAAACAATTCACACCGTAAACAAAATTTTTAATTTTGTGAAATCTGGGCTGTTACAATTCAACACCACCAACAAGGGATCTCGTCCCGAGATCCTTGACGATCCGGGGGAGAGGGGGAAGAGAAAAGAGAGACGACGATCTTCAACACCACCAACAAGGGACTCTGCTCCATGTCGAACGACGAACCTCCATCGAGAAACTTTCCGCAGAGAGACGGCAACGTCGAAAAAAAAAACCATACGGTGTCACGAGGAAGAACGATAGCGAGATCCGGATCAAAGGATAGTGTTCCCACTCAAAATCGTGAAGACACCAGGCAAAAGGACTGAAGTCAATAGACGACCAAGATTTTCACCCAGAGTTAGAAGAACTGAAGGTACTACAAGATTTCCCAAACCTGAGATCGGAATCGAGACAACACGCTGCAAGCAAGGCATTGTAACGGTTCCGAAACTCCACACTCTCGAGATCCTAAAGTTTGAAAGGGGATAAGGCGAGCATAAAATACTTACGGCACTTGTCCTGACCAGAGCAAGGTTAAGGAGTAAAAATATTCCTACTCTCCGATAACTAACTTAATAACTACAAAATAGTTTTGTCTAGACTCGACTTCGGCCAGAGAGGGGATCCTACGGTCGGTAAGGCTCTGATACCAAGTTGTAAGGCCCGATATGCGGTACTGTTCCAGATCTAGATGTTTCCATCCAGATCCGGGAACGAAGCACATATCGGTCCCACCGCGACATATGACATAGCCATATGCCCCGGATTTCCAACATGATATCACAACATTACAGATACAAGGATACAACATCTCATACAATTGGCATACAACTGCCGTAAATACAATACATCAACGGAAGGTATATGTCTGAGTACAGACTACAATCAAATGCCTACTGGAAAAGAGAAAAACATCGATCCCCATAACCACACGGGTACAGGCCCTCCGCCGGGATCCGCCTAACTAGTCGTCGTCGAGTCTCCATGTGAAACGTCGATCACCATACCTATTGTCGATCAAGAACCCTGAAAATAGTTTGGGGGTAGTATCATGAGTACAGAGGTACTCAGCATCCAACTGTAGTGGTCAACTGACCCAACAAGGACTTCATCACTCGTCATTCTAGGAAAACTAGTAGTTTACGGTAAGGATGGGGTAAGTGGTGAGGTTGCTGCCGCACTAGCATTTATGAAGTGGCTAACGATCTAGAGGGTAAGATAAGAAGCCAAGCATTCGATGAGGAATCGCCTCCAACAAGTCTTGCTATCCACTACTTACACAATCATAACACCAATCCTATCCTTGTCCTCCTCTTTGCATCCCGATGAAGAAGAAGCAGTCAAGGCACACACATGTTGATCTAGTTATATTAAGATTATCTCAGCTGTTGTTGTCTATGAACAAGGAGTAGGTCTCAAGTCGTCCATAACCATGGACACGGCTTCTCGAAAACATTTAACCCTGCAGGGGTGTACCAACTGCCCATTAAAAGGCACCGCACGCACGCCCATCTCTCTCAGTTGGTATCCATCACAAGCAACCATTTTATGAATTAGTTCCAAGAGATCCGAAACGACAGGTCCCTCTAACTAACAACGAACAAATCCGGGTGGCCCCCGGGGAGTCGACACCCAACCCAAAAGCCGGCCACGCTCTCGGATCATACTCTTCCGAATGGCTAAGGTCGGGGTTAGCCTCACCTATATAACAGGGGCCTTCCCTAGCTCACCAGTGTGGACCAACAAAGGAACTCTGTCTCTGCTGGCCCGAGTTGTTTTAAATCCACTGGCTGCAGACCAATTACGCACACGGTTTCAAATGGTAAATCAGCTTGGGCCACCACTAGAAATGTTTGAAGCTAGGTAGGTAAGAAAAGGGGACCCCATAAAATCCCACACGCGGTTAGGCACGCTCAGTCTTAAAGCCAATACCCGGAACTCGGGTCCTAGGTGACTCGAATGGAACAAAGCGTCGGGGCGGGATAGCCTAGACCTTCCATCCTTCGTCGAATATAGTCAACATTATAATAATCATATCATCAATAACAATAATAATAATGTGATAGCCCAAACCAAGGAGTAACAGGGAAACATCGTAGCATCCTAAGCATGCATACTAAGCAGGGGCTGAGCAACGAGCAAAAGTAACATAGCAGTACAAGGTTTGCTGGGAGGGGACATGGCTGTATCGGTTTGAAAGAGGTTGTAAACATGCGGTAGGATCAAACATCGAACCTAACCTATACTAGCATGCAAACCGCTGGTTGAAATAGAATGGATCATAAGTAATGCATAGTCCTTGCCTGTTGATAAGTCGGGTTCCGAAGGTGTAGTTGATCGCAAGCTCGCATCGTCTCCGAGAGGTACCCGCGGAAGCACACAAGACGGTAAAAACTGGAAAGCAATCAACGAGCAAGCATCTATTACTACGAGGCAAACACGAACAAGCATCAACAAGAAGGCAACACGAGACATCGCACCTACCGTCGAGAGCGGTTTCTAACAGGTTAAGTGGAGTACTCGTCACACACGACGAATACCGCACGTTTACGGTGGTTCAAGTTGCTTAGATACAGGTGATCAACCAAAGGTTATTAACATGGCAACTCAAGCAAGCATGGCATAGCACACAAACATGGCAAAAGGTGAAGCATAAATAAACTATCTAATCTAGTCATTTTAAGTGGGGGTAAAACCTATACATGCCAACTATTACGGACCCCACGACAATTATTGCATTTGGTACTGTTCTGCCCTAAACATAATTTTATTATTTTTATTAGCAAGCAAGAGCAGCATAAACATAGCTACATGCAATTCTAGTCAAGTTACATATAAGAAACATTTTAATCCGAGCAACGGTTAAAAAGTTATTAAAGAAACAATTTTATGGTGGCATGCGATGTAATTAGCAATAAACAACATGTAAAGAAAGTCAAACATGACAACAAGCAACATTTTATTAAACTAGACGAAAAACTAAGCAAGTTTCACGTTTAAACCGCCGCGATCCGAGCTACCGTTTAAAAGATATCGTTATCGCAAAGTGGCACACAAATTCTACAGACTTAGCAGAAAAGAGCTAAAAGAAAAAAAACAGATAAGAAAAAAAATATAGCCTCACCCAATTGGGCTCGGCCCAACAAGCTGCGGTGGGGCGCGGGCTGGCGGCTGGATCGTCCTGGGCCGAGGGGGGGCGGCTGGGCCGCGGGGCGCACTGGAGCTGGGCCGCTTGGAGGAGGTCGGCCCACATCGGGCGAACGGTCACGCAGGAAGCAGGGGGCTTCGTGCTCCTCCCGTGCTCGCACGAAGCGGAACAGCAGCGCGGCTGGCTACTGCTCCAGCGAGGCAGAGGCGGGCCGGGGAGGTCACAAGGGAGGTTGGGGAGGGGCGCCACGACGCGTCGGCGCCGGATCTGGTCCCGGCGGCGTGGTCCATGGGCGGCGGCGCGCGGGGTTCTGAGCTCGGCGACCATGGCTGCATCCTTGCGCGCAGAGAAGAGAAGGAGGGAAGAGATTAGATGGAGAAGATGGGAAGGGAAGAGGGGGCGCGTAGGAGGAGACGACCTCGGGCTGGCGGCGGCACGGCTCGCCTGTGATGGTCGGAGCTAGGCGGCGGCGGCTCGGGCATCGGGGAGGCTCACGCGTGGAGTAGAGGCTCCACGGGCGGAACACGGGAACGGGGAGGAGCTTGGCAGGGGCTGGTTTCTGGTGACATGGCGCGACGTGAGGCGTCCGATTTGGATCGGACGGCCCAGATCGGGCCGCTGGATCTGGATGTGGGGATGGCTGGAACTGGGAGGTGGCGGCGCTGGGTTGGGGACGCACGGAAATTGAGGCAGTCTATCTAGGGTTTGCCAGATTTGGTAGGCAACACTTACTATTTATAGTAGGTGGCTGTTTGGGGTTGTTTTGGGCCACAAAATGGTCCGGTTTTTCGGATGGGCTAGAATCCGAAGACAAGAGAGAGATCTGGGGGTCCATCTAATAGCGCACGCGAAATTTTGTAAAATACGCCATAGGACTTACACCGGCTACTATGCCTGGCACATCCGAACGTTCACCTACCCGACGAAGTCGGAATCGCACGAAATTCGAAACAACGCATCGCCACACTGCATTGACGTCGTCTACAATGTTTAACGCCAAAAGAGAACGTTGAGCACCTCTCGATAAAATAAACCATTTAAATATAAATGGGGTTTTTTCGCACCGATGGTGAAGGCTGGTCTTGTGCCAAAAATTACGACGGTGATCGGGTGACTTTCCCGGTGCCGCAACGAGGTCGTGTGCCATTGGGGAAAAGGGTTCGGACTCGCAACCGATACGAGAAGGAGGGGGAAATATTCATCGATTAATAAATCAGCGAAGCAAACACTGCAAACAATACATGCAATCAAACAATTCACACCGAAAACAAAAATTTTAATTTTTGTGAAATCTGGGCTGTTACAATACAACACCACCAACAAGGGATCTCGTCCCGAGATCCTGGACGATCCGGGGGAGAGGGGGAAGAGAAAAGAGAGACGACGATCTTCAACACCACAAAACAAGGGACTATGCTCCATGTCGAACAACGAACCTCCATCGAGAAAATTTCCCTAGAGAGACGGCAACGTCGAAAAACGAAACCATCAGGTGTCACGAGGAAGAACAATAGCGAGATCTGGATCAAAGGATAGTGTTCCCACTCAAAATCGTGAAGACACCAGGCAAAAGGACTGAATTCAACAGACGACCAAGATTTTTACCCAGAGTCGGAAGAACTGAAGGTACTACAAGATTTCCCAAACCTGAGATCGGAATCGAGACAACATGCTGCAAGCAAGGCATTGTAACGGTTCCAAAACTCCACACTCTCAAGATCCTAAAGTTTGAAATGGGATAAGGCAAGAATAAAACACTTACGGCACTTGTCCTGACCAGAGCAAGGTTAAGGAGTAAAAATATTCCTACTCTCCGATAAGTAACTTAATAACTACAAAATAGTTTTGAGAAACAAGCCTTAAATTCGGTTTGTGCCTAAAGTCCCATCTAAAACCTTTGGGAGTCGAGCCCCAGCTTTGTCCTATCTTGACGATTCGGTTTCACCTCTGATACGCACGAGCTCTCCCGCAAAAAACCCGAAACTTAGCAGCGGCGATTCCCCTGCTTCATCCTCATCGCCTCTTTGCTCCTCTGCTCTTCCTCCACCGCTTGCATCGCCGCAGAGTTTCTCTCCGCCCATGGCTAACTTCGAGCTAGATCCTCGCCGTTTCCTCCCTGCGGGTCATGACATTGTGGATGGCGGCCCAGAGATATTTCCCCGGACTTTCTACTCTGCATCGCAACCTCCGCCTCGGATGCATGAGCACTACATGGTGGCGATTGTTGAGCCACCACCGCCGGCGCACTTGGTTGGCTTCTGGCGCGAGCAAGTGCTGCACTTCCTCACCCAGGAGCTTCAGGTGATTGTTCCCTCTGCTCAGACCTGGTTCCAAGGGGTTGGATTGTTTGAAGTTGAGAGTCCTGTGGTTCGAGCATCTTTTGTTGGGCATGCACCTTTTGCGCTGGGATTTGATGAAGAAGGTGATGAGTTTTTTTTAGATTCATCCCTCACAATGAAGGAGAAGGGTTCAGGGCTATCCATGGTCATCGCACTGGATGGCTCATGCTTATCGGCGTGCCTCTGGACTATAGGAATACCCGTTATCTTTCTGAGGTGATTGGCACTTTTGGGCAGTTCATCGAGTGGGATCACACTGACAGGCGCATGGTCCGCTCGTTGGTTCATGCCTCTTTCCCTGAAAATGCTCTTGTGCCGAGGGATGTGGTCTTCAGGGAATTTTCTCCATGGGGTGGCACAGTGGTTTCTTGGACTGCAACAATCTATATTCTTACTGCCAATTTTGCGGATGCTGTCCTACCTGCGGATGAGGACTTTATTCCACTGGATGGGAATCCACATCCCATGCCAGGTCATATTCCACCCCCATTCCCTGCTTGGGGTGCCCCTCTGTACCCTGCATTGGGTTGGAATGAAGCTGCACTGCAACATCAACCTGAGCAGGAACAACATAACAATGATGCTGCACCTGAGGCTAATGATGGATGGCCTGCTTGGGATGCTGAGGTTGCTGCTGAGAATGAGCCAGTGGATGTTATGCCTCCACAGGACCAGATTTCTATAGAGAAAAATTCTTCTGCGGGCTCCAGTTCCTCTTCTGACTCTGAGGTGATTGAAGTCCAGGCGCCAAATGTGGAGGATCATGAGCCAGTTTATAATATGCAGGACTGGGCCATTGTGCCATATCAGCCTCAGGTCATTGTTCTGGATCCAATGGAGGAAATGATCAATCGTGTTCAGTTTGGTCCAGTTCTCCCTCCTGAGATGATTCTGGATCGAACAATGAGGGAGTTATTTCCCGCTATCTCTGCAAGGTTCATCCCTAAGAGTATCAATATCCTTCCCTCAACCATTCCTCCCTCTGGAGACTGGTCTGTTTTTCTACAAGTTGCTGATGAGGATCCAGTGTTGGTTTCTGAACCTTTGAGAATTGAACCTCCCCCTGTGGACAGTTCTTCAGTGCCTGTTGTTCTTGCTGCTATGGAACCCGCTGTTGGTAAGAAGCGTCGCAATCGGCCACCTCTGGTGCGTGATGATGTGGACTTCTCCACACGAAGAATTACCAGAAGCTGCGCTAAGAAGTCTGGTTTCAAGCCTACCTCTGCTGTTCAGATGAAGCCCAGTCCTTTGAGGAAGCCACGTGCAAAAAAGCCAAGACTTAAAGCTCCTCCTAGTGCACGTACTGAAGATGAAGTTCATATCCCTCCGCCCACCCCAATCCATGCAATGCAGGATCTGGGCATCGCTCTGGGCATCGCTCCTGAAGACCTTACTACGTCCAAGCTTATGGCGGGACCGTCTGCTCCAGCCTCTCCTGATGTTTAGTCATGATTAGTACAACTTTTATCTTATATAGGAGTGTGGAGTGTAGTAACTGTGGTCTTTTGCTTAGTCTAAACTATGGTTTCTATGACTCTGTCTTTTGGTACGACTGCACTGGATTTTATCATGTCTGTTATGGAAACATGAGTTCTGTTTTATCCAACTTTGTTCAGTATGAATAGTTCTCATTATCGTAATTGGCGTGTGATGTGCTGGAATGTGCGTGGTCTGAATTCTGCTGAGAGGCAGCATGATGTGCGTGCGAAGATTGATGAAAGTGGCTGTTCCATCCTTTGTCTGCAAGAAACTAAATGTGAAAATTTTGATCTTCGTCTGGTCAGAAAGTTTTCCCCTTGTAGATTTGATAATTTTGCATTCTCCCCTTCAGTGGGAGCTTCTGGTGGTCTTATTGTGGTCTGGTGTTCATCCATGTTCCATGGAACCTTGGTGGAGGTTAATCTTTTTGGTATTACAATCTCTTTCACCTCTGTCCATAATGCTGAAGCTTGTACTTTGGTCTCTGTCTATGGACCATGCCAGGGTCCACTGAGGGATGAATTTGTGCAATGGCTATATGATCTTAACATTCCTGATGGTGACAACTGGTTATTGTTAGGTGATTTCAATTTCATCAGATCTCTAGAGAACAGAAACAGGCCTGGTGGTGATCTTAATGACATCCTCCTGTTCAATGAGATAATTGGCCACCTTGGGATTCTTGAGTTGCCACTTAAAGGTAGAGATTTTACCTGGTCTAACATGCAGGAGGAGCCTTTGCTGGAACAATTGGATTGGTTTTTTACTTCTAGTTCTTGGATCTCTGTTTATCCAAACACAATTTTTCTTCCCATGGCCAAGACCTCATCTGATCATGTGCCTTGTATTGTGTCCATAGACACTGATATCCCAAAGAGTAATCGTTTCAGGTTTGATAACTACTGGGATGAGCTACCAGGTTTCTTAGATTGTGTGAAGAACTCTTGGAATGCTCCTATTGATGCTGATTCTGCTGCTTCCATTCTGTCTAAGAATTTTAAAATGCTCAGATATGCTCTCAAAAAGTGGTCTTTCAATATGGCATCTCTTAAGAAAGTCATTCTCAAGTGTTCACAGGTGGTGTTAGTCTTTGATTCTTTGGAGGAATTAAGACCCCTAACTAGACCTGAGTTTAATTTCAGACAAATTGTGAAATCACCATGAACATCTTCTCAGATTACAATATTTATATTGGAGACAGAGGTGTACTATCAGGGATATTAAAGTAGGAGAGGAAAATTCAAAATTCTTTCATGCTATGGCTTCTCATAGAATGAGGAAGAACTCCATTTCCTCTTTACATGCTCTTGATGGGGTTATTCTCTCTGATCATGAGCAGATGGCCAACTTGTTGTGGAGCACTTACAAAGAGAGAATGGCGGTTTCCCAAGGTATCCAAATGGAGTTCAATCTCCCTGATCTAATCCACCCAGTGGAGGGTTTACAGGATCTGACCACCCCTTTTTCTCAGTCTGAGATTAATGAGGTTCTCAAAGATCTCCTTGTAGACAGAGCTCCTGGGCCTGATGGTTTCAATGGTTTATTCCTTAAGAAATGTTGGCCCATCATTCAATCTGATTTTATGAATCTGATTTCTCAGTTTGCTGATGGCTCTCTCAAGTTGGAATGTCTAAATGGTTCTTTAATCACCTTGATTCCAAAAATGCTAGCTCCTGTTTTCCCTAATGATTTTAGGCCTATATCTCTGACTAACACCTGCCTGGAATTCCTCACAAATCTGCTTGCTAATAGACTTCAGAAGGTTATTCTGCAGTGCATTCACTTGAATCAATATGGCTTTCTTCAGTCTAGATCTATTCAGGATTGCTTAGCATGGGCTTTCGAATACATTCACCAATGCAAACAGTCTAAAAAGCCCCTGCTTATTCTGAAGTTAGACTGTCAGACCGGCCTATATAAGGCATCCCACCCCAGCGAATCCATCCCACCTCATTCGCATCTCCCCGGAACCCTCTCTCTTCCGAGCGCCGCCGAGCTCTTCGTCCCCGTCGCCGTTCTCGCCGCTTCACTGCCGGAAGAGCGCCGCCGTGGACTTCACGTCGTCGATGAGCACGTCCTCACCGCTCATCGCTGCCGTAGCTGCTCGACGCCACCGAGTTAGGGTACGCCGAGCCTCGATCCAATCTCTATCCCATCCGTTCTTCTATTTCCCGATTGGATCCGAGTTCTTAGTCTGTTTGTTTTTGGATGAATTCCTTAGGTTTCTTTGATCCGTTGGATCGTTGCACTGTTGGGAAATCTGTTTCTGCTAACCAAAGGTTTCCATCCCGATTCAGGTTAGAAGTTAGGGTTAGAATCCATCTGTTCTGTGTTAGGGTTTCGGCTTATCATTGCATAAGGTTAAGTCTAGCTCAGAACAGACCAGAATCTTTACCCAAATTCTTCACTGAATCTCTTGTCAAAACTTTTGTTTTTAGATCAAAACTTTTGCTGGTGCTCATTCCATACTTGCCTTTTTTCCCTCGCTACCTTTGTGCTTTTCACAGGATGTCTGCTGAGTTAGGCTTCGGAAATGAGTCACCCAATCTTGACCACATCAACGAAGCAGAACGGCCTGCTCCGAAGAAGAAAGGAGGCAGAACGAAGGAAACCAACAACGCCAGAGGCATTCCCGAATCCATCCGTATTGCTCTGGGATATGACACGCCTCCTGGTGAAACCAAGGATCAGCGCAAGAATCGATTGCAAAACATTCGCCGGTACTGGGCTGTTAGATGGTACAAGTACAAGAGCATCCCTACCTGGACGTGGGCTATGCAGTTTGCCTTCATTCCACCCTATCAGTATACCGCGGCCATGTGCAGTCAGTACACCGAAGAGAATCGCCACCTTTACTACCCAGTTCCACCAAAGCTTCCTCACCCCAACACTCTTAAGACACCAGATGATTATCCAGAAGAGCAAGAACGATTGAGGATTGCTGCTAAAATCAAGAGACTCAAAGAAGAGAAGAAGGAAGCCAAGATGGCTGAAGCTGAAGCCCATGATGAAGGGCCAAGAACGAAGAAGAAGAAGAAGCTGAAGAAGAAATCTGCTTCTCCTCCTCATGCTACCACTGAAGACGAAGTGCATGTCAGACTAGAGCAATCTGCTCTGGAAGATTCAATTATGGACGAATCAAATGCTGCTAAAAACGAATCAGAATTCGAAGCAGATGATGAATCTGATGATCCTGCTCCCCCCAAGAAGCAAAGACTTCAGATCCCAATGAATAAGAAGCCAGGAGAGAAACCTGATGCTAAGGGGATTAAGTTTCAAGACCCCAAGGACAAGTCTTCTGCTCGCCCCACCATTGATTTGTCAAACTTGGTGGTTGCGAAGCCCTTGGCCTCCAAGCCACCGGCTGATGCCCTCAACACTGAGAGGCGATCGAAGCAGAAGCACGACCCCGCCAAGAAAAAACCTGCAAAGGCTTCAGCATCAACGAAGCCTAAGCAGTCTGCTGCAAAAAACCCTTCAGTGAAGCACAAGCTCACTGAAGAAGAATTGAGACAGAAAAACCTCGAAGAGGCACTTGAGCGCAACATTCTTGCCAGAAGCTCAGCTGATAAGAAGAAGGCAGATGAGGATACTTCCAGAAAGAAAAAGGAGTTGGACTCTGCCAGGTTGGCTGCAGAGAAGGCTGAGACGAAGCGCAAGCTCGCCGAAGCCGCAAAGAACGAAGAAATAGCTGCCGCTGAAGCTAAACAGCTGGCAGAGCATGAAGCTAAAAGAAAGGCCACTTTAGACAGCCTCAGAACAAAGAAAGCAGAGAAAGCTGCTAGGGCAAGTCAGAAGAAGCCCGTTGTTGACATGACTCCCTCCTCTATTCCATCGAAGCAGAAAGGCATATCTCTGCCTGAAGCTCAAACTGAAGGTGATCGTCAGAGTGACCATCAATTCCTTGACCCTCGTGAAGGCAAACTCTGGGATCAGTTGGGCATCACTGAAGCCCTTTGGGAGAAGTGTGCAGCTGAAGATCCTAATGCTGTTGATCTTGGAGAAGTTTACATCTCCAGATCTATCGAAGCAATGATCACCACAATGATCAGCCAGCTGAAGGATCTGCATTCAAGAGACAGGGCTGAAAGCAAAAAGATTCACAACTATCAGAAGCGAGCTGAATCAGAACCTGATGAATAATTCAAACAGCACGCTCTGAAGTTGCTTCAGCAAGTGACGGATGTCAATTCCACCACCAAGAACAACATCAAAATCTTCAAAGGCAAAATCAAGGCCGCTGTGGATGATATGGTGAAGACCCATAATGCTTCCATTATGGAAAGAGATTCGCAGAAACACAAGGCTTCGCCCGAAGCTGAATGTGTTGTTGCTCCGGCACCATATACCAAGCCTGCTGCATCTAAGGCATCAGGTCCTTCACCCAAGAAGAGAACCACCAAGAAGCGCAAGGTTACTTTGGCTTCAGTCGCAGACATGGATACCAGTGATGAACATCCTCAGGAAACTCCTGAAGCAGCTCCCGCTCCTTCATCGAAGCCAAAGCCATCCAAGCCCACACCAAAGTCTTCAGCTCCAACCACCAAAACTCCCACACCTCCTCCAACCAGAACCACCCCCAAACAAACTCCACCACAAAGAGCTCCAACCCCAACACCAACACCTGCCCGAACCCCCACACCCATACCACCCCGTGTTCTCACACCCATCCGTACTCCAACCCACGAACCACAAAGGATTCCCACTCCACCAGTTGCTCCCGCACCACCTCCATCACCTCCCCGTGAAACTAATGCACCATCACCAACCCACTCCAGAACTCATATATCCCAAGATTTTCCTCCTGCCAGGATTGTTCAAGATTCTGAAGCACATGTGCCCAATACCGAAGCACATGACGACGAAGAAGAACAAGTACAGATTCTGAATCTCTCGCAAGAGAAAGCGCTTATAGTCGCTCAATCTGCTGGCCCTTCTAGAGCCAACCCAATTGCTCCTCTGCAAAGGATTCGCGCGCGTTCGCGCCCCTGCCAAGATACCCAGATTGACTCCAATTACCCTCGTGAAACTTTTCCTATATTCAAGGGTGCTGGTTATTCTTCAAGGCATGGACCAGAATTCAACTTGGAACAGCATCGGAAGCGCCATCGGTTCTTTGGTGTCAGTCCGTATGCTTCTGACCGCACCGCAGATGATCTTCGATTTTGGACTGCTGAGCAACAAGTATTATACACCAAAGTCTTCTGTCAGCAAGGAGTTCTGTTTAGGCACAAGTTTCTGGATATGCGAAATCTTTCCACTGCCACTTTCTTTCAGAACGTCCTCGAAACTATTGAAAATCAGAATTTGACTCGGTTGTTTGCTTTGAGAACTCCCTTCAATTCTGAGCTCATCAAGCAATTCTATGAAACTCTCTATGTTTCTGGTGAAGCAAATGAACCCATCTCATGGACGCTGGAATGGATGATACAAGGCAAATTCTTCAGGATGTCCTCTGCAGAATTCATGGAAATTGTCAATATTCCAAGGCATTCTGGAGTTCACGAAAAGATTCACTTAGAATCTGATCTGACTGACGAAGAATTTGCTACTCTGTTGGACCCCGAAGTCACTGCAAGCTACATTCCTGAAAACATTCGCCCGAAGCATTTGAACTTCATTTCAAGGACTTGGTTCTACATCTTGTCCAACTCATTGATCCCTTTGAGTACTGCTTCGGAAGAATCGAACATTTATCCAGAGACAAGGCATGCCATTATGAAGATCACACATGGTCTCATATTTGACTTTGAGGATTGCTTCATTAGGAACTTGGTTCATGCAGCAGAGCTACCGTTCACACTGAAACCTTATGCTCCCTGGCTGCAAGTTGTTTGTGACTATGGCAGGAACGAAGACTTTGTGGCTCGCCATCACCCGAAGCTTTTCTCGCCACCAGTGCGTGACTCTTTGGCATTATTGAGAAAGCCCAATGATCCTTTTTCCACATATGTTGGTGTGCGTCATGAAGTCAATGAGGGAAACTTATCAAAGACGTTCCAGAAAGACTGCCATCATTTTGAAGTTAATCTTCGATCGCAACAAATGCTTGAAAACTATATTGAATCCAATCAGTGCCAAATGCAATTTCTTGCTGATGAGATCAACAGAGTTGGCAACATTCCACTTAACAACAATCAGTATTTGCGTGTTCTCAAACGCCATTCCTGGAAGGGGCTCCGGAAGTTCAACTCTGTGAAAGGCCTTCGTAAAGATCGCATCTACAAAGAGTATGCACACCTCCAGCGAAACTTTTCCCGTGATGACTCAGTGGACCGCCCGAATCAGAAGATCCCTCCCCTGTACAAGATTGATGAAGTATTCTTCGTCAACGAACCTGAACCCATCCGGCCAGATACCGTCTCCGAGAATGACTCCATCAATTCAAAGGACGACGACGGCCTCGACGATAGTGACCTCGACATCAACCTCATCACTCAGACACGCCACGAAGCTATTCCTACGTCTTCTTCCGAAGAAGAATCCTCAGGCGATCAGTCTTCGTCGGATGAGTCTTCGTCAAGCACAGCTTCATCGGGTTCTCAGGGTGCTGATGCCGCGCAATAGATCTCTCGAACCTTTTCTCAACCTTTTGTCCAATCATTGACAAAAAGGGGGAAAATGAGGGCATCGATGAGTTAGATTTGCATCGGGGAAAGGGTTCTTACCATTTGCTTTTGCTTCGTTTGGTTAAGTTACGACAAACATTCCATTCCTTTCGATTGGGTTGTAACTTAAGTTTAACTTCGGTCATGCTACTCCTGTGCTACACTTAAGTTTTAATAACCCCTTTGTTTGCAAGTATTGCTTCGTATCCTCTATCTTGCAGGTGGTTATTATTTTCTAAGTCACAGGTTATTGGAAGCAATTGCATACATTCTGGATATGTATCTTCAAATGCAATTGTATTCGCTAAGATATCTGTTTTGCTCTCCACCGAAGAGAATCATCTCAAGCATTAACTTCGATTATATAAATCTTCGATGCTTGTATTCAGGGGGAGCCAAAAACCTCATATCTTAGAGTTTGTCCCATCACTTCACAAAAACTTCAATATCTTATATCGATGCCTGTTTTTTCAACAATAGTCCAAAAAGGGGGAGATTGTAAGAGCAAAGTTTTGCCCCCGTGTGTTTTGGATATTGTTGGACAAGACAGTAGAGGAACTAACAATGTTTTCTAGTGTAAACAGTTGTATAGGTTCCTGAAGGACAAGCTAGGTGATAAAGCTTCAGGGAAGGTCTTCAAGTTATCGAAGCATAACCCACGGAGCGAAGCTTAATCACGAAGGATGACCCCCCAAAATGAAGGTGTCCTGAAGCTCTACTCATTGAAAGAAATGAAGAGGACGGCGCAAGACTTAGATGTTTTTGTGTAATTCTTTTTCGGTTCTTTGAGTCATAGGACAAACCGTACTATCAAGAGGGGTATTTAGTTTGTGGACATCGAAGTCATTGAGAAAATGCTCAGATCAAATCCAAGCCATGTAAGAAGCCTGAGCGAAGAAATATCATGTGCACTAAGTTAAGTTTCGGTAGGAAAGACTTCGTTCTTTGGCTACTGAAGCAGAACTAAGTCCGTGACTCAGCTTTACTTGTTCCTCAAGTAAAGTTGCGCATTGATGACAAATCCGACCGTTGTGGACACGTGTCAAGCTGTCACCTCGGGTCAGTTTGGTCATTCCGCACCTCGGGATCGCCAACTATAAATACGCCGCCCCCTCCTCCATTTGAGGGTGGATGCTCCAAGAATATTCCTGAGAGAGATTGAAGAGAGCACCCCAAAAACGCCACCGAAGCAAAACCCAAAATCCAGAATACTAAAGCCTAAGTCCCATTGATCTAAGTAGATTCGAGATGACTTAGGTGAAAGCTTACTAGCCTTTTTATCTTGGAGAACTGCAATTCTCCTAGACGGTTAGAGTGTTGTTCTTCAGAGAGCGAAGAGTAATTGTCCCCTCGAAGTCCTGTTTGTCAAAGGTTTCGGTGATTTCCTCAATAATCAACCACGAGTGAAGAACTAACCAAGCTCAAGGAGTTTGGTGCAGTGGAGCAACGGACGGAGAGAGATTTTCTCCAGGTGTTCAATCACCAGTCCCTCCAACCAGACTTAGCGCTTTGCAGAGCGTGAACTGGTCGAACAAACATCGCCGAGTCCCAGTTCGTTTTACCTAAAGAATTTACCTTCAGTATTGCATTTGCTTCATAGTTATGCTTCAATGTGTTTTGATTCACTGCATTTAGTTTCGCTTCCAGTTTTACTTCGCTATTCCGCACTACTTATGCTTCACTTCAAAAGTTTCGGTCGAAAATTTTGAAGTGATCATTCACCCCCTCCCCCTCTGATCACATACTTGGACTTTCAAATGGAGTGCCTGGAAAACAGTTCTATTGTAAGAGAGGGGTTAGACAAGGAGATCCTCTGTCTCCTCTGTTGTTTGTATTGGCTGCTGATCTTCTACAATCAGTAGTCAATAAAATGCTCCATGATCAAATTCTGACACTGCCAATTGATTCTCATGATCCATATTACCCCATCATTTAGTATGCTGATGATACTATAATGTTAATTCATGCTGATGAATCACAGTTGTTGGCTATCAAGGAGATGCTTATCAGGTTCCATGCTTCCACTGGTCTCAAAGTGAACTTCAATAAATCCTCTTTAATCCCCCTGAATGTGGATGAGGCTATGACTGCTCATCTTGCTGAAGTGTTTGAATGCTCCATTGGACAAATGCCTTTCACTTACCTTGGTTTACCACTGGGAACTACCAGGCCTAAAATTCAGGATTTGATGCCTTTGGTAGATAGGGTGGAAAGAAGACTCTCTGCTAGCTCTGCTATGTTGAATCAAGGGGCCAGGCTACAGTTACTCAATTCAGTAATTTCCTCCATGCCCATTTATCACCTTTGTAGTCTTGCTCTCCCTCAGGGCATCTTCAAACAGCTAGAGAGAATTCAGAGACAATGCCTCTGGAGAGGAAACTCTGATACCCCAAGACAATCTCTTGCTGCTTGGGAGCTTGTTTGCAGGCCTAAAAAGAAAGGTGGTCTGGGTATTGTCAACTTGCAAATTCAAAACAAAGCTCTACTCCTGAAGCACTTGCATAAGTTTTATAATAAGGAGAATATTCCTTGGGTTTCCCTTATTTGGAACTCTTATTATAATGGCAATGTCCCACATGCAACAATGCTTTGTGGATCGTTTTGGTGGAAGGATATCCTCAAACTAAATGACCTATATAGACCAGTGACCTCTGTCATGATCAATGTTGGGCATTCGGCACTTTTTTGGTCAGATGGGTGGTGCATCAATGGCTCATGTAGACCTCTGCGAGATAGGTTGCCTCATCTTTTCTCTTTTGTAAGAGATGACAAGCTATCTGTTAATGATTTTCTGAGCTTGGAGGATGAAGAGACTCTGTTTCACTTGCCACTCACACAACAAGCTGCTGATGAATACTTCTGTCTTAAGGACTAGATTCTTGATCTTTAGAGGGATCCTCAAGCTGCTGATTCTAGGCACTAGCCTGGTAAATATGGTTATACTGCCAAAGGTTTATACAATCTTATGCATTCTCACATGCCATCTGATCAACCTTGTGCCTGGATATGGAAGAGTAAGTGCACCATGAAGATAAAAGTTTTTGGCTGGCTCCTGATGTTTGACAGATTAAACACTAAACATCTCCTTGTTAGGAGACATTGGAGACCACCCACTGAGGATAATTCTTGTGTGATGTGTTACTCACATGCCCTTCAAGATAGACTGCATCTGTTCTTCTCTTGCAACTTTAGTTGCAGAGTTTGGAACTATCTACAAATTTCATGGGGGGCCAATGGATCCTTGCATTCCTGTTTACAACAGGCCAAAGATTCATTTGGCCAGTCTTTCTTCATGGAAGTCATGCTTACTGCCTCTTAGTGTATCTGGATAGTCAGAAATGGGAAAACCTTCAGGAATGAGAGACCTTCTTTTCATTCCTGGAGAAGGCACTTTGTGCATGATATCACCCTGCTTTCACATAGATTGCAGGGAGATCCTAAAAACAGACTGATTTCTTGGATCAATTCACTGCAATAGTATAAGTAGGTTTAGATTTCCTTTATTTTCTTGTTCTGTTTTACTATTTCCTTGTACTATTCTTTGGGAACTTTTGGTTCTCCCATGCAATAAAATACTGTGGAGCTCATGCTTCACAGTCTTAAAATTAAAAAAAAAACTACAAAATAGTTTTGTCTAGACTCGACTTCGGCCAGAGAGGGGATCCTATGGTCGGTAAGGCTCTGATACCAAGAAGTAAGGCCCGATATGCGGTACTGTTCCAGATCTAGATGTTTCCATCCAGATCCAGGGACGAAGCACATATCGGTCCCACCGCGACATATGACATAGCCATATGCCCCGGATTTCCAACATGATATCACAACATTACAGATACAAGGATACAACATCTCATACAATCGGCATACAACTGCCGTAAATACAATACATCAGCGGAAGGTATATGTCTGAGTACAGACTACAATCAAATGCCTACTAGCAAAGAGAAAAACATCGATCCCCATAACCACACGGGTCCAGGCCCTCCGCCGGGATCCGCCTAACTAGTCATCGTCGAGTCTCCACGTGAAACGTCGATCACCATACCTGTTGTCGATCAAGAACCCTGAAAAGAGTTTGGGGGTAGTATCATGAGTACAGAGGTACTCAACATCCAACTGTAGTGGTCAACTGACCCAGCAAGGACGTCATCACTAATCATTCTAGGACAACTAGTAGTTTACGGTAAGGATGCGGTAAGTGGTGAGGTTGCTGCTGCACTAGCATTTATGAAGTGGCTAACGATCTAGAGAGTAAGATAAGAAGCCAAGCATTCGATGAGGAATCGCCTCCAACAAGTCTTGCTATCCACTACTTACGCAATCATAACACCTATCCTATCCTTGTTCTCCTCTTGCATCCCGACGAAGAAGAAGCAGTCAAGGCACACACACGTTGATCAAGTTATATTAAGATTATCTAAGTTGTTATTGTCTATGAACAAGGAGTAGGTCTCAAGTCGTCCATAACCGTGGACATGGCTTCTCGAAAAGATTTAACCCTGCAGGGGTGTACCAATTGCCCATTACAAGGCTCCGCACGCACGCCCATCTCTCTCACTTGCTACCCATCACAGGCAACCATTTTATGATTTAGTTCCAAGAGATCCGAAACGACAGGTCCCTCTGACTAACAACGAACAAATCCGGGTGGCCCCCGGAGAGTAGACACCCAAACCAAAAGCCAGCCACGCTCTCGGATCGGACTCTTTCGAATGGCTAAGGTCGGGCTTAGCCTCACCTATATAACAGGGGACTTCCCTAGCTCACCAGTGTGGACCAACAAAGGAACTCTGTCTCTGCTGGCCCGAGTTGTTTTAAATCCACTGGCTGCAGACCAGTTACGCACACGGTTTCAAATGGTAAATCAGCTTGGGCCACCACTAGAAATGTTTGAAGCTAGGTAGGTAAGAAAAGGGGACCCCATAAAATCCCACACGCGGTTAGGCACGCTCAGTCTTAAAACCAATACCTGGAACTCGGGTCCTAGGTGACTCGAATAGAACAAAGCGTCAGGGCGGGATAGCCTAGACCTTCCATCCTTCATCGAATATAGTCAACATTATAATAATCATATCATCAATAACAATAATAATAATGTGATAGCCCAAACCAAGGAGTAACAGGGAAACACCGTAGCATCCTAAGCATGCATACTAAGCAGGGGCTGAGCAACGAGCAAAAGTAACATAGCAGTACAAGGTTTGCTGGGAGGGGACATGGCTGTATCGGTTTGAAAGAGGCTGTAAACATGTGGTAGGATCAAACATCAAACCTAACCTATACTAGCATGCAAACCGCTGGTTCAAATAGAATGGATCATAAGTAATGCATAGTCCTTGCCTGTTGATAAGTCGGGTTCCGAAGGTGTAGTTGATCGCAAGCTCGCATCGTCTCCGAGAGGTACCCGCGGAAGCACACAAGACGGTAAACACTGGAAAGAAATCAACGAGCAAGCATCTATTACTACGAGGCAAACACGAACAAGCATCAACAAGAAGGCAACACGAGACATCGCACCTACCGTCGAGAGCGGTTTCTAACAGGTTAAGTGGAGTACTCGTCACACACGACGAATACCGCACGTTTACGGTGGTTCAAGTTGCTTAGCTACAGGTGGTCAACCAATGGTTATTAACATGGAGACTCAAGCAAGCATGGCATAGCACACAAACATGGCAAAAGGTGAAGCATAAATAAACTATCTAATCTAGTCATTTTAAGTAGGGGTAAAACCTATACATGCCAACTATTAGGGACCCCACGACAATTATTGCATTTGGTACTGTTCTGCCTTAAACATAATTTTATTATTTTTATTAGCAAGCAAGAGCATCATAAACACAATCTACATGCAATTCTAGTCAAGTTACATATAAGAAACATTTTAATCCGAGCAACGGTTAAAAAGTTATTAAAGAAACAATTTTATGGTGGCATGCGATGTAATTAGCAATAAACAACATGTAAACAAAGTCAAACATGACAACAAGCAACATTTCATTAAACTACACGAAAAACTAAGCAAGTTCGTTTAAACCGTCGCGATCCGAGCTACCGTTTAAAAGATATCGCTATCGCAAAGTGGCACACAAATTCTACAGACTTAGCAGAAAATAGCTAAAAGAAAAAAAACAGATAAGAAAAAAATAGAGCCTCACCCAATTGGGCTCGGCCCAACAGGCTGCGGTGGAGCGCGGGCTGGCGGCTGGATCGTCCTGGGCCGTGGGGGGGCGGCTGGGCCGCGGGGCGCACTGGAGCTGGGCCGCTTGGAGGAGGTCGTCCCACATCTAGCGAACGGTCACGCAGGCAGCAGGGGGCTTCGTGCTCCTCCCGTGCTCGCACGAGGCGGAACAACGGCGCGGCTGGCTACTTCTCTAGCAATGCAGAGGCGGGCCGGGGAGGTCACAAGGGAGGTTGGGGAGGGGCGCCACGACGCGTCGGCGCCGGATCTGGTCCCGGTGGCGTAGTCCATGGGCGGCGGCGCGCGGGGTTATGAGCTCGGCGGCCATGGCTGCATCCTTGCGCGCAGAGAAGAGAAGGAGGGAAGAGATTAGATGGAGAAGATGGGAAGGGAAGAGGGGGCGCGTAGGAGGAGACGACCTCGGGCTGGCGGCGGCACGGCTCGCCGGTGATGGCCGGAGCCAGGCGGCGGCGACTCGGGCATCGGGGCGGCTCGGGCGTGGAGTAGAGGCTCCACGGGCGGAACACGGGAACGGGGAGGAGCTCGGCAGGGGCTGGTTTCTGGTGACGTGGCGCGACGTGAGGCGTACGATTTGGATCGAACGGCCCAGATCGGGCCGCTCGATCTGGATGTGGGGATGGCTGGAACTGGGAGGTGGCGGCGCTGGGTTGGGGACGCATGAAAATTGAGGGAGTCTGTCTAGGGTTTGCCAGATTTGGTAGGCAGCACCTACTATTTATAGTAGGTGGTTGTTTGGGGTTGTTTTGGGCCACAAAATGGTCCGGTTTTTCGGGTGGGCTAGAATCCGAAGATAAGAGAGAGATCTGGGGGTCCATCTAATAGCGCACGCGACATTTTGTAAAATACGCCATAGGACTTACACCGGCTACTATGCCTGGAACATCCGAACGTTCACCTACCCGACGAAGTCGGAATCACACGAAATTCGAAACAATGCATCGCCACACTGCACTGACGTCGTGTACAATGTTTAACGCCAAAAGAGAACGTCGAGCACCTCCCGATAAAATAAACCATTTAAATATAAATGGGGTTTTTTCGCACCGATGGTGAAGGCTGGTCTTGTGCCGAAAATTATGACGGTGATCGGGTGACTTTCCCGGTGCCGCAACGAGGTCGTGTGCCATTGGGGAAAAGGGTCCGGACTCGCAACCGATACGAGAAGGAGGGGGAAATATTCACCGATTAATAAATCGGCGAAGAAAACACTGCAAACAATACATGCAATCAAACAATTCACACCGAAAACAAAATTTTTATTTTTTGTGAAATCTGGGCTGTTACACATACTCTCTCTTTCTTTAGGTGAACTGCACTGGAAGTTTTCTGACTCCTCAACCGAAGACAGATTCCTCAGTGCCCTGAAGAACAACGTCTCAGACACCCGAGGAGCTGAAATTCTACTGCAGGAGATTTCTCTGGGTTTTCTTCATGATTTCTATTTGAGCACTTCCTCAGAAATACAGAACTCATTTTCCTCAACCCCTCCAACAATGCGGTGTTTTCCTACGACTCAAGAAGTATAAAAAGCCTTAACGTAGACTACACTTCAACTTCGTCTTCATCGTGAGGTGCCTCAGGATCTTGAAAACTTCTTCAGCTTCAGCAGGATGCTTCAGGATCTAGTTTCCTCAGGATTTCGCGCCTTGCCAGTCTTCAGGAAACACACCGATTTCTTCAATGTTCCTCAACATTTTGGGGGGTCGACAACGGTGGTTAACCTCTTCTTCAGGGACTGTTCTCCTGTGTATACTCACAAACACATCAGTCTCTTAACCGTTTTGTCATCAAATACTCCAAAACCTCAAAGGTGCACTAGATGCACTTACAATCTCCCCCTTTTTGGTGATTTGATGTCAATCAGGTTAAAGCTTCAACGAGATTAAATAAGTAATTTTGAGGAATTAAAACTTGAAGAAAAAAATTCATTTAGTCTGGATATAGACATGCTCCCCCTGAGGATATGCATATATTGAAGACCTATTGAACTTAGTGAATATTTTGACACGTATGAGGAGCTCCCCCTATATCCAGTACTGTTTAAAATCAGTGCTGAAACTAGAATGCTTGAGGATTAAAAACACAGCACTGAGTAATTTGGTTACTGAGGAATATCATGATTATAAAATAAACTTGAGGAATATCATGAGGTAACTCAAAAGTATTAGACAACCACACCCAAAATATCAGTGTACAACTCGTTACAAAAATAGTCTGAATAACGAGAGTTGTAACTGAGGAACCCCATATAGACCCGCTTGATAACTAACATATTTCTCCCCCTTTGTCATTAAATGAGCAAAAAGGAGAGACTACGACTAACGACCCAAATATAATGCCTCAGGGCTGAGGCGAATCAGGCCGAAGGCAAGCGGTTGCAGTGTGAGGAAAAGCCGCATTGTCTTCAGCTTCTTTAGGAGAGAGCTCATGTTCTGAAGAGAAGGAGTCCATCGCCAGAGGTGGTGTTTTGCATCGATTAAACTGACGAGGAGGCCGAATCTCAGAGACTTGAGGCTGCTTGAGGCCGATCTTGGTGAGGTCTTCAGGCACAATGACTTCAGTAAGAAGAGCATAGTGTCTTTGATAGGTATGATGGGCATACTGATGAATCTTCTTTTGGTTAGTGTGCATACGCGCCATGTAGCTGAGGATATCGCCAATTTGACGCTTGGTCTAGTCATGATTGCGATCGACCTTCTGATGAAGACTAATGAGAATCTGTCGGTCGGTCATCACGCGAGCTTGAGTTGTGTCCTTAGTTGAGGCATGTGTGCGCTCCTCATGAGTAGTGCGGGACTGAGGTTGTCGTATATTTCCACCAAGGGAATTCTCAGGTAGAACTTCCTCCTATAAGAAGTCTTTGCCTTTGGCATTTGAAGCCAGAGTATGCTGAAGCACTTCGACTGGAGGCAAATATGTGCGATGATTTGGCTGATCCGGCTTATAGTTGATGCCAATCTTTGCACAAATCATCTTCATAATCCACGGAGCATACGGATTCAGGATGTGAGGATTCTGGGAAGCATCAACCATTGTCCTGAAGAAAAAAATCTGAGACGTTGATTGGCGCAGACATGCAGAGGTTATACAGGATGTTCTTCATGATTCCCACAAATTCTTCAACAGTGGATTCATACCCCTTGATTGGGCAGAAAGACTTGGCCAGAATTCTATACAGAGTGCTAGGCAGGTAATGAAGCTCAGTTACGAGGAACTTAGTACGGGGAGGAGATTCAGGGGCTTGAGGCTTCATTAGCATGTTCATCAGATCATCCCTCAGAAGCAGAGCACCATAAGTGCTGGGAATTGAAGCATCAGAGGGAGGAAGCTGAAGAATCTCAATGATCTCAGGCACTGAGGCAGCATAGTGTTGATGCTCAGACATCCATTCTAGCACAGAAGTGTTGATGTCCTTGGGATCTCCTGAGACATATAATGTTGCATAGAACTGAAGCACAATCTCTTCATTCCAATGGATGCACTCGGAGCAGAACTGAAGCAGCTTGGCATGGAACAAGTCTTGCAGCGCATTGTTGAAGCAAGGAATGTCCTCCATATCCGGATGATGAATGTACTTATGAGGAAAAAACTTATGCGCCATATAGAGAACTGAGGCATAATATTTTTTCTGAGTTGCAGTCCAGAATCTCAGAAGCTTGCTTGGTGGAGCAGAGTGATAGGGATTCTGAATCCCATCCTGAAAGAAGCTCATGGCATTGAAGAATGCATGAGCATTGAAGCTGGGACGTGCATCAGCCTCAAGGTTGCGATAAAAAGGCTTCTTCTGCTTGGGACAAAGAGAAAGTGATGATGCTTTGTCCTGAGGAACAGGTGTGGGTGAAGCCGATGGAGGCACTGATGGGGAGTCAATTGCTTCAACTGAGGCATCAGGGTTAGGTTTCTGTGAGGCAGCTAGAGTTGAGTGGGATGTGACCTATTTGTCAGCAGAGCTGTCCTTTGCAGTTTCAGATTCAGCGTTGGTGTTGTGCTTTGTGTCAGTTTTAGCTGTGGGGGGAGCAGCGTCAGTATCAGGTCAAGCAGTGGGAGTGGCTGCGTCATCAGTTTCATCAGTTGCATCATTAGGAGCACTAGTGGCTTCAGGTTCATCAGCATCAGAAGCAGAATGAGATGATGCCCCAACTGAGTCTTCAGAGTTGTGAGTAGTACTAGGAAGAACTTCAGTAGCAGTGGGGGAGTGAGGCTCGAGTGAAAAATAGTGTGAGTGGGGAGTTATCCAGCTCATATTCCTCATCCATGATGCGTGGAGTTCCAGTATCCTCAATGTCAACATCCATTTCCTCAATTTCAGTGATGATTGGAGGAGGAGGGAACTGTGGTGTTGGGATGAGTGGGGTGGCAGCAGCTGATGCAAGTTCCTTGGATGGTGGGGTGAAGACTATGATGCTGCGTTGAGGATTGGCAGGTGGAGTTGAGGCAGCAGTGGGTGGTACAGTGGCATCAGCTTCTTTTGAGGCCGGAGGAGAAGACGAGAGTGGAGTAGAATCAATTGGCTCCTCATAAGCGGGCTCAAGAGTGGGTTTCTTGGCTATGGGAGGAGTGGCGGGAGCATCTTCAGGCATACGCTTGTGGCTCCGGGTGGAATCCTCAGGCATAGAAGCAGATGTCGCATGGGCAGCTGGAGGCACTGAGGACTGAGACTGCCGAAGTTTCATCAGGTTGTTCATTTGCCTGGACATCCTTTCTTTTGACTTGCCTATGCAGGCACATTTTGCGTCATAGTCACTGGTGAGTCGGTGAACTTCACACTGATACTCAATGAATTCCTGAGGAGTAACGTTAGTGAAAAGTTTCTTCTTGAATTCAGTGTGAACATTCCTCAGTTGATGTTTCAACTGCTTCTTGAGGTCTCGGTGATGTATCTCATTGATGAGGAACTGTTGAATGTAGAACCTGAGGTCCTTCGGTATATCCAAATCATCAAGAGGAGTATCAGGCTTTACTGACCAAATTTAAATATACTCCAAGTTCTTCTTGGGATCAAGAAGAAGTGGGATTTCAGAACCTGTTGCTTCAGCTTTGCGTCTGGCTGCAACATGCACATACTCAATATTTTGTTCCTCAGTGGCCAAAAAACCGGCCAGATCTTCAAACTCATCTTCAGCATCGGATTTGAAGTTAGTCTGATGAATGGCGCCGCGCATGGCAGTTTTCTTCGGAGAGGGTCTTGCACCGTGTCGAAGAACCGTTTTGGTCTTCATCTGAGGCTGAGGCATTGTAACAGCCCAGTTTTCGCAAAAATTAAAAAAATTGTTTTCGGTGTGAATTGTTTGATTGTCTGATTTGTTTGCGGTATTTGCATCCCCGATTTATTGATCGGCGATTATTTTTCCCCCTCTTATCTCGTACCGGACGAAGACCGACCCTTGCCACCCTGACACTCGACCTTTGCGACACCGGGTTTCACCCGATCACCGTCGCGAAAACCGCATGAGACTAGACGCAGCCAATGGAACGAAAAACCTCATTTAATAATTAAACGTGATATTTTTATAGCGCGCCGGAAAGTGTTTTCGGAACGGTTCCAGCGCGAGGTGAACGCTGCCGGCTCGCCGCGCTGATCGCGCAGTTCGAAGTTTTACCCGAATCGGAGGTACTGCGGACCGCCGGCGGTCAGAAACGCGATCACCGGACGCACGAGAGGGATACTGGGGGCGTTTGCGTAAACTGGCCAGCCAACCTTCCTATATAATGACCCCCACCTCCCAAACCAGCCAATTAGGGTTCCCCTTTGTATATTTTGCAGCCACCCCCCTGAAAAATATCCAGATCTGCCCAATCTGACCCCAAAATTCCGAAACCCTAGCTTCCAATTAATCCCGACCCTCAGATCTGGGGATCAATGGCCCAGATGGAGGCCACGTCACCCCCAGATCCCCGCAGCAGCCTCTCCAGCAACCCGGGCCCCGCAGGGCCGCCGCCAGCCCGCTCGGGCCCGATCTGGGCCGAGCGCAGCCGCCTCCCGAGTGCCTCCATCACTCCGTCGTCTTCCTCGCCATGGGAATCCGCCGCCGCACCTCGCTCCGGCCGGCGAGCCACCGCATGCCGCCGCCGTCGGTCGCCCCAGGCCAGCCCCGAGCCCCTCTCTCTCCCCTTCCTCATCTCCTCAACTCTCTCATCTCCCTCTCTCTGTCCAGGGAGCTCGAAGCCGCGCCATGAAGGGAAGCCCGACGAGCTCGTCGTCACGCGCCATTGGAGCCGCCTCCGAGCTTGCCGCGCCGGATCTGCGCCTCCTACAACGCCTTGCGCCCGTTCCACCCCTCCTCTGGCGTCCCTGGCCCGCGCCGCCGCTCGTCGGCGGGAGCCAGCCGACGTCCGCGCCGCCAGCCGCCGTGCGGGAATGGCGTCGTGGCCAGGCCACCAACCGCCACCGCCAGTTGGGCCTGCTCGCCGCGTGCGGCCCACCTCCTCCAGCCGGCCAGTGGGCCGAGCCCACTAGGGGTGAGGCCCCTCTTTTTTTTCTGTTATGTTTTTCTTCTCTTTTCTTTTTTACCTGTTATTTTCTAAGTCTGGAATTATTGCTGCTGTGATCTGTTTTGCGATTAGATTTGCGGTAAATCTGTAGCTCGGATCGCGATGTGCCCAAAATGAAAGTTGCTCAGAATTGCGTGTACTTTAATTCACCTTTTGTGAGCATTTGCATTTGAGCTCATCTTGATTGTGTAATTGTGTGCTAAAGTGGGCATCAGGCCGTTAAACTGCTACTTTTTCCTGTTAAGTGCTGTTGTTTATATTTTGTTGCAACTTTGCATGATGATTGTAACAAATCCATGAGGCCTTTTGCATTGTTTCTTTTTCCATTGTGCTAAGAATCATGTGTACTTCATTTCCATGCTTTAACATGTCATGTTTGGGTGCTTTAGCTATATTAAATCTTGCTCCAAAGTGGTGATCATGATGTTATTGTGCTGCTGTGCTGAAAACTGTTATTTTGTTGCAACTTCGGTCGAGGAGTGTGTCGCGACCGATTATCGGAATTGAGTGATTCAAATTGCATATTGTTAAGCATCATGTCTACTTTCATTACATGTATTGCATTGCCATGATATGCTTGCTGGTCATATAGATATTCTGCTCCAAAGTTGCTATGCTGCTATTTTTGACAGCCACCTCTGTTTTTCTCAAGTCTGTTACTTTGCAATGCCATGTTGGTTGCTTAATATCTTTTGATCTATGATGCCTATTTGCATGATTCCTTTTGCCATGCCTTCCTTGTCATGTCTAGTTTAGTTTCATATCATTTGTGAGCATGTTTTCTTTGATTAACCTGTTTATGCAATGCTCTAAAGTGTGCTTCCTGATGTTGGCAGTTTGTGCCCGTAACTTGTTTTGCTTGTATCTTTTTAACCGTAACTCCGTTTGGGGTGTTCTTTATATGTAACTTGATTAGTTTTCGTGTACTTTGTGTTTATGCTATTGTTTGCTGTTGTTAACCAACCTAAAATATGGTTTAGGACAGAACAGTACCAAATCCTTTAATTGTTGTGCGACACTTAGTGTTATGCCATGTTTAGGATTGTGCCTCACTTAAATTGTCTAGCATAGATAGTTTACTTTGTGCTTCACCTCTTGACATGTTTGTGTTCTTTTCCATGCTTGCTTGAGTTGCCATGTTAATAACCGTTGGTTGATCACCTGTAGCTAAGCAACTTGAACCACCGTAAACATGCGGTATTCGTCGTGTGTGACCGATACCCCACTTAAATTGTTAGTAACCGTTCTCGACGATAGATCCGTACCGCATTTCCGTGCCTTGTGTTTCCTCTTAATCTTGTGTTTCCTCGTAGTAAAAGATGCTTGCTCGTTGATTGCTTTCCAATGTTTATCGTCTTGTGTGCTTCCGCGGGTACCTCTCGGAGACGATGCGAGCTTGCGATCAACTACACCTTCGGAACCCGACTTATCAACAGGCAAGGACTATGCATTACTTATGATCCATTCTATTTCAACCAGCGGTTTGCATGCTAGTCTAGGATAGGTTCGATGTTTGATCCTACCACATGTTTACAGCCTCTTTCAAACCAATACAGCCATGTCCCCTCCCAGCAAACCTTGTACTGCTATGATACTATTGCTCGTTGCTCAGCCCCTGCTTAGTATGCATGCTTAGGATGCTACGATGTTACCCTGTTACTCCTTGGTTTGGGATATCACCTTATTATATTGTTGTTGATGATATGATTATTATAAATGTTGACTATATTCGACGAAGGATGGAAGGTCTAGGCTATCCTGCCCCGACGCTTTGTTCCATTCGAGTCACCTAGGATCCGAGTTCCGGGTATTGGTTTCAAGACTGAGCGTGCCTAACCGCGTGTGGGATTTTATGGGGTCCCCTTTTCTTACCTACCTAGCTTCAAGCATTTCTAGTGGTGGCCCAAGCTGATTTTACCTTTTGAAACCGTGTGTGTGCTGGTCGTACGCCAGTAGTTTACAAACAACACGGGCCAGCGGAGACATGGTTTCTCTTGTTGGTCCAACCCAGGGAGCTAGGGGGTTGTCCACATCTGTTTGGGCAACTAACCCGACCTCATCCAGACGGTAGAGGCCGATTCGAGAGCGCGGCCGGCTTTTGAGTTGGGTGTCGACTCACCGGGGGCCACCCGGATTTGTTCGTTGTTAGCTAGAGGGACTTGTCGTTTCGGATCTCTTGGAACTAAATCATAAAATGGTTGCCTGTGATGGGTAGCAACTGAGAGTGATGGACGTGCGTGCGGAGCCTCGTAATGGGCAGTTGGTACACCCCTGCAGGGTTAAATCTTTTCGAGAAGCCGTGTCCACGGTTATGGACGACTTGAGACCTACTCCTTGTTCATAGACAACAACAACTGAGATAATCTTAATATAACTTGATCAACGTGTGTGTGTGTGCCTTGACTGCTTCTTCTTCGTCGGGATGCGAAGAGGAGGACAAGGATAGGATAGGTGTTATGTTTGCGTAGTAGTTGATAGTAAGACTTGTTGGAGGCGATTCCTCATCGAATGGTTGGCTTCTTCTCTTACTCTCTAGATCGTTAGCCACTTCATAATGCTAGTGCGGAAGCAACCTCACCACTTACCCTTCCTTACCGTAAACTACTAGTTGTCCTAGAATGACGAGTGATGAAGTCCTTGCTGGGTCATATGACCACTACAGTTGGATGCTGAGTACTTCTGTACTCATGATACTACCCCCAAAATCTTTTCAGGGTTCTTGATCGACAACAGGTACGGTGATCGAAGTTTCACGTGGAGACTCGACGATGACTAGTTAGGAGGATCCCGGCGGAGGGCCTGGACCCGTGTGGTTATGGGATCGATGTTTTTCTCTTTGCTAGTAGGCATTTGATTGTAGTCTGTACTCATACATGTACCTTCCGCTGTTGTATTGTATTTAAGGAAGTTCTATGCCGATTGTATGAGATGTTGTATCCTTGTATCTGTAATGTTGTGATATCATGTTGGAAATCCGGGGCATATGACTCCGTCATATGTCGCGGTGGGACCGATATGTGCTTCATCCCCGGATCTGGATGGAAACATCTAGATCTGGAATAGTACCGCATTTCGGGCCTTACAGGCATTGTGGTGGAAGCCTCAGGTGCGCTGCCAGACTCATCAGTGCGAATTCTTGAGGCAAGAGTAGCTCCAGTAGTTCGTTGGCATGAAGAACTTGGAGCATGAGGCGTTGCGGTGGATTTTATCGACGGTTTGATGCCAGGAGTTTTTCTGCGAGGCTGACCGGGAGGCCGAGGCTGAGGCTGAGCAGCAGGCTGAGGCGGAATCTGCACTGAGGCAGCCAAGTCACGGGCCAGACTACTGGCAAGATGAGCTGTCCTCTTGAGGTAGCGCTGATAAGCATCAGGAAAGTCATCGGGAGTCTCAAGGTTGAGGGATGAGGAGCGATACCCGGTTCAGGAGGAGGGCGAGCCTTGATGCCCAAAGTCTTCAAGGGCGGATTGACCGCAAACATTTCCTCATGCTGAGGATTTATCCATTGGTATGCAGCACAACGTTTAGCCCATTCCCTCGTGATTTTCTGAACCCATTTCTTAAGATCACCGACAGTTTCACGTTCGGGAGTCTTCAGTTTTTCATAGAGCGCTGGGGGCAAGTCACGAGCAGTATCAGTGAGTTTTCGACGACGAGCCATTTTCTTCAGTTGAGGAGACTAAGGAATTGTTCGTTCGAGCTGAGCTGCAAATGAAGTGAGACTATGAGAACCATAAGATTCCTCAGCTGACATGTACCTGTGACAGAATTAAGTTGCGAGGGAAGGGGGGTACGGTTATATGCGTTCATGAGGAAAGTGGTGAGGAAATCAAATTGATGAAGCATATGACTCAGTAAGATTTCAGTACTGCTGAGGATTAAGTGGTTTGAAGAATCTTGAAGAAAGTGCAGTACTGAGGAAGTAGTAGCTGAGGCATTGTCATACTAGAATAGAGGCGAATGCAGAGGAAACCCGAGTCAGTCTTCTCCGGCGACGATGGACTCCGGCGTCGACAGCGCAAGAGATTGAGGAGCTCAAGGGCGGCGGCGTGAGAGGGAATGAGGTGTGGAAAAAATGACCACGGGGGTGGTGGCTATTTATAGAGGGGTAAAACTGAAGGGTCGCGATTTTTGTGGACAAGATTACCCCTGGCGGTTCGGATTTTTGTGGTTATCACATTGATGGATATGCACGATGCGCGGTAAAAGCGCAACGATCAAGGGATAATATTAACATTAAATGGATAGTCCTCATCTTGAGGAAACTGAGGCCAATGAAAGTTTTGAGAATAAAGTTAAAGCTTCAGTTCGAGGCACATGTGAGTTTCCAATGAATGCATACTTAAGGTAGAAAGATTGGACAAGTGAGCACAGAGGGACGGGTCCGATCACATTCACCTAGATGAAGAAACAAATTTTGAAGAACAAAAGCTATAGGTGAATGTTGTTGAGGCCAAAACAGTAAGTATCATGATGAAGAAACAAATAAAAAAACTGAGGACCAATGATTCCTGAGAATTTGGGCGGTGGCTCTACCCACCTTATAGGGAATAAGACACTGGATACCATACAATTGTCGTATGGATCTTGAGTCAATTCCACGTTAATTTCTTCACACTTAGCAAGGTAGTTCCTCATAATTTGAGGAGTACGACGCGTCGTGTGTTGTACATCAGGATTCTTCAATATTGTTTAAGCATTAGGATGTGTGTCCATTCACTGGACATTTGAGGAATCTATGATATTTAGCTCACACCTCAGAGTGTTAAATCGCTTCTCATCCAAAGTCTTAGTGAATATATCGGAAAGTTGGTCTTCAGTCTTCACGTGGTTGATGACGATGTCTTCCTTCAACACATGATCCCGAAGAAAGTGATACCGAATCTCAATGTGCTTCGTCCTCGAGTGCTGGACTGGGTTCTGAGATATCTTGATGGCAATCTTATTGTCACATAGCAGTGGTAATTTATTCAGGTTGATGCCGTAGTCCTTGAGAGTTTTCTTCATCCATAGAAGCTTTGAGCAGCTTGCACCAGCGGCGATATATTCAACTTCAGCAGTGGAGAGGGAGACAAAATTCTGCTTCTTCGATGAGCAGCACACCATTGAGCGTCCGAGGAAGTGACATGTTCCTGAGGTAGACTTCCTATCCACGCGATCTCCAGCATAATCCGAGTCTGAGTACCCAACAAGATCCAGTTGCGTGCCTTTTGGATACCATAAGCCTATCTAAGGGGTGTGAGCCAAATATCGAAGAATTCGTTTCACCGCTTGGTGATGTGATTCCTTTGGTGCCGCTTGGAATCGGGCACACATGCAAACGCTCAGCATTATATCAGGCCTAGATGCACACAGATATAGCAGAGAACATATCATGGAGCGGTATATATTTTGATCGTAGTCCTTGCCATTTTCAAAAAGACCGAGTTGCCCATTTGTAGGCATCGGTGTCTTGATAACTTTACAGTCTTTCATCCCGAATTTCCTTAGGCATTCCTTGAGGTACTTATCCTATGATATGAAGATGTCGTTGCGTTGCTGACGAATTTGAATCCCTAAGAAGAACTTCAGTTCACCCATCATGGACATCTGATACTGTTCAGTCGTCAAGAAGGCAAATTCTTCACTGTATTTATTGTTAGTGCATCCAAATATAATGTCATCAACATAGATTTGACATATGAATAAGGAATCATCATAGCGTTTCGTGAAAAGAGTTGGATCGAGTGAACCAGATTTGAAGCCCTTGCTGATGAGGAAATCTCTTAGTGTGTCATAGCAATCCCGAGGGGCTTGCTTCAGTCCGTAAAGAGATTTTTTCAATCTGTACACCATGTCAGGATTCTTTGAGTCTTCAAAACCTAGGGGTTGAGAACATATACTTCTTCCTCGATATTACCGTTGAGGAATGCACTTTTCACATCCATTTGATATAACTTGATATTATGATGGTTAGCAAATGTAAGCATGATGCTAATGGATTCAAGTCTAGCAACAGGAGCAAAGGTTTCACCGAAGTCGATGCCCTCAACTTGTGTGTATCCTTGTGCGACAAGACGAGCCTTGTTCCTCATGACTTGGCCATCTTCATCGAGTTTGTTGCGGTAGATCCACTTCGTTCCAATGACGTTGTGTACTCGAGGATCAGGACGTTTGACTAGTTCCCAAACATCATTCATTTTGAACTGAAGAAGTTCGTCTTGCATGGCCTGAATCCATTCCGTTTCTTGGAATGCCCCATCAACTTTGGTGGGCTCTGAAATGGACACAAACGAAAAATGCCCACAAAATTTAGCTATTCGATTTGCTCTGGCACGAGTGAGAGGACCTGGTATGTTGACGTCGGCGAGGATTTTGTCGACTTGAACTTCATTCGCGACTCGTAGAAGACGAGGTCGATGGTCTTGAGGCGAATCATCATCACTGTCATCAGATTCATTAGCATTAGCTTCAGGTGCTTCAGGGGTCTCATGAGCCTCATGATCAGGATTGTCATCAGGATCACTTGCTTCAGGATTTGGGTGTTCTTCATAAGCAGGGGGTATGTAACGACCCGATTCACTAAGAATCCAAGTCTCTGTGCATTATGTGCTAGTCCCTGGATCAATAGCTAGCACACATAGTACAAGATGTAATATCAAGAATAAACCACATGTCACAAATATTACATCGAAGATCCAGTATTACAGTAAAGCATACCTGCATAGCTCAAGGCTAGCTTACAAGTAGAATACAGCGGAAAAACAATAAAGAGCTTTGTGGCGTCCATCAACTCCACCGGCACAGTTGAGTATAGACATCATAACCCTACATCGCATCACTTACTCGTCGGATACAATCCTGCAACACCGAAGGTTACAGCCCGACAACGGGTCAGTACATATGATTTGTACGGCAAGCCACACGAAAAATGATATAACAGACCTATCGCTACATGCAAGGTAAGTCAAAGGAAGGCTTATGGTTTTATTTTGCAGGAAGCTGATTTTTCCCAATCTACCTAAGTCAAATTTTAGTTTGTCTTACTACTTAAGGTTGAATTGGGCTAAACCAATTCCAACCCAAACCCTTTATTAAATCTTTCCCACTCAAGTTTTATTAAGGTGAAACATCTGTCAAGATCCTTCAATAACAGTAATGCCTAGTAGCTCAAGGATGTCCTTAACCGGGGACACGGCTAATCATGATTAGTTTGTATGCTTTGCAGAGGTTTGTACACTTTACCCACTGGACTCAACCAGAAGATTGAGACGAAGTCTTTCAGAAGAGGTCACCTACACCCAACGGCAAGCCGGTACACCTATCACATCTACATCTGCTAGCTTTGCACGGGAGAGGCTTCCTACAACGTACTCAACTAAGCCAGAGCCCATATGGCCAGTGGCTGTACATGGAAGCTCCTAGTCACCAAGTATGTCTGATCTTTTTGAGCCTGGACGGTGCCCACTTACTTTCAGAGGGTACATACCATGACGTTCTTTATACCACCAATACCAACCATTAGGGGTACAACCTGGTCTCGCGTTAGATAAGGTACGAGCCGCCAGGAAGCACTCCCTGCCCGTCCAGAGGTGTATTCTAATTAAGGTTTGCTAGTCAAGTTATTAAATCCTTACACGGCTCAATGAAATCTCAAACCAATCCCCGTCTACAAGCATAGAAATATATAACAAGCACGTGCTAGGTTGACTAAGCAAACATGATAAGATCATATGGCTACCCAACCAGGTTTGCAGCAATAGTAATATAGTATAGTAATTCCTACACATGCATAGGGTGATATTTTCTACATGCATAAGTAAAAATATAGGTTGTGAAATGGTCAAAGTATGACTTGACTTATACATTCGATGAAGTTCTTCGCTCTCACAATCTAGATAACTCTACTCGTCACACTCCGAGCAATCTATCGTAAAAGAAATATACCACATAAACAATCATGCCAAAAATGAACCAAAAGATTAACAAATCAAACACCATAAGGTTTATCAACAAAAAAAACTAGGCTTGATAGGTATAGGTGTCGATGTGCTCGAAGGTGATAGGTGGAAAGTAAACTCGAGAGAGTCAATGTATAAAGAATTGTTGATATCAAAGGTTATGACCAAAGACATTATGAATTCAAGGTGAACATGATGTCAATATGAAAGGTGTGTGGATATCACCGGTAGGATGTTTCAAATGATCTGATATGCAAAAAGAATCACGTGAAACAGAATACTACAACACAAGTTATAATAAAGTGATGTTTGAATTAAATTTAAATTCAACAGATCAAAAAGTATTTGAACATGGTGTACAAATGATATAGACAACAAGTATATGATATGAGTGATCATACGCAAAAAGAATCAATTGAATTGGATCAACGGCATAAAAGATATGGCCTCCGGAAGGTTGAAATTGAATCTAAATAAATTCAAATTAAAACAGTTTCAAAAGTTGATTTAGTATGTTTACTGAATAGATAAGTCCAAAAGATAAACTTAGGATTTTGAATCACCTAAATTGGACTAACGGTGTAAAAGATATGGCTAATACAAAACTAGGGACTAATCTGTGAAAGACAGTACTGAATCGTAAATAAGAAAATAAACTATAACGCGAACAGGTCCTTTTCGCTACAGGACAAAACTGCAGCTCACCGATAATGACGTGGCGATGGCACGGAAACCGTGGAGGCGACGACACGGACTTTCAGGTTCACCGGTGGCGCGGATTTCGAGGTTCACCGGTGGCACAGAAATCGAGGTTCCCTGGCGCAGAAATCGAGGTTCGCCGGTACGGAAATCTGAGGTGAAGGCGGCACGGAATCCTAGGTACGCTGGTGCGCGGATCCCGAGGTTCGCCGGGGCGCGGATCCCAAGATTCGGCGGCGCGGAAAATGTGGCGCCGCTAAGACGATTTAGGATTTCTAAAAAAAGGAAAAAGATTTTTTCAAAATTTATATACACGCAGCAAAAAAAAGAATCTCTGAATCCGGCCCGAACTCAAATATGCGCAGCGAGCAAAAAAACTCATATTCTGGCCCAGCTAAAGGCCCAAAACGATACCCTTTTTTAAAATTTAATTTTGGTCAACTGACTTAGCAGAACATTTTTATATAATAAAATAATAATTTTAAACACATCAATTAAATAAAATACTAAAATAAAATAATTGTGCTGGTAATACTTTTCTAGCTATTATGCAATTTTGATAAATCAGTTTAATGCAATAAAATCTGTCTAAGCATTATAAAATCTCTAAAATAATTTTAGAGTTATTTATAATACTCATAAAAAAATTCAAAAAAATTGAAATAATATTCTAAATAGTTTTCAACTTTATTTAAAGGGGATAAGTCATTTTATACCCTCTCCAATGAATTGCCTTAAGTTGAAAAATGTTTTGAATATTCCGAAAATCCAAATAATTATTTAAAATATTTTCCAACTCTCTTAATAAGTTGAAGGAGTCATATTACCTTCTCTCATTTTATTTTGTTGGATTTTCTTTAAATAATAAATACTAAAACACTAACAATGAATAATAGGAAAAGTCCTTTTATCCCCTCTCGTTCTATTATTCAGTTAAACTCCAAAAGTTTTAGATCCTAGTGAAAATCAGTCATATCAAGCAAACAATCATTATTATAATTAATTTATTAACATTCCAAAATTTGGAAAATTTTGGGATGTTACAGGGTATGTGTGTTTCATCAGGATGGTCCACGGGAATGATGTCACCAGCACCCATTTTCTTGATCTGTTCATCAGGTGAGGCTTCATCTAGAACAGGTGGAAGATGCTCTCTTTGCGAGCGGTCAGATTCATCAAACCGCACATCTACAGTCTCAACTATTTTATGATGATTGATATTGTAGACTCTGTACGTGTGCGAGTTGATACCGTAACCAAGCATGAAACCCTCACATGCTTTGGGTGCAAATTTGGACTGGTGATGAGGATCACGAATCCAACATGGTGCACCGAATACTTTGAAGTAACTCACATTAGGTTTCTTACTGAGCATTAGCTCATATGATGTTTTCTTGAAGAACTTATGAAGATACACTCAATTGACGATGTGGCAGGCAGTGTTGATTGCTTCAGCCCACCAAATGAGTGGTGTGTTGTATTCAGCCAGCATCCTTCAAGCCATCTCAATGAGTGTTCGGTTCTTCCTCTCAACAACTCCATTTTTCTGAGGAGTTTAGGGTGCTGAGAACTCATGAGTGATGCCCAAGTCGTCGAGGAATTCTTCCACGCCAATGTTCTTGAACTCAGTGCCGTTGTCACTTCGAATGTGCTTGATCTTCAGGTTGCAGTTGTTCATGACTCGCTGGGCAAAGCGCTTGAAGATTGATGGGGTTTCTGACTTATAAAGAAGAAAATGCACCCAAGTATATCGTGAGAAGTCATCAACAATAACAAGACCATACATGCTACCTCCAAATCTTGAATACTTTGGAGGACCGAATAGATCCATGTGAAGCAGTTCCAGAGGTCTCTTTGTCGTCATGATGGTCTTTCCAGGATGCTTGGCCTTGGTCATCTTTCCAGCTTCACACGCGCCACATAACATGTCCTTGGTGAATCTTATTTCCTCAATCCCGAGGACATGTTTCTTCAGAACCAGTTTCTGGAGGTTCCTCATCCCAGCGTGTCCAAGTCTTCGATGGCATAGCCAACACTCTGAGGCTCGAGCCATGAGGCAAGTAGCGACCTCAGGACCTTCAGAGAAATCTACAATATACAGGTGACCTTTTCTAACTCCCCAGAAGACGGTGGAGTTATCACTTACCATTTGAACAACACATCTATATTTTCCAAATACGACGATAAGATCAAGGTCACATAGAATAGACATAGACATCATATTATATCCAAGGGACTCAACTAGCATGACTTTCTCGATGTATCGATCTCGTGAGATAGCAACTCTTCCGAGACCCAATACCTTACTTTTACCTTTATCAGCGAAGGTGATGGTTTTCTTTGAAGAAGGACTCAGAGATGATTCCATGAGAAGGCTTCTGTCTCCAGTCATGTGATTAGTGCATCCACTATCCATTACCCATTCGGTCTTCCCCTGTAGAGGAATTAGTATCTCATACAACAGGTTATGAGCCAGTATCAGTTTGAAGAATTTATTATTCCTCAGAATTAATTCCTCAGGATGTTCCTCAGGATTGATTCCTTGAGATCATATAGTATTAATTTTTGTCAACTGACTCAAGTAATATCGTCCTGGGCATATGCTCTGCAAATTTTGTGATTGCCACAGGACGAGGTCCTGCAAGAATGATCAGTTCTTCTTCACCACCCACATTCTAATGGGTGGCCTTGAAGCAAATGAGGAACGATGAAAATTATGAGACCTAATGGGACGCGAAACAATGGTATCAGGATAAACAAATGAATAAGCATTCTTATGAGGAGCTTCCCTCTGAATAAAATGGTTAGCTGAGACATAGTTATAATCGTTTCCCTTTGAGGTATCGTCCTCAAATGATACCCTAAGCTCATTTTCATCTGCATTCACACGAAGGTTAGTGATGAGTTCCTTTTGGACCCAGATCTTCTTTACTGGAGGACCGTTCCTGCAGTTAGTCTCGATGTATCTGGCGAATACCTCACCATTAACATCTTTAAATAGTTTATAGTTTGATTCAAAGGACTCAATCACCACATCTGAGGAAGCAATGTCATAACCAGATAAAGTATAGGGATCAGGAGGAGGCCTTTTTTCCAGAACCAAAGTGGTCTTTGGGTATTGCTCTGGTTTCCAGTAAGAGCCATCAACATTGAGGTTTCGGGTGAAGCCGATACCTTCTTTTCTCGGATTCCTGTTGAGGATCTGTTTCTTGAGGACGTCACAAAGAATCTGGTGCCCTTTCAGACTCTTGAACATACCGGTTTCCAGAAGACTCTTCAACCTAGCATTTTCTTCAGCAATGTCTATGGTACCCTCAGATGAGGGGTTAGATACCACAGAGGCAGTTGAAATAACAGATTCTGAAGATATTGAGGAACTAGGTATAGAAGTAATACTGTCATGTTCAATGCACTTTAAACAAGGAGGATTAAATCCTTCTTGAGGCATGATGATCTGTTGGGAGAGGAGTGAGTCGTTTTCTTTCCTCAGATCGTCATGATACATCCTCACGCGTTGAAGTTCTTGCTTTCTCATGAGGAACTCATGAGCCAGCTTCTCATGATATGTGAGGAGTGCCTCATGACGACTGATTAGGTCATCAAACTTTGACTGAAGAATTTTTGATTAATCAGTCAATTTTTTAGTCTTCGTCATTTCCTCAACCAAATATCATCACTCTTGTTTAATGAGTTCTGAATTTTCTCAAGTGCACGTTGTTGCTTAGAAGCAAGTTTAGCATAGTTTTCATCAGTTTCTTCATTTGAGGGGTCATCACAGGAAGAGTAAGTAGATACCTTGGAGGACTTAGCCATGAAGAAGAAAGCAGGAGAGGTATCTTCAGCTTTATCATCGACGTGGTGTGTGTCAGATTCCTCAGTGATGAAGATTGACTTGCTGACTAGTGTTGTGGCAAGAGCGAGACCGGCCACACCCTCAGATTCTTCAGTTCCTTCTTCCTCAACTTCAAGATCGGAATTAGATTCTTCAAAATCCAAGTCTTTTCCGAGATATGCGCGAGCCTTACGGGAGGTGTTGTTCTTGTATCCAACGGTCTTTGAGGATCTTGAGGATTTCTTCTTTGACCTTTCATCAGAACTGTCATTTTACCCTTTCTTCTTCTTCTTCAGCTTAGCTTCCTTTTCACAAAGAGGAAACTCAGCGATGTAATCGCCCGGTTTATTGCATTTCTGGCAGACTATTTTTCTTGTCTCAACAGGGTCATTATCTTTGCTTCTTCTTGAGGAAGATATTGAGGAATTTCCGAAGCGATTCTTCTTCGTGAATTTTTGGAACTTTCTGGTGAGGAGATCCAGTTCCCGACTGAGAGTTTCAGGATCATCAGAGTCAGCCTCCGACTCTTCATCAGAGGATACCTTTCGTGCCTTAGCTTTTAGCGCGCGGACTTTTGGGGTGGAACCGTATAAGTCTCGTTTCTCAGAGAGCTTCAGTTCATGAGCATTAAGGCGCTCAAGGATGTCAGAAGGATCGAGAGTCTTGAAATAAGGCCGTTCTGGAATCATCTGTGATAGGAACTCAAATGAGTCGTCCAGAGACCTCAGAAGTTTCCTCACCACCTCGTGATCTGTGATGTCAGTGGCACCTAATGCTTGAAGTTCATTTGATATGTAAGTGAGCCTGTCAAAGGTTCGCTGCACATGTTCATTGTCTAGCCTCTTGAACCTGTTGAAGAGACTGTGAAGTGTATCAACTCGAGACTCTCGTTGTGCGGAAACTCCATCATTGACTTTTGACAGTCTTGTCCATATCTTCTTTGCTGTATCCAGACCGCTAATATGGTTGAACGGAGCCTTGTTGAGGTGGCCACCAATGATGCTTCGAGCTTTTGCATCAAGCTGCCAGTTTCTCTTGACAACGTCAGGAGAAGTCATCAGGGTAGGTTCAGGAATGCCTTGATCAACAATATCCCACAGATCCTTGTCAATGGCTTCAAGATGCATCCTCATCTTGTTCTTCCAGTACGGGTAGTCAGTACCGTCGAAGGTGGGGCAGTTTGAAGCAACGCTCATTGTACCTGAGGTCGACATAGCTAAAAATCCAGGTGGTTAAACCGAATCACACAGAACAAGTTAATACCTTGCTCTGATACCAATTGAAAGCGCAATATATCGACCAGAGGGGGTGAATGGGAGATTTTTAAATTTCTTGAGGAATTTCAATTTCCTCAGGACTGAGGCAATTCGAAATTGAGGAAACTCACAGAACGATGAAGTACATAAGCATTACAGAAAGTAGACATGACTACAATGCATCATAGTTCAGGGAAAACAACTTCTATCAAATTAGATAAAGTGTAACAGATGCGATGCATGAGGAATCAGAACAAATGAAACTCAGAAGGGAAGGCATCAGGACAAGACATCAGTGCATTAACTTAAAAGAAGAGTTTGAAGTAATAGCACCAGGGCACTGAAGACATGGATTTGATGAACCAGTTCAAGTTGCTGTGACAACTCTACATCTGGTTGGAGAGGCTGAGATTGAAATCAGAAGACATAGTCTTCACCTTATTATCCTTGAACTAAAGTCCTCAGACTCCGTCCAATTACTCAAGTGAGTCTTCAAGGTAGATTTCCCAAAACTTCACAGACTCCTTTCACTCAGGGAAGTCACAATTGCATCTTGACTTACTCAGAACGATGACCTCTACACCGGCTGGAAGATCACAGTCTTCAAGAGTAAAAAGCTTTGGATCACTCGAACTGAATTCCTCAGAAATTCTCAACTACTCAGGCTGGTGGGTTCTTCAGGTTCCTCAGAGGTGGGTTGCTCTCAAATGACAAGTGTCAGTTTTTCTTTCGGAGCAGCCAAGCCAAAAATGGGGCTGGGGGTGGCTATTTATAGATGGGGAGAAGCTCCAAGTGAAAGGACATAAATGCCCATGCACGAAATTACAGTCGTGCTCACCCTTCGGACCGTTGGCTGGACAGGTACCAGCAACTCACCACGCGATACGTGGCACGGTCGGAACATACTCTCTCTTTCTTCAGGCGAACTGCACTGGCAGTTTCCTGACTCCTCAACCGAAGACATATTCCTCAGTGTCCTGAAGAACAACGTCTCAAACACCCAAGGAACTGAACTTCTACTTCAAGATATTTCTCTGGGTTTTCTTTAGGATTTCTATTTGTGCACTTCCTCAGAAATACAGAACTCATTTTCCTCAACCCCTCCAATAGTGCGGTGTTTTCCTACGACTCAAGAAGTATAAAAAGCCTTAACACAGACTATGCTTCAACTTTGGCTTCAGTTTGACGTGCCTCAAGATCTTGAACAGCTTCTTCAACTTCAGCAGAATGCTTCACGATCCTGTTTCCTCAGGATTTCGCGCCTTGCCAGTCTTCAGGAAACACACCGATTTCTTCAATGTTCCTCAACATTTTGGGGGGTCGACAATGATGGTTAACCTCTTGTTCAGCGATTGTTCTCCTGTGTATACTCACAAACACATCAGTCCCTTAACCATTTTGTCATCAAATACTCCAAAACCTCAAAGGGGCACTAGATGCACTTACATAGGCGATTTTTTCCATCCAAGGACAGAATCTGTTTTCTGGACAGCATGTCACAACTTTTGAACTTTCTTGCAATCGGAGGCTAAACTTGGCACAAAGGTTGAAAATAAAGATACAATGATGTTGCTACAGTAGTAACAATCATCAAGACCTCTAAAAACAAAAGTAAAAAACATCTTGGGTTGCCTCCCAACAAGGGCTTTCTTTTACGCCTTTAAGCTAGGCAAGACGCAAAAAGAAGAATCAAAGGTCCCCGAGATCATCGGAGTCATAAAAACCTTCAAATTGATTTTCAACAAGTTCATTCTTCTTTTTCCTAGGGAAGAGGTACTTACCTTTTGCTTGACCACGCAAGCGTATGTGCCCCTTACCAATATTATGAAGCCTTTCATAGCACGGAGGAAGTCCCTTCCAAGCACGATATTACTTTGGTTTGGCTCCATGATGAAGAAATCCACCGTTGCAACCCTTTTAAGGAATGTAACTTGGATTTATTTTAACATTCCCTAGATCTCAGAAATATCTCCATTAGTATGTTCATGATGAGATGACAGATTATCCATGTTTAGTTTCAAAGAATCGTAAACTATTCTTGGCATTGTAGAAACCATGGATCCAATATCACAAAAAGCGAGGAAGTCTTGGTTAGAGATGCTAATCCTAACAAAAGGCTCCCAATCATCATCTATCTCCAACATTTCTTTATTGTTGGGCTTAAGTTCCTCTACCTTCCTCAAGTCTAGAGCATCCATCCTCTTTTCAATAGTAGCAAGTCTATCTATAACAGTATCAAAACTACGATCATAAACAAAAAAAACTAGATAGACCATGGAAAATTTCAAGAGCTCCAGCTCCATCACACTCTAGAAATTCTCCTTCAGCTATAATATCAACAGAGTGTTTACACCACTTAAAATATCATGGTAGAAATTTCTAAGCACAATTTTTATAGGTATCCAAGGGATAATTCTTCTATGTGCTTTAGAAATTCTGTGCCATGCCTTCTTCATATTCTCTCCATCCCTTTGATGGAAATCTAGAACTTCTGATTCCCTCAAAGCACCAAGTCCTAACATGCTTAACTAAACAAGAAGGACTACTAAAAGCAAGGTAAATAATTTTTTTGTGGTTTTTGATAAAGGACACTAAAGCAAGAACTAAAAGTTAAACTAACAAGCTAAAAAGCAAAGGTAAAAGATAGTGTGAAACTCCCCTATCTTGAAGAGTGGAGTCCCCGGCAACGGCGCCAGAAATTTTTTTGATGCTAACTCCTCGATGGTTACCCCAAACGGAATGTTGAGATGTAGCGTAGTGTAATTTCCCTCAGTAAATATACCAAGGTTTGTCTTCCATAGGACTCTAGCAACGACAAGTAGGTGACAACGACGCTAGAATTAGCACGAGTTGGCGTGCACCTGCACACAGACACAAATAACTTTGCTCCAAACGAGTACAGAGAGGTTTTCAATCTCTCCGGCCTTGCTATTTACAAAGGGTCAAACACAACAGATAAAATATAGTGATAGCTATAACTAGAAAGTAAAAGCATGAAGTCGATTGAGGGTGTAATAGTGGTGGAAATATGGACCGGGGTCCCATGATGTTCACTAGTGATGTCTCTCTCCCAAAAAGATGATAAAACTGCTATGCGAGGAAAACAAATCACAGATACACAATTGACAGGATTACTGGCGCAAACCAATGCTAACTATGCTAAAAGAAAGGAAGAGGCTCAAAAGCATGGGCGGTAAGCAAAAATAAGTAGACCGAAATCCATCTACATCTACTACTAATCATCCACCTTGAGATATCTATCCAGAACATCTCGCTGGTATTAAGTTGCGAGCCCCACCCAAAGTGTAAACCCAAAGCAACAGACAACTGCATAAAAAGAACTTTGCGTAAAGTAAACAATCCTTGCAACCGTGGTTACAAGCACCGTTGTTTCCCCCTTGTGGCAACAACGCATCCCCTAGACTAATGTTTTTGTCACTCAAGCTAGTCATCAGGGGGCATGAACCCACAATGAAGCATAACGCTCCCTCTTGGAGTCACTACCTACTACTTGGCCAAAGCAATAAACAACAACGGAGAACATGCAGGAATTACTCAAAAACAAAAATATAAAAGATAAGAACCAAATATATTACTCAATCACAATCTGAACATAGTCTCATAATCCATCAGATCCCAGCAAACAACAGATAGAATTACGTATGTGCCTTGATCATGTAGGCCAGCTCACAAGGTTTAATCCATGAAGAACAAAGAGGGGAGGAGAACATCACATAGCTACTGATCATGGACCCATGGTCCAAGGTGGACTACTCACGGATCATCCGAGAAGCGTCCATGGTGGTGGAGAAGCTCCCGAAGGTCAATCCTCGCTCCAGCAGGGTGCCGGGAAGAGGTCTTCTGGCGCTCCCGATCTTGGAAGCGCGGCCGCAGCAGAACAGAGTCAAGATCGCGAAAGGGGTTCTATCCTCAAGAGTTTTGGAGGACAAAGAATAAATAGGCGAAGGGGGGCAGCCAGAGGGCCACCAGGGGTCCAGGCGGCCCCCTGGAGCAGCCCCACTCCTGGCCGCGCCGGGAGGGCGCCTCGGGCCCTGGTGGGTCCCCTCCCCCCCCCTTCGGGACTATGGAAGCTTCCGAAGCGCTGATTTTTTATTTGATTTTCCCAAAAAATTTGGAGCATTTTTAATACGGGGGGGAACCTGAAATAGAAAAACAGCAGAAAATAGGAACTGGCACTGGGGTGCACTAAGTTAATAGGTTAGTCCAAATATGATCAAAAGTGTATGAAAGTGTATCTAAATCATAGCAATATCATAAACAAAACATGCATGGAGCAAGAAGCAATTATAGATACGTTTGGGACGTATGAGAAGCCCATTATGGAAAATAAAAAGGAAAAAGGAAAAAAAGAAAGAGAGAGGGAGAGAGAGGGGTGCCATGTGCCCTAGGGCCCATGAGGGGTGCGCCCCCTCCCCCCTTTTGGCCGGCCACGTCCCCCTTGGCTAAGGGTTTAGTCCCATATTGCCAAGGGAGAGGGGCTGACTCCCTCCCCTCCTCCTATATATAGATGGGTAGGGTGCACTTATTTAATACACAATAATTCATAGGGAATTCATTAGACTACCAAATTGAGATCAGTTTTCTCCGGTATTCTCCCATCTCTTGTCTCTCCCACGGTTGGCTCACCTTTTAGGAGCCCGTACTAGGATATAGGCTTCTCCACCATACGGACACTGTCGTGCTGCCGAAACTCCGATTCCGGGAGGTCTACTTTGCCAACTTCACTTGATCGTAGAACGGAGATCATCATCGAGTTCTATATGTGTCGAATACTACGAGGTGTTGCACGTGCGTCACTATCACCCGACAGGGTGCTAACGCAGCTAGGGGGTTGTGACGGTTACACGGCTTCATCAACCATGTTTGCAGGAACGTTTCCGCGCAACGGACTACACCCCGAGGTATGTTTCTGCAAGTCTTACCGTTACAGTAATACAGTGATGGCTTCTCGCCCCTCGTTGGTTACCCCAAGTGGAAAGTTAAGATGTAGCACAACAGCAAGTTTCCCTCAGTGAAGATACCGAGGTTTATGTCTCCAGTAGGACTCCGACAACGACAAGTAGGTGACAACGGCGCTAGAAATTACTTGATAGCGCGATATTAGACGTGGACCCGCACACAGCAATAGATAACTTTGCTCCCAACGAGTACAGAGAGGTTGTCAATCTCTCCGGACTTGTTGTTTACAAAGGGTCAAACCAAGGGTATATAGTAGTGATAAATGCATAGTAAAGTAAAAGCAGGAAGTAAATTGAGGGTGTAAACAGTGGCGGAAATATGGACCGGGGTCCCATTAAGTTCACTAGTGATGTCTCTCTCCCAAAATACGAGGTGAACAAATTACAGCTAAGCAATTGACAGGATTAAAAACGCACCGCAATGCTAACTATGTTACAAAAGAAAGGAAGAGGCTCAAAAGCATGGGCAGTAAGCCAATACAAGTAGACCGAAATCCATCTGCATCTAATCACTAATCATCCACCTAGAGATATCTATTCAGAACATCTCACTGGTATTAAGTCATGATCCCCACCCAAAGCATTAACCCAAAGCAACAGACGACTTCATTAAAAATAACTTTGCGTAAAGTAAAAAATCCTTGCACCCGCAAGTAAAAGAACCATTGTTTTCCCCCTGGTGGCAACATCACATCCCCTAGACTCATGTCCCTGTCACTCAAGGTAGTCATTGGGGGTCATGAACCCACAATCATGCATAACGCTCCCTCTTGGAGTTACGATCCATCACTTGGCCAAAGTACTAAAAAGCAACGAAAAACATGCAAGAATTACTCAAGAACATAAATATAAAAGGAGAAGAACCTAATATATTACTCATCACAATCTGAAGATAATCTCATAATCCATCAGATCCCAGCAACCCAGCAAACTCAACATAGCAACAACAGGAAAATTAAATATGTGCCTTGATCATGTCGGGCAGCTCACAAGGTCTAAACATTGAAGAACAAAGATGGAGAGAAGACATCACAGAGCTACTGATCATGGACCCATGGTCCAAGGTGGACTACTCATGGCTCATCCTGGAAGCATCCATGGTGGCGGAGAAGCTCCCGGAGGTCAATCCTCCCTCCGGCAGGGTGCCGGGACAGGGTCTCCTGGCAACCCCGATCTTGGAAGCGCGGCGGCAGCGGAACAGAGGGGAAATGGAGAAAAAGGGTTCTGTGTCCCGGGGTTTCGGAAGACGGGGTAAATATAGGCCGAAGGGGGGCCAGGGGGTGGCCCTAGGTGTCCAGGCGGCCACCCGGCGTGGCCACCATGGGGGTGGCCCCGGGTGTCCAGGAGGCCACCCGGCGCGGCCACAAGGGGGGCGCGCCCCCAGGGCGCCTGGACCCCTGGTGGGCCCCCTTTGGCCCTACTTAGGGGCTCTAGAAGGTTCCGTCTCGCTGATTTTTTGGCACTTTAAGTAATGGGAAAACCTGAAATACAAAAACAGCAGAAAACAGAAACTGGCACTGTGGTGCACTGAGTTAATAGGTTAGTCCAAATATGATCAAAAGTGTATGAAAGTGCATCAAAAGCATAGAAATATCACCCAAAACATGCATGGAGCAAGCAAAAATTATAAATACGTTTGGGACGTATCAACATCCCCAAACTTAATTCCTGCTCGTCCTCGAGTAGGTAAATGATAACAAGCATAATTTCTATGGTGACATGCTACCAACCATATAAGAACTTTTAAGAAAGGCAAGAAAGGCATGTAATTCAATTCAAGTCATAACAAGAAAGAGTCTATATTAGCATTGAAACAAGCAACATAAGAACATAAAGGTGCAAGAGCTCTTGCTATCCGTGACTCGAATGTCTCCAAATGGTGTTTGCGTGCAACAAGTGGGCGATGGGTTTAGAGAGGAAAAATATACTATTTATTTTTGTTGATAACTCAATCTACTAAAGTTTCACACTTAGTATTCTTTCGAATCTTATCTTGACTCGTCCCTAGACCACTAGCCAGGTACAATCCAAACTGAACCACTCCCTTTCGACTTTTTGAGCACTCATGCAATGGATTAGCGTAAGCAAGAAAGTTGACACTTAAACGACGAAAGAGAAAAATGATGGAGGAAGACAAAAAGGTGTGAAAAGCTCACATCAATGAGGACAATCATAGGCGAGAGAAAGCCAAATGATAGATATGATGTGAGGAGTAGGGATAGCCATGCAACGGATGCACATGTGAGCTATGGAAAGCTCTCCAATGGAACTAGTGGGGGTGCATCCAACTTTCTTGCTCAAGAAGAACTAGAGCTCATTTGAGGAGGCAAGTCATTTGAATATACAAGCCAAATTCTATAGTGTAAGGGTCCCCACATAGCTATAGGCATGTATGATGATCTCTATGGAGTAAAAGATATAAGAGGGAGTACGAGTGTGGATCTCTCAAAAGGAATAGTAGTGTGCCCCTTCTCTATTTTTATTTTCTTTTTCTCTTTTTTCTATTTTTTTTATTTTTTATGGCCTCAATGGCTCTTTCTATCTAACTCTCATTTGTCCTCTTTGGGATCTTTTAATTTGTCCTCTATGGGATCTTTTCCTCACTTTAGGGGCAACACTCTATATATTACAAGAATTATAGAAGATCTTTCACACTTTACAAAAGTACTCAGCATAAAGAAGATGAAGCTATCATGATGTATGCAAATGTATGCCTCTGCCAGTGTAGTAGGATATGAAATGATACTAGCGCATCATGTTGAAATTATTAGGGCAAGGCCCAACTAACATGCGGCTCATCGATCAAGCAAAAGCATGTATGACATGAAGATCAAGTCATGAGAAGGTGGATGTTGCATGGCAATGTATCTCGGAAAGGCTATGTAAATGCCTTGATAGGTAGGTATGGTGGATGTTTTGAGGAAAGATATAAGGAGGTTTATGATGACAGAGCATATCATGCCAATGATTTGGATGTACCGGCGAAGTATGTGCCAACTCTCGAGGTGAGAAAGGGCAATGCACGGTACTGAAGAGGCTAGCAAAATATGGGTTATGGAAGTGTCAACAATCGAATACTTACATTAGTCCAAAGAACTCATGCACTTATTATCGGTAACTCTCAATCTAATCAAGAGGTTCACAAAGAGAAAAGTACCTCGAGGGGCAGTGTATGGGGGTTTGGTTATCCTTGCGCATCCTCGACTCATGGTACGTGAGTGTACTCTAATATTCGATCCCTCCAAAGATTAGTGATCCATCTAGTAGCTAGAGTTCTCAACTAGTTTTTTTTGTAGTTTTTCGAAAATAAACACGGATTGCCCAAAATACGACATATATCACTAATAGGCTAAAGCTCTTGACACCAAAAGTTCAAACATTACTCAAAACAACACCTCAAAACTGTTGCAAGTTACTACTACAATTGAATAGCAACCTCAATTACCTACTTTAAGTCAAGACACACAACTCAGTGCAACAGGCCAACTCTCTAAACAAGATAAACATGAAGAATCAAGAGATTTCCAGCAACAAACTAAACAAAAGCTCTTAAAAATAAGAGCATGAAAACTAAGAGCTAAGCATGACAGCGGCTACGAAAAGATAAAGAACACACACAAAAAGAAAGATAAGCATGAAAATCCTATGATGTGTGCTAGGTTAAAGTGGAGCATGTTTCTCTCCCACACAAAGAAATCTGGGTTCTAACTTGTTATGAACAGGAAGAAAAGCTAAAAAAAACTAAAAAGTAAAAAGGAAGACGCTCCAAGCAAAGCACATCACGCATGAAGTGATAAAAATATAGTGGAACGAAGGACGAACTGATAATTGTTGATAGAGGAGGGGATGCACGGGGGCATACCCAAGATTAGATGCTTGAGTCTCCTTGGATATTTATTGGGGGTGCATGGGGGCATCCCCAAGCTTGAGCGTTTGACACTCCCGAATCTTCTTTCATCATCTTCCTTCGCACACTTGAAAAATCCCTTTATACATAACTCATCATAAGCTGATTAGAGTGGTTTGTACCCATAATAAAATATATTTTTATCTACTAGAAATAAAGATATTATTGAAGAACTACTGTTTCTCAATATTGCCAAAAAGTTTTTGCTAAGAAAAATCAAGCTTAAGGTTTGCAAAACGAAGAAAAGGAAAAATGTGGCAGAATGTAGGAAAAACAGACCAGCATGTAGTAAATATTTTTTTGGGCTACTTCTGCAACTCAAATCAAAAAACTCAGAACAGATGCACGAAAGATAATTGTATAGAGCATCTTATTAAAAATATTCAGATGAAAAAGATGATCTGGTGATTTTACCCGAATTTTTCCGTCAAGGGGACAAAATCTGTTTTGTGGACAGCACGTCACAACTTTTGGCTTTCTTGCAATCAGAGGCTAAAACTTCGCACAAAGCTTGAAAATAAAGATACAATGATGTTGCTACAGTATTAACAATCATCAAGACCACTAAAAACAGAAGTAAAAACAAATTGGGTTGCCTCCCAACAAGCGCTTTCTTTTACGCCTTTGAGCTAGGCATGAAGGATTATAAGAGATGCTCTCATAAGAATAAGAATTTGAAGCAAAAGAAAGCATCAAGAAGCAAACATAAAACACATTTAAGCTTAACCCACTTCCTATGCATGGGAAACTTGTAAAGAAATAAATCATGAAAGAACAAAGTAATAAGCATAGGAAGGTAAAAGAAGAAGAACTTCAAAAATTTCATCATTAAGAGAGGTGTTTTGTAATATGAAACTTTTTACTACCAAACTTTCCTCTCTCAAAATAATTTTTAGTAGCATCATGAACAACATAAAGAATATAACTATCACATAAAGCATATTGTTCATGACCTACAAGCACACGTGTATTTTTTTCAAAATGGTTTTTAGAATCATAAGATAAATGCAACCCATCACATTGAGCCTTAATAAGAGCACAATTCTCCAGAATATGAGTTGGAGATTTCAAAAGGATAATAGGACAATCAAGTGTGGGTGCAATAGCAACAATTTCATGCTTAACATAAGGAACTATAGCAAGTTCATCTTCGCAAGCATAATCCATATTGGCATCATGGCCATCAACAAAGCAAGTACCAAGATTTTCAGAAAAGGATGTATCAAGTGAGTCCTCGGAATCATAGGATTCCTCATCATAGCAATCATTAGCCTCTTCTTGGGCAGCAAAACATTTTTTTAATCCTCAATATAACCATTGCAAATATAATTCTCAAAGCAATAAGCAAGAACTGCAAGGTTTTCATATTTATGAATAGTATCATAATACTTTTCAATCAAAGAAGCAATCTCATAAGCACCCTTAAAAGAAACAAACTCTTCAATATTTTCAACATGAAAGTAATCATAAACACCTTTAGCATAAGAAGATAGGATCATTAAACTCGAATTGGAAGGGAAGGTGTTTATGATCTATTTTAGAGCAGCAAGTGAAATCATAAATGTGGCACAAAGATTCAGCATAGCAATGAGAAGTTTGTACTTGATCCCATAAGTGTTTCCCTTTCTGAGATATACGGTGTCGCGTATAATGAGCATGCTCATCCAATTATTTTCCATCAACCAAGTCGGTTGGGTTTTTAGCACGAGCACAAATTGATCGAAGACGATTCAAGTGGAACATGTCCATCCTTCCATATTTGGGTGGTTCAGCACCCATGGTAAAGATAGCATCAGTAGGAAGACAAAGACAAAAAAGAAGGTAGCAAATATTTTTTTTGTTTTTCATATAAGACTCTAAAGAAAAAACTAGACAGTAAACCAACAAGACTAAAAAGCAAAGGTAAAAGATAGTGTGCAATTCCCCTATCTTGAAGAGTGGAGTCCCCGGCAACGGCGCCAGAAATTGTCTTGATGGCTTCTCGCCACTCGTTGGTGACCCAAAGTGGTAGGCTGAGATGTAGCACAACAATAAATTTCCCTCAGTGAAGATACTGAGGTTTATGTCTCCAGTAGGACTCCGACAACGACAAGTAGGTGACAACTGCACTAGAAATTACTTGATAGCGCAAGATTTGACGTGGACCTGCACACATCAACAGATAACTTTGCTCCCAACGAGTACAGAGAGGTTGTCAATCTCTCCGGCCTTGTTGTTTACAAAGGGTCAAACACAAGGGTAGATAGTAGTGATAAATGCAAAGTAAAGTAAAAGAAGGAAGTAAATTGAGGGTGTAAACAGTGGTGCAAATATGGACCGGCGTCCCATGAAGTTCGCTAGTGATGTCACTCTCCCAAAAGACGATAAAAAACTATGCGAGGTGAACAAATTACAGCTGAGCAATTGACAGGATTAAAAACGCACCACAATGCTAACTATGCTACAAAGGAAAGGAAGAGGCTCAAAAGCATGGGAAGTACGCCAAGAAAAGTAGACATAAATCCATATGCATCTACCCACTAATCATCCACTTTGAGATATCTATCCAGAACATCTCGCTGGTATTAAGTTGTGAGCCCCACCCAAAGTGTAAACCCAAAGCAACAGACAACTGCATTAAAAGAACTTTGCGTAAAGTAAACAATCCTTGCACCCGCAAGTACAAGCACCGTTGTTTTCCCGCTAGTGGCAACAACACATCCCCTGGACTCATGTTTCTGTCACTCAAGCTAGTCATTGGGGGAATGAACCCACAATCATGCATAACGCTCCCTCTTGGAGATACGATCCATCACTGAGCCAAAGTAATAAAAAGCAACGGAGAACATGCAAGAATTACTCAAGAACATAAATATAAAAGGAGAATAACCAAATATATTACTCGTCACAATATGAACATAATCTCATAATGTTGGGATATGGGGCAGAAAACACAAAATTTTCATACCTACGGTACCCGAACCCAAGATCTATGCTATGGCGATGTAATGTAACGGAGGGAATCGGTGTTCATACCTTTGAAGACCGAAAGAGGGAAACGTTCTTGCGAACGTGGCTGGCGTAGACTCAGAACTACGACCTCCCTGTCGTGTAGAAGACCACCACCGGCGAGGATGACTCCCGGTAAACCTCCAGCGACGAAGTAGCACCACAGGTGTAGTGCCTCGAAGAGATTATACACGTACGGTACAATCAATGTTCCTCCCGGGCCCCGAACCAGGAGAGCAGCGGAAGAAAGATGGCTACGGATCCCGACTCCAGCAGAACGACGGCCTGCCTTACTATGGAGAACACCAATCTAGGTGCAGACTCCAAACAAGGGGAGTCCACTTCCGGGAAGGAGAAGGAGGAAGAAGGAGATATTGGTGTGTTGGAAAAAGGGGGGTCTACCCCTCCTTATATAGGCCAAGGGGGGTGCCATCCTCCTCCCCTCCCCCATGTGGGACTAAACTCCCAAGGGGGGAGTGCGCCGGCCAAGGGGGGTGGTGGGCCCCACCCTTGGCGCCAAGCCCAATGGGGGAGACCCCCTCCTCCCTTAATGGGCCCCATGGGCCCATTTAGCCTTTTCCCATTTTTTTAATTTATTTAATATGTTTTAAATATTTAATTCAGATAATTAAATAATAAAACATTATTAAAACAATTAAAATTTATTTTGAACTATTCAAAATGTCCGGAAACCATTCCGTCCTCCTCCGGAACTATTCTGGTGATTCCTCCTATTTCACCGATTGATCCTGTAACTGTCCTATGCATCGATTTCCCTTAAGTGTAACACCCTAAAGGTCCGGGAAACAGCATACATGGTCGAGACTCTTCTCATTGACCAATGACTAGTCAGTTGGACCTGGATACAATCCTTGACAGCCCATGCGCTTCCATCGAATGAACTTCGATCGCTTATGGAAACCGTTAATGATACGACGTAATCTCTTTGTGCTGCGGTACTTTGTTTGTCCGAGGTTTGATCGTCGGTATCCTACATACCGTGTTCACATCTCGTTCGCAACAAACAACTTCTCTCGTCCATGATCATTGCATCTCTTGTGACCTAGTCACGTCCTTGCAAGGTGTTGATGCAATATCACCGAGTGGGCCCAGAGTACCTGTCCTGTCACAAGGACTGACAAATCCTGCTCTGATATATTAACATACTCATCAACCAACTATTTCAAAATACCCAAAGTGCACCGTTATAGCCCGCATATTTCAGTCAGGCGGTGGGATACAAATCAAAGTCTCCTCATAGATGACTATTACGTATGATCATTACGGTCTAAGGACTAAGCCATATGTTACAAAGTCATAGCAACGCTGAACTATGTGACTCGATCACATTGCAATACTTTAGGTGGGTGTACGTCCATCACATCATTCCCCTTAACGATATGACCTCATCGTCAATGGACTTAAGTGTCGCCATGATCAGGAAAGCTTGATCAATCAATTGCCCAATGAGATAGTTTACCCGAGTTAAAATACGGACCATGTTTCATACTACACCTGTATTAGTATTTCCAAGTAATACAGTTATAGCACAGTATAAAACGTATTATGAACGAAACGGATATGTGACAAATATCTTTATTAATTTGTCTCTAGGGCACATATCCAACAGTCTCCCACTTGCACTAGAGTACAAATTACACTAGTTTACATCAGGTATGTATCTAACACCAATGGTCTCTCGGTGTTCTTCAAACTTGCCCCGTGGAAGAGGTTTAGTCATCGGGTCTGCTACGTTCAGATCCGTATGTATCTTGTGAATCCTAGTGTGTCCATCCCTGACGTAGTCTCGCGTCACATGGAACTTTCGGAGAATGTGCATGGCTGTAGAGTGAGTTCTTGGCTCCTTCGCGTTAGCAATGACACCCGTGTTGTCGCAGAAGATTCCCACGGGGTCAGTGCAGCTGGGAAAGACGCCAAGCTCGATCACGAACATCTTCAGCCACAACGCCTCGTTAGACGCTTCGCAAGCGGCAATATACTCCGACTCCATTGTAGATTGGGAGACGACTGACTGTTTGCCGCTCCTCCAGCTAATTGCGCCACCGTTCAACATGAAAACATATCCCGTCTGGGATTTCGAGTCATCTAGATCTGAGCCGAGGCTTGTGTCAACGTAACCCTTTACGGTGAGCTCCTCATCAACTCCTCCATAAACGAGAAAGAGATCCTTGGTTGTTCTCAAGTACTTAAGGATGTTCTTTACTGCTGTCCAGTGAGCCATTCCCGGGTTACTCTGGTAGCGATTAGTCATACTAATGGCCAGCGCTAAATCCGGTCTAGTACATAACATAGCATACATGAGAGAACCTATGGCTGAGGCATAGGTGTTTGAGGACATCTCCTCCTTCTCTTTTTCTGTCGTTGGGCATTGAGTCACGCTTAATTTGACACCTTTTATAACTGGAAAGAGGCCTCTCTTGGAGTTACCCATACTAAACCTTTTCAATATCTTGTCAATATAAGTGCTCTGACTCAAGGCCAACCGTCGATTAGGTCTATCTCTATAGATCTTAATCCCCAATATGTACGCAGCTTCACCTAGGTCCTTCATGGAAAATTGTCCATTCAGATATTCCTTCACTTCCTCTAAGAATTTCTTATCGTTCCCTATTAGTAATATGTCATCTACATATAACACAAGGAATGCTACAGAGCTCCCACTCAGTTTCTTATAGACGCAGAACTCTTCGACGTTTTGTACAAATCCAAAAGCTTTAATGACCTCATCAAATCGAAGATTCCAGCTCCGAGATGCTTGCTTCAACCCATAGATGGACCGTTGAAGCTTGCACACCTTACCAGCATTCCTTGGATCGACAAACCCCTCTGGTTGCATCATATACAACTCTTCCTCAATGTTGCCATTTAGGAATGCAGTTTTCACATCCATTTGCCATATCTCGTAATCATGATATGCAGCTATTGCTAGTAGGATCCGAATAGACTTTATCATCGCTACAGGAGAGAACGTCTCCTCGTAGTCAACTCCTTGAATTTTTCGGAACCCCTTCGCGACAAGTCGAGCTTTGCAGACAGATACGTTTCCGTCTGCGTCAGTCTTTTTCTTGAAAATCCATTTATTCTCGACGGCCTTGCGTTCCTCGGGAATATCCACCAAAGTACATACTTTGTTGGCGTACATGGAGTCTATTTCGGATTTCATGGCTTCAAGCCATTTCTCGGACTCGGGTCCCTCCATTGCTTCTTTGTAACTTGTAGGTTCATCCAACTCATCAGCCGAGATTGCATTCACAAGCTGTCCGTAAAACACAGTAGGTTGACGGACTCTTGATGACCTACGGGGCATAAAAGGTTCCTCTTCATTCTCATCATGATCATCATCAATGTCATGATCGTTATGAATGTCGTTCTGGCCATTCTCTTCAGCTCCCACTGTGGAAGATGGTTCTAGAACAATTTCCGTAGCCGTTTCTTCCAATTGGAGTGATTGGTCAGTCACTTCATCGAGGTCTATTTTCCTCCCACTCAACTCTTTCGCAAGAAACTCCTTCTCAAGAAAGTGTCCCGTCTTGGCAACAAACGTTTTGCTGTCAGACTTGTTGTAGAAGGTGTATCCACAAGTTTCCTTGGGATAGCCCACAAAGATGCACTTATCCACCTTGGATTCAAGTTTGTCAGGCTGTAGTTTCCTAACATAAGCCTCACAACCCCAAATCTTCAGGTGAGAAAACTTAGGTTTCGTGCCATGCCATTCTTAAAATGGTGTTGTCTTTACGGATTTGGATGGTGCCCTATTAAGAATATGAGCGGCAGTTTCTAATGCATACCCCCAAATTGACACAGGAAAATCAGTATGAGACATCATCGATCGTACGCTATCCAATAGGGTTCGATTACGTCGCTCAGCCACACCGTTTCTCTGAGGTGTGCCTGCCGGCGTAAGCTGTGGTACTATGCCACAAGACTTCAGATGATTGCCAAACTCGTGACTCAAATACTCGCCACCTCGATCCGATCGAAGGTGCTTAATTTTCTTTCCGAGTATATTTTCGACCTCATTCTGAAATTCCTTGAACTTTTCAAAGGTTTCAGACTTGTGCTTCATCAAGTTAATATACCCATATCTACTCAAGTCATCAGTAAAGGTCACGAAGTAACGAAGACCATTGCGAGTGGGGATGTTCATGGGTCCACATACATCCGTGTGTATGATCCCCAATAAGTCATCCGCACGCTCCATTATCCCATTGAATGGAGTCCTTGTCATTTTGCCCATGAGGCATGGTTCACATGTATCAAGGGATCCAAAATCCAATGACTCAAGAAGTCCATCCTTATGGAGCTTCTCCATGCGCTTTATACCAATATGACCAAGTCGGCAATGCCACATCTTCATGTGATCTTCATCATTCTTCAATCTTTTGGCCTCAATACTGTTAATGTGACACACGTCACCATCGAGATCAAGTACGAATAAACCATGCAACTCTGGTGCGTGAACATAAAACATTTCATCCTTATAAATCGAGCAACCAATTGTATCAGACTTAAAAGAATAGCGGTCTCGCTTCAAGCAAGAGCCACTAACGATGTTCACACTCAACGCAGGTACATAGTAGCAATTATTCAGAACTAAAACCAGTCCCGAAGGGAGACTAAGATGCTTCGTGCCGACCGCCAAGACTTCAATTTGACAGCCATTCCCCACGCGCATCGTCACTTCATCCTTGAGCAAGCGTCTCCTATTCCTTAGTCCCTGAATGGAATTAGAAATATGAGCGACAGATCCTGTATCAAGTATCCAGGATTTGTACCCGGCGCTTGTCAAGAGAAGATCAACAATATGTATATCAAATATACCTTCGTCTCTCTTGGCGACCTTGCCAGCCTTCTTGTCCTTTAGGTACTTGGGGCAGTTGTGTTTCCAGTGACCAACACCCTTGCAGTAGAAGCACTCCACTCCGGGTTTAGGCTTGGGTGCCTTGGGAGGAGCGGAAACTGACTTGCCATACCTCTTGGGGCCACCTCTCTTGGCCTTCTCCCGCCTGCTTGACTTCTTGAAGTCAGTGGTCTTGTTGACCATGAAGACGGCGTGCTCCTTCTTGATCTCAACCTCGGCGCTCTTCAGCATGGCGAACAACTCAGAAGGGGTTTTGGTCATCCCCTGCATGTTGTAGTTCAGCACAAAGCCTTTGTAGCTAGGGGGAAGCGACTGCAACACCCTATCAACAGCAAGTTCATCTGGAATCTGGCATTCCAGAGCATTCAAGCACTGAACGTAGCCAGACATTTTGACTACGTGCTCACTCACGCTGCCATGCTCGTCCATATTTGCTGAGAAGAAGGCTTCAGAAGCCTCGTACCGTTCAGCCCTGGCTTGAGGTGCGAAGACTGCCTTGAGGTCGGTGATAATCTCATATGCACCCATCCTCTCAAAGCGTTTCTGCAGCTCAGCCTCCATGGAGTAGAGCATGCCACTCTGGACAAGGTTGTAATCATCAGTCCTGGAGAGATAGACATTCTTCTCATCCTGACTGGCATCATCTGCTAGTGCGTCACCTAACACGCCCTCTAGTACGTATGCCATCTTGAGGGGAACGAGGAGAATCCTCAGGGTGCGGAACCAGTTGGTGAAGTTTGTCCCATCTGTTTTTAGCTTATCTTTCTCTAGGAATGATCCTAAGTTGAACGAGGGGCGAGGTGCTGCCATATACAAGGTTGATTCACAAGGATACATATTTAGACTTTTGTTCATAATGTGGAGTTTCAATTTAATCTCACAATTCTAGAAAGCTCCCACTCAGATAAACACCTCTCAATTTAACTAAGTGATTACACAATCCCAGCCCCCATACCTCCCCCGATCGTCACGGCCATCAGTATGCGAACCAGGTAGGCCTCTAAGCCAATCACATCAGGCATGTGACTCGTGCTCGACCTTTCGGTCTCCTGTGTTCCAGGCCCGCATCTACATACGTCAAGCCTGCCAATCGAACCTTGATGTTAGCTGTTCAGCAAGGCCATATCTGCATATGCCAGGCTTGCCGAACCCAACCTCATGCGAACTCCGTTGAATATGTAGGACAACTCCGGTATGTACGGAGAATCAAGCCATATGGGAGAACCTTCCAGGCGGTGCCCACCAAGGGAGAACACAATGTTGGTATTGTGAGAGATGGTCCTGTTTCGTGCTACCGTCGATATATCTAGCATACTAGCATAAAACAGGAAGTAAAACTGTAAATCATACAACCTATGATCCCCCTTCATGCAAAGCAAAGTTAAACGCCTTTCTACTTTAGCTTGTGCAAGTTTTACGTGGCTGCTAGGGGTTTCGAGAGAGAGAACCTTTTCTATCCTGCGAAAAACATGCCACAACACCGTCTCCCATCCGTCTCTATTACACCCCTGTCGGGGCCCTCCGTTGCAAAAATCGTCGCATCGCTAATGCAGAGAGACAGACACCCCCAGCCACTTTATATGGTACAAGCCATATGTCAAGCGTGGAACCAGTCTCACGTAAACGCGTAAGGCCGGTCGGGGGCCGCTTCATCAAACATTGCCGCAACGCTAAATGAGTACACGTGGGAGGGTAACGAATGAAGATTCGATGCCCACATCCTAGATGTGTTCTACCCATACAATACATCTACGCATAGCTAGCTCATGATACCACTGTTGGGATACGGGGCAGAAAACACAAATTGTTCATACCTACGGTACCCGAACCCAAGATCTATGCTATAACGATGTAAAGTAACAGAGGGAATCGGTGTTCATACCTTTGAAGACCGAAAGAGGGAAATGTTCTTGCGAACGTGGCTAGCGTAGACTCGGAACTACGACCTCCCTATCATGTAGAAGACCACCACCGGCGAGGATGACTCCCGGTAAACCTCCAGCGACGAAGTAGCACCAAAGGTGTAGTGCCTCGAAGAGATTATACACGTACGGTACAATCGATGTTCCTCCCGGGCCCCGAACCAGGCGAGCAGCGGAAGAAAGACGACTACGGATCCCGACTCCAGCAGAACGACAGCCTGCCTTATGGTGGAGAACTCCAATCCAGGTGCAGACTCCAAACAAGGGGAGTCCACTTCCGGGAAGGAGAAGGAGGAAGAAGGAGATATTGGTGTGTTGGAAAAAGGGGGGTCTACCCCTCCTTATATAGGCCAAGGGGGGGTGCCATCCTCCTCCCCTCCCCTATGTGGGACTAAACTCCCAATGGGGGGGGAGTGCGCAGGCCAAGGGGGTTGGTGGGGCCCACCCTTGGCGCCAAGCCCAAGGGGGGAGACCCCCCCCCCCCTCCCTTAATGGGCCCCATGGGCCCATTTAGCCTTTTTCCCATTTTTTAATTTATTTAATATGATTTAAATATTTAATTCAGATAATTAAATAATAAAACATTATTAAAACAATTAAACTTTATTTTGAACTATTCAAAATGTCCGGAAACCATTCCGTCCTCCTCCGGAACTATTCCAGTGATTCCTCCTATTTCACCGATTGATCCCGTAACTGTCCTGTGCATCGATTGCCCTTAAGTGTAACACCCTAACGGTCCGGGAAACAACAGACATGGTCGGGACTCTTCTCATTAACCAATGACTAGTCAGTTGGACCTGGTTACAATCCTTGACAGCCCCTGCGCTTCCATCGAATGAACTTCGATCGCTTTTGGAAACCGTTAATGATACGACGTAATCCCTTTGTGTTGCGGTACTTTGTTTGTCCGAGGTTTGATCGTCGGTATCCTACATACCGTTTTCACATCTCGTTCACAACAAACAACTTCTCTCGTCCATTATCATTGCATCTCTTGTGACCTAGTCACGTCCTTGCAAGGTGTTGATGCAATATCACCGAGTGGGCCCAGAGTACCTGTCCTGTCACAAGGACTAACAAATCCCGCTCTGATCTATTAACATACTCATCAACCATGTATTTCGGAATACCCAAAGTGCACCGTTATAGCCAGCATATTTCAGTCAAGCGGTGGGATACAAATCAAAGTATCCTCATAGATGACAATTATGTATGATCATTACGGTCTAAGGACTAAGCCATATGTTACAAAGTCATAGCAACGCTGAACTATGTGACTCGATCACATTGCAATACTTTAGGTGGGTGTACGTCCATCACATGATTCCCCTTAACGATATGACCTCATTGTCAATGGACTTAAGTGTCGCCATGATCAGGAAAGCTTGATCCATCAATTTCCCAATGAGATAGTTTACCCGAGTTAAACTACGGACGATGTTCTATACTACACCTGTATTAGTATTTCCAAGTAATACAGTTATATCACAGTATAAAACGTATTATGAACAAAACGGATATGTTACAAATATCTTTATTAATTTGTCTCTAGGGCACATATCCAACAGATAATCCATCAGATCCCAGCAAACTCAACATAACAACACCAGGAAAATTACATATGTGCCTTGATCATGTAGGGCAACTCATAAGGTCAGATCATTGAAGAACAAAGATGGAGAGAAGACATCACATAGATACTGATCATGGACCCATGGTCAAAGGTGGACTACTCACGGCTCATCAGGGAAGAGTCCATTGTGGTGGAGAAGCTCCCGGAGGTCAATCCTCCCTCCGGCAGGGTGCTGGGACAGGGTCTCCTGGCAGCCTCGATCTTGGAAGCGCGGTGGCGGCGGAACAGAGGGGAGATCGCAAAAAAGGGTCCTGTCTCCGGGGGTTTCAGAAGACGGGGTAAATATAGGCCAAAGGGGGGCCAGGGGTGGCCCCGGGTGTCCAGGCGGCCACCCGGCGCGGCCACCAGGGGGGCCGCGCCCCCAGGGCTCCTGGACCCCTGGTGGCCCCCCTTTGTCCCTACTTCAGGGCTCTGGAAGGTTCCGTCTTGCAGATTTTTTATATATTTTTCCCGGCACTTTAAGTAATGGGAAAACCTGAAATACAAAAACAGCAGAAAAGAGAAACTGGCACTGTGGTGCACTGAGTTAATAGGTTAGTCCAAATATGATCAAAAGTGTATGAAAGTGCATCAAAAGCATAGCAATATCACCCAAAACATGCATGGAGCAAGCAGAAATTTTAGATACGTTTGGGACGTATCATACAACTAGATAGATCTTGGGTTAAGGGCGACGCTAGTTAGAAAAATTATTGTTTTATGCTGCGAGACCCAACATCTTCCTCTTTTTTCTCTCTAGCCCATCTATCCTTATGTTTGGCTGGCATTCTAATGTTCTCATTTATTTGCACTTGGATAGCATTCATAGGTGTGGTTTTATTCTGCACAAGGGGAGAAGTCCTAATTTGAGCATCTCTACATCATGAGAAATGTTGTCAAACTTCAAAGAGAAACTGTCTAATTTGTCTAATTTCTCTTCTACACTCTTGTTGAAGGCTTTTTGAGAGGTAATGAAGTTTTGAAGCATGCTCTCTAGTTCAAAAGTGGAGTTTTTGGTACTAGGATAAGTGTTCTTGTTCCCATAAGAGTTATTGGAGGGAGCGGTCTAGGATTATTGTTACCAAAAGTTACTCCTATAAGCATTATTGTTGAAGTTATTCCTAGAAATAAAATTAACATATATTTGATCTTTTTCTTGAGCAACCAATGAATTTAAAGGAACATCATGAGGATCAATAGGAGCTTGCTTAGTAAGGAAAGACATGATCACGTAAAACTTTTCATTTAAAGAGGAGATCTCCTCAGCAGAGTTTACCTTCCTACCTAGTGGAGATCTTTCGGTGTGCCATTGAGAGTATTTTGTAATCATATCATCTAATAGCTTCGTGGTAACACCAAGTGTAGTTGACATAAAAGTTCCTCCCGCAGTCGAGTCCAACGGATTCCGCGATGTAAAGTTTAATCCTGCATAGAAAGTCTGGATTGTTAGGAATATGTCGTAGAGGTAAATAGTAAAGTATGTTTAATAGCTTATTCCATTAGTTCATAATAAGTTTTATACTATGCTATAACTATATTAAGTGGAAACATTAATACACGTGTGGTATACAAACAATCATGTCCCTAGTTAACTCTAGTATACTAGTCCATTGGGCAATGGATGATCAAGATTTCCTGATCATGAGATGTGTACAGTCTATTGACAATGGGTAATGTCACTGAGAGAATGATATGATGGAAACCCACCCAGCTAAAGTGTTGCAATGTGATCCGGTCACATAGTTCAACATTGCGATAACTTAATAACGTAGTGACCAGATCATTAGACCGTAATGATCATACATAATTGCTATCTACCAAGATGTTTTGAGTACATTAACCGTTACATTGAAACATGGTAACCATAAAGGTGTATCTTGGGTATTCCGAAGTAGATATGTTGAGGAGTATGAAGTAGATCAGAGCGGGATTTGTCCATCCGAGTGACGGATAGGTACTCTGGGCCCACTCGGTAATAGTACATCATAAAGTTTGCGCAAGCGTGTGACTAGGTCATGGGGGTTGTAATATCACAGGACGAGTAAAGTATGTTTGTCGGAGACGAGGATGAACTAGTTATAGGATACCGAAGATAAAACGTCGGACAAACAAAGTACCGTGTGACAAAGGGATCGGGACTCAACGGTAACGGTTCAACGATGAAGTTAATTCGATGGAAGCACAGGGGCCATCAAGGATTGTAACTAGATCCCACATGATGGTCATTGGTCAGAGAGTGTCTCGATCATGTATGTTGTTGCTCGAATCGTAGGGTGTCACGCTTAAGGGTATTCGACGCAATAAGGATAGATTCAGGATCGCTGGAGAAATAAGAGAGAACTCCAAAATCGTTTCTGAGGAGTGACAAAAAAAGTTCCGTGGTTCCCAATTGTTCTGAAAGTTATTTAGATGTGTTTTAGTATTTAATTAAATGAAATAAATATTAAAATATAATTTAAATTATTAAAAGGAATAATGCTTCCTTTATTTTTCTTTAAAAGAAAGAAAAAAAGAAAAAAGAAAAAAAGGGATGGCATGTGGCGCCATGGGCTAGGCCCATGTGGCCTTGGCCTTTGGTGGCCGGCGGCCACATGCGGTCATGCATGTGCCCACGCACGGCTAGCCAATGTGGTATTGTTTAATATCACATTGCTAGTTGGTAGGTATATGCACCTCCTTTTCCCCCTATATATAGATATGGAGGGTGCCTCTCTTTCAACACAGAAAATTCCAAAAAATATAGATATATTCTCATGATATCTCTCTCCCTTTCTTATTCCTTTAAGAGGACTCCCCTTGTCTGGAGTCTGCGCTAAGTATTGGATTTCTCCACCATACGCACGCCGTCGTGCTGCTGAAATCAAGATCCGAATCAATCTTCTTCCCGCTGCTCGCCTGGTTTAGAGCCCGGAGGGAACGTTAGGTACACCGTATGTGTGTCATCTCGTGAGGCTCTATAATTGTGGAGCTCCTTCATCGTCGAGGTTGTGTAACAACGTCTTCACCGAAAACGTTTCGACGAGGACGTAATCCCGTCATCGGTCTACAAGGATCGGGTGGCTTCTGGAGTCGTCGAGCATGTACGCCGCATCGAGAATCGGCGGGTACGACTACATCAACCACGTTCACGCGGGAATTTTTCCCGCTTAACGGACTACATACTGGTATGTTACCGTTTTCCCTCCGTTACTTACATAGGCATAGGGTTTGGGCATCACGTAGGTTGAAATTTTATTTTTTTCTGACCCGAGCCCCAACATGGATAAGCATCCAAGTAGTCAAACCATATATAAGGCAATTCTTAACAAGATATTTCATGTGTTCCCAAGCTTGGGCAACATGTTCGTTATCCAGTTGCCTAAAATTCAGAATGTTACTTCTCAACTGGATAATCTTAGCAGGTGGGTAGTACTTCCCAAAAAATAATCATTGCATTTATCCCAAGAATCTATGCTATTCCTAGGCAATGATTGGAGCCACTCCTTAAATCTTCCTCTCAAGGAGAAGGGAAAACTCTTAAATTTAACAATATCACCATCTACTTCATTATACTTTTGCATATTACAAAGCTCAACAAAATTATTCAAATGCAAAGCAGCAGCATCTCCAGCACTGGAGAATGGTTCTATCATAAGAAGATTCGATGAAGCAGGTTTAATCTCATAGAAAGTCGTCGAGGTGGCGGGTGCAGCAATAGGAGTGCAAATAAATTCATTGTTGTTGTGACTAGTGAAGTCACACAACTTGGTGTTTTCAGAGGAACCCATAATAACAACTGCAAGCAAGAACAAGATAACTATTTTTTTGGTGTTTTTGGTATAAGACTCTAAAGCAAAAACTGAAAAAGTAAACTAACAAGACTAAAAAGCAAAGGTAAAAGATAAAGTGCAATTCCCCTATCTTGAATACTGGAGTCCTCGGCAACGGCGCCTGAAATTTAGCTTGACGGGTGCAGATAATACCTCCTCATTGGTTACGCCAAGTGGAAGATTATGATGTAGATAGTAGCAAATTTCCCTTACACGAGGGATGTAAGGTTTATCGAATCCAGAAGGACTCCAAGTGCAACAAGAAGTTAGTGAAACGTGCAACGCGTCGTCTGAAAGATATTACTTGTTTAACCTGGACCTGCACACAGACGCAAATAAATTTACTCCCAACGAGTCAGAGAGGTTGTCAATATCTCCGGCCTTGTTGTTTACAAAGGATTAAACACAAGGTGAAATAGTAATATTGATTTCAATGGAAAGGAAATAAAAGCAGTAAAAGTGAATGGTGTAAACTATGGTGGAAATATGGGCAAGGATCCCGTGACTTTCACTCGTGATGTCTCTCTTCAAAAAAGACGATAAACAACTATGTTGGGTGAACAAATTACAGCTGGGCAATTCACAGAATTATAAACGCAACGCAATGCTAATTATGCTACATGAAACTAGAGGCTCAATCGTATGGGCATTACACCCAAAAAAGTAGACCGTTTATCCATCATCATCAACTCACTAATCATGCACCTTGAGATATCTATCTAGAACATCTCGTTGGTATCAAGCTGCGAACCCTAGCCAAACTGTAGGCTTAAAGAAAAGACAACTGCACTATCACTCTATGCATAATGTAAGCAATCCTTGCAACCGCAATTACAAGCACCGTTGTTTTCTCCCTGATGGAAACATCACATTACCTAGTCGAAAGAATGTTTCTGTCACTCAAGCTAGACATCGGGGGGCATTAACCCACAATCAAGCATAACGTTCCCTCTTGGAGTTACAATCTACTACTTGGCCAAAGCAAAAAACGTAACGGGGAACATGCAAGAATACTCAAGAACTAAAATAAAAAGGTATACCAAATATATTACTCATCAGACTCATCACAAACTGAACATAATCTCATAATCCATCGGATCCCAGCAAACACAACATAGCAACACCGAAACTAATACATAAGTTCCTTGATCATGTAGGGAAGCTCACAAGGTCTAAGAATTGAGGCACACGATTGGATAGAAGACATCATATAGCTAATGATCATGGACCCATGGTCCAAGGGGGACTACTCACTGCACATCCCGGAGGCGATCATGTTGGTGGAGAGGCCTCTGGAGGTCAATCCTCCTTCCGACAGGGTGCCGGGACAGCTTCTCCTGGAGATCCCGTGATAAGAATCGTGACGGCGGCCGAACAGTGGACGAAATCATGTAACGGGGCTCCTCCCAAGGGTTTTCGGAGGAAGCTCTAAGTATAGGCCAAAGGGGGCCCGAGGGGAGGCCCCACCTGACCAGGCGGCCACGTCGCGTGGCCTCCCCCCTGGCCGCGCCAGCAGGGCGCCTGGCCAAGGGGTGGGCCCTCTCCATCCCCTCTTCGGGCTTCTCAAGTCTTCTGATTTTTTATATAATTTTTCAGGAATTTTTGACCACTTTTATTATTGACATTTTCCTGCAATGCCCGGACAACAGCAGACAAAAACTTGCACTGGGCACGGAATTAGTAGGTTAGTCCAAATACGTTGTAAAAGAAATGAAAGTGCGTCAAAACATATAGAAATATCACCAATATAAGCATGGAACAAGCATAAATTATAGATACGTTTGGGACGTATCACACAACCTTTAGTCCTGATTGGTGTCTCCAACGGGGAAAAATTAGCAAATAATTCAGAATTTTGACCGGGAAAATAGACCTTTAGTCCCGGTTAGAGACACCAAGCGGGACTAAAGGTTTTTTTTAAGTTTAAATGGCAATAATTTTTTCCTACGAACTCAGGAAAAATTGTGTAATATGTCAAACTGTTCAACGCGAAAATCCGAATCCGCTCTAAACAGCCAAAGGTCGTTTGAGATTTTTTTTAGATTTTAAAAATTCCAAAGGGAAATATGAAAGCAGACAGATTTAAGTTTTTGCCCGAAATTAGTTTTTTTAATTATTTTTTGTAATTAATAATTGTATTCTCTAGGAAAATTATTATTACTTAATCAGTATTGTTTATGCTAATATAGGTCTGGAATTCCAAAAATAATATCATGTGACATCCAAGTGTAGATGTTAACAAGATTGATAACATAATATTATCAAGAAGTTTGTAGTCCAATCTTGGAAGTTAATTGGGATGAAACTCAAAAGTTAAGCGTGTTAGGGATGGAGTAGTGACAGGATATATGACCGATCGGGAAGTTTAACCACGGGTAAGCACTTTTACTTAGAGATTAGAGACCATGGGAGTGAGGATGGGTGATTATAAATTAAATTTCCAAATAATTGAAAGATTTGAAAAAATAAAAGAAATCATAAAAATCAATTTTTCCCCGTAAAAAATGGCATTTAGTCCCGGTTCGTGTTACCAATCGGGACTAAAGGTCCTCCAACCCAGCCCACTACCGCAGCCACGTGGCGGGCCTTTAGTCCCTGTTTGTAACCCTACCGGGACTCAAAGTAGGGGCCTTTAGTCCCTATTGTTTAGTCCTGGTTGAAGAACTGGGATAAAAGGCCCTCTGAAACCGGGACAAAAGGCATGTTTTTTACTAGTGTATTACGGCGCAATTGCACAAGTGGGGCAAAATGAACATATCCGGGCGCACGTTAAGCAACTAATTTAAAAGATTTATGATTAAATTATGCATTATGAATAAATGTTATGTTTGAATTATGTAATTTATGTATTAATTATTTGTATTTCTATACTATATTGATCTCTATGTGTCCCATGATCGATGTGCATGTATTTACATTTAAATATTAGAAAGTAAAAAATTGTGATTAAAAACATCATCATTTGAGAGTCGAGCCGACGCTATTCACGAAAGCATCCATGCGCGTAAGCGGAAGTTTAGGGGGGGTGTGACGCCCCCAAAATCGAGTCATGTACAGTAATCATACACGCAAGGTACATGATCGAGATCAGGCGCTCATGGTGAGATATCACAACACAACTCTACAAATAAAATAATACAAACTGTTCAATACAATCCAGGGGCCATGAGGGCTCGAATACAACAGCTCGAGAGCACAAAGTTAGCGGAAGCAATAGTATCTGAGTACAGACACAAAAATACAAGGTTGCCTTAAGAAGGCTAGCACAAAATCAACACGATCAAAAGGCGAGGCCTCCTGCCTGGGAACTGTTGGATATGTGCCCTAGAGACAAATTAATAAAGATATTTGTCACATATCCGTTTTGTTCATCATACATTTTATACTGTGCTATAACTGTATTACTTGGAAATACTAATACAGGTGTAGTATAAAACATGGTCCGTAGTTTAACTCGGGTAAACTATCTCATTGGGCAATTGATTGATCAAGCTTTCCTGATCATGGCGACACTTAAGTCCATTGACAATGAGGTCATATCGTTAAGGGGAATGATATGATGGACGTACACCCACCTAAAGTATTGCAATGTGATCGAGTCACATAGTTCAGCGTTGCTATGACTTTGTAACGTATGGCTTAGTCCTTAGACCGTAATGATCATACGTAATTGTCATCTATGAGGAGACTTTGATTTGTATCCCACCGCCTGACTGAAATATGCTGGCTATAACGGTGCACTTTGGGTATTCCGAAATAGATGGTTGATGAGTATGTTAATAGATCAGAGCGGGATTTGTCAGTCCTTGTGACAGGACAGGTACTCTGGGCCCACTCGGTGATATTGCATCAACACCTTGCAAGGACGTGACTAGGTCACAAGAGATGCAATGATCATGGAAGAGAGAAATTGTTTGTTGTGAGGATGCAATGAGTATGTAGGATATCGACGATCAAACCTCGGACAAACAAAGTACCGCAGCACAAAGCGATTACGTCGTATCGTTAACGGTTTCCAAAAGCGACCGAAGTTCATTCGATGGAAGCGCAGGGGCTGTCAAGGATTGTAACCAGGTCCAACTGACTATTCATTGGACAATGAGAAGAGTCTCGACCATGTCTGCTATTTCCCGGACCGTTAGGGTGTTACACTTAAGGGCAATCGATGCATAGGATAGTTACGGGATCAATCGGTGAAATAGGAGGAATCACCGGAATAGTTCCGGAGGAGGACGGGATGGTTTCCGGACATTTTGAATAGTTCAAAATAAAGTTTAATTGTTTTAATAATGTTTTATTATTTAATTATCTCAATTAAATATTTAAAACATATTAAATAAATTAAAAAATGGGAAAAAGGATAAATGGGCCCATGGGGCCCATTAAGGGAGGAGGGGGTCTCCCCCCTTGGGCTTGGCGCCAAGAGTGGGGCCCACCACCCCCCTTGGCCGGCGCACTCCCCCCCCCCATTGGGATTTTAGTCCCACATGGGGGAGGGGAGGAGGATGGCACCCCCCCCCCTTGGCCTATATAAGGAGGGGTAGACCCCCCCTTTTTCAAACACACCAATATCTCCTTCTTCCTCCTTCTCCTTCTCGGAAGTGGACTCCCCTTATTTGGAGTCTGCACCTGGATTGGAGTTCTCCACCATAAGGCAGGCCGTCGTTCTGCTAGAGTCGGGATCCGTAGTCGTCTTTCTTCCGCTGCTCGCCTGGTTCGGGGTCCCGGAGGAACATCGATTGTACCGTACGTGTATAATCTCTTCGAGGCACTACACCTGTGGTGCTACTTCGTCGCTGGAGGTTTACCGGGAGTCATCCTCGCCGGTGGTGCTCTTCTACACGACAGGGAGGTCGTAGTTCCCAGTCTACGCCAGCTACGTTCGCAAGAACGTTTCCCTCTTTTGGTCTTCAAAGGTATGAACACCGATTCCCTCCGTTACTTTACATCGCCATAGCATAGATCTTGGTTTCGGGTACCGTAGGTATGAACAATTTGTGTTTTCTGCCCCGTATCCCAACAGTGGTATCAGAGCTAGCTATGCGTAGATGTATTGTACGGGTAGAACACATCTAGGATGTGGGCATCGAATCTTCATCCGTTACCCTCCCACGTGTACTCATTTAGCGTTGCGGCATTGTTTGATGAAGCGGCCCTCGACCGACCTTACGCGTTTACGCGAGACTGGTTCCACGCTTGACATATGGCTTGTACCATATAAAGTGGCTGGGCGGGTGTCTGTCTCTCTGCATTAGCGATGCGAAGATGTTTGCAACGGAGGGCCCCGACAGGGGTGTAATAGAGACGGATGGGAGACGGTGTTGTGGCATGTTTTTCGCAGGATAGAAACGGTTCTCTCTCTCGAAACCCCTAGCAGCCACGTAAAACTTGCACAAGCTAAAGTAGAAAGGCGTTTAACTTTGCTTTGCATGAAGGGGGATCATAGGTTGTATGATTTACAGTTTTACTTCCTGCTTTATGCTAGTATGCTAGATATATCGACGGTAGCACGAAACAGGACCATCTCTCACAATACCAACATTGTGTTCTCCCTTGGTGGGCACCGCCTGGAAGGTTCTCCCATATGGCTTGATGCTCCGTACATACCGGAGTTGTCCTACATATTCAACGGAGTTCGCATGAGGTTAGGTTCGGCAAGCCTGGCATATGCAGATATGGCCTTGCTGAACAGCTAACATCAAGGTTCGATTGGCAGGCTTGACGTATGTAGATGCGGGCCTGGAACACAGGAGACCGAAAGGTCGAGCATGAGTCACATGCCTGATGTGATTGGCTTAGAGGCCTACCTGGTTCGCATACTGATGGCCGTGACGATCGGGGGTGGTATGGGGGCTGGGATTGTGTAATCACTTAGTTAAATTGAGAGGTGTTTATCTAAGTGGGAGCTTTCTAGATTTTTGAGATTAAATTGAAAATCCACATTATGAGCAAAAGTCTAAATATGTATCCTTGTGAATCAACCTTATAGATGGCAACACCTCGCCCCTCGTTCAACTTAGGATCATTCCTAGAGAAAGATAAGCTAAAAACAGATGAGACAAACTTCACCAACTGGTTCCGCACCCTGAGGATTCTCGTCGTTCCCCTCAAGATGGCATACGTACTAGAGGGCGCGTTAGGTGACACACCAGCAGATGATGCCAGTCAGGACGAGAAGAATGTATATCTCTCCAGGACTGATGATTACAACCTTGTCCAGAGTGGCATGCTCTACTCAATGGAGGCTGAGCTGCAGAAACGCTTTGAGAGGATGGGTGCATATGAGATTATCACCGACCTCAAGGCGGTCTTCGCACCTCAAGCCAGGGCTGAACGGTACGAGGCTTCTGAAGCCTTCTTCTCAGCAAAGATGGACGAGCACGGCAGCGTGAGTGAGCACGTAGTCAAAATGTCTGGCTACGTTCAACGCTTGAATGCTCTGGAATGCCAGATTCCAGATGAACTTGCTGTTGATAGGGTGTTGCAGTCGCTTCCCCCTTGCTACAAAGGCTTTGTGCTGAACTACAACATGCAGGGGATGACCAAAACCCCTTCTGAGTTGTTCGCCATGATGAAGAGCGCCGAGGTTGAGATCAAGAAGGAGCACTCCGTCTTCATGGTCAACAAGACCACTGACTTCAAGAAGCCAAGCAGGCGGGAGAAGGCCAAGAGAGGTGGCCCCAAGAGGGATGGCAAGTCAGTTGCCGCTCCTCCCAAGGAACCCAAGCCTAAACCCGGAGTGGAGTGCTTCTACTGCAAGGGTGAAGGTCACTGGAAACGCAACTGCCCTAAGTACCTAAAGGACAAGAAGGGTGGCAAGGCCTATACATATTGTTGATCTTCTCTTCACAAGCGCCGGGAACACATCCTGGATACTTGATACAGGATCTGTCTCTCATATTTCTAATTCCATTCAGGGACTAAGGAATAGGAGACGCTTTCTCAAGGATGAAGTGACGATGCGCATGCGGAATGGATGTCAAATTGAAGTCTTGGCGGTCGGCACGAAGCATCTTAGTCTCCCTTCGGGATTGGTTTTAGATCTGAATAATTGCTACTATGTACCCGCGTTGAGTGTGAACATCGTTAGTGACTCTTTCTTGAAGCGAGACCGCTATTATTTTAAGTCTGATACAATTGGTTGTTCGATTTATAAGGATGAAATGTTTTATGTTGACGCACCGGAGTTGCATGGTTTATTCGTACTTGATCTCGATGGTGACGTGTGTCACATTAACAATATTGAGGCCAGAAGATTGAAGAATGATGAAGATCACATGAAGATGTGGCATTGCCGACTTGGTCATATTGGTATAAAGCGCATGGAGAAGCTCCATAAGGATGGATTCTTGAGTCATTGGATTTTTGATCCCTTGATACATGTGAACCATGCCTCATGGGCAAAATGACAAGGACTCCATTCAATGGGATAATGGAGCGTGCGGATGACTTATTGGGGATCATACACACGGATGTATGTGGACCCATGAACGTCCCCACTATCAATGGTCTTCGTTACTTCGTGACCTTTACTGATGAATTGAGTAGATATGTGTATATTTACTTGATGAAGCACAAGTCTGAAACCTTTGAAAAGTTCAAGGAATTTCAGAATGAGGTCGAAAATCAACTCGGAAAGAAAATCAAGCACCTTCGATCGGATCGAGGTGGCAAGTATTTGAGTCACGAGTTTGGCAATCATCTGAAGTCTTGTGGCATAGTACCACAGCTTACGCCGGCAGGCACACCTCAGAGAAACGGTGTGGCTGAGCGACGTAATCGAACCCTATTGGACAGCGTACGATCGATGATGTCTCATACTGATTTGCCTATGTCATTCTGGGGGTATGCATTAGAAACTGCCGCTCATATTCTTAATAGGGCACCATCCAAATCCGTAAAGACAACACCATATGAAGAATGCCATGGCACGAAACCTAAGTTGTCTCACCTGAAGATTTGGGGTTGTGAGGCTTATGTTAGGAAACTACAGCCTGACAAACTTGAATCCAAGGCGGATAAGTTCATCTTTGTGGGCTATCCCAAGGAAACTTGTGGATACACCTTCGACAACAAGTCTGACAGCAAAACGTTTGTTGCCAAGACGGGACACTTTCTTGAGAAGGAGTTTCTCGCGAAAGAGTTGAGTGGGAGGAAAATAGACCTCGATGAAGTGACTGACCAATCACTCCAATTGGAAGAAACGGCTACGGAAATTGTTCTGGAACCAACTTCCACAGTGGGAGCTGAAGAGAATGGCCAGAACGACATTCATAACGATCATGACATTGATGATGATCATGATAAGAATGAAGAGGAACCTTTTATGCCCCGTAGTTCATCAAGAGTCCGTCAACCTACTGAGTTTTACGGACAGCTTGTGAATGCAATCTCGGCTGATGAGTCGGATGAACCTACAAGTTACAAAGAAGCAATGGAGGGACCCGAGTCCAAGAAATGGCTTGAAGCCATGAAATCCGAAATAGACTCCATGTACACCAACAAAGTATGGACTTTGGTGGATATTCCCGAGGACCGCAAGGCCGTCGAGAATAAATGGATTTTCAAGAAAAATAATGACGCGGACGGAAACGTATCTGTCTACAAAGCTCGACTTGTCGCGAAGGGGTTCCGACAAATTCAAGGAGTTGACTACGAGGAGACGTTCTCTCCTGTAGCGATGATAAAGTCTATTCGGATCCTACTAGCAATAGCTGCATATCATGATTACGAGATATGGCAGATGGATGTGAAAACTGCATTCCTAAATGGCAACATTGAGGAAGAGTTGTATATGATGCAACCAGAGGGGTTTGTCGATCCAAGGAACGCTGGTAAGGTGTGCAAGCTTCAACGGTCCATCTATGGGTTGAAGCAAGCATCTCGGAGCTGGAATCTTCGATTTGATGAGGTCATTATAGCTTTTGGATTTGTCCAAAACATCGAAGAGTTCTGCGTCTATATGAAACTGAGTGGGAGCTCTGTAGCATTCCTTGTTTTATATGTAGATGACATATTACTAATAGGGAACGATAAGAAATTCTTAGAGTAAGTGAAGGAATATCTGAATGGACAATTTTCCATGAAGGACCTAGGTGAAGCTGCGTACATATTGGGGATTAAGATCTATAGAGATAGACCTAATCGACGGTTGGCCTTGAGTCAGAGCACTTATATTGACAAGATATTGAAAAGGTTCAGTATGGGTAACTCCAAGAGAGGCCTCTTGCCAGTTATAAAAGGTGTCAAATTAAGCATGACTCAATGCCCAACCACAGCAAAAGAGAAGGAGGAGATGTCCTCAAAGCCCTATGCCTCAGCCATAGGTTCTCTCATGTATGCTATGTTATGTACCAGACCGGATTTAGCGCTGGCCATTAGTATGACTAATCGCTACCAGAGTAACCCGGGAATGGCTCACTGGACAGCAGTAAAGAACATCCTTAAGTACTTGAGAAGAACCAAGGATCTCTTTCTCGTTTATGGAGGAGTTGATGAGGAGCTCACCGTAAAGGGTTACGTTGACGCAAGTCTCGGCTCTAATCTAGATGACTCGAAATCCCAGACGGGATATGTTTTCATGTTGAACGGTGGCGCAATTAGCTGGAGGAGCGGCAAACAGTCAGTCGTCGCCCAATTTACAATGGAGTCGGAGTATATTTCCGCTTGCGAAGCGTCAAACGTGGCGCTATGGCTGAAGAAGTTCGTGATCGATCTTGGCGTCTTTCCCAGCTGCACTAACCCCGTGGGAATCTTCTGCGACAACACGGGTGCCATTGCTAACGCGAAGGAGCCAAGAACTCACTCTACAGCCAAGCACATCCTCCGAAAGTTCCATGTGACGCGAGACTACGTCAGGGATGTTCACACTAGGATTCACAAGATACATACGGATCTGAACGCAGCAGACCCGATGACTAAACCTCTTCCACAGGGCAAGTTTGAAGAACACCGAGAGACCATTGGTTTTAGATACATACCTGATGTAAACTAGTGTAATTTGTACTCTAGTGCAAGTGGGAGACTGTTGGATATGTGCCCTAGAGACAAATTAATAAAGATATTTGTCACATATCCGTTTTGTTCATAATACATTTTATACTGTGCTATAACTGTATTACTTGGAAATACTAATACAGGTGTAGTATAAAACATGGTCCGTAGTTTAACTCGGGTAAACTATCTCATTGGGCAATTGATTGATCAATCTTTCCTGATCATGGCGACACTTAAGTCCATTGACAATGAGGTCATGTCGTTAAGGGGAATTCTGTGATGGACGTACACCCACCTAAAGTATTTCAATGTGATCGAGTCACATAGTTCAGCGTTGCTATGACTTTGTAACGTATGGCTTAGTCCTTAGACCGTAATGATCATACGTAATTGTCATCTATGAGGAGACTTTGATTTGTATCCCACCACCTGACTGAAATATGCTGGCTATAATGGTGCACTTTGGGTATTCCGAAATAGATGGTTGATGAGTATGTTAATAGATCAGAGCGGGATTTGTCAGTCCTTGTGACAGGACAGGTACTCTGGGCCCACTCGGTGATATTGCATCAACACCTTGCAAGGACGTGACTAGGTCACAAGAGATGCAATGATCATGGAAGAGAGAAATTGTTTGTTGTGAACGAGATGTGAACACGGTATGCAGGATACCGACGATCAAACCTCGGACAAACAAAGTACCGCAACACAAAGGGATTACGTCGTATCGTTAACGGTTTCCAAAAGCGATCGAAGGTCATTCGATGGAAGCGCATGGGTTGTCAAGGATTGTAACCAGGTCCAACGGACTAGTCATTGGTCAATGAGAAGAGTCTCGACCATGTCTGCTGTTTCCCGGACCGTTAGGGTGTTACACTTAAGGGCAATCGATGCATAGGACAGTTACGGGATCAATCGGTGAAATAGGAGAAATAACCGGAATAGTTCTGGAGGAGGACGGAATGGTTTCCGGACATTTTGAATAGTTCAAAATAAAGTTTAATTGTTTTAATAATGTTTTATTATTTAATTATCTCAATTAAATATTTAAAACATATTAAATAAATTAAAAAAATGGGAAAAGGCTAAATGGGCCCATGGGGCCCATTAAGGGAGGAGGGGGTCTCCCCCCTTGGGCTTGGCGCCAAGGGTGGGGCCCACCACCCCCCTTGGCCGGCGCACTCCCCCCCCCCCTTGGGAGTTTTGTCCCACATGGGGGAGGGGAGGAGGATGGCACCCCCCCTTGGCCTATATAAGGAGGGGTAGACCCCCCCTTTTTCCAACACACCAATATCTCCTTCTTCCTCCTTCTCCTTCCGGAAGTGGACTCCCCTTGTTTGGAGTCTGCACCTGGATTGGAGTTCTCCACCATAAGGCAGGTCGTCGTTCTGCTGGAGTCGGGATCCGTAGCCGTCTTTCTTCCGCTGCTCTCCTGGTTCGGGGCCCAGGAGGAACATCGATTGTACCGTACGTGTATAATCTCTTCGAGGCACTACACCTGTGGTGCTACTTCATCGCTGGAGGTTTACCGGGAGTCATCCTCTCCGGTGGTGGTCTTCTACACAACAGGGAGGTCGTAGTTCCGAGTCTACGCCAGACACGTTCACAAGAACGTTTCCCTCTTTCGGTCTTCAAAGGTATGAACACCGATTCCCTCCGTTAGTTTACATCGCCATAGCAGAGATCTTGGTTTCGGGTACCGTAGGTATGAAAAATTTGTGTTTTCTGCCCCGTATCCCAACAGGAACCTCCAAACTAATCCTGGTCGATGGGGACTCGACGTCGTAGAAGGCATCGGGGATCTCCTGCTTCTGGGCTGCAACGTCGACTGCAGCGGCCGACCAGGCAAAACAAAAAGGGGGAAATAAAGCAAGGGTGAGTATCTAGAATACTCGCGAGTCTTACGTCCGTTACTAAGCATTTTTGCATTTGTATCAAATGGAAAGGGGAGGCTATATCTGGTGGACTGAAAGTCAGAAATCAGAATAAGGATGAGAAGCTAGGCCTATCGAAGACTAGCATCTTCAGTCGGTTCTTGAAGCATGAGAAGAGAATTAGCCAACAATTAAATAGCATGAATGTAATAACAATGCAGCAGAAGTTGCTGCAGAATTGTATAATAGTAAGTTGTAATAATTAATATTTATAACTGCCTCTGAGTTCCCTTCCTCGACTTCCCTGCGAGGAAAAGAAAACGGGACCAACAGTTTGATAGTAATAGTTTGTAGTAGTAGGCTCTGGCTTCAGCATAAAGCGTCCTGTTACCATGGACACGGCTATTCGAATAGATCAAACTCCCTGCAGGGGCTGCAATACTGTTACCCTGCACGCTCAGATCTCCAGGGTGGCATACACCTTGTCAGGGAATGCCCCACCGAGGCTATCCGACACGCCGAGGCCCATCCTACGGCTCATCAGAGAGGTTCCCGCTGGTCTACAGTCCTAAGCGCAAGAGCTTCATGGGGAATCACCTCTCACACTCCAGGTCATTGTGTACCAAGTGGATCCAGTGCCGCAGCACGACCCGACCCAACCACAATGCTGAAACTGGACGTCTTTTAGAGCTATTGAACGAGACCACAACGCAGAGGGACCACACTGTAATCCCACGTGGAGGTAGTGCGTGTAGGGAACGTCGACCCACTCAAGTCGTCCACATGAACCGTTAGTCGTTTTATTATTATCTGTCGGGACAACCGTTATCTTTGCCCCTTATCTAGGTGAGTCGCGGACAACGAAATCAGTCAGGACCACCAGTAACGTCGGTGCTTGCCCTGACGTACCACCAACTCGTGCGGTTACCAACAAGGTGAACCGTCTCCTTACCTTGTCTTGCGTTTGCTCTTTTAAGAGCTCGACTTTCGTACAACAGGATATCTCACGGCCAACGAGCAAGGACCAGGCCCACGATGGTATCCGCATGTCCTGTCGTCCTGATAAAATGGTCACCCGACTCCTTACCGTTAAGGACACTAGTTGATTCGAGTGCCTACCATCAAGTGAAACTAGAAGAAATCACCCTCGATGGTACACTTGAAGAGGTTTGACAAAGACATCAGCGGAATGAACTAAAGAGGTAAACCTCGTATCATCCCGGTGATGCTACGCTACCGAGATGACGAGAGTGAAATACGAGTCCATTCCACTCATAAGTCAAACTCGAAGCGACTCGGCAGAGTCTGGCCGTTGTAGGTTCCCTAGGGCGTCTGCATTGATCCGTACCTGTTGCAGTTATAATATTTTGTAATCCGCATTCACTCACCAGAGTGATCCCGGCCCGCTATTCTAATCCTAGCTAACAATGCGCAGGGTTCACTACTGAATATTATATATATTTATAGGCAGCATAGGATAAGGAAGGTACATCAAGGGGCGACAATGACAGGCTATGCAATTGAATAGGTAAGCAACGTAGCAGCAGCAGTAACAAGGCCTAGTGCAAGAAAAGTATGGTAAGATTGGCGATGTCTGGGGAAGGAAAATGGCGCTGCTTGCCTGGAAGCTCGACGGTAGAGGTACGGTCGTCGTCGACGTAGTCGATCACAGGGGCATCAGCAGCGGACGTCGAGACTACCGGACAATAAGAGAGGGGGAAGAAACAATAAATACACGGAAATAATAGCAATATAAATGCAAGACATGGCAATACGTTGTACACGATGTTCTAACGCAGTGTTAAGTAATTTAGTCGGAACGGAAATTTATCCGGGGTTGACTCATCAGTACCGGTTGATTACCGAACAGATGATCCGGAGGGGGAAGGGTCCATGTCTGCAGTGTTAGAGATATCTGACATACATGTGGATAGTGTATACGTGGTCGTTGATCCATTCCGAACAACTTTCATGTTCAGAACAATTTCATCCGGAAAATTTTACCGGCTCCGTCATCTGACAGACAGATGAACCGGAGGAGAAATATTCCACGTTCAGTATGTTAGAGGGGTGCGGTGGATATACTGGTAGCGTATTCATATTCATTATATTTTTCTGAGCAAGTTTCATGTACAAAGTATTTTCATCGGAGTTACCGTTTAAAAGATATTGAAATTATAATATTTAAATGATTTTGGAATTTCCTGCAATTACTTTTAATAATAAATTCAGCATTATCCACAATAGTCAACTCTGACAGGTGGGACCCACATGTCATATTCTGGCATTTAAATAAATCCTTATATTAATTTAATAGCAAGTGGGGCCAACTTGTCATTGTCTCATTTCGGTTCCACCGAAATTTTACTAAGTCTGGAATTTTGCGGTGTTAAGCATCCATTAGCACATTCGAAAGGCTACGGTTTAGGGTTCAACTCCTCCGATGAATTTGTGTCCTATAACAATCTTCATCAGTTGTCAGTCATCTCGAATCTGGTACGGATGGAATTTTGGTTAGCGTTCATCTACTCAATTACTACCTAGCCAGAAAAGTGCTGCCCGACGTTAATTCTCAAAATTGTTAAAAGATGCAAAGTTCAACCGATGATTGCTGTTGAGCCGTAGCTCAGATGGAGATGCATCCAACACGTGTTTTGCGCTATAATATGTATACAATCATGTCGTGCCATCAGATGGCATGACAGATGCATGTAGCACGTTCATCCACAACGCCAAAGTAGCTATCGGGTTAACCCGGTTTGCCGTTTAACGTAAATCTTCATTTTGTGAATTTTGTAGGAATTAATATACGCATTATTTTTAGATGGTCCAATGGCATAAATCGAAGTTGGTTAAGTGTGCTATCAGTGCACAGCATTTTTATCCACATACAAATTTTTTTGGTTCTTGTTTTGCTGGTGTTTTGTTGTAGAAAAAAGAGTGTTCAGCAGCAGCAGTAGTGACAGCAACAACTTTAACAGAGTTCAGTAGCAGCCAACGGCACAGGGCACGGGGTGGCCCCTAGGTCGCGGCCAGGGGCGGCCGACCACGGCCAGGGCTTGTGTTGGGCGCGGTCTCCAGCCATGGTGACCATGACGAGCATGGGGATGGCGGGCCACGAATACTGGTCTATGGTGGCATGAGGGGAGACAGAGGGGAGCTCACTGTGGGTCAGAGGGGAGCTCAGGGGAGCTAGGACGGCGGCCGGAGCCGTGGATGCGGCGACGCGTCACGGTGGCCGGGACACCAGGGGCGGAAGAGGTCGGCGAGCGTTGGGCGCAAGGGAGCGGTGTGGCCTCGCAGGGCAGCAAGCGCGGCGTCGGGGAAGACTGCTGGGAGGCGCTAGAGACCACGCTGGCAGCCATGGCGGCGCCGCGCATCGGGGCCATGACGGCTAGGGTTAGCCAGGGCGACGCCAAGAGGAGGCGAGCGGCGGGTCGGTGGGGTGGAGGAGGAGCGCCACCACGAGGTCGTGCGGTAGGGAGCAGCGCGGCGGCCCGCGAAGCCGGCGGCCGCGGTGTCCATATGGAGGGCGGTCGGGAGCGAGAGGATGGGATCGGGGAGGGAGGAGTTGAGATCGGGGGGAGAGAGGTGGCTGGCTGGGGGTCGGCTCGGGCCTATTATCCAGGTCAACAGGGGCAGAGGGGGGTTGGGTTGGGCCTGACGTCCTGGGCGTAGAATAGTCACTTCCTTTTATTTGCTTTTTGTTTTCTTTTCTTTCTGTTTTATTTAGTTTAGCAAGCAATTGATTTTTGTTCAATGCGAAACTTGTTCCATTATTTGTGTTACACCTAAAAGCAGCACCAAAAAAGTTAGGGCTCAAAATAAAATCATTTAGGATTTCATTTAAATATGCAACGATTAAAAGGGGTTGTTTGACCACTGTTATGACTTCTTTAATTTAGTAAAACACTTTAATAAATTCCCATTTCACTTTTAATATGACCTACTGATTATTTGGCATTTAATAAAATTGGTTGCATAATTTTTGGCTAAAGTTTTATTTCCACCTAGATTTGGAATTTTTATTCGTGCTGAATATGACTGACTATGATCAAGGGTGATTATTATTAGAATAATCTTGATGACTTGGCAATTAACAAGTTGATCACTATTGCTTGACACCAAGGGCGTTACAAATCTCCCCCACTACAAAGAATTCTCGTCCCGAGAATTAAAAGGTAGTGTAAGGGGTAAAGCTTTGGTTTCGTATTTTAACGAATCTCCTGGTGCTTGTTGTCCTTCTCGAAGAAGCCAATCCTTCTCATTGATGTATTCCTTTTTTCTGCATCAGTGCATCTCTACGAGTTGTCATTCTTCACCCAGGGTCTTCATCGTACTTACGAATAGGCTCGAGGAAAACTTGAGGGAGGTCGGATCGGTACAAAGTTAATCAACCGAGGACGTCCGAGGGAATGGGGTACAAAGTATCTTCCGAGTTTATACTCAAGAAATACATCGAGAGAAACAAAAGAATGTATGATAAATCTCAAGCGGATGCAGTTGACGTCGACGACGGATGATGAAGAGGGGCCCCGAGCATCAGGCATAAGCACTGTGTCTCGTATCGGACTGAATATCACAAGGTATGTGACTGGTGAATTTCATACGAGGCCAAGCGCGAGGAATAACTTTGAGAACAAAAAGGTACAAGAGAGTCAGGTTTCGATCATGTGGAACTATGGCTGGGGTGGTGACATTTTATCCGGTCACGGCGCAAGGTTTGTTAGCGAATAGCTTGTCAACGATATCGACGACCGCGTCAGTACCAAGGGCAAGGGACGAAGAGAACCATTTTTCTGCTCGCTAAGACGAGGCGTTCCAATTTGCAAGGTTCTCGTCCATAGGTGGTCATTTAAAGGTTTCCAATGATAGTAACTGATTGTACGGATAGAGTAGTACACCGAAGTGTTTACATAAGCAGGGAATTACCATTGCTCAGATAAGTTATATCACAAGAAAGGTTAAACAGACCAATGGAAGGGAAAATATGATGATACACAAGCATCAGGTGTATGTCCTTCCCAAGGGAAAGCAGAGCACGATATACACGACCAAGTTGTATTATCAGAGAGTCAAGGGAGGTTGTCGATGATAACACAAATCATCGAGGGCAAGGTTGGTATTTTACACGATGAATCCAATCGACACATGGAAGAAACCAAGTAAGATTAGTCGGATAATAATCCATCAAAGGTCGGATGGTTCGCAAAGAATCTGATGTGAGTATCGTCACTCAACCAGAAGGAGAAAGAATGCAAAGGCATTGGGTGATAGAAGCATCGGAATAATTTGATGCTTAAGTATAAGGAAATTATGACTTTCAGATCGGGAGGTGGATGTCATGAATCATACGGACTTATCGGTGGAAGGGGATTGCAAAGGCGATGAACACATCGGTTCTCAGGAATTTATCGGAGAGTATATTCGGAATCTTCAGGTGAAGCAAGCGATCATCTTGGGTGAAGATCTCTCCGGAAGGACAGAGGTGCAAGAACCTAAAGTCAGAGTTAGTAAAACTTACTAGCAAGGATAAGAGAGCAGAGTCCCAGAGCATAGGTACGGAGAAAAAGGATCCTAATACCATCCATTTTGCGACGTGGGCCGATAAGCCACACGACACTGTTAGTAAAGTAGTTTTGCAAAGACTAGACTCGACTTCGACCAAGGATTTGGAAGGGGTATCCTACAGGCAGTCGGCTCTGATACCAACTTGTGACGCCCCCAAAATCGAGTCATGTATAGTAATCATACACGCAAGGTACACGATCGAGATCAGGGACTCACGGTGAGATATCACAACACAACTCTACAAATAATATAATACAAGTTGTTTAATACAAGCCAGGGGCCACGAGGGCTCGAATACAACAGCTCGAGAGCACAAAGTTAGCGGAAGCAATAGTATCTGCGTACAGACACGAAAATACAAGGTTGCCTTAAGAAGGCTAGCACAAAATCATCACGATCGAAAAGGCGAGGCCTCCTGCCTGGGAACCTCCAAACTACTCCTGGTTGATGGGGACTCGGCGTCGTAGAAGGCATCGGGGATCTCCTGCTTCTGGGCTCCAACTTCGACTGCAGTGGCCGATCAGGAAAAACAAAAAGGGGGAAATAAAGCAAGGGTGTATCTAGCATACTCGCGAGTCTTACGTCTGCTACTAAGCATTTATGCATTTGTATCAAATGGAAAGGGGAGGATGTATATGGTGGACTGAAAGTCAGAAATCAGAATAAGGATGAGAAGCTAGGCCTATCGAAGACTAGCATCTTCAGTCGGTTCTTGAAGCATGAGAAGAGAATTAGCCAACAGTTCAATAGCATGAATGTAATAACAATGCAGCAGAAGTTGCTGCAGCATTGTATAATAGTAAGTTGTAATAATTAATATTTATAAATGCCTCCGAGTTCCCTTCCTCGACTTCCCTGCGAGGAAAATAAAACGGAACCAACAGTTTGATAGTAATAGTTTGTAGTAGTAGGCTCTGGCTTCAGCATAAAGCGTCCTGTTACCATGGACACGGCTATTCGAATAGATCAAACTCCCCGCAGGGGCTGCACTACTGTTACCCTGCACGCTCGGATCTCCAGGGTGGCGTACACCTTCTCAGGGAATGCCCCACCGAGGCTATCCGACACGCCGAGGCCCATCCTACGGCTCATCAGAGAGGTCCCCGCCGGTCTACAGTCCTAAGCGCAAGAGTTTCATGGGCCATCACCTCTCGCACTCCGGGTCGTTGTGCGCCAAGTGGATCCTGTGCCGCAGCACGATCCGACCCAACCACAATGCTGAAACTGGACGTCTTTCAGAGCTTTCGGATGAGACCACAACACAGAGGGCCCACACCGTAATCCCACGTGGAGGTAGTGCGTATAGGGCACGTCGACCCACTCAAGTCATCCACCTGAACCGTTAGTCGTTTTATTATTATCTGTCGGGACAACCGTTATCGTTGCCCCTTATCTAGGTGAGTCGCCGACAACGAAAGCAGCCAGGACCACCAGTAACGTCGGTGCCTGCCCTGACGTCCCACCAACTCGTGCGGTTACCAACAAGGTGAACCGTCTCCTTACCTTGTCTCGCGTTTTCTCTTTGAAGAGCTCGACTTTCGTACAACAGGATATCTCACGGCCAACGAGAAAGGACCAGGCCCACGATGGTATTCGCCTATCCTGCCGTCCCGATAAAATCCCTGCACGGGCACCGGTGGGTCACCCGACTCCTTACCTTTAAGGACACCAGTTGATTTGAGTGCCTACCATCAAGTGAAAACAGGAGGAATCGCCCTCGATGGTACACTTGAAGAGGTTCGACAGAGACATCAGCAGAATGAACTAAAGAGGTAAACCTCGTATCATCCCGGTGATGCTACGCTACCGAGCCGACGAGAGTGAAATAAGAGTCTATTCCACTCGTAAGTCAAACTCAAAGTGACTCGACGGAGTCTCGCCGTTGTAGGTTCCCTAGGGCATCTGTATTGATCCGTACCTGTTGCAGTTATAATATTTTGTAATCCGCGTTCACTCACCAGAGTGATCACGACCCGCTATTCTAAACCTAGCTAACAATGCGCAGGGTTCATTGCTGAATATTATATATATTTATAGGCAGCATAGGATAAGGAAGGTACATCAAGGGGCGACAATGACAGGTTATGCAATTGAATAGGTAAGCAACGTAGTAGCAGCAGTAACAATGCCTAGTGCAAGAAAAGTACGGAAAGATAGGAGATATCTAGGGAAGGAAAATGGCTCTGCTTGCCTGGAAGCTCGACAGTAGAGGTACGGTCGTCGTCGACGTAGTCGATCACAGGGGCATCAGCAGCGGACGTCGAGACTACCGGACAATAAGAGAGGGGGAAGAAACAATAAATACACGGCAATAATAGAAATACAAATGCAAGACATGACAATACGTTGTACACGATGTTGTAACGCAGTGTTATGTAATTTAGTCGGAGCGGAAATTTATCCGGGGTTGACTCATCAGTATCGGTTGATTACCGGACAGATGATACGGAGGGGGAAGGTTCCATGTCTGTAGTGTTAGAGACATCCAACAGACATGTGGATAGTGTATCCGTGCTCGTTGATCCATTACGAACAACTTTCATATTCAGAACAATATCATCTAGAAAGTTTTACCGGCTCCGGTCATCTGACAGACAGATGAACTGGAGGAGAAATGTTCCACGTTCAGTATGTTAGAGGGGTGCGGTGGGTATACTGCTAGCGTATTCATATTCATTATATTTTTCTGAGCAAGTTTCATGCATAAAGTATTTTCATCGGAGTTACATTTTAAAAGATATTGAATTTATAATATTTAAATGCCTTTGGAATTTACTGCAATTACTTTTAATAATAAATCCAGCATTATCCACAATAGTGGGGTTGACTAGTCAACTCTGACAGGTGGGACCCACATGTCATATTCTGGCATTTAAATAAATCCTTATATTTATTTAATAACAAGTGGGGCCAACTTGTCATTGTCTCATTTGGGTTCCACCGAAATTTTACTAAGTCTGGAATTTTGCGGTGTTAAGCATCCATTAGCACATTTCAAAGGCTACGGTTTAGGGTTCCACTCCTCCGATGAATTTGCGTCCTATAACAATCTTCATCAGTTGTCAGTGATCTCGAATCTGGTACGGATGGCATTTTGGTTAGCGTTCATCTACTCAATTACTACCTGGCCGGAAAAGTGTTGCCCGACGTTAATTCTCAAAATTGTTAAAAGATGCAAAGTTCAACCGATGATTGTCGTTGAGTCGTAGCTCAGATGGAGATGCATCCAACACGTGTTTTGCGCTATAATATGTATACAATCATGCCATGCCATCAGATGGCATGACAGATGCCTGTAGCACGTTCATCCACAACGCCAAAGTGGCCATCGGGTTAACCCGGTTTGCCGTTTAACGTAAATCTTCCTTTTGTGAATTTTCTAGGAATTAATCTACACATTATTTATAGATGGTCCAATGGCATAAATCGAAGCTGGTTAAGTGTGCCATCAGTGCACATCTTTTTTATCCACATACAAATTTGTTTTGTTCTTGTTTTGCTGGTGTTTTGTTGTAGACAAAAGAGTGTTCAGCAGCAACAGTAGTGACAGCAACAACTTCAGCAGAGTTCAGTAGCAGCCAACGGCACAGGGCACGGGGTGGCTCCCAGGTCGCGGACAGGGGCGGCCGACCACGGCCAGGGCTTGTTCTTGGCGCGGGCTCCAGCCATGGTGACCACGACGAGCATGGGGACGGCGGGCCACGACTACTGGTCGATGGTGGCACGAGGGGAGAAAGAGGGGAGCTCACTGTGAGTCAGAGGGGAGCTCAGGGGAGCTAAGGCGGCGGCCGGAGCCATGGATGCGGCGATGCGTCACGGTGGCCGGGACACCAGGGGCGGCAGAGGCCGGCGAGCGTTGGGTGCAAGGGAGCGGCGTGGCCTCGCAGGGCCGCAAGCGCGACGTCGGGGAAGACTGCTGGGAGGCGCCAGAGGCCACGCTGGCAGCCATGGCGGCGCCGTGCATCGGGGCCACGACTGCTAGGGTTAGCCGGGGCGACGCCAAGAGGAGGCGAGCGGCGGGTCGGTGGGGTGGAGGAGGAGCACCACCACGAGGTGGTGCGGCAGGGTGCAGCGCGGCGGCCCGCGAAGCCGGTGGCGGCGGGGATCAGCCGGCGGCCGCGGTGTCCAGATGGAGGGGGTCGGGAACGAGAGGAGGGGATCGGGGAGGGAGGAGTTCAAATCGGGGGGAGAGAGGTGGCTGGCTGGGGGTCGGCTCGGGCCTGTTATCCAGGTCAACAGGGGCAGAGGTGGGTTGGGTTGGGCCTGACGTCCTGGGCGTAGAATAGTCACTTCCTTTTATTTTCTTTTTTTTCTTTTCTTTCTGTTTTATTTAGTTTAGCAAGCAATTGATTTTTGTTCAATGCGAAACTTGTTCCATTATTTGTGTTATACCTAAAAGCAGCACCACAAAAGTTAGGGCTCAAAATAAATTCATTTAGGATTTCATTTAAATATGCAACGATTAAAAGGGGTTGTTTTGACCACTGTTATGAATTCATTAATTTAGTAAAACACTTTAATAAATTCCTATTTTACTTTTAATATGACCTACTGATTATTTGGCATTTAATAAAATTGGTTGCGCAATTTTTGGCTAAAGTTTTATTTCCACCTAGATTTGGAATTTTTATTCGGGCTGAATTTGACTGACTATGATCAAGGGTGATTATTATTAGAATAATCTTGATGACTTGGAAATTAACAAGTTGATCACTGTAGCTTGACACCGAGGGTATTACAGGGGGCACATTATTTATTTACGATCTGTCCTGAATTAGTCCTAGATAGTAATAGGAAAGCCAACCATTTAGTTTCGTCTCCTAGTTTTTTTAATGTCCACAACACTCAAAATAATTATGAAAATAGCACAATTTCATCATAAAAAGCCTCAATAATTCAATATAAATATTAAATTCAAGAAAACCGAATTTTGACAAGTTTTTCAAATTCTCCGGTTCCAATTTCATCGATGCTCGACTTAGAATACACACATGCAGTCCCATACATTGTATCATGTGAGCTTGATCCAATAATCTATGAATGCAAATGATTTACCATCAATTTTTTCTTACATCACGACAGTGTGTTCGAACAATACAACTTGATGATTATTAGTTTCAACATTGAGTGTGCCCGGTTGCCACTTTCTTTCTACTTGTGCAATCGTACCGTAATACCTTATGATGGAGGTTGAGATAACGTACCATCTGTAGGATAGCGACTTCACATTGCGGTCATGAATCATATATAAGTTGTAGGACGCAGCGTGCTTTTGCTCAAGAAACTTAAAATGCATGTTTTGCCAAAGGATGAAGCCCCGTTGCTTCATGCCACAAAGTCTGTATATACGACCAACCACGCATTGTGTAGTAACCCATTCTACATCATCGAGTACGCTGCCATCATGCTCTATAGGAACTATGTGAAGGTAAAAAAATCAATGTTATTTGATCGAACACCTATTAGGCGTGGCATCCTCATGGACGTCATCGACAAAGGGGCGAACAATACCTGCCTACGGATGGATCTGGGGTGAGCGGCGACATTGTCCTAGACGGGAAGGCGTGCTGATGAAGGTTACAGATATCCGATAATACATGGACGATAACTAAATAATACATCGGCCATCGCAAGTTGGATGAGTATGCATAGCAAGAAGATGGTCAGAGGTGCAATGGAAAAAGTGATTCAGAACGAAGATTTAAGTGAATCGCGGGATGTTGAAGTCGAATGTAACGGTAATCAGACTTTCGCCTTTCTTTCGATTTGTGTCAAATTCATTGTTCCAAAATTCGGCCAGTTAATTACTACTCAGCGGGTCAGTGAATATCCGATTAACTGATTTATCGGTCTATTAATTGAATAATTTACCAGTTTATCGCTATTCGACACCCGATCGAGCAGATACTAGTTATCGATATCCTGAACACTGATTAGAATTATAAAAAAATGAACAAATAAACCATACAAAATCACATTAAAAGATAAAACATATCTAAACAACATGATCCAAACATCCGCAAGCAATTTAAAGATCAGTGTCGAAGATGCCTAAACACTGACGCGCATTGCGGCTCGTGCACATCCTATTGGCAGACAGATTCAACATGTACGCATGTGTGTGTGGCGTGTTGGTTTATAACTTTATATACGTCTGTGTTTTCGTTGCCAGATTTTTTTTCTAACTCCCGCCCTGGCGACACGGGGGTAGTGCCGCCAGTAACCTCCCCCTTCCTCCTACCCGCCTCGCCACGGCTAAAGGGCACCCGCCGGCGAAGCCCGAGCTGGCCCCGAGGAAGGCGACGGCAGGGCACTAGTTGTCTCGCCGCCGGGCCTGCGCCACGCCGGGCCGCCTTAGTGCTCGCCCGCACACGCCTCGATGTGGTCTCCTGCCGCCCGGTCGCGGTCACCCGACGTCTGGCTGCGGATCTGGATCTTTCGGCGTTCCTGGGTCAGATCCAGGGTGGAGCTCATGGACGTTTGTCGTTGATGAGGGTGCTTGGGGTTGGCTGGGTCTTGGTGTTTGGTGTAGAGGCTGCCGGTGAAAGCCGTAGTCCGACGATGGCCAGAGTCGTCGATGGCGGCACATACAAGCGTCGTTTTCTTTGTTGAAAGCGTCGATGTAGCAGTCTTCGTCTCCCATATCGTCATGCTCCTGGGGAAACCCTAGATCCGGTTTACCGGATCAGATGATGGCAGCGCTCTAGCTTCACTTGACGTTGAATTCTCTCTTGAGGGCATCGTTTTGGAGAATGATCCAACCAGAGGGACCTGTGGTTCATGAAGATCGACGAGGGTTCGTCGCTTGGTGATCGTGAGGCTTATAGTGCTCTTCTCGTTGGCGGTGGGCAGCTGGAGAATCCTTCACAAGCGAGGAGCGACAAGCATGCTATGTCTATCAGCCTCGTAGGATCAAAGTGGCTTTATCTCGCTTTCCTTTGGACGTATCGTTCCTCTCCGTTGTTAGCGATGTCGGCAGATATGCGTGTTGCAGCCCATTGATTGGTTAGCCTTCTCGCGTCTTTTATGCATCATGGTGTTTTAGCCTAGAGACGGTAGGTGTGGTTTGCCGTTGTTCAGGTTTTCGTTCGGTTTTTCTTTAATAAGCCGAGCAGTTCGAATCCTTGTACCATTTTCTTTTAATCAATAAAATACGCAGTTTTCCTGCGTTTATTTCAAAATATTACACATGTTCATGGACGTATCCGGTTTCTATATGCCTACAGGTCGCAAATCGGGGTGTACGTAGCGTCCGCATTATCAGCTGCTTCCCAGCCAATATTGCATGTTGTATCGACCGATCTATACAGCATATACAGTTCACCTTTTTGGCTGTATATTCGCTTATTACATTGGGTTTTTCAGACCAAAAAGATAATACATAATCTTTATATTTATCTACAGGCACGTTGTGGCGCAACCGTAAAAACAGCAGGGCGTTGTAGCTTGACCTACATCAAATGTACATTTAATCAAGCTAGCATGAAGCTACTCTACCAAAGAAAACTTTCCTGATATAGTGTGTCCTAATGAAGGGCAAACATAATAGTCAGGCGACAAACGTGAATTTACACACCAAATATCAAGTTTTTCATTTTTTGCGAGGGCCGGGATGTCCAACTGGCTGCATGTAGATGCATGATTGAATGCATGGGCGTCCACGGGCGCGTCACGTTGTCACGCACCCTTGGGAAGATCGGTCCAGAGGCTAAGTTAAGTTAATAATAACACCCTTATCATTAAATTGTAACCCTGTGATTTTGGAATAAAATTTCCCTTTCCCCTGTAAAATAAAATAAAATAATACGTTTTCCGATTCATAATAAGTATCGTTCATTTTATATTAAGCTAGTACAAACTTTACACTCGACAGACGACATTTATTAAGGATATTGTTGGTGGACACGGTGACTTCTATCACGATGACGTGAAGACAACGAAGACTTCACGAAGCAAAGGGCTATACTATATCACATAATTTTATGAACTGCATGTGATGTTTATCCCTTTGATGCACCCTTTTTTGATGCGTGGTAGTCGTATTTTATTAGGATGATCTCTCGCAAAACAATATCAAGTTGATAGTGTTTTTCAACTGTAGCACCGTCTATACTACGTTTCACATCGGAACAGGTCATGTCAAATGGGTGCACACGATGTGACGCATAAAAGGCGGGTGTGTTAAAAAACACACAGCACATTATACTTTGTTGTCTTGATGATTTGGATAAAAGTTTGCTACCATAACATACCCATTGAAAGATGAACAAGAATCACCTTTGGCGTGATTGGCAAGTTGGCCTACCGGTCCAGTCTAAGTCATCAGTGATGTCACATCAATGGCGGACGATTAGGTCGGATCTTGAATCACTCCACCATCAATTACGAGAGATATTGATCTGAGTGAGAATGCACTTAATAATTAAATTGATTGATCACAAGTGCAACTTAATTATGAACAAATTCTTTGTATTTGCATTATCGTTATAGAATAATGGCTCGTGTTACCACATTCCTGATTGATTTTGATTAATTGTATTATCTGGTAAAAACTTTACGATTGGTACCGTATTGTGAGGACTATCCTCAATAGTGTCGAGAAGGACCATATCCTATCGCAAAGTTTTTATGCTCTCCCCCTAATGCTATGGATGATGTGACTTATGTCCATAAATTCAAAAGGCTAGAATTCCACCACAGCTAATATTTTGTCTTCATCACCATGAAACCCGAACTTCAAAACGTTTGGGATAGATATGTTATATTCATGGAACTGAAAAATTATTTTCAGTGATAAGACAATTGATGTAGGATATAAGATATCTAGTACAATGTATTATTGTAAGCATTAGTGAAAGTGTTCATTGTGCTCAAATGAAACTGATAAGTTTGGGAACCAGAACAACACCGATCATATGATGATGAGAATTATGGGAAAGCAAGTTCCAAAGAGTGTTAGTAAGACTTAAACGCCGGAAAGTCCATGGCATGCGCCACCCTTGATCATGTGACGCTGAAGACCCTGGTGCAGAGTCGACTGCTTTGGTATGTGCGCAGCTTCTCTTGGTATCCTTCTGATCGTGACAGGGCGATGTCTCATGCCTCATGCGCTACGTCTTTGTCTTCCTTGAGTGCTTCTTCTGCCTCTTCTTCTTTGTATCCTGTGATGCGCGGGGCGCCAAATCTTAGGTCGTGTGGGAGTAGTGCCTCCGCTCCATACACCATGAAGAAAGGAGTGTATTGGGTTGAGGTATTGGGTGTTGTCCGTAGGCCCCATAGAACAGTTTGTAGCTCTTCAACCTAGTTGCCCGCGTCTTGCTCGAGTGGTGCGAGTAGCCATTTCTTGATGCCGCCGCAGACTAGGCCGTTGGCTTTTTTCGACTTGGCCGCTTGACTGCGGGTGTGCGACTGATGCGTAGTTGATTTTGATGCCTAGTTCTTTGCAGAAGTTCTAGAATTCATCAGCTGTGAAATTTGTGTCGTTTTTGGTTATCATGTTGTGTGGGACTCAAAAGCAAAATATGATGGATTTTTTAAAGTTCACGGTTATGGGAGCAGTCGAGATGGTGATGGGTGCTGCTTCAATCCACTTTGTGAACTTGTCGACTGCCACGAGTAGGTGGGTGCGACCGCCCTTCGAGGATTTCTTGAAAGGTCCTACCATGTCGAGTCCCCAGGTTGCGAAAGCTCAGGCCAACGGTATTGTCTTGAGTTCTGATGCTGGTATGTGAGGCCTGCTGGCAAATTTCTGGCAGGCAACGCAGCGGCCTACGATGTCCTCTGCATTTCTCATGGTGGTTGGCCCATAAAAACCCACCCGAAAAGCTTTGGCCGGCTACCAGAGCACGGCTGCTCGCGTGGTGGCCAAAATTCCTTCGTGATTCTCGAGAAGTAATGCTTTGCCATGTTCTTCTTCGATGCATCTTTGGATCACCTGAGAGATGATGCGCTTATAGAGCTCCCTGTTGATTATGGTGAAGGCTTTGTATCGTCGAGTGATGTGACGTGCTTCTGTGACGTCCTATGGTAGGATGTTGTGTATCAAGTAGTTTAATAAGGGTCTTGTTCACGTTGGTCCTGCAGGTGATGGAGGTTCTTCTTCTTAGACTGTGTCACCGGCTTCTCCTTCGACGCTTTGATCTACTACTGCTACGTGCTCAGGCTCGGTGGCCTGGTTTGTTGTTGTGCTTGTAGGGGTTGTTTCCTTGGTCACGGTTGGCTCGAGTGTCCTTGTTGCTTTGATGGAGCGGTGTTGCATACTCTCGAGGAAGACTTGATGTGCGAGGTGATGATAGTGATTTCTCGCCCTTCGTTGATAAACCCCAAGTGGAAGGTGTGATGTAGCACAGCAGAAAATTTCCCTCAGTAAAGATACCAAGGTTTGTCTCCAGTAGGACTCCGGAGATGATAAGTAGGTGTCAGCAGCGCAACTGATGCGGACCTGCACACAGACACAAATAACTTTGTTCCCAACGAAGTTCAGAGAGGTTGTCAATCTCTCCGATCTTGTTGTTCACAAAAGATCAAACACAAGGGATAATGATAGCAACTGAAAGTAAAAGCAGAAAAGTAAATGAGCGTGGAAACAGTGATGAGGATATGTACCGGGATACGTGATGTTCACTAGTGATGTCTCTCTCCCAAAAGACGATAAAACTACTATGCGAGGTAAACAAATTACAGAAGGGCAATTGACAGGATTATGAACGCACCGCAATGCTAACTATGCTACAAAAGAAAGGAAGAGGCTCAAAAGCATGGGCAGAACGCCAAAATAAGTAGACCGAAATCCAACTGCATCTACTACTAATCATCCACCTTGAGATATCTATCCAGAACAGCTCGCTGGTATTAAGTTTCGAGCCCCACCCAAAGTGTAAACCCAAAGCAACAAACAACTGCATTAAAAAGCACTTTGCGTAAAGTAAACAATCCTTGTAACCGCGGTTACAAGCACCGTTGTTTTCCCCCTTGTGGCAACAGCACATCCCCTAGACTCATGTTTCTGTCACTCAAGCGTGTCATCATGGGGCATGAACCCACAATCGAGCATAACGTTCCCTCTTGGGGTTACTACCTACTACTTGGCCAAAGCAATAAACAGCAACGGAGAACATGCAAGAATTACTTAAGAACAAAAATATAAGAGATAAGAACCAAATATAGTACTCAATCACAATCTTAACATAATCTCATAATCCATCAGATCCCATCAAACTCAGCATAGCAACAGCAGAAAGATTACAAAAGTGCCTCGATCATGTAGGGCAGCTCACGAGGGCTAAACCATGAAGAACAAAGAGGGGAGGAGAACATCACAGAGCTACTGATCACGGACCCATGGTCCAAAGGAAACTACTCACGATACATCCGGGAAGCATCCATGGTGGAGAGGAGACTCCCGGAGGTCGGCCCTCCCTCCGGCAGGATGCCGGGAAGAGGTCTGCTGGTGCTCCCGATCTCGGAAGCGCGGCGGCGGCAGAACAGAGGCGAGATCGCGAAAAAGGGTTCTCTCCTTGAGGGTTTCTCGTCACGGAGAATATATAGGCGAAGGGGGGGCAGCCAGGGGGGCCACCAGGGGTCCAGGCGCCCCCCTGGCGCGGCCAGCCCCTAGGACGCGCCACCAGGGCGCCTGGGCCCCTGGTGGTGGCCCTCTGGCCCCACTCAGGTCCTTACGGAAGGTTCTTCTATGCTGATTTTTTATCTGATTTTTCCCAAATTTTTGGAGCACTTTTTATATGGGGGAAAACTGAAATAGAAAAACAGCAGAAAACAGGAACTGGCACTATGGTGCACTGAGTTAATAAGTTAGTCCAAATATGATCAAAAGTGTATGAAAGTGTATCTAGATCATAGCAATATCACACAAAACATGCATGGAGCAAGCAGAAATTATAGATACGTTTTGGACGTATCAATCCTTGGTAGAGGAAGGTGATCCTTCGGACAGTGTTTGTTGACTGGCCCATACTCGACACACATGCGTAGCACGTCAGTGTCTTTCTTGGGCACCAGCACGGGGTTTGCGACCCATGTGGCCTTCTTCATTTCTCGGATGAATTTTGCATCGAGGAGCTTGTTGACTTCTTCCCCAATGTGATGAGGACATCCCTACTACCAACACATCTCCAGTTCGTCATGAAGCCCAAGTTGATTCAACAAAGAAGAACGATGATGATGAAATCAGAATTGGACCTATTACAAGGGCTCGTGCAAAGTTGATAGCACAACAGGTGAACTCGCTCTTAATAGATTCTGATATGTCATGTACTGAGAACTTTATACTTCCTAAATCTTTGTATGTTTGTATTATCAGGTATCATGATGAAGACGAGGATCTAGAAAGAGGATAAGATAAAAGAAGCTCCAACTTTCGGACGTCCGACACATTCGTACGTCCGACATCGAAGGCCAGGAGCTATGACGCCTCGATGACCTCAAGTTACAGAAGGGTTGCTATTTTCGACGGACATCCGACGGGATTCGGACGTCCGACATGACGGACTTCCGACATGGAACGGACGTCCGACCTGAAGGCCTTCGCGACGACCCTCGAGTGCAGAACCGATGTCAAAACATCCGGAAGTCCGACACATTTCGGACGTCCCCCACATCGGACGTCCGAACTGCCTGCGCGCAGATCTGAAGGGTTGCGGCTTTGTATCCGAGTTTGACACCCCCTAGCTTATAAATACCGGACCCCCTGCGAGTTTTAGGGTTAGAATACGTTTAGATAAACCCTAGTTCTTGAGAATAGCTACAATCTTTCATCTTGAATCATATACATCAATTTGTATCGATCTAAAGTGTTGCTACTGCAAGTTTTGTGTGATTTGTTGTTCCACTGGGAATTAGTAGATTGCAAATTACCGTCTCGTGGTCGACGGCTACGTTGCGCAAGTGTGTGAATTTGTGAATATCCAAAGGGTAGAAAGTTATCTATCATCGCCCTCATATTCACCGTTCTCTTACTGAGAAGATCGGGCCACCCTATATCATCTTGGTATCATATTTCCAATGTTACCTCGGTAAGCATCCACCAAATCCATCCTTTAGATTGATTATGTTTTCTTCCTATCCAGAAAAAGTCATACAAAAAATATTAGGGTTTCTAGTTTTGCCATAACTTAGATTGCATCGGAGTCATTGTTTTAGTTTGCTGTTTCGTTGTGTTCTTCCCAAAAATTACTGTAGCAGTACTGTAGCAATTTCGACAAGTGTGGAAAAGAGTCAGAAAAATAAAAAAAAAGATAAAAAGAGAAAAGATTCAAAAAAAAAGAGAAAGAAGTGTGATCAACAAGAGTTATCAAAGAGTGCAAAGATATATACAAGTGCTAGAAAGGACATATCATAGTGGTGATCTTTTGAGAGGACTATCTTCTTTTGTCTCCACTGTGTGAGTTTTTCCTTGGGTTTGTATCACACGATCAGCACTAGGACTTGACTTCGGCGTAGTTAGGGTGTCATACCTATAGCTCCACCACATATATCCTGCTTTGTCGTGTGTTCACTCTTTTACTCGGGTACCACTTCATCACATCCGTGCACTAGTCCTCCATCCGAACGGGTACGCATTACTATTCACTTTGGAACGGTAAGATTCACCTTTTCTTGTCAGTTTTGAGTGAGTTGTGAGTGTCCACCAAAAGATTTTAATTTAGTGCACTAACCTACTAATCATGTCTCAAAGTGGTTTTGATGTGATGCAGAAACAGGACAAGGATGCGCCAGTTACATGGGAGGCATATGAAGGTCTCCGTGATCACTTGACTGGGATGATTACTAAATCCGCTGATGCGATTGATACAAATGTTCAAGCGGTCCAACTGAAAGTGCACGCGACTTACGCTGCAGTCACCACTATGCAACAACAACTTGCTGCTATACAGCAGAGCCTACAACAAATGACAACATCTTTCACTGGCATACAAGCAGCTATTGTACAACGCCAACCTAACGCTCAGGAAGATGATGGTAGTGTCCATGGCGACAATGCTGATTTGAGGGGCAATCAGGGCCCTGGGCGTGGTGCTCAAGGGCCGGTTCGCCAACCTCCACTTGGTTTTGGTGCGCGCCGTCTACCCATTCAGGAAGAAGATGTCTTGAGCAAGACCAAGTTTAACATCCCCAAATTTGAAGGTTCCACGTATGTGGAAGAGTACCTCACATGGGAGCTTAAGATGGAAAAATTATGGCGTTTGCATGATTATTCGGAGGACAAGAAGATCAAGATTGCTTCTTCCGAGTTTGACGGTTATGCCTTGCGTTGGTGGGAGAGTGTGTTGACCGAGATACAAGAAACCGATGGGAAACCTATTCGTACATGGCGTGACATGAAGGCAACCATGAAAGCTTGGTTTGTTCCCACTAATTACTTACGGACAGTTTTTGATAAATTGCAACAATTGAAGCAAGGTATTATGTCTGTTGATGCATACTATATGGAGATGGAGATGTTGCTGCAATGTGCACGAGTCCGTGAAGAGGTTGATATGACTATGCAACATTTTCTCCATGGGCTGAAATTTAACATCAAGAGTATTATGCAGCATCACCAATACTATAATATGAATGATCTATTGCATCTTGCAAGGGAGGCTGAATCATAGCTTGCGTAAGAGGCACAACTGAAGGCCAAATACACAACATCTAGCAGATTTTCTCCAAGGACAACGTCTGCCGCGCCTATGGAGAACTATGGTGCCAATACTCGGGCTTCTTCTTCACTTTCCAAGCCAGCCTCCAATGGTTCTATGGCCAAGAAGCCAGATGCTCTTGCCACTAGTGCAGGCTCCAACATGTCTAGCGCTCGCAATCGCGAGATGACTTGTCACTCTTGCGGTAATCCGAGTCACTTTAAGAGAGATTGCCCGAACCGAAAGGTCACGTTCATTAATGAAGAAAACGGCGAGTATGACACCGGTGATGATGAAGACCCCGACGCATTCAATGACGAGGGATACAATAGTGAAGAAGGCATGGATGCTTTTCCATCGCATGCTCCTACCATTATTGTGTCACAGCGTGCTCTTACTGTGCAGCCCAAATCTGAGTCTCTGCGCTACAATTTGTTCCAAACCAAAGCATTAGTTGGCCCCAACAAAGCTTGCAAAGTGATCATTGGTGGAGGTAGCTTCCGCAACCTCGCAAGCAAGGAGTTATGTGCCAAGCTAAATCTGAAATACTTACCTCACCCAAGTCCTTATTATGTCCAATGGTTGAGTGACAGTGGTGAGATGAAGGTGAATCACATGGTGCGCATAAATTTTGAGATAGGCCCATACAAGGATTCCATCGATTTTGATGTGGTGCCTATGACAGTTTGCCATCTCTTATTGGGTTGGCCGTGGTTATATGATCGCCATGTGCAACACAATGGCCAAGCCAATACATATCATTTGGAGTTCAAGGGAAAGAAAATTAATCTCCATCCTATGTCCCCACAGCAAATTGTGAATGAGTCTCGTCAGAAGGTAGAGGTGAATTTAGAACCAACACGAGAGAATAATGTAATAGTTGTGAGAAATAATATAACGAAAAGTGCGAGAGAGACTAGTTTGCTTACATTAGCAACCAAAGAAGACGTGAGAGAATTTAGTGAGGATCCTACAACCATGCCACTTGTGCTTATGTACAAAGGCGAGGTATTGCTTTCTAATGATAATCATCCTCTTTCTCCTAGTGTGTCTACTGTTTTGCAGGATTATGATGATTTGTTTCCGGCGAAGGTTCCAACAGGATTACCACCCTTGCATGGTATTGAGCACCAAATTGATCTTATTCTGGGAGCTACACTTCCCAACCGGGCACCATACAGGACCAATCCCCAAGAGACGAAGGAAATTCAGCAACAAGTACAAGCGCTTCTAGACAAAGGGTATATTCGTGTCAGTCTTAGCCCTTGTGTTTTTCCTGTTATTTTGGTTCCTAAGAAAGATGGTACATGGCGTATGTGCATAGATTGTAGAGCTATAAATAATATCACTATTCGATATCGCCATCCTATTCCACGTTTAGAGGATATGCTTGATGAATTGAGTGGTGCTGCTATTTTCTCTAAAATTGATTTGCGTAGTGGATACCATCAAATTAGGATGAAAGAAGGGGATGAATGGAAAACTATTTTGAAAACTAAGTTCGGGTTATATGAGTGGTTAGTTATGCCCACTTTTCTGAGGGTGATAAGCGGTACTGAACAACACTGTCGTACCAATCGCCTTTTGAAAGGCCTGCCAGAACTTAGAGGTGAAAAGGCTGCCTCTATCGGAACTGATCTTCTTGGGAATGTCATGCAAAGATACAACTCTTGCGGTGTACAAATCCGCCAACTGAGCTGCTGAAATGGAGTCCTTCACTGGAAAAAAATGGGCAACTTTGGAAAGATTGTCGATGACAACAAAGATGGCATTGTTCTTCTTCTGCGACAAGGGGAAGCCTGTGATGAAATCCATCTCTATGTGATCCCATTTCCACTCCGGAATCTCAAGTGGCTGAAGCAACCCTGCAGGCTTCTGGTGCTGTGCCTTCACTCTCCTGCACACGTCACACTGAGCCACGTAACGGGCAACATCCCGCTTCATACGAGTCCACCAAAAGCTTTGCTTGAGATCTTGATACATCTTTGTACTGCCAGGGTGAATCGATAGCTTGGAATCATGGGCTTCCTTCATGATGACCTCTCTGAGATCTCCCTCCTTGGGAACAACAACTCGCTCTTCGAACAACACGGTGCCGTCATTATGCACTGAAAAGCAACCGTACTTTGGAACTGAGGCGGCAATACCCCGTTTGATCTTCTGAATCATTGAGCTGCCAGACTGAGCTTCACGAATCTTCTCACGGATAGTGGGCTCTACCACAAGGTTGGCCAGATAGCCTGCTGGAACTAGCTCGAGATTGAGCCTTCGAAAGGACTCACACAAATCAGGGTGGATCTTCTGCACCTGGATATTATTGCAATCGCCCTTGCGGCTCAGCGCATCAGCTATGACATTCGCCTTCCCAGGCGTGTACTGAATATCAACTGTGTACTCAGTAATGGTTTCAAGCCATCTTCTTTGCCTCAAGTTCAGATTTGGCTGAGTGAACAAGTACTTCAGACTCTTGTGGTCTGTGAACACGTCCACCTTCCTCCCTAAGAGGAGGTCTCGCCAAGTGACTAAAGCGTGCACAACTGCTGCAAGCTCCAAGTCGTGCATGGGATAATTCCTCTCACTTGTCTTCAACTGCCGTGAGGTATACGCCACAATGTTTCTGCCTTGCATCAAAACTCCGCCCAGACCTTGCAAAGAGGCATCACAAAACACCTGAAAAGGCTGTGACTCATCTGGCGGTGTGAGAATTGGAGCTGTGGTCAGCTTCTCTTTCAACTCCTCGAAGGCTGACTGGCAAGTTGGTGACCAAGTGTACCGCTTGTCCTTTCACAACAATTCAGTCATTGGCTTCGCTATTTTGGAGAAATTCTGCACAAACCTCCTGCAATAACTGGCGAGGCCGAGAAAACTCCTTAGCTGCTTCACATTCTTTGGCGGAGCCCACTCTTGAATAGTGCGGACTCGCTCTGGATCAACCGCAATTCCCTCAGCGGAGATGACATGGCCCAGAAAATTGACCTTGTCCAGCCAAAACTCACACTTGGAGAACTTGGCGTAATACCGGTGCTCTCTCAACTTTTGCAGCACCAGGCGCAAATGTTTCTCACGTTCAGCCTCTGACTTGGAATAGACAAGAATGTCGTCGAGGTAGAGGATCACAAACACATCAAGCCAATCTTGGAACAAATAGTTCATAGCTCTCATGAATGTCGGAGGGGCATTTGAGAACCCAAAAGTCATGACTGTCAACTCGTACAACCCATAACGAGTGCTGAACTCGGTCTTGGGAATATCCTCTTCACGAACACGGATTTGGTGATACCCCATCCTCAAGTCAAGCTTGGAAAACACCTTAACCCCATTTAACTGCTCAAACAGATCATTGATGCGGGGTAAAGGGTACTTGTTCTTGATGGTCTTCTTGTTGATACCGCGATAGTCCTGGACCAAGCGGCTAGTCCCATCCTTCTTCTGGACAAACAAAGCTGGTGCACCCCAAGGGGAAGTACTCGCGCGGATAAAACCGCTTGCCTCCAACTCTGTCAACTGCTTCTTGAGCTCGATCAACTCCTTCGAACACATCTTGTACGGATGCCGAGAAATCGGCTGGGTACCAGGCTCTAGCTCAATAACGAACTCAATAGCTCGAACTGGGGGAATTCCTGGCAACTCCTCTGGAAAGACGTCTGGGAACTCACAGACAACTCTGACCTCTTCGAGCAAAGGCGCAACTCCTGCGTTCAACGCGTACAACTGTGCTGGTCCTGCCATAGAGCCACAAGTGTACAAGACTTCTATACCTGACTCATGAGTCAACTTGACAAATCTGGTCGGACAATCAATATTGGCCTTGTGCTGCACAAGCCAATCCATGCCCAAAATGACATCAATGTCGGAACGGGTCAAAACGATCAACGAAGCTGAGAAGAGAAGTCCCTGGATATGAATCTCCACATCTGGGACAAAGGCAGACGTATTCGTCTTGAAACCCGGAGAAGCAACAGCTAGCTGCTGAGGTAACCCTTGCGGATGTAGCTCAGCACGCTCAACAAAAGCTCTGGACACAAAAGAGTGGGAAGCTCCGGAATCGAACAAAACTGTCGCGGGAACTGAACACACAAGCAACCTACCAAGAACGATCTCTGAAGACTGCTGAGCATCTGTGAGCATCACGTTGTTCACTCGGACTGCACGCGGCTGTGCCTTCACCATCGCGGTGCTCGGAGTAGAGCGAGGTGGAGGCTGTGGGAGCCGAGCAAAGCGCGGGTCGGTGCAGTTGGGAGACGTGTGCCCTGGCTCTCTGCACTTGTAGCAAATCACGCCCGGCCTGGGATGCTGCTGCAGCTTGGGTGGCCTCACGTGTGGTGGTGTAGAGCGAGGCCCCTGCTGAACTGGGACGGGAGGGCGAGCAAAAGTGCGGACAACTGCCCCCCTCTGCTGGTATTGCTGCCTCTGCGGTGGTGCCTCTGCAACCCAAGTCTTTGCCTTCTTGTGGATCATCACTGCGGAACTGTGCTCACGCTGGCGCTTCCTGTCTGCATCCCACTCTGCTCTGGATGACTCCTGACGGATAGCCTGATCCACGAACTGTGAGAACAGCGTGGGACTGCACTGAGTGAGCGCGTACTTGATCTCTGTGCTGAGACCTCCACGGAACCTCGCAATCTTCTTAGCCTCTGTGCTGACCTCCTCTGGAGCGTAGCTGGCTAGCCTGACGAAGGCCAGGTTGTACTCCTGAACTGACCTATCACCCTGTCTCAGAGCCAAGAACTCCTCACGCTTCCTGTCCATCAGGCCCCTCGGAATATGCGCTGCTCTGAAGTCTGCGACGAAGTCTGCCCACGTGATGACAGCATCGCCCTTGTTGGCCTTGTAGGTATCGTACCAGCTGGCTGCTGCACCCTGAAGCTGGAAGGAGGCGAAGGTGACGTAGTCGACAGGTCTGACGGTGTTAGCATTGAAGTGCTTCTTGATTTCTGCGATCCAGTCATCCGCCTCCAGCGGGTCTCGAGCCTCGGAGAACCTGGGGGGGTTGATCGCGAGGAACTGCTGCAGTGTAGTGTACTGTGGTCGATCACTCCTCTGAGCATTCTGGTTCTGCAGCATCTGTAGGATCGCAGCTGTGCCCTGAGCCACTGCGGCTACAGCCTCCCCAAGGATAGGGTTCTCTGGCGGCGGCATGTTCGCTCTTGGCATCCTGTATACAGGAACACTTATGAGAACATGGTTGAAACATTGATGTAACTAGAAGATAAACAATATTGTCAACAAAACTTCCTCATGAGGTATGAGAAAGCCGAAGGCTGAAATTCCACCAAGGTTAACCCGGAAAGTCGAAATCTAGGTGCTACTGGAATCCCCAAACCAAGATCATCTGAATCCAAGATAATAATCTGCTAGCGAGCACACAACAATATATACGAGCGGTTGGAAACCTGAACAATGAGACATCTGCCCTGAGCGGCCCGCCATCACGGTCGTCCATAGGGGAAAAGACACCACATCCATATTACCATAGGATGCCCGCCAATCCTGTATGGACGTTTCACCTGGGGTACGCCGTAAGCGAGGTAGAGCAGTCAACCCCAAGTGGCCGCTCAGTGGTCTCAAAGACGCCAACACATCTCGTCGCTAGCAAAAAATTATAGAGGAATCGGAGCCTCATGTAAACGAGAACCTAGATTTGTTTTGAAAGGGGATAAGTTGCAGAGAAAAACAACGTTTCACTTCCTCACGGAAAATGGGTGGGAGGGTGGGGTAAGAAGAAAAAGAAAGAGTTCCTACTCTCCGATTTTTCCTTAGTAACTACAAAATAGTTTCTAGACTCAACTTCGGCCAGTAAGGGGTCCTACAGTCAGTCTTGCTCTGATACCAAGTTGTAAGGCCCCCGATGCGGTGCTAACTCAAGTTAGTCACTTTCGCGTCCTGCGCAAGTTAGTAGCGCATAAAGAGCCACCGACTCACGACACTCGCACTTGTGTCGCTGCCGGATTCTCGACAACAAGTATAAGAACAAGAACTTTAACTAAGACATAAATATAAGGTCTAAGACATACATCGCCATTGGATAAATTATTACATCATCTCAGAGGTCCGTGGACCCAACAGTACATCATGCGACAAGCGGAAGACAAACACGACCGGGTACGGTCAAAAGCCAAATTGCCCTAGAGAGGGCTGCACATAAAGGGTCCACCCACGGATCGTTGATGCCCAACTGAAGGATCTACTGAACAAGGTCGAACTCATCGTCATCCTCCGGAGGCACCTCCACGAAGTATCTTCCAGAGCTCGGGTCAAGAAAGTACTCCACTGCAGCGGTCGATCAGGCAAAACAGTAAAAGCACAAAAGTAAAACGGGGTGAGATTATATCATTACAGGATAACTGACTTCCTACGGTAAGACAAAGTAAAGGTAAAGGTTGCAGCCGCACTAGCATTTATGGTGGCTATCATTCTATTAGAGTAGAGGTAAGATCCAAGAATATCACGTGACATCGCGTCATTAGTCTGCTATCCACCTACTTACTTCATACATAACACAACCTGGATCTTCTCTCGGTCCCCCTGGACGAAGAAAAGCAACCAAGGCACTCACACGGTAGGCAACTTTTAATTAAGATTCAAATTGATGTTATTCTATGAACAAGGAGTAGGTCTCAAGTCGTCCATAACCGCGGACACGGCTTTTCGAAAAGATTTAACCCTGCAAGGGTGTACCAACTGCCCATCATAGGCTTCGCATGTACGCCCGGTTTCCATTTGGCTAGGTAAGCGCCTGAAACTCCGGTACGTCAAAGTCCCTCCAACTAACAACGCACAATTCCGGGTGGCCCCCGGGGAGTCGACATCCAATCCAAAAGCTGGCCACGCTCTCAGATCGGCCTCTTCCGTATCAACAGGGTTTGGGTTACCGGTTAAACCTCACATGAGGACCGGGCCCTCGCCGGTCAAAGGTGGGCCAGCCAAGGCACAAGTCCTCCTGGCCCAAGGTGGTTTGTAAACAACTGGGGTACCACCAGCACACACACATTGCAAATAGTAAATCAGCTCGGGCCACCACTAGAATTGTACGAAGCTAGGCAGGTAAGACAAGGGGACCCCATAGAATCCCACACACGATTAGGCACGCTCGTCAAGAAACACAATACCTGGAACTCGGGACCTAGGTGACTCAAATGGAACAAAACACCTGGCGGGAACAGCCTGGTCTCCCATCTTTTGTCAAGTATAAATTTAACATCATAATAATAAATATCAACCAACTTCTTTAATAACATGATATCCCAAACCAAAGCAATAGGGTAAGCAGCAAGTTTTTCCTACTCATACTAAGCAATGGTTGAGCAACGGTAACTTAGCAATACAAAGTTTTGCTGGGATGTGGGGATCATGGTTGTTTGGGTTTTTTAAGGTGGCATACTGAAAGTGGATAGGATCAAACAAACGTTCTAGGCTACAGCTAAGCAGGTAAGCAGAACGGTATCAAGTAATGGTATGAATCTTCCCCTTGCCTGGGTAATCGGTCGTCGAAGCAGACACAGCAGGGTCCTCGGGCTCGGTGTCGGAAATCTCCACGTAAGCCTCCTCGGCGGTCTCAGGTGCTAACGTAAGGTACCGACAAGGAAAGGCACACAGGTAAGTAACGGGTACGATGCACATGCAAGGATGATATGAGCAAGTTTAATTTGACATGTTGTGACCCTATCTAGTCAATTTAAATGAAGGTGGTGACGACACGTCAACAACTTCATATGCAATTTATTTACGTGAAGACGGCTTTGGTCCTAGCCTTACTTTGGGTGTAAGTAGCATGTCAACATGGCATGAACAACAAATGCATACAACATAAATAGAACAACGTGAAAAGTAATCATCGATTCCGGAGACGGAGTAGTGTCGGTGAACTTGACACAAGGAAGGTGCAACAATAGTTGGAAACCAGCCACTTGCATATGACAATATGTTAGGGGCTGATCTTTGACGAAAGATGATTGAAGATGACACGAAAACAAACTTGCAAAGAACAGATGATCAACATTTCAAAATGCACTGAAATTGGAATGTTGCAAGCAGAAAGACAGATGATTCAGATCAGGTGGTCACAACTTGTTCACATGAGTTGCACAAAACCTCATGGGGACATCACCATTGCATTCCTTGCAGAAAACTACCCCAAACCCATATATAACATGGTACCAGTTGAGTTTGAAAACACCGTTGCAGTATCAGCTGGGGTTCAGGGGGCTGAGTGTAAAAGTTACACTACATGCATTTGGAAAAAGGTTCACATGGCTAACCCATTACCAGCATGCAACTCCTGGTGAAAAACTACCCAAGATTCATATATGGCATGGCCAATTAGATTTTGGATAAAACTTGATCAGAACAAAAGGAAAGGAGGGGGTTTATTGCAAAATTGGCACACCTCAATTATTAGAGGAGGCAAAATGCAAAACAGACCTCACCATGAAGGTCAGTGAGTCAAGCTACCCCAAAATGATATATGGCATGCCCTCAAATTGAAATTGAAGTTCAAGGCAGATTTGAATTCGAAAACAAATTCAAATTTGAATTGAACCGAAAAGAAAAGAAACAAAAGGAAAAAAGAAAAGAGAAAAAAACAGATGCCACATGGGTTGTCTCGGACTCCAGGGCCCAACTGGCTGGAGCCTTGCATGGGGGGGGGACTGGCTGGGCCAGCCCACCAGCGTTTGCTGGCCTGGCAGCCGCTGACACGCGGGCCCGGGGTGTCAGCCTCCTGGACACCACGAAACATAAAAGAAAAAGGGGGGGAGCCAGGGATCGAACCCAGGTCTCCCAGGTGCAAGCAGCTCTCCCTCGCCACTGCACTGCGAGTCGGTTTCTGAAACAACAGGGGCGCCAGCTAACTTAACCCTGCTGCAAGCGTGGTTTGCACTGAACTTCGACAGACACCCGATCTGACAGTGCGCGGAGCGAAACGGCGACGAGCCTCTCCTCGGCTACGCTACACCGGCGACTAGACGGCGACTTGCAGCACGTAGAAGGTACACCCAGGTATCCATTCCTGCACTGGGACGCACCGGAGACGCGAAAACGACGACGTGCGCTTCACCGGAAAACCACGGCGGCCACGGTCTACAGGCGAAAACTTCAGAACCGCGCAATTAAAAAAAAGGCGCCAAGCTCCCTCCTTTGAGGCAACTGGCGTGCCCTGGGTGCGGCCACTCTACGCCCGCACACGTCCAGACCTCGCCGGGGTCACGGGGTTCACCGGCGACGCAGTAAGTCGTGCCACGGCGGACGGCATCGCGGGCACACACCGCGCGGTCTACTGATGCTGCTACGGGGGGAAGAGAGGGGTGTCATCTTGCTCACCTAGGGGTGGCCGGTGACGACTCGCAACGCGGTTGACGGAAAGGGGTCGACGGCGACGAGGAAGCAGACGGGTCAGAGGCGGGGTCGTCATCGCGGGGACGCTCAGGAGCTCCTCCCTGCTGCCTGCGCGAAGCAAGAGGGGAGGTGAGTCCACAGACGGCCAGAACAAGCGCGGGTCCGAGGGATTGTGGTGAGGCGGCGGCGAATTCCTCACCGGAGTCATGGCGCCCGGCGGAACAGGGGAGGAAAGATCTCGCTCGAGCGGCGGCGGCGAGGGGAAAGCTTGGAGGAAATGGAACCCTAGGGGGGTTCTTGGGCTTGGGGGTGCGGAACTTATAGGGGGGAGCCCCTCAGGCCACGTCGGTGGTCATCGACGTCGACGCCGGAGGCCGTGTGAGAGGGGGAGGAGGACGACGTGGAAAGAGGTTCTGTCCCGGCCGCACGGTCTGAATCTCCCCCTCCGTACCGCTTCGCTGGAAAGGTGGATGGGCTGTGGGGAAGGAAGCTCCAGATGGGCCTGGCCTGGCAGGGAAGAGAAGAAAAAAAAAAGACCAAGGCCCAATCCAGAACAGAAAAACAGCAGGGAAAAAGAAAAGGAAAAGGGACAGAAGAAAAAGGGAGAAAATATATAAAAATATATTTGGAACCCCTTGAGGCATACTTGATCACCCAAAAATGGGTTGGGCAATTTTGAATGCAAGGAAAGATTTCCATAGCAAAACAGTACCTTTTCCTATTTAAAATTTAAATAGAAAAGGTGCTTATGGAATTTTGGGGAGGAAAACACAAGGTGCAAAATTCCATGAACTTGATAATCTTGAACCTTGAATTATTCCTTAATTACCAAAAGTGGTTTGGGTATTTTTGACAACAACAAAATTGTGAGCTCGTTTTTGAATTCAAAACCACTTTGAACTAGAGCCCATATTTTTTATGATGGCAAAAATAAGTTGAGGTTCTTAAAACCCTTGCCATAACAAGAGAAATGGCTAGGCCAAGTCTGGGGTCAAGGAGAGAAAGCACCCAACAAAGAAAAATCCTCCAACACCCTTCTTGAACCATTTTGGATGCAAAAACAAACAACCCAAATGGGCTCCAATCTCAAAGCAAATTTAAATCACCACATGAAATTATAAAGTTTAGCATCATGCCAAGTTTCAAAATCAACAGACAAGGTACAACTTCATGGTGATTCCTATTTATTGCACATGGGCTGTTACAGTGGCCAAAAGAGATTATCATACATTCTGATCATGAAGCTTTGAAATATCTGAAAGCTCAATCTAATTTGCATAGAAGCCTAGCTAAGTGGGTTGAGTTCATTGAGTCTTTTCCCTACATCATCAAATATAAGAAAGGGAAAGATAATGTTGTTGTTGATGCTCTATCTAGGAAGAACATGTTATTGACACATCTTGATGTTCAAATTCCTGGATTAGAGAGTTTGTGTGAGTTATATGCAACTGGTCATGATTTTGCTGAACCATATCGTTTGTGTTTGCTTCGAACAGCATGGGATAACTTCCACATCCATGATAGATTTTTGTTTCGAGCTAATAAACTTTGTGTTCCAGAATCTTCTGTGCGTTTGCTATTGTTGCAGGAATCACATGCAGGAGGATTGATGGGTCATTTTGGGCGTGAGAAGACACTACTCATGCTTGCTGATAAGTTTTATTGGCCCAGGATGAGGCGTGATGTGGACAGGTTTGTTCGACGCTGCATTGTATGCAACACATCCAATTCCAAGCTGAAGCCTCACGGTTTGTATACTCCACTATCGGCTCCTACCACACCTTGGGAAGATATTAGTATGGATTTTGTGTTAGGATTGCCACGCACTAAACTTGGTCATGATAGTATATTTGTGGTAGTGGATAGATTTTCTAAGATGGCACATTTTATTGCATGCCATAAGAGCGACGATGCGTCGCATGTTGCTAACCTGATTTTCAGGGAGATTATACGCTTACATGGAGTTCCCAAGACAATTGTTTCTGACAGGGATGTGAAGCTTGTGAGCTACTTCTGGAAGACACTTTGGGAAAGTTGGGGACAAAGTTGATGTTCAGCACTACATGTCATCCCCAAACTGATGGTCAAACGGAGGTGGTCAGTAGAACATTGTCACAATTGCTGCGAGCTATGATCAAGAAAAATCTGCGCGAATGGGAGGAGTGTTTGCCACATGTTGAATTTGCTTATAACAGAGCAGTACACACTACTACTCACCTTTGTCCTTTTGAGGTAGTGTATGGTTTTAAGCCTATTACACCTCTTGATTTGCTGCTTCTTCCATTGCAGGAACGAGTTAATATGGAGGCATCCAAAAGAGCAGATTATGTGAAGAAGATCCATGAGAAGACCCGAGAGGCTATTGAGAAGCAAGGCAAGAATGTTGCTGCTGCAAGGAACAAGTCACAGAAGCAAGTTCTATTTCAGCCTGGAGATATGGTTTGGGTGCATTTGCGCAAGGATAGATTTCCAGGGTTGCGGGATTCCAAATTGAAGCCGCGTGGTGCTGGTCCTTACAAGGTGTTAGCCAAGATCAATGACAATGCCTACTCGATTGATATTCCCATTGCTTAGTTTGGTGGCGCTAGCAACAGTTTCAACGTTGCTGATTTATCACCATACATGGGAGATGACCTTGGAGCGTCGAGGTCGACGCCTTTTGAAGGGGGGGAGATGATGAGGACATCCCTACTACCAACACATCTCCAGTTCCTCATGAAGGCCAAGTTGATTCAACAAAGAAGAAGGATGATGAAATCAGAATTGGACCTATTACAAGAGCTCGTACAAAGTTGATAGAACAACAGGTGAACTCGCTCTTAATAGATTCTGATATGTCATGTACTGAGGACTTTATACTGCCTAAATATTTGTATGTTTGCATTATCAGGTATCATGACGAAGACGAGGATCCAGAAGGAGGAGGAGATAAAAGAAGCTCCAACTTTCGGACGTCCGACGCATTCGGACGTCCGACATCGGAGGCCAGGAGCTACGACGCCTCGATGACCTCAAGTTACAGAAGGGTTGCTATTTTCGGCGAACATCCGAAGGGATTCGGACGTCCGACACGATGGGCTTCCAACATGGAATGGACGTCCGACATGAAGGCCTTCGTGACGACCCTCGAGTACAGAACCGATGTCAAAACAGCCGGAAGTCCGACACGTTTCGGACGTCTGAAACCCATCGGACGTCCGAACTGCCTGCGCGCAGATCTGAAGGGTTGTGTCCTTGTATCCGAGTTTGACACCCCCTAGCTTATAAATACCAGACCCCCTGGGAGTTTTAGGGTTAGACCACGTTTAGATAAACCCTAGTTCTTGAGAATAGCTACAAGATTTCATCTTGAATCATATACTTCAATTCGTATCGATCTGAAGTGTTGCTACTGCAAGTTTTGTGTGATATGTTGTTCCACTGAGAATTAGTAGATTTCAAATTACCATCTCGTGGTCGACGGCTACGTTGCGCAAGTGTGTGAAGTTGTGAATATCCAAAGGGTAGAGAGATGTCGCATTGGCAACAGGGTCTAGCGAGGAGAGTTCATCGGCTACATACAAGTTATCTATCATCGCCCTCATATTCACCGTTCGCTTACTGAGAAGATCGGGCCACCCCATATCACAATGGCCCTGCGTCTTGTTTCGTAGAATTGGCGCACCGCCTACTTCACTGGCTTTGTGATTGGGTAAATCTGTAGTGCTTGTTCTGCAAATTCCCGTGGGACTCCAAGCATATCGGCTGGGTACCAGGAGAAGATGCTCCACTCCTCGCAAAGAAATTAGATGAGGGCAGTCCCCTGTTCTTCGGGTAGGTGGGCGTAGACCCGCACTGTCTTGTCTGGGTCTGTTGGGTGCACTTTATGGGTTACTGTGTCGCTATCGACGCTGAAGTCTCGAGTGGTCTCGTTGATTTCGCTTCGGCTGGCGAGTGAAAAGACGCTTCTGTCTACCGCCATGGCTATTTCTTTGAGTTCTTGTTGTGCTCCAAAAGTATCAGAGACTTGGTGGAAATCTCGGTCGCAGTTGTTTGATCTCATGAAGCATCCATTGATTGTGATGAACCCTGCGGGTCCTGGCATCTTGAGCTTGAGGTATGCATAGTGCGGTACAGCCATAAATTGGGCAAAGGTTGGTCGACCAAGTATAGTATGATATTGGGATTGCCAGTCTACCACTTCAAATTCAAGAATTTCTCTTCGGAAGTTGCTTCTGTTCCCGAAGATTGCGTTGAGGTTTATCTTTCCTAGCGATGATGCTGCTTTGCCTGGCTCGACGCCGTAGAAGGTGGTGCATGAATTTTTTAGCACTGATGGCGGGACTAGCATCTTACACAATGTGTTGGATAAGATGATCTTCATGTTGATGCCTCCGTCCACGAATACTCGCGACACGTCGTAACCTCCTATATGTGCTTCAAGGACTAGTGGGGCGTGTCCTGGTCTTGGGATTGCTGGCGGGTGGTCCCTTTGCGTGAAGGTGATGCTGACCTCCGAGTCGCATAGGTAGTAAGGTTCTTTTAACGTTGTGGCCATGTATGTTTGGAGGGTGCTTTATTCCTCTTTGTTTTTAGGTGTGCGCCCTTCTTGGATCATGTATACCCATGGGCGAGCTGGCGGGTAGGTTTCCTCTTTATTGACTGTTGGTGCTGGGGCCGCTCCTCGGGTCCGTTTTTCTTTGCTCTGTATGTCTTTCATGTGTTCTTTGGAGAGTTCACTAAAGAGTCGGTGGTCTTTGAGGGTATGGCTTGCTCTGAGCCGTCCTTCCTCGTCTTCGAAACAGTGGATCATGCAGACGCCATCCAACTGCTCTTGGGGATGAGGGCGTTCGACTTGTAGTGTTGCTGTTGTTTGTTCTTCGCGGGTCGATTACTGATGAATCGATACATACGCGAGTGGTTTCTCGAGCGGGAGTGGTACCTAGTGTTGGGGAACGGGGCAGAAAACAATAATTTTTCATAACCTACGCGTCCCGAACCCAAGACCTATGTTATGGCGATGCAAGTAATGGATGGAAATAGGTCACATACCAGTATGTAGTCTGTTAAGCGGGAAACGTTCCCGCGTGAACGTGGTTGATGTAGTCGTACCGGCAATCCCCGATGCCGCGCAGATCCACGATGACTCCTGAGGCCACCCGGTCCTTGAAGACCGATGACGGGATTACGTCCCCGTCGGAACGTTGTCGGTGAAGACGTCGCGACACGGCCTCAATGATGAAGGAGCACCACAAGTGTAGCGCCTCGTGGGATTACACGCATACGGTGTACCCGATGTTCCCTCCGGGATCTGAACCAGAAGAGCAGCGCAAAGAAGATGGATTCGGATCCCGATTCCAGCAGCACGACGGCGTGCGTATGGTGGAGAAACCCCAACCAAGTGTAGACTCCAAACAAGAGGAGTCCACTCGAGGTGGGAGAAAGAGAGAGAAGAGAGATCTGAGAAACTTGTCTCAAATCAAATTGTGTGTGTAGAAAAAAGGCACCCCCACCCCTCCTTATATAGGCCAAGGAGGGGTGCCACCCTCCCTCCCCTTCCCATGTGGGACTAAACCCCCAAGGGGGGGCGTTGGTGCGTCTAGGGAGGTGGGCTCCCTCCCTTGGCGCCTTGGCCCAAGGGGGAGCTCCCTCCTTCCCCTAATGGGCCTCTTTAGGCCCATATGCCTTTTAATTCATTTTTAATTATATTTAATCATATTTTAATATTTAATTTTGTTAATTAAATAATAAAACATATTTAAACATTATTAAACATTATTTTGAACCTTTCAAAATATCCAGAACAACTTCCGGCACCTCCCGGAACAATTCCGGTGTTCTCTCTTATTTCACCGATGATCCCGAATCAATCCTTATTGCGTCGAATACCCTTAAGCGTGACACCCAACCGTTCGGGAAACATCAGACATGATCAGACACTCTCTGACCAATGACCATCATGTGGGATCTGGTTACAATCCTTGATGAGCCCCTGCGCTTCCATCGAATTAACTTCATCGTTTGAACCGTTAACGTTGAGTCCTGATCCCTTTGTCATACGGTACTTTGTTTGTCCGAGGTTTGATCGTCGGTATCCAATATACCTAGTTCATCCTCGTTACCGACAAACATGTTTACTCGTTCCCGTGATATTACAACCCCGTGACCTAGTCACATGATTGCGCAATCTTTATGATGTAATATCACCGAGTGGGCCCAGAGTACCTATCCGTCACTCGGATGGACAAATCCCGTTTTGATCTATTTGCATACTCATCAACATATCTACTTCGGAATACCCAAGATACACCTTTATGGTTACCATGTTTCAGTGTAACGGTTAATGCAATCAAAGCATCCTGGTAGATAGCAATTATGTATGATCATCACAGTCTTAAGGATCGGGTCACTACGTTTATAGTTATCGCAATGTTGAACTATGTGACTGGATCACATTGCAACACTTCTGGTGGGTGTGTGTCCATCATGTCATTCTCCCAATGACATGACCCCATTGTCAATAGACTGTTCACATCTCATGATCAGGAAACCTTGATCATCAATTGCCCAATGGACTAGTTTACTAGAGTTAACTAGGGACCTGGTTGTTTGTATACCACACGTGTATTAATGTTTCCGCTTAATACAGTTATAGCACAGTATAAAACTTATTATGAACTAATGGAATACGCCAATAAACATATTTTATTTGCCTCTAGGGCACATTCCCAACAGTCTCCCACTTGCACTAGAGTACAAATAATCTAGTTGCATTTTTCTGTGGATCATAACTCCATATCATGTATATGGTTATAGATCATGCTTGCTTGTGGAAAAGGTTGTATCAACGGTCTGGGTACCATTCAGATCCGTATGTCTTTTGCAAATCATTAATGTCACCTAGTTTGACATTACTTCATTATCCATTATAATGATGAGGTATATATATATATATATATATATATATATATTCGGCGGTAGAGTGAGACTTCGTTTGTTTGTGTTTCAGCAATGACATCCGGTGGGTCACGCGGACTTTCCCATAGTCATGCACACTGAAACTCACTCAGTCAAAAGTCGAACTTCTTAAGCCAGAATATAACTCTTGCCACTTCTAAAGTAGCCATATCATTGTAGATTTAATCCTTAGTGCATTGTATGCAACTTTGATGTCTAACCATGTTTCTTTCAACTTAGGCATTTATTAGTATGATATCTCAATTTTCCAGGTTAGTGTCAGAACTTGAACCAGCATAACATTTATGGTCAAGTCCACTATCCTTTACAAATTAGAGATGTATCCTCAGTTCTCCCCAGATACTGAAGGATAAACTTAACTCTTTGTTCAATGATTTACTCATAAATCATATCACAACATGTTCTTCTTACTAAGAACTTGGGTCACATTACGTCGAGTACAAAACTTTGGTTTTTATATGAAAGAACCTATGAAGAAGGCATAGAGGATGTAGCACATCCATTTCTTTCATTTAACCATCATTTAACCATTGTTCTTGTACTGATATTAACTCGATACTTCTCTTGGATATACAAGTAAGAACTACCTTCTTGACTTGTCCCATTCTGAACTTCTTCAGAATCTTATCCAGGAAAGTATTCCAACTCAATGATATTAAACGCATTAATCTATCTTAATAGATTTTCAATGCTTAACTTCATTCATGAAAGATTTTCAATAATCATTAATACCAACTACATCATTCACCATATGTTATATATGAGAATGTTGTCACGCTCCCACTCAAATATGTCAGCCACATATAAGACTAGGATAACATCCACATAGCTCCTACTCAAATATGTCAACCACATATTAAGTTCAGGATAATACTCCCATAGCTCCCACTCAAAATATGTCGTCCACATATTAGGTTTAGGATACTATTAAGCTCCCACTCAGTTTCATGCAAATGCATGTTTCCTCGATATTTTGTCTAAGTCCAAAATCCTTTGATCATCCATCAAATCGAGAATTCCGGTTACGAGACACTAGCATACATATGTTTTCCAAAACCTTCTCGTTGTACCAATTACAACCCTTCTTCAAATGCAGGATTTGAGGAAATCACGGTATTGATAACAATTTGGATCAATCGTAGTGATAATCCTATTGACTCAAGCATCGCTACTATTGTAGTCAACCTTTTGAATTTGTCAGAAACATCCTTCATGACAAATCGATCTTGATGTCTTCCTTTGATGTTCACATTTATTCCTTATAACCTTGAAGTTATTGAGAATATCAAGTAACCTCTTTACTCGATAAGATTCATGTAATCTTAAATGTAACTCAATATAAGATTCCATGACTCATAGTCATTTCTCGTACTTAGGTCCACCATCGCTTCTTCGTAGTTCGTAGGTATGTCTTGTTCCATTAACTTGACAAGTGAATCATGAATATTACTTTGCACAAGGGCAAATATGTATTCTTGAATCCTACTTTGTTCAGTAAAAGTTTCAACCGAAACACCATGATCATTATCATCATTTTCTCCTCTAATTGTAGAGCTTTGGTTTCGAAACACATTCTGTTGCGCTACTCCGACATTTGGAGGCAAGGTCAATTACCTTGTTTGAACTTTCACTTTCTTCCATTAACACATTCATCAAGAACACTTCTTGACAAATACCAAACTTAGCAACACAAGTTTTGCTCTTTGGTCCTAGTTGCGGAAGATGCATCCATAGTTGACTAAGGATACACTACAAAGATAATTTACCACATAAATTATTTTCCTAGAAACCATGACACACCATAACTTATATAGTGTTGGTTTCCACGAACTCAGATGGTTCCCTATACTGAAGTGAGTGTTTTCTTATTAAATTAATAACTCTAAACAATAATAACGTAACTCGGTAAGAGATAACTTATACCATACACTATCCAATAGAGTATGATTATAATGTTCAGGCACATCAACAATATTGAAGTGTTCCAAGCATTGTAATTTGTGGAACAACTTTCACACAAGTCTGTATGCCGAAGGCTAACTCAAAACATTTGTCTCTTTGATCAAATCGTAGAGACTTGTTTTTCTCATTAATTTAGTACCCGTCTTCATTCTGAAATCCCTTTGATCACATCAAACTATCCCAGACTCATGTTTCATTAGTGGATACACATATTCATCTAAGTCCACATCTGAAGTTTACGAAATAATGAAATTCACTACATGTTGAATATGATACATCACTATGTATGATATGCAACAGTCATCGCAAACTCTGTTTTACCAGAATGCGAGGTTTCAGTCATCTCACCTAAAGAGGCATGGTTTGCATGTGTCAAGAGATCAAGTATATCAAGACTTCATCAAACCAATCATGACTTAAACGGTAGTGTCACTACTGAGTTTGGATAATTCTTGACATTACAATATTTCTTATAAATGATCAAACTACTACCATCAATATAAGAATAACTCATTCATAACTGTAATGTGACCATAAAAGATATCATTCATAAAAGGAGAACGACTGACTTTTTTCTCACTAATATGAATAATTGTCTTCGCGAGATGCAAGACACACTAATATGGTTCACACTCAAACGATCATAAATTTATTCATATACTAATCAAATGATAGATGTAGAGGGAGAGTGTTGTCGACCATCAACTATCTTGATTACCGTCAGCACACGTTGTCACCTCATCCCTTACAAGCCACTCTTTAAGCAGTGAGTTCAAGCATCGAATACTTAATCAACCACAATCAGTGTTTTGTGGGGAAAGACATTTATAACCCGTGTATCAAATATACTTTCTCCGTCAATGACTATTCCTGCATTGGTTCTACCTTTAAAGTTCACAACTTTAACCATGACATCATGACAGGTGAACGATTCTCCTTCATGACATAGTCTAGACGCGGTCTTTGTAGCTAGGAGGAAGCGAATGCAACTCCCCAGTTATTGCAAAGTAACCAGTCATTCTGTAGTCCAAGTTGTACACAAGGTGTTTATGTATCTTATACATTTTCCAAGTGACTTTCTCAGCAGGTTGTTCCTTCCACCATGGTTGAAAGAAACCCCGTCCATATACTCATATTCCATCACTCTGATTTGTGACTTAGTGCTTTTAAGATCACCTAGCACGTCATACGTGTTGGTGTCTTAATCATGCATTCACAATTTAGATTCCATAGAATGAAGTATGGTGTATCGGACAGTCATTGAATAAGAGACGATGAATACGATACTCATCATCATCTTCCTCAATTACGGAGTTATCCGGTGTATCTCCTAGCAGTTCTCGTATTATGCTTTAACAAGTCATTAGTAATGAGTATGTCTCTAACGGTGTTGGTACACATCAATGAAGTAAGGCCCATTTTCCTTAAGTTCTACATCACACTAAAGAGCCATGGTTATAAACATTGGTTATGACATTATCTACAATAATATTTGCTAAGACATGAAGATTAAGTTCATAATAGGAGTTCATGTTTTAAAAAATTCTAGAACTCCCACTCAGACAAACATCCCTCATAGTTTATTCTAAGTGATTACACAATCCTTGAGAACTATACCTCCCCCGTGTGACACGACCATTAGTATATTCTCAAGGTAGGCCATCATGCCAATCACATCATCCATGTGACTCATGCTCGATCTTTCGATCATTGTGTCCCGAGGCCATATCTGCATATGCCAGGCTCGCCATAATAACCTTAATGATTATATGCCGCGTATGCAAGACCATGTTTCTGGACATGCTAGGCTTGCTCCACCCATCTCATTTGAACGCTAATATGTTTGACACCCGTGTGACACGCGATGCCTCCATAATGGAGATCTTTCCATATGGTGCTTCACTAAGGAAGGACACTTTGTTGCATTAGTGAGGGATCATCCTATAATGCTACCGTCGTATATCTAATACAAGCAAAACAGGATGCTATAGTATAAATCATACTAACTATGATGCCCCCCTGCAAATTAAAGTTTAGAAGCCTCTACTTTATCTTTTGCAAGTTTTACGTGGCTGATAGGGCTTTTGAGATAGAACCGTTTCTATGCCTACGAACATACAACCACAACACCAATCCCGCAATTGTCTCTATTACACCCCTGTCGGGGCCCTCCGTTGCAAACGTCTTCGCATCGCTAATGTTAGAGAGACAGACACCCCCCAGCCACTTATATGGTACAAGCCATATGTCAAGCATGGAACCAGTATCGCGTAAACGCGTAAGGTCGGTCGGGGCCGCTTCATCAGGACATTGCATCAATGCTAAACGAGTACACGTGAGAGGTTAACAATTGGAGAATTGATGCCCACATACTAGATGTGTTCTATTCTTACAATACATCTACGCATAGCCTTGCTCTGATACCACTGTTGGGGAACGGGGCAGAAAACAATAATTTTTCATAACCTACGCGTCCCGAACCCAAGACCTATGCTATGGCGATGCAAGTAACGGATGGAAATAGGTCACATACCAGTATGTAGTCCGTTAAGCGGGAAACGTTCCGGCGTGAACGTGGTTGATGTAGTCTTACCGGCAATCCCCGATGCCGCGCAGATCCACGATGACTCCTGAGGCCACCCGATCCTTGAAGACCGATGACGGGATTACGTCCCCGTCGGAACGTTGTCAGTGAAGACGTCGCGACACGGCCTCAACGAAGAACGAGCACCACAAGTGTAGCGCCTCGCGGGATTACACGCATACGGTGTACCCGACGTTCCCTCCGGGCTCCGAACCAGAAGAGCGGCGGAAAGAAGATGGATTCGGATCCCGATTCCAGCAGCACGACGGCGTGCGTATGGTGGAGAAACCCCAACCAAGTGTAGACTCCAAACAAGGGGAGTCCACTCGAGGTGGGAGAAAGAGAGAGAAGAGAGATCTGAGAAACTTGTCTCAAATCAAATTGTGTGTGTAGAAAAAAGGCACCCCCACCCCTCCTTATATAGGCCAAGGAGGGGTGCCACCCTCCCTCCCCTTCCCATGTGGGACTAAACCCCCAAGGGGGGGAGTTGGTGTAGCTAGGGAGGTGGGCTCCCTCCCTTGGCGCCTTGGCCCAAGGGGGAGCTCCCTCCTTCCCCTAATGGGCCTCTTTAGGCCCATATGCCTTTTAATTCATTTTTAATTATATTTAATCATATTTTAATATTTAATTCTGTTAATTAAATAATAAAACATATTTAAACATTATTTTGAACCTTTCAAAATATCCAGAACAACTTCCGGCACCTCCCGGAACAATTCCGGTGTTCTCTCTTATTTCACCGATGATCCCGAATCAATCCTTATTGCGTTGAATACCCTTAAGCGTGACACCCTACGGTTCGGGAAACAGCAGACATGATCAGACACTCTCTGACCAATGACCATCATGTGGGATCTGGTTACAATCCTTGATGAGCCCCTGCGCTTCCATCGAATTAACTTCATCGTTTGAACCGTTAACGTTGAGTCCTGATCCCTTTGTCATACGGTACTTTGTTTGTCCGAGGTTTGATCGTCGGTATCCAATATACCTAGTTCATCCTCGTTACCGACAAACATGTTTACTCGTTCCCGTGATATTACAACCCCGTGACCTAGTCACATGATTGCGCAATCTTTATGATGTAATATCACCGAGTGGGCCCAGAGTACCTATCCGTCACTCGGATGGACAAATCCCGTTTTGATCTATTTGCATACTCATCAACATATCTACTTCGGAATACCTAAGATACACCTTTATGGTTACCATGTTTCAGTGTAACGGTTAATGCAATCAAAGCATCCTGGTAGATAGCAATTATGTATGATCATCACAGTCTTAAGGATCGGGTCACTACGTTTATAGTTATCGCAATGTTGAACTATGTGACTGGATCACATTGCAACACTTCTGGTGGGTGTGTGTCCATCATGTCATTCTCCCAATGACATGACCCCATTGTCAATAGACTGTTCACATCTCATGATCAGGAAACCTTGATCATCAATTGCCCAATGGACTAGTTTACTAGAGTTAACTAGGGACCTGGTTGTTTGTATACCACACGTGTATTAATGTTTCCGCTTAATACAGTTATAGCACAGTATAAAACTGATTATGAACTAATGGAATACGCCGATAAACATATTTTATTTACCTCTAGGGAACATTCCCAACACCTAGGGTCCATCTCGATTCCTTCGTGGATGCAGAAGTCTAGGATTTGCTCGGTGAGGTCGTGTGGGTCGTCGGCGAGGTCATAGCACTCTGCCTCGCGGCGGGTGGTATGGTTGTTGTCGGGAGTTGCCGCCTTGTCGAGTGCTTGGTCGAGAGAAATTTTGATGTTGAATTCCGACACCTTGGTTGATGCTGGCTTTGATTTTGTTGCTACTTACGGAACTCGGTTTGTAGATCGACGAGTGGTTCGCCGCTTGATGTAATTTTGGAAAACGCCGAAAACTTGACTTTGATTCGCGTGTCGATCGAGTGCGCTTGATCGCGCGACTGGAAGGTTTGCGCTGAAGTTGAAGTTTTCAAGTAGTTCGACTCTTGCTTGGACCGTTGCTGAAGTCGTCGAGTTGTTGCCTGCTGATGGAACCATCGAGATCGTGATTCCAACCTGTGTCTTCCCCACGTTCTGCGCCAATTGACGAGGATCGGCCTCGTAAAATCCCATGGTTAGGAACCCTGGGTTTAGATCGTAGAGAGAGGAGTGCAGGTTGGCGATTCTCGTCGACTAACAGGACACAGGGATTACCCAGGTTCAGGGGCCCTCGATCGGTAAAACCCCTACTTCTTGCTCGATGTATTATATGGTGGAGGCGATTACAGTACATGTCTCGGCGAGATTTCTCTTGCCGAGGGTGGAGCTAGGCGAGATTAGCTGTCCTAGACATCCCCTCTCCCGGCCTTTATATACTAGGCTAGGTCCCGAGGAGTACGTCTAGGTTTACAAAGGTGATTGCCTAATCTAGCTAGTCTTGGTGGACACGCCTTGGACTCCATGTCGGCGCAGCCGTTAGTGCTTCGGGTGGGCTGATCTCGGGCCAGCCGAAGCCTCCAATGGGCCTTTCGTCTTGACATGCACCAGGTACCCTCATGCTGAGGATTCATGGGGGTATCCCCTCGTCAGACGCCGAAAAGTCTTGTGAGGGAAAAGTGGCTCAGGTTGAAAGTAGTCATCATACATCAGAAGATGACCAAACTCTATGTTTCAATTCAACGCATGGGCATGCTCCGACATTGAACCTTTGAAATTTCGTCGCTGCTCATTCACAAGAAAGGTAGCAACCAAAATATTTGTATCATCATCGGATGACTCCTCAGACGATGATGAATCGATGAAATTCTTGTAAAATTCATCTGCACTATCGGCCATGATCGAATCCGTACATCACACGGGTCGGGCAATTGTATGCACACCTTGTGGGCAACCGAGCTCAATGAAGAGGCTGACGAGATGCCGGCGTGGTTGGAGCAGAGGCGGCAGGGGCCGCAACGTGCTTCAGGCGACGATGGTGGTGACAGGGCACTGGTGTCCTTCTCCCTCCGGATACAGCGGCCTCAACTCCATATGGCCACGCTGGCTTCTGGAATAGGGTGGCGGGAGTGATGGTGTCTATTGTGGTGGCCGCAGTAGTGGTACCAGTGTCCGGTGGGTGCAACGGCGATCATGCGGGCGGGGAGATATGGTGCGGTGGCGACAACGACAGCGACGATGAGGGATAGGGAGATCGAATCCGGGGCGCGGGCAGGGTTGGGTGGGTTTGCTTGTGACACACACGTGCGGACCAGAGGAGGACAAAGAAGCGTCCACTTTGCATCCATTGCATGTCCTTGCGGATCCAAATGCACTCGAGATTTGGGCTGGAAATGAGTCGTGGTGAACCAAAAAATGGACAACGGTCGATTTTGGTCGCCCCATTGGGTAACAATTTTTTTCCGTGCTGACCTAAACGGAGACCGGCGGATCAAAAACAGATAAATGGGTCATGCCCTTAGCTAGCCGCCCTCTAGGCTGACAGCTTTGCCCCTGCGTAATTATGGTTGTGCATGTTCTGTACGATTGGCGTAATTTTTGAACGCAAGGATACGAGAGAAAATGGATTACATGTGTGGATCAAGCTTTTGATGATTCAATATAAATCTGTATACATCTACTTTCTGCTACTTTTGTCCCTTCGATCCACCCTACCGGCCTATCTGCCAGTTTTCTAGACCATCGGGTCTTTTTTCTCTTTCTCCTTGTGGCACTCCTTTTTGACCCACATCGCCCACTACAGTATACCTCTTGGAAGATCCCCATAGGAACTTATTTCACAAATATATTTTTGGGTTTTCTGAAACTTTCCAAAACCTTCCGAAACTTTCCACATGTAGATCTGGACTTTCCAAAATTATGTTATACCTTTTCAGAAATCCTAGAACACTCCTGAAACCGTCCGAGACACTTTTAGAACCTCACGAAACTATTTTGAAGCTCATTCTCACAGCCTTTATTTCTCATCAAAATTACTATATGTTAAGAGTGTGACCCTACAGGTTCAAAATAAATGGACATGAAACAAAAAAAACCTCCCTTTCAATAATCAATAGTGGTATCTGTACACTCTTATTGATTCCCACATATTCATGAATGTGATAATGAATAGTGGATCTAGAGAGTATCTCGCCATCGTCAGAGGAGCAGATCCCTGTCTTGATCTATCGGTATCAAAACATACTTTTTGGTATATTCTTAATTTTCTTTGATGATCACCATGTTACAGTGTGTGTTGGAGAAGGTAGTAGAAAACAACAAATTCAAACTTACGATTCAAACTCTCAAGATTATCTAGGAAGATGCAATCAAAGATTTAGATCTGTCTCACAATTGAGTGCAGTGCAAAGGATAGTTGGTGAAAACCGTTGGTGTTGATCCCCGCAGCTAGGAATTTACAACATCCCAACCGTGAGGATTTCGTTGCAATGATCACATCCCGCGAACAAGTCTCTCGAGCAAGGATCAAACGGATGATACCTTCACCAGTATCCACATTGGCCGATGTAGTAGTGCAACACAGTTTCGTCGTCCAAAGAAAACTCCACCAAATAAACTAAAGCAAGAACAACTTTTTCATGAAAAAAAATTCTCAAGAAATACCCTATTGTATGATAAACATTTTTCTTTAGTGTGTATGGAGGATAAGTTCCATCCTATACATACAATTATGCGACCTTCTACATAAGATATATAAGAAACTTTTGCAATCACTCACTCTATACTACCCACATGCCACTTTTCATGTTCATTTCGGAATGTAAAAATACAATTCAAAATAATTGTGGAAAGAAATTAGAATTTCTTGTTTTCATGAAACACAAAACGTTCTAAACTTTGGGGGATATTAACGCAAAACTTGTGTCGCGTATCCATTAAATTTCTACTAAGACAAAAAAAGAAATCAACGACTACGCAATCAATTGAGGTTTGGTTAAATCTTATTCGTCCATCAAGATTTAAAAATAGCGAATAAGCAAACTGATCCATCATTTATGGAATAAGCAAACCGATCCATCATTGGTCGCTATGGAACAAACAACTTTTATCATGAACACGTGCGACAAAAATCTACAACAGCGAAGTATCGACGTACAGAGTACAAGTCCTGTTCACGGTAGTGCATAATTTTGGAGCGGCTGCTACAGGTTGGGGATTACACGGTGGCCAGTAGCCACACATCTCGTTCGCGCGATCACCACCAAGTTAGAAAAGTCAGCAGATGCACATGGCGATTGCTATAGTACCTACTGTCTAACGAATGTCCGTATTTACCGACCAAATTTGCTATGCCTTTCACCTCAACAATGTGCCGTCTAAAGATTTTTTTTTTTTTTAAGAAACGATCTCCCTCAACCGGTGAAACACTCGCGATGCGCCAAACGCCTTTGCGATCATTCATGAGTTCTAATCGTACGGTTTTGAAACATATAAAAAAAACGCTTCACTCCACTTTGCAACATGGTTTTTATTGCACTGGCCCGAGCGTAACAAGAGTCTTGTTGCAAAGTCCGCGGTGTACTGGTTAAATTACAAAAAATCAAACCATGAAAAAAAAAAACGGTTCAAAATCTTTACAACATAGATCCTGTTGCAATGGCTCAAACGCAATAGAGTTCTTGTTGCAAAGTTGTCGTGCAGGTGATGATTTACGTAAAAATATCTTGCTGGGTGTGCCTTTCGTGCAACCAATGAAACGCTTTCAAAGTTGTCGTGCAAGTTATTGCAAAGCTCGTGCGCGATCCGGTGGTTCCAATGATTTCAATTGAACGGTTCTATAGGCGACGGATAATTTGTAGATTTCGACCGGCATTGTAGGGTCGCCTTTTTGGGAAAAAATTTAGTGACGCCTTTATTTAAGACAAATGTGCCACCTCCGGATAGAAGTCCGTAAATGGCATGTTCTTTATGCGTATGGACCGGGCCTAGGCAGTAGTGTCCAGCAGACTGGGCCAGCGGCCCAGCCCATGGCCATGTCAGTGTCCCGTGCATCAGCACATTCCCAGAGAGCAACTAGTTTTAGAGTACTCGTTCGCAGCCCGGTCCAACAAACAGTTTCATGTGTTGCGCCCACAACTTTTCTTTGGGATTTTTTTTTTTTTATGTTTGTGTACGTATTTTTGGTGTTTAAAATTGGTTTTTCGGTGGTCTTTTCGACTTTCTCGGTTTTCGCATATTTTTTCTATACGTTTTGTGAAAATAAAAATAAAAAAAGAGGCATGACCGTGCCTTCACGGGAGACACGAGTCGTGCCTCAAAAAAGGAGGCACGAGTCGTGCCTCGTACCTCCGCGAAAGGCACTCGTGCCTCTGTGAAAAGGCACTGTCGTGCCTCTGCGAAAGGCACGCGTGCCTCCATGAAAAGGCATTATCGTGCCTCCACGAGAGGCAGTATCGTGCTTTCGTGAGAGGCATTCGTGCCTCTAGAAACAGAAAAAGCGGAAAAATAAACTCCAGAGCGCGCCACTTGACGCGCGAGGGAAGAAGCGCGCTGCTCGTTTCAACGAGTACTCTAAAATTAATGATTTTGACATTCCCATCAAGAATGTGCGTGTTTCTCACAAAAAAATCAAGAATGTGCGTGCGATTGCCTTCACTCTCAAAAAGAGCAGAAAATCAATGTGGGATTGCGTGCTGGACCTGGAGGTATCTACCAATCCGAGACGTGTGGCACATGTAAAAGAGAAGAAAGAAAGAATGACTGGCAAGCACGAGATGAGGGGACGTGCGTTTGTACAAGCCATTTTCGTGCAGATCGGAGAGGGGCAATATGCCAAATATGCAGTCACATGCACCGGGAAGTGACAAGCTTGGTGTCGCCACCTCCCTCGTAGTCCCCTCTAGCCTACTGATAGTGATGTATACTTCGACCGTGACCCCACCCCACTACCCTACATTCTACTGATGTAGCCATCGTGTGACCCCGCTGCTTGGTCTGCTGGAAGCTTGCTTCTAACTAAGATTCCAATCTAGCCCGGCCTGCCTCTTCAACAAGATTTATGTGGTTTTCTCGAGTCCTGGTCGATCGACTACCCATCTTGTACTCCTGCGTAAATGTTATGGCCAGATATTATTGTTGGTTTTTTCTGATGATGCTAGCTCGCTATAATTCTTACAGTAGCTCTTTGAGTTGTGCTTATGTTGTAATACCAGTGTTTAACCTTCATTTTTTTTGTTAGGGGACAAACAACCTTCATGTTGGATGGACAATCACCATACCCACGGCCCATATATAATACGCACGTGAAACACATCGCCCGGAAGCACAAGAGATTATTGTGTTGATACTGTTAACTAGCACGACTATATAAAGTGACACATACTAACTAACACAGACTCAGAGCACTTAACAGAGGTCGACCCTGCTAGCTGAGTACAAGAACACAACGTAGAGATCCATCGGCAGGCAGCAGCCCGGCCATGATCCATCTCACGAAGCAGCCTCTGGTGCTCTCCGCGCAGACCAGCAATGTCGCGTCGCCGCTCTTCGCCACGGCCGCGAGCGGCCAGCAGAGGCGAGCGTCCGGCGCCGGGAGGACCGGCTCTGCGCGGCGGCTCACGGTGCGCAGGATAAGCTGCGCGTCCAGCGAGGAAGCCGTCGGCGCGTCGGCGTCCGTGACCACGAGGGAGAAGCCGCTGACGGTGACGGCCATCGTGACGGCGCAGGTGCCGACCTCCGTGTACGTCGCCCGCGGCCTGGACGACATCCAGGACCTCTTCGGCAAGACGCTGCTCCTGGAGCTCGTCAGCTCCGACCTTGACCCCAGTGAGCTGCCCTCTCCAAACTCATCTTGCTCGCTCTAACAACGAACGGCATGCAGGAGATGGCGTGCATGCATGCTAATGTTTCCATGGTTGATTTTTCACGTACGTACGTGTCTGAGGAAATGAACTTGTTTTGGTGCGTAGAGACGGGGAAGGAGAGGGAGAAAGTGAAGGGGTTCGCCCACATGACGCTTAAGGAGGGGACGTACGAGGCCAAGATGTCGGTGCCGGCGTCGTTCGGGCCGGTGGGCGCGGTGTTGGTGGAGAACGAGCACCACAGGGAGATGTTCATCAAGGACATCAAGCTCATCACCGGCGGCGACGAGAGCACTGCCATCACCTTCGACGTAGCCTCCTGGGTGCACTCCAAGTTCGACAACCCCGAGCCGCGCGCCTTCTTCTCCATCAAGGTAGCCAACATCAGCTAGCCATGACGACGCACTCTCCATGTTTGCTTGCTACTATGTGGTGGAATTAACGTACTATGTTGCTGGATGCAGTCGTACCTTCCGTCGCAGACGCCTCCCGGCATCGAGGCGCTGAGGAAGAAGGAGCTGGAGACGCTGCGCGGGGACGGGCACGGCGAGCGCAAGTTCCACGAGCGCGTCTACGACTACGACACCTACAACGACCTGGGCGACCCGGACAAGAACATGGACCACAAACGCCCCGTGCTGGGCACCAATGAGCACCCCTACCCTCGCCGGTGCCGCACCGGCCGCCCCATGACCCTCCTCGGTACACATCGATCGATCGGCCTAACTAGCTACCTGGTTAGCATATATGCAATCTGATTTTAAAGCTCTAATGATGGATTTGGTTGTACTGTACTTCAGACCCGCAGACGGAGAAGAGGAGCTCGCCGGTGTACGTGCCACGCGACGAGCAGTTCTCGGACGTCAAGGGGCGGACCTTCAGCGCGACGACGCTGCGGTCGGGGCTGCACGCCATCCTGCCGGCGCTGGCGCCGCTGCTCAACAACTCGCAGTGCTTCTCGCACTTCCCGGCCATCGACGCGCTCTACAGCGACGGCATCCCGCTGCCCGTCGACGCCAGCGCCTCCTTCAACATCATCAACGACGTCATCCCTCGTGTCGTCCAGATAATCGAAGACACCACCGAGCACGTCCTCCGCTTCGAGGTTCCCGAGATGCTTGAGAGTGAGCACCGCAGTCCACCGGCTAGTTTAGTTAGTACACGTACGATCGATGGAGCAATTACTGAGACGTGATACTTTGCAGGGGACAGGTTTTCGTGGTTCAGAGACGAGGAGTTCGCGAGGCAGACGCTCGCAGGGCTCAACCCTATCTGCATCCGCCGACTCACGGTAATTAACCAATCAATCATCCGATACGTACACCGGCTTTGAATTGATGAAGTAATTAGGAGAGTGGATGGTGGTGGTGGTCGTGCAGGAATTCCCCATCGTGAGCAAGCTGGACCCGGCGGTGTACGGGCCGCCGGAGTCGGCGCTAACCAAGGAGGTGCTGGAGAAGATGATGAACGGTTGCATGACGGTGGAGGAAGCGCTGGAGCAGAAGCGTCTGTTCCTGCTGGACTACCACGACGTGTTCCTTCCGTACGTGCACAAGGTGCGGGAGCTGCCGGACACGACGCTCTACGGGTCGCGCACCGTCTTCTTCCTGAACGAGGAAGGCACGCTGATGCCGCTGGCCATCGAGCTCACGCGGCCGCAGTCGCCCACCAAGCCGCAGTGGAAGCGCGCCTTCACGCACGGCGCCGACGCCACCGAGTCGTGGCTGTGGAAGCTGGCCAAGGCGCACGTGCTCACCCACGACACCGGCTACCACCAGCTGGTCAGCCACTGGCTGCGCACCCATGCCTGCGTCGAGCCCTACATCATCGCCGCCAACCGCCAGCTCAGCCGGATGCACCCGCTCTACCGCCTCCTCCACCCGCACTTCCGATACACCATGGAGATCAACGCGCTGGCCCGGGAGGCCCTCATCAACGCCGAAGGCATCATCGAGGAGGCCTTCTGGCCGGGCAGGTACTCCATCGAGCTCAGCTCCGTCGCCTACGGCGCCGCCTGGCAGTTCAACACCGAGGCGCTGCCGGAGGACCTCGTCAGCCGGGGGATCGCCGTGCGCAAGGACGACGGCGGGCTCGAGCTGGCCATCAAGGACTACCCGTACGCCGACGACGGCCTCCTCATCTGGGACTCCATCAAGCAGTGGGCGTCCGACTACGTGCGCTTCTACTACAAGACGGACGAGGACGTGGCCGGCGACGAGGAGGCGCAGGCGTGGTGGGAGGAGATACGCACCAAGGGGCACGCGGACAAGAAGGACGAGCCGTGGTGGCCGGCGTGCGACTCCAGGGAGAACCTGGTCCAGATCCTGACCATCATCATGTGGGTCACGTCGGGGCACCACGCCGCCGTCAACTTCGGGCAGTACCACTACGCCGGCTACTTCCCCAACCGTCCGACGGTGGTGCGGAGGAACATCCCGGTGGAGGAGAACAAGGAGGAGGAGATGAAGAAGTTCATGACGAGGCCGGAGGAGGTGCTGCTGCACTGCCTGCCCTCGCAGATGCAGGCCATCAAGGTGATGGCGACGCTGGACATCCTGTCGTCGCACTCCCCCGACGAGGAGTACATGGGGGAGTACGCGGAGCCGGCGTGGCTGGCTGAGCCCATGGTGAAGGCCGCGTTCGAGAAGTTCAGCGGCAGGCTCAAGGAGGTGGAGGGAACCATCGACCAGCGGAACAACAATCCGGACAACAAGAACAGGTGTGGCGCCGGCATCGTGCCCTACGAGCTGCTCAAGCCATTCTCTGAACCTGGGGTCACCGGGAGAGGCATCCCCAACAGCATCTCCATCTGATCATATCATCATAGCGCGGCTCCATCTGATTGCATTTGCATGTAGGATTAGGAATAATAAGATGTACACCATGTATGTACGCACCCAAATTTGCTCCCCGACGGGGCAGGCATCTGCTACTAGCTACTGCTAGTGTGTTTCCGCTCTTGTATGCGGTGAATTCATACTAATAAGGTTATCTCTTGATTTGGTACTTAAGATAAGAAAGAGTGGGCACCTTCGTGCATTCATGGACAGATCATACTGCACCGTATCATTTGGAGCATGTCATATAAAAACAATCACCTCAAGACATGTGATCCAAAACAAGCAGCATTGTAAGATCAGGACCAGCCCACAACAGATCCTGTGTTGGGAGCCAGTCAGTGTCGACTGGCTAACGAGCTTCTTGTCCGCACATTTTCTAGCCAAAGGAGAACTGCACAAGTGCAGAATGGGCATACGTGGATCTGTCCGTTGGAATCATTACTTACAAGAAGAGCACTCCTAGCTGTATCCCCCATGTGAGCTACACTGGGTCCAATCTACCAAATACATGAGACAAAACGCTAATAGTAGTGCTTGCTATGATTGCATCAATTTTCTACCAGAGTGAGCAGGAGAGCATGATTTACTTTGGTTACTTCCCCGCAGTCGAGCATCGCATGGTGTCTTCTGTAGTCAGTGCGCCTCGGTGCAGCAGCTCTTACTCTGTCGTCAATTACAATTAGCATCGACAGAGAATTGTAATAGCTGCGACGCGGTTACCTCGGGAACAGAAAGTATAACAAGATCTGGCAAAATTTGAGAAGAGCAGGTCTTCGTCACCGGGAGATGCAGCTCTCGGTTGCACCCTGACTGACTGGTCAGAGCAATCAAATTAAGACTAAGATATGAAGAGTATAAGAAAGAAAGCTGCGCTATCAAGTGAGGTACCAGTGGAGGATGGCTCGAAATATGGTCGGGTTGTTATGAAAGAGGGGTCCTGAGCATCAACCTCCAACTTATGTGCTGTGTTGGCCTTTTGAAAGCCTGTCGACTGGACAAGCTTTACTAATTTGTCTGTTATGACTTTCATTGGCGGGCGGAAATCTGGTGATTGCTGCATTGAAGGAAGAAATAACATAAGTACTACTCAAAACATAAGCACTTGTCCTCCAGTTTTGGTTCGGTCCAATTCATCACTGCAAAAAGAGAACAAAAAAAAATTGCACACGAGCTAGCAGCTTTAGCAAGGAGAGAAGGTGACCAGAATTTGATTGCTTCGGTACCAGACAGTCTGATCAGCTTCCTAGTTGATGAATGTAACAATACAAGAGAGTAGCTTGTTCTCTCTTGTCCCTCAAATAAAAAAAACATGGATGTGTGGTTTCTTAATAGCTTATGTAGTGCTCGATGACTTTGTAAACTTTTAAGGCTGCGTGCATCAATTTGATGCAGAAACCAGGAGACAAGAGACAATAAAGCTCTTCCTTTTAACTAAAAGAGGGAGTACTAGTCGTAGAAAATTGTCCTGAAATACAGTTGGTAAATGCAGTGAGCACTAGATATTGTAGTGGCTCTAGACATTTTCAGTTATAATGCCTTTCCTTTCTATTTAACACGTTCTAAGCATTTACTGTGGCAGCATGGTCAGTATTTGAGTTTTCACCTTGACAGCTACTCCAGCAAGGTTAAGAAACTACAGAAGAAATGTACCAGAGAAGTGAATGGAAAACTACCTTGATGCATAGCAAGATGATGTTGCCTAATGCAGAGATAGCTTTAGGTGGCATAGAGCCACGTATTCTTGGATCAGTTATTCTTTCCAGAGAATCAAGGTCATGGAGATGAGTAGATGCCCAGTCAACTAGAAATTGCTCATTTTGCCCTCTTGAACTGAAGAAGACAATAAATCTTCAGTAAATCAGACTGCTAGTGGCACAACCGCACAAGTGCGAGTGATAACATACCTGTCAAAAGCCTTTTGCCCAGTCAAAAGCACAAGCAATATCACGCCAAAACTGTAGATATCAGCTTTGATTATATCTGTTCCTGAACCATTAGCCTCAGGGGCAGCATAGCCTTTAGCACCACTGAGAGCTTCTGAATCCTGCTTTCCCAGCGAGGAAACGTTAAATGGCCAACGATCAATTTTATTTTATATGCTGCAGTATATCATTCTAACTGGATAACATCAGATGCTGCGGTCTATTGTGTATATTTGGAGGGGACATGGGTAGATTAACGGGTTTTAATTGTTTAGAAGGGAATCTCTCTCTGACCTATGCAAATATTACCCCAAAATTTCCGGTAATCTAGCTTGACACCTAATGAGAAAATTATAATCTCAGAGAAAGAGAGAGCAGTTCTATTTTTTCGGTTATAACATATCCATCCCTGCCTCAAATTTGAATCCCTGATTGTTGAAGTGTTCTCAAATTGATCGAGTAAATTAACAGGATCAGCATGCTTTCTTTACTTTAAAAAAGATCATAAAGTAGCATACTATCCTTGGTTACCGAGCACTGACCATTCTTGTGGCACTGACAAAATGGCTGAACTTCGCTAACCCACAGTGACTGAGGTAGGGCATGAGCTGAGCATCGAGCAAAATATTTGTAGCTTTAATATTTCCATGGGCAAATGGAGGGGAGCACATCAAATGCATGTATCTGCAGAGAGCTAACATAGATTTAAAAATCCAGGAATTCCAACCAGTATATAAGTCTAATAACTTTGCATTGTATTCAACTAAACTACGGGAAAAAGCATTTAGGGCCCGCTTGGACTATCGCTTTAGAGATGGAGTAAATTTCCATGTGTAACCTGTTCCATGTGTATTAAGCTGGGCACCTGTAAAAACCGGGTGGAAAGAAAACGGGGGTGGGATGTGTGTTTTATTTTTCCAGACCAAAGGAACGAAACGCTCCGTTTTTTCAGGATCTAAACAACCAACCAAGCACTTGTTTTGGGAGGCACGTAATAATTTTCCGCGTGCAAGTTTTACACTTGTAATCATCCCTAAAACGATTATCCAAGCGGGCCCTTAGGTTACGAGATAGGTGAGATAACTTATTTTATAGCACAAAATAAAACTGATTAGAGGATTTGGTGGGAACCCAGTAATGTACTTACTCCAGAGCATACGTAACGCCAAGAGCAATCTTCATCCGAGCTTTCCATGACAAAGCTCTCGACCTTGTGGCTGCTGAAAACAAAAGATCTTCAAGAGAGCCATTTTCTGCATACTCATATAAAAGAGCACAATGCCCAAACTCCACACAGTAGCCCACAAGCGAAGATATATTAGGGTGCTTTAGTCTGGACATATTCCAAAGAATATCCATGAGCTCATCTTGTTCTGATAATGATAAATCTATCATGTTGATCTTCTTGATAGCCAGCAGCTGTGAGTACAATGAGAAATGCATTACATAAAAATATATATAACAAATGCTTGTACAGATTCGGTACCTTCGCTACTTAGGAAAATGACTATCTTATCAACAGCTGAAAGAAAATCACATTTCTAAGAATAGTGTGCTCCTTATTCATAGAACTTATCCAGACATGAAGAATAAGCATAGCTACGGCCCTCGATACTGCATGAAGAGATGTCTTACCAATGAGGAAAGGAAAGGTTTGATTCTTGAGTCAATAAAACCAAATAAAGAAGTCAATTACTATGGTTCTAAAATACAAGCTATAGAAATTAGACTTGAGAGCTTATTTTAGAATAACACATTATTAATATTGAAAGTCAATAATGATAATACATTTGTTATGATAAGAAACCATACCTGGCCATCAGGAAAATCACCTCTGTAAACTCGGCCAGTGAAACCTTCACCGATAAGGCATTCTTCATTGAAGTTCCGCGTAGCCGCCATAATGTCAACTGCCAGAAACTGTTTTGCAGGTACAAGGTTTTTAGATGTCTTGGCCCAACTTTTCGTTTTGGGAACTATTCCAGGTTTAATGCTATTATCATTGCTAGAGGAAGTATCACCGCCAATCATAAGAGAACTCCAAGAGTTCAGGACCTCATTTGCTTTAGGGACTGCAGATTGACAAATGAATTTTAATTACATGAAAGAATGCAAGTCTGGACTATAAAAACATTACAATGCAGTATGCAAGGTTGAAAACAATATATATATAGATGAATTTGATATGCCATTTCATCAACAAGCATTCGAAATTACAAGGGTATAGGATCAATGATGACTCATATTTTACAGTTCACAGGCCTAGATTAATGGTGAGTGATAAGAATACCCGAAACAAACTGAAATATTTGTATGAACAATAGACCATCAACTACCACTGCATGATTATTTGATTATGAAAAAACTGATAAAGTGCCAGTGCTACCTCCTTCCAAATTGGCTGGTAAAGACTTGATATTGTCAGCGCTGCTCTTTAGGCCGCTTGTACAACCTTTCCGGCTTTTCAGAACCAATCCAACAATGAAGAGTGCAAAAATTGTGCAAAGAACGCTAGCTATCGCAGCAGCTGTCACTCGAGAGTGTGACTTCCTATGGTGGCTAGGACTGTGCAGAGAGGCATAGCTCACAATAGGTTGGGGAGGTTTTGGCCTGTGCTTTGAGGTCTGCTTGACTGCTGGTGAAGGTGGAGGTGGAGATGGAGGTCGAGGTCGAGGCTGATGTGGGGGTGGAGGTGAATGGATGGTCCTAGAAAATGAGGACGGTGAAGGTTTGAAACCTGGTTGAAAATGGTTCCCATCAATCCTGGAATATTAATAAGGTTAATCACATATTGTGATATGAAATTAGACATACAGATATGCACATCAAACTCAGAAGTGACAAGAAAGGGCATATAACAGTGTTCAGTACCTCAATTCAGGAATGAAGTCAAAAGTTCCAGGCACATAACCGCTGAAGTGATTATTCTCGATGTTGCTGCAAGCAGTGGGCGATCATCAGCATTAATTGATAAGATGGCAAATTAAGTATAAGATGCAGTCCAGTCAAATTTCTTACAGTGCTACCAATGGAAGGTCCGCTAACAAAATCACAGATCCGGTGAACTCATTATGTTGTAAATAACTGCAAAGACATGCAAGGAAAATTCTAATTAGAAAATTCCTACAGCTGTGTGTGCATGAACTAGCACAGAAGGGACATCATTATTACAGATAGTGAATGTTGTTCAATGAACTAAATGATCTTGGTAGGTCACCATTGAAAGAGTTGAATGACAGGTCCCTGAAAGCGTTGAGGGAGCAAATATGAGTCGAAGTGACAGCAATATGAGTCCCTAAAAGATCTGTGACTAAAATCAATTTCAAAAATAGTGAATCAGAGCAAGAAAGATGCATATAGTTTAGCTTCAAAATGTTTGTGTGCATGTGTTTGTTCCATTGTGATTAAAAATACATGGTTCTATTAGCATAAAAATGAGCTGAAAGACAGATCACTGGACAAAAAGGAACTGCAAGAAGTTTAGAACAACTTGATGCGCACGAAGCATCTCACGTGACAGTCACATACTATATCTGATGATTCATTTAGTGTTATACTGAATGCTGATGTTACGGGGGGTTACAGACATATGCACAATAGGCACAAAACAGCATGTTGCAGATCAAAGTGCAATATTTCACAAGAGATATATGTTTCAAAAATGATCTAGTAATCGCTAATCAAGGTACCGGAACCATACATTGTAACTAAGCTTTCCATGTTTACAAAAACATCACCAACTATTCCAGAGAGATCATTATAGCTGAGATTCCTGCAATCAAAAGTACAGCTCAATCAGTTGATTTTGCAACCAGATTTTGAGTAGAAAGTGCTCCAATAGCCAAACAAACAACTCACAGATATTTCAGAGAGTGCAAATATGGTAGCGATGGCGGTATATTTCCCTCAAACTTGTTAGCTGCCAAATTTCTTCAATAAAACACCATACCATAGTCAGATCATATAAATTTCATATTTAAATGTATTCAACCCAGCTTAAAGGGTATAGGCAAAAAGGACAAGAATGTACAAGTATTCCACATTCGGAGGCAAAGTGGGTGGGATTTCACCAGCGATGTTGTTGAAGCTCACATCCCTATCATCATGGCCCATCAAAGCACCAGGAACCAAAATTTGTGTCAATAATTGCAGAATCATGATCGGTTAACCGACAGCACAAATTTTGTAACAGGAAGCTTACAGCTCTTTCAAAGAGTGGAGTTTGAGCAGCTCTGGGCCAAGCCAGCCACCAACCCCAAGCCCACTAATATTTCTGCACAGAAGTAACATAAAAAAATCCTATAAATTACAGGAAAAATTGATTGATAAGTTAAGAATTAAATGGGTATTACATAGCCACGACACACGAATCCTTGCAAAAGACCCCATGCCACGATCCATGTTCCCCATCCCCGCCGCAGGGGTCACCACCCATGGATGTCCACCCAGAAAGCTGCCATGGAGACTCCAGTGTTTGATATAGTGCCCAGATCCCGGTCGCTGTACAGTAACCAAAAAACGGTAACAAAGCAGTAGACCTGTTAGAAAGCAGAGAGATACATACAAAGACAATAGGATAGCATCACACACAGCCATTGCACAAAGGGAAGTACTTTATAAGCACAAAAACATGCCCACTCTATTTTTGCACTACATAAGCACACTCATGGATGCTTGCCCATCACGCAACAATATCCATTGACTCCAGATCTAAATGTTAATGGGAGCACGTACAGGCACAAGCAAAAGGGCTCGTGAGGCGCGCCTACCAATCCACCAGCGCGCAAGGCTCCCTCGCGCTGTGCAAACCAGACCACACGTGTGCGCACCATACAGAGAACAAGCGACCGAAATCACACGCGTGCTCACAAAAGCCACAGAGAGGACGGGAAGTGTCCGCATACGCACGCGCAGAGTAGAGGCATCACGGGGTAAGAGATCGATCACCACGGGTGATGTGTGAGAAATCGTACCATCGGAGGGGTCGGTGAACGATGCAGCGGAGGAAAATGCGGCCCATAGCACCACCGCGGCGAGAAGATGGTGCGCCGCGGCCACTCCGACCCCGCGCGCGCCCCACATCCGCGCCGGTTCCAGCGAAGCCCCTTCCGAACCGAGCAACCCGAGCACGAAATAGAGGGTCCTACCGCACCGTATCCACACAGCATAAGATGTTCTAGAAGCTTCGGGAGATCCGGCGCCGCCCAATCGAACTCCTAGCCCAAATCCGCGACGATTCCCGCGAGATCGCGGCCGGACCGAGCAATGCGGGCGCGCGAATCGAAGAATCCGGGCGATCGGAGAGGATAGGAATCGCCCCGCAGAGTCCCGCGAAGCTGCGGGGATTTGCTCGCTTGGGTGGCGAGGGTTTAGGGTTTTGAAATGGACCGGAGGCTTCTGTGTTTTGGGAGGGAAGAGGGGAAAAGGAGGAAAGGACTCGGGAAGTCGAGAGTGAGGAAGAAGAGAAGAGAGGCGGTCAGGTCACGTGGTGGGCGTGTGAGTGCTGAGCCGTTACGGGGTTGGAGGGGTTTGAGGCGGTGGAATTGGGCGGGAAGAAATAGTGAAAACTAAAGTTTGCCTTCCGTGTATATCCGCTATATTTTACTTTCTTCGTTTTAAAATAAATATTAGTATAAATTAAAAAAAATGCGGGTAAAAAATATATTTATTTTAAAGTGTAAAAAATATATTTTAAAATACAGGTTGTATTTCTTACATAATTTATTAATGTTATCCTAATTTATTTTTATTTTGAAAATTCAAAACCTTTCGTAGTTCAAACCGTATGTTCAATTCAAAATCCTTTTTCACCATGAAATTCGTCGTGACGAGATATTCAATATCAGATCTTATGTTGGTATATTTTGATAAAAAAATTGTCAGAAGTTAACAGGCGCAAGGGTACATAAGTTTTCGGTCGTGTGGTACGTGAGTTGTCACATTTTTACATAAAAAAATTTCCAGGATATGTTTCAACAAAAAACAATTCATGTGCTAAAGTAATAGCGGTGTTGGACGTAAGTTATTAGGTACATGTTGTGTAAATAACCATGCTATTTGAAAGTGTATATAATCACTGAGGTGAAATTTAGTTATTCATGCCAATATATATCAAAGAACTAATGATATTTCAAAATACAATTTAGAATTATTTTTCTTATTATTATTTGGTACAACAATGGAATGGAAAGTGATCCCTGAAATTCTTAAGACAAGTGTTAAACAAACAAGGGTTTTACATTTTTATTTTTGTGATCCAATATCACGTCGAGTCTATAGGCATGATGATATTATCAAAAGGGAATAAGGATGTGACAATGAGCCTTTGCTCCATGTGTTTAAAGATCAAACTCAAACTCATCAAAAACCCTTCAAGTTTTTCCGTCTCTTTGAGAGCTTCATTTACCTTTTGGGTTCAATACAAGAAACAAACGCATTATGTCCACAAAAGTTTGTAAATTGTTTACGAGTGGTTACCCCTTTCCGTAATCTTCCAAGAACTTGATCCAATGTATGATCTAGATATTATAGCTTGGATGCAATCTTGGCCGCACGACGAGCTCTTCTTTCTTCAATAGATTCTTGAGATTCCTCTTGAGCGTCTACTTCGAAAGCTTGAGCACCACCATGAGCTTGCTCATCATCTTGAGTTTTCCCTTGGTCATCATTTGGTGCACCACCACCATCAATATGTTGATCTTGACCTTGATCTTGTTCGGTTGAAGGAGAGCCTTCATCTTGTCCTTGGTTTGCTTGTTGATCATGAAGAGGTGATGGCTCCACTTGAGTAGAGCATTTTCCTTCTCCTTCCACCACAAGGGGTTCCTCGACGGTATGATTTGACCCACACCCGTTCTTCTTATGGCTTGACGAGGAATTTCATCACCTATATCAATAAGATCACTTTGCCCCCACTTGGGAGCCATTATGTTCATCAAACTCCACGTTGCTAGATTCTTCAATAAGCCCGGTGGACTTATTGTAGACTCTACACGCGTGGGAGTTCGAAGCATAACCAATAAATATGCTCTCTTTTTTACACTAAAACTTAGACAAACGAGCACCTTTCTTGAGAATGAAACACTTACACCCGAATACCCGAAAGTACTTGATGCTGGGCTTCTTCCCGGTGAGTATTTCATATGGAGTCTTGTTCAAGTTCTCGCGGAGATAAAGACAGTTGGTTGCATGGCAAGCGGTGTTGATGGCTTCCGCCCAAAAGTTGTATGGACTCTTAAACTCCGTCATCATGGTCCTTACCGCATCAATGAGTGTACGATTCTTCCTCTCCGCAACACTTTTTAGTTGAGGGGTATAAGCAGCAGAATATTGGTGTTTGATCCCCTTATCACTAAGAAACTCATCCAAGGTGTAGTTCTTGAACTCGATGCTATTGTCACTCCTTATAGTGAATATATGTACATTGTGTTGACGTTGAGCTTCATTGGCAAACTTGATGAAGGTTTGTTGGGTCTCACTCCTCTTTTAGAAGAAATAAACCCATGTGTGTCTTGAATAGTCATCCACAATCACCAAGCAATATTTATTTCTGTTGAGACTATCAAACGTGGGAGGCCCGAAGAGATCCATGTGAAGGAGCTCCAAAGGCCTCTTAGTAGATACGACATTCTTGACGGGATGTTTTTTCTCATGTAGCTTTCCTTTAATGCAAGCCCCACAAGCACGATCTTTTGCAAAACTAACATTTGTTAGTCCAAGGATGTGTTCACCATTGAGGAGTGATTGCAAAGATCTCATATTGACATGGGCTAAACGGCGACACCAAAGCCATCCCACATCAACTTTAGCCATTAGACAAGTCGTAGTTCTAGTGGGGCCTCGTGAAAAGTCGACCACATACATACAATTCTCAACATGTCCAACAAAGGCTACTTTAAGATATTTGCTCCACATCAAGGTGACCACGTCCACATCAAAGAAAATACAAATGCCCATCTTAGCAAGTTGACAACCCGAAAGTAAATTGAAAGCACAAGTCTCAACAAGCAATACTTTCTCAATAGACATATCCAGAGAAATAATTACTTTACCGAGACCCAATACCTTAGACGTTGAGGCATCTGATGGCACTGAAGTAGTGCTCCTCGTTGGTTAGCCCAAGTGGAAGGTTTGGATGTAGTAGCGGTTGATTTCCCTTACACAAGGACTGTAAGGCTTGTAGAATCCAGGAGGACTCCAAGTTCTTAAAGTAGGTGGTGAAGTAAGTGATGCGTCGTTTACTCGATATCACTCCCTTAACCTGGACCTACACACAAAAGCAAATAACTTTGCTCCCAACGATTCAGAGAGGTTGGCAATCTCTCTGGTCTTGTTGTTTACAAAGGATCAAACACAAGCTGGAAACAATAGTGGTGATTGCAACGAAAAGGAAATAAAATAAGTAAAAAGTGGAGGTGTAAACAATGGTGGAAATATGGATCGGGGTCGCATGATGTTCGGTAGTGATGTCTCTCTCCCAAAAGACGATAAAACAGCTAAGTTGAGTGAACAAATTACAGCTGGGCAATTGACAGAATTATAAACGCATCGCAATGCTAATTATGCTACAAGAAAGTTAGAGGCTCAATTGTATGGGAAGTATGCCAAGACAAGTAGACCGTTTATTCCTCAACATCTACTCACTAATCATCCACCTTGAGATATATATCCAGAACATCTCGTTGGTATTAAGTTGTGAGCCCCACCCAAAGTGTAAACCCAAAGCAACAGATAACTGCATTAACAAACTATGTGTAAGGTAAACAATACTTGCAACCGCAGTTACAAGCACCGTTGTTTTCTTCCTTGTGGAAATAACACATACCCTAGTCTCATGATTGTCACTCAAGCTAGACATCGGGGGTCATGAACCCACAATCAAGCATAACGCTCCCTCTTGGAGTTACTATTGTAACACCCCGGGTGTCACGCTAGAGTAATCACCTATAGTAATCACAATTACTGTTGCTAATCATGCCTTGATCATCATGAGGCAATTCAACATTCAAAACCACTTTGAGTTGGCAATAAAAACAAAGTGCAAAATTAAACTTTGTCCTAAAATTATAAAACCATTTTTGTTAAACCCCAAATATTCAGTGGATCACTTCCATGTGATTAAGGAATAAAAGAAGCGAAACAAATAAAAACAGTAGCTCCAATGGCCACTTTAATCATTTATCATTTAAATAAAATGCTAGATGATTTTATAAAATCACAAAACTTTTTGTGGCACTGGCCAATAATGCAACCTTAATTGTGGACTACTTTTCATATTGTGCAAAATTTTAAAAGTGCATAGGAAAATATAACAGAAATTAAGACAGCAGAGAGTAAAAGAAATACAAAAGAAACAGAAAGAGAAGACCTAAACTACCCCCCCGGCCCATCCTTCCCCCCCCACCCACTAGGTCCAGCCCACCTATTCCCCCAGCCCACCCAGCTCGCCATCACGATCCCCTCCCCTGTTCCTTCCCCGTGCGTGTCGAACATCCACGCAGGCCATGGCCCCTGCCATCGCCAGGCGGCCATCGGGCGGCACACCGGCGGATAAGAGGAAGCCGGCCCCGACCCCCTGCCCCGGAAAACCTAGCGCGCCCCTTCTCTTCCACCTCGCGCCGCATCCCCCTCACTCTCTGTCTTCTCCTCGCGCTGGAGCTGCAACGGTCGCCGCCGCGCAGTCGCAGCCGGCGTGGACGCCGGCCACCCCGCGCCTCCTGCTGATGTCCATGAGGACCGCCGAGCTCCTCTGGTTCGCCTCTGCCATCAAGCTCCGACTGGAACGTGCTGCATCGCCAGAATTCCCGCCGCTCCTTCAACCACAGCCGTCGTCTCCTACTGCTCGATTCGCCGTGACCAGACCTTCCCCGTGCCCGCTGCCATCCCCTTCCGGCTCCCGGTGAGCTCCGCCTCCGTTTCGCTCTCACCCCTCTACCGATTCGCCGCCGTAGCTTCCACTGCTGCGGTTCGGACGTTGTTCCCGCTTTCGGTCGCCGCCGTGCCCATGGCTGGGCCCGCGCGCACGCGCTGCCTCCGAGCCCACGCTAGGGCCACGCCCTGTTCCCCTTCGACATGCGCCGCTGCAACTGCTTGCTGCAGTCGCCGCTGTATGCGCCCGTGTGGCCGTGCTCACCGTCTCCCCGCCCGTCGCCTCCATGGCCAGTGGGCAACGCCGGCGCGCACTGCTGCCGTGCTCGCGCTTGCCGCGCTCCCCCTCGGCTCGGCCGCGCCCTGGTGCGAGCACGCGCGTGGCCCCGCCCCGCTCTCCACTGCCGCCCGCTCCGCACTGTGCCCCCTCGCCGGCACGGCTCGTCGCCGACTGGAGTTGGCGTGGACGCCAGTTGGGGTTGACCCCCCTGGGTGTCTGCCAGATGGGCCCAAGGCCATTAAGTTAAAACTAATAAAAATGTTAGATTAAGATAACCCCTAGGGACTTACAAGTGGGCCCGAGGCCATAACTTCGATTAGTAATGTTCCAGAGCCTATGACATGTGGGTCCAGCCCATTAAAATAATCTCTGGGTTAATTAAAATGCAATTTGAATAATGTCTCAATGACATGTGGACCCCTCTGGATATTTTAGATTAAACATAATGGATTATATAAAATCAGTGGCTGACATGTGGGGCCCCCTGTTATGTTAATTAAATAAAATGGATTAAATGCCCCTCCCTATGACATGTAGGTCCCACTGGTCAGTTTGACCAGTCAAATGGACTTGTGGATAATGTTAGAATTATTAATAGAAATAAATTCCAGAAATTGTTTTAAAATGATTAAAACTTAGAAAATCAATATCTTTTAATCCGTAACTCTGATGAAAATATTTTTTATATCAAAATTGATCAGAAAAATATAATGAATAAGAATACGCTATCCGTATACCCACCACACCCCTCTAACACACACGAACATCGACATCCCCCCTCCGGGCCGTTTGTCCGATGATTTGTCCGGTACTGTCAAAGTATCCGGATGAATTTATTCTAAACACGAAAGTTGTTCGGATTGTTTCAACTAGCACGGTTACACCATCCACACGTTTGTCGGATGTCCACGACACCTCCGGCACGATCCCTTCCCCCTCCGGACACCTTGTCCGGTAATCACCCGGAGCCGGTATTTCATCCCCGGATGAATTCCCGCTCCGAGCAACGTGCATTGCACTGCGTTAGAACACCGTTAACATTGCATATGTCATGCCATTCATCTGTTTTCTATGACTGCTTTATATTTACTGTTTCTTTCCCCCTTTGTTCTCCGGTAGACCCCGCTGCTACCGCCGACTACACTGCTGCCGGGTACGACTACTTTGTCAACGACCCTACCCCTACCGTCGAGCTACCAGGCAAGCAGAGCCATTCTCTTCCCCAGATATTGCCTACCTTTCCGTACTTTCTTGCACTAGGAATTGTTACTGCTGCTGCTTTGTTATAATCCTATTCAATTGCATAGCCTGTTTTTGTCGCCCCTTGATGTACCTCCCTTATCCTATGCTGCTTATTATAATTATGCATTATTCAGCAGTGAGCCCTGCGCATTGTTAGTTAGGATTAGATAGCGGGCTGTGACCACTCAGGGGAGTGAACACGGATACAATATATACAACTGCACAGGTACGGTACAATGCATACACCACCTAAGGCCCCCTAGCTCGGCTCTGCCGAGTCACCCTCAATTGTGAGCTATCAAGGAGTAATCCTTGTACTCCACTCGTTGTTGACTCTGTATAGCCGCTCTAGGTACCTGAGCACGGTTGTCCTTAAGGTAATAAGTCGGGCGACCCAACGGTGTCCGCGAGCGGTATTGCGTCGGGAACGACAGGGAGGGTACGACCGACGTTACTGGCGTGCTTGGCCCCTGATCGTATCTCGCGAGAGTTACCAAACCACGAAAGTCGAGCTCTACCCAGAGCACACGCGAGATAAGGTAAGGAGACAGTTCACCTTGTTGGTAACCGCAGAGACTTGGTGGGACGACAGGGCAGGCACTGATGTACTGGTGGTCCTGACTGTTGTCGTTGACCGCGGGTCAGTTAAGTCGAGGCAACGATAACGGTTGTCACACAGGTTAATTAAAATGCTAAATGGTTCGGCGGATGTCTTGAGTAGCCTTTTGGTTTGTACGCACTACCTACACGTGGGATAAGGAGTGTGGGCTCCCCTGCATCGTAGTCTCGTTCGAGGGTCTTCAGACGTGAGCAGTATCGCGGGCTAATTGCCGGGAAGTGGTGTTGTCTTCTCTTGCTCGAGCGGTGTATTTGTATTTGATTTGATTTTTCTTCACCGGCCAGTCACGCACCGTGCAGGAGTACGTTCGGGTTAGGGTCCAAAGCCCAGCGTACATAGGATATAGTCCGGCGAATGACCTCTTTGTTGATTGCCGAAGGATGGGCCACTTTGTGTCAGATAACTTCGGTGGGGTGTTCCCTAACAAGGTGTACGCCACCCTGGAGATCCGAGCGTCGTAGAGTCACGCCAGTGCACCCCTGCAGGGAAGATTAATCTATTCGAATAGCCGTGTCTACGGTAACAGGACGCTTTATGCTGAAGCTGGATCTTACCACTACGAACTACTACTATTAAACTGTATGGTTCCGGGTCTTCTTCCTAACAGGGAGTCGAGGAAGGGAACTCGGAGGCATTATTATTATTAATCATTACAACTTATATTATACAAAGTTGCAGCAACTTCTGCTTCGTTGTTACTTTATGCTTTATATGAACTGTTGGCTGTTCCTCATCTCATGCTGCAAGACACGTCAGAAGATGCTAGTCTTCGATAGGCCTAGCTTCTTACCCTTATTCCGATTTCTATCTTGCAGTCCACTATATACAGCCTCCCTTTCCATTTGATACAAATGCATAAATGCTTAGTAGCGGACGTAAGACTCGCGGGTATGCTAGATACTCACCTTTGCTTTATTTCCCCTTTTTGTTTTGCCTGATCGGCCGCTGCAGTCGACGTTGGAGCCTTGGAGTCCAGGAGTAGGAGATCCCCGATGCCGACCACCGCAACATGAAGATCCCCGATGCCTTCTACGACGTCGAGTCCCCCGTTGACCAGGAGTAGTTTGGAGGTTCCTAGGCAGGAGGCCTCGCCTTTTCGATCTATTGTTATTTGTGCTAGCCTTCTTAAGGCAACCTTGTATCCTTGTGTTTGTACTCAGATACTTTTGCTTCCGCTAACTTTGTGCTCTCGAGTTGTTGTATTCGAGCCCTCATGGCCCTTGGCTTGTATTAAACATCTTGTATTATTTTATTTGTAGAGTTGTGTTGTGATATCTTACCGTGAGTCCCTGATCTCGATCGTGTACCTTGCGTGTATGATTACTGTACACGGTCTGATTTTGGGGGCGTCACAAGTTGGTATCAGAGCCGACTGCCTGTAGGACACCCCCTTCCAACTCCTTGGTCGAAGTCGAGTCTAGTTCTTGCAAAACTACTTTACTAACAGTGTCGTGTGGCTTATCGGCCCACGTCGCCAACTGGGTGGTATTAGGATCCTATTTCTCCGTACCTTTACTCTAGGACTCTGCTCTATCCTCCTTTCGGGTTAAAGATTTTGTTAACTCTGACTTTAGGTTCTCGTGACTACTTCCTCCCGGAGAGCCCCTCATTACAGATGATCGCTTGCTTCACGAGAAGATACCAAAGATTACTCTCCGATAAAACTCCCGAGACCATATGTGTCGACCACCTTTACAATTCCCTACCAACGATAAGTCCGTACGTATAATCACATACACCTAAGTTCATCCATTCAATCCCAGTTGCTCTAGTGTTCACAAGATGCATCGTAATACTTTCCGTTGTTTCGGGAATCCTTTGAGCCTACTACCTTGCAGCTTCTTTTCACCCTAAGTTGTTCCTGTGATTTCCAAAATACTTTGAAATACTATTCGATCTCACGACAATCCTCGGCAGTCTACTGCTTTGGAGATTCTTCTTACCTGCTTGCACTATGATTAATCCCGTTTATCTTGTAGTCTTTGACGACCTCCCTTGGCATTGCCATTCCAATCTGTTGAATCATCGTGTGCGTGAATGCATACAGTCATCGGTTGACCCTATGAATTCATTCTTCTGGCTCAGACGTCATTCCGGACATGAGCTGGGTCTTGGTAAGTCAAACCTTCCTTGGTTGTCCGTCTTTTGGACATCGTAATTCCTTTGTATTCAATCATCGAATTTTTCAGATGTTTCTATGATCCGATGCCTTTGTATCTTTTCTTCTTATGGTTGAGTGCCGATACTCGCCCCAGCCTCTTTGTATGCCACCTGACCTTTGGTGGATTACTACCTACCATCCCCTTGTGTCCTAAATCATTGACGAGCTTCCCCTGATACGAAATTCCTTTGGCGAACGGTATCATCTGGTCCGTGTCATCGACCTTCTGCTTTAAAACTTGTATCTCTTGTTCCTGTTTATTGTCGTATAGATTCGTAAAATGTCCCTTTGGGTTGTATCTATGCTTCATCCGTCTGTGTGAACCCATGAACTTCTGTGGGTCACACTCTATTGTTGTTACGCCAGATAAATTTCCTACTCTACAACTTCATCGAAAACTAGAATTGAATGAAAGGCTATGCATTGAAGAAGTGGGAGTCGACCTTGAACCTTTGTGTTCATGCCCATGGATACTATGTAGAACTTATCATGACAGCTTCTTGTAAAGTTAAATTGTCCCCTTGATTTAAATTCTTCTTGCGTCTGTGATCTTTCGTTCTACCCTCGAGTATTACCCCCCTAGTATCTCGAGGATATCGTGCCATTGCACCACCTCTTAAAGAATTTTTGCAGAAGGAATACTTCTCGTCGATTTTTGCCACTCCGTGGGTTCTGGGTCGTTGTCAACCGAGAACACCGAATACTTTTTCTTCACAATTCCTTTTGCTTGATGTCGCCGTTGTTCGATTGTGTTTTTCTTGAAACCTTTTGACATGATGTGTCGTGGCCATCATTGACATTTTGAGTTCTCCCAAGTGTTACTTGGATGCATCGTGAGAAATACCATCCCTGCTCCTCGACAATTTGTGTTATCATCGACAATATCCTTTGACTCACGGCCAATACAAATTTGGTCATGTATATCTTGTTTGCTTTACCTTGGGAAGGATATACCCCTAATGCTTGTGTATAAACACAATTTCTTTTCCATTGGTCTGTTTAATCTTTCTTCTGAGGTAACTCGTCTGAGCAGTGATCATTCCCTGCTTATGTAAACACTTCGGTGTACTACTTTGTCCGTACAACGTGTTACAATTGTTGATGACTTTTCGGTGACCACCGATGGACAAGAACCTTGCCAATTGGTCTGCCTCGTCTTAATGAGCAGGAAAATGGTTCTCTTCATCCCTCGCCCTTGGCACTGACGTTGTTGCAGACTTAGCTAACAAGTTGTTCTCTGACTTACTTTGCAACTGGATCGCATTGTTTGTCGACACCCTTCTTATTCAATGTGTGCCCATAACCCACAGTTCCACAGGATCAAAACCTGACTGTCTGGTACCTTTCATATCTCGAGGTTATTCCTCTTGCTTGACCTCGTCTGCAATTCACGAGTCCCCTACCTTGTGTTGTTCAGTTCGATATCAGACTCAGTGCTTATGCCTGATGCTCTGGACCCCTTTTATCCTCCGTTATCATCGTCGAATGCTTGCATATCCGCTTGGAAAACTTCTCATGCCTTATTTTGTTTCTCTCGATGTACCTCCCTCAGTTTAACTCGTGAGATACTTTGTACCCCATTCCCTCGGACAACCTCGGTTGATCAACTGGGTACCAATCGAACCCCCTTAAATTTTTCTCTTAGCCTATTCCTAGGTACGATGAAGCCCCCGCAGGAAGGATAACAACTCGACGAGATGCACCGATGCAGAGGAATGAAGAACACATCATCAAGAATTAACTGCTTCGAGAAGGTAAACAAGAACCAAGAAGACTCGTTAGAATGCGAAACCGAAACCTTACCCCTTGCCCTACTTTTAAATTCTCGGGACGAGAATTCTTTGTAGTGGTGGAGATTTGTAACACCCCGGGTGTCACGCTAGAGTAATCACCTACAGTAATCACAATTACTGTTGCTAATCATGCCTTGATCATCATGAGGCAATTCAACATTCAAAACCCCTTTGAGTTGGCAATAAAAACAAAGTGCAAAATTAAACTTTGTCCTAAAATTATAAAACCATTTTTGTTAAACCCCAAATATTCAGTGGATCACTTCCATGTGGTCTTGGGATTTTATTAAGGAATAAAAGAAGCGAAACAAATAAAAACGGTAGCTCCAATGGCCACTTTAATCATTTATCATTTAAATAAAATGCTAGATGATTTTATAAAATCACAAAACTTTTTGTGGCACTGGCCAATAATGCAACCTTAATTGTGGACTACTTTTCATATTGTGCAAAATTGTAAAAGTGCATAGGAAAATATAAAAGGAATTAAGACAGAAAAGAGTAAAAGAAATACAAAAGAAACAGAAAGAGAAGACCTAAACTACCCCCCGGCCCATCCTTCCCCCGCCACCCACTAGGTCCAGCCCACCTATTCCCCCAGCCCACCCGGCTCGCCATCACGATCCCCTCCTCTGTTCCTTCCCCGTGCGTGTCGAACATCCACGCAGGCCATGGCCCCTGCCATCGCCGTGGCGGCCATCGGGCGGCACACCGGTGGGATAAGAGGAAGCCGGCCCCGACCCCCTTCCCCGGAAAACCTAGCACGCCCCTTCTCTTCCAACTCGCGCCGCATCCCCCTCACTCTCTGTCTTCTCCTCGCGCTGGAGCTGCCACGATCGCCGCCGCGCAGTCGCAGCCGGCGTGGACGCCGGCCACCTCGCGCCTCCTGCTGATGTCCATGAGGACCGCCGAGTTCCTCTGGTTCGCCTCTGCCATCAAGCTCCGACCGGAACGCGCTGCATCGCCAGAATTCCCGCCGCTCCTTCAACCACAGCCGTCGTCTCCTATCGCTTGATTCGCCGTGACCAGACCTTCCCCGTGCCCGCTGCCATCCCCTTCCGTCTCCCGGTGAGCTCCGCCTTCGTTTCCCTCTCACCCCTTCTACCGATTCGCCGGTGTAGCTTCCACTGCTGCGGTTCATACGTTGTTCCCGCTTTCGGTCGCCGCCGTGCCCATGGCTGGGCACGCGCTGCCTCCGAGCCCACGCTCGGGACACGCCCTGTGTCCCCTTCGACATGCTCCGCTGCAACTGCTTGCTGCAGCCGCCGCTGTATGCGCCCGCGTGGCGGTGCTCACCGTATCCCCGCCCGTCGCCGCCATGGCCAGTGGGCAACGCCGGCGCGCACTGCTGCCGTGCTCGGGCTTGCCGCGCTCCCGCTCAGCTCGGCCGCGCCCTGGTGCGAGCATGCGCGTGGCCCCGCCCCGCTCTCCACTGCCGCCCGCTTCGCGTTGTGCCCCCTCGCCGGCACGGCTCGTCGCCGACTGGAGTTGGCGTGGACGCCAGTTGGGGTTGACCCCCCTGGGTGTCTGCCAGATGGGCCCAAGGCCATTAAGTTAAAACTAATCAAAATGTTAGATTAAGATAACCCCTAGGGACTTACAAGTGGGCCTGAGGCCATAACTTAGATTAGAGGAGTTGTTAATGTTCCAGAGCCTATGACATGTGGGTCCAGCCCATTAAAATAATCTCTTGGTTAGTTAAAATGCAATTTGAATAATGTCTCAATGACACGTGGACCCCTCTGGATATTTTAGATTAAACATAATGGATTATATAAAATCAGTGGCTGACATGTGCGGCCCCCTGTTCTGTTAATTAAATAAAATGGATTAAATGCCCCTCCCTATGACATGTAGGTCCCACTGGTCAGTTTGAACAGTCAAATGGACTTGTGGATAATTTTAGAATTATTAATAGAAATAAATTCCAGAAATTGTTTTAAAATGATTAAAACTTAGAAAATCAATATCTTTTAATCCGTAACTCCGATGAAAATATTTTGTATATCAAAATTGATCAGAAAAATATAACGAATAAGAATACGCTATCCGTATACCCACCACACCCCTCTAACACACACGAACATCGACATCCCCCCCTTCGGGCCGTCTGTCCGATGATTTGTCCGGTACTGTCAAAGTATCCAAATGAATTTATTCTGAACACGAAAGTTGTTCGGATTGTTTCAACTAGCACGGTTACACCATCCACACGTTTGTCGGATGTCCATGACACCTTCGGCATGATCCCTTCCCCCTCCAAACACCCTGTCCGGTAATCACCCGGAGCCGGTATTTCATCCCCGGATGAATTCCCGCTCCGAGCAACGTGCATTGCACTGCGTTAGAACACCGTTAACATTGCATACGTCATGCCCTTCATCTGTTTGCTATGATTGCTTTATATTTACTGTTTCTTTCCCCCTTTGTTCTCCGGTAGACCCCGCTACTACCGCCGACTACACTGCTGCCGGGTACAACTACTTCATCGACGACCCTACCCCTACCGTCGAGCTACCAGGCAAGCAGAGCCATTCTCTTCCCCAGATATCGCCTACCTTTCCGTACTTTCTTGCACTAGGCATTGTTACTGCTGCTGCTTTGTTATAATCCTATTCAATTGCATAGCCAGTTTTTGTCACCCTTTGATGTACCTCGCTTATCCTATGCTGCCTATTATAATTATGCATTATTCAGCAGTGAGCCCTGCGCATTGTTAGTTAGGATTAGATAGCGGGCCGTGACCACTCAGGGGAGTGAACACGGATACAATATATACAACTGCACATGTACGGTACAATGCAGACACCGCCTAAGGCCCCCTAGCTCGGCTCTGCCGATTCACCCTCAAGTGTGAGCTATCAAGGAGTAATCCTTGTACTCCACTCGTTGTTGACTCTGTATAGCCGCTCTAGGTACCTGAGCACGGTTGTCCTTAAGGTAAGAAGTCGGGCGACCCAACGGTGCCCGCGAGCAATATTGCGTCTTGAACGACAGGGAGGGTACGACCGACGTTACTGGCGTGCTTGGCCCCTGCTCGTATCTCGCGAGAGTTACCAAACCACGAAAGTCGAGCTCTACCCAGAGCACACGTGAGATAAGGTAAGGAGACGGTTCACCTTGTTGGTAACCGCAGAGACTTGGTGGGACGAGAAGGCAGACATCAATGTACTGGTGGTCCTGACTGTTGTCGTTGACCGCGGGTCAGTTAAGTCGAGGCAACGATAACGGTTGTCACGCAGGTTAATTAAAATGCTAAATGGTTCGGCGGATGTCTTGAGTAGCCTTTTGGCTTGTACACACTACCTACACGTGGGATAAGGAGTGTGGGCTCCCCTGCATCGTAGTCTCGTTCGAGGATCTTCAGACGTCAACAGTATCGCGGGCTGATTGCCGGGAAGTGGTGTTGTCTTCTCTTGCTCGAGCGGTGTATTTGTATTTGCTTTGATTTTGCTTCACCGGCCAGTCACGCACCGTGCATGAGTACGTTCGGGTTAGGGTCCAAAGCCCGGCATACATAGGATATAGTCCGGCGGATGACCTCTCTATTGATTGCCGAAGGATGGGCTACTTTGTGTCGGATAGCTTCGGTGGGGTGTTCCCTAACAAGGTGTACGCCACCCTGGAGATCCGAGCGTCGTAGAGTCACGCCAGTGTACCCCTGCAGGGAAGATTAATCTATTCGAATAGCCGTGTCTACGGTAACAGGATGCTTTATGCTGAAGCTGGATCTTACCACTACGAACTACTACTATTAAACTGTATGGTTCCGGGTCTTCTTCCTAACAGGGAGTCGAGCAAGGGAACTCGGAGGCATTATTATTATTAATCATTACAACTTATATTATACAATGTTGCAGCAACTTCTGCTTCGTTGTTACTTTATGCTTTATATGAACTATTGGTTGTTCCTCATCTCATGCTGCAAGACACGTCAGAAGATGCTAGTCTTCGATAGGCCTAGCTTCTTACCCTTATTCCGATTTCTATCTTTCAGTCCACTATATACAGCCTCCCGTTCCATTTGATACAAATGCATAAATGCTTAGTAGCGGACGTAAGACTCGCGGGTATGCTAGATACTCACCTTTGCTTTATTTCCCCTTTTTGTTTTGCCTGATCGGCCGCTGCAGTCGACGTTGGAGCCTTGGAGTCCAGGAGCAGGAGATCCCCGATGCCGACCACCGCAACATGAAGATCCCCGATGCCTTCTACGCCGCCGAGTCCCCCGTTGACCAGGAGTAGTTTGGAGGTTCCCAGGCAGGAGGTCTCGCCTTTTCGATCTGTTGTTATTTGTGCTAGCCTTCTTAAGGCAACCTTGTATCCTTGTGTCTGTACTCAGATACTTTTGCTTCCGCTAACTTTGTGCTCTCGAGCTGTTGTATTCGAGCCCTCTTGGCCCCTGGCTTGTATTAAACAGCTTGTATTATTTTATTTGTTGTGATATCTTACCGTGAGTCCCTGATCTCGATCGTGTACCTTGCGTGTATGATTACTGTACACGGTCTGATTTTGGGGGCGTCACAACTATCTACTACTTGGCCAAAGCAATAAAAAGCAACGGAGAACATGCAAGAATTACTCAAGAACAAATATATAAAAGGTGAAACAAATATATAACTCATCACAATCTGAATATAATATCATAATCCATCGGATTCCAGAAAACACAGCATAGCAACAGATAAAGAATTGAAGGGGGACTACTCATGACACAAGATTGAAGCACACAAGGGCAGCTCACAAGGGCTAAGAATTGAAGCACAAGATTGGATAGAAGATATCACATAGCTACTGGTCATGGACCCATGGTCCAAGGGAGACTACTCATGACACATCCGGGAAGCGCTCATGGTGGTGGAGAAGCTCCCGGAGATCCATCCTCCCTCCGGCAGGGTGCCGGGACATGGTCTTCTCGCGATCCCGATCTCGGGATCGTGGCGGCGGCAGAACAATAGCGAATTTTGCGATGCGGTGTCTTTTGTCAGGGTTTTTGTACCGATGAGTAAATATAGGCCGAAGGAGGGCACCAGGGGGGTCCCACCCCTCCAGGTGGCCTCCTGACGTGGCCTAGGGTGGGGTCGCTCTCCCTAGCCGCCTGGTAGGGGGTGCCCCCCCCTACGGCTCTCCTTCGGGCCATTGGAGTCTTCTGGAACGCTGATTTTTTATATATGTTTCTTGGAATTTTTTGGGCACTGTAAATATGGGTATACACCTGCAACTCACAGATATCGGCTGGAAAAAACTGGTATTGGGTGCACTGAGTTAGTAAGTTAGTCCAAATATGTTGAAAAAGGTATGAACGTTTAGCAAAACACATAGCAATGCCACCCAAATAAGCATGGAACAAGCAGAAATTATAGATACGTTTGGGATGTATCAACATTCCAAGCTTCATTCCTTCTCGTCCTCGAGCTGGTAAATGATAACACAAATAATTTCTGTGATGACATGCTACCAACACATATAAAAACTTCAAAGTGAAGCAAGTAAGATATGCAATTAAAGTCAAGAAAATAACAAGCAAGAGTCTATTTCTAGTATTGAAACTAGCAAAGTAAGAACATAAAGGTGCAAGAGCTCCTGCTGTCCGTGACTCGAATGTCTCCAAATGGTGTTTGCATGCAAGAAGTGGGAGATGGGTTTAGAGCATAAAATACTATATAGTTTATTTGAGAACTCAAGCTCATAAAACTTCACACTTTGTCTCCTTCGGAATCTTATTTTGACTCGTCCCCAGACAACTAGTCCGGCACAAGTCAAACTGATCCTCTCCCTTTCGACTTTGAGCACTCATGCAATGGATGAGCGCAAGCAATATATGTTGGCACTTAGGATGGCAAAGAGAAAAGCGATGGGGGAAGGAAAACAAAAAGGCGTGAAAGGCTCGCATTAATGAGGAAAATCATAGGCGAGAAAGCCAAATGATAGATATGATGTGAGGAGTAGGGATTGCCATGCAACGGATGCACATATGAGCTAGGGTAATCTCTCCAATGGAACTAGTGGGGGTGCATCCAACTTGCTTTCTCATGAAGACCTAGAGCTCATTTGAGGAGGCTCATCCTTGGAATATGCAAGCCAAGTTCTATAGTGTAAGGATCCCCACATAGTTATGCATGAATGATATGAAAATCTCTATGGAGTACAAATATAACTAAAGAGTACGAGTGTGGATCTTTCAAAAGGAATAGTAGTGTTGCCCCTTCTCTCTTTTTATTTCTTTTTTCTTTATTTTTTTTCTATTTTTAGTATTTTTTTGGCCTCATTGGCTCTTTCTATTTACCTCTCATTTGTCCTCTTTGGGATCTTTTAATTTGTCCTCGTCTGGGATGTTTTATTTTGTCTTTTTTGGGATCTTTTCCTCACTTTAAGGGCAACACTCTATATTTTACAAGAACATATAAGATCTTCACACTTTACAAAAAGTACTCGACATAAAGAAAACTGAAAACTATCATGATGTATGCAAATGTATGCCTCTGCCAGTGTAGCAGGATATGCAATGATACTAGCGTGTCATGTAGCAATGATAAGGGAAGGCCCAACTAACATGCGGCTCTACGATCAAACAAAAGCATGTATGACATGAAGATCAAGTCATGAGATGATGAATGTTGCATGACAATGTATCTCGGAAAGTCTATGGAAATGCCTTGATAGGTAGGTATGGTGGCTGTTTTGAGGAAGATATAAGGAGGTGTAGATGATAGAGCGTATCATGCCAAGGGTTTGGATGGACCAACGATGTTTGCACCAACTCTAAAGATGAGAAAGGGCAATGCACGGTACCGAAGAGGCTAGCAAAATATGGAAGGTGGAAGTGCCAACAATCGAATACTCGCATTAGTCTGAAGAACTCATGCACTTATTATCGATAACTCTCTATCTAATCAGGATCTTCACAAAGAGACAAGGACACCGAGGAGGAGTGTATGGGGGTTTGGTTATACTTGCGCATCCTCGACCCATGGTACGTGAAGGTACTCTATATATTCCAACCCCTCCAGAGGTTAGCGATCTATCTAGTAGCTAGAGTTCTCAACTAATTTTTTGTAGTTTTCGCAAATAAGCACGGATTGCCAAAAATATAACACCTATCACTAATAGGCTCAAGATCTTGGCACCAAAAGTCCAAACATTACTCAAATAAATATCTCAAAACTATTGTAATTTACTAATACACTTATTATAGCAACCTCAATTACCTACTCATGCAAGACACAAAACTCAGTGCAACAGACAAACTCTCAAACAAGATAAACATGATAACTCAAGAAAGTTACAAAAGCAACAACCTAAATAAAATCTCGTAAAAAGATAAGCATGAAAACTAAGAGCTAAGCATGACAACAACTATGAAAAGATAAAGAACACACACAAAGAAAGATAAGCATGCAAACCTATGTTGTGTTCTAGGGTGAAGTGGAGCGTGTTTCTCTCCCAAATAATGAAGGCTAGGGTTCAAATTGTTATGAACAACAAGCAAAACTAAAACAAACTATAAATTAAAGAGCGATACACTCCAAGCATAGTACATAACACATAATGAGATAAAAATATAGCATGGAGAAGGACGAACTGATGGTTGTTGATGGAGAAGGGGATGCACGGGGGCATCCCCAAGCTTATACGCTTGAGTCTCCTTGGATATTTCTTGGGGGTGAATGGGGGCATCCCCAAGCTTGAGCGTTTGACACTCCCGGATCTTCTTTCATCATCTTCCTTCGCATACTTGAAAACTACCTTCATACGAAACTCATCATAAGCTGATTAGAGTGGTTAGTACCCATACATAAATATATTTTCTTCACTGGAAATAAAGATTTTCAGGAAGATCTACTGTTTCTCAGGATTTCCAAAAAGTTTTTGCAAAGAAAAAGCAAGCTTAAGATTTGCAAAACGGTGAAAACGCAAAACGTGGAAGAATCTGTGAAAAACAGACCAATAGGTAGTAAATAATTTTTTCGGGGTACTTCTACAACTCGAATCAAAAAACTCAGAACATACGCTAGAAAGCCAATTGTATAGAGCATACTATCAAAAAATCATATAAAAAGATGATCTGGTGATTTATGGTGAATTTTTCCGTCAAGTAGACATAATCTATTTCTGGACAGCATGTCACAACTTTTGAACTTTCTTGCATCCGGAGACTAAAACTTGGCACAAAGTTTGAAAATAAAGATACAATGATGTTGTTACAGTGGTAACAAGCATCAAGACCACTAAAACTGGAAGTAAAAATATTTTGGGTTGCCTCCCAATAAGCACTTTCTTGTATGTTTTTTAGCTAGGCATGAAGCAAAAAGATCAAGTTTTATGAACTCCAAAAGAATAACTTGCATGTGTAACAGACCCATAAGGTAACTTAATCTTCTTTTGAGGGAAGTGTTCCATTCCCTTTTTGAGGGGGAATTGGAACCTAATGGTCCCTTCTTTCATGTCAATGATAGCACCAACGGTGCAGAGAAAAGGACGTCCCAAAATAATTGTACATGAGGGATCACACTCAATGTCCATGACAAGAAAATCAACGGGAACATAATTATCATTGGCAACAATAAGAACATCATCAATCCTTCCCAAGGGTTTCTTTACGGAAGAATCAACAATACGAACACCAAAAGAACATGAATCAAAAGGTTTTAATTCAAGCATATCATACATTCTTTTGGGTAAAACAGAGGCACTAGCTCCAACATCACATAAGGCAAAGCAAAAAAAATTATGCAATTTAATTTTGACCATAGGATCCCAACCATCTTCTAGCTTTCTAGGAATAGAAACCTCTAACTTAAGTTTCTCCTCCCTAGCTTTGATAAGAGCATTGGTAATATGCTCGGTGAAGGCAATATTAAGTGAACTAGTGTGGGGTTCTTTAGCCATTCTTTGAAAAAAAAGTGATAACATCGGGAAGAGTGCAATTGTCAAAATCAAGCTCTTTAAATAAGAATTCTATCAAAAAAGAATTTTTGCAATTACCCCAAGTGTTTTTCTTACAAGGGGACATGGAATGGAACCACTTCTTTGGTTTTCCTCGAAGGGAAAAATCAAAGAATGTTAATTTCAATTGGTCACTATCCATCCCGGGAGGTTTTTGTTCATCACACACCCTCTCATAATTTTCCAAGTGATAGATAGCATCCTCTCCTTTTTTAGAAAGTTGATCTCTTAAATCATATTTGAGGAAAGGTATACTAATAGGGGTGCAAACATAAAAGCTATCGTGACAAACAAAATCGCAAGGCCTGAAATCATTAGAAGTGTCCCCACTAGGGGTTCCATGCCTGGGGAAAATTCCTATGCTAGCGGAACCCATAGTAACAGCAGCAAGCAAGAGAAAAGTAACAAATTTTTGTGTGGTTTTTGGTATAAGACTCTAAAACAAAAACTATAAAGTAAACTAACAAGACTAAAAAGCAAAGGTAAAAGATAGTGTGCAACTCCCCTATCTTGAAGATTGGAGTCCCCGACAACGGCGCCAGAAATTTTCTTGATGGCACTCAAGTAGTGCTACTCGTTGGCTACCCCAAGTGGAAGGTTAAGAAGTAGTCAACAACAATTTTCCCTCGGTGAAAATACCAAGGTTATCGTACCAGGAGGACTCTGAATGCTGCAATTAGGTGTCAATGGCGCCAGAGATTAACTTGCCTAAAGGAGACGAGGTTGACGTGGACCTACACACAACAACAAATAACTTTCTCCCAGTGAGTACAGAGAGGTTGTAAATCTCTCCGGCCATATCATTTACAAAGGATCAAACGTACGGTGGAAATAGTGATGGTGATTGCAACTAAAAAGAAATAAAACAGTAAAGAGTTGAGGTGTAAACAATGATAGAAATATGGACCGGGGTCCCATGATGTTCACAAGTGATGTCTCTCTCCCAAAATACGATAAATCAACTAAGCTGGGTGAACAAGTTACATCTGGGCAATTGACAGAATTATAAATGCACCGCAATGCTAATTATGCCACAAGAAATTTAGAGGCTCAAAAGTATGGGAAGTACGCCAAAAAAAGTAGACCGTCTATTCATCAGCATCTACTCACTAATCATCCACCTTTATATATCTGTCCAGAACATCTCGCTGGTATTAAGTTGCGAGCCCCACCCAAAGTTTAAACCCAAAGCAACAGACAACTGCATTAACAAACTTTGCGTAAGGTAAACAATCCTTGCAAACGCAGTTACAAACACCGTTGTTTTCTCCCTGGTGGCAACAACACATCCCCTAGTCTCATGTTTTTATCACTCAAGCTAGACATAGGGGGGCTTGAACCCACAATCGAGCTTAAACGCTCCCTCTTGTAGTTACTATGTAATACTTGGCCAAAGCAATAAAAAGGAACGAAGAAGATGCAAGAATTACTCCAGAACAAAATATAAAAGTAGAACCAAATATATAACTCATCACGCTCTGAACATAATCTCATAATCCATTGGATCCCAGCAAACACAACATAGCAACAACAGAAAGATTACATGAGTGCCTTGATCATGCAGGGCAGCTCACAAGGTCTAAGAATTGAAGCACAATAATGGAGAAAATACATCACATAGCTACTTGTCATGGACCCATGGTCCAAGGGGGACTACTGATACGTCCAAAACGTATCTATAATTTCTTCTTGCTCCATGCATGTTTTGTGTGATATTGCTATGTTCTAGATACACTTTCATACACTTTTGATCATATTTGGACTAACCTATTAACTCAGTGCACCCCAGTGCCAGTTCCTGTTTTCTGTTGTTTTTCTATTTCAGTTTTCCCCCATATAAAAAGTGCCAGAAAAATTCCGGGAAAAATACAGGAAAAATCAGCGTACAGGAAGCTTCGCGAAGAGCCCGAGTGGGGCCAGAGGGGAGCCAGGGGGCCCAGGCGTCCACCCGGCGCGGCCCCACCCCTGGCCGCGCTAGGGGGGCGCCTGGGGACCCTGGTCCACCTCTGGCTGCCCCCCTTTGCCTATTTATTCTCCGTCATGGGGAAACACCGAAGACAGAACCCTATTTTGCAATCTCGCCTCTGTTCCTCCGCCGCCGCGCTTCCGAGATCGGGAGCACCAGAAGACCTCTTCCCGGCACCCTGCCGGAGGGAGGGCCGACCTCCGGGAGTCTCCTCTCCACCATGGATGCTCCCCGGATGTCTCGTGAGTAGTTTTCCTTGGACCATGGGCCTGTGATCAGTAGCTATGTGATGTTATCCTCCCCTCTATGTTCTTCATGGTTTAGACCTCGTGAGCTGCCCTACATGATCGAGGCACTTTTGTAATATTTCTGCTATTGCTATGCTGAGTTTGATGGGATCTGATGGATTATGAGATTATGCTCAGATTGTGATAGAGTAATATATTTGGTTTTTATCTCTTATATTTTTGTTCCTAAGTAATTCTTGCATGTTCTCCGTTGCTGTTTATTGCTTTGGCCAAGTAGTAGGTAGTGACTCCAAGAGGGAACGTTATGCTCGATTGTGGGTTCATGCCCCCCGATGACACGCTTGAGTGACAGAAACATGATTCTAGGGGATGTGCTGTTGCCACAAGGGGGAAAACACCGGTGCTTGTAACCGCGGTTGCAAGGATTGTTTACTTTACGCAGAGTTCTTTTTAATGAAGTTGTCTGTTGCTTTGGGTTTACACTTTGGGTGGGGCTCGCAACTTAATACCAGCGAGATGTTCTGGATAGATATCTCAAGGTGGATGATTAGTAGTAGATGCAGTTGGATTACGGTCTACTTATTTTGGCGTACTGCCCGTGCTTTTGAGCCTCTTCCTTTATTTTGTAGCATAGTTAGCATTGCGGTGCGTTCATAATCCTGTCAATTGCCCTTCTGTAATTTGTTTACCTTGCATAGCAGTTTTATCGTCTTTTGGGAGAGAGACATCACTAGTGAACATCACGTATCCCTGTCCATATCCTTATTACTGTTTGCACGGTATATTTACTTTCCTGCTTTACTTTCAATTGTTATCATTATCCTTTGTGTTTTACCCTTTGTGAACAACAAGACCGGAGAGATTGACAACCTCTCTGAACTTTGTTGGGAACAAAATTATCTGTGTCTGTGTGCAGGTCCACGTCAGTTGCGCCGCTGACACCTACTTATCATCTCTGGAGTCCTACTGGAGACAAACCTTGGTATCTTCACCGAGGGAAACTTGTTGCTGCGCTACATCTCAACCTTCCAGTTGGGGTAACCAACGAAGGGCGAGAAGCCATCAAGCGAATTTCTGACGCCGTTGCCGGGGACTCCGAGTTCTAAGATAGGGGAGTTGCACACTACCCTTTACCTTTGTTTTTTTAGTCTTGTTAGTTTACCTTTTAGTTTTTATCTTTGTGTCTTTTATCAAAATTTACAAAACAATCTGCCACACTTGCTGCTACTATGGGTTCCACTGAAAACACCAAGTTGTGTGACTTCACTAGTCACAACAACCAAGACTTTATCTGCACTCCCATTGCCACACTTGCCACTTCAGCTACCTCTTATGGAATTAAACCTGCTTTGCTAAACCTTGTTATGAGAGATCAATTCTCTGGTGCTGGAGATGATGCTGCTTTACACTTGAATAATTTTGTTGAATTATGTGATATGCAAAAGTATAAAGAAGTAGAAGGTGATGTTGTTAAGCTCAAGCTCTTTCCTTTCTCTTTAAGGGGAGACGCTAAAATCTGGTTTCAATCTTTTCCTAGGAATAGCATTGATTCTTGGGATAAGTGCAAAGATGCTTTTATAGGGAAGTATTACCCACCTGCTAAAATTATCCAATTGAGGAGTAACATTATGTATTTTAAGCAATTGGATAATGAACACGTTGCCCAAGCTTGGGAACGAATGAAATCTCTTTTTAAGAAATGCCCTACACATGGTTTCACTACCTGGAGGGTTATCCAGACTTTTTATGCAGGCTTGAACTTTACCTCGCGGAACCTGTTAGATTCGGCCGCGGGAGGAACCTTTATGTCAACTACACTTGGTGCTGCCACAAAGCTTCTCGATGAGATGATGACCAATTATTCCCAATGGCACACCAAACGCGCTCCAAGAGGTAGGAAGGTAAATTCTGTCGAGGAAATTACCTCCCTCAATGAAAAAGTTGATTTAATTATGTATCTACTTACCAAGCAACCCTCTATTGATCCTCATGACGTCTCATTAAATTCTTTGGTTGCTCAAGAACAAGTAGATGTGAACTTTATTGCTAGAAACAACTTCAACAACAATGCTTATAGGGGAAATTTTGCTATTAATCCTCGACCGTTTCCATCCAACTATGGGAGCAACAACACCTACCCTAGCAACAAGAACCCCTCTTCTGAATTAGAAAGCATGCTTAGAGACTTTATCACTACCCAAAAAGCCTTCAACAAAAATGTAGAGGAGAAATTAGCTAAAATAGATAATCTCTCTTTGAAGGTAGAAAGATTAGCCCTTGATATTGAGATGCTTAAAATTAGAACCTCTCCCCTTGAGGAGAATAAGGCCACTCCTATTAATGCTATCCAATTACAAATTAATGAAAATATTAGGATGATGGCTAAACTTAAAGAAGGATGGGCTAGAGAAAAAGAGGAAGAGGATAGAATTAAGAGCCTTCCTACACACCACACAATTGCCACTATCCAAATTGTTGAGGACACCCAAACTATTAGCACCCAATGCACTCCTAGTCCCGTTGGACCTATTAATGGTGATGCTAATACCTCAACCGAAGATAAAGAAACTCCTATGAACATAGAGGGTTTCAAACAAGTGAGCCTAGATGATACTACTACCACTTTGGTAGTAGTGATATTGATTTTGATAGTTGTACCCTCTCAGAAGTTATTAGCTTGTTACACAAAATGTCTAGAGACCCCCACACTAGCACACTTAATCTTGCCTTCACGGAGCATATCACAAATGCTCTCATCAAAGATAGGGAGGAGAAGCTTAGAGTAGAAGCCTCCATACCTAGGAAGCTAGATGATGGTTGGGACCCTATGATCGAAATTAAATTAAATAACTTCTCTTGCTATGCTTTATGTGATGTTGGAGCTAGTACCTCCGTTATGCCCAAAAGAATATTTGATATGTTTGAATTGAAGCCCTTTGAGCCTTGTTCTTTTGGTGTTCGTCCTGTTGATTCTTCCGTAGAGAAACCTTTGGGGAAGATCGACGATGTTCTGATCATTGTCAATGACAACTATGTTCCCGTTGATTTTATTGTTATGGATATAGATTGTGAACCTTTGTGTCCAATTATTTTGGGACGTCCTTTTCTTCGAACCGTTGGTGCAGTTATTGACATGAAAGAGGGGAATATAAAATTCCAATTCCCATTCAAAAGGGGATGGAACACTTCCCTAGAAAGAAAATCAAGTTACCTTTTGAGTCCGTTACTCGGGCTAGTTATTCTCTTTCTCTTGATAAAACTTGATTCTTCTTTTTGCATCATGCCTAGCTAAAAGGCATAAAAGAAAGCGCTTTCGGGAGGCAGCCCGCAACGAATTTAGGTTTTTATTTTTTGCTTTTGTTGTGTATTGATGATTGTTACTACTGTAGAAACATCATTGTATCTTTATTTTTCAACTTTGTGCCAAGTTATAGCCTCTTACGGCAAGGGAAGTAAAAGTTGTGACATGCTGTCCAGAAAACAGATTCTGTCCTCGTGACCAAACAAAATCCATAAAAATCCCAGTTCAACTTTTTGAGCTGAATTTTTTACACAGTATGACCTATACAATTACGAAACTTCCGTATGTTTTGAGTTTTTTTATTTGAGTTGCATAAGTGCCCCTAAACAATTCTTTACTATCTGCTGTTCTGTTTTTCACAGATTCTTCCACGTTTTGTCTCTCCTAACTTTTGCAAATCTTAAGCTTGATTTTTCTTTGCAAAAACTTTTTGGCACTCTTTAGAAACAGTAGCTCTTCAAGAATATCTTTATATCCAGTAGGGAAAAATTATTTATTAAGTGTACTAACCTCTCTAATCAGCTTATGATGAGTTATGTATGAAGGGAGTTTTCAAGTGTGCGATGGAAGATGATGAAAGAAGATCCAGGAGTGTCAAGCGCTCAAGCTTGGTGATGCCCCCATGCATCCCCAATAAATATTCAAGGAGACTCAAGCGTCTAAGCTTGGGTATGCCCCCGTGCATCCCCTTCTCCATCAACAATCATCAGTTCGTCCTTCGTCTCACTATATTTTTATCACTTCATGCGTTATGTGCTATGCTTGGAGCGTCTCGCTCTTAGGTTTTATTTTTAGTTTTCTTTAGCTTTTCTTGCTGTTCATAACAAGTTAGATCCCGTCTTACTTTGTGTGGGAGAGAAACACGCTCCACTTTCAAAATTTAGAACACATCATAGGATTTTTCCTGCTTATCTTTTTGTTGTTGTGTGTTCATTATCTTTTCATAGCTACTGCCATGTTTAGTTTTAGTCTTAGTTTGTCTTTAGCAAGAGCCTTGGCTTTTGTTTAGTTTGTTTCTTGAACTCTTTTAAATTTTCATGTTTATCTTGTTAAAGAGAGTTGGTTGTTGCACTGAGTTGTGTCTTGTCTTGAAAGTAGGTAATTGAGGTTGCTATCTAATTCTAGTAGTAGCTTGCAATAGTTTTGAAGTATTGATGTGAGTAATGTTTGAACTTTTGGTGTCAAGAGCTCTAGCCTATTAGTGATAGGTGTCGTATTTTGGGCAATCCATGTTTATTTTCAAAACCTACAAAACTAGTGGAGAACTCTAGCTACTAGATGGATCACTAATCTTTGGAGGGATCGAATATCAGAGAACACTCACGTACCATGAGTCGAGGATGCGCAAGGATAACCAAACCCCCATACACTCCTCCTCGGGGTACTTGTCTCTTTGTGAACCTCCTTATTAGATTGAGAGTTACCGATAATAAGTGCATGAGTTCTTCGTACTAATGTAAGTATTGAAAGTTGACACTTCCACCTTCCCATATTTTGCTAGCCTCTCCCGTGCCATGCATTGCCTTGTTCTGACACTCAGAGTTGGTGTCCACCTTCGCCGGTACATCCAAACCCTTGGCATGATACGCTCTGTCATCATAAGCCTCCTTACATCTTTCCTCAAAACAGCCACCATACCTACCTATCAAGGCATTTCCATAGCCTTTCCGAGTTATATTGCCATGCAACATCCACCTCTTCATGTCATACATGTTCCTGCTACATTGGCAGCGACATACCTTGCATACATCATGATAGTTACATCTTCTTTATGATTTTGAGTACCTTGTAAAGTGTGAAAGATCTCCTTTATCTTCTTGTAAAATAGAGTGTTGCCCTTAAGTGAGGAAAAGATCCCAAAGTGGACACAATAAAAAGATCCCAAAGAGGACAAATGAGAGTTAAATAGAAAGAGCCATTGAGGCCACAAAAAAATACAAAAAATAGAAAAAAGAGAAAAAGAAATAAAAAGAGAGAAAGGGGCAACACTACTATCCTTTTGAGAGATCCACACTAGTACTCCCCTTTATACCCTTGTACTCCATAGAGATGATCATTATGAATATAGCTATGTGGGGACCTTCACACTATATAACTTGGCTTGCATATTCCAAGGACGAGCCTCCTCAAACGAGCTCTAGGTCTTCATGAGCGAGCAAGTTAGATGCACCCCCACTAGTTTCATTGGAGAGCTTCTTATCTCGTATGTGCATCCGTTGCATGGCAATCCCTACTCCTCACATCATATCTATCATTTGGCATCTCTTGCCTATGATTGTCCTCATTGATGTGAGCCTTTCTCATCCTTTTTGCCTTCCTCCTTCGTACTTCTCTCTTTGCCATCCTAAGTGTCAACTCTCGTGCTTACGCTCATCCATTGCATGACTGCTCAAAATATCGAAAAGGAGTGGATCAAATTGACTTGTACCTGGCTAGTGGTCTGGGGACGAGTCAAGATAAGATTCCAAAGAGGACCAAGTGTGAAACTTTAGTAGATTGAGTTCTCAACACAAAAATACTTTTTCTCGTATTCCCTATCCCCCTTCTTGCACGCAAACACCATTTGGAGACATTCGAGTCACGGACAGCGAGAGCTCTTGCACCTAATGTTCTTTTGTTAGTTGTTTCAATGCTATTATAGATTCTTGCATGTTATGACTTGAATTGAATCTCTAACCTTGATTGCTTTACTTTTCAAAGTTTATGGTTGCTAGCATGTCACCACAGAAATTATGCTGTTTTCATTTACCTACTCGAGGACGAGCAGGAATTAAGCTTGGGGATGTTGATACGTCCAAAACATATCTATAATTTCTGCTTGCTCCATGCATGTTTTGTGTGATATTGCTATGTTCTAGATACACTTTCATACTCTTTTGATCATATTTGGACTAACCTATTAACTCAGTGCACCCCAGTGCCAGTTCCTATTTTCTGCTGTTTTTCTATTTCAGTTTCCCCCCATATAAAAAGTGCCAGAAAAATTCCGAGAAAAATACAGGAAAAATCAGCGTACAGGAAGCTTCGCGAAGAGCCCGAGTGGGGCCAGAGGGGAGCCAGGGGGGCCCAGGCGGCCATCCAGCGCGGCCCCACCCCTGGCCGCGCCAGGGGGGCGCCTGGGGCCCCTGTTCCACCTCTGGCTGCCCCCCTTCGCCTATTCATTCTCCGTCACGGGGAAACTCCGAAGACAGAACCCTATTTTGCAATCTCGCCTCTGTTCCTCCGCCGCCGCGCTTCCGAGATCGGGAGCACCAGAAGACCTCTTCCCGGCACCCTGCCGGAGGGAGGGCCGACCTCCGGGAGTCTCCTCTCCACCATGGATGCTCCCCGGATGTCTCGTGAGTAGTTTTCCTTGGACCATGGGTCCGTGATCAGTAGCTATGTGATGTTCTCCTCCCCTCTATGTTATTCATGGTTTAAACCTCGTGAGCTGCCCTACATGATCGAGGCACTTTTGTAATATTTCTGCTATTGCTATGCTGAGTTTGATGGGATCTGATGGATTATGAGATTATGTTCAGATTGTGATAGAGTAATATATTTGGTTTTTATCTCTTATATTTTTGTTCCTAAGTAATTCTTGCATGTTCTCCGTTGCTTTTTATTGCTTTGGGCAAGTAGTAGGTAGTGACTCCAAGAGGGAACGTTATGCTCAATTATGGGTTCATGCCCCCCGATGACACACTTGATTGACAGAAACATGAGTCTAGGGGATGTGCTGTTGCCACAAGGGGGAAAACAACGGTGCTTGTAACCGCGGTTGCAAGGATTGTTTACTTTATGCAGAGTTCTTTTTAATGCAGTTGTCTGTTGCTTTGGGTTTACACTTTGGGTGGGGCTCGCAACTTAATACCAGCGAGATGTTCTGGATAGATATCTCAAGGTGGATGATTAGTAGTAGATGCAGTTGGATTACGGTCTACTTATTTTGGCGTACTGCCTGTGCTTTTTAGCCTCTTCCTTTCTTTTGTAGCATAGTTAGCATTGCGGTGCGTTCATAATCCTGTCAATTGCCCTTCTGTAATTTGTTTACCTTGCATAGCAGTATTATCGTCTTTTGGGAGAGAGACATCACTAGTGAACATCACGTATCCCGGTCCATATCTTATTACTGTTTCCACGCTATATTTACTTTCCTGCTTTACTTTCAATTGCTATCATTATCCTTTGTGTTTTACCCTTTGTGAACAACAAGACCGGAGATATTGACAACCTCTCTGAACTTCGTTGGGAACAAAGTTATCTGTGTCTGTGTGCAGGTCCACGTCAGTTGCGCCGCTGATACCTACTTATCATCTCTGGAGTCCTACTGGAGACAAACCTTGGTATCTTCACCGAGGGAAACTTGCTGCTGCGCTACATCTCAAACTTCCACTTGGGGTAACCAACGAAGGGCGAGAAGCCATCAACTACTCGCGGCACATCCGGGACGAGGTCTTCTGGTGATCCCGATCTCGGGATCGCGACGGCGGCGGAACAGAGGTGAAATTTGCGATGCGGGGTCTCTTTTTAGGGTTTCTGTATCGGACGGTAAATATAGGACGAAGGGGGCACCAGGGGAGGTGCCCACCTCCCAGGCGGCCTGTGGGCGCGACCCCACCCCTGGCCGCGCCAGGTGGCCGCCTAGGAGGGGGTGCCGCCCCTCCGGCTGCCCTTCGGTCTTCTGGAAGCTTCTGTTTTTCTGACTTTTTATATATTTTTCTTGGAATTTTTTGGGCACTGTAAATATGGGTAAGACCCTGCAATTCACAGACATCAGCATACAGAAACTGGCACTGGGTGCATTGAGTTAGTCCAAATATGTGTAAAAAGATATGAAAGTGTAGCAAAACACATATCAATGTCACCCAAATGAGCATGTGATACGTCCCAAACGTATCTATAATTTCTGCTTGCTCCATGCATGTTTTGTGTGATATTGCTATGATCTAGATACACTTTCATACAATCTTGATCATATTTGGAATAACTTATTTACTCAGTGCATCACAGTGTCAGTTCCTGTTTTCTGCTCTTTTTCTATTTCAGGTTTCCCAAATATTAAAAGTGCTCCAAAAATTCGGGAAAAATCAGATAAAAAAATCAGCGCAACGGAACCTTCCAGAATCACCAAGGTGGGGCCAGAGGGCCACCACCAGGGGCCCAGGCGCCCTGGTGGCACGCCCTAGGGGATGGTCGCGCCAGGGGCCCAGGGGCCCTACTTATCATTACCGGAGTCCTATGGGAGAAAAACCCTATCCTTTACATAGGGGAAATTTGCTTCTATCCTACATCTCACCTTCCACTTGGGGTAACCAACGAAGGGAGAGAAACCATTATCATAATCTCGCGCATCAGGCTCCTGGACCCCTGGTGGCCCCCCTGGATGTCCCCTTCACCTATATAGTCTCCGTGACGGGATTCTTCCGAAGACAAAAACTTTTTCGCGATATCGCCTCTGTTCCTCCGCTGCCGCGCTTCCAAGATCGGGAGCACCAGCAGACCTCTTCCCGGCACCCTACTGGAGGGAGAATTGACCTCCAGGAGCCTCTCCTCCACCATGGACGCTTCTCGGATGATCCGTGAGTAGTCTACCTTGGACCATGGGTCCGTGATCAGTAGCTATGTGATGTTCTCCTCCCCTCTTTGTTCTTCATGGATTAGACCTCGTGAGTTGCCCTACATGACCGAGGAACATATGTAATTTTCTGTTGTTGCTATGCTAAGTTTTTTGGGATCTGATGGATTATGAGACTATGTTCCGTTTGTGATTGAGTAATATATTTGGTTCTTATCTTTTATATTTATGTTCTTGAGTAATTCTTGCATGTTCTCCGTTACTGTTTATTGCTTTGGCCAAGTAGTAGGTAGTGACTCTAAGAGGGAGCGTTATGCTCGATTGTGGGTTCATGCCCCCTGATGACACGCTTGAGTGACAGAAACATGAGTCTAGGGGATGTGCTGTTGCCACAAGGGGGAAAACAACGATGCTTGTAACCGCGGTTGCAAGGATTGTTTACTTTACGCAAAGTGCTTTTTAATGCAATTGTCTGTTGCTTTGGGTTTACACTTTGGGTGGGACTCGCAACTTAATACCAGCGAGATGTTCTGGATAGATATCTCAAGGTGGATGATTAGTAGTAGATTCAGTTGGATTTCGGTCTACTTATTTTTGCGTACCGCCCATGCTTTTGAGCCTCGTCCTTTCTTTGTAGCATAGTTAGCATTGCGGTGTGTTTTTAATCCTATCAATTGCCCAGCTGTGATTTGTTTACCTCGCATAGCAGTTTTATCGTCTTTTGGGAGAGAGACATCACTAGTGATAATCACGGGACCCCGGTCCATATTCTCATCACTGTTTACACGCTCTTTTATTTTCTGCTTTTACTTTCCAGTTGCTATCACCATTATCATTATCCCTTGTGTTTGATCCTTTGTGAACAACAAGGCCGGAGAGATTGACAACCTCTCTGAACTTCGTTGGGAGCAAAGTTATTTGTGTTGTGTGCAGGTCCATGTCAATTGCGCCGTTGTCACCTACTTTGCTGCTTTCAGAGTCCTAAGGAGACAAACCCTATCCTCCACATAGGGGAAGTTTGCTGCTATCCTACATCTCACCTTCCACCTGGGGTAACCAGCGAAGGGCGAGAAGCCATTATCATCTGTCTCACATCTACATGGAACAAGCAGAAATTATAGAGACATGTCAATCATAAACCTCCGTATATCCTTCCTCAAAACAACCACCATACCTACCTATCATGGCATTTCCATAGCATTTCTGAGATACATTTCCATGCAACATCCATCATCTCTTGACTTGATCTTCATGTCATACATGCTTTTGCTTGATCGTAGATCCGCATGCTAGTTGGGCCTGACCCTTATCGTTGCTACATGACGCGGTGATACGTCCAAAACGTATCTATAATTTCTGCTTGCTCCATGCATGTTTTGTGTGATATTGCTATGATCTAGATACACTTTCATACACTTTTGATCATATTTGGACTAACCTATTAACTCAGTGCACCCCAGTGCCAGTTCCTGTTTTCTGCTGTTTTTCTATTTCAGTTTTCCCCCATATAAAAAATGCCAGAAAAATTCCGGAAAAAATACAGGAAAAATCAGCGTACAGGAAGCTTCGAGAAGAGCCCGGGAGGGGCCAGAGGGGAGCCAGGGGGGCCCAGGCGGCCACCCGGCGCGGCCCCACCCCTGGCCGCGCCAGGGGGGGCGCCTGGGGCCCCTGGTCCACCTCTGGCTGCCCCCCTTCTCCTATTTATTCTCCGTCACGGGGAAACTCCGAAGACAGAACCCTATTTCGCAAACTCGCCTATGTTCCGCCGCCGCCGCGCTTCCGAGATCGGGAGCACCAGAAGACCTCTTCCCGGCACCCTGCCGGAGGGAGGATTGACCTCCGGGAGTCTCCTCTCCACCATGGATGCTCCCCGGATGTCTCGTGAGTAGTTTTCGTTGGACCATGGGTCCGTGATCAGTAGCTATGTGATGTTCTCCTCCCCTCTTTGTTCTTCATGGTTTAGACCTCGTGAGCTTCCCTACATGATCGAGGCACTTTTGTAATATTTTCTGCTATTGCTATGTTGAGTTTGATAGGATCTGATGGATTATGAGATTATGTTCAGATTGTGATTGAGTAATATATTTGGTTCTTATCTCTTATATTTTTGTTCCTAAGTAATTCTTGCATGTTCTCCGTTGCTGTTTATTGCTTTGGCCAAGTAGTAGGTAGTGACTCCAAGAGGGAACGTTTTGCTCGATTGTGGGTTCATGCCCCCCGATGACACGCTTGAGTGACAGAAACATGAGTCTAGGGGATGTGCTGTTGCCACAAGGGGGAAAACAACGGTGCTTGTAACCGCGGTTACAAGGATTGTTTACTTTACGGAAAGTTCTTTTTAATGCAGTTGTCTGTTGCTTTGGGTTTACACTTTGGGTGGGGCTCGCAACTTAATACCAGCGAGATGTTCTGGATAGATATCTCAAGGTGGATGATTAGTAGTAGACACAGTTGGATTTCGGTCTACTAATTTTGGCGTACTGCCCATGCTTTTGAGCCTCGTCCTTTCTTTTGTAGCATAGTTAGCATTGCGGTGCGTTCATAATCCTGTCAATTTCCTTTCTGTAATTTGTTTACCTCGCATAGCAATTTTATCGTCTTTTGGGAGAGAGACATCACTAGTGAACATCACGTATCCCGATCCACATCCTCATCACTGTTTACACGCTCATTTACTTTTCTGCTTTTACTTTCAATTACTACAATTATCCCTTGTGTTTGATCCTTTGTGAACAACAAGACCGGAGAGATTGACAAACTCTCTGAACTTCGTTGGGAACAATGTTATCGTGTCTGTGTGCAGGTCCGCGTCAGTTGTGCCGCTGACACCTTCTTATCATCTCCGGAGTCCTACTGGAGACAAACCTTGGTATCTTCTGTTGGGGTTCGGGGCAGAAAACACAAATTTTTCCTTGACCTACGATACCCAATCCCAAGACCTATGCTATGCTGATGCAAGTAACGGACAGAAATAGATCACATACCAGTATGTAGTCCGTTAAGCGGGAAACGTTCCCGCATGAACGTGGTTGGTGTAGTCGTACCGGCAATCCCCGATGCCGCGCAGATCCACGATGACTCGTGTAGCCACCCGATCCTTGCGGACCGATGACGGGATTATGTCCCCGTCGGAACGTTGCTGATGAAGACCTCGCGATACGACCACGACGATGAAGTAGCACCACAAGTGTAGTGCCTCGCGGGATTATACACATACAGTATACCCGACGTCCCTCCGGGCTCCGAACCAGTAGAGCAGCGGAAAGAAGATGGATTCGGATCCCGATTCCAGCAGCACGACGGCGTGCGTATATTGGAGAAATCCCCAACCCAGAGCAGCCTCCAAACAAGGGGAGTCCGCTCACAGGAAAGAGAAAGGAGGGAGAGAGATGAGAAACTTTTCTCAAGAAATTCATGATTAAAAGGGCACCCCTACCCCTCCTTATATAGGTCAAGGAGGGGTGCCACCTCCCCTCAACTTCCCATGTGGGACTAATCCCAAGGGAGGGGGGTGCCGCACCAAATAAGGGGGGTGGGCCCCCTCATGGCGCCATGGCCCATGGGGAGGACTCCCTCTCCCCCTAATGGGCCCTATGAGGCCCATATCCCTTTTAATTCATTTTTAATTATATTTAAATACATTTTAATATTTAATTCAGATAATTAAATAATAAAACATATATTAAACATTATTAAATATATTTTGAACCTTTCAAAATACCCAGAACAACTTCCGGCCTTCATCGGAACAATTCCGGTCATCACCGGAACAATTCCGGTGTTCTCTCCAATTTCTCCGGTGATCCCGAATCAATCCTTACTGCGTCGAGTACCCTTAAGTGTAACACCCTACGGTCCGGGAAACAGCAGACATGATCGAGACAACTCTCATTGATCAATGACTAATCAATTGGACCTGGTTACAATCCTTGATAGCCCCTGCACTTCCATCGAATGAACTTCAATCGCTGTTGGATCCGTTAACCGTGTGCCTGTTCCCTTTGTCCCGTGGTACTTTGCTTGTCCGAGGTTTGATCATCGGTATCCACTATACCTAGTCCGTCCTCGTTCTCAACAAACAAGTTTACTCGTTCCCGTGATATTACAACTCCGTGACCTAGTCACATGTTTGCAAACTTTATGATGTAACATCACCGAGTGGGCCCAGAGTACCTATCCGTCACACGGATGGACAAATCCCGCTTTGATCTATTTGCATACTCATCAACCATCTATTTCGGAATACCCAAAGTGCACTGTTATAGCCAGCATATTTCAGTCAGGCGGTGGGATACAAATCAAAGTCTCCTCATAGATGACAATTACGTATGATCATTACGGTCAAAGGATCTGGTCACTACGTTATAGTTATCGCAATGTCGAACTATGTGACTTGATCACATCGCAACACTTCTGGTGGGTTTATGTCCATCATATCATTATCCAATGATACGAATCCATTGTCAACAGACGCCATTGTCTCATGATCAGGAAACCTTGATCATCAATCGCCCAATGGACTAGTATACTAGGGTTAACTAGGGACCTGGTTGTTTGTATACCACACCTGTATTAATGTTTCCGCTTAATACAGTTCTAGCATAGTATCAAACGTATTATGAACTATTGGAATATGCTCAATAAAACATATTTTATTTGCCTCTAGGGCACATTCCCAACAGTCTCTCACTTGCACTAGAGTACAAATAAACTAGTTGCATTTTCTCTGGATCATAACTCCTTATTGATCATGATTGCCCGTGGAAGAGGTTGTATCAACGGTCTGGGTACCATTCAGAACCGTATGTCCTTTTGCAAATCATAATGTCACCTAATTTGACATTCCTTCATTATCCACTATAATGATGAGGTATATATATTTGGCGGTGAAATGAGTCTTCGTTTGCTGTGTCATAGCAATGACATATGGTTGGTCAGCGGACTCTCCCATAGTCATGCACACTTGAAACTCACTCAATCAGAAGTCGAACTTCTTAAGCCATAATATAACTCCTGCTACTTCTAAAGCAGCCACATCAATGTAGATTCAATCCTTAGTGCATTGTATGCAACTTTGATGTCTAACCATGTTTCTTTCAACTTAGGCATTCATTAGTATGATATCTCAATTTTCTAGGTTAGTGTCAAAACTTGAACCAGCATAACATTTATGGTCAAGTCCACTATCCTTTACAAATTTGAGATGTATCCTCAGTTCTCTTCAGACACTGAAGGATAAACTTAACTCTTTGTTCAATGATTTACTCATAAATCATATCACAACATGTTCTTACTACTAAGAACTTGGGTCACATTACGTCGAGTACAAAACTCTGGTTTTATATGAAAGAACCTATGACAAAGGCATAGAGGATCCAACACATCCATTTCTTTCATTAACCATTAACCATTGTTCTTGTACTGAGATTAACTCAATACTTCTCTTGGATATACAAGTAAGGACCACTTCTTGACTTGTCCCATTCTGAACTCCTTCAGAATCTTATCCAGGAAAGTATTACGACTCAATGTTATTAAACACATATCTATCTTAATAGATCTTCAATGCTTAATACTTTATTCATCTTCATTTATGAACGATTCAAATAATCATTAACACAAACTGCACCATTCATAATATGTTATCCATATATGAGAATGTTATCATGCTCCCACTCAAATATGTCATGCACATATTAAGTTATAGGATAACACTCATATTGCTCCCACTCAAATATGTCAGCCACATATAAGACAAGGATAACATCCACATGGCTCCCACTTAGATATGTCAGACACATATTAAGTTCAGGATACTAACCACATGGCTCCTACTCAAATATGTCATTTACATATAAGGCTAGGATAATACTCCCATAGCTCCCACTCAAAATATGTCGTCTACATATATCAAGTTTCAGGAAACTATTCAGCTCCCACTCAGTTTCATGCAAATGCATGTTTCCTCGATATTTTGGTTAAGTCCAAAATCCTTTGATCATTCATCAAATCGAGAATTCAGTTTACGAGACACTAGTATCCATATATTTTCCCAAAACCTTCTTGTTGTACCAATTACAACACTTCTTCAAATACAGGATTTGAGGAAGTCACGGTATTGATAACAATCCTGGATCAATCGTAGTGAATATCCCTTTGACTCAAGCATTGCTACACATTGTAGTCAACCCATTGAATTTGTCAGAAACAATCTTTGTGACAAACCAATCTTGACGTCCCTTTGATGTTCACATTTATTCCTCATAACTCTGAAGTTATTGTGAATATCAAGTAACCTCCTTACTTGATAAGATTCAAGCAATCTTAAATGTAACTCAACATAGGATTTCATGACTCATAGTCATATCTCGTACTTAGGTCCACCATCGCTTCTTTGTAGTTCGTAGGAATGTCTTGTTCCATTAACATGACAGGTGAATCATGAATATCATTTTGCACGAAGGGCAAATATATATATTCTTGAATCCTACCTTTCTTAGTAAAAGCTCCCTTCAAAACATCATGATCTTTATCATTAGTTTCTCCTCTTATTGTAGAGCCTTGCTTCCGGAACATATTCCGTTGCACTACTCTGACATTTGGAGGCAAGGTCAATTACCTTGGTTGAACTTTCACTTTTCTTCCATTACCACATTTATCAAGAACAATTCTTGACAAACACCAAACATAGCAATACAAGTTTTGCTCCTTTTGGTTCTAGTTGTGGAAGATGCATCCATAGTTGTCTAAGGATACACTACAAAGATAATTTATCTTACATAAATCAAGCTTCCTAGAAACCACAACACACCATGACATATATAGTGTTGGTTTCCATGAACTCAGATGGTTCCCTATGCTGAAGTGAGTGTTCACATATTAAATTAATAACTCTAAACAATAATAACGTAACTTGGTAAGAGATAACTTAGACCATACACTTTTTCATAGAATATGATCACAATGTTCAGGCACGTCAATCATATTGAAGTGTCTCAAGACATTGCAATTTGTGGAACAACTTTCACACAAGTCTTTATTCCCAAGACTAACTCAAAACATTTGTCACTTTGATCAAATCGTAGAGACTTGTCTTTCTTGTTAATTTAATATCCATCTTTACTCTGAAATCCCTTTTGATCATATCAAATTATTTCAGACTCATGTTTCATTAGTGAATACAAATATTCATCTAAGTCCACATACGAAGTTCACGAAAATAATGAAATTCACCACATGCTGACATACGATACATCACAATGTATGATACTCAACAATCAGTACACAATCTGTTTTACCAGAATGCGAGGTTTTAGTCATCTCACCTCAAAGGCATGGTTTGTATATGTCAAGGGATCAAGTATCTTAAGACATCATCATACCATTCATGACTTAAACTGTAGTGTCATTATCAAGCCTGGATATTTCTTGGAATTTAGAATATTTCTTATAAATGATCAAACAACTATCATCAATATAAGAATAACTCATTCATAATCGTAATGTGACCATAAGAGATATTATTCATAAAAGGAGAACAACTGACTTGTTTCTCACTAATATGAATAATTGTCTTTGCGAGATGCAAGACACACTAATAAAGTCCTCATTCAAACGATCATAAAATTTATTCATATATTAATCAATTGATAGATGTAGAGGGAGAGTGTTGTCGACCATCAACTATCTTGATTGCCGTCAGCACACATTGTCACCTCATCCCTTCCAAGCCACTCTCAAGCAGTAAGTTCAAGCATCGAATACTTAATCAACCGCAATTAGTGTTTCGTGGGAAAGACATTTATAACTCGTATATCAAATATACCTTCTCCGTCAATGACCATTCCTGCATTGGTTCTACTCTTAAAGTTCTTAACTTTAACCATGACCTCATGACAGGTGAACGATTCTCCTTCATGACATAGTCCAGACATGGTCTTTGTAACTAGGAGGAAGCGGATGTAACTCCCTAATTATCGCAAAGTAACCAGTCATTCAGTAGTCCAAGTTATACACAAGGTGTTCCATGTAACTTATACATTTTCCAAGTGACTTTCTCAGCAGGTTGTTCCTTCCACCATAGTTGAAAGAAACCCCGTCCATATACTCATATTCCATTTCTCTGATTTGTGACCAAGTGCTTTCAAGTTCACCTAGCACGTCATACGTGTTGGTTAACATGCATTCACAATTCAGACTCATAGAATGAAGTATGGTGTATTGGACAGTCATTCATAAGTGACGGTGAGTACGATACTCATCATCATCTTCCTTGAATACAGAGTTATCAGGTGTATCTCCTAGCAGTTCTTCGTATTATGTTTAACAAGTCATTACTAACGAGTATGTCTCTAATGGTGTTGGTACACATCAATGAAGTAAGACCCATTTACCTTAAGTTCTATCATACTAAAAGAGCCATAGTTCTAAACATTGGTATGACGTTATCTACAATGATATTTGCAAAGACATGAAGATTAAGTTCATAATATGGAGTTCATGTTTCAAAAACAATTCTGGAACTCCCACTCAGACAAACATCCCTCATAGTTTGTTCTAAGTGATTACACGATCCTTGAAGAACATACCTCCCCCGTGTGACACGACCATCAGTATGTTGTTCAAGGTAGGCCATCATGCCAATCACATCATCCATGTGACTCATGCTCGACCTTTCGGTCTCTTGTGTCCCGAGGCCATGTCTGCACATGACAGGCTCGCCACAATAACCTTAGTGAGTATATGCTGCGTATGCAAGGCCATGTTTCTGGACATGCTAGGCTTGCTCCACCCATCTCTTGTGAACGTAAAAATGTTTGACACCCGTGTGACACGTGATGCCTCCATAATGAAGAACTTTCCAGATGGTGCTTCACTAAGGAAGGACACTTTGTTGGATTAGTGAGGGATCATCCTATTATGCCACCGTCGTATATCTAACATATTAGCAAAAACAGGATGCAACAGTATAAATCATACATGCTATGATTCCCCCCGACATGCAAATTAAAGTTGAAAACGCCTTTCTACTTTATCTTTTGCAAGTTTTACGTGGCTGCTAGGGGTTTCGAGAAAAGAACCGCTTTCTATCCTGCGAAAACAAGCCACAACACAAATCCCGCAATTGTCTCTATTACACCCCTATCGGGGCCCTCCGTTGCAAACATCTTCGCATCGCTAATGCAGAGAGACAGACACCCCCCAGCCACTTTATATGGTACAAGCCATATGTCAAGCGTGGAACCAGTCTCGCGTAAACGCGTAAGGTCGGTCGGGGGCCGCTTCATCAAACATTGCCGCAACGCTAAATGAGTACACGTGAGAGGGTAACAATTGAGAATTTATGCCCACATACTAGATGTGTTCTATCCGTACAATACATCTACGCATAGCCTTGCTCATGATACCACTGTTGGGGTTCGGGGCAGAAAACACAAATTTTTCCTTGACCTACGATACCCAATCCCAAGACCTATGCTATGCTGATGCAAGTAACGGACAGAAATAGATCACATACCAGTATGTAGTCCGTTAAGCGGGAAACGTTCCCGCATGAACGTGGTTGGTGTAGTCGTACCGGCAATCCCCGATGCCGCGCAGATCCACGATGACTCCTGTAGCCACCCGATCCTTGCGGACCGATGACGGGATTATGTCCCCGTCGGAACGTTGCTGATGAAGACCTCGCGATACGACCACGATGATGAAGTAGCACCACAAGTGTAGTGCCTCGCGGGATTATACACATACAGTATACCCGACGTCCCTCCGGGCTCCGAACCAGTAGAGCAGCGGAAAGAAGATGTATTCGGATCCCGATTCCAGAAGCACGACGGCGTGCGTATATTGGAGAAATCCCCAACCCAGAGCAGCCTCCAAACAAGGGGAGTCCGCTCACAGGAAAGAGAAAGGAGGGAGAGAGATGAGAAACTTTTCTCAAAAAATTCATGATTAAAAGGGCACCCCTACCCCTCCTTATATAGGTCAAGGAGGGGTGCCACCTCCCCTCAACTTCCCATGTGGGACTAATCCCAAGGGAGGGGGGTGGCGCACCAAATAAGGGGGGTGGGCCCCCTCATGGCGCCATGGCCCATGGGGAGGACTCCCTCTCCCCCTAATGGGCCCTATGAGGCCCATATGCCTTTTAATTCATTTTTAATTATATTTAAATACATTTTAATATTTAATTCAGGTAATTAAATAATAAAACATATATTAAAAATTATTAAATATATTTTGAACCTTTCAAAATACCCAGAACAACTTCCGGCCTTCATCGGAACAATTCCGGTCATCACCGGAACAATTCCGGTGTTCTCTCCAATTTCTCCGGTGATCCCGAATCAATCCTTACTGCGTCGAGTACCCTTAAGTGTAACACCCTACGGTCCGGGAAACAGCAGACATGATCGAGACAACTCTCATTGATCAATGACTAATCAATTGGACCTGGTTACAATCCTTGATAGCCCCTGCGCTTCCATCGAATGAACTTCAATCGCTGTTGGATCCGTTAACCGTGTGCCTGTTCCCTTTGTCCCGTGGTACTTTTCTTGTCCGAGGTTTGATCATCGGTATCCACTATGCCTAGTCCGTCCTCGTTCTCAACAAACAAGTTTACTCGTTCACGTGATATTACAACTCCGTGACCTAGTCACATGTTTGCAAACTTTATGATGTAACATCACCGAGTGGGCCCAGAGTACCTATCCGTCACACGGATGGACAAATCCCGCTTTGATCTATTTGCATACTCATCAACCATCTATTTCGGAATACCCAAAGTGCACCGTTATAGCCAGCATATTTCAGTCAGGCGGTGGGATACAAATCAAAGTCTCCTCATAGATGACAATTACGTATGATCATTACGGTCAAAGGATCTGGTCACTACGTTATAGTTATCGCAATGTCGAACTATGTGACTTGATCACATCGCAACACTTCTGGTGGGTGTATGTCCATCATATCATTATCCAATGATACGACTCCATTGTCAACAGACGCCATTGTCTCATGATCAGGAAACCTTGATCATCAATCTCCCAATGGACTAGTATACTAGGGTTAACTAGGGACCTGGTTGTTTGTATACCACACCTGTATTAATGTTTCCGCTTAATACAGTTCTAGCATAGTATCAAACATATTATGAACTATTGGAATATGCTCAATAAAACATATTTTATTTGCCTCTAGGGCACATTCCCAACATCTTCACCGAGGGAAATTTGCTGATGTGCTACATCACGCCTTCCACTTGGGGTTTACCAACGAAGGGCGAGAAATCACTATCATCATCTCGCACATCAAGCCAAATTTCTGGCGCTGTTGCCTGGGACTCCGAGTGCTAAGATAGGGGAGTTGCACACTACCCGTTACCTTTGTTTTTTAGTCTTGTTAGTTTACCTTTCAGTTTTTATCTTTGTGTCTTTTATAAAAAATTACAAAAAAATCTGCCACACTTGCTGCTACTATGGGTTCCACTTAAAACACCAAGTTGTGTGAATTCACTAGTCACAACAACCAAGACTTTATCTGCACTCCCATTGCCACACCTGCCACTTCAGCTACCTCTTATGAAATTGAACCTGCTTTGCTAAACTTTGTTATGAGAGATCAATTCTCTGGTGCTGGAGATGATGCTGCTTTACACTTGAATAATTTTGTTGAATTATGTGATATGCAAAAGTATAAAGAAGTAGAAGGTGATTTTGTTAAGCTCAAGCTCTTTCCTTTCTCTTTAAGGGGAGATGCTAAAATCTAGTTTCAATATTTGCCTAGGAATAGCATAGATTCTTGGGATAAGTGCAAAGATGCTTTTATAGGGAAGTACTTGAAGGGAATATGCCCGAGAGGCAATAATAAAGTGGTTATTATCTTATTCCATGTTTATGATAAATGTTTATTTTCATGCTATAATTGTGTTAACCGGAAACGTTAATACATGTGTGTTTAATAAACAGAGAAAAGGTTCCTAGTAATGCCTCTCTTTATACTAGCTTGTTGATTAACGGATGATCAAGGTTTCCTGATCATGAACATTGGATGTTGTTAATAACAAGGTCATGTCATTGGAGAATGATGTGATGAACATACACCCACAGTAGTTATAGCAATACGATCATGTCATCAAGTTTCTATTGCTGTATCAAACTTTCACGAAGTAACTCTAATCCTTAGACCATGAGATCACGTCAATCACTGACACCGGAAGAGTACTTTGATTCCATCAAACGTCACACCGTAACAGGGTGATTATAAAGGTGTCGTTGGGTACTTGGAAAGTGTTAGTTGAGGCTCGTGGATCAAGAGTGGGATTTGTCCATCCAGATGACGGAGAGATATACTCTGGGCCCTCTCGGTGATATCACATTGACATCGCTTGCAAGCACGTGACTGGCTCACGAGGATGTTATATCACGGAACGAGTAAAGAGTACTTGTCGGTAACGAGATCGAACTAGGTATGGATGATACCAAATGATCGGATCTCGGACAAGTGAAATATCGTGAGACAAAAGGAATTGGTTACGGAGTTTTGGTTCACACGATCACTAGTTCATCGTTGAGTAAGTGGGAGTCATCATGGATCTCCAGATCCCTCTGATGATTATTGATCGGAGAAGAGTCTCTGTCATGTCCATTTTATTCACGAACCGTAGGGTGACACACTTAAGGATTCGTTGACGCGTTTGAGTGGATACGGAACGCCGGAGAATATACTGGACAGCACATGGACTGTTTTTGATAAAACTGCTGGAATAGTTTCGGTATATCAAAATAGTGCAAGGGGATAATTGTTAATGTGTTCATTGAATGAAGTGTTCATCAATGAAGTACTCATTAAATGAAGTGTTCATTAATTTGAGTGACATTAAACAAGTGAATTAAAAGGAGTTTTAATTGGAAGACCTTTGGTTTTTGAGTGGAGGTTAAATGGGAGAAAGTGCCACTTGATTATGTGTGAGTGGAGACTCCACTAGCAATCAAGAGGGGAGAGGTGGGGGCACCTCTTGGGGCGCCTTGGGTGCTGCCCCCCTCTCCTATAAAAGGAGGAGGTGGAGACCCCTCTAGTCACTAATTCCTCCATCTCTCATATGCCCTTTGGTTGGCATCTTCCTCCCCTTGCTAGCTGATCCAGTTTCACGAGTACGGTGCTTAGGCGAAGCCCTGCTCAAGATCTTCTCTACCACCACCACCACTATGTTGTAGTGCTGATGGAGTTCCCGAGGATCCACTACTTCCGCTGCCCAACTGGAGCAAGGGGCGGAGGTCGTCGCTGATCTGTACGTGTGACCGATTACGGAGGCGCTGCCCGTTTGTGGCGCCCATCTTCATCACGACCTTGAGGTCGGCAAGTGATCGACTACATCACCCACGAGAATCGTTCTCGTTAAAGCTTTTTGGTCTTCGAGGGTGAGTCCTTCTCAAACCGTTACAAGTTATCACCTAGATGTGATCTTGGCAGTTGCAATCGTAGGAAAATTTTTGTTTTCTATGCAACGAACCCTTCAGTGGTATCAGAGCCTCGTCTATGCGTAGATGCTTTGTACGGTTAGAACACATAGAGATGTGGGCGTTGATCCTCTAGTTGTTACCCTCTTTTGTGCACTTGTTCATATTGCGGCAATGTTGGATTGAAGCGGCCCTAAGCGCAGATTGCGTGTCACGCTTGACATACGGCTTGTACCGTATAAAGTGGCTTTGGGGGTGTCAGTTTCTCTAACATTAGTGATATGGCATTTGCAACGGAGGGCCCTGGAAAGGGACGAAAAGAAACAACTAGCGAATCAACGTTGTGGTTCTTGTCCGTAGGTAAGATCGGTTCTTTCCTAGGAAGCCCAAAACCACGTAAAATTTGCAAAGATAATTTAGAAGCGTCTAACTTGTTTTTGCAGGGCATGTGATGTGATATGGTCATTGTTACAAAATTGTTGTATGAAATGAGATTTATTGTAAACAACCGGCAGGAGCCATATGGTTGTGTTTTTCCTTTTTTAAGGCCTGCGTGCTGTAGATATATCCATGAGATATATTGTAATGGAGAAGGACGACCATGGTGGTGGCGCCATGGACCTTGGTGCCGCGCCGGTGGCATGATGGAGATCATACCAAGACGCACAAGATGGAGATCTAATGCGAGAAGGACCATATCATATCACATTATCCATGCATGTGATGTTTATCCTTTTATGCATCTTATTTTGCTTAGTTACGATCATGATCGCTGCGGTAGCATTATAAGATGATCCCTCTCACTTAATATCAAGATAATTATATGTTCTTCCTTAGTATGCACCGTTAAGAAAGTTCGTCGTTTCGAGACACCACGTGATGATCGGGTGTGATAGACTCTACGTTCGCATACAACGGGTGTTTTCAAGCCTAGCATGTACAGACATGGCCTTGAAACACATGCAAATACTAAGGTTCTACTTGGCGAGCCTAGCATGTACAGACATGGCCTCGGAACATGGACCGAAAGGTTAAGCACGAGTCATATGGATGATATGATGAACCATATTGAGATGCTCGCCATTGCAGCTACACCGCCTCACGTGATGATCGGTCGTGGTGTAGTGAATTTGGTTCGTGTAATCACCAAAGACGACTCGAGGGATGTTGTTTTTGAGTGGGAGTTAGATGAACTCATTTTATCATGAACTAAATCAAAGTGAATTTGCATAGTTCGTTGTAGTCATTGGCATTTGTTTACTACCTTTGCGCTTAGCTATAATTGAGATAATAAAACTATAGAATTCTGAATATTTAACTTTACGGACTGGTACCGTATTGTTTGAGTGTCAATCTAAAGTTTAAAGTCTTATTGCAAACTTTAGCAAACCTTGCTTTCTCCATGAAGTTTAATAATGTGTATTAAATCGAGAGTAACAATTCCAGCGTTAGTGTCTAAGTATCACACTTGCCTCCATGATCCTTGATATTCAAATGTTGTTTGTTATTATCAAGGTTATCTAGGAGCTGAAATGATTGTTTCAGAAACTATCATGTGTGGAAGATATAGCGATATCTGAAACAATATTTAGTTGCAATGTGATAGAGTAAAATTTAGTGAGAAACATGTTCTCATATTGTATGAGAATTTGTGAAGGTTGGAGACACTATGTGTCCTAATCTCTCAAAAAGGTTTTGGGAACTAATATTGTACTCACAGTTTGTCCCTATGAGCTATGGTAGTTTTGTCATGAAAGTTGTCATGATAGGATGAATGGAAGATGTAGGTAAAATGTTTACTACACTATAAGATTACTAAAGAATGGAATTTGGAAGAACACCAAACATTTGATGACGGTGATCTACATCAAAGTGAGAATCAAAGGGTGTTAGTATTTGACTAACACACTTTGGATTATGTGTCATATGAATGATGCCACAAGTGATGTTGATAAATTCTTCTAAAAAGGAAAGGAATTGCTGAAAGAGGATCGAAAAAATATTTTGGCAAAAAAGAAAAAGGAAAAGACTGGAAATGTCCAGCTCGGGTATATAGATGATATACATGTTATGGGTATATTCATTGCTTGTTAAACAGCGTGATTCTTGAGTATTGGATACTGATTGGTTGGTATGAAGTGTCATACGGAACAACGCAATACAAGAGTTGCAATGGCCTGAGTAACTAGCAAATGAATATGGGATGATTCTCATCAAGAACAAAATAAAGTGTTATTGTGTTTATCGTTGGAATTAAACCTAGCCTTCAAGATTTATTTGAATAATTGTTATTCTGTTCTGGTGTTATACGAACAATAGTTGTTCAAATTATCACCATATTCATAGAAGATGGATGAACTCTATAAATCTTGTTGGAGAAATCACATCCATAATAACTGATGCTAAACATGTCGCAAGACAAATGATTAGAAGATCACTTATGAGTGACACCACCGTTTGAATCATATTGGAAAGAAACACATGAAGAAACTCCATGGTGATGGAATTTTGGAGTCTTTTGATTTTGAATCAATTGATGGTTGTGAGAAATTTCTAGAGATGATTGAAACACCGTTTAAATCATATTGGAAAGAAAACATGAAGAAATTCCATGTTTGATGGAATTTTTGAGTCTTTTGATTTTGAATCAACTGACGCTTGTAAGAATTTCCTAGAAATGATTGAAACTCCGTTCATAGGCCAAAGAAGGACGGACGACTAACTTATTGGACATTATACATGTTGATGTGTATAGTTCATTATGTGTAGCCGTGTGTGGTGGGTCTTATAACTTCATATACTTTAACCGAGGATTTGAGTGAATATATGTGTATATTTACTTGATAAGGAAGAAGTATGAAATGTTTGAAAATGTTCAAATAAATTTCAAGATGAAGTGAAAATCATTGTAACGAGAAAATAAGAGTTTATGATTGGATCATAAAAGAAGATTTTTGAGTTAAAAGTTTAGCAAATGCCTGAGAGTTTAGGAATCGTTCCAAAACTTGCATTTCCCGAAACACCATAGGAGTATGGAGTGTTCGAGAGATGTAATCAAACCTTGTTTGACATGGTAAGGATCAAAGGTGTTATTTATAAAATTGCCATTATATTTTCAGGATTAAGCTTTAGAGACTACCGCTTTTCACTGAAAAGAGCGCCATCGAGATCCGTTGAAATGACACCATATAAGTTATGGAATGGGATAAAACCCAATTTGTCTTTTCTTAAATTTTGGTATGCAAGGCATATGTAAAATGTTTACAACCAAAGTCGGATAAAGTACGTCTTTGTAGGTTATCCCAAAGTAACCGTTGGGTATTCCTCCAGAACACTAAAGACAAAAGTTTTTTTTGTGGCTAAGAGCATCAAGTTTCTTGAGAAGGAATTTTTGCGAAAAGTTAAGTGGGAGGACAGTAGAACTTCGATTAGGTTGTTGAACCTAAGCTTTATGTGCTAAGTGGCGCAGCGCCGGAAAGTATCCCGGAAGCGGCCACAATGCTCTTGGCTCCCGTGTCCCAAAGGTTGTGGTCACGGCGATCTAAGTTCCTATTGAACTGCGTAGTTCGGATAATCGATCAAATAGTAAGATTTGAGATTGAATCATTGTTATTTGATAATAATGGACCGACTACATGCAAAGAAGCGATGATGGGCCCTGACTCCGTCAAAATGGCTAGAAGCTATAAAATCCGTGATAGTTCCATACACGAGAAACCAAGTTTCTGAACTTGGAAGACCCTCTAGATACCGTGTTTGGATCTATAAAGAAACAGACGTGGATGTTCTCATATCTATGAAATATTCGACATATCGTTAAAATGGTTTACGATTATGTTCAAAGAGTTGGCTATGACAAGATTTGATCTTTCATAACGATATTTAGTCTGGACGGATTATTGTAGCAACCACTACATATGCTAGTTTTGGTATATGGTAGTTGAACAAACGGAACAACGTTCTTCTAATAGAATGGTTACCTAGGACGTGTACAGGACACGGTCCAAAGGGTTCTGTTAATTCAAAGGATGCTAAAATAGCATGCAAATTTCAATGGTTGAAATAATAATTCACGGAGTTGGAATCTTCATCATGATGAAATTGTTAAAACGTTTAGTTTCATCAGAGATGGTGAAGATGCTTGCTTTTGCAAGAAATTAAGTGGGAGAGCTGAGACATATTTCTAATACATTATGTAGAAGACATATTGTTGATTGGAAATGATGTATATTTTATTGACACGGGTGAAGTTTCATTGAAAATTTGATTTTAATGGAAGATTTGGGCAAAACCAGTATATTGGGCTAATATGGTCTATATAGATAGATTGAGGTGCTAATATGGTTGGGCCGAAGTACATATATGAAATATTGAATAAGTTCAATATGGAAACGACGAGAAAAGTTCTTGCCGCATGGAAAAGGTTGAAGCGAGATTCAAGTGTTTTGACACTTGATGAGTAAAATCACATGAATGATTTGATCAATCATGTACACCATGATATGTACAATTCCAAGAATGTCCTATGCTCTAAATGTTATGAGCATATACCAGAATGATTCATAAGATGATCATTGGACAATAGTAAAGATATCCTTACGTGCTTTGGAAGGACTAAGAATATATATTATGTATGTTGGACAATAGTTCATTGTAAAGTGTTACATTGATACTAGTTTTGTCGCAAGATACAATCTAAATTTATCTCAATTTTGGCGGTATGTTAAGGTGGCAAAATGTAATGGAAGAAAGTTCCATGATAGATTTGGAATAGTTCCAAATGGATTTGGATGAGTTCCAAAGTTAAGACATTGTGACGAATACTACAACGGAAGGCTAAGTATATGACTGCTCTAGCAGCAGCAAAGGAGGGCATTTGTGTCAAGAAGTTTGTTTGACAAACTAGGTGTAGTTCCAAGCGAGCTAATACTATGAAGATCTATTGTACGACAATAGATTCAACATGTTTTGAGCTCAAGGGACTAAGGTCTCACCGGAGGACCAAATTTATGCAATGCCATCTCATTGGTGAATGAGTGATGCGTAGAGACGCAAAGAAATGCAAATACACACGGACCTGAAGTGTCAGATCTGGAGATTAGGTTTACCACTAGCAATGCGTATGGATAACAACTGAATGCCATAGGTGTTGGATGCGCAAGTACCAAACTAGATTATTGACTCTAGTGCAAGTGGGAGACTGAAGGGAATATGCCCGAGAGGCAATAATAAAGTGGTTATTATCTTATTCCATGTTTATGATAAATGTTTATTTTCATGCTATAATTGTGTTAACTGGAAACGTTAATACATGTGTGTTTAATAAACAGAGAAAAGGTTCCTAGTAATGCCTCTCTTTATACTAGCTTGTTGATTAACGGATGATCAAGGTTTCCTGATCATGAACATTGGATGTTGTTAATAACAAGGTCATGTCATTGGAGAATGATGTGATGAACATACACCCACAGTAGTTATAGCAATACGATCATGTCATCAAGTTTCTATTGCTGTATCAAACTTTCACGAAGTAACTCTAATCCTTAGACCATGAGATCACGTCAATCACTGACACCGGAAGAGTACTTTGATTCCATCAAACGTCACACCGTAACAGGGTGATTATAAAGGTGTCGTTGGGTACTTGGAAAGTGTTAGTTGAGGCTCGTGGATCAAGAGTGGGATTTGTCCATCCAGATGACGGAGAGATATACTCTGGGCCCTCTCGGTGATATCACATTGACATCGCTTGCAAGCACGTGACTGGCTCACGAGGATGTTATATCACGGAACGAGTAAAGAGTACTTGTCGGTAACGAGATCGAACTAGGTATGGATGATACCAAATGATCGGATCTCGGACAAGTGAAATATCGCGAGACAAAAGGAATTGGTTACGGAGTTTTGGTTCACACGATCACTAGTTCATCGTTGAGTAAGTGGGAGTCATCATGGATCTCCAGATCCCTCTGATGATTATTGATCGGAGAAGAGTCTCTGTCATGTCCATTTTATTCACGAACCGTAGGGTGACACACTTAAGGATTCGTTGACGCGTTTGAGTGGATACGGAACGCCGGAGAATATACTGGACAGCACATGGACTGTTTTTGATAAAACTGCTGGAATAGTTTCGGTATATCAAAATAGTGCAAGGGGATAATTGTTAATGTGTTCATTGAATGAAGTTTTCATCAATGAAGTACTCATTAAATGAAGTGTTCATTAATTTGAGTGACATTAAACAAGTGAATTAAAAGGAGTTTTAATTGGAAGACCTTTGGTTTTTGAGTGGAGGTTAAATGGGAGAAAGTGCCACTTGATTATGTGTGAGTGGAGACTCCACTAGCAATCAAGAGGGGAGAGGTGGGGGCACCTTGGGTGCTGCCCCCCTCTCCTATAAAAGGAGGAGGTGGAGACCCCTCTAGTCACTAATTCCTCCATCTCTCATATGCCCTTTGGTTGGCATCTTCCTCCCCTTGCTAGCTGATCCAGTTTCACGAGTACGGTGCTTAGGCGAAGCCCTGCTCAAGATCTTCTCTACCACCACCACCACTATGTTGTAGTGCTGATGGAGTTCCCGAGGATCCACTACTTCCGCTGCCCAACTGGAGCAAGGGGCGGAGGTCGTCGCTGATCCGTACGTGTGACCGATTACGGAGGCGCTGCCCGTTTGTGGCGCCCATCTTCATCACGACCTTGAGGTCGGCAAGTGATTGACTACATCACCCACGAGAATCGTTCTCGTTAAAGCTTTTTGGTCTTCGAGGGTGAGTCCTTCTCAAACCGTTACAAGTTATCACCTAGATGTGATCTTGGCAGTTGCAATCGTAGGAAAATTTTTGTTTTCTATGCAACGAACCCTTCAGTACTACCCTCCTGCTAAGATTATCCAATTGAGGATTAATATTATGAATTTTAAGAAATTGGATAATGAACATGTTGCCCAAGCTTGGGAACGGATGAAATCTCTTGTTAAGAAATGCCCTACACATGGTTTGACTACCTGGATGGTTATCCATACTTTTTATGCAGGCTTGAACTTTACCTCGCTCAAGAATAAGTAGATGTGAACTTTATTGCTAGAAACAACTTCAACAACAATGCTTATAGGGGAAATTTTTCTAGCAATCCTAGACCGTTTCCATCCAACTGTGGGAACAACAACACCTACCCTAGCAACAAGAACCCCTCTTCTGAATTAGAAAGCATGCTTAGAGACTTTATCACTACCCAAAAAGCCTTCAACAAAAATGTAGAGGAGAAATTAACTAAAGTAGATAATCTCTCTTCGAAGGTAGAAAGCTTAGCCCCTTATATTGAGATGCTTAAAATTAGAACCTCTCCCATTGAGGAGAATAAGGCCACTCCTATTAATGATATCCAATTGCAAATTAATGAAAATATTAGGATGATGGCTAAACTTAAAGAAAGATGGGCTAGAGAAAAAGAGGAAGAGGATAGAATTAAGAGCCTTCCTACACACGACACAGTTGCCACTATCCAAATTGTTGAGGACACTCAAACTATTAGCACCCAATGCACTCCTAGTCCCGTTGTACCTATTAATGGTGATGCTAATACCTCAACCGTAGATGAAGAAACTCCTATGAACATAGAGGGTTTCAAACAAGTGAGCCTAGATGACACTACTACCACCTTTGATAGTAGTGATATTTATTTTGATAGTTGCACCCTCTCAGAAGTTATTAGCTTGCTACACAAAATGTCTAGAGACCCCCACACTAGCACACTTAATCTTGCCTTCACGGAGCATATCACAAATGCTCTCATCAAAGCTAGGGAGGAGAAGCTTAGCGTAGAAGCCTCCATACCTAGGAAGCTAGATGATAGTTGGGATCCTATGATCAAAATTAAATTAAATAACTTCTCTTGCTATGCTTTATGTGATGTTGGAGCTAGTACCTCCGTTATGCCCAAAAGAATATTTGATATGTTTGAATTGAAACCCTTTGAGCCTTGTTCTTTTGGTGTTCGTCTTGTTGATTCTTCCATAAAGAAACCTTTGGGGAAGATCGACGATGTTCTTATCATTGTCAATGACAACTATATTCCCGTTGATTTTATTGTTATGGATATAGAGTGTGAACCTTTGTGTCCAATTATTTTGGGACGTCCTTTTCTTCGCACCGTTGGTGCAGTTATTGACATGAAAGAGGGGAATATAAAATTCCAATTCCCATTCAAAAAGGGGATGAAACACTTCCCTAGAAAGAAAATCAAGTTACCTTTTGAGTCCGTTACTCGGGCTAGTTATTCTCTTTCTCTTGATAAAACTTGATTCTTCTTTTTGCATCATGCCTAGCTAAAATGCATAAAAGAAAGCGCTTTTGGGAGGCAGCCCGCAACGAATTTAGGTTTTTCTTTTTTATTTTTTTTGTCTTGATGACTGTTAATACTGTAGCAACATCATTGTATCTTTATTTTTCAATTTTGTGCCAAGTTATAGCCTCTTACGGCAAGGGAAGTAAAAGTTGTGACATGCTGTCCAGAAAACAGATTCTGTCCTCGTGACCAGAAAAATTCCAGAAAAATCCCAGTTCATCTTTTTCAGCTGAAATTTTTACACAGTATGCTCTATACAATTACGAAACTTCCGTATGTTCTGAGTTTTTTTATTTGAGTTGCATAAGTGTCCCTAAAAAATTCTTTACTATCTTCTGTTCTGTTTTTCACAGATTCTGCCACGTTTTGTCTCTCCTAACTTTTGAAAACCTTAAGCTTGATTTTTCTTTGCAAAAACTTTTTGGCACTCTTGAGAAACAGTAGCTCTTCAAGTTTATCTTTATATCCAGTGGGGAAAAATTATTTATTAAGGGCACTAACCTCTCTAATTAGCTTATGATGAGTTATGTATGAAGGGAGTTTTCAAGTGTGCGATGAAAGATGATGAAAGAAGATCCAGGAGTGTCAAGCGCTCAAGCTTGGGGATGCCCCCATGCATCCCCAATAAATATTCAAGGATACTCAAGCGTCTAAGCTTGGGGATGCTCCCGTGCATCCCCTTCTCCATCAACAATCATCAGTTCGTCCTTCGTCTCACTATATTTTTATCACTTCATGCGTTATGTGCTATGCTTGGAACGTCTCGCTCTTAGGTTTTGTTTTTAGTTTTCTTTAGCTTTACTTGCTGTTCATAACAAGTTAGATCCCGTCTTACTTTGTGTGGGAGAGAAACACGCTCCACTTTGAAAATTTAGAACACATCATAGGATTTTTCCTGCTTATCTTTTTGTTGTTGTGTGTTCTTTATCTTTTCATAGCAACTGCCATGGTTAGTTTAGTCTTAGTTTGTCTTTAGCAAGAGCCTTGGCTTTTGTTTAGTTTGTTGCTGGAACTCTTTTTAGTTTTCATGTTTATGTTGTTAAAGAGAGTTGGTTGTTGGACTGAGTTGTGTCTTGTCTTGAGAGTAGGTAATTGAGGTTGCTATTTAATTTCAGTAGTAGCTTGCAATAGTTTTGAGGTATTGATGTGAGTAATGTTTGAACTTTTGGTGTCAAGAGCTCTTGCCTATTAGTGATAGGTGTCGTATTTTTGGCAATCCTTGTTTATTTTCAAAACCTACAAAACTAGTTGAGAACTCTAGCTACTAGATGGATCACTGCTCTTCTGAGGAGTTGAATATCAGAGAACACTTACGTACCATGAGTCGAGGATGCGCAAGGATAACCAAACCCCCATACACTCCTCCTCGGGGTACTTGTATCTTTGTGAACCTCCTATTAGATTGAGAGTTACCGATAATAAGTGCATGAGTTCTTTGGACTAATGTAAGAATTGAAAGTTGACACTTCCACCTTCCCATATTTTGCTAGCCTCTCACGTGCCGTGCATTGCCTTCTTCTCACTCCGAGAGTTGGTGTCCACCTTCGCCGGTACATCCAAACCCTTGGCATGATACGCTCTGTCTTCATAATCCTCCTTATATCTTTCCTCAAAACAGCCACCATACCTACCTATCAAGGCATTTCCATAGCCTTTACGAGTCATATTGCCATGCAACATCAACCTCTTCATGACTTGATCTTCATGTCATACATGTTCCTGCTACACTGGCAGAGACATACATTGCATACATCATGATAGTTATATCTTCTTTATGTTTTGAGTACCTTGTAAAGTGTGAAAGATCTCCTTTACCTTCTTGTAAAATAGAGTGTTGCCCTTAAGTGAGGAAAAGATCCCAAAGTGGACACAATAAAAGATCCCAAAGAGGACAAATGAGAGTTAAATAGAAAGTGCCATTGAGGCCACAAAAAAATACAAAAAAATAGAAAAAGAGAAAAAGAAATAAAAAGAGAAAAAGGGGCAACAGTACTATCCTTTTGAGAGATCCACACTAGTACTCCCTTTATACCCTTGTACTCCATAGAGATAATCATTATGCATATAGCTATGTGGGGACCTTCACACTATAGAACTTGGCTTGCATATTCCAAGGATGAGCCTCCTCAAACGAGCTATAGGTCTTCATGAGCGAGCAAGTTAGATGCACCCCCACTAGTTCCATTGGAGAGCTTCTTAGCTCGTATGTGCATACGTTGCATGGCAATCCCTACTCCTCACATCATATCTATCATTTGGCATCTCTTGCCTATGATTGTCCTCATTGATGTGAGCCTTTCTCCTCCTTTTTGTCCTCCTCCACCATATTTCTCTCTTTGCCATCCTAAGTATCAACTCTCGTGCTTACACTCATCCATTGCATGAGTGCTCAAAATATCGAAAAGGAGTGGATCAAATTGACTTGTACCTGGCTAGTGGTCTGGGGACGAGTCAAGATAAGATTCCAAAGAGGACCAAGTGTGAAACTTTAGTAGATTGAATTCTCAACACAAAAATACTTTTTTCTCGTATTCCCTATCCCCCTTCTTGCACGCAAACACCATTTGGAGACATTCGAGTCACGGACAGCGAGAGCTCTTGCACCTAATGTTCTTTTGTTACTTGTTTCAATGCTAATATAGACTCTTGCATGTTATGACTTGAATTGAATCTCTAACCTTGATTTCTTTACTTTTCAAAGTTCTTTTATGGTTGCTAGCATTTCACCACAGAAATTATGCCGTTATCAATTACCTACTCGAGGACGAGCAGGAATTAAGCTTGGGGATGTTGATACGTCCAAAATGTATCTATAATTTCTGCTTGCTCCATGCATGTTTTGTGTGATATTGCTATGATCTAGATACACTTTCATACACTTTTGATCATATTTGGACTAACCTATTAACTCAGTGCACCCCAGTGCAAGTTCCTGTTTTCTGCTGTTTTTCTATTTCAGTTTTCCCCCATATAAAATGTTCTAGAAAAATTCCGGGAAAAATACAGGAAAAATCAGCGTACAGGAAGCTTCGAGAAGAGCCCGGGAGGGGCCAGAGGGGAGCCAGGGGGCCCAGGCGGCCACCCGGCGCGGCCCCACCCCTGGCCACGCCAGGGGGGCGCCTGGGGCCCCTGGTCCACCTCTGGCTGCCCCCCTTCTCCTATTTATTCTCCGTCACGGGGAAACTCCGAAGACAGAACCCTATTTCGCAAACTCGCCTTTGTTCCGCCGCCGCCGCGCTTCCGAGATCGGGAGCACCAGAAGACCTCTTCCCGGCACCCTGCCGGAGGGAGGATTGACCCCCGGGAGTCTCCTCTCCACCATGGATGCTCCCCGGATGTCTCGTGAGTAGTTTTCCTTGGACGATGGGTCCGTGATCAGTAGCTATGTGATGTTCCCCTCCCCTCTTTGTTCTTCATGGTTTCGACCTCGTGAGCTGCCCTACATGATCGAGGCACTTTTGTAATATTTTCTGCTATTGCTATGTTGAGTTTGATAGGATCTGATGGATTATGAGATTATGTTCAGATTGTGATTGAGTAATATATTTGGTTCTTATCTCTTATATTTTTGTTCCTAAGTAATTCTTGCATGTTCTCCGTTGTTGTTTATTGCTTTGGCCAAGAAGTAGGTAGTGACTCCAAGAGGGAATGTTTTGCTCGATTGTGGGTTCATGCCCCCCGATGACACGCTTGAGTGACAGAAACATGAGTCTAGGGGATGTGTTGTTGCCACAAGGGGGAAAACAACGGTGCTTGTAACCGCGGTTACAAGGATTGTTTACTTTACGCAAAGTTCTTTTTAATGCAGTTGTCTGTTGCTTTGGGTTTACACTTTGGGTGGGGCTCGCAACTTAATATCAGCGAGATGTTCTGGATAGATATCTCAAGGTGGATGATTATTTGTAGACACAGTTGGATTTCGGTCTACTTATTTTGGCGTACTGCCCATGCTTTTGAGCCTCGTCCTTTCTTTTGTAGCAGAGTTAGCATTGCGGTGCGTTCATAATCCTGTCAATTTCCTTTCTGTAATTTGTTTACCTCGCATAGCAATTTTATCGTCTTTTGGGAGAGAGACATCACTAGTGAACATCACGTATCCCGATCCACATCCTCATCACTGTTTACACGCTCATTTACTTTTCTGCTTTTACTTTCAATTACTATCATTATCACTTGTGTTTGATCCTTTGTGAACAACAAGACCGGAGAGATTGACAACCTCTCTGAACTTCGTTGGGAACAAAGTTATCGTGTCTGTGTGCAGGTCCGCGTCAGTTGCGCCGCTGAAACCTACTTATCATCTCCGGAGTCCTACTGGAGACAAACCTTGGTATCTTCACCGAGGGAAATTTGCTACTGTGCTACATCACACCTTCCACTTGGGGTTTACCAACGAAGGGCGAGAAATCACTATCATCATCTCTCACATCACGCGCTAGTATCATTGCATATCCTGCTACACTGGCAGAGGCATACATTTGCATACATCATGATAGTTTTCAGTTTTCTTTATGTTGAGTACTTCTTGTGAAGTGTGTGATTTCCTGAACTCTTGTAAAATATAGAGTGTTGCCCTTAAGTGAGGAAAATATCCCAAAGAGGACAAATGAGAGCTAAAGAGAAAGAGCCAATGATGCCACAAAAATAAAAATAAATAAAAAAGAGGAAAAATAAAAATAAAAAGAGAGAAGGGGGCAACATTACTAATCCTTTTGAAAGATCCACACTCATACTCTATAGTTATATTTGTACTCCATAGATATGTGGGGATCCTTACACTATAGAACTTGGCTTGAATATTCCAAGGATGAGCCTCCTCAAAAGTGCTCTAGGTCTTCATGAGCAAGCAAGTTGGATGCACCCCCACTAGTTCCATTGGAGAGCTTACCTTAGCTCATATGTGCATCTGTTGCATGGCAATCCCTACTCCTCGCATCATATCGATCATTTGGCTTTCTCTCGCCTATGATTGTCCTCATTGATGTGAGCCTTTCACACCTTTTTTGTCTTCCTTCCCCAACATTATTCTATTTGCCATCCTATGCGCCAACTATTTTGCTTGCTGATGTGCGAGAGATGATAATGGCTTCTCGCCCTTCGTTGGTTACCCCAAGTGGAAGGTGAGATGTAGGATAGCAGAAAACCCCTATGTAGAGGATAGGGTTTGTCTCCCGTAGGACTCCGAAAGCGAAAAAGTAGGTGACAACGGCGCTAGAAATTTAGCGGTTGACGTGGTCCTGCACACACACAACAAATAACTTTGCTCCCAACGAAGTTCAGAGAGGTTGTCAATCTCTCCGGTCTTGTTGTTTACAATGGATCAAACACAAGGGATAATCATAATGATAGCTACTGGAAAGGAAAAGCAGGAAAATAAATAAGCGTGTAAACAGTGATGAGAATATGGACCAGGGTCCCGTGATGTTCACTAGTGACGTCTCTCTCCCAAAAGTCGATAAAACAGCTATGCGAGGTAAACAAATCATAGCTGGGCAATTGACAGGATTAAAAATGCACCGCAATGCTAACTATGCTACAAAGAAAGGACGAGGCTCAAAAGCATGGACGATACGCCAAAATAAGTAGACCAAAATCCAACTGCATCTACTACTAATCATCAACCTTGAGATATCTATACAGAACATCTCGCTGATATTAAGTTGCGAGCCCCACCCAAAGTGTAAACCCAAAGCAACAGACAACTGCATTAAAAAGCACTTTGCGTAGAGTAAACAATCCTTGCAACCGCGGTTACAAGCACCGTTGTTTCCCCCCTTGTGGCAACAACACATCCCCTAGACTCATGCTTCTGTCACTCAAGCGTGTCATCAGGGGGCATGAACCCACAATCGAGCATAACGTTCCCTCTTGGAGTCACTACCTGCTACTTGGCCAAAGCAATAAACAGCAACAGAGAACATGCAAGAATTACTCAAGAACATAAATATAAAAGATAATAACCAAATATAGTACTCAATCACAAACTGAACATAGTCTCATAATTCATCAGATCCCACCAAACTCAGCATAGCAACAACATAAAATTACATATATGCCTCGATCATGTAGGGCAGCTCATGAGGTCTAATCCATGAAGAACAAAGAGGGGAGGAGAACATCACATAGCTACTGATCACGAACCCATGGTCCAAGGTAGACTACTCACGGATCATCCGGGAAGCATGCATGGTGGAGGAGAAGCTCCAGGAGGTCAATCCTCCCTCCGGCAGGGTGCCGGGAAGAGGTCTGCTGGCGCTCCCGATCTTGGAAGCGCGGCGGCGGAACAGAGGCTAGATCGCGAAAAAGGGTTCTGTCTTCGGAAGTTTCACATCACGGGGAATAAATAGGCGAAGGGGGGAAGCCAGAGGGCACCAGGTGTGCAGGCGGCCCCCTGGCGCGACCAAGCCCTAGGCCAGGCCTCCACGGCGCCTGGGAACCAGGTGGGGACCCTCTGGCCCTCCTTCGGGACTCCGAAAGCTTCCGTTGCGCTGATTTTTTATCTGATGTTACCCGAATTTTTGGAGCACTTTTAATATGGGGGAAACCTAAATAGAAAACAACAGAAAACGGGAACTGACACTGGGGTGCACTGAGTTAATAAGTTAGTCCAAATATGATCAAAAGTGTATGAAAGTGTATCTAGATCATAGCAATATCACACAAAACATGCATGGAGCAAGCAGAAATTGTAGATACGTTTGGGACGTATCAACATCCCCAAGCTTAATTCCTGCTCGTCCTCGAGTAGGTAAATGATAACAATCATAATTTCTGTGGTGACATGCTAACAACCATATAAGAAATTTGAAAGTAAAGCAATCAAGGTATGTAATTCAATTCAATTCATAACAGGCAAGAGTCTATATTAGCATTGAAACAAGCAACGGAAGAACATAAAGGTGCAAGAGCTCTTGTTGTCCGTGACTCGAATGTCTCCAGAAGGTATTTGCGTGCAAGAAGGGGGATATGGGAATAGGAGAGAAAAAAATATATTTGTTTAGTACTCAATCTACTAAAGTTTCACACTTAGTCTTCTTTGGAATCTTATCTTGACTCGTCCCCATACCACTAGCCAGGTACAAGTCAATTTGTTCCACTCCTTTTCGATATTTTGAGCACTCATGCAATGGTTGAGCGTAAGCACGAGAGTTGACACTTAGGATGGCAAAGAGAGAAATACGGTGGAGGAGAAAGACAAAAAAGGTGAGAAAGGCTCACATCAATGAGGACAATCATAGGCAAGAGAAGCCAAATGATAGATATGATGTGAGGAGTAGGGATTGCCATGCAACGGATGCACATATGAGCTAAGAAAAGCTCTCCAATGGAACTAGTGGTGGTGCATCCAACTTGCTCACTCATGAAGACCTAGAGCTCGTTTGAGGAGGCTCATCCTTGGAATATGCAAGCCAAATTCTATAGTGCGAAGTTCCCCACATAGCTATGTGCATAAATGATCATCTCTATGGAGCACAAATATAAGAGGGAGTACGAGTGTGGATCTTTCAAAATGAATAGTAGTGTTTCCCCTTTATCTTTTTTTATTTCGTTTATCTCTTTTTTCTATTTTTTTGTATTTTTTGGTGGCCTGAATGGCTCTTTCTATGTAACTCTGATTTTTCCTCTTTGGGATCTTTTGATTTGTCCTCTTTGGGATCTTTTCCTCACTTAAGGGCAACACTCTATTTCACAAGAAGGTAAATAAGATCTTTCACACTTTACAAGGTACTCAACATAAAGAAGATGTAACTATCATGATGTATGCAAATGTATGCCTCTGGCAGTGTAGCAGGAACATGTATGACATGAAGATCAAGTCATGAAGAGGTGGATGTTGGATGGCAATATATCTCGGAAAGGCTATGGAAATGCCTTGATAGGTAGGTATGGTGGCTGTTTTGAGGAAAGATATAAGGAGGTTTATGATGACAGAGTGTATCATGCCAAGGGTTTGGATGCACCGGTGAGGTGGACGCAAACTCTCGGAGTGAGAAGAGGGCAATGCACGGTACCGAAGAGCCTAGCAAATATGAGGAGGTGGAAGTGCCAACTTTCAATACTTACATTAGTCCGAAGAACTCATGCACTTATTATCGGTAACTTTGAATCTAATAAGGAGGTTCACAAAGAGACAAGTACCCCGAGGAGGAGTGTATGGGGTTTTTGTTATCCTTGCGCATCCCCGACTCATGGTACGTGATACTCTAATATCCGATCCCTCCAAAGATTAGCGATCCATCTAGTAGCTAGAGTTCTCAACTAGTTTTTGTAGGTTTTTGAAAATAAACACGGATTTCCCAAAATACGACACCTATCACTAATAGGCTAGAGCTCTTGACACCAAAAGTTCAAACATTACTCACAACAATACCTCAAAACTATTGCAAGTTACTACTACAATTGAATAGCAACCTCAATTACCTATTTCAAGATAAGACACAACTCAGTGCAATAACCAACTCTCTTAACAAGATAAACATGAAAACTAAAGAGAGTTCCAGCAACAAACTAAACAAAAGCCAAAGCTCTTGCTAAAGACAAACACTAAAACTAAACATGGCAGCAACTACGAAAAGATAAAGAACACACAACATAGAAAGATAAGCATGAAAATCCTATGATGTGTTCTAGATTGAAGTGGAGCGTGTTTCTCTCCCACACAAAGTAAGATGGGGTCTAACTTGTTATGAACAGAAAGCAAAGCTAAAGAAAACTAAAAAGTAAACCTAAGAGCGAGACGCTCCAAGCATAGCACATAACGCATGAAGTCATAAAAATATAGTGAGACGAAGGACGAACTGATGATTGTTGATGGAGAAGGGGATACACGGGGGCATCCCCAAGCTTAGACGCTTGAGTCTCCTTGAATATATATTGGGGATGCATGGTGGCATCCCCAAGCTTGAGCGTTTGACACTCCCGGATCTTCTTTCATCATCTTCCCTCGCGGACTTGAAAACTCCTTTCATACATAACTCATCATAATCTGATTAGAGTGGTTAGTACCCTTAATAAAATAATTTTTCTCCACTGGAAATAAAGATATTCTTGAAGAGCTACTGTTTCTCAAGATTTCCAAAAAGTTTTTGCAAGGAAAAAGCAAGTTTAAGGTTTGCAAAAGTGAAGAAGGGCAAAACGTGGCAGAGTCTGTGAAAAACAGAACAACAGGTTGTAAAGAAATTTTTCGGGGTACTTCTGCAACTCAAATTAAAAAACTCAGAACATATGAAAGTTTCAAAATTGTATGGAGCATGCTGTGTAAACAATTCAGGTCAAAAAGATGAACTGGTGATTTTTTTTCGATTTTTTCCGTCAAGCAAAAAGAATCTGTTTTGTAGACAGCATGTCACAACTTTTGCTTCCCTTATCATAAGAGGCTAGAACTTGGCACAAAGCTTGGAAATAAAGATACAATGATGTTGGTACAGTAGTAAAAATCATCAAGACCATTAAAAACAGAAGTAAATACATCTTGGGTTGCCTCCCAACAAGCGCTTTCTTTTAGGCCTTTAAGCTGGGCATAAAGCAAAAGAAGAATCAAGTTTTATCAAGAGAGAGTGAATAGCTAGCCCGCGTAACGGACTCAAAAGGTAACTTGATTTTATTTCTAGGGAAGTGTTCCATCCCCTTTTTGAGAGGGAATTGAAATTTCATATTCCACTCTTTCATGTCAATAACAGCACCAATGGTGCGAAGAAAAGGACGTCCCAAAATAATTGGACATCAAGGTTCACACTCTATATCCATAATAGTAAAATCAACGGGGACGTAATTGTCATTGACAATGATAAGAACATCGTCGATCTTCCCCAAAAGGTTTCTTTACGGAAGAATAAACAAGACGAACACCAAAAGAACAAGGCTCAAAGGGCTTCAATTCAAACATATTATACATTCTTTTGGGCATAACGGAGGTACTATCTCCAACATCGCATAAAGCATAGAAAGAGAAGTTATTCAATTTAAATTTTATCATAGGATCCCAACCATCATCTAACTTTCTAGGTATGGGGGCTTCTATTCTAAGCTTCTCCTCCCTAGCTTTGATGAGAGAATTGGTGATATGCTCCGTGAAGGCAAGATTTAGTGTGGGGGTCTCTAGACATTTTGTGTAATAAGCTAGTAACTTCTGAAAGGGTACAACTATCAAAATCAATGTCACTACTATCAAAGATGGTAGTGCTGTCATCTAGGCTCACTTGTTTGAAACCCTCTATGTCCATAGGAGTTTCTTCTTCTATGGTTGAGGTATTAGCATCACCATTAATAGGTTCGGTGGGACTAGGAGTATGTTGGGTGCTAATAGTTTGCGTGTCCTCAACAATTTGGATAGTAGCAACTGTGTGGTGTGTAGGAAGGCTCTTAATTCTATCTTTTTCTTCCTTTTCTCTGGCCCATATTTCTTTAAGTTTAGCCATCATCCTAATATTTTCATTAATTTTCAATTGGATAGCATTAATAGGAGTGGCCTTCCTCTCCTCAAGGGGGAGGTTATAATTTTAAGCATTTCTACATCAAGGGCTAAGCTGTCTACCTTCAAAGAGAGATCATCTAATTTGGCTAATTTCTCTTCTACACTCATGTTGAAGACATTTTGGGTAGTGATAAAGTCTCTAAGCATGTTTTCTAATTCAGAAGTGGGGTTCTTGTTACTAGGATAAGTGTTGTTGTTCCCATAGTTGGATGGAAAGGGTCTAGGATTGCTAGTAAAATGACCCCTATAAGCATTGTTGTTGAAGTTGTTTCTAGCAATAAAGTTCACATCTACTTGCTCCTGAGCAACCAAAGAATTTAAAGTGCATCATGATGATCAATAGAGGGTTGCTTGGTAAGTAGAGACATAATTAATTCAACTTTTTCATTTAGGGAGGTAATCTCCTCGACAGAGTTTACCTTCCTACCTGTTGGAGCGCGTTCGGTGTGCCATTGGGAATAGTTGGTCATCATCTCATCTAGAAGTTTTGTGGCAGCACCAAGTGTAGTTGACATAAAATTTCCTCCCGCGGTCGAATCTAACAGGTTCTGCGAGGTAAAGTTCAAGCCTGCATAAAAAGTATGGATAACCATCCAAGTAGTCAAACCATGGGTAGGGCATTTCTTAACAAGAGATTTCATTCATTCCCAAGCTTGGGCAACATGTTCATTATCCAATTGCTTAAAATTCATAATGTTACTCCTCAATTGGATAATTTTAGCAGGTGGGTAGTACTTCCCAATAAAATAATCTTTGCACTTATCCCAAGAATCTATGCTATTCCTAGGCAAATATTGAAACCAGATTTTAGCTCCTCCCCTCAAAGAGAAAGAAAAAATCTTAAGCTTAACAAAATCACCTTCTACTTCTTTATACTTTTGCATATCACATAGCTCAACAAAATTATTCAAGTGTAAAGCAGAATCATCTCCAGCACCAGAGAAGTGGGTCTCTCATAACAAGGTTTAGCAAAGCAGGTTTAATTTCATAAGAGGTAGCTGAAGTGGCAGGTGTGGCAATAGGAGTGCAGATAAAGTCTTTGTTGTCGTGACTAGTGAAGTCACACAACTTGGTGTTTTCCTTGGAACCCATAGCAGCAGCAAGTGTGGCAAAATTATTGTGATTTTTGATATAGGACACTAAGATAAAAACTGAAAGGTAAACTAACAAGACTAAAAAGCAAAGATAAAAGGTAGTGTGCAACTCCCCTATCTTGACGATTGGAGTCCCCGGCAACGGCGCCAGAAATTTGCTTGATGTGCGAGAGACGATAATGGCTTCTCGCCCTTCGTTGGTTACCCCAAGTGGAAGGTGAGATGTAGGATAGCAGAAAATTTCCCCTATGTAGAGGATAGGGTTTGTCTCCTGTAGGACTCCGAAAGCGACAAAGTAGGTGACAACGGCGCTAGAAGTTAAGGGGTTGACGTGGTCCTGCACACACACAACAAATAATTTTGCTCCCAACAAAGTTCAGAGAGGTTGTCAATCCAACTGCATCTACTACTAATCATCCACCTTGAGATATCTATCCAGAACATCTCGTTGGTATTAAGTTTCGAACCCCACCCAAAGTGTAAACCCAAAGCAACAGACAACCGCATTAAACAACACTTTTTGTAAAGTAAACAATCCTTGCAACCGTGGTTACAAGCACTGTTGTATTCCCCCTTGTGGCAACAACACATCCCCTAGGCTCATGTTTCTGTCACTCAAGTGTGTCATCAGGGGGCATGAACCCACAATCGAGCATAATGTTCCCTCTTGGAGTCACTACCTACTACTTGGTCAAAGCAATAAATAGCAACGGAGAACATGCAAGAATTACTCAAGAACATAAATATAAAAGATAAGAACCAAATAAACATAAATATAAAAGATAAGAACCAAATATATTACTCAATCAGAAACTGAACATAGTCTCATAATCCATCAGATCCCAGAAAACTCAGCATATCAACAGCAGAAAATTACATATGTGCCTCGATCATGTAGGGAAGCTCACGAGGTCTAATCCATGAAAAACAAAGAGGGGAGGAGAACATCACATAGATACTGATCACGGACCCATGGTCCAATGTAGACTACTCACGGATCATTCGAGAAGTGTCCATGGTGGAGAACAAGCTCCCGGAGGTCAATCCTCCCTCCGGCAGGGTGCCGGGAAGAGGTCTGCTGGCACTCCTGATCTTGGAAGTGCGGCGGCGGCGGAACAGAGGCGAGATCGCGAAAAAGGGTTCTGTCTTCGGAACTTTCACGTCACGGGGATTTAATAGGCGAAGGGGGCAACCAGGGGGTCCACCAGGTGTCCAGGAGGCCCCCTGGCGCGGCCAAGCCCTAGGTCGCGCACCAGGGCGCATGGGCACCATGTGGGCCCCCTCTGTCCCTCCTTCGGGACTTCAGAAGCTTCCGTTGCGCTGATTTTTTATCTGATTTTTTCGAAAATTTTGGAGCACTTTTAATATGGGGGAAACCTGAAATAGAAAAACAACAGAAAAAGGAACTGACACTGGGGTGCACTGGGTTAATAAGTTAGTCCAAATATGATCAAAAGTGTATGAAAGTGTATCTAGATCATAGCAATATCACACAAAACATGCATGGAGCAAGCAGAAATTATAGATACGTTTGGGACGTATCACTTGCGCTCATACAGTGCATGAGTGCTCAAAGTCGAAAGGGAGAGGATCAGTTTGGCTTGTGCCTGACTAGTGGTGTGGGGACGAGTCAAAATAAGATTCCAAAGGAGACCAAGTGTGAAGTTTTGGTAGATTGAAATTTCAATTAAACTAAATACTCCCTCCGTTCCTTGATATAAGGTGTATAGTTTTTGGCACGAAGATTAAAGAACACACATTGCGGAAAATTTACACCAGGTTTGGATGGGATTACACCTAGTTAATTGACATGAGAAGATAGAGGGGTTTGCAAGAGATAAAGAAATATGATAAAATATTTTAAAAAATTGCCCACATGAGTGGTACAATGCAATACACCCTACATTTTGAACTTTTTTTAAGAAAACTATACACCTTATATCTAGGAACGGAGGGAGTAGTATTTTTTATGCTCTAAACCCATATCTCACTTCTTGCACGCAAACAAAATTTGGAGACATTTGAGTCACGGACAGCGAGAGCTCTTGCACCTTTATGTTCTTACTTTGCTAGTTTCAATACTAGATATAGACTCTTGCTTGTTATTGACTTGACTTGAATTGCATATCTTTCTTGCTGTACTATAAAGTTCTTATATGTTGGTAGCATGTCACCACAGAAATTATCTATGTTATCATTTACCTTATCGAGGACGAGCAGGAAGTAAGCTTGAGGATGTGTATACGTCCCAAATATATCTATAATTTATGTTTGTTCCATGCTTATATGGGTGATATTGATATGTGTTTTGCTACACTTTCATACTTTTTCAACATATTTGGACTAACCTACTAACTCAGTGCACCCTGTGCCAGTTTTTGTCTGCTGATGTCTGTGAATTGCAGGTTTATACCCTTATTTACAGTGCCTGAAAAATTCCATAAAAATATATAAAAAAATCAGCATTCCAGAAGACTCCAGACGCCTGAAGGAGAGCTGGAGGGGGGCCACCCCCCTCCCAGGCGGCCAGCCCGCGCGACCTAGGGGAAGGCTGCTCCAAGAGGCCGCCTGGATGGGTGGGACCTCCGTTGGTGCCCCCCCTTTGGCCCTATTTTTACCCCCGTAGAGGAAACCCTGATTCCACAACTCCTTTTTCCAGAAGCGATTCCGATCTCCGCCACCATCGCCAACAAGCTTCCGAGGACCAGAATTCCTGTGCCGGCACCCTGCCGGGATGGGGAAGTGCCCCCGGATTCACCTCCATCGACGTTGCTTCCTCCTCATGATGATACGGGAGTAGTTCCTCCTCGGGGCCGAGGTCTTCTACAATAGCTATGTGGTTAATTCTCTCTCCCATGATGTGATCTTGATTGTGATCATAGGCTATGTTAATCTAGGGTGATCCCATGATGTTTCCCCTTCTTCTATGTATTGGATTGATGTACTCACTTAATCTTATCTAGTATAATCTCTGAGACCAAGGTGACAATGGTCTATTGGACATAGATTAGAAGAATATTTTCATGAGTGATTTCCTCTTTTTTGAATTGATTGAAGATTGAGAATCTCTTGGTGCTTGTCTTTGACTATCCTTGAGATATATTGTGGTGATTGTGGTACTCTCTTTGGATGGCCGAGGTGACATTGGGAAATCCATAGATGAGAACTACGAACTCTGAGGTGTGCTTTTGTAGCCCTACATAATTCTCGTCCTCTCTTGATCACAAAGGAATGACCTCCGAGTTATGTCTCCTTGCATGTTTTAGTGGAAATATCATGTGATTAGACTATGTTAATGTTGTTGGGAGTTGCCACTAGTGAAAGTATGAAGCCTAGGCCTTGTTTCTCACCATTGTTACACCGTTTGTGCTCATGTTTACTAATTGATACCTTTCTTTGCCGCACCTATCACTCGTATTTTACCATCTCTTCGTCGAACTAATGCACCTATACAATTTGCCATTGTATTAGGTGTGTTGGGGACACAAGAGACTTCTTGTTTCTTAATTGCGGGGTTGCTTGAGAGAGACCATCTTCAACCTCTACTTCTCCGAGTTCGATAAACCTTAGGTCATCCACTTGAGGGAAATTGCCGCTGTCCTACAAACCTCTGCGCTTGGAGGCCCAACATAGTCTACAAGAATAGAAGCGTGCGTAGACATCAGTCACCCAAATAAGCATGGAACAAGCAGAAATTATAGATATGTGTAAGAGCAAAGTTTTGCCCCCGTGTGTTTTGGATATTGTTGGATAAGACAGTAGAGGAACTAACAATGTTTTCTAGTGTAAACAGTTGCATAGGTTCCTGAAGGACAAGCTAAGTGATAAAGCTTCAGGAAAGGTCTTCAAGTTATCGAAGCATAACCCACGGAGCGAAGCTTAATCACGAAGGTTGACCCCCAAAAATGAAGGTATCCTGAAGCTCTACTCATTGAAGGAAATGGAGAGGACGGCGCAAGACTTAGATGTTTTTGTGTAGTTCTTTTTTGGTTCTTTGAGTCATAGGACAAACCGTACTATCAAGAGGGGTATTTAGTTTGTGGACACCGAAGTCATTGAGAAAATTCTCAGATCAAATCCAAACCAAGTGAGAAGCCTGAGCGAAGAAATCTCATGTGCACTAAGTTAAGTTTCGGTAGCAAAGACTTCGTTCTTTGGCTACTGAAGCAGAACTAAGTCCGTGAGTCAGCTTTACTTGTTCCTCAAGTAAAGTTGTGCAGTAATGACAAATCCGACCGTTGTGGACACGTGTCAAGCTGTCACCTCGGGTCAATTTGGTCATTCCGCACCTCGGGATCGCCAACTATAAATACGCCGTCCCCTCGTCCATTTGCGGGGGGGCTGCTCCAAGAATATTCCTGAGAGAGATTGAAGAGAGCACCCCAAAGACTTCACCGAAGAAAAACCCAAAAATCCAGAATACTGAAGCCTAAGTCCCATTGATCTGAGTAGATTTGAGATGACTTAGGTGAAAGCTTGCTAGCCTTTTTATCTTGGAGAACTTCAATTCTCCTAGACGGTTAGAGTGTTGTTCTTCAGAGAGCGAAGAGTAATTGTCGCCTCGAAGTCCAGTTTGTCAAAGGTTTCGGTGATTTCCTCAATAATCAACCACGAGTGAAGAACTGACCAAGCTCAAGGAGTTTGGTGCAGTGGAGAAACGGACGGAGAAAGATTTGCTCCAGGTGTTCAATCACCAGTCCCTCCAACGAGACGTAGCGCTTTGCAGAGCGTGAACTGGTCGAACAAACATCGCCGAGTCCCAGTTCGTTTTACTTCAAGCATTTACCTTCAGTATTGCATTTGCTTCGTAGTTATGCTTCAATGTGTTTTGATTCACTGCATTTAGTTTCTCTTCCAGTTTTACTTCGCTATTCCGCACTACTTATGCTTCACTTCAAAAGTTTCAGTCGAAAATTTTGAAGTGATCATTCACCCCCTCCCCCTCTGATCACATACTTGGACTTTCAATTGGTATCAGAGCTAGTCCCTCCCTACACTCTGTGTGTTTTGGATTAACCTCCTGGAGTGTCTTCAAGTATGTCTTTCGCAGCTATTTGCTCCGGCGAACCTATTCCTGGTTTCAATGGGAAGGACTACCCGTACTGGAAGGACAAGATGAAGAGAAATATCATGGCTATCAACTCAACTGCCTGGCAAGTTGTCTTGTATGGAGTCACTGTTGCCGATGAGAAGGCCATCACCCCTGAAGAAGCAAAACTGATTGATCTTGATTCCGAAGTTTGGGTTTTCATCACCAATCACTTGACACCAGAAAAGTATCATGAAGTGAAGAATATTCCATCTGCCAAAGGTGTCTGGGACTATCTTGAAAAGATTGGTGAAGGTGTTTCTACCCAGAAGGATGCCAGAATTGACACACTCCGAAGCAAATTCTATCGCTTCAAGAGAAACGAGGTGAAAAAGTCAGCTCCATTTACAGCAGACTCACAGCTCTTGCTAATGAGTTGATTTCCCTCGGTGCTGATGACATTATACTCCTCACTCAGTTGTAAGAACTTTTCTTCGCTCATTGGATGACTCGTTTGATCACATTGTGCTGATGATCAAGAAAAGGACTGATTTCAGACGTCTTGTTGCCGCTGATATTCTTGAGAGACTCAATACCTTTGAAATGGAAGAAGATGAGAAACGTGACATAAATGGCTCTCGAAGAAAAACTCATGCCTTGAAAGCAAAAGCTTCGCGTCATTCTTCACCCGAAGCCAGTTCTGCCTCAGGTGTCGAATCAGATGATCCTGCAAGCATTGGAAAAGATTTAGCTTTGATCATGAGACGCTTCAACCGCTTCCAAAGAAAAGGTATTTCTTCACCAAAGAAGAGTTATTCTTCAAGAAGTTCAACTCACTCATCTCACCGCTCATCCTCAAGAAGCTCTCCATCTAAGGACAACTGCTGCTACAAGTGCAAGAAGCCAGGTCACTACATTGCTGATTGCCCTCTGTGGGAAGCTGAAAACAAAGCAAAGCATTCGCTCAAAGACTCCTCAACCAAGTCCCACAGATCTTCCAGAAGCTATAAATCCAAGAGACATGATTCCAGTTCGAGAAGAGATAAGAAGAAAGATTCTGATGATGACAAGAGGAAGAAGTATCACAAGAAGCGTGAGGGTTCTTCATCGAAGACTCACTCGTCTCGTCGAAGCAGCTCTCACCGATCCAAGGCCTATCTGGGAAAGGAGATGAACTCTGAAGACGAAGCCTCTGGGTCCGAAGCTCAATCAGGCTCAATGCCTGGGTCTGGGTCCGAATCAGATGGTGTTGCTGGTTTGGCATTCGCTTCAGCAGATGCTTCGGCAAAAGCTTCGAGCTCATTCTTCACCAACAACAGTAGTGAAGATGAATCTCCTGCATATTGCTTCATGGCCAAGGCGAAGGTATCTTCATCAAAATCGAACTATGATACTTCTGATTGTTCTTCATATGACAGTGATTCAAAGATAATCTATGCTAAACTTGCTAAAATTGCTTCAATCCAACAAGATGAACTTGATTCTCTAAGCAAAACAATTAAGAAATCAGAAACTCTGTTGATCGATGAGATAGAGAAAGGTCAAACTTTGACTAATGAGCATGCTGCTCTGAAAGAAAAGTTTGAAGAATTATCCTCTCGGCATGATCTTCTTTCAGTTGATTATGAGAAGCTCACCTATGAATTTCTTCAGAGGAAAATGACTCTCAAAAAACTGAAAGAGGCTCATGAAGAGTTGGAAAATGTCAATCTCTCTCTCATGGCTCAACAAGGTTCTGAAGCAAATGATAAAACTGAATCACCTTGTTTGGATTGTTTGGACCGAAGAAAAATTGATTCCAAAGGCAAAGCTCCCATTGTTATTGATGATACTAATGCCTCCGATGAGGAAAATCCTGCTGTTACCGAGGAACTCCTCAGGTTGAAAAACTTATTTGAAACAGGCATGTTCAAAAGTGTGCAAGGTCATCAGTATCTCTGTGGTATCCTGAGGAAGGCTCTCCTTCACAGGAATCCCAGGAATGAAGGTGTTGGTTTCGAGAGAAAGATAAACCCTGATGGCACCTATTGGGAACCTGAGCAGTATCCTAAGACTGTTTGGGTCCTTGCGAAGGGGAACCCCATTGACATAGCTAACCTTTCAGGTTTTGACTGCAAGATGAACAAAGCTATTGTAGACGAATCACTTGATTCAGACTACAAGCTCATCAAAGATGAACAGGGAAAGGTTACAGCTGAGTATGTTGGTACTCCTCCTAAGAATGGCTTCTATAAGAGGCAAATATGGGTGCAGAAAGCACTTGTGGAAAAACTGCCTTCTAACCATACCATGCAGGGAAAGTCTTCGGTACCACCGAATCATTTCTATTCTCTTGAAACAAGAAATGATCCTCTGGTGACCGAATCAAATGTTCCGCAGAAGCAATACTATCGCACTGGTCGTTATACTTATCGTCCTCATAATAATCATACTAAGATTGCATATGCTCATTCTTATGCTAACCATTTGCAGAGGACTTACATTTATGGTGTGCTTGATGGTACACCGAAGCAATACACTCATGTTCGCTTTAATATTGCTTCAACCAGTGCTTCAACATCTTCTAAGTCACCTGCTCGTTTGTGGGTGGTTAAGAAGAACTAATTCTTCTGCAGGGCTATGTCTCCGGTGGATCCGAATGGGTCATGGACAGTGGTTGCACAAATCATATGACCGGAGAAAAGGAGTTATTCACCGAAGAAAAACTATCTCACTCTTCTTAGAAGTACATTACCTTCGGTGATAACAACAAGGGTAAAGTTTTAGGTTTGGGTAAGGTTGCCATATCAAAAGATAAGCACATTGACAAGGTTATGCTAGTCCAATCCCTTGGATATAATCTTATGTCTATTTCTAAGTTATGCGATATGGGTATGCTTGTTCTATTTTCTGCTTCGCGTTGTGTTGTCTTTTCACAGGATGACTATGCGTTTGTCTTCGAGGGTTACCGAAAAGGAGACTTATACATTGTTGATTTTTCTTCGGGCCCTGCTGTATCCACATGCTTAATGGCAAAAGCTTCATCTGGGTGGTTATGGCATCGAAGACTTGGTCATGCAGGGATGAGAAATCTTCATAACTTAGTGAAGAAGAATCATGTTATTGGCCTTAGCGAAGTAAAATTCGATAAGGATCGTCTCTGCAGTGCTTGTGAAGCTGGTAAAATTACGAAGAAACATCATTCAACGAAGACTATCATGACTACCACTCGTCCTCTTGAATTGCTTCATATGGATCTTTTTGGTCCTCAAAATTATGCAAGCCTGGGAGGAAACAAATATGGTCTAGTTATTGTTGATGACTTCTCTCGTTATACTTGGGTTTTCTTTTTGGATGGCAAGAGAAAAGTTGTTGAAATCTTCAAGTCATTCGCTAAGAGAGCTCAAACTGAATATGAATTATCTCTGAAGCATATCCGAAGTGATAATGGAACTGAATTCAAGAATACTCATATTGAAGATTTTCTTGATGATCATGGTTTTACTCATGAGTTCTCTATTGCTTATACACCTCAACAGAATGGTGTTGTCGAAAGGAAGAATAGAACTCTCATTGAGATGGCCAGAACCATGCTTGCTGAATACAAGACTCCTATTAGGTTCTGGGCTGAAGCAATTAACACAGCTTGTCATATCATCAACAAGGTTTACCTTCACAAATTTCTGAAGAAAACTTCACATGAGCTTATCACTGGTAACAAACCTAATGTTTCATACCTTAGGGTATTTGGTGCTCCATGCTTTATTAGAGATATGAATCATAGCTCCAAGTTTGCCCCTAAGGCACATGAAGGTTTTCTTTTAGGTTATGGCTCAAACTCTCATACTTACAGAGTCTATAACTCTCACTTTGGGAAAGTTATGGAAACTATGAATGTGAGATTTGATGAAACTAATGGCTCTCAAAAAGAGCATTTGCCTCATGATCTAGATGAACCTCCTCTTGATGAAGTGATCAGGTCCATGGCTATTGGAGAGATTCGCCCTGTTGAATCCAATGCTCGTCAAGCTAATAGGGATGATGATGGTCCAATGTTCCCACACATAGCCCCGGGCGCTGGAGATCAACATCCTGAAGCTAATGATGAACAGGACGAAGAAGAGCAAGGGAACGAAGGAAATGCTGAAGCTGAAGGTGAAGCAAATCCTGAAGCTGAAGCTGATCCTGAAGCAGAAGATGAGCCTGAAGCAAACGGTTCAACCTTATCACGAGTTCGAAGAAGGGTTGATGTTGATTCGATCCTTGAAGAAATTCATCAACCAGGTCGTCCCACAACTCGCTCTCGCACTCGTTTGGCTAACTTCTGTGGAAACTTCTCTTTTGTCTCCATGCTAGAACCTTCAAAGTTTGATGAAGCCATGAAGGATCCAGATTGGTTAACTGCCATGCTCGAAGAACTTAACCAGTTCGAGCGAAACAAAGTTTGGTCCTTAGTTGATAGACCTGATCCCACGAAGCACAACATCATTGGTACAAAGTGGATTTTTCGCAATAAGCAAGATGAAGACGGTATAGTGGTAAGTAACAAAGCACGTCTGGTAGCACAAGGTTACACCCAAATCGAAGGTATTGATTTCGGCGAAACTTATGCTCCAGTTGCTCGTCTCGAATCCATTCGTGGTATGCTTGCTTTTGCAAATTTCAATGGTATTCTGCTTTATCAAATGGATGTGAAAAGTGTTTTTCTTAACGGAGAAATCGAGGAAGAAGTGTATGTTATGCAGCCTTTAGGTTTTGAAGACCCGAAGAAACCCGACATGGTGTACAGGTTACACAAGGCCCTCTATGGGTTGAAGCAAGCACCTCATGCTTGGTACGACACATTGAAGGATTTCCTTCTGAAGAAAGGCTTCAAACCAGGAACAACTGACCCGACGCTTTTCACTCGATCTTATAATAGTGATTTGTTTGTATGTCAAATATATGTAGATGATATCATTTTTGGATGCACTAACACTGAAATCAGCGAAGAATTTTCCAAAATGATGTTGAAGAAATATGAGATGTCTATGATGGTTGAATTGAAGTTCTTCCTTGGACTTCAAATCCGTCAACAGAAGAATGGCACCTTTATTTCTCAAGAAAAATATCTCAAGGATTGCCTGAAGAAGTTTGGTCTTACTGAATGCAAAACTATTAAGACGCCTATGCCTACCAATGGCTTCTTAGATGCAGATGAGAAGGGCAAAGCCTTCGACCAGAAGAAATATCGGTCTATGATTGGATCTCTTTTATATCTTTGTGCATCTAGACCTGACATTATGCTTTCAGTATGTATTTGTGCTCGTTTTCAGGCAAATCCAAAGGAATCGCATCATACTGCTGTAAAGAGAATTCTTCGTTATGTTGCTCATACACCTACCTTGGGGTTGTGGTATCCCAAGGGAGCTCAGTTTGATCTTATTGGCTATTCTGATTCAGACTGGGCTGGTGATCGTGTGGATAGGAAATCAACTTCAGGGACTTGTCATTTCCTTGGAAGATCACTTGTGTGTGGGGCTTCAAAGAAGCAAAACTGTGTTTCAATATCTACTGCTGAAGCCGAATACATTGCTGCTGGGTCATGCTGTACTCAGATTCTATGGCTGAAGCAAACGCTGAAGGATTATGGTATTCATGTGAAGAAAATTCCACTCCTATGTGATAATGAGAGTGCAATCAAAATTGCCCACAATCCTGTACAACACTCTCGCACGAAGCATATTGACATTCGCCATCATTTTCTTCATGATCATGTTCAGCGTGAAGATATTATTATTAGTCATGTCAGAACTGAAGATCAACTGGCAGACATATTCACGAAACCATTGGATGAGAAAAGGTTCTGTACGTTAAGGTGTGAGCTCAATATATTGGACTCACGACATGTACTGTAAGACCGAACCTTTTTACTTCTGTACTTATTCACTTACTTCGTTACTTACCTATTTAGTTTTGTTTTTTGTTTTTGCTTCATTTACTTTATTTTATTTCGCTTGGATTTAGTCCCCTATGCTTATAACCTTTTGCTTCATTTGGTTTTTCTTCGAGGTGATAAGTTTCGGACCCTACCCCTTCTATTCTTTTTCTTTCTTAATCTGTCTGTCCAAAATGGTTGAGCACAATTGAAACGGAAAGTATTTTGCTTCGAACATCATTGAGTTCCGAATCAAATGCTTCCAATTCTCATCGAAGTTTTACTCAAGTCGAGGACTTATTCTTTGGTCGTTGAGATCCCTTTAAATCCGAGTCGTTGAGATTTTCTCGCGATTCGCCACGAAATCCTCGCCGTCGAATCCGGAGAGACAGACGCTGGGGGCCGTTCGATCTGATCTGACAGCTCCTGTCAGACCGGACTATATAAGGCATCCCACCCCAGCGAATCCATCCCACCTCCTCATTCGCATCTCCCCGGAACCCTCTCTCTCCTGAGCGCCGCCGAGCTCTTCGTCCCCGTCGCCGTTCTCGCCGCTTCACTGCCGGAAGAGCGCCGCCGTGGACTTCACGTCGTCGACGAGCACGTTCTCACCGCTCATCGCGGCCGTAGCTGCTCGACGCCACCGAGTTAGGGTACGTCGAGCCACGATCCAATCTCTATCCCATCTGTTCTTCTGTTTCCCGATTGGATCCGAGTTCTTAGTCTGTTGTTTTGGGATGAATTCCTTAGGTTTCTTTGATCCGTTGGATCGTTGCACTGTTGGGAAATCTGTTTCTGCTAGCCAAAGGTTTCCATCCCGATTCAGGTTAGAAATTAGGGTTAGAATCCATCTGTTCTGTGTTAGGTTTCAGCTCATCTTGCGTGAGGTTAAGTCTAGCTCAGAACAGTACAGAATCTTTACCCAAATTCTTCACTGAATCTCTTGTCAAAACTTTTGTTTTTGGATCGAAACACTTGCTGGTGCTCATTCCATACTCGCCTTTTTCCCTCGCTACCTTTGTGCTTTTCATAGGATGTCTTCTGAATTAGGCTTCGGAAATGAGTCACCCAATCTTGACCACATCAATGAAGCAGAACGGTCTGCTCCGAAGAAGAAAGGAGGCAGAACGAAGGAAACCAACAACGCCAGAGGCATCCCCGAATCCATTCGCATTGCTCTGGGATATGACACGCCTCCTGGAGAAACCAAGGATCGGCGCAAGAATCGTTTGCAAAACATTCGCCGGTACTGGGCTGTTAGATGGTACAAGTACAAGAGCATCCCTACCTGGAAGTGGGCTATGCAGTTTGCCTTCAGTCCACCGTATCAGTATACTTCGGCCATGTGCAGTCAGTACACCGAAGAGAATCGCCACCTATATTACCCAGTTCCACCGAAGCTTCCTCACCCCAACATTCTTAAGACACCAGATGATTATCCAGAGGAACAAGAACGTTTGAGGATTGCTGCTGAAATCAAGAGACTGAAAGAAGAGAAGAAGGCAGCCAAGATGGCTGAAGCTGAAGCCCATGATGAAGGGCCAAGCACGAAGAAGAAGAAGAAGCTCAAGAAGAAATCTGCTTCTCCTCCCCATGCTACCACAGAAGATGAAGAGCATGTCAGGCTAGAGCAAGCTGCTCTGGAAGATTCAATTATGGACGAATCAAATGCTGCTGACAACGAATCAGAATTCGAAGCAGATGATGAATCTGATGATCCTGCTCCCCCCAAGAAGAAAGACTTCAGATCCCTCTGAAGAAGAAGCCCAGAGAGAAACCTGATGCTAAGGGGCTTAAGTTTCAAGACCCCAAGGACAAGTCTTCTGCTCGCCCCACCATTGATTTATCAAACTTGGTGGTTGCTAAGCCTTTGGCCTCCAAGCCACCGGTTGATGCCCTCAACACTGAGAGGCGAACTAAGCAGAAGCACGACCCCGCCAAGAAACAACCTGCAAAGGCTTCAGCATCAACGAAGCCCAAGCAGTCTGCTGCAACAAACCCTTCAGCGAAGCACAAGCTCACTGAAGAAGTATTGAGACAGAAAGACCTCGAAGAGGCACTTGAGCGCAACATTCTTGCCAGAAGCTCAGCTGAGAAGAAGAAGGCAGATGAGGATGCTGCCAGAAAGCAAAAGGAGTTGGACTCTGCCATGTTGGCTGAAGATAAGGCTGAGACGAAGCGCAAGCTCGCCGAAGCCGCAAAGAACGAAGTAAAAGCTGCCGCTGAAGCTAAACAGCTGGCCGAGCATGAAGCTAAACGAAAGGCTACATTAGATTGCCTTAGGACAAAGAAAGCTGCTAGGGCAAGTCAGAAGAAGCCCATAGTTGATATGACTCCCTCAGCTATTCCATCGAAGCAGAAAGGCATATCTATGCCTGAAGCTCAAGATGAAGCTGATCGCCTCAGTGACCATCAGTTCCCTGACCCACGTGAAGGCGAACTCTGGGATCAGTTGGGCATCACTGAAGCCCTTTGGGAGAAATGTGTTGCTGAAGATCCTGATGCTGTTGATCTTGGAGAAGTCTTCATATCCAGATCTATCGAAGCAATGATCACCACAATGATCAGTCAGCTGAAGGATCTGCATTCAAGAGATAGGGCTGAAATAAAAAAGATTCACAACTATCAGAAGCGAGCTGAATCAGAACCTGATGAAGAATTCAAACATCACGCCCTGAAGTTACTTCAACAAGTGACGGATGTCAATTCCACCACCAAGAACAACATCAAAATCTTCAAAGGCAAAATCAAGGCCGCTGTGGATGACATAGTGAAGACCCATAATGCATCCATTATGGAAAGAGATTCGCGGAAACGCAAGGCTTCGCCCGAAGCTGAACGTGTTGTTGCTCCGACACCATCTCCTAAGCCTGCTGCATCTAAGGCATCAGGTCCTTCACCCAAGAAGAGAACCACCAAGAAGCGCAAGGTTACTTTGGCTTCAGCCGCAGACATGGATACCAGTGATGAACAGCCACAGGAAACTCCTGAAGCTGCTCCCACTCCTACACTGAAGCCAAAGCCATCATAGCCCATACCAAAGCCTTCAGCTCCACCCACCAAGACTCCCACACCTCCTCCTACCAGAACCACCCCAAAACAAACTCCACCACAAAGAGCTCCTACCACCCCGTGTTCCCACACCCATTCGTGCTCCTACCCCCGAACCACAAAGGATTCCCACTCCACCAGTTGCTCCCGCACCACCTCCATCACCTCCCTGTGAAGCTAATGCTCCATCACCAACCCACTCCAGAACTCATATATCCCGAGACTTTTCCCCTGCCAGAACAGTTCAAGATTCCGAAGCAAATGTGCCCCATACCGAAGCACATGATGACGAAGAAGAACAAGTCCAGATTCTGAATCTATCGCAAGAGCAAGCGCTTATAGTCGCTCAATCTGCTGGCCCTTCTAGAGCCAACCCAATTGCTCCTCTGCAAAGGATTCGCGCACGGTCGCACCCCTGCCAAGATACCCAGCTTGACTCCAATTACCCTCGTGAAACTTTTCCCATATTCAAGGGTGCTGGTTATTCTTCAAGGCATGGACCGGAATTCAACTTGGAACAGCATCAGAAGCGCCATCGTTTCTTTGGTGTCAGTCCATATGCTTCAGATCGCACCGCTGATGATCTTTGCTTTTGGACTGCCGAACAACAAATCCTCTACACCAAAATCTTCTGTAAGCAAGGAGTTCTGTTTAGGCATAAATTTCTGGATATGCGAAGTCTTTCCACTGCCACTTGCTTTCAGAACGTCGCCGAAACTATTGAGAATCAGAATTTGACTCGGTTGTTTGCTTTGAGCACTCCCTTCAATTCTGAACTTATCAAGCAATTCTATGCAACTCTCTATGTTTCTGGTGATGCCAATGAACCCAGCTCATGGACACTGGAATGGATGATTCAAGGAAAAGTCTTCAGAATTTCCTCTGCCGAATTCATGGAAATTGTCAATATTCCAAGGCATTCTGGAGTTCAAGAAAAGATTCACTTAGAACATGATCTGACTGAAGAAGAATTTGCTACTCTGTTGGACCCCGAAGTCACTGCAAGCTACATTCCTGAAAACATTCGCCCGAAGCATTTGAACTTCATTTCAAGGACTTGGTTCTACATCTTGTCCAACTCATTGATCCCTTTGAGTACTGCTTCAGAAGAATCGAACATTTATCCAGAGACAAGACATGCTATTATGAAGCTCACTCATGGTCTTCTCTTTGATTTTGAAGACTGCTTCATTCGGAACTTGGTTCATGGAGCAGAGCTACCATTCACACTGAAACCTTATGCTCCCTGGCTGCAAGTTGTATGTAACTATGGTTGGAACGAAGACTTTGTGGCTCGCCATCATCCGAAGCTTTTCCTCCCACCAGTGCGTGACTCTTTGGAATTGCTGAGGAAACCCAATGATCCTTTTGCCACATATGTTAGTGTGCGCCATGAAGTCAATGAGTGAAACTTATCCAAGAAGTTCCAGAAAGACTGCCATCATTTTGAAGTTAACCTTCGATCGCAGCAAATGCTTGAAAACTACATTGAAGCCAATCAGCGCCAAATGCAATTTCTTGCTGATGAGATCAACAGAGTTGGCAACATTGTACTTAACAACAATCAGTATTTGCGTGTTCTCAAACGCCATTCCTGGAAGGGGCTCCGGAAGTTCAACTCTATCAAAGGCCTTCGTAAAGATCGCATCTACAAAGAATATGAGCACCTCCAGCGAAACTTTTCACGTGATGACTCAGTGGACCGCCCGAATCCGAAGATCCCTCCCCTGCACAAGATTGATGAAGTATTCTTCGTCAACGAACCTGAACCCATCCGGCCTGACACCGTCTCAGAGAATGACTCCATTACTTCAAAGGACGACGACGGCCTCGACGACAGCGACCTCGACATCAACCTCATCACTCAGACACGCCACGAAGCTATTCCTACGTCTTCTTCCGAAGAAGAATCCTCCGGCGATCAGTCTTCGTCGGATGAGTCTTCGTCAAGCACAGCTTCGTCGGGTTCTCAGGGTGCTGATGCCGCGAAATAGATCTCTCAAACCTTTTCTCAACCTTTTGTCAAATCATTGACAAAAAGGGGGAGAATGAGGGCATCGATGAGTTAGATTTGCATCGGGGAAAGGGTTTGCTATTTGCTTTTGCTTCGTTTGGTTAAGTTACAACAAACATTCCATTCTCTTCGATTGGGTTGTAACTTAAGTTTAACTTCGGTCATGCTACTCCTGTGCTACGCTTAAGTTTTAATAACCCCTTTGCTTGCAAGTATAGCTTCGTATCTTCTATCTTGCAGGTGGTTATTATTTTCTAAGTCACAGGTCATTGGAAGCAATTGCATACATTCCTGGATATATATCTTCAAATGCAATTGTATTCGCTAAGATAGTTTGTTTTGCTCTCCACCGAAGAAAATTATCTCAAGCATTAACTTCGATTATATAAATCTTCGATGCTTGTATTCAGGGGGAGCCAAAAACTTCATATCTTAGAGTTTGTCCCATCACTTCACAAAAACTTCAATATCTTTTATCGATGCCTGTTTTGTCAACAGTAGTCCAAAAAGGGGGAGATTGTAAGAGCAAAGTTTTGCCCCCGTGTGTTTTGGATATTGTTGCACAAGACAGTAGAGGAACTAACAATGTTTTCTAGTGTAAACAGTTGCATAGGTTCCTGAAGGACAAGCTAAGTGATAAAGCTTCAGGAAAGGTCTTCAAGTTATCGAAGCATAACCCACGGAGCGAAGCTTAATCACGAAGGTTGACCCCCAAAAATGAAGGTGTCCTGAAGCTCTACTCATTGAAGGAAATGAAGAGGACGGCGCAAGACTTAGATGTTTTTGTGTAGTTCTTTTTCGGTTCTTTGAGTCATAGGACAAACCGTACTATCAAGAGGGGTATTTAGTTTGTGGACACCGAAGTCATTGAGAAAATGCTCAGATCAAATCCAAACCAAGTGAGAAGCCTGAGCGAAGAAATCTCATGTGCACTAAGTTAAGTTTCGGTAGCAAAGACTTCGTTCTTTGGCTACTGAAGCAGAACTAAGTCCGTGAGTCAGCTTTACTTGTTCCTCAAGTAAAGTTGCGCAGTAATGACAAATCCGACCGCTGTGGACACGTGTCAAGCTGTCACCTCGAGTCAATTTGGTCATTCCGCACCTCGGGATCGCCAACTATAAATACGCCGTCCCCTCGTCCATTTGCGGGGGGCTGCTCCAAGAATATTCCTAAGAGAGATTGAGGAGAGCACCCCAAAGACTTCACCAAAGCAAAACCCAAAAATCCGGAATACTGAAGCCTAAGTCCCATTGATCTGAGTAGATTTGAGATGACTTAGGTGAAAACTTGCTAGCCTTTTTATCTTGGAGAACTGCAATTCTCCTAGACGGTTAGAGTGTTGTTCTTCAGAGAGCGAAGAGTAATTGTCGCCTCGAAGTCCAGTTTGTCAAAGGTTTCGGTGATTTCCTCAATAATCAACCACGAGTGAAGAACTGACCAAGCTCAAGGAGTTTGGTGCAGTGGAGCAACGGACGGAGAGAGATTTTCTCCAGGTGTTCAATCACCAGTCCCTCCAACCAGACGTAGCGCTTTGCAGAGCGTGAACTGGTCGAACAAACATCGCCGAGTCCCAGTTCGTTTTACTTCAAGCATTTACCTTTAGTATTGGATTTTCTTCGTAGTTATGCTTCAATGTGTTTTGATTCACTGCATTTAGTTTTGCTTCCAGTTTTACTTCGCTATTCCGCACTACTTATGCTTCACTTCAAAAGTTTCAGTCGAAAATTTTGAAGTGATAATTCACCCCCTCACCCTCTGATCACATACTTGGACTTTCAATACGTTTAGGATGTATCAACATCACCAAATTGGACAAAGATGTCATTAGATGATTGATATTTGATGTCCACCAATATGTCTTTGCTTCCAGTCGTATGACTTGTAGCCCCACCATCAAGTATCCATGGTCCTCCACCAGAAGAAACCACCTACATGAGATCAATGCTTAAGGCTAGAGACCCATTCATGAATGGATCCTCTCACATTAGTAACGAGGATCTTAGGAACCCAAATAGACCATGCAATGTGTCCATCATAAGAACCAACAAATTTCGCATAAACATGCCCATCATTTGCACAACAAAGAACATAAGAAGGGTTAGAAGGACTGCCAAAGTTTTTGGGAGTAGCATTGCCCCTTTTGGACACACCACCCTCAATGACCTTTGCCACTTTCTCTTTAGGTTTCTCCCCTTCCTTCACAAAGGTTGCCCTTAGAAGGAGAGGAGTTGTCCTACTTCTTGTTGTTGTTCTTCTTAGATGGATCAGCACCAGAGCCAATGCCTTCCTTACCAATGACCTCCTTTTGGGTATTCAAGATATCATTGAGTGATTTCTCTCCTTGGATGCAAGAAACAAGTCCCTTCTCAAGTTGTACCTTCAATCCAGTATTTTCCTCAATAAGAGGAGCATGCTCACAACAAGGGTTAGAGGAACTTGGTTTCTTCATAACAAAAGAAGGAGGAAAAGTAGCAATCTCTTTAGTGAGTTTGATTTGTAGATCCTCATGTGCCTTCTTGAGATTCATGAGTTCATGCTTTAAGGACTTGTGGTCCTTTTCGACTTTCTCATGATCCACAAGAAGTCTATCATGAGCCTCTATAAGTTCATCAGTTTTATTTTTGAGGTTAAGAGAAATAGCATTAGCATGTTTAAGATCATTTTTTATCTTAGCAATATCAATATCATGTGTCTCTACAAGAGACACCCTAAGATCATGTTCTTCCTCAAGAGAATGAGAAACCTCTCCAATCTAATCCGCATAGTCGCAGTATGCCCTTGCAATTCTATGATAGTCTCATCAAGATTTTCAATATGAGCATGAGCTTCACCTAATTGTTTCAAGAGGGCCTCAAAGTGTCTCTTGGTCTCACCTTTAGTCAAACTCATTACCTTCCTTCTCCTTGGCCTCCTCCTTTTCCTCCACACAATCCAACAAAGATGGGTTAGTGGAGATGAACGGTTTAGATGGAGGAGATACCGAGGTGGTCTTGGCCATGAGGCACTTGTGGACGATGTGAGCATTGTCGTTGGGGGAGTGGAAGAGAGAAGTTGATGTAGGAGACTTGGTGGTGATGACAATAGAAGTCGTTGCCACCACCTCACCACCTTCATCATGAACTTCATCGGAGACATACTCCCCTTGCATCACCAACACATGTTGAGGCTTCTTCTTCGTGAAGTTCTTGTTCATGGGTGACTTGTTCTTATCCTTCCGGGTAAGCTTGCCACCATGATCTTCCATCTTCTCATAGGGACAATCCACGAAGAAGTGTCTCACATTACCATAATTGAAGCAAGTACTTATCCTTTGACCCTTTTGTATTGAAGCCACTTGAGTTTTCCTTGGAGTTGGCTTGAAGTTCTTCTTGCTGCCCCCAAAAATTCCTCGAAGCTAGAGCCATATGCTCATTGAAGGCATACTTGGTATCTTCCGGTTAAAAATCCTCATCTTCCTATTATTCACTCACATGAACCACCTTGGCCTTCAAAGCAAGAGAGGGCTTGTTAGTCCTTTGGGAACATGCAATGGCATTGTCGGCGGTGGAGCTCAAGATGTCCATGGATATGAAATCATTCAATACTTACATGGAGGACAAGGAGGGTAAATCCGTCCTTTGACGAATGACTTTAGTGGTCTGTTAGTCAAATGGAAGGATGGGCTTGAGAAATTTGCGCTTCATACAATTATCATTTGTGTCTTGGCACCCATGATCATTCGAAGCTAGAGAAAGCAATTTTAGCCTCCGGTAGAGATCTTCTGGGGTCTCATCTTCATTCATGACGAACTTGTCGGCTTGATCTTTCACCACATGGAACTTGGAATGTTGGATTCTCTTGTTCACCAAGATGGAGTTGTGAAGATAATCTCAAGCTTCTTTGGCGGTGGTGCAATATCGGATGAAAGCTTCTTGATCTGGCTTCAACCCCTTTTAAATTATGTGCAAGGCATTGGAGTTGAGTTGTCTATTTATACGTCCCAAACGTATCTATAATTTCTGCTTGCTCCATGCATGTTTTATGTGATATTGCTATGATCTATATACACTTTCATACACTTTTGATCATATTTGGACTAACTTATTAACTCAGTGCACCACAGTGCCAGTTTTCGTTTTCTGCTGTTTTTCTATTTCAGGTTTCCCCCATATTAAAAGTGCTCCAAAAATTCGGCAAAAATAAGATAAAAATCAGCGTACAAGAACCTTCCGGAATCACCTGGGTGGGGCCAAAGGACCACCACCAAGGACCCAGGCGTCCACCTGGCGCGACCTAGGGTCTGGCCGCGTCGGGGGGCGCCTGGACCCCTGGTGGGCCCCCTGGCTGCCCCCTTCGCCTATTTAATCTCCGTGACGCGAAACCCCCGAAGTCAGAACCCTTTTTCGCGATCTCGCCTCTGTTCCGCCGCCGCCACGCTTCCAAGATCGGGAGCGCCAGCAGACTTCTTCCCAGCACCCTATCGGAGGGAGGATTGACCTCCGGGAGCTTCCCCTCCACCATGGACGCTTTCCGGATGTGTCGTGAGTAGTTTCCCTTAGACCATGGGTCCGTGATCAATAGCTATGTGATGTTATCCTCCCCTCTTTGTTCTTCATGGTTTAGTCCTCGTCAGCTGCCCTACATGATCGAGGCACATATGTAATTTTCTGCTGTTGCTATGCTAAGTTTGCTAGGATCTGATGGATTATGAGATTATGTTCAGATTGTGATTGAGTAATATATTTTGTTCTTATCTTTTATATTTTTGTTCCTAAGTAATTCTTGCATGTTCTTCGTTGCTGTTTATTGCTTTGGCCAAGTAGTAGGTAGTGACTTCAAGATGGAACATTATGCTCGATTGTGGGTTCATGCCCCCCGATGACTGCTTGAGTGACAGAAACACGAGTCTAGGGGATGTGCTGTTGCCACAAGGGGGAAAACAACGGTGTTTGTAACCGCAGTTTCAAGGATTGTTTACTTTACGCAAAGTGCTTTTTAATGCAGTTGTCTGTTGCTTTGGGTTTACACTTTGGGTGGGGCTCGCAACTTAATATCAGCGAGGTGTTCTGGATAGATATCTCAAGGTGGATGATTAGTAGTAGATTCAGTTGGATTTCGGTCTACTTATTTTGGCGTACCGCCCATGCTTTTGAGCCTCGTCCTTTCTTTGTAGCATAGTTAGCATTGCGGTGCATTTTTAATCCTGTCAATTGCCCAGCTGTGATTTGTGTACCTCGAATAGAAGTTTTATCGTATGTTGGGAGAGATACATCACAAGTGAACATCACGGGACCCCGGTCCAAATCCTCATCCCTGTTTACACACTCTTTTATTTTCTTGCTTTTACTTTCTAGTTGCTATCACCATTATCATTATCCCTTGTGTTTGATCCTTTGTAAACAACAAGACCGGAGAGATTGACAACCTCTCTGAACTTTGTTGGGAGCAAAGTTATTTTTGTTGTGTGCAGGTCCACGTCAGTTGCGCTGCTGACACCTACTTATCATTGTCGGAGTCCTACGAGAGACAAACCCTATCCTCTACATAGGAAAAATTTTCTGCTATCCTACATCTCACCTTCCACTTGGGGTAACCAACGAAGGGCGAGAAACCATTATCATCATCTCGCACATCAAGCAAATTTATAGCGCCATTTCCGGGGACTCCGAGTGCTAAGGTAGGGGAGTTGGCCACTACCTTTTACCTATGCTTTTTAGTCTTGTTAGTTTACCCTTCAGTTTTTATCTTTGTGTCTTATATCAAAAATTACAAAAAAATCTGCCACACTTGCTGCTACTATGGGTTCCAATGAAAACACCAAGTTGTGTGACTTCACTAGTCACAACAACAAAGAATTTATCTGCACTCCTATTATCACACCTGCCACTTCAGCTACCTCTTATGAAATTAAACCTGCTTTGCTAAACCTGGTTAAGAGAGATCAATTCTCTTGTGCTGGAGATGATGCTGCTTTACACTTAAATAATTTTGTTGAGTTATGTAATATGCAAAAATATAAATAAGTAGAAGGTGATGTTATTAAGCTCAAGCCTTTTCCTTTCTCCTTGAGGGAAGGAGCTAAAATTTGGTTTCAATCTTTGCCTAGGAATAGCATAGATTCTTGGGATAAGTGCAAATATTCTTTTATTGGGAAGTATTACCCACCTGCTAAAATTATCCAATTGAGAAGTAACATTATGAATTTTAAGCAATTGGATAATGAACACATTGCCCAAGCTTGGTAAAGAATGAAATCTCTTTTTAAGAAATGCCCTACACATGGTTTGACTACTTGGATGGTTATCCAGACTTTTTATGCAGGCTTGAACTTTACCTCGCGGAACCTGTTAGATTCGGCCGCGGGAGGAACCTTTATGTCAACTACACTTGGTGCTGCCAAAAAACTTCTCGATGAGATGATGAACAACTATTCCCAATGGCACACCGAACGCCCTCCAACAGGTAGGAAGGTAAACTCTGTTGAGGAGATTACCTCCCTAAATGAAAAAGTTGACTTGATTATGTCTCTACTTACCAAGCAACCCTCTATTGATCCTCATGATGTTCCTTTAAATTATTTGGTTTCTCAGGAACAAGTAGATGTGAACTTTATTGCTAGAAACAACTTCAATTACAATGCTTATAGGGGTAATTTTGCTAGCAATCCTAGACCGTTTCCATCCAACTATGGGAACAACAACACCTATCTTAGTAGTAAGAACCCCACTTCTGAACTTGAAAGCATGCTTAGAGACTTTATCACTACCCAAAAAGCCTACAACAAGAATGCAGAAGAGAAATTAGCTAAGTTAGATAATCTCTCTTTGAAGGTAGATAGCTTAGCCCTTGATGTTGAGATGCTAAAAATTAGAACCTCTCCCCTTGAGGAGAGGAAGGTCACTCCTATTAATGCTATCCAATTACAAATCAATAAAAATATTAGGATGATGGCTAAAATTAAAGAAAGATGGGATAGAGAAAAACAGGAAGAGGATACAATTAAGAGCCTTCCTACACACGACACAGTTGCCACTATCCAAATTGTTGAGGACACTCAAACTATTAGCACCCAATGCACTCCTAGTCCCATTGTACCTATTAATGGTGATGCTAATACCTCAACCGTAGAAGAAGAAACTCCTATGAATGTAGAGGGTTTCAAACAAGTGAGCCTAGATGACACCACTACCACCTTTGATAGTAGTGATATTGATTTTGATAGTTGCACCCTCTCAGAAGTTATTAGCTTGCTACACAAAATGTCTAGAGACCCCCACACTAGCACACTTAATCTTGCCTTCACGGAGCATATCACAAATGCTCTCATCAAAGCCAGGGAGGAGAAGCTTGGGATAGAAGCCTCCATACCTAGGAAGCTAGACGATGGTTGGGACCCTATGATAAAAAATCAAATTGAATAACTTCTTTTGCTATGCTTTATGTGACGTTGGAGCTAGTACCTTCGTCATGCCCAAAAGAATGTATGATATGTTTGAATTGAAACCTTTTGATTCTTGTTGTTTTGGTGTTCGTCTCGTCGATTATTCTGTAAATAAACCTTTGGGGAAGATCGACGATGTCCTTATCATTGTCAATGAAAACGATGTTCCCGTTGATTTTATTATTATGGATATAGAGTGTGAACCTTTATGTCCAATTTTTTTGGGACGTCCTTTTCTTCGCACTGTAGGTGCTGTTATTGACATGAAGGAGGGGACTATAAAATTTCAATTCCATCTCAAAAAGGGGGTGGAAAACTTCCCTAGAAATAAAATCAAGTTGCCTTTTTGAGTCCATTACACGGGCTAGCTATTCTCTTTCTCTTGATAAAAGTTGATTCTTCTTTTGTTTTATGCCTAGTTTAAAGGCGTAAAAGAAAGCACTCGTTGGGAGGCAACCCAAGATGTTTTTACTTCCGTTTTTAGTGGTCTTTATGATTGTTACTACTGTAGAAACTTCATTGTATCTTTATTTTCAAGCTTTGTGCCAAGTTATAGCCTCTTATGATAAGGGAATCAAAAGTTGTGACATGCTGTCCAGAAAACAGATTCTCTCTGCTTGACGGAAAAAATCTAAACAAATCACCAGTTCATCTTTTTGATCTGAATTTTTTACAAAGCATGCTCTATACAATTGTGAAGCTTTCATATGTTCTGAGTTTTTCTATTTTAGTTGCAGAAGTACCCCGAAAAAATTCTCGACTACCTGCTGTTCTGTTTTTCACAGATTCTGCCACGTTTTGCCTTTCCTTACTTTTGCAAACCTTAAGCTTGCTTTTTCTTTGCAAAAACCTTTTGGCAATCTTGAGAAACAGTAGCTATTCAAGAATATCTTTATATCCAGTGGGGAAAATAATTTTATTAAGGGTACGAACCTCTCTAATCAGCTTATGATGAGTTATGTATGAAGGGAGTTTTCAAGTGTGCGAGGGAAGATGATGAAAGAAGATCTGGGAGTGTCAAACGCTCAAGATAGGGGATGCCCCCATGCATCCCCGATAAATATTCAAGGAGACTCAAGCATCTAATCTTGGGGATGCCCCCGTGCATCCCCTTCTCCATCAACAATCATCAGTTCGTCCTTCGTCTCACTATATTTTTATCACTTCATGCATTATGTGCTATGCTTGGAGCGTCTCGCTCTTAGGTTTCCTTTTTAGTTTTCTTTATCTTTTCTTGCTGTTCATAACAAGTTAGACCCCATATTACTTTGTGTGGGAGAGAAACACGCTCCACTCCAATCTAGAACACATCATAGGATTTTCATGCTTATTTTTCTACTATTGTGTGTTCTTATCTTTTCGTAGCTACTGCCATGTTTAGTTTTAGTTTTAGTTTGTCTTTAGAAAGAGCCTGGGCTTTTGTTTGTTGTTGGAACTCTCTTTAGTTTTCATGTTTATCTTGTTAAGAGAGTTGGTTGTTGCACTGAGTTGTGTCTTGTCTTGAAAGTAGGTAATTGAGGTTGCTATGTAATTTTAGTAGTAACTTGCAATAGTTTGAGGTATTTTTGTGACACAATGTTTGAACTTTTGGTGTCAAGAGCTCTAGCCTATTAGTGATAGGTGTCATATTTTGGGCAATCCGTGTTTATTTTCAAAAACCTACCAAACTAGTTGAGAACTCTAGCTACTAGATGGACCGTTAATCTTTTGAGGGATCGCATATTAGAGTACACTCACGTACCATGAGTGGAGGATGCGCAAGGATAACCAAGCCCCCATACACTCCTCCTCGGGGTACTTGTCTCTTTGTGAACCTCTTCATTAGATTGAGAGTTGCCGATAATAAGTGCATTAGTTCTTCGGACTAATGTAAGTATTGAAAGTTGACACTTCCACCTCCTCATATTTGCTAGCCTCTTCCGTACCGTGCATTTCCCTCTTCTCACTCCGAGAGTTGGCGTCCACCTTTGCCGGTACATCCAAACCCTTGGCATGATACGCTCTGTCATCATAAACCTCCTTATATCTTTCATCAAAACAACCACCATACCTACCTATCAAGGCATTGCCATAGACTTTCCAAGATATATTTTCATGCAACATCCACCTCTTCATGACTTGATCTTCATGTCATTCATGTTCCTGCTACACTGGCAGAGGCATACATTGCATACATCATGATAGCTACATCTTCTTTATGTTTGAGTACCTTGTAAAGTGTGAAGATCTTCTATACTTCTTGTAAAATAGAGTGTTGCCCTTAAGTGAGGAAAAGATCCCAAAGTGGACAAAATAAAAGATCCCAAAGAGGACAAATGAAAGTTAAATAGAAAGATCCATTTAGGCCACCAAAAAATAGAAAAAAATAGAAAAATGAGAAAAATAAAATAAAAAGAGAGAAATGGGGCAACACTACTATCCTTTTGAAAGATCCACACTAGTACTCCCTGTTATCCTTGTAATCCATAGAGATGATCATTTATGCATATAGCTATGTGGGGACCTTCACACTATAGAACTTGGTGAAAGGACGTGGATGTCGCCTAGAGGGGGGGTGAATAGGCGCTTAAAATAATTACGGTTTAGGCTTGAACAAATGCGGAATAAAACTTAACGTTTAATTTGCCAAGAAAGAAACCTAAATAAGCTAGGCTCAACTATGTGCACCAACAACTTATACTAAGCAAGATAAACAACTATGTGATAGCAACATATATAACAAGAGCACTAAGGCTATCACAAAGTAGGTGCACAAGTAAATAGGTTGACTAGATGAATAACCTATGGGACAAGCAATGCACAATAATATGAGCAAGCACAAGTTAAACAAAGTAATAAGCTTTCTCAAAGTAAGGGTAGAGATAACTGCAAGTGGATCCGATAGAGACAAGGATTTGTTACCGAAGTTCCTTCTCTTGCGAGAACTACATCTCCGTTTGGAGAGGGTGAGGAGCACAATGCTCACACGAAGCCAACGAGGGCCACCCTATATCTCCTCACGCTCTTACCAATGCAAGATGCCATGATTCCACTATTAGGACACTTGAGGGTGGTCACCGAACCCGTACAAATGGCGAACCTTGGGGGCGGTCACCGAACCCGTAAAAATGCTCGGGGCTATCTCCACAACCAAATTGGAGGCTCCCATAGCGTCCCGAAGCTTTCCACCACAATGATTGAGCTCCGTAACAACAAGCCTCTAGGGGCCAACGCACCCAAGAGGAACAAGCTCTAGAGTGCCAATGCACTCAAGAGTAACTATCTTCTCAACTTCACTTACTACGACGAATCCTCGGAGAGAACTCAAACCGATGCACCAAATGCAATGGCAAGAGCACACGAAGTGCTCAAGTCCCTGATACACGAGATAACTTCTCGTCCCTCGTTGGTTACCCCAAGTTGAAGGTGAGATGTAGTGTAGCAGCAAGTTTCCCTTAGCGAAGATGTTAAGGTTTAGATTGTCTCCAGTAGGACTCCAAGGTCGACAAGTAGGTGGTTCGGCAAGTGAGGCGCCGTTATATGATAATCACTTGCTTTGCCTAGACCTGCACACACACCAAATAGCTTTGCTCCCAACGAGTACAGAGGAGTTGTCAATTCCTCCGGCCTTGTTGTTTACAAAGGAAAAAACGCACGGGATAATAATGATAGTGATAGCAACTGAAAAGTAAATACTGAAAGTAAATTGATAGTGTAAACAGTGGTGGAAGTATGGACCGGGATCTCATGATGTTCACTAGTGATGTCTCTCTCCCAAAAGATGATAAAATAGCCATGCGAGGTAAACAAATTACAGCTGGGCAATTGACAGGATTATGTGCTCAAACCAATGCTAATTACGCAAAACAGAAAGGAAGAGGCTCAAAAGCACGGGTGGTATGCCAAGACAAGTAGACCGAAATCCATCTGTATCTACCCACTAATTATCCACCTTGAGATATCTATCCAGAACATCTCGCTGGTATTAAGTTGCGAATCCCACCCAAAGTGTAAACTCAAAGAAACGGAAAACTTCATTAAAGAACTTTGCGTAAAGTAAACAATCCTTGCACCCGCAAGTACAAGCACCATTGTTTTCCCCCTTGTGGCAACAACACATCCCATAGACTCATGTTTCTGTCACTCAAGCTAGTCATCGGGGGGCATGAACCCACAATCATGCATAACGCTCCCTCTTGGAGTCACTACCTACTACTTGGCCAAAGCAATAAACAACAACGGAGAACATGCAAGATTTACTCAAGAACATAAATATAAAAGAAGAGAATCAAATATATAACTCAATCACAATCTGAACATAATCTCATAATCCATCGGATCCCAGCAAACTCAGCATAGCAACAACAGAAAATTACATATCTTCCTCGATCATGTAGGACAGCTCACGAGGTCTAATCCATGAAGAACAAAGAGGGGAGGAGAACATCACATAGCTACTGATCATGGACCCATGGTCCAAGGTGGACTACTCACGGTTCATCCGGGAAGCATCCATGGTGGTGGAGAAGCTCCCGGAGGAGATTCCTCCCTCCAGCAGGGTGCCGAGAAGAGGTCTTCTGGTGCTCCCGATCTTGGAAGCGCGGCGGTGGCGGAAAATAGGAGAGATCGCGAAAAAGGGTTCCGTCCCCGAGGGTTTCTCGTCACGGGGAATAAATAAGCGAAAGGGGGCAGCCAAAGGTGGGCCAGGGGCTCCAGGCGCCCCTCTGGCGCGGCCAGGGGCCTGGCCGCGCCCTCTGGCCGCCTGGGCCACCCCTGGCTCCCCTCTGGCCCCTCCTGGGCTCTTCGCGAAGCTTCCGTTACGCTGATTTTTCCTATATTTTTCCCGGAATTTTTCTGGTACTTTTAATAAGGGGGAAACCTGAAATAGAAAAACAGCAGAAAACAGGAACTGGCACTGGGTGCACTGAGTTAATAGGTTAGTCCAAATATGATCAAAAGTGTATGGAAGTTCATCAATATCATAGCAATATCACACAAAAGAGGCATGGAGCAAGCAAAAATTATAGATACGTTTTGGACGTATCAACATCCCCAAGCTTAATTCCTGCTCGTCCTCGAGTAGGTAAATGATAACAAGCATAATTTCTGTGGTGACATGCTAACAACCATATAAGAACTTTGTAAGTAAAGCAATCAAAGCATGCAATTCAATTCAAGTCATAACAGGCAAGAGTCTATATCTAGCATTGAAATAAGCAACATAAGAACATAAAGGTGCAAGAGCTCTCGCTGTCCGCGACTCGAATGTCTCCAAATGGTGTTTTCGTGCAAGAAAGGGGATATGGATATAAGAGAAAAAGTGTTTTTATTGTTGAGAACTCAATCTACTAAAGTGTCACACTTGGTCTTATTTGGAATCTTATCTTGACTCATCCCCAGACCACTAGCCAGGTACAAGTCAAAATGATCCACTCCTTTTCGATATTTTGAGCACTCATGCAATGGATGAGTGTAAGCAAGAAAGTTGACACTGAGGATGGCAAAGAGAGAATAAGGTGGAGGAGGAATACAAAAAGGTGTGAAAGGCTCACATCAATGAGGACAATCATAGGCGAGAGAAAGCCAAATGATAGATACGATGTGAGGAGTAGGGATTTCCATGCAACGGATGCACATATGAGCTAAAAGCTCTCCAATGGAACTAGTGCGGGTGCATCCAACTTGCTTGCTCAAGAAGACCTAGAGCTCATTTGAGGAGGCTCATCATTGGAATATACAAGCCAAGTTCTATAGTGTGAAGGTCCCCACATAGTTATATGCATGAATGATAATCTCTATGGAGTACAAGATACAAGATGGACTACAAATGTGGATCTTCTAAAAAAAGAATAGTAGTGTGCCCCCTTCTCTCTTTTTTTCTTTTTTTCTTTTTCTCTTTTTTCTCTCTTTTTATATTTTTGGTGGCCTCAATGGCTCTTTCTATTGAACTCTCATTTGTCCTCTTTGGGATCTTTTGATTTTTCCTCTTTGGGATCTTTTGATTTTGTCCACTTTGGGATCTTTTCCTCACTTTAGGGGCAACACTCTATATATTAAAAAAAGTATAGAAGATCTTTCACACTTTACAAAGTACTCAAATCATAAAGAAAATGTAGCTATCATGATGTATGCAAATGTATGCCTCTGCCAGTGTAGCAGGATATGCAATGATACTAGCGCATCATGTAGCAATGATTAGGGCAAGGCCCAACTAGCATGCGGCTCATCGATCAAGCAAGTAGCATGTATGACATGAAGATCAAGTCATGAGAAGATGGATGTTGCATGGCAATGTATCTCGGAAAGGCTATGGAAATGCCTTGATAGGTAGGTATGGTGGCTGTTTTGAGGAAGGATATAAGGAGGCTTATGATGAAAGAGCGTATCGTGCCAAGGGTTTGGATGTACCGGCGAAGGTGGACGCTAACTCTCGGAGTGAGAAGAAAGCAATGCACGACACAGGAAAGGCTAGCAAAATATGGGAAGGTGGAAGTGTCAACTTTCGAATACTCACATTAGTCCAAAGAACTCATGCACTTATTATCGGTAACTCTCAATCTAATAAGGAGGTTTCACAAAGAAACAAGTACCCTGAGGAGGAGTGTATGGGGGTTTGGTTATCCTTGCGCATCCTCGACTCATGGTACGTGAGTGTTCTCTAATATTCGACCCCACAGAAGAGTAGTGATCCAACTAGTAGCTAAAGTTCTCAACTAATTTGTAGGTTTTTTTTTAAATAAACACGGATTTCCCAAAATACGACATCTATCACTAATAGGCTAAAGCTCTTGACACCAAAAGTCCAAACATTACTCAAGACAACACCTCAAAACTTTTGCAAGTTACTACTACAAAAAGAATAGCAACCTCAATTACCTACTTCAAGTCAAGACACAAAACTCAGTGCAACAGGCAAACTCTCTAAACAAGATAAACATGAAAACTCAAGAGAGTTCCAGCAACAAACTAAACAAAAGCTCTTTTAAAATATAAACATGAAAGCTAAGAGCAAAGCATGACAACAGCTACGGAAAGATAAAGAACAAACACAGCAAATATAAGCACGAAAAAGTCCTATGTTGTGTTCTAAATTTTGGAAGTGGAGCGTGTTTCTCTCCCACACAAAGAAAGCTGGGTTCTAACTTGTTATGAACAGCAAGCAAAGCTAAAGAAACTAAAAACAAAACCTAAGAGCGATACGCTCCAAGAATAGCACATAAGGCATGAAGTGATAAAAATATAGTGAAACGAGAGACGAACTGATAATTGTCGATGGAGAAGGGGATGCACGGGGGCATCCCCAAGCTTAGACGCTTGAGTCTCCTTGAATATTTCTTGGGGATGGGGGCATCCCCAAGCTTGAACGCTTGACACTTCTTAATCTTCTTTCATCATCTTCCCTCACACACTTGAAAACTCCCTTCATACATAACTCATCATAATCTGATTAGCGAGGTTAGTACCCATAATAAAATATTTTTTCTATCCTGGAAATAAAGATAACCTTGAAGAGCTACTGTTTATCATGATTTCCAAAAAAAATTTTGCAAAGAAAAAGCAAGCTTAAGGTTTGCAAAACGAAGAAAAGGCAAAACAGGACAGAATCTGTGAAAACAGACCAGCAGGTAGTAAAGAATTTTTTAGGGGTACTTCTGCAACTCAAATAAAAAAACTCAAAACATACGAAAGTTTCGTAATTGTATAGAGCACGCTGTGTAAAAAAATTCAGCTGAAAATGATGAACTGGGATTTTTCTCTGATTTTTCTAGTCACGAGGACAGAATCTGTTTTCTGGACATCATGTCACAACTTTCACTTCCCTTGTCGTATGAGGCTATAAAAGGCACAAATCTAGAAAAGTAAAGATACAATGATGTTGCTACAGTAGTAACAATCATCAAGACCACTAAAAACAGAAGAAAATCAAAAAGGAAAACCTAAATTCGTTGCGGGCTGCCTCCCGAAAGCGCTTCTTTAAAGCCATTAGCTAGGGTTAATGCAAATAGATCAAGTCTTTTCAAGAAAATAACTAGCCCGTGTGACGGACTCAAAAGACAACTTAATATTTTTCCTAGGGAAGTGTTCCATCCCTTTCTTGAGAGGGAATTGGAATTTTATAATCCTTCTTTCATATCAATAATAGCACCAACGGTGCGAAGAAAAGGATGTCCCAAAATAATTGGACAAGAAGGTTCACATTCAATGTCCATAATAGTAAAATCAACGGGAACATAGTTGTCATTGACAATGATAAGAACATCATCTATCTTCCCCAAAGGTTTCTTTACGGAAGAATCGACGAGACGAACACCAAAAGAACAAGCATCAAAAGGTTTCAACTCAAATATATCATACATTCTTTTGGGCATAACAGAGGTACTAGCTCCAAGATCACATAAAGCAAAGCAAGAAAAGTTATTCAACTTAATTTTAATCATAGGATCCCAACCATCTTATACCTTTCTAGGTATGGAGGCTTCTAACCTAAGCTTCTCCTCTGTAGCTTTGATGAGAGCACTAGTGATATGATCCGTGAAGGCAAGATTAAGTGTGCTAGTGTGGGGGTCTCTAGACATCTTGTGAAGGAAACAAATAACTTCAGAAAGAGTGCAATTGTCAAAATCAAGGTCACTACTATCAAGTAAAGTGGTAGTGGTGTCCTTTAGGCTCACTTGTTTGGTAGCTTCTATAGTCATAGGAATTTCTTCTTCTACGGTTGAGGTCATAGCATCACCCTTAATAGGTCCTATGGGACCAGGGGTGCATTGGGTGCTAAGAGTTTGGATATCCTCAACCACTTGGATAGTAGCAACTGTATGATGTGTAGGAAGGCTCTTAATTCTATCTTCTTCCTCCTTTTCTCTAGCCCATCTCTCTTTGAGTTTAGCCATCATCCTAATGTTTTCATTAATTTTCAATTGGATAGCATTCATAGGAGTGACCTTCCTCTCCTCAAGGGGAGAAGTTCTAATTTTAAGCAATTCTACTTCATGGGCTAAATTGTCTACCTTCGACGAGAGGGTATATAGTTTGTGTAGTTTTTCCTCTACTCTTGTTGAAGGTTTTTTGGGTAGTGATAAAGTCTTTAAGCATACTCTCTATTTCAGAGGTGGAGTTTTTGGTGCTAGGATAAGTGTTGTTGTTCCGATAGTTGTTGGAGGGGAACGGTCTAGGATTGCTACCAAAGTTACTCCTATAAGCATTGTTGTTGAAGTTGTTTCTAGAGATAAAGTTCACATCTACTTGATCCTGAGCAATCAGAGAATTTAAAGGAACATTTTGAGGATCAATAGGAGATTGCTTGGTAAGTAGAGACATGATCAAGTCAACTTTTTTCATTTAGGGAGGAGATCTCCTCGAAAGAGTTTACCTTCCTACCCGTTGGAGCTCTTTCGGTGTGCCATTGGGAATAGTTGGTCATCATCTCATCGAGAAGTTTTGTGGCAGCACCAAGTGTAGTTGACATAAAGGTACCTCCCGCGGCCGAATCTAACAAGTTCCGCGAGGTAAAGTTCAAGCCTGCATAGAAAGTCTGGATAACCATCCAAGTAGTCAAACCATGCGTAGGGTAATTCTTAACAAGAGATTTCATGCGTTCCCAAGCTTGGGCAACGTGTTCATTATCCAATTGTTTAAAATTCATAATAAAGCTCCTCAACTGGATAATCTTAGCAGGGGGGTAGTACTTCCCGATAAAAGCATCCTTGCACTTATCCCAAGAGTCTATGCTATTCTTAGGCAAGGATTGAAACTAGATTTTAGCTTCATCCCTCAAGGAGAAAGGAAAAAAGCTTAAGCTTAACAATATCACCATCTACTTCCTTGTACTTTTGCATATCACAAAGCTAAATAAAATTATTTAAATGCAAAGCAGCAGCATCTCTAGCACCAGAAAATTGATCTTTCATAACAAGGTTCAGCAAAGAAGGTTTAATCTCATAAGAGGGTGCTGAAGTAGCAGGTGTATCAATAGGAGTGCATATAAAGTCACTGTTGTTGTGACTAGTGAAGTCACACAACTTGGTGTTCTCAGAGGAACCCATAGCAGCAGCAAGAAAGATAACTATTTTTTTTGATTTTTCATAAAAGACACTAAAGCAAAAACTGAAAGGTAAACTAACAAGACTAAAAAGCAAAGATAAAATATAGTGTGCAACTCCCCTATCTTGAAGAGTGGAGTCCCCGGCAACGGCGCCAGAAATTTGCTTGATACACGAGATAACTTCTCGTCCCTCGTTGGTTACCCCAAGTGGAAGGTGAGATGTAGCGTAGCAGCAAGTTTCCCTTAGCGAAGATGCTAAGGTTTAGATTGTCTCCAGTAGGACTCCAAGGTCGACAAGTAGGTGGTTCGGCAAGTGAGGCGTCGTTTTATGATAATCACTTGCTTTGCCTGGACCTGCACACACACCAGATAGCTTTGCTCCCAAAGAGTACAGAGGAGTTTTCAATTCCTCCGGCCTTATTGTTTACAAAGGATAAAACACACGGGATAATAATGATAGTGATAGCAACTGAAAAGTAAATACTGAAAGTAAATTGATAGTGTAAACAGTGGTGGAAGTATGGACCGGGATCTCATGATGTTCACTAGTGATGTCTCTCTCCCAAAAGACGATAAAATAGCCATGCGAGGTAAACAAATTACAGCTGGGCAATTGACAGGATTATGTGCGCAAACCAATGCTAATTATGCAAAACAGAAAGGAAGAGGCTCAAAAGCACGGGCGGTACGCCAAGACAAGTAGACCAAAATCCATCTGTATCTACCCACTAATTATCCACCTTGAGATATCTATCCAGAACATCTCGCTGGTATTAAGTTGCGAATCACACCCAAAGTGTAAACTCAAAGCAACGGACAACTGCATTAAAGAACTTTGCGTAAAGTAAACAATACTCGCACCCGCAAGTACAAGCACCGTTGTTTTCCCCCTTGTGGCAACATCACATCCCCTAGACTCATGTTTCTGTCACTCAAGCTAGTCATCGGGGGGCATGAACCCACAATCATGCATAACGCTCCCTCTTGGAGTCACTACCTACTACTTGGCCAAAGCAATAAACAGCAGCTGAGAACATGCAAGAGTTACTCAAGAACATAAATATAAAAGAAGAGAATCAAATATATAACTCAATCACAATCTAAACATAATCTCATAATCCATCGGATCCCAGCAAACTCAGCATAGCAACAGCAGAAAGATTACATATGTGCCTCGATCATGTAGGGCAGCTCACGAGGTCTAATCCATGAAGAACAAAGAGTGGAGGAGAACATCACATAGCTACTGATCATGGACCCATGGTCCAAGGTGGACTACTCACGGTTCATCCGAGAAGCATCCATGATGGTGGAGAAGCTCCCGGAGGTGATTCCTCCCTCCGGCAAGGTGCCGGGAAGAGGTCTTCTGGTGCTCCTGATCTTGGAAGCGCGGCGGCGGCGGAACAGAGGAGAAATCGCAAAAAAAGGGTTCCGTCCCCGAGGGTTTCTCGTCACGAGGAATAAATAGGCGAAAGGAGGCAGCCAGAGGTGGCCAGGGACTCCAGGTGCCCCCCTGGCGTGGCTAGGGGCCTGGCCGCGCCCTCTGGCCCCTCCTGGGCTCTTCGCGAAGCTTTCGGTACGCTGATTTTTCCTATATTTTTCCCGAAATTTTTCTGGTACTTTTAATAAGGGGGAAACCTGAAATAGAAAAACAGCAGAAAACAGGAACTGGCACTGGGGTGCACTGAGTTAATAGGTTAGTCCAAATATGATCAAAAGTGTATGGAAGTTCATCAATATCATAGCAATATCACACAGAAGAGGCATGGAGCAAGCAGAAATTGTAGATACGTTTTGGACGTATCAGTCCCCAACTCTCAAATCCCACCAAAGCAACAAAAGCTATGGAGGAATATGAGAGGAACAACAAGGAGAACACCAAGAACTCCAAGATCTGGATCCACAAGGTTCCCCTCACTTAGAGGAGAGATGGCTTGGTGGAGAATGTGGATCTAGATCTCCTCTCTCTTTTCCCTCAAAAATGAGCAAGAATCATGAGAGGGAAAGGGAGTAAGCAAGCTCAAAGAGATTAACAATGGGGGGAAGAACTTGCAATGAACCGGTGGGGAGAAAGGAGGAAGAAGACCCCCTTTTATAGTCCCCTACGAATCCAGCCGTTGGAACCCGTTGGAAGTCCACCAACCACGGTACTACCGCTCCAGGAGTGGTACTACCATGGCGCGGTACTACCACACCAGGAGCGGTACTACCGCACCACGGTACTACCGAAGCCCAATGTCGTGCCCACTACCGCAGAGTCCAGTGGACTTACGGTAGTGAGTGCGGTACTTGCCCACGGTACTACCGTGGCACGGTACTACCGTACTGGGAGCGGTACTACCGCCCCACGGTACTACCGGGGGCCAGTACCGTGCCCACTACCGCAGAGTCCAGTGGACTTACACTAGTGAGTGCGGTACTCGCCCACGGTACTACCGCGCAAAGAGCGGTACTACCGCCCTGGCAGATCCAGGGAGACCATTCCACACAACAGATGAACTCCAAATGAACCAGGCCAACCCTGAACTGCCACAACTTCTGAAAATGAACTCCGATTAAGGCAAACTCAAGCTTGATGGAAAGCTAACGAACAGAGGTGTGAAATGCCAAACAAATAGAGGTGTGAAACCTCTGACCAAGAATAACCGGCAAATCTCCCGCATCGAAAATCATAAGAGAAGATGCATATGAAATCCGTTTTTGATGAACACGAGCTTGTTATGAAGAAGACCACAAGATCTGAAACTCACAAAGAGAAAATCAAAACAAGAACCAATAAAGATGAAGCCAAGGATGCAAAAGGTTTGAGCTCTCCACGAACAACTCGGCCTAGCCTATAACACGGTCTCCTAGCTACCACCAAGAGACCGGTAAACTAGACACCTATCTAGTCAAACCTTTGTCTTGCGTATAATCCACTTGAGCTTGATGAAGACGATCATGCCCGCCTCAAGTTGGAACATCTTTCTTGATTCCGCCGGCTCGATGAAGACTAGTAGATGGCTCCCCCATACTCCATCACGGGTGAGCCTCTTTTAGGCACATCTTCACAAGACCATTATCACCAAATGGTCGGCAAGCTCCAAGCATATGATATCTTCGTGATGCTCCTCTTGACCTTGCACACATCAACTTGACCAATCTTTGGATAGCTCCATGAAGAACACCTTGGTCAACACGAATTCTTCATCCTACAACCTTGAAGCCACCAAATGATCTTCAAACATTTCCTATGGACAAACCTTAAAGTATAACTCAAGGAAACCATTAGTCCATAAAGATTGTCATCAATTACCAAAACCAAACATAAGGGCACATTCCCTTTCACTTGGCTTGCATATTCCAAGGATGAGCTTCCTCAAACGAGCTCTAGGTCTTCATGAGCGAGCAAGTTGGATGCACTCCCACTAGTTCCATTGGAGAGCTTTTCTTAGCTCATATGTGCATCTGTTGCATGGAAATCCCTACTCCTCACATCATATCTATCATTTGGCTTCTCTTGCCTATGATTTTCCTCATTGATGTGAGCCTTTCTCACCTTTTTTGTCTTTCTCCTCCACCATATTTCTCTCTTTGCCATCCTAAGTGTCAACTCTCGTGCTTACGCTCAACCATTGCATGAGTGCTCAAAATATCGAAAAGGAGTGGAACAAATTGACTTGTACCTGTCTAGTGGTATGGGGACGAGTCAAGATAAGATTCCAAAGAAGACTAAGTGCGACACTTTAGTAGATTGAGTTCTAAACAAATATATTTTTTCTCTCGTATTCCCATATCCCCCTTCTTGCACGCAAATACCTTCTGGAGACATTCGAGTCACGAACAACGAGAGCTCTTGCACCTTTATGTTCTTCTGTTGCTTGTGTCAATGCTAATATAGACTCTTGCCTGTTATGACTTGAATTGAATTACATACCTTGATTGCTTTACTTTAAAATTTCTTATATGGTTGTTAGCATGTCACCACAGAAATTATGCTTGTTATCATTTACCTACTCGAGGACGAGCAGGAATTAAGCTTGGGAATGTTGATACGTCCCAAACGTATCTATAATTTCTGCTTGCTCCATGCATGTTTTGTGTGATATTGCTATGATCTAGATACACTTTCATACACTTTTGATCATATTTGGACTAACTTATTAACGCATTGCACCACAGTGCCAGTTTCTGTTTTTTGTTGTTTTTCTATTTCAGATTTCCCCCATATTAAAAGTGCTCCAAAAATTCGGGAAAAATCAGATAAAAAATCAGCGTACAGGAACCTTCCGGAATCACCTGGGTGGGGCCAGAGGGCCACCACCAGGGACCCAGGTGGCCACCTGGAGCGGCCTAGGGTATGGCCGCGCCGGGGGGGCGCCTGGACCCTTGGTGGCCCCCTTGGCTGCCCCCCTTCGCCTATTTAATCTCCGTGACGCGAAACCCCCGAAGACAGAACCCTTTTCCACGATCTCGCCACTGTTCCACCGCCGCCGCGCTTCCAAGATTTGGAGCGCCAACAGACTTCTTCCCGGCACCCTGCCGAAGGGAGGATTGACCTCCGGGAGCTTCCCCTACACCATGGACGCTTTCCAGATGTGTCGTGAGTAGCTTCCCTTGGACCATGGGTCCGTGATCAGTAACTATATGGTGTTCTCCTCCCCTCTTTGTTCTTCATAGTTTAGTCCTCGTGAGCTGCCCTACATGATCGAGGCACATATGTAATTTTCTGCTGTTGCTATGCTGAGTTTGTTGGGATCTGATGGATTATGAGATTATGTTTAGATTGTGATTGAGTAATATATTTGGTTCTTATCTTTTATATTTTTGTTCCTAAGTAATTCTTGCATGTTCTCCGTTGTTGTTTATTGCTTTGGCCAAGTATTAGGCAGTGATTCCAAGAGGGAATGTTATGCTCGATTGTGGGTTCATGCCCCCGATGACACGCTTGAGTGACAGAAACATGAGTCTAGGGGATGTGCTGTTGCCACAAGGGGGAAAAACAACGGTGCTTGTAACTGCGGTTTCAAGGATTGTTTACTTTACACAAAGTGCTTTTTAATGCAGTTGTCTGTTGCTTTGGGTTTACACTTTGGGTGGGGCTCGCAACTTGATACCAGCGAGATGTTCTGGATAGATATCTCAAGGTGGATGATTAGTAGTAGATGCAGTTGGATTTCAGTCTACTTATTTTGGCGTACCGCTCATGCTTTTGAGCCTCGTCCTTTCTTTGTAGCATAGTTAGCATTGCGGTGCGTTTTTAATCATGTCAATTGCCCAGCTGTGATTTGTTTACCTCGCATAGCAGTGTTATCGTATTTTGGGAGAGAGACATCACTAGTGAACATCACGGGACCCCGGTCCATATCCTCATCACTGTTTACACGCTCTTTTATTTTTCTGCTTTTACTTTCTAGTTGCTATCACCATTATCATTATCCCTTGTGTTTGATCCTTTGTAAACAACAAGACCGAAGAGATTGACAACCTCTCTGAACTTCGTTGGGAGCAAAGTTATTTGTGTTGTGTGCAGGTCCACGTCAGTTGCGCCGCTGACACCTACTTATCATTGCTGGAGTCCTACGGGAGAAAACCCTATCCTCTACATAGGGGAAATTTGCTGCTATCCTACATCTCACCTTCCACTTGGGGTAACCAACGAAGGGCGAGAAACCATTATCATCATCTCGCACATCATCTATCCACATCTTCCTAGAGTCAAGTTGCGTGGATCATATGGACAGTACCCTTCTTCAACAATCCTCCACAATTGCTTTGAGGAACTCTTGATATGAGACTTAATGTGAAAACCCCAATTAGTATAATCAGTTTATCCAGAATAGGAGAAGCACCTAAATGCATGATATGAGACATGGGAAGTGGCACATTACTATATACCAACGACGGGGGAAGTGCGACATTAGGGGGTGATGGCGAGCTCCTCAAGGAGTTCTTTCAACATCCCTTTCATGGAGGTTGCGCCCTCACGATGCTCCCTTCGAGATATTGGTGTGTCATCATCAACCCCAAAGGGATTGGTGCCGCCATCAGCACTAGTGTCACCTTCTACCTCTATGGGTTTATCCCCACCATCTTGCGACATTCTCTTAAGGCGGTAAAGCCCTTAATTAAGAGACGAGACTCTGGTATCAATTGAAATGATCGGAATGTCGACTAGAGGGGGTGAATAGGCGACTAATAATTTTATTTTATTTTACAATTTAGGGTCAACAATAAAGTAGGTTGTCTAGATATACAACTAGATGGACAACCTATATGATAAGCAATGAAACAACAATATGAGCAAGCATACAAGAAAGTAAAGGGATAGAAAACCGCAAGTGGACAGAAGGATGTGTTGACCGAAGTTCCTTCTCTTGCGAGAAGTATGTCTCCGTTTTAGAGAGGTGTGGGGGGCACAAGGCTCTTCCAAGAAGTCACTAGGACCACCTTACCTCCTACATGCCCCCACAATGCGGGGTATTGTGCATCCACTAACGGTGCCTTGAAGGCGCACACGAAACCTTTAAAATCAAGGATGGGGCAACTCCACAGCAAGCCGGAGATTCCCACCAACACCACGAAAGCTTCACCACTATAGATTGTGGCTCTGAGGTGGTCTCAAGCTCTCGAGAGCTCCAAGTCCCAATAGTAGCAAGATCAATACTATATGGACGGGCTACAATGTTTTCTTTGGATGAATGTGTAAATCTAGGTCTCCTCACTCAATCCCTAGCAACTCAATAAATTTGGGTGGCTAGAAAAGAAGATCAAGCTCGTTGAAGCTTTGGTCGTCAATGAAGGAGAGAGATGATCAAGAGGTAGAGAACAAGAAGAAAGAAGATTTCTTTATATAGTCCCCTCTATTTTCCAACCGTTATGTACAAAAATGCATATCGTCAGGACGACTACCATCCTGTATCAACCAGTATAACCGGTCTCTCCTCACGGGCTCACTTAACCCTAACCCTAGACTGGCGGCTTGGGGTGCAAGTGGTACAACCGGTAGTACAACCGGTAGAGTACCGGTTTAAGTAAATTTACCGATACTTCTAGTGTACCACCGCCCTGCCACCGGCCTCGGATCATCAAAAAAGAAGTGGGGCTCATCCGGTAGTTCACCCGGTTGTCAGAACTTGTCTTTATGGCTTTTTGCATCGGAAGGTTGCATTCCCTGGAGCTGTAGCGCCCGGCGACTCTACAGATGCAACCAATTTTCAGCTTCACGACGTTGTTGCTGAGTCTCAAGTCCAGAGCTGCTTCGATCGGCAAGCAAGCAAACATAATTGGAAGTCGTTTCATAGTTGTCAAAAGTACGGAAATAAGCTCATTGAACTCACGTGTATTGCCAGTCTGTTGTTACTGGGGGGAACAAACCCGGGTGCTGTTTCACACCGCAGTTTGATCAGCTATTCCTATTGTTACCTAATGTTTATATTCTTCAAGTGTATACAAAAAATATCACCACTTCTTTCCATCTCCTATTGTCACCACTTTTTTCCTCCTTTACCCACATCGAAGTCATTGAAGAGTGCGTGCAACCCCACAGCTCAACTCTAGTTCTTGTTTCAGTAAATACCAAGATCTTTGTGTGTGTCCGACTTCTTTGCATTGCTGACATCTCTCAGTAAACCTTATAGGCAGGATGATGTGTATGATGTCGATATCTCAAGTTATCTGTCGGAGGCGATGGCTTCTTCTATCCTCTTTATGACAATGCTGAGACCATGTCCACTTTCGAGCGCATTGACGGCAGCTCTATGCGCTTTCTTGTGCCACTTCAGAAGGTTGTAAGACTGCATCACTGACCAGCGAGCTCTATTTGCCATCTGATAATAAGCAACAGATAAATACTCATGAACTATTTTGGTTTATTAAGACGTAGATAAGAAGAGAGACAGCAGAATAATATGGACCTGTGGAACAGAAAGCGGAGGATTGAGCAGAATACACAAACTCCTGAATAAATTCTCATCATTTTCTCCTCCTTCTGCCTCCCCATATACCAGTGCTTCTGCAGCGATTCCAGCAAACATAATCATGCAGTATCTGCAATTACCATCTTGCTTGAGTACAAAAGGGATGCTGTCCAAGAGCTCCAGGTGTCAAAACTAAAACAGAATACCTAGTTACATACCTGTCAAATGCTGTACTAGACAGATGACCCTTACCAAGTTCCTTCTCCATCTTTTCGTCCCAGAACTGTGTCCCTGCCTGCAGAGGTATGAGATTACACATCTTTGGCTTCTCTATGAAAAGCATATCTCAGATCCTTCAGCAATTTTTTGTGCCACAATCTGCACAAAACAAAACAAAGAAGTCTAATCCTATATTCTTGCTCTTACGAGCACTAACGGAGCCACCTCCTGGCTAGTGGCGGAGCTTGAGCGGGTCTCATGGAGGGGCAATGGACTGTAAGGGGGGGGGGGGGGGGGGCATAATTGTTTTCAGTTCATTTTTAACTGAAAAACATGCCTAATACAAAGGATATATACATTGTTTCCTTATGAGCTGGGGGGGGGGGGGGGGGGGCATTGCCCAGGTTGGCCCCCATGAAGCTCCGCCACTGCTCCTGGCGTCCCTGGGCAGCTTAAGAAACAGTGTGTGTTTTGAGGTTGAAGACGACTAGTCTTTGGGCAAAAGTTCACTACCATAGGCATGCACATGAAATTATTCATGATGTAGCACACAGCGAGCAATCTGGCTCTATGTTTAAGCTACATTATGATAAGGCCTGATAGAGTAAATAGAGAATTTCTGAATCTATGATAGACAGAGAGGCTTTGGTGCTAAATGGATGAATTTAATACAATGCTTGATCTATTTAAAGGATCTGTTGGTGTTAGAATTAATGACATCAATAGCAACTTCTTTGAAACTGGTAAGCCCTACCTGTTCTTTAGTTTCTAACCTAGTAGCTGAGTGTTCCCTAGAATGTTAATGAAATATGGGCATGGTCTAATCTCTGGTTTGTTGCATGGTATGAACCCCACTGGGATCATCAGCATGCAATATGCTGATGATAATCTTCTTTTTTGTAGAGTTTTTTTTTTTGGTTATGTCATGAACCTTAAATGGATCCTCTCACTCTGAACAAATACTCCCTCCGGTTTTTTATATAAGACGTTTTAGCAAGCTAACTTAGCTTGCTAAAACGTCTTATATAAATGGACAGAGGTAGTATATATCACAAGTGTGAACTTGTGCCTATCAACATTAATGTTGATGTAGCACAAACTCATGCCCAAACCTAATCTTGCAGATTAGGGGAATTTCCTATAAAGTACCTTTGAGTTTTCTTGCAGTCTTGCACTACAAAAAACTTAGAAAGGAGGACTTGCAGCATGTCATTGATAGTGGGAAATTAGTTATTCAATCCTGCTAAGGGCAGCCCCAGTGCATCATAGCTTACGCCATATCTTATTGCATTAAATGCGTGTATAGATACAGTTTTACCCAGTGCATCGTATAATCTTGATTCCAAAATATTTAATATGATATGTTTTCTGATCGAAGCTATTTGTAGCCTACGTGTGGTATGTGCTAAGTTAGTACTAGCACAGAGCACAATAAGTGAATACATAGTGATCCCTCATCTCTCTCCAGTCTTCACATTGGGTAGGCCCTGCCATGTTCTCATCGTTTAATTAGAACAAACATAAACTAATTGGGTAGAAAAGGAGCGGAAAAAGATCTGTGGATTAGACTCCCTTTCTTTCCAGGGTTTGTATTAAAAATGCAACACCCTAGCCATCATTGAAGGCATTAACGAGAAAAGGAAAAGGAGGCTTTCTTGGCTATCCTTCCTTTTGGCAACATCAAGAGTCTCACATATATCATTCCCAGAATTTCTACAATAAATTAGATAGGTAGCTAAGTACTATATATACAGCCATGTAGCCTTTTGTATTTAGCCCATTGTATAAGGGGCTTTCTGTATATTTTCTGCACCTTTATACGTATATATACTGGCCTATGGCCCCATGGGAATACACTTTGCTATTTCCCTAACATGGTATTAGAGCTCTAGGTTTTTTTTCGCACATGCAACTCGTGCTCCAGCCCGATCCAACCTCGTGTGCCGCCGTTGCTATCTTCCCGGTCACTGCTGCCCTCCTCCCTCCCATTGCCGTCTGCCACCTCCCCCGGCGCGACATCTCCCCCAGCCAATTGTGCCCCACACCGGATCGATCTTCTCTGCTCGACCCCGCCCCAACCAGATCGATCTTGTCTTCTCCACATGCTCCACCAGATCGATTTCCCCGCTCCCGATTGGCCCACCGAATCTGGACCGATCTCCCCACAAGCTCGGTCGCATACTTCACCACTGGATCAGCACGATCACTCCGCTGGACGCGTGGACGCCGGCCGTATATCTACAAGATGTTGCATGTAGTTCTTGCTGAGCATGGTACTCTTGCTCAGTTCTCTTGTCCGGGTGCTCATGCTCAGAATGGCGTGGCTGAGCGCAAGCATCATCCTCTTCTTGAGACAGCTCGTGCATTGATGATCACCACCTCTGTTTCGCCTCACTTTTGGGTTGAGGTTGTCTCCACTTCTACCTATCTCATCAACCTTCAACCATGATCACCACCTCTGTTTCGCCTCACTTTTGGGTTGAGGTTGTCTCCACTTCTACCTATCTCATCAACCTTCAACCATCCACCTCTCTTCAAGGTGGTCTTCCTTTCAAGCGTCTTTTTGATCGTTCTTCTGATTATTCGCTGCTTCATTCATGTGACATCCTGGCTTACTAGGAATGATAGACTACTCATATCAACAAGGTGCACCTTCTTTTTCGAAATCTCATCTTCAAAGAACTCCAAAGTTAAGCGTGCTTGGCTTGGAGCAATTTGATGATGGGTGGCCGAATGGAAAGTTCTTCCCATATGCGCACGAGTGAAGACAAAGTGCGCAGGAAAGCTAGGGTTGGTTTGTGGAGATAGTCTAGATCCCGCCAGGCATAACGGCCAAGAACCGATGGTTGTAGCCGGGGCATTACAAATGGTATCAGAGGCTCAGAGCCGACCCTCGCGGTCAAACGAGTGTGTGTGGGTCAGGGCGCGAACATGTGGGACATGTGTCGTCACTGGACAGCGTGGACGTACAGACGTGTGCCAAGGAGGAACGTTCATGTGGGCCGACGAGGATGTCGGTTCCTTTATGTGGGGTGTATGTGACATCCTGGCTTAATAGGAATGATAGACTACTCATATCAACAAGGCACGCCTTCTTTTGAGCGTGCTTGGCTTAGAGCAATTTGAGGATGGGTGACCGACTGGGAAGTTCTTCCCAGGTGTAGTGAAGACAAAGTGCGCATGAAAGAATAGTGTTGGTCGGTGGGGATAGTCTAGATCCCGCCGGGCGTAACGGTCGGGAACCGGTGGCTATGGCCGGGGCGTTACAGTTCGTTAGGTTGTGTTTGTTATGTCCTTTGCTGATCGTCCTTCTACTCGCGTCCATCCTCCTCAACATTTTGAGGATATCTCTTTCCTCACTTTTACCGACACTCCTATTATCCGGTTGAGCCCTTGTCCATTCGTCTTATTGCTCCTGCTTCTTCGCCTATCGATGACACGACACCGCCATCTCCGGTGGTTTGCTCCCCTCGCTTATCTCTACACCTTCATCCCCGGTGATTCCTCCTCATATTCTTCCATTGTTTTCTCACTTTATACTCGTCGTCCGCCTGTTATGGACGCGTCTATTGGTGCGCTATCTACTTCTGATGTGCCATCTTCCTCCTCTCAGCCTACTTATGGCTTGCGTCCTCGTCCGCTTCCGCCCGTTGACCGCCTTGGTTTTTCGACCACTGGCGCTGATGTTCTTGAACTGACTTCTTATCTTGATGTTGTTGTTCATCCCGAATGGCAGCTTGCGATGACAGAGGAAATTGCTGCTCTTGAGCGCACCGCCACGTGGGATCTTGTTTCTCTTCCTTTACATGTTTGCTCCATCACTTATAAGTGGGTCTACAAGGTTAAGACTTGCTTAGATGGTTCTCTTGAGCGCTACAAAGCTCGTCTTGTGGCTCGTGGCTTTCAGCAGGAGCATGATCGTGATTACGATGAGACATTTTCTCATGTGGCCCATATGACAATAGTTCGCACACTTCTGGCCGTGGTTTCTGTTTCGCCATTGGTCTTTAAGAATGTCTTTCTTAATGGTGAGTTGCGTGAGGAGGTGTACATGCGGCCACCGCTTGGGTATTCTATTCATGACGACATGGTATGTCATCTTCGTCGCTCTCTCTATGGCATATTGGTATGAGTAAAATGCACCAGCGGTCACTGAACTTGTTGACGAAGCGCACAATTCTCACTGTACTCAGGAATATGGTCACTATATACGACAAGACGTGAGTATACGCCTATAAGGTCACTGTGCACCATAGTCGCCTCGTAACCCGCCGCTACGGTGCATAGCGACCGTACACTCACGTCTTGTCCTATATAGTGACCATATTCCTGAGTATGGTGAGTGTTGTGCGCTTCGTCGACAAGTTTAGTGACCGCGGGTGCATTTTACTCTATTGGTATTGATGCTTCTTTTGTGTGAACTCATGTGTAGGATCAGGTTATTGCCCTTCAGCATGTGCCTTTCGAGTTACAACATGGCTTCTATCTCTCCAAACGCGGTGTTGTTGACCCACCATGACTTCGAGGGGGGGTGGGGCGTTATATACATAGCCCATGTAGCCTTTTGTATTTAACCCATTGTAGAAGGGGTCTTCAGTATATTTCCTGCACTTGTACATGTTGGGAATACAAGTTGTTATTTGCCTAACACTCACTAACCAACCCATCCCAAATCTACATCTCCTTGAACCTCTCTACAGGATAAGGTTTGTTAAGCTTCATGCACTAGCTAACGCAACCAAAAGTCCGAAAGGGAAAGGCTAGGAAATCCACATATACACTTCAACACACCCTCTCACGTGTGACGCGTGAAGTCAACACGCGAATAGACTTAAAGGTATGGCTTAAGATGCACATGTGTACAAAGAGGGGCAACAACAATTTGTGGATAAATTGTGAAAGCCGAGACTTGAACTCAAGATCCTAGGCTCTAATACCATGTGAAGCTCATGCACTAGCCAACGCAACCAAAAGTACGAACATATGGAAAGGGCTAGGTAATCTACATATACCCTTCAACAAGATTAGACATAGAAGTTTGGAGCAAAAAGAGGCCGGAGATGCATACAAGCACGACCCTATTTTGTTCTGCACAACGGCGAGGGCGAAAACAGCACGTGCTGCGGCAGCCGAAGAGCGGGCATTTTCTAAAAACAAGGGAATCTAGAGATGAGGAAAGGAGGGGCAATTTCTGAACGGCGTCGTTACGGGCGGCATGCGCACGGGGAGATGTACCATTCGCTTGTGCCATTCGCCAGCTTGCACCTCGCACAAGCAGGGGCGCATGCGGCCTCTGGTGGCGACCGTCCTTGGTTCCAGCGCCAAGATGCAGATCGTCCTCATGATACAGTGGTGTTCTCTCTCTTCCTTAATAAGGCCTCCACATCAGCTAATTGCTAAGTTGGTATCACTAAGATATAATCCAGCCTGGAGCACTGGGACTGCCCTAAGCAAGTAATCTATTTACATGATGAGTGTCACTAATTCCCTAAATGGGCTACAGCTCATGAATTCTCAGATGTCATACTGCTTCTAGGATGATTATGAGGGACATCATAAATATCATCCAGACCATTGATATCTGTTAACATAGGAGAAAAGAGTTTGGGATTTTGGGGATATAGATATGAACTTGCATCTTCTAGACTCTTGGGTTAAAAGATACCATTTAGACAACAACAAACTCTAGAAACAGATAATTGATTTACGAGTATAGAACTCAGGACCCAAACTTATTTGCCTGCTCTACCAATGATAAATCTCCCTTTTGGAAGGGTGTCTTATGGGCTGCTAAAGCTGCTAATATGGGATATCAGTGGAAGGTTGGAAATGTCAAAAAGGTCAAGTTCTCGGAAGACCATTGGTTTGGCACCTCAAGTCTTGCTATTCAATTCTAGGAGTTGTATGGGCATAATGTTTCCCTGATATCTTGGATTGGGTGCAATTATTAAAAGTTACTTTTAGAAGATGTGTAGATCAGAATCTGCTCAATAAACAGTTTGATCTGCTTCAGATTGCTAACTCCCTTCAGATTAATGAGGATGATGATGATATTATTTGGAAGACTGGATCAAAACGGATGTACTCTTTTTACACTATCATCATCAACTTTTAGAGTTATGCCTATACATGTTCCTGTTCTTTGGAAGCTAGCTCACCAAATTCCACATTTTCCTGTGGTTACTGGCTAGTTACAGCTCCTCACTAGAGGCAATTTGAATAAAAGACAGAATGTGCCTGATATATCATGTGTACTCTGTTCTGAAGCGGAGGCATGCATGCACTTGTTCTTCGAATGTTCAGTTGCTGTAGAAACTCGGAAAGTGATCTCTCATTTGACTGGACTTCCAGGCATTGCTAACTAGGATGTAGCCTATTTGCGGATTTGTAATAGAAACATAAAGTAGCAAGTGCCGTTATGGGAGTTGTGGAAGCTTTGTAATGACATTCTCTTTAATCGAGCACATTTGTTTGGAATGCAGGTGATTTGGTTAAGCTGCGTTCCTTTCACAGTGGCGGCTCCTGTGCTTGGAGGGCACAAGAGAGCAGGTAAAAGAGAGCTGGTAATCCGGGCACTAAATAAGTTTCATCCTGAGTCTCTGAAGATGGAGTTCCAATGGCCGGGTCATGCTGATTCTGAAGCCTGGGAAGGTAATATGGCAAGTCTTGCGTGCCGGCTGGGGCCCCCTCACTGAAATTCATGGAGAAAGGGGAAATGCTTCACGTGGCCCCGAATGTCTGAGTGCGAGCTGGGGTTCTAGTTGTGTGGATGTCTTTCTTTATCTCCCTGTAACGCGGTTATATATGTAAGAGACGTTCTCCGAATTTTTTCTTTATTTTTGTCTTGCTGGGGTAACGCTTCTGTTATTCCCCCGCGGACTGGTAATGTAAAACCTGAAATGATTTGGTTTCATGATCAATGGAACTGAGGCAGGGACCTATTCTTGTAAAACTATCATAGCCACAGTTAGGCTTTGCCCAGGCTCCAAAGACCGGCAGGCTCAGCCACTTCTTACAAGACATATTTCTTAAGTCTTGGCTTCATTCAGGTGTATAGGATTCCTATAACTGCACCTAAATCCTACTTGAAAACAAAATACTTGTGCAGACTGAACACCGTTCCACCACTTGTTAGTGATGGCAGTAAGAAATTTGTTACTTGTAAGTAAACTGAACTCAAAATTTTGAGAAGGCAAGATGATGTACTGAAACGATAGAAATTACACTACCTTCATGCGATAATAGACATAAAAACAACTGTCACAACTTCCATATATAATAAAAAGAGAAATAGTAAAGGTGGTACCTGGCCTTGAATGCCCATTCGCAGTGCCACAAAGGGATCCAGGATGACTCCTCGTATGGGGCAACCCATTAGATAAGCTAGACACAGGTTCATGAAAGTAAGATATGTTAGGGTAAAAACTAATCTCAGAAGTCAGATGCTATACAAATAGCAGACTGCAAAACCAACAAATAAAAGGTACCATGCCAAAGTTGCATCAGTACAGGAACTTGAGACCATAAAAGAGTGAGAAATTGAAGGAAAGAAATACCAGTAAGAAGATGGCCTGCTTCATGCACAAGGACTCTGCGCTTGTAGGGAGGCCAGAAACATGATATTTGTGCAGCACAAGTACCACCAAGAAAAAGTGCATCTGCTGTTGCTAACGCCAATATCGCAGCCAAGTTAGGCCGTACATCCACTCCTTGGGTTAACAGAAAAGATGCACCTCCAAGAAATGTAGTCAGAAGATAAGGAGAACTTCCTGAGAGACCCCACTTCTTTGGTGCAAGCTTTGCAGCTGACAAAGGTAACACAGGAGGAAGATAAGGGCTACAGAAGAAAGAGAAGTCCTAAATTGGTGTATTATCCTATTTCACATATCAATTGCTAAGACGAAGAATATTGCAGTATGAGTTTAAGAAACAGTGCAGATCCACTTCAATGTTTGAATAAGGAACAACACAGATGAACAAAAGGGAATAATGCTTTCTTGAAAGAAAAAAAAAGGGGGAATAATGCCTCAATTCTCACCTTCCAGGCCTGTCATCTCCTTTAAAATTGTCGGTGTCACTTCTCTTGGTCCCTCCAGAACTGCAGCAAAAAGGGTATAAACATCTCTATACCAAAATAAAAATTATCACCGAATTGCTGTAAAGCCAAGTGCAAATTTTCAGGGAGTACATTGAAACACTTACAGATCAGTTTACAGCTTCCCATTCTACAGATACTAGCTAACAAACCTATACAAGCTAAAATGCAGGATTTTACCATGAACCTGCAGACCTCATCAATCATTGCTAACAGCTAACATACTGAATTCTAGATCAAGTTTCATGGCTATTTGACAACTGGGACAATTAATTTTGCATAACATGACCATCAAGCAGTGTGCATTCAATTGTCACGAAGAAAAATGGGACAACTAAGCAGAGATCGCCATTTACCTATGTTCTTGCACTTGCCGAAGTTGGCGAGGACCCCACGGTCGGAGAGGAACTGGTATGCCCGGCCGACGAGGCGCATGTCATCTGCGTCGATGCAGGTGTCCAGCACCTCCCAGTCCCTCCCCGGCGATACGGGGCAAGCCACCTGCGTGGCCGCATTAGCAGCCGCATCCGGATAAGACGCGGGCTCCACGGACTGCAGGAAGCGGAGTGCGCGGGAGAGGTCCTTGCTCTCTACTGCGTCCTCGAACTCGCTCCATTCCCTGAGGGATCCCGCGCGGAGGCGGGGACCGGGGCGCGGCGAGTGGGAGGGGAAGGGGAGGAAGCGCTTGGTGGAGGGGGAGGCAGGCTGGGAGGCGGAGAGAACCGCGGTGAAGGTGAGCGGCGAGGAGCAAGAGCTGGTCGCCATTGGTGTGGTCCTATGCTCCGCTGTCACCCGTCGGTCGTGGCGTCGTCCGCTGCCGGTGATCGAATATGTGTTTTTGTGGACGGCCCACAGTATCGTACTCGTTCGTATTACTTTTTTCATAAATGACCCATTTGGCCCATTTGAAATTTGAGCGCAAGCATTTTTTTTAACATAAAATGAGAGCAACTAGTTCTAGAGTAATCGTTCGCGGTCCGGTCCAGCGAACAGCGTCACATGTCTCGAAGAGCCCCTGCTGTATTAAATTATATCATTGATACAAATTACAGACCGGCCCTTTTAGAAATAGGAAATTACAGAATGAGGCTTACAAAGAACAAAAAGGATCCTAGAACTTCTAGGAAAAAGCAATCGGGTCCCTGACCACTAAGAACGTGTCGATTCTGCCACCGATCACGGCCAACACCAAGGTCGCCAGGGACTAGACCATTTGGGGCCAAGATGCCGAAGGATGCCGTGCTCGTGGGGCTGTAAGGCCTCCCCTCATGAAAAGCCGAAATCACTAATGCCTCTTTGGTTATTGTGGGGAATTTGGAAGGAAAATATATGGGCTCCTCGGCCACGGTTTTTGATGGAATCACAGATGCACCAACCCTTGAAGCTCTTGCGTGCCGCGAAGCATTGTGCTTCGCGTTGGATCAAAATGAAGCTAATATAGTGGTTTTTCGGATTGTTCAGCCGTGGTGAAGGAAATCAAAAGCTTGGGTGGGGGTCAATATGAGGCGATCATCAAGGAAATTCAAGACCTTTCAAAACATTTTAATACGTGCACTTATCTTTGAGACTAGCGTAAAACTTCGAGGCAGACTCTTTAGCCAAATTTCCGTATCACTTCGAACAGGTCGTCATATGTGGTTGCTTCAACCACATAATTTTGTAATAATTCCGTTGAACCTTGTTATTTAATGGAGTTGCTTCAACCACTAATGTTGTGTTTGGATGTCTTGTATTGAGCCACTAAATTGGATTTGGTATTTCTTGGCTGCCAATTCATCCGTTTGGATGCACACCAAAACGTCAGACTGTAACGAGTTCATAACTTCATATACATAAGTGGATTCGCTCTCACACGCCGAGCCACCCGCAATACAGACCTCCATCGCTTTGATTTGGGTCAATTTGACCTACTCCCGCAAAATAAATCAATTCAGGTGATGTCTCCGTGCGAGACTTGTCTCCCCCCCCCCCCCCCCCGCGCGAGACCAAGGGCTAGACGAGTCGCATCCATGGAAGCACACCAACGGCGGCACCTAGAGAAACTCCTCTTGCCGACTCTCCTCCTCCTACGTCGGTACCAGAATCCCCGCCTCAACTCATTCCCCTTCGTCCCACGGCGTCCCATGTCCTTTGTCGCCCCGTCTTCTCTATCGCTCCATATCCTCCTCCTATGGCCGCCACTGCAAGGACCTAGCTATCCACCGTCGCTCCTCATCCTCTACGTCTGCTCCAAAATCCCTCCATCCGTACAAGCTCATGGAGCGTTAGGGGCAATCAATATCTTCCATGATAAAAATGTTTTACTCCTTGACAAAGTTTAATCTATTCAAATTTATGAGGCAGAGGCCGGTCTGGAGAATGCCCAGTTCTCACTTGTTTCACACTTTATAAAAACTTGCACTTTCCCCTCCATACTTGATGACGGAATGAAATGGAACTTATGTTGGCCAAAGACTGCTAATGATTGGTGGAAGGAGATTTACAATCTTCCCTTCCATACTTGAGGCAGGATGAAGGGCACCACGCAATCTTTGCTGGCCATAGACCGTCTATGATGGATGGATAGGAACACAAGTGTAGGCATACCACAAAAAGCATGGGAACCACCATTAATATGGTTGGTATGGAAGATATTGAAAACCTTTACCGTTACCGTTGACTGGAAAGTTACACTCCCGAAAAGCATTTTTTTCTTTGTTTTCAAAACCACAAGCTCTAGCTTGTTAGTCTTTGCTTCCAGCCATGGGTTTTCAACCTTGCCATCAAAAGGCACGGTTCGAGAGTCTCCGCCTTCCTATTCCAAATCACAAACTATTGAGAGCATAATTGTCATTCTGAGTGTAATGTGCATTGTCCCAAAGTACCACATTGTCTTCTGCATGATTGTGATATTACTCATTCTGAAATAGTTATTTCTAGTCTCCTTTGAAACTCCGAAGGTACTTCTGCATTTATGTTTTGCTTCACTCATGGGGGCAAGCGAGATACCACTTTTCTATGTTCAGGTCATGTGCATTGTGATTTTTTCATGATTTTCAGTTACATATTATTTATTCTTAGTTGTTTTAGAGCTTTTCATAAGAATGAAGGATTGCTTTGTGCATTGTCTTTGTAGCATTGTTCCAACACTTGCTAGACTTGTTCGTAGTACATGCTTATATACATCTCATGAGGCAAAAGAGTTTATCAAAATTTTCTTTGTCGCGTTCAGTTCGTTGAACTGAATTGCTTGAGGACAAGCAATATGCTAAGCTTGGGGGAGTTGATACGTCTCAAACGTATCGACTTTTCCAAACAGTTTTGCTATTGTTTTGACCTCATTCTTGCATGATTTGAATGAAACTAACACGGACTGACGCTATTTTCAGAAGAACTGCTTGTATGGTTTTCTCATGTGCAGGAAAAAGGAATTTTAGGTACCTCAGAAAAATCTAGGGAAAAGTACAGAAAACCCACGCAACCGGAGGACCTGGGAGACAAAAGATGGGCCAGAGGGGGGCCACCCCTGGCCTAGGCGGCCAGGTGGTGCGGCCAAGCCCCTGGCTGTGACGCCCCCAAAATCAAGCCGTGTACAGTAATCATACACGCAAGGTACACGATCGATATTAGGGAGTCACGATGAGATATCACAACACAACTCTTGGAAATAAAATAATACAAGCTGTTTAATACAAGCCAGGGGCCATGAGGGCTCGAATATAACAGCTCGAGAGCACAAGTCAGCGGAAGCAATAGTATCTGAGTACAGACAGAAAATACAAGGTTGCCTTAAGAAGGCTAGCACAAATAACAACAGATCGAAAAGGCGAGGCCTCCTGCCTGGAAACTCCAAGCTACTCCTGGTCAACGGGGAACTCGACGTCGTAGAAGGCATCGGGGATCTTCATGTTGCGGTGGTCGGCATCGGAGATCTCCTGCTCCTGGACCCCAACGTCGACTGCAGCGGCCGATCAGGCAAAATAGTAAAGGAAATAAAGCAGGTGAGTATCTAGTATACCCGCGAGTCTTACGTCCGCTACTAAGCATTATGCATTGTATCAACGGATAGAAGAGGCTGTATATAGTGGACTGAAAGACAGAAATCCAGAGCAAGGATAAGAAGCTAGGCCTAACGAAGACTAGCATCTTCCGACGATGTCTTGCAGCATGAGGTAAGAATCAGCCAACAGTTTATATAAAGCATAAAGTAACAATGCAGCAGAAGTTGCTGCAGCATTGTATAATAATAAGTTGTAATAATTAACAATGCCTCCGAGTTCACCTCCTCGACATCCCCGCGAGGAAGAAAACCCGGAGCCATACAGTTTAATAATAATAGTTTCTAGTGGTAAGATCCAGCTTCAGCATAAAGCGTCCTGTTACCGTGGACACGGCTATTCGAATAGATTAATCTTCCCTGCAGGGGTGCACTTGTGTTACACTACACGCACGGATCTCCAGGGTGGCGGGAACCTTGTTAGGGAACGCTCCACCGAGGCTATCCGACACTTCATAGCCCATCTTTCAAACTCAACAGAGAGGTCATCCACCGGACTATATCCTATGTACGCAGGGCTTTGGACCCTAACCCCGACGTACTCCTGCACGGTGCGAGGCTGGCCGGTGAAGTTGAAGAAAATCCAAATAAGACACCACTGCTCGAGAAAATAAGACAACACCACTTCCCGGCGCAGGCCGCGATACTGCTGACGTCTGAAGAGTCCTCGGACGACACTAAGAAGCGGAGGAGCCCATAACTCGTAATTCCCACGGGTAGGTAGTGCGTACATGGCATATAGCCAACTCAAGACATTCACTGAACCATTTAGCATTTTAATTAACCTGCGAGACAACCGTTATCGTTGCCTCGACTTAACTGACCCGCGGACAACGACAGCAGCCAGGACCACTAGTACATCGGTGCCTGCCCTGTCGTCCCACCAAGTCTCTGCGGTTACCAACAAGGTGAACCGTCTCCTTACCTTGTCTCGCGTGTGCTCCTGGAGGAGCTCGACTTTCATGGTTTGGTAACTCTCGCGGCCAACAATCGGGGGCCAAGCACACCGGTACACTGGTCGTACCCTCCCTGTCGTCCCGTCGCAATACCACTCGCGGGCACCGTTGGGTCGCCCGACTTCTTACCTTTAAGGACACCAGTTGGTTCGAGTTCCTACCATTAAGTGAAACCATGAGGTATCACCCTCGATGGCACACTTAAAGAGTTTTGACAGAGACATCAGCGGAATGAACTAAAGAGGTAAACCTCATATCATCCCGGGGATGCTACGCTACTGAGCCGATGAGAGTGAAATACGAGTCCATTCCACTGGTAAATCAAACTCGAAGCGACTCGGCAGAGTCTCGCCGTTGTAGGTTCCCTAGGGTGTCTGCATTGATCCGTACCTGTTGCAGTTGTAATATATCCTTTCCGCGATCACTCCCAGAGTGATCACAGCCCGCTATCTAACCCTAGCTAACAATGCGCAGGGTTTACTACTGAATAATGCATAAGTAATAATAGGCAACATGGGATAAAGGAAGGTACATCAAGGGGCTACAATGACAGGCTATGCAATTGAATAGGATTGTAATCGTAACAGCAGCAGTAACAATGCCTAGTGCAAGAAATGTACGAAAAGATAGGCGATATCTGGGGAAGAGAATGGCTCTGCTTGCCTGGAAGCTTGGTAGTAGCGGTACGGTCGTCGACGAAGTAGTCGTACTCAGCAGCGGTGTAGTCGACGGCAACAACGGGGTCTACCGGAGATTAAGGGGGGGAAGAAACAATAAATACACAACAATAATTGCAATACAAATGCAAGACATAACAGATGAATTGTAAACGGGGTTCTAACGCAGTACGATACACGTTGCTCGGAGCGGGAATTCATCCGGGGATGAAATACCGGCTCCGGGTGATTATCGGACAAGGTGTCCGGAGGGGGGAGATATCATGCCGGAGGTGTCGTGGACATCCGACACACGTGTGGGTGGTGTATCCGGGTTAGTTGATCTATTCCGAACAACTTTCATGTTCAGAATAAATTCATCCGGGTACTTTAACAGTACCGGACAGTTTAACGGTTAGCGGGCAATCATCGGACAGTGCCACCGGAGGGGGGAACAGTTCGATGATCGGTAAGTTAGAGGGGTGTGGTGAGGATATGGGTATCGTATCTGTAATCGTTGATCCGTTCTGAGTAACTTTCGTATACAAAGTATTTTGATCCGGGCAATTTTTATCGGTACCGGGAATTATCGACCGACAGCCCGAAGGGGGAAATGTCGATGTTCGGTACGTTGGAGGGGGGTGGTAGACATACGGATAGCGTATTTGTATTTGTTATATTTTTCTGATCAATTTTGATATATAAAGTTTTTCGATCCGAGTTACGGTTTAAAAGATATTGAATTTCTAATATTTAAATGATTTTTTTGGAATTTCTTTTATTATTAAAATCAACATTATCCAGAACAGTGCAGTTTGACTGGTCAAACCTGACCAGTGGGTCCCACTGTTCAGCCTCACATCTATAATAAAACAATTTTATTTAATAAATCAGTAGGGTGGCCCACATGCCATACACACTTATTATTAAACCGAGTTTAATTTAATTAAATTGAGATTTGTCAGGGGTGGGACCCATCTGTCATAGAGAAGCTTTTTAAATAATCTTATGTAATTAACTTAACAGGCTGGGCCCATGTGTCATTCTCTCAGGTTTGCTAATCAGTGGGGGATTATTTAATTTTAATAGGGGATTAGCCCCTAATCTAAACCGGCCCTGGCCCACCAGCCAGGGAGCCAACCCACTGGCTCGAGCCAGTGCTCGCCGGCGACGAGTGCAGAGCGCGGCGGCGGCCAGTCCGACCAGCCCCGACGGCCAAAACGTCGCCCACGAGTTGCCTTCGAACGGGACGGCTAACCTGCGTCCCTCCCTAGCCCTAGCACGAACTGGGACGGCCCAGGACGTCGTCAACAGTGAGCACGGGCGGCGGCCGGAGCAAGCTCCACGGCGAACGGGGTAGAGGTGGCCAAAACGGGAAGTAGAGGGGGGAATCGGGGGCGCAGCTCACCCAGGAGCACGCAGGGTAGAGGCAGTGGGCTCGAGGAAGCTTAGAGCGGACGAATCGTCGTCCATGGCGGCGCGGCCGTGGCGGAAGTCTCGGGCCCGATTCGCGGTGGGCGGTGGACGACGTCGACGACGAGTGGCGTAGTGGGGCGAGGAGGAAGCCGGGGAAACTTCAGGACAAGAAGGCGCCGGCAGGGGTGGCCGTTGGCCGCGCCCACGGCAGCAGCACGGCCACGGCGGCGCTCGGGCCCGAGCAAGGGGGAGCGAGGAAAGGAGGGGATGGGCACACTAGGGGGGTGTGGGTGCGAGGGAGGGGCAAGGGGGGCTTATCCAGAGGGGAGAAGGGGAGCAGGTAGGGGAGGGGGCCTGCGGCGTGGCCACGGTGGCCATGGCGTCGACGTGCGGGGGTAGGGGCAGGTGGGGGTGGTTGGGGTGGGGAAGAGATCCCGTGAGAGAGAGAGAGGGGGGGCTGGGCCCGGGTGGGCCTGCGCCCACAGGCGTTAGATTAGGTTTTCCATTTTTTTGTTATTTTCTTTTCTTTCTTTTCTGTTTTAATTTATTCTAAATACTTTTGTATTTTTGTAAAAATATGTAATAGGTTCCATAATTAGTTTTATGCTCCATATCAGTGCTACAAAAAGTTTGGGGCATTTATAAACTCATTTGCATTTTGTTTTATTTAAAAAGGATATTAAATGGTACTGTTTTGCTACTGTTTTATTTGTTTAGCACTTTTAAACATGGTAATAAAATCCCATTCCACTTTTAATAAAGCCTACTGATTTTTAGGCATTTTATAAAAATGGTTTCATAAATTTTGGATCAATTTTATTTTCCACTTGTTTATTATAATTCCATGGTAATTTAATAAACCCTAAGCTTCTGGTTTTATTCCTTAATATTAATAAATCATTTTAATTAAAATAACCAGTACCATAGTAACATGGCTTAATGATTGCTAGGCATTTTATAAATAGATTCCATTATTTTGGTTCAACTAAGATTTCCATTTTTATATTAACTTTCAAAATAATTTTTGATGACACCACAAGGTTGGTTTCACAATCAACATAGACTTGTGATTATTCTAATGACTAAGGGTGACTTGGTTTAAGTTTTTGCATGATGGTTATCAATCACCCATAAATTCTTGGAGCAATTCAATAGTCCACACAAATTTGAAAATTTTATCAGGGTTGGAATTTGACAGAGCTATGATCAAAGGTGATCATGGCTTGATCATCAACAGTAATGATCACTAATAGTGGAATCACTGTAGTGATTACTGTTACTGATTCTGAGGGTGTTACACTGGCCGCGCCAAGAGGTCGCCTAGGTGGGGTCCACCTCCCTTGGTGCCCTACTTTGACTCCTATTTTTACCCGTGTTGGGAAAACCACAGAAAAGAAGTCGATATCCCAATTCTCGTCGCGGAGCCGCCGCCACCTCTGTTCTTCTCCGGGAGAGCTAATCCGGAGGTTGTTTTGGCCTCCGGTGAGGCGAAATTGTCGCCATCGTGATACATCCCAAACGTATCGATAATTTCCCGGACCAGTGAGGACTTAGTTTCCCTGTTGGTCCAACTTTGACCGGCGAGGGCCCGAGGCCTCACGTGAGGCGTCTCGGTAACCCAAACCCTGTTGAGACGGAAGATTCTGATCCAAGAGCGTGGCCAGCTTTTGGATTGGGTGTCGACTCCCCGGGGGCCACCCGGATTTGTTCGTTGTTAGTTAGAGGGACCTGTCGTTTCGGATCTCTTGGAACTAAATCATAAAATGGTTGCCTGTGATGGGTATCAACTAAGAGAGATGGGCGTGCGTGCGGAGCCTTGTAATGGGCAGTTGGTACACCCCTGCAGGGTTAAATCTTTTCGAGAAGCCGTGTCCACGGTTATGGACGACTTGAGACCTATTCCTTGTTCATAGACAACAACAACTGAGATAATCTTAATATAACTTGATCAATGTGTGTGTGCCTTGACTGCTTCTTCTTCGTCGGGATGCGAAGAGGAGGACAAGGATAGGATAGGTGTTATGTTCGCGTAGTAGGTGGATAGCAGACTTGTTGGAGGCGATTCCTCATCGAATGCTTGGCTTCTTATCTTAATCTCTAGATCGTTAGCCACTTCATAAATGCTAGTGCGGCAGCAACCTCACCACTTACCCCATCCTTACCGTAAACTACTAGTTGTCCTAGAATGACGAGTGATGAAGTCCTTGCTGGGTCAGCTGACCACTACAGTTGGATGCTGAGTACTTCTGTACTCATGATACTACCCCCAAACTCTTTTCAGGGTTCTTGATCGACAACAGGTATGGTGATCGACGTTTCACGTGGAGACTCGACGACGACTAGTTAGGCGGATCCCGGCGGAGGGCCTGGACCCGTGTGGTTATGGGGATCGATGTTTTTCTCTTTGCCGCTAGGCATTTGATTGTAGTCTGTACTCAGACATGTATCTTCCGCTGTTGTATTGTATTAAGGCAGTTGTATGCCGATTGTATGAGATGTTGTATCCTTGTATCTGTAATGTTGTGATATCATGTTGTAAATCCGGGGCATATGGCTTTGTCATATGTCGCGGTGGGACCGATATGTGCTTCGTCCCCGGGTCTGGATGGAAACATCTAGATCTGGAACAGTTCCGCATATCGGGCCTTACACCAACGAAGGGCGAGAAACCATTATCATCATCTCGCACATCAAGAAAATTCCTGGCGCCGTTGTCGGGGACTCCGAGTACTAAGATAGGGGAGTTGCCCACTACCTTTTACCTTTGCTTTTTAGTCTTGTTAGTTTACCTTTCAGTTTTATCTTTGTGTCCTATATCAAAAATCCAAAAATATATATTTAGTATGTCTAGTTCCTTACTTGCCAATCAATGTCTGACTTCTTTGAAACCAGATCTTATTGGCATGGAGGATTCATCGAGGATCAACAAAAGTGGTACAAGTAACACCGCTTGTCTCAAAAGGGGATACAGTTATGGAAACAAATACATCGGTTGTATCAATATGCTAGAAACTTGTGCTCAAATTATAATATATCTTTTTGCAGGGATGAATCTTGTTGCTTTATGAGGCATAAACACCTTGCTTTCCAATGTGAGTACAATGATGATGAAACCTTAGCTGCTTATGCTAAAGTAAACTATGATTTTTATGATGCAGAGCCAATAGAAGAATTTGTTGCTTATAAGGGTGCCTATGAAATTACTTCCCTTCTTAAAAATATTAATGATGCCCCTTACAAATCTGAGAGTCTTGCTATACTTAACTATTGTTTGGAAAATTACGATGCAAATTATTATATTACTGATCATCTTGAGAGAATCTCTCCCCCAAAGGAAGAGACTAATGATTTGCAGGACTCTATGGAAGAAGAAATTGTTGAACCTGAAAGCTCCTTTGATGAAAAAGAGGAGGAGAGTGACGAACAAAATGAGGAAGAATGGAGATATCCATGTCTACCTTCTAATGAAAGTAACTCTTTGAATCTTACCTTATATGAGTATTATGATCCTATGGATTCTTTTGAAATACCCCTTTTTGATGAAGTTGATGCCTTGTATACTTATGACCATGATGCCATTATGAATGATGCTTATGGAGATGAACTTGCTATAGTTACTCATGTTAAGAATGAAATTGCTTCTATTGCACCCACACTTGATTTCCCTATTATCTTTTTGAAATCTCCAACTCATATTCCGGAGAATTTTTCTCTTATCAAAGCTCAATGTAATGGGTTGCATTTATCTTATGATCCTAAAACCCATGTTGAAAACTATACACGTGTGCTTGTAGGTCATGAACAACATGATTTATGTGATAGTTATATTCTTGATGTTGTTCATGATGCTACTGAAAATTACTTTGAGAGAGGAAAGTTTGGTTGTAGAAACTTTCTTGTTACAAAAACACCTCTCTTCATGATGAAAGTTTCGAAGTTGTTCTTGTTCCATCATCCTATGCATGTCACTTTGTGCTTCTTTGATTTATTTTCTTACGAGATGCCTATGCATAGGAAGAGGGTTAGTCTTAAATGTATTTCATATTTGCTTCTTGATGCTCTCTTTTGCTTCAACTCCTATTCTCTTGTGAGCATCTTCTATAATCTTTATGCCTAGCTTAAAGGCGTAAAAGAAAACGCTTGTTGGGAGGCAACTCAAGATGTTTTTACTTATGTTTTTAGTGGTCTTGATGATTGTTACTACTGTAGAAACATCATTGTATCTTTATTTTCAAGCTTTGTGCCAAGTTATAGCCTCTTATGACAAGGGAAGCAAAAGTTGTGACATGTTGTCCAGAAAACAGATTTTGTCTTCTTGACGGAAAAAATCAGATCAAATCATCATTTCATCTTTTTAAGCTGAATTTTTTACACAGCGTTCTCTATACAATTGCGGAACTTTCGTATGTTCTGAGTTTTTTATTTGAGTTGCAGAAGTACCCCGCAAAAATTCTATACTACCTGCTGTTCTGTTTTTCACAGATTCTGCCACGTTTTTCCTCTCCTCACTTTTGCAAACCTTAAGCTTGCTTTTTCTTTGAAAAAAACTTTTGGAAATCTTTATAAACAGTAGCTCTTCAAGAATATCTTTACATAGAGTGGGGAAAATTATTTTATTAAGGTTACTAACCTCTCTAATCAGCTTATGATGAGTTATGTATGAAGGGAGTTTTCAAGTGTGCGATGGAAGATGATGAAAGAAGATCCGGGAGTGTCAAACACTCAAGCTTGGGGATGCCCCCAATGCATCCCCAATAAATATTCAAGGAGACTCAAGCGTCTAAGCTTGGGGATGCCCCGAGCATCCCCTTCTTCATCAACAATCATCAGTTCGTCCTTCGTCTCACTATATTTTTATCACTTCATGCGTTATGTCCTATGCTTGGAGCGTCCCGCTCTTAGGTTTTATTTTTAGTTTTCTTTAGCTTTTCTTGCTGTTCATAAATTTATAACCCGCCTTACTTTGTGTGGGAGAGAAACACGCTCCACTTTCAAAATCTAGAACACATCATAGGATTTTTCATGCTTATCTTTTTGCTGTTGTGTGTTCTTTTTCTTTTCGTAGCTACTGCCATGTTTAGTTTTAGTTTTAGTTTGTCTTTAGCAAGAGCCTTGGCTTTTGTTTAGTTTGTTGCTGGAACTCTCTTTAGTTTTCATGTTTATCTTGTTAAGAGAGTTGGTTGTTGCACTGAGTTGTGTCTTGTCTTGAAAGTAGGTAATTGAGGTTGCTATTTAATTTTAGTAGTAACTTGCAATAGTTTTGAGGCATTGATGTGAGTAATGTTTGAACTTTTGGTGTCAAGATCTCTAGCCTATTAGTGGGTGTCATATTTTGGGCAATCCATGTTTATTTTCAAAACCTACAAAAACTAGTTGAGAACTCTAGCTACTAGATGGATCGCTAATCTTTGGAGGGATCGAATATTAGAGTACACTCATGTACCATGAGTCGAGGATGCGCGAGGATAACCAAACCCCCATACACTCCTCCTCAGGGTACTTGTCTCTTTGTGAACCTCCTTATTAGATTGAGAGTTACCCGTAATAAGTGCATGAGTTCTTCGGACTAATGTAAGTATTGAAAGTTGACACTTCCACCTCGTCATATTTGCTAACCTCTCATGTGTCGTGCATTGCTTTCTTCTCACTCCGAGAGTTGGCGTCCACCTTCGCCGGTACATCCAAACCCTTGGCATGATATGCTCTTTCATCATAAACCTCCTTATATCTTTCCTCAAAACAGTCACCATACCTACCTATCAAGGCATTTCCATAGCCTTTCCGAGATATATTGCCATGCAACACCCACCTCTTCATGACTTGATCTTCATGTCATACATGTTCCTGCTACACTGGCAGCGACATACATTGCATACATCATGATAGCTACATCTTCTTTATGATTTGAGTACCTTGTAAAGTGTGATAAATCTTCTATACCCTCTTGTAAATTATAGTGTTGCCCTTAAGTGAGGAAAAGATCCCAAAGAGGACAAATGAGAGTTAAATAGACAGAGCCATTGAGGCCACCAAAAAATACAAAAAATATAAAAAAGAGAAAAATAAAAATAAAAAGAGAGAAAGGGGCAACACTACTATCCTTTTGAAAGATCCACACTAGTACTCCCTCTTATCCTTGTACTCCATAGAGATGATCATTCATGCATATAGCTATGTGGGGACCTTCACACTTTAGAACTTGGCTTACATATTCCAAGGATGAGCCTCCTCGAAAGAGCTCTAGGTCTTCATGAGCGAGCAAGTTTGATGCACCCCCACTAGTTCCATTGGAGAGCTTTTTAGCTCATATGTGCATCCGTTGCATGGCAATCCCTACTCCTCACAACATTACTATCATTTGGCCTTCTCGCCTATGATTGTCCTCATTGATGTGAGCCTTTCTCACCTTTTTGTCTTCCTCCTCCACCATATTTCTCTCTTTGCCATCCTAAGTGTCAACTTTCGTGCTTACGATCATCCATTGCATGAGTGCTCGAAATATCGAAAAGGAGTGGATCAAATAGACTTGTACCTGGCTAGTGGTCTCGGGACGAGTCAAAATAAGATTCCAAAGAAGACCAAGTGTGAAACTTTAGTAGATTGAGTTCTCAACACAAAAATAATTTTTTTCTCGTATTCCCTATCCCTCTTCTTGCACGCAAACACCATTTGGAGACATTCGAGTCACGAACAGCGAGAGCTCTTGCACCTAATGTTCTTTCGTTACTTGTTTCAATGCTAATATAGACTCTTGCATGTTATGACTTGAATTGAATCACATACCTTGATTGCTTTACTTTTCAAAGTTCTTATATGGTTGCTAGCATGTCACCACAGAAATTATGCTTGTTATCATTTGCCTACTCGAGGACGAGCAGGAATTATGCTTGGGGATGTTGATACGTCCCAAACGTATCGATAATTTCTGCTTGCTCCATGCATATTTTGTGTGATATTGCTATGATCTAGATACACTTTCATACACTTTTGATAATATTTGGACTAACCTACTAACTCAGTGCACCCCAGTGCTAGTTTATGTTTTCTGCTGTTTTTCTATTTCAGTTTTCCCCCATATTAAAAGTGCTCCAAAAATTCGGGAAAATCAGATAAAAAATCAGCGTGAAGGAACCTTCCGGAGTCCCGAAGGGGGACCAAGTGGGACCCACCAGGGCCCCAGGCGCCTAGCTGGCGCGACCTAGGGCTTGGCCGCGCCAGGGGGCGCCTGGACCCCTGGTGGGCCCCCTGGTTGCCCCCCTTCGCCTATATATCTCCCTTGACGTGAAACTTCCGAAGACAGAACCCTTTTTCGCGATCTCGCCTCTGTTCCTCCGCCGCCGCGCTTCCAAGATCGGGAGCACCAGTAGACCCCTTCCCGGCATCCTGCCGGAGGGAGGATCGACCTCCGGGAGCTTCCCCTCCACCATGGATGCTTCCAGGATGTGCCGTGGGTAATTTCCTTTGGACCATGGGTCCGTGATCAGTAGCTATGTGATGTTCTCCTCCCCTCTTTGTTCTTCATGGTTTAGACCTCGTGAGCTGCCCTACATGATCGAGGCACATAAGTAATATTTCTGCTTTTGCTATGCTGAGTTTGATGGGATCTGATGGATTATGAGATTATGTTCAGATTGTGATAGAGTAATATATTTGGTTCTTATCTTTTATATTTTTGTTCCTAAGTAATTCTTGCATGTTCTCCATTGCTATTTATTGGTTTGGCCAAGTAGTAGGTAGTAACTCCAAGAGGGAACGTTATGCTCGATTGTGGGTTCATGCCCCCTGATGACACGCTTGAGTGACATAAACATGAGTCTAGGGGGTGTGCTGTTGCCACAAGGGGGAAAACAATGGTGCTTGTAACCGCGGTTGCAAGGATTGTTTACTTTACGCAAAGTTCTTTTTAATGCAGTTGTTTGTTGCTTTGAGTTTACACTTTGGGTGGGGCTCGCAACTTAATACTAGCGAGATGTTCTGGATAGATATCTCAAGGTGGATGATTAGTAGTAGATGCAGTTGGATTTCGGTCTACTTATTTTGGCGTACTGCCCATGCTTTTGAGCCTCTTCCTTTATTTTGTAGCATAGTTAGCATTGCGATGGGTTTATAATCCTGTCAATTTCCCTTCTGTAATTTGTTTACCTCGCATAGCAGTTTTATCGTCTTTTGGGAGAGAGACATCACTAGTGAACATCACAGGACCCAGGTCCATATTCTCATCATTGTTTACACGCTTATTTACTTTTCAGTATTTACTTTCAGTTACTATCATTATCATTATCATTATCCCTTGTGTTTTGATCCTTTGTAAACAACAAGACCGGAGAGATTGACAACCTCTCTGAACTTCGTTGGGAGAAAAGTTATTTGTGTTGTGTGCAGGTCCACGTCAGTTGCGCCGTTGACACCTACTTATCATTGTCGGAGTCCTACGGGAGACAAACCCTATCCTCTACATAGGGTAAATTTGCTGCTATCCTACAGCTCACCTTCCACTTGGGGTAACCAACGAAGGGCGAGAAACCATTATCATCATCTCACACATGACATCGTCATCACCATCGCCACTACATCACCCTTCCATGACCCCCCCTTTCATGTGTGAGTAATTCCCTGCTGTAGGTGAAGGGGTGGTAGGGATTGGATGAGTTAGACCATGTAATAGTTCGTCAGATTGTTGGGGGCATGTTGCCTATCATCTACTATGGTGTTTATCATCTTTGCTATTACTTGTTGCTCTTCATGCTTGTCACTTTGGGACCGAATGCCATGATTTCAGATTTGAACCCTTTATGTTTTCATGAGTATATTTGTGTGCTTGATCCTATCTATGAGTTGTATGCACCTATTATAGTCCGGAACCGGCGATCCCAATGGTGACAGCTTGGGACACCAAAGGGGATGGACTATAATTTGAGGATTCCATGTATCCATTGATTGTTAATGCTTTGTTTCGGTGCTCTTTGACAGGAGCACCTTAATCTTCATAAGTTCCTTTTGGCCCCGTTGGTAGCGGGATGGTAGGACAAAAGATGTTGTGCAAAGTTCTTATTGCAAGCACGCACAACTACCTTGGGAAACATGCTTAATGTTTGATATTTGCCTAGATGATCATTACTTTTCTGTGTGCCTTGCCCCATGTCAATTACATGTTATCTCTCATACATGCAGCGCCCAACCATCAATTCCCCTAGCCTACAGTGTTTTAATCCCGCTGGTTACAGTTTCTTTACTTTTGTTGTTTTACTTTCGTTGCTTTGCCACCACTATTTCCATTGCCATCATCACTTCCATATCACCGTTACTACTAATAAATTGTTGCCAAGCAAGTATCTTTCAGGTGCGGTTGAATTGATAACTCAATTATTAAAGTTTATAAATATTTTTTGGCTCCCCTTGTGTCGAATCAATAAATTGGGTTATCTTACCCTCGAAGACTATTGCGATCCCCTACTCTTGTGGGTCATCAACGATTAGTGTTCAACTATTAGAATATTTATGTTTCGTTGCAACACACCGACAATTACCTAGTATTTTAAAAGAAAAGTTTTCTCTGAATAAAGTACTTAGTAAGCTCTTTAACCATAAGCAACAATCCCATTATCTATTTATAAAAACTTAAAAACAACTATTTCACAAACCATTTCTCTTCTAACGAATGATAGTACAAAGCTAATAATATATGCAGCTTATCATTGCAAAACATTTTTATTGAGAATTTTCCCATCCATTGTCTCACCAACATGTTATTATTCGTGATATTCATGTCAACAAGTCTAAATGGAATAGAAGTTAATAGTTCTTTTTTTGTTTTAACATGTGATCTAAATATTTAGTTTGTACATAAAATTTTTATTCTAAAATTTATCCCGTTGCAACGCATGGGCATTGTATTAGTCAACGCAAAAATGTTGACATGATCTTCACCAAGGGTATGTAATAGTATGATACATCTATAAATGTACAATCTATTCATATCAATCATTTAACACTGCAAAGCATCATCGACCTTGTAACGTCATGTTTTGGCTTGCAGTAGTTGAAAGGATCGAGATGGACCTAGAGGTGGGGTGAATAGGTACAATTACAAATTTTATCACTACTTAGCAATTTTAGGCAATAGTGCAGAAGATAAATGTGTGCCTACAATTGCAAGCATGAAATAGCTAGGTAAAGATAACAACAAGCAGTCAAGCACAATACAAAGTAAAAAGTGAGGTAGTAAATAATACGGTAATGCAAGTAAAGGGGAAAAAGGTAAGGATAACCGAATGACGCAAAGACGACGATGTATCCCGATGTTCACTTCCTTGGAGGAAATCTACTCACCGTTTGGAGGGGTGTCTGTTACCACGAAGGCACACCGATGCCACAAAGACTCACCCTATTCCCCTTGAGATATCACCACGAAGGTGATTCCCAACCACTATCGGTTGACCTTAAAGTTGGTCACCAAACCCTCACAAACTCAACGGGGCTAATCACAATGGTCAATTCCTCTCAGAAGAACTCCTACCCGCCTAGGAGTCTCCAACCTCCAAGAGTAACAAGATCAATGGGGAAAATCTCAAGCCTTGCTCAAATCACGACTTTCTTTGGTCGGAAGATGTGGAAGGGACGGATCTATCACGAGGTGAAAGGTCTGACTAGAAATATCTCAAATCTCTCCGGGATCTTGGATTGAGTGTAGGAGATGAGGGAGAGGGAGCACTTGTGTTCTTGAGTGTTTTAAGTGAATCGGTCGACCCTAACCCGAAGTGGGTGGGGGTTATTTATAGGTGCTCAAGAACTAGCCGTTTTGGTGCCCCCATTCAAGGGTCGGATGGTCCGAGGTCTAAGACGTACGGTTCAAGGTCTAAGTCAGACGGTTCGGGACAAGCCTGGACGGGCCGACAAGGAACCCAGCCGTCCAACTGGGTCAACGCCTAGGTAATCAGTGAAGGCCATGGGCGACGACCTGGTCGGAAGGTCTGGGGTTCATCCCGAATGGTCCGACATGGAACTCGGACGGCCTGACAAGGACGAAAAGCTCACTGTTCTTTGGTTAGATATTCCGGACGGTCCGGGGACCAGTCCAGACGGTCCGGGATGAGCCCGGACGGTCCGAGTTGGATCCCGGACGGTCCGACATGGACATAAAAACTTACTGGCCTCGGGTGACTTATTTTGGACTGTCCGAGGATCAGTCTGAACGGTTCGGGCTGAGCCCGGAAGGTTCGACATACACAGTGAATATTTATTTTGAAGTGCATTGACTTTCCTACACATCCACATGGATTTTCATGAGTTGTAGAGATGTGTATTTTACGTGTTCTAGTTATTATGACTTGAGAAAGTCTCAAACTCAACCTTATGATCCCCTCTTAATAGTGCGGGGGTCCCTAAGACTCAAGATGTAAAAGTTAGAGCACTTAGCGTCATCTTCAGTCGTTTGTCGAATTCTTGAGTACGGTTGAGATATAACGCATGATCCCTGATACGTCCCAAACGTATCTATAATTTCTGTTTGTTCCATGTTCATTTGGGTGACATTGCTATGTGTTTTGATACACTTTCATACCTTTTTACACATATTTGGACTAACCTTTTAAATCAGTGCACCCAGTGCTATTTTCTGTCTGCTGATATCTGTGAACTGCAGGTTTATACCCATATTTACAGTGTCCAAAAAATTCCAAGAAAATATAAAAAAAATCAGTGTTCCAGAAGACTCTGGAAGACCAACCGGGTAAGGATGGAGGAGAAACTTAAGTTAGAGGTTTCTATTCCTGAAAAACTAGAAGATGGTTGGGATCCTATGGTCAAAATCAAATTGAATAATTTTTCTTGCTTTGCTTTATGTGATGTTGGAGCTAGTGCCTCTGTTTTACCAAAAAGAATGTATGATATGCTTGAATTGAAACCTTTTGATCCTTGTTCTTTTGGTGTTCGCCTTGTTGACTCTTCCGTAAAGAAACCTTTAGGGAGGATTGATGATATTCTTATTTTTGTCAATGATAATTATGTTCCCGTTGATTTTCTTGTCATGGACATTGAGTGTGATCCCTCATGTCCAATTATTTTGGGACACCCTTTTCTCCGCACCGTTGGTGCTATCATTGATATGAAAGAAGGGACTATTAGATTCCAATTCCCCCTCAAAAATGGAATGGAACACTTCCCTCGAATGAAGATTAAGTTACCTTATGAGCCCGTTACACGGGAAAGCTATTCTTTTGGAGTTGATAAAACTTGATCTTTTTGCTTCATGCCTAGCTAAAAGGCATAAAAGAATGCGCTTATTGGGAGCCAACCCAAAATGTTTTTACTTTCAATTTTAGTGGTCTTTATGCTTGTTACTACTGTAGCAACATCATTGTATCTTTATTTTCAAGCTTTGTGCCAAGTTTTAGCCTCCGATTGCAAGAAAGATCAAAAGTTATGACATGTTGTCCAGAAACACATTTTGTCTGTTTGATGGAAAAATTGACCAAAAATCACCAGATCATCTTTTTTATCTGATTTTTTTACAGTATGCTCTATATAATTAGCTTTCTGGCATATGTTCTGAGGTTTTTGATTTGAGTTGCAGAAGTGCCCCGAAAAAATTATTTTCTATCTACTGGTCTGTTTTACACAGGTTCTGCTACGTTTTGCGTTTTCTCCGTTTTGCAAATCTTAAGCTTGCCTTTTCTTTGCAAACATTTTTTGGAAATCTTGAGAAACAGTAGCTCTTCATTAAAATCTTTATTTCCAGTAGAGCAAAATTATTTATTTATGGGTACTAACCACTCTAATCAGCTTATGATGAGTTTCGTATGAAGGAGTTTTCAAGTATGCGAAGGAAGATGATGAAATAAGATTCGGGAGTGTCAAAAGCTCAAGCTTGGGGATGCCCCCATGCACCCCCAAGAAATATCCAAGGATACTCAAGCGTCTAAGCTTGGGGATGCCCCCGTGCATCCCCTTCTCCATCAACAACCATCAGTTCGTCCTTCTCCATGCTATATTTTTATCACTTCATGTGTTATGTGCTATGCTTGGAGCGACTCGCTCTTTACTTTTTAATTTGTTTTAGTTTTGCTTGTTGTTCATAACAAGTTGGACCCTAGACTTCATTGTTTGGGAGAGAAACACGCTCCACTCCACCCTAGAACACAACATAAGTTTTCATGCTTATCTTTTTGTGTGTGTTCTTTATCTTTTCTTAGCTGTTGTCATGCTTAGCTCCTAGTTTTCATGCTTATCTTTTTAAGAGCTTTTATGTAGGTTGTTTCTTTTGGTACTCTCTTGAGTCATCATGCTTATCTTGTTTAGAGAGTTGGCTTGTTTCACTAAGTTGTGTGTCTTGCATGAGTAGGTAATTGAGGTTGCTATTATAAGTATAGTAGTAACTTTACCCGGGTGTTCATGACTACCGACTGGGAGGTGCTTTACCCGATGGCCTCACTCCTGGCGGAAACTAGGATAGGCTCGGATCACGTCCCCCTGATCCTTTCCTCCGGGGAGGAAAAACTCAGGCGCAGCCCCAGATTCTTCTTCAAAACGTCCTGGTTCGAGGTGGAGGGGTTCAAAGCCTTGGTTAAAACGCAATGGGACAAGATGTAAGGCCCGATATGCGGTACTGTTCCAGATCTAGATGTTTCCATCCAGATCCGGGGACGAAGCACATATCGGTCCCACCACGACATATGATGAAGTCATATGCCCCGAATTTCCAACATGATATTACAACATTACAGATACAAGGATACAACATCTCATACAATCGGCATACAACTGCCTTAATACAATACATCAGCGGAAGGTACATGTCTGAGTACAGACTACATTCAAATGCCTAGTGGCAAAGGTAAAACACACCATTCCTGCAACCACATGGGTCCAGGCTCTCCGCCGGGATCCGTCTAACTAGTCGTCGTCGAGTCTCCACGTGAAACGTCGATCACCATACCTGTTGTCGATCAAGAACCCTGAAAAGAGTTTGGGGGTAGTATCATGAGTACAGAAGTACTCATCATCCAACTGTAGTGGTCAACTGACCCAACAAGGACTTCATCACTCGTCATTCTAGGACAAATATTAGTTCACGGTAAGGATGGGGTAAGTGGTGAGGTTTCTTCCGCACTAGCATTTATGAAGTGGCTAACGATCTAGAGAGTAAGATAAGAAGCCAAGCATTCGATGATGAATCGCCTCCAACAAGTCTGCTATCCACCTACTTACGCAAGCATAACACCTATCCTATCCTTGTCCTCCTCTTCGCGTCCCGACGAAGAAGAAGCAGTCAAGGCACACACATGTTGATCAAGTTGTATTAAGATTTCTCAGTTGTTGTTGTCTATGAACAAGGAGTAGGTCTCAAGTCCTCCATAACCGTGGACACGGCTTCTCGAAAAGATTTAACCCTACAGGGGTGTACCAACTGCCCAGTACAAGGCTCCGCACGCACGCCCATCTCTCTCAGTTTCTACCCATCACAGGCAGCCATTTTATGATTTAGTCCAGAGAGATCCGAAACGACAGGTCCCTCTAGCTAACAACGAACAAATCCGGGTGGCCCCCGGTGAGTCGACATCCAACTCAAAAGCCGGCCGCGCTCTCGAATCGGCCTCTATCGTATGACTCGGGTTTGGATAACCGGTGAATTCTCACATGAGTCCGGGTCCTCAGCCGGCCAAGTTGGACCAACAAGGAAACCATGTCCCCGCTGGTCTGGGTTGTTTTAAAGAATATCTGCCAGGAGCTACCCGAAAGACACACACACACACGGTTTTCAAATGGTAAAATCAGCTTGGGCCACCACTAGAAATGTTTGAAGCTAGGTAGGTAAGAAAAGGGGACCCCATAACATCCCACACGTGGTTAGGCACGCTCAGTCTTAAAACCAATACCCGGAACTCGGATCCTAGGTGACTTGAATGGAACAAAGCGTCGGGGAGGGATAGCCTAGACCTTCCATCCTTCGTCGAGTATAGTCAACATTTATAATAATCATATCGTCAACAACAATATAATAATGTGATATCCCATACCAAGGAGTATCAGGGTAACATCGTAGCATCCTAAGCATGCATACTAAGAAGGGGCTGAGCAACGAGCAATAGTAACATAGCAATACATGGTTTGTTGGGAGGGGACATGGCTGTATTGGTTTGAAAGAGGTTGTAAACATGTGGTAGGATCAAACATCGAACATATCCTAGACTAGCATGCAAACCCCTGGTTGAAATAGATTGGATCATAAGTAATGTATAATCCTTGCCTGTTGATAAGTCGGGTTCCGAAGGTGTAGTTGATCGCAAGCTCGCAACGTCTCCGAGAGGTACCCGCGGGAGCACACAAGAGGTAAACACTGGAAAGAATCAACGAGCAAGCACTCTATTGCTATGAAGCAATCACGATCAAGCATCAACAAGAAGACAACACGAGACAACACACTACGACATCGCATCTATCGTCGGGAACGGTTACTAACAGGTTAAGTGGAGCACTCGTCACACACGACGATACCGCATGTTTACAAGGATTCAAGTTGTTTAGCTACACAAGATGAGAAAAGGTTGTTAACATGGCATCTCACTCAAGCATGGAAAGCACACAAACATTTCAAGAGGTGAAGCATAAAGGAAACTATCTATGCTAGTCAATTTAAGTGAGGCACAACCTAAACATGGTATACCACTAAGTGCCCCACGACAATTAAAAGATTTGGTATTGTTCTTCCCTAAACCATATTTTAGGTTGGTTAACAACAACAAACAATAGCATAAACACAAAGTACATGAAAAACTAATCAATTTACATATAAAGAACACTCCAAACGGAGTTACAGTTAAAAAGATATAAGCAAAACAAGTTATGCACACATGCTGTTAACATCAGGGAGCACACTTTAGAGCAATGCATAAACATGATAATGAATGCAAGCATGCTCAACAATGATATGCAACTAAATTAGACATGGCAGGGAAGGCATGGCAAAAGGAATCATGTAAAAAGGCATCATGGTTCACTAGTTATAAGCAACACAAAAAGGTATAAAACATTCTTGATCAAGGACTTAGTGAAAATCAGAAAAACAGGGCAGAAACTGTTATTTCCATGCTATATAAACAAGAGCAAAACTATATGCAAAACTGCAGCAACATGACATAGCAATATATGGGCATGAACTAGACATAATGGTGATCAAGTACAAACAATAATCAAGGTCATAGACATCACAGATCAAAAGATATTAAGCGTGAAACATGGCATCTGAAAGTTACAGACTTAGTGAAAACAGAGGTGGCTGTCAACAATCAACAGGATAGCAAGTTTGGAGCTAAAACTATCTATGACCAGAAAGGTAAACATGACAATGCAATACATATAATAGAAGTAGACATGGCATAGATCAAAATGACATATTGCAATACTCAATAGGATGCACTGTTAAAAAGATATAGGGCAGCAAAGTAGCAACTTTATATAAACAGCAGCACACTAACATCAGGGTAGCTACTTTGGGTGATGAAACAAACATCATGCAGCAGGAAATATGACACGTGATTGCATAGAACTGAAGTAGACATGATGCTTAACAATATGCAACAAGAATTAATAGCATATGCCTCATGGATGTGTCACAATCATCAATCAAACTTGCAATAAAATAACAGCAACATCACTTTACAGAAATTAGCAGTAGTTAACAGTCTGATGCCCACTTCAACAGTGATTAACAACATCAAGATGACCTCAAATCAAGATGCTCACAAAAGATGAACTGAAGTACACACAATTTTAAACAATTTTCCTTTTGGGCGCAACGAGATCCAAGCTACGGTTTACTCGCAAATCTACTCGCAAAATAGAATAAAGGACCTGACTAACTAGCGGCGCCGCATATATGTGTTACCGCGCGGCGGCTTACTAGTCACCTTGATCATTAGCGTGCGTACCCAAAACAAAAAGACCGGCCTTAATTACCAAGTTGTCAGTGCTATGCATGAGCCTGAAGCCACTACCTGTGTCTCTCTCTCCTCGTGTCGCTTTCACTCTCTCCTCTTTCATCCCTGTTTTTTCTTTATTTTTTGCTCATCTACACCGGAGTGCAGTACTACTTGCATGCATGTCAGCATGATTAGCATGCATGTATCAATCACATATTTGTTTGATAAAGTTGGAACTGAAAAACATACGCCAAATTACAAGTATTTATTTTTAAATTATAAGTGTTTACTCGCTAGATTACATAGCACGTAATTATCAAGTTGTCGGATTTAAACATGCAGTCACCAGAAATTTACATCTAATTACAAGGATTATTTATTGTGCGTGTCACAAAAATTTACACATAATTGCAAGAATTATTTGTCGTGCTTGCCACAAAAATTTACACCTAATTGCAAGAATTACTATTAATGCTTGCCACAAAAAACTGCACCTAATTGCAAAAATTATTTCTTGTGTTCACTATCAAAATTTATCCCTAATTGCATGAATTATTCCTTATGCTTGCCACAAAATATTTGCACCTAGTTGCAAGAATTAATTATTTTGCTTGCTACAAAAACTTACACATAGTTGCAAGAATTATTCCTTATGCTTGCCACAAAAATTTATACCTAGTTGCAAGAATTATTTATTTTGCTTGCCACAAAAAGATTACACTAGTTGCAAGAAATATCCACTTGTCACATATACAAATGATTAGTTTCCAAAAATATAATTATTTGGTTGCCGCATATTTAATATGCTCAATCACCAGATTAAGAAACGTAACTACTCCAAAGTTTAAGCATGCTTAATTTATATTAGATTACAAATGCATGTTGTAATTATAAAATTTAGTGACACATTACTGTATCACACGATAGTAAACGGAGAATCTCTGCTACAATATTGTAGTAGCAACAAAATTAGCATGTGTAACTATACCGTAGCACAGTACCATTTATACATTGTATAATAGTACAAATTGATATATATCTGCCAGCTACACTCTAGCATCAAAAATATATAAATAAAGCTTTCCTGTGTTGTGTGAGAGCGACATGTGCACTGTGTGTATGTGTGTGTGCAGCTGCCGCTGCATGAAAGTACTAGTATGCCGCGGGGCCCTATATCGTTTCCCTAGAATAAAATACTAACAATAAAGGACTTAGCAGAAAAAATCATATAGAGGGGGAAAAAGGCTCACCATGGGCCGAGGCCCATCTGGCAGGAGAGGCCGGCTGGAGGGACTTAGGCCGCGGTCGTGATGGGCCTTGGGAGGTGCTGGGCCGGCAGGCGCTGGAGGCAGCCCACGGGGGCGCCAGCTGGGTCAACTGCCGATCCCGATCGGATTGGGTTGGCCGGCGGCAACCAGGCGGCGGCGGCGCCGGTTCCCTGGCCGCCGGTGAGCTCCGGCGTGGGGCGGGGCGGTGCAGAGGGGGCGAGGGCCGGCGACGAGGCGCGGATCCAGTCGTGGCGGCCGCGGCCGGTCGGATCTGGTCGTCCTAGGGCGGCGCAGCGAGGCCCCTCGACCATGGCGGCTCCTTGGCGACGACGACAACCGCTCCGGCGCGGGACCTGCACGGGTGAGAGGGAGAGTGGGGTGAGGAGAGAACGGAGGAGGGAGGAGAGGGAAGGAGGCTGGCGGTGTGGCGCGGTGGTGCTCGCCGGCGGGAGGCGGACGGAGGTGCTCCGGGCAGAGGAGGAGGTCCACGGGAGCGGCGGCGCGCTCGTGATGTGCGAGATGATGATAGTGATTTCTCGCCCTTCGTTGGTAAACCCCAAGTGGAAGGCGTGATGTAGCACAACAGCAAATTTCCCTCGGTGAAGATACCAAGGTTTGTCTCCAGTAGGACTCCGGAGATGATAAGTAGGTGTCAGCGGCGCAACTGACGCGGACCTGCACACAGACACGATAACTTTGTTCTCAACGAAGTTCAGAGAGGTTGTCAATCTCTCCGGTCTTGTTGTTCACAAAGGATCAAACACAAGGGATAATGATAGTAATTGAAAGTAAAAGAAGAAAAGTAAATGAGCGTGTAAACAGTGACGAGAGGTAAACAAATTACAGAAAGGCAATTGACAGGATTATGAACGCACCGCAATGCTAACTATGCTACAAAAGAAAGGACGAGGCTCAAAAGCATGGGCAGTACGCCAAAATAAGTAGACCGAAATCCAACTGCATCTACTACTAATCATCCACCTTGAGATATCTATCCAGAACATCTCGCTGGTATTAAGTTGCGAGCCCCACCCAAAGTGTAAACCCAAAGCAACAAACAACTGCGTTCAAAAGAACTTTGCGTAAAGTAAACAATCCTTGTAACCGCGGTTACAAGCACCGTTGTTTTCCCCCTTGTGGCAACAACACATCCCCTAGACTCATGTTTCTGTCACTCAAGCGTGTCATCGGGGGGCATGAACCCACAATCGAGAAAAACGTTCCCTCTTGGAGTCACTACCTACTACTTGGCCAAAGCAATAAACAACAACGGAGAACATGCAAGAATTACTTAGGAACAAAAATATAAGAGATAAGAACCAAATATATTACTCAATCACAATCTGAACGTAATCTCATAATCCATCAGATCCTATCAAACTCAACATAGCAATAGCAGAAAATATTACAAAAGTGCCTCGATCATGTAGGGCAGCTCACGAGGTCTAAACCATGAAGAACAAAGAGGGGAGGAGAACATCACATAGCTACTGATCACGGACCCATGGTCCAAGGAAAACTACTCACGAGACATCCGGGGAGCCTCCATGGTGGAGAGGAGACTCCCGGAGGTCAATCCTCCCTCCGGTAGGGTGCCGGGAAAAGGTCTTCTGGTGATCCCAATCTCGGAAGGGCGGCGGCGGCGGAACAGAGGCGAGTTTGCGAAATAGGGTTCTGTCCTTGAAGTTTCCCCGTGACGGAGAATAAATAGGAGAAGGGTGCAGCCAGAGGTGGACCAGGGGTTCCAGATGCCCCCCTGGTGCGACCAGGGGTGGGGCCGCGCCGGGTGGCCGCCTGGTCCCCCCTGGCCCCTCCCGGGCTCTTCTCGAAGCTTCCTGTACGCTGATTTTTCCTGTATTTTTCCCGGAATTTTTCTGGCACTTTTTATATGGGGGAAAACTGAAATAGAAAAACAGCAGAAAACAGGAACTGGCACTGGGGTGCACTGAGTTAATATGTTAGTCCAAATATGACCAAAAGTGTATGAAAGTGTATCTAGATCATAGCAATATCACACAAAACATGCATGGAGCAAGCATAAATTATAGATACGTTTTGGACGTATCAACATCCCCAAGCTTAATTCCTGCTCGTCCTCGAGTAGGTAAATGATAACAGCATAATTTCTGTGGTGACATGCTAGCAACCATAAAAGAACTTTGAAAAGTAAAGCAATCAAGGTTAGAGATTCAATTCAAGTCATAAGATGCAAGAGTCTATATTAGCATTGAAACAAGTAACAAAAGAACATTAGGTGCAAGAGATCTCGCTGTCCGTGACCCGAATGTCTCCAAATGGTGTTTGCATGCAAGAAGGGGGATAGGGAATACGAAAAAAAAGTATTTTTCTGTTGAGAACTCAATCTACTAAAGTTTCACACTTGGTCCTCTTTGGAATCTTATCTTGACTCGTCCCCAGACCACTAGCCAGGTACAAGTCAATTTGATCCACTCCTTTTCGATATTTTGAGCACTCATATAATGGATGAGCGTAAGCACGAGAGTTGACACTTAGGATGGCAAAGAGAGAAATATGGTGGAGGAGGACAAAAAGGAGGAGAAAGGCTCACATCAATGAGGACAATCATAGGCAAGAGATGCCAAATGATAGATATGATGTGAGCAGTAGGGATTGCCAATGCAACGGATACACATACGAGCTAAGAAGCTCTCCAATGGAACTAGTGGGGGTGCATCTAACTTGCTCGCTCATGAAGACCTAGAGCTCGTTTGAGGAGGCTCATCCTTGGAATATGCAAGCCAAGTTCTATAGTGTGAAGGTCCCCACATAGCTATATGCATAATGATTATCTCTATGGAGTACAAGGATATAAAGGGAGTACTAGTGTGGATCTCTCAAAAGGATAGTAGTGTTGCCCCTTTCTCTCTTTTTATTTCTTTTTCTCCTTTTCTATTTTTTTGTATTTTTTTGTGGCCTCAATGGCTCTTTCTATTTAACTCTCATTTGTCTTCTTTGGGATCTTTTATTGTGTCCACTTTGGGATCTTTTCCTCACTCAAGGGCAACACTCTATTTTACAAGAAGGTAAAGAAGATCTTTCACACTTTACAAGGTACTCAAAACATAAAGAAGATGTAACTATCATGATGTATGCAATGTATGTCGCTGCCAGTGTAGCAGGAACATGTATGACATGAAGATCAAGTCATGAAGAGGTGGATGTTGCATGGCAATATAATTCGGAAAGGCTATGGAAATGACTTGATAGGTAGGTATGGTGGCTGTTTTGAGGAAAGATATAAGGAGGCTTATGATGACAGAGCGTATCATGCTAAGGGTTTGGATGTACCGGCGAAGGTGGACACCAACTCTCGGAGCGAGAAGAAGGCAATGCACGGCACAGGAGAGGCTAGCAAAACATGGGAAGGTGGAAGTGTCAACTATCAATACATACATTAGTCCGAAGAACTCATGCACTTATTATCGGTAACTCTCAATCTAATAAGGAGATTCACAAAGAGACAAGTACCCCGAGGAGGAGTGTATGGGGGTTTGGTTATCCTTGCGCAACCTCGACTCATGGTACATGAGTGTTCTCTGATATTCGACCCCTCAGAAGAGCAGTGATCCCTCTAGTAGCTAGAGTTCTCAACTAGTTTTGTAGGTTTTGAAAATAAACACAGATTGCCCAAAATACGACACCTATCACTAATAGGCAAGAGCTCTTGACACCGAAAGTTCAAACATTACTCACATCAATACCTCAAAACTATTGCAAGCTACTACTGAAATTAAATAGCAACCTCAATTACCTACTCTCAAGACAAGACACAACTCAGTGCAACAACCAACTCTCTTTAACAAGATAAACATGAAAACTAAAAAGAGTTCCAGCAACAAACTAAACAAAATCCAAGGCTCTTGCTAAAGACAAACTAAGACTAAACTAACCATGGCAGTAGCTATGAAAAGATAAAGAACACACAACAGCAAAAAGATAAGCAGGAAAAATCCTATGATGTGTTCTAGATTTTGAAAGTGGAGCGTGTTTCTCTCCCACACAAAGTAAGACGGGATCTAACTTGTTATGAACAGCAAGCAAAGCTAAAGAAAACTAAAAACAAAACCTAAGAGCGAGACGCTCCAAGCATAGCACATAACGCATGAACTGATAAAAATATAGTGAGACGAAGGACGAACTGATGATTGTTGATGGAGAAGGGGATGCACGGGGGCATACCCAAGCTTAGACGCTTGAGTCTCCTTGAATATTTATTGGGGATGCATGGGGGCATCCCCAATCTTGAGCGCTTGACACTCCTGGATCTTCTTTCATCATCTTTCATCGCACACTTGAAAACTCCCTTCATACATAACTCATCATAAGCTGATTAGAGAGGTTAGTGCCCTTAATAAATAATTTTCCCCACTAGATATAAACATAAACTTGAATAGATACTGTTTCTCAAGAGTGCCAAAAAGTTTTTGCAAAGAAAAAGCAAGCTTAAGGTTTGCAAAAGTTAGGAGAGACAAAACGTGGCAGAATCTGTGAAAAAAAGAACAGCAGATAGTAAAGAATTTTTTAGGGACACTTCTGCAACTCAAATAAAAAAACTCAGAAGATACGGAAGTTTCGTAATTGTATAGAACATACTGTGTAAAAATTTCAGCTCAAAAAGATGAACTGGTATTTTTCTGGAATTTTTCTGGTCACGAGGACAGAATCTGTTTTCTGGACAGCATGTCACAACTTTTACTTCCCTTGCCGTAAGAGGCTATAACTTGGCACGGAGTTGAAAAATAAAGATACAATGATGTTTGCTACAGTAGTAAAAATCATCAAGACACAACAAAATCAAAAATAAAAAACTAAATTCGTTGCGGGCTGCCTCCCGAAAGCGCTTTCTGTTATGCCTTTTAGCTAGGCATGATGCAAAAAGAAGAATCAAGTTTTATCAAGAGAAAGAGTATAACTAGCCCGAGTAACGAACTCAAAAGGTAACTTGATTTTATTTCTAGGGAAGTGTTCCATCCCCTTTTTGAATGGGAGTTGTAATTTTATATTCCCCTCTTTCATGTCAATAACTGCACCAACGGTGCGAAGAAAAGGACGTCCCAAAATAATTGGACACAAAGGTTCACACTCTATATCCATAACAATAAAATCAACGGGAACATAGTTGTCATTGACAATGATAAGAACATTGTCGATCTTCCCCAAAGGTTTCTTTATGGAAGAATCAACAAGACGAACACCAAAAGAACAAGGCTCAAAGGGTTTCAATTCAAACATATCAAATATTCTTTTGGGCATAACGGACGTACTAGCTCCAACATCACATAAAGCATAGCAAGAGAAGTTATTTAATTTAATTTTGATCATAGGATCCCAACCATCATCTAGCTTCCTAGGTATGGAGGCTTCTACTCTAAGCTTCTCCTCCCTAGCTTTGATGAGAGCATTTGTGATATGCTCCGTGAAGGCAAGATTAAGTGTGCTAGTGTGGGGGTCTCTAGACATTTTGTGTAGCAAGCTAATAACTTCTGAGAGGGTGCAACTATCAAAATCAATATTACTACTATCAAAGGTGGTAGTAGTGTCATCTAGTCTCACTTTTTTGAAACCCTCTATGTTCATAGGAGTTTCTTCATCTACGGCTGAGGTATTAGCATCACCATTAATAGGTCCAACGGGACTAGGAGTGCATTGGGTGCTAATAGTTTGAGTGTCCTCAACAATTTGGATAGTGGCAATTGTGTGGTGTGTAGGAAGGCTCTTAATTCTATCCTCTTCCTCTTTTTCTCTATCCCATCTTTCTTTAAGTTTATCCATCGTCCTAATATTTTCATTAATTTGCAATTGGATAGCATTAATAGGAGTGGCCTTATTCTCGTCAAGGGGAGAGGTTATAATTTTAAGCATCTCAATATCAAGGGCTAAGCTTTCTACCTTCAAAGAGAGATTATCTATTTTAGCTAATTTCTCCTCTACATTTTTGTTGAAGGCTTTTTGGGTAGTGATAAAGTCTCTAAGCATGCTTTCTAATTCAGAAGAGGGGTTCTTGTTTCTAGGGTAGGTGTTGTTGTTCCCATAGTTGGATGGAAACAGTCTAGGATTGCTAGAAAAATTTCCCCTATAGGCATTGTTGTTGAATTTGTTTCTAGCAATAAAGTTCACATCTACTTGTTCTTGAGCAACCAAAGAATTTAAAGGGACATCATGAGGATCAATAGAGGGTTTCTTGGTAAGTAGAGACATAATTAAGTCAACTTTTTCATTGAGGGAGGTAATTTCCTCGACAGAATTTACCTTCCTACCTATTGGAGCGCGTTCGGTGTGCCATTGGGAATAATTGGTCATCATTTCATCAAGAAGCTTCGTGGAAGCACCAAGTGTAGTTGACATAAAGGTTCCTCCCGCGGCCGAATCTAACAGGTTCCGCGAGGTAAAGTTCAAGCCTGCATAAAAAGTCTGGATAACCATCTAGGTAGTCAAACCATGTGTAGGGAATTTCTTAACAAGAGATTTCATCCGTTCCCAAGCTTGGGCAACGTGTTCATTATCCAATTGCTTAAAATTCATAATATTACTCCTCAATTGGATAATCTTAGAAGGAGGGTAGTACTTCCCTATAAAAGCATCTTTGCACTTATCCCAAGAATTTAGGCTATTCCTAGGCAAAGATTGAAACCAGATTTTAGCATCTGCCCTTAAAGAGAAAGGAAAGAGCTTGAGCTTAACAACATCACCTTCTACTTCCTTATACTTTTGCATATCACATAATTCAACAAAATTATTCAAGTGTAAAGCAGCATCATCTCCAGCACCAGAGAATTGATCTCTCATAACAAGGTTTAGCAAAGCAGGTTTAATTTCATAAGAGGTAGCTGAAGTGGCAGGTGTGGCAATGGGAGTGCAGATAAAGTCTTGGTTGTTGTGACTAGTGAAGTCACACAACTTGGTGTTTTCGGTGGAACCCATAGTAACAGCAAGTGTGGCAGATTTTTTTTGTAATTTTTGATAAAAGACACAAAGATAAAAACTGAAAGGTAAACTAACAAGACTAAAAAACAAAGGTAAAGGGTAGTGTGCAACTCCCCTATCTTAGCACTCGGAGTCCCCGGCAACGGCGCCAGAAATTTTTCTTGATGTGCGAGATGATGATAGTGATTTCTCGCCCTTCGTTGGTAAACCCCAAGTGGAAGGCGTGATGTAGCACAACAACAAATTTCCCTCGGTGAAGATACCAAGGTTTGTCTCCAGTAGGACTCCGGAGATGATAAGTAGGTTTCAGCGGCGCAACTGACGCGGACCTGCACACAGACAGGATAATTTTGTTCCCAACGAAGTTCAGAGAGGTTGTCGATCTCTCCGGTCTTGTTGTTCACAAAGGATCAAACACAAGGGATAATGATAGTAATTTAAAGTAAAAGAAGAAAAGTAAATGAGCGTGTAAACAGTGATGAGGATATGGACCGGGATACGTGATGTTCACTAGTGATGTCTCTCTCCCAAAAGACGATAAAATTGCTATGCGAGGTAAACAAATTACAGAAAAGAAATTGATAGGATTATGAACGCACCGCAATGCTAACTATGCTACAAAAGAAAGGACGAGGCTCAAAAGCATGGGCAGTACACCAAAATAAGTAGACCGAAATCCAACTGCATCTACTACTAATCATCCACCTTGAGATATCTATCCAGAACATCTCGCTGGTATTAAGTTGCGAGCCCCACCGAAAGTGTAAACCCAAAGCAACAGACAACTGCATTAAAAAGAACTTTGCGTAAAGTAAACAATCCTTGTAACAGCAGTTACAAGCACCATTGTTTTCCCCCTTGTGGCAACAGCACATCCCCTAGACTCATGTTTCTGTCACTCAAGCGTGCCATCGGGGGGGCATGAACCCACAATCGAGCAAAACGTTCCCTCTTGGAGTCACTACCTACTACTTGGCCAAAGCAATAAACATCAACGGAGAACATGCAAGAATTACTTAGGAACAAAAATATAAGAGATAAGAACCAAATATATTACTCAATCACAATCTGAACATAATCTCATAATCCATCAGATCCTATCAAACTCAACATAGCAATAGCAGAAAATATTACAAAAGTTCCTCGATCATGTAGGGCAGCTCACGAGGTCTAAACCATGAAGAACAAAGAGGGGAGGAGAACATCACATAGCTACTGATCACGGACCCATGGTCCAAGGAAAACTACTCACGAGACATCCCGGGAGCATCCATGGTGGAGAGGAGACTCCCGGAGGTCAATCCTCCCTCCGGCAGGGTGCCGGGAAGAGGTCTTTTGGTGCCCCTGATCTCGGAAGCGCGGCGGCGGCGGAACAGAGGCAAGTTTGCGAAATAGGGTTCTGGCCTCGGAGTTTCCCCGTGACGGAGAATAAATAGGAGAAGGGGGGCAGCCAGAGGTGGACCAGGGCCCCCAGGCGCCCCCCTGGCGCGGCCAGGGGTGGGGCCGCGCCGGGTGGCCGCCTGGGCCCCCTGGCTCCCCTCTGGCCCCTCCCGGGCTCTTCTCGAAGCTTCCTGTACGCTGATTTTTCCTGTATTTTTCCCGGAATTTTTCTGGCACTTTTTATATGGGGGAAAACTGAAATAGAAAAACAGCAGAAAAAGGAACTGGCACTGGGGTGCACTGAGTTAATAGGTTAGTCCAAATATGATCAAAAGTGTATGAAAGTGTATCTAGATCATAGCAATATCACACAAAACATGCATGGAGCAAGCAGAAATTATAGATACGTTTTGGACGTATCAACATCCCCAAGCTTAATTCTTGCTCGTCCTCGAGTACGTAAATGATAACAACATAATTTCTGTGGTGACATGCTAGCAACCATAAAAGAACTTTGAAAAGTAAAGCAATCAAGGTTAGAAATTCAATTCAAGTCATAACATGCAAGAGTCTATATTAGCATTGAAACAAGTAACAAAAGAACATTAGGTGCAAGAGCTCTCGCTGTCCGTGACTCGAATATCTCCAAATGGTGTTTGCGTGCAAGAAGGGGGATAGGTAATACGAGAAAAAAGTATTTTTGTGTTGAGAACTCAATCTAATAAAGTTTCACACTTGGTCCTCTTTGGAATCTTATCTTGACTCGTCCCCAGACCACTAGCCAGGTACAATTCAATTTGATCCACTCCTTTTTGATATTTTGAGCACTCATGCAATGGATGAGCGTAAGCACGAGAGTTCACACTTAGGATGGAAAAGAGAGAAATATGGTGGAGGAGGACAAAAAGGAGGAGAAAGGCTCACATCAATGAGGACAATCATAGGCAAGAGATGCCAAATGATAGATATGATGTGAGGAGTAGGGATTGCCATGCAACGGATGCACATACGAGCTAAGAAGCTCTCCAATGGAACTAGTGGGGGTGCATCTAACTTGCTCGCTCATGAAGACCTAGAGCTCGTTTGAGGAGGCTCATCCTTGGAATATTCAAGCCAAGTTCTATAGTGTGAAGGTACCCACATAGCTATATGAATAATGATCATCTCTATGGAGTACAAGGATATAAAGGGAGTACTAGTGTGGATCTCTCAAAAGGATAGTAGTGTTGCCCCTTTCTCTCTTTTTATTTCTTTTTCTCTTTTTCTATTTTTTTGTATCTTTTTGTGGCCTCAATGGATCTTTCTATTAAACTCTCATTTGTCCTCTTTGGGATCTTTTATTGTGTCTACTTTGGGATATTTTCCTCATTCAAGGGCAACACTCTATTTTACAAGAAGGTAAAGGAGATCTATCACACTTTACAAGGTACTCAAAACATAAAGAAGATGTAACTATCATGATGTATGCAATGTATGTCACTGCCAGTGTAGCAGGAACATGTATGACATGAAGATCAAGTCATGAAGAGGTGGATGTTGTATGGAAATATAACTCGGAAAGGCTATGGAAATGCCTTGATAGGTAGGTATGGTGGCTGTTTTGAGGAAAGATATAAGGAGGCTTATGATGACAGAGCGTATCATGCCAAGGGTTTGGATGTACCGGCGAAGGTGGACACCAACTCTCGGAGCGAGAAGAAGGCAATGCACGGCACAGGAGAGGCTAGCAAAACATGGGAAGGTGGAAGTGTCAACTATCAATACATACATTAGTCCGAAGAACTCATGCACTTATTATCGGTAACTCTCAATCTAATAAGGAGGTTCACAAAGAGACAAGTACCCCGAGGAGGAGTGTATGGGGGTTTGGTTATCCTTGCGCAACCTCGACTCATGGTACGTGAGTTTTCTCTGATATTCTACCCCTCAGAAGAGCAGTGATCCATCTAGTAGCTAGAGTCCTCAACTAGTTTTGTAGGTTTTGAAAATAAACACGGTGTCGCAAAGGTCGAGTTTCAGGGTGGCAAGGGCCGGTCTCCGTCCGGTACGAGATAAGAGGGGGAAAAATAATCGCCGATCGATAAATCAGGGATGCAAACACCGCAAACAAAACAGACAATCAAACAATTCACACCGAAAAAAAAATTAATTTTTTGAAATCTGGGTTGTTACACAAGATTAACAGGGAGCTTGGGCCTCTGCGGGGGCCCCTTGACGTCTGGGTGGCCACCGCGGCCAAGCTCCGGGCTTACCTTCGAGGCTGCGGGGCTAACCGAGGGAGGGAAGCCAAGGCCGAGCGGTTGAGGCTTACTGAGGAGATAGCGGGGATTGACACGCAGACCGACGCCCGCCAGCTTTCGGAGACCGAGTGGGCTCACAGGTACGACCTGGAAAACCGTATCCTGGGAATCCTCAAGGCGGAAGAGGAGTACTGGTGTAGGCGGGCCGGAGTGTCATGGGTGACGAAGGGCGATGCCAATACGACCTATTTCCATGCTTATGCTAACGACGGAAAACGTAAGTGCTCAATTCCTCGTCTTCAATCGGAGCAGGGGCTCCTTTTGCGGCAGGACAATATAGTCAAGCACGTGTACCACTTCTACATCGGGCTGATGGGCACGGAGGAGTCGAAGTGGCTGGGGCTGCGTCAAAACCTCTCGAGGACTGATTCGAGGGTTTCGGAGGCCGAGAACCTTGATCTATTGCTGGCCATCACCCACTAGGAGGTGGATCAGGCCCTCAAGTCCTTGAAGGTAGACACGGCCCCGGGACCTGACGGCTGGCCGGTGGCCTTCTTTAGGCGCTTTTAGCCTTGGCTACGTGAGACGCTTGCTCAAGCGATCGACGGGTTCTCGAGGGGTATGGTAGATATTTCACGTCTCAACTACGTTATTATCTCGCTCATTCCCAAGGAAAAATGGACTGATTGCATTAGGCAATTCCGTCCTATCGCACTTATTAACGTCCCTTTTAAGTTGTGTGCCAAAGTTATACGCGTCTCGTCTATCTCCGATCGCTCAGCATGTTATTAATCTGTGTCAATATGCCTTCATCAAATGCCGGAACATACTAGAAGGTCCGGTTGCATTGTGTGAGATCATGCATGAGCTTAAAGCAAAGCGGTTGCCGACTATGCTGCTCAAGCTTGACTTCGAGAAGGCCTACGACCGGGTGAACTGGGAGTTCCTCCGGGAGGTCCTTATCACCAAAGGTTTCGACCCAGGGTGGGTTCTGTCAGAACCCTTTGTTAGGTAATGTTCTAGGGTTAGTAAGTCTCTTGCATCATGTTAAAATTTCAAAAGAAATCTTTGAAATCAAAATCAAAAGCAAAATGGGAGAAGGAAACCCCCCCAGATGAATTAATTCAAAAGGCCAGATAAAAATCTTCTCCAAAAATTCATGTTAGATTTTTGAAAAGTCTTATAAATGAGTGTGATCACATATCAAGTGATGTGGGACCCACCCCATGCTCATGGATTTTTCAAATATTCAAACAGTGCCTTGGATTTAATCAAAAACCCCTATTTGAGTTAAGATTCAAATTATTTGAATTTTAAAAATGTTGAAACTTTATAAGTGGCTAGTCTATTTTATTATGAGGCCATATAAAAATTTTCAGCATTTAAAAAAATTTCCTAGCTATTTATTTTAGCACAGCAAAACAAATGTCAGAAAAGAAAAACAGAAAAAGAAACAGAAAAGCTTACCTGGCGCCCAGGCGAGAGCATCCCATCCAGCCCACCCGGCCCAGAGGGGCAGCAGGGTGTTCTTCCCCCTCCCCGCGCCTCCACCGAGACAGCTGAGCACGTCGTCGTCCCTCTAGTCGCCACCTGCCCCTCCGGAGACGTCTAGCCGCGCCACGCAGCTCCTGGTCGAGCCACGCACCCATTCCTCCCCTCTGGAGACGCCCACACCCTCTCTCTCGCCAAGCTCGACGAAGACCCGAGCGCCGCCGTCGCCATGCCGTGAAGGACTCGTGGCCACCGTCGTCCCCGAGCCACGCCAAGGTGTCCATCGCCTCCGCCGTCCTCGACTACGTCACCGTGCAGAAGGAATCATCGCGAGGAGCTTTGTAGCCGCCGCCCCCTTCATCTTCCCCAACTCCGGCCGTCGACCGTCGCCGTTCGAATACTCCACCGTTCCATCCTCCCAAGACACGCTGTCACCACCATTGGATTCAGGGTGAGTCACTCGTTCGACCCCACCCAGCCATGGCCCTTTATTCTTCCTCGTTCGGGATCCGCCATGGGAGCCGAGCTCGACCTCCGCCATGGATGAGCCCAAGCTCGTTCTCGTGAGCTCCAGCTTGCACCAGCGCGCGCACCGTGATCCCCGTGCTCCACTGCTTTGAACCAGCCTAACCCCGCTCCTTTTCGCGACTTGTAACGAAAACCAACTCGCAGCCGTAGCTCCATCGCCGCAAATCTCGACGCCGGCGAGGCTCCGGCCCCTCCCGAGCCTCCCCGTTGGTGCTGGGTGAAGCGGGCGTGCACGGGCCGCCTTTTGGTGGTCGCAGCGCGCCAGATGGTGGCCGGATGCGCAATCCCGAGCAGCGCCGCCGCGTTTCTGGTCACCGGCGGCTAGCCGCCGGCAGGTCCGACGTGGCCGGGTTAAGTTAACCCCCTAATCCCCCCCAGTGAGGCTGACAGGTGGGGCCCTGGACCCCTAATCCCTCTGTTAGTTTAAATCAAAACGGGGATTAACCCCAGACCCACTGACAGGGTTGGCCCACTCGTCAGCCCCCTGCTGACGCCATGCTGGCGCAGTGCTGACGCAGTAAATGAATTTCCAGAATAAATTGAATTAAAGAAATTCCAGAAAATCCAGAAAATAGCCCAAACTTTGGAAATTCATAGAAAATTCATATCAACTCCAAATTGGACAAATAATATATGAAAAATGATCAGGGGAAAATAAGCTATCCAAATATCCAACTTTCAACTTTGTTTGAGTTGAATTTAAAGTGGTATCAGTAGCATTTGCTATTTGATTTAAATGGAATTAAATCAAATTCAATTCAAAAGTTTTTGCAACTTGAACCATGGCAACATGCTACATTTCACTTACACATCAGAGGCCTATCATACACATTTCCAAATGATTCAAATTGATCAAACAATGTCACATGTAACTTGGCTAAGTTTGAATTCAAATTGGAGTTTGAATTTGCAATTCAATTTGTAATATACTCCATTTAAATGGAATTGCTTCACACATCAAAGCATATACATCAAGTTTCAACCTTCCATCATGTGATTGTGCATTGTATTTACTTTGCTACCTTGTTTGTTGTTTGTCGAGTAGAGGTGGAACCGGAGCAGGAGGCTGCCCCCGTCGTTGAAGACCCCGAACCCGAACCTCGTCAGCAAGGCAAGCAAACCCCCATTGATCATGTCGAAAAAATCCCACTTCCCTCTCATGTCTCGCTTATGCATTGTATAGGATGATTACCATGCTACGTTTCTACCGCATAGAGGGACCCATTCCTTTGCATGACCTATCATTTGTCACAGTAGTAGGCAAAACCACAATCCTAGCAAATGTAGGAGTTGATTGATATCATGTGGCCCCTGCAATTGTTACTGCTTATTGCATGCTTAGAGTGATACCATGATGATACTGTTATGTGAGTCGGGATGGTAGTGATCATGATGATGATGGTAGAAAAGTGTTGGTGAATCTACCCTAATACAAGGTGAACGATGAGAGGCTGTGTAGGAGTACACGGTGGGTTGTCTCGTTGAACACCGCCCTAAGTCCGAGTTCTTGTGTGGTGATCCAAGATGAAGAGTACAACCACACATTGGGCTCACTGACCCCTCTCAGCTTACTAACTCCTCCCTTTCGATGTCCAGATGCCGCAATAGTTTGGAGTTCTGGTAGGTCTGTGGCCTGGATGCTAAGTGAGAGAACGGCTCATCCGAGACCGGCTTATGCACCACGCACACATCACTTGGGTCCACTTCGGTAAACCGGCCGGGTTCACGATAGTGGTAGCCAACCCAGGTAGGCGGCTTTCTCGGACTAGATCGGTTATGAGGTAACAGTTGTGGTGAGCATCCTTGCTGGAACCCCTTGAATGGTGTCGAGATCAAAGGCGGTAAATGATGATCATGTGTGTGTAGCGGTACACCCCTGCAGGGTTAACAAAACTATTCGAATAGCCGCGTCCGCGGTTATGGACTGCTTGGAAATCTTAGCTTGATTATTAGACAACTTGAACTGGATACTTCTAAAACACACCAAGATAAGTGTGAGTGCTATGGCATGCTTTCTCGTGGGGAATTCGAGGAAGGCACCATAGTGGTGTAATTTGTTGGAGAAAGTAGTGGACTCGTGTACGCTTCTTACCTCAAAGTGAAACTCCACCTCCCTTTACCTTGATACATATGCATGAGTAGTATAGCTCCTATGTAAGTCTTGCTGAGTACGACTTTGTACTCACGTTTGCTTAATCTATGTTTTAGATGAAACCACTGACCCCGAAGGTGGCTTATTCATCGAGATGGACGACTGAAGATCAAGCTAGTCTAGTCCCAGTCAGACGACTGGTTCCCTCGTGGAGGGCATGTGTTTCAATAAGGCTTCTTAAGCCATTTGTTAAACTTGTCTGTACTCAGACATACTTTGCTTCCGCTTGTTGTTGTAATGTTGGATCACATGTTTGTGATCTCTGTGTGCACTCTATAAGAGTTATCAATAAAATTGTATACTTTGTAGAGAATTGCAATGATACCTACTGTTCATACAAGGCATGTGTGCTGCGTGTATGTTTATAACATGCATGTCTTTGTATGGGTTTTCGAGACCTTAGTTGTGATCTGGCTGGCGGTCTTTCATACACCAAGTGGCCCTTAGATGTGCGCAGCTTGGGGCATTGCGATGCGATTGTTCGAGACTCCGTCTCGCGCACACTTTGTGGTATGATCGAGCCCGCCCTAGACCCCGACTAAGTGATCGGGCTGGAGTAAGTCTATGTAAGAGTTATGAGATAGTCGATAGTATGGTTGAGGCGACTTGTCTTTGAATATGGGAGTTCACCACCCATATCATTAGACTTGTGTGCGGACGATGAGGACCCATCTCAGTTGATCATCCGGCCTGGATGGGATACCCCTCACGTACGATGCTTTCCGAGAACGTTCTGTGCTTGGCCTTGTCTGCTTAGACAAGTGGGTACGGTTCTCGGCTCTCCATATGACTATGTCTTAACTGGACTTGCATACGCTAACCCTGGGTCCCGACAGACTTGGTATCAGAGCAGGACTGACTGTAGGACTAGTAGCCTTGGCCGAAGTCGAGTCTAGCTTGCTATAATTATATAGTTACTCTGGGTATATAAGGGAAAAACGTAAGGCTTCTTTTTTCTCCTTACCCCCTTCGTTCTGAGTTCTGAGTCATCCTCATCTTATTCTACGGGAAGATAGGACTAGGCTCTCCTCTGTCTGATTAGAACATCTTGTTGTTTGCTTCCTTGTAGCCGTAGGAAAGTTGTGATCGGTTTGTTAGAGTGGTTATGCTTCCTGATTTCTTACATCGTATGTAAGTGCTGTTTCCATGTTGTAAGAAATTGTCTTTTTCTTGCAATTACAGCCGTTATGCTGTCCGAGTCATTCCAGGTTTATCTCATAATCTAATGCATTTGCAAACTCCTTCTTTCTGTTTCAGATGGCAGATCTTCCCCCTCGGCAGATTGTTCGTTTGACCAGGTGCCTCGGTGTGCGTGGCCATCCCGCCACGTTGATCGAGATGATGTCCTATGTGGGATATCGATGGTATCCTGAGTACACCGTCGAGGAGCAGTTCCATGACTTCAACCAGACCCAGTTCCACTGCATTGTCCGGATCTACCCGCACCACGTTGGAGTCACTCAGCCTATCCACTTTGGACATGGCATTGGCATTACCGAGAACATGGCTGTGCAGGATGCTGCATACTCATGTATTACCCTGCTGAGAGAGGAGCACACTATGCTGAGAGAGACCTCATTCTGCTATATCCCTGCTGCACTTCCAGGAGAAGAAGGTTATTACACCGAACTCTACTCAGATCACTCTGCAGAAGATCCAGTAGTTCAGATGACTGCTAGGTTTGCTAGTGATCGAGATCGTGATGCACGCGCTCTCCGTTTTGAGCTTCACGCCACTCGTGTTCATCTGTATCGAGCACTGACACTCTTGGCACCCTTCGTGAGTGTTGGATCAGTTGAGTATGATGCTATCTACCCAGTGAGGACTCAGATGCCTTCTCGAGTTGCTTGGCCCGAGATTGGAGGCATTTTTCCACCCCGTGGTCCTTTGCTTCCACCCTACACTGGACCTAGGCCCCATCCTTGCCCAAATGGATATCAGGGTCCACAGGCCTCCGTGTTTTCCGATGGTCACCTTCAGCTACCGGGATACACGGGTAACTTTTACGAGGACTACTATGGATATGGAGATGAGTGAGACCGCTTGTGGTCTTACTTAGTGAGGATGTAGAAGTATCTTAGTATATTGTACGCAAGGTGTTCTAAGTTCCAGAGGCTTAGATAAATAATGTATAGAAGTCAGAGTGCCTCTGAAGGATGTATCATCTTCATCACGTTTGTATTAGCTTGGTGCTTGTACTAAAATGATGTATGGTTTGTATGACAGCTTGTGAATATATGGCTCGTATGCTTTATCACCATGTTGTCAAGATGATTACTTACTTTGCTCTGTAATCCTTCCAGTACTTCAATACCTTGTTTAGACTCTCCCAATCAACTCTGTTTGACTTTGGTTTTCACCTTCAGGATGTCTCAAGGAACCCGTGGCCAGCTTGGTCGTAACCAGGGTCGTGGGAATGACCAGGAGGAAGGCAACCTTCCACCCCCACCCACGATGGCTCAGGTTCTGATGGAGGTTGAGAGGAACCGCCGAGACTCTCACTATATGCTGGAAGTCATTGCCCGCAACACCACTCAGCAGCGCAACGAGTTGGTGTCCCTGAACGACTTCATCCGGCTTCATCCCCCGGTTTTGAATTACTCCACCGAGCCCCTTGACGCCGATGACTGGCTTCTCAGCATCGAGAGGAAGCTCCAAGCAGGCCGTGTTGCAAATGGCGACAAGGTCAGCTATGCTATCTATCACCTTGAAGGTACAGCTAGCTCTTGGTGGGAGAACTTCCTGAACATGCGTCCCGTTGGACCGCCTGCATCTTGGGATGAATTCTGCACTTCCTTCCGTGAGCACCACATTCCGAAGGGTCTTATGGACCGCAAGCGTGAGGAGTTCTGCAACCTCACTCAAGGCAGAAGGACTATTGACGAGTTTAGTCGTGAGTTCAACCGACTTGCTCGTTATGCTACTGAAGAAGTCTCCACCGACTCCTAGAAACAAGAGAGGTTCCGTCGTGGACTCAATTCTGGACTCCGTCGTGAGCTCAACCTACATGACTTTGCCACCTTCCAGGTCCTTGTCAACAAGGCCATCAAGGCAGAGGACATGAACACCCCCAACGACTTCCGCAAAAACCATAGAGACGATGGTTCATCCAGTTCCGGCTCTCAGAAGCGCAAGATCTGGATCCCAAATAGTATGTTCCGCCAGAACAACCCACCGAGGCCATCCTATGTGGCGCCTCGTCCACCAACTCAGTTCCACCCAGCTCCACCAAACAACCCAGCTCCACGCACTGTCCTTGGAGCCTGTTACAAGTGTGGTCAGGCAGGCCACTACTCTCGTGATTGTCCCCAGAACCAGATCCAGAATCGGAATGCTCCACCCCGTGCCGGAGGCAACAACAACGGTCGTGGCAAGCCCCCCCAGAAGGTCTACACCGCCAAACCCGCTCCTCCCGCCACTCGTGGACGTGTGAACCAGATTGCCGCCGAAGAGACTGGCGACACCACTGACGTCATTGTTGGTACGCTCCTAGTCAATTATGTTCCTACTTCCGTTCTTTTCGACCCAGGAGCATCTCATTCATTCATGTCGGAAAGTTATGCACTTCGTCATGAGTTATCTTTTGTTGAATTGTCCACCCCAATGATTATTCAAACTCCAGGGTCAAGATGGCAAACTAATAGAGTAAGCCATGGTAATCAGATTGCAATTGAGGGTTTAGTATTCCTTGCTTCACTCATAGCCCTGAAGTCTTCAGATATTGATGTCATCCTTGGCATGGATTGGCTATCAAGACAGAATGCCTACCTGGATTGCAAAGGCAAATCCGTGAAACTCACCCACCCTTCAGGCAAGACCGTCATCTATACCTCACCCAGAACAAGAACCCAAGTGCATTCCTTGAATGTACTTCCCCTTCCCGAACTTGAAGATATTCCGGTGGTTCGTGACTTCCCGGATGTCTTTCCTGAAGAGCTGCCGGGCATGCCACCCGACAGATGTGTAGAGTTTATAGTGGATCTTGTACCAGGAACCGCACCAATTTCTAGACGCCCATACAAAATGGCCCCACGTGAGTTAGCTGAGCTTAAAACCCAACTGGAAGCTTTGTTGGAAAAAGGCTTCATCCGCCCTAGCTCATCGCCATGGGGTTGCCTTGTTCTGTTTGTAACGAAGAAAGATGGAACAGAAAGGACGTGCGTAGACTATCGCCCGCTAAATTTAGCGACGATAAAGAACAAGTACCCATTGCCCAGGATCAATGATCTTTATGATCAACTTGCAGGATCCTCTGTCTTCTCCAAGATGGATTTGAGATTAGGTTATCATCAAATCAAAATCCAAAATGAGGACATTCCCAAAACGGCTTTTACTACTCGTTATGGTCTTTACGAGTACACCGTCATGTCCTTTGGTTTAACCAATGCCCCCGCCACTTTCTCACGCATGATGAATTCGATCTTCATGGAGTACTTAGATAAATTTGTTGTGGTTTATCTCGATGATATTCTCATCTACTCGAAGAACGAAGAAGATCATGCCGAACACATAAGGCTGGTATTGATGAAACTTAGAGAGCATCGCCTGTATGCTAAATTCTCCAAGTGTGAATTTTGGCTACCAGAAGTGACCTACTTAGGCCACGTGATTTCTGCAAAAGGCATTGCCGTGAATCCCGAGAGAGTTCAGGCCGTCCTTGACTGGACTCCACCTGAATCGGTTAAGCAAGTTAGGAGTTTTCTTGGCCTAGCCAGCTACTGCCGTCGCTTCGTCGAGAACTTTTCTAAAGTTGCAAAGCCTCTAACTGAACTCCTCAAGAAAGATAAGAAATTCCTATAGACTCCCAAGTGCGAGGAAAGCTTTCAAGAGCTAAAAAGAAGGTTGACTTCTGCACCCGTACTTGCACCTCCAGACACTAAAAAGGATTTCGAGATCTATTGTGACGCATCACGGCAAGGGTTAGGATGCATATTTCTGCAAGATCGACATGTGGTAGCTTATGCTTCACGCCAGTTGAGGCCACATGAAGAGAACTATCCTACCCATGACCATGAACTCGCTGCCGTAGTTCATGCCCTAAAAACTTGGCGACATTACCTCCTTGGTAACCGTTGCGAGATCTATTCCGACCACCAAAGCCTCAAATACATTTTCACCCAGCCAGATCTTAATCTCAGGCAAAGACGCTGGATTGAGTTGATAAAAGATTACGACATAGTAATTTCTTACACCCCAGGCAAAGCCAATGTCATGGCCGATGCACTAAGTCGTAAGTCGTATTGTAACAACCTCATGTTACAACAGTATCAACCACTTCTTCATGAGGAATTTCGCAAGCTCAATCTTGAGATTGTTCCTCATGGCTATCTTTCTACCTTGGTGGCGAAACCAACTCTTGAGGATCAAATCATAGTTGCCCAAAGGCGTGCACGAGGTGTCCGCCGTATCAAGGAGAACATTGTTAGCGGAGTTGCTAAATGTTTCTCCACAGATAGCAAGGGAACGGTATTCTTTGAAAATCGTTTGGTAGTACCTAAGAATAGGGAACTAAGGCAACTCATCCTCAAAGAAGCCCATGACACACCCCTCTCGATTCATCCCGGTAGCACAAAGATGTACCGAGATCTACGCCAGAGATTTTGGTGGACCAGGATGAAGAGAGACATTGCTCAATTTGTTTCCGAATGTGATGTTTGTCGTCGCATTAAGGCAGAACATCAAAGACCTGCTGGTACACTTCAACCTTTGTCTATTCCCGAGTGGAAATGGGACAAAGTCGGTATGGACTTCATCACCGGCTTTCCAAAAACCCAGAAGGGAAACAATGCCATCTTCGTTGTCATAGATAGGCTTTCCAAAGTTGCTCACTTCCTTCCGGTTCGCGAGTCTATAACTGCTAGCCAGTTAGCGGACTTGTACGTCTCTAGAATTGTATCCCTTCACGGTGTTCCTTTGGAGATCAATTCTGATCGTGGTAGCCTTTTCACCTCTAGATTTTGGGGAAGCTTTCAGAATGCTATGGGAACTCATCTCTCCTTTAGTACAGCTTTCCATCCTCAGTCTAGCGGTCAAGTCGAAAGGGTTAACCAAATTCTTGAAGACATGCTCAGAGCTTGTGTTATCTCATTCGGAAAGAATTGGGAGAAGTCTCTTCCATTCGCCGAATTTGCTTATAACAATAGTTTTCAATCTAGTCTGAACATGGCTCCTTTTGAACTCCTATATGGACGACGATGTCGAACACCACTAAACTGGTCAGAAACCGGTGAAAGACAATTCTTTGGACCGGACATGATCAAGGAAGCAGAAGAGCAAGTTCGCATTGTTCGTGATCAATTGAAAGCAGCCCAGTCTCGTCAGAAAAGCTACTATGATCGTCATCATAGGCAAGAAAGCTACAATCTGGATGAGAAGGCTTACCTCCGGGTTACTCCTCTGAAGGGAACCCAACGTTTTGGTATCAAAGGCAAATTGTCCCCACGTTACATCGGACCTTTCCGCATTCTTGCCAAACGTGGAGAAGTTGCCTACCAACTTGAACTAGCCCCACACCTTTTCCGAGTACATGATGTATTCCATGTGTCCCAACTCAGGCGTTGCTTCAAGGACCCCATCCGCGAAGTCGACCATGAAACGCTTGATCTCCAAGATGACCTTTCTTATCGAGAGTACCCCGTTCGTATTCTTGATTCCGCAGAGCGTGTCACTCGTCGTCAGAAGATTAGGTTTCTGAAAGTGCAATGGTCACACCACTCTGAGAGAGAAGCTACGTGGGAAAGAGAAGACCGTCTTAGTGCCGATTATCCCTCCTTACTCCCGCAGACTTCTGAATCTCGGGACGAGATTCTGTTGAGTGGGGGCGAGTTGTCAGAACCCTCTGTTAGTTAATGTGCTAGGGTTAGTAAGTCTCTTGCATCATGTTAAAATTTCAAAAGAAATCTTTGAAATCAAAATCAAAAGCAAAATGGGAGAAGGAAACCCCCCCAGATGAATTAATTCAAAAGGCCAGATAAAAATCTTCTCCAAAAATTCATGTTAGATTTTTGAAAAGTCTTATAAATGAGTGTGATCACATATCAAGTGATGTGGGACCCACCCCATGCTCATGGATTTTTCAAATATTCAAACAGTGCCTTGGATTTAATCAAAAACCCCTATTTGAGTTAAGATTCAAATTATTTGAATTTTAAAAATGTTGAAACTTTATAAGTGGCTAGTCTATTTTATTATGAGGCCATATAAATTTTTTCAGCATTTAAAAAACTGCCTAGCTATTTATTTTAGCACAGCAAAACAAATGTCAGAAAAGAAAAACAGAAAAAGAAACAGAAAAGCTTACCTGGCGCCCAGGCGAGAGCAGCCCATCCAGCCCACCCGGCCCAGAGGGGCAGCAGGGTCTTCTTCCCCCTCCCTGCTCCTCCAAGCTGCTCGGTGGAATGCCCACCGAGACAGCCGAGCACGGCGTCGTCCCTCTAGTCGCCACCTGCCCCTCCGGAGACGTCTAGCCACGCCACGCAGCTCCTGGTCGAGCCACGCACCCATTCCCCCCCTCTGGAGACGCCCACACCCTCTCTCTCGCCAAGCTCGACGAAGACCCGAGCGCCGCCGTCGCCATGTCGTGAAGGACTCGTGGCCACCGTCGTCCCCGAGCCACGCCAAGGTGTCCATCGCCTCCGCCGTCCTCGACTACGTCACCGTGCAGAAGGAATCATCGCGAGGAGCTTTGTAGCCGCCGCCCCCTTCATCTTCCCCAACTCCGACCGTCGACCGTCGCCGTTCGAATACTCCACCGTTCCATCCTCCCAAGCCACGCTGTCACCACCATTGGATTCAGGGTGAGTCACTCGTTCGACCCCACCCAGCCATGGCCCTTTATTCTTCCTCCTTCGGAATCCGCCATGGGAGCCGAGCTCGGCCTCCGCCATGGATGAGCCCAAGCTCGTTCTCGTGAGCTCCAGCTTGCACCAGCGCGCGCACCGTGATCCCCGTGCTCCACTGCTTTGAACCAGCCTAACCCCGCTCCTTTTCGCGACTTGTAACGAAAACCAAATCGCAGCCGTAGCTCCATCGCCGCAAATCTCGACGCCGGCGAGGCTCCGGCCCCTCCCGAGCCTCTTCGTTGGTGCTGGGTGAAGCGGGCGTGCACGGGCCGCCTTTTGGTGGTCGCAGCGCGCCAGATGGTGGCCGGATGCGCAATCCCGAGCAGTGCCGCCGCGTTTCTGGTCACCGGCGGCTAGCCGCCGGCAGGTCCGACGTGGCCGGGTTAAGTTAACCCCCTAATCCCCCCAGTGAGGCTGATAGGTGGGGCCCTGGACCCCTAATCCCTCTGTCAGTTTAAATCAAAACGGGGATTAACCCCAGACCCACTAACAGGGTTGGCCCACTCGTCAGCCTCCTACTGACGCCATGCTGGCGCAGTGCTGACGCAGTAAATGAATTTCCAGAATAAATTGAATTAAAGAAATTCCAGAAAATCCAGAAAATAGCCCAAACTTTGGAAATTCATAGAAAATTCATATCAACTCCAAATTGGACAAATAATATATGAAAAATGATCAGGGGAAAATAAGCTATCCAAATATCCAACTTTCAACTTTGTTTGAGTTGAATTTAAAGTGGGATCAGTAGCATTTTCTATTTGATTTAAATGGAATTAAATCAAATTCAATTCAAAAGTTTTTGCAACTTGAACCATGGCAACATGCTACATTTCACTTACACATCAGAGGCCTATCATACACATTTACAAATGATTCAAATTGATCAAACAATGTCACATGTAACTTGGCTAAGTTTGAATTCAAATTGGAGTTTGAATTTGCAATTCAATTTGTAATATACTCCATTTAAATGGAATTGCTTCACACATCAAAGCATATACATCAAGTTTCAACCTTCCATCATGTGATTGTGCATTGTATTTACTTTGCTAACTTGTTTGTTGTTTGTCGAGTAGAGGTGGAACCGGAGCAGGAGGCTTCCCCCTTCGTTGAAGACCCCGAACCCGAACCTCGTCAGCAAGGCAAGCAAACCCCCATTGATCATGTCGAAAAAATCCCACTTCCCTCTCATGTCTCGCTTATGCATTGTATAGGATGATTACCATGCTACGTTTCTACCGCATAGATGGACCCATTCCTTTGCATGACCTATCATTTGTCACAGTAGTAGGCAAAACCACAATCCTAGCAAATGTAGGAGTTGATTGATATCATGTGGCTCCTGCAATTGTTACTACTTATTGCATGCTTAGAGTGATACCATGATGATACTATTATGTGAGTCGGGATGGTAGTGATCATGATGATGATGGTAGAAAAGTGTTGGTGAATCTACCCTAATACAAGGTGAACGATGAGAGGTTGTGTAGGAGTACACGGTGGGTTGTCTCGTTGAACACCGCCCTAAGTCGGAGTTCTTGTGTGGTGATCCAAGATGAAGAGTACAACCACACATTGGGCTCACTGACCCCTCTCAGCTTACTAACTCATCCCTTTCGATGTCTAGATGCCGCAATAGTTCGGAGTTCTGGTAGGTCGGTGGCCTGGATGCTAAGTGAGAGAACGGCTCATCCGAGACCGGCTTATGCACCACGCACACATCACTTGGGTCCACTTCGGTAAACCGGCCGGGTTCACGATAGTGGTAGCCAACCCAGGTAGGCGGCTTTCTCGGACTAGATCGGTTATGAGGTAACAGTTGTGGTGAGCATCCTTGCTGGCACCCCTTGAATGGTGTCGAGATCAAAGGCGGTAAATGATGATCATGTGTGTGTAGCGGTACACCCCTGCAGGGTTAACAAAACTATTCTAATAGCCGCGTCCGCGGTTATGGACTGCTTGGAAATCTTAGCTTGATTATTAGACAACTTGAACTGGATACTTCTAAAACACACCAAGATAAGTGTGAGTGCTATGGCATGCTTTCTCGTGGGGAATTCGAGGAAGGCACCATAGTGGTGTAATTTGTTGGATAAAGTAGTGGACTCGTGTACGCTTCTTACCTCAAAGTCTGGTACTCGTAGTTCAGGACTAGCCAAGTCAAAGCTGGCACTTCTGCAAGTGAAACTCCAGCTCCCTTTGCCTTGATACATATGCATGAGTAGTATATCTCCTATGTAAGTCTTGCTGAGTACGACTTTGTACTCACGTTTGCTTAATCTATGTTTTAGATGAAACCACTGACCCCGAAGGTGGCTTCTTCATCGAGCTAGACGACTGAAGATCAAGCTAGGCTAGTCCCAGTCAGACGACTGGTTCCCTCGTGGAGGGCATGTGTTTAAATAAGGCTTCTTAAGCCATTTGTTAAACTTGTCTGTACTCAGACATACTTTGCTTCCGCTTGTTGTTGTAATGTTGGATCACATGTTTGTGATCTCTGTGTGCACTCTATAAGAGTTATCAATAAAACTGTATACTTTGTAGAGAATTGCAATGATACCTACTATTCATACAAGGCATGTGTGCTACGTGTATGTTTATAACATGCATATCTTTGTATGGGTTTTCGAGTCCTTAGTTGTGATCTGGCTGGCGGTCTTTCATACACCAAGTGGCCCTTAGATGTGCGCAGCTTGGGGCATCGCGATGCGATTGTTCGAGACTCCGTCTCGCGCACACTTTGTGGTATGATCGAGCCCGCCCTAGACCCTGACTAAGTGATCGGGCTGGAGTACGTCTATGTAACAGTTATGAGATAGTCGATAGTATGGTTGAGGCGACTTGTCTTTGAATATGGGAGTTCACCACCCATATCATTAGACTTGTGTGCGGACGATGAGGACCCATCTCAGTTGATCATCCGGCCTGGATGGGATACCCCTCACGTACGATGCTTTCCGAGAACGTTCTGTGCTTGGCCTTGTCTGCTTAGAAAAGTGGGTACGGTTCTCGGCTCTCCATATGACTATGTCTTAACTGGACTTGCATACGCTAACCCCGGGTCCCGACAGGTTCATGGAATCATGTAGCTTGTCTCGGGGGGCAAGACTGCGGTCGTGGTGAACGAAGAGATTGGGCCGTACTTCTGCAACAAACAAGGCCTCCGACAAGGAGACCCAATCTCGCCGCTGCTATTCAACTTCGTCGCGGACGCGCTCTCGGCCATGCTGGATAGGGCCAGGGAGGCCGGCCACATCTGTGGCATCGTGTCACATCTGATCGCAGGGGGGGTCTCGCAACTCCAATACGCGGACGACATGATGCTCCACTTCGAGCCTGATGACCATAGTATTGCCACGATCAATCTTATCCTCATATGCGTCGAGCTCATATCGGGCATGAAGATAAACTTCCACAAGTGCGAGGTCATCACCATGAGGGTGGATGAGGCTGACAGCACCAGGATCGCTAACTTACTTAATTGTAACGGGGGCAGGTTTCCAATTAGATTACTTGGCCTCCCCATCTCGGACAAAAACATTACGATCGCCGGATGGGAGCCGCTATACGCCAAAGTGGCAAACCGTGTTAGCACGTGGAGGGGAAAATTTCTCTCCTTCGGAGCTAGGCTGATCCTGGTAAATGCGTGTCTCTCGGCACTCCCATCATATACCATGGGAATGTATTTGCTCCCCGATAGGGTGCACGCCAAGCTTGACACGCCGCGGTCCCGGTTCATGTGGGAAGGAGATGGAACCAAACGCAAGTACCACATGATCAAATGGGCATCGGTCTGTAGGCCCAAAAAGCTGGGGGCTTAGGGATTAAGAACTCCAAACACCACAACGTGGCTATGCTAACTAAGTGGTTCTGGAAGCTTGCCCCTAACGCGAAAGGGATATGGGTAGAAATTTTGCGGGGCAAGTATTTCCCGAACGGGACCGTGTTTGAAGCTAAAACCTCCGGCCCGCCCTTCTGGAATGGGCTCCAGGCGGTGCGCCCAGCTTTTGGTCTTGGTGTGCGTTTTTCTGTTCAGAACGGGAAATCCACCAGGCTCTGGCTGGACACCTGGGAGGGTCCGGGCCCCCTTTGGGTTAAGCTCCAGCCTCTTTTTCGACTCGCGGTGCACCCCGACATCGCTGTGGAGGCGGCTAAGGCCTCGCCGGGTGCAGTGGCTTTTCGTCGACCGCTTGTGGGCGAAGAGGAGGGGCTCTGGCGTGATCTTCAGATCATCCTCCAGCAAACCCAACTTAGCCTCGAGGAGGATCAGGTCTCATGGGACCTCTTCGCTTCACGCAAATTCACCGTTAAGTCTATGTATGAGCGCCTTGCTACTTCCCCAAACCTAGACACAGCCAGGGGGCTGTGGAAGGTAGCGGTTCCCCTTAATATCAAGGTATTTCTCTGGCAATCATTCCGCGATCGGCTCCCTAGTAGCCTTAACGTGGCCAAGAGGAACGGGTCGACCAACGGCCGTTGTGCACTTTGTGATAACCCGGAGGACGCCAACCACATCTTCTTTCACTGTCCCCTTGCCCATTTTTCGTGGAGTGCGATGAGAGAGTCGTTCGGGGTCTCATGGGACCCGTCTAGCGGTAGGCAGTTGGTCGCTATGTTAATTCGTCTGAGAGGCTCTCAGAAACGTGTAGCGTGGCGTGCGTCTAGTGCGCTTCTTTGGGCTCTCTGGACTACGCGCAACAAGTTCACCATCGAGTCTATCTTCCCGGCGCATCCGTCTGACATTCTGTTCAAATGCCATCTTTTTCTGCAGCAATGTAAGCCTCTGGGCAAGTCCAGTGAAGCGGAGGCCCTGACTGACGCCATGGAGAAGATTTGCGCCATCCAGATTTCCACTCGAAGCTCCGTGGTGCGGCGATCTAGCTAGTCTTTTGGTTTGCGTTAGTTGGACTCTATTATCCGGGCTGCGCCCCATGAACGAGGTGGGATGCCTCCGATCCATCTTGGACTTACGTTGTCGGGCTGCGTCCTGTTATCGAGGTGGATTCCTCTGCTAGACTGTTACTTATTGTTCGAACCTTGTCTACTCTGTGTGGCCGTGGGCTTTATTAATTTAAAGTCGGACGCTTCTTGCGTCTTCGTTCTAAAAGTATAGTAGTAACTTGCAATAGTTTTGAGGTATTGATTTGAGTAATGTTTGGACTTTTGGTGCCAAGAGCTTGAGCCTATTAGTGATAGGTGTCGTATTTTGGGCAATCCGTGTTTATTTTCAAAAACTACAAAAATTAGTTGAGAACTCTAGCTACTAGATGGATCTCTAACCTCTGGAGGGGTTGGAACATATAGAGTACCCTCACGTATCATGGGTCGAGGATGCGCAAGGATAACCAAACCACCATACACTCCTCCTCGGGCTACTTGTCTCTTTGTGAACATCCTAATTAGATAGAGAGTTACCGATAATAAATGCATGAGTTCTTCGGACTAATGCGAGTATTCGATTGTTGGCACTGCCACTTTCCATATTTTGCTAGCCTCTTCGGTACCGTGCATTACCCTTTCTCATATTGAGAGTTGGTGCAAACTTCGCCGGTGCATCCAAACCTTTGGCATGATACGCTCTATCATCATAAACCTCCTTATATCCTTCCTCAAAATAGCCACCATACCTATATATCAAGGGATTTCCATAGCCTTTCCGAGATACATTGACATGCAACATCCATCATCTCATGACTTGATCTTCATGTCATACATGCTTTTTCTTGATAGTAGAGCCGCATGTTAGTTGGGCCTTGCCCTTATCATTGCTACATGACGCGCTAGTATCATTGCATATCCTTCTACATTTGCATTCATTTGCATTCATCATGATAGTTTTCAGTTTTCTTTATGTTGAGTACTTCTTGTAAAGTGTGAGATCTTCTATGCTTCTTATAAAATATAGAGTGTTGCCCTTAAGTGAGGAAAAGATCCCAAAGAGGACAAATTAAAAGATCCCAAAAGAGTACAAATTAAAAGATCCCAAAGAGGACAAATGATAGATAAATATAAAGACCCAATGAGTCAGTCTGTGCAAAACCAAACCTAAACCGAAAACCGAATGGAAAAAACCCGAATTGAAACTGAAATTAGGTCTTTTCAGTTTATGGTTTCAGTTTCAGTTTCTAAAATATGAAACCGTATTGAATTCGGTTTTTTCGGTTTTAAACCGAAATAAACCGGTTAACCGAACAAAACCGAAAGCAGCCTAAGTTTTTTTTTAGCATTGAAAGGCTGAAAGCTGCCCAGGCGCTCAGCCCACCCAGCCACAGCCAGCCAGCCCAGCCCAACTTCAAGTCACGCGACACACGCGAGTCGCAACTCGCATCCCTAGCCAGAACGACACCACTCGTGTGTGTGCCAGATGCGGAGGGAGAGCCAGCGGCGGCGGAGCTTGCAGCGTCTCGGCGGCCGGCTTCTCCGTCGCGGCGGCGTCCTTGGCGCGGCGACGTCCTGCTTCCTCGGTGCGGCGGCGTCCTCGGCACGGCACCGTCTCCGCCGCCGCCAGCCCCGTCCGTGCAGCGCCTGCTACCCCTGGTCGCCGGTCGTCCTGCTCTGCCGGCCTCGTCGGCCCGTGCTGCAGCCGGCCGCCCTCCGATCTGCCCCACGCCTCGACCGTTGTTTCCGCTGTCCGCCTTCCAGTATCCCTCGGCCTCCAGTCTCCAGCCGCTTCTTCCCTACGGTGGGCTGGCGCCGGTAGTTGTTGACCCGATCTAGTTCAGATCGCTAGTTGCTCTGCTCAACTCTGTTGACCCGATCCAGATCGGGCATTGATTCAAAAAAAAAAGATTGATGTTTAATGGAACTCTGCTCAAGCCGGCCTCAACATTGTATTCATATACTGAAATTCATCTACACAAGATTGTCGTTTAGGGCTCTATGCATTTGGAAAGTATGCACGTGATGCAATTGGAATATCCGTTGGAAAGAGAGTGTGCGCTTGATGCAATGTATGTAAAAGATGTGTAATATTTGATTAAATGAGAATATTGATTCATGAAAAATGATCTTTCGAATTATGAATGATACGGGAAGTAGGTACTATGCATTTTGTGTGAAATTACAAAACAATTAAGAAGAGTTATCCTATACATGGTTAGATTTTTTTTATATTTTAAATAATACTCCCTCGGTAAGTCAGTTATTTTGGAATGGAGGGAGTATGTGTTAGCTAAGACGTGCGTTGGATGTGCAAACTTAATAGTACAGCTAGTTTGCCAAATGGCCTACAACTTTTTCACAATAATTTTTTCACAGTAGATTTATCAATCTATTATTGAATAAAAGTTATGTGTTGCTGAATGGTTGTATGTCATATTGCCATTGTATTGTTGTTTTGAAAATTCATTTGTGTCAACAAATTTCATGTGATGTGTGCCTGTGTGTATCATTTTATCATGTAATAAATTTTGTGATGACTTCAAATTCGTGTCAACTTTGGTTATTTTGGTTATTATCGAAACTGAACCGATAACAAATGGTTATTACCGAAACCGAACCGTATCTATGTACAAAACCGTATAAACCGAAGTATACAAACCGTATAAACTGAAAACCGTATAAACTGAACCGAACCGAATCGAACCGAACCGAAAAAACCGAATGCACAGTCTGACCAATGAGGCCACAAAAATACAAAAAATAGAAAAAAGAAAGAAAAAATAAATAAAAAGAGAGAAGGGGGCAACACTACTATTCCTTTTGAAAGATCCACACTCGTACTCCATAGTTATGTTTGTACTGCATAGATATTTTCATATCATTCATGCATAACTATGTGGGGATCCTTACACTATAGAACTTGGCTTGCATATTCCAAGGATGAGACTCCTCAAAAGAGCTCCAGGTCTTCATGAGCAAGGAAGTTGGATGCACCCCCACTAGTTCCATTGGAGATCTTACCTTAGCTCATATGTGCATCTGTTGCATGGAAATCTCTACTCCTCACATCATATCTATCATTTGACTTTCTCTCGCCTATGATTGTCCTCATTGATGTGAGCCTTTCACATCATTTTTGTCTTCCTTCCCCATCATTATTCTCTTTGCCATCCTAAGTGGCAAGATATCTTGCTTGTGCTCATCCATTGCATGAGTGCTCAAAGTCGAAAGGGAGAGGGGCAGTTTGACATGTGCCTGACTAGTGGTCTAGGGACGAGTCAAAATAATATTTCGAAGGAGACCAAGTGTGAAGTTTTAGTTAATTGAGTTCTCAATTAAACTATATAGTATTTTTATGCTCTAAACCCATTTCCCACTTCTTTCATGCAAACACCATTTGGAGACATTCGAGTCACGGACAACGAGAGATCTTGCACCTTTATGTTCTTACTTTGCTAGTTTCAATACTAGATATAGACTCTTGCTTGTTATTGTCTTGACTTGAATTGCATAAGTTACTTTGTTGCAGGTTTGATGGAGAGGAGACCCTTTCGATTAGGGATTTTGACGCCGGTGACAATCCTCTAGAGTGTTGCTGGGAAAGCTCGAGCGAGAGTGACGAGGATCGGACTCGGCAAATCCCATGGTCAGGGACCCTGGGTTAGTCATAGAGAAGGAACAGGTTGGACGATACTCATCGGCTTACAGGAGAAGCACTTCCTGCTCGATATTATTGCGTGAGGGGGCGATTACAAGGGAGGCCAAGGCGAGTTCTCGCAAGGCTAGGAGAGTAGATTGGATATTCGATGATCAAGACGTCTCCCCTCCCAACCTTTATATACTAGGCTAGGTCTCGGGGAGTCCGTACTAGATTACAAAGATAGTTTCCTAATCCTAATCTTGCCTTGAGCGCCAAGTCGTGCCTTCCATATTAGTCGTGGACTCCTACGTCGGTGCCTTGAGCGAACTAGTCGCGGGCCTATCGAAGCTTTCCAGCGGGCCTTCTGTCTTCATACACACCAGGTATCCTCACACGCAGGAGTCGTGGGGTCACCCCCTCGTCAGTAGCCCCCGAGTGCCTGGGGACTTGAAGAGTCGCGCAGGGACTCGAATTCGTCACTTGTTTTATCATCGCAGGCGCATCATAGCTGCGGGTCGCTGGAAGTTTTGAGCCATGACAATACCTGCTTCAAGGGATTGCTAAGCTGAAAGGGCCCAAGGAGTCGACTGGTCGAGCCTTGGTGAATTGCGCTAGTGGAAAATACTGCAGTAGCCCAATCAAGCTCACGTCCCTCGACATGAACTTGGAACGACCGGTGTCTAGCAAAGTCATGCCGCTGCAGGTCTTATAGGATCAATTGCTGCCGGTCTAAGCAAATAACCTGAGCGCGTCCGCTCGACTCTTTCTATCATGCGAGCGCATGGAAAAGATCGGGAGTGAAGTCGCTCTGTGGCAAGTCCCAGCCCGGCCGTTCTGCGCAGCGAGGTCTTACCTACACGCTAAGCTTGCGTGGCATCTGGGTATAGTGTGTCGTAGCCCAGGCATCACTTTTTTAGAGGCACAGAGCCTGGTTAGCGATGCACCCACTTGGAATAAACAATCAAGTGAGTTATTAATAGTTACTCGCAGAGTTTTTACGAGCTCAGGCGAGGGGTCATATAGGAAAGCATCCGCTCGGAATGTCGTCGATTGCGTGGGTAGTTTAGCTTGCTTGAGCTTTTGCGAGTAGGGACTCGAGCGCTTTTTGTCTTCGAGGTGAGGGAGCACTCGAACTCCACAGATGTGTTGTTTCTACTGACGCGAGTAGTCTCGCGAGTGCATGTTCGCCTTTTGGGTGAGGGAGCACCCAAAACTCTGTAAGTGCGAGGGGTTTAGTCGAGCATATCCTCATCTTCTGAGTGAGGGAGCACCCGAAACTCTGTAAGTGCGAGTGGTTTACTCGAGCATATCCTCATATTCTCGGTGAGGGAGCACCCGAACTCTCAAGTTTTTGGTCTGTTACTTTTGTTTTGAATAAAGCTACTCCCGATGGGAGTAAAAGATTTTGGAATCGGAATATTTTTTCACTGAGAGATAAGTAACCTTTGCCAGTCTTTTGTTTTTTCCCGATTTTTTAATCTTGATCCGTCCTTCTTGGGACGCCGCATTTGATGGTCCTTGTCATGTTGTTTGATGACCTAGGATGATGCTTGGTCTTTGATCCGTCGCGTCTTCTAGCCATAATGACGACTTGGACGCCGTGCTGCCCGTTGGGTTTTCAAGGTGTGCATGGGAAACATGCGAGATTTGACGCCTCCTTTAAATATTGTTGACCGTGTGAAGGCATCTTTTCTTGGAATTCGTAACGCACGATGTGTTTGGTCTTTGATTTAATGATGGCGCCTCCTGGGCTTATGTGTTTTTTCCTGGTTTGCCCCTGGGCTGCGCTATAAATACCCGCTATTTTATTGCCTGGGCTTGGTCATCCATTCTTCTCCTATCTTCTTCTTCTTGCCATGGCTCCCAAGCGGGGTGGTGGTGCTTCTGCCCGAGGTCGTGGCCGGCGTGGTCGTGGTGGCCGCACCCCCCGCTCTTCTCGTGGTGGGCGTCGTGGAGCTGCGGCGACGTCCTCTTCGTCTTGTGCGGACGAGGGTGTTTGGCGCTATGATTTCCTTCTGCGTATTCTTAGTCGCACTGCTACTCAGATCCCTCTTCCATTCTCATTTGCCTCCGTGATTTCTGAGCTCAATCCGAGGGGTCTATGGCTTCGGCTTCAGGGGTGCACTCGATCTCCTGCTTGGGTTGAGCTTTCTGTTGATGGCTCCTTCTTGCTTTTTCTTGATGCTAGCTGGAGGTCGTTTTCACGGCAGCTAAACTTGCGTGATGGGGATAGTCTTTGCTGTCGTTTTGATGGTGAAGATACCCTCGTTGTTCGTGTTTTGATGCCGGTGGCAATCGTCTGGATCCATACTGGGAGGAAACAAGAAGTGACAGTTCCGGTGGGTCGAGTGATGGTTCGCCTGCTTCTCCTGTGACTTCATCTTCTGCCGATTCCTCGGCTGGTGGTGCTTGCTCTTCTAGTTCTAAGGATGAGCTGGACGTCAAGCCGGTCGTCAAGCGGGTGCGTCAGTAGGCGAGGCACCTTGTAGAACTGGAGGACGGCGACTTGTTTCTTTGCAGGCTCAGTTGCTACTTTGTCTGTGGTGATGCTCGTCAAGTTTTGGGAAGAAAGTGCCAATTATCTCAGCATGAGCGCACACGTAGAAGTCATAATTTCCTGGGATAATTGTAACCCGTCTGGTGGCTGCTCGATTCCTTTTGTAGTGATAACTATCCTTGACTCCTTTGTAATGGAAATTTTCTTTGACTCCTTTTGTAATGAGAAATTGTCTTCGACTCCTTTGTAACGGAAACTGTCTTCGACTCCTCTTGTAATGAGAAATTGTCTTCGACTCCTTTGTAATGGAAACTGTCTTCGACTCCTTTTGTAATGAGAAATCATTTTCGACTCCTTTGTAATGGAAACTGTCTTCGGCTCCTTTTGTAATGGAAACTGTCTTCGGGTGCGCGGTAGCGCTCCCGATGGGAGTAGCCCCTGAGGCTACGTTTGATTTGTAGAATCAGGCGTAGGCTGCGAGCTTTTGTCTACCTGGGCTGTCCCTTATTGTGGATGTTTTTAGTTTATTCCAGGTTTTTGTCGGGTGCGTGTCAGCGCTCCCGATGGGAGTAGCCCCCGAGTCTTTAGGTGATCGTTTGCGATCAGGTGAAGACTAAAGAACTTTGCATTTTCCGATGTGATTCTCTTGTGAAAAAACTCTTGGTGCTTCGATAAGATCATGTGTTCTGGTTCCTGAGTGTTTGCAGGTAAGGTCGCATGGGCGAGGGTAGCATCTCTCAGGGTGATTTTATGCTCGAGTCCCCGTGTGCTTTTAAGTAAGGTCGCGTGAGCGAGGATAGCGTATGTCGGGGGGAGTTTATGCTCGAGCCCCCGAGTGCTTTTAATTATAGTCGCGTGAGAGAGGATAGCGTCTCTCGAGGGGATTTTATGCTCGAGCCCCCGAGTGCTTTTGAGTAAAGGTCGCGTGAGAGAGGATAGCGTCTCTCGGGGGGAGGTTATGCTCGAGCTCCGGAGTGCTTTTTAAGTAAAGGCCGCGTGAGCGAGGATAGCGTCTCTCGGGGGGAGTTTATGCTCGGGCCCCTGAGTGCTTTTAATTGATAATGTTTGGGCAACACCATTTTATTTCTTCGGGTGTTACATGGGTTGCTAATTGGTACTTCTGCCGGTGCCACTGTAATGCTTGGAGGGCTATGGGTAGAACAAGCGTAGGTTCACTACGTTCCATGGGTTTCCCACGTCTTCATCGGTCTTCGGGTTCTTCAACCTATATGCGCCGCCTCCGATGACTTCCGAGATTATGAATGGCCCTTCCCATTGTGGGGTGAGTTTGTGCACTTTTTCTTGTATCAGTCGCAAGACGAGGTCCCCTTCGCTGAAGGTTCTTGTCCGCAGGCGACTGCTTTGATATGTGCGCAGTTTGTCCTGGTATCCTTCAAATCTTGTTATGGCTGTGTCTCGTGCTTCATCTGCTGTGTCTTTATCGTTCTGCAGTGCTTCTTCTGCTTCTTCCTCTTCGTACCCTGAGATCCGGGGAGCTCCAAATTTTAAGTCGTGCGGCAGTACTGCTTCTGCCCCGTATACCAGGAAGTAAGGTGTATACTGGGTCGAGCTGTTTGGGGTGGTACGCACGCTCCATAGTACCGCGGGAAGTTCTTCTACCCAGTTGCCTGCGGCTTGTTCCAGTGGTGCGAGGAGTCGTTTCTTTATTCCTCCGCATACTAGGCCGTTTGCTTTCTCCACTTGGTCGTTGGATTGTGGGTGCGCGACTGATGCGTAGTTGACTTTGATGCCCAGCTCCTGACAAAAGTTTTCGAATTCTGCTGCTGTGAAGTTTGTACCATTGTCTGTGATGATGTTGTGTGGTACGCCGAATCTGAAGATGATTGACTTGATGAAGTTAACTGCCGTGAGGGCTGTTGAGCTAGTGATTGGTACTGCTTAGATCCATTTGGTGAACTTATCGACTCCGACTAGTAGGTGTGTTCGTCCTCCTTTTGAGGATTTCTTGAGTGGACCCACCATGTCGAGTCCCCATGTGGCGAATGGCCAGGACAGTGGTATATTTTGAGTTCTGATGCTGGGGCGTGTGCCCTGCTGGCGAACTTTTGGCAGACGATGCAACGTCGTACGATATCTTCCGCATTTCTCATGGCGGACGGCCATTAGAAACCTGCTCGAAAAGCCTTGGCCACGAGTGCGCGACTGCTCGCGTGATGCCCACAGGTGCCTTCGTGAATCTCGAGCAGTAGGGATTTGCCGTCTTCTTCATCGATACACTTTTGGAGGACCTGAGAGATGCTGCGCTTGTAGAGCTGTCTGTTGATTACTGTGAATGCTTTGGATTGTCGACTGATGCGTCGGGCTTCTGCAACGTCCTCTGGTAGGGTGCCTTCGATTAGGAATCGAATGAATGGTTTTGCCCATGCTTGGTCTTCGAGTGCGGCTGGCTCTGTGACTTCGGTTGCTTGGCTGCTTGTGTCGTTGGCTGTGCTTGTTGCCGCCACCTGCGCTGGTTCATTTGTGTCATCGGCCTCTGCGACTGCCTCGGGCGCCGCTGGCTTTACTTTGAATGATCTCTGGCTGATGCTCTCGAGGAAAACGCCTGGTGGTATTGGTCCTCGAGTCGATCCGATGTTCGCAAGTTCGTCGGCTTCTGTGTTATTTACTTTGGAGACGTAGTTGAGTTCGAAGCCGTCGAATCCTCCCTCTAGTGTGTTGTAGAGCTTCTGGTAGGCCATCATGTTGTCTGCGACTGCGTTACAGTCTCTCATCTCCTGTTGGACGACGAGGTTGGAGTCGCCGTAGATCCAGAGGCGAGTGGCGCCGCAAGTATTTGTCATGCGCTTGCCGTGGAGTAGTGCTTCGTATTCTGCTTCGTTGTTGGAGGCATTGTTGATGTTGATCTGGAGGACGTATTTGAGCTTCGTTCCTTTGGGGGAGACTAGTACGACGCCTGCTCCGGCTCCTTGCTGTATTTTGGACCCGTCGAAGAACATCGTCCATGAGTTGGACAGATTTGGGGGGCCTGGTGTTTGGACCTCTGTCCACTCGACCAGGAAGTCTGGGAGTACTTGGGCTTTGATTGCTGTTGGGTGTTTGAACTGAAGATCTCGCGGGCTGAGCTCGATGTTCCACTCAGCGACTGGGCCGGTTGCTCCGGGGTTGTTGAGGATGTCCGCGAGTGGTGCACTGCTCACGATTGTGATGGGGTGTTCGTCGAAGTAGTGCGATACTTTCCTTGAGGTCATGATGATGGCGAGCAGGAGCTTCTGGTAGTGCGGATACCGTTGCTGGGGCTTTGTGAGCAGCGTGCTTAGGTAGTAGATTGGTCTTTGTATGCTCTGGATTTTGCCTTCTTCTGCGCGCTCGACGACGAGCGCCGTGCTGACTACGCTGCTGCGCGCTGCTATGTAGAGGTACAGTTTCTCCCGTTCTTTGGGCACCGCCAAGATTGGTGGAGTTGAGAGGGTTTTCTTTAGGTCTGCGAATGCATTGCGGGCTTCCTCGTTCCACTTGAATTTTTCTCCTTTTCTGAGCAGTTGGTAGAACGGTAGGGTCCTTTCTCCTAGCCTGCTAATGAAACGGCTCAATGATGCGAGTCTTCCTGTGAGCTGCTGCACGCCTTTGATGCTGGTTGGCTTGGCGATTGCTTGGACCTTTTCGGGGTTTGCTTCGATTCCTCGGGTGGAGACCATGTACCCGAGTAGTTTTCCAGCTGGGACGCCGAACACACACTTTTTTGGATTGAGCTTGATTCTGTACTTGTTGAGGGCCGCGAATGTTTCGCGGAGGTCGTCGAGTAGCGTGTTTGTGCTGTAGGTTTTGATGACAATGTCGTCTACGTAGACCTGGACGTTTCTGCCAATTTGGTCTCTCAGGCATGCTTGCATCATTCGTTGGTACGTGGCTCCGGCATTTTCTAGACCAAAGGGCATTGTTTGGTAGCAGAACACGCCGTAGGGGGTGATGAATGAGGTGTGCTCTTCGTCTTCTTCCTTCATCCTGATCTGATTGTATCCTGAGTATGCATCGAGGAAGGATAGGAGGTCGCATCCTGCTGTGGAGTCGATTATCTGGTCGATTATTGGCAGGGGGAAGTGGTCTTTTGGGTAGTGCTTGTTGACAGGCCCGTAGTCGACGCACATCCTCAGTACATCAGTGTATTTTTTAGGGACCAGGACTGGGTTTGCAATCTAGGTTGCTTTCTTCGTCTCCCGGATGAACTGCGCGTCGAGTAGTCGGTTGATTTCTTCTCTGATTGCTCTGGGCTTGGGTTCTGAGAATCGTCGCAGCGCCTGCTTTACTGGCTTGGTGTTTGGCTTGATGTGGAGCGCGTGTTCTGCAAATTCTCGCGATATTCTGGGCATGTCGGCTGGGCACCAGGCAAAGATTTTCCACTCTTCGCGAAGGAAGGTTATGAGGGCCGTTGCTTGTTCTTCTGGGAGGTGGGCGTATACGCGGACCGTCTTCTCTGGGTCTGTTGGGTGAACTTGGTGGGTGATTGTGTCGCTGTCGACGCTGAAATCGCGGCCGAATTCTTTTGACTCGCTTCGGCTCGCCAGTGGAAAAAATGCTTTTATCCGTCACCATGGATATTTCTTCGAGTTGTTGTTGGGATTCGAATGTGTCGGAGACTTTGTGGAAGTCGCGATCGCACTGATCCGATTTGGTGAAGCTTCCATTGATTGTGATGACTCCTGCGGGTCCTGGCATCTTGAGTTTGAGATATGCATAGTGCGGAACCGCCATGAATTTGGCAAATGCTGGTCGCCCGAGTATGGTGTGCTACTGCGACTGCTAGTCAAGCACTTCGAACTCGAGGACTTGTCTTGCGAAGTTGCGCTTGTTGCCGAAGATGACATCGAGCTCGATTGTTCCGATGGAGGCGGCTGCTTCACCTGGAACTACGCCATATATTGTGGTGCCTGACTTCTTCCAAACTGATCGTGGGATTAGCATCTTGTGTAGGGTGCTGACGAAGATTATGTTTAGGCTGCTGCCTCCGTCCATAAAGACTCTGTCCATGTCGTAACCTCCTATCTGGGCTTCAAGGACCAGGGGTGCATGCCCCGGCCTTGGGACTGCGGGCGGGTGGTCGCTCTGAGAGAAGGTGATGTTGGTCTCGGCGCCACACAATTGGTAGATTTCTGCTATCTTTAGGCCCTCGGCTGCTCGGGCCTGCTGGGTGTAAGCGTCCTGCTTTGCTTTTGAGGGTCTTCCTTCTTGGATCATGCAGATTCATCCATGGGACGTGGGGTATTGCCTTTCTATACTTGGTGCTGGTGACTGCTGATACGTCCAAAACGTATCTATAATTTCTGCTTGCTCCATGCCTCTTTTGTGTGATATTGCTATGATATTGATGAACTTCCATACACTTTTGAGCATATTTGGACTAACCTATTAACTCAGTGCACCCCAGTGCCAGTTCCTGCTTTCTGTTTTTTTTCAATTTCAGGTTTCCCCCATATTAAAAGTGCTCCAAAAATTCGGGAAAAATCCAATAAAAATCAGCGATCAGGAAGCTTCCGGAATCACCGAGGGGGGGGGGGCAGAGGGGACCCACCAGGTCCCCATGCGCCCTCCCGACGCGCCCCAGGGTGGGGCCGCGCCAGGGGGCCGCCTGGACCCCTGGTGCCCCCTGGCTGCCCCCCTTCGCCTATTTATTCCCGTGACGAGAAACCCCCATGACGGGAACCCTTTTTCGCGATCTCTCCTCTGTTCCGCCGCCCCTGCGCTTCCAAGATTGGGAGCACCAAAAGACCTCTTCCCGGCGCCCTGCAGGAGGGAGGAATCACCTCCGGGAGCTTCTCCACCACCATGGATGCTTCCCGGATGAACCATGAGTAGTTCACCTTGGACCATGGGTCTATGATCAGTAGCTATGTGATGTTCTCCTCCCCTCTTTGTTCTTCATAGATTAGACCTCGTGAGCTGCCCTACATGATCGAGGCACTTATGTAATATTTCTGTTGTTGCTATGCTGATTTTGCTGGGATACGATGGATTATGAGATTATGTTCAGATTGTGTTTGAATAATATATTTGATTCTCCTCTTTTATATTTATGTTCTTGAGTAATTCTTGCATATTCTCCGTTGCTGTTTATTGCTTTGGCCAAGTAGTAGGCAGTGACTCCAAGAGGGAGCGTTATGCATGATTGTGGGTTCATGCCCCCCGATGACTAGCTTGAGTGACAGAAACATGAGTCTAGGGGATGTGCCGTTGCCACAATGGGGAAAACAACGGTGCTTGTACTTGCGTGTGCAAGGATTGTTTACTTTACGCAAAGTTCTTTAATGCAGTTGTCTGTTGCTTTGAGTTTACACTTTGGGTGGGATTCACAACTTAATACCAGCGAGATGTTCTGGATAGATATCTCAAGGTGGATGATTAGTAGGTAGATGCAGATGGATTTCGGTCTACTTGTCTTGGCGTACCGCCCATGCTTTTGAGCCTCTTCCTTTCTTCATAGCATAATTAGCATTGGTTTGCGCACATAATCCTGTCAATTGCCCAGTTGTACTTTGTTTACCTCGCATGGCTATTTTATCGTCTTTTGGGAGAGAGACATCACTAGTGAACATCATAGGACCCCGGTCCATATTTCCAATACTGTTTTCACCCGCTATCAATTTACTGTTTTATTATCTTTCCGTTGCTATCATTATTATCCCGTGCGTTTTATCCTTTGTAAACAACAAGGACGGAGGGATTGACAACCCATTTGTACTCGTTGGGAGCAAAGCTATCTGTTGTGTGTGCAGGTCCACGACAACCGCTAATTTCTGGCGCCGTTTTCACCTTCTTGTCGTTATCGGAGTCCTACTGGAGACAAACCTTGGTATCTTCACCGAGGGAAATTTCCGCTACGCTACATCTCAACCTTCCACTTTGGGTAACAAACGAGGGGCGAGAAGTAAACTCTCGTAACATCAAAGCAATTTCTGGCGCCGTTGCCGGGGACTCCGCTCTTCACGATAGGGGAGTTGCACACTATCTTTTATCTTTGCTTTTTAGTCTTGTTTTTTTACCTTTCAGTTTTGGCTTTAGTGTCCTTTATCAAAACTCAAAAAAATAGTTATCTTGCTTGCTGCTGCTATGGGTTCCTCTGAGAACACCAAGTCTTGTGACTTCACTAGTCACAACAACAGTGACTTTATCTGCACTCCTATTGCTACACTTGCTACTTCAGCACCTTCTTATGAGATTAAACCTGCTTTGATGAACCTTGTCATGAAAGATCAATTCTCTGGTGCTAGAGATGATGCTGCTTTGCACTTAAATAATTTTATTGAGCTTTGTGATATGCAAAAGTACAAAGAAGTAGATGGTGATATTATTAAGCTTAAGCTTTTTCCTTTATCCTTGAGAGATGAAGCTAAAATCTGGTTTCAATCCTTGCCTAAGAATAGCATAGACTCTTGGGATAAGTGCAAGGATGCTTTTATTGGGAAGTACTACCTCCCTGCTAAGATTATCCAGTTGAGAAGCTTTATTATGAATTTTAGACAATTGGATAATGAACACGTTGCCCAAGCTTGGGAACGCATGAAATCTCTTGTTAAGAATTGCCATAGGGATGGTTTGACTACTTGGATGGTTATCCAAACTTTTTATGCAGGCTTGAACTTTACCACGCGGAACTTGCTAGATTCGGCCGCGGGAGGAACCTTTACGTCAACTACACTTGGTGCTGCCACAAAACTTCTCGATGAGATGATGACCAACTATTCCCAATGGCACACCGAAAGATCTCCAACAGGTAGGAAGGTAAACTCTGTCGAGGAAATCTCCTCCCTAAATGAAAAAGTTGACTTGATTATGTCTCTACTTACCAAGCAATCTCCTATTGATCCTCAAGATTTTCCTTTAAATTCTTTGATTGCTCAAGATCAAGTAGATGTGACTTTGTCTCTAGAAACAACTTCAACAACAATGCTTATAGGAGTAACTTTGGTAGGAATCCTAGACCGTTCCCCTCCAACAACTATGGGAACAACAACACTTATCCTAGCACCAAAAACTCCACTTCTGAATTAGAGAGTATGCTTAAAGACTTTATCACTACCCAAAAATCCTTCAACAAGAGTGTAGAGGAAAAACTAGGCAAATTAGATAACCTCTCGTCGAAGGTAGACAATTTAGCCCATGAAGTAGAATTGCTTAAAATTAGAACTTTCTCCCCTTGAGGAGAGGAAGGTCACTCCTATGAATGCTATCAAATTGCAAATTAAAGAAAACATTAGGATGATGGCTAAACTCAAAGAGAAATGGGCTAGAGAAAAGGAGGAAGAAGATAGAATTAAGAGCCTTCCTACACACCATACTGTTGCTACTATCCAAGTGGTTGAGGATATCCAAACTCTTAGCACCCAATGCACCCCTAGTCCCATAGGACCTATTAATGGTGATGCTATGACCTCAACCGTAGAAGAAGAAATTCCTATGACTATAGAAGCTACCAAACAAGTGAGCCTAAAGGACACCACTACCACTTTTGATAATAGTGATCTTGATTTTGATAATTGCACCCTTTCTGAAGTTATTCGTTTCCTTCACAAGATGTCTAGAGACCTCCACACTAGCACACTTAATCTTGCCTTCATGGAGCATATCACTAATGCTCTCATCAAATCTAGGGAGGAGAAGCTTAGGGTAGAAGCCTCCATACCTAGAAAGCTAGAAAATGGTTGGGATCCTATGATTAAAATTAAGTTGAATAACTTTTCTTGCTATGCTTTATGTGATGTTGGAGCTAGTACCTCCATTATGCCCAAAAGAATGTATGATATATTTGAATTGAAACCTTTTGATCCTTGTTATTTTGGTGTTCGTCTTGTTGATTCTTCCGTAAAGAAACCTTTGGGGAAGATAGATGATGTTCTTATCATTGTCAATGACAATTATGTTCCCGTTGATTTTACTATCATGGACATTGAATGTGAACCTTCTTGTCCAATTATTTTGGGACGTCCTTTTCTTCGCACCGTGGGTCCTGTTATTGATATGAAAGAAGGGATTATAAAATTCCAATTCCCTCTCAAGAAAGGGATGGAACACTTCCCTAGGAAACAGATTAAGTTGCCTTTTGAGTCAGTTACACGGGCTAGTTATTTTCTTGAAAAGACTTGATCTATTTTCATTAAGCCTAGCTAATGGCTTTAAAGAAGCGCTTTCGGGAGGCAGCCCGCAACGAATTTAGGATTTCCTTTTTGTTTTTCTTCTGTTTTTAGTGGTCTTGATGATTATTACTACTGTAGCAACATCATTGTATCTTTACTTAAGCTTTGTCACATTTATAGCCTCATATGACAAGGGAAGTGAAAGTTGTGACATGTTGTCCAGAAAACAGATTCTGTCCTCGTGACTAGAAAAATCAGCGAAAAATCCCAGTTCATCTTTTTGAGCTGAAAGTTTTACACGGCATGCTCTATACAATTATGGAACTTTCGTATGTTCTGATTTTTTTGATTTGAGTTGCATAAGTATCCCTAAAAAATTCTTTTCTCCCTGCTGGTCTGTTTTTCATAGATTCTGTCCTGTTTTCCCTTTTCTTCGTTTTGCAAACCTTAAGCTTGCTTTTTCTTTGCAAAAACTTTTTGGCAAGCTTGAGAAACAGTAGCCCTTCAAGAATATCCTTATTTCCAGTAGAGAAAAAATTATTTTATTATGGGTACTAACCTTGCTAATCAGATTATGATGAGTTATGTATGAAGGGAGTTTTCAAGTGTGCGAGGGAAGATGATGAAAGAAGATTCAGGAGTGTCAAGCGCTCAAGCTTGGGGATTCCCCCATGCATCCCCAAGAAATGTTCAAGGAGACTCAAGCGTCTAAGCTTGGGGATGCCCCCGTGCATCCCCTTCTCCATCAACAATTATCAGTTCGTCTCTCGTCTCACAATATTTTTATCGCTTCATGTGTTATGTGCTATACTATGTGCCCTAGAGACAAATTAATAAAGATATTTGTCACATACCCGTTTTGTTCATAATACATTTTATACTATGCTATAACTGTATTACTTGGAAATACTAATACAGGTGTAGTATAAAACATGGTCTGTAGTTTAACTCGGGTAAACTATCTCATTGGGAAATTGATTGATCAAGCTTTCCTGATCATGGCGACACTTAAGTCCATTGACAATGAGTTCATATCGTTAAGGGGAATGATGTGATGGACGTACACCCACCTAAAGTATTGCAATGTGATCGAGTCACATAGTTCAGCGTTGCTATGACTTTGTAACATATGGCTTAGTCCTTAGACCGTAATGATCATGCGTAATTGTCATCTATGAGGAGACTTTCATTTGTATCCCACCGCCTGAATGAAATATGCTGGCTATAACGGTGCACTTTGGGTATTCCAAAATAGATGGTTGATGAGTATGTTAATAGATCAGAGCGGGATTTGTCAGTCCTTGTGACAGGACAGGTACTCTGGGCCCACTCGGTGATATTGCATCAACACCTTGCAAGGACGTGACTAGGTCACAAGAGATGCAATGATCATGGACGAGAGAAGTTGTTTGTTGTGAACGAGATGTGAACACGGTATATAGGATACCGACGATCAAACCTCGGACAAACAAAGTACCGCAGCACAAAGGGATTATGTCGTATTGTTAACGGTTTCCAAAAGAGATCGAAGTTCATTCGATGGAAGCGCAGGGGCTGTCAAGGATTGTAACCAGGTCCAACTAACTAGTCATTGGTCAATGAGAAGAGTCTCGACCATGTCTGCTATTTCCCGGGACGTTAGGTGTTACACTTAAGGGCAATCGATGCATAGGACAGTTACGGGATCAATCGGTGAAATAGGAGGAATCACCGGAATAGTTCCGGAGGAGGACGGAATGGTTTCCGGACATTTTGAATAGTTCAAAATAAAGTTTAATTGTTTTAATAATGTTTTATTATTTAATTATCTGAATTAAATATTTAAAACATATTAAATAAATTAAAAAATGGGAAAAGGCTAAATGGGCCCATGGTGCCCATTAAGGGAGGAGGGGGGTCTCCCCCCTTGGGCTTGGCGCCAAGGGTGGGGCCCACCACCCCCCTTGGCCGGCGCACCCCCCCCCCCTTGGGAGTTTAGTCCCACATGGGGGAGGGGAGGAGGATGGCACCCCCCTTGGCCTATATAAGGAGGGGGTAGACCCCCCTTTTTCCAACACACCTATATCTCCTTCCTCCTCCTTCTCCTTCCCGGAAGTGGACTCCCCTTGTTTGGAGTCTGCACCTGTATTGGAGTTCTCCACCATTGGGAAGGCTGTCGTTCTGCTGGAGTCGGGATCCGTAGCCGTCTTTCTTCCGCTGCTCGCCTGGTTCGGGGCCCGGGAGGAACATCGATTGTACCGTACGTGTATAATCTCTTCGAGGCACTACACCTGTGGTGCTACTTCGTCGCTGGAGGTTTACCGGGAGTCATCCTCGCCGGTGATGGTCTTCTACACGACAGGGAGATCGTAGTTCCGAGTCTACGCCAGCCACGTTCGCAAGAACGTTTCCCTCTTTCGGTCTTCAAAGGTATGAACACCGATTCCCTCCGTTACTTTACATCGCCATAGCATAGATCTTGGGTTCAGGTACCGTAGGTATGAAAAATTTGTGTTTTCTTCCCCGTATCCCAACAGTGGTATCATGATCTAGCTATGCGTAGATGTATTGTACGGGTAGAACACATCTAGGATGTGGGCATCGAATCTTCATTCGTTACCCTCCCACGTGTACTCATTTAGCGTTGCGACAATGTTTGATGAAGCGGCCCTCGACTGACCTTTCGCGTTTACGAGAGACTGGTTCCACGCTTGACATATGGCTTGTACCATATAAAGTGGCTGGGGGGGTGTCTGTCTCTCTGCATTAGCGATGCAAAGATGTTTGCAACGGAGGGCCCCGACAGGGGTGTAATAGAGACGGATGGGAGACGGTGTTGGGGCATGTTTTTCACAGGATAGAAACGGTTCCCTCTCTCGAAACCCCTAGCAGCCACGTAAAACTTGCACAAGCTAAAGTAGAAAGGCGTTTAACTTTGCTTTGCACGAAAGGGGGTCATAGGTTGTATGATTTACAGTTTTACTTCCTGTTTTATGCTAGTATGCTAGATATATCAACGGTAGCACGAAACAGGACCATCTCTCAAAATACCAACATTGTGTTCTCCCTTGGGGGGCACCGCCTGGAAGGTTCTCCCATATGGCTTGATGCTCCGTACATACTGGAGTTGTCCTACATATTCAACGGAGTTCGCATGAGGTTGGGTTCGGCAAGCCTGGCATATGCAGATATGGCCTTGTTGAACAGCTAACATCAAGGTTCGATTGGCAGGCTTGACGTATGTAGATGCGGGCCTGGAACACAGGAGACCGAAAGGTCGAGCATGAGTCACATGCCTGATGTGATTGGCTTAGAGGCCTACCTAGTTCGCATACTAATGGACGTGACGATCGGGGGAGGTATGGGGGCCGGGATTGTGTAATCACTTAGTTAAATTGAGAGGTGTTTATCTAAGTGGGAGCTTTCTAGAATTTTGAGATTAAATTGAAACTCCACATTATGAACAAAAGTCTAAATATATATCCTTGTGAATCAACCTTGTAGATGGCAGCACCTCGCCCCTCGTTCAACTTAGGATCATTCCTAGAGAAAGATAAGCTAAAAACAGATGGGACAAACTTCACCAACTGGTTCCGCACCCTGAGGATTCTCCTCGTTCCCCTCAAGATGGCATACATACTAGAGGGCGCGTTAGGTGACGCACCAGCAGATGATGCCAGTCAGGACGAGAAGAATGTCTATCTCTCCAGGACTGATGATTACAACCTTGTCCAGAGTGGCATGCTCCACTCCATGGAGGCTGAGCTGCAGAAACGCTTTGAGAGGATGGGTGCATATGAGATTATCACCGACCTCAAGGCGGTCTTCGCACCTCAAGCCAGGGCTGAACGGTACGAGGCTTCTGAAGCCTTCTTCTCAGCAAAGATGGACGAGCACGGCAGCGTGAGTGAGCACGTAGTCAAAATGTCTGGCTACGTTCAGCGCTTGAATGCTCTGGAATGCTAGATTCCAGATGAACTTGCTGTTGATAGGGTGTTGCAGTCGCTTCCCCCTAGCTACAAAGGCTTTGTGCTGAACTACAACATGCAGGGGATGACCAAAACCCCTTCTGAGTTGTTCGCCATGCTGAAGAGCGCCGAGGTTGAGATCAAGAAGGAGCACGCCGTCTTCATGGTCAACAAGACCACTGACTTCAAGAAGTCAAGCAGGCGGGAGAAGGCCAAGAGAGGTGGCCCCAAGAGGGATGGAAAGTCAGTTGCCGCTCCTCCCAAGGCACCCAAGCCTAAACCCGGAGTGGAGTGCTTCTACTACAAGGGTGAAGGTCACTGGAAACGCAACTGCCCCAAGTACCTAAAGGACAAGAAAGCTGGCAAGGTCGCCAAGAGAGACGAAGGTATATTTGATATACATATTGTTGATCTTCTCTTGACAAGCGCCGGGAACACATCCTGGATACTTGATATAGGATCTGTCGCTCATATTTCTAATTCCATTGAGGTACTAAGAATAGGAGACGCTTGCTCAAGGATGAAGTGACGATGCGCGTGGGGAATGGCTGTAAAATTGAAGTCTTGGCGGTCGGCACGAAGCATCTTAGTCTCCCTTCGGGATTGGTTTTAGTTCTGAATAATTGCTACTATGTACCCGCGTTGAGTGTGAACATCGTTAGTGGATCTTGCTTGAAGCGAGACCGCTATTCTTTTAAGTCTGATACAATTGGTTGTCCGATTTGTAAGGATGAACTGTTTTATGTTCACGCACCGGAGTTGCATGGTTTATTCGTACTTGATCTCGATGGTGACGTGTGTCACATTAACAATATTGAGGCCAAAAGATTGAAGAATGATGAAGATCACATGAAGATGTGGCATTGCCGACTTGGTCATATTGGTATAAAGCGCATGGAGAAGCTCCATAAGGATGGACTTCTTGAGTCATTGGATTTTGGATCCCTTGATACATGTGAACCATGCCTCATGGGCAAAATGACAAGGACTCCATTCAATGGGATAATGGAGCGTGCGGATGACTTATTGGGGATCATACACACGGATGTATGTGGACCCATGAACGTCCCCACTCGCAATGGTCTTCGTTACTTCGTGACCTTTACTGATGACTTGAGTAGATATGGGTATATTTACTTGATGAAGCACAAGTCTGAAACCTTTGAAAAGTTCAAGGAATTTCAGAATGAGGTCGAAAATCAACTCGGAAAGAAAATCAAGCACCTTCGATCGGATCGAGGTGGCGAGTATTTGAGTCACGAGTTTGGCAATCATCTGAAGTCTTGTGGCATAGTACCACAGCTTACGCCGGCAGGCACACCTTAGAGAAATGGTGTGGCTGAGCGACATAATCGAACCCTATTGGATAGCGTACAATCGATGATGTCTCATACTGATTTTCCTGTGTCATTCTGGGGGTATGCATTAGAAACTGCCGCTCATATTCTTAATAGGGCACCATCCAAATCCGTAAAGACAACACCATTTTAAGAATGGCATGGCACGAAACCTAAGTTGTCTCACCTGAAGATTTGGGGTTGTGAGGCTTATGTTAGGAAACTACAGCCTGACAAACTTGAATCCAAGGCGGATAAGTGCATCTTTATGGGCTATCCCAAGGAAACTTGTGGATACACCTTCTACAACAAGTCTGACTGCAAAACGTTTGTTGCCAAGATGGGACACTTTCTTGAGAAGGAGTTTCTCGCAAAAGAGTTGAGTGGGAGGAAAATAGACCTCGATGAAGTGACTGACCAATCACTCCAATTGGAAGAAACGGCTACGGAAATTGTTCTGGAACCATCTTCCATAGTGGGAGCTGAAGAGAATGGCCAGAACGACATTCATAACGATCATGACATTGATGCTGATCATGATGAGAATGAAGAGGAACCTTTTATGCCCCGTAGGTCATCAAGAGTCCGTCAACCTACTGAGTTTTACGGACAGCTTGTGAATGCAATCTCGGCTGATGAGTCGGATGAACCTACAAGTTACAAAGAAGCAATTGAGGGACCCGAGTCCGATAAATGGCTTGAAGCCATGAAATCCGAAATAGAATCCATGTACACCAACAAAGTATGGACTTTGGTGGATAATCCCGAGGACCGCAAGGCCGTCGAGAATAAATGGATTTTCAAGAAAAAGACTGACGCAGACGGAAACATATCTGTCTACAAAGCTCGACTTGTCGCGAAGGGGTTCCGACAAATTCAAGGAGTTGACTACGAGGAGACGTTCTCTCCTGTAGCGATGATAAAGTCTATTCGGATCCTACTAGCAATAGTTGCATATCATGATTACGAGATATGGCAGATGGATGTGAAAACTTCATTCCTAAATGGCAACATTGAGGAAGAGTTGTATATTATGCAACCAGAGGGGTTTGTCGATCCAAGGAACGCTGGCAAGGTGTGCAAGCTTCAACGGTCCATCTATGGGTTGAAGCAAGCATCTCGGAGCTGGAATCTTCGATTTGATGAGGTCATTAAAGCTTTTGGATTTGTCAAAAACGTCGAAGAGTTCTGCGTCTATAAGAAACTGAGTGGGAGCTCTGTAGCATTCCTTGTGTTATATGTAGATGACATATTACTAATAGGGAACGATAAGAAATTCTTAGAGGAAGTGAAGGAATATCTGAATGGACAATTTTCCATGAAGGACCTAGGTGAAGCTGCGTACATATTGGGGATTAAGATCTACAGAGATAGACCTAATCGACGGTTGGCCTTGAGTCAGAGCACTTATATTGACAAGATATTGAAAAGGTTCAGTATGGGTAACTCCAAGAGAGGCCTCTTGCCAAGTATTAAAAGGTGTCAAATTAAGTGTGACTCAATGCCCAACCACATCAAAAGAGAAGGAGGAGATGTCCTCAAAGCCCTATGCCTCAGCCATAGGTTCTCTCATGTATGCTATGTTATGTACCAGACCGGATTTAGCGCTGGCCATTAGTATGACTAATCGCTACCAGAGTAACCCGGGAATGGCTCACTGGACAGCAGTAAAGAACATCCTTAAGTACTTGAGAAGAACCAAGGATCTCTTTCTCGTTTATGGAGGAGTTGATGAGGAGCTCACCGTAAAGGGTTACGTTGACGCAAGCCTCGGCTCAGATCAAGATGACTCGAAATCCCAGACGGGATATGTTTTCATGTTGAACGGTGGCGCAATTAGCTGGAGGAGAGGCAAACAGTCAGTCGTCGCCCAATCTACAATGGAGTCGGAGTATATTGCCGCTTGCGAAGAGTCAAACGAGGTGCTATGGCTAAAGAAGTTCGTGATCGAGCTTGGCGTCTTTCCCAGCTGCACTAACCCCGTGGGAATTTTCTGCGACAAGACGGGTGCCATTGCTAACGCGAAGGAGCCAAGAACTCACTCTACAACCAAGCACATCCTCCGAAAGTTCCATGTGACGCGAGACTACGTAAACTAGTGTAATTTGTACTCTAGTGCAGGTGGGAGACTATGGGATATGTGCCCTAGAGACAAATTAATAAAGATATTTGTCACATATCCGTTTTGTTCATAATACGTTTTATACTGTGCTATAACTGTATTACTTGGAAATACTAATACAAGTGTAGTATAAAACATGGTCCGTAGTTTAACTCGGGTAAACTATCTCATTGGGCAATTGATTGATCAAGCTTTCCTGATCATGGCAACACTTAAGTCCATTGACAATGAGGTCATATCGTTAAGGGGAATGATGTGATGGACGTACACCCACCTAAAGTATTGCAATGTGATCGAGTCACATAGTTCAGCGTTGCTATGACTTTGTAACATATGGCTTAGTCCTTAGACCGTAATGATCATACGTAATTGTCATCTATGAGGAGACTTTGATTTGTATCCCACCGCCTGACTGAAATATGTTGGCTATAACGGTGCACTTTGGGTATTCCTAAATAGATGGTTGATGAGTATGTTAATAGATCAGAGCGGGATTTGTCAGTCCTTGTGACAGGACAGGTACTCTGGGCCCACTCGGTGATATTGCATCAACACCTTGCAAGGACGTGACTAGGTCACAAGAGATGCAATGATCATGGACGAGAGAAGTTGTTTGTTGTGAACGAGATGTGAACACGGTATATAGGATACCTACGATCAAACCTCGGACAAACAAAGTACCGCAGCACAAAGGGATTACGTCGTATCGTTAACGGTTTCCAAAAGCGATCAAAGTTCATTCGATGGAAGCGCAGGGGCTGTCAAGGATTGTAACCAGGTCCAACTGACTAGTCATTGGTCAATGAGAAGAGTCTCGACCATGTCTGTTGTTTCCCGGACCGTTAGGGTTTTACACTTAAGGGCAATCGATGCATAGGACAGTTACGAGATCAATCGGTGAAATAGGAGGAATCACCGGAATAGTTCCGGAGTAGGACGGAATGGTTTCCGGACATTTTGAATAGTTCAAAATAAAGTTTAATTGTTTTAATAATATTTTATTATTTAATTATCTGAATTAAATATTTAAAACATATTAAATAAATGAAAAATGGGAAAAAGGCTAAATGGGCCCATGGGGCCCATTAAGGGAGGAGGGGGTCTCCCCCCTTGGGCTTGGCGCCAAGGGTGGGGCCCACCACCCCCCTTGGCCGGCGCACTCCCCCCCTTGGGAGTTTAGTCCCACATGGGGGAGGGGAGGAGGATGGCACCCTCCCTTGGCCTACATAAGGAGGGGTAGACCCCCCTTTTTCCAACACACCAATATCTCCTTCCTCCTTCTTCTCCTTCCCGGAAGTGGACTCCCCTTGTTTGGAGTCTGCACCTGGATTGGAGTTCTCCACCATAAGGCAGGCCGTCGTTCTGCTGGAGTCGGGATCCGTAGCCGTCTTTCTTCCGCTGCTCGCCTGGTTCGGGGCCCGGGAGGAACATCGATTGTACCGTACGTGTATAATCTCTTCGAGGCACTACACCTGCGGTGCTACTTCGTCGCTGGAGGTTTACCGGGAGTCATCCTCGCCGGTGGTGGTCTTCTACACGACAGGGAGGTCGTAGTTCCGAGTCTACGCTAGCCACGTTCGCAAGAACGTTTCCCTCTTTCGGTCTTCAAAGGTATGAACACCGATTCCCTCCGTTACTTTACATCGCCATAGCATAGATCTTGGGTTCGGGTACCGTAGGTATGAAAAATTTGTGTTTTCTGCCCCGTATCCTAACATTCTTTAGCTTTGCTTGCTGTTCATAACAAGTTAGAGCCTAGATTTCTTTGTGTGGGAGAGAAACACGCTCCACTTCCAAAATCTGGAACACAACATAGGACTTTTCATGCTTATCTTTGCTGTGTGTGTTCTTTATCTTTTTCATAGCTGTTGTCATGTTTAGCTCTTAATTTTCATGTTTATCCTTTAAAAGAGCTTTTGTTTAGTTTATTGTTGGAACTCTCTTGAGTTTTCATGTTTATCTTGTTTAGAGAGTTTGCCTGTTGCACTGAGTTTTGTGTCTTGACTTGAAGTAGGTAATTGAGGTTGCTATTCTTTTGTAGTAGTAACTTGCAATAGTTTTGAAGTATATTTTTGAGTAATTTTTGGACGTTTGGTGTCAAGAGCTTTAGCCTATTACTGATAGATGTCGTATTTTGGGCAATCCGTGTTTATTTTCAAAGCTTACAAAATTAGTCTCTTTGTGAGGGGTCGAATATTAGAGTACACTCACGTACCATGAATCGAGGATGCGCAAGGATAACCAAACCCCCATACACTCCTCCTCGGGGTACTTGTCTCTTTGTGAAACCTCCTTATTAGATTGAGAGTTACCGATAATAAGTGCATGAGTTCTTCGGACTAATGTGAGTATTCAAAAGTTGACACTTCCACCTTCCCATATTTTTCTAGCCTATATTGTGCCGTGCATTGCTTTCTTCTCACTCCGAGAGTTGGCGTCCACCTTCGCCGGTACATCCAAACCCTTGGCATGATACACTCTGTCATCATAAACCTCCTTATATCCTTCCTCAAAACAACCACCATACCTACCTATCAAGGCATTTGCATAGCCTTACCGAGATATATTGCCATGCAACATCCACCTTCTCATGACTTGATCTTCATGTCATACATGTTCCTGCTACACTGGCAGAGGCATACATTTGCATACATCGTGATAGCTACATTTGGCAGGGGCATACATTTGCAGAGGCATACATTTGCATACATCGTGATAGCTACATCTGGTGCTAGAGATGCTGCTGCTTTGCATTTAAATAATTTTATTTAGCTTTGTGATATGCAAAAGTACAAGGAAGTAGATGGTGATATTGTTAAGCTTAAGCTTTTTTCCTTTCTCCTTGAGGGATGAAGCTAAAATCTAGTTTCAATCCTTGCCTAAGAATAGCATAGACTCTTGGGATAAGTGCAAGGATGCTTTTATCGGGAAGTACTACCCCCCTGCTAAGATTATCCAGTTGAGGAGCTTTATTATGAATTTTAAACAATTGGATAATGAACACGTTGCCCAAGCTTGGGAACGCATGGAATCTCTTGTTAAGAATTACCCTATTCATGGTTTGACTACTTGGATGGTTATCCAGACTTTTTATGCAGGCTTGAACTTTACCTCGCAGAACTTGTTAGATTCGACCGTGGGAGGAACCTTTATGTCAACTACACTTGGTGCTGCCACAAAACTTCTCGATGAGATGATGACCTACTATTCCCAATGGCACACCGAAAGAGCTCCAACGGGTAGGAAGGTAAACTCTTTCGAGGAGATCTCCTCCCTAAATGAAAAAGTTGACTTGATCATGTCTCTACTTACCAAGCAATCTCCTATTGATCCTCAAAATGTTCCTTTAAATTCTCTGATTGCTCAGGATCAAGTAGATGTGAACTTTATCTCTAGAAACAACTTAAACAACAATGCGTATAGGAGTAACTTTGGTACCAATCCTAGACCGTTCCCCTCCAACAACTATGGGAACAACAACACTTATCCTAGCACCAAAAACTCCACCTCTGAAATAGAGAGTATGCTTAAAGACTTTATCACTACCCAAAAAACCTTCAACAAGAGTAGAGGAAAAACTACACAAACTATATACCCTCTCGTCGAAGGTAGACAATTTAGCCCATGAAGTAGAATTGCTTAAAATTAGAACTTCTCCCCTTGAGGAGAGGAAGGTCACTCCTATGAATGCTATCCAATTGAAAATTAATGAAAACATTAGGATGATGGCTAAACTCAAAGAGAGATGGGCTAGAGAAAAGGAGGAAGAAGATAGAATTAAGAGCCTTCCTACACATCATACAGTTGCTACTATCCAAGTGGTTGAGGATATCCAAACTCTTAGCACCCAATGCACCCCTGGTCCCATAGGACCTATTAAGGGTGATGCTATGACCTCAACCGTAGAAGAAGAAATTCCTATGACTATAGAAGCTACCAAACAAGTGAGCCTAAAGGACACCACTACCACTTTACTTGATAGTAGTGACCTTGATTTTGGCAATTGCACTCTTTCTGAAGTTATTTGTTTCCTTCACAAGATGTCTAGAGACCCCCACACTAGCACACTTAATCTTGCCTTCACGGAGCATATCACTAATGCTCTCATCAAAGCTAGGGAGGAGAAGCTTAGGTTAGAAGCCTCCATACCTAGAAAGGTAGAAGATGGTTGGGATCCTATGATTAAAATTAAGTTGAATAACTTTTCTTGCTTTGCTTTATGTGATCTTGGAGTTAGTACCTTTGTTATGCCCAAAAGAATGTATGATATATTTGAGTTGAAACCTTTTGATGCTTGTTCTTTTGGTGTTCGTCTCGTCGATTCTTCCGTAAAGAAACCTTTGGGGAAGATAGATGATGTTCTTATCATTGTCAATGACAACTATGTTCCCGTTGATTTTACTATTATGGACATTGAATGTGAACCTTCTTGTCCAATTATTTTGGGACGTCCTTTTCTTCGCACCGTTGGTGCTATTATTGATATGAAAGAAGGATTATAAAATTCCAATTCCCTCTCAAGAAAGGGATGGAACACTTCCCTAGGAAAAATATTAAGTTGTCTTTTGAGTCCGTCACACGGGCTAGTTATTTTCTTGAAAAGACTTGATCTATTTGCATTAAGCCTAGCTAATGGCTTTAAAGAAGCACTTTCGGGAGGCAGCCCGCAACGAATTTAGGTTTTCCTTTTTGATTTTCTTCTGTTTTTAGTGGTATTGATGATTGTTACTACTGTAGCAACATCATTGTATCTTTACTTTTCTAGATTTGTGCCTTTTATAGCCTCATACGACAAGGGAAGTGAAAGTTGTGACATGCTGTCCAGAAAACAGATTCTGTCCTCGTGACTAGAAAAATCAGAGAAAAATCCCAGTTCATCATTTTCATCTGAATTGTTTACACAGCGTGCTCTATACAATTACAAAACTTTTGTATGTTTTGAGTTTTTTTATTTGAGTTGCAGAAGTACCCCTAAAAAATTCTTTACTACCTGCTGGTCTGTTTTTCACAGATTCTGTCCTGTTTTGCCTTTTCTTCGTTTTGCAAACCTTAAGCTTGCTTTTTCTTTGCAAATTTTTTTTTGGAAATCATGATAAACAGTAGCTCTTCAAGGTTATCTTTATTTCCAGTAGAGAAAAAAATATTTTATTATGGGTACTAACCTCGCTAATCAGATTATGATGAGTTATGTATGAAGGGAGTTTTCAAGTGTGCGAGGGAAGATGATGAAAGAAGATTAAGGAGTGTCAAGCGTTCAAACGTGGGGAAGCCCCCATCCCAAAGAAATATTCAAGGAGACTCAAGCGTCTAAGCTTGGGGATGCCCCCGTGCATCCCCTTCTCCATCGACAATTATCAGTTCGTCTCTCGTTTCACTATATTTTTATCACTTCATGCCTTATGTGCTATTCTTGGAGCGTCTCGCTCTTAGGTTTTGTTTTTAGTTTCTTTAGCTTTTCTTGCTGTTCATAACAAGTTAGAACCCAGCTTTCTTTGTGTGGGAGAGAAACACGCTCCACTTCCAAAATTTAGAACACAACATAGGACTTTTTCCTGCTTATCTTTGTTGTGTTTGTTCTTTATCTTTCCGTAGCTGTTGTCATGCTTTGCTCTTAGCTTTCATGTTTATATTTTAAAAGAGCTTTTGTTTAGTTTGTTGCTGGAACTCTCTTGAGTTTTCATGTTTATCTTGTTTAGAGAGTTTGCCTGTTGCACTGAGTTTTGTGTCTTGACTTGAAGTAGGTAATTGAGGTTGCTATTCTTTTTGTAGTAGTAACTTGCATAAGTTTTGAGGTGTTGTCTTGAGTAATGTTTGGACTTTTGGTGTCAAGAGCTTTAGCCTATTAGTGATAGATGTTGTATTTTGGGCAATCCGTGTTTATTTTCAAAAAAACCTACAAATTAGTTGAGAACTTTAGCTACTAGTTGGATCACTACTCTTCTGTGGGGTCGAATATTAGAGAACACTCACGTACCATGAGTCGAGGATGCGCAAGGATAACCAAACCCCCATACACTCCTCCTCAGGGTACTTGTCTCTTTGTGAAACCTCCTTATTAGATTGAGAGTTACCGATAATAAGTGCATGAGTTCTTTGGACTAATGTGAGTATTCGAAAGTTGACACTTCCACCTTCCCATATTTTGCTAGCCTTTCCTGTGTCGTGCATTGCTTTCTTCTCACTCCGAGAGTTAGCGTCCACCTTCGCCGGTACATCCAAACCCTTGGCACGATACGCTCTGTCATCATAAGCCTCCTTATATCCTTCCTCAAAACAGCCACCATACCTACCTATCAAGGCATTTCCATAGCCTTTCCGAGATACATTGCCATGCAACATCCATCTTCTCATGACTTGATCTTCATGTCATACATGCTACTTTCTTGATCGATGAACCGCATGCTAGTTGGGCCTTGCCCTAATCATTGCTACATGATGCTCTAGTATCATTGCATATCCTGCTACACTGGCAGAGGCATACATTTTCATATATCATGATAGCTACATTTTATTTATGATTTGAGTACTTTGTAAAGTGTGAAAGATCTTCTATACTTTTTGTAATATATAGAGTGTTGCCCCTAAAGTGAGGAAAAGATCCCAAAGTGGACAAATTAAAAGATCCCAAAGAGGACAAATTAAAAGATCCCAAAGAGGACAAATGAGAGAAATAGAAAGAGCCATTGTGGCCACCAAAAAATACAAAAAAATAGAAAAAAGAGAAAAATAAATAAAAAGAGAGAAAGGGGCACACTACTATTCCTTTTGAGAGATCCACACTCGTACTCCTCCTTATATCTTGTACTCCATAGAATCTTGCCTGATATGACTTGAATTGAATTACATGCCTTGATTTCTTTACTTAAAAGTTCTTATATGGTTGTTAGCATGTCACCACAGAAATTATGTTGTTATCATTTACCTACTCGAGGACGAGCAGGAATTAAGCTTGGGGATGTTGATACGTCCAAAACGTATCTATAATTTCTGCTTGCTCCATGCCTCTTTTGTGTGATATTGCTATGATTTGACGAACTTCCATACACTTTTGATCATATTTGGACTAACCTATTAACTCAGTGCACCCCATTGCCAGTTCTTGTTTTCTGCTGTTTTTCTATTTCAGGTTTCCCCCATATTAAAAGTGCTCCAAAAATTCGGAAAAAATCCAATAAAAAATCAGCGATCAGGAAGCTTCCGGAATCACCGAGGGGGGGCCAGAGGGGATCCACCAGGTCCCCAGGCGCCCTCCCGGCGCGCTCCAGGGTGGAGCCGCGCCAGGGGGCCTCTTGGACCCCTGGTGGCCCCCCTGGCTGCGCCCTTCGCCTATTTATTCCCCGTGAAGAGAAACCCTCTTAACGGGAACCCTTTTTTGCGATCTCTCCTCTGTTCCGCCGCCGCTGCGCTTCCAAGATCGGGAGCACGAGAAGACCTCTTCCCGGCACCCTGCCGGAGGGAGGAATCACCTCCGGGAGCTTGTCCACCACCATGGATGCTTCCCGGATGAACCGTGAGTAGTCCACCTTGGAACATGGGTCTATGATCAGTAGCTATGTGATGTTCTCCTCCCCTATTTGTTCTTCATGGATTAGACCTCGTGAGCTGCCCTACATGATCGAGGCACTTATGTAATATTTCTGCTGTTGCTATGCTGAGTTTGCTGGGATCCGATGGATTATGAGATTATGTTCAGATTGTGTTTGAGTAATATATTTGATTCTCCTCTTTTATATTTATGTTCTTGAGTAATTCTTGCATGTTCTCCGTTGCTGTTATTGCTTTGGCCAAGTAGTAGGTAGTGACTCCAAGCGGGAGCGTTATGCATGATTGTGGGTTCATGCCCCCTGATGACTAGCTTGAGTGACAGAAACATGATTCTAGGGGATGTGCTGTTGCCACATGGGGGAAAACAACGGTGCTTGTACTTGCGGGTGCAAGGATTGTTTACTTTATGCAAAGTTCTTTCATGCAGTTGTCTGTTGCTTTGAGTTTACACTTTGGGTGGTATTCACAACTTAATATCAGCGAGATGTTCTGGATAGATATCTGAAGGTGGATGATTAGTAGGTAGATGCAGATGGATTTCGGTCTACTTGTCTTGGCATACCGCCCATGCTTTTGAGCCTCTTCCTTTCTTCATGGCATAATTAGCATTGGTTTGCGCACATAATCATGTCAATTGCCCAGCTATAATTTTTTTACCTCGCATGGCTATTTTATCGTATTTTGGGAGAGATACATCACTAGTGAAGATCATAGGACCCCGGTCCATATTTCCAATACTGTTTTAACCCGCTATCAATTTACTGCTTTATTATCTTTCCGTTGCTATCATTATTATCCCGTGCGTTTTATCCTTTGTAAACAACAAGGCCGGAGGGATTGACAACCCCTTTGTACTCGTTGGGAGCAAAGCTATCTGTTGTGTGTGCAGGTCCACGACAACCGCTAATCTCTGCCGCCGTTGTCACCTTCTTGTCGTTATCGGAGTCTTACTGGAGACAAACCTTGGTATCTTCACCGAGGGAAATTGCCGCTACGCTACATCTCAACCTTCCACTTTGGGTAACCAACGAGGGGCGAGAAGTAAACTCTCGTAACAGCAACTGCGCGCTTCTTCGGGTGCGCTTGGCTTCACGCTGCTTTTCCTACTTGAGGATGTTGGAGAGTTCGGTGAATAGATGACAATATCCTATGGTGTAGCTTGCTCTGAGGCATCCCCACCCTTCTTCGAAACAATGGATCGTGTAAGGTCCTTCCAGTTGCTCTCTGGCTGTGAGCTTACTGGAGCCAGTGTGCCTTCTTCTCCTTGAGACTTGGAAAATCTACGAGTGGTCTTCTGTTCGGTTGTGGAATATTGGGTCGAGCTCTATCCCATCGATAAGCGACTGGTTCCGGATGAAGTTGGCGAATTCATCTGGTCTTCGATGTGGGTCGTAGTACTCGCCGGTCTGGGTTTCAGAGTCGCTGTCTTGTCACGCGGCGGGAGTCAGGGTGGCAGCGGTTCGTCGAGTGGTTGGCGAGTCTTCTGTCACGCGCTGCGACTCTTCGAGTGGGATTCCCGTGTAGAGTCCTCGCGTCTGTCTTCTGGGTCGTCGAGTTCTTTTCCGTCGGCGGTGCATCTGACAGTCGTGGAGATGCTGGGCTTGATTCGGCTACAGGCTAAGTGATCTTGGTGGGGCGATGAAGATGCTTGTGGTGAACTTGAACTCCTCGAGCGGGTTAGATTTGGCTCTAGCCCTCGAGTCATGATTTGCTGAAGGCGGGACTGCCGAGATCGTGATTCCAACCTGTGTAGTCCCCACAGACGGCGCCAATTGACGAGGATCGGCCTTGGAAAATCCCATGGCCAGGGACCCTGGGTTAGTCATAGAGAAGGAACAGGTTGGACGATACTCGTCGGCTAACAGGAGAAGCACTTCCTACTCGATATTATTGCGTGAGGGGGCGATTACAAGGGAGGCCAAGGCGAGTTCTCACAAGGCTAGGAGAGTAGATTGGATATTCGATGATCAAGACGTCTCCCCTCCCATCCTTTATATACTAGGCTAGGTCTCGGGGAGTCCATACTAGATTACAGAGATAGTTTCCTAATCCTAATCTTGCCTTGCGCGCCAAGTCGTGCCTTCCATATCAATCGTGGACTCCTACGTCGGTGCCTTGAGCGAACCAGTCGCGGGCCTATCGAAGCTTTCCAGCGGGCCTTCTGTCTTCATTCACACCAGGTATCCTCACACGCAGGAGTCGTGGGGTCACCTCTCTTCAGAGAGTGACTCTGGAGGCGAGGATGACTCCCAAGATTCGTCTACTGGTGGCGGCCCGCACAGTCGGAGCATCACTAGCTCTGGATCCCTCAACCTGCCATCTGTGGGTGGTGACCATGGCGACCGAGGTGGTGATATCTAATGTAGTTTTGAGGAGGAGGATGAAGGCACCAAGCCGGTCCTGAAGCGATCTCGCAAGTTGGCTTAGGATTATTTTTTCTTTCCTTTGTCTATGATGATGCCCGATAGGGAGGCGACTGAGTATTGGATGTAATGGTCACTTTGTAGATGATAATATGAAACTTTTGGCTTCAGTTAACTCGACTGTACGAGTTATTGTGCTAATTTCTCCAGTTTTTTTCTCTTTGAGATATTGGGTGCGCTACAACGCTCCACGTGGGAGTAGCTCCCCAGGCTATGTGCAATCGCGTGCGGTTGGACGTAGGCTTGTAGTTTGCATTAGTGTTTTTATCGGGTGCGTGACAGCGCTCTCAATGGGAGTAGTGTAACACCCCGGGTATCACACTATAATATTCACTTTTGATTACTACTAAGTCCTTGTGATTAACCGTGCATTGATCACCTTGATTCAAATCACAATTCAAAATTTCCTTTGGAATTAACAACAAAGTGGAAAATAAATCTTAACCAAAAATTGTGCAATCAATTTTATTAAATAGAAAATAATCATTGGGTCATATTAAAATAGCAGTGGCAATTTATTACAATATTTTGAGAATTTGAAGAAACCAAATCAGTAGCAAAAATAGCTCCATTTAATATTTTATGCATTGAAAATAATCATTGGGTCATATTAAATAGAAAATAATCATTGGGTCATATTAAAATAGCAGTGGCAATTTATTACAATATTTTGAGAATTTGAAGAAACCAAATCAGTAGCAAAAATAGCTCCATTTAATATTTTATGCATTGAATAAAATCTAAATTAATTTTATTGTGGGCCAAACTTTTTGTGGCATCATGGTAAAGTGTAACAGTAATATTGGTGTAAGTAAAACATTTTACAAAAATCAAAACCTAGCTAAACAAAATAAAAACAAAAAAGCAGAAACAAAGAAAAAATAAAAATATAAAAGTCCTATACTACGCCCTTGGCAAAGCCCAACCAGGGCCCAATCCACCCCGTCTCTCCTTCTTCCCCGCGCACTGTTCCCCCCGCTCGGTCGCCATGGCCACCGACCGAGCCCGCCGTCGCAGCCGCACCAGCTCGCCCCTCTCGCTACTATAGTGCGCCGGGGAGGATGCTGATACGTCCAAAACGTATCTATAATTTCTGCTTGCTCCATGCATGTTTTGTGTGATATTGCTATGATCTAGATACACTTTCATACACTTCTGATCATATTTGGACTAACCTATTAACTCAGTGCAGCATAGTGCCAGTTCCTGTTTTCTGCTGTTTTTCTATTTCAGTTTTTCCCCATATAAAAAGTGCTCCAAAAATTCGAGAAAAATCAAATAAAAAATCAGCGTGAAGGAACCTTCCGGAAGAGCCCGAGTGGGGCCAGGGGTGGCCCAGGCGGCCACCCGGCGCGGCCCCACCCCTGGCCGCGCCAGGGGGGGCGCCTGGGGACCCTGGTCCACCTCTGGCTGCCCCCCTTCACCTATATATTCCCCGTGACGTGAAACCCTCGAGAGAAGAACCCTTTTTCACGATCTCTCCTCTATTCCGCCGCCGCGGCGCTTCCGAGATCGGGAGCACCAGAAGACCTCTTCCCGGCACCCTGCCGGAGGGAGGGCCGACCTCCGGGAGTCTCCTCTCCACCATGGATGCTCCCCGGATGTCTCGTGAGTAGTTTTCCTTGGACCATGGGTCCGTGATCAGTAACTATGTGATGTTCTCCTCCCCTCTTTGTTCTTCATGGTTTAGACCTCGTGAGCTGCCCTACATGATCGAGGCACTTTTGTAATCTTTCTGCTGTTGCTATGCTGAGTTTGATGGGATCTGATGGATTATGAGATTATGTTCAGATTGTGATTGAGTAATATATTTGGTTTTTATCTCTTATATTTTTGTTCCTAAGTAATTCTTGCATGATCTCCGTTGTTGTTTATTGCTTTGGCCAAGTAGTAGTTAGTAACCCCAAGAGGGAACGTTATGCTCGATTGTGGGTTCATGCCCCCCGATGACACGCTTGAGTGACAGAAACATGAGTCTAGGGGATGTGATGTTGCCACAAGGGGGAAAACAACGGTGCTTGTAACCGCGGTTGCAAGGATTGTTTACTTTACGCAAAGTGATTTTTAATGCAGTTGTCTGTTGCTTTGGGTTTACACTTTGGGTGGGGCTCGCAACTTAATACCAGCGAGATGTTCTGGATAGATATCTCAAGGTGGATGATTAGTAGTAGATGCAGTTGGATTTCGGTCTACTTATTTTGGCGTACTGCCCGTGCTTTTTAGCCTCTTCCTTTCTTTTGTAGCATAGTTAGCATTGCGGTGCGTTCATAATTCTTAGTTTTTTTATTTGAGTTGCAGAAGTGCCCCTAAAAAATTCTTTACTACGTGCTGTTCTGTTTTTCACAGATTCTGCCACGTTTTGTCTCTCCTTACTTTTGCAAACCTTAAGCTTGATTTTTCTTTGAAAAAAACTTTTCGCACTCTTGAGAAACAGTAGCTCTTCAAGAATATCTTTATATCCAGTGGGGAAAATTTTATTTTATTAAGGGTACTAACCTGTCTAATCAGCTTATGATGAGTTATGTATGAAGGGAGTTTTCAAGTGTGCGATGGAAGATGATGAAAGAAGATTCGGGAGTGTCAAGCGCTCAAGCTTGGGGATGCCCCCATGCATCCCCAATAAATATTCAAGGAGACTCAAGCGTCTAAGCTTGGGGATGCCCCTGTGCATCCCCTTCTCCATCAACAATCATCAGTTCGTCCTTCGTCTCACTATATTTTTATCACTTCATACGTTATGTGCTATGCTTGGAGCGTCTCGCTCTTAGGTTTTATTTTTAGTTTTCTTTAGCTTTGCTTGCTGTTCATAACAAGTTAGATCCTGTCTTACTTTGTGTGGGAGAGAAACACGCTCCACTTTCAAAATCTAGAACACATCATAGGATTTTTCCTGCTTATCTTTTTGCTGTTGTGTGTTCTTTATCTTTTCATAGCTGCTGCCATGTTTAGTTTTAGTCTAGTTTGTCTTTAGATAGAGCCTTGGCTTTTGTTTAGTCTGTTGCTGGAACTCTTTTTAGTTATCATGTTTATCTTGTTAAAGAGAGTTGGTTGTTGCACTGAGTTGTGTCTTGTCTTGAAAGTAGGTAATTGAGGTTGCTATTTAATTCTAGTAGTAACTTGCAATAGTTTTGAGGTATTGTTGTGAGTAATGTTTGAACTTTTGGTGTCAAGAGCTCTAGCCTATTAGTGTTAGGTGTCGTATTTTGGGAAATCTGTGTGTATTTTCAAAACCTACAAAACTAGTTGAGAACTCTAGCTACTAGATGGATCGCTAATCTTTGGAGGGATCGAATATTAGAGTACACTCACGTACCATGAGTCGAGGATGCGCAAGGATAACCAAACCCCCATACACTCCTCCTCGGGGTACTTTTTCTCTTTGTGAACCTCCTTATTAGATTGAGAGTTACCGATAATAACTGCATGAGTTCTTCGGACTAATGCAAGTATTGAAAGTTGACACTTCCACCTTCCCATATTTTGCTAGCCTCTCATGTGACGTGCATTGCTTTCTTCTCACTCCGAGAGTTGGTGTCCACCTTCGCCGGTACATCCAAACCCTTGGCATGATACGCTCTGTCATCATAAGCCTCCTTATATCTTTCCTCAAAACAGCCACCATACCTACCTATCAAGGCATTTCCATAGCCTTTCCGAGATATATTGCCATGCAACGTCCACCTCTTCATGACTTGATCTTCATGTCATACATGTTCCTTCTACATTGGCAGCGACATACATTGCATACATCATGATAGTTACATCTTCTTTATGATTTTGAGTACCTTGTAAAGTGTGAAAGATCTCCTTTACCTTCTTGTAAAATAGAGTGTTGCCCTTAAGTGAGGAAAAGATCCCAAAGTGGACACAATAAAAGATCCCAAAGAGGACAAATGAAAGTTAAATAGAAAGAGCCATTGAGGCCACAAAAAAATACAAAAAAATAGAAAAAAGAGAAAAAGAAATAAAAAGAGAGAAAGGGGCAACACTACTATCCTTTTGAGAGATCCACACTAGTACTCCCTTTGTATCCTTGTACTCCATAGAGATGATCATTATGCATATAGCTATGTGGGGACCTTCACACTATAGAACTTGGCTTGCATATTCCAAGGATGAGCCTCCTCAAATGAGCTCTAGGTCTTCATGAGCGAGCAAGTTAGATGCACCCCCACTAGTTCCATTGGAGAGCTTCCTAGCTCGTATGTGCATCCGTTGGATGGCAATCCCTACTCCTCACATCATATCTATCATTTGGCATCTCTTGCCTATGATTGTCCTCATTGATGTGAGCCTTTCTCATCCTTTTTTGTCTTCCTCCTCCGTACTCCTCTCTTTGCCATCCTAAGTGTCAACTCTCGTGCTTACACTCATCCATTGCATGAGTGCTCAAAATATCGAAAAGGAGTGGATCAAATTGACTTGTACCTGGCTAGTGGTCTAGGGACGAGTCTAGATAAGATTCCAAAGAAGACCAAGTGTGAAACTTTAGTAGATTGAGTTCTCAACAAAAATACTTTTTCATCTCGTATTCCCTATCCCCCTTCTTGCACGCAAACACCATTTGGAGACATTCGAGTCACGGACAGCGAGAGCTCTTGCACCTAATATTCTTTTGTTACTTGTTTCAATGCTAATATAGACTGTTGCATGTTATGACTTGAATTGAATTTCTAACCTTGATTGCTTTACTTTTCAAAGTTCTTATATGGTCGCTACCATGTCACCACAGAAATTATGCCATTATAATTTACCTACTCCAGGACGAGCAGGAATTAAGCTTGGGGATGTTGATACGTCCAAAACGTATCTATAATTTCTGCTTGCTCCATGCATGTTTTGTGTGATATTGCTATGATCTAGATACACTTTCATACACTTTTGATCATATTTGGACTAACCTATTAACTTAGTGCACCACAGTGCCAGTTCCTGGTTTCTGCTGTTTTTCTATTTCAGTTTTCCCCCATATAAAAAGTGCTCCAAAAATTCGGGAAAAATCAGATAAAAATCAGCGTGAAGGAACCTTCCGGAAGAGCCCGAGTGGGGCCAAAGGGGAGCCAGGGGTGGCCCAGGCGGCCACCCGGCGCGGCCCCACCCCTGGCCGCGCCAGGGGGCGCCTAGGGCCCTTGGTCCACCTCTGGCTGCCCCCCTTCGCCTATATATTCCCCGTGACGTGAAACCCTCGAGAGAAGAACCCGTTTTCGCGATCTCTCCTCTGTTCCGCCGCCACCGTGCTTCCGAGATCGGGAGCACCAGAAGACCTCTTCCCGGCACCCTGCCGGAGGGAGGGCCGACCTCCGGGAGTCTCCTCTCCACCATGGATGCTCCCCGGATGTCTCGTGAGTAGTTTTCCTTGCACCATCGGTCCGTGATCAGTAGCTATGTGATGTTCTCCTCCCCTCTTTGTTCTTCATGGTTTAGACCTCGTGAGCTGCCCTACATGATCGAGGCACTTTTGTAATCTTTCTGCTGTTGCTATGCTGAGTTTGATGGGATCTGATGGATTATGAGATTATGTTCAGATTGTGATTGAGTAATATATTTGGTTTTTATCTCTTATATTTTTGTTCCTAAGTAATTCTTGCATGTTCTCCGTTGCTGTTTATTGCTTTGGCCAAGTAGTAGGTAGTAACCCCAAGAGGGAACATTATGCTCGATTGTGGGTTCATGCCCCCCGATGACACGCTTGAGTGACAGAAACATGAGTCTAGGGGATGTGCTGTTGCCACAAGGGGGAAAACAACGGTGCTTGTAACCGCGGTTGCAAGGATTGTTTACTTTACGCAAAGTGCTTTTTAATGCAGTTGTCTGTTGCTTTGGGTTTACACTTTGGGTGGGGCTCGCAACTTAATACCAGCGAGATGTTCTGGATAGATATCTCAAGGTGGATGATTAGTAGTAGATGCAGTTGGATTTCGGTCTACTTATTTTGGCGTACTGCCCGTGCTTTTTAGCCTCTTCCTTTCTTTTGTAGCATAGTTAGCATTGCGGTGCGTTCATAATCCTGTCAATTTCCCTTTTGTAATTTGTTTACCTCGCATAGCAGTTTTATCGTCTTTTGGGAGAGAGACATCACTAGTGAACATCACGTATCCCGGTCCATATCTTCATTACTGTTTCCACACTCATTTACTTTTCTGCTTTTACTTTCAGTTGCTATCATTATCCCTTGTGTTTGATCCTTTGTGAACAACAAGACCGGAGAGATTGACAACCTCTCTGAACTTCGTTGGGAACAAAGTTATTTGTGTCTGTGTGCAGGTCCGCGTCAGTCGCGCCGCTGACACCTACTTATCATCTCTGGACTCCTACTGGAGACAAACCTTGGTATCTTTACTGAGGGAAATTTGCTGTTGTGCTGCATCACGCCTTCCACTTGGGGCTCACCAACGAAGGGCGAGAAGACTACACCCGTCAACTGTCGCGCCATCAGATGCGCTGACATCACCTTCGTCTTCACGCAGAAGAAGCCGTGCCCGGGAGCTACCTCGTGCTGCGGATCGACATCGTCTTCCTCCTCTACCCCGGCGAGGACGACGGTGAATTCCGGCCACCCGCCCCTCCCCCGAGCCCGCTTTGCTCCTCTACACGACCCCTATGAGCCCTTCTATCATCCCCGTGCGCCCTTTGCCCCTCTCCGTCACCGTAGGCGCACCCGCCATGGCCGCCGAGCTCTACCGCCGCGCGGATTGTGCATCACCGTGGCCCCCGTGCACCATTTTGGCCGCCGAGTACATGCGCGTGCTACCGTTGGCCTTCTGCATTGGTTCCCCTAGCTGCAGGCCAAGGTCCCGCTCTATATACGCCATAGTCGTCGCCTCCCTCCACTGTTCGCCATCGTCATCGTCGTCGACACCACTACGACGAGCCCCCAGCCATGCTTGGCACACCACTCAACGCGCGGCTTTGCCACCGCTCGAACGCACCCCTCCGCGCCTCAAACCGTTGCCGGAGATGGCCGGACGGGCATCGCCGGTGAGCTTGGCCTCGCCGACGAGACACAACCGTCGTGCTCGAAATTAGCACTAAGCAAACCGCACCCCTAATCCCTCAATGACAAATGGGCCCCAAGCGTTTAAGTGTGCTAATAAAAGTGTTTTAAATAAACTAGCCACTGACCACTAGGGCCCACTATTTTACTAGTTCTTGTTAATATTAAGTTAAGCCCAAGATTAACCCCTTGTGTATGACGAGTGGGCCCAGGGCCATTGGTTAAAGTATTGATTAATTAAAATTGTTTAATTAGTATTGTGCCACTTACACATGGGTCCCACTTGATTACTAGTTTAAATAAAATACAACTATAAAATTGCTGAGAATGACATGTGGGCCTAGTGGCTATTTAATTTTATTAAAAAGAATTATTAACACTATGAGGCTGACCAGTGGGACCCACTGGGCAGGTTTGACTGGTCAACCAGATTGTTGGATAATGCTTTATTTAATAATAAAAATAATCCAGAAAATGTTTTAAAATGATTTAAATTTTAAAATTGAACATCTTTTAAACCGTAACTCGGATCGAAATACTTTATACATGAAAATTGATCAGAAAAATATAACGAATAAGAATACGCTACCTATACCCCCACCACCCCCCTCTAACACAACTAACATCGACATCCCCCCTCTGGGTCATTTGTCGATAATCACCCGGAGCCGGTATTTCATCCCCGGATGAATTCCCGCTCCGATCATAACACATTGTACTGCGTTAGAACACCATTAACATTGCATATTTCATGCCATTCATCTGTTTGCTATGATTGCTTTATATTTACTATTTCTCCCCCCTTTATTCTCCGGTAGACCCCGCTGCTACCGTCGACTACACCATTGCCGGGTACGACTACGTCCTCGACGACCGTACCCCTCCCGCGAGCTTCCAGGCAAGCAGATCCATTTTTCTTCCCCAAATATCACCTATATTTTCCGTACATTTCTTGCACTAGGCATGGTTACTGTTGCTGCTACGTTGTTTACCTATTCAATTGCATAGCCTATCATTGTCGCCCCTTGATGTACCTTTCTTTATCCTATGTTGTTATAAATATATATTATATTCTGAAGTGAGCCCTGCGCTTTGTTATCTAGGTTTAGAATAGAGGGTCCTGATCACTCTGGTGAGTGAACGCGGATTACCAAATATTATAACTACAACAGGTACGGATCAATGCAGACGCCCTAGGGAACCTACAACAACGAGACTCTGCCGAGTCGCTTCGAGTTTGACTTACGAGTGGAGGAAATCGTATTTCACTCTCGTCGGCTCAGTAGCGTAGCATCACCGGGATGTTACGAGGTTTACCTCTTTAGTTCATTCCGCTGATGTCTCTGTTGAACCTCTTTAAGTGTACCATCGAGGGTGATACCTCTTGGTTTCACTTAATGGCAGGGACCTGAACCAACTGGTGTCCTTTAAGGTAAGAGTCGGGCGACCCAATGGTGCCCGTGAGCGGTATTGCGTCGAGAACGACGGGGAGGGTACGACCGACGTTACTGGCGAACTTGGCCCCTGCTCGTATCTCGCGAGAGTTACCAAACCACGAAAAGTCGAGCTCTACCAAGAGCACACGCGAGACAAGGTAAGGAGACGGTTCACCTTGTTGGTAACCGTGTGCTTTGACGGGATGACAGGGCAGGCCCAGACGTCACTGGTGGACCTTGTTATTGTTCGTTTTCCATTGTGTTGTTAGTCAGACAGCGATAACGGTTGTCTGCGAGATAATAATAAAATGCTAAATGGTTCAGTGGAACTTGAGAGGCCCGTTGGTCTGTACGCACTACCTTCACGAGGGATAATGAGTTATGGGCTCTCCTGCGTCGTAGTTTGTCCAAAAGCTCTTCAGACGTCAGCAGTATTGCGGCCTGCGCCGGGAAGTCGTGTCTTCTTCGTCCAGACGGTGTATTTGGATTTGCTTTTGCTTCACGGGCCAGCCACGCACCGTGCAGGAGCATGAAGGGTGAGGGTTCCTAGACCCCTGATCGCATAGGATATAGTTCGGCGGATGTCCTCTCTGTTGAGCCTAGGATGGGCCGCGGCGTGTCGGATAGCTTTGGTGGAGAGTTCCCTAATAAGGTGCCCGCCACCCTGGAGATCCGAGCGTGCAGGCTGAACAGTAGTGCACCCCGGCAGGGAGTTTAATCTATTCGAATAGTCTTGTCCACGGTAACAGGACGCTTTATGCTGAAGCTGGATCTTACCACTACAAACTACTACTATTAAGATGTATGGTTCCGGATCTTCTTCCTAGCAGGGAAGTCGAGGAGGGGAACTCGGAGGCATTTATTATTGTTAATTATTACAACTTACTATTATACAATGTTGTAGCAACTTCTGCTGCATTGTTACTTTATTCTTTATATAAACTGTTGGTTGTTCTCTTCTTGTGCTGCAAGACTCGTCAGAAGATGCTAGTCTTCGATAGGCCTAGCTCCTTATCCTTATTCTGATTTCTACCTTGCAGTCCACTATATACAGCCTCCCCTTTCCATTTGATACAAATGCAAAAATTCTTAGTAGCGGACGTAAGACTCGCGGGTATGCTAGATACTCACCCTTGCTTTTTCCCCTTTTTGTTTTGCCTGATCGGCCGCTGCAGTCGACGTTGGAGCCTTGAAGTCCAAGAGCAGGAGATCCCCGAGGCTGACCACCACAACATGAAGATCCCCGATGCCTTCTACGACGTCGAGTTCCCCGTTGACCAGGAGTAGTTTGGAGGTTCCCAGGCAGGAGGCCTCGCCTTTTCGATCTGTCGTTATTTGTGCTAGCCTTCTTAAGGCAACCTTGTATTCTTGTGTTTGTACTCAAATACTATTTCTTCCACTAACTTTGTGCTCTCGAGCTGTTGTATTCGATCCCTCATGCCCCCTGTCTTGTATTAAACAGCTTGTATTATTTTATTTGTAGAGTTGTGTTGTGATATCTTATCGTGAGTCCCAGATCTCGATCGTGTACCTTGCGTGTATGATTACTGTACATGGTCTGATTTTGGGGGCGTCACAAGTTGGTATCAGAGCCGACTGGCTGTAGGTAACCCCCTTCCAACTCCTTGGTCGAAGTCGAGTCTAGTCTTTGAAAAACTACTTTACTAACAGTGTCGTGTGCCTTATAGGCCCACGTCGCAAAACTGGGTTGAATTTGGATCTTTTTCTCCGCATCTTTACTCTGGGACTCTGATCTCTCTTCTATTTTGGGTTAAAGATTTTTTTTAACACTGACTCTAGGTTCTCGTGATCACATCCTCCCGGAGAGCCCCTCATTACTGATGATCACCTGGTTCAATAGAAGATTCCGAAGATACTTGCTGATAATTCTCGAGACCCTATTTTCCCATCGCCTTAACAATTCCCTACCACCGATAAGTCCGTATGTATAACTAATGTCGCGAGAGTTTACTTCTTTCCCCTCGTTGGTTACCCAAAGTGGAAGGTTGAGATGTAGACAACATCAAATTTCCCTCGGTGAAGATACCAAGGTTTGTCTCTGGTAGGACTCCTGCAACGACAGGAAGGTGACAACGGCGCCAGATAGGCGGTTGGCGTGGACCTGCACACACAACAGATAACTTTGTTCCCAACGAGTTCAGAGAGGTTGTCAATCCCTCCGGCCTTGTTTTTTACAAAGGATCAAACGCACGGGATAATAATGATAGTGATAGCAACGGAAAAGTAAATAAAGCAGTATATTAATAGCGGGTGTAAACAGTGTTGGAAGTATGGACCGGGGTCCCATGATGTTCACTAGTAATGTCTCTCTCCCAAAAGACGATAAAATAGCCATGCGAGGTAAACAAATTACAGCTGGGAAATTGACAGGATTATGTGCGCAAACCAATGCTAACTATGCTATAAAGAAAGTAAGAGGCTCAAAAGCTTGGGAGGTACGCCAAAAAAAGTAGACCGAAATCCATCTGCATCTACCTACAAATCATCCACCTTGAGATACCTATCCAGAACATCTCGCTGGTATTAAGTTACGAATCCCACCCAAAGTGTAAACTCAAAGAAACAGACAACTGCATTAAAGAACTTTGCGTAAAGTAAACAATCCTTGCACCCACAAGTAAAAGCACCGTTATTTTCTCCCTTGTGGCAAAAACACATCCCCTAGACTCATGTTTCTGTCACTCAAGCTAGTCATCGGGGGGCATGAACCCACAATCATGCATAACGCTCCCTCTTGAAGTCGCTACCTACTACTTGGCCAAAGCAATAAACAGCAACGGAGTACATGGAAGAATTACTCAAGAACATAAATATAAAAGAGGAGAATAAAATATATTACTCAAACACAATCTGAACATAGTCTCATAATCCATCGGATCCCAGCAAACTCAGCATAGCAACAGCAGAAAGATTACATATGTGCCTCGATCATGTAGGGAAGCTCACGAGGTCTAAACCATGAAGAACAAAGAGGGGAGGATAACATCACATAAATGCTGATCATGGACCCATGGCCCAAGGGGGACTACTCACGGTTCATCCGGAAAGCACCCATGGTGGTGGAGAAGCTCCCGGAGGTGGTTCCTCCCTCCGGCAGGGTGCCGGGAAGAGGTCTCCTGGTGCTCCCGATCTTGGAAGTGCGGCGGCGGAGGAACATAGGAGAGATCGCGAAAAAGGTTTCTGTCTTCTGGGGTTACGCGTCACGGAGAATATGGGCGAAGGGGGCAGCCAGAGGGGCCACCAGGGGTCCAAGCGGCCTCCCGGCGCGGCCCCACCCTAGGCCACGCCATCTGGCTGCCTGGAGCCCAGGTGGGTCCCCTCTGGCCCCCCTTCGGGACTCCGGAAGCTTCCTGTACGCTGATTTTCCTATATTTTTCCCAGAATTTTTCTGGCACTTTAATTAATGGGAAAACCTAAAATAGAAAAACAGCAGAAAACAGGAACTGGCACTGGGGTGCATTGAGTTAATAGGTTAGTCCAAATATGATCAAAAGTGTCTGGAAGTTCATCAATATCATAGCAATATCACACAAAAGATGCATGGAGCAAGCAGAAATTATAGATACATTTTGGACGTATCAATAACCACATACACATTTCGTTCATCCATTCAATCCCAGTTGCTCTTGTGTTCACAAGGTGCATCGGAATACTTTCCGTTGTTTCGGGAATCCTTTGAGCCTTTGCAGCTTCTTTTCACCATGCGGATAATTCCACACATTTATCGAGGATCCATCCATCCTAAGATGTTCCTGTGATTCCCAAAATACTTTGAAATACTATCTGATCTCGCGCCAATCCTCGGCAGCCTACTGCTTTGGAGATTCTTCTTGCCTTCTCGCACTATGGTTAATCCCATTTGTCGTGTGGTCTTCGATGCCCCCCTTGGCATTGCCATTCGAATCTGTTTAATCATCGTGTGCGTGAATGCATGCAGTCATCGGTTAACCCTATGAATTCATTCTTTTGGCTCAGACGTCATTCCGGACATGAGCTGTATATAGGTAACTCAAACCTCAGTTGATTGTCCGTATAAGTCCATTCAAATTATATAGCCATGGTCAGAACAACTGCTTCTGATATACCCCTAATGCTTGTGTATAAGCACAATTTCTTTTCCATTGGTCTGTTTAACCGGTTAATCACATTTTCCTTCCATTGGTCTGTTTGATCTGATGATCACATTTTCCTTTCCATTGGTCTGTTTAATCTTTCTTTTGAGGTAACTCGTCTGAGCAGTGATAATTCCCTGCTTATGTAAACACTTCGGTGTACTGCTTTGTCCGTACAACCTGTTACGATTGTTGATAACTTTTCGGTGACCACCGATGGACAAGAACTTAGCCAATTGGTCCGCCTCGTCTTAACGAGCAGGAAAATGGTTCTCTTCGTCCCTCGCCCTTGGACCTGATGTTGTTGCCGACATAGTTGACAAGCTGTTCTCTGACTTACTTTGCAACTTGATCGCAGTGTTTGTCGCCACCCTTCTTATTCAATGTGGGCCCATAACCCACATTTCCACAGGATCGAAACCTGACTCTCTTGTACCTTCTGTTCTCGAGGTTATTCCTCTTGCTTGACCTCGTATGCAATTCACGAGTCCTCTACCTTGTGATATTCAGTTCGATATCAGACTCAGTGCTTATGCCTGATGCTCTGGACCCCCCCCTTTTCATCTTCCATTATCATCGTTGAATGCTTGCATATCCGCTTGAAAACTTCTCATGCCTTATTTTGTTTCTCTCGATGAATCTCCCTGAGTTTAACTTGTGGGATACATTGTATCCCATTCCCTTGGACAACCTAGATTGATTAAACTGGTACCGATCCGACCCCCTCAAATGTCCCTCCTACCCTATCCGTAGGTACGATGAAGCCCCGAAGGAAGGATGACAAATCATCGAGATGCACTGATCCAGAGAAATGAAGACATCAACGAGAAGGATTAACTTCTTCGAGAAGGAGAACAAGCACCAGAAGATCCGTTAGGATACGAAACCAGAACTCTATCCCTAGCACTACCTTGTAATTCTTGGGACGAGAATTCTTGTTAGTGGGGGAGAATTGTAACACCCCGGGTATCACACTACAGTAATCACTTTTGATTACTACCAAGTCCTTGTGATTAACTGTGCATTGATCACCTTGATTCAAATCACAATTCAAAATTTCCTTTGGAATTAACAGCAAAGTGGAAAATAAACCTTAACCAAAAATTATGCAATAAATTTTATTAAATATAAAATAATCATTGGGTCATATTAAAATAGTAGTGGTAATTTATTACAATATTTTGAGAATTTAAATAAACCAAATTAGTAGCAAAATAGCTCCATTTAATATTTTGTGCAATGAATAAAATCTAAATTAATTTTATTGTGGGCCAAACTTTTTGTGGCATCATGGTAAAGTGTAACACTAATATTGGTGCAAGTAAATTATTTTACAAAAATCAAAACCTAGCTAAACAAAATACAAACAGAAAAGAAGAAACAAAGAAAACATATTAATATAAAAGTCCTATACTACGCCCTAGGCAAAGCCCAACCAGGGCCCAACCCACCCCCTCTCTCCTTCTTCCCCGCGCACTATTCCCCCGCTCGGTCGCCATGGCCACCGACCGAGCCCGCCATCGCAGCCGCACCAACTCGCCCCTCTCGCCGCTACAGTGCGCCGGGGAGGATAAGAACACCTCGTGGTCTACAGGGATGAGCCCTAGATCTTTTTGCCCCCTCCCCTGTTCGTTCCCGAACGTAGTCGAGCCTCCATGGGCGCAGCTCCATGAACGCCCGCGGCCACCTTGCCTCCCAGCTCCAGCCAACATGTCCATTGGATGCGCCAATGTCGCCTTTGTCTTCACGCAGAAGAAGCCGTGCTCGGGAGCCACCTCGTGTTGCGGATCAACGTCGTCTTCCTCCTCTGCCCCGGTGAGGACGACGGCGAATTCCGGCCACCCGCCCCGCCCCCGAGCCCGCTTTGCTCCTCTACACGACCCCTGTGAGCCCTTCTATCGTCCCCGTGCGCCCTTTTCCCCTCTCCGTCACCGTAGGCGCACCCGCCATGGCCGCCGAGCTCTACCGCCGCGCGGGTTGTGCATCAACATGGCCCTCGTGCACCATTTTGGCCGCCGAGGACATGCGCGTGCTCCCATTGGTCTTCTTGTCGGGACCCGGGGTTAGCGTATGCAAGTCCAGTTAAGGCATAGTCATATGGAGAGCCGAGAACCGTACCCACTTGTCTAAGCAGACAAGGCCAAGCACAGAACGTTCTCGGAAAGCATCGTACGTGAGGGGCATCCCATCCAGGCCGGATGATCAACTGAGATGGGTCCTCATCGTCCGCACACAAGTCTAATGATATGGGTGGTGAACTCCCATATTCAAAGACAAGTCGCCTCAACCATACTATCGACTATCTCATAACTCTTACATAGACTTACTCCAGCCCGATCACTTAGTCGGGGTCTAGGGCGGGCTTGATCATACCACAAAGTGTGCACGAGACAGAGTCTCGAACAATCGCATCGCGATGCCCCAAGCTGCGCACATCTAAGGGCCACTTGGTGTATGAAAGACCGCCAGCCAGAACACAACTAAGGTCTCGAAAACCCATACAAAGACATGCATGTTATAAACATACACGCAACACACATGCCTTGTATGAACAGCAGGTATCATTGCAATTCTCTACAAAGTATACATTTTTATTGATAACTCTTATAGAGTGCAAACAGAGATCACAAACATGTGATCCAACATTACAACACAAACGGAAGCAAATTATGTCTGAGTACAGACAAGTTTAACAAATGGCTTAAGAAGCCTTATTTAAACACAAGCCCTCCACGAGGGAACCAGTCGTCTGACTGGGACTAGACTAGTTGGTCTTCAGTCGTCCAGCTCGATGAAGAAGCCACCTTCGGGGTCAGTGGCATCATCTAAAACATAGATTAAGCAAACGTGAGTACAAAGTCATACTCAGCAAGACTTACATAGGAGCTATACTACTCATGCACATGTATCAAGGTAAAGGGAGGTGGGGTTCACTTGCAGAAATGCCAGCTTTGACTTGGCTAATCCTGAACTACGAGTACCAGACTTTGAGGTAAGAAGCGTACACGAGTCCACTACTTTATCCAACCAATTACACCACTATGGTGCCTTCCTCGACTTCCCCACGAGAAAGCACGCCATAGCACTCACACTTATCTTGGTGTGTTTTAGAAGTATCCGGTTCAATTTGTCTAATAATCAAGCTAAGCTTTCCAAGCAGTCCATAACCGCGGACGCGGCTATTCGAATAGTTTTGTTAACCCTGCAGGGGTGTACCGCTACAGACACATGATCATAATTTACCGCCTTTGATCTCGACACCATTCAAGGGGTGCCAGCGAGGATGCTCACCACAACTGTTACCTCATAGCCGATCTAGTCCAAGAAAGCCGCCTACTTGGGTAGGCTACCACTATCGTGAACCCGGCCGGTTTACCGAAGTGGACCCAAGCGATGTGTGCGTGGTGCATAATCCGGTCTCGGGTGAGCCGTTCTCTCACTTAGCATCCAGGGCACAAGCCTACCAGAACTCCGAACTATTGCGACATCTGGACATCGAAAGGGATGAGTTAGTAAGTTGAGAGGGGTCAGTGAGCCCAATGTGTGGTTGTACTCTTCATCTTGGATCACCACACAAGAACTCGTACTAGGGCGGTGTTCAACGATACAACCCACCGTGTACTCCTACACAGCCTCTCATCGTTCACCTTGTATTAGGGTCGATTCACCAACACTTTTCTACCATCATCAACATGATCATTCCCATCCCGACTCACATCACAGTAACAACATGGTATCATACTAAGCATGCAATAAGCGATAACATTTGCAGGGGCCACATGATATCAAACAACTCCTACATTTGCTAGGATTGTGGTTTGCTTACTACTGTGACAAAATGATAGGTCATGCAAAGGAATGGGTTCATCTATGCGGTAGAAACGAATCATGGTGATCATCCTAAACAATGCATAAGCGAGACATGAGAGGGAAGTGGGATTTTATCGACATGATCAATGGGGGTTTGCTTGCCTTGCTGACGAGGTTCGGGTTCTGGGTCTTCAGCGAAGGGGGCAGCCTCCTGCTCCGGTTCCACCTCTACTCGACAAACAAAGCACGAAGTGGCAATCAATGTGAATGCAATGCTCAAGCACATGATTGAATGCTAAAACTTGAGGTATAAGTTTTGATGTGTGAGACAATTCCATTTAAGTGGAGTGTATTGCATTTAACATGCAAATTCAAACTCCACATTTGAATTCAAATTAGCCAAGTTGCAAGTGACATGGTTTGATCATTTTGAATCATTTTCAAATGTGTATGATATGCCTCTGATGTGTGGTTGAATTGTAGCATAATTCCATGGTCCAAGTTGCAAGATCAATTGATTTGAATTTGAATTAAATTCAAATAAACCAAATGACATATGCTACTGGTCCCAATTTAAATTCAACTCAAACATAGTTGAAATTTGCATATTTGGAAAGATAATTTTCTCCTGATCATTTTTCATATATTATTTGTCCAATTTGGAGTTAATATGAATTTTCTATGAATTTCCAAAGTTTGGGGTATTTTCTGGAATTTCTGGAATTCTTTTAATCCAAATAATCTCGGGAAATTCATTTAAATGATTTAATGCGTCAGGATGACGTCAAGCTGGCGTCAGGGGGGGGGGCTGACAAGGGGGTCCCACCTGTCAGTGGCTGGGTTCACTTAACCGGTGGGTTAAGTTAATCCAGTGGCTTAATTAAGCCACTGGGCCCACTGGTCAGTGACCCAGGGGGTCATTAGCCGAGTAATTAACAGGGGGGCTTTGGGCTGACACGCCGGCGGCTAAACGCCGGCGACTGGAGTCACGGCGGCGCTGCTCATTCTTCCTCTCCTGGCCTCCAAACTCTGCGCCGAGACCACCGTTCGAAAGCCCGTGAAGAGCCGCGTCGAAAGCACCACTTGTACGTCGCCGGGGAGGTCGCGTTCGTCGACTGCTTCGACCTTGGCGGCGACAGAACCACGGAGAGGTCGCAGTCGTCGTTGTGGTGCACGGTTGGAGTCGATTCGGGGCTGTTCGAACGCTAGCATGTGCAGGAGTCCGCACGGCTGCGCTCCGGCTAGGCTACGGGTGCGCCGCTGTTCTTCGTGGGGAGGACGAACTCGAGGGCGACGAAGGAGGGGAAAGTGACCTGGGCTTCTCCAGAACACGCGGGCGGCGAGAAGGAGGCAGGGGGGTCGCTGTGGAGCTGCCACCGCGACGGCCACGGCATGTCGGGAACGCACCTGTGTGCTCGTGCCCGGGGAAGACGACAGGGGAGTTCCCCTGGTGGGCTGGGCCGGCTGGAAAGGTGGGCCTCGCCCCTGGCGAGAGGTAAGCCTTTTTCTTATTTCCTTTTTCTGTTTTCTTCTGACATTTGTTCTGTTTAGCCAAATAAATTAGCTAAACAATTTATTAAATGCTGAAAACTTTTATGTGGCCTCATAATAAAATAGACTAGCCACTTATAAAGTTTCCACATTTTTAAAATTCAAATAATTTGAATCTTAAATCAAATAGGGGTATTTGATTAATTCCAAGGCACTGTTTGAATATTTGAAAAATCTATGAGCATGGGGTGGGTCCCACATCACTTGATATGTGATCACACTCATTTATAAGACTTTTCAAAAATCTAACATGAATTTTTGGAGAAGATTTTTATCTGGCCTTTTGAATTAATTCATCTGAGGGGGGTTCCTTCTCCCATTTTGGTTTTGAAGTTGAATTTCCTTTGAAATTTTGACATGATGCAAGGTTACTTTGATCCTAGCACATTACCTAACAGAGGGTTCTGACAACTCGCCCCCACTCAAAAGAATCTCGTCCCGAGATTCAGAAGTATGCGGGAGGAAGGAGGGGTACTCGGAACTGAGACGGTCTTCTCTTTCCCACGTAGCTTCTCTTTCAGAGTGGTGTGACCATTGCACTTTCAGAAACCTAATCTTCTGACGACGAGTGACACGCTCTGTGGAATCAAGAATACGAACGGGGTATTCTCGATAAGAAAGGTCATCTTGGAGATCAAGCGTTTCGTGGTCGACTTCGCGGATAGGGTCCTTGAAGCAACGCCTGAGTTGGGACACATGGAATACATCATGTACTCGGGAGAGGTGTGGAGGTAGTTCAAGTTGGTAGGCAACTTCTCCACGTTTTGCAATAATGCGGAAAGGTCCGATGTAACGTGGGGCCAATTTGCCTTTGATACCGAAACGTTGGGTTCCCTTCAGAGGAGTAACCCGAAGGTAAGCCTTCTCATCCAGATTGTAGCTCTCTTGCCTATGATGACGATCATAGTAGCTCTTCTGACGAGACTGTGCTGCTTTCAATTGATCACGAACAATGCGAACTTGCTCTTCTGCTTCCTTGATCATGTCCGGTCCAAAGAATCGTCTTTCACCGGTTTCTGACCAGTTTAAAGGTGTTCGACATCGTCGTCCATATAGGAGTTCAAAAGGAGCCATGTTCAGACTAGATTGAAAACTATTGTTATAAGCAAATTCGGCGAATGGAAGAGACTTCTCCCAGTTCTTTCCAAATGAGATAACACAAGCTCTGAGCATGTCTTCAAGAATTTGGTTAACCCTTTCGACTTGACCGCTAGACTAAGGATGGAAAGCCGTACTAAAGGAGAGATGAGTTCCCATAGCATTCTGAAAGCTTCCCCAAAATCTAGAGGTGAAAAGGCTACCGCGATCAGAATTGATTTCCAAAGGAACACCATGAAGGGATACAATTCTAGAGATGTACAAGTCCGCTAACTGGCTAGCAGTTATAGACTCGCGAACCGGAAGGAAGTGAGCAACTTTGGAAAGCCTATCTATGACAACGAAGATGGCATTGTTTCCTTTCTGGGTTTTTGGAAAGCCGGTGATGAAATCCATACTGACTTTGTCCCATTTCCACTCGGGAATAGACAAAGGTTGAAGTGTACCAGCAGGTCTTTGATGTTCTGCCTTGATGCGACGACAAACATCACATTCGACAACAAATTGAGCAATGTCTCTCTTCATCCTAGTCCACCAAAATCTCTGGCGTAGATCTTGGTACATTTTTGTGCTACCGGGATGAATTGTGAGGGGTGTATCATGGGCTTCCTTGAGGATGAGTTGCCTTAGTTCCTTATTCTTAGGTACTACCAAACGATTTTCAAAGAATAACGTTCCTTTGCTATCTGTGGAGAAACATTTAGCAACTCCGCTAGCAATGTTCTCCTTGATCCGGCGAACACCTCGTGCACGCCTTTGGGCAACTATGATTTGATCCTCAAGAGTTGGTTTCGCCACCAAGGTAGAAAGATAGCCATGAGAAACAATTTCAAGATTGAGCTTGCGAAAGTCCTCATGAAGAAGTGGTTGATACTGTTGTAACATGAGGTTGTTACAATACGACTTACGACTTAGTGCATCAGCCATGACATTGGCTTTGCCTGGGGTGTAAGAAATAACTACGTCGTAATCTTTTATCAACTCAATCCAGCGTCTTTGCCTGAGATTAAGATCTGGCTGGGTGAAAATATAATTGAGGCTTTGGTGGTCGGAATAAATCTCACAACGATTACCAAGGAGGTAATGTCGCCAAGTTGATAGGGCATGAACGACGGCAGCGAGTTCAAGGTCATGGGTAGGATAGTTCTCTTCATGTGGCCGCAATTGGCGTGAAGCATAAGCTACCACATGTCGATCTTGCAGAAGTATGCATCCTAACCCTTGCCGTGATGCATTACAATAGATCTCGAATTCCTTTTTGGTGTCTGGAGGTGCAAGTACGGGTGCAGAAGTCAATCTTCTTTTTAGCTCTTGAAAGCTTTCCTCGCACTTGGGAGTCCATAGGAATTTCTTATCTTTCTTGAGGAGTTCAGTTAGAGGCTTTGCGACTTTAGAAAAGTTCTCGACGAAGCGACGGCAATAGCTGGCTAGGCCAAGAAAACTCCTAACTTGCTTAACCGATTCAGGTGGAGTCCAGTCAAGGACGGCCTGAACTCTCTCAGGATTCACAGCAATGCCTTTTGCAGAAATCACGTGACCTAAGTAGGTCACTTCTGGTAGCCAGAATTCACACTTGGAGAATTTAGCATACAGGCGATGCTCTCTAAGTTTCATCAATACCAGCCTTAGGTGTTCGGCATGTTCTTCTTCGTTCTTCGAGTAGATGAGAATGTCATCGAGGTAAACCACGACGAACTGGTCCAAATACTCCATGAAGATCGAGTTCATCATGCGTGAGAAAGTGGCGGGGGCATTGGTTAAACCAAAGGACATGACGGTGTACTCGTAAAGACCATAACGAGTAGTAAAAGCCGTTTTGGGAATGTCCTCGTTTCGGATTTTGATTTGATGATAACCTAATCTCAAATCCATCTTTGAGAAGACAGAGGATCCTGCAAGTTGATCATAAAGATCATTGATCCTGGGCAGTGGGTACTTGTTCTTTATCGTCGCTAAATTTAGCGGTCGATAGTCTACGCACATCCTTTCTGTTCCATCTTTCTTCGTGACGAACAGAACGGGGCAACCCCATGGCGATGAGCTAGGGCGGATGAAGCCTTTCTCCAACAAAGCTTCCAGTTGGGTTTTAAGCTCAGCTAACTCACGTGGGGCCATTTTGTATGGGCGTCTAGAAATTGGTGCGGTTCCTGGGGCAAGATCCACTATAAACTCTACACATCTGTCGGGAGGCATACCCGGCAACTCTTCAGGAAAGACATCCGGGAAGTCACGAACCACCGGAATATCTTCAAGTTCGGGAAGGGGAAGTACATTCAAAGAATGCACTTGGATTCTTGTTCTGGGTGAGGTATAGTTCACTGTTTTGCCTGAAGGGTGGGTAAGTTTCACGGATTTTCCTTTGCAATCCAGGTAGGCATTCTGTCTTGATAGCCAATCCATGCCAAGGATGACATCAATATCTGAAGACTTGAGGGCTATGAGTGAAGCAAGGAATACTAAACCCTCAATTGAAATTTGATTACCATGGCTTACTCTATTAGTTTGCCATCTTGACCCTGGAGTTTGAATAATCATTGGGGTGGACAATTCAACAAAGGGTAACTCATGATGAAGTGCATAACTTTCCGACATGAATGAATGAGATGCTCCTGGGTCGAAAAGAACGGAAGTAGGAACATAATTGACTGGGAGCGTACCAAGAATGACGTCAGTGGTGTCGTCAGTCTCTTCGGCGGAGATTTGGTTCACACGTCCACGAGTGGCGGGAGGAGCGGGTTTGGCGGTGTAGACCTTCTGGGGTGGCTTGCCATGACCATTGTTGTTGTTGTTGCCTCCGGCGCGTGGTGGAGCATTCTGGTTCTGGATCTGGTTCTGGGGACACTCGCTAGAATAGTGGCCTGCTTGACCACACTTGTAACAGGCTCCGAAAACAGTGCGTGGAGCTGGGTTGTTTGGTGGAGCTGGGTGGAACTGGGTTGGTGGACGAGGCGCCACATAGGATGGCCTCGGTGGGTTGTTCTGGCGGAACATGCTGTTTGGGATCCAGATCTTGCGCTTCTGGGAACCAGAGCTGGATGAACCGTCATCTCTAGGGTGTTTGCGAAAGTCGTTGGGGGTGTTCATGTCCTCTGCCTTGATGGCCTTGTTGACAAGGACCTGGAATGAGGCAAAGTCATGAAAGTTGAGCTCACGACGAAGTCCAGTGTTGAGTCCGCGACGGAACCTCTCTTGTTTCTTGGAGTCGGTGGAGACTTCTTCGGTAGCATAACGAGCCAGTCGGTTGAACTCACGACTAAACTCATCAACGGTCCTTCTGCCTTGAGTGAGGTTGCAGAACTCCTCACGCTTGCCGTCCATAAGACCCTTGGGAATGTGGTGCTCACGGAAGGACGTGCAGAATTCCTCCCAAGATGCAGGTGGTCCATCGGGACGCATATTCAGAAAGTTCTCCCACCAAGAGCTAGCTGCACCTTCAAGGTGATAGGTGGCATAGCTGACCTTGTCACCAGTTGCAACACGGCCTGCTTGGAGCTTCCTTTCGATGCTGCGAAGCCAGTCATCGGCGTCAAGGGGCTCGGTGGAGTAACTAAAAACCGGGGGATGAAGTCGGATGAAGTCGTTCAGGGACACCAACTCATTGCGCTGCTGAGTGGTGTTGCGTGCAATGACTTCGAACAGATGGTGAGAGTCTCGGTGGTTCCTCTCGACTTCCATCAGAACCTGAGCCATCGTGGGTGGGGGTGGAAGGTTGCCTTCCTCCTGGTCATTCCCACGACCTTGGTTACGACCAACCTGGCCACGGGTTCCTTGAGACATCCTGAAGGGAAAACCAAAGTCAAACAGAGTTGATTGGGAGAGTCTAAACAAGGTATTGAATTACTGGAAGGATTACAGAGCAAAGGAAGTAATCATCTTGACAACATGGTGATAAAGCATACAAGCCATATATTCACAAGCTGTCATACAAACCATACATCATTTTAGTACAAGCACTAAGCTAATACAAACGTGATGAAGATGATACATCCTTCAGAGGCACTCTGACTTCCTATACATTATTTATCTAAGCCTCTGGAACTTAGACACCTTGCATACAATATACTAAGATACTACTACATCATCACTAAGTAAGACCACAGGCGGTCTCACTCATCTCCATCTTCATAGTAGTCCTCATAAAAGTTACCCGTGTATCCCGGTAGCTGGAGGTGACCATCGGAAAACACGGAGGCTTGTGGACCCTGATATCCATTTGGGCAAGGATGGGGCCTAAGTCCAGCGTAGGGTGGAAGCAAAGGACCACGGGGTGGAAAAATGCCTCCAATATCGGGCCAAGCAACTCGAGAAGGCATCTGAGTCCTCACTGGGTAGATAGCATCATGCTCAACTGATCCCATGCTCACAAAGGGTGCCAAGAGTGTCAGTGCTCGATACAGACGAACACGGGTGGCGTGGAGCTCGAAACGGAGAGCGCGTGCATCACGATCTCTGTCACTAGCAAATCTAGCAGTCATCTGAAGTGCGGGATCTTCTGCAGAGTGATCTGAGTAGAGTCCGGTGTAATATCCCTCTTCTCCTGGAAGTGCAGCAGGGATATAGAGGAAAGAAGTCTCTCTCAGCAAAGTGTGCTCCTCTCTCAGCAAAGTCATACATGAGTATGCAGCATCCTGCACAGCCATGTTCTCGGTGATGCCAATGCCATGTCCAAAGTGGATAGGCTGAGTGACTCCAACGTGGTGCGGGTAGATCCAAACAATGCAGTGGAACTGCGTCTGGTTGAAGTCGTGAAACTGCTCCTCGACGGTGTACTCAGGGTACCATCGATATCCCACATAGGACATCATCTCGATCAACGTGGCGGGATGGCCACGCACACCGAGGCACCTGGTCAAACGAACAATCTGCCGAGGGGGAAGATCTGCCATCTGAAACAGAAAGGAGTTTGCAAATGCATCAGATTATGAGATAAACCTGGAATGACTCGGACAACATAACGGCTGTAATTGTAAGAAATGAAAATTTCTTCCAACATGGAAACAGCACTTACATACGATGTAAGAAATCAGCATTGCAACAATGCTAGGAAAACCTGACACAACTTTCCTACGGCTATAAGGAAGCAATCAACGAGATGTGCTAATCAGACAGAGGAGAGCCTAGTCCTATCTTCCCGTAGAATAAGATGAGGGTGACTCAGAACTCAGAACGAAGGGGGTAAGGAGAAAAAAAAAGCCTTACGTTGTTCCCTTATATACCCAGAGTAACTATATAACTATAGCAAGCTAGACTCAACTTCGGCCAAGGCTACTAGTCCTAAAGTAAGTCCTGCTCTGATACCAAGTCTGTCGGGACCCGGGGTTAGCGTATGCAAGTCCAGTTAAGGCATAGTCATATGGAGAGCCGAGAACCGTACCCACTTGTCTAAGCAGACAAGGCCAAGCACAGAACATTCTCGGAAAGCATCGTACGTGAGGGGCATCCCATCCAGGACGGATGATCAACTGAGATGGGTCCTCATCGTCCGCACACAAGTCTAATGATATGGGTGGTGAACTCCCATATTCAAAGACAAGTCGCCTCAACTATACTATCGACTATCTCATAACTCTTACATAGACTTACTCCAGCCCGATCACTTAGTCGGGGTCTAGGGCGGGCTCGATCATACCACAAAGTGTGCACGAGACAGAGTCTCGAACAATCGCATCGCGATGCCCCAAGCTGCGCACATCTAAGGGCCACTTGGTGTATGAAAGACCACCAGCCAGAACACAACTAAGGTCTCGAAAACCCATACAAAGACATGCATGTTATAAACATACACGCAGCACACATGCCTTGTATGAACAGCAGGTATCATTGCAATTCTCTACAAAGTATACATTTTTATTGATAACTCTTATAGAGTGAAAACAGAGATCACAAACATGTGATCCAACATTACAACACAAACGGAAGCAAATTATGTCTGAGTACAGACAAGTTTAACAAATGGCTTAAGAAGCCTTATTTAAACACAAGCCCTCCACGAGGGAACCAGTCGTCTGACTGGGACTAGACTAGTTGGTCTTCAGTCGTCCAGCTCGATGAAGAAGCCACCTTCGGGGTCAGTGGCATCATCTAAAACATAGATTAAGCAAACGTGAGTACAAAGTCGTACTCAGCAAGACTTACATAGGAGCTATACTACTCATGCACATGTATCAAGGTAAAGGGAGGTGGGGTTCACTTGCAGAAATGCCAGCTTTGACTTGGCTAATCCTGAACTACGAGTACCAGACTTTGAGGTAAGAAGCGTACACGAGTCCACTACTTTCTCCAACCAATTACACCACTATGGTGCCTTCCTCGACTTCCCCACGAGAAAGCACGCCATAGCACTCACACTTATCTTGGTGTGTTTTAGAAGTATCCGGTTCAATTTGTCTAATAATCAAGCTAAGCTTTCCAAGCAGTCCATAACCGCGGACGCGGCTATTCGAATAGTTTTGTTAACCCTGCAGGGGTGTACCGCTACACACACATGATCATAATTTACCGCCTTTGATCTCGACACCATTCAAGGGGTGCCAGCGAGGATGCTCACCACAACTGTTACCTCATAGCCGATCTAGTCCAAGAAAGCCGCCTACTTGGGTAGGCTACCACTATCGTGAACCCGGCCGGTTTACCGAAGTGGACCCAAGCGATGTGTGCGTGGTGCATAATCCGGTCTCGGGTGAGCCGTTCTCTCACTTAGCATCCAGGCCACAAGCCTACCAGAACTCCGAACTATTGCGACATCTGGACATCGAAAGGGATGAGTTAGTAAGTTGAGAGGGGTCAGTGAGCCCAATGTGTGGTTGTACTCTTCATCTTGGATCACCACACAAGAACTCGTACTAGGGCGGTGTTCAACGATACAACCCACCGTGTACTCCTACACAGCCTCTCATCGTTCACCTTGTATTAGGGTCGATTCACCAACACTTTTCTACCATCATCAACATGATCATTCCCATCCCGACTCACATCACAGTAACAACATGGTATCATACTAAGCATGCAATAAGCGATAACATTTGCAGGGGCCACATGATATCAAACAACTCCTACATTTGCTAGGATTGTGGTTTGCTTACTACTCTGACAAAATGATAGGTCATGCAAAGGAATGGGTTCATCTATGCGGTAGAAACGAATCATGGTGATCATCCTAAACAATGCATAAGCGAGACATGAGAGGGAAGTGGGATTTTATCGACATGATCAATGGGGGTTTGCTTGCCTTGCTGACGAGGTTCGGGTTCTGGGTCTTCAGCGAAGGGGGCAGCCTCCTGCTCCGGTTCCACCTCTACTCGACAAACAAAGCACGAAGTGGCAATCAATGTGAATGCAATGCTCAAGCACATGATTGAATGCTAAAACTTGAGGTATAAGTTTTGATGTGTGAGACAATTCCATTTAAGTGGAGTGTATTGCATTTAACATGCAAATTCAAACTCCACATTTGAATTCAAATTAGCCAAGTTGCAAGTGACATGGTTTGATCATTTTGAATCATTTTCAAATGTGTATGATATGCCTCTGATGTGTGGTTGAATTGTAGCATAATTCCATGGTCCAAGTTGCAAGATCAATTGATTTGAATTTGAATTAAATTCAAATAAACCAAATGACATATGCTACTGGTCCCAATTTAAATTCAACTCAAACATAGTTGAAATTTGCATATTTGGAAAGATAATTTTCTCCTGATCATTTTTCATATATTATTTGTCCAATTTGGAGTTAATATGAATTTTCTATGAATTTCCAAAGTTTGGGGTATTTTCTGGAATTTCTGGAATTCTTTTAATCCAAATAATCTCTGGAAATTCATTTAAATGATTTAATGCGTCAGGATGACGTCAAGCTGGCGTCAGGGGGGGGGGCTGACAAGGGGGTCCCACCTGTCAGTGGCTGGGTTCACTTAACCGATGGGTTAAGTTAATCCAGTGGCTTAATTAAGCCATTGGGCCCACTGGTCAGTGACCCAGGGGGTCATTAGCCGAGTAATTAACAGGGGGGCTTTGGGCTGACACGCCGGCGGCTAAACGCCGGCGACTGGAGTCACGGCGGCGCTGCTCGTTCTTCCTCTCCTGGCCTCCAAACTCTGCGCCGAGACCACCGTTCGAAAGCTCGTGAAGAGCCGCGTCGAAAGCACCACTTGTACGTCGCCGGGGAGGTCGCGTTCGTCGACTGCTTCGACCTTGGCGGCGACAGAACCACGGCGAGGTCGCATTCGTCGTTGTGGTGCACGGTTGGAGTCGATTCGGGGCTTGTTCAAACGCTAGCACGTGCAGGAGTCAAACGCGTGCACTGGGGGTTCACGACAAGCACTGGAGCGAGGAGGACGACGACCATGGCGGCGAGGTGCTCGGGTTCCCATGGCGGATCCGGCTAGAGGAAGCAATTGAGGGGGGAGAAAGAGGGGTTTCGCTTGCGAGCTCACCCTGAATATATATGGAGTGGTGGCTTGCTCGGGGAGGCGCTGGAGTTGCCGGAATTCGAAGTCGATCCACGGCGGCCGGCGATGAAGACGACGAAGCTAGCGAGCTCGTGGAGGCGGCCGGCTCCGATTCCTTTCGCAGGTCGATGAAGACGACGACGACGAACTGCCTGGACAACTTGGCTTGGCTCCTCGACGTCGATGGCCGCGAGTCCGCACGGCTGCGCTCCGGCTAGGCTACGGGTGCGCCGCTGTTCTTCGTGGGGAGGACGAACTGGAGGGCGAGGAAGGAGGGGAAAGTGACCTGGGCTTCTCCAGAACACGCGGGCGGCGAGAAGGAGGCAGGGGGGTCGCTGTGGAGCTGCCACCGCGACGGCCACGGCATGCCGGGCACGCAGCTGTGTGCTCGTGCCCGGGGAAGACGACAGGGGAGTTCCCCTGGTGGGCTGGGCCGGCTAGAAAGGTGGGCCTCGCCCCTGGCGAGAGGTAAGCCTTTTTCTTATTTCCTTTTACTGTTTTCTTCTGACATTTGTTCTTTTTAGCCAAATAAATTAGCTAAACATTTTATTAAATGCTGAAAACTTTTATGTGGCCTCATAATAAAATAGACTAGCCACTTATAAAGTTTCCACATTTTTAAAATTCAAATAATTTGAATCTTAAATCAAATAGGGGTATTTGATTAATTCCAAGGCACTGTTTGAATATTTGAAAAATCTATGAGCATGGGGTGGGTCCCACATCACTTGATATGTGATCACACTCATTTATAAGACTTTTCAAAAATCTAACATGAATTTTTGGAGAAGATTTTTATCTGGCCTTTTGAATTAATTCATCTGAGGGGGGTTCCTTCTCCCATTTTGGTTTTGAAGTTGAATTTCCTTTGAAATTTTGACATGATGCAAGGTTACTTTGATCCTAGCACATTACCTAACAGAGGGTTCTGACACTTCTGCATCGGTTCTCTAGCTATAGGCCAAGGTCCCGCTCTATATACGTCGTTATCGTCGCCGCCCTCCACTGTCCGCCGCCGTCATCGTCGTTGACACCGCTACGACGAGCCCCCGTTCATTCTTGGCACACCACACAACGCACGGCTGTGCCCCCTGCTCGAACGCACCCCTCCTCGCCTCAAACCGTTGCCGGAGATGGCCAGACGGGCAGCGTCGGTGAGCTTGGCCTCGCCGGCGAGACACCGTCTTTGTGCTCGTAATTAGAACTAAGCAAACCGCACACCTAATCCCTCAAAAACAACTAGGGCCCAAGCGTTTAAGTGTGCTAATAAAAGTGTTTTAAATAAACTAGCCACTGACCACTTGGGCCCACTGTTTAACTAGTTCTTGTTAATATTAAGTTAAGCCCAAGATAACCCCCTGTGTATGTCTAGTGGGCCCAGGGCCATTACTTAAAGTATTGATTAATTAAAATTGTTTACTTAGTATTGTGCCACTTACACATGTGTCTCACTGGATTACTAGTATAAATAAAATACAACTGTAAAATTGCTAAGAATGACATGTGGGCCTAGTGGCTATTTAATTTTATTAAAAAGAATTATTAACACTGTGAGGCTGACTAGTGGGACCCACTGGCCAGGTTTGACTGGTCAACCACTGTTTTGGATAATGCTTTATTTAATAATAAAAATAATCCAAAAAATGTTTTAAAATGATTTAAACTTTAAAATTGAATATCTTTTAAACCGTAACTCGGATCAAAATACTTTATACATGAAAATTGATCAGAAAAATATAACGAATAAGAATACACTACCCATACCCCACCACCCCCCTCTAACACAACGAACATCGACATCCCCCCTCCGGGCCGTCTGTCGATAATCACCCGGAGCCGGTATTTCATCCCCGGATGAATTCCCTCTTCGAGCATAACACATTGTACTGCGTTAGAACACCGTTACCATTGCATATTTCATGCCATTTTTTTGCTATGATTGCTTTATATTTACTATTTCTCCCCCCTTTATTCTTTGGTAGACCCCGCTGCTACCATCGACCGTTGCCGGGTACGACTATGTCGTCGACGACCGTACCCCCCCCCCCCCCCCGAGCTTCCAGGGCAAGCAGAGCCATTTTCCTTCCCCAGATATCACCTATCTTTTCCGTACATTTTTTGCACTAGGCATGGTTACTGTTGCTGCTACATTGTTCACCTATTCAATTGCATAGCCTGTCATTGTCGCCCCTTGATGTACCTTTCTTTATCCTATGATGCCTATAAATATATATTATATTCAGTAGTGAGCCCTACATTTTGTTAGCTAGGTTTTAGAATAGCGGGTCGTGATCACCCTGGTGAGTGAACACAGATTACCAAATATTATAACTACAACAGGTACGGATCAATGCAAACGTCCTAGGGGACCTACAACGGCGAGACTCTGCCGAGTCGCTTCGAGTTTGACTTACGAGTGGACGGACTCGTATTTCACTCTCGTCGGCTCAGTAGCGTAGCATCACCGGGATGATACGAGGTTTACCTCTTTAGTTCATTCCGCTGATGTCTCCGTTGAACCTCTTTAAGTCTACCATCGAGGGTGATACCTCTTGGTTTCACTTAATGGTAGGGACCTGAACCAACTGGTGACCTTAAAGGTAAGAGTCGGGCGAACCAACGGTGCCCGCGAGTGGTAGTGCGTCGGGAACGACAGGGAGGGTACGACCGATGTTACTGGCGTACTTGGCCTCTGCTCGTATCTCGCGAGAGTTACCAAACCACGAAAAGTCGAGCTCTACCAAGAGCACATGCGAGACAAGGTAAGGAGACGGTTCACCTTGTTGGTAACCGCGTGCTTTGAAGGGACGACAGGGCAGGCCCCGAGGTTACTGGTGGACCTTGTTGTTGTTCGTTGTCCGTTGTGTTGTTAGTTAGACAGCGATAACGGTTGTCTGCGAGATAATAATAAAATGCTAAATGGTTCGGTGGATGGCTTGAGAGGCCCGTTGGTCTGTACGCACTACCTTCACGTGGGATAAGGAGTTATGGGCTCCCCTGCGTCGTAGTTTGTCCGAAAGCTCTTCAGATGTCAACAGTATCGCAGCCTGCGCCGGGAAGTCGTGTCTTCTTCGTCCGGACAGTGTATTTGGATTTTCTTTTGCTTCACGGGCCATCCACGCACCGTGCAGGAGCGTGAAGGGTGAGGGTTCCTAGACCCCTGATCGCATAAGATATAGTCCGGCGGATGGCCTCTCTGTTGAGCCTAGGATGGGCTGCAGCGTGTCGGATAGCTTTGGTGGAGCGTTCCCTAACAAGGTGCCCGCCACCCTGGAGATCCGAGCGTGCAGGATGAACAGTAGTGCACCCCTGCAGAGAGTTTAATCTATTTGAATAGCCGTGTCCACGGTAACAGGACACTTTATGCTGAAGCTGGATCTTACCACTACAAACTACTACTATTAAACTGTATGGTTTCGGGTCTTCTTCCTCGCAGGGAAGTCGAGGAGGGGAACTCGGAGGCATTTATTATTGTTAATTATTACAACTTACTATTATACAATGCTGCAACAACTTCTGCTGCATTGTTACTTTATGCTTTATATAAACTGTTGGCTGTTCTCTTCTGGTGTTGCAACACTCGTCGGAAGATGCTAGTCTTCGATAGGCCTAGCTCCTTATCTTTATTTTGATTTCTACCTTGCAGTCCACTATATAGAGACTACCCTTTCCATTTGATACAAATGCATAAATGCTTAGTAGCGGACGTAAGACTCGCGGGTATGCTAGATACTCACCCTTTCTTTTACCCCCTTTTTATTTTGCCTAATCGGCCGCTGCAGTCGACGTTGGAGCCTTGAAGTCCAGGAGCAGGAGATCCCCGAGGCCGACCAGCGCAACATGAAGATCCCCGATGCCTTCTACGACGTCGAGTTCCCCGTTGACCAGGAGTAGTTTTGGGGTTCCCAGGTAGGAGGCCTCGCCTTTTCGATCTATTGTTATTTGTGCTAGCCTTCTTAAGGAAACCTTGTATTCTAGTGTCTGTATCAGATACTATTGCTTCCGCTAACTTTGTACTCTCGAGATATTGTATTCGAGCCCTCGTGGCCCCTGGCTTGTATTAAACAACTTGTATTATTTTATTTGTAGAGTTGTTTTGTGATATCTTACCGTGAATCTCTGATCTCGATCATGTACCTTGCGTGTATGATTACTGTACATGGTCTGATTTATGGGACGTCACAAGTATCCCCCGAGGCTACTCGCAATCACGTGTAATCGGGTGTAGGGTCGTAAGCTTTTGCGATTGCATGCTTTCTTTCGCGTAACTTGCTTGTTTTTTGCTATTATGAGAGCATCTCCAACAGAGGCGCTATATGTGTCCCCCGCGCTAAAAAGGTCATATAGCGCGTGCGGGGAAAAAACTAGCACTCCAGCAGACGTTGTATAGCTCAACGCGCTAGAAAGATCGTCCAGCGCGCGTGCAAAAGATGCATCTCGCGCGACACATTTAGTGCGTCGCGTACAACGCGCTGGATGAATCGGAGTCTTCGCGCGCAAAGAAAACCGCCAGGAAGTTCATCACGCGAAGGAAGATACCCGCCCCTGCCTCTCTCATCCGCTGCCGACTGCCCGCCCGCCACCATTCCTCGCGCCACCGCCAGAGTCTGCCATTGGGCAGCCCGAGCAGCGCCGCCGCCGGTGTCCGCTATTGGGTAGCAAGAGAAGCGCCGCTTCCCGAGCTTGCCCGGGTGCGGCGGGGATCGCCATGGCCGCCGCTGCCCTTTTGCTCGCCGGCGGGGCGTGTCGGGGCGTCCATGGTGACAAGGCCGGGCGAGGCTGGGCACAATGGGGTGTGGCGGGGAAGGCCATGGGACAGCCATGGCGGGGAAGGCCGGGCGGCCATGGGGCGGGGCGGGCGGAGGCCAGGGCGCGACCAGGCCGGCGGCTGGGCGGGGCGACGGCCAGGACACGGCAGGACCGGGCAGTGGCTAGGACGCGACAGGGCGGGTGATACGTCCAAATTGCATCATTATTTTATATCTTAGTTCACCCCTATTCATTGATATATTTCACGATATGATGTTGTTCTTATATTGTTTTGGCTTGTTTTACACAGTTTGCAACTTTCCGGTGCCGAAACAGCAGACGCGGGATTCAACAGAGAAAAGTGAACATAGAGTTGCTTAATCAGTAGACCTCCTAATGAGCTGAATTTGACATAGATCATTTTTAGGAAGATTGACAAAGGCACGCAAAAATGGGAGCCAGAGGGGGACCACCAGGTGCCTAGGCGCCCCCCTGGCGGGGCCACCACCAGGGGCGCGCCGGGAGGCCGCCTGGACTCCTGGGGCCACTCCCGGCTCCCCCCTCTGGCCTATATACCCCTCGTCATTTGCAACCCCTAAAAGGGAAGAGTTTCGCGAGTTCTGCCGCTGCTCCTTGGCGGAAACCTACAGAGAAGAAAAGGCATCTCCGACGGGAAGATTCCGCCGGGGTGAACACCTCCCAGAAGGGGATATCATCTCCATCGTCATCACCATCGTCACGGGCATCATCGAGATCATCATCAACATCATCCCCAACATCAGCACCATCTCCTTCTCAATCCCATCTCATATCACCATTGCAACTTGTGTTGTAACCCGTTCCATCCATCATCTCTACTCTATCGGTGTTGATTACCTCTTTGTGGTGAATGCTATTGAGTTTTGTTGGAGAATTATTGCTATGTCCAGATTGTTTATCATCTATTTATCACCACTTATCATGGTCTCTTTTATGTCTTGTGAGTAGTTACATTAGTTCTTGAGGACATGTGAGAAGTCTAGTTGTTAGTAGTCATATGATGTTGAAGTAATATGTGTTGTTTGATATTTAAGTTGTGTTGTTATTTTCCTAGTGGTGTTATGTGAGTCGAACACATAACACTTCGCCTTGTTAAGGATCTAGGGGAATACATTGTGTATAAAGAATGCTTACGGTGGGTTGCCGGAGTGACAGAAACCTGAACCCCAGTTCGCACACTTTTGCACAAGGGAATAATGGGTCCTTGATCTTATTTCTGTGGTTAGGCTTTTTCCTTAATTTCTACCTTGTATTTGCAGATGCTAGCAAGGTGTTTAATCATAAGAGTGCACTTGTCTTAGTCTAGAAGGTGTACTAGCATAGATCCAACAACTCAACACTTGTCAACACAAAACAGAGTACAGGTACAGAGTATGTGATACGTCCCAAACGTATCTATAATTTCTGCTTGCTCCATGCATGTTTTGTGTGATATTGCTATGTTTTAGATACACTTTCATACACTTTTGATCATATTTGGACTAACCTATTATTCATTGCACCCAGTGCCAGTTCCTGTTTTCTGCTATTTTTCTATTTCAGGTTTCCCCCGTATTAAAAATGTTACAAAAATTCCAGGAGAATCCAATAAAAAATCAGCGTTTCGAAAGCTTCCAGAATCCCGAATGGGGGGTTGGAGGGGACCCACCAGAGCCACAGGCGCCCTCCCGGCGTAGCCAGGAGTCGGGCCGCGCCAGAGGGCTGCATGGACCCCTGGTGGCCCCCATGGCTTCCCCCTTCGCCTATTTATTCTCCGTCCTCCGAAACCCTCAAGGACAGAACCCCTTTTCGCGATCTCGCCTCTGTTCCGCCGCCGTCGCGCTTCCAAGATCGGGAGCGCCAGAAGACCTCATCCCGGCACCCTGCCGGAGGGAGGATTGACCTCCGGGAGCTTCTCCACCACCATGGATGCTTCCCGGATGATCCGTGAGTAGTCCACCTTGGACCAATGGGTCCATGATCAGTAGCTATGTGATGTTCTCCTCCCCTCTTTGTTCTTCATGGATTAGACCTTGTGAGATGCCCTACATGATCAAGGCACATATGTAATTCTTTTTGCTGTTCCTATGCTGAGTTTGCTAGGATCTGGTGAATTATGAGACTATGTTTAGATTGTGATTGAGTAATATATTTGGTTCTTATCTTTTATATTTTTGTTCTTGAGTAATTCTTGCATGTTCTCTATTGCTTTTTATTGCTTTGGCCAATTAGTAGGTAGTGACTCCAAGCGGGAGCGCTATGCTTGATTGTGGGTTCATGCCCCTTGATGACTAGCTTGAGTGACAAAAACATGAGTCTAGGGGATGTGTTGTTGCCACAAGGGGGAAAACAATGGTGCTTGTAACCGCGGTTGCAAGGATTGTTTACTTTACGCAAAGTTCTTTTAATACAGTTGTCTGTTGCTTTGGGTTTACACTTTGGGTGGGGCTCGCAACTTAATACCAACGAGATGTTCTGGATAGATATCTTAAGGAGATGATTAGTAGTAGATGCATATGGATTTCGATCTACTTATTTTGGCGTACCGCCCATGCTTTTGAGCCTCTTCCTTTCTTTGTAGCATAGTTAGCATTGGTTTGCGCCCGTAATCCTATCAATTGCCCAGCTGTGATTTGTTTACCTCGCATAGCAGTTTTATCGTCTTTTGGGATAGAGACATCACTAGTGAACATCATGGGACCCCGGTCCATATTTCCACCATTGTTACACCCTGAATTTACTTCCTGCTTTTACTTTCTCGTTATAGCTATCACTATGTTTTATCTGTTGTGTTTGACCCTTTGTAAACAACAAGGCCGGAGAGATTGACAACCTCTCTGTACTCATTGGGAGCAAAGTTTTTTGTATCTGTGCGCAGGTCCACGTCAACTCGTGCTAATTTCTAGCGTCGTTGACACCTACTTGTCGTTGATGGAGTCCGACGGGAGACAAACCTTGGTATCTTTACCGAGGGAAATTACACTACGCTACATCTTAACCTTCCGCTTGGGGTAGCCAACGAGGAATTAGCATCAATTAATTTCTGGCGTCGTTGCCGGGGACTCAAATCTTCAAGATAGGGGAGTTGCACACTATCTTTTACCTTTGCTTTTTACTCTTGTTAGTTTACCTTTCAGTTTTTATCTTCGTGTCCTTTATCAAAAATCACAAAAATAAAATTACCTTGCTAGTAGTTGTCATTATGTCTGGTCCTTTTTCCTTTGTTGAGAAAGAAGTGCTCACCTTTAAACAAAAAGGTGGTGAAAGTTTAAAAGATTCTTGGTATAGAATTAATGATTCTCCAAAAAGAGCCACTAAGAAGCAATCCACTACTATCCTGCTTAGGAAATTTTATGTTGGAATTACCCCTTGGAATAGGTTCGTTCTAGATACTGCTATCAATGGGAATTTCCTAGAAGCCCCAATATGGGAGTCTCTTAATGTTATTGAAAATCTTGTTGGAAACCTCCCTGTTGCTAGCATTCAAGAGGATATCACTCTAGTTCACATTATGAAAAAACTTGAAAAGATAGAGCTAGAAATACCAAGCATCAATAAGATAAATGAGTTGGATCTCAAGATTCAAGGGAATTTGAATAGACTTGATAGATCCATGCATAAAATTATCAAAACTTTGGAGACCATCAAATCCCATGATTTGGATCCTATAGGATAGATAAGATTGAGGAAATCATTTACACTTTAGGAACTACTTTCTCCTCAAGCAAACCAAAAAAGGTACAAACTCTGGCAAGGAAGGAACCTAAGTTCAATTATGTCCCTAAGGTTCCCCGACATAAAAACAATCCACTCATTGCCAAGGGAGTTGAAACCGTGAAAACTTTGGAAGAAATACCTCTCTTAGATAAATTTATTAATGAAACTCCAATTGATTTTCCACCTTTTGGTTTTATCCCTAGAAGTATCTTCATTAGGCCTTTATTTGAAAGACCTCTTAAAACTAGTTGTACAATTGAAGAGCTTTTTGATCATTTTGATGATGGTTCAATTGATACAACGTGATTCTTCTTTTTGCTTCTTGCCTAGCTTAAAGACGTAAAAGAAAACGCTTGTTGGTAGGCAACCCAAGATGTTTTTACTTCTGTTTTTAGCAGTCTTGATGATTTTTACTACTGTAGGAACATCATTGTATCTTTATTTTCAAGCTTTGTGCCAAGTTTAGCCTCCGATTCCAAGAAAGTTCAAAAGTTGTGACATGCTGTCCAGAAAACAGATTCTGTCCTTGGACGGAAAAATTCGCCTAAAATCACCAGATCATCTTTTTTATCTGAATTGTTTTGACAGCGTGCTCCATACAATTGGATTTTGAGAGTCTGTTCTGAGTTTTTTGATTTGATTTGCAGAAGTACCCCAAAAAAAATTATTTACTACTTGCTGGTCTGTTTTCACAGATTCTGCCACGTTTTGCCTTTCTTCACTTTTGCAAGTCTTGCGCTAGATTTTTCTTTGCACAAACTTTTTGACAATCTTGAGAAACAGTAGGCCTTCAAGAAAATCTTTATTTGCAGTAGATGCAAATTATTTTTTTAATGGTACTAACCTCTCTAATCAGCTTATGATGAGTTATGTATGAAGGGAGTTTTCAAGTGTGCGAGGGAAGATGATGAAAGAAGATCCGGGAGTGTCAAACAATCAAGCTTGGGGATGCCCCCATGCATCCCCAATAAATATTCAAGGAGACTCAAGCGTCTAAGCTTGGGATGCCCCCGTGCATCCCCTTCTCCATCAACAATCATCAGTTCGTCCTTCGTCTCCATATATTTTTATAACTTCATGCGTTATGTGCTATGCTTGGAGTGTCTCGCTGTTTAGATTTATTTTTATTTTTCTTTATCTTTGTTTGTTGTTCATAACAAGTTAGAACCCAGCTTTATTTGTGTGGGAGATAAACACGCTCCACTTCAAACTAGAACACATCATAGAATTTTCATGCTTATCTTTCTTTTCTTGCGTGTTCTTTATCTTTTCGTAGTTGCTGTCATGTTTAGCTCTTAGTTTTCATGTTTATCTTTCTCAAGAGCTTCAGTTTAGTTTGTTTTTGAACTCTCTTTAGTTTTCATGTTTATCTTGTTAAGAGAGTTGGTTGTTGCATTGAGTTGTGTCTTGACTTTAAGTAGGTAATTGAGGTTGCTATTTAATTGTAGTAGTAACTTGCAATAGTTTTGAGGTATTGTTGTGAATAATGTTTGAACTTTTGGTATCAAGATCTCTAGCCTATTAGTGATAGGTGTCGTATTTTGGGCAATCCGTGTTTATTTTCAAAACTCTAGCTACTAGATGGATCACTAATCTTTGGAGGGATCAGATATTAGAGTACACTCACGTACCATGAGTCGAGGATGCGCAAGGATAACCAAACCCCCATACACTCCTCCTCGGGGTACTTGTCTCTTTGTGAACTTCCTTATTAGATCGAGAGTTACCAATAATACGTGCATGAGTTCTTCGGACTAATGTGAGTATTGAAAGTTGACACTTCCACCTCCTCATATTTGGTAGCCTCTTCGGTGCCACGTATTGCCCTCTTCTCACTCCGAGAGTTGGCATCCACCTCATCGGTGCATCCAAACCCTTGGCATGATATGCTCTGTCATCATAAACCTCCTTATATCTTTCCTCGAAACATCCACCATACCTACCTATCAAGGCATTTCCATAGCCTTTCCGAGATATATTGCCATGCAACATCCACCTTCTCATGACTTGATCTTCATGTCATACATGTTCCTGCTACACTCGCAGAGGCATACATTTGCATACATCGTGACAGCTACATCTTATTTATGTTGAGTACCTTGTAAAGTGTGAAAGATCTTCTATACTTCTTGTAAAATAGAGTGTTGCCCTTAAGTGAGGAAAAGATCCCAAAGAGGACAAATTTAAAAGATCCCAAAGAGGACAAATGAGACTTAAATAGAAAGAGCCATTGAGTCCACCAAAAAAATACAAAAAAAGAGAAAAAAGAGAAAAAGAAAATAAAAAGAGAGAAGGGGGCAACACTACTATTCCTTTTGAAAGATCCACACTCGTACTCCCTCTTATGCCTTGTACTCCATAGAGATGAGCATATATGCATATAGCTATGTGGGGACCTTCACACTATAGAACTTGGCTTGTATGTTCCAATGATGAGCTTCCTCAAACGAGCTCTAGGTCTTCTTGAGCGAGCAAGTTGGATGCACCCCCACTAGTTCCATTGGAGAGCTTTCCTTAGCTCATATGTGCATCCGTTGCATGGCAATCCCTACTCCTCAGATCATATCTATCATTTGGCTTTCTCTCGCCTGTGATTGTCCTCATTGATGTGAGCCTTTCACACCCTTTTTTGTCTTCCTCCTCCACCATATCTCCCTCTTTGCCATCCTAAGTGTCAACTCTCGTGCTTACGCTCATCCATTGCATGAGTGCTCAAAATGTTGAAAGGGAGTGGATCAAATTGACTTGTACCTAGCTAGTGATCTGGGATGAGTCAAGATAAGATTCCAAAGAAGACTAAGGGGTTGTTTGGATAATGGGATTATAGAGAACCGGTTCTCTTAAAACGGGGTTTCAGTTACAACCACCTAAAAACTTGTTTGGGATATCAAACAAAATCGTGGATAAGTACAATTGAGTTTTATAAATAATGGAAAAGCCAGTTTATAGGAAAACGACTATTTAGTCGTTTTTCTACAAACGAGTTTTCTTCTTCCACGCCGCCATGCCGGAGTTATCGTCACCGGTGCAGTCCAACGATGGCACAGCGGAAACGTCGAACTTAGCGATCCTCATCCTCTGCCGACAACGTCGTCATGGCCGGCACCTCCACTGCCAGCGAACTGCTTCATACATCCGTCCATGGACCGGCGTTCGCTACCACTGCTACCTCCACCTGTCGGCGTGCACAACATGATCGAACTAGCAAGCAGGAGAACGTGTATGTGTGCCATGCAGATGCATCATGGAACAGCAAAAGGAAACAACATCCATGGCCTTTGGAAGAAGCGGACGGGAAGTGCGTAAACTTGTTTTTCTTTTTTCTCATCCAAACAAGATACTGTATAGACACGTCCTAACAGAAAAACTAACAAAAACTGGTTTTCCTAAAAACTCTCTAAAAACCAGTTTTCCAAGATCTCACCTCTAATTCTTCGTATCCAAACAAACACTAAGTGTGAAACTTTAGTAGATTGAGTTCTCAACAAATAAATATTGTTTCTCGTATTCCCATCCCCCACTTCTTGCACGCAAACACCATCTGAAGACATTTGATTCACGGACAGCGGGGGCTCTTGCACCTTAATGTTCTTATGTTGCTTGTTTCAATGCTAATATAGACTCTTGTTTGTTATGACTTGAATTTAATTACATACCTTGATTGCTTTACTTAAAAGTTCTTATATGGTTGTTAGCATGTCACGACATAAATTATGCTTGTTATCATTTACCTACTCGAGGACGAGCAGGAATTAAGCTTGGGGATGTTGATACGTCCCAAACGTATCCATAATTTCTAAAAAACATAAATAAGCAAACGTGAGTACAAAGTCGTACTCAGCAAGACTTACGTAGGAACTATGCTACTCATGCTCAAGTTTCAAGGTAAAGGGAGGTGGGGTTTCAATGCAGAAGTGCCAGCTTTGACTTGTCTAGTCCTGTACAACGAATACTAGAATGAGGTAAGAAGCGTACACAAGTCCAGTATCCAAGTGTCCCAAACAATTACTCCACTATGGTGCCTTCCTCGACTTCCCACGAGAAAGCACGCCCTAGCACTCACACTTATCTTGGCAGTTTTAAAGTATCCATTGAAGTTGTCTAATAATCAAGCTAAGCTTTCCAAGAAGTCCATAATCGCGGACGCGGCTATTCGAATAGTTTTGTTAACCATGCAGGGGTGTACCGCTACACACACATGATCATCAGTTACCGCCATGTGTCGTCACCATTCAAGGGGTGCCACCGAGGATGCTCACCAAAATTGTTACCTCATAGCCGATCTAGTCCATGAAAGTCGCCTACCTGGGTTGGTTACCACTATCGTGAACCCGGACGGTTTACCGAAGTGGACCCAGACGATGTGTGCATGGTGCAAAAACCGGTCTCGGTTGAGCTGTTCTCTCAATTAGCAGCCAGGCCACAAACCTACCCGAACTCCAAATACTGCGACATCTGGACATCGACACGGGATGAGTTAATAGGTTGAGAGCGGTCAGTGAGCCCAATGTGTGGTTGTACTCTTGATCTTGGATTACCACATAAGAACTCGGACTTAGGGCAGTGTTCAACGAGACAACCCACTGTGTACTCCTACACAGCCTCTCATCGTTCACCTTGTCTAGGGTAGATTCACCAACACTTTTCCACCATCATCATCATGATCACTACCATCCCGACTCACACAATAGTAACAATATTGTACCACTCTAATCATGCAATAAGCAGTAACAGTTGCAGGGGCCACATGATATCAATCAACTCCTACATCTGCTAGGATTGTGGTTTGCTTACTACCGTGACAAAATGATAGGTCATGCATCGGAATGGGTTCAACTATGCGGTAGAAACGTAACATGGTAATCATCCTAAAATTTGCATAAGCGAGACTGAGAGGGAAGTGGGATTCTATCGACATGATCAATGGGGCTTTTCTTGCCTTGCTGATGAGAGTCGTACACGGTATCTTCAACGAAGGGGGTGATCTCGGGTTCCGGCTCCACTTCCATTCGAGCAAACATTGCAAACAAAGTGATCAATATAAATACAATGCACAATCACATGATCAATTGTATAATGTGATGTTCATGGTTGACATGTGTGCACAATTCCATTTAAAAGAAGTGCATTGCAAAGAAATTTGCAAATTCACTCCAAATTTGAATTTGAAAAGGATCCATATGCACATTTTCTTCTGTTCACCCAATTTAAATTGTTCAAACATGAAAACAAAGTCCATATTCAGAATCCTTGCATTTTTTCTGATAATTTTACATATATTATTTGTCCAATTTGGAGTTAAAATGAATTAGTTATGAATTTTCCAAGTTTAATTCATTTTCTAGAATTTCCTGCTTTTCTTTTAAATAGAAATTCGATTTAATGCGCAAGCATGAGGTCATGCTGGCGTCAGGGGGGGCTCTGACCGGATGGGTCCACTGGTCAGTGGCTCTGGGTTAAAACCCGGTTTATTTAAATAAACAGTGGCTTAATTAAGCCACTGGGGCCTAGTGTCAGTAAGATTTAGGGGGTGGTTAGGGGTGGGGTTAGGCTAATTAACAAGCCACGTCGACGGTCAGCCGCCGGTGGCAACAGTGCGCGGCGGCGCACACGCAGGAGGGCGATTCCAGAGGCCAAAAGATGCGCGGCTAGGTGCGTTCGACGCGCAGGAACCTTGCAGATCCATTGGACATGGCCAGAGCGTGGTCTGCTTTGCGTGCGCACGCCGGCGAGCACCGCGGCAGCCCTGATCTCCGGCGAAAATGACAAACGGCGAAGGAAAAAGAGTTAGGCCTCGGGGTTTGAGGGGTTTTGGCCGTGAGCTTACCAGCAACTCGACGGTGAAGTCGACGGGGACAGGGAGGGCTGGACGGAGCCGGAATCGAACGGCGAAGCTCGTCGGCCGGAGTTGGGGAAGATGAACCTAGCGAGCTCGTGGGGGCGCCTGGCTTCACGATCCTTTGCTAGGTGACGTTATCTTCGAGGGCGGAGAAGATGGACACCATGGCACGGCTTCTCGTCGGCGGTGGCCGCGTGGACTCGGCGGCGTGCTCCGCGGGGTGCTCGGGTGGCGTTGGATTCGAGCGGCAGAGAGATCGGGAGCAACAGAGAGAGGGGGAAAGTGATGCGGCGTGTTATCTCGTCTCCGTGGCGAGGAGATAGGGCTTGGGGGTGCCTGGAACGTCCTCGACGTCGCGGTGGCGTCCACGGCGTGCCCCGGCTCGGCACCGAGCTGCTTGAAGAAGACGACAAAAGAGGGGCTGGGCTGGGCCAGGCTGCTGGGCTGGGGTGCATTGAGTTGGGCCAGAAGCACAGGTAAGTTTTCCTTTTCCTTTTTCTTTCTGTTTTCTTTTCTGCTATTTGTTTTGTCTTGCTAAAATAAAATAGCTAGACAATTTATAAAATGCTCAAATCTTTTATATGCCTTTACATGACCAGTGGCTAGTCACATCCAGAGTTTCAACATTTTTTAAATTCAAAATATTGGAATTCAAATTCAAATAGGGTTATTTATTTAATTCCAAGCTCCTGTTTGAATATTTGAAAAATCCATGAGCATGGGATTGGTTCCACATCACTTGATATGTGATCACACTCATTTATGGGAGTTTTAAAAAATGCAAAAGGAATTTTTGGAGCAACTTTTAAAATGGCCATTTGAAATAAATTCATCTGGGGGGTGTTCTCTCTCCCATTTCAATTTCATTTGAAATTTTTGACATGAATGCAAGTGAGGCTTGATCCTAGCACATACCTTACAGAGGGTTCTGACACTCAGTGCACCCCAGTGCCAGTTCCTGTTTTCTGCTGTTTTTCTATTTCAGGTTTCCCCCGTATTAAAAATGCTCCAAAAATTCCGAGAAAATCCAATAAAATCAGCGCTTCAGAAGCTTCCAGAGTCCCGAAGGGGGGCCGGAGGGGACCTACCAGAGCCCAGGTGCCCTGCCGGGGCGACCAAGAGTGGGGTCGCGCCAGGGGGCGCCTGGACCACTGGTGGCCCCCTGGGCTGCCCCCCTTCGCCTATTTATTCTCCGTCCTCCGAAATCCTCGAGGACAGAACCCCTTTTGGCGATCTCTCCTCTATTCCGCCGCCGTCATGCTTCCAAGATCGGGAGCGCCAGAAGACCTCTTCACGGCACCCTGCTGGCGGGAGGATTGACCTCCGGCAGCTTCTCCACCACCATGGACGCTTCCCGAATGATCCGTGAGTAGTCCAACTTGGACCATGCGTCCATGATCAGTAGCTATGTGATGTTCTCCTCCCCTCTTTGTTCTTCGTGGATTAGACCTTGTGAGCTGCCCTACATAATCAAGGCACATATGTAATTCTTTTCTGCTATTGCTACGCTGAGTTTGCTGGGATCTGATGGATTATGAGACTATGTTCAGATTGTGATTGAGTAATATATTTGGTTCTTATCTTTTATATTTTTGTTCTTGAGTAATTCTTGCATGTTCTCCGTTCCTGTTTATTGCTTTGGCCAAGTAGTAGGTAGTGACTCCATGAGGGAGCGTTATGCTTGATTATGGGTTCATGCCCCCTGATGACTATCTTGAGTGACAGAAACATGAGTCTAGGGGCTGTGATGTTGCCACAAGGGGGAAAACAACGGTGCTTGTAACCGCGATTGCAAGGATTGTTTACTTTACGCAAAGTTCTTTTAATGCAGTTTTCTGTTGCTTTGGGTTTATACTTTGGGTGGGGCTCGCAACTTAATACCAGCGAGATGTTCTGGATAGATATCTCAAGGTGGATGATTAGTAGTAGATGAAAATGGATTTCAGTCTACTTATTTTGGCGTACTGCCCATGATTTTGAGCCTCTCCCTTTCTTTGTAGCATATTTAGCATTGGTTTGCACCCATAATCCTGTCAATTGCCCAGCTGTGATTTTTTTACCTCGCATAGAAGTTTTATCGTCTTTTGGGAGAGAGACATCACTAGTAAACATCATGGGACCCAAGTCCATATTTCCACCACGGTTACACCCTCAATTTACTTCCTTATTTTACTTTCTAGTTATAGCTATCACTATCTTTTATCTATTCCATTTGACCCTTTGTAAACAGCAAGGCCGGAGAGATTGACAACCTCTCTGTACTCGTTGGGAGCAAAGTTATTTGTATTTGTGTGCAGGTCCACGTCAACTCGTGCTAATTTCTACCGCCGTTGTCACCTACTTGTCGTTGCTGGAGTCCTATGGGAGACAAACCTTGGTATCTTTACTGAGGGAAATTAAACTACGCTACATCTCAACCTTTCGCTTGGGGTAGCCAACGAGGAATTAGCATCAGTATGGAGAAAGCACGTGACTACCTCTCCCGTGTGTCCTCAAGAACGATTTAGTCTTTATAAGTTCAGTTTCTAGGCTCATCCTTTGCTCAAAAGGATTGGGCCATTTGCTGCTCCTCAGCACCCTTTACTTTGCTTGTTTTTATCTTCTTTTTTCTTATACCGAAAACCCCTAAAACTTTATCTTTCAGTGCTTGCAGTTATTCCTTGTACAAATTCACTTATCAATACCTTTTGCTACTCGTTGGGTTCGACACTCTTACTTATCGAAAACACTATGATAGATCCCCTACAGTTGAGGGTCATCAAGTACAGTTTTCTGGCGCCGTTGCCGGGGAGTGTAGCGCTATTGGTTAGTAAAGCTGGTAAGGAAAGCTTTATATTTTGCGTGTTGTCTTTATTTTGCTGTTGCTACTTTCTGTCCTTATGGACAACTCTACTCTTGGTTCGTTGCTTGTGGGAAAGCACCCCCATTACTGTGGTGGTTACTCCCATCCCTACTGAAATTGTGCCCTATAAAATACCAACTGGTATTATCGATTATGTCTTGGCTAATCATTATGCAGGAGACAGACATCCAGGTGAACACTTGTTATATTTGTCACAACTTTGTTCATTATTTAAGCTTGCAGGTGTGTCAATGGAGTTTTTCATGAGGAAATTATTCTCTGTATCACTTATAGATAAAGCTTGAGATTGGTATAAGCTTCTCGATAACTCACGTTTGCTTAATTGGCAAGACCTTATGTCTCTCTTTAATACAAAGTTTTATCCTCTTCATGAAATTCATCGAGACAGGAATTATATCTATAACTTTTGGTCTCGTGATGGAGAAAGCATCTCTCAAGCTTGGGGGAGATTGAAGTCCCTAATTCTCGAATGTCCTAATCATGAACTCCCGAGAGAAATTATACTTACAAATTTTTATGACAGGCTTTCTCGTCACGATAAGGAGATGCTGGATGCCTCCTCTAGTGGGGTATTTCAAACCAGAAGCATTGAAGAGAGGTGGGATCTCATTGAAAGGATTCAAAAGAACACTGAAGATTGGGAAATTGATAAAGGTATTGAACCCGTTATAAATTATGAGCATGATTATATAAAGAGCTGTGTGAAAACTGATTACTTTAATACCTTTTGCTCTCAGATTAGTCTAGATTCCCAGCTAATGATCGATTTTTGTAAGGACTTTGCCTCTCATGTTGACTCTTCTAAGAGGAAGAAGGATCGGTACCATAAACCCTTCAAGGAATTACTTGTTGCTATTAATGTTGCTGACCCTATTTTTCCTGCAGTTATATATGAAAAAAAACCTTTTCCAGCAAGAATAAGGGAGCACTCTTTTGTGACAGGCATAATAAATAAAAGTGAGAGAAGAACTGACGAGCCTGAGGACCAGATCAAGGTCAATCCCCAAGTTGCTTTGGTTAAAGATCTAGTTACTAATGATGTTTTAGATTCCAATATAAATTTTTGTGCTGTTTCCACTAACATTGTTACAGCCAGGAATAAATGCCCAATTTCAGGTACACCAGTTGTATCTGTTAAAATAGGAGATCGTAATTATTATGGGTTACGTAATTTGGGATCGAGTGCTAGCGCTATTCCTTATTCACTCTATCAGGAGATCATGGGTGATATTTCACCTTGTGAACTTGAAGAGATTAATGTTACTATTTATCTAGCAAACAGTGAAACTATCTCTCCCATTGGAATTGTGAGAGATGTTGAAGTTATAGGTGGAAAGGTAAAGTATCCTACCGACTTTCTAGTACTTGGTTCATTGCAAGAAGATTTTGCCCTATTATCTTTGGTAGGCCTTTCCTCCAAACTTGTGGAGCTATAATAGATTGCAAGAAAGGTAAAGTTTCTGTTGAATTCAATGGTGGGCCATATGAATTTAACTTTTCTAAGTTCTCTAAGCAGTCTCGTGGTACTGATTTGTCTAGTAATGATAAATTTTTTGAAGATATTGCTTCTATTGCTATTCCTCCTCACGATCCTTTGCAGCAATATATGGAGGACCACGAGAATGATATGCATATGCAGGAAAGAAATGAGCAAGATGACATATTCTTAAGACAACATGCTATCCTGAAGCACAACCTTCCGGTTGAACCTTTAGGAATCCTTGCACAACCAAAAGAAGACCCGGTGTTTGATCTCAAACCACTTCCCGATAAGCTCAAGTACGCTTATTTAGATGAAAAGAAAATATATCATGTTATTACCAATGCTAACCTTTCTGGATTTGAAGAAGAGCGATTATTGGAGACACTTCGTAAACACCTTGGTGCCATTGGCTATACCCTTTATGACCTTAAGGGAATTAGTCCATCAATTTGCCAACATACTACCAATCTCGAGCCCTATGCTAAACCAGTTGTTGATCATCAACGAAGGCTGAACCCAAGGATGAAGGATGTGGTTAGGACTGAAGTTCTCAAGCTTCTAGCCGCAAGTATCATCTATCATATATCTGATAGTAAGTGGGTAAGTCCAGTTCATTCTGTTCCTAAGAAAGGAGGTATGATTATTGCTCCTAATGATAAAAGTGAACTAATACCTCAAAGGATTGTTATTGGATATAGAATGTGTATTGATTACAGGAAGTTTAATAAGGCGACCAGGAAGGACCACTACCCGCTGCCTTTCATCGATCAAATGCTTGAGAGGTTTTCCAAAAACACTCACTTTTCCTATCTTGACGGGTACTCTGGCTTCTCTCAAATTCATGTTAATACTGCTGATCAAGAGAAGGCCACTTTCACATGTCCTTACGGCACTTATGCTTATAGGCGTATGCCTTTTGGTTTATGTAATGCCCCTGCTACATTTCAGAGATGCATGTCTGCTATCTTTCATTGTTTCTGTGAAGAGATTGTGGAAGTCTTCATGGACGATTTCTCCGTCTATGGAACTTCCTTTGACCACTGTCTCCACAATCTTAATAAAGTTTTGCAGAGAAGCGAAGAAACAAATTTTGTGCTAAATTGGGAAAAGTGTCACTTCATGGTTAACGAAGGGATCATTCTTGGTCACAAGATTTCCGAGAGGGTAATTGAAGTGGACAAGGCGAAGATTGAAGCTATTTAAAGGATGCCCTATCCTAGGGAGATCAAAGGTATTCGTAGTTTTCTCGGTCATGCTGGTTTCTATAGAAGATTTATTAAAGACTTTTCTAAGACTTCGAGACCCCTCACTAATCTTCTCTAGAATGATGTTCCTTTTGTATTTGATGAAGATTGTAAGGAAGCCTTCGAAGTTCTTGAGAAAGCTTTAATAACCGCTCCTATAGTACAACCACCTGATTGGAATTTTCCCTTTCAAATTATGTGTGATGCTAGTGATTTTGTTGCTGGATCTGTTTTAGGACAAAGGGTTGATAAGAAGTTGAATGTTATACATTATTCTAGCAAAACCCTTGATAGTGCTCGAAAGAATTATGCTACTACTGAGAAGGAATTCTTAGCAATAGTGTTTGCTTGTGATAAGTATATTGTTGATTCTAAAGTTATTATTCATATTGACCGTGCTGCCCTTAAGTATCTTATGGAGAAGAAGTATGCCAAACCGAGGCTCATCAGATGGGTACTCCTTCAAGAATTTGATTTGCAGATTGTCGATAGGAAAGGAGCAGACAATCCGGTGGCGGATGATCTTTCAAGGATGGAAGATATACCGCATGATCCCATTCCAGTTAACGACAACTTTCCTGATGAACAACTAGCTGTTGTAAAAGTACAATCTCTCTCCGACCCTTGGTTTACAGATTTTGTTAATTTTATCGTTGCAAAGTTTTTGACTCCAGGTTTAACATTTCAACAACGGAAGAAGTTCTTCCACGATTTGAGGCATTACTTTTGGGATGACCCACATCTTTTCAAAGAAGGTCCGGACGAGATCGTGAAAAGATGCGTTCTGGAACACGAGAAGAAGGACATTCTCAGATAATGTCACGATAGTCCCTATGGAGGACATCATGCCGGTGAGAGTACCGCAGATAAGGTTCTACAATTAGGTTTTTATTGGCCTAATCTCTTTAAGGATGCTAGAAATTATGTTTTATCTTGTGATAAGTGTCAAAGAGTTGGTAATATTAGTAGTATAAATGAGATGCCTCTGAATTACTCTCTAGTGATTGAGCCTTTTGATTGCTGGGGTTTTGATTTTAATGGTCCTTTTCCTCCTTCACACAAGTACACTCACATTTTAGTAGCTATTGATTATGTAACCAAGTGGGTTGAAGAAATCCCCACTGAAAGTGTTGATCACAAGACATCTTTGGAAATGCTCAAGGATGTAATTTTTCCTAGGTTTGGTGTACCAAGGTACCTCACGACTGATGGAGGATCACACTTCACACATGGAGCTTTTAGGAAACCTTTAGCCAAGTCGATGTCAATCATAGAATTGCTTCACCATACCATCCTCAAACTACTGGGCAAGTTGAGCTCAACAATAGAGAGATCAAGTTGATCTTACAAAAGACAGTTAACAGTTCTAGGAAGGACTGGTCAAAGCAGTTAGGAGATGCTTTGTGGGCGTATAGAACTGCTAACAAAAACCCCATGGGAATGTCTCCCTATAAGATAGTCTATGGAAAGTCTTGCCATTTGCCATTAGAGTTAGAGCACAAAGCTTTCTGGGCTGTTAGAGAGCTTAATGCTGACCCAAAATTAGATGGTGAAAAGAGTCTCATGAACTTGACTTCTCTAGATGAGTGGAGAAGTGAAGCTTACGAGAGTGCTAAAATTTTCAAGGAAAAGGTAAAGAAGTGGCATGATAGAAGGATTCTGGATCGTGAATTTAATGTCGGTGATAAAGTTTTGTTGTTTAGATCTCATTTCAGGTTTTCTCCAGGTAAACTACTTTCCAGATGGGAAGGGCCATTTCATATTGAAGAAGTCTACCGCTCCGGTGCGATTAAGATTAACAATTCTGAAGGCACCAAACCTCAAGTTGTGAATGGGCAAAGACTCAAGCATTACATGGAAGGAGATCCTGTCAATGTTGATGTGAATTTGATACACACAACAACTCATGAAGAACATGTTGCAGTCCTGTTTCAGACACCAGCATAAGCAGAATAAGAAAAGGTATGTATTACGGTAAGGAAACACCGCGAACACCCAAAAAGTTCCATATTACAAGTTTTTTGCAAAATTATGAAAATTCGAAGCCTAAGTGGAGCCGGAGAGGAGCTCCAGGGGGTCCAGGCGCCCCCCCCCCTGGCGCGGCCTACCTCCTGACCGCACCGGGAGACCGCCTGGGCACCCCGGAGTCCATCTCCGACCCCCCTTTGGCGTGTTGCCTTCCTTTTGGTGCAGAAATTTTTGCTATATATTTGCCCGGATCATCCCGGCACCGTATCTCGCGATTTCGTGTGCTTTCTTTTCGATCTATTTCTGCCAGGACAAAAAGTTATTGTTAGATATGTCTTCTTGTGGCTCAAGCGGAGAAGACTACATGGGTCGGCGTCTACGTCAAGTCCAGCTGGATCTCAACCAAGGAAAGTACATTGGTTGGGCTACGGAAGAACAAATTGCTGCAAGACAAGCGGAGATGGAGCGCTCCGTTAGGAAAGAGGTCCATCCACGCAAGGAGGGAGTTTATGAAACCCCATCATGGTGGGGTCTGTCCAACCTCAATATGATCTTTCTCTTAACCTTTCAGGAACAACCCCTCCACTTGATGATCCACATACAACTTCCATGATCTCTGAAGCCTACCGCATCACCAATAAACTCTGTGAAGATTTCCGTGTGCTGAAAGTACAAGTGGAAATCTTGGAAGATGAAAACCAAACCCTTCGACGTATCATCAGAGATCTGAAGAATCAACAGGAACAAGAATAAGGAGTGAAATCTCCTTGTGTAATGGCATCCCCTTTGCTTGTTCCAAGCTTGGGGGAGTGCCCGGTATATTTATCTTTATGTTCGTCTTTTAGAGTCAAGTAGAGTCGTATCATGTCTAGGGAAGTTATCTTATGAAATAGGTGTTTGCATTGAGGTCTATCACTCCTTTCTGGAGAGTCTTGTATCCGTGAGTGTGGAGTCATCTATGATGGAATATTAATGAGAAGTCTGTTGACACACGAACACGTCACGTGTACCCTCGACGCCGGGGGTGATGCACCGCAGCTCGCGCCGAAGGAGACCCGACCGGAAGCGCGGTACGCAATCAATCCGACGGGAGCTTTTGAAGACCCGAAACCCCACACTCCGGGGAGGGACCCCGTCAGGGAGCACGGCGGCTATGGGCTGCCCTAGGTCGACCTAATCGCCCCTAGAGCCTCGTGGATCGTTGCCCTGCAAGAATAAGAACGAACGAAGAACGAGAAAGAAAGATACAAGGGGAGAAAGATAAAATTAGGGTAAAGGATGTAGATGTGTTTGTTCGATTGTGTGTTGTCTCAATCGGCCGTCACCTCATCTATATATGAGGGGGTTGGACTTCCCTTGCAAGACACGGACTTGGATTCCCGTCACAATGCCAAAAGCTATAGCCAAACTCGGATTTTCCAAAATCTGCACGAATCTACGCACAGACCGGTAGTACCGCTCTCTCAGACCGGTAGTACCGGTCGGCCGGTAGTGGACCGCTAGTACCGGTCGGCCGGTATTGGACCGGTAGTACCGGTCGACCGGTACTGGACCGGTAGTACTGGTATATGATTTTTTACCAGAACAACCGGGGTGCTACCGGCTCGATTCCGGGCCTCAACAGAAGGTTTTTCGCGTACCCGGGCGGTAGTACCGGTCTCCAGACCGGTAGTACCGGTATATATTTATTTACCGGAATAACCGGGGTGATACCGGCCCGATTCCGAGCTTCAACAGAAGATTTTTGTGTTTCGGCCGGTAGTACCGCTCTTACCGGCCGGTAGTACCGGTCCTCCCTGCTGTGCCACACAGATTTGGCTCTAACTTCTTCATACGAACTCCGATTTGGGCGATTCAAGTGTCAAAATCGACCGGTTCGACGAGACGAAGCCAATGGATGTATAAATCTTATTATTTGAAGCCATATTGAGGACACAATGAGCCAAATAGTGCACTGAATTCCATAGTCTTGTTGCCCGAAACGTAGTTTCGTCCCTTGAGATGGAATCGGATGACAATGGCTCGAACTACAAAGTTGTTCACATCGACAATACCCAACTATTTCATGTAGAGCACTTATTCATTTGGGGTCATCTTATATAGGTTTATTGTCGTGCCAAAAACCGGTGTCAACACATGCCCCCCTGTTTTTTGGCAAAACTTGTGTGCCGAAAAATACTTTGCAACGTATATGTTCTAAGGACGATGCCAACACTCCATCGAACATGAAAATTCTTAGGCCGATAGTCATATATCGGCCATGTAGATTAGCAACGAGATCTCAGCTAATCGAATGAGTAGTGATTCTGTAAACCCCTTTCATGATGAGACAAATTGTAATGCACCCATTGATTAAAATAAACCCATGGAGGGTAACCTATCATACCTGAGGTTGAATCCATTGGAATGGGCATCAATGGCATATCTGAAGAATATGAATAATTTCTGGACCAATGATTTGGAAACCTTTGGTTTGTTTGTTCATTCTTTAAACTCTTTTCCTTCTTCATCTTTGCCGCACTTTTTGCAATAGAAGCTTGCGCGTTATTCCTGTTTAAAGTACTTCCCTTGGGAACCCATGCCATGTTCCTTTTTTCAAGTTCTTGTGAACTAAGCTTTTGCAACTTCTTCTTTTGCCAATACGATAAGCCGAGTGGGTGCCTCAGCTGTGATTTTTGTTCAAGCAATGGCAATTCCTTTCTACCCTTGTGCACTCTCAACTTCTTCTCGTCGGATTTGGCATCTTGATTTTGAAGATTTGTTTCCTCCTCCTCTTTTCCTTTAGTAGCCAATTTTAATATTTTAATTGGCTCTTTGTCATTTGAAAGAAAATCTGAAGTGGCACACTTGCGACCATCTTTTTTAACTCGATATACTTGCTTGACCACCTCTTTCTTCTTTCTTGAGCTCCGGACCGATTTCTTTTGATTGAAATGGTCTTTGTTATGCAATTGTTCATCGAATGTGGACCTTCTTGGAGCTGCATAATATTGATGAGATGGTTCAAAATAAGATGGATAATGTGCCCTAGAATTATACCTGACCCATGATGGATATTGATTCGTATAAGCATAGGGAGGTATCCATGACGTCGATATTGGCGGCCCAAAATAAGGATATGAATATGATGCATTGAAATTTCCCTTCTACCAATACTGATCTTTAGATTTGCGCCTAGGGGGTGATCTTGATGTTTTTGAACTACTTTGTCGATAAGCAATCTTCTCCTCACTTATCTTATGGTATTTTTCCAACAGCTGCGCGAAAGTGACTTTCGGCTTTTTACCTTTCTGTCTACTTCGGTCGTTGCTTTCTTTGGTTGTGATAGCATCGATCATTGGATTTTCTTGTTGCCCCCCGGTGCTTGGCGTCTTAATTATAACTTTGACAGAATCCTTGCCTCCAAGAATATCATCATTGCGCTCAGGAATAATTTGAGTACTTGAAAGCTTGATCCCATCACCTGCAGTTTTTACCTTCTTGTCCTTAAATGAATCGGCTTGAATCAGCCGATGCAAAAACTCTTTGCCACCAGGACCAATAGGAATAACATGATGATCCCTTGGTGTTTTAGTAAGTTTCAATCGTCCACTATCAATGGCCGATTTAACTATTTGACGAAACATATTGCAATCCTCAAAATTATGCTTGAACGAATCATGTAACTTGCAATACATTTGTCCTTAGATTGATGGCTTGAGATCGTGATCAATATTTCTAATATAATCATTCTTTAGCAGCAAATCAAATATCCGATCACACATATTTGAATCGAAGGTAATCCTTGTGTTTTCTAGCCGATCTTTGTGTGAGAACGGCATTGGAGGTAAGCAAACGAATAGTTCAGATTTGGAATCTCCCCCCATTCGGCTATGCATTGTGTTTTGCACTCCATCTCCGATACCTTTGGATAAGATACTACAATAGCATCGGTTTTCTCAAAAGAATTCAACCTTGACTTTAAATTTCTGAAACGAAAATTGTTAGAGCACATATGCCTCAATTGAGACCAAGTGTAAGCCAAGCATGAAACAAACAAAGCTACCCACTTAGACATAAGTTTTAAGTACAACAACGGGGAAATCTTTGGCTGCAACAGTAAGTCATTATCGGTCTCTATAAATGGCACAACATGTTGACCGATATGTCTTGCAATGATTTTATTATTAACAAATAAATTGCCCTTCTTCATTGGTCTTTCAAGATTGCTAATGAGAATTTTTCTAATAGATGTATCAACAATAAAGTTGCGACCAAATCGGAAAACAGGTAAATTACTTGCTAAACATACCTCTTCAAATATGTTGGGAGAGCACGATGATTGTGTGATATGAACAATAGCTTGCTCCACTTTTGGATAACTCTCCAACACATTGTCCTCATCTTTGTTGTGTTCCGTGCTTCATCGCTCGAATAATTATCAAGTGAACTTTTCTCAGCTGCACACTTGTATTCTTGATGTTCATCACTAACCAAATTTTGTTTGGCCATATCACTTTGTTCTTGATGCTCATCAATTTCTGTGGCACGAAACTCATAGGGAAGGAAATAGGTTCCCTTAGCCTCAGAAAAATCAAGCACGGTTATGTGCTCGTCATGCCCTTTCTCAATGGTTCTTGCCTCTTTAGATTTTATGGATTCGAAACACAGACTAGTTGATTCGGATTTTTCAATAACCGAATTGCGTCTATTATCCGAATCAATATTGTTTCTTTCTTTGATTCCCAAGGCTGCTTGTTCTTGTCTAAACTCAGCAAATATTGCAGCTATGCGATCTTTAATCTTTTTTCGTCCAACTTCAACCCAATCTTCATTGGATTTCCCCCCAATGCTATTAGACTCTTTTGGCAATGAGATGTCGCCGAAATTATGCAATTGTGTAGGGGTAAGATTATATGCTACAGTGTTAGGTAAAGGAAGATGTGCTCCTGCGGGATTTCCACTTATTCGGCTATAAGCATGAAGGTGCGGTGCCGAATTATGAACATCCACAATTGCATATGATGCCAATGAATTAATATCATGAGGTATAGCATATGATGGTTGAGGATAATTGGCCGAATAACTTGTAGTAGCATGGCCAATTCCCCTATCCACCGGCATGTTTTGATTCATATATTGCAAGTTAGTTGCCGGTGAATAAAAAGATGAAACACTTTGTTGTATACTCTTGGAAGATCCTACATGAGGTGTTTCAACTCTATTAACCGAACTCATCATGTTGTTCACCGGCATATGGATTTGTGGGGTTGCCGATGCATGAGGGTTGGGATACATATGTTGCATGTTGCTAAAACTAGAACTTGAAGTGTAGAGATTATTATGAACCGGCTGTTGCACACAATTAGATGAATAATTGGTAAAACTAGGGCTAGCCGATACATCATACTCATAAGGTGATCTAGCAACAACATATGAATTATTTGCATCTACATAGGTGAATTGGGAATTCATACTACCTTCGTAGATTGCAGCAACTTGATGACGATCTCTTCGTAGCAAGAACAGGCTGAAGACCGTTCAAAGATTCGTCCCCAGTGGAGTCGCAAAAAAGTGTGTTGACACACGAACACGTCACGTGTACCCTCGACGCCGGGGGTGATGCACCGCAGCTCGCGCCGAAGGAGACCCGACCGGAAGCGCGGTACGCAAGCAATCCGACGGGCGCTTTTGAAGACCCGAAACCCCACACTCCCGAGAGGGACCCCGTTAGGGAGCACGACGGCTATGGGCTGCCCTAGGTCGACCTAATCGCCCCTAGAGCCTCGTGGATCGTTGCCCTGCAAGAACAATAACGAATGAAGAACGAGAAAGAAAGATACAAGGGGAGAAAGATAAAATTAGGGTAAAGGATGTAGATGTGTTTGCTCGATTGTGTGTTGTCTCAATCGGCCGTCACCTCATCTATATATGAGGGGTTTGGACTTCCCTTGCAAGACACGGACTTGGATTCCCGTCACAATGCCAAAAACTATAGCCAAACTCGGATTTTCCAAAATCTGCACGAATCTGCGCACAGACCGGTAGTACCGCTCTCTCAGACCGGTAGTACCGGTCGGCCGGTAGTGGACCGGTAGTACCGGGCGACCGATAGTGGACCGGTAGTACTGGTATATGATTTTTTACCGGAACAACCGGGGTGCTACCGGCTCGATTCCGGGCCTCAACAGAAGGTTTTTCGCGTACACGGACGGTAGTACCGGTCTCCAGACCGGTAGTACCGGTATATATTTATTTACCGGGATAACCGGGGTGATACCGGCCCGATTCCGGGCTTCAACAGAAGGTTTTTGTGTTTCGGCCGGTAGTACCGGTCCTCCCTGTTGTGCCACACAGATTTGGCTCTAACTTCTTCATACGAACTCCGATTTGGGCGATTCAAGTGTCAAAATTGACCGTTCGACGAGACGAAGCCAATGGATGTATAAATCTTATTATTTGAAGCCATATTGAGGACGCAATTAGCCAAATAGTGCACTGAATGCCATAGTCTTGTTGCCCGAAACGTGGTTTCGTCCCTTGAGATGGAATCGGATGACAATGGCTCGAACTACAAAGTTGTTCACATCGACAATACCCAATTTTTTCATGTAGAGTACTTCTTCATTTGAGGTCATCTTATATAGGTTTATTGTCGTGCCAAAAACCGGTGTCAACAAAGTCTATTGGTTCCTTCGCTGCACTCGGTATTCTCTTTAGACAATCAACCTTATATGCTAATTCTTATGGGGAGTATTGACTTTATATCAGGTATGGCTTTGAAAACTTTATTTAAATCTTGGCAAACATAGCTTTGGTCATAACAACATGCATGATTTTCTCAAGTAGCGACATAGCCAAAACCTTTATGTTATTATGCTTGTAGTGTTATGTTGACAAGGAAGACAACTTGATGTGTTATGCTTACCTTAATGTTTATGCTTTATATGCTTTGCATCCAAGTCATCGTCAATTGTCTGTTCTCTCAAAGCCTTTGCTAGCCAAACTTAGTACTAAGCAGAATTCTGCTTGTGCATCCATACCTTGAAACGAATAGCTTCCATATGAGTCCACCATACCTTCCTATTCGTGGTATTTCCCTACCACTCCTAAAAGTATAGAATTCATGTGTTATCCTTAAATGTTCAAAATCTTCTGTTTTTGCCTCTGGTTTAGCTCATGAGGAAGTAGTAGGTAATTCATGATCTTCTTAAGACGGACAAGTTTTACCCCGGGATTGCATGTCTAATCTGCAAACCCCTAACACGAGGAGGAACTGGCATGAGTGCGCCCAGCTCGTAAGATAATACAACAAACAAACCCTCCTTCACGCTTGGTCTATGAGAAATCAGAAACTTTGGCAGTGTAAACAAAGGAGATTAAGGGGATGTGATCATCCCAACTTGGGAGCCGTTCCTCGAAACTTGTCCAACTTGAGAAGTAGTTGAGCTATCTATTAGCATTCGTTGACAAACCATGCATGACGGGGATGTACCCCGGCAAATCCCATGGTCAGGGACCCTGGGTTAGTCATGAGAGGCACAGGTTGGACGATAGCTCGTCGGCTAACAAGAGGATACGTTCCTGCTTGATGTTATTGATTGGAGATGGCGATTACAGGAGAGCCAAGGCTAGTGTGCACAAGGCTAGGGTTTACAGATTGCATATTGCTTGATCTCGACATCTCCCCTCCTAGAATTTATATACTAGGCTAGGCCTCGGGGAGTCCGTCTGGGATTACAGATGAGGTTTCCTGACTCTAATCATGTACCGCACGGCAAGTTTGCACCTTCCTTATGAGTCGCGGACTCCTACGTCGGTGCCACTAGTGAGCAAAGGCTGGGCCCAGGCGGCATCTTTGTGGGCATTTTGTCTTCGGGTACACCGGGTAGGCTCATCCGTAGGAGTCTAGGGGTCACCCCCTCGTCAGTAGCCCCCGAGTGCCTGGGAGACTCGAAGAGTCGCGTAGGGACTCGAGTCCATTCTTGTGTCATTTTGATGTGTGCACGGTTCAACCGCAGGTCGCTGGCAGTCTGGGGCCATGACAAAACCTGTTTTGAGGGATGCTAAGCTGAAAGGGCCCAAGGAGTACACTGGTCGAGCCTTGGTGAATTGTACTAGTGGCAAAAACCGCAGTAGCCCAATCAAACTCATGTCCCTCGACAAGAGCTTAGAACACTGGTGTCAAGAAAAAGTCATGCCGCTGCAGGTCTTACAGTGATCAGTTGCCGCCAGTAAAGTTCATAGCCTAGGCGCGTCCGCCCGACTTTTTCTATCATGCGAGCGCATGGAAAAGGTTGGGAGTGAAATCGCTCTACGGCAAGTCCCAGCCCGACCGATCTGGCAGCGGGGTCTTACCTACACGCTAAGCTTGCGTGCCATTTGGGCACAGTGTATCGTGTTCCAGGAATATGTATTTTTATTGAGGCGCGGAGCCTAGTTAGTGATGCACCCACTTAGAATAAACAATCAAGTGGGTTGTTTTAGAAGTCACTCGCGGAGCTTGGTCGAGTGCTCGGGCGAGGAGTATTGTTAGAGGAGTATTTGCTCGGGAGGTCGTCGAATGCTCGGGTACATGGAGTTTGCGAGTAATCACTCGAGTATCATTTTTGCTCTCGGGGTGAGGGAGCACCCGATACTCTAGGTCTGCTCGATCTGGCGAGTGCAGGTCTGCTCATCTTGTGTCGTGGTGAGGGAGCACCCGAAACTCTCATGGGTGCGAGTAATCACTCGAGCACGTTTTTACTTCTAGGTGAGGGAGCACCCGAACTCTCATGGGTGCGAGTAATCACTCGAGCACGTTTTTACTTCTAGGTGAGAGAGCACCTGAAACTCTCGTGGCGATGCTCCCGATGGGATTAAAATGTTTTGTCCATCAGAAAAATATTTAAAAAGTTGAAATTCTGAGGCTGGGAAACGTACTCAATACGCCTTGTGTCGCTGGTTTGTTTTTTATGGTATCTTTGAATTGTAACTGGCCGAAGGAGATGACTTGGCGCCGTCCTGTCGAAATTTTCTCTTTGTGTGATTATGGTCCTCTTTTTGCGCGCGTAGTGGGCGGTGCTGTTGCTGCGCCGATTATGGTGACTTCTGTTGTCCCAGCTGTGGGTGTGATTCCTGCTGCCGCTCCGCCTGTGGCATCTGGTATTCTTGATCCTGGTGCTGAGCCTGCTGCTCCAGATCGTCCTTACTTGGGTCGTCTTGATCTTGGTGTTGAAGATAAAGTCCGATTTTTCGACCGCATAGCTGGGCTGGTGAGTTTGTTTCCTGTTTGTTTGTGCAGTTTTTGTCATCGGGGGCACGGCAGTGCTCCCGATGGGAGTAGCCCCCGAGCCTGCAAGCAAGTGCTTGCGGTTTCTTGCAGTCTTGCCTCGGCTCTGTTTTTCCTTTGTGTCATCATTGGGAGCACGGCCAGTGCTCCCGATGGGAGTAGCCCCCGAGGCTGCAAGAAAGCGCTTACGATTGGTTGTAGTCTTTGCTTTGGTTCTGACTTTTAATATTTGATTTCTTCGAGTAGCCGCTGTTCCAGCACTGTGAGCGTCTGGTCGTCGAGGCTGAGCGTTGGAAGCAGGCCCACAATTCTGCCCAGGATGCCTTGTCTGCCATGAGTAGTGAGTATTTCTTCCTGTGCTGCCATGCTTGAACTATTGGGTCTTCGATTATGAGTGTTGTCTTGTTTTTTCAGACCGTCGTCAAGCTGCCGAGAAGCAGGCCGAGAAGGCGGAAAGAACGGTTTCCAACCTTAAGGCTGCTTTGGCTTCCAAAGAGAAGGAGTTGCACGATCAGCACGAGGAACTGGTGCACCTGCGTCGGGCTAAGGATGCGCTTGTGCAGGCGGAGGCGGTCGAGTGCGAGCGTCTTCGGGTCTTGGCGGACTCGCTTGTGTGTAAGTCGTTATTCTGTTGTTAGGTGCTTTATCTCCTTCCTCCCTTTGTAGTGATTTTTGTTGCCTGGTGCAGCCTCTACGGGTGCGAGTGCGACGGAAGTGGTTGCATCAGAATCTGGAGTTCTCCGGGGGTCGTGGATGCCATGTCGGCCGCTGTTGATATTGCCAAGGGGGTCTGTGCCCGGGCTTCCACTCTTTTGGGTCTTGTTCATGAGCACCTCATGTCGGAGGGCGCGAAGGTACCTGCGGGTCTGGACGCCCGCGTTGCTGCATTTGGTAATGGCGGGGCTCTCTTGGAGGAGATAGTTGGGGAGACCGTTGTGAGTGGTCTTTCCACGTCCCTTGTTGTTCTTATGGGGCACGGAGTTGCTATTGACGACTCTCTGGTTAAGACTGTCCCTGCTTATACTGATGAGCAGAGCGCGCGAGCCACTGTTCTGGCTCGCCGCCTGCAGGAGGTTGTGGATGGTCAGTATCCCTCCTCTGTGGGCAAGGGGGGGGTCGTAGCCATGTCGTGTCGTCTGAAACTTTGTGGTTGTAATAAGCCTCCTTTGTGGTGCTGGATATGTGCTACCTTGATTGAAGTAACTGTTTGGCCATTCATGCTGTTGTGCTTGATTTTTTTTACTTTTTGTTCATTTTGCGGTAGGCCGCCCCGGGCGTGCTTCGGTCTTGGAGTTCTTTGAAGGAGGACGCTCACGAGGGCGCGTATGAGTCCGTGTGCTTGAGGCTGAGGGACGCTGAGCGGGAGGTTGTTCGCTTGAAGGGGGATGTAGCAGTGCATTGTTCCAAACGCGAGCGTGCTGAGGCCGTGCTGGACAGTCTTGCTTCGTGGGTGGTAAAGTTGTCTGACCTCCTGCGAGGTGAGTCTTGCTGCTGCTCGATTGCTTGACTGCATTTAGTAGCTTTCTTGTCGTCGTTTTGACTTTGATTATGTTTTTCGAAGTGCTGTCGGGGCGGTCCCAGGATGAAGAGAAGGCCGTCCAGTCGGAGCTGTCTCGGTTGGATGATCCTGAAGTGCAGGCGAGCAATCCTTTTTGGGAAGATGGGGCTCGTACTCGAGCATTTGCTGTGCTTCGTCTTCGAGCTGAGCGGGTGTGGCTGCTCTGCGGTACTGTCAACAGGTGCTGGGCGGTATCCACGCTGAGTTTTATCCGCTGTAGGTGGTGCCATCGTCCTTTGAGACGCTTTGCCGCGTGTTTTCTCAGCCTACGGAGTTGCGTCGCATGATGAATCACCAGATTCATGCTGGAGCCCGCGCTGCCTTGGGCTTGGTCCATAGTCATTGGTCGGGAGCTGATATTTCTCAAGTGGTGGTGGGTCCTCCAGGTGGTAGGGATTACCCGATGATTGAGCATTATTCGGCGGTCGATGAGCCTGCGCGCCGGGTAGTGGGGCGGGTTTGTGAAGAGAACGATCATTATCTGGGTGCCTTTATTAAGGCGAAGATAGAGCCTGGGGGTTAGATGTTTCCTTTCTTTGTATATGCTTCTTCTTGGTGTGCTGTCCTTTGCAGTAAAGGGTTGTGCTGCTGTGGCGAGCTCTTGTGTGTCGCGATTGCTAAGGACGCCTCGGGGGGTGACTGCTGCAATGAGCCCCGAGTGCCAGTTTTGTCGCGATTGCGAGGAACGCCTCGGGGGTTGGCTGCTGCGGCGAGCCCCCGAGTGCCAATTTTGTTGGGTCGCGATTGCGAAGAACGCCCCGGGGGGTGGCTGCTGCGGCGAGCCCCCGAGTGCCAATTTTTTATGTCGCGATTGTGAAGAAGGCCTCGGGGGGTGGCTGCTGCGGTGAGCCCCCGAGTGCCAATTTTGTTAGGTCGCGATTGCGAAGAACGCCTCGGGGGGTGGCTGTTGCGGCGAGCCCCCGAGTGCCAATTTTGTTTATGTCGCGATTGCGAAGAACGCCTCGGGGGGTGGCTGCTGCGGCGAGCCCCCGAGTGCCAATTTTGTTTATGTCGCGATTGCGAAGAACGCCTCGGGGGGTGGCTGCTGCGGTGAGCCCCCGAGTGCCAATTTTGTTAGGTCGCGATTGCGAAGAACGCCTCGGGGGGTGGCTGCTGCGGCGAGCCCCCGAGTGCCAATTTTGTTTATGTCGCGATTGCGAAGAACGCCTCGGGGGGTGGCTGCTGCGGCGAGCCCCCGAGTGCCTATGAATCAATTTTTGGAAAAACATTTTTCAATATTCTTCCTGGTGTTTCTTACATTTAGTAAGAATGGGGGGGTCTGATGAGGACAGTCCCCTTTATTAAAAACGGCGGCCTGGTAGCCTTAAGGTCTAGATGGCTTCTTCTCCGAGTGCTCGGGTCCTCCGGGCAGTGGCTTCTTCTATGGGAGCGCTTCTTCTGCGGATCCCGTGGTCTCGCTGGCTTGGTGGGCTCCAAAGGCCTCTGATATCTTGTGGAATTCCTTGTCGCAGCGGTCGGACCTGACGAAATTGCCGCTGATTGGGATGACCCCATGAGGGTCTGGCATCTTTAGCTTAAGATAGGCGTAGTGAGGCACTGCCATGAAGCGGGCGAAGGCCGGTCGTCCGAGGATTGCGTGGTACTGCGACTTCCAGTCGACCACTTCGAAGTCTAGGATCTCCTTGCGGAAGTTGTTCGCGTCACCAAAGAGCACTTCCAGGCTTATTTTTCCCAGAGGGTAGACTGCTTTTCCTGGCACAATCCCGTGGAAGGTTGTGCTTGAGGATTTCAGCGCGGAGCTCTGGATTAGCTTTTCTTCGAGTGTCCTTGTGAAGATGATGTTGATCCCGCTGCCGCCGTCCATGAATACTCGTGACATGTCGTATTTCCCAATTCTGGCCTCGAGCACTAGCGCGGCATGTCCTGGCCGAGGGATGGCAGGCGGGTGGTCCTCCCGAGAGAAGGTAATATCTGTCTCGGACCCGCGCAAGTACTCCGGGACACCGGGGTGCGAGGAGGCTGCGAGGAAGACTTGTCTTATGACCTGCTTCTGCTGCCTATTTGAAGGCATGCCTTCTTGTATCATGTAGATTCTGCCGTGGGCTTCTGGGTACTGCTCCTCTGCATCTGGTGTCCTGCGCCATTGCTGGATTGCGGCCACTTGCCTTGCTGGTAGGGGAGGGGCTGGTGGTGCGTCGTGGGCGATGGGCCCGAATGCTATGCTCGCGAGTGGCTGAGCCGCTGTTGTCGTGGATCGGCTTTTTTCCTCCGCCAACTCGTTGAAGCTTCTGAAGTTCCTGAGTGTGTGTCCTGATCTGAGCTCCCCTCGTTTGTTTCTGAATCCGTGTATCGAGCACGGTCCGTCGAGTTGTTCATTGGCCGAGCGGTATGTTCTAGTGCTGTCGCGCGGCTGCCTCGTCCTCCAGTCTCGTTTCTGAGCTTGGGGCGCGTCTTCGAGGTTGTCTCTGTGCTGTATTCTGCTATTGTCACGATGCCTGCCGTCTCTGTCATCTGGGAAGCCGGCGGCGACCATGTCGGGTCCTCTGTCGTCGTAGAAACTCCGCCTGGGTCGCTTCCTTCGACGGTCGAGTCCTCTTTCTCCGTTGTGGTTGTCGTAGTCGTGTTCTGAGCGTGCGATGTGGATTTCTGTTTCGTTGCGAACGGAATCCTCGCCGTCCGCCCAGCTGTTGGCTTGCTCCAGCAGCCGTGCGAGTGTTCAGACTTTCATCTGCCCGAGTTGTTCCTTGAATTCGATGTGCTGCAGGCCTCGCCTGAATGCGTCGATTGCACTTTCGTCTGATATGTCTTCTGTTGAATTCTTGAGTATGGTCCACCGCTGGATGTAGGCTCGCAGGGTTTCCCTGGTTCCTTGCTTTCATGCCCGCAGCTCCTCGAGCGATGCCGGTCTCATGTATGTGGATTTGAAGTTTTCTATGAAGGCTTCACGGAACTGCCTCCATGAGCTGATGGATCCTCGCGGGAGATTCTTCAACCAGTGTCGTGCTGAGCTCTCAAGCATGAGATGCACATACTGCATTATCGTGACGTTGGTCCCTCGCTGGAACTTGACTTCTGTTAAATAGTCGTCGAGCCACGCCTCTGGCTCCTCGAGTCCATTGTATTTGAGCGTTGTGGAGTTCAATTTGAACCCGCTCGGCATTCGTGTCTCGCGTATGGAACGCGTGAAGCATAGTGCTCCGTATGGCTCGATTTCTTCGTCGAAGGCTTCTTCGTCCGAGTACTCTTCGCGTGTTGCGCGTCTTCGTCTGCTTCCTTTGACTTTGTTCTGTGTGATGTCGTCGCGCGCGTCTCGTTGACTGCTGCAGCGCCTGTTGTCGTTGTCGTCGCTGTCGTGCTTCCTGTTTTTGCCGGAGCGTTTGCGCCAGTCGTCGCTACTGTCGTCGTCATCAGGTGAGCTGGGGTCCCTGTCTGGTGTCCTTGCACGGGTCGGTCGCCTTGCACTTGATTTTTTGGGTGCTGAGGCGGCGATGGCGTCTTTCATTATCTGCAAGTCTATTGAAGTATTGCGGTCCGGTCTGTTCTGCCTATTTTTTTTGGGCGCGAGACAAGTAGTCTCGAGCGCTTATGAGGGCTTCTGCTGGTGTGAGGGGCTCCTCTTCGTTGTCCTCCTCTTCTAGCTTGAAGTCGTCGTCGAGCTTCTGGACCACCCTCTTTTTATCTGTTCGTCGCAGGTTGCGGAATTTCGATTTATTACGGAGAGGGGAGCCGTGATCCGGAGAGTCGTCCCTTGGGGGTGGCTTGCGATTTCTTTTCTGCTCGGCGGCCACACTTTCTTGCTTCTCTAGATCTAGGCGTTGTTGTCTCGCTTGCTGGGTTAGCTCGCTTGCCAATTTGTTGTATGCCCTGAGCTCGTCCCTTGTTGCGCTTGCCGGTAGTAACTTCCCATATTCGACTGCGTCCTTTACTCTAGCCATTGAATCTTTGGACAGGTAGATTCTCTCTTTGGGTGGGTCGTCCACCGCCGCGCTCGGGGTTTGTTGCTTACTGCTTGATGGCTTGTCGCTCTTGTGGTTGCTCTGTTCTTGTCCCTGTGGTACCTTCGTTGGTATGCTTCCCACTTCTCCCAGCTTCACGACGACCTTGCTGGCGGTTCCGGGCGCTTTTGTGTTGTCGTTGGCTTGGCGAGTGTTCGAGCCGTCGTCTTGGCCCTCGCCGTTTGCTGGTGGTGCGTCGACTTCTGCCATGAACACCTGGGATGGTGTCCTGGCTGCCTTATTGCTCGTGCGCGTGATGCTTCTTTTCCATGCCGAGGGTCCACCCGAGCGATCGCGGGTGATGTGTAGCCTTGGTTTGGGTGGGCAGTCGCGGCTGACTCGAAAGGTGGCCGCGCGGGTGGCGACTGCATCGATTGCTGCTGTAGATGTCGCCGCGGGTGCTCGGGCATCGTCTGTGAGGCGGAGGGCGCCCCAGTGGTTGATGTAGATCTGATATGCTCCGAAGATCAGGCTGATGCCGGAGCGTAGGTCAGCGAAAACTGGTCGGAGAGTCGAAAGGTGGGCCGTGAAGCCGAGGGACCCAAACAGATCGGATTCCGCCTGGGTCGTCGGATCGAAGGATGCTGGTGAAGTTATCGCGTCGGCGGGTGTTGGATATGCTGGTGAGGCCGCCGAGATCGCGTTCCCAACCTGTGCGGTTCCCACAGACGGCGCCAATTGACGGGGATGTACCCCGGCAAATCCCATGGTCAGGGACCCTGGGTTAGTCATGAGAGGCATAGGTTGGACGATAGCTCGTCGGCTAACAGGAGGATACGTTCCTGCTTGATGTTATTGATTGGAGATGGCGATTACAGGGGAGCCAAGGCTAGTGTGCACAAGGATAGGGTTTACAGATTGCGTATTGCTTGATCTCGACGTCTCCCCTCCTAGCCTTTATATACTAGGCTAGGCCTCGGGGAGTCCGTCTGGGATTACAGATGAGGTTTCCTGACTCTAATCCTGTACCGCACGGCAAGTTTTCACCTTCCTTATGAGTCGCGGACTCCTACGTCGGTGCCACTAGTGGGCCAAGGCTGGGCCCAGGAGGCATCTTTGTGGGCCTTCTGTCTTCGGGTACACCGGGTAGGCTCATCCGTAGGAGTCGTGGGGTCACCCCCTCATCAATGCACCTCCCAAAACTTGTTTTCATTCTGTTTGATTTAAGGACAGCACATGAGTTTTCCCTACTTCCCTATAGCAGGGTCTGTCCTTTACTTTTATGGTGACTTAGTTTTCCCTACTTCCTTCTTTTCCTAAAGAGAACAGACACTTGATGTTGACAAGGATTCATTCATATAATGTTACATTAAGTTTTGTCATGCCACATCCTTGTTGACATTATCATTTGATAAGTAAGTTGTTCGCGAAAGCTTACGCCAAGAAAACATCTTCCTTTGTGTTAGCATTTTCACTTCATGACTAATAACATGTTCTTTCAAAAACTTCAAAATGATTCATCCTTGTTGACTAATAACTTTTGACCAAGGACATGTTTGCCATGATTTGATGAGTTTCCTTAGCCCTACTTTTGATTATGAGTTGAGGTTGCTGTTGAGGATGCTTGAGTTTGGTGAAGAAACCATGATGCTTCTTGTCTGTATTATATTTATCGACACTTCACTCTCTAAACTTGTGAGCAGGTTTATCGAGCTCAGTATTCGCTTGGGGACAAGCGAGGTCTAAGCTTGGGGGAGTTGATACGTCCAAATTGCATCAATATTTTATATATTAATTCACCCCTATTCATTGATATATTTCATGATATGATGTTGTTCTTATGTAGTTTTGGCTTGTTTTACACAGTTTGCAACTTTTCGGTGCCGAAACAGCAGACGCGGCATTCAACAGAGAACAGTGTACATAGAGTTGTTGAATCAGAAGACCTCCAAATGAGCTGAAAATTGACGGAGATCATTTTTAGGAAGATTGACGAAGGCACGCAAAACGTGAGCCAGAGGGGGCCCACCAAGTGCCTAGGCGCCCCCCTGGCGTGACCCCACCAGGAGCGCGCCGGGAGGTCGCCTGGACCCCTGGGGCCACTCCCGTCTCCCCCCTCTGGCCTATATACCCCCAAAAATATTAAAAGGGAGGAGTTGCGCGAGTTTCACCGCCGCTCCGTGGCGGAAACCTACAAAGAAGAAAAGGCATCTCCCGCGGGCAGATTCCTTCGGGGAGAACACCTCCCGGAAGGGGATATCATTGCCACCGTCATCACCATCGTCACGGGCATCATCGAGATCATCATCAACATCATCCCCAACATAAGCACCATATCCATCTTCATCCCATCTCATCTCACCATTGCAACTTGTGTCGTAATCCGTACCATCCATCCTCTCTACTCTACCGGTGTTGATTGCCTCTTTGTGGTGAATGCTATTGAGTCTTGTTGGAGAATTATTATTTTTATCATCTATTTATCACCACTGATCATGATCTCTTTTATGTCTTGTGAGTAGTTACTTTAGTTCTTGAGGACATGGGAGAAGTCTAGTTGTTAGTAGTCATATGATGTTGAAGTAATATGTGTTGTTTGATATTTAAGTTGTGTTGTTATTTTCCTAGTGGTGTTATGTGGGTCGAACACATAACACTTCGCCTTGTTAAGGACCTAGGGGAATACATTGTGTATAAAGAATGCTTACGGTAGGTTGCCGGAGTGACAGAAACCTGAACCTCAGTTCGCACACTTTTGCACAAGGGAATAATGGGTCCTTGACCTTATTGATGTGGTTAGGCTTTTGCCTTAATTTCTACCTTGTATTTGCAGATTCTTGCAAGGTTTTTAATCATAAGAGTGCACTTGTCTTAGTCTAGAAGGTGTACTAGCATAGATCCACCAACTCAACACTTGTCAACACAAAACATCGTACCGATACGGAGTATGGCGAAAGCACGTGACTACCTCTCCCCTGTGTCCTCAAGAACGCTTTTGTCTTTATAAGTTCAGTTGCTAGGCTTATCCTTTGCTCAAAAGGATTGGGCCACTTGCTGCTCCTCAGCACCCTTTACTATCCTTGTTTTTATCTTCTTGTTGCTTATACCGAAAACCCCTAAAAAGTTATCTTTCGGTGCTTGTAGTAATTCCTTGTCCAAAGTCACTTATCAATACCTTTTGCTCCTTGTTGGGTTCGACAATCTTACTTATCGAAAATGGTACGATAGATCCCCTACAGTTGAGGGTCATCATCGGGGCAGCGGGGCGCGGCCAGGACGGCGGCCAGGACGCGTCGGACGGCGACCAGGCCGGCGGGGAAGGCCATGTGACGGCCATGGAGGGGAAGGTTGGTCGACCACGGGACGGGGTGGGAGGAGGCCAGGACGCGGAAGAGCGACGGGGCGGGGGCAAGGCGAGGCCGATGCCGGGGCGGGGTGGGCGCTGGCCACGGTGGGGCGGTGCGTTCATGGATGAGCGCGCGGCCCACCAGCGAGCGCGAGGGGCGGCATCCACGGACGGCGAGCGCAGGGCGCCGCAGCCACGGATGGCGAGCGCGGGGCCACGGCCGGGCGCGACACGGCAGACGCGGCCACCTCCACGGTGCTGGCGAGGGCGAGCACGAGGCGTTGCGAGGCCGGCGTCGGAGCAAGACGGGGCGTGGGCGTGGCCACCGGCCTGGCGTGGGCGAGACGGGGCTACCATTTAGTGCTCTGGCCCAAGGTGTCTGTTGGAGATGTATTCTCGGCGCTAAATTTTTGGGCGTCTGTTGAAGCAACACATCCGTTCGACGTGGTAAAACACTAATTTCGTGTTGTAAAATAATTTTAGCGCGTCGGACGGCAACGCTTATGTTGGAGTGGCTCTGAGGCGCAGCCCCCGAGCGTCGAGTGTGGCCTGTTTTTCAGCATCGTCTTGGCTTTGTTTCATGTTCCCGTACTTAGGAGGCTTTTGATAGTGTTTGCTGACACGAGCCCCCGAGTCTGTTTGTCGCAAGTGCAGGTAGCGCCTCAAGAGTGATCAACGCGGAGGTGCACCAGAACTTTCGAACATAAGAGAGAATTATCACGAGTGCGATTAACGCTTCAAGGGTGAGCGGTGCGGTGTTGCACTCAAGCCTCAGAGTGACTTACAGTGGAATTGTCGTGACCTCAAGGGTGAGCGATTTTGCACTCGAGCCCCCGGGTGCCTTTGGTATCCATAAAATAGAGGGAAGCTTTTTTCTTTATTGCTTCGTTGGTTGTTTACACTGATGGCTTAAGCAGTCGTTTTACTTGATGGCTAAGCGGCCCTAAAGGGGGTAGAGAGAAGAGAAAGCGTTAAAGTAGCTATGGATAAAAGAGGCGAAGGTTCGCCATAATCCATGGATTGTCGACGTCCTCGTATGTCTTTGGGTTATTTAGCCTGTAGGTTCCGCCGCCTATGACTTTGGTGATGATGTAGGGTCCTTCCCACTACAAGCGACGAGAGATACCCCTACGACTCCTCTATGTGAGGGTACCTGGTGCATGTCAATACCGCCGGCCCACTAGAAGCTTCGGAAGGCCCAAGATCATCCCACTCGAAGCATAGATGACTGCACCGACATGGAGTCCAAACCGATATGGATTCCAAGGCTTGACCGTCAAGACTAGCTAGATTAGGCAACTCCTTATGTAAACCTAGACGGACTCCTCGAGAACTAGCCTAGTATATAAAGGCTGGGAGAATAGACGTCTAGGGCACTCAAGAATCTCCTTGCAATACCTTCGGCTAGAGCTATCTCACCGGAACCACCGCTATAATCAGTCCCACCATATAATACATCGAGCAGGAAGTAGGGGTTTTACCGATCGAGGGCCCTGAACCTGGGTAAATACCTGTCTCATGTTAGCCGACGAGATCGCCAACCCTGCACTCCTTCACTTGTGATCAAACCCAAGGTTCCTAACCATGGGAATTGCCGAGGCTAATCCTCGTCAATTGGCGCCGACCGTGGGGAAGACGTAGGTTGGAGTCACGATCTCGGCAGTTCCATCTCCAGCAGCCAGCAACTCGGCGACTTCAACAGCACTCGACGCATCCACGGCTCGGGAAGAATCCGATCTGTTCGGGTCCCTCGGCTTAATCGCGCACCTCCAAATTCTCCAACCGGTCTTCGCTGACCTACGCACGGGTGTTGATCTTACCTTTGGCGTGTGCCAGATCTACGTCAATCGATGGTGCACGCTCCGTCTCATGGACCGAGCCCGATCACCCGGAGCACCAACCGTGACATCAGAAAAAACCAAGGGCGAAGCCAAGCTACCCTAGACAAAGGCACCCGCCCACGCGGCAACTCCTTGAGTCATCCGCGCCTCCCTCCTCAGTCCGATCTTCCACAGCACCCGCAACAACCAAGACGAAGTAGTCGTCTGGGAAAGCTACAGTAGCAAAACAACCTAGCCAAGAAGCGGGACATTGTTCTAGGTGTACATGACGAACCACGGTGATCCAACATCAGACGATAAAGGAAAAACCATCAACCTCGAAAACTACGGAGGAACTAGCACAGTCGACAGGAATAACGAGCATACCAATGAACTTCCACCAATAGTCACCCTCAGCGCCCCTGCATCTATACCGCAAAAGATCATAAGGCTTGGAGGAAGCAACCCTGTAAGTGCTCCACCTAGAGGCAACACGGGAAGAAACAACCAGACGAACGATAACCCGAGGGCAGTAGACGCACGGCCATCCCAAGTACAACCACGGCAACCAAGAGGAAACCTCCAAGGAAAGAATCATCTTAACCAGGGAAGCAATGGACAGAGTGCACGACGCAGTAGACCAAGGCAGGCTCCTACCTCGGGACGCCTCACGCGCTGAACTCATGGTATACAACAAACTATCAAGAGATATCACAAAAGAAAATAGGAAGATACGACTAGAACTCGAAGAACGACAGCGAGTCGCGAACGAGTCGAATGGGAGGCGCCAAGCGCTCTCAGAGGAATCCTCGGACTACAAGTCCCCTTATCAGCGTAAGACCAGATTCGACAACATGCAGCGAAAAGATAATGATACAGTCACCCACAACCTGGACGACATGTTCCGACTCGAGGACGACGACCATGAAGACGACGAACAACTGACTCCAACCAAAGCACTCGTCGCCGCAAAGGACCTACCTCCACTGCGCACAAGCTGGAGAAAAAGAAGAAGCACACCGCAACACTGCAAGAGCACTTAAATTCATGAATGACACACTCATCGAATCTGCGCCGAAAAAAGCACACGCAAAGCAAAGGGGCCGAGAAAAATCACCAGGAGAAGACCCAAGCGCACCCGACGACCACCACCACCACCGCCGCAACCACCCCGGCCGCAAAAAGATCGCGACTGGGACAACAGAAGAAACCGAAGGCACGATGACCAACGACGCGACGCTCAAGATGACATCACGCAAAACAAAGTCAATCGATAATACCACAGGCGCGCGGCCCGGGGAGAGCACTCGGAAGCATCAGAATTGGACAGGGACTCCGGACCCTGTGGAGCACTCTGTTTCTCATGAGCAATACGCAAAATTCGAATGCCTGAATGATTCAAGTTAAAATCAACAATCCAGAAGTATAACGGACTCGAAGAACCAGAGGGTTGGCTAGACGACTACCTAACGGTAGTAAAATTCCAGCGCGACACAACCACCATAGCCATGCAGTACGTGCAGCTCATGCTCGAAGGATCAGCAAGGCATTGGCTGAAAAACCTGCAACGCGGGTCCATCAGCTCATGGAGGCAATTCCGCTCCTCGTTCATTGAAAACTTCAAGTCAACATACAAGCGACCAACCTCACTTGAAGAGATAGGAGCCTGCAGGCAAGGAACCCGAGAATTGCTGAGAAGCTACGTACAACGATGGACCATACTAAAAAATTATGCCGAAGACATATCAGACGAGAGCTCCATCGACGCATTCAGACGAGGACTTCAGCGCATCAACTTCAAAGAACGCCTGGGATAGCTCAAAGTCCCCACACTCGCGGAGTTACTAGAAAACACCAACAATTGGGCCGACGGAGAAGACTCCATATGCAACGAGGAAGGCATCACGGCTGCTCGCGATGATCATGACCATGACTACTACGGTGGTGACAGGGGCTTCGACCGAAGAAGGAAACGACCTAGGCGCAACTTCTACGATGACAGAGCACCCGATATGGTTGCGGGTGGTTTCCTAGGCGACAGAGACGGCAGGCGCCGCGACAACAACAGGCCACAAAGAAGAGACAACCAAGATGGCTCACCACACAACCAAAAGCGAGAGTGGCAACTATGGCAACCGCGCGACAACACCCGAGCACTCCGCTCGATAAAAGACAGCTCAACGGACCAGCTCGACGGACCCTGCTAGTTCCATGGATATAAGGACGAACACGAAGAATACAGATCAGGCACACGTTGAGAAACTTCATACGTTTCAACGAGCTCTCATAAGAAAACGGACGGAACGCACAACCCGTTCCTCAACCACTCGCGAACATCGCCCTCGGGATGATTGCACACGACGCACCACCGACTCCTCCCATACCCCCAAGGCAGGTCGTCGCCATCCAGTAAATACGCGAAACACACAAGGAAGAGGATGCATACCCAATTGCACATGGACGAATCTGCATGATCCAAGAAGGACGACCATCAACTAGACAGCAGAAGCAAGTCTTGCGACAAGTCCATCTGGCAGCCACTTCATACCCACAATACCAGAATTCCTTCGAGGATCGGAAACCAACATCACCTTTTCTCGAGAGGACCACCCACCAGCTATTCCTCGACCAGGGCACGCCGCGCTAGTACTCGAAGAACGAATCGGGAACTATGACATGTCACGTGTGTTCCTGGACGAAGGCAGCGGCATGAATAGCATATTCACCAAAACTTAGGAAGAGATGTTGATACGTCTCAAACTTAATGAATTTTCCAAACACATTTGCTCTTGTTTTGACCTCATTATTGCATGGTTTGAACGACACTAACCCGGAATAACGCAGATTTCAGCAAAGCTGCTGATACGTCCCAAACGTATCTACAATTTCTGTTTGCTCCGTGCATGTTTTGTGTGATATTGCTATGATCTAGATACACTTTCATACACTTTTGATCATATTTGGACTAACTTATTAACTCAATGCACCACAGCCGTCGCGATGTCTTCCTTCTCTGTCATCCGGGAAACCGGCCGCGACCATATCGGTTCCTCTGTCGTCGTAGAAGTTACGCCTCGGGTGTTTTCTTCTTCTGTCGAATCCCCTGTCGCTGGTGTGGTAGTCGTAGTCACGTTCTAAGCGTGTTGGCTGGATCTCTGATTCGTTCCGTACGGAGTCTTCTCCGTCTGCCCAGTTGTTGGCTTTCTCTAGCAGTCGTGCGAGTGTTCGGACCTTCATCTGCCCGAGTTGTTCCTTGAAGTCGATGTGTTGCAAGCCCCTCCTAAATGCGTCGATTGCGCTTTCGTCTGATATGTCCTCGGCTGAGTTTTTGAGTATGGTCCATCGCTGGATGTATGCTTGCAGGGATTCTCTGGATCCTTGTTTGCAGGCCCTCAGCTCCTCGAGTGATGCCGGTCGTTTGTAAGTGTACTTGAAGTTCTCGATGAAGGCGCTGCGGAACTGCTTCCAGGAGCTGATTGATCCTCGCGGTAGGTTCTTCAGCCAGTGTCGTGCAGAGCTCTCGAGCATGAGTTGTACGTACTGCATTGCTGTGATATTGGTTCCACGCTGGAATTTGACGGTCGTTAGGTAGTCGTCGAGCCATGCTTCTGGCTCTTCCATCCCGTCGTACTTGTTAGTTGCAGAGTTTAGCTTGAAACCTTTTGGCATCCTTGTTTCCCGTATGGATCGTGCGAAGCACAATGCTCCGCATGGTTCTATGTCCTCGTCAGAAGCTTGCTCCTCTGAGTACTCTTCGCGGGCTGCTCGCCTTCGCCTTCCACAGTTGACTTTGTTTTGTGTTATATCGTCGCGTGCGTCTTGCCGATTGATGTTGCGTCTGTTGCTGTTCTTGTCGCTGTCGTGGTTTTTGTTTTTGTTTGGGCTCTTGCGCCAGTCGTCGCTGATGTCGTCGTCGGGTGAGCTGGGGTCCCTGTCCTGGGTCTGCTCGCGGGGGACTCGTCTTGCGACTGCTCTCTTGGGGGCTGAGATGGCGTCTTTCATTATTTTGAGTGCCATCGTCGTGTTGTGATCTAAGCTTCCTTTCTTGCCTTTCTGAGAAAGAGATAGGTACTCTTGGGCAGTTATAAGGGCTTCGGCTGGCGTGAGTTGTTCTTCCTCGTCGTCCTCCTCTTCTAGCTTGAAGTCGTCATCTAGCTTGCGGGCCACCTTCTTCTTGTCCGTGCGTTTCAGATTGTTGAATCTGGATCTGGCTCGGATGGGGGAGTCGTAGTCGGAGGAGTCGCTTCTGGGAGATGGCATGCGGTTGTTCCTTGGGCGATGGAAGTTTTTCCTTGCTTCTCTAATTCTATGCATTGTTGTCTTATTCTCTTGGTGACGCCACTCGCCAGTTTATTGTATGCTCTGAGCTCGTCTCGTGTTGCGTTCTCCGGGAGTAGTTTGCCGCGTTTGACTGCGTCCCTTACTCTGGCGATTGCTTCTTTGGACAGGTAGATTTTTTCTATGTGATGGTCCTCTTTTGCCATGCCCGGAGTTTGGTGCTTGCTGCTTTCTGGCTCGTCGCTCCTGTAATTGCTATGCTCCGTTCCTTTGTATGTTTTCTTTGGTATGGTTCCTGGTTCTCCAAGTGTGACGGTGACCTGGTCGGTGTTGTCGAGATCACTGTTTTTGCTATTCGAACGAGTGTCTCGGCGACTGCTCGGGTCGTCATCTTGGTTTTTTTCATCTGCGGTTGGCTCTTGGACGTCTGCCATGAACACTTGGCACAGTGTCTTGACTGTTGACTTTCTTGCACGCATGTTGTGCTTCCTCCATGGACCACTCGAGCAGTCGGGTTGGGAGTCGTGGCTGACTCCGCGAGTCAGCCACGTGGGCGGGTGCATCTTTGATCGCTGGTGTAGGATCTGTTGCTGCGGGTGCTCGAGCTTGATCCGTGAGACGGAGGACTCCCCAATGGTTGATGTAGACTTGGTATGCTCCGAAGATCAGGTTAACACTGGTGCGCAGGTCGGCAAAAGCCGTTCGAAAGGCCGGGAGGTGAGCCATGAAACCGAGGGATCCGAATAGATCGGAGTTTTCTCGGGTCGTGGAGTCGATGAGTGCTGATGGAGTCGCCGCTTTGACGAATGCCGGTGATGAGGCCGCCGAGATCGCGATTCCAACCTGTGAAGTTCCCACAGACGGCGCCAATTGACGGGGATCATCCCCGGCAAATCCCATGGTCAGGGACCCTCGATTAGTCATAGAGGAGGCACAGGTTGGATGATACTCGTCGGCTAACAGGAGAAGCACTTCCTGCTCGATATTATTGCCTGAGGAGGCGATTACGGAAGAGGCCAAGCAAGTTCTCGCAAGACCAGGTGAGTAGATGTGTGTTGGATTGATTTGGATGTCTCCCCTCCCAGCCTTTATATACTAGGCTAGGTCTCGGGGAGTCCGTACTAGGTTACAAAGATAGTTTCCTAGTTCTAGTTTTGCCTTGTACGCCAAGTTGTACCTTCCATACTAGTCGCGGACTCCTACGTCGGTGCCTGGTTGGGCCTGTCGTGGGCCTGTCGTGGCTTCCCAGCGGGCCTTCTGCCTTCATACGCACCAGGTAGCCTCACATGCAGGAGTCGTGGGGTCACCCCCTCGTCAGTGCCAGTTCCTATTTCTTGTTGTTTTTATATTCCAGGTTTCCCCCATATTAAAAGTGCTCCAAAAAGTCGGGAAAATCGGATAAAAATCAGCGCAACGGAAGCTTCCGGAACCCCGAAGGAGGGCCGGGGGGCCACCACCAGGGACCCAGGCGGCCACCTGGAGCGGCCTAGGGTCTGGTCGCGCCAGGGGGCGCCTGGACTCCTGGTGGCCCCCCTGTCTGCCCCCTTCGCCTATATATTTCCCGTGACGTGAAAATTTCGAAGAGAGAACCCTTTTCCGTGATCTCGCCTCTGTTCTGCCGCCACCGTGCTTCCAAGATCGGGAGCGCCAACAAACCTCTTCCCAGCACCCTTCCGGAGGGAGGATCGACCTCCGGGAGCTTCCCCTCCACCATGGACGCCTCCCGGATGTGCCGTGAGTAGTTACATTTGGACCATGGGTCCATGATCAGTAGCTATGTGATGTTCTCCTCCCCTCTTTGTTCTTCATGGTTTAGACCTCGTGAGCTTCCCTACATGATCGAGGCACATATGTAATCTTTCTGTTGTTGCTATGCTGAGTTTGATAGGATCTGATGGATTATGAGATTATGTTCAGATTGTGATAGAGTAATATATTTGGTTCTTATCTTTTATATTTTTGTTCCTAAGTAATTCTTGCATGTTCTCTGTTGTTGTTTATTGCTTTGGCCAAGTAGTAGATAGTAACTACTAGAGGGAACGTTATCCTCGATTGTGGGTTCATACCCCTGATGACACGCTTGAGTGACAGAAACATGAGTCTAGGGGATGTGATGTTGCCACAAGGGGGAAAACAACGGTGCTTGTAACCGCGGTTGCAAGGATTGTTTACTTTACGCAAAGTGCTTTTTAATGCAGTTGTCTATTGCTTTGGGTTTACACTTTGGGTGGGGCTCGCAACTTAATACCAGCGAGATGTTCTGGATAGATATCTCAAGGTGGATGATTAGTATTAGATGCAGTTGGATTTTGGTCTACTTATTTTGGCGTACTGCCCATGCTTTTGAGCCTTTTCCTTTCTTTGTAGCATAGTTAGAATTGCGGTGCGTTTATAATCCTGTCGGTTGCCCATCTCTAATTTTTTTACCTCGCATAGCAGTTCTATCGTCTTTTGGGAGAGAGACATCACTAGTGCACATCACGGGACCCCGTTCCATATTCTCATCACTGTTTACACGCTTATTTACTTTCTCGCATTTTACTTCCATTTGTTATCATTATCATTATCCCTTGTGTTTTGATCCTTTGTAAACAACAAGACCGGAGAGATTGACAACCTCTCTGAACTTCGTTGGGAGCAAAGTTGTTTGTGTCTGTGTGCAGGTCCACGTCAGTTGCGCCGCTGACACCTACTTATCATCTCCGGAGTCCTCCTGGTCGATACTCTCAACCTTGGTATATTCACCAAGGGAAACTTGCCGCTACGCTGCATCTCACCTTCCACTTGGGGTAACCAACAAAGGGCGAGAAGAAATTATCATCTCTCGCGTATCAAGCAAATTTCTGGCGCCGTTGACGGGGACTCCAAGTGCTAAGATAGGGGAGTTTCCCATTACCTTTTACCTTTGCTTTTTAGTCTTGTTAGTTTACCTTTCAGTTTTTATCTTTGTGTCCTATAGCAAAAATTACAAATAAATATATCTTTCTAGTAGTTGTCATTACGTCTGGTCCTTTTGCCTTTGTTGAGACAGAAGTTCTCACCTTTAAACAAAAAGGTGGTGAAAGTTTAAAAGATGCTTGGTATAGAATTAATGATTCTCAAAAAAGAGCCACCAAGAAGCAATCCACTACTATCCTTCTTAGAAATTTGTATGTTGGGATTACTCCTTGGAATAGGTTCATATTAGATACTGCTATCAATGGGAATTTCCTAGAAGCCCCAATTTGGGAGTCTCTTAATGTTATTGGAAATCTTGTTGGAAATCTCCCTGTTGCTAGCATACAAGAAGATATAACTCTAGCTCACATTATGAAAAAACTTGAAAAGATAGAGTTAGAAATACCAAGTATAACTAGGATAAATGAGTTGGATCTCAAGATTCAAGGGAATTTGAATAGTCTTGATAGCTCCATGCTTAAAATTATTAAAACTTTTGAGACCATCAAATCCCATGATATGGATCCTTCTAGGATTGACAAGATTGAGGAAATCATTAATACTCTAGTAACTACGCTCTCCTCAATCAAACCAAAAAAGGTAGAGACTTCGGCAAGAAAGGAGCCTAAGTTCAATTATGTCCCTAAGGTTCCCCGACCTAAAAATAATCCACCCATTGCAAAGGAAGTTGAAACCGTTAAAACTTTGGAAGAAATACCTCTCTTTGATAAATTTATAAATGAAACTCCCATTGATTTTCTGCCTTTTGGTTTTCTCCCTAGAAGTATCTTCATTAGGACTTTATTTGAAAGACCTCTTAAGACTAGTTGTACAATTGAAGAGCTTTTTTATGATTCGGTTGATACGACTTGATATTTTGCCTTAAGCCTAGCTTAAAGGTGTAAAAGAAAGCGCTTGTTGGGAGGCAACCCAAGATGTTTTTACTTCTGTTCTTAGTGGTCTTGATGATTGTTACTACTGTAGCAACATCATTGTATCTTTATTTTCAAGCTTTGTGCCAAGTTATAGCCTCTTATGATAAGGGAAGCAAAAGTTGTGACATGCTGTCCAGAAAACAGATTATGTCTTCTTTTTTAGCTGATTTTTTTACATAGCATGATCTATACAATTGTGAAACTTTCGTATGTTCTGAGTTTTTTTATTTGAGTTGCAGAAGTGCCCCGAAAAAATTCTCTACTACCTGTTGTTCTATTTTTCACAGATTCTGCCACGCTTTGCCTCTCCTTACTTTTGCAAACCTTAAGCTTGCTTTTTATTTGCAAAAACCTTTTGGAAATCTTGAGAACAGCAGCTCTTCAAGAATATTTTTATATCCAGTAGGGAAAAATTATTTTATTAAGGGTACTAACCTCTCTAATCAACTTATGATGAGTTATGTATGAAGGGAGTTTTCAAGTGTGCGATGGAAGATGATGAAAGAAGATCCAGGAGTGTCAAGCGCTCAAGCTTGGAGATGCCCCCATGCATCCCCAACAAATATTCAAGGATACTCAAGCGTTTAAGCTTGGGGATGCCCCCGTACATCCCCTTCTCCATCAACAATCATCAGTTCGTCCTTCGTCTCACTATATTTTTATCACTTCATGCGTTATGTGCTATGCTTGGAGCGTCTCGCTCTTAGGTTTTATTTTTAGTTCTCTTTAGCTTTGCTTGTTGTTCATAACAAGTTAGACCCCAACTTACTTTGTGTGGGAGATAAACACGCTCCACTCCAATCTAGAACACATCATAGGATTTTTCATGCTTATCTTTCTGTTGTTGTGTGTTCTTTATCTTTTTGTAGCTACTGCCCTGATTAGTTTATTCTTAGTTTGTCTTTAGAAAAAGCCTTGTCTTTTGTTTAGTTTGTTGCTGGAACTCTCTTTAGTTTTCATGTTTATCTTGTTAAGAGAGTTGGTTGTTGCACTGAGTTGTGTCTTGTCTTGAAAGTAGGTAATTGAGGTTGCTATTTAATTTTAGTAGTAACTTGCAATAGTTTTGAGATATTTTTTATGTTTGAACTTTTGGTGTCAAGAGCTCTAGCCTATTAGTGATAGGTGTTGTATTTTGGGAAATTTGTGTTTATTTTCAAAACCTACAAAACTAGTTGAGAACTCTAGCTACTAGATGGATCATTAATCTTTGGAGGGATCGGATATTAGAGTACACTCACGTACCATGAGTCGAGGATGCGCAAGAATAACCAATCCACCATACACTCCTCCTCAGGGTACTTGTCTCTTCGTGAACATCCTTATTAGATTGAGAGTTACCGATAATAAGTGCATGAGTTCTTCGGACTAATGTAAGTATTGAAAGTTGACACTTCCACCTCCTCATATTTGCTAGCCTCTCCCGTGTCGTGCATTGCCTTCTTCTCACTCCGAGAGTTGGCGTCCACCTTCGCCAGTACATCCAAACCCTTGGCATGATACGCTCTGTCATCATAAACCTCCTTATATCTTTCTTTAAAACAGCCACCATACCTACTGATACGTCCCAAACGTATCGATAATTTCTGCTTGCTCCATGCATGTTTTGTGTGATATTGTTATGATCTAGATACACTTTCATACAGTTTTGATCATATTTGGACTAACCTATTAACTAAATGCACCCCAGTGCCAGTTTCTGTTTTCTGGTGTTTTTCTATTTCAGCTTTCACCCATATTAAAAGTGCTCCAAATATTCGGGAAAAATCAGATAAAAAATCAGCGTGAAGGAACCTTCCGGGGTACCCAAGGGGGACCAGGTGGGACCCACCAAGGGCCCAGGCGCCTAGCGGGCTTGGCCGCGCCAGGGGGGCGCCTGGACCCCCTGGTGGCCCCCCTGGCTGCGCCCCTTCGCCTATATATCTCCCGTGACGGGAAACTTCTGAAGACAAAACCCTTTTTTGTGATCTCGCCTCCATTCCGCCGCCACCGCGCTTCCAAGATCGGGAGCAGCAGCAGACCCCTTCCCGGCACCCTGCCGGAGGGAGGATCAACCTCCGAGAGCTTCCCCTTCACCATGGACGCTTATCGGATGTGCTGTGAGTAGTTTCCTTTGGACCATGGGTCCGTGATCAGTAGATATGTGATGTTCTCCTCCCCTCTTTGTTCTTCATTGTTTAGACCTCGTGAGCTGCCCTACATGATTGAGGCACATATGTAATATTTCTGATTTTTCTATGCTGAGTTTGATGGGATCTGATGGATTATGAGATTATGTTCAGATTGTGATAGAGTAATATATATTTGGTTCTTATCTTTTATATTTTTGTTCCTAAGTAATTCTTGAATGTTCTCTGTTGCTGTTTATTGCTTTGGCCAAGTAGTAGGTAGTAACTCCAAGAGGTAACGTTATGCTCGACTGTGGGTTCATGCCCCCTGATGACATGCTTGAGTGATAGAAACATGAGTCCAGGGGATGTGTTTTTTCCACAAGGGGGAAAACAATGGTGCTTGTAACCGCGGTTGCAAGGATTGTTTACTTTATGCAAAGTTCTTTTTAATGAAGGTATCAGTTGCTTTGGGTTTACACTTTGGGTGGGGCTCGCAACTTAATACCAGAGAGATGTTCTGGATAGATATCTCAAGGTGGATGATTAGTAGTAGATGCAGTTGCATTTCGGTCTACTTATTTTGGCATACCGCCCATGCTTTTGAGCATCTTCCTTTCTTTGTAGCATAGTTAGCATTGCGGTGCATTTATAATCTTGTCAATTGCCCATCTGTAATTTGTTTACCTCGCATAGCATTTTTTTCGTCTTTCGGGAGAGAGACATCCATAGTGAACATCACGGGACCCAGTCCATATTCTTATCACTATTTACATGCTTAATTACTTTCTCGCTTTTTTACTTTCAGTTGCTATCATTATCATTATCCCTTGCGTTTTGATCCTTTGTAAACAACAAGACCGGAGAGATTGACAACCTCTCTGAACTTCGTTGGGAGCAAAGTTATTTGTGTATGTGTGCAGGTCCATGTCAGTTGCGCTGCTGACACCTACTTATCATCTCTGGAGTCCTACTGGTCGATACTCTCAACCTTGGTATCTTCACCAAGGGAAACTTGCCGCTACGCTGCATCTCCCCTTCCACTTGGGGTAACCAACGAAGGGCGAGAAGCAATTATCATCTCTCGCGTATCAGCTGTCTGTATGACTTTTTTTATGGGCGGGAAAAAGGAATTTTATGCACCTTAGAAAATTCCTGGAAAATCACAGAAAATCAACGCACCCGAAGAGTCTCGGAGCCAGAAGATGGATCAGAGGAGGCCCTCCCCTGGCCCAGGTGTCCAGGTGGCGCGGCCTGGCCCCTGTCCAGTGGAACCTCCCCTGGTGCCCTACTTTGAATCCTATTTTTACCCCCAATGAGAAAACCCTGAAAAAGAAGTCGATACTCCAATTCTCGTCGCGGAGCCGCCGCCACCTCAGCTCTTCTCCGGGAGAGCTAATCTGGAGTCTGTTTTGGCCTCCGGTGAGGAGAGATCATCGACATCGTCATCGCCATCGTCACTCCATCACCCTTCTGAAAGGATCGAGATAGACCTAGAGGGGGGTGAATAGGTCTTATTACAAATTTTAACACTACTTAGCAATTTTAGGAAATAATGCGGAAGATAAAGGTGTGCCTAACAATTGCAAGGTTTACCTAGCTATGATAAGATAAACAATAAGCACAATATAATGAAGCAAGTGAGGGGAAAATAATATGGTAGCACAAGTAATAAGGGGAAAGAGTAGGGATAACTGAATGACGCGAAGACAACGATGTATCCCGATGTTCACTTCCTTGGAGGGAAGTTGCTCACCGTTCGGAGAGAGTGGGTGAAACCATGAAGGCACACCAACGCCATGAAGGCTCACTCTATTCCCCTTGAGATATCACTACGAAGGCGATTCCCAACCACTACCGGTTGACCTTAAAGGTGGTCACAAAACCCTCACAAACTCAACGGGGGTAATCACAATGGTCGATTCCTCTCCGAAGAACTCCTACCCGCCTAGGATTCTCCAACCTCCAAGAGTAACAAGATCGATGGGGAAAAGCTCAATGCTTGCTCAAATCATGATTTGCTTTGGTTGGAAGATAGGGAAGGGACGGATCTATCACGTGGTGAAAGATCCGACAAGAACTCTCACAAATCTCTCCGGGATCTTGGATTTAGTGTAGGAGAAAGGGGAGAGGGAGCACTTGGTGTTCTTGAGTGAAACGATTGAAGTTTTCCCCTAACACTAAGAGGGTATGGGGTATATATAGGTGCTCAAGAAAACTAGCCGTTTTGAGCTGTCTGGTATGCTCCGGACGTCCGGGACTTAAGTCGGACGGTCCGGGATGTGCCTGGACGGTCCGGCAAGACAACATAGGCTCTACATGTGTGTGATGCCTTACGGTCCGGGAAGGATAGTCGGACGGTCCGGGCTTGGCCCGGACGGTCCAGAAGGTTGTGCACCCTCTGGTCCTGGGAGCATAATTATTCGGACGGTCCGGAGTCCAGCTCGGACGGTCCGGGCGGAGCCCGGACGGTCCGACCTGACACCCGGAAGGTCCGGATGATTGTGCACCCTCTGGTCCTGGGTACATAATTATTCGGACGGTCCGGGGTCCAGCTCGGACGGTCTGGGCTGAGCCCGGACGGTCCGACCTGACACCCGGACGGTCCGGAGAATTATGCACCTTCGGGTGTCTCTGTATGTAATTATTCGGACGTCCGGGGGCCGTGGCCGGACGGTCCGGGATGTGGCCCGAACGATCCGGTATAGGCAGTGAGTGCTCAAATTGAAGTGTTTTGAAAACCCTACACAACTATATTGATTTTTCTTAGATGTAAGAAGGAGTGTTGTACATGTTGAAGTTTTACTGATTTGAGCAAGACTGAACTCAACCTTATGATCCCCTCTTAATAGTGCGGGGATCCCTATGACTCAAGATGTAATAGTAAATAAGACTTAGCGTCATCTTCAGTCGTTGTGTCAAATTCTTGAGTACGGTCCAGGCTCAGCATATGATGTCTACACGATGATGTCAAGAGAACTAACCAACTTCCTGTGTGTCACTTAACAAACATAGTTAGTCCCCTATATGTATATTTCCATCAATCAACAAAATATGCTTAAGGGAATGATTGCACTTTCAATCTCCCCCTTTTTGGTAGTTGATGACAATACACATATAGCTCTCAAAGGAATGACAATTACAATTTTGGAGAGCATTTTTATTTTAACGAGGAAGACTTCCCCTCAACATGTGCAAGTTGGTTTTTAGACATTTAAGCAAGACACGTGTTAGGGAGGCTCCCCCATGATCATATAACCAATAAGATGTATATGAGAAGGCACATTAGTTATAGGACACAGTACCACATAAGAGAGAACAATCGAAAGATAACACATAGTTCGATACATAATACATGTCTGCCACACAGCATACGATATAACTAATACGAGCAAACACGAGCGCAAATGAACTAGCTACTAGGACCCCTAGATAAAGTTCTCCCCCTTTGTCAACAAGTAACAAATAGGGGCACACGAAGCTACGCCTCATCATCCTGATCGGGCACCACGTCCGGGAAGAAGTCAGCAAAGTCCTCCGCGGAAGGGAATCCATAGTCCTGCGGCTGAGGGGATGATGTAAGTTGCTCATCATCACTGACTGGGCTGCCAGGGCGAGTCCGAAGACGGGCCTTGAGAGCATTGGCCTTCGTGATACGCCGGGTCTCAAGCTGATGGATGGCCTTGGTGTTGGACTTGCACAAATTAAAAATTGCTTTCTGAGATTTACCCAAGAAGTGTGCAATTGTCTTGAATGGCTCGGCCTTCGGTGGGCGCGGAGGAGGTGCCGTACAACTAGAGGCACCTGCAGCAGAGTGAGGCACAAGCGCACAAGTTTCCAGATATGAGCCCTTCTTCGGGATCCACTCTTGGTGAACGACGGGCTTTTAAATAGGAGTGGCAAATTGTGCATCAATCACCCTCTGGATATAAGGAGCAAGAGGGAAGTGGCCCTGCTTCTGAATGGATAAAAGCCACACCTCGTGCCACAGAAAGTTAGCCACATCAACCGCAGGGATCACTTGCTTGAACTCGAAGCGGTCATATCTGAGAGATGCGCGGGCCATGAGATTGATAGGATAGGAGCGAACCATGGCCTTGTCACCATGCTTGGGCACAATCGTCTGAAGTAGGCATAAGTACAACTATCGATACCTCGGCAAAAAGATGGATGAGTTGTTGAAATCTTGATTGGTCCCCAGAGTGATGTTCCGAGGAGCCATAAGACAACCCATGCAGTCTGTGATCGGTGCCGAGAGAAACTCGGTATGCTCACTGTGAATCATGAAGAGGTTCTCGGACCGAGTAGGCATCCCGAGCGCCGCACACCACTAGTCATAGGTAATAGTGATCGTCTGGTGGTGAGTCTTCCAGCTAAGAGTGGCATCATTTCCAGTGATGGCATCGCCAGCGAAGAAACAGGTAGCATAGAACTGGAGAATAGCTGCATGGCTCCAGTTGCATCGAAGAGCCAATGCATGACGAAGTCCCATGGCATCCACAAGACGAATGAGGTCAGCAAATGTGTCAGGACGGCGCTCGAAATAGTCCATGTTGATAAACTTCTAGGGTGTCGTGCGATTGATGTGCAGACAACCAGTGGCATAGATATCCTGTTGCACCAGGGTGTGGAACCGAGGATCCATGGCATTGTTGGCCAGGTCAAACTGATTCGTCCCACTGCGAAGCGCATGATAGTGCCTGGACTCCATGGCAAAGTAGTCATAGGGAGCACTGTTGCGCCGGTTAGGGGGCGCCGCAGAGATGGCCAAGCCCTGAAGCGGTTCCCTCCGTGCTGGAGGAAGGCGACGAGGAGCAGGGGAGATCTCTTTTTGACGGTTTGGGAGTGTCTTCTTGCGAGTGCCGGGCTTGGGGCGGGGAGAGACAAGTTCTTCATTTTCAAAGTCTTCCTCATAGTCATCATCAAGTCCTTGGAACTCCACATTGCTGCCGCCCGCCCGGTCACCGCCGCCGTGATGGCGACGACGAGGAAGGAGATCATCCTGAGAGTCGTCAGAGCCCTGGCGGCGAGAGTCTGTGCAAAGGGGCAGCATAGTAAGGCCACATGGGGTAGCACGGGCAAGAAAGCCCAACAAATACGGGAGACACAGTGGACTGTAGCCGGACGACCGGAAACAAACCCGAAGGCCGAAAACAGTGGATATGACAAATCCATGGGCAATCCACAATGAGTCAACCAACCTGGAGGGCACAAAGAAATGGAGACCACGGCAACCGAGTCCAACAAGAATGGGGAGAGAACTCACCACTACGGGACCCCTTCGGAGGCATGGCGGCTAGATCGAAGATCCAATCCCTCCTCCAAGAAGAATCCTACCCCAAATCTAAAATGAGTTGGATCAAAACATAGATCGGGAGGAGGAGAGGCGCCAGATCCAAAGGAGGACTCACCGGAGGTCGAATTCGGACGGGAGTGCCCAAGGCAGGGCGGCGGCGGCGCAGGGAGGCAGCCGAAACCTAGGCGCGTGGGGGAAAAAGAACTGCCAGGTCGTGGGGGCGCGCCCCGTGAGATTTTATAGGGTAGGCAGGCAGGACGACCGGGCCACAAGTCGAACGGTCCGGGACGAGCCCGGACGGTCCAGACTGGAAGCCGGATGACCGACATGGTGTTTTAGAGGGGCATCAGTACGACTAAGGGTCGGACGACCAGACCAGCGGTCGGATCGTCCGGGGTGGACCCGGACCATCCGAGGCACAGCCCGGACCGTCCGGCAGGTGGTCAGGGGTTTTCCTAAGGGGTCTGCAGGGACGAACGACTGGAATATGTGTGTGATCTAGCTGTATGGCAGATATATATTTAAATATGAAAATATGTGTGCATGACAAGTGTGAGCATGAACACCGAAATAGCAAGATCAGTAAAGAACCATTTGACAGAAGTAATCTATGATGGGGTAGGCGGTGGAGGTGGCCACCATGTATGAGTATAGGTGATGTTGACACCGCGAAGATGTACCTTGGGTCCAACAGTCACAACTCCATCTTTAACCGCTACACATGGTCGCACCGAAGTGAGCAAGCGGATTGTTGATGTGTGAGTCACTTTATGCATCGTGTAGCGAGCAGAGAACTCATGAATTGAGTTTCTCCCTGTAAGGCCCGATATGCGGCACTGTACCAGATCTAGATGTTTCCATCCAGACTTAGAAAAAAACAGAGCAGAGAAAAAAAAAGGGTGGAAGGCCGGCTCACCATGGGCCTGGCCCATCAGGGGCCTGGGAGGCTGGACTGGGCTGCTTGGGGCGCGCGGCCCATGTGGCGCGGTTGCTGGGCCAGCCCACCCGCGGCGGCGGCTGGCGGCTGGATCGGATCGGGTTCGATCCCGATCCCGTCGGCACCAGCGACGGCGGCGCTCCGGCGAGCCGCGGTGCGACGCGGGGGCGGCGAGGCCTCGGGGACGCGGGGAGGGAGCGTGCCGACGTGGATCTGGGCGTGGGGGAGGCCGCCAACGAGCAGATGGGGCGCGGCAAGCTCGGAGGCGGCTCCAATGGCGCGCGACGGTGAGCTTCTCGGGCTTCCCTTCATGGCGCGGCTTCGAGTTCCCTGGGGCGACCGACGGCGAAGGCATGCGGTGGCTCACCGGCCGGAACGAGGTGCGGCAGAGGCTCTCCACGGGCGGTTGGTGCGAGGTAGGTGGAGAGGCAGGCTGATGTGGCGGCTTCCTGGCTGTCAGATCGGGTGATCTGACGGTCCAGATCTGATGGGCTAGCAAAAGGACGAAAATTAGGGCTATGTTTGAGGGGGTGGCTGCAATTTTGGCTTAGGGGAAACCCTAGAAAGGGGTGGGAGAGTGGTGGTCCTTATATAGCCCAGGTGGCTAGCAGTTTGCAAAAACATCCCCGATTTTTCTCTCGCGCGCGCGGTGTTTACGTTTCTGACCGCCAAGGGTCCGCGGGACCTCCGATTCTGGTAAAACTTCTAACTGCGCGATCAGCGCGTCGAACCGGCGACGTTCACCTCGCGCTGGAACTGTTTCGACAACACTTTTTGGCGCTCTATAAAAATAACCCATTTACTTATTAGACAGGGTTTTTCGTTGCGTTGGCTGCGGCTGGTCTCGTGCGGTTTTCGCGACGGTGATCGGGTGAAACCCGGTGTCGCAAGGTCGAGTGTCGGGGTGGCAAGGGTCGGTCTCCGTCCGGTACGAGATAAGAGGGGGGAAATAATCGTCGATCGATAAATCGGGGATGCAAACACCGCAAACAAATCAGATAATCAAACAATTTACACCGAAAACAAAATTTTTATTTTTTGTGAAATCTGGGTTGTTACAATACAACACCACCAACAAGGGATCTCGTCCCGAGATCCTGGACGATCCGGGGAAGAGGGGGGAGAGAAAAGAGAGTCGACAATCTTCAACACCACCAACAAGGGACTTTGCTCCATGTCGAACGTCAAACTCCGTTGAGATTCTTTCCGCAGAGAGACGACATCGTCGGAAAGACAAAACCGTCAGTGCCAAGAGGAAGAACATCAGTCCAAAGCGACGATCAAGGGAAGCATTCTCACTCAAATCATGAGGATACAGGGCAAGAGAACTAAAGTCAACGGATGACCAAGATAGAAACCAGAATCGGAAGAACTAAGGTACTACAGGATTTTCCAACCTGAGATCGTAATCGAGACAATACACCGCGAGCAGAGCATTGTAACTATTCCGAACTCCACACTCTCGAGATCCTAATGTTTTGAAGGGGATAAGGCGAGAATAAAAACACTTACAACACTTGTCCTGACCAGAGCAAAGATAATGAGTAAAAAGATTCCTACTCTCCGATAACTAACTTAGTATCTACAAAATAGTTTTTGTCTAGACTCGACTTCGGCCAGAAAAGGGATCCTACGGTCGGTAAGACACTGATACCAAGTTGTAAGGCCCGATATGCGGTACTGTTCCAGATCTAGATGTTTCCATCCAGACTTAGAAAAAAAACAGAGCAGAGAAAAAAAACAATAAAAAAAAGGTGGAAGGCCGGCTCACCATGGGCCTGGCCCATCAGGGGCCTGGGATTCTTGGGGCACGCGGCCCACGTGGCTCGGTTGCTGGGCCGGCTCACCCGCGGTGGCGGCTGGCGGCTGGATAGGATCGGGTTTGATCCCGATCCCGTCGACGCCAGCGACGGCGGCGCTCCAGCGAACCGCGGTGCGATGCGGGGGCGGCGAGGCCTCGGGGACGCGGGGAGGGGGCGTGCCGACGTGGATCTGGGCGTGAGGGAGGCCGCCGGCGAGCAGATGGGGCGCGGCAAGCTCGGAGGCGGCTCCAATGGCGCGCGACGGCGAGCTCCTCGGGCTCCCCTTCATGGCGCGGCTTCGTGTTCCTTGGGGCGACCGACGGCGGCGGTATGCAGTGGCTAACCGGAGCGAGGTGCGAGGTAGGTGGAGAGCCAGGCTGACGTGGCAGCTTCCTGGCCGTCAGACCGGACGATGTGACGGTCCAGACCTGATGGGCTAGCAAACGGACGAAAATTAGGGCTATGTTTGAGGGGTGGCTGCAATTTTGGCTTAGGGGAAACCCTAGAAAGGGGTGGGAGAGTGGTGGTCTTTATATAGCCCAGGTGGCTGGCAGTTTGCAAAAACATCCCCGGTTTTTCTCTCGCGCGCGCGGTGTTTACATTTCTGACTGCCGAGGGTCCGCAGGACCTCCGATTCGGGTAAAACTTCGAACTGCGCGATCAACGCGCCGAACCGGCGGCGTTCACCTCACGTTGGAACCATTCTGACAACACTTTCCGGCGCGCTATAAAAATAACACGTTTACTTATTAAACGGGGTTTTTCGTTCCGTTGGTTGCGGCTGGTCTCGTGCGGTTTTCGCGACGGTGATCGGGTGAAACCTGGTGTCGCAAGGTCGAGTGTCAGGGTGGCAAGGGTCGGTCTCCGTCCGGTACAAGATAAAAGGGGGAAAATAATCGCCGATCGATAAATCGGGGATGCAAACACCGCAAACAAATCAGATAATCAAACAATTCACACCGAAAACAAATTTTTTTAATTTTTGTGAAATCTGGGCCGTTACACTCCCCCTACATACATGGCTACGTCTAGACAAGTTATTTGCTATGTGCATGAATGAGAGCAAGATACCCCTAGGCTGAGAAGCTATAACGTTCCAAGATACCAAGTTCACCCCTTAGTTGGCAAAACCTTGCTTCATCCAATGGCTTGGTGAAGATATCCACAAGTTGCTTGCCGGTGCCCACATGTGCAAGAACAATATCACCCTTTTGAATTTGATCCCGTATGAAGTGATGACGGATGTCAATATGCTTGGTGCGAGGATGTTGACAAGGGTTGTTGGCAATCTTGATAGCACTTTCATTGTCACATAAGATGGGTACCTTCTAACAAGTGAGGCCTTAATCCTTCAAATTTTGCCTCATCCATAAGATTTGAGTGGCACAACTTGCTGCGGCCACATACTCGGCTTCGGCGGTGGAGAGGGAGACACAATTTTGCTTCTTGGAGTGCCAACTTACCAATGAGCGCCCAAGAAATTAGCATGAACCGGATGTTGACTTTCGATCCACCTTGTCTCCGGCCCAATCCGCATCGGTGTACCCCAAGAGGTCAAACTTGGCTTCCTTGGGGTACCAAAGGCCCAACAAAGGAGTATGAACAAGGTATCTAAGAATGCGCTTAACCTCCAAATGATGACTCTCCATAGGAGAGGCTTGATATCTTGCACACATTCCTATGCTAAGCATAATATCCGGCCTAGATGCACAAAGGTAAAGCAATGACCCAATCATAGAACGATAAAGAGTAGCATCAAACGAAATACCGGAAAGGTCTTGATCTAGATATCCCTTGGTTGGCATGGGTGTCTTGCATGGCTTGGCATCCTTCATACCAAAATCACGAGCATGTCTTGAATGTACTTTGTTTGGGAGATGAAGGTTCCTTCGGCAAATTGCTCGATTTGAAATCCAAGGAAGTACTTCAAGCTCCCCATCATGGACATCTCAAAGTTCTTGGTCATAGTTTCCGAGAACCACTTGCACAAAGATGGATTAGGGGAACCAAATATTATGTCATCTACATAGATTTGGCATATGAGAAATTCACCATTGGTTCTCTTGGTAAAAAGAGTGGCATCAATGACACCCCTCCCAAATCCTTCCTCGAGTAAAAACTTCCTAAGATGGTCATACCAAGCCCTAGGGGCTTGCTTAAGACCATATAATGCCTTATGAAGTTTGTACACGTTGTCCTTGTGATGAGGGTCACCAAAGCCGGGTGGTTGTGCTACATACACGTCCTCTTGTAGTGGACCATTAAGAAAATCACTTTTTACATCCATTTGAAATAATGGGAATCCATTGAATGTGGCATAAGCAAGAAACATGCGTATAGATTCAAGACAGGCAAAAGGAGCAAAGGTCTCATCAAAATCCAAGCCTTCAACTTGGGAGTACCCTTGAGCCACTAGCCTTGCCTTGTTTCGAATGATATTACCATATTCATCTTGCTTGTTTTTGAAGATCCACTTGGTTCCAATGATGTTATGATCTTGACAAGAGGGCCTCTCCACGAGAGACCATACTTCATTCCGCGTGAAACTAGTGAGCTCATCTTGCATTGCAATGAGCCAATCCGCATCCTCAAGTGCTTGTTCAACCCTAAGTGGTTCAATGCTAGACACAAACGAGAAGTGAGCGTAAAAGTTCATAAGTTGACGACGAGTAACTATACCTTGTCCCAATCCCGTGAGAATCTTATCAACATCAACACGTCTAGCCACCAAAGGCATGATGGAAGTTGGAGTTTCAATAGGCTCCACCCATTCGGGTTCATGAACAACATTTGGTTCATCATCAAGGGCGGAGCCATCTTCAATAGCATCATTTTCTCCAAAGCAAATGCGGTCAAGTCGATCTCGTGGATCAACCGCATCATCAACATGTGGTTGAGCAACCACATCGGATTGTGGAGGGTCTAGTTCTTGTTCTTGGATAATGGGCTCATCATGAGCAATTGTACCTTGAGTGGTAGGAGGAGGTGCTTGTGGTTGTGGAACACTTGGCCCATCACCCACCTCATCATCTCTAGGGACTTGAGCAATGGGCACAAGATCTCTAATGCCCATAGCCAAGATGTCTTGAGACAAATCTTCATTATTTCCTACATCACTTAGATCAACTTGCTCCCCATGGGAGCCATTAAATTCATCAAACTCCACGTCACAAGTTTCCACAACACATCCGGTGGATTTGTTGTAGACCCTATAGGCGTGAGAGTTTGACGCATACCCAACAAATATACCCTCAATTGTTTTGGATTGAAACTTAGCTAACCGTCTTTCTTATTGAGAAAGAAACACTTACAACCGAATACTCGGAAGTATTTGACGTTTGGCTTGTGACCGGTTAGAAGCTCATAGGGGGTCTTCATCAAGATCTTGCGAAGGAAGAGTCGGTTTGATGCATGGCATGCGGTGTTGATGGATTCGGCCCAAAAACTATATGGTGACTTGTACTCATCCAACATGGACCGGGACATCTCCACAAGAGTGCGTTTCTTCCTCTCGCCTACACCATTTTGTTGAGGGGTGTAAGGTGCGAAATATTGATGTTCAATCCCCTCATCACTCAAGAATTCTTCTAAAGTGTAGTTCTTGAATTCAGAGCCATTGTCACTTCACATTTCCAAGATAGCCATGTTGTATTTCCTTTGGGCTTGCTTGGCAAAATCAATGAAGGTGGCCATCGTCTCGTCCTTGGACTTGAGAAAGAACACCCATGTGTATCTTGAATAATCATCAACAATGACAAGACCATATTTCTTCCCACCAAGATTATCCCATGATGGAGGTCCAAAGAGATCCACATGAAGGAGCTCCAAAGGCCTTGACGTTGACATGATTGTAAGGCCCGATATGCGGTATTGTTCCAGATCTAGGTGTTTCCACCCAAATCCGGGGACGAAGCACATATCGGTCCCACCGCGACATATGACAAAGCCATATGCCCCAGATTTCCAACATGATATCACAACATTACAGATACAAGGATACAACATCTCATACAATCGGCATACAATTGCCTTAATACAATACAACAGCGGAAGATACATGTCTGAGTACAAACTACAAGCAAATGCCTACTGGCAAAGAGAATAACATCGATCCCCATAACCACACGGGTCCAGGCCCTCCGCCGGGATCCGCCTAACTAGTCGTCGTCGAGTCTCCACGTGAATCGTCGATCACCATACCTGTTGTCGATCAAGAACCCTGAAAAGAGTTTGGGGGTAGTATCATGAGTACAGAAGTACTCAGCATCCAACTGTAGTGGTCAACTGACCCAGCAAGGACTTCATCACTCGTCATTCTAGGACAACTAGTAGTTTATGGTAAGGATGGGGTAAGTGGTGAGGTTGCTGCCGCACTAGCATTTATGAAGTGGCTAACAATCTAGAGAGTAAGATAAGAAGCCAAGCATTCGATGAGGAATCGCCTCCAAAAAGTCTTGCTATCAACTACTTACGCAAGCATAACACCTATCCTATCCTTGTCCTCCTCTTCGCATCCCGACGAAGAAGAAGCAGTCAAGGCACACACAGACGTTGATCAAGTTATATTAGGATTATCTCAGTTGTTGTTGTCTATGAACAAGGAGTAGGTCTCAAGTCGTCCATAACCGTGGACACGCCTTCTCGAAAAGATTTAACCCTGCAGGGGTGTACCAACTTCCCATTACAAGGCTCCGCACGCACGCCCATCTCTCTCAGTTGATACCCGTCACAGGCAACCATTTTATGATTTAGTTCCAAGAGATCCGAAACGACAGGTCCCTCTAACTAACAGCGAACAAATCCGGGTGGCCCCCGGTGAGTCGACACCCAACTCAAAAGCCGGCTGCGCTCTCGAATCGGTCTCTACCGTATGACTCTAGGTTTGGATTGCTGGTTAATAACACATGGGAAACCGGGTCCTCAGTCGGTCATGATGGGCCATCAAGGGAACTATGTCCTCACTGGTCCGGGTTGGTTGGAAAACTACTGGCGGCCGACCAGCACACACACGGTTTCAAATGGTAAATCAGCTTGGGCCAACACTGGAAATGTTTGAAGCTAGGTAGGTAAGAAAAGGGGACCCCATAAAATCCCACACGCGGTTAGGCACGCTAAGTCTTAAAACTAATACCCGGAACTCGGATCCTAGGTGACTCGAATGGAACAAAGCGTCGGGGCGAGATAGCCTAGACCTTCCATCCTTCGTCGAATATAGTCAACATTATAATAATCATATCATCAACAACAATATAATAATGTGATATTCCAAACCAAGGAGTAACAGGTTAACATCGTAGCATCCTAAGAATGCATACTAAGAAGGGGCTGAGCAACGAGCAATAGTAACATAGCAGTACATGGTTTGCTGGGAGGGGACATGGCTGTATCGGTTTGAAAGAGGTTGTAAACATGTGGTAGGATCAAACATCGAACCTATCCTAGACTAGCATGCAAACCGCTGGTTGAAATAGAATGGATCATAAGTAATGCATAGTCCTTGCCTGTTGATAAGTCGGGTTCCGAAGGTGTAGTTGATCGCAAGCTCGCATCGTCTCCGAGAGGTACCCGCGGAAGCACACAAGACGGAAACACTGGAAAGCAATCAACGCGCAAGCATCTATTACTACGAAGCAAACACGATCAAGCATCAACAAGAAGGCAACACGAGACATCGCACCTACCGTCGAGAGAGGTTACTAACAGGTTAACTGGAGTACTCGTCACACACGACGATACCACACATTTAGAAAGGTTCAAGTTGTTTAGCTACACAAGGTGAGCAAAGGTTATTAACATGGCATCTCACTCAAGCATGGCATAGCACACAAACATGTCAAGAGGTGAAGCATAAGATAAACTATCTACGCTAGTCAATTTAAGTGAGGCACAACCTAAACATGGCACATCACTAAGTGCCGCACAACAATTAAAGGATTTGGTAATGTTCTGTCCTAAACCATATTTTATATTTGCTAACAGCATCAAACAATAGCATAAACACAAAGTACACGAAAAACTAATCTAGTTACATATAAAGAACACCCCAAACGGAGTTACGGTTAAAAATATACAAGCAAAATAGGTTACGGGCACAATCTGCCAACATCAGGAAGCACACTTTAGAGCAATGCATAAACAGGATAATGAATGCAAACATGCTCACAAATGATATGAAACTAAAGTAGACATGACAGAGAAGTCATAGCAAAAGGAATCATGCAAAAAGGCATCATGAACAACTAGTTATAGCTCATGCAAAAAGCAATAAAACATTACTGGTCTAGGACTTGGTGAAAATCAGAGAAACATGGCAGAAACTGTTATTTTTATGTTGTACAAAAAGGAGAAAAACTATATGCAAAAGTACAGCAACATGACATAGCAATATATGAGCGTGAAGTAGACATGATGATGATCAGGTACAAAAAAGAATCAAGGTCATAGGCATCACATATAAAAAGATATTAAGCATGCAACATGGCATCGGAACGTTACAGACTTAGAGAAAAACAGAGGTGGCTGTCAACAACAACAGCATAGCAACTTTGGAGCTCAATAACTAGATGACCAGAAAGCATATCATGACAATGCAATACATATAATGGAAGTAGACATGATGCTTAACAGTATGCAAAAAGAATCAATGCAATAGGCCTCATGGATGTGTCACAATCATCATTCAAAGTTGAAACAAAATAACAACAGCAGCACATAACAACAATTAGTAGCAGTTAACGGCATGATGCCCACTTCAACACAGATTAACAACATCAACATGGCCTCAAATCAAAATGCTCACAAAAGATGAACTGAAGTACACACAATTCTAAGCAATTTTCCTTTTGGGCGCAACGCAGTCCGAGCTACGATTTACTCGCAAATCTACTCGCAAAACAGCATCAGCAGTATAATTGTTTCCAGACTTAGAAAAATTTACAGGGGTAAAAGAAAAAAAAAAGGGTGCTGGGCTGGCTCACCCATGGGCCTCCGCCCATGAGGCGCTGAACAGGGGGGTCGGCTGGGCTGGCGGCTCGGTGGGCTGGCCCACTGGCCGGCCGCGGCCTGGCGCCCGATCCCGTTGGCCGGCGGCGGCGCTGCTCCGGCCGAGCTCCACGGCAACCGGCGGCGCATGCCAGCGTGGAGGAAGGGGCGGGACGGCCGCAGTGGACGGATCCGGGGCGTGCGGTGGAGGACCTCGCCGGAGAGGTTCCGTGGCGGAGGGCGCGGCGGCCCGAGCTAAGCCGAGCTCAGCCATGGCGCGAGCGACGGTCGGCAGCAGCTGGCTGCACGGAGAAAGGGGTCAGCGGGAGAGGAGAGAATGGAGGAGGAAGGAGAGGGAAGGAGGGCGCGCAGGAGAGGGGCGACGACGGCTCGCCGTGGTGGCGCTGCTCGCCGGTGGCGAGGCGGGGAAGACGACGGCACGATGGAGGCGGCGGCGCTCGGCCCAGATCGGGCCCGAGCGAGCTGGCGGCGTGTAAGGCCCGATATGCGGTACTGTTCCAAATCTAGATGTTTCCATCCAGATCCGGGGACGAAGCACATATCGGTCCCACCGCGACATATGACGTAGCCATATGCCCCGGATTTCCAACATGATATCACAACATTACAGATACAAGGGTACAACATCTCATACAATCGGCATACAACTGCCTCAAATACAATACAACAGCGGAAGGTACACGTCTGAGTACAGACTACAAGCAAATGCCTAGTGGCAAAGAGAAAAACATCGGTCCCATAACCACACGGGTCCAGGCCCTCCGCCGGGATCCCCCTAACTAGTCGTCGTCGAGTCTCCACGTGAAACGTCGATCACCATACCTGTTGTCGATCAAGAACCCTGAAAAGAGTTTGGGGGTAGTATCATGAGTACAGAAGTACTCAGCATCCAACTGTAGTGGTCATCTGACCCAGCAAGGACTTCATCACTCGTCATTCTAGGACAACTAGTAGTTTACGGTATGGAAGGGGTAAGTGGTGAGGTTGCTGCCGCACTAGCATTTATGAAGTGGCTAACGATCTAGAGAGTAAGATAAGAAGCCAAGCATTCGATGAGGAATCGCCTCCAACAAGTCTGCTATCCACCTACTACGCAAACATAACACCTATCCTATCCTTGTCCTCCTCTTCGCATCCCGACGAAGAAGAAGCAGTCAAGGCACACACACATTGATCAAGTTATATTAAGATTATCTCAGTTGTTGTTGTCTATGAACAAGGAGTAGGTCTCAAGTCGTCCATAACCGTGGACACGGCTTCTCGAAAAGATTTAACCCTGCAGGGGTGTACCAACTGCCCCTTACGAGGCTCCGCACGCACGTCCATCTCTCTCAGTTGCTACCCATCACAGGCAACCATTTTATGATTTAGTTCCAAGAGATCCTAAACGACAGGTCCCTCTAACTAACAACGAACAAATCCGGGTGGCCCCCGGGGAGTCGACACCCAATCCAAAAGCTGGCCACGCTCTCGGATCGGACTCTTCCGTCTCAACAGGGTTTGGGTTACCGAGACGCCTCACGTGAGGCCTCGGGCCCTCGCCGGTCAAAGGTGGACCAACAGGGAAACCATGTCTCCGCTGGTCCGGGTTGTTTAAAAAATGCGAGGGGATCCACCAAGCACACACACGGGGTTTCAAATGGTAAATCAGCTCGGGCCACCACTAGAAATGTTTGAAGCTAGATAGGTAAGAAAAGGGGACCCCATAAAATCCCACACGCGGTTAGGCACGCTCAGTCTTAAAACCAATACCCGGAACTCGGATCCTAGGTGACTCGAATGGAACAAAGCGTCGGGGCGGGATAGCCTAGACCTTCCATCCTTCGTCGAATATAGTCAACATTATAATAATCATATCATCAACAACAATATAATAATGTGATATCCCAACCCAAGGAGTAACAGGGTAACATCGTAGCATCCTAAGCATGCATACTAAGCAGGGGCTGAGCAACGAGCAATAGTAACATAGCAGTACATGGTTTCCTAGGAGGGGACATGGCTGTATCGGTTTGAAAGAGGCTGTAAACATGTGGTAGGATCAAACATCGAACCTAACCTAGACTAGCATGCAAACCGCTGGTTGAAATAGAATGGATCATAAGTAATGTATAGTCCTTGCCTGTTGATAAGTCGGGTTCCGAAGGTGTACTTGATCGCAAGTTCGCATCGTCTCCGAGAGGTACCCGCGGAAGCACACAAGACGATAAACACTGGAAAGCAATCAACGAGCAAACACTCTATTACTACGGGGAAAACACGAGCAAGCATCAACAAGAAGCAACACGAGACATCGCACCTACCGTCGAGAGCGGTTACTAACAGGTTAAGTGGGGTATCGGTCACACACGACGAATACCGCACGTTTTCGGTGGTTCAAGTTGCTTAGCAATACAAGGTGAGCAAAAGGTTGTTAACATGGCATAGCACAGAAGCATGGCATAGCACACAAACATTTCAAGAGGTGTAGAAAAAAATAAACTACCTAAGCTAGTCAATTTAAGTGGGGTGAAATCCTAGACATGGCAGACTAATACGGACCCCATGATAAATATTGCATTCGGTACTGTTCTGCCCTAAACAATATTTTATTATTTTTATTAGCAAGCAAGAGCAGCAAAAACACAATCTACAAGCAATTCTAGTCAAGTTACATATAAGGAACATTTTAAACAGAGCAACGGTTAAAAAGTTATTGCAATTACAGTTGGCAGTGGCAGGCAGTGTAATTAGTAGTCAAACAACAAGTAAACAAACTCAAACATGGCAAACAAGCACAAATTATTAAACTAGACACAAAACTAAGCAAGTTTCATATTTTACGCGTCGCGATCCGAGCTACGAGCAAAAAGATACGGGCATTGCAAAAATCCTAATACAATCTGCCAATTTAAATAAAAAAAACTAGCAGAACAGAAAAAAAGCTAAACGGGCCGAATCTACTGGCCCAACAGATAAAAAAACAAAACAACAAAAAAATTAAAAAAAAGGGGCTTGGGCGCTCACCCCATGGGCCACGGCCCAACTGACGGCCTGGAGGAGGCGCTGGAGGGAGTTGGGCCAGGGGGCGATGGGCCGCGCTGGGGGCAAGCCGGCCCAGCACGGGCGCTGCTGGTGGAGCGGGCGGTCGTCCTCGTCACCAGGACGGGAGGCCACTGGTTGGAGGCGGCCGTTGCTCGCCGGCGAGGTCGTGGCCTTTGGCGAGGGGCGCTGATGGCGAGGTGGGCGAGCCGAAGCCCGGCGGCCGGATCCGGAGGCTGGGCAAGGGTGGTCTTGGGGTGGAGCTTGAGGACGGTGGCCGGCGACCTCGGGGCAGCATCCATGGTGCGGCTACAGAGAGAGAGAGAGAGATCAGAGAAGAGAGGGAGTGGGAAGGAGGAAGAGAGGGCACGGCGGCCGTGACCTGCGGGGTGCCGGCGGCGGGCTGCGGCTGCTCGCCGTGGACGGCGGCGGCGCGAGGCGGCGGGGAGGCTCGGGCGCGGGGCGGCTCCACAGGCATGAGGTGAGAGGAGAGAGAGAGAGCTAGGTGGGGGCTGGGGTGCATCTGGGCCATCGGATCGCCAGATCTGACGGTCCAGATCGCAGGGAGAGCAAAATTTGGGCAAAATGGACAAAATTGAGTTTTGTGAGGGGGGTAGCTGCACATTTTTGGCTAGGGAAACCCTAGAAATGGGTGGGAGTGTGGTGGTCTTTATATAGCCCCGGTGGCTGGCAGTTTGCAAAAACATCTCCGGTTTTTCTCTCGCGCGTGCGGTGCTCACGTTTCTAACCGCCGGGGGTCCGCAGTACCTCCGATTCGGGTAAAACTTCGAACTGCGCGATCGGTGCGTCGAGCCGGAGGCGTTCACCTCGCGCTGGAACCGTTCCGAAAACACTTTCCGGTGCGCTATAAAAATAACCCGTTTAATTATTAAACGAGGTTTTTTGTTCCGTTGGCTGCGGCTGGTCTCGTGCGATTTTCGCGACGGTGATCGGGCGAAACCCGGTGTCGCAAAGGTCGAGTGTCAGGGTGGCAAGGGTCGGTCTCCGTCCGGTACGAGATAAGAGGGGGGGAAATAATCGCCGATCGATAAATCGGGGATGCAAACACCGCAAACAAATCGGACAAACAAACAATTCACACCGAAAACAAATTTTTTAATTTTTATGAAAATTGGGCTGTTACACGGCGACCCTGCGGGGCCCAGATCCCCTGGAGCTGGCTGGGCGCGTTTTGACCGTTGTATCAGCCGATCCGACGGTCAGAATTGCTTGGAACTAGGGTTTTCTGGATCTAGGGCTGGGATTGAGAAAATTGGGGTATTTTGGGGCAGAGTGGAGGGGGTGGCTGCAATTTTGAGGCTAGGGAAACCCTAGAAAGAGGTGGGAGTGTGGTGGTCTTTATATAGCCCAGGTGGCTGCCAGTTTGCAAAAACATCCCCGGTTTTCTCTCTCGCGCGAGGTGTTTACGTTTCTGACCGCCGGGGGTCCGCAGGACCTCCGATTCGGATAAAACTTCGAACTGCGCGATCAGTGCGTCGAGCCGGCGGCGTTCACCTCGCGTTGGAACCTTTCCAAGAACATTTTCCGGTGCGCTATAAAAATATCTCGTTTACTTATTAACGGGGTTTTTCGTTCCGTTGGCTATGGCTGGTCTCGTGCGGGTTTTTGCGACAGTGATCGGGTGAAACCCGGTGTCGCAAAGGTCGAGTGTCAGGGTGGCAAGGGTCGTTCTCCGTCCGATACTAGAGAAGAGGGGGGAAAATAATCGTCGATCGATAAATCGGGGATGCAAACACCGCAAACAAATCAGACAATCAAACAATTCACGCCGAAAACAAAAAAATTTATTTTTTGTGAAATCTGGGCTGTTACAATACAACACCATCAACAAGGGATCTCGTCCCGAGATCCTAGACGATCCGGGTGAGAGGGGAAGGGGGAAAGAAGAGAGTCAAGGATCTTCAACACCACCAACAAGGGACTCTGCTCCATGTCGACGTCGAACTTCTGTCGAGATAAATTTCCGCAGAGAGACGGCAACATCGGAAAACGAAACCATAAGTGTCAAGAGGAAGAACAACAACTAAAACCTGGTCAAAGGGATAATGCTTTTCGACACAAGTCATGAAAAGACCGGGCAAAAGGAGGGAGGGCAAAGGACGACCCAAATAATATCCGAAATCGGAGAAGCTAAAGGTACTACAGGAATTCCCACCTGAGCTCGGAATCGAGACAATACGTCCGAAGCAAAGCATTGTAACGGTTCCGATACTCCACACAATCGAAATCCTAGAGTTTTGAAGCGGACAAGGCGAGAATAAAACACTTACGACACTTGTCCTGACCAGAGTAAGGGTAAGGAGTAAAAAGATTCCTACTCTCCGATAACTAACTTAGTAACTACAAAATAGTTTTTGTCTAGACTCGACTTCGGCCAGAAAAGGGATCCTACGGTCGGTAAGGCTCTGATACCAAGTTGTAAGGCCCGATATGCGGTACTGTTCCAGATCTAGGTCTTTCCACCCAAATCCGGGGGCGAAGCACATATCGGTCCCACCGCGACATATGAGTAAGCCATATGCCCCGGATTTCCAACATGATATCACAACATTACAGATACAAGGATACAACATCTCATACAATCGGCATACATTGCCTTAATACAATACAACAGCGGAAGATACATGTCTGAGTACAGACTACAAGCAAATGCCTACTAGCAAAGAGAATAACATCGATCCCCATAACCACACGGGTCCAGGCCCTCCTCCGGGATCCGCCTAACTAGTCGTCGTCGAGTCTCCACGTGAATCGTCGATCACCATACCTGTTGTCGATCAAGAACCCTGAAAAGAGTTTGGGGTAGTATCATGAGTACAGAAGTACTCAGCATCCAACCGTAGTGGTCAACTGACCCAGCAAGGACTTCATCACTCGTCATTCTAGGACAACTAGTAGTTTATGATAAGGATGGGGTAAGTGGTGAGGTTGCTGCCGCACTAGCATTTATGAAGTAGCTAACGATCTAGAGAGTAAGATAAGAAGCCAAGCATTCGATGAGGAATCGCCTCCAACAAGTCTTGCTATCAACTACTTACGCAAGCATAACACATATCCTATCCATGTCCTCCTCTTCGCATCCCGACGAAGACGAAGCAGTCAAGGCACACACACACGTTGATCAAGTTATATTAAGATTATCTCAGTTGTTGTTGTCTATGAACAAGGAGTAGGTCTCAAGTCGTCCATAACCGTGGACACGGTTTCTCGAAAAGATTTAACCCTGCAGGGGTGTACCAACTGCCCATTACAAGGCTCCGCACGCACGCCCATCTCTCTCAGTTGCTACCCGCCACAGGCAACCATTTTATGATTTAGTTCCAAGAGATCCGAAACGACAGGTCCCTCTAACTAACAACGAACAAATCCGGGTGGCCCCCGGTGAGTCGACAACCAACTAAAAAGACGGTCGCGCTCTCGAATCGGTCTCTACCGTATGACTCTAGGTTTGGATTGCCGGTTAATCACACATGGGAAACCGGGTCCTCAGTCGGTCATGATGGGCCAGCAAGGGAACTATGTCCTCACTGGTCCGGGTTGGTTGGAAAACTACTGGCGGCCGACCAGCACACACACGGTTTCAAATGGTAAATCATCTTGGGCTACCACTGGAAATGTTTGAAGCTAGGTAGGTAAGAAAAGGGGACCCCATAAAATCCCACACGCGGTTAGGCACGCTCAGTCTTAAAACCAATACCCGGAACTTGGATCCTAGGTGACTCGAATGGAACAAAGCGTCGGAGCGGGATAGCCTAGACCTTCCATCCTTCGTCAAATATAGTCAACATTATAATAATCATATCATCAACAACAATATAATAATGTGATATCCCAAACCAAGGAGTAACAGGGTAACATCGTAGCATCCTAAGAACGCATACTAAGCAGGGGCTGAGCAACGAGCAATAGTAACATAGCAGTACATGGTTTGCTGGGAGGGGACATGGCTGTATCGGTTTGAAAGAGGTTGTAAACATGTGGTAGGATCAAACATCGAACCTATCCTAGACTATCATGCAAAACGCTGGTTGAAATAGAATGGATCATAAGTAATGCATAGTCCTTGCCTGTTGATAAGTCGGGTTCCGAAGGTGTAGTTGATCGCAAGCTCGCATCGTCTCCGAGAGGTACCCGCGGAAGCACACAAGACGGAAATACTGGAAAGCAATCAACGAGCAAGCATCTATTACTATGAAGCAAACACGAGCAAGCATCAACAAGAAGGCAACACGAGACATCGCACCTACCGTCGAGAGAGGTTACTAACAGGTTAAGTGGAGTACTCGTCACACACGACAATACCGCACATTTAGAAAGGTTCAAGTTGTTTAGCTACAAAAGGTGAGCAAAGGTTATGAACATGTCATCTCACTCAAGCATGGCATAGCACACAAACATGTCAAGAGGTGAAGCATAAGATAAACTATCTACGCTAGTCAATTTAAGTGAGGCACAACCTAAACATGGCACATCACTAAGTGCCGCACAACAATTAAAGGATTTGGTACTGTTCTGTCCTAAACCATATTTTATATTTGTTAACAGCAGTAAATAATAGCATAAACACAAAGTACACGAAAAACTAATCAAGTTACATTTAAAGAACACCCCAAACGGAGTTACGGTTAAAAAGATACAAGCAAAACAAGTTACGGGCACAATCTGCCAACATCAGGAAGCACACTTTAGAGCAATGCATAAATAGGATAATGAATGCAAACATGCTCACAAATTATATGAAACTAAAGTAGACATGACAGAGAAGGCATATCAAAAGGAATCATGCAAAAAGGCATCATGAACAACTAGTTATAGCTCATGCAAAAAGCAATAAAACATTACTGATCTAGGACTTAGTGAAAATAAGAGAAACATGGCAGAAACTGTTATTTTTATGTTGTACAAACAGGAGAAAAACTATATGCAAAAGTATAGCAACATGACATAGCAATATATGAGCATGAAGTAGACATGATGATGATGAGGTACAAAAAATAATCAAGGTCATAAGCATCACATATCAAAAGATATTAAGCATGCAACATGGCATCGAAACGTTACAGACTTAGAGAAAACAGAGGTGGCTGTCAACAACAGCAGCATAGCAACTTTGGAGCTCAATAACTAGATGACCAGCAAGCATATCATGACAATGCAATAAATATAATCGAAGTAGACACTATGCTTAACAGTATGCAAAAAGAATCAATGCAATAGGCCTCATGGATGTGTCACAATCATCATTCAAAGTTGCAACAAAATAACAACAGCGACACATAAGAGCAATTAGTAGCAGTTAACGGCCTGATGCCCACTTCAACACAGATTAACAACATCAAGATGGCCTCAAATCAAAATGCTCACAAAAGATGAACTGAAGTACACATAATTCTAAGCAATTTTCCTTTTGGGCGCAACGCGATCCGAGCTACGATTTACTCACAAATCTACTCACAAAACAGCATCAGCAATAAAATTGTTTCCAGACTTAGAAACATTTACAGGGGTAAAAGAAAAAAAATAACAGACGGAAATAAAAATAAAAGAAGGGTGCTGGGCTGGCTCACCCATGGGCCTCGGCCCATGAGGCGCTGAACAGGGGGGGGGCGGCTGGGCTGACGGCTCGGTGGGCTGCGGGGGCGCTCGGTGGGCTGGCCCACTGGCCGGCCGCGGCCTGGCGCTCGATCCCGTTGGCCGGCGCCAGTGCTGCTCCGGCCGAGCTCCACGGCAACCGGCGGCTGATACGTCCAAAACGTATCGATAATATATGCTTGCTCCATGCATGTTTTGTGTGATATTGCTATGATCTAGATACACTTTCATACATTTTTTATCATATTTGGACTAACCTATTAACTTAGTGCACCCCAGTGTCAGTTCCTGTTTTCTGCTGTTTTTCTATTTCAGTTTTCCCCCATATAAAAAGTGCCAGAAAAATTTGGGAAAATTCAGATAAAAAATCAGCGTGACGGAAGCTTCGAGAAAAGCCCGGGAGGGGCCAGAGGGGGCCAGGGGGGACCAGGCGGCCACCCGGCACGGCCCCACCCCTGGCCACTCCAGGCGGGCGCCTGGGGTCCCTGGTCCACCTCTGGCTGCCCTCCTTGGCCTATTTATCCCCCGTCACGGGAAAACTCCAGAAGGAGAACCCTATTCCGCGAACTCGCCTCTGTTCCGCCGCCGCCGCGCTTCCAAGATCGGGAGCACCAGAAGACCTCTTCTCGGCACCCTGCCGGAGGGGGGATTGACCTCTGGGAGTCTCCTCTCCACCATGGATGCTCCCCGGATGTCTCGTGAGTAGTTTTCCTTGGACCATGGGTCCGTGATCAGTAGATATGTGATGTTCTCCTCCCCTCTTTGATCTTCATTGTTTAGACCTCGTGAGCTGCCCTACATGATTGAGGCACCTTTGTAATATTTCTGCTATTGCTATGTTGAGTTTGATCGGATCTGATGGATTATGAGATTATGTTCAGATTGTGATAGAGTAATATATTTGGTTTTTATCTCTTGTATTTTTTTCCTAAGTAATTCTTGCATGCTCTCCGTTACTGTTTATTGCTTTGGCCAAGTAGTAGGTAGTGAATCCAAGAGGGAGCGTTGTGCTAGATTGTGGGTTCATGCCTCCCCGATGACATGCTTGAGTGACAGAAACATGAGTCTAGGGGATGTGATGTTGCCACAAGGGGGAAAACAACGGTGCTTGTAACCGCGGTTACAAGGATTGTTTACTTTACGCAAAGTTCTTTTTAATGCAGTTGTCTATTGCTTTGGGTATACACTTTGGGTGGGGCTCGCAACTTAATACCAGCGAGATGTTCTGGATAGATATCTCAAGGTGGATGATTAGTAGTAGATGCAGATGGATTTCGGTCTACTTACTTTGGCGTACTGCCCGTGCTTTTGAACCTCTTACTTTCTTTTGTAGCATAGTTAGCATTGCGGTGCGTTCATAATCCTGTCAATTGCCTTTCTGTAATTTGTTTACCTCGCATAGCATTTTTATCGTCTTTTGGGAGTGAGACATCACTAGCGAACATCACGTATCCCGGTCCATATCCTCATTATTGTTTCCAAGCTTTATTTACTTTTCTGCATTTACTTTCAAGTTGCTATCATTATCCCCTTGCGTTTTATCATTTGTGAACAACAAGACCGGAGAGATTGACAACCTCTCTGAACTTCGTTGGGAGCAAAGTTATCTGTGACTGTGTGCAGGTCCGCGTCAGGTGCGCCGTTGACACCTACTTATCATCTCTGGAGTCCTACTAGAGACAAACCTTGGTATCTTTACTGAGAGAAAACTGGCTGATGTACCGCATCATGCCTTCCACTTGGGGCCTACCAACGAAGGGCAAGAAGTTGTCATCAAGGGTGATTTCTGGCGCCGTTGCCGGGGACTCTGAGTGCTAAGATAGGGGAGCTGCACACTACCCTTTACCTTTGTTTTTTAGTCTTGTTAGTTTACCTTTCAGTTTTTATCTCAGTGTCCTTTATCAAAAATCAAAAATATATATATAGTATGTCTAGTTCCTTACTTGACAATCAATGTCTAACTTCTTTGAAACTATATCTTATTGGCATGGAGAATTCACCGAGGATCAACAAGAATATTACAAGGAATGCCGCTTGTCTCAAAAAGGGATACACTTATGGAGACGCATACATCAATCGTATGAGTATGCTAAAAACTTGTGCTCAATGTATAATATATCTTTCTGCAGGGATGAATCTTTTTGCTTTATGAGGCACAAACACCTTGCTTTCCAATGTGAGTACAATGAGGATGAAACCTTAGCTTCTTATGCTAAGGGAAATTATGATTTTTATGATGCAGAACAAATAGAAGAATTTGTTGCTTTTAAGAGTGCCTATGAAATTACTTCTTTTCTTGAAAATATTGATGACGCCCCTTATAAATCTGAGAGTCTTGCTATACTTAACTATTGTCTAGAAAATTATGATGCAAATTATTATATTACTGATCATCTTGAGAGAATCTCTCCCCCAAAGGAAGAGACTAATATTTTGCAGGACTCTATAGAAGAAGAAATTACTGAACCTGAAAGCTCTTTGGATGAAGAAGAGGAGGAGAGTGGCGAACAAAAGGAGGAAGAATGGAGCCATCAATGTCTACCTTCTAATGAGAGTAACTCTTTGACTCTTAACTTATATGAGTATTATGATCCTATGGATTCTTTTGAAATGTCCCTTTTTGATGAAGTTGATGCCTTCTATGCTTATGGCCGTGATGCCACTATGGATGATGCTTACGGAGATGAACTTGCTATAGTTACTCATGTTAAGCATGAAATTTTTCCTATCGCACCCACACTTGAGTGTCCTATTATCCTTTTAAAATCTCCAACTCCGGAGAATTTTCCTCTTATCAAAGCTCAATGTGATGGGTTGCATCTATCTTATCATCCTAAAAACCGTGTTGAAAACTATACACGTCTGCTTGTAGGTCATGAACAACATGATTTATGTGATAGTTATATTCTTGATGTTGTTCATGATACTACTGAAAATTATTTCGAGAGAGGGAAGTTTGGTTGTAGAAACTTCCATATTACTAAAACACCTCTCTTCATGTTGAAAGTTTTGAAGTTGTTCTTTTTCGACCTTCCTATGCATGTCACTTTGTGCTTCTTTGATTTATTTTCTTACAAGATGCCTATGCATAGGAAGTGGGTTAGGCTTAAATCTGTTTCATATTTGCTTCTTCATGCTCTCTTTTGCTTCAAAATTCTTATTCTTGCGAGAGCATCTTCCATAATCTTTAAGCCTAGCTAAAGGCATAAAAGAAAGCGCTTTCTGGAGGCAGCCCGCAACGAATTTAGGTTTTTCTTTTTTCTTTTGTTGTGTCTTGATTTTTTTTACTACTGTAGCAACATCATTGTATCTTTATTTTTCAGCTTTGTGCCAAGTTATAGCCTCTTACGGCAAGTGAAGTAAAAGTTGTGACATGCTGTCCAGAAAACAGATTCTGTCCTCGTGATCAGAAAAATTCCAGAAAAATCCCAGTTCATCTTTTTGAGCTGAAATTTTTACACAGTAAGATCTACACAATTACGAAACTTCCGTATGTTCTGAGTTTTTTGATTTGAGTTGCAGAAGTACCCCTAAAAAAATCTTTACTATCTGCTGTTCTGTTTTTCACAGATTCTGCCACGTTTTGTCTCTCCTTACCTTTACAAACCTTAAGCTTGCTTTTTCTTTGCAAAAAAAATTTGGCACTCTTGAGAAACAGTAGCTCTTCAAGTTTATATTTATATCCAGTGGAGAAAAATTATTTATTAAGGGTACTAACCTCTCTAATCAGCTTATGATGAGTTATGTATGAAGGGAGTTTTCAAGTGTGCGTTGGAAGATGATGAAAGAAGATCCAGGAGTGTCAAGCGCTCAAGCTTGGGGATGCCCCCATGCATCCCCAATAAAATATTCAAGGAGACTCAAGCGTCTAAGCTTGGGGATTCCCCCGTGCATCCCCTTCTCCATCAACAATCATCAGTTCGTCCTTCGTCTCACTATATTTTTATCACTTCATGTGTTATGTGCTATGCTTGGAGCGTATCGCTCTTAGGTTTTGTTTTTAGTTTTCTTTAGCTTTGCTTGCTGTTCATAACAAGTTAGATCCTTTCTTACTTTGTGTGGGAGAGAAACACGCTCCACTTTCAAAATTTAGAACACATCATAGGATTCTTCATGCCTATCTTTTTGCTGTTGTGTGTTCTTTATCTTTTCATAGCTACTGCCATGTTTAGTTTTAGTCTTAGTTTTTCTTTAGCAAGAGCCTTGACTTTTGTTTAGTCTGTTGCTGGAACTCTTTTTAGTTTTCATGTTTATCTTGCTAAAGAGAGTTGGTTGTTGCACTGAGTTGTGTCTTGTTTTGAGAAGTAGGTACTTGAGGTTGCTATTTAATTTTAGTAGTAGCTTGCAATAGTTTTGAGGTATTGTTATGAGTAATGTTTGCACTTTTGGTGTCAAGAGCTCTAGCCTATTAGTGATAGATGTCGTATTTTGGGCAATCCGTGTTTATTTTCAAAACCTACAAACTAGTTGAGAACTCTAGCTACTAGATAGATCACTACTCTTCTGAGGGGTCGAATATTAGAGTACACTCACGTACCATGAGTCGAGGATGCGCAAGGATAACCAAACCCCCATACACTCCTCCTCGGGGTACTTGTCTCTTTGTGAACCTCCTCATTAGATTGAGAGTTACCGATAATAAGTGCATGAGTTCTTCGGACTAATGTAAGTATTGAGAGTTGACACTTCCACCCTCCCATATTTTGCTAGCATTTCCCGTGCCATGCATTGCCTTCTTCTCACTCCGAGAGTTGGTGTCCGCCTTCGCCGGTACGTCCAAACCCTTGGCATGATACGCTCTGTCATCATAAGCCTCCCTTTGTCCTTCCTCAAAACAGCCACCATACCTACCTATCAAGGCATTTCCATAGCCTTTCCGAGTTACATTGCCATGCAACTTCCACCTCTTCATGACTTGATTTTCATGTCATACATGTTCCTGCTACACTGGCAGCGACATACATTGCAAACATCATGATAGTTACATCTTCTTTATGATTTTGAGTACCTTGTAAAGTGTGAAAGATCTCCTTTAGCTTCTTGTAAAATAGAGTGTTGCCCTTAAGTGAGGAAAAGATCCCAAAGTGGACACATTAAAAGATCCCAAAGAGGACAAATGAGAGTTAAATAGAAAGAGCCATTGAGGCCACAAAAAATACAAAAAAATAGAAAAAAGAGAAAAAGAAATAAAAAGAGAGAAAGGGGCAGCACTGCTATCCTTTTGAGAGATCCACACTAGTACTCCCTTTATATCCTTGTACTCCATAGACATGATCTTTATGCATATAGTTTGGAGAGCTTCCTAGCTCGTATGTGCACCTGTTGCATGGCAATCCCTACTCCTCACACCATATCTATCATTTGGCATCTCTTGCCTATGATTGTCCTCATTGATGTGAGCCTTTCTCATCCTTTTTGTCTTCCTCCTCCACCATATTTCTCTCTTTTCCATCCTAAGTGTCAACTTTCGTGCTTACGCTCATCCATTGCATGAGTGCTCAAAATATCGAAAATGAGTGGATCAAATTGACTTGTACCTGGCTAGTGGTCAGGGGACGAGTCAAGATAAGATTCCAAAGAGGACCAAGTGTGAAACTTTAGTAGATTGAGTTCTCAACAAAAACACTTTTTCTCTCGTATTCCCTATCCCCTTTTCTTGCACGCAAACACCATTTGGAGACATTCGAGTCACGGACAGCAAGAGCTCTTGCACCTTTGTTCTTTTGTTACTTGTTTCAATGCTAATATAGACTCTTGCCTGTTATGACTTGAATTGAATCTCTGACCTTGATTGCTTTACTTTTCAAAGTTCTTTTATGGTTGCTAGCATGTCACCACAGAAATTATGCTTATCATTTACCTACTCGAGGACGAGCAGGAAGTAAGCTTGGGGATGTTGATACGTCCAAAATGTATCAATAATTTCTGCTTGCTCCATGCATGTTTTGTGTGATATTGCTATGATCTAGATACACTTTCATACATTTTTTATCATATTTGGACTAACCTATTAACTCAGTGCACCCCAGTGCCAGTTCCTGTTTTCTGCTGTTTTTCTATTTCAGTTTTCCCCCATATAAAAAGTGCCAGAAAAATTCGGGAAAATTCAGATAAAAAATCAGCGTCACGGAAGCTTCGAGAAAAGCTCGGGAGGGGCCAGAGGGGGGCCACGGGGGCCCAGGCGGCCACCCGGCGCGGCCCCACCCCTGACCGCGCCAGGGGGGCGCCTGGGGCCCCTGGTCCACCTCTGGCTGCCCCCCTTCGCCTATTTATGCCCCGTCACGGGAAAACTCCAGAAGGAGAACCCTATTCGGAGAACTCTCCTCTATTCCGCCGCCGCTGCGCTTCCAAGATCGGGAGCACCAGAAGACCTCTTCCCGGCACCCTGCCGGAGGGGGGATTGACCTCCGGGAGTCTCCTCTCCACCATGGATGCTCCCCGGATGTCTCGTGAGTAGTTTTCCTTGGACCATGGGTCCGTGATCAGTAGCTATGTGATGTTCTCCTCCCCTCTTTGATCTTCATTGTTTAGACCTCGTGAGCTTCCCTACATGATTGAGGCACCTTTGTAATATTTCTGCTATTGCTATGTTGAGTTTGATCGGATCTGATGGATTATGAGATTATGTTCAGATTGTGATAGAGTAATATATTTGGTTTTTATCTCTTGTATTTTTGTTCCTAAGTAATTCTTGCATGCTCTCCGTTACTGTTTATTGCTTTGGCCAAGTAGTAGGTAGTGACTCCAAGAGGGAGCGTTGTGCTAGATTGTGGGTTCATGCCTCCCCGATGACATGCTTGAGTGACAGAAACATGAGTCTAGGGGATGTGTTGTTGCCACAAGGGGGAAAACAACGGTGCTTGTAACCGCGGTTACAAGGATTGTTTACTTTACGCAAAGTTCTTTTTAATGCAGTTGTCTGTTGCTTTGGGTATACACTTTGGGTGGGTCTCGCAACTTAATACCAGCGAGATGTTCTGGATAGATATCTCAAGGTGGATGATTAGTAGTAGATGCAGATGGATTTCGGTCTACTTACTTTGGCATACTGCCCGTGCTTTTGAACCTCTTCCTTTCTTTTGTAGCATAGTTAGCATTGCGGTGCGTTCATAATCCTGTCAATTACCTTTCTGTAATTTGTTTACCTCGCATAGCATTTTTATCGTCTTTTGGGAGAGAGACATCACTAGCGAACATCACGTATCCCGGTCCATATCCTCATTATTGTTTCCAAGCTTTATTTACTTTTCTGCATTTACTTTCAAGTTGCTATCATTATCCCCTTGCGTTTTATCATTTGTGAACAACAAGACCGGAGAGATCGACAACCTCTCTGAACTTCGTTGGGAGCAAAGTTATCTGTGTCTGTGTGCAGGTCCGCGTCAGGTGCGCCGCTGACACCTACTTATCATCTCTGGAGTCCTACTGGAGACAAACCTTGGTATCTTTACTGACGGAAAACTCGCTGATGTACCGCATCACGCCTTCCACTTGGGGCCTACCAACGAAGGGCGAGAAGCTGTCATCAGCGGCGCATCCCGGCGTGGAGGAAGGGGCGGGACGGCCGCAGTGGCCGGATCGGGGGCGTGCGGTGGAGGACCTCGCCGGATAGGTTCCGTGGCGGAGGGCGCGGCGGCCCGAGCTCAGCCGAGCTCGGCCATGGCGCGAGCGACGGTCGGCGGCAGCTGGCTACACGGAGAGAGGGGTCAGTGGGAGAGGATAGAATGGAGGAGGAAGAAGAGCGAAGGAGGGCGCACAGGAGAGGGGCGACGGCGAGGCGGGGAAGACGACGGCGCGATGGAGGCGCTCAAGAGGCGGCGACGCTCGGCCCAGATCGGGCCCGAGCAAACTGGCGGCGGCCCTGCGGGGCCCAGATCCCCTGGAGCTGGCTGGGGCGCGTTTTGACCGTTGTATCAGCTTGGAACTAGGGTTTTCTGGATCTAGGGCTGGGATTGCTTGGAACTAGGGTTTTCTGGATCTAGGGCTGGGATTGCGAAAATTGGGGTATTTTGGGGCAGAGTGGAGGGGGTGGCTGCAATTTTGAGGCTAGGGAAACCCTAGAAAGAGGTGGGAGTGTGGTGGTCTTTATATAGCCCAGGTGGCTAGCAGTTTGCAAAAAACATCCCCGGTTTTTCTCTCTCGCGCGCGGTGTTTACGTTTCTGACCGCCGGGGGTCCGCAGGACCTCCGATTCGGGTAAAACTTCGAACTGCGCGATCAGCGCGTCGAGCCGGCGACGTTCACCTCGCGTTGGAACCATTCTGAGAACATTTTCTGGCGCGCTATAAAAATATCCCGTTTACTTATTAACGGGGTTTTTTGTTCCGTTGGCTACGGCTGGTCTCATGCGGGTTTTCGCGACGGTGATCGGGTGAAACCCGGTGTCGCAAAGGTCGAGTGTTAGGGTGGCAAGGGTCGGTCTCCGTCCGACGAGATAAGAGGGGGGGAATAATCGCCAATCGATAAATCGGGGATGCAAACACCGCAAACAAATCAGACAATCAAACAATTCACCCTGAAAACAATTTTTTTTAATTTTTGTGAAATCTGGGCTGTTACAATATTCTTGGGGGAATGCTTTGCTTGATGTTGCTTCCCGGCTATGCATGCACTACACACACGATCTTTCTCAAAAGACACGTTTGTTAGTCTGAGGATGTGTTCACCCTTTGGGAGATCTTTTAGATTTCTCATACCGACATGGGCTAGCCGGTGATGCCATAGCCACCCCTTGTCGGCCTTGGCCATTAGACAAGTTGCATGGTAAGTACTCTCTTTCGAGAAATCAACCGTGTAAAGGTTAAAATCCAACTCTCCAACAAAGGTCACTTCGAGAGTATCTCTCCTAAAGACTTTCACACTTGTTAGAACAAATAGTGTATCATAACCAATGGAAGCTAATTGACGAACGGAAAGCAAATTGTATTGAAGGGATTGGACAAGCATGACATTTGCAAGAGACATGTCATTAGTAATAGCCACCTTGCCCAACCAAAGTACCTTTACCTTGGAACCACCACCAAAGACAATGCTCATATATGGTTGAATTGCATCCATGAAGTCCTTGAGCAAACAGCTTTCTCCAGTCATATGATTGGTGCATCCACTATCAATCACCCATTTGACTCCACCGGAGATAGCATCCTACACATAGATTTAAGCTTTGGTTAGAGGTGCCCATTTTGCAATGGGACCTCTAAGGTTAGTAACAAGGGTCTTTGGAACCCAAATGGTATAGAAATGGAAAGCATCACGGGGCCCAATGAATTTTGAAAACACCTCTCCATCCTTTGCCTTACGGAGCACATAGCATGGAGGCATCTTCTCCTTCTTCTTGTTAGGAGTGGGCTTGCCCCTAGTGGCCTTCCCATTCCCAACACCAACCTCAATAATTTTCTTACCTTTGTCCTTGTGCCCTTCACGAACAAAGATCACCTTTTGGGGAGTTAATTCCTTGCTAAGGGTGACATCATTTGTCACACTCGTACTTGTATCAAACCCAAGTCCCTCCTTAGCAAAGGACTCCTTGTGATGACTTAATAAATCATTTAGGTTTTTCTCGCCTTGGGCACAAGTCAAGAGGCCCTTCTTTAGTTGAGCATGAAGAGCTAAGTTCTACTCAGTGAGAGATGCTTGATCAAGGGTAGAGTTAGTAGCACAAGCATCAATATGCAAAATAGTGTGAGGAGACATCTTAGTAAGTGTTTTTATATGAGAAAGCTTCTGAGCCTCAAGATTTTTCTTAAGGGTGGCGAGTTCCTCATCTTTTGTCTTGAGAGACAAGGTGAGTACCTCAACATCCTTAGAAAGGGAGGTGTTTAGCTCCACAAGCTTGCTCATATCATTAGCAAGTTCCTTACATATTTCATTAGCCTTTTTCAAGGAGGCAACATGCTTGTCATTTAAGTCATTTGATGCGTGAACAACTTTGCACAAGTTATCATTCCGAGCTTCCTCAAAGTCAACTTTTCACTCAAGGAGAGTATAGTTCTCCTTTTCCTCGGTGAGGAGGATTTCATGATCCTTAATGGTTGTAGAGTGCTTACCCACCACATCCATAAGTAATTGAAACATCTTGAGCTTGTTGCCTTTGAGAGAGCTCATCATTTTGTTCACTTTAGCAAACAACAAATCTTCACAAATAGCATGTGCATCATCACTTTCCGCATCATGAAATTCATCATGAGGTTCGGAAGAGAACATGAAGGACTCATCAATAGGACTTACCTTGATCTTAGCCGAGGAGGAGGAAGTGTCATCATCAACCAACTTGGCCATGAGACACTTGTGTGCATTGCCGGTGTAGTCACTCATGTAGTTGTAGTTTACAACTTCACCTTCCTTGTTGAGGAGCTTCAAGGTCTTTTGTGTATCTTGAGCAACTCCGGCCATACCACCAACATCCTCGGGATTGGACCCTTCAAGTGCCAACAATGCTTTCTTCTTGAACTTGTTGTTGAGAGGGTTTGGGAGCTTCTTGGCAACTTCCTTCCGAGGAAATCGAGGTTTGTCCTCTCTTTTATCATATGGACAATCCTCCGCAAAGTGTCCCGGTCTCTCACAGTTGTATCAGTTTCTTGTCTTATTCCTTTGGAATCTTCCCTTGAAGTCCCCTTTGGTGAACTTCTTCACAAATAGAGCTATATCATCATATGAGGGAGTATCATCGGAGTTATCATCATCTTCATACTCATCTTCTTTCTCATCATCATCAAACTCCTCGAGCCTAGCCTTGAGTGCAAGGTTTGAGGACGGACCACCATATGTGGCAAGTAGTCTCTTGGACTCCTTTAGGTGCTCTTCATATTGCAAGAAGGTGGCAATCACATCATCCGGTGTCATCTTGAAGAAGTCGGGCATACGCCTCAATTCCCACACCATTTGATGAGAATACACCATGAGAGCATTCAACATCTTGTCCACAAGGTAACGGTTGGTGATTTGATATCCATCCAAAGATTTCTCACATGTGAAGGACTGCACATGAGCGAAGAGAACTTTGAGACGCATAAGAAGTTGTTGGGGCGTCTCATCTTTCTTCATGTGAAGGTTGTGCAATGCATTCTTTGCGGTCTCATATCTTGTCATTTGAAGAGACCCGGTGCCGGACTTGGCAATGAGAAAAGTATCCCACATTTCCTTGGCATTGGTGATATGAAGAAATGGTGCACGTGTCAACTCATCCATTCCTCTTTTCAAGAACCCAATAGCTGCAAGGTTGAGATGTCGATCAAACACTTCACTTGGAGTAAGGTTGTTTTGATCAACGGGATAATAGCCTTTCCCGGAGTCGATGAGGTTCCACATGGGCTCACACACAAACCTAAGATAATCTGCCATAAGACTTTTCCAATCCAAAAAGTTAGTGTTCTCGGTTAGTACCGGCGGATTGCCGTTAAAGTTATACTTAGGTTCAACAAGCTTAGAAGCAGGATAGTCCCATTGGTAGGGACCACCTCTTTGCGAGGGGGCCTCGGAACCGGGGTGTGTTGGGAAACATAGTAGAAAACAAAAAATTTCGGCCTACGAATCAAGAACCCAAGATCATCCAAGAAGATTGCATACAAGGTTTTAGGTCATGGATCACCAACCGATGTAGCGGAAGTAGAGTTGATGAAGCTCGTGGACGTAGTGGAATTAGATCTCGCAAGTTCTCCCACGAACAGTCCCTTGATCAATCCCACGAACAAGTCCCGCGATCTAGTCCCACGGACAAGTCCCATGAACAAGCTCCTCGAAGAAGGGTCGAAGGTACGACCCCTCCATTAGTATCCACACATCCCGTAGCAGAAATCCAGCAGCGCTCCGCCGTCCAGAGATGAACGCCACCGAGAAAACTAGAGGGAGAAAACCCTAACGGATTCCGATCTAGAACAGCGTCTAAACCGGGGTCTAAAAGTGGAGCAACGGGGTTTAGAGGAGGGAGGGTGGCGCATAGACCTTGGGGACAAGTTGTGTTGCGCCCCCCACCCCTCCCCCACATTATATAGGTGGCCAAGAGGCCCTTGGGGCGCAGCTCAAAGGGAATTGGGAGTCCAACTTGGACTCCCAAGCCTTCCAAACCTTACCACACCTTCCCACCGGAAAACTGCCATAATGGGTTTTGGTATTCCCACCTGGAGGAGGTTTCCTTCCCCTTGGTGCGCCCCCCACCCCTTGGCCGGCCAGGGCAGCCTAGGTGGCTTTCCCCCCAAGGCTAGGGGCGCAGGGGAGTGGGTGGTACTGCCCGAAACCTTCCGGAACCTTCTAGAAGCTTCCAGGACCTTCCGGGACCTATCGGGACTGTTTCGGGACATTCCGGACACTTTTGGAGCACTTCCAATACCTTCCGGAACCTCTAACGAATGTTCCGGAGCCATCTAAATGGGTTTCGGAGCCATCCGGGCAAAGGTTATTATGTCCGGTGAACACAACATATTGTTTAAGCTGTCCACCGATCACCGAAACTATTCCGGTTGATCGTAAACTTTCCCATTACCATTTTCATATGTTCCGGAACCACCTGGGACTACTCCAGAGTGATCCGGACATATCCTTAAATACCCAAAACTACTTTTGGTGCCCTTATGAACTATTTCATAAATCCCCGGAACTACTTCCGGTACCCTTATGAACTATTCTGCTTTGCTTCCACTAAACCTTCTACCATTCTAGTATTCTAACAGACTACTGCTCGTTAAGTGTGTGACCCAATAGGTTCGGTATAATGCGGACATGACTCAGAACATCTTCCGGACATAGGTCAACAGCCTTTTGTCAATAGCCAATAATCAACAGCGGAGCCATGGACACCCATGTTGACTCCCGCACATACACGAAGAAACTTCGAGTGAACCATTATGTTTATTCATGTACCATTCCATTTGCTTCGTGATATATGACAAAGTTAGAGGAGAGATGTTTGGCACCCATGTGTAACAACTCCTTGAACACAAGCCACTCGTTATCCTCTTTGCTCGTTTGTCCATTTTCTCGTTATCGTATTCCGGTATCCCCGTGACTGAATCACAATGCGTCTGGCCAGACTATAATGGATACCGTCATACCGAGTGGGCCCAAAGTCAATATCTCTTCATCGTGAAGGAGAAAATCCCATTCTTGAACTATCACAGTCACTAGCCACACCATCTGACATACCCAGAACTTATTTTACTACTTCCCATTTACGGGAGGATTCATCTAAGAACCAAAGCATGTCTTCCTGTGTGAAGCAACTCGATACTCTCATGGTCTAAGGAATTACGTATATGATAACAATTCATGATATGACTTATAACGTAGTTACGATGTGATCTCTAAGTATATCATTCAAAACTGGGGTCGGTTCAACATCATTGTTCTGCTAACAATATGTTCCCATTGCTACTGACATCCTTGTTACAAGAACAATGTCCATGATTAAGAAAACGTAATCATCAGTTAGCACATGAGCTGGTCTTAGAGGCTAAACCAGGAACTCTTGGTGTTTACATTTCCACACATGCAAGTGAGTTTTCTTCTGAATCTCATAGTCAGGGTCATTGCAATTATAGCACAGAAATATAAACATTAATTACGAACGTGGAAATATATATATATAATAACATTTTATTATTGCCTCTAGGGCATATTTCCAACAGTCTCCCACTTGCACTAGAGTCAATAATATTATCAGTGCTTGAGCATTTTACACCTATGGCATACCGGTGTAATGCATGCTTCAATTGTGGTATAGACTTCATCTACGGATCTGACGTTTCAGGCCCATTTGTATCTTGCATATCTCCGCGTTTTCACGCTATCATAAAATTCACTAATTTTATCAGTTTAGCTTTGTATATGTTTGAATCACTTGGCAGGACCTTGGTTCCTTTAGAATAAGTCATGAAATCATTCATAAATGTTCCATGAGCTTCAAGCATCTTGAAACCATACCATATTCATAAATGAATTAATGATTCAAAATACCCTCCTTCTTACTTCTTTAAGCAACAATATACTTAGCCTCTGTTATAGAATTCGCCACAGTATCGAACTTGACATAGTTCCTCCATATTGTGCCACCCTTACGTGTGAAACGCATAATCCCAATTAAAATCGAAAATCGATCGGAGTAAGTATGAAGACTGAATTGGTGTAACTGTTTACATCAAAATTCAGCTGGTGTAACTTTTTACAGCGAGCTCTTCATTATCTCCATTTTCCGAGAAACATATCTTATCTATCATAAGTTTAACTTTTCACTTTTTGTCCAATGATCAACATATTGATCACTTTGGTATCTTGCTCACAACTTTTTGGAGCACTGGACATATCTGGTTGTTTTACATATTATGGTGTACATGATTAATCCAAACACACAGGTGAGTGGAATTCAATTCACGTGTTTTTGCTTATCTGTGTTCATCAACACTGATTTCTGCAAACAACTTTTCACCACGACTTTGGCAAGAACATGTTTCTTGGCATTTCATACTAAACTACTTTAGTATCATGTCAATATGTAGTGTTGGTCTTAGCATGATCAGGCACTTACTATCTACATAGATCATTGTGCTCAATCTTAATGCTATATTAGCCCAAGCACTTCAGCTGAAAACTATTTTCAATGAAGTCCTTATTCGTGTCAAGAAATTTACATCATTTCTAATCAACAATATGTCATGTACATAAGGTTTTAGAAATATCATTCAGCTCTCACTTACTTTCTTGAATATTCAAGCATCTTCGTTATTCCTGATGAAAACAAACTCTTTTGGCAATTTCATCATAACAAAGATTTCAACTCCATTCTGCTAGCTTCAGTCCATCACTGGACATCCAAGGCTTGCATCTATTTTAGCATCCTTTGAATCGACAAAACATTCCGGTCGTATCACATATACGTCCTTTGTTATTTTCCCGTGTAGGAACTTTGTTTTGACGTTCATTCTACCATATCCTATAAATGAGATATGTAGTAATTGCTAGTATAACCCGAACTGACTAAAGCATCTCTACGGTCGACATTACTTCGCCGTAGTCAACTTTTGAACTTGCTAGAAAACATATTTCCAACGAGTTGAGATTTATGGATAAAACAATTTCATTCGAATCAGTTATAGATCCATTTATATATTCTTCAGACTCTTAGTCTTTCGGAGGGTCTACCAAGTTCAAAACTTGACTTACTTCCATGGATACTATCTCGGATTATTTGGCATTTAGCCAAATCCCGGAGTCAGGGCCCATCAACGCTTCTTTGTATATCACAGGTTTATCATTGTCGAACAACAATATCTCGTTTTACATATCATGAATGTTTGTACGAGTTTTGTCTAACCTGTGTGGTTCAGCTGCGCACTTCTCTGAAGATTCAACAATCTTTGACAAGTTGCACTGTCCTCCCGCTCACCTTTTTGTAAGAAACTATTTTTCTTCAAAACACATTGTTCTTAACAGCAAACAGTTTTGCTTTTGTGTAGTGATAGAGGAATACCAAAACTTTTGGCATAACCTTAACAAAGTAGCACTTATCTGATTTGGGGTTTTGAGTATGTCAAACATATGCCTCATATACCCAAATTTTAAGAAAAGACAACATGGTTTTAACAGTCCATACCACATCTAATATGGTGTCATTTCAACAGATTTGATGATGCTCTTTTCAGTGTAAAAGCCGTAGTCACTAACGCATAACTTTAATAAGTATAATGGCAAATTGATAAACGTCATATTTGATCTTACCGTGTCATACATGGCTTGATTACATCTCTCGAACACTTTACTCATAGTGGACGCAAGTTATGATACTTCTTCACAACTCATCAGACGTTCGCTAAACTTGTAACTCAAATATTACTTTCTACAATCTAATTTGCAGAAGCTTTATTTTCTCGTTACAATGAATTTCTATTTCACTCTAAAATTCCTTGAACATTTCAAAGATTTCAGACGTATGTCTCTATTGAACAGATATCCACATATCCACTTCAACTCATGAGTGAAGATAGGGAATCCACTGCACACAACTATACTTATTGGACTACACACATCATCATGTATGATTACCAATGGTTTAGTTGCCCGTTCATGTATGACCTATCAACGGTGTTTTAGTCACATTACTTCGAGACAAAGATCGCAAGCGTCAAGTGATTCATAATCATATGACTCGAAAGTCCATCACTTATGGAAATTCTACATGCATTTTATGTCCCTTGTGATAAACGGCAGTGCCACATCTGTGTGGTATTTCTGTCAGTCTTGCGACGTTTAGCGTCAGTGTTATGGATGTTTAGTATTATTATCAAGATTCATAACATACACCCTATTCATAATGGAAGTATGGCCTTTACGTTATTCATAGCTTTGAACAACTCTCTTGCAACAAACATGATTCAAAATGATGTTTTGCAACAAGGCTAAAGTGTAGTAACAATTTACTCAACTCTAAAATGAATTATGAAGATAATCATAGAGTCAACACACGGTATAGTAAACCTTTTACCGTGTTCCCGAGCATGTCAAAACTCATCATTAGCTAGTCATAAAGGCCATAGTATTTCTTGCATCGAGTTGCAACAATATGCAATCGATGTGATATTCCGGTGATCAACAGTTTAATCACAATATACAGAATCCACAATTAACTGCTTAATCATGATTCCCAAGAATTACATCTCTTGACCAGCAATGAATTCATCTATAACTCCGTATGACTTTCATTTCTGAGCTGGTTATTCCAGTCTTCTTTCGTTTTGCCTTTATACGTATCATAGTTCTATTTCCAATGTCACTCCTACTCACAGAAGATCACACATGATCAAGGGTGGCGCAGGCCATGGACTTTCCGGCGTGTAAGTCTTACTAACACCCTATGGAACTTCCTTTCCCTTAATCCTCATCATCATATGATCATTGTTCTTCTGGATCCCACACTTATCAGTTTTGTTTAGAGCACAATGAACATTTTCACTAATGCTTACAATCATACATTGTACTAGATATCTTATATCCAACATTAATTGTCTTACTACTGAAAACTTATTTTTCAGTTCCATGAATATAACATAACTATCCCAAACTTTTCGAAGTTCGGGTTTCATGATGGTGAAGACAATGCACTTAGCTGTCGTGGAATTCTAGCATTTTGGATTATGGACATAAGTCACATCATCCATAGCATCAGTGGGAGAGCATTAAAAAATTTGCGATAGGACAAGCTCCTTCTCGACACTATTGAGGATAGTCCTCACAATACGGTACCAATCGTAAAGGTTTTACCAGATAAAACAGTTAATCAAAATCAATTGGGAAGGTGGTAACGCGAGCCATTATTCTACAACGATAATGCAAATACTAAGACTTTGTTCATAATTAAGTTGCACTTGTGATTAATCAATTTAATTACTTAGTGCGCTCCCACTCAGATCAATATCTCTCGTAATTGATGCTGGAGTGATTCAAGATCCGACCCAATCGTCCGCCATTGATGTGACATCACTGATGACTTAGACTGGACCGGTAGGCCAACTTGCCAATCACGCCAAAGGTGATTCTTGTTCATCTTTCGATGGGCGTGTTCCGGTAGCAAACTTTTATCCAAACCGTCAAGATAACCAAGTGTAATGTGCTGTGTGTTCTTTTAACACACCCGTCTTTTATGCGTCACACCGTGTGCACCCATGTGACATGACCTACTCCGGTGTGAAACATAGTATAGACGGTGCTACAGTTGGGAGAACACTATCAACTTGATATTGTTTTGCGAGAGATCACCCTAATAAAACACGACTACCGCGCATCAAACAAGGGTGCATCAAAGGGATAAACATCACAGGCAGTTCATAAAATTATGTGATATGATATAGCCCTTTGCTTCGTGAAGTCTTCATTATCTTCACGTCGTCGTGGTTGAAGTCACCGTGTCCACCAACTTTGTCCTTGGTGCCGGGACCAACACCACGGCTTCCGGCATGTGCGTCGGGGTCCACCTCCGCATCGTAGATCATCACCTTGCATCTATCTATTGCTTTTCCTCGAGCTAATAAACAGTTCTGGCACGCAGGCCATAATTAAGTGACAATCATATGACTCCAGTCATCATGCCGTACCACGACACGCAGGTCGCGAATAAATATTACATAACATATAGCATCTCATACAAACACATTGCAAATCTTGAAGGCTATACCACATCACAAGCATACTCTGCAAAAACGAGTTAGATCGCCATCTACACGGGTTGTTGTAACTTTTATCGTGGTTGTTAAGCAGGTTTACAAGGCAAACGAGAAACCCTAGACAAAACAAAAACACGATACTTCTTTTGTTGCTAGTTTAACATACGGGGTGCGTGTAGCAACTAATGCCACAAGCCAAACTTCGTTAAACGCGTGACCCCCGTGTGGATTTGAGTTCATAAAATCCACAAGCCCGTTCATGTAAAATTTTCTATAGCAAGACTAGGATGAGATCCAAGGAATTTGATGTAGTCCATGATCAAGGCAACCAGCATACTAAGAGCAGCATAGAGGGATCATGGCAAAACTCAAACCTTGTAGCAAAATCACATCATGCCGTCGAGCAAAGAAAAGATCACATGATAGGGAAGCAAACAAGAAAATCAATGCCTCATATCAACATATGATCTACCTAAACATGCATCTAATCAAGGATCGCTCTGATACCACTGTTGGGAAACGTAGTAGAAAACAAAAAATTTCGGCCTACGAATCAAGAACCCAAGATCATCCAAGAAGATTGCATACAAGGTTTTAGGTCATGGCTCACCAACCGATGTAGCGGAAGTAGAGTTGATGAAGCTCGCGGACGTAGTGGAATTAGATCTCGCAAGTTCTCCCACGAACAGTCCCTTGATCAATCCCACGAACAAGTCCCGCGATCTAGTCCCACGGACAAGTCCCATGAACAAGCTCCTCGAAGAAGGGTCGAAGGTACGACCCCTCCATTAGTATCCACACATCCCGTAGCAGCAATCCAGCAGCGCTCCGCCGTCCAGAGATAAACGCCGCCGAGAAAACTAGAGGGAGAAAACCCTAACGGATTCCGATCTAGAACAGCGTCTAAACCGGGGTCTAAAAGTGGAGCAACGGGGTTTAGAGGAGGGAGGGTGGCGCATAGACATTGGGGACAAGTTGTGTTGCGCCCCCCACCCCTCCCCCACATTATATAGGTGGCCAAGAGGCCCTTGGGGCGCAGCTCAAAGGGAATTGGGAGTCCAACTTGGACTCCCAAGCCTTCCAAACCTTACCACACCTTCCCACCGGAAAACTGCCATAATGGGTTTTGGTATTCCCACCTGGAGGAGGTTTCCTTCCCCTTGGTGCACCCCCACCCCTTGGCCGGCCAGGGAAGCCTAGGTGGCTTTCCCCCCAAGGCTAGGGGCGCAGGGGAGTGGGTGGTACTGCCCGAAACCTTCCGGAACCTTCTAGAAGCTTCCAGGACCTTCCGGGACCTACCGGGACTGTTTCGGGACATTCCGGACACTTTTGGAGCACTTCCAATACCTTCCGGAACCTCTAACGAATGTTCCGGAGCCATCTAAATGGGTTTCGGAGCCATCCGGGCAAAGGTTATTATGTCCGGTGAACACAACATATTGTTTAAGCTGTCCAACGATCACCGAAACTATTCTGGTTGATCGTAAACTTTCCCATTACCATTTTCATATGTTCCGGAACCACCTGGGACTACTCCAGAGTGATCTGGACATATCCTTAAATACCCAAAACTACTTTTGGTGCCCTTATGAACTATTTCATAAATCCCCGGAACTACTTCCGGTACCCGTATGAACTATTCTGCTTTGCTTCCACTAAACCTTCTACCATTCTAGTATTCTAACAGACTACTGCTCGTTAAGTGTGTGACCCAATAGGTTCGGTATAATGCGGACATGACTCAGAACATCTTCCGGACATAGGTCAACAGCCTTTTGTCAATAGCCAATAATCAACAGCGGAGCCATGGACACCCATGTTGACTCCCGCACATACACGAAGAAACTTCGAGTGAACCATTATGTTTATTCATGTACCATTCCCTTTGCTTCGTGATATATGACAAAGTTAGAGGAGAGATGTTTGGCACCCATGTGTAAGAACTCCTTGAACACAACCACTCGTTATCCTCTTTGCTCGTTTGTCCATTTTCTCGTTATCGTATTCCGGTATCCCCGTGACTGAATCACAATGCGTCTGGCCAGACTATAATGGATACCGTCATACCGAGTGGGCCCAAAGTCAATATCTCTTCATCGTGAAGGAGCAAATCCCATTCTTGAACTATCACAGTCACTAGCCACACCATCTGACATACCCAGAACTTATTTTACTACTTCCCATTTACGGGAGGATTCATCTAAGAACCAAAGCATGTCTTCCTGTGTGAAGCAACTCGATACTCTCATGGTCTAAGGAATTACGTATATGATAACAATTCATGATATGACTTATAACGTAGTTACGATGTGATCTCTAAGTATATCATTCAAAACTGGGGTCGGTTCAACATCATTGTTCTGCTAACAATATGTTCCCATTGCTACTGACATCCTTGTTACAAGAACAATGTCCATGATTAAGAAAACGTAATCATCAGTTAGCACATGAGCTGGTCTTAGAGGCTAAACCAGGAACTCTTGGTGTTTACATTTCCACACAAGCAAGTGAGTTTTCTTCTGAATCTCATAGTCAGGGTCATTGCAATTATAGCACAGAAATATAAACATTAATTACGAACGTGGAAATATATATATATATAATAACATTTTATTATTGCCTCTAGGGCATATTTCCAACAGGGTGCACAAAGGTCGCTTGTGGGGACCTAGGGGGCGCACCACTTGACGTTTGTGACTCCGATGCCGAAGTCTTCAATCTTGCAAAGGAGGCTTCCATTTCCTTACTTTGATTGTCCAAAGCCTTTTGCAAGGCTTTTTCCAAATCTTCGGAGGTGAACAACTTGGGATCCTCAATCTCATAACTAACATGCCCCGTGGAAGGAGGCAACGCAGCTTGTGCGGCGGCCCTTTGTTCGATGGTCAATCTCTTGGCTTCCGAACTAGCGGCATCCGCAGCAATTGCGACCTCCTCCACATTGGCACCCGAACTTTCGGGGTTGCCGTTCTTGGTCATATCGCTCTAGGGCGGTTAAGCCACAAGAATAGAGCACGAGGCTCTGATACCAATTGAAAGGATCGAGATAGACCTAGAGGGGGGTGAATAGGTCTTATTACAAATTTTAACACTACTTAGAAATTTGAGGCAACAATGCGGAAGATAAAGGTGTGCCTAACAATTGCAAGGTTTACCTAGCTATGACGAGATAAACAATAAGCACAATATACTGAAGCAAGTGAGGGGCAAATAATACGGTAGCACAAGTAATAAGGGGAAAGAGTAGGAATAACCGAATGACGCGAAGACAACGATGTATCCCGATGATCACTTCCTTGGAGAGAAGCTACTCACCGTTAGGAGAGAGTGGGTGAAACCACGAAGGCACACCAACGCCACGAAGGCTCACTCTATTCCCCTTGAGATATCACCACGAAGGCGATTCCCAACCACTACCGGTTGACCTTAAAGGTGGTCACCAAACCCTCACAAACTCAACGGGGGTAATCACAATGGTCGATTCCTCTACGAAGAACTCCTACCCGCCTAGGAGTCTCCAACCTCAAAGAGTAACAAGATCAATGGGGAAAAGCTCAATGCTTTCTCAAATCACGATTTGCTTTGGTCGGAAGATGGGGAAGGGACGGATCTATCACGTGGTGAAAGATCCGACAAGAACTCTCACAAATCTCTCTGGGATCTTGGATTTAGTGTAGGAGAAAGGGGAGAGGGAGCACTTGGTGTTCTTGAGTGAAATGAATGAAGTGTTCCCCCTAACCCTAAGAGGGTATGGGGTATATATAGGTGCTCAAGAAAACTAGCCGTTTTGAGCTGTCTGGTATGCTCCAGACGTCCGGGACTTAAGTAGGACGGTCCGGGCTGCGCCCGGACGGTCTGACCTGAGATCCGGATGGTCCGGCAAGACAACACAGGCTCTAGATGTGTGTGATTCCTGACGGTCCGGGAAGGACAGTCGGACGGTCCGGGCCTGGCCCGGACGATCCGGCAACTGACCCGGACGATCCGGAAGGTTGTGCACCCTCTGGTCCTGGGAGCATAATTATTCGGACGGTCCGGATGATTGTGCACCCTCTGGTCCTGGGCGCATAATTATTCGGACGGTCCGGGGTCCAGCTCGGACGGTCCGGGCTGAGCCCGGACGGTCCGGAGAATTATGCACCTTCGGGTGTCTCGGTATATAATTATTCGGACGTCCGGGGGCCGTGGCCGGACGATCCGGGCTTCGCCCGTACGGTCCGGGATGTGACCCGGACGATCCAGCATAGGCAGTGAGTGCTCAAATTGAAGTGTTTTGAAAACCCTACACAACTATATTGATTTTTCTTAGATGTAAGAAGGAGTGTTTTACATGTTGAAGTTTTACTGGTTTGAGAAAGACTGAACTCGACCTTATGATCCCCTCTTAATAGTGTGGGGATCCCTATGACTCAAGATGTAATAGTAAATAAGACTTAGCGTCATCTTCAGTCGTTGTGTCTAATTCTTGAGTGCGGTCGAGGCTCAGCATATGATCCCTACACGATGATGTCAAGAGAACTAACCAACTTCCAGTGTGTCACTGATACGTCCAAAAAGCATCGCTATTTTATATCGTAATTTCATCGTATTCATTGATATATTCCACTTTAAAGTATTGTTCTTATGTTGTTTTGGCTTGTTTTACACAGTTTACAACTTTTCGATGCCGAAGCAGCAGAACCAGGATTCAGCGGTGAAAAGTGGACACCAAGTTGCTGAATTAGATCAAGTCCAAATGCGATGACAATTTAGGGGGATCGTTTTTACGAAGATTGACTGGGGATCACCGAGTATGGAGGTGAGGGGACCCACCAGGCAGCCAGAAGGGTGCCTGGTGGCCCCCCTCGGTGCCCCTCTCGCCTATAAGACCCCCCTGGGGTGAAAACCCTAAGTACAGAAGAGTTTTCGTGTTTCGTCGCCTCCACGGGGCGGAAACCTACAGAGGATAAAAGCCATCTCCGGCGGGCAGATTCCGCCGGGGAGATCACCTCCCGGAAGGGGAGATCATCGCCATCATCATCATCGTCGTCATGGGCATCATCAAGATCATCATCAACATCATCCCCAACATCAGCACCATCTCCATCTCCATCCCATCTCATCTCACAATTGCAACTTGTGTTGTAATCCATACTATCTATCCTCTCTACTCTGTTGGTGTTGATTACTACTTTGTGGTGAATTCTATTGATTTTTGTTGGAGAAATACCATTGTGTCCAGATTCTTTGCCACCCATCTATCACCTCTGATCATGATCTCTTTTATGTCTTGTGAGTAGTTACTTTAGTTCTTGAGAACATGGGAGAAGTCTAGTTGTTAGTAGTCATATGATGTTGAAGTATTATGTGTTGTTTGATACTTAAGTTGAGTTGTTATTTCTCTAGTGGTGTTATGTGAGTCGAACACTTAACACTTCACCTTTAATGGGCCTAGAGGAATACATTGTGCACAAAGGATGCTTATGGTGGATTGCTGATGTCTACGCACGCTTCTATTCTTGTAGACTGTGTTGGGCCTCCAAGCGTAGAGGTTTGTAGGACAGTAGCAATTTACCTCAAGTGGATGACCTAAGGTTTATCGAACTCAGGGAAGTAGAGGTTGAAGATGGTCTCTCTCAAGCAACCCTGCAATTAAGAAACAAGAAGTCTCTTGTGTCCCCAACTCATCTAATACAACTAGGAGTTGTATAGGTGCACTAGTTCGGCCAAGAGATGGTAAAATATGGGTGATAGGTGTGGCAAAGCAAGGTAATATAAATTTGAATAAAAAGTGCAGCAAGGTAGAAAGTGGTAAACGTGAGCACAAACGGTATTGCAATGGTGGAAACAAGGCCTAGGCTTCATACTTTCACTGGTGGCAACTCCCAACAACATTAACATAGTCGAATCACATGATATTTCCCATACAACATGCAATGGAGACGTACTCGGAGGTCATTCCTTTGTGGTCAAGAGAGGATGAGAATTGTGTAGGGCTACAAAAGCACACCTCAAAGTTCGTACTTCTCAATCTATGGATTTCCCAATGTCACCGCGGCCATCCAAAGAGAGTACCACAATCACCACAACATATCTAAAGGATAGTCAAAGACAAGCACCAAAAGACTCTCAATCTTCAATCCACACACAAAAGAGGAAATCACTCATGAAATTATTCTTCTAATTCCATGTGCAATAGACCAGCTGTCACCATGGTCTCGGAGATTATACTAGATAAGATCAATTGAGTACATCAATCCAATACATAGAAGAAGGGGAAACATAATGGGATCACCCTAGATTAACATTGCCTATGATCACAATCAAGATCACATCATGGGAGAGAGAGAAGACCACATAGCTACTGGTAGAAACCTCAGCCCCGAGGAGGAACTACTCCCGCTTCATGGAGGAGGGAAGCAACGTTGATGGAGATGAATCCGACGGGTGCCGGCACAGGAATTCTGTCCCCCCCCCCCCCCCCGAAACTTGTTTTCTATGGCGACGGAGATCGGAATTGCTTCTGGAGAAAAGGGGTCTGGAATCAGGGTTTCCTCCGTGGGGGTAAAAATAGGGGCCAAAGGGGGCACCGAGAGGGGCCACGAGGCAGTCAGAAGGGCAGGTGGCGCGGCCTAGGGCTGGCCCGCGCCAAGCACCCTCCTGGCTGCCTGGTGGTGGCCCTCCCTTCCTTCCTTGGTGATTCTGGAAGCTTTCGGGACGCTGATTTTTTATATAATTTTTCCGGAATTTTTGGAGCACTTTTAATGGCCAGAAAACCTGAAATACAAAAATAGCAGAAAACAGGAACTGGCAACTGGGTGCACTGAGTTAATAAGTTAGTCCAAATATGATCAAAATTGTATGGAAGTGTATGTAAAACATGGCAAAGTCACACAAAACATGCATGGCACAAGCAGAAATTATAGATACGTTTGGGACGTATCAATTGCCGGAGTGACAGAAACCTGAACCATAGTTCGCACACTTTTGCACAAGGGAATTATGGATCCTTGATCGTAATGCTGTGGTTAGGATTATGCCTTAATTACTACCTTGTATTTGCGGATGCTTACAAGGTGTGTAATCATAAGATTACACTTATCTTAGTCTAGAAGGTGTACTAGCATTGATCCACCCACCAACACTTATCAACACAATACATATTACTTGGCGGAGTATGGTGAAAGTAACTTGGCTATCTCTCCCGTGCGTTCTCAAGAACGCTTTAGCTTTTTTAAGTTTATTTCCTAGGATTATCCTTGTGAAAGGATTGGGCCACTTTCTACTCCTCAGTTACCCTGTTTACTTTGCTTGTCTTTTACTTTTCTGTTGCTTAAACCAAATATCCCTAAATATTTACCTTTGAGTGTGTGCAGCCTTTCCTTATCCAGTGTCATTTATCAACACCTTCTGCTCCTCGTGGGATCGACATCCTTATTTATTGAAAAGCTACAATTTATCCCCTAGACTTGTGGGTTATCAAGAATCGTTTATTGGCGCAGTTAACAGGGAAGGCAACCCAACTAAACCTATTAACTTCTCCGCCATCAGTCACTTAACAAACATAGTTAGTCCCCTATATGTATATTGTCATCAATCAACAAAATATGCTTAAGGGCATGATTGCACTTTCACCTTCCATGTCTCCCCCATCCATGTGTGAGTAATTCCCTATTGTAGACGAAGGGGATGGTAGGGATTGGATGAGTTAGATCATGTAATAGTTTGTCAGATTATTGGGGGCATGTTGCCTATCATCTACTATGGTGTTTATCATCTTTGCTACTACTTGTTGCTCTTCATTCTTGTTACTTTGGGCCGGAGTGCCATGATTTTAGATCCGAACCCTTTATGTTTTCATGAATATATTTGTGTTCTTGATCCTATCTATGAGTTGTATGCACCTAGTATAACCTGGAATGGGCGATCCTAATGGTGACAGCTTGGGACACCAAAGTGGATGGACTATAATTTGAGGATTTCATGTATCTGTTGATTGTTAATGCTTTGTTCCGGTGCTCTTTGACAGGAGCACCTTAATCTCCATAAGTTCCTTTTGGCCCCGTTGGTAGCAGGATGGTAGGACAAAAGATGTTGTGCAAAGTTCTTATTGCAATCACTTTTCTGTGTGCCTTGCCTCGTGTTAATTACATGTCATCTCTCATCCATGCAGCGCCCAATCATCCATCTCCCCTAGCCTATAGTGTTTTAATCTTGCTGGTTACAAATTACTTTAATTTGTTGTTTTCACTTTCGTTGCTTTGCCACCACTATTTCATTGCCAGCATCACTTCCATTAAATCGTTGCTACTAATAAATTGTTGCCAAGCAAGTATCTTTCAGGTGCGGTTGAATTGACAACTCAACTGTCAAAGATTATAAACATTCTGTGGATCCCCTTGTGTCGAATCAACAAATTGGGTTATTCTTACCCGCGAAGATGGCTGTGATTCCCTACACTTGTGAGTCATCAGATGTTCATACCAACCTCCATCGTCAAGAGTTGAAGCACCACCTTTCACATAATTGTACCATGCAAAGCAGTTTATCCCCTCGGCAAAATAAGCCTTGAGGTTGTCTTTGGGAACGAAAGCAACTTCAGAAAGGAGACGATGGACTTTGAAGTAGTCGACTGGAGATCGTAGTACCACGCAATACTCGGCCGGCCAACTTTCGCGCGATTTATGGCCATCCCTCACTATGCATACCTCAAGTTGAAGATGCCGGGACCAAGAGGAGTAATCACCATTAGCGGCAGCTTCATCAGGTCAGACCGATGTGACAGGGAGTTCCACAAAATCTCAGAAGCTTTTGGGACACACCAGAACCATGAAGAATCAGAACAGGCGAGAGAATAGAAACAACACCATGCCGAGCTCTGAAGAACCCGCAAGAACCACCAGTGCAGCAGCAGCAAAGTAGAAGTTAGCGCTTCATGCTCCTTTTACTCACTATCTTAGCAACAGTTTTAATTCCTAGGGCTATCAAGCCATCGATCCAAATAAGGCTACACAGCCATTAGTGTAAGAACCTCAGGGAAACAACTATAAAAAGAAGCTTTCCCCCAAATATCTTACACCTCAATCTGGCACTTGGGGGCTTGAGCGCTTAAGCCAACCCCCCCCCCCCCCCCCGAGGCATTTTCACACAAATGACTCGAAATAACCTGGCACTCGGGGGTTTGCGCGCTTAGGCCACCCCAAGGCTTTTTTTTGCACACGCGACTCGAAATAACCTGGCACTCGGGGGCTTGCGCGCTTAAGCCACCCCCCGAGGTGTTTTTCGCACACACAACTCGAAATACTCCGGCACTCGGGGGCTTGCGCGCATAAAGTCACCCTCTGAGGCATTTTTTACAACTCAACAATCGCCAAACCGGCACTCGGGAGACGAATGTATATTCACAAGACATCAACTACAACCAAGGACACAACATATACAAATAGCGACAAGTTCTATGCATCAAGATCCTCCTTCACCTTGTAATAGCGAGCACCAAGCACACGGTCAGTCTCCTCGTGCACCTTCTCCACTACAGTCGCGAAGGTTCAGTCGCAACTTCATAATGCTCGGGCATTGGTTCATCTCAACCACGAGGAGGGCCACGCGCCGCCTGCATAAGGTCCACCCTAGGTCAATGAGACCAAACCAGCGCTAAGGAACAACAAGCACCCGCCTGAATCTAATGCTTCACTGCACGACGAACTTCCAATGGATGAGAAAACACGTTGCAAAGCTTCTCCAAAGTCGAGGGAACCGGATCCAAGGGATACATCTCGGTGAAGATATTGTGAAATAACCTATGGCAGTACTCAATTGCCCTGTGAACCTTGTTAGCCCGAAAGCGAAGAATGGCAAAGGTGCGAGCTCTATCCCTATCCGCACACAAGGGTTTATTAGCTTGAACGGTCGGGTCATCCAGGCGCGACAACTCAGACTGCACAGCCTCCGCCTATACGCAAGCACTACCAGATGCAACTACAAGAAACAAAAGAAACATTAAGTTTTGGCTAAAGAGGACATCGAAATCAAGCTAGAAGAACAGAGCACCCAACACTCACCTTCCATGATGCTGGACAGTTTTGATAGCCAGGCTACCAAGTCATCGAGAAAGGCCTCCACTCGCCCTCGTTTCGGCGTTGAACCACAGCAATACCCTTGAGTCGGCCATTCTCAAGCTCACCGTCCTTAAGACAAACTCAAAGGGACTCGTACGCATCTTCACGAGCATCCTCCCTTATAGATTTCCAAGCACGAGAAACGCTCGGAGAAGCCTACTACACGAGAAAAGGAAAAAATTAAGACCTAGCAATCAAAAAATCCCCGGGGGCTAAGAATCAGCGAAGCATTTCTTAAGCAAGTTCCAAATAAAAAGGAGTTCGTTACAAACACAGCGTCACTAGTGGATACAACATCCTAGAAAGAACAGAATCCTACTAACTACTCGGCGTTTTCGAGAGTGCGAGCATGTTCCTCCACAACCTTTTGCAGGCGATGAGCCAGGTCAGTCGCCTAGAGCCCCTGCTCGGCAGTATACGCCGGCACAGACGAGACCATGGCGTCATAGTCAATTGGTGCGTCATGGCCTGAGAGAACCATAAACGACGTCACAAGTCCACTCACCACGTACCCCCGGATGAAGCCCTCCAATAAACCGCCATCCTTGCCAAAAGCACTAGCCAGGGGACCGAGACCTCGACAAACTGGCGCCTCCGGGAACACACCCTCGTGCAGAAACTTGAGGACGGCGGATGCCTCTTCAGCCGCCGTCTTGGCAGAGTCCACAACACCCTCCACAACATTGATATCGCCACTAAGGACATCAGAACCCTCCAAAGCAGTAATTGAAGGCTCAACACCTATGACGCCTGCAAGAGCAACACGGTTAAAAGTTATACCAAGCCTAAAGCAACAGTAAAGGAAAAAGAAAGGAAATCCACCTGCCAAAGCGTCAGCAAGGGTACGGAGGCGCGCAACCTCAGTCGTCTCGGCCTGCTCTGCACGCTGCAGTCGCTCCTCCACCTGATGAAGGCGCTCGGCCTCACCACATTGCAGCTCAAGTTCTCGCTCTTTCGACTCCAGACTGCTTCGCAGCAGCGCAAGCTCACTCTCCAGCTCTGCAACCCGCTTCTTAGCACTCTCCGTCCGAGCTACACAAAGAATGAACCCTATAAGTGGTTACCAAACCAGGAGTGCAATACGGGGAAAGAAAGAAGACACCAACCGGCCATCTGGTCCAGCTTGGCCCGAGCCTCGTCACGAGCAAACCTGTATCGATTGACCTCATTCAAGACACGCTCGCATATCTTGAAGAGCGGCTAAAACAATAGAAGAAGAGTCGTACAATCAGTAAACATGCAAATTCAAAGACTGCGACTGATACGTCTCAAACGTATCTACTTTTCCAAACACTTTTTCTATTGTTTTGCCCTCATTCTTGCATGATTTGGATGAAACTAACGCGGACTAACGCTGTTTTCAGCAGAGCTGTCTGTATGGTTTTATTGTGCGCAGGAAAATGGATTTTTGGACGTCTCAGAAAATTCCCAGAAAATCCACGCACCCGAAGGAGCCAGAAGCCAGAAGTGGGACCAGAGGGGAGCCCAGGGGACCCCAGGCGCCCCCCTGGCGCGGCCAGGGGTGGGGCCGCGCCCTCTGGACGCCTGGGGGCCTCCCCCCTCCTCTGGTGCCCTACTAACGCTCCTATTTATTCCCGTGACGGAAAAAACCCGAAACAGAAGTCGTTTTCCCAATTCTCGTCGCGGAGCCGCCGCCACCCTCTGTTCTTCTCCGGGAGGGCTAATCTGGAGGCTATTTTGGCTTCCGGTGAGGGGAGATCATCGCCATCGTCATCATCATCGCCACTCCATCCTCCCTCCATGACTTCTCCATCCATGTGTGAGTAATTCCCTGCTGTAGGCAAAGGGGATGGTAGGGATTGGATGAGTTAGATCATGCAATAGTTTATCATATTGTTGGGGGCATGTTGCCTATCATCTAGATTGTTGTTTATCATCTTTGCTTCAACTTGTTGCTCTTAATGCTTGTCACTTTGGGCCCGAGTGCCATGATTTCAGATCTCAACCCTATGTGTTTTCATGAATATATTTGTGTTCTTGGTCTTATCTATGAGTTGTATGCACCTGTTATAGTCCGGAACCGGCGATCCCAAAGGTGACAGCTTGGGACACCAAAGGGGATGGACTATAATTTGAGGATTCCGTGTATCCATTGATTGTTAATGCTTTGTTCCGGTGCTCTTTGACAGGAACACCTTAATCTCCATAAGTTCCTTTTGGCCCCGTTTGTAGCGGGATGGTAGGACAAAAGATGTTGTGCAAGTTCTTATTGCAAGCACATACAACTACCTGTGGGATACATGCCTGATGTTTGATTTATGCCTAGATGATCATTGCTTTTCTGTGTGCCTTGCCCCAAGTTAAATACATGATGTGACTTATCCATGCAGCGCCCAACCATCGATCTCCCTAGCCTACAGTGTTTTAATTCTGCTGGTTACTAGTTGTTTACTTTCGCTGTTTTACTATTACCGTTGCTATCATCACCTCCATATCGCAGTTGCTATTAATATCTTGTTGCAAGTAAGTGTATCTCAGGTGCAGTGGAATTGACAACTCCACTGTTAAAGCTTGTGGATATTCTTTGGCCCCCCTTCAGTCGAATCTATAAATTGGGTTATTCTTACCCGCGAAGACTATCTCGATCCCCTACAGTTGTGGGTTATCAAGCCTGTTTTCTGGCGCCGTTGCTGGGGAGCATAGATTTATTCACAAGTCTACTTGAAGTATTTTACCTGCTGCAATTTATCCGCTATGGGTAAGAAAGAAGACCCCAAGGTCCCAATCTTACTATCCCGTACGAGAAAAGGTACCGTTCTGAACACCAGTGCTACACTTGATTCACCTTCAGTTATGAGTAAGTTTGCTTCAACTTTACCACATGATGCCTCTACTGAATCTGTTACTATGTCTGATACTTTTGATGATGCTTCTACTACTCTTGATGATATTGGTTCACTTAGTCACGCTCTTGAGAAACAGATCGCTGCTGCAAAAAAAATCTGGAATTGAGATTCCTGATACTTGCTATCCTTTTGATGGAACTTACACTTATCCCGATTTGAGTAAACTCAAGGAGAGACTCCTTGATGATGATTATATTATACTTTATGATGATTTATGCAGGAATCTAGCAGAGTTCGACGACTCTGACCCTGATGCTATTAAGAAGCTTCTCGAAAAACACTCCCTGAAGAACAAGACCGTTCCTGATCCTAAATTTTCTACTTCTCCTATATGCATCAATGATCCTGATTATAATTTCTCTGTTGATCTTTCACTTATATCTATGGTTGAAGTTGACCCCTTTTATGGCAGAGAAAATGATGATGCTATTGCACACCTGACCAAACTCACTGAGCTAGGTGGCTTGTTTACTACAGATGAGAAGATACGAAATTTCTATGTTACTAAGCTTTTTCCTTTCTCTTTAAAGGAAGGTGCTAAAGCATGGTATGATGCACTACCATGTGGTTCCATTAGGAGTCCTCAAGACTTAGCTCACCCTTTTGTTGATAAGTATTTTCCTGCTCATATGCAACATGCTGCTTTACGAAAAATTTATAACTTTAAACAGTTGCAGGATGAGAACCTCCCTAAAGCTTGGGGGAGGTATTGCAGTATGATCCAGGCTAGACCGGGACATGGAGTCCCTAAGAATGAATTAATTGATATACCTGAGTTCGATAAACCTTAGGTCATCCACTTGAGGGAAATTGCTGCTGTTCTACAAACCTCTGCGTTTGGAGGCTCAACATAGTCTACAAGAATAGAAGTGTGCGTAGACATCAAGCTATTTCTGACGCCGTTGCCGGGGAGGTAAGGTTTGAAGGTATATATTTAGATCTTGCAATTACATCTTTTCGTTTCTTGTTTTTATTTTCACTAGTTAGGCCTATGAAAAAAAAAGAAAGCTTTATGAGCTCTACCTTCAATTGGGTCATGAAGTGTTTGAAGAGAAAATGATAATTTTTATTCATAGGACATGACAACTCTTATTCGTAGGACATGACAATTCTTATTCTTGTTTGTTGATTATGACAATTTTCTTTATTTTTATGTGATATGATATTCGTTATATATGGGACATGGCAATTCTTAATTCTACCGCATGGCAATTCTTAAATGCGGGACATGATATTATGTGTAACATGACATTCGTTGTATACGGGACATGGCAATTCTTATTTGTACGATATGACAATTACGATATGACAATTCTTATACGCGGGATATGATATTTTGAATTTTGCCATCGTCGAGCTGCGGAGACAATGACGAAAGCGGCAAGTTGCTCGAGCTACGACAATGACGACAACGACGAGCTACAGCGAGCGATGACGGCGACAGCTACATCGATGACAACGATGGAGGTGGCGAGCCACGACGGGGGCAACGACAACGACAAGTTGTGGCGATAACGGCGAGCTACGGTGATGACGTCGGCTAGAAGCTACGGTGACAGTGTCGAGCTACGACGATGACGACCACGATGGTGCCAACGATGGCGGCAAGCTGTGGAGACAACGATGAAAGAGGAAAGTTACGTGAGCTACGCCAATGACGACGACGCCAACGATGGCGACGAGCTGCGGAGACAACGATGAAAGTGGTAAATTGCGCGAGCTACGCCAATGATGACAACGGTGAGTTGCAATGAGCGACAACGGCGGCGAGTTACAACGACGACGGCGACAAGCGATGACGACGACTGCGGCAAGCGACGGCGGCAACTGCGCCCGAGCTGCGCGTGCATGGCGAGCTGCGGCGAGCTGTGCGAGCTGCATCGAGCGACGACGGCAGTGAGCGTCTCGGCGAGCTACTGTATAGCGAGCAGCAAAACTACATAAAAGTACGCGCGCATGGGCATGCATGGCTTGCAAGCACACTGGAGTTGCACTGACGAGAATACTAGGCGTTCGGCTGGTTGGGAGTCTTGTACTGAACGAAATCGTTCGGCCAGTTTTTTGTCTCTCCCGAACGAAAACGTTCAGTCCGCTGCGGTAGCTCCTGACGTTTGGTGAATATCGCGCTCCTTACCTAAATATTTGTGCACACCTTAGCTAAGAAAGTATATCCTTCGTCGAAATTATTTATTGCAGAAACTAATAAAAATAAAGGCATCTAGATATATCCATTAATGAGAAACAATTTCGAATCGGAGGAAGTAAATAAGAGTGTGTCTCCAACCACAAAACAGAAAGATCTTCCGCACCTCCACGGACTCTATAGCGGTGTAGCGTGGTCACTGCAGGGTGGGACCATTCGGACCGCCTCCAGCCGCGGGCTGGAATTTTCAGTCGGGATCTCGAACTGGTGGTTGAGCCCAAATCAAAAACTTCGTGCACACCCCCCCACACGCGACCGCGGCAGCGAGCTTTCAAATCCCCGCCTCTCCTTGTTATTCCCCTCGCCGTCTCCAAAGTTTTGGCGAAATTTCCCATCCCCACACCCGCGCTTACCGTCCCCCGTCGCTCTCTCTCTCACCCGCGCAGCGCTAGCAGGGTTGGGATTGGTTTGCGGCTTAGGTCCTAGGGTTAGGTTTCCCCATGACGGCGGCTGAGGGGTCGGGGGCAGAGGGCCGCGGCGGGCGGCGGCAGCAGCAGCAGCAGGGGTTGGCTGAGCGCCGGATGCTCCGGTCGCAGTACCACGCCATGAAGAGCCGCATCAACGGTATGCCCCTCCTCTTCGGGCACCTATCGCGGTTCCTGTTTGTGGGGATCGGTCGCTGTGTGATTCTGACCTGTTTTGTGTGCGTGTGTCTGTCTGATGCAGAGGAGAAGGATGCCATGGCGGAGGAGGACCCCGGAAAGTTCGCCTCCATCATCACGCAGGTGGAGAGCTTGCACGAGCAAGGTAACACCACGATACCATACTCATCTCTTGCTCGCGATTTTTTTGGTTCCTCTAACAGATGGGTGGTTTGGGGGTTAGGCGTAAAAAGGGCTCCGGTCCTTCCAACCGGCTCTATCAGTCTGTCGAAATCACCATGTACAATTACTAGTTGTAATCTCCAGATAGTGGAGCAGATTGAGTATTTGTTTCTAATAACGGGTTTAGACGAACTTAAATTACTGTATCAGAGAGCTAACTGTTCTAAAAACCAAATTAACCCGGTCTAGTCTAGGTAGGTTATCTGATAGGAGATATGGTATCATGCTTACATTGCAAATGTAGAGCACTCTAGTCTCCAACCATTAACCCGGTCTCATTCCATTCAATCATTCATCTATTTCTCCACATTCCAAACTCCAAAGATTGGCAAGGCAGCAAGCAAATAAATCACAAGCTAACAGTAAATTCAACAACATAACAGTGTTTTAGGTAGTTAGTACATAATAGGATAATCTGACTAAAATCCACAAGTTAGACAGTGCATGCAACAAACTAAAATCACATGAATGAATGACGAATCTCAGTTTGCCTATTCAATCTCCGTGTCTGCACAAGTAATTTTAGTGCTAACACCTGCAAGTCTGGGGCAGTATTACCATGGATTCTCCATCACGTCCTGGGATCTAGGTAGCATTATCAGTCACCACTTGTACACCATTAGCATTTAGCAGCTCCAATAAATTCACCGGTTTCCAACATCTTTTCATAGATGTACTCCTTGATCTTTGTTTCTCCCTTGGTGTTGACTGCTTTTAAAAACATGCGTCCATCTTCTGTCACAGACAATAAATTTAAGAGGGACCGTCTTTGGGGGTTGCCGGATCGGACCACCCATCTGATACAATAGTCATGCCTTTGCTGTTCCATGTTGTCTTGGTGGGCCGGAGCATCCGTTCAACCTGTGTCTTCTCGTGAACAAGGAGCCTGGTTCTAATCTTGTTATAAATTGTAGTGACATAGCCACCCAAATCATTGCTGGCAGCAAACATGAAAGCCTTCCTAAACCAAGGATTTCTTGCAACATTGAAAGGCAGACCAGCAGTATGGAACATCCTAGCAATCAAAGCTTGGTTGAATCAATGATGAGCCCCTTGTCTTCCTCCCACTGAACTAGCGCCAGCGGTTGTGGTTAGCAGCGGAAGATCGGCAGGCATGTTGTTAGAAGCCATTGCTTCAGCCCTGTCATGTTCATCTTTCAGCTGAATTAGAACAGGAACAGTAACCTTCGGACATGCCTTAACACCATAATTTGGTCACTTCAAGAGATGTGCTTTCAATCTTGAGTAGCTCCCTTTAACTTCACGGTTGCAAATCCCATGTAAGAGTCTTGCATTCCCTCCTTGGCCTTGTCGATGGAGGAGGATGTGGCGGCACACAGATTGGGCAACACTCTGATTGAGTGATGGAGCAGCAGTTGCCTGGTCACCTGGAGATCTCCTTCTCCGGTGTGGTGGCGCTCCGAACAGGCGAGGCAGAGGCGACAGCCTTCCTTGCCTGTGCAGTGGCAGCGGCGGCTTGGGGTGGGGAAGAATGAGGAGGCTGTTGTGGGCATAGAAAGAGGTGTAGGATTTTCCTGTGTCTGGTAGTGTCCCCAGCGTATCTGAATTATTGTATTTATTTGTAAACTGGAAAATAAGGGGATATGTATCCGACACGTTTGGGTGAGTATCCAACCGTACCCGGATGTCCAGGCGTATCTAACCCCTGATATGCCGGTTTCCTGCCATATCTGTGCAACTTAGGTCTGCAAGATTGCATTTCCATATAAAAGTGGGTGACTATTGGCATGTCAAAATGTTCGCTAAAGGGGGGTGTTGATGAGGGATTTTTTTAAAGATTAGACGGAATCCGAAGGTTTTCAATCCAACTAAAATCCAAATCCCCCTCTCGTACTGGTATAAGACCTTACTGTAAAATATATGTATATTTTTTCTGTATCTTCTAGTTAGAGATTTTAAAATATTGATGCTATATACAAAACACAAAGTGAGGTGTCCTTCCACACTGCAGTGCAGAGACCCAGGGAGCAAATAGCGGATGCAGAAGCTCTGCTGGACATTACAACCACTTTGGTAAAGTCCGTGAGGTCCCAGTCAAGTGATGGAATCACACCTTCTGATTTCGTAACAGCATTGCTGAAGAAATTTGGGCAGCAAGCAAGCCTTGATTCTGAGCCTGTCTCGTTGCGCTGGGCTGATGTTGGGCTTTCTGCTTCACATGTCTTCAGGGCTGCACCTGGATGCTGCACCATGTAATTAAGCTTATTTTCTCCTTATTAGTTCTCAACATTTTTTTACTGCGTCTACTTGTTGTATGACTTCAACCATGCGCGCTCTTAATCCTTGCAGGCTTGGACCCATGGATACAGAAGTAAAGCAGCGTAAGCTTTCGGTTGTTAGCAGAAAAAAAAGTGCCAGGCCAACTGAAAATACTTGTCCTGAAGAGGTATTCACATGCTTTTGTCGATAATAAATAATAAAGCACTGAAGGTTAATAAGATCCATTTGTAAATTTCTCCCATGATTTGTTTTCCCATCTGTTTGCATTCTGTTGTTGATGGGTGACGTAGTCTGAATAATCTTTGGTTACTGCTGTGTAAATCTTAGTTAATTCTATGCTTAAAGTTATCAAGCACTTTTTTGTTTGTTTAAAGACACATTTTAGGCAGTACCATTCATATGCTTGCCATGTTATGTGGTTGCTGTCTGCTAGCTAGACTTTTTTGCTTACCATAGCAGTGTTATTTTTTCCACAAATGCATGATCACTTCTGACAGTGGATTCATATCATCTCCTTAATTTGCAGCTTGCTGATTCTTCGGATGGAGCAAAGACAGACACTGATCTGAATGTGTCTGTTCTATTTGACATCCTGAGGAAGAAGAAGTGTGTGAGGCAAGAGAATCTTGTTTTGAACAGACAATCATTTGCGCAAACGGTTGAGAATGTTTTTGCACTGTCTTTCCTAGTGAAAGATGGCAGGGTAGCAATAAACATTGATGACAATGGGCACCATATACTCTGTAAGGGCTTTCTCATATGATTTGATTTGTGCTTTAATAGTACTATAGAGATGCTTGTGTATCTTATATAATTCTGTTGGCCTTGTGCAGATCCGCGAAATGCACCTGCTGCTAGTGCCATAGCGTCAGGAGAAGTCTCCTACAGCCATTTTGTTTTCAGAATTGATTACAGAGATTGGAGGGTACAGTTTCTGCTCATAGAACTCTCCTACGGTATTTCATATTTGACCTGGATAATTAATCCCATTGTTGTTGGTTTATTCATGCAAGAGCAGTAACAAAATTTATTATAACTTATCTAGACCTTGATAAATATAAACAGCTTTCCATTTGATTTGAGTACCACTATGACCCCATGGGGCTGCTGCTTTTGTAAGTGTCCTTAGATTAGATCAAACTAGTCTTGAGATGGAATCATGGAAGAGCAAGGTAGTGGGGTTAGAGGAGGCAGCATGCGATAAGAACTAGCACCAGCTTGGTTGATCATAGATGAGTGCACCCTCTCTTATAGGTATGGAAGGACGGGTAACATAAACCCTAAGGACTTACTCCTCCTGTCCTTTGCATTGTCACTTTTACAACTATTTCTAGTACCACACACATTGTAGAAGGCTTTAACAGTGACTTATTTTCTCTTTGCACTTACCCTTTGCGGGCAAGATAAAAATTCAAAATTCAACCCAGTTCTTTTGATGGCTTAAAACTAAACCGCCCACGTATTTGTTAGGGCTTCTAAACTAGGTGGGAAGGCTTATGGGAGAAGCCGGGGAGCCGCCGAAAGAAACGGGCCTTGATTTAATGTTGTAGGTGATTTTAATGTCTCAAATAATCTGATGTTTGGTATCTTTTTGCATGTTTTTCAGCTTATGAAACAAGTGGTTGCTGAGGGGGAAGAACTGATGCCACACAGGGCCGAAAGCAGTGTCTGTGCTGAAGAGGACTTGGAGTTGGAGACTTGTGCGCAACAAACACCAATAAGGAAGCTTTGCCGGAACCGAGGTTTGGTTCTTCAGGAGCAGATGGTCGTCGCAGAGACACCAGAGGAGGACAAGAGCTCCAAACGCAGGCGCCTTTTCAGAGATGAGGAATGAATGATCGTCTACTCTGTGTGTTGTATGTAGAAACAGCGCCTGATTGACTTATCCGTTGTAGAACGAGGTGTGCTGTAGCACCGCTTGTGCTAGTTGTTACCTTGAGCGGTAGACATTCCTTCGGGGAGGAAAGAGAGCAATAGAAATTTAAGTTAGATCCTATTTAGAAGATCTCTTAAGATCAGACGTCTTGAATTAATGTTCTTGGACCAGACCTCTGTGTCGCTGAGCATGATATGTTTGTGTTGATAAAGAAACTGCTGGGCCAAAATTCTCTATAATTTTTTTGTCTAAGCTAAAGTCCATTTTGTTGTCTTGCCTAGTCCACACACCTGTAACAAAGTAGTACGGGTTGATAAAATTTTCTGTGCTGGTGGCTTGGTGTGCGTTTGCGCTTCCGTTGGCTGATATTACCTCTGTAAACTTTTATAAAACGTTTTAGAGTACTAAAGTAGTAGTCTAAAACATCTTATAAAAGATTACGGAGGGAGTACACGCCAAATCTGGCTCGGCAGCAACGCGTGCTGGTTGTGGCGCGGTTGAGTGGAGGCGCTGGTTGGCGTCATGAGAGTGATGGCTTTGCTGCTCCGGGTGAAAGCCCGATTGGTGCTTGTCATCGGACAACGGTGGCCGTGATCGTTGTTATCCTCTTTGGAGGCGTCGTTGGATATAGTATTTGGATGGCGTCGTGGTCTTCAATCTTGTGTTGTGTTTCCTTTTCGGTGCGCCGTGGTGATCTTGTATCCATTTGGGCTTCCCTAGTTTTTTTTCTTTTCAAAAACTGCTTCCCAAGGTTTAACGCATACAGCATGGCGTTGGCAGATACCCGACTAGCGGTGTGGGAGGTTGGTGTGGCCTTGCGACTCGTCTTGCATGTGCCTAGTGTGAAGTTGAAGTTGTTGCATCACGGGGTGACAAAAAGACAACAATGCCATGCCATGGGGGCCAAAATCACTGTTTTGACCTTTGCAGTAAAGTTTAACACTACGGTTGCAAAATTGTTTTGGATTTAACCCTTTTATGAAATGCAAACAACTACGGTGTTTCGATTACAAAGGAAACACCAGAGACTTCGACGTCTGTCCCTGTCCCACCTTCTTGGAGAATTTTTGCAAAACAAGAGACGCACGATCATTTTTGACTCTCAACACGCGTCCGGGCTGCGCAGCTCGTCCTTGCCGTGGGCGAAGTGGCATCTGCCGGCGAAGGCGCACGACCCGGCGGCGACGAAGCTCACGCAGAGCCTTGTCTTGAAGCTGCTCCCAGGACCCATGGGCTTCCCCAGCTGGTCCTTGCCGTGCGCGAAGTGGCACCTGTCCCCCCACTTGCACCCCTCCGGTGTGTCGTGGCTCTTGCAGAGGCGAGTCTTGACTGTGGCTGGCGAAGCCGGTGCCTGAGCCAGGTCCCCGCCTAGGTCCAGTCTGTTCATCTTCTTGGTAACAGCCTGGTCGGCTTCGTGGTGTCCGCCCGGGAAGTGATGGACGAAACAGCACCCGTCGCCGAACCGGCAATCCCCGGCGCTGCGCAATGACAAGAAAAAGTAAGATCCACCGCAAGGAAAACGAGAGAAAATCACACAGCCGCCGCACCAAAACTTTTTCTGTAGATACTACAAAATTTTGTTCCCTGAGATTTTTCATCACCACGACATTCTTTTCAGTAAGAGAAAGAAAGTGTGCGGTTCGAATGGAGCAGCATAACACAAACAGGCATGCTTTGCAGAATGTTAACCTGAAAAACCTGGTGCACATCTTCTTCGATTTGCTTCCTGGACTGGTTCGAGGCGGCTCCGACCATGCTGTTGTTACACCAGAGCAGAGAAATGGTTGAATCGCGTAGTCCAAAAACGAAAAGATCAATGCAAATTGGATGAAGAACCAAACTGGCGTGCTCCTCCACAGTAGATAGACAAACCAGGCTAATAAGTAATAAGTACAGTAGCAGGTAGTGCCGGGAGTGAGGGAGGAGAAGAGAAGTGGTACTCACCCGGCGGCGGTTCTGACTCTGCTTCGATCTCCCTCTTGCATGCGTCGATGCCGGCCGGTAGATTGTGGCGGTAGGCCTTGTCCGAGGCTAGGAGACGAAGAGACATCAGGGTCTCCGTCGAGTAGGTGATCCTCCTCTCCTCCCTGCGTACGTTAACTAGACCCCGTCACGAACCGTATCAACAACGCACGCGCACATTGGAGAATCGGGTACCTGGGACTGGGAGCATCGGGGTCATGGGTCGAGCTCATCCCGGCGGACGGCGGCGGAAGGAGCACGGCTTGTGTAAGCAATACACCTATGATCTACAGCTTTATTACGGCAATCTCAATCGACCTATATATATTCATGGTCCCTTCGCATGGAGAGGAGAGAAAAAATAAGCAAGAAAAGAGAAATTAATTGCCATACGTGAGGAACTACGGGGTCGTGGATCGCATAGTGTGTACTTTCCGGGAGGCCAGCAGACGACGGTCGGCGCGCTCCTCTCGTACCGAGTTGGGAGCGTTAGTGCGTTACGGTACTTATCTATACTTTTTATAAAACAAAACTTCACTATAAATTATTTAAGTTGTCTATTTTAACATGCAAGCTATTCACGTCATCTATTCTCTTAGCCAATCAATTATTCATGTTATCCACTTAGGTCATTTAAATTCTTTTTCTTCACATGCAAGCTATCCACATCATCCATTTTTTAGCCAATCAATTGTCGATCTCATCTCAACTAATATATTTAAAGCTCTTTTACGGTGATTGTCGAGTTATAATTTGTAACTCCATGCAACTCCACCTATGATTTTTTCTGACCGTTGGATCTGAAAAATTATTTAAAGATTTATTTTTTATAAAAAAGGTAGAGTTGTAAAAATTAATACAGACAATTCTTCCAATCCGGTCGCTCGTCCCTCATCCCCTTCATCAGCGCCGCTCGTCCCTCATCCCCTTCCTCAGCGCCGCCCAGACCTGCTTGCCAGGAGATCGCAGCGGCTACTCAACGGGTGCTCCTGGAGGAGAAGCTGGCCGTCGTGCGCCACGGGAACGGCTTCCTCTCCGCGGAGGCCGCCCGCCTCGAGGTGCTCGTGTCCGGGGCCCGCGGGGACATCGCCGCCGCCGACCGCGCCGCCGCCAAGGCCGAGGGCGAGGCCACCGGGCTCTGCGCCGAGGTCGAGCGCCTCCAGGGCGTCCTCACCGCCGCCGAAGGTCCCGGGGGCGCCGGCGGGGACCTGGCCACCGCGCACCAGGAGAAGCTTGCCCTCGAGGAGGAGATCAAGGCCCTCAAGGCTTCCGTCACCGCCGCGGCCGGCGGAGGAGGCTGCTGCTCCCCCCGGCCAAGGAAGGGCAGCTGGCGGTTGACGGTATTGTGGCTGCCGCCGCTGCCGCTGGAGCCGCCGTCACTGCAGCCATCACGGTGGTCCTCCTCCACCTCAATAGGTAATCTGGATGCACTCGTCAAATTAGGAAAATTGCCCGTGTGAAAGTGCTCAAGAAATATGCCTTTGAGCATCCTCGGGTACATATTCTTAAGTCTTAATTATTTCGATCAACTGCCTCATTTAACCTTTGATGTTCCTTTGTTTTAGGAACCAAAATATGTGCCAAGTGTTATATGTGGTTTGAAGGCTGCTTCCCAAACCCTAGACAGGGACATGCATTACTATCACGTTAATTTTGTGGCTGCTTCCGAATCTGATAACCAACTCTTCTTCGCCGAAATAAACTCGTCGTCTTCCCATCCGTCAAAACCAAGTTTCTGCTGCCGTATACCCCTGACATCTACTGGTAAGTCCCCACTCCTTCCAGTTACTAGCATGAGCAGCCATGTAGGTTTGAAACATTAACGAAAGGATTTTTATTTTTATGGTTCACCGAAAGGCTTTTGATTTCCATTAAGGCCCATTCATCTTTTCAATCTTATGATGCTTTGCCGTTTCGTCCAATCAAAGAGAGAAACATTAAAATATTCTACTAGAGCTTCCATACAGAAGACCTTATATAGGGCACTGCATGCACTGGAATTTCTCCTTTCAGCAGTCTGCTGCTCGTATTTTAACTGTACACCATTTTCATACATGAGATCGAGATGATACAGCAACTTAACGGATGTGGATTAGTGGATACACCCATTTTCGACATACTTGTGAATCGGCCATTAGGGTGATAGACCAGTGTTCATTTGGAATAATTAGTTTATGGTCATTGAGATATTCAGTCAACACTGAGTTTGCCAAGCATGACATGCATCATCCTGTGAATATACCTCAAGAAGGCAAGCACCTTACTTAATTTTATTAAATTGGAGAGTCCATTGAGTGTTTTATTTATTTAATTTGGCAAACACAGTCTGAATGAGAAATCATTAGTCATGGAGCTGACTGGAACGAATCATGATGTATCAATTATATGAACTGGCATAGACAAGCAAATGGGCAAAACATCCACTGCAAAAATTAGAAACTCTTGCCTGAAAGTATAGCTTCTCTGAATTAATGAAGGCGTAGATCTTCAGTATGCCCTTCTGCAGTGCCACCACCTTCCACTCAACCTTCTCTGGTCACTTTAGTTGTCATATTTTGCATAAACCCTGGGATGTGTCACATTCCACTTCACACCATTGTCTAGATTGTGCACTATGATCAAGTTCTGATATGTTACCTACTTGAATCATTGACCCTAGAGTATGTCTGTCTATCTATGCAGCACTTATCACTGATGTCCACTTTATGTCTGAATGAGCTCCATCCACCTTCCTTCTGTGGTCACTTCAGTTATGTTTTGTGTGCACCAGACTAGCCAGTATTCTATATCCTCCATATGCACATATACTGCCCTTTCACTTTTCAGCGTTGTTCGCTTTAAGAAACCTGAAAGTCATTCTAAAAAAAAAACTGACAGTCGCCCTTTTCAGCGTTGTTCGCACTTTTCAGCGTTGTTCGCTTTAAGAAACCTGAAAGTCATTCTAAAAGAAATCTGAATCTGTTTGCTTGTTCTGTTCATGTCCTGCAAAAGTGTTGTTTTGTCTACAAAATTCAGTTACGTAGATAGAGCAGCAATATTGGCCAGATTATAATACGAATGGATGGAAGGGGTTTGGTATGCATTGTTCCAAGATGCATTGTATATAGTGTTTATAGTAGGGATGTGATCTCTGAATCAACATGTCAAACAGTAGACAACCTACAAAGGGAGTAGAAGTGCAGTTTTCCATCCCCTTTTTCAGAGAAAAAAAATTAGTTTTCCCATCCCTTATTAATTTCTTGCACTGATCTGTCACATTAGAGGAATAAAAGTTTACGCCTTTTATGGAAACAACTACATTGAGTTGAGATGAATGAACATATTTATCAGGACAAAAGAGAAACAACATTAGTATATTAGAAAATAGCTACATTGCATATTATTCTATGAACATGGTCGGTTTAGTAGGATAAAACTTGCAATTGAAAATAGCACATAGAGCTTTATTTAATCGGATAAAATTTAATATCAGAGTAAATATTTCCGAAACATATCATTGCATATAAGACAACAATTATTAAACATGGAAAGCAGATTGCGGCACAACACTATAGATGTTGCATTGTCCCTTTCAATACTCATTGTCCCTAATGCTTGAAACCGGAATCTGGATCTTTAAATCTTAGCACCCTTTGAAACTCTGAACCTTTTGTCTTGAGGGGAATATGTGAGCATGGAAATTCTTTTACTTCAGGTACATGATTGAGACTAGTTGTTAATTTGTATGCAGGAAGACATGGTGGATGTAAGTGCTGAGTGTATGGCTGAGTACGTTGACATCGTCAGCAGGATGTTTGATAGTGAGGATGAAGGTTTTGAGTTCTATAACAAGTATGCTCTTGAGAAAGGTTTTAGTGTGAGGAAAGGCTATGTTGAGTGGGATGAAGCAAACATGAACATAATCTTGAGGAAACTTGTTTGTAGTCGTGAAGGTTGTCGTGAAGAGAAGCACATGAAGAGGAAAAGAGAAGAAAGGAAGAGGAGGCCACGGAATATCAGTCGTGTGGGGTGTAAAGCGAAATTGGTCATTGCAAGAATGAAGGAAACAGGGCGTTGGTTTGTGAAGGATTTCATTGATGAACACAACCATCCTTTGGCTCCGCGAGATCTGGCTTGCCTTTTGCGTTCACACAGAAGAATCAGCGACGCACAGAAAGCAGACATTGTAGAAATGGAAAGTGTTGGAATGCGCAAACACAAAATCATGGATGTATTGTGCATGCAGTACGGTGGATTTGATGAGGTTGGATGCACGGCGAGGGACATTTATAATTTCTGCCATGTCTACAAGCAGGAAACTATCGCTGCCGGTGATGCTCAAACGGTGATCCGTCACATGATGGCGCGGCAAGAGAGAGACCCAGATTATTTCTTCAAATACTTGGTTGATAAAGATGGGCATCTGAAGGGATTGTTCTGGTCCGATAGTCAATCTCGGCTTGACTACGAGGCTTTCGGTGATGTTATTGTTTTTGATAGCACCTACAGGACCAATAAGTACAATCTTCCATTTGTGTCGTTTGTCGGGTTGAATCACCATCGCAGCACTGTTATTTTTGGATGTGGTATTATTTCTCATGAAACAAATGAGGCGTATGAGTGGATGTTGCGGACCTTTACCGAAGCCATGTCCCAGAAGCATCCGATATCTGTAATCACTGATGGGGACCTTGCAATGCAGAGAGCAATCAGGGTGGTCTGGCCTGAGTCAACCCATAGGCTGTGCGTATGGCACATTCAACAGAACATTGTACGTCATCTGCATGATGATGAGGTTAAGAAAGAATTCAGATCTTTCATATATGATTTATCTTGTATTGAAGAGCATGAGAGGAAATGGGTAGACTTCTTATGAAGGAATGAAGTAACAAGTGAGGAGTCGTGGTTGCATCAGATGTATAAGATGAGGAAGTTGTGGTGTGCTCCATATTTGGTTGGGCGTTGTTTCTTAGGCTTGAGTAGTAATCAGCGGAGTGAGAGCCTTAACTCTGTGCTACATACCCATCTTAAGGGTGAAATGACATTGTTTAAAATGCTAGAGCATTATGAGCGTTGCCTTTCGGGGCGACGCTTGAATGAGGCTATCCTAGACATTGTGGCCTTGCAGTCTGTTCCATTTACAGATGTGGATGCTTCAAGTATTGAGAAACATGCTGCAAAAAATTTCACACCATGTATGTTTCAGTTGGTTAGATGGAGCATAAATGCTGCCAGTAATTGTTTTATCAGCGAGATACTGGATGCATGGGAGTTGACTACATACGTTGTGGCTAAGATGGATAGAAGAGAGAAGAAGTTTGAAGTGTGTTGTGAGGAGAAGGAGGGTTCTTTGTACAAGATCAGTTGTTCTTGTCGTAAGCTGGAATGCATGGGCACACCATGCTCCCACATATTGGGAATATTACAGGTAACACTGCTGCCCAAGTGTTGTGTTCCAACCAGGTGGACGATGAGTGCAAAGTCCGCATACCCTCTGACCAGAAAGAGCGAGATGTATGACTATTCGGAAAGCTTGGTGAGGTACCGTGAGTTACGAAATTTGAGTCACGCAGCATGTTTCAGGGCATGTCAATCTAATGAGGAGTATCAGCGTCTGAAGATGGTTCTGAGTGCACAAGATGGCAAGAAGAAATCAAGTAGTGTTCAGAAGGAGGGCATTAGATTTGGTCCGGTGCTGCCACAAACGATGGAAATCATTGATAAAATAATGTTTTGCAGTTTTGGTATTGGGAACACGTCCGTGCTGGCTCAATTCCCTATTCTAATATACCGTGTCCGCTCATGGCACGGTGGGATGAAACCACAGCTAAAGTAAGAACTGAGGCTTATGATAAAGGAGGACTATATAAAGGATTGGTACCTTTCTACACTTAAGTTCTTTATTTACCTCATTTATTTCTTAATACTGATCATTATACATTTTTTTTAGGTTATCATGAACATCAGTGCTCCAAATGAACCGACCAACATTACAAATGACCATCCTACCAACAAAGATACACATGCGCATGAAAATGTTACCTATCCACCACAACCACGAGGGCAAACTATGACTAGCCAACAAGTAAGTTTTCGAGGAAACGTCCTTTTCAATAACACAACAAAGGTTGCACGACCCTTGCTTATTTTGCTTCTAAGACGATGAGTTGATATTTCTTTACGCAGATGGACATGATACATCAAAACATAAACGAGCTATTTTCAGAACAAGCCAAGAAGATGGGTAGAGAACTACTACAAGTAGAGCACAAATTGGATACCAGAATAATCACCCTTACCGAGGACTTGATAAATATAAGGGGTAAAATTGCCACTCAACCTAGGTTATCAAAGCTGGAGGACGAAGTTGGAGATCTCAAAAGAGAACTCCAGGTATGCCATATACTACAAAATCACTTTTGCCAATATCTTTGGACATACTCATTCTATGTATTCTATGTATTTCATGTTACAGGAATTAAGATTACTATTTGAAACAAACACACAATTAGCGTCAAAGAATGCATACGTCCAGGTGATAATTATTGCCCTTCACCTTGCTAACATTAACTATTTTCTAACCAATGACCAACTTTTTCTTGCAGGAACAAGTCCAACCAAGCAATCACAACTTATCAACTCCTCGGTTGGACGCATCAATGGTACGGATTTCTGCTAGATCACCGATTGCAAAACCACTGGTGCAAAAAGAGGAGTTGGACCACCGCATCCCATGGCGAGAGCCTATATTCGACAATGATTACAACTTCACAGATGAAGACTTAGAGGCAGCGCTTTTTATCCGAGATAGTGACAGCCGTGCTGAGGTAGTTCACATTGAAGACATTGACATTGTCCTCACAGTTCATCACCTCCAGCCAACTGTAAACCAAGGATTCTTCTTTCATGATGTAAGCCCAGTATAATACTACATCAAGTATTCTAAGTTGTGGCATATTACATGACTATAATTTTTGCAGGTTATTATGGCATATGCACACATTAGCAATGTTGCGACAGATGCTACATCAGTCATATCCGTTGTAGAAAGCAGAAAATTGCTAGGCGAATTAGGAGGTATTCCAATGGGATGCGAAAGCCCATGGGTTGCTACTATAGCGAATAAATTTGTCGGACGCCGAATGGTACGCATGTTACCTGACTTATTAAAGTGTATATAATCTAATTCTCCCCCTACAGTGAGTCCGCTTTACTTTTCCGGCAGGCACAAGTCCCATTGAATGTACACAACATCCACTGGCTTCTACTGGTGTTTCATTTCGACAAGGAAGAGATTCAGGTCCTCAACTACAACCAGGCATTTCGTGATGAGGCCAAGGAAACTGCACTAGTAAGCTTGCTCTTGCTGCCTCACGATATCACATGGCACATAATTTTTTTAAATACTAACGCAATCCCTTGGTATTATTCATCATACACCAGGTGAAGTCCATTCAGGCATGTATCAACGAAGCGGCCGAGGGTGGCTTGGTAACGCCGCCTAAACCCATCAACATTACCCAGTGGAAAACCACATGCTATACCGACATCCCACAACAGACGGATGGGTACGTATATCCATCTAAATTATTTTACATCACAGCCACTCTTGCGGGCCGTACACACTAAAATACATGTTGTCATGGAACGGTGATCAAATGACCGAGGATTTCACACAGGTCAGCAAAGTACTAAATTGTATTTGCACTCATGCCCCTTCTATGCTTCATGCTATTCTAACCTATACATCCCTATCTAATTTAGGATCACATAGATATTTTTTGCTGGAAAATATGTTCAAGCTTGTTGCGTTCAGATTGCAATAAGCTTCGAAAGGAATCATACAAGAATCCTATAACGGTAAGTGCGACACAACTAACATTTCATTTCATCTATTTCCTTCTTTTCACTATTACACCTAATACACTACTTTTTTCTGTACGGAAGGAGGAATACAATGCACGCATTGCACAGGAACCAAATGATGCAGATGATGATGTCACGGAAATCATCAAACCTCATGATACAAATAACCCCGACCCTGCTGGCGCCAAAAAGCGTAAACGTGGACGCCCGAGAAAGGCTGACCTACCTATTAATCCAGTGAAAAGACTATTTGACACCAAGATCGCTAAAGACGTGGAGGGCATATCACGCCAACGCAAACCATCACGCAGCAAGTCCAGTCCATTCAGGACTCCATGAAGTTTACACCATGAAGAGGAAAAATAATAGTGTACCTCATAATGAAGTTCAATGTCAATCATCACAGGAGTCTATGTTCAGACAATCATCATGTGCACAATGGAGCCTATGTCCAGTGTCATAATGTCCTTATATTTTGAGATAAATAGAGCGAGTTCATAATAGGGATCTGGGAGTGCCTAGTGAGTATGAGATATTATAGTTCATACTTGAAGGGATTTTTAAAGTTTCATCTTTCTTAATATTTTTGGTTTTCAAATATTATAGTTCACACTTGGGCTGAATTGAAACTTTATTAAATCTTTGTAGGCATTTGCATCATTTTTAATGGTCCAGCTGTCTGTAACCTTTTTGGTTCCCAACATCTTCACCAAACATAAATGGCTGATTTTGGAGTAAATATTTTTAAATTAAAGGTCCAGTTAATTTAAATTACTTGAAAAGGTTCAGTTAATTTAAATTAATTGAAAAGGTTCATCTCATTTAATCAGAAAGTAGAGCAAGGTACACTCAATATCAGCAAGTAGAGCAAGATCATGCAGATACACTTAAGATCAGCAAGCAGAGCAAGAGCTGTCAATAGAGCAAGATACAAGCCGCAAGCAAGCTACCTCATGTGCTCCTCGACGCTCCGGTTGCTCCTCGATGCTCCGGCTGCTCCTCGCCGCCATCGAAAACTGCAGATACAATTAACATATGCACTGAAATTAGTGAACGCATAACAAGATATACACGGATTGCACTGATCAAAGAGACATTTCTTTGTTTCAATTTACTCTATGGAATGGACAACTTGTTGCTGCTACTGCTGCTCCCAAATGAATGGATACTGAAGATTTAAAGCAGTGCAACAACAACTTGAACACAATATAGATTTAAAGCAGTGCAAGCACAACTAGAAATACTCCCAGGTGAAGATTTAAAGGATAAGGATCAGTTAGATTAACAAAATATAGTAGGTTCAGTTAAATTTGTGGGAGTACTCACTGGAGTACAATCCTGCAAGGATAGAATTGCTCGTTGGCGACGTTCGACATGAACCTGAGCACGCTACCGCTATCCTCCACCTCCGACATCAAACACTACAACACACAAATCAACATTCCAAAAAATATACTCCAGGAGTACGTCTAGCATATGTAACAATTTCAGTTAATTTAATTTAAATTAAAAGAAAGAAAGTTTTCTTTTAATTTAAATGAAAATAAAAATTTACTATTGCTAGCATATGTACTGGAGTAACTTGCAACTACTGCTACTGCTAAACAACAAGCAAAACTGTATGCACAAAAAACTGAAATTGGCACAAAAAACTGAATATTGTATGCATAACATTATCTACTCTGGCAACTTAATCACAAGGATCATCTAAATTAAAGGCCTTGCAGTGTTTATGCACAGCCTAAACAACAAATACACTACTGGAGTAACTATAAAGATATGAACTGTTCAAAGAGACATTTCTCTGTTTCATTTAACAAAAGCAATGGATACTCCAGTTTGGGGAAAATGGAACAGGTTTATTATCAGGTTCCAGGAAAATGGAATAGGTTTACCATCGTTCTAGCAAAATGAATCCATGATAACAGATAAATTGCACACTTTCTTGACAGTGAGTAAACAGATAAATTGAGAGGAGAAGGCAGTGGCATGATTCAGAGGACACGGTGACTAAACAGGGCGAACACCTTTTAGTGAAATGCTCCAAAGGAAGATCTGCGTCCAGTATCCTGTAGAACAACATGTTAGTGGTCTTTACAGAACCAATATCATAGTGCACATTCAGATTATGCAAGTACCATCGTCATGTTGATTTTGACAAGGTGAGCACACAGTGCTGTCAAGAGGAACTCTGAATGTAAGCAGACTGTGCTGATGAATTCAGGCAGGCTGGGTACCTAGTTTGCCGAGCTGCTCGGAGATTTTGACCATCCGTTCCTGGAGGAAAAAGGGCCGCATCCGTTCATCCGTTCACTGGAGGTAAAAGAGCCACCGCCGAGCAGATCGGAGCAAGAATATAAGCACGCAATGCATATATTTATGCGTATATATACGCAAAATATAGTTCAGCCATGAAGCAGTACTAAGTTAGCTAATACAAAAGTTGAGATATTAGACATGGACTTACTCACATACTACAGATCAACTCTCCAATCTCTCTTGCTTCTAAAATCTGCTTCTATAGTTCTTCAGAATTCCACTCTCTATGTGAACTAGCGGGTTATTAGCAAGATTTTATAATCTGCAATGATATCTTCATGGCTATAGTTCTCCAGAAATCTACTCTTTATGTGAACTATTACTGAACACAAAGTGTAAAACTAAACAAAATCATACTAATTTGCTAGTGCGGTAGTGCCTCAACATAATTAGTTTACCTGCCTCTGCCAGATCCCAGTTATTATTTGTGTGAGAAATATTCAGTCTAGCACAGGCTGCACATCTGCACATGAATCAACAGAATAGATAATGGGCCATGGGGCCAGCCACTTCCCCAAAGTTGAGCGCGTGCAAAGCCAAAGATTATTAGGGAAAAGTTGAGCGCGTGCAAAGCCACTTCCCCAAACTTGAGCCACTCCCCAGGCTCCCAAACACGGTGACCTTAGCCAAGCTTTACTTTTCTGGGGGAATCTTCACCAAGGATTATTAGGGAAGATACTACCATTCATCGCCAGGAGCCTAGGACGTCCGGACGGGAACAAGAAGAGACGCAGCAGCAGCTAGCAGCACTCCGCCACGGCGCCACGGCCGCCGCCGCGTGGCATCGACAGTCGCCACGAACGGCGAATCGCTCGGGGGAGGCGATGGGCGACGGGCGACGGCTGGTCGGCTGCGCGAGTTCCCGACGGATGGCGCGGGGTTGGAATCGCTAATCGGTGGCCGGTGCTCCTTCTCCGCCGTGCGCCGCCTGCGGCCTGCAGAGGACGAGACGCGAGGATGGGGAATTGGGGATTGCGCGCCAGGGATGCAGCGGACGGGGAAGGGGCGGACGACGCACCTGCAGAGGACGGGGTAGGGTCGGCACACGTCGGGGATGTGCAGACCCAGACGCACAGGAAAGGGTCCCGTCGGCGCCGCCGGCGAGGCTTCTGCTGGTGCGCCCTCCTCCGACGGCGAAGCAAACAGAGACAGAGTGTGCAGATTTTATTTTTCTGAACACTACGCTGACCAATATACTCTTTATAAAAATAATATTAAAACAATTACAATTCCTGGTCCCACATAATTTTTGTACTGGACCCACAGTTACTTGTACTTTCCAGTAATTTCAGTCTTATAACTCCTATTTTATCACCGTTGGATTAGGATGAATTAACGGTTCCTAAAATCGCCAATCACCATATAACTTGTAATATATTTATTAATCTCTATATGCAATATCCATATCAACCATATTTTAATCATTTTATTGTCCATCATAATAATTTTTTATACACACATGTTTCTGTTGCATCTTCACTTAGACAACTTAATGTTTCATACTTTTATACCTTTTATTTATGCATATAGTTTTCATAGCAATTTCCGCATCAACGCGCAGGATATACTTCTAGTAAGGTATATAGCGTGCGTAGGTGTGTTCATCTGTTGAAGGTGGCAAGGTGCTAGCATAAAACTACCACATTACATATTAGGATGAAAACTTATCACCTGAAAATGGACTAGATCATGCAAATCTGCAAATTCTCATCGGTGCCGTCGGATTTGATACGAATCGCTCAAATCTCAAGTTTTGTTTCACCACCATGTAGTTTGTAGAAAGCCCCCACATATCTATTATTTGTCTCTTCTATCCCCGTCCCCTTTGTCTGGTATAGCAGCATTTGTCTGGTATAGAAGCAGTACAGTAGACACAACCACGAAATCCCCTTCTTCTCCATCTCTTTGCTCCCCACCCCGCATCGGAAATCGAGTAGGATAGCTCCATGGCTACGGCGCCCGAGCCGACTTAATCCAGCAGGCCACCGCCCAGCTACGTCGTTCTTGCTCGCACGCAGCTCGATCTGTGCGGATCTTTGCGTCGCCAGGCTCTATCTCGACGCCGTTCAGCGCTTCGCCCTTGTACCGCCCGAGCGCACTTGGTCCACAACGCAGCCGCCTCCTGCCTAGATACACCCAGCTTAGGAAGCAGGGGGTCCATTTGCATCAAACACCAAGACCCTCTTCGTTCAAGCACCTGAATCTAGGGTTTCTAACTTCAGTTCGTACCCGAGACTACGACGAGGTATGTTTAATTTTCTGCGTGTACCTTGTGAAGACAAGTGCAGTAAAAAAATGCCAACTACATGAGTTTTTTTGTTTATTACTCTCTGAATGGAGAGTTGTCTTCAATAAGTTTGCACCAGCACCAGATGATAATAGACCTACATTATTTTGATCCCAGATGAAGGGACCTAAAATCTCGAACCACCTTTAATTTATGATAAACGATGCTATATTGTGACGCCCCTAAAATCAGACCGTGTACAGTAATCATACACGCAAGGTACACGATCGAGATCACGGACTCACGGTAAGATATCACAACACAACTCTACAAATAAAATAATACAAGCTGTTTAAAAAAAGCCAGGGGCCACGAGGGCTCGAATACAACAGCTCGAAAGCACAAAGTTATCGGAAGCAACAGTATCTAAGTACAGACACAAGCAATACAAGGTTGCCTTAAGAAGGCTAGCACAAATAACAACAAATCGAAAATACGAGGCCTCCTGCCTGGGAACCTCCAAACTACTCCTGGTCAACGAGGAACTCGACATCGTAGAAGTCATCGGGGATCTTCATGTTGCGGTGGTCGACATCGTGGATCTCATGTTCCTGGACTCCAAGGCTCCAACATCGACTGCAGCGGCCGATCAGGCAAAACAAAAAGGGGGAAAATAAAGCAAGGGTGAGTATCTAGCATACTGATACATCCAAAACGTATCTATAATTTCTGCTTGCTCCATGCCTCTTTTGTGTGATATTGCTATGATATTGATGAACTTCCATACACTTTTGATCATATTTGGACTAACCTATTAACTCAGTGCACCCCAGTGCCAGTTCCTGTTTTTTTGCTGTTTTCTATTTCAGGTTTCCCCCATATTAAAAGTACCAGAAAAATTCCGGAAAAAATATAGAAAAAAAATCAGCATACCGGAAGCTTCGCGAAGAGCCCGAGAGGGGCCAGAGGGGGGCCATGGGGGCCCCAGGCAGCCAGAGGGAGCGGCCCCACCCCTGGTCGCGCCAGGAGGCGCTTGGAGCCCCTGGCCCACCTATGGTTGCCCCCTTTCGCCTATTTATTCCCCGTGACGAGAAACCATCGGGGACGGAACCCTTTTTCGCGATCTCTCCTCTGTTCCGCCGCCGCCGCGCAGCACCACAAGACCTCTTCCCGGCACCCTGCCGGAGGGAGGAATCACCTCCGGGAGCTTCTCCACCACCATGGATGCTTCCCGGATGAACCGTGAGTAGTCCACCTTGGACCACGTGTCTATGATCGATAGCTATGTGATGTTCTCCTCCCCTCTTTGTTCTTCATGGATTAGACCTCGTGAGCTGCCCTACATGATCGAGGCACTTATGTAATCTTTCTGCTGTTGCTATGCTGAGTTTGCTGGGATCCGATGGATTACAACATTATGTTCAGATTGTGATTGAGTTATATATTTGATTCTCCTCTTTTATATTTATGTTCTTGAGTAATTCTTGCATGTTCTCCGTTTCTGTTTATTGCTTTGGCCAAGTAGTAGGTAGTGACTCCAAGAGGGAGCGTTATGCATGATTGTGGGTTCATGCCCCCCAATGACTAGCTTGAGTGACAGAAACATGAGTCTAGGGGATGTGCTATTTCCACAAGGGGAAAAATAACGGTGCTTGTACTTGCGGGTGCAAGGATTGTTTACTTTACGCAAAGTTCTTTAATGTAGTTGTCTGTTGCTTTGAGTTTACACTTTGGGTGGGATTCGTAACTTAATACCAGCGAGATGTTCTGGATAGATATCTCAAGGTGGATGATTAGTGGGTAGATGCAGATGGATTTCGGTCTACTTGTCTTGGCGTACCGCCCATGCTTTTGAGCCTCTTCCTTTCTGTACAACATAATTAGCATTGGTTTGCGCACATAATCATGTCAATTGCCCAGCTGTAATTTCTTTACCTCGCATGGCTATTTTATCGTCTTTTTGGAGAGAGACATCACTAGTGAACATCATAGGACCCCGGTCCATATTTCCACTTTGTTTACACCTTCAATTTACTTTCAGTATTTACTTTTCCGTTGCTATCACTATCATTATTACCCCGTGCGTTTTATCCTTTGTAAACAACAAGGCCGAAGGAATTGACAACTCCTCTGTACTCGTTGGGAGCAAAGCTATCTGTTGTGTGTGCAGGTCCAGGTGAAGTAAGCAACCTTGAGTTGTGAACGGCGACATTGTTCACTTCACCACCTTCTTGTATCTGTTGGAGTCCTATGGGTTCGATACTTTAAACCTTAGCATCTTCGCTAAGGGAAACTTGCTGCTACGCTACATCTCACCTTCCACTTGGGGTAATCAACGAGGGACGAGAAGTTATCTCGTGTATCAAGCAAATTTCTGGCGCCGTTGCCGGGGACTCCACTCTTCAATATAGGGGAGTTGCACACTATCTTTTATCTTTGCTTTTTAGTCTTGTTAGTTTACCTTTAAGTTTTTGCTTTAGTGTCTTTTATCAAAAAAAAAATAGTTACCTTGCTAGTAGTTGTCATTATGTCTGGTCCTTGTGCCTTTGGTGAAGCAGAAGTGCTCACCTTTAAAGAAAGAGGTGGTGAAAGTCTGAAAGATGCCTGGTATGGAATTAATGATTCTCAAAAAAGAGCCACCAAGAAGCAATCCACTACTATCTTGCTTAGAAACTTTTATGTTGGAATTACTTCTTGGAATAGGTTTATTCTAGATACTGCTATCAATGGGAATTTCATAGAAGCCCCGGTTTGGGAAGCTCTTAGTGTTATGGAAAATCTTTATGGAAATATCCCTGTTGCTAGCATTCAAGAGGACATTACCCTAGCTCATATTATGAAAAAACTTGAAAAGATAGAGCTAGAGATGCCAATCATTAATAAGATAAGTGAGTTGGATCGTAAGGTTCAAGGGAATTTGAATAGATTAGATAGCTCCATGCATGAAAATTTTAAAACCTTGGAGACCATCAAATCCCATGACTTGGACCCTTCTAGGATTGATAAGATTGAGGAAATCATTGACACTCTAGGAACTACTTTCTCCTCAATCAAAACCAAAAAGGTGGAAACTCCGGAAAAGAAGGAACCTAGGTTCGTTTACGTTCCACAGGCTCCTCGTCCCAAAAATAATCTATCTATTGCCAAAGGGGTTGAAACTGTGAAGACTTTGGAAGAGATACCTCTCTTTAAGATAAATGAGACTCCAATTTATTTTCCGCCTTTTGCTTTTATTCCTAGAAGTATCTTTATTAGGCCTTTATTTGAAAGACCTCTTAAGAGTGGTTGTATTATTGAAGAGCTTTTTGATGATCTTGATGATGGTTCAATTGATACAACTTGATCTAGTTTGCATTAAGCCTAGCTAATGGATTTAAAGAAGCGCTTTCGGGAGGCAGCCCGCAACGAATTTAGGTTTTCCTTTTTATTTTTCTTATGTTTTTAGTGGTCTTGATGATTGTTACTATTGTAGCAACATCATTGTATCTGTACTTTTCAAGATTTGTGCCTTTTATAGCCTCATATGACAAGGGAAGTGAAAGTTGTGACATGCTGTCCAGAAAACAGATTCTGTCTTCGTGACTAGAAAAATCATAGAAAAATCTCAGTTCATATTTGAGCTGAATTCTTTACACAACGTGCTCTATACAATTACGAAACTTTCGTATGTTCTGAGTTTTTTTGATTTGAGTTGCAGAAGTATCCCTAAAAAATTCTTTACTACCTGCTGGTCTATTTTTCACAGATTCTGTCCTGTTTTTCCTTTTCTTCGTTTTGCAAACCTTAAGCTTGCTTTTTATTTGCAAAAACTTTTTGGCAATCTTGAGAAACAGTAGCTCTTCAAGATTATCTTTATTTCCAGTAGAGAAAATTATTTTATTATGGGTACTAACCTCGCTAATAAGATTATGATGAGTTATGTATGAAGGGAGTTTTCAAGTGTGCGAGGGAAGATGATGAAAGAAGATTAAGAAGTGTCAAGTGATACACGAGATAACTTCTCGTCCCTCGTCGGTTACCCCAAGTGGAAGGTGAGATGTAGCGTAGCAGCAAGTTTCCCTTAGCGAAGATGCTAAGGTTTAAAGTATCGAACCCGTAGGACTCCAACAAATACAAGAAGGTGGTGAAGTGAACAATGGCGCCGTTCACAACCCAAGGTTGCTTACTTCACCTGGACCTGCACACACAAAAGATAGCTTTGCTCCCAACGAGTACAGAGGAGTTGTCAATTCCTCCGGCCTTGTTGTTTACAAAGGATAAAACACACGGGATAATAATGATAGTGATAGCAACGGAAAAGTAAATACTGAAATTAAATTGAAGGTGTAAACATAGTGGCAATATGGACCAGGGTCCTATGATGTTCACTAGTGATGTCTCTCTCCCAAAAGACGATAAAATAACCATGCGAGGTAAACAAATTACAGCTGGGCAATTGACATGATTATGTGCGCAAACCAATGCAAATTATGCTGTATAGAAAGGAGAGGCTCAAAAGCATGGGCGGTACGCCAAGACAAGTAGACCGAAATCCATCTGCATCTACCCACTAATCATCCACCTTGAGATATCTATCCAGAACATCTCGCTGGTATTAAGTTTCGAATCCCACCCAAAGTGTAAACTCAAAGCAACAGACAACTGCATTAAAGAACTTTGCGTAAAGTAAACAATGCTTGCACCCTCAAGTACAAGCACCGTTGTTTTCCCCCTTGTGGCAACAACATATCCCCTAGACTCATGTTTCTGTCACTCAAGCTAGTCATCGGGGGGCATGAACCCACAATCATGCATAACGCTCACTCTTGGATTCACTACCTACTACTTGGCCAAAGCAATAAACAACAACGGAGAACATGCAAGAATTACTCAAGAACATAAATATAAAAGAGGAGAATCAAATATATAACTCAATCACAATCTGAACATAATCTCATAATCCATCAGATCCCACCAAACTCAGCATAGCAACATCAGAAAGATTACATAAGTGCCTCGATCATGTAGGGCAGCTCACGAGGTCTAATCCATGAAGAACAAAGAGGGGAGGAGAACATCACATAGCTACTAATCATAGACCCATAGTCCAAGGTGGACTAGTCACGGTTCATCCGGGAAGCATCCATGGTGGTGGAGAAGCTCCCGGAGGTGATTCCTCCCTCCGGCAGGGTGAAGGGAAGAGGTCTTCTGGTGCTCCCGATCTTGGAAGCGCGGCGACGGCGGAATAGAGGAGAGATCGCGAAAAAGGTTCCGTCCCCGAGGGTTTCTCGTCACGGGGAATAACTAGGCGAAAGGGGGCAGCCATAGGTGGGACAGGGGCTCCAGGCGCCCCCTGGCGCGGCCAGGGGTGGGGCCGCGCCCTCTGGCCGCCTGGGCCCCCATTGGCCCCCCTCTGGCCCCCTCTCGGGCTCTTCGCAAAGCTTCTGGTACGCTGTTTTTTCCTATATTTTTCTCGGGATTTTTCTGGTACTTTTAATATGGGGGAAACCTAAAATAGAAAACAGCAAAAAAACAGGAACTGGCACTGGGGTGCACTGAGTTAATAGGTTAGTCCAAATATGATCAAAAGTGTATGGAAGTTCATCAATATCATAGCAATATCACACAAAAGAGGCATGGAGCAAGTAGAAATTATAGATACGTTTTGGACGTATCAGCATCCCCAAGCTTAATTCCTGCTCGTCCTCGAGTAGGTAAATGATAACAAGCATAATTTCTTTGGTGACATGCTAACAACCATATAAGAACTTTGTAAGTAAAGCAATCAAGGCATGTAATTCAATTCAAGTCATAACAGGCAAGAGTCTATATTTAGCATTGAAACAAGCAACATAAGAACATAAATATGCAAGAGCTCTCGCTGTCCGTGACTCGAATGTCTCCAAATGGTGTTTGCGTGCAAGAAAGGGGATAGGGATATACGAGAAAAAGTATGTTTATGTTGCGAAATCAATCTACTAAAGTTTCACACTTGGTCTTCTTTGGAATCTTATCTTGACTCATCCCCAGACCACTATCCAGGTACAAGTCAAAATGATCCACTCCTTTTCAACATTTTGAGCACTCATGCAATGGATGAGCGTAAGCAAGAAAGTTGACACTTAGGATGGCAAAGAGAGAATATGGTGGAGGAGGAAGACAAAAAGGTGTGAAAGGCTCACATCAATGAGGACAATCATAGGCGAGAGAAAGCCAAATGATAGATATGATGTGAGGAGTAGGGATTGCCATGCAACGGATGCACATATGAGCTAAGGTAAGCTCTCCAAGGGAACTAGTGGGGGGCATCCAACTTTCTTGCTCAAGAAGACCTAGAGCTCATTTGAGGAGGCTCATCATTGGAATATACAAGCCAAGTTCTATAGTGTGAAGGTCCCCACATAGCTATATGCATGAATGATAATCTCTATGGAGTACAAGATATAAGAGGGAGTACGAGTGTGGATCTCTCAAAAGGAATAGTAGTGTGCCCCCTCTCTCTTTTTATTTCTTTTTCTCCTTTTTCTATTTTTTGGTGGCCTCAATGGCTCTTTCTATCTCTTTCTGATTTGTCCTCTTTGGGATCTTTTAATTTTGTCCTCTTTAGGATCTTTGAACTTGTCCACTTTGGGATCTTTTCCTCACTTTAGGGGAAACACTCTATAAATTACAAGAAGTATAGAAGATCTTTCACACTTTACAAAGTACTCAAATCATAAAGAAGATGTAACTATCATGATGTATGCAAATGTATGCCTCTGCCAGTGTAGCAGGATATGGAATGATACTAGCGCGTCATGTAGCAATGATTAGGTCAAGGCCCAACTAGCATGCGGCTCATCGGTCAAGCAAGTAGCATCTATGACATGAAGATCAAGTCATGAGAAGATGGATGTTGCATGGAAATATATCTCGGAAAGGCTATGGAAATGCCTTGATATGTAGGTATGGTGGCTGTTTTGAGGAAGGATATAAGGAGGTTTATGATGACAGAGCGTATCGTGCCAAGGGTTTGGATGTACCGACGAAGGTGGTGGCCAACTCTCGGAGTGAGAAGAAAGCAATGCACGACACAGGAGAGGCTAGAAAAATATGGGAAGGTGGAAGTGTCAACTTTCGAATACTCACATTAGTCCGAAGAACTCATGCACTTATTATCGGTAACTCTCAATCTAATAAGGAGGTTCACAAAGAGACAAGTACCCCGAGGAGGAGTGTATGGGGGTTTGGTTATCCTTGCGAATCCTCGACTCATGGTACGTGAGTGTACTCTAATATTCGACCCCTCAGAAGAGTAGTGATCCATCTAGTAGCTAGAGTTCTCAAATAATTATGTAGGTTTTGAAAATAAACATGGATTTCCCAAAATACGACATCTATTACTAATATACTAAAGCTCTTCACACCAAAAGTCCAAACATTACTCAAAACAATACCTCAAAACTATTGCAAGTTACTACTACAAAAGAATAGCAACCTCAATTACCTACTTCAAGTGAAGACACAAAACTCAGTGCAACAAGCAAACTCTCTAAAAAAGATAAACATGAAAACTCAAGAGAGTTCCAGCAACAAACTAAACAAAAGCTCTTTGAAAAGATAAACATGAAAAATAGGAGCTAAATATGACAGTAGCTACGAAAAGATAAAGAACACACACAACAAAGATAAGCATGAAAACTCCTATGTTGTGTTCTAGATTTTGGAAGTGGAGCGTGTTTCTCTCCCACACAAACCAAGCTGGGTTCTAACTTGTTATGAACAGAAAGCAAAGATAAAGAAAACTAAAAATAAAACCTAAGAGCGAGACGCTCCAAGAATAGCACATAACACATGAAGTGATTAAAATATAGTGAAACGAGAGACGAACTGATAATTGTTGATGGAGAAGGGGATGCACGGGGGCATCTGATGTGCGAGATGATGATACTGGTTTCTCGCCCTTCTTTGGTAAACCCCAAGTGGAAGGCGTGATGTAGCACAACAGCAAATTTCCCTCAGTAAAGATACCAAGGTTTGTCTCCAGTAGGACTCCGGAGATGATAAGTAGGTGTCAGCGGCGCAACTGACGCGGACCTGCACACAGACACGATAACTTTGTTCCCAACGAAGTTCAGAGAGGTTGTCAATCTCTCTAGTCTTGTTGTTCACAAAGGATCAAACACAAGGGATAATGATAGCAATTGAAAGTAAAAGAAGAAAAGTAAATGAGCGTGTAAACAATGATAAGGATATGGACCGGGATACGTGATGTTCACTAGTGATGTCTCTCTCCCAAAAGACGATAAAACTGCTATGCGAGGTAAACAAATTACAGAAAGGCAATTGAAAGGATTATGAACGCACCACAATGCTAACTATGCTACACAAGAAAGGAAGAGGCTCAAAAGCATGGGCAGTACGCCAAAATAAGTAGACCGAAATCCAACTGCATCTACTACTAATCATCCACCTTGAGATATCTATCCAGAACATCTCGCTGGTATTATGTTGCGAGCCCCACCCAAAGTGTAAACCCAAAGCAACAGACAACTGCATTAAAAAGAACTTTGCGGCGTAAATTAAACAATCCTTGTAACCGCGGTTACAAGCACCATTGTTTTCCCCCTTGTGGCAACAACACATCCCCTAGACTCATGTTTCTGTCACTCAAGCGTGTCATCGGGGGGCATGAACCCAAAGCAATAAACAACAACGGAGAACATGCAAGAATTACTTAGGAACAAAAATATAAGAGATAAAAACCAAATATATTACTCAATCACAATCTGAACATAATCTCATGATCCATCACATCCTATCAAACTCAGCATAGCAACAACAGAAATATTACAAGAGTGCCTCGATCATGTAGGGCATCTCACGAGGTCTAAACCATGAAGAACAAAGAGGGGAGGAGAACATCACATAGCTACTGATCACGGACCCATGGTCCAAGGAAAACTACTCATGAGACATCCGGGGAGCATCCATGGTAGAGAGGAGACTCCACGAGGTCGGCCCTCCCTCCGGCAGGGTGCCGGGTAGAGGTATTCTGGTGCTCCCGATCTCGGAAGCGCGGCGGCGGCGGAACAGAGGCGAGATCGCGAAAAAGGGTTCTCTCTTCGGAGTTTCCCCGTGACGGAGAATAAATAGGCGAAGGGGGGCAGCCAGAGGTGGACCACGGGGCCCCAGGCGCCCCGTTGGCGCGGCCAGGGGTGGGGCCGCGCCGGGTGGCCGCTTGGGCCACCCCTGGCTCCCCTCTGGCCCCACTCGGGCTCTTCGCGAAGCTTCCTGTACGCTGATTTTTCCTGTATTTTTCCCGGAATTTTTCTGGCACTTTTTATATGGGGGAAAACTGAAATAGAAAAAAAGCAGAAAACAGGAACTGGCAGTAGGGTGCACTGAGTTAATAGGTTAGTCCAAATATGATCAAAAGTGTATGAAAGTGTATCTAGATCATAGCAATAGCACACAAAACATGCATGGAGCAAGCAAAAATTATAGATACGTTTTGGACGTATCAACATCCCCAAGCTTAATTCCTGCTCGTCCTCGAGTAGGTAAATGATAACGGCATAATTTCTGTGGTGACATGCTAGCAACCATAAAAGAACTTTGAAAAGTAAAGCAATCAAGGTTAGAAATTCAAATCAAGTCATAACATGCAAGAGTCTATATTAGCATTGAAAGAAGTAACAAAAGAACATTCGGTGCAAGAGCTCTCGCTGTCGGTGACTCGAATGTCTCCAAATGGTGTTTGCGTGCAAGAAGGGGGATAGGGAATACGAGAAAAACATTTATTTGTTGAGAACTCAATCTACTAAAGTTTCACACTTGGTCTTCTTTGGAATCTTATCTTGACTCGTCCCCAGACCACTAGCCAGGTACAAGTCTTTTTGATCCACTCCTTTTCGATATTTTGAGCACTCATGCAATGGATGAGCGTAAGCACGAGAGTTGACACTTAGGATGGCAAAGAGAGGAGTAAGGAGGAGGAAGACAAAAAGGATGAGAAAGGCTCACATCAATGAGGACAATCATAGGCAAGAGATGCCAAATGATAGATATGATGTGAGGAGTAGGGATTGCCATGCAACGGATGCACATACGAGATAAGAAGCTCTCCAACGGAACTAGTGGGGGTGCATCTAACTTGCTCGCTCATGAAGACCTAGAGCTCGTTTGAGGAGGCTCATCCTTGGAATATGCAAGCCAATTTCTATGGTGTGAAGGTCCCCACATAGAATGCATGATGATCATCTCTATGGAGTACAAGGATATAAAGGGAGTACTAGTGTGGATCTCTCAAAAGGATAGTAGTGTTGCCCCTTTCTCTCTTTTTATTTATTTTTCTCTTTTTTATATTTTTTAGTATTTGTTTTGTGGCCTCAATGGCACTTTCTATTTAACTCTCATTTGTCCTCTTTGGGATCTTTTATTGTGTCCACTTTGGGATCTTTTCCTCACTTAAGGGCAACACTCTATTTTACAAGAAGGTAAAGGAGATCTTCCACACTTTAAAAGGTACTCAAAATCATAAAGAAGATGTAACTATCATGATGTATGCAATGTATGCCGCTGCCAGTGTAGCAGGAACATGTATGACATGAAGATCAAGTCATGAAGAGGTGGATGTTGCATGGAAATATATCTCGGAAAGGCTATGGAAATGCCTTGATAGGTAGGTATGGTGGCTGTTTTGAGGAAAGATATAAGGAGGTTTATGATGAAAGAGCGTATCATGCCAAGGGTTTGGATGTACCGGCGAAGGTGGACACCAACTCTCGGAGTGAGAAGAAGGCAATGCACGGCACGGGAGATGCTAGCAAAATATGGGAAGGTGGAAGTGTCAACTATCAATACTTACATTAGTCCGAAGAACTCATGCACTTATTATCGGTAACTCTCAATCTAATAAGGAGGTTCATAAAGAGACAAGTACCCCGAGGAGGAGTGTATGGGGGTTTGGTTATCCTTGCGCATCCTCGACTCATGGTACGTGAGTGTTCTCTGATATTCGATCCCTCCAAAGATTAGTGATCCATCTAGTAGCTAGAGTTCTCAACTAGTTTTGTAGGTTTTGAAAATACACACGGATTTCCCAAAATACGACACCTATCACTAATAGTCTAGAGCTCTTGACACCAAAAAGTTCAAACATTGCTCACATCAATACCTCAAAACTATTGCAAGTTACTACTAGAATTAAATAGCAACCTTAATTACCTACTTTCAAGACAAGACACAACTCAGTGCAACAACCAACTCTCTTTAACAAGATAAACATGAAAAATAAAAAGAGTTCCAGCAAAAGACTAAACAAAAGCCAAGGCTCTTGCTAAAGACAAACTAAGACTAAAACTAAACATGGCAGCAGCTATGGAAAGATAAAGAACACACAACAGCAAAAAGATAAGCAGGAAAAATCCTATGATGTGTTCTAGATTTTGAAAGTGGAGCGTGTTTCTCTCCCACACAAAGTAAGACGGGATCTAACTTGTTATGAACAGCAAGTAAAGCTAAAGAAAACTAAAAATAAAACCTAAGAGCGAGACGTTTCAAGCATAGCACATAACGCATGAAGTGATAAAAATATAGTGAGACGAAGGACGAACTGATGATTGTTGATGGAGAAGGGGATGCACAGGGGAATCCCCAAGCTTAGACGCTTGAGTCCCCTTGAATATTTATTGGGGATGCATGGGGGCATCCCCAAGCTTGAGCGCTTGACACTCCTGGATCTTCTTTTATCATCTTCCATCGCACACTTGAAAACTCCCTTCATACATAACTCATCATAAGCTGATTAGAGAGGTTAGTACCCTTAATAAATAATTTTTCCCTACTGGATATAAAGATATTATTGAATAGCTACTGTTTCTAAAGAGTGCCAAAAAGTTTTTGCAAAGAAAAAACAAGCTTAAGGTTTGCAAAAGTTAGGAGAGACAAAACGTGACAGAATCTGTGAAAAACAGAACAGCAGGTAGTAAATAATTTTTTAGGGATACTTCTGCAACTCAAATAAAAAAACACAGAACATACGGAAGTTTCGTAATTGTATAGAGAACGCTGTGTAAAAATTTCAGCTCAAAAATATGAACTGGGATTTTTATGGATTTTTTCTAGTAACGATGACAGAATCTGTTTTCTGGACAGCATGTCACAACTTTTACTTCCCTTGCCGTATGAGGCTAAACTTGGCACAAAGCTTGAAAAATAAAGATACAATGATGGTTCTACAGTAGTAACAAACATCAAGACACAACAAAAAGCAAAAATAAAAACCTAAATTCGTTGCGGGCGGCCTCCCGAAAGCGCTTCTTTAAAGCCATTAGCTAGGCTTAAAGATTATAGAAGATGCTCTCACAAGAATAAGAATTTTGAAGCAAAAGAGAGCATCAAGAAGCAAATGTTAAACACATTTAAGCCTAACCCACTTCCTATGCATAGGCATCTTTTAAGAAAATAAATCAAAGAAGCACAAAGTGACATGCATAGGAAGGTATAACAAGAACAACTTCAAAACTTTCAACATGAAGAGAGGTGTTTTTGTAACATGGAAGTTTCTACAACCAAACTTTCCTCCCTCAAAGTAATTTTCAGTAGTATCATAAACAACATAAAGAGTGTAACTATCACATAAATCATATTGTTCATGACCTACAAGCACACGTGTATTGTTTTCAACACGGTTTTTAGGATCATAAGATAAATGCAACCCATCACATTGAGCTTTGATAAGAGGAAAATTCTCCGGAGTTGGAGATTTTAAAAGGATAATAGGACACTCAAGTGTGGGTGCAATAGCAAAAATTTCATGCTTAACATGAGGAACTATAGAAAGTTCATCTCCGTAAGAATCATCCATAGTGGCATCACGGCCATAAGCATAGAAGGCATCAACTTCATCAAAAAGGGATATTTCAAAAGAATCCATAGGATCATAACACTCATATAAGGTAAGATTCAAAGAGTTACTCTCATTAGAAGGTAGACATGGATGGCTCCATTCTTCCTCCTTTTGTTCGTCACTCTCCTCGTCTTTTTCATCCAAGGAGCTTTCGGTTTCATCAATTTCTTCTTTCATAGAGTCCTGCAAAATATTAGTCTCTTCCTTTGGGGGAGAGATTCTCTCAAGATGATCAGTAATATAATAATTTGCATCATAATTTTCCAAAAAATAGTTAAGTATAGCAAGACTCTCAGATTTTTAAGGGGCATCATTAATATTTCTAAGAAGAGAAGTAATTTCATAGGCACCCTTATAAGCAACAAATTCTTCTATTGGCTCTGCATCATAAAAATCATAGTTTCCCTTAGCATAAGAAGCTAAGGTTTCATCATCATTGTACTCACATTGGAAAGAAAGGTGTTTGTGCCTCATAAAGCAACAAGATTCATCCCTGCAAAAAGATATATTATATATTGAGAACAAGTTTCTAGCATACTCATACAACTGGTGTATTTGTTTCCATAAGTGTATCCCCTTTTGAGTCAAGCGGTGTTCCTTGTACCACTTTTGCTGATCCTTGGTGAATCCTCCATGCCAATAAGATCTAGTTTCAAAGAAGTCAGACATTGATTGGCAAGTAAGGAACTAGACATACTATTTTTTTTGGATTTTTGATAAAGGACACTAAAGCAAAAACTGAAAGGTAAACTAACAAGACTAAAAAACAAAGGTAAAGGGTAGTGTGCAACTCCCCTATCTTAGCACTCGGAGTCCCCGGCAACGGCACCAGAAATTTGGCTTGATGTGCGAGACGATGATAGTGATTTCTCGCCCTTCGTTGGTAAACCCCAAGTGGAAGGCGTGATGTAGCACAACAACAAATTTCCCTCAGTAAAGATACCAAGTTTTGTCTCCAGTAGGACTCCGGAGATGATAAGTAGGTGTCAGCGGCGCAACTGACGCGGACTTGCACACAGACACGATAACTTTGTTCCCAACGAAGTTCAGAGAGGTTGTCAATCTCTCCGGTCTTGTTGTTCACAAAGGATCAAACACAAGGGATAATGATAGCAATTGAAAGTAAAAGAAGAAAAGTAAATGAGCGTGTAAACAATGATAAGGATATGGACCGGGATACGTGATGTTCACTAGTGATGTCTCTCTCCCAAAAGACGATAAAATTGCTATGCGAGGTAAACAAATTACAGAAAGGCAATTGAAAGGATTATGAACGCACCGCAATGCTAACTATGCTACACAAGAAAGGAAGAGGCTCAAAAGCATGGGCAGTACGCCAAAATAAGTAGACCGAAATCCAACTGCATCTACTACTAATCATCCACCTTGAGATATCTATTCAGAACATCTCGCTGGTATTAAGTTGCGAGCCCCACCCAAAGTGTAAACCCAAAGTAACAGACAACTGCATTAAAAAGAACTTTGCATAAAGTAAACAATCCTTGTAACCGCGGTTACAAGCACCGTTGTTTTCCCCCTTGTGGCAACAACACATCCCCTAGACTCATGTTTCTGTCACTCAAGCGTGTCATCGGGGGGCATGAACCCACAATCGAGCAAAACGTTCCCTCTTGGAGTTACTACCTACTACTTGGCCAAAGCAATAAACAGCAACGGAGAACATGCAAGAATTACTTAGGAACAAAAATATAAGAGATAAAAACCAAATATATTACTCAATCACAATCTAAACATAATCTCATAATTCATTAGATCCTATCAAACTCAGCATAGCAACAGCAGAAATATTACAAAAGTGCCTCGATCAAGTAGGGCAGCTCACGAGGTCTAAACCATGAAGAACAAAGAGGGGAGGAGAACATCACATACCTACTGATCACGGACCTATGGTCCAAGGAAAACTACTCACGAGACATCCGGGGAGCATCCATGGTGGAGAGGAGACTCCCGGAGGTCGGCCCTCCCTCCGGCAGGGTGCCGGGAAGAGGTCTTCTGGTGCTCCCGATCTCGGAAGCGCGGTGGCGGCGGAACAGATGCGAGATCGCGAAAAAGGGTTCTCTCTTCAGAGTTTCCCCGTGACGGAGAATAAATAGGCGAAGGGGGGCAGCCATATGTGGACCAGGGGCCCCAGGCGCCCCCCTGGCGCGGCCAGGGGTGGGGCTGCGCCGGGTGGCCGCCTGGGCCACCCTGGATCCCCTCTGGCCTCACTCAGGCTCTTCGCGAAGCTTCCTGTATGCTGATTTTTCTTGTATTTTCCCGGAATTTTTCTGGCACTTTTTATATGGGGGAAAACTGAAATAGAAAAACATCAGAAAAGAGGAAATGGCACTTGGGTGCACTCAGTTAATAGATTAGTCCAAATATGATCAAAAGTGTATGAAAGTGTATCTAGATCATAGCAATATCACACAAAACATGCATGGAGCAAGCAGAAATTATAAATACGTTTTGGACGTATCAGCATCCCCAAGCTTAGACGCTTGAGTCTCCTTGAATATTTCTTGGGGATGCATGGGGGCATCCCCAAGCTTGAACGCTTGATGATACGTCCAAAATGTATCTATAATTTCTGCTTGCTCCATGCCTCTTTTGTGTGATATTGCTATGATATTGATGAACTACCATACACTTTTGATCATATTTGGACTAACCTATTAACTCAGTGCACCCCAGTGCCAGTTCCTGTTTTCTTCTGTTTTTCTATTTAAGGTTTCCCCCATATTAAAAGTACCAGAAAAATTCCGGGAAAAATATAGGAAAAATCAGCGTACCGGAAGCTTCGCGAAGAGCCAGAGAGGGGCCAGAGGGGGGCCAGGGGGCCCCAGGCGGCCAGAGGGAACGACCCCACCTCTGGCCGCGCCAAGGGAGCGCCTGGAGCCCCTGGCCCACCTCTGGCTGCCCCCTTTCTCCTATTTATTCCCCGTGACGAGAAACCCTGGGGGACGGAACCCTTTTTCGCGATCTCTCCTCTATTCCGCCGACGCCGCGCTTCCAAGATCAGGAGCACCAAAATACCTCTTCCCGGCACCCTGCCAGAGGGAGGAATCACCTCCGGGAGATTCTCCACCACCATGGATGCTTCCCGGATGAACCGTGAGTAGTCCACCTTGGACCATGGGTCTATGATCAGTAGCTATGTGATGTTCTCCTCCCCTCTTTGTTCTTCATGGATTAGACCTCATGAGCTGCCCTACATGATCGAGGCACTTATGTAATCTTTCTGCTGTTCCTATGCTGAGTTTGCTGGGATCCGATGGATTATGAGATTATGTTCAGATTGTGATTGAGTTATATATTTGATTCTCCTCTTTTATATTTATGTTCTTGAGTAATTCTTGCATGTTCTCCGTTGCTGTTTATTGATTTGGCCAAGTAGTAGGTAGTGACTCCAAGAGGGAGCGTTATGCATGATTGTGGGTTCATGCCCCCCGATGACTAGCTTGAGTGACAGAAACATGAGTCTAGGGGATGTGTTGTTTCCACAAGGGGGAAAATAAGAGTGCTTGTGCTTGCGGGTGCAAGGATTGTTTACTTTACGCAAAGTTCTTTAATGCAGTTGTCTGTTCCTTTGAGTTTACACTTTGGGTGGGATTCACAACTTAATACCTGCGAGATGTTCTGGATAGATATCTCAAGGTGGATGATTAGTGGGTAGATGCAGATGGATTTTGGTCTACTTGTCTTGGCGTACCGGCCATGCTTTTGAGCCTCTTCCTTTGTGTACAACATAATTTGCATTGGTTTGCGCACATAATCCTGTCAATTTCCCAGCTGTAATTTGTTTACCTCGCATGGCTATTTTATCGTCTTTTGGGAGAGAGACATCACTAGTGAACATCATAGGACCCCGGTCTATATTTCCACTTTGTTTACACCTTAAATTTACTTTCAATATTTACTTTTCCGTTGCTATCACTATAATTATTATCCCGTGCGTTTTATCTTTTATAAACAACAAGGCCAGAGGAATTGACAACTCCTCTGTACTCGTTGGGAGCAAAGCTATATGTTGTGTGTGCAGGTCCAGGTGAAGTAAGCAACCTTGAGTTGTGAACGGCGCCATCATTCACTTCACCACCTTCTTGTATCTGTTGGAGTCCTACGGGTTCGGTACTTTAAACCTTAACATCTTCGCTAAGGGAAACTTGCTGCTACGCTACATCTCACCTTCCACTTGGGGTAACCAACGAGGGACGAGAAGTTATCTCGTGTATCAAATACCCGCGAGTCTTACGTCCGCTACTAAGCATTTATGCATTTGTATCAAATGGAAAGGGGAGGCTTTATATAGTGTACTACAAGGTAGAAATCAGAATAAGTGTAAGAAGCTAGGCCTATCGAAGACTAGCATCTTCTGACGAGTCTTGCAGCATGAGAAGAGAACAACCAACAATTTATATAATGCATAAAGTAACAATGAAGCAGAAGTTGCTGCAGCATTGTATAATAGTAAGTTGTAATAATAATAATAATAATAATATATGCCTCCAAGTTCCCCTCCTCGACTACCCTGCAAGGAAGAAAACTCGGAACCAACAGTTTAATATTGTAGTTTGTAGTGGTAAGATCCAGCTTCAGCATAAAGTGTCCTGTTACCGTGGACACGACTATTCGACTAGGTTAAACTCCCTACAGGGGTGCCCTACTGTTCAGCCTGCACGCTCGGATCTCCAGGGTGGCGGGAACCGTGTTAGGGAACGCTCCACCAAAGCTATCCGACACGACTCAACCCATCCTAGGCTCAGCAGAGTGGCCATCCGCCGGACTATATCCTATGCGCTCAAGGGTCTAGGTCCCTCACCCTGACACGCTCCTGCACGGTACGAGACTGGCCAGCGAAGCAAAAGCAAATCCAAACACACCTGCTGCAGCAAAGAAGACAAGACCGCTTCGCGGCAATCAGCCCGTGGTACTGCTGACATCTGAAGAGCTTTCAGACAAACTACGACGCAGGGGAGCCCATAACTCCTTATCCCACGTGAAGGTAGTGCGTACAGACCAACGGGCCTCTCAAGTCATCCGCCCAACCATTTAGCATTTTAATTAACCTGCGTGACAACCGTTAACGTTGCCTCGACTTAACTGACTCGCGGTCAACGACAGTAGTCGGGACCACCAGTACATCGGTGCCTGCCCTGTCGTCCCACCAAGTCTCTGCGGTTACCAGCAAGGTGAACCGACTCCTTACCTTATCTCGCGTGAGCTCTGGGTAGAGCTCGACTTTCGTGGTTTGACAACTCTCACAAGATACGACCAGGGTTCAAGCACGCCAGTAACGTCGGTCGAACCCTCCATGTCGTTCCCGACACAATACCGCTCGCGGGCACCGTTGGGTCGCCCGACTTCTTACCTTAAGGACAACCGTTGCTCAGGTACCTAGAGCGACTATACAGAGTCAACATCGAGTGGAGCACGAGGATTTCTCCTCGATAGCCCACACTTGATGTGGCTCGGCAGAGTCGAGCTAGGGGGCCTTAGGCGGTGTCTGCATTGTACCGTACCTGTTGCAGTTGTATATATTTTGTATCCGTGTCACTCTCCTGAGTGGCCACGGCCCGCTATCTAGTCCTAGCTAACAATGCGCAGGGCTCATTGCTGAATATAATATATAGATAAAGCAGGCAACATAGGATAAGGAAGGTACAACAAGGGGCGACAAAATCAGGCTATGCAATTGAATATGATTGTAACGTAGCAGCAGTAGTAACAATGCCTAATGCAAGAAAGTACGGAAAGATAGGCGATATCTGGGGAAGAGAATGGCTCTGCTTGCCTGTAAGCTCGACGGTAGAGGTACGGTCGTCGATGACGTAATCGATCACAGGGGCATCGGCCTCGGTCGTCGGGACTACCAGACAATAAGAGAGGGGGGGGGGGAGGAACAATAAATACACAACAATAATAGCAATACAAATACAAGACATATCAAACACAATGTTAACGGTGTTCTAACGCAGTGTTCAGTGATTTGTTCGGAGTAGGAAGTTATCCGGGGGTTGACTAATCAGTATCGGGTGATTACCAAATAGATGACCCGGAGGGGGAAGGTTCCATGTCTGTAGTGTTAGAGACATCTGACAGACATGTGGATAGTATACCCGTGTTCGTTGATACATTCTGAACAACTTTCCTGTTCAGAACATTTTCATCCGGAAAGTTTTACCGGTACCGGGTAATTACCGGACAGACGATCCGGAGGGGGAAAGTCTCAGGTTCGGTATGCTAGAGGGGGGCGGTGGGGGTATGGGTAAAGGTTTCCCATCAGAGTTACAGATTAAAATATATTAATTTCTTTAGTTTAAAACAATTTAAAAGCATTTTCTGGATTTCTTTTAATATTTAAATACAACATTATCCAGAATAGTACCACTGACATGGGGGACCCACATGTCAGTGGAAGAGACAAATAAACATTTAATTAAATTAGGTAATTAGCAGAGGGCCCACATGTCAGTGGGTCATATGGTTTCTATTTTAATTAATTTAAAATACCGATAGGTGGGACCCATATGTCATACTAATAGAGTTAATTAAATTAATTTAGTTTAACTTAACAGCAAAGGGGCCCACATGTAAGTCACATGATTTATCTAATTTAACAATTATTTAATATGAACTTAATACTAATGGCCTTGGGCCCACTGTCATTCACAGGGGGGTTTATTTCTTTTCATCATTTATAAACATGCAATTTGGGGGTATGGTTAATTGGGGGATTAGCCCCGTTTTAACCACGCCACCGGCGGTTAGTCGCCCGTAGCCAGTGGGCGCGGCGACTGCCAGCGGCCGCAGGTCGGTGCGCGGCTGATACGTCCAAAACGTATCTATAATTTCTGCTTGATCCATGCCTCTTTTGTGTGATATTGCTATGACATTGATGAACTTCCATACACTTTTGATCATATCTGGACTAACCTATTAACTCAGTGCACCCCAGTGCCATATCCTGTTTTCTGTTGTTTTTTTATTTCAGGTTTCCCCCATATTAAAAGTACCAGAAAAATTCCGGGAAAAATATAGGAAAAATCAGCATACCGGAAGCTTCGCGAAGAGCCCGAGAGGGGCCAGAGGTGGGCCAGGGGCCCCCAGGCGGCCAGAGGGCGCGACCCCAACCCTGGCCGGGCCAGGGGGGCGCCTGGAGCCCCTGGCCCACTTCTGGCTGCCCCCTTTCGCCTATTTATTCCCCGTGACGAGAAACTCTTGGGGACGGAACCCTTTTTCACGATCTCTCCTCTGTTCCTCTGCCGTCGCGCTTCCAAGATCGGGAGCACCAGAAAACCTCTTCCCGGCACCCTGTCGGAGGGAGGAATCACCTCCGGGAGCTTCTCCACCACCATGGATGCTTCCCGGATGAACCGTGAGTAGTCCACGTTGGACCATGGGTCTATGATCAGTAGCTATGTGATGTTCTCCTCCCCTCTTTGTTCTTCATGGATTAGACCTCGTGAGCTTCCCTACATGATCGAGGCACTTATGTAATCTTTCTGCTGTTGCTATGCTGAGTTAGCTGGGATCCGATGGCTTATGAGATTATGTTCAGATTGTGGTTGAGTTATATATTTGATTCTCCTCTTTTATATTTATGTTCTTGAGTAATTCTTGCATGTTCTCCGTTGCTGTTTATTGCTTTGGCCAAGTAGTAGGTAGTGACTCCAAGAGGGAGCGTTATGCATGATTGTGGGTTCATGCCCCCCGATGACTAGCTTGAGTGACAGAAACATGAGTCTAGGAGATGTGCTGTTGCCACAAGGGGGAAAACAACGGTGCTTGTACTTGCGGGTGCAAGGATTGTTTACTTTACGCAAAGTTCTTTAATGCAGTTGTCTGTTGCTTTGAGTTTACACTTTGGGTGGGATTCACAACTTAATACCAGCGAGATGTTCTGGATAGATATCTCAAGGTGGATGATTAGTGGGTAGATGCAGATGGATTTTAGTCTACTTGTCTTGGTGTACCGCCCATGCTTTTGAGCCTCTTCGTTTCTGTACAACATTGGTTTGCGCACATAATCCTGTCAATTTCCCAGCTGTAATTTGTTTACCTCGCATGGCTATTTTATCGTCTTTTGGGAGAGAGACATCACTAGTGAACATCATAGGACCCGGGTCCATATTTCCACTCTATTTACACCTTCAATTTACTTTCAGTATTTACTTTTCCGTTGCTATCACTATCATTATTATCCCGTGCGTTTCATCCTTTGTAAACAACAAGGCCGGAGGAATTGACAACTCCTCTATACTCGTTGGGAGCAAGGCTATCTGTTGTGTGTGCAGGTCCAGGTGAAGTAAGCAATCGTGCGTTGTGAACGGCGCCATTGTTAACTTCACCACCTTCTTGTATCTGTTGGAGTCTACGGGTTCGATACTTTAAACCTTAGCATCTTCTCTAAGGGAAACTTACTGCTACGCTACATCTCACCTTCCACTTGGGGTAACCAACAAGGGACGAGAAGTTATCTCGTGTATCAAGAAAATTTCTGGCGCCGTTGCCGGGGACTCCACTCTTCAAGATAGGCGAGTTGCACACTATCTTTTATCTTTGATTTTTAGTCTTGTTAGTTTACCTTTCAGTTTTTTCTTTAGTGTCTTCTATCAAAAATAAAAAAAATAGTTATCTTTCTTGCTGCTGCTATGGGTTCCTCTGAGAACACCAAGTTGTGTGACTTCACTAGTCACAAGAACAGTGACTTTATCTGCACTCCTATTGCTACACCTGCTACTTCAGCACCTTCTTATGAGATTAAACCTGATTTGCTGAACCTTGTTATGAAAGATCAATTCTCTGGTGCTAGAGATGCTGCTTCTTTGCACTTAAGTAATTTTATTGAGATTTGTGATATGCAAAACTACAAAGAAGTAGATGGTGATATTGTTAAGCTTAAGCTTTTTCCTTTCTCTTTGAGGGATGAAGCTAAATATGGTTTCAATCCTTGTCTAAGAATAGCATAGATTCTTGGGATAAGTGCAAGGATGCTTTTATTGGGAAGTACTATCCCCCTGCTAAGATTATCCAATTGAGGAGCTCTATTATGAATTTTAAACAATTGGATAATGAACACGTTGCCCAAGCTTGGGAACGCATGAAATCTCTTGTTAAGAATTGCCCTACGCATGGTTTGACTACTTGGATGGTTATCCAAACTTTTTATGCAGGCTTGAACTTTACCTCGCGGAACTTGATAGATTCGGCCGCAGGAGGAACCTTTATGTCAACTACACTTGGTGCTGCCACAAAACTTCTCGATGAGATGATGACCAACTATTCCCAATGGCACACCGAAAGAGCTCCAACAGGTAGGAAGGTAATTTCTGTCGAGGAGATCTCCTCCCTAAATGAAAAAGTTGACTTGATTATGTCTCTACTTACCAAGCAATCTCCTATTGATCCTCAAAATGTTCCTTTAAATTCTTTGATTGCTCAAGATCAAGTAGATGTGAACTTTATCTCTAGAAACAACTTCAACAACAATGCTTATAGGAGTAACTTTGGTAGCAATCCTAGACCATTACCCTCCAACAACTATGGGAACAACAACACTTATCCTTGCACCAAAAACTCCACTTCTGAATTAGAGAGTATGCTTAAAGACTTTATCACTACCCAAAAAGCCTTCAACAAGAGTGTAGAGGAAAAACTAGACAAACTAGATAACCTCTCGTCGAAGGTAGACAATTTATCCCACGAAGTAGAATTTCTTTAAATTAGAACTTCTCCCCTTGAGGAGAGGAAGGTCACTCCTATGAATGCTATCCAATTGCAAATTAATGAAAACATTAGGATGATGGCTAAACTTAAAGAGAGATGGGCTAGAGAAAAGAAGGAAGAAGATAGAATTAAGAGCCTTCCTACACACCATACTATTGCTACTATCCAAGTGGTTGAGGATATCCAAACTCTTAGCACCAAATGCACCCCTAGTCCCATATGACCTATTAATGGTGATGCTATGACCTCAACCGTAGAAGAAGAAATTCCTATGACTATAGAAGCTACCAAACAAGTGAGACTAAAGGACACCATTACTAATCTACTTGATAGTAGTGACCTTGATTTTTATAAATGCACTCTTTGTGAAGTTATTCGTTTCCTTCACAAGATGTCTAGAGACCCCCACACTAGCACACTTAATCTTGCCTTCACGGAGCATATCACTAATGCTCTCATCAAAGCTAGGGAGGAGAAGCTTAGGGTAGAAGCCTCCATACCTAGAAAGCTAGAAGATGGTTGGGATCCTATGGTTAAAATTAAGTTGAATAACTTTTCTTGCTATGCTTTATGTGATGTTGGAGCTAGTACCTCTGTTATGCCCAAAAGAATGTATGATATATTTGAATTGAAACCTTTTGATGCTTGTTCTTTTGGTGTTCGTCTTGTCGATTCTTCCGTAAAGAAACCTTTGGGGAAGATAGATGATGTTCTTATCATTGTCAATGACAATTATGTTCCCGTTGATTTTACTATTATGGACATTGAATGTGGACCTTCTTGTCCAATTATTTTGGGATGTCCTTTTCTTCGCACCGTGGGTGCTGTTATTGATATGAAAGAAGGGATTATAAAATTCCAATTCCCTCTCAAGAAAGGGATAAAACACTTCCCTAGGAAAAATATTAAGTTGCCTTTTGAGTCCGTCACACGGGCTAGTTATTTTCTTGAAAAGACTTGATCTAGTTTGCATTAAGCCTAGCTAATGGCTTTAAAGAAGCGCTTTCGGGAGGCAGCCTGCAACAAATTTAGGTTTTCCTTTTTGTTTTTCTTATGTTTTAGTGGTCTTGATGATTGTTACTACTTTAGCAACATCATTGTATCTTTACTTTTCAATCTTTGTGCCTTTTATAGCCTCATACGACAAGGGAAGTGAAAGTTGTGACATGCTGTCCAGAAAAAAGATTCTGTCCTCGTGACTAGAAAAATCATAGAAATATCCCAGTTCATCTTTTTGAGTTGAATTTTTTACACAGTGTTTTCTATACAATTACGAAACTTTCGTATGTTCTGAGTTTTCTGATTTGAGTTGCAAAAGTATCTCTAAAAAATTCTTTACTACATGCTGGTCTGTTTTTTTTACAGATCCTGTCCTGTTTTGCCTTTTCTTCGTTTTGCAAATCATAAGCTTTCTTTTTCTTTGCAATTTTTTTTTGGAAATCTTGAGAAACAGTAGCTCTTCAAGATTATCTTTATTTCCAGTAGAGAAAAAATATTTTATTATGGGTACTAACCTCGCTAATCAGATTATGTTGACTTATGTATGAAAGGAGTTTTCAAGTGTGCGAGGTAAGGTGATGAAAGAAGATTAAGAAGTGTCAAGCGTTCAAGCTTGGGGATTCCACCATGCATCCCCAAGAAATATTCAAGGAGACTCAAGTGTCTAAGTTTGGGGATGCCCCCGTGCATCCCCTTCTCCATCAACAATTATCAGTTCGTCTCTCGTTTCACTATATTTTTATCACTTCATGCGTTATGTGCTATTCTTGGAGCGTCTCGCTCTTAGGTTTTATTTTTAGTTTTCTTTCGCTTTGCTTGCTGTTCATGACAAGTTAGAACCCAGATTTCTTTGTGTGGGAGAGAAACACGCTCCACTTCCAAAATCTAGAACACAACATAGGACTTTTCATGCTTATCTTTGTTGTGTGTGTTCTTTATATTTTCGTAGCTACTGCCATGTTTTAGCTCTTAGTTTTCATGTTTATCTTTTCAAAGAGCTTTTGTTTAGTTTGTTGCTGGAACTCTCTTGAGTTTTCATGTTTATCTTGTTTAGAGAGTTTGCTTGTTGCACTGAGTTTTGTGTCTTGACTTGAAGTAGGTAATTGAGGTTGCTATTCTTTTGTAGTAGTAACTTGCAATAGTTTTGAGGTATTGTTTTGAGTAATGTTTGGACTTTTGGTGTCAAGAGCTTTAGCCTATTAGTGATAGATGTCGTATTTTGGGCAATCCGTGTTTATTTTCAAAACCTACAAAATTAGTTGAGAACTCTAGGTACTAGATGGATCACTACACTTCTGAGGGGTCGAATATTAGAGTACACTCACGTACCATGAGTCGAGGATGCGCAAGGATAACCAAACCCCCATACACTCCTCCTCAGGGCACTTGTCTCTTTGTGAACCTCCTTATTAGATTGAGAGTTACCGATAATAAGTGCATGAGTTCTTCGGACTAATGTGAGTATTCGAAAGTTGACACTTCCACCTACCTATATTTTTATAGCCTCTCCTGTGCCGTGCATTGCCTCCTTCTCACTACGAGAGTTGGCGTCGACCTTCGCCGGTATATCCAAACCCTTGGCATATGATACGCTCTGTCATCATAAACCTCCTTATATCCTTCCTCAAAACAGCCACCATACCTACCTATCAAGGCATTTCCATAGCCTTTCCGAGATATATTGCCATGCAACATCCATCTTCTCATGACTTGATCTTCATGTCATACATGCTACTTGCTTGATCGATGAGCCGCATGCTAGTTGGGACTTTCCCTAATCATTGCTACATGACGCGCTAGTATCATTGCATATCCTGCTACACTGGCAGAGGCATACATTTGCATACATCATGATAGTTACATCTTCTTTATGATTTGAGTACTTTGTAAAGTGTGAAAGATCTTCTATACTTCTTGTAATTTATAGAGTGTTGCCCCTAAAGTGAGGAAAAGATCCCAAAGTGGACAAGTTAAAAGATCCCAAAGAGGACAAAATTAAAAGATCCCAAAGAGGAAAAATGAGAGAGAGATAGAAAGAGCCATTGAGGCCACCAAAAAAATAGAAAAGAGAGAAAAAGAAATAAAAAGAGAGAAGGGGGCACACTACTATTCCTTTTGAGAGATCCACACTCGTACTCCCTCTTATATCTTGTACTCCATAGAGATTATCATTCATGCATATAGCTATGTGGGGACCGTCACACTATAGAACTTGGCTTGTATATTCCAATGATGAGCCTCCTCAAATGAGCTCTAGGTCTTCTTGAGCAAGCAAGTTGGATGCACCCCCACTAGTTCCCTTGGAGAGCTTACCTTAGCTCATATGTGCATCCGTTGCATGGCAATCCCTACTCCTCACATCATATCTATCATTTGGCTTTCTCTCGCCTATGATTGTCCTCATTGATGTGAGCCTTTCACACCTTTTTGTCTTCCTCCTCCACCTTATTCTCTCTTTGCCATCCTAAGTGTCAACTTTCTTGCTTACGCTCATCCATTGCATGAGTGCTCAAAATGTCGAAAAGGAGTAGATCATTTTGACTTGTACCTGGCTAGTGGTTTGGGGATGAGTCAAGATAAGATTCCAAAGAAGACCAAGTGTGAAACTTTAGTAGATTGAGTTATCAACTTAAAAATACTTTTTCTCGTATATCCCTATTCCCATTCTTGCACGCAAACACCATTTGGAGACATTCGAGTCACGGACAGCGAGAACTCTTGCACCTTTACGTTCTTATGTTTCTTGTTTCAATGCTAAATATAGACTCTTGCCTGATCTGACTTGAATTGAATTACATACCTTGATTTCTTTACTTACAAAGTTCTTATATGGTTGTTAGCATGTCACCACAGAAATTATGCTTGTTATCAATTACCTACTCGAGGATGAGCAGGAATTAAGCTTGGGGATGTTGATACGTCCAAAACGTATCTATAATTTCTGGTTGCTCCATGCCTCTTTTGTGTGATATTGCTATGATATTGATGAACTTCCATACACTTTTGATCATATTTGGACTAACCTATTAACTCAGTGCACCCCATGCCAGTTCCTGTTTTCTACTGTTTTTTTATTTCAGGTTTCCCCCATATTAAAAGTACCAGAAAAATTCCAGGAAAATATAGGAAAAATCAGCGTAACGGAAGCTTCACGAAGAGCCCGAGAGGGGCCAGAGGGAGGCCAGGGGGGGCCAGGCGGCCAGAGGTCGCGGCCCCACCCCTGTCCGCGCCAGGGGGGCGCCTCGAGCCCCTGGCCCACCTCTGGCTGCCCCCTTTTCGCCTATTTATTCCCCGTGACGAGAAACCCTCAGGGACGGAACCCTTTTTCGCGATCTCTCTTCTTTTCCGCCGCCGCCGCGCTGCCAAGATCGGGAGCACCAGAAGACCTCTTCCCGGCACCCTGCCGGAGGGAGGAATCACCTCCGGGAGATTCTCCACCACCATGGATGCTTCCCGGGTGAACCGTGAGTAGCCCCTCTTGGACCATGGGTCTATGATCAATAGCTATGTGATGTTCTCCTCCCCTCTTTATTCTTCACGGATTAGACCTCGTGAGCTGCCCTACATGATCGGGGCACTTATGTAATCTTTCTACTGTTGCTATGCTGAGTTTGCTGGGATCCGATAGATTATGAGATTATGTTCAGATTGTGATTGAGTTATATATTTGACTATCCTCTTTTATATTTATGTTCTTGAGTAATTCTTGCATGTTCTCCGTTTCTGTTTATTGCTTTGGCCAAGTAGTAGGTAGTGACTCCAAGAGGGAGCGTTATGCATAATTGTGGGTTCATGCCCCCCGATGACTAGCTTGAGTGACAGAAACATGAGTCTAAGGGATGTGCTGTTGCCACAAGGGGGAAAAGAACGGTGATTGTACTTGCGGGTGCAAGGATTGTTTACTTTACTCAAAGTTATTTAATGCAGTTGTCTGTTGCTTTGAGTTTACACTTTGTGTGGAATTTTCAACTTAATACCAGCGAGATGTTCTGGATAGATATCTCAAGATGGATGATTAGTGGGTAGATGCAGATGGATTTCGGTCTACTTGTCTTGGCGTACCGCCCATGCTTTTGAGCCTCTTCCTTTCTGTACATCATATTTAGCATTGGTTTGCGCCCATAATCCTGTCAATTGCCCAGCTGTCATTTTTTTACCTTGCATGGCTATTTTATCGTCTTTTGGGAGACAGACATCACTAGTGAACATCATAGGACCCCGGTCCATATTTCCACTCTGTTTTCACCTTCAATTACTTTCAGTATTTACTTTTCCGTTGCTATCACTATCATTATTATCCCGTGCGTTTCATCCTTTGTAAACAACAAGGCCGGAGGAATTGACAACTCCTCTGTACTCATTGGGAGCAAAGCTATCTGTTTTGTGTGCAGGTCCAGGTAAAGTAAGCAACCTTGAGTTGTGAACGGCGCCATTGTTCACTTCACCACCTTCTTGTATCTGTTGGAGTCCTACGGGTTCGATACTTTAAACCTTAGCATCTTCGCTAAGGTTAACTTGCTGCTACGCTACATCTCACCTTACACTTGGGGTAAACAACGAGGGGCGAGAAGTTATCTCGTGTATCAGCGGTGAGACTTGGCCGCACGCTGGCAGTGCGGGCTGCAACCGCAGGCCACGGCAGGGCGCACAGCCGGGCACGGCGAGGCCGACCGGCGAGGGAAGTGGGCGGGCGCGGCGAGGGCGGGTGCAGCACGGGGCGCATCTAGGGGAGCCAGGGCACGACCCGGGCGGGGCTAGGGGTGCCCGGCCACGACCAGGGGGCGCGCTGGTGCAGGGTGTGTGCGGCAAGCTCGGGCAGCGCGAATGGTGACCACGGCGGCACGAAAACGACGATGAGGGCGGTCTACGTGCCCAATTCGAAAGAGGAACAGGGGGCTTCGAGGGAGAGGCTCACGGGGAGTTCGGGGAGATGCTCGAGGAGGCCGGAGGTACACCGGTGTAGACGAATTCTTCGCCGGCGAGACAACGGCCGTGGCGAGGGGATCGGTCCGATTCATGGTCTGTGGTGGCTCCCGGGTCGCCATCTTCTCCAGGGCGACGAAGACGACGATGATGAGGTAGAAGGACACGACGGCGGTGGATGGGGGGCACAGTGGCCGCGCGAGCTCGCGATCTCGCGGCCATGGCGGCTTCGGCCGAGGCAAGACAGAAGATGGTGAGGGGGGAGTGGGATATCGATCTAGGGTTCAGAGGGGTTGTGGTGGAGCTCTTATCCACGAGGCACTGTAGCGACACGAGGAGGACACCGGGTTCGACGGCGATGAGTGGCTCGGTCGCCATGGCGTCGGCAGCGGGTCGAAGGAACAGTGCAGAGGAAGGAGAGAGGGAGGTGGGATGGGGTGGGCCGGTTGGGTAATTTGCCCTAGGCGTTAGATAGGTATTTTCTATTTCTTTTTCTTTTTTCTTTTTTCTGTTATTTTATTTTTTATTTTTTTATCCACAAAAGAATTTTGTTACATGTGGGACCTTTTGCATAATTAGTGTAACACCATACAGTGCTACCACAAAAAGTTTGAGGCAAGAATAAAATCATTTAATATTTGTTTTAAATAATAAAGGATTAAAATGGACTGATTAGGCTACTGTTTGAATTGTTTGATTTATTTATTAGCTTAATAAATTCCCATACCCACATGACATGAACCACTGAATATTGGGCATTTTACAAAAGTGGTTGCAAAGTTTTTGGTTGAACTTTTATTTGCAATATTGTTTTTTTAATATTATCAAAGGGGCATTTTGAATTTGAATTGATCCAAGAGGATCATGTGTAATCAAAGCAAGATTTAGAAACAGTAACTGTTGATTAGCAAGAGTGATCACTGTTCATGACACTGAGGGTGTTACAAATCTCTCCCACTACAAAGAATTCTCGTCCCGAGAATTAAAAGGTAGTGTAAGGGTTAAAGTTTTGGTTTCGTATTCTAACGAATCTTCTGCTGCTTGTTGTCCTTCTCGAAGCAGTTAATCCTTCTCGTTGATGTGTTGATTTCTTTGCATCATTGCATCTTGACGATTTGCCATCCTTCCTCCGGGGCTTCATCGTACCTACGAATAGGTTAGGGGGAAAACTTTAGGTGGGCCGGATCGGTACAAGGTTAATCACCAAGATGGTCCAAGGAATGGGGTACAAAGTATCTCACAAGTTAAACTCGGGTATCTCTCAAGTTGAAACACAGGGAAATACATCGAGAGAAACAAAAGGAGGTATGAGAAGTTTCAAGCGGATAGACATGCATTCGATGTCAATGACGAACGATGAAAAAGGGGGTTCCAGAGCATCAGGCATAAGCATGATATCGGGACAAATATCGCAAGGTAGAGGACTCGTCAGTTGCATATGAGGTCAGCAAGAGGAATAACCTCGAGAACAGAAAGGTACAAGCGAGTCAGGTTTCGATCCTGTGGAACTGTGGGTTATGGGCCCAAATTGAATAATAAGGGTGGTGATAAACAGTGCGATCAAGTTGCAAGGTAACTCAAAGAACAACTTGTTAGCTATGTCGGCAACAACACCAGTGCCAAGGGCGAGGGACAAAAAGAACCATCTTCCTGCTCGTTAAGACGAGGCGGGCCAATTGGCAAAGTTCTTGTCCATCGGTGGTCACCGAAAATTCATCAACAATATTAACAGGTTGTATGGACAAAGTAGTACACCGAAGTGTTTACACAAGCAGGGAATTATCACTGCTCGGATAATTTATATTCAAATAAAGGTTAAACATACCAAAGGAAAAGGAAATGTGATGACACGCAAGTATCAGGTGTATATCTTTCCCAAGAGAAAGCAGAGCAAGATATACATGACCAAGTTTGTATTGGCAGGGAGTCAAAGGGGGTTGTCAATGATGACACAAATCATCGAGGTGCAAGAATGGTATTTCCCACAATGAATTAAATTAACACTTGGAAGAGGAAAAATAGCTGATGATGACCACGGCACTTTATGTCGAGAGATTTCAAGAGAATGCAATCGAATAGCAACATCACCAAACAAAAGGGGTGGTGGAGCAAAAGGTAAGCGGTGTTCTCGGTCGACGACAACCCAGAACCCATGGAGTGGTTAAGGCAGGGAGAGGCATGGATTCATAAAAATCCATAAGATGTAGTGCAAAGGCATGATATCCTCGAGATTCCAGGTGGTAATACTCGAAGGTAGAATGGTGGATCATAGGTGCAGCAGAATTTATACCAAGGGGATAATTATCTTTACGAGAAGCTTTCATGATAAGTTCTACATCGTATCCATGGGCATGAACACAAGTTCAAGGTCGACTCCCACTTCTTTAATGCATAGCCTTTCATTCACTTCTCGCTGTCGATGAATTCATAGCGTTCAAAAATTTATCTGGCATAACACTAGTAGAGTAAGACCCGTAGAAGTTCATGGGTTCACACAGATGGATGAAGCATAGATACAACCCATAGGGACATATTACGAATCCATACGACAACCAATAGGAACAAGAGATACAAGTTTGAAAGCAGAAGGCTGATGACATGGACCAGATGATACCGTTCGCCAAAGGCATTTCGTATCAGGGGAAGCTCGTCAATGACTTAGGACACAAGGGAACGACAGGTAGTAATCCACCAAAAAGGTCAGGCGGTGTACAGAGATTCTGAGGCGAGTATCGGTACTCAACCATAAGAAGAAAGAATGCCAAAACATTGGAGATAGAAGCATCAGAATAATTCGATGCTTAAATACAAAGGAATTATGATTTCCATATCGGTGTACCAGACTCAGATACATCTATCAAACATGAATAAGTTGAATAGAAGCTTGACGGTTAATCAATTAAGGTTTGATTTACCGAGAACCAGCTCATGTCCGGAATGACGTCTGAGCCAGAAGAATGGATTCATAGAGATCAACTGATGATTGCTTGCACTCGCGCACACGATGATTCAACAGATCGGAATTGCAATGCCAAGGGAGGGCATCGAATATCACAATACAAACGGGATTAATCATAGTGCAAGAAGGTAAGAAGAATCTCCAAAGCAGTAGCCTGCCGAGGATTGGCGCGAGAGGATAGTATTTCAAACTATTTTGAGATTCACAGGAACAACTTAGGATGGACAGATCCTCGATAAATGTGAGGAATTATCCGCATGGTGAAAAGAAGCTGCAAGGTAGTAGGCTCAAAGGTTTCCCGAAACAACGAAAAATATTCTGATGCACCTTGTGAACACAAGAGCAACTGGGATTGAATGGATGAACGAAAGGTGTATGTGGTTATACATACAGACTTATCGGTGGCAGGGAATTGTTAAGGCGATGGGCACATAGGGTCTCGAGAATTTATCGGCAAGTATCTTCGGAATCTTCTGTTGAACCAGGTGATCATCTGTAATGAGGGGCTCTCCGGGAGGAAGTAGTCACGAGAACCTAATGTCAGAGTTAGAAAAATCTTTAACCCGAAAGAGAAGCGAGACTAGAGTCCCAGAGTAAAGGTACGGAGTAAAAGATCCTAATACCACCCAGTTGGCGACGTGGGCCGATAAGCCACACAACACTGTTAGTAAAGTAGTTTTGCAAAGACTAGACTCGACTTCGACCAAGGAGTTGGAAGGGGGGTGTCCTACAGGCAGTCGGCTCTGATACCAACTTGTGACGCCCCCAAAATCAGACCGTGTATAGTAATCATACACGCAAGGTACACGATTGAGATCAGGGACTCACGATAAGATATCACAACACAACTCTACAAATAAAATAATACAAGTTGTTTAAAACAAGCCAGGTGCCACGAGGGCTCGAATAAAACAGCTCGAAAGCACAAAGTTAGCGAAAGCAATAGTATCTGAGTACATACACAAGCAATACAAGGTTGCCTTAAGAAGGCTAGCACAAATCACAACAGATCGAAAAGGCTAGGCCTCCTGCCTGGGAACCTTCAAACTGCTCCTGGTCAACGGGAAACTCGATGTCGTAGAAGGCATCGGGGATCTTCATGTTGCGGTGGTCGACATCGGGGATCTTATGTTCCTGGGCTCCAAGGCTCCAACATCGACTGCAGCGGCCGATCAGGCAAAACAAAAAGGGGGAAAATAAAGCAAGGGTGAGTATCTAGCATACCCGCGAGTCTTATGTCCGCTACTAAGCATTTATGCATTTGTATCAAATGGAAAGGGGAGGCTGTATATAGTGGACTGTAAGGTAGAAATCAGAATAAGGGTAAGAAGCTAGGCCTATCGAAGACTAGCATCTTCTGACGAGTCTTGCAGCATGAGAAGAGAACAACCAACAGTTTATATAATGCATAAAGTAACAATGAAGCAGAAGTTGCTGCAGCATTGTATAATAGTAAGTTGTAATTATAATAATAATATATGCCTCTGAGTTCCCCTCCTCGACTACCCTGCGAGGAAGAAAACCCGGAACCAACAGTTTAATAGTAGTAGTTTGTAGTGGTAAGATCCAGCTTCAGCATAAAGTGTCCTGTTACCGTGGACACGGCTATTCGAATAGGTTAAACTCCCTGCAGGGGTGCACTACTGGCCAGCCTGCACGCTCGGATCTCAAGGGTGGCGGGAACCTTGTTAGGGAACGCTCCACGAAAGCTATCCGACACGGCGCAGCCCATCCTAGGCTCAGTAGAGAGGCCATCCGCCGGACTATATCCTATGCGCTCAGGGGTCTAGGTCCCTCATCGTGACACACTCCTGCACGGTACGAGACTGGCCGGCGACGCAAAAGCAAATCCAAACACACCTGCTGCAGCAAACAAGACCAAGACCGCTTCCCGGCAATCAGCCCGTGGTACTGCTGACGTTTGAAGAGCTTTCGGAAAAACTACGACGCAGGGGAGCCCATAACTCCTTATCCCACGTGAAGGTAGTGCGTATAGACCAACGGGCCTCTCAAGTCATCCGCCAAACCATTTAGCCTTTTAATTAACCTGCGTGACAACCGTTATCGTTGCCTCGACTTAACTGACCCGCGGTCAACGACAGCAGTCAGGACCACCAGTACATCGGTGCCTGCCCTGTTGTCCCACCAAGTCTCTGCGGTTACCAACAAGGTGAACCGACTCCTTACCTTATCTCGCGTGTGCTCTGGGTAGAGCTCGACTTTCGTGATTTGGCAACTCTCGCGAGATACGACCAGGGGCCAAGCACGCCAGTAACGTCGGGCGTACCCTCCGTGTCGTTCCCGACGCAATACCGCTCGCGGGCACCGTTGGGTCGCCCGACTTCTTACCTTAAGGACAACCGTTGCTCAGGTACCTAGAACGACTATAAAGAGTCAGCGTCGAGTGGAGCACGAGGATTTCTCCTCGATAGCCCACACTTGATGTGGCTCGGCAGAGTCGAGCTAGGGGGCCTTAGGCGGTGTCTGCATTGTGCCGTACCTGTTGCAGTTGTATATATTTTGTATCCGTGTCAGTCTCCTGAGTGGCCATGGCCCGCTATCTAATCCTAGTTAGCAATGCGCAGGGCTCACCGCTGAATATAATATATAGATAAAGCAGGCAGCATAGGATAAGGAAGGTACAACAAGGGGCGACAAAATCAGGCTATGCAATGGAATAGGATTGTAACATAGCAGCAGCAGTGACAATGCCTAGTGCAAGAAAGTACGAAAAGATAGGCGATATCTGGGGAAGAGAATGGCTCTGCTTGCCTGTAAGCTCGACGGTAGAGGTACGGTCGTCGATGACGTAGTCGATCACAGGGGCATCGGCCTCGGTCGTCGGGACTACCGGACAATAAGAGAGGGTGGGGGGGGAGGAACAATAAACACACAACAATAATAGCAATACAAATACAAGACATGGCAAATAAAATGTTAACGGTGTTCTAACGCAGTGTTCAGTGATTTGTTCGAAGTAGGAAGTTATCCGGGGGTTGACTCATCATTATCGGGTGATTACCGAATAGATGACACGGAGGGGGAAGGTTCCATGTCTGCAGTGTTAGAGACATCTGCCAGACATGTGGATAGTATACCCGTGTTCGTTGATACATTCTGAACAACTTTCCTGTTCAGAACATTTTTCATCCGGAAAGTTTTACCGGTACCGGATAATTACCGGACAGACGATCCAGAGGGGGAAAGTCTCGGGTTCGGTATGCTAGAGGGGGCGGTGGGGGTATGGGTAGTGTATTCTTATTCGTTGCATTTTTCTGATCAATTTTCATGTATAAAGTTTTTCCATCAGAGTTACGGATTAAAAGGTATTAATTTCTTCAGTTTAAAACAATTTAAAAGCATTTTCTGGATTCCTTTTAATATTTAAATACAACATTATCCAGAATAGTACCACTGACATGGGGGACCCACATGTCAGTGGCAGAGACAATTAAACATTTAATTAAATTAGGTAATTAGCAGAGGGCCCACATGTCAGTGGGTCATATGGTTTCTATTTTAATTAAATTAAAATACCGACAGGTGGGACCCATATGTCATACTAATAGAGTTAATTAAATTAATTTAGTTTAACTTAACAGCAAAGGGGCCCACATGTAACTCACATGATTTATCTAATTTAACAGTTCTTTAATATTAACTTAATACTAATGGCCTTGGGCCTACTGTCATTCACAGGGGGGGTTTATTTCTTTTCAATATTTTTTTAAACATGCAATTTGGGGGTATGGTTAATTGGGGGATTAGCCCCGTTTTAACCACGCCACCGGCGTTTAGTCGCCGGCAGCCAGTGGGCGCGGCGGCTGCCAGCGGCTGCAGGTCGGTGTGCGGCGAGGCTTGGCCGCACGCTGGCAGTGCGGGCTGCAACCGCAGGCCACGTCAGGGCGCACAAACGGGCACGGCGAGGCCGACCGGCGAGGGCGGGTGCATCACGGGGGACCCGGGGCACGGGGCGCGTCTAGGGGAGCCAGGGCACGATCCGGGCGGGGCTAGGGGTGCCCGGCCACGGCCAGGGGGCGCGCTGGTGCAGGGTGTGTGCGGCAAGCTCGGGCGGCGCGAATGGTGACCACGGCGGCACGAAAACGACGATGAGGGCGGTCTACGTGCCCAATTCGAAAGAGGAACAGGGGGCTTCGAGGGAGAGGCTCACGGGGAGTTCGGGGAGATGCTCGAGGAGGCCGGAGGTACACCGGTGTAGACGAATTCTTCTCCGGCGAGACGGCGGCCGTGGCGAGGGGATCGGTCCGATTCATGGGCTGTGGTGGCTCCCGGGTCGCCATCTTCTCGAGGGCGATGAAGACGACGAAGATGAGGTAGAAGGACACGACGACGGTGGATGGGGGGTGCAGTGGCCGCGCGAGCTCGCGGCCATGGCGGCTTCGGCCGAGGCAAGAAAGAAGATGGTGATGGGGGGAGTGGGATCTCGATCTAGGGTTCGGAGGGGTTGTGGTCGAGCTCTTATCCACGAGGCACTGTAGCGACACGAGGAGGACACCGGGTTCGACTGCGACGAGTGGCTCGGTCGCCATGGCGTCGGCAGCGGGTCGAAGGAACAGTGCAGAGGAAGGAGAGAGGGAGGTGGGCCGTGGTGGGCCGGTTGGGTAAATTGCCCTAGGCGTTAGATAGGTATTTTCCATTTCTTTTTCATTTTTCTGTTATTTTCTTTTGTATTTTTTTATCCACAAAAGAATTTTGTTAAATGTGGGATCTTTTGCATAATTAGTGTAACACCATACAGTGCTACCACAAAAAGTTTGAGGCAAGAATAAAATCATTTAATATTTGTTTTAAATAATAAAGGATTAAAATGGAATGATTAGTCTAATGTTTGAATTTTTGATTTATTTATTAGCTTAATAAATTCCCATACCCACATGGACATGAACCACTGAATATTGGGCATTTTACAAAAGTGGTTGCAAAGTTTTTGGTTGAACTTTTATTTGCAATATTGTTTTTTTATATTATCAAAGGGGCATTTTGAATTTGAATTGATCCAAGAGGATCATGGGTGATCAAAGCAAGATTTAGAAACAGTAATTGTTGATTAGCAAGAGTGATCACTGTTCATGACACTGAGGGTGTTACATATATCAAGTAATTAGTTTGAGTTTAACCATCTCAAAAGTGATTCCTATGTATGTCCACGAGTATATCAAGTCGCTATCCATTCCCAAATTCATGTGCTAGCTAAATTCGGCATGCAATTTTATTTATTGATGACGATTGAAATTATCTGAAAGAAATTTAGTGATTTTATCTTGGTAGGCACAGGTTTAAAGGAAAGAAGAAAAAAAATCACACACATAATTAGCAATATACTCCTTAAGAATAGTGCGAGATTGCCAATTCTTAAGAAATATACTCCTTTCTATTATTTTTATTTCCTTTCTGTTAGAAGCTGCATGTGTTGCAATATCACTTTTTACAGAAGAGTAATGCAGATCTTGAAGCTATGGCCAATTGGCAATACTGAAGTTTGTATTCTGAATTTGGTGCAATAAGATATATGATCCTTGAAGATAGCAAGTAGACCTTTTTGAGCTCCACTGGATTTTGTGAATCATATCATCGCTAATTCACTCTTAGTTACTAGCAAGCTTGTTTAGAAAGGTTTCTTGACTCTCAATTTTTATACTCTATTAATTACTTCCCACTGTGTTTTAGTTCTCTCGACTTGTGCCAAGTTTTCAAAATAATGATCTTGATGTGTTTTTGTACATACAAGTTATGGAAAAGAGCATACTGAAAAACACGTCCTATATCCAAAGGTTAGTACCTTAATCTAGGCCACTCAGTTCAACCCAGATACATGGATGGGATTAGCTCGGCTCAAGCAGAGTACTGCAAATCATCAAGTATGTGTCAGTAACTGCATTGTCAACATTGTACAATAAAGACGATCAGGTTAATTTTAAGAAGATACAAAAATGTACATCTCAGTGAGGACAGAGGTTTATACGCCATCATATGCAATCTTTTTATTTTTTGATCTGCGATCATATGCAATCTTGCTAGGTAATGCATCATGTTCTTAACTTTTTTTGGCGATTCTGCATTTGAATATGCTCATTATTTCATTGGTTTCTGAATCAAATTAGATCTAGATTATTTAGTTGGTCTTTTTTGAAATCGAACTGAAGACATCTGGCATAGCTTATGCATCTTGAATGTTGCATGCATTACCTTCATCCCAACCATTTGTACCCATTCCACTGCAGTCCCTGTCGCCTTGGCCAAGAACTCATTTTTTTGACTATTATCTTACATAGCTGCATAATTTTTTGTACCTTTCGTTTGGTTAATATTCTGAAGCAGCGGCGGAAGCAGGCCAGCCATGTGCCCCGGCCCCCCTTCGTAGCTACAGTGTTCTACAGTGCAAAATTTGCTACAGTCAACGAAGGAGATAATCCCCACGCCCCCCCCCCCCCCCCCGGCCTAGGACCTAGATCCGCCACTGTTCTGAAGTACGAAGAAATGAAGCTTTAAGCAATATCCGAGACATTGAACGAAGCCTTATCGATCGCATAAATAGGTAGACCTTCAAGAAAGAAACATCATCAGGGAAAAAATAGTAGGTACATTTATATGGCCACGAATTTTACGTGAAGACATGTATGTGGATCGTGTGTTACACGAGCTGCTCACCGCATTAGACACATTTAAAGTAACTATTAAAAAAAGTCGCTAAAAGAGAAATAAGATTCAAAATAAAATGTTTTTAATTCTAGATATAATAATATTAGAGGTCCACGCAGCACTCTGGAATCAAAGCACCATATAACAAAAGCATATTGATAATTGTTACTCTTAAAAAACAGCATCAGGATGCCAAAGCTCTTATTTGCATGTTATAATGACGTGGAATGTTCATAATGCTAACTAACACTAACACACTAAGGTGCACAGTGCACAGAAAATTAATAAATAGGTACCTAGGTGCAACTTCTGGTGTTCAACGTGTCTGGCATCAACATTCAGGTTTCATCAAGCCATTAATAGCTTCTACATGACAGGCGTCAATCTGCAAAGGACAGGATCTGGACTGGAAAATAAGGTGAAACCAAATGTAATCAACCAGTAAATAACTTACCAGGAGAAATTTTAAGAAAATATACAGAAGAATAGATGTGGACGAGGGAGCACCTGCAGGCTGCGGCTATGGGGTGAAGGATAGAGCTCTGACTTCTGCATCACCAGCTCCGACTGTCTCATCAGCTAGCCTCGTGGGAGGAGGAGAAGGAGCAAGGGGTGATCTGGAGGTGGGAAGAGTGGCTCAGGGGAATCCTTACGTCGACTCGGTATGGGTCAGCTTGGGTGATGCCCGTGCGAAACATGCTAAGCCGAACATAGTGCCTTTTCTCGTCTACCTCAAGCAAGTCAAGCTGAAACATGGCATCAGGCAAGTGCTTCAGTGCGTGGAGGAGTAGCACCGCACTGTGTTCCATGAGGAGAAGCCTGCAAGGAGCCTGTGTGTGTGCATTCATACTTTACAGGTACAACTGGGAGTTATTTTTTTTCTGTGTTCAGCTGCTTCTTCCAGAGTAGACTAACTGTTGGCTTTTGATCGCTAGATCAATTCACCGGAGTACAAATCACACGCACGTACAAGCTAGCAAAAGTAGCCTGATGGATGGATGCATACTAGCGTGTACTAGTACATGCCTGCACCGGCTACTAATTCGTGTTAAGCGACTCGGCGGAAACAAAAGCGCAGGAAACCGATGTATAGCTACAGGAGCTTGTCGTCCCTGTTAGAAAACTTTGTATTGCTTCTCTTTTCGTTGTATCTTACAAAGCCGGGGATACACCTATATTTATACTAGCATACCTAGCACAAAATAGGAAAACTAAAGTTGCTACTAGCCCATACCGGACTCAGACTTGAGTCCGTGTTTAACTCCTACATTCACCTCCTTAAACACGGCATCCTCGCGTCACAGCTTGGACGCCGATCCTTTCCCGCATCTCCAAGAACTTCTGTCGTCCAAGGGACTTCGTGAGAATATCGGCAAGTTGATCTTTCGTATTCGCGTGTTGAACCTCGATCATCCCCTCCTCTATGCACTCCCGGATGTAGTGGAACTGGACATCTATATGCTTTCTCCTCTCATGATGAACTGGATTCTTGCACAATGAGATCGCAGCTTGGTTGTCAATCTTGAGTAATACCTTCTGCTCCTTCCGCTTTGTAAGATCAGCTAGAAGTCTTCTCAGACACACAGCTTGACAAGCCACCGTACCTGTCGCTGTGTATTCTGCTTCGCATGAAGACCGTGCAACCACCTTTTGCTTCTGCGAATTCCAGCTGATCGGATTCGGCCCTAGGTAGAATACCATGCCCGTTGTGCTTTTCCGATCATCAACGTCACCTGCCATGTCGCTGTCTAAATAACCGTGAAGGACCAAACCTTCATTTCCCTTTCGATACGTGCATCCAAGATCGATAATGCCTTTCACATAGCGCAAGATTTGGTTGACCGCGCTCATGTGTTCGGTCGTCGGATTCTCCATGAAACGACTCACGATCCCGACTGAATAAGCCAAGTCAGGTCGGGTATGCACCAAGTATCTTAGACTGCCCACAATGCTTCGATACATTGTGGTGTCCACCGACGAATTTGAGCTTGACTTGCTCAACTTGTGACGTTGGTCCATTGGAGTTTGCACCTTGTAGCAATCTATCATGCCACACTTGTCCAATAACTTGACCGCGTACGCCGATTGACATAGGGAAATCTCACCGGAGCATTGCTTCACCTCGATGCCTAAGTAATAGCTGAGTAATCCCAGATCTCTCATGCTAAACTTCTTCTTCATCTGCGCCTTGAAAAATTCAATCTCTTGCGCGCTATCTCCGGTGATAATCAGATCGTCGACATATACTCCGACTAGCAGATTTGAACCTTTGGAGTTCTTCGTATAGACTGCATGCTCGAGGGGACATCTCTTGAACCCGAGCGAGACCAAACTTTGGTCCAACTTTGTGTTCCAAGCTCTTGGCGCTTGCTTCGGTCCATATAGTGCCTTCTTGAGCTTGTAAACTTTCTCTTCTTCGCCTTTCTTCTCGTAGCCGAGGGGTTGTTCCACGTACACTTCTTTTGTGAGATCACCATTGAGGAAACCGGATTTAACATCCATGTGATGAACCTTCCAATCCTCTTGTGCTGCCAAGGCTAGGAGAAGCCTCACAGTCTCGAGTCGAGCAACTGGTGCAAACACCTCCTCATATTCGAATCCTTGACGTTGTACGTAGCCCTTTGCGACGATTCTTGCCTTGTACTTCACAATAGTACCATGCATGTCCTTCTTTAACTTGTAAACCCACTTCAAACCGATGGCCTTGTGGTTGGAAGGTCGGGTTACTAAAGTCCATGTGCCATTGCTCTCGATCGACTTTATCTCCTCATGCATGGCGTGCATCCATCTTGGATTCTTGCTCGCCTCTACGAAGTTCGCCGGCTCCTCAACTCCGAGAAAACATAGTCCGGAGTACTCGAGCGTAACTGGCTTTGCTTTCTTGTAGATTTCTTCGAGGGTCTTGTAGAGATGAGGCCCGGAAGAATCCGTGGCTTGCGAAGGAGGCGACACAAATTGTGCCGGCGTTGATGCATTTGAGAAAGATGATGGAGTCTCGTGTGATGCCGTTTCGTTGGCATCCTCATCGTCGTGACCGTGACCATCATCATCTTGATTTACGTTTTCACCCCCGAGATCTCCACTCGCGTCGTGCGCGTCGTTGTCGCTATCATCTTGCGACCCTTGCGATTTATCATTGGCGTCGGCACCATGGTGATTGCCTTCATCGTGATCACCTTGGTTGGGCGTTCCTCCATCCACCTGGACAACCTCTTCTGCATCATCATCATCTGGAAATTCAACTGTGAACATGTTACCGTTTGGAGCGTCGTCGTCGTTTGATGAGCCCCAATTCCTCGCTTGTTTTACTTCCAACACAACGTCGCGTGAAACTCTTAGAAGCTTGGTTCGTGGATCGTAGAAGCGGTATGCCTTGGTGCCTGAATTACTCTTGTATCCGATGAACACCATCTTGGTGTTGCGATCGGCCAGCTTTGAGAGGTGCGGCTCCGCCGTCTTCACAGGTGCCACGCACCCGAACGTCCGTAGATGAGACACATTCGGCTTACGTCCGTAAATTGCTTCATACGGAGTCTTGCTGATCACTGCCTTCGTTGGAGCCTGATTGAGAAGATAAACCGCCCTCGTGACTTCTTCTCCCCAAAGACCCCTGGCATGTTCTTTCTCTTCAGTAGGATCCTTGCCATGTCCATGACTGGTTGGTTGCGCCTTTCAACAACACCGTTCTGCTGTGGCGTATAAGGTACCGTGAGGAACCTTTCCTTGCCAATCTTCTTGCAGTAGTTGTTGAACTCGTTTGGCGTAAACTCCCTGCCATGATCTTTGCGTAGAGCTTGAACCTCCAGCTTGTGTTTCATCTCCGTCGTTGGACCTTCAACGTCCTGACTCCCGGATAACTTCGGTACCATCTTCTCCTCTTGAAGTAGCACCTCCCGGGTTGGTTTTTCAACCACCATTTTGATCGTATCACAAACTTCGGCCATCAGAAGACCTTGATCGTCGTCTTCCTGCTTCGCCAAATTTTCCTTGATCTCACGTTTGTTAGGCTCCGGACAATCCCTCGCAAAGTGACCCATCTCATTGCAATTGTAGCACTTGATCTTCGACATATCAAAGTACCGTGGCTCCTGCTCGTTAGATCGGTCGGCCTTTCCACTACCTTGTGGCTTGCCTTTTCCTTTGCCTTTTCTGATGTATCCGTCGCCCTTCGTGTTACTTGAACCTTTGCCATCGTTGCATCTCCCTTTGCTACTTGGGGTCTCCCAATCTCTGCGTGAGTATAGGAGTTGATCTCCGCCTCCTCCGTTTCCTTTCCGACAGCCGCGAGCATTCTCTTCCCATGTCCGCAGGCGTCCGATCGCGTCTGTTATGGTCATGCTCTCGATGTTGGTAATTTTCTCAAGCGTGCCGATGATGTATGTGAATTTATCAGTTACAGAACCGAAAATTTTCTTCACAATGTCGACTTCATCGAGCTTTGCACCCAGCGCGCGGATCTCTCCCACCAGAGTAGTCAGACGCATGGCGTAGTCGTTCACCGATTCAGTTTCCTCCATCTGCAACTTGTGAAGTTGGCGCTTTAGCACTTGTGCCCGAGCCTTTGTGACGCGATCTTCTCCAATCCTCATCTCCTTGAGTGCGTTCCATGCCTCTCTTGCTATCTCGTACTCCGCCAATGTCATCAGCACGGAGTCCGGTACAGACTGGGCTATGGCGGCCATGGCACCTTCGTCGCACTCATCGTCGACGTCGTCGTCGGTGACTGCCTGCCACACTCGGAGGGTTCAGAGAATAATCTTCATCTTTACGGCCCACACACCGTAGTTGGTGTCGGTCAGCATCGGGTACTGGATGGGGATGTTGAGATGCGCCGTTACGTTGGCGCCACCCGTTCCTCCACCGCTTGTCGCTGACTTTCCGCCCTTCTTCATGTTTCCGCCGGTCTTGTTCGCCTTGGAGTCGTCGTTGCCGTACTTGTCCCTCTTTGAGCCATCGTTGCCGGACTTGATCCCTTTGGAATCGCCTTTGTCGGCCTTGCTCGTCTTGGAACCGTCATTGCCGGACGCAATAGACTCTGCGTCGCTCATCGTGGATCGTCGAGGCTCTGATACCAATTGTTGGCTTTTTATCGCTAGATCAATTCACCGGAGTACAAATCACACGCACGTACAAGCTAGCAAAAGTATCCTGATGGATGGATGCACACTAGCGTGTACTAGTACATGCCTGCACCGGCTACTAATTCGTGTTAAGCGACTCGGCGGAAACAAAAGCGCAGGAAACCGATGTATAGCTACAGGAGCTTGTCGCCCCTGTTAGAAAACTTTGTATTGCTTCTCTTTTCATTGTATCTTACAAAGCTGGGGATACACCTATATTTATACTAGCACACCTAGCACAAAATAGGAAAACTAAAGTTGCTACTAGCCCATACCGGACTCAGACTTGAGTCCGTGTTTAACTCCTACACTAACAACAAATCAGTGGTTCGTCGTATCTGTGCTTGGTACTATACTAGTAATGATTATCGTCATGTTATGACACCATTAATTTCAGTGCAGAACATAATTCCCCTCTTGGTCTCTTGAGTTACTGTCTTATATCTTTCAGTTTTCCAACTCACACAGACAGGAACATACAAGAGCCGTAAAAGTAAACCCTCCAACAACCAGGTATACGCCAGCTTCAGCAACTACAATGACTTGGCAGAGTGGACTCACAGTAGAGGTAAAGAAACATGACTAAAGAGAACGAGAACGGAACAGTGGCGCATACAAAATGGATTGTTTCTGATCGTTTATGAAGGCGGTCATTCAGTAATTTCAGAGCTGGCAAGTAATTCGGTGTTTTATGTCAAATGAGTAACCGAGTTCAGAAAGTGTAGGCTATGGGATAATTCTATTGAAGTTTTTTGTTCACCATGTGAAAGATTCGAGAGAAAATAAATAATTCGATTTCCAAAAGTGGGTAGAGTCCTTGATGATGAAAATCAAGACGAGAACATTGTGCAAACTAGTATTAAAAAAAAGGCCGCAAGCACCTAACATTTCCCTCAACAGTCAACACGTGGTAGCTTAGCTTCGGCTTTGTGTAAACTAAGGCTCTGTTTGGTTAAGCTTCAACTACCAACTTCTGGGTCTAAAAGCTAAAAGCTGAACCAAAGAAGGTTTCCATCAACTCAGATTTTTAAGAAGCTACAACTTCTTCTAGTACAATTTTCGCAGCCGCTCTACCCTAACTTTTCCAACTTCTCATTCTATTAGTTTGGTAGTATTTACCCACCTCTGCCATTGGTAAGTGAAAAAACTCTTAGTTCTAATCCTTCATTAGCGAATAAAAAAGCAAACCCCATCGTTATCCTTGTTAGATCACGTTACAACCCATAGTTCACAGCTCACAACAACTTTTCTAAAATCTGCAGCTCAACCAAACAGAGCCTAAGGCTTGGTTCCCGGTTTGCTGAATTGTGTTGGCTGTGAAAATAGACACAATGGCAAAAACAAAAAATGATTAAGCATACGGAAAATAGATAAAATTGATTGAAAAAACTGAATCATTGTAATCCACTCATAGTTTGACACAGTGATAGTCAAGGAACTTGAGGGTGCATTTGTTATATGCAGAACACTTTGATATCAAAACGCTTGTCATAGAAAGGCACCTCGTACAATCGAGCAGGCCGGTGAGCCATTGTCATAATGAGCTCCCCATCATCGCCATACTTGACACGGAACACGGTGAGGCGAAGCATGCACTTCATCTTGACAACTCCTGCTTCGACTTATCTCAGATGCTCCACTAGGCAATACTCCTTGCGCTCAACCATGTACACGAGCTGGATACTGACGCGCCTCCAGTCAGGGTCCACTTGAAAGAGCGGCTCCCTGCCGACCTTCCATTCAGGTGGCTGGCGGCTCGCCCAGGCGGCAGATGTGACACGGCATGCGCACAGATGGCCGTCGATGGTTTCACTTGCATTGTAGTCATTCTCGGAGGCTTCGAGGCGATGGAGCCCAACCCAAGCATCCAGGTCACAGTCATAGTGTGCAGGGCCTCTGAACGGGAGCACCCAGTTGCCCCGGCGCTTCCACTTGCCGCTCCTTGTGCCGTAGGTGAAGGTGCCCACGTCCACCCTCCACCCACCTGCAGACACAAAGATGGTGCACCCCCGTGGATGGACAGCGTGCGCAGTGATGCTCTGGGCGTCGAACGGGAGCTCAGGAGGCCAGCTGTCGTTCCAGCTCCAAGAGAAGTGCGGCGAGTTGGGCAAGGGCCGCCATTTCCACTGCTTGTCATCAGCGGCAGCGGTGGCAGCATTTGGATGATCTGCTGCCCAAAGGCAGTGCAGGCCTCCTGAAAAACAGACGATGCAGCCTGGGCATTTGAAGTTCTGCGAATATGATTCGAAAGTATAAAGCTTATTCTGAACGGCTAAATCATAGCCGCGGCCGCAGTATAGTGCGCTCGGAAGAATATTTGACTCGGTCAGCTCCGCCGTCTTGGTGTCGTAGATAACTGTGACACCATTATAGAGCGGTGGGGTTTCTTGGCAGGGACTGTAGAAGGATAGAGAGGGATTTGGTGAAATCGATGTTTATTGCTTGAGCCTTGGAGGCATATATATTGGAGTACAATGATCTACTTGAAGTACAAGGCAAGATAGAATAGAATCCTACTCTATCTCATATTTCCTAATATAACAAACATACTCAACATCCCCCCGCAGTCACAACGTAGCGACGCAGACGGTAAAACTGAAAAAGAATCCGAAGGCGGAGCCGACGGACATCCCCACCACAGTCGTAACGGTCGCCGCATCGCGGAGTTTGTGGCTGGAGTGGAAGCCAACGAGGTTCCCAAGCAGACGGTAGCCCTTTGTGTCGTTGTCGAAGTAGCCGAGAGTGTAGGGTGGTGAAGTCGTTGTCGAGGTAGCCATGCAAGAAATGCCGTGGTCGATGTCGAGTCGGGGTAGCCGGTGTCGAGGTAGTCGTCGAGGAGCCGCGGGTGTCGGAAAGTCAGGAGCGCAGCGCGGCTCGGGAAGAGCGGCACTGGCGGGCGATCGTCAGTCGTAGCGCGGGACGTCGCGAAGAAGATGATGGTGACGTCCAGAAGAAGACGGTGTTGACGAAGCGTCGCGCCGGGTTTGCCAATCCCGGGGACACGTCGTAGACGAAGGCACGCGTCGGTGTTGCCAGCACCGGGCATGCGTAGACAGACGAAGACGATGTCGACGAAGCGCCGCACCAGGCTTGCCAGGCCCGGGAACACGTCGTAGATGAAGGCACACACCGGTGTTGCCAGTACCGGGCATGCGTACGTAGACAGGGACCAGTAGGAGATGTACGCCATGTCGGAGGGACCAACAGAGAAGGGCTCGACGACGGTTGCGGCACAACTCGGCGGGGGGGGGGGGGGGGTAGAAGGTGCCGAGGGTGGAGTCGCCGCGGTTGCCGGAGCTAGATGAAGTGGTCGAGGAAGATGACGGCGACGCTGGCGATGAGCTGGTGCTGGACGAAGACGAAGAGGTGGACGAAGATGAAGTCGGCGAAACCATAGGTAGCCCGTGGGGGGCCACGTTGGTTGCCGGTAGAGGCGGCGCAGCTCGGTGAAGCGGCAGCGGCGAACAGGGAGTCGGCGCGGCTAGGGTGAGCGGCAGCGGCGCGGGTGGCGCGGCGAGGGCGGAGCTCGACATAGGCGATGAAGAACCCAACAACATGACGAAGACCATGCGCGGACGGTAGCGTTCCCGCGCCAAGAGAGGCGACGAGGCCCATGCCACGGGGGCGTCAACGCGCGGGGACGGCAGTGGACCGCAGGCTGCGGCGCTACGGCCTGAAGGGGCGCCGCAGCGGCGCCGCGCATGTCGGGAGCGACGGCGGGGAACACCTTCGGGTGGCGGCGGCGACCGCGTGCCGCGACACTACGGCCCGTGGGGGCGACGCGTGTCGGGCAGCCGCGGGGACGGCCTCGGGGCGGCGGCGTGGACTGCGCGCCGCGGTGCTGCGGCCTGTGGGGGTGACGCAGCGGCGGCGAAGAAGTCGGGGCAGCCACCGGGAGAACCACGGGGGCGGTGCTGCGGCCGCCTGATGCTCGATCGGTGGATAGGCGCTTGTACTCAGAGACGTTCTTCACGGGATCCTGCGGAGGCGCACGCGGACGATTGTACGGATCATCTGCGCGGCGCGGATGGGGCCGATCGCGGGCGGGCGGGTGATAAATCCGATCGCCCGCGAGGTGGAGGGGCGCTGCTCGGCGTGATGATGGCGATGGGGACCGAGCAGAATCGGCCGGCGCGGGCTCAGCGCGGGCGAGTCGACGCGAGTCAGCCGGCGCGAGGCCGACCGACGCGACTCTAGTCGGCATGGTACGGTGGCGATGATGGTGGCGGAGGACTCCCGATCTGAAGCGAAGGCGGCGACGTTCGGCGAGGGCGATGGACAGGCTGACGCGCGGAAGGCGACCACGGGTCGCCACGTCGCGGGAAGCCGGCGAGGCGGCCCGCGAAGCCGCCTTGTCGGTGATGAAGCCCGTAGTCGCGCCGGTGTCGGAGTAGAGGCGCGTGAGGAACGGCGGCGACGGTGGGCGACGCAAACCGATCTTAGATCGGAAAACCAAAAAAGACGCCGATCAAGAAGACCGACGGAAGAGAGAAATCCGGATCAAGAGATCGGAAAAAAGACTCTAGGGCAGCCGGTCCACAGAACCGGCGGACGAACCCTAGGTACGGGCGGCGCGGCCCCCGGCGCCGGCGATCATGGATCGGCCCTGGGGGCGGTGCGGGCGGAAGCGATGGCGGCGGCTAGGGTTTAGATCGTGTTTAGGCTTATACCATGTAGAAGGATAGAGAGGGATTTGGTGAAATCGATGTTTATTGCTTGAGCCTTGGAGGCATATATATTGGAGTACAATGATCTACTTGAAGTACAAGGCAAGATAGAATAGAATCCTACTCTATCTCATATTTCCTAATATAACAAACATACTCGGGACCGATGGCGATGATGCTGCTGCCTAGAGCGGCGAACTGCAAACGTCTTCCGATTATCGGAGGCCCTACGCGGACGACCGGAGGCTCAGGGAGGCGCCCCAGCAGGTCCAGATCGTCCTCATCAATGGCCAGCTTGTGGATTTTGAATCCGTTGTCGAGGTGGTCATCTAGCACCACGTACAGATGCCGCTTCGTCGTCGCCCGACGATAACCCCCTTGGTTGGATCTGGCTGGGACATGAAGGGAAGAAAACCGAGCTATACATGTTGTCGACCGCTGCCACGATGCTGACGGAGATCGGAAGGAGGCGCAGGGTAACTGATGGAGGAGGCTACGTGGATACGCGGAAGCCGGCCCTCGTGGAGAAAAGAGACGAATTCTTGGCCTCATCCATGCCGCTGCCCTCCTCATAGTCAGGCTGCACCGGAGATCTCTCTCAAGGAGACGCCGGCCCAAAAAGGGGAGGCAGCCTTTAGAATCTTTTGTTTATTTACCTTTTTTCTTGTGTTCTATTTTCGTTTTTTCTTTTTATTTATTTTCATATTTTCTGTATGTTTTTTGTTTCTGCCTTTTCTATGAAAAATGATGTTAACTTCTGGAGGTATAATGTGCATCCTCCGCATCGATCGCTCGTCACTCGCCCTTCAGGGCATGTTTGATTCAAATGAATTGTATAGGATTTAATCTTATATGAAATTTTCCTACATTGGCTATTTGATTTGTAGGATTGATTCCCATAGGATTTTTCCTAAGGATTCCTTTGCACTAGATTTCATAGAAAATCAAACATCCACTCAATCCTATTTTTCAGAATCCTTTGCTTTTCATTTGATAGAATCAAACAAACTATGTTTCATATAAATTCCTATAGAATGGGAATGGACATGCCCTGCACTCCTACATTGTTCATATTTCAACGTTTTTTCTATTCTACGAATCAAATAGGCCCTCAGTATGGAACAAATAGACGTGAACGGCTTAGGAACTTAGGCTCACCCGCATGCATCCTTATCACTTTCTCGAGTCATACTCCACTAGTTATTCTGGTTCATCTAGCCCCTTTTTTCTCGCGAAAACTATTCATAATGGATAGTATCACATATTCGTGCATTTGATGTTAGTGTATGATGTTATCTTCATGATACATGGTATCATGTGTTAGTATCGTATTTTTATTTATTTGTAGAATCTCAATGCAAAATTGAGCTTAAAAGTTATTTGACATTATTTTTTCTAGTTCTTACATGGTATGATACCGTATCTATCTATCTATGATACCACTATCATCTATTTTATCATTAACTGCACTAACACATCAGCATTTTGCATGCATGTTAATATGTTATGCATGACTAGTTGAATGTGTGTGCTTCGCTACGAAGAGACAACCTATCGACATTCTGGGAACCAGGGTCCTCACGGTCGTCTACGCGGCCCGGTGAACGCCCTATTGTAACACCCTCAGATGCCTGTAACAGTAACCATCATTACTGTTGATCATCACTGTTGGATTATCACTGATTGATCTCCCTTGTCCTTGATAAAACTTTGTGATGCTAATGATCAAACCTTGCTGTGGTTGATCAACACCCCATGCACCATGTACTTGAGCCCTTGGGATCAAAACCCAAAGCCAAATGCACCTTGCTCATCTAACAAACCAAACCCTAGTTGAAACTTCTTTGAATGAAAAATAAAACAAAAGTGCTCAAATAAAGTTGTTCCAAAAATCATGAAACTATTTTGTAAATTGCCTAAAATCATTATAATCATGTTGGACCAACTTTGGAAATTTTTGCAGTTATGGAAAATCCCAAACAATTATAACAGTAGCTTATAAGGCCCTTTTTAATCCTAAAATATTTAAAAGAAATACCCACTGAGTTTTAAAATGCACCAAATCTTTTATGTAACCTACAGGTGACATACAACTAATTTACAAACCACCAACACATTTAAATAAAATGCAGAAGTGATTAATTTAATTTCAACAGTAAACAAAAGCAAAGGAAAAGAATAAAAAAACCGAAGACTTACCTGTCGCCCCTGGGCGAAGCCCACACCACGGCCCACCCCAGCCCGTCTTCCACCTCTCACCTGCTCCCGTCACGTCGGCCAACTGCTCGACGCCGTGGCACAGCCGTGGCCACGGGCGCCGCTGGAGCCCTCCCCTCCCTCACCTGCTCCCTACGACCGGGGAGGCGATAAGGCCAACCCCAGCAGCTCCCTGGGAAACCCCCACCCCTTTTCCCCTTCCCCCTCACCTCACGCTCGGCGAGGGAAGAACCGCCCGAGGCCACCGTCGCCATTGCCGCGCCAACTCGCGGCCATCGACGACGACGGGCCACGAAAACGTGTCCATCGGGAGCGCAGACGACGACTTCATCACCTCGGAGGAGAAGCCGTGCCCGGAGCCCCTGTACGGAGCGAATCGGCGCCGGCTTCATCTTCAACTCCGGCGTGCCTCCGGCCAAATTCCGGCCGCTACGGACCACCACCGCGCCCGCTGCCCTCCTCTATCGTCTCAGGGTGAGCTGGGTCACCTTCCCCATGTACTCGCGCCCCCTCTCTCCCCCTGTACTGGCTGCCGCCATTGGAGCCGAGCACGTCTCCGCCGAGGATGGACGTGTGGTTGCTCCAGTGAGCTTTAGCTCGCGCCAGCTGCACCATTGTGCTCCACGTAACGCGTAGAATCGATTAGACCCAACGCGCCGCTCGATTTCGTTGTGGGCCATCACCTGCCATTGTTGGCCGCACGCTGTAGCCGCTGTCCTCGTCGCCGGCGAGGCTCCGGTCAACCTCCACCCACCCCGCTGCCTCCTTTCGACGCGGCTCGACGCGCTGCACCCGTAGGAACAGACGGCAACTAGAACGGCGCCCTAAATCGTCGGCACGGTCACCGACCGTGAGCTTGCTTGCCGCCGGCGAGCTCCTCCTGTGACTGACATGCGGGGCCCAATCGTCAGAGTCATCATCAACGTTAAGCTAATCCCCCTTGAGTCACTGACAACGGGCCCCACCCCCTCTAATCCATCTGTTAAAATTAAAACTGGAGTTAACCCCCCTGGTGTATGACACCTGGGCCCCATGCCCATTCCAATTAGTTAAAATGATTAAATTGCTACTGTGAGGCTGACACCTGGGCCCCACCAGTAATTTAGACTAATTAAATTGTTTTAGTTTAATATTAGAGAATGACATGTGGGCCCAGAGGCTATTTCTGTTTTAATAAAATGTTTTATAAATAAACAGAGGCTGACATGTGGGTCCCACATGTCAGGCACTGTTGTGGATAATGTTTTGGATAATGTTGAGTTAATTAATAAAAAGAAATCCAGAAAATGATTTAAAAAATTTGATTAAACTTTGAAATTCAATAACTTTTAAACCGTAATTCGGATTCAAAAACTTTATACATGAAAATTGATCAGAAAAATATAACGAATACGAATACGCTATCCGTATGTCTATTACACCCCCCTAACACAACGAACATCGAACCGTCCCCCTCCGGACCGACTGTCCGATAAATTGTCCGGTACTGTTAGAGTGCCCGGATGAATTTATTCCGAACACGAATGTTTCTCGGAATAGATCAACTAGCACGGATACACCCCCCTTATGTTTGTCCGGTACCCACGACACCTCCGGCTTGATCCTTCCCCCTCCTGACACCCTGTCCGGTAATCATCCGGAGCCGGTAGTTCATCCCCTGATGAATTTCCGTTCCGAGCAACGTGCATTGCACTGCGTTAGAACACCGTTAACATTTCATCTGTCATGTCATGCTTTTGTTTGTATACTATTGTTGTGTATTTACTGTTTTCTTCTCCCCCTTAATCTCCGGTAGACCCCGCTGCTGCCGTCGACTACACCGCTGCTGAGTACGACTACTTCGTCGACGACCCTACTACTACCGTCGAGCTTGCAGGCAAGCAGAGCCATTCTCTTGCCCAAATATCGCCTATCTTTCCGTACATTTCTTGCACTAGGCATTGTTACTGCTGCTGCTACGTTACAATCCTATTCAATTGCATAGCCTGTTTTTGTCGCCCCTTGATGTGCCTCCTTTATCCTATGCTGCCTATTATTATTATGCATTATTCAGCAGTGAGCCCTGCACATTGTTAGCTAGGATTAGATAGAGGGCCGTGATCACTCAGGGGAGTGAACGCGGATACCAATATTATAACTGCACAGGTACGGTACAATGCAGACACCGTCTAAGGCCCCTATCTGGGTTATGCCTAGTCACCTCAAGTGTGAGCTATCAAGGAGTAATCCTTGTACTCCACTCGAGGCTGACTTTGTCTTGCCGCCATAGGGTCCTGTAAACGGTTGTCCTTCAGGTGAGAAGTCGGGCGACCCAACGGTGCCCGCGAGAGGTATTGCGACGGGACGACAGGGAGGGTACGACCAGTGTACCGGTGTGCTTGGCCCCTGGTCGTTGGCCGCGAGAGTTACCAAACTACGAAAGTCGAGCTCCTCCAGGAGCACACGCGAGACAAGGTAAGGAGACGGTTCACCTTGTTGGTAACCGCAGTGACTTGGTGGGACGACGGGGCAGGCACCGATGTACTGGTGGTCCTGGCTGCTGTCGTTGTCCGGGGGTCCGTTAAGTCGAGGCAACGATAACGGTTGTCACGCAGGTTAATTAAAATACTAAATGGTTCAGTGAATGTCTTGAGTTGGCTATATGCCATGTACGCACTACCTACCTGTGGGAATTACGAGTTATGGGCTCCTCTGCTTCGTAGTGTCGTCCGAGGACTCTTCAGACGTCAGCAGTACCGCGGCCTGCGCCGGGAAGTGGTGTTGTCTTATTTGCCGCGGCAGTGTGATTTGTATTTGATTTGATTTAAGTTCACCGGCCAGCCTCGCACCGTGCAGGAGTACATCGGGGTTAGGGTCCAAAGCCCCGCGTACATAGGATATAGTCCGGCGGATGACCTCTCTGTTGAGTTTGAAAGATGGGCTATGAAGTGTCGGATAGCCTCGGTGGAGCGTTCCCTAACAAGGTTCTCGCCACCCTGGAGATCCGTGCGTGTAGCGTAACACAAGTGCACCCCTGCAGGGAAGATTAATCTATTCGGATAGTCGTGTCCACGGTAACAGGACGCTTTATGCTGAAGCTGGATCTTACCACTAGAAACTATTATTATTAAACTGTATGGTTCCGGGTTCTCTTCCTCGTGGGGATGTCGAGGAGGTGAACTCGGAGGCATTGTTAATTATTACAACTTATTACTATACAATGCTGCAGCAACTTCTGCTGCATTATTACTTTATGCTTTATATAACTGTTGGCTGATTCTTACCTCATGCTGCAAGACATCGTCGGAAGATGCTAGTCTTCGATAGGCCTAGTTTCTTACCCTTGCTCTGGTTTTCTGTCTTTCAGTCCACTATATACAGCCTCTTCTTTCCGTTGATACAATGCATAATGCTTAGTAGCGGACGTAAGACTCGCGGGTATGCTAGATACTCACCTGCTTTATTTCCTTTACTGTTTTGCCTGATCGGCCGCTGTAGCCGACGTTGGAGCCCAGGAGCAGGAGTACCCCGGAGGCGCCTACTACGACGTCGAGTTCCCCGTTGACCAGGAGTAGTTTGGTGGATCCCAGGCAGGAGGCCTCGCCTTTTCGATCTGTATCTCTGATGTGATTTGTGCTAGCCTTCTTAAGGCAAAACTTGACTAACTATGTCTGTACTCAGATATTATGGCTTGTATGACTTATGTATTCGGGTCCGCGTGACCCCTCTATTGTAACATATTTGTTTATCCTTTTGTGTTTAGTGTTGTGCTGTGATATTATCACCGTGGCACCCTAATCTCAGTCGTGTACCCTGTGTGTATGATTACTGTACACGGTCTGATTTTGGGGGCGTCACAAGTTGGTATCAGAGTCGACTGTCTGTAGGAAGCCACCCCACCACTACTTGGTCGAAGTTGAGTCTAGACTTTGAAAAACTATTTTGCTAACTTAATATTTGGCTTACGGGCCCACATCGATGTCACTACGTGTGATATCTATGGTATTAGGATCCTTTTCTCCTTACCTATGCTCTGGGAATCTGCTGTCTTATCCTTGCTGGTAAGTTTTACAAAATCTGACATTAGGATCACGTTCTCTTGATTCCACCCGGCGTTTTTGGTGCTTCCCCATTGATTGAGTCGTGTCGCAGGAGTCATACCCCAGGTCCCGGACCGCGGATCCCATTCTCATTCTGGGCAGGCCGCGCGTCCTCTGGCATTAACTCCTGTGGCCAACAGTTTTCTTGCGGCGTGATTGACATAGTGGAATCTATGTCGCATCGTGTAATCCTTACCGCGGTCTGCGCGCCGCCTAGTGAGTCCTTTTTCCTTAATTTCTACGACGTTACGCTGCCCGATTTTCGATTGACTCTGTGTGTGAATGTGTATGTCTTATATGAATACTCCTATATATATCTGCGCCTCCTTTTCGTTGTCGTTTTACTTCAGGCTTGATTCCGGTATCTCGTAAAATTTTCATCGCTGAAATACCCCTGTTAAATTCTAGCAGGATGGCTGGTCGTGGTGGTCGTGGTCGTGCTGCCAACGACCCACCTCCGCCGCCGGATTACATGGCCGCGATGATGCAGCAGTTCGAGATGAACCGTCAGTTCATGCAGAATATGATGGCTCAGTTCCCCCAGCCGAATCAGAATGGGCACCACCATCAGCATGCCACCGTGACCCTGCACGGCTTCACCCGCCTCAACCCCACTATGTTCCGCAACACTGTTCAGCCGTTGGATGCTGATGACTGGCTTCGCGACATCACTCACGAGCTGGAGTCCGCTAATGTCGATCCAGCCGACTATGTGAACTTTGCGTCTTATCATCGGAAAGGCGCCGTTGCTCAGTGGTGGAATACCCACAAGCGTTCACTACCAGTTGGAGAAGTCATCACTTGGGATGAATTTCAGTCTGCCTTCCGCGCGCGCTACATTCCTCAGGGGATCATGGATCGTAAGGCGGAAGAATTCCGTAACCTCACTCAGGGCGACATGACTGTTGAAGCCTATTAGCGCGAGTTCCTCAACCTCTCTCGCTATGCGGAAGGAGAGATCACCACTGATGCTCGCAGGCAGCAGAAGTTCCGTCGTGGCCTCAACACCGACCTCAGGCTCGCTCTTGCCGTTCATGATTTCGCCAACTTCGCCACCATGGTGAACAAGGCTATCACCGTCGAGACTTCCCAGATGGAGCACAAGAATTTTCTGAAGCGTTATCGTGACGTTGGCTCATCTTCGGGCGCAACGCAGAAGCGTCGTATCTGGCTCCCTACCAGTGTGACCCATTCAGCTGTCCCTGCTCCAAGGCCGTCTTATGCTGCACCCCGTCTGCCTCCGCCACCGCAGATGCCAAGAGCTCTGCCTGCACCACCCAATGCTACACCCCTCCGTCCTCAGGATGGATTATGCTTCACGTGCCGCCAACCGGGGCATTTTTCCAGAGAGTGTCCCCAGAAACAGAAGCAACTGGTAGTTCACCCCGCTGGCCATGGCAATGGTCGTGGCAACAACAGGACCCCCAACTATAATACTGGGTCTGCTGCTTATGCTCGTGGACATGCTAACAACGTCAATGTTGAAGAAGCTCAGCAACAACCCGCTACCGTGATGGGTACCCTTCTCGTTAATTCCGTACCTGCTACTGTTTTATTTGATACAGGAGCATCACATTCATTCATGTCGGAAGCATTTGCATTTTCGCATAACTTCAAGTACGAAACGATGAAACCACCGATGGTTGTTCGCACTCCGATTGGCCAATGTCAAACCACCATGCTTGTGCCAAACACCACCATGGAAATCGAAGGAGTTGAATTCTTTGCTTCGCCCATCCTCCTGAAGTCTTCCACCATAGACCTCATTCTGGGAATGGATTGGTTGAAATTTCACGATGCCGCACTCTATTGTGGCACCAAGTCTGTCCAACTTTTTCACCCCTCCGGCGAGATTGTTAACCACAACCCCCGAGTTACCCGTAATGCAGAAACACAGACCTTTATGATGAATGCTTTGAATATCTCACCTCTGGAAGGAATCCAGAACGTTCCGGTCGTTCGCGATTTTTCTGACGTCTTCCCAGAAGAACTGCCGGGAATACCTCCGATCAGAGAAGTTGAATTCGTCATCGACTTGAAGCCAGGCACTGTTCCTATTGCCAAGCGTCCTTACAAGATGCCACCACATGAACTCCTTGAACTTAAGGAGGAAATCGACAAGGCACTTCAGAAAGGATTCATTCGCCCCAGTTCCTCAGCTTGGGGAGCACCTTCGCTCTTTGTCAAGAAGAGCGATGGGACAAACCGATTGGTCCAAGATTATCGGCCCATTAACCAAGCCACCATCCAGAACAAATACCCACTTCCCCGGATCAATGATCTGTATGATCAACTTGCCGGATCCAAGGTGTTTTCTAAACTCGACTTGAGGTTGGGTTATCACCAAATCCGAGTCCGTGATGAGGACATTCCGAAGACTGCCTTCATTACTCGCTATGGTTCATACGAGTACACTGTCATGTCCTTTGGCTTAACCAATGCTCCAGCCACCTTCTCCAGATTGATGAATTATATTTTCATGGAGTACCTCGACCAGTTCGTCGTGGTTTATTTGGATGATATGTTGATATATTCCAAGAATGAAGAAGAACATGCTGAACACCTTCGTCTTATACTGGAGAAGCTGCGAGAACACAAACTCTACGCTAAGTATTCTAAGTGTGAGTTCTGGCTTCCCGAAGTAACCTACCTTGGGCATGTGATTTCCAAGGATGGCATTGCCGTCACCCCTGAACGTATCCAGTCTATTCTTGACTGGACTCCTCCCAAGACCGTCAAGCAAGTCCGCAGTTTCCTCGGGCTCGCTAGCTATTGCCGCCGTTTCGTCGAGAATTTCTCCAAGATTGCCAGGCCTCTGACTAATCTTCTTCACAAAGGCGTCAAGTTTGAGTGGACAGATAAATGTCAAGAAAGTTTTCAAGCACTCAAGGACAAGCTAACTTCTCCCCCGGTGCTCTCTCCCCCTGATACTCAGAAGGACTTCGTGATATATTGCGACGCGTCTCGTCAAGGATTAGGCTGTGTCCTAATGCAAGAGCGCAAAGTGATTGCTTATGGCTCTCGTCAGTTGCATGCTCACGAAGACAAATATCCAACACATGATCTCGAATTGGCAGCAGTAATTTATGCATTGAAGCTGTGGCGACACTACCTCGTCGGTAATCGTTGCGAGGTCTACACTGACCACCAAAGTCTGAAGTACCTATTTACTCAGCCAGACCTGAATCTTCGTCAACAACGATGGCTCGAGACAATAGCCGACTTCAACATGGATATTTCGTATACCCCGGGCAAGGCTAATGTGATGGCCGATGCCTTGAGCCGCAAAGCTTACTGTTCTGAACTTGAGGTTCAGGTGCAGCAACCACTTCTGTATGAAGAGTTTCGCAAGTTGAACCTCGAGATTGTTCCTCAAGGTTACGTCAATAACCTGGTTCTCGAGTCAAAACTCGACGCCCTCATCAAGAGTAGACAATCTCTGGCCCCTGACATTGTGAAGATCAAGCAGGACATCGCAGAAGGAAAGCCCTCCTCTTTTACCATTGATACCAATGAAGGTGATACTGTGTACTTCAAGGGCCGCTTAGTAGTTCATGTGAGCCCGGCCCTCATTAACTGTGGTCCGGATATCATGGAAGAAGCCCATAATTCTCCCTTGTCAATCCACCCTGGCAGTACCAAGATGTATAAAGACCTTCGTCAACGGTACTGGTGGCCTTACATGAAGCAAGACATCGCCCGCTATGTTTCTCAGTGTGACGTTTGCAGTCGCGTCAAAGCCGGACATCAGAAACCTGCTGGTTGGCTGCGACCACTCCCTCCTCCTGATTGGAAGTGGGACAAAGTCGAAATGGACTTCGTCACCGGTTTTCCTAAGTCACAGAAAGGTAACGATGCCATCTTTGTCGTCATCGACCGATTCTCCAAGATTGCACACTTCCTGCCGGTCAAGGAGACGATCACTGCTAGTCAGTTAGCACACTTGTATATCTCCCGAATTGTGTCACTCCACGGTATTCCGATGGAGATCAGTTCAGACCGTGGCAGCATTTTCACCTCACGATACTGGAATAGTTTCATGGAAGCTTTCGGGACTCGTCTGAATCTCAGCACCGCTTATCACCCCCAGTCGCAAGGCCAAGTTGAACGAGTTAATCAAGTGCTGGAAGACATGCTTCGCGCTTGTGTCCTTTCATTCGGCATGAAATGGGAGGATGCCCTCCCGTACGCGGGATTCTCGTACAACAATAGCTATTAGGCTAGCTTGAAGATGGCCCCCTTCGAAGTTCTATACGGACGTAAATGTCGAACCCCCCTGAATTGGTCAGGAACAGGGGAACGACCCTACTTCGGACCGGATCTTGTCCAAGAAGCTGAAGAACAAGTTCGCATTGTGCAAGAAAATCTCAAGGCCGCACAGTCCCGTCGGAAGAGCAACTATGACCGCAAACACCGTGAAATGGAGTATCAACCTGGTGAATACGCGTACCTCCGTGTCACTCCCATGAGGGGCACTCATCGCTTCGGTATCAAGGGCAAGTTGGCTCCTCGCTACATTGGCCCGTTCCGTATCCTTTCCAGGAGTGGACCCGTGGCATACCGGTTGGAATTGCCGCCGAACCTCTCCCAAGTCCACGATGTCTTCCATGTGTCGCAACTCCGTCGATGCTTCAAGGACCCTATCCGCGAAGTGGAGCATGATATGATCGAGCTACAGCAGGACTTGACTTATCAAGAACATCCGAGCCGCATTCTCGATCAGTCCGAACGTCGAACCCGCAACAAGACCGTCAAATTCCTCAAAGTTCAGTGGTCGAATCATTCTGAAGATGAAGCCACTTGGGAACGCGAAGATCGTCTTCGTGAAGAATACCCAAATCTTTTTCTCACTACCACTTAAATTCTCGGGACGAGAATTCTTGTAGTGGGGGAGATTTGTAACACCCTCAGATGCCTGTAACAGTAACCATCATTACTGTTGATCATCACTGTTGGATTATCACTGATTGATCTCCCTTGTCCTTGATAAAACTTTGTGATGCTAATGATCAAACCTTGCTGTGGTTGATCAACACCCCATGCACCATGTACTTGAGCCCTTGGGATCAAAACCCAAAGCCAAATGCACCTTGCTCATCTAACAAACCAAACCCTAGTTGAAACTTCTTTGAATGAAAAATAAAACAAAGGTGCTCAAATAAAGTTGTTCCAAAAATCATGAAACTATTTTGTAAATTGCCTAAAATCATTATAATCATGTTGGACCAACTTTGGAAAATTTTGCAATTATGGAAAATCCCAAACAATTATAACAGTAGCTTATAAGGCCCTTTTTAATCCTAAAATATTTAAAAGAAATACCCACTGAGTTTTAAAATGCACCAAATCTTTTATGTAACCTACAGGTGACATACAACTAATTTACAAACCACCAACACATTTAAATAAAATGCAGAAGTGATTAATTTAATTTCAACAGTAAACAAAAGCAAAGGAAAAGAATAAAAAAACCGAAGACTTACCTGTCGCCCCTGGGAGAAGACCACACCACGGCCCACCCCGGCCCGTCCTCCACCTCCCACCTGCTCCCGTCACGTCGGCCAACTGCTCGACGCCGTGGCACAGCCGTGGCCACGGGCGCCGCTGGAGCCCTCCCCTCCCTCACCTGCTCCCTACGACCGAGGAGGCGACAAGGCCAACCCCAGCAGCTCCCTGGGCAACCCCCACCCCTTTTCCCCTTCCCCCTCACCTCGCGCTCGGCGAGGGAAGAACCGCCCGAGGCCACCGTCGCCATTGCCGCGCCAACTCGCGGCCATCGACGACGACGGGCCACGAAAACGTGTCCATCGGGAGCGCAGACGACGACTTCATCACCTCGGAGGAGAAGCCGTGCCCGGAGCCCCTGTATGCAGCGAATCGGCGCCGGCTTCATCTTCGACTCCGGCGTGCCTCCGGCCAAATTCCGGCCGCTACGGACCACCACCGCGCCCGCTGCCCTCCTCTACCGTCTCAGGGTGAGCTGGGTCACCTTCCCCATGTACTCGCGCCCCCTCTCTCCCCTTGTACTGGCCGCCGCCATTGGAGCCGAGCACGTCTCCGCCGAGGATGGACATGCGGTCGCTCCAGTGAGCTTTAGCTCGCGCCAGCTGCACCATTGTGCTCCACGTAACGCGTAGAATCGATTAGACCCAACGCGCCACTCGATTTCGTTGTGGGCCATCACCTGCCATTGTTGGCCGCACGCTGTAGCCACTGTCCTCGTCGCCGGCGAGGCTCCGGTCAACCTCCACCCACCCCGCTGCCTCCTTTCGACGCGGCTCAACGCGCTGCACCCGTAGGAACAGACGGCACCTAAAATGGCGCCCTAAATCGTCGGCACGGTCACCGGCCGTGAGCTTGCTCGCCGCCGGCGAGCTCCTCTTGTGACTGACATGCGGGGCCCAATCGTCAGAGTCATCATCAACGTTAAGCTAATCCCCCTTGAGTCACTGACAACGGGCCCCACCCCCTCTAATCCATCTGTTAAAATTAAAACTGGAGTTAACCCCCCTGGTGTATGACACCTGGGCCCCATGCCCATTCCAATTAGTTAAAATGATTAAATTGCTACTGTGAGGCTGACACCTGGGCCCCACCAGTAATTTAGACTAATTAAATTGTTTTAGTTTAATGTTAGAGAATGACATGTGGGCCTAGAGGCTATTTCTGTTTTAATAAAATGTTTTATAAATAAACAGAGGCTGACATGTGGGTCCCACATGTCAGGCACTGTTGTGGATAATGTTTTGGATAATGTTGAGTTAATTAATAAAAAGAAATCCAGAAAATGATTTAAAATTTTTGATTAAACTTTGAAATTCAATAACTTTTAAACCGTAACTCAGATTCAAAAACTTTATACATGAAAATTGATCAGAAAAATATAAAGAATACGAATACGCTATCCGTATGTCTATTACACCCCCCTAACACAACGAACATCGAACCGTCCCCCTCCAGACCGACTGTCCGATAAATTGTCTGGTACTGTTAGAGTGCCCGGATGAATTTATTTCGAACACGAATGTTTCTCGGAATAGATCAACTAGCACGGATACACCCCCTTATGTTTGTCCGGTACCCACGACACCTCCGGCTTGATCCTTCCCCCTCCGGACACCCTGTCCGGTAATCATCCGGAGCCGGTAGTTCATCCCCTGATGAATTTCCGTTCCGAGCAACGTGCATTGCACTGCGTTAGAACACCGTTAACATTTCATCTGTCATGTCATGCTTTTGTTTGTATACTATTGTTGTGTAGTTACTGTTTTCTTCTCCCCCTTAATCTCCGGTAGACCCCGCTGCTGCCGTTGACTACACCGCTGCTGAGTACGACTACTTCGTCGAGGACCCTACTACTGCCGTCGAGCTTGCAGGCAAGCAGAGCCATTCTCTTCCCCAGATATCGCCTATCTTTCCGTACATTTCTTGCACTAGGCATTGTTACTGCTGCTGCTACGTTACAATCCTATTCAATTGCATAGCCTGTTTTTGTCGCCCCTTGATGTGCCTCCTTTATCCTATGCTGCCTATTATTATTATTATGCATTATTCAGCAATGAGCCCTGCGCATTGTTAGCTAGGATTAGATAGAGGGTCGTGATCACTCAGGGGAGTGAACGCGGATACCAATATTATAACTGCACAGGTACGGTACAATGCAGACACCTTCTAAGGCCCCTATCTGGGTTATGCCTAGTCACCTCAAGTGTGAGCTATCAAGGAGTAATCCTTGTACTCCACTAGAGGCTGACTTTGTCTTGCCGCCATAGGGTCCTGTAAACGGTTGTCCTTCAGGTGAGAAGTCGGGCGACCCAACGGTGCCCGCGAGAGGTATTGCGACGGGACGACAGGGAGGGTACGACCAGTGTACCGGTGTGCTTGGCCCCTGGTCGTTGGCCGCGAGAGTTACCAAACTACGAAAGTCGAGCTCCTCCAGGAGCACACGCGAGACAAGGTAAGGAGACGGTTCACCTTGTTGGTAACCGCAGTGACTTGGTGGGACGACGGGGCAGGCACCGATGTACTGGTGGTCCTGGCTGCTGTCGTTGTCCGCGGGTCCGTTAAGTCGAGGCAACGATAACGGTTGTCACGCAGGTTAATTAAAATACTAAATGGTTCAGTGAATGTCTTGAGTTGGCTATATGCCATGTACGCACTACCTACCTGTGGGAATTACGAGTTATGGGCTCCTCTGCTTCGTAGTGTCGTCCGAGGACTCTTCAGACGTCAGCAGTACCGCGGCCTGCGCCGGGAAGTGGTGTTTTCTTATTTGCCGCGGCAGTGTGATTTGTATTTGCTTTGATTTAACTTCACCGGCCAGCCTCGCACCGTGCAGGAGTACGTCGGGGTTAGGGTCCAAAGCCCCGCGTACATAGGATATAGTCCGGCGGATGACCTCTCTGTTGAGTTTGAAAGATGGGCTATGAAGTGTCGGATAGCCTCGGTGGAGCGTTCCCTAACAAGGTTCCCGCCACCCTGGAGATCCGTGCGTGTAGCGTAACACAAGTGCACCCCTGCAGGGAAGATTAATCTATTCGGATAGCCGTGTCCACGGTAACAGGACGCTTTATGCTGAAGCTGGATCTTACCACTAGAAACTATTATTATTAAACTGTATGGTTCCGGGTTCTCTTCCTCGCGGGGATGTCGAGGAGGTGAACTCGGAGGCATTGCTAATTATTACAACTTATTACTATACAATGCTGCAGCAACTTCTGCTGCATTGTTACTTTATGCTTTATATAACTGTTGGCTGATTCTTACCTCATGCTGCAAGACATCGTCGGAAGATGCTAGTCTTCGATAGGCCTAGTTTCTTACCCTTGCTCTGGTTTTCTGTCTTTCAGTCCACTATATACAATCTCTTCTTTCCGTTGATACAATGCATAATGCTTAGTAGCGGACGTAAGACTCGCGGGTATGCTAGATACTCACCTGCTTTATTTCCTTTACTGTTTTTCCTGATCGGCCGCTGCAGCCGACGTTGGAGCCCAGGAGCAGGAGTACCCCGGAGGCGCCTACTACGATGTCGAGTTCCCTTTTGACCAGGAGTAGTTTGGTGGATCCCAGGCAGGAGGCCTCGCCTTTTCGATCTGTATCTCTGATGTGATTTGTGCTAGCCTTCTTAAGGCAAAACTTGACTAACTATGTCTGTACTCAGATATTATGGCTTGTATGACTTATGTATTCGGGTCCGCGTGACCCCTCTATTGTAACATATTTGTTTATCCTTTTGTGTTTAGTGTTGTGCTGTGATATTATCACCGTGGCACCCTAATCTCAGTCGTGTACCCTGTGTGTATGATTACTGTACACGGTCTGATTTTGGGGGCGTCACACCTATGGAAGGAGGCCTTGACCAGTCAAAGTACCCGGCAAGCGCTCCGGAAGTCCGGTCAAGGAAGTCACCCGACGCCGACATGTCATCCATGACGGCAACTCGTGAACACCGGGGAGACTGAGGACCGCTCGACCCAGTCCTTGGTCATCATGCCTTGTCACCGGACAAGACAGGGAGCACACAGATGGTCACCAGACTGACCATCCTCTTCTCGTGTTTAAAGTGCAGGGTTGCAGGGCAAGTGGGGAGAAAGATGGCCACCGAGTTACGCTCAAGAGGTGAAGGATGAACTGGAGCGGGACCTAGGGTGCCACCGGCCAAGGGAGCAAGGACAGATCACCACGCTGGAGTGGACGAAGGCTTTGTCCTGGAGTGAAGACCAAGCACCCCGACGCGCTTCCCCCGTAACATTGGTTGTATAATAGTGTAACACCCCGGGTGTCACACTACAGTAATCACTTTTACTGTTGTCATGTCACCATGAGTATGCATGTGATGATCACCTTTGACCATGGCCTATTCAAATTCAACCCAAAGGAAAATTCCAAAACCAAGTGGAAATATAACCTTGCCCTAAAATTATGCAAACAATTTTATTAAATGCGTAAATATCAGTGGGTCGTATTAAAAATTAAATGGGGTTTTATTAAAATGTTTTACTAGTGTAGTTAAACCAAAACAGTAGAAAATCAACACCAAGTGACCGTTTAATATTTAAATGGGATTCAAATCAATTTTTAAAATGTGCCAAACTTCTTGTGGCATCACTATGTGGTGTAACATGGATATTGGTACTTGTTACACCTTTTGATAAAATCTAATGATGGACAATTAAACTAAAACAAAATAGAAAAGAAAATAGAAAGAAAAACCGGAACAAAAGAAATTGGAAAATAAAACCTATTACTATCTAGCGCCCTAAGCAATTTTAGCCAGGCCCATCCCACTCTCCCCTTTCTTTCTCCATCCTACTGCTCCCCATGGCACGCACCGTGGCGCCTTGGCTGTGGCCACGCCAAGCCGACCCCTCCTGGCTGATGGACAGTGGCTCACCCCTCGAAGATAAGAACGCCCAACCGTCCCCCTCGACCAACCCTAACCCCCCACCAGGCCCAGGTCCCTTTTCCCCTTCCACTCTCCTTTCTTCTTTTCCGGAACGCCAGTGTGCTTCCCGTCGCCGTGCCGTCATCAATCCCGCGGCCACCGTCGTCTCCGAGCCCCGCTAGTATGTCCTGGAGCTTCGCAGACGAGTAATCCTTCCACCTCACCCATGGATCGAAGCTCTGGAGCGCGGAATCGACACCATCATCAACATCTCCCCCACGGCCACCGCCGCCGTGCTGCTGCTCCGGTCCGTCCCGGCTTCCTCGACCGCGCCCCTGAGCTCACTGTGAGCTTCTCACTCGAACTCCCCTCTCCCCCGTTTCGAATCGCAGCCGGAGAAGCCATCCGTCGTCGCCTCATGAGCTCGTTGTAGCTTGCGCTCACCGTCCCGTGGTCGCGCTCACGTGTGCCGCTGGCGCCTGTGGTCGCACCCAAGCCGCGCCGTGCGTGCCCAGCCACGCGTAGCCGCGCCCTAGCTCGCCCCGCTCAACCTGCTGCCTGCTGTGGCCGCACTGGCCACGATCGTGGACATGGCTTGGCCATGGTGTGTGGGTACGTGAGTGTGATGTGCATGTGGCGTACGTGTGTGTGCAGCGTGTGTGCGTGCTCTCTGTGTGTGTCTCATGAGTGTGCGTGACAGCCACGGCTGGCTCCGGCCGCCGCCGTCGGCCGTGCCTTCGCGCGGGCGCTCGTCGTGCGTGACCGCGGCCTCCCCCGTTTGCCACTGTCCCTGCCTCCGGCAGCCGCATCAGTGATGTTGAGTGCAACTGAAGAATGCCACCTTATTGGCCGTGCTGCTGCTGCTAATTAGATTTGCTGAAGCCGTGCTGTTGCTGCCAATTCGGTTTTGCTGAAACGTGCTGCTGCTACGTGCTGTTGAGTGCAACTGAAGAATACCACTAGTTGGCAGTAACTAACACTACAAAGTACTCCTTTGGACAGCAGCAGAAACAGATCAAAGAAAATTCTAAAATTTGTAAAATTAATATGTGCAAGAAGTTGGTCTAACCAGCTTCAATTTGTTTCATTGGACCAATTCCAAATGATGCACCGATTAATTCGTAGAAAAATGACAAATATGCAAGAATCTATGATGAGCTAGTAGAGTTAAGCCTGTGCAAATAAAACGATTTGAGTTCGCGGATAACTTCCTAAGTTCCTGGATTTTGCAAAGTCCTCTACCATTAATTAGAATTTAGATTAAATAAAACTGCTAAATAAATAGCCTATGACATGTAGGCCTCCATCTATTGTTTAAATACATAAATAACTTATTTAGTTACAGTCAGTGACAATAGGGCCCCACATGTAAGTTTGACTGGTCAAAACACTGGTCTGGATAATGTTTGATTTAAGTAGTAAAAGAAAATTCAGAAATTAATATAAATTGATTAAACTTTGAAATTTAATAACTTTTAAACAATAACTCCGATGAAAATACTTTTATATATCAAAGTTGATCAGAAAAATATCACAAATTCGATTACGCTACCCGTATACCCACCGCACCCCTCTAACATACCGAACATGGAACATTTCTCCTCCGGTTCATCTGTTTGTCACACGACCGGAGCCGGTAATACTTTCCAGATGAAAATATTCTGAACATGAAAGTTGGTCAGAATGGATAACCGAGCACGGATACACTATCCACATGTCTGTCAGATGTCTCTAAAACTGCAGACATGGAACCTTCCCTCTCCGGATCATCTGTCCGGTAATCAACCGGTACCAATGAGTCAACCCCGGATAAATTTCCGCTCCGACTAAAATACTTAGCACTGCGTTAGAACACCGCCAACACTGCGTTTGCCATGTCTTTTCTTTGTATTGATATTATTGTTGTGTATTTATTGTTTCTTCCCCCTCTTAATCTCCGATAGACCCCGCTGCTGTCGACTACACCGCTGCTGGGTACGACTACTTCGTCGACGATCCTGCCTCTACCGTCGAGCTTCCAAGCAAGCAGAGCCATTCTCTTCCCCAGATATCGCCTATCTTTTTCGTACTTTCTTGCACTAGGCATTGTTACTGCTGCTGCTACGTTACAATCATATTCAATTGCATAGCATGTCATTGTCGCCCCTTGATGTACCTCCTTTATCCTATGCTGTCGATTATAATTATGCATTATTCAGCAGTGAGCCCTGCGCATTGTTAGCTAGGATTAGATAGAGGGCTGTGACCACTCAGGGGAGTGACGCGGATACAAAATATATACAACTGCAATAGGTACGGATCAATGCAGACGCCCTAGGGAACCTACAACGGCGAGACTCTGCCGAGTCGCTTCGAGTTTGACTTACGAGTGGACGGACTCGTATTTCACTCTCGTCGGCTCAGTAGCGTAGCATCACTGGTATGATACGAGGGTATTCCTCTTTAGTTCATTCCGCTGGTGTCTCGGCACCACCGGGGTGATACGAGAATATTCCTCTTTAGTTCATCCCGCTGATGTCTCTGTCGAACCTCTTCAAGTGTACAATCGAGGGTGATTCCTCCTGGTTTCACTTGATGGTAGGCACTCGAATCAACTGGTGTCCTTACAGGTAAGGAGTCGGGTGACCCAACGGTGCCCGCGCATGGTATCTTAGCGGAATGACAGGTCAGGTGTATTCCACCGGTGTACGGAGGGCCTGGTACTGTTCGTGGCCGAGAGGTATCCTGTTGTACGAAAGTCGAGCTCTTCAAAGAGCAAACGCGAGACAAGGTAAGGAGACGGTTCACCTTGTTGGTAACCGCACGAGTTGGTGGGACATCAGGGCAGGCACCGATGTTACTGGTGGACCTGGCTGCTGTCGTCGTCCGCGACTCACCCGGATAGGGGCAACGATAACGGTTGTCCCGACAGAAAATAATAAATGCTAAATGGTTCGGCGGATGACTTGAGAGGCCCGTTGGTTTGTACGCACTAACTTCACGTGGGATAAGGAGTTATGGGCTCCCCTGCGTCGTAGTTTGTCCGAAAGCTCTTCAGACGTCAACAGTATCGCGGTCTGATTTCCGGGAAGCGGTGTGTCTTCTTCGCTCGAGCGGTGTATTTGGATTTGCTTTTGCTTCACCGGCCAGCCTCGCACCATGCAGGAGCGTGCAAGGGTGAGGGACCTAGACCCCTTGGCGCATAGGATATAGTCCGGCGGATGGCCTCTCTGTTGAGCATAGGATGGGCTGCGTCGTGTCGGATAGCTTTGGTGGAGCGTTCCCTAACAAGGTGCCCGCCACCCTGGAGATCCGAGCGTGCAGGCTGAACAGTAGTGCACCCCTGCAGGGAGTTTAATCTATTCGAATAGCTGTGTCCATGGTAACAGGACGCTTTATGTTGAAGCTGGATCTTACCACTACAAACTATTACTATTAAACTGTATGGTTCCGGGTCTTCTTCCTCGCAGGGAAGCTGAGGAAGGGAACTCGGAGTCATTGTTAATTGTTAATTATTACAACTTACTATTATACAATGCTCCAGCAACTTCTGCTGCATTGTTACTTTATGCTTTATATAAACTGTTGGCTATTCTCTCCTCATGCTGCAAGGCTCGTCGGAAGATGCTAGTCTTCGTTAGGCCTAGCTTCTCTTCCTTATTCTGATTTCTACCTTGCAGTCCACTATATACAACCTCCCCTTTCCAGTTGATACAAATGCATAAATGCTTAGTAGCGGACGTAAGACTCGCGGGTATGCTAGATACTCACCTGCTTTATTTTCCAGTTTTATTGTTTTGCCTGATCGGCCGCTGCAGTCGACGTTGGAGCCTTGGAGTCTAGGAGTAGGAGATCCCCGATGCCGACCATCGCAACATGAAGATCCTCGATGCCTTCTACGACATCGAGTTCCCCTTTGAACAGGAGTAGTTTGGAGGTTCCCAGGCAGGAGGCCTTGCCTTTTCGATCGAGTGTTGATTTTGTGCTAGCCTTCTTAAGGCAACCTTGTATCCATGTGTCTGTACTCAGATACTATTGCTTCCGCTAACTTTGTGCTTTCGAGCTGTTGTATTCGAGCCCTCGTGGCCCATGGCTTGTATTAAACAACTTGTGTTATTTTATTTGTAGAGTTGTGTTGTGATATCTCATCGTGAGTCCCTCATCTCGATCGTGTACCTTGCGTGTATGATTACTGTACACGGTCCAATTTTGGGGGCGTCACAAATAGACATAATACCGAGCAAACCCCTAGATAGGCGGTTGCCAATATCCCTTGTGGTGACCCCTTGAACTATAAAAGGAGGGCCTGGGATCATCAATAGGACGAGACATCCGAAGAGAAACCCTAGCTCTAGAGAGTTAGGAGGAGAACATAGCTCCTGGCCTTGGTAGGACTTCCTGGCTAGAAGCATTCCTTCTGTGACGCCCCCAAAATCAAGTTGTGTACAGTAATCATACACGCAAGGTACACGATCGAGATCAGGGACTCACGATGAGATATCACAACACAACTCTACAAATAAAATAATACAAGCTGTTTAATACAAGCCAGGGGCCACGAGGGCTCGAATACAACAGCTCGAGAGCACAAAGTTAGCGGAAGCAATAATATCTGAGTACAGACACAAGGTACACGATTGCCTTAAGAAGGCTAGCACAAATATCAACAACGATCGAAAAGGCGAGGCCTCCTGCCTGGGCACATCCAAACTACTCCTGGTCAACGGTGAACTCGACGTCGTAGAAGGCATCGGGGGTCTTCACGTTGCGGTGGTCGGCATCGGGGATCTTCTGCTCCTAGGCTCCAACGTCGACTGCAGCGGCCGATCAGGCAAAACAAAAAGGGGGAAATAAAGCAAGGGTGAGTATCTAGCATACCTGCGAGTCTTACGTCCGCTACTAAGCAATTATGCATTTGTATCAAATGGAAAGGGGAGGCTGTATATAGTGCACTGCAAGGTAGAAATCAGAATATGGAAGAGAAGCTAGGCCTATCGAAGACTAGCATCTTCCGACGAGTCTTGAAGCACAAGAAGAGAATCAGCCAACAGTTCAATATAAAGCATAAAGTAACAATAGAGCAGAAGTTGCTGCAGCATTGTATAATAGTAAGTTGTATTATATAACAATTATATATGCCTCAGAGATCCCCTCCTCGACTTCCCTGCGAGGAAGAGAAGCCGGAACCAACAGTTTAATAGTAGTAGTTTGTAGTAGTAGAGTCTGGCTTCAGCATAAAGCGTCATGTTACCGTGGACACGGCTATCGGAATAGATTATCATCCCTGCAGGGGCTGCACTACTGTTACTATACACGCTCGGATCTCCAGGGTGGCGTACACCTTGTTAGGGAATGCCCCACCGAGGCTATCCGATACGCCGAATTCCATCCTTTGAGCTCAACAGAGAGGCCATCCGCCGGTCTAAATCCTAAGTACAAAGGAACTTTGGACCCCTGTCCTTTGTACTCTTGCACGGTACGCGACTGGCCGGTGAAGCAGACCCACTTCCCACTACCGGAGTAAGTGGTCCAAGCCCGGCAATCAGCCCGAGGTAAAGCTGACGCCTGAAGAGCCCTCGAACGAGGCTACAAGGCTGAGGGCCCACACCGTAATCCCACGTGAAGGTAGTGCGTATAGTCATATAGCCACTCAAGTCATCCGCCAAACCCATTAAGCATTTTAGTAATTTTCTGTCGGAACAACCGTTATCGTCGTCCTTATTTAGGTGAGTCGCGGACAACGACAGAACTCAGGTCCACCCCCATTACCAGAGCCAGTGGCCGCCTGCCCTGTCGTACCACCAACTCGTGCGGTTACCAACAAGGTGAACCGTCTCCTTACCTTGTCTCGCGTTTGCTCCGAAGAGCTCGACTTTCGTACAACAGGATATCTATCGGCCACGAACAGTACCAGGCCCGCCGCACATCGGTGGAATACACCTGACCCGTCGTTCCGCTAAAATACCATGTGCGGGCACCGTTGGGTCACCCGACTCCTTACCTTTTAAGGACACCAGTTGATTCGAGTGCCTACCATCAAGTGAAACCAGGAGGAATCACCCTCGATGGTACACTTGAAGAGGTTCGACAGAGACATCAGCGGAATGAACTGAAGAGGAATATTCTCGTATCACCCCGGTGGTGCCGAGACACCAGCGGAATGAACTAAAGAGGAATACCCCCGTATCATCCCAGTGATGCTAAGCTACTGAGCCGACAAGAGTGAAATACGAGTTCGTCCACTCGTAAGTCAAACTCAAAGCGACTCGGCAAAGTCTCGCCGTTGTAGGTTCCCTAGGGCGTCTGCATTGATCCGTACCTGTTGCAGTTATAGTAATTGTAATCTGCGTTCACTCACCAGAGTGATCACGGCCCGCTATTCTAAACCTAGCTAACAATGCGCAGGGTTTACTGCTGGACATAATATATATATTTAATAGGCAGCATAGGATAAAGGGAAGGTACATCACGGGGCGAAAAAAATAGGCTATGCAATTGAATAGGATTGTAACGTAGTAGCAGCAGCATATGCCTAGTGAAAGAAATGTACGGAAAAGATAGGCGATATCTGGGGAAGGAAAATGGCTCTGCTTGCCTGGAAGCTCGACGGTAGAGGTACAGTCGTCGACGAAGTAGTCGATCACAGGGGCATCGGTAGCGGACGTCGAGACTACCGGACAATAAGAGAGGGGGAAGAAACAATAAATACACGGCAATAATAGCAATACAACTATATGACATAGAAGATACAAAGCAACGGGGCTCTAACGCAGTGTTAAGCATTTTCGGCGAAGCGATAATTTATCCAGGGATGACTCATCAGTACCGATTGATTACCGGACCGATGATCCGGAGTGGGGAAGGTTCCATGTCTGCAGTGTTAGAGACATCTGACAGACAAGTGGATAGTGTATCCGTTCTCGTTGATTCATTCTGAAAAACTTTCGTTCACAGAACATTTTCATCCGGACAGTTTTACGGGCTCCGGTCGTCTGATAGAGAAATGAACCGGAGGAGAAATGTTCCGTGTTTGGTATGTTAGAGGGGTCTGGTGGATACACGGGTGGCGTATTCGGATTCGTAATATTTTTCTGATCAACTTTGATATATAAATTATTTTCATCTGACCTACGGTTTACTTTATATGATTTTCTGAAGTATTAAATGACTTTTCGAAATATTTTAATTCACATTGATTACAGCAAATACTTTTGATATACATACTGAGCCAACCACAACCAATGACATGTGGGGCCGGTGGGGTTCAGTAACAGTGTCGAGGTGGGGCCCACTAGTCATTGCCCAATTTTTGGAGTCCTTTGAATTTCACAAAGTGAGGGATTACCGGTGAAAAATATCCATTGGTCGCCTTCGGGGGCCTACAGTTTAGGGTACTGGCTAACCGACGAATTTGTGTCATATATCAACTTTTATCAGTCGTCAGTGATCTCGAATCCGGTACGGGTGGAATTTTTAGTAGAGCCCAGTTACTTAATCAAAACTCGGTCCGAAAAGTGCTACTCGAGGCTAATTCCAGAAATCGTTAAAAGATGCCAAGTTTGTTCACGATTTCCACGGATCTATAGCTCCAACGGAGATACTTCTTATATGTAGTTTTTACTACAACATGTGTACTTTCATGCCATGCCCTTAAACGGCATGAAGGATCCCTATAGATTGTTCAACAACAGCTGTAGAACAGCTATGAGGTTAACTCTGTTTTCTGTTTAACAAAAAGCTGTAATTTGTGAATTTCCTAGGATTTAATCCGTGCATTATATGACAATGGTCCAATGGGGTAAAATGCAGGTTGGTCAGTGTACCCTCGGTTCATATAAGTTTTATTCACATCTGAATTCGTTTTGCATGATTTTCGCTGCTGTTTCGTTGCATACAATGGGGGTTTTCAGCAGCAACAAAATGACAGTACGAGCAGCAAACAGCAACTGTAGAATAGCAGTAGCAGCCAGCGGCAACATCAACTGCAATGGCAGCAGCAGCTGAGCCAGCAAGGGGCGGCAACTTCCAGGCGCAGGGCAGGGCGCCGGCTCGGCCAAGCACACCTGGGCACAGCCGGCCACACACAAACACCCACACACCTCACGTATGGACACCACATATCACACCATGAACACACGCACACAGGCCCAGCCATGTCCACGGCCGTGGCCACACGGGCAGGTGCGCGCACGCGGGTTCGCGGCCGGGTGCAGGGCACGCGCGGGCCGTGGCCAGGGGGCGGCGGCGCACGGCCAACAGCAGCAACACGCGCGCGATGTAGGAGGAGCTCAACTTCGTTCATGCCGGCCGTCAGCTCTCAAGGCGACAAACAGAGACAACCGAGACGGGAAAAATGGGGGAATCGGGGAAGTAGCTCACAAGGATGCTCGTGGACATGCTCGGCGAGGCCGGAACACATCGGTGGTGGAGATCGACGACAACGGCCGTGGTGGTTGGGGGCGAGAAAACTGGTGATGGCGTCATTCTGGTGCGGCTCCCGTCGAACAGATGCCCGGGCGTGACGAAGTCGAGGCGCGCGAAGCTTCTAGACGTCCTTCGGCACGCCGGAGATGCCGGTGGCCGCGACAACAACGACGGCGCGGCGACGCACCCGCACGGGCTCGGACCAGGCAGAGAAAAGGGGTGGGCGAGGGGAGAATGGAGCGGGGCTAGGGTTTCAGGGGGCTTAGGGGCGACTTATCCTCGGCGACGAACCGCCGGATGATTGCCACGACGGCACGGCGCGACCCTGGCCGGGGGATGCCCGCCACGCACGTCCGTGTACAGGAGGAAGAAGGTGAGGGCGCCGGGATGGGCTGGGCCAGGTTGGGCTTTGCCCAGTGCGAGGAATAGTCCTTTTTTGTTTTAGGTCTTTTCTGCAATCTTTTGCTTTTCTTTTCTTTTTGTAATTTAATTAGTTAGTTTTTGATTTTAAGAAGAGGTGCAACTACCTCCAATAATTATGTTGCAATATACCACACTGCTACAAAAAGTTTTAGGCATTAATAAAATATTTTGGATTTTATCTAACTAAGAACAGATTAAATGAGGCTGTTTTAGCTACTGTTTTATTTATTTAGGTATCAAATGATTTTTGTGAAAGGTGAAACTTGTTGGTACATTTGTGTTGCACCTTAGGGAGTTGCCACAAAAGTTTGGGCATTTATTAAAATCATTTGCTATTTGTTTGTTAACTGCAACTAGCAAATGGGGTTGTTTTAGCACTGGTTTGAATTGTTTGTATTTTTCAATAGATTAATAAATACCCAAAGTTAGGTTACCATGGTTCACAGATTTTTTGGCATTTAACAAAATTGGTGGCACAATTTTTGGGCAAGATTTTATTTATCACTTTGTTTTCAATATCAACCAAAAGGGTTTTTGGATATGATCAAATGCAAAGATGATCAAGGCATGTTTAGCAACAGTAATGGTCATTAGAAAAATGATTAACGTTACATGATAGTGAGGGTGTTACAAATCTCCCCCACTATAAAGAATTCTCGTCCCGAGAATTATAAGGTAGTGTATGGGTTAAAGCTTCGGTTTCATATTCTAACGAATCTTCTGGTTCCTGTTGTCCTTCTCGATGAATTTAATTCATATCGTTGATGTCTTCATTTCCTTGAATTGATGCATATCGACCAGTTGTTTTCCTTTCTTCGGGATCTTCATCGTACTTACGATTAGGCTAGGAGGAAAATTTAGAGGGGGTCAGATGGGTAGCCGGTTAATCAACTGAGGTTGTTCGAGGGAAAACGGGATACAAAACATCTTCCGAGTTTAAACTCAGGGAAGTACATCGAGAGAATAAAAGAAGGTATGAGAAGTTTCATGCGGATTGGCATGCATTTGATGCTGATGACGGATGGTGTATAGGGGTCCAGAGCATCAGGCATAAACACCGTGTGTCGTATCAGACTGAATATCACAAGGTATGTGACTCGTGAATGGCATACGAGGTCAAGCACGAGGAATAATCCTCGGGACGGGAATGTACATAAGAGTCGGGTTTCGATCCTGTGGAACTGTGGGTTATGGGCCCACATTGGACAAGAGGGTGGTGACATTTAATACGGTCAAGTTGCAAGGTATGACGGAGAACGACTTGTACGAACAAAATAGTACACCGAAGTGTTTGCATAAGCAGGGAATTATCACTGCTTAGATAAGTTATATTAAAAGAAAGGTTAAACATACCAATGGAAGGGAAAATGTGATGATACATAAGTATCAGGTATATATCTTTCCCAAGGGAAAGCAGAGCACGATACACACGACCAAGTTGTATTGGCAGGGAGTCAAAGGAGGTTGTCGATGATAACACAAATCATCGAGTGCAAGGATGGTATTTCACACAATGAATCCAATCGACACATGGAAGAAGCCATGTAAGAATAGTCAGATAAGAATCCACCAAAGTTCGGGTGGTTCGCAAAGGATCTGATGCGAGTATCGGCACTCAACCAGAACGAGAAAGAATGCAAAGGCATCGGGCGATAGAAGCATCGGAATAATTCGATGCTTAAGTACGAGGGAATTATGGTTTCCAGATCGGGAAGGTGTATGTAACTATCCATACGGATTTATCGGTGGCAGGGGATTGCAAAGGCGATGAACACGCAGGTTCTCGGGAATTTATCGGAGAGTAACTTCGAAATCTTCTGCTGAGTCAGCTGATCACCTGGAATGCATGGCTCTCCGGAAGGAAGGAGGTGCGAGAACCTAAAGTCAGAGTTAGTAAAATTTCCCGAAAGGATAAGAGAGTAGAATCCGAGAGTAAAGGTGCGGAGAAAAAGATCATAATATCACCCAGTTTGCGACGTGGGCCGATAAGACACACATCAGTGTTAGTAAAATAGTTTTTCCATTGACTAGACTCGACTTCGACCAAGGAGTTGGAAGGGGGTGTCCTACAGGCAGTCGGCTCTGACACCAACTTGTGACGCCCCCAAAATCAAGTTGTGTACAGTAATCATACACGCAAGGTACACGATCGAGATCAGGGACTCACGATGAGATATCACAACACAACTCTACAAATAAGATAATACAAGCTGTTTAATACAAGCCAGGGGCCACGAGGGCTCGAATACAACAGCTCGAGAGCACAAAGTTAGCGGAAGCAATAATATCTGAGTACAGACACAAGGTACAAGGTTCCCTTAAGAAGGCTAGAACAAATATCAACAACGATCGAAAAGGCGAGGCCTCCTGCCTGGGCACATCCAAACTAATCCTGGTCAACGGGGAACTCGATGTCGTAGAAGGCATCGGGGGTCTTCACGTTGCGGTGGTCGGCATCGGGGATCTTCTGCTCCTAGGCTCCAACGTCGACTGCAGCGGCCGATCAGGCAAAACAAAAAGGGGGAAATAAAGCAAGGGTGAGTATCTAGCATACCCGCGAGTCTTACGTCCGCTACTAAGCAATTATGCATTTGTATCAAATGGAAAGTGGAGGCTGTATATAGTGGACTGCAAGGTAGAAATCAGAATAAGGAAGAGAAGCTAGGCCTATCGAAGACTAGCATCTTCCGACGAGTCTTGAAGCACAAGAAGAGAATCAGCCAACAGTTCAATATAAAGCATAAAGTAACAATAGAGCAGAAGTTGCTGCAACATTGTGTAATAGTAAGTTGTATTATATAACAATTATATATGCCTCTGAGATCCCCTCCTCGACTTCCCTGCGAGGAAGAGAAACCGGAACCAACAGTTTAATAGTAGTAGTTTGTAGTAGTAGATTCTGGCTTCAGCATAAAGCGTCATGTTACCGTGGACACGGCTATCCGAATAGATTATCATCCCTGCAGGGGCTGCACTACTGTTACTCTACACGCTCGGATCTCCAGGGTGGCGTACACCTTGTTAGGGAATGCCCCACCGAGGCTATCCGATACGCCGAAGTCCATCCTTCGAGCTCAACAGAGAGGCCATCCGCCGGTCTAAATCCTAAGTACAAAGGAACTTTGGACCCCTGTCCTTTGTACTCCTGGACGGTACGCGACTGGTCGGTGAAGCAGACCCACTTCCCACTACCGGAGTAAGCGGTCCAAGCCCGGCAATCAGCCCGAGGTAAAGTTGACGTCTGAAGAGCCCTCGAACGAGGCTACAAGGCTGAGGGTCCACACCGTAATCCCACGTGAAGGTAGTGCGTATAGGCATATAGCCACTCAAGTCATCCGCCAAACCCATTAAGCATTTTAGTAATTTTCTGTCGGAACAACCGTTATCGTCGTCCTTATTTAGGTGAGTCGCGGACAACGACAGCACTCAGGTCCACCCCCATTACCAGAGCCAGTGGCCGCCTGCCCTGTCGTCCCACCAGCTCGTGCGGTTACCAACAAGGTGAACCGTCTCCTTACCTTGTCTCGCGTTTGCTCCGAAGAGCTCGACTTTCGTACAACAGGATATCTGTCAGCCACGAACAGTACCAGGCCCGCCGCACACCGGTGGAATACACCTGACCCGTCGTTCCGCTAAAATACCATGTGCGGGCACCGTTGGGTCACCCGACTCCTTACCTTTTAAGGACACCAGTTGATTCGAGTGCCTACCATCAAGTGAAACCAGGAGGAATCACCCTCGATGGTACACTTGAAGAGGTTCGACAGAGACATCAGCGGAATGAACTAAAGAGGAATATTCTCGTATCACCCCGGTGGTGCCGAGACACCAGCGGAATGAACTAAAGAGGAATACCCCCGTATCATCCCAGTGATGCTACGCTACTGAGCCGACGAGAGTGAAATACGAGTTCGTCCACTCGTAAGTCAAACTCAAAGCGACTCGGCAGAGTCTCGCCGTTGTAGGTTCCCTAGGGCGTCTGCATTGATCCGTACCTGTTGCAGTTATAGTAATTGTAATCTTCGTTCACTCACCAGAGTGATCACGACCCGCTATTCTAAACCTAGCTAACAATGCGCAGGGTTTACTGCTGGACATAATATATATATTTAATAGGCAGCATAGGATAAAGGGAAGGTACATCACGGGGCGAAAAAAATAGGCTATGCAATTGAATAGGATTGTAACGTAGTAGCAGCAGCATATGCCTAGTGAAAGAAATGTACGGAAAAGATAGGCGATATCTGGGGAGGGAAAATGGCTCTGCTTGCCTAGAAGCTCGACGGTAGAGGTACAGTCGTCGACGAAGTAGTCGATCACAGGGGCATCGGCAGCGGACGTCGAGACTACCGGACAATAAGAGAGGGGGAAGAAACAATAAATACACGGCAATAATAGCAATACAAATATATGACATAGAAGATACAAAGCAACGGGGCTCTAACGCAACGTTAAGTATTTTCGGCGGAGCGATAATTTATCCGGGGATGACTCATCAGTACCGATTGATTACCGGACCGATGATCCGGAGTGGGGAAGGTTCCATGTCTGCAGTGTTAGAGACATCTGACAGACAAGTGGATAGTGTATCCGTTCTCGTTGATTCATTCTGAACAACTTTCGTTCACAGAACATTTTCATCCGGACAGTTTTACGGGCTCCGGTCGTCTGACAGAGAAATGAACCGGAGGAGAAATGTTCCGTGTTTGGTATGTTAGAGGGGTGTGGTGGATACACGGGTGGCGTATTCGGATTCGTAATATTTTTCTGATCAACTTTGATATATAAATTATTTTCATCTGACCTACGGTTTACTTTATATGATTTTCTGAAGTATTAAATGACTTTTCGAAATATTTTAATTCACATTGATTACAGCAAATACTTTTGATATACATACTGAGCCAACCACAACCAATGACATGTGGGGCCGGTGGGGTTCAGTAACAGTGTCGAGGTGGGGCCCACTGGTCATTGCCCTATTTTTTGAGTCCTTTGAATTTCACCAAGTCTGGGATTACCGGTGAAAAATATCCATTGGCCGCCTTCGGGGCCTAAAGTTTAGGGTACTGGCTACTCGACGAATTTGTGTCATATATCAACTTTTATCAGTCGTCAGTGATCTCGAATCCGGTACGGGTGGCATTTTTAGTAGAGCCCAGTTACTTAATCAAAACTCGGTCCGAAAAGTGCTACTCGAGGCTAATTCCAGAAATCGTTAAAAGATGCCAAGTTTGCTTCACGATTTCCACGGATCTATAGCTCCAACGGAGATACTTCTTATATGTAATTTTTACTACAACATGTGTACTTTCATGCCATGCCCTTAAACGGCATGAAGGATCCCTATAGATTGTTCAACAACAGCTGTAGAACAGCTATGAGGTTAACTCTGTTTTCTGTTTAACAAAAAGCCGTAATTTGTGAATTTTCTAGGATTTAATCCGTGCATTATATGACAATGGTCCAATGGGGTAAAATGCAGGTTGGTCAGTGTACCCTCGGTTCATATAAGTTTTATTCACATCTGAATTCGTTTTGCATGATTTTCGCTGCTGTTTCGTTGCATACAATGGGGGTTTTCAGCAGCAACAAAATGACAGTACGAGCAGCAAACAACAACTGTAGAATAGCAGTAGAAGCCAGCGACAACATCAACTGCAATGGCAGCAGCAGCTGAGCCAGCAAGGGGCGGCAACTGCCAGGCGCAGGGCAGGGCGCCGGCTCGGCCAAGCACACCTGGGCACAGCCGGCCACACACAAACACCCACACACCTCACGTATGGACACCACATATCACACCATGCACACACGCACACAGGCCCAGCCATGTCCACGGCCGTGGCCACACGGGCAGGTGCGCGCACGCGGGTTCGCGGCCGGGTGCAGGGCACGCGCGGGCCGTGGCCAGGGGGCGGCGGCGCACGGCCAACAGCAGCAACACGCGCGCGATGTAGGAGGAGCTCAACTTCGTTCATGCCGGCCGTCAGCTCTCAAGGCGACAAACAGAGACAACCGAGACGGGAAAAATGGGGGAATCGGGGAAGTAGCTCACAAGGATGCTCGTGGACATGCTCGGCGAGGCCGGAACACATCGGTGGTGGAGATCGACGACAACGGCCGTGGTGGTTGGGGGCGAGAAAACTGGTGATGGCGTCATTCTGGTGCGGCTCCCGTCGAACAGATGCCCGGGCGTGACGAAGTCGAGGCGCGCGAAGCTTCTAGACGTCCTTCGGACGCCGGAGATGCCGGTGGCCGCGACAACAACGACGGCGCGGCGACGCACCCGCACGGGCTCGGACCAGGCAGAGAAAAGGGGTAGGCGAGGGGAGAATGGAGCGGGGCTAGGGTTTCAGGGGGCTTAGGGGCGACTTATCCTCGGCGATGAACCGCTGGATGATTGCCACGACGGCACGGCGCGACCCTGGCCGGGGGATGCCCGCCACGCACGTCCGTGTACAGGAGGAAGAAGGTGAGGGCGCCGGGATGGGCTGGGCCAGGTTGGGCTTTGCCCAGTGCGAGGAATAGTCCTTTTTTTGTTTTAGGTCTTTTCTGCAAATCTTTTGCTTTTCTTTTCTTTTGGTAATTTAATTAGTTAGTTTTTGATTTTAAGAAGAGGTGCAACTACCTCCAATAATTATGTTGCAATATACCACACTGCTACAAAAAATTTTAGGCATTAATAAAATAGTTTGGATTTTATCTAACTAAGAACAGATTAAATGAGGCTGTTTTAGCTACTGTTTTATTTATTTAGGTAACAAATGATTTTTGTGAAAGGTGAAACTTGTTGGTACATTTGTGTTGCACCTTAGGGAGTTGCCACAAAAGTTTGGGCATTTATTAAAATCATTTGCTATTTGTTTGTTAACTGCAACTAGCAAATGGGGTTGTTTTAGCATTGGTTTGAATTGTTTGTATTTTTCAATAGATTAATAAATACCCAAAGTTAGGTTACCATGGTTCACAGATTTTTCGGCATTTAAAAAAATTGGTGGCACAATTTTTGGTCAAGATTTTATTTATCACTTTGTTTTCAATATCAACCAAAAGGGTTTTTGGATATGATCAAATGCAAAGATGATCAAGGCATGTTTAGGAACAGTAATGGTCATTATCAAAATGATTAATGTTACATGATAGTGAGGGTGTTACACCTTCCCGGGATCCTTGTAATCCGATATTCAAGAGAGCAATACAGAGAAGACAAGCAGGAGTAGGGTTGTTAGCCTCCGAGCGGCCCCAACCAGGGTATATCGTGTGTTTCCACAGGATGGATTCGAGGTCATGTACCATTGATCGCCCCACTACCAAATCTCTAAAACGGGGGGTAGCAACCTTCCCGGGTGTCTGAGTTCGTAGCTCGACATTTGGCGCGCCAGGTAGGGGGCATAGTGTTTCTTTACTCGAGCGCCATCCTCGTCGCCAGAGTCATCGTCATCAACACCGGCCGTTCATCCATGGCCGGAGGAAGCAAGGGGGCTCGCAGGAAGGCCAACCGTGACCTGAGCGGGAACCCTCCTTTTTGGGTTCGTGTAGAGCGCTCATTTCTGGGTCCCAGGACACTGCGCCGCGAAGAAAGGAGCCGCCCTATGGAAGGAGTCCTTGACCAGTAAAAGTACCCGACAAGCGCCCTGGGAGTCCGACCAAGGAAGTCATCTGGCGCCGACATGTAATCTATGACGGCAACTCGTGAACACCGGGGAGGCTGAGGACCGCGGAAACTTCGTGATATCTTTTGTAAGTTTATTCGTTTTTCGGTCGAAGATGATTTCGCGGTTCGGTTTTGGTTAGATCTCTGGTCTCCTGTCGGCCGTTTTTGTGATGTGTTTCCAGTTCTGTTCTCTTTCTGTCCAAAGCCAGGCATCTCTATCTCAGAGTTGGCCGCGACTAATTGGGACATTGGTTTCCGTCGGGTCCTCTCTCCTGCAGAGTTAGGATTGGCAGCGGCTTGCTGCTCTCTTAGTTTCCAGTGCTCTCGGAGGGTAGGGATGAGGTTTTCTGGACCCTTTCCAGGTCGGGTGTTTTCTCGGTCAAATCTCTCTATATCGTGCTTGTGGATGGGAGGCGAACCTCTCGCTTCTCACCGATTTGAAAAGATCGCATACCCCCTAAGATTAAATTGTTTCTTTGGCAAGCCTTTAAGCTGAAGCTGCCGTCGTCCGATCAGATTCATAAACGTAATCCGGCTATAGGTCTGCGGACTGTGCTATTTGTGGCATCCCGGAGAGTGCCTTGCATATTTTCTTCCATTGCCCGCTTGCCAAATTCATGTGGAGTTGCTTTCGGGAATGGATGGGGAACTCTTGGAGCCCTCGTTCCTTTGGGGAGGTTCGAAGCCTTGTTCGCCCTTTTTTAGTTCGTCTTCGTCGCCTTTTCTGGACTGTTTTTGCTGCGGCTTGTTGGGTGCTTTGGAACATCCGTAACAAGTTAACCATTGAACATGTATTCCGTAAGTACCCGTCGGTCTTCATCTTTAAACTGATCAGTTTTTTACAGATCTAGAAGCCCTTGTGTAAAAGCGCCGACCTGAAGGACATGGAGGCGATCATTGCAAGAATGAAGACCATAGCTGTTGCGTGTCTTCCCCCCACATCCGTGAATCCATGTCCCTGGTGGTGGCCTGGTCCTTACTGTGTTAGGCGCTCTCGCTCGATTTCCCTAGTTTCGGCCTGCGTGTCTGATTGTGGCCTTTGGGTCGGTATAAACTTTCCTCCACCTTAATCGTGCTAAAACCTCTCTATGTCTATAAGTTTCGCTAATCACCCTGCTGCAGTGGCAGTTGTGAACTCATAGCCAGTTATGACTTTATTTATAAAGTCGGGCAATAGCCTTTTATCTAAAGAAAATGGAGGCGCCCAAGCTTTTACGTTTTCTGGTTTAATGCGTTTTCACGGAAAATATAGCCTACCTGATCCAGTAATCATCATAGAACAAGCGGGTTACAAGAAAGACAACCAATACCGGAACGCGTCGAAAGTCGAAACAGAAAATGATTGGGGTAGCAAGCAACACGAACAGCAGGCAATTCAAATACCCGGTTTACCAACGGCGACTTAATTTTAGCCACATTTCAAAGCGCAAGCACTGCAAGAAAATTCATCACCACCGATCGAGTACACAGTGTCGCCACATGATCCACCGGTCGATCTACCGATGGCTACCAACCACCAGACGGATCTCGAGCAGGAAAAGGGGCAGGCTTGCGAAGCTCGCTCTCGCTGTGGGCGAAACGGCAACCTTCGCCATAGTTGCAGGATCCTCTGGCCAAGTGCCCGCACATCTTGGTCTTGAAGCTGTTCCACTGCCCTCCGCCGCGCAGAGATCCAGCGGTCTGCGCCGGCACCGGCAGATGCTCCATGACCATGTCGCTGGCGTGCTTGATCTGCTGGAACGTGCCTTCCAGCTCCAGGTTCTTCAAGCCGGCGTCCGTCTCGTGATCGCGGATGCGCAGCCTGGCGCCGCTGGCCCGGGATATCTGCTTTATGGTCGCTCCGCCACGCCCGATAATGGCGCCGGCCAGGGACGCGTCCACGCTAATCTTGGCCGTCGCGGCAGAAGCGCCGAAGATGGCCGAAGCTGCATTGCCCCTGGGGTTGGGCGCCGTTGGTGCTTCAAGTGCATTGTCGCCGGTGGGGTTTGGTTCCATGGAACGCTTGGGAAGCTCCTTGTTGTCTTGTGCAGCTGGAGAAGAGTCACCGAGGATGCTCATTTTGGCGAGGGCCTGGTAGCCGCCGTGGATGTCGTGGATGAAGTGACAATTGTCGCCAAAGCGGCAACCTTCAGTACTGCACGCACGACGGGACGGGAAACAAGACGTGGATGAGTAACTCAACCAGAAACAAGCTAACCAGATGTGTGCTCAATCATTTTGACGACGTACGTCATGCATAAAAAAGAGATGGGGGTACCTGAAGAATCTGAAGCATGGCTTGGATTTGCTTGCTGCGCCTGTTTGAAAGGCCTCCGGTTCTGTCACAAGAAAACAATCAATCAATCATGCGAGTCCAAGTTACCAATACGATGTTACTACTACTCTACTACGTAGTAGTAAGTGGAAGCTAGAACCGAAGAAAATCTGAAGACGAAACGACGAAGCCAGTATCTCGTGGACTCCTCCTCTTGACTGACCTCGCGCTCTTCCAACAACCGAGCGGGCAACCAAAGTCTCGGCGCAAGCCCATAGTTTTACGTCGCCGGGGTGGTTGGACAGGTCGACGCCGGCGGGCAGCACCTTGCAGGCCTCCGAGCTGCCGACGGCGAGCAGGAGCTCCCTCGAGTACGTGATCTTGTTCATCCGCCTCGCGATGGCCTCCTCCTCCTCCTCCTCCTCCTCCTCCTCCTCCCTGTGCATCGGTTGGCCGGTCAGATCAACCACATCAGTCAGGAGGGAAACATTAATTGAGAGCTGTAAGAACGAGTGTACTACGTACTTTGGCATGGAGATGGAGGGAGGAACGGTGGCACCATCATCACGAGGAGCAGAGCTCATCTCGCCGGCGGCGGAATTTCAGTCAGTCTAATGGTAGTACATTTACGGCGGTTCACTGAATCACTTGGGCAATGGCATGAAAAGGATAGGAGGAGGGCGCAACATGTAAATACCCCCGGCCCGGGGGTAGGAGGAGGCGATTGGACGTACGGCCGGCGTCGCCCCTCCTATGCTAGGGAGGGAGCGCTACTGGTTAACTGGATTAATTCGCACAGGAACGAGGCGTCGCGCTTGATTGATAGGTTCATCCATCGCGACGATTGGCTGGTTGAGCCGCTGCATGCGCTAGAGAGGCGGCTTCTTCAACTCCCCAGGCTTATTAATGTGTGAGCAGAGCACAAACCAGATCGCATACGACCAAAGCCAAGGAAAATATACTTTAGGCCTGCCGTTACGGCAAAAGTAGAGTTACACTGGGCCACTAATCCATCATCAGCCCTCAAGGCTTTAGAGTTACACTGGGCCACTAATCACTACAGATCATCATGTTGGGTGGACTGAGATTCAAACTCACGCGGCAGCCGTCTTGCGCAGCTCGTTTTCGCCATGGGCAAAGTGGCATCTCTCACCAAACGTGCAGGATCCTTTCGTGAAGTTGTCACACAGCTTGGTCTTGAAGTTGCTTCCTGGCCCGCCACCGCCGCCATGTTGAGATCCTCTAGCTGGGTTCTTGCCCACCGCGCTAGCATTAGCACCGCCACTGATGGTGAAAATCAACTCCCGGACCATAGCGCTGGCATTGTTGATCTGGTCAAACGTACCCTCCAGTTCGATGTTTTTCAACGAGTCGTTTGATTCATGATCCCGGATGGCCAACTTGGCCCCAGTGACTCGGGATATCTGCTTTGTGTTGACGCCACCCCTCCCAATGATGGCACCTGCAAGGGATGCATCGACACTGATCTTGGCTGTGGAGGAAGCCCCGAAGCTTGTCGGCGTGGTCATGCCAGGGTTGGGCATTGCCGGAGGTGCAAAATGACCCATAGGCATTGTTCCCACATAGGGGGGCATGGAGTTGTTGTTGATGAACGTGTGCTTGCCAAGTTCCCTCTCACCATGTGCAAAGTGGCACTTGTCACCCCATTTGCATCCCTCTGCAGTATTATACTTGTTGCACAAGCAAGTCTTAGCAGTTGGTGTTGGGGGCCCATCAGGAACAGCATATCCTGCTGGCATTCTTCCAGGGGTGTGTGCAAATGCTTGGCCACCCAGGTTGCTCATCTTTGCAACAGCTTGGTGCCCGCCAGGGACGTAATGGAGGAAATGGCAACCCTCACCAAATGGGCAACCATCAGTACTGCACAATGAGAATATCATGTGGGTAAGTAAATTGATTAGCAAAAAGAGATATCCTAATTGCAGAACTCAGTAGCAACACAATTGATTTAAGTGCAACTGATGTTGACAAGGAAGTTTCAGACATAAGCCAAAAGCCTCATGAATATGATTACAAGTCTTGGTAGCATCTGCCAAACAATAAATATTCTAGGGTGAACTTTGCTGAACACGGTATGCATTGTGGACTACAATCCAAATAGACCGAAGAAAGGTTGTACGCATTCAGATATACCGTGGAACTAATCTACATTTCAAATGTTTGTTGTCATTGTTGATAATAATCATCCTAGATCATAAGTTTTGTTTTTTACTACTACCTCATGGTTAAATATCACAAATTTGTGATGCTTCAGTGACTCAACACGCAACTGTTGATGGACGTATAATTTTAAACCACACAGTAAAAATATTCCAGTATGTGCCAAATGTTAGAATAAATAGTATATGTCACAAAGGACATATGTAGCAGAATTTCAAGTGTCCAACTCATATATTCAATCTTCTTTTCCCAAATTCGATAAGAGGATGTGCCATGATATTACTGACTGGTTGTTTGTCAGAAAAGCAGTTACATATCCTTATACAGTTCTTGCACTTTGACAGATTCAAGAGTGATTTCACAGATCCAATTTTACTCCGATGGAAGTTCTTAAGCTTGGATTAGGGAGAACCTGTAGCACAATCTTACTTAAATAATTTGTTAGCAATAAGTCATTCCCCATAGATAAAAGTGAATTTTAAACAAAATAACAGGTACGCAAGATAAATGGTACCAGGTGGAGTTCATTTTAAGTTGGACTATAACCTGAAAAATTTGGTGCATGGCTTGGATTTTCTTCCTACACCGGTTTGAAATGACTCCGATTCTGTTAAATCAAATTAATTATGCGTGCCAAGTTAATAATCTGTTGATTTGTTAATCTTCGTGCATAAAAGAAGACTATTACGCTGTTGAATAATTGTACAATACAGTGCATTAATCAAATTATTATACTAGATTTCTAACTTCAGCTTACACTATCCAGTACTCTGAGCATCGCTCGGAACACTGGGCGAATTACATTGAGTAGGTAGCGGGGACATCCAAGAATTAACACGCAGAATCCAGAAAGAAGGAAGCCGGATCTAACCGAACAATGCAAACAATACAGACCATTTAATATGCGAATATCCATTCATGTTCTCAGGTAAAATTAATAATCCCCAACAAACCAGCATGTGGTGGATCAACTGACAAATCTTAAGCAACGGCGAGCCTTTAAATACCCCGGAAACCATCTCGTCTTTAAGAATCGATAACTACAGATCCCATCAGGTCATCGCACGCACCACTTAGCTTTGCCCCCCAACAAAAAATTCCCGAAACCCTAACCTAACAATGGAGTGACTCCGCGGCATTCCCCTAGTACGCTAAGACGAAAGCTTCATCGGACGAAAGAAGCAGAAGCAGGGCTCCCAAAAGAAGCCGCCGGGGAAGATGATGATTCAATTTAGGGCAGCAGCAGAGAGGGGCGGGTTCCACTCGACTCACCTCGCGTGCGCTTCCCTCGGACGGAGGAGCCGTTGGCGCCATCGGCCGTGCCTCTCTTGCGTCCGCCACCTTCCATCGCTGCGTGCGCGCGGCAACCCCGGCGAGCTCTGTTTAGGGTACCGGAAATGGACGGGAAAGGGATCCGGACGAGAGGCGAGGAAAAGGTTAAAAGGCGACCGGTAGGATAGGCCGGCAACTTGCTGGGTTGGGCACCGCCTCTGCCCGGCCGGACCGGATGGTTCGCCAAGTCATTTTTTCCTTCTGAAAATGGCCACGGGGAAAGGCTCTACACCTCTGAATCCCAAGGTTTCTAGTTATATCATTGCGCATTTTTAATATCAATTTTAAAATATTAATTCAATTAAATTTAAAATTAAATAGTAATTTAAACTTAGATTTAATTCACATATATGTTTTATTTTATTTTACATAATCATCCACATATGCTTAATTAGATATTTTTAAAGTTGTTTATTAGTTGTGAATGTGAAGGTATGAAACAACAATGATGTTATAATGAAATAAGTAGATGGCTGAAAGCAACACGGTTTCTACGATCAACACGGCGGCGCCGCTCACCGCCAGGAAAACCATGCCTACGGTTCTTCTCCACCAGCACCCTCGCTCCTCCTCCCCACCCCCGGTGCCTGATCCTCGACAAGGGGATGTGAGGGGTGCTACAAAGGAATTCTACTGGCATGTTCTCTTCGCAATGGATTTTCGTGCGACGAGGCAGGTTACATTTACCGCTGGTGTCCTTCTTCTGCGATCTGATGCACTGTGCCCGGTGCTTCTCAACGAGTGCGGCCATATGGTGGAGACGCGCAACTTGCACGAAGATGAGCGCGTGAAGGGGGGCTTGCTTCAATTCCCTTGTCATTTTGCGCGGATCGACAAATCCTTCACGTTGGTGTTTGCTCTCGCAGAGCGCACGACGCAATCTTCATCTTAGCCACGTAGATTTAGTGACGAGGTTGTGCATGCATGCATCGCGATGGGATTATGGTAGCAGGTCCGCCCGGAGCCACCTTCGCGGCCATAGTGGATGGTCGACGTGTGGGTGGAGATCTCACCGACCATGGATTGTCGGATATAGGCGCAAGTATAAAATCCCCCACGAATTGTCTTTGTGACCTAGATGCCTCTTTCACCCACTTTTGGGCCCCCTCTCGCTCCCACTCTAGATATGTGATCCAAACCTTGTTCTAGTGGTGGAGGGGAAAGGTCAGGGCGATGATCACTCATTTGCTGAGGTGGTTGCCTCTCCTCCTCACTCTCTGACCATGGGATATAATCTAATTTCCAAACCATCCTCGATAGAGAAGGAACCCTATAGCAAAAGAAATATATCTTCGTGGCCAATAGGCCAACCCAAAAGTATGAATCCCCATGCTTCCAATATATTTGGGATACTACCTTGGAGCTCACATATTTTCTCCTAAGGAGGGTTTGCCATACACCATCCTCATACAGTAGCTTAAACAACCATTTGTCGAGGAGAGCGGATTTTTTGATCTCAAGATCATGGATTCCTAATCCTCCTTTGTCGTTAGGTCGACGAATCACACTCCATTTAGCCAGTCGATATTTCTTTTTTCTCGCTATCTCCTTGCCAAAAGAATCTTGATCGAAGATAATCCAATGTATGTAAGACTCATTTTGGAAGTTGGAAGAATGATATCATATACAATATCATATTGCTTAGTACTAAATTTATAAGAACCAATCTTCCACCCTAAGATAATAGCTTTCCTATACAACTACTTAATCGCTTTTCTAGTCTCTCCTCAACGTGTGTCCCATTCAGTATTTGTGATAATGTATCGGTATTTCCAAATAGCTAATAGGAATCTGGCTTTGTCCGCAGCTAAATAATTTAGTGTACAAGTGCGCGTCATCTTGGGCCTCGCCGAAATAAAATAATTCACTTTTATGGAAGTTTATCTTCAGAAGCGAAAGCTACTCGGAAGTTGACAAAATTAATTTCAGATTTCGTGCTTTTTTCAAGGTGATGATCCATAAAGAGAATCATGTCGTCAGCATATTGAAGGATAGAAAGTTGGTCACACAACTTTCTACACTAAAAGAGAAGGAGAGAAGAAATGACGAGTTCGCCTGTGAACGAATGAGACTCGGATCCTTTTTGTTTAGGCCTATGCTTCAACTTTTGAAGCTTTTCCATTTTGGCTTAAGACAAAAGCCCCTAAATAGGAGCTTTTGGGGCTTTTAAACCAAAGTGAAAAAACTGCAACAGATGAAGCAGAGCCTCAACAAGCCAAACATTTGACCTCTCACCCCCGCAACACAAGCGCATGAAATGCTACACATAGGGTCGACACCAAAAGAGTATATGCGAGGGGATCCCGCACACATCCGAGGTCGAGGGTCATGGACCATCGAATCGGGCACAACAATGAGGAATACACTAACTACTCCCTTCGTTCCTAAATATAAACCATTTTAAACAATCCAATACGAATTACATAAGGAGCAAAATAAGTGAATCTACACTCTAAAATATTTCTATATACATCCATATGTACTTGTATTAAAATCTCTAAAAGGATTTATATTTAGAAACTGAAGGAGTAGAATTGACGACAAGGAGGACACCAAATAGGTAGAAGGGGGTGCCGCAAATCGATCTGACAATGCCGGGGCATGCCCTCAGGGGACGGGCACTCCAGCTTTCTTCAAAGAAGTAATTACACACCTAAGGCATGAGAAGTTCGAGTAGCTAGTCCGGACTAGCCTTTTCGCATACTCTAGAGGACATATGATTTCGGGTGGGCTGGAGACAGCGTGCGTTAGAATAACCTGAGTCGGATATCGATCTACCAAGGAACAAGCAATCACCATAAGCACGAGCACGACATCAAGATTTGTTAACGAGATTCACCAACATGGATGCATCTTCGGGGCATGACTACGAGAGCTCCTCCCCATGTACCATCAACATGATGAGTCATTCTTCGGTACGCCCCCCCCCCCTCATGATGGCCGAAGGGCATTGTAACAGCCCAGATTTCACAAAAATTAAAAAAATTTGTTTTCGGCGTGAATTGTTTGATTGTTTGATTTGTTTGCGCTGTTTGCATCCCCGATTTATCAATCGGCGATTATTTCCCCCCTCTTATCTCGTACCGGACGGAGACCGACCCTTGTTACCCTGACACTCGACCTTTGAGACACCGGGTTTCACCTGATCACCGTTGCGAAAACCGCACGAGACCAGCCGCAGCCAACGGAACGAAAAACCCCGTTTAATAATTAAACGGGTTATTTTTATAGCGCGTCGGAAAGTGTTCTCGGAATGGTTCCAGTGCGAGGTGAACGCCGCCGGCTCGACGCGCTGATCACGCAGTTTGAAGTTTTACCCGAATCGGAGGTCCTGCGGACCCCCCCGACGGTCAGAAACGTAAGAACCGCGCGCGCGAGAGAAAAATCGAGGAAATAATCCTGCTAAGTCCTGAGAATTATTGTGCTGATTCATTTTTGCGTTGCGATTTGCGGTAAATCTGTAGCTCGGATCGCGTTGCGTCCAAAAGGAAATTTGTTTAGAATTGTGTGTACTTCAGTTCATCTTTTGTGAGCATTTTGATTTGAGGCTATCTTGATGGTGCAAATATGTTTTGAAGTGGGCACCAAACTGTTAACTGTTACTAATTTCTGTTAAGTGATGTTGTTGTTATTTTATTGCAAGTTTGCATGATGATTGTGACACATCCATGAGACCTATTGCATTGATTCTTTTTGCATACTGTTAAGCATCATGTCTAGTTTCATTATATGTATTGCATTGTCATGATATGCTTGCTGGTCATCTAGTTATTGAGCTCCAAAGTGGCTATGCCACTGTTTTTGATAGCCACCTCTATTTTTCTCCAAGTCTGTAACGTTCCGATGCCATGTTGCATGCTTAATATATTTTGATCTATGATGCCTATGACCTTGATTCTTGTTTGTACCTGATCATCATCATGTCTACTCCATGTTCATGTATTGCTATGTCATGTTGCTACACTTTTGCATATAGTTTTTCTCCTGTTTGTATACCATAAAAATAACAGTTTCTGTCCTGTTTTCGTGTTTTTCACTAAGTCCTAGACCAGTAATGTTTTATTGCATTTTGTATGGGCTATAACTAGTTGTTCATGATGCCTTTTTGCATGATTCCTTTTGCCATGCCTTCCCTACCATGTCTACTTTAATTTCATATCATTTGTGAGCCTGTTTGCATTCATTATCCTGTTTATGCATTGCTCTAAAGTGTGCTTCGTGATGTTGGCAGATTGTGTTCCAAACTTGTTTTGCTTGTATCTTTTTAACCGTAACCCCGTTTGGGGTGTTCTTTATATGTAACTTGATTAGTTTTCCGTGTACTTTGTGTTTATGATATTGTTTGATGCTGTTAACCAACCTAAAATATGGCTTAGGGAAGAACATTACCAAATCTTTTAATTGTCGTGGGGTACTTAGTGTTATGCCATGTTTAGGATTGTGCCTCAGTTAAATTGTCTAGCATAGATAGTTTATTTTATGCTTCACCTCTTGTCATGTTTGTGTTCTATGCCATGCTTGAGTGGGATGCCATGTTAACAACCTTTGTTGATCACCTGTAGCTAAACAACTCGAACCTTTCCAAATGTGCGGTATCGTCATGTGTGACGAGTACTCCACTTAAACTGTTAGTAACCGCTCTCGACGATAGGTGCGATGTATCGTGTTGCCTCCATGTTGATGCTTTCTCGTGATTGCTTCGTAGTAATAGATGCTTGCTCGTTGGTTTCCTTTTCCAGTGTTTCCTTCTTGTGTGCTTCCACGGGTACCTCTCGGAGACAATGCGAGGTTGCGATCAGCTACACCTTCGGAACCCGACTTATCAAAAGGGAGCTATGTCCTCACTGGTCCAGGTTGGTTTGAAAACTACTGGCGGCCGACCAGCACGCACACGGTTTCAAATGATAAATCAGCTTGGGCCACCACTAGAAATGTTTGAAGCTAGGTAGGTAAGAAAAGGGGACCCCATAAAATCCCACACGCGGTTAGGCACGCTCAGTCTTAAAACCAATACACGGAACTCGGATCCTAGGTGACTCGAATGGAACAAAGCGTCGGGGCGGGATAGCCTAGACCTTCCATCCTTCGTCGAATATAGTCAACATTTTAATAATCAATATCATCCAAACAATATAATAATGTGATATCCCAAACCAAGGAGTAATAGGGTAACATCGTAGCATCCTAAGCATGCATACTAAGCAGGGGCTGAGCAACGAGCAATAGTAACATAGCAGTACATGGTTTGCTGGGAGAGGACATGGCTGTATCGTTTGGAAAGAGGCTGTAAACATGTGGTACGATCAAACATCGAACCTATCCTAGACTAGCATGCAAACCGCTGGTTGAAATAGAATGGATCATAAGTAATGCATAGTCCTTGCCTGTTGATAAGTCGGGTTCCGAAGGTGTAGTTGATCGCAAGCTCGCGTCGTCTCCGAGAGGTACCCGCGGAAGCACACAAGACGATAAAAACTGGAAAGCAATCAACGAGCAAGCATCTATTACTACGAAGCAAACACGAGCAAGAATCAACAAGAAGGCAACACGAGACATCGCACCTACCGTCGAGAGCTGTTACTAACAGGTTAAGTGGAGTACTCGTCACACACGACGACACTTCATGTTTACAAGGGTTCAAGTTGTTTAGCTACACAAGGTGAGCAGAGGTTATTAACATGGCATCTCACTCAAGCATGGCATAGCACACAAACATGGCAAGAGGTGAAGCATAAATAAACTATCTAATCTAGTCACTTTAAGTGGGGGTAAAACCTATGCATGGCAGCTAATACAGACCCCACGATATTTATTGCATTTGGTACTGTTTTCCCCCTAAACATATTTTATTATTTTTATTAGCAAGCAAGAGCAGCATAAACACAATCTACATGCAATTCTAGTCAAGTTACATATAAAGAACATTTTAAACAGAGCAACGGTTAAAAAGTTATTAAGGAAACAGTTTACAGTGGCAAGCAGTTGTAAATAGAAGGTAACCAGCATGTAAACAAAGTCAAACATAGCAAAGGAGCACAATTTATTAAACTAGACAAAATTCTAAGCAAGTTTCATGTTTAAAGCGTCACGATCCGAGCTACGGTTTCAAAGATACGGGCACCGCAAAAAAAAACAATACAATCTGCCTAAATGAAAAAAAGAGCTACAACAGGTATTGGGCCGACCCAACTAGCAGAAAAAAAGAAAAAGAAAAAAAACAGAGGGGCTGCCTCACCAGTGGGCCGAGCCCATGGAGGCGTCTGGACAGGCCGGCGTGGCCTAGCGCGGTTGGGCTGCGCCGGTGCTGGGCCTGCAGGGGAGAGGAGGCCGGCCCATCTGGCGGGTCAACACCGCTGGATCGGGCGTCCCGTACCCGCACGGGTGGCTGCGGCCGTCGCTGCATGGCTCGCCGGCCGGTGCGCTCGGGCGGCTCGTGGAGGAGGCGGGAGGAGGCCTAGGCGGAGCTGCGGGGGGAGGAGGCGAACGACGTCGAGCCTAGGGCGGTGCGGCGCGGCGTCCCTGTCGCGGCCGACTGCCGTCGTGGAACTTGCGGGGGAGAGGAAGGAGGTGAGAGGAGGGCGCGGGGAGGAGAAGGGGCAGCGGGGTAGTCTGGCCTAGTGGCGCGCGGCGGCAGCATCTCGCCGGAGTTGGCGACGGCGACTCGGACTCCACGGGCTGGCTGCGGTGGCTTGGAGGAGAGAGAGAGAGAGGAGGGTGGAGGCTGGGTGGATCTGGGCCGTTGGATCGGCTGATCCGACGGTCCAGATCGCAGGGAGGCTAGATTTTGGGCAAAAAAAGACTAAATGAGAAAATTGGGGCAGATCTGGGGGTGTGGCTGCAATTTTGTGCTAGGGAAACCCTAGAAAGGGGTGGGAGAGTGGTGGTCTTTATATAGCCCAGGTGGCTGGAAGTTTGCAAAAACATCCCCGGTTTCTCTCTCGCGCGCGCGGTGTTTACATTTCTGACCATTGGGGGTCCGCAGAACCTCCGATTCGGGTAAAACTTTGAACTGCGCGATCAGCGCGTCGAGCCGGCGGCGTTCACCTCGCGCTGGAACCGTTCCGAGAACATTTTCCGGCGCGCTATAAAAATAACCCGTTTAATTATTAAACGGGGTTTTCGTTCCGTTGGCTGCGGCTGGTCTTGTGCGGGTTTTCGCGACGGTGATCGGGTGAAACCCGGTGTCGCAAAGGTCGAGTGTCAGGGTGGCAAGGGTCGGTCTCCGTCCAGTACGAGATAAGAGGGGGGGGGGATAATCGCTGATCGATAACTCGGGGATGCAAACACCGCAAACAAATCAAACAATTCAGACCGAAAACAAATTTTTTAATTTTTTGTGAAATCTGGGCTGTTACAATACAACACCACCAACAAGGGATCTCGTCCCGAGATCCAGGACGATCCAGGGGAGAGGGGGGAGAGAAAAGAGAGTCGACGATCTTCAACACCACCAACAAGGGACTCTGCTCCATGTCAAACGACGAACCTCCGTCGAGAAACTTTCCGTAGGGAGGACGACATCGTCGAAAAACGAAACCATCGGGAGACCAAGAGGAAGAACAATAGTCCAAAGTGACGATCAAGGGAAGCATTCTCACTGAATTCGTGAGGATACTGGGCAAGAGAACGGAAGTCAATAGACGACCAAGATGTAAACCAGAGTCAGATAGACTAAAGGTACTACAGGATTTCCCAACCCGAGATCGGAATCGAGACAATACGCTGCAAAAAGGGCATTGTAACGCTTCCGAAACTCCACTTACTCGAGATCCTAGAGTTTGAAAAGGGATAAGACGAGAATAAAACACTTACGACACTTGTCCTGACCAGAGCAAGGGTAAGGAGTAAAAAGATTCCTACTCTCCAACAACTAACTTAGTAACTACAAAATAGTTTTTGTCTAGACTCGACTTCGGCCAGAAAAGGGATCCTACGGTCGGTAAGGCTCTGATACCAAGTTGTAAGGCCCGATATGCGCTACTGTTCCAGATCTAGATGTTTCCACCCAGATCCGGGGACGAAGCACATATCGGTCCCACCGCGACATATGACAATGCCATATGCCCCGGATTTCCAACATGATATCACAACATTAGAGATACAAGGATACAACATCTCATACAATCGGCATACAACTGCCTTAAATACAATACATCAGCGAAAGGTATATGTCTGAGTAAAGACTACAATCAAATGCCTACTGGCAAAGAGAAAATCATCGATCCCCACAACCACACGGGTCCAGGCCCTCCGCCGGGATCCGCCTAACTTGTCGTCGTCGAGTCTCCACGTGAAACGTCGATCACCATACCTGTTGTCGATCAAGAACCCTGAAAAGAGTTTGGGGGTAGTATCATGAGTACAGAAGTACTTAGCTCTCAGAACCCTAATTTAGGTTTGTGCTTTTCTAAGCTTGCATTTTTGCATCATGAAAATTTTTGCAAAAGAAAAAGAAATGGGGAAAAGAAAAGCCCTAAATGAATTAAATAAAAGGACCAAAAATAAATCTTTTTCCAAAATTCTTTTGGATGTGTGGAAAAGTCTTAAAAATGAGTGTGATCATTTTAAAAGTGATTTGGGATTAAACCCATGCTCATAGATTTTTCAAAAATCCAAACAGTGGCTTGGAAATTAATCAAATGTCTATTTGAATCGGAATTCAAATAATTTGAATTTCAAAAATTCCCAAAACTTGGGGTTGACTACTATAAGGTCACCTAGGTTTTATAAAAATAATTGGGGATTTTTACAAATTCCCTAGATATTAATTTTATTAGGGAAAACAAATAAACAGAAATAATAAAAAGGAAAAGAAACAGAAGAGAGCTTACCTTTTGCAGAGGCGAAGGCCCACCTGGCCTGACCCATTCGCCCTTGTCTTCTTCCTCCTTGCCAGAAGGAGTGCTCGACGAGCTGTGCGCCGAGGGCATGCTTGCCACCTCCTCCTTCTCGCCAGCTCAGTGCCTCCCCCCTCTTCCTCTCTCGCATTGGAGACGTCCGGAAGGCCCCAGGCCACTTCCCCCCTGCGCTGCTGTTCTCCCTCCTCTCCGGCGTTTCCCGAGCCAGATCCGAGCCGCAGCCGGAGCGTGCTGCCATGGCCGCCGCGTCCAACGGCCTCCTCCCGCCGTTCCATGTTGTCCAGGAGCTTCACCGACGCCGTCCTCGTCGAGCCACGCCCTCAATTCGAGCTCGGGAGCCCTGAAGACGACGTTCGCCTAGCCACTTCCCCGCCGGCCGCCGTCAACCTCGGGCTCAAATTCGCCGCCTCCACTTCGATCTCGGCCTTGCCGCGCATTCCATCGAGTTCAGGTGAGCACGGCGCGTCGTTTCCCCCTCCTAGCTCCCCTCCCCGTTCCCTCTGCTGCCTGTCGCCATTGAACAGAAGCTCCGGCCGCCGCATCCTTGGTCGTAGCCGTGGCCCGAGTGCCCCCCTTGAGCCCCCACTCGCTCTACGCGATGCGCGCGACCCCGGGATATGCCCCAGTGCCTTCCTTCTTCTCTCCCGTGCCCGAATCCCCCTCTCTGGCGAGCTCTCCGGCGTGTCCAGTGAACTCCGGCGATGCCACCATTAGAGGCCCTAATCACCCCAGCCTAATCCCCCCCCACAGCCTATGACATGTGGGCCCTAATGCTTAATTAAACCAGCCGGTTTAATTTAACAGAGGGATTAATCCCCAGTCACTGACTTGAGGGCCCCACTGGTCAGTTGGACCAGTCAACCCCCTGACGTCATGCTGACGTCATAATGACGCAATAATCCCTTTTTCTATTTTAATTAAATCAAAAAATTCCAGAAATAAGCTAAACTTTGAAATTGAATATCTTTTAAACCATAACTCCAAATGAAAAGAATTATATATGAAAAATTATCAGAATAAAATTCTCTATCCAAATAACCAACTTTAAACCATGTTTGAAATGTTTACAATGAGGGACCAGTAGCATTTTGCTATTTGGCTCTTTTGTATTAAATCAAATAAATTACTATGATCATTCTAACTTGAACCAATGCATTGCAATACACATCACCTACACTTCAGAAGCATTTCACACACATGACCAATTGGTTTACAATGAACAAACTTTAGCAAATGAAACTTGGACCAATTTGAATACATTTGGAGTTTGAATTTGAATTTACTTTTCAAATCAACTTCAATTAACATGTTGCAATTTAAACATAGGTCACATAAGTACCTTGCCATGCTATGTTTTGCATATTGAATGTGCATTGTATCATCTTGATTGTGCTTTACTTCCAGTGCTTCAGTGATTTCTTCTTCTCGGTAGAGTTGATCTCGGAGACGAGTTTAACTTCACGACAGAAGACTAGTACCTCGTGATCGTCAGCAAGGCAAGCACCCCCTCTTTGATCATGTCGATAAAATTCCAGTTCCCTCTCATTCTCGCAAATGCATGTTTAGGATGTCACCATGATACGTTCTACCGCTAGTTCAACCTATTCCTTTGCATGACCTATCATTTTGTCACAGTAGTAAGCAAACCACAATCCTAGAAGATGTAGGAGTTGTTTGATATCTTGTGGCCCCTGCAACTGTTACAGCTTATTGCATGCTTAGAGTTGTTACTTGAGGCTACTTTGTTGTGAGTCGGGATGGTAGTGATCATGTGAATGATGGTTGTAACGTGTTGGTGAATTGACCTAAACAAGGTGAACGATGAGAGGCTGTGTAGGAGTACACAGTGGGTTGTCTCGTTGAACACTGCCTTAAGCCCGAGTTCTTGTGTTGTTATCCAAGACTAAGAGTACGACCACACATTGGGCTCACTGACCCCTCTCGGCCTAGTACCTCACCCCGGACCTGTCCAGGAGTCGCAAGTAGTTCGCCCTTTAACAATCTCAAGCAGGTGGAACCAAGGTAAGTGGTTGGCGTAGGTTGTGGGCTCGTTGAATCAAGTGATCATGATCGAGTTGATCTTGATGGAGGTCACACAACGTTTGAGTCCGCATCGGAAAAATCGTCCGGATTCCGATCGTGGTCCCAACTCAAATAGGCGACTCCCTAGGACTAGAGATGGTGCCGTGAGTGAAGTGTCGTGGCAGCATCCTTGCCAATACTCACTTGAAGGGTCCATCCCCAGGCGGTAACTGATGAGGCGTGTGTGTAGCAGTACACCCCTGCAGGGTTAATGAACTATTCGAATAGTCCGCGGTTATGGACTACTTGTAGACCTTTACTTGATCATAGACAACTTGAACGGTTACTCTTAAAACTTGCCAAGATAAGTGTGAGTGCTATGGCGTGCTTTCTCGTGGGGAAGTCGAGGAAGTATCCATAGTGGTGTATTGGTTGGAGACTTGTTACTTGGACTCGTGTACGCTCCTTACCTCTTTCTGGTATTCGTAGTACAGGACTAGCCAAGTCAAAGCTGGCACTTCTGTAAGTGAAACCCCACCTCCCTTTGCCTTGATACATGTGCATGAGTAGTATAGTTCCTATGTAAGTCTTGCTGAGTACGACTTTGTACTCACGTTTTCTTATTCTATGTTTTAGAGACGAGACCACTGACCCTGATGGTGGCCTCTACCTCGAGCTCGACGTGGACCAGGTCGTATAGTTCCAGACAGCAGTCTGTGCCCTTTGGAGGGTCGTTGTATTTTCTTTCAGGCTTCTTAAGCCATTTGTTAAACTTATCTTTACTAAGACATAATTTGCTTCCGTTGATGTTTGATGTAATGTTGGATCAAAGACATGTGATCTCTGTGTCACAACCCCAAGTTAGGTATGTGATAGGATTAGAAAGTCACTTTGCATCATGTAAAAATTTCAAAAGGAAATTGAAATGGGAGAGAAAAACCCCCGAGATGAATTTAATTCAAATGGCCAGATAAAAAGTTGCTCCAAAAATTCCTTTTGTATTTTTGAAAACTCCCATAAATGAGTGTGATCACATATCAAGTGATGTGGGGCCAACCCCATGCTCATGGATTTTTCAAATTTTCAAACAGGAGCATGGAATTAAATTTGAACCCCTATTTGATTTAAAGTTCAAATTATTTGAATTTTAAAAATGTCCAAACTTTATAAGTGGCTAGCTATATATATTGTGAGGCCACATAAAAATTTGTGGCATTTAAAAAATGCCTAACTAATTAAATTAGCAGGGCCAACACATTACAGAAATAATAAAAAGAAAGGAGAAAACAGAAAGGAGAGAGCTTACCTCTCGCCCTAGGCGAGGCCCAGCCGGCCCAGCCCAGCTGGAGCCGTTGTCTTCTTATCCAGGCAGCCAGGCAGCTGCGTGCCCGACATGCCCGTGGCCGTGGCCACCTCCACCTCCTCCTAGCCACGCAGCTACTCCCTCCCCTTTCTCCTCTCGCCGTGGACGCCCTGGAAGGCTCCCGAAGTAGTTCCCCCCTCTCCCTTGATCTCTCTCTCCCTCCCACTGCGAATTTCCGCGGAGACCCGAGAGCCTGCCGGAGCGCCGACGAGGAGATCCCGTGGCCACCGTGCCCTTCAAGCTCCGCCGCCATGTCCAACGTCCTCCCCTCCTTCGACTTCGTCACCCTGCACCGTTGATTCGAGCCGGGAGCCTTCGCAGACGACGCGAGCCTCGAGTCTTCACCGCCGGCCGCCGCAGCTCCGGCGACAAATCGAGCCCTCTCCGGTCCCTCCCCGATGACGTCGCGCTCGTCTTCGTCTTCAGGGTGAGCGCACGCTTCTTTTTCCTCTAGCCGAGCTCCATCCCGTGGCCTCTATCGCCGTGCTCGTCGAGCACCGAAGCTCCGGCCACCGCGAGCTTGAAGTAGCCGTGGCCCCGAGCCTCTCCTTGAGCTCCAGCTCACGCCACTAGACGCGTACGTCCCGTAGCCACCTCCCAGTGCCTCCTTAACCCACTCCCGTGCCAAAACAGCCACTCCGACGAGCACTCCGGCGAGGCCATTAGCGCCGTTAACCCGAGCTTAATTAACCCTCCCACCAGAGGCTGACCAGTGGGCCCAGGGCTTAATTAACCCCTGTTTAATTTAAACACAGAGGGAATTAAGTCCCAGGTCACTGACCAGTGGGGCCCTTCTGTCAGTGGCCCCCTGACGTCAGCCTAGTGTCACAGTGACGCTATAAACCTTTTCCAAATTTAAAGAAATAAATTTGTTTACAGAAAATGCTTTAAACTTTAGAAATTCATATTTAATTCATCCTAACTCCAAATATAGCAAATAATATGTCTAAAATTATCAAAAAAATACAAGGATTCTGAATATACACTTTGTTTGCATGTTTGACCATTTTAAAATGGGTGAACAGTAGCAAACATGCATATAGATCCTTTTCAAATTCAAATTTGGAGTGAATTTGCAAATGACTTTGCAACACACTTAGTTTAGATGGATTCATCCACACATCAGAGGCTTTACCTCACCTTTACAACATCACTTCATGATCAACCTTTTCAAATAAACATTCATGCATTCAAATGTATTTGAAATTCATCGATAAATCAAATGGAGTTTGAATTTGCATTTCAAATGCAATATACTCCTTTTAAATGGAATGCTCAACCTATCAGCACCATGAACATCACCATATACAATTGATCATGTGCTTGTGCATTGTACCTTATGTTGATCCTATGATTGTCATGTTGCTGATAGAAGTGGAGCCGGAACCCGAGATCACCCCCTTTGTTGAATACCCCGTGACTGAACCTCGTCAGCAAGGCAAGCAAACCCCCATTGATCATGTCGATAAAATCCCACTTCCCTCTCATGTCTCGCTTATGCATTGTATAGGATGATTACCATGATAACGTTTCTACCGCATAGTTGAACCCAATCCTTTGCATGACCTATCATCTTGTCACAGTAGTAAGCACACCACAATCCTAGCAGATGTAGGAGTTGGTTGATATCATGTGGCTCCTGCAACTGTTACTGCTTATTGCATGCTTAGTGGTACAATGAGGTTGCTTTTGATGTGAGTCGGGATGATAGTGAACTGGTGTTGATGAAAGTGAAACTGTGTTGGTGAATCTACCATAATACAAGGTGAACGATGAGAGGCTGTGTAGGAGTACACAGAGGGTTGTCTCGTTGAACACCGCCTTAAGTCCGAGTTCTTGTGTGGTGATCCAAGAAGAAGAGTACAACAACACATTGGGCTCACTGACCCGTCTCGACCTAGTACCTCACCCCGTTCGAACCCTAGGAGTCGCATTAGTTCGGAGTTCTGGTAGGGCTGTGGCACGGACTGCGAAGTGGATGAACGACTTTTCAAGATCGGCTTGGGACCCTGGACACATCGTTTGAGGCTGTACTGGAACCTCGGCCGGACTTCCATACGGATCCCCCTCAGATAGGCGACTCTCTGGACTAGAACGGAGCTGTGGGCGAAGTGTTGTGGAAACATCCTCGCCGGTACCCGCTTGAAGGGTCCCACTCCCAGGCCGTAACTGATGAGTGTGTGTGTGTAGCGGTACACCCCTGCAGTGTTAAGAAAACTATTCGAATAGCGGCGTCCGCGGTTAAGGACTGCTTGGAAAGCTTAGTTTGATTATTAGACAACTTGAATTGGATACTTCTAAAACTCGCAAGATAAGCGTGAGTGCTATGGTGTGCTCCTCGTGGGGAAGATGAGGAAGTAATCATAGTGGTGTATTGGTTGGAGATGTAGTGGACTCGTGTACGCTTCTTACCTCAAGTCTGGTACTCGTAGTTCAGGACTAGCCAAGTCAAAGATGGCACTTCTGCTATTTGAACCCCACCTCCCTTTACCTTGATACATGTGCATGAGTAGTATAGTTCTACGTAAGTCTTGCTGAGTACGACTTTGTACTCACGTTTGCTTATTCTATGTTTTAGATGAACCCACCTACCTGATGGTGGCTTCTACCCGAAGCTCGAAGATTGAAGACTCAGACCAAGACCAAGCTAGTGTAGTCCCAGTCAGACGACTGTACCCTCGTGGGAGGGCTTGTTTTAGATAAGGCTTATCTAAGCCGTTTGTTAAACTTGTCTGTACTCAGACCTACTTTGCTTCCGCATGTTTGATGTAATGTTGGATCACAGACTTGTGATCTCTGTGTGCACTCTGTAAGAGTTATGAATAAAGTATATATATTTTGTAGAGAATTGCAATGATATCTGCTGTTCATACTAGACATGTGTGCTGCGTGTATGTTTATAACATGCATGTCTTAGTATGGGTTTTCGAGACCTTAGTTGTGATCTGGCTGGCGGTCTTTTATACACCAAGTGGCCCTTAGATGTGCGCATCTTGGGGCATCGCGATGCGATTGTTTGTGACTCCGTCACGTGCACGCTTTGATGTATGATTGAGCCCGCCCTAGACCCCGACTAAGTGATCGGGCTGGAGTAAGTCTATGTAAGGGTTATAATACAATCGATAGTATGGTTGAGGCGATTTGTCTATGAATATGGGAGTTCACCACCCATATCATTTAGACTTGTGTGTGTGTGATGAGGAGCCATTTCAGTTGATCATCCGGCCTGGATGGGATGCCCCTCACGTTCGATGCTTTCCGAGAACGTTCTGTGCTTGGCCTTGTCTGCTTAGACAAGTGGGTACGGTTCTCGGCTCTCCATATGATTGTGTTGTAGCGAGGCTTGCATACGCTAACCCCGGGTCCCGACAGACTTGGTATCAGAGCAGGACTGATTGTAGGATTATCAGCCTTGGCCGAAGTCGAGTCTAGCCTTCTATAGTTATATAGTTACTCTGGGTATATAAGGGAACAACGTAAGGCTTCTTTTTCTCCTTACCCTCATCGTTCTGAGTTCTGAGTCACCCTCATCTTATTCTACGGGAAGATAGGACTAGACTCACCTCTGTTTGATTAGAACATCTCGTTGATTGCTTCCTTGTAGCCGTAGGAAAGTTATGTCCGGTTTCCTAGCGTTGTTGTAATGCTGATTTCTTACATCGTATTATGTAAGTGATGTATCTACATTGAAAGAAAATTGTTTTCTTGCAATTACAGCTGTTATGCTGTCCGAGTCATTCCAGTTTTCTTCAAAATATGATGCGTTTGCAAAATCTTTCCCTCTATTTCGGATGTCCTTCCAGAAGTTTTTCTAGGTGGCATGCTCGACAGTTCCATAGTGTTTGATGTAGGTTTTCTTCTAGAAACCTATAGTGAATCATTTGCAGTTCTTCCTCCCACTTTAGATGTCTTCTAGACAGAAGAACCACACTAACCATCGTGTTGGGGTACTTTGTTACTCTGACATATCTGTTGTAGCCCCTAGTAAGCCATGGTCATCCTCAGGAAAACCATCCAGTAACCAAACTCCTTAAACCTAGCCACCCGATAGATGTGTAGAGTTTATAGTGGATCTTGTGCCAGGAATCGCCCCAATTTCTAGACGCCCATACGAAATGGCCCCATGTGAGTTAGCTGAGCTTAAAACCCAACTTGAAGCTTTGTTGGAAAAAGGCTTCATCCGCCCTAGCTCATCGCCATGGGGTTGCCCCGTTCTGTTCGTAACGAAGAAAGATGGAACAGAAAGGATGTGCGTAGACTATCGCCCGCTAAATTTAGCGACGATAAAGAACAAGTACCCACTGCCCAGGATCAATGATCTTTATGATCAACTTGCAGGATCCTCTGTCTTCTCCAAGATGGATTTGAGATTAGGCTATCATCAAATCAAGATCCGAAACGAGGACATTCCCAAAACGGCTTTTACTACTCGTTATGGTGTTTACGAGTACACCGTCATGTCCTTTGGTTTAACCAATGCCCCCGCCACTTTCTCACGCATGCTGAATTCGATCTTCATGGAGTACTTGGATAAATTTGTTGTAGTTTATCTTGATGACATTCTCATCTACTCAAAGAACGAAGAAGAACATGCCGAACACCTAAGGCTGGTATTGATGAAACTTAGAGAGCATCGCCTATATGCTAAATTCTCCAAGTGTGAATTTTGGCTACCAGAAGTGACCTACTTAGGCCACGTGAATTCTGCAAAAGGCATTGCTGTGAATCCCGAGAGAGTTCGGGCCGTCCTTGACTGGACTCCACCTGAATCGGTTAAGCAAGTTAGGAGTTTTCTTGGCCTAGCCAGCTATTGCCGCCGCTTCGTCGAGAACTTTTCTAAAGTTGCAAAGTGTAACACCCTCACTGTCATGAACAGTAATCACTTTGGTAATCAAAGATTACTGTGGCTAATCACTGTTGCTAATCATGCCTTGATCATTTTTGAATCAACACAAACTCAAAATTCCTTTTCATGAATATTAAAAATATGTGATAAATAAAACCTTGTCCAAAATTGGTGTAGCCACTTTTGTTAAATCCCAAATAATCATTGGACCATGTTCGACGAAGCTTGGGAATTTATTAAGCTGTTGAATAAATCAAACAATTCAAACAGTAACTTAAAAGGTTCAATTTAATAATTTATTATGTAAATAAATTACTAAATAATTTTATTTAGAGCCCAAACTTTTTGTAGCAATAGTGCAAAATGTAACACCAATATTGGAACTATTTTCATATTTTGCAAAACTCAAATGCTAGGCTAATAAAATAAATACACCTATAAGGAAAAAGAAAAGAAACAAAAAAAAGAAACCTAATCTACGCTCAGGGGCAAGGCCACCAACTGGACCGAGCCCACCCCCAGCACACCCCGGCCCACCACGCCCCCTCCCCGTTGTCTTCTTCCTTGGCCTTGCGTGGAGATCATCCAGCGGCTCCACGCCGGCCGGCCGTGCCGTGGCGGCCATCGGCGGCTGTCGTCGATGGGTTAAATCCCCGTGCCCCCCCGCAGCCCTAACCCTAGCGCCTCGTGCCCATCTCCCTCCCCTGACCCTCCCTCTCCTCTCCCGCGTGCACTCTCTGTCCACCGGGAGCACCAGGTCACCATGGCCTCACCGTAGCCGCGGCCATCTTCCTCCCCGGGCTCCAAGACGATGTCCCGGAGCACCAGCGAGGACTCCTCCTTCGTCCCCTGCATCGAGTCGAAGTCGGAGTCCACCACATCGCCGGAATCGCGCACTTCTTCGCCGCCATGACCGGAACTCCTCACCGGCGATTCACGTCAATCCCAGCTTCACCAAGCCCACTGCCTCCCCCTACTGGCTCAAAGTGAGCATACGAACAATTTCCCCCATATCGCGCTCCTTTTCTTGCCTATGCCCCCATTCTCCGTGGAGCCGTGCTCCGGCCGCCGTGGTTGCCCGCCGTGGCTGTCGCCGTGGTCGACCTCGACGTTCACGTGCCCGAGCTGATGCGCCGCGTTTCCCTCGTCTGTTTAAGCCCCTTAGCCATGGATTTGGTCGCCGGAGGCGCCCAGTTGGCTCGCCGGCGTGCCTCGGCCGCCGACGGCGTGCACACGCTCGGGTGGCCATGGGCTAGGTTCTGTTAAGCTTAAGCCACCCCCACCCCTAATCCCTCCATGAAAGTGGGGCCCCACCCTAAATTAACCTGAGTTAAATAAGTTGTTAGCTGTGCTGTGAATGACATGTGGGACCAGCCACTAATTAAATTAGTTTAATTAAATCAATTTCTTATGTGACTTACATGTGGGACCCCCCTGGTTAATCCAAATTTAGATTAACTTAATTGAATCAGTCAATGACATGTGGCCCCCCACTGCTATTTAAATTAAATTAAATAATTTATAAAACATGTGTGGCTGACCAGTGGGACCCACTGGTCAGTTGACCAGTCAACCTTACAGGTGGGTCCCCTCTGTTAGGTTTGACCTGGTCAACTACTGTTTGGATAATTCTTTATTTAATAATATTAAATAAATTCAGAAAATGATTTAAAATGATTTAAACTTTAAAATTGAATATCTTTTAAACCGTAAGTCAGATTCAAAAACTTTATACACCAAAATTGATCAGAAAAATATAACGGATACAAATACGCTACCCATATACCCACCTCACCCTTATAACACAACGAACATCGAACCGTCCCCCCTCCGGACTGTTTGTCCGATGATTTGTCCGGTACTGTTAAAGTATCCGGATGAATTTATTCTGAACACGAAAGTTGTCCGGAATGTTTCAACTAGCACGGTTACAACATCTACACGTTTGTCGGATGTCCACGACACCTCCGGCATGATCCCTTCCCCTCCGGGCCGTTTCTCGATAATCACCTGGAGCCCGTATTCCATCCCCGGATGAATTCCCGCTCCGGTCCTAACCCTTTGCACTGCGTTAGAACACCGTTAACAATGCGTTCGCCATGTATTGTATTTGTGTTGCTATTATTGTTGTGTATTTATTGTTTCTTCCCCCCTCTTATTGTCCGGTAGTCCCGACGACCGATGTTGATGCCCCGGTGATCGACTACGTCATCGACGACCGTACCCCTACAACCGTCGAGCTTACAGGCAAGAAGAGCCATTCTCTTCCCCAGATATCGCCTATCTTTCCGTACATTTCTTACACTAGGCATGTTTACTGCTGCTGCTATGATTACAATCCTATTCAATTGCATAGCCTGATTTTGTCGCCCTTTGATGTACCTTTCCTTTATCCTATGCTGCCTTATAAATATATATTATATTCAGTAGTGAGCCCTGCGCTTTGTTAGCTAGGATTAGATAGCAGGGCCGCGATCACTCAGGGGAGTGACGCGGATACGTCTTATTATAACTGCAACAGGTACGGTACAATGCAGACACCGCCTAAGGCCCCCTAGCTCGGCTCTACCGAGCCACATCAAGTGAAGCTATCGAGGAGTAATCCTCGTACTCCACTCGTTGCTGACTCTGTATAGCCGCTCTAGGTACCTGAGCAACGGTTGTCCTTAAAGGTAAGAAAGTCGGGTGACCCAACGGTGCCCGCGAGAGGTATATTGTCGAGAACGACAGGGAGGGTACGACCGACGTTACTGGCGTGCTTGGCCCCTGCTCGTATCTCGCGAGAGTTACCAAACTACGAAAAGTCGAGCTCTACCAAGAGCAAATGCGAGACAAGGTAAGGAGACGGTTCACCTTGTTGGTAACCGCAGCGACTTGGTGGGACGACAGGGCAGGCACCGATGTACTGGTGGTCCTGACTGCTGTCGTTGACCGCGGGTCAGTTAAGTCGAGGCAACGATAACGGTTGTCACGCAGGTTAATTAAAATGCTAAATGGTTCGACGGATGTCTTGAGTAGCCTTTTGGCTTGTACGCGCTACCTACACGTGGGACGAGGAGTGTGGGCTCCCCTGCATCGTAGTATCGTTCGAGGGTCTTCAGACGTCAGCAGTAACGCGGGCTGATTGCCGGGAAGTGGTGTTGTCTTCTCTTGCTCGAGCGGTGTATTTGTATTTGCTTTGATTTTGCTTCACCGGCCAGTTACGCACCGTGCAGGAGTACGTTCGGGTTAGGGTCCAAAGCCCGGCGTACATAGGATATAGTCCGGCGGATGACCTCTTTGTTGATTGCCAAAGGATGGTCTGCTTTGTGTCGGATAGCTTCGGTGGGGTGTTCCCTAACAAGGTGTACGCCACCCTGGAGATCCGAGCGTCGTAGAGTCACGCCAGTGCACCCCTGCAGGGAAGATATATCTATTCGAATAGCCGTGTCCACGGTAACAGGACGCTTTATGTTGAAGCTGGATCTTACCACTAGAAACTACTACTATTAAACTGTATGGTTCCGGGTCTTCTTCCTCACAGGGAGTTGAGGAAGGGAACTCGGAGGCATTATTATCATTAATTATTACAACTTACTATTATACAATGCTGCAGCAACTTCTGCTGCATTGTTATTACATTCATGTTATTGAACTGTTGGCTGTTTCTCTTCGCATGCTGCAAGACACGTCAGAAGATGCTAGTCTTCGATAGGCCTAGCTTCTTACCCTTATTCTGATTTCTATCTTGAAGTCCACTATATATACAGCCTCCCCTTTCCATTGATACAATGCATAATGCTTAGTAGCGGAAGTAAGACTCGCGGGTATACTAGATAGTCACTTGCTTTATTTCCTTTACTGTTTTGCTTGATCGGCCGCTGCAGTCGACGTTGGAGTCCAGGAGCAGGAGATCCCCGATGCCGACCACCGCAACATGAAGATCCCCGATGCCTTCTACGACGTCGAGTTCCCCGTTGACCAGGAGTAGTTTGGAGGTTCCCAGGCAGGAGGCCTCGCCTTTTCGATCTGTTGTTATTTGTGTTAGCCTTCTTAAGGCAACCTTGTATTCTTGTGTCTGTACTCAGATACTATTGCTTCCGCTAACTTTGTGCTCTCGAGCTGTTGTATTCGAGCCCTCGTGGCCCCTGGCTTGTATTAAACAACTTGTATTATTTTATTCGTAGAGTTGTGTTGTGATATCTTACCCTGAGTCCCTGATCTCGATCGTGTACCTTGCGTGTATGATTACTGTACACGGTCTGATTTTGGGGGCGTCACACAAAGCCTCTGACTGAACTCCTCAAGAAAGATAAGAAATTCCTTTGGACTCCCAAGTGCGAGGAAAGCTTTCAAGAGCTAAAAAGAAGATTGACTTCTGCACCCGTACTTGCGCCTCCAGACACCAAAAAGGATTTCGAGATCTTTTGTGACGCCTCACGGCAAGGGTTAGGATGCATACTTATGCAAGATAGACATGTGGTAGCTTATGCTTCACGCCAGTTGCGTCCATATGAAGAGAACTATCCTACCCACGATCTTGAACTCGCTGCCGTAGTTCATGCCCTGACAACTTGGCGACATTACCTCCTTGGTAATCGTTGTGAGATCTATTCCGACCACCAAAGCTTCAAATACATATTCACCCAGCCAGATCTTAATCTCAGGCAAAGACGCTGGATTGAGTTGATAAAAGATTACGACGTAGGAACTTCTTACACCCGAGGAAAATCCAATGTCATGGCTGATGCACTAAGTCGTAAGTCGTATTGTAACAACCTCATGTTACAACAGTATCAACCACTTCATCATGAGGAATTTTGCAAGCTCAATCTTGAGATTGTTCCTCATGGCTATCTTTCTAACTTGGTGGAGAAACCGACTCTTGAGGATCAAATCATAGTTGCCCAAAGGTGTGCACGAGGTGTTCGCCGGATCAAGGATAACATTGCTAGCGGAGTTGCTAAATGTTTCTCCACAGATAGTAAAGGAACGGTATTCTTTGGAAATCGTTTAGTAGTACCCAAGAATAGAGATCTAAGGCAACTCATCCTCAAAGAAGCCCATGACACACCCCTCTCGATTCATCCCGGTAGCACAAAAATGTACCGAGATCTACGCCAGAGATTTTGGTGGACTAGGATGAAGAGAGACATTGCTCGATTTGTTGCCGAATGTGATGTTTGTCGTCACATTATGGCAGAACATCAAATACCTGCTGGTAGACTTCAACCTTTGCCTATTCCAGAGTGGAAATGGGACAAGGTCGGTATGGACTTCATCACCGGCTTTCCAAAAACCCAGTAAGGAAACGATGCCATCTTCGTTTTCATAGATAGGCTTTCCAAAGTTGCTCACTTCCTGCCCGTTCGCGAGTCTATAACTGCTAGCCAGTTAGCAGACTTGTATGTCTCTATAATTGTGTCTCTTCATGGTGTTCCTTTGGAAATCAATTCTGATCGTGGTAGCCTTTTCACCTCTAGATTTTGGGGAAGCTTCCAACATGCTATGGGAACTCATCTCTTTTTTAGTACAGCTTTCCATCCCCAGTCTAGCGGTCAAGTCGAAAGGGTTAACCAAATTCTTGAAGACATGCTCAGAGCTTGTGTTATCTTATTCGGAAAGAATTGGGAGAAGTCTCTTCCATTTGCCGAATTTGCTTATAACAATAGTTTTCAATCTAGTCTGAACATGGCTACTTTTGAACTCCTTTATGGACGACGATGTCGAACACCCCTTAACTGGTCAGAAACCGGTGAAAGACAATTCTTTGGACCGGATTTGATCAAGGAAGCAGAAGAGCAAGTTCGCATTGTTCGTGATCAATTGAAAGCAACCCAGTCTCATCAGAAAAGCTACTATGATAGTCATCATAGGCAAGAGAGCTACAATCTGGATGAGAAGGCTTACCTTCGGGTTACTCCTCTGAAGGGAACCCAACGATTCGGTATCAAAGGCAAGTTGGCCCCACATTACATCGGAGCTTTCCGCATTCTTGCTAAACGTGGAGCAGTTGCCTACCAACTTGAACTAGCCCCGCACCTTTCTCGAGTACATGATGTATTCCATGTGTCACAACTCAGGCGTTGCTTCCAGGATCCCATCCGCGAAGTCGACCATGAAACGCTTGATCTCCAAGATGACCTTTCTTATCGAGAATACCCCGTTCGTGTTCTTGATTCAGCAGAGCGTGTCACTCATCGTCAGAAGATTAAGTTTCTGAAAGTGCAATGGTCACACCACTCTGAGAGAGAAGCCACGTGGGAAAGAGAAGACAGTCTCAGTGCCGAGTACCCCTCCTTCCTCCCACAGACTTCTGAATCTCGGGACGAGATTCTTTTGAGTGGGGGCGAGTTGTCACAACCCCAAGTTAGGTATGTGATAGGATTAGCAAATCCCTTTGCATCATGTAAAAATTTCAAAAGGAAATTGAAATGGGAGAGAAAAACCCCCCAGATGAATTTAATTCAAATGGCCAGATAAAAAGTTTCTCCAAAAATTCCTTTTGTATTTTTGAAAACTCCCATAAATGAGTGTGATCACATATCAAGTGATGCGGGGCCAACCCCATGCTCATGGATTTTTCAAATTTTCAAACAGGAGCATGGAATTAAATTTAAACCCCTATTTGATTTTAAAATTCAAATCATGATCAACCTTTTCAAATAAACATTCATGCATTCAAATGCATTTGAAATTCATCGATAAATCAAATGGAGTTTGAATTTGAAACTCAAATGCAATATACTCCTTTTAAATGGAATGCTCAACACATCAGTACCATGAACTTCACCATATACAATTGATCATGTGCTTGTGCATTGTACCTTATGTTGATCACTTTGTTTGTATTGTTTGCTCTGATAGAAGTGGAGCCAGAACCCGAGATCGCCCCCCTTCGTTGAAGACCCCGTGATTGAACCTCGTCAGCAAGGCAAGCAAACCCCCATTGATCATGTCGATAAAATCCCACTTCCCTCTCATGTCTCGCTTATGCATTGTATAGGATGATTACCATGATAACGTTTCTACCGCATAGTTGAACCCATATCCTTTGCATGACCTATCATCTCGTCACAGTAGTAAGCAAACCACAATCCTAGCAGATGTAGTAGTTGGTTGATATCATGTGGCCCCTGCAACTGTTACTGCTTATTGCATGCTTAGTGATACAATGAGGTTGCTTTTGATGTGAGTCGGGATGATAGTGAACATGGTGTTGATGAAAGTGAAACTGTGTTGGTGATCTACCCTAATACAAGGTGAACGATGAGAGGCTGTGTAGGAGTACACAGTGGGTTGTCTCGTTGAACACCGCCTTAAGTCCGAGTTCTTCTGTGGTGATTCAAGAAGAAGAGTACAACCACACATTGGACTCACTGACCCCTCTCATCCTAGTACCTCACCCCGTTCGAACCCCAGAAGTCGCAGTAGTTCGGAGTTCTGGTAGGGCTGTGGCACGGTGTGCGAAGTGGATGAACGGATTTTCAAGACTGGCTTGGGACCCTGCACACATCGTTTGAGGCTGTACTGGAACCTCGACCGGACTTCGATACGGATCCCCCTCAGATAGGCGACTCTCTGGACTAGAACAGAGCTGTGGGCGAAGTGTTGTGGTGAACATCCTCGCCGACACCCCTTGAATGGTGTCGAGGCCAAAGGAGGTAACTGATGGTCATGTGTGTGTAGTAGTACACCCCTGCAGGGTTAACAAAACTATTCGAATAGCCGCGTCCGCGGTTAAGGACTGCTTGGAAAGCTTAGCTTGATTATTAGACAACTTGAATTGGATACTTCTAAAACACACCAAGATAAGTGTGAGTGCTATGGCGTGCTTTCTCGTGGGGAAGTCGAGGAAGGCACCATAGTGGTGTAATTCGTTGGAGAAAGTAGTGGACTCGTGTACGCTTCTTACCTCAAGTCTGGTACTCGTAGTTCAGGACTAGCCAAGTCAAAGCTGACACTTCTGCAGTTGAACCCCACCTCCCTTTACCTTGATACATGTGCATGAGTAGTATAGCTCCTATGTAAGTCTTGCTGAGTACGACTTTGTACTCGCGTTTTCTTATTCTATGTTTTAGATGAACCAACTGACCCCGAAGGTGGCTTCTTCATCGAGCTCGACGACTGAAGACCAAGCTAGTCTAGTCCCAATCAGACGACTGGTTCCCTCGTGGAGGGCTTGTGTTTAAATAAGGCTTCTTAAGCCATTTGTTAAACTTGTCTGTACTCAGACCTACTTTGCTTCCGCTTGTTTGTTGTAATGTTGGATCACATGCTTGTGATCTCTGTGTGCACTCTGTAAGAGTTATCAATAAAGTATATACTTTGTAGAGAATTGCAATGATACCTGCTGTTCATACTAGACATGCGTGCTGCGTGTATGTTTATAACATGCATGTCTTAGTATGGGTTTTCGAGAACTTAGTTGTGATCTGGCTGGCGGTCTTTTATACACCATGTGGCCCTTAGATGTGCGCAGCTTGGGGCATCGCGATGCGATTTTTCGAGACTCTGTCTCGTGCACACTTTGATGTATGATCGAGCCCGCCCTAGACCCCGACTAAGTGATCGGGCTGGAGTAAGCCTATGTAAGAGTTATGAGATAGTCGATAGTATGGTTGAGGCGACTTCTCTGCTAATATGGGAGTTCATCACCCATATCATTAGACTTGTGTGCGGACGATGAGGACCCATCTCAGATGATCATCCGTCCTGAATGGGATGCCCCTCACGTACGATGCTTTCCGAGAACGTTCTGTGCTTGGACTTGTCTGCTTAGACAAGTGGGTACGGTTCTCGGCTCTCCATATTACTATGTCGTAGCGGGACTTGCATACGCTAACCCCGGGTCCCGACAGACCTAGCCACATAAAAAGTTTGAACATTTTTAAAATTCAACTTATTTGAACTTTAAATCAAATAGGGGTTTTTGATTAATTCCAAGGCACTGTTTGAATATTTGAAAAATCCGTGAGCATGGGATGGGTCCCACATCACTTGATATGTGATCACACTCATTTATAAGACTTTTAAAAAATCAAACATGAATTTTTGGAGAAGTTTTTTATCTGTCCTTTTGAATTAATTCATTTGGGGGGGTTCCTTCTCTCATTTTGCTTTTGAATTTGATTTCAATGACTTCTTTGAAATTTTAACATGATGCAAGATGACTTTGATCCTAGCACATTACCTAACAGAGGGTTCTGACAACTCAGTCTGTCGGGACCCGGGGTTAGCGTATGCAAGTCCCGCTACGACATAGTCATATGGAGAGCCGAGAACCGTACCCACTTGTCTAAGCAGACAAGTCCAAGCACAGAACGCTCTCGGAAAGCATCGTACCTGAGGGGCATCCCATCCAGGCCGGATGATCATCTGAGATGGGTCCTCATCGTCCGCACACAAGTCTAATGATATGGGTGATGAACTCCCATATTGCAGACAAGTCGCCTCAACCATACTATCGACAATCTCATAACTCTTACATAGACTTACTCCAGCCCGATCACTTAGTCGGGGTCTAGGGCGGGCTCGATCATACATCAAAGTGTGCACGAGAAAGAGTCTCGAACAATCGCATCGCGATGCCCCATGCTGCGCACATCTAAGGGCCACTTGGTGTATAAAAGACCGCCAGCCAGATCACAACTAAGGTCTCGAAAACCCATACTAAGACATGCATGTTATAAACATACAGGCAGCACACATGTCTAGTATGAACATCAGGTATCATTGCAATTCTCTATAAAGTATATACTTTATTGATAACTCTTACAGAGTGCACACAGAGATCACAAGTCTGTGATCCAACATTACATCAAACATGCGGAAGCAAAGTAGGTCTGAGTACAGACAAGTTTAACAAATGTCTTAGAGAAGCCTTATCTATAAACAAGCCCTTCCACGAGGGAACCAGTCTGCCGACTGGGACTACACTAGCTTGGTCTTGGTCTGAGTCTTCATTGTTCGAGCTTCGGGTAGAAGCCACCATCAGGTAGGTGGGTTCATCTAAAACATAGAATAAGCAAACGTGAGTACAAAGTCGTACTCAGCAAGACTTACGTAGGAACTATACTACTCATGCACATGTATCAAGGTAAAAGAAGGTGGGGTTTCACTTGCAGAAGTGCCAACTTTGACTTGGCTAGTCCTGAACTACGAATACCAGACTTGAGGTAAGAAGCGTACACGAGTCCACTACATCTCCAACCAATTACACCACTGTGGTGCCTTCCTCGACTTCCCCACGAGAAAGCACGCCATAGCACTCACGCTTATCTTGGTAATTTTTGTAAGTATCCAGTTCAAGTTGTCTAATAATCAAGCAAAGCTTTCCAAGCAGTCCTTAACCGCGGACGCGGCTATTCAAATAGTTTTGTTAACCCTGCAGGGGTGTACCGCTACACACACACACACTCATCAGTTACCGCCTGGGAGTGGGACCCTTCAAGCGGGTACCGGCGAGGATTTTGCCACGACACTTCGCCCACACCTCCATTCTAGTCCAGAGAGTCGCCTATCTGAGGGGGATCCGTATGGAAGTCCGGCCGAGGTTCCAGTACAGCCTCAAACGATGTGTGCAGGGTCCCAAGCCGGTCTTGAAAATACGTTCATCCACTTCGCAGACCGTGCCACAGCCCTACCAGAACTCCGAACTACTGCGACTCCTGGGGTTCGAACGAGGTGAGGTACTAGGTCGAGAGGGGTCAGTGAGCCCAATGTGTGGTTGTACTCTTCTTCTTGGATCACCACACAAGAACTCGGGCTTAAGGCGGTGTTCAACGAGACAACCCACTGTGTACTCCTACACAGCCTCTCATCGTTCACCTTGTATTAGGGTAGATTCACCAACACATTTCTACCATCATCAACATGATCACTACCATCCCGACTCACAAAAGAGTAACCTCATTATAACTCTAAGCATGCAATAAGCAGTAATAGTTGCAGGGGTTACATGATATCAACCAACTCCTACATTTGCTAGGATTGTGTTTTGCTTACTACTGTGACAAAATGATAGGTCATGCAAAGGATTGGGTTCAACTATGCGGTAGAAACGTTATCATGGTAATCATCCTATACAATGCATAAACGAGACATGAGAGGGAAGTGGGATTTTATAGACATTTAGCAACTCCGCTAGCAATGTTCTCCTTGATCCGGCGAACACCTCGTGCACGCCTTTGGGCAACTATGATTTCATCCTCAAGAGTCGGTTTCGCCACCAAGGTAGAAAGATAGCCATGAGGAACAATCTCAAGATTGAGCTTGCAAAATTCCTCATGAAGAAGTGGTTGATGCTGTTGTAACATGAGGTTGCTACAATACGACTTACGACTTAGTGCATCAGCCATGACATTGGCTTTGCCTGGGGTGTAAGAAATTCCTAAGTCATAATCTTTTATCAACTCTGTCCAGCGTCTTTGCCTGAGATTAAGATCTGGCTGGCTGAATATGTATTTGACGCTTTGGTGGTCGGAATAGATCTCTCAATGATTACCAAGGAGGTAATGTCGCCAACTTGTCAGGGCATGAACTACGGCAGCGAGTTCAAGATCTTGGGTAGGATAGTTCTCTTCATGTGGACGCAACTGGCGTGAAGCATAAGCTACCACATGTCTATCTTGCATAAGTATGCATCCTAACCCTTGCCGTGAGGCATCACAAAAGATCTCGAAATCCTTTTTGGTGTCTGGAGGCGCAAGTACGGGTGCAGAAGTCAATCTTCTTTTTAGCTCTTGAAAGCTTTCCTCGTACTTGGGAGTCCATAGGAATTTCTTATCTTTCTTGAGGAGTTCAGTCAGAGGCTTTGCAACTTTAGAAAAGTTCTCGACGAAGCGGCGGCAATAGCTGGCTAGGCCAAGAAAACTCCTAACTTGCTTAACCGATTCAGGTGGAGTCCAGTCAAGGACGGCCTGAACTCTCTCGGGATTCACAGCAATGCCTTTTGCAGAAATCACGTGGCCTAAGTAGGTCACTTCTGGTAGCCAAAATTCACACTTGGATAATTTAGCATACAGGCGATGCTCTCTAAGTTTCATCAATACCAGCCTTAGATGTTCGGCATTTTCTTCTTCGTTCTTCGAGTAGATGAGAATGTCATCAAGATAAACTACAACTAATTTATCTAGGTACTCCATGAAGATCGAATTCATCATGCGCGAGAAAGTGGCGGGGGCATTGGTTAAACCGAAGGACATGACGGTGTACTCGTAAAGACCATAACGAGTAGTAAAAGCCGTTTTGGGAATGTCCTCGTTTAGGATTTTGATTTGATGATAGCCTAATCTCAAATCCATCTTGGAGAAGACAGAGGATCCAGCAAGTTGATCATAAAGATCATTGATCCTGGGCAGTGGGTACTTGTTCTTTATCGTCGCTAAATTTAGCGAGCGATAGTCTACGCACATCCTTTCTGTTCCATCTTTCTTCGTTACGAACAGAACAGGGCAACCCCATGGTGATGAGCTAGGGCGGATGAAGCCTTTTTCCAACAAAGCTTCAAGTTGGGTTTTAAGCTCAGCTAACTCACGTGGGGCCATTTTGTATGGGCGTCTAGAAATTGGTGCGGTTCCTGGCATAAGATCCACTATGAACTCTACACATCTGTCAGGAGGCTAGGTTTAAGGGGTTGGATCTCTGGATGGTTTCCTAGAGGGTGACCAAGGTTTACTAGGGGCTACAACAGATATGTCAGAGTACCAAAGTACCCCAACACGATGGTTAGTGTGGTTCTTCTGCCTAGAAGACATCTAAAGTGGGAGGAAGAACTGCAATTGAATCACTATAGGTTTCTAGAACAAAACCTACAACAAAATCTAGAGAACTGTCGGGCATGCCACCTAACATATCTTCTGGAAAGACAACCGAAAAGATAGAAGGATTTTGCAAATGCATCAGATTATGAAGAAACCTGGAAGGACTTGGATAGCATAACGGCTGTAATTGCAAGAAAACAATTTTCTTTCAATGTAGATACAACACTTACATAATACGATGTAAGAAATCAGCATTACAACAATGCTAGGAAACCGGACACAACTTTCCTACGGCTGCAAGGAAGCAAACAACGAGATGTTCTAGTAAGACATAGATGATCCTAGTCCTATCTTCCCGTAGAACAAGATGAGGGTGACTCAGAACTCAGAACGATGAGGGTAAGGAGAAAAAAGAAGCCTTATGTTGTTCCCTTATATACCCAGTATAACTATATAACTATAGAAGGCTAGACTCGACTTCGGCCAAGGCTGATAATCCTACAGTCAGTCCTGCTCTGATACCAAGTCTGTCGGGACCCGGGGTTAGCGTATGCAAGTCCCGCTACGACATAGTCATATGGAGAGCCAAGAACCGTACCCACTTGTCTAAGCAGACAAAGCCAAGCATAGGACGTTTTCGGAAAGCATCGTACGTGAAGGGCATCCCATCCAGGCCGGATGATCATATGAGATGGGTCCTCATCGTCTGCACACAAGTCTAATGATATGGGTGATGAACTCCCATATTGCAGACAAGTCGCCTCAACCATACTATCGACTATCTCACAACTCTTACATAGACTTACTCCAGCCCGATCACTTAGTCGGGGTCTAGGGCGGGCTCGATCATACATCAAAGTGTGCACGAGACAGAGTCTCGAACAATCGCATCGCGATGCCCCAAGCTGCGCACATCTAAGAGCCACTTGGTGTATAAAAGACCGCCAGCCAGATCACAACTAAGGTCTCGAAAACCCATACTAAGACATGCATGTTATAAACATACACGCAGCACACATGTCTAGTATGAACATCAGGTATCATTGCAATTATCTATAAAGTATATACTTTATTGATAACTCTTACAGAGTGCACACAGAGATCACAAGTCTGTGATCCAACATTACAGCAAACATGCGGAAGCAAAGTAGGTCTGAGTACAGAGAAGTTTAACAAATGGCTTAGAGAAGCCTTATATATAAACAAGCCCTTCCACGAGGGAACCAGTCTGCCGACTGGGACTACACTAGCTTGGTCTTGGTCTGAGACTTCATTCTTTGAGCTTCGGGTAGAAGCCACCATCAGGTAGGTGGGTTTATCTAAAACATAGAATAAATAAACGTGAGTACAAAGTCGTACTCATCAAGACTTACGTAGGAACTATACTACTCATGCACATGTATCAAGGTAAAAGAAGGTGGGGTTTCACTTGCAGAAGTGCCAGCTTTGACTTGGCTAGTCCTGAACTACGAATACTAGACTTGAGGTAAGAAGCATACATGAGTCCACTACATCTCCAACCAATTACACCACTATGGTGCCTTCCTCGACTTCCCCATGAGAAAGCACGCCATAGCACTCACGCTTATCTTGGTAATTTTTATAAGTATCCAGTTCAAGTTGTCTAATAATCAAGCTAAGCTTTCCAAGCAGTCCTTAACCGCGGACGCGGCTATTCAAATAGTTTTGTTAACCCTGCAGGGGTGTACCGCTACACACACACACACTCATCAGTTACCGCCTGGGAGTGGGACCCTTCAAGCGGGTACCGGCGAGGATGTTGCCACGACACTTCGTCCACAACTCCATTCTAGTCCAGAGAGTCGCCTATCTGAGGGGGATCCATATGGAAGTCCGACCGAGGTTCCAGTACAGCCTCAAACGATGTGTGTAGGGTCCCAAGCCGGTTTTGAAAAGCCGTTCATCCACTTCGCAGACCGTGCCACAGCCCTACCAGAACTCCGAACTACTGCGACTCCTGGGGTTCGAACGAGGTGAGGTACTAGGTCGAGAGGGGTCAGTGAGCCCAATGTGTGGTTGTACTCTTCTTCTTGGATCACCACACAAGAACTCGGGCTTAAGGCGGTGTTCAACGATACAACCCACTGTGTACTCCTACACAGCCTCTCATCGTTCACGTTGTATTAGGGTAGATTCACCAACACATTTCTACCATCATCAACATGATCACTACCATCCCGACTCACAAAAGAGTAACCTCATTATAACTCTAAGCATGCAATAAGCAGTAACAGTTGCCACTACTGGAATCTGCTGGTTTGCCGTCAGTCATAGCTGACGGCAAAGGCCACTTTAACCGACGGCAAAGGCTTTGCCGTCAGCTTGCTGACGGCAAAGAGACTGGCCACGGATTTATCGGCAAATAGGTTCTTTGCCGTCAGCTGGAAATCGACCGACGGCAACGCCTGTGCCGTCAGCTAGGGAGCCGAGGCTGACGGCATAAACCGTTGACGGCAACGACTTAAGCCCAGTCCCGTTAGGGGGTTAACGGCAGGCTTTGCCGTCAGCTGGAGTCCAGCTGACGGCAAAGCTGCTGCTTGTGGGCCATGCTTGCCAGGGGAGCTGCGATCAGTGCCACGTGGGGTCCTTTCCCTTTGCCGTCAGCCGCTGTCCAGCTGACGGCAAAGCTGACAACCTGGGACATTTGGTCGTCCCAGAGTTGCCAGATTTAACAGTTAGCTGCCACGTGTCCTTCTTTGCCGTCAGCCCACCGACGGCAAAGGCTTTGCCGTCAGTAAGCTGACGGCAAAGACTCTCTCTGTTTTTTTTAATTTAATTTCTGTTAATTCCCTGCATTTTCAAACAACAATATAGATAACACAATTAATATTCTGCCAGGCCCTAAACAACACCACAAGTGCATCACAAAGCATCGCAAAGCATCTAACAACATCACAAAGCATCACAATATAAATAACACAAAGTGCAAACAACAAAGATGGCATCACAAAGCATCGCAAAGAATCCCAAGTGCATCCGCAAGTACAAGTGCATTACAAAGTGCATTACAAAGCATCTAAGACTACAACTAGCTAGAGTCCCTGGAGCATCCATCCATGTGCCATGCTGCTTTATCAAAATCTGCATAATGAGAAGAAGAAAGAATTTAGCGCTAAGTAATTAGAAGAAGAAGAAGAACAAGAAGAAGAAGAAGAAGAAGACAAGAACAAGAAGAAGAAGAAGAAGAAGAAGAAGGACACAAGAACAAGAAGAAGAAGAAGAAGAAAAAGATGGAGAAAAAGAAAGAAGAGAAAAAGGAAGAATAAGAAGATTTGTTTCTTCTTAATCTATCTTTTTCTCCTCTTTCTTCTTCTCTTATTTCTTCATCTCTTCTTTGTTCTTCTCTTCTGTTTTTCTCTTATGGTTTCTTTTGAAAATTTCTAAAGTAATTATGTCATTTTTGAGCTCTAATATCAACTAATTATGCTATTTTTGCCTAACTAGAATTTACTAAGCTAACTACAGCATGGCATAGTCTAAGTTGAGCTAGGCATGTCATTTTTGAGCTCTAATATCAACTAATTATGCTATTTTTGGTGTTATCAAGTAATTATGTCATGTTTTTACCAAATAAGCAAAGTCTATGTCATTTTGTAGGTAAGTAAGCTAATTATGTAATTTTTTTATGTAATTAAGCTAATTATGCAATTTTTTGCCTAACTAGAATTTACTAAGCTAACTAAAGCATGGCATAGTCTAAGTTGAGCTAAGCAATAAGAATAAGAAGGAGAGGAATAACTAACAAATGCCAAGTCACGAAGGAGAAGCACCATCTCGGTTGGTCGCCGGGTTGGTAGGGCTCTGACCGGGAGAGGGATTGTGGGATGCGACTCTGGAATGATGCTGCAACAAGGCAAGAGTTGAAATATGTGGTTAGCATGGCAACATACAACGATATAAGTCCGTGCAACGTTGGTCATTGAAAGGGAACTCACCATTCCCACCGGAGAAGGCATCGGCGGAGGGAGTGGCAAACCTTGCTTCTCACACATAGCCTGCAAATTAGTTTTCGAGAAGTCAAAGAAATAGTCTTGTTGCTTCTCACACATAGCCTTGCTTCTCACACAACTGACTTACCGCAACGAAGTCGTGCATAGCCTTCGCATGGGCATTATTGCGTGCCCTCTCCTCCTCCAGCAGCCTCTGGGTATTCCGGTCCCTCTCCTCCAACAAGAGTCTGGTGGCCTCCCTCTCTTTCTCAAGTGCGGCCTGCAACCACTTCTCATCATCATCCATCCAGGGTCAAATGAACTAAAGAAATAATGAAGGAAAACTAACCTCGATGGCAAGGTCAACTGGCCTCGCGCGCTGCCGTATTACAGGAGCCGAGCTAGTTTGCCTCGCCTTGATCTGAGAGAGAGACTCAGTGATAGGGACGAAGCCATCACACATGGCCAGCGTGCCATGACTCTTACCGCCACCAGAGATCATCAACGCCTCCCCATCCATAGGATTCAGGCTTGGGTCAAAGTCAGGGCCGCGCAGTTGTTTGACAACCTGAGAATAAGACGTCATCTTGTTGTAGGCAGACAGGCTTGTGTACGACGATGACCCGTCGGCCTCAGAATATGGTGTCGCCGTCTTGTACGAGCCCTTATGGGCCATGCCAAACGCGGCGTATCCCTGAGGCTCGGGCTGGTTATGGTGTTTGGCCTACAAGAAAATGCAAAGAGTTAGTACAACAAAAATAATGCACAAATGAATTAATGATGAAAGAAAACAAGGCACACATACCCATTTTTTGGCGTATTGCTTGATGTTGGCATTTCCTTGGTGGTGTGGCACACCAACCAATTGGGCACGACGCTCCTTGGCCACATTGTGGGTGGTCAACCAAGCCTCTGTGCACCACTTGTCCACTATCATCTCCCAGCAATCCATCTTATCCGCCAACCATCTCGGGGGCACCTATGAATGAAACTAAGTATTGTAACTAGCCCTAACATAACTAATAAAGAATGTAACTAAGGAATCTACGTACCTCCATGTACTCGGTCTTATCAGGGAAAAGCTTTCGACATTCAGCCTTCGTCTTCGGCTTGTTTTGCTTGGCGTACCAATCTCGAACGGCCTGAACACACATCTCATGCCTTGTGTTATTCAATAATCTCTTGCACTCTTTCTCGAGATTCTTCTTGGCCGCCTCCTCCGTCCCCTCCTCGACCCTATGGTAACTCTGCAATTATGCCATATATATGCACAGATGAATAGGAAATAACAAGATATAACATTGGATATTTTATACTTATTATTGGGTAAAATAATAGTTACCCAAAAATCAGCCAACACCTTGTCGGCCACGCTCGCGCAAACAACACCGTTCATGTGAGTGTTTTCCGGGAGCAGCGCGGCTTGGTAGTGCTCCCACTTGAGTCCTGGCTCGGGAACCATACCCTCCCCTGGGAACTGCACTAGCCCGGGAAAGTGCTCCCTAAGCAAAGCACCAAGGAGGCAGTTTGGATTCCGGGTATTCTCCGGGTAATTCCACCCCCTGCATAATGAGAAGGCAAAGACATTAGCTACTTGGTGGAAAATAATGATATAAGGTACACAATAGACATCAACTTACTTCTCGCCATCTGGCGAAATCAATGCCCTGTGCTGCAACTCTAATCGGTCTGGAACTCGTGTCATACCACGTTGGTAGACCGACTTGCTGGCAGACGGGCCCTCATCCTCCGCCTCAGCCCTCTCATCCTCCGCCTCAACCCCCTCATCCTCCACCTCAACCTCAGCCTCCGCATCCGCCCCAGCCCCCTCACCGTCCCGCCCCCAACTCGCCCACTCCTCGTGTGAGGGTGTCGGCTCCTGGACGGGAGGATCCTGCATCGGTGTCCGCTCCTGGACGGGAGGATCCCGCACCGGTGACACCCTTGTCTGTAGGGGTGAAGTGGCTGAGACTGAAGTAGCTGAGGGTGGTGGTGACTGGCTCCTATTAGGCAGCCTCCCTTTCCCGCGACCACGTCCTCTGCCTCTCTTCTTTCCTCCGCCTCTCCCACGGGGCTCCTCGGCAAAGCTCTGCAACAACTGTCTCCTTAGTTGGCCAGGTGCTATCCTCAACTTATCCCCGCCTGCCATGTCTCACCACCTGCAACAATACATAGTTAAATACTTAGTACAAATTCAAAGAAATTAATTAAATGAACAATAATAAATACATGAATAATTAAACAATTAATTAAATAATTAAACAAAAATGTTTGGATGCATACAAAGTACTAATAGCCGGGATCATCTGTCTCTTCTCCAAGGTCAACTGAAGCATAATCATCATCAGTATCATACGTGTCGTCATGAATGACATCGTCATCGGGTTCAGGGACATCATGTGGAAGGCCTTTTTGTAACCGATCAAGCATTGTTAGCTCATCCGGATTGGTAACCTCTTCTACTTCCACTTCTTCCTCATCCTCACGTGATTCTTGTTCCTCCGTGTTCAGGGTGGACGTAGAGCAGTTCCGGAGACGACGTCTCACACCACGTGATTCTTGGAAGAATTCTCCATCATATGTTATTGGGTCAATTTGAGGTTCATAATCCTCTTCGTTTGGTGGAGGTGGTCTAAGATGGGGCGGCACATCGTACACGACATACCAACCTTCCAGGTTCTTAACACTTTAACGACTGTATGGCAGACAAAAAACTTGGGTGGCCTGTTGAGCCACAATAAAGACATCATCACCGCTTAACTTCCTGTCTTGTCGGATTTCGACTAGCCCAACATGTTCATGAGCCCGTCTTGTCTTAGTAGGATCGAACCAATGACATTTGAACACAACAACATTTGGAGGATTTTCACAATAATAATGAAGTTCGTAAACTTCTTCAAATCTTCCATAATACTCGACACCTCCCTCGCCTATAGCAGAGACACCGGAATTGGTTGTTTTTCGACCGGGCATTGAAAGCTCTTTGCTAGCAGTACGAAAGTGATACCCGTTGATGTCGTACTTCTGAAATGTCCGGACCTTAAAGTCAAAACCATTTGCTATTTGTCTCAATTCATCGTCGACTTGCTCATCTGAATTAGCTATTTTTTTGAACCAAGAGATGAAACCGGGATAGGCGCCTCCTGTCTTTTCAAGAAGTTCATACTCGAGAATGGATTCTTTTTCGATTGCAACACCATTCGAGAACTGTTCGACGTATCGACTGTATCAATTAATAACAGTTGTTAGACACAAAACTTGTTAAAAAGTTGCGAAACAATGTATCGAGGACTTACTCGATGTACGGCCGAACTTCTGTTAAGTTGTTCAATATATACATCGTTAGTGTGCGCCACTCCTCGACGCCTAGCAACTTTGATTTTCCCACACCAGAAGGAGCGAGCTTCCCTTTGAAGAGGCTGAGTTTGGATTCACGTCGTTTGGGGTCGCCCACATTGTACCGAGGCTTTGGATTATGCAAGCTGTGCAAAGTGGCATCATAGTGTGCTGTTACGAAGTTTGCCGCCTCCTCGGTAATGAACGCCTCGGCCATCGATGCTTCAATTCTACGTTTATTTTTACATTTTTCTCTAAGTGTCTTCTGCATTCTTTCAGTTGCATAGCACCAACGATTTTGCACAGGGCCGCCCAATCTTGCCTTGGTCGGGAGATGCAAAATCATGTGTTGCATCGGATTAAAGAAGCCCGGTGGAAAAATCTTCTCTAACTTGCAGAGCAACTCAGGCGCCAACTCTTCCATGTCATCTATCACGGCACGCGACAACTCTTTAGCACAAAGAACACGGAAGAAATAACTTAACTCTGCCAATACTAGCCATTCAGACTCTGGGATATAGCCGCGCAACATCACTGGCATTATCCGCTCAAGCCATATGTGCCAATCATGACTCTTGAGCCCAAAATTTTTCATTTTTTCAATGCTCGCTCCCCTCGCTAGATTCGCAGCATACCCATCAGGGAACAACAACTTTTGTTGCACCCACAAGAGTATTTCCCTTATTTCTCCCTTCTCGAGATTGTACCAGGCAGGTGGCTTGGACCAATTTTTTCTTCCTTTAGGTTGTCGCATGTTTAGTGATGGCCTATCACAAAGAGTCTCCTGGTCAACTCTAGCCTTTGTATCAGTGCCGAAAAATGTGCCAAGAAGGGCCTCGGCGATATTCTTTTCAGTGTGCATCATGTCAATGTTGTGTGGTAGTAAGAGGTCTTCAAAGTAGGGGAGATCCCAGATGCATGGCTTGTGGGTCCAGGCGTGTTCCTCATTATAACCCAAGAAATACCCTGGACGGTTTGGATCAGGCTCCATAGATTTTAACTGTTCATGAATTTGTGTGCCCGTCAACGCAGGTGTTGCCGAGTGTTTGACAACTTTACCTTTCATGAAATTCTTCTTGTCTTTTCTGAATGGATGGTCCATAGGCAAGAACTGTCTATGCAAGTCAAAGAAGGAATACTTTCCACCCGCCGGCAACCAATGAAACTTAAGAGCTGCTTTGCATTGTGGGCATGGGAACCTTCCATGCACACACCAGGCAACGAAAAGCGCAAATGCCGGCAGATCATGCAACCAGTATTGGTACCAAACATACATTTGAAAGTCCTCTTTCTTAGCTGCGTCGTATGTGTTGACCCCATTCACCCAAGCTTCTTTCAAGTCATCCATCAGCGGTTGCATGTACACACTCATATTCTTCCCCGGATAGTTTGGCCCTGGAACTATCAACGTCAGAAATATGTGCTTTCTTTGCATAATGGACGATGGTGGAAGATTGAGCGGAATAACAAACACAGGCCAGCAACTATATTGGGTAGCCGTCATACCAAAAGGATTGAACCCATCAAGACCGATGGCGACTCGGCAATTCCTTGGCTCTTTAGCTTTTTCCGTATGTTTAGCATCAAATGCCTTCCATGCGTCACCATCCGAAGGGTGTACCAACATCGGATCTCCGTTTTCATCTAATTCTTTCCTAATTCCATGTTTGTGCCATGTCATCTGTTTTGCTGTTTCTTCGAGCATGTAAAGTCGTTGAAGTCTTGGTAGGATCGGCAGATACCGTAGAACACTCACAGGGATTTTGCTCTGCTTCTTCTCACCTTCACCGTTTTCTACCTCAACATATCTGGAGGACTTGCAAAATGGACAATATGTTTCGTCCACATACTCTTTCCTAAATAAGGCACATCCTTTCTCACAAGCATGTATCTGCTCATACGGCATCTTGAGTGCACTAAGGATTTTGTCTGACTCATATAGGTTTGAAGCCATAATATGACCTTCGGGTAGAAACCGCCCAAATAGGGTCATCATTGAGTCAAACAGGTCTCTTCCAATGTTGAATTGGGCTTTCAGATCCATTACTTGTGCGATGGCATCTAGCTGAGAAATCTTAGTGTGCTCGTGAAGAGGACGTTTTGAAGACTCCAACATGGCATAGAAGGCCTTTGCGGATTCCTCCATCTCTTCGTCCTTGTTCCGAGCATCATCAAAATCATTGACCATGTCTTCAATCCCTGTACCATAATCGTCGGTGCGCCGACGCAAAACTTTGTCTCTATTATGTTGGGCCGACTCACCATGAAATGTCCACAAGTTATAGCCAGGAGTAAAACCACGCATCTGCAGGTGTTTACCCATTACATCCTTTGTCTGTCGCGAATAATTCTTGCACTTAGTGCAGGGGCACCATGTTTTTGGCTGGCCTTTAGAAAATGCCGTTTGCAGGAATTCATAGGTTTTGCTCAACCATTCATCGGTCATGTCTTTTTGACTAGGGTGACCGGAGTACATCCATTCACGATGAGTCATTCTTTCAAGCTAGCTATATAGTATCCACATATGAACAATATAAATTATCAGTTCATCAAGTATGTCAAATTAATTATGGTCATTTTTTAATCATGGTTAAAACATTGGGATGCACGACATGCACACCTACCAGCTACTAGGTAAAGATGGGTCCTAATCCCACCCGAGTATGTGTAGATTGGGTCATTTTCCCATGCTTTGCTCCCGATCCAACGCAAAATTTCGGCAGCACCTCCCCGCTGTTCTCCTAATACACGTCTCGGAAACTAACCGAGAGGATGTGTACTCGGAGAACAACAAGGAGGCACTGTCGAAACTCTGCATCGGATCCAGAACAAAGCATGGGAAAATGACCCAATCTACACATACCCGGGCTGTCCATGGATAACGTTGGACAATTCGAAAGAATCACCGTTATAAATATGCAAATGCATGCATAGTTATAACCGTAACCCTTTCGAACGGGAGACGCATATTGGTTACGCAACTTTACTTAGCTAGTATCATCGGCACGAAGGCCGGAAATAAACAACCTAATACTAACAATAAACATGTAGGGAAAAGCCTAGCTACCTGGTGCCGATGATGAGAGAGTGAAGGAGAGGCCGGGTAGCCGATGAAAGCAGCAAAGGGGACCGGCGAGGACCTACGGGAAGGAGGGGGAACCACAAAGGTATAGGAAAGTTGCCGGTGAAGAGGGAGGCCGGGGGATATCAAACAACTAACGATATAAAAAAAATTGTAACTACATGTTCTAATGAACTCTTTCAAAAACTAATTATTTTGTTTCCTTTTTTTATTTTCTTTATATCCTTTCTTTTATTTCCTTTATTTTATTCCTTTATTACCTTTCTTTCCTTTCCTTTCTTTCATTTCATTTCCTTTCCTTTCTATTATTTCCTTTTCTTTCAATTCCGTTATTATAACTACATCAAATTAAATATAACTACATCTAACTAACTATATAAAACTAACTAACAACAAAACCCTACCTAGCACCTAAAACTATATAAACCTAACTAAACAGATCCTATAACTTAGAACTAACTATAACAAATAATTTCCTAACTAAACTTTTCTAGTAACTAGAAATAAACCTATATAACTAACTATATAAACCTAAACAGATCCTATAACTAACAAACTAACTATAACTAACTAACTAACTAGGAAATTTCCTACTAAATACAAATTGTTCTAACAAAAAATGCAACGGGAATGGGGGGAGGAGCTCACCTAGGAGCGGGCCGAGGTGGTGGCGGCGTCGGGAGACCCAGGTGGCGGCGTCGGCAGCGTCAGCGGTGCACCTGCAGGAGAGGGGAGGAGAAGTCAGAGGGGAGGAGGAGGTGGGAGGAGGAGTAGCAGCTGCGTCTCACCAGCGTGGAGACGGCGACCCTGGCGGCGGCGGACACGGTCACCGGGCGGGGGCGAGCGGGCGGGGGCGGAGACGGCGAGCGGGCGGCTCGGGCTCGGGGCCTCGACGGCGGCGGCTCGGGCGCGGGGGGAGGGCTTTGACGGCGGCGGCTCGGGCGCGGGGGCAGGCCTCGACGGCGGCGGCTCGGGCGCGGGGGCGGGTCGGCGGCGGCGGCACGGGGGCAGGCCGTTTGAGTGGAGAGAGATGGGGTTGGGCGTGGCCACGGGGTGGGGATAACCCCCGGCTTTGCCGTCTGCCGGCTAACGGCAAAGACAGCCGTTAGTCTTTGCTGTCGGCCAGCTGGCGGCAAAGACGGGTTCTGTTAAGCAGTTCTACGGGGTGGGGCTGAGAAGCTGCCTATGCCGTCAGCCCACCTGTGCCGTCGGTCTTTGGGTTCTATGCCGTCAGCTAGCCGACGGCTTAGAAGGTGCTGACGGCAAAGGATTTCTCTGCCGTCAGCAAGGTCTATGCCGTCAGTTTTTTTTCTGGCTGAGGGCATAGTGCCTTTGCCGTCAGCCCCGTGAAAGTGCTGACGGCAAAGCCGGAAACTGGCGGCAAACTGTGTTTTTCCAGTAGTGTGCAGGGGTTACATGATATCAACCAACTCCTACATTTGCTAGGATTGTGGTTTGCTTACTACTGTGACAAAATGATAGGTCATGCGAAGGCTTGGGTTCAACTATGCGGTAGAAACGTTATCATGGTAATCATCCTATACAATGCATAAGCGAGACATGAGAGGGAAGTGGGATTTTATCGATATGATCAATGGGGGGGTTGCTTGCCTTGCTGACGAGGTTCAGTTACGGTGACAGTGTCTTCAACGAAGGGGGTGGCCTCCGGATCCGGCTCCACTTCTATCAGCAACATGACAATCATAGGATCAACATAATGTACAATGCACAATCACATGAATAAGATTGTAATGGTGATGTTCATGGTACTGATGTGTTGAGCATTTCATTTAAAAGGAGTATTTTGCATTTGAGTTGCAAATTCAAACTCCATTTGATTTATCGATGAATTTCAAATGCATTTGAATGCATGAAAGTTCATTTGAAAAGGTTGATCATGAAGTGATGTTGTAAAGGTGAGGTAAAGCCTCTGATGTGTGGATGAATCCATCTAATGGAAGTGTGTTGCAAAATCATTTGCAAATTCACTCCAAATTTGAATTTGAAAAGGATCCATATGCATGTTTGCTACTGTTCACCCATTTTAAAATGGTCAAAGATAGAAACAAGTTGCATATTCATACCTTGCATTTTTCTGATAATTTTAGACATATTATTTGTCCAATTTGGAGTTAATATGAATTTTCTATGATTATTGAAGTTTTGGGTATTTTTCTGGATTTTCTGTAATTATATAAATCAATTTAAAAGATTTACTGCGTAGGCATGACGTCAGGCTGACGTGTGGGGGGGGGCTGACTGGTGGGGCCAGCATGTCAGTGGGTTCTAACCCGGTTAGTTTAAACTAACGAGGGATTAGTTAGTGGCCTAGGCCCAGTCTTCAGTGGGTTAAGGGGTCATTAGTGGGGTGGGGTTAGTGCTAACGACGCCGGCCACGTCATCTCGCCGGCGACGAGTCGGCGGAGACTCGCAGACGCGGCGGCGTCCATGGAATCGGTGCTCCCGGCCACCAATTCGCACGCTGAGACCATCAGAAGGCTTCCCGTGCTCGTCTGCACCACCTTGTGCACACGGGGAACCATGGGGGGCACCGTAGCATCACCGGCGACGTGCTCTAGCGGCGGCCGCGGCTCGGGCTCGACGGAAAAGTTGCTGCGAGGGGAGAGCTTGAGCTAGCGCTGCATCAAAAGACTCGTGGAGGTTCCAGGAGCACGTTGGACATCACGGGGGTGGAGGAGGGGTACTGGAACCTCCTCGTCGTCCTTCATGGCGGCGGTGCTCTTCGTTCCTCATGGAAAACGGCGATAGAGTACGGGAGGGAGACCCTGGGATAGCTAGGTTGAACTAGAAGCTCACCACGAGTGTGCTGGTGGTGACGGCGAGGCCGGGGAGGGTCTGTAGGCGACGAATTTGACGACGACGTGCGGCGGCTCCGGCGAGACGATGGCGAAGATTAGACCTCCATCTTCTCTAGATCGAGGAAGTCGACGACGCTGCGCATGATGGACAAGCTCTTCTGGTCTAGCTCCGGCGTTGGCTGCGTTTCCCGTCGACGACGAACTGCGGCGGGGCTCGGGTGGTTTGGGGAAATCGCACAGGGGGCGGGAGAGACTGTGGTGAGAGGAGTAAAAGGATGCACGGCTTCTAGGCGTCACCGTGGCGCAAGGATAGGGCTCGGGGACGTCTGGAACGTCCTCGACGTCGCGGTGGCGGCCGCCGCGCGCTCTCGGCTCGCCACCGAGCATCTTGAAGAAGACGACAGACGAGCTCGCGGGGTGGGCCAGGCTGGTGGGCTGCTGGGCGATGAGTTGGGCCACTTCGGCCAGGTAAGCCCTTTTTCTTTTCTTTTCTGTTTCTTTTCTGCATTATGTTTTGTCTTGCTAAAAAAAATAGGTAGACATTTTCTTAAATGCCGCAAATTTTTATATGGCCTTAATATATATATAGCTAGCCACTTATAAAGTTTGGACATTTTTAAAATTCAAATAATTTGAACTTTAATTCAAATAGGGGTTTAAATTTAAATCCATGCTCCTGTTTGAATATTTGAAAAATCTATGAGCATGGGTTTGAATCCAAATCACTTTATATGTGATCACACTCATTTATAAGACTTTTCAAAAATGCAAAAGGAAATTTTGGAGCAACTTTTTATCTGGCCATTTGAATTAAATTCATCTGGGGGGAGTTCACTCTCCCATTTCAATTTCTTTTGAAATTTTATCATGATGCAAAGGCCTAAGCTTACCCTAGCACATACCTAACTTGGGGTGCTTAAGGCGGTGTTCAACGAGACAACCCACTGTGTACTCCTACACAGCCTCTCATCGTTCACCTTGTATTAGGGTGGATTCACCAACACAATTTCACTTTCATCAACACCATGTTCACTATCATCCCGACTCACATCAAAAGCAACCTCATTGTACCACTAAGCATGCAATAAGCAGTAACAGTTGCAGGGGCCACATGATATAAATAACCTCCTATGTCAGCTAGGATTGTGGTTTTCTTACTACTCTGACAAGATGATAGGTCATGCATCGGATATGAGTTCAACTATGCGGTAGAATCGATACAAGGTGATCTCCTAAACATGAATAAGCGATACTGAGAGGGAATTGGGATTTTATAGACATGATCAATGGGGTTTGCTTGCCTTGCTGATGAGGTTCACACACGGTGTCTTCAACGAAGGGGGTGGCCTCCGGTTCCAGTTGCACGTCTATCGAGCAAACCAAGCAATCAAGGGATAAATATAATTGCGATGCTCAAGCACATGATAAGTTGTGAAAACATGATGTACATGGTACTGATGTGTTGACAATTCCATTTAATTGAAGTTTATTACAAAAGAATTGCAAATTCAAACTTCAAATTTGAATTCAAATTAAGCCATATGCAAACTTGCTACTGTTGCCCCATTTTAAAATGGTCAAACATGAAAACAAGTTGCATATTCTTAATCCTTGCATTTTTTTGATAATTTTTCATATATTATATGTTTAATTTCGAGTTGATTTTAATTTTCTATGATTTTTCAAAGTTTAAAAGAATTTCTAGAATTTCTAGAATTTCTTTTAAATGGATAAAGGGTTAATGCGTCACTGCTGCATCAGCATGACGTGGGGGGGGGGGGGGGGGCTCTGACCAGAGGGGCCCACTGGTCAGCCTCTCTGGGGTTAATCCCCGTTTTAGATTAGATTAACAGAGGGTTAAGGGGCTGGGGCCCCACCTGTCATTGACCCCAGGGGGTGATTAAGGGCCCTAAAGGTTGTACTCAGACCTACTTTGCTTCCGCATGTTTGATGTAATGTTGGATCACAGACTTGTGATCTTTGTGTGCACTCTGTAAGAGTTAGCAATAAAGTATATATATTTTGTAGAGAATTGCAATGATACCTGCTGTTCATACTAGACATGTGTGCTGCGTGTATGTTTATAACATGCATGTCTTAGTATGGGTTTTCGAGACCTTAGTTGTGATCTGGCTGGCGGTCTTTTATACAACAAGTGACCCTTAGATGTGCGCATCTTGGGGCATCGCGATGCGATTGTTCGTGACTCCATCACGTGCACGCTTTGATGTATGATGGAGCCCTCCCTAGACCCCGACTAAGTGATCGGGCTGGAGTAAGTCTATGTAAGTGTTATAATACAATCGATAGTATGGTTGAGGCGACTTGTCTATGAGTATGGGAGTTCACCACCCATATAATTTAGACTTATGTGCGTGCGATGAGGACCCATTTCAGTTGATCATCCGGCCTGGATGGGATGCCCCTCACGTTTGATGCTTTCCGAGAACGTTATGTGCTTGGCCTTGTCTGCTTAGACAAGTGGGTACGGTTCTCGGATCTCCATATGATTGTGTTGTAGCGAGGCTTGCATACGCTAACCCCGGGTCCCGACAGACTTGGTATCAGAGCAGGACTGACTGTAGGATTATCAGCCTTGGCCGAAGTCGAGTCTAGCCTTCTATAGTTATATAGTTACTCTAGGTATATAAGGGAACAACGTAAGGCTTCTTTTTCTCCTTACCCTCATCGTTCTGAGTTCTGAGTCACCCTCATCTTATTCTATGGGAAGATAGGACTAGACTCACCTCTGTCTGATTGGAACATCTTGTTGATTGCTTCCTTGTAGCCGTAGGAAAGTTATGTCCGGTTTCCTAGCGTTGTTGTAATGCTGATTTCTTACATCGTATTATGTAAGTGTTGTATCTACATTGAAAGAAAATTGTTTTCTTGCAATTACAACCGTTATGCTGTCCGAGTCATTCCAGTTTTCTTCATAATCTGATGCGTTTGCAAAATCTTTCCCTCTATTTCGGATGTCCTTCCAGAAGTTTTTCTAGGTGGCATGCCCGACAGTTCCATAGTGTTTGATGTATGTTTTCTTCTAGAAACCTATAGTGAATCATTTGCATTTCTTCCTCCCACATTAGATGTCTTCTAGCCAGAAGAACCACACTAACCATCATGTTGGGGTACTTTGTTACTCTGACATATCTGTTCTAGCCCCTAGTAAGCCATGGTCATCCTCTGTCTTCTCCAGGATGGATTTGAGATTAGGCTATCATCAAATGAAGATCCGAAACAAGGACATTCCCAAAACGGCTTTTACTACTCATTATGGTCTTTACGAGTACACCGTCATGTCCTTTCGTTTAACCAATGCCCCCGCCACTTTCTCACGCATGATGAATTCGATCTTCATGGAGTACTTGGATAAATTTGTTGTAGTTTATCTTGATGACATTCTCATCTACTCGAAGAACCAAGAAGAACATGCCGAACACCTAAGGCTGGTATTGATGAAACTTAGAGAGCATCGCCTGTATGCTAAATTCTCCAAGTGTGAATTTTGGCTACCAGAAGTGACCTACTTAGGCCACATGAATTCTGCAAAAGGCATTGCTGTGAATCCCGAGAGAGTTCAGGCCGTCCTTGACTGGACTCCACCTGAATCGGTTAAGCAAGTTAGGAGTTTTCTTGGCCTAGCCAGCTATTGCCGCGCTTCGTCGAGAAATTTTCTAAAGCTGCAAAGCCTCTGACTGAACTCCTCAAGAAAGATAAGAAATTCCTATGGACTCGCAAGTGTGAGGAAAGCTTTCAAGAGCTAAAAAGATGATTGACTTCTGCACCCGTACTTGCGCCTCCAGACACCAAAAAGGATTTCGAGATCTTTTGTGACGCCTCACGGCAAGGGTTAGGATGCATACTTATGCAAGATAGACATGTGGTAGCTTATGCTTCACGCCAGTTGCGTCCACATGAAGAGAACTATCCTACCCACAATCTTGAACTCTCTGCCATAGTTCATGCCCTGACAACTTGGCGACATTACCTCCTTGGTAATCGTTGTGAGATCTATTCCGACCACCAAAGCCTCAAATACATATTCACCCAGCCAGATCTTAATCTCAGGCAAAGACGCTGGATTGAGTTGATAAAAGATTACGACGTAGGAATTTCTTACACCCCAGGCAAAGCCAATGTCATGGCTGATGCACTAAGTCGTAAGTTGTATTGTAACAACCTCATGTTACAACAGTATCAACCACTTCTTCATGAGGAATTTTGCAAGCTCAATCTTGAGATTGTTCCTCATGGCTATCTTTCTACCTTGGTGGCGAAACCGACTCTTGAGGATCAAATCATAGTTGCCCAAAGGCGTGCACGAGTTGTTCGCCGGATCAAGGAGAACATTGCTAGCGGAGTTGCTAAATGTTTCTCCACAGATAGTAAAGGAACGTTATTCTTTGGAAATCGTTTAGTAGTACCTAAGAATAGAGATCTAAGGCAACTCATCCTCAAAGAAGCCCATGACACACCCCTCTCGATTCATCCCGGTAGCACAAAAATGTACCGAGATCTACGCCAGAGATTTTGGTGGACTAGGATGAAGAGAGACATTGCTCGATTTGTTGCCGAATGTGATGTTTCTCGTCGCATTAAGGCAGAACATCAAAGACCTGCTGGTACACTTCAAACTTTGCCTATTCCAGAGTGGAAATGGGACAAGGTCGGCATGGACTTCATCACCGGCTTTCCAAAAACCCAGAAAGGAAACAATGCCATCTTCGTTGTCATAGATAGGCTTTCCAAAGTTGCTCACTTCCGGTCCGTTCGCGAGTCTATAACTGCTAGCCAGTTAGCAGACTTGTATGTCTCTAGAATTGTGTCTCTTCATGGTGTTCCTTTGGAAATCAATTCTGATCGTGGTAGCCTTTTCACCTCTAGATTTTGGGGAAGCTTCCAACATGCTATGGGAACTCATCTCTCCTTTAGTACAGCTTTCCATCCCCAGTCTAGCGGTCAAGTCGAAAGGGTTAACCAAATTCTTGAAGACATGCTCAGAGCTTGTGTTATCTCATTCGGAAAGAATTGGGAGAAGTCTCTTCTATTTGCCGAATTTTCTTATAACAATAGTTTTCAATCTAGTCTGAACATGGCTCCTTTTGAACTCCTTTATGGACGACGATGTCGAACACCCCTTAACTGGTCAGAAACCGGTGAAAGACAATTCTTTGGACCGGATATGATCAAGGAAGCAGAAGATCAAGTTTGCATTGTTCGTGATCAATTGAAAGCAGCCCAGTCTCGTAAGAAAAGCTACTATGATCGTCATCATAGGCAAGAGAGCTACAATCTGGATGAGAAGGCTTACCTTCGGGTTACTCCTCTGAAGGGAACCCAACGATTCGGTATCAAAGGCAAGTTGGCCCCACGTTACATTGGACCTTTCCACATTCTTGCTAAACGTGGAGCAGTTGCCTACCAACTTGAACTACCCCCGCACCTTTCCCGAGTACATGATGTATTCCATGTGTCACAACTCAGGCGTTGCTTCAAGGATCCCATCCGCGAAGTCGACCATGAAACGCTTGATCTCCAAGATGACCTTTCTTATCGAGAATACCCCGTTCGTGTTCTTGATTCAGCAGAGCGTGTCACTCGTCGTCAGAAGATTAAGTTTCTGAAAGTGCAATGGTCACACCACTCTCAGAGAGAAGCCACGTGGGAAAGAGAAGACAGTCTCAGTGCCGAGTAACCCTCCTTCCTCCCGCAGACTTCTGAATCTCGGGACGAGATTCTTTTGAGTGGGGGCGAGTTGTCACAACCCCAAGTTAGGTATGTGATTGGATTAGCAAGTCACTTTGCATCATGTAAAAATTTCAAAAGGAAATTGAAATGGGAGAGAAAAACCCCCCAGATGAATTTAATTCAAATGGCTAGATAAAAAGTTTCTCCAAAAATTCCTTTTGTATTTTTGAAAACTCCCATAAATGAGTGTGATCACATATCAAGTGATGTGGGGCCAACCCCATGCTCATGGATTTTTGAAATTTTCAAACAGGAGCATGGAATTAAATTTAAACCCCTATTTGATTTAAAGTTCAAATTATTTGAATTTTAAAAATTTCCATACTTTATAAGTGGCTAGCTATATATATTGTGAGGCCACATAAAAATTTGTGGCATTTAAAAAAATGCCTAGCTAATTAAATTAGCAGGGCCAACACATTATAGAAATAATAAAAAGAAAAGAGAAAACAGAAAGGAGAGAGCTTACCTCTCGCCCTAGGCAAGGCCCATCCGGTCCAGCCCAGCTGGAGCCGTTGTCTTCTTCTCCAGGCAGCCAGGCAGCTGCATGCCCGGCATGCCCGTGGCCGTGACCACCTCCACGTCCTCCTAGCCACGCATCTACTCCCTCCCCTTTCTCCTCTCACCGTGGACGCCCTGGAAGGCTCCCGAAGCAGGTCTCCCCTCTCCCTTGATCTCTCTCTCCCTCCCACGGCGAATTTCCGAGGAGACCCGAGAGCCTGCCGGAGCGCCGACGAGGAGAACCCGTGGCCACCGTGCCCTTCAAGCTCTGCCGCCATGTCCAACGTCCTCCCCTCCTTCGACTTCGTCACCCTGCACCGTTGATTCAAGCCGGGAGCCTTCGCAGACGACACGAGCCTCGAGTCTTCACCGCCGGCCGCCGCAGCTCCGGCGACAAATCGAGCCCTCTACGGTCCCTCCCCGATGACGTCGCGCTCGTCTTCGTCTTGAGGGTGAGTGCACACTTCTTTTTCCTCTAGCCGAGCTCCATCCCGTGGCCGCTATCGCCGTGCTCGTCGAGCACCGAAGCTCCGGCCGCCGCGAGCATGAAGTACCCGTGGCCCCGAGCCTCTCCTTGAGCTCTAGCTCATGCCACTAGACGCGGACGTCCTGTAGCCACCTCCCAGTGCCTCCTTAACCCACTCCCGTGCCAAAACAGCCGCTCCGGCGAGCACTCCGGCGAGCCCAAGCCGGCGAGGCCATTAGCGCCGTTAACCCGAGCTTAATTAACCCCCCAACCAGAGGTTGACCAGTGGGCCCAGGGCTTATTTAACCCCTGTTTAATTTAAACAGAGAGGGAATTAAGTCCCAGGTCACTGACCAGTGGGGCCCGTCTGTCAGTGCCTCCCTGACGTCAGCCTGGTGTCACAGTGACGCAATAACCTTTTCCAAATTTAAAGAAATCAAAAAAATTACAGAAAATGCTTTAAACTTTAGAAATTCATATTTAATTCATCCTAACTCCAAATATAGCAAATAATATGTCTAAAATTATCAGAAAAATAAAAGGATTCTGAATATGCACTTTTTTTGCATGTTTGACCATTTTAAAATGGGTGAACAGTAGCAAACATGCATATGGATCCTTTTCAAATTCAAATTTGGAGTGAATTTGCAAATGACTTTGCAACACACTTATTTTAGATGGATTCATCCACACATCAGAGGCTTTACCTCATCTTTACAACATCACTTCATGATCAACCTTTTCAAATGAACATTCATGCATTCAAATGCATTTGAAATTCACCGATAAATCAAATGGAGTTTGAATTTTCATTTCAAATGCAATATACTCCTTTTAAATGGAATGCTCAACACACCAGCACCATGAACATCACCATATAAAATTGATTATGTGCTTGTGCATTGTACCTTATGTTGATCGTATGATTTTCATGTTGCTGATAGAAGTGGAGCCGGAACCCGAGATCACCCCCTTCGTTGAAGACCCCGTGACTGAACCTCGTCAGCAAGGCAAGCAAACCCCCATTGATCATGTCGATAAAATCCCACTTCCCTCTCATGTCTCGCTTATGCATTGTATAGGATGATTACCATGATAACGTTTCTACCGCATAGTTGAACCCAATCCTTTGCATGACCTATCATCTTGTCACAGTAGTAAGCAAACCACAATCCTAGCAGATGTAGGAGTTGGTTGATATCATGTGGCCCCTGCAACTGTTACTGCTTATTGCATTCTTAGTGGTACAATGAGGTTTCTTTTGATGTGAGTCGGGATGATAGTGAACATGGTGTTGATGAAAGTGAAACTGTGTTGGTGAATCTACCCTAATACAAGGTGAACGATGAGAGGCTGTGTAGGAGTACATAGTGGGTTATCTCGTTGAACACCGCCTTAAGTCCGAGTTCTTGTGTGGTGATCCAAGAAGAAGAGTACAACCACACATTGGGCTCACTGACCCCTCTCGACCTAGTACCTCACCCCGTTCGAACCCCATGAGTCGCATTAGTTCGGAGTTCTGGTAGGGCTGTGGCACGGTCTGCGAAGTGGATGAACGGATTTTCAAGACCGGCTTGGGACCCTGCACACATCGTTTGAGGCTGTACTGGAACCTCGTCCGGACTTCCATACGGATCCCCCTCAGATAGGCGACTCTCTGGACTAGAACGGAGCTATGGGCGAAGTGTCGGGGCAACATCCTCGCCGGTACCCGCTTGAAGGGTCCCACTCCCAGGCGGTAACTGATGAGTGTGTGAGTGTAGCGGTACACCCCTGCAGGGTTAACAAAACTATTCGAAGAGCCGCGTCCGCGGTAAAGGATTGCTTGGAAAGCTTAGCTTGATTATTAGACAACTTGAATTGGATAGTTCTAAAACTCGCAAGATAAGCGTGAGTGCTATGGTGTGCTCCTCGTGGGGAAGTCGAGGAAGTAACCATAGTGGTGTATTGGTTGGAGATGTAGTGGACTCGTGTACGCTTCTTACCTCAAGTCTGGTACTCGTAGTTCAGGACTAGCCAAGTCAAAGATGGCACTTCTACTATTTGAACCCCACCTCCCTTTACCTTGATACATGTGCATGAGTAGTATAGTTCCTATGTAAGTCTTGCTGAGTACGACTTTGTACTCACGTTTGCTTATTCTATGTTTTAGATGAACCCACCTACCTGATGGTGGCTTCTACCCGAAGCTCGAAGATTGAAGACTCAGACCAAGACCAAGCTAGTGTACTCCCAGCCAGACGACTGTACCCTCGTGGAAGGGCTTGTTTTAGATAAGGCTTCTCTAAGACATTTGTTAAACTTGTCTGTACTCAGACCTACTTTGCTTCCGCATGTTTGATGTAATGTTGGATCACAAACTTGTGATCTCTGTGTGCACTCTGTAAGAGTTATCAATAAAGTATATATATTTTGTAGAGAATTGCAATGATACCTGCTGTTCATACTAGACATGTGTGCTGCGTGTATGTTTATAATATGCATGTCTTATTATGGGTTTTCGAGACCTTAGTTGTGATCTGGCTGGCGGTCTTTTATACACCAAGTGGCACTTAGATGTGCGCAGCTTGGGGCATCGCGATGCGATTGTTCGTGACTCCGTCACGTGCACGCTTTGATGTATGATCGAGCCCGCCCTAGACCCCGACTAAGTGATCGGGCTGGAGTAAGTCTATGTAAGGGTTATAATACAATCGATAGTATGGTTGAGGCGACTTGTCTATGAGTATGGGAGTTCACCACCCATATCATTTAGACTTGTGTGCGTGCGATGAGGACCCATTTCAGTTGATTCTTTCCGAGAACGTTCTGTGCTTGGCCTTGTCTGCTTAGACAAGTGGGTACGGTTCTCGGCTCTCCATATGATTGTGTTGTAGCGAGGCTTGCATACACTAACCCCGGGTCCTGACACTCTTCTTGTAATACAACTACTATGTCTGCTCTGTTTAGCAGAATTTATAAAGACTGAGTTTGTAGAGTTCATGTTGTGATTACCATCTGTTTATACTAGACATGTGTGCTGCGTGTATGATTATAACATGCATGTATTAGTATGGGTTTTCGTGACATTAGTTGTGATCTGGCTGGCGGTATTTTATACTCCAAGTGGCACTTAGATGTGCGCAGCTTGGGGCATCGCGATGCGATTGCTTGTGACTTTGTCACGTGCACACTTTGTTGTATGATCGAGCCCGCCCTAGACCCCGACTAAGTGATCGGGCTGGAGTAAGTCTATGTAAGGGTTATGATTCAATCGATAACATGGTTGAGGCGACTTATCTATGAGTATGGGATTCACCACCCATAAGCATTTAGACTTGTGAGCGGACGATGAGGACCCATCTCAGTTGATCATCCGGCCTGGATGGGATGCCCCTCACGTTCGATGCTTACAAAGAGTGATCTGTGCTTGGCCTTGTCTGCTTAGAGAAGTGGGTACGACTCTCGGCTCTCCATGTGATTGCATTGTGACCGGAATTACATACGCTAACCCCGGGTACCAATAGACTTGGTATCAGAGCAGGACTGTCTGTAGGATTATCAAACCCTTGGACGATGTCGAGTCTAGCATTCTATAGTTATATAGTTACTTTGGGTATAAGGAAACAACGTAAGACTTCTTTTTTTCTCCTTACCCTCATCGATCTGAGTTCTGAGTCATCCTCATCTTATTCTATGGGAAGATAGGACTAGGCTTATCTATGTATTTACTAGGACATCTCGTTGATTGCTTCTTTGTAGCTGTAGGAGTGTTGTGGTCTTCCAGAGTCATCATTCCATAGTGCTTCTGTGGAAGTGATGTCCGTTATTCTGTAGGTTGTCTCAATTTCCATACCGGTGCAGCCGTTATGCTGTCCGTTTGTGACTCCGATGCTGTTGCATTATAGTCTTGTTATCATAGCATAGAATTGTGTCCTAAATCCTATTCTGTTTGTTGATTCTTATCACACAGAATGTCAGGTGCAAATCAAGGTGTTGAACCCAGTTCCGGTAACATAGACGGTGAAGAACCTCCACCACCAACCTCAACGGCAGAAATCATGATGGAGGCTGAGCAGAATCGTCGTGATCAGACGCGTCTTCTAGAGCGTATTGATCAGAACACTTCTTGTCAGCGTCATAGTGTTGTTACCATCCAGGACTTCATTCTCCTCAACCCGCCGATGTTCTTCTGAGCCCCTTGATGCCGATGATTGGCTTCGTTCCCTCGAGCGTAAGCTTGAGACAGCCCATGTTGCTCCCGGTGATCGTGTGCTATTCGCGGCATATTTTCTAGAAGGTGCTGCTCTTCAGTTGTGGGAGAACTTTGTAGCAATGCATCCAGTAGGTCACGTGGTGACTTGGCAAGAGTTCTGTGATGACTTCCGAGGATATCATATTCCGGATCAGCTGATGGAGCGCAAGAGAGAAGAATTTTGCAATCTGACCCAAGGAAAGATGACTGTTCATGAGTATCGGACTGAGTTCACTCGTCTAGACTGTTATGCCCAAGAAGAAGTATCCACTGACGCCAAGAGACAAGCAAGGTTCCGCAAGTGACTTAGCCCCGTCCTTCGTCATGACCTTAATCCTCACGAGTTCGTCAACTTCAGGGACTTGGTCGACAAATCCTTCAAGGCCGAGTATGGAAATGAGTTGTACGAAGAGTCTCGTAAGCGTGATCGTGATTTTGCACCATCTTCTAGCCCAGTTTCTCGGAAACGCTGTGTATGGATTCCCTTCAATGATGTCAGTCATGCTGTAAGTGCTTCTAGACCATCAACCACCATATATCGTCCACCTCAACCCAATCTTCCTCCTTGGAATTTTGTTGGACAATCAAGTGTTCAAGTTCCTTTCATTCCACGTGGTGTTTGTTTCCAATGTGGACAATCAGGCCACAATGTTCGAGAGTGTCCCCAAAATCATGTAGCCACCACACCTAATCCAAAGCAAGCCTTTCGTCGTGGTAAGCCACTACCCAAAACTTCCAATGTCAAGCCTCCTGCCTATGATTATGGTTATGTGAATCACGTATCCATTCTAGATTCCCACAAGTCAACCGATGTTGTACTCGGAACCCTTCCTATCAATTCCTCCCCATCTTCGGTTCTGTTTGACCCAGGAGCATCTCATTCATTCATATCCCAGGATTTTGCACTGTCACATGACATCTCTTTTTCGCTGTTACCCCACCCTTAGTTGTGCATGCCCCTGGATCCAGATGGCACACCACCATGGTGAGTCATGAAAATGAAGTTGCTATTGAGGGTTTAGTATTCCTTGCATCGCTCATAGCCCTCAAGTCTTCAGACGTTGATGTCATCCTAGGAATGGATTGGTTATCAAGACAGAATGATGTCCTCGATTGTGAAGCCAAGTCAGTTAAACTAACCCATCCATCAGGCCAGACAATCAAGTACACCTCACCAAGCTCTAAAACCCAGGTGCATTCTTTGAATGTGCTTCCTCTTCCAGACCTTGAAGATATTCCGGTGGTTCGTGACTTCCCGGATGTCTTTACAGAAGAGCAGCCAGGCATACCACCTGACAGATCTGTAGAGTTTGTTGTAGATCTTATCCCAGGAACCGCCCCAATATCGAGACGCCCATGTAGAATGGCCCCACGTGAGTTAGCTGAGCTCAAAATACAACTTGAAGCTTCGTTGGAAAAAGGCTTCATCGGCCCTAGCTCATCGCCATGGGGTTTCCCCGTTCTGTTCGTAACGAAGAAAGATGGAACAGAAAGGATGTGCGAATACTATCGCCTGCTAAATCTAGCGACGATAAAGAACAAGTACCCACTGCCCAGGATCAATGATCTTTATGATCAACTTGCTGGATCCTCTGTCTTATCCAAGATGGATCTGAGATTAGGCTATCATCAAATCAAAATCAGAAACGAGGACATTCCCAAAACGGCTTTCACTACTCGTTATGGTCTTTATGAGTACACCGTCATGTCCTTCGGTTTAACCAATGCCCCCGCCACATTCTCGCGCTTGATGAATTCGATCTTCATGGAGTACCTAGATAAATTTGTTGTAGTTTATCTTGATGACATTCTCATCTACTCGAAGAACGAAGAAGAGCACGCAGAACATCTTAGGCTGGTATTGATGAAACTTAGAGAGCATCGCCTATATGCCAAATTCTCAAAGTGTGAATTCTGGCTACCAGAAGTGACATATTTAGGCCACGTGATTTCTGCCAAAGGCATTGCTGTCAATCCCGAGAGAGTTTACGCCGTCCTTGAGTGGACTCCACCTGAATCGGTTAAGCAAGTTAGGAGTTTTCTTGGCTTAGCAAGCTATTGTCGCCGCTTTATCGAGAACTTCTCCAAAGTTGAAAAGCCTCTAACTGAACTCCTCAAGAAAGATAAGAAATTCGAATGGACCCCCAAGTGCGAGGAAAGCTTTCAAGAGCTAAAAAGAAGGTTGACTTCTGCACCCGTACTTGCGCCTCCAGACACCAAAAGGGATTTCGAGATCTTTTGTTACGCCTCACGGGAAGGGTTAGGATGCATACTTATGCAAGATAGACATGTGGTAGCTTATGCGTCACGCCAGTTGTGGCCACATGAAGAGAACTATCCTACCCATGATCTTGAACTCGCTGCCGTAGTTCATGCCTTGGCAACTTGGCGACATTACCTCCTTGGTAATCGTTGTGAGATCTATTCCGACCACCAAAGCCTCAAATACATATTCACCCAGCCAGATCTTAATCTCATGCAAAGACGCTGGATTGAGTTGATAAAAGATTATGATTTAGGAATTTCTTACACCCCAGGAAAAGCCAATGTCATGGCTGATGCACTAAGTCGTAAGTCGTATTGTAACAACCTCATGTTACAACAGTATCAACCACTTCTTCATGAGGAATTTCGAAAGCTCAACCTCGAGATTGTTCCTTGTGGATCTCTTTTCAACTTGGTGGCGAAACCAATCCCTGAGGATAAAATCATAGTTTCCCAAAGGCGTGCACTAGGTGTTCGCCGGATCAAGAAGAACATTGCTAGCGGAGTTGCTAAATGTTTCTCCACATATATTAAGGGAACGGTATTCTTTGAAAATCGTTTGGTAGTACCTAAGAATAGGGAACTAAGGCAACTCATCCTCAAAGAAGCCCATGACACACCCCTCTCGATTCATCCCGCTAGCACAAAAATGTACCGAGATCTACGCCAGATATTTTGGTGGATTAGGATGAAGAGAGAAATTGCTCAGTTCATTGCTGAATGTGATGTTTGTCGTCGAGTTAAGGCAGAACATCAAAGACCTGCTGGTACTCTTAGACCTTTGCCTATCCCCGAGTGGAAATGGGATAAAGTCAGTATGGACTTTATCACTGGCTTTCCAAAAACCCAGAAAGGAAATGATGCCATCTTCGTTGTCATAGATAGACTTTCCAAAGTTGCCCACTTCCTTCCCGTTCGCGAGTCTATAACTGCTAGCCAGTTAGCGGACTTGTATGTCTCCCGAATCGTGTCACTTCACGGTGTTCCTTTGAAAATCAATTCAGACCGTGGTAGTCTTTTCACTTCTCGATTTTGGGAAAGTTTCCAGAATGCTATGGGAACCCACCTCTCCTTTAGCACCGCTTATCACCCGCAGTCCAGTGGTCAAGTAGAAAGGGTCAATCAAATTCTCGAAGACATGCTCAGAGCTTGTGTTATCTCTTTCGGAAAGAAATGGGAGAATTCTCTTCCTTTTTCAGAATTTGCGTATAACAATAGCTTCCAATCTAGTCTGGGCATGGCTCCTTTTGAATTTCTCTATGGACGGAAATGTTGAAAACCCCTAAACTGGTCAGAAACCGGTGAAAGACAATTCTTTGGACCGGATATGATTCAGGATGCAGAAGAGCAGGTTCGCATTGTTCGTGAGAAGTTGAAAACAACCCAGTCTCGTCAGAAAATCTATTATGATCGTCATCATAGGGAAGAATGCTATAATCTTGATGAGAAGGCTTACCTTCGGGTTACTCCTCTGAAGGGTATCGCTTCGGTATCAAAGGCAAGTTGGCCCCACGTTACATTGGTCCCTTTCGCATTCTCGCTAAACGTGGAGAAGTTGCCTACCAATTGGAACTACCTCTCCCAGGTTCATGATGTCTTCCACGTCTCTCAACTCAGGCATTGCTTCAAGGACCCCATCCGCGAAGTAGACCACGAAATGCTTGATATCCAAGATAACCTTTCTTATCGAGAGTACCCTGTTCGTATTCTTGATGAAGCCGAACGTATCACCAGACGTCAGAAGATCAGATTCCTCAAAGTGCAGTGGTCACATCATTCGGAGAAAGAAGCTACCTGGGAACGAGTGGATCATCTACGAGCTGAGTACCCCACCTTCCTCCTGACGACTTCTGAATCTCGGGACGAGATTCTTTTGAGTGGGGGCGACTTGTCAGAACCCTAATTTAGGTTTGTGCTTTTCTAAGCTTGCATTTTTGCATCATGAAAATTTTTGAAAAAGAAAAAGAAATGGGGAAAAGAAAAGCCCTAAATGAATTAAATAAAAGGACCAGAAATAAATCTTTTTCCAAAATTCTTTTGGATGTGTGGAAAAGTCTTAAAAATGAGTGTGATCATTTTAAATGTGATTTGGGATTAAACCCATGCTCATAGATTTTTCAAAAATCCAAAAGTGGCTTGGAAATTAAATCAAAGGTCTATTTGAATCGGAATTCAAATAATTGGAATTTCAAAAATTCCCAAAACTTGGGGTTGACTACTATAAGGTCACCTAGGTTTTATAAAAATAATTGGGGATTTTTACAAATGCCCTAGCTATTAATTTTATTAGGGAAAACAAATAAACAGAAATAATAAAAAGGAAAAAAAACAGAAGAGAGCTTACCTTTCACACAGGCGAAGGCCCACCTGGCCCGGCCCATTCGCCCTTCTCTTCTTCCTCTCCAGAAGGAGTGCTCGACGAGCTGTGCGCCGCGGGCATGCTTGCCACCTCCTCCTTCTCGCCAGCTCAGTGACTCCCCCCTCTTCCTCTCTCGCATTGGAGACGCCAGGAAGGCCCCATGCCACTTGCCCCCCTGTGCTGCTGTTCTCCCTCCTCTCCGGCGTTTCCCAAGAAAGATCCGAGCCGCAGCCGGAGCGTGCCGCCATGGCCGCCGCGTCCAAAGACCTCCTCCCGCCGTTCCATGTTGTCCAGGAGCTTCACCGACGCCGTCCTCGTCGAGCCACGCCCTCAATTCGAGCTCGGGAGGCCTGAAGACAACGTTCGCCTAGCCACTTCCCCGCCGGCCGTCGTCAACCTCGGGCTCAAATTCGCCGCCTCCCCTTCGACCTCGGCCTCGCCGCGCATTCCATCGAGTTCAGGTGAGCACGGCGCGTCGTTTCCCCCTCCTAGCTCCTCTCCCCGTTCCCTCTGCTGCCTGCCGCCATTGAACAGAAGCTCCGGCCGTCGCATCCTTGGTCGTAGCCGTGGCCCGAGTGCCCCCCTTGAGCCCCCACTCGCTCTACGCGATGCGCGCGACCCCGGGATACAACCCAATGCCTTCCTTCTTCTCTCCCGTGCCCGAACCCCCCTCTCCGGCGAGCTCTCCGGCGTGTCCAGTGAACTCCGGCGACGCCACCATTAGAGGCCCTAATCACCCCAGCCTAACACCCCCCCACAACCAATGACATGTGGGCCCTAATGCTTAATTAAACCAGCCAGTTTAATTTAACAGAGGGATTAAGCCCCAGTCACTGACCAGAGGGCCCCACTGGTCAGTTGGGCCATTCAACCCCCTAACTTCATGCTGACGTCATAATGACGCAATAATCCCTTTTTCTGTTTTAATTAAATCAGAAAATTCTGACCCCTTTTATGGCAGAGAAAATGATGATGATATTGCACACCTCAGCAAACTCACTGTGTAGAGAAGATACGAAATTACCATGTGGTAAAATTGTCGTCTTTCTCTCTAAAGGAGGGTGCTAAAGCTTGGTATGACAGGATACCTTATGGTTCTGTTAAGAGTCCTTAGGACTTGGTTCATTAATTTCTTGGACAATATTTTCCTGCTCATATGCAACATGCTGCTTTACTTAGAATTTATAATTTCAAACATTTGCATGATGAACACCTCCAAAAATCTTGGGGGAGGTATCGCACCTTACCTATAGCCAGGACATGACATGGAGTCCCTAAGAATGCGCTTATTGATATATTTTATAATGGACTATCCAATGAATCTAGGTCATACCTAGATAGTTGTGCTGGTTGTATTTTCAGGGATATGACTCAACATGAAGCCGAAGAATTAATGGGCCAAATATCATAATGATTGGTACGTTCCTGAACCACCACCTCGACCTACACCAAAGAAGAGTGGTATTCTTGTCTTGAATCATGAAGATATGCAAAGAAGCAAAGAGATATATTAAACATAAAGTTATAAGACCTGAATATGTAACGAATCGACCTCCTATTGAAGAATTATTTGAGCCTACCAATCACCACCTATGGTAGAGGTACACTCTCTTTTAGATTTCAATACAAGTGATGTTCCCTATGGTAAGGCTCCTGATTAATGTTAGATGAGGTTGATAACTTTATTATGAGGCATAATCATTTTAATATGAGAGTTAGGAATCAGTTGCATGATGATTCTCTTGTTATCAAAAAATTGCTAGATGTTTCAGGGAAAATTGTTAATTATGTTACAGGGCTTGCTAAGCATTTTCATATGGTTCAAACTCAGCATGAAATTTTTTCCAATGCACAACGGGATTTTCTTGCTAACATGTCTCCACAAGTTGAAAAATAGTCTTACGGTATTAAGACTAGAGGTGGTACACTCACCAGGGATCCTCTCTATCCTGAGGGGCACCCTAAAAGAATTGAGCAAGATTCTCAAATGATGTAAGAAAATATCACTAGATCTCTGAAGAAGAAGAAGAAACATAAGAGAACTGAAGAGATTAGTGATCCTGAAGTTATTGAAGAACCTATTGCTAATCCAAATAGCATATATATTTCTGATGCTAATACTGAAAGTGGTAATGAACATGAAAATGATAATGACAAGAATGATCCAGAAGAGGAAGAAGAAGCACCATATGAGCATTCCAATAATAAGAAGTATAATAAATAAGATTTTATCGCTAGGAGGCATGGCAAAGAAAGAGAGCCATGGGTGTAGAAGTCAATGCCCTTCCCAGGTAAGTCTTCCAACAACAAAGAAGAAGAACATTATGATAAGTGTTGTGAATTGATATATGATAGATATTGTTACTAACAAAAGAAATGTTCCTAATGAGGAAATCTCTACTATGCTTGCCAATTACTCCTTCAATGGAAAGAGTCCTAAAAAGCGGAGATCCAGGGATACCCACCATTCCTTGCTCCATTAAGAATAATTATATTAGAACTGCCTTATGTGATCTTGGTGCAGGAGTGGGTGTTATGCCCTTCTCTTTATACAAAAGACTTTGTTCAGACAAACTAATCCCTACAAATATCTCTCTCCAAATGGCTGACAAGTCTACAACCAATCCATATTGATATTTTTGAGAATGTTCCCGTTGAAGTTGCTAATTTTTTAATTCTTACCGACTTTGTTTTGTTGGAGATGCCCGAGGATGGTAGCATGTCTATAATCCTTGGAAGACCTTTTATTAACACCGCAGGGGCTACAAGGGGGAAGGTTCCTTTTAATGTTAACAATAACAAACATATGGTATATTTTCCAAAGAAGTTTGATAAGAGACATGGCCTACAATCTATTGAAATTATTGAGACCGTTAAGGTTGGACATGGGGATTGTCCTCTACATGTGCATGATACGTCCCAACGTATCTATAATTTCTGCTTGTTCCATGCACTTTTATGTGACATTGCTACATGTTTTGCTACACTTTTATATCGTTTTACACATATTTGTACTAACCTACTAACTCAGTGCACCCAATGCCAGTGTATGTCTACTGATATCGTTTAGTTGCAGGGATTTTACCCCAATATTCAGAGCCCCAAAAATTCCAAAAAAATCATATAAAAAATCAGCGAGACAGAAGCTTCCGGAACCCCGAAGGAGGGTCAAGGGGCCCCATCTGGCACCCAGGCAGCCAGGTGGCGTGGACCCACCCCTGGCCGCGCCACCAGGGCGCCTGGGAGCCCTGGGCCACACCTGGCTGCCCCCTTTGGCCTATATTACCTCTTCATCAAGGAAACCCTCGAGGAGAACCCCGCATCGCGAAATACCTCTTTGTTCCGCCGCCGCAACGCTTCCAAGATCAGGAGCACCAGAAGACCTCTTCCTGGCACCCTATCTGAGGGAGGATTGACCTCCGGGAGCTTCTCCATCACCATGGACACTTCCCGGTTGTGACATGAGTAGTGTCGGGGGATTGGTACCCGGGTAGGCTAACCCAAGCGGAAGCATGCTTTCAAGACAAGGATGGGCCGAGTGGGCTGCAGCTGGGCTGAGCTGGGCGGAGGTACGACCGATTGCTCCAAGGCAATCGACCATACCAAATGTCAGCAGTCGGCCCAGGCGTAATCGGCCCACCCTTCCCTTATCAGACATTCGTCCGATTGGTCTGCAGCTGGACCGAGGTTGATTCCCAGAAGGCCGATTGCCCAGAGCAATCGACCCCACCAGGAACCACCAGTCGGTCCAGGCGCAATCGGAGCAACCTACCACCCAATCGGGGGTATGATTACGAGGTCATAAATACCATATCTCGAGATATCTGGGTGGCAGGAAGGCCAGGTCACGTCGAGGATTTGCTGGAGATACGGTGTCACCTCCCCGCCGATTCCGCGGACAGGCCGACAAGACCGCACCCCCTAGCTCCACTGTTCACTCCTAGGTTCTACGAGGTAGCAGCATGGGCCGCCGCTCGTAGGCCCCGGGTCACCCGGAGAGGAGCAGTCGGTGGGCCCAGGCCGATTAGAGGATGACGGATGGGTCCATTCGGCGATGAAGTTACCATAGTACCCTGGACTCACACTATAAGAGCCAGGGTACCCCCTCCTGCGCGAGGGACGCAACACCCGAGATCTCATTAACTCATTCCCCCTTCAGTTCATTGACTGTCCGTAGTCACTCCTCAGGGAAGCAGGAGAGGACCTTGCCCACGGCGGCGATTTACTCCTTCCCCTGAGAAGATAGAAGAGCAGTTATTGTAGTTCCTTCATTGATATATAAGACAAGCAGGAGTAGGGGTGTTATCTCTCCGGAGAGCCCCGAACCTGGGTACTTCGTGGTGTCTTTCACCGTGCTTGTGCCCAACCCGATTCCGGCACCATCGACATTCTCTCCCTCGCGTCTTCCTCTCACTTTAGCCATCCCCATGGCATCTGCCGTCACATATCGACGACAAGTAGTCCCCCTTGGAGCACGGGTCCATGACTAGTAGCTATGTGATGTCTTCTCTCCAATCTTGTTCTTCAATGTTTAGTCCTTGTGAGCTGCCCTGCATGATCAAGGCACCTTGATACGTCCAAAACGTATATATAATTTTCACTTGCTCCATGCATCTTTTGTGTGATATTGCTATGATATTGATGCACTTCCATACACTTCTGATCATATTTGGACTAACCTATTAACTCAGTGCACCCCAGTGCCAGTTCCTGTTTTCTGCTGTTTTTGTATTTCAGGTTTTTCAATTACTTAAAGTGACAGAAAAATTCGGGAAGAGCCCAAGTGGGGCCAGAGGGGAGCCAGGGGTGGCCCAGGCGGCCACCTGGTGCGGCCACCCCCTAGGCCGCACCTGGGGCCCCTAGTCCACCTCTGGCTGCCCCCCTTCGCCTATATATCTCTCTCGTCCCGAAACCCTCGAGGACAGAACCCCTTTTCACGATCTCTCCTCTGCTCCGCCGCTGCCGCGCTTCCAAGATCGGGGACACCAGGAGCCCTCTTCCTGGCACCCTGCCTGAGGGAGGAACCACCTCCGGGAGTTTCTCCGCCACCATGGATGCTTCCCGGATGAACCGTGAGTAGTCCACCTTGGACCATGGGTCCATGATCAGTAGCTATGTGATGTTCTCCTCCCCTCTTTGTTCTTGATGGTTTAGACCTCGTGAGCTGCCCTACATGATCAAGGCACATATGTAATCTTTCTGCTGTTGCTATGCTGAGTTTTCTCGGATCTGATGGATTATGAGACTATGTTCAGATTGTGTTTGAGTAATATATTTGATTCTCCTCTTTTATATTTATGTTCTTGAGTAATTCTTGCATGTTCTCCGTTGATGTTTATTGCTTTGGCCAAGTAGTAGGTAGTGACTCCAAGAGGGAGCGTTATGCATGATTGTGGGTTCATGCCCCCTGATGACTAGCTTGAGTGACAGAAACATGAGTCTAGGGGATGTGTTGTTGCCACAAGGGAGAAAACAACGGTGCTTGTACTTGCGGGTGCAAGGATTGTTTACTTTACGCAAAGTTCTTTTGTGCAGTTGTCTATTGCTTTGAGTTTACACTTTGGGTGGGATTCGCATCTTAATACAAGCAAGATGTTCTGGATAGATATCTCAAGGTGGATGATTAGTAGATAGATGTAGATGGATTTCGGTCTACTTGTCTTGGCGTACCTCCCATGCTTTTGAGCCTCTTCCTTTCTTTATAGCATAGTTAGCAATTGTTTACCTCGCATGGCTATTTTATCGTCTTTTGGGAGAGAGACATGACACGTCCAAAACGTATCGATAATTTCTTCTTGTTGCATGCATTTTTTGTGTGATATTGCTATGATCTAGATACACTTTCATACATTTTTGATCATATTTGGACTAACCTATTAACTCAGTGCACCCCAGTGCCAGTTCCTGTTTTCTGCTGTTTTTCTATTTCAGTTTTCCCCCATATAAAAAGTGCCAGAAAAATTCGGGAAAATTCAGATAAAAAATCAGCTTGACGGAAGCTTCGAGAAAAGCCCGGGAGGGGCCAGAGGGGGGCCAAGGGGGCCCAGGCGGCCACCCGGCGTGGCCCCACCCCTGGCCGCGCCCGGGGGGCGCCTGGGGCCCCTGGTCCACCTCTGGCTGCCCCCCTTCGCCTATTTATCCCCCATCACGGGGAAAATCAAGAACAGGAACCCTATTCCGCGAACTCGCCTCTGTTCTGCCGCCGCCGCGCTTCCAAGATCGGGAGCACCAGAAGACCTCTTCCCGGCACCCTGCCAGAGGGAGGATTGACCTTCGGGAGTCTCCTCTCCACCATGGATGCTCCCCGGAAGTCTCGTGAGTAGTTTCCATTGGACCATGGGTCCGTGATCAGTAGCTATGTGATGTTCTCCTCCCCTCTTTGATCTTCATTGTTTAGACCTCGTGAGCTGCCCTACATGATCGAGGCACCTTTGTAATATTTCTGCTATTGCTATGTTGAGTTTGATCGGATCTGATGGATTATTAGATTATATTCAGATTGTGATAGAGTAATATATTTGGTTTTTATCTCTTATATTTTTGTTCCTAAGTAATTCTTGCATGCTTTCCGTTGCTGTTTATTGCTTTGGCCAAGTAGTAGGTAGTGACTCCAAGAGGGAGCGTTGTGCTAGATTGTGGGTTCATGCCTCCCCGATGACATGCTTGAGTGACAGAAACATGAGTCTAGGGGATGTGTTGTTGCCACAAGGGGGAAACAATGGTGCTTGTAACCGCGGTTACAAGGATGTTTACTTTACGCAAAGTTCTTTTTAATGCAGTTGTCTGTTGCTTTGGGTTTACACTTTGGGTGGGGCTCGCAACTTAATACCAGCGAGATGTTCTGGATAGATATCTCAAGGTGGATGATTAGTAGTAGATGCAGTTGGATTTCGGTCTACTTACCTTGGCGTACTGCCTCTTCTTTTGAACCTCTTCCTTTCTTTTGTAGCATAGTTAGCATTGCGGTGCGTTCTTAATCCTGTCAATTGCCTTTCTGTAATTTGTTTACCTCGCATAGCATTTTTATCGTCTTTTGGGAGAGAGACATCACTAGCGAACATCACGTATCCCGGTCCATATCCTCATTATTGTTTCCAAGCTATATTTACTTTTCTGCATTTAATTTCAGGTTGCTATCATTATCCCCTTGCGTTTTATCCTTTGTAAACAACAAGACCGGAGAGATTGACAACCTCTCTGAACTTCGTTGGGAACAAAGTTATCTGTGTCTGTGTGCAGGTCCGCGTCAGTTGCGCCGCTGACACCTACTTATCATCTCTGGAGTCCTACAGGAGACAAACCTTGGTATCTTTACCGAGGGAAATTTGCTGTTGTGCTGCGTCACGCCTTCCACTTGGGGCCTACCAACGAAGGGCGAGAAGCCGTCATCAAGACGTCACTAGTGAACATCATGGGACCCCGGTCCATATTTCCAACACTATTTACAACCACTATTTATTTTATGCTTTATTTCCTTTTCTGTTGCTATTGCTATCATTATTATCCCGTGCGATTGATCCTTTGTAAACAACAAGGCCGGAGGGATTTACAACCTCTCTGTACTCGTTGGGAGCAAAGTTATCTGTTGTGTGTGCAGGTCCACGTCAACCGCCTAATTTCTGGCGCCGTTGTCACCTTCCTGTCGTTGTCTGAGTCCTACTGGAGACAAACCTTGGTATCTTCACCGAGGGAAATTTGCTGATGTCTACATCTCAACCTTCCACTTTGGGTAACCAACGAGGGGCGAGAAGCCATCAAAGCTAATTTCTAGCGCCGTTGCCGGGGATTCCGAAGCACAGCAAAAGAGTGGTCCCTCCAACCGCCTAATTTCTGGCGCCGTTGCCGGGGACTCCACTCTTCAAGATAGGGGAGTTGCACACTATCTTTTATCTTTGCTTTTTAGTCTTGTTAGTTTACCTTTCAGTTTTTTTCTTTGTGCATTTTATCAAAAATCCAAAAATAATAATAGTATGTCTAGTTCCTTACTTGCTAATCAATGTGTGACTTCTTTGAAACCAGATCTTATTGGCATGGAGGATTCACCGAGGATCAACAAAAGTGGTACAAGGAACACCGCTTTTCTCAAAAGGGGATACACTTATGGAAACAAATACATCAGTTGTATGAGTATGCTAGAAACTTGTGCTCAATATATAATATAACTTTCTGCAGGGGTGAATCGTGTTGCTTTATAAGGCATAAATACATTTCTTTCCAATGTGTGTACAATGATGATGAAACCTTAGCTTCTTATGCTAAGATAAACTATGATTTTTATGATGCAGAGAAAATAGAAGAATTTGTTGCTTATAAGGGTGCCTATGAAATTACTTCCCTTCTTAAAAATATTGATGTTGTCCCTTACAAATCTGAGAGTCTTTCTATACTTAACTATTGTTTGAAAAATTACGATGCAAATTATTATATTACTGATCATCTTGAGAGAATCTCACCCCCAAAGGAACAGACTAATGATTTCTAGGACTCTATTGTTGGGTGGCAGCAGAAAACAATAATTTTTCTAACTAGCGTCGCCCTTAACCCAAGATCTATCTAGCTGTAATGCCGTAACGGAAAGACTTGCGGAAACATAACTCGGGGTGTAGTCCGTTGCGCAGGAAACGTTCCCGCAAACGTGGTTGATGAAGCCGTAAACCTTTCACAGTCCCCTGGCTGTGTTAGCACCCTGTTGGGTGGTAGTGCCGCACGTGCAGCACCTCGTAGTACTCGCACACGTACGGACTCGATGACGACCTTCGTTCTCCGATCCAGCGAAGGTGGCGGAAGTAGACCTCCCGGAATCGGAGTTTCGGCAGCACGACAGCGTCTGCATAGCAGAGAAGCCTCAATCCAGGCACAGGTTCCATAAAAGGGGACCCCGGCTTGAGAGAGACGAGAGAGGGGAGAAGACCGGTGAAAACTGATCTCAATTCGGAGTAATATTGAATTCTCTACGAATTTTTCTGTGTAAAAGAAGTGCACCCCTGCCCATCTATATATAGGCAGACGGAAGGAGTCAACCCCCCTCCCCTAGCAATGGGGGACTAAAGTCCCTTGCCATGGAGGGGGCGCCGGCCAGGGGGGAGGAGGTGGTGGCGCCACCACTTGGGACCAAGGCGCATGGCGCCTCCCCCCTCCTTTTTTTTCTTTTCCTTTTTCTCTTTTTTATTTTTGCCTTTTTCCTTCCACTAATGGGCTTCTTTCACAACTAAGGCCATTGCACTTTTTAATCTGAAATAAATTATTATTAATTATTAATTCACTTAATTAATAAATAATACATATTATTTCATCTACCGTTGATCCGGAACTCCTTCCAGCTCACTCCGAACGTCCTTCGGACCAACACGAAACTTTTCAGGTACGTCTTTCTATCTTCTCCGGTAACTCCGATAGTTCCGAAAAGGTCTCCGATATTCATCGAGCCCTTAAGTCTGTTACATTACGGTCCGAGAACACTCCAGTCATGACAGAGACAAAGGCTACGACCAATGATAAATAGCGGGACCTGGATGCCCATAATGACCCCTGTGCATTCCGGAAGTAACTGATTGAACCGTACACGTTGTATACCATTCCCTTTGTCATGCGATACAAGATTAGTACAAGATTCGATCAACTTCATCCAATGCATTAGTTCTATCTTGTTAACGACAAATCCTATTCACTCGTTCCGTGATATTCATCCTTGTGACTGATGTCTACGCACGCTTCTATTCTTGTAGACTATGTTGGGCCTCCAAGCGCAGAGGTTTGTAGGACAGCAGCAATTTCCCTCAAGTGGATGACCTAAGGTTTATCAAACTCAGCGAAGTAGAGGTTGAAGATGGTCTCTCTCAAGCAACCCTGCAATTAAGATACAAGAACTCTCTTGTGTCCCCAACACACCTAATACAACTAAGAGTTGTATAGGTGCACTAGTTCGGCGAAGAGATGGTAAAATATGGGTGATAGGTGTGGCAAAGCAAGGTAATATAAATATGTAATAAAAAGTGCAGCAAGCAAACATGTAACAAAAGTGAGTGCAAACGGTGTAACAATGATGGAAACAAGGCCTAGGCTTCATACTTTCACTAGTGGCAACTCCCAAGAACATTAACAGAGTCTAATCACATGATATTTCCCATAAAACATGCAATGGAGACGTAGTCGGAGGTCATTCCTTTGTGGTCAAGAGAGGACGAGAATTATGTAGGGCTACAAAAGCACACCTCAAAGTTCGTAGTTCTCAATCTATGGATTTCCCAATGTCTCCGCGGCCATCAAAAGAGAGTACCACAATCACCACAACATATCTCAAGGATAGTCAAAGACAAGCACCAAGAGACTCTCAATCTTCAATCAACAAACAAAAGAGGAAATCACTCATGATAATATTCTTCTAACCCATGTCCAATAGACCGCTGTCACCTTGGTCTCGGGGATTATACTAGATAAGATCAATTGAGTACATCAATCCAATACATAGAGGAAGGGGAAATATCATGGGATCACCCTAGATTAACATAGCCTATGATCACAACAAAGATCACATCATGGGAGAGAGAGAAGAACACATAGATACTGGTAGAAACCTCAGCCCCGAGGGAGAACTACTCCCGCTTCATGGAGGAGGGAAGAAAAGTCGATGGAGATGAATCCGGGGGCACTTCCCCGTCCCGGCAGGGTGCCGACACAGGAATTCTGTCCCCCCGAAACTTGTTTTTGATGGCGGCGGAGATCGCAATTGCTTCTAGAGAAAAGGGGTCCGGAATCAGGGTTTTCGCGATGGGAGAATAAATAGGGGCCAAAGTAGGGCACCAGGGGGTGTGGGACCCACCCAGGAGGGCAGGTGGCGCGGCCAGGAGCTGGGCCGCGCCAGGAACCCTCCTGGCTGCCCCCTGGCTGCCCTGTGGCCCCCCTTTGTCCTGGTGGAAGCTTCCGGAACGCTGATTTTTTATATAATTTTTCCGGGATTTATTGGGCATTTTAATTATTGGAAAAACCTAAAATACAAAAACAGTAGAAAACAGGAACTGGCAACTGGGTGCACTGAGTTAATAGGTTAGTCCAAATATGCTCAAAAGTGTATGAAAGTTCAAGCAAAACATGGAAAAGTCACACAAAACATGCATGGAGCAAGAAGAAATTATAGATACGTTTGGGACGTATCAACATCCCCAAGCTTAATTCCTGCTCGTCCTTGAGTAGGTAAATGATAACAAGCATAATTTCTGTGGTGACATGCCACACAACCATATAAGGACTTTTAAGTAAAGCAATTAAAGCACGCAATTCAATTCAAGTCTTAACAAGCAAGAGTCTATATTAGCATTGACACAAGCAACAAAAGAACAAAAGGTGCAAGAGCTCTCGCTGCCCGTGACTCGAATGTCTCCAGATGGTGTTTGCGTGCAAGCAGGGGATAGGGAAATACGAGAGAGAAAAGTAATTGTTGTGAACTACTATCTACTAAAGTTTCACACTTAGTCTCCTTTGGATTCTTATCTGGACTCGTCCCCAGACCACTAGTCAGGTACAAGTCAAACTGATCCACTCCTTTTCGATATTTTGAGCACTCATGCAATGGATGAGCGTGAGAAAGAAAGTTGACACCTAAAAGGCGAAACGGAAAGAAAGTGGAGGAGGAAGACAAAAAGGTGTGAAAGGCTCACATCAATGAGGACAATCATAGGCGAGAGAAGGCCATATGATAGAAATGATGTGAGGAGTAGGGATTGCCATGCAACGGATGCACATGTGAGCTAAAAGCTCTCCAAGGGAATTAGTGGGGGTGCATCTAACTTTCTTTCTCAACAAGACCTAGAGCTCGTTTGAGGAGGCTCATCATTGGAATATACAAGCCAAATTCTATAGTGTGAAGGTCCCCACATAGCTATATGCATGATGATGATCTCTATGGAGTACAAGGGATAGAGGATGAAGTACTAGTGTGGATCTCTCAAAAGGAATAGTAGTGTGCCCCCTTCTCTCTTTTTATTTTTATTTTTCTCTTTTTTCTATTTTTTGTATTTTTTTTGCCTCAATGGCTCTTTCTATTTAACTCTCATTTGTCCTCTTTGGGATCTTTTGATTTTGTCCTCTTTGGGATCTTTTCCTCACTTTAGGGGCAACACTCTATATTTTACAAGAAGGTATAGAAGATCTTTCACACTTTACAAGGTACTCAAAACATAAAGAAGATGTAGCTATCATGATGTATGCAATGTATGTCGCTGCCAGTGTAGCAGGAACATGTATGACATGAAGATCAAGTCATGAAGAGGTGGATGTTGCATGGCAATGTATCTCGGAAAGGCTATGGAAATGCCTTGATAGGTAGGTATGGTGGCTGTTTTGAGGAAAGATATAAGGAGGTTTATGATGACAGAGCGTATCATGCCAAGGGTTTGGATGTACCGGCGAAGGTGGACGCCAACTCTCGGAGTGAGAAGTAGGCAATGCACGACACGGGAGAGGCTAGCAAATATGAGGAGGTGGAAGTGTCAACTTTAAATACTTACATTAGTCCGAAGAACTCATGCACTTATTATCGGTAACTTTCAATATAATAAGGAGGTTCACAAAGAGAAAAGTACCCCGAGGAGGAGTGTATGGGGGTTTGGTTATCCTTGCGCATCCTCGACTCATGGTACGTGAGTGTACTCTAATATCCGACCCCTCAGAAGAGTAGTGATCCATCTGGTAGCTAGAGTTCTCAACTAGTTTTGTAGGTTTTGAAAATAAACACGGATTGCCCAAAATACGACACCTATCACTAATAGGCTAGAGCTCTTGACACCAAAAGTTCAAACATTACTCACATCAATGCCTCAAAACTATTGCAAGTTACTACTGAAATTAAATAGCAACCTCAATTACCTACTTTCAGGACAAGACACAACTCAGTGCAACAACCAACTCTCTTAACAAGATAAACATGAAAACTAAAGAAAGTTCCATAAATAAACTAAACAAAATCCAAGGCTCTTGCTAAAGACAAACTAAAACTAAAACTAAACATGGCAGTAGCTATGAAAAGATAAAGAACACACAACAGCAAAAAGATAGGCGTGAAAAATCATATGATGTGTTCTAGATTTTGAAAGTGGAGCGTGTTTCTCTCCCACACAAAGTAAGACGGGATCTAACTTGTTATGAACAGCAAGCAAAGCTAAATAAACTAAAAATAAAACCTAAGAGCGAGACGCTCCAAGCATAGCACATAACACATGAAGTGATAAAAATATAGTCAGACGAAGGACGAACTGATGATTGTTGATGGAGAAGGGGATGCATGGGGGCATCCCCAAGCTTGAGCGCTTGACACTCCCGAATCTTCTTTCATCATCTTCCATCGCACACTTGAAAACTCCCTTCATACATAACTCATCATAAGCTGATTAGAGAGGTTAGTACCCTTAATAAATAAATTTTCCCCACTGGATATAAAGATATTCTTGAAGAGCTACTATTTCTCAAGATTGCCAAAAGGTTTTTGCAAATAAAAAGCAAGCTTAAGGTTTGCAAAGGTTAGGAGAGACAAAACGTGGCAGAATCTGTGAAAAACAGAACAGCGGGTAGTAAAGAAATTTTTAGGGGTACTTCTGCAACTCGAATTAAAAAACTCAGAACAGACGCTCGAAATTCAATTGTATGGAGCACGCTGTCAAACAAAATTCAGATCAAAAAGATGATCTGGTGATTTTAGGCTAATTTTTCCGTCCAGTGACATAATCTGTTTTCTGGACAGCATGTCACAACTTTTGAACTTTCTTGCAATCGGAGGCTAGACTTGGCACAAAGATTGAAAATAAAGATACAATGATGTTGCTACAGTAGTAACAATCATCAAGACCACTAAAAACTGAAAGTAAAAACTCAAACTAAAGATAACAAGGGTTGTCTCCCTAGAGCTCTTTCTTTATAGCCATAAAGATTGGCTTAAGATTTTAATGATGCTCTCATAGGAATAAGGAATAAGAGTTGAAGAACAAGAGAGAGCATCAAGAAGCAAATAACAAACACATTTAAGTCTAACATGCTTCCTATGCAAAGGGATCTTGTAGAGAAATAACTCATGGAAGCATAAAGATATTAGCATAGGAATCCAAAATAAGTGCAACTTCAAAACCTTCAACATAAAGAGAGGGAACTTGATATTATTGAAATATCTATAAGCATATGTTCCCCTCTCATAATAATTTTCAGTGGGATCATGAATAAACTCAACAATATAAGTATTACATAAAACATTGTTACCATGATCCAGATGCAAAAGGGTACTCTTACTCTCCACATAAGCATAATCTTTCTCATTGGTAATAGTGGGAGTAGGACTATCATAAACAACTTCAACACTATAGATTAATTGTGTATTAGGAAGATGTTGTTCAACAAGGGAGTAATTCCCTCCATGATTATGACAAGTTTCATAAGGATAATTTCTCCTTATGTCATAGGTACCTTTATAATCACTAAATATAGGAGTTATAACATCATCATAGTAGAGAAGAGCATTATCATTGCTAGCAACTATATTTGTAAACATGTTGTCTTTATTCTTACTAGCAAAAGAATTATCAATTACCACATCACTAATGGGTAAAGGACTTGCAATCCTATCATCCCCAAGCTTAGAGCTTTCGATATCATCACTCTCAGAGTGGGTACCAAAAAGATTTTCAAGATCATAAGTAGCATTATCATCATTTTCCCAGTCACAAAAATTAACATGCATATCATAATCAAAATCATCTTCAATAGTGCCTACGGACTTAACATCAGGATAGTAATGAATGCAATCAAGCTCACCGTCCTCCAAAAATTTCTGTCCGTTAGGATAAAACTTGATCCGATGAATATGCTCAGGCCAGGTTGTTACCCATTCTTCTTCCTTCTTTATCCTCTTCCTCCTCCTCTTCTTTTTCTTCTTCTTCTTCACCTTAGGAAGGAGTGGTTGGAGAGAAAGCTTCTCCACATATCCTGGTTTATCATTAGAAACAATAGGGGAAACTTGGGAGAAACTGTCTTTTTTATTAGTAGAAACATAAGAGACATTTTTATACTTTGGTAAAGTTCCCTCCTTTCTAATATTTTTTATGTAATCATTGTCATGACAATTAACAACACAATAGAGATGAAAATTCTGCAAAGTGTTATTTATTCCCAAAGCATGATAATCTAGCCAAGAAGTCTTTTCTGATAACTCTTCAAACATCAAAAATAACATAAGCTCATCATAAAGATCAGGGGTGATCATGTCATCACACAACTGGCTAACAGTTATGTTTTGAAAGTACATGCACTGAAAATTGAAGTGACCCTTTATGCAGCAAAGTTCACAAGTAAAAGGTTAAAGGTCACACAATTCTCTAGGAATTTCATTTAAATCTCTAACCCAAGTGATTGTTCTTTCATGCTTATGTTGCTTACAATACTTCTCTTCTTCAATCATAGGCCTTTCACAAGGTCTATCCACTCCACGAAAATTAACATGCTTATATAAAACTTCATTTTCAGGAATTGGATCATGCATGTTACAATCATCATTAACAATTTCATTTTCGTTGCAAATCTCTTTAAAAGGTTCATGATGCTTGATCCAATTCTCCTTAAGCATATTAAGATGTGAAGCAAAATATTTGAGGAAATCAACAAGGAGTTGAGAATCAAGCCCAAACTTAGCACTAAACTTATTAAAACTTGCAGTTTCAACAAAGGACTTAATGCAATCATACTCATAAATTATACCTGACTCTTTACCTTTGTCGATCTCCCAATCTTCAGTATTGTGTTGGATTCTTTCAAGGAGCTCCCATTTAGCATCAATCTTTTCGTTTGTGAAAGAACCCATCGAGGAAGCATCGATCAAGTCTTTATCCTGTCGAGATAGCCTTGCATAGAAATTAGTAATAATCATATCTTTGGGGAGCCCATGGTTAGGGCATTTTAGCATCAAAGTTTTCAGTCTCCCCCAAGCTTGAGCTATGCTCTCTCCGTCATGAGGATAGAAATTATAAACACAATTCCTGTTCTCATGGACTTCATGAAGAGGATAAAACTTGGAGTAAAAGAGAGACTGGATCTCTTCCCAATCCAGCAGATGAGAATCATGTAGTAGCCTATACCATTCCAATGCTTTTCCTTTAAGTGACAAGGCAAATAATTTCCTCATGACTTCATCTCTTGTCAAACCTGAAATCTTAAATAACTCACAAAGCTCTGTAAGTTTCAACAGATGAACACTAGGATGGACTGTTCCATCCCCTGCATAATGTTCATTCATAACCTTTTCAATTATCCCAAGTGGTATTTTGAATGGGATACATTCATTAGGTGGAGGATACTTCTCTACCACGGGTGTGGTAAAGCGGCCTCCCCGAAGCAGCGAACTAAGATTGCAGTTTTCCATAAGCCTAACTAATGAAAATAAAAACGAGAAACAAAAAGATTTAATTGCAGAATCTAAAGATATACCTTCAAACCTTACTTCCCCGGCAACAGCGCCAGAAATAGCTTGATGCCTATGCACGCTTCTATTCTTGTAGACTATGTTGGGCCTCCAAGCGCAGAGGTTTGTAGGACAGCAGCAATTTCCCTCAAGTGGATGACCTAAGGTTTATCGAACTCAGGGAAGTAGAGGTTGAAGATGGTCTCTCTCAAGCAACCCTTCAATTAAGATACAAGAAGTCTCTTGTGTCCCCAACACACCTAATACAACTAGGAGTTGTATAGGTGCACTAGTTCAGCGAAGAGATGATAAAATATAGGTGATAGGTGTGGTAAAGCAAGGTAATATAAATCTGTAATAAAAAGTGCAGCAAGCAAACATGTAACAAAAGTGAGTGCAAACGGTGTAACAATGATGGAAACAAGGCCTAGGCTTCATACTTTCACTAGTGGAAACTCCCAACAACATTAAGATAGTCTAATCACATGATATTTCCCATAAAACATGCAATGGAGACGTACTCGGAGGTCATTCCTTTGTGGTCAAGAGAGGACGAGAATTATGTAGGGCTACAAAAGCACACCTCAAAGTTCGTAGTTCTCAATCTATGGATCTCCCAATGTCACCGCAGCCATCAAAAGAGAGTACCACAATCACCACAACATATCTCAAGGATAGTCAAAGACAAGAACCAAGAGACTCTCAATCTTCAATCAACACACAAAAGAGGAAATCACTCATGATAATATTCTTTTAACCCATGTCTAATAGACCGCTATCACCTTGGTCTCGGGGATTATACTAGATAAGATCAATTGAGTACATCAATCCAATACATAGAGGAAGGGGAAATATCAGAGGATCACCCTAGATTAACATAGCCTATGATCACAACGAAGATCACATCATGGGAGAGAGAGAAGAACACATAGCTACTGGTAGAAACCTCAGCCCCGAGGGAGAACTACTCCCGCTTCATGGAGGAGGGAAGCAACGTCGATGGAGATGAATCCGGGGGCACTTCCCCGTCCCGGCAGGGTGCCGGCACAGGAATTCTGTCCCCCGGAAACTTGTTTTCGATGGCGGCGGAGATCGGAATTTCTTCTGGAGAAAAGGGGTCCGGAATCAGGGTTTCCGCGACGGGAGAATAAATAGGGGCCAAAGTAGGGCACCAGGGGGTGTGGGACCCACCTAGGAGGGCAGGTGGCGCGGCCAGGAGCTGGGCCGCGCCAGGAACCCTCCTGGCTGCCCCCTGGCTGCCCTGTGACCCCCCTTTGGCCTGGTGGAAGCTTCCAGAATGCTGATTTTTTATATAATTTTTCCGGGATTTATTGGGCATTTTAATTATTGGAAAAACCTGAAATACAAAAACTGCAGAAAACAGGAACTGGCAACTGGGTGCACTGAGTTAATAGGTTAGTCCAAATATGCTCAAAAGTGTATGAAAGTTCAAGCAAAACATGGCAAAGTCACACAAAACATGCATGGAGCAAGCAGAAAATATAGATACGTTTGGGACGTATCAGTGACCTAGTCACACGCTGCGCGGCTTTATGGATGCAATCTCACCGAGTTGGCCATGAAGTATCTTTCCATTATATGGATTAACAAATCCCTCTCTTGAATCAACAATCCTCAACATATCCCATCGGATAGCCCAAGATACACCTTTATGGTCACCATGTTTCAGTGTGACGGTTAATGCACTCAAAGCATCCTCAGAAGATAGCAATTATGCGTGATCTCACGGTCAAAGGAACAGGCTACTACGTTCTGTAATTACAACACTGAACTTTTATGATTTGATCATGTTGCAATGCTTGCATTGGTTAATGTTCATCACGTCATTCATTCAATGAGGTGACCTTACCGTCAATTGACTTGATTGTCCATGATCGTGAAACCACAATTATCAGTTGACGATAAACCAGTCATCATGAGAGGCTGACTAGGAACTCTGGTTGTTTCTATACCACACCTGTATCATTGTTTCACTGATACAGTTTCAGCACAGTATGAAACTAGTCATGAACTTATTTATATATATTGGAAAAATCATATATTATTTTCCTCTAGAGCATATATCCAACAATCTCTCACTTGGACTAGATAGTAAATAATCTAGCTGCATATTTTCTCGATCATAATCATCTTATCATATAAGTGTTTATTGATCATGCTTGCTCATGGAAGAGGTTTCGTCAACGATCTGTACCCGTTCAGATTCGTATGTTCCTTTGCAACAGGTATTGGTCAACTTGCTTGATATACCCTTCATTATCTAATAATGCTTGAATTATAAGTTTGGTGGGAGAGCGAGACTTCTTATTTTACAGTATTCTCTAATGACAAAAAAAAAATTAGTCCCTAGGACTCCCATAGTCATGTATACTGAAAAATACACTCAGCGAGAAGTCTAAACTTCTTACTCTAAACTTTATTCAACCTTCTACTTCCTTAAGTAGATATTTATATTTTGTAGAGTTTTGGTTCGTGAAATTATAGCTCACATTTCCTTTCTATTCCTTTTGGTGATATCTCTAATTCATATAGACCCATAATAAGGCTTGCAATCATAATCCAGTATTACATTCAAGTATATTATATTTTCTATCATTTAGAGTATTGTCCTCAGTTTCTCTTCAGATACTGAATGCTTGGACTTTGCTCAGGTTCTGTGTTTTGCCAACCAAGCACATCGGAACCTGTTCTTCTTCTAAGAACCTTTGAATCATTCTGTTATTGGATTCACAACTTCCATTTTATGGTAGAATCATATGTCAAAGGTCATATAGGATCACATGTCTTGTGACAAAGTGCATCCCTTTTCTTCCATTAAAACATTATTTTGTGATATTAAGGTTTTACATCCTTTATATAATTCCTAGCCACAAGAACCTTTTCTTGTTTAGGATATCATTCGAATCCATTTGATGTTCATTACACGTGTCCTAATCTATCCTTATAGATTTTAGTGTGTGACACATCTGTATTTCGTTCATATAAGATTCTCGTAATCCTTTCATCTTATTAGCCTTAATCTCCATGTATATCAACGTATATATATGAGATTGTTATCACATATATCATCGTATATATATGAAATTGACATTGTGCTCCCACTCAAATATATCCGACATATATCTGTAAGTAAGCTTTTATTAAGTTTCTATTCTCATTATGTCAGACATAATAATATTGCTGCCAAAGCTCCCACTCAGAAAATGCTCTCGGTATTCCAAGTTTTCAGGAAGTCTCCAAAGGTCCCACTCAGTTTCATGAAATTTCAATCCATCTCAATATTTTGATTACTTCAAAATCACTTGATCAAATCAAGGTTGAGAGTTTCTTCCTTGACGTACTATGGTTCATCTTATCGAAGCATTCTTTCGTTATGACAATTGCTACTTCTCTTCAAATTCCACAACTTGAATGTGATGCAATTTCAAGCTATGGTACCTTCATAGTGTTCGTGAATGAAATACCCATATTGATTTAGCATTACTACGCTTCCGTAGTCAATATTTACTGAATTTAGCCATAACATCTTTTATGTGCCAAATCATGCCTTTATGTGTTGCATCATTCTTAATAACTTCCTGGTTATTCAGAATGTGAAATAACTACTTTATTTCATAGGATGTGAGCCATCCCATATGCAACTCGGTATAATTTCATTTCTCCTCGTTTCCTAGGTAACCATCAATCCTTCGTAATTTATGACCAGTGTCCCTTTTGTTTCACTTAAGAAGACTCATGATTATTGTTCTGTACAAAACGTATTCATGACAATCTTATTATTTTTAAAATAAGGCTTTAACTAATATACCATGATCATCATCAATAGCATATTTCCTCTTCTCACGGAGTCATTTCAGCGGAACGTTTTCCGTTGCGTTACTCTGTTATCTGGAGGCAGGGTCAATCACCCTGGTCAAATAATTCACTTTTCTCCCATTGGTTTATTCCTTGAGAACCATCTTCTCATTCACCAATTCAAGCAAAACAAATTTTGCTATTTGGGAAGGTGTGTTTTACAATTGCTCACAACTCTAATACAAAGAAAGTTATATCATATAAAACTTCTAGAAACTTTCTAACACCATCATCATATGGAGTCATCAGCTTCATTAAATTCAGAATGGTTTCCTTATTTCATGAAGTGGGTGTTTTAACTTAATAAATTATAACAACTTTGTTCATTCAAAATAGCATTAGCGTAAGGGGAATGTATTTAGACCATACTACATTTTAGAATGACTACGAATGGTTCAGGTGCTTGAGCACTTTAAACTTCCATCATAATTTGTGGTATTACTTCCACAAGTCTCCCATTTATGTCAACTATAATACTCATCACTTTGATCACATCATGGTGATTTGTATTCTTATATCCAACTTCACTGTGATTCCGTAATCTCAGATTTATGATCTTAATTGAATGCCTTGTTCAATTAATCATGCGAAGCATCTTTAATGATTATTCATGCGCTTGGTTAATACATCATTTATGTACAATGTTTGGCGCAAGTTCTACTTTGCTAGAACTCCGTCATTAGTCATCTTGGTTGATAAAAATTCATGAGTTAATAGATTGAGTATCTAATGACTTCATCATTTATGAATTCATCTCATGCATTTAGTATAGTTATGACTTTTGACCTTATTGTTATTCATAATAACTTAATCATTAAACATTGAATATCACTTGACAATTATGGTGTTTTATAAATGCTTCTATCATATTATAAACTCAATTGCAATCATAGTATAAGCACACTTTATTCATCAAACTGGAACAACTGACTTGTCTCAAAACATGAATAACTTTGTCTCGTGAGATGCAACACATACCACTAAGTGTTCATATTCGATTGATTACAAAAGATTTATCTAATACTCTAAGTATAATTCTATGATAGATGTCTTGGTGAAATCTTGGTGGCCATCAACTGTCTTGGTTGCCATCAATCCTGGATCGCACCTCTTCCCGTCCATGCAACGGCAGGCCATGTTTTCATAAAACAGAACAAGTATCAAATACGTATTAAACTGCAAATGTTGTATAAGGGAACAAACATTCATAACGAGTATATCAAATATATACCTTCTCCATCAACAATTTCTCCTTCAATGGGTTCAACCTCTAAATCTCGGAGGTTGACCATGAACTCAAAGAACTGAAGGCTTTCACCTCTTCCGACCTAGTCATTGAGAAAGTCTGTGTAACTCGGTGGAAGCGAGTGTAGCACCATGTTTATAGCAGACTCCTCTGTGGTCCAATAGTCAAAGTCCTCCACGAGTTTCAGATGTATCCCATGCATCTTGGCTATGTGAGTTTTCAGACAAGTGTTGTCTTCCATCTTTGTAGTAAGAAACTCATTTTCTAACTCAAATCTGGCCACTTTGAACTGATGTATAAACAATGACTTTATCATGTCGATTGTTTCAAATGTGTCCATATCCGCATATTGTTCACGTAAATCTTGCGGAAAGCTAGTTTCTATGACACTTTTAACCATGGCGTAAGTCCTTCGACGATTATGGTAATCAAGCATTACTTTTTCATCCATGTTGTCTACTGGAGGGTCTCCCATACGCTCTTGTATCACGAACAAGAGGTTAGCTCTCTTGAGCACAGTCCTAAGGTATAAGTACCAATAAACAAAATTTGACCCATCATCTTTAAGTCTTTCACCACGTAAGAAAGTAAACAATCCATGATACTGATTCATGTCCATTTTAATTTTCTACAAAATATTTGCAAGGAAAACAATTAAGACTAGTTCATAACAATGAGTTCATAATAATCATATTATAGATGAGCTCACACTAAAACAATCATCCATAAGAAGTTTTAGTGATTACATGATCCAGATTCACTATCCGTCCTCGAATATCACAACGGCCGACGGATTAGTTTCAAGGGTAGACAACTAGTTTGTGCGATCACATCCTATATGTGACTCATGCTCGATCTTTCGATCTCTAGTATTCCGAGGCCATATCTACATATGCTAGGCTCGCCAAATTGACCTTAGTGTTATATGCTGCTTAGCAAGGCCATATCGACATATGCTAGGCTTGCCAGGCCCAACCTCATGCGAACTCTAATGTATGTATGACACCCGATCTTCACGACCTGCCTATCATAAAGAGAACCTTCCAGGTGGTGCACACTTCGGTAGAATACTTATGTTTGGCATTTTATAAGGGATCATCTTATTTAATGCTATCGTCGTGTATCCTATACTAGAAATTTTTAAGATGTATGATCATGGTGGCACTAAGTCTACAATGTCTCCATTTAAGTTTGTTTCATCATGATGAACGTTTACTACTTTCTAGTAACACATAAAAAAGCTATCACTACATCAAGATTAAGCAAACAACAATAGCCCCCTCTCCAATATAAAGTTAGACGCCTCTATTTTGTATATTGCATGTTTTACATGGCTGCTAGGGCTTTTCATAGATCAACTATTTCTACGAAAATTGAACCACAATGCTGATTATAGATTGTCTCTATTACACCCCGTACGGGGCCCTCCATTGCAAATGCCATATCCGCTAAAGTAAGAGAGACAGACACCCCCCAGAGCCACTTTATACGGTACAAGCCGTATGTCAAGCGTGGAACCAGTCTCGCGTAAGCGTACGCGTAAGTTCGGTCGGGGGCCGCTTCATCAAACAATGCCACAGATATAACAAGTACACGTGAGAGGGTAACAATCGTAGAATCAACGCCCACATCCCCGATGTGTTCTAACCGTACAACAATACGAAGCATAGATCTAGCTCATGATACCGCTGTTGGGTCTCGCAGCAGAAAACAATAATTTTTCTAACTAGCATCGCCCTTAACCCAAGATCTATCTAGCTGTAATGTCGTAACGGAAAGACTTGGGAAACATACCTCGGGGTGTAGTCCGTTGCGCGGGAAACGTTCCCGCAAACCTGGTTGATGAAGCCGTAAACCTTTTACATCCCCCTGGCTGTGTTAGCACCCTGTTGGGTGGTAGTGCCGCACGTGCAACACCTCTTAGTACTCGCACACGTACAGACTCGATGACGACCTCCGTTCTCCGATCCAGTGAAGGTGGCGGAAGTAGACCTCCCGGAATCGGAGTTTCGGCAGCACGACGGCGTCCGCGTAGCAGCGAATCCTCAATCCCAGCACAGGTTCTAGACAAGGGGACCCTGTCTTGAGAGAGACGAGAGAGGGGAGAAGACCGGTGAAAACCGATCTCAATTCGGAGTAATATTGAATTATCTGCGATTTTTTTTGTGTAAAAGAAGTGCACCCCTGCCCATCTATATATAGGCAGACGGAAGGAGTCAACCCCTCTCCCCTATCAATGTGGGACAAAAGTCCCTTGCCAGGGAGGGGGCGCCAACCAGGGGGGAGGAGGTGTGGCGCCACCACTTGGGCCCAAGGCCCATGGCGCCTCCCCCCCCTTTTTTTTCTTTTCCTTTTTCTCTTTTTTCTTTTTTCCTTTTTCCTTCCACTAATGGGCTTCTTTCACAAATAAGGCCCATTGCACTATTTAATCTGAAATAAATTATTATTAATTATTAATTCACTTAATTAATAAATAATACATATTATTTCATCTCCCGATGATTCGGAACTCCTTCAAGCTCACTCCGAACGTCCTCCGGACCAACACGGAACTTTTCCGGTACGTCTTTCTCTCTTCTCCGGTAACTCCGATAGTTCCGAAAAGGTCTCCGATATTCATCAAGCCCTTAAGTGTATTACCCTACAGTCCGAGAACACTCCAGTCATGACCGAGACAAAGGCTACGGCCAATGATCAATAGCGGGACCTGGATGCCCATAATGACCCTTGTGCATTCCGGAAGTAACCGATTGAACCGTACACGTTGTATACCATTTCCTTTGTCATGCGATACTAGATTATTCCAAGATTCGATCAACTGCATCCAATGCATTAGTTCTATCTTGTTACCGACAAATCTTATTCACTCATTCCGTGATATTCATCCTTGTGACCTAGTCACACGCTGCACAGCTTTATGGATGCAATCTCACCGAGTTGGCCATGAAGTATCTTTCCATTATATGAATTGACAAATCCCGCTCTTGAATCAACACTCCTCAACATATCCCATCGGATAACCCAAGATACACCTTTATGGTCACCATGTTTCAGTGTGACGGTTAATGCACTCAAAGCATCCTCAGAAGATAGGAATTATGCGTGATCTCATGGTCAAAGGAACAGGCTACTACGTTCTGTAATTACAACACTGAACTTTTACGATTTGATCATGTTGCAATGCTTGCATTGGGTAATGTTCATCACGTCATTCATTCAATGAGGTGACCTTACTCTCAATTGACTTGATTGTCCATGATCGTGAAACCACAATCATCAGTTGACGATAAACCAGTCATCATGAGAGGCTGACTAGGAACTCTGGTTGTTTCTACACCACACCTGTATCATTCTTTCACTGATACAGTTCCAGCACAGTATGAAACTGGTCATGAACTTATTTAGATATATTGGAATAATCATATATTATTTGCCTCTAGAGCATATGTCCAACATCTATGGAAGAAGAAATTGTTGAACCTGGAAGCTCATTGGATGAAAAAGAGGAGGAGAGTGACGAACAAAAGGAGGAAGAATGGAGCTATCCATGTCTACCTTCTAATGAGAATAACTCTTTGAATCTTACCTTATATGAGTGTTATGATCCCATGGATTCTTTTGAAATATCCCTTTTTGATGAAGTTGATGCCTTCTATGCTTATGGCCATGATGCCACTATCGATTATGCTTGCGAAGATGAACTTGCTATAGTTCCTTACGTCAAGCATGAAATTGTTGCTATTGCGCCCACACTTGATTTCCCTATTATCCTTTTGAAATCTCCAACTCCCGAGAATTTTCCTCTTATCAAAGCTCAATGTGATGGGTTGCATCTATCTTATGATCCTAAAGACCGTGTTGAAAAAAATACACGTGTGCTTGTAGGTCATGAACAACATGATTTATGTGATAGTTATATTCTTGATGTTGTTCATGACACTACTGAAAATTACTTTGAGAGAGGAAAGTTTGGTTATAGAAACTTCCATGTTACAAAAACACCTCTCTCTAAGCTGAAACTTTCAAAGTTGTTCTTGTTCCACCCTCCTATGCATTGTACTTTTTGCTTCTTTGATTTATTTTCTTACCATATACCTATGCATAGGAAGTGGGTTAGGCTTAAATGCGTTTCATATTTGCTTCTTGATGCTCTCTTTTGCTTCAAATCCTTATTCTTATTAGAGCGTATTTTAAATTCTTTTTGCATCTTTTATTTGAGTTGCAGAAGTACCCCTAAAAAATTCTTTACTACCTGTTCTTCTGTTTTTCACAGATTCTGCCACGATGATAAAAGAAGATTCAGGAGGGTCAAACGCTCAAGCTTGGGTATGCCCCCGTGCACCCCCAAGAAATATTCAAGAAGACTCAAGCATCTAAGCTTGGGGATGCCCCCATGCATCCCCTTCTCCATCAACAATTATCAGTTCGTCTTTCGTTCCACTATATTTTTATCAATTCATGCGTTATGTGCTATGCTTGGAGCGTCTTGTTCTTTATTTCCTTTTTAGTTTTCTTTAGCTTTGCTTGCTGTTCATAACAAGTTAGAACCCAAATTTCTTTGTGTGGGAGAGAAACACGCTCCACTTTACCCTAGAACACAACATAGGATTTTCATGCTTATCTTTGTTGTGTCTGTTCTGTATCTTTTTCGTAGCCGCTGTCATGTTTAGCTCTTACTTTTCATGCTTATCTTTTTAAGAGATTTTGTTTAGTTTGTTGCTGGAACTCTCTTGAGTTTTCATGTTTATCTTGTTTAGAGAGTTTGCATGTTGCACTGAGTTGTGTGTCTTTACTTGAAGTAGGTAATTGAGGTTGCTATTCAATTGTAATAGTAACTTGCAATAGTTTTGAGGTATTGCCATGAGTAATGTTTGAACTTTTGGTGTCAAGAGCTTTAGCCTATTAGTGATAGATGTCGTATTTTGGGCAATCCGTGTTTATTTTCAAAAAACCTACAAAATTAGTTGAGAACTTTAGCTACTAGATGGATCACTAATCTTTGGAGGGATCGAATATTAGAGTACACTCACGTACCATGAGTCGAGGGTGCACAAGGATAACCAAACCCCCATACACTACTCCTCAGGGTACTTGACTCTTTTAGAAACTCCTAATTAGATTGAGAGTTACCGATAATAAGTGCATGAGTTCTTCGGACTAATGTGAGTATTCGAAAGTTGACACTTCCACCTAGCCATATTTTTCTAGCCTCTTCGGTACCGTGCATTGCCCTTTCTCACCTCGAGAGTTGGCGCATAATTTGTCGGTGCATCCAAATCCTTGGCACGATACGCTCTGTCATCATAAGACTCATTATATCCTTCCTCAAAACAGCCACCATACCTACCTATCAAGGCATTTCCATAGCCTTTCCGAGATACATTGCCATGCAACATCCACCTTCTCATGACTTGATCTTCATGTCATACATGATTTTGCTTGATCGATGAGCCGCATGCTAGTTGGGCCTTGCCCTAATCATTGCTACATGACGCGCTAGTATCATTGCATATCCTGCTACATTGGCAGAGGCATACATTTCCATACTTCATGGTAGTTTCATTGTCTTTATGTTGAGTACTTTTGTAAAGTGTGACAGATCTTTTATACTTCTTGTAATATATAGAGTGTTGCCCCTAAAGTGAGGAAAAGATCCCAAAGAGGACAAATGAGAGTTAAATAGAATAAGGCCACCAAAAAATACAAAAAAAGAGAAAAAAGAGAAAAAGAAATAAAAAGAGAGAAGGGGGCACACTACTATTCCTTTCGAGAGATCCACACTCGTACTCCATCTTATATCTTGTACTCCATAGAGATTACGATTCATGCATATAGCTATGTGGGGACCTTCACACTATAGAACTTGGCTTGTATATTCCAATGATGAGCCTCCTCAAATGAGCTCTAGGTCTTCTTGAGAAAGCAAGTTGGATGCACCCCCACTAGCCTCATTGGAGAGCTTACCTTAGCTCATATGTGCATCCGTTGCATGGCAATCCCTACTCCTCACATCATATCTATCATTTGGCTTTCTCTCGCATATGATTGTCCTCATTGATGTGAGCCTTTCACACCTTTTCTGTCTTCCTCCACCATCATTTTTCTCTCTTTGCCTTCATAAGTGTCAACTTTCTTGCTTACGCTCATCCATTGCATGAGTGCTCAAAATATCGAAAGGGAGTGGATCATTTTGACTTGTACCTGGCTAGTGGTCTGGGGATGAGTCAAGATAAGATTCCAAAGAAGACTAAGTGTGAAACTTTAGTATATTAAGTTCTGAACAATAAAAACTATGTTTTACTCTCTCGTATATCCCTATCCCCTTTCTTGCACGCAAACACCATTTGGAGACATTCGAGTCACGGACAGTGAGAGCTCTTGCACCTTTATGTTCTTATGTTGCTTGTTTCAATTGTAATATAGACTCTTGCCCGATATGACTTGAATTGAATTACATGCATTGATTTCTTTACTTAAAAGTTCTTATATGGTTGGTAGCATGTCACCACAAAAATTATGCTTCTTATCATTTACCTACTCGAGGATGAGCACGGATTAAGCTTGGGGATGTTGATACGTCCAAAACGTATCTATAATTTCTGATTTCTCCATGCATCTTTTGTGTGATATTGCTATGATATTGATGCACTTCCATGCACTTTTCATCATTTTTGGACTAACCTATTAACTCAGTGCACCCTAGTGCCAGTTCCTGTTTTCTGCTGTTTTTGTATTTCAGATTTTCCCATTACTTTAAGTGCCAGACAAATTCCGGGGAAAATATAGGAAAAATCAGCGTACAGGAAGCTTCTGGAAGAGCCCAAGTGGGGCCAAACGGGAGCCAGGGGTGGCCCAGGCGGCCCCCTGGCGCGGTCACCCCCTAGGCCGCGCCAGGGGGGCACCTGGGGCCCCTAGTCCACCTCTGGTTGCCCCCTTCGCCTATATATCTCTCTCGTCCCAAAACCCTCGAGGACAGAACCCTTTTTTGCGATCTCTCCTCTGCTCCGCCGCCGCCGCACTTCCAAGATCGGAAGCACCAGGAGCCCTCTTCCCGGCACCCTGCCGGAGGGAGGAACCACCTCCGGGAGCTTCTCCACCACCATGGATGCTTCCCGGATGAACCGTGAGCAGTCCACCTTGGACCATGGGTCCATGATCAGTAGCCTTGTGATGTTCTCCTCCCCTCTTTTTTCTTCATGGTTTAGACCTCGTGAGGTGCCCTACATGATCGAGGCACATATGTAATCTTTCTGCTGTTGATGTGCTGAGTTTGCTGAGATCTGATGGATTATGAGACTATGTTCAGATTGTGTTTGAGTAATATATTTGATTCTCCTCTTTTATATTTATGTTATTGAGTAATTCTTGCATGTTCTCCGTTGTTGTTTATTGCTTTGGACAAGTAGTAGGTAGTGACTCCAAGAGGGAGCGTTATGCATGATTGTGGGTTCATGCCCCCTGATGACTAACTTGAGTGACAGAAACAGGAGTCTAGGGGATGTGCTGTTGCCACAAGGGAGAAAACAACGGTGCTTGTACTTGTGGGTGAAAGGATTGTTTACTTTACGCAAAGTTCTTTTTATTCCTTTGGCCAAGTAGTAGATAGTGACTCCAAGAGGGAGCGTTATGAATGATTGTGGGTTCATCACTACTAGGGAAATAGCTATACATGGAAAGCTTATTAGTGGCGCATATAAAAAGTCATGCGCCACCACCTGTTAGGGGTGGCGCACTGGAAAATAATGCGCCACCCATAAGACCTTAGGGGTGGCGCATTATTTCCCAGTGCGCCACCCCTAAGTGTGGGCCAGCCTGGATGAGCTTATACGTGGCGCATTTGGTAAAATGCGCCACCCCTAAGAACCTTATAGGTGGCGCATTTCCAAAATGCGCCACCCCTAAGAGCTTAGGGGTGGCGCATTTTGGAAATGGGCCACCCATAAGCTCTTAGAGGTGGCGCATCTTGCGTATGCGCCACTAATAAGCAGAAAATTCCCAACACACAAATACACCCCCCCCCCGTGGACCGCCTTTTCAGTTTGAAAAAAAATAAAAGAAAATAAGTTTCCCATGTGATATGTGGTCTAGTTGTTAGGAAAATTTACAAATATGAATTTCGACTTTTTTTGCAAAATCTCTCGAGAATTGTGTAAAATGGGAATAACTTTTGCATACTACCTCCGATGAAAAAGTTTTTTATATGAAAAATCATCTACTTGAAAAGTTATAGCCAAATTCAACTGGGTGGAACCCGTTGAACATTTTTAGAATCCTCAAAAACCTAACAGAAAAAAAGTTACGGGCGTTTGAAGATCTGAAGGCCAAAAAAAGTGAAAAAAATTCAAACCTTATTAGTGGCGCATTTTGCTAGGTGCGCCACCCCTAAGGTTCTTATGGGTGGCGCATTTTGCTATATGCGCCACTAATAAGGGTATATATAACCCGTCCGGCTTCCTTCTCCTCCTTACCTCTTCATTCTTACCCTTCTCTCCACCATCTCCTCCTCTCCACCTTCTCCATGGCGCCCTCCTCCTCCTCCCCTCCTCCATGGCTCCTCCTTCTCCCCTCCTCCATCGCTCCAAGTCTGCTGCCCCTCCTCCATGGCTCATCCTCCTCCTCATCCTCCCCTCCTCCTCCAAGTTTCCCCCTCCTTCACGGGTCTTCTTCCTCCTCCTCCTCTCCTCCATGGCTCCTAATCCTCCAAGGTTCCTCCTCCCCTTTCTTCTTCCTCCTCCCCTCCTCCATGGCTCCTACTCCTCATGGTTCCTCCTCCCCTTTCTTTGCTCCTCCTCCTCCTCGTCTCTTCCTCCATGGCGCCCTACATCCTGAGCAAAAAAAGTTAGATGAACGAGACTGAGAATAAAAATGACCAAGAAGAGTGGCTAGATGAACGGGACAAATCATTCAAACAAAAAACGAGAAAAAAAATGAGAAAAACAACGAGCAAAAAAATCGTAATCCAGATCCAGATCCAGATCCAGATTCAAAATTCAAAAAAAGTTAATGGTGGCACATCTTCAAAATGCGCCACCCCTAAGAATCTTAGGCGTGGCGCATTTCTGAAATGCGCCACGCCTAAGATTCTTAGGGGTGGCGCATTTGAAATGCGCCACTATTAAGGCCTTATTAGTGGCTTGTCGTTAGTGGCGCATTTGAAATGCGCCACTAAACGCAAAAAAAAGACGCCACTAAAAGGCTATTCCCTAGTAGTGCATGCCCCCCGATGTCTAGCTTGAGTGACAGAAACATGAGACTAGGGGATGTGTTGTTGCCACCAGGGAGAAAACAACAGTGCTTGTAACCGCGGTTGCAAGGATTGTTTTCCTTACGCATAGAGTGGTAATGCAATTGTCTGTGCTTTGAGTTTCCACTTTGGGTGGGGCTCGCAACTTAATACCAGCGAGATGTTCTGGATATATATCTCAAGGTGGATGATTAGTGAGTAGATGCAAATGGATTTCGGTCTAATTGTCTTTGTGTACTGCCCATACTTTTGAGCCTGTTTACTTTCAAGTAGCATAATTAGCATTGCGGTGTGTTTATAATTCTGTCAATTGCCCAGCTGTAATTTGTTCATCCAACTTATCTGCTTTATCGTCTTTTGGGAGAGAGACATTTTAACACCCCATTGTCATGCTACAGTAATCCCTTGTGTTCATGAGAAATCACTTTTCTTAAACTTGTCTTAATAATCATTGTTTCAAATCATCATTCAAATCCCCCATTTGATGGAATTAAAAAAATGTGGAAATAAAGCATAATCCAAAAAATGGTACAACCAATTTTATAAAATACCTCATAACCAGTAGGTGATAATAAAATAGAGTTGGGGACTTATAACATTATTTAGAAGATTTAAACAAATAAAATCAGTAGCTAAATGAGCCATAATAAATCCTTTGCAAATTATATAATATCCAAATGAATTTATTTCTGCTCCAAACTTTTTGTAGATGGGAATAAAAATATAATATGAATGTTGGGATCACTTACACATTTTAAAAAATTCAATTGATGGACAAACAAAATATAAACAGAAGAAGAAAAGAAAACATAAAAACAGAAATAAAAAAAAACAAAAAAGTCCTAAAACCCGCCCATGGCGAGGCCCACCTCAGCCCATCCCCTCTCCTGTTTCTTCCACCTCCCGCTACAGTGGAGGGCAAGGACATGCCGACCGAGCCACCACCGTGTCGCCACCAGACCTGCTCCTCATCGCGCCGCTATAGTGTCGTGGTATGGATAAGTAAGGCACCATAGCACCCCCCGAAAACTTAGGTCTCCATTTCCCCTTTCCCTCGTTCTCGTTCGCCACCACGGCTGGATCCTCTATGGGCGTCACCGCGAGCCCGCGTGGCCAATGTCCACCTCTGGCCACACCTCTATGTCCGGGCGCTCGCTCGTGGTCGTCTTCCTCACCACGCACGAGGAATCGCTCCGGAAAGCCCCGGGAATGACGCCCCTTCACCCCTCTCACCGCCGGCCGCCGGGGACATCCCGCAATTCGCCGCCTCTGGACCACCTCGGCCTCACCCGAGCTCTCCACCGTCCTCCTCGATGTAGCCCGCGCCAGTTCCCCCTTCCCCCCATCGATTTGGTGATGTAGAACGATGTGTCCGTCGTGGCCGTACTCCGGCCGTCGCGCTCGCCGTGATCGTCGGCCCCGTGGGCGCGGGCTGCTGCTGCTGGCTGCGCCGTCCTCCTTTGGACGCTCGCCGTGCAGGCCCGCCCGCCCGCTTGCTCTGCTTCCCGCCTCCGCCGCGCTCACCGCACCTGTGGCCGAGCCACCGGAGGCCATGGACGCGCCCTGGCCGCGCGCACTGCGCCCCCAGGTCGTCCCTTGGCTGCCCCAACACCAAGCCCTCGCGCCGTCCGAGCCAAGCCCGTGCCCTTGCCCCTGCGGCTACGCTTGCTGCTTGTTGCTTCCGTGCACGTGTTGCTGATCTGCCGCTAGTGCACCCTGATGTAACGTTTCTTCTGCTATTGAACCTGAAGAAATTTGTTGTGTTAAGTACTACTACAGAGTACCACAAAGACAGCAGCAAAACCTTAGCAAAACGAATTCTATTTTGGATAAAATTAATATGTGTTGAGGGTAGGCATAACCAGCTTCATCTTATTCCATTGGACCAACTGCCATTGGTGCATGGATTAAATATAATGAAATTCACCAAATGTGAATTTCTGTTAACATAAAAATGATAGAAAACAGATTACTTGGTAGCTAATTTAGGGTTGTTAATAAATAGTTTACATAATTTTTTTTATGAAAATTAAACCTCTGGCATGTTAGTAGACATTATAGGTGACAAATCATTTATAGTAAGTTATCCCATTTGAGCTATAGATCAATAGCTATTAACTTGCAAAGATATAATCAATTAACAGAAAATTGTAATTAACAATTTGAAGCACTGTTTAAGCAATGTTTTAGTTAAGTATATGAAATGTGTTAAGGTTGAAACTTGTACCACAGTAAAGAACACATAAAACTAATCAACTTTGATATATGGCACTAATTCATAGGATTTATAAACCACTAGTTATAACAATTTGAAAACTGCTAAAAATGTTGATATTCTCAGACTTAGTCAAATTTTAGAAAAAAAATACCAAAGGGGTCAATGACCTGTGGGACCCACTGGTCAGTTGACCAGTCAAAGGCCCTTGCCTATGACATGTGGGTCCCCTATGTCAGTTTTCCAGTCAATGTCACTGTTGTGGATAATGTTATTTATATAATAAAAGAAATTCAAAAAAAGTTGATTTAAATTATATAAATTAATATCTTCTAAACCGTAAATCAGATGATATTATTTTATACGTGTAAGTTTAGTAGAAAAATACAAAGAATACGGATACGCCCTCCGTATACCCATCACCCCCCCTCTAACATACCGAAGACGAGACATTCCCCCTCCGGAATGCCTACCCGATAATTCTCGGTGCCGGGAAAACTTTCCGGATGAAAATGGTCTGAATACGAAAGTTGTTTAGAATGGATCTACGAGCACGGATACACTATCCACATGTCTGTCAGATGTCTCTAACCCTACAGACCTGGAACCTTCCCCTTCCGGATCATCGGTCCGGTAATAAACCGGTACTGATGAGTCATCCCCAGATAAATTCCCACCCCGCCTAGAAATACTTGACACTGCTTTAGAACATCGTGTACAATGTTTTGTCATTTCTTTATTCTGTGTTAATATTATTGTTGTGTATTTATTCCCCCCTTATTCTCCGGTAGACCCCGCGACTACTGCGTTCGACTACTGCGTCGACGACCGTACCCCTACCGTTGTTGTGTTCGACTACTACGTCGACGACCGTACCCCTACCGTCAAGCTTCCAGGAAAGCAGAGCCATTTTCCTTCCCCAGATATCGCCTATCTTTCGGTACTTTTTTTCACTAGGCATTGTTACTGCTGCTGCTACGTTACAATCCTATTCTATTGCACATCATGTTTTTGTCGCCCCTTGATGTACCTTCCTTTATCCTATGCTGCCTATAAATATATATTATATTCAACAGTGAGCCCTGCGCTTTGTTCGTCAACTAGGGTTAGATAGCGGGTCGTGATCACTCAGGGGAGTGAAAGCGGGTACAACTCATTATAACTGAACAGGTACGGTACAATGCAGACAACGCCTAAGGCCCCCTAGCTAGGCTCTGCCGATCCACCATCAAGTGTGAGGTATCAAGGAGTAATCCTTGTACTCCACTCGTTGTTGACTCTGTATAGCCACTCTAGGTACCTGAGAAACGGTTGTCCTTATAGGTAAGAGTCGGGCGACCCAACGGTGCCCGCGAGCGGTATTGCGTCGGGAACGACAAGGACGGTACGACCGACGTTACTGGCGTGCTTGGCCCCTACTCGTATCTCGCGAGTGTTACCAAACCACAAAAATTCGAGCTCTACCAAGAGAACAGGCGAGACAAGGTAATGAGACGGTTCACCTTGTTGGTAACCGCGTGCTTTAAAGGGACGACAGGGTAGGCCCCGAGGTACTAGTGGTCCTTGTTGTTGTTTGTTGTCCGTTGTGTTGTTAGTCAGACATCGATAACGGTTGTATGCGAGATAATAATAAAATGCTAAATGGTTCGGTGGATGACTTGAGAGGCCTGTTGGTCTGTACGCACTACCTTCACGTGGGATAAGGAGTTATGGGCTCCCCTGCGTCGTAGTTCATTCGAAAGCTCTTTAGACGTCAGCAGTACCGCGGCTTGATTGCCGGGAAGTGGTGTGTCTTCTTCGTCCGGACGGTGTATTTGGATTTGCTTTTGCTTCACCGGCCAGACTCGCACCATGCAGGAGCATGGAAGGGTGAGGGACCTAGACCCCTGAGCGCATAGGATATAGTCCGGCGGATGACCTCTCTGCTGAGCCTAGGATGGATTGTGGTGTGTCGGATAGCTTTGGTGGAGCGTTCCCTAACAAGGTGCCCGCCACCCTGGATAGCCGAGCGTGCAGGCTGAACAGTAGTGCACCCCTGCAGGGAGTTTAAATTATTCGAATAGCCGTGTCCACGGTAATAGGACGCTTTATGCTGAAGCTGGATCTTACCACTACAAACTTCTACTATTAAACGGTATGGTTCTGGGTCTTCTTCCTCGCAGGGAAGTCGAGGAAGGGAACTCGGAGGCATTTATTATTGTTAATTATTACAACTTACTATTATACAATGCTGTAGCAACTTTTGCTGCATTGTTACTTTATGCTTTATATAAACTTTTGTTTGTTCTCTTCTTGTGCTGCAAGACTCGTCGGAAGATGCTAGTCTTCGATAGGACTAGCTTCTCATCCTTATTCTAATTTCTACCTTGCAGTCCACTATATACAGCCTCCCCTTTCCATTTGATACAAATGCATAAATTCTTAGTAGCGGGCGTAAGACTCGCGGGTATGCTAGATACTCACCCTTGTTTTATTTCCCCTTTTTTGTTTTGCCTGATTGGCCGCTGCAGTCGATGTTGGAGCCCCGGAGCAGCAGTACCACAGAGGCGGATACTACTACGTCGAGACCCCCGCTGACCAAGACCAGGGGTAGTTCTGGAGTTTCCCAGGAAGGAGGCCTCGCCTTTTCGATCGTTGTTGTTTTTGTGCTAGCCTTCTTAAGGCAGATCATGTGTACCCTGTCTCTGTACTCAAATACTATTGCTTCCGCTAACTTTGTGCTCTCGAGCTGTTGTATTCGAGCCCTCATGGCCCTTGGCTTGTATTGAACAGCTTGTATTATTTTATTTGTAGAGTTGTGTTGTGATATCTTACCGTGAGTCCCTGATCTCGGTCGTGTACCTTGCGTGTATGATTACTGTACACGGCTTGATTTTAGGGGCGTCACAGACATCACTAGTGAACATCATGGGACCCAGGTCCATATTTCCACCACTGTTTACACCTCCACTTTATTTACTGCTTTTACTTTTCAGTTGCAATTATCACTACTATCTACCCTTGCATTTGATACTTTGTAAACAACAAGGCCGAAGAGATTGACAACCTCTCTGAACTTCGTTGGGAGCAGATTTACTTGTTGTGTGTGCAGGTCTACGTCAACTATTTATCTGGCGCCATTGACACCTACTTGCAGCATTCGGAGTCCTACTGGTTCGATAACCTTGGTATCTTCATCGAGGGAAATTTTCTGCTATCTACATCTCAACCTTCCACTCGGGGTAACCAACGAAGGGCGAGAATCTATTATCATCTCTCGTACCATCAAGCAAATTTCTGGTGCCGTTGCCGGGGACTCCAATCTTCAAGATAGGGGAGTTGCACACTATCTTTTATCTTTGCTTTTTAGTCTTGTTAGTTTACCTTTCAGTTTTTATCTGAGTGTCCTTTATCAAAAACCATGAAGAAATTAGTTACCTTGCTTTGTTTAGTCAGTATGTCAAAATCCTTTGCCTATGGTTTTGCACCCGAAGGGGAGATTATCACCTTCAAACAACGAGGTGGAGAAAGTCTGAAAGATGCTTGGTATAGAATTAATGATTCTCAAAATAGATCCACCAAGAAGCAGTCCACTACTATCTTCTTTAGAAACTTTATGTTGGTATTACTTCTTGGAATAGGTTTGTTTTAAACACTGCTATCAATGGAAATTTCCTAGAATCCCCAACTTGGGAAGCTCTTAATGTTATGGAAAAACTTTTTGGAAAACCTCCTTTTTTTTGCACACAAGAGAACATTAGTTTAGCTCACATTATGAGAAAACTTGATAAGATAGAGCTAGAGATGCCAAGTATGGGAAAATAAATGAAGTAGATCGTAGGATTCAAGGGAATTTAAATAGGCTTGATAGCTCCATACACACACAAAATTACCACTTTGGAGACCCTTAAATCCCGACCCTTCTAGGATTGACAATATTGAGGATATTATTGAAACTTTAGGAACTACTATATCCTCCATCAAGACTAAAAAGTTAGAAACCCCCTCAAAGAAGGAACCTAAGTTCGTCTCTCCTCAACCCAAATCAAATATATCTATTGCTAGAGGTGTTGAAACTATGAAGACTTTGGAAGAGATACCACTCTTGAATAGAATTAGAAATGAAATTCCAATTGATCTTACTACCTTTTCTTTTATTCCCAGAAGTGTTATCACTAGGCATTTATTCGAAAGTCCTCTTAAGACTAATTGTACTATTAAAGAGATTTTTGATGATCTTGATGATGGTTCAATTCTTACAACTTGATTTTTGTATCATGCCTAGCTAAAAGGCATAAAAGAAAGCTCTTGTTGGGAGGCAACCCAAGATATTTTTACTTTCAATTTTAGTGTTCTTGATGCTTATTACTACTGTAGCAACATCATTGTATCTTTATTTCAAAGCTTTGTGCCAAGTTTTAGCCTCCGATTGCAAGAATGTTCAAAAGTTGCGACATGCTGTCCAGAAACAGATTTTGTCCCCTTGACGGAAATAATTTCCATAAATCACCAGATCATATTTTTATTTGAAATTTTTTGACAGCATGATCTATACAATTAGCTTTCATACATCTGTTCTGAATTTTTTGATTTGAGTTGCAGAAGTACCCCGAAAGAATTATATACTACCTACTGGTCTGTTTTTCACAGATTGTTCCATGTTTTGCGTTTTTAACGTTTTGCAAACCTTAAGCTTGCTTTTTCTTTGCAAAAACTTTTTGGCAATCTTTAGAAACTGTAGCTCTTAAAAATATCTTGTTTTCCAGTAGAGAAAAAATTATTTTATCATGGGTACTAACCACTCTAATCAGCTTATGATGAGTTTCGTATGAAGGGAGTTTTCAAGTATGCGAAGGAAGATGATGAAAGAAGATTCGGGAGTGTAGAGCTCTCAAGCTTGGGGATGCCCCCATGCACTTCCAAGAAATATCCAAGGATACTCAAGCATCTAAGCTTGGGGATACCCCCGTGCATCCCCTTCTCCATCAACAATCATCAGTTCGTCCATCTCCATGCTATATTTTTATCGCTTCATATGTTCTGTGCTAGACTTGGAGAGTCTCGCTCTTTAATTTTTACTTTATTTTAGTTTTGCTTGCGGTTCATAACAAGTTGGATCCTAGCCTTCATTGTTTGGGAGAGAAACACGCTCCACTCCACTGGTGGACACAACATAGGCTTGCATGCTTAGCTTTCTTTTTGTGTGTGTTCTTTATCTATTTCATAGCTGATGTCATACTTAGCTCTTAGTTTTCATGCTTATCTTTTTAAGAGCTTTTGTTTACGTTGTTCTAGGAACTCTCTTTAATTTTCATGCTTAACTTGTTTAGAGAGTTGGCTTGTTGCCCTGAGTTGTGTGTCTTGCATGACTACGTAATTAAGGTTGCTATTACAAGTGTAGTAGTAACATGCAATAGTTTTGAGGTATTGATTTGAGTAATGTTTGGACATTAGGGTGCCAAGAGCTTGAGCCTATTAGTGATAGGTGTCGTATTTTGGGCAATCCGTGCTTATTTTCAAAAACTACAAAAATTAGTTGAGAACTCTAGCTACTAGATGGATCGCTAACCTCTGGAGGGGTTGGAATATATAGAGTACCCTCACGTACCATGAGTCGAGGATGCGCAAGGATAACCGAACCCCCATACACTCCTCCTCTGGGTACTCGTCTCCTTGTGAACCTCCCGATTAGATAGAGAGTTACCGGTAATAAGTGCATGAGTTCTTCGGACTAATGCGAGTATTCGATTGTTGGCACTTCCACCTTCCCATATTTTGCTAGCCTCTTTGGTACCGTGCATTTCCCTTTATCATCTTGAGAGTTGGTGCATACTTCGCTGGTGCATCCAAATCCTTGGCACGATACGCTATGTCATCATAAACCTCCTTATATCTTCCTCAAAACAGACACCATATACCTACCTATCAAGGAATTTCCATAGCCTTTCGGAGATACATTGACATGCAACATCCACCATCTCATGACTTGATCCTCATTTCATACATAATTTTGCTTGATCGAGGAGCCGCATGCTAGTTTGGCTTTTCCCTTATTATTGCTACATGACGCGCTAGTACCATTGCATATCCTGTTATACTCGCAGAGGCACATTTGCATACATCATGATAGTTTTCATTCTTCTTTATGTTGAGTACTACTTGTAAAGTGTGAAGATCTTCTATATTCTTGTAAAATATAGAGTGTTTCCCTTAAGTGAGGAAAAGATCCCAAAGAGGACAAATTAAAAGATCCCAAAGAGGAAAAATGAGAGATAAATAGAAAGAGCCAGAGAGGCCACAAAAATACAAAAAAATGAAAAAAGAGAAAAAAGAAATAAAAAGAGAGAAGGGGGCAACACTACTATTCCTTTTGAAAGATCCACACTTTTAATCCATTGTCATATTTTTACTCCATAGAGATTATCATTCATGCATAACTATGTGGGGACCCTTACACTATAGAACTTGGCTTGCATATTCTAAGGACGATCCTCCTCAAATGAGCTCTAGGTCTTCATGAGCAAGCAAGTTGGATGCACCCCCACTTGTTCCATTGGAGAGCTTACCTTAGCTCATATGTGCATCCGTTGCATGGAAATCCCTACTCCTCACATCATATCTATCATTTGGTTTTCTCTCGCCTATGATTGTCCTCATTGATCTGAGCCATTCACACCTCTTTGTCTTACTTCCCCATAATTTCTCTCATTGCCATCCTAAGTGCCAACGTATCTTGCTCGCACTCATCCATTGCATGAGTGCTCAAATTCAAAAGGGAGAGGATCAGTTTGACTTGTACCTGACTAGTGGTCTGGGGATGAGTCAAAATAAGATCACGAAGGAGACCAAGTGTGAAACCTTAGTAGATTGAGCTCTCAATTAAAACTATATATATTTTTATTCTCTAATCCCATCTCCCATTGCTTGCACGCAAACACCATTTGGAGACATTCGAGTCACGGACAGCGAGAGCTCTTGCACCTTTATGTTCATTGTTTGCTAGTATTAATATTAAGACTCTTTCTTGTTATTTTCTCGAACTGAATTTCACATCTTACTTGCTTTACATCTAAGTTCTTATATGTGTGTTAGCATGTAACCACAAAAATTATATGTCTTATCATTTACCTACTCGAGGACGAGCAAGAATTAAGCTTGGGGATGTTGATACGTCCCAGACGTATCTATAATTTATGCTTGTTCCATGCACTTTTATGTGACATTGCTTCATGTTTTTCTAGACTTTTATATCATTTTACACATATTTGGACTAACCTACTAACTCAGTGCACCCAGTGCCAGTTTCTATCTGCTGATGTCTTTTAGTTACAGGGATTTTACCCGAATTTTTAGAGCCCCAAAAATTCCAGAAAAATCATATAAAAAATCAGCGAGACGGAAGCTTCCGGAACCCCGAAGGAGGGCCATGGGGGCCCACCTGGCACCCAGGCGGCTAGGTGATACATCCCAAAAGTATCTATAATTTCTTCTTGCTCCATGCATGTTTTGTGTGATATTGCTATGATCTAGATACACTTTCATACACTTTTGATCATATTTGGACTAACTTATTAACTCAGTGCACCCAGTGCCAGTTCATGTTTTCTGCTGCTTTTCTATTTCAGGTTTCCCCCATATTAAAAGTGCTCCAAAAATTCGGGAAAATCAGATAAAAAACCAGTGTAACAGAAGCTTCCGGAAACACCTTGTTGGGGCCAGAGCGCCACCACAAGGTGTCCAGGCGCCCTGGTGGTGCTCCCTAGGGCTTTGCCGCGCCAGGGGGCCGTCTGGACATCTGGTGGGCCCCCTGGCTTCCCCCCTTCGCGTATTTATTCTCCGTGACGAGATTCTTCCGAAGGCAGAACCCTTTTTCTCCATCACGCCTCTGTTCCGCCGCCGCCGCGCTTCCAAGATCGGGAGCGCCAGCAGACCTCTTCCCGGCACCGTGCCGGAGGGAGGATTGACCTCCGGGAGCCTCTCCTCCACCATGGACGCTTCCTGGATGATCCGTGAGTAGTCTACCTTGGACCATGGGTCCGTGATCAGTAGCTATGTGATGTTCTCCTCCACTCTTGGTTCTTCATGGATTAGACCTTGTGAGCTGCCCTACATGATAAAGGCACATATGTAATTCTTTATGCTGTTGCTGCTGAGTTTGCTGGGCTCTGATGGATTATGAGACTATGTTAAGTTTGTGATTGATTAATATATATGGTTCTTATCTTTTATATTTTTGTTCTTGAGTAATTCTTGCATGTTCTCCGTTGATGTTTATTGATTTGGCCAAGTAGTAGGTAGTGACTCCAAGAGGGAACGTTATGCTCGATTGTGGGTTCATGCCCCCTGTTGATTAGCTTGAGTGACAGAAACATGAGTCTAGGGGATGCGTTGTTGCCACAAGGGGGAAAACAACGGTTCTTGTAACCACGGTTGCAAGGATTGTTTACTTTACGCGAAGTTTTTTTAATGCAGTTGTGTGTTGCTTTGGGTTTACACTTTGTGTGGGGCTCGCAACTTAATACCAGTGAGATGTTCTGGATAGATATCTCAAGCTGGATGATTAGTAGTAGATGCAGTTGGATTTCGGTCTACTTATTTTGGCATACCGCCCATGCTTTTGAGCCTCTTCCTTTCTTTGTAGCATAGTTAGCATTGCGGTGCGTTTTTAATCCTGTCAATTGCCCGGCTGTGATTTGTTTACCTCGCATAGCAGTTTTATCATCTTTTGGGAGACAGACATCACTAGTGAACATCACGGGACCCTGGTCCATATTCTCATCACTGTTTACACGCGCAATTTATTTTCTTCTTTTACTTTCCAATAGCTATTATTATTATCCTTTATCCCTTGTGTTTGATACTTTTTAAACAACAAGGCTGGAGAGATTGACAACCTCTCCGAACTTCGTTGGGAGAAAATTTGTTTGTATTGTGTGGAGGTGCACGTCAATTGCGCCGTTGACACCTACTTCTCACTTCCGGAGTCCTACGGGAGACAAACCCTATCCTCTACATAGGGGAAATTTGTTGCTATCCTACATCTCACCTTCCACTTGGGGTAACCAACAAAGGGCGAGAAGCCATTATCCACTTCCAAGCCATCACCAGGTGGCGCGGCCCCACCCCTGGCCGCACCACCAGGGCGCCTGGGAGCCCTGGGCCACCCCTGGCTGCCCCCTTTGGCCTATATTACCTCTTCGTCTAGGAAACCCTCGAGGAGAACCCCGCATCACGAAATACCTCTTTGTTCCGCCGCCGACGCGCTTCCAAGATCGGGAGCACCAGAAGACCTCTTCCTGGCACCCTGTCGGATGGAGGATTGACCATCGGGAGCTTCTCCACAACCATGGACGCTTCCCGGATGTGCCGTGAGTAGTCTCCCTTGGACCATGGTTCCATGACTAGTAGCTATGTGATGTCTTCTCTCCAATCTTGTTCTTCAATGTTTAGTCCTTTTGAGCTGCCCTACATGATCAAGGCACCTATGTAATTTTCCTGTTGTTGCTATGCTGTGTTTACTGGGATCCGATGGATTATGAGATTATGTTCAGATCGTGATGAGTTATATATTTGGTTTACCTTTTATATTTTGTTCTTAAGTATTTCTTGCATGTTCTCCATTGCTTTTTATTGCTTTGGCCAAGTAGTAGATAGTAACTCCAAGAGGGAGCGCAATGCATGATTGTGGGTTCATGCCCCCAATGTCTATCTTGAGTGACAGAAACATGATACTGGGAGATGTGTTGTTGCCACCAGGGAGAAAACAACGGTGTGTGTAACCGCGGTTGCAAGGATTGTTTACCTTACGCATAGATTGTTAATGCAATTTGTTTGTTGCTTTGAGTTTACACTTTGGGTGGGGCTCGCAACTTAATACCAGCGAGATGTTCTGGATATATATCTCAAGGTGGATGATTAGTGAGTAGATGCAGATAGATTTCGGTCTACTTGTCTTGGCGTACTTCCCATACTTTTGAGCCTCTTACTAGAAAGTAGCATAATTAGAATTGCGGTGTGTTTATAATTCTGTCAATTGCCCAGCTGTAATTTGTTCACCCATCTTAGCTATTTTATCGTCTTTTGGGCGAGAGACATCACTAGTGAACATCATGGGACCCTGGTTCATATTTCCACCACCGTTTACACCTCCACTTTATTTACTGCTTTTACTTTTCAGTTGCAATTATCACTACTATCTACCCTTGTGTTTGATCCTTTGAAAATAACAAGGTCGGAGAGATTGAAAACCTCTATGCACTTTGTTGGGAGCAAACTTACTTGTTGTTCAACTATTTATCTAGCGCCGTTGACACCTACTTGCAGCATTCAGAGTCCTACTAGTTCGATAACCTTGGTATCTTCACCGAGGGAAATTTGCTGCTATCTACATCCCAACCTTCCACATGGGGTAACCAACGAAGGGAGAGAATCCATTATCATCTCTCGTACCATCAGGGCATCATCAATATAAAACTATCATGATTTGGATAATGTCCGTTAATTTTTTGGTAACATAGTTTCCCCCATTTGTGAGAACCTTTTGTGTTATATAAATTTGGTTTGCTAGATAGAATTGATCAACCTTGCCTAACAAATTCATTCTATCTGCATAAAAGTTACAAGTTGTTTTTTTTCCTTGTTGTAGTATGCCTTGTTATTTCTGAAACTTCAATGTTATAATCACTACTTCTGGTTTCTGGAGTCTTGCAGCCTTCTTTACCCTGAAAATCACATGAAAATGAGTTGTCAGAAGAATTCCAGAAAAATCAAAATAAATTTGGCGTCAAAAAAATGTTCCCGAGGGCATCTAAGGTTGACGAAGGGGACCCACCTGGTAGCCAGGCGGCCAGCAGGCGCGGCCAGCCCCTGGCCGCACCACCAAGTCTCTTGGGGCCCCCAAGTCCCTCCAACGGGTAACTTTCTCTCCGGAGAATGAGTTAAATATTATGCAGTCTATTTCATATCCTTGCCATAAGTTCTTGATTGCTACATGTGTGAGCGAAGAATTTAATAATTTAGTTGACAATGCAGGTTTGACACACGTCACGACGAGGGAGGTGCAGCAGTACCCTCGGCCCGCGTATTATTTTTTTAACCGGTTTAAATTCAACGATAGGATTTGTCGGCCCATTAGGAACTAGGGTACCTCGGGCCGCGCCTAAGACCCAACAGATCCTTGCATCCCGAAGATGTTCCTCCCGAGGCCCCCTTTCCTGAAGCTCAACACACGAGGCATTCCCAAAGGAGTGCTGCCTCCCTCAAGATGCTGCTCGCGAGGCCCTGCATCAGCCAATGCTTCGCGAGCCCACCGAAGGGCACCCTGGCTCCCGAAGTGCTCCACTCCAAGGATAGGGTAGTACCAAAAACAACAACCAGCTTATCCTCTCCTCCTTGTCAGGAGCAGTGAGATTTTTAGAGGATATGGGACAAGTTTGTCCCCACAATGATGGGACCCATGTGGCATCCCTTCCCTCCGAGATGTGGAGGAAGAGGAACAAGGCCTCCATAGTTAAGTGCTAGACAAAGCATCATGGAGGGGGTCGGCTATTCCAAACCCTAAAGCTTGTAAGCTCACTATGATCATCTCCACCGGAGCAATCCCAGACATGCGGGAGTAGGGTTTTACAACACAATGGTGGACCAAACCTGGGTAGCTCCTTGTGTCCCTCGTGTGCATGCTTGCTTGATTTGGCCGCATATCCGATCATCCTCTCCATCATCATCGAGACCGCGAAGCTAAGCCCCCCATGTTTGAACTAAGGTTTTGGGGGATTTCCTTCCAAACAAATATCTCCTACATTTGGCGTGCCAGGTAAGGGGGCTTCATCTTCACGTCTCCGATGGTCCGACCTCGACATCGCCATGGTCACTACGCGCACCATTCAAGCTCGTGCCAATCGCGGCGGACGTGGCAGATGCCTAGCAGAGCCCAGCGTCGCCGGCGGCGCTCGTGCTCAAGATGAGCCTGTTCGCAAAAACGACACCATGGGGGGGGGGGGGGTTGGGAGCTTCCTCCAATCAGCCCCCTGCACGTCAGGCGCCATGAGTTGGCCCCGTGCTGAATGCTCCTCCACCTCCTTCCCAAACACCTTCACAGGTCGATGCCCTACTCATGGTGCAAGAGCTCCTGTAGTACCAGCTCGACGCAGCTGGTCGCAAAGAGTGGCATGCTGACCTCCTCCACTTCGTCAATGCCGCTATACCTCCATCAGCGAGGTCAGATGCGCGAGGGGAGAGAGTTGCTCCTCCTCCACCACCACCATCTACTGGAGGCGGTGTGGGTCGACACCATCGTGAGGTCAACCCCGATCTCGCTCCTCCACGAGCCGATCCCGCACAAAATCGTGTCGTCACGAACAACAGTTGTGAGATGTGCCACACCTCGACCGACAGCACCGCTGAGCGCCACTGGGACACGCTGGCAGACAAGGGCACCCTTATCTGCAAGGGCTCTCCGGCCTAGACTGATGATCTCGGTCGCGTCCTGTGGCCCACCAAGTTCAGGCCAGATCTACCCCACCAGTATGATGGCAAAGCCAACCCTGCAAAGTTTATCCATCTAGACACGCTGGCCGTGCACGCAGCGGGTGGCGACAAGAAGGCCATGCCAATTGGTTCCCGATGGCACTACACGACCTAGCGCTCTCCATCTCCAGCTAGGGCAATTTGACCCATGCCTTCATTGCCAACTTCAAGGGCACGTACGAGCGGCCCCTCACGATCAACGACCCTTGAGCTGTCTACCAAGGCATTGAAGAATCACTGCGCAACTTCATACGGTGTTTTTGTTGTGGGAAAAACACTTCAGATGTCCTTATAGGAGAACTTAGAGCGAGGCCTTTTCTACGAGATGGATTCGAGGAGGAAGTTGATCGAAGGGAAAGATAGACACGATTTGTATAGCTTCAGTGTCGGGACCCGGAATATGCATATGAAATTCTAGCTACAATTCAATCATATGGACAGATGAGAGCCATACCCACTTATCTAAACAGACAAGGCCAAGTACAAGACACTCTCGGAAAGCTCGAATGTGAGGGGCATCCCATTCAGGCCCGGATGATCAACTGAAATGGGTCCTCATCGTCCGCTCACAAGTCTAAATGCTTATGGGTGGTGAAATCCCATACTCATAGAAAAGTTGCCTCAACCATATTGTCAATTGAACCATGGCATTTACATAAACAACTCCAGCCCGATCACTTAGTCGAAGTCTCACCCGGGCTCGATCCTACAACGAAGTGTGCCACGTAACGGGGTTACGTGCAATCGCATCGCGATGCTCCAATATGATCACAACTTAGGGCCACATGGATGTAAGAAAGACCGTCGATGAGAGCACAACTAAGCTATGGAACCCCACACTAAGAGATGCATGTTATAATCATACACGCATCATACATGTCCAGTGTAAACAGCAAGTACTCATCATATGAACTCTACAAAGTATACATCTTTATTGACTTACATATAGAGTACAAACACAGAGATCACATCACTGCGATCTAACATTCATACAAGCAACGGAAGAAATATAGGTCTGATTACAAACAAGTTTAACAAATGGCTTAGTGTAATAGCCCGGAAATTCCACCCTAATTAAAAAAATTGTTTGGTGCATTATTTTGTTGATTGCCGGTATTGTTTGAAGAGTTTTCTTCGCCGATTTGTTAGTCGGTGATTATATTCTCCGCATCTTTCTTATATCGGATGCGTTACCGACCCCGTCCACATGGCACACGACACTTTTGCGACACCGGGTGTTCACCCGATCACCGTCGTGACTTCTCGCACAAGACGAGCCTTCACCCTCGGTGCGGAAAACCCCATTTATTAAATAAATGGATTATTTTATCGGCGTTAGTTGACGTTACTGGTTGGGTGCAAAACCTTGTAGACGACGTGCTTATAGTGTGGCGATGTTGTGTTTCAAATTTCACGTGATTCCGGCTTCGTCGGGTAGGTGAACGTTCGGATATGCCAGACATAGTAGCCGATGTAATCCGAGGGGCGTATTTACAAAATTTCGCGCGCGCTAATAGCTGGACACCCGGATTCCCCTCTTATCTTCGGATTCTAGCCCACCCAAAAACCGGACCCGAAACGGGTCATTTTGTGGCCCAAACACCCCTTAACACCCCTTACTATAAATAGCACGTGCTAACCTACCAAAATAGGCAAACCCTAGACAGCCTCCCTCCAATTCCGTGCCTTCCCTCTCCCCGCCGCCACTAGGAGCCAGCCACACCCCCCTGCCAGATCCAATCGGCTCAACCAGGACCGCCCGATCTGGATCGTACGACCCACATTGCGCCACGACACCAGAACTCAGAACCAGCCATGGAGGCCTCCTCCCGCTCCCGAGCGCTCCGCTCCCGACCCCTCGCGCCCTCGCACCAGCTCCGGCCGTCGCGCCGCCGGCAAACACGCCGTCGTCCACCCCAAGGTCGCCAGCCTCCTCCTCTCTCCCCTTTCCCTCTCATCTTTCTTCTTTCTCTCTGACTTCTATTTCTCCGGTTGTTTGAGCTGTGCCGAGCACCATGGACACCCAAGGAGGAGCTCGGAGCTCAACGCCACCTCGCTGCACCGCATCTAGACCTCGTCGTGGCCTCGTCCCGACCCGGATCCGGCCCGCCGCCTCGTCCCTAGCCCCCTCGCCACACGTCCTCCTCACTGGAATCGGCAACTGTCGCCAACGCCAGTTCCCGTCGGGAGCGACAAGAGCCGTCGCGGCCTCCCGTTGCCGCGTGGTGGACCGGCGCGCCTCCACAGCCCACCTGCACCCTGTGCGGCCCACGCGCACCTTCGCAGCCCAGTGGCCTCCCTCCGCACCGAGCGTGTCATAGCTATCCCTCGCCCCCTCGCCGAGCTGGGCCAAGGCCCGCTAGGTGAGCGCACAACCTCTTTCTTTTCTTTTTTTCCCTCCGCAATAATTGACATGGCCCAATAGTTTGCGTGTTGTGTAGCGCAATGGGCGTGTGATAGTTAACTTGCGCCCGGTCTGTTAGGCCCAGATGAGTTAGATTCGGCCCAGGGGACTCTACTTTTTTCTGGTTTATTAATAAAATTGGCAGATTTAGTTTTTTTTTGCGATGCGAATATCTTTTCACCGGTACCTCGGATCGCGACACATTAAACATGAAACTTGCTCTATTTTTCGTGTAGATTAACAAAATGTGCTCCTTTTCCATGTTTTCACTTGTCTATATGTTTTTTCACTGCTATTTTACGTTGCATGCCATCGTAAATTGTTTCTGTATGAACTTTTTAACCGTTGCTCCGGTAAAAATGTTCCTTACATGTAATTGGACTAGAATTTCATGTAGGTCGTGAATATGCTGCTCTTGCTTGCAAATAAAAGTAATAAAATATTTTTTAGGGCAAAAAAGTACCAAACGTATTTATTTTTGCGGGGTAATTAGGGATATGCTTTACGTAGGGTTTTACCCCGCTTAAGTTGACTAGTATAAGTAGATTACTTATGCTTCACCTCTTGCCATGATTGTGTGATATGTCATGCTTGAGTGAGATGCCATGTTAACAAACCTTGCTCATGTTGAGTAGCTAAACAACTTGAACCATTGTAAATGTGCGATATCGTCGTGCGTGACGAGTACTCCACTTAACCTGTTAGTAACCGCTCTCGACGGTAGATGCGATGTCGAAGTGCATTGCCTCGTGTTACCTTGTTGTTGTTGCTTGCTCGTGATTGCCTCGTAGTAATAGATGCTTGCTTGTCGATTGCTTTTCCAGTGTTTCCTTCTTGTGTGCTTCCGCGGGTACTCTCGGAGATGATGAGAGCTTGCGATCGACTACACCTTCGGTTTCGTCTTCTCATCATGTAAGGGGGAGCATATATCACACTTATAAATTTCAGCTCACTTGCGTCTACGTATAGGATAGAACGATGGCTTGATCCTACCCCTTCATATTCATGCCTCTCAAATAACCCCAAACAGCCATGTCCTCCACATCCCAGCAAACCTTGTTCGGCTATGTTACTATTGCTCGCTGCTCAGCCACTACTTAGTATGCATGCTAGGATGCTATCAACTGTTACCTCCTGTTACTCCTTGGATTGAAGTATCACATTATTATATTTTTGTGGATGATATGATTATTATAATGTTGACTATACTCGACGAAGGATGGAAGGTCTAAGCTATCCCGCCCCGATGCTTTGGTCCATTCGAGTCACCTAGGTCCCGAGTTCCTGGTATTGTGTATTTTGATGAGCGTGCCTAACCGCGTGTGGGATACTATGGGGTCCCCTTGTCTTACCTACCTAGCTGCAAACATTTCTAGTGGTGGCCCAAGCTGATTTTACCATTTGAGAAATCGTGTGCATAACTGGTCTACAACCAGTAGATTTTAAACAAACCGGGCTAGTGGGATGGTATATCATATTGGTCCACACCTGGAAGCTAGGGAGCCTGCCCGGGCGAGGGTAGGTTATCCCAACCTCGTCCAGACGGTAGAGATCGATTCGAGAGCGCGGCCGACTTTTGAGTTGGATGTCGACTCACCGAGGGCCACACGGAATTGTGCGTTCATAGTTAGAGGGACTGTGACGTCTAGCTCTCTCGGAAGAACTCTCCAATGAGTGTCTTTAACGGGCCCGACTGAGAGACCTTTTCATGCGTGCGGAGCCTTGTAATGGGCAGTTGGTACACCCCTGCAGGGTTAAATCTTTTCGAGAAGCCATGTCCATGGTTATGGACGACTTGAGACCTACTCCTTGTTCATAGACACCAACAACTGAGATAATCTTAATAACTTGAACAACGTGTGAGTGCCTTGACTGCTTCTTCTTCGTCGGGATGCAAAGGGGAGGACAAGGATAGGATAGGTGTTATGTTTGCGTAACTAGCTGAGAGCAATACTTGCTGGAGGCAATTCCTCATCGAATGTTGGGTTCTTATCTCACTCTAAATAGATCGTTAGCCACTTATATAATGCTAGTGCGGCTGCAACCTCAACCACTACCCCTATCTTACCGTAAGAAGTTAGTTACAAGACTTGCTGATATAGCTCACCCCTTCTTTTCTCTTTTACGCACGATATGCAAACGATTTTATACTACAGAGGAGCTCGACGACCCTTCTTCTGTACGCCTTCGCGGAGACTCGATGACGACTAATTCAGGTAGTACCTTTAGTGTCTCCGACTCCGGTTAACATCTTGGTCGTCCGTTGACTTCAGTCCTCCTGCTTAGTATCCTCACGATTTAGCGAGAATGCTTCTCTTGATCGCCGTTTCCCGTTGTCGTTCTTCCTCTTGGTCATCTGATGGTTTCCTTCTCCGATGTTGTCGTCTCTCTTCAGAAATTTATCTCGACGGAAGTTCGTCGTCGACATGGAGCAGAGTCCCTTGTTGGTGGTGTTGAAGAAGTCATCTCTCTTATCTTCCACCCTCTCCCCGGATCGTCCATGATCTCGGGACGAGATCCCTTGTTGGTGGTGTTGAAGAAGTCATCTCTCTTATCTTCCACCCTCTCCCCGGATCGTCCATGATCTCGGGACGAGATCCCTTGTTGGTGGTGTTGAAGAAGTCATCTCTCTTATCTTCCACCCTCTCCCCGGATCGTCCATGATCTCGGGACGAGATCCCTTGTTGGTGGTGTTTATTGTAACAGCCCGGAAATTCCACCCTAGTTAAAAAAATTGTTTGTTGCATTATTTTGTTGATTGCCGGTATTGTTTGAAGAGTTTGCTTCACCGATTTATTATTCGGTGATTATATTCTCCCCCTCTTTCTCGTATCGGGTGCGTGACCGACCCCTTCCACATGGCACACGACCCTTTTGCGACACCGGGTGTTCACCCGATCACCGTCGTGACTTCAGGCATAAGACCAGCCTTCACCCTCGGTGCGGAAAACCCCATTCATTAAATAAATGGATTATTTTATAGGGCGTCAGTTGACGTTACTAGTTGGGTATGAAACGTTGTCGACAACATGCTTATAGTGTGGCGATGCTGTGTTTCAAATTTTGCGCGATTCCGGCTTCGTCGGGTAGGTGAACGTTCGGATGTGCCACGCATAATAGCCGATGTAATCAGAGGGGCATATTTACAAAATGCCGCGCATGCTATTAGTTGTACCCCCGGATTCCCCTATTATCTTCGGATTCTAGCCACCCAAAAAACCGAATCCGAAACGGGCCATTTTGTGGCCCAAACAACCCCGAACAGACCCTTGCTATGAATAGCAGGTGCTAACCTACCAAAATAGGAAAACCTAGACAGCCTCCCTCCAATTCCGTGCCTTCCCTCTCTCCCTCCGCCACATGGAGCCAGTCACACCCTCCTTCCAGATCCAATCGTCTCAACCAGGACCGCCCGATCTGGATCGGACGAACCACATTCTGCCACGTCACCAGAACTCAGAACCAGCCATGGAGGCCTCCTCCCGCTCCCGACCCCGCACGCCCTCGCACCAGCTGCGGCCGTCGCGCCGCTGGCAGAAACGCCGTCGTCCACCCCAAGGTCACTCGCCTCCTCCTCTCTCCCCTTTCCCAGTCATCTTTCTTCTCTCTCTCTGACCTCTGTTTCTCTGGTTGTTTGAGCCGCCCCGAGCACCATGGACACCCAAGGCGGAGCCCGGAGCTCGACGCCACCTCGCTAGAGCGCCTCTAGACCTCGTCGGCGCCTTGTCTCGGCCCGGATCCGGCCCTCCGCCTCGTCCCTAGCCCCCTTGATGTGCCTCGTCCTCAATGGAATCCGCACCGGTCATCGCCGCCACCGCTAGTTCCTATCGGGAGCGACAGGAGCCTCCGCGGCCTCCTGCTGCACCGTGGTGGGCCGGCATGCCTCCATAGCCCACCTGCAGCCCGTGCGGCCCACGCGCACCCTCGCAGCCCAGCGGCCTCCCTTCGCACCGAGCGTGTCGCAGCTATCCCTCGCCCCCTCGCCGAACTGGGCCAAGGCCCGCTAGGTGAGCGCCCAGCCTCTTTCTCTTTCTTTTCTTTTCCCTGCGCAATAAAGGGTTGTTCCCAATAGTTTTCCTGTTGTGTAGCGCCATGGGCATGTGATAGTTAACTTGCGCCTTTTCTGTTAGGCCCAGATGAGTTAGATTCAGCCCAGCAGACTCTATTTTTTCTGTTTTATTAATAAAATTGGCAGGTTTAGTTATTTTTTTGCGATGGGAATATCTTTTAATCGGTAGCTCGGATCGCGACGCGTTAAACATGAAACTTGCTTAGTTTTCGTGTAGATTAATAAAATGTGATCCTTTGCCATGTTTGCACTTGTCTACATGTTGTTTCACTTCTATTTTATGTCGTATGCCACCATAAATTGTTTCCGTAAAAAAATTTTAACCGTTGCTCCGGTAAAAATGTTCCTTACATGTAATTTGACTAGAATTTCGTGTAGGTCGTGAATATGCTGCTCTTGCTTGTAAATAAAAGTAATAAAATATTATTTAGGGAAAAAAAGTACCAAACGTATTTATTTTTGCGTGGTAATTAGGGATATGCTTTACGTAGGGTTTTACCCCGCTTAAGTTGAATAGTATAGGTAGATTACTTATGCTTCACCTCTTGCCATGATTGTGTGATATGTTATGCTTGAGTGAGATGCCATGTTAACAAACCTTGCTCATGTTGAGTAGCTAAACAACTTGAACCATTGTAAATGTGCGATATCGTCGTGCGTGACGAGTACTCCACTTAACCTGTTAGTAACTGCTCTCAACGGTAGATGCGATGTCGAAGTGCATTGCCTCGTGTTACCTTGTTGTTGTTGCTTGCTCGTGATTGCTTCGTAGTAATAGATGCTTGCTTGTCAATTGCTTTTCCAGTGTTTCCTTCTTGTGTGCTTCCGCGGGTACTCTCGGAGATGATGAGAGCTTGCGATCGACTACACCTTCGGTTTCGTCTTCTCATCATGTAAGGGGGAGCATATATCATGCTTATAACTTTCAGCTCACTTGCGTCTAGGTATAGGATATAACGATGGCTTGATCCTACCCCTTCATATTCATGCCTCTCAAATAACCCCAAACAGCCATGTCCTGCACATCCCAGCAAACCTTGTTCGGCTATGTTACTATTGCTCGCTGCTCAGCCACTACTTAGTATGCATGCTAGGATTCTATCAACTGTTACCTCTTGTTACTCCTAGGATTCGGCTATCACATTATTATATTTTTGTGGATGATATGATTATTATAATGTTGATTATACTCGACGAAGGATGGAAGGTCTAAGCTATCCCGCCCCGATGCTTTGGTCCATTCGAGTCACCTAGGTCCCGAGTTCCTGGTATTGTGTATTTTGATGAGCGTGCTGTAAGTCCCGATATGCGGTACTATTCCAGATCTAGATGTTTCGATTCAGATCCGGGGACGAAACACATATCGGTCCCACCGCGACATATGATAATGTCATATGCCCCGGATTTCCAACATGATATCACAACATGACAGATACAAGGATACAACATCTCATACAATCGGCATACAACTGCCTTAATACATTACATCAGCGGAAGAGACATGTCTGAGTATAGACTACAATCAATTTCCTAGTGGCAAAGAGAAAATCGTCGATCCCCAGAACCACACGGGTCTAGGCCCTCCGAGGGGATCCGCCTAACTAGTCGTCGTCGAGTCTCCACGTGAAACGTCGATCACCATAACTAAGCCTACTAATAGTTTGGTTTAAAACTGTAGTTTCAGTCTGGTTCTGATGCTAAACTAGTTTTGGATGGGATGAAATGGGCTGAGCGCTTAATCAATTTGGTTTGGCTTGGATTTTGGCTATTACTGGGTTGGTTCGGTTTGGTCTGGACAGAAACAATTTGGTCTCAGATTGTTTCAATCCATAGATAAAATCTGAATTCAGAGACCAAATTGTCTATCAGAGCACCACTTGCTCGTTCGGTCCGGAAAGCTGAAGAGGAAGGGGTTTGCCGGTGGCTTCCCAAATAAGGTTTGACGATTTGTGCAGTATATGGTTGGGTGTGCATGGGCGAAAAGCTGAAGAGGAAGAGGTTTGACGACGCCGTCGCCAGCGGCAGTACAAACTGGCAGCTTGTGGTCGTAGTTTGCTGTGGTTTCTGCAGCTTGCCGCCATCGTCAGTGCCGTCGTAGCTCATCGTTGTTGCCGCAGCTTGCCGTCGCCATCGTTGTTGTAGTAGTTTGTCGCCGTAGCTTGACGTCGTCGTTAGTGTCGTCGTAGCTCGCCGTTGTCGCCGCAGCTTGGCGCCGTCGTCGCTCAATGCAGCTCAGCGTTCGTTGTGGTCGTCATAGTGGCTCGCCGTCGTTCTACAGCTGTGCATACTTATTTGTTTGTGGTAGCCAACGCCCCAGCCACTACTCTGCTTGCAAGATTTTCGTGTCTGTAACTCTGTATTGCTACTCAGCTAGAGTACTTTTTTGTTGCATTGTCCATAGTTTGAATCTATAGATTTAATCCATAAAGGGAAAACAGTTTGGATTGGATTGGTTGGAAAACCCTTGTGGTTTGGTTTGGTCTGGTTGCTAGCTTAATTGGTTTGGTTTGGTTTGAATGCTGAAGGAGCAATCACTTGGTTTGGGCTGGATTTAGTTTGGATGTCAAACTATTCCCAGGTCTAACCATAACTGTTGTCGACCAAGAACCCTAAAAAGAGTTTGGGGGTAGTATCATGAGTACAGAAGTACTCAGCATCCAACTGTAGTGGTCATCTGACCCAGCAAGGACTTCATCACTCGTCATTCTAGGATAACTAGTAGTTGACAGTAAGGATGGGGTAAGTGGTGAGGTTGCTGCCGCACTAGCATTTATGAAGTGGCTAATTATCTAGAGAGTAACATAAGAAGCCAAGCATTCGATGAGGAATCGTGTCCAACAAGTCTACTATCCACCTACTTACGCAAACATAACACCTATCCTATCCTTGTCCTCCTCTTCGCATCCCGACCAAGAAGAAGCAGTCAAGGCACACACACGTTGATCAAGTTATATTAAGATTATCTCAGTTGTTGTTGTTGTCTATGAACAAGGAGTAGGTCAAATGTCATCCATAACCGTGGACACGATTTCTCGAAAAGATTTAACCTTTCAGGGGTGTACCAACTTCCCATTACAAGGGTCCGCACGCACGCCCATCTCTCTCAGTTTCTACCCATCACAAGCAGCCATTTTATGATTTAGTCCCGAGAGATCTGAAACGATAGGTCCCTCTAAATAACAACGGACAAATCCGGGTGGCCCCGGTAAGTCGACATCCAGCTCAGGAGCCGGTCGCGCTCTCGATCAGGTCTCTACCGTCTGTCGCAAGTTTGGATTGCCGGTAAATTCTCACATGAGGCCGGGTCCTCGGCCAGACAGGTTGGACCAACAAGGAAACCATGTCCCCGCTGGACCAGGTTGTTTTAAAGAATATCTGCCAGGAGCGACCCAACAGACACACACACGATTTCAAATGGTAAATCAGCTTGGGCCACCACTAGAAATGTTTGAAGCTAGGTAGGTAAGAAAAGGGGACCCCATAAAATCCCACACGCGGTTAGGCACGCTCGTCAAGAGACACAATACCCGGAACTCGGGTCCTAGGTGACTCGAATGGAACTAAGCGTCGGGGCGGGATATCCTAGACCTTCCATCCTTCGTTGAATATAGTCAATATTATAGTAATCATATCATCCAAAACAATATAATAATGTGATAGCCCAAACCAAGGAGTAACAGGGTAACATCGTAGCATCCTAAGCATGCATACTAAGCAGGGTCTAAGCAACGAGCAATAGTATCATAGCAATACATTGTTTGCTGGGAGGGGACATGGTTGTATCGGTTTAAGAGAGGTTGTAAACATGTGGTAGGATCAAACATCGAACCTAACCTAGACTAGCATGCAAACCGCTGGTTATAATAGAATGGATCAAATGTAATGTATAGTCCTTGCCTTTTGATAAGTCGGGTTTCGAAGGTGTAGTCGATCGAAAACTCGCATCTTCTCCGAAAGTATCCGCGGGAGCACACAAGAAGTAAACACTGGAAAGAAATCAACGAAGATACCACTATCACTACGGAGCAACACAAGCAAGCAATGAACAAACAAGCATGGTCAAGTATGATGCATGACATTTTAATAACATGTTATGAATATAAGGATAAACAAGGTTAATGAAGCTCGGGTAGCAAGGGTGCAATGCTCCCGACAACCTTCTTATGCATTATGTAGGTGAATTGCGGATCCGAAGGATCCTTATGTTATAATTGTTATAATGCATGATCATGGCATGAGAAAAAAATGAACAAGAATTGCCCACCATGAAGAAGGAACTCACGTTGGGATTAGTTAACTTAAAGAGATGCAAAAATGGCATTGCATAATATGATGCACCTAATGCATTCTATTGCAAGCAAAAAAAATAAAGCGCAAGACTACGCTACCGGCAACTATGGTCATCGGCTCGCAACAACAAGGGAAAGGAAGAAAGAATGCACCATGTGCATCTTATGAAGGGTTATGTGCAAAAGGCACCATCACCAAAAATAATGCATGCCCATACGATGAAATGAAAAACACCATTGTCTTCCTCATAATTTTCTACCCCAAATTCATGTCTGACATGAATTATTTGGAGCAACGATGCACATAACACAAGCATTGTAAAAATAAGGCAGAAAAGAATAAAGCAGGAAAATAGAAATGGAGGGAAATCTCCACTGAGCTGGCTTCGGCCAAAGAAGGCCCAAACCCTCGCGGGTGTGCTCGATTTAGCGCCCACGGGCAATAGTTCAAATTGGGCCGAGCCCATCTACAGTAGCAGCAAAAAGGAAGCAAAAAGGGGCGCTTTGATACCAATGGGACTTGAACCCAGGATCTCCTTGTTGAAAATCACACGCCCGAGCCACTGCGCCAGAGCTAAATCTTTGACAGATAAACAGATGAGTACAATCTATTACATGTACAAAAGCAAAACAACAAAATATAGCAGCAAAATAAAAGGAGGCTGCTGGGACTTGAACCCAACACCTCTCGGGTACAATCACGGCACTAAAGCCACTACACCATCGAATAATTTAAGCTTAATAAGTAAAAAAAAATTACATGAATTCAACAAATCGCGGCTAGATAACTGAAGAAATTTGCAGCGCAGTTTTCTGACGAAACTGAAACTGCAGAGGCTCATGAGCGCAGCGATCGGGGCCGGATTGCAGCGGGAATGCACGGGACACGCTGGGGCGGCCACTGGCTTGCACGGAAGGTTCCAAAGGCACGCCCTTGGCTGCCTAACAGACACGCAACTCGCACCCGAAGCTTGGAGAGAGCACGGCATGGTCATGGTGACCACAGCGGTAACAGAACAAGACGGTAAAACCTACGGCTATTCTAAGTGACGAGCACGGGAGAGATGGAGCATCTCACAGCGGGGAACGTTGGTCGACGAACGGCTTGAGGGAGGCGGCGGCTATTCGATGAGGACGAGGACGCCGATCCGTGGGACGAAGATGACGACGAGGAAGCGGTGTAGGAAGACGAGGCAGACGAGCGCCACGGGAAGAAGACGTAGCCAAGCGCAGGGACTACAGGATCGCGCTCTCAGCCTTGGCGACAATGGATCCTTACTCTACGGCGGAGATGATCGTGGGATGATGACGATGACGGGCTGAACGTGGCGGCGAAGACCATGGCCCTGGACTTCCCATCCATGGCAGGTTGGGAAGAAGAAGAAGAAAAGTAGGGGAAGGAGAGATGGCGGCGCTGGGAGGGAACCCTAGAGGGAGGAGGCGAGAGGGGTCGACTGGCTTAAGAAGGGGAGGGAGAGAGAGGCTGGAGGAAGGGCTCCACCGACGAGCTCCTCCTCTCTGCTTTTCCTGACAGGAGGAGATGGAGATGGATAAAGCAAAGGAGGAGGAGGTGACAGCTGGGGTCCAGGGGGTAGATGGTCTGCGGTTGTGAGGACAAGTGGTTGGGCTAGGGGAAGAAGAAGGAATCAGCCCAAATGACCAATAGAGAAAACACTGCATTTACTCATTTATAAAAATGATAGCAGAAGCAAAGGAAACAAATAAAATAGATATACATAATATAAAATCATATGAAAATATGATATACAATCCCCAAGAACTAAAAGATTTTCAGAAAAAGAAATGGGTCCAAATCATGTAAGTAATTCACATGGAATTTAAATTAATATAAAGCCAGTTAAATTACAACCCTCTTTTTCTGAAAAGGCAAAATCTTGGAAGTTGGGCAGGAGTTAAATCATGGCAAACATGATTATTTGCAGGATATTTCAATGAGATGATAAACATAATGACTTGGGGAAAATGGAAAACGAACCAAAGAAAGAAAATAGAAGAAAAGGAACAATCCTTTTACATGATCAGAAAAATGCTTGGCCATTTTTTTGTCACATGGATTTTTGCAAAGATTAAATGTGAAAATTTGTATCCCCAATGGGAAAATAAAAATGCAAATTTATATGGAATTTGCTAGTTTTGGGCTATTACACGTGCCTAACCGCGTGTGGGATACTATGGGTCCCCTTGTCTTACCTACCTAGCTGCAAACATTTCTAGTAGTGGCCCAAGATGATTTTACCATTTGAGAAACCGTGTGCGTAACTGGTCTGCAGCCAGTGGATTTTCTACAAACCGGGCTAGTTGGATGGTATATCCTGTTGGTCCACACCTGGAAGCTAGGGAGCCTACCTGGGCGAGGGTAGGTTATCCCGACCTCGTCCAGACGGTAGAGACCGATTCGAGAGCGCGACCGGCTTTTGAGTTGGATGTCGACTCACCGGGGGCCACCCGGAATTGTGCGTTGATAGTTAGAGGGACTATGACGTCCGGATCTCTCAGAAGAACTCTTCAATGAGTGTCTTTAACGGGCCCGACTGAGAGAGCTTGGCGTGTGTGTGGAGCCTTGTAATGGACAGTTGGTACACCCCTGCAGGGTTAAATCTTTTCGCGAAGCCGTGTCCACAGTTATGGACGACTTGAGACCTACTCCTTGTTCATAGACAACATCAACTAAGATAATCTTAATAACTTGATCAACGTGTGAGTGCCTTGACTGCTTCTTCTTCGCTGGGATGTGAAGGGGAGGACAAGGATAGGATAGGTGTTATGTTTGCGTAAGTAGATGATAGCAAGACTTGTCGGAGGCGATTCCTCATCGAATGCTTGGTTCTCATCTTTCTCTAAATAGGTCGTTAGCCACTTATATAATGCTAGTGCGGCTGCAACCTCAACCACTACCCCTTTCTTACCGTGAGAACTTAGTTACAATTGCTCAACATCCCTTCTTTACTCTTTTACGCATGTTATGCAAACGATGTTGGACTACAGAGGAGTTCGACGACCCTTATTCTGGACGCCTTCGCAGAGACTCGACGACGACTAGTTAGGTGGATCCCGGCGGAGAGCCTGGACCCGTGTGGTTACGGGAATGATGTGTTTTAGCTTTGCCATCAGGCATTTGATTGTAGTCTGTACTCAGACATGTATCTTCCGTTGATGTAATGTATTAAGGATGTTCTATGCCCATTTTATGAGATGTTATATCCTTGTAGCTGTAATGTTGTGATATCATGTTGGAAATCCGGGGCATATGGCATTGTGATATGTCGCGGTGGCACCAATATGTGCTTACTACTTGGTATCAGAGCCTTACCGACCGTAGGATCCCTTCTTTGGCCGAAGACGACTCTAGACAATAACTATTTTGTAGTTACTAAGTTAGTTATCGGAGAGTAGGATTCTTTTTCCTCCTTACCCATTCTCTGGTCAGGAAAAGTGTCGTAAGTGTTTTAATTCTCTCCTTATATCCTTCAAATTTAGGATTTCGAGTATGTGGAGTATTGGAACTGCTACAATGCCTTGCTTGCAGTGTTTTGTCTCGATTTCGATCTCAGGTTTGGGAATTCAGGTAGTACCTTTAGTGTCTCCGACTCCGGTTAACATCTTGGTCTTCCGTTGACTTCAGTCCTCCTACCTAGTATCCTCAAGATTTAGTGAGAATGCTTCTCACGATCATCATTTACCATTGTCGTTCTTCCTCTTGGTCACCTGATGGTTTCCTTCTCCGATGCTGCCGTCTCTCTGCGGAAATTTATCTCGACTGAAGTTCGTCGTCGACATGGAGCAGAGTCCCTTGTTGGTGGTGTGGAAGAAGTCATCTCTCTTATCTTCCCCCCCTCTCCCCCGGATCATCCAGGATCTCAGGACAAGATCCCTTGTTGGTGACGTTCTATTGTAACAGCCCGGAAATTCCACCCTAGTTAAAAAAATTGTTTGTTGCATTATTTTGTTGATTGCCGGTATTGTTTGACGAGTTTCCTTCGCTGATTTATTAGTCGGTGATTATATTCTCCCCCTCTTTCTCGTATCGGATGCGTGACCGACCCCGCCACATGGCACATGACCCTTTTGCGACACCGGGTGGTCACCCGATCACCGTCGTGAGTTCTGGCACAAGACCAGCCTTCACCCTCGGTATAGAAAACCCCATTTATTAAATAAATGGATTATTTTATCGGGCGTCAGTTGACGTTACTGGTTGAGTGCGAAACGTTATAGATGACGTGCTTACAGTTTGGCGATGCCGTGTTTCAAATTTCGCGCGATTCCGGCTTCGTCGGGTAGGTGAACGTTCGGATGTGCCGGGCATAGTAGCCGATGTAATCCGAGGGGCGTATTTAAAAAATGCCACGCGCGCTATTAGCTGGACTCCCGGATTCTCCTCTTATCTTCGGATTCTAGCCCACCCGAAAAACCGGACCCTAAACGGGCCATTTTTTTGCCCAAACACCCTTAACAACCCCTTGCTATAAATAGCAGGTGCTAACCTACCAAAATAGGCAAACCCTAGACAGCCTCCCTCCAATTCCGTGCCTTCCCTCTCCCCGCCACCACTTGGAGCCAGCCACACCCCCTGCCAGATCCAATCGGCTCAACTAGGACCGCCCGATCTGGATCGGACGACCCACATTGCGCCACGTCACCAGAACTCAGAACCAGCCATGGATGAGTTAATTGGTCGATAGATGGGTAAGTGAGCCCAATGTATGGAGTTACTCTTTGTCTTGGATCACTGACGAGGATTGACCTCGGAAAATACCATGGTTAGGAACCCTGGGTTAGATCGTATAGGAGATGTGCAGGTTGGCGATACTCGTCGGCTAACAGGAGAAAGCACTTCCTGCTCGATTGTATTATAATGGAGGCGATTACGGTGGAGGTCAAGGCAAAATTTCTCAGGACCGAAAGTATTTGCTTGAATATTCGATGCCCTAGACGTCCCCTCTAGCTTCAGTCTTGGACTCCAAGTTGCGGTTTCCATGATCGTCGAGGAATCCTTATGGCGGTTGCCTCGAGTGGGCCAGGTGTGGGACGGTCGAGGCTTCCAGCAGGCCCTCTAGCTTGATACGCAGCAGGTACCCTCATCTGTAAGAGTCGTGGGGTCACCCCCTCGTCAGTAGCCCCCGAGTGCCTGGGGTACTCGAAGAGTCACGCTGGAACTCGAATCCTTGATCGTCTGTCCTCATGCGTGCAGCGCAGCTGTGAGTCGTTCGGCTGTTAGCCAAAAACATAGTTCATTCGAAGGATTATAAGCTAGAGAGGCCCAAGGTAGTTGACTGATCGAGCCTTGGTGAATTGGTAGCAAACACCTCAAAAGCCCAAAATCAAGTCGCGTCCCTCAACACGAACTTGGAAAACAACCGGTGCCTAACAAGTCCATGCCGCCGTAGGTCTTATAGGATCAGTGTTGCCGGTCTCAGAAAATAGCCTTGACACGTCCGTCATTGGCTCAACTTACTCATGCATCGCGCATGGAAAACATCGGGAGTGAAGTCGCAGCTATGGCAAGTCCCGGCCCGGCTGACTGCGCAGCGGGGTCTTACCTACACGCTAAGCTTGCGCGGCATCTGGGGTGCATTGTATCGCCGCCCAGGTATCATTTTTCTGAGGCGCGGAGCCTAATTTATATGTGCACCCACCTGGAAAAAAAATATAGTGGGTGAGTAGTAGTCACTTGCGGAGTATTTATGACCTCAAGCGAGAGGGGGGGGTGAATGATCACTTGAAATTTTCGACTAAAACTTGGAAGTGAAGCATAAGTATAGCGGAATAAGGAAGCAAAAACATGTTACAGCGAAGCAAAACTGGAAGCAAAACTAAATGCAGTGAATCCAAACTCATTGAAGCATAACTGGAAAGCAAATGCAGTGCGGAAGGTAAATGCTTGAAGTAAAACGAACTGTGACTCAATGATGTTTGTTAGACCAGTTCACGCTCTGCAAAGCGCTACGTCTGGTTGGAGGGACTAGTGATTGAATACCAAGAGCAAGTCTCTCTCCGTCCGTTGCTCCACTACACCAATCTCCTTGAGCTTGGTCAGTTTTGACTCGGGGTAGATTATCAAGGGAATCTCTGAAACCTTTGACAAACTTGGTCTTCAAGGTTACAATTACTCTTCGCTCTCTGAAGTCGACAATCTAACCGTCTAGGAGAACTGCAGTTCTCGAAGATAAAAAGGCTAGTAAGCTTTCACCTAATTCATCTCGAATCTACTCAGATCAATGGGACTTAGGCTTCAGTATTCTGGGTTTTGGGTTTTGCTTCAGTGGCGTTCTTGGGGTGCTCTCTTCAGTCTCTCTCAGAATATTCTTAGAGCAACCACCCGCAAATGGAGGATGGGGCGGCGTATTTATAGTTGGCGATCCCGAGGTGCGAAATGACCAGATTGACCCAAAGTGACAGCTTGACACGTGTCCACAATGGTCGGATTTTTCATTACTGCGCAACTTTACTTGCGGAACAAGTAAAGCTGACTCACAGACTTAGTTCTTCTTCATAAGCCAAAGAACAAAGTCTTTGCTACTGAAGCTTAACTCAGTGCACATGAGATTTCTTCACTTGGTTTAGATTTGATCTGAGCATTTTCTCAATAACTTCGGTGTCCACAAACTAAGACCCCTCTTGATAGCACGGTTTGTCCTATGAATCAAAGAACAGAAAAATAACTACACAAAAACATCTAAGTCTTGCGCCGTCTTCTTCATTTCCTTCAATGATTTGAGCTTCAGGACACCTTCATTTTTGGGGGTCATCCTCCGTCATTAAGCTTCGCTAAAAGGGGTAATGCTTCGACAACTTGAAAATCTTCCCTGAAGCTTTATTACCTAGCTTGTCCTTCAGGAACCTATTCAACTGTTTGCACTAGAAAACATTGTTAGTTCCTTTACTGTCTTGTCCAACAATATCCGAAACACACGGGGGAAAATTTTTTCTCTTACAATCTCCCCCTTTTTGGACTATTGTTGACAAAACAGGCATCGATAAAAGATATTGAAGTTTTTGTGAAGTGATGGGACAAACTCTAAGATATGAAGTTTTTGGCTCCCCCTGAATGCAAGCATCGAAGATTTATATAATCGAAATTAATGCTTGATATAAATTTCTTCGGTGGAGAGCAAAACAAGTATCTTAGCGAAGACAATTGCATTTGAAGATATATATCCAGAAATGTGTGCAATTGCTTCCAATGACCTGTGACTTAGAAAATAATAACCACCTGCAAGATAGAGGATACAAAGCAGTACTTGCAAGCAAAGGGTTATTAACATGTAAGAGTAGTACAGGAGTATCATGTCCAAATGTAAACTTAAGTTACAACCCAATCGAAGAGAATGGAATGTTTGTTGCAACTTAAACAAAGTGAAGCAAAATGCAAATAGCAAAAGCCCTTTCCCCGATGCAAATCTAACTCATCGATGCCCTCATTCTCCCCCTTTTTGTCAATGATTGGACAAAAGTTTGGGAAGAGGTTCGAGAGATTTACTCCGCGGCATCAGCACCCTTGGTGCCCGACGGAGCAGAGCTGGACGAAGACTCATCCGAAGAATATTGGTCGCCAAAATATTTTTCTTCCGAAGAAGACGAAGGAAGAGCTTCGAGTCGCGTCTAAGTGATGAGGTTGATGTCGAGGTCGCTGTCGTCGAGGCCGTCGTCATCCTTCGATGTGATGGAGTCGTTTCCAGAGACGGTGTCTAGCCTGATGGGTTCTGGCTCGTTGATGAAGAGTACTTCATCAATCTTGTGAAGGGGAGGGATCTTTTGATTCTGGCGATCCACAGTATCGTCACGGGAAAAGTTTCGATGGAGGTGCTCATACTCTTTGTAGATGCGATCTTTACGAACGCCTTTTACTGAGTTGAATTTCCGGAGTCCCTTCCAGGAATGTCGTTTGAGTACACGCAAATACTGATTGTTGTTGAGCGCAATGTTGCCAACGCGGTTGATTTCATTAGCAAGAAATTGCATCTGACGTTGATTGGCTTCAATGAAGTTTTCGAGCATCTGCTGCGACCGAAGATTAACTTCAAAGTGGGCTTTTTGGAATTTCTTCGATAAGTTGCGCTCATTTAATTCGTGGAGCACCCCAACATATGTGGAAAAAATATCATTGGGCTTCCTCAGCAATTCCAAAGTGTCACGCACTGGGGGAAGGAAAAGCTTCGGATGATGGCGAGCCACAAAGTCTTCATTCCTGCCATAGTCGCAGACAACTTGGAACCAAGGAGCATATGGCTTCAGTGTGAATGTCGGTTCTGCTGCATGAAACAAATTCCTAAGGAAGCAGTCTTCGAAGTCAAATACGAGACCATGAGTGAGCTTCATAATCGCATGCCTTGTCTCTGGATAAATATTTGATTCTTCTGAAGAAGTACTCAATGGAATCAAGGAGTTAGACAAGATATAGAACCAAGTCTTGGAAATGAAGTTCAAATGCTTCGGGCAAATGTTTTCAGGAATATGGTTTGTAGTGACTTCAGTGTCCAACAAGGTAGCAAATTGTTCTTCTATCAGATCGGGCTCTTACTGAATCTTTTCTTGATCGCCAGAATGCCTTGGAATATTGACTATCTCCATGAATTCGGCTGAAGACATTCTGGAGATTTCTCCTTGAATCATCCATTCCAGCGTCCATGAGCGGGGTTCATTTGCATCACCAGAAACATATAGTGTGGCATAGAATTTCTTGATGAGTTCAGAATTGAAGGGAGTTCTCAAAGCAAACAGCCGAGTCAGATTCTGATTCTCAATGGTTTCGGTGATGTCCTAGAAGCAAGTAGCAGTGGAAAGACTTCACATATCCAGATACCTATGCCTAAACAGAACTCCTTGCTGACAGAAAACCTTGGTGTATAATTTTTTTTTCTCAGTAGTCTAGAAACGAAGATCATCCTCTGTTCGATCTGAAGCATATGAACTGACAACAAAGAAACGGTGACGCTTCTGATGTTGTTCTAAGCTGAATTCTTGACCGTGCCTTGAAGAACAACCAGCGCCCTTGAAGATAGGAAATGTTTCACGAGGGTAATTGGATTCAAGCTGGATGTCTTGGCAGGGGCGCGAATGAGCGTGAAACCTTTGCAGAGGAGCTATTTGATTGGCTCTTGACGGGCCTGCAGTTTGAGCGACTATTAGCGCTTGCTCTTGCAAGGGATTCAAAATATGTACTTTCTCATCGTCATCTATATGTGCTTTAGTGCGAGCTTGTTGTTTGAATTCTTCATTTGTTTCAGCTTCAGCGCGCTTCTGATAGTTGTGAATCTTTTCAACTTCAGATCTATCTCTTGAATGCAAGTCCTTCAGCTGACTAATCATAGTGGAGATCATAGCTTCGATGGAGCCTGAGATATAGACTTCACCTAGATCAACAGCTTCAGAACATACTGCCGCACACTTCTTCCAAAGGGCTTCAGTAACGCTCAATTGATACCATAGTTCGCCTTCACGAGGATCAGGGAACTGATGTTCACTATGGTGATCTGCTTCAGCTTGAGCTTCAGGCATGGAGATGCCTTTCTGCTTCGATGGAATAGCTTCAGTAGAGGGATTCATATCGACCACTGCCTTTTTCTGGACAGCCCTTGCAGCTTTCTCAGCTTTCTTTGTTCTGAGGCCCTCTAGAGAGGTCTTGCGTTTGGATTCGTGCTCAGCCAACAATTTGGCTTCAGCTGCAGATTTTTCTTCATTCTTTTCAGCTTCGTCGAGCTTGCGCTTTGTCTCAGCCTTCTCTGCAGCAAATCTTGTGGAGTCTAACTCCATTTTCTTTCTTGCAGCTGCCTCTTCTGCCTTCTGCTTCTCTGCATATTCTCTGCCAAGGACGTTGAGGTTCAGTGCCTCCTCGAGGTCTTTCTACTTTAGTTCAGCTTCAGTGAGCTTTTGCTTCCCTGAAGGGTTTGGAGGAGCAGTCTGCTTGGGCTTCACAGGGTCATGCCTCTGCTTTGAGCGCCTCTCACTATTGAGAGCATCAGCCGGTGGCTTGGAGGCCAAGGGCTTCGCAACCACCAAATTGGACAAGTCAATGGTGGGGCGAGTTGAGGGCTTATCTGTGGGGTCTTGAATTTTTATCCCCTTAGCAGCCGGTTTCTCTCCTGGCTTCATCTTCAATGGAAGCCGAATCCTTTGCTTCTTGGGTGGTGCAGGTTCTGACTCATCATCTGCTTCCGATTCTGATTCGTCATCAGCTTCAGCATTTGACTCGTCAAGAATCGAGTCTTCCAGAGCAGCTCGTTCCATCCTTGCTTGCTCTTCATCATCGGTGGAAGCATGAGGAGGTGAAGCAGATTTCTTCAGTATACCTTCCAAGTGACGATTTTCTTCAGTATACCTTCCACACATGTGTGAAGTGTATAGGAAGGGTGGATTGAAGACAAACTACATTGCCCATTTCCAGTCAGGGATACTCTTGTATTTGTACCACCTGATGGCCCAGTAGCGGCGAATGTTTTGCAAACAAATCTTGCGCTGATCCTTGGTTTCTTCTGGAGGTGTATCATATCCAAGTTCAATTTGAATGGACTCAGGAATGCCTCTTGCATTGTTGGTTTCTTTGGTTCTGCCTCCTTTTCTCTTGGGAGCGGCTTGTTCGGCTTCGTTGAGATGATCAAGAACAGGGGACTCATTTCCGAAGCCTAAATACACAGACATCCTGTGAAAAAGCACAAGGTAGCGAGGGAAAAAGACAAGTATGATATATCACCAGCAAAAGTTTCGACAAAAAACAAATAATTTTGACAAGAGATTCAGTGTTGAATACGGGTGATGTTTCTGGTTTGTTCTGAGCTAGACTTAGCCACATCACTGACGAACTGCAACCCTAACACAGAAAAAATGGCATGAAACCCTAGCTTCTAACCTGAATCAAGATGGGAAGCTTTTGCTTGCTAAAACAAGTTTCCCAATGGAGCAAGGATCCAACGGATCAAAGAGACCTAACAAAATCAAACGAAAAACAAAACAAAGAACTCGGATCCAATCTAGAAGATGAACAGAGAGATGAAGATTGGATCGAGGGCTCGGCGTACACTAACTTGGTGTCGTCGAGCAGCTACGGCGACGACGAACAGAGGAGGAGCTCGACGGCGGCGCGAAATCCACGGCGGCGTTCGTCCGGCAGTGAAGCGGCGAGAATGGCAACGGAGACAAAGAGCACGACGGCGCGCGAGAGGTTAGGGTTCCAGAGAGGCTGGGGACGAAGAGATGAGTCGGTCCGCTGGGGTGGACGCCTTATATAGGGCTGGTCTGGCAGAAGTTGTAAGATCAGATCGGACGGCTCCCAGCGACCGTCCCTCCGGATTCTGTGGCGAGGATTTCGTGGCGTTTCGTGATGGACTCTCAACGACCAGGATTTGACGGGATCTCAACGACCGAAGAATATGTCTTCGACTTGAGTAAAACTTCGATAAAAGTTGGAAGCATTTGAGTCGAAACTCAATGACGTTCGAATCAAAATACTATTCGTTTCAATTGTGCTCAACCATTTTGGACAGATAGAATGAGAAGGAAAAAGAACAAAAAGGGGGAAGGGTCCGAAACTTATCACCTCGAAGAAAAACCAAACGAAGCAAAAGGTGATAAGCATTGAGGACTAAATCCAAGAAAAAACAAATAACGAAACCAAAAGCAAACAACTAAGTACATGAATATATACAATGAGGTAAAGGTTCGGTCTTACAAAACATTTGGTGAGTCCAATATATTGAGCTCACATCTTAACGCACAGAACCTTTTCTCATCCAATGGTTTCGTGAATATGTCAGCCAATTGATCTTTAGTTCTAACATGACTTATCACAATATCTTCACGCTGAACATGATCACGAAGAAAATGATGGAGAATGTCAATATGCTTCGTGCGAGAGTGCTGCACAGGATTGTGAGAAATTTTGATTGCACTCTCATTATCACATAGAAGGGTAATTTTCTTCACATGAATACCATAATCCTTCAGCGTCTGCTTCAGCCAAAGAATCTGAGTACAGCATGACCCAGCAGCAATGTATTCGGCTTCAGCAGTAGATATTGAGACACAGTTTTTCTTCTTGGAAGCCCAACACACAAGTGATCTTCCAAGGAAATGACAAGTCCCTGAAGTTGATTTCCTTTCCACACGATCACCAGCCCAATCTGAATCAGAATAGCCAATAAGATCAAACTGAGCTCCCTTGGGATACCACAAGCCCAAGGTTGGTATGTGAGCAAGATACCGAAGAATTCGCTTTACTGCAGTATGATGTGATTCCTTTGGATTGGCCTGAAAATGAGCACAAATACATACTTAAAGCATAATGTCAGGTCTAGATGCACAAAGATATAAAAGAGAGCCAATCATAGACCGATATTTCTTCTGGTCGAAGGCTTTGCCCTTCTCATCTGCATCTAGGAAGCCATTGGTAGGCATTGGAGTTTTACTAGTTTTGCAATCAGTGAGACCAAACTTCTTCAGGCAATCCTTGAGATATTTTTCTTGAGAAATGAAGCTGTCATTCTTCTGTTGACGGATTTGAAGTCCAAGGAAAAAACTTCAATTCACCCATCATTGACATCTCATATTTCTTCGACATCATTTTGGCAAATTCTTCGCTGATTTCACTGTTAGTGCAGCCAAAAATAATATCATCTACATATATTTGACAAACAAACAAATCACCATTATAAGATCGAGTGAAAGGATTTGGGTCAGTTGTTCTTGGTTTGAAGCCTTTCTTCAGAAGGAAGTCCTTCAGTGTGTCGTACCAAGCACGAGGTGCTTGCTTCAACCCATAGAGAGCCTTGTGCAAACTGTACACCATGTCAGGTTTCTTCGGGTCTTCAAAAACTGGAGGCTGCATAACATACACTTCTTCTTCGATTTCTCCGTTAAGAAAAGCACTTTTCACATCCATTTGATAAAGTAGGATACCATTGAAATTTGAAAAAGCAAGCATAACACGAATGGATTCGAGACGAGCAACTGGAGCTCGCCGAAATTGATACCTTCTATTTGGGTGTATCCTTGTGCTACCAGTCGTTCTTTGTTTCTGACCACTATACCATCTTCATCTTGCTTGTTGCGAAAAATACACTTTGTACCAATGATGTTGTTGTTCGTGGGATCAGGCCTATCAACTAAGGACCAAACTTTGTTTCTCTCGAACTGGTTAAGTTCTTTGTAAGGCCCCCGATGCGGTGCTAACTCAGGTTAGTCTCTTTCGCGCCTCGCTCAAGTTAGTAGCGCATAAAAGGCCACCGACTCACGACACTCGCACTCGTGTCGCAGCCGGATTCTCGACAATAGGTATAAGAACAATGAACTTAATACTAACACATAAATATATAGAGTCCAGGGCATACATCGCCGCCGGAATTTATTACATCATCTCAAAGGTCCATAGACCCAACAGTACATCATGCGACAAGCGGAAGACAATCACAACCGAGTATGGTCAAAACCCAAATGGCCCTAGAGAGGGCTGCACATAAATAAGTCCACCCACGGAACGTCGGAACCCAACTATAGGATCTACTGAGCAAAGTCGTCCTCATCGTCATCCTCCGGGGGCACCTCCACGAAGTATCGTCCGGTGCTCGGGTCGAGGTATTAGTCAACTGCAGCGGACGATTAGGCAAAACAGTAAAGGCACAAAAGGAAACCAGTGGTGAGATTATATCATTACATGATAACTAACTTCCTACGGTAAGACAAGGTAAAAGGAAAGGTTATAGCCGCACTAGCATTTATGGTGGCTATCGTTCTATCAGAGTAAAGGTAAGATCCAAGAATCCACGTGACACAGTGTCATAAGTCTGCTAATCACCTACTTACCACAAACATAACACAACCTTGTTGTTCTCTCGGCCCCCCTAGACGAAGAAAAGAAACCAAGGCACTCACACGGTAGGGAAGTTTTAATTATGATCCAATTTGATATTATTATTCTATGAACAAGGAGTAGGTCTCAAGTCGTCCATAACCGCGGACACGGCTTTTAGAAAAGATTTAACCCTGCATGGGTGTACCAACTGCCCATCATAGGCTTCGCATGTACGCCCGGTTTCAACTTGGCTAGGTAAACGCCTGAAACTCTGGAACGTCAGAGTCCCTCTAACTAACAACGCACAACTCTGGGTGGCCCTGGTGAGTCAACACCCAACTCAAAAGCCGGCCGCGCTATAGAATCAGTCTCAACGGTCTGTCGGAGGTTTGGATACCCGGTTAATCACACATGAGACACTGGGTACTCAGCCGGACAAGGTGGGCCAGCCAAGGAACAAGTCCTCCTGGCCCGGGGTGGTTTGTAAACAACTGGGGTACCACCAGCACACACACGTTGCAAATAGTAAATCAGCTCGGGCCACCACTAGAACTATACGAAGCTAGGTAGGTAGGACAAGGGGACCCCATAGAATCCCACACGGGATTAGGCACGCTCGTCAAGAAACACAATACCCGGAACTCGGGAGCTAGGTGACTTAAACGGAACAAAACACCTGGCGGGATCAGCCTGGTCTCCCGTTGTTCGTCAAGTATAATTAACATCAAAATAATAATAATAAATATCAACCAACTTCTTTAATAACATGATATCCCAACCATAACATAGGGTAAGCAGAAAGTTTTCCCTAATCAGACTAAGCAATGGCTGCGCAGTGGTAACCTAGCAATACAATGTTTTGCTGGGATGTGGGGATCTTGGCTGTTTGGTTTTGATTAAGGCATAAGCAAGGTGGATAGGATCAATCAATTCGTTCTAGACTACAGCTAGGCAGGTAGGCAGAGAGTTATAAAGTAATGGTATGAATCTTCCCCTTGCCTGGGTAATCGGTCGACGGAGCAGACGTAGCAGGGTCCTCGGGCTCGGTGTCGGAAGCCTCCACATAACTCTCCTCGGCAGTCTCAGGTGCTAACGTAAGGTACCGGCAAGGAACAGCACACAAGTAAGCAATGGGTGCAATGCACAGGAAAAGATGGTATGATCAAGTTTAATAGAAATGATGTGACCCTATCTAGTCAGATTTAAATGAAGGTGGTGACGACACGTCAACATCTTCATATGCAATTTATTTACGTTTAAAGGCTTTGGTCTTAGCCTTAATTTTTGGTGTAAGTAGCATGGCAACATGGCATGATCAACAAGCAAAACCAGAAGTAAGTACAACGTGAAAGTAAACATCGATTCCGGAGACGGAGAGATGTCGATGAATTTGACATCGGGAAGATGCAACAAAGGATGGGACCCAGCCACATTGCACATGACAATATGCTAGGGGCTGGTTTGATGATGCAAAGATTTGAAGATGGCATGAAAAGAGACTTGGAATGAAAAGATGATCCGGATTCAACATGCACTAAAGTTGAAGGAAGGAAAAGACAGGAAAGGAAGGTTTGATTTGGTTAGGTGTTTCACACCATGTCCACTTGAGTTGCACAAAACATCACATGGACATCACCATTGGTATCCCTGCATTTTTCTACCCAAAACCATATAAGGTATGGCTCCATTTGAATTTGCAAAGCACAGTTGCAAATTCAAATGAATTCAGGGGCCTGAGTGCAAAGTTTCTCTACTTGCATTTTTGGAAAAGATCAAATGGCAATTCCAATATCACCATGCTATTCCATGGAAAAAACTACCCCAAATTCATATTTGAATTTGGGGGGCACTTTGCAAAAACAATTAAAAAGAGGGGCCTATTTGCATATTTACCATCACTCCAAATTTGGAAGGGGCAAAATGTAAAAAGGACATCACCATGATGATCAGTGGCTCAAGCTACCCCAAATTCATATATGGGCCCCAAATGAGATTCAAGTTTAAAATTAAATTTGAATTTGAATTCAAATTCAAATTAAATATTAAACCGAAAAGAAAAGAAAATAAAAAAGAAAAAATAAGGGCACAGCCCAATTGGGCTGGCCTAGGCCAAGTGGCCCATCTCGTCCTCTCCTCTCCTCGACCCAGCGCACACACCAAGCCCACCTCGGCTGAGACGTTCACAACAGAAGAAAAAAAGAAAAGGGTCGAGCTCATCTGCTGGACCCAGGCCCACGGCTACTTCTCCTCCTCCTCGGCCCAGGCGACAAGCGCCCTAAAAAAAAGGCGACAAGCGCCCCACTCTGAACCCTGCGCATCACTGAAGAACAGCGTCAGGGGGGGTCTGAACCCGACGACGGCGACATCTTCAGGCGAGCCTAGCCTCGCCGGAGCAACTCCGGCGGCCCTGCGACCCTTTGGGATCGTGAGCCAACACCTCCAGCTGCAATCTGCCGCGCTTCACGCCCACGGAGGCGCTCTACGCTACTCTCCCTTCTCCTATGAAGATCACGGTGGCCACGGTTCAGACCTGCAACTCGACGCGCACCGCCTGGACCGGTGACAATTCCGGCGTGCTCCTGCCGGCCAGGGGTCGACGGCGACCTGCAAACAAGGCAGGGGAGTACCACGAAGCCGTGGATCCCCGGATCTACTCGAGAGGATGCCCAAAGGGGCTCCTTTCCAGCGATGACAAACCGCGGCGGCGTCTGAACCTACTGACGAAAAGCACCCAGACGCGGCGACGAGCTAACCTATGCGCGGGGCAGCCCTAGCTGAAATGCGCGTGTCCTGGAGCACGCTTATGACCTGCACGACATGTCCACGGCGCGCCCCGAACGTGACGAGCACGGTGACCGGTCGGCGACGACAGCCCGCGGTGCCAAAACACACGCCGCGACGCGAAGGACCTAGGCTATGCGCTAGGGAAGGGGAGAGGTGCTTGAAGCTCAACTTGGGTGTGCTGCAGACGACCCCGAGCCGAGACGCGGAGGAAGGATCCGCCCACCGTCGCCGCGGAAGAAGGGGCCGCGACGACCCTTGTCGGCTTGGAGACGGCTGCGAGGTCCCGGCTCGACCTGCACGGCATGGAAAGGGAGGTGAGGTGCAGGGGACGGTGTGCGCGAGCGCACGACCATCAATTTGGAACGACGGCGAGCAATTTCGAAGGAAACGGCCGGCGGCCATGGCGGAACAGGGGAGGGAAGAGGATACGAACCCGGCGGCGGCGATGGGAAACGAGTGGGGAAACGGAACCCTAGGGGGTCCTAGCGCTCGGGAGCTCGCTTATATGGAGGGGACGGCCTCCATCCACGTCGGCAGGCGTCGACGTCGATGATCCCCTCCGGCGTGAGAGGGAGCTGGAAGACGACGTGGAAAGGCGGGGCGTCCTGGCCCTTCGATTTTGATCGACGGCTGGAGTGACCCCCTCCGTACCTCTTTGCTGGTGAGCCCAGCTGGGCGGCGGGGAGGCAGAGGTCCAATTGGTCCAGGCCTAGCTGCTGGGGGAGAAGGGAAGGGGCAAAGCCCTTTGCAATTTGAGAAAAACAGCAGCCAAAAGAAAATAAAGAAAAGGCAGGAAGAAAAAGGAGAAAAATATGGCACCACATAGTTTAAACTCCTGGACACATGGCTGAAATTCCAAAATTGGTTTGGACAATTTTGGATGCAGAGAAAAATCTCCAAAAAGGAAAACAGTACCTTTTCTAATTACAATTAAATAGAAAAGGGGATTGGGGAGTTTTGGAGAAGAAACCACAAAGTGCAAAAATCCATGAGCTCAAGAATATTAATCCTTGTATTTTTCTGGCTTTTACAAAATTGGTTTGTCCAATTTTGGCAACAGAAAAGTGTGAGCTCCTTTTTAAATTCAAAAATCACTTTGAACTAGGGCTCCTGTTTTTGGAAGTTGCAAAAATGGATTGAGAGTTTGGAAAACCTTGGCAAGCCAAAAGAATTGGCTAGGCCAAGTTTGAGGTTGAGGGGAGTTGCAATGCAAATGGAACAATTGCATGAACATGGTACTTGAACCAACTTGGGAGCTATTGAAAATATAACAGATGGGCTCCAATCCCAATGCAATTTGAAATCACCACATGAAATGTCAAGATCAATCACCATGTGAAGTTACAAGTCCAACAGACAAAGCAAAAATACATGATGTTTTATAGGCATTACATGTGGGTTGTTACATTCTTCGAGCATAGCAGTTAACCAATCTGGATCCTTCATGGCTTCATCAAACTTTGAAGGTTCTAGCATGGAGACAAATGAAAAGTTTCCACAGAAGTTAGCCAAACGAGTACGAGAACGAGTTGTGGAACGACCTGGTTGTTGAATTTCTTCAAGGATCGAATCAACGTCAACTATTCTTCAAACTCGTGATAAAGTAGAATCGTTTGCTTCAGGCTCAGCTTCTGCTTCAGGATCTGCTTCATCTTCAGGATCTGCTTCACCTTCAGCTTCAACATTTCCTTCAGGATTAGCATTTCCTTCGTTCCCTTGCTCTTCTTCGTCCTGTTCATCATTAGCTTCAGGATGTTGATCTCCAGCGCCCCTGGCTAGGTGTGGGAACATTGGATCATCATCATCCCTATTAGCTTGACGAGGATTTGCTTCAATAGGGTGAATCTCTCCAATAGCCATGGACATGATCACTTCATCAAGTGGAGGTTCATCTAGATCATGAGGCAAATGCTCTTTTTGAGAGCCGTTAGTTTCATCAAACCTCACATTTACAGTTTCCATAACCTTTCCAAAGTGGGAGTTATACACTTTGTAAGTGTGAGAATTTGAGCCATAACCTAGTAGAAAACCTTCATGTGCCTTAGGGGCAAATTTGTAGCTATGATTCATATCTCTAATAAAGCAAGGAGCACCAAATACCCTAAGATACGAAATATTTGGATTGTTACCAGTGATAAGCTCATGTGAAGTTTTCTTCAGAAATTTGTGAAGGTAAACCTTGTTGATGATATGACATGCAGTGTTAATTGCTTCGGCCCAGAACCTAATAGGTGTCTTGTATTCGGCAAGCATAGTTCTGGACATTTCAATAAGAGTTCTATTCTTCCTTTCAACTACACCATTCTGTTGAGGTGTATAAGCAGCAGAGAACTCATGAGTAAAGCCATGATCATCAAGAAATTCTTCAATATGAGTATTTTTGAATTCAGTTCCATTATCACTTCGGATGTGCTTCAGAGATAATTCATATTCTGTTTGAGCTCTCTTAGCGAATGACTTGAAGATTTCAACAACTTTTCTCTAATCATCCAGAAAGAAAACCCATGTATAACGAGAAAAATCATCAACAATAACAAGACCATATTTGTTTCCTCCCAGACTTGCATAATTTTGAGGACCGAAAAGATCCATATGAAGCAATTCAAGAGGATGAGTAGTAGACACGATAGTCTTCGTTGAATGATGTTTCTTCGTAATTTTACTAGCTTCACAAGTACTAGAGAGGCGATCCTTATCGGATTTCATTTCGCTAATGCCAATAACATGCTTCTTCTTCACTAGATTTTGAAGATTTATCATCCCTGCATGACCAAGTGTTCGATGCCATAACCAACCGGATGAAGCTTTTGGCATTAGGCATGTGGATACAGCAGGGCCCGAAGAAAAAACAACAATATATAAATCTCCTTTCCGATAACCCTCGAATACAAACGTATAGTCATCCTGTGAAACAACAACACAGCGCGAAGCGGAAAATAGAACAAGCATACCCATATCGCATAACTTTTAAATAGTAATAAGATTATAACCAAGAGATTGGACTAGCATAACCTTGTCAATGTGCTTATCTTTCGAAATGGCAACCGTCAGGTGAAAATACTTTGTACATGAAAGTTGCTTAGAATAATATAACGAACATCGAACCGTCCCCTCTAACACAACGAACATCGAACCGTCCCCCTCCGGACTGACTGTCCGATGATTGCCCGATACCGATAAACTACCCGGATGAATTTATTCTGAACACGAAAGTTGTTCAGAATGGATCAACTAACACGGATACACCTTTCACATGTTTGTCGGATGTCCACGACACCTCCTGCATGGAACCTTCCCCCTCCGGATCATCTGTCCAGTAAACAACCGGTACTGATGAGTCATCCCCGAATAAATTCCTGCTACGAAAAAATCACCGAACACTGCGTTAGAGCCCCGTTGTTTTATATCTACTGTGTCATACAATTGTATTGCTATTATTGTTGTGTATTTATTGTTTCACCCCCCCCTTTATTCTCCGATAGACCTCGTTGCTGCCGCCGACTACATCGCTGCTGGGTACGACTACTTCGTCGACGACCGTACCCCTACTGTCAAGCTTCCAGGCAAGCAGAGCCATTCTCTTCCCCAGATATCGCCTATCCTTCTGTACATTTCTTGCACTAGGCATTGTTTCTGCTGCTGCTACGATTACAATCCTATTCAATTCCATAGCCTATTTTTGTCGCCCCTTGATGTACCTTCCTTTAATCCTATGCTGCCTATTATTACTTATGCTTTATGCAGCAGTAAACCCTGCGCATTGTTAGCTAGGTTTAGAATAGAGGGTCGTGATCACTTTGGGAGTGATCGCGGGAACGATATATTACAACTGCAACAGGTACGGATCAATGAAGACGCCCTAGGGAACCTACAACGGCGAGACTCTGCCGAGTCGCTTCGAGTTTGGCTTACGAGTGGAATGGACTCGTATTTCACTCTCGTCGGCTCAGTAGCGTAGCATCACCGGGATGATATGAGGTTTACCTCTTTAGTTCATTCCGCTGGTGTCTCTGTCAAACCTCTTTAAGTGTGCCCTCGAGGGTGATAGCTCCTGGTTTCACTTAATGGTAGGAACTCGAACCAACTGGTGTCCTTAAAGGTAAGAAGTCGGGCGACCCAACGGTGCCCGCGAGTGGTATTGCGAAGGGACGACAGCGAGGGTACGACCAGTGTACCGGTGTGCTTGGCCCCTGATCGTTGGCCGCGAGAGTTACCAAACCACGAAAGTCGAGCTTCTCCGGGAGCACACGCGAGACAAGGTAAGGAGACGGTTCACCTTGTTGGTAACCGCAGTGACTTGGAGGGACGACGGGGCAGGCACCGATGTACTGGTGGTCCTAGCTGCTGTGGTTGTCCGCGGGTCAGTTAAGTCGAGGCAACGATAACGGTTGTCACGCAGGTTAATTAAAATGCTAAATGGTTCCGTGGATGTCTTGAGTTGGCTATATCCCATGTACACACTACCTACTCGTGGGAATTACGAGTTATGGGCTCCTCTGCTTCGTAGTGTCGTCCGAGGACTCTTCAGACGTCAGCAGTACCGCGGCCTGCGCCGGGAAGTGGTGTTGTCTTATTTGCTCGCGCGGTGGTGTCTTATTTGGATTTGCTTCAACTTCACCGGCCAGCCACGCACCGTGCAGGAGTACGTTCGGGTTGGGGTCCAAGGCCCGGCGTACTTAGGATTTAGACCGGCGGATGGCCTCTTTGTTGAGTTTGAAACATGGGCTACGGAGTGTCGGATAGCCTCGGTGGAGCGTTCCCTAACAAGGTTCCCGCCACCCTGGAGATCCGTGCGTGTAGCGTAACACAAGTGCACCCCTGCAGGGAAGATTGATCTATTCGAATAGCCGTGTTCACGGTAACAGGACGCTTTATGCTGAAGCTGGATCTTACCACTACAAACTATTATTATTAAACTGTATGGTTCCGGGTTCTCTTCCTCGCTGGGATGTCGGGGAGGTGAACTCGGAGGCATTGCTAATTATTACAACTTATTATTATACAATGCTGCAACAACTTCTACTGCATTGTTACTTTATGCTTTATATAAACTGTTTGCTGATTCTTACCTCATGCTGCAAGACATCGTCTGAAGATGCTAGTCTTCGTTAGGCCTAGCTTCTTACCCTTATTCTGATTTCTATCTTGCAGTCCACTATATACAGCCTCTTCTTTCCGTTGATACAATGCATAATGCTTTGTAGCGGACGTAAGAATCGCGGGTATACTAGATACTCACCCTGCTTTATTTCCTTTACTGTTTTTCCTGATCGGCCGCTGCACTCGACGTTGGAGCATTGGAATCCAGGAGCAGGAGTTCCCCGACGCCGACCACCGCAACATGAAGACCCCCGATGCCTACTACGACGTTGAGTTCACCTTTGACCAGGAGTAGTTTGGAGGTTCCCAGGAAGGAGGCCTCACCTTTTCGATCGGTGTTGATTTTGTGCTAGCCTTCTTAAGGCAACCTTGTATCCTTGTGTCTGTACTCAGATACTATTGCTTCCGCTGACTTTGTGCTCTCGAGCTGTTGTATTCGAGCCCTCGTGGCCCCTGGCTTGTATTAAACAGCTTGTATTATTTTATTTGTAGAGTTGTGTTGTGATATCTCACCGTGAGTCCCTGATCTCGATCGTGCACCTTGCGTGTATGATTACTGTACATGCTCTGATTTTGGGGGCGTCACAAGTTGGTATCAGAGCCGACTGCCTGTAGGAAGCCCCTAACCACTCCTCGGTCGAAGTCGAGTCTAGTCTTTGCAAAACTACTTTACTAACAGTGTCGTGTGGCTTATCGGCCCACGTCGCCAACTGGGTGGTATTAGGATCCTTTTCTCCGCACCCTTACTCTGGGAATCTGATCTCTCTTCTCTTTCGGGTTAAAGGTTTTGCTACTCTAACTCTAGGTTCTCGTGACGGCTTCCTCCCGGAGACCCCTCATCACAGAAGATGACCTGATTCACAAGAAGATGCCGAAGATTACTCTCCGATAGAATTCCCGAGACCATACGTGCCGATACCTTGACAATTCCTTGCCACCGATAAGTATGTATGTATAACCACATACGCCTTCCGTTCATCCATTCAATCTCAGATGCTCTTGTGCTTACCAGATGCCTCGATATACTCTCCGTTGATTGGTAAATCCTTTGTGCATACTGCCTTGCAGCTTCTTTTCATACTGCGGATATTCCTCGCGTTTACCGAGGATCCGTTCATCCCCAGTTGTTCCTGTGATTCCCAAAATACTTTGAAATACTGTTCGATCTCGCGACAATCCTCAGCAGCCTACTGCTTTAGAGATTCTCCTTACCTGCTTGCACTATGATTAATCCCGTTTGTCTTGTAGTCTTTGATGACCTCCCTTGGCATTGCGATTCTGATCTTTTGAATCATCGTGTGTGCTAGTGCACGGAATCAACAATTGATCCATATGAATCCATTATTCTGGCTCAGACGTCGTTCCGGACATGAGCTGGTTCTCGGTAAATCAAAGCTTAATCGATTAACCGTCAATCTTCTTTGCAAGTTATTCATGTTTGATCGATATAGAAGTATTATTTCCTTTGTACTTAAGCATCGAATTATTCCGATGCTTCTATCATTCGATGCCTTTGTATTCTTTCTTCTTATGGGTGAGTACCAATACTCGCACCAGACTCTCGGTACGCCGCCTGAACTTTTGGTGCATTACTACCTGTCGTCCCCTTGTGTCCTAAGTCATTGATGAATTTCCCCTAATACGAAATGCCTTCGGCGAACGGTATCATCTGCTCCGTGTCATCAACCTTCTGCTTTCAAACTGGTCCCCTTATCCTTGTTTGTTGTATAGATTCGTAAAATGTCCCTATGGGTTGTATCTATGCTTCAGCCGTTTGTGTGAACCCATCAACTTCTACGGGTCATACTTTACTGGTGTTACGCCAGATAAATTTCCTACTCTACAAATTCATCGATAGTGAGAAGTGAATGAGAGGCTATGCATTGAAGAAGTGGGAGTCGACCCTGAACCTTTGTGTTCATGCCCATGGATACTATGTATAACTTATCATGAAAGCTCCTCGTAAAGATAATTAACCCCCTTGGTGTAAATTCTGCTACACCTTTGATCCACCATTCTACCTTCGAGTATTACTCCTAGTATCTCGAGGATATCATGCCTTTGCACTACATCTTACGAATTGTGATGAAATAATGCCTATCCTTGTCGTAACCACTCCATGGGTTCCGGGTTGTCGTCAACCGAGAACACCGCTTACCTTTTGCTCCACCACCCCTTTTGTTTGGTGATGCTGCTATTCGATTGCATTCTCTTGAAACCTCTCGACATAAAGTGTCGTGGTCATCATCAGCATTTTTGCTTCTTCCATGTGTCTATTGAATTCATTGTGGGAAATACCATTCTTGCCCCTCGATGATTTGTGTCACCATTGACAACCCCCTTTGACTCCCTGCCAATAAAAACTTGGTCATGTATATCTTGCTCTGTTTTCCCTTGGGAATAATATACCCCTAATGTTTGTGTATAATCACATTTTCCTTTCCATTGGTCTGTTTAATATTTCTTTTAAAATAAATTATCTGGGAAGTGATAATTCCCTTCTAATGTAAACACTTCGGTGTACTACTTTGTCCGTACAACCTGTTACGATTGTTGTTGAATTTTCGGTGACCACCGATGGACAAGAACTTTGCCAATTGGTCCGCCTCGTCTTAAAGAGCAGGAAAATGGTTCTCTTTGTCCCTCGCCCTTGGTACCGACGTTGTTGCCGACATAGCTAAAAATCTGTTCTCTGGCTTACCTTGCTTCGTGATCTCATGGAATGGCACCACCCTTCATACTCAATGTGAGCCCATACCCCGCAGTTCCACAGGATCGAAACCTGACTCTTTTGTACATTCCCGTTCCCGAGGATTATTCCTCGTGCTTGACCTCATATGCCATTCACGAGTCACATACCTTGTGATATTCGGCTCGATATCAGACTCAGTGCTTATGCCTGATGCGCTGGCCCCTTTTCATCACCCATCACCGTCATCGAATGCATGTCTATCCGCTCGAAGCTTCTCACGCCTTCTTTCGTTTCTCCCGATGTATTTTCTTGAGTTTAAACTCGAGAGATACTTTGTACCCATTACCTTGGACAACCTCAGTTGATTAACCAGATACCGATACGACTCCCCCCCATTAAGTTTTCCCCTCCTACCCTATTCATAAGTACGATGAAACCCCGAAGGAAAGATGACAACTCGTTGAGCTACACCGATGCAGAGAAATGAAGACATCTCCGAGAAGGATTAACTCCTCCGAGAAGGACAACAAGAACGAGAAGATTCGTTAGAATTTCGCAACCAGAGTTTTACCCCTTACTCTACCCCTTAATTCTCGGGACGAGAATTCTTGTTAGTGGGGGAGATTTGTAACACCCTCGGTGTCAAGAAACAGTAATCTTTTTGCTAATGACAATTATTGTTATTAATCTTGCCTTGATCGTCTGTGAATCAAAACAAATTCTAAATGCCCCTTGGTTGATATTAAAAATATTGTGGCCAATAAAATCCTGACCAAAAAGTGTGCCACCAATTTTGTTAAATACCTAAAAATCAGTGGACCATGTTAAACCAACATTGAGAATTTATTGCAATATTTAAATATAGCAAACAATTCATACCAGTGCTATAATAGCACCATTTACCCATTGCATATTAAAAAGAATTACTAAATGAATTTAGTTGTGACCCAAACTTTTTGTAGCCATGTTATATATTGTATCGACAATATTGAGACAGTTGCCACATTTTTCTAAAATCGTTAGATAACTAAACAAAGTACAAACAGAAAACCAATGAAAGAAAAGAAGGAAGAAATTAGAAAAACTGCTAAAACACGCTCAAGGCGAAGCCCACCCCAGCCCACTCCCTGCTTCCCCCTCACTGCTCACGCCCATGGCGTGGAAGCCATCGCGCGGAGCCACGTCCGGCGGCGTCGCCGTGTCGCCCATCGGCAGCTAGCCGGCGACGATAAGGGCACCCCCTGGCCCCGAACCGTAACCCTAGATCGAGCCACGCGTTTTCCCTCCTCCCCTGTTCGTTCCGCTCTCCTCACCCGAGCCGCCATGGCCGCGAGCTCGTGAGTTCGCGCGGCCAATGCGCCTCCCAGCCCGAGCCGTGCTGTCCAGGTGTTGCGCCATCGACTTCTTCGTGACCTCCAGGGAGCGCACGGACCAGGACGCCTCAACCTACGTGAATCAGGGTCGTCTTCTTCCTCTGCCCGGTGAGCTCCGCCGTCGATTGCCGCCTCTGCAAGTCGCCCCACGCCTCCATTTTCACACAGACGAGTTCCACGGTGAGCGTACGCTCCTTCCCCAACTCCTAGCTCACGTTTTCGTGGCTTTTCCGCCATTCTCCATTGTCCAGTGCTACGGTCGCCGCGGGACCTTGCCGGGCTGACGATTCCAACCACCCCGACGTCAGCCACTTGTCCCATTCTATGTGCGTCAAGCTCCTTTCTCGATTCCCCTGTTTCCCCTTCGAATCCACGCGCTGCCGCCACCCCACGCCCGACTGGCTGTTGCTACCGGCCATGGCCGGGCATGGCGTGCAGCGTCTGCTGCGTGTGTGTGTGTGCGCTATGCCCGTGTGTGAGGTGTGTGTGTGTAGGCTAGTGTGTGTGGCTGCCCCCCTGCTGCTCTCTTTGCTACTGTCGCTGCTCCCGTGCAGCCGTGCTTGCCGTGCGTACACCATGGCTGCGCCCTGCTCCTTCCCTGTGAGCTGCTTTGCTGCTACTGCGTGATGTCCATGGACAAAGGCAAAGAGTGTGTGTGTGTGTGTGATGTACGTATGTGTACAGCTTGGGTGTGTCGTAGGTGTGAGTGTGCTGTGCACAGCCAGCCGCCGGCTTGATCTGGCCGCCGGCGCCCTGTGCCCGTGCGTGCCCATCCGGGCGCCCGCGTACTGCTGCCCGCTGCCTCGCTCACCGTAGTGCAGCTGCGGCCTGCTCATGTTAGCTGTTAATGCCGCTGTCTGCTGCGGTTGCTACTGCTGCTGTTGTACTGCCCGCAAAACAGTCGTAAAACCAACAAAAACAACCTCAAATAAGTTGTAATATAGCCAAAAATTTATGTGAATTGAAAGTAGACATCATCAGCTTTATTTTGTTCCATTAGACCAACTTCATTGGAGGCATGGATTAAATCCAATAAAATTGAAAAAGTGCACTTTTCTGTTAACTGAAAACAGGGGATAAACATAATATTAACTAGCTACTTTAGAACAAGTTTTGGATAGGTAAACAAACTTTGATGTGGGTAATTTTTTATCAGATTAAAGATCACGGAAAACTCAAAAAAATTGATATAGGACACTAATTTATCGCATGAGCAGAACGTTAAGCCGTAGCGCTTCAAAAACAGCTAAATGTGTCAAGTTCTCGGACTTAGCAAAATTTAAGCAAAATTTCAAAAAGGGTGATTGACGTGTGGACCCACCCATGACAAATCCCTATTTAATTTGATTAATCTTTGTTTAATAAAATGTGTGTATGATTTATGGGCCCCCCTTGTCATTACACTGTTTTGGATAATATTGTGGATAATGTTAGATTTAAATAATAAAATAAATTTCTGAAAATGATTGAAATGATTTAAAATTTTGAAATTAAATATCTTTTAATCCATAAGTCAGGTGAAAAATACTTTGGACATGAAAGTTGCTTAGAATAAAATAACGAATACGAATACGCTATCCGTATGTCTACCACACCCCTCTAACACAACGAACATCGAACCGTCCCCCTCCCGACTGACTATCCGATGATTGCCCGATATCGATAAACTACCCGGATGAATTTATTCTGAACACGAAAGTTGTTCAGAATGGATCAACTAACACGGATACACCTTTCACATGTTTGTCGGATGTCCACGACACCTCCGGCATGGAACCTTCCCCCTCCGGATCATCTGTCCAGTAAACAACCGGTACTGATGAGTCATCCCCGAATAAATTCCTGCTTCGAACAAATCACTGAACACTGCGTTAGAGCCCCGTTGTTTTATATCTGCTGTGTCATACAATTGTATTGCTATTATTGTTGTGTATTTATTGTTTCACCCCCCCATTTATTCTCCGATAGACCTCGTTGCTGCCGCCGACTACATCGCTGCTGGGTACAACTACTTCGCCGACGATCGTACCCCTACTGTCGAGCTTCCAGGCAAGCAGAGCCATTCTCTTCCCCAGATATCGCCTATCTTTCTGTACATTTCTTGCACTAGGCATTGTTACTGCTACTGCTACGATTACAATCCTATTCAATTGCATAGCCTATTTTTGTCGCCCCTTGATGTACCTTCCTTTAATCCTATGTTGCCTATTATTACTTATGCTTTATTCAGCAGTAAACCCTGCGCATTGTTAGCTAGGTTTAGAATAGAGGGTCGTGATCACTTTGGGAGTGATCGCGGGAACGATATATTACAACTGCAATAGGTACGGATCAATGCAGACGCCCTAGGGAACCTACAACGGCGAGACTCTGCCGAGTCGCTTCGAGTTTGGCTTACGAGTGGAATGGACTCGTATTTCACTCTCGTCGGCTCAGTAGCGTAGCATCACCGGGATGATATGAGGTTTATCTCTTTAGTTCATTCCGCTGATGTCTCTGTCAAACCTCTTTAAGTGTGCCATCGAGGGTGATACCTCCTGGTTTCACTTAATGGTAGGAACTCGAACCAACTTGTGTCCTTAAAGGTAAGAAGTCGGGCGACCCAACGGTGCCCGCGAGTAGTATTGCGACGGGACGACAGGGAGGGTACGACCAGCGTACCGGTGTGCTTGGCCCCTGATCGTTGGCCGCGAGAGTTACCAAACCACGAAAGTCGAGCTCCTCCAGGAGCACACACGAGACAAGGTAAGGAGACGGTTCACCTTGTTGGTAACCGCAGTGACTTGGTGGGACGACAAGGCAGGCACCGATGTACTGGTGGTCCTGGCTGATGTCGTTGTCCGCGGGTCAGTTAAGTCGAGGCAACGATAACGGTTGTCACACAGGTTAATTAAAATGCTAAATGGTTCAGTGGATGTCTTGAGTTGGCTATATGCCATGTACGCACTACCTACCCGTGGGAATTACGAGTTATGGGCTCCTCTGCTTCGTAGTGTCGTCCGAGGACTCTTCAGACGTCAGCAGTACCGCGGCCTGCGCCGGGAAGTGGTGTTGTCTTATTTGCTCGCGCGGTGGTGTCTTATTTGGATTTGCTTCAACTTCACCGGCCAGCCACGCACCGTGCAGGAGTACGTTCGGGTTGGGGTCCAAGGCCCGGCGTACTTAGGATTTAGACCGGCGGATGGCCTCTCTGTTGAGTTTGAAAGATGGGCTACGGAGTGTCGGATAGCCTCGGTGGAGCGTTCCCTAACAAGGTTCCCTCCACCCTAGAGATCCGTGCGTGTAGCGTAACACAAGTGCACCCCTGCAGGGAAGATTGATCTATTCGAATAGCCGTGTCCACGGTAACAGGACGCTTTATGCTAAAGCTGGATCTTACCACTACAAACTATTATTATTAAACTGTATGGTTCCGGGTTCTCTTCCTCGCTGGGATATCGGGGAGGTGAACTCGGAGGCATTGCTAATTATTACAACTTATTATTATACAATGCTGCAGCAACTTCTGCTGCATTATTACTTTATGCTTTATATAAACTGTTGGCTGATTCTTACCTCATGCTGCAAGACATCGTCGGAAGATGCTAGTCTTCGTTAGGCCTAGCTTCTTACCCTTATTCTGATTTCTATCTTGCAGTCCACTATATACAACCTCTTCTTTCCGTTGATACAATGCATAATGCTTAGCGGACGTAAGACTCGTGGGTATACTAGATACTCACCCTGCTTTATTTCCTTTACTGTTTTGCCTGATCGGCCGCTGCAGTCGACGTTGGAGCATTGCAATCCAGGAGCAGGAGTTCCCCGACGCCGACCACCGCAACATGAAGACCCCCGATGCCTACTACGACGTTGAGTTCCCCTTTGACCAGGAGTAGTTTGGAGGTTCCTAGGCAGGAGGCCTCGCCTTTTCGATCGGTGTTGATTTTGTGCTAGCCTTCTTAAGGCAACCTTGTATCTTTGTGTCTGTACTCAGATACTATTGCTTCTGCTGACTTTGTGCTCTCGAGCGGTTGTATTCGAGCCCTCGTGGCCCCTGGCTTGTATTAAACAGCTTGTATTATTTTATTTGGAGAGTTGTGTTGTGATATCTCACCGTGAGTCCCTGATCTCGATCGTGTACCTTGCGTGTATGATTACTATACACGGTCTGATTTTGGGGGCGTCACACACTTTCTACTCATCATGGAGGGTCGGTACAAGCTCACATGACCCGAACAGTATGATCGTTTTATCTCAGCCGAGCTCCCTAATAAGAATAAGTACCCATAACTATACGAGATGGTCGTGAAGCATATAATGCATAGACCTTGTGGGGCTTTGAATCGTGAATGACCGTGTACAAAGGGTCGTCCTTCTTGCAAAAATCACTATCCCCGACCTTTCAACGCGACTACTTTGCAGGGCAAGGACTCCTACCCTCTATACAGACGACGTGAAGATGGTTGTAAAGCAATGGTGCGAAAGGAATGGCTAGATAACAGGTGGGTTGTCCCATACAACCCACACCTCTTGCGTTACTTCAATTGTCATATCAATGGTGAGGCATGAGGGAGCATAAAGGCTGTTAAATACCTATTCAAGTACATGGGCCATGATCGGGAATCTATTTCTATGACTGAGGCTGACAAAAATGGAGACATAGATGAGATCAAACAATATAGAGACGCTAGATGGGTGACTCCGCCAGAAGCATTGTGGAGGATATATGGCTTTGAATTGAGTAAGAACTATCCACCTGTGATGCAATTGGAACTCCATCTACCAAACATGCACACGGTGTCATTCAAACAGGGCCAAAATATCCGACGAGTAGTTACTAGGAAATGTGCCCGTGCGTTGCAATGGGAGAAAAAATGCGTTAGATCAACACTATTGAACATGTTGGGGGTCACATGAGATGCATGATGATCAACCTTGTTGCGGTTCACTGCACAATTTTTTTCTTGTCTTCCGCTCCTTCCGCCCTTCTCTAGCATTGCATCTGTTAAAAATAGAATATTCAGTTCAACCGTTTAGAGCATTTCCAATAGGCCACTTAAAAGAGTTGTTAACCACTTTGGATAAAGAAAATATCTCCAACAGTTGGTGTATATGAATATTGTGCCCAATTTTGATTACATCGTGATTTATAATAGGGCACGACTGATGCAGGTATACACCACCTGTGGACATGCACAAAATGCCAGAGCCACGTCCGCGCGTCTATCTATCGCCCTGACCCCCCCCCCCCCCGCCCCGCCCCAAATTGGTACACCTCCTACCATCGTTGACTTGAATTTGTCCACATAATACTCTGCCCATTGTTGCACCTTCAAGACAACCGAGCTGGACGCTCGGGCCTATGACATCGCCGGTTGGAAGATTGGTGTACCACCGAAGGAGATCAACTTCGATGAAATCTTCTATCTACAAGAAGCGGAGTTTGTCGGGCCTAATATGAAGACCCGCCTGGTGAGCCGCAAGGAGCCGGCGACCGGAGAGCTAAAAGAAGGCGATGAGGTCTGCGCGGGAGAACCTCGAGTACGTGTTGTACAAGCATGAGGTCTTCTAGAATAGCGAGATAAGAAAAAGTCTAGTCAGACTGAACTCTCAATGGTGAGGGTCAATAAGGAGGTCTAGGTTGAATCATCTTCCGCGATCAACTTGACCTCCAAATCCTCCTTCCTCCTTCGAGTGGTCGTCGGATGGCGACTCCGATAAGTTCGATGGGTAGGATGATCTAGTAGTTTAAGAAATGTTTTGCTTAAATTCTAATCATTGTGTTGGGAAATTAAACATGTTTTTTGCGGGTAGGGAAATTGAACATGTTATCCTCAATCAACATTTATTTTAACGAAATTTCTTCTCGTACGATAAATTTGTGTCCGATCTGCATACGACAGGCTAATCCTACGATTTAAACGAAACTAAAGAAACAATGAATGGCTGATATGATATGACATGTCATACATGAATCGTACATGATATGTCGTACGCATAGCATCTCTCTTCTTTGAAATCATGGGGGCCAACCCCAACGTGTTTCTTTCATAATACACACACCTGCATGCATGGAACCGCATCAGCCCTGATAAATCGCTCCTTAAATCCTCCTTGAACCAAACACACCTGCATGAACAAGTTGAAAGCTGAATAATGATCAGAGGGGGAGGGGTGAATGATCACTTCTAAAAATTATATGAAACTTAGAAGGAAAACACAGAACAACAAACAACTAAGTGTAATACGAAGGAAATGCATCATCGAAAGACATGATCAAGTGGAAAGTAAATTGGTCGAGGGGAAACACCGAAGGCAAACAGAATACATAATAAATAAAGAATGTAAGTACGAGTAAGAAAACGAGCCTGACACAACGATGTTTGCTGAACCAGTTCACACTCTGCAAAGTGCTACGTCTAGTTGGAGAGACTGGTGATTGAACACCTTGAGAAAAACTCTCTCCGTCCTATTCTCCACTGCAACAAACTCCTCGTGCTTGTCCAGTTCTTACTCGGGGTAGATGATTCAGGACATCTCCAAAACCTTTACAAACTTCCTTCAACAGCGACAATTTCTCTTCGACTGCTTGACAGGCGACGCCTAACCGTCTAGGAGACTTGCAGATATCCAAGATAAAAGGCCGGCTAATATCAACCTAAGTCTTTGTGAATTGCTGAACTCAGTATGGGACTTGGGTTGGTTTTCTCTCGAGATCTTCCTTGGGATGCTCACAACTCTTCTATCTCAGAATATTCAGTGGAGCAGCCAACCGCAAATGGCGGGTGGGTGCGGGGTATTTATAGTTGGAGATCCCAATGGCGAAATGACTGAAGTGACCCGATGCAATAGCTTGATGCGTGTCCACAACGGTCGTATTTTCAATCAAGGCGCAAATTTTCTTGTGGAGCAAGTAAGCTAACTTGCCGAACGAGTTCTGTCTCGAAGGCACTAAGTGCGATGACTTTGCCTTCGAGCTATTACTCGACTCAGTAACATTTCTCTCGGTAGGCTATCTTTGGGTTTTAAGTTGAGTAGAGAAAATTCACTTTGACTAAGATTTCAACTAGCAAACCCCTTTTACTTGCAAACTCCATTCTTCAGGAACCTAAGCATCTGTTTATACTTGAAAACAATGTTAGTTCCTCTACTTCTTTGTCCAACAATCTCCAAAACATACGGGGCAAAACTTGCTCTTACAATCTCCCCCTTTTTGGACGATTATTGAAAAAGGCATCGATAAATAATTGAAAAGTTTTGAGTTTTCCATGATAAACCACTGCTAAGATAGATGATATAGTCCGCCTTGATGTATGCACGAAAGTTGAAGAATTTGGGTGAAGTGCATTAACGAGGATTGACCTCGGCAAATCCCAAGGTTAGGAACCCTGGGTTAGATCATAGAGAGAAGGTGCAGGTTGGCAATACTCTTCGGTTAACAGGAGACAAGGATTTACCCAGGCTCATGCCCTCGATCGGTGAAACCCCTACTTCCTGCTCTTTTTGTATTAAGATGGAGGAGATTACAATGGCGGTTGTGGCGAGATCGCTCGGGACCGGTGGTATTGCTATGAGATTGGATGCCCTAGACGCCCCCTCTCCCATCCTTTATATACTAGGCTGGGTCGCAAGGAGTCCATCTATGTTTACAGAGACAGTTGACTAATCTAGTTTTAGTGTTGGACGCTGACGAGGGGGTGACCCCACGACTCTTACAGATGAGGGTACCCGGTGCGTATCAAGCTTGAGGGCCCACAGAGAGCCTCGACAGGCCCAACATGGCCCAGTCGAGGCAACCACCATAAGGATTCCTCGACGATCATGGAAACCACGACTTGGCATCCAAGACTGAAGATAGCTTAGGAAACTCTCTCTGTAAACCTAGATGGACTCCTTGCGACCTAGCTTAGTATATAAAGGTTGGGAGAGGGAACGTCTAGGGCACCGAATCTCATAGCTACACCTCCGGTCCTGAGCGATCTCGCCTGGACCTCCATTGGAATCGCCTCCGTTATAATACAATCGATCAAGAAGTGCTTTCTCATGTTAGCCGACGAGTATCGCCAACCTGCACGTCTCCTCTACGATCTAACCCATGGTTCCAAACCATGGGATTTGCCGAGGTCAATCCTCGTCAATTGGCGCCGAACGTGGGGAAGACGCAGGTTGGAGCAACGATCTCGGTGACCCCGTCACCAGCAATCAACGAACCGACGACCGCTCCGGCACTCGACTCCTTCATGACTCGATCAGAATCAGATCTATTCGAGTCCCTCGGCTTCATCGCGCACCTTCCCATCACACGGCCGGTTTTCACTGACCTCCGCGTAGGCAGGTACCTGACCTTCGGAGCGCTCAAGATCCACACCAACCACTGGGGCACCCTCCGCCTCACAGACGATACTCGAGCACTCGAAGCGTCTACAACATCCAAGGCAACCTCGACCAAGAAGGCAGCGCCACCCCACCCGACTGCTCCACGAGTCCTTCGGGCAACCCACCCGATGACTCCGCGCAACTTTCGGGCAGCCCACCCAGCAACCTAGCGAGTCATTCAGGAAACCCACCTCTGCCCGATCCACGACGCCACTCGTGGCCACGCAAGCTTAGCATCCGCAAAGCAAGAACAGATGGAGGAAAATACCAAGCTGGCAGCCCAGATGCCGTTCCAGGTATTCATGGCAGATACCCACGAGCCAACCACAGATGACAAGGACAAAGAAGACGACCCGAGCAGTCATAGGGAAACCCACTCAAACAACAGAAACAGTGATCCTGACGGCACTGGTCAGCTTACAGTCACCCTCGGCGCTCCAGGAACCATACCAAGAAAAGAACCCAGAAGACAGGAGGACATACCTGAAAGCAGCAGGCGCTCGGCCTCAGAAGCCGCAAGGCAAGATCAACCCACCAAAAAAATCTAACTGTCCAAGGAGGCAATCGCCAGAGTAAATGACGTAGTAAAGCATGGTAGACTCCTCCCAAAGAATGCAACTCGCGATGAGCTCAGAGCTTAGAACAAGTTTGCGAGTGATGTCACCAAGAAGACGAGACGGCTGTGGCTTGAATTGGAAAACCAAAGAAAGACCGGGAATGACTCACGGACCACCCGCAAGACATCACCCGAGCACTCGAGAGACCTCTCTAACCACAGCTCTCCCTCTTGGCACAAATCCAGATTCATAAACCTACGGCGCACGGACAAGAAAGTCGCTCGCAAATTAGACGACGATTTCCGACTTGAAGACGATGACGAAGAAAAAAAGTAGCTCACGCCAGCCGAAGCCCTAATCACAGCCCAAGCATACCTCCATCGCGCTAGAAGCAGCCATCTCAAGGTAATGGGCGACGCCATCGCGGCCTCAGCAATCAAAAATTCGAGCACAAGGCGAGCAACCCGTGAGAAGACTCCCGGCATGGATCCAAGCTCACCCGACGACGATGATAATAGCAGCGACGACCGATGCAGGCGCCACGACAAGAACAGAGACCGAGACAGGGACGACCGTGAAAATCGCCACGACGACGATGGACGACGGGACGCACGCGATGAAATCACGCAGAAACAATCGACAGAGAAAGACGTAGACGTGCGGCTCGCAGAGAGAACTCGGACGAGCAAGCATCCGACGAAGACCTCGAACCTTGTGGAGCCCTATGTTTTGCCCGAGACATACGCGAGACACTCATGCCCAAAGGTTTGAAATTAAACTTCACAACCCACAAGTATGATGGGATAGAAGAACCAGAAGCATGGCTCGATGACTACCTCACAACCGTGAAATTCCAGCGAGGAACCAAGACCAAAGAAATGCAGTACATACAGCTCATGCTCGAGGTCTTAGCACGTCACTAGCTAAAGAACCTACAACGGGGCTCCATCAGCTCCTGGAAGAAGTTTCGCAACACTTTCATTGAGAACTTCAAGTCAACCTACAAGCGGCCGGCCTCACTCGAGGAGCTGAGAGCATGCAGGCAAGGAACCAGAGAATCTTTAAGGGCGTACATCCAGCGATGGACCATACTAAAAAAGTCAGCCAAAGACATATCAGACGAAAGTGCTATCGATGCGTTCAGAAGAGGCTTACATCGCCTAAACTTCAAAGAAAAACTCGGGTAGCTCAAAGTCCGAACACTCGCACAGTTGCTAGAGCACGCCAACAACTGGGCCGATGGAGAATACTCCGTTGATGGCTTCTCGGCCCTCGTTGGTTACCCCAAGTGGAAGGTTTGAGATGTAGCGCAGCAGCAAGTTTCTCTCGGTGAAGATACCAAGGTTTGTCTCCAGTAGGACTCCAGAGATGATAAGTAGGTGTCAGCGGCGCAACTGACGTGGACCTACACACAGACACAGATTACTTTGTTCCCAATGAAGTTCAGAGAGGTTATCAATCTCTCCGGTCTTGTTGTTCACAAAGGGTAAAACACAAGGGATAATGATAGAAATTGAAAGTAAAAGCAGAAAAGTAAAGATAGCGTGGAAACAGTAATAAGGATATGGACCGGGATACGTGATGTTCACTAGTGATGTCTCTCTCCCAAAAGACGATAAAACTGATATGCGAGGTAAACAAATTACAGAAGGGAAATTGACAGGATTATAAACGCACCGCAATGCTAACTATGCTACAAAAGAAAGGAAGAGGCTCAAAAGCACGGGCAGTACGCCAAAATAAGTAGACCGTAATCCAACTGCATATACTACTAATCATCCACCTTGAGATATCTATCCAAAACATCTCGCTGGTATTAAGTTGTGAGCCCCACCCAAAGTGTAAACCCAAAGCAACAGACAACTGCATTAAAAAGAACTTTGCGTAAAGTAGACAATCCTTGCAACCGCGGTTACAAGCACCGTTGTTTTCCCCCTTGTGGCAACAGCACATCCCCTAGACTCATGTTTCTGTCACTCAAGCGTGTCATCGGGGGGCATGAACCCACAATCGAGCATAACGTTCCCTCTTGGAGTCACTACCTACTACTTGGCCAAAGCAATAAACAGCAACGGAGAACATGCAAGAATTAATTAGGAACAAAAATATAAGAGATAAAAACCAAATATATTACTCTATCACAATCTGAACATAATCTCATGATCCATCAGATCCCATCAAACTCAGCATAGCAATAGCAGAAAGATTACAAAAGTGCCTCGATCATGTATGGCAGCTCACGAGGTCTAAACCATGAAGAACAAAGAGGGGAGGAGAACATCACATAGCTACTGATCACGGACCCATGGTCCAAGGAAAACTACTCACGAGACATCCAGGGAGCATCCATGGTGGAGAGGAGACTCCCGGAGGTCGGCCCTCCCTCCGGCAGGGTGCCGGGAAGAGGTCTTCTGGTGCTCCCGATCTCGGAAGCGCGGCGGCTGTGGAACAGAGGAGAGATCGCGAAAAAGGGTTCTTTCTTCGGAGTTTCCCCGTGACGGAGAATAAATAGGCGAAGGGGGGCAGCCAGAGGTGGACCAGGGGCCCCAGGCTCCCCCCTGGCGCGGCCAGGGGTGGGGCCGCGCCGGGTGGCCGCCTGGGCCCCCCTGGCTCCCCTCTGGCCCCTCTCGGTCTGTTCGCGAAGCTTCATGTACGCTGATTTTTCCTATATATTTCCTGGAATTTTTTTGGCACTTTTTATATGGTGGAAAACTGAAATAGAAAAACAGCAGAAAACAGGAACTGGCTCTGGGGTGCACTGAGTTAATAGGTTAGTCCAAATATGATCAAAAGTGTATGAAAGTGTATCTAGATCATAGCAATATCACACAAAACATGCATGGAGAAAGTAGAAATTATAGATACGTTTTGGACGTATCAACATCCCCAAGCTTAATTCCTTCTCGTCCTCGAGTAGGTAAATGATAACAGCAAAATTTCTGTGGTGACATGCTAGCAACCATAAAAGAACTTTGAAAAGTAAAGAAATCAAGGTTAGAGATTCAATTCAAGTCATAACATGCAAGAGTCTATATTAGCATTGAAACAAGTAACAAAAGAACATTAGGTGCAAGAGCTCTCGCTGTCCGTGACTCGAATGTCTCCAAATGGTGTTTGCATGCAAGAAGGGGGATAGGGAATACGAGAAAAAGTATTTTTGTGTTGAGAACTCAATCTACTAAAGTTTCACACTTGGTCCTCTTTGGAATCTTATCTTGACTCATCCCCAGACCACTAGCCAGGTACAAGTCAATTTGATCCACTCCTTTTCAATATTTTGAGCACTCATGCAATGGATGAGCGTAAGCACGAGAGTTGACACTTAGGATGGCAAAGAGTGAAGTACGGAGGAGGAAGACAAAAAGGATGAGAAAGGCTCACATCAATGAGGACAATCATAGGCAAGAGATGCCAAATGATAGATATGATGTGAGGAGTAGGGATTGCCATGCAACGGATGCACATACGAGCTAGGAAGCTCTCCAAAGGAACTAGTGGGGGTGCATCTAACTTGCTCGCTCATGAAGACCTAGAGCTCGTTTGAGGAGGCTCATCCTTAGAATATGCAAGCCAAGTTCTATAGTGTGAAGGTCCCCACATAGCTATATGCATAATGATCATCTCTATGGAGTACAAGGATATAAAGTGTAACACCCTCAGTGTTATGGAATAGTAACACTTTTGATAATGAAGATTACTGTTGCTAATCACTGATGTTAATCATGCTTTGATCACCTTGGATCAACTCTAACTCAAAAAGCCTTCTGATGAATATTAAAAATACGGTGACAATAAAATCTTTTCCAAAAATCTTGGAACCACTTTTATAAAATCCCAAATAATCATGGGACCATGGCAATGTGGTCATGGGTATTTATTGTGCTATCAAATAAATCAAACAATTATAAATAGTAGCTAAAACCTCATATAAACCATTTAATATTTAAATAAAATATTAAATGACTTTTGTTGCTACCCAAACTTCTTGTGGCACTGCCTTATAGTGTAAAGTTATTTGTGGGTCATCTAACACATTTTACTAAAATTAAAAACTAGTATAATAAATTCAAAGGAAATAAAAAGAAAAGAAAGAGAAAAACAAAACCAAATAAAAGGAAACAAACCTAATCTACTGCCCGAGCCCACCCCAACCGTGGCCCATCCCCTTCCTCCTGGGCCACTTAAGCCCACCTAGCCCAACTAACCCCGTCCCCTACCTATAGTGCGTCGGCATGGAGTGGCGCCCATCGGCCACTGCCACGGCGATGGTGGCCGCCGTGGAGGCCATCCAGTGGCGCCCCGGCGACCATATGACCCCCCGTGCCCTAGAGCAAACCCTAGCGCCCCCAATTTCCCCTGGATCTCGCCCCCTCCTCCTCGCTCGCCATCGTCGTTTCCCCGAGCCGGTCGTGGGCACGATCGCCGCTCCGGCGCGACCACTGAGCTCCCGAGACCAAGCCACCGTGTCCATTCGCCACCGCTGCCTCGTCTTCGTCTTCCCCGGCAAGGAATCGAGCCCCCGCCGCCTGTGGAGAGCTCCTCGTTGCCGTTCCCCTCCCTGCAACTGCCTTCGTCGTCGGCAAATTCATGCACCACCGCGCCTCCCCCGAGCTAGCTCCCCTCCCCTACGCCTCCCCGGTGAGCTCGACCATCTCCCCGTACGCTCGCGCCTCCCCCCCTTTCGCTGTAACACTCGTCGCCATTGGAGCCGAGCTCCTCGCCACCGGTGGACGCAACCCCGTGCCCCAGCTCGCGCTTTTGACCCCCGAAGGCACCGCGACACTCCCCACGCATGCACGCGACGCGCTAGCGCATCCCCCCTCTAACTCGCATACACGTCGTCGTCTTCGCTGCCTCTTCTCCGCCGCAGAACTCGGCGCCGGCCTTGCTTCCGGCCACCCCCGACGCCGCCGCCACTACGAAACGACGCGCGCTCGAACGAGCTTTCGAATGAGCCCCTCCACGCCCCCTCCCATGGCCTGTGGCGAGCGCCAGCTCGTCGCCGGCGTCACGGCCTCGCCGGCTCCGGCGTGTTGTGGCTGCCCGGTGGGCCCTCCACGTCAGGGGGGTTAACCCCCCCTAACCACCCCCTGCCCACTGACAATGGGCCCCGCACCCCCTTAATCCCTCTGTTTAATAATAAACAGAGGCTAAACCCCCCCTCTGACTTACATGTGGGCCCTGGCCTTTTTAATAAATAAAAACTATTTAATTAAAACTGTTACACTGACATGAGGGGCCCACCTCTGATTAATCACATTTTAGTTAAGTTAATAGCTAATTAGATTAATCTGTCACTGACATGTGGGCCACCCCCTGTTAATTAACCTAATTAAATTAATTTGTTAAATAAGTCACTGACCAGTGGGACCCACTGGTCAGTATTAAAATTAATAAAAATAATATTGAATAAATAATAATTGATTTATAAATGTTTTAAAATTGATTAAACTTATAAAATCAATATCTTTTAATCCGTATATCGGATCGAAAAACTTTATACATCAAAATTGATCAGAAAAATATAACGAATACGAACACGCTATCCATATACCAACCGCACCCCTCTAACACAATGAACACCGACATCCCCCCCAGGCTGTCTGTCGATAATTCCCGGTACCGGTAAAAACCTGCGGATGAATTTATTCCGAACACGAAAGTTGTCCGGAATGGTTCCACTAACACGGATACACCCCCCTTATCTTTGTTGGATGACCACGACACCTCCGGCATGAACCCTTCCCCTCCGAACACCCTGTCCGATAATCACCCGGAGCCGGTAGTTCATCCCCGGATGAATTCCCGCTCCGAGCAACGTACATTGCACTGCGTTAGAACACCGTTAACATTGCATACGCAATGCTATTCATCTGTTTGTTTATGCTTGCTTTGTATTTACTGTTTCTCCCCCCCTTTATTCTCCGGTAGACCCCGCTGCTACCGCCGACTACACCGCCGCCGGGTACGACTACTTCGTCGACGACCCTGCCCCTACCGTCGAGCTTCCAGGCAAGCAAAGCCATTCTCTTCCCCAGATATCGCCTACCTTTCCGTACTTTCTTGCACTAGGCATTGTTACTGCTGCTGCTACGATTACAATCCTATTCAATTGCATAGCCTGATTTTGTCGCCGCTTGATGTACCTCCTTTATCCTATGCTGCCTATTATATTTATGCATTATTCAGCAGTGAACCCTGCACATTGTTAGCGAGGACTAGATAGCGGGCCGTGATCACTCAGGGGGGTGAACACGGATACTATATATACAACTGCACAGGTACGGTACAAAGCAGACACCGCCAAAGGCCCCTATCTGGGTTATGCCTAGTCACCTCAAGTGTGAGCTATCCAGGAGTAATCCTTCTACTCCACTCGCGGCTGACTTTGTCTTGCCGCCATAGGGTCCTGGACAGCAGTTGTCCTTAAAGGTAAGAAGTCGGGCGACCCAACGGTGCCCGCGAGCGGTATTGCGTCGGGAACGACAGGGAGGGTACGACCGACGTTACTGGCGTGCTTGGCCCCTGCTCGTATCTCGCGAGAGTTACCAAACTACGTAAAGTCGAGCTCTACCAAGAGCAAACGCGAGACAAGGTAAGGAGACGGTTCACCTTGTTTGTAACCGCAGTGACTTGGTGGGACGACAGGGCAGGCACCGATGTACTGGTGGTCCTGACTGCTGTCGTTGACCGCGGATCGGTTAAGTCGAGGCAACGATAACGGTTGGATTTTCTTTTGCTTCACCGGCCAGACTCGCACCGTGCAGGAGCGTGCAAGGGTGAGGGACCTAGACCCCTTGGCCCATTGGATATAGTCCGGCGAATGGCCTCTCTGCTGAGCCTAGGATGAACTGCGATGTGTCGGATAGCCTCGGTGGGGCGTTTCCTAACAAGGTTCACGCCACCCTGGAGATCCGAGCGTGCAGGCTGAACAGTAGTGCACCCCTGCAGGGAGTTTAATCTATTCGAATAGCCGTGTCCACGGTAATAGGACGCTTTATGCTGAAGCTGGATCTTACCACTACAAACTATTACTATTAAACTGTATGGTTCCGGGTTTTCTTCCTCGCAGCGAAGTCGAGGAGGGGAACTCGGAGGCATTATTATTATTAATCATTACAACTTATATGATACAATGCTGCAGCAACTTCTGCTTTGTTGTTTATTTATTGCTTTATATTAACTGTTGGCTGATTCTCTTCTCATGTTGCAAGACATCGTCAGGAGATGCTAGTCTTCGGTAGGCCTAGCTTCTTACCCTTATTCTGATTCCTATCTTGCAGTCCACTTTATACAGCCTCCCCTTTCCGTTGATACAAATGCATAATGCTTAGTAGCGGACGTAAGACTCGCGGGTATGCTAGATACTCACCTTTGATTTATTTCCCCTTTTATTTATTGCCTGATCGGCCGCTGCAATCGACGTTGGAGCCCAGGAGCAGGAGTACCCCGGAGGCGGATACTACTACGTCGAGACCCCCGCTGACCAGGGCCAGGAGTAGTTTCGGAGGCTCCCAGGCAGGAGGCCTTGCCTTTTCGATCTGTATCTCTGATGTTATTTATGCTAGCCTTCTTAAGGCAAAACTTGACTAACTATGTCTGTACTCAGATATTATGGCTTGTATAACTTATGTATTCAGGTCCGCGTGACCCCCCTTTATTGTAACATTTTGGTTTATCCTTTTGTGTTTAGTGTTGTGCTGTGATATTATCACCGTGGCACCCTAATCTCAACCGTGTACCCTGCGTGTATGATTACTGTACACGGAATAATTTTGGGGGCGTCACAAGTTGGTATCAGAGCCGACTGCCTGTAGGAAGCCACCCAACCACTACTTGGTCGAAGTTGAGTCTAGACTTTGAAAAACTGTTTTGCTAACTTAATGTTTTGCTTACGAGCCCACATCGATGTCACTACGTGTGATATCTATGGTATTAGGATCCTTTTCTCCTTACCTATGCTCTGGGACTCTGCTCTCTTATCCTTGCTGGTAAGTTTTGCAAACTCTGACATTAGGATCACGTTCTCTTGATTCCATCCGCCGTTTTGGTGCTTCCCCATTGATTGAGTCGTGTCGCAGGAGTTCTACCCCAGGTCCTGGACCGCGGATCCCATTCTCATTCTGGGCAGGCCGCGCGTCCTCTGGCATTAACTCCTGTGGCCAACAGTTTTCTTGCAGCGTGATTGACATAGTGGAATCTATGTCGCTTCGTGTAATCCTTACCGCGGTCTGCACGCCGCCTAGTGTGTCCTTTTTCCTTAATTTCTACGATGTTACGCTGCCCGACTTTCGATTGATTCTATGTGTGGATGTGTATGTCTTATATGACTACTCCTACATATCCGCGCCTCCTCTTTGTTGTCGCTTTATCTCTTACTCGTTTCCGGTATCTTGATAAATGTTCATCGCTGAAATACCCCTGTTAAATTCTAGCAGGATGGCTGGTCGTGGTGGTCGTGGTCGTGGTGCCAACGATCCACCTCCGCCGCCAGACTACATGGCCGCGATGATGCAGCAGTTTCAGATGAACCAGGTGTTTATGCAAGGAGTCATAGACCAGCTCCAGAATCAGAACCAGAACCAGAACCAGCACCAGAACCAACCACCTGTGGTTACTCTGCAGGATTTCATGCGTCTCAATCCCCCTCTCTTCCACCAACCTAAACAACCGTTGGATGCCAATGATTGGCTTCGTGACATCACTCGTCAGCTGGAGTTCTCTAATGTGAGCGCTGCTGATTACGTCAACTTCGCGTCCTATTTCCTGTGTGGCCCCGCTGCTTAGTGGTGGGACACTTACAAGGGCTCGCTAGCTGAAGGGACTGTCGTCACTTGGAGTGACTTCAAGACTGCCTTCCGTGCTCGTTATGTCCCCCAGGCGATTATGAACCGTATGAAGGCCGAGTTCCGCAACCTTGTTCAGGGCAAAAAAACTGTCGAGGCATATCAGCTTGAATTCCTCCGCCTCTCCCGCTATGCTGCAAGTGACCTCCCCAATGATGCAATTAGGCAAGAGAAGTTCTGTGATGGGCTCAACCCAGATCTCCAGCTTGCCCTGGCTTTGCACGTCTTCCCCGACTTCGCCACCATGGTGAACCAGACTATCACTCTTGAGACCGCTCAGCTTAAGTTCGGTGGTTCGCTGAAGCGCCCCCGTGACGCTGGCTCATCTTCGGGCACAGCACAGAAGCAACGCGTTTGGCTTCCACACAGTCTTATGCGTCCAACTTCCCCTGCACCAAGGCCGTCGTATATTGCACCCCGTCTGCCTCCGCCCCCGCCGAGACAGCCGAAGACTGAGACTGCACCCCTCCGTCCTCAAGATGGCCTGTGTTTCAAGTGTCGTCAGCCAGGCCATATTTCCAGAGACTTCCCTCAGCGACAGAATCAACTGGTAGTTCACCCTGCTGGCCGCGGAAATGGTCGTGGCAACAATGGGACCCTCAACTATAATACTGGGTCAAATCCTCATGCTCGTGGTCATGCTTACAACATTGATGTTGAAGCAGCTCAGGAACAACCCGCTACTGTGATGGGTACACTCCTCGTTAACTCAATACCTGCTACTGTTTTATTTGATACAGGAGCATCGCATTCATTCTTGTTTGGAGCAGTTGCATCTAAGCATGGCATATACCACGAAAAGATGCGTACCCCCTTAATAGTCCAGACTCCCGGTACCCAGTGTCGTGTTGACATGGTTGCACCTAACGTCACTGTCGAGATCGAAGGATTTGAGTTCATGGTTTCTCCACACATCCTAAAAACCTCCACCATCGACCTTATCCTTGGATTGGCTGAAAACCCACGATGCCGCACTTTATTGTGGCACCAAAGTCATACAACTTTTTCATCCTTCCGGCGCAATTTTGAGTCATACCGCCATTGTGTCGATGAATGTTGAAGCTCGTATATATGCTCTGGATGCCTTGAATGTCGCACCTCTCGAAGGGATTGAGAAAGTCCCAATCGTTTGTGATTTTACCGACGTATTCCCAGAAGAACTGCCGGGGATACCCCCGATTAGGGAAGTTGAATTCGTCATCGACTTGAAGCCCGACACCGTCCCTATTGCCAAGCGCCCATATAAGATGCCACCTCACCACCTCCTTGAATTTAAGAAGGAGATCGACACGGCCCTTGAGAAAGGCTTCATCCGTCCAAGTTCCTCTACTTGGGGAGCACCTTCGCTCTTTGTCAAGAAGAGTGATGGCACGAACCGTTTGGTCCAAGATTACCGACCTATCAACCAGGACACGATACAGAACAAGTACCCCCTCCCTCGGATCAACGATCTTTATGATCAACTTGCTGGATCCACGGTGTTTTCAAAACTCGACTTAAGGTTGGGTTACCATCAGATCCGAGTCCGTGATGAGGACATCCCGAAGACCGCCTTCATTACTCGCTATGGTTCATATGAGTACACCGTCATGTCCTTTGGCTTGACGAATGCACCAGCCACCTTCTCCCGATTGATGAACTATATATTCATGGAATACCTCGACAAGTTCGTCGTGGTTTATCTGGATGATATATTGATTTACTCCAAGCCGATGCATAACATCTTCGTCTTATACTGGAAAAGCTTCGAGAACACAAACTCTATGCTAAGTATTCTAAGTGTGAATTCTGGCTTCCCGAAGTAACCTACCTTGGTCATGTGATTTCGAAGGATGGCGTTGCCGTCAACCCCGAACGTATCCAGGCTATTCTTGACTGGACTCCGCCCAGGACTGTCAAGCAAGTCCGAAGTTTCCTCGGCCTTGCCAGCCATTGCCGTCGTTTTGTTGAGAATTTCTCCAAGATTGCCAAGCCTCTGACTAATCTTCTTCACAAAGGCGTCAAGTTTGAGTGGACTGATAAATGTCTAGAAAGTTTTCAAGCTCTGAAGGACAAGCTCACTTCTCCCCTAGTGCTTGCTCCCCCTGATACTCAGAAGGACTTCGTGATATATTGCGACGCGTCTCGTCAAGGATTAGGTTGTGTCCTAATGCAAGAGCGCAAAGTGATTTCTTATGGCTCTCGTCAACTGCGTTCTCACGAAGATAAGTATCCAACTCATGATCTCGAATTGGTAGCGGTAATTTATGCATTGAAGATGTGGCGACATTACCTCGTCGGTAATCGTTGCGAGATCTTCACCGACCACCAAAGCCTGAAGTACCTATTTAGTCACCCAGACCTGAATCTCCGTCAGCAGAGATGGCTCGAGACAATAGCCGACTACAACATTGGAATTTTTTACACCCCTGGCAAAGCTAATGTGGTGGCCGATGCCTTAAGCCGCAAAGCCTACTGTTCTGAACTCGAAGTCCAGATAGAGCAGCCACTTCTGTATGAAGAGCTCCGCAAGTTGAACCTTGAAATTGTTCCGCAGGGACATGTGAATAACCTTGTTGTTGAGCCGGACCTCGACAACACCATCAAGTGGATACAAACATGTGACTCTGATGTCGAGAAGATCAAGAAGTATATCACTAGAGGACAGCCATCATGCTTCACTGTTGCTGATGATGGTACGTTGTATTTCTGAATCGTTTAGTGGATCCTAGGAGTAAGCCCAATCTAAATTTGACCCCGCGCGTCATGAAAGAAGCTCATGATACTCCTTTGTCGATTCACCCTGGTAGTACCAAGATGTACCAAGACCTTCGTCAGCGGTACTGGTGGTCTAACATGAAGCAAGACATCGCTCGATATGTTGATGAGTGCGATGTTTGCCGTCGCGTCAAGGCCGAACATCAAAGACCTGCTGGAACTCTGCAACCACTCTCTATTCCTGAATGGAAATGGGACAAGATTGAAATGGACTTCGTCACCGGTTTTCCGCGATCACAGAAGGGTCATGATGCGATCTTTGTCGTCATCGACCGATTCTCCAAAGTTCCCATTTTCTGCCAGTCAAGGAGACGATCTCTGCTAGTCAGTTAGCAGACTTATATGTTTCCAGAATTTTTTCCCTCCACGGTATTCCGTTGGAGATCAGTTCTGACCGAGGCATCATTTTCACCTCGAAGTTCTGAGATAGTTTCCAAGAAGCTATGGCCACTCACCTAAATTTCAGCACCGCTTATCACCCCTAGTCTCAAGGACAAGTCGAACGAGTCAATCAAGTGCTTGAAGATATGCTTCGAGCTTGTGTCATTTCATTCGGTAAGAAATGGGAGGAATCTCTTCCATTTGCTGAATTCTCGTACAACAATAGCTATCAGGCTAGTCTGAAGATGGCACCCTTTGAAGTTCTTTATGGACGTAAGTGTCGAACCCCTCTGAATTGGTCAGAAACTGGAGAACGAACTCTCATTGGTCCGGACATTATTCAGCATGCCGAAGATCAGGTTCGCGTTATCCGTGAACACTTGAAGGCTGCTCAGTCCCGCCAGAAGAGAAACTATGATCGCAAGCACAAGGAAATGGTCTATCAACCTGGCGAATACGCGTACCTCCGTGTCACTCCGATGAGAGGCACTCATCGTTTCGGGATCAAAGGAAAATTAGCTCCTCGCTACATTGCCCGTTCCGTATCCTGTCCAGGAGTGGACAAGTGGCATACCGATTCGAATGTCCGCCGAACCTCTCTCAAGTCCATGATGTATTCCACGTGTCGCAACTCTGACGCTGCTTCAAAGACCCTATTCGTGAGGTGGAACATGATATGATTGAGCTGCAACAGGACTTGACTTATCAAGAACATCCGAGCCGCATTCTTGATTAGTCTGAATGCAAAACCCGCAACAAGACAACCAAGTTCCTCAAAGTTCCGTGGTCAAATCATTCTGAAGATGAAGCCACTTGGGAACGCGAAGATTGTCTTCGTGAAGAATACCCCGATCTTTTCTCCTCTACCGCTTAGATTCTCGGGACGAGAATTCCTGTAGTGGGGGAGATTTGTAACACCCTCAGTGTTATGGAATAGTAACACTTTTGATAATGAAGATTACTGTTGCTAATCACTGATGTTAATCATGCTTTGATCACCTTGGCTCAACTCTAACTCAAAAAGCCTTCTGATGAATATTAAAAATATGGTGACAATAAAATCTTTTCCAAAAATCTTGGAACCGCTTTGATAAAATCCCAAATAATCATGGGACCATGGCAATGTGGTCATGGGTATTTATTGTGCTATCAAATAAATCAAACAATTATAAACAGTAGCCAAAACCTCATATAAACCATTTAATATTTAAATAAAATATTAAATGACTTTTGTTGCTACGCAAACTTCTTGTTGCACTGCCTTATAGTGTAAAGTTATTTGTGGGTCATCTAACACATTTTACTAAAATGCAAAACTAGTATAATAAATACAAAGGAAATAAAAAGAAAAGAAAGAGAAAAACAAAATAAAAGGAAACAAACCTAATCTACTGCCCGAGCCCACCCCAACCGTGGCCCATCCCCCTTCCCCCTGGGCCACTTAAGCCCACCTAGCCCAACTAACCCCGCCCCTACCTACAGTGCGTCGCCATGGCGTGGCGCCCATCGGCCACTGCCACGGCGATGGTGGCTGCCGTGGAGGCCATCCAGTGGCGCCCCGGCGGCCATATGACCCCCGGTGCCCTAGAGCAAACCCTAGCGCCCCCAGTTTCCCCTGGATCTCGCCCCCCTCCTCCTCGCTCGCCATCGTCGTTTCCCCGAGCCGGCCGTGGGCACGATCGCCGCTCCGGCGCGGCCACTGAGCTCCCGAGACCAATCCACCGTGTCCATTCGCTGCCGCTGCCTCGTCTTCGTCTTCCCCGACAAGGAATCGAGCCCCCGCCGCCTGTGGAGAGCTCCTCGTCGCCGTTCCTCTCCCTGCAACTGCCGCCGTCGTCGGCAAATTCACGCACCACCGCGCCTCCCCCGAGCTAGCTGCCCTCCCCTACGCCTCCTCGGTGAGCTCGGCCATCTCCCCGTACGCTCGCGCCTCCCCCCTTTCGCTGTAACACTCGTCGCCATTGGAGACGAGCTCCTCGCCACCGGTGGACGCAACCCCGTGCCCCAGCTCGCGCTTTTGACCCCCGAAGGCACCCCGACACTCCCCACGCACGCACGCGACGCGCTAGCGCATCCCCCCTCTAACTCGCATTCACGTCGTCGTCGTCTTCGCTGCCTCTGCTCCGCCGCAGAACTCGGTGCCGGCCTTGCTTCCGGCCACCCCCGCCGCCGCCGCCACCACTACGAAACGACGCGCGCTCGAACGAGCTTTCGAACGAGCCCCTCCACGCCCCCTCCCATGGCCTGTGGCGAGCGCCAACTCGTCGCCGGCGTCACGGCCTTGCCGGCTCCGGCGTGGTGTGGCTGCCCGGTGGGCCGTCCACGTCAGGGGGGTTAACCCCCCCCCCCCTAACCACCCCTTGCCCATTGACAATGGGCCTCGCACCCCCTTAATCCCTCTGTTTAATAATAAACAGAGGCTAAACCCCCCCTCTGACTTACATGTGGGCCCTGGCCTTTTTAATAAATAAAAACTATTTAATTAAAACTGTTACACTGACATGAGGGGCCCACCTCATATTAATCACATTTTAGTTAAGTTAATAGCTAATTAGATTAATCTGTCAATGACATGTGGGCCACCCCCTGTTAATTAACCTAATTAAATTAATTTGTTAAATAACTCACTGACCAGTGGGACCCACTGGTCAGTATTAAAATTAATAAAAATAGTATTGAATAAATAAGAAAAGAAATAATAATTGATTTATAAATGTTTTAAAATTGATTAAACTTATAAAATCAATATCTTTTAATCCGTATACCGGATCGAAAAACTTTATACATCAAAATTCATCAGAAAAATATAACGAATACGAATACGCTATCTGTATACCAACTGCACCCCTCTAACACAACGAACACCGACATCCCCCCAGGCTGTCTGTCAATAATTCCCGGTACCGATAAAAACCTGCCGGATGAATTTATTCCGAACACGAAAGTTGTCCGGAATGGTTCCACTAACACGGATACACCCCCCTTATCTTTGTCGGATGGCCACGACACCTCCGGCATGAACCCTTCCCCTCTGGACACCCTGTCCGGTAATCATCCAGAGCCGGTAGTTCATCCCCGGATGAATTCCCGCTCCGAGAAACGTACATTGCACTGCGTTAGAACACCGTTAACATTGCATACGCCATGCTATTCATCTGTTTGTTTATGCTTGCTTTGTATTTATTGTTTCTCCCCCCCTTTATTCTCTTCCCCAGATATCGCCTACCTTTCCGTACTTTCTTGCACTAGGCATTGTTACTGCTGCTGCTACGATTACAATCCGATTCAATTGCATAGCCTCATTTTGTCGCCCCTTGATGTACCTCCTTTATCCTATGCTGCCTATTATATTTATGCATTATTCAGCAGTGAACCCTGCACATTGTTAGCTAGGACTAGATAGCGGGCCGTGATCACTCAGGGGGGTGAACACGGATACTATATATACAACTGCACAGGTACGGTACAAAGCAGACACCGCCAAAGGCCCCTATCTGGGTTATGCTTAGTCACCTCAAGTGTGAGCTATCCAGGAGTAATCCTTGTACTCCACTCGCGGCTGACTTTGTCTTGCCGCCATAGGGTCCTGGACAGCGGTTGTACTTAAATGTAAGAAGTCGGGCGACCCAACGGTGCCCGCGAGCGGTATTGCGTCGGGAACGACAGGGAGGGTACGACCGACGTTACTGGCATGCTTGGCCCTGCTCGTATCTCGCGAGAGTTACCAAACTACGTAAAGTCGAGCTCTACCAAGAGCAAACGCGAGACAAGGTAAGGAGACGGTTCACCTTGTTGGTAACCGCAGTGACTTGGTGGGACGACAGGGCAGGCACCGATGTACTGGTGGTCCTAATTGCTGTCGTTGACCGCGGGTCGGTTAAGTCGAGGCAACGATAAAGGTTGTCACGCAGGTTAATTAAAATGCTAAATGGTTCGGCGGATGACTTGAGAGGCCCGTTGGTCTGTACGCACTACCTTCACGTGGGATAAGGAGTTATGGGCTCCCCTGCGTCGTAGTTTGTCCGAAAGCTCTTCAGACGTCCACAGTACTGCCGGGAAGTGGCCTTGTCTTTTTGCTGCAGCAGGTGTGTTTGGATTTGCTTTTGCTTCACCGGCCAGACTCACACCGTGCAGGAGCGAGCAAGGGTGAGGGACCTAGACCCCTTGGCGCATAGGATATAGTCCGGCGGATGGCCTCTCTGCTGAGCCTAGGATGAACTGCGATGTGTCGGATAGACTCGGTGGGGCGTTCCCTAACAAGGTTCACGCCACGCTGGAGATCTGAGCGTGCAGGCTCAACAGTAGTGCACCCCTACAGGGAGTTTAATCTATTCGAATAGCCGTGTCCACGGTAACAGAATGCTTTATGCTGAAGCTGGATCTTACCACTACAAACTATTACTATTAAACTGTATGGTTCCGGGTTTTCTTCCTCGCAGGGAAGTCGAGGAGGGGAACTCGGAGGCATTATTATTATTAATCATTACAACTTATATTATACAATGCTGCAACAACTTCTGCTTCGTTGTTACTTTATTGCTTTATATGAACTGTTGGATGATTCTCTTCTCATGCTGCAAGACATCGTCAGGAGATGCTAGTCTTCGATAGGCCTAGCTTCTTACCCTTATTCTGATTCCTATCTTGCAGTCCACTTTATACAGCCTCCCCTTTCCGTTGATACAAATGCATAATGCTTAGTAGCGGACGTAAGACTCGCGGGTATGCTAGATACTCACCTTTTCTTTATTTCCCCTTTTATGTTTTGCCTGATCAGCCGCTGCAGTCGACGTTGGAGCCCAGGAGCAGGAGTACCCCGGAGGCGGATACTACTACGTCGAGACCCCCGCTGACCAGGACCAGGAGTATTTTCGGAGGCTCCCAGGCAGCAGGCCTTGCCTTTTCGATCTGTATCTTTGATGTTATTTGTGCTAGCCTTCTTAAGGCAAAACTTGACTAACTATGTCTGTACTCAGATATTATGGCTTGTATAACTTATGTATTCGGGTCCGCATGACCCCCCTTTATTGTAACATTTTGGTTTATCCTTTTGTGTTTAGTTTTGTGCTGTGATATTCTCACCGTGGCACCCTAATCTCAGCCGTGTACGCTGCGTGTATGATTACTGTACACGAATTGATTTTGGGGGCGTCACATAAAGGGAGTACTAGTGTGGATCTCTCAAAAGGATAGTAGTGTTGCCCCTTTCTCTCTTTTTATTTCTTTTTCTCTTTTTTCTATTTTTTGTATTTTTTTTGGCCTCAATGGCTCTTTCTATGTAACTCTCATTTGTCCTCTTCGGGATCTTTTATTGTGTCCACTTTGGGATCTTTTCCTCACTTAAGGGCAACACTCTATTTTACAAGAAGGTAAAGGAAATCTTTCACACTTTACAAGGTACTCAAAATCATAAAGAAGATGTAACTATCATGATGTATGCAATGTATTTCCAATGTAGCAGGAACATGTATGACATGAAGATCAACTCATGAAGAGGTGGATGTTGCATGGCAATATATCTCGGAAAGGCTATGGAAATGCCTTGATAGGTAGATATGGTGACTGTTTTGAGGAAAGATATAAGAAGGTTTATGATGACAGAGCGTATCATACCAAGGGTTTGGATGTACCGGCGAAGGTGGACACCAACTCTCGGAGTGAGAAGAAGGCAATGCACGACACGGGAGAGGCTAGCAAAATATGGGAAGGTGGAAGTGTCAACTTTCAATACTTACATTAGTCCGAAGAACTCATGCACTTATTATCGGTAACTCTCAATCTAATAAGGAGGTTCACAAAGAGACAAGTACCCCAAGGAGGAGTGTATGGGGGTTTGGTTATACTTGCGCATCCTCGACTCATGGTACGTGAGTGTACCCTAATATTCGATCCCTCCAAAGATTAGCGATCCATCTAGTAGGTAGAGTTCTCAACTAGTTTTGTAGGTTATGAAAATACACACGGATTGCCCAAAATACGACACCTATCACAAATAGGCTAGAGCTCTTGACACCAAAAGTTCAAACATTACTCACATCAATACCTCAAAACTATTGCAAGTTACTACTAGAAGAAAATAACAACCTCAATTACCTACTCTCAAGACAAGACACAACTCAGTGCAACAACCAACTCTCTTTAACGAGATAAACATGAAAACTAAAAAGAGTTCCAGCAAAAAACTAAACAAAATCCAAGGCTCTTGCTAAATACAAACTAAGACTAAATATAAACATGGCAGTAGCTACGAAAAGATAAAGAACACACAACAACAAAAAGATAAGCAGGAAAAATCCTATGATGTTTTGAAAGTGGAGCGTGTTTCTCTCCCACATAAAGTAAGACGGGATCTAACTTGCTATGAACAGCAAGAAAAGCTAAAGAAAACTAAAAATAAAACCGAAGAGCGAGACGCTCCAAGCATAGCACATAACGCATGAAGTGATAAAAATATAGTGAGACGAAGGACGAACTGATGATTGTTGATGGAGAAGGGGATGCACGGGGGCATCCCCAAGCTTAGACGCTTGAATCTCCTTGAATATTTGTTGGGGATGCATGAGGGCATCCCAAAGCTTGAGCGCTTGACACTCCTGGATCTTCTTTCATCATCTTCCATCGCACACTTGAAAACTCCCTTCATACATAACTCATCATAAGCTGGTTAGAGAGGTTAGTACCCTTAATAAAATAATTTTCCCCACTGGACATAAAGATATTCTTGAAGAGCTACTGTTTCTCAAGAGTGCCAAAAAGTTTTTGCAAACAAAAAGAAAGCTTAAGGTTTGCAAAAGTTAGGAGAGACAAAACGTGGCAGAATCTGTGAAAAACAGAACAGCAGGTAGTAAAGAATTTTTTAGGGGCACTTTTGCAACTCAAATCAAAAAACTCAGAACATACGGAAGTTTCGTAATTGTATAGAGCATGCTGTGTAAAAATTTCAGCTCAAAAATATGAACTGGGTTTTTCTGGAATTTTTCTGGTCACGAGGACAGAATCTGTTTCTGGACAACATGTCACAACTTTTACTTCCCTTGCCGTAAGAGGCTATAACTTGGCACAAAGCTGAAAAATAAAGATACAATGATGTTGCTACAGTAGTATCAATCATCAAGACACAACAAAAGCAAAAAGAAAAACCTAAATTCGTTGCGGGCTGCCTCCCGAAAGTGCTTTCTTTTATGCCTTTAAGCTAGGCATGATGCAAAAGAAGAATCCAGGATATCCAAGATCAGAATCATAAAACCCTCAAATTGATTTTCAATAAGATCATTCTTCTTCTTACTAGGAAAGAGATACTTACCTTTCGCCATACCGCGTAAGCGTATGTGCCTATTACCAATATCAATGAAGCCTTTCATAGTACGGAGGAAGTCTCTTCCGAGCACAATATTACTTTGGTTTGGCTCCATGATGAAAAAATACATTGGTGCAATCCTATGAAGGAATGCAACTTGGACTTCTTTTACCTTTCCTTTAATCTCTGAAATACCTCCATTAGAATGTTCATGATAAGATGATAATTTATCCATATCTAGCTTCAAAGAATCATAAACTATTTTTGGGATAGTAGAAACTGTGGATCCAATATCACAAAGAGCAAGGTACCTTTGGTTAGAGATACTAATCCTAAAAAAGGGCTCCCAATCATCATCTATCTCCAACATTTCTTTCTTGTTGGACTTAAGTTCCTCTACTTTACTCAAGTCTAGAGCATCCAATATTTTTTAAATAGTGGCAAGTCTATCTATGACAGTATCAATACTACGATCATAAACAAAATAACTAGATAGACTATGCAAAATATCAAGAGCCCTATCTTCATCACACTCTAGAAAATCTCCTTCAGCTGTAATGTCAAGAGAGTGTTTACACCACTTAAAAAGACCATGGTAAAAATTTCTAAGCACAATTTTTATAGGTATCCAAGGCATATTTATTTTATGTGCTTAAAAGATTCTGTCCCATGCCTTCTTCATATTTTCTCCATCCCTTTGACGGAAATCGAGAAATTCCGATTCCCGCAAAGCACCTAGCCCTATTATGTTCATCTAAACAAGGAGGACTACTAACAGCAAGATAAATAATTTTTTTGTAAATTTTGACAAAAGACACAAAGATAAAAACTGAAAGGTAAACTAACAAGACTAAAAAACAAAGGTAAAAGGTAGTGTGCAACTCCCCTATCTTAGCACTCGGAGTCCCCGGCAACGGCGACAGAAATTCGCTTGATGGCTTCTCGCCCCTCGTTGGTTACCCCAAGTGGAAGGTTTGAGATGTAGCGCATCACAAAGTTTCCCTCGGTGAAGATACCAAGGTTTGTCTCCAGTAGGACTCCAGAGATGATAAGTAGGTGTCAGCGGCGCAACTGACGTGGACCTGCACACAGACACATATAACTTTGTTCCCAACGAAGTTCAGAGAGGTTGTCAATCTCTCCGTTCTTGTTGTTCACAAAGGGTAAAACACAAGGGACAATGATAGCAATTGAAAGTAAAAGCAGAAAAGTAAAGATAGCGTGGAAACAATAATAAGGGTATGGACCAGGATACGTGATGTTCACTAGTGATGTCTCTCTCCCAAAAGAAAATAAAACTTCTATGCGAGGTAAACAAATTACAGATGGGCAATTGACAGGATTATGAACGCACCGCAATGCTAACTATGCTACAAAAGAAAGGAAGAGGCTCAAAAGCACGGGCAGTACGCCAAAATAAGTAGACTATAATCCAACTGCATCTACTACTAATCATCCACCTTGAGATATCTATCCAGAACATCTCGCTGGTATTAAGTTGCGAGCCCCACCCAGAGTGTAAACCCAAAGCAACAGACAACTGCATTAAAAAGAACTTTGCGTAAAGTAAACAATCCTTGCAACCGCGGTTACAAGCACCGTTGTTTCCCCCTTGTGGCAACAACACATCCCCTAGACTCATGTTTCTGTCACTCAAGCGTGTCATCGGGGGGCATGAACCCACAATCGAGCATAACGTTCCCTCTTGGAGTCACTACCTACTACTTGGCCAAAGCAATAAACAGCAACGGAGAACATGCAAGAATTACTTAGGAACAAAAATATAAGAGATAAAAACCAAATATATTACTCTATCACAATCTGAGCATAATCTCATAATCCATCAGATCCCATCAAACTCAGCATAGCAATAGCAGAAAGATTACAAAAGTGCCTCGATCATGTAGGGCAGCTCACGAGGTCTAAACCATGAAGAACAAAGAGGGGAGGAGAACATCACATAGCGACTGATCACGGACCCATGGTCTAAGGAAAACTACTCACGAGACATCCGGGGAGCATCCATGGTGGAGAGAAGACTCCCGGAGGTCGGCCCTCCCTCCGGCAGGGTGCCGGGAAGATGTCTTCTGGTGCTCCCGATCTCGGAAGCGCGGCGGCGACGGAATAGAGGAGAGATCGCGAAAAGGGTTCTGTCTCCGGAGTTTCCCCGTGACGGAGAATAAATAGGCGAAGGGGGCAGCCAGAGGTGGACCAGGGGCCCCGGGCGCCCCCCTGGCGCGGCCAGGGGTGGGGCCGCGCCGGGTGGCCGCCTGGGCCCCCCTGGCTCCCCTCTGGCCCCTCTCGGGCTCTTCGCAAAGCTTCCTGTACGCTGATATTTCCTATATTTTTCCCGGAATTTTTCTGGCACTTTTTATATGGGGGAAAACTGAAATAGAAAAAGAGCAGAAAATAGGAACTGACACTGGGGTGCACTGAGTTAATAGGTTAGTCCAAATATGATCAAAAGTGTATGAAAGTGTATCTAGATCATAGCAATATCACACAAAACATGCATGGAGCAAGTAGAAATTATAGATACGTTTTGGACGTATCATCCGTGCGCAATGAATCGGACGCCTCGATCACTTGCATAGATCGCGACTATGACTACTATGACGGAGACAGAGGTTTTGACAGGAGAAAAAAAAGGCCGAGGCGCAACTTCTACGATGACAGAGGACCCGACATGGTCACGGCCGGTTTCCCAGGAGACAGAGACAAAAGGAAGCCTGACAACAACAGAATGCAGCGAAGAGACAACCAGGAAGATCCACCACACGCCCAAAAGCAAGGTTGGAGATCCAGGCAACCACGAGATGATGCACGAGCATCCCGCTCAGCCAAAGACCAGCTAGACGGACCATGCACAATACATGGTTTCAGGAATGAACACGGAGAATTAAGATCAAGCCACACACTCAGAAACTGCAGGCGCTTCACTGAGCTATCAGAAGAAAAGAGTCGATTCACAGCTCCAACAGTACAACCTCTGGCAAGCGTGGCAGTCAGACCAATCTCCCACAACACAACACCCCCACCCGCAGCACCAGCAAGACATGTAGCAGCCATCCAGGAACGACGCACATCGCCTGACGCAAAAGAAGAATACATGGAGGCGCACAGTCGCATCTACATGATCCAAGAAGGAAGACCATCAAACAGGCAACAAAAGCAAGTCACCAAACAAGTTTTTATCGCAGTATCCTCTCACCCAGCCGTACCAGAGTACCTCCGCGGGTCCGAGACCGACATCACCTTCTCCAGGAAGGACCACCGGCCAGCCATCCCACACCCAAGACACGCGACACTGGTGCTTGAGGCAAGAATCGGAAATTACGACATGTCGCGATTCTTCATGGATGGCGGCAGTGGAATCAACATCATAATCACGAAGACCCTGGAAGAGATGTTCATCCAAAATCCAGCATTCAAAACTTCAGGCACAACTTTCCACGGAATTGTGCCAGGAAAAGCAGTCTACCCTCTTGGAAAAATAAGCTTGGAAGTGGTCTTTCGCAATGCAACCAACTTCAGGAAGGAGATGCTAGATTTCAAAGTGGTCGACTGGAAATCACGGTATCATGCCATCCTCGGCCGACCAACCTTCGCACGCTTCATGGCGGTGCCACACTACGCGTATCTAAAGCTAAAAATGCCAGGACCAAGAGGGGTCATCACCATCAACGGCAGCTTCGTCAGGTCAGACCGCTGCGATAGGAAATTCCACAAAACCTCCAAAACCTTTAGAGCAGATCCCACTCGCGGAGTCGCGGCCGACGATGAGACACTCCCGTAAGAGCCAAGGAACCAACAGAAGACTCGCCAAAACGGTGCCCCACGTCAAGACTTCAAGTTATCCTAGCAACAATCTTTATGTTCCTAGGGCCTTCAAGCCATCGATCCAAATAAAAGGTGTTTTCTTACAGCACCCTCATGTAAGCACAACGAGAAAGGATTCTAAATATTTTCCCAAAAGTATTGTTGCGCAAAATTATACTTGGCACTCGGGGGCTCGGTCGCAGCAGCCACACCTCGAGGCGTTCCTCGCTTACGCGACCTTATACTTTTCACTCGGGGGCTCGCTCACAGAAGGCACCCCTCGAGGCATTCCTCGATTACGCGACCTTATACTTGCCACTCGGGTGATCGCTCACAGCAGCCACCCCTTGAGGCGTTCCTCGCTTACACGACCTTATACTTGGCACTCGGGGGCTCGCTCGTAGCAGCCACCCCTCGAGGCGTTCCTCGCTTACGCGACCTTATACTTGGCACTCGGGGGATCGCTCGCAGGAGCCACCCCTCGAGACGTTCCTCGCTTACGCGACCTTATACTTGGCACTCGGGGGCTCGTTCGCAGCTGCCACCCCTCGAGGTGTTACTCGCTTACGCGACCTTATACTTGGCACTCGGGTGCTCGCTTACTCGACTAAAAGTCTCGGTCAGAGAATCCATTCCTCCCCCCCAAGGCAAATGTCCAAGTTCACCTCTGCACCCGACAACAGAAAACTCCAAAGGCTTGCGACAACAGAATATATTACACCACAAAAGGAAGAATCTAAATGGACTTTGAAAATCTACAACTCAGGCTCCGACTTCACTTTACACAATGAACCCAGGAGACGATCATTCTCCTCGCACACCTTCTTCACAACCAGACCCGCAGCCTCATCCACCGCCGCATAGTGCTCGCCCATTCGTTCATCTCGACCACGGGGAGGACCTCGAGCCGCCAGCATGACATCTACTCCCGGCCAATTACTATGAACTAAGGCGAAAGCACACCGAGCTCCCGCACGAATTTGATGATTTACAACTTGACAAAGACTCACAGGCTGGGAGAACACATGACACAACTTCTCAAGACTAGACGGGACAAGATCTAAGGGATAAAACTCTGAGAAGATATCACCAAGTACTTTCCAGCAGTACTCAAGAGCCTAGGGCACCCGACCAACCCACAATCGAAGCACGGGAAATAACCGCGCCTGTGCCCTGTCCCTCCAAAAAGGATTTTCATCTTGCACATCCGGATCATCCAAGCGCGACAACTCTGACTGCACATCCACCTCCTCCTCACGAGATCGACCCGCCAGTAATTTTCAAAGAAGAGCAAAAATCAGCAAAAAATCTAAAGACAAAGCACTAAGGCAATCGAGAAGCACCAACAGAAGGTCTCACCCTTCAACGGATCGGATAATTTCCCCATCCAGGCGGCAAATTCATTCAAGGTAGCCTTAGTACGCTCACGTTTGGAGCGGTGGACCGCAACAGCACGCCTGAGGCGACTAATCTCACGCTCTATGTCCTTAAGCCTCAAGCAGATGGACTCGTAAGCCCTCTCATGATCACCTTCCTTCAACAAATTCCAAGCCCGAGAGTCGCCCGGAGTGGCCTACCGCACAAGGATAAAATAAGTGAATCCAAAGGAAAAAGCGGCACAACATAAGAAATCAAGACAATCCACTAATCAGTTCAAGATTCATCATCTCCAGCTCCAAATGCAGCTCATTACAAGAAGAATATCATCCCAGCACATAGATAAACAAAAGTCTCCTACTCCACGCCCAGAGACTTACGGCCATCGCCCTCTACAACAAGTTGTAGTTGGCGAGCAAGTCGAGTGGCTCGCGCACTTTGCTCATCCGTATAACCAGAAAGGACACCATCATATCCTCAATGGGAACCCCATGCCCCAGAAGAACAAAGAAGGACATTGCGAGCCCACTCACCACTGTCTCGCGTACTAAACCCTCCAGCTTATCTCTGTTTGACCCAAATGTAGCAACCTGAAAGTCCAGGCCCTCTGGACGGTTCTCCTCATCTGGATACATGTGCTCATGAAGAAGCTTCAGAAGGATCAACGCACGACTGGAGAAGTCCTTCACGACACCTTCTGCACTCGACACGACATCCACAGCGCCACGAAGAACGCCCGAGTCCTCAGAAGCAGCCGCCGCTACCTCAACACTCACAGCGCCTGCACCAACAAGAATCTACAATGACCAACCACCCAAGACAAAAATCAGAGGAGAAAAAGAAGTATCAGATCATCCTACTTAACCGCCAAGGCACCCGCCAGGTCGCGAAGGCGACTCCACTCGGCAGTTTCCACCGGCTGAAACTTCTCCTCAGCCTGCCGCCACCGCTCGACCTCACCACACTGCGCCTGCATGTCCTTCTCCTTCGCCTCCAAGGCATCTTGAAGAGAAGCAAGCTTTTTCTCCACAGCAGCAGCATGTTTTTCAGCAGCACTTTTATGACCTACATCACAAGGGTCACTCAAGGAGCAAGCAAACAAAGACACCACAATAAACAGGGAAGGAAAGTCGCTCACGGCGCATGGTAGAGGCTATTCTGGGCAGCATAATGAGCACTCCGGGCACGATCAACATCAGTCAGCACTTGCTCACACATACGAAACAACGACTGAAAAGGAAAGGAGCGCAGAAATCAGAACTCAGCAAGGGACAATCAAATTTCAGACCGCGACCAACCACAAGCGGTTGCTCGCAGCCTCGGGGGATACTACCATCGGGAGCGCTGCCGCGCCCCCAATCGCAAGCAGAAACAAACGGAAACAGACATTGAAGCTTAAAGACTGTAACAGCCCAAAACTGACAAAAATCCAGAAATTTTTGCATTTTTATTTTGCCCATTGGGGATGAAAATTTGCAACTTTATTCCTTGCAATAATCCATGTGACAGAAAAATGCCCAAACATTTTTTTCTGATTATGTAAAGGGATTATTTCCATTTCTTCCTTTTCTTTATTTATGGCCTTTGCCATTTTTTTCCAAGCCTCCTCATTTCTCCCCTAATCAAACCCTTTTGCAATGTATTCATGATTTGCTATGCCAAAGCCCCTTGACAACTCCAAAGAGTTTAGCCCACTTGGAAAAATGGGTTGTAGTTCAAACCATTTGGATTACATCCAAATAAGGTTTGGATTTACTTAAACATTTTAGACATATTTCAGTTTCTAAGATAGCTATAAATCATGTGGGTTCCAAATCATATTGTTGTATGAATTTTGGGTCTCCATAGCTATTTATTTTATCATTTTCTCTGCTGTCCTTTTTTTTTGCAAATGAATAAACGCAGAAAGATGTTTCCAATGGCGTTGGGCCTCTTCCATTTTCCATCCAGCCCACCTCTCTCTCGAGCCTTCTCCTTTTCCTTTTTCTTTTTTCCTCCACTCCCCCTGGCCCACCTGTCATCCCCTCCACCTCTCACCTTTTCCCCCTCACGTGGACTCCCCTCCTCTCTCTCGCTAGCGCCCATGGAATAAAGGAGGTGGACCCCTTGCCAGCCTCCCTCAAGCCCCCCTTTATAGCTCCTCCCGAACCCTAGCGCCCCTAGCCCTCTCCTCTCCCCATCTCCGCCGCCATCTCCTCTCTTCCCCTCTCTTTTTCTCCTTTCCTTCCCCTGCAGCCCTCCATGATCAGGAGCACGGTCGCTCCAAAATTCCCGCCATGGTCAAGCCGCCGTCGTCCCTGCGTAGCCCTCGAGGTCGCCGTGGTCCTCGTGTCGCCGCCGACTCGCTCAAGGAGGAGGAGACCGGATGTCACAACCCCAAGTTAGGTATGTGCTAGGATCAAGTGCCCCTTTGCATCATGTGAAAAAATAAAAAAAAAAAGAAAATAAAAATTGGGGAAAAGAAAAGCCCTGAGAAATTAAATCAAATGGCCAGATAAAAATATTTTTCCAAAAATCATGTGAGTATTTGGAAAATTCCTATAAATGGTGCTGATCATTTTAAAAGTGGTTTGGGTGTTTTCCCATGCCCATGGAATATTCTAAAATTCAAAAGGTGCCCTGGAAATTAAATTTGACCTCTATTTGAATTGAAATTCAAAATATATTGAATTTCAAAAATGCTCAAAATTTATATGTGGCTAGCTACTGGTCATCTAGTATTTATAAAAATATTTGGGCATTTAATAAAAAATTTCTGCTATTTGTTTGGAGCAAGACAAAGCAAAGAAAATTAGAAAACAGAAAGCAAAAAGAAGAAAAGGAAAAAAAGAAAGCTAGCCCAGTCGGCTAGGCCGCAGGCCCAACTTGCCGCCCCCTGGCCCAGCCCGCACCCTTCTGTCGTCTTCCACGGCAGGCACGCACACAGGTGCGTGGCGACCATGCCGGGGTCGCCGATGACGCCGTGGCGACCTGCCTGCTTCCCCGACGACAAGAACGTGTCCAGGAGCCTCCCCTGGACACCCCTATCCCTTTCCCCCTCCTCTGGTTCACCTCCTCGCCCTCTTCCCCTCGTTCTCGCCACCGTCCGAGCGCCGCCGCAGAGCGCGCTGCCGTGTCGGCGTAGCCATCTTCGCCGGAGAGCCAAGCAACCCTGTCCAGAGTGTTCGCGGCAGACCTCTTCGCCAAGGTGGAGAACATCAAGAGCTCGGGTGCCCAGCAAGCAACGCCATCTCCACCGTTTTGCTACGACCACCGTGGATCCTCTCCGTCGAATTCGCCACCCCCGCGGCTCCTTTCACTCCGGCGACTGCACCATCCTGATCGGGGTGAGCTCCTCTTCGAAACCCCCCATTCCGCGCTTTATTTTGTGCCTCGTCGCCGGATCCCCATCGAGCTCCTCTCCGGCCGCCGCCCGAGTCGCCGTCGGCGAGGTTCTAGCCACTCCCGAGTCCCCCTGGTTGCACCACGCGAAGTGGGTGAGCGCGGGCTGCATCCCCGTGGTCTTCCCGTCGAGAATGGAGGCCGGGAACCCCCTGTCCGTGCACGCCGCCGCGTCTGCGAGTCACCGGCGACTCAACGCCGGCGGGATGACGTGGCCCCTGATTAATTAACCTAACCTAACCACTAAACCCTCTAATCCTCAATGACAGGTGGGGCCGCAACCCCTAATCCCCCTGGTTTTTTTAACCACGGGGTTAACCCCTGTGTCACAGACAGGTGGGCCCCTGTTGTCAGCCCCCCCCCACGTCACTGTGACGTCACGCCTACGCAGTAAATGAATTTCCAATGAATTAATAAATCAGAGAAATTCCAGAAAATGCATTAAACTTTGGAAATTCATAATTAATTCATCCTAACTCCAAGTATAGCAAATAATATGTCTAAAATTATCAGAAAAATACAAGGATTAAGAATATGCAATTTTTTTTCATGTTTGACCATTTTAAAATGGGTGAACAGTAGCAAACATGCATATGGATCCTTTTCAAATTCAAATTTGGGGTGATTTTGCAATTAATTTTGCAACACCCTTAATTCCAATGGATTCATCCACACATCAGAAGATTTACTTCAAATATCCAACATCACTTCATGATCAACATTTTCAAATGAACTTTCATGCATTCAAATGCATCTGAAATTCATCGATAAATCAAATGGAGTTTGAATTTGCATTTCAAAGGCAATATACTCCTTTAAAATGGAATGTTCAACACATCAGTACCTTGAACATCACCATTATAATCTTATTCATGTGATTGTGCATTGTACATTATGTTGATCCTATGATTGTCATGTTGCTGATAGAAGTGGAGCCGGAATCCGAGATCACCCCCTTCGTTGAAGACCTCGTGACCGAACCTCGTCAGCAAGGCAAGCAAACCCCCATTGATCATGTCGATAAAATCCCACTTCCCTCTCCTGTCTCGCTTATGCATTGTTTAGGATGATCACCATGATAACGTTTCTACCGCATAGTTGAACCCATGTCCTTTGCATGACCTATCATCTTGTCACAGTAGTAAGCAAACCACAATCCTAGCAGATGTAGGAGTTGATTGATATCATGTGACCCCTGCAACTGTTACTGCTTATTGCCTGCTTAGTGGTACAATGAGGTTGCTTATGATGTGAGTCGGGATGATGATAAACATGGTGTTGATGAAAGTGAAATGTGTTGGTGAATCCACCCTAATACAAGGTGAACGATGAGAGGCTGTGTAGGAGTACACGGTGGGTTGTCTCGTTGAACACCGCCTTAAGCACCGAGTTCTTGTGTGGTGATCCAAGATGAAGAGTACAACCACACATTGAGCTCACTGACCCCTCTCGGCTTACTAACTCATCCCCTTCGATGTCTAGATGTCGCAGTAGTTCGGATTTCTGTAGGTATTGTGGCCTGGTAGCCAAGTGAGAGAACGGCTCATCCGAGACCGGCTTTCGCACCACGCACACATCGTCTGGGTCCAATTCGGTAAACCGGCCGGGTTCACGATAGTGGAAGACAACCCAGATAGGCGGCTCTCATGGACTAGATCGGCTATGAGGTAACGGTTGTGGTGGCATCCTCGCTGTCATCTCTTGAACGGTGACACGCAAAAGGCGGTAACTGATGGCACGTGTGTGTAGCGGTACACCCTTGCAAGGTTAACAAAACTATTCGAATAGCCGCGTCCGCGGTTATGGACTGCTTGGAAAGCTTAGCTTGATTATTAGACAACTTGAACTGGATACTTCTAAAACTCGCAAGATAAGCGTGAGTGCTATGGTGTGCTTCTCGTGGGGAAGTCGAGGAAGTAACCATAGTGGTGTATTTGGTTGAAGAGATGTAGTGGACTCGTGTACGCTTCTTACCTCAAGTCTGGTACTCGTAGTTCAGGACTAGCCAAGTCAAAGCTGGCACTCCCGCAAGTGAACCCCACCTCCCTTTACCTTGATACATATGCATGAGTAGTATAGCTCCTATGTAAGTCTTGGTGAGTACGATTTTGTACTCACGTTTGCTTAATCTATGTTTTAGATGAACCCACCGAACCCGATGGTGGCTTCTACCTGAAGCTCAAAGATTGAAGACTCAGACCAAGACCAAGCTAGTGTAGTCCCAGTCAGACGACTGGTTCCCTCGTGGAGGGCTTGTTTTTAGATAAGGCTTCTCTAAGCCATTTGTTAAACTTGTCTGTACTCAGACCTACTTGCTTCCGCTTGTTTGTTGTAATGTTGGATCACATGCTTGTGATCTCTGTGTGCACTCTATAAGAGTTATTCAATAAAGTATATACTTTGTAGAGAATTGCAACGATACCTGCTGTTCATACAAGGCATGGCTGCTGCGTGTATGTTTATAACATGCATGTCTTTGTATGGGTTTTTGAGACCTTAGATGTGATCTGGCTGGCGGTCTTTTATACACCAAGTGGCCCTTAGATGTGCGCAGCTTGGGGCATCGCGATGCGATTGCTCGAGACTCTGTCTCGTGCACACTTTGATGTATGATCGAGCCTGCCCTAGACCCCGACTAAGTGATCGGGCTGGAGTAAGTCTATATAAGGGTTATAATACAATCGGTAGTATGGTTGAGGCGACTTGTCTATGAGTATGGGAATTCAACACCCATATCGGTTAGACTTGTGTGCGGACGATGAGGACCCATCTCAGTGGATCATCCGGCCTGAATGGGATGCCCCTCATGTTCGATGCTTTCCGAGAACGTTCTGTGCTTGGCCTTGTCTGCTTAGACAAGTGGGTACGGTTCTCGGCTCTCCATATGATTGTGTTGTAGCGAGGCTTATATACGCTAATTCCGGGTCCCGACACCGGAGCCGAGCGTCGACGTCCCTGCCTCATCTCCGTCTGCTGCATCATCGCCATGATCGTCTTCCCGCGGTGAGCGCGCCGCCTGCGTCTGCGACCTCGCCGTCAAGCCAACGTGTTCTCGCGTCCTCGAGCCGATCCCCGACTTCCAAAGCCCCGCTATGAGCGCTGTCCCTTCCCCCTCTCCTCCTTGTGTCTCGCATTAGGAAGCCGTAGCCGTGTTCGTCGCCGTATCTTCTCGTTGTGTTTGCCAGCGTGAACCCGTCCGTCCGGGAACGCGAGCAGAACAAGCACGCTCCTCCTCGTTCTAGCGCCTGCCGCAGCAGTCCCATGTGTGTCCAAGACCAGCATAGCGTCAAAGTTGTGCGTGCCCAGCAATCTGCCCCGCGGTCTCTGTTCTTGGTGCGATGCAGTCTTCAGTTTCCTTGAAACTAAAACTGTCGACTTTTTCTTCGTAGGTTCAGTTAGCGCCGCGCTTATTTCTTATACTGTTTAGTTTCTTTTCCTGTTGTAACTTGATGGCTACCGCAGTGGTTAGCACCCTGTTTTCGACTAAGAGGGCGTGGGATAAAATCCCAGAGGCCGCAAGGGCGCCCCTTTTATTTTTTTGCAGTGCTGTTCTCCGTCAGGTGTTACATCGTTTTCTTCAGTTTCAGTTAGCCGCGCCTGATAGAACTTGTAGATTCAGTCTCGTTTTCTTTCATCAAACGTGCATCAGCATAGTGGTCGGGTGCCTGGGTTTGCAGTCGAGAGGTCTTGGGTTCAATCCCTAGCCGGCGCCCCCTTTTAATTTTGAAGCGCAGCCTCTGTTCTTCGTCAGGTGATTGTTTTATTCAGTTTCAGTCTCGCTGAGCTATTGTAGATGTAGAGCAGAAGCCCTATTTCTTTCAAAACGGACTGACTAGCACAGTGGTGCAGCACCCGTGGTTCCATCTGAGAGGTATGGGGTTCGATTCCTGTTGGGATCAATTTACCCCATGTTTTTGCATCTTCCTTTTTCCTCTTATCTGCAGTGCTAGCTAAGTGGGCTCGGCCCACTTCAGCTCCTCGCCCGTGGGCGTCTGCTAGCGTTGGGCTTCTCGCCTTATGGGCCAGATCAGCCGAGAGAAACCCAATGGAGGGTTGGCTCCTTTTCTTTTTGGATGATTGATTAAAATCCATTTGAATTGATTTATTTCTGTCCCATTTTGCTTTGCTTGTATAATATGCATTCTTGCCCCAGCTATATCATGTCATATATTGTTTTGGGGTAGAAAAATATGAGGAACGCAATGGTGCTGTTCATTTTGCAATATGGGCTTGTATCATTTTGGTGATGTGCACTTTTGCACATGAACCCCTCATGCGTTGCACGTGGTGCAATTCTTCTTTTGTTTCCTGTGTTTCGAGCACCGTGGTTCTCCCGTTAACCGTAGATTGCCGGTAGCGTTGTCTCACTCTTTAGTTCATTGCTTGTAATAGATTGCACTAGGTGCATCATATTATGCCATGTCATTTGCATTTAATCAAGTTAGGGAATCCCGCCTCAAGGTTATTCTCAAGTGTGGGCAATTCCTGTTGATATTATGTTCTAGTCTTTTGCATATGCCATGATCATGCATAATACCTACTTTAACATAAGGAATCCCTCGGATTCATTAATCACCTATCTAATGCATATGAAGGTTGTCGGTAGCATTGCACCCTTGCTTCCCGATGCTTCATTTAAACTTTTTTATTCTTATGTTCGTGCCATGATATTAAACTGACATGTATCATACTTGATCTTGCTTGCTTATTTATTGCTTGCTCATGATTGCTTCGTAGTGATAGTGGTATCTCCGTTGATTGCTTTCCAGTGTTTACTTTCTGTGTGCTTCCGCGGATACTCTCGGAGACGTTGCGAGCTCGCGATCAACTACACCTTCGGAACCCGACTTATCAACAGGCAAGGACTATACATTACTTATGATCCATTCTATTTCAACCAGCGGTTTGCATGCTAGTCTAGGATAGGTTCGATGTTTGATCCTACCACATGTTTACAGCCTCTTTCAAACCGATACAGCCATGTCCATTCCCAGCAAACCTTGTACTGCTATGTTACTATTGCTCGTTGCTCAGCCCCTGCTTAGTATGCATGCTTAGGATGCTACGATGTTACCCTGTTACTCCTTGGTTTGGGATATCACATTATTATATTGTTGTTGATGATATGATTATTATAATGTTGACTATATTAGACGATGGATGGAAGGTCTAGGCTATCCCGCCCCGACGCTTTGTTCCATTCGAGTCACCTACGATCCGAGTTCCGGGTATTGGTTTTAAGACTGAGCGTGCCTAACCGAGTGTGGGATTTTATGGGGTCCCCTTTTCTTACCTACCTAGATTCAAACATTTCTAGAGGTGGACCAAGCTGATTTACCATTTGAAACCGTGTGCGTAATTGGTCTGCAGCCAGTGGTTTTAAAACAACTTGGGCCAGCAGAGACATAGTTCCTTTGTTGGTCCACACTGGTGAGCTAGGGAAGTCCCCTGTTATATAGGTGAGGCTAACCCCGACCTTAGCCATTCGGAAGAGTCCGATCCGAGAGCGTGGCCGGCTTTTGGGTTGGGTGTCGACTCCCCGGGGGCCACCCGGATTTGTTCGTTGTTAGTTAGAGGGACCTGTCGTTTCGGATCTCTTGGAACTAAATCATAAAATGGTTGCCTGTGATGGGTAGCAACTGAGAGAGATGGGCGTGCGTGCGGAGCCTTGAAATAGGCAGTTGGTACACCCCTGCGGGGTTAAATCTTTTCGAGAAGCCGTGTCCACGGTTATGGACGACTTGAGACCTACTCCTTGTTCATAGACAACAACAACTGAGATAATCTTAATATAACTTGATCAACGTGTCTGTGCCTTGACGCTTGTTCTTCGTCGGGATGCGAAGAGGAGGACAAGGATAGGATAGGTGTTATGTTTGCGAAGTAGTTGATAGCAAGACTTGTTGGAGGCGATTCCTCATCGAATGCTTGGCTTCTTATCTTACTCTCTAGATCGTTCGCCACTTCATAAATGCTAGTGCGGCAGCAACCTCATACTTACCCCTTCCTTACCGTAAACTACTAGTTGTCCTAGAATGATGAGTGATGAAGTCCTTGTTGGGTCAGATGACCACTACAGTTGGATGCTGAGTACTTCTGTACTCATGATACTACCCCCAAACTCTTTTCAGGGTTCTCGATCGACAATAGGTACGGTGATCGATGTTTCACGTGGAGACTCGACGACGACTAGATAGGCGGATCCCGACGGAGGGCCTGGACCCATGTGGTTATGGGGATCGATGTTTTTCTCTTTGCCACTAGGCATTTGATTGTAGTCTGTACTCAGACATGTACCTTCCGCTGTTGTATTGTATTAAGGTAGTTGTATGCCGATTGTATGAGATGTTGTATCCTTGTATCTGTAATGTTGTGATATCATGTTGGAAATCCGGGGCATATGGCTATGTCATATGTCGCAGTGGGACCGATATGTGCTTCGTCCCCGGATCTGGATGGAAACATCTAGATCTGGAACAGTACCGCATATCGGGCCTTACAAAGATTGTGACCAACCACAAGTGGTTACTCGCAGCCTCGGGGGCTACTCCCATCGGGAGCGTTGTCGCGCCCCCGAGGCAAGTCAGATGAAAATAAAATTACGCACCTGCTCAGCCATGCGATCAAAGAATTTTGCCTTCTCTTCAACTGGGAGGTCTTTCTTCTCCAGAAAATACCCCTCAGGAAACACGGGATTCGTCTTTGGAGGTGATTCTCCCTCAGTGTAGCAGCCGCAGACCCGCCAGACGGAGCATTCATAGGTTTCGTACCCGCACCAGAAGCCACAGGAGTAGCGGAAGGCACCGATCGATTAGCCGAGGCGCCAGAGTCAGTCGACTGAAGGTCAACAGCAGCAGTGCTCGTGGAAGATGTGGCTCGAGAAGGAGAAGTACTACAACCCGCCCATTATCAGAATCGGAAGCAAAATCAGCGGCATAACAAACCAAGAAAAAGTACGTACCCAACAGGTGTGGCGCCCACGCGAAGCAATATCCCCAGCCTACGCTTCTTCGTGGCAACTAGAGGAGGAAAGGCCGCAACAACTGGAGCAACGGGCAGTAGTCCATCACGAACACCCTCCCCAACCCGTCCACTAGCATTCGAGGAGCGGCTGCGTTTGAAGCACAACGACTCTGAACCCTCATCACCCTCGGAAGACGTCGGATGACCACCAGCGCTTGCACCCGCGGACTCACCAATATCAGCATGAGAAGCATAGCCACCACCCATAGGCGCAGGATCCCCCATGGCCGTGTCAGGTTAATCAAGTATCTGCGCATCCTCATGCTGGGGTGGATTGGATAGCAAGGAAACATGGACCTGTAGACAAAATATCACCAAACAAAACATCAGACACCACTCAAACTTCAGCAAGGCCGACAAAACTTCAGATGAGTTACCTCGGGCAAAGGAATCGTGGGGTCATAGGGACGAATGGAGCTCGTCACACCAGTGCTAGTGCACTTGGTGACCTACTGGACCCGAAATAGAAGGTCATCACCCGGAATGTCTTCAAGAGAGCACCTCGTCGGGTCCTCGGGCCCAGTATATCTCCACATGGGATGCGCACGATGCTGTAACGGATGGATACGTCTCTTCATAAAAACAGAGATAATTTGTCCCCCAGTTATCCCCTTCTTCAATGCCCCAAGCTTTTGCACTAAAGGCTCTCCAACGGCTACTTCCCCGGAAGTCGGAGAACACAACCAGGATGACCGTTTAGCCACTCGCGCAACCGGATTGAAGGGGGCAAGACCAAACTGCTGACCCTCAACGAGCTGATCTTTCAGGTAAAACCATCTCTTCGGCCATGTATAGACGGAATCCAACTTCTCCAGATCAAAGTAGGCACTTTTTCCTTGATGGAAATGCCAACCCCCCCAATAGCATATTCAGAGTTCGTTCTCTTCACACCAAAGAGGCGCTTCCAGAGACCCCAATGAGGATAAATCCCCAAGAAAATCTCACAAAGCGTAATAAAACACGCAATGTGCAGTATCCCGTCAGGGGTCAAACCGTGCAACTGCAGTTCATACGCGAAGAGCAGCCTACGGATAAACGGATGAACGGGAAGAGAAAATCCACGAAGAAAGAAGCTCTGGAAGCATACCCGTTCATCATGGCGAGGCACGGGCACCTCCTCTTACCCAGGAATCCGAGAAGAACCCTCCGCCACAAGCCATCGGCCACCAGCACATGCAGATCTGCAGCGAAGAAAATGGAACGCTCCCACCTCCCAGTCATCCTTGCTGCCTCTTGCGTTGCGCTTCGACGACGTCTGGACATGGATCTAGCTGCATAGCCAAAAGGAAGAACGAGGTGGGCGGCACGAAGAAGAAGATGACAAGAGGAGGCAAAGGAAGAAGAAGTAAGAAAGGACGAGCGCTGGGTAAAAACCTAAATTTACTCAGCCCTTTGGTATTTAAACCCACCGCCCAAGGGCCATCCACTCATCGTCGATCTCGGAGGCCCACCACGTGGCACGATCCCATCACAATCGTGCGGCATGGAAAACTCAATCGGCGCATTAAACACATTGCCCACTCTTCACGAAAAAAGAGGATCATCATCACGCGGAGCGAAATAACCGCATGACATCGCGTCACGTCAAGCCCACTATGCATGACCGCCGAACTTGTTAGACAACCTTGCAATGTCACCTCTCAGTAAGGTGTGCTGAGTACGCATCCTCGTGGCCCATCAAAGGTTTGTTTTCACTAAACTTTTGATCTTAATCTCAAAAATTTTACTCCCATCGGGAGCACCCCATATTTGCAAAAAAGAGAGCAAGGGTTAAGACGTGAGGATGAGAGTGGTTACTCCCCTCCATCAAGAACAAGCATGTCTATAGTGTTCGGGTGCTCCCTCACCCTGCAGGCCGCAACGTACTCGAGTGATCACTCACCCCGCCAAGGATTAATACATCTATAGAGTTCGGGTGATCCCTCACCCAGAAGATGACATAGTGCTCGAGTAATTACTAGCACAAGAAGGCAGGACTGGGTAAAAACATCCAAAATAACAATCCGCTCGAGCACTCGAAGTGTCGCATGGCTGCCTACGTAATCAGCCCACTCGATGACCATCTGCGTGGGTGCGGCTCTTATCGATTCCTCGCCTGGTCTCATCAGTACTCTGCGAGTGACCACTATTAGTCCACTTGATTTGTTTTCCAAGTGGATGCTTGTCTAAATTCGGCTCCGCGCCTCAGAAAAATGATGCCTGGGCGGCGATACACGGCACCCCAGATGCCGCGCAAGCTTAGCACGTAGGTAAGACTCCGCTACGCAAACGGCCGGGCCGGGACTTGCCATAGCTCCGACTTCACTCCCGATGTTTTCCCATGCACAGAGCATGGAGAAGTAGAGCCAATGGCGAACGCCTCAAGGCTATTTTCTGAGACTGGTGGCATTGATCCTATAAGACCTGCAGCGGCATGGACTTGCTAGGCACCGGTTGTTTCCCAAGTTCGTGTCAAGGGATGCGACTTGATTTTAGGCTTTTGAGGTGTTTGCACCAATTCACCAAGGCTCGACCAGTCGACTACCTTGGGCCTCTCTAACTTATCATCCCTCAAATAAACTATCTTTTATGGCTAACAACTGACGACTCGCAGCTGTGATGCACGCTTGAAGACAATTATGGATTCGAGGCGCTGCGCGAGTCTTCGAGTCCCCCATGCACTTGGGGGCTACTAACGAGGGGGTGACCCCACGACTCAGATGAGGGTACCCGATACGTATCAAGCTATAGGGCCCACAGAGAGCCTCGACCGGCCCAACATGGCCCACTCGAGGAAACCTCCATAAGGAGTCCTCGATGATCATGGAAACCACGACTTGGCGTCCAAGACTAAAGATAGATTAGGAAACCCTCTCTGTAAATCTAGACGGACTCCGTGCGACTCAACTTAGTATATAAAGGCTGGGAGAGGAGACGTCTAGGGCATCGAATCTCATAGCTACACCTCCGGTCCTGAGCGATCTCGCCTGGACCTCCATTGTAATCGCCTTCGTGATAATACAATCGAGCAGGAAGGGCTTTCTCCTGTTAGCCGACGAGTATCACCAACCTGCACATCTCCTCTACGATCTAACCCTGGGTTCCTAACCATGGGATTTGCCGAGGTCAATCCTCGTCAGACGCCAAGTCGCAGCTTCCATAGTCATCGAGGAGTCATACGTCGGTGCCTCGAGTGGGCCAGTCGTGGGCCTGTCGAGGCTTCCAGCGGGCCATATGTCTTGACGCGCACCAGGTACCCTCATCTGTAGGAGTCATGGGGACACCCCCTCATCAGTAGCCCCCGAGTTCTTGGGGGACTCGAAGAGTCGCGCAGGGACTCAAGTCCAAAATCATCTGCCTTTGTGCGTGTCGCGCTGTTGCGAGTCATCGGCTGTTAGACACAAAGATAGTTTATTCGAGGGATGCTAAGCTGAAAGGGCCCAAGGTACTCGACTGGTCGAGTCTTGGTGAATTGCGCTAGTGGAAAATACGTCAGTAGCCCAATCAAGCCCGTGTCCCTCGACACGAACTTGGATACAACCGGTGTCTAGCAAGGTCCATGCCGCTGCAGGGCTTACAAGATCAATGCCGCCGATCGGCTCAACTCTCTTCATGCATCGCGCATGGATAACATCGGGAGTGAAGTCGCGCCGTGGAAAGTCCCGGCCTGGTCGACTGCGTAGCAGGGCCTTATCTACGCGCGAGCTTGCATGGCATCTGGGGTGCAGTGTGTCACACCTCAAGAATTGTTCTTTATAGAGGCACGAAGCCTAAGTAGAAATGCACCCACTTGTAGAACAATCAAGAGGACTAAATAGTAGTCACTCGCGGAGCGTTTGTGAGCTCAGGCGAGGAGTTGATAAGAGATGCACCCACTCAGGTAGTCGTCGAGTGAGCTAATAGCGTAGGCACCCATAGTGCACTCGAGTGCTCGGGCAGATTGTCCTTCTGGATATTATTCGGGTCTTGCTGGTTGGTGCGAGTAGCCACTCGAGCACTTCATCATCTGGGTGAGGGAGCCCCCAAACTCTGTAGATGCACTTGTTCTTGCTGGAGGGGAGTGACCACTCGCACCCTCGAAGCTTGGTCCATGCTATCTGTGCTCTGTTGCCGTGATAACTGGGGGCTCCCGATGTGAGTTTAAACTTTTGGTTAAATTAAAAATTTGAACTAAGAAATCTGAGAAGTAGGGCATCTTTCCAGTGATGGGTTTTGGCTGTGACTTGTCTTGAATCGTCCTTTCTGTGTTGTCATGATGTCAGGGGTCGTAATGATGCACTTGGTGATGTGATTGATGATGGTGGCTGGTTTGTGAACCATCTCGTCTTCTATGTGGTCATATTGACGTCTTGGATACTGCGTTGCAACCCTGCGCTGCTGCTTCCTGTTGGGTTTCCGTGGCGTGCGTGGGAACACGCGAGATTTGAAGCCCTGTTTTAAATTTTTCTTGATGTGAAAGGACATCCTGTTTTGGAATTCATAGTGTTGCGTGCGCCGGTCTTTGGCTATCAATTATGGCACCGTTTAGCTTTCCTTTAGCGTTCCTCTTTTGCCCCCATCTCAGCATATATAAATGTTGCCGCTGTGTTGAGCGGCAGTCATCCATCTATCCTTTTCGTCTCCAATTGGTTCATATGGATCCAAAGCGTCATGGTCATGCTTCTTCTGCTAGTTCTTCTTGTGGCATGGCTGGCCAAAGTCGAGGCCGTTATGGTCGTGGTGCCCGTGCTCCTCGTCCTTCTCGTGGGCGTGGTGCTGCTACAATGGTGCTTGCCCTTGCTGCTGTGGAGGAGGGCATCTGGCGCTACGACTTCCTTCTGCGGATTTCGAGCCGGACTGCTGGCCGGATCCCTCTTCCTTTTTCTTTTGATCCCATTGTTTCTGAGCTCAATTTGAGAGGTCTTTGGCTTCAGATTCAAGGGTGCTCTCGATCTCCTTTATGTAGAGCTTGAAGTTGATAGGCCGTTCTTGATTTTCTTGGGATCTGGTTGGTGATCGTTTTCTCATCTGCTGAATCTGCGCGGCGGTGATAGTCTTTGCTGTCGTTTCAATGATGAAGATACTCTCACCGTTCATGCTTTTGATGCTGGTGGTAATCTTCTAGACCCGTACTGGGAGAGCTCGAGCAGGGACAGTTTTGGAGAATCGAGGGGTGCTTCGACTTCTCTTCCTTCTTCTCCTGGCGGTTCACCTGTGGCTTCATCTTCTGCCGACTCCTCGACTGTTGGTGCTTGCTCTTCTAGTTCTAAGGAATACTCAGATGTCAAGCCACCAACCAAGCGGGTGCACCGGTAGGTCAAAGGACAACGAGCTCAAGGAGAAGGCGGGCTTGAAGCGCACAGACTTAGGGCAGGCGCCTCCCTTTGTCTGTGATGATGCTCATCAAGATGTGGAGCAAGTGCTAATTATCCCAGCATGAGCACACATGTAGAAGTCATGATTTCTTGTAATGCTTGGTCTATTGATCCTTGTAAAAATATAAGTTTGTCCTCGAGTACTGGACCTTGTCCCTTGTAAAATGTCTTCGAGTGCTTGACCTTGTATCCCTTTGATATCTAGTGGAAAATGTCTTTGAGTGCTTGACCTTCTATCCCTTTGATATGTAATGGAAAATTTCTTTGATTTCTTGACCTTGTATCCCTTTTACCCTTGTAATAATATCGGGTGCGCGGCACGCTCCCAATGGGAGTAGCCCCCGAGGCTATGTTCGATTCATAGAGTCGGGCATAGGCTAAAATTATTCTGCTGAACTGGTCCCGTTCTGCTGTTTTGTGTCGTATTTTTAGACTAGTTGGGTGCACGGTAGCGCTCCCGATGGGAGTAGCCCCCTAGTCTTTGGTCGATCGCTTGTGATCGAGTGAAGACTGGAAACTGCCATATCCATTGCTCCTTTGTAAGTGCTATCCTTTTCCGATGTTTCTAGAAGAGAGGCCCCTTTTGTATTTTATGCTATGTGCTGCTCCTTGATTTTTTGGTACGGGTTTTGCTGATGCAAGGCTGTCGAGGGGCGGGGAAAAACTCCTTGAGTAAAAAGGAAGTTTAATTCTTTAGCCCCCGGGTGTCGAAAAGGTATTGTTTGGTAGTTGAGAGATTCTTCGCAGAGCAGGACGAGCCTGTGCTCGAGCCCCCCGGTTTCTTGAGTATTGTCGTTGCATGAGGAAAGGAGACACCTTGGAAGGGAGGGTGAGTCCGTGATCGAGCCCCCGAGCGTCAAAGTGTTTTCGTCGTGAGAACGAAAAAAAAGGAACGCCTCGGAGGGGGGGGGGAGGTCTGCGTTCCAGGGCCCCGAGTGCTAGAGTAGTGTTGTCGCTTAAGCGAAAAGCGCCTCGAGGGGGGAGTCTGCCCTCGAGTGCTAGGATTGTATCATCGCGTAAGATAAAAGCACCTCGAGGGGGGAGTCTGCGCTCGAGCCCCCAAGTGCTAGGGTAGTATCATCACGTAAGCGAAAAGCGCCACGAGGGGGGAATCTGCGCTCGAGCCCCCGAGTGCTAGGGTAGTATCATCGCGTAAGAGAAAAGCGCCTCAAGGGGGGAGTCTGCGCTCGTTCCCCTGACTTCTAGGGTAGTGTCGTCGCGGAAGCGAAAAGCGCCTCGAGGGGGGAATCTGCGCTCGAGCCCCTGAGTGCTAGGGTAGTGTCGTTTGGGAAACACATCTTTTATTGCTTCTAGTTTTTACATGAGTTGCCTATCGGTGCTGCTGCCGATGTCGAGTTTCTGGGCAAGAGTGCCAGTGGGCAGTCTATTGGTAGAAGAGGCGTATGTTTTCCATGTTCCACGGGTTTCCCACATCTTCACCAGTCTTCAGATTCTTCAGTTTGTACGCCCCTCCTCCTATTACTTCTAAAACAATGTATGGTCCTTGCCACTGCGGGGCGAGCATGTGGACCTTTTCTTGTATTAGACGTAGGACGAGATCTCCTTCGCTGAAGGTTCTTGTTTGCAGGCGGCTGCTTTGGTATGTGCGTAGCTTGTCTTTGTACCCTTCTGATCGTGCTAGGGCTGTGTCTCTTGCCTCATCTGCGACGTCTTTGTCGTCTGCGAGTGCGTCTTCTGCTTCTTCTTCTTCGTACCCTGTGACTCGGGGAGCTCCAAATTTGAGGCCATGTGGTAGTACAGCCTCCGCTCCGTACACCATGAAGAATGGCGTGTATTGTGTTGAGGCGTTGGGAGTGGTGCGCAGGCTCCAGAGGACGGCGGGCAGCTCTTCTACCAAGTTGCCTGCGGCCTGCTCGAGTGGTGCGAGGAGCCGCTTTTTGATTCCACCTCATACTAGGACATTTGCTTTCTCCACTAGTCCGTCGGACTGCGGGTGCACGACTAAAGCGTAGTTCATCTTGATGCCCAGCTCCTTGCAGAAGTTTTGGAATTCTGCTGCTGTGAAGTTTGTACCGTTATCAGTGATGATGTTGTGTGGTACCCCGAATCAAAAGATGATTGACTTGATGAAGTTGACTTCCATGAGGGATTTCGAGCTGGTGATTCGTACTTGGTGAACTTGTCGACTACTACTAGGAGATGTGTTCTACCGCCTTTTGAATATCTCTTTAGTGGACCAACCATGTCGAGTCCCCATTTTGCAAAGGGCCATGATAGTGGTATGATTTTGAGTTGTGATGCTCGCGCGTGGGGCCTGCTGGCAAATTTTTGATAGGCGATGCAACATCGCATGATGTCTTCCGCGTTTCGCATCGTGGCTGGATGGTAGAAACCTGCTCGAAAAGGTGTGGCCACTAGAGCGCGGCTGGTCGCGTGGTGTCTGCAAGTGCCTTCGTGGATCTCTAGTAGTAGGGCCTTGCTGTCTTTTTCCTCGATGCACTTTTGGAGTACTTGAGAAATGCGTGTAGAGATGTCCATTGATTATGGTGAATACCTTGGATCGCTAGCTGATGCATCGGGCTTCCACAACATCGTGAGGCAAGGTGCCCTGTATCAGATATCTGAGGAAAGGTCTTGTCCAGGTTGGGCCTTCGGGTGCTGCTGGCTCTGCCTCCTCGATTGCGTTGTTTCCTTCTTCGTCATCGGTTGGGTTCGCTGCTGCTACTTGTGTCAGTTTGTTTGCGTTGCCGGCTTCTGCGGCTACTCCTGGCGTGGGTGCCTTGGTTTTGATTGATCTCTGGCTGATGCTCTCAAGGAAAACGCTTGGGGGAACTGGTACTCTTGTTGATCCGATGATTGCGAGTGATACTCTATCCTCGTTGGTTACCCCAAGTGGAAGGTTAGATGTAGCGTAGCGGCAAATTTCCCCTATGTAGAGGATAGGGTTTTGTCTCCTGTAGGACTCCGACAATGATAAGTAGGTGTCAACGGCGCAACGGACGTGGACCAGCACACAACAAAAAAAAACTTTGCTTCCCAACGAGTACAGAGAGGTTGTCAATCTCAACGGCCTTGCTGTTCACAACGGATCAACGCAACAGATAATAATGATAGCAGCTGGAAAGTAAAAGCAGGAAAATAAAAGAGCATGTAAATAGTGATGAGAATATGGACCGGAGTCCCGTGATGTTCACTACTGATGTATCTCTCCCAAAAGACGATAAAACTGTTATGCGAGGTAAAAAAATTACAGATGGGCAATTAACAGGATTAAAAACGCACCGCAATGCTAACTATGCTACAAAGAAAGGATGAGGCTCAAAAGCATGGGCGGTACGCCAAAATAACTAGACCTAAATCCAACTGCATCTACTACTAATCATCCACCTTGAGATATCTATCCGGAACATCTCACTGGTATTAAGTTGCGAGCCCCACCCAAATGTAAACCCAAAGCAACAGACAACTGCATTAAAAAGAACTTTGCGTAAAGTAAACAATCCTTGCAACCGCGGTTACAAGCACCGTTGTTTTCCCCCTTGTGGCAACAACACACCCCCTAGACTCATGTTTCTGTCACTCAAGCGTGTCATCGAGGGGCATGAACCCACAATCGAGCATAACGTTCCCTCTTGGAGTCACTACCTACTACTTTGCCAAAGCAATAAACAACAACGGAGAACATGCAAGAATTACTTAGGAACAAAAATAAAAAAGATCAGATCAAATATATTACTCAAACACAAACTGAACATAGTCTCATAATCCATCAGATCCCGGAAAACTCAGCATAGCAACAGCAGAAAAGTACATATGTGCCTCGATCATGTAGGACTTCTCACGAGGTCTAAACCATGAAGAGCAAAGAGGGGAGCAGAACATCACATCGCTACTGATCACGGACCCATGGTCCAATGGAAACTACTCACGGATCATTCGGGAAGCGTCCATGGTGAAGGGGAAGCTCCTGAAGGTCAATCCTCCCTCCGGCAAGGTGCTGGGAAGAGGTCTGCTGGCGCTCCCAATCTTGGAAGCGCGGCGGTGGCGGAACAGAGGCGAGATCACAACAAAGGGTTTTGTCTTCGGAGGTTTCGCCTCACGGGAAATATATAGGCGAAGGGGGGCAGCCAGGGGGCCCACCAGGGGTCCAGGCGCCCCCCTGGCGCGGCCAAGACCTAGGCCGCGCCAGGTGGCCGCCTGGGTCCCTAGTGGGTCCCCTCATGCTCTCCTTCGGGACTCCGGAAGGTTCCATGGCGCTGATTTTTATCTGATTTTTCCCGAATTTTTGGAGCAATTTTAAAATGGGAGAAACCTGAAATAGAAAAACAACAGAAAACAGGAACTGGCAGTGTGGTGCACTGAGTTAATAAGTTAGTCCAAATATGATCAAAAGTGTATGAAAGTGTATCTAGATCATAGCAATATCACACAAAACATGCATGGAGCAAGCTGAAATTATAGATTCGTTTGGGACGTATCAACATCCCCAAGCTTAATTCCTGCTCGTCCTCGAGTAGGTAAATGATAACAAGCATAATTTCTGTGGTGACATGCTAGCAACCATATAAGAACTTTGAAAGTAAAGCAATCAAGGTATGTAATTCACTTCAAGTCATAACGGGCAAGAGTCTATATTGGCATTGAAACAAACAACAAAAGAACATTAGGTGCAAGAGCTCTCGCTGTTCGTGACTCGAATGTCTCCAAATGGTGTTTGCGTGCAAGAAAGGGGATATGGGAATACGAGAGAAAAAGTATTTTTGTTGAGAACTCAATCTACTAAAGTTTTACACTTCGTCTTCTTTGGATTCTTATCTTGACTCGTCCCTAGACCACTAGCCAAGTAAAAGTCAATTTGATCCACTCCTTTTTGATATTTTGAGCACTCATGCAATGGATGAGCGTAAGCATGAGAGTTGACACTTAGGATGGCAAAAAATAGAAATATGGTGGAGGAGGAAGACAAAAAGGTGAGAAAGGCTCACATCAATGAGGACAATCATAAGCGAGAAGGCCAAATGATAGATATGATGTGAGGAGTAGGGATTTCCATGCAACGGATGCACATATGAGCTAAGAAAAGCTCTCCAAATGGAACTAGTGGGGTGCATCCAACTTGCTCGCTCATGAATACTTAGAGTTCGTTTGAGGAGGCTCATGCTTGGAATATGCAAGCCAAGTTCTATAGTGTGAAGGTCCCCACATAGCTATATGCATAAATGATCATCTCTATGGAGTACAAGGATAAGAGGGATTACTAGTGTGGATCTTTCAAAAGGATAGTAGTGTTGCCAATTTCTCTCTTTTTATTTTCTTTTTCTCTTTTTTTCTATTTTTTGTATTTTTGGTGGCCTCAATGGCTCTTTCTATCTAACTCTCATTCGTCCTCTTTGGGATCTTCTATTTTGTCCACTTTGGGATATTTTCCTCACTTAAGGGCAACAGTCAGAAGAAGGTATAGAAGATCTTCACACTTTACAAGGTACTCAACATAAAGAAAATATAGCTAGCATGAAGTATGAAAATGTATTCCTTGCCAGTGTAGCAGGAACATGTATGCCATGAATATCAAGTCATGAAGAGGTGGATGTTGCATGGCAATATATCTCGGAAAGGCTATGGAACTGCCTTGATAGGTAGGTATGGTGGCTGTTTTGAGGAAAGATATAAGGAGGTTTATGATGATATAGCGTATAATGCCAAGGGTTTGGATGCACCGGCGAGGTGGACGCCAACTCTCGGAGTGAGAAGAGGGCAATGCACGGTACCGAAGAGGCTAGCAAATATGAGGAGGTGGAAGTGTCAACTTTCAATACTTACATTAGTCCGATGAACTCATGCACTTATTATCGGTAACTCTCAATCTAATAACGAGGTTCATAAAGAGACAAGTATCCTCAGGAGGAGTGTATGGGGGTTTGGTTATCCTTGCGCATCCTCGACTCATGGTACGTGAGTGTACTCTAATATCTGATCCCTCAAAAGATTAGTGATCCATCTAGTAGCTAGAGTTCTCAACTAGTTTTGTAGTTTTTGAAAATAAAAACGGATTGCCCAAAATACGACACCTATCACTAATAGTCTAGAGATCTTGACACCAACAGTTCAAACAATACTCACAACAATACCTCAAAAGTATCGCAAGTTACTACTAAAATTGAATAGCAACCTTAATAACCTACTTGCAAGACAAGACACAACTCAGTGCAACAATCAACTCTCTTAAAAATATAAACATGAAAACTACAGAGAGTTCCAGCAATAAACTAAACAAAAGCCAAGGCTCTTGTTAAATACAAACTAAAAGTAAAACTAAACATGGCAGTAGCTATGAAAATATAAAGAACACACAACTGAGAAAGATAGGCATGAAAAATCCTATGATGTGTTCTAGATTGGAGTGGAGCATGTTTCTATCCCACACATAGTAAGCTGGGGTCTAGCTTGTTATGAACAGCAAGAAAAGATAAATAAAACAAAAAAAGTAAACCTAAGAGCGAGACGCTCTAAGCATAGCTCATAACACATGAAGTGATAAAAATATAGTGAGACGAAGGACGAACTGATGATTATTGATGGAGAAGGGGATGCACGGGGGAATCCCCAAGCTTAGACGCTTGAGTATCCTTGAATATTTATTGGGGATGCATGGGGGCATCCCCAAGCTTGAGCGTTTTGACACTCCCGGATCTTCTTTCATCATCTTCCCTCGCACACTCGAAAACTCCCTTCATACATAACTCATCATAAGATGATTAGAGAGTTTAGTACCCTTAATAAATAATATTTCCCCACTGGAAATAAAGATATTCTTGAAGAGCTACTGTTTCTAAAGATTTCCAAAAAGTTTTTGCAAAGAAAAACAAGCTTAAGGTTTGCAAAAGTAAGGAAAGGCAAAACATGAAGAATCTGTGAAAAACAGGAAAATAGGTAGTAAATATTTTTTTTGGGGTACTTCTGTAACTCAAATAAAAAAACTCAGACATAATAAAGTTTCATATTTGTATATAGCATGCTGTGTAAAAAGTTCAGCTCAAAAAGATGAAAAGTTGATTTGTTTTGATTTTTTCTGTCAAGTAGACATAATCTGTTTTCTGGACGACATGCCACAACTTTATTTCCCTTATCATATGAGGCTAAACTTGGCACAAAGCTTGAAAAATAAAGATACAATGATGTTTCTACAATAGTAACAATCATCAAGACCACCAAAAACAGAAGTAAAAACATCTTGGGTTGCCTCCCAACAAGCGCTTTCTTTTACGCCCTTAAGCTAGGCATAAAGAAAAAGAAGAATTAAAGGTCTCCGAGATCATCGGAGTCATAAAAACCTTCAAATTGATTTTTAACAAGCTCATTCTTCTTCTTCCTAGGAAAGAGGTACTTACCTTTCGCCTTACCGCGTAAGTGTATGTGCCCGTTACCAATATCAATGAAGCCTTTCATTGCTCGGAGGAAGTCCCTCCCAAGCACGATGTTGCTTTGGTTTGGATCTATGATGAAGAAATCCATCGGTGCAACCCTATGAAGGAATGCAACTTGGACTTATTTTATCTTTCCTTTAACCTATGAAATATCTCCATTAGCATGTTCATGATAATATGAAAATTTATCCATGTCTAGTTTCAAAGAATCATAAACCATTTTTGGCATAGTAGAAACCATGGATCCAATATCACAAAAAGCAAGGAAGTCTTGGTTAGAGATGCTAATCCTAAAAAAAGGCTCCCAATCGTCATCTATCTCCAACATTTCTTTCTTGTTGGATTTAAGTTCCTCTATTTTTCTCAAGTCTAGAGCATCCATCCTCTTTTCAATTGCGGCAAGTCTATCTATAACAGTATCAGAACTACGATCATAAACAAAATAACTAGATAAACCATGCAAAATATCAAGAGCTCTAGCTTCATCACACTCTAAAAAGTCTCCTTCAGCTATAATATCAAGAGAGTGTTTACACCACTTAAAAAGACCATGGTAAAATTTCTTAAGCACAATTTGTATAGGTATCCAAGGCATAATTCTTTTATGTGCTTCAGAAATTCTGTCCCATGCCTTCTTCATATTTTCTCCATCCCTTTGATGGAAATCTAGAACTTCCGATTCCCTCAAAGCACCAAGTCCTAACAGGTTCATCTATACAAGGAGGGCTACTAAAATCAAGATATTTTTTTTGTGATTTTTGATATAGGACACAAATATAAAAAATGAAAGGTAAACTAACAAGACTAAAAAGCAAATGTAAAAGATAGTGTGAAACTCCCCTATATTAGCACTCAGAGTCCCCGGCAACGGCGCCAGAAATTTTCTTGATACTCTATTCTTGTTGGTTACCCCAAGTAGAAGGTTAGATGTAGCGTAGAGGCAAATTTCCCCTATGTAGAGGATAGGGTTTGTCTCCCGTAGGACTCCGGCAATGATAAGTAGGTGTCAACGGCGCAACTGACGTGGACCTGCACACAACACAAATAATTTTTCTTCCCAACGAGTACAGAGAGATTATCAATCTCTTCGGCCTTGCTGTTCACAAAGGATCAACGCAACAGATAATAATGATAGCACCTGGAAAGTAAAAGCAGGAAAATCAAAAAGCGCGTGTAAACAGTGATGAGAATATGGATCGGGGTCCCGTGATGTTCACTAGTGATGTATCTCTCCCAAAAGATTATAAAACTGATATGTGAGGTAAACAAGTTACAGCTGGGCAATTGACATGATTATAACTGCACCACAATGCTAACTATGCTACAAAGAAAGGACGAAGCTCAAAAGCATGGGCGGTACGCCAAAATAAGTAGACCAAAATCCAACTTCATCTACTACTAATCATCCACCTTGAGATATCTATCCAAGACATCTCGCTGGTATTAAGTTGCAACCCCACCCAAAGTGTAAACCCAAAGCAACGGACAACTGCATTAAAAAGCACTTTGCGTAAAGTAAACAATCCTTGCAACTGCGGTTACAAGCACGGTTGTTTTCCACCTTGTGGAAACAACACAACCCCTAGACTCATGTTTCTGTCACTCAAGCATGAACCCACAATCGAGCATAACGTTCCCTCTTGGAGTCACTACCTACTACTTGGTCAAAGCAATAAACAACAACGGAGAACATGCAAGAATTACTTAGGAACAAAAATATGAAATATAAGAACCAAATATATTACCCAATCACAAACTAAACATAGTCTCATAATCCATCAGATCCCAGCAAACTCAGCATAATAACAGCTGAAAATTACATATGTGACTCGATCATGTAGGGCAGCTCACGAGGTCTAAATCATGAAGAACAAAGAGGGGAGGGGAATATCACATAGCTACAGATCACGGACCCATGGTCCAAGGGGAAATACTCACGGATCATCCGGGAAGCGTCCATGGTGGAGGGGAAGCTCTTAGAGGTCAATCCTCCCTCTGGCAAGGTGCCGGGAAGAGGTCTGCTGGCGCTCACGATCTTGGAAGTGCGGTTTAACACACGGGTGTGACGCTACAGTAATCACCTTTGTGGAACAATAATCACTCTCTTGAGAGTCAAGTCCCTGTGATTAGCCATGCTTGATCATGCCTCGTTTAAATTCCCACCCAGATAAAAATTCCAAATAAATGTGAAAAGTAAAGTTGCACTAAAAATTGGGGAGAATATTTCTAAAGCTCACCAATAATCATTGGGCCATGACATGATTGCAACCAATATTTATAGAAGTGACCAGCCAGATTAAATAAATAAAATAGTAGCATAATTGCTACATTTAATCCTTTTTAAATAGAACAAAATGTTAGATGATTTTTATTAATGCCCAAACTCTTTGTAACAGTAGTTTAGAGGGCAACCCTAATTGTGCTACAAGTTCCATATTTTACAAAATCGAATTAATAGCTAAAACAAATATAAACAGGAAATAAAAAGAAAAATAAAACAAGAAATGGGAAAAATGTTAAACACCGCCAAGGGCGAGGCCCAACCCCCTGGCCCATCCCAGACTTTTCCTCCTTCTTCTTCCTTGTTCATGGGGGAGGGCCGTGGCACGCATCCAGGGCATCCTGGCCGCAGTTGTCGCCGTGGCGACCATCCACGGCCTCCCCGGCGTGGTTAAGGGAAAGCCCAGCCGCCCCTGCCTCCAAAAATCCTAGCCGCACCCCTCCCTTTCCCCTCGCGCCTCCTCTGTTCCTCCCCGACTTCGCGCATGCGGAGCCGTGGCCGCGCGGTCGTCGCCAGCGTGGCCCCTGGATCCCTCGTGCTGTGCCGACGTGCCCTGGAGGTGTGCATGTGTTGTCCTCCTCACCTGGAGCGAGGAATCGACCGGAGTCGCAGCATCGCCACCGCCCTTCGCCTGCAAATCCGCCACGATTGTCTCCCCAACGCGCCGAATTCGCCGTCGATGAACCGCCTACGGCTTCCCCGAGGCCACCTCGAGCTCCGCGGGGCACTCCTACTCTGATTCCCGTCGTGATGGCCTGTACGCGCCGGTGGCCTCCATGGCTGAGCCCTACTCGTTGCGCCCAACCTCCCTGGCCTCCACCGCCTCTGCCTGCGCACGACCACCCCTAGCCACGCCCACCGCCGCGCACCCATGTGCACCCCTTCCGTAGCCCCCTCGCCGGCATGGGCCTCGTCGTGCCTCGTCTCGTCGGCGACGAGCAAGCCGTGGGCTAGTGCCCCCCTGTAAGCTAACCCACCACGTTCTCTTAATCACAATTAGTGATACCCCCTGTTAATTAAAAGAGGCACTTACATGTGGGGCCACCCCCCTGATTAATTAGTTAAAATGTTTTTGTTAACTTAAGTAGAGATTGACATGTGGGGCCCCATCTCTGGTTAGCTTAAAATAAAATAGATAAAACCCCCCTCTGGGTATGAAAGGTGGGGCCCAACCCCTAAATTAACACACTAGAAAATTAAGTGGTTTAATTGAGCATGCCCCAATGACAAGTAGACCCCATTGGATAATTAGATTTAATAAAATGAATTGTTAAAATGTGAGGCCGAAAAGTGGAGCCCACATGTCAGCACTATTGTGGATAAGGTTATGGATAATGTTGTATTTAGAATATTAAAATATATTCTAGAAATTCATTTAAAATTTGAGAAATCTTATAAAATAAACCTTAACTCAGATGAAAATAATTTATACATCAAAATTGATCAGAAAAATACAACGAATAAGAATACGCTATCCATACCTCCACCAGACCCCTCTAGCATACCGAACCCGAGACTTTCCCCCCTCCGGATCGTCTGCCCAGTAATCGCCCGGGGGCCGGTAAAATTGCCGGCTGAATTTCCCGCTTCGTCTGCGACGTGTCCCATCGTGTTAGTCCACCTCTAGCTTAACGTTTGCCATGTCTTGTATTTGTATTGCTATTATTGCCGTGTATTTATTGTTTCTTCCCCCTCTCTTATTGTCCGGTAGTCTCGACATCCGCTGCTGATGCCCTTGTGATCGACTACGTCGACGACAACCGTACCTCTACCGTCGAGCTTCCAGGCAAGCAGAGCCATTTTCCGTCCCCATATATCGCCTATCTTTCCGTACATTTCTTGCACTAGGCATTGTTGCTACTGCTATGTTACAATCCTATTCAATTGCACAACCTCTTTTTGTCACCCCTTAATGTACCCTCCTTTGTCCTATGCTGCCTTATAAATATATATAATATTCATCAGTGAATGCTGCACATTGTTATCTAGGTTTAGAATAGCGAGCCGTGATCACTCTGGTGAGTGAAAGAAGATTACAAAATTTTATAACTGGAACATGTACGGATCAATGCAGACGCCCTAGGGAACCTACAACGGCGGGACTCTGCCGAGTCGCTTCGAGTTTGACTTACAAGTGGATGAACTCGTATTTCACTCTCGTGCGCTCAGTAGCATAGCATCACCGGGATGATACGATGTTTACCTCTTTAGTTCATTCCGCTGATGTCTCTGTCGAACCTCTTCAAGTGTACCATCGAGGGTGATTCCTCCTGGTTTCACTTGATGGTAGGCACTCGAATCAACTGGTGTCCTTAAAGGTAAGGAGTCGGGTGACCCAACGGTGCCCGCGCAGGGATTGTATCAGGACGGCAGGACTGGCGCATACCATCGTGGGCCTGGTCCTTGTTCGTTGGCCGTGAGATATCCTGTAATCCGAAAGTCGAGCTCTTCCAAGAGAACACGCGAGATAAGGTAAGGAGACGATTCACCTGGTTGGTAACCGCAAGAGTTGGTGGGACGACAGGGCAGGCACTGACGTACTGGTGGTCCTGACTGCACTCGTTGTCCGCGACTCACCTAGAAAGGGGCCATGGTAACGGTTGTCCCGACATAAAACAATAAAATGACTAACAGTTCAGGTGGATGACTTGAGTGTGTCGACGTGCCCTACAAACACTACCTCCACATGGGATTACGGTGTGGGCCCTCTGCGTTTTGGTCTCGTTTGAAAGCTCTGAAAGACGTCCAGTTTCATCATTGTGGTTGGGTCGGATCGTGCTGCGGCACTGGATCAACTTGGCGCACAACGACCCGGAGTGCGAGAGGTGATGGCCCAAGAAGCTCTTGCGCTTAGGTCTGTAGACCGGCGGGGACCTCTCTGATCAGCCGTAGGATGGGCCTCGGCGTGTCGGATAGCCTCGATGGGGCATTCCCTAACAAGGTGTACGCCACCCTGGAGATCCGAGCATGCAGGGTAATAGTAGTGCAGCCCCTGCAGGGAAAATAATCTATTCGAATAGCCGTGACCATGGTAATAGGACGCTTTATGCTGAAGCCAGAGCTTACTACTACAAACTATTATTACTAAACTGTTGGTTCCGGGTTAGCTTCCTCGCAGGGAAGTCGAGGAGGTGATCTCGGAGGCATTGTTAATTATTACAACTTACTATTATACAATTCTGCATGAACTTCTGCTGCATTGTTACTTTATGCTTTATATAAACTGTTGGCTATTCTCTCCTCATGCTGCAAGACTCGTCGGAAGATGCTAGTCTTCGATAGGCCTAGCTTCTCATCCTTATTCTAATTTCTGCCTTGCAGTCCACTATATACAGCCTCCCCTTTACATTTGATAGAAATGCATAAATGCTTAGTAGCGTACGTGATGAGGACATCCCTACTAATGTTACACCTACATCCTCACCAACTACACATATTGGACCGGTTACTAGAGCACGCACATGTCAACTAAATTATCAGGTACTTTCGTTTCTCCTGAATCCTTCTATTGTTCATGAACATATGATGCTTCCTAAATTAGATACTTTTGTTTTGCTTATGAATGAAGGACCTAGCATGGACAAGAAGTATGGTCATTGGAGCGGGATCAAGCATGGAGAAGAGGGTGCGCGCGTGGGAAAGGACAATGGACGTTCCAGTGGTGATTTTCGCACTTTGAAGCCACCATAAGGAGTACACGAAGGCTTGGACGAAATAGACGAGGTGCCACTTCATTATTTTCGTCCAAGGGAAATTATACGTGCGTCGTCACCTTAATATTGGGCTGGGCCCATGTAATTTCGAAAATACTACCTTATAGGCTATTTTTAGAGTTCGTATGTGTGGGGGAACCAAGTTAGGGTTGTTTTCGAACCCCACCTCCAAAGGGTCACGAGAATCCCCTCTGTTCCCCCATATATACATCCCTTAGGGCGTCGTTTAGACGTGGGTTTTAATTAGATTTAAGTTAGCCATAGAATCAACTTCGAGATCTTCGTTAGTGTCATTCGACCAGGCCAAGACCGCACTGGAACCCCATCTTTCGTCAATCATTCATCTTATATTCGCAATAGCCAGATTGCAATTCTTAGTTCTTGCTTGTTCTTGTCCAATGCTTGCAGGAATTAGACCTTCGTGGTCAGGTTGATCGTTCATCTGCGGGATCAATAACCTCTCGGAGTTGGTTTAGCGATCGCTAAGGCGCAACGTCTTCGTACGTTCGTAGTCGGGTCGTGAAAGTCGTCTCCACCAGAATCGATCTCCACCATCTCATCGAAACATCGGGCCACCTTCACCTCTAGCAAGTGGTATCAGATTTCCAGGTTGATCGGTGAGATTTACCAGTTTTTCATAGTCTAGATTAGTTATGTTCTTCATACCTACAGTCCACGGAAGAGCCAACAAAAAAAATTTAGGGTTAGATCACCATGTCCCACGACAGTCCTAGCCTTTGTCCAGTTTTCTTTTCAGTACTTGCTTTGTTGAATTTGCGGTTCCATCGTTATGTCAAGTTGCTGATCTTAGAGTCTAGCTCCCTTAGAGTTTCGAGTTATGATCACAGTTTGTCACGCCGCCGCCGCACAGTAGTCATCCTACCATGTTCCACCAATCCGAGTCCATATACACCACCACGTTCAGCTAATCCGAGTCCATATACACCACCACAACCTAGTTTAGTTCTGAGTTGTTAGAGTCGGATTTCACAAATCTTTTGTCGTACGTACAAGAGGGTGATTTAACAAAAAGAGTCTGGAGACCCCCCGCGCCGTTTTGGTCCAAAATTTCCGAAAAAAACGCAGTTCTTAAAAAAAAATCTGGCTATCCTATTTTTAGGTTTAGTAGAGCGTTTTTAGACACTCGCCATCATAGCAAACTTTCGTGCCCGAAATCCAAATTTTTGATCCGGACAGCCAAAAAAAAATTTGCAAAAATTTTTTTGTGCCTATTCTGTTTTCTAGGCTTGAGAAGTATTTTGAGACACTCCCCGTTATAGTTATTTTTGTTGAAAAAAGCGCAAAAAAGCGCCACCAAAAAAAGAGTGAAAAAAGGAAAAAAAGAGAAAAATTTAGTGTGCTTCAGTTGTTTTATGTGCCGCGCCGTGCTTTCGTTGGTGTTTTAGGCTCGCGTCTCTAGTACGGTCTAGCCTAGGATCAGCACAGTACCGACGTGGAGTGTTTAGTCAGCTTTGCATCTCTGTCTTGATTACTGTTGAGCTTTTGCTACCATACTTGTTAGCCTTCCTACAGCTCCACATATATTCTACATCGTGCGTTTTGACACCTCTTGGCCATCGCTCTACCACATCTTTGAGACCCGTTGGTTGTACATCACAACCTGCTGCTAGTTATGAATCGGTAAGAACAAAATAAAAGCTTGATGGATTTGTGCTTTCCACCACACCACATCCCATTCATAGAAGTAGGATCATATTTCTGTGTGTTTTCTATTTCTGCTAACAATGCCAGGATTACACGGTGAAGAGGTGGCGGACGCGCCCGATTGGGAGAACATGACAAACCAGGAGCTACATGATAAATTTGCACGTATGATGACGGAACAGGTGCATGACATTGAGAACGGATTTGCAGAGGCGATTGATGGTGTGGAGAAGATGATCGACACCAAGCTCGACGCCAAGTTTACTGAGTTGATCGCATGCCTACCTCCACAGCCTGCTGCCGCTCTAGTGGCACAACCACCGTTTCAACAACATGCATGACGTATTCTGTTTCCGCCTGGACAAGCTGCATGTATTGGTGCTCCTGCTGCTGCAGTTGCTGCTGCTGCGGCTGCTTCTGACGTCGGCCAGTACGACGACTACGAGGGTGATTACAATGAGGAGCTGGAACATGAAGCGCCCTATGAACAGCCAGCTGGACGTCCACGTCCCAACGTTCGACATGGTCAACACCAACCACCCCCTCAGGTATTCGATGATGAACATGTGCCTAAACTGAAATTGAATCTTAAGACGTTTGAGAGTAGATATATTCCTGATGCTTATTTTACTTGGGAGTTAGAAATTTAACAACGCTTTACATGTTTACAATATCCTGAGAATAGAGGTGTTACTGCTGCTTTTTGTATATTCACGGGATTTGCATCTATTTGGTGGTCTGCACATTGTAGATTGCATGCTAATAATATTCCAACTACTTGGGCTGCTTTAAAATATGCTATGCGTACTCGTTGGGTTCCTCCTTATTACAATGTGAATTACTACAAAATTTACAGCATTTGAGACAGGGAAAAAATTATGTAGAGGAATATTATCAGGAATTACAAACTGGATTGATTAGATGTGGCCTAGTAGAGGATAATGAAGCTATGCTTGCACGTTTTATGGGAGGCTTAAACAAGGAGATACAGACTATTCTAGAATACAAGGACTATACTACTATCACTCGTTTGTTTCATCTTGCTTGTAAAGCTGAACGTGAAGTGAAGGATCGACAGGCCGCTACGAGACCTAACTTTTCTGCAGGACGAAATACATCATGGACATCGCGTGGGCCTTCTACACGTCCTGGTGCACCACCACCTACTTCAGCCCCTAATTCTTACATGGAACCACCAAAACAGCCACCGCCACCATTCAAGGGTACACAGAGAGGTCCAGCGGCGAGTGCTTCATCATCCATGGCATCCACAGGGAAAACACGAGATCGTGATATTATATGTCGCAGGTGCCAAGGCGGCGGTCACTTCGCAAAAGACTGTCCTCCAAGCGTGTGATGACTGTTACGACGGATGGTGGGTATGAGTCAGCGAGTGACTACGATGAGGAGACTTTAGTCCTCATTGCTAATGAGGAACAGGGTGCCCATGATGATGCTCAAGATATAGAGTATATGGCTCCTGATGATGCGGATACATATGCTAGTTTGGTTGCTCAATGTGTGTTAAGTGTGCAGGTAACGAAGGCCGAGCAAAACCAGAGGAATAATTTGTTCCACACAAAGGGAGTGGTGAAAGAACGTTCGGTTCGCATCATTGTTGATGGAGGGAGTTGCAACAACTTGGCTAGCATGGAGTTGGTGGAGAATCTATCTCTCACCACAAGACCACACCCTCATCCGTACTATATTCAGTGGTTTAACAATAGTGGTAAGGTTAAGGTAAAGCGTTCTGTTCGTGTGCACTTTAGCATTGCTGCATATGCTGATTATGTTGATTGTGATGTGGTACCCATGCAAGCATGCTCTCTTTTACTTGGTAGACCATGGCAATTTGATAGGAATGTTGTACACCATGGTAGGAAAAATCAGTTTACTCTGGTTCATCATGATAAAAATATTGCTTTACTTCCTATGTCTCCTGAACAAATTGTGAAAGATGATCTTGCTAGAGCTAGTAAAGCTAAACAGGAGAAAAATAAGAGTGAAAATGAGATAGCAGCTAAAGACTTTGCGCAACAACATAAGACTAATAGCAAATCTTCATCTACTATTTCTAATGAAATTAAATTGACTAGTCCAACTTTTCTTGCTACTAAGGTTGATATTTCGGATTTGGATGTTAGTCAATATGTGTGCTATGCTTTTGTGTGCAAAGAAACTTTTTTTTCATTTGAGGAATTGCCTCCTTCTTTGCCTCCTGTTGTCACTGACCTTTTGCAGGAGTTTATTGACGTCTTTCTACAAGACGTACCACCGGGATTACCACCTATTCGAGGGATTGAGCATCATATTGACTTAATTCCCGGTGCTTCACTGCCCAACCATGCGCCATACCGTACTAATCCGGAGGATACGAAGGAGATTCAGCGTCAAGTACAAGAGCTACTCGACAAAAGTTATATACGTGAATCCCTTAGTCCTTGTGCTGTTCCTGTTATATTAGTGCCCAAAAAGGATGGAACATGGCGTATGTGTGTTGATTGTCGAGCCATTAATAATATTACTATTCATTATTGTGATCCTATTCCTAGGTTAGATGATATGCTTGATGAATTAAGTGGCTCTACCATGTTTTCCAAAGTTGATTTGCGTAGTGGATACCATCAAATTCGCATGAAATTAGGAGATGAAAGGAAAACAACTTTTAAAACTAAGTTTGGACTATATGAGTGGTTAGTCATGCCTTTTGGGTTAACTAATGCACCTAGCACTTTCATGAGATTAATGAACGAGGTTTTACGTTCTTTCATTGGACGATTTGTGGTAGTCTATTTTGATGATATACTGATTTATAGCAAATCTTTGGAGGAACATTTGGATCATTTATGTGCTGCTTTTATTGCTCTACGTAATGCACGTTTGTTTGGTAACCTTGGGAAGTGCACCTTTTGCACCGACCGAGTATCATTTCTTGTCTATGTTGTTACTCCCCAGGGAATTGAAGTTGATAAAGCCAAGATCGAGGCAATTGAGAGTTGGCCGCAGCCCAAAACGGTCACACAAGTGAGGAGTTTTCTTGGCCTCGCTGGATTTTATAGGCGTTTTGTGAGAGATTTCAGCACCATTGCTGCACCTCTCAATGAGCTTACACAGGCAGAAGCCTTCACAGTATTGAAAGATAAGTTAACACATGCTCCTCTGCTCCATCTTCCTGATTTTAATAAGACTTTTGAGCTTGAATGCGATGCAAGTGGGATTGGTTTGGGAGGTATGTTATTACAAGATGCTAAACCTGTTGCATACTTTTCTGAAAAATTGAGTGGGCCTAGTCTGAACTATTCTACTTATGATAAGGAATTATATGCTCTTGTTCGGACATTAGAAACTTGGCAACATTATTTATGGCCCAAAGAATTTGTTATACATTCTGATCATGAATATTTGAAACACATTGGAAGTCAAGCAAAACTTAATCGTAGACGTGCTAAGTGGGTTGAATTTATTGAGACTTTCCCTTATGTCCTTAAACATTAGAAGGGTAAAGATAATATTATTGCTCATGCTTTGTCTCGTCGTTAAACTATGCTTTCACAACTTGACTTTAAGATATTCGGTTTAGAGACAATCAAACATCAATATGTGCAAGATGCGGAATTTAAAGATGTATTGCAGAATTGTAGAGAAGGTAGAGCATGGAACAAGTTTGTGCTTAATGATGGATTCGTGTTCCGTTCTAACAAGCTATGCATTCCAGCTAGCTCTATTCGTCTTTTGTTGTTGCAGGAGGCGCATGGAGGAGGATTAATGGGACACTTTGGCGTGAAAAAGACGGAGGATGTACTTGCTACACATTTCTTTTGCCAAAGATGAGACAGGATGTTGAGCGTTTTGTTGCTCGCTGCACTACATGTCAAAAAGCTAAGTCATGACTCAATCCTCATGGTTTATCCCTGCCTTTACCTGTACCTAGTGTTCCATGGGAGGACATATCCATGGACTTTGTTTTAGGCTTGCCTCGAACAAATAATGGGAGGGATAGCATATTTGTTGTCGTGGATAAATTTTCTAAGATCGCACACCTTATACCATGTCATAAAAGCGATGCCGCCGCTAATGTTGCTGATTTATTCTTTTGTGAGAATATTCGCTTACATGGTGTGCCCAATACTATTGTCTCGGATCGTGATACTAAGGTTCCTAGACATATTTGGAGATGCTTATGGGCTAAGTTGGGCACTAAACTACATTTTAGTACTACATGTCATCCCCAAACTGATGGAAAAACTGAAGTAGTCAATAGGACTTTGTCTACTCTGCTTAGGGCTGTTTTAAAGAGTAACTTGAAAATGTGGGAAGAATCTTTACCTCATATTGAATTTGCTTATAATCGTTCATTGCATTCTACCACTAAAATGTGCCCTTTTGAGATTGTATATGGTTTTCTACCTCGTGCACCAGTTGATTTGCTGCCTCTTCCATCTTCGGAGAAGGTTAATTTTGATGCTAAGCAACATGCTGAATTGATATTAAAAATGCATGAGTTAACTAAAGAAAACATTGAGAGAATGAGTGCTAGATACAAGCTTGCTGGTGATAAGGGTAGAAAGCATGTTGTGTTTGAACCAGGAGATATTGTTTGGTTACATCTACGTAAAGATAGGTTTCCTGATTTGCGCAAGTCTAAGTTAATGCCACGAGCTGATGACCCCTTTAAGGTTTTGCAGAAAATTAATGATAATTCATATAAACTGCAGCTACCTGCAGATTTTGGGGTTAGTCCCACATTTAATATTGAAGATTTGAAGCTTTATTTGGGAGAAGATGATGAGCTTTCGTCGAGGACGACTTCAATTCAAGAAGGGAGGATGATGAGGACATCCCTACTAATGTTACACCTACATCCTCACCAACTACACATATTGGACCAGTTACTAGAGCGCGCGCACGTCAACTAAATTATCAGGTACTTTTGTTTCTCGCGAATCCTTCTAATGTTCATGAACATATGATGCCGCCTAAATTAGATACTTTTGTTTTGCTTATGAATGAAGGACCTAGCATGGACAAGAAGGATGGTCATTGGAGCGAGATCAAGCATGGAGAAGTGGGTGCGCGCGCGGGAAAGGACAATGGAGGTTCCAGTGGTGATTTTCGCACTTTGAAGCCACCATAAGGAGTACACGAAGGCTTGGACGAAATACACGAGTTGCCACTTCATTATTTTCATACAAGGGGAATTATAGGTGCTGCGTCACCTTAATATTGGGCTGGGCCCATGTAATTTCGAAATACCACCTTATAGGCTGTTTTTAGAGTTCGTATGTGTGGGGAAACCGAGTTAGGGTTGTTTTTGGACCCCACCTCCAAGGGGTCACGAAAATCCCATCTGTTCCCCCATATATACACCCCTTAGGGCGTTGTTTAGACTTGGATTTTAATTAGATTTAAGTTAGCCATAGAAGCAACTTCGAGCTCTTCGTTTATGTCATCCGACCAGGCCAAGACCGCACTGGAACCCCAACTTTCGTCAATCATTCATCTTATAGTCTCAATAGCCAGAGTGCAATTCTTAGTTCTTGCTTGTTCTTTTTTATTGCATGCAGGAATTAGACCTTCGTGGTCAGGTTGATCGTGCATCCGCGGGATCAATAACCTCTCGGAGTTGGTTTAGTGATCGCTAAGGCACAACGTCTTCGCACGTTCGTAGTCGGGTCGTGAAAGTCGTCTCCACCAGAATCGATCTCCACCATCTCATCGAAACATCGGGACACCTTCGCCTCTATCAGGACGTAAGACTCGCGGGTATGCTAGATACTCACCCTTGCTTTATTTTCCCCCCTTTTTGTATTGCCTGATCGGCCGCTGCAGTCGACAGTCGAGACTTGGAGTCCAGGAGCAGGAGATCCCCGATGCCTTTTACAACGTCGAGTTCCCCATTGACCAGGAGTAGTTTGGAGGTTCCCAGGAAGGAGGCCTTGCCTTTTCGATCGTTGTTGTTTTAGTGGTAGCCTTCTTAAGGCAGATCATGTGTACCTTGTGTCTGTACTCAGATACTATTGCTTCCGCTAACTTTGTGTTCTCGAGCTGTTGTATTTGAGCCCTTGTGGCCCCTAGCTTGTATTAATCAGCTTATATTATTTTATTTGTAGAGTTGTGTTATGATATCTCACTGTGAGTCCCTGATCTCGATCATGTACCTTGCGTGTATGATTACTGTACACAAATTTATCTCGATCATAGGACACCCCTTCCAACTCCTTGGTCGAAGTTGAGTCTAGTCTTTGCGAAACTGATTTGCTAATTTCGTTGTGTGGCTTACGGGCCCACAGCACAACTGGGATGGTATTAGGATCTTTTTCTCCGTACCTTTACTCTGGGACTCTGCTCTCTCTTCCTTTCGGGATAAAGATTTTGCTAACTCTGACATTAGGATCTCGTGACTACTTCCTCTCAGAGACCCCTCATTCCAGATGATGACCTGATTCGCCAGAAGATCCCGAAGATTACTCTTCAATAAATTCCCGAGAACCTACGTGTTCATCGCCTTTGCAATCCCCTGCCACCGATAAGTCCGTATGGTTACTTACATCCACCTCCAGATCGGGAAATCATAATTCCCTTGTACTTAAGCATCAAATTATTCTAATGCTTCTATCACCCGATGCCTTTGCATCTCTTTCTCCTTCTATTTGAGTGTTGATACTCACATAAGATTCTTTGCGAAGTACCCGACCTTTAGTGGATTATTATCCGACTATTCTTACATGGCTTCTTCCATGTGTCAATCGGATTCATCATGTGAAATACCATCCTTGCCCCTTGATGATTTGTGTTATCATCGACAACCTCCCTTGGCTCCCTTCCAATACAACTTGGTCGTGTATATCGTGCTCTGCTTTCCCTTGGGAAAGATATGTACCTGATACTTGTGTATCATCACATTTTCCCTTCCATTGGTCTGTTTAACCTTTCTTGCAATGTGTCTTATCTGATCAGTGATAATTCCCTACTTATGTAAACACTTTGGTGCACTACTCTGTCGGTACAACCTGTTACTATCGTGGATAACCCTTTTGGCTACCGCCGATGGACGAGAACTTTGCCAAGTGGTTCTCTTCTTCCCTCACCCTTGGTACCGACCTTGTTACCGAAAAAGCTGACAAACTGTTCCTTGACAAACCTTGCATCGTGATCACATGGAATGTCACCAGCCTTCTTATACAATGTGGGCCCATAACACACAGTTCCACAGGATCGAAACCTGACTCTTGTCACATACCTTACGATATTCAGCCCGATACCAGACACAGTGCTTATGCCCGATGCTCTGGACCCCCCTTCTCATTATCCGTTATCGGCATCGAATGCATGCATGTCTGCTTGAAACTTATCATACCTCCTTTTGTTTATCTCGATGTATTTCTCTGAGTTTAAACTCGAGAGATACGTTGTACCCCATTCCCTTGGACAACCTCGGTTGATTAACCTGGTATCGATTCGATCCCCTAAGTTTCCCTCCTAGCCTATTCGTAAGCACGATGAAGACCCTGAACGAAGGATGACAACTCGTCGGGATGCACCGATGCAGAGGAGTGAAGACATCAACGAGAAGGATTAACTTCTTTGAGAAGGACAACAAGAACCAGAAGAATCGTTAGAATCCGAAACCGAAAATTTAACCCCTTACACTTCCTTTAATTCTCGGGACGAGAATTCTTTGTAGTGGGGGAGATTTGTAACACCCCGGATGTCACGTTACAGTAATCAGCTTGGTGGAACAGTAATCACTCTCTTGAAAGCCAAGTCCCTGTGATTAGCCATGCTTGATCATGCCTCGTTTAAATTCCCACCCACATAAAAATTCCAAATAAATGTGAAAAGTAAAGTTGCACTAAAAATTGGGGAGAATATTTCTAAATCTCACCAATAATCATTGGTCCATGACATGATTGCAACCAATATTTATTGAAGTGACCAGCTGGATTAAATAAATAAAAACGGTAGCATAATTGCTACATTTAATCCTTTTTAAATAAAACAAAATGTTAGATGATTTTTATTACTTCCCAAACTCTTTGTTACAGTAGTTTAGGGCGAGGCCCAACCCCCTGGCCCAGCCCAGCCTTTTCCTCCTTCTTCTTCCCTGTTCATGGGGGAGGGCCGTGGCACGCATCCAGGGCATCCTGGCCGCAGTTGTCGCCGTGGCGACCATCCACGGCCTCCCCGACGTGGTTAAGGGAAATCCCAGCCGCCCCTGCCTCCAAAAACCCTAGCCGCACCCCTACCTTGCCCCTCGCGCCTCCTCTGTCCCTCCCCGACCTTGGGCAAGCGGAGCCATGGCCGCGCGGTCGTCGCTGGCGTGGCCCCTAGCTCCCTCGTGCTGTGCCGCCGTGCCCTGGAGGTGCGCAGGCGTTGTCCTCCTCACCTGGAGCGAGGAGTCAACCGGAGTCGCAACATCGCCACCGCCTCTCGCCTGCAAAGCCGCCACGGCTGCCTCCCCGACGCGCCGAATTCGCCGCCGATGAACCCACTCTGGCTTCGCCGAGGCCACCTCGAGCTCCGCGGTGCACTCCTACTTCAATTCCCCCTCTTCCCGGTCTCTTTCCGCCGCCATGATGGCCTGTGCGCGCAGGTGGCCGCCATGGCCGAGCCCTACTCCCCGCGCCCAACCTCCCTGGCCTCCAACGCCTCTGCCTGCGCACGAGCACCCCTAGCCACGCCCACCGCCGCGCACCCATGTGCACCCCCGCCGTAGCCCCCTCGCCGGCACGGGCCTCGCCGTGCCTCGGCTCGTCGGCGACGAGCACGCCGTGGGCTAGTGCCCCCTCTCAAAGCTAAACCACCCTGTTAGCATAATCACAGTTAGTGATACCCCCCTGTTAATTAAAATAGGCACTTACATGTGGGGCCACCCCCCCTGATTAATTAGTTAAAATGTTTTTGTTAACTTAAGTGGAGATTGACATGTGGGCCCCCATCTCTGGTTAGCTTAAAATAAAATAGATAAAACCCCCCTCTGAGTATGACAGGTGGGGCCCAACCCCTAGATTAACACACTAGAAAATTAAGTGGTTTAATTAAACATGCCCCAATGACATGTAGACCCCACTGGATAATTAGATTTAATAAAGTGAATTGTTAAAGTGTGAGGCTGACATGTGGAGCCCACATGTCAACACTATTTTGGATAAGGTTATGGATAATGTTGTATTTAGAATATTAAAATATATTCTAGAAATTCATTTAAACTTTGAGAAATCATATAAAATAAACTGTAACTCAGATGAAAATAATTTATGCATCAAAATTGATCAGAAAAATACAACGAATAAGAATAAGCTATCCATACCCACACCACACCCCTCTAGCATACCGAACCCGAGACTTTCACCCCTCCGGATCGTCTATTCGGTAATCGCCCGGGGGCCGGTTGAATTACCGCTTTGTCTGCAACGTGTACCACCGCGTTAGTCCACCTCTAGCTTAACGTTTGCCATGTTTTGTATTTTTATTGCTATTATTGCCGTTTATTTATTGTTTATTCTCCCTCTCTTATTGTCCGGTAGTCTCGACGTCCGCTGATGATGCCTCTGTGATCGACTACATCGACGACGACCGTACGTCTACCGTCGAGCTTCCAGCCAAGCAGAGCCATTTTCCTTCCCAGATATCGCCTATCTTTCCATACATTTTCTTGCACTAGGCATTGCTGCTACTGCTACGTTACAATCCTATTCAATTGCATAGCCTCTTTTTGTCACCCCTTAATGTACCCTCCTTTGTCCTATGCTGCCTTATAAATATATACAATATTCAGCAGTGAACCCTTCGCATTGTTAGCTAGGTTTAGAATAGCGGTCCGTGATCAATCTGGTGAGGAAATCGTTAACTGGTACCCTCTCGTTTGGCTAGCGATTAGGGGATTATTAGGCTAATCGGAAAGTTAATCGGCAAGGTAATCAATTAATTGGACGAATTATCAGTTTATTGGCTACTCTTTGACCCTATGAATAGGGATTAATCGGCAAGTTAACTGGTTAATCGGACAAATTCTTGAACAGGGAAAAATATTATAACTGCAACAGGTACGGATCACTGCAGACGCCCTAGGGAACCTACAACGGCAGAACTTTGCCGAGTCGCTTCGAGTTTGACTTACGAGTGGATGGACTCGTATTTCACTCTCGTCGGCTCAGTAGCGTAGCATCACCGGTATGATACGAGGTTTACCTCTTTAGTTCATTCCGTTGATGTCTCTGTCGAACCTCTTCAAGTGTACCATCGAGGGTGATTCCTCCTAGTTTCACTTGATGGTAGGCACTCGAATCAACTGGTGTCCTTAAAGGTAAGGAGTCGGGTGACCCAACGGTGCCCGTGCAGGGATTGTATCGGGACGGCAGGACAGACGGATACCATCGTGGGCCTGGTCCTTGTTTTTTCGCCGTGAGATACCCTGTAGTACGAAAGTCAAGCTCTTCCAAGAGCACACGCGAGATAAGGTAAGGAGACGGTTCACCTTGTTGGTAACCGCAAGAGTTGGTGGGACGACTGGGAAGACACCGATGTACTGGTGTTCCTGACTGCTGACGTTGTCCGCGACTCACCCAGAAAGGGTCAACGATAATGGTTGTGCCGACAGAACATAATAAAATGACTAACGGTTCAGGTGGATGACTTGAGTGGGTCGACGTGCCCTATACGCACTACCTCCACATGGGATTACGGTGTGGTCCCTCCGCGTTGTGGTGTCGTTCGAAAGCTCTAAAAGACATCCAGTTTCAGCATTGTGGTTGGGTCGGATCATGCTGCGGCACTGGATCCACTTGGCGCACAATGACTCGGAGTGCGAGAGGTGATGGCCCACGAAGCTCTTGCGCTCAGGACTGTAGACCGGCGGGGACCTCTCCGATGAGCCGTAGGATGGGCCTCGGCGTGTCGGATAGCCCTGGACGGGCATTCACTAACAAGGTGTACGCCACCCTGGAGCTCCGAGCGTGCAGGGTAACAATAGTGCAGCCCCTGCAGGGAAGATAATCTATTCGAATAGCCGTGTCCACGGTAACAGGACACTTTATGCTGAAGCCAGAGCCTACTACTACAAACTATTATTACTAAACTGTTGGTTCCGGGTTAGCTTCCTCACAGGGAAGTCGAGGAGGTGATCTCGGAGGCATTGTTAATTATTACAACTTACTATTATACAATGCTCCAGCAACTTCTGCTGCATTGTTACTTTATGCTTTATATAAACTATTGGCTATTCTCTCCTCATGCTGCAAGACTCGTCGGAAGATGCTAGTCTTCGATAGGCCTAACTTCTCATCCTTATTATGATTTCTACCTTGCAGTCCACTATATACAGCCTCCCCTTTCCATTTGATACAAATACATAAATGCTTAGTAGCGGACGTAAGACTCGCATGTATGCTAGATACTCACCCTTGCTTTATTTCCCCCCCTTTTTATTTTGTCTGATCGGCCGCTGCAGTCGACGTTGGAGCCTTGGAGTCCAGGAGGAGGAGATCCCCGATGCCTTCGATGATGTCGAGTTCCCCATTGACCAGGAGTAGTTTGGAGGTTCCCAGGCAGGAGGCCTCACCTTTTCGATCGTTGTTTTTTAGTGCCATCCTTCTTAAGGCAGATCATGTGTTGTATTAACCACCTTGTATTATTTTATTTGTAGAGTTGTGTTGTGATATCTCACAGTGAGTCCCTGATCTTGATCGTGTATCTTGCGTGTATGATTACTTTACACAGATTGATTTTGGGGCGTCACACATGGCGGCGGTGAAACAGAGGCGAGATCAAGAAAAAGGGTTCTATCTTCGGAGGTTTCGCGTCATGGGAAATATATAAGCGAAGGGGGTAGCCAGGGGGGCTACCAAGGGTCCAAGCGCCCCCCTGGCGCTGCCTAGCCCTAGGCCGCCTGTGTCCCTGGTGCGTCCCCTCCGTCTCTCCTTCCTGATTCCGGAATGTTCCGTTGCGCTGAGTTTTTATCTGATTTTCCCGAATTTTTGGAGAAATTTTAATATGGGGGAAACCTGAAATAGAAAAATAACAGAAAACATGAACTGGCACTGTGGTGCACTGAATTAATAAGTTAGTACAAATATGATCAAAAGTGTATGAAAGTGTATCTAGATCATAGCAATATCACACAAAACATGCATGGAACAAGAAGAAATTATAGATACGTTTGGGATGTATCAGCGAGCTCATCCGCTTATGTGTTATGTGCCCTGGTGACGTAGTTAAGCTCACATCCGTCGAACTCCCCTTCTAGGGTGTTGTAGTGCTTTTGGTATGCTAACATGTTATCTGCGACTGCTTCGCAGTCCCTCATTGCTTGTTGAACGATGAGATTGGCACTACTGGAATCTGCTGGTTTGCCGTCAGCCAAATCTGACGGCAAAGGCATGAATCCCTGACGGCAATGGCTTTGCTGTCAGCTTGCTGACGGCAAAGCACTCGGCCACGATTTTATCGGCAAAGGCGTTCTTTGCCGTCAGCCAAAAATCGACCGACGGCAAAGGCTTTGCCGTCAGTCTTTCTAACTAGCAGACGACAATGTTATGATTCTATGCATCTGTTTATAGGTGGGCCCGGCAAAATTTTATCATCTGTTTAGCTGACGGCAATGAATTTTCAGTTCTTAAAAAAATCCATTCACGTTCCTGTTCCCGTTCCCGTTTCTGTTCCAGATCTAGTTTCCTTTACTGTTCCCGTTTCTGTTCCCGTGCAAGATGGGGAGGCAGGGGAGGTGCGACCATCAATCTTGGCGAGCTCGGGAGGTGTGGCCGGTGAGGAAGGATGACCGACGACTCGACGAGGTAGGGAGGCAGGTGCGTCCGAGGAGGTGTGGCGAGGAAGTGGAGGTGCGGCGACTCCGCGAGGTAGGGGAGGCGCCACGAGGAAGTGGAGGTGCGGTGGAGAGGAAAGGGAGGCCGACGAGGCAGGGGAGGTGTGGCGACGCAGGAAGACGCATCGGCAAGGTAGGGGAGGCACGGCGAGGCAGTGAAGGCCGATGACGTAGGAGAGCTGCCTCCAGCGAGCTAGGAAGGCAGGGCAGGCCGACGAGGTAGGGAAGGCGCGGCTGGCGAGCTCGGAGGTAGGGGCGTCTCGCGATCTGGCCAGGTAGGGGAGGCCCGCGAGCTCGTGAGGTAGGGAGGCTGGGTTGGCCGGCGAGCTGGGGAGGTAGGTGTGGCCGCTGAGCTGGGGAGGCAGCGGTGGCCGGCGAGCTGGGGACGGGGGAGGCATGTGCGGCCATCGAGTTGGGAAGACAGGGGCGCGTCTGAGGAGAGGATAAGGGAGAGAGAGAGGCAGGACCGAGCGGTTGGTGGGTGTGTGTGGTGGGGTCGGCGGGGAGGTGGGGGTGCGGTTGGTGGGTATGGGGTGGGGTGGCTCTCCTGCCAAGTCATCGATCCGTGGGAGGGCTGCCCCAGCCAATAGGAAACGAGCATTTTCTGTGTTTCTTTAGGTTGTAAATTTTAAGAAAATAAATAGTTCAATAATTCGAAAAATACAAATAATTTTTCCACGTTCTCTAGGGATCCTAGACCAACATCACACAAATTTCATGTTATTTAGACATTGCTTGCATTTTCCAAAAAAACATACAAACTGATGCAACCATTATGCCAATAGCAATCTTTGCCATCAGCCAAATAAAAGCTGACGATAAAGACGGGCTTTGCCGTCAGCCAAAAAAAAGCTGACGGCAAAGACTGTCTTTGCCCATAGCCAAAACAAAGCTGACGGCAAAGACCGTCTTTGCCCACAGACAAAAAAAAGCTGACGGCAAAGTCATCTTTGCCGTCTGCAATTCTTTGCCGTCCGCAACGGATGGCAAACCTCCTCTTTGCCATCTGCCACGAAAAAATGCTGACGGCAAAGAAAAAACAGACGGCACACTAGCAAATTCCAGTAGTGTGGAGTCTCCATAGATTACGAGGCGGGTGGCGCCGCGGGCTTTTGCCATGCGCATGCCATGGATGAGTGCCTCATATTCTGCTTCGTTATTTGATGCATTGTCGAAGTTGATTTGCAACATGTATTTGAGCTTATCTTCTTTGGGTGAGATTAGCACGACGACTGCTCCAGCTCCTTGATGCCTTTTTATCCGTCGAAGAACATCTTCGATGAATTGGAGAGGTCTGAAGGCCCGGCTGTTTGTAAATCCATCCACTCGACAAGAAAGTCAGGGAGAACTTGTGCTTTGATCGCCGTTGGGTGCCTGAATTGCAGGTCGCGGGGGCTGAGCTCGATGTTCCACTCAGCGACTCGACCCGTTGCTCCTGGGTTGTTGAGGATGTCCAAAAGTGGTGCACTTCTCACCACCGTGATTGCGTGCTCCTCGAAGTAATGCGTTACTTTTCTTGATGTCATGACAATGGCATACACGAGCTTCTGGTAGTGCGGGTACCGCTGCTGAGATTTTGCGAGGACCTCGCTGAGGTAGTAGATTGGCCTTTGGATGCTTTGCACTTTGCCTTCTTCCGTGCGCTCGACGATGAGCGCAATGCTGACTATGCTGCTCCGTGCCGCTATGTAGAGGTTCAGGGATTCTCGTTCCTTTGGTACTGCCAGGATTGGTGCGGTCGAGAGGGTCTTCTTTAGGTCCGCGAATGCATTCCGGGCCTCTTCAATCCACCCGAACTTTCCTCCTTTCCTGAGTAGTTGGTAGAACGGAAGATTCCTTTCTCCTAGCCTACTAATGAAACGACTTAGGGCTGCGAGTCTTCCGGTGAGTTGCTGTACGCTTTTTATGTTGACCGGTTCTTGCATCCTGGCGAGTGCTTGGACTTTTTCTGGGTTAGCTTCGACTCCTCTGGCAGAGACCATGTACCCGAGCAGTTTTCCGGCTGGGACGCCGAACACACACTTTTTTGGATTGAGTTTGATTCTGTATCTGTTGAGTGATGCGAAAGTCTCTCGAAGGTTGTCGAGTAGTGTGCCCGTATTGTATGTTTTGATGACGATGTCGTCGACGTAGACTTGGACGTTTCTGCCAATTTGATCCCTTAGGCATGCTTGCATCGTCCGTTGGTACGTGGCTCCATCATTTTTTAGCCCAAAAGGCATTGTCCTGTAGTAGAATACACCATAGGGGGTGATTAATGAGGTGTGCTCCTCGTCCTTTTCCTTCATCCTGATTTGGTTGTATCCTGAGTAGGCGTTGAAGAAAGACAGTAGGTCGCATACTGCGGTGGAGTCGATTATTTGGTCGATCCTTGGGAGAGGGAAGTGGTCCTTTGGGCAGTGCTTATTGACGGGTCCGTAGTCGACGCACATGCGTAGTACGTCGGTATCTTTTTTGGGCACCAAGACTGGGTTTGTGACCCAGGTGACCTCTTCGTCTCCCGGATAAATTGTGCGTCGAGTTATCGATTGACTTCTTCTCTGATGGCTCTGCGCTTGGGTTCAGAGAATCTGCGTAGTGCTTGCTTCACTGGTTTGGTGTTTGGATAAATTTGCAGTGCGTGCTCTGCAAACTCTCGTGGTATTCCGGGCATGTCGGCCGGGCACTAGGCGAAAATTTTCCACTCCTCGCAGAGGAAGGTCAAAAGAGTTGTTGCTTGTTCTTCTGGAAGATGAGCATAGATTCGGACTGTCTTGCGGGTTCGTTGGATGCACCTGGTGGGTGACAGTGTCGCTGTCGACGCTGAGGTCGCGAGTGATTTCTTTTATTTCGCTTCTGCTGGCTAGTGGAAAGACGCTCCTGTCTACCACCATTGCTATTTCTTCGAGTTGCTGTTGCGCTCCGAATGTGTTGGAGACTTGATGAAAATCTTTGTTGCATTGATATGATTTGGTGAAGCTTCCATTGACCGTGATGACCCCTGAGGGCCCCGACATCTTGAGCTTGAGATATGCGTAGTGTGGGACTGCCATGAATTGTGCAAATGCTGTCCGGACGAGTATGTCGTGGTATTGGGATTGCCAGTCGAGTACTTCGAACTCAAGGGTTTTTCTTGCGAAGTTGCCTTTGCTGCCAAAAACTATGTCGAGATCGATTGCTCCTAGGGAGGATGCTGCCTCTCCTGGTACTATGCCGTAGAGTGTGATGCCTGAATTCTTCCGGACCGATCGTGGGATCAGCATCTTGCGCAAGGTGTCAGTGAAGATGATGTTCAGGCTGCTTTCTCCTTCCATGAATACTCGGTCCATGTCATACTCGCCAATCTGTGCCTCGAGGACTAGCGGTGCGTGCCCTGGCCTTGGAACTACGGGTGGATGATCGTTTTGCGAAAAAGTGATGTTGGTTTCTGAACCGTATAAGTGGTAGGGTTTTTCTGCCAACAAGTCTTCGGCTGCTCCGTCTTGCACAGTGTTCGCCTCTTGCTTTGCTTTTGAGGACCGTCCTTCTTGGATCATGCAGACTTGTCCGTGAGACGGCGGGTATTGATCTTATGTGCTAGGCGCTGATGGCTGCGCTGCTCCTTGATCCGTCTTGGCTTTGCGCTGCTTATCTTCTGCCTATCAGAGAGTTCGGTGAACAGGCGACAACTCCTCAAGGTGTGGCCTTCTCAGAGCCGTCCCAGTCGTCTTCGAAATAGTGGATTGTGCAAGGCCCGTACAGCTGCTCCTAGGCTGTGAGACTGTTCGAGCTAGCGTGTCTTCATCTTCTTGCGATGCGGAACGACTGTGAGTGATCGTCGACATGGGAGTGAAAACTTGGGTCGAGCTCGATTCCGTCGTTGATCGAGTAGTTCCGGATCATCTTGGCGAACTCGTCTGATCTTTTGTCGGGGTCGTAGTATTCGCCGGGGCGAGTCTCAGAGTCCCCGTCGCAGGTCACGGCGGGAGTCCGACTGGCGGCGGTTGCTTGGGTGGCGACTGGAATTGCTGTGGCATGTGATGGTTGCTCGAGCGAAATTTCCATGTGGACTTCTTACACTTGATCTGTTGTTGTAGCTGATCTCATGACTGTGGCTTGACTTCGTCTTCGGGGTCGTCGAGTCCTTCTTCGTCAGGTGCGACTTTGGCGTCACCGAAAAATTAATCTTGGCCCAGTTGCTGGTCGAGCGAACTTGGTGGCGCGACGGAGAGGCTTGCGATGAACTTGAGCTCTTCGAGTGGGTTGGATCTTGCTCGGGCTGCCGATTTGATGGATGCTGAAGACGGAACCACTGAGATCGTGATTCCAACCTGCGTGTTCCCCACGGTCGGCGCCAATTGACGAGGATTGACCTCGGAAAACCCCATGGTTAGGAACCCTGGGTTAGATCGTAGAGAGAAGGTGCAGGTTGGCGATAGTCGTTGGCTAACAGGAGACAGGGATTTACCCAGGTTCAGGGCCCTCGATCGGTGAAACCCCTACTTCCTACTCTTTTTGTATTATGATGGAGGCGATTACAATGGCGGTCGTGGCGAGATCGCTCGAGACCGGAGGTGTTGTTATGAGAATGGGTGCCCTAGACATCCTCTCTCACAGCCTTTGTATACTAGGCTAGGTCGAAAGGAGTCCATCTAAGTTTACAGAGACAGTTGCCTAATCTAGTTTTAGTCTTGGACGCCAAGTCCCAATTTCCATAGTCATCGAGGACTCCTACATCGGTGCCTCGAGTGGGCCAGTCGTGGGCCTGTCGAGGCTTCCAGTGGGCCTTCTGTCTTGACGCGCACCAGGTACCCTCATCTTTAGAAGTCATGGGGACACCCCCTTGTCATGCATATTTGAGAAGGAATGAGTCGAGGGGAAACACTAATATCTTAGCGAGCAAGATTGCAATCCAGAAAATATCCAATGAGAAATATGCAATCTCCTCGAATAACCTGTGAACTTATATGATAGATAACTTCCTGCAAGACAGAAATATTTTGCAAGCATAGCAGATAGATATCTTACGACAAAATAGCAGTTCGCAGACCTACTTAGAGTTAGTTACAACCAGATCAAATAATAATCGAATGTTTGTTGAAACTACCCAGAAACTCCAAAAACTGCAATTACCCTTAACCCCGCAGGCGAACTATTTCTTCGATGCCACTAAATCTCCCCCTTTTTGTCAAATGGAACAAAAAGATTGAGAATAGGGTCGAGAAAGAATCTAAGTGTCAGCAGAATGGCATCGGAGACAACGAGAAGATTCCGGCGGTGGAGAGCGTGGCCTTGATTTCCTGACGCGGCGACGACTTGGAAGATCACGTTGAGGCGTCAGCTTGGCGGGGAAGGAGTGTTGATTTCCTGAATAATTGAGCTCAGATGTTGCAGGGGTCCTTGGGCTTGGTGGGAGCGACTGAAATATGGATCGAGCATTTTGGTCTTCAGCTTCAGGCTCAGACGATTAAGCTTCGATAGCAACATCATAGAATTCATCAACCCATAAAGTGTCTCTTTTCTTCGTCCAGGTGGGGATGTCTCTGTCAGGCCTATCTACTCGATCATTGTTGGACTAACGTCGATCAAGATGCGGTGGATACTAAAAAAAACCAGAGCGCTCCAACTGTCCCACGAAGTTAAACTTTCGAAGTCCTTTCCAGTGACGGCGAAGATATTGACGAAGAAGTTGACCATTGTAGACAACTATGTTTCTGAGCAAATTCAGCTCATTCATGATCTCTTGATTTTGAAGGCGATCTTCCTCAATGTGATGTTGAAGCATTTGCTGATTACGAAGGGAAACCTCCATATGATGCACAAGCTTGATGAATCTGTTTCGCATGTTTTAGTTTAGTGATATGTGCTCGAATGCCAGTATATTCTGCAAAAGGATTGTTCTGGTGAGCAATAACTTTGAGAACCTCTGGGACGGGTGGGTAAATATCGAAGGATATTTAGTTGAGGGAAAAGGTACATCCCGAGAGTTATTGCAGAGAGACATCAGCCAGGGTGCATATGGTTTGAGTGAGGCTGGATCAGCAACACAAGAGACAAAATCTCTGATGAAGTAGTCTTCAAATTCAAAGGGAATTCCATTGACTAGCCTCATGATGGCATGCTTTGCAAGGTCAGGAATAGGATATTCATCATGTACATTCAGCATAGGTAGCGAAGTCAAAGGTAGCGAAGTCAAAAATGTAGAACCAGGATTTTTCTTTGAAGATCAAATTGTTGGGCATGGCCACATAAAGATATGCATCACCAACAACATCTGGATCCATGAGAACTGAAAATTCAGTAGGAGTCAAAGGAGTGAAAGTATGAATTTTGTCAGGTAACCCTTTGAACCGAGGAAGATTAACCAAGGACATCAATTCATCAACAATCATGTGAAAATATTTGCCTTGGATCATGAAGTCAAACTTCCAGGTTGAAGGGTCTTGATGGTCTCCAGTGATATAAAGAGTGGCATAGAATTTTTTGATCACTTTTGGATTATAGCCACTGTTGAGAGAAAATATTCTGTGGGTGTGCAATTCATCTATTGTCTCAGCCAAATTCTGAAAGCATTTTCTGGCATAAATCGATGGCATATCCAGGAACTGATGATGGAAAATCTTGTCCTTGTTCAACAAGGTTCGAGCATAATATATGGCTTGCTCTTGAGTCCAAAAGCGAAGCGAGGAAGAATCACGTTCCTTCAAATATGGATTTGCACCAAAGAACTTTGGCTTATGCTCACGGTGCTTGAAGATGGGGCCTCAACGAGGAACATCTGCCTTGAACAAAGGCAGCATTTCCCGCGGGTAATTAGAATGAAGAAGTTCATCAAAAGGAAACTCTTCTGCCACATTAGCTGAAAATTGCATACGAGAAATATCGACGTGAGAGTTTGAGGATGGTTTATTGACAATTTTCTGATTGTGAGCAATTGTATCAGTGAGATTTTCCTCGGCCATGTTTTCGTCATCATCTCCTTCGGCGACAACTCCTTCACCAACATTTTGATTATCGGCCTCTTCGGTTTCCATGGCCTCTAAGTCAGCATCAAGCTGATCCTCAACATCAATCATTTCTTAGTTTGAGGATGCAGAGGAGGAAGATGTATCTGAATTGGAGCTAGCATTGTCAGATCCATCGCTGGAAGCATTTCCTTCGCCTTCGATGGTAGGTGGTTGATACGTCTCAAACGTATTGATAATTTCTGCTCGTTCCATGCATGCTTTGTGTGATATTGCTATGATCTAGATACACTTTCATATACTTTTGATCATATTTGGACTAACCTACTAACTCAGTGCACCCCAGTGCCAGTTCCTGTTTTCTACAGTTTTTCTATTCCAGGTTTCCCCCATATTAAAAATGCTCCTAAATTCGGGAAAAATCGGATAAAAAATCAGCGCAACAGAGACTTCCAGAATCACCAAAGTGGGGCCTGAGGGCCACCACCAGGGGTCCAGGCGCCACCCCTGGCGCGGCCAGGCCCCCTTTCGACTATTTATTCTCCGTCACGGGGAAACTCCGAAGAGAGAACCCTATTTCGCAAACTCAGCTTTGTTCCTCCGCCGCCGCGCTTCCAAGACCGGGAGCACCGTCAGGACCCTTCCCGGCACCCTGCCGGAGGGAGGATCCACCTCCGGGAGCTTCTCCTCCACCATGGACGCTTCCTGGATGTGCCGTGAGTAGTTTCCTTTGGACCATGGGTCCGTGATCAGTAGCTATGTGATGTTATCCTCACCTCTTTGTTCTTCATGGTTTAGACCTCGTGAGCTGCCCTACATGATCGAGGCACTTATGTAATTCTTCTGCTGTTGCTATGCTTAGTTTCATGGGATCTGATGGATTATGAGATTATGTTCAGATCATGATAGAGTAATATATTTGGTTTTTATCTCTTATATTTTTGTTCCTAAGTAATTCTTGCATGTTCTCCGTTGCTGTTTATTGCTTTGGCCAAATGGTAGGTAGTGACTCCAAGAGGGAACGTTATGCTCGATTGTGGGTACATGCCCCCTGATGACACGCTTGAGTGACAGAAACATGAGTCTAGGGGATGTGCTGTGCCCACAAGGGGGAAAACAACAGTGCTTGTAACCGCGGTTGGAAGGATTGTTTACTTTACGCAAAGTTCTTTTTAATGAAGTTGTCTGTTGCTTTGGGTTTACACTTTGGGTGGGGCTCGCAACTTAATACCAGCGAGATGTTATGGATAGATATCTCAAGGTGGATGATTAGTAGTAGATGTAGATGGATTTTGGTCTACTTATTTTGGCATACTGCCCATGCTTATGAGCATCTTCTTTTCTTTTATTGAATAGTTAGCATTGCGGTGCGTTTATAATCCTGTCAATTTTCCATCTATAATTTGTTTACCTCGCATAGCAGTTTTATCGTCTTTTGGGAGAGAGACATCACTAGTGAACATCACGGGACCCCGGTCCATATTCTCATCACTGTTTACAAGCTCATTTATTTTCTCGCATTTACTTTCAGTTGCTATCATTATTATTATCTCGTGTGTTTGATCCTTTGTAAACAACAAGACCGGAGATATTGACAACCTCTCTGAACTTCGTTGGGAGCAAAGTTAATTGTGTTGTGTGCAGGTCCGCGTCAGGTGCGTTGGTGACACCTACTTATCATCCTCAGAGTCCTACGGGAGACAAACCCTATCCTCTACATAGGGGAAATTTGCTGCTATCCTGCATCTCACCTTCCACTTGGGTAACCAACGAAGGGCGAGAAGCCATTACCACTTCCACGCCATCAAGCAAATTTTTGGCGCCGTTGCCGGGGACTCCGAGTGATCAGATAGGGGAGTTTCCCACTACCTTTTACCTTTACATTTTAGTCTTGTTAGTTTCCTTTCTTTTTTTAGCTTTGTGTCTTATATCGAAAATTACAAAAAAATCTTCCACACTTGCTGCTAATATGGGTTCCACTGAAAACACCAAGTTGTGTGACTTCACCAGTCACAACAACAAAGACTTTATCTGCACTCCTATTGCCACACCTGCCACTTCAGCTACCTCTTATGAAATTAAACCTGCTTTGCTAAACCTTGTTATGCGAGATCAATTCTCTGGTGCTGGAGATGATGCTGCTTTACACTTGAATAATTTTGTTGAATTATGTGATAAGCAAAAGTATAAAGAAGTAGAAGGTGATGTTGTTAAACTCAAGCTTTTTCCTTTCTCTTTGAGGGACGGAGCTAAAATCTGGTTTCAATCTTTGCCTAGGAATAGCATAGATTCTTGGGATAAGTGCAAAGATTCTTTTATTGGGAATATTACCCACCTGCTAAAATTATCCAATTGAGGACTAACATTATGAATTTCAGGCAATTGGATAATGAACACGTTGCCAAAGCTTGGGAACGTATGAAATCTCTTGTTGAGAAATGCCCTACACATGGTTTGACTACCTGGATGGTTATCCAGACTTTTTATGCAGGCTTGAACTTTACCTCGCGGAACCTGTTAGATTCGTCCGCGGGAGGAACCTTTATGTCAACTACACTCGGTGCTGCTACAAAAATCCTCGATGAGATGATTACCAACTATTCCCAATGGCACACCGAACGCGCTCCAACAGGTAGGAAGGTAAATTCTGTCGAGGAAATTACCTCCCTAAATGATAAAGTTGATTTAATTATGTCTCTACTTACCAAGAAACCCTCTATTGATCCTCATGATGTTCCTTTAAATTCTTTGGTTGCTCAGGAACAAGTAGATGTGAACTTCATTGCTAGAAACAACTTTAATAATAATGCTTATAGGGGCAACTTTGCTAGTAATCCTAGACCGTTTCCATCCACTTATGGGAACAACAACACTTACCCTAGCAACAAGAACCCCACTTCTGAATTAGAAAACATGCTTAGAGATTTTAGCACTACACAAAAAGCCTTCAACAAGAATGTGGAAGAAAAGCTAGTTAAATTAGATAATCTTTGTTTGAAGGTAGACAACTTAGTTCTTGATGTTGAGATGTTAAAAATTAGAACCTCTCCCCTTGAGGAGAGCAAGGCCACTCCTATTCATGCAATACAATTACAAATTAATTAAAATATTAGGATGATGGCTAAACTTAAAGAAAGATGGGATAGAGAAAAAGAGGAAGAGGATAGAATTAAGAGCCTTCCTACACACCACACAGTTGCAACTATCCAAATTGTTGAGGACACTGAAACTATTAGCACCCAATGCACTCCTGGTCCCATATGACCTATTAATGGTGATGCTAATACCTCAACTTTAGAAGAAGAAAGCCCTATGAACATAGAGGGTTTAAAACAAGTGAGCCTAGATGACACTACTACCACCTTTGATAGTAGTGATATTGATTTTGATAGTTGCACCCTCTTAGAAGTTATTAGCTTAATACACAAAATGTCTAGAGACCCCCACACTAGTACACTTAATCTTGCCTTCACGGAGAATATCACAAATGCTCTCATGAAAGCTAGGGAGGAGAAGCTTAGGATAGAAGCCTCCATATCTAGGAAACTAGATGTTGGTTGGGACCCTATGATCAAAATTAAATTAAATAACTTCTCTTGCTACGCTTTATGTGACGTTGGAGCTAGTACCTCCGTCATTCCCAATAGAATGTATGATATGTTTGAATTGAAACCTTTTTATTCTTGTTCTTTTGGTGTTCGTCTTATCGACTCTTCGGAAAAGAACCCTTTGGGGAAGATCGACGATGTTCTTATCATTCTCAATGAAAACAATGTTCCCCTTGATTTTATTATTATGGATATAGAGTGTGAACCTTTATGTTCAATTATTTTGGGACGTCCTTTTCTCCGCATCGTTGGTGCTATCATTGACATGAAAGAGGGGAATATAAAATTTTAATTCCCTCTCAAAAAGGGGATGGAACACTTCCCTAGAAAGAAAAATCAAGTTACCTTTTGAGTCCGTTACACGGGCTAGCTATTCTCTTTCTCTTGATAAAAATTGATTCTTCTTTTCTCTTATGCCTAGCTTAAAGGCGTAAAAGAAAGCACTTATTGGGAGGAAACCCAAGATGTTTTTAATTCTGTTTTTAGTGGTCTTGATGATTATTACTATTGTAGCAGCATCATTGTATTTTTATTTTCAAGCTTTGTGCCAAGTTATAGCCTCATATGACAAGGGAAGTGAAAGTTGTGACATGTTGTCCAGAAAACAGATTCTGTCTTCGTGACGGGAAAAATCGGATAAAATCACCAGTTCATCTTTTTGATCTGAATTTTTTACACAACGTGCTCTATACAATCACAGAACTTTCGTATGTTCTGCGTTTTTTTGATTTGAGTTGCAAAAGTGCCCCTAAATTTTTTTTTACTACCTGCTGTTCTGTTTTTCACAGATTCTGCCACGTTTTGTCTCTCATAACATTTCCAAACCTTAAGCTTGCTTTTTCTTTGCAAAAACCTTTTGGCAATCTTGAGAAAAAGTAGATCTTCAAGAATATCTTTATATCCAGTGGGGAAACATTATTTATTAAGGGTACTAACCTCTCTAATCAGCTTATGATGAGTTATGTATGAAGGGAGTTTTTAAGTGTGCGATGGAAGATGATGAACGAAGATTCGGGAGTGTCAAGCGCTCAAGCTTGGGGATACCCCCATGCATCCACAATAAATATTCAAGGAGACTCAAGCATCTAAGCTTAGGGATGCCCCCGTGCATCCCCTTCTCCATCAACAATCATCAGTTCGTCCTTCGTCTCACTATATGTTTATCACTTCATGCGTTATGTGATATGCTTGGAGCGTATCGCTCTTAGGTTTTATTTTTAGTTTTCTTTAGCTTTGCTTTCTGTTCATAACAAGTTAGACCCCGTCTTACTTTGTGTGGGAGATAAACATGCTCCAGTTTCAAAATCTAGAACACATCATAAGATTTTTCATGCCTATCTTTTTGCTATTGTGTGTTCCTTATCTTTTCGTAGCTACTGCCATGTTTAGCTTTAGTTTTAGTTTGTATTTAGAAAGAGCCCTGGCTTCTGTTTAGTTTGTTGCTAGAACTCTCTTTAGTTTTCATGTTTATCTTTATAAGAGAGTTGGTTGTTGCACTGAGTTGTGTCTTATCTTGAAAGTAGGTAATTGAGGTTGCTATTTAATTTTAGTTGTAACTTGCAATAGTTTTAAGGTATTGATGTGAGTAATGTTTGAAGTTTTGGTGTCAAGAGCTCTAGCCTATTAGTGATAGGTGTCGTATTTTGGGCAATCCATGTTTTTTTTCAAAACCTAAAAAACTAGTTGAGAACTCTAGCTACTAGATGGATCGCTAATCTTTGGAGGGATCGAATATTAGAGTATACTCACGTACAATGAGTCGAGGATGTGCAAGGATAACCATGTTGGGGATCGGCGCAAAAAACAATTTTTTTCCTACCTACGAGTCCCAAACCCAAGAACTATGCTATGTTGATGTAGACTCTGATCCTACGACCACCCTGTCGTGTTGCAGAACCTCCGACGATGAAGTAGGACCACACGTGTAGTGCCTCGCGGGATTACACACGCACGGTGCAACCGACGTCCCTCCGGGCTCCGAACCAGAAGAGCAGCAGAAAGAAGATTGATCCGGATCCCGATTCCGGCAGCGCGACGGCGTCCGGATGATGGTGAAACCCCCAACCAGGTGCAAACTCCAAACCAGGGGAGTCCGCTCTAGGTCGGAGAAAGAGAGAGAGAGAAACTCAATGTTGTGTTGAAAAAGGCACCCCCAACCCTCCTTGTATAGGCCAAGGAGGGGCTCCACCCCCTCCCCATCCCCCATATGGGACTAAACCCCCAAGGGGGGGGAGTGGTGCGGCTAGGAAGGGGGATGGGCCCCTCCCTTGGTGCCAAGCCCAAGGGGGGAGGCTCCCCCTTCCCCTCATGGGCCTTTTAAAGCCCAAATACCTTTTCACCTTTTTAATTAATTATTTAAATCATTTTTAATATTTAATTTTGTCAATTTAATAATAAAACATATTTAAATATCAATATATATTATTTTGAACCTTTCAAAATATCCGGGACAGCTTCCGGCACCTCCCGGTACATTTCCGGTGTTTTCTCTCTTTTCACCGATGATCCCGAATCAATCCTTAATGCATCGATTGCCCTTAAGTGTGACACCCTACGGTCCGGGAAACAGTAGACATGATCGAGACACTCTCTGAAAAATGACCATCATGTGGGATCTGGTTACAATCCTTGATGTGCCCCTACGCTTCCATCGAATAAACTTCATCGTTGTTGAACCGTTAACAATATGACTTGATCCCTTTGTGCTTCGGTACTATGTTTGTCCGAGGTATGATTGTAAGTATCCAATACCTAGTTCTTCCTCGTCTCCGACATAACATGTTTACTCGTCTGTGAATATCACATCTCTTGTGACCTAGTCACTTGCTTGCAAGCTATTGATGCAACATCATCGAGTGGGCCCAGAGTACCTATCCGTCACTCGGATTGACAAATCCCGCTCTGATCTATTTCATACTCCTCAACATATCTACTTCGGAATACCCAAGATACACCTTTTCAGTTACCATGTTTCAGTGTAACGGTTAATGCACTCAAAGCATCCTAATTGATAGCAATTGTGTATGATCATCACGGTCTAAGGATTCAGTCACTATGTTATTAAGTCATCGCAATGCTGAACTTATGTGACTTGATCACACTGCAATGCTTAAGGTGGGTGTGTGTCCATCACATCATTCACCTAATGATATGACCTCATTGTCAATAGACTATTATGTTCTCATGATCAGGAAACCTTGATAATCAATTGCCCAATGAGCTAGTATGCCTGAGTTTAACTAGGGACCAGGTTGTTATATATCACACGTGTATTAATGTTTCCGCTTAATACAGTTCTAGCACAATATATAACCTATTATGAACAAACAGATATGTGACAAATATCTTTATTAATTTGCCTCTAGGGCACATATCCAACAGTCTCCCACTTGCACTAGAGTACAAATTACACTAGTTTACATGAGGTATGTATCTAACACCAACAGTCTCTCGGTGTTGTTCAAACTTGGCTTGTGGAAGAGGTTTAGTCATTCGGTCTGACGGATTCAGATCCGTATGTATTTTGCAAATCTGTAAGGCCCGATATGCGGTACTGTTTCAGATTCGGACGTTTCCGCCCGAACCCGAGGACGAAGCACATATTAGTCCCACCGCGACATATGACAAAGCCATATGCCCCGGATTTCCAACATGATATCACAACATTACAAATACAAGGATACAACATCTCATACAATCGGCATACAACTGCCTCGGATACAATACAACAGCGGAAGATACATGTCTAAGTACAGACTACAAGAAAATGCCTACTGGCAAAGAGAAAAACATCGATTCCCATAGCCACACGGGTCCAGGCCCTCCGCCGGGATCCGCCTAACTAGTCGTCGTCGAGTCTTCTCGTGAAACGTCGATCACCGTACCTGTTGTCGATCAAGAACCCTGAAAAGAGTTTGGGGGTAGTATCACGAGTACAAAGGTACTCAGCATCCAACTGTAGTGGTCATCTGACCCAGCAAGGACTTCATCACTCGTCATTCTAGGACAACTAGTAGTTTACGGTAAGGAAGGGGTAAGTGGTGAGGTTGCTGCCACACTAGCATTTATGAAGTAGCTAACGATCTAGAGAGTAAGATAAGAAGCCAAGCATTCGATGAGGAATCGCCTCCAACAAGTCTTGCTATCCACCTACTACGCAAACATAACACCTACCCTATCCTTGTCCTCCTCTTCGCATCCCAACGAAGAAGAAGCAGTCAAGGCACACACACATTGATCAACTTATATTAAGATTATCTCAGTTGTTGTTGTCTATGAACAAGGAGTAGGTCTCAAGTCGTCCATAACCGTGGACATGGCTTCTCGAAAAGATTTAACCCTGCAGGGGTGTACCAACTGCCCATTGCGAGGCTCCGCACGCACGTCCATCACTCTCAGTTGCTACCCATTATAGGCAACCATTTTATGATTTAGTTCCAAGAGATCCGAAACGACAAGTCCCTCTAGCTAACAACGAACAAATCCGGGTGGCCCCCGGTGAGTCGACATCCAGCTCAGGAGCCGACCGCTCTCTCGATCTGGTCTCTACCGTCTGTCTCGGGTTTGGATAGCCGGTTAATCACACATTGGGAAACCGGGTCCTCAGCCGGACAAAGTGGGCCAGTAAGGGAACTATGTCCTCACTGGTCCGGGTTGTTTTAAAAGATATGTGCTAGGAGCGACCCGACAAGATATATATGCATGTTTTCAAATGGTAAATCAGCTTGGGCCACCACTAGAACTGTTTGAAGCTAGATAGGTAAGAAAAGGGGACCCCATAAAATCCCACACGCGGTTAGGCACGCTCAGTCTTAAAACCAATACCCGGAACTCGGATCCTAGGTGACTCGAATGGAACAAAGCGTCGGGGCGGGATAGCCTAGACCTTCCATCCTTCGTCGAATATAGTCAACATTATAATAATAATATCATCAACAACAATATAATAATCAGGTGATATCCCAACCCAAAGAGTAACAGGGTAACATCGTAGCATCCTAAGCATGCATACTAAGCAGGGGCTGAGCAACAAGCAATAGTAACATAGCAGTACAAGGTTTGCTGGGAAGGGACATGGCTGTATCGGTTTGAACGAGGCTATAAACATGTGGTAGGATCAAACATCGAACCTAACATATACTAGCATGCAAACCGCTGGTTGAAATAGAATGGATCATAAGTAATGTATAGTCCTTGCCTGTTGATAAGTCGGGTTCCGAAGGTGTAGTCGATCGCACGCTCGCATCGTCTCCGAGAGGTACCCGTGGGAGCACACAAGAAGTAAACACTGGAAAGCAATCAAAGGTGCACCACTATTACTACGGAGCCATACAAGATCAAGGAAACAACACAAGGCACGACAACGCGATACGGATCTATCGTCGAGAACGGTTACTAACAGTTTAAGTGGGGTATCACTCACACACGACGAATACCGCACATTTAGAAAGGTTCAAGTTGCTTAGCTACAGGTGATCAAACAACGATTATTAACATGGCAACTCAAGCAATCATGGCATAGCACACAAACAGGTCAAGAGGTGAAGCACAAAATAAACTATCTATGCTAGACAGTTTAAGTGGGGCACAATCCTAAACATGGCATAACACTAAGTGCCGCACAATGATTAAAAGATTTGGTACTGATCTGTCCTAAACCATATTTTTGGTTCGTTAACAGCAGCAAACAATAGCATAAACACAAAGTACACGAAAAACTAATCAAGTTACATATAAAGAACACCCCAAACGGAGTTACGGTTAAAAAGATACAAGCAAAACAAGTTATGCACACAAGCTGTAAAAGCAGGGGTAAATCTATATGCAAAAGTGCAGAAACATGACATAGCAATACATGGGATGGAAGTAGACATGATGCTTAAAAATATGCAACTGGAATCACTCAATTCCGATAAACGGTTGCGAAGCAATCGTCATCCGAAGTTGCAACAAAATAACAGTTTCAGCAATAGCAGCACAATAACATCAGGATAGCTACTTTGGAGCAAGATATAAACATGATGCAGCAAGAAAATATGGCATGTGAATGCATGAAACTTAAGTAGAAACATTGCTTAACGCAAGGCAAAAGGAATCAATGCAATAGGCCTCATGGATTACTCACAATCATCATGCAAAGTTGCAACAAAATAATAACAGCAGCACTTAATAACAAAAGTAGCAGTTTAACGGCCTGATGCCCACTTTAGCACACATTTACACAATCAAGATGAGCTCAAATGCAAATTCTCACAAAATATGAATGCTAGAGCACGCAATTCTAAACAACATTCGTTTTGGGGGAACGTTCATCGGAGTTACAGATCGCTTGCTATCGTCGTTGCAAAATTGAATCAGCAGCAGAAATAGCTCCAGACTTAGCAAAAAATTACAGCAGGGTCTCTTCTCACCCCTAACGGGCCGAGGCACACTCGGCCGGATCTGGCAGCTGGGCTGCCTGGCCTGGGCCGTGGACCACGTGGCTGAGGAGGCCCAGCCTGGGCGGTTGCTGGAGGCGACGCTCGGCTCGGGGAGGCCGAGCTCCTCCCGAGCTGTTCGACGGCGGCGGCGGACCGGTGGCGCGCCGGCCACCGGCGGCGAGGGAGGCGGGCAGACAGGGCTCTAGGGGGCGCGGCAGGCGGCGGTTGGGTCCGGATCCGGTGGCCCCGGGCGGAGGAGGGAGGCGGCGGCCTCGAGCACGGGCTCGGCCCCGTCCATGGCGCCGGCGCTGCGAATAGAGAGAGAGAGAAGATGAGAGGGAGAGGAGAGAAAGGAGAGGGGAGAGAGGGAAGGAGGGGAGGAGAGGGGGCCGTGGGCGCGGCGGCGCTTCTGCCGGCGGCTGGAGGAGCATGGAGGCGGCGGCGAGCTCCACGGCATGGAGGCGGCTGCGTCCAGGAGAGATGGAGGAGAGCTAGGGCGCATCTGGGCCGTTGGATCGCCCGATCCGACGGTCCAGATCGTAGGGGGCCGGATTTTTTTTGGCAAAATGGGCAAATTTCGAAAATTGGGGCTTTTGTGAGGGGGGTGGCTGCAAAATTGGACTAGGGAAACCCTAAAAATGGGTGGGAGTGTGGAGGTCTTTATATAGCATGGGTGGCTGGCAGTTTGCAAAAACATCCCCGGTTTTTGTCTCGCGCGCACGGTGCTCACGTTTCTGCCCGCCAGGGGTCCGCAGTACCTCCGATTCGGGTAAAACTTCGAACTGCGCGATCAGCGAGTCGAGACGGCGGCGTTCACCTCGCGCTGGAACCGTTCCGAAAACACTTTCCGGGGCGCTATAAAAATACCCCGTTTAATAATTAAACGGGGTTTTTCGTTCCGTTGGCTGCGGCTGGTCTCGTGCGGTTTTCGCGACGGTGATCGGGTGAAACCCGGGGTCGCAAGGTCTAGTGTCAGGGTGGCAAGGGTCGGTCTCCGTCCGATATGAGATAAGAGAGGGGAAAATAATCGCCGATCGATAAATCGGGGATGCAAACACCGCAAACAAATCAGACAATCAAACAATTCACGCCGAAAACAAAATTTTTAATTTTTGCAAAAACTGGGTTGTTACAAAATCCTAGTATGACCATCCTTGACGTAGTCCCGCGTCACATGGAAATGCCGGAGAATATGCTTGGCTGTAGAGTGAGTACTCGGCTCCCTTGCGTTAGCAATGGCACCCTTATTGTCGCAATAAATGCTAACAGGGTCAGTGCAACTAGGAAATACGCCAAGCTCGATGACGAACTTCTTCAGCCAATGCGCTTCATTTGACGCTTCGCAAGCGGCATTATACTCCGACTCCATCGTAGATTGGGCGACGACTGATTGCTTGCCGCTCCTCCAGCTAATCGCACCACCATTCAACATAAACACGTATCCCGTCTAGGATTTTGAGTCATCGGGATCAGTACCGAGTCTGGCATCGACGTAACCTGTTACGGTGAGCTCTTCTTCACATCCTCCATAGACAAGAACCAGATCCTTAGTTCTTCGTAAGTACTGAAGGACGTTCTTCACTGCAATCCAATGATCCATTCTAGGATTACTTTGGAAACGATTAGTCAGACTAAACGCTAAGGCCACATCTGGTCGAGTACACAACATAGCATACATGATAGAACCTATGGCTGAGGCATAGGGCTTTGAGGACATTTCCTCCCTTTCTTTTGCTGTTGCTGGGCATTGAGTCACACTCAATTTACATCCTTTCATAACGGGCAAGAGGCCTCTCTTGGCGTTATCCATATTGAACCTCTTCAATATCTTCTCAAGGTAAGTTCTCTGACTCAGTGCTAATAGGCGTCTTGATCTATCTCTATAGATTTTAATGCCTAATATGTATGCAGCTTCACCTAGGTCCTTCATGGAAAATTGTCCATTCAAATATTCCTTTACCCCCTCTAGAAATTTCACATCATTCCCTATCAATAATATGTCATCCACATATAGTACTAGGAATGCCACAGAGCTCTCACTCGCTTTCTTATAAACACAGAATTCTTCGTCATTTTGGACAAATCCAAAAGCTTTGATCACCTCATCAAAACAAAGATTCCAGCTCCGAGATGCTTGCTTCAACCCATAGATGGACCGTTTGAAGTTCGCATACCTTACCAGCGTCCTTAGGATCAATAAAAACTTCCGGTTGTACCATATACAACTCTTCCTCAATGTTTCCATTTAGGAACGCGGTTTTCACATCCATCTGCCATATTTGATAATCGTAATAGGCAGCAATTGCTAGCAATATCCGGATAGACTTTAGCATCGCTACGGGAGAGAAAGTCTCTTCGTAGTCAACTCCTTGAATTTGTCAGAAACCTTTTGCGACAAGTCGAGCTTTATAAATAGATACGTTTTCGTCTGCGTCAGTCTTTTTCTTGAATATCCACTTATTCTCGACGGCCTTTCTGTCCTCGGGAATATCCACCAAAGTCCATACTTTGTTCGCATACATGGAGTCTATCTCGGATTTCATGGCTTCCAGCCATTTCTCGGACTCGGGTCCCTCCATTTCTTCTTTGTAGTTCGTAGGTTCGTCAGATTTTATTTAACATGACTGCATTGACAAGTTGCCCATAAAACTGAGTTTTACTAGGGCTCTTGATGACCTGCGGGGTACAATAGGATCCTCTTCATCTTGATCATGATCATCATGTTTGTCACGATCGTTATGAATATCATGATGACCGTTCTCTTCAGCTCCCACCACGGAAGATGGTTCCAGAACAACTTCCATTGCCATTTGTTCCACTTGGAGTGATTGGTCAATCATCTCGTTGAGGTCTATTTTCCTCCCACTCAATTCTTTCGAACGAAACTCTTTCTCAAGAAAGCATCCAGTCTTGGCGACAAACGTTTTACCCTCAGACTGGTTGTAGAAGGTGTATCCAACGGTTTCCCTTGGATATCCCACAAAGATGCACTTATCCGCTTTTGATTCGAGTTTGTTAGGATGAAGTTTCCTAACATAAGCCTCACAACCCCAAATATTTAAGTGAGACAACTTTGGTTTCTTGCCATGCCATTCCTCAAATGGTGTTGTCCTTACGGATTTGGATGGTGCCCATTAAGAATGTAAGCGGAAGTTAATTATGGGAAACAAATATATCATTTATTTCAAACTCCCACTCAATGTATAAATCAGGTCTTAGACGTCCATGAAAGTGTGGTATAGAAACAATAAACTGATCATGTGCATGCTTATGTGTGTTTACCTTTTGCAGTGACTGTTGTGTAGTTGTAGGTGGTGGCAAATCTCCAACTATCGTTGCCGCCCAAGAAGATCTAACTCCAGAACCTGCCATGATTAGTAGAAAACAAGAAACAAATCACAAGTATATGTCCCTATGAACTACTAGGATGTGGTGGTAAAACGCTCACAGGATAGAAAATATCAATGTCTTACTAGTTCTTACCATGCATCAAGTGGTGATCGGCAACCAACGGTGTCAAAGAACTCCAAAGATTAAGTAGAGCGATTGCCAGGTGAACGCACGTATACACGATGTAGAAATATGTGGAGCTTGGAAGGCTTTAATATGGTGGCAAAAATATCAGCAATAATCAATTCAGAGATGCAAAATTGAATTAACGCTCAACGACGATACTGTGCTGGTCCTAGTCTAGACCGGACTAGAGACGCGAGCCTAGAACACTAATGTGGTCACGGCATAGCACAACTAGCAGCAATGAATGATATGAAGTAGCTCTGAATAGCAAGATATAAGTGAAGATCATCAACAGAGCAAAGATAATGGTGAAAATAGGCTCCAAATCAAGATACACCAATATTCTCGCTACAACTTTCCTCTGAAATATATTTTCTAATTTTTTTGATATTTTTCCTCCAATAGGGCACTGACTTAAGCTTTCCGACGCAATAAGAATCACTCAATTTAGAGTTCGGATGAGGTGTCAAAAAAATTGAGAATCAGCCCGAAATCTGACAAAAACTTTGTTCGGAAACTTTAGAGGTCAAAAAGTCCGTCTTAGAAGCCGATCTGGAGTTTTAAATAACACCTAGCTCCAGAACTATTTAGAAGCGGCTCGGAAATATCTTTAATTTGAGTACTCGTGGAGCCAAAACGGACTTCGGATGACAAAGTTATGCCCGTTTTAGTGGACACTGCTCAAAACTGATTCCGACGAGATTTCAAATACGAGTTCAACTAGAGATAGATCCGAAATTTTTCTTCTTTTTTCTCTTTTTTCCTTTTTTCTTTCTTTTTTTTCCTTTTTCTTTTTTCTCTCTTTTTTCAACTCTTTTTCTCTCTTTTTCTATGGTGGATGGTAGAAGTAGGCAGCGGATGGGATGATGGTGTAGCGGCGGCGGTGACTAACGTGAACAGAACTCGAAACTCTAAAGGACTAGATACTAAGACCAGCAACTGAACATGACGATGCAACCGATAATTCAATAAAGCAAAGCACCGAATAGAAAATTGCGAAGTCTCAGATTGGTTTGGATATGATGATCTAATCCTATTTTTATGGCTTTTTGTGTGGATGATAGGTGATAAAAAAACAGATCTAATATATGGATGTGGAATTCTCACCGAACAACCTGAAAACTGATACCATTTGATAGAGACGGGGTGTCCCGATCTTTCGATGAGAGATAACTATCGATTTGGTGGAGACGACTCTGACGATCCGACTACGAACGTGCAACAACGTCGCGCCTTAGCAATCGCTAAACCAATCTCCGGAGGTTATTGACCACGTCGGAGCACGATCAACCTGACCACGAAGGTCTAGTGCCTGCAAGCAATCGAAGAACAAGAAAGAACTATGATAAAGCAATCTGAATATTGCGAATATGTAGATGATGTATGAATAAAGTTGGGATTCCGAAAGCGGTCTTGATCTGGTCGTTGGACACAAACCGAGTACACGAAGATGCAGCAATTAGCTAAGCAGTCTTTTTAACTAAAAGAATTCCAAAGAAAAACCCTAGGGGTTGATCTACTTATATAGGACTAAAGGGTGGAGGCCAAGGGGGTGGAAGGACGTCCCAAGGAGTCCTAACACTAAACCTAGGTCGTACAAGGCACTTGGGCCCATGTGGAGGTGATGCAACACCTATTGAGTTGGACTTTGATTCGGATTCTACTTCTGGGTCGCACCGTTTTCGCAATATCTCCACGCTCCGAAGGAATTTGAAGGTGAAACCAATTGAGTTGGAAACTAGACGAGATAAGCTATCACCAGAAAAAAGAATCACCCAATTTGGAGTTCGTATGTAGAAACGGCGGCTGTTTGAAGTTGGGTATATCTCTGCAGTCCGAATCTGAGTCCATGACGTGAAAGACTTGGTCTCTATCTTCTCTTGGGCCAAAAGTGACGTGAAATAACTTCTTGTACAGCACACAATCATGTCCCTTTGTATTGACTTCATTTTTGATCAAATATAGAGGAATTAATGGTCATATCCATGATAATTATGTCCTCATCATCTTCATGCTTGAACATGCTCCAATGCTCATCCTTCTTGTCCATGCTAGGTCCTTCATTTGTCAGCAACATAAATATATCGACGTTAGGCAGCATCATATTCACATGAATATTAGAAACATTACCAAGAAGCGAAAGTACCTGATAATTTAATTGGTGTGCACGATCTCTAGTAATTGGTCCAGTAGGTATATTAGCAGGGGTTGTGGCTGTAACTATGGTAGTCATGTCCTCATCATCCTCCCCTTCTTGAAAATAAAGCCGTCCCCGGCGTTTCTTAATCTGAAATGTGGCTAACAAAAGAGACAAGGTGTACATGTTGTATATATATATGTCATCCATTCTTACTTCCCTTAGTTTTTGGACATGTAACACATGTATATATGAGTAACTTTCGTATGTCGTGAAATATAAACATATATGATCATCACAATACATAAACGACATGAAAGTATTGCAACTCAGTTTGCATATATAAGTGAAGCTCTTATTCATATCTAAAGATGTACAATGCTCATCATTAAACCATCCCAATACCGGTGAAGAAACATTAATGTTTTTCGAAGGACATGCTACAACAGGCTTAACTAAGTAGTCATGCAACAAGTCATTCGACGCAGAATCATCACCAAGATTAGAGGTCATATCAAAATGATTAAGCATTGGCAGTTTCATAATAGTAACATGATTATCCAAAATAGATGGTGTGCTCAAATCAACAGGTAACTCAAGACATGATGTATTCAAGTCTATTAGGCAAGCAACATATTCATGTGAAGTTATGACATTCTCGAAAATTGGTTGTGTGATGAAACTACTGGATAGCTCAACACATGTTGCTTTTAAATCAGCAAGGTTCTCATGTGGAGGGGAAATATCCATACCTTTGTCATTACCTTTTTGTGATGACAGATCAGATATTGGAGGAGTGCTTACGACAATTGATGTGGTTATGGAAGTTCTCATAGACCATAGAGGAATAACCTTCTCAACTTGTGGTATTTGCACATTCCGCTTGTTCATCTTCTGGGCAACACGTCTGTCGATTTCCTGTTCAGCTTTACAAGCAAGACGAAACAAACGATCCATAGGATAACACTTTTCATGAATTAGGATATCCTGAATGTCACGGTTTAAACCTTCCCAAAATATGTCCATGAAATATTCTTCACTTTCCTCTAAAAAAGAATGCAAGAAAGTAGCTTCTAAAGCATCATAATATTCTGAAACAGTTTTAGTACCTTGTTTTAAATTTTTTAATTTCCTAACCTTGTCACGAGTATAATAAGAGGGAATGAATCTATATCGCATAGCAAGTTTGAGATCATTCCAAGTATTAGGTATATAATCAGGATATAAACTACAATATTCATTCCACCAAATAGAAGCAAAATCTTTGAAAGCACTAATTGCAGTTTTTACTTTCTTATGCTCAAGAAAATTATGGGAAACAAATATATCATTTATTTCAAACTCCCAATCAATGTATAAATCAGGTCTTAGACGTCCATGAAAGTGTGGTATAGAAACAATAAACTGATCATGTGCATGCTTATGTGTGTTTACCTTTTGCAGTGACTGTTATGTAGTTGTAGGTGGTGGCAAATCTCCAACTATCGTTGCCGCCCAAGAAGATCTAACTCCAGAACCTGCCATGATTAGTAGAAAACAAGAAACAAATCACAAGTATATGTTCCTATGAACTACTAGGATGTGGTGGTAAAACGCTCACAGGATAGCAAATATCAATGTCTTACTAGTTCTTACCATGCACCTGGTGGTGATCGGCAACCAACGGTGTCAAAGAACTCCAAAGATTAAGTAGAGCGATTGCCAGGTGAACACACGTATACACGATGTAGAAATATGTGGAGCTTGGAAGGCTTTAATATGGTGGCAAAAATATCAGCAATAATCAATTCAGAGATGCAAAATTGAATTAACGCTCAACGACGATACTGTGCTGGTCCTAGTCTAGACCGGACTAGAGACGCGAGCCTAGAACACTAATGTGGTCACGACATAGCACAACTAGAAGCAATGAATGATATGAAGTAGCTCTGAATAGCAAGATATAAGTGAAGATCATCAACAGAGCAAAGATAATGGTGAAAATAGGCTCCAAATCAAGATACACCAATATTCTCGCTACTACTTTCCTTTGAAATATATTTGCTAATTTTTTTGATATTTTTCCTCCAATAGGGCACTGACTTAAGCTTTCCGACGCAATAAGAATCACTCAATTTAGAGTTCGGATGAGGTGTCAAAAAAATTGAGAATCAGCCCGAAATCTGACAAAAACTTTGTTCGGAAACTTTAGAGGTCAAAAAGTCCGTCTTAGAAGCCGATCTGGAGTTTTAAATAACACCTAACTCCAGAACTATTTAGAAGCGGCTCGGAAATATCTTTAATTTGAGTACTCGTGGAGCCAAAACGGACTTCGGATGACAAAGTTATGCCCGTTTTAGTGGACACTGCTCAAAACTGATTCCGACGAGATTTCAAATACGAGTTCAACTAGAGATAGATCCGAAATTTTTCTTCTTTTTTCTCTTTTTTCCTTTTTTCTTTCTTTTTTTTCCTTTTTCTTTTTTCTCTCTTTTTTCAACTCTTTTTCTCTCTTTTTCTATGGTGGATGGTAGAAGTAGGCAGCGGATGGGATGATGGTGTAGCGGCGGCGGTGACTAACGTGAACAGAACTCGAAACTCTAAAGGACTAGATACTAAGACCAGCAACTGAACACGACGATGAAACTGATAATTCAATAAAGCAAAGCACCGAATAGAAAATTGCGAAGTCTCAGATTGGTTTGGATATGATGATCTAATCCTATTTTTATGGCTTTTTGTGTGGATGATAGGTGATAAAAAAACAGATCTAATATATGGATGTGGAATTCTCACCGAGCAACCTGAAAACTGATACCATTTGATAGAGACGGGGTGTCCCGATCTTTCGATGAGAGATAACTATCGATTTGGTGGAGACGACTCTGACGATCCGACTACGAACGTGCAACAACGTCGCGCCTTAGCAATCGCTAAACCAATCTCCGGAGGTTATTGACCACGTCGGAGCACGATCAACCTGACCACGAAGGTCTAGTGCCTGCAAGTAATCGAAGAACAAGAAAGAACTATGATAAAGCAATCTGAATATTGCGAATATGTAGATGATGTATGAATAAAGTTGGGATTCCGAAAGCGGTCTTGATCTGGTCGTTGGACACAAACCGAGTACACGAAGATGCAGCAATTAGCTAAGCAGTCTTTTTAACTAAAAGAATTCCAAAGAAAAACCCTAGGGGTTGATCTACTTATATAGGACTAAAGGGTGGAGGCCAAGGGGGTGGAAGGACGTCCCAAGGAGTCCTAACACTAAACCTAGGTCGTACAAGGCACTTGGGCCCATGTGGAGGTGATGCAACACCTATTGAGTTGGACTTTGATTCGGATTCTACTTCTGGGTCGCACCGTTTTTGCAATATCTCCACGCTCCGAAGGAATTTGAAGGTGAAACCAATTGAGTTGGAAACTAGACGAGATAAGCTATCACCAGAAAAAAGAATCACCCAATTTGGAGTTCGTATGTAGAAACGGCGGCTGTTTGAAGTTGGGTATATCTCTGCAGTCCGAATCTGAGTCCATGACGTGAAAGACTTGGTCTCTATCTTCTCTTGGGCCAAAAGTGACGTGAAATAACTTCTTGTACAGCACACAATCATGTCCCTTTGTATTGACTTCATTTCTTGATCAAATATAGAGGAATTAATGGTCATATCCATGATAATTATGTCCTCATCATCTTCATGCTTGAACATGCTCCAATGCTCATCCTTCTTGTCCATGCTAGGTCCTTCATTTGTCAGCAACAGAAATATATCGACGTTAGGCAGCATCATATTCACATGAACATTAGAAACATTACCAAGAAGCGAAAGTACCTGATAATTTAATTGGTGTGCACGATCTCTAGTAATTGGTCTAGTAGGTATATTAGCAGGGGTTGTGGCTGTAACTATGGTAGTCATGTCCTCATCATCCTCCCCTTCTTGAAAATAAAGCCGTCCCCGGCGTTTCTTAATCTGAAATGTGGCTAACAAAAGAGACAAGGTGTACATGTTGTATATATATATGTCATCCATTCTTACTTCCCTTAGTTTTTGGACATGTAACACATGTATATATGAGTAACTTTCGTATGTCGTGAAATATAAACATATATGATCATCACAATACATAAACGACATGAAAGTATTGCAACTCAGTTTGCATATATAAGTGAAGCTCTTATTCATATCTAAAGATGTACAATGCTCATCATTAAACCATCCCAATACCGGTGAAGAAACATTAATGTTTTTCGAAGGACATGCTACAATAGGCTTAACTAAGTAGTCATGCAACAAGTCATTCGACGCAGAATCATCACCAAGATTAGAGGTCATATCAAAATGATTAAGCATTGGCAGTTTCATAATAGTAACATGATTATCCAAAATAGATGGTGTGCTCAAATCAACAGGTAACTCAAGACATGATGTATTCAAGTCTATTAGGCAAGCAACATCTTCATGTGAAGTTATGACATTCTCGAAAATTGGTTGTCTGATGAAACTACTGGATAGCTCAACACATGTTGCTTTTAAATCAGCAAGGTTCTCATGTGGAGGGGAAAGATCCATACCTTTGTCATTACCTTTTTGTGATGACAGATCAGATATTGGAGGAGTGCTTACGACAATTGATGTAGTTATGGAAGTTCTCATAGACCATAGAGGAACAACCTTCTCAACTTGTGGTATTTGCACATTCTGCTTGTTCATCTTCTGGGCAACACGTCTGTCGATTTCCTGTTCAGCTTTACAAGCAAGACGAAACAAACGATCCATAGGATAACACTTTTCATGAATTAGGATATCCTGAATGTCACGGTTTAAACCTTCCCAAAATATGTCCATGAAATATTCTTCACTTTCCTCTAAAAAAGAATGCAAGAAAGTAGTTTCTAAAGCATCATAATATTCTGAAACAGTTTTAGTACCTTGTTTTAAATTTTTTAATTTCCTAACCTTGTCACGAGTATAATAAGAGGGAACGAATCTATATCGCATAGCAAGTTTGAGATCATTCCAAGTATTAGGTATATAATCAGGATATAAACTACAATATTCATTCCACCAAATAGAAGCAAAATCTTTGAAAGCACTAATTGCAGTTTTTACTTTCTTATGCTCAAGAAAATTATGGGAAACAAATATATCATTTATTTCAAACTCCTACTCAATGTATAAATCAGGTCTTAGACGTCCATGAAAGTGTGGTATAGAAACAATAAACTGATCATGTGCATGCTTATGTGTGTTTACCTTTTGCAGTGACTGTTGTGTAGTTGTAGGTGGTGGCAAATCTCCAACTATCGTTGCCGCCCAAGAAGATCTAACTCCAGAACCTGCCATGATTAGTAGAAAACAAGAAACAAATCACAAGTATATGTCCCTATGAACTACTAGGATGTGCTGGTAAAACGCTCACAGGATAGCAAATATCAATGTCTTACTAGTTCTTACCATGCAGTAGGTGGTGATCGGCAACCAACGGTGTCAAAGAACTCCAAAGATTAAGTAGAGCGATTGCCAGGTGAACACACGTATACACGATGTAGAAATATGTGGAGCTTGGAAGGCTTTAATATGGTGGCAAAAATATCAGCAATAATCAATTCAGAGATGCAAAATTGAATTAACGCTCAACGACGATACTGTGCTGGTCCTAGTCTAGACCGGACTAGAGACGCGAGCCTAGAACACTAATGTGGTCACGACATAGCACAACTAGAAGCAATGAATGATATGAAGTAGCTCTGAATAGCAAGATATAAGTGAAGATCATCAACAGAGCAAAGATAATGGTGAAAATAGGCTACAAATCAAGATACACCAATATTCTCGCTACAACTTTCTCTGAAATATATTTGCTAATTTTTTTGATATTTTTCCTCCAATAGGGCACTGACTTAAGCTTTCCGACGCAATAATAATCACTCAATTTAGAGTTCGGATGAGGTGTGAAAAAAATTGAGAATCAGCCCGAAATCTGACAAAAACTTTGTTCGGAAACTTTAGAGGTCAAAAAGTCCGTCTTAGAAGCCGATCTGGAGTTTTAAATAACACACTAGCTCCAGAACTATTTAGAAGCGGCTCGGAAATATCTTTAATTTGAGTACTCGTGGAGCCAAAACGGACTTCAGATGACAAAGTTATGCCCGTTTTGGTGGACACTACTCAAAACTGATTCCGACGAGATTTCAAATACGAGTTCAACTAGAGATAGATCAGAAATTTTTCTTCTTTTTTCTCTTTTTTCCTTTTTTCTTTCTTTTTTTTCCTTTTTCTTTTTTCTCTCTTTTTTCAACTCTTTTTCTTTCTTTTTCTATGGTGGATGGTAGAAGTAGGCAGCGGATGGGATGATGGTGCAGCGGCGGCGGTGACTAACGTGAACAGAACTCGAAACTCTAAAGGACTAGATACTAAGACCAGCAACTGAACACGACGATGCAACCGATAATTCAATAAAGCAAAGCACCAAATAGAAAATTGCGAAGTCTCAGATTGGTTTGGATATGATGATCTAATCCTATTTTTATGGCTTTTTGTGTGGATGATAGGTGATAAAAAAACAGATCTAATATATGGATGTGGAATTCTCACCGAGCAACCTGAAAACTGATACCATTTGATAGAGACGAGGTGTCCCGATCTTTCGATGAGAGATAACTATCGATTTGGTGGAGACGACTCTGACGATCCGACTACGAACGTGCAACAACGTCGCGCCTTAGCAATCGCTAAACCAATCTCCGGAGGTTATTGACCACGTCGGAGCACGATCAACCTGACCACGAAGGTCTAGTGCCTGCAAGCAATCGAAGAACAAGCAAGAACTATGATAAAGCAATCTGAATATTGTGAATATGTAGATGATGTATGAATAAAGTTGGGATTCCGAAAGCGGTCTTGATCTGGTCGTTGGACACAAACCGAGTACACGAAGTGCAGCAATTAGCTAAGCAGTCTTTTTAACTAAAAGAAATCCAAAGTAATACCGTAGGGGTTGATCTACTTATATAGGACTAAAGGGTGGAGGCCAAGGGGGTGGAAGAACGTCCCAAGGAGTCTTAAAACTAAACCTAGGTCGTACAAGGCACTTGGGCCCATGTGGAGGTGATGCAACACCTATTGAGTTGGACTTTGATTCGGATTCTACTTCTGGGTCGCACCGTTTTCACAATATCTCCACGCTCCGAAGGAATTTGAAGGTGAAACGAATTGCGTTGGAAACTAGACGAGATAAGCTATCACCAGAAAAAAGAATCACCCAATTTGGAGTTCGTATGTAGAAACAGAGGCTGTTTGAAGTTGGGTATATCTCTGCAGTCCGAATCTGAGTCCATGACGTGAAAGACTTGGTCTCTATCTTCTCTTGGGCCAAAAGTGACGTGAAATAACTTTTTGTACAGCACACAATCATGTCCCTTTGTATTGACTTCATTTCTTGATCAAATATAGAGGAATTAATGGTCATATCCATGATAATTATGTCCTCATCATATTCATGCTTGAACATGCTCCAATGCTCATCCTTCTTGTCCATGCTAGGTCCTTCATTTGTCAGCAACAGAAATATATCGACGTTAGGAAGCATCATATTCACATGAACATTAGAAACATTACCAAGAAGCGAAAGTACCTGATAATTTAATTGGTGTGCACGATCTCTAGTAATTGGTCCAGTAGGTATATTAGCAGGGGTTGTGGCTGTAACTATGGTAGTCATGTCCTCATCACAATGACTCCAGAAGTCCATCATCATGAAGCTTCTTCATGCGCTTTTCACCAATATGACCAAGTCGACAATGCCACATCGTCATGTGTTCTTCGCCACTTGGTTTTAATCTTTTGGCCTCTACGTTATCAATATGAAGTATATCACAATCGAGATTAAGAATGAATAAGCCATTTTCTCCGGTGCGTGAACATAAAACACATCATCCTTATAAATCGCACAACCAATTGTATCTGACTTAAAAGAATAGTGGTCTCGCTTCAATCAAGAACCACTAACGATGTGCACACTCAATGCGGGTACATAGTTGCACTTGTTCAAAATAAAAACTAATCCTGAAGGGAGACTAAGATGCTTCGTGCCGACAGCCATCACTTCAATCCGGCAGCCGTTTCCCACGCGCATCGTCACTTCATCTTTCATCAAGCGTCGCCTATTACGTAGCCCCTGAGAGGATTTAGAAATATGAGCAACAGATCCTCTATCAAATATCCAGGATTTGTTCCCCGCGCTTGTTAAGATAAGATCAATAACATGTATATAAAATGTACCTTTGTCTCTTCTGACAATCTTGCCAGCCTTCTTATCCTCTAGGTACTTGGGGTAGTTGCGTTTCCAGTGACCATCACCCTTGCAGTAGAAGCACTCAACGCCGGGCTTGGGTCCAGGTTTGGGTGCCTTACGAGGAGTGACAACAGGCTTGTCACCCTTCTTCGGGCGTCAATTCTTCCCCTTCTCCTTCTTGCCAGACTTCTTGAATTCAACGGTCTTGTTGACCATGAATACAGCATGATCCTTCTTGATCTCCACCTCAGCAGTTTTCAGCATGGCGAACAACTCAGAAGGGGTCTTAGTCATCCCCTGCATGTTGTAGTTCAACACAAAGCCTTTGTAGCTAGGGGGCAGCGACTGCATCACCCTATCAAAAGCAAGTTCATCTGGAATCTGACATTCCAGAGCATTCAAGCGTTGAACGTAGCTAGACATCTTGACCACGTTCTTACTAACACTGCTATGCTCATCCATCTTTGCTGAGAAGAAAGCTTCAGAAGCCTCATAACGTTCATCCCTGGCTTGGGGTGCAAAGACGTCCTTGAGGTCGGTGATTATCTCATATGCACCCATCCTGTCAAAGCGTTTCTGCAGCTCAGCCTCCATGGAGTAAAGCATTCCACTCTGGACAAGGTTGTATCATCCGTCTTGGAGAGGTAGACATTCTTCTCATTCTGACTAGCGTCTGCTGGTGGTTCGTCACCTAACGCGGCCTCTAGTACGTATGCCATCTTGAGGGGAACGAGGAGAATCCTCAGAGTGCGGAACCAGTTGGTGAAGTTTGACAATCGGTTTTCAGTTTGTCTTTGTCTAGGAATGACCCTATGTTGAATGAGGGGCGAGGTGCAGCCATCTACAATGGCAATTTACAAAACACATATTTAGACATTGCTCATAATTGGAGTTCAATTTTAATTAATTCTAAAACTCCCACTTAGTTAAACATCTCTCCAAATTTACTAAGTGATTAACATAATCCTAGTTTGAATGATCGTCCTCGAATATCACACGGCCGAAGACACATCTCCCTAGGTAGGCCATCATGCCAATCATATCCATTATATGACTCATGCTTAACCTTTCGGTCATCCGTATCCCAAGCTCATATCTACATATGTCAAGCCTTCCAGTCGAATCTTAGTGTATGGCTGTTCAACAAGGCCATATCTGCATATGCTAGGCTTGCCAAACCCAACCTCATGCGATCGCTAATGTATGTATGACACCCGATCGTCACGGCCTGCCTATCATAAAGAGATCCTTCCAAGCGGTGCCCACTAAGGGAGAATACAATCATGGTATTGAGAGATATTATCCTATCATGCTACCGTCGCATATCTAGCATATTAGCAAGACAGGAAGTAAAACTGTCAATCATACAAGCTATGATCCCCCCTTACATGCAAATTGAAGTTAAAACGCCTTCTACTTTATCTTTTGCAAATTTTCCGTGGCTGCTAAGGGGTTTCGAGAGAGAACCGCTTTCTATCCTGCGAAAACAAGACACAACACCAATCCTGCAATCGTCTCTATTACACCCCTGTCGGGGCCCTCCGTTGCAAATTTCTTCGCGTCGCTAATGTTAGAGAGACAGACACCCCCATGCACTTATATCGTACAAGCCATATGTCAAGCGTGGAACCAGTCTCGCGTAAACGCATAAGGTCGGTCGGGGCCACTTCATCAGGACATTGCCGCAATGCTAAATGAGTACACGTGGGAGGGTAACAATTGGAGAATTGATGCACACATCCTAGATATGTTCTACTTGTACAATACATCTACGATAGCCTTTCTCATGATGCCACTGTTGGGGATCGGCGCAGAAAACAAAAATTTTCCTACCTACGAGTCCCGAACCCAAGATCTATGCTATGCTGATGTATGTAATGGAAGGAATCGGTGTTCATACCTTTGAAGACCGAAAGAGGGAAACGTTCCTCGAACGTGGTTGGCGCAGACTCTGATCCTACGACCTCCCTGTCGTGTTGAAGAACCTCCGACGATGAAGTAGCTCCACACGTGTAGTGCCTCGCGGGATTAACACGTACGGTGCAACCGACGTCCCTCCGGGCTCCGAACCAGAAGAGGAGCGGAAAGAAGATTGATCCGGATCCCGATTTCGGGAGCGCGACGGCGTCCGGATGATGGTGAAACCCCCAACCAGGTGCAAACTTCAAACCAAGGGAGTCCGCTCTAGGTCGGAGAAAGAGAGAGAGAAACTCAATGTTGTGTCCAAAAAGGCACCCCCACACCTCCTTATATAGGCCAAGGAGGGGCTCCACCCCCTCCCCTTCCCCCATGTGGGACTAAACCCCCAAGGGGGGGGTGAGTGGTGCGTCTAGGAAGGGGGATGGGCCCCTCCCTTGGCGCCAAGCCCAAGGGGGGAGGCTCCCCCTTCCCCTCATGGGCCTTTTAAGGCCCAAATACCTTTTCACCTTTTTAATTAATTATTTAAATCATTTTTAATATTTAATTATGTCAATTAAATAATAAAACATATTTAAATATTAATATATATTATTTTGAACCTTTCAAAATATCCGGAATAGCTTCCGGCACCTCCGTGTACATTTCCTATGTTCCCTCTCTTTTCACCGATGATCCCGAATCAATCCTTAATGCATCGATTGCCCTTATGTGTGACAGCCTACGGTCCGGGAAACAGTAGACATGATTGAGACACTCTCTGACCAATGACCATCATGTGGGATCTTGTTACAATCCTTGATGTGCCCCTATGCTTCCATCGAATAAACTTCATCGCTGTTGAACCGTTAACAATATGACTTGATCCCTTTGTGCTTCGGTACTATGTTTTTCCGAGGTATGATCGTCGGTATCCAATACCAAGATCTTCCTCGTCTCCGACATAACATGTTTACTCGTCTATGAATATCACATATCTTGTGACCTAGTCACTTGCTTACAAGCTATTGATGCAACACCACCGAGTGGGCCCAGAGTACCTATCCGTCACTCGGATTGACAAATCCCGCTCTGATCTATTTCATACTCCTCAACATATCTACTTCGGAATACCCAAGATACACCTTTTAAGTTACCATGTTTCAGTGTAACGGTTAATGCACTCAAAGCATCCTAATAGATAGAAATTATGTATGATCATCACGGTCTAAGGATTCAGTCACTATGTTATTAAATCATCGCAATGCTGAACTTAACTGACTTGATCACACTGCAATGCTTAAGGTGGGTGTGTGTCCATCACATCATTCTCCTTATGATATGACCTCATTGTCAATAGACTATTATGTTCTCATGATCAGGAAACCTTGATCATCAATTGCCCAATGACCTAGTATGCCTGAGTTTAACTAGGGACAGGGTTGTTATATATCACACGTGTATTAATGTTTCCGCTTAATATAGTTCTAGCACAATATATAACGTATTATGAACAAACAGATATGTGACAAATATCTTTATTAATTTTCCTCTAGCACACATATCCAACAAACCAAACCCCGATACACTCCTCCTCGGGGTACTTGTCTCTTTTTGAACCTCCTCATTAGATTGAGGGTTACTGATAATAAGTGCATGAGTTCTTCGGACTAATGTAAGTATTGAAAGTTGACACTTCCACCTCCTCATATTTGCAAGCCTTTCCTGTGCTGTGCATTTCCTCCTTCTCACTCCGAGAGTTGGTGTCCACCTTAGCCGGTACATCCAAACCCTTGGCATGATACGCTCTGTCATCATAAACCTCCTTATATCTTTCCTCAAAACAGCCACCATACCTACCTATCAAGGCATTTCCATAGCCTTTCCGAGATATATTGTCATGTAACATCCACCTCTTCATGACTTGATCTTCATGTCATACATGTTCCTGCTACACTGGAAGCGGCATACATTGCATACATCATGATAGCTACATCTTATTTAAGATTTGAGTACCTTGTAAAGTGTGAAAGATCTTCTATACCCTCCTGTAAATTAGAGTGTTGCCCTTAAGTGAGGAAAAGATCCCAAAGTGGGAAAAATAAAAGATCCCAAAGAGGACAAATGAGAGTTAAATAGAAAGAGCCATTGAGGCCACCAAAAAATACAAAAAATAGAAAAAAGAGAAAAATAAATAAAAAGAGAGAAAGGGGCAACACTACTATCCTTTTGAAAGATCCAAACTAGTACTCCCTCTTATCCTTGTACTCCATAGAGATGATCATTCATGCATATAGCTATGTGCGGACCTTCACACTCTAGAACTTGGCTTGCATATTCCAAGGATGAGCCTCCTCAAAAGAGCTCTAGGTCTTCATGAGCGAGCACGTTAGATGCACCCCACTAGTTCCATTGGAGAGCTTTAGCTCATATGTGCATCTGTTGCATGGCAATCCCTACTCCTAACATCATATCTATCATTTGGCCTTCTCGCCTATGATTGTCCTCATTGATGTGAGCCTTTCTCACCTTTTTTTCTTTCTCCTCCACCATATTCTCTCTTTTCCATCCTAAGTGTCAACTCTCGTGCTTACGCTCATCCATTGCATGAGAGCTCAAAATATCGAAAAGGAGTGGATCAAATTGACTTGTACCTGGCTAGTGGTCTTGGGACGAGTCAAGATAAGATTCCAAAGAAGATCAAGCATGAAACATTGAGTTCTCAACAAAAATACATTTTTTTTCTCGTATTCCCTATCCCCTTCTTGCCCGCAAACACCATTTGGAGACATTCGAGTCACGGACAGCAAGAGCTCTTGCACCTAATGTTCTTTCGTTGCTTATTTCAATGCTAATATAGACTCTTGCATGTTGTGACTTGAATTGAATAAAATACCTTGATTGCTTTAATTTTCAAAGTTCTTATATGGTTGCTAGCACGTCACCACAGAAATTATGTTTATTATCATTTACCTACTCGAGGACGAGCAGGAATTAATCTTGGGGATGTTGATACGTCTCAAACGTATCGATAATTTCTGCTCGTTCCATGCATGTTTTGTGTGATATTGCTATGATCTAGATATACTTTCATATACCTTTGATCGTATTTGGACTAACCTACTAACTCAGTGCACCCCAGTGCCAGTTCCTGTTTTCTGCTATTTTTCTATTCAAGGTTTCCCCCATATTAAAAATGCTCCAAAAATTCGTGAAAAATCGGATAAAAATTCAGCGCAACGTAGTCTTCCAGAATAGGTAAAGTGGGGCCAGAGGGCCACCACCAGGCGCCAAGGCGGCCACCTGGCGCGTCCAAGGGCCTGGCCGCGCCAGGGGGGGGCGCCTAGACCCCTGGTGGGCCCACTGGCTGTCCCCTTCGCATATTTATTCTCCGTCACGGGGAAACTCCGAAGAGAGAACCGTATTTCGCAAACTCGCCTCTGTTCCTCCGCCGCCGCGCTTCCAAGATCGGGAGCACCCTCAGGACCCTTCCCGACAACCTGCCGGAGGGAGGATCGACCTCCGGGAGCTTCTCCTCCACCATGGACGCTTCCCGGATGTGCTGTGAGTAGTTTCCTTTGGACCATGGGTCCGTGATCAGTAGCTATGTGATGTTCTCCTCCCCTCTTTGTTCTTCATGGTTTAGACCTCGTGAGCTGCCCTACATGATCGAGGCACTTATGTAATTCTTCTGTTGTCGCTATGCTGATTTTCATGGGATCTGATGGATTATGAGATTATGTTCAGATCATGATAGAGTAATATATTTGGTTTTTATCTCTTATATTTTTGTTCCTAAGTAATTCTTGCATGTTCTCGGTTGCTGTTTATTGCTTTGGCCTAGTGGTAGGTAGTGAATCCGAGAGGCAACATTATGCTCGATTGTGGGAACATGCCCCCTGATGACACGCTTGAGTGAAAGAAACATGAGTCTAGAGGATGTGCTGTGGCCACAAGGGGGAAAACAACAGTTCTTGTAACCGTGGTTGTAAGGATTGTTTACTTTATGCAAAGTTCTTTTTAATGCAGTTGTCTGTTGCTTTGGGTTTACACTTTGGGTGGGGCTCGCAACTTAATACCAGCGAGATGTTCTGGATAGATATCTGAAGGTGGATGATTAGTAGTAGATGTAGATGGATTTCAGTCTACTTATTTTGGCGTACTTCCCATGCTTATGAGCCTCTTCCTTTCTTTTGTAGCATAGTTAGCATTGCGGTGCGTTATAATCCTGTAAATTTCCCATCTGTAATTTGTTTACCTCGCATAGCGGTTTTATCGTCTTTTGGGAGAGAGACATCACTAGTGAACATCACGGGACCCCGGTCCATATTCTCATCACTGTTTACAAGCTCATTTATTTTTTCGCATTTACTTTCAGTTGCTATCATTATCATTATCTCGTGTGTTTGATCCTTTGTAAACAACAAGACCGGAGAGATTGACAACCTCTCTGAACTTCATTGGGAGCAAAGTTAATTGTGTTGTGTGCAGGTCCGCGTCAGGTGCGCTGCTGACACCTACTTATCATCGCCGGAGTCCTACGGGAGACAAACCCTATCCTCTACAAAGGGGAAATTTTCTGCTATCCTACATCTCACCTTCCACTTGGGGTAACCAACGAAGGGCGAGAAGCCATTACCACTTACAAGCCATCAAAGGTGCGGCACGGCGAGGAGAAACTATGGTAAAATCCACATTTTCGTCTTCGTGTTTAGTGCGGGCCGAAGAGAAATCCTTGTCGACATCTAGAGGAGGAGGGGCAGAGACTTCTTTCTCGATTGGAGCATTCTTCTCGATCTCAGGGGGAGCACTAGTGTCAGATTCTTCTCGGGGAGGTGTTTCCTGATGGTGTGGAGTGGAAGTAACTTATCGAGGTGGAGTTGGAGCATGGGGTGGAGTAACTTCTCGGAGTGGAGTAGGTGCTTTGGGTGGAGTTGGTTCTCGGGCAGGGGGTGTGACTTGTCGAGCTGGTGCAGCTTCCACATCAGAAGACTTCTTCTTCTTCTTCTTTGACATCTCTGGCGAACCACGCCCAGAAGATTTGGTAGCATTTTTCTCGGGAGACTTTCTCTTTCGAGATTGTCTCTCGGCGAGGCAAACATTGTGAGTCTTGCACATCCCAGCCACCATCTGTCTGACCTTGGTATGGACAGTTGTGATGTTCTGCTATTGAATTTTTCTTGATTCAACAAGTGCAGTGAGGTTTGACTCAAAGAATTTCTTTGATTCTTCATCTTCAGTTTACTCTCGAAGTTGTTCTTCATAGAAGACCTCTTGGTGACGGTCCTTGCAATCCTGGGCAAGATACTCGGCCCAGCGAGTCATGTATTTTTGCACTCATCTTGGATTTCCTTCGGGACAAAGTCCTCGGAGGAAACATCGCTTGGAGTGGTTGCCATCTTCCACATAACACTTGTAATCTCAACTTCGGCCCACTCGGTCCTATTGAGGGAATGACCTTCGTTTGAGCTCTCTTCATCTTCTTGAGCAACAGGAGCAGGAGGAACAACGGGGGCAACAGGTGCTGGTGCAGCACGAGGGATTGGAGCAGTTTTGGGCTTCAGACGAGCCTCTTTAGTTTTCTTCTCAGCCTCCTTGGTGGCCTTGATGGCATCGACATTCTTTTTCAAGGCATCTGCGGCCGGAGTCTTTTCCTTCGAGGCGCTAGCGGCCTCAACATTTTCCTTCGTAGCACTGGGGGCTACAGTGTTATCCTTGGTGACACTACGGGCCACAACTTTCTCCTTCACAACACTGGGGGCTGCAACTTTCTCGAGATGTGTTTTATATTTGTCGGTGACCAGATGCAGTATACCCAACTGCTCTGCAACCTCAGCTTTCTGGTTCTCTGGCTGGTTGTAAAAGTTTATCAGCTTAGACTTTTCCAGATCGGCAGCTTCAAGTTCTCGTTGCTTGGAAAGTCGGGCCTTCCTCTGGTTCAAGGACTCTTTATCCTCGGTCACAGCCGCTTTCTTTCCCTTGGACGTAGAAGAGGGTTTTGTTTGTCGAGGGGGAGCGGTGGCAAGTGGAGGATCGGTGACCAGGTTGGTCATATCGATTGTTTCTCGGGAGCCGTTGCCACAGGCTCCTGGATCCCAACACTTTTAGAGCCAGGATTCTTCTTCGGGGTTCTATTCTTTGGTTTGGAGGGAGGATGATCGGATTCATCATCGGCATCAGCACCTTTGTCATTATTCTCGGTGCTAGCCTGTGACGCCCCCAAAATCAATCCGTGTACAGTAATCATACACGCAGGGTACACGACTGAGATTAGGGTGCCACGGTGAGAATATCACAGCACAACACTAAACACAAAAGGATAAACCAATATGTTACAATGAAGGGGGTCACGCGGACCCGAATACATAAGTTATACAAGCTATAATATCTGAGTACAAACATAGTTAGTCAAGTTTTGCCTTAAGAAGGCTAGCACAAATAACATCAGAGATACAGATCGAAAAGGCAAGGCCTCCTACCTGGGAGCCTCCGAAACTACTCCTGGTCCTAGTCAGCGGGGGTCTCGACCTAGTAGTATCCGCCTCCGGGGTACTCCTGCCCCTGGGCTCCAACGTCGACTGCAGCGGCCGATCAGGAAAAACAGTAAAGGAAATAAAGCAGGTGAGTATCTAGTATACCCGTGAGTCTTACGTCCGCTACTAAGCAATATACATTGTATCAACGGAAAGAAGAGGCTCTATATAGTGGACTGAAAGACAGAAATCCAGAGCAAGCGTAAGAAGCTAGGCCTATCGAAGACTAGCATCTTCCGATGATGTCTTGCAGCATGTGGTAAGAATCAGCCAACAGTTCATATAAAGCATAAAGTAACAACGAAGCAGAAGTTGCTGCAACATTGTATAATATAAGTTGTAATGATTAACAATAATAATAATGCCTCCGAGTTCCCTTCCTCGACTCCCTGCGAGGAAGAAGACCAGGAACCATACAGTTTAATAGTAATAGTTTCTAGTGGTAAGATCCAGCTTCAGCATAAAGCGTCCTGTTACCGTGGACACGGCTATTCGAATAGTTTAATCTTCCCTACAGGGGTGCACTGGCGTGACTCGACGACGCTCGGATCTCCAGGGTGGCGGGAACCTTGTTAGGGAACGCTCCACCAAAGCTATCCGACACAAAGTAGCCCATCCTTCGGCAACCAACAGAGAGGTCATCCGCTGGACTATATCCTATGTACGCCGGGCTTTGGACCCTAACCCGAATGTACTCCTGCACGGTGCGTGACTGGCCGGTGAAGAAAAATCAAAGCAAATACAAATACACGGCTCGAGCAAGAGAAGACAACACCACTTTCCGGCAATCAGCCCGCGGTACTGCTGACGTCTGAAGACCCTCGAACGAGACTACGATGCAGGGGAGCCCACACTCCTTATCCCACGTGTAGGTAGTGCGTACAAGCCAAAAGGCTACTCAAGACATCCGCCGAACCATTAAGCATTTTTATTAACTTGCGTGATAACCGTTATCGTTGCCTCGACTTACCCGACCCGCGGTCAACGACAGCAGTCAGGACCACCAGTACATCGGTGCCTGTCCTGTCGTCCCACCAAGTCACTACAGTTACCAACAAGGTGAACCGTCTCCTTACCTTGTCTCGCGTTTGCTCTTGGTAGAGCTCGACTTTCGTGGTTTGGTAACTCTCGCAAGATACGAGCAGGGGACAAGCACGCCAGTAACGTCGGCCGTACCCTCCCTGTCATTCCCGACGATATACCGCTCGCGGGCACCGTTGGGTCGCCCGACTTCTTACCTTTAAGGACAACCGCTGTCCAGGACCCTATGGCGGTAACACAAAGTCAGCCTCGAGTGGAGTACAAGGATTACTCCTTGATAGCTCACACTTGAGGTGACTAGGCATAACCCAGATAGGGGCCTTTGGCGGTGTCTGCTTTGTACCGTACCTGTGCAGTTGTATATATTGTACCCGTGTTCACTCCCTTAAGTGATCACGGCCCTCTATCTAGTCCTAGCTAACAATGTGCAGGGCCCACTGCTGGATATATGCATAATTATAACAGGCAGCATACGACAAAGGAAGGTACAGCAAGGGGCGACAAAAATCAGGCTATGCAATTGAATAGGATTGTAATCTTAGCAGCAGCAGTAACAATGCCTAGTGCAAGAAAGTACGGAAAGGTAGGCGATATCTGGGGAAGAGAATGGCTCTGCTTGCCTGGAAGCTCGACGGTAGGGGAAGGGTCGTCGACGAAGTAGTCGTACCCAGCAGCAGTGTAGTCGGCGGTAGCAGCAGGGTCTACCGGAGAATAAAAGGGGGGAAGAAACAGTAAATATAAAGCAATCATAGCAAACATAAGCATGACATGACAGTTGAATTGTTAGCGGTGTTCTAACGAAGTGCAATGCACGTTGCTCGGAGCGGAAATTCATCCGGGGAAGAACTGCCAGCTCCGAGGGATTACCGGACAGGGTGTCCGGAGGGGGTAGGGTTCATGCCGGAGGTGTCGTGGCCATCCGGCAAAGATAAGGGGGTGTATCCGTGTTAGTTGAACCATTCCGGACAACTTTCGTGTACAAAGTATTTTGATCCGGGCAATTTTTATCGGTACCGGAAATTATCGACAGACAGCCCGGAGGGGGGAATGTCGATGATTGGTGTGTTAGGGGGGTGTGGTTGGTATACGGATAGCGTATCCGTACTCGTTATATTTTTCTGATCAACTTTCATGTATAAAGTTTTTCGATCCGAGTTACGGTTTAAAAGATATTGAATTTCTAATATTTAAATGATTTTTGGAATTTCTGGAATTTCTTTTATTATTAAAATCAACATTATCCAGAACAATGCAGTTTGACTGGTCAACCCTGACCAGTGGGACCCACTGGTCAGCCTCACATGCTAATTAAACATTTTAATTAAACCTAATACAGTGGGGTCCCACATGTCATTGACTGATTAACTTAACTAAATAGTTTTAATTAAATTAACAAGGGGGTGGGGTCCAGGTGTCATTGACCTAATTAAAACCAACATTTTTTCTTTTATTTTAAATAGGCAGTGGCCCCACCTGTCAGCCACTTAGGGGGGGTTTCTCTGCTAATTATTGTTAACATGGGATTAGGGGTGGGGCCCCTTGGTCATAGAGGCAAAGGGGTTAGCCCTCTGTTGCCCGGACCCCATCGGTCAGTGGCCCGGGGGGGGGGGGGGGGGGCTCGCCGACGACGGCTGCATGGCGAGCACGTCGGGGCGGTCCGCCCAGACCACGGGAGGGCACCGGGTTGGCTCACACGCGTGCTAGGGAGCGAGGCGCATCCATGGGTGCTATTGGCGCGAGCTTGCGTGGCCCATGGCGACGGCTACGTCGCCCGCGGCGACGGCCGGAGCAAGCGGCGGGGAGACGGAGAGCGGGGCGCTGAGGAAGGCTAGAGAGCGTACGGAGACGCGGGCAAAGCTCACAGTGGCTGTAGCCGTGCGAATCGTGCTCGGGGAAGGCTTGGGGCGGTCGAATCGTGCGTCGGCTCCGTGGTGACCGGAGCGGAAGAGGATGACCGTGGCATCGGCTTGGAGGCGCCCCTGCCCGAATTGGAAGGGGGTTTCAACGGCGCGGAGCACGGCGAAGCTGCCGGCTTGGTGGCGCGGCTGAGGACATCGGTGGCCACGCCGTCGACGGGGCTACGCCCACGACGAGCCGTGCGTCGGGCAGGACGGGGGTGGCGCTGGAGAGAGTGAGGGGGCGCGAGATCCAGAGGGTGAGGGACTGCGGGCTAGGGTTAGGTTAGGGGGGGCACCGGGGTCCTTAAGAGGCTGACGGCGACGGGGGGGATGGTGCCCACGGCGACGTCTACGCCATGGCTCCGGGCGATGGGCGCCACGCAAGGGTGCCCGTACGGGAGGAAGGGGATGACCGGGGGTTGGGCTGTGGGCTGGTTTCGGGGTGGGGAAGTTAGGTGGGCTGGATTTTCCCCAGGCGTAGTATAGGGTTTTCCCATTTTTCTGTTTTTGTTTTTATTCTTTTCTGTTTATTTCTTTTTGTAATAATTTTATTCATCTAGGCATTTTTGTAAAATGTTGTAAGTGTACCATAATTTAGCAATCACCCTAGGTTAGTGCCCCAAGAGGTTTGGGCAATATTAAAAGTCATTTAATATTTGATTTAAATATTGAATGATTAATATGGGGTTTTTGGCTACTGTTTGAATTGTTGGATTTATTTTATTGCTTAATAAATCCCCAAACCCATATGGATTTGGTCCACTGAATATTTCTGAATTTATAAAAGTAGTTTCAATATTTTTGGAGAAAGTTTATATCCCACTTTGTTTTTAATATTTCATCAAAAGCATTTTGAGCATTTGATTTGATTTCAAATGTTTATGGATTGGACTTTGTTTTCATCCATGATGATCAATGCCCATGGTTCACTTTGCTTGCAACAATATCAAAGAAAAATTGAATTTGAGCTGAACCATATTGATCAGACAAAAGTTTTGAACAGTACAGATGAATAGTAACAGTGATTACTGTTTGCTGACAGTGAGGGTGTTACAAATCTCCCCCACTACAAGAATTCTCGTCCTGAGAATTTAGGTGGTAGAGGGGAAAAGATCGGGGTATTCCTCACGAAGACGATATTCGCGTTCCCAAGTGGCTTCATCTTCAGAATGATTCGACCACTGAACTTTGAGGAACTTGGTTGTCTTATTGCGGGTTTTGCGTTCAGACTGATTGAGAATGCGGCTCGGATGTTCTTGATAAGTCAAGTCCTGTTGCAGCTCGATCATATCATGCTTCACTTCACGTATAGGGTCTTTGAAGCAGCATCGGAGTTGCGACACGTGAAAAACATCGTGAACTTGAGAGAGGTTCGACGGCAATTCCAATCGGTATGCCACGGGTCCACTTCTGGAAAGAATACGGAATGGGCCAATGTAGCGAGGAGCTAACTTGCCTTTGATTCCGAAGCGGTGAGTGCCTCTCATGGGAGTGACACGGAGGTACGCGTATTCGCCAGGTTGGTAAACCATTTCCTTGTGTTTGCGATCATAGTTTCTCTTCTGGTGGGACTGGGCAGCTTTCAAGTGTTCCCGAATAACGCGAACCTGATTTTCGGCATGCTGGATAATGTCCGGACCAATGAGAGTTCGTTCTCCGATCTCTGACCAATTCAGGGGGGTTCGACACTTACGTCCATAGAGAACTTCGAAGGGAGCCATCTGCAAACTAGCCTGATAGCTATTTTTGTACGAGAATTCAGCAAATGGAAGAGATTCCTCCCATTTCTTACCGAATGAAATGACACAAGCTCAAAGCATGTCTTCAAGCACTTGATTAACTCGTTCGACTTGTCCTTGCGACTGGGGGTGATAAGCGGTGCTAAAATTCAGGTGAGTGCCCATAGCTTCTTGGAAACTATCCCAAAATCTTGAGGTGAAAATACTTCCTCGGTCGGAACTAATCTCCAACGGAATACCGTGGAGCGACACGATTCTGGAAACATACAAGTCTGCTAACTGACTAGCAGAGATCGTCTCCTTGACTGGCAGAAAGCGGGCAACCTTGGAGAAGCGGTCGATGACGACAAATATAGCATCGTGGCCTTTCTGCGATCTGGGAAAACCAGTGTTAAAGTCCATCTCGATCTTGTCCCACTTCCATTCAGGAATAGAGAGTGGTTGTAGAGTTCCAGCAGGTCTTTGATGTTCTGCCTTGACGCGACGGCAAACGTCACATTCAGAAACATATCGGGCAATGTATGGCTTCATGTTAGGCCACCAGAATTGCTGACGAATGTCTTGGTACATCTTCGTGCTTCCAGGATTAATGGACAACGGGGTATCGTGAGCCGCTCTCATGACCTTCGGGGTCATATCCAGGTTCTCATGCCTGCCCTTGCTGTGAGTAACCACTAAACGGTTCTGGTAGAACGCCACACCTTTGCTATCAACGGTGAAGGGTGAGGGTCTCCCATTGGCGATATCGCGCTTAATCTTGTGTACGAAATCATCATAAAACTGTATACCCTTGACGGATTTGACGAGATCCGGTTCGATAACCAAGTTATTTGCATAACCTTGAGGAACAATCTCGAGGTTTAACTTTTGAAAATCTTCATACAGAAGTGGTTGTTGTACTTGAACTTCAAGTTCACTACAGTAAGCTTTACGGCTTAAAGCATCGGCCACCACATTAGCTTTGCCAGGGGTGTAAGAAATTCCCATGTTGTAGTCGGCTATTGTTTCGAGCCATCTCTGCTGGCGGAGATTCAGGTCTGGTTGAGTAAACAGGCACTTCAGGCTTTGGTGGTCGGTGTAGATCTCGCAACGATTACCGACGAGATAATGTCGCCACAGCTTCAATGCATAAATGAACGCTGCCAATTCAAGATCATGTATTGGATACTTATCTTCGTGAGCACGCAATTGACGAGAGCCATAAGCAATCACTTTGCGCTCTTGCATTAGGACACAGCCTAATCCTTGACGAGATGCGTCGCAATATATCACGAAGTCCTTCTGAGTATCAGGGGGAGATAGCACTGGGAGAGAAGTGAGCTTGTCCTTGAGGGCTTGGAAACTTTCCTGACATTTATCTGTCCACTCAAACTTGACGCCTTTTTGAAGCAGGTTAGTCAGAGGCCTGGCAATCTTGGAGAAGTTCTCGACGAAACGGCGGCAATAGCTGGCGAGTCCGAGGAAACTCCTGACTTGCTTGACAGTCTTGGGAGGGGCCCAGTCAAGAATAGCCTGGATACGTTCGGGGTTGACGGCAATGCCATCCTTGGAAATCACGTGACCAAGGTAGGTCACTTCAGGAAGCCATAACTCACACTTAGAGTACTTAGCGTAGAGTTTGTGTTCTCGAAGCTTTTCTAGTATAAGTCGAAGATGTTCAGCATGCTCCTCTTTATTCTTGGAGTATATTAAGATATCATCCAGATAAACCACGACAAACTTGTCGAGGTATTCCATGAATATATAGTTCATCAATCGGGAGAAACTGGCTGGAGCATTCGTCAAGCCAAAGGACATGACAGTGTACTCGTATGAACCATAGCGAGTAATGAAAGCGGTCTTTGGAATTTCCTCTTCACGGACTCAGATCTTATGGTAACCCAACCTCAAGTCGAGTTTCGAAAACACCATGGATCCAGCAAGTTGATCATACAGATCGTTGATCCGGGGAAACGGATATTTGTTCTGGATGGTGGCTTGGTTGATGGGTCGGTAATCTTGGACCAAACGATTTGTTCCATCGCTCTTCTTGACAAAGAGCGAAGGTGCTCCCCAAGAAGAGGAACTTGGGCGAATGAATCCTTTGTGAAGTGCTTCGTCGATCTCCTTCTTCAGTTCAAGGAGGTGGTGAGGTGGCATCTTATAGGGACGCTTGGCAATAGGGACGGTGCCGGGTTTCAAGTCGATGACAAATTAAACCTCTCGGATCGGGGGTATTCCCGGGAGTTCTTCTGGGAAGACGTCGGGAAAATCACGAACGACTGGAACGTTCTCAATCCCGTCGAGAGGTGAGACATTCAGAGCATTCATCATATAGATATGCGTTTCAGCATCACGGGTAATCCGGGTGGTGTGGTTAACAATCTCGCGGGAGGGGTGAAAAAGTTGGACAGAACTGGTGCCACAATAAAGTGCGGCATCGTGGAATTTCAACCAATCCATGCCAAGAATGAGGTCTATAGTGGAAGACTTCAGGAGGATGGGGGAAGCAAGGAACTCAATTCCTTCAATTTCGACGATGGTTTTGGGCACTATCTTGGAGGTGTGGCAATGACCTATCGGAGTGCGGACAACCATCGGTGGATCCATCTTTTCTACCATGAAGTTATGCGACAATGCAAATGCTTCCGGCATGAATGAATGCGATGCTCCTGTATCAAACAAAACAGCAGCAGGAATTGAATTAACAAGAAGGGTACCCATCACGGTAGCAGGTTTCTCCTGAGCTTCTTCGACATTAATGTTGTAAGCATGTCCGCGAGTGTGAGAAGAAGACCCAGTGTTATAGTTGGGGGTCCTGTTGTTGCCACGGCCATTTCCACGGCCAGCAGGGTGAACTACCAGTTGACTCTGTCGCTGAGGGCAGTCTCTGGAAAAGTGACCTGGCTGATGGCACTTGAAACACAGGCCATCCTGAGGACGGAGGGGTGCAGTCTCAGTCTTCAGCTGTCTCGGCGGGGGCGGAGGCAGACGAGGTGCAACATACGACGGACTTGGTGCAGGGGCAGGGGGACGATACACACTGTGTGGAAGCCAAACGCGTTGCCTCTGTGCTGTGCCCGAAGATGAGCCAGCCTCACGGGGGCGCTTCGCCGAACCACCGAACTTAAGCTGAGCGGTCTCAAGGGTGATAGTCTGATTCACCATGGTGGCGAAGTCGGGGAAGACGTGCAAAGCCAGTGCAAGCTGGAGATCTGCGTTGAGTCCATCATGGAACTTCTCTTGCCTACTTGCATCATTGGGGAGGTCACTTGCAGCATAGCGGGAGAGGCGGAGGAATTCCCTCTGATATGCCTCGACAGTTTTGTTGCCCTGAACGAGGTTGCGGAACTCGGCCTTCATACGGTTCATAATCGCCTGGGGGACATAACGAGCACGGAAGGTAGCCTTGAAGTCATTCCAGGTGACGACAGTCCCTTCAACTAGCGAGCCCTTGTGAGTGTCCCACCACTGAGCAGCGGGGCCACGCAGGAAATAGGACGCAAAGTTGACGTAATCAGCAGCGCTCACATTAGCGAACTCCAGCTGTCGAGTGATGTCACGAAGCCAATCATCAGCATCCAGCGGCTGTTCAGGCTGGTGGAAGAGAGGGGGATTGAGACGCATGAAATCCCACAGAGTAACCACAGGCAGCTGATGCTGGTGCTGGTTCTGGTTCTGGTTCTGATTCTGGAGCTGATCTATGACTCCTCGCATAAACACTTGGTTCATCTGAAACTTCTGCATCATCGCGGCCATGTAGTCCGGCGGCGGAGGTGGATCGTTGGCACCACGACCACGACCACGACCACCACGACCAGCCATCCTGCTAGAATTTAACAGGGGTATTTCAGCGATGAACATTTTTAACGAGATGCCGAAAACGAGTAAGAGGTAAAGCGACAAGAAAGAGGAGGCGCGGATATATAGGAGTAGTCATATAAGACATACACAAACACACATAGATTTAATCGAAAATCGGGCAGCGTAACGTCGTAGAAATTAAGGAAAAAGGACACTCTAGGCGGCGCGCAGACCGCGGTAAGGATTACACGACGCGACATAGATTCCACTATGTCAATCACGCCGCAAGAAAACTGTTGGCCACAGGAGTTAATGCTAGAGGACGCACGGCCTGCCCAGAATGAGAATGGGATCTGCGGTCTGGGACCTGGGGTAGAACTCCTGCAACACGACTCAATCTATGGGGGGAAGCACCAAAACGCCGGGTGGAATCAAGAGAACGTGATCCTAATGTCAGAGTTTGTAAAACTTACCAGCAAGGATAAGAGAGCAGAGTCCCAAAGCATAGGTAAGGAGAAAAGGATCCTAATACCATAGATATCACACGTAGTGACATCGATGTGCGCCCGTAAGCCAAATATTAAATTAGCAAAATATTTTTTCAAAGTCTAGACTCAACTTCGACCAGGTAGTGGTGGGGTGGCTTCCTACAGGCAGTCGGCTCTGATACCAACTTGTGACGCCCCCAAAATCAATCCGTGTACAGTAATCATACACGCAGGGTACACGACTGAGATTAGGGTGCCACGGTGAGAATATCACAGCACAACACTAAACACAAAAGGATAAACCAATATGTTACAATAAAGGGGGTCACGCGGACCCGAATACATAAGTTATACAAGCTATAATATCTGAGTACAGACATAGTTAGTCAAGTTTTGCCTTAAGAAGGCTAGCACAAATAACATCAGAGATACAGATCGAAAAGGCAAGGCCTCCTGCCTGGGAGCCTCCGAAACTACTCCTTGTCCTGGTCAGCGGGGGTCTCGACGTAGTAGTATCCGCCTCCGGGGTACTCCTGCTCCTGGGCTCCAACGTCGACTGCAGCGGCCGATCAGGCAAAATAGTAAAGGAAATAAAGCAGGTGAGTATGTAGTATACCCGCGAGTCTTACGTCCGCTACTAAGAAATATGCATTGTATCAACGGAAAGAAGAGGCTCTATATAGTGGACTGAAAGACAGAAATCCAGAGGAAGGGTAAGAAGCTAGGCCTATCGAAGACTAGCATCTTCCGACGATGTCTTGCAGCATGAGGTAAGAATCAGCCAACAGTTCATATAAAGCATAAAGTAACAACGAAGCAGAAGTTGCTGCAACATTGTCTAATATAAGTTGTAATGATTAACAATAATAATAATGCCTCCGAGTTCCCTTCCTCGACTCCCTGCAAGGAAGAAGACCCGGAACCATACAGTTTAATAGTAATAGTTTCTAGTGGTAAGATCCAGCTTCAGCATAAAGCGTCCTGTTACCGTGGACACGGCTATTCGAATAGATTAATCTTCCCTGCAGGGGTGCACTGGCGTGACTCTACGACGCTCGGATCTCCAGGGTGGCGGGAACCTTGTTAGGGAACGCACCACCAAAGCTATCCGACACAAAGTAGCCCATCCTTCGGCAATCAACAGAGAGGTCATCCGCCAGACTATATCCTATGTACGCCGGGCTTTGGACCCTAACCCGAACGTACTCTTGCACGGTGCGTGATTGGCCGGTGAAGAAAAATCAAAGAAAATACAAATACACCGCTCGAGCAAGAGAAGACAACACCACTTCCCGGCAATCAGCCCGCGATACTGCTGACGTCTGAAGACCCTCGAACGAGACTACGATGCAGGGGAGCCCACACTCCTTATCCCACGTGTAGGTAGTGCGTACAAGCCAAAAGGCTACTCAAGACATCCGCCGAACCATTTAGCATTTTTATTAACCTGCGTGACAACCATTATTGTTGCCTCGACTTAACCGACCCGCGGTCAACGACAGTAGTCAGGACCACAAGTACATCGGTGCCTGCCCTGTCGTCCCACCAAGTCACTGCGGTTACCAACAAGGTGAACCGTCTCCTTACCTTGTCTCGCGTTTGCTCTTGGTAGAGCTCGACTTTCGTGGTTTGGTAACTCTCGCGAGATACGAGCAGGGGCCAAGCACGCCAGTAACGTCGGTCGTACCCTCCCTGTCATTCCCGACGATATACCGCTCGCGGGCACCGTTGGGTCGCCCGACTTTCTTAACTTTAAGGACAACCGCTGTCCAGGACCCTATGCCGGTAAGACAAAGTCAGCCTCGAGTGGAGTACAAGGATTACTCCTTGATAGCTCACACTTGAGGTGACTAGGCATAACCCAGATAGGGGCCTTTGGCGGTGTCTGCTTTGTACCGTACCTGTGCAGTTGTATATATTGTACCCGTGTTCACTCCCCTAAGTGATCACGGCCCGCTATCTAGTCCTAGCTAACAATGCGCAGGGCCCACTGCTGGATATATGCATAATTATAACATGCAGCATAGGACAAGGGAAGGTACAGCAAGGGGCGACAAAAATCAGGCTATGCAATTGAATAGGATTGTAATCGTAACAGCAGCAGTAACAATGCCTAGTGCAAGAAAGTACGGAAAGGTAGGCGATATCTGGGGAAGAGAATGGTTCTTCTTGCCTGGAAGCTTGACGGTAGGGGCAGGGTCGTCGACGAAGTAGTCGTACCCGGCAGCAGTGTAGTCGGCGGTAGCAGCAGGGTCTATCGGAGAATAAAAGGGGGGAAGAAACAGTAAATATAAAGCAATCATAGCAAACATAAGCATGACATGACAGTTGAATTGTTAGCGGTGTTCTAACGCAGTGCAATGCACGTTGCTCGGAGCGGAAATTCATCCGGGGAAGAACTACCAGCTCCGGGGGATTACCGGACAGGGTGTCCGGAGGGGGGAGGGTTCATGCCGGAGGTGTCGTGGACATCCGACAAAGATAAGGGGGGTGTATCCGTGTTAGTTGAACCATTCCGGACAACTTTCGTGTACAAAGTATTTTGATCCGGGCAATTTTTATCGGTACCGGAAATTATCGATAGACAGCCCGGAGGGGGGAATGTCGATGATCGGTGTGTTATGGGGGTTTGGTTGGTATACGGATAGTGTATCCGTACTCGTTATATTTTTCTGATCAACTTTCATGTATAAAGTTTTTCGATCCGTGTTACGGTTTAAAAGATATTGAATTTCTAATATTTAAATGATTTTTGAAATTTCTGGAATTTCTTTTATTATTAAAATCAACATTATCCAGAACAGTGCAGTTTGACTGGTCAACCCTGACCAGTGGGACCCACTGGTCAGCCTCACATGCTAATTAAAATTTTTAATTAAACCTAATACAGTGGGGTCCCACATGTCATTTACTGATTAACTTAACTAAACATTTTTAATTAAATTAACAAGGGGGTGGGGTCCAGGTGTCATTGACCTAATTAAAACCAACAGTTTTTCTTTTATTTTAAATAGGCAGTGGCCCCACCTGTCAGCCACTTCGGGGGGGGGGGGAGGGGGTTCCTCGGCTAATTATTGTTAACATGGGATTAGGGGGTGGGGCCCCTTGGTCATAGAGGCAAAGGGGTTAGCCCTCTGTTGCCCGGACCCCATCGGTCAGTGGCCGGGGGGGGGGGGGGGGGCTCGCCGACGACGGCTGCACGGCGAGCACGTCGGGGCGGTCCGCCCAGACCACCGGAGGGCACCGGGTTGGCTTACACACGTGCTAGGGAGCGAGGCGCATCCATGGGTGCTATTGGCGCGAGCTTGCGCGGCCCATGGCGACGGCTACGTCGCCCACGGCGACGGCCGGAGCAAGCGGCGGGGAGACGGAGACCGGGGTGCTGGGGAAGGCTAGCGAGCGTACGGAGACGCGGGGAAAGCTCACAGTGGCTGTAGCCGTGCGAATCGTGCTCGGGGAAGGCTTGGGGCGGTCGAATCGCGCGTCGGCGCCGTGGTGACCGGAGCGGAAGAGGATGACCGTGGCGTCGGCTTGGAGGCGCCCCTGCCCGAATTGGAAGGGGGTTTCAACGGCGCGGAGCACGGCGAAGCTGCCGGCTTGGTGGCACGGGCTGAGGAGATTGGTGGCCACGCCGTCGACGGGGCTGCGCCCACGACGAGCCGTGCGTCGGGCAGGACGGGGGTGGCGCTGGAGAGAGTGAGGGGGCGCGAGATCCAGAGGGAGAGGGACTGCGGGCTAGGGTTAGGTTAGGGGGGGCACCGGGGTCCTTAAGAGGCTGACGGCGACGGGGGGGATGGTGCCCACAGCGACGTCCACGCCATGGCTCCGGGCGATGGGCGCCACGCAAGGGTGCCCGTACGGGAGGAAGGGGATGACCGGGGGTTGGGCTGTGGGCTGGTTTCAGGGTGGGGAAGTTAGGTGGGCTGGATTTGCCCCAGGCGTAGTATAGGGTTTTCCCATTTTCTGTTTTTGTTTTTATTCTTTTCTGTTTATTTGTTTTTGTAATAATTTTATTCATCTAGGCATTTTTGTAAAATGTTGTAAGTGTACCATAATTTAGCAATCACCCTAGGTTAGTGCCCCAAGAGGTTTGGGCAATATTAAAAGTCATTTAATATTTGATTTAAATATTGAATGATTAATATGGGGTTTTTGGCTACTGTTTGAATTGTTGGATTTATTTTATTGCTTAATAAATCCCCAAACCCATATGGATTTGGTCCACTGAAGATTTGTGAATTTATAAAAGTAGTTTCACAATTTTTGGAGAAAGTTTATATCCCACTTTGTTTTTAATATTTCATCAAAAGCATTTTGAGCATTTGATTTGATTTCAAATGTTTATGGATTGGACTTTGTTTTCATCCATGATGATCAATGCCCATGGTTCACTTTGCTTGCAACAATATCAAAGAAAAATTGAATTTGAGCTGAACCATATTGATCAGACAAAAGTTTTGAACAGTACAGATGAACAGTAACAGTGATTATTGTTCGCTGACAGTGAGGGTGTTACATAGCCTCATAATCTTCAGATGTTAGTTCTGGTGGAGAAACAACATCGGCCTTCTTCAAGCGCTTGGCTTATTTCTTGCCAGTCTTGGGATTGGCACTCGGGCCAGCACCTTGATCTTCTTCGGTGCCTGCAGCACCAACAACTTTCCTAGCCTTGGCCAACTTCCTCTTTTCTTCTCGTTCAGCTCGAGCAGCAACTATCTCCTTGAAATCTTCAGGAGTTTTCAGGGTTGAGGGGTGAGCATCCTTCGGTGGAGCGGGTCTATTTGTTCGAGTCCACCCTGGCTTCAAGGTTGCGACATCAGTGCATGGGTTCTTCAATGCAAATAATAGTTCCCAACAAGGAATAGACGCTTTTTATTGATACCACCGAAGGGCTTGCAGTCTGCGGATCTCTTGCAATATGTTATCTCTCATCTTTGCATCTTCGACGAAGTTTTCTGCCGGTATGAGATTTTCCTCAATGATCAAGTCCTGAAACAATCCTTCTGAATTGTTCATGATTTTTGTTCATCCTCCTGCACGCTTGGGTCGCCCGATGTTTCCATCGTTTTTAGACATTTTCCTGCGAAAAGGAGAGGTACGAGGGAAAATAGACAATATGTGAACATGTACTTGAAATCTTTTAGAAGGAAATCATTTTGAGCGCAACAAACATATGGAGAGATTTATCTTTGTTGTAGGTTTTCATACGAGTACTAGACTAGATTACCATCGTTTGTAAATCTAACGAAGAACTGGTATGAACAAAGTGCACATAGAGTAAATCTATCGATATGAATATGAGTGATTTGATCTAAATCAGAAATTCCAAACGGACGAGGGATTTCTTACCTAGATCAGATGGGAAAACCGAAGGAAACGCTAGAATCAAGTTTCCCAAGGAGCAAGGATCCAAACTGATCAAACTGACCTAATAAAAAGAAGAGAAATCAAGAACAATTCCAAGACTCGATGAACAAAGAAGAGATAGATTCGAGTTCGGCATCTCACATACCTTAACTTGGTGATGCGAGACCTCTATGACAGCGCGGATGATGATCGACATCGACGGGGAACACATCCGGTGAGGTCCTTCCGACCGTTAAGTGGCAAGGAGATCGACGGCGGTGAGGCAGCACGGCGGCGCGCAAGAGCTCGGGAGCGAGAGAGAGAGAGAGAGATGACGAAGTCGAGGGAATGCGTGAGGTATGAGCTGGTGGGGTGGATCGGTATTTATAAGGGAACTCTGACAAACTGTCGCATCCGATCCAACATCGCATATCTCGCGTTTCTCTGGATTCAACGGACGAATTTTGTGGCGGTAATCTCTGGAAAACACAAACGACTGAAAACTCAAAGTGACAAGTGTATAGGACTAAATACCAAAACGAACATAAACAAAATCGAATAGAAACACAGAATACTACCAACGAAAGTAAATTACTGCAGACAAGTAAATATACATATACTACAAAGGATAGATAGTTTTGATCTTACTGCACATTGTGTGAGTCCAATATGTTTAACTCACACCTCAATGCACATAAGATTTTCTCATCCAATGGTTTCGTAAAGATATCTGCCAATTGATCTTCAGTACGAAAATGGTTGATAACAATATGATCTCGAAGATAATGACGACGAATATCAATATGCTTCGTTCGAGGTTGTTGAACAGGATTATGAGAAATTTTGATAGCACTCTCGTTTTCACATAACATACGAAATTTCTCCACATGAATACCGTAATCTTTCAGCGTTTTGTTATGCCAGAGAATTTGAGTGCAGCACAATCCAGCAGCAATATACTCGGCTTCAGTAGTAGATATTGATACACAATTTGTTTCTTCGAAACCCAATAGACCTGAGATCTACCGAGGAAATGACAAGTGCCTGAGGTAGACTTCCGGTCGACACGATCGCCAGCCCGGTCAGAATCAGAATATCCAATAAGATGAAACTGAACACCTTTGGAATACAAAAGTCCCAAGGTAGGCGTATGAGCAAGTTATCGAATTCTCTTGACAGCAATATGATGTGATTCTTTTGGATTGGCCTAAAAGCATGCACACATAAAATTGAAAGCATAATGTCAGGTCTAGATGCACAAAGGTAAAGGAGCGAATCGATCATCGAGCGATATTTCTTCTGGTCGAAAGGTTTGACCTTCTCATCTGGATCTATGTGCACATTCGTAGGCATGTGTGTCTTGATTTTTTTGCAATCAACGAGACCAAACTTCTTTAGTAAATCCCTAAGATATTTCTCTTGAGAGATAAATGTCCCATTCTTCTGTTGAGGGATTTGAAGTCCGAGAAAGAACTACAATTCACCCATCATAGACATTTCGTATTTCTTCGACATCATTCGAGCAAATTCTTCACTGATATCAGGGTTAGTACAGCCAAAGATAATATCAACGACATAAGTTTGACACAAAAAAATGTCATTTTTGTATGCACGAGTGAAAAGAGTAGGGTCAGTAGTTCCTGGTTTGAAGCCCTTCTTTAGAAGAAAATATTTGAGAGTTTCATACCAAGAACGAGGTGCTTTCTTTAACCCATAAAGGGCCTTGTGTAATCTGTACACCATATATGGATTCTTCGGGTCTTCAAAACCTGGTGGCTGCATAACATACACTTCTTCGATTTCACCATTAAGGAATGCACTTTTGGCATCCATTTGATATACCAATATACCATTGAAATTTGCAAAAGCAAGCATGACACAAATGGATTCAAGTCGAGCAAATGGAGCATAAGTCTCACCAAAATCAATACCTTCAATTTGGGTGTAACCTTGTGCAACCAGTCGAGCTTTGTTTCTTACCACAATACCATCTTCATCTTGCTTGTTGCGAAATATCCACTTTGTACCAATGATATTATGCTTCAAGGGATTAGGTATTTCGACAAGGGACCAGACTTTATTTCTCTCGAACTGATTAAGTTCTTCGAGCATTGAAACCAACCAGTCTGAGTCCTTCATAGCTTCATCAAATTTCGACGGTTCTAGCATGGGGACAAACGATAAATTTCCACAAAAGTTAGCCAAACGAGTATGAGAGCGAGTAGTGGGACGACCTGGCGGACGAATGTCTTCGAGGATCGAATCAACGTCTACTCTTCTTCGAACTCGAGAGAGTGCTAATTGGTTTGCTTGTGGCTCAGGATTTCCATCGGGACCAGCTTGTCCTTCGGGATTAGCTTGTCCTTCGGGTTCAGCTTGTCCTTCGGGTTCACCATTTTCTTCGTTCACCGGTTCTTCTTCGCCCGGTCCATCGTTGTCTTTAGGATTTTGATCTCCAGTGCCCCAGGCTATGTGTGGGAACATTGTACTATCATCATATATGTTGACTTGGCGTGCATTTCCTTCGATAGGGCGAATATCTGCAATTTCCATGGACCTGATCATTCATCCAAATGGGGTTCATCTATATTAAGAGCTAAATGATCCTATTGGGAGCCATTAGTTTCACAAAATCTTACATTTACAGTTTCTACAACTTTACCAAGATGGGAGTTGTACACTCTGTAAGTGTGAGAGTTTGAGCCATACCCTAGGATAAAACCTTCGTGAGCCTTAGGGGAAAACTTGGATGTATGATTCATATCTCTGATATAGCAAGGAGCACCAAATACTCTAAGGTAAGATACATTTTGCTTGTTACCAGTGATAAGCTCATGTGAAGTTTTCTTCAGAAACTTGTGGAGATAAACCTTGTTGATGATATGGCATGCAGTGTTAATAGCTTCGGCTAAGAACCTGATAGTAATTTTGTATTCAGCAAGCATTGTTCTGGCCATTTCAATAAGAGTTTGGTTCTTTCTCTCCACCTCACCATTTTTTTGTGGTGTGTAAGCATCAGAGAATTCATGAGTAAAGCCATATTCATCAAGAAAATCTTTGATATGAGTATTTTTGAATTCCGTACCAATATCACTTCTGATATGCTTGAGAGTTAGTTCATACTCGGTCCGAGCTCTCTTTGCAAAACTTTTGAAGATCTCGACAACTTTGCTCTTGTTATCTAGAAAGAAAACCCAAGTATAGCGAGAGAAATCATCAACAATTACAAGACCATAGTTGTTGTCTCCAAGACTAGCATAATTTTGAGGACCGAATAAATCCATATGAATAAATTCAAAAGGACGATTAGTGGTCATGATTGTCTTCGCTAAGTGATGTCTCTTGGTTATTTTTCTAGTTTGACAGGCACTTCATAGACGATCTTTATCGAATTTTACATTATCAAGACCAATGATATTTTTCTTCGAGATGAGAGTCTGAAGATTTTTTATTCCTGCATGACCAAGTCTTCTATGCCATAGCCACCTAGAAGTAGCTTTATCCATTAAACATGTGGATACAGCAGGTCCTGAAGAAAAATCAACAATGTAAAGATCTCCGTTGCGATATCCTTCGAAGACGAAGGTATAATCTTCCTGTGAAACACAACACAACGAGAAGCAGAGAAAAATACAAGTATACCCATATCACATAGCTTGGATATAGACATAAGATTATATCCAAGAGATTGAACAAGCATAACCTTTTCAATATGCTTATCCTTTGATATATCAACCTTACCCCAGCTAAGTACTTTTCCTTTGTTTGTTGTCACCGAAGGTAATATATCTCTTTGAAGATTGAGTAAGTCTGTCTTCGGTAAACAACTCTTTGTCTCCGGTCATATGATTAGTGCAACCATTGTCCATGACCCATTCCGATCCACCGGAGACATAGCCCTGCAGAAGAATTAGTTCTTCTTAAGCACCCACAAAGGAGCAGGTGACTGAGAAGGAGCAGATGTACTAGTGGATGCAACAGAAGTATTGCGAGTAGAAGTATTTCTACGAGGGGAACCATCAAGTACACCATAAACATAATTTCTCGACTAGGGGTTAGAGTACTAGTAAGTATAGGCAATTTTATCATTGTTATCACGATGGCAATAAAAATTTCTATCAACTCAATAGTATTCCTTCTGGGGAACATTTGATGCAGGTACCAGAGGATCATTTCTATTCTCGAGAGAAGAGTAGTGTCTCGGTGGCACCGTCAATTTTCCCTGCATAGAATGGTTAGCGTGCAGTTTTTCTACGAGCGATTTGAGAAACCAAATATGTCTCTTATAGAAACCATTCTTTGGAGGAGTACCAACGAATTTAGCGGACACTTTTCCTTCCTGAACTTTGATAAGCTTGTAGTCAGAATCAAGTGATTCATCAACAATGGCCTTATCAATTTGGCATGTGCAACCTGAAAGGTTCGCAATATCAATGGGTTTTTCCTTCGCTAGAACCTAGATAGTTGTAGGATACAGTTTGGGCTCCCAGTAAGTGCCATCAGGGTTTAGTTTCCTTTCAAAACCAACACCTTCCTTTCGAGGATTCCGATGAAGAAGAGCCTTCTATAGGATATCACATAGGTACTGGTGTCCCTGAACACTTTTGAGGACCGAATAAATCCATATAAAGAAATTCAAGAGGACGAGTAGTGTTCATGATTGTATTCGCTGAATGATGTTTCTTGGTTATCTTCCCAGCTTCACAGGCACTGCATAGACGATCTTTGTCGAATTTCACATTGTTAAGACCAATGATATGTTTCTTCGAAATGAGAGTCTGAAGATTTTTCATTCCTTCATGAACAAGTCTTCTATGCCATAGCCATCCAAAATTAGCTTTATCCATTAAGCAAGTGGAAACAGCAGGTATCGAAGAAATAGCAACAACTCCTTTACGATATCATTCGAAGAAGAATGTATAGTCATCCTGTGAAAATACAACACAACGAGAGGCAGAGAACAATACAAATATACCCATATCCCATAGCTTGGATATAGACATGAGATTATATCGAAGAGATTGAACAAGCACAACCCTTTCAATATTCTTATCCTTTGATATATCAACCTTACCATAACCAAGTACTTTTCCTTTGTTGTTGTCACCGAAGGTAATATATCTCTGTGAAGATTGAGTAAGTCTGTCTTCGGTAAACAACTCTTTGTCTCTGGTCATATGATTAGTGCCACCACTATCCATGAACCATTCGGATCCACCGAAGACATAGCCCTACAGAATAATTAGTTCTTCTTAACCACCCACAAACGCGCAGGTGGCTGAGAAGGAGCAGATGTACTACTGGATGCAGCAGAAGTGTTGCGAGTAGAAGTATTTCGACGAGGGGAACCATCAAGTACACCATAAATATAATTCCTCGAAGAGGGGTTAGCATATTGGTGAGGATAGGTAATTTTATCATTGTTATCACGATGGCGATAAACATTTCTATCAACTCGATAGTATTCCTTCTGGGACCATTTGATGCAGGTACCAGAGGAACATTTATGTCTTCAAGGGAATAGAAGTGTCTCGGTGGTACCGTAGATTTTCCCTGCATAGAATGGTTAGCGGGAAGTTTTTCTACAAGAGATTTGCGAACCCAAATATTTATCTTATAGAAACCATTCTTTGGAGGAGTACCAACAAATTCAGCGAAATTTTTTCCTTCCTGCTCTTTGATAAGCTTGTAGTCAGAATCAGGTGATTCATCAACAATGGCCTTATCAATTTTGCATCTGAAACCTGAAAGGTTAGCAATATCAATGGGTTTTTCCTTCGCTAGAACCTAGACAGTTTAGGATACTTCTCGAGTTCCCAGTAAGTGCCATCAGGGTTTAGTTTCCTTTCGAAACCAACACCTTCCTTTCGAGGATACATATGACACCACTAGGGAATAGCCTTTTATTGGCGTCCTTTTTTTTCCTTTAGTGGCGCATTTCGAATACACCACTAAGGAAAAGCCACTAATAAGGCCTTAATAGTGGCGCATTTCAAATAAGCCACCCCTAAGAATCTTAGGCGTGGCGCATTTCTGAAATGCGCCACTAATAAGGCCTTAGGGGTGGCGCATTTCTGAAATGAGCCACGCCTAAGATTCTTAGGGGTGGCTCATTTTGAAGATGCGCCACCCTTAACTGTTTTTTGAATTTTTAATCTGGATCTGGATTGCTCGTTTTTTTGTTTGTTTTTTCTTTGAATGATTTGTCCCGTTCATCTAGCCACTTTGTTTGCTCATTTTATTCTCTGTCCCGTTCATCTAGCCAATTTTGAATCTTGGAGGATGGAGGAGATGAAAGGAGAGGATGTAGGGCGCCATGGAGGAAGAGACGAGGAGGAGGAGGAAGAGCCAAGAAATGGGAGGAGGAACCATGAGGAGTAGGAGCCATGAAGGAGGGGAGGAGGAAGAAGAAAGGGGAGGAGGAACCTTGGAGTAGTAGGAGCCATGGAGGAGGGGAGGAGGAAGAAGAAGACTCGTGGACGAGGGGGAACCTTGGAGGAGGAGGAGGAACCATGGAGGAGGGGAGGATGAGGAGGAGTAGCAGCCTTGGGGCCATGGGGGAGGGGAGGAGGAGGAGCCATGGAGGAGGGGAGGAGGAGGAGGGTGCCATGGAGAAGGTGGAGAGGAGGAGGAGATGGTGGAGGAGAGGAGGATAAGAATGAAGAGGTAAGGAGGAGAAGGAAGCCGGATGGGTTATATATAACCTTATTAGTGGCGCATATAGCAAAACGTGCCACCCATAAGAACCTTAGGGGTGGCGCACCTAGAAAAATGCGCCACTACTAAGTTTTGATTTTTTTTTTCAATTGTTTTGGCCTCCTAATCTTAAAACGCCCGTACTTTTTTTCTGTTAGGTTTTTGAGGATTCTAAAAATGTTCAACGGGGTTCCCCCTGTTGATTTTGGATATAACTTTTCGACTAGATGATTTTTCGTATAAAAAACTTTTTCATCGGAGGTCGTATGCAAAATTTATGTTTCAAACTGAAAAGACGGTCCACAGGGGGTGGGGGGGGGGGTGGGGGTGTATTTGTGTGTTGGGAAATTTCCCTCACATTTTTTGCTTAGTAGTGGCGCATATGCAAGATGCACCACCCGTAAGAGCATATGGGTGGCGTATTCTGAATGCGCCACTAATAATTCCTTAGGGGTGGCGCATTTCCAGAATGCGCCACCCATAAGCTCTTAGGGGTGGCACATTTCCAAAATGCGCCACCTATAAGGTACTTAAGGGTGGAGCATTTCTCCAAATGCGCCATGTATAAGAGGGTCCAGGGCTGGCCCACCCTTAGGGGTGGCGCATTTAAAAAAATGCGCCACCTATAAGAGCTTATAGGTGGCGCATTTTTAACCAGTGCGCCACCCATTACAACATAGTGGCGCATTATATAGAAAATGCGCCACTCATAAGGTTTCCATGTATAGCTATTTCTCTAGTAGTGTGAAGAAGGGCCTTCTTTAGGATATCACATAGGTACTGGTTTCCCTAAACACTTTTGGACGTTCCTGTATCAAATAAATCTTTCAACCTGAGGAGTTCCTAGGTAACAACAAAGTTTTCCTCGACCTAGGGATTAGTATCATCAATGATAATAGGTTCTTTTCCTTTTGATTGCTTAGAAATAGACTCAGTTTTACCTCGTTCCAAACAAGTTAAGCATGATGAAATAGAATCATTTTTAGATTTTGAGCCCTGTTGAGAAATGAGAGTGAGATTGAAATTTTCCAACTCTTCATGAGCCTCTCTCAGTTTCTCGAGAGCCATTTTCATTTGAAGTAATTTGTAGGTTAGCTTCTCATAGTCTAGTGAGAGAAGATCATGCCGAGAGGAAATTTCATCATACTTCTCTTTCAAAAGAGCATGCCCATTTGTCAAAGTTTGACCTTTCTCAATCTCATCGATCAACAAAGTCTCAGATTTCTGGATAGTTTCACTCAGAGAATCTAGTTCATCTTGTTGGATTGAAGAAATTTTAGCAAGTTTGGCATAGCTTACTCTAGAGTAACTTTCATAAGAAGATCCATCAGAAGTATTGTAGGAATTCTTAGAAGAGGATACCTTAGCCTTGGCCATGAAGCAGTAAGGTGGAGTTTCATCTTCACTTCTTTGGTTGGTGAAGAATGATCTCGATGTTGTTCGAAGAAAATGCTAGGCCAGCAACACCATCAGACTCAGACTCAGAACCAGACCCTTAGTTTGACTCAGCTTCGGTCCCAGAGGCATCATCTTTAGAGTTCATCTCTTTACCAAGATAGGCCTTGGCACGGTGAGAATTCTTATGCCGAGAGGAATGAGACTTCGAGGAAGAACTCTCACGCTTCTTGTGATACTTCTTCTTGTCATCATCAGAATCTTCTTTCTTGTCTTTTCTGGATTTTGATTCATATCTCTTTGACTCATATTTTTTTCTCGACCTATGAGACTTTATCGACGAGTTTCTGTGTGAATGCTTGGATTTTTGTTCAATTTCCCAGAGAGGACAATCAACGATGAAATGGCCTGGTTTCTTGCATTTGCAGCAACAATTATCCTTCGCTGATGAGTTCCTTGATGATGATTGGTGCTGTGAGGAATTGCTTGAATGTCTAGAAGAGTAACTTTTCTTCGGTGAAGAGGAGTTATTTTTCTGGAAACAGTTGAACCGTTTCATTATCAGTGCCAGATCTTTTCCAACATTCTTGGGGTTATCTGAGGCACCTCCAGAGTCAGAACTTGCGTCGGGAGAGGAGTGGCGTGTGGCTTTGGTCTTGAGCGCATGTCTTCTCCTTATTCCATTGACATCACACCTCTTTTCTTCTTCCATTTCAAAGGTAGTAAGTCTCTCGAGAATATCAGCAGGTACAAGATCTCTGAAATCAGTTCTCTTTTTGATCATCAACACAATGTGAGAAAATGAGTCATCTAGAGAACATAGCAAAGTTCTCAAGACAATATGATTGGTGACATTAGTAGCACCGAGGGAAACCATGTCATTTGAAAGAGTAGTGAGTCTTCTGTAGTTAGAGGTAACCTTTTCTCCCTCGTGTCGCTTGAACCGATGAAATTTGCTTCTGAGAATGTCAATGCGAGCATCTTTCTGAGTAGAGAAACCTTCACCAATCTTCTCAAGATAGTACCAAACACCTTTGGCTGAAGGAATATTCTTCATTTCGTGATATTTCTCAGGAACTAAGTGATTTGTGATGAATACCCTGACTTGAGAATCAAGTGCTACCAGTCTCATCTCATCAGCAGTAAGATTTTCTTCGTCAACCACATTAACACTATTTTGAACAACAGCCCAAGCAGCCTTGTCTATGGATATGATGTTTCTCATCATTTTGTCCATACAATACGGGTAGTCTTTCCTATTGTACACAGGAATGGGTTCACCCGAGAGAATAGCTGCAAATGACATTCTTGACAACACTCCAGGTGGTTAGACCAAAATACGCAGAGCGTAGGGAGTGCCTAGCTCTGATACCAATTGAAAGCTCAAGAATGATCAGAGGGGGACGGGGTGAATGATCACTTCTAAAAATTCTACGAAACTTACAAGGAAAACACAGAACAGCAAACAACTAAGTGTAATATGAAGTAAATGCATCATCGAAGGCATGCTCAAGTGGGAAGTAAATGGATCGAGGGGAAACATCGAAGGCAAACAGACTACAAAGTAAATACAGAATGTACATACTAGTAAGAAAACGAGCCTGCCACAACGATGTTTGGTGACCAGTTCACACTCTGCAAAGTGCTACGTATGGTTGGAGGGACTGGTGATTGAACACCTAGGGCAAAACTCTCTCCGTTCAATTCTCGACTGCAACATAGTTTGAGACTTGGGTTGGTTTTCTCTCGAGATCTTCCTTGGGATGCTCACAACTCTTCTGTCTAAGGATATTCAGTGGAGCAGCCAACCGCAAATGGCGGGTGGGTGCGAGGTATTTATAGTTGGCGATCCCAATGGAGAAATGACTGAAGTGACCCGATGCAACAACTTGACGCATGTCCACAATGGTTGGATTTTCAATCAAGGCGCAACTTTTCTTGCAGAGCAAGTAAGCTGACGTGCCGAACAAGTTCTCTCTCGAAGGCACAAAGTGCGATGACTTTGCCTTCGAGATATTACTCGACTCAGTAAGATTTCTCTCGGTAGGCTATCTTTGGGTTTTAAGTTAAGTAGAACAAATTCACTTTGACTAAGATTTCAACTAGCAAACCCCTTTTGATATTACGGTTTTTCTAAAGACTCATGAAAGTAAAAGGAAAACTAGTAAAAAGACTAAGTCTTCGTCCAGCTTCATCTTTCTCCTCTTTGAGATTTTTCTCGGGGACATCTTCATTCTGGACGACATATTTAGGGGTCGTCCTCCTTGCAGTGAGTTGTCTTTCGATCTTCTACTTGCAAACTCCATTCTTCAGGACCTAAGCATCTGTTTATACTCGAAAACAATTTTAGTTCCTTTACTGCTTTGTCCAAAAATCTCCAAAACCTACGGGGAAAAACTTGCTCTTACAAAAGCCCCCCACAAATTGCTCTTTAAATCATCCTTTAAATCAGGCACACACACCTGCATGCACAAATCGCTCCTTACCCTTCCTGGTCTACTTTTAATCATGTCCACTCTTTTATTTTAAGAAGGTTTTTTTGATATTTTAGTGAAGCTAGAAACGTATATAAATTAGATAAACGTTATGTAGAAGATCAAAGTGGGACAACCATAAACTAACGTACGCGTACAATGGTTAACGTACCGGTCTTGAGTTTGAATCAATCATACTGCGTTTTAAATAATAGCAAAAATATATGTGCGTTGCAACGGGAAAAAAATGAAAAATGTAAGAATAAAGATATATAAAAGCATCTTCGATAGATCTTATATTTTTAAAATGACTATCGTTTAGCAAAAGTTTAAGCTAAAAAACGTCTGCAAGACATCCTATAAGAAAAATCCTCTTAATTTGGCCTTAACTTTTCTCGATTTCACGCGATCTTGTCCTTCTCCTAAATTTTGACAACAAATAATAATCAATGAAACTTCCAGCCATCACGCCGCCGCTTGAATCTTGTCATGCCATCACCATGTTGTCATCAATGTCGCCACAGTGCTCGCCCTGCTGCCGTTTCACCACCACACTGTGGACGACACCCGGTCCGCTTTCACCTCAGCACCACTCCCCTGTTGTGTCGCTGAACTGTTGTTAGATCACCACGTCGGGCCGCCACGGCACCGCATCTTGTGGCCATTGTCACACGTCCCACTGGCTTGCGGTCCACAATCATAACACCGTTGCGCCACCACCATCTTGCCGACGCCACCACGATTGTCTCCCCCACCGCTGCGCCACCACCACTCCATTGCCGCGTCGTCGAACTGCTGCCGGTTCACCGGCGGTTCTGCTTCTCCATATCTCATCGGTGATCATCACACGCGTATCATTGACTTACGAGTCCTAGGCCATTAGATAGGATTTTTAATAATAATAATATATTTTAGAAGTTTTACACGATCGAAGAAAAGTTTATTTTGGGGAACTTTCTCTAAAATTTACAATCGTTCCATAAAACCAGCTTTATGGGACTTTTAAAAGGCCAAAAAATCTTGACGTCAAACTTTTATGCACTTCATTTCTTCATAGTAGCCAACTTGAGCTAGGCAGGATCTTCTTCTCTTGAAGCAATTATTGCTCAGCGTCACGTCATTATTTTGTTTAATCACCCATGCCCACAACCGTTCTCGCCACGTCCTTTAATCATCCATCCAAGCTCACTACCGTCCTTTTAAAATCGAGCCAACATCCCTATTTCATTAGCACCAGACTCAGCACATTTTTTATGGCAAAAGAAAAATGTACAGAGTCTGGTGCTAATGAAATGGGGATGTTGTCTCGATTTGAAAAAGGACGGTTGTGAGCTTGGATGGATGACAATTTTGTCATCTTTTTGAGAAAATTAATTCCCTGATCCAATCCATATATTATTGGCAACTTCTCATCCAATCCCTGATCCTAGCCGCTTGGTAATTTGAACTAGCAATCGTGTATTTAAGTACGTGGGTTTAGATATAAAGAAGCGGTGTGGGACTATATTATCGATGAACCAAACTTATGGACGTACTGTGTACGTACTTTTTTTTCTTTGAGAAACACCGCATATGTACTTACCTCTTGTGTTTTTGTCGGCCCAAGCCCACTGGCGGCCCAGATGTTCCAAGGAGAAGGTGTTCGTTGTACGGGGAGGAGGGATCGGCAAGCCAGCTAACGTAGGGATTGGTTTAGATGACGTACGAAAAAAACGAAATGCTAGAAGAATAGTTTTGTCACTTATAGGTGGCATAGGACGTAAATTATATTAACTTTGCTGGTAATAACATTGTTGGATGAAAAAAGGGAGAAACTCACCTCCCTTTATTATTAGGTAGAGACTCGTGAAGGTGTTAAGAAGTCAATGCTAACAGAGTACTTTGAGGCAAACATGTTATATGCTTAGGCCTGTTCTATCTTGTATAGGGACTTCCCTGAATGGTACACATGGCAGACAAGTCAGAAAAGAAATACTAGAGAAGAAGGGTACGAGATACAGGTGGACAAGTTGGAATAATTGTGTCGGCTCATCCATCCGAGGGGGAATGCTATCACATGCGGATCCTTCTAAACCATGTCACTGGTGCTAGCTCCTATGAGGGCCTAAGGACAGTTAATGGTGAGATCCTACCAACCTTCCGTGAAGCTGCAGAGAGAAGGGGATTGATCGAAGGAGACAACACGTTACATGCGACCCTCACGTATCTAGATTACATGAGATGCCATCATCTCTACGAAGGCTCTTTGCAACAATATTGGTATTCTGTGAGCCAAGCAATGTGCGCGGACTTTGGGATACACACTTAGATGCAATGTCAGAAGACTATTGTCGCAATAATCCATCCAAAGTTGTAGTTGAGCAAATGGTTCTAATAGATATCGGAAATATGCTACAATCAATGGACAAGGAGATAAAGTCATTCCCTCTCCCTAACATTGATGAAGAATATGACACTGCCGCTAGTGTGCCAAGGGATATGTTTGAGGAATCCACAATCGAGCTCAATGTTGACCACACATTTCTGTCAGACTCACTTAATTCAGAGTAGAGGAATGCCAATGATCAAATTATGTCTATTCTTGAGAGTGGCAAGGGTGGCGTGTTCTTTGTGGACGGACCCGGAGGCACCCGGGAAAACTTTTTTATTGAGGGCACTTCTCGCAACGGTTGACAAGCAGTATAAGATTTCTTTAGCAACAACTACGTCTGGTGTTGCTGCTTCCATAATGCCCGGAGGGAGAACAACGCATTCACGATTAAAGATACCACTGAGCATTGATGATGGTGGGTTTTGTGGCTTCACTAAACAGAGCGGTACTGCCAAGCTCCTACAATAAGCTTCTCTCATTATTTGGGACGAGGCTTTCATCATGAAGATACAAGCAGTGGAGGCATTAGACAATAGTATGTGCGATGTAATGAGCCGACTAGACCTTCCGTTTGGGGCAAATACGATTGTGTTCGGTGGAGATTTCACGCAGGTCCTCCCTGTTGTTCGTAAGGGGTCAAGGGCCCAGATAATTTATTCATCACTACGCATGTCATACCTTTGGTATTCCATGTGTCACCTTAAGCTTGTAAGCAACATGAGGGCACATAGTGACCCGTGGTTTGCAGAATACCTATTGCGCATCGGTGATGGTAAGGAGGAGAACAATGTTGATGGCGATGTCTGCCTTCCAGATGAGATAAGTGTGTCGTGTACTGGGAAAGACACTGACCTTTACACACTGATTGACAATGTTTTCCCAGTCTCGGTGCTAACATGGAAGACCCGAACTACATCACCTCGAGGGCAATCTTGTCTACACGGATTGATTGTGTGGATATGATTAATATGAAGATGATCAATCATTTCCATGAAGATGAGATGGTGTACCATAGCTTTGATTGTGTTGTGGATCACCCTCATAACTACTACCCATCCGAGTTACTTAACACATTGACCCCTGTAAGAGAAGTTTTGCCCTTTAGGTTTTGTAGATTGTTGGACAAAGAAGTAGAGGAACTAATATTGTTTTTGAGTATAAAAATTTATCTAGGTTCATGAAGAATGGAGTTTTCAAGTAGAAGGTCGAAGGACAACTCACTGCAGCGAAGCTGCAACCTTATATCGAAGCCTTTGATGGAGGACGACCCCTAAAATTGTCCTAAAAAAAGAAGGTGTTCTCGAGAAGAATCGCAACAAGGAGAAAGCTAAAGCTGGACGAAGACTTAGTCTTTTTGCTAGTTTCTCTTTTACTTTCTTGAGTCGTTGGAAAACCGTACTATCAAGAGGGGGTTGCTAGTTGAAATCTTAGTGAAAGTGAATTTGCTCTACTCAACTTAAAACCCAAAGATAGCCTACTGAGAGAAATATGACTGAGTCGAGGAATATCTCGAAGGCAAAGTCATCGCACTTTGTGCTTCTGAGAGAGAACTCGTTCGATGAGTCAGCTTTCTTGCTCCGCAAGGAAAGTTGCGCATTGATTGTAAATCCAAACGTAGTGGACACACGGCAAGGTGTCGCATCGGGTCAATTCAGTCATTTCACAATTGGGATCACCACCTATAAATACCCCGCACCTGCCCGCCATTTGAAGTTGCCCACTCCACTGAATATTCTGAGACAGAAGTGTTTTGAGCAACCCAAGGAAGATCTCGAGAGAAAACCAACCCAAGTCCAAACTGAGTTGAGTAATTCACAGAGACTTAGGTTGATATTAGCCGGCTCTTTTATCTTGTAGATCTATAAGTGTCCTAGACGATTAGGCGTCGCCTGTCAAGCAGTCAAAGAGTTATTGTCACTCCCGAAGGAAGTTTATAAATATTTCAGAGATGTCTTGAATCATCTACCCCGAGTAAGAATTGACAAGATCGAGGAGTTTGTTGTAGTGGAGAATAGGACGGAGAGAGTTTTTCTCCAGGTGTTCAATCACCAGTCCCTCCAACCAGATGTAGGACTTTTCATAGTGTGAACTGGTTCACCAAACATCGATTTTTCAGGCTCGTTTTCTTACTCGTATTTACATTCAATATTTACTCTACAGCCAGCTTGGCTTCGATGGTTCCCTTCATCCCATTTACTTTTGGCATAAGTATGTCTTTCGATGTTGCATATCCTTCGTGTTACACTTAGTTGTTTGCTGTTTTTCTATTTCACTTCTAAGTTTCGCAAATTTTTTAGAGGAGGTCATTCACCCCCTCCCCCTCTGATCATTCTTGAGATTTAATTGGTATCAAAGCTAGGCACTCCCTACGCTCTGCGTATTTTGGTTTAGCCGCCTGGAGTGTTGTCAAGAATTTCATTTGCAGCAATTCGCTCTGGAGAACCCATTACTGTGCACAATGGAACTAACTATCCATATTGGAAGGACAAAATGAGCAGAAATATCATCTCTATTGATGTTGCTGCATGGAAGGTGGTTGAGGCAGGAGTCCAGATTGCAGAGGTCACTGATCCCACTGAAGAAGAGAAAAAGAAGTAATCTCTTGATGCTCAAGTCTGGGTTTGCATCACCAACCATATCACCCCCGAGCAATACCATGAAGTGAAGAATATTGCATCTACTAAGGGTGTCTGGGTCTTTCTCGAGAAAATTGGTGAAGGTGTCTCTACTCAGAAATATGCTCGCATTGACATTCGTCGAAGAAAATTCCATCGGCTCAAGCATAAAGAGGGTGAAAAAGTTTCTTCCATTTACAGAAGACTCACTGCTCTTTCCAATGAGATAACTTCTCTTGGTACCGCTGATATCACCAGTTCCATGGTTGTAAGAACTTTGCTGCGATCCTTGGATGATTCTTTCTCACACATTGTGCTGATGATCAAGGAGAGATCTGACTTCAAAGATCTGGTACCTGCTGATATATGGGAGAGACTCAAAACCTTCGAGATGGAATGATGAGGATCAGCCTCGGAAAATGCCATGGTTAGGAACCCTGGGTTTAGATTGTAGAGAGAGGAGTGAAGGTTGGCGATGCTCGTCGGCTAACAGGAGACATGGATTTACACAGGGCCAGGGCCCTCGATCGGTAAAACTCCTACTTCCTGCTCTATGTATTATATGGTGGAGGTGATTACTATGGAGGTCTCAGCGAGAGTCCTCTCGTCAAGGGTGGCGCTATGCAAGATTGAATGTCCTAGACGTCCCCTCTCCCAGCCTTTATGTACTAGGTTGGGTCGCAAGGAGTCCGTCTAGGGTTACAAAGGAGATTGCCTAATCTAGTTAGTCTTGGCAGGCACGCCTTGGACTTCGAACCGCCTTGGACTCCATGCAGGCGCAGCCGTCGGTGCTTATGGTGGGACGATCTTGGGCCAATCGAAGCTTACAGCGGGCCTTCTGTCTAGACACGCACCAGGTACCCTCATGACGAGGAGTCGTGGGGGTATCCCTGCGTCAGTATCCCCCGAGTGCCTGGGGGACTCGAAGAGTCGTGCAGGGACTCGAACCTGCAATAGCCGTAATAGTGCGTGTCAGTTGGCGAGTTGTAAGCCACATATTTTATTCATGAGAAGTAGTTTTGAGAGGGGTGCTAAGCTTAAAGGGCCCAAGGCACTCGACTGGTCGAGCCTCAGTGAATTGCGCTAGTGGCAAATACCACAGTAGCCCAATAAAACTCGAGTCCCTCGACACGAGCTTGAAAAGGACTCGTGTCAAGCAAGGTCCATGCCGCGGAGGGATTATAGGATCAATGCCGCCAGTTTACCGTACTGAATACGACCCTACTGTAGTCCAAAGAGGGGCTAATATGACACTCCTTTCCCAGTCCCTTGTCCAAAACTATTTGCGATGCTATCAACACAAATAGTATAATAAAAATCCATGTGCCCGAAACTGAACCGTCTGGGAAGCATACGCCAATGGCCACCATTCTGAAAATTATTCCGTGGGTGATGTAGGGCTGACGGTTCGGATAAACAATTGTCTGTGATATCGAGGGTGAAAACCCACGGTTGAAAATAATGGACCGCTAGCCCTTCTCCGCAATCGTTCATATTTACCGAAATGTGTGGGATGCATTATCTTTCAGGCACACTTCTGAATATCCTTTCGTGGGATGAATCAAGGCTGGCAGTTTTCTCTAACAACAGTCAGCGATGAGCATTCAGAAAACCCATGGTTGGAAAGAAGGAACCTCTAGCCATTATTACCAATCGGTGGTATTTAGTCAAATGTGTGGGATGCATAATCTATCAGGGACGTTTTTGGAAATCCTTTCATGGGAAAAAGCAAGGCTGACAGTTCGTCCAACCCACCGTCTTCTATGAGAATTGAGAAAGCGTACGGTTGTAAACTATGAATCGCTAGCCTTCTTCGCAATCGTTCATGATTACTAATAATGTGTGGGATGCTAAATATGTCAGGCATGGTTCATAAAATCTAGACGTTTGTGATACACGGCTGACAGTTGGTACAAAGAAGTGAAGCCGTGCTCTAGCCCCCAAGTGTAAGTAAAATGAGTCACGCAAGAAAAAATGCCTCGGGGGGGAGGGTGAAGCCACGCTCTAGCCTCCAAGTGTAAGTATAAGGAGTCGCGTAAGCAAAAACGCCTCGGGGGGGGGGAGGGAGGGTGAAGCCGCGCTCTAGCTCTCGAGTGTAAGTATAAGGACTCGCGTAAGCGAAAACACCTCGGGGGAGAGGGTGAAGCCGCGCTCTAGCCCCCGAGTGTAAGTATAAGGAGTCGCGTAAGCTAAAATGCCTCTGGGAGAGGGTGAAGCCATGCTCTAGCCCCGGAGTGTAAGTATAAGGAGTCACGTAAGTGAAAACGCCTCGGGGGGAGGGTGAAGCCGCGCTCTAGCCCCCGAGTGCCATGACTTGTGTGCTGCGTCAATGCATATATTTATTGCTCATTTCTTACATGAGTGGCTTAGGCAGCCTCGAGCAATGTTCTGATTGCTTTTACAAGAAAGGTAGGGAGAGTGGTTGTAGGCGTTCTATGGATAGAAGAGGCATAAATTTTCCACATTCCAAGGATTGCCCATGTCCTCATCGGTCTTCGGGTTCTTCAGCCTATAGGCTCCTCCTCTGATCACTTCAGAGATTATGTAGGGCCTTTCCCATTGGGGGCAAGTTTATGCACTTTTCTTGCGTTAGTCGCAGCATCCCTGACGCTGAAAACCCTGGTGCAGAGTCGACTGCGTTGGTATGTGCACATCTTCACTTGGTACCCTTCTGATCGTGACAGGGCTATGTCTCGTGCTTCATGTGATACGTCTTTGTCATCCTCGAGTGCTTCTTCCGCCTCATCTTCTTCGTATCCGGTGATGCGTGGGGCAACGAACCTTAGGTCATGTGGGAGTACTTCTTCTGATCCATCCACCATGAAGAAGGGAGTGTATTGGGTTGAGTTATTGGGTATTTTTTGTAGGATCCATAGGACAGATGGTAGCTTATTGACACAGTTGCCCGCGGCTTGCTCGAGTGGTGCGAGTAGCCATTTATTGATGCCGCCGCATACCAGACCATTGTCTCTCTTGACCTGGCCGTTAGACTAGGGGTGTGTGACTGATGGGTAGTTGATTTTGATGCCCAGTTCTTTGCAGAAGTTCTAGAATTTGTCAGCTGTGAAGTTTGAGACAATGTCGCTGATGATGTTGTTTGGCACTCTGAAAACAAAAAATTTCCTATCTACGAGTCCCGAACCCAAGATCTATGCTATGCTGATGTATGTAACGGAATGAATCGGTGTTCATACCTTTGAAGACCGAAAGAGGGAAATGTTCCTCGAACGTGGTTGGCGTAGACTCTGATCCTATGACCTCCCTGTCGTGTTGAAGAACCTCCGACGATGAAGTAGCACCACACGTGTAGTGCCTCGCGGGATTACACAGGTACGGTGCAACCGACGTCCCTCCGGGCTCCGAACCAGAAGAGCAGCGGAAAGCAGATTGATCCGGATCCCAATTCCGGCAGTGTGACGGCGTCCGGATGATGGTGAAACCCCTTACCAGGTGCAAACTCCAAACCAAGGGAGTTCTCTCTAGGTCGGAGAAAGAGAGAGAGAGAGACTCAATGTTGTGTTGAAAAAGGCACCCCACACCTCCTCATATAGGCAAAGGAGGGGCTCCACCCCTTCCGTTCCCCCATGTGGGACAAAACACCCAAGCGGGGGGAGTGGTGCGGCTAGGAGGGGGGATGGGCCCCTCCCTTGGCGCCAAGCCCAAGGGAGGAGGCTCCCCCTTCCCCTCATGGGCCTTTTAAGGCCCAAATACCTTTTCACCTTTTTAATTAATTATTTAAATCATTTTAATATTTAATTCTGTTAATTAAATAATAAAACATATTTAAACATTAATATATATTATTTTGAACCTTTCAAAATATCCGGAACAGCTTCCCACACCTCCCGGTACATTTTCGGTGTTTTCTCTCTTTTCACCAATGATCCCGAATCAATGCTTAATGCATCGATTGACCTTAAGTGTGACACCCTACGGTCCGGGAAACAGTAGACATGATCGAGACACTCTCTGACCAAAGACCATCATGTGGGATCTGGTTACAATCCTGGTTGTGCCCCTATGCTTCCATCGAATAAACTTCATCGCTGTTGAACCGTTAACAATATGACTTGATCCCTTTGTGCTTCGGTACTATGTTTGTCCGAGGTATGATCGTCGGTATCCAATACCTAGTTCTTCCTCGTCTCCGACATAACATGTTTCCTCGTCTGTGAATATTACATCTCTTGTGACCTAGTCACTTGCTTGCAAACTATTGATGCAACACCACCGAGTGGGCCCAGAGTACCTTTCCGTCACTCGGATTGTCAAATCCCGCTCTGATCTATTTCATACCCCTCAACATATCTACTTCGGAATACCCAAGATACACCTTTTCAGTTACCATGTTTCAGTGCAACGGTTAATGCACTCAAAGCATCCTAATAGATAGAAATTATGTATGATCATCATGGTCTAAGGATTCAGTCCCTATGTTATTAAGTCATTGCAATGCTGAACTTATGTGACTTGATCACACTACAATGCTTAAGGTGGGTGTGTGTCCATCACATCATTCTCCTAATGATATGACCTCATTGTCAATAGACTATTATGTTCTCATGATCAGGAAACCTTGATCATCAATTGCCCAATGAGCTAGTATGCCTGAGTTTAACTAGGGACCAGGTTGTTATATATCACACGTGTATTAATGTTTCCGCTTAATACAGTTCTAGCACAATATATAACGTATTATGAACAAACAGATATGTGACAAATATCTTTATTAATTTTCCTCTAGGGCACATATCCAACAGTCTCCCACTTGCACTAGAGTACAAATTACACTAGTTTACATCAGGTATGTATCTAACACCAATAGTCTCTCGGTGTTGTTCAAACTTGGCTTGTGGAAGAGGTTTAGTCATTGGGTGTGACGGATTCTGATCCGTATGTATTTTGCAAATCCTAGTATGACCATCCTTGACGTAGTCCCGCGTTACATGGAAACGCCGGAGAATATGCTTGGCTGTAGAGTGAGTCCTCGGCTCCCTTGCGTTAGCAATGGCACCCGTATTGTCGCAATAAATGCTAACAGGGTCAGTGCAACTAGGGAATACGCCAAGCTCGATGACGAACTTCTTCAGCCAATGCGCTTCATTTGACGCTTCGCAAGCGGCAATATACCCGACTCCATCGTAGATTGGGCGACGACTGATTGCTTTCCGCTCCTCCAGCTAATCGCACCACCATTCAACATAAACACGTATCCCGTCTGGGATTTTGAGTCATCGGGATCAGTACCAAGACTGGCATCGACGTAACCTGTTACGGCGAGCTCTTCTTCACATCCTCCATAGACAAGAACCAAATCCTTAGTTCTTCGTAAGTACTTAAGGACGTTCTTCACTCCAATCCAATGATCCATTCTAGGATTACTTTGGAAAGGATTAGTCAGACTAAACGCCAGGGCCACATCTGGTCGAGTACACAACATAGCATACATGATAGAACCTACGGATGAGGCATAGGGCTTTGAGGACATTTCCTCCCTTTCTTTTGTTGTTGCTGAGCATTGAGTCACACTCAATTTACTTCCTTTCATAACGGGCAAGAGGGCTCTCTTGACCTTATCCATATTGAACCTCTTCAATATCTTCTCAAGGTAAGTTCTCTGACTCAGTGCTAATAGGCGTCTTGATCTATCTCTATAGATTTTAATGCCTAATATGTATGCAGCTTCACCTAGGTCCTTCATGGAAAATTGTCCATTCAAATATTCCTTTACCCCCTCTAGAAATTTCACATCATTCCCTATCTATAATATGTCATCCACATATAGTACTAGGAATGCCACAGAGCTCCCACTGGCTTTCTTATAAACACATAATTCTTCTTCATTTTGGACAAATCCAAAAGCTTTGATCACCTCATCAAAACGAAGATTCCAGCTCCGAGATTCTTGCTTCAACCCATAAATGGACCGTTTGAAGTTTGCATACCTTACCAGCGTCCTTAGGATCAATAAAACCTTCCGGTTGTACCATATACAACTCTACCTCAATGTTGCCATTTAGGAACGCGGTTTTCACATCCATCTGCCATATTTTATAATCGTAATAGGCAGCATTTGCTAGCAATATCCGGATAGACTTTAGCATCGCTACAGGAGAGAAAGTCTCTTCGTAGTCAACTCCTTGAATTTGTCGGAAACCTTTTGCGACAAGTCGAGCTTTATAGATAGATACGTTTCCGTCTGCGTCGATCTTTTTCTTGAATATCCACTTATTCTCGACGGCCTTTCGGTCCTCGGGAATATCCACCAAAGTCCATACTTTTTTGGCATACATGGAGTCTATCTCAGATTTCATGGCTTCCAGCCATTTCTCGGACTCGGGTCCCTCCATTGCTTCTTTGTAGTTCGCAGGTTCGTCAGGTTCATTTAACATGACTGCATTGACAAGTTGCCCATAAAACTGAGTTTTTACTCGGGCTCTTGATGACCTGCAGGGTACAATAGGATCCTCTTCATCTTGATCATGATCATCATCTATGTCACGATCGTTGTGAATATCATGATGACCGTTCTCTTCGGCTCCCACTACGGAAGATGGTTCCGGAACAACTTCCATTGCCATTTCTTCCACTTGGAGTGATTGGTCAATCATCTCATTGAGGTCTATTTTCCTCCCACTCAATTATTTTGAAAGAAAATCTTTCTCAAGAAAGCATCCAGTCTTGGCGATAAACGTTTTTTCGCTCAGACTAGTTGTAGAAGGTGTATCCAACGGTTTCCCTTGGATATCCCACAAAGATGCACTTATCCGCTTTTGATTCGAGTTTGTTAGGCTGAAGTTTCCTAACATAAGCCTCACAACCCCAAATCTTCAAGTGAGAGAACTTTGGTTTCTTGCCATGCCATTCCTCAAATGGTGTTGTCTTTACGTATTTGGACGGTGCCCTATTAAGAATGTAAGCGAAAGTTTCTAATGCATACCCCCAGAATGACACAGGTAAGTCGGTATGAGACATCATCGATCGTACGCTATCCAATAGAGTTCGATTACGTCGCTCAGTAACACCGTTACGCGGAGGTGTTCCTGCCGGCGTAAGTTGTGGTACGATGCCACAAGTCTTAAGATGATCGCAAAACTCGTGACTTAAATACTCGCCTCCTCGACCGGATCGAAGGTTCTTGATTTTCTTCCCGAGTTGATTCTCAACCTCACTCTGAAATTCCTTGAACCTTTCAAAGATTTCAGACTTATGTTTCATTAAGTAGATATACCCATATCTGCTTAAGTCATCTGTGAAGGTCACGAAGTAACGAAGACCATTGCGTGTGGGGACGTTCATTGGTCCACATACATCTGAATGTATGATCCCTAACAAGTTTTCCGCACGCTCCATTGTTCCATTGAATGGAGTCCTTTTCATCTTGCCCAAAAGGCATGGTTCACATGTGTCAAGGGATCCAAAATCCAATGACTCCAGAAGTCCATCATCATGAAGCTTCTTCATGCGCTTTTCACCAATATGACCAAGTCGACAATGACACATCGTCATGTGTTCTTCGCCACTAGGTTTTAATCTTTTGGCCTCTACATTATCAATATGAAGTATATCACAATCGAGATTAAGAATGAATAATCCATTTTTATTCGGTGCGTGAACATAAAACACATCATCCTTATAAATCGCACAACCAATTGTATCTGACTTAAAAGAATAGTGGTCTCGCTTCAAGCAAGAACCACTAACGATGTTTACACCCAATGCGGGTAGATAATAGCACTTATTCAAAATCAAAACTAATACCGAAGGGAGACTAAGATGCTTCCCATGCGCATCGTCACTTCATCTTTCATCAAGCGTCGCCTATTCCGTAGTCCCTGAGAGGAGTTAGAAATATGAGCAACAGATCCTGTATCAAATATCCAGGATTTGTTACCAGCGCTTGTCAAGAAAAGATCAATAATGTGTATATAAAATATACCTTTGTCTCTTCTAACAATCTTGCCAGCCTTCTGTAAGCCCCCCGAAGCGGTGCTAACTCGAGTTAGTCGCTTTCGCGTCCCGCTCAAGTTAGTAGCGCATAAAAGGCCACCAACTCACGACACTCGCACTCGTGTCGCTGCCGGATTCTCGACAATAGATATAAGAACAATGAACTTTATACTAAGACATAAATATATAGAGTCCAGGGCATACATCGCCGCTGGAATTTATTACATCATCTCAGAGGTCCATGGACCCAACAGTACATCATGCAACAAGAGGAAGACAATCACGACCAAGTACGGTCAAAATCCAAATGACCCTAGAGAGGGCTGCACATAAATAGTCCACCCACGGATCGTCGGAACCCAACTATAGGATCTACTGAATGAAGTCATCCTCATCGTCGTCCTCCGGGGGCACTTCCAGGAAGTATCGTCCAGTGCTCGGGTCGAGGTAGTAGTCGACTGCAGCGGCGATCAGGCAAAACAGTAAAGCACAAAAGGAAAAAAGGGGTGAGATTATATTATTACAGGATAACTAACTCCCTAAGGTAAGACAATGTAAAGGTAAAGGTTGCAGCCGCACTAGCATGTATGGTGGCTATCGTTCTATTAGAGTAGAGGTAAGATCCAAGAATGCACGTGACATCGTGTCATAAGTCTGCTACTCAACTACTTACGTCAAACATAACACAACCTGGATCTTCTCTCGGTCCCCCTGGACGAAGAAAAGCAACCAAGGCACTCACACGGTAGGCAAGTTTTAATTATGATTCAAATTGATGTTATTCTATGAACAGGGAGTAGGTCTCAAGTCGTCCATAACCGCGGACACGGCTTTTCGAAAAGATTTAACCCTGCAGGGGTGTACCAATTTCCCATCATAGGCTTCGCATGTACACCCAGTTTCCACTTGGCTAGGTAAACGCCTGAAACTCCGGAACGTCAAAGTCCCTCTAACTAACAACGCACTACTCCGGGTAGCCCCCGGTGAGTCGACACCCAACTCAAAAGCCGGCCACGCTCTCGAATCGGTCTTTACCTTCTGTCGCAGGTTTGGATACCTGGTTAATCACACATGGGACACCGGGTCCTCTGTCGGACAAGGTGGGCCAGCCAAGGAACAAGTCCTCCTGGCCCGGGGTGGATTGTAAACAACTGGGGTACCACCAGCACACATACGTTGCAAATAGTAAATCAGCTCGGGCCACCACTAGAATTGTACGAAGCTAGGTAGGTAAGACAAGGAGACCCCATAGAATCGCACACACTATTAGGCACGCTCGTCAAGAAACACAATACCCGGAAATCGGGACCTAGGTGACTCAAATGGAACAAAATACCTGGCGGGAACAGCCTGGTCTCCCATCTTTTGTCAAGTATAAATTAACATCATAATAATAATAAATATCAACCAACTTCTGTAGTAACATGATATCCCAACCATAGCATAGGGTAAGAAGCAAGTTTTCCTACTCATACTAAGCAATGGCTGAGCAGCGGTAACCTAGCAATACAAGGTTTTTGCTAGGATGTGGGGATCATGGTTGTTTGGTTTTTGAATGTGACATAAAAAAAGTGGATAGGATCGAACAAACGTTCTAGAGTACAGCTAGGCAGGTAGGCAGAAAGGTATCAAGTAATGGTATAAATCTTCCCCTTGCCTGGGTAATCGATCGACGGAGCAGACGTAGCAGGGTCCACGGGCTCGGTGTCGGAAACCTCCACGTAAGTCTCCTCGGCAGTCTCAGGTGCTAACGTTAGGTACCGGCAAGGAAAAGGAACACAAGTAAGCAATGGGTGCAATGCACGGGCAAAGATGGTATGATCAAGTTTAATAGACATGATGTGACCCTATCTAGTCAGATTTAAACGAAGGTGGTGACGACACGTCAACACCTTCTTATGCAATTTATTTACGTTGAATGGCTTTGGTCTTAGCCTTAATTTGTGGTGTAAGTAACATGGCAACATGACATGACCAACAAAACAATCACCAGAGATAAATACAACGTGAAATTAAAACATCGATTCCGGAGACGGAGAGATGTCGATGAACTTGACATCGGAAAGGTGCAACAAAGATAGGAACCCAGCCACATTGCATATGACAACATGCTAGGGTCTGGTTTTTATGATGCAAAGATTTGAAGATGACATGAAGAGAGACTTGAAATGAAAAGATGATCAGGATTTCATCATGCACTGAAGATGAAAGAAACAAAGAAAAGAAAGGCAAGGTTGGATATGGTTAGGTGATCACACCATGTCCATTGAGTTGCACAAAACATTAAATGGACATCACCATTTTAATCCTTGCAATTTTCTACCCCAAAAACATATATGGCATGTCACACTTTGAATTTTCAAAACACTTTGCAAACACAAAAGAAGTGAGGGGCTTCTTTGAAAAATTACCACTACTCCCAAAATTAGAGGGGGCAAACCACAAAATGAACATCACCACTGTGATCAGTGGGAAAAACTACCCCAACTTTATATATGGGATGCCATATTTGACGTATAAGAGCTCCAAGGTTTAAATTCAATTTGAATTTGAAATCAAACTCAAATTGAACTAAAACAGAAAAGGAAAAGATAAAAGGAAAAAAAAAGAGGGCGCAGCCACTTGGGCTGACCTCTGGCGCACTGGCCCAGCTCCAAAGCAATCGGTGGGCTCAGCCCACTTCCACTCGGGCAACCTCACTGACATGAGGAGCCCACCTGTCAGCCTCCACTAAAAAATTAAAAAGGGGGGGGGAGGCAAATGCCTCGCGTGGGATTCGAACCCACGCCCACTGCTTGTCGCTGCTGCTCGCTACCAACACGCAACTGAGTCGAGTTGAAAGGAAGCAAGACTGAAACTAGAAGAGCTATCCCTGCCGCCTAGCTGAACTGAACTTCAGAACTGGACGGCGACAACGAGTTGCGGTGACGCTCGCCTCGCCGGCAGGAGTCCGGCGGCCCTGCACTGGCTCGGGAACGCGAGCTGGCACATCCAGCTTCAATTAGGTGCGTCGCGTGGCCGAGGTGGCGCACTGGCTCGCTTGGCCTTCTCCTCTGAAACCCACAGCGGTGACAGCTTCAGACACGAAGCCCGAATGCGCTACGTCTGAACCCAAGACGATTCCGGCGAGCTTGCGCCGGCAGCCGCTCACCTACTGCTCCAAAACGACGCAGGGCACCACCACGACAACGTGGGTGACCGGATCGAGACCGAAATGCCCCAAGGGGGGGGGGCTTTCTCGCCGGAAAGATCACGACGGCGCACAGCTTGCGCTGCAGACTTCAAACGCGGGAAACCCGTAGGGGCTGTGAGCCCTACGCGGCCTCTTGGGTGTCACAAGCACGCGCGGAGCACGCTATGGGCACGCACGAGCATGTCCGAGGCACGCCACGATCACGGCGGCCACGGACTGCATGGCAGCGACGTCTACGGCGGGGAACAGAAGTGCACGACGTCTCGGCTACGTGTTCGTGCTTAACGAGGAAGGGGAACTCGCTAAGGCTCACCTAGGGGTTGCTGGAGGCGACCCTGAGCTCGGCTTAGAGGAAGCTGAGGACACAGCCGTCGTCGGGGAAGACGATGTCCCGCGGCAAGTGATCGACGTCGCTGGCCCAATTCGTGGAGTTACGCTTCCCCTGCACGACGGGAACGGAGCGGTGAGATGCTGGAGACGACGTGGAAGGTCGCACGGTCACGAACGAGGGAAGACGGCGGCAAATTGGAATCCTCACCGGTGGAACAGGGGGGGGTCCCTCAGGACGAACCAGGCGGCGGTGGCTGAAATTGGAGGGAGGAAGGGGAACCTAGGGTTCCAGGAGGGGCCTGGGACCTCAGCTTAAAAATGGGGGAGGCTCTTGGCCACGTCGGCCGCATCGACGTCAACGCCTCCCGCCGGCTGTGAGAGGGAGAGGGAGGGGACCCTGGACACGCTGTAAAGACGATGACCCAGGGCCACCCGATCTCGATCCAGCGGCTAACGTTGCCCCCGCGTAACGGTTCGGTGGCACGGGCCAGGCGGGCTGCGAAGTGGTGGGGCGAGGCCTGCTGGGCTGGGCCTGGCAGGTCCGTTGTGTCCAGAAAAAAAAAGTTGGATTTTTCCATTTAACAAAACATAAAAATCTCCAAGTGTTTTCCTGAGGAAACCAAGAGAAAGAAAAACATAAGAAAATATGTATTTGAAATCTTGGAATATTCTTCATTTTCTAAAATTGGTTTGATCAATTTTTGAGAAACTAAAATGTGGGGGCATTTTTGAAGATTCAAACCACATGAACTGTGGCCCACATTTTAATAGTTTGCAAAAATGGGGTAAGGCTTTTGAAAAACTTGGGAAGGGCAAAGAATTGGCTATGCCAAGTTTGGGGTCAAGGGGAGATCAAATGTAAATGGAACAAATCACCAAACACCCTTCTTGAACCATTTAGATTGAATTCAAAAGCAAAACAAATGAGCTCCAATCCCAATGCCATTTGAAATCATCACATGAAATTATAATCTTTAGCATCATGCCAAGTTACAAAGTAAACAGACAAAGTACAATCTCATGGTGTTTTTCATTTATTGCACATGGGCTGTTACACCTTTTATCCTCTAGGTACATGGCGCAGTTGCGTTTCCAGTGACCATCACCCTTGCAGTAGAAGCACTCAACGCCGGGCTTGGGTCCAGGTCTGGGTGCCTTACGAGGAGTGATGACTGGCTTGTGTAAGGCCTGATATGCGGTACTGTTCCAGATCTAGATGTTTCCATCCAAATCCGGGGACGAAGCACATATCGGTCCCACCGCGACATATGACATAGCCATATGCCCTGGATTTCCAACATGATATCACAACATTACACATAAAAGGATACAACATCTCATACAATCGACATACATCTGCCTTAATACAATACAACAGAGGAAGATATATGTCTGGGTACATACTACAATCAAATGCCTAGTGGCAAAGAGAAAAACATCGATCCCATAACCACACGGGTCCAGGCCCTCTGCCGGGATCCGCCTAACTAGTCGTCGTCGAGTCTCCACGTGAAACGTCGATCACCATACCTGTTGTCGATCAAGAACCCTGAAAAGAGTTTGGGGGTAGTATGATGAGTACAGAGGTACTCAACATCCAACTGTAGTGGTCATCTGACCCAGCAAGGACTTCATCACTCGTCATTCTAGGACAACTAGTAGTTTACGGTAAGGAAGGGGTAAGGTGGTGAGGTTGCTGCCGCACTAGCATTTATGAAGTGGCTAACGATCTAGAGAGTAAGGTAAAAAGCCAAGCATTTGATGAGGAATCGCCTCCAACAAGTCTTGCTATCAACTACATATGCAATCATAACATCTATCCTATCCTTGTCCTCCTCTTCGCATCCCGACGAAGAAGAATCAGTCAAGGCACGCACACACGTTGATCAAATTATATTAAAATTATCTCAGTTGTTGTTGTGTATGAACGAGGAGTAGGTCTCAAGTCGTCCATAACCGTGGACACGACTTCTCGAAAAGATTTAACCCTGCAGGGGTGTACCAACTTCCCATTACGAGGCGTCGCATGCTTGCCCATCTCTCTCAGTTTCTACCCATTATAGGAAACCATTTTATGATTTAGTTCCAAGAGATCTGAAACGACAGGTCCCTCTAACTAACAACGAACAAATCCGGGTGGCCCCCGGGGAGTCGACACCCAATCCAAAAGCTGGCCACGCTCTCGGATCAGACTCTTCCGTATGGCCAAGGTCGGGTTTAGTCTCACCTATATAAAGGGGACTTCCCTAGCTCACCAGTGTGGACCAACCGAGGAACGATGTCTCCGCTGGCCCGAGTTGTTTGAAAACTACTGGCAACTGACCAGCACACACACGGTTTCAAATGGTAAATCAGCTTGGGCCACCTCTAGAAATTTTTGAAGCTAGGTAGGTAAGAAGAGGGGACACCATAAAATCCCACACGCGATTAGGCACGCTCAGTCTTAAAACCAATACCCGGAACTCGGATCCTAGGTGACTCGAATGGAACAAAGCGTCGGGGCGGGATAGCCTAGACCTTCCATCCTTCGTCGAATATAGTCAACATTATAATAATCATATCATCTACAACAATATAATAATGTGAAGTGATATCCCAAACAACGAAGTAACAGGGTAACATCGTAGCATCCTAAGCATGCATACTAAGCAGGGGCTGAGCAACGAGCAATAGTAACATAGCAGTACATGGTTTGCTGGGAGGGGACATGGCTGTATCGGTTTGAAAGAGGTTGTAAACATGTGGTAGGATCAAACATCGAACCTAAACTAGACTAGCATGCAAACCGCTGGTTGAAATAGAATGGATCATAAGTAATGTATAGTCCTTGCCTGTTGATAAGTCGGGTTCCGAAGGTGTAGTCGATCGCACGCTCGCAAAGTCTCCGAAGGTACCCGCGGAAGCACACAGGACGATAAACACTGGAAAGCAATCAACGAGCAAACACTCTATTACTCCGGGCAACACAAGATCAAGAATACATCACACGACACGGCAACGCGATACGGATCTATCGTCGAGAACGGTTACTAACAGTTTAAGTGGGGTATCGGTCACACACGACGAATACCGCACGTTTACGGTGGTTCAAGTTGCCTAGCTAAAGGTGATCAACAAAGGTTGTTAACATGGCAACTCAAGCAAGCATGGCATAGCACACAAACATGTCAAGAGGTGAAGCACAAAGTAAACTACCTAGGCTAGTCATTTTAAGTGAGGCAACCCCTAAACATGGCATAACCCTAAGTGCCGCACGATGATTAAAACATTTGGTACTGTTATGTCCTAAACCATATTTTAGGTTGTTTAACAACATCAAACAATAGCATAAACACAAAGTACACGAAAAACTAATCAAGTTACATATAAAGAACACCCCAAACGGAGTTACGGTTAAAAAGATACAAGAAAAACAAGTTACAGGCACAATCTTCCAACATCACGAAGCACAGTTTAGAGCAATGCATAAATAGGATAATCAATGCAAACATGCTCACAAATGATATGGAACTAAAGTAGACATGACAGGGAAGGCATGGCAAAAACAATCAAGCAAATAGGCATCATAGATCAAAAGATATTAAGCAAACAACATGGCATCGTGACGTTACAGACTTAGAGAAAAACATATGTGGCTGTGAAAAACAGCAGCATAGAAAATTTGTAGATAAATATCTATATGACCAGTAATGCTAACATGAAGATGCACTACATGTAATGAAAGTAGACATGATGCTTAACAATATGCAATTGGAATCACTCAATTCCGATAAACGGTCGCGACACACTCGTCGACCGAACTTGCAACAAAATATAAACAGCAGCACACTAACAGCAGGGTAGCTACTTTGGGGCAAGATATAATCATGATGCAGCAAGCAATTATGGCATGTGAATGCACGAAACTGAAGTAGAAACAATGCTTAACGCAATGCAAAAGGAATCACTCAATTCCGACGTACGGTTGCGAAGCAACCGTCGCCCGAAGTTTCAATGAAGCAACAGTTTCAGCAAGTTTAACAGCAGCAGTTGCAATTAACGATCTGATGCCATGTTTAGCACACAATTTGTAACACCCTCAGTGTCATGTAACAGTAATCACTTTTGATTAATGATAATTACTGTTTCTAATCTCACTTTGATCATCTTTGCATATGATCACTCCAAAAATCCTTTTATAAAAACTTTCTCCAAAAATGTGATAAATAAAACTTTCTCCAAAAATTGTGAAACTACTTTTATAAAATCACTGATAATCTCTGGATCATGTTGGTATGGTTGTGGTTATTTACTGTGCCATCAAATAAATCAAACAATTATAAACAGTAGCCAAAAACCCCATATTGATCATTTAATATTATAATAAAATATTAAATGACTTTTGTTGCTACCCAAACTTTTTGTGGCACTGCCTTGTAGTGTAACACTATTTTTGGGTCATCTAAAACATTTTACAAAAATGCCTAAGATAGTAAAACAATTACCAAAAGAAAATAAGAAAAACAAAAGAGGGAAACAAATAAAAAGGGGCATAGCTCAAACCCCCCCTCTCCCACTGGGCCAACCGGCCCATCTAACCTCCCCAACCCCCACCGAATCCAGCCCAAGGCCCACCCCCACCCGAACCATCCCCTTCCTCTCGCTACAGGGGAGAAGCAGGGGCGTGGCGGCCATCGGCCGTGGCCACCGCGATGGCCATCGCCGTGGCGGGCATCGGCGAGCTCCCCGTCGCCTTCAAGACCCTCCTGCGCCTTGGAAACCCTAGCCTCCCCCTCCAAATCCCCCTCGCGCTCGCCCCTCGTTGTCTCCCCGCTCGAACCGTGCCCCGCCCGTGGCCGTGCCGCCGGCGTCCGCGCGGCCAGCGGCGACGTCGAGCTCCTCCGTCTTGTCCTGTGTGTCCCCCTCCGACGTCCTCTTCACCTCGAGCCGGGAATCGGACCGCGACCCCCGCACGACTACGAATCGACGACTTCTTCTACCTCGGGCCGGCGCGCCATTGACGCCACCGAGCTCTGCCCCGAGCTCCCCCGCGCCTGCTGCCAGCCCTGCTCGGCCCCTGTGAGCACCCCGCTCCTTTCCCCTCGCTCACCCGCGTCGTTCGCCCACCGGAGCTCCATCCCCACGGACACAGTGCTCCGTCGCCGCGGAGTTCGTCGTTGCCGCCGCTACTAGCCACCTCAGCTCGCGCCGATGGGAGGAATGGACGCGGCTTGATCCCCTCGTTCGATTGAGCCCCCTCGTGCCCCCCTCCCGTCGCCTGTGCTGGCCGGCAGCTCGCCACCGTGCCCCCCTGGCCGCCGGCATGTGTGCCAGTGGGTTGGCTAACCCACTGTTAAGCCATGTGCTTAACCCCCCCTGTCCAACTGCCATGTGGGCCGCCCTATTAACCAACACCTAAAAAGTTTAATTTAGTTAAATTAAACACCCCTGTTTGTATGAAAATTGGGCCCAGGTCAGTTATTAGATTAAATAAAAATTTAGGGTTAATCTGTTACAATGACAACTGGGTCCCACCTGTAGGTAATTAAGTTAAAAGAAATAATATGCTAATAGTCTATGACATGTGGGACCAGTGGGTAATTAAATTTACTTATTTGTTTTATTAGCCATGTGAGGCTGACCAGTGGGTCCCATTGGTCAGGTTTGACCAGTCAAACTGTGCTGTGGATAATGTTGAATAAAAAATTAAAGAAATTCACAAAATGATTTAAAATGTTTAAAATTTATCAAATCAATATCTTTTAATCCGTAACTCGGATCGAAAAACTTTATACATGAAAGTTGATCAGAAAAATATAATGGTTAAGAATACGCTAACCGTATACCCACCACCCCCCTCTAACACAACGAACATCGACATCCCCCCCTCCAGGGCGTCTGTCCGATAATTGCCCGATACCGTAAAACTCTCCGGATGAATTTATTCTGAACACGAAAGTTGTTCAGACTAGTTCAACTAGTCCGGATACATCACCCATACGTTTGCCGGATGTCCACGACACCTCCGACATGATCTTTCCCCCTCCGGACACCCTGACCGGTAATCCCCCGGAACTGGCAGTTCATCCCCGGATGAATTTCCGTTCCGAGCAATGTGTATCGTACAACGTTAGAGCACCGTTAACATTTCATATGTCATGTCTTGTATTTGTATTTCTATCATTGCTGTGTATTTATTGTTTCTACCCCCTCTTTTATTGTCCGGTAGTCTCGACGTCCGCTGCTGATGCCCCTGTGATCGACTACTTCGTCGACGACCGTACCTCTACCGTCGAGCTTACAGGCAAGCAGAGCCATTCTCTTCCCCAGATATCGCCTATCTTTCCATACTTTCTTGCACTAGGCATATGCTGCTGCTACGTTATAATCCTACTCAATTGCATAGCCTGTTTTTGTCGCCCCTTGATGTACCTTCTGTTATCCCATGCTGCCTATTATATATATTATATACAGCAGTGAACCCTGCGCCTTGTTAGTCAATAGGATTGGATAGCGGGCCGTGATCACTCTGGGATGATCGCGGATGAGATCCATTACAACTGCTATAGGTACGGTTCAGAGCAGACACCGACTCAGCCCCCTACTTCGGATCTGCCGAGCCACCTCAAGTGTGAGGGATCGGGGAGAAATCCCCGTACTCCACTCGTGGTCGACTCTGTATATCCGTCTTAGGGTTCTGAACCACGGTTATCCTTACTGGTAAGGAGTCGGTTGACCCAACGGCGCCCGCGCAGGTTATCTTAGCGGAACGACAGGTCAGGTGTATTCCACCGGTGTGCGGTGGGCCTGGTACTGTTCGTGGCCGAAGGATTTCCTGTTGTACGAAAGTCGAGCTCTACCAAGAGGAAACGCGAGACAAGGTAAGGAGACGGTTCACCTTGTTGGTAACCGCACGAGGTGGTGGGACGACAGGGCAGGCACCGACGTTACTGGTGGTCCTGACTGCTGTCGTTGTCCGCGACTCATTCAGTAAGGGGCAACGATAACGGTTGTCTCGACAGAAAATTAATAAAATGCTTAACGGGTTCGGCGGATGACTTGAGTAGCCTTTTGGCTTGTACGCACTACCTATACGTGGGATTACGCGTTTGGGCGCCTCCGCAATGTAGCCTCGTTCGAAAGCTCTAGAAGACGTCCAGTTCAGCATTGCGGCAGGGACGGATCGCGCTGCGGCGTTGGAATTCACCCTCCTCGCAACGACCCGGAGAGCGAGGGGTGATAGGCCCATGACCCCCTTGCACTTAGGGCTGTACACCGGCGGGGACCTCTCTGATGAGTCGTAGGATGGACTGCGTTATGTCGGATAGCCTCGGTGGGGTGCTCCCTAACTAGGTGTACGCCACCCTGGAGATCCGAGCGTGTAGTGTCACACTAGTGCACCCCTGCAGGGAAGATTAATCTATCGATAGCCGTGTCCACGGTAACAGGACGCTTTATGCTGAAGCCAGATCCTATCACTACAAACTACTACTATTAAACTGTTGGTTCCGGGTTTTCTTCCTCGCGGGGATGTCGAGGAGGGGAACTCGGAGGCATTGTTAATTATGATTACAACTTATTATTATACAATGCTGCAGCAACTTCTGTTGCATTGTTACATTCATTACTGTTATATTAAACGGTTGGCTGATTCTTACCTCATGCTGCAAGACTCGTCGGAAGATGCTAGTCTTCGATAGGCCTAGCTTCTTACCCTTATTCTGATTTCTACCTTGCAGTCCACTATATACAGCCTCCCTTTTCCATTTGATACATGCATAAATGCTTAGTAGCGGACGTAAGACTCGCGGGTATGCTAGATACTCACCCTTTCTTTATTTTCCCTTTTCGCTTTGCCTGATCGGCCGCTGCAGTCGACGTTGGAGCCCAGGAGCAGGAGATTCCAGGAGGATCCTACTACGACGTCGAGTTCCCGTTGACTAGGAGTAATTCGGTGGATCCCAGGCAGGAGGCCTCGCCTTTTCGATCTGTACCTCTGATGTTATTTGTGCTAGCCTTCTTAAGGAAAAACTTGACTAACTATGTCTGTACTCAGATATTATGATTGTATGACTTATGTATTCGGGTCCGTGTGACCCCACTTCATTGTAATATATTTGGTTTATCCTTTTGTGTTTAGTGTTGTGCTGTGATATTCTCACCGTGGCACCTTGATCTCGATCATGTACCCTGCGTGTATGATTACTGTACATGATCGTAAATCGAGGACGTCACAAGTTGGTATCAGAGCCGACTGCCTGTAGGAAGCCACCCAACCACTACCTGGTCGAAGTTGAGTCTAGACTTTGAAAAACTATTTTGCTAACTTAATATTTGGCTTACGGGCCCACATCAATATCACTACGTGTGATATCTATGGTATTAGGATCCTTTTCTTCGTACCTATGCTCTGGGAATCTGCTCTCTTATCCTTGCTGGTAAGTTTTACAAACTCTGACATTAGGATCACGTTCTCTTGATTCCACCCGGCGTTCTGGTGCTACCTCATTGATTGAGTCGTGTCGCAGGAGTTCTACCCCAGGTCCCGGACCGCGGATCCCATTCTCATTTTGGGCAGGCCGCGCGTCCTCTGGCATTAACTCCTATGGCCAACAGTTTTCTTGCGGCGTGATTTACATAGTGGAATCTATGTCGCGTCGTGTAATCCTTACCGCGGTCTGCGCGCCGCCTACTGAGTCCTTTTTCCTTAATTTCTACGACGTTACGCTGTCCGATTTTGACCGACTGTGTGCAAAGATCTGTATGTCTATATGACTACTATTGTGTATCTAGTGCACTTCTTGTTCATTGCTCATACTACATCATGTATGACTTCTTATCCTTGAAAACGCTTTCTCTGAACTAATCCCTGCTGTTCAGGCAGGATGGCCGACGATCCCCCACCTCCACCATATATGGCCGCAGTACTGCAACAGTTTGATCTGAACCGTCAGTTTATGGCCGGAATAATGACCCAGCTTTCAACCCAGAATTCCCCAATAACACTGCAGGAGTTCGTGCGCCTCAGTCCGTCCACTTTTCGCAGATCCGCAAATCCTATGGACGCTGATGATTGGCTCCGTGATATTTCTTTTCAGATGGAGTCAGCTGCTGTTGTCCCTGCCAGTTACCTCACCTTTGCGACATATCATCTAAGGGGTCCAGCTGCTCAGTGGTGGGAAAGCCACCGACTTGCATTGCCAGATGGAACTGTAACCACTTGGCAAGAATTCCAGTTAGCCTTCCGTGCATGGCACCTTCCTCAAGGTCTGATGGACCAGAAGAAGGAGGAGTTCCGCAAACTCCGTCAGGACCAGACGACTGTTGATGAGTATCATAGGAAATTCCTTGAGTTGTCCCGCTATGCTGCGAGAGACGTCGCCACCGACGCTCGCAAACAGGAGAAATTCCGAGAAGGACTGCGTCCTGATATAGAACTCGCACTTGTCCTTCATGATTGTGCGGACTTGGCGACCCTTGTCAGCAAGGCTTTCCAAGTCGAAACTGCTCTGACTAAGCACCACGAGTCGCTCAAGCGTGCTCGACATGCTGGCCCATCTTCGGGTCGGCCCGTTTAGAAACTTCGAGTATGTCTCCCGCACAATGTTTTTCATCGGTCTGCTCCAACATCGAGGCCGTCTTATGCCGCACCTCGTCTGCCTCCGCCTCCGAGACAGCTAACGATTCCGACTGAACAGCCCAATATTATGGCTCCTCCCCAGAACGATGGCTTATGCCGCCAGTGTGGACAGCCAGGTCACCGCGCACCTTGTCCTCCTGTTAGCAGAAAGAGAAGTTGTAGAAGCCGTCATTCCAATAACCGCAACACCAAACAGTGTACTATGAGTTGTGCTCAGGTCACTCATGTCAAGATGGAAGAAGCTCGCGAGTCCCCAAAAATAATGATGGGCACTTTACTCGTTTATTCAACGCCAGCTTCTGTTCTTTTTGATCCGGGGCATCGCATTCCTTTATGTCCCAATCATTTGCTCAGTTGCATGGTATAGCTACGAAACCCTTGGCCACTCCTTTAGTGGTAAATGTTGTTGGATCTCAGAGCCGTGCCACCATGATGAGCCCCGATACCACCATTGCAATCGTGGGTCTGTTGTTCCCTGCTCCTCTTATTGTCCTGAAGTCGTCCAACATTGATGTCATACTCGGTATGGATTGGTTGGCGGCACATGATGCTCGTATCCACTGTACCACTAAGACAGTTCAACTCACGCACCCTTCTGGCAAAAAGATTCTGTACTCGGCCCAAACAGCTCAGCATGCCGAAGGCCAGATATATGCCCTGAATGCTTTGAATACCTCACCTCTTGAAGGGATCGAGAATGTTCCAGTTGTTCACGATTTTCTCGACGTCTTCCCAGAAGAACTACCGGGAATACCCCCGATCAGAGATGTCGAATTCGTCATCGACTTGAAGCCTGGCACCGTCCCTATTGCTAAGCGCCCTTATAAGATGTCGCCTCACCACCTCCTTGAACTGAAGAAGGAGATCGACACAGCACTTCAAAAGGGCTTCATCCGTCCAAGTTCCTCTGCTTGGGGAGCACCTTCGCTCTTTGTCAAGAAGAGCGATGGAACGAACCGTTTGGTCCAAGATTACCGACCTATCAACCAGGCAACAATACAGAACAAGTATCCGCTCCCTCGGATCAATGATCTATATGATCAAGTTGCTGGATCTACGGTGTTCTCGAAACTCGACTTGAGGTTGGGTTACCATCAGATCCGGGTCCGCGAAGAGGACATCCCAAAGACCGCCTTCATTACTCGTTATGGTTCTTACGAGTACACCGTCATGTCCTTTGTCCTGACCAATGCCCCAGCCACCTTCTCTCGGTTGATGAACTATATATTCATGGAATACCTCGACAAGTTCGTCGTGGTTTATCTGGATGATATCTTGGTATACTCCAAGAATGAAGAAGAACATGCTGAACACCTTCGTCTTATACTAGAAAATCTTCGAGAACACGAACTCTATGCTAAGTATTCTAAGTGTGAATTCTGGCTTCCCGAAGTAACTTACCTTGGACATGTGATTTCCAAGGATGGTGTTGCCGTCAACCCAGAACGTATTCAGGCTATTCTTGACTGGTCTCCTCCCAGGACTGTCAAGCAAGTCCGAAGTTTCCTCGGACTCGCCATCCATTGCCGCTGTTTCGTCGAGAACTTCTCCAAGATTGCCAAGCCCCTGACTAATCTGCTTCACAAAGGCGTTAAGTTTGAGTGGACAGACAAATGCCAGGAAAGTTTTCAAGCTCTCAAGGACAAGCTCACTTCTCCCCCAGTGCTTGCTCCCCCTGATACCAAGAAGGACTTCGTGATATGCTGCGACGCGTCTCGTCAAGGATTAGGTTGTGTCCTAATGCAAGAGCGCAAAGTGATTGCTTATGGCTCTCGTCAGTTGCGTTCTCACGAAGATAAGTATCCAACGCATGATCTCGAATTGGCAGCAGTAATTTATGCATTGAAGCTGTGGCGACATTACCTCGTTGGTAATCGTTGCGAGATCTACACCGATCACCAAAGCCTGAAGTACTTGTTTACTCAGCCCGACCTGAACCTCCGCCAACAGAGATGGCTCGAGACAATAGCCGATTTCAACATGGATATTCATTATACTCCTGGCAAAGCTAATGTGATGGCTGATGCCCTGAGCTGTAAAGCTTACTGTAGTGAACTTGAGGTGCAACTAGAACAACCACCTCTGTATGAAGAGTTTCAAAAGTTGAACCTCGAGATTGTTCCTCAAGGTTATGTAAATAACCTGGTTATCAAACCGGATCTCGTCAAATCCGTCAAGGGTATTCAGTTTTATGATGATTTCGTACACAAGATTAAGCGCGATATCGCAAATGGAAGACCCTCACCCTTTACTATTAATAGCGAAGGTGCGGTGTTCTACCAGAACCGTTTAGTGGTTACTCATAGCAAGGGCAGGCATGAGAACCTGGATACCCCGAAGGTCATGAAAGCGGCTCACGATACCCCGTTGTCCATTCATCCTCGAAGCACCAAGATGTACCAAGACATTCGTCCGCAGTTCTGGTGGCCTAACATGAAGCAAGACATTGCCCGGTATGTTTCTGAATGTGACGTTTGCCGTCGCGTCAAGGCAGAACAACAAAGACCCGCCGGAACTCTGAAACCACTCTCTATTCCTGAATGGAAATGGGACAAGATCGAAATGGACTTCGTCACTGGTTTTCCCCGATCACAGAAGGGTCATGATGCTATCTTTGTCGTCATCGACCAATTCTCCAAGGTTGCCCATTTTCTGCCAGTCAAGGAGACGATCTCTGCTAGTCAGTTAGCACACTTGTATGTTTCTAGAATTTTGTCCCTCCATGGTATTCCGTTGGAGATCAGTTCTGACCGTGGCAGCATTTTCACCTCAAGATTCTGGGATACTTTCCAAGAAGCTATGGGCACTCGCCTAAACTTCAGTACCACTTATCACCCCCAGTCGCAAGGCCAAGTTGAACGAGTCAATCAAGTGCTCGAAGATATGCTTCGGGCTTGTGTCATCTCATTCGGTAAGAAATGGGAGGAATCTCTTCCGTTTGCTGAATTCTCGTACAACAATAGCTACCAAGCTAGTCTGAAGATGGCACCCTTTGAAGTCCTCTATGGGAGTAAGTGTCGAACCCCTCTGAATTGGTCAGAAACTGGGGAACGAACTCTCATTGGTCCGGAAATTATTCAGCGTGCTGAAGATCAGGTCCACGTTATCCGTGAAAATCTTAAGGCCGCTCAGTCTCGTCAGAAGAGCAACTATGATCGCAAGCACAAGGAAATGGTCTATCAACCTGGCGAATATGCTTACCTTCGTGTCACTCCCATGAGGGGCACTCATCGTTTCGGGATCAAAGGCAAGTTAGCTCCTCGCTACATTGGCCCGTTCCTTATCCTTTCCAGGAGTGGACCAGTGGCATACCGATTGGAATTCCCGCCGAACCTCTCCCAAGTCCACGATGTTTTTCACGTGTCGCAACTCCGCCGCTGTTTCAAGGACCCTATCCGAGAAGTGGAACATGATATGATCGAGCTCCAGCAGGACTTGACCTATCAAGAACATCCCAGCCGCATTCTTGATCAGTCTGAACGTCGAACCCTCAACAAGACGGTCAAGTTCCTCAAGGTTTAGTGGTCGAATCATTCTGAAGAGGAGGCCACTTGGGAACGCGAAGATCGCCTTCGTGAAGAATACCCCGATCTTTTCCCCTCTACCACTTAAATTCTCGGGACGAGAATTCTTGTAGTGGGGGAGATTTGTAACACCCTCAGTGTCATGTAACAGTAATCACTTTTGATTAATGATAATTACCGTTGCTAATCTCACTTTGATCATCTTTGCATATGATCACTCCAAAAATCCTTTTGGTTGATATTAAATATAATGTGATAAATAAAACTTTCTCCAAAAATTGTGAAACTACTTTTATAAAATCTCTGATAATCTCTGGACCATGTTGGTATGGTTGTGGTTATTTACTATGCCATCAAATAAATCAAACAATTATAAACAGTTGCCAAAAACACCATATTGATCATTTAATATTATAATAAAATATTAAATGACTTTTGTTGCTACCCAAACTTTTTGTGGCACTGCCTTGTAGTGTAACACTATTTTTGGGTCATCTAAAACATTTTACAGAAATGCCTAAGATAGTAAAACAATTACCAAAAGAAAATACAGAAACACAAAAGAGGGAAACAAATAAAAAGGGGCATAGCCCAAACCCCCCCACTCCCACTGGGCCAACCGGCCCATCTAACCTCCCCAACCCCCACCGAATCCAGCCCAAGGCCCACCCCCACCCGAACCATCCCCTTCCTCTCGCTACAGGGGAGAAGCAGGGGCGTGGCAGCCATCGGCCATGGCCACCGCGATGGCCATCGCCGTGGCAGGCATCGGCGAGCTCCCCGTCGCCTTCAAGACCCTCTTGTGCCTTGGAAACCCTAGCCTCCCCCTCCAAATCCCCCTCGCGCTCGCCCCTTGTTGTCTCCCCGCTCGAACCGTGCCCCGCCCATGGCCGTGCTGCCGGCGTCCGCGCGGCCAGCGGCGACGCCGAGCTCCTCCGTCTTGTCCTGTGTGTCCCCCTCCGACGTCCTCTTCACCTCGAGCCGGGAATCGGACCGCGACCCCCTCACGACTACGAATCGACGGCTTCATCTACCTCGGGCCGGCGCGCCACTGACGCCACCGAGCTCTGCCCCGAGCTCCCCCGCGCCTTCTGCCAGCCCTGCTCGGCCCTTGTGAGCACCCCGCTCCTTTCCCCTCGCTCACCCGCGCCATTCACCCACCGGAGCTCCATCCCCATGGACACAGTGCTCCGTCGCCGCGGAGTTCGTCGTTGCCGCCGCTACTAGCCACCTCAGCTCGCGCCGATGGGAGGAATGGACGCGGCTTGATCCCCTCGTTCGATTGAGCCCCCTCGTTCCCCCTCCCGTCGCCTGTGCTAGCCGGCAGCTCGCCGTCGTGCCCCCCTGGCCACCGGCGTGTGTGCCAGTGGGTTGGCTAACCCACTGTTAAGCCATGGGCTTAACCCCCCTGTCCAACTTCCATGTGGGCCGCCATATTATTTCTTTTAGTTAAATTAAACACCTCTGTTTGTATGACAATTGGGCCCAGGTCAGTTATTAGATTAAATAAAAATTTAGGGTTAATCTATTACAATGACAACTGGGTCCCACCTGTAGGTAATTAAGTTAAAAGAAATAATATGCTAATAGTCTATGACATGTGGGACCAGTGGGTAATTAAATTTACTTATTTGTTTTATTAGCCATGTGAGGCTGACCAGTGGGTCCCATTGGTCAGGTTTGACCAGTCAAACTGTGCTGTGGATAATGTTGAATAAACAATTAAAGAAATTCAGAAAATGATTTAAAATGTTTAAAACTTATAAAATCAATATCTTTTAATCCGTAACTCGGATTGAAAAACTTTATACATGAAAGTTGATCAGAAAAATATAACGATTAAGAATACGCTAACCGTATACCCACCACCCCCCTCTAACACAACGAACATCGACATCCCCCCCTCCAGGCCGTCTGTCCGATAATTGCCCGATACCGTAAAACTCTCCGAATGAATTTATTCTGAACACGAAAGTTGTTCAGAATAGTTCAACTAGTCCGGATACATCACCCATACGTTTGTCAGATGTCCACGACACCTCCGGCATGATCTTTCCCCCTCCGGGCACCCTGACCGGTAATCCCCCGGAACTGGCAGTTCATCCCCGGATGAATTTCCGTTCCGAGCAATGTGTATCGTACAACGTTAGAGCATCGTTAACATTTCATATATCATGTCTTGTATTTGTATTTCTATCATTGATGTGTATTTATTGTTTCTCCCCCCTCTTTTATTGTCCGGTAGTCTCGACGTCCGCTGCTGATGCCCCTGTGATCGACTACTTCGTCGACGACCGTACCTCTACCGTCGAGCTTACAGGCAAGCAGAGCCATTCTCTTCCCCAGATATCGCCTATCTTTCCATACTTTCTTGCACTAGGAATATGCTGTTGCTACGTTATAATCCTACTCAATTGCATAGCCTGTTTTTGTCGCCCCTTGATGTACCTTCTGTTATCCCATGCTGCCTATTATATATATTATATACAGCAGTGAACCCTGCGCCTTGTTAGTCAATAGGATTAGATAGCGGGCCGTGATCACTCTGGGATGATCGCGGATGCGATCCATTACAACTGCTACAGGTACGGTTCAGAGCAAACACCGACTCAGCCCCCTACGTCGGATGTGCGGAGCCACCTCAAGTGTGAGCGATCGGGGAGAAATCCCCGTACTCCACTCGTGGTCGACTCTGTATATCCGTCTTAGGGTTCTGAACCACGGTTGTCCTTACAGGTAAGTAGTCGGGTGACCCAACGGTGCCCGCGCGGGTTATCTTAGCGGAACGACAGGTCAGGTGTATTCCACCGGTGTGCGGTGGGCCTGGTACTGTTCGTGGCTGAAGGATTTCCTGTTGTACGAAAGTCGAGCTCTACCAAGAGCAAACGCGAGACAAGGTAAGGAGACGGTTCACCTTGTTGGTAACCGCACGAGTTGGTGGGACGACAGGGCAGGCACCGACGTTACTGGTGGTCCTGAGTGCTGTCGTTGTCCGTGACACATTCAGTAAGGGCAACGATAACGGTTGTCTCGGCAGAAAATTAATAAAATGCTTAACGGGTTCGGCGGATGACTTGAGTAGCCTTTTGGCTTGTACGCACTACCTATACGTGGGATTACGCGTTTGGGAGCCTCCGCAATGTAGCCTCGTTCGAAAGCTCTGAAAGACGTCCAGTTCAGCATTGCGGCAGGGACGGATCGCGCTGCGGCGTTGGAATTCACCCTCCTCGCAACGACCCGGAGAGCGAGGGGTGATAGGCCCATGACCCCCTTGCACTTAGGGCTGTAGACCGGCGGGGACCTCTCTGATGAGTGGTAGGATGGACTGCGTTGTGTCGGATAGCCTCGGGGGGGGGGGGGTGCTCCCTAACCAGGTGTACGCCACCCTGGAGATCAGAGCGTGTAGTGTCACACTAGTGCACCCCTGCAGGGAAGATTAATCTATCGATAGCCATGTCCACGGTAACAGGATGCTTTATGCTGAAGCCAGATCCTATCACTACAAACTACTACTATTAAACTGTTGGTTTCGGGTTTTCTTCCTCGCGGGGATGTCGAGGAGGGGAACTCGGAGGCATTGTTAATTATGATTACAACTTATTATTATACAATGCTGCAGCAACTTCTGCTGCATTGTTACATTCATTACTGTTATATTAAACGGTTGGCTGATTCTTACCTCATGCTGCAAGACTCGTCGGAAGATGCTAGTCTTCGATAGGCCTAGCTTCTTACCCTTATTCTGATTTCTACCTTGCAGTCCACTATATACAGCCTCCCTTTTCCATTTGATACATGCATAAATGCTTAGTAGCGGACGTAAGACTCGCGGGTATGCTAGATACTCACCCTTGCTTTATTTTCCCTTTTCGCTTTGCCTGATCGGCCGCTGCAGTCGACGTTGGAGCCCAGGAGCAGGATATTCCAGGAGGAGCCTACTACGACGTCGAGTTCCTGTTGACTAGGAGTAATTCGGTGGATCCCAGGCAGGAGGCCTCGCCTTTTCGATCTGTACCTCTGATGTTATTTGTGCTAGCCTTCTTAAGGCAAAACTTGACTAACTATGTCTGTACTCAGATATTATGATTGTATGACTTATGTATTCGGGTCCGTGTGACCCCACTTCATTGTAATATATTTGGTTTATCATTTTGTGTTTAGTGTTGTGCTATGATATTCTCACCGTGGCACCTTGATATCGATCATGTACCCTGCGTGTATGATTACTGTACATGATCGTAAATCGAGGGCGTCACACAATTACACAATCAAGATGACCTCAAATGCAAATGCTCACAAAAGATGAATTGAAGTTCACACAAAACTGAGAAAATTTCATTTTGGGGGCACGCAATCTACTCCGCGAAACAGAATCAGCATCAAAATGCACAGGGACTTAGTCAAATTCGCAGCTCTCAGGAAAAAATATAAAAAGGGCCTCACCCACTGGGCCTTGGCCCATCGGCCTGAGAGAGGAGGTCGTCTGGTTGGCTTGGGCCTGGCTTGCGGCCGAGGTGGGCCTCGGCTGGCTGGGGCTGACGTGGCGCCTTCGGAGCCCTCCGATCGCCCGATCGGACGGCCGAAATCAGGTTGGAGTAGGGTTGGACGAAAATGGGGTCAAAATGGGCAGATCTAGATATTTTTCAGGGGGGTGGCTGCAATTTTGGACTAGGGAAACCCTAGAAAGAGGTGGGAGTGTGGTGCTCTTTATATAGCCTAGGTGGCTGGAAGTTTGCAAAAACATCCTCGATTTTTCTCTCGCGCGCGTGGTGCTCATGTTTCTGACCGCCGGAGGTCCGCAGTACCTCCGATTCGGGTAAAACATCGAACTGCGCGATCAGCGCATCGAGCCGGCGGCGTTCACCACGCGTTGGAACCATTTCTAAAACACTTTCCGGCACGCTATAAAAATAACCCGTTTAATTATTAAACGGGGTTTTTCGTTCCGTTAGCTGCGGCTGGTCTCGTGCCGTTTTCGCGACGTGATCGGGTGAAACCCGGTGTCGCAAAGGTCGAGTGTCAGGGTGGCAAGGGTCGGTCTCTGTATGGTACGAGATAAGAGGGGGGGAAATCATCGCCGATCGATAAATCGGGGATGCAAACACCGCAAACAATTCAGACAATCAAACAATTCACACCGAAAACAAATTTTATAATTTTTGTGAAATCTGGGCTGTTACAGCTTTTCACCCCTCTTCGGGCTTCCCTTCTTTCCCTTCTCCTTCCTGCCAGACTTCTTGAATTCAGCGGTCTTGTTGACCATGAATACAACATGCTCCTTCTTGATCTCAACCTCAGTAGTTTTCAGCATGGCGAACAACTCAGAAGGGGTCTTAGTCATCCCCTGCATGTTGTAGTTCAACACAAAGCCTTTTTAGCTAGGGGGCAGCGACTGCAGCACCCTATATACAACAAGTTCATCTAGAATCTGACATTCCATTGCATTCAAGCGTTGAACGTAGCCAGACATCTTGACCACGTGCTCACTAACACTGCTATGCTCATCCATCTTTTCTGAGAAGAAAGCTTCAGAAGCCTCATAACGTTCAGCCCTGGCTTGGGGTGCAAAGAAGGCCTTGAGGTCGGTGATTATCTCATATGCACCCATCCTCTCAAAACATTTCTGCAGCTCAGCCTCCATGGAGTAAAGCATTCCACTCTTGACAAGGTTTTAATCATCCGTCTTGGAGAGGTAGACATTCTTCTGATCCTGACTAGCGTCTGCTGGTGGTTCATCACCTAACGCGGCCGCTAGTACGTATGCCATCTTCAGGGGAACGAGGATAATCCTCAGAGTGTGGAACCAGTTGGTGAAGTTTGACCCATTGGTTTTCAGTTTGTCTTTGTCTAGGAATGACCCTAAGTTGAATGAGGGGCGAGGTGCAACCATCTACAATGGTTATTTTCAAAACACATATTTAGACTTTGTTCATAATTGGAGTTCAATTTTAATTAATTCTAAAACTCCCACTTAGTTAAACATCTCTCCAAATTTACTAAGTGATTAACATAATTCTAGTTTGAATGATCGTCCTCGAATATCACACGGCCGACGACACATCTCCCTAGGTAGGCCATCATGCCAATCATATCCGTTATATGACTCATGCTTAACCTTTCGGTCATCCGTATACCAAGCTCATATCTACATATGTCTAGCCTGCCAGTTGAACCTTAGTGTATGGCTGTTCATCAAGACCATATCTGCATATGCTAGGCTTGCCAAACCCAACCTCATGCGATCGCTAATGTATGTATGACACCGGATCGTCACGGCCTGCCTATCATAAAGAGATCTTTCCAGGCGGTGCCCACTAAGGCAGAATACAATCATGGTATTAAGAGAGATTATCCTATCATGCTACTGTCGCATATCTAGCATATTAGCAAGACAGGAAGTAAAACTGTAAATCATACAAGATATGATCCCCCCTTACATGCAAATTAAGGTTAAAACGCCTTCTACTTTATCTTTTGCCAGTTTTACGTGGCCGCTAAGGGGTTTCGAGAGAGAACCGCTTTCTATCCTGCAAAACAAGCCACAACACCAATCCTGCAATCATCTTTATTACACCCCTGTCGGGGCCCTCCTTTGCAAACGTCTTCGCGTCACTAATGTTAGAGAGACAGACACCCCACAGCCACTTATATGGTACAAGCCATATGTCAAGCATGGAACCAGTCTCGCGTAAAAGCGTAAGGTCGGTCGGGGCCGCTTCATCAAGACATTGCCGCAACGCTAAACGAGTACACGTGGGAGGGTAACAATTGGAGAATTGATGCCCACATCATAGATGTGTTCTACCCGTACAATACATCTACGCATAGCCTTGCTCATGATACCAATGTTGGGGATCGGCGCAGAAAACAAAAATTTTCCTACCTACGAGTCCCGAACCCAAGATCTATGCTATGCTGATGTATGTAACCGAAGGAATCGGTGTTCATACCTTCGAAGACCGAAAGAGGGAAACGTTCCTCGAACGTGGTTGGCGTAGACCCTGATCCAACGACCTCCCTGTCGTGTTGAAGAACCTCCGATGATGAAGTAGCACCACACGTTTATTGCCTCGCGGGATTACACACGCACGGTGCAACCGACGTCCCTCCGGGCTCCGAACCAGAAGAGCAACGGAAAGAAGATTGATCCGAATCCCGATTCCGGTAGCGCGACGGCGTCCGGATGATGGTGAAACCCCTAACCAGGTGCAAACTCCGAAGCAGGGGAGTCCGCTCTAGGTCGGAGAAAGAGAGAGAGAAACTCAATGTTGTGTTGAAAAAGGCACCCCACCCCTCCTTATATAGGCTAAGGAGGGGCTCCACCCCCTCCCCTTCCCCCATGTGGGACTATACCCCCAAGGGGGGGAGTGGTGCGGCTAGGGGGGGGGGATGGACCCCTCCCTTGGCGCCTAGCCCAAGGGGGGAGGCTCCCCCTTCCCCTCATGGGCCTTTTAAGGCCCAAATACCTTTTCTCCTTTTTAATTAATTATGTAAATCATTTTTAATAATTAATTATGTTAATTAAATAATAAAACATATTTAAACATTAATATATATTATTTTGAACCTTTCAAAATATTCGGAACAGCTTCCGTCACCTCCCAGTACATTTCCGGTGTTTTCTCTCTTTTCACCGATGATCCCGAATCAATCCTTAATGCATCGATTGCCCTTAAGTGTGACACCCTACGGTCCGGGAAACAATAGACATGATTGAGACACTCTCTGACCAATGACCATCATGTGGGATCTGGTTACAATCCTTGATGTGCCCCTACGCTTCCATCGAATAAACTTCATCGTTGTTGAACCGTTAACAATATGACTTGATCCCTTTGTGCTTCGGTACTTTGTTTTTCCGAGGTATGATTGTCGGTATCCAATACCTAGTTCTTCCTCGTCTCCGACATAACTTGTTTACTCGTCTGTGAATATTACATCTCTTGTGACCTAGTCACTTGCTTGAAAGCTATTGATGCAACACCACCGAGTGGGCCCAGAGTACCTATCTGTCACTCGGATTGACAAATCCCGCTCCGATCTATTTCATACTCCTCAACATATCTACTTCGGAATACCCAAGATACACCTTTTCAGTTACCATGTTTCAGTGTAACGGTTAATGCACTCAAAGCATCCTAATAGATAGCAATTATGTATGATCATCACAGTCTAAGGATTCAGTCACTATGTTATTAAGTCATCGCAATGCTGAACTTATGTGACTTGATCACACTGCAATTCTTAAGGTGGGTGTGTGTCCATCACATCATTCTCCTAATGATATGACCTCATTGTCAATAGACTATTATGTTCTCATGATCAGGAAACCTTGATCATCAATTGCCCAATGAGCTAGTATGTCTGAGTTTAACTAGGGACCAGGTTGTATTAATGTTTCCGCTTAATATAGTTCTAGCACAATATATAACGTATTATGAACAAACATATGTGTGACAAATATCTTTATTAATTTTCCTCTAGGGCACATATCCAACAGTTCACGGTTGTGAGAGCAGTCGAGCTTGTGATGGGTACTTCTTCAATCCACTTTGTGAACTTGTCGACTGCTACAAGTAGGTGGGTGCAACCACCCTTTGAAGATTTCTTGAGAGTTCCTACCATGTCGAGTCCCCAGGTTGTGAAGGGCCAGGCCAGAAGGGTTGTATTGAGTTCTGATGCGGGCGTGTGAGGTCAGCTGGCGATTTTTTGGCAGGCGACGCAGCTTCGAACGATGTCCTCAGCGCTTCTCATGGCGGTTGGCCAGTAAAACCCTGCACGCAAAGCTTTGGATACCAAGGCGCGACTGCTCACGTGGTGGCTGCAGATTCCTTCGTGGATCTCGAGTAGTAATGCCTTGTTGTCTTCTTCTTCGTGCATCTTTGCAGCACCTGGGAGATGTTGTGCTTGTAGATTTCCCTGTTGATTATAGTAAAGGCTTTGGAGCGTCGAGTTATGTGACGTGCTTCTGTGATGTCCTGTGGTAGTATGTTGTGTACTAAGTAGTTTAGGAACGGTCTTGTCCACGCTGGTCCTTCGGGTGGTGGAGGCTCTTGTTCCTCGACTGCGTCACCGGCTTCTTCTTCGATTGCAGGATCCACTGCTGCTACGTGCTCAGGTCCGGTTGCCTGGTCTGCTGTTGCGCTTGTGGAATTTTCTCCCTTGGTCTGGATTGGCTCGAGTGTCTTTGTTGCTTTGATGGAGCGATGCTGGATGCTCTCGAGGAGGAATCCGGGTGGTATTGGTCCGAGGGTGGATCCAATGTTTGCGAGTTAGTCCGCTTCCGTGTTATTTGCTCTTGTGACGTAGTTGAGCTCGCATCCGTCGAAATCGCCTTGTAGGGTGTTGTAGAGATTCTGGTATGCAGACATGTTGTCTACGACTGCTTCAAAGTCTCTCATTGTTTGCTAGACAATGAGGTTGGAGTCGCCGTAGATGAGTAAATGGGTGGCGTCGCAAGCTTTTTCCATGCACATTCCGTGGAGGAGGGCTTCATACTCTGCTTCATTATTGGATGCCTTCTCAAAATTGATCTGTAGTATATACTTTAGCTTTTGTCCTTTGGGGGAAATTCCCACGACGTCGGCTCCTGCTCCTTGTTGTCGTTTTGATCCATCGAAGAACATGTTCCAAGAGTTGGAGAGGTCCGGGTGTCCGGGTGTCAGTACTTCCATCCACTTGACTAGGAAATCTGGGAGGACTTGGGCTTTGTTAGCTGCCGGGTGCTTGAACCTTAGGTCATGAGGGCTGAGCTCGATGTTCCATTAAGCGACGCGTCCTGTAGCGCTTGGGTTGTTGAGGATGTCCAAGAGTGGTGCCTTGCTGACCACTATTATTGGGTTCTCATCAAAGTAATGCAATACTTGCGAGAGGTCATGAAGATGGTGTAGACCAGCTTTTGATAATGCGGGTATCTTTGCTGTGAGCGCGTGAGTACTTTGCTGGATTGGTCTCTGGATGACTTGTACCTTGCCCTCTTCGGTGCGCTCGACGAAGAGTCTGTGCTTACCACGCTGCTCCTAGCGGCAATGTAGAGGTATAGCGGTTCATTTTCCTTGGGTACTGCGAGGATGGGGGTGTTGATAGGATTTTCTTGAGGTCAGCGAATGTGTTTCATGCCTCTTCCAGCCACTCGAACTTTCCACCCTTCCTGAGTAGCTGATAGAATGACAGGGTCCTTTCTCTTAACCTCCTGATGAAGCGACTGAGGGAGGCAAGTCGTCCTGTGAGTTGTTGTACGACTTTGATGTTGACTAGTTCTTGCATGTTTGCGAGTGCTTGCACTTTTTCCGGGTTGGCCTCGACTCCTCGGGCAGAAAGCATGTATCCTAGTAGCTTTCCAGCTGGTACACTGAACACACTTTTTTAGTGTTAAGATAGATCCTGTAGTGGTTGAGTGCTCCAAAAGTTTCTCGGAGGTATTCGAGTAGTGTGTCTGCCTTGTAGGTTTTTACCACGATATCGCACTACTAGGAAACTGGCTATCTGTGGCGCACCTATTTTGACTTTCTGTGACGCATGTGGGGGTGCGCCACAGAAACCTCGCCACTAAAATTTGATTTCTGTGGCGCATGTAGCCGTGCGCCACAGAAATATTTCTGTGGCACACCTAGCCCACATGTGCCACATATATTTTTTCAAATTTCAAAAATAAAGCGGGGCGAGATGTAGGTCTCGCCACAGTGGGGGTCGCTGGAGGATGTGGGGTGGAGGAGGGGGGTGATGACGGCTTCTCGCCCTTCGTTGGTAGGCCCCAAGTGGAAGGCGTGATGCGGTACAACAACAAGTTTTCCCTCAGTAAAGATACCAAGGTTTGTCTCCAGTAGGACTCCAGAGATGATAAGTAGGTGTCAGCGGTGCAACTGACGCAGACCTGCACACAGACACAGATAACTTTTCTCCCAACGAAGTTCAGAGAGGTTTTCAATCTCTCCGGTCTTGTAGTTCACAGATGATAAAACGCAAGGGGATAATGATAGCAACCTGAAAGTAAATGCAGAAAAGTAAATATAGCTTGGAAACAATAATGAGGATATGGACCGGGATACGTGATGTTCGCTAGTGATGTCTCTCTCCCAAAAGATGATAAAAATGCTATGCGAGGTAAACCAATTACAGAAAGGCAACTGACAGGATTGAGAACGCACCGAAATGCTAACTATGATACAAAAGAAGGGAAGAGGTTCAAAAGCACGGGCAGTACGCCAAAGTAAGTATATTAAAATCCATCTGCATCTACTACTAATCATCCACCTTGAGATATCTATCCAGAACATCTCACTGGTATTAAGTTGCGAGCCCCACCCAAAGTGTAAACCCAAAGCAACAGACAACTACATTAAAAAGAACTTTGCGTAAAGTAAACAATCCTTGTAACCGTGGTTACAAGCACCGTTGTTTTCCCCCTTGTGGCAACAACACATCCCATAGACTCATGTTTCTATCACTCAAGCATGTCATCGGGGAGGCATGAACCCACAATCTAGCACAATGCTCCCTCTTGGAGTCACTACCTACTACTTGGCCAAAGCAATAAACAGCAACGGAGAGCATGCAAGAATTACTTAGGAACAAAAATATAAGAGATAAAAACCAAATATATTACTCTATCACAATCTGAACATCATCTCATAATCCATCAGATCCGATCAAACTCAACATAGCAATAGCAGAAATATTACAAAGGTCCCTCAATCATGTAGGGCAACTCACGAGGTCTAAAAAATGAAGATCAAAGAGGGGAGGAGAACATCACATAGCTACTGATCACGAGACATCCTGGGAGCATCCATGGTGGAGAGGAGACTCCCGGAGGTCAATGCTCCCTCCGGAAGGGTGCCGGGAAGAGGTATTCTAGTGCTCCCGATCTTGGAAGCGCGGAGGCGGCGGAACAGAGGCGAGTTCGCGGAATAGGGTTCCTCCTCTGGAGTTTTCCCATGAAGGGGGATAACTAGGCGAAGGGGGGCAGCCAGAGGTGGACCAGGGGCCCCAGACGCCCCCTGGCGCGGCCAGGGGTGGGGCCGCGCCGGGTGGCCGCCTGGGCCCCCTGGCCCCCCTCTGGCCCCTCCCGGGCTTTCCTCGAAACTTCCGTCACGCTGATTTTTTATCTGAATTTTCCCAATTTTTTCTGGCACTTTTTATATGGGGGAAAACTGAAATAGAAAAACAACAGAAAACAGGAACTGGCACTGGGGTGCACTGAGTTAATAGGTTAGTCCAAATATGAAAAAGAATGTATGAAAGTGTATCTAGATCATAGCAATATCACACAAAACATGCATGGAGAAAGCAGAAATTATCGATACGTTTTGGACGTATCAACATCCCCAAGCTTAATTCCTGCTCGTCCTCGAGTAGGTAAATGATAACAAGCATAATTTCTGTGGTGACATGCTAGCAACCATAAAAGAACTTTGAAAAGTAAAGCAATCAAGGTCAGAGATTCAATTCAAGTTATAACAGGAAAGAGTCTATATTAGCATTGAAATAAGTAACAAAAGAACAAAAGGTGCAAGAGCTCTCGCTGTCCGTGACTCGAATGTCTCCAAATGGTGTTTGCGTGCAAGAAAGGAGGATAGGTAACACGAGAAAAAAGTATTTTTGTTGAGAACTCAATCTACTAAAGTTTCACACTTGGTCCTCTTTGGAATCTTATCTTGACTCGTCACCAGACCACTAGCCAGGTACAAGTCAATTTGATCCACTCCTTTTCGATATTTTGAGCACTCATGCAATGGATGAGCGTAAGCACGAGAGTTGACACTTAGGATGGCAAAGAGAGAAATATGGTGGAGGAGGAAGACAAAAAGGATGAGAAAGTCTCACATCAATGAGGACAATCATAGGCAAGAGATGCCAAATGATAGATATGATGTGAGAGTAGGGATTGCCATGCAATGGATGCACATACAAGCTAAGAAGCTCTCCAAACTATATGCATAAAGATCATCTCTATGGAGTACAAAGATATAGAGGGAGTACTAGTGTGGATCTCTCAAAAGGATAGTAGTGTTGCCACTTTCTCTCTTTTTATTTCTTTTTCTCTTTTTTCTATTTTTTTGTATTTTTTTGGTGGCCTCAATGGCTCTTTCTATTTAACTCTCATTTGTCCTCTTTGGGATCTTTTAATGTGTCCACTTTGGGATCTTTTCCTCACTTAAGGGCAACACTCTATTTTACAAGAAGGTAAAGGAGATCTTTCACACTTTACAAGGTACTCAAAATCATAAAGAAGATGTAACTATCATGATGTATGCAATGTATGTCGCTGCCAGTGTAGCAGGAACATGTATGACATGAAGATCAAGTCATGAAGAGGTGGAAGTTGCATGGCAATGTAACTCGGAAAGGCTATGGAAATGTCTTGATAGGTAGGTATGGTGGCTGTTTTGAGGAAGGATAAAGGGAGGCTTATGATGACAGAGCGTATCATGCCAAGGGTTTAGATGTACCGCCGAAGGTGGACACCAACTCTTGGAATGAGAAGAAGGCAATGCACGGCACGGGAAAGGCTAGAAAAATATGGAAGGTGGAAGTGTCAACTCTCAATACTTACATTAGTCCGAAGAACTCATGCACTTATTATCGGTAACTCTCAATCTAATGAGGAGGTTCACAAAGAGACAAGTACCCCGAGGAGGAGTGTATGGGGGTTTGGTTATCCTTGCGCATCCTCGACTCATGGTACGTTAGTGTACTCTAATATTCGACTCCTCAGAAGAGTAGTGATCTATCTAGTAGCTAGAGTTCTCAACTAGTTTTGTAGGTTTTGAAAATAAACACAGATTTCCCAAAATACGACACCTATCACTAATAGTCAAGAGCTCTTGACACCAAAAGTCCAAACATTACTCACAACAATGCCTCAAAACTATTGCAAGCTACTACTAAAATTAAATAGCAACCTCAATTACCTACTTTCAAGACAAAACACAACTCAGTGCAACAACCAACTCTCTTAACAAGATAAACATGAAAACTAAAAAGAGTTGCAGCAAAAAACTAAACAAAATCCAAAGCTCTTGCTAAAGACAAACTAAGACTAAAACTAAACATGGCATTAGCTATGAAAATATAAAGAACACACAACAGCAAAAAGATAGGCATGAAAAATCCTATGATGTGTTCTAGATTTTGAAAGTGGAACGTGTTTCTCTCCCACACAAAGTAAGACGGGATATAACTTGTTATGAACAGCAAGCAAATCTAAATAAAACTAAAAAAAAACCTAAGAGCGAGACGCTCCAAGCATAGCACATAACACATGAAGTGATAAAAATATAGTGAGACGAAGGACGAAATGATGATGGTTGATGGAGAAGGGGATGCACGGGGGGCATCCCCAAGCTTAGACACTTGAGTCTCCTTGAATATTTATTGGGGATGCATGGGGGCATCCCCAAGCTTGAGCGCTTGACACTCCCGGATCTTCTTTCATCATCTTCCAACGCACACTTGAAAACTCCCTTCATACATAACTCATCATAAGCTGATTAGAGAGGTGAGTACCCTTAATAATTTTTTTTTCTCCACTTCATATAAAGATAATCTTGAAGATCTACTGTTTTCCAAGAGTGCCAAAATGTTTTTGCAAAGAAAAAGCAAGCTTAAGGTTTGCAAAAGTAAGGAGAGACAAAACGTGGAAGAATCTGTGAAAAAAAGAACAGAAGATAGTAAAGAATTTCTTAGGGGCACTTCTGCAACTCAAATAAAAAAACTCAGAACATACGGAAGTTTCGTAATTGTATAGAGCATACTGTGTAAACAATTCAGCTCAAAAAGATGAACTGGGATTTTTTGGAATTTTTCTGGTGACGAGGACAGAATCTGTTTTCTAGACAACATGTCACAACTTTTACTTCACTTGCCGTAAGAGGCTATAACTTGGCACAAAGCTGAAAAGTAAAGATACAATGATGTTGCTACAGTAGTAACAATCATCAAGACACAACAAAAGCAAAAAGAAAAACCTAAATTTGTTGCGGGCTGCCTCCCGAAAGCGCTTCTTTAAAGCCATTAGCTAGGCATGATGCAAAAAGATCAAGTTGTATCAATTGAATCATTATCAAGATCATCAAAAAGCTCTTCAATTGTACAACAGGTCTTAAGAGGTCTTTCAAATAAAGGCCTAATGAAGATACTTCTAGTGAGAAAACCATAAGGCGAAAAATCAATGGAAGATTCATTTATAAAATTATCAAAGAGGGGTATTTCTTCCAAAGTTTTCACGGTCTCAACTTCTTTGGCAATAGGTGGTTCCTTTTTAGGTCGGGAACCTTAGGAACATAATTGAACTTAGGTTCCCTTCTTGCTGAAGTCTCTACCTCTTTTGGTTTGATTGAGGAGAAAGTAGTTCCAAGAGTATTTATGATTTCCTCAATCTTATCTATCCTAGAAAGATCCGTATCACGGGATTTGATGACCTCAAAAGTTTTGATAATTTTAATCATGGAGCTATCAAGCCTATTCAAATTCCCTTGAATCTTGCGATCCAACTCATTCATCCTAGCTATACTTGGTATTTCTAACTCTATCTTTTCAAGTTTCTTCATAATGTGAGATAGAGTCATATCTTCTTGTATGCTAGCAATAGGGAGATTTCCAACAAGATTTTCAATAACATTACGAGACTCCCAAGTCGGAGCTTCTAGAAAATTCCCATTGACAGCAGTATCTAATATAAACCTATTCCATGGAGCAATCCCAACATAAAAATTTCTAAGCAGGATAGTAGTGGATTGCTTCTTGGTGGCTCTTATTTGTCAATCCTCCCTCCGGCAGGGTGCCGGGAAGAGGTCTTCTGGTGCTCCCGATCTTGGAAGCGCGGCGGCGGCGGAACAGAGGCGAGTTCGCGGAATAGGGTTCGTCCTCTGGGGTTTTCCCGTGACGGGGGATAAATAGGCGAAGGGGGGAAAACAGAGGTGGACCAGGGGTGCCAGGCGCCCCCCTGGCGCGGCTAGGGGTGGGGCTGTGCCGGGTGGCCGCCTGGGACCCCCTGGCCCCCCTTTGGCCCCTCCCGGGCTTTTCTCGAAGCTTCCATCGCGCTGATTTTTTATCTAAATTTTCCCGAATTTTTCTAGCACTTTTTATATGGGGGAAAACTGAAATAGAAAAACAGCAGAAAACAGGAACTGGCACTGGGGTGCACTGAATTAATAGGTTAGTCCAAATATGATCAAAAATGTATGAAAGTGTATCTAGATCATAGCAATATCACACAAAACATGCATGGAGCAAGCAGAAATTATCGATACGTTTTGGACGTATCAGGGGGACGCCGGAGATGGTAGAGGAGGGGGAGGCCGCAAGAGGTGGTGGAGGAGGAGGGGGTCAACAGAGGTTGTCTTCAGAGGTGGTGGAGAAGGAGGAGGTCGCCAAAGGTGGTGGAGGAGGCCACGACCGGAGGTGGTGGAGGAGGAGGAGGTCGCCGGTGGGTGGTGGTGGTGGAGGAGGAGGTCGCCGGTTGATGGAGGAGGAGGAGGAGGTTTCCGGGGTGGCGGAGGAGGCCATGGCCGGAGGTGAAGGAGGAGGAGGGAGGGAGGAGAAGGGGAGAAGGGGAAGTGCAGGAGAGGAGAGTTGGAGAAGAGGAGGAGGAGGGAGGATAAGGGGAGAAGGGAAAGTGGAGGAGAGAGGAGGGGAGAGGAGAAGAGGAGGAGACGAGAAGTGGAGGAGAAGGGGAATAAAATCAAATTCCGAATCCTGCCACAAAATTCTGTGGCGCACAACCTACATAAGCGCCACATAATTGTGTCTGCAATTTTTTGAACTTTTTTGCCTCCATATCTTAAAAGCTCTGTAACTTTTTTTTCTGTTTGTTTTTTGAGGATTCTAAAAATCATCAACGGGGCTCCCTCTGTTGAATTATGATGTAACGGGGTTCCCCTGTTCAACGAGGTGCCCATTTTACAAATTCTAGAGAGATTTTGCAAAAAAAAGTCGAAATTAATATTTTTCAATTACCCCTACAAGTATACCCCACAAACATATCTACATCTCAAAGGATTTTTAAATTTGAAGTTTTTATCTCATTTTCTTTTAATTTTTAAAAAACTGAAAAGGCGATCCACGGGGGGGGGGGGATCTGTTTTCCACGGAATTATCAATTTTCTGGGGCTGATGGCGTGGAAGTTGTAATGGCTTCTCGCCCTTCGTTGGTTACACCGAGTGGAAGGTGAGATGTAGGATAGCAGCAAATTTCCCCTATGTAGAGGATAGGGTTTGTCTCTCGTAGGACTCCGACGATGATAAGTAGGTGTCAGCGGGGCACCTGACGCGGACCTGCACACGATACAATTAACTTTGCTCCCAACGAAGTTCAGAGAGGTTGTCAATCTCTGCAGTCTTGTGTTTTACAAAGGGTCAAACACTCAAGGGATAATGATAATGATAAAAACTGAAAGTAAATGCGAGAAAATAAATGATCTTGTAAACAGTGATGAGAATATGGACCGGGGTCCCGTGATGTTCACTAGTGATGTCTCTCTCCCAACAGACGATAAAACTACTATGCGAGGTAAACAAATTACAGATGGGAAATTGACAGGATTATAAACGCACTTCACTGCTAACTACGCTACAAAAGAAAGGAAGAGGCTCATAAGCATGGGCAGTATGCCCCAATAAGTAGACCGAAATCCATTTGCATCTACTACTAATCATCCACCTTGAGATATCTATCCAGAACATCTCGCAGGTAATAAGTTGCGAGCCCTACCCAAAGTGTAAACCCAAAGCAACAGACAATTGCATTAAAAGAACTTTGCATAAAGTAAACAATCCTTGCAACCGCGGTTACAAGAACCGTTGTTTTCCCCCTTGTGGCCACAGCACATCCCCTAGACTCATTTTTCTGTCACTCAAGCGTGTCATCAGGGGGCATGTGCCCACAATCGAGCATAACGTTCCCTCTTGGAGTTACTAACTACCACTTCGCCAAAGCATTAAAGATCAACGGAGATTATGCAAGAATTACTTAGGAACAAAAATATAAGAGATCAAAACCAAATATATTACTCTATCACAATCTGAACATAATCTCATAATCCATCAGATCCCATCAAACTCAGCATAGCAACAGCAGAAGAATTACATAAGTGCCTCGATCATGTAGGGCAGCTCACGAGGTCTAAACCATGATGAACAAAGAGGGGAGGAGAACATCACATAGCTACTGATCACGGACCCATGGTCCAAGGTAGAATAATCATGACACATCCGGGAAGCATCCATGGCGGAGGGGAAGCTCCTGGAGGTCGATCCTCCCTCCGGCAGGGTGCCGGGAAGGGTCCTGACGGTGCTCCCGATCTTTGAAGCGCGGCGGCGGCAGAAGAGAGGAGAATTTGCGAAATAGGTTCTGTCTTCGGAAGTTTCCCGTGACGGAGAATAAATACGCGAAGGGGGGTAACCAGAAGGGGGCCACCACGGTCCCAGGCGCCCCCTGGCGCGTCCAGCCCCTGGCCGCACCACGTGGCCACCTGGGTGCCTGGTGGTGGCCCCCTGGCCCTCCTTCGGGCTTCTGTAGTCTTCCGACACGGTGATTTTTTATCTGATTTTCCCGAATTTTTGGAGCAGTTTTTGTATTGGGGAAAACTGAAATAGAAAAAACAGCAGAAAACAGGAATTGGCACTGGGGTGCACTGAGTTAGTAGGTTAGTCCAAATATGATCAAAAGTGTATGAAAGTGTATCTAGATCATAGCAATATCACACAACACATGCATGGAATGAGCAGAAATTATCGATACTTTTTAGACGTATCAGGGGCGCATGTGCCAATATGCGCCGGAGAAACTTTAAATTTCTGTGGAGCATGGGGCCACATGCGCCACAAATAGTCGACCACCTTCACTTCTGATGGCCCCCCTACAAAATTTTGTGGCGCATGTGGTCCTGGTGCGCCACCGAAATGTAGATTACAGTGGCGCACCAGGTCTATATGCGCCACAAAAATGTCTATATTTCTGTGGAGCACACACTTTTTGGCACGCCACAGAATCCATTCCTCTCTATAAGCAGTTTCCTAGTAGTGTCGTCTACATAAGCTTGGGTGTTCCTGCCTATTTGGTCATTTAGGAAAGCTTGCATCATGCATTGGTATGTTGCTCCGGTGTTCTTCAGCCAGAAAGGCATTGTCTTGTAGTAGAATACACCGTAGGGTGTGATGAACGAGGTGTGTTATTTGTCTTCTTCCTTCAGGCTTATCTGGTTGTATCCAGGGTATGCGTCAAGAAAAGATAGGAGATCACATCTCGTAGTAGAGTCAATGATCTGGTCGATCCTTCGGAGGGGTAAGTGATCCTTCGGGTAGTGCATGTTGACGGGTTCGTAGTCGACGCACATGCGTAGCACGTCGGTGTCCTTCTTAGGTGTAAGGCCCAATATGCGGTACTGTTCCATATCTAGATGTTTCCATCCAGATCCAGGGACGAAGCACTTATCGGTCCCACCGTGACATATGACGATGCCATATGCCCCGGATTTCCAACGCGATATCACAACATTACAGCTACAAGCATACAACGTCTCATAGAATCGGCATACAACTTCCTTAAATACAATACATCAGCGGAAGATACATGTCTGAGTACAGACTACATTCAAATTCCTAGTGGCAAAGGTGAAACACACCATTCCCGTAACCACACGGGTCCAGGCTCTCCTCCGGGATCCACCTAACTAGTCGTCGTCGAGTCTCCATGAAGGCGTCCAGAAGAAGAGTCGAGGTAGTAATCAACTTCAGCGGCCGATCAGGAAAAAAATTAAAGGGAAAAGAAAGAAAGGGGTGAGAATATATCAAAGTATTTTAACTAACTTTCTCACGGGTAAGAAGGGGGTAGTGGTGAGGTTGCAGATGCACTAGCAATATATGAGTGGGTAACGGTCTAATTTTAGAGTAAGATGAGATCCAAGCATTCAATGAGGAATCGCCTCCAACAAGCATAACACCTATCCTATCCTTGTCCTCCTCTTCGCATCCCGACAAAGAAGAAGCAGTCAAGGCACGCACACGTTGATCAAGTTATAGTTATGATTCAGTTGATGTTATCTATGAACAAGACGTAGGTTCCAAGTCGTCCATAACCGTGGACACGGCTTCTCAAAAAGATTTAACCCTGCAGGGGTGTACCAACTGCCCATTACAAGGCTCCGCACGCACGCCCATCTCTCTCAGTTTCTACCCATCACAGGCAGCCATTTTATGATTTAGTCCCGAGAGATCCGAAACGACAGGTCCCTCTAGCTAACAACGAACAAATCCGGGTGGCCCCCGGGGAGTCGACACCCAATCCAAAAGTCGGCCACGCTATCGGATCAGACTCTACCGTATGACGCAGGTCGGATTGCCGGTAATTTTCACATGAGGCCGGGTCCTAGCTGATCAGGTGGAGAAACAGGAAAACCATGTTCCCACTGGCCCGGTTTGTTTTAAAGAACATCTGCTAGGAGCGACCCGACAGACACACACGGTTTTCAAATGGTAAATCAGCTTGGGCCACCACTAGAAATGTTTGAATCTAGGTAGGTAAGAAAAGGGGACCCCATAGCAGCCCACATGCGGTTAGGCATGCTCAGTCTTAGAACCAATACCCGGAACTCGGATCCTAGGTAACTCAAATGGAGCAAAGCGTCGGGGCGGGATAGCCTAGACCTTCCATCCTTCTAGTCAACATTATAATAATCATATCATCAACAACAATAATATAATGTGATAGCCTAATCCAAGGAGTAACAGGGGAACAACGTAGCATCCTAAGCATGCATACTAAGAAGGGGCTGAGCAACGAGCAAAAGTAACATAGCCGAACAAGGTTTGCTGGGATGTGGAGGACATGGAGGTTTCGGTTTATTTGTGAGGCATGAATATGAAGTGGTAGGATCAAGAAACCGTTCTATCATACACCTAGGCGCGAGTGAGCTGAAAGTTATAAGCATGATATACGCTCCCCCTTACTTGATGAGAAGACGAACCGAAGGTGAAGTCGATCGCAAGCTTGCAACGTCTCCGAGAGTACCCGTGGAAGCACACAAGAAGGAAACACTGTAAAAGTAAATCGACGAGAAAGCATCTATTACTACGAAGCAATCACGAGCAAGCATAAACAATAAGGAAACACGAGAAAACGCATTACGGTATCACATCTATCGTCGAGAGCGGTTACTAACAAGTTAAGTGGAGTATTCGTCACACACGACGATACCGCACATTTAGAATGGTTCAAGTTGTTTAGCTACACAAGGTGAGCAAAGGTTATGAACATGGCATCTCACTCAAGCATGGCATAGCACACAAACATTACAAGAGGTGAAGCATAAGATAAACTATCTATGCTAGTCAATTTAAGTGAGGCACAACCTAAACATGGCATTCCACTAAGTACCCCATGACGATTAAAGGATTTGGTACTGTTCTATCCTAAACCATATTTTAGGTTGGTTAACAACAGCAAACAATAGTATAAACACAAAGTACACGAAAAACTAATCAAGTTACATATAAAGAACACTCCAAACGGAGTTACGGTTAAAAAGATACAAGCAAAACAAGTTATGCACACAATGTGCCAACATCAGGAAGCACACTTTAGAGCAGTGCATAAACATGATAATGAATGCAAACATGCTCACAAATGATATGAAACTAAAGTAGACATGGCAGGGAAGGCATGGCAAAAGGAATCATGCAAAAGGCATCATGAACAACTAATTATAGCTCATGCAAAATGCAATAAAACATTACTGGTCTAGGACTTAGTGAAAATCAGGAAAACAGGGCAGAAACTGTTATTTTCATGCTGTAAAAACAGGGGTAAAACTATATGCAAAAGTGCAGCAACATGACATAGCAATATATGGGCATGGAGTAGGCATGATGATGATCAGGTGAAAACAAGAATCAAGGTCATATGCATAATAGATCAAAAGATATTAAGCATGCAACATGGCATCCAAAAGTTACAGACTTAGTGAAAAACAGAGGTCGCTGTCAAAAACAGTGGCATAGCAACTTTGGAGCTAAACATATCTATGACCAGAAATGTAAACATGACAATGCAATACATATAATGGAATTAGACATGATGCTTAACAGTATGCAACAAGAATCAATGCAATATGCCTCATGGATGTGTCACAATCATCAACCAAACTTGCAATAAAATAATGACAACAGCACTTAACAGAAATTAGTAGCAGTTAACAGTCTGATGCCCACTTCAACACATATTTGCACCCTCAAGATGACCTCAAATAAAAAAGCTCACAAAATATGGAAGTTACAGCACATCAAGCACAACAATTTACCTTTTGGGCGCATCATGATCCGGGCTACGATTTACTCGCAATAATCGTCGCAAAAACGTAACAACATCAATTAATTCCAGACTTTGAAAAAAAACAGAAAAAAACAATACAACAAAAAAATAAAAACGGGCCTCACCCTAATGGGCTTGGTCCATGGCGGCTTCGCCTGGAGAGGCATGCCGGCTGTGGCGCTGCTGGGCTTGGGAAGCCCACTTGGCGGCCCACAGGGGCGGTGGCGGCTGGATCGGGAGGCCTCCCGTTCCCGACCTCAAAATGTGGCGGCGCCGTCAGCTTCCGGCGAAGGGCGCCATGGAGAGTGGCCTGGCGTGGCGATGCTGGCCTGCAGGGACCAGGAGAGGAGGCGCGCGGCGGCCGGTTCCTGCCAGAGAGGACGGCGGAGGGCGGTGGCACAGCTCGACTCCGGCGACCAAGCTCGAGCTCGAGGCCGAGGTCTTCCATTGCACGGCGGGTCGTCAGTGTTCCTGCGAGGGGAAGGAGGATGGTGAGAGGATGGGGGACGTCAGGGGAGAAGAGGGAAGTAGGAGGGAGAGAGAGGCTGCCGGCGGCGAGGTGGGCGCGGCGGCGTGGCGAGCTCGCCGGCGACCGCGGCGGTGGCCGGAGGCGGCTGCGGCTTCTCGGCCCGGTTGGGCCCGGCGACGGTGGCTCCAGGCCCTGCGGGGCCCAATCTGGTCTGGCGGCTGGAGGTGGTTGTGTGGCGCGATCTGGGCCACAGATCTCAGATCTGATGGCCAGAAATTGCTTAGGAATTAGGGTTTCGAGATTTTAGGAATTTGGAGGCAGATTTGGGAAATTTGGAGGGGGGTGGCTGCAATTTTGGCTTAGGGGTAACCCTAGAAAAGGGTTGCGAGTGTGGTGGTCTTTATATAGCCTAGGTGGCTGCCAGATTGCAAAAACATCCCCGGTTTTTCTCTCGCGCGCGCGGTGTTTACGTTTTTGACGGCCGAGGGTCCGCAGGACCTCCGATTCGGGTAAAACTTCGAATTGCACGATCAGCGCGTCGAGCCAGCGGCGTTCACCTCGCACTGGAACCATTCCAAGAACACTTTCCACCGCGCTATAAAAATATTCCTTTTAGTTATTAAACGGGGTTTTTCGTTCCATTGGCTGCGGCTGGTCACGTGCGGTTTTCGCGACGGTGATCGGTGAAACCCGGTGTCGCAAAGGTTGAGTGTCAGGGTGGCAAGGGTCGGTCTCTGTCCGGTATGAGATAAGAGGGGGGAAATAATCGCCGATCGATAAATCGGGGATGCAAACACCGCAGACAAATCAGACAATCAAACAATTCACATTGAAAAGAAAATTAATTTTTTTGTGAAATCTGGGCTATTACATTAGGTACCAACATGTGTTTTGCAAACCACGTGGCATTCTTCGTCTCTCAGATGAATTTTGCGTCGAGTAGTCTGTTGACTTCTTCCCCAATGGCTCTGCATTTTGGCTAGGATAATCGGCGCAACGCCTTCTTAACTGCTTCTCTGTGAACTCCCGTGGTATTCCAGGCACGTCGGCTGGGCAATAGGCGAAAATTTTCCACTCCTTGCGAAGGAAGGCTAGGAGGGCACTCGCTCACTCTTCGGGTAGGTGTGCATAGATCCACACTGTCTTGTCTGGGTCTATTGATGGGTTACCGTGTCGCTGTCGACGCTGAAGTCTCGAGTGATCTCCTCGATCTCGCTTCGACTAGCGAGTGAGAAAATGCTCCTATCCACTACCATGGCTATTTCTGCATGCTCTAGATGTGCTCCGAGGGTGTTGAATACTTGGTGGAAATCACGGTCGCAGTTGTTTGATGTGATGAAGCATCCATTAATAGTGATGACTCTTGCGGATCCTGGCATCTTGAGCTTGAGGTATGCGTAGTGCGGCACGACCATGAATTAGGCGAAGGCTAGTCGGCCAAGTATAGAGTGATATTGGGATTGTCAATCTACCACTTCAAATTCCAGGATTTCTCTTCTAAAATTGCTTCTGTTGCCAAAGATTACGTCGAGGTGTATCTTTCCCAAAGATGAGGTTGCTATGGCTGGTTCGACACCGCAGAGGGTGGTATCTGAACTTTTTAATGCTGATGGAGGGATTAGCATCTTGCGCAATGTGCTGGAGAAGATGATGTTCAAACTACTGTCCCTGTCCATGAATACTCGTGATAAATCGTAACCTCCTATCCCAGATTCAAGGACTAGCGGAGCATGTCCTAGTATTGGTGTTGCTAGCGGGTTGTCTTTTTGCGAGAAAGTGATGCTAACTCCTGATCACATAGGTAGTAGGGTTCTTTTGCTAGAAGTTACGTGGCCATGTAAGCTTGAAGGGTGCATGCTTCTTCCTTCTTTTTTGTTGGGTCCCCTTCTTGAATCATGCATACTCGTCCAAAAGCTGGTGGATAAGTCTCTTTTCTGTTGGATGTTGGTGCGGGTGACATCCTGCAGTCCGTTTGGCTCTGCGCTGGATGTCTTCCCTATGTCTTTTGGAGATCTCGATGAAAAGTCTGCAGTTTCCGAGAGTGTGAGTCGCCCTGAGCCGTCCTTCTTTGTCTTGGAAACAGTGGATTGAGTAGACTCCGTTTAACTGCTCTCTGGGTGTGAGGTGGTTCGAGTCATCGTGTCGCCTTTTGCCGATGACCCGATATGAGTGGTCCTTTGAGCGAGAGTGGAATCTCGGGTCCAAACCGACCCCGTTGTGGATCAAGTAGTCTCGGATGCTTTTGGCGAATTCGTCTGGCCTTCCGTCAGGATCGAAGTATGTTTCGTCATGGCGAGTGGTCGAGTTGGTGACAGAGTCGCTACCGTTATGGGTGCTTGGTCGAGTGAAATCTCGATGTTGAATTCCCGTCTCCTCGGCTGGTGCCGGCCTTGCTCTTGCTTGTTTCGTGGATCGTTGGTTTTTTCGCCGCTGGACGTAGCCTTTAAAACCGACGAAAGCTTGAGCTTGACTCGTGCGCGATCCCAGTGCGCCAGATCGCGCGATCGGAAAGCTAGCGATGATCTTGAGGTTTCCGAGTGGGTCAGTTCTTGCTTGAATCACTGCTGAAGTCACCGAGTTGTCGGTTGAAGATGACGGGACCGCCGAGATCGTGATTCCAACCCACGACTTACCCACGGATGATGCCAATTGACGAGGATCAGCCTCTGCAAATCCCATGGTTAGGAACCCTGGGTTTAGATCGTAGAGAGAGGAGTGCAGGTTGGCGATGCTCGTCGGCTAATAGGAGACATTGATTTACCCAGGTTTAGGCCCCTCGATTGGTAAAACCCCTACTTCCTGCTCTGTGTATTATATGGTGGAGGCGATTACAGCGGAGGTGTCGGCGAGAGTGCTGTCGTCGAGGGTGGAGCTATGTGAGATTGGATGTCCTAGACGTCCCCTCTCCTAGCCTTTATATACCAGGCTTGGTCGCAAGGAGTCCGTCTAGGGTTACAAAGGATATTGCCTAATCTAGTTAGTCTTGGCGGGCACGCCTTGGACTCCGAACCTCCTGGAACTCCATGTAGGTGTAGTCGTCGGTGCTTCGGGTGGGCGATCTTGGGCTAGTCGAAGCTTCCAGTGGGCCTTCTGTATAGACACGCACCAGGTACCCTCATGCTGAGGAGTCGTAGGGGTATCCCCTCGTCATGGAAGAATATGAAAAACATGATATAAATGGTTCTCGAAGGAAAACTGATGCTATCAAGGCAAAGATTCGAGGCATTCTTCCTCGGATGTCAGTTCTGCCTCTAGTGTTGACTCAGGTGATCCCTCAAGCATTGGATAGGATCTTGCACTGATCATGAAACATTTCAACCGCTTCCAGAGAAAGAACTCCTCTTCACCGAAGAAGAATTACTGCTCTAGACATTCAACCAACTCCTCCCATCACCTCTCATCATCAAAGAACTCGTCAGCGAAGGAAAATGCTTGCTACAAGTGAAAGAAAACTAGACACTTCATTGCTGATTGTGCTCTTTGGGATATTGAAAAGAGATCCAAGCATTCACACTGCAACTCATCTAGAAAGTCTCACGTATTGAGCAAGAACTATGAGCCGAAGAGACACGAATCAAACTCCAGAAGAGACAAGAAAGATGATTCTGATGATGATAAGAAGAAGATTTACCACAAGAAGCGCGAGAGTTCTTCCTCGAAGTTTCATTCCCATCGTTGCAAGAATTCTCACCGCGCCAAGGCCTATCTGGGTAAAGAGATGAACTCTAAAGACGATGTATCTGGGACCAAAGCTGAATCAAACTCAGGGTCTGGTTCTGGTTCTGAGTCTGATGGTGTTGCTGGCCTAGCATTTTCTTCGACCACGAGATCGAGCTCATTCTTCACCAAACAATGAAGTGAAGATGAAACTCCTTCTTAGTGATTCATGTCCAAGGCTAAGGTATCCTCATCTAAGAATTCCTACGATACTTCTGATGGATCTGCTTATGAAAGTAACTCCAGAGTAAGCTATGCCAAACTTGCTAAAATTGCTTCAATCCAACAAGATGAACTAGATTCTCTGAGTGAAACTATTGAGAAATCTGAGAATTTGTTGATCAATGAGATTAAGAAAGGCCAAACTTTGACAAATGGGCATGCTGCTCTAAAAGATAAGTTTGATGGGCTTTCCTCTCGTCATGATCTTCTCTCAGTGGACTATGAGAATCTTATCTACGAATTCCTTCAAAGGAAAATAGCTCTCAAGAAACTGAGAGAGGCTCATGAAGAGTTGGAAAATTTCAATATCACTCTTATTGCTCAGCAATCCTTAGAAGCAAAAAATGATGCTATTTCACCATGCTTAACTTGTTTGGAACGAAGTAAAATTGAGTCTACTTCTAAGAAATCGAAACGAAAAGAACCGATTACCATTGATGATACCAATCCCTTGGTCGAGGAAAATTCTGCTGTTACCGAGGAACTCCTCAGGTTGAAAGATGTATTTGATACAGGAATGTTTAAAAGGGTTCAGGGACACCAGTACCTATGTGATATCCTAAAGAAGGCCCTTCTTCATAGGAATCCTCGAAAGGAAGGTGTTGGTTTCGAAAGGAAACTAAAAACTGATGGCACTTACTGGGAACCCGAGAAGTATCCTAAAACTGTCAGGGTTCTAGCGAAGGAAACCCCATTAATATTGCTAACCTTTTAGGTTTCAGATGCAAAATTGATAAGGCCATTGTTGATGAATCACTTGATTCTGACTACAAGCTTATCAAAGAGCAGGAAGGAAAACTTTCCACTGAATTCGCTGGTACTCCTCCAAATAATGGTTTGTATAAGAGACATATTTGGGTTCGCAAATCTCTCGTAGAAAAACTGCTCGCTAACCATTCTATGCAGGGAAAATCTACGGTACCACCGAGACAATTCTATTCTCTCGAAGACAGAAATGTTCCTCTGGTAAATGCATCAAATGTTCCCCAGAAGGAATACTATCGAGTATATAGAAATGTTTATCTGCATCGTGATAACAATGATAAAATTTCTTATGCTCACCAATATGCAAACCCCTCGTTGAGGAATTATATTTAAGGTGTACTTGATGGTTCCCCCCATAGGGAAAATTTCCGCGGAATTCGATGGTACTCCTCCAAAGAATGGTTTCTATAAGAGACATATTTGGGTTCACAAATCTCTTGTAGATAAACTTCCCGCTAACCATTCTATGCAGTGAAAATCTATGGTACCACCGAGACACTTATATTCTCTCGAAGACATAAATGTTCCTCTGGTACCTGCATCAAATGTTCCCAGAAGGAATACTATCGAGTTGATAGAAATGTTTATATCCATCGTGATAACAATGATAAAATTTCCTATGCTCACCAATATGCTAACCCCTCGTCGAGGAATTATATTTAAGGTGTACTTGATGGTCCCCCCCGTAGAAATACTTCTACACGCAATACTTCTGCTGCATCCACTAGTACTCCTTCTCAGTCACCTGCTCGTTTGTGGGTGGTTAAGAAGAACTAATTCTTCTGCATGGCTATGTCTCTGGTGGATCCGAATGCGTCATGGACAATGGTTGCACTAATCATATGACCAGAGACAAAGATTTGTTTAACAAAGACAAAATTATTCAATCTTCTCAGAGTTATATTACCTTCATTGACAACAACAAAGGGAAAGTACATGGTTTGGGTAAGGTTGCTATATCAAAGTATAAGCATATTTACAAAGTTATGTTGTTCAATCTCTCGAATATAATCTTATGTCTATATCTAAGCTATGTGATAAGGGTATGCTTGTATTGTTCTCTGCCTCTCGTTGTGTTGTGTTTTCACAGGATGACTGTATATTCATATTCGAATGATATCGTAAAGGAGTTGTTGATATTTCTTCGGGACCTGTTGTTTCCACTTGCTTAATGGCTAAAGCTACTTTTGGGTGGCTATGGCATAGAATACTTGGTCATGCAGGAATGAAAAATCTTCAGACTCTCATTTCGAAGAAACATATAATTGGTCTTAACAATGTGAAATTCGAGAAAGATCGTCTATGCAGTGCCTGTGAAGCTGGGAAGATAACCAAGAAACATCATTCAGGAAAGACAATCATGACCACTACTCGTCTTCTTGAATTTATTCATATGGATTTATTCGGTCCTCAAAATTATGCTAGCCTTGGAGGCAACAAGTATGTTCTCGTCATTGTTGATGACTTCTCTCGCTATAATCAGGTTTTCTTTCTAGATGACAAGAGCAAAGTCGTCGAGATCTTAAAGACATTTGCAAAGAGAGATTAGACCGAGTATGAACTCACACTCAAGCATATCAGAACTGATACTGGTACTGAATTCAAGAATACTCATATTGAGATTTTCTCGATGAATATGGATTTACTCATGAATTCTCTGCTGCTTACACACCACAAAAAAATGGTGTGGTATAGAGAAAGAATCAAACTCTTATTGAAATAGCCAGAACTATGCATCTTGAATACAAGACTCCTATCAGGTTCTAGGCCGAAGCAATTGACACTGCATGGCATATCATCAACAAGGTTTATCTCCACAATTTTCTCTAGAAAACTTCACATGAGATTGTCACTGGTAACAAACGAAATGTATCTTACCTTAGGGTGCTTGGTGCTCCATGGTATATTAGAGATATGAATCGTAGTTCTAAATTTTCCCCTAAGGCCCGTGAAGGTTTTCTCTTAAGTTATGGCTCAAATTCTCACACTTACAGAGTGTACAACACCCATCTTGGTAAATGTAAGGTTTGATGAAACTAATGACTCTCAAAAGGAGCATTTACCTCATAATCTAGATGAACCTCCTTTGGATGAAGTTATCAGGTATATGGATATTGGAGATATTCGTTATGTTGAAGCTATCCCTCGTCGAGAAGATAGGAATGATGATGATCCAATTTTCCCACACATAGCCCGGGGCACTGGAGATCATATTCCCGACAACAATGGTGCACATGACGAAGAAGAACCACCGAACAAAGAAAATGCTGATCCCGAAGGAAAAGCTAAACCCAAAGGACAAGCCAATCCCGAAGGATAGGCAAATCCCGAAGTACAAGTGGAACCTGAAGGTCAAGCTCATCCCGAAGGACAAGCTCAACCCAAAGGAAATCCAAAGCCACAAGAAAATCAAGTTTCATTATCAAGAGTTCGAAGAAGAGTGAATGTGGATTCAATCCTTGCTGACATTGGTCAACCAGGTCGCCCTACTGCTCATTCTTGTACTCGTTTGGCTAAATTTTATGGAAATTTCTCGTTTTTCTCCATGTTAGAACCATCGAAAGTTGATCAAGCCATGAAGGACTCAAATTGCTTACAGGCTATGCACGAAGAACTTCATCGGTTCAAAAGGAAGAAAGTCTGGTCCCTCGTCGAAAGACCTGATACTAAGAATCATAAAATCATTGGTACAAAATAAATCTTCCGCAACAAGCAAGATGAATATGGTATTGTGGTAAGAAATAAAGTCCGATTGGTTGCACAAGGGTACACGCAAATCGAAGGTATTGACTTTGGTTAGACCTATGCTCCAGTTTCTCGTCTTGAATCCATTCGAGTTATGCTTGCATTTACAAACTACAATGGTATTTTTCTCTATCAAATGGATGTCAAACGTGCATTTTTTAACGGTGAAATCGAAGAAGAAGTGTATGTTATGCAGCCACCGGGTTTTGAAGAACCGAAGAATCCTAATATGATGTACAAGTTACACAAGGCTCTTTATAGGTTAAAGCAAGCACCTCGTGCTTGGTATGAAACTCTCAAGTAATTTCTTCTCAAGAAGGGCTTCAAACCAGGAAAAAATAACCCTACTCTTTTCACTTGAGTATATAATAAACATTTATCTATGTGTCAGATTTATGTCGATGATATTATCTTTGGCTGTACTAACCCTATTATCAGCGAAGAATTTGCTCGAATGATGTCGAGGAAATATGAAATGTCTATGATGGGTGAATTGAAGTTCTTTCTAGGATTTCAAATCCTTCAACAGAAGAATGGGACATTTATCTCTCAAGTGAAATATCTCAGTGATTTCCTGAATAAGTTTGGTCTCGTTCATTGAAAAACTATCAAGACATCAATGCCTATGAATGTGCACCTAGATGCAGATGAGAAGCGTAAATCTTTCGATCAGAAGAAATATCTCTCGATGATCGGTTCGCTTCTTTACCTTTGTGCATCTAGACCTGACATAATGCTTTCAGTTTGTATGTGTGCTCGTTTTCACGCAAATCCAAAAGAGTCACATCATATTGCTATCAAGTGAGTTCTTCGATATTTTGCTCATACACCTACCTTTGGACTTTGGTATCCCAAAGGTGCTCAGTTTGATCTTATTGGATATTCTGATTCTTACTAGACTGGTGATCGTGTTGACCGTAAATCTACCTTTGGTACTTGTAATTTTCTCGGTGGATCTCTGGTATGTTGGGCTTCGAAGAAACAGAATTGTGTATCAATAGCTACTCGTGAAGCCGAGTATATTGCTGCTGGATCATGCTTCACTAAAATTCTCTTTCTTAAGCAAACACTGAAATATTACGGTATTCATGTGAATAAAATTCCTCTGTTATGTGACAACGAGAGTGCTATCAAAATTTCTCATAATCCTCTCAACACTCTCGAATGAAGCATATTGATATTTGTCACCATTTTCTTCGAGATCATGTTTAGCGAGAAGATATTGTTATCATCCATGTTCCTACCAAAGGTCAATTGGAAGATATCTTTACGAAGCCATTGGATGAGAAAAGGTTCAGTGCATTGAGGTGTGAGTTAAACATCTTAGACTCACACAATGTGTAGAAAGATCAAACCTATCTATCCTTTCGTATAATATGTACATTTATGTTTGCAGAAGTTTACTTATGTCGGTTTTCTTCTGTGTGTTTTTTATTCGAGGTTTGTTTTTGTTCATTTTGGTGTTTGTCATATACACTTGTCACTCCGAGTTTTCAGTCGTTTGGTTTTCCCTCGGATTGATTATGTATCGGACCCTGTTTCCCCTCTATTCTATCCCTACCCACTCGATGATTTTCTCTCGTGAACATGTATATTTGTTCTCGATCAGATTCCCTTCGAATGTCATTGATTCCGAAGGAAAATCTATCAAACTTTTATCTAAGTTTTATAATCTATGTTCAATGAGTTTGTTCTCGGACGTAGATAAACCTTTTTTCGGTACGTTGGGATTTTCCCGAGAATACCGCCATAAAATCCGTCAGTTGAATCTGGAGAGACATGAGATATGCGCCATTGTATCCGATTTGAGAGTTATGTTAGAGATCCATTTATAAATACCGATCCCCCACTGGCTCACTAATCTCATATCGCATCGAATCCATCGTCTCTTTGTCGCTCCAAAACCCTCGCACGCCGCCGCGCTACCTCGTCGCTTAACTTTCGGAAGGACGCTGTCGGAGGACTTCCCCGCCGACGAGGATCTTCATCTCGCCGCCGTAGTGGTCGCACATCACCGAGCTATGGTATGTGAGGCGCTAGACTCTAATCCACCCTCGTCTGTTCTTCGAGTTTTAGATTTGGTCTTGATTTCTTTTGCTTTTATTAGGTCTGTTTGAACCGCTTGGATCTTTGCACTTTGGGAAATCTGTTTCTAGCGTTTCCTTTGGTTTCCCATCCGATATAGGTATGAAATCCCTCGCCCATTCTGGAATTTCTGTCTTAGATCTAATCTCAGAGATTCATATCGACATATTTATCCTCTCTGTATTTAGTTCATATTAGTTCATCATTAGATTTACACTCGATGGAAATCTAGCCCTGCACTCATATGAAAACTTGCTACGAAGTAAATCTCTCTGTATGTTTACTACGTTCAAAATGTTTTCCCTTCGAAAATATTTCTGGTGCATTTTCATATCTTGTCTATTTTTCCCTCGTACCTCATTCAGTTCGCAGGAAAATGTCAGAAAATGAAGGAAATATCAGGAAACCCAAGCGTTCAAGTGGCAGAACCAAGATAAAGAATAATTATGAGGTTTATCTGAAGACCTCATTATCGAGAAAAATCTCAGAACTCCAGAAACTCTTCTAAATATGCAAAGACAATAGATAATAGACTGCAAGAAATCCGCAGATTGCAATCCCTTCGGTGGTACCAGTACAAGGCTATTATTCCTCGTTGAGAATTGCTATTTGCTCTGAAGAATCCCTAGTATGATGTCATTTCCTTGAGTAAAAACTGGACCAAGGATGCAAGGCCTACTCCACCCAAAGAAGCCCATCCTTCAACTCTGAAAACAGTTGCTGGTTTTGAGGAGGTGGTAGCTGCTCGAGCTGAACGAGCAGAAAAACGAAAATTGGCGAAGGCCAAGAAGGATGCTACTGCTACTGGCACCGAAGAAATTGCACAAAGTGCAGGCCCCAATGCCACTACTAAGTTGAAGAATAAAGAAGCCAAGCGATTGAAAAAGGACGATATTGCCTCACGACCTGAAGCAATATCTGCCATAGAAAAGGCCAGCACCGAGAAAGAAGACGAAGGTGAAAACGCCGATGATTAATCTGATCATCCTCCATCCCCAACGAAGAAAAGAACACCAAAGAAGAAACCTAGTTCCAAGAGTGTTCGGATCCAGGAACTCGAGAAAGTCTCGGCTCCTCGACAAACACTCGACATGACCAATTTGGTCACAGATCCCCCTCTTGCTATTGCTGCCCCAGTTCCTCCTCGTCGGGCCAAGCCAACTGTTGATGCCAAGGGCAAGAAAACTTCTGTCCTAGAGGACAATGAATCTCTGAGCCAAAGGAACTCCAAGATCGCCAAGCAAAAGTCCCTCTAGGCATCTGATCTTGGGAAGGGCAAGATGCTCAATTTCTATGGCACGCCAGAAAACTAGGAAGTGGAGGTTGCCAGACAGTTGGGTATTATACATCTGATCTCAGAGAAATATAATACTCAGCGCCTCATGACCAAGGCTGTCGAAGGAGAACAACGCGCTACTACAGCCACTGCTGAGCTCGAGAAGGTTCTGGCCCCTAGCACCATGAAAGAAAAGTTTGCAGCCCCCAGTGCCGCGCAAGAGAAAGTTGTAGACGCTAGTTCCTCGAAGGAAAAGGTTCCGTCCTCTGGTGCCGTAAAGAAGAATGTTACAACTGCCAAGGCTACCAAGGTGGTCGAAAAGCAATCAAAGGAGGCTCTGAACACTACTTGGATTTTAGCCATACAAGAATGGACATTAGTATCGCGGCCTTTATGACAAGAGTTGCAGGTATACGTTAGCAGCGCATGCAATTGGAGGCGCGCTGCGGGTGATAAGCAATTGGCAGCGCGAGCCATCTGACCACGCGCTGCTATTATCTGGTGATAACTATAGTACCCGTGGCCGACCCATTTAGTAGCGCGTGGCCTAAACCCCGCGCTGGAGATGTCCTACGCATTTGCAGCGCATGTGCGTAGACCCGCGCTGTTAACTCGGCTACCACAGACCGGTTTTTTTGGGCCCACATGTTAGCAGCGCGCCGTGACTACACCGCGCTGTAGATGACCCAGCCATCTATAGCGCATCGTCGATGGCCAGCTGCAGATGGGATCACTTATACCGGGTACGACCCCCTTCCCTCCTGACTCTCTCCCTCACGCCCCGTTCTCATACCACCGCCGCCGCCTCGCTCCTCCACCGCCGCCGCCTCACTCCTCCACGCCGCCGCCCCTGTTTCTCCACCGTCGCCGCCCCGTTCCTCCACCGACGCCGCCGCCCCATTCCTCCACCGCCGCCGCCGCCCCACTCCTCCACGACGCCGGCTGCCACGCTCCTCTACGTCGCCTCCTCGCTCAGATCGCCCATTAGTGAGTCTCCATCTCACCCCCTCTCACTAATATTGTCTCTGTGTATGTGGTGCTTGAGTATAATCTGTGTATAATAGCTAGATAAATAGATATATAGATAGATAGATAGATAAATAGATAGATAGATAGATAGATAGCTAAACAGATATATAGATAGATAGATAGCTAGCTAAATAGATATATATATATATATATAGTATTGTTAATTTAAAAAAAATATGGAATGTTGATATTGTTTGCAGGGTTATGAGTGACGAATGTTTTGCTAGAATGTCGATTAATTTCTGTTTCGGCAAATTTCTGGTGCACGATATGTCCATTTTTTAGCAAATGTCATGCCGAAAATTTCCGTGGATTTTGTCATGACTTGTGCTAGAAAAGTAGGACATATCGAGTGCCCGAGATTTTTCAAAACAGGAATTAAACGGTGTTTCTTCATCAAATTACTTTTAACCATTACTTTTGCTATTTTTTTAGAATGCCGATGATTTAAATATATTGTGACACTATGTGACATCGAGGAGAGTGTGAAGCGAAACCTTGTGATATGTACAAGTACGGAACTTGTGCATCCTATTTGGGTTCGTTGACACACTCTCCCGGGAATCGCTTATGTGTCCAATTTCAATATGACGCACTATTTCTCCTTTTTAGAATGCCAATGATTTAAATATATTGTGACATTATGTGACATCAGGGGAGAGCGTGCAGCTACCCTTGTGATATGTACAAGTACGAAACTTGTGCATCCTACTTGGGTAGCTTCCACGCTCCCCCCTGATTCTCTTATGTGTTCAATCTAAATATGAGGCACTAATTGGGATTGTATCATCTCATATTCGTTTTTGTTAATTTTTTAGTTAGTATAAATTTTTCTGAGCAGAAGGAATGTAGTGACATATGCTAGAATCATTTTCCTACTTTTAATCATTACTTTTGCTATTTTTTAAGAATGCTGATGATTCAAATATATTGTGACACTATGTGACATCGGGGAAAGTGTGACACAAACCCTTGTGGTATGTACAAGTACGAAACTTGTGCATCCTTCTTGGGTTTGTGGACACACTTTCCCGGAAATCGCATATGTGTCCAATCTAAGTATGAGGCATTATTTAAAAGTACTTTTGTCTTATTTTGTTAATTTGTTAGTCAGTATAAATTTTTCACTCATTCATTTTAATAAAACTTTGTATATTAAATAAGTTATAGGCAATCATGCCTGGCCTGCATCCCCGTCGCGGTGGCGGAGAGCACCTGCTTGATGGGATGCGCAATGTCCGGGACTAGGCTCCCCCGGGTTGGCACTGCGAGGTGGTTTCCGGGGCGCGTCGTTTGGTGAGGATTCCGGGTCCTGTCCTCGACCCGGAGCTTCTTTGGTGGCGGTCACGTGGGCCACAGTTGATGGAGAGGGAGCCGGCCTTCGAGGAGGTGGTACGTCGTCGGGTCAGGGAGGAGGACAAGCACGTCCGTCGCTACTTGGTTGCGTTGGACGTCGGGTTCTCCATGGCCAATACCTGACAGATTCTTCACGACTCTCACCTGAGCTATGTTCCTGTGGCGGTTCCTTATCTTTGGGTGTTTACCGCCCGCGGCTTGGCTCCGGGTCGTCGTCGAGTTTGTTTTTTGGAGATTTAGTAGTTAATTTCCTAGATGTTGTAGTCGAGATGTAATGGTGATATTATTGTTGCATTGACTGAATTATTCGAGATATATTAGTGATATTATACGATAAAATATATTTTTTGCATTTTAGAGGCGATCTTACAGTTGTTTCTGCAAGCCCATGGGAAGTACTCTTCAAGACTAATTATGCTGCAAAGAATGTTAGAGGCTCAAAAGCATGGGCAGTAGGCCAAGACAAGTAGACCGAAATCCATCAGCATCTACTCACTAATCATACACCTTGAGATATCTATCCACAACATCTCGTTGGTATTAAGTTGCGAGCCCCACCCAAAGTGTAAACCCAAAGCAACAGACAACTGCATTAAAAAACTTTGCGTAAGGTAAACAATCCTTGCAACCGCGGTTACAAGCACCATTGTTTTCTCCCTGGTAGAAACATCACATCCCCTAGTCTCATGTTTCTATCACTCAAGCTAGACATCGGGGGGCATGAACTCACAATCAAGCATAAACGCTCCCTCTTGGAGATACTATCTACTACTTGGACAAAGCAATAAAAAGCAACGGAGAACATGCAAGAATTACTCAAGAACAAAATATAAAAGGAGAACCAAATATATAACTCATCATACAATCTAAAAATAATCTCATAATCTATCGGATCCCAGAAAACTCAGCATAGCATCAACAGAAATAATTAGATAGATGCCTTGATCATGTAGGGAAGCTCACAAGGGCTAAGAATTGAAGCACAAGATTGGAAAGAAGACATCAGATAGCTACTGGTCATGGAGCAAATGGTCCAAGGGGCACTACTCACGGCACATCGGGGAAGCGTCCATGGTGGTGGAGAAGCTCCTGGAGGTCAATCCTCCCCCGGCAGGGTGTCGGGAAGAGGTCTTCGGTGCTCTCGATCTTGGAAGCGTGGTGGCGGAACAGAGGGGAAAGTCGCGATGTTGGGGTCTCACTACTCAGGAATACCCTTTTAGTGTCGTCCTTTTTATGGCTTTAGTGGCGCATTAGGGATGCTCCACTAACCACAATCCACTAATAAGGGCTTAGAGGTGGCGCATTCCCAATGCGCCACCCCTAAGGAACTTAGGCGTGGCGCATCTCAAAATGCGCCACCTATAAGCTCTTAGGGGTGGCGCATTCCCAGTGCGCCACTAAAGCCATACAAAATTCGCCACTAAATGGTTTACAGAAAACAAAACAAAAGAATTACAGAAAAGAATAAAACATTACAGATATTATTATCATATTACATAAATTCAAAAGACAATATTACAATGAGCCCAACAATTATTGATACACAAGAATTGCATTATAATTATTATTACAAAGATTTAAAAAATTACATCCATCATCGTCTAAGGTTTAGAGGCCAACAAGATTCACAAGATTACATCCATCAAAATATTACAATGAGTCCAAAAGTTATTCAAAACAGAAAGCTACTTTCTTCATCATCTCTTGTTTGCTCTTCAACCTGCACAAAACAAAGATTTAGAGGTCACATCCATATGAATTCATAGCAAAGTACAACAACGCAATATAGCATCTATTCTTATCAACAAAATAAAGGAAGTCGATCAATGGCCAGGAGCATGCACATGTGCATAAAAATGCATATGCAGTGACCTTTATACACAAAGAGCACCAAGAGTATTTGACACTACCATCTACTACACAAAGAGTACATCCAAATTACATGTAGGGCACACATTCATCAAACGACTGCCATATATAACATAAATTGGTCAATTGTTCTCGGATCGGGGAATGGGCGGAATCCTTCTTTCGTCATGAAAGGCCTTGTGTCACGCAAGGCCTTTAGGCGGACTTCTACCTCCCCATTGGATGGTGCAATGTTGGAGTGGAAGATCGACCACTTCATTTTTACTTCATGACGAATGATAGTCACAGTGCTTGGATGTGAAAGAACTCCTCCTTAAGATTTGCATCGGCGATTTCCGCCTTCCTTTCGGCCCAAGCTTTGAGATGACTTGGAAGCGTAAGGTTGCGTTGTTCCTCTACAATCGCCCGCATGTGATGGAGGGCGTAGTACGCATCCCTCACACTGCCAGCCGGCTGCTTGACGCACGGCAACTGCGTTACGTGGTTGAACACTCTCACGCCACGATGATTCTTCCTATACTTGTTCTTCACGATCTTGCCTCTGGCTTTTATGTAGCCGGCGAGAGCATCATCCAAAACTCTCATGACATACTTGTAATATTTCTTCTTCACACTCCCCGAGTCTAAATACACGACATGCGAGTGTTGCGGTGAAAACCAGATGAGCACGCAGTCTTAATCCTCACTGCATAATTAAAACAATCCAAAAGGAATGTTGGAAGAGGACAATGGAAAGCTAAGAAAGCATATATGCTACGACGGCGAGAGAATGATTTACTTGGGAGAGTAGGTCACAAGAAATGAATACTTGCCGGTATTCTCTAGCATGAAGTCTCTAATGTACCCCGCCGCGAGAGCCGCGTCCCCGTCGTCCATCAAGATGCTTTCACGCATGTAGAAAGGGTCCAATATCGCGACGCTCGGGGTCTTATCTCTCCTAATACTCATAGAAACGCTGAGCGAGAACAGACAGATAAGGCTATGGTCTAAACGCTTGAGATTGTAAAAATTGAAGATCTCCGAAAACCGCAGGATTATCATATCCGCGGGGATAGTGTTGATGAAGCCCATGTTGAGTGGCACCTTGGCCATGAAAACCGAGTACGAGGGATTCTCTTCTCGAAGAAACATCTTCTCTAATGCCATAATACTATGATGCACACTCTGCATATCCGAAGTTGCAAGGTCGAGCATGTCCTTAGGTAGCATCGCCCGACCCGCCAGATGGATTTCAAACGAGAGATCCTTGGGTCTTGGTGGCCCGTCCTGAGCCCGGATCGGCATCGAAGATTGGCTGCTCGAAGTGATGCTCTTCTTTCTTTTTCGTCCCTTCTTATTTTCCTCTTTCGAGCAGTCACCGACCTTTATCTGCTCAGTGGCCGCCTTATGGAGTGTGGACGGGCTGAGAATACATCTCCTTGTGGCATCTTCTTGAGGGTCGGTGAAGGCTCAAGCTGCTGGAGACATCTCCTGAGAAGCAGCAAAGAGACGCGTGGAGCAAGCAAGTTTCACCGCATGATCAGCTAGACCACGAGCTTCCTCGTCATCCTAGTAGGCTCCTTCAACAGGAGGCATGAATAAGTCATCATTACCTTCATCAAAAAGGGTGTTGATGAACCCGTCGGCGTTGATATCATCATCATCATCATCGCCGTCTTCTTGTTGTGCGCCGATGGGATCATGTGGCGCCAGCACGACGACTACCGGTGTTGTCCTAGGTGTGGTGCCCCTTTCCCCTGTCATTAAATGCATTTGGATCTTCAGCCATAGGCATATTTGGCCGTCACAGTCACTGAGGATTGCCGACTCGTCCTCATCGTATCCGGAGGGTTGAAAGGGAGGTTCAACTCTCTCGTAGCCCGAAATCACGAGAGAGATTTGAACCCTATGCATCTCCGGTGCCATCGGCATATTCTGCATGAGTCGATTTTGTGGTTGAAGGATTTTACCTTTGGCAACATCCTTCAACTCTCCGTCCACGACTTGTAGTAGAATGCATGGAGTGTCCTCCTGTGAAAGAGATATATGCATGTAGGGCATCAGAGAGATTCCACTAAAAAAAGGCAAGGAGATGAAGTCCTCGTTTGAGTTGCAGACGCTTATAGTTACCTTGAGGGCGTCGAGGTCGGCCAATGAAGAGACCCCACCGATGACGGCGGGCATGCAAGAGACAGAGCGTGCGCTGCCTCCCGTCGCCTCGGTCGCCCTATTTGCGCTGCCGTGGGGTGCATTATTGTTATGCCCCGGTTCCTCGATCGTGGCTGGGGGAGTTACCATCACCTCCAGCGTCGCCGCCTCGGTGTTGGCGGCTGGAGTCACCAATAAGCCTGGAGTCGGTGCGGGAGCCACCACTACGGGGGGAGTTGGGACTGCAGGCGCCGCGGTGCCCGAGTTGCTGCCGACCATGCTAGGGACCGGTGTGGGCCCTTGTCCACCACGCGCTTGCCAATTCGCGAGTGATTGCATCATATCTGGAAGGAGGGTGTTCATCGTCTTCGCCACTTAGTCCTAGACAAGCTGCGGAAGCATATTCACCTTATCCTCTAGTCCACGAACATAAGCAGCGTCTTCTTCGGTCCTTCTCGCCTTGCACCTCCTCGAACCGGACTACTCCGCCGGTTTTCCATAATATTCGGACCAATTTATGTCCGCACCAAAGCCGACCACACGGCCGACTGACGATGGCTTCGTCGTCAGGTCATCAACCTTCTTGACCTTGTTCAACACCCTGTTAAAGGCGTTGTCCCACGGGCCGGCCGCCTTAACCGACGACTCCTGCGATGAGGCGATTTTCATTTCCTCTTTTGTAGAAAGAATGTGAAACATTAAGAAATTGTGAACTTCACTGGAGAATTCAATCGACAAGGTCGCGTGGTAAACTACTTACCACGGTAGTCGTAAACTCCTGAATCTTAGGATCGATAGCTATTTTTGAGGTTGCTTTGTCCTTATAGCTCCGGGCCCTCACAAAGAATTCGGTCTGCGGATCACCTTTGTATTGCTCGAAGGGGTTAGGTATGCCCGCAGCGGCGTACTTGGCATCCTCCTTGTCCCATTTAGGCTTGGAACTTCTGTAACCACCGGCTCCGAGACGGTGGTTACCTATGACCTGCGACCGCATGGCCTTGCCCTTTGCACTCGCGGCCTTGGCTGGCTCGGACTCACACCTAGTCTTGGAAAGGTTGTAGGTAGCTTCGTCGATCAACGGCTCTTTCTCCTTGAGCTCCTCCCAGGTTTTGTTATTTTCAATAATTGCTTCCTTCACCCGGGTTTTCCAACTGGACAAGGCCTTGCTAATCTTCCTGAGGGCCCATGTGTTTACTTTTTTCCCTCTTAGATTGGTGTTATCGTACGGCTCCGGGAACTTGTATCGTCTGTGCAGCTTGTTGATAAGAAGCTGACAATAATGAATATTCTCACAACTCCTGAGGTTAATCATGGTGATCGGCACAGTGTTGCGGAGGATCGCCGCGACTTGACGACCGTACCCTTCCGAAAAACATTCGGTCTGTTTAGGAATCCCGACGGCGGTCACGACAGTAAACTCTTGCCTGATGGTGCCAACCTTGGTCGGTTTCCGATTCCGCTTCTTCGAATGGGTACCATCTGTGTTGGAGCCACCGGTCCCATCATCCTCGCTGGTGTTACTCTCCCTGTCTGTCGTACCAGCCTCCTCCATGTCATCGTCTGATGAGTTGGGCTCCGACTCTATCTCCTCCTCATACTCCTCCTCGCCCGGAGGTACTTCCTCTTCTCTCTTCTCCTCGACCTCCTCCTGGGAGTATTCCCAAAATTTCTTCCTTTTTTTCCCGGCTGAGAAGAAGGACCGACGTCGGCTCCGGTCGACATGTTTGCACTAGTACAAATTAAGAAATTCAACTACTTAATTAATTAGCACAATAAATAAATGCAACTACTCTCATGTTAAGAAAAAATAGCAAAGGTCATGCACGAATTCACGGAAAAATTCGGCATGACCTTTGCTATTTTGCTTAACATGAGAGTGCCCCATTCTCAACCGAAACGGAAGTTAATCAACATTTCGGGAGAAAGAGGATAATGAGAGTCCCTGCACAACATATAGAATAACATGTATATGACAATAACCAGCAACATAGCATATTTTCTTATCAGATTTCATAACCAGAGGCACGAAATATCAAGTAAAACAGTGGATATATGCTTAACAACATCTGTATCACAAGTGCTGGATTTTTAGGATGATGCAAACCAACTTAAAGTAATGCACAATCAGAAGATATTTTTGCAAGCAATAATATTAATAAGAACATATGTTGTGCTTGCTGGTCTTCCTTTTCTCTCTTCTAAATATATTAAAACAGAGCCTACACATATCTTGTATGTGCTAAGTGGCCTGGTTCATATTATTGCTATGGACACTATCTCCTTTCCAGATTTCCCTAATGATCAGTAATGATTTTTTGATCATCTAAACAACTTGAACATACACGAAATTAAACAAAGCACAATGGCATAAACAGAGCACCATCAAATTCTTCAAAGGCATGACCAATTTCACTTCAAAAAACAGAGCACCATCTAACTAGCTCTCTATTTTCGAAATACACAAAATAGTAGATAAAAAAATTGAATAAAAACAGTGGATAAAAATTCCCCAACCAGCATATATATAGTAGATATTCAAAAAGTGGATAAAAACAGAGCACCATGGCATAAACAGAGCACCATAAAATTCCCCAAAGGCATGACCACTTTCACTTTGACATGATCTTCTTAATCATGATTTCAGCCAACAAAAATTAATTAACCGGTATCTGACCACTTGGTTAGCCTTCTATCTTAATCTTAATCTTAATTAATCTCACCAACTTAATTAGCTAGCCACACAAAATGACAAACATAACCTCCCTCCCTGCTATGCTGCTATGAAGCAATTGGAGGAATGGTAGTAGAGCAGGAGATGTCCAAAGTTTACTAGTTGGTTGCCCTGTTGGGGTGCTACCTTTTCTATTTTGCTTCCATGTTTGATTCTTTTTGTTTCAATGGGAGGATGTATCGATGGTTCCTCCTCTGCCTTTGGTTTTATTCAACTCCAAACCCAAGAGGAGAGGGAAGTAGTTGTTTCGAAGTTGTTTTTACTTATTGATGTCTGGAAGAAGATGCCATCAAAATGCCTCCTGCACTAGTAGATATCTTTTGGCTGCAAATAATGTATCTAGTTCGACATCTTGACTGGAAATAATGTATATAGTTCATCATCTTACATGGATCTTTGTTTGGGTCAAAATATAGTGCATGTGTGTGTAAGTATGTCAATTAAACCCACTGGATGATTAAATCAAATTGATGTTGATCATGCCTTTAGTTTTAATGCATAATCTATCAGATTATGTTGGTGCTTGTGCTCCTCAGAGAGAAACCCTAGCCATGGGGACAGGGGAGCAGGGGGTCGGCGCCGGGGTGGATGGAGATGGAGGGGGTCGGCGCCGTGCTCACCTCGGGGGCGTTGGGGTGGCGACTCCGGTGGCGTCGCGGGGGATCCGGGGTGGCGGAGATGACAGGATCGACGACAATGTCCACGACGGCTCCGGTGGCGTCGACGGGCTTCCCGACTCGGGTTCCACGGTGGAGAGGAAGGAGACGATCCTGACGAGGCTCCGGTGGCAGCTCCGGTGGTGGCGAGGGCGGTGGCCGGAGAGGGGGGCTCGAACGGCGGGGTGGCTTCGGTGGTGGTCGGCGGCGACGAGTGCGGTTGGCCGGTGGGGATCAAATGGGTGCTGGCACGGGCAAGGTTAGGGGAATGATGGAGGTTAAGGCTTAGGTGTGGCGCAATTTGCGTAAATGCGCCACGCATAAGAAACCTTTTGGTGGCGCATTTCAGCAAAATGCCCCGCACATAAGAGCACTTAGTGGCGCATAGCGGCAATATGGGCCACCCCTAAGCATTTTTTTTTGTTGAATTATTTTTTTATTAAACATGCCTTGTCACATTATGAATGAATATTTCCATTTCTTCTTCTTGGAGTATATTGTAACTATGTAACAGCAAAGATTGTGTTTGATGTGTGTTGCTTGCTTCAGGTTCTCTCCTGGCCATGGAGCCATTGGGCTGTGAATATTAAGCATGATTCCGCTCCTGCTCTTTAAGACAAGTAAAAATCACCAACCAAGCCCTGTATTCTGGTAGTGCCGTAACGATTGTGATGAAAACACAGACCCCTGATGGTTATAATATGTAGGTGGAGTCATGAAGTGGATGAAAACAAGGAAAAGCTTTAACAAAATACTAGGTGTAATGTGAGAGGGGAACAAGCACAAGCAGCAACACCAACAAACAACAGCAAAGTGCAGATTAAATCCATGCATACACAAAGTGACCATGAATTACAAAATATTTCTCTTAAATTTGGAGCTAGCTATCTAGCTATCGTTTCCTCAAGATCTTCTTCTTGCCCTTCTTTGTCGTGGTTGAATAATTTAGGCCCGGGACGCCTTCACTTTTCCTCTTGAACGGGAGAACTTTCTTCGGTAGGGTTGTGGTGTATGTATCCTGAGCGGCGTAGTCATCTTCCATCTTTGGGTCGCCGTACTTATCAAAATCTTGCTCGTTGGAGACTCCATCCATTCCGATGATGTTTATTTTGCCTCTCCTCACTACAACTCGGCTCGGCTTTGATGGGTCGGTAATGAAGAAGCATTGGTCCACTTGGCTAGCCAGTACCCATGGATCATTTTTCGTGGTGACGTTTGCGCCCCCAGACTTAGATTTGGCTTCGGGTATAACCATGGTGGTGAAGTACCGGTCTTCTTGTACGACACTCTTGGCCCATCTCACACGGAACATCGACACCTTCTCTCCACAGTAGTCGAGCTCCCATGTGTCCTCGATCCTTCCGTCGAATCTTTCCTTGACGTCATCGGTGTAGAATATCCCCGTTACCCCTGAGTTCTGTTAATCGCAATTATTGTCCTTTTCCTCCGTGTAGAATGTGTAGCCGTTGATATCATACGCCTGATAGGTCATCAGGTTGCGTGTGGCACCCTGTGACAAGGTGAATATCATCTTTTCTTCCTCGGAAGTGTTCCTTCGCGGGGGATTAGCACGAAGCTCGTCCCTGAACCAAGTCATGAAACTGGAGTTGTGCTCTTTGATTAGCCGTGGATCTCGGTCCGTTATCTGCAGGCCCTGGTCACATTACTTCTTCCTGATTACATCCTTGTGCTTTACTATCCAAGGATCGACCAGCTGGATGTGTTGTAGCGCGACTAGGCTTGCTCTTTCAAAGTCGATGTCTCGACCCTCAAAGTTGACATGCATTACGCGGCTTCTCTCGTGGTGATCACACCCATTGATACTGCCAAAGTGCTTGTTGACGGCCAGACCAAAAGGGTTCTCGGTGTTGAGATAATTCGTGCAAAAAGAGATGCACTCTTAGGTTAGAAAGCCCTTCGCTATGCTTGCATCTGGACGAGACCTGTTACGAACGTATTTTTTGATGTGTCCATTCCTCCTTTCGAACGGCATCATGCTGCGCATAAACGCAGGCCTGAGATGGACGATATCCTCCATGACGTGGATCAGCAGATGCACCATAATGTCGAAGAACGCAGGCAGGAAATCGATCTCAAGCTCGCATAGTATGAGCACGATCTCCTCCTGTAGCCTTTGAGTTGCGTAACGCAAATCGACTTCCGGGATATGACGCCAAAAAAGTTGCAAAGACCAAACAACGTTTGACGGACGTGCTCGTCCATTATCCGTCGGATCGCAACCGGGAGAATCTACGTCATCAGCATGACACAGTCGTGAGATTTCATCCCGTTGAAACGCTGCTTCGCCTCGTCTAGGTATCTGCTTATCTTCCCCGCGTAGCTGTTCGGAAATTTTACTCCTATGAGGCAGTGGATAGACCGCTTGATATCCTCCTCGCACAGAGTGAAGCATATCGGAGGTCAGTGATCAATACCGGTCTTCTTCTTGGTCGCCCTTTTTCGTTTGCGGGAGTTTTGCGTTTCCGTATCCTCATCCTCCTCCGGCTCATCATCGTCGTCACTACGGGGGTGAAGTTCCCTCCCGATGCCCATAAATTTCAAGTCAATCATTGCTTTTGGCCCATCCTTGGTCTTCTCCGTCATGTTGAGCAGCGTGGCAAACAAGCTCTCGCACACGTTCTTTGTGATATGCATGAGATAAAGTCTATGAGGACTGCGGAGGAGACTCCAGTATTCCAAATCCCATAAAACATACCTAGCTTTCCATACCCTCATCAACGGCCGAGTCTTCTTTTTTTTCTTTCCAGGCGCGGGGCACTCTTTCCATGTTTTCAGCAAGTTGTCGATTTCTTTGCCGCTCCTTCGAGCTGGGGATGCTCGCAGCTCCTCGCTTCCATCGAAAAAATGTCCTTGTTTTCTCCACGCGTGTTTCTTGGGAAGCCACCTCCGAGACCCCTAGAACACGGTTTTTGAAGATCCGGGATCTTTTCATAGCTGGTGGTAAGTTGTATTATCCATGCACCTAACGCATGCAGAGAATCCTTGGACCACCTGCCCCGAGAAATATCCGTATCCGAGATAGTCGTGCACCGTCATGATCACCGCGGCTTTCATTTGGAAATATTCTTTTGCGGCGGCGTCCCACGTATTGACTTCGTCTTTCCATAACGTTTCTAGCTCCTCTTTCAACAGCTGCATATATAGATTGAGGTCTGTAACTGGTTGTTTCGGCCCTTTAACTAGCATACACATTGTTATGTACTTTTTCTTCATGCACTTCCAGGGGGTAAGGTTGTATATGCATACAAACACGGGCCAGGTAATGTGTGTGCTGCTCTGGCTGCCAAACGGATTGACTCAATCGGCGCTCACACCAATCCTGAGGTTCCTTCGTTCTTCCCCGAAATCTGGGTATTTGAGGTCCAACGGAGTCCATTGGCTACCATCTGAAGGGTGCCTCAGCATGTCCTCCTTTTACGGATCCGGGTTTGGTCATCCTCTTTTAGCTTCTTTCTATCCGCGTGCCAAGTCATGAGCTTTGGTTCCTTGGGATCTACGAAATACCTCTACAAACGAGGAGTGATCGGAAAGTACCATACCACTTTTCTAGGAACTTTCTTCCATCTCTAGAATCGACTAACACCGCACACCAAGCATGTGGTTTTCTCTTTGTCCTCACCCCGATAGATCATGCAGTCATTTATGCAGACGTGGTATTTAACGTGCGGAAGATCGAGAGGGCACATGACTTTCTTGGCCTCAGTGATACTAGTTAGGCACGTGTTGGCCTTCGGAAGACGATCGTGCCAGAATGCCATGTTATCATCGAAGCTTTCGTCGGTCCAATTATGTTTTTCCTTCATATCCATAGCCCAAATTGTTACATTCAAGCGGGTCTCCCCGTCGTTGCATCCTTCATACAACTTCGTAACTGCGTCTTTCTCGAGTTGCGCCATCTTGGCTTTCTCTCTAGTTGCACCTCTTGCGTTCAACGCCTCTTTGACAAGCAGATCTTGAACATGATGGTCACGCACCCAGCTTGAATCCTCATCATGTCCGACATCTTGATCTACATAATCTACTTCGGCATCTTCTTCATGATCATGTACGGGATGCTCTTCGTCTTCTCGCCCGCCGCTATTGTCTGGTTGCCCTTCCTCATTTACTGGCGCCCCACCATTGACGTCTTCCTCCTCACCAGCTTCATCACTTGTCCATCGTGTGTAGCCATCCATCAAACCATTACGCTTCAGGTGTCTTTGAAATATTCCGGAATCCGGCTCGGTCACGAACTGCAGTTTGCATCTCCGACATAGACATCTTATATCCGACCTATTATTCCTTAGCATGTCGTTTGTCACGCATTGCATCCACCTAGCCACGGTGATATCGCTCACCATCTCGCGGACCATGATCGATCGCCTGCGTGCATAGAGAGAGCAACACAATTATATATCACAGTCGTTGCCGGAAAAATTTGGCATGACCTTCCCTAATAATGCATGGGAGCATGTGGAGAGTGCGCCAGAAATTTTCCGAAACGGAAATGAATCGACATTTCAGAAAAAACATTGGAAATTCAAGATTCACATATACATCAAACCACCATAAGCTTCACATATTCATCAAACCACCATAAGCTTCACATATACATCAAACCACCACAAGCTTCACATATACACTTCACATATACATCAAACCACCACAAGCTTCACATATACACTTCACATATACATCAAACCACCACAAGCTTCACATATACACTTCACATATACATCAAACCACCACAAGCTTCACATATACATCAAACCCAAGGTTCACATATACAACAAACCCCAAGCAAATAAAGGAAAGTATATGGGTGATATATAAATGGAAGAAAAGAGTTGGGGAGGAGGTCCACTTACTTTAATATGAAACAAAGTAAATTTATTGCCAAGTATGGATGGATAAATGGAAGAAATGAGGTGGGGAGGAGGAGAAAACCGAATAGATCTAGGGTTAGAAGAGTAGATCTAGTTTGAGAAGTGTGTGGAGTGAATGAGAGGTTGTAGGTGGGGTGGAGTTGATATGGGCAACTCAAGGTATTTAGTGGCGCATATAGCATCTCAGTGGTGGCGCATTCCTCAAATACGCCACCCATAAGAGCTTATGGGTGGCGCATACTGGTAATGCGCCACCCCTAAGAACCTTATAGGTGGCGCATTCCCCATATGCGGCACCCATAAGCTCTTATGGGTGGCATATTTCCGGAATGCGCCATCTATAAGGTTCTTAGGGGTGGCACATTTTACAAAATGCGCCACGTATAAGCTCATCCAGGCTGGCCCACTCTTAGGGGTGGAACACGGGAAAATAATGCGCCACCCCTAAGGGCTTATTGGTGGCGCATTCTGAAGCAGTGCGCCACCCCTAACAAATGGTGGCGCATGGCTTAATATATGCGTCACTAATAAGGTTTCCATGTATAGCTATTTCCCTAGTAGTGTCTCCTCGATGGTTTTCGGAGCGAGGAGGTAATATAGGCTGAAGGGGGGGCACCAGGGGGTGTCCCCACCTCCCAGGCACCCTGGTAGCGTGGACAGGGGTGGGGCCGCGCCACCTGGCTTCCTGGGAGGGGGTGGCCCCCCTCTGGCCCCTCTTTGATATTTCCGGAAGCTTCTTCTGCGCTGATTTTTTATCTGTTTTTCTTGGAATTTTTGGAGCTCTATATATATGGGTAAAACCTGCAACTTACAGACATAGCAGATAGAAACTGGCACTGGGTGCACTGAGTTAGTAGGTCAATCCAAATATGTGTAAAAAGGTATGAAAGTGTAGCAAAACACATAGCAATTTCACCTAAAAGAGCATGGAACAAGCAAAAAATATAGATATGTTTGGGACGTATCACCGCCGCTCAAGTGATTAGGAAGACTTTCGACATCGTCTCAATCTTTTTGTTCAATTGTTTAAAAAGGGGGAGAATGTGCTGCATCGAATAATAGTTTGACTTCGGGGTTAAGGGTTTTGGAATTTGAGTAGGTTCAACAAAATTTCGATTCTTATTCGATCTGGTTGTAACTAACTCTAAGTCGTTCGTGAATTTCTACTGTATCGTATGATATCTATCTGTTATGCTTGCAAAATATATCTGTCTTGTAGAAAGTTATTTATCATATAAGTTCATAGGTCATTTGAGGAGATTGCATATTTCTGATTGGATATTTTCTGGATTGCAATCTTGCTCGCTAAGATATTGTTGATATCCCTCTATTCTTTCCCTATCAAATATGCACTTCTCTAAAATATTCAAATTCTGTGCATACGTAAAGGGGTAGTATATCATCTATCTTAGCTTTGGTTTTTCATCGTAATACAAAACCTTTCAATTATTTATCGATGTCTGTTTTGTCAACAATCGTCCAAAAAGGGGGAGATTGTAAGAGAAAGTTTTGCCCCTGAGGTTTTGGAGATTGTTGGACAAAGCAGTAGAAGAACTAACATTGTTTTCGAGTATAAACAGATATTTAGATTCCTGAAGAATGGAGTTTGCAAGTAGAAGGTCGAAGGGCAACTCGCTACAGCGAAGCTGCAACCTTATACCGAAGCCTTTGAGGGAGGACGACCCCTAAAAATGTCATAAAAAAAGAAGGTTTTCTCGAGAAGAATCACAACGAGGAGAAAGCTGAAGCTGGACAAAGACTTAGTCTTTTTGCTAGTTTCTCTTTTACTTTCTTGAGTCGTATGAAAAACAATACTATCAAGAGGGGTGTTCTAGTTGAAATCTTAGTCAAAGTGAAATTGCGCTACTCAACTTAAAACCCAAAGACAGCCTATCGAGAGAAATCTCACTAAGTCGAGGAATAACTCGAAGGCAAAGTCATCGCACTTTGTGCCTCCGAGAGAGAACTCGTTCGGTGAGTCGGCTTTCCTGCTCCGCAAGGAAAGTTGTGCATTGATTGGAAATTCAACCGTTGTGGACACGCATCAAGTTGTTGCATCGGGTCATTTCATTCATTTCGCAATTGGGATCACCACCTATAATTACCCCGCACCCGCCCGCCATTTGCGGTTGGCTGCTCCACTAAATATTCTGAGACAGAAGTGTTGTCAGCATCCCAAGGAAGATCTCGAGAGAAAACTAACCCAAGTCCCAAAATGAGTTGAGTAATTCACAGAGACTTAGGTTGATATTATCCGACCCTTTTATCTTGGAGACCTGCAAGTCTCCTAGACGGTTAGGCGTCATCTATCAAGCAGTCGAAGAGTTATTGTCACTGTTGGAGGAAGTGTGTAAATGTTCCGGAGATGTCCTGAATCATCTACCCCGAGTAAGAACTGGACAAGCTCGAGGATTTTGTTGCAGTGGAGAATAGAATGGAGAGATTTTTTCTCCGGTTGTTCAATCACTAGTTGCTCCAACTAGACATATAACTTTGTAGACTGTGAACTGGTCACCAAACATCGTTGTGTAAGGCTCGTTTTCTTAATCATATTTACATTCATTACTTACTGTGCAGTCAGTTTCACTTTGATGTTTCCCTTCGTCCCATTTACTTTCGGCATAAGCATGTCTTTCGATGTTGCATTTCCTTCGTGTTACACTCAGTGATTTTTTGTTTCTCTGTTTCACTTCTAAATTTCGCATAAATTTTAGAAGTGATCATTCGCCCACTCCCCCTCCAATCATTCTTTAGCTTTCAACCCCTAATGGATTGCCCCCACATGTGTTGAAGCTCAAGATAAATTTTCCTATCATATTACTCAGAAACATTGACCCTCCAAACGCACTTTGTAATGGAACAAGGCTGGTGGTTCGACGATTCCAAAGGAATGTCATCGATGCAGAAATTGTGGTGGGCCAACAAGCTGGAAAAAGGATCTTCTTGCCAAGGATCCATCTTTGCCCCTCTGATGATGAGATGTTTCCTTTTCAGTTCAAGAAGAAGGCTCAGCTTCGCCATGACTATTAACAAGGCACAGGGGCAGACTATTCTGAATGCTGGTATTTACTTGCCTAAGCCGGTGTTCTCTCATAGACAATTGTATGTTGCACTGTCAAGATCCATTTATAGAAAGAACATCAAGATTCTTGACGTCCTAGATGCTGGTAGTAAGAAAAAGAACTCAAATAATAACAAGAAGAAGAGTTCAAATTACATCAAAAGCAAGAGCTTTTATTGTTCGATTGGTATGTACACGAAGAGCATTGTCTATATAGAGGTCCTTACATCATAGGTGAGATATTTGGAACATATACTTTTAGTCATCATAATTTTGTTTTTAATTATATATATATAATTAAATATATAAGAAAATTACTAATAACAAGCGATTCATTTTGTGCATGTCACCTTTGTCATGGTTGGTCATTTGTGTTTAGCTTACAACTTTGCATCAATGGTTCATGTAGAAAAATCGAATCAATTACGATACAAAATAATTTTGGAAAGTTTGGTTGGTCAATTTTCTTAAACATTATTGTTACATTAATTACTTGATTTTTGACGTGTATGTTCTATATAATTTACGAGTGATGTGCGAGATTCTAGAATGGTCAAAAAATATCACATCAATGGTTATTATTGAAGTATTACAACATTTAATGTATCCGTAGCAACACACAGACATTTTACTAGTGATATAAAGATCAACAAGTTTTCCTTGATGAAAAACCGAATTTATTGAATCAGTAGAAGATTCTAGTCCTACACACATGAAATAACTGCACTTTGCTCTCAACAAATGGCACGAGGGTTTTCAATCCCCCTATCTTGCTAGTCACAACATCAAAAGCAATGGTATTTAATTTATAGTAAACGAAACAATAGTAAAATAACACAAGATCATAGAATATATATGATATATAGACTTAGGGGGCCACGACATCCAGTAGTGACGTGTCTCTCTATGAACAACATAGTGTGGTAAACAAATTACAGTTGGGTAATTGTCATATTATTAATTTGATATATGCATTATGCTTGTAATCAGTATACGTTGTTGCTCCAGTTACTTATACTACTATTACTTCACTCAAAAGTTCAATATCCAACATCCATCTTGAAGTATGAAGTTTACAAGTAAACATAGTAATGCACAAAGCGAGATGGAATAATGTAGGAAGGAAAAAGTTGTGCGATGCAATGAAACCCCGTCATTTTACACTTGGTGGAAGAAATACTAATACGTGTCTTGTCCCAAACAAGGTCAATAGGATATAGAACACCACAAGATTGAACCACTACAATGCACCACCCCCTTTGAAGATCACCCAATATACATGGCCAAGGTACACAAGACAGATCGAAGAGCATGATGCAATTACACATATATAAAAACTCAAAATAGATTCAATTAGATATCACGAACAATCTGATCCATAAACTCACAATTCATCGTATCCCGACAAACACACCAAAGAATTACATTGGACTGATCCCAAACTCACAAGATAGAAAAAGGAACATGGTATTGAAAATCCAAAGGTGTGTGTGTGTCTGTGAGAGAGAGAGAGAGTCATCATGGAGGCCACAAGGATGATGAGGAAGCTTCCGGTGATCGGTACCTCCTCTGACAGACATTCAAAATCAGCCTCCAGATTGGTTCATCAAGGTCCAGTAGTGTGTGGCGATGGAACAAAGGTCTCTCTGGAAATTCCATGGTGTCAAAATTTACAGGGAATATAGATAGTGTAAATAACCCAAAAGCATGATAAGCGGGTGAATATGTACAGTTACAAATTTTTAATTACTACATAGCAATTTTAGGCAATCTTACGAAATAGAAAAGTATTCCTAACAATTGGAAAGGTGAGTTTAACTAGCAATGAAGAGAAAACAACACAATATATAATAGCAAGTGATGTAGTGAATAACAAGGTAATGCTAGTAACATAAAAGGATAAGGGATAATCGTATGACGGGAAGACAATGATGTATCCCAATGTTCACTTCCTTGGAGAGAAGCTAATCACTGTTTGGAGGTAGGATGTTACCACGAAGGCACACTAATACATCTTCAACGTATCTATATTTTTTTCTTGTTCCATGCTTGTTTCATGACATTGCTACATGCTTTTTCTACACTTTAATATCTTTTACATAATTTTTGGGAATGAACTAACCTATTGATCCAGTGTCCAGTGCCAATTTCTATCTGTTTTGTTTGTGCATTGAAAAAAAGATCAACAATCAATGTGCTCCAAAATTCTAAGAAACTTCAAAAAATTATAAACTTCCAGAAGACTCCCGGAGCCAGAAGGACTCTCGAAGGGGCACCCCTGGTCCACTTGATGCATGTTGATTTCGTGACATTGCTACATAATTTTATTACACTTCTATATCCAAGTTATTTTATGAAACTAACCTATTAACTCAATTCCATTTTTTGTATGTTAGTGTTTGTGCATTGCAGAAAAGATCCAAACATCAAGTTTCTCAAAAAAATCCCAAAATATTACCAAAGTTCTAATCTTCAAGAAGACCCCCGAAACCAGAAGAACAAGTCAGGAGGGTCCCCATGGCCCCCAGGTTGTAACAACCCCAGTGTCATGCTACAGTAATCACTTTTGATAATGAAAAATCCATATGGTTAATCTTGTCTTCATCATCAGTGATTCAACTCACAATTTTAAATCCCCTTCTGATGGAATTAAAAACAAAGTGGAAATTAAAGTGAAGCCAAAATTTTTGCAACCAATTTTATCAAATGCATAATAACCAGTAGGTCATTACAAAATAGAAATGATCATTTTTTTTAAATGTTAAGTAATTTCAATAAATCAAAACAGTAGTTAAAAGGCCTGTAGTTCATCCTTTGCATTTTATATAATACTAAAATGAATTTAGTTGTGACTCAAAATTTCCTAGCAATGTTGTATAGTGCAAAATTGTTATTGGGACTATCTACATATCTATAATACCTAAATAGTTCATCCCCACCAAACTATTTCTCTTGACATGCAAGCTATCCACATCATCAAATATCTCCACCATGTAAAAACTCTTCTCCATTAGCTCTTCATTCAAATGGTTTCATTAAATCCGCATGGCCATGCAACTTATAACCAAAAAATATTATTTTTTATGCACCAAGCCTCATGATTTACTAGCTGGTTTATGTAGAAAATCAAATTATGAGTTAGCTCGCATTTTATTTTCTGAATGAACATAAGTAGTTGCTATCATTGCTTTATGTTTAGCTAAAGGTGATGTCTCCACTCTCTCCACTCAACATTGTTTTTTTCTCATATCATCTCACCGGTATATTCTGAAGGTAATAAATTAATAAAACAAAAATAACACTCACTTTTATTTTTATCATCAAATTTTCTTAGATTTTTACTCTAAACATTCTATTAAAAATAATTTATAATTAAATTATAGTAAGTGTCATACTCTTTTCATATTTTAAAACATTAAATACTTTAACAGTTCCTGCTGCAACGCGTGGGGTGTCATCTAGTTTTACTAAATTCAATTGCTAGGAAAAATAACATAAAAGGATAATAGGTAAAAGCAGAAACAAAAAAAAACAAAAAAAGGGCTAAGTGTTGCCCAGGGCAACCCCCACTGGGCCCAACACACCCTGGCGCCCCTCTACTTCTCCCTCCTCCTGTTCACCGTTGTGTGACGGGTATCCTCCGACCGGCCGCGCCCCCGTAGCCGTGGCGGCCATCCAACGGCTCGCCGACAGGGATAAGACCCCGACCTCCCAGGGGAACCCTAGCCAACCCCTCCATTTCCCCCGTCGCCTCCCCCGCTCCTCCCCGAGCTCGCCCGTGCTTCACAATGGACGTGCCACACCGATCCCGCTGCCGTCGACAACCTCTCGCCTTGACAGCGGGCCGTAGAGGTTCGTCGTCGACCGCTACTTCCTCCCCTACCTCGCATTTGAGCCGAATATCGTTACATCGAGCCCTTGGACGACGTCTTCCTCCATGTCCATCGCCTCCATGCCGCTGCTCGGGCACCTCTCCGGTCGTCCCCACTACAATTTAGTTAAATAAAAATGTCTATTAGATATGTGGGGCTCACACACGGGTCCCACTGGCTAGGTTTGACCAGTCAACACCCCTGTGTATGACATGTGGGCCCCTGATGTTAGTTTGACCAGTCAATAGGTACTGTTTTGGATAATGTTTAATAAACAATTAAGTAAATCTAGAAAAGCTTTTAAATGATTTAAAACTTTAGAAATTAATATCCTTTAAACCGTAGCTTAGATGAAAAACTTTATACATGATAGTTGATCAGAAAAATACAACGAATATGAATACGCTATGCCCACACCTATAAGATGTCCACGACACTGCAGACATGGAACCTTTTCCCTCCGGTTCGTCTATAGATAATCACTCAGACCTGGCAGTTCATCCTCGGATGAATTCCCGCTCCGGGCAATACACCGTGTATAGCATTAGAACACCGCCAACCTCGCGTTTCCCATGTCTTGTATTTGTATTTCTATTATTGTCCTGTATTTATTGTTTCACCCTTCTTATTGTCTGGTAGACCCGGCGACCGCTGTCGACACCCCTGTGATCAACTACGTTGTCAACGATCAGTTCCTAGATACCGAGCTTCCCGGCAGGCAGTGCCCCATCCCCTCTCCCAGATATCGCCTATCTATCTATATTTATATATTGCACTAGGCATTGTTGCTGCTACGTTACATTCCTATTCAATTGCATAGCCTGTTTTGTCGCCCCTTGATGTACCTTCCTTATCCTATGCAGCCTAGTATATAAATATAATATTCAGCAGTTACCCCTGCGTAATGTTAGTCAACTAAGTTTAGTAATGGGGCCGCGATCACTCTAGGGAGTGAATGAAGAACACAAACGATTTAAGTTGCTGAAACAGGTACGGTACAAAGAAAACGCCAAAGGGAACCTACAACGGCGAGACTCTGCCGAGTCGATTTTGGTTTGACTTACGAGTGGATGGACTCGTATTTCAGTCTTGTCGCCGGCTCGGTAGCGTAGCATCACCGGGGTGAGATGAGGGTATTCCTCTTTAGTTCATTCCCGCTGATGTATTTGTCGAACAACTTCAAGTGTACCATCAAGGGTGATTCCTCCTTGTTTCACTTGATGGTAGGCACCTGAATCAACTGGTGTCCTTAAAGATAAGTAGTCGGGTGACCCAACGGTGCCCGCAAGAGGTATTGTATTGGGATGGCAGGACAGGCAGATACCATCGTGGGCCTGGTCCTTGCTCGTTGGTCGTGAGATGCCAAACCATGAAAGTCGAGCTCCTCCAGGAGCACACGCGAGATAAGGTAAGGAGACAGTTCCCCTTGATGGGAACCGCGTGTTATGATGGGACGACACGGCGGGCCCCGGTGAGCGGTGGTCCTAGCTGTTGTTCGTTGTCCGTTGTGTTAATAAGTCGGGACAACGATAATAGTTGACACGCGAGATAATAAAAATGCTTAAACGGGTCACGTGAATGTCTTGAGTGGGTCGGCATGCCCTATACGCGCTACCTCCACACGGAATAATGGGTGTGGGCCCCTCGGCGGCGTACATTCTATCGAAAGTTCTAAAATACGTCCAGTTCAACATTGCTTCCGCGGCGGTGGTGCTAGTATCCCCACTGCGCGCAACGACCCAGAGTGCGAGGGGCGAAGACCCAAGACCCCCGAGCACTTAGGACATTAGACCGGCGAGGACCTCTCTGATGAGCCTATGTAGGTGTCAGAACCCTCTGTTAGGTAATGTGCTAGGGTTAATAAGTCACTTGCATCATGTTAAAATTTCAAAAGAAAACTTTGAAATCAAAATCAAAAGTAAAATGGGAGAAGGAAACCCCCCCAGATGAATTAATTCTAAAGGCCAGATAAAAATCTTCTCCAAAAATTCATGTTAGATTTTTGAAAAGTCTTATAAATGAGTGTGATCACATATCAAGTTATGTGGGACCCACCCCATGCTCATGGATTTTTCAAATATTCAAACAGTGCCTTGGAATTAATCAAAAACCCCTAATTGAGTTAAGATTCAAATGATTTGAATTTTAAAAAAGTGCCAAATTTTATAAGTGGCTAACCTATATTATTATGAGGCCATATAAAAAATTTCAGCATTTATTAAAATGCCTAGCTATTTAATTGCTAAGCAAAACAAATTTATAGAAAAGAGAAAGAGACAGAAAAGGGAAAAAGGAACTTACCTGGCTTCTGGCCTGTTGGCCCACTTACCTGGCCCAGCCCACCGAGGTCTTCTGTCGTCTTCCTCCCCGCGCGCCAAAGCAGCTCGCTGGAGCGGCCGAGCACGCCGTGGACGCCACCTCGACGCCCTGGGGCTTCCAGGCCGCCCCAGGACTCCAAAGTGCGCCACGGAGACGCCCTCGACTCCCTCATCCACTTTCCCCACCTCGGCTCACTTTCCTCTCCCTCCCAGTGCGATTCCAGCGACGCCCGAGAAGAACGCCGGAGCACGGCCGTGCGCACACGCGACCATCGAGCCCCTTGACCCTTGAAACCTTGTCCAAGAGCCTTGCCGTCTTCGTCTTCGTCATCAAGCCAAAGGAATCGAGCCCGGAGCCCACGTAGACGCCGGAATCGCTATCGCGACCTCGCCGGACCCGCAAGCTCGCCACCGTCGATTCGTCGTCGTCGCGCCCTTGCAGCCTCCATCGACTGCACCGTTGCGCTCCCCGTAGCTCGGTGAGCATTTCCCCTCAAGCCACGACCCCACTCGCCTCCTCTAGCTCATTCCGCCATGAGAGCCGTGGCTCCTCGTCGCCGGTGTGCTCGCCAGCGAGCACCCGTGAAGCAAACGAACTGGAGGACCTGTCCATCGTCTTCGCCGAGCTCTTCTGGTTCGATCCCGACTAGCCCAGCGCCTTGAAGGCCCCCCTAGATCGATCCCGTTCCAAGCCGTGCCTCGGACCGCCGCCGGTCAAGTCGCCGTCGTCACGTCAGGCCTCCCCGTGGTCGCCCGACTCGCCTAGGTGAAGTGCGAGTTCGAGGGATGCCCTTTGGTGGTCTCGGCGAGCAATTTGGTGGCCGGGAGCAGTGGATCCGTGCAGCGCCGCCGTGGCCAGGCCGCCGGCGTTTAGCCACCGGTGAGTTAGCCTAACCCCCCTCGCTAATCCACCCCCTCATGACCCCCCAGAGCCGATGACAAGTGGGCCCAGTGGCTTAATTAAGCCACTGGTTAAGTTAACCCAGCCGGGTTAATTAATCTAGAGGCTGACAACCCTGGCCCACAAGTCAGCCCCCACCTGATGTCAGCCTGGCGCAATAAATCGATTAAAATGATTAAATGAATTAAAGAAATTCCAGAAAATCTAGAAAATAGCCCAAACTTTGGAAATTCATAGAAAATTCATATTAACTCCAAATTGGACAAATAATATATGAAAAATGATCAGGAGAAAATAAGCTATCCAAATATCCAACTTTCAACTTTGTTTGAGTTGATTTTAAAATGGGACCAGTAGCATATGTCATTTTATTTATTTGGAATTTATTCAAATTCAATTCAACTGATTTTGCAACTTGGACCATGGAATTATGCTACTTTTCAACCACACTTCAGAGGCATATCATACAATTTTCCAAATGATTCAAATTGATCAATCAATGTCACATGTAACTTGGCTAGGTTTGAATTCAAATTGGAATTTGAATTTGCAATTCAATTTGCAATATACTCCATTTAAATGGAATTGCTTCACACATCAAAGCATATACATCAAGTTTCAACCTTCCATCATGTGATTGTGCATTGTATTTACTTTGCTACCTTGCTTGTTGTTGGTCGAGTAGAGGTGGAACCGGAGCAGGAGGCTGCCCCCTTCGTTGAAGACCCCGAACTCGAACCTCGTCAGCAAGGCAAGCAAACCCCGATTGATCATGTCGATAAAATCCCACTTCCCTCTCATGTCTCGCTTATGCATTGTTTAGGATGATTACCATGACGCGTTTCTACCGCATAGATGAACCCAGTCCTTTGCATGACGTATCATTTTGTCACAGTAGTAAGAAAACCACAATCCTAGCAAATGTAGGAGTTGATTGATATCATGTGGCCCCTGCAATTGTTACTGCTTATTGCATGCTTAGAGTGATACCTTGATGATACTGTTATGTGAGTCGGGATGGTAGTGATCATGATGTTGATGGTAGAAAAGTGTTGGTTAATCTACCCTAATACAAGGTGAACGATGAGAGGCTGTGTAGGAGTACACGGTGGGTTGTCTCGTTGAACACCGCCCTAAGTCCGAGTTCTTGTGTGGTGATCCAAGATGAAGAGTACAACCACACATTGGGCTCACTGACCCCTCTCAGCTTACTAACTCATCCCTTTCGATGTCCAGATGTCGCAATAGTTCGGAGTTCTGGTAGGTCTGTGGCCTGGATGCTAAGTGAGAGAACGGCTCACCCGAGACCGGCTTATGCACCACGCACACATCACTTGGGTCCACTTCGGTAAACCGGCCGGGTTCACGATAGTGGTAGCCAACCCAAGTAGGCGGCTTTCTCGGACTAGATCGGCTATGAGGTATCAGGTTTGGTGAGCATCCTTGCCGACACTTCTTGAACGGTGTCGAGTACAAAGGCGGTAAATGATGATCATGTGTGTGTAGTGGTACACCCCTGCAGGGTTAACAAAAATATTCGAATAGCCGCGTCCGCGGTTATGGACTGCTTGGAAAGCTTAGCTTGATTATTAGACAACTTGAACTGGATACTTGTAAAACACACCAAGATAAGTGTGAGTGCTATGGCGTGCTTTCTCGTGGGGAAGTCGAGGAAGGCACCATAGTGGTGTAATTGGTTGGAGAAATTAGTGGACTCGTGTACGCTTCTTACCTCAAAGTCTGGTACTCGTAGTTCAGGATTAGCCAAGTCAAAGCTGGCACTTCTGCAAGTGAAACTCCACCTCCCTTTACCTTGATACATGTGCATGAGTAGTATAGCTCCTATGTAAGTCTTGCTGAGTACGACTTTGTACTCACGTTTGCTTAATCTATGTTTTAGATGAAACCACTGACCCCGAAGGTGGCTTCTTCATCGAGCTGGACGACTGAAGATCAAGCTAGTCTAGTCCTAGTCAGACGACTGGTTCCCTCGTGGAGGGCTTGTGTTTAAATAAGGCTTCTTAAGCCATTTGGTAAACTTTTCTGTACTCAGACATAAGTTGCTTCCGCTTGTGTTGTAATGTTGGATCACATGTTTGTGATCTCTGTGTGCACTCTATAAGAGTTATCAATAAAAATGTATACGTTGTAGAGAATTGCAATGATACCTACTATTCATACAAGGCATGTGTGCTGCGTGTACGTTTATAACATGCATGTCTTTGTATGGGTTTTCGAGACCTTGGTTGTGATCTGGCTGGCGGTCTTTCATACACCAAGTGGCCCTTAGATATGCGCAGCTTGGGGCATCGCGATGCGATTGCTCGAGACTCCGTCTCGTGCACACTTTGTGGTATGATCGAGCCCGCCCTAGACCCCGACTAAGTGATCGGGCTGGAGTAAGTCTATGTAAGAGTTATGAGATAGTCGGTAGTATGGTTGAGGCGACTTGTCTTTGAATATGGGAGTTTACCACCCATATCATTAGACTTGTGTGCGGAAGATGAGGACCAATCTCAGTTGATCATCCGGCCTGAATGGGATGCCCCTCACGTACGATGCTTTCCGAGAACATTCTGTGCTTGGCCTTGTCTGCTTAGACAAGTGGGTACGGTTCTCGGCTCTCCATATGACTATGTCTTAGCTGGACTTGCATACGCTAACCCCGGGTCCAGACAAACTTGGTATCAGAGCCTGTAGGACTAGTAGCCTTTGGCCGAAGTCGAGTCTAGCCTTCTATAGTTATATAGTTACTCTGGGTATATAAGGGAACAACGTAAGGCTTCTTTTTTCTTCTTACCCCCTTCGTTCTGAGTTCTGAGTCACCCTCATCTTATTCTACGGGAAGATAGGACTAGGCTCTCCTCTGTCTGATTAGAACATCTCGTTGTTTGCTTCCTTGTAGCCGTAGGAAATTTGTGATCGGTTTGTTAGAGTGGTTATGCTCCCTGATTTATTACATCGTATGTAAGTGCTGTTTCCATGTTGTAAGAAATTGTCTTTTTCTTGCAATTACAGCCGTTATGCTGTCCGCGTCATTCCAAGTTTATCTCATAATCTGATGCATTTGCAAACTTCTTCTTTCTGTTTCAGATGGCAGATCTTCCCCCTCGGCAGATTGTTCGTTCGACCAGGTGCCTCGGTGTGCGTGGCCATCCCGCCACGTTGATCGAGATGATGTCCTATGTGGGATATCGATGGTATCCTGAGTACACCGTCGAGGAGCAGTTCCTTGACTTCAACCAGACCCAGTTCCACTGCATTGTCCGGATCTACCCGCACCACCTTGGAGTCACTCAGCCTATCCACTTTGGACATGGCATTGGCATGACAGAGAACATGGCTGTGCAGGATGCTGCATACTCATGTATTACCCTGCTGAGAGAGGAGCACACTATGCTGAGAGAGACCTCATTCCGCTATATCCCTGCTGCACTTCCAGGAGAAGAGGGATATTACACCGGACTCTACTCAGATCACTCTGCAGAAGATCCAGCACTTCAGATGACTGCTAGGTTTGCTAGTGATCGAGATCGTGATGCACGCGCTCTTCGTTTTGAGCTTCACGCCACTCATGTTCGTCTGTATCGAGCACTGACCCTTTTGGCACCCTTCGTGAGCGTTGGATCAGTTGAGTATGATGCTATCTACCCAGTGAGGACTCAGATGCCTTCTCGAGTTGCTTGGCCCGAGATTGGAGGCATTTTTCCACCCCGTGGTCCTTTGCTTCCACCCTACGCTGGACCTAGGCGCCATCCTTGCCCAAATGGATATCAGGGTCCATAGGCCTCCGTGTTTTCCGATGGTCACCTTCAGCTACCGGGATATGCGGGTAAATTTTACGAGGACTACTATGGAGATGGAGATGAGTGAGACCGCCTGTGGTCTTACTTAGTGAGGATGTAGAAGTATCTTAGTATATTGTATTCAAGGTGTCTAAGTTCCAGAGGCTTAGATAAATAATGTATAGGAATTCAGAGTGCCTCTGAAGGATGCATCATCTTCATCACGTTTGTATTAGCTTGGTGCTTGTACTAAAATGATGTATGGTTTGTATGACAGCTTGTGAATATATGGCTTGTATGCTTTATCACCATGTTGTGAAGATGATTACTTCCTTTGCTCTGTAATCCTTCCAGTACTTCAATACCTTGTCTAGATTCTTCAATATACTCTGTTTGACTTTGGTTTTCACCTCCAGGATGTCTCAAGGAACCCGTGGCCAGATTGGTCGGAACCAGGGTCGTGGGAATGACCAGGAGGAAGGCAACCTTCCACCCCCACCCACGATGGCTCAGGTTCTGATGGAGGTTGAGAGGAACCGCCGAGTGGCCCTTAGATGTGCGCAGCTTGGTGCATCGCGATGCGATTGCTCGAGACTCCGTCTCGTGCACACTTTGTGGTATGATCGAGCCCGCCCTAGACCCCGACTAAGTGATCGGGCTGGAGTAAGTCTATGTAAGAGTTATGAGATAGTCGGTAGTATGGTTGAGGCGACTTGTCTTTGAATATGGGAGTTCACCAGCCATATCATTATACTTGTGTGCGGACGATGAGGACCCATCTTAGTTGATCATCCGGCCTGAATGGGATGCCCCTCACGAACGATGCTTTCCGAGAACGTTCTGTGCTTGGCCTTGTCTGCTTAGACAAGTGGGTACGGTTCTCGGCTCTCCATATGACTATGTCTTAGCTGTACTTGCATACGCTAACCCCGGGTCCCGACAGTAGGACTACGTCGTGTCGGATAGCCTCGGTGGGGCATTACCTAACAAGGTGTGCACCTCCCTGGAGATCCGAGCGTGTAGGATAACAGTAGGGGAACCCCTGCAAGGATAATAATATATTCGAATATCCGTGTTCAAGGTAACATGACCCTTTATGCTGAAGCCAAATCCTACTACTACAATCTATTACGAGTAAACTGTTGGTTACGGGTTTTCTTCCTCGCAGGGAAGTCAAGGGAGGGATCTCGGAGGCATTGATAATTATTTCAACTTACTATTATACAATGCTGCAGCAACTTCTGCTGCATTGTTACTTTATGCTTTATATATAACTATTAGCTAATCTCTTCTTGTGCTTCAAGAACTGACTGAAGATGCTAGTCTTCGATAGGCCTAGCTTCTTCCCTCTTACCCTGGTATTTCTTTCTTACAGTCCACTATACAACCTCTTCTTCCATTTTGATACCAATGCATAAATGCTTAGTATCCTGGGTTTGAGTCTCGCTGAGTATGCTAGATACACACCCTTGCTTTATTTCCCCCTTTGTTTTATATACCCTATTGCTGCAATCAGATGTTCGAGCCTTGGAGTCCAGGAGCATAAGATACCCAGTGCTTGCTGCGATGTCGAGTTCCCCGTAGACCAGGAGTAGTTTGAAAGTTCCTAGGCAGGAGGCCTCGCCTTTTCGATTGTTGAGTAGTGTTTGTGCTAGCCTTCTTAAGGCAAACTTGTATTCTTGTGTCTGTACTCAGATACTATTGCTTCTGCTAACTTTGTGCTCTCGAGCTGTTGTATTCGAGCCCTCGTGGCCCCTGGCTAGTATTATACAACTTGTATTATTTTATTATTAGAGTTTTGTTATGATATCATGCCGTGAGTCCTTGATCTCGGTCGTGTATCTTGCGTGGATGATTACTGTACATGGTCCTATTTCGGGGGCGTCACAGCCACCCGCCCCCTCGCAGTGAGCAGCCCCGATCCCCCCTTTTTCCCCATTAAATCCTCGTCATAGCAACCTCCTCGTCGACGCTGCACTTCGGCCACCGCCGAGCTCGCCGTGGCCACGCACCACTCGCCCTAGCTGCCGTTGCTACCGATGTTGCGTGTGTGGTCACCGCGCCCCGCTCCCCGCTACGGCTCCTCCACCCCAGCTTGCCGGAACGGCCTCACCGCGCCTCTGTCATCGTCAGCGTGGACGTTGCTGACGTGGCCCTGATTAGTTTAGCGCTTAAGCACCCCCAGTGACCATCACATGTGGGCCCCGTTCCCTTAATTAAGCCAGAAAATAAAAAGAAATGGGGATTATCCCCTTGTGCCACTAACACCCTATCCCTACTGGTCAGGTTGACCAGTTAAAGCTGACTTGGCAGCACCTAACCAATGACATGTGGGTCCACCCTGGGCCCACAGTTAGCCTCACCCGCAAACAACTGCGTACCCTTTTGTGTACTCATCGCATTTAGTATTTAAATGATTTTGAAATTAAATTAAACATATAATTTTAGAAAATTATTAAACTGTACAAAATCATATCTTTTAAACCTTAAATCAGATGAAAATAATTTATATATAGAAAGTGATCAGAAAATAAAATGAATACGAATACGCCAACCGTATACCCACCACCCTCTAACATACCGAACACGAGACTTTCCCCGCCGGATCGTCTGTCCGATAATCACTAGGAGCCAGTAAAACATCTGGTTAAATTACCGTTTGTCTGCAACATGTAGTATCACGAAAGCTCACCCCTAGAATAATGCATTGCCATGTCTTGCCTTTGTTTTGCTATGGTTGTCGTGTATTTATTGTTTCTCCTCCCTCTTCTTCTCCGGTAGACCCTATGACCGATGTCGATGTCCCTTTTATCAACTACGTCGCCGACGATTCTTCTTCTTTGTCAGATGAGCTTCTAGAAAAGCAGAGCCATTCCCCTCTCCCAGATATCGCCTATCTTTCCATATTAAATTGCTACATTAGGCATTGCTGCTACTTCACGTTAAATTCCTATTCTTCTGCATATCATGACTTTTTCGCCCATTATTGTTTACCCAACCTTTATCATATGTTGCCTAGTTGCTATACTATATTCATCGGTTGGCTTTAGGCCCTTGTCCGCCAGCCAAGCTTAGTTATCGAGTCATGCTCACTGTAGGGAGTGAACGCGGAAACATTATTGACGAGGATTTTCCTTGGAAAATCCCATGGTTAGGAACCTTTGGTTTTATCATAAAGGAAGGAGTGCGAGGTTGGAGATCTCATCGGCTAACAGAAGACATGGATTACCCAGGTTCAGGGCCCTCAACCAGTAAAACCCCTACTTCCTTCTCGATGTATTATATGGTGGAGGCGATTACAGTGGAGGCTTCAGCGGGACTGCTCTAGCCAAAGATGTCGCGAGGAGTATTGGATTATCCTAGACGTCCCATCTCCCAGCCTTTATATACCAGGCTAGGTCTTGAGGAGTCTCTCTAGGTTTACAAGGAGAGTTTCTTATTCTATCTATTCTTACCCGCCAAGTCTTGGACTTCATGTCGGTTTGGGACTCTACGTCGGTGTGGTCGTCGGTGCTTCGGGCGGGTCGATCTTGGGCCTCCTGAATCCTTCTGTGGGCCTCCCTCTATGACACGCACCAGGTACCCTCACGGTGAGGAGTTGTGGGGTATCCCCTCGTCAGTAGCCCCCGAGTGCCTGGGGGACTCAAAGAGTCGTGCATGGACTCCAATCTGCGTCAGCTGCTGTAGTGTGTGTCACCTTTTATGAACTGCATGATGTTCGCATGATGTATTTTGTAAGGTTTGAGAAGGATGCCGATGGCACTGAAGTAGTGCTCCTCGTTGGTCACCCCAAGTGGAAGGTGTGGATGTAGTAGCAGAAAATTTCCCTTACATGAGGACTGTAAGATTTATCGAACAAGGAGGACTCCGAGGATCAACAAGAAGGTGGTCAAACGAGCAAGACATCGTTTGAGATAAGTTACTCACTTGTCATCGACCTGCACACAAAAGAAAACAACTTTGCTCCCAACGAGCCAGAGAGGTTGTCAATCTCTCCGGTCTTGTTGTCTACAAAGGATCAAACGCATGGTGGAAATCGTGATGGTGATTGCAACTGAAAGGAAATAAAAGCAGTAAATTGTTGAGGTGTAAACAATGGTGGAAATATGGACCGGGGTCCCATGATGTTCACTAGTGATGTCTCTCTCCCAAAACACGATAAAACATCTAAGCTGGGTGAACAAATTACAGCTGGGAAATTGACAGAATTATAAATGCACCGCAATGCTAATTATGCTGCAAGAAAGTTAGAGGCTCAAAAGTATGGAAAGTACGCCATAACAAGTAGATCGTTTATCCATCAGCATCTACTTACTAATCATCCACCTTGAGATATCTATCCAGAACATCTCGCTGGTATTAAGTTGCGAGCTTCACCCAAATTGTAAACCCAAAGCAATAGACAACTCCATTAACAAACTTTGCGTAAGGTAAACAATCCTTGCCACCGTGGTTATAAGCACAGTTGTTTTCTCCCTGGTGGGAACATCACATCCCCTAGTCTCATGTTTCGTTCAATCAAGCTAAACTTCGGGTGGCATGAACCCACAATCAACGATAGATGCTCCCTCTTGGATTTACTGTCTACTACTTGGACAAAGCACTAAGAAGCAACGGAGAACATGCAAGAATTACTCAAGAATAAAATAAAAAGGAGAACCAAATATATAACTCATCACAATCCGAACATAATCTCATAATCCATCGGATCCCAGCAAACACATCATAGCAACAGCAGGAAAATTACATAGATGCCTTCATCATGTAGGGCAGCTCACAAGGGCTAAGAATTGAAGCACAAGATTGGAGAGAAGACATCACATAGCTACTGGTCATGGACCCATGGTCCAAGGGGGACTACTCACGGCACATACGGGAAGCGCTCATGGTGGTGGAGAAGCTCCCGGAGGTTAATCCTCCCTCCGGCAGGGTGTTGGGAAGAGGTCTTCTAGTGTTCCCGATGTCGACGGGGGATGGATGTAGACCATAACCCGACATATAGAAGACCCAGACCGAATTCGAAGAAGGAGGCCTAGAAGAGGACCCGGTCTTGGTCGGTTCGCGCCAAATGAAAAGCCCGAAGGCCTTAGAAGGAATAGGACTTACCTTGGCAAACAAGGAAACTAGTTGTAAACTAGAATAGGACTCCAGCTCGTGTAGAAGTCCGACTCGTGTAAACCTAGGGACTCGGCATCTATATAAGGCGGCACCCTTGGACCCCAAAGGGAAAACTCAACTTAGATCTTCTCAAGGCATAGTTAGCAATTCCGCATCTTTGTATTCGAGTAGTCGACACCCAATAATAGAAAAGAAGGAGTAGGTCTTTACCTTACGAGGGGCCGAAACCTGGGTAAAATCTCGTGTCTCGTGATCTCACCGACTCTCTCCTCATATTCACCTCGGAACAAAGGCCTCACGTTAAGTCCTCTAATGAGAACATCTGCCGCGACTTTCCCACGACAGTTGGCGCCCACCGTGGGGCCTGCGCATACATGCGTCTTAATTCTGGTGGGACCTCAGCGAGGCATGGACGATTACATCGCCGCTCGGATCACTAGAAACCGGTGCGGAAAGCTCTACATCAACACCACCACCTAGTCTCCAGAGATCGATTTCGTCAAGTCAGCTCGTCGGATTCCGATTGGATCTACCCACTGCCTCGAAGGGTCAAACGGATTAGAGCCGAAACTAGATCGCGATATCCCCATAGAGCTGACAAGTAGGCTCTAAACCGACTCTCGACATGTTTTCATCGGGGTCATCCATCGATCTTCAGAACTGGCACGATCCGCTGAAATCTAAGCGCATGACCCGGCAGAACTCCCTGATGTAGACTCATGCTCCGGCGAAGCAAAGCGTTCTGATGCCAAATCCATCAGCCCCATTGGAAGTAACCGACTCGGCCCCGCACCAGAGGAGTATGATCTGGATTTTCCCTGCTATCAGACATCGTGCTGCTCCATCACAAGTCTTTGTGCTGCATCCAAAGAATTAGATCACCAAAAACTGACTGGCTCCACTTATCGTTTCATCGGGTTTACCCATGGATCTCCAGTACCAGATCATCCTGCCGAGGCCAAGGGAATGAAGAACGTTTCACAATTCCCAGAAAAAGTCACTTTTTCAGACGAAGAAGACGGTAACGACATTAGAACAACTAGTACTTCTGAATAAAACCAACACGGAGAAATCCAAGAAAATCCTCCTAACGTTGTCAAAATCCGGCTCCCGGTTTTCAAATGTTTGGATCATGTCGCTAATGGGAGCCTAAACCTTCTGGAAAATCCACCGAGACTCGAAACCGGCTCAGCAACCAGAGAAAGTCGGGCCGAATACCACAAGAACCTAATGGAGCACCACGAAAAGGACACTTGGCTACAAAGAGAAACAATTTGGGAACACAGGAACTCCACAAAAGGGCAAAGTCAATCTTCACGAAAGGATCGGCCAAATGATAACTACGTAGACCTGGACCGTCGGCTTGGACCTATAAACTGCACACTAAATCGCATGAAGGAAGTAGTAGAAGATTTGCAAGGACTAGTAGACGCTTTTGTCAGATACGCCAACTCCGATGAAGCCAAGTACGGATGGATTCAAAATCAAAATCAAAACAAAGGAAAACGCAAGCTTGTTGAGAACCCAGACGAAAACACCAGAGCCGGCTCCCAGAACCAAGGTAGTTTCACGAGACCAGACAAGAGAACTCAGATACATAATTATGAAAAATAGCTATAGGAGACCTGCCCGAAGCACTCCAGACCGTGTCGCCCTGCAAATAATTCTTTGGAACAATGCTACCACATGCTTGCGTTCAGACAACAATGGGGAGAAAACAACAATCAGTTTAACCTGCCTGAAGAAAATATGGTCGGCTCCTCTACAGCAAAAAAACACCAGGCCTGCCTATTACAGAGCCGACCCAGGTCACCAATCACCAAGGAACTGGTAAAAACGGTGGGTGTCATTCGGCCTCCTCACTGAAACAACAACAAGTCCCTATGGTAAGAACAAGTTTTCCTAGTGAAACTTGTCGTTTAGTTAATAAGCGATAGCCGGCGACCACGCGCTTTATCCAATATGGAGATTCATGAAGTCAAGGGATATAGCACAACTCTGTCTTTATTGTTTCTAAATAGGTCAGGGATATCCTTGGGCACTTGATAAAAAATATTTATAAAATACAAAAGTTAACTATTGCATTCCGACTCTATTTTTTTGTCATTTTGCATTGCATTACATTCTTGCATTTAATTACTTGGAAACCCGGAGGGCTTGAGCACCCTTCCCTGGTACCAGGCACGTATATAGCTTTGTTTAGAGACCCTGGGGACATGAAGTTTCCAACTTCAAGACTTTAACTGGGGACTCAGCGTATACATGAAATTGGCCTACAATGGCCCTATCTTTACCTGTATAGCTGATGCAAACTCGCACCTCTATGACCTACGTGACCCGTTTTAGTTCAAACACGAGCCGACATTATCAGATGCCCGTTGGGTTTGATTCTGTTACAGAGAACACTAGAAAAAGGCATGCGATGCTTGCTTACAGAGAAGTTTTGACTCACGCGCAGTTAAGTGACCAACAATTCTTTTCTACAAGAAAGAAAGAAAACCTCCTGTTTAAAGGAGTCGGTCAGTGCTGATCTTGTATAGTTAAAGGATGTTGAGACAGTCACGCGTACGATCGACTTCTATATGAGCTGTTCATTCTTTTTTCTTTTTAAACTTTTTTTTTCAGTATACACAAAACATCTCGATTATTTCCTCCGTTAGAACATCGACTTTCATGAATGACGAGGATTGACCACGGGAAATCCCATGGTATGGAACCCTGGATAAGATCGTAGAGGAGATGTGAAGGTTGGCGATACTCGTCGGCTATTGGAGAAAGTACTTCCTGTTGGATCATATTATGTTGGAGGCGATTACACTGGAGGTCGAGGCGAGTTTTCTCGGGACTGGAGGTGTTTCTTGAATATTCTATGCCCTAGAAGTCCCCTCTCCAAGCCTTTATATATTAGGATGGGTCGCAAGGAGCCCGTCTAGGTTTACAGAGAGGGTTTCCTAATCTAACTTCTTTCTTGGACGCCAAGTCGTGGCTTCCATAATCCTCGAGGACTCCTATGGCGGTGCCTCGAGTGGGCCAAGAGTGGGCCGATCGAGGCTTCCAGCGGTCCTTCTGTCTTGGTACTCACCAGGTACCATCATCTGTAGGATTCGTGGGGTAACCCCCTCGTCAGTAGCCCCTGAGTGCCTGGGGGACTCGAAGAGTCGTGCAGGGACTTGAATCCATAACCGCCTGTCTTCGTGCGTGCAGCGTTGCTGTGAGTCATCGGCTATTAGCCACAAAATATAGTTTATTCGAGGGATGATAAGCTAGAAAGTCCCAAGGTAGTCGACTGGTCGAGCCTTGGTGAATCGCGCTAGTGGAAAACATCTTAAAACACAAGTCAAGCCGTGTCCCTCGACACGAACTTGGAAAACAACCCGTGTCTAGTAAGCCCATGCCGCTGCAGGTCTTATAGGATATATACCGCCGGTCTCAGCAAATAGCCTTAACGCGTCCGTCATTGGCTCAAATTTATTCATGCATTGCTCATGGAAAGCATCGCGAGTGAAGTCGCAGCTGTGGAAAGTCTCGGCCTGGCCGACTGCGCAGCGGGGTCTTACCTACGCGCTAAGCTTCTGTGACATCTGGGGTCAAGTGTGTCGCCACCCTGGCATAATTTTTTATAGAGGCGCGGAGCCTAATTAGATGTGCACCCACTTGGAAAACAAATCAAGTGGATTAATAGTAGTCACTCGTGGAGTGTTTATGAACCCAGGAGAGGAGTCGATAAGAGCTGCACCCACTCGGATGGTGGTCGAGTGGGCTGATCACGTATGCACCCATGCGGCACTCGAGTGCTCTGGCAGATTGTTGTCTTGGATGTTTGATCAAGTATTGCCTTCTAGTGCGAGTAATTACTCGAGCACTTCATCATATTCTAGATGAGGGAGCACCCGAACTCTATAGATGCATTACTGTCACAACCCCAAGCTAGGTATGTGCTAGGAATAGCAAGTCCCTTTGCATCATGTGAAAAATTCAAAAAGAAATTCAAAAATGGGGAAAAGAAAAGCCCTGAGAAATTATTTCAAATGGCGAGATAAAAATCTTTTTCCAAAAATCATTGGAACATTTGGAAAATTCCTATAAATGATGCTGATCATTTTAAAAATGGTTTGGGATCAATCCCATGCTCATGGAATTTTCTAATTTTCAAACAATGCCTTGGAAAATGAAATAAAACCCTATTTGAATTTTAAAAATGCTCAAATTTTATAAGTGGCTAGCTCTAGCTTTTATGAGGCCATATAAAAAATATTGGCATTTAATAAAATGCCTAGCTCCCCCACGCCTTCCCCCTCGTTCTGGTCACCTTCCCCTTCCTCCCCGACGAAGAACCTCGTCCACCCGTGACCTAGACGGAGCGCGACGGCGCCCCGACGCGGCGACCAAGCTCCCCAAGCCGCATCAATTTGTCCAAAGCATCCGAAACCGCCGTCTACGTCGGTCCCCCGCCTCAATTTGAGAAGAAGACGCCCTAGGACGACGCGAGCCCCAATTCCTCCCCGCCGGCCGACACGAATCCGGCGACAAATTGAAGCCTCTCCGGTTCTTATCCGACAACGCTGGCCATCCCATCTTCACCGGGGTGAGCTTCTGCCTCGATCCCCTCCTTCCGTTGTTTTTCGCGCGCCCTGCAGCCCTTCCCCGACGAGCACAAAGGCTCCGGCCGCCGCTTCCTTGACGTAGCCGTGGCCAGAGGCCATGCCCTTGGCCCCTCCTACCACGCTGGATGCGCGAGAGGAAAAGGAGCACGCCCGTGGCCTCCCCTCCTCACCCCGTGCCGAAAACCCAAGTCCGGCGAGCTCTCCGGTGAGAGCTCCGGCAACCCCGCCATTAGAGCCCTTAAACCTAAGCTAATCCCCCCTAACCTCACTGCCATGTGGGCCCCAGTCCCCTAATCCCCCTCTGTTAGCTTATTTAAACAGGGGTTAACCCCCACTGAGGCTGACAGCAGGGCCCCACTCGTCAGCCGCCCCCTGACGTCAGCACTGCGCCAATCTGACGCAGTAAAGCATTTAAATCATTTTAGATTATTCCAGAAATTACAGAAAATGGCCAAAACTTCAATAAATCATAGAAAATTCATACTAACTCCAAATTGGACAAATAATATGTCCAAAATTATCAGAAAAATACAAGGATTATGAATATGCAATTTGTTTTCAAGTTTGACCATTTTAAAATGGGTGAACAGTAGCAAACATGCATATGGATCCTTTTCAAATTCAAATTTGGAGTGATTTTGCAATTGACTTTGCAACACACTTAATTTGAATGGTTTCACCCCCACATCAGAAACATTACTTCAACTATACCACATCACTTCATGATCAACATTTTTCAGATGAACTTTCATGCATTCAAATGCATTTGAAATTCATCAATAAATCAAATGGAGTTTGAATTTGCATTTCAAATGCAATATACTCCTTTTAAATGGAATGCTCACCACATCAGTACCATGAACATCACCATTACAATCTTATTCATGTGCTTGTGCATTGTACATTATGTTGATCCTATGATTGTCATGTTGCTGATAGAAGTGGAGCCGGAACCCGAGATCACCCCCTTCGTTGAAGACCCCGTGACAGAACCCCGTCAGCAAGGCAAGCAAACCCCCATTGATCATGTCGATAAAATCCCAATTCCCTCTCATGTCTTGCTTATGCATTGTTTAGGATGATAACCATGATAACGTTTCTACCGCATAGTTGAACCCATATCCTTTGCATGACCTATCATCTTGTCACAGTAGTAAGCAAACCACAATCCTAGCAGATGGAGGAGTTGGTTGATATCATGTAGCCCCTGCAACTGTTACTGCTTATTGCATGCTTAGTGGTACAACGAGGTTGCTTCTGATGTGAGTCGGGATGATGGTAAACATGGTGTTGATGAAAGTGAAATGTGTTGGTGAATCTACCCTAATACAAGATGAACGATGAGAGGCTGTGTAGGAGTACACGGGGGCTTGTCTCGTTGAACACCGCCTTAAGTCTGAGTTCTTGTGTGGTGATCCAAGAAGAAGAGTACAACCACACATTGGGCTCACTGACCCCTCTCATCCTAGTACCTCACCTCGTTCGAACCCCAAGAGTCGCAGTAGTTCGGAGTTCTGGTAGGGCTGTGGCACGGATTTGCGAAGTGGATGAACGGCTTTTCAAGACCGGCTTGGGACCCTGTACAAATCGTTTGAGGCTGTACTGGAACCTCGGCCGGACTTCCATACGGATCCCCCTCAGATAGGCGACTCTCTGGACTAGAACGGAGCTATGGGCGAAGTGTTGTGGTGGCATCCTCGCTGTCACCTCTTGAACGGTGACATGCAAAAGGCGGTAAATGATGACACGTGTGTGTAGCGGTACACCCCTGCAGGGTTAACAAAACTATTCGAATAGCCGCGTCCGCGGTTAAGGACTGCTTGGAAAGCTTAGCTTGATTATTAGACAACTTGAACTGGATACTTCTAAAACTCGCAAGATAATGGTGTAATTGGTTGAAGTGGAGGAAGTAACCATAGTGGTGTAATTGGTTGAAGAGATGTAGTGGACTCGTGTACGCTTCTTACCTCAAGTCTGGTACTCGTAGTTCAGGACTAGCCAAGTCAAAGCTGGCACTTCTGCAAGTGAAACCCCACCTTCCTTTACCTTCATACATATGCATGAGTAGTATAGCTCCTATGTAAGTCTTGTTGAGTATGATTTTGTACTCACGTTTGCTTAATCTATGTTTTAGATGAACCCACCGACCCAGATGGTGGCTTCTACCCGAAGCTCGAAGAATGAAGACTCAGACTAAGACCAAGCTAGTGTAGTACCAGTCAGACGACAGATTCCCTCGTGGAGGGCTTGTTTTTAGATAAGGCTTCTCTAAGCCATTTGTTAAACTTGTCTGTACTCAGACCTACTTTGCTTCCGCTTGTCTGTTGTAATGTTGGATCACATGCTTGTGATCTCTGTGTGCACTCTGTAAGAGTTATCAATAAAGAGGTATACATTGTAGAGAATTGCAATGATACCTGCTGTTCATACTAGACATGTGTGCTGCGTGTATGTTTATAACATGCATGTCTTAGTAAGGGTTTTCGAGACCTTAGTTGTGATCTGGCTGGCGGTCTTTTATACACCAAGTGGCCCTTAGATGTGCGCAGCTTGGGGCATTGCGATGCGATTGCTTGAGACTCCGTCTCGTGCACACTTTGATGTATGATCGAGCCCGCCCTAGACCCCGACTAAGTGATCGGGCTGGAGTAAGTCTATGTAAGGGTTATAATACAATCGATAGTATGGTTGAGGCGACTTGTCTATGAGTATGGGAGTTCACCACCCATATCATTTAGACTTGTGTGAGGACGATGAGGACCCATTTTAGTTGATCATCCGACCTGGATGGGATGCCCCTCATGTTCGATGCTTTCCGAGAACGTTCTGTGCTTGGCCTTGTCTGCTTAGACAAGTGGGTACGGTTCTCGGCTCTCCATATGATTGTGTTGTAGCGAGGCTTGCATACGCTAATCCCGGGTCCCGACAATTACTCCTTGTTGGTGCCAGTGATCTGTAGGCTCCTGCTCGAGGTCATGCTGGCCTGGAGTTGATATCATGCTGGCGGCTCGAGGTCCTTCTCATGGTTGAGATGAGCCGATGGACGAGAATTATGCGGCGACGAATGACCCTGCGAGTCTTGTTGTGAAGAAGGTGTGCGAGGAGAATAACCGTCTTCTAGGTCCCCTTTGTAAGGTGAAATCGGAGCCTGGGGTCTATAACTTTGGGACCCTTGTAAATTCTTCCTTGCGTAATGTAAGTTTTTGTGGCTAGAAGTTGTAGTTTTCCATTGTGGAGTTTTGTGGTAGCATTTGCCTCGGAGTGTGGCTGCTGCGAGCGACCGAGCCCCCGAGTGCTGAATATGAAGTCGTGTAAGCGAGATAACGCCTCGGAGGGTGGCTGCTGCGAGCGAGCCCCAGAGTGCCAAATGTGAAGTCGCGTAAGCGAATATTGCCTCGGAGGGTACCTCCTGCGAGCGAGCCCCCGAGTGCCAAATACGAAGTCGCGTAAGTGAATAACGCCTCGGTGGGTGGATGCTGCGAGCGAGCACCCGAGTGCCAAGTATTAAGTCGCGTAAGTGAATAACGCCTCTGAGGGTGGCTACTGCGAGCGAGCCTCCGAGTGCCAAGTATGAAGTCGCGTAAGCGAATAATGCCTCGGAGGGTGGCTGCTGCGAGCGAGCCCCCGAGTGCCAAATATGAAGTCGCGTAAGCTAATAACGCCTCGAAGGATGGCTTCTGCGAGCGAGCCCCCGAGTGCCAAATATGAAGTCGCGTAAGCGAATAACACTTCGGAGGGTGGCCGCTGCGAGCGAGCCCCCGAGTTCCAAATATGAAGTCGTGTAAGAGAATAACACCTCGGAGGGTGGCTGCTGCGAGAGAGCCCCCGAGTGCCAAATAAGAAGCCGTGTAAGCGAATAACGCTAGGTGGGTGGATGCTACGAGGGAGCCCCCGAGTGCCAAGTATGAATTCGCGTAAACGAATAACGCCTCGGAGGGTGGCTGCTGCGAGCGAGCCCCCGAGTGCCAAATACAAAGTCGCGTAAGCGAATAACGCCTCGAAGCGTGGCTGCTGCGAGCGAGCCCCCGAGTGCCAAGTATGAAGTCGCGTAAGCGAATAACGCCTCGGAGGGTGGATTCTTTGAGCGAGCCTCCGAGTACCAAGTATGAAGTCGCGGAAGCTAATAACTCATCGGAGAGGAGCGAGCCCCGGAGTGCCAAATATGAAGTCGCGTAAGTGAATAACGCTTCGGAGGGTGGCTGCTGCGAGCGACCCCCCGAGTGCCAAATATGAAGTCACGTAAGAGAATAACGCATCGGAAGGTGGCTGCTGCGAGCGAGCCCCCGAGTGCAAAATACGAAGTCGCATAAGCGAATAACGCCTTAGATGATGGCTGCTGCAAGGGAGCCCCCCGAGTGCCAAGTATGAAGTCGCATAAGCGAATAACTCCTCATAGGGTGACTGCTGCGAGCGATCCTTCGAGTGCCAAGTATGAAGTCGCGTAAGAGAATAACACCTCGGAGGGTGGCTGCTGTGAGCGAGCCCCTGAGTGCCAAATATGAAGTCACGTAAGCAAATAATGCCTCGGAGGGTGGCTGCTGCGAGCGAGCCTCCGAGTGCCAAGTATGAAGTCGCGTAAGCAAATAACGCCTTGGAGGGTGGCTGCTGCGTGCGAGCCACTGAGTGCCAACTATGAAGTCGCGTAAGTGAATAACGCCTCCGAGGGTGGCTGCTACGAGTGAGCCCCTGAGTGCCAAATATGAAGTCGCGTAAGTGAATAACGCCTCAGAGGGTGGCTGCTGCGAGCGAGCCCCCGAGTGCCAAGTTTGATTTTGGTGTAAGATACTTTTTTGGGAAAATATTTAGAATCCTTAACTGGTGCTCTCACATGAGGGGGCTGTGAAAAGAGAACCCTTTATTTGGATCGAGGGCTGGATAGCCCTAGAAATGTAAAGTTTCTGCTGGGATAGCTTGGGGTCTCGTGGCGCGGCTTCGGTTCGATGAGTCTTCGGTTGGTGCCTCGCTTTTTACGGGAGTGCTTCTTCTTTCTCGTCGACTCCGCGATTGTGATGTGCTCCAAAGTTTTCTGATATCTTATGGAATTCTCTATCGCAGCGATCTGATTTGATGAAGCTTCCGTTGACTGTGATGACTCCTCTTGGGCCTGGCATTTTTAGCTTGAGGTACGCGTAGTGCGGCACCGCCATGAAGCGTGCGAAAGCTGGTCGGCTGAGGATGGCATGATAATGTGATTTCCAGTCGACCACTTCGAAATCTAGTGTCTCCTTGCGGAAGTTGCTTGCATTGCCGAAGACCACTTTCAAGCTTATCTTACCGAGGGGGTAGACTACTTTGCCTGGAACGATTCCATGGAAGGTTGTGCCTGAAGTTTTGAGTGCTGAATTTTGGATGAATATCTCTTCCAGAGTCTTGGTAGATATGATGTTTATTCCGCTGCCGCCATCCATGAAGACTCGCGACATGTCATAGTTTATGATTCTTGCTTCGAGCACTAGTGCCGCATGCCTGGGGCGTGGGATGGCTGGTGGGTTATCCTCTCTGGAGAAGTTGATGTCGGTCTCGGACTCGCGGAGGTATTCTGGTACGGCCGGGTGAGAGGATATTTCGAGGAAAACTTGTTTGGTGACTTGCTTCTGTTGCCTGTTTGACGGCCTTCCTTCTTGGATCATGTAGATACGACTGTGTGTCTCTTGGTATTCTTCTATTTCATCAGGCGAAGCGTGCCGCTCCTAGATGGCTGCTACGTGTCTTACTGGCGCTGCGGGTGGGGGTGGTGCATTGTGGGCGATGGGCCCGGCTGCCCCGCTTACCAGAGGTTGCGTTGTTGGGGCTGTGGACCGGCTCTTTTCTTCTGAAAGCTTGGTGAAGTGCCTGCAGTTTATGAAGGTGTGGCTCGATCTTATTTCTCCCCGCTCGTTCCTGAAACCATGTATTATGTATGGTCCGTCTAGCTGTTCTTTGGCCGAGCGAGATGTTCGTGTGTCGTCTCGCGGCTTCCTGGGTCTCCAGTCCCGCTTTTTGGCGTGTGGTGGCTCTTCCGGGTTGTATCTTCGTTGCATTCTGTTGTCTTCATGATGTCTTTCTTCTCTATTGCCTGGGAAACTAGCCGCGACCATGTCGGCTCCTCTGTCGTTGTAGAAGTTGCGCCTGAGCCTTTTTATTCTTCTGTTGAAACCTCTGTCTCCGTCGTAGTAGTCATAGTCGTGATCTGTGTGAGTCATCGGGGCATCCGATTTGTTGCGCACGGAGTCTTCTCCGTCGGCCCAGTTGTTGGAATGCTCTAGCAACTTCGCGAGTGTTCGTAATTTGAGTTGCCCGAGTTGTTCTTTGAAGATTATGCGACGTAGGCCTCTTCTGAACGCGTCGATTGCGCTTTCGTCTGATATGTCCTCAGCTGAGTTTTTGATTATGGTCCATCACTGAATGTATGCCCTTAAGGATTCTATGGTTCCTTCTCTGCAAGCTCTCAGTTCCTCGAGTGAGGCCGGCTGCTTGTAGGTTGGCTTGAAGTTCCCGATAAAATCATTGTGAACTGCTTCCAAGAGTTGTTGGAGCCCCGCTGTAGGTTCTTTAGCCAGTGTCGCACCGACCCCTCGAGCATGAGTTGCACATACAACATTGATGTGGTCTTGGTTCCTCGCTGGAAGTTCACGGCTGTGAGGTAGTCGTCGAGCCATGCTTTTGGTTCTTCTAATCCGTCGTACTTGTGCGTTGTGGAGTTTAGTTTGAAACCTTTTGGCATGGGCGTCTCGTGTATGTCTCGAGCGAAACATAGGCTGCGCAAGGTTCGAGATATTCCTCGGATGCTTTCTCGTCCGAGTACTCTTCGTAAGTTGCGCGCCCGCGTATTCCTCGGTTGATTTTGTTCTACGTGATGTCTTCGCGTGTATCCCGTCGCCCATCGCTGCTGCGTCGGTTGCCGCAGTCGTCCTTGTCTCGGTCTCTGATTTTTTCAGGGCGCCTGCCCCGGTTGTCTTTGTTGTCGTCGTCATCGTCGTCGGGCGAGCTGGGGTCCATGTCTGGCGTCTGCTCGAGGGGTGTTCGCTTTGTGCTCGACTTTTTGAGCACTCAAGCGGCGATTGCGTCGCTCATTACCTTGAGTGCTCTCTCAGTGTAGCGATCTGCATTGTCTTTTTCTCCACTTCTAGCGCGATGGAGGTATGTTTGGACTGTGATTAGGGTTTCATCTGGTGTGAGCTGCTTTTCTTCTTCATCATCGTCTTCAAGCCTAAATTCGTCGTCCAATTTGCGGGCGACTTTCTTCTTTTCCGTGCGTCGTAGGTTGCTGAATCTGGATTTGCGTCGAGAGGGGGAGCTATGATCCGAAAGATCGCTCGAGTGCTCGGGTGATGCTTTGCGGGTAGTTCTCGAGTCGGTCCCAGTTTTTATTTGATTTTCCAGTTCGAGCCTTAACTGTCTTGTTTTCTTGGTGACATCATTTTCCAGGTTGTTGTATGCCTTGAGATTGTCATGAGTTGCATTCTCTGGGAGGAGTCTGCCGTGTCTTACCGCGTCTTTTACTCTGGCGATTACTTCTTTGGATTGGTATATTTTTTCAGTGGGTTGATCCTTTCTTGACATTTCTGAGGCCTGGCGCCTGCTACTTTCAGATGGGTCATCCTTTATTCTGAGTTCTTTTCTTGGTATGGTTCCTGGTTCGCCAAGGGTGAGTGTGAGCTGACCAGTGTTGTCAGGATCGCTGTTTCTGTTCTTTGAGCGTGTTTCCCTGTGACTGTTCGGGTCAGCTTATCTGTCCCTGTCGTTTGAGGTTGGCTCGTGTGTGTCTTCCACTAATACCTGGAACGTCATTCGGGTCGCCAGCTTTTTCCTTTTCCCATTTTTCTTGTCATGCGTGTGTTGTGCTTGCGCAGTCGCGAGTAGCGCCGTGGACCGAGCTGAGTTGGGTTGCCCGAAGGACTCGCAGAGTCGTCGGGTGGGTGGGAGTTTCTTTTTTGGCTGACGTCGTCTTGGGTACTGTAGTTGTTCCGGGCGCTCGAGCGTCGTCTATGAGGCGGAGGATTTCCCAGTGGTTGATGTCGATCATGAGCCTTCCGAGAGTCAGATCTGCGCCTACGCGAATATCAGTGAAGGCTGGTCGCGAGATGGGGAGGTGCGCGATGAAGCCGAGGGACTCGTACAGATCTGATTCCGCTCGAGTCGCGATGAAGCCGAGGGACTCGAACAGATCTGATTGCTGGTGAAGAGATCACCGAGATCATTGATCCAACCTGCGTCTTCCCCACGGTCGGCGCCAATTGACAAGGATTGACCTCGGCAAATCCCATGGTTAGGAACCCTGGGTTAGATCGTAGAGGAGATGTGCAGGTTGGCGATACTCGTCGGCTAACAGGAGAAAGTACTTCCTGCTCGATCGTATTATGATGGAGGAGATTACAGTGGAGGTCGAGGTGAGTTTGCTCGGGACCGGAGGTGTTTCTTGAATATTCGACGCCCTAGACGTCCCCTCTCCCAGCCTTTATATATTAGGCTGGGTCACAAGGAGTGCGTCTAGGTTTACAGAGAGGGTTTCTGTCAGAACCCCAACCAGGGTAAGCGCTAGGGTTTGTTTGTGCTTTGCATCATGTCATAATTTCAAAAGGAAATTCAAAAATGGGAAAAGAAAAGCCCTGAGAAATTAAATCAAATGGCCAGATAAAAATATTTTTTCCAAAAATCATTTGAATGCTTGGAAAATTCCTAGAAATGTTGTTGATCATTTTAAAAGTGGTTTGGGATCAATCCCATGCACATGGAATTTTCTAATATTCAAAAGGTGCTCTGGAAATTAAAGTTTACCCCTATTTGAATTGAAATTCAAATGTTTTGGACTTCAAAAATGTCCAAATTATTTATGTGACTAGCTACTGGTCACCTAGGATTTTTAAAATTGTTTGGACATTTTTATAAAATGTTTTGATAATTGTTTTATCAAAACAGAACAAACGTCAGAAGAAATAAAAGAAAAACAGTGAGAAGGAGCTTACCTGGCGCCCACAGGCGTCGGCCCAACTCCACTGGCCTGGCCCAGCCCAGCCCGAGCGTTGTCGTCTTCCTCCCCTCAGCCCGAAGCAGCTCGGTGGCGAGCTGGGAACGCCGCGAGCGCCACCGCGACGGCCAGAGCCGTCTAGGCCTTCCCCTTCCCCCTGAACCCGCCACGGAGACGCCCTGGTCACCTCCAATCTTCTTCCCCCTCTCTCTGTCTCTATCCCTCCCTCTCCCGCTCGGAATCAACGCCGCCCGAGGACCGCCGTGGCTCGCGGCCAAGAAGAAACCGTGGCCATCGAGCCCTACGAGACCAGACACCTTGTCCAGGAGCATCGCCGTGTTCTTCCTCATCGAGCTGCATGTTTAATTGAGCCCAGCAACCCCCCGAGGTGACGCCATCTTCGCCGATTCCACCGACGGCCGTGAGCTCCTCGCCGTTAAATTCACCGTCTCCGGCCTCCCTCCGGCTTCCCCGAGCGCGCCATCGTCTTCAATGTGAGTAGCTCGCTGGATTCCCCCATCTCCCGCTCCCTCCCGTGGCCTCGTGCCCGACTTCGCCGTTTCCAGTCGTCGGCCTTCGCCATTGTCGTAGCAGCCGAGCTCCAGAGCCTCCCCTTGACGCTCCAGTGGCAAGAATGGGTGCGCCAGCTCACGGGCTACACGCCCATCCCCTCCAAGCCCCCTCCCGTGCCAAACTCTCTACTCCGGCGAGAACTCCGGCGACTCGCCGGCTAACCGAGCCCTAAACCTCTCTCCTCTCTCTCTGACCAGTGGGCCCCAGGCCATTAACCTTAATCACCCAGCTAATCTTAACCCTAACCCTATGACATGTGGACCCAGCCCCCCTTAATGACTCTGTTAGCCAAATTAAACCGGATTAAACCCCCGCTGAGGCTGACAGAAGGGACCCACAGGACAGGATCCCCCACACGTCATGCTGAGGTCAGCATGACGAAATAAACCAATTTTCCAAATTTAAAAGAATTAATTAAAACAGAGAAAATTCCAGAAAATGAGTTAAACTTGGAAAATTCATAACTAATTCATATGAACTCCAAATATAACAAATAATATGTCTAAAAATATCAGAAAAATCCAAGGATTATGAATATGGGCTCTGTTTTCATGTTTGACCATTTTAAAATGGGTGAACAGTGCAAAACACCCATATGGCTTTGATTCAAATTCAAATTTGAAGCACATTTGCAAATGACATTGCATTTGACTTCTTTTAAATGGAATTGTAACCACATTGTGATCAAGAACATCACCATTTCAATATTGATCATGTGTTTGATGCATTGCAAATAAATTTATACCTTGTTTGATTGTTTGCTCGATAGACGTGCAACTGCAATTTAGACCCCGATATCGAACCTCGTCAGCATGGCAAGCAAACCCCATTGATCATGTCTATAAAATCCCAATTCCCTCTCAGTCTCGCTTATGCATGTTTAGGAGATCACTTGTATCGATTCTACCGCATAGTTGAACCCATATCCGATGCATGACCTATCATCTTGTCACAGTAGTAAGCAAACCACAATCCTAGCTGACATAGGAGTTGTATGATATCATGAAGCCCCTGCAACTATTATAGTTTATTGCATGCTTAGTGTTACATGAGGTTGCTTTTGATGTGAGTCGGGATGATGGTGAACATGGTGTTGATGAAAGTGAAACTGTGTCGGTGAATCCACCCTAATACAAGGTGAACGATGAGAGGCTGTGTAGGAGTACAACCACACATTGGGCTCACTGACCACTCTCGGCCTAGTACCTTGATCCGTGTCGACGTCCAGGAGTCACATTAGTTCGGGCTTTCCATTTGGCATATGCATAGAAAAAGAATGAAGGAATGGTTGCATCATCCTAGATATGTGAGTGCACCTGTGAGGCAGGAAAACCATCTGCTAAAGGTGGCGTCTCGGTCACCTACATTGTCTGAGTCCGTTTCGTTGATCCGGCCGGGCTCTCGAGCGGTAGCAACTCAGGTAGTCGAATCCTGGAATAGACCGGTTGTGAGCGAAGTGTCGTGGTGAACATCCTCGCTGTCACCTCTTGAACGGTGGCGAGACCTGGCGGTAACCGATGGTCATGTGTGTGTAGTTTACACCCTTGCAAGGTTAACAAAACTATTCGAATAGCCGCGTCCGTGGTTAAGGACTACTTGGAACCTGTACCTGATTATTAGGAAACTTGAATGGGTACTTATAAAATCCGCAAGATAAGCGTGAGTGCTATGGTGTGCTTCTTCGTGGGAAGTCGAGGAAGTAACCATAGTGGAGTATTGGTTGGAGATGTAGTGGACACGTGTACACTTCTTACCTCAAGTCTGGTATTCGTAGTTCAGGAATAGCCAAGTCAAAGCTGGCACTTCTGCAGTTTGAACCCCACCTCCTTTACCTTGATACTTGAGCATGAGTAGTATAGATCTGATGTAAGTCTTGCTGAGTACGACTTTGTACTCACGTTTGCTTATTCTATGTTTTAGATAAGAAACCGGACCCCGATGGAGTCACCTTCGTGAAGCTCGACGTTGACTAAGTTAGCATAGTCCCAGACAGCAGTCTGGTCCCTCGTGGAAGGGCATGTTTGTTTACAAGGCTTCTCTAAGCCATTTGTTAAACTTGTCTGTACTCAGACCTAATTTGCTTCCGTTGTATGATGTAATGTTGATCACAGACATGTGATCTTTGTATGCTCTATGTGTATATCAATAAAGAGTACTTTGTAGAGTTATGTGATGATACCTGCTGTTCATACTAGACATGTGTGCTGCGTGTATGTTTATAACATGCATGTCTTAGTATGGGTTTTCGAGACCTTAGTTGTGATCTGGCTGGCGGTCCTTTATACACCAAGTGGCCCTTAGATGTGCGCAGCTTGGGGCATCGCGATGCGATTGCTCGTGACTCTGTCACGTGCACACTTTGTTGTATGATCGAGCCCGCCCTAGACCCCGACTAAGTGATCGGGCTGGAGTAAGTCTATGTAAGAGTTAGGATCCAATCGATAACATGGTTGAGGCGACTTGTCTATGAGTATGGGATTCACCACCCATAAGCATTTAGACTTGTGAGCGGACGATGAGGACCCATCTCAGTTGATCATCCGGCCTGAATGGGATGCCCCTCACGTTCGATGCTTACCGAGAACGTTCTGTGCTTGGCCTTGTCTGCTTAGCCAAGTGGGTACGGTTCTCGGCTCTCCATGTGATTGTATCATGACTGGAATTACATACGCTAACCCCAGGTCCCGACAGACTTGGTATCAGAGCAGGACTGTCTGTAGGCTTATCAAACCCTTGGTCGAAGTCGAGTCTAGCATTCTATAGTTATATAGTTACTTGGGTATAAAGGGAACAACGTAAGGCTTCTTTTTCTCCTTACCCTCATCAATCTGAGTTCTGAGTCACCCTTACCTTTTCTACGGGATGATAGGACTAGGCTCATCTATGGCTTACTAGAACATCTCGCTGAGTGCTTCCTTGTAGCCGTAGGATTGTTGTGGTCGTCCAGACTCATCGAGTTTTGAGTCCCTTGAGGAAGTTCTGTCCAATCTCCTCAAGGTTGTTTCATTTTCCATCCCGGTGTAGCCGTTATGCTGCCGGATTTATTCCAAGTTTCTATGAATCTTTGCCTTCGCATTATAGTCATTTCCGCCTTCATCATGTCTTGTTATCCTTGAATCCATCATTCAACCTGTTCTGATTGTTGATTTTTTTACCGCACAGGATGTCAGGTGGAACTCGTAGTGCTGTTCGTCGGAATCGAGACCGTGCTCGGAATCGAAATGATGATGAACCTCTACCACCGCCTTCTGCAGCGGAAATCATGATGGAAGCTGAGAAGAATCAACGTGATCAAACACGCCTTCTGGAGCTCATCGAGCAGAATACCTCACGTCATCGTAGTGTGGTTGTGAGCATTCAGGACTTCATCCTCCTCAAGCCACCGGTATTCCGATGTTCTTCTGAGCCCCTTGAAGCTGATGATTGGCTCCGTTCCATCGAGCGTAAGCTTGATACTGCACATGTTGCTCTCGATGATCGAGTTGTTTTCGCGGTATACTTCTTGGAAGGTGCTGCTCTTCAATGGTGGGAGAACTATGTTGCTATGCAGCCAGATAGTCACGTAGTGACTTGGCAGGAATTCTGTGTTGCCTTTCGAGGGTACCACATTCTGGATGAGTTGATGGAGCGTAAGAAAGAAGAGTTCTGCAATCTGACTCAAGGAGAGCTGTCCATCCATGAGTATGTGAGAGAGTTCAACCGTCTTGCTCGGTATGCTCAAGATGAGATCACAACCGATGCCAGAAAGCAGGCAAGGTTCCATAAGGGACTTAGCCCTATCCTTCGCCATGATCGCAACCTCATCGAATTTGCCACCTTTGAGGATTTAGTCAACAGATCCTTCAGAGCTGAACATGGCAATGAAATTTTCGAAGAGTCCCGCAAGCATGCTCTTGAGCTTGATTCTTCTTCAAGTTCAGCCCCTCAGAAACGCAGAATTTGGATTCCAACCAGAGCCATACCTCAAAACTTTCTGCAGAGACCAACCTCCAATATATGCCATCCACCCCAACACACTGTTCCTCCCCGGAATGATGGTGTGCAGCTAAGCAATCCCACTCCCAGCAATTCAGACAGGGTATGCTTTAAGTGTGGTCTTCCAGGCCATTACTATCATCAATGCCCTCAGGTCTTGATGGCACCATGTCATTCTCGACCCAAGCCTCCAAAGAAACCAACCACCAAAGCCTTTCCAGCAAAGCCTTCATCCACTAGTAGTGGTTATGTGAACCAAATCTCAGTTCAGGAAACCACTGCTGCTTCTGACGTCATTCTTGGCACACTTCCAGTCAATCATGTCCCCGCCTCCGTTCTTTTCGATCCAGGAGCTTCTCATTCATTCATGTCGGAGAGTTATGCACTTCGTCATTAATTTCCTTTTGAAGAAATGTTTTCTCCAATGATCATTCAAACTCCTGGTTCAAAGTGGCGAACTAATAGAGTAAGCCATGGAAATCAAATTGCAATTGAGGGTTTAGTATTCCTTGCTTCACTTATAGCCCTCAAGTCTTCAGACATTGATGTCATCCTAGGAATGGATTGGTTATCAAGGAAGAATGCTTTCCTTGATTGTAAAGCCAAATCAGTTAAACTCACCCATCCTTCAGGCCAGACCATTGACTACACGTCACCCAGCTCTAGAATCCAGATGCATACTTTGAATGTGCTTCCACTTCCAGACCTTGAAGATGTTCCGGTGGTTCGTGACTTTCCGGATGTCTTTCCTGAAGAGCTACCGGGAATGCCACCCGACAGGTGTGTAGAATTCATAGTTGATCTTATACCAGGCACAACCCCAATCTCGAGACGTCCATATAGAATGGCCCCACATGAGTTAGCTGAGCTAAAAACCCAACTTGAGGCTTCGTTGGCAAAAGGCTTCATCCTCCCTAGCTCATCGCCATGGGGTTGCCCCGTTCTGTTCGTAACGAAGAAAGATGGAACAGAAAGGATGTGCGTAGACTATCGCCCGCTAAATCTAGCGACGATAAAGAACAAGTACCCACTGCCCAGGATCAATGATCTTTATGATCAACTTGCAGGATCCTCTGTCTTCTCCAAGATGGATTTGAGATTAGGCTATCATCAAATCAAAATCCGAGACGAGGACATTCCAAAAACGGCTTTCACTACTCGTTATGGTCTTTACGAGTATACCGTCATGTCCTTTGGTTTAACCAATGCCCCCGCCACATTCTCACGCTTAATGAATTCGATCTTCATGGAGTACTTAGATAAATTTGTTGTGGTTTATCTTGATGACATTCTCATCTACTCGAAGAACGAAGAAGAGCACGCAAAACACCTAAGGCTGGTATTGATGAAACTTAGAGAGCACCGCCTTTATGCCAAGTTCTCCAAGTGTGAATTTTGGCTACCAGAGGTGACCTACTTAGGCCACGTGATTTCTGCGAAAGGTGTTGCAGTTAATCCCGAGAGAGTTCAGGCCGTCCTTGACTGGACTCCACCTGAATCGGTTAAGCAAGTTAGGAGTTTTCTTGGCCTAGCCAGCTATTGCCGCCGCTTCGTCGAGAACTTTTCTAAAGTTGCAAAGCCTCTTACTGAACTCCTCAAGAAATATAAGAAATTCCAATGGACCCCAAGTGCGAGGAAAGCTTTCAAGAGCTAAAAAGAAGATTGACTTCTGCCCCCGTACTTGCACCTCCAGACACCAAAAGGGATTTCGAGATCTATTGTGACGCTTCACGGCAAGGGTTAGGATGCATACTTATGCAAGATCGACATGTGGTAGCTTATGCTTCACGCCAGTTACGGCCACATGAAGAGAACTATCCTACCCATGATCTTGAACTCGCTGCCGTAGTTCATGCCCTGAAGACTTGGCGAAATTACCTCCTTGGTAATCGTTGTGAGATTTATTCCGACCACCAAAGCCTCAAATATATTTTCACCCAGCTAGATCTTAATCTCAGGCAAAGACGTTGGATAGAGTTGATAAAAGATTATGACTTAGGAATTTCTTACACCCCAGGCAAAGCCAATGTCATGGCTGATGCACTAAGTCGTAAGTCGTATTGTAACAACCTCATGTTACAACAGTATCAACCACTTCTTCATGAGGAATTTCGAAAGCTCAATCTCGAGATTGTTCCTCGTGGATCTCTTTTCAACTTGGTGGCGAAACCAACACTTGAGGATCAAATCAGAGTTGCCCAAAGGCGTGCACGAGGTGTTCGCCGGATCAAGGAGAACATTGCTAGCGGAGTTGCTAAATGTTTCTCCACAGATAGTAAAGGAACGGTATTCTTTGAAAATCGTTTGGTAGTACCTAAGAATAGGGATCTAAGGCAACTCATCCTCAAAGAAGCCCATGACACACCCCTCTCAATTCATCCCGGTAGTACAAAAATGTACCGAGATCTACGCCAGAGATTTTGGTGGACCAGGATGAAGAGAGACATTGCTCGATTTGTTGCTGAATGTGATGTTTGTCGTTGCATTAAGGCAGAACACCAAAGACCTGCTGGTACACTTCAACCTTTGCCTATTCCCGAGTGGAAATGGGACAAAGTCGGTATGGACTTCATCACCGGCTTTCCAAAAACCCAGAAAGGAAATGATGCCATCTTCGTGGTCATTGATAGACTTTCCAAAGTTGCTCACTTCCTTCCCGTTCGCGAGTCTATAACTGCTAGCCAGTTAGCGGACTTGTATATCTCTAGAATTGTGTCTCTTCATGGTGGTCCTTTGGTGATCAATTCTGATCGTGGTAGCCTTTTCACCTCTAGATTCTGGGGAAGCTTTCAGAATGCTATGGGAACTCATCTATCCTTTAGTACAGCTTTCCATCCTCAGTCTAGTGGTCAAGTTGAAAGGGTTAATCAAATTTTGGAAGACATGCTCAGAGCTTGTGTTATCTCATTCGGAAAGAATTGGGAGAAGTCTCTTCCATTTGCCGAATTTGCTTATAACAATAGTTTTCAATCTAGTCTGAACATGGCTCCTTTTGAACTCCTCTACGGACGACGATGTCGAACACCCCTTAACTGGTCAGAAACCGGTGAAAGACAAATATTTGGACCGGATTTGATCAAGGAAGCAGAAGAGCAAGTTCGCATTGTTCGTGATCGTTTGAAAGCCGCTCAGTCTCGTCAAAAGAGCTACTATGATCGTCATCATAGACAGGAGAGCTACAATATTGATGAGAAGGCTTACCTTCGGGTTACTCCTCTGAAAGGAACCCAAAGATTCGGTATCAAAGGCAAGTTGGCCCCACGTTACATCGGACCTTTCCGCATTCTCGCTAAACGTGGAGAAGTTGCCTACAAACTTGAACTACCTCCGCACCTTTTTCGAGTACATGATGTATTCCATGTGTCACAACTCAGGCGTTGCTTCAAGGACCCCATCCGCGAAGTCGACCATGAAACGCTTGATCTCCAAGATGACCTTTCTTATCGAGAGTACCCTGTTCGTATTCTTGATTCAACAGAGCGTGTCACTCGTCGTCAGAAGTTCAAGTTCTTCAAAGTGCAATGGTCACATCACTCCGAGAAAGAAGCAACATGGGAGAGAGAAGACCGCCTCCGTGCCGAGTACCCCACCTTCCTCCCGACGACTTCTGAATCTCGGGATGAGATTCTTTTGAGTGGGGGCGAGTTGTCAGAACCCCAACCAGGGTAAGTCCTAGGGTTTGTTTGTGCTTTGCATCATGTCATAATTTCAAAAAGAAATTCAAAAATGGGAAAAGAAAAGCCCTGAGAAATTAAATCAAATGGCCAGATAAAAATATTTTTTCCAAAAATCATTTGAATGCTTGGAAAATTCCTAGAAATGTTGTTGATCATTTTAAAAGTGGTTTGGGATCAATCCCATGCACATGGAATTTTCTAATATTCAAAAGGTGCTCTGGAAATTAAAGTTTACCCCTATTTGAATTGAAATTCAAATGTTTTGAATTTCAAAAATGTCCAAATTATTTATGTGACTAGCTATTGGTCACCTAGGATTTTTAAAATTGTTTGGACATTTTTATAAAATGTTTTGATAATTTTTTTATCAAAACAGAACAAATGTCAGAAGAAATAAAAGAAAAACAGTGAGAAGGAGCTTACCTGGCGCCCACAGGCGTCGGCCCAACTCCACTGGCCTGGCCCAGCCCAGCCCGAGCGTTGTCGTCTTCCTCCCCTCAGCCCGAAGCAGCTCGGTGGCGAGCTGGGAACGCCGCAAGCGCCACCGCGACGGCCAGAGCCGTCTAGGCCTTCCCCTTCCCCCTCAACCCGCCACGGAGACGCCCTGGTCACCTCCAATCTTCTTCCCCCTCTCTCTGTCTCTATCCCTCCCTCTCCCGCTCGGAATCAACGCCGCCCGAGGACCGCCGTGGCTCGCGGCCGAGGAGAAACCGTGGCCATCGAGCCCTACGAGACCAGACACCTTGTCCAGGAGCATCGCCGTGTTCTTCCTCATCGAGCTGCACGTTCAATTGAGCCCAGCAACCCCCCGAGGTGACGCCATCTTCGCCGATTCCACCGACGGCTGTGAGCTCCTCGCCGTTAAATTCACCGTCTCCGGCCTCCCTTCGGCTTCCCCGAGCGCGCCATCGTCTTCAATGTGAGTAGCTCGCTGGATTCCCCCATCTCCCGCTCCCTCCCGTGGCCTCGTGCCCGACTTCGTCGTTTCTAGTCGTCGGCCTTCGCCATTGTCGTAGCAGCCGAGCTCCAGAGCCTCCCCTTGACGCTCCAGTGGCACGAATGGGTGCGCCAGCTCACGGGCTACACGCCCATCCCCTCCAAGCCCCCTCCCGTGCCAAACTCTCTACTCCGGCGAGAACTCCGGCGACTCGCCGGCTAACCGAGCCCTAAACCTCTCTCCTCTCTCTCTGACCAGTGGGCCCCAGGCCATTAACCTTAATCACCCAACTAATCTTAACCCTAACCCTATGACATGTGGACCCAGCCCCCCTTAATGACTCTGTTAGCCAAATTAAACCGGGTTAAACCCCCCCTGAGGCTGACAGAAGGGACCCACAGGTCAGGAGCCCCCACACGTCATGCTGAGGTCAGCATGACGCAATAAACCAATTTTCCAAATTTAAAAGAATTAATTAAAACAGAGAAAATTCCAGAAAATGAGTTAAACTTGGAAAATTCATAACTAATTCATATGAACTCCAAATATAACAAATAATATGTCTAAAAATATCAGAAAAATCCAAGGATTATGAATATGGGCTATGTTTTCATGTTTGACCATTTTAAAATGGGTGAACAGTGCAAAACACCCATATGGCTTTGATTCAAATTCAAATTTGAAGCACATTTGCAAAAATGACTTTGCATTTGACTTCTTTTAAATGGAATTGTAACCACATTGTGATCAAGAACATCACCATTTCAATATTGATCATGTGTTTGATGGATTGCAAATAAATTTATACCTTGTTTGATTGTTTGCTCGATAGACGTGCAACTGGAATCGGAGGCCACCCCCTTCGTTGAAGACCCCGATATCGAACCTCGTCAGCAAGGAAAGCAAACCCCATTGATCATGTCTATAAAATCCCAATTCCCTCTCAGTCTCGCTTATGCATGTTTAGGAGATCACTTGTATCGATTCTACCGCATAGTTGAACCCATATCCGATGCATGACCTATCATCTTGTCACAGTAGTAAGGAAACCACAATCCTAGCTGACATAGGAGTTGTATGATATCATGAAGCCCCTGCAACTGTTACAGCTTATTGCATGCTTAGTGTTACATGAGGTTGCTTTTGATGTGAGTCGGGATGATGGTGAACATGGTGTTGATGAAAGTGAAACTGTGTCGGTGAATCCACCCTAATACAAGGTGAACGATGAGAGGCTGTGTAGGAGTACACAGTGGGTTGTCTCGTTGAACACTGCCTTAGGCATCGAGTTCTTGTATGGTAATCCAAGACAAAGAGTACAACCACACATTGGGCTCACTGACCCCTCTCGGCCTAGTACCTTGATCCGTGTCGACGTCCAGGAGTCACATTAGTTCGGGATTTCCATTTGGCATATGCATAGAAAAAGAATGAAGGAATGGTTGCATCATCCTAGATATGTGAGTGCACCTGTGAGGCAGGAAAACCATCTGCTAAAGGTGGCGTCTCGGTCACCTACATTGTCTGAGTCCGTTTCGTTGATCCGGCCAGGCTCTCGAGCGGTAGCAACTCAGGTAGTCGACTCCTGGAATAGACCGGTTGTGAGCGAAGTGTCGTGGTGAACATCCTCGCTGTCACCTCTTGAACGGTGGCGAGACCTGGCGGTAACCGATGGTCATGTGTGTGTAGTTTACACCCTTGCAAGGTTAACAAAACTATTCGAATAGCCGCGTCCGCGGTTAAGGACTACTTGGAACCTGTACTTGATTATTAGACAACTTGAATGGATACTTATAAAATCCGCAAGATAAGCGTGAGTGCTATGGTGTTCTTCTTCGTGGGAAGTCGAGGAAGTAACCATAGTGGAGTATTGGTTGGAGATGTAGTGGACTCGTGTACGCTTCTTACCTCAAGTCTGGTATTCGTAGTTCAGGAATAGCCAAGTCAAAGCTGGCACTTCTGCAGTTTGAACCCCACCTCCTTTACATTGATACTTGAGCATGAGTAGTATAGATCTGATGTAAGTCTTGCTGAGTACGACTTTGTACTCACGTTTGCTTATTCTATGTTTTAGATAAGAAACCGGACCCCGATGGAGTCACCTTCGTGAAGCTCGACGTTGACTAAGTTAGCATAGTCCCAGACAGCAGTCTGGTCCCTCGTGGAAGGGCATGTTTGTTTACAAGGCTTCTCTAAGCCATTTGTTAAACTTGTCTGTACTCAGACCTAATTTGCTTCCGTTGTATGATGTAATGTTGATCACAGACATGTGATCTTTGTATGCTCTATGTGTATATCAATAAAGAGTACTTTGTAGAGTTATGTGATGATACCTGCTGTTCATACTAGACATGTGTGCTGCGTGTATGTTTATAACATGCATGTCTTAGTATGGGTTTTCGAGACCTTAGTTGTGATCTGGCTGGCGGTCCTTTATACACCAAGTGGCCCTTAGATGTGCGCAGCTTGGGGCATCGCGATGCGATTGCTCGTGACTCTGTCACGTGCACACTTTGTTGTATGATCGAGCACGCCCTAGACCCCGACTAAGTGATCGGGGTGGAGTAAGTCTATGTAAGAGTTAGGATCCAATCGATAACATGGTTGAGGAGACTTGTCTATGAGTATGGGATTCACCACCCATAAGCATTTAGACTTGTGAGCGGACGATGAGGACCCATCTCAGTTGATCATCCGGCCTGAATGGGATGCCCCTCACGTTCGATGCTTACCGAGAACGTTCTGTGCTTGGCCTTGTCTGCTTAGACAAGTGGGTACGGTTCTCGGCTCTCCATCTGATTGTATCGTGACTGGAATTACATACGCTAACCCCGGGTCCCGACAGTTTCCTAATCTAACTTGAGTCTTGGATGTCAAGTCGTGTCTTCCATAATCCTGGAGGACTCCTATGGCGGTGCCTCGAGTGGGCCAGGAGTGGGCCGATCGTGTCGGGACCCGGGGTTAGCGTATGCAAGCCTCGCTACAACACAATCATATGGAGAGCCGAGAACCGTACCCACTTGTCTAAGCAGACAAGGCCAAGCACAGAACGTTCTCGGAAAGCATCGAACATGAGGGGCATCCCATCCAGGCCGGATGATCAACTGAAATGGGTCCTCATCGTCCGCACACAAGTCTAAATGATATGGGTGGTGAACTCCCATACTCATAGACAAGTCGCCTCAACCATACTATCGATTGTATTATAACCCTTACATAGACTTACTCCAGCCCGATCACTTAGTCGGGGTCTAGGGCGGGCTCGATCATACATCAAAGTGTGCACGAGACGGAGTCTCGAGCAATCGCATCGCGATGCCCCAAGCTGCGCACATCTAAGGGCCACTTGATGTATAAAAGACCGCCAGCCAGATCACAACTAAGGTCTCGAAAACCCATACAAAGACATGCATGTTATAAACATACACGCAGCACACATGTCTAGTATGAACAGCAGGTATCATTGCAATTCTCTACAAAGTATACAACTTTATTAATAACTCTTACAGAGTGCACACAGAGATCACAAGCATGTGATCCAACATTACAACAGACAAGCGGAAGCAAAGTAGGTCTGAGTACAGACAAGTTTAACAAGTGGCTTAGAGAAGCCTTATCTAAAAACAAGCCCTCCATGAGGGAACCAGTCGTCTGACTGGGACTACACTAGCTTGGTCTTGGTCTGAGTCTTCATTCTTCGAGCTTCGGGTAGAAGCCACCATCGGGGTCGGTGGGTTCATCTAAAACATAGATTAAGCAAACGTGAGTACAAAATCGTACTCAGCAAGACTTACATACGAACTATACTACTCATGCACATGTATCAATGTAAAGGGATGGTGGGGTTTCACTTGCAGAAGTGCCAGCTTTGACTTGGCTAGTCCTGAACTACGAGTACCAGACTTGAGGTAAGAAGCGTACACGAGTCCACTACATCTCTTCAACCAATACACCACTATGGTTACTTCCTCGACTTCCCCACGAGAAGCACACCATAGCACTCACGCTTATCTTGGTGTGTTTTAGAAGTATCCAGTTCAAGTTGTCTAATAATCGAGCACAGCTCTCCAAGTAGTCCTCAACCGCGGACGCGGCTATTCGAATAGTTTTGTTAACCCTGCAGGGGTGTACTGCTACACACATGAAACTACCAGTTACCGCCTTTGTACTCGACACCGTTCAAGAGGTGCCGGCGAGGATAATTCCCACAACTTTTACCTCACAGCCAACTCAAATTCAATGGAGACGCCTATCTGGGCTGGAATCCACATCGTGAACCCGGCCGGTTTACCGATGTGGTCCCAGAAGATGTGTGCAGGGTCCCAAGCCGGTCTGAATAGCCGTTCTTCCACTTCGCAGACCATGCCACAGACCTACCAGAACTCCAAACTAATGCGACTCATTGAACTGAGAAGGGGTGAGTTAGTAGGTAGAGCGGGGGTCCATGTGCCCAACATGTGGTAGTACTCTTCGTCTTGGATCACCACACAAGAACTCGGGCTTAGGGTGGTGTTCAACGAGACAACCCACTGTGTACTCCTACACAGCCTCTCATCGTTCACCTTGTATTAGGGTAGATTCACCAACACATTTCACTTTCATCAACACCATGTTTACCACCATCCCGACTCACATCAAAAGCAACCTCATTGTATCACTAAGCATGCAATAAGCAGTAACAGTTGCAGGGGCCACATGATATCAACCAACTGCTACATCTGCTAGGATTGTGGTTTGCTTACTACTGTGACAAGATGATAGGTCATGCAAAGGATATGGGTTCAACTATGCGATAGAAACATTATCATGGTGATCATCCTAAACAATGCATAAGCGAGACATGAGAGGGAAGTGGGATTTTATCGACATGATCAAAGGGGGTTTTCTTGCCTTGCTGACGAGGTTTCGATAACGGTGTCTTCAACGAAGGGGGTGGCTTCGGGTTCCGACTCCACTTCTATCAGCAACATGACAATCATAGGATCAACATAATGTACAATGCACAATCACATGAATAAGATTGTAATGGTGATGTTCAAGGTACTGATGTGTTGAGCATTTCATTTAAATGGAGTATATTGCATTTGAGTTGCAAATTCAAACTCCATTTGATTTATCGATGATTTTCAAATGCATTTGAATGGATGAAAGTTTATTTGAAAAGGTGGAGCATGAAGTGATGTGGTATAGTTGAGATAAAGCTTCTGATGTGTGGATGAATCCATTTGAATTAAGGGTGTTGCAAAGTCATTTGCAAATTCACTCCAAATTTGAATTTGAAAAGGATCCATATGCATGTTTGCTACTGTTCACCCATTTTAAAATGGTCAAACATGAAAACAATTTGCATATTCATAATCCTTGTATTTTTCTGATAATTTTAGACATATTATTTGTCCAATTTGGAGTTAATATGAATTAGTTATTGAATTTCAAAGTGTAAAGCATTTTCTGGAATTTTCTCTCCTTTCTTTAATTCTTTTAATCTCTGGAAAAGATTTATTGCATCAAGCTGACACAGTGCTGATGTCACCAGGGGGTTGACAACAGGGGCCCACATGTAAGTCTCAGTGGGGTTAATCCCTGTTAGATTAATCTAACAGAGGGGTTTAGGGGGGTCTAGGGCCCATTTGTCTGTGGGAGAGAGAGGGATTAGGAGGGGGGTTAGACCCTAAACAACACATGCCCGCCGGCGACATGACGACGGCGACCCAGAGGATGTCGGCGCCTCACCGGAGTGCCAAAATGGCCACGGCTTGGCACGGGGAATGCACTGGAGTGCTCCTCGTGCACGTCCGCATCACCTCGTGCCCACAGGGAGGGTTGGCGAAGGCTGTAGCCTCGCCGGCGTCGTGCTCCGCGGCGGCCATGGCTCTGCTTCACCGAGGAGGTCGCTAGCGTGCGCGAAAGATAGAAAGGTGAGTGGTGTTGGGTTCCTGGAGCACGCAACACACAACGGACAACAAGGTGGGGGCTTAGGTGCACGGGAGTGAACGCAACTTCATCCATGGCGGCGGCATGCCTCGGTTCCCATGGCGGATCAACGCAGAGGGCGAACGGGGAGGGGGAAGTGGGTGAAAACGAGGCGTGAGCTCACCCTGGTTAGAACTGTGGTGACCGGCGGAGGAATTGGAGTTCTCCTCCTCGGTGGCTGGCGGCAAGAACGTGAAGCTCACGTCGTCTTCGATGGCGTTGAGCTTCTATTGACTTGGGGGAACGATGGAGTCGACGGAGCTGGAGCGGCTAGACACGGCGGCAAGGCTGGAGGAGCTCAGTCGCCACGTCGGTGCACTGCCGCGCCCGGCTAGGGTTTCGGTGGTGTCGTTGTTCTTCGCGGGGAGGACGAACCAGAGGGCGAGGAGGGGAAAGTGAGGCGCGGGGCGTCGCTGGGTGTGCGTGGCGTCGAGAAGGAGCAAGGGAGGGGTTGGGAGGAGGCCACGGCGTCAAGGGCAGCATGCCGGGCACGCAACTGTGTGCTCGTTCCCGGAGGAAGACGACAGGAAGCCCCAGGTGGGCTGGGCCGGCTGGGCCTTCGCCCCCGGGCGCAAGGTAAGCCTCCCTCTCTCTGTCTTTCTCTTTTCTTTTTATTTATTTCTGCTTCTATGTTGACCTAGCTAATAAAAAAGCTAGGCATTTTATTAAATGCTGAAAAAATTTATATGGCCTCATAATAATATATACTAGCCACTTATAAAGTTTCAACATTTTTAAAATTCAAATAATTTGAATCTTAACTCAAATAGGGGTTTTCAATTAATTCCAAGGCACTGTTTGAATATTTGAAAAATCTATGAGCATGGGGTGGGGCCCACATCACTTGATATGTGATCACACTCATTTATAAGACTTTTCAAAAATCTAACATGAATTTTTGGAGAAGATTTTTATCTGGCCTTTTGAATTAATTCAACTAGGGGGGTTCCTTCTCCCATTTTTCTTTTGAATTTGATTTCAAAGATTTCTTTTGAAATTTTTTATCATGATGCAAAGGAGAACTTGATCCTAGCACATACCTAACTTGGGGTTGTGACAGATCGAGGCTTCCAGTGGCCCTTCTGTCTTGAAACGCACCAGGTACCCTCATCTGTAGGAGTCGTGGGGTCACCTCCTCGTCAACGAACATTACCAAATGAACTAAAATTCGATACAGGGAGGCTACAGGTTGACTCTACTATCACTCGATATGAACATAAATTGATCATACCAACTCATGGGAGCTACACCTCGACTTTCAAATAAAAAACCGTATTGGCTTTACTATGAATCGACATGGCGCCGACTCATGAGGGCCACATATTTTTTTCTTCTAGAAACACTCGAACATGAATGCTCGTACCTACACGTCCATATATGTACCCCAGATGATACCATGACAAGCCGGTATACACCAACTCCCATCCCGAGGACACAGTGATAGTTAAGCTTGTTCATGGAATCACTCATGCACGTTACGTGTTTGGCCGACTTCTTGTCACGAGTCTTCTTCATCCAAATACGATTGTCAAGAAGGGGCAGTCAGTTTACATACTTCGTGTCATTTATCGATTCTCAAAATATCATACTACTCAGAGCCGGGAGCACAAAGCCCAACATATCATATCTTCTTGAAAGCAGGAAAACATATTAAAAAAACTTCACAAGTAGCGGTCATATAGACCGACTTCCACATAAACAATAATATAAATGCTAAAGAGAATTGGAATCCATGCATTCAAAATTTAAAGGGAGGTTTAACAATACTGTGAAGGATTAAGTGCATAACACACAAAAATGCTAGTAACTCATTATTACATCAGCCAACACTATCTTTCAAAATGTTTTCAAAAATTCCTCAAGGGCAAGATGGATGGAGCAGGCCCCGCTGTACCAAGTTTCAACTGAAGCTCGTCCTCCTTGTCGGCTATACCTTCAGAGCTGCACTCCAGTACTACCTGCAGGTTCTACAAAGTTATCACAACCTTTATATAATTCAACATCTGAGAGATCTTTGATCCTCAGATCATCTTCTCCCTCACATGAAGCCAGCTCGGTCGAAGATCCTGGTTCTGCAATTTTTTATGGAGGAAGCCAGGTGGATCTTGGAGAGACGGATGTCGTTTTCCTGCACCAAAGATCACCATGTCATCAAGAAACTATGACTACATAATAATGGTTTAGCATTTACATCAACTAAACCGACTTACCAAAGACTGATATCACGAACTGATGAATGCTCTGTTTTAGAACATTCAATCTCGGGAACGAAGCACATATCGGTCCCACCGCGACATATGACAATGCCATATGCCCCAGATTTCCAACATGATATCACAACATTACAGATACAAGGATACAACATCTCATACAATCAGCATACAACTGCCTTAAATACAATACATCAGCGAAAGGTACCTGTTTGAGTACAGACTACAATCAAATGCCTACTGGCAAAGAGAAAAACATCGATCCCCGTATCCACACGGGTCCAGACCCTCCGCCGGGATCCGCCTAACTATTCGTCGTCGAGTCTCCACGTGAAACGTCGATCACCATACCTGTTGTCGATCAAGAACCCTGAAAAGAGTTTGGGGGTAGTATCATGAGTACAGAAGTACTCAGCTTCCAACTGTAGTGGTCATCTGACCCAGCAAGGACTTCATCACTCGTCATTCTAGGACAACTAGTAGTTTACGGTAAGGCTGGGGTAAGTGGTGAGGTTGCTGCCGCAATAGCATTATGAAGTGCCTAACGATCTAGAGAGTGAGATAAGAAACAAGGCACTCGATGAGGAATCGCCTCCAATAAGTCTTGCTATCAGCTACTTATGGAAACATAACACCTATCCTATCCTTGTCCTCCTCTTCGCATTCCGACGAAGAAGAAGCAGTCAAGGCACACACACATTGATCAAGTTATAATAAGATTATCTCAGTTGTTGTTGTTGTCTATGAACAAGGAGTAGGTCTCAAGTCGTCCATAACCGTGGACACGGCTTCTCGAAAAGATTTAACCCTGCAGGGGTGTACCAACTGCCCATTACAAGGCTCTGCACACACGCCCATCTCTCTCAGTTTCTACCCATCAAAGGCAGCCATTTTATGATTTAGCCCCGAGAGATCCGGAACGATACGTCCCTCTAACTAACAACGCACAAATCCGGGTGGCGCCCGGTGAGTCGACATCCAACTCAAAAGCCGGCCGCGCTCTCGAATCGGCCTCTACCGTCTGGATGAGGTCGGGTTAGTTGCCCAAACAGATGTGGACAACCCCTAGCTCCCTGGGGTGGACCAACAAGAGAAACCATGTCTCCGCTGGCCCAAGTTGTTTGAAATCTGTCGGGCGCGGACCAGTCACACACACGTTTCAAATGGTAAATCAGCTTGGGCCACCACAAGAAATGTTTGAAGCTAGGTAGGTAAGAAGAGGGGACCCCGTAAAATCCCACACGCGGTTAGGCATCCTTAGTCTTAAAACCAATACCCGGAACTCGGATCCTAGGTGACTCGAATGGAACAAAGCGTCGGGGCGGCATAGCCGAGACCTTCCATCCTTCGTCGAATATAGTCAACATTTATAATAATCATATCATCAAAAACAATATAATAATGTGATAGCCCAAACCAAGGAGTAACAGGGTAACATCGTAGCATCCTAAGCATACATACTAAGCAGGGGCTGAGCAACGAGCAATAGTAACATAGCAGTACAAGGTTTGCTGGGAGGGGACATGGCTGTATCGGTTTGAAAGAGGCTGTAAACATGTGGTAGGATCAAACATCGAACCTATTCTAGACTAGCATGCCAACCGCTGGTTGAAATAGAATGGATCATAAGTAATGTATAGTCCTTACCTGTTGATAAGTCGGGTTCCGAAGGTGTAGTTGATCGCAAGCTCGCATCGTCTCCGAAGGTACCCTCGGAAGCACACAAGACGGTAAACACTGGAAAGCAATCAACGAGAAATCATCTATTACTACGAATCAAACACGAGCAATCATCAACAAGAAGGCAACACGAGACATCGCACCTACCGTCGAGAGCGGTTACTAACAGGTTAAGTGGACTACTCGTCACACACGACGATACCGCACGTTTACGATGGTTCAAGTTGTTTAGCTACACAAGATGAGCAAGGTTGTTAACATGGAATCTCACTCAAGCATGGCATAGCACACAAACATGGCAACAGGTGAAGCATAAATAAAATATCTATGCTAGTCAATTTAAGTGAGGCAAACTCCTAAACATGACATAACACTAAGTGCTCCACGACAATTTAAGTAATTTCTACTGTTCTTCCCTAAACCATATTTTAGGTTAATTAACAGCAGCAAACTATATCATAAACAAAAATTACACGAAAAACTAATCAAGTTACATATAAAGAACACTCCAAACGGAGTTACGGTTAAAAAGATATAAGCAAAACAAGTTTTGAACACAAGCTGCCAACATCATGAAGCACACTTTAGAGCAATCCATAAACATGATAATCAATTCAAACATGCTCACAAATGATATTAAAATAAAGTACACATGACAAGTAAGGCAAGGCAAAAAGAATCATGCAAATAGGCATCATAGATCAAATGATATTAAGCATGCAACATGGCATCGGAACGTTACAGACTTAGAGAAAAACAGAGGTCGTTGTCAAAAACAGCGGGATAGCAAATTTGGAGCTCAATAAATATATGAACAGCAAGCATATCATGACAATGCAATACATATAACGGAAGTAGACATGATGCTTAACAATATGCAATTGGAATCACTCAATTCCGATAAACGGTTACGACGCAACCGTCACCCGAAGTTGCAACAAATTAACAGTTTCAGCACAGCAGCACATTAACAGCAAGGTCACCACTTTGGAGAAGGATTTAATATAGCTAAAGCACCCAAACATGACAAGCTAAAGCATTGGAATCAAGTACACATGATGATTAATATATAGGAGAAAGAATCAATGCAATAGGCCTCATGGATTTGACACAAGCATCAGCCAAAGTTTGATCAAAATAACAGCAGCAGTAGTTAACAGCATATTAGCAACTTAAAGATCTGGTGCCCTGTTCAACACACAATTACATATTCAAGATGACCTCATAACAAACAACTTCCTAAAGACTAACTCTAGAGCAAACAAAGCACAACCAAACAAAAAAAGAATCACTTCATTTGGACCTACGAGTCAATGGGAATTAACGTTGCAAACAGACATCAGAAGCAAAATTACTCAGTCTTAGCAGAAAAAATAAACCGCAGAGGAAGAAAAAAAAAGTGGCTCACCCCCTAATGGGCCAAGCCCATCTGGCCAGGGGTTGGAAGGCCTGCGGCTAGGCCGACTTGGGGCTGGTGGGCCGCGGCCCACGTGGCCACGCGGGAGGCGATCGGCCGGCTCAGGCGCGGCCTCTCCAGGGCAGCGGCGGCGGAAGTAGGTGGCTTGGCTCGCCGGAAGGCCACCGGCGACGGGTGGAGTGGTGCAGGGGCAGGGCCTGCCGGATCCCGTCGGCTGCGGCCTGGATCTGAGGCGGGGAGCCCGGATTGCGGCGTGGGGCGGCCGCCGACGCGATCCAAAGGGCGGCGGAGCTAGGGACGCCATCCATGGCGTGCAGCCGGAGCGGGCACCCGGCGGCGCGTGCTGCAGAGGAGGGGAAGGCAGAGGGGGTTAGAGGAGGAGGAGAGGGAGGAAAAGGAGGCGCGAGGAGGAGGGAGAAGGTGGCCGGCGGCGTCCGGAGTTGGCCGGAGGCGGCGGCGGCTTCCCACGGCGTGGAGCTCGAGCGCACGGTGGAGAGGAGAGAGAGGGAGGTTGGGGCCGAGGTGGCGCAATCCTGGCCGTCAGATCGGCCGATCTGACGGTCCAGTTCCATTGGGCTGATCTCCAGATCTGGGAGCTAGGGTTTGGACGAAAATGGGGTAGTTTTGGAGCAAAGTGGAGGGTGGCTGCAATTTTGTGGCTAGGGAAACCCTAGAAAGAGGTGGGAGTGTGGTGGTATTTATATAGCCCAGGTGGCTGGAAGTTTGCAAAAGCATCCCCGGTTTTCTCTCTCGCGCGCGGTGTTTACGTTTCTGACCGCCGGGGGTCCGCAGGACCTCTGATTTGGGCAAAACTTTGAACTGCGCGATCAGCACGTCGAGCCGGTGGCGTTCACCTTGCGCTGGAACCGTTCCGAGAAAACTTTCCGGCGCGCTATAAAAATAACCCATTTAATTATTAAATGGGGTTTTTCGTTTCGGTGGCTGCGGCTGGTCTCGTGCGGTTTTCGCGACAGTGATCGGGCGAAACCCGGTGTCGCAAAGGTCGAGTGTCAAGGTGGAAAGGGTCGGTCTCAATAAGGTACAAGATAAGAGGGGGGAAAATAATCACCGATCGATAAATCGGGGATGCAAACACCGCAAAAATCAGGCAATCAAACAATTCACACCGATTTTTTTTTAATTTTTGTGAAATCTGGGCTGTTACAATACAACACCACCAAATTGGGATCTCGTCCCAAGATCCAGGACGATCCGTGGGAGAGGGGGGAGAAAAAAATGAGTCGACGATCTTCAGCACCACCAACAAGGGACTCTGCTCCATGTCGACGTCAAACATCTGTCGAGATAAATTTCCGCAGAGAGACGATATCGTCGGAAAACGAAACCGTTAGTGTCAAAAGGGAGAACGACAATGAAAGATGGATCAAAGGACAGTGTATTTCGACCCAAGTCGTGAAAACACTGGGCAAAAGGAGGGATGGCAACGGGTGACCAAGATGTAAACCAGAGTTGGAAGAACTAAAGGTACTACAGGATTTCCCAACCTGAGATCGGAATCGAGACAATACGCTGGAAGCAAGGCATTGTAGCGATTCCGATAATCCACACACTCCATATCCTATAGGTTTGAAAGGGGATAAGACGAGAATTAAAACACTTACGACACTTGTCCTGACCAGAGCAAAGGTAAGGAGTAAAAAGATTCCTACTCTCCGATAACTAACTTACCAAATTGTTTTTGTCCAGACTCAACTTCGGCCAGAAAGGGGATCCTACGGTCGGTAAGGCTGTGATACCAAGTTGTAAGGCCCGATATGTGGTACTGTTCCAGATCTAGATGTTTCCATCCAGATCCCGGGACGAAGCACATATCGGTCCCACCGCGACATATGACAATGCCATATGCCCCAGATTGCCAACATGATATCACAACATTACAGATAAAAGGATACAACATCTCATACAATCAGCATACAACTGCCTTAAATACAATACATCAGCGGAAGGTACCTGTCTGAGTACAGACTACAATCAAATGCCTACTGGCAAACAGAAAAACATCGATCCCCATAACCACACGGGTCCAGGCCCTCCGCCGGGATCCGCCTAACTAGTCATCGTCGAGTCTCCACGTGAAACGTCGATCACCATACCTGTTGTCCATCAAGAACCCTAAAAAGAGTTTGGGGGTAGTATCATGAGTACAGAAGTACTCAACATCCAACTGTACTGGTCATCTGACCCAGCAAGGACTTCATCACTCTTCATTCTAGGACAAATAGTAGTTTACGGTAAGAATGGGGTAAGTGGTGAGGTTGCTGCCGCCCTAGCATTATGAAGTGGCTAACGATCTAGATAGTGAGATAAGAAACCAAGCATTCGATGAGGAATCGCCTCCAATAAGTCTTGCTATTAGCTACTTACGCAAACATAACACCTATCCTATCCTTGTCCTCCTCCTCGCATCCCGACGAAGAAGAAGCAATCAAGGCACACACACGTTGATCAAGTTATAATAAGATTATCTCAGTTGTTGTTGTCTATGAACAAGGAGTAGGTCTCAAGTCGTCCATAACCGTGGACACGGCTTCTCGAAAAGATTTAACCCTGTAGGGGTGTACCAACTGCCCATTACAAGGCTCCGCACGCACGCCCATCTCTCTCAGTTTCTACCCATCACAGGCAGCCATTTTATGATTTAGTCCCGAGAGATCCGGAACGACAGGTCCCTCTAACTAACAACGCACAAATCCGGGTGGCCCCCGGTGAGTCGACATCCAACTCAAAAGCCGGCCGCGCTCTCGAATCGGCCTCTACCGTCTGGATGACGTCAGGTTAGTTGCCCAAACAAATTTGGACAACCCCCTAGCTCCCTGGGGTGGACCAACAAGAGAAACTATGTCTCCGCTGGCCCAAGTTGTTTGAAATCGGCCGGCCGCGGACCAGTCACACACACGTTTCAAGTGGTAAATCATCTTGGGCCACCTCTAGAAATGTTTGCAACTAGGTAGGTAAGGAGAGGGGACCCCATACAATCCCACACGCGATTAGGCACGCTCAGTCTTAAAACCAATACCCGGAACTCGGATCCTAGGTGACTCGAATGGAACAAAGCGTCAGGGCGGGATAGCCTAGACCTTCCATCCTTCGTCGACTATAGTCAACATTTATAATAATCATATCATCAACAACAATATAATAATGTGATAGCCCAAACCAAGGAGTAACAGGGTAACATCGTAGCATCCTAAGAATACATACTAAGTAGGGTTGAGCAACGAGCAATAGTAACATAGCAGTACAAGGTTTGCTGGGAGGGGACATGGCTGTGTCGGTTTGAAAGAGGCTGTAAACATGTGGTAGGATCAAACATCGAACCTATCCTAGACTAGCATGCAAACCGCTGGTTGAAATAGAATGGGTCATAAGTAATGTATAGTCCTTGCCTGTTGATAAGTCGGGTTCCGAACGTGTAGTTGATCGCAAGCTCGCACCGTCTCCGAAGGTACCCGCGGAAGCACACAAGACGGTAAACATTGGAAAGCAATCAACGAGCAAGCATCTATTACTATGAAGCAAACACGAGCAAGCATCAACAAGAAGGCAACATGAGACATCGCACCTACTGTCGAGAGCGGTTACTAACAGGTTAAGTGGAGTACTCGTCACACACGACGATACCGCACGTTTACGATTGTTCAAGTTGTTTAGCTACACAAGATGAGCAAGGTTTTTAACATGGCATCTCACTCAAGCATGGAATAGCACAAAAACATGGCAAGAGGGGAATCATAAATAAACTATCTATGCTAGTCAATTTAAGTGAGGTAAACTCCTAAACATTGCATAACACTAAGTGCTCCACGACAATTTAAGTAATTGGTACTGTTCTGCCCTAAACAAAATTATAGGTTGGTTAACAGCATTAAAAAATAGCATAAACACAAAGTACACGAGAAACTAATCAAGTTACATATAAAGAACACTCCAAACGAAGTTACGGTTAAAAAGATATAAGCAAAACAAGTTTTGAACACAAGCTGCCAACATCACGAAGCACACTTTAGAGCAATGCATAAACATGATAATGAATGCAAACATGCTCACAAATGATATGCAAATAAAGCAGACATGACAAGGAAGGCATGGAAAAAGTAATCATGCAAATAGGCATCATAGATCAAAAGATATTAAGAATGCAACATGGCATCGGAACGTTACGGACTTTGAGAAAAACAGAGGTGGCTGTCAAAAATAGCGGGATAGCAACTTTGGAGCTCAATAACTATATGACCAGCAAGCATATCATGACAATGCAATACATATAACGAAAGTAGACATGATGCTTAACCATATGCAATTAGAATCACTCAATTCCGATAAACGGTTACGACGCAACCGTCACCCGAAGTTGCAACAAATTAACAGTTTCAGCACAACCGCACATTAACAGCAAGGTCACCACTTTGGAGCAAGATTTAATATAGCTAAAGCACCCAAACATGACAAGTTAAAGCATGGGAATGAAGTACACATGATGCTTAACACATAGGAGAAAGAATCAATGCAATAGGCCTCGTGGATTTGACACAAGCATCAGCCAAAGCTTGAACAAAATAACTGCAACATTAGTTAACAGCAGATTAGCAACTTAACAATCTGGTTCCCTGTTCAACACACAATTACATATTCAAGATGACCTCAAAACAAACAACTTCCTAAAGATGAACTCTAGAGCACACAAAGCACAACCAAAGAAAAAAAGAATCACTTTATTTGGACCTACGAGTCAACGGGAATTAACGTTGCAAACAGACATCAGCAGCAAAATTACTCAGTCTTAGCAGAAAAAAAATAAACCGCAGAGGAAGAAAAAAAAGTGCCTCACCCGCTAATGGGCCAAGCCCATCTGGCGAGGGGTTGGAAGGCCTGCGGCTTGGCCAGCTTGGGGCTGGTGGGCCGCGGCCCACGTGGCCATGCGGGAGGCGACCAGCCGGCTCGGGCGCGGCCTCTCCAGGGTAGCGGCGGCGGCAGTAGGTGGCTCGGCTCGCGACGGGCGGAGCGTTGCAGGGGCAGGGCCAGCCGTATCCCATTGGCTGCGGCCTGGATCTGAGGCGGGGAGCTAGGGGTGTGGGGCGGCCGCCGACACGATCCTGAGGGCGGCGGAGCTAGGGCCGCCATCCATGGCGTGCAGCCGGCGCGGGACCCCGGCGGCGCGTGCTGCAAAGGAGGGGAAGGCAGAGGGGGTTAGAGGAGGAGGAGAGGGAGAAGGTGGCCGGCGGCGGCGGCGGCTTCCCACGGCGTGGAGCTCGGGCGCACGGTGGAGAAAGAGAGAGGGAGGTTGGGGCCGACGTGGCGCAATCATAGCCGTCAGATCAGCCGATCTGACGGTCCAGTTCCATTGGGCTGATCTTCAGATCTGGGAGCTAGGGGTTGGACGAAAATGGGGTAGTTTTGGGGCATAGTGGAGGGGGTGGCTGCAATTTTGTGCCTAGGGAAACCCTAGAAAGAGGTGGGAGTGTGGTGGACTTTATATAGCCCAGGTGTCTGGCAGTTTGCAAAAACATCCCCGGTTTTTCTCTCGCGCGCGCAATGTTTACGTTTCTGACCGCCGGGGGTCCGCAGGACCTCTGATTCGGGTAAAACTTCGAACTGCACGATCAGCACGTGGAGTCGGTGGCGTTCACCTTGCGCTGGAACCATTCCGAGAAAACTTTCCGGCCACTATAAAAATAACCCGTTTAATTATTAAAAGGGGTTTTTCGTTTCGTTGGCTGCGGCTGATCTCGTGCGGTTTTCGCGACGGTGATCGGGCGAAACTCGGTGTCGCAAAGGTCGAGTGTCAAGGTGGCAAGGGTCGGTCTCCGTCCGGTACGAGATAAGAGGGGGAACAATAATCACCGATCGATAAATCGGGGATGCAAACACCGCAACAAATCAGGTAATCAAACAATTCACACCGAAAACAATTTTTATTTAATTTTTTTGAAATATGGGTTGTTACAAACTTGGATACGACGTCGTCGACATTCTGACTCAAAGTAGCATGAACATCGGCATGATGAGACTTTTCCGCCTCCAATTCTTTTTCTTTCTTCTTTAGCTCATAATAAAGCCGAAAAATCTCCTTTTCAGCTTGCTGCCGCTTATCAGACTCGGCCTCGAACTTCTCTTCCAATTGTTGAGTTGCCTGGCTGGTTTCAAAAGCCAAAGCCTACATAAAAAATTCATATGTTTTACAACTATATAACCAGGCCCTTGGGGGCTACACTACGAAACCAAAAGCATAACAAATTCCGAGTCGCTATAGATATAACAACCTAGTATTTGGGGGCTATATCCATGTTATGGAGGCGATTACAGTGGAGGTCGAGGCGAGTTTGCTTGGGACCGAAGGTGTTTCTTGAATATTCGATGCCCTAGACGTCCCCTCTCCCAGCCTTTATATATTAGTCTGCGTCGCAAGGAGTCCGTCTAGGTTTACACAGAGGGTTTCCTAATCTAACTTTAGTCTTGGACATCAAGTCGTGGCTTGCATAATCCTCGAGGACTCCTATGGCGGTGCCTCGAGTGGTCCAGGAGTAGGCCGATCGAGGCTTCCAGCGGGCCTTCTGTCTTAATACGCACCAGGTACCCTCATCTGTAGGAGTCGTGGGGTCACCCCCTCGTCAATGAATATTACCAAATGAACTAAAATTCGAGACAAGGGGGCTATAGGTTGACTCTACTATGAATCGATATGAACATAAATTGATCATACTGACTCATGGGGGCTACACCTCAACTTTCAAATAAACAAACATATTGTATTTACTATGACTTGACATGACGCCGACTCATGAGGGCCACATATTATTTTTTTCTAAAAACACCGGCAAATGAATGCTCGTACCTACACGTCCATATATGTACCCGAGATGATACCATGACAAGCCGATATACACCGACTCCCATCCTGAGGACATGGTGATAGTTAAGCTTGTTCAAGGAATCACTGGTGCACGTTACGCGTTTGGACGACTTCTTGTCACGAGCCGACTTCATCAAAATACGATTTTCAACAGGGTGGCAGTCAGTTTACATATTCCGAGTCATTTATCGATTCTCAAAATATCATGCTACTCAGAGCTGGGAGCACAAAACCCAGCATATCATATCTTCTTGAAAGAAGGAAAACATATTCAAAAAACTTCACAAGTAGCGGCCATATGACAGACTTCCACATAAACAAAAATATAAATGCAAAAGAGAATTGTAATCCAGGCATTCAATAGTTAAAGGGAGGTTTAAGAATACTGCGAAACATAAGTGCATAACACACACAAAAGCAAGTAACTCATTCTTACATCAGCCAACACTATGGCGTTTCAAAATGTTTTCAAAGATTCCTCAAGGGCAAGATGAATAGAGCAGACCCGGATGTACCAAGTTTCACCTTAAGATCGTCCTCCTTGTCGGCTATACCTTCATACCTACACTCCAGTACTACCTGCAGGTTCTACAAAGTTATCACAACCTTCATATAATGCAACATCTGAGAGATCTTCGATCCTCAGATTATCTTCTCCCTCACCTGAAGCCTGTTCGGTCGAATTTGCTGGGTATGAAGTTTTTGATGGAGGAAGCACAGAAAATTTAATCGGGTCGGGAGCAGTGAGCCTCCGCCTGTTGTTGCGCTCGTCGTAACCCGGTTCCAGCTCAGACAGGTGAATCTCGTCAGCAATCTTCTTCGCGAACATGCGCGTCTCCTTGATGATCTTGGCATAGTAATCCTTGGAAAAAGGGGACCCATCGATGTTTAGCTCAGGAAAGTCATATGCTAGTAATTCCGGCTTCATGTCAGGGTGATAAGGTTTGGCAAGTTCCAAACCACGCAACACTCCCAAACGACGTGCAGAACTCTTTGCCAGATCCACCCAAGCCAGTATAGTCGAACGTCTGCATCATCCCAGCTATCTTGGGTATGTTGGCCGGCTTGCTCTGAGTCGCAGAAATAGCGTTCACGGCTCCTTCGCATAGTTGCTTGATCAATGTGTATAACACAGTCATTTTCTTGCCATGCAGATCCTGCTGAGCCGGATGTTGTTTGCCTTCACCAAACATCACCAAGTCAGCAAGAAACTATGACTACATAATAATGGTTTAGAATTTACATCAACTAAACGGACTTACCAAAGACTGATACCACCAACTTATGAATGCTATGTTTTAGAACATTCAATCTCTTCTCTATTTCTTGGAAATTGCATATGGCATCGTCGGTAGTCTGACTAAAAGTAGCCTGAACTTCGGCATGATGAGACTTTTCCGCCTCCAGTTCTTTTTCTTTCTTCTTCAGCTCATCTTGAAGCCAACAAATCTCCTTTTCAGCTTGGTGCCGCTTATCACACTCGACCTCGAACTTCTCTTCCAATTGACGAGTTTCCTGGATGGTGTCCAAAGCCAAAGCCTGCATAAAAAATCCATGTGTTTTACAACTATATAACCAGGCACTTGGGGGCTACACTACGAAACAAAAAGCATAACAAGTTCCGGGTGGATATAGATATAACAACCCGGTATTTGGGAGTTGTATCCATGTTGTCGAGGCGATTACAGTGGAGGCCGAGGCAAGTTTTCTCGGGACCGGAGGTGTTGCTTGATAATTCGATGCCCTAGATGTCCCCTCTCTCAACCTTTATATATTAGGCTGGGTCGCAAGGATTCCGTCTAGGTTTATAGAGAGGGTTTCCTAATCTAACTTCAGTCTTGGACGTCAAGTCGTGGCTTCCATAATCCTCGAGGACTCACTACTGGAAAAACAGCTATAGATAATATGGGAAATAATGGCGCACCAGATGACCAGTGCACCACTACTAAATAGCAATGGCGCACCAGGTCCATGTGTTCCATTAGTGACCTTGCTAGTAATGGCACACCTGTAAAGCAGTGAGCCACCACACATTCGCTGCTGGACCAGCCCCCCTCCCCTCACTCAGCAATGGCTCACTTCAAGGAAGTGCGCCATTAGCCACCAGGGATGGTAATGGCGCATTTCTGAGAAGTGCGCCATTGCTAAGTCAGGGGACGGGTGGGCCCAGGCCTAATGACACAGCAATAGCGCATGCCATGGGGGTGCGCCATTACTAAGTTTGTAACAGTAATGGCGCATTTTTTCCATGTGCGCCATTACTGTCCTGGTCCCCCCTCTCTGGCCCCTGGTCCCCCTCTCCCAGAGTTAGTAATGGCGCACTCCTGTTCGGTGCCCATTATCTCCCATACTTAGTAATGGCGCATATTTGTGGAGGTGCGCCATTACTAAGTCTGGGAGCATCTACATGTTTTGGCAGCCAACACTACACTCACTTTCTCCACCTCCACCTCCAACTAGCTTCTCTTGGTTCCTTACTTCTCCTCACCTTGTTTACACCATAGATCTACCCAAAATAAGTAGTTGTATCTCCTTTTTCATTGGTAAGTAAGGTATATCTCTTTATTGTTGTGTAGATCTAGTTTGTTCTCTCTCGAACACAGTTTTTGTCATTTTATATGTGTGGTGTGATGTGATGATCATGGGGTATATATGTATGGGTGTGTGATGATCATGGCGGGATATGCATGTATGTACATGTTATTTGCAGGTACCTCACATATGCGATAGTTGCCAATATTTTTCTGGAATGTTGATTCATTTCCGTTTCGACGAAAATTTGGCACACTTTTACATTATTTTTTGTCCTAATAATTAGGCAAGTTTATGCCAAATTTTTGTTTGGTTCTAAAATATCGTTTTTCTCTATGCCCCGCAGGCGACCATGGTTCGCAAGATGACCAAAGGCATCGTGGATAGGTTTTTGAGCTCCGCGAAGGTCGAGATGATTCAAAAGAACGAGACGGGGATAAGATGTCCGTGTCGAAGATGCAAGCTGAAGTTCCTTTTGGATCCGGATTCAAAAACCATAAAGGGGTACATGCTCACGCGTGGTTTCATGGATGACTATCGTTGGCAAGGTGATGAATAAGATTATTAATTCGTCCACGATGGCCGGGCAACAGTAAGCTGAAATAGCACCGAGGGCGGGCGAGAAGACGAAGAATCTCCCGGACATGGTCATGATGCAAGACACAATCATCATGTAGAAGATGCCATACATGATCATGAGGAAGATCAAGACGAAGGGCATGATCATCATGAAGATGAAGATGCCGTAGAAGACGGCGATGCACCATCATCGATGGACTGGGTGCAGGACCCTCATCTTCAATAGTTGCATCTGAATGAGGCGAGTAATAACGCAAGAGCTGTCGCCCGAGAGAAAGCCAAGCTAAATCAACTTGAGATGGACGCGGTTACTCCATTGTATGAAGGATGAAATCCTGAGGATACCCGCCTGAAAGTAGCTCTAATGGCTCTAAAGATGAAAGTAAAACACAAAATGACCGACACATGCTTCGACGAAAACATGTCATTCTGGCAAAACGTCTTCCCAAGGGGAACACGTGCCGTACCAGTTTCAATTAGGCGAAGGAAACCCTGAGTCCTCTGGATTTACCGCATGTTAGATACAATGTCTGTGTGAACGATTGCATCATTTATCGGCATGAGTATGCGGAGTCCATCGTATGTCCGAAGTGCAGCGCCAGTCGATACAAGAAGAAGAAGAAAGCTCCTTAAAAAACGGTGTGGTACTTTCCGACCATTCCTCGTCTGTAGTGTTATTTCGCGGACCCTAAGCAAGCTAAGCTTATGCACTGGCCTGCGGAAAGGAAGCAGCAAAAGGAAGAAGCTGAAAAAATGATCCAGAAAAAGACAAGATGTTGACTCACCCTTCTAATGGGACCTGGTGGGAGGCGTTGAACTTCGAGGAGGAATTTGGGAAGGATTCAAGGAACATAGTGTTGGTCGCGAGCACCGATGGAGTCAATCCTTTCGGCAACCAGAGCAGCACACATAGCACCTGGCCAGTGTTTGTGGGCATGTAAAACATCCCCCCTAGGAGTGCATGAAGAGGAAGTACATGCACATGAGTGTGCTAATTGAAGGGCCAAAACAACCAGGAAACGACCTCAATCTGTATCTGGTGCTCCTGAAAGAGGAGCTAGATAAGCTATGGAGAACGCCAGTCAATACGTGGGACGCTGTAGAGGAAACATATTTCCCTATGAAAGTCGCACCGCTCACGATGGTGCAAGACTATCTCGGTTTAGGATATGTCGCGGGGCAGGTGGTCCACGGACACTGTGGATACGCTAGGTGCATGGACGACACAACGTATCACCAGCTACCTAAGGATCCCGGGTCTTCAAAAACCGTGTTCATGGGACATCGAAGATGGCTTCCTCACAATGATCCATGAAGAAAACGCAAGGATATGTTCGATGGAACAGCAAAACCCCGAAAGGCCCCACGTAGGAGGGGCGGCACCGAAATAGATATGATGTTGAAAAATTGGAAAGAGTGCCCACCGCCAGGAAATATTAATTCTAAGAGAAATGCGCCAGAGCCGCTGCTGAATGTATGGAAAACGGGGTCCATTTTCTGGGACTTGCCGTACTGGAACATTCTCGGTGTGCCGAACAGCCTTGATGTCCTGCATATCACAAAGAATGTGTGCGAGAGTCTGTTTGCTACGCTGCTCAAGATGCCAGAAAAGACCAAAGATGGGACGAAAGCAAGGGCGGACTTGCTATCAATGGGCATCAGGGAGAAGCTTCACGCAAACCACCCTAGTGATGATGATGATGATGATGGCGACGACGATGATGATGATGATGATGAGCCACTGGAGGACACGGAAAGTCGTGGCAAAGGCAAAAAAAGGCCAAGAAGCAGAGCGAACATTACTGCCCCCCCCCCCCCGCGTGCTTCACTTTAAGTCAGAAGGATATCCATCAGCTAATCAACTGCCTCCTAGGGATAAAACTTCCTTACGGTTTCGCGGGGAAGATCAGCAGATACCTAGACTCAGCGAAGCATAAGTTCAGCGGGATGAAGTCTAACGACTGTCACGTGCTGATGATGCAGCAACTTCCGGTTGCAATCCACGGGATCATGGACGACCACGTCCGTGAAACGCTATTTGGCCTATGAAACTTTTTCGATGTCATCTCTCGGAAATCAATTGGCGTCAGGAAACTCAGTAGGCTACAAGAAGAGATCGTGGTGATACTATGTGAGCTCGAGATGTACTTCCCGCCTGCATTCTTTGACGTCATGGTGCATCGCCTCGTCCATATCGTGGATGATATCATTCAACTCAGGCCGACGTTCCTGCACATCATGATGCCGTGAGAAAGGATGAATTGTGTGATCAAAGGATACGTTCGCAACAGGGCTCGTCGAGATGGAAGAATAGCCCATGGCTTTCTGACCGAGGAGTGCATATCCTTCTGCACAAATTATCTAGGCATCGATAACCCCGTTGGTCTACCCGTCAACCAGCACCTCGGAAGGTCATTTGATGTGGTCACCGCGAAATGCATGTCGACTTCCAGGATCGACTCGCCGACTTTGAAAGACTTACAATGAAGGACGGAGATGTACTCAAGGAGCACAACTCATGCTTAACGCGTTGGTTCAAGGACAAGCTCCTATCATACCATTCACATGAGGACTCTTCCGAGGAAGAAAAAGTCATATTCACCTTGTCACAGGGCGCCGACCACAACCTGATGACATATCAGGCGGACGATATCAACGGCTACACATTCTACACCGAGGAAAAGGACATGAAGAGCGATTATCAGAACTCCGGGGTAACGATGGAAGCCTACACCGGTAAAGTCAAAAAACGCTACTACGGAAGGATCGAGGAGATCTGGGAGCTCATCTACGCTGGAGAGAAGGTGCCGATGTTCCGCGTCAGATGGGCCAAGAGCATCGTAAAAGAAAGCCGGTATTTCATCACCATGGTTATACCCGAAGCCAAATCCAAGACCGCGGGCGCAAACGTCACCGCGAAAAATGAGCCCTGGGTACTGGCTAGCCAAGTGGACCAATGCTTATTCATTACCGACTCGTCAAAGCCCAGCCGTGTTGCCGTTCGGAGAGGAAAAAGGAATATCATCGGAATGGATGGAGCCGCCAACGAGCTAGAATTCGACAAGTACGGCGACCCGAAGATTGAAGATGACGATGACGATGAAGCAGTACCATACAAATCAAGAAGAAGAAGGACCACCCTACCTAAAGGCATTCTCCCGTTCAAGAGAAGAAATCAACGGGTTCCGGGGCTAAATTATGCAAATGCGAAAAAGAAGGGCAAAAAGATTGTGAAAACATGATATCTAATAAGATCCAATCACGACGTGTCTACCCCGCGTGTGTGCATGTAGGAATTTTGTATCATTTTTCTATGAAGATTGATATGTTCATATTTTTGGAGATATTTGAGACATTATATATTACTTTTTTTATGATCTTTTAAATATTATATTATTTTAAATATTCTACATAGTTATAATTATCGTCTTAGTATAAAATTAACCTGTGGTTATTACATGCAATTAAAATTTCCATGGGCTTTTTTTAGAGTATTTTAAAGTGTTTGGATGTTTATCATAGGGTTAAAATAAATATTTAAAAAAGGTGCAAAAAGTGGGGTTGACAAGACTTGAACCTAGGTGGCTCGCTTAGTGTATCAAGTGTATCAAGGGACCAACCACTAGGCTATCAAAGTGGTTTTGTCCATAACCACTCACGCAACTCTTTTAAACTTACTACTAATGCTAATGGTGCACCACGTGAAAGTGCGCCATTGCTATCCCGATGATTATGGCGCACCTTCTAAAATGTGCGCCATTGCTATCTCCCTCCAGATAGACTTATCGACCTACCTAACGACCCCACCACACATCCCCATCCCCACCTCTCGCGCAAAACCTAGATCACGTCGTCGCCCCGCCCCGCCCCGCCACGCCGCTCGTCCCCGGCGATCGCCCCGCCCCGCCGCACGTCCCCGTCGACCCCCTCCGCTTCGGTGGCCTCAACTCTGACCGTCTCCTCTACGGCGTCGAGCCCGGTGCACGCCAGGTTTTCTCATGACGGCCGCCGGCTCCATTCCGACACTGCCACCGTCTCGTTCCGTCGCTGCGCCCCTTCCTCGCGTCTCCCATGGCTCCTCGCTCCCCAGGTTCCACCCCCTTCCCAGATGCTTCTGTTGCAAAGCCTGCAAATGTGGTTACATAGTTATGTCCTCCGGATCTGTAACAAATGTGGTTGTCCTAATTGAAACTTGTGATTATTCTAGCTCCGCATGTGTGAGATACTCTAATATAGCAATCATGTCAATATATAGTTTAGAGCAGTGAAGTTTACAATGGTTTTGGAGTTCACATTGATATTGCAGGTGGTTTTTTTTATAAACCTGTGAACTTGCAACACTGACTGGTTGCATTTGCATGTCTAATCTGTCGACTTTACCGTATTACATGCATACTTTTAGAGAGTAATTTCCATCACTTGAAAATCACAGCAAGGAAATGTTTTGTCCTCACTAATGACATGCATGAATGATCTGTTGTTGATGGTTGTGAATGGCATAAGTGCATAAATGGCATGATGACGAATTATTGAAGTTATGCCATGGCGTATTTAAACTTTAATTTAAATCCTGAATGCTTCAGGTTCATATGCTAAAACTGAATGCTTCAGGTTCATTTGTTGAATTTAAACCCTGCTATTAACCAAATTGTGTTTACCCAGATTGGGGAGACTAGCGCCCGTCTTTACCGTTCTTCCGTGGGCAAGATTTGGCTGGGTCTTAGATTTTCTCTGGGTTCAGATTTTTGATTGAAGGTTCTAGTGGCTGCAAGTGCAAGGCGTTAACGTGCTAAATGCTGTCGAAATTGTAGCTAGAATTCAGTTCTTAATCCTGCTTTTGGTTGACTGTTGCGGGTAATGTGGAACACATTCAGAGTGCTGGGTTTCTAAGTGATGTGTTTTTATAACCTTGTACTAATAACGTAGCCAAGTGGAATTACGATGATACTGTTCCTGCAAGTACCATGTTTTCATCTCGTTTGGTCAGATTAGATGACTGCACACAACGGATTGTTCTGAATTGTACACTATACTTGTAAGTGGTATTAAACTGCCTGCCCTCTTTGATATGTGATTCGCATTGTTTGACTACGATCTCGATAGGTAGATAACTGATTTTTATTCGTGCGAGAATCCAGTGTTACTCGTATCCTCCATGGTTGAAAGTCAGAGCAGCAAAAATATTAACATGGTTGACAGTCAGAGCAACAAAAATATTAACAGTGGTAGTAAAATTGAATTAGATATGTAAGTATCATTGGATTAATAACCATTTTCTCAGCATAGATTATTAACTTGAAAAAATATCATGAAAAAATCTGAATATATATAATTTGACCATTTGCTTATTTGCATGCAAAATCTGAATATATATAATTTGCATGCAAACAACAACTCATGTATTATCCTTTGCTGCTGCTCTCCTTGTTGCTTTTATATGCTATACTATTCCTCCCCAGTACCAGTATCAGTACCACACCATGTACACCATCTCTAAAATTCAATCCTAGTCACTATGTGCTGAACTTAGCAAATTTAAATGATTCGCTAGCACTAAATTTCAGTGATTACCTATGTCACTAAGGAGTGCTTAAATTCAGTGTTTAAATTCAGTTTTAGCAAATTAACCTGAAGCTAGTGTATATGCTTGTTGTGCCTATATGTAAGCACTAACCATAATCAATTTGTATAGTTGCATGAAGAGGACTTGAAGCATTCTTCTATTAAAGGTAAACTTGAAAGGCCTTGTTATACTTCTATAGTTGCATTGCCTAGGCAGGTTGCAACTTTTAGATATGTTAGTATCATTGGCACGTTGCAAATTTTAAATATTATGTGGTTTCTCGTGAATTTGTTAGTATCATGTGGGCGATGTTTTTAGATTTGTGAAACCATAGCTTAGTTTTGTTCACAGTTCTATTTATATATTGTATGCTTTTGTCACTTGTCCTTTGTGCACCTGGTTGTGCCTATATATATGCTTGTTGTGCCTATATGTAGGCCTTTTTGTGCAGGTACAAATAATTACCCCATTCTCCCGAAATGTCGATTAATTTCCGTTTCGAGTGAGAATGGGGTCCTAGCTCAAGAAAATTATCAAAGTTCATGCCGAATTTTTTCGTGATTTCGTGCATGACCTTTGTTAATTTTCTTGACCTAGAAGGTGCTTTGCATGCACTTTTCTAGTTATTTATGTGGACTAGTTATTTTCTGGCTGCACATCTTTCATTTGACGACATTTTCTAAAACATGCCTTTTATTTTCCTTTTCTAGTTTTCCTCTAAATGTGAGAAGAATAGATATACTAGCAACCCTGATATCATCCAATCACTCTAGTAGCATTTTTTCTTATCCTATTTACTGTGTGTTGATGGCCGACAACGATGAGGCCTCCGGTTCGCACCACTAGAAGCAATATTGGGAGATGAGCATGGACGATGATCCACAACCTCAACCCCGCTACGACGGCATCGGGGAAGAGTCTACCGATCACGAGTACACAACCGCTAGCGGGGATGATTGTGGTGCTGCTGAGGCCAATCCCGCCCCTGATGATGGCAGCCAACCCACAAATGGCAGCCAATTAAAGAGGAAAAAAAAGGAGAGGCGCCCGAGCAAGCTAGGCACCGTCAAGGAGGAATTTACCGAAGTGGCAAGAAATGGGATTCCAACGGCGCCCAAACATTTAGTCTGTGGGTACTCCGGACAACTCGGGTGCATTCTCCGGAGCACCGTCTCGATCAACACCGAGAATCTAAGGCATCCCGACTGAGCAATTTTGCGCAACCTCCTTTTCACGAAGCTGCACAACCGACACAAGTTCCCCGCTCAATTTGCAAACACAAACCTCTTAGGGAATAAAGTGAATAGTGCCGCCCTCACGAAGATGAGCACATCCCTGGCTACTTGGCGGAGCAAGGTGAAGAAAATGATTAGTAAGGGTGTTAGTTATGAGAATATCAAGGAGGCAAATCCTTCGATCAGCGAAACTGACTACGAGGAGTTCAAGCGCAAGTGCGAGGACACCTCAACTAGTGAATCGAGTCAGGGGGGAAAGGTATGTGGGAATTGAACTTAGGGGTCCACAGACTCGGTCCTGGCGGTTACAGAGTGGCGGAACCGAAATGGAACAAGGAGGACGCGGAGCATGCCGCGCAAGGCCTACCGCCCCTCTTAAAAAAATATAGACATAAGCCTACCGATAACTATGTCAGGGCCCGGCACAAGAGGAACCCGATAACAGGGGAGCTTACGACGGATCCGAAGGTGCAGGAGCTTGAGCGTCTTCTGGTAAAGAATACCTCCCCCCTGTTTAATTAGCTTCATATGGTTGCATTTTAAAATTAGTGAAGCCAAATTTCTGAATGGCCCCCGCGTTCCTTGTTCAGGAAACTGAAAGAAGCAGCGTGGGGTCCCCGCCTATCGCCCTTGGGACAAATCTTTAAATAGGGAGGTCAACACACTCAAGAAAAAGGATAAGTTTAGTAGGCCGCCGTCAGCTGGTCGTGTGTCCGGCAAAGGCTATTCCACAAAATGGTCGGACTACTATGACACTAGGCGAAAGGAGAAAAGCACTAGAAGCTCGGCGAACCAGACGGAGGAACAACTCCAGGAAAAAATGGAGCATATTCCATGCATTGACGAAGAACAAGTTGGACAGGCGCTTCATGCGAGACTGGCTTGCGAGTGGTCAACAGGGGATGCCCCCGATTCCCATCTTCACGGGAAGCAACTCTCACAACACGACGGCAACGGCCGCAGCGGTGTCTCCGGTGGAGGCCGCAGCGGTGTGCCCGGCGACGGATGCATTTGTGACCCCGGCAGCGGCCACGACGGTGTACCCGGCTGAGGCCGCGTTGGTGTCCCCGACGGGGGATGCGTTTGTGACCCCGGCGGCGGTGCCAATATTGGAGCGTAAAACACCAACGCCCGACACCTCAGGAGAAAGCGCCCCCTCCATCACATGCCCGCCGTCCGTTCGAGGTCCATCGAAATTAGCCGAGCTCAACGGTATCACGGTAACTAAGCCTCGGCCGATGACTTCATCTTCTTTTGCCTTTGACTGGGCATCCTTGACGCCCTACATGTTTTCGCAGGGCGCCGCCAACGTTCCATGCACTCTCCTACACTTCGTGGACGAGGAGTTAGTTGATGTTGCCATGGGCAGAATCGTTCAACAGGGAAACCGCGTGTTCCATGCTAATCCGATGCCAACCACCTTGTATAGGGTTCAACTGGTTCGGGTGCTGGATGGCTACGATGAATTGTTACCTCCCTATCGACCCCCTAGTGCTGGAACTTTCTTTGGCCGAACTGCCAGATTCTTTTGGGTGTGGGGAACTACTCCACCCCACCGCCAGTCGTGACGGCGCTAAGCCATGGCAAGACCGCTGCAAACGTCGTCAGCTGATCCGGGCCACCACCCCACAGACATGGATGTGGCACAAGATCGGAGCAACACAACCACCAACACAATACTTGCCCATGTTGATGAGTTCTTCGAGGAACATGGTGGGTGCGAGATGGACGAGCTTTTCCCTCCTGCTTCTCAATAACCCAAACTTGGTGCAAACGACTCTCACCGCCCATCTCGTAGCACGGAGATAAATTGCAACAATAAGCGTCGAATGTTCAGTTCTCAGGAGACGCCTCCAGCTGCCACCTTCACCGAGGCTGAGACGGCCGAGGCGCGAAGTATTATCAGCCCCAACACACTCAGGAAGGCGGTCTCTGAGCAGGTAAAGGTCCCATTACATGAGAAGCCAAAGAAGGGACGGGGAAGAAGGAAGAAGGGTCACATGGCTCGATGCTCGATGCTACAACCGGTGATATGAAGAATCTTCATGACATTGTTCTGAATACAGAGACGTGGCGTCTCAGAGAGAATGATGTGGCATTCCCTGTTTTCACTACCAAGTTGCCAGAGGGAAAGGGCTTTGTTGCTTTCGACATCGGACGTGTGATCTTCCTGCGGTTTGATGATATCTTCGCTATGTTACACCTTTTTCCGCTGCACTACACATTCGTTCGGCTATTTGCGCTCAGTATGGAGATGCGGATCATTAGAGACAAGTACCCGGACAATGTTATAGTCGACCCCTTCTACATGTGTGCCAAGCTCTTGAGCAGCCCCGGGGACCGGCGACTCGCTAGTGATTACCTCCAAAACGTCATTCTGTCGAAGAAGGATAAGGACAACTTCCTCGTGCCTTACTTTCCCAAGTAAGTCATCCCCTCACGTCCCCGTAATGTACATGAGGTTGCTTACATTTCGGTCCTTCTTTTCCTCCTAACAACCGTGTTGTGTGCAGTGATGAAACAAAGTGCACACTCATTGCTCTAAGCCCGAAATGGTCCATGGCCACGTATTTCGACCAGGACCGTGAGTCGAACAAATACTATACAAATATCAGGAAAGTTCTCGATGAGGCTCTCTCGTGCTACTCCAAATCTGGAGTCACCTTCAAGAAGGAAGTTGTTAGGTACGGCGCGCACATGTTCACTCACGTAACAAAGTTCGCCTGCGTCAAGCAGCCGCCTGGCGGTCAGAAGGATGCCTATTACGCCTTGCATCACATGCGGGCGTTCGTACGGGACCAGCAGCAGCTTACACTGCCAGCTCATCTCAAGCACTGGGCCGAACGATTGTCGGAAATCCAAGACGCCGACCTTAGACAATAATTCTGTCGCATCCAGTCAAACTTGGCAGGAATCATCTCGGAAGATGTCCTTCGTAACACGGGGGAGTTCTACCTCAACAATCAACTGTCCAACCTTGAAATAGATACAATGCTAAGATTGCAGGCTGACGGCGATCTCTCATTCATGACCATCACGAAAGACGGCGGCTCCACCAACGCTCCGGCCCGTAAGAGGATTCAAAAGTCTTGATGCCCGTGCGCCTAGCTAAGTTGTTTTGGACTATCGATGAGAGCTCGTGTGTTGTATAAAATTTTATGAAATTGTATGTACGTATGTCTCCTTAGTTTAAACAGTTGTCATTCAACTTATATGTAGTCGATGCTATTTATTACTACGACCATGAACCGTGTGCTATTAATGGGTGTTGCTTTTCTCTTCCTTTGGTCCTTAATTTTGGTGTATAAGTATGTTCCTCTTAACGTTTTTTTTGTACAGTGCATAAAGCAGATGCCGTCGTATGTCATGTACATTGGTAGGATTCCCGGAGTCTACGAAGAATGGGAGGATTGTCGGAGACAGGTTCACCGTTTTAGCGGTAACTGTTACAAAGGGTACCCCACAAGGGCGGAGGAGGAAGCTAGATACGCGCGCTATCTAGCGAGGGAGAGGAGGTAGCGGAGGAGGGCGCATGTCATGGTAGTTTAGATATCGACTTGTAATGTGAAGACAAACTCGCTACTCGAGACTTGTAATGTTCTAAATTTCTTCGGTATTTTGAATTCGGAGACTAATATGATGATTTGTAATCGGAGACTAATCTTCTGGTGTATTCGGAGACTAATCTTCTATTGTATTCGATAAATCTGTGATGTTTATAAATATGATGTTTATATATGTTTTTAACCTATGCAAAAACAGAAAAGCAAAAGAAAAAAATCCTAATATTCATAGTTAAGGCGCACATACAGTACATCAGTGGCGCATGTACAGAAACACAACAATGGCGCTCTTCCTGAGAGTGCGCCATTAGTGACTCAGAGCACAATACACACATGTGGTGGTAGCAATAACAACAGTAGCGCGCCAATGGCTTCAGTAACGGCGCACTCTTGGTGCGCCATTAGTATCAAGGATATTAATGGCGCACCAAATGTGCGCCATTACTATCACTTACTAATGGCGTGCTAGTAATGGCGCACCATATGTGCCCCATTAGTAGCCAAATTAGGTGCGCCATTAGAGCCCTTTTTTCTAGTACTGACTCCTATGGCGGTGCCTCGAGTGGGCCAAGAGTGGGCCAATCGAGGCTTCCAGCGGGCCTTCTGTCTTGATACGCACTAGGTACCCTCATATGTAGGAGTCGTGGGGTCACCCCCTCATCAATGAACATTCTCAAATGACTCTACTATGACTCGATATGAACATAAATTGATCATACCGACTCATGGGGGCTACACCTCGACTATCAAATAAACAAACATATTGGCTTTACTATGACTCGACACGACGCCGACTCATGAGGGCCACGTATTAATTTTTTCTAAAAACACCGGCACATGAATGCCCGTACCTACACGTCCATATATGTAACCCAGATGATACCATGACAAGCCGGTATGCACCGACTCCCATCCTGAGGACACGGTGATAGTTAAGCTTGTTCAAGGAATCACGGTTGCACGTTACGCGTTTGGCCAACTTCTTGTCATGAGTCGGATTCATCCAAATACGATTGTCAACAAGGTGTCAGTCAGTTTACATACTCCGAGTCGTTTATCGATTCTCAAAATATCATGCTACTTAGAGCTGGGAGCACAAAACCCAACATATCATATCTGCTTGAAAGTAGGAAAACATATTAAAAAACTTAACAAGTAGCGTCCATATGACCGACTTCCACATTGGCATCCAGGCATTCAAAAGATAAAGGGTGGTTTAACAATACCGTGAAGGATTAAGTGCATAACACACACAAAATCAAGTAACTCATTATTACATCGGCCAACACTATGGCATTTCAAAATGTTTTGAAAGATTCCTCAAGGGCAAGATGAATGGAGCAGACCCGACTGTACCAAGTTTCAACTTAAGCTCATCCTCCTTGTCATCTATACCTTCAGAGTTGCACTCAGTACTACCTGAAGATTTTACAAAATTTATCACACCCTTCAAATAATGCAACATCTGAGAGATCTTCGATCCTTAGATCATCTTCTCCCTCACCTGAAGCTAGCTCGATCGAAGTTGCTGGGTCTGCAATTTTTGATGGAGGAAGCACAAAAAATTCAACGGCTCGGGAGGAGTGAGCTTCGGCCTCTTGTCGCGCTCATCGTTACCCGGTTCCAGCTCAGACATGTGAATCTCATCAGCAATCTTCGTCGTGAACATGCGCGTCTCCTTGATGATCTTGGCATTGTCATCCTTGGAAAAAGGGTACACTTTGATGTTTAGCTCAGGAAAGTCATACGCTAGTAATTCTGCCTTCATGTCAGGGTGATAAGATTTCGTAAGTTCCGAACCGCGCAACACTCCCAAACGACATGCCTAACGATTTGCCAAATCCACCCAAGTAGGTACAGTCGAAAACGACTGCATCATCCCAGCTAGCTTTGGTATGTTGGTCGGCTTCCTCTGAGTCGCAGCAATAGCGTTCACGGCTCCTTCGCATAGTTGCTTGATCAGTGTGTATAACGTAGTCATTTTCTTTCCAGGCGGCTCCTACAGAGCCGGATGTTGTTTGCCTGCACCAAAGATCACCAAGTCATCAAGAAACTATGACTACATAATACTGGTTTAGAATTTACATCAACTAAACCGATTTACCAAAGACTGATATCACGAAGTGATGAATGCTTTGTTTTAGAACATTCAATCTCTTCTCTATTTCTTGGAACTTGGATATGGCAGCGTCGGCAGTCTGACTCAAAGTAGCCTGAACTTCGGCATGATGTGATTTTTCCGACTCAGTTCTTTTTCTTTCTTCTTCAGCTCGTCTTGAAGCTAGAAAATTTCCTTTTTAGCTTGGTGCCGCTTATCAGACTTGGCCTCGAAAGTCTCTTCCAATTGATGAGTTGCCTCGCTAGTTTTCAAAGCCATTTTTTTGCAGACAGAATCCATGTGTTTTACAACTATATAACCAGGAACTTGGGGGCTACACTACGAAATAGAAATCATAACAAGTTCAAATAGGCTTCATGGTTCACTAGTTATAAGCAACACAAGAAGCTATAAAACAGGGCAAAAACTGTTATTAGCTAGCTGTATAAACATGGGTAAAACTATAAGCAAAAGTTCAGCAACATGACATAACATTATATGCGCGTGAATTAGACATGATGGTGATCAGGTACAAACGAGAATCAAGGTCATCGTCATCACAGATAAAAAGATATTAAGCGGGCAACATGGCTTCGAAAAGTTACAGACTTAGTGAAAAAAAAGAGGTGGCTGCGAAAAACAGTGGGATAGAAACTTTGGAGCTGAAATATAACTATGACCAGGAATGTAAACATGACCATGCAATACATATAATGGAAATGGACATGTCATAGATCAAAATGACATATTGCAATGCTCAATAGGATGAACGGTTAAAAAGATATAGGGCAGCAAAGTGTCAATGTTTCGGAAACAACAACAAAAAGTTAACAGGTAGCTATTTTGGGTGATGATACAATCAACATGCAGCAGACCAACATGAAAAGTGAAAGCATATAACTGAAGTAGACATGATGCTCAACATGATACAATAAGAATCACTCAATTCGACAAACGGTCGCGACGCACTCGTCGACCGAAGTTGGCTCAAAATAACAGTTTCAGCAACAGTTTGCAGTTAATGACGGGAAGCCCTGTTCAGCACACAATAACTATATCGAGAAAACCTCAAAAAGATTAACTCACTAAAGCTAAAAGTTAGAGCACATCAACACGAACAAAAACATTTTGAGCGCGAAGACATCCGGACTACGGTTCATTCGCAATCTACGTCGGAAAACCGATACATCAGCAGTATTTTAAAGGACTTAGAAAAAAAATAGTAACAGGAAAAAAACAAAGAGAAAGAAAAAAAAGGGGACGACCTCACCATTGGGCTCGGCCCAATTCGCAGAGGGTGGGTGGCGGATAGGCAGTCCCGCCTACGGGTGCTGGGGAGACTGTGGGCCGGAGTTGGAGGAGGTGAGTCGGTGGAGGGGTGAGGCGGCCAACGTGGCCGAGGCGGCTGCCTGCTCGCTGGATCGACCGGATCGGGTCGTCCCTGTCCTCCCGACGGTGCCAGGCCAGTGGCTCTCCGGCGAGGGGAGGCGGCGCGGAGATGACGGATGGGCGGCGGCTGCTGTCGGATCCGTGCGGAAGCGCTGGTCCAGGGCGGCAACCGGCTCGGGCATGGGGCGGCCGAAGCCATAGTGCGCGGCGGCGCAGCCTAAGGCAGAGAGATGGGGAGGAGGGTGAGGCGAGAAGGGAGAGGAGGAGGAAGGGCGCGGTCTCATAGGGGGGCGGGTTGGCTTGTGCGCGGCGGCGGCGATCCGGCCCGGCTCGGGCCCGAGGCGGGTCGCGGAGGCGGTGGAGGGCCCGGCGGGACCCGGTTCCTCTGGAGGCTGGAGGTGGAGGGTCTCGGGGCTGATGTGGAGGCTTCTTGGCCCTCCGATCTGCAATCGGACGGCCAGAAATGGCTGGGAGCTAGGGTTTCAAGATTTTCTGGTCTATTGTGTAGATCTGGGCAAAGTGGAGGGGGATGGCTGCAAATTTGTGTTAGAGGAAACCCTAGAAGGGCTAGGGGAGAGGGTGGTATTTATATAGGCTGGCCCGGATGGCAGGTTTACGCAAAAGCCCTCGGGTCTTCTCTCTCGCGCCCGGTACTCCACGTTTCTGACCGTCAGGAGTTCATATGACCTCCGATTTGGACGAAATCTGGAACCACGCCCTCAGCGCGTCGAGCCCGTTAATCATACCTCACTTTGATACCGTTCCGAGAACATTTTACGGCGCCCAATAAAATAATCCATTCAATTATTAAATGGGGTTTTTAGTTGCAATGGCGATGGCTGGTCTTGTGCCGGAAGTTGCGATGGTGCTGGGGTGAACCCGGTGTCGCAAAGGTCGTGTGTCATTTGGGAGAAAGGTTTAGTCACGCATCTGATACAAGAAAGAGGGGGGATATTCACCGGTTAATAATTCAGCGAAGAAAATACTTCAAACAATTCTAGCAATCAACAAAATAAAGCAACAAACAAAATTTTTAATTAGGGTGGAAAATTCCGGGCTGTTACACCCAACTAGTATGTGGCTCCTCGATCAAGAAAAATCATGTATGACATAAAGATCAAGTCATGAGGTTATGGATGTTGCATGGCAATGTATCTCGGAAATGCTATGGTAATGCCTTGATAGGTAGGTATGGTGGATGTTTTGAGGAAAATATAGGGAGGTTTATGATGACAAAGCGTATCATGCCAATGGTTTGGATGCACCGGCGAAGTTTGCACCTACTCTCAAGATGAGAAAGGGCAATGCATGGTACCGAAGAGGCTAGCAAAATATGGAAGGTGGAAGTGCCAACAATCGAATACTCGCATTTGTCCAACGAACTCATGCACTTATTATAGGTAACTCTCTATCTAATCAGGAAGTTCACAAATAGACAAGTAACCCGAGGAGGAGTGTTTGGGGGTTGGTTATCCTTGCGCAACCTCGACCCATGGTACGTGAGGGTACTCTATATATTCCGACCCCTCTAGAGGTTAGCAATCCATCTAGTAGCTAGAGTTCTCAACTATTTTTTTATAGTTTTTGAAAATAAACACGGATTGCCCAAAATAGGACACCTATCACTAATAGGCTAAAGCTCTTGGCACCAAAAGTCCAAACATTACTCAAATCAATAACTCAAAACTATTGCAAGTTACTACTACACTTATAATAGAAACCTCAATTACCTACTCATGAAAGACATTCAACTCAGTGCAAGAGACCAACTCTCTAAACAAGATAAGCATGATAACTCAAGAGAGTTCCACAATCAACCTAAATAAAAGCTCTTAAAAAAATAAGCATGAAAACTAAGAGCTAAGCATGACAACAACTATGAAAAGTTAAAGAACACACAAACAGATAAGCTTGCAAACCTGCGTTGTGTTCTAGGGTGAAGTGGAGCGTGTTTCTCTCCCAAACAATGAAGGATAGGTTCCAACTTGTTATGAACAACAAACAAAACGAAAAACAAACTGAAAAGTAAATAGCGAGACGGTCCAAGCATAGCACATAACACATGAAGAGATAAAAATATAGCATGGAGAAGGACGAACTGATGATTTTTTATGGAGAAGGGGATGCACGGGGGAAACCCCAAGCTTAGAGGCTTGAGTCTCCTTGGATATTATTGGGGTGTTCATGGGGGAATCCCCAAGATTGATCTTTGACACTCCCGGATCTTCTTTCATCATCTTCCTTCGCATACATGAAAACTCCCTTCATACGAAACTCATCATAAGATGATTAGAGTGGATAGTACCCATAAATAAATAATTTTTCACCACTTGAAACAAAGATTTTTATGAAGAGCTACTGTTTCTCAAGATTGCCAAAAAAAAGTGCAAAGAAAAAGCAAGCTTAAGATTTGCAAAACGGTGAAAACGCGAAACGTGGCAGAATCTGTGAAAAACACTGCTAGGAAAATGGATTTTAGTGGCGTCCTTTTTAGGTCTCTAGTGGCGCATTATGGAGGTGCCACTAATAAGGACTTAGGGGTGTCGCATTCTGGATGTGCCACCCCTAAGGTCTTAGGGGTGGCGCATTTTGGAATGCGCCACTAACCATATTACAAAAAACTAAAAAAAAATACAGAAAACATGATTACAAATTACAAAAATTTAATCATATTACAGAAATTGACAAACGAATATTACAATGTGCGCAATTGTATTATAGAAAACAAAAAACAGTTATTGATACAAAATAATTGTACTTCCTCCGTCCCAAAAAGCTTGTCATGGTTGTAAAACCATGACAAGCTTATTAGGATGGAGGGAGACGGAGGGAGTCTTACAATTCTTACTGCAAAGATTGGAAAGATTACATTAATGGAATCCTAAACTAAACATAGCTACATTTTTTTCATCTCTTCTTTTGATCTTCAACCTGCACAAAACAAAAATTTAGAGGCCACATCCTAAACTAATCGTAGGTACTTTCTTCATCATCTCTACATTATAGACATACATGTCCAATAGTCTGAATTGATCATCTCATATACATCATCATGATCATAATATCCAACACAAAGGTCTTTTCCCAGTATAACTTCGCTAATATTAAACACAAAGTCCATTTCCATAATATTACCTACGACTCCTCACATATATCACCTTCGACTCCTCATCCTTCCAAGGGTAAATATAAAAAAACCAAAAGACACCTCCATTTCCATAATGTAATATGGAGAACATCTTGTCCCAAGCTTTTATATCCATCTGATTCACTATCCTTTGCCATCCTTTGATTCTTAAGCAACCACCATCATGTTCACTTTCAGTGTTGCATTCAGTCTTGAAGAGTACATCCCATGGCCATGCAGAAACAACTGTAAGCTCGCCTCTATGAGGCATCCACCTAGGCACACATTGTTTCGGAATTCTCTGTTGAAAACATAAGAGTAAAATAGTTAGTAATGCGGTATACTTAATTTTAGGTCAAAAGATTTCTGAAAATTATGGACTAGTGACAGAATAGTATAAAATCTCACCATATTCAAACCTTTTACATATCTCGGAAACAACTCGACAACAAATGTCACATATGGTGTATAAGATTCACCGGCATCATAGAAGTTTGCAAAGTGAGCTACATCTTTAAGAACTTCGATGTACCCATCTCGTTCATACATTGTTATGTCAAAGCCACCATTATCAAAAGCATTATCAAACATCTTGCATACATCCTTCGTAGCACAAAGATAAATTGGCAATTATAAATAAGTTGTCAACTTGGGAAGCAAGGAAATCATGAAGTAAACAAGTCGACTTTGTTTAAAGAAACTCACGTTGAGAGAGAACCAGCTTCTTGTCGTCCACTAACATCTGAATATCCTTACTTCGAAATTTAATACCATCTCGACGACGAGGTCCAAGATAAAATCTTATTTTCATACTCTCCTCTAATGCATATGCCTTGCATAATGCATAGCAATTTGGACAAGCAAAATAAGTGCACCGAAGTTATTAGTGACCTTGATCTTTAATGTTATACCATGTTTCATCGTCTTTAGTTTGACTTCATTTGTTTCATTATCTTGCCAATCATTGAATTTAACAAAGTCACATATATACATGATGTCTTGCATAGCATGGGATGTGCTAGTTGATTAAAGAAATACACAACAAAACAATAATTTAAGTGAAGCATGCTTAAATAAGAAGATGTCGCAGAAGTTGTATATACCATTATTTTTTTGAATTCGCGCCTAAGCGTGAGCGAGAAGTATCTTTCTTCATCCCCATCCAATTTCGGATACTTGTCGCACCGACCTGCGTTATCTTCACAATAATCGCACTAGATGATTTTATCGTCGTCATCCATTTTCTATGTTCCTAATAATTCAAAAGATTAGTTCAAAGTCAATAAACAATCATCAAAGGTATGAAAGTAAAGGTCGTGCACGAATTCACGGAAAAATTGGGCATGCTATTTTCTAATTTTCTTAACATGGAAGTGCCCCATTCTCAACCAAAACGGAAATTAATCAACATTTTGGGAGAAAGGGGATAATAAGTAGTAACTCAACCAAAACCAAAAATGCCTTTATATAGGCACAACCAGCATATAGCAACTCAACCATTGCTAAATCTATATCTATCTATCTATCTATCTATCTATCTATCTATCTATCTATCTATCTATCTATCTATCTATCTATCTATCTATCTATCTATCTATCTATTTATCTATCTATCTATATATCTGTCTCTCTCTCTGTCTATCTATCTATCTATCTATCTATCTATCTATCTATCTATCTATCTATCTATCTATCTATCAATCTCTCTCTCTGTCTATCTATATATCTATCTATTTACCACACACTAAACAACAAGCTCAAACGATTCAAAACAATTTCAAAAAAAGATCAAGCTCTCTAAATATTTTTCAATACACAGAGCACCATGGCATAAACAGAGCACCATAAAATTGCCCAAAGGGATTGCACACAGAGCACCATGGCACGTTTCAAAAGAAATTCTAGGCATGACCAATTTCACTTCAAAAAAACTCCTAGGCATGACCAATTTCACTTCAACAAAAATCATAGAAATGACCAATTCGCTAAAGACTTCATCACTATATCTCTCTTTTTATAAACCCTAGCAATCGAAGAACAACTAGGCATCAAATGCCAAACCCTAGGCATCAAATTCCCCAACCAAAGGAGGAGGAGGAGGATAAGAAATTGGGAGGGGGGCAGGGGATACACCTGGCCGTACGATTCCGGGACGGCGGGGAGGGGTCGTCGGACGCTGGACCTGCACGAGCGGCCGGGGCGAGAAGGTGGTGGAGGCGACGGCTCAAACGGCGGGGCGACGACGGTGGCGAATGATACGTCTTAAACGTATCTATACTTTTTTCTCGTTCCATGACCTTTTTGTGTCAGTGCTACATCTTTTTTCCATGCTTTTGAATCATTTATTAGACTAATCTACTAAGATAGAGCCCAGTGCCAGTTCCTGTCTGTTTTGTCTTTGCATTGCAGAAAAAAATCTAAAAATGAAGTTGCTCAGAAAATTCCCAAAAAAATGCCAAAAAATATTTACATCGGAAGACCCCTCCTGACGGAGGACGGATTCAGGAGGTGGCCCCATGTCACAGCCCAGATTTCACAAAAATTAAAAAATTTGTTTTCGGTGTAAATTGTTTGATTGTCTGATTTGTTTGCGGTGTTTGCATCCCCGATTTATCGATCGGCGATTATTTTTCCCCATCTTATCTCGTATCGGATGGATACCGCCCCTTGCCATCCTGACACTCGACCTTTGCAACACCGGGTTTCACCCGATCACGACATGAAAACGGCACGAGACCAGCCGCACCCAACGGAACGAAAAACCCCGTTTATTTAATAAACGGATTATTTTACGGGGCGCCGAAAAATGTTGTCGGAATGTCACCGCAGTGAGGTACGATCGACGGGCTAGACGCGCTGAGCGCGTGGTTCGAGATTTCGTCGGAATCGGGGTCCGTACGGAGTCTCGGCGGTCACGAACGCGATCACCGGACGCGCGAGAGGGGTACCGAGGGCGTTTGCGTAAACTGACCAGCCAACCTGCCTATCTAATGACCCCCACCTCCCAAACCAGCCAATTAGGGTTCCCCCTATGGCATAATTGCAGCCACCCCCCTCTTTTTGCACAAAATTAGCCCCAAAACACCCAAAATCCCCGAAACCCTAGCATTACCTCAGATCTGGACCATCAGATCTGTGATCTGATGGCCCAAAAGAGGCCAAGTTATCACCCCGAAGCTCCAGCCAGCAGCCACCGCACCCCGGGCCGCACTGGCCCGAGCCGCCGTCGCCAGGGCCCGCCCGAGCCCATCTGGCGCCCGAGCCGACCGTCGTGCCTCCAGCCGCCGCAGCCGCCCGCCGGCGAGCTTCGCGCCGGCCGCTGCGCCACCCTCCTCCTTCCTCCCGTGCCGCCCTTCCTCTCCTCACCCCACTCTTCTTCTCTCGCGCAGGACGTCGTCGCTTCGGCCACCAGAGTTGCCGCCGCCATGGAGAGGCTCGGCCCGAGTCGTCGTCGGCCGCCTCGATCCCGCCATGGCTTCCACCGCTGGAGCTCGGCCGTCGCGCGCTGCCGGGCAGCCTCGCCTCGCCCCCACCACCGACGACCGCCTCCTCGCCGCCCGGCTCCTCGCCGGAGTCGCCGGCAGCCGACTGCCCCCTCGCCGGAATCCCGATCGGGATTGGGAGGACCCGGCCACCCCCAACCGCCGCCTGGGCTGGCCTGCCCAGGGCGGCCCACCAACCCCAGCGCGCCGTCCAGTCTAGCCTCCAGCCCACTGGGCCTCGGCCAACTAGGTGAGCCCAGGCCGCCCAACCCCTCTTTTTTTTGTTATTTATCTTTTTTTTCCTGCTGCCTGCGATTTTTTTTCCAAGTCCCTGTAATTTTGCTGCTGATCTGTTTTTGCGTTGTAATTTCCCGTTAATCCGTAGCTCCGATGAACGTGCGCCCAAAACGACAGTTGCTCAGTGTTGCGTGCTCTAGCATTCGTATGTAGAAAGTTTTTGCATTTGAGGCCATCTTGATTGTGTAATTGTGTGCTAAACAGGGCCACTGGTCGTTAATTGCAAACTGTTGATTGACTGTTGCTGAAACTGTTGCTTGATTGAAACTTCGGGCGACGGTTGCTTCGCAACCGTACGTCGGAATTGAGTGATTCCTTTTGCATTGCGTTAAGCATTGTTTCTACTTCAGTTTCATGCATTCACATGCCATAATTGCGTGCTGCATCATAATTGTATTTTGCTCCAAAGTAGCTACCCTACTGTTAGTGTGCTGCTGTTTATATTTTGTTGCAACTTCGGTCGACGAGTGTGTCGCGACCGTTTCTCGGAATTGAGTGATTCCAATTGCATATTGTTAAGCATCATGTATACTTTCATTACATGTATTGAATCTTCATGTTAGTATTACTGGTCGTATAGTTATTAAGCTCCAAAGTTGCTATGCTGCTGTTTTTGACAGCCACCTCTGTTTTTCACTAAGTCTGTTACTTTGCGATGCCATGTTGTTTGCTTAATATCTTTTTATCTACGATGTCTTTTTGCATGATTCTTTTTGCCATGCCTTCCTTGTCATGTCTACTTTATTTCCATATCATTTGTGAGCATGTTTGCATTGATTATCTTGTTTATGAATTGCCCTAAAGTGTGCTTCGTGATGTTGGCAGATTGTGCCCGTAACTTGTTTTGCTTATATCTTTTTAACCGTAACTCCGTTTGGAGTGTGCCTTATATGTAACTTGATAAGTTTTTCGTGTAATTCATGTTTATGCTATTGTTTTCTGTTGTTAACCAACCAAAAATATGGTTTAGGACAGAATAGTACCAAATGTTTTAACCATCGTGCGGCACTTAGTGTTATGCCATGTTTAGGATTGTGCCTCACTTAAATTGACTAGTATAGATAGTTTACTTTGTGCTTCACCTCTTGCCATTTTTGTGTGATTTTCCATGCTTCTATGCTTGCCATGTTAATAACCGTTGGTTGATCACCTGTAGCTAAGCAACTTGAACCACCGTAAACGTGCGGTATTCGTCGTGTGTGACCGATACCCCACTTAAACTGTTAGTAACCGTTCCCGACGATAGATCCGTATCGCGTTGCCGTGTCGTGTGCTGTCTTCTTGATCTTGTGTTGACCCGTAGTAATAGAGTGCTTGCTCGTTGATTGCTTTCCAGTGTTTATCGTCTTGTGTGCTTCTGGGGGTACCTTCGGAGACGACGCGAGCTTGCGATCCACTACTCCTTCGGAAACCGACTTATCAACAGGCAAGGACTATACATTACTTATGATCCATTCTATTTCAACCAGCGGTTTGCATGCTAGTCTAGGTTGGGTTCGATGTTTGATCCTACCACATGTTTACAACCTCTTTCAAACCGATACAGCCATGTCCCTTCCCAGCAAACCGTGTACTGCTATGTTACTATTTCTCATTGCTCATCCCCTCCTTAGTATGCATGCTTAGGATGCTACGATGTTACCCAGCTACTCCTTGGTTCGGGATATCACATTATTATATTGTGGTTGATGATATGATTATTATAATGTTGACTATATTCGACAAAGGATGGAAGGTCTAGGCTATCCCGCCCCGACGCTTTGTTCCATTCGAGTCACCTAGGATCCGAGTTCCGGGTATTGGTTTTAAGATTGAGCGTGCCTAATCGCGTGTGGGATTTTATGGGGTCCCCTCTTCTTACCTACCTAGCTTCAAACATTTCTAGAGGTAGCCCAAGCTGATTTACCATTTGAAACCGTTTGTGTGCTGGTCAGCTGCTAGTAGTTTTCAAACAACTCGGGCCAGCGGAGACTTAGTTCCTCTGTTGGTCCACACACTGGTGAGCTAGGGAAGTCCCCTGTTATATAGGCGAGACTAAACCCGACCTTGGCCATACGGAAGAGTCAGATCCGAGAGCGTGGCCAACTTTTGGATTGGGTGTCGACTCCCCGGGGGCCACCCGGATTTGTTCGTTGTTAGTTAGAGGGACCTGTCGTTTCGGATCTCTTGGAACTAAATCATAAAATGGTTTCCTATAATGGGTAGCAACTGAGAGAGATGGGCGAGCATGCGACGCTTCGTAATGGGCAGTTGGTACACCCCTGCAGGTTTAAATCTTTTCAAGAAGCCGTGTCCACGGTTATGGACGACTTGAGACCTGCTCCTTGTTCATACAAAACAACAACTGAGATAATCTTAACATAACTTGATCAACATGTATGTGCCTTGACTGCTTCTTCTTCGTAGGGATGCGAAGAGGACGACAAGGATAGGATAGGTGTTATGTTTGCGCAGTAGTTGATAGCAAGACTTTTTGGAGGCGATTCCTCATCGAATGCTTGGCTTCTTACCTTACTCTCTAGATCGTTAGCCACTTCATAAATGCTAGTGCGGCAGCAACCTCACCACTTACCTCTTCCTTACCGTAAACTACTAGTTGTCCTAGAATGACGAGTGATGAAGTCCTTGCTGGGTCAGATGACCACTAAAGTTGGATGCTGAGTACTTCTGTACTCATGATACTACCCCCAAACTCTTTTCAGGGTTCTTGACCGACAACAGGTATGGTGATCGACATTTCACGTGGAGACTCGACGACGACTAGTTAGGCGAATCCCGGCGGAGGGCCTGGACCCGTTTGGTTATGGGATCGATGTTTTCTCTTTGCCACTAGGCATTTGCTTGTAGTCTGTACTCAAACATGTACGTTCCGCTGTTGTATAGTATTAAGGAAGTTGTGTGCCGATTGTATGAGATGTTGTATCCTTGTATCTGTAATGTTGTGATATCATGTTGGAAATCCGGGGCATATGGCTATGTCATATGTCGCGGTGGGACCGATATGTGCTTCGTCCCCGGATCTGGATGGAAACATCTAGATCTGGAATAGTACCGCATGTCGGGCCTTACACCCTAGGCCCCTAGGCTCCCTCCAGGCGCGGCCAGGGGGCCCGCGACAGGGGGCGCTTGGGCGACCTGGGCACCGCCTCAGACTCCCCCTTGGCCTATAAATTTGCCCGTGATGCAAAATCCCGAGATATCCATGTTGGATATGTGCCCTAGAGGACAATTAATAAAGATATTTGTCACATATCAGTTTTGTTCATAATATGTTTTATACTGTGTTATAACTGCATTACTTGGAAATACTAATACACGTGTGGTATAAAACACAAGTCCCTAGTTTAACTCGGGTAAACTTGCTCATTGGGAAATTGATTGATCAAGATTTCCTGATCATGGCCACACTTAAGTCCATTGACAATGAGGTCATATCATTGGGAAATGATGTGATGGACACACACCCACCTAAAGCATTTTAATGTGATCGGTCACATAATTCAGCATTGCGATGACTTTGTAACGCATGTCTTAGTCCTTAGACCGTAATGATCATAAGTAATTTTCATCTATGAGGAGACTTTGATTTGTATCCCACCGTCTGACTGAAATATGCTGGCTGTAACGGTGCACTTTGGGTAATCGAAAATAGATGGTTGATGAGTATGTTAATAGACCAGAGCGCGATTTGTACATCCAAGTAATGGATAGGTACCTGGGCCCACTCGGTGATATTGCATCAATAGCTTGCAAGAAAGTGACTAGGTCACAGGAGATGCAATAGGCACGGACGAGTAAACTTGTTTGTTGTGAACGAGATGTGAACACGGTATGTTGGATACCGACTATCAAACCTCGGACAAACAAAGTACCGCAGCACAAAGGGATTACATCGTATCGTTAACGATTTCCTAAAGCGATTGAAGTTCATTCGATGGAAGCGCAGGGGTTGTCAAGGATTGTAACCAGGTCCAACTGAATAGTCATTGGTCAATGAGAGTGTGTCGATCATGTCTGCCGTTTCCTGGACCATAGGATGTTACACTTAAGGTGCAATCGATGCATTGGGATATATTCGGGATCATTGGTGAAATAGGAGAAATCACCAAAATAGTTCCGGAGGAGAACGGAAGTTGTTCCGGACATTTTGAAACGTTAAAAAAAAATTAACTGTATTTAATAATGTTTTATTATTTAATTATCTGAAATAAATATTAAAATTTAATTAAATTAAAAAAAATGGAAAAGGCTTAATGGGCCATGTGGGCCAATTAGGGGAGGAGGGGGTCTTTTTTGTAGTCTGCACCTAGTTTGGAGTTCTCCACCATAGCAGGCCGTCGCTCTGCCGGAGCCGAGATCCGATTCCGTCTTTCTTCCGCTGCTCGCCTAGTTCGGGGCTCGGAGGGAACATCGATTGTACTTTACGTGTATAATATCTTTGAGGCACTACATCTGTGGTGCTGCTTCATCGCTGGAGGTCAACCGGGAGTCTCCATCACCGGTGGTCTTCTACACGACAAGGAGGTCGTAGTTCCGAGTCTATGCCAGCTACGTTCGCAAGAACGTTTCCCTCTTTCAGTCTTCAAAGGTATGAACTCTGATTCCCTCCGTTACTTTAGATGGCCATAGCATAGATCTTGAGTTCGGGTTAACGTAGGTATGAAAAATTTGTGTTTTCTGCCCCGTATCCCAACAGGGGTATCATGAGCTAGCTATGAGTAGATGTATTGTACGGGTAGAACACATCTAGGATGTGGGCATCGAATCTTCATTCGTTACCCTCCCTCATGTACTCATTTAGCATTGCGGCAATGTCCTGATGAAGTGGCCCCTACCGACCTTACGCGTTTACGCGAGATTGGTTCCAGACATGACATATGGCTTGTACCATATAAGTGGCTGGGGGGGTGTGTCTCGCTAACATTAGCGATGCGAAGATGTTTGCAATGGAGGGCCCCGATAGGGGTGTAATAGAGACGATTGGGGATCGGTGTTGTGGCATGTTTTCGCAGGATAGAAATATCTTCTCTCTCTCGAAACCCCTAGCAGCCACGTAATACTTGCACAAGCTAAAGTAGAAAGGCGTTTAACTTTGCTTTGCATGAAGGGGATCATAGCTTGTATGATTTACAATTTTACTTCCTGTTTATGCTAGTATGCTAGACATATCCACGATAGCACAAATAGGACCATATCTCACAATACCAACATTGTGTTCTCCCTTGGTGGGCACCGCCTAGAAGGATCTCCCATATGGCCGACATTCCGTACATACCGGGTGTCACACATATTAAACGACCTTCGAATGAGGTTGGGTTCGGCAAGGCTGGGATATGCAGATATGGCCTTGCGGAGCAGCGAACATCAAGATTGGATTGGCAGGCTTGACGTATGTAGATGCGGGCCTGGAACACAGTAGATCAAAAGATCTAGCAGGAGTCACATACCTGATGTGATTGGCATAGTGTCCTACCTGGACCACATACTGATGGCCGTGACGATCGGGGGAGGTATGGGGTTTGAGATTGTGTAATCACTTAATTAAACTGAGAGGTGTTTATCTAAGTGGGAGTTTTCTAGAATTTTGAAGATTAAATTGGAAACTCCACATTATGAACATAAGTCTAAATATGTATGTTTGTGAATCACCATTGTAGATGGCAGCACCACACCCCTCATTCAACTTAGGCTCGTTCCTAGAGAAAGACAAACTGAAAACTGATGGGTCAAACTTCACCAACTGGTTCCGTACCCTGAGGATTATCCTCGTTCCCCTAAAATGGCATACGTACTAGAGTGCGCGTTAGGTGACGCACCAGCAGATGATGCCAGTCAGGATGAGAAGAATGTCTATCACTCCAAAACTGATGATTACAACCTTGTCCAGAGTGGCATGCTCTACTCCATGGAGGCTGAGTTGTAGAAGCGCTTTGAGAGGATGGGTGCATATGTGATTATCACCAAACTTAAGGCTGTCTTTGCCACTCAAGCCAGGGCTGAACGGTACGAGGCTTCTGAAGCATTCTTCTCAGGTAATATGGACGAGCACAGTAGCGTGAGTGAGCACGTGGTCAAAATGTCTGGCTACGTTCAACGCTTGTATGCTCTGGAATGTCAGATTTCAGATGAACTTGCAGTTCATAGGGTGTTGTAGTCGCTTCCCCCTAGCTACAAATGCTTTGTGCTGAACTACAACATGCAGGGGATGACTAAGACCCCTTCTGAGTTGTTCTCCATGCTGAAAAGTGCTGAGGTTGAGATCAAGAAGGAGCACGCTGTATTCATGGTCCACAATACCACTGAATACAAGAGGTCAAGAAGACGGGACAAGGGAAAGAAAGGCAGCCCCAAGAAGGATGGAAAGTCAGTTGTCGTTCCTCCCAAGGCACCTAAGCCCAAGCCCAGAGTTGAGTGCTTCTAATGCAAGGGTGAAGGTCACTGGAAATGCAACTGCCCCAAGTACCTAAAGGACAAGAAGGCTGGCAAGGTTGTCAAGAGAGACGAAGGTATATTTGATATACATATTGTTGATATTTTCTTAAAAGCGCCGGGAACACATCCTGGATACTAGATACATGATCTGTCGCTCATATTTCTAATTCCGTTCAGGGACTAAGGAATAAGAGACACTTGCTGAAAGATGAAGTGACGATGCGCATGGGCAACGGCTATCAAATTGATGTATTGCCGGTCGGCACGAAGCATCTTAGTCTCCCTTCGGGATTATTCTTGGTTTTGAATAAATGCTACTATGTACCCGCATTGAGTGTGAACATCGTTAGTGGCTCTTGCTTGAAGCGAGACCACTATTCTTTTAAGTCTGATACAATTGGTTGTTCGATTTATAAGGATGATGTGTTTTATGTTCATGCACCGGAGCAACGTGGTTTATTCATACTTGATCTCGATGGTGACGTGTGTCACATCAACAATATAGAGGCCAAAAGATAAAACAGTAGTGGCGAAGAGCACATGACGATGTGGCATTGTCGACTTTGTCATATTGGTATAAAGCGCATGGAGAAGCTCCATAAAGATGGACTTCTTGATTCATTGGATTTTGGATCCATTGATACATGTGAACCATGCCTCATGGAAATATGACAAGGACTCCATTCAATTGCGTAATGGAGCGTGCGGATGACTTATTGGGGGTCATACATACAGATGTATGTGAACCCATGAACGACCCCACGTGAATTGGTCTTTGTTACTTCGTGACCTTTACTGATGACTTGAGTAGATATGGGTATATTTACTTGATGAAGCACAAGTCTGAAACCTTTGAAAGGTTCAAAGAATTTCAGAGTGAGGTCGATAATAAACTCGGGAAGAAAATCAAGGACCTTCGACCCGATCAAGGTGGCGAGTATTTAAGTCACGAGTTTGGAAATCATCTGAAATCTTGTGGCATCGTACCATAGCTTACGCCGACAGGCACACCTCAAAGGATTGGTGTAGCCGAACGACGTAATCGAACTCTATTGGATAGTGTGCGATCGATGATGTCTCATACCGAATTGCCTGTATCATTCTAGGGTTATGCGTTAGAAACTGCTGTTACGTTCTTAATAGGGCACCATCCAAATCCGTGAAGACAACACCATTTGAGGAATGGCATGGAACGAAACCAATGGTGTCTCACCTGAAGATTTTCGGTTGTGAGGCTTATGTTAGGAAACTAGAGCCTGACAAACTCGAATCAAAGGCAGATAAGTGCATATTTGTAGGCTATCCAAAGGAAACTTGTGGATACACCTTCTACAATCATTCTGAGGGCAAAACATTTGTCGCCAAGACTGGACACTTTCTTGAGAAAGAGTTTCTATTGAAAGAGTTGAGTGGGAGGAAAATAGACCTCGATGAAGTGACTGACCAATTACTCCAACTAGAAGAACCGGCAACAGAAATAGTTCCACGATGATGACATACATGATGATCATGATGAGAATGAAGAGGAACCTATTTTTCCACGCAGGTCAACAAGAGTTTGTCAAGCTCCTGAGTTTTACGGACAACTTGTGAATGCAGTCTCGGCTGTTAATCCAGACGAACCTACGAGTTACAAAGAAGCAATGGAGGGACCCGAGTCCGAGAAATGGCTGGAAGTCATGAAATCCGAAATAGACTCCATGTACACCAACAAATTTTGTACTTTGGTGGATATTCCCGAGGACCGCAAGGTCGTCGAGAATAAGTGGATATTCAAGAAAAAGACTGACGCAGACGGAAATGGTTCCGACAAATTCAAGGAGTTGACTAGGAGAAGAGATTCTCTCTTGTAGCGATGATCAAGTCCATTCGGATCCTACTAGCAATAGCTTCATATCATGATTACGAGATATGGCAGATGGACGTGAAAACTGCGTTCCTTAATGGCAACATTGAAGAAGAGTTGTATATGATGCAACCGGAGGGTTTCATTGATCCAAGGAATGTCGGTAAGGTTTGCAAGCTTCAACGGTCCATCTATGGGTTGAAGCAAGCGTCTCGGAGCTGTAATCTTCGATTTGATGAGGTCATCAAAGCGTTTGGATTTTTCCAAAACGTCGAAGAGTTCTGCGTCTATAAGAAGCTGAGTGGGAGCTCTGTGGCATTCCTTGTGTTATATGTAGATGACATATTGCAGATAGGGAACGATAGAAAATTCTTAGAAGAAGTGAAGGAATATCTGAATGGACAATTTTCCATGAGGGACCTAGGTGATGCTGCGTACATATTGGGGATTAAGATCTATAGAGATAGACCTATTCTCCTATTGGATTTGAGTCAAAGTACTTATATTGATAAGATATTGAAAAGGTTCAGTATGGATAACTCCAAGAGAGGCCTCTTGCCAGTTATAAAAGGTATAAAATTAAGTGTGACTAAATGTCCAACTACAACGACAGCGAATGAGATGTCCTCAAAGCCCTATGCCTCAGCCATAGGTTCTCTCATGTATGCTATGTTATGTTCCCGACCGGATTTAGCACTCGCAATTAGTATGACTAATCGCTACCAAAGTAATCCGGGAATGGCCCACTGGACCGAGCAAAGGACATCCTAAAGTACTTGCGAGGAACAAAGGATCTTTTTCTCATTTATGGATAGCGAACTCACCGTAAATGGTTACATTGACGCAAGCCTCGACTCAGACCTAGATGACTCAAATTCCCAGACGGGATATGTATTCATGTTGAACGGTGGCGCAATTAGCTGGAGGAGCAGCAAATAGTCAGTCGTCGTCGAATCTTCAATGGAGTTGGAGTATATTGCCGCTTGCGAAGCGTCAAATGAAGCGTTGTGGCTGAAGAAGTTCGTGATTGAGCTTGGCGTCTTTCCCAGCTGCACTATCCCCGTGGGAATCTTCTGCGATAACACGGGTGCCATTGCTAACGCGAAGGAACCAAGAACTCACTCTACAACCAAGAAGATACTTCGAAAGTTCCATGTGACGCGGGATTACGTCACGGATGGTCACACTAGGATTCACAAAATACATACGGATCTGAACGCAGCAGACCCGATGACTAAACCTCTTCCACAAGGCAAGTTTGAGGAACACCGCGAGACTATCGGTGTTAGATACATACCGGACGTAAACTAGTGTAATTTGTACTCTAGTGCAAGTGGGAGACTGTTGGATATGTGCCCTAGAGGCAAATTAATAAAGATATTTGTCACATATTTGTTTTGTGCATAATATGTTGTATACTGTGCTATAATTGTATTACTTGGAAATACTAATACACATGTGGTATAAAACACAAGTCCCTAGTTTAACTCGGGTAAACTAGATCATTGGGCAATTGATTTATCAAGCTTTCCTGATCATGGCAACACTTAAGTCCATTAACAATGAGGTCATATAATTGGGAGAATGATGTGATAGACACACACCCACCTAAAGCATTCTAATGTGATCGGTCACATAGTTCATCATTGCGACGACTTTGTAACGTATGGCTTAGTCCTTAGACCGTAATGATCATACGTAATTGTCATCTATGAGGAGACTTTGATTTGTATCCCAGCGCCTCACTGAAATATGCTGGCTATAACGGTGCACCTTGGGTATTCCGAAATAGATGGTTGATGAGTATGTTAATAGATCAGAGCCGGATTTGTCAGTCCAAGTAATGGACAGGTACTCTGGGCCCACTCGGTGATATTTCATCAATAGCTTGCAAGCAAGTGACTAGGTCACAGGAGATGCAATAGGCACGGACGAGTAAACTTGTTTGTTGTGAACGAGATGTGAACACGGTATGTTGGATACCGACAATCAAACCTTGGAAAAACAAAGTACCGTAGCACAAAGGGATTACCTTGTATCGTTAACGGTTGCCAAAAACGATTGAAGTTCATTCGATGGAAGCGCAGGGGCTGTCAAGGATTGTAACCAGGTCCAACAGACTAGTCATTGGTCAATGAGAGTGTCTCGATTATGTCTGTTGTTTCCCGAACCGTAGGGTGTTACACTTAAGGTGCAATCGATGCATTGGGATAGATTTGGGATTATCGGTGAAATAGGAGAAATCACCGGAATAGTTCCGTAGGAGAACGGAATAGTTCTGGAGGAGAAAAGAAGTTGGTGCGAACATTTTGAAAGGTTCAAAATAAAGTTTAATTGTATTTAGTAATGTTTATTATTTAAGTATCTGAATTAAATATTAAAATAAAATAAAATTAATTATAAAATGGAAAAAGGCTTAATTGGCCACATGGGCCCATTATGGGAGGAGGGGGTTCCCCCTTAGGCTTGGCGCCAAGGGTGGGTCCCATCCCCCTCCCTGTCGGCACACCTCCCCCCCTTGGGATTTTAGTTCCACCTCGGGGAGGGGAGGAGGATGGAACCCCCCTTGGCCTATATAAGGAGGGGTAGACCCCATTTTTCCAACACACAGAAATCTCTCTCCCTCTCCTTCTCCTACCTAGAGAGTGGACTCCCCTTTTTTGGAGTCTGCACCTGGTTTGGAGTTCTCCACCATAGAAGGTCTATCGCTCTGCCGGAGTAGGGATCCGAATCCATCGTTCTTCCGCTGCTCGCCTGGTTCGAGGCCCAGAGGGAACATCGATTGTACTATACATGTATAATCTCTTCGAGGTACTACACACTACTAGGGAATGCCCTTTTAGTGACGTCCTTTTTTTCTGTTTAGTGGCGCATTATGGAGGCGCCACTAACTACAAGCCACTAATAAGGGTGGCGCATCCAGAATGCGCCACCTATAAGCTCTTAGGGGTAGCGCATTCTGAAAATGCGCCACTATTAATTTTTTAAAATTTTGAATTTTGAATCTGGATCTGGAAAACAATTTTTTTATTTTTTATTTTTTCTTAATCTCAGGTTAGCATCAGGCATGGTTCCGCAAGGGACTTAGCCCTATCCTTCGTCATGATCTCAATCTCCTGGAATTTGTCAACTCCGAGGATTTAGTCAATAGATCATTCAGAGCTGAGCATGGAAATTCGGTCTCTGAAGAGTCTCGCAAGCCTGGTCGTGATCTTGCTTCATCTTCTAGTTCGGGTTCTCGAAAACATTGAATTTGGATCCCAAATAGTGCCCTTCCTTCGCACTTGATTCCAAGACCATCTCCCATGGAACCTCGACCTCCTCCACCAAGCAAGAAACCCCAGAATTATATTAGAGAGCTTGCCATCAAAACTCCACAACCTAACACCCGAGTGTGCTACATGTGGTGTAATCCTGGCCACATTGCACGGCAGTGTTCATTGCATGAGAATGTTCCTCCTCATCCAAAACATAAAGCTAAACCACCAAAGTCTCCCAAAGCCAAGTAGGTTGTTGTTGAACGCGGACGTGTGAACCATGCCACCATCAAAGAAGACGAAGAGGATATTAAGGTTGTACTCGGTACACTTCCTGTTAACTCCAAACCTGCTTCTGTTCTATTTGATTCTGGAGCTTCTCATTCCTTTTTGTCTGAAAAGTTCGCGCTCCTGCATGACATTTCATTCGAGGAATTTCCTACCTCTTTCATGATTAGAACTCAAGAATCCACATGGCGTACTAGTAGGGTAAGTCGTGACAATGAAATTTCTGTTGAGGACCTTGTGTCACTACTGGAATTCGGCGGTTTGCCGTCTGCCATGGCTGTCGGCAAACATACAGAAAGCGGACGGCAAAGTGTTTTTCCGTCTGTCGGCGGAAGGCAAAGCACTCGTCAGCCATTTATCCGGCAAAGAGGTGCTTTGCCCTCTGCTTTATATCGACGGACGGCAAAGAGATTTGCCATCCGTTTTTATTCTTGTTGTCGGCAAAGTAAAGAATACATGTATTATCTTAATAGGTGGGTCTGACACGGATTTGCCGTCTGTTAATTTTTTAGTGCACGGCAACCACTTGTCGATTGTTAAAAAAAATTAATCAATTTTATTCATGTTCCATAGCAGCTCAGGTGACATGCATCTCGTAATTACACGTTTGGACGCGCCGGTAGGTAGGACGACCGGCAATGCAGACGCGGTGAAGTGGCAGGGCGGCTGGTGAGGCAGAGCAGGGGCGGCCGGCGAGGCGGAGCGGCCGGTGGTGAAGACAGGGTGGCCGGCGACGCGGGTCAGTGAGGTGGGGCTCAGGCGCAGCCGTGAGGCGGGCAAGGCCATGGCAGGTCGGCGAGCGTGGTCCGCATGACGAGCAGCCATGCGGAGCAGCCGCCCAGCGCGAGCATGGTCGCGCCGTGTGCACGCATGACGAACTCAACAGTGACATGGGTCCCGAGCCAGAGCTGCACGCCGCGTTTGGCGGAGGCGGATGAGAGCGCCCGCGTGCGGGGGGGGGGGGGGGGCAGCGACGCGGTCGAGCAGGGATGCGGCAGGGACGACGCGGGGCAAGGCCATGGCAGGGCAACTGGCGAGGCAGGGAACATGGGCCGGTGAGGTGTGGCATAGGGGTGCAGAGCAGGCGGTGCGGGCCGATGGGGTGGCACGGCCGGCGAAGAGGGGAAGGAGAAGAGAGCCATGGCTGGCGAGGGAGGGAAGGAGAGGATAAGGGAGAGAGTCAGGGAGGAGAGGCCGGCGTGCGTGGTGGGGGCGTGGGGCCAGGGGGATGCGGTTGGTGGGATGGGTTTTGTGCCACGTCATCGATCCGTGTGATTAGTTCTCAGCCAATAGGAAGCCAGTAAGCATTTTGTGTTTGTTTACCCTATATAATCTGATAAAATAACTATTATAAAAATTTGAGTAAAAATTTGAAAAAATTCCACGCCTTCTAGGAATCATAAACTAGCACCACGCCAAATTTCATATTATTTAAACATTGTTTTCATCTTCAAAAAAATTTAAAAGCGGTACAAATATTTGCCTAGAACTATGTTTGCCATAAGCAAAATAAAAAACAGATGGCAAAGAGGTCTCTTTGCCGTCCGCCATACAAAAGCTGACGGCAAAGACCTGGATTTGCCATGCGTGGAAAAAACCAGACGGCAAAGGACCTCTTTGCCATGCGTGAAAAAAAAACAGACGGCACAGGGCCTCTTTGCCATGTGTGAAAAAAAACTGACGGCAAAGTACTCTTTGCCGTATGCCAATCTTTGCCTTCCGCAGCTGACGGCAAAGACCCTCTTTGACGTCCGCCCCAACAATAGGCAGACGGCAAAGCGGTTGACGCATGGAAAATTGGTGAATTCCAGTAGTGTGTTCCTTGCTTCTCTCATAGCCCTCAAATCTTCAAATATCGATATCATCTTAGGTATGCATTGGTTGTCGAAACATAGTGCCAACATTGATTGTGCCACTAAATCAGTTCAACTCACTCATCCTTCCGCCAAGTGATGTGCGAGATGATGATAACGGTTTCTCGCCCTTCGTTGGATACCTTAAGTGGAAGGTGAGATGTAGGATAGCAGCAAATTTCCCTTAGTGAAGATGCCAAGGTTGAGTATCGAACCAGTAGGACTCCGATAGTGATAAGTAGGTGGCAAAGTGAACAATGGTGTCGTTCACAACCTCAGGGTTGCTTACTTTACCTGGACCTGCACACAACACAAATAACTTTTCTCCCAACGAAGTTCAGAGAGGTTGTCAATCTCTCTGGTCTTGTTGTTTACAATGTATCAAACGCAAGGGATAATGATAATAGTGATAGCAACTAGAAAGTAAAATTATAAAATAAATGAGCGTGTAAACAATGATGAGAATATGGACCGGGCTCCTGTGATGTTCACTAGTGATGTCTCTTTCCAAAAAGATGATAAAACTACTATGCGAGGTAAACAAATTACAGTTGGGCAATTGACAGGAATATAAACGCACCTCAATGCTAACTATGCTACAAAGAAAGGATAAGGCTCAAAATCATGGGCGGTACGCCAAAACAAATAGACCGAAATCCAACTGGATCTACTACTAATCATCCACCTTGAGATATCTATCCAGAACATCTCGCTAGTATTAAGTTGCAAGCACCACAGAAAGTGTAAACCCAAAGAAACAGACAACTGCATTAAAAAGCACTTTGCATAAAGTAAACAATCCTTGAAACCGCGGTTACAAGCACCGCTGTTTTCCCCCTTATGGCAACAACACATCCCCTAGACTCATGTTTCTGCCACTCAAGCGTGTCATTGGGGGGCATGAACCCACAATCGAGCATAGCGTTCCCTCTTGGAGTCACTACCTACTACTTGGCCAAAGCAATAAACAACAACGGAGAACATGCAAGAATTACTTAAGAACAACAATATAAAAGATAAGAACCAAATATACTACTCAATCACAATCTGAACATAATCTCATAATCCATCCGATCTCAGGAAACTCAGCATACCAACAGTGGAAAGATTACATATGTGCCTCGATCATGTAGGGAAGCTCACGAGGACTAAACCATGAAGAACAAAGAGGGGAGGAGAACATCACATACCTACTGATCACGGACCCATGGTCCAAAGAAAACTAGTCACGGCACATCCGGGAAGCGTCCATGGTGGAGGGGAATCTCCCGGAGGACAATCCTCCCTCCGGTAGGGTGCCGGGGAAGAAGTCTGTTGTGGCTCCCGATCTTGGAAGCGCGGCAACGGCGGAACAGAGCCGAGATCGCGAAAAAGGGTTCTGTATTCGGGGATTTCGCGTCACGAAGATTAAATAGGCGAAGGGGGCAGCCAGGGGGGCCACCAGGTGTCCAGGTGGCCAGTCGGCACGACCCCACCCTAGGCTGCGCCAGCTGGCCGCTTGGGCACCATGTGGGGCCCCTCTGGCCCTCCTTCGGGGCTCTGGAAGGTTCCGTTGTGCTGATTTTTTATCCGATTTTCCCGAATTTTTTGAGCACTTTTAATATGGGGGAAACCTGGAATAAAAAAACAGCAGAAAATAGGAACTGACACTGTGGTGCACTGAGTTAATAAGTTAGTCCAAATATGATCAAAAGTGTATGAAAGTGTACATAGATCATAGCAATATCACACAAAACATGCATGGAGTAAGAAGAAATTATAGATACGTTTGGGACGTATCAACATCCCCAAGCTTAATTTCTGCTCGTCCTCGAGTAGGTAAATGATAACAAGCATAATTTCTGCGGTGACATTCTAACACCCATATAAGAACTTTGAAAAGTAAAGCAATCAAGGTATGTGATCCAATTCAAGTCATAACATGCAAGAGTCTATATTAGCATTGAAACTAGGAACAAAAGAACATTAGGTGCAAGAGCTCTCGCTTTCCATGACTCGAATGTCTCCAAGTGGTGTTTGCGTGCAAGAAGGGCGATATGGAATACGAGAAATTAATATTTTTGTTGAGAACTCAATCTACTAAAGTTTCACACTTGGTCTTTTTTGGAATCTTATCTTGACTCGTCCCCAGACCACTAGCCAAGTACAAGTCAATTTGATCCACTCCTTTTCGCTATTTTGAGCACTCATGCAATGGATGAGCGTAAGCACGAGAGTTGACACTTAGGATGGCAAAGAGAGAAATATGGTGGAGGAGGAAGACAAAAAGGGCGAGAAAGGCTCACATCAATGAGGACAATCATAAAAGAGAAGGCCAAATGATAGATATGATGTGAGGAGTAGGGATTTCCATGCAACGGATGCACATATGAGCTAAGAAAAGCTCTCCAATGGAACTAGTGGGGGTGCATCCAACTTGCTCGCCAATGAAGACCTAGAGCTCATTTGAGGAGGCTCATCCTTGGAATATGCAAGCCAAGTTCTATAGTGTGAAGGTCCCCACATAGTTATATGCGTGTATGATCATCTCTATGGAGGACGAGGGTAAGAGGGAGTACTAGTGTGGATATTTCAAAAGGATAGTAGTGTTGCCCCTTTATCTCTTTTTATTTTGTTTTTCTCTTTTTTCTATTTTTTTGTATTTTTTTGGTGGCCTCAATGGCTCTTTCTATATAACTCTCATTTGTCCTCTTTGCGATCTTTTATTTTGTCCACTTTGGGATCTTTTACTCACTTAGGGGCAACAATATATTTTACAAGAGGGTATAGAAGATCTTTCACACTTTACAATGTACTCAAACATAAAGAAGATTTAGCTATCATGATGTATGCAATGTATGCCTCTCCAGTGTAGCAGGAACATGTATGACATGAAGATCAAGTCATGAAGAGGTGGGCGTTGCATGGCAATATATATCGGAAAGGCTATGGAAATGCCTTGCTAGGTAGGGATGGTGGCTGTTTTGAGGAAATATATAAGGAGGTTTATGATGATAGAGCGTATCGTGCCAAGGCTTTGGATACACCAGCGAAGGTCGACGCCAACTCTCGGAGTGAGAAGAAGGAAATGCACTGTACGAAAGAGGCTAGCAAATATGAGGAAGTGGAAGTGTCAACTTTCAATACTTACATTAGTCTGAAGAAATCATACACTTATTATCGGTAACTCTCAATCTAATGAGGAGGTTCACAAAGATACAAATACCCTGAGGAGTGTATGTGGGTTTGTTAGCCTTGCGCATCCTCGACTCATGGTACGTGAGTGTACTCTAATATCCGATCCCTCAAAAGATTAGCGATCCATCTAGTAGCTAGAGTTCTCAACTAGTTTTGTAGGTTTTGAAAATAAACATGGATTTCCCAAAATACGACATCTATCACTAATAGGCTAGAGATTTTGACACCAAAAGATCAAACATTACTGACAACAATACCTCAAAACTATTGCGAGTTACTACTAAAATTCAATAGCAACCTCAATTACCTACTTTCAAGACAAGACACAACTCAGTGCAACAACCAACTCTCTTAACAAGATAAACTTGAAAAATAAAGAGAGTTCCAGCAACAAACTAAACAAAAGACAAGGCTCTTGCAAAATACAAACTAAAACTACAACTAAACATGGCAGTAGCTACAAAAAGATAAAGAACACACAACAGTAAAAAGATAAGCATGAAAAATCCTATGATGTGTTCTAGATTGGAGTGGAGCGTGTTTCTCTCCCGCACAAAGTAAGGTGGGTTCTAACTTGTTATGAAAAGCAATAAAACCTAAAGAAAACTAAAAAGTAAACCTAAGAGCGAGACGCTTCGAGCATAGCACATAACGCATGAAGTGATAAAAATATAGTGAAACAAAGAACGAACTAATGATTGTTGATGGAGAAGGGGATGCACGGGGGCATCCCCAAGCTTAGACGCTTGAGTCTCCTTTAATATTTATTGGGCATGCATGGAGTCATCCCTAAGCTTGAGCGCTTGACACTCCCGGATCTTCTTTCATCATCTTCCCTCGCACACTTGAAAACTCCCTTCATACATATCTCATCATAAGCTGATTAGAGAGGTTAGTACCCTTAATAAAATAAATTTTCCCCACTGGATAAAAAGATATTCTTTAAGATCTACTGTTTCTCAAGATTGCCAAAAGGTTTTTGCAAAGAAAAAAGAAGCTTAAGGTTTGCAAAATTAAGGAAAGGCAAAACATGGTAGAATCGGTGAAAAACAGAACAGCAGGTAGTAAATAATTTTTTTGGGGTACTACTGCAACTAAAATCAACAAAACTCAGAACATACACAACTTTCACAATTTTATAGAGCATGATGTGTAAAAATTTCAGCTCAAAAAGATGAACTGGTGATTTTTTCCGATTTTTCCGTCAAGCAGATAGAATCTGTTTTCTGGACAACATGTCACAAATTTTTCTTCTCTTATCATAAGAGGCTATAACTTGGCACAAAGCTTTAAAAGAGGTGTCACAATGATCTTTCCACAGTAGTAACAATCATCAAGACCACTAAAAACAGAAGTAAAAAACATCTTGGGTTTCCTCCCAACAAGCGCTTTCTTTTACGCCTTTAAGCTAGGGAGATCATCAAAAAGATCATCAATCGAATCATCATCAAGATCATCAAAAAGATCTTCAATTGTACAACTAGTCTTAAGAGTTCTTTAAAATAAAGGCCTAATGTAGATAATTCTAGGGAGAAAACCAAACGGCGGAAAATCAATGGAAGTTTCATTTATAAATTTATCAAAAAGAGGTATTTCTTCCAAAGTTTTCACGGTTTCAACTTCCTTGGCAATGGGTGGATTACTTTTAGGTCGGGGAACCTTAGGGACATAATTGAACTTAGGTTCCTTTCTTGCCGGAGTTTCTACCTTTTTTGGTTTGATTGAGGAGAAAGTAGTTCCTAGAGTATTAATGATTTCCTAAATCTTATCAATCCTAGAGGGATCCATATCGTGGGATTTTATGGTCCCCAAAGTTTTAATAATTTTAAGCATGGAGCTATCAAGTCTATTCAAATTCCCTTGAATCTTGCGATCCAACTCATTTATCCTAGTTATACTTGGTATTTCTAACTCTATCTTTTCAAGTTTCTTCATAATGTGAGCTAGAGTTATATCTTCTTTTATGCTAGCAACAGGGAGTTATCCAACAGGATTTTCAATAACATTAGGAGACTCCCAAATTGGGGCTTCTAGGAAATTCCCATTGATAGCAGTATCTAGAGTGAACCTATTCCAAGGAATCATCCCAACATAAAAATTTCTAAGTAGGATAGTAGTGGATTGCTTCTTGGTGGATTTTTTCTTAGAATCATTAATTCTATACCAAGCATCTTTTAAACTTTCACCACCTTTTTGTTTAAAGGTGAGAACTTCTGTATCAACAAAGGAAAAAGGACCAGACATAATGACAACTATTAGCAAGATAAATTTTTATTTTTTATTTTTGATATAATACACAAAGATAAAAAATGAAAGGTAAACTAAAAAGACTAAAAAGAAAAGGTAAAAGATAGTGTGCAACTCCCCTATCTTAGCACGCGGAGTCCCCGGCAAGGGCGCCAGAAATTTTCTTGATGTGCGAGATGATGATAATGGTTTCTCACCCTTCATTGGTGTGATGCCCCAAAAATCAATCCGTGTACAATAATCATACACGCAGGATACACGACTGAGATTAGGTTGCCACGGTGAGAATATCACAGCACAACACTAAACAAAAAAGGATAAACCAATAAGTTACAATACCAGGGATCACGAAGATCCGAATACATAAGTTATACAAGCCATAATATCTGAGTACAGACATAGTTAGTAAATTTTTGCCTTAAGAAGGCTAGGACAAATAACATCAGAGATACAGATCGAAAAGGCAAGGCCTCCTGCCTGGGAGCCTCCGAAACTACCCCTGGTCCTGGTCAGCGGGGGTCTTGACGTAGTAGTATCCGCCTCCGGGGTACTCCTTCTCCTGGGCTCCTACGTCGACTGCAGCGACCGATCAGGCAAAACATAAAGGGAGAAATAAAGCAAGGGTGAGTATCTAGTATACCCGCGAGTCTTACGTCCGCTACTAAGCATTTATGCATTTTTATCAAATGGAAAGGGGAGGCTGTATATAGTGGACTGCAAGGTAGAAATCAGAATAAGGGTAAGAATCTAGTCCTATCGAAGACTAGCATCTTCTGACGAGTCTTGCAGCACAAGATGAGAACAACCAACAGTTTATATAAAGCATAAAGTAACAATGAAGCAGAAGTTGTTGCAGCATTGTATAATAGTAAGTTGTAATGATTAATAATAATAATTCCTCCGAGTTCCCTTCCTCGATTTCCCTGCGAGGAAGAAGACCCAGAACCATATAGTTTAATAGTAGTAGTTTGTAGTGATAAGATCCAGCTTCAGCATAAAGCGTCCTGTTACCGTGGACACGGCTATTCGAATAGATTAAAATCCCTGCAGGGGTGCACTACTGTTCAGCCTACACGCTCGGATCTCCAGGGTGGCGGGAACCTTTTTATGGAACGCTCCACCAAAGCAATCCGACACGGCGCAACCCATCCTAGGCTCAACAGAGAGGCCATCCTCCGGACTATATCCTATGCACCAAGGGGTATAGGTCCCTCACTCTTGCATGCTCCTGCACGGTGCGAGTCTTTCCGGTGAAGCAATAAGAAAATCCAAATACACTGTCCGGACGAAGAAGACACACCACTTCCCGGCAATCAGGGCGTAGTACTGCTGACATCTGAAGAGCTTTCGGACAAACTACGACGCAGGGGATCCCATAACTCATTATCCCACATGAAGGTAGTGCATACAGACCAACGGGCCTCTCAAGTCATCCGCCGAACAATTTAGCATTTTAATTAACCTGCGTGAAAATCGTTATCGTTGCATTGACTTAACTGACCCGCGGAGAACGACAGCAGTCTGGACCACCAGTACATTGGTGCCTACCCTGTCGTCCCACCAAGTCTCTGTGGTTACCAACAAGGTGAACAGACTCCTTACCTTATCTCGCATGTGCTCTTGATAGAGCTCGACTTTTCATGGTTTGGTAACTCTCGCGAGATACGAGCAGGGGCCAAGAACTCCAGTAACGTCGGTCGTACCCTCCCTTTCGTTCCCGATGATATACCGCTCGCGGGCACCGTTGGGCACCCGACTCTTACCTTTAAGGACACCAGTTGATTCGAGTGCCTACCGTTAAGTGAAACCAGGAGGTATCACCCTCGATGGTACACTTAAAGAGGTTCGACAGAGACATCAACGGAATGAACTAAAGAGGAAAACCTCGTATCATCCCGGTGATGCTATGCTACTGAGCCGACGAGAGTGAAATACGAGTCCATTCCACTCGTAAGTCAAAATCGAAGCGACTCGGCAGAGCCTCGCCGTTGTAGGTTCCCTAGGGCATCTGCATTGATTCGTACCTGTTGCAGTTGTATATATTTTGTATCCGCGTCACTCACCAGAGTGATCACGGCCCGCTATCTAATCCTAGCTAAAAATGCGCATGGCTCACTGCTGGATATAATATATAGTTATAGCCGGCAGCATAGGATAAAGGAAGGTACAACAAGGGGCGACAAAAACAGGCTATGCAATTGAATAGGATTGTAACATAGCAGCAGCAGTAACAATGCCTAGTGCAAGAAATGTACAGATAGATAGGCGATATCTGGGGAAGAGAATGGCTCTTCTTTCCTGGTAGCTCGACGGTAGGGGTAGGGTCGTCGACGAAGTAGTCGTACCCGGCAGCGGTGTAGCCGGCGGTAGCAGCGGGGTCTACCGGAGAATAAAGGGGGGGGGGGAGAAACAGTAAATATAAATCCAACATAACAAACCGATGAATGGCATGACATATGCAATGTTAACGGTGTTCTAAAGCAGTGTGACGCAGGTTGCTCCGAGCGGGAATTCATCCGGGGATGAAAAACCGGCTCCGGGTGATTATCGACAAACGGCCCCGATGGGGGGATGTCAATGTTCGTTGTGTTAGAGGGGGGTGGTTGACATACAGATAGTGTATCCATATTCATTACTTTTTTCTGGTGAATTTTCATGTATAAAGTTTTTGAATCTGACTTACGGTTTCAAAGATATTCAATTTTAAAGTTTAAGTCATTTTCAAAGATTTTCTGAATTATTTTTATTATTAAATCCCAACATTATCCAGAACAGTGAAGTTTGACTGGTCGTCCTCACATGTTTTATTAATCATTTAATTTAATTTAAATAGCAGTGTGGGCCACATGTCATTTACTCACACATTTTATAAATCAATATTTTTAATTACTGACAGCTGGGGCCCAGGTGTCATAGACACATATGTTTAATTAACAGGTATTTTAATTAATAAGATAGTTAAGTGGGGTAGGGCCCACATGTCAATGAGAGGCAGGTTTTAATTAGGTTAACTCCAACAGGGGGGTTAGCTTTAAACAGGGGATTAGTCCCCCCTCTAATCTAATCTGGGGTGGCCCACTGGTCAGTGGCCTAAGCAACTAGTTACCCAGCGCGAGCTCGCCGGCGCCGAGCAAGGCCACGGCGGCGCGGAAGGTGGTGGCGCTCCGGTGACCCATTTGAGCAGCGAAAGGTGGGGATCGAGCCAGCGTGAGCTCGCGCATCTACTGGGCCACGGAATTGTCGTCGGGGTGGACGAAAATGACGGCAGCGACGGCTATCCGCGGCGGCCGGAGCAAGTGCTCCATGGGGACGGCGGACTACGGCACGAAATCGAGCACGGGAAGGCAAGGAAGGAGGGATATCTCACATTGGAGCGAGTAGCGGGGGCAGTGGGCTCGAGGGAGCCTCACAGGAGGCGAATCGAGGCGCGCGGCGGCGACAGCCGCATGCAACGTCGAGGACGAGGGTGTCGGCGGTGCGGCCTCCCAGTTCAATTCTTTGCGTGCGCAGACGAGGTCGATGACGACGAGCGTGGGGGACAGCTCGGACGGGCAAGGGGGTTCGTTGGCCGCGATGGTGCACGGTGGCGTGGCCACGGTTGTGCCCGGGGTGGTCCGGTCCGGAGAAAAGGTAACGGCGAGGAGGGGACAAATGGAGGGGGCGGCTAGGGTTTCCATGCGGGCTCGGGGGTGGCCTCGGGGTACTTGCCCCGCCGGATGGCTGCCACGGCGTGCCCTCGCCGCGGCCAGCCGGGGGATGGATGAAACGCAAGGGGGGAGGAAGAAGACAACGGGAGAGGAAGGTGGGCCGGGGGCTGGGCCGAGGTGGGCCTCGCGCTAGGTGAGCGTTTGTTGCATTTTTCTTCTTTTTAATTTTTGTTTTATTTTCTGTGTTTAATTGATTTAGGCACTTTTGCATTTTTGTAAAATATGTAACATAATCGAAAATTAGTATTGCACATTAAGAAAGTGCCACAAAATGTTTGGTATTTTTATAAATTCATTTAGTATTTGTTTTAATTATTCCATTGATAAAAGGGGACTGCAGGCTACTACTTTTATTTGTTGGATTAATTTCATTGCTTAATAAATTCCCAAAACCAAATGGATGTGATCCAATGTTTTCTAGTGATTTTACAAAAGTGGTTCCACAGTTTTTGGACAATGTTTTATTTCCAGTTTATTTTTAATATTCATTAAAAGGCATTTTGGGTTTGTTTGAAATCAAAGATGAACAAGGCATGATAAAAGGTGATTAGAGGATTTCTAATCATAGAGAATTATATTAATAAAAGTTTTACTGATGCCTGACACAGAGGGTGTTACAGTTGGTTACCCCAAGTGGAAGGTGAGATGTAGGATAGCAACAAATTTCCATTGGTGAAGATGCCAAGGTTGAGTATCGAACCAGTAGGACTCCGATAGTGATAAGTAGGTGGCAAAGTGAACAATGGCGCCGTTCACAACCTCAGGGTTGCTTACTTTACCTGGACTTGCACACAACACAAATAAATTTGCTCCCAACGAAGTTCAGAGAGGTTGTCAATCTCTCCACTCTTGTTGTTTACAAAGGATCAAACACAAGGGATAATGATAATGGTGATAGCAACTAGAAAGTAAAACAAAAAATAAATGAGCGTGTAAACAATCATGAGAATATGGACCGGGGTCCCGTGATGTTCACAAGTGATGTTTCTCTCCCAAAAGACGATAAAACTGCTATGCGAGGTAAACAAGTTACAGCTGGGCAATTGATAGGAGTATAAACGCACCGCAATGCTAACTATGCTACAAAGAAAGGACGAGGCTCAAAAGCATGGGCGGTACGCCAAATCAAGTACACCAAAATCCAACTGCATCTACTACTAATCATCCACCTTGAGATATATATCCAGAACATCTCGCTGGTATTAAGTTGCGAACCCCACCCAAAGTGTAAACCCAAAGCAACAGACAACTGCATTAAAAATCACTTTGCATAAAGTAAACAATCCTCGAAACCGAGGTTACAAGCACCGTTGATTTCCCCCTTGTGGCAACATCACATCCCCTAGACTCATGTTTCTATCACTCAAGCATGTCATCCACCTTGAGATATATATCCAGAACATCTCGCTGGTATTAAGTTGCGAACCCCACCCAAAGTGTAAACCCAAAGCGACAGACAACTTCATTAAAAATCACTTTGCGTAAAGTAAACAATCCTTGCAACCGAGGTTACAAGCACCGTTGATTTCCCCCTTGTGGCAACAGCACATCCCCTAGACTCATGTTTCTATCACTCAAGCATGTCATCGGGGGGCATGAACCCACAATCGAGCATAACGTTCCCTCTTGGAGTCACTACCTACTACTTGCCCAAAGCAATAAACAGCAACGGAGAACATGCGAGAATTACTTAAGAACAACAATATAAAAAATAATAACCAAATATATTACTCAATCACAATATGAACGTATTCTCATAATCCATCAGATCCCAGCAAACTCAGCATAGCAACAGCAGAAAGATTACATATGTGCCTCGATCATGTAGGGAAGCTCACGAGGACTAAACCATGAAGAACAAATAGGGGAGGAGAACATCACATAGCTACTGATCACGGACCCATGGTCCAAAGAAAACTAGTCACGGCACATCCGGGAAGCGTCCATGGTGGAGGGTAAGATCCCGGAGGTCAATCCTCCCTCCGACAGGGTGCCGGGAAGAAGTCTGCTGGCTCCCGCGATCTTGGAAGCGCGGTGGCGGCAGAACAGAGGCGAGATCGTGAAAAAGGGTTCTCTCTTCGGGGGTTTCGCGTCACAGAGATTAAATAGGCGAAGGGGGCAGCCAGGGGGGCCACCAGGTGTCCAGGCGGCCACCCGGTGCGGTCCCACCCTTGGTCGCGCCACCTGGCCGCCTAGGCACTAGGTGGTGCCCCTCTGGCCCTCCTTCGGGGCTTTGGAAGGTTCCGATGCGCTGATTTTTATCCGATTTTTCCCAAATTTTTGGAGCACTTTTAATATGGGGGAAACCTGGAATAAAAAAACTACACAAAACAGGAACTGGCACTGTGGTGCACTGAGTTAATAAGTTAGTCCAAATATGATCAAAAGTGTATGATAGTGTATCTAGATCATAGCAATATCACACAAAACATGTACCTCGATGACGTCCCAAACGTATCTATAATATCTTCTTGCTCCATGCATATTTTGTGTGATATTGCTATGATCTAGATACACTTTCATACAATTTTGATCATATTTGGACTAACTTATTAACTCAGTGCACCACAGTTCCAGTTCCTGTTTTTTGCTGTTTTTCTATTTCAGGTTTCCCCCATATTAAAAGTGCTCCAAAAATTCGGGAAAATCAGATAAAAAATCAGCATACGGGAACCTTCCGGAATCACCTGGGTGGGGCCAGAGGGCCACCACCAAGGTCCCACGTGGCCACCTGGTGCGGCCTAGGGTATGGCCGTGCCGGGGGGCGCACGGACCCCTGGTGGCCCCCCTGGCTGCCCCCCATCGCCTATTTAATCTCAGTGACGCGAAACCCCAAAGACAAAAACCTTTTTCGCGATCTCTCCTCTATTCTGCCGCCGCCACGCGTCCAAGATCGGGAGCGCCATCAGACTTCTTCCGGGCACCCTGCCGGAAGGAGGATTGACCTCCGGGAGCTTCCCCTCCATCATGGACGCTTCTCATATGAACCGTGAGTAGTCCACCTTGGACCATGGGTCCATGATCAGTAGCTATGTGATGTTCTCCTCCCCTCTTTGTTCTTCATGGTTTAGTCCTCGTAAGCTGCCCTACATGATCGAGGCACATATGTAATTTTCTGCTGTTGCTATGCTGAGTCTGCTGGGATATGATGGATTATGAGATTATGTTCAGATTGGTATTGAGTAATATATTTGGTTCTTATCTTTTATATTTTTTCCTATGTAATTCTTGCATGTTCTCCGTTGTTGTTTATTGCTTTGGCCATGTAGTAGGTAGTGACTGCAAGAGAGAACGTTATGCTCGATTGTGGGTTCATGCCCCCCGATGACACGCTTGAGTGATAGAAACATGAGTCGGGGGGATGTGTTGTTGCCACAAGGGGGAAAACAACGGTGCTTGTAACCACTATTGCAAGGATTGTTTACTTTACGCAAAGTTCTTTTTAATGCAGTTGTCTGTTGCTTTGGGTTTACACTTTGGGTGGGGCTCGTAACTTAATACCAGCGAGATGTTCTGGATAGATATCTCAAGGTGTATGATTAGTAGTAGATGCAGTTGGATTTTGTTCTACTTATGTTCGCGTACCGCCCATGCTTTTGAGCCTCGTCCTTTCTTTGTAGCATAGTTAGCATTGTGGTGCGTTTTTAATCCTGTAAATTGCCTAGGTGGAATTTTTTTACCTCGCATAGCATTTTTATCGTCTTTTGGGAGAGAGACATCACCAGTGAACATCACGAGACCCCGATACATATTCTCATCATTGTTTACACGCTCATTTATTTTCTTATTTTACTTTCCAGCTGCCACCATTATCATTATCCCTTGTGTTTTGATCCTTTGTAAACAACAAGAAAGGAGATATTGACAACCTCTCTGAACTTCATTGGGAGCAAACTTATTTGTTTCTATGTGCAGTTCTAGGTTAAGAGAGAAATATCTCAAACGGCCCGTTGCTCGCTTCACCACCTACTTATTACTATCGGAGTCCTACTAGTTCGATACTCAACCTTGGCATCTTTACCAATGGAAATTTGCTGATATCCTACATCTCACCTTCTACTTGGGGTAACCAACGAAGGGAGAGAAACCATTATCATCATCTCGCACATCAAGCAAATTTCTGGCGCCGTTGCCGGGCACTCCGAGTGCTAAGATAGGGAGTTGCACACTATCTTTTACCTTTGCCTTTTAGTCTTGTTAGTTTGCTTTCCAACCTTTGTTTTTGCTTTTGTGTCTTTATGAAAAACCAAAAAAATAGTTGCTACCTTTTGCCTTTGTCTTTCTTTGCCTAGTGATGCTATCCTCACCATGGGTGCTGAACCACCCAAATATGGTAGGATGGACATATTTCACTTGGATCATCTTCGATCAATTTGTGCTCGTGCTAAAAACCCAACTGACTTGGTTGAGGGAAAATCATTGGATGAGCAAGCTCATTATACACGACACCGCCTATCTCAAAAAGAGAAATACTTATGGGATCAAATACATGTTTCTTATGCCATGCTGAATTTTTGTGCCACATTTATGATCTTACTTGCTGCTCTAATATAGATCATAAACACCTTCCTCTCCAATGTGAGTTTAATGAAAATGAGATCTTATATTCTTATGCTAAAGGTGTTTATGATTACTTTGATGTTGAAAAGATTGAAGAGTTTGTTGCTTTTAAAGGTGCTTATGAGATTGCTTCTTTGATTGAAAAGTATTATGATACTAGTCACATGTCCGAAAACTTTGCAGTTCTTGCTTATTGCTTCAAGAATTATACTTCCAATTCTTATATTGAGGATTTTATAAATAAAATGTTTGCTGCGCAAGAAGAGTCTTATGATTGCTTTGATGAGGAATCCCATGATTCCAAGTGCTCACTCGATTCTTCCCTTTCTGATGAACTTAATACTTGCGATGGCCATGATGGCCATGATGGATTATGGATTATGGCCAAAATAAAATGTTTTTTGATGGCCATGATGCCAATATGGATTATGCTTGCGATGATGAACTTGTTATAGTTCATTATGTTAAGCATGAAACTGTTTCTATTGCACCCACACTTGATTGTCCTATTATCCTTTTGAAATCTCCAACTCATATTCCGGAGAACTGTGCTCTTATTGAGGCTCAATGTGATGGGTAGCATTTATGTTATGTTCCTAAAGACCGAATTGAAAACTACACACGTGTTCTTATAGATCATGAACAACATTCTTTATTTGATAGTTAAATTCTTGATATTGTTCATGATGCTACTGAAAATTATTTTGAGAGAGGACAGCTTGGTTATAAAAACTTCCATATTTCTAAAACTCCTCTCTTTATGTTGAAAGTTTTGAAGTTGTTCTTTTTCCACCTTCATATGCTTGTATCTTTGTGCTTCTTTGATTTATTTTCTTACAAGATTCCTAGGCATAGGAAGTGGGTTAGGCTTAAACGTGTTTCATATTTTCTTCTTGATGCTCTCTTTTGCTTCAAATCCTTATTTTTATGAGAGCATCTTTTATGATATGCCTAGCTTAAATGCGTAAAAGAAAGCGCTTGTTGGGAGGCAACCCAAGATGTTTTTACTTCTGTTTTTAGTGGTCTTGATGATTGTTACTACTATAGCAACATCATTGTATCTTTATTTTCAAGCTTTGTACCAAGTTATAGCCTCTTATGATAAGGGAAGCAAAAGTTGTGACGTGCTCTCTAGAAAACAGATTATGTCTGCTTGACGGAAAAAATCGGAACAAATCACCAGTTCATCTTTTTGAGCTGAATTGTTTACACAACATGCTATATAAAATTCTGAAACTTTCGTATGTTTTGAGTTTTTTTATTTGAGTTGCAGAAGTGCCCCGAAAAAATTCTCTACTACCTGTTGTTCTGTTTTTCATAGATTCTGCCACGTTTTGCCTTTCCTTACTTTTGAAAACCTTAATCTTGTTGTTTCTTTGCAAAAACTTTTTGGCAATGTTGAGAAACAGTAGCTCTTCATGAATATCTTTATATCCAGTAGGGAAAAATTATTTTATTAAGGGTACTAACCTCTCTAATAAGCTTATGATGAGTTATGTATGAACGGAGTTTTCAAGTGTGCGAGGGAAGATGATGAAAGAAGATCCGGGAGTGTCAAGCGTTCAAGCTTGGGGATGACCCCATGCATCCTCAATAAATATCCAAGGATACTCAAGCGTCTAAGCTTGGGGATGCCCCCGTGCATCCTCTTCTCCATCAACAATCATCAGTTCGCCCTTCGTCTCACTATATTTTTATCACTTCATGCGTTATGTGCTATGCTTGGAGCATCTCGCTCTTAGGTTTACTTTTTAGTTTTCTTTAGCTTTGCTTTCTGTTCATAACAAGTTAGAACCCAGCTTACTTTTTGCGGGAGAGAAACACGCTCCACTCCAATCTAGAACACATCATAGGATTTTCATGCTTATCTTTTTACTGTTGTGTGTTCTTTATCTTTTCGTAGCTACTTCCATGTTTAGTTTTAGTTTTTCTTTAGCAAGAGCCTTGGCTTTTGTTTAGTTTGTTGCTGGAACTCTCTTTAGTTTTCATGTTTATCTTGTTAAGAGAGTTGGTTGTTGCATTGAGGTGTGTCTTGTCTTGAAAGTAGGTAATTGAGGTTGCTATTTAATTTTAGTAGTAACTTGCAATGGTTTTGAGGTATTGTTGTGAGTAATGTTTGAACTTTTGCTGTGAAGAGCTCCAGTCTATTAGTGATAGGTGTCGTATTTTGTGACATCCGTGTTTATTTTCAAAAACCTACAAAAACTAGTTGACAACTGTAGCTACTAGATGGATCGCTAATCTTTGGAGGGATGGGATATTATAGTACACTCACGTACCATGAGTCGAGGATGCGCAAGGTTAACCAAACCCCCATACACTCCTCCTAGGGGTACTTGTCTCTTTGTGAACGTCCTCATGAGATTGAGAGTTACCGATAATAAGTGCATGAGTTCTTCGGACTAATGTAAGTATTGAAAGTTGACACTTCCACCTCCGCATATTTGCTAGCCTCTTCCGTACCGTGCATTGCCCTCTTCTCACTCTGAGAGTTGGATTCCACCTTTGCCGGTACATCCAAACCCTTGGCATGATACGCTCTATCATCTTAAACCTCCCTATATCTTTCCTCAAAACAGCCACCATACCTACCTATCAAGGCATTTCCATAGCCTTTCCGAGATATATTTCCATGCAACATCCACCTCTTCATGACTTGATCTTCATGTCATACATGATACCTACATCTTCTTTATGTTTTTGAGTACCTTGTAAAGTGTGAAGATCTTCTATACCTTCTTGTAAAATAGAGTGTTGCCCTTAATTGAGGAAAATATCCCAAAGTGGACAAAATAAAAGATCCCAAAGAGGACAAATGAGAGTTAAATACAAAGAGCCATTGAGGCCACCAAAAAATTAGGTAAAATAGAAAAAAGAGAAAAATAAAATAAGAAGAGAGAAAGGGGCAACACTGCTATCCTTTTGAAAAGATCCACACTAGTACTCTCTCCTATCCTTGTACTCCATAGAGATGAACATTTATGCATATAGCTATGTGGGGACCTTCACACTATAGAACTTGCCTTGTATATTCCAAGGATGAGCCTTCTCAAACGAGGTCTATGTCTTCATGAGCGAGGAAGTTGGATGCACCCCCACTAGTTCCGTTGGAGAGCTTTTCTTAGCTCATATGTGCATCCGTTGCATGGCAATCCCTACTTCTCACATCATATCTATCATTTGTCCTTCTCACCTATGATTGTCCTCATTGATGTGAGCCTTTCTCACCTTTTTGTCTTCCTCCTCCACAATATTTCTCTCTTTTCCATCCTAAGTGTAAACTCTCATGCTTACGCTCATCCATTGCATGAGTGCTCAAAATATCGAAAAGGAGTGGATCAAATTGACTTGTACTGGCTAGTCTTCTAGGGACGAGTCAAGATAAGATTGCAAAGAAGACCAAGTGTGAAACTTTAGTAGATTGAGTTCTCAACAAAAATACTTTTTTCTCGTATTCCCATATCCCCTTTCTTGCACGCAAACACCATTTGGAGACATTCGAGCCATGGACAGCGAGAGCTCTTGCACCTAATGTTCTTTCGTTGCATGTTCCAATGCAAATATAGACTCTTGCATGTTATGACTTGAATTTAATCACATACCTTGATTGCTTTACTTTTCAAAGTTCGTATATGGTTGCTAGCATGTCACCACAGAAATTATGCTTGTTATCATTTAGCTACTCGAGGACGAGCAGGAATTAAGCTTGGGGATGTTGATACGTCCCAAACGTATCTATAATATCTGCTTACTCCATGCACTTTTTGTGTGATATTGCTATGATCTAGATACACTTTCATACACTTTTGATCATATTTGGACTAACTTATTAACTCAGTGCACCACAGTGCCAGTTCCTCTTTTCTGCTGATTTTTCTATTCCAGGTTTCCCCCACATTAAAAGTACTCCAAAAATACGGGAAAATAAGATAAAAATTAGCGGACGGGAACCTTCCGGAATCACCTGGGTGGGGCCAGAGGGCCACCACCAGGGACCCAGGCGGCCACCTTCGCCTATTTAATCTCCGTGACGCGAAACCCCCAAGACAGAACCCTTTTTCAAAATCTCGCCTCTGTTCCACCGCCGCAGCGCTTCCAAGATCGGGAGCACCAACAGACTTCTTCCCGGCACCCTGCCGGAGGGAGGATTGACCTCCGGGAGCTTCCCCTCCACCATGGACGCTTCCCGTATGTTCCAATGAGTAGTTTCCCTTGGACCATGGGTCCGTGATCATTAGCTATGTGATGTTCTCCTCCCCTCTTTATTCTTCATGGTTTAGTCCTCGTGAGATGCCCTACATGATCGAGGCACAATTAATTTTCTGAAGTTGCTATGCTAAGTTTGCTGGGATCTGATGGATTATGAGATTATGTTCAGATTATGATTGAGTAATATATTTGGTTCTTATCTTTTATATTTTTGTTCCTAAGTAATTCTTGCATGTTCTCCGTTGTTATTTATTGCTTTGGCCAAGTAGTAGGTAGTGACTCCAAGATGGAACGTTATGCTCGATAGTGGGTTCATGCCCCCGATGACACACTTGAGTGACAGAAACATGAGTCTAGGGGATGTGTTGTTGCCATAAGGGGGAAAACAAAGGTGCTTGTTACCGTGGTTGCAAGGATTGTTTACTTTACGCAAAGTGTTTTTTAATGCAGCTATATGTTTACTTCACTAAGAATCCAAGTCTCTGTGCACTATGTGCTAGTCCCTGGATCAATAGCTAGCACACACAGTGCATGATGTAATATCAAGAATAAACCACATTTCATATATATTACATCGAAGATCTAGTATTACAATAAAGCATACCTGCATAGCTCAAGGCTAGCTTACAAATAGAATACAGTGGATAAACAATAAAGAGCTCTGTGGCGTCCATCAACTCCACCGGCACAGTTGAGTATACACATCGCAACCCTACATCGCATCACTTAATCGTCGTAAATAATCCTGCAACACCGAAGGTTACAGCCCGACAACGGGTCAGTACATCTGATTTTTATGGCAAGTCACACGAAAAAGGATATAACAGACCTATAAATACATGCAAGGTAAGTCAAAGGAAGGATTATGGTTTTATTTTGCAGAAATCTGATTTTCCCTCAATCTACCTAAATCAAATTTTAGTTTATCTTACTATTTAAGGTTGAACTCGGCTGCACCAGTCCCAACCCAAACCCTTTATTAAATCTTTCCCACTCAAGTTTTATTAAGGTGATTCATCTGTCAAGATCCTCCAGTAACAGTAATGCCTAGTAGCTCAAAGTTGTCCATAACCGGGGACACGGCTAATCATGATTAGTTTGTACGCTCTGCAGTGGTTTGTACACTTTACCACTAGACTCAACCCGAAGATTGAGACGAAGTCTCTCAGAAGAGGTCACCTACACCCAACGGCAAGCCGGTACACCTATCATATCTACATCTGCTAGCTTTGCATGGGAGAGGCTTCCTACAACGTACTCAACTAAGCTAGAGCCCATATGTCCACCAGTGGCTGTACATGGAAGCTCCTAGTCACCAAGTATGCCTGATGTTTTTGAGCCTGGACGGCGCCCACTTACGTTCAGAGGGTATATACCATGACGTTCTATATACCACCAATACCATCCATTAGCGGTACAACCTGGTCTCGCCTTAGATAAGGTACGAGCCCCAGGAAGCACTCCATGCCGATCCAGAGGTGTATTCTAATTAAGGTTTGCTAGACAAGTCATTAAATCCTTACACAACTCAATGTATTCTCAAGCCAATCCCCGTCTACAAGAATAGCAATATATAACAAACACGAACTAGGGAGACAAAGAATACATGATCAGATCATATGGCTATCCTACCAGGTTTGCAGCTTAAGTATATATACTAGACCTACACATGCATAGGGTGATAAGTACTACATGCATAATGAAAAATATAGGATGAGGTATGGTTAAAGTGTAACTTTCCTTATACATTCGATGAAGTTCTTCGCTCTCACGATCCAGATAACTCTACTCGTCACACTCCGCGAAATCTATCGTAAAGGAAAGGTACCACATAAATAATCACACCAAAAGGAACCAAAAGATCAACAAATCAAACACAATAAGGTTTAGCAACAAAAACAACTAGGCTTGACACGGTACAAGTGTCGATGTGCTCGAAGGTAATAGGTGGAAAGTAAACTCAAGAGAGTCAACGGATAAGGAATTGACGATATATAAGCTATGACTAAAGACATTACGAAGCCAAGGTAAAGATCATGACAATATGAAAATTGTGTGGATAGCCAATAGGATGTTACTGGTGATCCAATATGCAAAAAGAATAACGTGAAACGGAATATTACAACATAGGTTATATTAGGTCAAAGTTTGAATTAAGTTTAAATTCAAACAGAACAAAAAGTATTTGAATATGGTGTACAACTGATCTAGACAACAAGTATATGAAATGAGTGATCCTATTCAAAAAGAATCAATTGAATTGGATCACCGGTATAAAAGATATGGCCTCCAGCAGTTTGAATTTGAATTTGAATAAAATTAACTTCAAAAATGTGCAAAAGTGTGGAAAGTTAACTCTATGATAAATTACAGATCACTACGAGCACGTAGGAAAAATAATCACCTAATCCTGATACACGGTTTAAAAGATATAGCCATAACGGTTCTAGGGTGCAAATTGTAAAAAAAGGCTCGTCTGTGAATAAAAATAACTTCACGTCACGAACAGGCCCCTGATGCTATCGAATGAACGGTGTTCTTTTTGGAGCTTAACCAGTGAATGTTCAGAGAATAGAGGAAAGCATCTGAGCACCGGATCGGGATCAGACGGCGGCGGCGGCGGGCTCCGGCGATGACGGCACGACGGTCCGGCGAACGGCGGCGGCGGCGCTCCGGGCGGTGGGGAGGCGCGGTCGACGGCAGGTGGTGTGGCCGGGCGGTGCTTCCCTCAGGCGAGGCGGCTCCAGCGGGGCGCTGGCAGAGGAGGACGGGGCGGCTCCGGCGAGCGGCAAAGATACCGTCGCGGTTCAACCGGCGAGCAGCGCGGCGCGCGGGGCGACGACGCTCGGGGTGAGGCCGGCGCGAGACGAGCAGCGCACGGGAGGTGGCCGGCAGTGGGGTTTCACGGTGGTCGGGACGGCCTAGTGGCGGAATCCGGCGAGGTCGCCCGCGCTGACTCCGGCGAAATTGGCGGCTTGGGGTTGAGGCGGGGTCCACGGTGGAGATAGACAATAAGAAAAAGGATTTTCTTGAAAATATTTATAGGCTGAGAACAACAAATCTTTTTTTTTAGATTCGACTCGGAGTCCTATTGGCCATCGGCGGGAAATAGCTACTGAGCCGGTTTGCGGGCCAGCTGCGAAAATAATTTTTAAAGTTTATGTGTGGTCAACAGAGTTGAGAAAACATTTTTAAATAATAAACTAATAGTTTTAAAAGTGCCATAGCAATAAAATCAATTAATAAAATAAAATAATATTGCTAAAAATATGTTTTCCAGCTATATTGCAATTTTGATAAATCATTTTAATGTAATAAAAACTTTATGGGCATTAATAAAATCTCCAAAATAATTTTAGAGTTATTTATAATACTCATAACAAATTTCAAAAACTTTTAAACAATATTCCAAATATTTTTCAACCTTATTTAAAGGGGATAAGTCATTTTATATCCTCTCGAATGAATTGCCTTGAGTTGAAAAATGTCTTGAATATTTAGAAAAAAATCAAATAATTATTTAAAACATTTTCCAATTGTTTTAATGTATTTAAGGGGTCATATTACCTTCTCTCATTTTAAATTTGTTGGATTTGTTTTAAATAATAGATTCCAAAACACCAACAATGAATATTAGGGAAAGTCCTCTTATTCCCTCTAATTTTAATATTCAGTTAAACTCCAAAAGTTTCAGATCCTAGTGAAAATCAAACATATCAATCAAACAATCATCATTATAATGTATTTATTAACATTCCCAAATTTAGAAAATTTTGGGATGTTACATACTACCACCCTTAAAAGGAATCTCGTCCTCGAGATTAGAAAAGGCTAGAAAGAAAAGGTTAAGGTTTGGATCTTCATGACAATCCACTGATACTCTGATGGTCTAGGGTGCTACCAGCCTTAAAAGAAATGTGTGACACAGTCTTGATGAGTCTTGCTCCATCGATGACATTCTTCATAGAGATTTCACCAGATCCTTTGATGTCTTGAATCCTTAGCAAAATAGGAGTCTTCCATATACCGAACCTTATCGTTTGACAGGTCAAGTGTCAACACTAAGCAACTATCGATTCCTTCATGGTGGTAATCAAAAACAATTTTACGGGATACCTACAGAAAACGGCCTTGGTCTATACTCACCGCATAACATACTATTATAAACGGTAATCTTCTACAGGGGTCAAAACATCATACCATTTAATGGTTCAGGCTTAACGTAGTCGTCTCTCTACCATAGGTAAGTCACTCGAGATTTACTATCCCGCATAGCAAGAGCGAATAATAAGAGTAGTCGGCATGGGGGTCAATCCATTCTGCACCCAAATCATTACCTTGTATAGGGTTTAGCGAATCTCGCAATCTAACACTCGGACATCCTCACAAGTATTGAAGAAAGTTCCTCCTATTCATGAACTGGGTTCAGATATATCCATGGTTCTGCAAGCCAAACAAACATCTATCGTTTCTTCCCAACACTCAGGTTTACGCAAACTGCTATAAAACATGTACTGGTGAACTACAACTTCCTCCAGAGTTCTTCCTTCGGTAACATTGTGTTTGCTTGTTGTAAGATCCTGGCACATGGGGTTTATCCTTAAACTCAGCTTTCAGTTGCATCCATCTTTATTCCAGTCTTGACATTATCATACATTGTGGTAACTCCTTCAGTGTAGGGATTGGGTTGAGGGGGGATAAAATCTATATAGCGAGGTAGAGAGAGATACCCATACAAACATCACCCAAGTTTTGAAAATAAGTTTTGATGTGTAGCTGTCAGTAAAAAACAAGAGATGACAGCTCACGGAAATGGTCTAATGATAGAAACTTGAATCTTTCAGGTCTTCAGGTCTTCAATGACGGTAGCTTCAGTTTTGCATTGTCAAAGAAATCTTCGTATCGTCACGTCACTTGTCAAGTTATTCTTCTTGTGGTTGTTTCTTCTTCAGTATTGAAGCATACTAAATAGATGGCAGTCTAATGTAACGTATACTTATTCTACTCACGTAGAAGAAACGCAAGGCACAACACACAACATCAATCGAAGACATATCAGCGTCAAGGAAACAAGCAAAATCGAACAAAACAATCATGGCATAAGACATCTAGTTCATCCATAGCAAAAACACGCATCAATACACATCTCCAGCTAACATGAAAAGGTACGACCGTACACTTAGTGCACATCTACGAATGTCCATCCTCCAGTTGCCAAACATAAGCTTCAATATTTCGACGTCTTTGCTCCCATGTTCACATCTTCTTCTTTCTCTTCAATCCTGGACACATGTTGGCGTAGTGTCCCTTGTTCCTGCACCGGTAACACTCAAGTTGGCTAAGGTCCTTCCTTTTCTTCCTCACGGGTGCTTCCTTGAACTCCTGGATAATCATCTTCACTCCTTACTTTTTTTGTTGAAGTACTTGTTGTTTCATGAGGAAAAATTGACACTGAGCGGGGTAATGATTATTTCCTTCTCACACAAAACATGTGACTTGAGCAGTGGGACAATCTTCACCCCTGTGCATTTCCTCACAATAGGGACATCCATCTTGGTGTCCTTCATAGGAGTGTCCTACTTCCCCACAAATTTTGTAGACACGGGGCCTCTTACGGGTTACCTTCCTTTGCATCGGGGTGACGAGGCGGGATCCCAACAAAATCTTTGTAAACTCCTTCCAAGTAATCTTATTTATTGGTTCGTTAATGGCCTGATGCATTGTCCACCAAGTAGCAGCCTCTTCTACAAAGTGCTTGACAACATAGCGGACCATGTGAAAACTTCCAACCTTGTTACTCTCCATGTGCTTCTCCATATTATGAATCCAATGTTCCACCTTTTGTCTAGTCATCGCCCCAGAAAAGGTGAGTCCTACTTCATACTTCATCTATTGAGCCCAAACGACAAGGGTTAGGGGAGACTAGGATACAGACAAGAAAACAAACTAAAGATAACACCAAGCACATGCACACAAATAAGAATAAGGCAAAACACCTACGCGCAAACAACATTACATAACATCGATCAATAAAGTCACAAAAGTCAAACCACACAAACAACACCTATATTAAGGTCATATGTGCAAGACATACGATCTCATCATACTACGCGCAAATCGTTTATCTAAGTTCACCTAAAGTGGCGTTCTAAATCTAACTTCATCCTTCTCAGCTAATCTAATCTTAAAAATCCTCAGTGTCAAAACTTAATGAACCTCATAGGATACTCCTTCTAGTTCTGGTAATGGTGTCTTCATTTGATCCATGATGCTGATGAGTTACTTCTCAAAAATCATATCTTTAGGGGCATAAGCAACTCGGAGGGGTATTTACAATAAAACAAGACAAGGAGTTTAGAAAATTGAATAATAGATGAGAGATACTAGTGGAGAGAGTAAGTAACCAAAGAATGATAAAATATTTTTTTCCTATGGATTTTCCTTTCAATTTTCTAGGGCACGACCTACAGTCAACATGGGCTCTGATACCATCTATTACGACACGATCCACTAAGAATCCAAGTCTCTATGCATTCTGTGCTAGTCCCTGGATCAATAGCTAGCACACACAGTACATGATGTAATATCAAGAACACACCACATGTCATATATATTACATCGAAGATCTAGTATTACAATAAAGCATACCTGCATAGCTCAAGGCTAGCTTACAAATAGAATACAGCGGAACAACAATAAAGAGATTCGTGGCGTCCATAAACTCCACCTACACAATTGAGTATAGACATCGCAACCCTACATCGCATCACTTAATCATCGTAAAACACCGAAGGTTACAGCCCGACAACGGGTCAGTACATCTGATTTGTACGGCAGTCACACGAAAAAGGATATAACAGACCTACAACTACATGCAAGGTAAATCAAAGGAAGGCTTATGGTTTTATTTTGCAGAACGCTAATTTTTCCCTGAATCTACCTAAATCAAATTTTAATTTATTTTACTACTTAAGGTTGAACTGGGCTGCACCAGTCCCAACCCAAACCCTTTATTAAATCTTTCCCACTAAAGTTTTATTACGGTGATTCATCTGTCAAGATCCTCCAGTAACTGTAATGCCTAGTAGCTCAAAGTTTTCCATAACCGAGGACACGGCTAATCATGATTAGTACATTCTATAGAGGTTTGTACACTTTACCCACTTGACTCAACCCGAAGATTGAGACGAAGCCTTTCAGAAGAGTTCACCTGCACCCAACGGCAAGACGGTACACCTATCATATCTACATCTTCTAGCTTTGCACGGTAGAGGCTTCGTACAACGTTCTCAACTAAGCCAGAGCCCATATGGACAGCGGCTGTACATGGAAGCTCCTAGTCACCAAGTATGTCTGATCTTTTTGAGCCTGGACGGCGCCCACTTACGTTCAGAGGGTAGATACCATGACGTTATTTATACCACCAATACCATCCATTAGGAGTACAACCTAGTCTCTCCTTAGATAAGGTACGAGCCCCCAGGAAGCACTCTCTGCCCGTCCAGAGGTGTATTCTAATTAAGGTTTGCTAGTCAACTCATTAAATCCTTACAAAACTGAATGTGTTCTCAAGCCAATCCCCGTCTACAAGCATAGCAATATATAACAAACACGAACTAGGGCGACAAAGAATACAGGATCAGATCATATGGCTATCCTACCAGGTTTGCAGCATAACTATATATACTACTCCTACACATGCATAGAGTGATAAGTACTACATGCATAATGAAAAATATAGGATGAGGTATGGTCAAAGTGTTTTTTCCTTATACATTTGTTGAAGTTCTTCGCTCTCACGATCCAGATAAATCTACTCGTCACACTCCGAGAAATCTATCGTAAAGGAAAGGTACCACATAAACAATCACACCAAAAGGAACCAAAAGATCAATAAATCAATCACAATATGGTTTAGCAACAAAAACAACTAGGCTTGACACGGTACAAGTGTCGATGTGCTCAAAAGTGATAGGTGTAAAGTAAACTCAAGAGAGTCAACGGATAAGGAATTGCCGATATATAAGCTATGACTAAAGACATTACGAAGTCAAGGTAAAGATCATGACAATATGAAAAGTGTGTGGATAGCCGATAGGATGTTATCGGTGATCCAATATGCAAAAAGAATCACGTGAAACGGAATACTACAACACATGTGATAGTAGGTCAAAGTTTGAATTAAGTTTAAATTCAAACAGAACAAAAAGTATTTGAATACGGTGTACAACTGATCTGGACAAAAAGTGTATGACATGAGTGATCCTATGCAAAAAGAATCAATTGCATTGGATCACCGGTATAAAAGATATGGCCTCTAGCAGTTTGAATTTGAATTTCAATAAAATCAAATTAAAAATGTGCAAAAATGTGGAAAATTAACTCTATGATAGACTACGGATCACTACGAGCACGTATGAAAAAGAATCACCTAATTCCGATACACGGTTTAAAAGATATAGCCATAACGGTTCTAGGGTGCAAACCGTGAAAAAGGGCTCGTCTGTGAGTAAAAATAACTTCACATCACGAACAGGCCCCTGATTCTATCGAATGAACGGTGTTCCTTTTGGAGCTTAACCAGTGAATTTTCTCCGAATAGAGGAAAGCATCTGAGCCACCGGATCGGGATCCGACGGCAGCGGTTTACCGGAGCGGGCGTCGGCGGCGTGCTCCGGCGACGATGGTACGACGGTCCGGCGAGCGGCGGCGGTGCTCATGGTGGTGGGGAGGCGCGGCCGACGGGAGGTGGTGCGGTCGGGCGATGCTGCCCTCGGGCGACGCGGCTCCGGCGGGGCGCTGGCGGAGGCGGCCGGGGCGGCTCCGGCGAGCAGCGCGGGGCGATGGCGCTCGGGGTGAGGCCGGCGCGAGACGAACGGCCCACAGGAGGTGGCCGGCGATGAGGTTGCGTGCTGGCCGGGGCGGCCTAGCGGCGGAATCCGGCGAGGTCGCCGGCGCTGACTCCGGCGAAGTCGGCGAGTAGGGTTCGAGGTGGGGTCCATAGTGGAGAACAACAATTTTTTTTCCAGATTTGACTCGGAGTCCAATTGTGCCATTGGCGGGAAATAGCTACTAGGCCGGTTGGCGGGCCAACTGCGAAAACATTTTTTTTAAGTTTATGTTTGGTCAACGGAGTTGAGAAAATATTTTTAAATAATAAACTAATAATTTTAAAAGTGACATAGCAATAAAATAAATTAATCAAATAAAATAATATTGCTAAAAATATTTTTTCCAGCTATATTGCAATTTTGATAAATCATTTTAATGCTATAAAAAATTTATGCGCATGATAAAAATCTCTAAAATAATTTTAGAGTTATTTATAATACTCATAACAAATTTCAAAAACTTTTAAACAATATTCCAAATATTTTTCAATCTTATTTAAAGGGGAAAAGTCATTTTTTGCCTTGAGTTGAAAAATGTCTTGAATGTTTCGAAAATAAATTCAAATAATTATTTAAAACATTTTCCAATTATTTTAATATATTGAAGGAGTCATATTACCTTCTCTCATTTTATATTTGTTCGATTTGTTTTAAATAATAAATTCCAAAACACCAACAATGAATATTAGGGAAAGTCCTTTTATTTCCTCTCATTTTAATATTCAGTTGAACTCCAAAAGTTTCAAATCCTAGTGATAATCAAACATATCAAGCAAACAATCATTATTATAATTTATATATTAACATTCCAAAATTAAGAAAATTTTGGGATGTTACATTTACACTTTGGCTGGGGCTCGAAACTTAATCCCAGCGAGATGTTCTGGACGGATAACTCAAGGTGGATGATTAGTACTAGATGTAGTTGGATGTCGGTCTACTTATTTTGGTAGCCTCATCCTTTCTTTGTAGCATAGTTACCATTGTGGTGCATTTTTAATCCTGTTAATTTCCGAGTTGTAATTTGTTTACCTCGCATAGCACTTTCATCGTCTTTTGGGAGAGAGACATCACTAGTGAACATCACGGGACCCCAGTCCATATTCTCATCATTGTTTACACGCTGATTTATTTTCTGCTTTTACTTTCCAGCTGAAACCATTATCATTATCCCTTGTGTGTTGATCCTTTGTAAACAACAAGATCGGAGAGATTGACAAACTCTCTGAACTTCGTTGGGAGAAAAGTTATTTGTTACTGTGTGCTGGTCCAGGTTAAAAGAGCAATATCTCAAACGGCGCGTTGCTCGCTTCACCACCTACTTATCACTATTGGAGTCTTACTGGTTCGATAATCAACCTTGGCATCTTCACCAAGGGAAATTTTCTTCAATCCTACATCTCACCTTCCACTTGGGGTAACCAATGAAGGGCGAGAAACCATTATCATCATCTCGCACATCAGATACTCGCTAGAGGGCAGGGCGCGGCCGACGCCACCAAGGCCCTTCTAGGCGCCCCCGAGGCTCCTTTCTGCGCCACGACGATGCCCACAACGCCCCCTTACTTCTCGCCCTCTCCCTGGACCTCGCCCCTCTTGTCTCGCCTTTTTCTCACATCCACCGAGAGCAACCACCGTCCGCCGTCCGTGCGCGAGCGTGGCTACCGTGCAACCCTCACCTCGCCGTCTTGTCAAGCAAGATCGTCGACGCCATCTTTATCACCATGACCGTTCAGTTGGAGCCGAGGAGTCCCAAGGGCGACACCCGTGACCTCCGTCTCCGCCACGGCCGTCAGCACGACGTCGTCAAAGACGTCGCCTACGAGACCTCCCCGACCACGCCGGCGACTCCTTTGAGATCCTGGTGAGCGTGCACTCCGTTTGCCCCATCCCGCACTCGTTCCCGTGGCCCTAAACGTCGGCTGCATCCTGGCCGTGAGCATATCATCGTGGTCTTGCTCGCCGACTTCGCCTTTGATCACCCCTGGCCCGCCCGCATGCCCAGATGATGCGCACGTTCGAGGGCTACGTCCCAGAGCCCTCGGAGCGGCGAATGGTTCCCGAAGTCGCCTTTTCCCGTGGGCGCCGCCGCGTGCAGTGGTTGCCGCCGGCTAGCCGCCGGTCGGGTTCTCCATTAGGGGCCTAACCCCCTGGTCATTTGACCCTAGGTCAATGACAGGTGGGCCCCTTCCCCCTCCTAATCCCCCTGTAAGTTTAAACTAACCAGGTTTTAACCCAGAGAGAATGACAGGTGATTCCCAAGCGTGAGGTTTACTGGTCAGCCCCCCTGCGTCATGATGACGTCAGCCTGGCGCAATAAATCAAATTTCTCTGTTAATAGAAATTCCAAAAAATAGCTAAATCTTTTAAATTGAATAACTTTTAAACCACAACTCCAAATTAAACACATAATATATGAAAATTATCAGAAAAATGCAAGGAATCCAAATATGCTACTTTCAAGCATGACAAAATAATTTATAATGATCAAACAGTAGCAAATGTAATTTGGGAAATTTAGAATAATCATTTGGATTTTGAATTTGAATTTCTTTTTCAAATCAACTTCAATTAACATGATGAAACTTGAACATACCCACATCAGTACCATGCCATGCTATGTTTAACATCTTGATTGTGCATTGCAATGTGATGTTTATACTTTGTTGTCTCGGTGTCTGCTTCTTCTCGATAGATTCATCGCCGGACGTAGTTTCCGACTGCTCTGAAGAGTGGCACCTCGTGATCGTCAACAAGGCAATCAAACCCCATTGATCATGTATATATAAACCCATTTCCCTCTTGTTCTCTTATGCATGATTAGGTGATTCACATGTTACCGTTCTAGCGCTAGTTGAACCCATCCTTTGCATGACCTATCATTGCTGCCACAGTATGAAGCAAACCTCAACCTAGCAGATCCAGGGTTGTTTGTGTTCATCATGTGGCCCTTCATCCATGTTATGCTATGTTATGCTAGAGTGGTCGCAATGAAGTTGATCCATCTGGGTGATGTATCGGGATGGTACAGAAAAATGCAACATGATGGTAATGTGTTGGTGAAGTCAACCTAACAAAGGTGAACAATGAGAGGTTGTGTAGAAGTACATAGTAGGTTGTCTCATTTGCACTGCCCTAGGCCCCGAGTTCTCGTGTTGTGATCCAAGACAATAGTACTTCCGCATGCAGGGCTATGGACCCCGTTTGGCCTACTAACTCACCCCGACTATGGTCCAGGATTTGCATGGGTCATTGTTTCTTCGATTTGATTTCATATCGTAGCATGGTTTTAGGCAAGCGCGGTACCATCCGTCGAGGTGGTCCTGTCGGACCGTCCATACATCGTTTGAGTCCTGAATGGAAACCCCGGGCAGATTTCTGATTGGGGTACATACACAAATAGGTGATCCTCTGGACTAGAGTTGGAGCCGTGAGGTAAGTAACTTGGTGATTATCCTCGTGCGACATCCTCTTGAAGGACGACGAGTCACGGGCGATAAGTGATGACATGTGTGTGAAGCGTGCACCCCTGCAGGGTAATGATCTATTCGAATAACCGTGTCCGCGGTTATGGACTACTTGGAGACCTTTACTTAATTATTAGACAACTTAAATGGATAATCTAAAACTAACAAGATAAGTGTGAATGCTTTGGGTTGCTTCCTCATGGGGAAGTCGAGGAAGAATCCATGGTGGTGTAATAATGTGGTGATCAAGCTTAGATGGATTCAAGTGCGCTTCTCATCTCAACTCTATGTAGTCATAGTACAAGATCGCCAAGTCAAAGCTTTCTGCATTACAACCCCACTTGCCTTTACCTTGATACCTGAGCATGAGTAGTGTAGTTCTGATGTAAGTCTTGCTGAGTACAACTTTGCACTCACGTTTGATACGTCCAAAACGTATCTATAATTTCTGCTTGCTCCATGCTTCTTTTGTGTGATATTGCTAAGATATTGATGCACTTCCATAAACTTTTGATCATATTTAGACTAACCTATCAACTCAGTGCACCCCAGTGCCAGTTCCTGTTTTCTGCTGTTTTTGTATTTCAGGTTTTCCCATTACTTAATGTGCCAGAAAAATTCTGGAAAAAATATAGGAAAAATCAGCGTACAGGAAGCTTCGGGAAGAGCCAAAGTGGGGCCAGAGCGGAGCCAGGCGTAGCCCAGGCGGCCACCTGGCACGGCCACCCCCTAGGCCGCGCCAGGGGGGAGCTTGGGGCCCCTGGTCAACCTCTGGCTGCCCCCTTCGCGTATATATCTCTCTCATCCCGAAACCCTCGAAGACAAAACCTTTTTTCGCGATCTCTCCTCTGTTCCCGCCGCTGCAGCGCTTCCAAGATCGGGAGCACTAGGAGCCCTCTTCCCGACACCCTGCCGGAGGGAGGAACCACCTCCGGGAGCTTCTCCACCACCATGGATGCTTCCCGGATGAACCGTGAGTAGTCCACCTTGGACCATGGGTCCATGATCAGTAGCTATGTGACGTTCTCCTCCCCTCTTTGTTCTTCATGGTTTAGACCTCGTGAGCTGCCCTACATGATCGAGGCACATATGTAGTCTTTCTGTTGTTGCTATGCTGAGTTTGGTGGGATCTGATGGATTATGAGACTATGTTCAGATTGTGTTTGAGTAATATATTTGATTCTCCTCTTTTATATTTATGTTCTTGAGTAATTCTTGCATGTTCTCCGTTTCTATTTATTGCTTTGGCCAAGTAGTAGGTAGTGACTCCAAGAGGAGCGTTATGCATGATTGTGGGTTCATGCGGCCTGATGACTAGCTTGAGTGACAGAAACATGAGTCTAGGGGATGTGATGTTGCCACAAGGGAGAAAACAACGGTGCTTGTACTTGCGGGTGCAAGGATTGTTTACTTTACGCAAAGTTCTTTAATGCAGTTGTCTGTTGCTTTGAGTTTGCACTTTGGGTGGCATTCGCAACTTAATACCAGCGAGATGTTCTGGATAGATATCTCAAGGTGGATGATTAGTAGGTAGATGCCGATGGATTTTGGTCTACTTGTCTTGGCGTACCGCCCATGCTTTTGAGCCTCTTCCTTTCTTTATAGCATAGTTAGCATTGGTTTGCGCACATAATCCTGTCAATTGCCCAGCTGTAATTTGTTTACCTCGCATGGCTATTTTATCGGCTTTTTGGAGAGAGACATCACTAGTGAACATCATGGGACCCCAATCCATATTTCCAACACTGTTTACACCCACTATTTATTTTCTTCTTTATTTCCTTTTCTGTTGCTATTGCTATCATTATTATCCCGTGCGTTTGATCCTTTGTAAACAACAAGGCCGAAGGGATTGACAACCTCTCTGAACTCGTTGGGAGCAAAGTTATCTGTTGTGTGTGCAGGTCCACGTCAACCACCTAATTGCTAGCACCGTTGTCACCTTCCTGTCGTTGTCGGAGTCCTACTGGAGACAAACCTTGGTATCTTCACCGAGGGAAATTTTCTGCTGTCTACATCTCAACCTTCCACTTTGGGTAACCAACGAGGGGCGAGAAGCCATCAAAGCTAATTTCTGGCGCCGTTGCCGGGGATTCCAAACCGCAGCAAAAGAGTGGTCCCGCCAACCGCCAGATTTCTGGCGCCCTTTCCGGGGACTCCACTCTTCAAGATAGGGGAGTTGCACACTATCTTTTATCTCTGATTTTTAGTCTTGTTAGTTTACCTTTCAGTTTTTTCTTTAGTGTCCTTTATCAAAAATCAAAAAAAATTAGTTACCTTACTAGTAATTGTCATTATGTCTGGTCCTTTTGCCTTTGGTGAAGCTGAAGTGCTCACCTTTAAACAAAAAGGTGGTGAAAGTCTGAAAGTTGCCTGGTATAGAATTAATGATTATCAAAGAAGGACCACCAAGAAGAAATTCACTACTATCCTTCTTATAAATTTATGTTGGAATTACTTCTTGTAATAGGTTTATTCTAGATACTGCTATCAATGGGAATTTCCTATAAGTCCCAGTTTGGGAAGCTCTTAGTATTATGGAAAATCTTGTTGGAAACCCCCCTGTTGCTAGCATTCAAGAGGACATTACCCTAGATCACATTATGAAAAAACATGAAAAGATAGATCTAGAGATGCCAAGCATTAATAAGATAAGTGAGTTGGATCGTAAGATTCAAGGGAATTTGAATAGACTCGATAGCTCCATGCATAAAATTTTCAAAACCTTGGAAACCATCAAATCACATGACTTGGATCCTTCTAAGATAGATAAGATTGAGGAAATCATTGACACTCTAGGAACTACTCTCTCCTTAATCAAAACCAAAAAGGTAGAAACTCTGGAAAAGGAGGAACCTAGGTTCGTTTACGTTCCAAAGGCTCCTCATTTCAAAAATAATCCATCTATTGCCAAAGGGGTTGAAACTGTGAAGACTTTGGAAGAGATACCTCTCTTTAATAGAATAAATGAAACTCCAATTGATCTTCCGCCTTTTTCTTTTATCCCTAGAAGTATCTTTATTATGCCTTTATTTGAAAGTCCTCTTAAGAGTGGTTGGATTATTGAAGAGTTTTTTGTTGATCTTGATGATGCTTCAATTGATACAACTTGACCTTTTTGCATCATGCCTAGCTTAAAGGCATAAAATAAAGCGTTTTCGGGAGGCAACCCACAACGAATTTCAGTTTTCCTTTTTTTTTTCTTCTGTTTTTAGTGGTCTTGATGATTTTTACTACTGTAGCAACATCATTGTATCTTTACTTTTCAAGCTTCGTGCCAATTATAGCCTCATATGACAAGGGAAGTGAAATTTGTGACATGCTGTCCAGAAAACAGATTCTGTCCTCATGACGGAAAAAATCATAGAAAAATCCCAGTTCATCTTTTTGGGATGAATTTTTTACACAGCGTGCTCTATACAATCATAGTTTTTTGATTTGAGTTGCAGAAGTACCCCTAAAATATTATTTACTACCTGCTGGTCTGTTTTTCACAGATTCTGTCTTGTTTTTCCTTTTCTTCGTTTTGCAAATTTTAAGCTTGCTTTTTCTTTCAAAAAACTTTTTGGAAATCTTGAGAAATAGTAGCTCTTCAACAATATCCTTATTTCCAGTAGATAAAATTATTTTATTGTGGGTACTAACCTCGCTAATCAGATTATGATGAGTTATGTATGAAGGGAGTTTTCAAGTGTGCGAGGGAAGATGATAAAAGAATATTGAGGACGGTCAAACGCGCAATCTTGGGGATGCCCCCATGCATCCCCAATAAATATTCAAGGAGACTCAAGCGTCTAAGATTGGGGATGCCCCCATGCATCCCCTTCTCCATCAACAATTATCAGTTCGTCTTTCGTTCCACTATATTTTTATCACTTCATGTGTTATGTGCTATGCTTGGAGCGACTTGCTATTTATTTCCTTTTTAGTTTTCTTTAGCTTTGATTGCTGTTCATAACAAGTTAAACCCAGCTTTCTTTGTTTGGGAGAGAAACACGCTCCACTTCACCCTAGAACACAAGATAGGATTTTCATGCTTATCTTTGTTGTGTGTGTTCTTTATTATTTTCGTAGCTGCTGTCATGTTTAGCTCTTAGTTTTCATGCTTATCTTTTTAAAGAGCTTTTGTTTAGTTTGTTGTTGGAACTATCTTGAGTTTCATGTTTATCTTGTTTAGAGAGTTTGCCTGTTGCACTGAGTTGTGTGTCTTGACTTGAAGTAGGTAATTGAGGTTGCTATTCAATTGTAGTAGTAACTTGCAATAGTTTTGAGGTATTGCCATGAGTAATGTTTGAACTTTTGGTGTCCAGAGCTTTAGCCTATTTGTGATAGATGACGTATTTTTGGCAATCCGTGTTTATTTTCGAAAAACCTACAAAATTAGTTGAGAACTTTAGCTACTAGATGGATCACTAATCTTTGGAGGGATCGAATATTAGAGTACACTCACGTACCATGAGTCAAGGATGCGCAAGGATAACCAAACCCCCATACACTCCTCCTCGGGGTACTTGTCTCTTTGAGAACCTCCTAATTAGATTGAGAGTTACCAATAATAAGTGCATGAGTTCTTCGGACTAATGTCAGTATTCGAAAGTTGACACTTCCACCCAGCCATATTTTTCTAGCCTCTTCGGTACCGTGCATTGCCCTTTCTCACCTCGAGAGTTGGCGCATACTTCGCCGGTGCATCCAAATCCTTGGCACGATACGCTCTGTCATCATAAACCTCATTATATCCTTTTTCAAAACAACCACCATACCTACCTATCAAGGCATTTCCATAACCTTTCTGAGATACATTGCCATGAAACATCCACCTTCTCATGACTTGATCTTCATGTCATACATGCTTTTGCTTGATCGATGAGCCGCATGCTAGTTGGGACTTGCCCTAATCATTGCTACATGACGCGCTAGTATCATTGCATATCCTGCTACACTGGCAGAGGCATACATTTGCATACTTCATGATGGTTTCATTTTCTTTATGTTAAGTACTTTTGTAAAGTGTGAAAGATCTTCTATACTTCTTGTAATATATAGAGTGTTGCCCCTAAAGTGAGGAAAATATCCCAAAGAGGACAAAATCAAAAGATCCCAAAGAGGACAAAATCAAAAGATCCCAAAGAGGACAAATGAGAGAAATAGAAAGAGCCATTGAGGCCACCCAAAAAAATTATTAAAAAAAGGAAAAAGAGAAAAATAAATAAAAAGAGAGAAGGGGGCACACTACTATTCCTTTTGAGAGATCCACACTCGTACTCCATCTTATATCTTGTACTCCATAGAGATTACCATTCATGCATATAGCTATGTGGGGACCTTCACACTATAAAACTTGGCTTGTATATTCCAATGATGAGCCTCCTCAAATGAGCTCTCGGTCTTCTTGAGCAAGCAAGTTAGATGCACCCCCACTAGTTCCCTTGGAGAGCTTTTAGCTCACATGTGCATTCGTTGCATGGCAATCCCTACTCCTCACATCATATCTATCATTTGGATTTATCTCGCCTATGATTGTCCTCATTGATGTGATCCTTTCACACCTTTTTTGTCTTCCTCCCACATCATTTTTCTCCCTTTGCCATCCTAACTGTCAACTTTCTTGCTTACGCTCATCCATTGCATGAGTGCTCAAAATATTGAAAGGGAGTGGATCATTTTGACTTGTACCTGGCTAGTGGTCTGGGGATGATTCAAGATAAGATTCCAAAGAAGACTAAATGCAAAACTTTAGTAGATTAAGTTCTCAACAATAAAAACTATGTTTTACTCTCTCGTATATCCATATCCCCTTTCTTGCACGCAAACACCATTTGGAGACATTCGAGTCACGTACAGCAAGAGCTCTTGCACCTTTATGTTCTTATGTTGCTTGTTTCAATGCTAATATAGACTCTTTCCTGTTATGACTTGAATTGAATTAAATGTCTTGATTACTTTACTTAAAAGTTCTTATATGGTTGGTAGCATGTTACCACAGAAATTATGCTTGTTATCATTTACCTACTCGAGGACGAGAAGGAATTAAACTTGGGGATGTTGATACGTCCAAAACGTATCTATAATTTCTTTATAGCATATTCAGCATTGGTTTGCGCACATAATCCTGTCAATTTCCCAGCTATATTTTGTTTACCTCGCATGGCTATTTTATCGTCTTTTGGGAGAGAGACATCACTAGTGAACATCATAGGACCCTGATCCATATTTCCAACACTGTTTACACCCACTATTTATTTTCTGATTTCTTTCCTTTTCTGTTGCTATTGCTATCATTTTTATCCCATGTGTTTGATCCTTTGTAAACAATAAGGCCGGAGGGATTGACAACCTCTCTGAACTCGCTGGGAGCAAAGTTATCTGTTGTGTGTGCAGGTCCATGTCAATCGCCTAATTGCTGGCACCGTTGTCACCTTCCTGTCGTTGTCGAGTCCTACTGGAGACAAACCTTGGTATCTTCACCGAGGGAAATTTGCTGTTGTCTACATCTCAACCATCCACTTTGGGTAACCAACGAGGGGCGAGAAGCCATCAAAGCTACTTTCTGGCGCCGTTTCCGGGGATTCCGAAGCACTACAAAAGAGTGGTCCCGCCAACCGCCTAATTTCTGGCGCCGTTGCCGGGGACTCCACTCTTCAATATAGGGGTGTTGCACACTATCTTTTATCTTTGCTTTTTAGTCTTGTTAGTTTACCTTTCAGTTTTTTCTTTAGTGTCCTTAATCAAAAATAAAATAAAATTAGTTACCTTACTAGTAGTTGTTATTATGTCTGGTCCTTTTGCCTTTGGTGAAGCGGAAGTTCTCACCTTTAAACAAAGAGGTGGTGAAAGGCTGAAAGATGCCTGGTATAGAATTAAGGATTCTCAAAAAAGGGCCACAAAGAAGCAATCCACTACTGTCCTGCTTAGAAACTTTTATGTTGGAATTACTTCTTGGAATAGGTTTATTCTAGATACTGCTATCAATGGGAATTTCCTAGAATTCCCAGTTTAGGAAGCTCTTAGTATTATGGAAAATCTTGTTTGAAACCCCCCTGTTGCTAGCATTCAAGAGGACATTACCCTAGCTCACATTATGAAAAAACTTGAAAAGATAGAGCTAGAGATGCCAAGAATTAATAAGATAAGTGAGTTGGATCGTAAGATTCAAGGGAATTTGAATAGACTCGATAGCTCCATGCAATAAATTTTCAAAACCTTGGAGACCATCAAATCCCATGACTTGGATCCTTCTAGGATAGATAAGATTGAGGAAATCATTGACACTCTAGGAACTACTCTCTCCTCAATCAAAACCAAAAAGGTAGAAACTCAGGAAAAGGAGGAACCTAGGTTCGTTTACGTTACAAAGGCTCCTCGTTCCAAAAATACTCCATCTATTGCCAAAGGGGTTGAAACTGTGAAGACTTTGGAAGAGATACCTCTCTTTAATAGAATAAATGAAACTCCAATTGATCTTCCGCCTTTTGCTTTTGTCCCTAGAAGTATCTTTATTAGGCCTTTATTTGAAAGTCCTCTTAAGAGTTGTTGTATTATTGAAGAGCTTTTTGATGATCTTGATGATGCTTCAATTGATACAACTTGACCTTTTTGCATCATCCCTAGCTTAAAGGCATAAAAGAAAGCTTTTTCGGGCGGCAGCCCGCAACGAGTTTAGGTTTTCCTTTTTGTTTTTCTTCTGTTTTTAGTGGTCTTGATGATTGTTACCACTGTAGCAACATCATTGTATCTTTACTTTTCAAGCTTTGTGCCAATTATAGCCTCATATGACAAGGGAAGTGAAAGTTGTGACATGTTGTCCAGAAAACAGATTCTGTCCTCGTGACGGGAAAAATCATAGCAAAATCCTAGTTCATCTTTTGAGCTGAATTTTTTACACAGCTTGCTATATACAATCACGGAACTTTCGTATGTTCCGAGATTTTTGATTTGAGTTGCAGAAGTACCCCTAAAAAATTATATACTACCTGCTGGTCTGTTTTCACTGATTCTGTCCATTTTTGCCTTTTCTTCGTTTTGCAAACTTTAAGCTTGCTTTTTCTTTGCAAAAACTTTTTTTCAATCTTGATAAACAGTATCTTTTCAAGAATATCCTTATTTCTAGCAGAGAAAAAATATTTTATTGTGGGTACTAACGTCGCTAATCAGATTATGATGAGTTATGTATGAAGGGAGTTTTCAAGTGTGCGAGGTAAGATGAGAAAAGAAAATTCAGGAGGGTCAAACGCTCAAGCTTGGGGATGCCCCCATGCATCCCCAATAAATATTCAAGGAGACTCAAGCGTCTAAGCTTGGGGATGCCCCCATGCATCCCTTCTCCATCAACAATTATCAGTTCGTCTTTCGTTCCACTATATTTTTATCACTTCATGCGTTTTGTGCTATGCTTGGAGCATCTTGCTCTTTATTTCCTTTTTAGTTTTCTTTAGCTTTGATTTCTGTTCATAACAAGTTAGAACCCAGCTTTCTTTGTATGGGAGAGAAACACGCTCCAGTTCACCCTAGAACACGAACATAGGATTTTCATGCTTATCTTTGTTGTGTGTGTTCTTTATCTTTTTCGTAGCTGTTGTCATGTTTAGCTCTTAGTTTTCATGCTTATATTTTTAAAGAGCTTTTGTTTAGTTTGTTGCTTGAACTCTCTTGAGTTTTAATGTTTATCTTGTTTAGAGAGTTTGCCTGTTTCACTGAGTTGTGTGTCTTGACTTGCAGTAGGTAATTGATGTTGCTATTCAATGGTAGTAGTAACTTGCAATAGTTTTGAGGTACTAGCATGAGTAATGTTTGAACTTTTGGTGTCAAGAGCTTTAGCCAATTATTGATAGATGTCGCATTTTGGGAAATCAGTGTTTATTTTCGAAAAACCTACAAAATTAGTTGAGAACTTTAGCTACTAGATGGATCACTAATCTTTGGAGGGATCGAATATTAGAGTACACTCACGTACCATGAGTCGAGGATGCTTAAGGATAACCAAACCCCCATACACTCCTCCTCGGGGTACTTGTCTCTTTGAGAAGCTCCTGATTAGATTGAGAGTTACCAATAATAAGTGCATGAGTTCTTCGTACTAATGTCAGTATTCGAAAGTTGACACTTAAACCCAGCCATATTTTTCTAGCCTCTTCGGTACCGTGCATTGCCCTTTCTCACCTCCAGAGTTGGCACATACTTCGCCGGTGCATCCAAATCTTTGGCACGATACGCTCTGTCAACATAAGCCTCATTATATCCTTCCTCAAAACAGCCACCATACCTACCTATCAAGGAATTTCCATAGCCTTTCTGAGATACATTGCCATGCAACATCCACCTTCTCATGACTTGATCTTCATGTCATACATGCTTTTGCATGATCGATGATCCGCATGCTAGTTGGGCCTTGCCCTAATCATTGCTACATGACGCGCTAGTATCATTGCATATCCTGCTACACTGGCAGAGGCATACATTTGCATACTTCATGATAGTTTCATTTTCTTTATGTTGAGTACTTTTGTAAAGTGTGAAAGATCTTCTATACTTCTTGTAATATATAGAGTGTTGCCCCTAAAGTGAGGAAAAGATCCCAAAGAGGACAAAATCAAAAGATCCCAAAGAGGACAAATGAGAGAAATAGAAAGAGCCATTGAGGCCACCCAAAAAATACAAAAAAAATAGAAATAAGAGAAAAATAAATAAAGAGAGAGAAGGGGGCACACTACTATTCCTTTTGAGAGATCCACGCTCATACTCCATCTTATATCTTGTGCTCCATAGAGATTATCTTTCATGCATATAGCTATTTGGGGACCTTCACACTATAGAACTTGGCTTGTATATTCCAATGATGAGCCTCCTCAAATGAGCTCTAGGTCTTCTGGAGCAAGAAAGTTGGATGCACCCCCACTAGTTCCCTTGGAGAGCTTTTATCTCACATGTGCATCCGTTGCATGGCAATCCCTACTCCTCACATCATATCTATCATTTCGCTTTGTCTCGCCTATGATTGTCCTCATTGATGTGAGCCTTTCACACCTTTTTTGTCTTCCTCCCCCATCATTTTTCTCTCTTTTCCATCCTAAGTGTCAACTATCTTTCTTACGCTCATCCATTGCATGAGTCCTCAAAATATTTAAAGGGAGTGGATCATTTTGACTTGTACCTGGCTAGTGGTCTGGGGATGAGTCAAGATAAGATTCCAAAGAAGACTAAGTGTGAAACTTTAGTAGATTAAGTTCTCAACAATAAAAATTGTGTTTTACTCTCTCGTATATCCCTATCCCCTTTCTTGCACGCAAACACCATTTGGAAACATTCGAGTCACGGACAGCGAGAGCTCTTGCACATTTATGTTCTTATGTTGCTTGTTTCAATGCTAATATAGACTCTTGCCTGTTATGACTTGAATTGAATTACATGCCTTGATTTCTTTACTTAAAAGTTCTTATATGGTTGGTAGCATGTCACCACAGAAATTATGCTTGTTATCATTTACCTACTCGAGGACGAGCAGGAATTAAGCTTGCGGATGTTGATACGTCCAAAACGTATCTATAATTTCTGCTTGCTCCATGCTTCTTTTGTGTGATATTGCTATGATATTGATGCACTTCCTTACACTTTTGATCATATTTGGACTAACCTATTTACTCAGTGCACCCCAGTGCCAGTTCCTGTTTTCTGCTGTTTTTGTATTTCAGGTTTTCCCATTACTTAAAGTGCCATAAAAATTCCGGGAAAAATATAGGAAAAATCAGCGTACAGGAAGCTTTGGGAAGAGCCCAAGTGGGACCAGAGGGGATCCAGTGGTGGCCCAGGCGGCCACCTGGCGCAGCCACCCCCTAGGCCGCGCCAGGGGGGCCTGGGGCCCCTAGTCCACCTCTAGCTGCCAACATTCGCCTATATATCCCTCTCGTCCCGAAACCCTCGAGGACAGAACCCTTTTTCGCGATCTCTCCTCTGTTCCGCCGCCACCGCTCTTCCAAGGTCGTGAGCACCAGGAGCCCTCTTCCCTACACCCTGCCGGAGGGAGGAACCACCACCGGGAGCTTCTCCACCACCATGGATGCTTCCTGGATTAACCGTGAGTAGTCCACCTTGGACCATGGGTCCACGATCAGTAGCTATGTGATGTTCTCCTCCCCTCTTTGTTCTTCATGGTTTAGACCTCGTGAGCTGCCCTACATGATCGAGGCACATATGTAATCTTTCTGCTGTTGCTATGCTGAGTTTGCTGGGATCTGACGGATTATGAGACTATGTTCAGATTGTGTTTGAGTAATATATTTGAGTCTCCTCTTTTATATTTATGTTCTTGAGTAATTCTTGCATGTTCTCCGTTGCTGTTTATTTCTTTGGCCAAGTAGTAGGTAGTGACTCCAAGAGGGAGCGTTATGCATGATTGTGGGTTCATGCCCCTCATGACTAGCTTGAGTGACAGAAACATGAGTGTAGGGGATGTGTTGTTGCCACAGGGGAGAAAACAACAGTGCTTGTACTTGCGGGTGCAAGGATTGTTTACTTTATGCAAAGTTCTTTAATGTAGTTGTCTGTTTCTTTGAGTTTACACTTTGGGTGGGATTCGCAACTTAATACCAGTGAGATGTTCTGGATAGATATCTCAAGGTGGATGATTAGTAGGTAGATGCAGATGGATTTCGGTCTACTTGTCTTGCGTACCGCCCATGCTTTTGAGCCTCTTCCTTTCTTTATAGCATAGTTAGCATTGGTTTGCGCACATAATCCTGTCAATTGCCCAGCTGTAATTTGTTTACCTCGCATGGCTATTTTATCGTCTTTTGGGAGAGAGACATCACTAGTGAACATCATGGGACCCCGGTCCATATTTCCAACACTGTTTACACCCACTATTTATTTTCTGTTTTATTTCCTTTTCTGTTGATATTGCTATCATTATTATCCCGTGCGTTTGATCCTTTGTAAAAAACAAGGCCGGAGGGATTGACAACCTCTCTGAACTTGTTGGGAGCAAAGTTATTTGTTGTGTGTGAAGGTCCATGTCAACCGCCTAATTGCTGGCACCGTTGTCACCTTCATGTCGTTGTCAGAGTCCTACTGGAGACAAACCTTGGTATCTTCACCGGGGGAAATTTGCTGCTGTCTACATCTCAACCTTCCACTTTGGGTAACCAACGAGGGGCGAGAAGCCATCAACGTTTTCTTAATTTATGTTTTAGAGACGAGACCACTGACCATGATGGTGGCCTCCCCCTCAAGCTCGATGCCGACAAATTCATGTAGTTCCAGACAGCAGTCTGGTCCCTCTGGAGGGTCGTTGTGTTTTTTTAAAGGCTTCATAAGCCATTTGTTAACCTTGTCTTTACTAAGACATAATTTGCTTCTGTTGTTGTATGATGCAATGCTGGGTCACAGTTTTGTGATCTCTGCTTGTAACACTACTATATTTGCTCTGTTTAGAAGATGCCATAAAATTATGAGTTTATAGAGTTCATGTTGTGTTACCTGCTGTTTACACTAGACATGTATGATGCGTGTATGATTATAACGTGCATGTCTTAGTGTGGGGTACGATAGCTTGGTTGTGATCTTGCCGGCGGTCTTTCATAAACCAAGTGGCCCTTAGATGTGCGTAGATCGGGGCATCGCGATGCGATTTCTCGTGACTCTGTCACATGGCACACTTTGTTGTATGATTGAGCCCGCCCGAGACCCCGACTAAGTGATCGGGCTGGAGTATGTTTATGTAAGTGTTATGATTCAATTGATAATATGGTTGAGGCGACTTGTCTATGAGTATGGGATTTCATCACTAATAATCATTTAGACTTGTGAGCGGACGGCGAGGACCCATCTCAGTTGATCATCCGGCCTGGATGGGATGCCCCTCATGTTCGAGCTTTCCGAGAGTGTTCTGTGCTTGGACTTGTCTGCTTAGAAAAGTGGGTACGGCTCTCGGCTCTTCATATGATTGAGTTGTATCAGGAATTAGATACGCAAACCCCGGGTCCCGACATTTTTTGGTATAAGACTCTAAAGAAAAACTATAAAGTAAACTAATGTCAGGACCCGGGGTTAGCGTATGTAATTCCAGTCACAATGCAATCACATGGAGAACCGAGAGTCATACCCACTTGTCTAAGAAGACAAGGCCAAGCACAGAACACTCTCGGAAAGCATCAAACGTGAGGGGCATCCCATCCAGGCCGGATGATCAACTGAGATGGGTCCTCAACGTCCGCTCACAAGTCTAATTCCTTATGGGTGGTGAATCCCATACTCATAGACAAGTCGCCTCAACCATGTTATCGATTGAATCCTAACTCTTACATAGACTTACTCCAGCCCGATCACTTAGTCGGGGTCTAGGGCGGGCTCGATCATACAACAAAGTGTGCACGTGACAGAGTCACGAGCAATCGCATCGCGATGCCCCAAGCTGCGCACATCTAAGGGCCACTTGGTGTATAAAAGACCGCCAGCCAGATCAAAACTAAGGTCTCGAAAACCCATACCAAGACATGCATGTTATAATCATACACGCATCACACATGTCTAGTATGAACAGCATGTATCATCACATAACTCTACAAAGTACTTTTTTATTGACTTACACATAGAGTATACAAAGATCACATGTCTGTGATCAACATTACATCATACAACGGAAGAAAATTAGGTCTGAGTACATACAAGTTTAACAAATGGCTTAGAGAAGACTTGTAAACATACATGCCCTTCCACGAGGGACCACACTGCTGTCTGGAACTATACTACCAAGGTCAACGTCGAGCTTCACAAAGGTGACTCCATCGGGGTTCGGATTCTCATCTAAAACATAGAATAAGAAAACGTGAGTACAAAGTCATACTCAGCAAGACTTACATCAGAACTATACTACTCATGCTCAAGTTTCAAGGTAAATGAGGTGGGGTTCAACATGCAGAAGTGCTAGCTTTGACTTGGCTAGTCCTGTACTACGAGTACCAGACTTGAGGTAAGAAGCGTACACGAGTGCACTACCAAGTCTCCAAAAAATACACCACTATGGTTACTTCCTCGACTTCCCCACGAGAAAGCACGCCATAGCACTCACGCTTATTTTGCGAGTTTTATAAGTGTCCATTCAAGTTATCTATGATCAAGTAAAGGTCTCCAAGTAGTCCATAACTGCGGACACGGCTATTCGAATAGTTCATTAACCCTGTAGGGGTGTACATCTTCACACGCGTGTGATCACTTATCGCGTCGTTCTTGTCACCCTTCAAGCGGGTGTCGGACGTGGATGAAACCAAGGCACTACCCTCACATCACCTTCTCTAATCCAGGAGTCGACTACCAGAGTTTTTCACCGCTCGAGAGTCCGGCCGGTTCCACGAAACGGACTCAGATAATGCAAGGGACCGAGACGCTACCTTTGACAGATGGTTTCACTGCCTCACAGGTCCACCCACATATCTATAGTTAGGTCAAATGGAAAGCCCGAATATAGTGTGACTCCTGGACCGGATCGGGTACGTAAAGAGGCCAAAGGGGGCTCCCATAAAACCCTACAGGTGGTCATACTCTTTGTCTTGGATCACAAAACAGGAACTCGGGGCCTAGGGAAGTGTTCAACGAGACAACCCACTGTGTACTCCTACACATCCTCTCATCGTTCACCTTTGTTTAGGCTGGATTCACCAACACGTTATCATCAGCACCACTGTGTTCATTCCATCCCGACTCACAATCATAACATCCTCATAGTATCACCAAGAAGCAATAAGCAGTAACAGTTGCAGGGGCCACATGCTCATCAATCAACTCCTAAATTTGCTAGGATTGTGGTTTGCTTAATACGGTGACAAAATGATAGGTCATGCATCGGAATGGGTTCAACTATGCGAAAGAACGTGTCTCGGGGATCTCCTAAACATGCATAAGTGAGACTGAGATGGAAGTAGGATTTTATAGACATGATCAATGGGGTTTGCTTGCCTTGATGACGATACACGGGTCTTAACGGTGGTCTTCTTCTTCGGGGTGATCACCGTCTCGGAACGTCTGTCATCGGAGGCAATCATCAACAAGGGGGGACAACTTCGGAAGTAAAAATGCACATACACATGATAAGGTTGTCCATGATGTATATGGTACTGGTATGTTGACAATTCAATTTAATTGAAGTGTATTGCAAAGGATTTGCAAATTGAAACTTCAAATTTGAATTCAAATTAAGCCATATGCACATTTGCTACTGTTCCCCCATTTTAAAATGGTCAAACATGAATTTTTTTTGCATATTCTTAATCCTTGCATTTTTCTGATAATTTTTCATATATTATATGTTAAATTTGGAGTTCATATGAATTAAATATGAATTTCTAAAGTTTATTCAATTTTCTGGATTTACTAGAATTATTTAAACCTGGAAAAAGCTTTACTGCATCAGCATTGTGTCATGCAGACGTTAGGGATGCTGACTGGTCAAACTGACCAGTGGGGCCAGGGTGTCAGCCTCAGGGGGGTTAATCCCTCTGTTTTAAATTAAACCGTGGTTTAGTTAGGGGGTTGGGCCCAACTGTCTGTGGCTGTGAGGGGGTTTAGTTGGGGTAATTAGCACTAATCTAAATGGGCTCACCGGCAGCTCGACGCCGGCGACCCCAGTGCACGGCGGCGCTTTCCTGGACGGCGAGGCTGGCCACCAAATGCCAAGCCAAGAGCATCAGGAGGACGCCCTTGCTCGCGCACATCTTCTGGATCACGCGGGCGGCCTCGGGAGGCACCGGAGCATGGCCGGCATCGAGCTCCCGCGGCGGTCGGCGACTGGTGAAGAGGGAAACGGGCACGGGGGAACGGAGGAGAGCGGGAGAAGGGGAAAACAAACGAGGGGCTCACCCCAGATGCAATGGTGTCGACGGTGAAGACGGAGAAGGAGCGGTGGCGGTGTCTTTCCCGACAGGGTCCACAGCGGCCGGCGGCAAATCGGCGAAGATGGCGTCGTCCTCGGGGCTGCTGGTCTCGAATTGATGCTGCTGGTCGAAGGAGTCGTCGCTGGGGAGTCCTTTGGACAACACGGCGGCACGGGGGAGGCACGGTGGCCACGGTGGCGCACTTAGGCGGCGAGTCGGGGTCCTCGGGCTTGTGCTGGAGCTCGCGAGAGAGGGAGAGGGACGAACTGGGAGAGGGGGAGAAGAGACCTGGGGCCTCCAGGTCGTCCACAGAAGGCGCTAAAAGGCCGCGGGGCAAGCAGGAGGTGGCCTGGGCGACGGCATGCTCGCCACGGCGGCGAGCTGCCTGCCTGGCCACGGGTAGAAGACGAAGGAGCCCCTGGTGGGCTGGACCTGGCTTCTGCTAGTTGGGCCCAAGCCAGGTAGGCCTCTTTTCTGTTTTTCTTCTTTTCTTTTTATTTCTTTTATTTGTTTTGCTCTGGTAAAAGAAATACCATAGCATTTTATAAAAATGCCCAAATATTTTTATAAATCCTAGGTGACCAGTAGCAAGTCACTTGTAGAATTTGAGCATTTTTTAAATTCAAAACATTTGAATTTCAAATCAAATAGGGGTCAAATTTAATTTCCAGGGCACATTTTGAGTTTTTGAATATTCCATGGGCATGGGAATGAACCCAAAACACTTTTGAAATGATCAGCATCATTTATAGAAATTTTCCAAATACTCAACTGATTTTTGGAAAAAGATTTTTATCTGGCCATTTGATTTAATTTCTCAGGGCTTTTCTTTTCCCCATTTTTGAATTTTCTTTTGAATTTTTGCATGATGCAAAGGGCACAAACAAACCCTAGCACTTACCTAACTTGTGGTTGTGACAAGTCACCCCCACTCAAAAGAATCTCGTCCCGAGATTCAGAAGTCGTCGGGAGGAAGGTGGGGTACTCGGCACGGAGGCGGTCCTTTCTTTCCCATGTTGCTTCTTTCTCAGAGTGATGTGACCACTGCACTTTGAGGAACTTGATCTTTTGACACGAGTGACACGCTCTGCGGAATCAAGAGTACGAACAGGGTACTCTCGATAAGAAAGGTCATCTTGGAGATCAAGTGTTTCATGGTCGACTTCGCGGATGGGGTCCTTGAAGCAACGCCTGAGTTGTGACACATGGAATACATCATGTACTCGGGAAAGGTGATAGGGTAGTTCAAGTTGGTAGGCAACTTCTCCACGTTTAGCGAGAATGCGGAAAGGTCCGATGTAACGTGGGGCCAACTTTCCTTTGATATCGAATCGTTGGGTTCCCTTCAGAGGAGTAACCCGAAGGTAAGCCTTCTCATCAAGATTGTAGCTCTCTTCCCTATGATGACGATCATAGTAGCTTTTCTGACGAGACTGGGCGGCTTTCAATCGATCACGAACAATGCAAACTTGCTCTTCTGCTTCCTTGATCATATACGGTCCAAAGAGTTGTCTTTCACCGGTTTCCGACCAGTTTAGGGGTGTTCGACATCGTCGGCCATAGAGGAATTCAAAGGGAGCCATGTTCAAACTAGATTGATAGCTATTGTTATAAGAAAATTCGGCGAAGGGAAGAGATTTCTCCCAATTCTTTCCGAAAGAGATAACACAGGCTCTGAGCATGTCTTCCAAGAGTTGATTAACCCTTTCAACTTGACCGCTAGATTGAGGATGGAAAGCTGTACTAAAGGAGAGATGAGTTCCCATAGCATTTTGAAAACTTTCCCAAAATCTAGAGGTGAAAAGGCTACCACGATCAGAATTGATTTCCAAAGGAACACCGTGAAGAGACACAATTCTAGAGACATACAAGTCCGCCAACTGACTAGCAGTTATAGACTCGCGAACTGCAAGGAAGTGAGCAACTTTGGAAAGTCAATCAAGACAACGAAGATGGCATCATTTCCTTTCTGGGTTTTTGGAAAGCCGGTGATGAAGTCCATACCGACCTTGTCCCATTTCCACTCGGGAATAGACAATGGTTGAAGAGTACCAGCAGGTCTTTGGTGTTCTGCCTTAATGCGACGACAAGCATCACACTCGGCAACAAATCGTGCAATGTCTCTCTTCATCCGGGTCCACCAAAATCTTTGGCGTAGATCTCGGTACATTTTTGTGCTACCAGGATGAATTGAGAGGGGAGTGTCATGAGCTTCCTTAAGGATCAGCTGCTTTAGGTCTTCATTTTCAGGAACTACCAAACGATTTTCAAAGAATATCGTTCCTTGATCATTTTCAGAGAAACATTTAGCAACTCCGCTAACAATGTTCTGCTTGATCTCTTGAATACTACTATCTTGTTTTTGGGCGGCTATGATTTGATCCTCAAGGGTTGGCTTCGCCACCAAGGTAGAAAGAAATCCATGAGGAACTATCTCAAGATTGAGCTTGCAAAATTCCTCATGAAGAAGTGGTGGATACTGTTGTAACATGTGGTTGTTACAATACGACTTACGACTTAGTGCATTAGCCATGACATTTTCTTTGCCTGGGGTGTAAGAAATTCCTAAGTCATAATCTTTTATCAACTCTATCCAGCGTCTTTGCCTAAGATTAAGATTTGGCTGGGTGAATATGTATTTGAGGCTTTGGTGGTCGGAATATATCTCGCAACGATTACCAAGGAGGTAATGTCGCCAAGTCTTCAGGGCATGAACTACGACAGCGAGTTCAAGATCATCGGTAGGATAGTTCTCTTCATGTGGACGCAACTGGCGTGAAGCGTAAGCTACCACATGTCTATCTTGCATACGTATGCATCCTAACCCTTGCCGTGAAGCATCACAATAGATCTCGAAATCCCTTTGGGTGTCTGGAGGTGCAAGTAAGGGTGCAGAAGTCAATCTTCTTTTTAGCTCTTGAAGGCTTTCCTCGCACTTGGGAGTCCATTGGAATTTCTTATCTTTCTTGAGGAGTTCAGTTAGAGGCTTTGCAACTTTGGAGAGGTTCTCAACGAAGCGACGGCAATAGCTTGCTAGGCCGAGAAAACTCCTAACTTGCTTAACCGATTCAGGTGGAGTCCAGTCAAGGACGGCCTGAACTCTCTCGGGATTGACTGCAACACCTTTCGCAGAAATCACGTGGCCTAAGTAGGTCACTTCTGGTAGCCAAAATTTGCACTTGGAGAACTTGGCATAAAGGCGATGCTCTCTAAGTTTCATCAATACCAACCTAAGATGTTGTGAGTGCTCTTATTCGTTCTTCGAGTAGATGATAATGTCATCAAGATAAACCACAACAAATTTATCTAAGTACTCCATGAAGATCGAATTCATCAAGCGCGAAAAAGTGGCTGGGGCATTGGTTAAACCGAAGGACATGATGGTGTACTCGTAAAGACCATATCGAGTAGTGAAAGCCGTCTTGGGAATGTCCTCATTTCAGATTTTGATTTGATGATAACCTAATCTCAAATCCATCTTGGAGAAGGCAGAGGATCCAGCAAGTTGATCATAAAAATCATTGATCCTGGGCAGTGGGTACTTGTTCTTTATCGTCGCTAGATTTAGCGGGCGATAGTCTACGCACATCCTTTCTGTACCATCTTTCTTCGATATGAACAGAACGGGGCAACCCCATGGCGATGAGCTAGGGCGGATGAAGCCTTTTGCCAACGAAGCATCAAGTTGGGTTTTTAGCTCAGCTAACTCATGTGGGGCCATTCTATATGGGCGTCTGGAAATTGGGGTTGTGCCTGGCATAAGATCCACTATGAACTCTACACACCTGTCGGGTGGCATTCCCGGCAGCTCTTCAGGAAAGGCATCCGTAAAGTCACGAACCACCGGAATATCTTCTAGGTCTGGAAGGGGAAGCACATTCAAAGTATGCACCTGGATTCTTGTTCTTGGTGAGGAGTAATCTATTGTCTGGCCTGAAGGATGGGTGAGTTTAACTGATTTGGCTTTACAATCAAGGAAAGCATTCTGCCTTGATAACCAATCCATTCCTAGGATGACATCAATGTCCGAAGACTTGAGGGCTATAAGAGAATCAAGGAATACTAAACCCTCAATTGCAATTTGATTGCCATGGCTTACTCCATTGGTTTGCCATTTGGAACCGGGAGTTTGAATGATCATTGGAGAAAACATTTCTTCAAAAGGAAATTCATGACGAAGTGCATAACTCTCCAACATGAATGAATGAGATGCTCCTGGATCGAAAAGAACGGAGGCGGGAACATGACTGACTGGGAGTGTGCCAAGGATGACGTCAGAAGTAGCCGTGGTGTCCTCAACTGAGATTTGGTTCACATATCCACTACCTGTGACTGAAAGCTTTGCTGGAAAGGTTTTGGTGGTGGATTTCTTTGGAGGCTTGTGACTAGGTCGACGTGGTGCCACCAACACTGTAGGGCATTGTCGAAAGTAATGGCCTGTCAGACCACACGTGAAACACATCCTGCCTGAATTTCTGGGAGCAGGATTACTTGATTGCACACCATCATTCCTGGGGGGAACAATGTGTTGAGGTGGATGAAATATATTGGATGGTGGTCTCTGAAGAAAGTTTTGAGGTATGGCACTAGTTGGAATCCATTTTCTGCGTTTCTGAGGGGCTGAACTTGAAGAAGGATCAAGCTCAAGAGCATGCTTGCGGGACTCTTCGAACACTTCATTGCCATGCTCAGCTCTAAAGGATCTGTTGACTAAATGCTCAAAGGTGGCAAATTCAAGGAGGCTGAGATCATGGCAGAGGATGGGGCTAAGTCCCTTACGGAACCTTGCCTGCTTGCTGGCATCGGTGGTGATCTCATCTTGGGCATAACGAGCAAGACGGTTGAACTCTCTCAGGTACTCATGAATGGACATCTCTCCTTGAGTCAGATTGCAGAACTCTTCCTTCTTGCGCTCCATCAACTCATCCAGAATGTGGTACCCTCGAAAGGCATCACGGAACTCCTGCCAAGTCGCTAGGTGACCATCAGGCTGCATTGCAACATAGTTCTCCCACCATTCAGCAGCGGCACCTTCCAGAAAGTATGCCGCGAATATAACTCGATGATTGGGAGCAACATGTGTCGTGTCAAGCTTACGCTCGATGGAACGGAGCCAGTCATCAGCTTCAAGGGGCTCAGAAGAACATCGGAATACCGGTGGCTTGAGGAGGATGAAGTCCTAAATGCTCACAACCACATTGCAATGACGTGAGGTATTCTGCTCGATGAGCTCCAGAAGGCGTGTTTGATCACGTCGATTCTTCTCAGCTTCCATCATGATTTCTGCCGCAGAAGGCGGTGGTGGAGGGGCATCATCATTTCGATTCCAAACACGGTCTCGATTGCAACGAACAGCACTACGAGTTCCACCTGACATCATGTGTGATAAAGATCAACAATCAGAACATGTTGTATGATGGAATCAAAGACAAGAAGGACATGATGAAGACGGAAAAGATTGTAATGCAAACACGGGATCAATCGGGCAGCATAACGGCTACACCGGGATGGAGAATGAAACAACCTTGAAGAGATTGGACAAAACTTCTTCAAGGAACTCAAAACACGGAGACTCTGGACGACCACACCAATCCTACGGCTACAAGGAAGCACTCAACGAGATGTTCTAGCAAGACATAGATGAGCCTAGTCCTATCATCCCGTAGAAAAGATAAGGGTGACTCAGAACTCAGATCGATGAGGGTAAGGAGAAAAAGAAGCCTTACGTTGTTCCCTTATATACCCAAGTAACTATATAACTATAGAATGCTAGACTCGACTTCGACCAAGGGTTGCTAATCCTATAGACAGTCCTGCTCTGATACCAAGTCTGTCGGGACCCGGGGTTAGCGTATGTAATTCCAGTCACGATACAATCACATGGAGAGCCGAGAACCGTACCCACTTGTCTAAGCAGACAAGGCCAAGCACAGAACGTTCTCGGTAAGCATCGAACGTGAGGGGCATCCCATTCAGGCCGGATGATCAACTGAGATGGGTCCTCAACGTCCGCTCACAAGTCTAATTTCTTATGGGTGGTGAATACCATACTCATAGACAAGTCGCCTCAACCATGTTCTCGATTGAATCCTAACTCTTAGATAGACTTACTCCAGCCCGATCACTTAGTCAGGGTCTAGGGCAGGCTCGATCATACAACAGAGTGTGCACGTGACAGAGTCACGAGCAATCGCATCGCGATGCCCCAAGCTGCGCACATCTAAGGGCCACTTGGTGTATAAAAGACCGCCATCCAGATCACAACTAAGATCTCAAAAACACATACCAAGACATGCATGTTATAATCATACACGCATCACACATGTCTAGTATGAACAGCAGGTATCATCACATAACTCTACAAAGTACTTCTTTATTGACTTACACATAGAGTATACAAAGATCACATGTCTGTGATCAACATTACATCATACAACGGAAGCAAATTAGGTCTGAGTACAGACAAGTTTAACAAATGGCTTAGATAAGCCTTGTAAACATACATGCCCTTCCACGAGGGACCAGACTGCTGTCTGGAACTATACTACCAAGTTCAACGTTGAGCTTCACGAAGGTGACTCCATCGGGGTCCGGGTTCTCATCTGAAACATAGAATAAGAAAACGTGAGTACAAAGTCGTACTCAGCAAGACTTACATCAAAACTATACTAATCATGCTCAAGTTTCAAGGTAAAGGGGGTGGGGTTCAACATGCAGAAGTGCCAGCTTTGACTTGGCTAGTCCTGTACTACGAGTACCAGACTTGAGGTAGGAAGCGTACACTAGTCCACTACCAAGTCTCCAAAGAATACACCACTATGGTTACTTCCTCGACTTCCCCACGAGAAAGCACGCCATAGCACTCACGCTTATCTTGCGAGTTTTATAAGTGTCCATTCAAGTTGTCTATGATCAAGTAAAGGTCTCCAAGTAGTCCATAACCGCGGACACGGATATTCGAATAGTTCATTAACCCTGCAGGGGTGTACATCTTCACACGCGTGACATCACTTATCGCCTCGTTCTTTTCACCCTTCAAGCGGGTGTCGGACGTGGATGAAACCAAGGCACTACCCTCACATCACCTTCTCTAATCCAGGAGTCGACTACCTGAGTTTTTCACCGCTCGAGAGTCCGGCCGGTTCCACGAAACGGACTCAGATAATGCAAGGGACCGAGACACCACCTTTGACAGATGGTTTCACTACCTCACATGTCCATCCACATATCTATAGTTAGGTCAAATGGAAAGCCCGAATCTAGTGTGACTCCTGGACCGGATCGGGTACGTAAAGAGGCCAAACGGGGCTCCCATAAAACCCTACAGGTGGTCATACTCTTTGTCTTGGATCACAAAACAGGAACTCGGGGCCTAGGGCAGTGTTCAACGAGACAACCCACTGTGTACTCCTACACAGCCTCTCATCGTTCACCTTTGTTTAGGGTGGATTCACCAACACGTTATCATCTGCACCACTGTGTTCATTTCATCCCGACTCACAATCATAACATCCTCATTGTATCACTAAGCAGCAATAAGAAGTAACAGTTGCAGGGGACACATGCTCATCAATCAACTCCTAAATCTACTAGTATTGTGGTTTGCTTAATACGGTGATAAACTGATAGGTCATGCATCGGAATGGGTTCAACTATGCGAAAGAACGTGTCTCGGTGATCTCCTAAACATGCATAAGCAAGACTGAGAGGGAAGTAGGATTTTATAGACATGATCAATGGGTTTTGCTTGCCTTGCTGACGATACACGGGTCTTAAGGGTGGTCTTCTTCTTCAGGGTGATCACCGTCTCGGAACGTCTGTCATCAAAGGAAATCATCAACAAGGGGGGACAACTTCGGAAGTAAAAATGCACATACACATGATAAGGTTGTCCATGATGTATATGGTACTGGTATGTTGACAATTAAATTCAAATTAAGCCATATGCACATTTTCTACTGTTCCCCCCATTTTAAAATGGTCAAACATGAAAACAAATTGCATATTCTTAATCCTTGCATTTTTTGATAATTTTTCATATATTATTTGTTAAATTTGGAGTTCTTATGAATTAACTATCAATTCTAAAGTTTATCCAATTTTCTGGATTTACTGGAATTATTTAAACCTGGAAAAAGCTTTACTGCATCAGCATTGTGTCATGCTGACGTCAGGGATGCTGACTGTTCAAACTGACCAGTGGGACCAGGGTGTCAGCCTCAGGGGGGTTAATCCCTCTGTTTTAAATTAAACCGTGGTTTAATTAGGGGGTTGGGCCCACCTGTCTGTGGCTGTGAGGGGGTTTAGTTGGGGTAATTAGCACTAATCTAAATGGGCTCACCGGAGGCTCAACATCGGCGACCCGAGTACACGGCGGCGCTTTCCTTGACGGCGAGGCTGGCCACCAAATGCCAAGCCAAGGGCATCAGGAGGACGCCATTGCTCGCGCACGTCTTCTGGAGCACGCGGGCGGCCTCGGGAGGCACCGGAGCATGGCCGGCATCGAGCTCCCGCGGCGGCCGGCGACTGGTGAAGAGGGAAACGGGCACGGGGACACGGAGGAGAGCGGGAGAAGGGGGGAAAGAACGAGGGGCTCACCCCGGATGCAATGGCGTTGACGGTGAAGACGGAGAAGGCGCGGTGGTGGTGTATTTCCCGACGGGGTCCACGGCGGCCGGCGGCAAATCGGCGAAGATGGCGTCGTCCTCGGGGCTGCTGGGGTCGAATTGATGCTGCTGGTCGAAGGAGTCGTCGCTGGGGAGTCCTTTGGACAACACGGCGGCACGGGGGAGGCACGGTGGCCACAGTGGCGCACGACGGCGGCGAGTCGGGGTCCTCGGGCTTGTGCTGGAGCTCGCGAGAGAGGGAGAGGGATGAACTGGGAGAGGGGGAGAAGAGACCTGGGGCCTCCAGGTCATCCATAGAAGGCGCTAGAAAGCCGCGGGGCATGCAGGAGGTGGCCTGGGCGATGGCATGCTCGCCACGGCGGCGAGCTGCCTGCCTGGCCACAGGTAGAAGACGAAGGTGCCCCGGGTGGGCTGGGCCTGGCTTCTGCTAGTTGGGCCCAAGCCAGGTAGGCCTCTTTTCTGTTTTTCTTCTTTTCTTTTTATTTCTGTTATTTGTTTTGCTCTGGTAAAAAAATACCATAGCATTTTATAAAAATGCTCAAATATTTTTATAAATCCTAGGTGACCAGTAGCAAGTCACTTGTAGAATTTGAGCATTTTTTAAATTCAAAACATTTGAATTTCAAATCAAATAGGGGTCAAATTTAATTTCCAGGGCATATTTTGAATTTTTGAATATTCCATGGGCATGGGAAATAACCCAAACCACTTTTGAAATGATCACCATCATTTCTAGGAATTTTCCAAATACTAAAATGATTTTTGGAAAAAGATTTTTATCTGGCCATTTGATTTAATTTCTCAGGGCTTTTCTTTTTCCCATTTTTGAATTTTCTTTTGAATTTTTGCATGATGCAAAGGGCACAAACAAACCCTAGCACTTACCTAACTTGGGGTTGTGACAACTAACAAGACTGAAAAGAAAAGGTAAAATATAGCGTGAAACTCCCCTATCTTGAAGATTGGAGTTCCCGGCAACGGCGACAGAAATTATCTTGATGGCACTGAAGTAGTTCTCCTCGTTGGTTACCTTGATACGTCCCAAACGTATCTATAATTTCTACTTGTTCCATGCCCTTCTATGTGACATTGTTACATGTTTTTCTACACGTTTATATCATTTTACACATATTTGGACTAACCTACTAACTCAGTGCACCCAGTGCCAGTTTCTGTCTACTGATGTCTGTAAGTTGCAGGTTTTCCCCCAATTTACAGTGCTCCAAAAATTCCAGAAAAATCATATAAAAAGTCAGTGAGACGGAAGCTTCCGGAGCCCCGAATGAGGGCTAGGGGGCCCGTGAGGCACCCAGGCGCCCTGGTGGCGCGGCCTCCCCCTGGTCGCGCCAGGTGGCCACCTGGGCGCCCTGGCCCACTCTGGCTCCCCCTTCGGCCTATATTACCTCCTCGTCCCGAAAACCCTCGAGGCGAACCCCGTATCGTGAATTTCCTCTCTGTTCCACCGCTATCGCGCTTCGAAGATTGGAGCACCAGAAGACCTCTTCTCAGCAACCTGCTGGAGGAGGATTAACATCTGGTTGCTTCTCCACCACCACGGACGCTTCCCGGATGTGCCGTGAGTAGTCCCCCTTGGACCATGCGTCCATGACCAGTAGCTATGTGATGTCTTCTCTCCAATATTGTTCTTCAATTCTTAGCCCTTGTGAGCCGCCCTACATGATCAAGGCACATATGTAATTTTGTTGCTGTTGCTATGTTGTGTTTGCTGGGATCCAACGGATTTTGTGATTATGTTCAGATAGTGATGAGTCATATATTTGGTTTACCTATTATATTTTGTAAGAGCAAGTTTTGCCCCCTAAGGTTTTGGAGATTGTTGGACAAAGTAGTAGTGGACCTAATATTGTTTTCGAGTATAAACAGATACTTAGGTTCAGAAAGAATGGAGTTTGCAAGTAGAAGGTCGGAGGAAAAGTCACTGCAGCGAAGCTGCCGTCAACTACAGAAACCTTTGATGGAAGAAGACCCCAAAAAATGTCGTCCAGAAAGAGGATGCTCTCCAGTCAAAGCGCAACGAGGAGAAAGCTAAAGCTGGACGAAGACTTAGTCTTTTTACTAGTTTCTCTTTATTTTCTTGAGTTGTAGGAACAACCGTACTAGCAAGAGGGGTTTGCTAGTTGAGATGTTTGTCGAAGTGAATTTTCTCTGCTCAACAAAAACCCACAAAAAGCCTACCGAGAGAAATCTTACTGAGTCGAGTAAATAGCTCGAAGGAAGAGTCATTGCACTTCGTGTCTTCGAGTGAGATCTCATTCGGTAAGTCAGCTTACTTTCTCCACAAGTAAAGTTGCGTAGTGATTGAAATCCGACCGTTGTGGACACGCGTCAAGCGGTTGCATCAGGTCACTTCAGTCATTTCACCCATCGGGATCGCCACCTATAAATACCCCGCACCTACCCGCCATTTTGGGTTGGCTGCCCCACTGATGATTCTAAGACAGAAGCACTGTGAGCATCCCAAGAGAAAACTCGAGAGAAAACCAAAACCAAAGTCTGAACTGAGATGAGAAATGCACAAAGACTTAGGTCGAGATTAGCCGATCTTTTTATCTTGGAGAACTGCTAGTCTCGTAGACGGTTAGGCGTCGCCTGTCAAGCAGTCGAAGAGAAATTGTCGTTGCTGAAGGAAGTTTGTAAAGGTCTCGGAGATGTCCTGAATCATCTACCACGAGTGAAAACTGGACAAGCTCGAGGAGTTTGTTGCAGTGGAGAATAGGACGGAGAGAGTTTTGCTCCAGGTGTTAAATCACTAGTCCCTCCAACCAGACGTAGCACTTTGCAGAGTGTGAACTGGTTTACCAAACATCGTCGTGTCAGGCTCGTTTTCCTTCTTGTATTTACTTTCAGTATTTACTCGTTGCCTGTTTGCCTTCGATGTTTTCCCTCGCTCCCAATCCTTTTGACCCATGCATGTCTTTCGATACTGTAATTCTTTCGAGATCTCTTTAGTCCTTCGTAGTTTGCATCAATTCCTTCTAAGTTCCTTAGAATTTTTAGAAGTGATCATTCACCCCCTCCCCCTCTGATCATTCTTGACCTTTCAATTGGTATCAGAGCTAGGCACTCCCTACGCTCTGCGTATTTTGGTCTAACCACCTGGAGTGTTGTCAATAATGTCGTTTGCTGTTGTTCGCTCGGGCGAACCAATTCCTATCTACAATGGGAAGGACTATCCCTATTGGAAGGAAAAATGAAGAGGAACATCATGGCCATCAACTCTTCCGCTTAGGAAGTTTTCAAGAATGGTGTTAATGTCAAAGACAAGAGTGCTATTACCCCTGATGAGGCAAAGAAAATGTCTCTCGATTCTGAAGTCTGGGTGTTCATCACAAACCATCTGACTCCAGAAAAATATCATGAGGTCAAGAATATTTCTACGACCAAAGGTGTCTGGGACTATCTCGAGAAGATTGGTGAAGGTGTGTGTACTCAGAAAGATGATCATATTGACACCCTTCGAAGAAAATACTACCGATTCAAGAGGCACGAGGGAGAAAAAGTTAACTCCATATACAGCAGACTCAGTGCTCTATCAAATGAACTGATTTCCCTCGGTGCTGAAGATATTACCAGTCGGATAGTTGTCAGAACTTTGCTCCGTTCTCTCGATGATTCCTTCGATCACATTGTGCTGATGAATAAGGAAATGAATGATTTCAAAGATCTTGTTGCCGCTGATATTCTCGAGAGACTCAACACATTTGAGATGGAAGAAGAAAAACGGGATTTCAACGGAACTCGAAGAAAATCTCATGCACTCAAGGCCAAAGCTTCACATCACTCCTCTCCTGAAGCTAGTTCTTAATCTGGAGGTGCCTCAGATGACCCCGATAATATTGGAAAAGATCTAGCACTGATAATGAAAAGATTCAACCTCTTCCAGAGAAGGAATTCCTCTTCACTGAAGAAAAACTACTCCTCCAGACATTCAAGGAATTCATCACATTATCGATCATCATCCAGAAACTCTTCAGCGAAAGATAACTGCTCCTACAAGTGCAAGAAACCAGGTCACTTCATTGCTGATTGTCCTCTCTGGGAAATTGAACATAGATTCAAGCATTCACACACAACAACTCTTCAAGAAAGTCACACAGATCGAGCAAAAACTATGAGTCGAAGAGATATGATTCAAAGTCCAGAACAGACAAGAAATACGGTTTTGATAACGATAAGAAAAAGAAGTATCACAAACATCGGGAGAGTTCTTCCTCGAAATCACATTCCTCTCGACGCAAGAATTCTCACCGTGCCAAGGCCTATCTTTGTAAACAGATGAACTCTGAAGATGAAGCCTCTGGTTCCGAACCTGAATCACACTCAAGATCTGGTTTTGGTTCAAGTTCTGAATCTGATGGTGTTATTGGTCTAGCTTTTGCTTCTAACAGGACTTCAAGTTCATTCTTGTAATACCATCGGTGTCATGGAACAGTAATCCCTTTTTCTAATGATAATTACCGTTGATGATCATGCCTTGATCCTCTTGGATCAAATCAAATTCAAAATGCCCCTTGGATGATATTAAAATAATGTGGCAAATCAAACCTTGTCCAAAAATTGTGAAAGCAATTTTGTAAAATGCCTAAAAATTAGTGGATCACATCCATATGATTTTGGGAATTTATTAAGCTTTAAAATAAATGAAATAAATGAAAACAGTAGCCTAAAGTCCACTTTTTCCAATGACATAATTAAAAGACATACCAAATGAATTATTTAAATGCCCAAGACTTTTTATGGCATGTCTATGTGTGGCAACAAAAATTTACAAACTAGTTTCAGTTTGCAAAAAAATTCAAATGGAGATCAAATAAAACAGAAAAGAAACATGGAAAGAAAAGAAAATACAGAAAAGAATAAAAGCAAAAGAAGCCCACCCCGGCCCATATCCCCTCCCCCCCCACTAGCCCAGCCCACACGGGGGTCATCCCCCTCCCCCTGTTCACCACGCAGTGCATGGCACCAATCCACCGCGGCCATGGTCGTGGCCGTCGCCGTGACGGCCATCCACGACGCCCTCGGGAAGGATAAGGCCCCCTTTGCCCTCTCCAACCCTACGTCACCCCCTTTGCCCCCCCCCCCCCGGTCTTCCCCATCGCGCCACCGTCGTATTCCCCAAGCTCACCGTGCGGAACCATGGCCGCGCCGCTGTGTCGACCATGGCCAACGGCCACCGCAGAGCTCGCCACCTTGTCCCCCACGCTCCCCGTCAACGGCTACGCCACCCCGCCAAGTGAATCGAGCCGAGGAGCACGACAACGCCGTCATCGGGGTCGTCTTCAACCTCCAGCCGCCGGCGAGCTCGTCAGATTCTGGCCGCACTGGCCCCTCCCCGAGCTCACTGCCACCACTTTCACGCTCCTGGTGAGATTCTCCGTCGCCGCCAACTACTCGCAACGGCCCGATTAGCTCCCATCGATTTCCCCCTTTGCGTTTGCTCTGCCCGTCGCCATTGTTGTCGGATGCGCGCTCCCAAGACCCTCTAGCCTACGCCAACTACACCAGTGTGTTTCTTGTAGAGCGTATGTTCGATTTGGCCCGGGAATTCGCTCGATTTGGTCACCGGTTGAACTTGGCCATTGGAGCCGTGCGCCGACCGCCGCCTGCCTCGTCCGTGGACTCAAACCCCACCGTCTCCGGCCCGGCGGCGATCACCAAACCACGCGGCACGCCCCCTCTTTCGAATGGTCCCACTCACGGCCCCTCCCATCACCAGTGCGGAGCACTCGCTCGTCGCCGGCACCACGGCTCGTCGCAGGTGCGGGCTGGATCCACTGGCAGGTGGGCTTCCCCCTGTCAGGTAGATAACCAGTGGCTAATGTGCCCTTGACAAGCGGGCCATGCCCCCCCTAATTAATCGGCGTTTAAATTAAATGTAGTTAACCCTTGAGCCATTGACAGGTGGGCCCAAGGCCATTTTCTTAATCTCGTGTATTTATCTAAGTTAATTAAAACCTGAGAGTATGACATGTGGGCCCAGCCCTTTAATTAACCCCCTGGCTTAATTAAAATAGATATTTATAAAATGTCTCTATGACATGTGGGACCCCACTTTCATGTGATTAAATATAATGGATTTTATTATCTGTATGTATGACAGGTGGGTCCCACTGGTCAGTTTGACCAGTCAAAGGGACTTGTGGATAATGTTGCTTTTAATGTTAAAATAAATTTAGAAAATGTTATAAAATGATTTAAATTTGCTAGTTCAATATCTTTTAAACCGTAAGTCAAATTCAAAAACTTTATACATGAAAGTTGATCAGAAAAATATAACGAATACAATTACACCACCCATACCCCCACCACACCCCTCTAACATACCGAACACGAGACTTTCCCCCTCCGGATCGTCTGTCCGGTAATTACCCGGTACCGGTAAAACTTTCCGGATGGATTTCTTCTGAACATAAAAGTTGTTCGGAATGCACCAACAATCACGGTTACACTATCCACATGTCGGTTAGATGTCTCTCACTGCAGACATGGAACCTTCCCCCTCTGGGCCGTCTGTCGATAATCACCCGGAGCCGGTATTTCATCCCCAGATGAATTCCAGCTTCGAGCGTAACACGTTGTACTGCGTTAGAACACTGTTAACATTGCGTTTGCCATGTCTTGTATTTGTATTGCTATTATTGATGTGTATTTATTGTTTCTCCCCCCTCTCTTATTGTTCGGTAGTTCCGACGACCGTTGCCGATTCCCATGTGATCGACTATGTCGTCGAAGACCGTGTACCCCTACCGTCGAGCTTCTAGGCAAGCAGAGACATTCTCCTTACCCAGATATCACCTATCTTTTCCGTACTTTTCTTGCACTAGGCATTGATACCGCTGCTCCTACGTTACAATCCTATTCGATTGCATAGCCTGTTTTTGTCGCCCCTTGATGTATCTCCTTTATCCTATGCTGCCTATTATAATTATGCATTATTCAGCAGTGAGCCCTGCGCATTGTTAGCTAGGATTAGATAGTGGGTCGTGACCACTCAGGGGAGTGATGCAGATAGAACTTATTATAACTGCAATAGGTACGGTACAATGCAGACACCGCCTAAGGCCCCCTAGCTCGGCTCTGTTGAGCCACCATCAAGTGGAGCCACCGAGGAGTAATCCTCGTACTCCACTCGTTGTGTACTCTGTATAGCCGCTCTAGGTACCTGAGCAACGGTTGTCCTTAAAGGTAAGAGTCGGGCGACCCAACGGTGCCCGCGAGCGGTATTGCTTCGGGAACGACGGGGAGGGTACGACCAACATTACTGGCGTGATTGGCCCCTGCTCGTATCTCGCGGGAGTTACCAAACCACAGATGTCGAGAACTACCAAGAGCACACGCGAGATAAGGTAAGAAGTCGGTTCACCTTGTTGGTAACCTCAGAGACTTGGTGGGACGACAGGGCAGGAACCGATGTACTGGTGGTCCTGACTGCTGTCGTTGTCCGTGGGTCAGTTAAGTCGAGGCAACGATAACGGTTGTCACGCAGGTTAATTAAAATGCTAAATGGTGCGGTGGATGACTTGAGTGATCCGTTGGTCTGTATGCACTACCTACACGTGGGATTACGGTGTGGGCCCTCCGCGTCGTAGTTCGTCTGAAATCTCTTCAGACGTCAGGAGTACCACAGGCTGATTGCCGGGAAGCGGTCTTGTCTTCTTTGCTGCAGCAGGTGTGTTTGGATTTCCTTTTGCTTCACCGGCCAGTCTCGTACCGTGCAGGAGCGTGCAAGGGTGAGGGACCTAGACCCCTTGGCGCATAGGATATAGTCCGGAGGATGGCCTCTCTGCTGAGCCTAGGATGAACTGCGATCTGTCGGATAGCCTCGGTGGGGCATTCCCTAACAAGGTGTACTGCACCCTGGAGATCCGAGCGTGCAGGCTCAACAGTAGTGCACCCCTGCAGGGAATTTAATCTATTTGAATAGCCGTGTCCACGGTAACAAGACGCTTTATGCTGAAGCTGGACCTTACCACTATAAACTACTACTATTAATCTGTTAGTTCCGGGTTTTCTTCCTCGCAGGGTAGTCGAGGAGGGGAACTCGGAGGCATATATTATTATTAATTATTACAACTTACTATTATACAATGCTGCAGCAACTTCTGCTTCATTGTTACTTTATGCTTTATATAACTGTTGGCTGATTCTCTTCTCATGCTGCAAGACTCGTCAGAAGATGCTAGTATTCGATAGGCCTAGCTTCTTACCCTTATTCTGATTTCTATCTTGCATTCCACTATATTCAGCCTCCCCTTTCCATTTGATACAAATGCATAAATGCTTAGTAGCGGACGTAAGACTCGCGGGTATACTAGATACTCACCCTTGCTTTATTTTCCCCCTTTATGTTTTGCCTGGTCGGCCGCTGCAGTCGACGTTGGAGCCTTGGAGTCCAGGAGCAGGAGATCCCCGATGTCGACCACCGCAACATGAAGATCCCCGATGCCTTCTACGACGTCGAGTTCCCCGTTGACCAGGAGTAGTTTGGAGGTTTCCAGGAAGGAGGCCTCGCCTTTTCGATCTGTTGTTATTTGTGCTAGCCTTCTTAAGGCAACCTTGTATTCTTGTGTCTGTACTCAGATACTATTTCTTCCACTAACTTTGTGCTCTCAAGCTGTTATATTCGAGCCCTCGTGGCCCTGGCTTGTATCAAACAGCTTGTATTATTTTATTTGTAGAGTTGTTTTGTGATATCTCACCGTGAGTCCCTAATCGCGATCGTGTACCTTGCGTGTATGATTACTGTACACGACTTGATTTTGGGGGCGTCACAAGTTGGCATCAGAGCCGACTGCCTTTATGATACCCCCTTCCAACTCCATGGTCGAAGTCGAGTCTAGTTCTTGCAAAACTACTTTACTAACAGTGACGTGTGGCTTATCAGACCACGTCGCCAACTGGGTGGTATTAGGATCCTTTTCTCCGCACCTTTACTCTGGGACTCTGACCTCTCTCCTCTTTCGGGTTAATGATTTTTACTACCACTAACTTTAGGTTCTCGTACCTCCTTCCTTCCGGAGAGCCTTGCATTTCAGATGGTCGCTTACTTCGCCAGAAGATTCCGAAGATTACTCTCCGATAAATTCCCGAGACCATATGTGTCGATCACCTTTACAATTCCCTGCCACCGATAAGTCCGTATGTATAATCACATACACCTTCTGTTCATCCATTCAATCCCAGTTGCTCTTGTGTTCACAAGATGCATCGAAATACTTTCCCTTTCTTCGGAAATCCTTTGAGCCTACTGCCTTGCAGCTTATTTTCACCCTGCGGATAACTCCTCACATTTATCGAGGATCCTTTCATCCTCAATGGTTCTTGTGATTCCCAAAATACTTTGAAATACTATTCGATCTCGCGACAATCCTCGGTAGCCTACTTCTTTGGAGATTCTTCTTACCTGCTTGCATTGTGATTAATCCTGTTTGTCTTGTAGACTTTGATGACCTCCCTTGGCATTGCTATGCTGATCTGTTGAATCATCGTGTGTCCTAGTGCACGCAATCAGCAGTTGATCCCAGTGAATCCATTCTTCTGGCTCAGACGTCATTCCAGACATGAGCTGGTTCTCGGTAAATCAAACCTTAATTGATTAACCGTCAAGCTTCTATTCAACTTATTCATGGTTGATCGATGTATCTGAATCTGATACACCGATATGGAAGTCATAATTCCTTTGTACTTAAGCATCAAATTATTCCGATGCTTCTATCACCTGATGACTTTGTATTCTTTCTTCTTATGGTTGAGTACCGATACTCACGCCAGACTCTCTGTATGCTGCCTGACCTTTTTGGTAGATTACTACCTGTCGTGCCCTTGTGTCCTAAATCATTGACGAGCTTCCCCTGATACTAAATGCCTTTGGCGAACGGTATCATCTGGTCCGTGTCATCAGCCTTCTGTTTTCTAACTTGTATCTTTTGTTCCTATTGTTTGTCGTATAGATTCGTAAAATGTCCATATGGGTTGTATCTATGCTTAATCCGTCAATGTGAACCCATGAACTTCTATGGGTCTTAATCTACTGGTGTTATGCCAGATAAATTTTTGAACGCTACAAATTCATCGATAGCGAGAAGTGAATGAAAGGTTATGCATTGAAGAAGTGGGAGTCGACCCTGAACCTTTGTCTTCATGCCCATGGATACTATGTAGAACTTATCGTGAAAGATTCTCGTAAAGATAATTAACCCCCTTGCGATAAATTCTTCTGCACTTATGATCCACCGTTCTACCATCGAGTATTAACCCTGGTATCTCGAGGATATCATGCATGTGCACTGCATCCTATGAATTGTGATGAAACAATGCCTAGCCCTGTCATAGACATTTCATGGTTCTGGGTTGTCGTCAACCTGGTAAACCGAATACTTTTGCTTCACCATTACTTTTGCTTGATGTCGCCGTTATTCGTTTGTATTTTCTTGAAACCTTTTGACATGATGTGTTGTGGTCATCATCGACATTTTGACCTCTCCCAAGTGTTACTTGGATGCATCGTGAGAAATGCCATCCTTGCCCCTCGATGATTTGTGTTATCATCAACAACCTCCTTTGACTCCCTTCCAATACAAACTTGGTCCTGTATATCGTGCTCTGCTTTCCCTTGGGAAAGATATACCCGTGATACTTGTGTATCATTACATTTTCCCTTTCATTGGTCTGTTTATCTTTTCTTTTAATATAAATTATCCGAGCAGTGATAGTTCGCTGCAGATGTAAACCCTTCGGTCTACTACTTTGTCCGTACAACATGTTACGATTGTTCATGACTTTTCGGTGACCACCGATGGACGAGAATTTTGCCAATTGGTCCGCCTCGTCTTAACGAGTAGGAAATTATTCTCTGCGTCCCTCTCCCTTGGCACTGATGTTGTTGCCGACATAGTTGACAAGATGTTCTTTGACATACCTTGCAACTTGATCGCATTGTTTTTCACAACCCTTCTTATTCAATGTGGGCCCATAACCCACAGTTCCACAGGATCGAAACCTGACTCTATTGTACCCTATTGTTCTCGAGGTTATTCCTCTTACTTGATCTTGTATGCAATTCACGAGTCCTTCTGCCTTGTGTTATTAGTTCGATATCAGACTCGATGCTTATGACTGATGTTATGGACCCCTCTTTCATCATCCGTCATCGGCATCGAATGCATGACTATCGGCTTGAAAACTTCTCATGCCTTCTTGTTTCTGTCGATGTATCTCCCTGAGTTTAACTCTTGAGATACTTTGTACCCCATTCCCTTGGACCATCTCGGTTGATTAACCTTGTACCGATCCGACCCCCTTAAGTTTTCCCTCCTAACCTATCCGTAAGTACGATGAAGACAACGTTGGAAGGATGGTCACTCGTCAAGATGCACTGATGCAGAGAAATGAAGACATCAACGAGAACGATTAACTGCTTCGAGAAGGGCAACAATACCAAGAAGACTCGTTAGAATACGAAACCTAAACCTTACCCCTTACCGTACTTTTAATTCTCGGGACATGAATTCTTGTAGTGGGGGAGATTTGTAACACCCTCAGTGTCATGGAACAGTAATCCCTTTTGCTAATGATAATTATCGTTGATGATCATGCCTTGATCCTCTTGGATCAAATCAAATTCAAAATTCTCCTTTGATGATATTAAAATAATGTGGCAAATCAAACCTTGTCCAAAAATTGTGAAAGCAAGTTTGTAAAATGCCTAAAAATTAGTGGATCACTTCCATATGGTTCTGGGAATTTATTAAGCTTTAAAATAAATGCAATAAATAAAAACAGTAGCCTAAAGTCCACTTTTGCCAATGACATAATTAAAAAAAATACCAAATGAATTATTTAAATGCCCAAGACTTTTTATGTGTGGCAACACAAATTTACAAACTATGTGTGGCAACACAAATTTACAAACTAGTTTCACTTTGCAAAAAAATTCAAATGGAGATCAAATAAAACAGAAAAGAAACATGGAAAGAAAATAAAATACAGAAAAGAATAACAAAAAAATAAGCCCACCCCGGCCCATCTCCCCTCCCCCCCCACCAGCCCAGCCCACTCGGGGGTCATCCCCTCCCCCTGTTCACCACGCAGTGCGTGGCACGCATCCACCGCGTCCATGGTCGTGGCCGACGCCGTGGCGGCCATCCACGGCGCCCTCGGCAAGGATAAAGCCCCGTCTGCCCTCTCCAACCCTAGGTCACCCCTTTGCCCCCCCCGGGTCTTCCCCATCGCGCCACCGTTGTCCTCCCCGATCTCACCGTGCGGAACCACGACCGCGCCATTGTGTCCACCATGGCCAACGACCACCGCGGGGCTCGCCACCTTGTCCCCCACGCTCTCCGTCGACGGCTACGCCACCCCGCCAATTGAATCGAGCCGAGGAGCACGACAATGCCGCCATCGGGGTCGTCTTCAACCTCCAGCCGCCGGCGCGCTCGTCAGATTTCGGCCGCACCGGCCCCTCCCCGAGCTCACTGCCACCATTTTCATGCTCCTGGTGAGATTCTCCGTCGCCGCAAACTACTCGCAACGGCCCGATTAGCTCCAATCGATTTCCCCCTTTGCGTTTGCTCCGCCCGTCGCCATTGTTGTCGGATGCGCGCTCCCAAGACCCTTTAGCCTGCGCCAACTGCACCAGTGTGTTTCTTGTAGAGCATATGTTCGATTTGGTGCGGGAAATCGCTCGATTTGGTCACCGGTTGAACTTGGCCATTGGAGCCATGCGCCGACCGCCGCCTGCCTCGTTCGTGGACTCAACCCCCTCCGTCTCCGGCCCGGCGGCGATCACCAAACCATGCGGCACGCCCCCCTCTTTTGAACGGTCCCACTCACGGCCCCTCCCGTCACCTGTGCGGAGTGCTCGCTCGTCGCCGGTGCGGGCTGGAGCCACATGCAGGTGGGCTTCCCCCTATCAGGTAGATAACCAGTGGCTAATGTGCCCCTGACAAGCGGGCCATGCCCCCCTTAATTAATCTGCGTTTAAACTAAATGGAGTTAACCCTTGAGCCATTGAGAGGTGGGCCCAAGTCCATTATCTTAATCTCGGGTATTTATCTAAGTTAATTAAAACCTGAGAGTATGACATGTGGGCCCATCCCTTTAATTAACCCCCTGGCTTAATTAAAATTGTTATTTATAAAATGTCTCTGTGACATGTGGGACCCCACTGTCATGCGATTAAATATAATGGATTTTATTATCTGTGTGTATGACAGGTGGGTACCACTGGTCAGTTTGACCAGTCAAAGGGACTTGTGGATAATGTTGCTTTTAATGTTAAAAGAAATTTAAAAAATGCTATAAAAAGATTTAAATTTGGAAATTCAATATCTTTTAAACCGTAAGTGAGATTCAAAAACTTTATACATAAAAGTTGATCTGAAAAATATAACGAATACAACTACACCACCCATACCCCCACCACACCCCTCTAACATACCGAACGCGAGAGTTTCCCCCTCCAGATCGTTTGTCTGGTAATTACCCGGTACCGGTAAAACTTTTCGGATGGATTTGTTCTGAACTTGAAAGTTGTTCGGAATGCACCAACAATCACGGTTACACTATCCACATGTCTGTCAGATGTCTCTAACACTGCAAACATGGAACCTTCCCCCTCCGGGCCGTCTGTCGATAATCACCCGGAGCCGGTATTTCATCCCCGGATGAATTCTCGCTCCGACCGTAACACGTTGCACTGCGTTAGAACACCGTTAACATTGCATTTGCCATGTCTTGTATTTGTATTGCTATTATTGATGTGTATTTATTGTTTCTCCCCCCTCTCTTATTGTTCGGTAGTCCCGACGACCGCTGCCGATGCCCCTGTGATCGACTACGTCGTCGACGACCGTGTACCCCTACCATCGAGCTTCCAGGCAAGCAGAGCCATTTTCCTTCCCTAGATATCACCTATATTTTCCGTACTTTTCTTGTACTAGGCATTGATACTGCTGCTGCTACGTTACAATCCTATTCAATTGCATAGCCTGTTTTTGTCGCCCCTTGATGTATCTCCTTTAACCTATGCTGCCTATTATAATTATGCATTATTCAGCAGTGAGCCCTGCGCATTGTTAGCTAGGATTATATAGCGGGCCGTGACCACTCAGGGGAGTGATGCGGATACATCTTATTATAACTGCAACAGGTACGGTACAATGCGTACACCGCCTAAGGCCCCCTAGCTCGGCTCTGTCGAGCCACCATCAAGTGGAGCCACCGAGGAGTAATCGTCGTACTCCACTCGTTGTTGACTGACTCTGTATAGCCGCTCTCGGTACCTGAGCAACGGTTGTCCTTAAAGGTAAAAGTCGGGCGACCAAATGGTCTACGCGAGCGGTATTGCGTCGGGAACGACAGGGAGGGTGCGACCGACGTTACTGGCGTGATTGGCCCTTGCTCGTATCTCGCGAGAGTTACCAAACCACGGAAGTCGAGCTCTACTAAGAGCACACGCGAGATAAGGCAAGGAGTCGGTTCACCTTGTTGGTAACCGCAGAGACTTGGTGGGACGACAGGGCAGGCACCGATGTACTGGTGGTCCTGACTGTTGTCCTTTTCCGCGGGTCAGTTAAGTCGAGGCAACGATAACGGTTGTCACGCAGGTTAATTAAAATGCTAAATGGTTCGGTGGATGACTTGAGGGACCTGTTGGTGTAACAGCCCAGATTTCACAAAAATTAAAAAATTTGTTTTCCGTGTGAATTGTTTGATTGTCTGATTTGTTTGCGGTGTTTGCATCCACGATTTATCGATCGGCGATTATTTTCCCCCCTCTTATCTCGTATCGGACAGAGACCGACCCTTGCCACCCTGACACTCGACCTTTGCGACACCTGGTTTCGCCCGATCACCGTCACGAAAACCGCACGAGACCAGCCGCAGCCAACGGAATGAAAAGCCTCATTTAATAATTAAACGAGTTATTTTTATAGCGCGTCGGAAAGTGTTCTCGGAACGGTTTCAGCGCGATTTGAACGCCGCCGGCTCGACGCGTTGATCGCGTAGTTCGAAGTTTTACCCGAATTGAAGGTACTGCGGACCCCCGGCGGTCAGAAACGTGAGCACCACGCGCGCGAGAGAAAAACCGGGGATGTTTTTGCATCCAGCTCCCAGCTCCATCCATCCCCGATTTGGGCCTGCCCACGCCCGAGCCAGCCGCCCGTCCCGGCCACCGGAGCAGCCCGGGCCGCCAGCCACCTCCTCTCCCTTCCCTTCCCTCTCCTCTCCCCTTCCCCCTCACCTCTCCGACCCTGCTCGCCTCCTCAACTTGCAGGCCGCCGCGCCATGGCGCCCATGGAGGCAGCCGAGCCGCCGTGGAAGGCCGGACGCCGCCGCACCGCCTGGATCCCACGACCACCAGCGACTCCGACCCGGGGCCGCCTCCACCGCACCTCCCGCGCCCCTCACCGACGCCTTGCGCCGCCCGCCCTCGCCGGCGTGGCTGCTGGAGCCGCCGTCACGGCTGCTGCCCGATCCGATCGGGAGCGAGCTCGGGCGAGCAACCACCAGCGCCCACGTGGGCCGGCCTATGCGCCGTGGCCCACGTCCCTCCAGCAGCCCGAGCCGGCCTCCGAGCCCAGCCAGCCACTGTTGGGCCAAGCCCAGTTGGGTGAGGCCCGTTACCTTTTTTTCTGTTTGTTTTTTTTCTTTTTTCCAGATTTTTGCCAAGTCCTGAGATTTGTGCTGCTGATCCCGTTTTGTAATGCGATTTCCCGTTGACTCGTAGGTCGGAATGGAGTGATTCTTTTTTTGCTTGGTTGTGCTTTGTGTGCTCTAGAGTTCATCTTTAGGAAGTTATTTATTTTGAGGTCACCTTGAATATGTATTTCTGTGTTGAATTAGGTACCAAACTGTTAACTGTTGCTAAGTTCTGTCAAGTGTTGCTGCTGTTATTTTGTTCAAACTTTGGGTGATGATTGTGACAAATCCATGAGGCCTGTTGCATTGATTCTTTTTACTATGTGTTAAGCATCATGTGTACTTCATTTCCATGCTTTAACTTGTCATGTTTGGGTTCTTTAGGTATATTAAATCTTGCTCCAAAGTGGTGATCCTGATGTTAATGTGCTGTTGTTGCTGAAACTGTTAATTTGTTGCAACTTCGGGTGACGGTTGCGTCTCAATCGTTTATCGGAATTGAGTGATTCCAATTGCATATTGTTAAGCATGATGTCTACTTCCATTATATTTATTGCTTTGTCATAATATGCTTGCTTGTCATATAGATATTGAGCTCCAAAGTTGCTATGCTGCTGTTTTTGACAGCCACCTCTGTTTTTCTCTAAGTCTGTAACGTTCCGATGCCATGTTGCATGCTTAATATCTTTTGATCTATGATGCCTATTTGCATGATTCTTTTTGCCATGACTTCCCTGTCATGTCTACTTTAATTGCGTATCAATTGTGAGCATGTTTGCATTGATTATCCTGTTTATGCATTGCTCTAAATTGTGCTTCGTGATGTTTGCAGATTGCGCCCGTAACTTGTTTTGCTTATATCTTTTTAACCGTAACTCCGTTTGAACTGTGCCTTATATGTAATTTGATTAGTTTTTCGGGTACTTTGTGTTTATGCTATTTTTTGTTGTTGTTAACCAACCTAAAATATGGTTTAGGACAGAACAGTACCAAATGTTTTAATCATCGTGCGACACTTAGTGTTATGACATGCTTTCTTGAGTTGCCATGTTAATAACCGTTGGTTGATCACCTGTAGCTAAGCAACTTGAACCATCGTAAACGTGTGGTATTCGTCATGTGTGACCGATACCCCACTTAAACTATTAGTAACCGCTCTCGACGGTAGGTGCGATGCCTCGTGTTGCCTTCTTGTTGATGCTTCCTCGTGTTTGCCTCGTAGTAATAGATGCTTGCTCGTTGATTGCTTTCCAGTGTTTACCCTCTTGTGTGCTTCCGAGGGTACCCTTCGGAAACGATGCAAGCTTGCGATCAACTACACCTTCGGAACCCGACTTATCAACAGGCAAGGACTATACATTACTTATGATCCATTCTATTTCAACTAGCGGTTTGCATGCTAGTCTAGGTTAGGATCGATGTTTGATCCTACCACATGTTTACAGCCTCTTTCAAACCGATACAGCCATGTCCCTTCCCAGCAAACCATGTACTGCTATGTTACTATTGCTCGTTGCTTAGTCCCTGCTTAGTATGCATGCTTAGGATGCTACGATGTTACCCTATTACTTTTGAATTGGGCTGTCACATTATTATATTGTTGTTGATGATATGATTATTATAAATGTTGACTATATTCGACGAAGGATGGAAGGTCTAGGCTATCCCGCCCCGACGCTTTGTTCCATTCGAGTCACCTAGGATCCGACTTCCGGGTATTGGTTTTAAGACTGAGCGTGCTTAACCGCGTGTGGGATTTTATGGGGTCCCCTTTTCTTACCTACCAAGCTTCAAGCATTTCTAGTGGTGGCCCAAGATGATTTACCATTTGAAACCGTGTGTGTGCTGGTCAGCTGCCAGTAGTTTTCAAACCAACCCGGACCAGTGAGGACATAGTTCCCTTGCTGGCCCACTTTGTCCGGCTGAGGACCCGGTTTCCCATGTGTGATTAACCGGCTATCCAAACCTGTGGCAGACGGTAGAGACCGATTCGAGAGCGCGGCCGGCTTTTGAGTTGGGTGTCGACTCACCCGGGGCCACCCGGATTTGTTCGTTGCTAGTTAGAGGGACCTGTCGTTTCGAATCTCTGGGAACTAAATCATAAAATGGTTGCCTGTGATGGGTAGCAACTGAGAGTGATGGGCGTGCGTGCGGAGCCTTGTAATGGGCAGTTGGTACGCTCCTGCAGGGTTATGGACGACTTGAGACCTAGTCCTTGTTCAAAGACAACAACAACTGAGATAAACTTAATATAACTTGATCAACGTGTGTGTGTGCCTTGACTGCTTCTTCTTCGTCGGGATGCGAAGAGGAGGACAAGGATAGGATAGGTGTTATGATTGCGTAAGTAGTTAATAGAAGACTTGTTGGAGGCGATTCCTCATCGAATGCTTGGCTTCTTATCCTACCCTCTAGATCGTTAGCCACTTCATAAATGCTAGTGCGGCAGCAACCTCACCACTTACCGCTTCCTTACCGTAAACTACTAGTTGTCCTAGAATGACGAGTGATGAAGTCCTTGCTGGGTCAGTTGACCACTACAGTTGGATGCTGAGTACTTCTGTACTCATGATACTACCCCCAAACTCTTTTCAGGGTTCTTGATCGACAACATGTATGGTGACCGACGTTTCACGTGGAGACTCGACGACGACTAGATAGGCGGATCCCGGCGGAGGGCCTGGACCCGTGTGGTTATGGGATCGATGTTTTCTCTTTGCCAGTAGGCATTTGATTGTAGTCTGTACCCAGACATGTATCTTCCGATGTTGTATTGTAGCAGTTGTATGCCGATTGTATGAGATGTTGTATCCTTGTATCTGTAATGTTGTGATATCATTTTGGAAATCCGGGGCATATGACTCCGTCATATGTCGCGGTGGGACCGATATGTGCTTCGTCCCCGGATCTGGATGGAAACATCTAGATCTGGAACAGTACCGCATATGGGGCCTTACAGTTGGTCTGTACGCACTACCTACACGTGGGATTACGGTGTGGGCTCTCCGCGTCGTAGTTCGTCTGAAAGCTCTTCAGACGTTAGTAGTACCACGGGCTGATTGCCGGGAAGCGGTCTTGTCTTCTTTGCTGCAGCAGGTGTGTTTGGATTTCCTTTTGCTTCACCGGCCAGTCTCGTACCGTGCAGGAGCGTGCAAGGGTGAGGGACCAAGACCCCTTGGCGCATAGGATATTGTCCGGCGGATGGCCTATCTGCTGAGCCTAGGATGACTGCGATGTGACGGATAGCCTCGGTGGGGAATTCTCTAACAAGGAATACGCCACCCTGGAGATCCGAGCGTGCAGGCTCAACAGTAGTGCACCACTGCAGGGAGTTTAATCTATTGGAATAGCCGTGTCCACGGTAATAGGACGCTTTATGCTGAAGCTGGACCTTACCACCACAAACTACTACTATTAATCTGTTGGTTCTGGGTTTTCTTCCACGCAGGGTAGTCGAGGAGGGGAACTCGGAGGCATATATTATTATTAATCATTACAACTTACTATTATAAAATGCTGAAGCAACTTCTGCTTCATTGTTAATTTATGCTTTATATAACTGTTGGCTGATTCTCTTCTCATGCTGCAAGACTCGTCAGAAGATGCTAGTCTTCGATAGGCCTAGCTTCTTACCCTTATTCTGATTTCTATCTTGCAGTCCACTATATTCAGCCTCCCCTTTCCGTTCGATACAAATGCATAAATGCTTAGTAGCGGACGTAATACTCGCGTGTATACTAGAGACTCACCCTTGCTTTATTTTCCCCCTTTATCTTTTGCATGATCGGCCGCTGCAGTCGACGTTGGAGCCTTGGAGTCCAGGAGCAGGAGATCCCCGATGTCGACCACCGCAACATGAAGATCCCCGATGCCTTCTACGACGTCGAGTTCCCCGTTGACCAGGAATAGTTTGGAGGTTCCCAGGAAGGACGCCTCGCCTTTTCGATCTGTTGTTATTTGTGCTAGCCTTCTTAAGGAAACCTTGTATTCTTGTGTCTGTACTCAGATACTATGGCTTCCAATAACTTTGTGCTCTTGAGCTGTTATATTCGAGCCCTCGTGGCCCCTGGCTTGTATCAAACAACTTGTATTATTTTATTTGTAGAGTTGAGTTGTGATATCTCACCGTGAGTCCCTGATCTCGATCATGTACCTTGCGTGTATGATTACTGTACACGACTTGATTTTGGGGGCGTCACAATTCTTCACCAACCAAAGCAGTGAAGATGAATCTGCAGCTGACTGCTTCATGGCCAAGGCTAAGGTATCCTCTTCTAAGAATTCCTACGATACTTATGATGGATCTGCTTATGAAATTCACTCTAGGATAAGATGGATCTGCTTATGAAAGTCACTCTAGGATAAGCTAGGCCAAACTTTCTAAGATTGCTTCTATTCAACAAGATGAAATAGATTCTCTAAGTGAAACTATTCAAAAATCTGAGCCTTTGTTGATCGATGAGATTGAGAAAGGTCAAACTTTAATGAATGAACATGCTGCTCTTAAAGAAAAGTATGATGAACTTTCCTCTCAGCATGATCTTCTCTTAGTGGACTACGAGAATCTGACCTACGAATTCCTTCAAAGGAAAATGGCTCTCGAAAAACTGAGAGAGGCTCATGAAGAGTTGGAGAATGTCAATCTCACGCTCATTTCTCAACAAGGCTCAGAAGCTAAAAATGAATCTACTTCACCTTGCTTAACTTGTTTGGAACGAAGCAAAATTGAATCTATTTCTAAGAAATCGAAAGGAAACTGTTACCGAGGAACTCCTCAGGTTGAAAGATTTATTTGATACAGGCATGTTCAAAAGTGTTCAGGGACACCAGTAGCTATGTGATATCCTAAAGAAGGCTCTTCTTCATAGGAACCCTCGAAAGGAAGGTGTTGGTTTTGAAAGGAAACTCAACCCTGATGGCACCTACTGGGAACCCGAGAAGTATCCTAAATCTGTCTGGGTTCTAGCGAAAGAAAATCCCATTGATATTTCGAACCTTTCAGACAACTACAAAGTTGATAAGGCTATTGTGGATGAAACACTTGATTCTGACTACAAGCTTATCAAAGATCAGGAAGGAAAGGTGTCTTATGAATTCGTTGGTACTCCTCCGAAGAATGGTTTCTATAAGCGACAGATTTGGGTTCGCAAATCTCTCGTAGAAAAACTGCCCCCTAACCATTCTATGCAGGGAAAATCTTAGGTACCACCGAAACACTACTATTATCTCGAGGACAGAAATGAACCTTTGGTGCCTACTTCAAATGTTCCCCAAAAGGAATACTATCGAGTAGATAGAAATATTTATCGTCATCGTGATAATAACAACAAAAATTCTCTTACCTAGCAGTACTCTAACCCCTCTCCCAGGAATAATGTTTATGATGTGCTTGATGGTCCCTCTCGCCTATATGATCCTGTTCTCTATAATACCGCTGCTTCTTCTAGCACTTCCATGCCTTCTCAGTCACCTACTCGTTTGTGGGTGGTTAAGAAGAACTAATTCTTCTGCAGGGCTATGTCTCCGGTGGATCCGAATGGGTCATGGATAGTGGTTGTACAAATCATATGACCGGAGACAAAGATTTGTTCACCGAAGACAAACTTACTGAATCTTCTCAGAGATATATTACCTTCGGTGACAACAACAAATTAAAAGTACTTGGTTTGGGTAAGGTTGCTATATCGAAGGACAAGCATATTGACAAAGTTATGCTTGCTCAATCTCTAGGATATAATCTTATGTCTATCTCAAAACTTTGTGATATGGGTATGCTTGTACTGTTCTCTGCTTCTCGTTGTGTTGTCTTTTCACAGGATGATTATTCCTTCGTGTTCGAAGGGTATCGCAAAGGTGATCTTTATATTGTCGATTTCTCTTCGGGGCCTGCAGTGTCCACATGCTTAATGGCTAAAGCAACATCTGGTTTGTTATGGCATCAAAGACTTGGTCATGCAGGGATGAAAAATCTTCAAACTCTTATCTCGAAGTAGAATATCGTTGGTATTGATGTGAAATTCGACAAATATCGTCTATGCAGTGCCTGTGATGCCGGAAATATTGCCAAGATATATCACTCGGCAAAGACCATCATGACTACTACTCGTCCTCTTGAATTACTTCACATGGATTTATTCGGTCCGCAAAATTATGCTAGGCTTGGAGGAAACAAGTATGGTCTGGTTATTGTTGATGATTTCTCTCGATATACTCGGGTTTTATTTCTAGATGAAAAGAGCAAAGTTGTTGAAATTATCAAAACTTTCGCAAAGAGATCACAGACCGAGTATGAATTATCTCTCAAGCATATCAGAACTCATAATGGTACAGAATTTGAAAACACTCATATCGAAGAATTTCTTGATGAATATAGCTTTACTCATGAATTCTCGGCTGCTTGTACACCGCACCAAAATGGTGTGGTTGAGAGAAAGAACCGAACTCTTATCGAAATGGCCAGAACAATGCTTGCTGAATACAAGACTCCAATCAGGTTCTGGGCCGAAGCAATTAACACTTCATGTCATATCATCAACAAGGTGTATCTGCACAAATTTCTGAAGAAAACTTCACATGAGCTTATCACTGGTAAAAAGCCAAATGTTTCATATCTCAGGGTTTTTGGTGCTCCATGTTATATCAGAGATATAAATCACAGCTCCAAGTTTTCCCCAAAGGCACACAAATGTTTTCTCTTAGGTTATGGTTCGAATTCCCTCACTTACAGAGTATACAACTCCCATCTTGGCAAAGTTGTAGAAACTGTAAATGTTTGATTTGATGAAACTAACGGCTCACAACAGGAGAAATTACCTCTTAACCTAGATGAACCACCTTTGGATGAAGTTATTAGGTACATGGCTATTGAAGATATTCGTCCTGTCGAAGGAAATGCACATCAAGTCAACAAGGATGATGATGATCCAATGTTCCCACACATAGCCCGGGGCGCTGGAGATCAACATCCTGAAGCAAATGATGCACAGGACGAAGGAAATCATACGAACGAAGAAAGTTCTCAACCCGATGGACAAGCTGAACCCGAGGGAAATGATCCCGAAGGTCAAGCTTATCCTGAAGGCCAAGCTGATCCCGAAGAACAACCGGATCCTCAAGCTGCCGAAGGAGATTTATCTCGTGTTCGAAGGAGAGTGGACGTCGACTCAATACTCGAAGAGATTCATCTACCAGGTCATCCTACCACTCGATGTCGCACTCGTTTAGCAAACTTCTGTGGAAATTTCTCGTTTGTATCTATGCTTGAACCGTCAAAATTTGATGAAGCCATGAAGGACATATACTGGATGACTACAATGCTCTGATAACTTAATCAGTCCAAGAGAAATAAAGTCTGGTCCCTTTTCGAAAGACCTGATCCAAAGAAGCATAATATCATTGGTACGAAGTGTATTTTTCGCAACAAGAAAGATGAAGATGGTATTGTGGTAAGAAATAAAGCTCGACTGGTTGCAGATGGTTACACCCAAATCGAAGGTATTCATTTCGGTGAGACTTTTGCTCCAGTTGCTCGAGTTGAATCCATTCATGTCATGCTTGCTTTTGCAAATTAAAATGGTATATTGCTATATCAAATGGATGTCAAAAGTGCATTTCTTCACGGTGAAATCGAAGAAGAAGTATATGTTATGCAGCCACCAGGTTTTGAAGACCCGAAGAATCCTGATAAGGTGTACAAGTTGCACAAGGACCTCTATGGTTTAAAGCAAGCACCTCGTGCTTGGTATGAAACACTGAAGGATTTCCTTCTGAAGAAGAGCTTCAAACCAGGAACAACTGACCTGAATCTTTTTACTCGTGCATACAAAAATGATCTTTTTGTGTTTCAAATTTATGTCAATGATATTATATTGTGTTGTACTAACCCTGATATCAGCGAAGAATTTGCTTGAATGATGTCGAATAAATATGAAATGTCTATGATGGGTGAATTGAAGTTCTTTCTCGGACTTCAAATCCGTCAACAGAAGAATGGGACTTTTATCTCTCAAGAGAATTATCTCAGAGATTTCCTGAAGAAGTTTGATCTTGTCAATTGCAAAATCATCAAGACTCCAATGCCTACGAATGTTCACCTAGATGCAGATGAGAATGGAAAACCTTTCGACCAGAAGAAATATCGCTCGATGATCGGTTCGCTACTTTACCTACGGTCATCTAGACCTGACATTATGCTATCAGTTTGTGTGTGTGTGCTCGTTTTTAGGAAAATCCGAAAGAATCACATCATATTGTTGTCAAGCGAATTCTTCGATATCTGGCTGACACACCTACTTTGGGACATTGGTATCCTAAAGGTGCCCAGTTTGATCTCATTGGATATTCTGATTCTGACTGGGCTGGTGATCGTGTCGACAGGAAATCTACCTCAGGCACATGTCATTTTCTCAGTAGATCTCTTGTCTGTTGGGCTTCGAAGAAACAGAATTGTGTGTCAATTTCTACGGCTGAAGCCGAGTATATTGCTGCCGGTTCATGCTGCACTCAGATTCTGTGGCTCAAGCAAACGCTGAAAGATTATGGTATTCTCGTAAAGAAAATTCCATTGCTATGTGATAACGAGAGTGTTATCAAAATTTCCCATAATCCCGTACAACACTCTCGAACGAAGCATATTGGCATTCGGCATCATTTTCTTCGAGATCACGTTCAGCGAGAAGATATTGTTATCAGCCATGTACGCACCAAAGATCAATTGGTTGATATCTTTACAAAGCCCCTGGATGAGAAAAGGTTCTGTGCACTAAGGTGTGAGTTAAACATATTGGACTCACGCAACATGCAGTAAGATCATAACTATCGGTACTTTGTATTATATGTTTACTTTCTAGAAGTAGTTTACTTTCCTGGGTTTTTTAGTTATGTTTTTTTTTTCGTTTTTGTTCGTTTTGTGTTGTCCTATACACTTATCACTCCGAGTTTTTCTTGTCGTCCGTTTTCTCTCGGATTGATTAAGTATCGGACCATGTTTTCCCTCTATTCTATCCCTCCCCCATCTTTTCTTTTCTCTCATGAACATGTATATTTGTACTCGATTAAGATTCCCTTCGAATGTCATTGATTCCGAAGGAGTTTCTATAGAACTTTTATCTAGTTTTATACTCGATGTTCGATGAGTTTGTTCTCGGACGTGGAGAAAATTTCTTTCGGTTCGTTGGAATTTTTTCACGATTACCGCCACAAAATCCGTCCGTTGAATTCGGAGAGACGCAAGATCTGCGCCGTTGGATCAGATTTGACGGTTACGTCAGACCCCTCCCCTATAAATACTGATCCACCCCCACCGGCACAGGTCCTCCACTTCCTCGACTTCATCTCTCCCCCTCGCACCCGAGCTCTCGCGCGCCGCTGTGCTGTTCCGACGCCGTTGATTCCCTCGCCGCTTCACTGCCGGAAGGAAGTTGGCTGAACTCGATTCCAATCTTCTCAGTTCATCGAGTTGAGATTTGTTCCTGATTTTCGTTTAGTTTATTAGGTCTGTTTGATCCGTTCGGATTGTTGCACTTTGGGAAATCTGTTTCTAGCGTTTCCTATCAAATTCCCATCCGATCTAGGTAAGAAATCCCTCGTTCCGTGGAATTTCTAACTTAAGAAAATCTCTCCGATTCATATCGATAGATTTACGCCTTGAGCAATTTCTTCATACCAGTTCTTCGTTAGATTTGCACCCGATGGAAATCTAGCCTAGCACTTGCATGAAAATTAGCTTGAAAGATAAATCCCTCTATATGTTTACTGCGTTCAAAATGAATTTCCTCGACAATGTCTGGTACATGTTCATATCTTCTCTATTTCCCGCGTACCTATCTATTTCGCAGGAAAATGTCTGAGAATGCTGAAAATTTCAGAGAGCCCAAGCGTGTAGGAGGCCAAACTAAAATCACCAACAATTCTGAAGGCCTATATGAGGATTTGATCATTGAAAATAATATGAGAACGCCCGCAGGATCAGTTGAAGATGCTCGAACGAGAGAAAATAGGCTGCAAGAAATTCGAAGGCTTCAAGCGCTTCGATGGTATGAATACAAGAAAATTATCCCTCGTTGGGAGAGATTGTTTTCCCTGAAGAATCCATGGTCAGAAGTCAAGGCTTTAAGGCCCAAGTGGAACAAAGCCAACAGACCTTCTCCTCCACCTAATGCTCACCCATCCACTCTCAAGAATCCTGATGATTTTAAAGAGTTGGTTGTTGCTCGAGCTGAACGAGCAGAAAAACGAAAGGAAGCCAAGGCCAGGAAGGCCGCTGCTGTTTCTGCTAAGGGCAACGAAGGAGTTGCCGAGGATGTTGGTCCCAGTACCAAGTCGAAGGCTGGCAAGAAATCTGCCAAGCGCCGGAAAAAGGTCGTTGTTGTTTTTCCACCTGAAGCAACTTCTGACGAAGGAGAAGCCAGTACCGAGCAACAAGATCCGGGTACCGAGGCTGATGTCGAGGACATTCCTCCTCCTGCATCGAAAAAGAAGCCGAGTAATAAGGGCATCAGGATCCAGGAGCCAGCTGTTGCGGCTCCTCGAGCAACTATCGATATGACCAACTTGGTTACAGATCCACCGATAGCCACTGCTCCTCCTCGCCATCAAAAACCCTCGTCCAAGTCGAAGGGAAAGCAAGCATCCGTGGACGAAGAAGAAGAAACTCTGCTGAAAGGACAGGAAAGGTTGGACAAGGAAAAGGAACTTGAGGCGCAAGACTTGATAAAAATCCAAACTGCTCAACTTCCATAGCCAGCCCGAAGATAAGAAAGCCATGGTTGCCAAGCAATTGGGAATATTGCATCTGGTGTCTGATAAGTACAAACGTCAGCTTGAGAAAACTCATGCACCGAAGGAAAAAGTCATGGCCCCTAGTGCCATCGAGAGAGTTGTGACTCCCACAGTCACGAAGGAGAAAGATGGAGCCGCAAGTGCTATGAAGAAAAATGCTAAGGCTACTGGAGCCTCGGAGGAGAAAGCTGCGGCCCCAAGTGCCGTAACAAAACCAGTTGATGCTGCAAAGGCCACCAAGGAGGCCGAAAGGAAAGCTAAGGAGCCTCGTCTGAAATCCCAGGCATCTCCAGTCCCTCGTGCTGCTACGGCACCAGCTGCCCCTCCTGCACCAGTTGTGTCTGGCCCTCGTACCGATGAAGAAATGTCCAACGAAGGAGATTCCTCCGCCACTGCTGCATGGGATGCAGTACAAATTTCAATTATTCTCTGGCGAATGGCCACCACTCCTAGCAAAGTGACTCAAGAGGATGATGTTCCTGCTGAGATCCAAGACCGAGTTGCTCACTACATGATTCGATGGGATGGTTATCTCACCCAGGATCGCAAGGACCGTGAGCAAGAAATACTCTATACACATCAGCTTCGAGAACAAACTGAGGACCTGGTGTCCCGACAGTTTTTCAAGTCCAACCTCGCTACACTTGCCGCTTCAAGGAGAGCTCAGAAGGAAAATATCACTGCTGTCAATGACAAGGTTCTACAAATTGTGACAGATATGTGCCAAGAGCACAATGCTTCTCTCACCAAGAGACAATCTCGAAAGAGAATGTCAACTGCCCCTTCCTCTGAGCGTGGGACGCCAGAGATCGAGAAAATATCCAAGAAGAAGTCTGCTGAAGTCGATGTTGCAACAGCTCGACAAGAAACTGCACCTGCCCCAGCCAAACAACCCACTCCATCCCGAGCAAAAACTCCACCACCACGTCAACCTACTCCACCAAAAGCTTCGTAACCACCACCCGCCCCTTCATCACCTCGACAAGTCATTCCCTCTGCTACCGCAGCTGCCGAACTCCAGGCTCTAGTTGAGACCGAGAAAAATGCTCAGGTCGAGCAAGAACCACCTGCCCCAATTCCATCAGTGCAGAAGGATTAATCCTCTGCCCAAACACTGCATGAAGGAGAAGATGCACATGTAGATGTGACCATGGTTTCCTCTCGCCTAGAGGAACCTCCCGCAACAGAAGAGGTTGATGCCAAAGAAGAAAGTTCTGATGACTCAAGTTCTGATGATAGTTCATCGTCTTCCTCAAATTCTTCGAATGAATAAATTATAGATGCTTTCGAGCAACTTGAAGAAGATCTCGAGGCCATCGAGACTGAATAGGCCGAGTAGAATGAGAATGTCGACGAAGGAGATGCCGTCGATGAGCATGCCGAGGAAAATTCTCCTGCAGCTATCCCAGCTCAGGACATTGTCAATGTTCCATCGTCACAACCTCGTCGTGTTGAGCTTGTTCTACAGATGCCAAACAATGAAGATGAAGTATTTCCTGTCGATGAGCTACTCCACTCTACTCATCCGAGAGAAATGCTACCTTTGTTTCTCCCAGATGTCCCTCGAGGAGGTCCTATCTTCAAGAGGCGCGAACATAAGCCATTTTTCTTTGGGCCAAATCCCTACGAGAACCCAAGGAATGCATATTCTCTTCGTTTTTGGACCCAGGAGCAAGCCATCTATTAGACTCTTGTGCTTTACAACAAGGCCAGAGTTTTTCAATATCAATATCTTTATATTCCCTTGGTGTACGCCACATCATGTTTCGAGAATGGTGCCAAAACAATTGATGGTCTTAATGCTCACAAGATGTTTGCTCTTGATTCTGGATATAATCCTGAGCTCATCAGGAAGTTCTATGCCACCCTCTATGTTACTGGTGATCCTGAGACTCGAAGACTTGGAAGTTTGATTTCATGATTCAAGGCAAAGTGTTTCACATGACTGTCGATGAATTTCTAGCAGTGCTCAACTTGCCTCGTTTCGAAGGATTACCACATAAACTGCATGATATGCCTGCCCCAACTCCTACTGAATTTTCTACGCTGATGAATCCGGATGTCGTAGGATATCACTAACCCACTGATCCCATGCCCAAGAACTTAGTCTTCGAAGCCTAATCCTGGTTCTATATTCTGTCAAAGACTTTGATGCCAATGCTCGACGTGCTTGATGATTTTCCCATTCCCAATGATGTGCAACTTGCTTTGATGAAGTTAGTCCATGGTCATCCCTTCGATTTTGAAGAATACTTCATCCGTACGATGGTTTCTTGTGCTGATGATCATTATTCTCATAAGCCATATGCACCTTGGCTCATGGCCATCTGCAATTACTCTCGGGACGTGCCATTCCCTGTGTCTATTTTCCCGAAAATCTTTACTCCACCAGTGAGAGAGGTGTTGTAGATTATTGCTCGACCCAACGTTCAATTTGCTGAGCACACTGGCATCCGAGCATATATGACTGAATGCAATATTCTCTCGAACTTCATCAAGCTAGTGCACCACATGGAAGTATCTCTTCGGTCTCAGCAAATGCTTCAGCATCACATCAACCAAGATTTCCTGCAGAAACAGAAGATGATGGATGAAATAAACCATCTACGCAACATCACAATGAACAACAATCAACTTCTTCGTGAATGTCTTAGCAGGGAATGGAAAGGTCTACGGAAATTCATTTCCCTCGGTCAGTTGCAGCGCTGCGGATTTTAAGAATTTCCTCCTCATCTGCAGAGGCAATGGACAAATGATGACCATGTCGATCGACCAGATTCAACAATTCCATTGCTGCTGAAGAACATGTATGTACTCAATGTCAATGATTACTACCATATCAATATGGACACCATTTCCTCCGACTCTGACCCAGATGAAGCACCTCAACGCCAAGCGAGAGTTTACTCTCCACTTCCTCGAAGCTCCAAGACCCCTCCAGAATCCCAGTTGGAATCTTCTGGCGATAATCATTCCTTCAGAACAAAGATTAATCCTTGAGGAGGTCGCCCCATCCGACGCCCTTCCACGCTTGTTGAATCTTCTCGACGTCGTCAGCGCCACTCAAGAGAGTAGGGATTTCTTTCGACCCAATTCTCTCGACTTTTTGTACGTTGTGACAAAAAGGGGGAGATGTAGTGGCATCGAAGAAATTAGTTTGCCTTCGAGGTTAAGGGTCTTTTCTTTTTGATTGTTGAACTTTTTTAACTTTGAGTTTCAGAGTGGTTTTAACAAACATTCGATTCAAATTCGATCTGGTTATAACTAACTCCAAGTAGGTCTGTGAACTGCTAATTTATCGTAAGATATCTATCTACTGCTTGCAATACTTAACCTTTTGCAGGAAGTTATCTTTCATATAAGTTCACAGGTTATTCGAGGAGATAGCATATTTCTCATTGAAACTTATCTGAACTGCAATCTTGCTCGCTAAGATTATGATGTTTTTCCCTCCACTCAATTCTTGTAAAATATGAACTTCACTGGAAATTTACCTCTTCCGTGCATACATCAAGTGGGATTATATCATCGATCTTAGCACTGGTTTATCATCGAAAACTCAAAACTCTTCAATTATTTATCGATGCCTGTTTTGTCAACAATCGTCCAAAAAGGGGGAGATTGTAAGAGAAAGTTTTTCCCCCGAAAGTTTTGGAGATTGTTGGAAAAAGTAGTAGTGGAACTAATATTGTTTTCGAGTATAAAAAGATACTTAGGTTCCGAAAGAATTGAGTTGGAAGTAGAAGTTCAAAGGACAAGTCACTGCAGCGAAGTTGTAGTCAACTACTGAAACCTTTGAAGGAAGACGACCCCCAAAAATGTCGTCAAGAAAGAAGATGCTCTCGAGTAAAAGCGCAACGAGGAGAAAGATGAATCTGGACGAAGACTTAGTCTTTTAACTAGTTTATCTTTATTTTCTTGAGTCGTAGGAAAAACCATACTATAAAGAGGGGTTTGCTAGTTGAGATCTTTGTCGAAGTGAATTTTCTCTGCTCAACCTAAACCCACAAAAATCCTAGCGAGGGAAATCTTACTGAGTCGAGTAAATATCTCGAAGGCAGAGTCATCGCACTTCGTGTCTTCGAGAGAGAACTCATTCGGTAAGTCAGCTTACTTGCTCCACAAGTAAAGTTGCGTAGTGATTGAAAACGGACCGGTGTGGACACGCGTCAAGCGGTTGCATCGGATCACTTCAGTCATTTCACCCATTGGGATCGCCACCTATAAATACCTCGCACCTACCCGCCATTTCGGGTTGGCTGGTCCACTGAAGATTCTAAGACAGAAACACTATGAGCATCCCAAGAGAAAACTCGAGAGAAAACCAAACCCTAAGTATGAACTGAGCTATTCAATTCACAGAGACTTAGGTCGAGATTAGCCGATCTTTTTATCTTGGAGAACTGCAAGTCTCCTAGACGGTTAGGAGTCGCCTGTCAAGCAGTCGAAGAGAAATTTTTGCTTCTGAAGGAAGTTTATAAAGGTCTCAGAGATGTCCTGAATCATCTACCACGAGTGAAAACTGGACAAGCTCGAGGAATTTGTTGTAGTGGAGAATAGCATGGAGAGAGTTTTGCTCGAGGTGTTCAATCACTAGTCCCTCCAACCATACATAGCACTTTGCAGAGTGTGAAATGGTTTACCAAACATCGTCGTGTCAGGCTCATTTTCCTTCTTGTATTTACTTTCAGTATTTACTCGTTGCCTGTTTGCCTTTGATGTTTTCCCTCGCTCCCAATCCTTTCGACACATGCATGTCTTTCGATACTGTAATTCTTTCGAGATGTCTTTAGTCCTTCGCAGTTTGCATGAATTCCTTCTAAGTTCCTTAGAATTTTTAGAAGTGATCATTCACGCCCTCCCCCTCTGATCATTCTTGAGCTTTCTATTTTATTCTTTAGTAATTCTTGGTTCCCCGTTACTTTTTATTGCTTTGGCCACGTAGTAGATAGTAACTTCAAGAAGGAGCTTTATTCATGATTGTGGGTTCATGCCCGCCGATGTCTAGCTTGAGTGACAGAAACATAAGACTAGGGGATGTGTTGTTGCCATAAGGGAGAAATCAACAGTGCTTGTAACTGCGGTTGCAAGGATTGTTTACCTTACGCAAAGTTTGTTAATGCAGTTTTCTGTTGCTTTGAGTTTACACTTTGGGTGGGGCTAGCTACTTAATACCAGCGAGATGTTCTGGATAGATAACTCAAGGTGTATGATTAGTGAGTAGATGCAGATGGAGTTCGGTCTACTTTCCTTGGCGTACTGCCCATACTTTCGAGCCTCTAACTTTCAAGTAGCATAATTAGCATTGCGGTGTGTTTATAATTCTGTCAATTGCCTAGTTGTAATTTGTTTACCCAACTAGCTATTTTATCGTCTTTTGGGAGAGAGACATCTAGTGACAATCATGGGACCCCGGTCCATATTTCAACACTATTTACACATGTACTTTACTTTCTGCTTTTACTTTCGTTGCAGTTATCACTATTATCTACCCTTGCGTTTGATCCTTTCTAAACAACAAGGCCGGAGAGATTGAAAATCTCTCTGAACTCGTTGGGAGAAATGTTACTTGTTGTGTGTGCAGGTCCAGGTCAAGTAAGCAACCTTGGTTGTAAACGGCGCCATTGTTCACCTTACCACCTACTTGTCGATCCTTGGATTCCAACCGACTGACTCAAACCTTGGCATCTTCGCCAATGGGAAATTTGCCGCTACGCTACATCTCAACCTTCCACTTGGGGTAACCAACGAGGGGAGAGAAGCCATCAAGCTAATTTCTTGCGCCGTTGCCGGGGACTCCAATCTTCAAGATAGGGGAGTTGCACACTATCTTTTATCTTTGCTTTTTAGTCTTTTTAGTTTACCTTTGAGTTTTTATCTTAGTGTCCTTTATCAAAAACCACAAAAAATTGTTGGCCTTGTTCTTCCTTGCTGCTACCACTATGGGTTCCACTGAAAACACTAAGTTTTGTGACTTCACTAGTCACAACAACAATGACTTTATCAGCACTCCTATTGCTCGACCTGCCACTTCAACACCTTCTTATGAAATTAAACCTGCTTTGTTGAATCTTGTTATGAAAGATCAATTCTCCGGTGCTGGAGATGATGCTGCTTTACACTTGAATAACTTTGTTGAGATTTGTGATATGCAAAAGTACAAAGAAGTAGATGGTGATATTGTTAAGCTTATGCTTTTTTCATTTCTCCTTGAGATGAGGAGCTAAAGTGTGGCTTCAGTCCTTGCCTAGGAATAGCATAGATTCTTGGAATAAGTGCAAGGATGCTTTTATTGGGAAGTACTACCCCCTGCTAGGATTATCCAGTTAAGAAGTAATATTATGAATTTTAAGAAATTGGATAATGAACACGTTGCCCAAGCTTGGGAACGCATGAAATCTCTTGTTAAGAATTTCCCGACACATGGTTTGACTACTTGGATGTTTATCCAGACTTTCTATGCAGGTTTGAACTATACCTCGCGAAATATGTCAGACTCCGCTGCGGGAGGAACTTTTATGTCAGCTACACTTGGTGCAACCACAAATCTATTGGATGAGATGATGACAAACTACTCTCAATGGCATACCGAATGAGCTCCAACGGGTAAGAAGGTAAAAATCTGTTGAGGAGATCTCCTCTTTAAATGAAAAGGTTGACATGATCATGTCTTTACTTACTAAGCAAGATCCTATTTATCCTCATGATGTTCCTATGAATTCTTTGGTTGCTCAAGAGCAAGTTGATATTAATTTTATCTCTAGGAACAACTTTAATAATAATGCTTATAGGAGTAATTTTGGTAGCAATCCTAGAACTTTCCCATTTAATAACTATGTGAACAACGACACTTATCCTAGCACCAGATACTCCACTCCTGGAGATAGAGATATGCCTAGTTATGAGAAACTTTTATAAATAGAGAAGTCTACCAAGAATTACATGCACACCCAATATGAACAAAATAAGACCTTCTCTAGACAATTAGATGAGCATTCTTCTATCTTGCAAAACATTGGGAGACAACTTGAGAGTCTGGATATTGAGATCTCTAATATTCAAATTAGGCTCACCACTACATAAACCCAAGTTTCCATTATGTCTCACATCCAGGCTACTTTGATAAATCAAATGGCAGCCAAACCTCAAGTGGTTTCGTCTACAAAAGAGGAAGATAGGATTTAGAACCTTCCTACACACACTACTATCTCCACTATACAAGTTGTTGAGTATCTCAAAACTTTTAGCACCCAACACATCCCTAGTCCCATTGGACCTATTAATGGTGATGCTAATACCTCAACTTAAGGACAAGAAAGTCCCATCAATCTAGAGACTACCAAGAGAATGAGCTTAGAGGACATCACCGCCACTTTAATTAATGGTAGTGATCTTGATTTTTATAATTGTAGTCCTTCTGAAGTTACCACCTTTTTGCAAAGAATGGCTAAATACCCCCACACTAGCACACTTAGCATTGCCTTCGCCGACCATATTACCAATGCTCTTATCAAATCTAGGGAGGAGAAGCTCAATCTGGAGACTTCCATCCCTAAAAATTTCTCTTGCTTTGCTTTATCTAATGTTGGAGCTAGTGGCTCCGTTATGCCCAAAAGAATGTATGATATGCTCAATTTGAATCCTTTTGATACATGTTCTTTTGGTGTTCTTCTTGTTGATTCTTCCGTAAAGAAACCTTTAGGAAGGATTGATGATGTTCTTATTGTTATCAATGATAATTATGTTCCCTTTGATTTTCTTGTTATGGACATTGAGTGTGATCGCTCATGTCCAATTATTTTGGGACATCCTTTTCTTCGCACCGTTGGTGCTATCATTGACATGAAAGAAGGGACCATTAGATTCCAATTCCACCTTAAAAAGGGAATGGGACACTTCCCTCGAAAGAATATTAATTTACCTTATGAGTCCATACCACGGGCAAGCTATTCTTTTGATATTGACAAAACTTGATTTTTTTGTATCATGCATACCTAAAGGCACAAAAGAAAGCGCGTGTTGGGAGGTAATCCAAGATGTTTTTACTTTCAGTTTTAGTCGTCTTGATGCTTGTTACTACTGTAGGAACATCATTGTATCTTTATTTTCAAGCTTTGTGTCAAGTTTTAGCCCCCGATTGCAAGAAAGTTCAAAAGTTGTGACATGATGTCGAGAAACAAATTATTTCCCCTTGACGGAAAAATTAGTAAAAAATGACCAGATCATCTTTTTTATCTGAATTTTTTTGACAGCATGCTCTATACAAGTAGCTTTCCTGCATATGTTCTGAATTTTTTGATTTGAGTTGCAGAAGTTCCCAAAAAAACTATTTACTGCCTGTTGGTTTGTTTTTCACAGATTCTGGCACGTTTTGCATTTTCATCGTTTTGCAAACCTTAAGCTTGCTTTTTCTTTGCAATTTTGTTTGGCAATCTTGATAAATAGTAGTTCTTCAATAGTATCTTTATTTCCAGCGGAGGATTTTTTTTTAACATGGGTACTAACCACTCTAATAAGCTTATGATGAGTTTCGTATGAAGGGAGTTTTCAAGTATGCGAAGGAAGATGATGAAAGAAGATTCGTGAGTGTCAAGCGCTCAAGCTTGGTGATGCCCCCATGCACCCCCAAGAAATATCCAAGGAGACTCAAGCGTCTATGCTTGGGGATGCCCCCATGCATTCCCTTCTCCATCAACAATCATCAGTTCGTCCTTCTCCATGCTATATTTTTATCACTTCATATGTTATGTGCTAAACTTGGAGCGTCTCGCTCTATAATTTCTAGTTTGTTTTAGTTTTGCTTGATGTTCATAAAAATTTGGATCCTAGCCTACATTGTTTTGGGGAGAAACACGCTCCACTTCACCCTAGAACACAACATTGGCTTGCATGCTTATCTTTCTTTTTTTGTGTGTTCTTTATCTTTTCATAGTTGTTGTCATGCTTAGCTCTTAGTTTTCATGCTTATCTTTTTAAGAGCTCTTTTTTAGGTTGTTCTAGGAACTCTAGAGTCTTCATTCTTATCTTGTTTAGAGAGTTGGCTTGTAGCATTGAGTTGTGTGTCTTGCATTAGGTAATTAAGGTTGCTATTACAAGTGTAGTAGTAACATGCAATACATTTGAGGTATTGATTTGAGTAATTGTTGGACATTAGGGTGCCAATAGCTTGAGCCTATTAGTGATAGGTTTCGTATTTTGGGAAATTCGTGCTTATTTTCAAAAACTACAAATAAATAGTTGAGAACTCTAGCTACTAGATGGATCGCTAACCTCTGGAGGGGTTGGAATATATAGAGTACCCTCACGTACCATGGGTCGAGGATGCGCAAGGATAACCAAACCCCCATACACTCCTCCTCGGGGTAATCTTCTCTTTGTGAACCTCCTGATTAGATAGAGATTTACCGATAATAAGTGCAAGAGGTCTTCGGACTAATGCGAGTATTCGATTGTTGGCACTTCCACCTTCCATATTTTGCTAGCCTCTTCAGTACCGTGCATTGCCCTTTATCATCTCGAGAGTTGGCGCATACTTCGCCAGTGCATCCAAACCCTTAGCATGATACGCTCTGTCATCACAAACCTCCTTATATCTTCCTCAAAACAGCCACCATACCTACCTATCAAGGCATTTCCATAGCTTTTCTGAGATACATTGCCATGCAACATCCACCATCTCATGACTTGATCTAAATGTCATACATGATTTTGCATGATCGAGGAGCCGCATGCCAGTTGGGCTTTGCCCTTATTATTGCTACATGACGCTCTATTATCATTGCATATCCTGCTACACAGGATAGGCATACATTTGCATACATCATGATAGTTTTCATCTTTCTTTATGTTGAGTACTTTGTGTAAAGTGTGAAGTTCTTCTACACTCTTGTAAAATGTAGAGTGTTTCCCTTAAGTGAGGAAAAGATCCCAAAGAGGAAAATTTTAAAGATCCCAAAGAGGACAAATGAGATATAAATAGAAAGAGCCAAAGAGGCCACAAAAATACAAAAAAATAGAAAAAAGAAATAAAAAGAGAGAAGGGGGAAACACTACTATTCGTTTTGAAAGATCCACCCTCGTACTCCATTGTCATATTTGTACTCCATAGAGACTATCATTCATGGATAACTATGTGGGGAGCCTGACACTATAGAACTTGGTTTGCATATTCCAAGGATGAGCCTCCTCAAATGAGCTCTAGGTCTTCATGAGCAAACAAGTTGGATGCACCGCCACTAGTTCCATTGGAGAGCTTACCTTAGCTCATATGTGCATCCATTGCATGGCAATCCCTACTCCTAAGTTCCAACATATCTTGCTCGCGCTCATCCATTGTATGAGTGCTCAAAGTCGAAAGGGAGAGGATCGGTTTGACTTGTACCTGACTAGTGGTCCAGGGATGAGTCAAAATAAGATCCCGAAGGAGACCAAGTGTGAATCTTTAGTAGATTGAGTTATCAATTAAACTATATATTATTTTTATTCTCTAAACCCATCTCCCACTTCTTGCACGCAAAAACCATTTGGAGAAATTCGAGGCATGGACAGCGAGAGCTCTTGCACCTTTATGTTCGTACCTTGCTAGTTTCAATACTAGATATAGACTCTTGCTTGTTATTATCTTGACTTGAATTGCACATCTTACTTTCTTTACTTTGAAGTACTTATATGTGTGTTAGCATGACACCAGATAAATTATCTGTGTTTTTTACATTTACCTACTCGAGGACGAGCAGGAATTAAGCTTGGGGATGTTGATACGTCCCAAATGTATCTATAATTTCTGCTTGTTTCATGCCCTTTTATGTGACATTGCTACAAGTCTTGCTACACTTTTATATCATTTTACACATATTTGGACTAACCTACTAACTCAGTGCACCCAGTGCCAGTTTCTGCCTCCTGATATTTGTAAGTTGCAGATTTTCCCCCCAATTTCTAGTGCTCCAAAAATTCCAGAAAAATCTTATAAAAAAACAGCGAGACGGAAGCTTCCGGAGCTCGGAAGGAGGGCCATGGGGCCCACCAGGTGCCCTGGTGGCGCGACCACCCCCTGGCCGCGCCAGGTGGCCTCCTGGGCGCCATGGACCACCTCTGGCTCCCCCCTTTGGCCAATATTACCTCCTTGTCCCGAAAACCCTTGAGGAGAACCCGTATCGCAAATTTCCTCTCTGTTCCGCCGCTGCCGCGCTTCCAAGATTGATAGCACCAGAATACCTCTTCCCGGCACCCTTCCGGAGGGAGCATTGACCTCCAGAAGCTTGTCCACCACCATGGACGTTTCTCGGATGTGTCGTGAGTAGTCCCCCTTGGACCATGGGTCCATGACCAGTAGCTATGTGATGTCTTCTCTCCAATTTTGTACTTAAATTCTTAGCCCTTGTGAGCTGCCCTACATGATCAAGGAACCTATGTAATTTTCCTGCTGTTGCTTGGATCTGATGGATTATGAGATTATGTTGAGATCGTGATGAGTTATATATTTGGTTTACCTTTTATATTTTGTTCTTGAGTAATTCTTCCATATTCTCCGTTACTTTTTATTGCTATGGCCAAGTACTAGATAGTAACTCCAAGAGGGAGTGTTATGCATGATTGTGGGTTCATGTCCCCCGATGTCTAGCTAGAGTGACTGAAACATGAGACTAGGGGATGTGATGTTGCCACCAGGGAGAAAACAATGGTGCTTTTAACTGCGGTTGCAAGGATTGTTTACCTTACGCAAAGTTTGTTAATGCAGTTGTCTGTTGATTTGAGTTTACACTTTGGGTGGGGCGTGCAACTTAATACCAGCGAGATGTTCTGGATAGATATCTCAAGGTGGATGATTAGTGAGTAGATGCAGATGGATTTCGGTCTACTTCTCTTGGCATATTTCCCATACTTTCGAGCTTCTAACTTTCCAGTAGCATAATTAGCATTGCGGTGCGTTTATAATTCTATCAATTGCCAATCTGTAATTTTTTTACCCAGCTAGCTATTTTATCGTCTTTTGGGCGAGAGACATCACTTGTGAACATCATGGGACCCCGGTCCTTATTTCCACCACCACTATTACAGAATAGCTTATAGCCACTAACACATTAGTGACGGGCAAAAATATGCACGTCACTGGTAATCGTTACCAGTGACGAGCAGTATTATGCCCGTCATTGGTAGATGTCGGCAGGTGGCTATATAACATACTAGTGACAGTTGTGTATTGTGTCCCGTCACTGGTATTACCAATGACGGTCGAAAGTAATGTCCGTCACTGGTGTTACTTTTACAAGTGATGGGCTGATTTATATAACCGTTAATGGTTATAAACGTACCTGATTTGTAATAAACAAAAATAATGTCCCACGTGTTTTAGTTCACATATAGAATTAAGAACTTTTAGAAAAAAAATCAGCAAAAATAACGTGAAATTCAAAACCTCCATTAAACTTAGAAAAATTAAAAATTACGCAAATATAGGGAAATTCACAACATCTTGCATCAAAATATAATTGTGTAATTACTATTGGTCATCTCTTTTCCTCGACGCGCCACAAAGACAAAATTCGAAATGCGCGTGGGATCATATAAACTAGCGAAAATTGCTTCCCTTAACCACATTCTCTTTTCAGGTGAAACCACCCGTAAATCTCTCCCATCTCGTTTTGGTCCAAAAAAAAATCTCCCCCATCTCGTTTTCTCATTCTACCGTGTGGCGGCGGTGGTAGTTCGGAATCGGAGGAGACCAAACGCGACGAAGGTGACTGGCGTAGCTGCTCCATCTCCTTACTCTTGTGTCGGGTTCTGCAAGGATGCCCCGTTGCGACAACTGGTTGCGGCGTCAATGATAGCCATGCCGCGTGACAGTAGGGCCAGTTGGTTGCGTGGCGGCAGAGAAATCCTGGCGACCACCGGATCAGCACTTGGATACGCGCAGCAAGGAACAGTGGGGCGCCGCGGATGCCCTGAGTCCCTACCGCTCTCTCGTTGCTCCATTTCCCCCTCTCTTCTTGATCTTCATCCTCTCTGAAAGTCTGAATCAAGAACGCTTCTGCTGTTTACTAGTTTCTCAACTTGCAGACTTGTACGCTCAATAAGGAGGTTTCCCTAGCTAGCCACGGTGAGGTATACTCCATGGATCTGACTATTTTATCTGGCCATGAATTGTTAATTGACCTTGTATCTAAGTTGTACTTGGCCTGAAGATTGCTGGTGTGTCCGGCGACCGGCGTGGACGAATTAAGCAATCAACATGGCGGGTATCTTCTTCTACTTCTGTCTATTTTTCTCCTTTTTTAGTTGGTAGTGTTCTAACCAGAAAAAATGCATTTGTCTTTCTTAATAATTTTGAGTTCTAGTCACTAGTTGTTGACAACGTATATGATTAATTATGTTCTAACTAGTTTTACTAGCGAGGAGATATATGCTTTCGCACAAATCTGTTCATGTACGTATATCTATTATCAGTTTGATGCATTAATTGGTTAGCTGATTGCAACCTTGTGTAACATCGAGCCTAGATCTTGTAAGTCCCTCATCTTTCAATCAGTTCGTTCGATATCGTTGTGTATGTTGCATATATTTTTTTCTTCCCTAATGTTGTGTATACCCTGTTTGGCACGGAAGATAGAGTTTACAGGCATCCAGGACATTTTCACAAAATCATCAACACAAAAGTCTCCTCAGAATCTAGGCTTTTCTATGGCACAGTTGTGACTCGCCGGAGGTTCATGATTCACCCACAAAGGCGGCTACAAACCAATTGATCAAGCATGCATGATCATCGAATGAGGTATGTGACATTACTATTTGTTCATGACTAGAATATCAGTATGCTTATTGTTGTCAATTGCAAGTTAATATAAGATGCAAATATATTACAAGCTGATTCAGTTTTGTATACACATGATGTCCATCTAGTTGAGATTAATATAGCTTAGTGTAATTAATATTGGGTGCTCGTCTACATTCTTCAGAATACAATTGCATCTGAAGGAGCTTTATTTTGCAGCTGGCCAAATACATAAGAGACATGCAGAATAGTAGGAGCAAACATATTATGCTATAGAAAACAATAGGCACTAAAACAACAAGAATAACACAAAATGGTTATGTTATAGAAAATAGTTTCTTAGTGATCTTCTTTACAAGAAATTTAAGTAGATATAGGCCGTATACTTTTGGTTCATTCATCCCTATTCTTTACCCTAACAAGCGACTTTATTAATTCAATAGAAGATACCATTTTTCAGAATTTATGCTGGTGGTAATAGAGCAAACAAAATCAGTTAAAGTTCAAGCAAACCTCATGGCGTAGAAGGGCACTTTTCACAGCTCAATAAATCTTCTGAGAAATAAAACATCTTGGAAGTGGTCTTCAGGTCTAGGGTAGTATGGTTTGTTATTTCAATTCAATAGCCAAATGTTCTATTACTGATTAAGTGTTCTATTTTTTGCTCCATGTAGATGAATGTTAAAAATCTCGAGCTGGGTTGTCTCGTGCACGTGTTGTGATGTGAACTGAAGTTTTCGATGGATGGTTCTAAACTCCGGATGGTTTGGGGCCTAAATCGGTGTGGTTGCCCCATGTTAGCGTTAGTTTGGGATGCGATTTTTTTAGGTAGCAACTGGAGATCACATGCAATAGGTTGATGTTTCACAAGACTTTGAATTTGAGGTGTTGGTTGTCCTGAAATGATAGCAAATTATTTTGGATATTGTCTATCGATGTTAATTCCACTTTGTAGTAATATGAGTGTTGGTGATCATGTTGTTGCCTATGAGTGTCAGTGATCATATTGTGTTATCGATGTGTAAATGCAATATTCTTTTTGTAAAATATTTTTTTATTTCAAAATATATTACTAGTGACGTGCAAAGTACAGAACTAGCAAATTATCCGTCGGTGCTAATAACGTTGAATCTACTATCATGAAAACTAACTAGTGACGGACACAACTAAATGGTCGTCACTGGTGAATAGATACTAGTGAGGGGCGCCCGCCCGTCACTGGTAACCTATTACCAGTGACGACTTACTAGTGACGGGCGCCTTTCCCGTCACTATGTGCCTTCTGTGCCCGTCACTGGTAGGCTATTCTGAAGTAGTGGTAGTGGTAACTTCAATTGAACCATGATGTTGATGATATACTTCTCAAAAGTCATATCTTCAGGGGCACGACCTACAGTCAACATGGGCTTTGATACCATCTGTAACGACCCGATTCGCTAAGAATCAAAGTCTCTGTGCATTCTGTGCTAGTCCCTGGATCAATAGCTAGCACACATAGTACATGATGTAATATCAAGAATAAACCACATGTCATAAATATTACATTGAAGATCCAGTATTACGATAAAGCATACCTGCATAGCTCAAGGCTAGCTTACAAATAGATTACAGCGGAACAACAATGAAAGCTTCGTGGCGTCCATCAACTCCACCGGCACAGTTGAGTATAGACATTGTAACTCTACATTGCGTCACTTACTCGTCGTATACAATCCTGCAACACCGAACGTTACAGCCCGACAACGGGTCAGTACATCTGATTTGTACGGCAGCCCACACGAAAAAGGATATAACAGACCTACATCTACATGCAAGGATAAGTCAAAGGAAGGCTTATGGTTATATTTTGCAGAAAGATGATTTTCCCCTCAATCTACCTATATCAAATTTTAGTTTGTCTTACTACATAAGGTTGAACTGGGCTTCACCAGTTCAAACCCAAACCCTTTATTAAATCTTTCCCACTCAAGTTGTATTAAGGTGATTAATCCGTCAACATCATCCAACAACAGTAATGCCTAGTTGCTCAAAGTTTTCCATAACCGGGGACACAGCTAATCATGATCAGTTTGTACGCTCTACCGAGGTTTGTACACTTTCCCCACTGGAGTCAAACCAAAGATTGAGACAAAGTGTTTCAGAAGAGGTCACCTCCACCCTTTGGTAGCCGGTACACCTATCATATCTACATCTACTAGCTACCAGGGCCAGGCTCCCCACAACGTACTCAACTAAGCCAGAGCCCATATAGCTAGTGGTTGTACATGGAAGCTACTAGTCACTAAGTCTGTCCGATCTTTTTGAGCCTGGATGGTGCCCACTTAGGGTGCACGCTCATGGGCGCAGTCATTAGATAAGGTGCACGATCCCATGATGCCTTCCCTCCATACCATACACAACCATTAGGGGTACAACCAGGTCTCGCCTTAGACAAGGTACGAGCCCCCAGGAAGCACTCCCCACCCGTTGATAACCCACAACTGCAGGGGATCGAAATAGTCTTCGCGGGTAAGAATAACCCAATTTATTGATTCGACTCAAGGGGAGCCAAAGAATATCCACAAGCTTTGTCAGTGGAGTTGTCAATTCCACCGCACCTGAGATACACTTACTTGCAACAAGATATTAGTAGTAACTGCGATATGGAGGTGATGATAGCAACGGTAATAGTGGAACAGCGAAAGTAAACAACTAGTAACCAGCAGAGTTAAAACAATGTAGGCTAGGGAAATGGATGGTTGGGCGCTACATGGATAAGACACATCATGTATTTAACTTGGGGAAAGGCACACAGAAAAGCAATGATCATCTAGGCATAAATCAAACATCAGGCATGTATCCCACAGGTAGTTGTACATGCTAGCAATAAGAACTTGCACAACATCTTCTGTCCTACCCTCCCGCTACGAACGGGGCCAAAAGGAACTTATGGAGATTAAGGTGCTCCTGTCAAAAGTATCATCAAGAGTAGTAGAAGCATCATCAAAAGTATCAGACAAAGTAATAGATTCAGTAGAGGCATCATGTAGTGAAGGTGAAGCAAACTTACTCATAACTGAAGGCGAATCAAGTGTAACACTAGTGTTCAGAACAGTAACTTTTCTTGTACGGGATGGTAAGATCAGGACCTTGGGGTCTTCTTTCTTACCCATACCGGATAAATTGCAGCAGGTAAAATACTTCAAGTAGACTTGTGAATAAAGCTATGCTCCCCGGAAACGGCGCCAGAAAAAAAGGCTTGATAACCGACAACTACAGGGGATCGAGATAGTCTTCGCGGGTAATAATAACCCAATTTATAGATTTGACTCAAGGGGAGGCAAAGAATATCCACGAGCTTTGACAGTGGAGTTGTCAATTCCACTGCACCTGAGATACACTTACTTGCAACAAGATATTAGTAGTAACTGCGATATGGAGGTGATAATAGCAACGGTAATAGTGGAACAGCGAAAGTAAACAACTAGTAACCAGCAGAATTAAAACACTATAGGCTAGGGAGATGGATGGTTGGGCGCTGCATGGATAAGACACATCATGTATTTAACACAGAAAAGCAATGATCACCTAGGCATAAATCAAACATCAGGTAGTTGTACGTTCTTGCAATAAGAACTTGCACAACATCTTTTGTCCTACCATCCCGCTATGAACGGGGCCAAAAGGAACTTATGGAGATTAAGGTGCTCCCGGAACAAAGCATTAACAATCAATGGATACATGGAATCCTCAAATTATAGTCCATCCCCTTTGGTGTCCCAAGCTGTCACCTTTGGGATCGCCGGTTCCGGACTATAACAGGTGCATACAACTCATAGATAGGATCAAGAACACAAATATATTCATGAAAACACAAGGGGTTCAGATCTGAAATCATGGCACTCAGGCCCAAAGTGACAAGCATTAAGAGCAACAAGTTGAAGAAAAGATGATAAACAACAATCTAGATTATAGGCAACATGCCCCCAACAATCTGATAAGCTATTACATGATCTAACTCATCCAATCCCTACCATCCCCTTTGCCTACAACAGGAGATTACTCACACATGGATGGACAAGACATGGAGGGAGGATGGAGTGGCGATGATGATGACGATGGCGATGATATCCCCTCTCCGGAGGCCAAAACAGCCTCCATATTAGCCCTCCCGGAGAAGAACAAAGGGTGGCGGCGGCTCCGCGACGAGAATTGGGAAAACGACTTTTGTTTCGGGGTTTTTCCGTCACGGGAATAAATAGGAGCGTCGGTAGGTGTCGGGACCCGGGGTTAGCGTATGCAAGTACAGTTAAGACATAGTCATATGGAGAGCCGAGAACCGCACCCACTTGTCTAAGCAGACAAGGCCAAGCACTGAACATTCTCGGAGAGCATCGTACGTGAGGGGCATCCCATCCAGGCCGGATGATCAACTGTAATGGGTCCTCATCGTACGCACACAAGTCTACTGATATGGGTGGTGAACTCCCATATTCAAAGACAAGTCGCCTCAACCATACTATCGACTATCTCTAGACTCTTACATAGACTTACTCCAGCCCGATCACTTAGTCGGGGTCTAGGGCGGGCTCGATCATACCACAAAGTGTGCCCGAGACCGAGTCTCGAACAATCGCATCGCGATGCCCCAAGCTGCGCACATCTAAGGGCCACTTGGTGTAGGAAAGACCGCCAGCCAGAACACAACTAAGGTCTCGAAAACCCATACAAAGACATGCATGTTATAAACATACACGCAGCACACATGCCTTGTATGAACAGCAGGTACCATTGCAATTCTCTACAAACTGTACATTTTATTTATAACTCTTATAGAGTACACACAGAGATCACATACATGTGATCCAACCTTACAACGCAGAACGGAAGCAAATTATGTCTGAGTACAGACAAGTTTAACAAATGGCTTAAGAAGCCTTATTCAAACACAAAGCCCTCCACGAGGGAACTAGTCTGCTGACTGGGACTAGACTAGCTTAACTTCAGTCGTCCAGCTCGATGAAGAAGCCACCTTCGGGGTCAGTGGCGTCATCTAAAACATAGATTAAGCAAACATGAGTACAAAGTCGTACTCAGCAAGACTTACATAGGAGCTATACTACTCATGCACATGTATCAAGGTAAAGGGAGGTGGGGTTCACTTGCAGAAGTGTCAGCTTTGACTTGGCTAGTCCTGAACTATGAGTACCAGACTTGGGGTAAGAAGCGTACACGAGTCCACTACTTTCACCAACCAATACACCACTATGGTGCCTTCCTCGACTTCCCCACGAGGAAGCACGCCATAGCACTCACACTTATCTTGGTGTGTTTTAGAAGTATCCGGTTCAAGTTATCTAATAATCAAGCTAAGTTTTCCAAGTAGTCCATAACCGCGGATGCGGCTATTCGAATAGTTTTGATAACCTTGCAAGGGGGTACCGCTACACACACATGATCATCATTTACCGCCTTTGATCTCGACACCATTCAAGGGGTGCCAGCGAGGATGCTCACCACAACTGTTGCCTCATAGCCTATCTAGTCCAAGAAAGCCGCCTACTTGGGTTGGCTACCACAATCGTGAACCCGGCCGGTTTACCGAAGTGGACCCAAGCGATGTGTGCGTGGTGCATAAGTAGGTCTCGGGTGAGCCGTTCTCTCACTTAGCATCCAGGCCACAAGCCTACCAGAACTCCGAACTACTGCGACATCTGGACATCGAAAGGGATGAGTTAATAAGTTGAGAGGGGTCAGTGAGCCCAATGTGTGGTTGTACTCTTCATCTTGGATCACCACACAAGAACTCGGACTTAGGGCGGTGTTCAACGAGACAACCCACTGTGTACTCCTACACAGCCTCTCATCGTTCACCTTGTATTAGGGTCGATTCACCAACACTTTTCTACCATCATCAACATGATCATTCCCATCCCGACTCACACCACAGTAACAACATGGTATCATACTAAGCATGCAATAAGCGATAACATTTGCAGGGGCCACATGATATCATTCAACTCCTACAGTTGCTAGGATTGTGGTTTGCTTACTACTGTGACAAAAGATAGGTCATGCAAAGGAATGGGTTCATCTATGCGGTAGAATCGTAACATGGTGATCATCCTAAACAATGCATAAGCGAGACATGAGAGGGAAGTGGGATTTTATCGACATGATCAATGGGGGTTTGCTTGCCTTGCTGAAGAGATTCGGGTTCTGGATCTTCAGCGAAGGGGGTGACCTCTTGCTCCGGTTCCACCTCTACTCGACAAACAAAGCATGAAGTAGCAATCAATATGAATGCAATGCTCAAGCACATGATGGAATGTTTAAGCTTGAAGTACAAGTTTGATGTGTGAGGCAATTCCATTTAAGTGGAATATATTGCATTTTTAAATGCAAATTCAAATTCCACATTTGAATTCAACCTTAACCAAGTTATATATGATATAGCTTGATCAATTTGAATTAAATTCAAATGTGTATGATATGCCTCTGAAGTGTGGTTGATTTGTAACATAAATCCATGGTCCAAGTGGCAAAATCATTTGGTTTGAATTTGAAATAAATTCAAATAAAGCAAATGATATATGCTACTAGTCCCATTTTAAATTCAACTCAAACAGAGTTGAAAGTTGCATATTTGGAAAGATAATTTTCTCCTGATCATTTTTCATATATTATTTGTCCAATTTGGAGTTAATATGAATTTTCTATGAATTTCCAAAGTTTGGGGTATTTTCTGGATTTTCTGGAATTCTTTTTAAACAATTTTGATTTATTGCGTCAGCAGGGGAGTTTGACCAGTCAAACTGACAAAGGGGTCCCACCTGTCATCCACAGTGGGGGTTAATCCCCTGATTAAAATTAACCCGAAGGGTTAATTAGTGGCTGGCCCCACCTGTCAGTGGCCCAATGGCCTAATTAAACAGGGGTTACCCCCCTAATTAACCTAGCCTACCGGCGGCTAGTCGCCGGCGGCACTGGACACGGCGGCGTGGTCGCCGCAGTGACCAAACGGCCACGGGAGAGCACGGGGAGGACGGCATCTTGCTCCTTGAGGTCGTCCGCATCGGGTGGAGTCATCAGGGAGCCAGGGGGATCACCGGAGCGTCATCGGCGACGAGCGGCGGCGGAAGTCGTGCACTGGACTCGTCGGGTTCTTCAAATTGTGCACGGATTTGGAAACCGAGATCATGGAAACGAAGCTGGGGTGTGTGCGGAGCTAGTGGAGCCATCCAGGGGTCAAACGGGGGCTCTGGTGCATGACCTCGACGACGAGCGGCGGCGCTTGGTCTCGGACCTCGTCGGAATCACGATTCGGGCACGGATTCAAGCGGCAAGATGAGGGAAAAAGCGCGTCTACTCACCCTGGTTGCAGAGACGGACTCGAGGAAGCCGGAGGAGATGTGGCTGCGGCGGAATCGACGACGAGCTCTTGCGGGTTCAGCGGCGGCTCGGTGAAGAGGACGACGTGCTCGGGGCTCCTGGCTTCGATTGCTTGCACACGGCGATGAAGACGACGACGGCGCGCGTCCTGGACAAGGTGGCAGCGGCTTAGGAGGAAGGTGGCCACGGGTTTCCACGGCGGTGCGCTCCGGTGAGCTCTCGGACGTCGATGAACTCGCGAAGAGGAGAGGGGGAGGAGGTTTCCAGGGGGGAAATGGAGAGGATGAGCTCGGAGGGTTCTCCACGTCGCTAGAAGGCGGCCGGGGAGGCAGGTGGAGGGCTGCGGGGCGTCGCGGTGGCGTCGGTGGCGTCGGTGGCTTTCCACCGAGCACCTTGGGGGCGCGGGGAGGAAGACGACAGGGGAGGGTCCAGGTGGGCTGGGCCGGCTGGAGAGGTGGGCCTCGCCCCTGGGCGACAGGTAAGCTGTTCCTTTTATTTTCAGTTTAATCTTTCCTTTCTTTTTCTGTAATTTGTTTTGGCTCTGATAAAAATACCAAACCATTTTATTAAATGCTGAAAACTTTTATGTGGCCTCATAATAATATAGACTAGCCACTCATAAACTTTCAACATTTTTAAAATTCAAATGATTTGAATTTTAAATCAAAAAGGGGTATTTCTTTAATTCCAAGGTACTGTTTGAATATTTGAAAAATCTATGAGCATGGGGTGGGTCCCACATCACTTGATATGTGATCACACTCATTTATAAGACTTTTCAAAACTCTAACATGAATTTTCGGAAAATATTTTTATCTGGCCTTTTGAATTAATTCATCTAGGGGGTGTTCCTTCTCCCATTTGGATTTTGAAAATGATTTTCAAGGTTTCTTTTTGAAACTTTTGCATGATGCAAAGGTACTAGCGAACCCTAGCACATACCTAACAGAGGGATCTGACAACTCGCCCCCACTCAAAAGAATCTCGTCCCGAGATTCAGAAGTCTGCGGGAGGAAGGTGGGGTACTCGGCACTGAGACGGTCTTCTCTTTCCCACGTGGCTTCTCTTTCAGAGTGGTGTGACCATTGCACTTTCAGAAACCTAATCTTCTGACGACGAGTGACACGCTCTATTGAATCAAGAATACGAACGGGGTATTCTCGATAAGAAAGGTCATCTTGAAGATCAAGCGTTTCATGGTCGACTTCGCGGATGGGGTCCTTGAAGCAACGCCTGAGTTGGGACACATGGAATACATCGTGTACTCGGGAAAGGTGCGGGGGTAGTTCAAGTTGGTAGGCAACTTCTCCACGTTTAGCTAGAATGCGAAAAGGTCCGATGTAATGTGGGGCCAACTTGCCTTTGATACCGAAACGTTGGGTTCCCTTCAGAGGAGTAACCCGAAGGTAAGCCTTCTCATCCAGATTGTAGCTCTCATGCCTATGATGGCGATCATAGTAGCTTTTCTGACAAGACTGGGCTGCTTTCAATTGATCACGAACAATGCGAACTTGCTCTTCTGCTTCCTTGATCATATCCGGTCCAAAGAATTGTCTTTCACTGGTTTCAGACCAGTTTAGTGGTGTTCGACATCGTCGTCCATAAAGGAGTTCAAAAGGAGCCATGTTCAGACTAGATTGAAAACTATTGTTATAAGCAAATTCGGCAAATGGAAGAGAATTCTCCCAATTCTTCCCGAATGAGATAACACAAGCTCTGAGCATGTCTTCAAGAATCTGGTTAACCCTTTCGACTTGACCGCTAGACTGAGGATGGAAAGCCGTACTAAAGGAGAGATGAGTTCCCAAAGCACGTTGGAAGCTTCCCCAAAATCTAGAGGTGAAAAGGCTACCGCGATTAGAATTGATTTCCAAAGGAACACCGTGAAGTGATACAATCCTGGAGATGTACAAGTCCACTAACTGACTAGCAGTTATAGACTCGCGAACCGGAAGGAAGTGAGCAACTTTGGAAAGCCTATCTATGACAACGAAGATGGCATTGTTTCCTTTCTGGGTTTTTGGAAAGCCGGTGATGAAGTCCATACCGACTTTGTCCCATTTCCACTCAGGAATAGACAAAGGTTGAAGTGTACCAGCAGGTCTTTGATGTTCTGCCTTAATGCGACGACAAACATCACATTCGGCAACAAAGTGAGCAATGTCTCTCTTCATCCTAGTCCACCAAAATCTCTGGCGTAGATCTCGGTACATTTTTGTGCTACCGGGATGAATTGAGAGGGGTGTGTCATGGGCTTCTTTGAGGATGAGTTGCCTTAGTTCCCTATTCTTAGGTACTACCAAACGATTTTCAAAGAATATCGTTCCCTTGTTATCTGTGGAGAAACATTTAGCAATTCCGCTAGCAATGTTCTCCTTGATCCGGCGTACACCTCGTGCACGTCTTTGGGCAACTATAATTTGATCCTCAAGAGTTGGTTTCGCCACCAAGGTTGAAAGATAGCCATGAGGAACAATTTCAAGGTTGGGCTTGCGAAAGTCCTCATGAAGAAGGGGTTGATACTGCTGTAACATGAGGTTGTTACAGTACGACTTACGACTTAGTGCATCAGCCATGACATTGGCTTTGCCTGGGGTGTATGAAATTGCTACGTCGAAATCTTTTATCAACTCAATCCAGCGTCTTTGCCTGAGATTAAGATCTGGCTGGGTGAAAATATATTTGAGGCTTTGGTGGTTGGAATAAATCTCACAACGATTTCCAAGGAGGTAATGTCGCCAAGTTGTTAGAGCATGAACTACGGCAGCGAGTTCAAGGTCATGGGTAGGATAGTTCTCCTCATGTGGCCGCAATTGGCGTGAAGCATAAGCTACCACATGTCGATCTTGCAGAAGTATGCATCCTAACCCTTGCCATGATGCGTCACAATAGATTTCGAAATCTCTTTTGGTGTCTGGAGGTGCAAGCACGGGTGCAGAAGTTAATCTTCTTTTTAGCTCCTGGAAGCTTTCCTCGCACTTGGAAGTCCATAAGAATTTCTTATCTTTCTTGAGGAGTTCAGTTAGAGGCTTTGCAACTTTAGAAAAGTTCTCGACGAAGCGACGGCAATAGCTGGCTAGGCCAAGAAAACTTCTAACTTGCTTAACCGATTCAGGTGGAGTCCAGTCAAGGACGGCCTGAACTCTCTCGGGATTCACAGCAATGCCTTTTGCAGAAATCACGTGGCCTAAGTACGTCACTTCTGGTAGCCAGAATTCACACTTGGAGAATTTAGCGTACAGGCGATGCTCTCTAAGTTTCATCAATACCAGCCTTAAGTGTTCGGCATGATCTTTTTCGTTCTTCGAGTAGATGAGAATATCATCAAGATAAACCACAACAAATTTATCTAGGTACTCCATGAAGATCGAATTCATCAAGCGTGAGAATGTGGCGGGGGCATTGGTTAAACCAAAGGACATGACGGTGTACTCGTAAAGACCATAACGAGTAGTGAAAGCCGTTTTGGGAATGTCCTCGTTTCGGATTCGGATCTGATGATAACCTAATCTTAAATCCATCTTTGAGAAGACGGCGGATCCTGCAAGTTGATCATAAAGATCATTGATCCTGGGCAGTGGGTATTTGTTCTTTATCGTCGCCAAATTTAGCGGGCGATAATCTACGCACATCCTTTCTGTTCCATCTTTCTTCTTTACGAACAGAACGGGGCAACCCCATGGCGATGAGCTAGGGCGGATGAAGCCTTTTGCCAACGAAGCATCAAGTTGGGTTTTTAGCTCGGCTAACTCATGTGGGGCCATTTTATATGGGCGTTTGGAAATTGGTGCGGTTCCTGGAACAAGATCCACTATAAATTCTACACATCTGTCGGGTGGCATGCCCGGCAGCTCTTCAGGAAAGACATCCGGGAAGTCACGAACCACCGGAATATCTTCAAGTTCGGGAAGGGGAAGTACATTCAAGGAATGCACTTGGGTTCTTGTCCTGGGTGAGGTATAGTTGATGGTTTTGCCTGAAGGGTGGGTGAGTTTCACGGATTTGCCTTTGCAATCCAGACAGGCATTTTGTCTTGATAGCCAATCCATGCCAAGGATGACATCAATGTCTGAAGACTTGAGGGCTATGAGTGAAGCAAGGAATACTAAACCCTCAATTGCAATTTGATTACCATGGCTCACTCTATTAGTTTGCCATCTTGACCCTGGAGTTCGAATAACCATCGGGGTGGACAATTCAACAAAGGGTAACTCATGACGAAGTGCATAACTTTCCGACATGAATGAATGAGATGCTCCTGGGTCAAAAAGAACGGAAGTAGGAACAAAATTGACTGGGAGCGTACCAAGAATGACGTCAGTGGTGTCGTCAGTCTCTTCGGCGGCAATCTGGTTCAGACGTCCACGAGTGGCGGGAGGAGCGGGTTTGGCGGTGAAGACCTTCTGGGGTGGCTTGCCACGACCATTCTTATTGTGGTTGCCTCCGGCACGTGGTGGAGCATTCTGGTGTTGGAGCTGGTTCTGGGGACACTCTCGAGAGTAGTGACCTGCCTGACCAGACTTGTAGCAAGCTCCGAAAACAGTGCGTGGAGCTGGGTGGTTTGGTGGAGCTGGGTGGAACTGGGTGGGTGGACGAGGCGCCACATAGGATGGCCTCGGGGGGTTGTTCTGGCGGAACATGCTATTTGGGATCCAGATCTTGCGTTTCTGGGAACCAGAGCTGGATGAACCTTCCTCTCTAGGGTGTTTGCGAAAGTCATTGGGGGTGTTCATGTCCTCTGGCTTGATGGCCATGTTGACAAGGACTTGGAATGTGGCAAATTCATGAAGGTTGAGCTCGCGACGGAGTCCACTGTTGAGGCCACGACGGAACCTCTCTTGTTTCTTGGAGTCGGTGGAGACTTCTTCAGTGGCATAACGAGCAAGTCGGTTGAACTCACGACTGAACTCGTCAACTGTTCTTCTGCCTTGGGTGAGGTTACAGAATTCCTCACGTTTGCGGTCCATGAGACCTTTGGGAATGTGGTGCTCACGGAAAGAGATGCAGAACTCTTCCCAAGATGCAGGTGGTCCAACTGGGCGCATATTCAGAAAATTCTCCCACCAAGAGCTTGCGGCACCTTCGAGGTGATAGGTGGCATAGCTGACCTTGTCGCCATCTGCAACACGGCCGGCTTGGAGCTTCCTCTCGATGCTGCGAAGCCAGTCATCGGCGTCAAGGGGCTCGGTGGAGTAACGGAAAACCGGGGGATGAAGCCGGATGAAGTCGTTCAGAGACACCAGCTCATTGCGCTGCTGAGTGGTGTTGCGTGCGATGACTTCCAGTAGGTGGTGAGAGTCACGGCGATTCCTCTCGACCTCCATCAGAACTTGGGCCATCGTGGGTGGGGGTGGAAGGTTGTCTTCCTCCTGATTGTTCCCACGACCTTGGTTACGACCAATCTGGCCACGTGTTCCTTGAGACATCCTGAGGTGAAAAACCAAAGTTAAACAGAGTTGAGTTGAAGAGTCTAATCAAGGTATTGAAGTACTGGAAGGATTACAGAGCAAAGGAAGTAATCATCTTGACAACATGGTGATAAAGCATACAAGCCATATATTCACAAGCTGTCATACAAGCCATACATCGTTTTAGTACAAGCACTAAGCTAATACAAACGTGATGAAGATGATACATCCTTCAGAGGCACTCTGACTTCCTATACATTATTTATCTAAGCCTCTGGAACTTAGACACCTTGCTTACAATATACTAGGATACTACTACATCCTCACTAAGTAAGACCACAGGCGGTCTCACTCATCTCCATCTCCATAGTAATCTTCATAAAAATTACCCGCGTATCCCGGTAGCTGGAGGTGACCATCGGAAAACATGGAGGCTTGTGGACCCTGATATCCATTTGGGCAAGGATGGGGCCTAGGTCCAGTGTAGGGTGGAAGCAAAGGACCACGGGGTGGAAAAACTCCTCCAATCTCGGGCCAAGCGACTCGAGAAGGCATCTGGGTCCTTACTGGATAGATCGCATCGTACTCCAGTGATCCCACGCTCACAAAGGGTGCCAAGAGCGTCAGTGCTCGGTAAAGACGAACACGAGTAGCGTGGAGCTCAAAACGGACAGCGCGTGCATCACGATCTCTGTCACTAGCAAACCTAGCAGTCACCTGGAGTGCTGGATCCTCTGCAGAGTGATCTGAGTAGAGTCCGGTGTAATATCCCTCTTCTCCTGGAAGTGCAGCTGGGATATAGCGGAAAGAAGTCTCTCTCAGCAAAGTGTGCTCCTCTCTCAGCAGTGTGATACATGAGTATGCAGCATCCTGCACAGCCATGTTCTCAGTAACGCCGATGCCATGTCCAAAGTGGATAGGCTGGGTGACTCCAACGTGGTGTGGGTAGATCCGGACAATGCAGTGGAACTGCGTCTGGTTGAAGTCGTGGAACTGCTCCTCGATGGTGTACTCAGGGTACCATCGATATCCCACGTAGGACATCATCTCGATCAACGTGGCGGGATGGCCACGCACACCGAGGCACCTGGTCAAACGAACAATCTGCCGAGGGGGAAGATTTTCCATCTGAAACAGAAAGCAAGAGTTTGCAAATGCATCAGATTATATGATAAACCTGGAATGACTCGGACAGCATAACGGCTGTAATTGTAAGAAATGACAATTTCTTTCAATATGCAAACAGCACTTACATACGATGTAATGAAACAGGGAGCAAAACCACTCTAATAAACCGACCACAACTTTCCTACGGCTATGAGGAAGCAAACAACGAGATGTTCTAGTCAGACAGAGAAGAGCCTAGTCCTATCTTCTCGTAGAACATGATGAGGGTGACTCAGAACTCAGAACGAAGGGGGTAAGGAGAAAAAAGAAGCCTTACGTTGTTCCCTTATATACCCAGAGTAACTATATAACTATAGAAGGCTAGACTCGACTTCGGCCAAGGCTACTAGTCCTACAGTCAGTCCTTCTCTGATACCAAGTCTGTCGGGACTCGGGGTTAGTGTATGCAAGTACAGTTAAGACATAGTCATATGGAGAGCCGAGAACCGCACCCACTTGTCTAAGCAGACAAGGCCAAGCACTGAACATTCTCGGAGAGCATCGTACGTGAGGGGCATCCCATCCAGGTCGGATTATCAACTGTAATGGGTCCTCATCGTACGCACACAACTCTACTGATATGGGTGGTGAACTCCCATATTCAAAGACAAGTCGCCTCAACCATACTATCGACTATCTCTAGACTCTTACATAGACTTACTCCAGCCCGATCACTTAGTCGGGGTCTAGGGCGGGCTCGATCATACCACAAAGTGTGCCCGAGACCGAGTCTCGAACAATCGCATCACGATGCCCCAAGCTGCGCACATCTAAGGGCCACTTGGTGTATGAAAGACCGCCAGCCAGAACACAACTAAGGTCTCGAAAATTCATACAAAGACATGCATGTTATAAACATACACGCAGCACACATGCCTTGTATGAACAGCAGGTACCATTGCAATTCTCTACAAAGTGTACATTTTATTTATAACTCTTATAGAGTACACACAGAGATCACATACATGTGATCCAACATTATAACGCAGAACGGAAGCAAATTATGTCTGAGTACAGACAAGTTTAACAAATGGCTTAAGAAGCCTTATTCAAACACAAAGCCCTCCACGAGGGAACCAGTCTGCTGACTGGGACTAGACTAGCTTAACTTCAGTCGTCCAGCTCGATGAAGAAGCCACCTTCGGGGTCAGTGGCGTCATCTAAAACATAGATTAAGAAAACGTGAGTACAAAGTCGTACTCAGCAAGACTTACATAGGAGCTATACTACTCATGCACATGTATCAAGGTAAAGGGAGGTGGGGTTCACTTGCAGAAGTGTCAGCTTTGACTTGGCTAGTCCTGAACTACGAGTACCAGACTTGGGGTAAGAAGCGTACACGAGTCCACTACTTTCACCAACCAATACACCACTATGGTGCCTTCCTCGACTTCCCCACGAGGAAGCACGCCATAGCACTCACACTTATCTTGGTGTGTTTTAGAAGTATCCGGTTCAAGTTATCTAATAATCAAGCTAAGTTTTCCAAGTAGTCCATAACCGCGGACGCGGCTATTCGAATAGTTTTGATAACCTTGCAAGGGGGTACCGCTACACACACATGATCATCATTTACCGCCTTTGATCTCGACACCATTCAAGGGGTGCCAGCGAGGATGCTCACCACAACTGTTGCCTCATAGCCTATCTAGTCCAAGAAAGCCGCCTACTTGGGTTGGCTACCACAATCGTGAACCCGGCCGGTTTACCGAAGTGGACCCAAGCGATGTGTGCGTGGTGCATAAGCCGGTCTCGGGTGAGCCGTTCTCTCACTTAGCATCCAGGCCACAAGCCTACCAGAACGCCGAACTACTGCGACATTTGGACATCGAAAGGGATGAGTTAATAAGTTGAGAGGGGTCAGTGAGCCCAATGTGTGGTTGTACTCTTCATCTTGGATCACCACACAAGAACTCGGACTTAGGGCGGTGTTCAACGATACAACCCACTGTGTACTCCTACACAGCCTCTCATCGTTCACCTTGTATTAGGGTCGATTCACCAACACTTTTCTACCATCATCAACATGATCATTCCCATCCCGACTCACACCACAGTAACAACATGGTATCATACTAAGCATGCAATAAGCGATAACATTTGCAGGGGCCACATGATATCATTCAACTCCTACAGTTGCTAGGATTGTGGTTTGCTTACTACTGTGACAAAAGATAGGTCATGCAAAGGAATGGGTTCATCTATGCGGTAGAATCGTAACATGGTGATCATCCTAAACAATGCATAAGCGAGACATGAGAGGGAAGTGGGATTTTATCGACATGATCAATGGGGGTTTGCTTGCCTTGCTGACGAGATTCGGGTTCTGGATCTTCAGCGAAGGGGGTGACCTCTTGCTCCGGTTCCACCTCTACTCGACAAACAAAGCATGAAGTAGCAATCAATATGAATGCAATGCTCAAGCACATGATGGAATGTTTAAGCTTGAAGTACAAGTTTGATGTGTGAGGCAATTCCATTTAAGTGGAATATATTGCATTTTTAAATGCAAATTCAAATTCCACATTTGAATTCAACCTTAACCAAGTTATATATGATATAGCTTGATCAATTTGAATTAAATTCAAATGTGTATGATATGCCTCTGAAGTGTGGTTGATTTGTAACATAAATCCATGGTCCAAGTGGCAAAATCATTTGGTTTGAATTTGAAATAAATTCAAATAAAGCAAATGATATATGCTACTGGTCCCATTTTAAATTCAACTCAAACAGAGTTGAAAGTTGCATATTTGGAAAGATAATTTTCTCCTGATCATTTTTCATATATTATTTGTCCAATTTGGAGTTAATATGAATTTTCTATGAATTTCCAAAGTTTGGGGCATTTTCTGGATTTTCTGGAATTCTTTTTAAACAATTTTGATTTATTGCGTCAGCAGGGGAGTTTGACCAGTCAAACTGACAAAGGGGTCCCACCTGTCATCCACAGTGGGGGTTAATCCCCTGATTAAAATTAACCCGAAGGGTTAATTAGTGGCTGGCCCCACCTGTCAGTGGCCCAATGGCCTAATTAAACAGGGGTTAGCCCCCCTAATTAACCTAGCCTACCGGCGGCTAGTCGCCGGCGGCACTGGACACGGCGGCGTGGTCGCCGGAGTGACCAAACGGCCACGGGAGAGCACGGGGAGGACGGCATCTTGCTCCTTGAGGTCGTCCGCATCGGGTGGAGTCATCAGGGAGCCACGGGGATCACCGGAGCGTCATCGGCGACGAGCGGCGGCGGAAGTCGTGCACTGGACTCGTCGGGTTCTTCAAATTGTGCACGGATTTGGAAACCGAGAGCATGGAAACGAAGCTGGGGTGTGTGCGGAGCTAGTGGAGCCATCCAGGGGTCAAACGGGGGCTCTGGTGCATGACCTCGACGACGAGCGGCGGCGCTTGGTCTCGGACCTCGTCGGAATCACGATTCGGGCACGGATTCAAGCGGCAAGATGAGGGAAAAAGCGCGTCTACTCACCCTGGTTGCAGAGACGGACTCGAGGAAGCCGGAGGAGCTGTGGATGCGGCGGAATCGACGACGAGCTCTTGCGGGTTCAGCGGCGGCTCGGTGAAGAGGACGACGTGCTCGGGGCTCCTGGCTTCGATTGCTTGCACACGGCGATGAAGACGACGACGGCGCGCGTCCTGGACAAGGTGGCAGCGGCTTAGGAGGAAGGTGGCCACGGGTTTCCACGGCGGTGCGCTCCGGTGAGCTCTCGGACGTCGATGAACTCGCGAAGAGGAGAGGGGGAGGAGGTTTCCAGGGGGAAATGGAGAGGATGAGCTCGGAGGGTTCTCCACGTCGCTAGAAGGCGGCCGGGGAGGCAGGTGGAGGGCTGCGGGGCGTCGCGGTGGCGTCGGTGGCTTTCCACCGAGCACCTTGGGGGCGCGGGGAGGAAGACGACAGGGGAGGGTCCAGGTGGGCTGGGCCGGCTGGAGAGGTGGGCCTCGCCCCTGGGCGACAGGTAAGCTGTTCCTTTTATTTTCTGTTTAATCTTTCCTTTCTTTTTCTGTAATTTGTTTTGGCTCTGATAAAAATACCAAACCATTTTATTAAATGCTGAAAACTTTTATGTGGCCTCATAATAATATAGACTAGCCACTCATAAACTTTCAACATTTGTAAAATTCAAATGATTTGAATTTTAAATCAAAAAGGGGTATTTCTTTAATTCCAAGGTACTGTTTGAATATTTGAAAAATCTATGAGCATGGGGTGGGTCCCACATCACTTGATATGTGATCACACTCATTTATAAGACTTTTCAAAACTCTAACATGAATTTTTGGAAAATATTTTTATCTGGCCTTTTGAATTAATTCATCTGGGGGTGTTCCTTCTCCCATTTGGATTTTGAAAATGATTTTCAAGGTTTATTTTTGAAACTTTTGCATGATGCAAAGGTACTAGCGAACCCTAGCACATACCTAACAGAGGGATCTGACAGTCGGGCACCAGAGGAGGGGGAGGCCTAGAGGCAGCCACAGGGCGCGGCCCCAGCCCTGGTCGCGCCAGGGGGCGCCTGGGGCCCCTTGGCTCCCCTCTAGTCCCACTTCTGCCTTCTGGCTCCTTCGGGTGCGTGGATTTTCTGGTATTTTTCTGGGAATTTTCTGATACGTCCAAAAATCCATTTTCCTGCGCACAATAAAACCATACAGGCAGCTCTGGTGAAAACAACATTAGTCCGGGTCAGTTTCGTCCAAATCATGCAAGAATGAGGGCCAAACAATAGCAAAAGTGTTTGGAAAAGTAGATACGTTTGAGACGTATCACCCGTCCAGAGCTGAATTCTATTTAATTTTTGCTAGTCAAGTTTTTAAATCCTTACACAGCTCAATAAAATCTCAAACCTATCCCCGTCTACAAGCATAGCAGTATATAACAAGCACGTGCTAGGTAGACTAAGAAAACATGATAAGATCATATGGCTACCCTACTAGGTTTGCAGCAACAGTAATATTGTATAATAATTCCTACACATGCATAGGGTGATATTGGCTACATGCATAAGTAAAAATATAGGTTCTAAAATGGTTAAAGTATGACTTGCCTTATACATTTGATGAAGTTCTTCGCTCTCACAATCCAGATAACTCTACTCGTCACACTCCGAGCAATCTATCATAAACAAAAGAACTCAAATAAGCAATCATGCCAGAAGAAATAATCAAAGATCAGCATTCAACACAACAAAGCTTAGCAACAATAACAACTGGTCTCGAAAGGTATAGGTGTCGATGTGCTCGAAGGTGATAGATGAAACGTGAACTCGAGAGCGTCAACGGAAAAGAATTACCGATATAAAATATTATGATCAAAGACATTATGAATTCACAGTGAAGATCATGGCGATGAAAAGTGTGTGGGTAATGCTGATAGGATGTTTCAGTTGATCCAATATGCAAAAAGAATCACGTGAAACGAAATACTACAACACGGGTTATAGTTGGTTGAAGTTTGAACTAAATTTAGATTCAAACAGATCAAAAAGTATTTTAATATGGTGTATAAATGATGTGGACATAAAGTATATGACATGAGTGATCCTATGCAAAAAGAATTAATCGAATTGGATCAACGGTATAGAAGATACGGCCTCTAGAAGTTTGAATTTGAATTTGAATAAATTCAAATTCAAAATTGTGCAAATGTGTGAAAAGTTTACTCTATGATAAAGTACAGATCATTACGAGCGCATAGGAAAAAGAATCACCTAGTTCCGATACACAGTTTAGAAGATATGGCTATAACGGTTCTAGGGTGCAATCTTTGAAAAAGGGCCCAACCATGAATAAAATAACTTCTTCATCACAGCTAGGTCCCTGGACGCTACGGGACGAACAACGTTCGCTTGGGTGGGATTCCGGCGAACGTTCGCTGTTTAAGGAAACTATCCAACGGCGGTTAAACGTAGAAAACCGGAAACCCTAGATAAAAACCAGATCTAAAAACTTCGAGATCCGATCCGGGCCGTCGGATCAAGATCCGGTGGTCGAGAAGAGACGCGGGTCCCACCGGCGGGGTGCTGGCCGGCGGCGGCGGACGGCGGCTCCGACGAATTTGGCCTGCCGGCGGCAGAGGCGTCCGGCGACGCAGGGGAGGCACGGGCGGCGACCGGGGGCGGTGTGCAAAGGCGATGGCGGCACGCGCGTGGGGGTGGCGCGCACGGGCGCGGCCAAGAGGCGGCGGACGGGCGCGCCCGAGGTGGGCGGCGCGCTGGCTGGGGCTGCGCGCGAGGCGGCCGGTGGCGGCGCGGTGTTGGCCGGCGGCGGCGATGCGGCCCGGCGGTGCAGCAGTCCGGTGGCGGCCACGCGGGTCCCGCTAGGTTTTATTTTGAAGAAAATAAGAAGAAAAAGAATTTTCTCTGGAATACTATTTATGGAAAGAAAAAAAGAAAAAAAATAGATCGAGTCTAACTCGGGCTCTACTGCGTCCGTGGCGAAAACGGGCTACTAGGCCAAGCTGCTGTTTTTTTTTCTACAGAACTTCAAGCAATTTTACAAAAATAAATACACATCAGAAAATATATAAAATAAATTCCTTAATTCGTTAAATAATGCAAAGAAAATTATGCAATGTAAATATTGACCAAGTTGATAAATAGAAATAATGACATTTTTTCCAATGACTTTATTTAGTTATAAAATATTTTATAGATCAACGAAAATGTCAAATAATTATTTAAACAATCTCCACTCAATTTTTCTGAAGAAGTAATTTTATCTTCTCTCATATTATTATAAGTTTTGAATGGAAAATTATTTAAATAACTCTAATTAAAATAAAATCACGTTAAATACATTTCCGACTTTCTATTATAATGAAGGAGTCATTTTACCTTCTCTCATTTTAGTTTTAGTTGGATTTGTTTTAAATGATAAGTTCGAAAACCCAAACAATTAATGTTAGGGAAAGTCCTTTTTTCCCTCTCATTTTAATAGGCATTTAAACTCCAAAAGTTTCGGATCCTAGTGAAAATCAAAAATATCAAGCAAACAATCATTGTTATAATTATTTTATTAACATTCCAAAATTTAGAAAAAAATTGGATGCTACAAATCAACTTCAGAGCATGAGACGGTGTTGATAAAAAGAATGCAGCGGTCCCCTAAGAAAAGAAACTCAACAACTGCCCAAGACGGCCGAGAAGCAGCTCAGAACATGGGCCGGTTGTTGAAAAGAGAAATGTAAAATAGACATCCTCCCCGAACGGCCGAAAATGAATCAGCTAAGAACCAGGCGTGGTTCCACCAACAAAGAAAGACAATCAAGGGTTCGTCCGAGTCACGTGCTACCTGCAAAACCCATTCGTTAAACACCGAAGAACCAAATGATGAATCAACGAGGAAATTCAATGAAGCAAAGATCCATAGCACCGAGAGTGCATCGAGATTACATGTATATGGATCATATATTACTGTTAGCACATCATCAAGCAATATGCAACATGCAACATGAACTACGCGCACTTAGACGCTACGGTCCATCGACGGGTCATCGGATGAAGAGGGAGCTGTTGGAGGGGTTGCTGAAGCCAAAGCTACAGAAAGAGCTCTTCTTGCATGGCTTGCATCGCGGACTAGCTCGACGATGAGGGCGTACTCGGCGATCATGTAGCGGGATATGCCCACTACCGCTGCGTCGGCTTCCGCAAAAGGACGCGTAAATCTCACTCTTTGCGGGGCATTGGCCCAGATGGGATAGAAGTGGAAGGCATGATTCTGAGGCATCGCGGCTTCCTGGTGGCGAAGTCCTGTGATGCCGGCCAAAGTGGCAAGCTGGACGACATGGTCTGGGGTAGAGGCGGGCGTGCCTTGTAAGTTGTAGGTGCGCATGCCAATGGGAAGGTGGACTGTCATAATGACATTGGCGCTATACTCAAGTATCTGCCCTCCGAGCGGTGTAGAAGAAACTTGGTATATCAACATTCCTCCATTTGGGTAGAGGCAACGCCAAAGGTCGGTGAGAAGATAGGCAGAGCTGACCGTTAAAGGTCTGACTCGTAACCCACCGGGCACTCTGCCATCTACACTCATCAGACAGCTCGTTAACGAATATAAAGCTATCTATATGCAACAAACAAATGCAGCAAATCAAATGCACCACACAAGAAAGCTAGCTCTAACGTCAATCTAACGTCCTTCTACGCTCGCGCGGACTAGGGTGTCCTACAGCCAGTCCTACTCTGATAACAAGTGTTGTGGCACCCCGGCTCAGAGGACCGGAACGCCCCGTGCTCCAGCCCAGAGATCAAGTCTTCTGGAACACGGCACTGCTTGATATAGAACTGAACAACTTTCTATTACCAAATGTACGGGTACAACGGGTTTAATTACAACGCTAGAGGAGAACAAGCTTGCCCCTCAAGCTAGCTACAGGTCTACATCAAGCAGCACACTAACTCTCTAGCAGCGGAATATAACTTGGCAGCGGAACAACGACGACGGTGATGAACTCCATTCCACAGAGACACTGGCTCGGACACTTCCTAGCTCGCAACCACCGGAATATCGTCCAGCGCATCCATAGCATTGCCTGCAAATCTGGCATGACACGCCAGGTCAGTACATAGAATGTACTTGCAAGATCACAACAACCCAAGCACCAAGGAAAAACAACAACATGGCATTAGCCGGTTCGAGTATATTAATGAATTAACCATATGAGCATCAACAGCATGCAGACAGAAAATCATCAAGGATATTATCAGCATTAAGACTAATGAACAAACAAACAACCAATCCCCACATGATCATCGCATGATCGTTTGGCTTACCTCGGAGTCCTTACAGACTCAAGCACCGGGTCATCTCGTGACCAACAACCTGCACGGGTCACTGCATGATGAAACGTGTCATCGCAGGACCAATACTTTCACGGGCCATCACATGGACAAACGGGTCAGCACATGACCATTTAACGGGTTGGGTGTGATCGCGTTTCCACCCAGCCGATCCGGTCATCGCATGACCAAACGGGTCATCTCATGACCAAACACTTAACAAGATCATCTCACCGAACTCATGTTGATCTCATGGTGTGACCTAGTACGAACTATGTCCAATACCGTGGACTCGGCTATTCGAATAGATTTGTAACACTCTGAAGAGGTTGTGCACTTTACCCACACTATGGGGTTCCTTGTCCAATGGACTAGGACTACCCCAACGAGACCGTCTACCGCGTGTCTCCCTTACCGTATCATCCGACATCCCGTCTTGGGTAGCCCCGTGTCATCCCTACACACCTGCCATCACATGGCAAACGGCCAAATCCCTTGGAAAACGGCCACCGTCGTGGAAAAATAGTCCCAAACGGGGACAGAGCTCCACATAAACCAACCGTCTCTCAAGACTATCGCCGCTTACCTGATCAGGGTAACCACGCGCGCATAGCCTCCCCTCTTTGGGTGATAAGAATAAAAGAGCCCACCGATCGAACGAGCCAAGGCCTTCCCATAAAGGCGAGCGTGATTGCACTAAATAGTTCGGTTCGGTGGCACCTGATCAACTTGGCACGAAATATATTTTCAACAACAAACACAAGCATCAAGTGCAACATGAACATTTACATTAATGGCATATCAGTAAAATTGGAACAAGTCAAGACACAGTTATAGTCACATCATCATTCAAATCACATTTAGTTGATTAACTTGGTCATATTAGGATGATCAGGATCTTATCATGCAACATAAAAATACTATGTAGGCAACTACGCATGATACGGTGATGACATGATCAAAGCATATCTTGAACATGGCATATCATGCATAAAGAATCGGGATTATAACATGGTTAAAGCATGACATGGTATTAGCATAATCATGAATGGGATAGTTCAAGACATATCAAGATAAGGTCATGGTCAAAGCATAACATCAATATCAGACATCTCATGCAATGTAGCATCACCAACATGGTCCAATCATGTGAACATAGCATAGTTCCATCATATCAAGATAATCATTATTCATCGAAGGTTAAAGCACATTTTAAAACATGTCAAGGATTTGCAAAAGTGCAAAAGAAATTGTGTCTTGCCTTCACCAATGGAGTGGGGGATACCCCTTGGTCTTCAACACCAACAAAATCCCTGAAAAATATGCCCAAAATAAAGAAATGGGGAAGAAGGGTCAAATACACTTTTATTGGATCAACAAATAACAGCAGAAATTCAAGGCACAAACCTATGCCAAATTGAAGAGGGGAACAAGAGCAATCCAATGCAACAAGAATCAAATCATTTGGACTTGTGGTTTGCAAGTTATTCAAAGTCAAAGTTCTGGTCAAACTAATCATTTAAAACATTTAAAATGATTTTTCTCTGGATAAAGAAGGAGGTGACGTCGAAGGCGTATTTTGGAGGGGCGCCTCCAACTGATACCCCTTCAGGCTGTCCTGAGTGGCTGTCAGCGGGCCCCGGCTGTCATATAAATCGTGAGGGAGGGGGAAACATAGGAGGGCGAGGCTCACCGGCAATGAACTCCGGCGAGGGTGCGACGGTGGAGGCGGGGACCAGGGGAATCGACGGGGAAGGTCAAGGCGATCCTCCCGTACCCGTAGCTCTCGGAATGATGCACATTTTCTAGGGGTAGAGGCGTCGCGGCGGCGGCCAAGCTTCTGTCTCCGACGAGGTTGACAATGGCGTCGACTCCGGCGGGGATTCAAGCAGGGCTGGTCAAGGGAGAACCAAGGGAAAACTAGGAGTCGAGTGGTGGGGTATGCATGTCCGGGGAGGCACTGGAGTGATCTAGAGGGGAAAGGGCACTTCATCGGCCGAGGCTGCCGGAGGTGGGGAAGAAGACCTCCCCGGCTTCGATTCTTGGTGCCGCGCTACGATTGGGATGGAGGATGTGTTGCTGGTGTGCTGGGGCTAGCCAGGGCATGGCCTTTTATAGGCCAGCGGCGATGCTTGGCTTCGGGTACCGCCGAGCAAAAGAGGGCGACGCCAGCGAGATTCTCGGGGACAGGTGGCCGTCTCGAGCGGGTTCTGGAGAGTGCGGAGAAGCACGCGTGCGCACAAGGAGCAAGGGGGAAGTAGGGCACCAGAGGGGCGACAGTGACAGGTCAAGGGCACCGCTCCGCCGTTTTCCTCTGTGGCGGCGAGCTACCGGCGAGGATAGGGTGGCTCGGAGGCGATGTGTGGAAAGGAGGCCCGTGCGGCGCGGCTGGACAAGAGAATGGCGACGAGGGCTCCCTTCCGCGCGTGCTAGACATGGCCAGGGGCACGCGGGCGTGGCCAGGGCACGCCTGTTGCAGCCTGTGGGCGCGGCCACCCTGGGCTGGGCATCTGGGGCAGGCTTCTACGTGGCCAACTTTGTCTGGGGGATGGTCCTTCTAGGGATGATCACTGTTGTGTGCTTGGCTGGCCAAATGGTGGTCTGTGGTGAGCTTATCTTCACTGCAAAGGTGGATACAGCAAACTTGGAAAAGAAGCAGAGCTCTCATGGTGGGGGTTGAGGTGGTGCCAGGTTGTCATATAGCTTTGGGGTGCAAAGGAATAGTGATCTGGAAAGTTTGAGCTCAACAGGGCAAAGGAATCATATACTTCATTTGTAAGTGACAAAATGGACCAGGGATACATTGTTGAACCTGGCATCTATTTGTCTTGACGAATTTGGCTGAAGTTTGGTGTACTGGGGTTATATGGGGGTGTGCTCATGTGTGTAAAATTTCATGGCCATTGGATACACATAGCTAGTACTTGATTCACAATGTGTCCCACTGGTCAGAAACTTCCACATAGTGATGCACTCAAATGGATGATGGGATTTGGCTCAAATTTGGTTTGGTGAAGTCATATGGTGGTGGAAACATGCTCAAACAGTTTCAAGGCAAATGGGGTCCCCTAGCTTGTACTTCCTTCAAAATGCCGCTTTGCCCCATCCACACTTCTTGAATTTATTGCGGGAGTTTGGCTAAGCAAATGGTGGTAGAATTTTGCGGAGGCTCATGATTTGATCATATGAGATTGCACAAAAAGTTTCACAAGCAATGGATCAAGATAAATAGCACCTCCTTCACAAAATGCCAATCTGACCTCAACCATAGAAAAATAAACTCCTATGAACATAGAGGGTTTCAAACAAGTGAGCCTAGATGACACTACTACCACCTTTGATAGTAGTGATATTGATTTTGATAGTTGCACCCTCTCAGAAGTTATTAGCTTGCTACACAAAATGTCTAGAGACCCCCACACTAGCACACTTAATCTTGCCTTCACGGAGCATATCACAAATGCTCTCATCAAAGCTAGGGAGGAGAAGCTTAGAGTAGAAGCCTCCATAACTAGGAAGCTAGATGATGGTTGGGACCCTATGATCAAAATTAAATTGATGTCGGGACCCGGGGTTAGCATATGCAAGTCCCGCTACGACATAGTCATATGGAGAGCCGAGAACCGTACCCACTTGTCTAAGCAGACAAGGCCAAGCACAGAACGTTCTCGGAAATCATCGTACATGAGGGGCATCCCATCCAGGCCGGATGATCAACTGAGATGGGTCCTCATCGTCCGCACACAAGTCTAATGATATGGGTGATGAACTCCCATATTCAAAGACAAGTCGCCTCAACCATACTATCGACTATCTCATAACTCTTACATAGACTTATTCCAGCCCGATCACTTAGTCGGGGTCTAGGGCGGGCTCGATCATACCGCAAAGTGTGCATGAGACAGAGTCTCGAGCAATCGCATCGCGATGCCCCAAGCTACGCACATCTAAGGGCCACTTGGTGTATGAAAGACCGCCAGCCAGATCACAACTATGGTCTCAAAAACCCATACAAAGACATGCATGTTATAAACATACACGCAGCACACATGCCTTGTATGAACAGCAGGTACCATTGCAATTCTCTACAAAGTATACATTTTATTGATAACTCTCACAGAGTGCACACAGAGATCACAAGTATGTGATCCAACATTACAACAGACAACCGGAAGCAAAGTATGTCTGAGTACAGACAAGTTTAACAAATGGCTTAAGAAGCCTTATTTAAACACAAGACCTCCACGAGGGAACCAGTCGTCTGACTGGGACTAGACTAGCTTGATCTTCAGTCGTCGAGCTCGATGAAGAAGCCACCTTCGGGGTCAGTGGGTTCATCTAAAACATAGAATAAGCAAACGTGAGTACAAATTCGTACTCAGCAAGACTTACATACACTACAGGAAAAAGAAGTTTTGCCCTCATCTTAGAGCTTTACCGTCAGCTTTCTATCGGGGCTGACGGCATAGGAACCTATGCCATCAGCCGTGGTCAAAGCTGACGGCAAAGCATTGGCTGATGGCGTAGGGTTTATCTTCCGTCAGCCGTCCCTAAGCCATCAGCTGGCTGATGACAAACAACGCAATAGCTGACGGCAAAGGAGGGCGGACGACACCCCCAGGCCACGTGTCCCTTCCAACCGAGAGCTAACGGCGCCCAAGCTTTGCCATCAGCGGGCAGACGGCTTAGGCTAACGGCAGGCTTAGCCGTCAGCCGGCTGACGGCATAGCGAGGACTTAACCCACGCCCGCGGCTAGCCCTAACCCTATCCTCTCTCAGTCTCTCTCGCCCACCTCTCTCCCCTGACCCAGCACGCCGCCTCCACCACCACCACGCCGACCTGGCCCTCCTCCTGTCGCCCGCACCGCCGCCGTCGCCGTCGCCGGTGAGTGGCCGCCCCCTCATCTCTTCCCTGCTCCCTGCTCCCTGTCCGCCAGTGAGTGGCCGCCGCGCTGCTCCCTGCTCCCCGTCGACCACGCCACCGGTGAGCTGCGCCACCGCCACCCCCTCCTCCTCGGCCCCGGTGGCTCCCCTGCCGGCGCCTGCCACCACCTCCTAACCGCCCCCTCCAGGTGAGCAATTTTCTGTGATGCAATCTTTTATAGTTCAACAATATTAGAAAATCCTATGCATGGTACCATGATTACTGAAAATGATTAGGTAGATTTATGAGATTCATGATTAATGAAAATTATAAATTTATTTAATTATTTTATAGATCAACAATGTTAGGTGTTTTTTCCTATTTAGGTAGATTTATGAGTTGCCAAATTACAAAAACATTAGGTATATCAAATCTACTCACATTATAGTTGCCATTCAAAACATAGATCGTCAAATTTATGAATTGGAGACAATCCTATTAAATGCAATTATCCTAGGCTTTACAACATTTTTTCATAAAAACCTCTCATGGAAGAAGATTTAAATAGGGGGCTTTATTGTGTGCCATTAAGAGGGATTTTATTGGGTGAATATTGGGAAAAATATATAGTAAAAAAATGTCCTATAGAACAAAAGTCCTAAGAACTACTCCCTCCGTTCCGTTTTGTAAGGTGTATTATTTCTAGCTCAATGACCAAGGCACTATAAGATTAGAGGATGGATGGACAAAATTAACCTTCCTACTAATTTTAGAAGGAATAATCAATTAGGTGATCTTGTCCTCAAGATAGAGCAACCCACGCTTATTTCCTTCCATCCCTTGCATGACTTGCCAAGTTAATGCTTTAGAGTCGCCCACCTCGAGCCAGGAATTGTCGTTGCGCAACCCATATGCGTCTCCCGTTCGAAAGATATTTAGTTAGTTAGTTATAGTTAAAATCAATAGTTAGATTTTAGATAACTAGTTATATTAAAAACAGTAGATAGATTGTAGTTAGTTAGAATCAATAGTTAGTTATTTATTTAATTAAAATCATTAGTTAGTTAGTTATTTAGTAAAATCAGTAGTCAGGTTCTAGTTAGCTAGTTATAGTAGTTAAGATTATTTAGTTAGTTTGTAGTTAGTTAAAGACAATAGTTAGTTATTGAAAATCATTTGTTAGTTTTTTAATGAATTGAAAGAAAATTGAATGTAATGAAAAGTGAAAAAAGTAAAATGAAATGAAAAGTAAAGTAAAAGTAGTTAGGGCTAGTTATCTTGTGGCTTATGGTTGGCCTGGTCTTGTGTTATAGCTAGAAGAATAGAAAAGAGAAGGAAAAGGAAGAATAGGAAAGGGAAGGAAAAGTAGTTAGGAATAGGAAGAAGAGAAGGAGGTGGAAAAGGAGAGAAAAGGAAAGGATAAGAGGAGGGGATAAAGATATATAAGAATAAAATGAAATAAAAGAAAGAAGAAAGAAGAAGAGAAGAAGTTAGAAAATAAATATAATTAATATTTTGCTCTCTTTTCCTTTGATATGTTCCGGCCTTCGTATATGCCGTATCACCGTAATTAATTATATGCCTTCTGGTGTTAATTTGTACTAGCTAGCTAGCCAGAATGAATGATCGTGCGTGGATGTACACCGGTCACCCTAGTTAAAAAAATATGACTGAGGAATGGTTGGCCAAGACCGAGGAGTTCCTAGAGGTTGCATTTAGTGCTGGCCAACCAAGAACATGGTGCCCCTGCACTAGATGTAAGAACTATTCACAACAGACAAAGGATGTAATGGGTAAACACCTGCAAATACGTGGTTTCATGCCTGATTATACGTTGTGGTCATTTCATGGCGAGCCGGACCAACGTGACAGACATGAGGTAGTGCGTCAGCGCAGTGAGGATTGTGGTACAGGGATCGAAGACATGGTCAATGACTACAACGATGCTCGTCTTGAGGACGAAGAACCGGAGGAAACTGCCAAGGCCTTTTATGCCATCCTAGAGTCTTCAAAACTCCCACTGCATGCGCACACCAAGCTTTGTCAACTAGATGCCATCGCACAAACAATGGCTCTTAAGGCACAATTCAACTTGTCCAGAGAGTGCTATGATGCGATGATGACCTTATTCGGGCGCTTTCTACCGGACGGTCATATTATGCCTGCAAACCTATACCACTCAGACAAAATACTCGGTGCACTGAAGATGCCCATCGAGCAGATACATGCTTGTGAGAAAGGATGCGTCTTATTTAGGCATGAGTATGAGGATGATAATTATTGTCCACGCTGCAAGTCCTCCAGGTATATTGTCGTAGACAACGGTCTTGGTGAGAAGACGCAGAGCAAAATACCCATAAACATTCTTCGGTACCTACCGATCTTACCAAGACTTCAACGGCTTTACATGCTTGAAGAAACAGCAAAAAAAATGACATGGCACAGAGATGGAATTAGACGTGCTACAGATGAATACGGGAATTTGATGTTGAGCCACCCCTCTGATGGTGAAGCGTGGAAGATGTTCAATGAAATACATAAAGAAGGTAAAGCCAAAGACCCAAGAAACGTGGCACTCGCCATTAGCCTCGATGGGTTCAATCCTTTCGGTATGACGGCAACCCAGTATAGTTGTTGGCCCATATTCATCATGCCCCTCAATCTGCCCCCTGGAGTACTTATGCAAAGAAAGCACATCTTCTTGACGTTGATAGTTCCGGGGCCCAACTATCCCGGAAAAAGTATGAATGTGTACTTGCAACCACTGATGGATGAGTTGAAAGAAGCTTGGGATAATGGGATCCGGACATATGACGCAGCTAGCAAAACAAACTTCCAACTGCATGCTTGGTTGATGTACTCCATGCATGACCTGCCGGCGTTTGCACTTTTTGTTGCATGGTGCGTGCATGGAAGGTTCCCATGCCCGCAATGCAAGTCTGCTCTTAAGTTTCATTGGCTGCCGGAGGGTCGCAAGTATTCTTGCTTCGACTTGCATAGACAATTCCTGCCTCTAGACCATGGATTCAGAAAAGACAAGAAGAATTTCACCAAAGGTAAAGTTGTCGAGCACAAGGCACCACCTATGATGACGGGCGCACAAATTCTTGATCACTTGAACTCACTAGAGCCTGATCCGAACCGGCCAGGGTATTTCTTGGGATATAATACGGAACACGCCTGGACCCAGAAGCCATGCTTTTGGGATCTCCCGTATTTCAAAGACCTTGCTCTTCCACACAACATTGACATGATGCACACTGAAAAAAATATGGGTGAGGCCCTTTTTTGTACATTGTTCGGCACTGATAAGGGGAAAGATAATGTTAAGGCTAGAGTCGATCAGGAGAGTCTGTGTAATAGGAAGTCACTGAACATGCGACAACCGAAATGGAAGAAGAATTGGGAGAAGCCAAAGGCATGGTTCAATCTTAAAAGGGAACACATGAGGGAAATCCTCATCTGGGTGAAAAAAAAGTTGATGTTCCCCGATGGGTATGCAGCAAATCTAGCAAGGGGAGCAAGTCTTGAAAAGTTGAAAATCTTTGGGCTGAAGAGTCACGATTGGCACATATGGCTTGAGCGGATAATGCCGGTGATGTTGCGCGGCTACATCCCCGAGGATGAATGGCTAGTAATGGCAGAGCTAAGCTATTTTTTCCGTGTTCTTTGTGCTAAAGAATTATCGCCTATTGTGATAGAAGAGATGGAAAAACTAGCGCCGGAGTTGATATGCAAGTTAGACAAGATCTTTCCACCGGGTTTCTTTAATCCGATGCAGCATATGATTTTGCATCTACCGATGGAGGCAAGATTGGGTGGCCCTGTGCAAAACCGTTGGTGCTATGCAACCGAGAGAATGCAGAAGACGCTTCGAGCAAAATGTAAAAATAAACGGAGAATTGAAGCATCAATGGCTGAGGCATTCGTTGTCGAGGAAGCGGCAAACTTCGTGACAGCACACTATGCTGCCACTAATTACAGTTTGCATAATCCAAAGCCTCGGTGCAATACTGGCGACCCCGAGCGACATGAATCCAAGTTCAAACTCTTTAAAGGGAGCCTCGCACCTTGTGGGGTTATGAAGACAAAGACGTTGACCTTCGAGGAATGGAGCATCATTACATTGTATATCTTGACCAACATGACAGAAGTGCGGCCATACATCGAGTAAGTGCGCGGTACATATTAATTGTTCTGCAACTTCTTGACGAGTTGTGTGTCTAACTTCTCTTAGTTATTTGATACAGTCGATTCGTCGCGCAATTCTCGAATGGAGTGGCGATCGAAAAAGACTCCATCGAAGAGATTAATCTTCTTGAGAAGCGGGGAGGCGGAAATCCCGGTTTCATCTCTTGGTTTACACAAACGGTACTTCTTATATGATATACAGGCCATTGTTATTTCTTCGTTGTCTCAGTACCGACTAATACAACAAGCCTTTCCGTTTCAACTTGTAGGCTAATTCAGAGTCGATGGACGCTGAATTGAGACAAATCGCAAATGGTTTTGACTTTAAGGTCCATACATATGAAAAATACGACATCAATGGGTATCGCTTTCGTACTGGTATGAAAGAGCAAACTATGCCCGATCGGAAAACAACGAATTCCGGTGTGTCCGCTATAGATGGAGGAGTCGAGTATTATGGAATAGTTGAAGAAATATACGAACTGCTATATTATGGTGAAAATCCTCCGAATGCCGTTGTCTTCAAATGTCATCGGTTCGATCCGAAGGACACTAGACGAACTCATGAGAATGTTGGGCTAGTTGAAATTAAACAAAAGAACCGTTTAAATGTTGCCGAAGTTTATATTGTGGCTCAACAGGCCACACAAGTTTTCTATCTTCCATGGGCCTGCCAAAGTGTAAAGAATCTCGAAGATTGGTATGTCGTCTATGACGTGACGCCACATGGTAAACTACCTTCCCCCAATGAAGAAGAGGATTATCAACCTCACATAGACCCAGACACATATGACGGAGAATTCTTCCAAGAAACACGTGTGGCCAAAAAACATTTCGGAAAAACCTCTACGTTTGGTCAAAACATGGAAGTAGAGAATGACAATGTGGAGGAAGAGGAAGAAGTGGAACACGAAGAGGTTACCGATGATGATGAGGAGGAAGATGAAGAAGTGGAACACGAAGAGGTTACCGATGCGGATGACCTATCATTGCTTGACCGGTTACAAAAAGGCTTTCGAAATGTGGTTGACGCTGAACCCGATCCCGGAGAAGAGATCATTCATGACGACACGCGTGATAGTGACGATGATGTTTTTATTGATCCTGGAGAAGATACAGATGATCCCGACTATTAGTTGTATGCATCCCAACTTTCTTTTGTTTTTTGTATATATGAATTTGTATTATTTATTTCCTTAATGTACTAATTCATCTTTATATGCATATGTTTGTTTTTTGTATATATGAATTTGTATTATTTATTTCCTTACTTTACTAATTCATCTTTACTCCGTAACAGGTGTTGACACATGGCGAGCCGTAGGGACCCACCGGTGGAGTCTCGACCACCTCTACCTCTACGGAGAGAGTTGCTGGCGGGTATTGTCGCAGCCAGCTCGCCGCCGGCGCGTGCTGAGCAGCCTCGTGGGAGAGGTCGGGGAAAAGGCCCAAAGAGAGCTAAACCCGGTGGTCGAGGAGGTGGTCGAGGAGCAGGTGGCGCCCTAGCCGAGTCACCCACTCACAGGACAGTCTCACCGGTGCAGGAGCCACCGCCGGTGCAGTCGAAGGCACCGGAGCAGCGGCCATCGCCGGTGCAGTCGGAGGCACCGGAGCAGCGGACACCGCCGGTGCAGTCAGAGACACCGGAGGCACCGAGGCAGTCGACGGAGCCTCGTTGGGATGATCCTTGGGAGGAGCATGCTCGCACGGATGATGATGATGCTGATGAGGATGATGATAGCGATGACGACGGGGCTGAGGAGGGTGAGGGGGATGATGGGGGTGAGGGGAGCTCCTCTTCCAATAAGCCGGTGTACCAGCGTGGTATGACACGGCTCCCACCAGGTCCGGACCCTGCGCAGAGGGTATTGATTGCGCCAGATGGGGAGAAGTAAGTTGATGAATATTTTGTGTTCCTTGTATATATATATCATACATGTACATATGGTCCAACAAGAACTAATGTCTTTGTGTTCTTACTTTGCAGGGCGTGGACTTACCCGGAAGGTGCTCGGAATCCGAACTGCCTCCTTGGTGCCGTGCTTAAGGAGAAGTTCCCCGGGCTAGTCCAGTTGCCTATTGAGGGTAGGGTTCCTGAGCCCGGTCTCACTTGGCCACACTACAAAGCCGCCCCGGCCCCGCCAGATGAACGCATCAACAACGTTGAATGCCGTACCAAAGCCGACATGGTGGTGGCTACTTTTTGGGTAAGTATTCTAAGCATTGCAATCATTTATTAGTGTTGGAATCATTTCACTCATCTTTTCATATGTTCGATGCATTTTTCAGTGCTACTATAGGGTTGAGGAGGGGATGGAGCCGGCGGCCCAGAAGAATCTCGAGAAGGAGATAGTGAGGCTACTCACGAACACTAGGCACGAGATGCGTGTTCAGTGTGTTCGAGATTGGTACGCCAAGAAGGGCGTGAAGAAGGCCAAGAAGAAGTGTAGAAAAGTTTTCCTTAAGAAGGATGAATACTTGGAGGTAAATTCCTACACTTATAAGTAAGGCCTAGTTAGCTCCAACTTTTCTTTATAAGCTTATGAAGCTCAAACTTGGCTTTATAAGCTTATAAGTGTCAAACTTTTCTTTATAAGCTTATGAAGCTCAAACTTGGCTTTATAAGCTTATAAGTGTCAAACTTTTCTTTATAAGCTTATGAAGCTCAAACTTGGCTTTATAAGCTTATAAGTGTCAAACTTGGCTTTATAAGTTTATAAAGGTCAAACTTGCCTCTATAAGCTTGTAAAACTAAAAAATGATAATAGTAGCTTAGTTACATAAAACTTGACTTGTACTTGGCTTAAAAAAGATATTCAATGACTTTATAAGATTATTAATTTATAGGCGCCCCCGAGATGGTGTGCAAATAAGATGGATTGCTTTGAGGTGATAGTGGACAAATGGCTCAGTGATGCCTGGCTGTCCACCCACAAAAGCGCCAAGGCTAGGCGTGCACAAATGGTACGTGTGGCACACCACCAAGGCAATCTCAACGTCAACGAGTACGCAAAAAATGGGTATGTGCCTTTTTGTTTTAAGTTTCATGTCCTTTCATCATTAATCAATTGATTTGTTTCATGCCTTTTCTTTGCTTTTCATTGTAGGCGAAGCACCATAATCAGCCTGTGCCTAAGGGATTTCGCTCATTTGCCATGGCCCATAAGGGAAAGTAAAAAACGGTGACGGCATATTCCGAGGGCGACGGTGTTGAGGCGTACACCAGCGCTGCAGCCTACCACAAGATGATGGCCTATTCTGAGGTGGCGAAAGAGCTACGCGGTCGTCAGTTTGACCCGAGCGAGGAGGAGATTGATCCGGAGGCCTTGATGATTTCTGGTGGCGGTAAGCATCATGGCAGCACCTCCATGTGTAATGGCTTCGTACATTTCCCGGAGACTCTACCTCAGATCAAGGCGAGGCAAACGAGCTCCGCTCCTGCTGTACGACCTCGCCCGCGGCCAGTGGACATTGCTATCCAGGTATAACTTTGTCTCAATTTTTCTTTCCGTTCTTTAGATTACGTAGCGATGATGACAATAATTGCTATATTGTTGAGTGTTCTCAGGCCGCAATTCAGAGGGAGAGACAGGCGACACAAGAGATGTTGTCGGAGCAGCTTGCGGAGAGGGACCGGCTGGCGGAGGAGAGGACCCAGAGGATACTCGAGGAGGAGAGGGCACGCAATAATGCCCAGACGAAGGCCATCTACGACCTCTTCTTGGTAAGTTACTACTTTTGCATATATCCGCCAAGAATGCATATGCATATGTTTGGTTCACTTGCTAATATGCTCGAGTCCTCAAAACCTAACTCGCAGAGTATGTGGGAGAAGAAAGGTCTTACCCCTCCACCGATGTAGACGCCTATCGTTTCTCCTCCCGGAACGGTAAGTTTCTTTCAATGATCAATATATCCCGGTCTTATACCATCAAGTGTCATCATGCTTACCACATTGCAACTCATCCTTTGTTGCAGCATAATTCCGGAGCTGCATCTCACAACCCACAAGAATCTCCTAGTGAATCCCCGAGCAACCCACGTGGCGGCGCTTCTCAGCCTTGAGGTGGCCTCCGGTAAGTTACATAAAGCTCATCAATGACTTTATATGCTCATAAAGCTCAATAATGGTAGTAATAGCTTAGTTACATAAATATTTACTTATTCTTGGCTTATAAAAGCTAAAAAATGACTATATAAGCTTATAAAACTTATACTTGGCTTTATAAGCTTGTAAACCTAAAAAATGAATTATACTTGGCTTATAAAAGCTAAAAAATGACTATATAAGCATATAAAACTTATACTTGGCTTTATAAGCTTGTAAACCTAAAAAATGAATTATACTTGGCTTATAAAAGCTAAAAAATGACTATATAAGCTTATAAAACTTATACTTGGCTTTATAAGCTTGTAAACCTAAAAAATGAATTATACTTGGCTTATAATAGCTCCTCAATGACTTCATAAGCTCATAAAGCTGAAAAATGATGTTAATAGCGTAGTTCGATGAAAATTGAGTTATACTTGGCTTCTAAAAGCTCAATAGTGAATTTATAAGCTTATAAAGCTCAAACTTGGCTTTATAAGCTTTGAAAGCTCAAATTAGATTTTATAAGCTTATTAAGTTCAAAAATGACTTATACTTGTCTTATAAAAACTCAATAATGAATTTACTAGCTTAAGTGGCTTATAAACCTAAAAATGACTTATACTTCGCATATAAAGCTCAAAAATGAATTAATGACTTAGTTAGATCTAAAATGAGATATATTTAGCTCTTGAGGTCTAAGAAGAACAAGTATTGTAGAATAAGAAGAAGGATAGGAGGAAAATAAAGAAGTGAAGAAGAAAGAGGTGAAAAAGAAAGTAAAAGAAGAAAAGTTCTTATTATTCTTACTTTTTCTCTTCTTTCTTTTTCTCCATCTTCTCTTCTTCCTTTCATCTTATTCTTATTCTTCCTCTTCTTCTCCTTACTCTTCTTCTCCTTGTTCTTCTTTTTCATTTTTATTTTCATCTTTTCATCATTTTGGATTTCTTCTTTTCCGTATGTAACATATGATTATTTTTTCATTTTGCAGATTTGCCTTTATGCATGGATGGATACTTCTTTGTTGTAGATATAGTATGTTAGGATGGAGATGACTTGTAGATGTATATCATGTTGGGCACTTTCCTTTTGTATATATGATGACTTGTTGTTTTAAACTTGGAGATGGCTTGCTGTTTTAAACATGGAGATGACTTGCTTTTTTAAACATGGAGATGGCTTCTTTTTGTTTATATGACTTGTGGATGGCTTCTTTTTGTATATATGACTTGTGGATGGCTTCTTTTGTATACGTGACTTGTGGATAGCATTATGATTGTATATATGACTTGTGGATGGCATTCTGTACATATATATATATATATATTATTGTTTATATGCAGGGAATTAAAGAAAAACAAATTAAAAAGATAGATACAGAGAGCTTTGCCGTCAGCTAGCTGACGGCAAAGGCGTTGCCGTTAGCAAGCTGACGGCAAAGTGGACACGTGGCAGCAGCCTGTTCAATCTGGGCTGTGACAGTGACTATTTGGTCATGGCTTTGCCGTCGGCCTTCAACTGGCTGACGGCAAAGAGTAGGCTGGCTGACGGCAAACTGCTGACATGTGGGCCCAGGCAAGGGCTTTGCCGTCAGCCAGGCGGCTAGCTGACGGCAGTGCACGCCGTTAACTCAGCCCACGGGGTTAAGTCAGAGCTGGCCCGTACGAGCGGCTTTGCCGTCAGCATGTACAAAAAGGCTGACGGCAAAGGCTTTGCCGTCGGTCGATCTTGAGCTGACGGCAAAGCAGCTCACTGCCGACTGCTGAGCTGACAACAGGTTTGCCGTCGTGGAGCTGACGGCAAAGCCTTTCCCGTCAGCTTTTCATATGTTTGCCGTCAGCTTTGGCTGACGGAAAAACTCCTGTTTCCTGTAGTGATAGGAGCTATACTACTCATGCACATGTATCAAGGTAAAGGGAGGTGGGGTTTCACTTGCAGAAAAGCCATCTTTGACTTGGCTAGTCCTGAACTACGAGTACCAGACATGAGGTAAGAAGCGTACACGAGTCCACTACTTTCTCCAACCAATTACACCACTATGGTGCCTTCCTCGACTTCCCCACGAGAAAGCACGCCATAGCACTCACACTTATCTTGGTGTGTTTTAGAAGTATCCAGTTCAAGTTGTCTAATAATCAAGCTAAGCTTTCCAAGCAGTCCTTAATCGCGGACGCGGCTATTCGAATAGTTTTGTTAACCCTGCAGGGGTGTACCGCTACACACACATGATCATCATTTACCGCCTTTGATCTCGACACCATTCAAGGGTTGTCAGCGAGGATGCTCACCACAACTGTTACCTCATAGACTATCTAGTCCAAGAAAGCCACCTACCTGGGTTGGCTACCACTATCGTGAACCCGGACGGTTTACCGCAGTGGACCCAAGTGATGTGGGCGTGGTGCATAAGCCGGTCTCGGTTGAGCCGTTCTCTCACTTAGCATCCAGGCCACAAGCCTACCAGAACTCCGAACTACTGCGACAGCTGGACATCAAAAGGGATGAGTTAATAGGTAGAGAGGGGTCAGTGAGCCCAATGTGTGGTTGTACTCTTCATCTTGGATCACCACACAAGAACTCGGACTTAGGGCAGTGTTCAACCAGACAACCCACTGTGTACTCCTACACAGCCTCTCATCGTTCACCTTGTATTAGGGGAGATTCACCAACACCTTTCCACCAACATCATCATGATCACTACCATCCCGACTCACATAACACTAGCATCATTGTATCACTCTAAGCATGCAATAAGCAGTAACAATTGCAGGGGCCACATGATATCAATCAACTCCTACAGTTGCTAGGATTGCGGTTTGCCTACTACTGTGACAAATGATAGGTCATGCAAAGGAATGGGTTCATCTATGCGGTAGAAACGTAGCATGGTAATCATCCTGTACAATGCATATGCGAGACATGAGAGGGAAGTGGGATTTTATCGACATGATCAATGGGGGTTTGCTTGCCTTGCTGACGAGGTTCGGGTTCGGGGTCTTCAACGAAGGGGGCAGCTTCTTGTTCCGGTTCCACCTCTACTCGACAAACAACAAACAAGGTAGCAAAGTAAATACAATGCACAATCACATGGTTGAAGGTTGAAACTTGATGTATATGCTTTGATGTGTGAAGCAATTCCACTTAAATGGGGTATTTGCAAATGAATTTGCAAATTTAAACTCCACATATGATTTCCAATTTAGCCAAGTTGCATATGACATTGTTTGATCAAGTTAAACCATTTTGAAATGTGTATGATATGCCTCTGAAGTTCAAGTATAATGTGGTATGTTGATATGGTTCAAATTGCAAAAGCATTTGAAATGAATTTGATTTAGTTCCATTTAAACCAAATGGCAAATGCTACTGGTGACATTTTAAATTCAACTCAAACATAGTTGAAAGTTGGAAATTTGGATAGGTTATTTTCTCCTGATCATTTTTCATATATTATTTGTTAAATTTGGAGTTAATATGAATTTTCTATGAATTTCCAAAGTTTCAGCCTTTTTCTGGATTTTCTGGAATTTCTCTGATTTCTTTTTATACTGGAAAATGACTTATTGCTTCACTGTGATGCAATGCTGGCGTCAGGGGGCCACTTACAAGGGGGACCCACTGGTCAGCCTCTGGGTGTTAATTAAATATGTTTAATTCGATTTAAACTTAACGAGTGGGTTAAGTGTGGCCTTGGTCCCACATGGCAGTGAGACTGGGGTGTGGGGCCAATGTAATTAGCTCAGGGGTGAAGCCCTAATGGCGAGATCGTCGCCGGCGAGGTCCTGTTCACGCCGGAATCCTGCAAATGGGCACGGGAGCACGAACTGAGACCACCAACGTGTGCAGCGTCGTCGTCCGCGTCGATTGGACCTGGCCAGAGCCTCAGGGGGTCACCAGATCAACGTCGACGTCGAGTTTGGCGGCAGCCGTGGCTAGGGCTGCGTCGGTTTCGCGCTCCAGAGCGGCATTTTGACCGCGGCGTGGTGCAAACGAGAGCTGAGAGCAAGGGGATGTTGTTGCGCGTGCTAGTTGAGCTAAAAGGGCACGACGGCGACCTCGACTTCAACTGTGGCGGCGACAAGCTTCGGTGTTCATGGCGGCCGTGGATAGAGAACGATAGGGAGGGCGCTAGGTTAGGGAAAAGGAGCAGAAGCTCACCACAAATGCGACGGGATGGCTAGCGGGCTCGGGGAAGCTCGGAGTTGGCCGGAATTCGAGGACGACTCGCGGCGGCCGGAGACGAAGGCGATGAAGGGGGCGGCGTCTACAAAGCTCCTCGGGACGATTCCTTATGCACGGTGACGTAGTCGAGGACGGTGGAGGCGATGGACACCTTGGCGTGGCTCGAGGACGACGGTGGCCACGAGTTCTTCATGGCATGGCGACGGCGGCGCTCAGGTGGAGGAAGAAATCGGCGAGGGGGAAGTGGAGAGCGAGCCAGGAGGGGGGGAATGGACGTGGCCTGCTCCAGGGCGTCTCCAGGCGAAGGAAGGAGGCACGGGGAGTCCTGGAAGGTCCTCGGCGGCGACGTGGCGTCCACGGCTGGCTCGGTGGCTTTCCACCGAGCAGCGTGGGTGCACGGGACGGGGAAGAAGACCCTGCTGCCCTGGTGGGCCGGCTGGGCTGACTGGGCTGCTCTCGCCTGGGCGACAGGTAAGGGTTTTCCTTTTCTTTTTCTGTTTTTTCTTTTCTGTCATTTGTTTTGGCTAGCTAAAAAAATAGCAAACCATTTTATTAAATGCTCATAATTTTTATATGGCCTCACAAAATAATACACTAGTCACTTATAAATGTTGAACATTTTTTAAATTCAAATAATTTGAACTTTAAATCAAATAGGGGTATTTGATTAATTCCAAGGCACTGTTTGAATATTTGAAAAATCCATGAGAATGGGGTGGGTCCCACATCAGTTGATATGTGATCACACTCATTTATAAGACTTTTCATAAATCTAACCTGAATTTTTGGAGAAGATTTTTATCTAGCCTTTTGAATTAATTCATCTGGGGGGTTCCTTCTCCCATTTTGCTTTTGAATTTGATTTCAATGACTTCTTTTGAAATTTTTAACATGATGCAAGATGACTTTGATCCTAGCACATTACCTAACCGAGGGTTCTGACAACTCGCCCCCACTCAACAGAATCTTGTCCCGAGATTCAGAAGTCTGCGGGAGGAAGGAGGGGTACTCGGCACTGAGACGGTCTTCTCTTTCCCACGTAGCTTCTCTCTCAGAGTGGTGTGACCATTGCACTTTCAGAAACCTAATCTTCTGACGACGAGTGACACGCTCTGCGGAATCAAGAATACGAACGGGGTATTCTCGATAAGAAAAGTCATCTTGGAGATCAAGCGTTTCATGGTCGACTTCGCGGATGGGGTCCTTGAAGCAACGCCTGACTTGGGACACATGGAATACATCATGTACTCGGGAGAGGTGCGGGGGTAGTTCAAGTTGGTAGGCAACTTCTCCACGTTTAGGAAGAATGCGGAAAGGTCCGATGTAACGTGGGGCCAACTTGCCTTAGATACCGAAACGTTGGGTTCCCTTCAGAGGAGTAACCCGAAGGTAAGCCTTCTCATCCAGATTGTATCTCTCTTTCCTATGATGACGATCATAGTAGCTTTTCTGACGAGACTGGGCTGCTTTCAATTGATCACGAACAATGCGAACTTGCTCTTCTGCTTCCTTGATCATATCCGGTCCAAAGAATTGTCTTTCACCGGTTTCTGACCAGTTTAGGGGTGTTCGACATCGTCGTCCATAAACGAGTTCAAAAGGAGCCATGTTCAAACTAGATTGGAAGCTATTGTTATAAGCAAATTCGTCAAATGGAAGAGACTTCTCCCAATTCTTTCCGAATGAGATAACACAAGCTCTGAGCATGTCTTCAAGAATTTGGTTAACCCTTTCGACTTGACCGCTAGACTGAGGATGGAAAGCTGTACTAAAGGAGAGATGAGTTCCCATAGCATTCTGAAAGCTTCCCCAGAATCTAGAGGTGAAAAGGCTACCACGATCAGAATTGATTTCCAAAGGAACACCGTGAAGGGATACAATTCTAGAGACGTACAAGTCCGCTAACTGGCTAGCAGTTATAGACTCGCGAACTAGAAGGAAGTGAGCAACTTTGGAAAGCCTATCTATGACAACGAAGATGGCATTATTTCCTTTCTGAGTTTTTGGAAAGCCGGTGATGAAGTCCATACCGACTTTGTCCCATTTCCACTCTAGAATAGGAAACGGTTGAAGTGTGCCAGCAGGTCTTTGATGTTCTTCCTTAATGTGACGAAAAACATCACTTTCGGCAAAAAATTGAGCAATGTCTCTCTTCATCCTAGTCCACCAAAATCTCTGGCGTAGATCTAGGTACATTTTTGTGCTACCGGGATTAATCGAGAGGGGTGTGTCATGGGCTTCTTTGAGGATGAGTTGCCTTAGTTCCCTATTCTTAGGTACTACCAAACGATTTCCAAAGAATACCGTTCCCTTGCTATCTGTGGAGAAACATTTAGCAACTCCGCTAGCAATGTTCTCCTTGATCCGTCGAACACCTCGTGCACGCCTTTGGGCAACTATGATTTGATCCTCAAGAGTTGGTTTCGCCACCAAGGTAGAAAGATAGCCATGAGGAACAATCTCAAGATTGAGCTTGCAAAATTCCTCATGAAGAAGTGGTTGATACTGTTGTAACATGAGGTTGTTACAATACGACTTACGACTTAGTGCATCATCCATGACATTGGCTTTGCCTGGGGTGTAAGAAATTCCTACGTCGTATTCTTTTATCAACTCAATCCAGCGTCTTTTCCTGAGGTTAAGATCTGGCTGGGTGAAAATGTATTTGAGGCTTTGGTGGTCGGAATAGATCTCACAACGATTACCAAGGAGGTAATGTCGCCAAGTTGATAGGGCATGAACTACGGCAGCGAGTTCAAGGTCATGGGTAGGATAGTTCTCTTCATGTAGCCACAACTGGCGTGAAGCATAAGCTACCACATGTCTATCTTGCAGAAGTATGCATCCTAACCCTTGCCGTGATGCGTCACAATAGATCTCGAAATCCCTTTTGGTGTCCGGAGGTGCAAGTACGGGTGCAGAAGTCAATCTCCTTTTTAGCTCTTGAAAGCTTTCCTCGCACTTGGGAGTCCATAGGAATTTCTTATCTTTCTTTAGGAGTTCAGTTAGAGGATTTGCAACTTTAGAAAAGTTCTCGACGAAGCGGCGGCAATAGCTGGCTAGGCCAAGAAAACTTCTAACTTGCTTAACCGATTCAGGTGGAGTCCAGTCAAGGACGGCCTGAACTCTCTCGGGATTCACAGCAATGCCTTTTGCAGAAATCACGTGGCCTAAGTAGGTCACTTCTAGTAGCCAAAATTCACACTTGGAGAATTTAGCATACAGGCGATGCTCTCTAAGTTTCATCAATACCAGCCTTAGGTGTTCGGCATGTTCTTCTTCGTTCTTCGAGTAGATGAGAATGTCATCGGGATAAATTACAACAAATTTATCTAAGTACTCCATGAAGATCGAATTCATCATGCGCGAGAAAGTGGCGGGGGCATTGGTTAAACCAAAGGACATGACGGTGTACTCGTAAAGACCATAACGAGTAGTAAAAGCCGTTTTGGGAATGTCCTCGTTTCGGATTTTGATTTGATGATAACCCAATCTCAAATCCATCTTGGAGAAGACAGAGAATCCAGCAAGTTGATCATAAAGATCATTGATCCTGGGCAGTGGGTACTTGTTCTTTATCGTCGCTAAATTTAGCGGGCGATAGTCTACGCACATCCTTTCTGTTCCATCTTTCTTCGTTACGAACAAAACGGGGCAACCCCATGGCGATGAGCTAGGGCGGATGAAGCCTTTTTCCAACAAAGCTTCCAGTTGGGTTTTAAGCTCAGCTAACTCATGTGGGGCCATTTTGTATGGGCGTCTAGAAATTGGTGCGGTTCCTGGCACATGATCCACTATAAACTCTACACATCTGTCGGGTGGCATGCCCGGCAGCTCTTCAGGAAAGACATCCGGGAAGTCACGAACCACCGGAACATCTTCAAGGTCGGGAAGGGGAAGTACATTCAAAGAATGCACTTGGGTTCTTGTTCTGGGTGAGGTGTAGTTGACTGTCTTGCCTGAAGGGTGGGTGAGTTTCACTGATTTACCTTTGCAATCAAGGTAGGCATTCTGCCTTGATAGCCAATCCATGCCAAGGATTACATCGATGTCTGAAGACTTGAGGGCTATGAGTGAAGCAAGGAATACTAAACCCTCAATTGAAATTTGATTACCATGGTTTAGTCTATTAGTTTGCCATCTTGACCCTGGAGTTTGAATAATCATGGGGGTGGAAAATTCAACAAAAGATAACTCATGACGAAGTGCATAACTTTTCGACATGAATGAATGAGATGCTCCTGGGTCGAAAAGAACGGAAGTAGGAACATAATTGACTAGGAGCGTACCAAGAATGACGTCAGTGGTGTCGTCAGTCTCTTCGGCGGCAATCTGGTTCACACGTCCATGAATGGCGGGAGGAGCGGGTTTGGTGGTGTAGACCTTCTGGGGTGGCATACCACGACCATTGTTGTTGCCTCCGGCACGGGGTGGAGCATTTTGATTCTGGAGCTGGTTCTGGGGACACTCGCGGGAGTAGTGGCCTGCCTGACCACACTTGTAGCAGGCTCCAAAGACAGTGCGTTGAGCTGGGTTGTTCGGTGGAGCGGGGTGGAACTGAGCTGGTGGACGAGGCGCAACATAGGATGGCCTCGGTGGGTTGTTCTGGCGGAACATACTGTTGGGGATCCAAATCTTGCGCTTCTGAGAGCCGGAACTGGATGATCCATCATCTCTAGGGTGTTTGCGGAAGTCATTGGGGGTGTTCATGTCCTCTGCCTTGATGGCCTTGTTGACAAGGACCTGGAAGGTGCCAAAGTCATGCAGGTTGAGCTCACGACGGAGTCCGGAATTGAGTCCACGACGGAACCTCTCTTGCTTCTTTGCATCGGTGGAGACCTCTTTAGTAGCATAACGAGCCAGTCGGTTGAACTCACGACTAAACTCGTCAACAGTCCTTCTGCCTTGAGTGAGGTTGCAGAACTCCTCACGCTTGCAATCCATAAGACCCTTTGGAATGTGGTGCTCGCGGAAGGAAGTGCAGAACTCATCCCGAGATGCGGGCGGTCCAACGGGATGCATGTTCAGGAAGTTCTCCCACCAAGAGCTAGCTACACCCTCAAGGTGGTAGGTGGCATAGCTGACCTTGTCGCCATCTGCAACATGGCCTGCCTGGAGATTCCTCTCGATGCTGCGAAGCCAGTCAGCGGCGTCAAGGGGCTCGGTGGAGTAACTGAAAACCGGGAGATGAAGCCGGATGAAGTCGTTCAGAGACACCAACTCGTTGCGCTGCTGAGTGGTGTTGCGGGCAATGACCTCCAGCAAATGGTGAGAGTCTCGGTGGTTCCTCTCAACCTCCATCAGAACCTGAGCCATCGTGGGTGGGGGTGGAAGGTTGCCTTCCTCCTGTTCATTCCCACGACCCTGGGCACGACCAAGCTGGCCACGGGTTCCTTGAGACATCCTGAAGGTTAAAACCAAAGTCAAATAGAGTTGAATGGAAGAGTCTAAACAAGGTATTGAAGTACTGGAAGGATTATAGAGCAAAGGAAGTAATCATCTTGACAACATGGTGATAAAAGCATACAAGCCATATATTCACAAGCTGTCATACAAACCATACATCGTTTTAGTACAAGCACCAAGCTAATACAAACGTGATGAAGATGAGACATCCTTTAGAGGCACTCTGACTTCCTATACATTATTTATCTAAGCCTCGGGAACTTAGAACACCTTGCGTACAATATACTAAGATACTACTACATCCTCACTAAGTAAGACCACAGGCGGTCTCACTCATCTTCATCTCCATAGTAGTCCTCGTAAAAGTTACCCGCGTATCCCGGTAGCTGAAGGTGACCGTCGGAAAACACGGAGGCCTGTGGACCCTGATATCCATTTGGGCAAGGATGGGGCCTAGGTCCAGCGTAGGGTGGAAGCAGAGGACCACGGGGCGGAAAAATGCCTCCAATCTCGGGCCAAGCAACTCGAGAAGGCATCTGAGTCCTCACAGGGTAGATAGCATCATACTCGACTGATCCAACACTCACAAGGGTGCCAAGAGTGTCAATGCTCGATACAGGCGAACACGGGTGGCGTGAAGCTCGAAACGGAGAGCGCGTGCATCACGATCTCGATCACAAGCAAACCTAGCAGTCATCTGAAGCAAAGGGTCCTCCAAAGAGTGATCTGTGTACATTCCGGTGTAATACCTCTCTTCTCCTGGAAGTGCAGCAGGGATATAGCGGAACGAGGTCTCTCTCAGCATAGTGTGCTCCTCTCTTAGCAGGGTAATACATGAGTATGCAGCATCCTGCACAGCCATGTTCTCAGTCATGCCAATGCCATGTCCAAAGTGGATAGGCTGAGTGACTCCATTGTGGTGAGGGTAGATCCTGACAATGCAGTGGAACTGGGTCTAGTTGAAGTCAAGGAACTGCTCCTCAACTGTGTACTCAGGGTACCATCGGTATCCAATGTAGGACATCATCTCGATCAGCATGGCAGGATGGCCACGCACACCGAGGCACCTGGTCAAACGAACAATCTGCCGAGGGGGAAGATCTGCCATCTGAAACAGAAAGAAGGAGTTTGCAAATGCATCAGATTATGAAGAAACCTGGAATGACTCGGACAGCATAACGGCTGAAATTGCAAGAAAAAGACAATTTCTTACAACATGGAAACAACACTTACATACGATGTAAGAAATCAGGAAGCACAACAACTCTAACGAACCGAATACAACCTTCCTACGGCTACAAGGAAGCAAACAACGAGATGTTCTAATCAGACAGAGGAGAGACTAGTCCTATCTTCCCGTAGAACAAGATGAGGGTGACTCAGAACTCAGAACGATGAGGGTAAGGAGAATAAAGAAGCCTTACGTTGTTCCCTTATATACCCAGAGTAACTATATAACTATAGAAGGCTAGACTCGACTTCGGCCAAAGCTGCTAGTCCTACAGTCAGTCCTTCTCTGATACCAAGTCTATCGGGACCCGGGGTTAGCGTATGCAAGTCCCACTACGACATAGTCATATGGAGAGCCGAGAACCGTACCCACTTGTCTAAGCAGACAAGGCCAAGCACAGAACGTTCTCGGAAAGCATCGTACGTGAGGGGCATCCCATCCAGGCCGGATGATCAACTGAGATGGGTCCTCATCGTCCGCACACAAGTCTAATGATATGGGTGATGAACTCCCATATTCAAAGACAAGTCGCCTCAACCATACTATCGACTATCTCATAACTCTTACATAGACTTACTCCAGCCCGATCACTTAGTCGGGGTCTAGGGCGGGCTCGATCATACCGCAAAGTGTGCACGAGACGGAGTCTCAAGCAATCGCATCGCGATGCCCCAAGCTGCGCACATCTAAGGGCCACTTGGTGTATGAAAGAACGCCAGCCAGATCTCAACTAAGGTCTCGAAAACCCATACAAAGACATGCATGTTATAAACATACACGCAGCACACATGCCTTGTATGAACAGCAGGTATCATAGCAATTCTCTACAAAGTATACATTTTATTGATAACTCTCACAGAGTGCACACAGAGATCACAAGCATGTGATCCAACATTACAACAGACAAACGGAAGCAAAGTATGTCTGAGTACAGACAAGTTTAACAAATGGCTTAAGAAGCATTATTTAAACACAAGCCCGCCACGAGGGAACCAGTCGTCTGACTGGGACTAGACTAGCTTGATCTTCAGTCGTCGAGCTCGATGAAGAAGCCACCTTCGGGGTCAGTGGGTTCATCTAAAACATAGAATAAGCAAACGTGAGTACAAAGTCGTACCCAGAAAGACTTACATAGGAGCTATACTACTCATGCACATGTAACAAGGTAAAGGGTGGTGGGGTTTCACTTGCAGAAAAGCCAGCTTTGACTTGGCTAGTCCTAACCTACGAGTACCAGACTTGAGGTAAGAAGCGTACACGAGTCCACTACTCTCTCCAACCAATTACACCACTATGGTGCCTTCCTCGACTTCCCCACGAGAAAGCACGCCATATCACTCACACTTATCTTGGTGTGTTTTAGAAGTATGCAGTTCAAGTTGTCTAATAATCAAGCTAAGCTTTCCAAGCAGTTCTTAACCGTGGACGCGGCTATTCAAATAGTTTTGTTAACCCTGCAGGGGTGTACTGCTACACACACATGATCATCATTTACCGCCTTTGATCTCGACACCATTCAAGGGGTGTCAGCGAGGATGCTCACCACAACTGTTACCTCATAGCCTATCTAGTCCAAGAAAGCCGCCTACCTGGGTTGGCTACCACTATCGTGAACCCGGCCGGTTTACCGAAGTGGACCCAAGTGATGTGTGCGTGGTGCATAAGCCGGTCTCGGTTGAGCCGTTCTCTCACTTAGCATCCATGCCACAAGCCTACCAGAACTCCGAACTACTGCGACATCTGGACATCGAAAGGGATGAGTTAATAGGTTGAGAGGGGCAGTGAGCCCAATGTGTGGTTGTACTCTTCATCTTGGATCACCACACAAGAACTCGGACTTAGGCCGGTGTTCAACGAGACAACCCACTGTGTACTCCTACACAACCTCTCATCGTTCACCTTGTATTAGGGTAGATTCACCAACACCTTTCCACCAAAATCATCATGATCACTACAATCTCGACTCACATAACAGTAACATCATTGTATCGCTCTAAGCATGCAATAAGCAGTAACAATTGCAGGGGCCACATGATATCAATGAACTCCTACAGTTGCTAGGATTGTGGTTTGCCTACTACTGTGACAAATGATAGGTCATGCAAAGGAATGGGTTCATCTATGCGGTAGAAACGTAGCATGGTAATCATCCTGTACAATGCATATGCAAGACATGAGAGGGAAGTGGTATTTTATCGACATGATCAATGGGGGTTTGCTTTCCTTGCTGACGAGGTTCGGGTTCGGGGTCTTCAACGAAGGGGGCAGCCTGTTGTTCCGGTTCCACCTCTACTCGACAAACAACAAACAAGGTAGAAAAGTAAATACAATGCACAATCACATGGTTGAAGGTTGAAACTTGATGTATATGCTTTGATGTGTGAAGCAATTCCACTTAAATGGGGTATTTGCAAATGAATTTTCAAATTTAAACTCCACATATGATTTCCAATTTAGCCAAGTTGCATATGACATTGTTTGATCAAGTTAAACCATTTTGAAATGTGTATGATATGACTCTGAAGTTCAAGTATAATTTGGTATGTTGATATGGTTCAAATTGCAAAAGCATTTGAAATGAATTTGATTTAATTCCATTTAAAACAAATAGAAAATGCTACAGGTCACATTTTAAATTCAACTCAAACATAGTTGAAAGTTGGAAATTTGGATAGGTTATTTTCTCCTGATCATTTTTCATATATTATTTGTTAAATTTGGAGTTAATATGAATTTTCTATGAATTTCCAAAGTTTCAGCCTTTTTCTGGATTTTCTGGAATTTCTCTGATTTCTTTTTATTCTGGAAAATGACTTATTGCATCACTGTGATGCAATGCTGGCGTCAGGGGGCCACTGACAAGGGGGGCCCACTGGTCAGCCTCTGGGTGTTAATTAAATCTGTTTAATTCGATTTAAACTTAACCAGGGGGTTAAGTGTGGCCTTGGGCCCACATGGCAGTGAGACTGGGGGGTGGGGGCAGGGTAATTAGCTCAGGCGTTAAGCCCTAATGGCGAGCTCGTCGCCGGCGAGGTCCTGTTCACGCCGGAATCCTGCAAACGGGCACGGGAGCACGAACGGAGACCACCAACGTGTGCAGCGTCGTCGTCCGCGTCGATTGGACCTGGCCAGAGCCTCAGGGGGTCACCGGAGCAACGTCGACGTCGAGTTTGGCGGCGGTCGTGGCTAGGACTGCGTCGGTTTCGCGCTCCAGAGCGGCATTTTGACCGCGGCGTGGTGCAAACGAGAGCTGAGAGCAACGCGATGCTGCTGCGCGCGCTAGTTGAGCCAAAAGGGCACGACGGCGACCTCGACTTCAACTGTGGCGGTGGAAAGCTTCGGCGTTCATGGCGGCCGTGGATAGAGAACGATAGGGAGGGCGCTAGGTTAGGGGAAAGGAGCAGAAGCTCACCACAAATGCGACGGGATGGCTAGCGGGCTCGGGGAAGCTCGGAGTTGGCCGGAATTCGAGGTCGACTCGCGGCGGTCGGAGAGGAAGGCGATGAAGGGGGCGGCGGCTACAAAGCTCCTTGGGACGATTCCTTGTGCACGGTGACGTAGTCGAGGATGGCGGAGGAGATGGACACCTTGGCGTGGCTCGGGGACGATGGTTGCCACGATTTCTTCACGGCATGGCGACGGCGGCGCTCGGGTGGAGGAAGAAATCGGCGAGGGGGAAGTGGAGAGCGAGCCAGGAGGGGGGGAATGGACGTGGCATGCTCTAGGGCGTCTCCAGGCGAAGGAAGGAGGCACGGGGAGGCCTGGAAGGTCCTCGGCGGCGACGTGGCGTCCATGGCTGGCTCGGTGGCTTTCCACCGAGCAGCTTGGGTGCACGGGACGGGGAAGAAGACCCTGCTGCCCCTGGTGGGCCCGCTGGGCTGGCTGGGCTGCTCTCGCCTAGGCAACAGGTAAGGGTTTTCCTTTTCTTTTTCTGTTTTTTCTTTTTTGTCATTTGTTTTGGCTAGCTAAAAAAATAGCAAACCATTTTATTAAATGCTCATAATTTTTATATGGCCTCACAAAATAATATACTAGCCACTTATAAATTTTGAACATTTTTAAAATTCAAATAATTTGAACTTTAAATCAAATAGGGGTATTTGATTAATTCCAAGGCACTTTTTGAATATTTTAAAAATCCATGAGCATGGGGTGGGTGTCAGAACCCTCTGTTAGGTATGTGCTAGGGTTAGCTAGTACCTTTGCATCATGTCAAAATTTCAAAAAGAAATCTTGGAAATCAAATTCAAAATCCAATTGGGAGAAGGAACACCCCCCAGATGAATTAATTCAAAAGGCCAGATAAAAATCTTTTCCAAAAATTCATGTTAGAGTTTTGAAAAGTCTTATAAATGAGTGTGATCACATATCAAGTGATGTGGGACCCACCCCATGCTCATAGATTTTTCAAATATTCAAACAGTACCTTGGAATTAAAGAAATAACCCTTTTTGATTTAAAATTCAAATCATTTGAATTTTAAAAATGTTGAAAGTTTATGAGTGGCTAGTCTATATTATTATGAGGCCATATAAAAGTTTTCAGCATTTAATAAAATGTTTAGCTATTTATTTTAGCTAAACAGAACAAATTACAGAAAAACAGAAAGGAAAGATTAAACAGAAAGGAAAAAGACTTACCTCTCGCCTGGGCGAAGCCGGCCCACCCAGCCCAGCTGGCCCAAAGGGGCACGGGGGTCTTCTTCCACCTCCCGCGCTTCCAAGCTGCTCGGTGGAATGCCACCGAGCTAGCTGGGCACGTCGACGCCTCACCCGACGACATCTGCCCCTCCCGCGCCTTCTAGCGACGCCACGGAGACGCTGGAGATGCCGTGAGCCCATTCCCCCCCTCCAGAGATTCCTCCTCCTCCTCCCGTGCTCGTTTCCTTCACCACCCGAGAGCGCCTCCGCTCGCCGTTGTAATAACTCGTGGCCAACGACGTCCCCGAGCTACGCCGTGCTGTCCATCCTCCTCCTCGTCGACGACTACCCCAAGCTGGAGAAGATGGGCGCCTGATTGAACTCGTGGACGACGCAAGCTTCATCACCATTTCGCCGGACCCGCAACCTCGCCGTCTTTGATTCGCCGTCGTCAAGCCTTCCCCGCCTCCATCGACTGCGCCGCTGCCTTCCCTACGTTTGGGTGAGCGTTTCCCCTCACCTAGCCAGTCCCCTCTCGCTCTGTATCCTACGCCACCATGGGAGCCGAGCTCTGTCGCCGCCATGGACGACGATGAGGTCGCCCCTGTGCCCCTTCATCGCGTCCAGCGCGTGCGTTTAACTCCTGGTCATGCCAGCGTTCGAACGCACTCAAGTTCGACCTAATCCGTGCACGGTTGTGTCAACTACGACCTCTTCGCCGTACTGCTGCCACCGGAGTCGTCGCCGTCGTCGATTCCGAGCACCCCGCGAGCCCCCGATGCCATCAGAAGACGCGGAAGACCTCCACGAGCAAGATGCAGTCCTCCCCGTGCTCTCCCGTGGCCGGAATCGACCTCCCCATGCAGCGCCGCCGTGACCAGGCCGCCGGCGTTTAGCCGCCGGCAGGTCCGACGTGGCCAGGGTTAAGTTAACCCCTAATGACCCCCTAGTGAGACTTACAGGTGGGCCCAGGGCCCCCCTAATCACTCTGTTGACTTAATCAACACGGGTTTAACCCTACAGAGGCTGACCAGTGGGACCCCTTGTCAGTTTGACTAGGGTCAAACCCCCCTGACGCCAGCATGACATCACAGTGACGTAGTAAATGAATTTCCAGAAAAGAAAAATAGTTTAATAAATCCAGAAATTCCAGAAAATACACCAAACTTTGGAAATTCATAGAAAATTCATATTAACTCCAAATTGGACAAATAATATATGAAAAATGATCAGGAGAAAATTATCTTTCCAAATATGCAACTTTCAACTGTGTTTGAGTTGAATTTAAAATTGGACCAGTAGCATATATCATTTGCTTTATTTGAATTTATTTCAAATTCAAACCAAATGATTTTGCCACTTGGACCATGGATTTATGATGCAAATCAACCACACCTCAGAGGCATATCATACACATTTGAAGTTAATTCAAATTGATCAAACTATATCATATATAACTTGGTTAAGGTTGAATTCAAATGTGGAATTTGAATTTGCATTTAAAAATGCAATATATTCCACTTAAATGGAATTGCCTCACACATCAAAACTTATACTCCAAGATTTAACACTATATCATATGCTTGAGCATTGCATTCATATTGATTGCTACTTTGTACTTTGCTTGTCGAGTAGAGGTTGAACCGGAGCAAGAGGTCACCCCCTTCGCTGAAGATCCAGAAACCGAACCTCGTCAGCAAGGCAAGCAAAACCCCATTGATCATGTCGATAAAATCCCACTTCCCTCTCATGTCTCGCTTATGCATTGTATAGGATCATCACCATGTTACGATTCTACCGCTTAGATGAACCCATCCCTGTGCATGACCTATCTTTTGTCACAGTAGTAAGCAAACCACAATCCTAGCAAATGTAGGAGTTGAATGATATCTTGTGGCCCCTGCAAATGTTACCGCTTATTGCATGCTTAGTATGATACCCTGTTGTTACTGTGATGTGAGTCGGGATGGTAGTGATCATGTTGATGCTGGTAGAAAAGTGTTGGTGAATCGACCCTAATACAAGGTGAACGATGAGAGGCTGTGTAGGAGTACACGGTGGGTTGTCTCGTTGAACACCGCCCTAAGTCCGAGTTCTTGTGTGGTGATCCAAGATGAATAGTACAACCACACATTGGGTTCACTGACCCCTCTCAACTTATTAACTCATCCCTCTCGATGTCCAGATGTCGCAGTAGTTCGGAGTTCTGGTAGTCTTGTGGCCTGGATGCTAAGTGAGAGAACGGCTCATCCGAGACCGGCTTATGCACCACGCACACATCGCTTGGGTCCACTTCGGTAAACCGGCCGGGTTCACGATAGTGGTAACCAACCCAAGTAGGCGGCTTTCTTGGACTAGATAGGCTATGAGGTAACAGTTGTGGTGGCATCCCCGCTGTCATCTCTTGAACGGTGACACTCAACAGGCGGTAACTGATGGCATGTGTGTGTAGCGGTACACCCTTGCAAGGTTAACAAAACTATTCGAATAGCCGCGTCCGCGGTTATGGACTACTTGGAAAGCTTAGCTTGATTATTAGATAACTTGAACCGGATACTTCTAAAACACACCAAGATAAGTGTGAGTGCTATGGCGTGCTTTCTCGTGGGGAAGTCGAGGAAGGCACCATAGTGGGGTATTGGTTGGTGAAAGTAGTGGACTCGTGTACGCTTCTTACCCCAAAGTCTGGTACTCGTAGTTCAGGACTAGCCAAGTCAAAGCTGGCATTTCTGCAAGTGAACCCCACCTTCCTTTACCTTGATACATGTGCATGAGTAGTATAGTTCCTATGTAAGTCTTGCTGAGTACGCCTTTGTACTCACGTTTGCTTAATCTATGTTTTAGATGACGCCACTGACCCCGAAGGTGGCTTCTTCATCGAGCTGGACAACTGAAGTTAAGCTAGTCTAGTCCCAGTCAGCAGACTGGTTCCCTCGTGGAGGGCTTTATGTTTGAATAAGGCTTCTTAAGCCAATTTGTTAAACTTGTCTGTACCCAGACATAATTTGCTTCCGCTTCGTGATGTAATGTTGGATCACATGTATGTGATCTCTGTGTGTACTCTATAAGAATTATAAATAAAATGTACACTTTGTAGAGAATTGCAATGGTACCTGCTGTTCATACAAGGCATGTGTGCTGCGTGTATGTTGATAACATGCATGTCTTTGTATGGGTTTTCGAGACCTTAGTTGTGTTCTGGCTGGCGGTCTTTCATACACCAAGTGGCCCTTAGATGTGCGCAGCTTGGGGAATCGCGATGCGATTGTCCGAGACTCTGTCTCGTGCACACTTTGTGGTATGATCGAGCCCGCCCTAGACCCCGACTAAGTGATCGGGCTGGAGTAAGTCTATGTAAGAGTTTCAAGATAGTTGATAGTATGGTTGAGGCGACTTGTCTTTGAATATGGGAGTTCACCACCCATATCATTGGACTTGTGTGCGTACGATGAGGACCCATTTCAGTTGATCATCCGGCCTGGATGGGATGCCCCTCACGTACGATGCTTTTCGAGAATGTTCAGTGCTTGGCCTTGTCTGCTTAGACAAGTGGGTGCGGTTCTCGGCTCTCCATATGACTATGTCTTAGCTGTACTTGCATACGCTAACCCCGGGTCCCGACAGACTTGGTATCAGAGCAGGACTGACTGTAGGACTAGTAGCCTTGGCCGAAGTCGAGTCTAGCTTGCTATAGTTATATAGTTACTCTGGGTATATAAGGGAACAACGTAAGGCTTCATTTTTCTCCTTACCCCTTCGTTCTGAGTTCTGATTCACCCTCATCTTGCTCTACGGGAAGATAGGACTAGGCTCTCCTCTGTCTGTTTAGCACATCTCGTTGATTGCTTCCTTATAGCCATAGGAAAGTTGTGTCAGGTTTTCCTAGCATTGTTATAATGCTGATTTCTTACATTGTATTATGTAAGTGCTGTTTGCATATTGAAAGAAATTGTCATTTCTTACAATTACAGCCGTTATGCTGTCCGAGTCATTCCAGGTTTATCTCATAATCTGATGCATTTGCAAACTCTTGCTTTCTGTTTCAGATGGAAAATCTTCCCCCTCGGCAGATTGTTCGTTTGACCAGGTGCCTCGGTGTGCGTGGCCATCCCGCCACGTTGATCGAGATGATGTCCTACGTGGGATATCGATGGTACCCTGAGTACACCATCGAGGAGCAGTTCCACGACTTCAACCAGACGCAGTTCCACTGCATTGTCCGGATCTACCCGCACCACGTTGGATTCACCCAGCCTATCCACTTTGGACATGGCATCGGCGTTACTGAGAACATGGCTGTGTAGGATGCTGCATATTCATGTATCACACTGCTGAGAGAGGAGCACACCATGCTGAGAGAGACTTCTTTCCGCTATATCCCTGCTGCACTTCCAGGAGAAGAGGGATATTACACCGGACTCTACTCAGATCACTCTGCAGAGGATCCAGCACTCCAGGTGACTGCTAGGTTTGCTAGTGACAGAGACCGTGATGCACGTGCTCTCCGTTTTGAGCTCCACGCTACTCGTGTTCGTCTGTACCGAGCACTGACGCTCTTGGCACCCTTTGTGAGCGTGGGATCAGTGGAGTACGATGCGATCTATCCAGTAAGGACCCAGATGCCTTCTCGAGTTGCTTGGCCCGAGATTGGAGGAATTTTTCCACCCCGTGGTCCTTTGCTTCCACCCTACACTGGACCTATGCCCCATCCTTGCCCAAATGGATATCAGGGTCCACAAGCCTCCGTGTTTTCCGATGGTCACCTCCAGCTACCGGGATACGCGGGTAACTTTTACGAGGACTACTATGGAGATGGAGATGAGTGAGACCGCCTGTGGTCTTACTTAGTGAGGATGTAGTAGTATCCTAGTTTATTGTAAGCAAGGTGTCTAAGTTCCAGAGGCTTAGATAAATAATGTATAGGAAGTCAGAGTGCCTCTGAAGGATGTATCATCTTCATCACGTTTGTATTAGCTTAGTGCTTGTACTAAAACGATGTATGGGTTGTATGACGACTTGTGAATATATGGCTTGTATGCTTTTATCACCATGTTGTCAAGATGATTACTTCCTCTGCTCTGTAATCCTTCCAGTACTTCAATACCTTGATTAGACTCTTCCAATCAACTCTGTTTGACTTTGATTTTTCACCTTCAGGATGTCTCAAGGAACCCGTGGCCAGGTTGGTCGTAACCAAGGTCGTGGGAACAACCAGGAGGAAGACAACCTTCCACCCCCACCCACGATGGCCCAAGTTCTGATGGAGGTCGAGAGGAACCGCCCTGACTCTCACCACCTGCTGGAAGTCATTGCACGCAACACCACTCAACAGCGCAATGAGCTGGTGTCTCTGAACGACTTCATCCGGCTTCATCCCCCGGTATTCAGTTACTCCACCGAGCCCCTTGACGCCGATGACTGGCTTCGCAGCATCGAGAGGAAGCTCCAAGCCGGCCGTGTTGCAGATGGCGACAAGGTCAGCTATGCCACCTATCACCTCGAAGGTGCAGCAAGCTCTTGGTGGGAGAATTTTCTGAATATGCGCCCCGTTGGACCACCTGCATCTTGGGAGGAGTTCTGTACCTCTTTCCGCGAGCACCACATTCCCAAAGGTCTCATGGACCGCAAGCGTGAGGAGTTCTGTAACCTCACCCAAGGTAGGAGGACCGTTGACGAGTTCAGTCGTGAGTTCAACCGACTTGCTCGTTATGCAACTGAAGAAGTCTCCACCGACTCCAAGAAACAAGAGAGGTTCCGTCGTGGCCTCAACAGTGGACTCCGTCGCGAGCTCAACCTTCATGACTTTGCCACCTTCCAGGTCCTTGTTAACAAGGCCATCAAGGCAGAGGACATGAACACCCCCAATGACTTTCGCAAACACCCTAGAGAGGAAGGTTCATCCAGCTCTGGTTCCCAGAAACGCAAGATCTGGATCCCGAATAGCATGTTCCGCCAGAACAACCCACCGAGGCCATCCTATACAGCGCCTCGTCCACCCACCCAGTTCCACCCAGCCCCACCAAACAACCCAGCTCCACGCACTGTTTTCGGAGCTTGCTACAAGTGTGGTCAGGCAGGCCACTACTCTCGCGAGTGCCCCCAGAACCAGCTCCAACACCAGAATGCTCCACCACGTGCCGGAGGCAGCAACAACAACAACAATAGTCGTGGCAAGCCACCCCAGAAGTTCTTCACCGCCAAACCCGCTCCTTCCGCCACTCGTGGACGTCTGAACCAGATTGCCGCCGAAGAGACTGACGACACCACTGACGTCATTCTTGGTACGCTCCCAGTCAATTTTGTTCCTACTTCCGTTCTTTTCGACCCAGGAGAATCTCATTCATTCATGTCGGAAAGTTATGCACTTCGTCATGAGTTACCCTTTGTTGAATTGTCCACCCCAATGGTTATTCAAACTCCAGGGTCAAGATGGCAAACTAATAGAGTAAGCCATGGAAATCAAATTGCAATTGAGGGTTTAGTATTCCTTGCTTCACTCATAGCCCTCAAGTCTTCAGACATTGATGTCATCCTTGGCATGGATTGGCTATCAAGACAGAATGCCTATCTGGATTGCAAAGGCAAATCCGTGAAACTCACCCACCCTTCAGGCACAACCGTTAACTATACCTCACCCAGAACAAGAACCCAAGTGCATTCCTTGAATGTACTTCCCCTTCCCGAACTTGAAGATATTCCGGTGGTTCGTGACTTCCCGGATGTCTTTCCTGAAGAGTTGCCGGGCATGCCACCCAACAGATGTGTAGAGTTTATAGTGGATCTTGTTCCAGGAACCGCACCAATTTCCAAACGCCCATATAAAATGGCCCCACATGAGTTAGCTGAGCTAAAAACCCAACTGGATGCTTCGTTGGCAAAAGGCTTCATCCGCCCTAGCTCATCGCCATGGGGTTGCCCCGTTCTGTTCGTAAAGAAGAAAGATGGAACAGAAAGGATGTGCGTAGATTATCGCCCGCTAAATTTGGCGACGATAAAGAACAAATACCCACTGCCCAGGATCAATGATCTTTATGATCAACTTGCAGGATCCGCTGTCTTCTCCAAGATGGATTTAAGATTAGGTTATCATCAGATCCGAATCCAAAACGAGGACATTCCCAAAACGGCTTTTACTACTCGTTATGGTCTTTACGAGTACACCGTCATGTCCTTTGGTTTGACCAATGCCCCCGCCACATTCTCACGCTTGATGAATTCGATCTTCATGGAGTACCTAGATAAATTTGTTGTGGTTTATCTCGATGACATTCTCATCTACTCGAAGAACGAACAAGATCATGCCAAACACTTAAGGCTGGTATTGATGAAACTTAGAGAGCATCGCCTGTACGATAAATTCTCCAAGTGTGAATTTTGGCTACCAGAAGTGACCTACTTAGGCCACGTGATTTCTGCAAAAGGCATTGCTGTGAATCCCAAGAGAGTTCAGGCCGTCCTTGACTGGACTCCACCTGAATCGGTTAAGCAAGTTAGGAGTTTTCTTGGCCTAGCCAGCTATTGCCGTCGCTTCGTCGAGAACTTTTCTAAAGTTGCAAAGCCTCTAACTGAACTCCTCAAGAAAGATAAGAAATTCTTATGGACTCCCAAGTGCGAGGAAAGCTTCCAGGAGCTAAAAAGAAGATTAACTTCTGCACCCGTCCTTGCACCTCCAGACACCAAAAGAGATTTCGAGATCTATTGTGATGCATCACGACAAGGGTTAGGATGCATACTTCTGCAAGATCGACATGTGGTAGCTTATGCTTCACGCCAGTTGCGGCCACATGAAGAGAACTATCCTACCCATGACCTTGAACTCGCTGCCGTAGTTCATGCTCTAACAACTTGGCGACATTACCTCCTTGGTAATCGTTGTGAGATTTATTCCGACCACCAAAGCCTCAAATATATTTTCACCCAGCCAGATCTTAATCTCAGGCAAAGACGCTGGATTGAGTTGATAAAAGATTACGACGTAGCAATTTCTTACACCCCAGGCAAAGCCAATGTCATGGCTGATGCACTAAGTCGTAAGTCGTACTGGAACAACCTCATGTTACAGCAGTATCAACCCCTTCTTCATGAGGACTTTCGCAAGCTCAACCTTGAAATTGTTCCTCATGGCTATCTTCCAACCTTGGTGGCGAAACCAACTCTTGAGGATCAAATCTTAGTTGCCCAAAGGCGTGCACGAGGTGTTCGCCGGATCAAAGAGAACATTGCTAGCGGAGTTGCTAAATGTTTCTCCACAGATAACAAAGGAACGGTTTTCTTATCCTCAAGAATAAGGAACTAAGGCAACTTATCCTCAAGGAAGCCCATGACACACCCCTCTCAATTCATCCCGGTAGCACGAAAATGTACCGAGATCTACGCCAGAGATTTTGGTGGACTAGGATGAAGAGAGACATTGCTCAATTTGTTGCCGAATGTGATGTTTGTCGTCGCATTAAGGCAGAACATCAAAGACCTGCTGGTACACTTCAACCTTTGTCTATTCCCGAGTGGAAATGGGACAAAGTCGGTATGGACTTCATCACCGGCTTTCCAAGAACCCAGAAAGGAAACAATGCCATCTTCGTTGTCATAGATAGGCTTTCCAAAGTTGCTCACTTCCTTCCGGTTCGCGAGTCTATAACTGCTAGTCAGTTAGCGGACTTGTACATCTCCAGAATTGTATCCCTTCACGGTGTTCCTTTGGAAATCAATTCTGATCGCGGTAGCCTTTTCACCTCTAGATTTTGGGGAAGCTTCCAACGTGCTTTGGGAACTCATCTCTCCTTTAGTACGGCTTTCCATCCTCAGTCTAGTGGTCAAGTCGAAAGGGTTAACCAAATTCTTGAAGACATGCTCAGAGCTTGTGTTATCTCATTCGGAAAGAATTGGGAGAATTCTCTTCCATTTGCCGAATTTTCTTATAACAATAGTTTTCAATCTAGTCTGAACATGGCTCCTTTTGAACTCCTTTATGGACGACGATGTCGAACACCTTTAAACTGGTCTGAAACCGGTGAAAGACAATTCTTTGGACCGGATATGATCAAGGAGGCAGAAGAGCAAGTTCGCATTGTTCGTGATCAATTGAAAGCAGCCCAGTCTCGTCAGAAAAGCTACTATGATCGCCATCATAGGCAAGAGAGCTACAATCTGGATGAGAAGGCTTACCTTCGGGTTACTCCTCGGAAGGGAACCCAACGTTTCGGTATCAAAGGCAAGTTGGCCCCACGTTACATCGGACCTTTCCGCATTATTGCTAAACGTAGAGAAGTTGCCTACCAACTTGAACTACCTCCGCACCTCTCCCGAGTACACGATGTATTCCATGTATCCCAACTCAGGCGTTGCTTCAAGGACCCCATCCGCGAAGTCGACCATGAAACGCTTGATCTCCAAGATGACCTTTCTTATCGGGAATACCCCGTTCGTATTCTTGATTCAGCAGAGCGTGTCACTCGTCGTCAGAAGATTAGGTTTCTGAAAGTGCATTGGTCACACCACTCTGAAAGAGAAGCCACGTGGGAAAGAGAAGACCGTCTCATTGCCGAGTACCCCTCCTTCCTCCCGCAGTCTTCTGAATCTCGGGACGAGATTCTTTTGAGTGGGGGCGAGTTGTCAGAACCCTCTGTTAGGTATGTGCTAGGGTTAGCTAGTACCTTTGCATCATGTCAAAATTTCAAAAATAAATCTTGGAAATCAAATTCAAAATCCAATTGGGAGAAGGAACACCCCCCAGATGAATTAATTCAAAAGGCCAGATAAAAATCTTTTCCAAAAATTCATGTTAGAGTTTTGAAAAGTCTTATAAATGAGTGTGATCACATATCAAGTGATGTGGGACCCACCCCATGCTCATAGATTTTTCAAATATTCAAACAGTACCTTGGAATTAAAGAAATAACCCTTTTTGATTTAAAATTCAAATCATTTGAATTTTAAAAATGTTGAAAGTTTATGAGTGGCTAGTCTATATTATTATGAGGCCATATAAAAGTTTTCAGCATTTAATAAAATGTTTAGCTATTTATTTTAGCTAAACAGAACAAATTACAGAAAAACAGAAAGGAAAGATTAAACAGAAAGGAAAAAGACTTACCTCTCGCCTGGGCGAAGCCGGCCCACCCAACCCAGCCGGCCCAAAGGGGCACGGGGGTCTTCTTCCACCTCCCGCGCCTCCAAGCTGCTCGGTGGAATGCCACCGAGCTAGCTGGGCACGTCGACGCCTCACCCGACGACACCTGCCCCTCCCGCGCCTTCTAGCGACGCCACGGAGACGCTGGATTTGCCGTGAGCCCATTCCCCCCCTCCAGAGATTCCTCCTCCTCCTCCCGTGCTCGTTTCCTTCACCACCCGAGAGCGCCGCCGCTCGCCGTAGTAATAAATCGTGGCCAACGACGTCCCCGAGCTACGCCGTGCTGTCCATCCTCCTCCTCGTCGACGACTACCCCAAGCTGGAGAAGATGGGCGCCTGATTGAACTCGTGGACGACGCAAGCTTCATCACGATTTCGCCGGACCCGCAACCTCGCCGTCTTCGATTCGCCGTCGTCAAGCCTTCCCCGCCTCCATCGACTGCGCCGCTGCCTTCCCTACGTTTGGGTGAGCGTTTCCCCTCACCTAGCCAGTCCCCTCTCGCCCTGTGCCCCTTCATCGCGTCCAGCGCGCGCGTTTAACTCCTGGTCATGCCAGCGTTCGAACGCACTCAAGTTCGACCTAATCTGTGCACGGTTGTGTCAACTACGACCTCGTCGCCGTACTGCTGCCACCGGAGTCGTCGCCGTCGTCGATTCCGAGCACCCCGCGAGCCCCCGATGCCATCAGAAGACGCGGAAGACCTCCACGAGCAAGATGCAGTCCTCCCCGTGCTCTCCCGTGGCCGAATCGACCTCCCCGTGCAGCGCCGCCGTGACCAGGCCGCCGGCGTTTAGCCGTCGGCAGGTCCGACGTGGCCAGGGTTAAGTTAACCCCTAATGACCCCCTAGTGAGACTTACAGGTGGGCCCAGGGCCCCCCTAATCACTCTGTTGACTTAATCAACACGGGTTTAACCCTACAGAGGCTGACCAGTGGGACCCCTTGTCAGTTTGACTAGGGTCAAACCCCCCTGACGCCAGCATGACATCACAGTGACGCAGTAAATGAATTTCCAGAAAAGAAAAATAGTTTAATAAATCCAGAAATTCCAGAAAATACCCCAAACTTTGGAAATTCATAGAAAATTCATATTAACTCCAAATTGGACAAATAATATATGAAAAATGAACAGGAGAAAATTATCTTTCCAAATATGCAACTTTCAACTCTGTTTGAGTTGAATTTAAAATGGGACCAGTAGCATATATCATTTGCTTTATTTGAATTTATTTCAAATTCAAACCAAATGATTTTGCCACTTGGACCATGGATTTATGATGCAAATCAACCACACCTCAGAGGCATATCATACAGATTTGAAGTTAATTCAAATTGATCAAACTATATCATATATAACTTGGTTAAGGTTGAATTCAAATGTGGAATTTGAATTTGCATTTAAAAATGCAATATATTCCACTTAAATGGAATTGCCTCACACATCAAAACTTATACTCCAAGATTTAACACTATATCATATTCTTGAGCATTGCATTCATATTGATTGCTACTTTGTACTTTGCTTGTCGAGTAGAGGTTGAACCGGAGCAAGAGGTCACCCCCTTCGCTGAAGATCCAGAAACCGAACCTCGTCAGCAAGGCAAGCAAAACCCCATTGATCATGTCGATAAAATCCCACTTCCCTCTCATGTCTCGCTTATGCATTGTATAGGATCATCACCATGTTACGATTCTACCGCTTAGATGAACCCATCCCTTTGCATGACCTATCTTTTGTCACAGTAGTAAGCAAACCACAATCCTAGCAAATGTAGGAGTTGAATGATATCTTGTGGCCCCTGCAAATGTTACCGCTTATTGCATGCTTAGTATGATACCCTGTTGTTACTGTGATGTGATTCGGGATGGTAGTGATCATGTTGATGCTGGTAGAAAAGTGTTGGTGAATCGACCCTAATACAAGGTGAACGATGAGAGGCTGTGTAGGAGTACACGGTGGGTTGTCTCGTTGAACACCGCCCTAAGTCCGAGTTCTTGTGTGGTGATCCAAGATGAAGAGTTCTTGTGTTCAATGACAACTATGTTCCCGTCGACTTTATTGTTATGGATATAGAGTGCGAACCTTTATGTCCAATTATTTTGGGACGTCCTTTTCTTCGCACCGTTGGTGCGGTTATTGACATGAAAGAGGGGAATATTAAGTTCCGATTCCCATTCAAAAAGGGGATGGAACACTTCCCTAGAAAGAAAATCAAGTTACCTTTTGAGTCCGTTACATGGGCTAGTTATTCTCTTTCACTTGATAAAACTTGATTCTTCTTTTTGCATCATGCGTAGCTAATGGCTTTAAAGAAGCGCTTTCGGGAGGCAGCCCGCAACGAATTTAGGTGTTCATTTTTGCTTTTTTTGTGTCTTGATGATTGTTACTTCTGTAGCAACATCATTGTATATTTATTTTTCAGCTTTGTGCCAAGTTATAGCCTCTTACGGCAAGGGAAGTAAAAGTTGTGACATGCTGTCCAGAAAACAGATTCTGTCCTCGTGACCAGAAAAAATCCAGAAAAATCCCAGTTCATATTTTTGAGCTGAAATTTTTACACAGTATGCTCTATACAATTGCGAAACTTCCGTATGTTCTGAATTTTTTGATTTGAGTTGCATAAGTGCCCCTAAAAAATTCTTTACTATCTCCTGTTCTGTTTTTCACAGATTCTGCCACGTTTTGTCTCTCCTTACTTTTGCAAACCTTAAGCTTGCTTTTTCTTTGAAAAAACTTTTTGGCACTCTTGAGAAACAGTAGCTCTTAAATATTATCTTTATATCCAGTGGGAAAAAAATTATTTATTAAGGGTACTAACCTCTCTAATCAGCTTATGATGAGTTATGTATGAAGGGAGTTTTCAAGTGTGCGATGGAAGATGATGAAAGAAGATCCAGGAGTGTCAAGCGCTCAAGCTTGGGGATGCCCCCATGCATCCCCAATAAATATTCAAGGATACTCAAGAGTATAAGCTAGGGGATGCCCCCGTGCATCCCCTTCTCCATCAACAATCATCAGTTCGTCCTTCGTCTCACTATATTTTTATCACTTCATGCGTTATGTGCTATGCTTGGAGCGTCTCGCTCTTAGGTTTTGTTTTTAGTTTTCTTTAGCTTTGCTTGCTGTTCATGAAAAGTTAGATCCTTTTTTACTTTTTGTTGGAGAGAAACACGCTCCACTTTCAATATTTAGAACACATCATAGGATTTTTCCTGCCTATCTTTTTGTTGTTGTGTGTTCTTTATCTTTTCATAGCTACTGCCTTGTTTAGTTTTAGTCTTAGTTTGTCTTTAGCAAGAGCCTTGGCTTTTGTTTAGTTAGTTACTGCAACTCTTTTTAGTTTTCATGTTTATCTTGTTTGTTGTTGCACTGAGTTGTGTCTTGTCTTGAAAGTAGGTAATTGAGGTTGCTATTTAATTTTAGTAGTAGCTTGTAATAGTTTTGAGGTATTGAGCTCTAGCCTATTAGTGATAGGTGTCGTATTTTGGGCAATCCGTGTGTATTTTCAAAACCTACAAAACTAGTTGAGAACTCTAGCTACTAGATGGATCACTACTCTTCTGAGGAGTCGAATATCAGAGAACACTCACGTACCATGAGTCGAGGATGGGCAAGGATAACCAAACCCCCATACACTCCTCCTCGGGATACTTGTCTTTTTGTGAACCTCCTCATTAGATTGAGAGTTACCGATAATAAGTGCATGAGTTCTTCGGACTAATGTAAGTATTGAAAGTTGACACTTCCACCTTCCCATATTTTGCTAGCTTCTCCTGTGCCGTGCATTGCCTTCTTCTCACTCCGAGAGTTGGTGTCCACCTTCGCCGGTACATCCAAACCCTTGGCATGATACGCTCTGTCATCATAAGCCTCCTTATATCTTTCCTCAAAACAGCCACCATACCTACCTATCAAGGCATTTCCATAGCCTTTCTGAGTTACATTGCCATGCAACTTCCACCTCTTCATGACTTGATCTTCATGTCATACATGTTCCTGCTACACTTGCAGTGACATACATTGCATACATCATGTAGTTACATCTTCTTTATGATTTTGAGTACCTTGTAAAGTGTGAAAGATTTCCTTTACCTTCTTGTAAAATAGAGTGTTGCCATTAAGTGAGAAAAAGATCCCAAAGTGGAAACAATAAAAGATCCCAAAGAGGACAAATGAGAGTTAAATAGAAAGAGCCATTGAGGCCACCAAAAAAAATACAAAAAAATAGAAAAAAGAGAAAAAGAAATAAAAAGAGAGAAAGGGGCAACACTACTATCCTTTTGAGAGATCCACACTAGTACTCCCTTTATATCCTTGTACTCCATAGAGATGATCGTTATGCATATAGCTATGTGGGGACCTTCACACTATAGAACTTGGCTTGCATATTCCAAGGATGAGCCTCCTCAAACGAGCTCTAGGTCTTCATGAGCGAGCAAGTTAGATGCACCCCCACTAGTTCCATTGGAGAGCTTCTTAGCTCGTATGTGCATCCGTTGCATGGCAATCCCTACTCCTGACATCATATCTATCATTTGGCATCTCTTGCCTATGATTGTCCTCATTGATGTGAGCCTTTCTCTTCCTTTTTGTCTTCCTCCTCCACCATATTTCTCTCTTTGCCATCCTAAGTGTCAACTCTCGTGCTTACGCTCATCCATTGCATGAGTGCTCGAAATATCAAAAAGGAGTGGATCAAATTGACTTGTACCTGGCAAGTGGTCTGGGGACGAGTCAAGATAAGATTCCAAAGAAGACCAAGTGTGAAACTTTAGTAGATTGAGTTCTCAACACAAAAATTAATTTTTCTCGTATTCCCTATCCCCCTTCTTGCACGCAAACACCATTTGGAGACATTCGAGTCACGGACAACGAGAGCTCTTGCACCTAATGTTCTTTTGTTACTTGTTTCAATGCTAATATAGACTCTTGCATGTTATGACTTGAATTGAATCTCTAACCTTGATTGCTTTACTTTTCAAAGTTCTTTTATGGTTGCTAGCATGTCACCACAGAAATTATGCTGTTATCATTTACCTACTCGAGGACGAGCAGGAATTAAGCTTGGGGATGTTGATACGTCCAAAACGTATCTATAATTTCTGCTTGCTCCATGCATGTTTTGTGTGATATTGCTATGTTCTAGATACACTTTCATACACTTTTGATCATATTTGGACTAACCTATTAACTCAGTGCACCCCAGTGCTAGTTCCTGTTTTCTGCTGTTTTTCTATTTCAGTTTTGCCCCATATAAAAAGTGCCAGAAAAATTCGGGAAAATTCAGATAAAAAATCAGCGTGGAGGAAGCTTCGCGAAGAGCCCGGGAGGGGCCAGAGGGGAGCCAGGGGGGCCCAGGCGGCCACCCGGCGCGGCCCCACCCCTGGCCGCGCCAGGGGGGCGCCTGGGGCCCCTGGTCAACCTCTGGCTGCCCCCCTTCGCCTATTTATTCTCCATCACGGGAAAACTCCAGAAGAGGAACCCTATTCCGCGAACTCGCCTCTGTTCCCCCGCCGCCGCGCTTCCGAAGATCGGGAGCACCAGAAGATCTCTTCCCGGCACCCTGCCGGAGGGAGGATTGACCTCCGGGAGTCTCCTCTCCACCATGGATGCTCCCCGGATGTCTCGTGAGTAGTTTTCCTTGGACCATGGGTCCATGATCAGTAGCTATGTGATGTTCTCCTCCCCTCTTTGATCTTCATTGTTTAGACCTCGTGAGCTGCCCTACATGATCGAGGCACCTTTGTAATATTTCTGCTATTGCTATGTTGAGTTTGATAGGATCTGATGGATTATGAGATTATGTTCAGATTGTGATAGAGTAATATATTTGGTTTTTATCTCTTATATTTTTGTTCCTAAGTAATTCTTGCATGTTATCCGTTTATGTTTATTGCTTTGGCCAAGTAGTAGGTAGTGACTTCAAGAGGGAACGTTGTGCTAGATTGTGGGTTCATGCCCCCCGATGACACGCTTGAGTGACAGAAACATGAGTCTAGGGGATGTGTTGTTGCCAGAAGGGGCAAAACAACGGTGCTTGTGACCGCGGTCACAAGGATTGTTTACTTTACGCACAGTTCTTTTTAATGCAGTTGTCTGTTGCTTTGGGTTTACACTTTGGGTGGGGCTCGCAACTTAATACCAGCGAGATGTTCTGGATAGATATCTCAAGGTGGATGATTAGTATTAGATGCAGATGGATTTCGGTCTACTTATCTTGGCGTACTGCCTGTGCTTTTGAACCTCGTCCTTTATTTTGTAGCATAGTTAGCATTGCGGTGCGTTCATAATCCTGTCAATTGCCTTTCTGTAATTTTTTTACCTCGCATAGAAATTTTATCGTCTTTTGGGAGAGAGACATCACTAGCGAACATCACGTATCCCGGTCCATATCCTCATTATTGTTTCCATGCTATATTTACTTTACTGATTTTACTTCCTATCATTATTCCTTGCATTTTATCCTTGTGAACAACAAGACCGAAGAGATTGACAACCTCTCTGAACTTCGTTGGGAACAAAGTTATCTGTGTCTGTGTGCAGGTCCGCGTCAGTTGCGCCGCTGACACCTACTTATCATCTCTGGAGTCCTGCTGGAGACAAACCTTGGTATCTTCACCGAGGGAAAACTGTTGCTGCACTACATCTCAACCTTCCACTTGGGGTAACCAACGAAGGGGCGAGAAGCCATCAGCATCTTCGTCTTGGAGTCCGAGACGGCTGGGACGTTTGGTCTTTGAATTAATTGTTGTTGTCGTCTTGGCTTCTCTATGCTTTGAGGATTATTGTTCTATAAATAAGCCTTTCTCTTCCACGCCTCTATTCAACTCGCTGCTTTGCTTCTTCCTTCATCTCTTCTTCCGCTCAGGGTTCCCAGGCGAGGTGTTGGCCGTGGCCGTGTTCGCCGTGGCCGTGGTGGCCGCACCCCACGCTCATGCCGTGGTGGTCGCCATGGTACGGCGCCAGTGCCTTCCTCCTCTCCCTTGGAGGAGGGATTCTGGCGCTATGATTTTCTTTTACGTGTTCGTGGCCAAAGTGCCAATCGCATCCTTCTTCCCTCTTCTTTTTCCTCCATTGTCTCTGAGCGTGGCTTGGATGGCTTGCTTCTGCATCTTCAAGGGAGATGTCGATCTCCTTCTTATGTTGACTTGGAGGTTGATAGCTCTCGCTTGATTTTTCTTGGCTTTGGTTGGAGTTTGTTTGCTCGGCGGTTGAATTTGCGAGATGGCGATATGCTCAGCTGTCGCTTTGACGGCGAAAGCACTGTCACTGTCCGCGCATTCGATCCGAGTGGCAATAGCATGGATCCGCATGGGCAGTAGTCGAGCAGCGACAGCTCCACAAAGTCGAGGAGTCCTTCGCCGGCGTCTTCGACTGCTTCTTCCTCCAGGGACTCGTCTGGTGCTGGTGGTGAGCCGTGTTCAATTGCTTGCCCCTCTGGCTCTGACGAAGACCTTGATGTCAAGCCACCGGTTAAACGAGCGCGGCAGGCGACCTTGTAGAACTGGAGGCAGCGGTGTCATCTTCGCCGGCAGCTTGGGCGAAGCTGGAGAAGATGCTAGAGGAGCAGGAGAAGAAGTTGGTGGAGCATCGTCTCACATGCCTCCGCAAATAAGTCGACCTTCACCTTTTGTTATGTCATTGACATCATGAGCCTGCTACTTCGACTCCTCCTTTTTCTGTGATGATACTCTTGTACTAGTGTCGATTACCCCTCCTGGGCACACATGTAGAAGTCATAATTCCTTGGGTGATTCCCTCTTGTAACAGGAGCTGCCTTCTATCAAAATGTAGTTGATTCCTCTTTGTACTGAAGACGATCCTTATGATGTAAACTGTGCTTGATCCTTTGCAATGGAGCTGTATATTTTCTTTGGCACTGAGAGTTGTGTTCGAGTCCTTTGCGGCCGAGAGCTGTCTTCGAGTCCGTCTTTGCATTGTGGGTTCTATCGGGTGCGCGACAGCGCTCCCGATGGGAGTAGTACCCGAGGCTACGCTTGAGTCGAAGGGTCGAGCATAGGCTGAAATTTTTTTCCTTTTTCGTTAGTTTCTGTCTTTTATCGGGTGCGCGGCAGCGCTCCCGATGGGAGTAGCCCCCGAGTCTTTAGGCGATCGTTGGCGATCGGGTGAAGACTAAATGAGCCTGTGTTATGTGCTTCCTCCAAAGTTTCTTCAGAGTACTTGGGTGGTCCATCTGATTGTGGCCATGTTTTTCGAGCCTTGTTTTCAGCAGGTGGGGCTAGCCGGGTATTGTTTGCTTGAGAGTTTTTTAAGCGTCAGACTGCGCGAACGGTCTTCGGGAGGCGATGGTCCTCGAGCTCCCAAGTGCTCGAATGCAGTGGTTGCGTGGGTGATGATAGCGTCCTTCGGGTGGGAGTTGTACTCGAGACCCCGAGTGCTTTTGATGAAGATCGCGTTGCTCGGGGGGATTTTGCTCTTAAGCCCCCGAGTGCTTTGGTTAAGATCGCGTAGGCGATAGCGTTGCTCGGGGGGATTTTTCTCTTAAGCCCCCGAGTGCTTTGGTTAAGATCGCGTAGGCGATAGCGTTGCTCGGGGGGATTTTATTCTTAAGCCCCCGAGTGCTTTGGTTCAGATCACGTAGGCGATAGCGTCTCTCGGGGGAATTTATTCTTAAGCCCCCGAGTGCTTTGGTTAAGATCGCGTAGGAGATAGCGTCTCTCGGGGGGATTTTCTTCTTAAGCCCCCGAGTTCTTTGATTAAGATCGCGTAGGCGATAGCGTTGCTCGGGGTGATTTTACTCTTAAGCCCCCGAGTGCTTTGGTTAAGATCTCGTAGGCGATAGCGTCTCTCGGGGGGATTTTATTCTTAAGCCCCTGAGTGCTTTGATTAAGATCGCGTAGGCGATAGCGTTGCTCGGGGGATTTTACTCTTAAGCCCCCGAGTGCTTTGAGATGGCAGTATTTGGGCAACATTTATTTTATTGCGGTCAAGCGGTTACATGAGTTGCTAGTCATGTCCGACCGATAGGGGCTATGGATAGAACAGTCGCAGGTTTGCTACGTTCCATGGGTTTCCCACGTCCTCGTCTGTCTTCGGGTTCCTCAGCCTGTAGGCGCCACCTCCGATGATTTCTGAAATTATGACTGGTCCTTCCCATTGGGGGGCAAGTTTATGGACCTTCTCTTATATTAGTCGTAGGACTAGGTCACCTTTGTTGAAGGTTCTAGTGCGCAATCGACTGCTTTGGTAGGTACGTAGTTTGTCCTAGTACCCCTCTGATTTTGCCAGGGCTGCGTCTCTTGCTTCGTCGGCCGTACCTTTGTCATCTTGTAGTGCTTCTTCTGCTTCTTCTTCTTCGTATCCGGTGACCCGAGGTGCTCCGAACTTGAGATCATGTGGTAGGACTGCCTCTGTCCCGTACACCGTGAAGAAGGGTGTGTAATGGGTTGCGGTGTTTGGTGTAGTACGTAGGATCCATAGGACCGCGGGGAGTTCTTCTACCCAGTTGCTGGCGGCTTGCTCGAGTGGTGGGAGGAGCCGTTTCTTGATTCCCCCGCATACAAGGCCATTTGCTTTTTCCACCTGGCCGTTGGACTGCGGGTGCGCGACTGATGCATAATTAATTTTAATGCCCAGTTCTTCGCAGAAGTTCTGGAACTCTGCGGCTTTGAAGTTCATGCCGTTGTCCGTGATGATGTTGTGTGGTACTCCGAATTTGAAGATGATCGACTTGATGAAGTTGACAGCCGTGAGGGCTGTGGAGCTGATGATGGGAACTGCTTCGATCCATTTAGTGAACTTGTCGACTGCGACGAGCAGGTGTGTCCTTCCGCCCTTTGATGATTTCTTGAGTGGGCCCACCATGTCAAGTCCCCAGGTGGCGAACGGCTAGGATAGTGGTATGGTCTTGAGCTCTGATGCGGGAGCGTGTGGCCTGTTGGCGAATTTCTGGCAAGCGACACAACCTCTCACGATTTCCTCTGCGTTTTTCATGGCTGTGGGCCAGTAGAACCCAGCTCGGAATGCTTTGGACACGAGCACTCGACTTCTTGCGTGGTGCCCGCATGTGCCTTCATGGATTTCGAGCAGTAGGGCTTTGTCGTCCTCTTCGTCGATGCACCTTTGGAGTATCTAGGTGATGCTGCGCTTGTATAGTTGTTTGTTGATCACTGTGAATGCCTTGGATCGTCGGCTGATGCGTCGTGCTTCGGCCACGTCTTGTGGTAGCGTGCCTTCGATTAGGAATCGGAGGAACGGTTTTGTCCAGACGGGTCCTTCGAGCTCCGTCGGAGCTGTGCTGTCGGATGTGCTGGTGCTTGTTCCTTCTAATGGGGTTGCTGTTGCCACCTGCGCCATTTATGTTGCGTCTTCGCCGTCCACGACTGCTTCAGGTGTTGCTGCATGTACCTTGATGGATCTCCGACTGATGCTTTCGAGAAAAACGCCGGGTGGTACAGGCCCTCTGGTCGAACCGATGTTTGCGAGCTTGTCAGCTTCTGTGTTGTTGTCCATGGTGATGTAGTTGAGCTCGCAACCGTCGAAACTTCCTTCGAGTTCATTGTAGAGCTTGTGGTAGGCCGCCATGTTGTCGGCTATTGCATTGAAGTTTCTCATCGTCTGCTGGACGACGAGATTGGAGTCCCCGTAAATTATGAGGCGAGTGGCTCCGCATGTTTTGGCCATGCGCATGCCATGGAGGAGTGCCTCGTATTCTGCTTCGTTGTTGGAGGCGTGACTGAAGTTGATCTGGAGGACATATTTCAGCTTTGTTCCTTTAGGGGAGATGAGCACGAGTCCTGCCCCAGCTCCTTGTTGTCTCTTGGACCCATCGAAGAACATTGACCATGAGCTTGATAGGTCTGGAGGGCCTGGCGTCTGAACCTCCGTCCACTCGACCAGGAAATCTGGGAGTACTTGGGCTTTGATGGTTGTTTGGTGCTTGAACTGCAGGTCCCGTGGGCTGAGCTCAATGTTCCACTCGGCGACTCGCACGATTTCTCCAGGGTTGTTGAGTATGTCGGCGAGTGGTGCGCTGCTCACGATTGTGATGGGGTGCTCGTCGAAGTAGTGGGACACCTTTCTTGAGGTCATGACGATTGCCAGTAGTAGCTTCTGATAGTGCGGGTACCGCTGGTGGGATTTGGTTAGGAGCATGCTGAGGTAGTAGATTGGTCTCTGGATGCTCTGGACCTTGCCTTCTTCTGCGCGTTCGACGACGAGCGTTGTACTTACTACACTGCTACGTGCTGCCACGTAGAGGTATAGCTTCTCTCGTTCCTTGGGTACCGCCAGGATTGTTGGGGTCGAGAGTGTATTTTTCAGGTCCGCGAATGCTTGGCGGGCTTCCTCCATCCACTTGAATTTCTCTCCTTTCCTGAGCAATTGATAGAAAGGCAGCGTGCGTTCTCCCAGCCTGCTGATGAAGCGGCTTAGGGCTGCGAGTTTTCCGGTGAGCTGCTGTACTCCTTTGACGTCGGTTGGTTCTTGCATGCGGGTGATGGCTTGGACTTTCTCAGGGTTTGCCTCGATTCCTCGGGCAGAGACCATATAGCCAAGAAGCTTTCCCGCCGGTACGCCGAATGTGCACTTCTTTGGGTTGAGTTTGATTCTGGATTTTTTGAGTGTCACGAAGGTTTCGCGTAGGTCGTCGAGTAGTGTGGCTTCTTTGTAGGTCTTGATGACGATGTCGTCCACGTAGACTTGCACGTTTCTTCCTATTTTCTCCTTCAGGCAGGCCTGCATCATTCGTTGGTAAGTGGCACCTGGGTTTTTGAGCCCGAAGGGCATGGTTTTGTAGCAGAATACGCCATAGGGGGTGATGAACGATGTGTGCTCTTCGTCTTCTTCCTTCATCCTGATCTGGTTGTATCCTGAGTAGGCGTCGAGAAAGGAAAGTAGATCGCACCCTGATGTTGAGTCGATTATCTGATCAATTCTAGGAAGGGGGAAGTGATCCTTCGGGCAATGCTTGTTGATTGGTCCATAGTCGACACACATGCGCAGCACGGTCGTGTCTTTCTTGGGCACCAGCACTGGGTTGGCTATCCAGGTGGCTATCTTCGTTTCTCGGATGAACTGAGCGTCGAGTAACCGGGTGCCTTCCTCTCCGGTTGCTCTGCGCTTGGGCTCCGAGAATCGTCTCAGCGCTTGCTTCACCGGCTTCGTGTTTTGCTTGATGCGTAGGGCGTGTTCCGCGAATTCGCGTGGTATCCCAGGCATGTCGGCTGGGAAGCAAGCGAATATTTCCCACTCGTCTCGAAGGAAAGCGACGAGAGCCGTCGCCTGCTCCTCTGGTAGGTGGGCGTACACGCGGACTATTTTGTTCGGGTCCGTCGGGTGCACTTGGTGAGTGACTGTGTCGCTGTCGATGCTGAAGTCGCGTCCGTACTCCCTGGGTTTGCTTCGGTTCACCAGTGGGAAGGTACTCTTGTCCGTCACCATGGCTATTTCTCCGAGTTCTTGTTCGGCTCCAAATGTGTCGGAGATTCTGTGGAAGTCACGATCACATTGATCTGATTTGATGAAGCTTCCGTTGATCGTGAGGACTCCTGATGATCCTGGCATCTTGAGCTTGAGGTAGGCGTAGTGTGGGACCGCCATGAATTGCGTGAATGCTGGCCGTCCCAATATGGCGTGATACTGCGATTTCCAGTTGAGTACCTCGAACTTGAGGATGTGCTTGGCGAAGTTGCGTCGGTTTTCGAAGACAACTTCGAGTTCGATGACTCCGAGGGATGTGGCTGCTTCTCCTCGGACTATCCCGTGTAACTCGGTGCTTGATTTTCTCCATACTGATCGTGGGATCAGCATCTTTTGCAGGGTGCTGGCGAAGATGATGTTCGTGCTGCTGCCTCCGTCCATGAAGACCCTATCCATGTCGTACCCTCCGATGTGTGCATCGAATACTAGGGGCGCATGCCCCGGTCTTGGGACTGCTGGTGGATGGTCGTCTTGTGAGAACGTGATGCTGGTCTCCATGTCATGTACCTGGGAAACTTCGACTATGTTTATGCTCTCAGCTGCTCGAACCTGCAGGGTGTGGGCGTCGCATTGTGCTTGTGGTACCCTTCCTTCCTGGATCATGAGCACTTGTTCTTGCGGCGGGCTTTGACGTCCTTCCGGGTTTCAGGTCGGCGATTTCTCGGGTTGCCGATGGCGTCTGTCTTTTTTCTGCTTCTCTTTCTTGAGGTCGTCGGCTAGCTCGTTGAACAGGCGGCAGTCTCTCAGGGTGTGACCTTACCTGACGCGTCCCCAGTCATCCTCGAAGCTGTGGATCATGCAGGGTCCTGCTAGCTGTTCTCTAGCCGTGAGTTTGCTAGATCCGGCGTGCCTCTTCCTTCTTGAGATTCTGAAGATCTTCTCGTGATCCTCCGAGTGTTCGTGGAAACGAGGGTCAGTTTCGATTCCTCGACTCATTTCTTGGTTCTTGATGAGGTTGGCGAATTCATCCGGTCTTCGATCTGGGTCGTAGTACTCCCCTACAAGTGTCTCGGAGTCGCTGTCTTGGTTGGCGGCAGGTGCTCGCGCGACGGCGTGACATCGGGTGGTCGTCGGCTGTGCGGCTGCGTGATGTGGCTCGTTCATTGGGGCCTCGCCGTAGATCGCCCATGCGCGCCTTTTGGGTCGTCGATTCCTTCTTCCTTGGCGGTTGTTCTGCTGATCGCTGGATTCGATCTCGTAGTCATCGTCTTGATGTGCGGCGGGTGCCCGGGCGGTGGTGGGTTGTCGAAAGATTTGCGAGTCCTCCTCTGCGCGTAGCAGTTCGTCGAGTGGAATTCCTTCGTAGAGGCCCCTCGCCGTTCTTCTGGGTCGTCGACTCCTTCGGCGCTGGCGCTGCACTTGGTCGTTACCGTAGTATCGGTCCTGGCACAACTGTAGCTCGAGTGGTCTTGATGGGGTGGCGGAGATGTCCGCCGTGATCTTGAATCCGTCTAGTGGGCTAGATCTGGTTCTTGCCCTTGAGTTGTAGCTTGCTGAAGACGGGACCGCCGAGATCGTGGTCCCAACCTGTGTAGTCCCCACGGACGGCGCCAATTGACGGGGATCAACCCCGGCAAATCCCATTGTCAGGGACCCTGGGTTAGTCATGAGATGCACAGGTTGGACGATAGCTCGTCGGCAAACAGAAAGGCTCGCTCCTGCTCGATATTATTAATGGGGGAGATGCGATTACAGTGGAGGCCAAGGCTGGAGCACTCAAGGCTAGGGTTAGAGGTGATATTAGATGTCTTTGGCGTTGCCCCTCCTAGCCCTTATATACCGGGCTAGGTCTCGGGGAGTTCATCTACGTTTACAGGTAAGCTTTCCTAACCATAGCTTGCTCCGTACGGCAGGTCTTCGCACCTTCCTTGTGAGTCACGGACTCCTACGTCGGTGCCAACTAGTGGGCCGAGGCTGTATCTTCATGGGCCTTCTGCCTTCATGGACACCAGGTAGGCTCATCCATAGGAGTCGTGGGGTCACCCCCTCGTCAACGACATCATGGTCAAAACCTACAAGGTAGACACACTACTTGAAGACCTCCGAGAAACTTTTGGAGAACTCAACCATTACATGATCAAGCTTAAACCGAAAAAGTGTGTTTTCTGGTTTCCAGTTGGCAAGCTATTAGGATACATGGTGTTTTCCCGAGTAGTCGAGGCCAACCCAGAAAAAGTTCAAGAACTCGCAAAGATTCAAGAACCAGACAACATCAAGGGTGTACAGCAACTCACAGGACGACTCGCCGCCCTTAGTCGCTTCATAAGCAGGCTAGGAGAAAGGATCCTGCCATTCTATCAACTACTCAAGAAGGGTGGAAAGTTCGAGTGGATGGAAGAGTCACAAAACGCATTCGCCGGCCTCAATAAAATCCTACCAACACACCCCATCCTCGCAGTACCCAAGGAACGGGAACCGCTATACCTCTACATCGCCAAGAGCAGCGTGGTAAGCACATTACTCATCGTCGAGCGCACCAAAGAGGGCAAGGTGCAAGGCATCCAGAGACCAATCTACTACCTCAGCGAAGTACTCACGCGCTCACAGCAAAGATACCGCATTATCAAAAGCCGGTCTACCACTAGTGCTGTTAGGGTCTATCCAAACGGTTTTTGACCCCTATCGCCTATGGGAATTGGAATCGTCGCCTTGCTCTCGAATGTCATAGGGTGCCTTTTCCACACGAGAGCGATAAACCGTTTTCTATGTGGCGATGTCAAGCAGACGTTTCCGTTTAAAAAATCGTGTCTGATGTATGACGATATCCCAAACGGCCATTGCCAGAATGACCGTGTGGACATAACATATGTATCACTTGCAGTTCATTCGACACGATCGTTTTCAATGCGACCACGAACACAAACAAGCAATAGAAAAGCACCGTCTGTGAAACTACATAGATCCCATACATTTTCTTTATGGTACTGGGTTTGGGTGTACACTATCAGGTTTTGGGTTGCGGGTTGTAACCCTTCATGTATGACTGACGATTTGCTACAACTGTTTGTGTGCGACCATACTATTACCAGCCACGGTTACTAAATTTTAAATTTGTGCACGGTCTATATGTTCCAAACAGTTTTATTTCAGTACACGTGTGCGAATTTAGAGAGATCACAAACATTTGTATTTCGCAACGCATGTGTGCTATTAGGATAGATCACACACATTTTGTCAGAACCCTCTGTTAGGTAATGTGCTAGGATCAAAGTCACTTGCATTCATCTCAAAAAATTCAAAAGAAATCTTTGAAATCAAAATCAAAAGCAAAATGGGAGAAGGAACCCCCCCAGATGAATTAATTCAAAAGGCCAGATAAAAATCTTCTCCAAAAATTCATGTTAGATTTTTGAAAAGTCTTATAAATGAGTGTGATCACATATCAAGTGATGTGGGAACCACCCCATGCTCATGGATTTTTCAAATATTCAAACAGTGCCTTGGAATTAATTAAAAACCCCTATTTGATTTAAGATTCAAATTATTTGCATTTTAAAATTGTTCAAACTTTATGAGTGGCTAGTCTATATTATTATGAGGCCATATAAAAAGTTTCAACATTTTATAAAATGGTTTGGTATTTTTATCAGAGCCAAAACAAGGTTACAGAAAAAGAAAGGAAAGATTAAACAGAGAGAAAAAGAAAAGGGAAAGGAGCCGACTTAACTGGGCCTCCCCGGCCCAACTCACCGCACCGCAGCCCAAACCCGCAGCCTCCCCTTGTCGTCTTCCCCGGCGCGGCAAGCAGCTCGCTGGAGCGCATGCCGACGCCGGCGAGCACCTGCTAGCCTGCCTGGCGCCTCCCGAACCGTCTAGTCGCGCCTGGAGACTCCCCTCGGCCGTCCCGATCCATTCCCCCCCCCCCGTCCAGAGCTTCCTCCTTCCTCTCCCGCTCGGTTTCGTCGCCGCCCGAGGACCGCTGTGGAGCACGCCGCTGAGTCCACGTAGCCACCGCCGACAAGAAGCCGCGCCATGATGTCCATCACCTCCGTCGTCGTCGACTACGCCTAGATGCTGAAGGAATCGAGCCCGGAAGCTTTGTAGCCGCCGCCCCCTTCATCGCCTTCGTCTCCGGCCGTCGACCGTCGCCGTTCGAATACTCCGCTGTTCCAGCCTCCCAGGCCTCGCCGTCACCGCAACTAGCTTCGTGGTGAGCCTCTAGTTCTTCCCCAGTCGGCCGCAACTTTTTCTTTTGGCCGTAGCGCTTTCCCCCTTTCCACAGAACCACGGCCGCCGCCATGAACGCCGACGAGGTCGCCCCTGGGCTCCTCCGTCCCAACTATGGCGTGCGTCGTGTTACGTACCCCGCAGGATTGCGACGCACTAGTCCCCGCTCTGTTTGGCGCACCGCAGCGTCGTCTTCGTCGTCGCCGAGCCACGGCTACCGCTAGGGCTCGTCGTCGGCATCACTCCGGTGCCTCCCGATGGCGTTGCTGTGCTCTGGGTGATGTGGACGAGCTCGGGCTTCCGTTTGGTGGTCTCAGCGCACCAAATGGTGGCCGGAGCCGCCGTCCCGTGCGTCGCCGCCGCGTCGGATGGTCGCCGGCGACTAGCCGCCGGCAAGTCCGACGTGGCCGGGGTGATTAGCACCTAATCCACCCCCCTAATGACCCCCAGAGCCGATGACATGTGGGCCCAGCCCCTGACTAAACACTGGATTAAGTTTAAATCGTTTTAATTAAACAATGAGAGACTGACCAGTGGGTCCCAGCAGTCAGTGGCCCCCTGAAGCGCAACTAAACTTTCAACTTTGTTTGAGTTGTCTTCCCCGGCGCGGCAAGCAGCTCGCTGGAGCGCATGCCGACGCCGGCGAGCACCTGCTAGCCTGCCTGGCGCCTCCCGAACCGTCTAGTCGCGCCTGGAGACTCCCCTCGGCCGTCCCGATCCATTCCCCCCCCCCCCCCCGTCCAGAGCTTCCTCCTTCCTCTCCCGCTCGGTTTCGTCGCCGCCCGAGGACCGCTGTGGAGCACGCCGCTGAGTCCACGTAGCCACCGCCGACAAGAAGCCGCGCCATGATGTCCATCACCTCCGTCGTCGTCGACTACGCCTAGATGCTGAAGGAATCGAGCCCGGAAGCTTTGTAGCCGCCGCCCCCTTCATCGCCTTCGTCTCCGGCCGTCGACCGTCGCCGTTCGAATACTCCGCTGTTCCAGCCTCCCAGGCCTCGCCGTCACCGCAACTAGCTTCGTGGTGAGCCTCTAGTTCTTCCCTAGTCGGCCGCAACTTTTTCTTTTGGCCGTAGCGCTTTCCCCCTTTCCACAGAACCATGGCCGCCGCCATGAACGCCGACGAGGTCGCCCCTGGGCTCCTCCGTCCCAACTATGGCGTGCGTCGTGTTACGTACCCCCCAGGATTGCGACGCACTAGTCCCCGCTCTGTTTGGCGCACCGCAGCGTCGTCTTCGTCGTCGCCGAGCCACGGCTACCGCTAGGGCTCGTCGTCGGCATCACTCCGGTGCCCCCCGATGGCGTTGCTGTGCTCTTGGTGATGTGGATGAGCTCGGGCTTCCGTTTGGTGGTCTCAGCGCACCAAATGGTGGCCGGAGCCGCCGTCCCGTGCGTCGCCGCCGCGTCGGATGGTCGCCGGCGACTAGCCGCCGGCAAGTCCGACGTGGCCGGGGTGATTAGCACCTAATCCACCCCCCTAATGACCCCCAGAGCCGATGACATGTGGGCCCAGCCCCTGACTAAACACTGGATTAAGTTTAAATCGTTTTAATTAAACAATGAGAGACTGACCAGTGGGTCCCAGCAGTCAGTGGCCCCCTGATGCCAGCATGAAGTCATGCTGACGCAATAAAGACTTTTCCAGAAATTGAAATGAATTAAAGAATTCCAGAAAATCCAGAAAATAGCCCAAACTTTGGAAATTCATAGAAAATTCATATCAACTCCAAATTGGACAAATAATATATGAAAAATGATCAGCAGAAAATAAGCTATCCAAATATCCAACTTTCAACTTTGTTTGAGTTGTCTTCCCCGGCGCGGCAAGCAGCTCGCTGGAGCGCATGCCGACGCCGGCGAGCACCTGCTAGCCTGCCTGGCGCCTCCCGAACCGTCTAGTCGCGCCTGGAGACTCCCCTCGGCCGTCCCGATCCATTCCCCCCCCCCCCCGTCCAGAGCTTCCTCCTTCCTCTCCCGCTCGGTTTCGTCGCCGCCCGAGGACCGCTGTGGAGCACGCCGCTGAGTCCACGTAGCCACCGCCGACAAGAAGCCGCGCCATGATGTCCATCACCCCCGTCGTCGTCGACTACGCCTAGATGCTGAAGGAATCGAGCCCGGAAGCTTTGTAGCCGCCGCCCCATTCATCGCCTTCGTCTCCGGCCGTCGACCGTCGCCGTTCGAATACTCCGCTGTTCCAGCCTCCAGGCCTCGCCGTCACCGCAACTAGCTTCGTGGTGAGCCTCTAGTTCTTCCCCAGTCGGCCGCAACTTTTTCTTTTGGCCGTAGCGCTTTCCCCCTTTCCACAGAACCACGGCCGCCGCCATGAACGCCGACGAGGTCGCCCCTAGGCTCCTCCGTCCCAACTATGGCGTGCGTCGTGTTACGTACCCCCCAGGATTGCGACGCACTAGTCCCCGCTCTGTTTGGCGCACCGCAGCGTCGTCTTCGTCATCGCCGAGCCACGGCTACCGCTAGGGCTCGTCGACGGCATCACTCCGGTGCCCCCCGATGGCGTTGCTGTGCTCTGGGTGATGTGGACGAGCTCGGGCTTCCGTCTGGTGGTCTCAGCGCACCAAATGGTGGACGGAGCCGCCGTCCCGTGCGTCGCCGCCGCGTCGGATGGTCGCCGGCGACTAGCCGCCGGCAAGTCCGACGTGGCCGGGGTGATTAGCACCTAATCCACCCCACTAATGACCCCCAGAGCCGATGACATGTGGGCCCAGCCCCTGACTAAACACTGGATTAAGTTTAAATCGTTTTAATTAAACAATGAGAGACTGACCAGTGGGTCCCAGCAGTCAGTGGCCCCCTGAAGCGCAACTAAACTTTCAACTTTGTTTGAGTTGTCTTCCCCGGCGCGGCAAGCAGCTCGCTGGAGCGCATGCCGACGCCGGCGAGCACCTGCTAGCCTGCCTGGCGCCTCCCGAACCGTCTAGTCGCGCCTGGAGACTCCCCTCGGCCGTCCCGATCCATTCCCCCAACCCCCGTCAAGAGCTTCCTCCTTCCTCTCCCGCTCGGTTTCGTCGCCGCCCGAGGACCGCTGTGGAGCACGGCGCTGAGTCCACGTAGCCACCGCCGACAAGAAGCCGCGCCATGATGTCCATCACCTCCGTCGTCGTCGACTACGCCTAGATGCTGAAGGAATCGAGCCCGGAAGCTTTGTAGTCGCCGCCCCCTTCATCGCCTTCGTCTCCGGCCGTCGACCGTCGCCGTTCGAATACTCCGCTGTTCCAGCCTCCCAGGCCTCGCCGTCACCGCAACTAGCTTCGTGGTGAGCCTCTAGTTCTTCCCCAGTCGGCCGCAACTTTTTCTTTTGGCCGTAGCGCTTTCCCCCTTTCCACAGAACCACGGCCGCCGCCATGAACGCCGACGAGGTCGCCCCTGGGCTCCTCCGTCCCAACTATGGCGTGCGTCGTGTTACGTACCCCCCAGGATTGCGACGCACTAGTCCCCGCTCTGTTTGGCGCACCGCAGCGTCGTCTTCGTCGTCGCCGAGCCACGGCTACCGCTAGGGCTCGTCGTCGGCATCACTCCGGTGCCCCCCGATGGCGTTGCTGTGCTCTGGGTGATGTGGACGAGCTCAGGCTTCCGTTTGGTGGTCTCAGCGCACCAAATGGTGGTCGGAGCCGCCGTCCCGTGCGTCGCCGCCGCGTCGGATGGTCGCCGGCGACTAGCCGCCGGCAAGTCCGACGTGGCCGGGGTGATTAGCACCTAATCCACCCCCCTAATGACCCCCAGAGCCGATGACATGTGGGCCCAGCCCCTGACTAAACACTGGATTAAGTTTAAATCGTTTTAATTAAACAATGAGAGACTGACCAGTGGGTCCCAGCAGTCAGTGGCCCCCTGAAGCGCAACTAAACTTTCAACTTTGTTTGAGTTGTCTTCCCCGGCGCGGCAAGCAGCTCGCTGGAGCGCATGCCGACGCCGGCGAGCACCTGCTAGCCTGCCTGGCGCCTCCCGAACCGTCTAGTCGCGCCTGGAGACTCCCCTCGGCCGTCCCGATCCATTCCCCCCCCCCCGTCCAGAGCTTCCTCCTTCCTCTCCCGCTCGGTTTCGTCGCCGCCCGAGGACCGCTGTGGAGCACGCCGCTGAGTCCACGTAGCCACCGCCGACAAGAAGCCGCGCCATGATGTCCATCACCTCCGTCGTCGTCGACTACGCCTAGATGCTGAAGGAATCGAGCCCGGAAGCTTTGTAGCCGCCACCCCCTTCATCGCCTTCGTCTCCGGCCGTCGACCGTCGCCGTTCGAATACTCCGCTGTTCCAGCCTCCCAGGCCTCGCCGTCACCGCAACTAGCTTCGTGGTGAGCCTCTAGTTCATCCCCAGTCGGCCGCAACTTTTTCTTTTGGCCGTAGCGCTTTCCCCCTTTCCACAGAACCATGGCCGCCGCCATGAACGCCGACGAGGTCGCCCCTGGGCTCCTCCGTCCCAACTATGGCGTGCGTCGTGTTACGTACCCCCCAGGATTGCGACGCACTAGTCCCCGCTCTGTTTGGCGCACCGCAGCGTCGTCTTCGTCGTCGCCGAGCCACGGCTACCGCTAGGGCTCGTCGTCGGCATCACTCCGGTGCCCCCCGATGGCGTTGCTGTGCTCTTGGTGATGTGGACGAGCTCGGGCTTCCGTTTGGTGGTCTCAGCGCACCAAATGGTGGCCGGAGCCGCCGTCCCGTGCGTCGCCGCCGCGTCGGATGGTCGCCGGCGACTAGCCGCCGGCAAGTCCGACGTGGCCGGGGTGATTAGCACCTAATCCACCCCCCTAATGACCCCCAGAGCCGATGACATGTGGGCCCAGCCCCTGACTAAACACTGGATTAAGTTTAATCGTTTTAATTAAACAATGAGAGACTGACCAGTGGGTCCCAGCAGTCAGTGGCCCCCTGATGCCAGCATGAAGTCATGCTGACGCAATAAAGACTTTTCCAGAAATTGAAATGAATTAAAGAATTCCAGAAAATCCAGAAAATAGCCCAAACTTTGGAAATTCATAGAAAATTCATATCAACTCCAAATTGGACAAATAATATATGAAAAATGATCAGGAGAAAATAAGCTATCCAAATATCCAAATTTCAACTTTGTTTGAGTTGTCTTCCCCGGCGCGGCAAGCAGCTCGCTGGAGCGCATGCCGACGCAGGCGAGCACCTGCTAGCCTGCCTGGCGCCTCCCGAACCGTCTAGTCGCGCCTGGAGACTCCCCTCGGCCGTCCCGATCCATTCCCCCCCCCCCCCGTCCAGAGCTTCCTCCTTCCTCTCCCGCTCGGTTTCGTCGCGGCCCGAGGACCGCTGTGGAGCACGCCGCTGAGTCCACGTAGCCACCGCCGACAAGAAGCCGCGCCATGATGTCCATCACCCCCGTCGTCGTCGACTACGCCTAGATGCTGAAGGAATCGAGCCCGGAAGCTTTGTAGCCGCCGCCCCCTTCATCGCCTTCGTCTCCGGCCGTCGACCGTCGCCGTTCGAATACTCCGCTGTTCCAGCCTCCAGGCCTCGCCGTCACCGCAACTAGCTTCGTGGTGAGCCTCTAGTTCTTCCCCAGTCGGCCGCAACTTTTTCTTTTGGCCGTAGCGCTTTCCCCCTTTCCACAGAACCACGGCCGCCGCCATGAACGCCGACGAGGTCGCCCCTGGGCTCCTCCGTCCCAACTATGGCGTGCGTCGTGTTACGTACCCCCCAGGATTGCCACGCACTAGTCCCCGCTCTGTTTGGCGCACCGCAGCGTCGTCTTCGTCGTCACCGAGCCACGGCTACCGCTAGGGCTCGTCGACGGCATCACTCCGGTGCCCCCCGATGGCGTTGCTGTGCTCTGGGTGATGTGGACGAGCTCGGGCTTCCGTCTGGTGGTCTCAGCACACCAAATGGTGGCCGGAGCCGCCGTCCCGTGCGTCGCCGCCGCGTCGGATGGTCGCCGGCGACTAGCCGCCGGCAAGTCCGACGTGGCCGGGGTGATTAGCACCTAATCCACCCCCCTAATGACCCCCAGAGCCGATGACATGTGGGCCCAGCCCCTGACTAAACACTGGATTAAGTTTAAATCGTTTTAATTAAACAATGAGAGACTGACCAGTGGGTCCCAGCAGTCAGTGGCCCCCTGAAGCGCAACTAAACTTTCAACTTTGTTTGAGTTGTCTTTCCCGGCGCGGCAAGCAGCTCGTTGGAGCGCATGCCGACGCCGGCGAGCACCTGCTAGCCTGCCTGGCGCCTCCCGAACCGTCTAGTCGCGCCTGGAGACTCCCCTCGGCCGTCCCGATCCATTCCCCCCCCCCTCCCCCCCCCCCCCCCCCCGTCCAGAGCTTCCTCCTTCCTCTCCCGCTCGGTTTCGTCGCCGCCCGAGGACCGCTGTGGAGCACGCCGCTGAGTCCACGTAGCCACCGCCGACAAGAAGCCGCGCCATGATGTCCATCACCTCCGACGTCGTCGACTACGCCTAGATGCTGAAGGAATCGAGCCCGGAAGCTTTTTAGCCGCCGCCCCCTTCATCGCCTTCGTCTCCAGCCGTCGACCGTCGCCGTTCGAATACTCCGCTGTTCCAGCCTCCCAGGCCTCGCCGTCACCGCAACTAGCTTCGTGGTGAGCCTCTAGTTCTTCCCCAGTCGGCCGCAACTTTTTCTTTTGGCCGTAGCGCTTTCCCCCTTTCCACAGAACCACGGCCGCCGCCATGAACGCCGACGAGGTCGCCCCTGGGCTCCTCCGTCCCAACTATGGCGTGCGTCGTGTTACGTACCCCCCAGGATTGCGACGCACTAGTCCCCGCTCTGTTTGGCGCACCGCAGCGTCGTCTTCGTCGTCGCCGAGCCACGGCTACCGCTAGGGCTCGTCGTCGGCATCACTCCGGTGCCCCCCGATGGCGTTGCTGTGCTCTTGGTGATGTGGACGAGCTCGGGCTTCCGTTTGGTGGTCTCAGCGCACCAAATGGTGGCCGGAGCCGCCGTCCCGTGCGTCGCCGCCGCGTCGGATGGTCGCCGGCGACTAGCCGCCGGCAAGTCCGACGTGGCCGGGGTGATTAGCACCTAATCCACCCCCCTAATGACCCCCAGAGCCGATGACATGTGGGCCCAGCCCCTGACTAAACACTGGATTAAGTTTAAATCATTTTAATTAAACAATGAGAGACTGACCAGTGGGTCCCAGCAGTCAGTGGCCCCCTGATGCCAGCATGAAGTCATGCTGACGCAATAAAGACTTTTCCAGAAATTGAAATGAATTAAAGAATTCCAGAAAATCCAGAAAATAGCCCAAACTTTGGAAATTCATAGAAAATTCATATCAACTCCAAATTGGACAAATAATATATGAAAAATGATCAGGAGAAAATAAGCTATCCAAATATCCAACTTTCAACTTTGTTTGAGTTGAATTTAAAATGTGATCAGTAGCATTTGCTATTTGATTTAAATGGAATTAAATCAAATTCAATTCAAAAGTTTTTGCAACTTGAACCATGGCAACATGCTACATTTCACTTTTACATCAGAGGCATATAATACACATTTCCAAATGATTCAAATTGATCAATCAATGTCACATGTAACTCTACTAAGTTTGAATTCAAATGGAGTTTGAATTTGCAATTCAATTTGCAATATACTCCATTTAAATGGAATTGCCTCACACATCAAAGCATATACATCAAGTTTCAACCTTCCATCATGTGATTGTGCATTGTATTTACTTTGCTACCTTGTTTGTTGTTTGTCGAGTAGAGGTGGAACCGGAGCAGGAGGCTACCCCCTTCGTTGAAGACCCCGAACCCGAACCTCGTCAGCAAGGCAAGCAAACCCCCATTGATAATGTCGATAAAATCCCAATTCCCTCTCATGTCTCTCTTATGCATTGTATAGGATGATTACCATGATGCGTTTCTACCGCATAGATGAACCTATTACTTTGCATGACCTATCATTTTGTCACAGTAGTAGGCAAACCACAATCCTAGGAAATGTAGGAGTTGATTGATATCATGTGGCCCCTGCAATTGTTACTGCTTATTGCATGCTTAGAATGATACCATGATGATAATGTTATGTGAGTCGGGATGGTAGTGATCATGATGATGATGGTAGAAAAGTGTTGGTGAATCTACCCTAATACAAGGTGAACGATGAGAGGCTGTGTACGAGTACACGGTGGGTTGTCTCGTTGAACACCGCCCTAAGTCCGAGTTCTTGTGTGGTGATCCAAGATGAAGAGTACAACCACACATTGGGCTCACTGACCCCTCTCAACTTATTAACTCATCCCTTTCGATGTCCAGATGTCGCAATAGTTCAGAGTTCTGGTAGGCTTGTGGCCTGGATGCTAAGTGAGAGAACGGCTCACCCGAGACCGTCTTATGCACCACGCACACATCACTTGGGTCCACTTCGGTAGACCGGCCGGGTTCACGATAGTGGTAGCCAACCCAAGTAGGCGGCTTTCTTGGACTAGATAGGCTATGAGGTAACAGTTGTGGTGAGCATCCTCGCTGGCACCCCTTGAATGGCGTCGAGATCAAAGGCGGTAAATGATGATCATGTGTGTGTAGCGGTACATCCCTGCAGGGTTAAGAAAACTATCCGAATAGCCGCGTCCGCGGTTATGGACTGCTTGGAAAGCTTAGCTTGATTATTAGACAACTTGAACTGGATACTTCTAAAACACATCAAGATAAGCGTGAGTGCTATGGTGTGCTTCTCGTGGGGAAATCGAGGAAGTAACCATAGTGGTGTAATTGGTTGAAGAGATGTAGTGGACTCGTGTACGCTTCTTACCTCAAAGTCTGGTACTCGTAGTTCAGGACTAGCCAAGTCAAAGCTGGCACTTCTGCAAGTGAAACCCCACCTCCCTTTACCTTGATACATATGCATGAGTAGTATAGCTCCTATGTAAGACTTGCTGAGTACGACTTTGTACTCACGTTTGCTTAATCGATGTTTTAGATGAAACCACTGACCCCGAAGGTGGCTTCTTCATCGAGCTGGACGACTGAAGATCAAGCTAGTCTAGTCCCAGTCAGACGACTGGTTCCCTCGTGGAGGGCATGTGTTTAAATAAGGCTTCTTAAGCCATTTTTTAAACTTTTCTGTACTCAGACATAATTTGCTTCCGCTTGTGTTGTAATGTTGGATCACATGTTTGTGATCTCTGTGTGCACTCTATAAGAGTTATCAATAAAAATTTATACTTTGTAGAGAATTGCAATGATACCTACTGTTCATACAAGGCATGTGTGCTGCGTGTATGTTTATAACATGCATGTCTTTGTATGGGTTTTCGAGACCTTAGTTGTGATCTGGCTGGCGGTCTTTCATACACCAAGTGGCCCTTAGATGTGCGCAGCTTGGGGCATCGCGATGCGATTGTTCGAAACTCTGTCTCGGGCACACTTTGTGGTATGATCGAGCCCGCCCTAGACCCCGAGTAAGTGATCGGGCTGGAGTAAGTTTATGTAAGAGTTATGAGATAGTCGGTAGTATGGTTGAGGCGACTTGTCTTTGAATATGGGAGCTCATCACCCATATCATTAGACTTGTGTGCGGACGATGAGGACCCATCTCAGTTGATCATCCGGCCTGGATGGGATACCCCTCACGTACGATGCTTTCCGAGAACGTTCTGTGCTTGGCCTTGTCTTCTTAGACAAGTGGGTACGGTTCTCGGCTCTCCATATGACTATGTCTTAGCTGGACTTGCATACGCTAACCCCGGGTCCCGACAGACTTGGTATCAGAGCAGGACTGACTGTAGGACTAGCAGCCTTGGCCGAAGTCGAGTCTAGCCTTCTATAGTTATATAGTTACTCTGGGTATATAAGGGAACAACGTAAGGCTTTTTTTTTCTCCTTACCCCCTTCGTTCTGAGTTCTGAGTCACCCTCATCTTATTCTACGGGAAGATAGGACTAGGATCTCCTCTGTCTGATTAGAACATCTCGTTGTTTGCTTCCTTGTAGCCGTAGGAAAGTTGTGATCGGTTTGTTAGAGTGGTTATGCTTCCTGATTTCTTACATCGTATGTAAGTGTTGTTTCCATGTTGTAAGAAATTGTCTTTTTCTTGCAATTACAGCCGTTATGCTGTCCGAGTCATTCCAGGTTTATCTCATAATCTGATGCATTTGCAAACTCCTTCTTTCTGTTTCAGATGGCAGATCTTCCCCCTCGGAAGATTGTTCGTTTGACCAGGTGCCTCGGTGTGCGTGGCCATCCCGCCACGTTGATCGAGATGATGTCCTATGTGGGATATCGATGGTATCCTGAGTACACCGTCGAGGAGCAGTTCCTTGACTTCAACCAGACCGAGTTCCACTGTATTGTCAGGATCTACCCGCACCACGCTGGAGTCACTCAACCTATCCACTTTGGACATGGCATTGGCATGACCGAGAACATGGTTGTGCAGGATGCTGCATACTCATGTATTACACTGCTGAGAGAGGAGCACACTATGCTGAGAGAGACCTCATTCCGCTATATCCCTGCTGCACTTCCAGGAGAAGAGGGATATTACACCGGACTCTACTCAGATCACTCCGCAGAAGATCCATTATTTCAGATGACTGCTGGGTTTGCTAGTGATCGAGATCGTGATGCACGCGCTCTCCGTTTCGAGCTTCACGCCACTCGTGTTCGTCTGTATCGAGCACTGACCCTTTTGGCACCCTTCGTGATCGTTGGATCAGTTGAGTATGATGCTATCTACCCAGTGAGGACTCAGATGCCTTCTCGAGTTGCTTGACCCGAGATTGGAGGCATTTTTCTACCCTGTGGTCCTTTGCTTCCACCCTACGCTAGACCTAGGCCCCATCCTTGCCCAAATGGATATCAGGGTCCACAGGCCTCCGTGTTTACCGATGGTCACCTTCAGCTACCGGGATACGCGGGTAACTTTTATGAGGACTACTATGGAGATGGAGATGAGTGAGACCGCCTGTGGTCTTACTTAGTGAGGATGTAGTAGTATCTTAGTATATTGTACGCAAGGTATCTAAGTTCCAGAGGCTTAGATAAATAATGTATAGGAAGTCAGAGTGCCTCTGAAGGATGTATCATCTTCATCACGTTTGTATTAGCTTGGTGCTTGTACTAAAACGATGTATGGTTTGTATGACAGCTTGTGAATATATGGCTTGTATGCTTTATCACCATGTTGTCAAGATGATTACTTCCTTTGCTCTGTAATCCTTCAAGTACTTCAATACCTTGTTTAGACTCTCCCAATCAACTATGTTTGACTTTGGTTTTCACTTCAGGATGTCTCAAGGAATGCGTGGCCAGCTTGGTCGTAACCAGGGTCGTGGGAATGACCAGGAGGAAGGCAACCTTCCACCCCCACCCACGATGGCTTGGATTCTGATGGAGGTTGAGAGGAACCGCCGAGACTCTCACCATCTGCTGGAAGTCATTGCCCGCAACACCACTCAGCAGCGCAACGAGTTGGTGTCCCTGAACGACTTCATCCGACTTCATCCCCCGGTTTTCAGTTACTCCACCGAGCCCCTTGACGCTGATGACTGGCTTCGCAACATCGAGAGGAAGCTCCAAGAAGGCCATGTTGCAAATGGCGACAAGGTCAACAATGCCACCTATCACCTTGAAGGTGCAGCTAGCTCTTGGTGGGAGAACTTCCTGAACATGCGTCCTGTTGGACCACCCGCATCTTGGGATGAATTTTGCACTTCCTTCCGTGAGCACCACATTCCCAAGGGTCTTATGGACCGCAAGCGTGAGGAGTTCTGCAACCTCACCCAAGGCAGAAGGACTGTTGACGAGTTTAGTCGTGAGTTCAACCGGCTTGCTCGTTATGCTACTGAAGAAGTCTCCACCGATGCAAAGAAGCAAGAAAGGTTCCGTCGTGGACTCAACTCTGGCCTCCGTCGTGAGCTCAACCTACATGACTTTGCCACCTTCTAGGTCCTTGTCAACAAGGCCATCAAGGCAGAGGACATGAACACCCCCAACGACTTCCGCAAAGACCCTAGAGACGATGGCTCATCCAGTTCAGGCTCCCAGAAGCGCAAGATCTGGATCCCCAATAGTATGTTCCGCCAGAACAACCCACCGAGGCCATCCTATGTGGCCCCTCGTCCACCAACTCAGTTCCACCCAGCTCCACCAAACAACCCAGCTCCACGAACTGTTTTCGGAGCCTGTTACAAGTGTGGTCAGGCAGGCCACTACTCTCGTGAGTGTCCCCAGAATCAGAATGCTCCACCCCGTGCCGGAGGCAACAACAATGGTCGTCGCAAGCCACCCTAGAAGGTCTACACCGCCAAACCCGCTCCTCCCGCCACTCGTGGACGTGTGAACTAGATCGCCGCCGAAGAGACTGACGACACCACTGACGTCATTCTTGGTACGCTCCCAGTCAATTATGTTCCTACTTCCGTTCTTTTCGACCCAGGAGCATCTCATTCATTCATGTCGGAAAGTTATGCACTTCGTCATGAGCTATCTTTTGTTGAATTGTCCACCCCCATGATTATTCAAACTCCAGGGTCAAGATGGCAGACTAATAGAGTAAGCCATGGTAAACAAATTGCAATTGAGGGTTTAGTATTCCTTGCTTCACTCATAGCCCTCAAGTCTTCAGATATTGATGTCATCCTTGGCATGGATTGGCTATCAAGACAGAATGCCTACCTGGATTGCAAAGGCAAATCCGTGAAACTCACCCACCCTTCAGGAAAAACCGTCAACTATACCTCACCCAGAACAAGAACCCAAGTGCATTCCTTGAATGTACTTCCCCTTCCAGAACTTGAAGATATTCCGGTGGTTCGTGACTTCCCGGATGTCTTTCCTGAAGAGCTGCCGGGCATGCCACCCGACAGATGTGTAGAGTTTATAGTGGATCTTGCCCCAGGAACCGCACCAATTTCTAGACGCCCATACAAAATGGCCCCACGTGAGTTAGCTGAGCTTAAAACCCAACTGGAAGCTTTGTTGGAAAAAGGCTTCATCCTCCCTAGCTCATCGCCATGGGGTTGCCCCGTTCTGTTCGTAACGAAGAAAGATGGAACAGAAAGGATGTGCGTGGATTATCGCCCGCTAAATTTAGCGACGATAAAGAACAAGTACCCATTGCCCAGGATCAATGATCTTTATGATCAACATGCAGGATCCTCTGTCTTCTCCAAGAGGATTTGATATTAGGGTATCATCAAATCAAAATCCGAAACGAGGACATTCCCAAAACGGCTTTTACTACTCTTTATGGTCTTTACGAGTACACCGTCATGTCCTTTGGTTTAACCAATGCCCCCGCCACTTTCTCACGCATGATGAATTTGATCTTCATGGAGTACTTAGATAAATTTGTTGTGGTTTATCTCGATGACATTCTCATCTACTCGAAGAACGAAGAAGAACATGCCGAACACCCAAGGCTGGTATTTATGAAACTTAGAGAGCATCGCCTGTATGCTAAATTCTCCAAGTGTGAATTTTGGCTACCAGAAGTGACCTACTTAGGCCACGTGATTTCTGCAAAAGGCATTGCTGTGAATCCCGAGAGAGTTCAGGCCGTCTTTGACTGGACTCCACCTGAATCGGTTAAGCAAGTTAGGAGTTTTCTTGGCCTAGCCAGCTATTGCCGTCGCTTCATCGAGAACTTTTGTAAAGTTGCAAAGCCTCTAACTGAACCCCTCAAGAAAGATAAGAAATTCCTATGGACTCCCAAGTGCGAGGAAAGCTTTCAAGAGCTAAAAAGAAGGTTGACTTCTGCACCCGTACTTGCACCTCCAGACACCAAAAAGGATTTCGAGATCTATTGTGACGCATCACGGCAAGGGTTAGGATGCATACTTCTGGAAGATCGACATGTGGTAGCTTATGCTTCACACCAGTTGCAGCCACATGAAGAGAACTATCCTACCCATGACCTTGAACTCGCTGCCGTAGTTCATGCCCTAACAACTTGGCGACATTACCTCCTTGGTTATCGTTGTGAGATTTATTCCGACCACCAAAGCCTCAAATACATATTCACCCAGCCAGATCTTAATCTCAGGCAAAGACGCTGGATTGAGTTGATAAAAGATTACGACGTAGTAATTTCTTACACCCCAGGCAAAGCCAATGTCATGGATGATGCACTAAGTCGTAAGTCGTATTGTAACAACCTCATGTTACAACAGTATCAACCACTTCTTCATGAGGAATTTTGCAAGCTCAATCTTGAGATTGTTCCTCATGGCTATCTTTCTACCTTGGTGGCGAAACCAACTCTTGAGGATCAAATCATAGTTTCCCAAAGGCGTGCACGAGGTGTTCGCCGGATCAAGGAGAACATTGCTAGCGGAGTTGCTAAATGTTTCTCCACAGATAGCAAGGGAACGGTATTCTTTGAAAATCGTTTGGTAGTACCTAAGAATAGGGAACTAAGGCAAATCATCCTCAAAGAAGCCCATGACACACCCCTCTCAATTCATCCCGGTAGCACAAAAATGTACCGAGATCTACGCCAGAGATTTTGGTGGACTAGGATGAAGAGAGACATTGCTCAATTTGTTGCCAAATGTGATGTTTGTCGTTGCATTAAGGCAGAACATCAAAGACCTGCTGGTACACTTCAACCTTTGTCTATTCCCGAGTGGAAATGGGACAAATTCGGTATGGACTTCATCACCGGCTTTCCAAAAACCCAGAAAGGAAACAATGCCATCTTCGTTGTCATAGATAGGCTTTCCAAAGTTGCTCACTTCCTTCCAGTTCGCGAGTCTATAACTGCTAGCCAGTTAGCGGACTTGTACGTCTCTAGAATTGTATCCCTTCATGGTGTTCCTTTGGAGATCAATTATGATCGCGGTAGCCTTTTCACCTCTAGATTTTGGGGAAGCTTTCAGAATGCTATGGGAACTCATCTCTCCTTTAGTACAGCTTTCCATCCTCAGTCTAGCGGTCAAGTCGAAAGGGTTAACAAAATTCTTGAAGACATGCTCAGAGCTTGTGTTATCTCATTCGGAAAGAATTGGGAGAAGTCTCTTCCATTCGCCGATTTTGCTTATAACAATAGTTTTCAATCTAGTCTGAACATGGCTCCTTTTGAACTCCTATATGGACGACGATGTCGAACACCACTAAACTGGTCAGAAACCGGTGAAAGACAATTCTTTGGACCGGACATGATCAAGGAAGCAGAAGAGCAAGTTCGCATTGTTCGTGATCAATTGAAAGCAGCCCAGTCTCGTCAGAAAAGCTACTATGATCGTCATCATAGGCAAGAGAGCTACAATCTGGATGAGAAGGCTTACCTCCGGGTTACTCCTCTGAAGGGAACCCAACGTTTCGGTATCAAAGGAAAGTTGGCCCCATGTTACATCGGACCTTTCCGCATTCTTGCTAAACGTGGAGAAGTTGCCTACCAACTTGAACTACCCCCGCACCTTTCCCGAGTACATGATGTATTCCATGTGTCCCAACTCAGGCGTTGCTTCAAAGACCCCATCCGCGAAGTCGACCATGAAACGCTTGATCTCCAAGATGACCTTTCTTATCGAGAGTACCCCGTTCGTATTCTTGATTCCGCAGAGCGTGTCACTCGTCGTCAGAAGATTAGGTTTCTGAAAGTGCAATGGTCACACCACTCTGAGAGAGAAGCTACATCGGAAAGAGAAGACCGTCTCAGTGCCGAGTATCCTTCCTTCCTCCCGCAGACTTCTGAATCTCGGGACGAGATTCTGCTGAGTGGGGGCGAGTTCTCAGAACCCTCTGTTAGGTAATGTGCTAGGATCAAAGTCATTGCATTCATATCAAAAATTTCAAAAGAAATCTTTGGAATCAAAATCAAAAGCAAAATGGGAGAAGGAACCCCCCCCCCAGATGAATTAATTCAAAAGGCCAGATCAAAATCTTCTCCAAAAATTCATGTTAGATTTTTGAAAAGTCTTATAAATGAGTGTGATCACATATCAAGTGATGTGGGAACCACCCCATGCTCATGGATTTTTCAAATATTCAAACAGTGCCTTGGAATTAATTAAAAACCCCTATTTGATTTAAGATTCAAATTATTTGAATTTTAAAAATGTTCAAACTTTATGAGTGGCTAGTCTATATTATTCTGAGGCCATATAAAAAGTTTCAACATTTTATAAAATGGTTTGGTATTTTTATCAGAGCCAAAACAAAGTTACAGACAAAAGAAAGGAAAGATTAAACAGAGAGAAAAAGAAAAGGGAAAGGAGCCCACTTACCTGGGCCTCCCCGGCCCAACTCACCGCACCGCAGCCCAAGCCCGCAGCCTCCCCTTGTCGTCTTCCCCGGCGCGGCAAGCAGCTCGCTGGAGCGCATGCCGACGCCGGCGAGCACCTGATAGCCTGCCTTGCGCCTCCCGAACCGTCTAGTCGCGCCTGGAGACTCCCCTCGGCCGTCCCGATCCATTACCCCTCCCCGTCCAGAGCTTCCTCCTTCCTCTCCCGCTCGGTTTCGTCGCCGCCCGAGGACCGCTGTGGAGCACGCCGTCGAGTCCACGCAGCCACCGCCGACAAGAAGCCGCGCCATGATGTCCATCACCTCCGTCATCGTCGACTACGCCTAGATGCTGAAGGAATCGAGCCCGGAAGCTTTGTAGCCGCCGCCCCCTTCGTCGCCTTCGTCTCCGGCCGTCGACTGTCGCCGTTCGAATACTCCGCCGTTCCAGCCTCCCAGGCCTCGTCGTCACCGCAACTAGCTTCGTGGTGAGCCTCTAGTTCTTCCCCAGTCGGCCGCAGCTTTTTCTTTTGGCCGTAGCGTTTTCCCCCTCGCCACAGAACCACGGCCGCCGCCATGAACGCCGACGAGGTCGCCCCTGAGCTCCTCCGTCCCAACTATGGCGTGCGTCGTGTTACGTACCCCCCAGGATTGCGACGCACTAGTCCCCGCTCTGTTTGGCGCACCGCAGCGTCGTCTTCGTCGTTGCCGAGCCACGGCTGCCGCTAGGGCTCGTCGCCGGCATCACTCCGGTGCCCCCCGGTGGCGTTGCTGTGCTCTGGGTGATGCGGACGAGCTCGGGCTTCCGTTTGGTGGTCTCAGTGCACCAAATGGTGGCCGGAGCCGCCGTCCCGTGCGTCGCCGCCGCGTCGGATGGTCGGCGGCGACTAGCCGCCGGCAAGTCCGACGTGGCCGGGGTGATTAGCACCTAATCCACCCCCCTAATGACCCCCAGAGCCGATGACATGTGGGCCCAGCCCCTGACTAAACACTGGATTAAGTTTAAATCGTTTTAATTAAGCAATGAGAGACTGACCAGTGGGTCCCAGCAGTCAGTGGCCCCCTGACGCCAGCATGAAGTCATGCTGACGCAATAAAGACTTTTCCAGAAATTGAAATGAATTAAAGTATTCCAGAAAATCCAGAAAATAGCCCAAACTTTGGAAATTCATAGAAAATTCATATCAACTCCAAATTGGACAAATAATATATGAAAAATGATCAGGAGAAAATAAGCTATCCAAGCATCCATCTTTCAACTTTGTTTGAGTTGAATTTAAAATGTGATCAGTAGCATTTGCTATTTGATTTAAATGGAATTAAATCAAATTCAATTCAAAAGTTTTTGCAACTTGAACCATGGCAACATGCTACATTTCACTTACACATCAGAGGCATATCATACACATTTCCAAATGATTCAAATTGATCAATCAATGTCACATGTAACTTGACTAAGTTTGAATTCAAATTGGAATTTGAATTTGCAATTCAATTTGCAATATACTCCATTTAAATGGAATTGCCTCACACATCAAAGCATATACATCAAGTTTCAACCTTCCATCATGTTATTGTGCATTGTATTTACTTTGCTACCTTGTTTGTTGTTTGTCGAGTAGAGGTGGAACCTGAGCAGGAGGCTGCCCCCTTCGTTGAAGACCCCGAACCCGAACCTCGTCAACAAGGCAAGCAAACCCCCAGTGATCATGTCGATAAAATCCCAGTTCCCTCTCATGTCTCGCTTATGCATTGTATAGGATGATTACCATGATGTGTTTCTACCACATAGATGAACCCATTCCTTTGCATGACCTATCATTTTGTCACAGTAGTAGGCAAACCACAATCCTAGCAAATGTAGAAGTTGATTGATATCATGTGGCCCCTGCAATTGTTACTGCTTATTGCATGCTTAGAATGATACCATGATGATAATGTTATGTGAGTCGGGATGGTGGTGATCATGATGATGATGGTAGAAAAGTGTTGGTGAATCTACCCTAATACAAGGTGAACGATGAGAGGCTGTGTAGGAGTACACGGTGGGTTGTCTTGTTGAACACCGCCCTAAGTCCGAGTTCTTGTGTGGTGATCCAAGATGAAGAGTACAACCACACATTGGGCTCACTGACCCCTCTCAACTTATTAACTCATCCCTTTCGATGTCCAGATGTCGCAATAGTTCGGAGTTCTGGTAGGCTTGTGGCCTGGATGCTAAGTGAGAGAACGGCTCACCCGAGACCGTCTTATGCACCACGCACACATCACTTGGGTCCACTTCGGTAGACCGGCCGGGTTCACGATAGTGGTAGCCAACCCAAGTAGGCGGCTTTCTTGGACTAGATAGGCTATGAGGTAACAGTTGTGGTGAGCATCCTCGCTGGCACCCCTTGAATGGCGTCGAGATCAAAGGCGGTAAATGATGATCATGTGTGTGTAGAGGTACACCCCTGCAGGGTTAACAAAACTATTCGAATAGCCGCGTCCGCGGTTATGGACTGCTTGGAAAGCTTAGCTTGATTATTAGACAACTTGAACTGGATACTTCTAAAACACATCAAGATAAGCGTGAGTGCTATGGTGTGCTTCTCGTGGGGAAGTCGAGGAAGTAACCATAGTGGTGTAATTGGTTGAAGAGATGTAGTGGACTCGTGTACGCTTCTTACCTCAAAGTCTGGTACTCGTAGTTCAGGACTAGCCAAGTCAAAGCTGGCACTTCTGCAAGTGAAACCCCACCTCCCTTTACCTTGATACATATGCATGAGTAGTATAGCTCCTGTGTAAGACTTGGTGAGCATGACTTTGTACTCACGTTTGCTTAATCTATGTTTTAGATGAAACCACTGACCCCGAAGGTGGCTTCTTCATCGAGCTGGATGACTGAAGATCAAGCTAGTCTAGTCCCAGTCAGACGACTGGTTCCCTCGTGGAGGGCTTGTGTTTAAATAAGGCTTCTTAAGCCATTTGTTAAACTTGTCTGTACTCAGACATAATTTGCTTCCGCTTGTGTTGTAATGTTGGATCACATGTTTGTGATCTCTGTGTGCACTCTATAAGAGTTATCAATAAAAATGTATACTTTGTAGAGAATTGCAATGATACCTACTGTTCATACAAGGCATGTGTGCTGCGTGTATGTTTATAACATGCATGTCTTTGTATGGGTTTTCGAGACCTTAGTTGTGATCTGGCTGGCGGTCTTTCATACACCAAGTGGCCCTTAGATGTGCGCATCTTGGGGCATCGCGATGCGATTGTTCGAGACTCTGTCTCGGTCACACTTTGTGGTATGATCGAGCCCGCCCTAGACCCCGACTAAGTGATCGGGCTGGAGTAAGTTTATGTAAGAGTTATGAGATAGTCGGTAGTATGGTTGAGGCGACTTGTCTTTGAATATGGGAGCTCATCACCCATATCATTAGACTTGTGTGAGGACGATGAGGACCCATCTCAGTTGATCATCCGGCCTGGATGGGATACCCCTCATGTATGATGCTTTCCGAGAACGTTCTGTGCTTGACCTTGTCTGCTTAGACAAGTGGGTACGGTTCTCGGCTCTCCATATGACTATGTCTTAGCTGGACTTGCATACGCTAACCCCGGGTCCCGACACATTTCATGTTTCCATATTGTATGGGATGATATTCAGAATCGCACACAGTTTTTGTAAACAAAATGTGTGGTCTGCTGTGGATACTGACTGACAGTTTTATACACAGAACGTGTATGATGCATGATCTAATCGACACAGTTTCGGAGGGACAATGTTTGTGTTGTTGAGCTTTATGCAAACGATTGGTTATAAGAAACCGTGTGGATCTTAATCTATAGAACAACAATTATTTCACCTAAATTTATTACCAGCAATTACAATTATAATGTATTTGAATTTATAAATTGAATTTAATAATAGGTGAAACTCAAAATTATATACATCCAATTTACAAAGGTTCAACAATCAAAGAATAATTCAAATCACAACAACTAATGGTCTATCCTTAAAAAAAGTAATGTTGAAGAATTACAGAAATAGCATAATCACAACAATGAACCAGATGAGTATTAAAGGCGGTATAGAGAGAGCCAAAAGTCATTTTCGCTATCAGGACAGTTGTAGAAGCGAAATGCACATATTGTGCCCTCATTCATGCGGAAGGTAAGCACAACTTTGGTCCAACCTCTTGTGATGACCGCCCGTCCATCCTTCACAGACTTCAGGAAGACGTGTAGACCGTCTTCATGATAGTCTGCATGATAGACTTGTATTTTTGTTGCCTCCGCAGCAAGCATGTAGTTTGCTAGGTAATTTTGAGTAAACTGCTTTGGGAACCACTGAAAATTATAACATTCAGATACTGGTTACTGATGACTAACAACTCAATATGACCATGAAAAAGGAAGGTTGCATAGTTCTTACCATCCTGAAGTTCACAGTTGTCTTGGATAAAGAATAGACAAAGAGTTTAATTCTCATCTCTAGTCTCTTGTTCCTAAAAATCTTTTTTAGTTTCCTCACTTGGCGATCGGTCATGAATATTTCATTACCCCATACGCCAAAAGGGTCGAAGTGTGGATCTGAACCCCTGATGTATGTACCAATAGAAGCAACCACTAAACCATTAAAATATTATTATGTACTTGTGGAATGAGGCAATAAAGGCCATGGGATGAAACTAACCTCGATGCCGAACAATGGCATTTCCCATTGTTTTTCCTGCATAACTACAGATTGGGATACAAATCATCAGACTATGAAAGATATCTTGATTGTTAAGTTTTAAGATGCGGGTAAAGGAAGGGGTAAAACTGAACCATTGTTTTGGTGGATATACACATAATGAAATAAATCACAGTATAGATTGTTCGGATATGAGCATTTAACATGATGGTAAAGCAACGAAATGAAAATAGAAAATCATGTTAACTGGAACATGATTGACAACAACCAATTACGGTTATTACAACTGGTATTGGTGAAGTTTAACTGAGTATTTATTAATAATTAAATATCACATTGTGCATAAGAAAGAAACACAACATAGTTCATGGAAGATCATGGCAGTAAAAAGATAGTTTGATTGTGTAGATTAATATCCAAGGGGAAGCAACATAGAGAAAATTAGGGAATCATGTTAAATAGATGGGGATTGGCAAGAAACAAATATAGACATTAAAAATTGTATTGGTGGTATCGAAGTGGCTAGTTGATACCTAAATATCAGTATGCATAACAGAGGCCAACAGATCAAAGTTTAACATATCATGGCATCGGTGTCAATGAATAAGTAGATCACATTAGCACCATTCAGAAACTTGGAATGAGTTACAAAGAGGTATGTATGTGATTTTCGTCCCCATAAATGCTTACCAAATAACCAAGTTATTTATATGTGCATAACGGTACCCAGCTATAGTAAGGACCTTGTATAACACACCTGAGAGATATTTTTATGTGGATTCACTTGATCCTTCTATATATATGGTGGAGGCTAACTAATACTGTAATGTGGCACCGTTTTCCATGGTGCCAGAGAGTAGTCAAAAGAGCATTAAAGATTGTCACAAGAGAAGAATACCGTTATGCACGGACCAGACTTGATTTGGGTAAACCGTTTTGGGTAAGAGAGATAGATGCAAATGAAAATAAGAAACAAGTCACCGTTCGGTGTCCATGTTGCTCTCTTTGCAAATCATGACAGTAAGAAACATAGTTTGATTTTGAAGATTAATATGATAGTAAAGCAACTGAAAGAAAAATGAAAATCGTGTTAAATAGACCATGAGTGATGACAACCAAATATAGCTGTTCTAATAAGTATTTGTTATTAGTTAAATAGTAGCAAAGCATGCATTACATAGCCAAACACAACATAGTTGAACATTTCATTGCATCATCAGACCAAAATAAGGAGCATAGCGGACTAGTTGATACCTAAATATAGAAATTAAATGGTATTTGTGGAATCATACTGACTAGTCGATACCTAAATATCAGTGTGCACAACACAGAAAAACACATCATAGTTTAACATATCATGGCATCAATATCAGTGAATATGTAGATCATATTAGCACCATTTAGAAACTTTGAATGAGTTGCAAAAATATATGTTTATGATTTTCATCCCCATAAATGCTTACCCAAGAACCAAGTTTTTTAGCAGATCATGAATTACATGGAAAAACACAGCATAGTCGAACTTGTCAGTGCATCATCAAACCAATAGAAGGAGCATAGCATACTAGTTGATACCTAAATATAGACATTAAATGTTATTGGTGGAATCAAACTGACTAGTTGATACAAAAATATCTAACACAGACCAACACATCATAGTTTAACATATCATGGCATCAATATCAGTGAATAGGTAGATCATATTAGCAACATTTAGAAACTTGGAATGAGTTGCCAAGAGATATGTCTATGATTTTCATCACCAGAAATGATTGACCAAGAACCAAGTTTTTAGCAGATCATGCATTACATAGCCAAACACAACATAGTTGAACATGTCATTGCATCATCAACCCAACAGAAGGAGAATAACAGACTAGTTGAAACCTACATATGGACATTAAAATGGCATTGGTGCAAAGAGATATGTTTACGATTTTCATTCCTAGAAATGCTTACCCAAGAACCAACTTTTTTAGCTATTTTTATAAAGATATTAATTTAAAAAACTTCTTCCCCTTGGGAGAGGACACGCCGTGGGTGCCCTCCTCATGGATGTTGTTGTCGAACAGATCTGACTTGGCGGCTGGTGATGTCGAGCCACCGGTTCTGCAAGTGGCTTTCATAAACAGCAAAAGGGGCCCCCAGGGACACATGCCTTGCATGTCCTTCACTGAGAGCTAGACGAGATCATAGGGGGCCATACAATAGATCAAAGTTGGGAGAGTTCATCTGTGTCATAGCCCTTGTCAAGTCGTCACTGTTGACGAGCTCGATGTCGAGACCAGCACACAGCAGATGAAGAAATACACATGCACGTTGGTTTATACACTCCAACCTGGCAAAGTAGGCACCCCACTCGGCCGCAACCGCGGTGAGGTGTTCGTCCGGGGTACAAGGAAGGAATGCACCGGGATCTGATGTGCCGAGCCAACTAGTGCGGCTGGGAGATGACTATCGGCGACCACATCTACCTCCTCGAGCTCACGATGATATGGGGAAATGCTTAGGTAGCGATCCTTTGGGGTACGGTGTGGGGATATGGATGGAAGAGGGTGTTTTGCCGGATCCATGTACGCAGATGGTACGAGGAAGGAATGCAGCTCGGTGGTTTACCTGATAAGAACAAGAGGAGTGCGGCATCTTGGAGCAGATGGTGGCGGCGGCCGAGGAGGAGGGGGGGACTATGAGTGGGTTGGGGGCTGGCGTGGGGGGAAGAAGGTTGAAATACACACATAAGGAGCGAATACTAAAAATTTCGCTTGGAAACTTAAAACTTGAGAGGGGGAAACATACATTGCTCACAGTTCCTTTCTATAAACGTGTGCCATAAAGGGGAAACTATCCATATGGAACCCCTCATCCCCGAAATTTTGAGCCACCTCTCTTTAAGTTCCAAACACTCGGGGTAGGTGTGGTGATAGAGATCGCACACGGTATGGTTGTTCCGAGCGTCCGTAATAGGGTGTTTATCACACATGGATTTGTGAGTCGAATCGTGTGTTTGATATATGGTGCTAAGTTAGTTTCATGTGCACTTGATATGAATTTATTTGCATTTGAACTATGAGTGCAACGAAATTTGACCAAATGTGTGCTGAAATATCATGTATGTGCTCTCGGGTTAACTTGCAGCACACAACGTGGGATTTGAGTGAACTTGCTGCACCTCGGTCGCATCTTTCGATCGTGAAACATTGAGTTCGGTGGTTTTTAAATTACAAAAAAATCAAAAAAATTGAGAATCGCTCGGAAAAACACGAGACTTTGCGTGGCACCGTGAGAAGGTTAAACCATGATGTGGGAAAAATTCCAGACACTTTGAGAAAGGCTATCATGTAATCGCCTTGCAAACGGGGGCATCTCACATGAAGGACCATGCTTTCGATATGTATGGAACGAGTGGTCAAATGTTCGAGTTACAAGTAGATTGTATCATTACTTCATCGATTGTGATTGATTTTTTTTCACAGCTGCGAGGCGTCTATACGTGATATGCCTTCGAATTTGGACGCATTCCTTCTTATTTTGGTATTTATAAACTTTTTTTGCACTTACAAGCCGGAAAAAAGAGTTAAATACAATATCCACCGGAACTGCAGCAGCATGATGTTGGTTCATTGGCGACCGTTCGATCCGTGTGCATTGGACAGTGCAGGGCGTGCGATCCGTGGTGCTGCGTTCTGGCCAATCAGAACGCAACGTCGAATTTCGTAGGGTATAGGTTAAGCAAACGGTCGTAGAACACGAACCTTGTGCTTTACCGTGTCACCGAAATTTTTTCATCTAACCGGATGTGTTTGATACAAGTAAGTCATTAAGTGTAGATTAGACAGTTTCTATGGGTTTATTTTACACTGGAGCTATGATTTTTTTATCATTTTCATCTTCCGTTTGATATATGGCGCTAAGTCAGTTTCATGTGCACTCGATATGAATTTATTTGCATTTGAACTATGTGTGCAACGAAATTTGACCAAATGTGTGCTGAAATATAATGTATGTGCTCTCGGGTTAACTTGCAGCACACAACATGGCATTGGAGTGAACTTGCTGCACCTCGGTCACGTCTTTCGATCGTGAAACCTTTAGTTTGGTGGTTTTTAAATTACAAGAAAACATGAAAATCACTCGGAAAAACACGAGACTTTGCGTGGCGTCGTGAGAAGGTAAAACCATGATGTGGTAAAAATTTCAGGCATTTTGTAAAAGGCTGTCATGTGATCGCCTTGCAAACGGGGGGGTGTCTCACATGAAGGACCATGGTTTCGATATGTATGGAACGAGTGGTGAAATGTTCGGGTTACAAGTAGATTGTACTGTTACTTCGTCGATTGTGGTTAAAAAATATCACAGCGGCCATGAGTCTATACGTGATATGTCTTCGAATTTGGACGTATTCCTTGTTATTTTGGTATTTTTAAACTCTTTTGCACTTACAAGCCGGAAAAAAAGTTAAATACAATATCCACCAGAGCTGCAGCAGCATGATGTTGTTTCATTGGCGACCGTTTGATCTATGTGCATTAGACGGTGCAGGGCATGCGATCCGTGGCGCTGCGTTCTGGCCAATCATAACGCAACGGCGAATTTCGCATGGTATAGTTTAAGCAAACGGTTGTACAACACAAACCGTGTGCTTTACCGTGTCACCGAAATTTTGACATCTAGCCGGACGTGTTTTATACATGTAAGTCATTAAGTGTAGATTAGACAGTTGCTATGGGTTTATTTTACACTTGAGCTATGAATTGTTTTGTCATTTTCATCTTCCGTTTGATATATGGCGCTAAGTCCGCTTCATGTCCACTCGATATGAATTTATTTTCATTTGAACTATGAGTGCAACGAAATTTGACCAAATGTGTGCTGAAATATCATGTATGTGCTCTCGGGTTAACTTGCAGCACACTACGTGGGATTGGAGTGAACTTGCTGCACCTCGTTCACGTCTTTCTATCGTGAAACATTGAGTTCGGTGGTTTTTAAATTATAAAAAAATAAAAAAATTTGATAATCACTCGGAAATACATGAGACTTTGCGTGGTGTCGTGAGAAGGTAACACTATGATGTGATAACAATTTCAGACATTTTAAGAAAGGCTATCATGCGATCGCCATGCAAACGGGGCCATCTCACATGAAGGACCACGGTTTCGATATGTATGGAACAAGTCGTAAAATGTTCAGGTTACAAGTAGATTGTATCGTTACTTTGCCGAGTATGGTTGATTTTTTTTACAGCTGCCACACGTCTATAAGTGATATGTCTTCGAATTTGAACGCATTCCTTGTTATTTTGGTTTTTTTAAACTTTTTTTGCACTTTGAAACCAGAAAAAATACTTAAATACAATATCCACCGGAACTGCAGCAGCATGATGTTGCTTTATTGGCGACCGTTCAATCCATGCGCATTGGACAGTGCAGGGCGTGCGATCCATGGTGTTGCGTTCTGGCCAATGAGAACACACAGGCGAATTTCGCAGTGTATAGGTTAAGTAAACGGTTATAGAACACGAACCGTGTGCTTTACCGTGTCACCGAAATTTAGTTCTGATTAATTTCAATCTTCAGACTGAAAACATAACTACATTGAAATTCCACGAGCCCATAACTGGTTGATCACCATCAACATCACAATTCATAACCATACTTGACCGGAAGGCAACTTCATTTGCCATCACTTCATAACCATATATATACAGCCGGTCTATTCTGACATCGATGTCAGAATAACTATTCTGACAACATTCCGAACTACATCGTATCGCAAAAGAGAACCGCACTGCTGATTTCGGAGCACTGCACTTCGGGTAAAACAGAACCGCATGCACCGTTTTCGCGGTAACTTTTTAACTGTTGGTCGGAATTGAGCGTCTGATACACCGTTGGATTCGTATGGAAAAGGAGCATCTTCCGTATGTTGAACACTTCCCCCGATTCTTCACGGATTAAGAGCAATTTCGAAAATGGTGTGGCGACCCACTTTCACAGCGGGCGTATTTTTTGATTTCTCTTAAACCGTTCATCGGAATGATGCAAATGATATACCGTTGAAAAGATATCGATCAGGCGCTCCATCCATATGTATAACACTTTGTCTAATTCTCTACGGATTTGAGAGAAATCTAGCCGCAAAAAACGCAGCAACTCTGTTTTTCGTTTTCGGATCTTGTAGAGAGTAGAACTTTTTAACCGCTTGTCTGGTCGATGCGTATGATACACCGTTGGATTCGGCTGGAGTATAGATTAATCCATATGTTGAACACTTTTCCATATTCCACACGGTTTTGAAGTAATTTGAAAAACGGTGTTGCTGCCCTCTTTTGGACAGCGTGAGTTTTTGCTTAAATTCGTTTGATTCGTTCGTCCGATTGATGCAATTGACACACCATTGGATAGCTATTGTCGAGGCGCTCCATTTGATGTAAAACACATCCTCTAATTCCTTACGCTTTAAAAGTTGTGTCGATTTTAGTAAATCGCGGAACTCCTTTCTTCGCGGACCCGGAATTGACGAAGCGAACTGCATTCGCCGGAAGCCACACCGCATCCAACAGTCAAGCGCACTGCATTATCGCCAAACAAAATTGCGCGTGTTTTTCGCGTAACAAAAAATCGGCGAGTGAACTGCATTCGGCGGGCAACCGCACCGCATCCGACAGGGCAACCACACTGCATTATCGGTAAACAGAAATGCACGTGTTTTTCGAAGAACGGAAATCGACCAAGCGAACTGCATGTGAGTGCATTGGACAGGCAAGTGGTTTGCATTATCGACAAACAAAAATTCACATGCTTTTCGTGGATCCAAAAAAGAGTGAAGTGAACTGCATCCGCCGAGGCAACCGATTGCATTTGTCAACAGAAAAAATCGCACGCATTTTAGTTGCTTTTATCAGAGAGAGAAAGTGATTCGCAACATTATGCAAAATTAAACCAACTCATAAAACGAACTGCAGTATACGCATTTTTTTATAGCAAGATTATTTTTTATAGATAATTGGAAAGCCATACTACTGAACCACTCGCAAAAATGAATGGACAACAACACTTGCCAAAATGAATTAACAACAAATATACTAGTAAATCACCGCTGCATGTAGCCTGCACCCAGAACTACAATCACAGTGATTAAAATCAGCCTTGCAGTGCACTATGCTCTTTCCCCCTTTTCTTGCTTGTGAACCTTCTGTTGGTGGAAACAAGGGCAAGAAAAATAAAGTCTAAACATAAACATGATACTCGTACATCTTGTGGTCAACGAACACACATACTTGCATGATCATAAATAGTACTCCCTCCGTCCCAAAAAGAATGTCATTGTTTTAGTTCAAATTTGAATTAAAACCATGACATTTTTTTTTGGGACGGAGGGAGTACATATAAGATGAAATTTCCCACGGGAGGAGAATAATCATCACTATGCCAACAAATTTTCTCTTAAGCTAACTATTAAGAGAAATTATGCGCGGCCGCTGGCTTGCTGGTCCTCTTCCCATACGCTGGGGCTGCTGCTGGACAATGAAAGGAGACGAGGGAGATGGAGAAAGTAGTCCCCCTGCTGCTTGCTCTAGCTGTACCCAACTGTTGCTTTCTGCAAAAAAAAAGATCTGAAGCCTTGCAGTATGCTCATGTACGAACAAGTAATCACCTGGTGCCATGCGTGAGGAGAAGTGGAACACACACACAGGCGGCCCGCGTGAGGTCCTCCTCTTGGTCTTGTTCACGGCACTCGTAGGAGTGGAGGCGTGCTGGGTGGCTGGGGAGGCACCAGGGGGCCGGCCGGCACTCGACTTGGGGCCGCGTGGTGGAGGCAGGGGCGACCGAGGTGCAGCCCTGGTCGGGAGGCTCCACGCGGGACCGGGGTGAGGGAGCGGCCACCGTGGCTAGTGAAGATGGCGGGGCGGCAAGGCAGGGGCTAGCCGGAGCAGGAGTTGCTGGCGACAGCCGCCGCCACAGCACGATTGTGGGGCGCCCTGCCTAGGGAAGAAGGCCGCTGTGGCTGCCGGATCTCATGGTGGATATATATAGATCCCAGCTATTATGCAACTGATTCCTGAATAAGCTATTCAGCAACCATCCTAACTTTACCTGAAACACGTAGGCTAACGATGTTGCGAATAATAGCTAACTGTCGTTTTTCCTCTATTTTTTAATCGAGAAAATAGCGCGATTATGTGGTAATCGATGCGGGAAACGATCACTAATCGATTCAACGGACACATGTTGATGTTTTCGAACACATACAAGTTATTAGTTCGGACGAATTACATCGTCCCTTCGATTTATGATTCGAGTGGCGGGTTTGGACCATTTTTTAATCGAGAAAATAGCACGATTATGCGGTAATCGATGCGGGAAACGATCACTGATCGATTCAACGGACACATGTTGATGTTTTCGAATACATACAAGTTATTAGTTCGGACGAATTACATCGTCCCGTCGATTTATGATCCGAGTGGTGGGCACGATGAGTCAATGGTTAGGTTTAAGTCTGAATTGGGTTTTAGCAAGGCTGTTTTAGTTGACACCAAAGATCTGAGAAATGTGTGGAAGTTTCTTGTTGAGGATATTTCCAAAGACCATCTTGCTGTAAAAGTATTTTTTGCCATCCTTTTTTCCAAAATGATATGCCCAAGCCCTGCTATTCGTATTGGCAAAGAGGTCGGGATGCTGGACGGTATTGTTTTTACTTATATGGCAACTATGGATTTCTACCAGTTAGTAGTTGATGAGCTGAAACGTGCTGATGTGAGATGGCAAGACCGAAATATTATTCAAGTTGGTCCAGAAGGTTGCGGAGTACTTCCTGTGGTTATGTATCTTGATTGCTGCTTCTCAAAAAGATTGTCAGCCATGCATGAAGATGTGCCGCGTGCAAATTTTCTGACAGAGAAGTTGTTGAGTTCAATTTACCTGGAAGATATTGTAAAGAAGGGCAGAAAAGATTTGGACTCTCGTGTATTCGGCAAACTTGGGGTTAGTTTCTGATTTTAAATTCTGCGAAAGTTTTTAACTGCTTGTTTGTTAATTTCAAATCATAACATAACTGCATTTTTGTTAGTTAGACATTTGGATTTTTTATTGTGGACATAACTACCATTAGTTGAACACCTAACTATTGCACACTTCTGAGTTAACTGTGTATTTTTTTACCCCCCATGCATAGTAAACATAGCTGCAGTTTTCAGAATAGACTGCGTGGTGGCGTAAAACCTAACTGTTTTATACATATTATACATCCTAGGGGGGGAGGTGTAACTGCTTGTTTGATTTAAAAGTATTTTTATTTTTAAATTCGTCCTTAACTATTTTTTTCATTAAAGCTAACTCCCTCTTTTTTTTATTTTAAAAATAGTGGAAATCTCGTAATCAGATAACGTACTTCCAGACGGTGTCCATTGAGAATCCTGTTCCTAATGCCAATATTCAGAGTGAGCCTGGTGGCAGCCGTATTGAACCTGAATTTTATGCCAAAAGAAAATAATGTCGACAAAGATGTTGTAGTTTTTGCGAAGATAGACGACTTATTGCGCAAGGTTAATGAGTTAGCTGCCAAGGTACCCATGACGTTTGATCAGATGGGATTTGTTGCTGGCATTTGCCCCGAAGAGCATGCAGAAAGAGAAGATATAATCAAGTAAGCTACAACGCGTGACGCTGCCATCATTTGCAGCCTGCTGCATGCAATGTCACACATCCGGAACGCTTATACTGATTTAAAGAAGAAACAATATTCATTTTGCAAGGACTTCAAACCTGATGACCGTATAATTTTGAGTCAGATCAACAATCACAGTTCAGATCATGGAGTAGATGATTTGGAGGCATGTCAGGTTGATGCGGATGCTGGCCAGGATGATACGGTGCGCGTTTAGGATGATACGGATGCCGCTCATGAGCGCGAGGAGGTGTGTTTATTTTTCTCATGTTTTTGCTCATTTCATTCACTACACATCAACGACATAGCTAACTGTATATCTGTCAGGTTGATGCGGATGCTGGTCAGGATGGTACGGCGCCCGCTCAGGATGATACGACGCCCGCTCAGGATGATACGGGGGCCGCTCATGTTGATACGGAGGCCGCTCATGAGCGCGAGGAGGTGTGTTTATTTTTCTCATCTTTTTGCTCGTTTTCATTAACTGCACATCAACACATAGCTAACTGTACATCAACTGACCATTATTATGTTATATATTTTTCTTTTTAAAGGTTGTTGAAAAAGGTTCTCCTGTTATGGCAACCGCAGATGATGATATAGTTTATGGCGCAAATGAAGGGGTTCCGCTTTGTCATGATTGCGTTGAGGGCCCCAGTTTCAGTGCCGATAGTATTGACATGGAGGAGGTAGTTGTTGTAACAGGTCAATGCGGAAAATTAGATGACAAGGTGGATCAAGTCCCCGGATACGCAATTGAGCTTACAAAAGGAAAGTGGGTTGCTTTCATTGTTCTCAGTGGGCGGCTGTTATGTCTGATGTTGAAGGCAACCAACCTGCGATTCACGCAGCTGCCGCCGAAGCTGATGCAAGTGATTTTGCATTAGATGCTGGCAAGAAGCCTATCGCTGTCGAGCTACCTGGCGTGGGAGAGTGCGAGCACGAAGATGCAGTTGCACATGTTACTGAAAGCGCAGGGATTCCTATAGATGAATCCGTTGGCGTAGTTGTAACTGCTATTCAAGGAGGACAGAAAGAAGGTGGTGTTGCTAGTGCAGTATTCATGGAGGAAGATGCCAATGTTGTCGCCCCACCAGCTGTAACTGAACCCTTTCATGCTACTGAAATTGTAGGAGTCCTCAAAGAAGATGATGTATTACATGACACAATTGAAGTTATAGCAGAGCACTTAGAAAAATATGTCAGGTCAAGTGCAACATTCATGGAGGAAGACATAGCTAATGTTCCTGCCGCAGCAGCCGCAACTGAACCCGTTTCTGCTACTGAAATCCCTGGAGTCCACAAAGAAGATGTTTTTTTACACGACTGAACTGAATTTCAAGGAGATCAGTTAGAGAATGCTTTCACGGCTGCTAAGAAATTAGTTGGATCATCCGCCCATTTGGTTGCGCCTGGAAACCCTGTTGGAGTTACAAAGGAGCTCGCTGCGAAGTTGAAAGATATAGTTTCAAATGAACGTTCTCGACCGATCCGTTTTTCCCAAACGCAGAAACAACCTGAGAAAAAAGTTCAAGATGTGGGAGCAGATGGCTCATCTGAAGAGACGGAGAGCGATGACTATGAGCTGCGCAAGAACGATTTAGGTGAGTTCTTTTCGGGGGTGCAGCTAACTGCTTTAATCCCATAAGATAACTTCTTGTTTTTTCTAAATTTTCTTGTATCTGTAGAATCGTCTCAAACTATATCTACTTCGTATACTCCAGCAACTCCGGAAGTCGTGCAACGGATGAAAGATTTGTACTATGTTGTCTTGCGGTTAAGGAAGGATAGGATCAAGAAGTACGTACGCAATATGCTATCTGATTTTGTTAGTTTGGTATTTTTATATACTTTTTTCACACTCATTAATTGATAAATAATGCTGACAAAAGTTTCTTTTCTTTTTGTTTTTTTATCTGTAACAGAGACGTCAACCTTTTAGATAATGATTTTTGTAAAGAAACCATTGGACAAGTCGCTGAGTCTTTTAGGGTGGGCGGTATGATTAACACTGTTGTCGCAGCTGTAGGAATTCACCTACTTCATTGTAAATACAAGGACTCGCCCAAGATGGTAGCTCCATTCCACATCTCGGTAAGTTTTTTACACTCCTGTTCAGTTTCTGTTTTGCTTCACTTTTTGTCAGACAATACCATTGTTTGACCGTCCATCTATTAAATTTTTTGTGTGTGCACAACGATCTATCTGGAAAGGGTCATTTGACAACAGGCATCTAATAAAATTCTTTTCTGCCAACGCTGAGGAACTTCTTGACTAGAAAGAAATTGTTCTTTTCAGCGTGTTCGACCCTCCATCTGAACAGTTGGGCTACGGCCATTATTCTGTTGTTGCATTGAACATAAAGCCTCAACGATTCGAGCTGCTCGACTCCTATTATGGACCTGGAACCGAACATAGTATTAAGATCATAAACTTGATGACGAGGAACACTAAACAGTTGTGAAAGACAAGATCGTCGAATCGAAAGAAGAATAATTTATCACCGGAAACATCGACCATTTTTAGCTGCACCATGCTGTCGTGCCGAAGCAAGAAAACCCATAATTTCCCCCCTTTGTCAATTTATTTTTAGTTCCTGCATAAGATAACTGTAACCTCTTTTTTACCTATTTTCAAATAACTGCATTATTTTATCTAACAGCCCCACAACTTCTAACTTACCTTTGTGCACTCAACCCTAACTGCTGTACACTAAACTGCATGAGGTGGAACACCTAACTGTTATACAACATCTAGTTAACTGCCTTTTTTAATTGAGGAATTTTTTATTTATTTAAGTGATGGAAAGGGGGGTTGGGGGTCTCCCCCCCCCCAAAATGCATTTTATTTACCCTAACTGTCGCACTGCTTCCATGTCCCTTATGCACTCAAACCCAACTTCTCGCACACTTAACTGGATGATGTGGAACACCTAACTGCTTTATCACATAACTGCATTATTTAACCTAACTACCTCACAGCTTCTAACTTCCTTTTAATTTGGTCTGAGGAGATAGCATCATGTTTATAGTTAACTGCACAACTACTTTTAAGTTAACTTCCACCTTGATTTTGTTCTTTCTTGTATGGGTGGTTCTTTTTTTTCGTCATGGCCCACATAGTTTTAGGTGGATAATTTTTGTCCCACAGCACTGATTATGGTTTTTTCATGATCGAGCTGCTTGAGACGTACGACGGCGAGAGTCACGCTGCTTTCTCGCAACATGACATGTACATGGTTAGGATGAAAAATCTGTACAGGTGGATTACTTGCGGGGTGTTTATTGTCAATGTCCGAGAGGTTTTGGGATATCATGGAAATCTGTGGCTAGATGAGCCTAGGTTCAGCCCTTTTGAGAGTCAGTGGCTGACACCAGAAATTCTTGTTATATCAGATGAGGACATTTTGAAGTCGGTTGAAGTTGTCAAGGTAAAGAAAGGCAGACTGAAATCAAAAAAGGCGGCGACGAATGCTGGCCTGAAGGATGTTGAGCACATTGACTGCAGTGCTGATGATCCTTTTATGCCAGTGGCACCGAAAAAGAGTTTTCTATCAAAAGTTGTTAGATTCGGCAAACCAGTTGTGAGATCGCTAATATCCATCAGTGATGATGATTTTGTTCGTGTGCCAAAGAGGAAAGTTTTGACAAGAAGCAAAAAAGGAGAAGATTCATTGGTTGTGTCAAACAAGAGACCAGTTGCATTTTCAACAAAGTTGAGGATGCCTGTGCCTGTGCACAGGCCCTCATTATTCCCACATCCAACTGTCGCAAGGAAATTTTTGAATGTCATACTTAGCCAGAAGTTCATCAAAGAGCATGGATCGTGAGTCTGAATTATATACTTCGTATGATACTTTTTTCTATTTTATCTAGATTTCTTTTTCTTTTGCTGAGCTGATTTTCTTACTGTATTTTCCTGTAGGTCCCCTCTTTTCAAGTGTACTCCTCCAGATGGTGAAGACAAATTCATAGTTGACGTGAATTACCTGATCACTTGTTTCGGGCCAGGCGGATCCATCGACACAGAGTTGATGGATCTTGTCATAAATTACTAGAAGGGTTGTCCTGGTACTAATCACGTGTATAAATTTGGAGAGAGGGTGTTTCTCAGTCCTTACGTCATCACGGTATGCATAATTTTTTTTTCACATCATTTGTTTCAGTTTTCTATTTCCGGCAATTCTTTGATACGCATTTTCTCCTGTTTTGGTAATGTATTAGTATCTTTTGGATATTGACCCGTACCCAAGACCAAGCGACTCAGACAGACAGATCATGTCGAGCCCTGCATTTAACACCAAGCTTGCTGCTAGAAAGTTCAAGGCGTACATAAAATAGGATCTGCTTGGTGCAAATCTTGTGAGTTATTTTTTTTCGCCACACAAAATGAGTGCGCAGAGGTTGCTAACTGCATTGTTTTATTAGCTCATAAGTATTTTTTATGTAACTGGGAAAAATAGATCCTGCTGCCGTATTGGAACCACAACCACTTCAACCTATAAATCAATTTTTTTGATATTTTTTTCATGTCCCCTCCGCTGCCCATGTTTTTCACAGATGGCTAGGATGACTGCGCTGATGAAGGAGTTTTATGGTGAAGCTCGATACAATCAGTCCAAACAACCTGATTGGGAGCAATTGGCAGAGAGATGCATGTACTCACCAATTCCTGAGCAAGGTGACAATGAATGTGGCTTTTATATGCTAAAAGTTGCGGAGCTCTGTGATGGATTAAAGCTTATACACAATCTATACAAGCGTGATGTAATCATCACTACCCCCCTTTCATTAGTTGTCCTTTTTGTTATGTTTTTCATTTGTTCATTATTTGATTTTATTTGCAGCAAAGGTCAGTCGATTGGAAGGCTGAATGCCTATTATATGTTCTTTTTCACCCAATCAACGGTGTCCACCCTGAACATTGGCTGAAGCATCTATCAGATTGTGTGAAGGAGTTAGATCTTGGTTCACAGTCTTTGCCAGCATAGCTATGACTTATGTAGGGAGCTAGAACCTGATTTAGCAGTTTTTGTTAGCAAAGTTATGACTTCTCTAAAGAAACTGTTCGACCGAGCCATCTTTTGCGATGTATTTGTAAGTCATGAGGGAGCAGAGTAAATCACTTATTGTTTGTTGTCCATGGATTTGTTTTTCTGGTAGAGTTACGAACTGCGCAAGTTTTGATTTCAGTGTGTTTTTCTACAAACCAACTACGTCACAATCTAACAGCTGCTCTATTCAAAGGGGCCTAAATCAGGTGAGATACACTCTTTTTTGTGATAACTGCATGTCCAAAAAACCACCTAACTGTGTGAAAGTGTTTTCTTTTTCCTTAACTGCAATTTTAGCATGAAATTTCGTAGAGACATGCTAACTTAGAGAGGATATTTTCTCTTAACTGCATCGCCAACAACAAAATAACTGAGAGGAGATGTACTGCTAACTGCAATATTAACAGATTGGGGGGACATCAAACACGCATACTTTTTAGTCTTACTACAGTGGGCACTAATATTAACAGCAGCAACATGATCTAGAAAGCTAAAGCAAAATAGACTACAAGATCTAGAACAGAAAAATGAAACAGATAACTGCGATCTTGGCCACTTGCTAACTGAGAGAATTTTTTCTCTTAACTGTGGCGCCAAACAACAAAATAACTGAGAGGAGATGTACTACTAACTGCAATATTAACATATTGGGGGGGTATCAAACACGCATACTTTTAGTCTTATTACAGTGGATACTAATATTAACTGCAGCAACATGATCTAGAAAGCATAAGCAAAATAGGCTACAAGATCTAGAACAGCAAAATGAAATAGATAACTGCGATCTTGGCCACTTGCTAGCTGCAATGTAGTAATTTATCAGGTCCTGCGGGTCTTGCGGCTGGCACTGGAAGGCCCCTCACCATGGACATAGGATCCATAGGGCAGTGGCCGGATGCACTCACGCATCGTGAAGATGCGCCTAGCCATCTCAAAACTGCAAAAGGCGTCGATCGCTGCATACTTGATGTGCTGTGGCGTGAGCTCTTTCTCCCAGGCGTCGTGCAGCCGAGCCTTCTGTTGCCTAGTCATAGTTGTCTTCATACCTTTTTAGGAAGGGCAGATGATGGATTCGGCAAGCTCCTCGAGGATGTTCCTCTCCCCGGGCTTCTTCGTCGAGCCTGCCACCCTACACTATTGCTGCATGTCGAGGAAGTTGTCCACACGTAAGACAGAGTTACACAAAACCCTCTCGTCCTGCGTATCGTCGATGGTGGCGAAGGTGAACCTTTTGTCAAGGAGAAAATATGGCGCATGACGAGGGGTTGACCCCACGACTCCTACAAATAGGCCTACCCGGTGTCCTTGAAGATAGAAGGCCCATGAAGACCCGCCTGGACCCGCCTTGGCCCGCTAATTGGCACCGACGTAGGAGTCTGCGACTCACAAGGAAGGTGCAAAGACCTGTCGTACGGAGCAAGCTAGGGTTAGGAAATCTTACCTGTAAACGTAGATGAACTCCCCGAGAACTAGCCCAGTATATAAGGGCTAGGAGGGGCGACGCCAAAGCCATCCAATATCATCTGTAACCCTAGCCTTGGCATCCACTGTAATCACATCTCCCTCATCAATAATATCGAGCTGGAACGTGTCCTCCTGTTTGCCGACGAGCTATCGTCCAACCTGTGCTTCTCATGACTAACCTAGGGTCCCTGACCATGGGATTTGTCGGGGTTGATCCCCGTCAATTGGCGCCGTCTGTGGGAACCGTGTAGGTTGGGAACGCGATCTCGGCGGCCTCATCATCATCGACACTCATCGAATCGGCGGCTCCGGCAAGATCTGATTTGTTTGAGTCCCTCAGATTCATGGCCCACCTCCCGACCCTCCAGCCAGTCTTTACCGATCTACACTCCGGCGTCAATGTGATCTTCGGAGCGTATCAGATCTACATCAACCATTGGGGGACTCTTCGCCTCACCGATAGCAACCGCGCACCCATGGCAACACCCGCAGCAGTGACCGGAGCGGACGCCGCCCGCACGGCCAACCTATTTGGCAGCCGTAGCTACCCACCCAACTCAAGGCTCCACACCACTCGGGACCGCTCGAGTGGAGCCCCAACATGGAGAAGCACCATCACACGTATCAGCAAGGAGGCGACAAGGACACCATCGCAGGTGTTCATGGCAGAAGATGGCGCACCAACGTCAGGTAACAACGGACGAGTCGAGGACCCAGGCACTCGTCAAGACACCCCAACCACCAGCAGGGCGGCAGGTCCCGGCAACACCAGTCAGATGGTAGTAAAACTAGGAGAACCGGGGTCCATACCAATGAAAGTCCCGGTGGAACAAGGACCCAGCAATCAAAAAAGCAGTCAGCCGCCAAGCAGCAAGCAGCAAGCACCCGGCCAAGGCGGCCAGCCATCACGCAGCAGGCAGCAAACCCCGGTTGCAGCGGCAGATGAACCACCCAAAGAAAAAATATACTTGTCCCAGGAATCAATGGAAATGGTAAAGGAAGCAGTCGCCCGCGGCAGGCTACTACCACCAAATGCCTCAAGGGACGAGCTAAGGGCATACAACAAGCTAGCGGGAGAGCTAACCCAGCAGACGAGACAGTGGCGCCTAGCCGTGGAGAAGCAAGAGAAGGCGGAACTCGAAAAGAAAAGTAGTCGTAGACAACCTCCAAGAAGTGACTCACCAGGCCGCGACTCCGCCACCCGCAACAGATCGAAACTCAACAATCTTCGGAAGACAGAAAGGGCGAGAGTGGTGCGGAAACTCTAAGAAGACTTCAGATTAGAAGAAGACGACGACGAAGAAGAGCCCCTCACTCCGGCAGAAGCACTCATAAGCGCCCAGGACTACCTGTCCCATGCCCAGAAAAGCAGAAAGGGCAAGCCAGATCGCTACACTTCCATTGCTTTGCAGATAATGAAGGACGCGATCGATGCCTTGGTGCCTAAGAAATCCAGCACAAAACGGCAGACTCGCGAGCGGACACTGGACAGGGACCCCAGTTCACCAGACGACGACGACGACGACAACAGTAACGACGACAGGCGCAGACGCTCCGACAGGAACAAGAAGCACGACAGCGACGACAACAACAGGCGCCGCAGCACTCAACGAGATGCGCGAGAAGACATCACATAGAACAGAGTCAACCACAGCAGGCGAAGATGCGCAGCACGCGAGGAATACTCGGACGAAGAGGCTTCCGACGAGGAAATCGAGCCATGTGGAGCACTATGCTTCACACGTGCATACGTGAGACGCGAATGCCAAACGGGTTCATACTGAACTCCACGACACTAAAGTACAACTACTCGAGGAGCCGGAGGCATGGCTCGACGACTACCTAACAGAAGTCAAGTTTCAGAGAGGAACAACGTCACGGAAATGCAGTACGTGCAGATCATGCTCGAGAGTCCGCTCGACATTGGCTGAAGAATCTTCGGCGCGGGTCCATCAGCTCCTGGAGCCAGTTCCGAGGAGCTTTCATAGAAAACTTCAAATCCACATACAAGCGACCAGCCTCGCTCGAAGAACTGCGGGCACGCAAACAAGGAACGAGGGAGACCCTGCAAGCATACATCCAGCGATGGACGATACTCAAGAATTCAGCGGAAGACATCTCGGACGAAAGTGCGATCGACGCGTTCAGGAGAGGTCTACAGCGCGTTGAATTCAAGGAGCAGCTCGGACAGATGAAAGTCCGAACACTCGCACGGCTGTTAGAACTAGCCAACAGCTGGGCGGGCGGAGAAGATTCTGTTCGTAATGAAACAGAAACCCACACTGCATGATCAGAGTACGACTACGACTACAACGGAGATACAGGAGCCGACAGAAGAAGGAAGCGACCCAGACGGAACTTCTACGACGACAGAGGACCTGACATGGTCGCCGCCGGCTTCTCGGACGATCGGAACGGCAGGCACCGCGATGACAATAGACCACAACGAAGAGTCAACCCAGAAGACGAGCCCCAGGCTCAGAAACGAGAATGGAGGACAAGGCAGCCGCGCGATGGCACTCGCGCATTCCGCTCCGCCAAAGAACAACTCGACGGACTGTGTTCTATACACGGATTCAGAAACGAGCGAGGAGATCTTAGATCGTCCCACACCCTCAGGAATTGCAGAAGCTTCAACGAGTTGGCCGAGGAGAAAAGGCGCTCCACGGCCGCAACAGTACAACCACTCGCAAGCATAGCAGTCGGGCCAATCACCCACAACGCGCCACCAGCCCCTCCTCTACCAACAAGACAGGTGGCTGCCATCTAGGAACGGCAAAGGACGCCAGAAGAAGAAGACCAGTACCCAGAATCCCACGGTAGGATCTACATGATACAAGAAGGCAGCCCTTCCAACAGGCAGCAGAAAGAAGTCACCAGACAAGTCTTCCTGGCAACCTCCGCACAGCCGGCCGTCCCAGAGTACCTGCGCGGGTCGGAGACAGAAATCACTTTCTCCCGGGACGACCACCCGCCAGTCGTTCCCCAACCAGGGCACGACGCGCTAGTACTCGAGGCCAGAATCGGAAAGTACGACATGTCGCGAGTATTCATGGACGGCAGCAGTGGGATCAACATCATCTTCACTCGAACACTCGACGACATGTTCATCCAAAACAACGCACTTAAGTCCTCAGGCACAACCTTCCACGGGATCGTACCAGGAAAAGAAGTCTACCCCCTCGGAAGGATAAGCCTGGTGGTAGTCTTCGGGAACGCGACAAACTTCCGCAAGGAAACACTGGACTTTGAAGTGGTCGACTGGAAGTCGCAATACCACGCAATCCTCGGGCGACCATCTTTCGCTCGCTTCATGGCCGTACCCCATTACGCCTACCTCAAGCTGAAGATGCCAGGCCCACACGGGGTCATCACAATCAGCGGTAGTTTCGTCAGATCCGACCGCTGCGACAAGGAATTCCACAAGATAGCAGAAGCCTTCGTAGCCCACCAAGGCAGCAGGACCACGGGACTCGCAGAAGACGCGCTCCCGTAGAAGGAAAGGAACATCGCCCGAAGAACCCAGGCACTCGTAGACAAAGCTACCAGGCCTTTAAGGCCACTACATCATCGTTCTAAGAAAAAGGGATATGTCTTCAACAGAACCCCCTTACTCTTTGTAAGAGACAGCAGGGAAAGTATCACATAAATATTTTTCCCAAAATCTGTTAGCACTCGGGGGCTCGCCGAAGCAGCCACCCCGGAGGCGTCCTCCGCAATCGCGGCACATTAACTTGGCACTCGGGGGCTCGCCAAAGCAGCCACCCCCCGAGGCGTCCGCCGCAATCGAGGCACATTAACTTGGCACTCGGGGGCTCGCCGAAGCAGCCATCCCCCGAGGCGTCCTCCGCAATCGCGGCACATTAACTTGGCACTCGGGGGCTCGCCGAAGCAGCCACCCCCCGAGGCGTCCTCTGCAATCGCGGCACATTAACTTGACACTCGGGGGCTCGCCGAAGCAGCCACCCCCCGAGGCGTCCTCCGCAATCGCGACACATTAACTGGGCACTCGGGGGCTCGCCGAAGCAGCCACCCCCCGAGGCGTCCTCGGCAATCGCGGCACATTAACTTGGCACTCGGGGGCTCTCCGAAGCAGCCACCCCCCGAAGCGTCCTCAGCAATCGCGACACATTAAACTTGGCACTCAGGGGCTCGCCGAAGCAGCCAACCCCCGAGGCGTCCTTCGCAATCGCGACACATTAACTTGGCACTCGGGGGCTCGCCGAAGCAGCCACCCCCCGAGGCGTCCTCCGCAATCGCGGCACATTAACTTGGCACTCGGGGGCTCGCCGAAGCAGCCACCCCCCGAGGCGTCCTCCGCAATCGCGGCACATTAAACTTGGCACTCGGGGGCTCGCTGAAGTAGCCAACCCCCGGGGCGCTCTTCGCAACCACGACACATAAAAACTTTTACACTCTGGGGCTTGCCGCGGGAACCCTCTGGAACATCCCCCGCAAATACAACACAGACGACCCCCCGCGACAAAACCAAGACAACATGGAATATATACCACCAAGAAGAAGCATATACAACGAAGGGAAGCACTTAATCTTTAGGCTCCAACTTCGCCTTAATAAGTGCACCCAGAGGGCGGTCGGTCTCTTCGCAAACTCGCCTCACAACCTGGCGCGCATGTTTATCTACAGCCATGTAGTGCTCATTCATCGGATGATCCCTACCGCCTAGAGGACCCGCCACCACCTGAGAAAAATCCACCCCCGGCCAATGACTATGGACCAAACCCAAAGCAGCTCGGGATCCAGCACGAATCTGATGATCCATCACTCGACGTAACTCGGCAGGCTTAGAAAATACTCGACAGAGCCTCTCAAGGGACGAAGGAACCACCTCCAGCGGATAGAACTCGGCATGGATACCACCCAATACCCGCTGGCAGTATTTGAGAGTATCCGGCACCCGCTCAACCCGGAGACGAAGCAAAGCAAACGCTCAAGCATGAGCCCCATCCGCCCAAAAGGGATTGGTCGCCTGCACTCTGGGATCATCAAGCCGTGACATCTCTGACTGAACGGCTCTCTCTTCATCCCGAGATCGCCCTGCTAGCACTTCGAAAGTTAAAAACCAGGATCAAGACAAAGACAGCAAAACCTACTAAACGGAATCGAGCAACCAAGCAGAGGCGAAACTCACCCCGCAGGAGGTCGGACAACTTCACCACCCACGAAGCAAGGTTCTCAACCATGGCCTCGGCACGCTCGCGCCGAGTACGCTGAACGACTACGGATCCCTTCAGTCGAACAATATCCCGCTCAGCGTTCTTCAGTCGCAAGAAAACGGACTCGTAGGCACCCTCGCGAGCGTCATCCTTCAGCGAATTCCAAGGACGAAGAACGCCCGGAGTGGCCTACCGCAGGATGAACAAAACAAAAAAAAACAAAAAGCAGCAAGAGGAACAGCCAAGCAGTCACTCAGATAAAGGTAGCAACAGATCAACCATCACAATGGAGTCACGAATTACAGACAAAGTTTCAAAGCGACGCAACACTACTGTGCCTCCCCCTCACCTACGACAGGGGGATCCTGAGCATCTACAACCTGTTGCAGGCGACGAGCCAGTTTATCGGCTTGGTCGTTCTGCTCATCAAAATAGTCCGGGATGGTCTCAACCAAGGAATCATCAATGGAAATCCCATGCCCCATAAGTGCGACAAGGGCCGTGGAAGAACCACTCACCACGCTCTCCACAACTAGCTCCACCATACGCCCCCCATCCGGGCCGAATGCAGCCACCCGAGCGCCCAGGCCATCAGGCACCTTTGAAACCTCCGGCATAAGGTGTTCGTGCGCAAGACCCACAAGATCGGAAGCCCGGGTGCAGACGTCCCCAACCACTGTAACAACACCTGCAACAGCATCTACAACACCTTGAAGAACTCCAGACCCTGACGCAGCAGCTTCCATTGGTTTCGCACCTATAGCAGCTGCATCAAGCAAAGAAACGTCATCACGGGAAGACAGTAGGAACAGCAAGACCAATGAATGAATGCCAAACTTACACACAAGCGAGTCCGCCAAAGCGCAAAGACGTTTGCCCTCAACTGCTTCCGCCCGCGCACGCGCGTCCTCAGCCTGACAAAGGCGAAGCAGCTCCTCGTGTTGACCATGAAACTCCGCCTCCTTGGAAGCCAAGGTAGCCATAAGAAAGGAAACCGTCCTCCCCGCCTTCTCGGCTTCCTCCTCGGCAGCCTGGCGACGGTTTGAGAGGCAAGACTGTACTCAAAACAAAAGACGCAGTGGACAAAACTCAGCAGCGCAAGAATGAAAACTCACCGCTCATAGGAGACAAAGCATCCTGGGAAGAATCATGGGCCCGTTGCCAACGCTCAGCATCAATCACCAAACGCTCACAGTGTTGGAAAACAGGCTGCAAAATCCAGACAATCAGATGATAAGGAAAGACAAGACTACAAGCAACTGCAAGCAGTTACTTGTAGCCTCGGGGGTTACTCCCATCGGGAGCACTGCCGTGCCCCGAATGATAAAGTCGCACAGGTACGAATCAACTTACCATCTTGGAGACGTGGTCGAAAACACGAGCGTTGTCTTCAATCGCCAGATCAAGCCGGCCAAAGTACGGGGGACCAAGTTCAATAGGCTTGGACTCAGGAGCAACAGCACGAGGCGCCTCAGAAGAGGACGCACCAGGAACTACACTCGCAGTCGGAACGACAGGAGCCATCGACGGCCCATATTGACCAGCAGCAGCCGAGGGGTCCTCAAGATGCTTGGCTGCCGCCCAGAGTCCGTCGAATTCAAGTCAGTAGTAGCTGCGCTGGTGCACGAAGCAGCCGGAGCAGTCGTAGCACTACAAGATAAGCATTATCAGGCGCAGGAACAAGGAAAAGGGAACGGGCAAAAATCCAGCAAGTTCTTACCCGACACGCGCAGCACGAGGGCGCCCAGCCTCCCAAGCCTGACCCTCTTCGGAGCAGCGGCCGGAGTAGCAGTCGAAGGGGAAGGCCCAGCAAACGGAGCAGCCGGTGGGACAGCATCACCCAATGCATCATGATCTTCAGCGCTCAAGGGGCGCGACTGCTTCACGCGAAAGGGACTCGAATCTTCACTATTTCCAGTTTCCACCAGCACAACTTTAACATCAACAGTTGGCGCAGCATCATCGGCTGGGGAAGCACCAGGTTCTTCAAGGCTATTGGCGTCCTCCGGCTGAGGAGGATTACACGGCGCCGGAGCATGGCCATGCAAAGCAAGCAAAGTCAACAAGAGAGCAAAACTAGGTACTTGTCCAAACAAACGAATGAACACAGACACCAACCGGCGGCGGAGAATGATCAGAAGCATACGGAAGGACAAGGCGCATTTCCGAAATACTCGAGCACTTGGTCACATGTTGGATGCGAGTCAGCAGGGCGTCAGGTTCAAGCTCTTGAGGCGAGAATCTCGTCGAGTCACCGAGTCCCTCGTACTGCCACATAGGACGAGTTCGATGCTGCAACGGTTGAACTCGCCTCCCCACAAAAACAGAGATGAGCTGACCACCAGTCAAGTTATCCTTCAACACAGCAATCCTCTCCAAAAACGGAGTCATCTTGGACGACTCCACCTCGGTCAAGGAATGGGACCACGAAGGCTGTCTGACCACCCGCGTTCCCAGATTGAAAGAATAAAGACCAAATTGTTGACCAACAACGCAGCGATCCTTCAGATAAAACCAGCCTTTTCGCCAGCCGCTAACGGAATCGATTTTCTCCAAGTCAAAGTACGAATGTTTATCCCCAATGGAGATACCCACCCGACCCACGGCGTACTCAGACTTCGTCCTTTTTATACTAAAAAGGCGCCTCCAAAGTCCCCAATGGGGGTAAATCCCCAGGAAGGCCTCACAAAGAGTGATGAAACACGCAATGTGCAAAATTCCGTTGGGAGTCAGGTCATGCATTTGGAGCCGATAGAAATACATCAAGCCACGAACGAAGGGATGCAGCGGAAGAGCAAACCCGCGGTGGAAGAAAGTCTGGAAGCATACCCGCTCATCCGCCGCCGGCGCTGGAATGACTCATCACCAGGGAGACGCACATCGCCCTCCACCACCACACCGTCAGCAACCAGCGCATCCAGATCTCCGGCCCCGAACGTGGACCGCTCCCACTTGCCGGACATCTTGGCCGACTCTACAACAGTACGGGGGCTCAAGAACAAGAAGGAAACAGAGAAAGAGAAGGAAGGCAATGGCTGGGTAAAACCTACAATTTACCCAGCCGCATGGTATTTAACTGAAGAGCCTAGCAAGAAGGACCACCGTCCAACCTTATCGCCCAGCAAACGTGGCATGATCCCATAAACAGGCGAAAAGTATGGAAAATCCAACCGGCGCAGTAACAACACCGCCTACTACGCGCGCAAAAAGAGGACCATGATCGCGCAACGCGAAAATTTCGGCGGAACAACGCGAAGTCATTTCTTTCGGCAGGCTACAGTGGTCAAAAACCCCAGAAGACCACACCAAAGTTATATCACAGCAAGACGTACTGAGTACGCCATCAAGGTTCAGAGATTCTATCTTTCAGATCTTTTTCCTGATGAAGAAAAACATCTTACTCCCATCGGGAGAGCACATCATGAGAGTCCTAGGTGCTCCCTCACCCAAAGGTCAGCAATGTGCTCGAGTGATCACTCGCACTCACGAGAGTTTCGGGTTCTCCCTCAACCCGACGCAAGACAAACATTCACTCGCCAAGATCATACGACGTTAGAGTCTCAGGTGCTCCCTCACCTCAAGAGCCGAAACGACATTCGAGTGATTACTCGCGAAGAACCTCCCGTCTGAGCACTCGAAACAAGCTCCGCGGGTGAATGAGTGAACAGCTCGCTTGATGTTTTGTTCCAAGCGGGTGCAATACTATTAGGCTCCGCGCCTGAAAAACACACATTCCTGGAATACGATACACTGTGCCCAGATGCCACGTAAGATTAGCGTGTAGGTAAGACCCCGCTGCGAAGTTCGGCCGGGCTGGGACTTGCCAAAGAGTGATTTCACTCCCAACCTTTTCCATGCGCTGCGCATGATAGAAAGAGCCGGGCGGACGCGCCTTAGGCTACGCACATTACTGGTGGCAAATGAACACCGTAAGACCTGAAGCGGCAGGACTTTTGCTCGACACCAGTGTTCCAAGCTCACGTCGAGGGACGTGGGTTTGATTGGGCTACTACGGTATTTGCAACTAGTACAATTCATCAAGGCTCGACCAGTCAACTCCTTGGGCCCTTTTAGGTTAGCATCCCTCGAAACAGGTTTTGTCATGGCCACTACACTGCCAGCGACCCGCGGTTATTCCGCGCATACAAATGACCGACAAATGGATGTACTCGAGTCCTTGCGCGACTCTTCCAGTCCCCCAGGCACTAGGGGGCTACTGACGAGGGGGTGACCCCACGACTCCTACAGATAGGCCTACCCGGTGTCCTTGAAGATAGAAGGCCCATGAAGACACGCCTGGACCCGCCTTGGCCCGCTAATTGGCACCAACATAGGAGTCTGCGACTCACAAGGAAGGTGCGAAGACCTGTCGTACGGAGCAAGCTAGGGTTAGGAAATCTTACCTGTAAACGTGGATGAACTCCCCGAGACCTAGCCCAGTATATAAGGGCTAGGAGGGGCGACGCCAAAGCCATCCAATATCATCTGTAACCCTAGCCTTGAGCGCTCCAGCCTTGGCATCCACTGTAATCACATCTCCCTCATAAATAATATCGAGCAGGAACGTGTCCTCCTGTTTGCCGACGAGCTATCGTCCAACCTATGCTTCTGATGACTAACCCAGGGTCCCTGACCATGGGATTTGCCGGGGTTGATCCCCGTCAGCGCAGCCTTGGGAAATCCGCGTTGGCTCTGCAGAAATGGTAGACGAGGACGTTGTTGCGGACGGAAGCTGCACGACGGCGACGTACTGCTCCCCTCCGTGGACCTTGGTGAAGTCAACGTCAAGGCCGACGACCTTTTGGCGCTCCTCACCGATGAAGCGCTCAAGGTTGGCGATGCACTCGGCTGCCTTGTCGCTGATGTTGGTGTAGCGGACGTACACCTTGAGCCCGAGGTGCGCTTCGATGGTCTCCAGCCAGCCGAACTCAGGGAAGGGTTGCATCTCCATGGATTCGGACGACGGTGGTGGGGCGATGAACTAGTGGATTTTTTAGTGGGCAATGAGAGGAGAGATTGCTGGCGTTCATAGGCGGTGAAGGATTGGAGGTGGGGAGGGTTTTTTATATATATAGTGGCGAAGAGGCATTTATCTTCCGGTGGAAGGCGTGTGGGGGATGGCGTAGTGGGCGACGGCGCAGTTGCCGAGGAGCCCGACTAGTCACATCGATGGGCTGGTGAAGCGACGCGACGCTTTGGGCTGCGGGCTGCCAATCGGACGTTTCACGTTCCCTACGCACATGTTAACTGTGGGCTGCCAACTGTGTAGAGCTTAATGTTAACTGCCTCACGCGATGCATCCGGGAGAGATCGTGTGGAAAAGCAGTTGTTAGTTTTCCAAGGGATAAGGTGATTGCGGCGATTTTGTTGCGCATGCGTGGGAGGTGGGGGTGATTTGTTTCAACTGCATGCGTCTCCACCCATTCGCCCACCCCTCTCCCCGTGTATAAATACAGGTGCAAGCCATGTCAATCTTCACACACCGCACAAAATACAGAACCAAGGGTTCCCACCGGTTTATTCTGCACTCTCGATCGCAATCTGCCGGAGACACTTTCATGGCTGGTTCATCTTCTAAGCACGTTGCCTCCTGGAGGTACACTTGTGGGATTCAAACATTCTTGGTTTTCGCCTTTCCCTGTGTAATTTTTTGATTGAACCATATGTTTTACAGGGATTTTATTTTGTTTTTTAATCTTTTTTTTCCATTTGAACTTACAGCCCTGGTGAAGGATTGGCGGGGAAAGGAGAACCATCGTCTGAACTGAGCACAGTCGAAGTTATGGACAAGACCATAGCTGACATGGAAGAACAGTTCATCATTGCTGGTGGAATCGCCAGCGAGCACATTGACGACACTGTCAAGGAAAGATAGGAGCTGCTGGCGCTTAGCCAGAGTTCCCTCAATCGTATCCAGAAGCTGACGAACGAGCTGGTGATGCAGTCCAACATGGACCTGATGAAGAAGAACATCCATCTGCAGATGGAGTGCGGCCTCCTCCGCAAGGATGGACTTCTTCTGCGCAAGGAAATCTCCATCGACAAGAAACAAAGGCTTGACGAGCAGATCGAGGCTGCCATGGCTTGGGACAACCTTTCATTGGGTGTAAAAACCCAATCATTAGTTCCCGCATTTTGCGCTCTTTGTGTTTCATGTTCTCGTTTCATGTTTATCGTAGTTTCCTTTTCAATCAAACATTTTCATTTTCATATTTATCATGTAATCCCTAGTTTGAGCGCAAAGTTATTTATATTTCGATATTTCTCCCCACGGCAGTGCTTTATTTTTCATTTTCCGCTCATAACTGGCTCATAACTGGCAAGGAGGCATAAGATAACTGCGAGAAATCAAAATGCTAACTGCACGATCTACAATTCCAGAGCAAAGGAATTTCGAGAATTATTGTTAGATATATACTTTTCGATAGTAGATTCGTCTGAATATTTGTACTGCAGAAGATCAAGCTAGAGAACTAATCATGGATTGGATTATATCGCTTTTTGGTATCTGTTTTATCACATTGTACACTGCTTTTTTCCGCAACTGCGTTCACAAACTTTTGTTAACTGCATCACAAAATGGGGAACATGTGAAGGAGGACCAAAGCTAAGTTCAACAAAATACATTCCTTTAACTGGGTGTAAATACCATTGTTAACTGCATCACAAACCAATTTATGATAATTACTAAAACACTTAACATGTGAAGGACGAGCAAAGCTAACTGCAGGAGTATAATTTTTAACTAAGAGCATCATGTTTTGTTACATTATTTTATATCAAGAGTTTTTCGACAGAAAATGACTTCAGATTTTGATGCGGCTGCTCCTCCTGGGCTGGTTTTCGCTGCTCCTCTTGGGATGATTTTGGTCCTTTTTCTTCTCTAATAAATTATGGGATCTTGTGACGCGTTTCTCTTGCACATCTTGATCTTTGCTGTGCATAATTTTTTCGGTCATCTCCATAATTTCATTCCCTATTATTTTGGCGTCACATGTCCGAGAATTATTAACTTAGACTTTCTTGCATTTTTTGCATTTTATCTGCTTCTTTTGCTGATCACAATCGTTTTTTTTTTAATCTTCTTCTAGGAAGGCTCAGGATCTTCATCACCATCATTGCTTTTATCCCAATCTTCAATGATCTCTTCATCTGTGTCTAGAGTTTCTTTTTCTATCTTAGTTTTTGCGAGCAGTTTCTTGAGATGTTGCGCTCACTTTCGAACTGTCAATATGACCATATGTTCTCTCATGCTCTTGCATAAGCCTTTTCTCCAACTGTCTCTTCACACAAGTCCTTTTATTGTGCCCACTTATCGTGCTGCAGTTTATGCAAAGCCTGCTACCAAGTGGTAGCCCATTTTCCCCAATGACGAGGGGGTTACCCCACGACTCCTGCGTGTGAGGATACCTGGTGCATATAAATACAGAAGGCCTGCTGGAAGCCTCGACAGGCCCACGACTGGCCCACTCAAGGCACCAACGTAGGAGTCCGCGACCAACCTGAAGGTAAGACTTGGCGTCCAAGGCAAAAGCTAGATTAGGCAATCGAACCTGCAAGCTGAGACGGACTCCCCGAGACCCAGCCTAGTATATAAAGGCTGGGAGGGGTGACGGCTCAGGACATTCAATCTTCAATCACCACCTCCGGTCTTGAGCTAACTCGCCTAGACCGCCACTGTAATCACCCCCCCGCATAATACAATCGAGCAGGAAGTACTTTCTCCTGTTAGCCGATGAGTATCTTCAACCTGTTCCTCTCTACGATCTAACCCAGGGTCCCTGTAACAGCCCAAAACTGACAAAAATCAGAAAAAATTGCATTTTTATTTTTCCCATTGGGGATGAAATTTTGCACATTTATTCTTTGCTATAATTGATGTGACAGAAAAATGCACAACATTTTTAATGTTATGTAAATGGATTATCTTGAATTCTTTCTTTTCTTCATTGCTAGCCTTGGCCATTTTCTTCCATCGCCTTTGATAATCAAAGCAAGGTCTTTTGGACTCCATCATGTCTTGCCATGATAAAGGTCCATGCAAAATTCCATGATCTGTTCATGTCCAGAAAATGTGGTTGTAATTCAAATGGCATTTGAATTTATTTGAATGACATTCGAATTACTTAAATATTTTTGACCCATTTCCTTTCCCAAAAATCCTATAAATCTTGACCATTCATAATCATATTTTATATGGTTTTATCTTCACCCGTTATATTTCTTTTATTGACTTTCTTGCTCTCACTTTTAATAAATGATTAAAAGAAGGAATTCTGTGAGAGCCATTGGGTTCTTATCCTTTTCCCTCCAACCCATCTCCTCGGCCCAACTCCTTCTCGCAGCCCAGCCCAAACAGAGACACCCTTCCTCTTTTTTTTTCTCTTCACGTGGGTGCTCCCCTCTCTCTATCTCTCGTCCATGGCCGAGAGAACATGGGTGGAGCCCCATGGCAGCCTCCTCTCCCCCTCCCCTTTCTAGCCAGCCCTCTCCCCCTTCGAACCCTAGCCCCTTTTCCTCCCAACCGTGCCGTCATCTCCCTCTCCTTCCTCCTCTTCTTCTCCCGCAGCCACCATGGACACGAAGGTCCATGGCCTTGTTTTCCATCGAGCCCTTGCGCCCGATCGTCATCGCCATGGAGGCGTTCATCTTCCACCTTCTTTGCAGCGCGTCCAGGAGCAGGGAGATCGAGCCTAGCGTGGCTTGATTCCTTCTGCCCGCACCAGGAAGCAGACGCCCGTCTTCCTCCTCCGCCTTGCCGCGTCCCCATCGGGCCTGCAACCACAGCGACCCCGATCGTCGACCTCGAGTCCCACCGTGATCCTCTCCATCCTCTCCTTGTTCCGTTTTCCCCGCTCATAGCCACCGGTAGGCCGTAGTCTTGTGTGGGTGGTGCTCGGATCCGTGGGTCACCGCGCTCCCGGCTCGCACCGAGTGAGTCTGTGGCATGCGTGCGCGCGCCCGTAAATCATCCATAGCACGCCCGTGGTACCTGGTGCACGCCCATTGCGTCAAGGAGCTTCCTTGGCCACACCTAGATCATCCCGGCGCCGCCTCTGTTTTGGTCCCTCGGCTGTCGAGTTCTTCAGTTTCGTCAGAGATCGGCTTGTTGATTTCTTCAGTTTCAGTTTCGCTGCGTAGATCGTTTATGTTCTGTCGAAGCGTTTGTCTGTCGAATCCTTCAGCGCAGCCCAGTGGTGCAGGTGATGGGGTTGCAACGGGTAGGTGTGGGGTTCGAGTCCCCTTGGGGCAGTTTAATTCCCTCTTTTTGCAGTGCGCAATTTCTTCAGTTTTCTTCAGTAGTTCCCGTCGTTGTTCGTACTAGTATGGCAGATCACGACTTCTAACGTAAATCCGTTCATAGTCCAGTGGTAGCTGCCAGTGTATCGCATGCAGGAGGTCACTGGTTCGATCTCCATTGGGGACCAATTAGCCCCCTTTTTCTATCTCTTTTTGCAATATTTGTGTTATGTGCACCCTTGCCCCAGACATATCATGTTATATATGATTTTGGGGTAGAAAAACGTGAGGAAGGTGATGGTGATGTTCATTTTGTCAAATGGGCATGCATTATTTTTGTGAAGGTGTATTTTTGCATGTAACCTCCCACGATGATGCACATGGGGCAATTCTCCCAATCTTACTCCTTCTTCGGAGACTCGTAGTTCTTCCGATGACCATACCTTTGCCGGTAGAGTAGTTCCGTTCTCCTTTCTTCCTTGCAATGGAATAAATTAGGTGCATCATATTATTTCATGCCATTTGCATCTATTTAAGTTGAGGAACCCCGTCTCGAGGTCTATCTTCGTGAGTGGGCAATTCTTGTTCATGTCATGTTCTATTTCATTTCTTATGCCAAGATCATGCATTATAAAAATTATAACATAAGGATCCTTCGGATCCGTAACTCACCTACGTAATGCATATGAAGGTTGTCGGTAGCATTGCATCCTTGCTTCCCGATGCTTCATTTAAACTTGCTTGCAAATATGTCCATGCCATGCTATTAAACTGACATCCATCATACATGACCATGCTTGTTTGATCATTGCTTGCTTGTGTTTCTCCGTAGTAATAGTATGCATCTTCGCTGCTTGCCTTTGCAGTGTTTACTTCTTGGCTGCTCCCGCGGATACTCTTAGAGACGATGCGATCTTGCGATCGACTACACCTTTGGAACCCGACTTATCAACAGGAAAGGACTATACATTACTTATGATCCATTCTTTTATAACAAACGGTTTTCATGCTAGTCTAGGTTAGGTTCGATGTTTGATCCTACCACATGTTTACAACCTCTCTTAAACTAATACAGCCATGTCCCCTCCTAGAAAACCATGTACTGCTATGTTACTATTGCTCGTTGCTCAGCCCCTGCTTAGTATGCATGCTTAGGATGCTACGAATGTTACCCTCTTAATCCTTGGATTGGGCTATCACATTATTATATTGTTGTGGATCATATGATTATTATAATGTTGACTATATTCGACGAAGGATGGGAGGTCTAGGCTATCCCTCCCCGATGCTTTGTTCCATTCGAGTTACATAGGACCTGAGTTCCGGGTATTTTGTCTCTTGACGAGGGTGTCTAACCGCGTGTGGGATGCTATGGGGTCCCCTCTTCTTACCTACCTATCTTCAAATATTTCCAGTGGTGGCCCAAGCTGATTTACCATTTGAAACGTGTGTGTGACTAGTCCGCGGCCGGTAGATTTCAAACAACATGGGCCAGCGGAGACATGGTTTCTCTTGTTGGTCAAACCAGGGAGCTAGGGGGCTGCCCACATGGTTTGGGTAGCTAACCTGACCTCATCCAGATGGTAGAGGCCAATTCGAGAGCGCGGTCGGCTTTTGAGTTGGATGTCGACTCACCGGGGGCCATCCCCTACCTACAGTGCGCAGGGGGTGCCGTGGAGGGCATCCCCCGGCTGCACGCCATGGAAGGTGTCGTGGAGGCCATCCAGGGCCCCTCCGACGAGAATAAGGCCGCCCCCGCGCCCCTCTTCCCCGTGAACCCTAACCCTAGCCCACCCCGTGAGATCTCCCCTTGCACCCCGTCTCCCTCTCCAGTGCTCACCCGAGCTTCACCGTGGGCGCTGCCGCGCATGCACGTGGCAAACGGCCCCCTCTGTCCGCCACAACGTGTCTCGTGTGGCCGCCGTCGACGTCTACGCCAAGCCGTGCTGCCAATCGAGGCCGGGACGAGCCGCAGGCCGCAAATCGTGCGCGTCTTCAACCTCCAGCCGCCGCGCCTCACAGTGGAATTCGTCGTCACCGCCGCACCTCCGGCCTCCCGAAGCCCTCCCCGAGCATCCATGTGAGCTCCTCCTTCCTTTCCCTCTTTACCGGCGCGAGTTGGCCCTCTGGTGGCTGCTGGCCACATGTTGCCGGAGCCGCCGTGCGCCATGGTCGTCGTGGCCGTGGCGATAGCCATCCCCGTCGACCACCTCGTGCCCTCGTAGAAGAGCGGCGCTGGCCCCATTCCATTCCCCCATTCACGCCTCAAATGGCTCACCGGAGCGTGCCACGCGCCTCGCCAGAGTTCCTCTCATTGCCGTTTCCGGCGTGGTCATCCTGTGGCTTATGCCACTGCCATGTCGGGCCGGCCAGTTTTTTATTAGGGGTAAACCCCCTATTAGTGCTAATCCCCAATTAGAATAACCCCCTGGAAAATTAATCTAATACCCCCTGTGGGATTGACATGTGGGCCCAGCCCTTTTAACTACCTCTCTAGAATTAATTAACTGTTAAAATAAACCTATCCCTATGACAGTTGGGTCCCATTGTTTTAAATAGACTGAAATGAAATAGAAAATGCTAATAGTCAATGACATGTGGGTCCAGTGGTTAATTAAATTTAATTAATTGTTTTATTAGCAATGTGAGGCTGACTAGTGGGACCCACTGGTTAGGTTTGACTAGTCAACCCCTCTGTGGATAACGTTGCATTTTATTAATAAAGAAAATCCAGAATTGATTTAAATTGATTTAAACTTAAAAAATTCAATATCTTTTAAATCATAAGTCGGATTCAAAAACTTTATACATCAGAATTGATCAGGAAAATATAACGACTACAGATACGCTATCCGTATACCCACCACACCCCTCTAACACAACGAACATCGACATTCCCCCCTCCGGGCCGTCTGTCGATAATCACCCGGAGTCGTCTTTTCATCCCCGGATGAATTCCCGCTCCGAGCAACGTGCATTGCACTGCGTGAGAACACCGTTAACATTGCATATGTCATGTCATCCATCTGTTTGTTTATGCTTGATTTGTATATACTATTTCTCCCCCCCTTTATTCTCCGATAGACCCTGGGTCTACCGCCGACTACACTGCTGCCGGGTACGACTACTTCGTCGACGACCCTGCCCCTACACGCCAGCTTCCAGGCAAGAAGAGCATTCTCTTCCCCAGATATTGCCTATCTTTCCGTACATTTCTTGCACTAGGCATTACTTCTGCTACGTTACAATCCTATTCAATTGCATAGCCTGATTTTTTCGCCCCTTGATGTACCTTCCTTTATCCTATGCTGCCTACTTTAATTATGTATTATATTTAGTAGTGAGCCCTGCGCATTGTTATCTAGGATTAGATAGCAGGTCATGATCACTCAGGGGAGTGAAGACGGATACAATATATACAACTGCACAGGTACGGTACAATGCAGACACCTCGTAAGGCCCACTAGCTCAGCTCTGCCGAGTCACCATCAAGTGTGAGCTATCAAGGAGTAATCCTTGTACTCCACTCGTTGCTGACTCTGCATAGCCTCTCTAGGTACCTGGGCAACGGTTGTCCTTAAGGTAAGAAGTCGGGCGACCCAACGGTGCCCGCGAGCGGTATTGCGTCAGGAACGACAGCGAGGGTACGACCGACGTTACTGGCGTGCTTGGCCCCTGCTCGTATCTCGCGAGAGCTACCAAACCACGAAAAATCGAGCTCTACCAAGAGCACACGCGAGACAAGGTAAGGAGACGGTTCACCTTGTTGGTAACCGCAGAGACTTGGTGGGACGACAGGGCAGGCACCGATGTACTGGTGGTCCTGGCTGCTGTCGTTGTCCGCGGGTCAGTTGAGTCGAGGCAACGAGAACGGTTGTCACGCAGGTTAATTAAAATGCTAAATGGTTTGACGGATGTCTTGAGTAGCCTTTTCTCTTGTACGCACTACCTACACGTGGGATAAGGAGTGTGGGCTCCCCTGCATCGTAGTCTCGTTCGAGGGTCTTCAGACGTCAGCAGTACCGCGAGCTGATTGCCGGGAAGTGGTGTTGTCTTCTCTTGCTCGAGCAGTGTATTTGTATTTGCTTTGATTTTGCTTCACCGTCCAGTCATGCACCATTCAGGAGTACGTTCGGGTTAGGGTCCAAAGCCCGGCGTACATAGGATATAGTCCGGCGGATGACCTCTCCGTTGATTGCAGAAGGATGGGCTACTTTGTGTCAGATAGCTTCGGTGGGGTGTTCGCTAACAAGGTGTACGCCACCCTGGAGATCCGAGCGTCGTAGAGTCACGCTAGTGCACCCTTGCAGGGAAGATTAATCTATTCGAATAGCCGTGTCCACGGTAAAAGGACGCTTGATGCTGAAGATGGATCTTACCACTACGAACTACTACTATTAAACTGTATGGTTCCGGGTCTTCTTCCTCGCAGGGAGTCGAGGAAGGGAACTCGGAGGCATTATTATTATTAATTATTACAACTTACTATTATACAATGCCGCAACAACTTCTGATGCATTGTTATTACATTCATGTTATTAAACTGCTGGCTGTTTATCTTCTCATGCTGGAAGACACGTCAGAAGATGCTAGTCTTCGATAGGCCTAGCTGCTTACCCCTATTCTGATTTCTACCTTGCAGTCCACTATATACAGCCTCCCCTTTCCATTTGATACAAATGCATAAATGCTTAGTAGCGGACGTAAGACTCGCGGGTATACTAGATACTCACCCTTGCTTTATTTCCCCTTTATGTTTTGCCTGATCGGCCGCTGCAGTCGACGTTGGAGCCCAAGAGCAGGAGTACCCCGGAGGCGCCTACTACTTTGTCGATCCCCCTTTGACCAGGACCAGGAGGAGTTTCGGAGGCTCCCAAGAAGGAGGCCTTGCCTTTTCGATCTGTATCTCTGATGTTATTTGTGCTAGACTTAATAAGGCAAAACTTGACTAACTATGTCTGTACTCAGATATTATGGTTTGTATAACTTATGTATTCGGGTCCGTGCGACCCCTTATCTTGTAACATATTGGTTTATCCTTTTGTATTTAGTGTTGTGCTGTGATATTCTCACATTGTCGGGACCCAGGGTTTGCGTATGTAATTCCTGTTACAACACAATCGTATGGAGAGCCGAGAGCCGTACCCACTTGTCTAAGTAGACAAGGCCAAGCACAGAACACTCTCGGAAAGCATCAAACGTGAGGGGCATCCCATCCAGGCCGGATGATCAACTGAGATGGGTCCTCATCGTCCGCTCACGAGTCTAAATGTTTATGGGTGGTGGAATCCCATACTCATAGACAAGTCGCCTCAACCATATTATCGATTGAATTATAACACTTACATAAACAGACTCCAGCCCGATCGCTTAGTCGGAGTCTCGGGCGGGCTCAATCATACAAAAAAGTGTGCCACGTGACAGAGTCACGAGCAATCGCATCGCGATGCCCCAATTTGCGCACATCTAAGGGCCACTTGGTGTATAAAATACCGCCGGCAAGAACACAACTAAGCTATCGAACCCCACACTAATACATGCACGTTATAATCATACACGCAACATACATGTCCAGTGTAAATAGAAGGTAATCACAACATGAACTCTACAAACTCATAGTCTTTATAACTTCTGCTAAACAGAGCAGACATAGTAGTTGTATTACAAGCAGAGATGACATGACTATGATCCAACATTACATCAAACATCAAAGAAAGCAAACTATGTCTTAGTAAAGACAAGTTTAACAAATGGCTTAAGAAGCCTGAAAGAAAATACAACGACCCTCTAAAGGGCACAGGCTACTGTCTGGAACTATACGACTTAGTCCACGTCGAGCTAGGGGTAGAGGCCACCGTCAGGGTCAGTGGTATCATCTCTAAAACATATAATAAGAAAACGTAAGTACAAAGACGCACTCAGCAAGGCTTACATACGAACTATACTACTCATGCACATGTATCAAGGCAAAGGGAGGTGGGGTTTCATTGCAGAAGTGCCAGCTTTGACTTGGCTAGTCCTGTACTACGATTACCAGAAAGGGGTAAGGAGCGTACACGAGTCCAAGTATCAAGTCTCCAACCAATACACCTGTCGGGGATGTACCCCGGCAAATCCCATGGTCAGGGACCCTGGGTTAGTCATGAGAGGCACAGGTTGGACGATAGCTCGTCGGCTAACAGGAGGATACGTTCCTTCTCGATGTTATTGATTGGAGATGGCGATTACAGGGGAGACAAGGCTAGTGTACACAAGCCTAGGGTTACAGATTGTGTATTAGATCCTCAGACAGCGGACAAGCGACACATGGGGCACGATTTACCCAGCTTCAGGCCCCCGGAGGGAAAACCCTACATGCTGCTTGTCTGATCATGTATTGATGATGATGTATAGAGGTGCCGTGAGGGCTTTCGTGGAGAGAGATCTGTCTAGTCCTATGCGTGGGGGTTGAGAGCTTGTGTGTTTAGATGATCTAGAGAGGTGCCCCTACCTCGCTTTATATAGATAGCCAGGTAGGGTTTACAAGAGTCCTAGTCGACTACAAGTAAGAGTCCTTGTCTTGCGCCTCAAGTCTTTGGCTTCACGTCTTATTTCATCATGTCGGTGTCGACGAGTGGGCCCCTAGTGGGCCGCCAGCCATGACACGCACCAGGTACCCTCTCGTAGAGGAGTCATGGGGTAACCCCCTCGTAAGTAGCCCCCGAGTGCCTGGGGGACTCGAAGAGTCGCACAGGGACTCGAATCTGCAGTAGCCGCCGTAATGCGTGTCGATCATTTGGTAATGAGCAGTCGAAGATGTCGTGAGTATGCTCCCGATGGGAGTATTTGGATGAAGCATCAAAATTGCAGTCCGGTTCGTCTTCTTGTTTCATCGTCGGGTGAGGAGAAGTTGCCCAGTCGAGCGGTCGTCGGGTGCGCGTCAGTGCTCCCGATGGGAGTAGCCCCCGAGGCTATGTGCGACTCGTAGAGTCACGAATAGGCTCAAGTTGTTTGTTAAGCTAACCCCGTCTTTCTTGTCAGCTGCCCGAGTAGTGCTCGTCGGGTGCGCGTCAGCGCTCCCGATGGGAGTAGCCCCCGAGGCTATGTTCGACTGCTTGCAGTCGAGCATAGACTCAAGACTTCTTCGTCATCGACTAATTGTCATTCGAGGAAGAGCTCGACTCGGTTCTTGCGTCGTAGGCGTGAGTTGTTGTAGGGATCAGTCATGGACGAGGAGGTTGGCGTCGCCGCGTCATGAGAGCGCCCAGCCCCCGAGCATCTGCTGAGAAGGAGAAAAAGGTGTAACTGTATTAAGGTGTACTTGTGCGAAAAACAATTGTAAGGTACATGATTTGTAGACATTGCACTTTTGTCGAGTGGACAATCTAGCTGCATATACGCTTTAAGCGTGTATTTTTGTGAGTAGGACCTCCAACAGCAAACTCCTGCCGAGTAACAGGGACGCGATGCCAGACTTGTTAAACCCGGAGACAAGAGAGGCCTTTTGGTACCCAGCCTCACTATTCTGACGAACGCGAATAAACAACATATAAAACTGAGCATGATCCAAAGAATGATTTTGTAGCCCTCAGATGTTTGTGTGCGACTGCGTAGTCGTTTTTGGCGACTGATCGAGAATGTATATAGGTTTTGGGAATCATGGCATAAGAATGTAAAGAAAACTTAGATGTAGTATCGACGCGGCGGAGGATGTCGAAGATGAGCAGTCGACAATGAGCAGTCGACGAGGCGAGAACGGAGTCGATGTTACGACGATTGCGACGTTCAGCCCCCGAGTCCGCGAGCCCCCGAGTGTTGAGGCGGCGGAGTTGCGTGGCGAACTCGTCGTGATGAATTTATCCGGCGAGTGACGAGAGGACTCGATGCGGCGATTCCTGCGCGATGGAGCTCGGTACGGGAGAGCCCATACAAAGGAGCTCGGCGGAGGATAATTTGTGTGATTGTCGTCAACGGTGCGGGAAATGACAGAGAAGGACTCGGTCCGTCTGGCAGAGTCGACGTGACGAAGTTTCGCGGCGTGCATCCGCACTGGAGCCGATGAAGTTGATGTCGTTGTTGATGTCGAAAAAGTGCCAGCCCCCGAGCATCGAGTGCGCGTCGTGATTCGTCCGTGGTTGATGTAGAGGACGGAGTCGATGCCGCGGCCGCGGTCGATGTCACGCCCGAAGTCGATGTAGAGGACGGAGTCGATGTGGCGGATGGAGTCGAAGCCTCGCCCGTAGTTGATGTAAAAGACAGAGTCAACGCTGCCGTCGCGGACGAGATATTTCCAGTTTGGATTGGATCGTGACGATTGATCTTCAAGTGCTTCATGTAGAAGTGCGTAGCCTGATTCCGCAATCTGTTGCAGCGACGGTTTCGACTGCGTTTTTTCTTCTTCGATCTGGATCTTCATAGTGAATCATTGTTGATGTAGTCGCCGAGTCGTAGATTTGTCGGTTTCTCGTCGTGTGTTGTTGTTGTTGTTGTTGCGGCTCGAGTTGATATATAAACATTGGTGAGTCATCCATGGCATGTCGAGTTGGAGTAGAAGCCTTGTGGGTCAAGATTGAACCCGAATTCGCGATTGGAAATTCGCGATCTCGCGTAGATCCAAAAAGCGTTGCAGTGCGAGAGCTGCTGACGGAGATCTAACCGTTGGAATTTTCTGATATTTTTTGAGCCTATGGGGGATTAAATTCCGCATGATTTCACCGGAGGGATCTTCAAGTTGATGTCCCAGCTAATTTCAATAATTTATTTGATGGATTTGTGCGGAGTTCCGTCAGATTCCGAGAGTGCTTCAGTGCGCGGGTCGCCGAGGGATATCCAGCCGTTGGAATTTGATGAAATTTCCACAGATTTTCGAAAAATGGATTTCACATCTTTCCACCAAAGGGATCGTCGAGATGAGCTCCGAGTGGCCGTCGCGAATGCCCGCAACACAGACGTTTTTGTGTCCTGTAGGCTGCGCGTGAGCGCTTTTGTTGATGTCGATCTTCGAGTGACGCGCTCGAAAATTTTCTTGTCTTCTCCGTGAGCTTGATGTAGATCTTGATGTAGTTGTTGAAGAAGCCCTTGAATTGTGACTGGTTGAAGACGGGACCGCCGAGATCGTAATTCTATCCTGTGTAGTCCCCACAGACGGCGCCAATTGTCGGGGATGTACCCCGGCAAATCCCATGGTCAGGGACCCTAGGTTAGTCATGAGAGGCATAGGTTGGACGATAACTCGTCGGCTAACAGCAGGATACGTTCCTGCTCGATGTTATTGATTGGAGATGGCGATTACAAGGGAGCCAAGGCTAGTGCCCACAAGGCTAGGGTTACAGATTGTGTATTAGATCCTCGGACGGCGAACAAGCGACACATGGGGCACGATTTACCCAGCTTCAGGCCCCCGGAGGGAAACCCTACATGGTTCTTGTCTGATTTTGTATTGATGATGATGTACAGAGGTGCCGTGAGGGTTTTGGTGGAGAGAGATCTGTCTAGTCCTATGCGTGGGGTTTGAGAGCTTGTGTGTTTAGATGATCTAGAGAGGTGCCCCTACCTCGCTTTATATAGATAGCCAGGTAGGGTTTACAAGAGTCCTAGTCGACTACAAGTAAGAGTCATTGTCTTGCGCCTCAAGTCATCGGCTTCACGTCGTATTCCATCATGTCGGTGTCGACGAGTGGGCCCCTGGTGGGCCGCCAGCCATGACACGCACCAGGTACCCTCTTGTAGAGGAGTCGTGGGGTCACCCCCTCATCAACACCACTAGGGATACTTCCTCGACTTCCCCACGAGAAAGAAAACCATAGCACTCACGCTTATCTTGGCAATTTTAGAGTAACCATTGAAGTTTTCTATGATCACGTAAGGTCTCCAAGTTGTCCATAACCGCGGACACGGCTATTCGAATAGTTCATTAACCCTGCAGGGGTGTACTGCTACACACACGCACGGATCAGTTACCGCCTGGGAGTGGACCCTTCAAGCGAGTACCGGCGAGGATGTTGCCACGACACTTCACTCATAGCACCATATCTAGTCCTAGGGAGTCGCCTATTTGAGTTGGGACCACGATCGGAATCTGGCCGATTTTTCCGATGCGGACTCAAACGTTGTGTGTCCAGCCATCAAGCTCAACTCGATCATGATCACTTGATTCAACTAGGCCACAACCTACGTCCACCACTTACCTTGATGTACCTGCTTGAGATCGTTTAAAGTTCGAACTACTTGCGACTCCTGGACCTGGTCTGGGTGAGGTACTAGGCCGAGAGGGGTCAGTGAGCCCAATGTGTGGTCGTACTCTTAGTCTTGTATAAAAACACAAGAACTAGGGCTTAAGGCAGTGTTCAACGAGACAACCCACTGTGTACTCCTACATAGCCTCTCATCGTTCACCTTGTTTAGGTCAAATTCACCAACATGTTACCACCATCATTCACATGATCACTACCATCCCGACTCACAACAAAGTAGCCTCATTGTAAACTCTAAGCATGCAATAAGCTGTAACAGTTGCAAGGGCCACATGATATCAAACAACTCCTAGATCTACTAGGATTGTGGTTTGCTTACTACTTTGACAAAATGATAGGTCATGCAAAGGAATAGGTTCAACTAAGCGGTAGAACGTATCATGGTGACATCCTAAACATGCCTAAGCGAGAATGAGAGGGAACTGGGATTTTATCGACATGATCAAAGAGGGTGTGCTTGCCTTGCTGACGATCACGAGGTACTAGTCTTCTAACGTGAGGTTGAACTCGTCTCCGAGATCAACTCTACCGAGAAGATGCAATCACCGAAGCACTAGAAGTAAAGCAAACAATTGATAAATTACGATGCACAATCAATATGGCATGGTATGATGATGAACATGGTTGTGTTGTGCTTCTTATGTTCATGTGAAGTGGATTGCATAGCAAGGGTTTAAGTTGGAATAGCATTAGTGATTTATTTGAATTTAACCAAATGTACCAAATAGAAAAATGCTACTGATCCATCATGGTAATCATTTCAAACATGGTTGAAAGTTGTTTATTTGGATACAGAATTTTCTCCTGATCATTTTTCATATAAAAATCATTTCAATCTGAGTTACGGTTTAAAAGTTATTCAAATTCAAAGTTTTGATTATTTTCTGGAATTTCTGGATTAAATTAAATTAAAAAGGATTATTACGTCAGCACCACGTAAGCATGACGTGGGGGGGCTGACTGGTGGGGCCCTCTGGTCTGTGACCCAGAGGTTAATCCCTATGTTTAATTAACCCATGGGTTAATTAAGGGGGCCCTGGGACCGCTTGTCAGTGAGAGAGAGAGGGATTAGTGGGGGGTTAGGGGGTGGCGTTAGGGGGCTAATGGCCTGGCCGGCCGGCGGCATGACGCCGGCGCCACTGTGCACGGCGGCGCCCTTCCGGAATCGAGCTTCCGGGTACGGGGAGGCACGGGGAAGGCACCCGCAGGTAGCCTGCGGCCTCCCACACCTGATGGTGCACACGGGGCACCAAGGGGGGGCTCGTGGCCACGCCGGCGAGCAAGCCCACGGCGGCAAGCCCACGACCATGGCGGGAAAGCGGCGAAGGAGGCATGACAAGGAGCGCGGGATGGGGAAAAAGAGAGCGCGGCTCACCCTGAGCGCTATGGAGGGGCCTGGGTGGCCGAAGAGGGCTCGACGACGTCCAATTTGACCATGGCGTCCTCGGCGGCCGGCGGCGAGATGGTGAGGAGGGCGTCGTCCACGGGGCTCCTTTGGCTCGATTGCGTGCGCTAGTAGACGGAGTCGACGGCGGCGAGTCCTCTGGGCATCACGACGCGGCGATTGGAAGCCTGTGGCCACGCGAGCGGACGACGGCGAGCTCGGGCGGCGCTCGGTTGCTCTCTGGGTTGCGCGAAATCGAGAAGGAGAAGAAGGGGGACGAACAGAGAGGTGGGGAAAAGACTTGCGGCGTCTCCAGGCGGCTCTTGGCGAGAGGAGATGGCCGGGGAAGCAGGATGGTGGCCACGGCGACGAGGCATGGCCGCCACGCAGCTCTCTATGTGCTGTCCTGGATAAGAAGACAAGGAGGAGAGGAGGTGGGCTGGGCTGGGCCAAAGCCAGGTGGGCCAGGTAAGTGGTAAGTCCTCTGTTTCTGTTTTTCTCTTTTTAGTTCTTTTCTGACTTTTGTTTTATTTTGATTTCTATATCAAAATATTTTCTAAAATTCCAAAAACTTTTATGTGGGCTTAGGAGGGATATATAAGTCCACACCTAAAGTTTTAGAATTATTGAAATTATATTTAAATAATTTCAATTGAAAATACATTAATTATTTAATTTCCAAAGGGCTATTGGACTTTTTGAAAATTCCTTGAGAGCATGGAGTGGGACCCACTTCACTTGAACTTTGATCATGCCCATTTATGAGAGTTTTCAAAAAGTCCATAGCATTTTTGGAAAAACATTTTTGTCTGGCCTTTTATTAAAATATTTTGGGGCTTTTAGCTTCCCAATTTCTTTTTCTTTTGCAAAAATGCAAGCTAGGTTAAAAACAAACCTAAATTAGGGTTCTCACACACCGTGGCACCCTAATCTCAGCCGTGTACCCTGCGTGTATGATTACTGTACATGGATTGATTTTGGGGGCGTCACAAGTTAGTATCAGAGCCGACTGCCTGTAGGAAGCCACCCAACCACTTATTGGTCGAAGTTGAGTCTAGACTCTGAGAAAACTATTTTGCTAACTTAATGTTTGGCTTACAGGACCACATCGATGTCACTACGTGTGATATCTATGGTATTAGGATCCTTTTCTCCTTATCTATGCTCTGGGAATCTGGTCTCTTATCCTTGCTGGTATGATTTCCAAATTCGGACATTAGGATCACGTTCTCTTGATTCCACCCGGCGTTCTGGTGCGTACCCCTTTGATTGAGTCGTTTCGCAGGAGTTCTGACCCAGGTCCCGGACCGTGGATCCCATTCTCATTCTGGGCAGGCCACGCGTTCTCTGGCACAAACTCTTGTGGCCAACAGTTTTCTTGCGACATGATTGACATAGTGGAATCTATGTCTCTTCGTGTATTCCTTACCGCGGTATGCGCACCGCCTAGTGAGTCCTTTATACTTAATTTCTACGACGTTATGCTGCCAGATTTTTGGTTGACTCTATGTGTGGATGTGTATATCTTATATGACTACTCCTATATATCCGCGCCTCCTCTTTGTTCTTGCTTTACCTCAAACTCGTTTCCGGTATCTCGATAAATGTTCATCACTGAAATACCCCTATTAAATTCTAGGAGGATGGCTGGTCGTGGTGGTCGTGGTCGTGGTGCCAACGATCCACCTCCGCCAAATGTTCATAGCACTTTTTGAAAAACATTTTTGTGTGGCCTTTTATTAAAATATTTTGGGGCTTTTAGCTTCCACATTTCTTTTTCTTTTGCAAAAATGCAAGCTAGGTTAAACACAAACCTAAATTAGGGTTCTAACACACCGTGGCACCCTAATCTCAGCCGTGTACCCTGCGTGTATGTTTACTGTACATGGATCGATTTTGGGGGCGTCTCAAGTTGGTATCAGAGCCGACTACCTGTAGGAAGCCACCCCACCACTTCTTGGTCGAAGTTGAGTCTAGACTTTGAAAAAACTATTTTGCTAACTTAATGTTTGGCTTACGAGCCCACATCGATGTCATTACGTGTGATATCTATGGTATTAGGATCCTTTTCTCCTTACCTATGCACTGGGAATCTGCTCTCTTATCCTTGCTGGTGTGTTTTCCAAACTCTGACATTAGGATCACGTTCTCTTGATTCCACCCGGCGTTCTGGTGCATACCCCTTTGATTGAGTCGTTTCGCATGAGTTCTGACCCAGGTCCCGGACCACGGATCCCATTCTAATTCTGGGCAGGCCACGTGTTCTCTGGTACAAACTCTTGTGGCCAACAGTTTTCTTGCGACGTGATTGACATAGTGGAATCTATGTCGCGTCGTGTATTCCTTACCGCGGTCTGCGCGCCGCCTAGTGAGTCCTTTTTCCTTAATTTCTACGACGTTACGCTGCCAGATTTTTGGTTGACTCTATGTGTGGATGTGTATGTCTTACATGACTACTCCTATATATGTGCGCCTCCTCTAGGTTGTCGCTTTACCTCATACTCGTTTCCGGTATCTCGATAAATGTTCATCACTGAAATACCCCTGTTAAATTCTAGCAGGATGGCTGGTCGTGGTGGTCGTGGTCGTGGTGCCAACGATCCACCTCCGCCGCCAGATTACATGGCCGCGATGATGCAGCAGTTTCCGTTGAACTAAGTGTTCATGCAAGGAGTCATAGATCAGCTCCAGAACCAGAACCAGAACCAGCACCAGAACCAACCGCGTGTGGTTACTCTGTGGGATTTCATGCGTATCAATCCCCCTCTCTTCCACCAACCTGAACAGTTGTTGGATGCCGATGATTGGCTTCGTTACATCACTCGTCAGCTGGAGTTCGCTAGGGTGCACGCTGCTGATTACGTCAACTTCGCGTCCTATTTCCTGCGCGGACCTGCTGCTCACTGGTGGGACACCTACAAGGGCTTGCTAGCTGAAGGAACTGTCGTCACCTGGAATGAATTCAGGACTACCTTCCATGCTCGTTATGTCCCCCAGGAGATTATGAACCGTATGAAGGCCGAGTTCCGCAACCTCGTTTAGGGCAACAAAACCGTCGAGGGATATCAGAGGGAATTCCTCCGCCTCTCCCGCTATGATGCAAGTGACCTCCCAATTGATGCAAGTAGGCAAGAGAAGTTCCGTGATGGACTCAACTCAGATCTCCAGCTTGCTCTGGCCCTGCATGTCTTCCCCGACTTTGCTACTATGGTGAACCAGACTATGACTCTTGAGACCGCTCAGGCTAAGTTCAGGGGTTCGCCGAAGCGCCCCCGTGATGCTGGCTCATCTTCGGCACAACACAGAAGCAACGTGTTTGGCTTCCACATAGTGTGTATCGTCCACCTGCCCCTGCACCAAGGCCGTCGTATGTTGCACCTCGTCTGCCTCCGCCCCCGCCGAGACAGCCGAAGACTGAGACTGCACCCCTCCATCCTCAAGATGGCCTGTGCTTCAAGTGCCATCAGCCAGGTCACTTTTCCAGAGACTGCCCCCAGCGACAGAATCAACTGGTAGTTCACCCTGCTGGACGCGGAAATGGCTGTGGCAAGAACAGGACCCTCACACTCACGGACATGCTTACAACATTAATGTTGAAGAAGCTCAGGAGCAACCTGCTACCGTGATGGGTACCCTTCATGTTAATTCAGTACCTGCTACTGTTTTATTTGATTCAGGAGCATCGCATTCATTCATGTCGGAAGTATTTGCATTGCCGCATAACTTCATGGTAGAAAAGATGGATCCACAGATGGTTGTCCGCACTCTGATAGACCATTGCCACACCTCCAAGATAGTGCCCAAAACCATCGTTGAAATTGAAGGAATTGAGTTCCTTGCTTCCCCCATCCTCCTGAAATCTTCCACCATAGACCTCATCTTGGGAATGGATTGGTTGAAAGTTCGCGATGCCGCACTGTATTGTGGCACCAAGTCTGTATGACTTTTTCACTCCTCCAGCGAGATTGTTAACCACACCACCTGAATTACCCAAGATGCGGAAACGCAGATCTATATGATGAATGCTCTGAATATCTCACCTCTTGACGGGATTGAGAACGTTCCAGTCGTTCGTGATTTTCCCGACGTCTTCCCAGAAGAACTCCCGGGAATACCCCCGATCCGAGAGGTTGAATTCGTCATCGACCTGAAGCCTGGCACCGTCCCTATTGCCAAGCGTCCCTATAAGATGCCACCTCACCACCTCCTTGAATTGAAAAAGGAGATTGACGAAGCCCTTCACAAATGGTTCATTCGCCCAAGTTCCTCTTCTTGGGGAGCACCTTCGCTCTTTCTCGAGAAGAGCGATAGAACAAATCGTTTGGTCCAAGATTACCGACCCATCAACCAAGCCACCATCCAGAACAAATATCCGCTTCCCAGGATCAACGATCTGTATGATCAACTTGCTGGATCCAAGGTGTTTTCTAAACTCGACTTGAGGTTGGGTTATCACCAAATCCGAGTCCGTGAAGAGGACATTCCGAAGAACGCTTTCATTACTCGTTATGGTTCATACGAGTACACCGTCATGTCCTTTGGCTTGACGAATGCTCCAGCCACTTTCTCCCGATTGATGAACTATATATTCATGGAATACCTCGACAAGTTTGTCGTGGTTTATCTGGATGATATCTTAATATACTCCAATAATGAAGAAGAGCATGCTGAACATCTTCGTCTTATACTGGAAAAACTTCGAGAACACAAACTCTACGCTAAGTATTCTAAGCGTGAGTTCCGGCTTCCCGAAGTGACCTACCTTGGTCACGTGATTTCCAAGGATGGCATTTCCGTCAACCCAGAAGGTATTCAGGCTATCCTGGATTGGACTCCCCCCAAGACTGTGAAGCAACTCAGAAGTTTCCTTGGATTCGCCAGCTATTGCCGTCGTTTCGTCGAGAACTTCTCCAAGATTGCCAAGCCTTTGACCAATCTGCTTCACAAAGGTGTCAAGTTCGAGTGGACAGGCAAATGTCAGGAAAGTTTCCAAGCTCTCAATGACAAGCTCACTTCTCCCCTGGTACTTCCTCCCCCTGATACTCGGAAGGATTTAGTGATATACTGTGACGCGTCTCGTCAAGGATTAGGTTGTGTCCTAATGCAAGAATGCAAAGTGGTTTCTTATGGCTCTCGTCGGTTGTGTGCTCATGAAGAAAACTATCCAACACATGATCTCGAATTGGCAGCGGTGATTTATGCATTGAAGCTGTGGCGACATTACCTCGTCGGTAATCATTGCGAGATCTACACCGACCACCAAAGCCTGAAGTACCTGTTTACTCAGCCAGATCTGAATCTCCGCCAACAAAGATGGCTCGAGACAATAGCCGATTTCAACATGGATATTCATTACACCCCTGGCAAAGCCAATGTGATGGCCGATGCCTTGAGCAGCAAAGCATACTGTAGAGAACTGGAAGTTCAAGTAAAGCATCCACTTCTGTATGAAGAGCTACGCAAGCTAAACCTTGAGATTGTTCCTCAGGGATATGTGAATAACCTTGTTGTTGAGCCGGACCTCGACAACACCATCAAGTGGATACAAACATGTGACTCTGATGTCGAGAATATCAAGAAGTATATCGCTAGAGGAAAGCCCTCGTTCTTTACTGTTGATGATGATGGTACGTTATACTTCAAGAATCGTTTAGTGGTCCCTAGAAGTAAGCCCAATCTAAACTTTACCCCGCGCGTCATGAATGAAGCTCATGATACTCCTTTTTCGATTCACCCTGGTAGTACCAAGATGTACCAAGACATTCGTCAGCGGTACAGGTGGTCTAACATGAAGCAAGACATCGCTCGATAGTTGACGAGTGTGACGTTTGCCGTCGCGTGAAAGCAGAACATCAAAGACCTGCTGGAACTTTGCAACCACTTTCTATTCCTGAATGGAAGTGGGACAAGATCGAGATGGACTTCGTCACTGGTTTTCCCAGATCGCAGAAAGGCCATGATGCTATCTTTGTCGTCATCGACCGATTCTCCAAGGTTGCCCACTTTCTGCCAGTCAAGGAGACGACCTCTGCTAGTCAGTTAGCTGACTTGTATGTTTCCAGAATTGTGTCCCTCCACGGCATTCCGCTGGAGATCAGTTCAGACCGTGGCAGCATTTTCACCTCAAGATTTTGGGATAGTTTCCAAGAAGCTATGGGCACTCATCTGAATTTCAGCACCGCTTATCACTCGCAGTCGCAAGGACAAGTTGAACGAGTTAATCAAGTGCTTGAAGATATGCTTCGAGCTTGTGTCATCTCATTCGGTAAGAAATGGGAGGAATCTCTTCCATTTGCTGAAGTCTCGTACAACAATAGCTATCAGGCTAGTCTGAAGATGGCACACTTCGAAGTTCTCTATGGACGTAAGTGTCGAACCGCTCTGAATTGGTCAAAACCTGGGGAACGAACTCTCGTTGGTCCGGATATCATACAACACGCAAAAGATTAGGTTCTTGTTATCCGGGAACATCTAAAAGCTGCCCAGTCCCGCCAGAAAAGCAACTATGACCGCAAGCACAAGGAAATGGTCTACCAACCTAGCGAATACGCGTACCTCCGTGTCACTCCCATGAGAGGACCTCACCGCTTCGGGATCAAAGGCAATTTAGCTCCTCGCTACATTGGCCCGTTCCGTATCCTTTCCAGGAGTGGACCAGTGGCATACCGATTGGAGTTGCCGTCGAACCTCTCCCAAGTCCACAATGTATTCCACATGTCGCAACTCCGACGCTGCTTCAAGGACCATATTCGTGAAGTGGAACATGATATGATTGAATTGCAACAAGGCTTGACTTATCAAGAACATCCGAGCCGCATTCTTGATCAGTCTGAACGTCGAACCCGCAACAAGACTGTAAAATTCCTCAAGGTTCAGTGGTCGAATCATTCTGAAGATGAAGCCACTTGGGAGCGTGAAGATCGCCTTCGCATTGAATACCCCGATCTTTTCTTCGCTACCACTTAAATTCTCGAGACTAGAATTCTTGTAGTGGGGGAGATTTGTAACACCCTCACTGTCATGAACAGTAATCACTTTGCTAATCAATGATTACTATTACTAATCACTTTTGATAATCATTGTTATTCAAACTGGCTTTGATCAAACTTTGCAACTTGTTATTTTTCTATGCATGGTGGTTGGCATTAAGGCAATGTGACCATGGGCCTTTCTCATCATGGATCAAAGCAAATCCAAGCAACTTTGCATTTGAAATCAAAACTTAGCTCAAATGCCTTTTGGTTGAATATTAAAACATTGTCGCAATAAATACTTTGTCCAAAAATTGTGAATGCACTTTTGTAAAATCACTAATAATCACTTTCCCATGCTAGTATGGTTGTGGTTATTTATTGTGCTATAAAATAAATCCAACAAAAGAAAACAGTAGCCAAAAACCCCTTTTCATCAATAGAACAAATAAAAGAAATAATAAATGAATTTATTAATTCACCAAACTTATTGTGGCATGGGTATTTGGTGCACCTCTAATTTATGGATAAGTAACACAATTTACAAAATTGTAAAATAGCTAAAAGAATTCCAAAAGAAAATTAACAGAAAGGGAAAAGAAACCAAAATGAAAAGAACCTAATCTACCCCATGGGCGAAGCCCACCCCACTGCTTCCCCCTGGGCCAACCGGCCCACCCCAGCCCAGATCCACTTAACCCCCCATCCCCTTCCTACAGTGCGCAGGGGGTGCCATGGAGGGCATCCCCCGGCTGCACGCCATGTCCGGTGCCGTAGAGGACATCCAGGCCCCCTCCGACGAGAATAAGGCCATCCCCCGCGCCCCTCTTCCCCGTGCACCCTAAACCTAGCCCACACCGTGACATCTCCCCTTGCACCCCGTCTCCCTCTCCAGTGCTCACTCGAGCTCCGCCGTAGGCGCCGCCGCGCATGCACATGGCCAACGGCCCCCTCTGTTCGCCACAACGTGTCTGGTGTGCCCGCTGTCGACGTCTACGCCAAGCCGTGCTGCCAATCCAGGCCGGGACGAGCTGCATGCCGCAAATCGCGCGCGTCTTCAACCTCCACCCGTCGCGCCTCATCGTGGAATTCGTCGCCACCGCCGCACCTCCGGCCTCCCAAAGCCCTCTGCGAGCATCCATGTGAGCTCCTCCTTCCTTTCCCCCTTTCCCGGCGCGATTTGGCCCTCTTGTGGCTGTTGGCCACATGTGGCCGGAACTGCCGTGCGCCATGGTCATCGTGGCCGTCGCGATAGCCATCCCCGTCGACCACCTCATGCCCCAGTAGAAGAGCGGCGCTGGCCCGTTCCATTCCCCCCCATTCGCGCCTCAAATGGCTCACCGGAGCGTGCCACGCGCCTCGCTGGAGTTCCTCTGGTTGCCGTCGCCGGCGTGGTCCTCCTGGGGCTTATGCCATTGCCATGTGGGTCCGTCCAGTTTTTGATTAGGGGTAAACCCCCTATTAGTGCTAATCCCCAATTAGAATAACCCCCTGGCAAATTAATCTAATACCCCCCTGTGGGATTGACATGTGGGCCCAGCCCTTTTAACTACCTCTCTAGAATTTAATTAATTGTTTTATTAGAAAATACTAATAGTCAGGTTTGACTAGTCAACTCCTCTTTGGATAATGTTGCATTTTATTAATAAAGAAAATCCAGAATTGATTTAAATTGATTTAAACTTAAAAAATTCAATATCTTTGAAACCGTAAGTCGGATTCAAAAACTTTATACATCAAAATTGATCAGAAATATATAATGAACACGAATACGCTATTCGTATACCCACCACACCCATCTAACACAACGAACATCGACATTCCCCCCTCCGGGCCGTCTGTCGATAATCACCTGCAGCCGGCTTTTCATCCCCGGATGAATTCCCACTCCGAGCAACATGCATTGCAGTGCGTGAGAACACCATTAACATTGCATTTGTCATGTCATCCATCTGTTTGTTTATGCTTGCTTTGTATTTACTGTTTCTCCACCCCTTTATTATCCGGTAGACCCCGCTGCTACCGCCGACTACACTGCTGTCGGGTACAACTATTTCGTCGACGACCCTGCCCCTACCCGCGAGCTTCCGGGCAAACAGAGCCATTCTCTTCCCCAGATATCGCCTATCTTTCATTACATTTATTGCACTAGGCATTACTGCTGCTGCTACATTACAATCCTATTCAATTGCATAGCCTGATTTTGTCGCCCCTTGATGTACCTTCCTTTATCCTATGCTGCATACTTTAATTATGTATTATATTCAGAAGTGAGCCCTACGCATTGTTAGCTAGGATTAGATAGTAGGCCGTGACCACTCAGGGGAGTGAACACGGATACAATATATACAACTGCATAGGTACGGTACAATGCAGACACCTCCTAAGGCCCCCTAGCTCGGCTCTGCCGAGCCACCATCAAGTGTGAGCTATCAAGGAGTAATCCTTGTACTCCACTCATTGCGGACTCTGCATAGCCTCTCTAGGTACCTGGGCAACGGTTTTCCTTAAGGTAAGAAGTCGGGCGACCCAACGGTGCCCGCGAGCGGTATTGCGTCAGGAACGACAGCGAGGGTACGACCGACGTTACTGGCGTGCTTGGCCCCTGCTCGTATCTCGCGAGAGTTACCAAACCACGAAAAGTCGAGCTCTACCAAGAGCACACGCGAGACAAGGTAAGGAGACGGTTCACCTTGTTGGTAACCGCAGAGACTTGGTGGGACGACAGGGCAGGCACCGATGTACGGGTGCTCCTAACTGCTGTCGTTGTCCGCGGGTCATTTAAGTCGAGGCAACGATAACGGTTGTCATGCAGGTTAATTAAAATGCTAACTGGTTTGGTGGATGTCTTGAGTAGCCTTTTGGCTTGTACGCACTACCTACACGTGGGATAAGGAGTGTGGGCTCCCCTGCATGGTAGTCTTGTTCGAGGGTCTTCAGACGTCAGCAGTACATCGAGCTGATTGCCGGGAAGTGGTGTTGTCTTCTCTTGCTCGAGCAGTGTATTTGTATTTTCTTTGATTTTTTTCGCCGGCCAGTCACGCACTGTTCAAGAGTACGTTCGGGTTAGGGTCCAAAGCCCGACGTACATAGGATATAGTCCGGCGGATGACCTCTCTGTTGATTCCCGAAGGATGGGCTACTTTATGTCGCATAGCTTCGGTGGGGTGTTCCCTAAAAAGGTGTACGCCACCCTGGAGATCCGAGCGTCGTAGAGTCATGCCAGTGCAACCCTGCAGGGAAGATTAATCTATTCGAATAGCCGTGTCCACGGTAACTAGATGCTTTATGCTAAAGCTGGATCTTACCACTACGAACTAGTACTATTAAACTGTATGGTTCCGGGTCTTCTTCCTCGCAGGGAGTCGAGGAAGGGAACTCGGAGGCATTATTGTTATTAATTATTACAACTTACTATTATACAATGTCGCGGAAACTTCTGCTGCATTGTTATTACATTCATGTTATTAAACTGCTGGTTGTTTCTCTTGTCATGCTGCAAGACACGTCAGAAGATGCTAGTCTTCGATAGGCCTAGCTGCTTACCCCTATTCTGATTTCTACCTTGCAGTCCACTATTTATAGCCTCCCCTTTCAATTTGATACAAATGCTCAAATGCTTAGTAGCGGACGTAAGACTCGCGGGTATACTAGATACTCACCCTTGCTTTATTTCCCCTTTATGTTTTGCCTGATTGGCCTCTGCAGTCGATGTTGGAGCCCAGGAGCATGAGTACCCCGGAGGCGCCTACTACTACGTCGATCCCCCTTTGACCAGGACTAGGAGTAGTTTCGTAGGCTCCCAGGCAGGAGGCCTTGCCTTTTTGATCTGTTTCTCTGATGTTATTTGTGCTAGCCTTCTTAAGGAAAAACTTGACTAACTATGTCTGTACTCAGATATTATGTTTTGTATAACTTATGTATTCTGGTCCGTGCGACCGCTTATCTTGTAACGTATTGGTTTATCCTTTTGTGTTTAGTGTTGTGCTGTGATATTCTCACCGTGGCACCCTAATCTTAGCCGTGTACCCTGCGTGCACGATTACTGTACATGGATTGATTTTGGGGGCGTCACAGCCTTACAGTCCCTGACCATGGGATTTTCCGAGGTCGATCCTCGTCAATTAGCACCGTCTATGGTAACTTCACAGGTTGGAATCAAGATCTCGGCGGCCCCTTCATCAGCAATCAGCAAGTCGACGAATCTATCAGCTCTCGACGTCTCCATGGCTCGAGCAGATTCCGGTATGTTCGGGTCCCTCGTCTTCATCGCACACCTTCCGATCCTGTGACTAGCCTTCGTAGACCTGCGTATTGGCGTCAACCTGACCTTCGGTGGGTACCAGATATACGTCAACCAGTGGGGCACTCTGCGCCTCACAGACCGTGCTCGAGCATTGATGGCTTCTCGCCCCTCGTTGGTTACCCAAAGTGGAAGGTTGAGATGTAGACAGCAGCAAATTTCCCTCGGTGAAGATACCAAGGTTTGTCTCCAGTAGGACTCCGACAACGATAGGAAAGTGACAACGGTGCCAACAATTAGGCGGTTGACGTGGACCTGGACACACAACAGATAACTTTGCTCCCAACGAGTACAGAGAGGTTGTCAATCCCTCTGGCCTTGTTGTTTACAAAGGATCAAACGCACGGGATAATAATGATAGCGATAGAAACGGAAAAGGAAATAAAGCAAAAAATAAATAGCGGGTGTAAACAATGGTGGAAATATGGAACGGGGTCCCATGATGTTCACTAGTGATCTCTCTTTCTCAAAAGACGATAAAATAGCCATGCAAGGTAAACAAATTACAGCTGGGAAATTGACAGGATTAGGCGTGCAAACCAATGCTAACTATGCTACTAAGAAAGGTAGACGCTCAAAAGCATGAGCGGTACGCCAAGACAAGTAGACCGAAATCCATCTGCATCTACCTACTAATCATCCATCTTGAGATATCTATCCAGAACATCTCGCTGGTATTAAGTTGCGAATCCCACCCAAAGTGTAAACTCAAAGCAACAGACAATTGCATTAAAGAACTTTGCGTAAAGTAAACAATCCTTGCACCCGCAAGTACAAGCACCGTTGTTTTCGCCCTTGTGGCAACAACACATACCCTAGACTCATGTTTCTGTCACTCAAGCTAGTCATCAGGGGGCATGAACCCAAAATCATGCATAACGGTCCCTCTTGGAGTTACTACCTACTACTTGGCCAAAGCAATAAACAACAACGGAGAACATGCAAGAATTACTCAAGAACATAAATATAAAAGAGGAGAATCAAATATAGTACTCAAACACAATCAGAACATAGTCTCATAATACATCAGATCCAAGCAAACTCAACATAGCAACAGCAAAAAGATTACATATGTCCCTCGATCATGTAGGGCAGCTCACGAGGTGTAAACCATGAAGAACAAATAGGGGAGGAGAACATCACATAGCTACTGATCATGGAACCATGGTCCAAGGTGGACTACTCACGGTTCATCCGGGAAGCATCCATGGTGGTGGAGAAGCTCCCGGAGGTGGTTCCTCCCTCCGACAGGGTGTCGGGAAGAGGGCTCCTGGTGCTCCCGATCTTGGAAGCGGTGCGGCGGCGGAACAGAGGAGAGATCGCGAAAAAGGGTTGTGTCCTCTAGGTTTCCGGGACGAGAGGGATATATAGGCGAAGGGGGGCAGCCAGAGGTGGACCAGGGGCCCCAGGTGCCCCCCTGGCGCGGCCTAGGAGGTAGCCGCGCCAGGTGGCTGCCTGGGCCACCCCTGGCTCCCCTCTGGCCCCACTTGGGCTCTTCCCGAAGCTTCCTGTACGCTGATTTTTCCTATATTTTTCCCAGAATTTTTCTAGCACTTTAAGTAATGGGAAAACCTGAAATACAAAAACAGCAGAAAACAGGAACTGGCACTGGGGTTCACTGAGTTAATAGGTTAGTCCAAATACGATCAAAAGTGTATGGAAGTGCATCAATATCATAGCAATATCACAGAAAAGATGCATGGAGCAAGCAGAAATTATAGATACGTTTTGGACGTATCAACATCCCCAAGCTTAATTCCTGCTCGTCCTCGAGTAGGTAAATGATAACAAGCATAATTTCTGTGGTGACATGCTACCAACCATATAAGAACTTTTAAGTAAAGAAATCAAGGCATGTAATTCAATTCAAGTCATAACAGGCAAGAGTCTATATTAGCATTGAAACAAGAAACATAAGAACATAAAGTTGCAAGAGCTCTCGTTGTCCGTGACTCGAATGTCTCCAAAAGGTGTTTGCGTGCAAGAAAGGGGATAGGGATATACGAGAGAGTAAAACTTAGTTTTTATTGTTGAGAACTTAATCTACTAAAGTTTCACACTTGGGCTTCTTTGGAATCCCCAGACCACTAGCCAGGTACAAAGTAAAAAATGATCCACTCCCTTTCGATATTTTGAGCACTCATGCAATGGATGAGCGTAAGCAAGAAAGTTGACACTTAGGATGGCAAAGAGAGAAAAATTATGGGGGAGGAAGACAAAAAAGGTGTGAAAGGCTCACATCAATGAGGACAATCATATGTGAGGGAAAGCCAAATGATAGATAAGATGTGAGGAGTAGGGATTGCCATGGAACGGATGCACATATGAGCTAAGGTAAGTTCTCAAATGTAACTAGTGGGGGTGCATCCAACTTGCTTGCTCAAGAAGACCTAGAGCTCATTTGAGGAGGCTCATCATTGGAATATACAAGCCAAGTTCTATAGTGTGAAGGTCCCCACATAGCTATATGCATGAATGATAATCTCTATGGAGTACAAGGTATAAGATGGAGTATGAGTGTGGATCTCTCAAAAGGAATAGTAGTGTGCCCCCTTCTCTCTTTTTATTTCTTTTTCTCTTTTTTCTATTTTTTGTATTTTTTTCGTGGCCTCAATGGCTCTTTATATTTAACTCTCATTTGTCCTCTTTGGGATCTTTCGATTTTGTCCTCTTTTGGATCTTTTGATTTTTTCCTCTTTGGGATCTTTTCCTCACTTTAGGGGCAACACTCTATATATTACAAGAAGTATAGAAGATCTTTCACACTTTACAAAAGTACTCAACATAAAGAAAATGAAACTATCATGAAGTATGCAAATGTATGCCTCTGCCAGTGTAGTAGGATATGTAATGATACTAGCGCTTCATGTAGCAATTATTAGGGCAAGGCCCAAATAGCATGCGGCTCATCGATCAAGCAAAAGCATGTATGACATGAAGATCAAGTCATGAGAAGGTGGATGTTGCATGGCAATGTATCTCGAAAAGGCTATGGAAATGCCTTGATAGGTATGTATGGTGGATGTTTTGAGGAAGGATATAATGAGGCCTATGATGACAGAGCTTATCATGCCAAGGATTTGGATGCACCTGTGAAGTATGCGCCAACTCTCGGGGTGAGAAAGGGCAATGAACGGTACCGAAGAGGCTAGAAAAATATGGGTAGGTGGAAGTGTCAACTTTCGAATACTCACATTAGTCCGAAGAACTCATGCACTTATTATCGGTAACTCTCAATCTAATTAGGAGGTTCACAAAGAGGCAAGTACCCCGAGGAGGAGTGTATGGGGGTTTGGTTATCCTTGCGCATCCTCGACTCATGGTACGTGAGTGCACTCTAATATTCGATTCCTCCAAAGATTAGTGATCCATCTAGTAGCTAAAGTTCTCAACTATTTTTGTAGGTTTTTCAAAAATAAACACGGATTTCCCAAAATACGACATCTATCACTAATAGGCTAATGCTCTTGACACCAAAAGTTCAAACATTACTCATGACAACACCTCAAAACTATTGCAAGTTACTACTACAATTGAATAGCAACCTCAATTACCTACTTCAAGTCAAGACACACAACTCAGTGCATCAGGTAAACTCTCTAAAAAATATAAACATGAAATCTCAAAAGAGTTCCAGCAACAAACTAAACAAAGTCTCTTAAAAAGATAAGCATGAAAATTAAGAGTTAAACATGACAGCAGCTATGAAAAAGATAAAGAACACACACAGCAAAGATAAGCATGAAGATCCTATGTTGTGTTCTAGGGTGAAGTGAATTGTGTTTCTCTCCCACACAAAGAAAGCTGAGTTCTAACTTGTTATGAACAGAAAGAAAAGCTAAACAAAACTTAAAATGAAATAAAGAGCAAGACGCTCCAAGCATAGCACATAACACATGAAGTGATAAAAATATAGTGGAACGAAAGACGAACTGATAATATTTGATTGAGAAGGAGATGCATGGGGGGCATCCCCGAGCTTAGATGCTTGAGTCTTCTTTAATATTTCTTGGGGGTGCATGGGGGCATCCCCAAGCTTGAGCGTTTGACCCTCGTGAATCTTCTTTTATCATCTTCCCTTGCACACTTGAAAACTCCCTTCAAACATAACTCATCATAATCTGATTAGCGAGGTTAGTACCCACAATAAAATAATTTTTCTCTACTGGAAATAAGGATATTCTTGAAGAGATACTGTTTCTCAAGATTTCCAAAAAAAATTTCAAAGAAAAAGCAATCTTAAGGTTTGCAAAACGAAGAAAAGGCAAAACAGGACAGAATCTGTGAAAAACAGACCAGCAGGTAGTGAATAATTTTTTTGGGGCACTTCTAAAACTCAAATAAAAAAACTCAGAACATATGAAAGTTCCGTGATTGTATAGAACATGCTGTGTAAAAAATTCAGCTCAAAAAGATGAACTGGGAATTTTCTATGATTTTCCCGTCACGAGGACAGAATCTGTTTTCTCGGCAGCATGTCACAACTTTCACTTCCCTTATCATATGAGGCTATAAATGGCACAAATCTTGAAAAGTAAATATACAATGATGTTGCTACAGTAGTAACAAACATTAAGACACAACAAAAGAAAAATAAACCTAATTTGTTGTGGGCTGCCTCCCAAAAGCGCTTTCTTTTATGCCTTTAAGCTAGGCATGATGCAAAAAGAGAAAATCAAGTTCTATCAAGAGTAAGAGAATAGCTAGCCCGTGTAACGGACTCAAAAGGTAACTTAATCTTCTTTCTAGGGAAGTGTTCCATCCCTTTATTGAGAGGGAATTGGAATTTTATATTCCCTTCTTTCATATCAATGACAACACCAACGGTGCGAAGAAAAGGGCGTCCCAAAATAATTGGACATGATGGTTCACATTCAATGTCCATAATAGTAAAATCAACGGGAACATGGTTGTCATTGACAATGATAAAAACACCATCGATATTCCCCAAAGGTTTCTTTACGGAAGAGTCAACAAGACGAATACCAAAAGAACAAGGATGAAAAGGTTTCAATTCAAACATATCATACATTCTTTTAGGCATAACGGAGGTACTAGCTACAACATCACATAAAGCATAGAAAGAAAAGTTATTCAACTTAATTTAATCATAGGATCCCAACTATCTTCTAGCTTTATAGGTATGGAGGCTTATACCCTAAGCTTCTCCTCCCTAGCTTTAATAATAGCACTAGTGATATGCTCCGTGCATGCAAGATTAAGTGTGCTAGCGTTGGGATCTTTAGAAATCTTTTGAAGGAAACCAATAACTTCAGAAAGGGTGCAATTATCAAAATCAAGGTCACTACTATCAAGTAAAGTGGTAGTGGTGTCCTTTAGGCTCACTTGTTTGGTAGCTTCTATAGTCATAGGAGTTTCTTCTTCTACGATTGAGGTCGTAGGATCACCATTAATAGGTCCTATGGGACTAGGGGTGCATTGGGTGCTAAGAGTTTGGATATCCTCAACAACTTGGATAGTAGCAACGGTATTGTGTGTAGGAAGGCTCTTAATTCTATCTTCTTCCTCCTTTATAGTCGAAACCACTTCAGGTTTAGCTTCCATTTGGTTTATCAAAGTATCATGTGTGTGAGACATATTGGAAACTTGGGTTTCCGTGGTGGTGAGCCTAGTCTGAAGGTTAGAAATCTCAATGTTCAGACTCTCTAGTTGTCTAGAAATGTCTTGCAAGATAGAAGTATGCTCATCTAATTGTCTAGAGAAGGTTCTATTTTGTTCATATTGGGTGTGCATGTAGTTCTTAGTGGCCTTCTCTATTTCCAAAAGTTTCTCATAACTAGGCATGTCTCTATCTCTAGGGGTAGAGTATCTGGTGCTAGGATAAGTGTTGTTGTTCCCATAGTTGTTGGAGGGGAACGGTCTAGGATTGCTACCAAAATTACTCCTATAAACATTGTTATTGAAGTTGTTTCTAGAGATAAAGTTCACATCTACTTGATCTTGAGCAATCAAAGAATTTAAAGGAACATCATGAGGATCAATAGGAGATTGCTTGGTAAGTAGAGACATAATCAAGTCAACTTTTTTATTTAGGGAGGAGATCTCCTCGATAGAGTTTACCTTCCTACCTATTGGAGCTCTTTCGGTGTGCCATTGGGAATAGTTGGTCATCATCTCATCGAGTAGTTTTGTGGCAGCACCAAGCGTTGTTGACATAAAGGTTCCTCCCGCGGCCAAATCTAGCAAGTTTCACGAGGTAAAGCTCAAGCCTGCATAAAAAGTTTGGATAACCATCCAAGTAGTCAAAACATGCGTAGGGAAATTCTTAACAAGAGACTTCATGCGTTCCCAAGCTTGGGCGCGTGCTCATTATCCAATTGCTTAAAATTCATAATATTACTCCTCAATTGGATAATCTTAGCTGGGGGGTAGTACTTCCCAATAAAAGCATCCTTGCACTTATCCCAAGAATCTATGCTATTCCTAGGCAAGGATTGAAACTAGATTTTAGCCCCACCTCTAAAGGAGAAAGGAAAAATCTTAAGCTTAACGATATCACCATCTACTTCTTTGTACTTTTGAATATCACAGAGCTCAACACAATTATTTAAGTGCAAAGCAGCATCCTCTCCAGCACCGGAGAATTGATCTTTCATAACAAGGATCAGCAAAGCAGGTTTAATCTCATAAGAAGGTGCTGAAGTGGCAGGTGGAGCAATAGGAGTGCAGATAAAGTCACTGTTGTTATGACTAGTGAAGTCACACAACTTGGTATTCTCGGTGGAACCCATAGCAGCAGCAAGCAAGGTAATTTTTTTTGATAAGGGACACTAAAGAAAAAACTGAAAGGTAAACTAACAAGACTAAAAAGCAAAGATCAAAGATAGTGTGCAACTCCCCTATCTTGAAGAGTGGAGTCCCCGACAACGGCGCCAGAAATTAGCTTTGATGGCTTCTCGCCCCTCGTTGGTTACCCAAAGTGGAAGGTTGAGATGTAGACAATAGAAAATTTCCCTCGGTGAAGATACCAAGGTTTGTCTCCAGTAGGACTCCGACAACGATAGGAAGGTGACAATGGCGCCAACAATTAGGAGGTTGACGTGGACTTGCACACACAATAGATAACTTTGCTCCCAACAAGTACAGAGAGGTTGTCAATCCCTCCGCCCTTGTTGTTTACAAAGGATCAAACGCACGGGATAATAATGAGAGCGATATCAACGGAAAAGGAAATAAAGCAAAAAATAAATAGCGGGTGTAAATAGTGGTGGAAATATGGACCCGGGTCCCATGATGTTCGCTAGTGATGTCTCTCTCCCAAAAGACGATAAAATAGCCATGCAAGGTAAACAAATTACAGCTGGGCAATTGACAGGATGATGTGCGCAAACCAATGCTAACTATGCTACTAAGAAAGGTAGAGGCTCAAAAGCATGGGCGGTACGCCAAGACAAGTAGACCGAAATCCATCTGCATCTACCTACTAATCAACCACCTTGAGATTTCTATCAAGAACATCTCGCTGGTATTAAGTTTTGAATCCCACCCAAAGTGTAAACTCAAAGCAACAGACAACTTCATTAAAGAACTTTGCGTAAAGTAAACAATCCTTGCACCCGCAAGTACAAGCACCCTTGTTTTCTCCCTTGTGGCAACAGCACATCCCCTAGGCTCATGTTTCTGTCACTCAAGCTAGTCATCAGGGGGCATGAACCCACAATCATGCATAATGCTCCCTCTTGGAGTTACTACCTACTACTTGGCCAAAGCAATAAACAGCAACGGAGAACATGCAAGAATTACTCAAGAACATAAATATAAAAGAGGAGAATCAAATATATTACTCAAAAACAATCTGAACATAGTCTCATAATCCATCAGATCTCAGCAAACTCAGCATAGCAACAGCAGAAAGATTACATATGTGCCTCGATCATGTAGGGCATCTCACGAGGTCTAAACCATGAAGAACAAAGAGGGGAGGATAACATCACATAGCTACTGATCATGGAACCATGGTCCAAGGTGGACTACTCACGGTTCATCCAGGAAGCATCCATGGTGGTGGAGAAGCTCCCGGAGGTGGTTCCTCCCTCCGACAAGGTGTCGGGAAGAGGGCTCCTAGTGCTCCCGATCTTGGAAGCGGTGCAGCGGCGGAACAGAGGAGAGATCGCGAAAAAGGGTTGTGTCCTCTAGGTTTTCGGGACGAGAGGGATATATAGGCGAAGGGGGCAGGCAGAGGTGGACCAGGGGCCCCAGGCGCCCCCCCTGGCGCAACCTAGGGGCTGGTTGCGCCAGGTGGCCGCCTAGGCCACCCTTGGCTCCCCTCTGGCCCCACTTGGGCTCTTCCCGAAGCTTCCTGTACGCTGATTTTTCCTATATTTTTCCTGGAATTTTTCTTGCACTTTAAGTAATGGGAAAATCTGAAATAAAAAAACAGCAGAAAATAGGAACTGGCACTGGGGTGCACTGAGTTAATAGGTTAGTCCAAATTTGATCAAAAGTGTATGGAAGTGCATCAATATCATAGAAATATCACACAAAAGATGCATGGAGCAAGCATAAATTATAGTTACGTTTTGGACGTATCAAGCACCCGCATCAACAACTGTTACGGCAGCAGCTGCCGAACACGAAGCACCCGCCCACGCGGCAACTCCGTGAGTCAGCCGCGACTCCCACCTCAACATGAAATATCGCACCTCTCGCGACTGCACGAGTGGGTCGCTAACGTGGAAGAAACGAAGCACGGACGCGACCGGGCTATCAACTGAGGCACCGTTCCAGGTGTTCATGGAAGACACCCGCGAGCCAACTTCAGATGACAGAGGCAGAGATGATGAATCGAGCAGTCACAAAGACGCACGCTCAAACAACAGAAGCAGCGATCCCGACAACACTGGACAGATTACTTTCACCCTTGGCGAACCAGGAACCATACCAAGGAAGGAATTAAAAATACAGGAGCACAAAAACCATAAGAACGACGAGCCGGAGATCAGCATGCGCCAGATCTTGGAAGCGGTAAGAGAGGACCAACCCACCGAGAAAATCTAACTATCTAAAGAAGAAATCGCCAGAGTAAAAGACGCAGTAAAGCGCGGAAAGTTACTCCCATAAGATGCAACTCGCGATGAGCTTAGAGCAAACAACAAGCTGGCGAGTGACATCACCAAGAAAAAAAGAAGGATGCGACTCGAATGGAGAAGCAAGGAAAAACCATTACCGACTCGAGAACCAACCGCAAAGAACTGCCCGAACAACCGAGTGACTCCTCCGACCACGGCTCTCCCTCTTGAGGAAAATACAAATTCGACAACTTAAGACACACAAACAAGAAGAAAGTCGACCGCAAACTAGACGACGACTTCAGGCTCGATGAAGATGTCGAAGAAGAGGAACAACTCACACCAGCAGAAACCATCATAACTGCGCAGGCATATCTCCATTGTGCTAAGAAGGGCAACAAGGACAAAGCAGATCGCAACACGGCGATAGTGCTCAAGGTAATGAGCGATGCCATCGCCGCTTCGGCACCCAAAAAAGAAGGCACAAGGAGAGTGCCCCGCGAGCAGACACCAGACATGGACCCCAGTTCACCAGACGACGACGAAGATGACAGTAACGATGACCATCGCAAGCGTCCAGACAGAAGCAAAGACCATGACAGGGACAACCACAGCAACCGACGTAGCAACAATCGACGGGACGCACGCAAGGACATAACGCAAATGTCACAACCCAAGTTTAGGTATGTGCTAGGGTTCAAGTGCTCCTTTGCATCATGCAAAAATTTCAAAAGAAATCCAATTGGGGAAGAAGAAAATCCCTAAAGAATTTAATTCAAATGGACAGACAAAAATTTCTACCAAAAATTCCTCTGTTATTTTTGAAAAGTCTTATAAATAAGCATAATCACATATAAAGTGAAGTGGGTCCCAATCCATGCTCCAAGATTTTTCAAAAAGTCCAAACAAAGCTTGGAAGTTAAATAAATACCCTATTTGATTTCAAATTCAAATTATTTGAATTTCACAAATCTCCAAAACTTGTGAGTGGCTAGATATATTCTAAGCTCAAATAAAAGTTTTGAAGATTTTACTAAATGCTTTGCTATTTATTTGAAAGCGAAACACAAAGCAGAAAAAGGAAAAAAGAAACAAAAATAGAAAGAATTAATAAAGAGGGCTTCCCTGGAAGAAGCCCAACTTACCCCCCAGCCTCCAGGCCGGCCGAGCCCAGCCCACATGCGCTTGTCATCTTCCTCAAGCTCCTCGGTGGCGAGACGAGAGCGCGCGACGGCCGCCACCGCGGCGTCGAGGCCCTTCCAGGCCTCCCCGACCCCTATCCTCTCGCCACGGAGCACACCACGTACCCCCTCACCACTTCCCCCTCCTCTGGCTCCCTCTAGCTCTCTTCCCCTCGCCAATTTCGTCACGGCCGAGCGCACCGGAGAGCGCTGCCGCGCGCTGTCGTGGACAACGGCCTTTGCTCACCGCGCAAGCTTGTCCAGGGGAACCTACACCGTCGACTACATCTCCCAGCGACTGGAATCGGGCCGGAACGCCCCCTAGTTGACGCCATCATCGTCGTCGTCCGCTGCAAACCGCCGGCCGCCGTGGTCAAATACGTCGCCGTCGAGCTCTCCCTGCTCCCGCTGTGGACGTCCTTGACTCCGGGGTGAGCTCCTCTAACTTTCCCCCTAACCCCGGCTCCTCCCGCTCCTTTTTTCTCCATGGCCGTCGTGCTGCTGCTCCGGCGGCCGCGGACCTTGACGCCGGCAAGGCCTCAGGCCTCCCTTGAGTGCCCTGCGGGCACTGGAACATGCGGGCGAGCGAGGGCATCCGTTTGGAACCCCCAGCTCCCGCTCCCATGCCCTCTGTGCGGGCGCCGCCGTGCGCTGTGGTCGCCGCCGGCTAAACGCCGGTGTGCAGATTAGCTTAAGGGCTAATCAGCCCTTAATCCCCCATCGTGCCACAGACAGGTGGGCCCAGCCCTAAACTAACCCCCTGTTTAATTTAAACTGGGGTTAACCCCCTGAGCCACTGACAGGGCTGGCCCACTAGTCAGACCCCCCCCCCCCACGTCATGCTGATGCCGGCATGACGCAATAATCCTTTTTCCAGATTAAAAGAATTCATAAAAATCCAGAAAAAGATATAAACTTTGAAAAATCATAGAAAATTCATACTAACTCCAAATTGGACAAATAATATATGAAAAATTATCAGAAAAATGCAAGGATTATGAATATGCAATTTGTTTTCATGTTTGACCATTTTAAAATGGGTGAACATAAGCAAATGTGCATAGGGCTTAATTTGTATTTGAATTTGAAGTTTGAATTTGCAATTCAATTGCAATACACTTCAATTAAATTGAATTGTCAGAAAACCAGTACCCTATACTTCATGTCACAACATTAACATGTGCTTGAGCATTGTACTTTATTTGTGCCCCCTTTGTTAATGATTGTTCCGGTAACAGTGTTTCCGAGACGGAGGTCACCCCTCAAGCAGAAGACCGATGAACATGTGTATCGTCAGCAAGGAAAGCAAACCCCATTGATCATGTCTATAAAAACCCATTTCCCTCTCAGTCTCGCTTATGTATGTTTAGGAGATCACCATGATACCTTGTTTCGCATAGTTGAACCCATTCCGATGCATGACCTATCATTTTGTCACTCTATTAAGAAAACCACAATCCTAGCAGACTCAGGTGTTGTTTGTTGAGCATGTGTCCCCTACAACTGTTAAAGCTTATTGCATGCTTAGTGTTACAATGAGGTTCCTTTGTTGTGAGTCGGGATGGTAGTGATCATTGTGTTGATGAAGGTGAGAAGTGTGTTGGTGAATCTACCCTAATACAAGATGAACGATGAGAGGCTGTGTAGGAGTACACAGTGGGTTGTCTCGTTGAACACCGCCTTAAGTCCGAGTTCTTGTATGGTAATCCGAGACAAAGAGTACTACAACATGTTGGCAAAACGGATCCTCGCTCAGCCTATGAACTCACCCTGATTCAGTTCCAGGAGTCACACCTAGTTCGGGTTTTCCATTCGGCATATGCATAGAAAGATAAAGGAATTGAATTGTGGCATTCATGGTAGGGCATGTAGCACATGGATTGTCAAGCGGAGAACCATCCGTTGAGGTGGGCTTGCCGGTCATGACTGCATGGTTTGAGTCCTGACGGGAAACTCGGCCGGAATTCTAGTTGGGATTGGAACTCAGATAGTCGACTCCTGGATTAGAATTGGTTGTGAGGTAAAAGTTGTGGGAATTATCCTCGCCGACACCCGTTTGAAGGGTGACGAGATCTCGGCGGTAACTGATAGTTTCAAGTGTGTAGCAGTACACCCCTGCAGGGTTAATAACTATTCGAATAGCCGTGTCCGTGGTTATGGACTACTTGTAGACCTTTACTTGATTATTATACAACTTCAACGGATACTCTAAAACTTGCCAAGATAAGTGTGAGTGCTATGGCGTGATTTCTCGTGGGGAAGTCGAGGAAGTATCCATAGTGGTGTATTGGATGGAGACTTGGTAGTGGACTCGTGTACGCTTCTTACCTCAAGTCTGGTACTCGTAGTATAGCACTACTAGGGAAATAGCTATACATGGAAAGCTTATTAGTGGCGCATATAGAAGGCCATGCGCCACCATCTGTTAGGGGTGGTGCACTGGAAAATAATGCGCCACCCATAAGGTCTTATGGGTGGCGCATTATTTTCCAGTGTGCCACCCCTAAGAGTGGGCCAGCCTGGATGATCTTATACGTAGCGCATCTAGCAATATGCGCCACCCCTAAGAACCTTATAGGTGGCGCATATACAAAATGCGCCACCCCTAAGAGCTTAGGGGTGGCGCATTCGATAGATGCGCCACCCATAAGGTCCTTAGGGGTGGCGCATTGCTCTAATGCGCCACCCATAAGAGCTTAGGGGTGGCGCATTTCACCAATGCGCCACCACTGACTTTCTATATGCGCCACTAAATGCCTAGAGCTTCCTTTATCTACTTCACCCCACCTACCACCTCTCATTCACTCCACACAATTCTCAAACTACATCCACTCTTCTCACCCTAGATCTATTCTGTTTTCTCCTCCTCCCTACCTCATTTCTTCCATTTATCCATCGATACTTGGCATTACATCTATTTTGTTTCATATTAAAGTAAGTGGACCTCCTCCCAAACTCTTTTGTTCCATTTATGACCCATATACTTGCCTTTATTAGCTTGGGGTTTGTTGTATATGTGAAGCTTGGGTTTGATGTATATGCGAAGCTTGTGGTGGTTTGATGTATATGTGAAGCTTATGGTGGTTTGATGTATATGTGTATCTTGAGTGGCCAATGTTTTGCCAAAATGTCGATTCATTTCCGTTTCAGCAAATTTTGGCGCACTCTCCGCATGCTCCCATGCATTATTACGGAAGGTCATGCCGAATTTTTCCGGCGACGGCTGTGATATATAATTGTGTTGCTCTCTCCATGCACGCAGGTGATTGACCATGGTCCGCGAGATGCTGAGCGATATCACCGTGGATATGTGGATGCAATGTGCGACAAACGACATGCTAAGGAATAATAGGTCGGATATAAGATGTCCGTGTCGGAGATGCAAACTGCAGTGCCTGACTGAGCCTGATTCCGGAATATTGCAAAGACACCTGAAGCGTAATGGTTCGATGGATGGCTACACACGGTGGATAAGTGATGAAGCTGGTGAGGAGGAGGACGTCAATGGTGGGGCGCCAATAAATGAGGAAGGGCAACCAGAAAACAGCGGCGGGCAAGAAGACGAAGAGCATCCCGTACATGATCATGAAGAAGATGCCGAAGCGGATCATGTAGATCAAGATGCCGGACATGAAGATCAAGATGTCGGACATGATGAGGATTCAATCTGGGTGCGGGACCCTCATGTTCAAGAGCTGCTTGTCAAAGAGGAGTTGAACGCAAGAGGTGCAGCTAGAGAGAAAGCCAAGATGGCGCAACTCGAGAAAGACGCGATTACGAAGTTGTACGAGGGATGCAACGACGGGGATACCCGCTTGAATGTAACACTTGGGTCTATGGAGATGAAGGAAAAACACAAATGGACCGACGAAAGCTTCGATGATAACATCGCATTCTGGCACGATCGTCTTCCGAAGGGCAACACGTGCCCAACTAGTATCGCTGAGGCCAAGAAAGTCCTTTTCCCTCTTGATCTTCCGCACGTTAAATACCACGTCTGCATAAATGATTGCATGATCTATCAGGGTGAGGACGAAGATAAAACCACATGTTCGGTGTGTGGTGTTAGTCGATACAAGAGAGGGAAGAAAGTTCCTAGAAAAGTGGTATGGTACTTTCCGATCACTCCTCGTCTGCAGAGGTATTTCGTAGATCCCGAGGAAGCAAAGCTTATGACCTGGCACGCGGATAGAAAGAAGCTAAAAGAGGATGACCCGAACCCGGATCCTGAAAAGGAGGACATGCTGAGGCACCCTTCAGATGGTAGCCAATGGACTGCGTTGGACCTCGAATACCCAGATTTTGGGAAAGAACCGAGGAACCTCAGGATTGGTGTGAGCGCCGATGGAGTCAATCCGTTTGGCGGCCAGAGTAGCACACACACTACCTGGCCCGTTTTTGTATGCATATACAACCTTCCCCCCTGGAAGTGCATGAAAAAAAAGTACATAACAATGTGAATGCTAGTTCAAGGGCCGTAACAACCAGGTACGGACCTCAATCTATATCTGCAGCTGTTGAAAGAGGATCTAGAAACGTTATGGAAAGACGGAGTCAATACGTGGGACGCCGCGGCAAAAGAATATTTCCCAATGAAAGCCGCGGTGATCACGACTATCTCGGATACAGATATTTCTCAGGGCAGGTGGTCCAAGGATTCTGTGCATGCGTTAGGTGCATGGATAATACAACGTACCGCCAGCTACCAAAAGATCCCGGATCTTCAAAAACCGTGTTCCAGGGGTCTCGGAGGTGGCTTCCCAAGAAACACGCGTGGAGAAGACAGGGACATCTGTTCGATGGAAGCGAGGAGCTCCGAGCACCCCCAGCTCGAAGGAGCGGCAAAGAAATCGACAACTTGCTGAAAACTTGGAAAGAGTGCCCCGTGCCGGGAAATAAAAAAAAGAAGACTCAGCCATTGATGAGGGTATCGAAAGCGAGGTCTGTTTTCTGGGATTTCGAATACTGGAGTCTACTCCGCAGTCCTCATAGCCTTGATCTCATGCATATCACAAAGAACGTGTGCGGGAGCTTGTTTGGCACGCTGCTCAACATGGCGGAGAAGACAAAGGACAGGCCAAAAGCAAGGAATGACTTGAAATTTATGGGCATCAGGAGGGAACTTCACCCCCTAGTGACGACGATGATGAGCCGGAGAATTTGATAAGAATATTTGTAGCAAGTGAGTACTTGTGTGATGCAATTGCATAAAATGGCAAACAATCTCTTAGTTAACAAAGAGAGCAATTTGATAAATTTCATTTTAAACTAACTAATAAAGTAATTTGTGTGAGAGGTGTGTGTGTGCTACTGACCATGAACATCTTAAGTTCATGCTTTATTAAATATTTTTGTTGCTTGCTGCCATTCCTTAGCAAGCATAGCATATGTTCTTATTAAATATTTTTGTTGCTTTCTTCCATTGCTTGCTGGTTATTGTCACATACATGTTATTTTATATTTTGCATCAATTTTGCTAGCCTATATATATGTTGTGCAGGTACAAATCATTATCCCCTTTCTCCCGAAATGTTGATTAACTTCTGTTTCGGTTGAGAATGGGGCACTCTCATGTTAAGAAAAAGAGCAAAGGTCATGCAGATTTTTTCCGTGAATTCGTGCATGACCTTTGCTATTTTTCTTAACATGAGAGTATTTGCATTTATTTATTGTGCTAATTAATTAAGTAGTTGCATTTCTTAATATTGTACTAGTGCAAACATGTCGACTGGAGCCGACGCCGGTCCTTCTTCTCAGCCGGGAAAAAAAGGAAGCAATTTTGGAAATACTCCCAGGAGGAGGTCGAGGAGCAGAGAGAAGAGGAAGTACCTCCGGGCGAGGAGCAGAGAGAGGAGTATTATGAGGAGGAGATAGAGTCGGAGTCCGACTCATCGGATGATGACTTGGAGGAGGAGGCCGGTACGACAGACGGCGAGAGGAACATCGGCGAGGATGATGGGGCCGGTGGCTCCAACACAGATGGTACCCAGTCGAAGAAGAGGAATCGGAAACCGACCAAGGTCGGCGCCATCAGGCAAGAGTTTATTGTTGTGACCGCCGTCGGGATTCCTAAACAGCCCGAACGTTTTTCGGAAGGGTGCGGCCGTCAAGTCGCGGCGATCCTCCACAACACCGTGCCGATCACCACGATTAACCTCAGGAGTCGTGAGAATATTCATTATTGTCAGCTTCTTATCAACAAGCTGCACGGACGATACAAGTTTCCGGAGCCGTACGATAACACCAAACTCAGAGGGAACAAAGTAAACACATGGGCCCTCAGGAAGATGAGCAAGGCCTTGTCTAGTTGGAAAACCCGGGTGAAGAGGGTAATTTTTTATAAGAACAAAACCTGGGAGGATCTCAAGGAGAAAGAGTCGTTCATCGACGAAGCTACCTACAACCTTTTCAAGGCTAGCTGTGAGTCCGAGCAAGCCAAGGCTGCGAGTGCAAAGGGAAAGGCCATGCGGTCGCAGGTCATAGGTAACCACCGTCTCGGAGCCGGTGGTTACAAAAGTTCCAAGATTAAATGGGACAAGGAGGATACCGAGTACGCCGCTACGGGCATAACTAACCCCTTCCAGCAATACAAAGATGATCCGCAGACCGAATTCTTTGTGATGGCCCGGAGCTATAAGGACAAAGCAACCTCGAAAATAATTATCGATCCTAAGATTCAGGAGTTTACGACTGCCGTGGTAAGTAGTTTACCATGCGACCTTGTCGATTGAATTCTCGAGTGAAGTTCACAATTTCTTGACGTTTCACATTCTTTTTGCAGCAAGCGGAAATGAAAATCGCCTCATCGCAGGAGTCGTCGGTTAAGCCGGCCGGCCCGTGGGACAACGCCTTTAACAGGGCGTTGAACAAGGTCAAGAAGGTTGACGACGTGACGGCGAAGCCATCGTCAGCCGGCCGTGTGGTCGGCTTTGGTGCGGACCTAAATTGGTCCGAATATTATGGAAAACCGGCGGAGCAGTCCGGTTCGAGGGGGCGCAAGGCGAGAAGGACCGAAGAAGATGCCGCTTATGTTTGTGGACTGGAGGAGAAGGTGAACATGCTTCCGAAGCTTGTCCAGGACGAAGTGGCGAAGACGATGAACGCTCTCCTTCCAGATATGATGCAGTCGCTCGCGAATTGGCAAGCGCGTGGTGGACAAGGGCCCATACCAGTCCCCAGCATGGTCGGCAGCAACTCGGGCACCGCGGCGCCTGCAGTCCCGACTCCCGCCGTAGTGGTGGCTCCCGCACCGACTCCCGGCATATTGGTGACTCCGGCCGCCAACACCGCGGCGGCGGCGCCGGACGTGATGGTAACTGCTCCAGCCACGATCGAGCAACCGGGGCATAACAATAATGCACCCGGCGACAGCGCAAATAGGGCGACCGACGCCACTGGAGGCAGCGCGCTCTCCGTCTTTTGCATGCCCGCCGTCATCGGTGGGGTCTCTTCACTAGCCGACCTCGACGCCCTCAAGGTAACTATACGCGTCTGCAACTCAAACGAGGACTTCATCTCCTTGACTTTTTTAGTAGAATCTCTCTGATGCCGTACATGCATATATATATCTCTTTCACAGGAGGACACTCCATGCATTCTATTACCAGTCGTGGACGGCGAGTTGAAGGATGTTGCCAAAGGTAAAATCATTCAACCACAAAATCGAATCATGCACAATATGCCGATGGCACCGGAGATGCATAGGGTTCAAATCTCTCTCGTGATTTCGGGCTACGAGAGAGTTGAACCTCCCATTCAACCCCCCGGATACGATGACGACGAGTCGGCAGTCCTCAGTGACTGTTTCAACCAAATATGCCTATGGTCGAAGAGCCAAATGCGTTTAATGACGGGGGAAAGGGGCACCACACCTAGGACAACACCGCTAGTTATCGTGTCGGCGCCACATGATCCCATCGGCGCACAACAAGAAGACGATTATCTTGATGATGATATGAACGCCGACCAGTTCATAATTACATTGTATGATGCCGATGACTTATTCATGCCTCCTGCTAAAGGAGCCTATCAGCATGACGAGGAAGCTTGCGGTCCGGCTGATCCTGCGGCGAAGCCTGCTTGCTCCACGCGTCTCTTCGCTGCTTCTCAGGAGATGTCTCCAGCAGCTTACGCCTTCACCGAGCCTCAAGCAGATGCCACAAGGAGATCTATTCTCAGCCCGTCCACACTCCATACGGCAGCCACTGAGCAGATAAAGGCCGGTGACTGCTCAAAATCAGAAAAGAAGAAGGGACGGAAAAGAAAGAAGAGCATCACTTGGAGTAGCCAACTTTCGATGCCGATCCGGGCTCAGGACGGGCCACCAAGACCCAAGGATCTCTCGTTTGAAATCCATGTGGTTGGTAGGGTGATGCTACCTAAGGACATGCTCGACCTTGCAACTTCGGATAGGCAGAGTGTGCATCATAGTATTATGGCATTAGAAATGATTCTTCTTCGAGAAGAGAATCCCTCGTACCTGGTTTTCATGGCCAAGGTGCCACTCAACATGGGCTTCATCAACACTATCGCCGCAGATATGGTAATCCTGCGGTTTTCGGAGATCTTCAATTTGTACCATCTCAAGCGGCTGGACCATTGTAAGTCCAAGTATGTGATCAGAGGGGGAGGGGGTGAATGATCACTTCAAATTTTTGCATGAAACTATGAAGTGAAGCATAACTAGGCAGCAGAAGAGCTTCAACAGAAAGGTAAACATTGAAGCAGAACAGGATTGAAGCATAACATAGCGAATCAAAAGCATCGAATCAATTGCATTGAAGCAAATCACTGAAGCAATTGATAAATTGAATGTAAGTGCGGAAAGTAAAATGAACTCTTGACTCGGCAATGTTTGTTCGACCAGTTCACACTCTGCAAAGTGCTACGTCTGGTTGGAGGGACTTGTGATTGAACACAGGAGCTAACCTCTCTCCGTCTGTATCTCCACTGCACCAATCTCCTTGAGTTTGGTCAGTTCTTCACTCGTGGTTGATTATTGAGGAAATCACCGAAACCTTTGACAAACTGGACTTCGAGGCGACAATAACTCTTCTCTCTCTGAAGAACAACTCTCTAACCGTCTAGGATAATTGCAGTTCTCCAAGATAAAAAAGGCTAGCAAACTTCTTCCTAAGTCATAATGAATCAACTCAGATCAATAGGACTTATGCTTCGGTGGATGGGTTTTTTGGTTTGCTTCAGTGGGGTAGCTCTATCTCTTCACTGTAAGGAAATATTCTTGGAGCAGCCCCCGGCCAATGAGGGTGGGGGTGGCGTATTTATAGGTGGCAATCCCTAGGTGCGAAATGACTTAAATGACCCGATGTGACAGCTTGACACCTGTCCACAACAGTCATATTTCCAATCAAAGCGCAACTTTACTTGCGGTCCAAGTAAAGCTGACTCACGGACTTGGTTCTTCTTCAGTAGCCGAAAGAACTAAGTCTTCGCTGGTGAAGCATTACCTAGTGCACATGAGATTTCTCAACTCTGGCTTCTCACTGGTTTGGATTCGATCTGAGTCTTTTCACCAAAACCTTCGGAGTACATTTACTAAACCCCTCTTGATAGTACGGTTTTTCCTATGACTCAAAGAAGTGAAAAGAACTACGCAAAAACTACCAAGTCTTGCGCCATCTTGGTCATCTCCTTCGATGAGACGTGTTTCAGGATTCCTTATCTTTTTAGGGGTCGACATCCGTGATGAGCTTCACTCGAGAGGATATGCTTCAGTAAGTATGAAAATCTTCGTTGAAGGTTTATCACCAACCTATAACTTCAGGAACCTAACCATCTGTTTTACACTAGAAAACTTGTTAGTTCCTCTACTGTTTTTCCCAACAATATCCAAAACTCATGGGGATATAACTTTGCTCTTACAATCTCCCCCTTTTTGGACTATTGTTGACAAAACAGGCATCGATAAAATATATGTAATTTTGAGTTGAGTTGAGAGCAAACTCTAAGATATGAAGCTTTTGACTCCCCCTGAATGCAAGCATCGAAGATTTATATAATCGAAGTGAATGCTTGATGAAGAATATCATCGATGGGAAGCCTAACACATATCTTAGTGAATCAATTGCATATAGAGAATATTTGTCTTGAAGAATATGCAATCATCCAATAACCTGTGAACTTAAAGGATAACAACCACCTGCAAGATAAAAGATACGAGAGCAACTTGCAAGAACGGGGGGTTATTAACACATAACATGTAGCAGTTCACAACCGAACACTACTAGGAGAAAGGCTAGTAGTAGCGCCCCCTTTTGGCTTATCAGTAGCGCCGTAGGGCGCGCTACTGCTAGCACGCTACAGCTAACATGTAGCAGTAGCGCGCGTACGCAGCCGCTACTACTACACCAGTAGCGCCCCCACTTAGAGCCCGCTACTACTAATACCAGTAGCGCGTACAGGTAACGGGGCACTACTGGTATTTATTTTTCATTTTCTATTTCTTTTTCCCATCGTATTTTTGCTGTATTTGTACAGGTATTATACAATATAGTCTCATACACATACACAGGTTTTCTACAGAGTACAAATCTCATCATATCATACACATACAATAATCTGATGACCATATATATATCATCATGATCTCTCATATCCAACACAAATGATGTCTCTCATCATGTCATCTCTAAAATAACGATAGAAGTTGTCACAATATCTTAAATACATGCAAATACATGCAAGTTTTATCATCCATCTAAACTATGATATATACTAGAAGAGCGGTCACTATGAGGAAGAGTGGAATTATGTAGTAGCTCATGATGCGCCGCCTCCGATCTTCCTCTCGCGCTAGCGTAAATCTCAAGTTACTAGCTTCCGCTTCCTCTCTGGTATTGAACCCTCTTTGGCTGCCGCCCGGGAACCGGTGCACTTGGGCCTGACACTCTGGCCACTCATCGTACACTCCTGGAACCTTCCCTATGTACACGGCATAGCACTTCTTCGCCATCGATGATCTATGTACCTATTAGAGATGCATATTCATTATAAGAATTCAACAATAGTACACAACATAATATACTTGAGCAACACGAAGACAAAAAGTTAGTGAATAGATGCAACATAAAGTAACATACATAATATAATATACACACGTTGTTCATGGTACCCCAACTAATTCACTAGCTAGCAAGCGTTACGCAAGTAGTTCAACATGACCATTAAATTACATCACAAAGGTTTCATATCGCTTCCAAACATATAAATTCAACCGAGACATCATCATCGGCATAGTCAATACACTAGAACTTCCATCCATCCATATCTGGGAGGACGCACCCTAGCTTATTGAACGGCGTAATGTCCAAAAGTTGCATTCCTACGCGAGTTTTAACATCAGCTCGCGATATTGGGCCGTGGTAGAACATCCCCTTCTTGTCGACGACTTCTTTCATGATGATGGTTGCAATATCCTTCAGGATGCGAAAGAAGTCATCTCTTACTTTATAATCCGGTTCGGCTAAGTTTTTTGCCCATATCATGATATGATTTTCATCTTTGCTTGCCATGCGAAGACGTTGCTGATCCTTTCTGAACTCCATCACGAGATGGATGACATAGTATCCATCATTTGTACTTCCTTCCGGTTGATGGATAATGCAGAAGTTAGTTTTATGCGAGAAACACGGCGCGCCCTTCCTTCGTGACTTTTTCTCGATGTGGCCACCCCTCATGCCGAAGCCCTGAAGAGCGGAATCCAGAAGACACATTACTTTGGTGTAGTCTTTCCTTTTGAAGTTCCTAGACGAGTCGAAATACACGGCATGGGAGACTCGCGGGAAAAGAACGATAAGGACGGCGTGCCCCTCGCTGCGCAAAATAAATGCACCTCAAATTAGCTAGCCTCCATATGAGCAAAGGAATGATTGAAATGTAAAGGCAATCGGGCAATGACTTACATTGGATGATAAAGCACGAGAACCATTTCCTTCTCCTTATTCATCAGCATGAAATTTTCGATGTACTCCCTAGCAGTTTTAAGTTCATAGTGACTGAGCGACAAGAAGGACTCATGCATGTAGTATGGATCTGCCACCGCGATTTGCGAGATTTCCTCTCTTTTGATGACAAAGCTCATATGGAGTGCAAAAAGGCGGACGATCGTAAAATCGAGCCGCCTAGTGAGGAACATCTCAAAGATGTGATCAAACCGCAGGAAGAACACTTCCGCAGGCGCCGTGTCGACGTAGCCCATGCCCGGAGGCACACGCACCGCATAAAGTGGATATCCTGGATCCTTCGATGCGAGAAGGCTTTTCTCTGTCGATAGTACATGGTCGTGCAGTCTCCTGAGATCCCCTGATATGCTCTCCAGCGGTTTCGGCGGGAGGATCGGCTCGCCCGCGACATGGATCAACGCCGTACCTTTCATCGGTACACGGTCTGCAAAACCGGTTGGCGGAACCGACTTGCTACTAGAAGCATTGACAGCCTTTTTGGCAGCTAAGTCTTTCCTATTCGGTCTCTTCCTCGGCTTCTTCTGGGGGAGAGGTTGTGATAAGCCTTTCATAGCGCCCTTGATCGCCAACCCAAGTGTTGACGGGCTGAGCAAGGGTTGTTCATGCTGGTTTGAGGCGGCATCTGGAGGCGTGTCCTGCAAGGGTTGCACGAAGACAGACTTTTTGCACTCAGACCTAGGATGCTCCTGCTCCGACAGAATATCCATCTCCTCGTCCACATGCTCCTTATTGGCTGAGTCATATGGCTGACTCATCATTTCTACTTCCTGATTAATGAAGGCGGTGTTGAGGAATTGCATAGGGTCACCATCCTCGTCCATGTCATCATCCATTGCTTCCTGGAGCACGGGGGAGAAATCACGATCCACTCTGCTTGGACCGCCTTCCTCGCGTCGCTCGCCGCTCTCACCCAGCATAACAGGCGGCGCTAATAATTGCGGAGGCAGGGTGGTGGTGTTCATACCTTCTTGGGGATGTGTTGTCGTTGGTGTGGTCATCACGGCGGCCGACTCCACACGAAGAAGACCCTTCGGCCATAGGATGAAATATCCATTGCAGTCTGCAAGCCGCTTAGGGGTCTCGTCTTCCTCTCCCCCGAGTTGTACCGGAGGAGCCAAATCCTCGTGGCCCGGTTTGACACTCACCACAGAAACCTTGAAAGTGGTATTGGGCATCTGCATGGTGTGGATCATCCGATCCGTGGGATTTATTATCGTTGCCTTTCCCACATCTACTGTCTGGCCATTGATCATGTATAGTAAGGTGCACGGGGTTCTCTCGGCCTGCGAAAACATGTCTACGGCGTCAGACATCCAAAAGGCAACGCAAAAGGGATATATTATAGATATGTTGGTGTGACGCGTAATTACCGTGAGGGCGTCAAGCTCAGCCATAGGCGAAGGCCCGCCTAGCACGCCAGAGACAGAGGACGGGCTGCTATGAGCGGTTAATGGAGCATGTCCGGATGCGAGAGCAGGCCCCGCTGGTGCGATGTTCACCGAGTTGCTCCCGACGAAGCTAGTACGGGGAAAATCCGCTGCCGTTTTGTCTGGATTTTGCTTCGTCCACTCGATAACAGCCGGGATCAAGGATGAAACCAAAGCTGCGAACTCATCTCTACAGGCAGCTGAAGCTACATTGACTGCCGACTTGATCATCTCTTGTTTGGTCGCTTGTTTGGTCTCAGCTGCTTTTTTCTCAACCGCAAGCTTCACCTTCTCGTCGATGTTGACCTGACTAAACTTCCTTCTCTGCCTTTTGGCCTCAGGGTCCTCGTCGTAGTAGTGCTTCCACTGGGCACCGTCTCCGACGCCGTGCACACGTGCATGCTGCGGCCGAGTGTCCAAAGGGAGGCCCTTCATTATGTTCAAGGCCCGGTTGAGATGGGTATCCCACTTGGGCCTCATCGTCGACTGAGACGATGAGTTTCTTTCGGCATCAAGCTTGTGTTGCTCTTTCTGCGAAAGAAACGTGGACCATTTACAAATGTTACTACAACATGTATTCTGACTTGATGAGAAGCTAATATAAGGTGGAAAAAAAATATTACCAGTAATCTCATCAATTCCCTCGTGGGCGCGTCCGTGGACCAAACCTTTTTCTTCGAGTCCCACTTGTAGCGGGCCCTGATGAAGTCATACACCTGGGGGTCGGTGAACTCCGCCAAGGGGTCTGGGATCCCCGCGGCTTCACGTTCCGCGTCCTCCTTTTCCCATATGGGCCTTTTGCCAGTGTAACCACGGCTTCCGAGGCGGTGTTTCCCCGTGTTCCATTTCTGAAGCCCCTTGAATTTCGCGGACCTAAGCTTGGCTTCTTCGGTAGCGCAAGTGTCCTTGAGTTTTAAGAACACAGCTTCCGTAAGTGATGGATTGTCCGCAAAAATCTTGGACAAAGGTTTGTACTTCTCAATCAATCGTTTCACCCTCACTTTCCACGCGGACAATGCGTTGCTGAACTTGACCATGGCGGCGGCGTTTATGTCAGTCATGGCATCATCATCCCACGGAGTTTTGCTCTCATCCCGATCCGGGAACTTGAATCTGTTGTGCAGCTTCGTAAGGAGTAAATGTTCCATATTTGGTATACTCCTCAAGTCATAGTCGTTGATGCTCGCGGTTTACCGTAGGATGCATCCGACTTGGTTGCCGTAGCAGCTGCGAGCTTCCGCCGGCGCTATTGGCTCGAATTTTCCAGCATGCACCTTTGTCACTAGCAGTTTGTCGGTGCCGAGCTTGTTTTGTTTTTGTACCCTCTCCTTCTTCTTATTTGCTGGTTCATTAGCGGCTTCAGCGCCGCCGGTGTCGTTGGCGCCGGTGTCAGTGCCTTCGGTGCCATCAGTAGTGTTGTCGGACTCGATTTCGGCGTCCGTCGCACTAGCGGCATTTGGACCTTTGTCTCGTAGCTGAGAAGACATATGGTCGAGGAAGGCGTGTTCATGCTGCTGGTAGTCAAAATCTTCATTTGCACCGGCTTCGTCGTTGGTCGACATGTTTCCTACGATATATTTAGTCTCCAAGTTTAATTCTCAAACTATAAAAAAAGGACTAAATACCGTCCTATCAAATACCGGGCACTCGATATGTCATACTTTGTAGCACAAGTCATGTCGAAATTCACGGTAAATTTCGGCATGACCTTTGCTAAAAAGTGGACATATCGGGAACCTGAAATTTGCCGGAACGGAAATAAATCAACATTCCGGCAAAACATAGGCCCCTCGGATCCCTGCATATGGAAAAAAGAACTTTTGCAGAGAGGACACTATAATTTGGTGGTTGTTTATAAAGTAGCATGAAATAAAATTCACAAAATAACTTCTACTCTTGAGAAAGCACAAACTCATGGATAACGGTATCATAAACAGACAAATTAGTTTGCAAGAGCAGCATATAGATAAAATTACTAGTGAACAGGTCAAACCAGCAGCAAAAATGAAGCATGTTTTTTGCATGTTGAGACTTGAATATAGAACCATGCATGAAGCATGTGTATGTAAAAAACAAAGATCAAATGATCAGAAAATCGTTTGACCAGTAGAGCTAAGTAAAATGTTTTATTGGCTGATGAGAGAAATTATAGTTTCATATATATTATGCAGTTACAAACAAAATTCAAATGATGCATTGTATCATCTATGCCAAGGTTGATCTACAGAACTTTGTACTGTACATATGACGCAACAATTTGGTCGTGCTCACAGTTTCGCAATGGTAACTGAAATTTTTGTGTCTCTTCTATCTTTTTTAATTCAACTCTTGCATACAGGATAAATCACTGATTAATTCATCTTAACAACCACTTTGAAAGACATTGTTGATGCCAAAAATAGCTCAACTATATCAAATAGGCCCATGACAAATATGTTATATGAAGAAGTCAATTACAGTCATCACTGGGAATGTTTATTGAAAAAGAAACAATACATTCACATTGGCAAATTTGTGTCTAATTAATTTGCTATTAGTATAGCGCGGTGCTGGTGCGAGGAGCTAGGGTTAGGAGAGGGGCCAAATGGGGAGAAGGAGGGGGTGGGGAAGAGGGACGAGGGGCTGGCGTACCTGGGTCGACGGCGGCGGCGGGAAGAAGGTCGACGGTGGCGGTGGGAGGAAGGGCACCGGGAGATGAGGGCGGCGGAGGCGCGGCGACGATGACGACGGCCTGGGAGACGAAGTTCGAGAGGGAGAGATAGAGGGGAATGAAAAGAAGAACCTGCCCGACTGGTTTAAGTGAAACTTAGCAGTAGCGGGCCCTGTCAGGGCGCGCTACTGCTAAACTTAGCAGTAGCGTGCTCTGACAGGGCACGCTACTGCTAAGTTTAGCAGTAGCGCGCTCTGACAGGGCCCGCTACTGCTAAAACTTAGAGTGACCCGCTTAAGTTTAGCAGTAGCGCGCTCTGACAGGGCCCGCTACTGCTAAAACTTAGCAGTAGCGCGCTCTGACTGGGCCCATTACTGATATTTCTGGCATTTTTTCCCTCTTCCATTTCCTTTTTAATTTTTTTTTCGAACAACGACCGATACAATTTATATAATGTATATTTAACAGCGGCAATATATAATTTGACCGATCGATAACGCGGTTAAAGTGCAAGTATACAAAATAATTTAGGCCCTCATCGAAGACGTTTCTTAGTGATTAGTTTCTTTCCTTTTTTGTTCGTTTCCGAATAATTTAGGCCCTCGTTGTGACTCTTCCTTTTCCATGGAGTACGATCTTTCATAGGTAATGTAGTCTTCATTCTTCTTTTGACATATGCTTCATCGTCGTCGTCATCTTCCCTCATCGGGTTGCTGTACTGGTCATAGTCTTCTATGGTTGCGACTCCATCCATTCTGACGATGTTTCTTTTTCCTCTCCTCACGACAACACGGCTGGGATTGCTCGGGTCGGTTATGTAGAAACATTGTGTCACGTGCTTAGCGTGTATCCATGGCTCTTTTTTGGCTATGACGTTCACGGTAGCGCTCTTGGTGTCGGGTATAGACATAGTAGTGAAATACCGGTTTTCTCTTTCGACATTCTTAGCCCATCTGACATGGAACATCGTCGCATTGTGTAGTCCAGAGTAGTTCAGCTCCCAGATCTCTTCGACCCTTCCGTAATATCTTTCAGTTGAGCCGTTGTCGTCAGTCATGCATTCTATCGTCACCCCCGAGTTCTGGAAATCACTTTTCATATCTCTGGCCTCCGTATAGAACGTGTATCCGTTTATATCGTATGCCTGATAGGTGAGGAAGTTAACAGCAGGGCCATGTGCTAAGGCGTATATGAGCAATGCGTCTGTAGACCCCTCTTCCGGGGGATTGGAAAGAACATGCTCTTTGAACCAAGGCAAGAAAGTGGAGTTGTGCTCTCTAGTAACTTCGGCGTCCGTCTTGCGTAGGCCCTGGTCATGGTACTTCTTGGCGATGGTTTCTTTGTGCAGTGTCACGAAAGGGTCTACCACGTCAAGATGTTGTAGCACTACTAAGTTTGCCCTGTCAAAGTCATTGCGTCGATCCGAGTGGTCGACATGCAGTTCCCTCCGACCGTTGGTGTGACCTTCTCCTCCGAGCCTCCCATGGTGCTTGTTAACGGGCAAACCAACAACAGGGACGTCGTCATCTCCGTTGCTTAGATAATTCTCGCAGAACGAGATGCACTCTTGTGTCAGATAGCCCTGTACGATGCTTCCATCTGGTCGGGACATGTTACGAATGAATCCTTTGATGACCCCATTCATCCTCTCGAACGGCATCATGTTGTGCAGGTATGACGGGCCAAGGTCGATGATGTCGTCCACAATGTGGACACACAGATGCACCATGACGTCAAAGAACGCGGGCGGGAAGTACATCTCGAGCTCACATAGTATGACAACAATCTCTTCCTGTAGCCTTGTGAGCTGCTTCGAACTGATCGACTTTCGAGAGATAACATCGAAAAAATTACAGAAACCAGTAAGCGTGTCACGGACGTGCTTGTCCATTATCCCTCTAAGGGCAACCGGTAGTATCTGCGTCATCATCACGTGACAGTCATGAGACTTCCTCCCGCTGAACCTTTTTTTTGCATGTCTAGATATCTGCTTATCTTCCCACAGTAACCGGAACTAAGTTTTATTCCGGTAAGACACTTGAAAAATTGATCGATCTCCTTCGTATTGAAGGTGAAGCAAGAAGGGGGGCAATATTTCTCTTCCTTCTTCTTTACTTTTTTCCCCGCCTGCTGTCCCCCGCCTCTGTCTCCGTCTCTGTGTCGGTCGTTTTACGGGGCATGTGGAGATCTGCCCTTATTTCCAAATCTTCCAAGTCTCTTCTTGCCTTTGGCCCATCCTTGGTCTTCTCCGGCATGTTCATCAGTGTGCCAAGCAAACTCTTGAGAACATTCTTCGTGATATGAATTTGATCAAGACAATGAGGTGTATCGAGTTTGGGCCAGTACTCCAAGTCCCAGAAAACAGACCTTGTTTTCCATACCTTCAGCAGCGGCTCCGGTTTTTTCATCTTTCCAGGCGCGGGGCACTCTTTCCAGTTTTTCAGCAACTCATCAATTTCGGCGCCGCTCCTCTTACGTGGAGGTCCTCGATGCTCAGCCTCACCATTGAATAGATCTCCACGGTTTCTCCACGGGTCATTCTTCTCGAGCCATCTTCGATGCCCCATGTACACGATTTTCGCAGACCCACCATCTTTCGTTAGCTGCTGAGACGTTGTATCATCCATGCACCTCGTGCATCCGCAATATCCATGGCACACCTGTCCTGATACAAATCCGTAACCGAGATAATCGTGCACCGTCGTCAGCACTGCGGCTTTCATATAGAAATATTCTTTTTCGAAAGCGTCCCATGTCTTGACTGGTGATTTCCATAACATTTCTAGCTCCTCTTTCAATAGCTCGAGATATAGATTAATATTATTTCCCGGCTGTTTCGGCCCTTGAATCAGAATGCTCATGTGTATGTACTTTGTCTTCATGCACTTCCACGGGGGAATGTTGTACATCCATACAAACACGGGCCATGTGCTATGGTTGGTGTTCTGCTTGCCAAACAGATTCATGCCATCTGAACTCACGCCAAGCATGACGTTCCTTGGATCAAGATGAAATCCATATTCGGCGTTCGACGCTCCCCACTGGCTTCCATCCACAGGGTGTCTCATCTTCGGATCATCTCCATCATCGGGTACCTTCCTGACCGCGTGCCACCGCATGCGCTCAGCTTCCTTAGGATCTACGAAATAACGCTGCAGACGAGGAATGATCGGAAAGTACCATACAACTTTCTGAGGAGATTTCTTTCCGGCCTTCTTGTATCTATCAGCATTGCACACCGGACAACTGGTTTTTTCTGCGTTCTCGTTCCGATAAATGATGCAATCGTTGATGCATGCATGGTATCTAATGTGCGGCAGATCAAGAGGGCACACAATCTTCTTGGCCTCATCGATACTAGTAGGAAAAAGGTTCCCCGGGGGAAGAACTGTCTTGTTTAGATACTTGAGATGATCATCGAGGCTTTTGTCGCTCCATTTGTTTTTAGCCTTCATCTTTAGAAGTTCGAGCGTGCAACTCAAGCGGGTCACCTCAGGAGCGCAACCATCATACAATGGAGTCTCCGAGTCTACCTCCAGTTGCTCCAACTTGGCCTCCTCTCTAGAACCAGCTCTGTCGCTAGTCGTCTTCTTGCGAAGCAGGTCTCGAACATGAGGGTCCCGCACGATTGAATTTAGTAGCGATGAAGGATCCGTCATGTCCGCATCTTCTCCGTCATGTTCGGTCTGATCTTCTCCGCCATTACCATGTGCGGCCTCTTCTCCGCCGTCATTTCCAGCGCCCTCTTCGTCTTCGGATCCATCAATCATCTCTTCATCCGCTGCCATGGGGTTATTGGTTGCACTGTCGATATCGTCATCATCATCTTCAGTTATCCATCGAGTATAGCCATCCATGAAACCATATCTAAGCAGGTGCGCCTTCAAACGTCCACCCTTAAAGGGGTCCAGCCAGACGCCTTCTTTGCATTTTCGACAAGGACATAAAATCTCCTTTTCATTTTTTTCAACCATGTCGTCCACTGCGGATCGCAAGTATCTATCTACCATCCTTCCACAGACCTTCATGGTCGCCTACGAGTTATACAAACAAAATATTATAACGACATGCATATGCATATCAAAGTCATACAAAAATTCGGCATGACCTTCCTAAAAATAGGACATATAGAGTTTGCCCGAAATTCGCCGTAACGGAAGTAAATTGACATTTCGGAAAAACATAGGCAAACTCTCATATCACACACCCATACACACACACAAATATTTTCATTGATGCAAAGCACAATTTTTTACTCACATCTCATGCATCCACGTACCTAGCTAGCTAGTAATTAATTAAGAGAGAGAGAGAAAGTATATACGTTTTGTTAAAATATCACACTTGGGAGAAGCTTGCACTAGCTAGTGAGGGAAAGGAGACAAAGGTGAGAAAGAGAGATAGCTAGATGCATTTATGCATGATATGTGGTGGTGGAGGAGGAGCAAATTAGAAGGAAAGAGAGAGATATTGCATTAATGAAGATGGTGTGTAGTGCATTAATGGAGATGGTGTAATGCATTAATGGAGATGGACAAGAGGTCGGAGAAGGAATGAGGAAGAAGCAAGTGAGGGAGAGAGAGGAGGGGGGAGGGGGATGGTTGGTGGAAAATGTGGCTGTTGCGCATTACCAGTAGCGCCTGTACCGCTACGGCGCTACTGGTAACGATAGTAGTAGCGGGCTTTCCAGGGGGGCGCTGCTACTAAAACTTGTCATCTGGGTTTGGTGGGGACCACCTTTACCAGTAGCGGGTCCGCATACGAGGCGCTACTGATACAGGCATATCAATAGCACGCATCCATATAGCGCGCATCCATATAGCGCGCTAATGCTAATTAGCAGTAGCGCCTGTCTTTAAAGGGCGCTACTGTTAAGCCTCTACCTATAAGCTTTTCCCTAGTAGTGGAATTAAAACTTAAGTTACAACCCAATCGAAGAGAATGGAAAGTTTGTTGTAACTTAACACACAACACATAAGATCGAATCAAATCCCTAAACCCCGCAGCGAATCTAAACTCAATCGATGCTACTTTCTCCCCCTTTTTGTCAATAATTGGACAAAAGATTGAGAGGTAGACCAAGAGTATTTACGCGTTTGCTGCAACCCGGGGACCCTGCTGATTGTCTTCGCCTGAAGAAGATGCATCTCCAGAAGTGTCTCCTTCGGTCGAAGCAGGTGACTCCAACTCGTCAATGTCCATCGATGCTTGAAGCAGATCCATATCACTGTCGTTGAAAGGGTCATCTTCTTGCTTCGAGGTGTGGGAGTCTTCATCAGATAGGGTATCTGGGCGAATCTGTTCAGCTGGATTAACAAATAAAACTTCATCAATCTTTTCCAGCGGCGGGATCTTTGGGTTGGGGCGGTCGATCGAATCATTTCGGGAGAAGTGACGTTGAAGATGTGGATACTCCTTGAAAATCCGGTCAGCTTCAAGCTTCTTCACAGAGTTGAACTTCCTTAATCCTTTCCAAGAGCGGCGCTTCAAAACCTTCAAGTACTGGTTGTTGTTTAAAGCAATGTTGCCAACTCTATTGATCTCATCTAAAAGATGTTGCATTTGGCGTTGATTTCCTTCAATGAAGTTTTCAAGCATTTGTTGAGTGCGAATGCCAACTTCAAAGTGATAAACTTCCTTCTGGAATTTCTTCAACATGTTACGTTCATTGACATGCTGTCTGACTCCGACATATGTGGCAAATGGATCATTTGGCCTTCTGAAGATATTCATAGTATCGCGCACAAGAGGACAGAACAGCTTCGGGTGATTCTTCGCAACGAAATCTTCCCTGCGTCCATGATTGCAAATGGCTTGCAGCCAGGGAGCATATGGCTTCAATTGATGTACAAGTTCAGCAGCTTGGACCATATACCGAAGGAAACAATCCTCGAAGTCAAACACATGGCCATGGGTAAGCTTCAGCAAAGCATGACGTGTATGATAATGAATGTTGGATTCTTCATTTGTAGTGCTGAGAGGCATCAGTGAGTTAGACAAGATGTAAAACCAAGTCTTCAATATGAATACCAGATGCTTAGGGCGAATATTTTCAGGCATGTGATGTCCAGTGACTTCGGGATCCAGAAGTGATGCAAATTCAGCTTCAGTGGGATCAAGTATCAAATGAACCTTTTTCAGTTCTCCAGTGTGTCTTGGGATGTTCACATGTCCATAAATTCATCAGAATGCATCCTAAACACCTTTCCTTGAATCATCCACTCAAGAATCCATGTGCTTGTATCATCAGGATTTCCAGAGACATAGAGAGTGGCATAGAATTGCTTCACTAGCTCGGAATTGAATGGGGTCTCCATGGCAAACATGCCGGTCAGATTCTGTGCTTCGATGGTTTCCATGATATTCTGGAAGCACATTGCAGAAGATAGACTTTGCATATCCAAATACTTATGCCTGGAAAGAACACCCTCCTGGCAGTAGAGCTTCGTGTAGAGAATTTGTTGCTCAGCTGTCCAGAAACGAAGGTCATCTGCAGTCCGAGGTGAATCATATGGACTTGCGCCAAAGAAGCGAAGCTTCTGGCGATGAACTTCGAGATTGAATTCAGGGCCATGTCTTGAAGAAGATTCATCTCCCAAGAATATAGGAAAAGTCTGTCGTGGGTAGATGGAGTCCTGTTGAGTATCTTGTGCAGGGATGCAGTGAGGAGTGTGCCTTCGAGCAACTATGTCTTGCTCTTGCGGTTGATTTATGATTTCCAATTCATTGGCTTTGGCTTCGGCATCTGCATCGTCTTTAGCATTGGCTTCAGCAGCATGTTCTTTGGCTTCGCCTTCTTGTTCTTCAGACTCCTCAGCAGAGTGAGCCGAAGAATAATCCTTTGCAGGAATGTCTTGAGGAGGAGGAGAAGGATCTGGCTCAAAGTTTTCGTGGGCGGACGGTTGAGGAGCGGGTTGAGGAGGAGGTGGAGTTCGAACACGGGGTGGAACGACTTCGGGAGCAGTTGGCTTCGCAGATGGTTTGGTAAGAGTGATGATCTTGCATCGAGGGGGCGATGCTTGCCTTGGGGCCTTCTTGGCCGGATGAGAGCTCACCTCATCAGCTTCGTCTGTATCCGTAATAAGACGTCTCTTTCTCTGTTGCAGCTGGGGAAGGGGTGAAGCTAATTGCTTGAGCATGGCTTCGCGTTTCTTGGAGTCAAGAGCCATGACGGAAGCATTATGAGTTTTGCAACATTCTTCAACGGCAGACTTGATCTTGCCTTGGTACACTTGAATATTTTGCTTCGTCTTCTCATTTACATCAGCAATTTTCTTCGAAGCAGCTTCGTGTTCGTTCTTGAAATCCTCATCTGATTCAGCATCTGCTTTCTTCTTAAATTTCAGAATTTTAGCAGTTTTAGATCTGTCCTTAGCATGCAAATCCCTCAGCTGATTGTATAAAGTTTCAATCATAGCAGAAAGAGTTGGTGAAATATAGACATTCCCAACATCCACAGCTTTGGGATCAACAGCTTCAGCAAGCTGGTAGAATGCCTGATTCAGGCTCAAGCAGTCCCAAAGTTCTCCTTCTCTTGCATCAGGCAAGATATGTTGACTGTGCTCAGCTTCTTCACGAGCTTCGGGGGAAGGAGCTGTGAGTGGCTACGGAGTGACATCCTTTGGTGCCATGTCAACAGCAGTTTCCTTCTGAGCAGCTCTAGCAGTTTTCTCTGCTCTCTTAGTGCGAATGACATCAAGTTGAGCTTGGCGCTTGGCTTCAGCTTCACTAAGCTGTTTGGCTTCGGCAGCGGCCTTAGCATCTTGAGCTTTTGCTTCAGAGAGCTTGCGCTTCGCTTCTGCTTTCTGATTCGATTGAGCCAGCTCTTTCCTCTGCTTCTCCAACTGAGCAACATCTCTATCAGCTTTCTCTTTTTCTTTAGCTTCTTTATCAGCCTTAGCTTGGGCTTGTGCTTCAGCATGAAGGCGTTCAGCTTCAGCATGGTCTCGCTTGCGCAAATCTGCTTCTGACAGCTTCTTAGTGCCGACCTGGGAAAAAGTCTGGCCAGGCTTGGCAATAGATGCCTTCAGCTTCGAAGCTTTGGCTGTTTCAGGAGCTTTAGCTTCTGGCTTAGCAGACTTTGCCTTCAGGTCATGCCTTTCCTTGGTTCTTTGTTCAGCTGGAACAAGGCGGCGAGGTGGCTTAGTAGCCAAGGGAGCCTCAACCACCAAGTTCGTCAAATCAATATTTCTCTTGGGAACAGGAGGGTTAGTTGGATCTTGAATCGTAATGCCCTTTGGAGCAGACGGTTTCTCTCCAGCCTTCTTCTTCAGTGGCTTCCGAAGACGAAGTCTCTTGGGGCTAGGGGGAATGGGGGTGTGGTCAGACTCATCATCTGCTTCATCAGCAGGATCTGCATCAATTGAGTCTTCAAGCTGTGCAGCAGCATCAGCTTTGTCATCAGCTTCATTATCACCCTCTTCTTCTGAAGCAGGAGGGGGTGAAGCACTCAGTTTTCGAAGCTTTCGCCTCTTCTTAGGCTTCGATGCTTCTGCTTCATCTAGCCCTGCAGCAGAAAGTGCTTTGGCCTCCTTCTCTTCTCGAAGCCTTTTCTTCTCAGCCAAAATTGCAAGTCTCTCTTGCTCATCAGGATAGTCATCTGGAGTCTTGAGAGTGTTTGGGTGAGGAACAGCAGGAGGCTTCGGGTAGAACTTCTTCCTGTTTGCAGCATTGTATTTGGCACACATGGCAGTGGTCTACCGATAAGGAGGGCTGAAAGCAAATTGCATTGCCCACTTCCAGTCTGGGATGCTCTTGTACTTGTACCACCTTATGGCCCAGTAGCGTCGAATCTTTTGCAATCGTATCTTTCTGTCATGATCAGATTCTTCAGGAGGTGTGTCATATCCCATCTTGAGATGAATGGCTTCGGGTATGCCTCGGTCATTCTTGTCTTCCTTTGTCTTGCCACCTTTGCCTTTCTTCTTCGGTGGCTCTGGATAGTTTTCGAGCCCTTCAACGATGGGTGACTCATTCCCCATGGAAGCCTCTTCGTCAGACATCCTGTGACAAGAAATATAGACAAGAGGGAAAAAGAAAAGGGAATGAATAAGAAAAGGCAAAAGTTTCGACCAAAACCAAATTTTGACAAGAACCCAGAGCAATCTTAGATCAGATGCAAATCTGTCAATGGATTGGTCTAGAACTAGTTCAAGAACAAGACCTAACTCAGTCCAAAATCACAGAATAGATCGAATCTCAAAAACTGACCTGAGAAGATGGGATAACTTTGATGCTAAGAATAGTTTTCCCAAGAGGCAATGATCAGCGCGGATCAGAACAGTCCTAAAATCAGAAAACAAAAACCAAACAAAACTGAGATCCAAGCCCTAGATGAAGAACTCGCAAAGAAGATTGGATCCAAGAAGCTTAGCGTACCCTAACTTGGTGACGCGAAGCGGCTACGGCGACGGAGTGCGGAGACTTGCTCTTCGTCGACGAGGAATTTCCACGGCGGCGGCGGTCTGGCAGTGAAGCGGCACAGTCGTCGTCGGGAACGGGAGCTCTGCGGCGTGCTCGAGGAGGAAGACGGAGAATTCGGGAGAGAATGAACGTGGGGGAAACGGTTCACTGGATGCATCGCCTTAAATAGGCCCGATCTGAAACGGTTGCCAGATCGTATCGGACGGTTCCCAGCGAGTGTCTCTTCCGATTCAACGGCTCAGATGAAGTGGCAAATCGCGAGCGAATCTTAACGACCCGTAAAAGACGGGGATCAACGGCCGAAGAATGAGTCTTGACCGAGAGCAAACACTTCGATAAAGTTGGAAGCATTTGATTCGGAACTCAATGACGTTCGAAGCAATATGCTTTCCGTTTCAATCGTTCGTAACATACAAGACAGAGTAGATTGGGAGCGAATCAGAATGGAGGGGTAGGGTCCGAAACTTATCACTTCGAAGATCAACAACAACAAAGCTAAAATTGATAAGTATAGGGGACAAAAGAAATGAATTAATAAATAAAAATAAACACAACACTGAAGGAAAATGATGAACGAAGCTAAACACAGAGATTTGAACGAAGGAAAACTCAAGCGAAACTAGATAAACAAACTCACAACGAAGGTGAATATATACAGTGAAAAGTTTCGATCTTACTGAACATTGTGTGAGTCTAGGATGTTTAGCTCACATCTCAATGCACAAAACCTTTTCTCTTCCAATGGCTTTGTGAAAATATCTGCCAATTGATCTTCAGTTTTAACATGGCTAATCTCAATGTCTTCGCGCTGAACATGATCTCGAAGAAAATGGTGACGAATATCAATATGCTTCGTTCGAGAGTGTTGCACAGGATTGTGAGAAATCTTGATGGCACTCTCATTATCACCAAGCAGAGGGATTTTCTTCAGAAATATACCATAATCTTTCAGCGTCTGTTTAAGCCAAAGTATTTGAGTGCAGCATGAGCCAGCAGCAATGTATTCAGCTTCATCAGTAGATATTGAGACACAATTCTGTTTCTTTGAAGCCCAATACACAAGAGATCTACCAAGAAAATGACAAGTGCCTGAGGTAGATTTCCTGTCAACCCTATCACCAGCCCAGTCTGAATCAGAATAACCAATCAAATCAAACCGAGTTCCTTTGGGATACCAAAGTCCCAAAGAAGGAGTATGTGCTAGATATCGAAGAATTCGCTTCACAGCAATATGATGCGATTCCTTCGGATTTGCCTGAAAACGAGCACAAATGCAAACTGATAGCATAATATCAGGCCTAGATGCACATAAGTATAAGAGTGAACCTATCATAGATCGATACTTCTTCTGATCGAAGGGTTTCCCTTTCTCATCTGCATCAAGAAATCCATTTGTAGGCATGGGAGTTCTGATGGTCTTGCATTCAGCAAGATCAAATTTCTTCAGGCAATCCTAAAAGTATTTCTCCTGTGAAATAAATGTGCCATTCTTCTGTTGGCGAATCTGAAGTCCAAGGAAAAACTTCAATTCACCCATCATGGACATCTCATATTTCTTCGACATCATCCTTGCAAATTCTTCGCTGATTTCAGTGTTAGTACAGCCAAAAATGATATCATCTACATATATCTGACACACAAATAGATCATTGTTATATGATCGAGTGAAAAGAGTGGGGTCAGTGGTTCCAGGTTTGAAGCATTTCTTCAGGAGGAAATCCTTCAATGTTTCATACCAAGCACGAGGTGCTTGCTTTAGTCCAAACAAAGCTTTGTGAAGCCTGTACACCATATCAGGATTCTTTGATTTTTCAAAACCTGGTGGCTGCATAACATACACTTCTTCTTCTATCTCACCATTAAGAAAAGAACTTTTGACATCCATTTGATATAGCAATATGTTCTTGTGGTTAGCAAAAGAATGCATGACACGAATGGATTCGAGACCGGCTACTGGAGCATAGGTTTCACCAAAATCAATGCCTTCGATTTGGGTGTAACCTTGTGCTACCAATCTAGCCTTGTTTCTTACCACAATACCATCTTCATCTTGCTTGTTGCGAAATATCCACTTTGTGCCAATAACATTGTGCTTCGTGGGATCTGGCCTGTCAACAAGTGAGCAGACTTTGTTCCTTTCAAATTGGTGAAGTTCTTCCATCATAGCCAATAACCAATCAGGGTCCTTCATGGCTTCATCATATTTTGAAGGTTCTAGCATGGAAACAAAAGAAAAACTTCCACAGAAGTTAGCTAAGCGAGTACGAGATCGAGTAGTGGGACGACCTGGTTGATGAATATCTTCGAGGATCGAGTCAATATCAACTCTTCTTCGAACTCGTGATAACGTAGCATCATTTGCTTCAGCCTCAGCTTCTGCTTCAGGATCTTCTCCAGCTTCGGGATCTTCTTCACCTTCAGCTTCGGCATTTCCTTCAGGATTTGCGTTTCCTTCGTTCCCTTGTCCTTCTTCGTCCTGTTCATCATTAGCTTCAGGATGTTGATCTCCAGCGCCCCGGGCTATGTGTGGGAACATTGGACCATCATCATCCCTAACAGCTTGACGTGGATTGGCTTCAACAGCGCGAATCTCTCCAATAGCCATGGACCTGATTACTTCATCAAGTGGAGGTTCATCTAGATCATGAGGCAAATGCTCCTTTTGAGAGCCATTAGTTTCATCAAACCTCACATTCACAGTTTCCATAACTTTCCCAAAATGAGAGTTATAGACTCTATAAGTGTGAGAGTTTGAGCCATAACCTAAAAGAAAACCTTCATGTGCCTTAGGGGCAAATTTGGAGCTATGATTCATATCTCTAATAAAGCATGGAGCACCAAATACCCTAAGATATGAAACATTCGGTTTGTTACCAGTGATAAGCTCATGTGAAGTTTTCTTCAGGAACTTGTGAAGGTAAACCTTGTTGATGATGTGACATGCAGTGTTGATAGCTTCGGCCCAGAACCTAATAGGAGTCTTGTATTCAGCAAGCATAGTTCTGGCCATTTCAATGATAGTTCTATTCTTCCTTTCAACTACACCATTCTGTTGAGGTGTATATGCAGCAGAGAATTCATGAGTAAAACCATGATCATCAAGAAAATCTTCAATATGAGTATTTTTGAATTCAGTTCGATTATCACTTCGGATATGCTTCAGAGATAATTCATATTCAGTTTGAGCTCTCTTAGCGAATGACTTGAAGATTTCGACAACTTTGCTCTTGTCATCCAAGAAGAAAACCCAAGTATAACGAGAGAAATCATCAACAATAACAAGAACATATTTGTTTCCTCCCAGGCTTGCATAGTTTTGAGGACCAAATAGATCCATATGAAGTAATTCAAGAGGACGAGTTGTAGTCATGATAGTCTTCGCTGAATGATGTTTCTTCGTGATTTTACCAGCTTCACAAGCACTGCAGAGACGATCCTTATCGAATTTTACTTCGCTAAGGCCAATAACATGCTTCTTCTTCACCAGATTATGAAGATTTCTCATCCCTGCATGACCAAGTCTTCGATGCCATAACCAACCAGATGAGGCTTTTTTCATTAAGCATGTGGATACAGCAGGGCCCGAAGAAAAATCAACAATGTATAAATCTCCCTTTCGGTAACCCTCGAACACAAACGTATAGTCATCCTGTGAAAAGACAACACAACGCGAAGCAGAAAATAGAAAAAGCATACCCATATCGCATAACTTCGAAATAGACATATGATTATATCCAAGTGATTGGACTAGCATAACCTTGTCAATGTGCTTATCTTTCGATATGGCAACCTTACCCAAGCCTAACACTTTACCCTTATTGTTATCACCGAAGGTAATGTACTTCTGAGAAGATTGAGATAGTTTTTCTTCGGTGAATAACTCCTTGTCTCCGGTCATATGATTTGTACAACCACTATCCATGACCCATTCGGATCCACCGGAGACATAGCCCTGCAGAAGAATTAGTTCTTCTTAACCACCCACAAACGAGCAGGTGACTGAGAAGATGTTGAAGCATTGGTTGAAGCAATATTAAATCCAACAGGAGTGTATTGTTTCGTTGTACCATCAAGCACACCATAAATGTAAGTCCTCTGCGAATGGTTAGCATAAGAGTGTGCATATGCAATATTAGTATGATTATTATGAGGACGATACGTATGGCGACCAGTACGATAGTATTGCTTCTGCGGAACATTTGATTCGGGCACCAGTGAATCATTTTGTGTCTCAAGAGAGTAGAAATGATTCAGTGGTACCGAAGACTTTCCCTGCATGGTATGATTAGCAGGAAGTTTTTCCACAAGTGCTTTCTGCACCCATATCTGCCTCTTATAGAAGCCATTCTTCGGTGGAGCACCTACATACTCAGCTGTAACTTTTCCCTGTTCATCTTTCATGAGTTTGTAGTCTGAATCAAGTGATTCATCCACAATGGCTTTGTTCATTTTGCAGTCGAAACCTGAAAGGTTAGCAATATCAATGGGTTTCTCCTTCGCTAGAACCCAAACAGTCTTAGGATATTGCTCAGGCTCCCAATAGGTTCCATCAGGGTTTATCTTTCTCTCGAAACCAACACCCTCATTCCTGGGATTCCTGTGAAGGAGAGACTTCCTCAAGATATCATAGAGATAATGATGTCCTTGCACACTTTTGAACATGCCTGTTTCAAATAATTTTTTCAACCTGAGGAGTTCCTCGGTAATAGCAGGATTTTCCTCATCAGAGGCATTAGTATCATCAATAACAATATGAGCTTTCCCTTTGGAATCAGTTTTGCTTCGTTCCAAGCAAGTTAAACAAGGTGATTCAGTTTTATGATTTTCTTCAGAACCTTGTTGAACCATGAGAGAGAGATTGACATTCTCCAATTCTTCATGAGCCTCTTTCAGTTTTTCGAGAGCCATTTTTCTCTGAAGAAATTCATAGGTGAGCTTCTCATAATCAACTGAAAGAAGATCATGCCGAGAGGATAATTCTTCAAACTTCTCCTTCAGAGCAGCATGCTCATTAGTTAAAGTTTGACCTCTCTCAATCTCATCGATCAACAAAGTTTCCGATTTCTTAATTGTTTTGCTTAGTGAATCAAGTTCATCTTGTTGAATTGAAGCAATCTTAGCAAGTTTAGCATAGCTTATCTTTGAGTCACTTTCATATGAGGAACAATCAGAAGTGCCATAGTTTGATTTGGATGAACATACCTTAGCCTTGGCCATGAAGCAATATGCAGGAGTTTCATGTTCACTACCGTTGTTGGTGAAGAATGAGCTCGAAGCATTGGTTGAAGCATCTGCCGAAGCGAAAGCCAAACCAGCAACACCATCTGATTCGGACCCAGACCCAGACCTCGAGCCTGATTCAACTTCGGAACCAGAGGCTTCGTCTTCAGAGTTCATCTCCTTTCCCAGATAGGCCTTGGCACGGTGAGAGCTGCTTCGACGAGACGAGTGAGTCTTTGATGAAGAACCCTCACGCTTCTTATGATACTTCTTCCTCTTATCATCATCAGAATCTTTCTTCTTTTCTCTTCTTGAACTGGAATCATGTCTCTTTGACTCATGACTTCTGGAGGATCTGTGATACTTTGATGAAGAGTCTCTGAGCGAATGCTTTGGTTTGTTCTCAGCTTCCCACAGAGGGCAATCAACAATGTAGTGACCTGGTTTCTTGCACTTGTAGCAGCAATTGTCCTTTGATGGAGAGCTTCTTGAGGATGAACGGTGAGAAGAATGACTTGAGCTTCTTGAAGGATAACTCTTCTTCGGTGAAGAAAAATCTTTTCTCTGAAAGCGATTGAAGCGTCTCATGATCAATGCTAGATCTTTTCCAATGCTTGCAGGATCATCTGATTCGACACCTGAAGCAGAACTGACTTCGGGCGAAGAATGACGCGAAGATTTTTCTTTCAAGGCATGAGATCTTCTTCGAGAACCATTTATGTCACGTTTCTCATCTTCTTCCATCTCAAAGGTATTGAGTCTCTCAAGAATATCAGCGGCGACAAAACGTCTGAAATCAGTCCTTTCCTTGATCATCAGCACAATGTGATCAAACGAATCATCCAATGAGCAAAGCAGAGTTCTAACAACTGAGTGAGGAGTAATGTCATCAGCACAAAGTGAGATCAATTCATTTGCAAGAGCAGTGAGTCTGCTGTAAATGGAGCTGACTTTTTCACCCTCATTTCTCTTGAATCGATAGAATTTGCTTCAAAGTGTGTCAATTCTGGCATCCTTCTGGGTAGAAACACCTTCACCAATCTTCTCAAGATAGTCTCAGACACCTTTGGCCGAAGGAATATTCTTCACTTCATGATACTTCCCTAGTATCAGATGATTGGTGATGAAGACCCAGACTTCAGAATCAAGATCGATCAGCTTCGCTTCTTCAGGAGTGATGGCGTTCTCGTCTTCAACTGTAACTCCATACAAGACAACTTTCCAGGCAGTTGAGTTGATAGCCATAATATTTCTCTTCATCTTGTCCTTCCAGTATGGATATTCCTTTCCATTGAACATGGGTATGGGTTCGCCGGAGCAAATGGTTGTGAAAGACATACTTGCAAAACACTCTAGGAGGTTAATCCAAACAAAGAGTGACTAGCTCTGATACCAATTGTAAGTCCAAGTATGTGATCAGAGGGGGTGAATGATCACTTCAAATTTTTGCATGAAACTATGAAGTGAAGCATAACTAGGTAGCAGAAGAGATTCAACAGAAAGGTAAACATTGAAGCAGAACAGGATTGAAGCATAACATAGCGAATCAAAAGCATCGAATCAATTGCATTGAAGCAAATCACTGAAGCAATTGATAAACTGAATGTAAGTGCGCAAAGTAAAACGAACTCTTGACTCGGCGATGTTTGTTCGACCAGTTCACACTCTGCAAAGTGCTACGTCTGGTTGGAGGGACTTGTGATTGAACACAGGAGCTAACCTCTCTCCGTCCGTATCTCCACTGCACCAATCTCCTTGAGCTTGGTCAGTTCTTCACTCGTGGTTGATTATTGAGGAAATCACCGAAACCTTTGACAAACTGGACTTCGAGGCGACAATAACTCTTCGCTCTCAGAAGAACAACTCTCTAACCGTCTAGGAGAATTGCAGCTCTCCAAGATAAAAAGGCTAGCAAACTTCTTCCTAAGTCATAATGAATCAACTCAGATCAATAGGACTTATGCTTCGGTGGATGGGTTTTTTGGTTTGCTTCGGTGGGGTAGCTCTATCTCTTCACTGTAAGGAAATATTCTTGGAGCAGCCCCCGGCCAATGAGGGCGGGGGTGGCGTATTTATAGGTGGCAATCCCTAGGTGCGAAATGACTTAAATGACCTGATGTGACAGCTTCACACCTGTCCACAACGGTCATATTTCCAATCAAAGCGCAACTTTACTTGCGGTCCAAGTAAAGCTGACTCACGGACATGGTTCTGCTTCAGTAGCCGAAAGAACTAAGTCTTCGCTGGTGAAGCATTAACTAGTGCACATGAGATTTCTCAACTCTGGCTTCTCACTGGTTTGGATTCGATCTGAGTCTTTTCACCAAAACCTTCGGAGTACATTTACTAAACCCCTCTTGATAGTATGGTTTTTCCTACGACTCAAAGAAGTGAAAAAGAACTACGCAAAAACTACCAAGTCTTGCGCCATCTTGGTCATCTCCTTCGATGAGACGTGCTTCAGGATTCCTTATCTTTTTAGGGGTCGACATCCGTGATGAGCTTCACTCCAGAGGATATGCTTCAGTAAGTATGAAAATCTTCGTTGAAGCTTTATCACCAAACTATAACTTCAGGAACCTAACCATCTGTTTTACACTAGAAAAATTGTTAGTTCCTCTACTGTTTTTCCCAACAATATCCAAAACTCATGGGGATATAACTTTGCTCTTACAACCATAGCCTTATCCGTCTGTTCTCACTCAGCCTTTCTATGAGTATCCGGAGAGATAATACCCCAAGCGTCGCGATATTGGCCCCCTTCTACATGCGTGAAAGCATCTTGATGGACGACGGGGACGCGGCTCTCGCGGCGGGGTAGATTACAGACTTCATGCTACAGAACGCCGACAAGGATTCATTTCTTATGACCTACTCTCCCAAGTAAGTCATTCGCTCGCCTCCGTAGCATATATGCTTTCTTAACTTTCCATTGTCCTCTTCCAACATTCCTTTTGGATTGTTTTAATTATGCAGTGAGGATCAAGACTGCGTGCTTATCTGCTTTTCACCGCAACACTCGCATGTCGTGCATTTAGACTCGGGGAGTGTGAAGAAGAAATATTACAAGTATATCATGAGAGTTTTGGATGATGCTCTCGTCGGGTACATAAAAGCCGGAGGCAAGATCATGAAGAACAAGATCAGGAAAAATCAGCCTGGCGTGAACGTGTTCAACCACGTAACGCAATTCCCGTGTGTCAAGCAGCCGGCTGGCAGTGTGAGGGATGCGTACTACGCCCTTCATCACATGAGGGCGATTGTACAGGAACAACGCAACCTTACGCTGCCAAGTCATCTCAGAGCGTGGGCCGAAAGGAAGGCGGAAATCGCCGATGCAAATCTGAAGGAGGAGTTCTTTCACATCCAAGCGCAGATAGCGACTATCATCTGTCATGAAGTACAAATGAGGGGGTCGATCTTCCACTCGAACATTGCACCATCCAATGGGGAGATAGAAGTCCACCTAAAGGCCCTGCATGACACAAGGCCTTTCATGACGAAAGAAGGATGCCGCCCATTTCCCGAGACGAGTCAGAACAATTGAACAATTTATGTTATATATGCCCTACATGTAATTTGGATGTACTCTTTGTGTAGTAGATGGTAGTGTCAAATACTCTTGGTGCTCTTTGTGTATAAAGGTCACTGCATATGCATTTTTATGCATATGTGCATGCTTCTCACCATTGATCGACTTGCTTTAAGTTGTTGATAAGAATACATGCTGCATTGCTTTGTTCTCCTTTGGTATGAATTCATATGGATGTGACCTCTAAAGCTTTGTTTTGTGCAGGTTGAAGAGCAAACAAGATATGATGACGAAAGTAGCTTTCGGTTTTCAATAACTGTTGGACTCATTGTAATATTGTGATGGATGTAATCTTGGGAATCTTGTTGGCCTCTAAACCTTTGTAAATCTTTGTAATAAGAATTATAATGCAATTCTTTTGTATCAATAATTGTTGGGCTCATTGTTATATTGTATTTTTCATTTCTGTAATATAATAAAAATATCTGTAATTTTTTTATTCTTTTCTGTAATTCTTTTTTTTTGTTTTTTGTAACCCATTTAGTGGCGCATTTTGTCTGGATTTAGTGGCGCACTGGGAATGCGCTACCCCTAAGGAACCTTAGGCGTGGCGCATATCAGAATGTGCCACCCCTAAGAGCTTAGAGGTGGTGCATTCTGAGATGCGCCACGCCTAAGGGCCTTAGGGGTGGCGCATCCAGAATGCGCCACCTCTAAGCCCTTATTAGTGGCTTGTAGTTAGTGGCGCATCCCTAATGCGCCACTAAACACAAAAAAAGGGCGCCACCATAAGGGTATTCCCTAGTAGTGTAGGACTAGCCAAGTCAAAGCTGGCACTTCTGCATGTTGAAACCCCACCTCCTTTTACCTTGAAACTTGAGCATGAGTAGTTTAGTTCTGATGTAAGTATTGCTGAGTACGACTTTGTACTCACGTTTGCTTATTCTATGTTTTTGATGAGAACCCAACCCCCGATGGAGACACCTTCCTGAAGGTCGACGTCGACTAAGTTAGTATAGTTCCAGACAACAGTCTCGTCCTTGGTGGAAGGGCTATGTATGTTGACCAAGGCTTCTCTAAGCCATTTATTAATCTTGTCTGTACTCAGACCTAATTTGCTTCCGTTGTTTGATGTAATGATGGATCATAGTTATGCAACGTGTACCTGCTGTTTACACTGGACATGTATGTTGCGTGTATGATTATAACATGCATGTCTTAGTGTGGGGTTCGATAGCTTAGTTGTGTTCTTGCCGGCAGTCTTTTAGACACCAAGTGGCCCTTAGATGTGCGCAGCTTGGGGCATCGCGATGCGATTGCTCGTGACTCTGTCACGTGGCACACTATGTTGTATGATTGAGCCCGCTCGAGATCCTGACTAGGTGATCGGGCTGGAGTCTGTTTATGTAAGTGTTATAATTCAATCGATAATATGGTTGAGGCGACTTGTCTATGAGTATGGGATTTCACCACCCATAATCATTTAGACTTGTGAGCGGGGGATGAGGACCCATCTCAGTTGATCATCCGACCTGGATGGATGCCCCTCACGTTCGATGCTTTCCGGGAGTGTTCAGTGCTTGGCCTTGTCTGCTTAGACAAGTGGGTACGAATCTCGGCTCTCCATATGATTGAGTTGTGACTGGAATTAGATATGCAAATTCCGGGTCCCGATAGCAAAACAGAGTCAATCGAGGAAGATGCGGGCGTGCAGCCCACGAAGAGTACTCAGGCGAGCATGCATCTAACGAAGATCTTGAACCATGCGGCGCACTGTGCTTCGCGCGAGCCATACGAGAGACACGGATGCCCAAAGGCTTTAAGTTAAACTCCACAACGCACAAATACGAAGGACTTGAGGAGCCAGAGGCATGGCTCGATGATTACCTAACAGTCGTCAAGTTCCAGCGGGGAACCAATATCACGGCAATGCAGCACGTACAACTCATGCTCGAGGGATCGGCGCGGCACTGGCTGAAGAACCTACAACAAGGATCGATCAGTTCCTAGAAGCATTTTCGCAACGCCTTCATTGAGAACTTCAAGTCTACCTACAAGAGACTAGCATCACTCGAAGAGCTGAGAGCCTGTAGGAAAGGAACCAGAGAGTCCATGAGGGCATACATTCAGCGGTGGACCATACTCAAAAACTCGTCCGAGGACATATCAGACGAAAGTGCGATCGACGCATTCAGAAGAGGCTTACAACGCATAGACTTCAAAGAGCAACTCAGACAGATGAAGGTAAGAACACTCGCACGGTTATTGGAACAAGCCAACAACTGGGCTGACGGAGAAGACTCCATATGGAACGAATCAGACATCCAAACGGCGCGCTCAGAACGCGACTACGACTAGTACGCGGGAGACAGAGGGTTTGACAGAAGAAGAAAGCTCCCAAGGCGCAACTTCTATGACAACAGAGGACCCGACATGGTCGCGGCCTGTTTCTCAGATGACAGAGACGGCAGACATCGCGACGACAGCAGAGTGCAGCGGAGGGACATCCCAGAAGAACCTCCGCATGCCCAGAAGCGAGATTGGAGATCAAGGTAGCCACGAGACGACACCCGAGCATACCGCTTGGCTAAGGAACAGCTTGATGGGCCCTGCACACTACATGGGTTAAAAAATGAACGCGGATAAGTCAGATCGCGGCAAACCCTAAGAAATTGCAGCCGTTTCACCGAGCTCTCAGAAGAAAAGAGCCGGTTGATGGCTTCTCGCCCCTTGTTGGTTACCCAAAGTGGAAGGTTGAGATGTAGACATCAGCAAATTTTCCTCGGTGAAGATACCAAGGTTTGTCTCCAGTAGGACTCCGACAACGACAGGAAGGTAACAACGGCGCCAGCAATTAGGCGGTTGACGTGGACCTGCACACACAACAGATAACTTTGCTACCAACGAGTACAGAGAGGTTGTCAATCCCTCCGGCCTTGTTGTTTAAAAAGGATCAAACGCATGGGGTAATAATGATAGCGATAGCAACAGAAAAGGAAATAAAGCAGAAAATAAATAGCGGGTGTAAACAGTGGTGGAAATATGGACCGGGGTCCCATGATGTTCACTAGTGATGTCTCTCTCCCAAAAGACGATAAAATAGCCATGCGAGGTAAACAAATTACAACAGGGCAATTGACAGGATTATGTGCCCAAACCAATGCTAACTATGCTACTAAGAAAGGTAGAGGCTCAAAAGCATGGGCGGTACGCCAAGACAAGTATACCGAAATGCATCTGCATCTACCTACTAATCATCCACCTTGAGATATCTATCCAGAACATCTCGCTGGTATTAAGTTGGAATCCCACCCAAAGTGTAAACTCAACGCAACAGACAACTGCATTAAAGAACTTTGCGTAAAGTATACAATCCTTGGACCCGCAAGTACAAGAACCGTTGTTTTCTCCCTTGTGGCAACAACACATCCTCTAGACTCATGTGTTTGTCACTCAAGCTAGTCATCAGGGGGCATGAACCCACAATCATGCATAAAGATCCCTCTTGGAGTTACTACCTAATAGTTGGCCAAAGCAATAAACAACAACGGAGAACATGCAAGAATTACTCAAGAACATAAATATAAAAGAGGAGAATAAAATATATTACTCAAAAACAATCTGAACATAGTCTCATAATCCATCAGATCCCAGCAAACTCAGCATAGCAACAGCAGAAAGATTACATATGTGCCTCGATCATGTAGGGCAGCTCACGAGGTCTAAACCATGAAGAACAAAGAGGGGAGGAGAACATCACATAGCTACTGATCATGGACCCATGGTCTAAGGTGGACTACTCACGGTTCATCCGGGAAGCATCCATGGTGGTGGAGAAGCTCCCGGAGGTGCTTCCTCCCTCCGGCAGGGTGCCGGGAAGAGGGCTCCTGGTGCTCCCGATCATGGAAGCGCTGCAGCGGCGGAACAGAGGAGAGATCGCAAAACAGGATTCTGTCCTCAAGGGTGTCGGGACGAGAGAGATATATAGGCGAAGGGGGCAGCCAGAGGTGGACCAGGGACCCAGGCCCCCCTAGCGCGGCCTAGGGGGTGGCCGTGCCAGGTGGCCGCCTGGGCCACCCCTGGCTCCCCTCTGGCCCCACTTTGGCTCTTCCCGAAGCTTCCTATACGCTGATTTTTTCTATACTTTTCCCGGAATTTTTCTGGCACTTTAAGTAACGGGAAAACCTGAAATACAAAAACAACAGAAAAAAGGAACTGGCACTGGGGTGCACTGAGTTAATAGGTTAGTCCAAATGTGATCAAAAGTGTATGGAAGTGCATCACTATCATAGCAATATCACACAAAAGTTGCATGAAGCAAGCAGAAATTATAGATACGTTTTGGAGGTATCAGCATTCCCAAGCTTAATTCCTGCTCGTCCTGGAGTAGGTAAATGATAACAAGCATAATTTCTGTGGTGACATGCTACAAACCATATAAGAACTTTTAAGTAAAACAATCAAGGCATGTAATTCAATTCAATTCAAGTCATAACAAGCAAGAGTCTATATTATCATTGAAACAAGCAACATAAGAACATAAAGGTGCAAGAGCTCTCGCTGTCCGTGACTCTAATGTCTCCAAATGGTGTTTGCGTGCAAGAAAGGGGATAGGGATATACGAGAGAGTAAAACATAGTTTTTATTATTGAGAACTTAATATACTAAAATTTTACACTTGGTCTTCTTTGGAATCTTATCTTGAATCATCCCTAGACCACTAGCCAGGTACAAGTCAAAATGATCCTCTCCCTTTTGATATTTTGAGCACTCATGCAATGGATGAGCGTAAGCAAGAAAGTTGACACTTAGGATGGCAAAGAGAGAAAAATGATGGAGGAGGAAGACAAAAAAGGTGTGAAAGGCCCACATCAATGAGGACAATCATAGGCGAGATAAAGCCAAATGATAGATATGATGTGAGGAGTTGGGATTGCCATGCAACGGATGCACATATGAGCTAAGGTAAGCTCTCCAAAGGAACTAGTGGGGGTGCATCCAACTTTCTTGCTCAAGAAGACCTAGAGCTCATTTGAGGAGGCTCATCGTTGGAATATACAAGCCATTATCTATAGTGTGAAGGTCCCCACATAGCTATATGCATGAATGATAATCTCTATGGAATACAAGATATAAGATGGAGTACGAGTGTGGATCTCTCAAAAGGAATAGTAGTGTTCCCCATTCTCTCTTTTTATTTCCTTTTCTCTTTTTTTCTATTTTTTTATTTTTTTGTGGCCTCAATGGCTCTTTCTATTTTACTCTCATTTTTCCTCTTTGGGATCTTTTCCTCACTTTAGGGGCAACACTCTATATATTACAAGAAGTATAGAAGATCTTTCACACCTTACAAAAGTACTCAACATAAAGAAAATGAAACTATCATGAAGTATGCAAATGTATGCCTCTGCCAGTGTAGCAGGATATGCAATGATACTAGTGTGTCATGTAGAAATGATTAGGGCAAGTCCCAACTAGCATGCGGCTCATCGATCAAGCAAAACCATGTATGACATGAAGATCAAGTCATGAGAAGGTGGATTTTGCATGGCAATGTATCTCGGAAAGGCTATCGAACTGCCTTGATAGGTAGGTATGGTGGCTGTTTTGAGGAAGGATATAACGAGGCTTGTAATTACAGAGCGTATCTTGCCAAGTATTTGGATGCACCGGCGAAGTATGCGCCAACTCTCGAGGTGAGAAAGGGCAATGCACGGTACCGAAGAGGCTAGAAAAATATGGCTAGGTGGAAGTGTCAACTTTCGAATACTCACATTAGTCCGAAGAAATCATGTACTTATTATCGATAACTCTCAATCTAATTAGGAGGTTCACAAATAGATAAGTACCCTTAGGAGGAGTGTATGGGGGTTTGGTTATCCTTACGCATCCTCGACTCATGGTACGTGAGTGTACTCTATTATTCGATCCCTCCAAAGATTAGTGATCCATCTAGTAGCTAAAGTTCTCAACTAATTTTGTAGGTTTTTTGAAAATAAACACGGATTTCCCAAAATACGACATCTATCACTAATAGGCTAAAGCTATTGACACCAAAAGTTCAAACATTACTCATAGCAATACCTCAAAACTATTGCAAGTTACTACTAGAATTGAATAGCAACCTCAGTTACCTACTTCAAGTCAAGACACAAAACACAGTGCAACAGGCAAACTCTCTAAACAAGATAAACATGGAAACTCAAGAGACTTCCAGAAACAAACTAAAAAAAATCTCTTAAAAATATAAGCATGAAAACTAAGAGCTAAACATGACAACAGCTACGAAAAAGATAAAGAACACACACAGCAAAGATAAGCATGAAAATCCTATGTTGTGTTCTAGGGTGAAGTGGAGCGTGTTTCTCTCCCACACAAAGAAAGCTGGGTTCTAACTTGTTATTAATAGCAAGCAAAGCTTAAGAATACTAAAAAGGAAATAAAGAGCAAGACGCTGCAAGCATAGCACATACCGCATGAAGTGATAAAAATATAGTGGAACGAAAGACGAACTGATAATTGTTGATGGAGAAGTGGATGCATGGGGGCATCCCCAAGCTTAGATGCTTGAGTCTTCTTGAATATTTCTTGGGGGTGCACGGGGGCATCCCCAAGCTTGAGCGTTTGACCCTCCTGAATCTTCTTTTATCATCTTCCCTCGCATACTTGAAAACTCCCTTCATATATAACTCATCTTAATCTGATTAGCCAGATTAGTACCCACAATAAAATAATTTTTCTCTACTGGAAATAAGGATATTCTTGAAGAGCTACTGTTTCTAAAGATTGAAAAAAAGTTTTTGCAAAGAAAAATCAAGCTTAAGGTTTGCAAAACGAAGAAAAGGCAAAACAGGACAGAATCGGTGAAAAACAGAACAACAGGTAGTAAAGAATTTTTTAGGGGTACTTATCCAACTCAAATCAAAAAACTCAGAACTTACAAAAGTTCCGTGATTGTATAGAGAACTCTGTGTAAAATATTCAGCTCAAAAAGACGAACTGGGAATTTCCTATGATTTTTCCCGTCACGAGGACAGAATCTTTTTTCTGGACAGCATGTCACAACTTTCACTTCCCTTGTCATATGAGGCTACAAATCGCACAAAGCTTGAAAAGTAAAGATACAATGATGTTGCTACAGTAGTAACAAACATCAAGACACAACAAAAGCAAAATAAACCTAATTCGTTGTGGGCTGCCTCCCAAAAGCGCTTTGTTTTATGCCTTTAAGCTAGGCATGATGCAAAAAGATCAAGTTGTATCAATTGAACCATCATCAAGATCATCAAAAAGCTCTTCAATAGTACAACCACTCTTAAGAGGACCTTCAAATAAAGGCCTAAAAACGATATTTATAGGGATAAAAAAAAGGCAGAAGATCAATTGGAGTTTCATTTATTCTATTAAAGAGAGGTATCTCTTCCAAAGTCTTCACAGTTTCAACCCCTTTGGCAATAGATGGATTATTTTTGAAACGAGGAGCCTTTGGAACGTAAATGAACATAGGTTCCTTCTTTGCCGGAGTTTCTACCTTTTTGGTTTTGATTGAGGAGAAATTAGTTCCTAGAGTGTCAATGATTTCCTCAATCTTATCTATCCTAGAAGGTTCCAAGTCATGGGATTTGATGGTCTCCAAGGTTTTGAAAATTTTATGCATGGAGCTATCGAGTCTATTCAAATTCCCTTGAATCTTACGATCGAACTCACTTATCTTTTTAATGCTTGGCATCTCTAGCTCTAACTTTTTAAGTTTTTTCATAATGTGAGCTAGGATAATGTCCTCTTGAATGCTAGCAACAGGGGGATTTCCAACAAGATTTTCCATAATACTAAGAGCTTCCCAAACTGGGACTTCTAGGAAATTCCCATTGATACCAGTATCTAGAATAAACCTATTCCAAGAACTAATTACAACATAAAAGTTTCTAAGTAGGATAGTAGTGGATTGCTTCTTGCTGGCTTTTTTTTGAGAATCATTAATTCTATACCAGGCATCTTTCAGACTTTCACCAAAGGCAAAAGGACCAGACATAATGACAACTACTAGCAAGGTAACTTTTTTTTTGATTTTTGATAAGGGACACTAAAGAAAAAACTGAAAGGTAAACTAACAAGACTAAAAATCAAAGATAAAAGATAGTGTGCAACTCCCCTATCTTGAAGAGTGGAGTCCCCGACAACGGCGCCAGCAATTAGCTTTGATGGCTTCTCACCCCTCGTTGGTTACCGAAAGTGGAAGGTTGAGATGTAGACAATAGAAAATTTCCCTCGGTGAAGATACCAAGGTTTGTCTCCAGTAGGACTCCGACAAAGATAGGAAGGTGACAACGGCGCCAACAATTAGGAGGTTGACGTGGACTTGCACACACAACCGATAAATTTGCTCCCAACAAGTACAGAGAGGTTGTCAATCCCTCCGCCCTTGTTGTTTACAAAGGATCAAACGCACGGGATAATAATGAGAGCGATATCAACGGAAAAGGAAATAAAGCAGAAAATAAATAGCGGTTGTAAACAGTGGTGGAAATATGGACCGGGGTCCCATGATGTTCGCTAGTGATGTCTCTCTCCCAAAAGACGATAAAATAGCCATGCAAGGTAAAAAAATTACAGCTGGGCAATTGACAGGATTATGTGTGCAAACCAATGCAAACTATGCTACTAAGAATGGAAGAGGCTCAAAAGCTTGGGCGGTACACCAAGACAAGCACACCGAACTCCATCTGCATCTACCTACTAATCATCCACCTTGAGATATCTATCCAGAACATCTCGCTGGTATTAAGTTGTGAATCCCACCAAAGTGTAAACTCAAAGCAACAGACAACTGCATTAAATAACTTTTCCTAAAGTAAACAATCCTTGCACCCGCAAGTACAAGCACCGTTGTTTTATCCCTTGTGGCAACAACACATCCCCTAGACTCATGTTTCTGTAACTCAAGCTAGTCATCAGAGGGCATGAACCCACAATCATGCATAATGCCCCCTCTTGGAGTTACTACCTACTACTTGGCCAAAGTAATAAACAGCAATGGAGAACATGCAAGAATTACTCAAGAACATAAATATAAAAGAGGAGAATCTAATATATTACTCAAACACAATCTGAACATAGTCTCATAATCCATCAGATCCCAGCAAACTCAACATCGCAACAGCAAAAACATTACATATGTGCCTCGATCATGTAGGGAGGCTCACGAGGTCTAAACCATGAAGAACAAAGAGGGGAGGAGAACATCACATAGCTATTGATCATGGACCCATGGTCCAAGGTTGACTAGTCATGGTTCATCCGGGAAGCATCCATGGTGGTGGAGAAGCTCCCGGAGGTGTTTCCTCCCTCCGGCAGGGTGCCGGGAAGAGGGCTCCTGGTGCTCCCGATCTTGGAAGTGCTGCGGCGGCGGAACAGAGGAGATATCGCGAAAAAGGGTTCTGTCCTCGAGGGTTTCGGGACGAGAGAAATATATAGGCGAAGGGGGGCAGCCAGATGTGGATCAGGGGCCCCAGGCGCCCCCCTGGCGCGGCATAGGGGGTGGGCGCACCAGGTGGCCGCGTGGGCCACCCCTGACTCCCCTCTGGCCCCACTTTGGCTTTTCCCCAAGCTTCCTGTACGCTGATTTTTCCTATATTTTTCCCGGAATTTTTCTGGCACTTTAAGTAATGGGAAAACCTGAAATACAACAACAGCAGAAAACGGGAACTGGCACTGGGGTGCACTGAGTTAATAGGTTAGTCCAAATATGATCAAAAGTGTATGGAAGTGCATCACTATCATATAAATATCACACAAAAGATGCATGGAGCAAGCAAAAATTATAGATACGTTTTGGACGTATCACCGGTCCACATCACCAACAGCACAACCTCTCGCAAGTGTAGCAGTTGGGAGAATCGCCCACAATGCACCACCTGCACCCGCCGCACCAGCAAGACAGGTGGCAGCCATCTAGGAGCGGTGCACGACACCCGACGAAGAAGAAAATTACCCAGAGGCACATGGTCAAATCTACATGATCCAAGAAGGAAGACCATCAAACAGGCAGCAAAAGCAAGTCACTAGACAAGTTTTCCTCGTAGTCTCCTCGCACCCGGCCATGCCAGAATATCTGTGCGGGTCTGAGAGTGACATTACGTTTTCCCGAGAAGACCACCCGCCAGCCATCCCGCGTCCAGGATACGCCGCACTGGTACTCGAAGCAAGAATTGGAAACTACAACATGTCGCAAGTCTTCCAGGATGGTGGCAGCGAATCAACATCATATTCACCAAAACTCTGGAAGAAATGCTCATCCAAAATTCAGCACTTAAAACTCTAGGCACGACTTTCCATGGAATCATGCCAGGCAAAGCAGCTTACCCCCTCGGAAGGATAATCTTGGAAGTGTTCTTCGGCAACGCGAGCAACTTCCGCAAGGAGATCTTAGACTTCGAAGTGGTCGACTGGAAATCGCAGTATCATGCCATCCTCGGCAGACCAGCCTTCGGGCGCTTCATGGCAGTACCGCACTACGCCTACCTCAAGCTGAAAATTCCAGGCACACGAGGAGTCATCACAGTCACCGGCAGCTTCATCAGATCTGATCGCTGCGACAGAGAATTCCACAAGATATCAGAAACCTTTGGAGCAAACCAAACCCGCGGAGTCGCCACACAAGAAGAAGAAGCACTCCCATAGAAGTCAAGCCGCAACCAGAAGACTCGCCGGCATCACACGCCAAGGGCTCAAGTTATCTTAGCAGCAACTTTACATTCTTAGGGCTATCAAGCCATCAATCCAAATAAAGGGTTGTCTTCAACATCCCCCTCGTGTAAGAACAACAAGAAAGATACCGAGAATAATTTTCCAAAAAGTGATTACACGACTTGAAAATTGGCACTCGGGGGCTCGCTCGCAGCAGTCACCACCCGAGGCGTTATTCGCTTACACGACTTGAAAATTGGCACTCGGGGGCTCGCTCGCAGTACCCACCCCCTGAGGCGTTATTTGCTTACGCGACCTGAAAATTGCCACTCGGGGGCTCGCAGCAGCCACCCCCCGAGGCGTTATTCGCTTACGCGACTTGAAAATTGGTACTCGGGGGCTCGCTCGCAGCAGCCAACCCTCGAGATGTTATTCGCTTACACGACTTGAAAATTGGCACTTGGGGGCTCGCTCGCAGCAGCCACCCCCCGAGGCGTTATTCGTTTACGCGACTTGAAAATTGCCACACGGGGTCTCGCTCCCAGCAGCCACCCCCCGAGGCGTTATTCGCCTACGCGACTCCAAAACAGACACTCCGGGGTTCGCTCGCATCAGCCACCCCCTAAGATGATATCCGACTACTCGACTCAGCTTTCCAACACGCGGGGGCTTCATTAATAGCAACAGCTCAGCAAAATAATACAACAAAACCCCAAGGGAGTCCACCACAATTGCAGCACACGTCGTCCAAAAGAAGAAATCCTACAAAGACTACAGCTACACAAGGGAGAATTTACATAAACCAAGCAAAGTCTAAACTCCAGACTCCGATTTCACTTTGCAAAGAGCACCCAGAAGATGGTCATTTTCTTTGCACACCCACTTCACAACTAGACTAGCAGGCTTGTCCGCCACCGCGTAGTGCTCATCCATCGGCGATCTCGACCACCAGGCGGACCCTGAGCTGCCAGCATAATATCTACCCTAGGCCAATGACTATGGACAAAGGAAAATGCACAGCGAGCCCCTGCATGAATCTGATGATTCAGTACGCGGCGAAGCTCCGCAGGTTGAGAGAACACCCGACAAAGCCTCTCAAGTGACGACGGAACAGGACTCAGTGGATAAAATTCGGAGAAGATTCCACCACGCACTCTGCAGTAGTACTCAAGAGCTTGCGGCACCCTATTAACCCATAGCCGAGGAACGGCGAATACTTGAGCACGCGCCCTATCCATCCAAAAGGGATTGTTCGCCTGCACGACCGGGTAATCCAACCATAACAACTCCGACTGCACGGCCTCCTCCTCCTCACAAGATCGCCCAGCCAGCACTTTGTAAGAAGAGAAAGAATCAGCAGAAAGCACAAGGATCTCGCGCAGCCGAACAGTCGAAAAAGGAAAAACTCACCCTTCAGAAGATCAGACAATTTCTCCATCCAAGCAGCTAGTCTATCCACAACAGCGTCAACGCGTTCATGGTTGGAGCGTTGGACTGCAACAGCACCCTTGAGGAGGATAATCTCACGCTCCACGTCTCTAAGTCTCAGACAGACAGACTCATAGGCACCCTCGCGAGCATCCTCCTTCAACAAATTCCAAGCCCGAGAAACGCCCGGGGTGGCCTACCGCAAAAGGAGAACAAGTCAAAGAAAAAAGGAAAACAAGAAGCACAAAAAGGAAAAAGAAGTTTCACAAATAAGAAGATCCAACATCCCGCACTCCAAAGGAGGCACATTAAAACGCGAAGGAGTCACTCAAGTCTTAAAGTCAAGAACAAATTCCCAGTTCACCTACTCTGCACCCTGAGAGCTACGGATATCAGCCTCCACAACCAGCTGCAGCTGACGGGCAAGCCGAGTGGCTCGGCTACTCTTCTCGTCTGTATAGCTAGGCAAGCTATCCACCATGGAATCCTCAATAGGAACACCATGCCCCAGAAGAACAACAAAAGATGTCGCAAGCCCACTCACCACATTTTCACGGACCAAGCCCTCCAACTGGTCGCCATTCGGTCTGAACGCAGCGACCTGCAAATCAAGACCCTCAGGCATTTTTTCCTCGTCCGGAACATATGTTCATGAAGAAGCTTCAGAAGAGTCAAAGCTCGACCACAAACATCCTTCACGGCACTAGCAGCACCCGACACAACATCCACAGTGCCATGAAGAGAACTCGACTCTGTTGTAGCAGCCTCCGCCACCTCAACACCCACGGAGCCTGCACTACAGTGGGAAATAAACAGTGATCAGAAATTCCAGATAAGAACCACAACAAAAGGGCAGAAAATAATCTCCTTACCTGGTAAAGAGCTCGCCAGGTCGTGCAGGCGTTCGCACTCAACCTTATCCATCTGCTGGAACTGTTTCTTCACGTGCTGCATCCGTTCGAGCTCGCCACGCTGCACCTGTAGATCCTTTTCCTCGGACTCCAAAGCGGCCCGGAGCAAAGAGAGTTCTTTTTCCGCAGTCTCAGCCCTCTTCTCAGCACCCTTTTTGCGACCTGCAGAAAGGGTATCATTCAGTTGACCAATCAACAGCCGATCAAGATCAAAAGCGGGAAGAAAGCATCTTATGCCTCATGGTGGTCAAGCTCCCCTGGGCTGAGTCATGAGCACGTCGGCACCGATCAACATCGGTCAGCACACGCTCGCACATCCGGAACAAAGGAAGGAACCGAATAGTATGTACAAGTCAGAGCCAAGCAAAAGAAAATTCATGTCTAAAGACTTCAACCAACCACAAGTGATTGCTCGCAACCTCGGGGGTTACTCCCATCGGGAGCACTGTCGTGCCCCCAATGTTGCACAAAGGTCAATAAAAGCAGAGAGAAGGTCAAGTCTACGACTGCAACCAATCACAAGTGATTGCTCGCAGCCTCGGGGGCTACTCCCATGGGAGCACTCTCGCGCCCCAATATAGATTAGAAGGGCAAAGAACTCTATACCTACTCATCCATGCGATCAAAAAAATTGTCCTTATCTTCAATAGGGAGACCCCGCCTCTCCAAAAAGTACTCCTCAGGAATCATGGGTTTCGCGTCTGGGGGAGAATTCCCTTCAGTGGCCGCAGCAGATCCCCCAGATGGAACAGTCACGGGGGTCGTCCCTGCACCCGAAGCTACAGGAGTCGCGAAAGGAACTGACTGACCAGCCGCCATACCGGAGTCAGTCAATCGAAGATCAACAGCAACAATACTTGTGGAGGAAGCAGCCGGAACAGGAACAGTACTGCAAATGACATATCATCATAAAAAAGTCAAAACAACAGCAAAATCACCTGGCACAAAATATACAAACCCAACAGGCGCGACACCCGGACGAAGTAACACCCCAAACGTGCGCCTCTTTGGAGCAGCCAGACAAGGGCAAGGCACAACAGAAGGCGCGACTGGTGGTAACCCGCCTCCATCCCCCTCTGCATCCCGCTCACTCGCATTCGAGGAGCGACTGCGTTTGATGCGAAAGGGACTCAAGTCATCACCGTCATCAACAGATGACGGTTTTCCACTCGCGGAATCACCAGTATCTGCACACGAAGCACCTCCATCACCCGCAAGCGCAGGATCCACCTTGGCTGCATCAGGCTCATCCAGTATCTCCGCATCCTCAAGCTAGGGCGAATTTTTTAGCAGGGAAGAATGATTCTGAAATTAAGGGCATCATCAATAACCAACGGATATCAGCCAAATCACAAGGAACTCAAGTAAATACCTCAGGTAGAGGCATATCAGCAGCATAGGACGAATGTAGCTCTCAAAACCAGTACTCGTGCATTTGGTAACCTGCTGGACCCGAAACAAAAGTTCATCACCAGAGAAGTCCTCGGGTGAACACCTGGTCGAGTCCTCGGGTCTAGTATACCGCCAAATTGGGTGCATCCGATGCTAAAGTGGCTGGATAAGCCTCTTCACGAACACAGAGATAAGTTGGCCACCAGTTAACGCCTTCTTCAAATCAGAAATTTTCTGCACCAATGGCTCGACAACAGATATCTCACCAGTAGACAGAGAATGTGCCCACGAGGACCGCTTATCCACTCGCGCAACCGGATTGAAAGGAGCAAGACAAAAGTGTTGTCCATCAAGGTGATGGTCCTTCAGATAAAACCAGCTCTTCCGCCATGTATAGACAGAATCAAGCTTCTCAAGATCAAAGTAGGCATTTTTATCCTTAATGGAAATGAAAACGCCTCCAATGGCCTACTCAGAGTTCCTCCTCTTCACATTGAAGAGGCGTTTCCAGATCCCCCAATGGAGATAGATCCCTAAGAAGCCCTCACAGAGCGTGATGAAGAAGGCAATATACAGTATCCCATTAGGGGTCAAATCGTGCAGCTGCAATTGATATGCAAAAAAGCAATCCCCGGACGAAAGGATGAACCGGAAGAGCAAACCCACGAGGGAAGAAGATTTGGAAGCATACCCGTTCGTCAGGATGAGGTGCGGGAACCTCTTTATCCCCAGGAATCCGAGCAGGACCATGTACCACAACGCCATCTGCCACCAGCGCATCTAGATCCACAGCTCCAAAAGCAGACCGCTCCAATCTACCGAATATCCTTGCCGACTCCTGCGCTGCACTTCGAGGAAGCTCGGACATGGATCTCGCCGCACAGCCGCATAGAGTAGAGAGGCAAAAATCAAAGAGTAGAGGAAGCAGAGGAAGAAGAACAAGAAGGCAAGGGCTGGGTAACACCTAAATCCACCCAGCCCCTTAGTATTTAACCAAAAGCCGAGGAACATCCAACCACCATTGATTTCGGAACCCCGCAGAAGTGGCGCGATCCCACGATACATGTGCAACATGGAAAAACCAACCGGCGTAGTAACCATACCGCCCACCCCGCGCGAAAAACGAGGGCCATAATCACACAGTGCGAAATTTCCGGGCAGCATTGTGTCATGTCACGTCCATTCACAAGGTACGGCCATCCAAGTTTTCAGGCAGCCCGGCAACGTCACATCTCAGCAAGGTGTGCTGAGTACGCGTCATTGCCATCTGTCAGTGATCCGTTTCTAAAAACTTTTAACTGTATTTCAAAAAAATTTACTCCCATCGGGAGCACCTTGCCTTTGCTAAAAACAGATCAAGGTCCAAACCTCGAGGGCGTGGGTGCCCCCTCACCCTGAAGATAACGAAGCATTCAAGTGGCTACTCGCAAGACTCGTACCTAGGAGGACAATCTTCCCATGCACTCGACGACTATCCGAGTGGGTGCATCTCTTATCAACTCCTCGCCTGAGCTCGCAAATGCTCCGCGGGTGACTACTAATAGTCCACTTGATCTATTTATTCCAAGTGGGTGCATCTCTAATTAGGATCCGCGTCTCTATAAAAAACGATGCCTAGGCGGCGACACGCTGTACCCCACATGCCGCGCAAGCTTAGCGCGTAGGTAAGACCCCGCTTCGCAGTTGGCCGGGCCGGGACTTTCCACAGCGCGACTTCACTCCCGATGTTTTCCATGCGCTTGCATGAAGAAGTAAATCCGATAACGGACGCTTTAAGGATGTTTGCTGAGACCGGAAGCATTGAACCAGTAAGGCCTGCAGTGGCATGGGCTTTTCTAGACACCGGTCGTTTCCAAGTTCGTGTCGAGGGACACGAGCTTGATTGGGCTACTGAGGTATTTTCCACTAGCGCAAGTCACCAAGGCTCGACCAGTCGACTACCTTGGGCCCTTTCGGCTTATCATCCCCCGAATAAACATTTTTATGGTTAATAGCCAAGGACTCACAGCTGCGCTACGCATGAGAAAGAAAGCAATGAAGGATTCGAGTCCCTGTGCGACTCTTCGAGTCCTCTAGGCACTCGGGGGCTACTGACAAGTGGGTGACCCCATGACTCCTGCGTGTGAGGATACCTAGTGCATATACAGAAGGCCCACTAGAAGTATCGACAGGCCCACCACTGGCCCACTCAAGGAACCAACGTAGGAGTCCGCGACCAACATGGAAGGCAAGACTTGGCGTCCAAGGAAAAAAGCTAGATTAGGCAATCGACCCTGTAAGCTGAGATGGACTCCCCGAGACCCAGCCTAGTATATAAAGGCTGGGAGGGGTGATGGCTGAGGACATCCAATCTTCAATCACCACCTCCGGTCTTGAGCGAATTCTCCTAGACCGCCACTGTAATCACCCCCCACATAATACAATCGAGCAGGAAGTACTTTCTCCTGTGAGCCGACGAGTATCGCCAACCTGTTCCTCTCTACGATCTAACCTAGGGTCCCTAACCATGGGATTTGTCGAGGTCGATCCTCGTCACCCAAGGACTGGTTCCAGACTCCCCGGGTTTGAACTGCTTTTATTTTTGTTATCTGCCTTATCCGTCTCATTCTTCGTTGCAGCAGTTGTTTTGTTCCTACCTTTTGTTTTCGAGATGGGTGGGGGTGTATTTTTTGCTGATCATCATGTATGTTTCCCTTCTCGATCTTTGCTTCTTTCTGGGAAAACATTTCAGGTATGCATCCATCCACAACGTCAGATACTCATTCTTTGCAGCTTGATTCTTCATCGTCGCCATTCAGAGTATCCAGCTCCGGTTGTACTTTTTACAGGCACTCCGTCAGTCGGTTGTACGCCGCTTCTATTTTGACGCCTTTATTCACTATTTTCAGTGTCTCATTTAGTAGCATTGTTCGACGGTATTGGATGAGGGTACCATCCAGAGTAGTGCTTATATAGTCTCTGCGGTTGAAAGATGTATCGCTGTTTGCATATTTTGTGTACCTTCGCAATATGTACTGATCTGGTATCTTTTCCACGCGGAGGTGTTCCAGCATCGCCATTATGGGATGATAGAACAGCCCTGCAACATAGTTTAGCAAAAGACATTTTTGTTTAGTGAAGCGACAGACATTTTCTTTGTTTGCAACAGAAATACAGCAACGGGGAAAGTGATAGTTTTTTATCGACTCACCTGTGTGATCAAAGAGTTTGCATTCGCATTCGTACTTGCCAATTTCTTCATCGACCACCACTTGAAAATTGTGTCTTGACCACGAAAACTCTCTTTCTTTATTGTAGTGGTGGACAACGTATTTTGTTCGATGCTCAGCACACGGCTTTATTCGGAAAGCACCACTTTCAAATAGCCTTTGGCGGAATAAGTTGTACATAGCGCGTGTGTACACGTCCATCATTTGTTTCTCAAATATGTACCTAGTCAAAGGTTTTCTAACCCCCTGCAGTAATGTAAATAGCAGCGCTTTGTTAGTTACCATTCTGTCGAGACGATGCAACAAAGCGATATATTTTTGTCAACTTCAATCACCACAAGAAGTTAACTGCCTTAAAAAATTGTTGTTTTACTCACCGTGCAAGCAATGTTCTCCTCAACCTCCACTTGATGCCTTTTCTGAATGCATTCATTCACCTGCCTGGCGAACACGTGCAACACCTTTGTTTCTTTGACGAAACCTTTTTTTAAGACATGGTTCATACTTTTGCTTCTCTGTGTTGATGTCATCCGTGCGCAGAATACCTCCTTCCAATATGCTGATACCTAGGTTTTTCTCTCGTCCCACAGGCCTATGAGGATATCGTCATTCTGCAAGTTGTACGTGTCCATCAGCTGATGCCACGCCGCCTCAAACTCTGCTGGCATTAGCGGATGTTTGAGGACATCAGCCAGGTGTTCTTTAAATGTCGGGTGCTCTTTGTACAACTTGGACAGGTGATCTTTTATTTTTTTCATAATGTGCCACCTGCACAAGCGATGATGAGACCTCGGGAACACCTTAGGTATAGCTGACGCCATGGAAGGGCATCGATCTACAAAAATAATAAAAATATGATGTGTATGTATGATAATATATTTGTTTATGTTTTGTCACTACTCCAATTAAGAAGGTAAGGGTTTTTTATGTTTATGAATGAAAGGCCCCCAACCTTTCAGTATTCACAATGGGTCTTTTGCATTCATGAATCTTTTGAAAGCAGCAAATATCCATTCGAAAGAGTCACTATTTTCTTTTCCCACCAGAGCAACGCCAAAGATAGTCGATTGGAGATGATTGTTGACACCACAAAAAAACCCAAAGGCATATGGTACTTGTTGGTTTTGTAAGTGGTGTCAAATGTGATGCAGTCGCCGAAATCAGCGTACGAGGCTTGACAGCTAGCATTCGACCAGATTATATTTTTGATTATTCGGTCTTCATTTACATCAAAGAAGAAAATCTCACATCTGTTCCCACATTTCATCAAAGAATGCAAGCAACTTCTCGACATCGTCTTTTGCATCAGTCCTCGCAAATTCAAATTTCCTGCAACAAAAGAGCAATTGTCATTTTTTGTTTGTTTTTAAGATATGCATAATTTTTTCGACTAAACTGCCACACACGGCAGTGTCAACTGCTACAGATGCCAGTTCATAACTGTAAATTTATATTTGTAATCAGAAGCTATCGATTTTTTCAACTTACATGTTCAGCACATCCTTGTTTATGAATGGCTAGTTTCCGCGTCCACCTGACAGCCAAGAGAGAATGCCCATGATGTCGACATGCTTGACGTTGGTCTTATGAAAATCTCGGACATACTCTCTCACTGTCGGGTCTATTGTCTTGTGGGAATGCAGGAAGACTAGCGCATATGGGCTTATAAGTAGCATGTGGTCGTGCTCATGGACAACGTGTTTTACAATGCAAGTCCCATCATCCCTTTCTTTCACACGGATCATGGACTTGCAACCACTCCTTTATGTTACTTTATCGCGCTGACAATCCGCAGCATCAACAGAGGCTTTGTATTCGCCATGGTGCACACAGTACATGTACCTCCTTGTACCATTTCTCTGCCCTTTCTGTATGCCAAAGCCAACGTGTATGGCGTAAATGTTGTAGAAGTTGAAGGCATCATCAAAAGAGTTGAATTCCTGATCCAGCGCTGGGATTAGGCGCCGGCAAATCTGACCCCTTCAAAAAATTAAATAAATCAAAACAAAGCATCACAATTTTTTATGTTAGCAGTTTGTAAGAACAAAGTTTTTTTTGTTCTTCTTACATGTGTATATGATCGCTGCTCCAACAATGTTTGCAAGTGTCCTGGTTGTATTGGGCACGGCGGTGTGACATTAGGCACATGAAGAAGTGGATCCCTTGGTGGCAGCAGTGCTGCCGAACTGCGCCTGTCACTACGCTTCCTACAAGGTTGCTTGCTCCATGAAGGTTTAGCAGCGGATGCTGATGTTAGCAGCACATCATTTTTTTTCGTGCTGCAGAATAACGTGCAGTTCTAGCTTTAGCATAGTTATCTGCACAACTATCCGCACCTGCCTTATCATCGCTGTCATCGGCCTATACTTCTTGAGCTTTTGGATATCGCAGACATCGTTTTTTAGGCCTTAGAACAAAGAATTGGCCGAGTTCTTGCTCACAACCATCTTGAGGAACAATCTTAGTCCAGCATTTAATGTGATCATCAGTTCCATCGCCAACACCCATGCATTCATCATCGTCTTGTGCAGGACCATCATTCACCTAATTTATTCACAAACATGATTTTTCTTTTATGTAGTTTCAAAAGAAAAAAACTAACTTCAGAAATCTGAAAAACCCTCCCTGCACGCAAACATGTAAATTGTTACACAGTTAACTGTCACACTCTACCTCATTGATTGTCTCTAGGACGCGTGATTGGTGTCCACGTATCTTCAGGCGTGGCACAGGTTGGCAATTGCGTCTAGTAACTTTTTTATGCATCGACGCCTGGGGCGGATACCTTGTAGTTTGCACCACCACTAGATTTAAAACATAAACTGGGTCATTCTGCACGGGTGAGCTTTGCTTGTCGGCATGTAAAGTCCAGGTAGTCAGGTTATCATCTTCTTCATCAGGCGTCATTTCTACACTAAAAGCAGTGAAAAAAAGTTTTCATAGTTATAGTTAACTACGCAAAATTATTTTTCATAGTTAATTTCGCAAATGCAACCAGAAGCCATAGAGCTAACTGCACGCTTTTCTCCAACAGCTAACTTCAAGTTTATATAAAGATCATCTGACCAACAGTGGATGCAACAACTTAACTGCACGCAAAACTCAAGCACAATGCTAACTGGGCATTTTCTAGCTCAAACCGCACAAGCCCCATAGAGCTAACCGAATGCTGTCTCCAACATTTAACCTCAAATTTTATACACATTACCCACCGGACAGGGATGAAAACGAGCTAACTGCACGCACTACTCAAGCACAATGCTAACTGCACAACGCAACTTTGCATTTATTATTTGCCGTAGATGATTCAAAGAACAAAAACATTCGGGGGGAATCAAAGGAGAAAAAAGTAGTGAGAGATACAAAGCTAATTAGGGGAGGACAGAATCAAGTAGCGAGGATCTAACCTAGAATTGTCGGCCTCCATCTTTACGAAGCGGATCAAAACCAGAGCTCGAGGAGGATTCGAAGCTTCAGCTTAGGTGGAGGTCGCTGCCGCCGATGCCGCGCGCTCCCTCGCGTAGGCTATCGACGCCGCCCCCTCGCGCGAGGAGGATTCGAAGCTACAAGTTAGGTGGAGGTCGCTGCCGCCGGCGCCGCGCGCTCCCTCGCGCGAGGTGGATTCGAAGCTACAGTTTAGCAGAGGGAATCGACGTCGAGGATCGAGAGGAATCGGTCGGTGATTTTTAGGAATCAGGTGGGGAGGCTGAACGGACCGGGATCCAGTTCGGATCAGCCTCTACTTTCCAAATCGGGGGGGGGGGATTCCTAAATAGCTTATTCAGGAACTCTAGAGGGGGGTTTCTAAATAGTCCCACCCTATGTATATATATGTATATATATATAGAGAGAGAGAGCGAGAGAGAGAGATCAACATAGGTCCAGCCATACATTAAAAATCACCAATCATGTTCAAAAGCAATAATGTACAAAAAATTCACTATTACACACACATATAAATAATTATGAACTTCATAATATAGCTACTACCCTTAAGTTATTCGTTGTGCATCCATATAGCGCTGCCGTGCTTGTACTCGATCTCTGGGAGTCAAAGTTTTACCACCGCAGATCCTCTCTGCGTGCTCTCAGTATGTGCCACTGGCGGAGGATGGGCTTTTCAGGTCAACGATATCCATATCGTGCCCGAATGCGGTGGCCAAGACAAGCGCATGCGGTCCCTGCCCGCGCGGCGGAGCTGCTGACTCAGACGACGACACTTCCTGGCCTGCCGTCATGGCCTCCGCATATGTCTGCTCCTCCGGCTCGAATTCGTACACGAGCCTGTGGCGCCTTCGGGTGCACTCCTCCTCCTCCTCCTGAAGCATCTTCCAATCAAGGTTCTCCCGTTCACGCAGTACCAATCGCTGCCGATCCCTATTCACGGCGAGGGCCTCGACAAAAGTGTTAGACTGTGCCAACCCAAGTTGGAGCTCGCGCTTGTTCAGGTCGCACAGGTCCGTGTCGAAGCGCAAATCCTCAAGGGACTAGGCTATGGCCATCTTCATCATGCGATTGAACTTGGGATCATCGTTGTTGGGAATGGCAGGTTGTGCGCCTAACAAAATGCCGGCCAGCAGTGTGCCGGACACGTCCTCTCCTGCGTCCTCCACCTCCTTCCAGGCGTGGTCCATATGCAATGGGTGTGGTGGTGGGGGTTGCGAGCTATAGGTGATGAGGTGAAGGGTGTGGTGGTAGTGGTGGCGAACTAAAGGATGAGCGTGTGTTTGTGTGTTGTCGCCTCCGCTTGCCACGGCGAGCTTTATTTGTAGAGCTAGCGCTCGGATTGGGGATTGATATTTGCCCTAGTGGGCGCTTGCGCGGGAAGGATCGGCTAAAGCGCGCCGGAGGAAATAACAAAAGTTAGAAAATCCTTGCGGAGCCCATGCTTTGGCTGCCGCGACGAGCGTTTTATGATGAGGAAGCTAGTCTGTCGGCGAGAGAAGTGGAGGTGACGACGCATCGCAAACGTTTGTTCCCATCCACTCGTCGGTGTTAGTACAACGGAACTCATCACCGACGGCTATTCAATTAGATCCGTGTATGATTACTTAATTTCATCTTAATTAGTTTCATTCTCCCCTCATATAATGCAAGGTTTTCCACTACTACACCCAAAATAGATCACTAAATGTTCCTTGTTAAGGCCATACAAAACTAAAAAGAGACTAAATTAATCCCTAGTAGGATTCGAAGTCGGGCACTGCGGCGAAGGCGCCCAGCCGCACTTATGGTAACCTTCATGAGATGGGGCATGCACTTCAAATCATGAAGCTGTCCGGAGTGGCGGATCGGGGTTGCACGCTAACGTTCAGCGATTGGGCGCACGTCGTCGGCACAGTCGGAGTCGGAGCCAGAGTCCATGTCCAGGTCCAGCATGCGTGCAATGAGTGGACCTTCTTCGACGGCGGCACTACGGCGAAGGCGCCCATCTGCACTCATGGTAACGTCAAGGGGCTGCTGCGGTGTGCACTCCTCCATGATCAGCTGTTTGGAGTGGGGGATCGGGAGAGTGCACCTCGCCTGCTCTATGATGCAGCCCTCCTCGTTGGTGTCGGTGTTGTAGTCGTTCTCCATGTCCAGCATGCACACAATGAGTGGTCGTGCATCGATGGAGGAACTGCGGCGAAGGCGCCCATCTGCACTCATGGTAACCTCGAGGGGTTGCTGCGGTGTGCACTCCTCCACCCGAAGGATTTAGTAGTGGGGGAGCGGGAGAGCGCGCTCTGCCGGCTCTGTGAAGCATCACTCCTCGTCGGTGTTGGTGTTGGAGTCGTTCTCCATGTCTAGCATGCGCGCAATGAGTGGTCGTGCATCGACGGCGGCACTTCGGCGAAGGTGCCCATCTGCACTCATGGTAACCTCGAGGGGCTACTGCGGTGTGCACTCCACCCGAAGGTGTTTGGAGTGGGGGAGCGGGAGAGCGCGCTCCGCCTACTCTGTGATGCAGCGCTCCTCGTTGGTGCCAGATTCGTTGTGCATGTCCATGGCCACCATGCATGCAACGAGTGATTGTGCTTCGACGGCGGCACGCCTGCCGCGAAGCTTCCCGACTAGACCGCTGATAACCTTGCCGTGCTGCGGGGGCGTGCACACCAGCACGCGTTGACGTCCGGACTTGGAGAGCGGGAGATAGCGTTCCTTATGCTCTGCAATAGGGCACTTATCCTCGGTGTCATCGTTGTCGATAACATGGAGCTTGTCGTCAATGTAGTCGGGGTCGGAATCGGTCTCCATGTCCATGTCCAGCATGCGTGCAATGTGTGTCCTTGTTACGACGGTGGCATTGCGGCGAAGCCGCTCTGCTGCACCGCCGGTCACCTCGCCGGGCTGCTGGGGCGTGCACTTCTGAACGCACATTGTCCTGACCAGTGGAGCGGGAGAGCGTGCACCCGCTTCTCTACGATGGAGCGCTCGCTATCATGGTCGGAGTTGTTGTCGAGGAGCTTGTCGTGAGTCTAGTCGGAGTCGGAGCCACAGTTCATGTCCATGTCGAGCATGCGCGCAATGTGTGGCCCTGCATCGACCGTGACACCGCGGCGAGACCCTGCGCGGCCGGATGAGTGTATGCCCGTTTGCCCAGTCGCCTACATCGCGTCGTCTCCTAGCTCCTGATCAATGTGGATGCCACGGTCAGGGGTCGAAGAGACCGGTGGCGGCGCATCATCGGCGATGGCGCCCGCTCGTAAAGTGACGCGGCGTGAGGATCTCTCGCCGCAACGAATAACCTTTGCCGGCTCATTGAGGTCGATCAGTTGGTTTTTCCAGGGGTGTTTTTTGTTCTAGCGATGCCTCGAGTTGGCCGCTCCATTGTTGAGTGAGATCCGAGAGACTGGAGGGTCAATAGATACTACACTGTGTCGCCGGACTAGCCGCCCTGCTTTAGCACTAGCTATGATAGACGGTTCAGAAAGTAGAGCCATTTGTTTAAACCATGTCAGTATAACAGTACAGACAAACTGTATGCTAGAAGGCATGCAGCTGTCCAAGTAATAATAACACATCTGGTGATTGATCTGATCGAATAAACCACATACATTATTACCAAGCATAAGATATTGTCTGTTATTTGTTTGCTTACCTAAGGTATCGATATAGATTATAGATTTGCTATGGGACATGTACCATCAATTTTACATGAAGATTCATGCAGATATTTTCTTTTTTTCTTTGTCTTCCTAGTTTGATTGAACCACTTATACAAACACAATAAACTAGATGATTGCCGGCGCGTTGCTGTGGTAATTTTATTGAAAAATATATGCATAAATAGTTATTGAAAATAACTAAATCTAATAAAAAAGTAAGCTTGAAAATCAATAAAACAATTTGTCTAAAAATAGAATAAGAACGTTTGAATTATTGTTCAAAATATCATTTTGAACAAAAATGTGAAGGACATGCATGTATGATGTGGTTGCATTACATGCATAGACTAATGCAAACACAATTGTAATTTCTAAATTAGCTTATGTGGCATGCTTTGCATGGCATAGTGGAATAGAAGATTTGAATGGATGGCTTAGTGGGGATGTTGAGGTGGACGCTTTGCATGTTGAGAGAATTGGAGCAACTTCTTAAGATGTAAGATCAATAAGCAAACCCACAAAATATAGACCATGACCTGTTATACAATTATTTGAGTATCTAGTTGCCTACTTAATAAAGCACACTCATTAGTACTTTAAATAATAAGACGAGTATGATTCTAAACTCCAACTTTGACAATACGGGTGTTCGTGTCTATCCATTGTGGAATGGAAGGCACATATTACAGAGGGTTTGACCTTCAGTGACTCATGTCACATGACTTTGGGTGCATGACATGTGGGTCCAATAGCTGTTGGACCCACCTGTCATGCCATCAAAGTAAGGTGACTTGTGTCACTGAAGTTGTATCCATTATTTATAACACAACGGCCCACTTCGGCGTCAGTTCCTAGTGCCGCGAGCGCCGGAGGGATCTTCAACGGGGCGGTTGACAACCGTGGACGTGGTATCCACGTTGCGGTTGCTGACATCCACTGTTGGAGCAACGACCGGGCGGTTGCCGGCGATAAGCGCGTGCCTAGTCTCGACGCTGCAGGCCAAGTCGTTGGAGTAGGCGGCCGGCACCTTTAGGGCGGTGAGGAAAATTGCAAACCTCTAGAGTTCTTCCAGATCCATCGCATATACGGGGCTCGCTGTCGGCTGATGCGGCTCAACCGATGCGGCGGTGCGCCGGGACTCAGCTTCGGCAAGGATTTTCTTGAGTCAATCTATATGGCGCATCACGTCCGTCGCGTCAAAGACACGGGGTGGCTGCGCAGATTGCTATGCTGACGCACTGCGGCAAGTGGGCATGCTTAGGTCTAGTAATAATGCTGCTATGGCGTGCAGGATGTGGATGCATGCATGGTGTCTCGCTCTGGTCGGCCTACAGACTTTTATAGAACCTCACTGGTTGCCCGAAACCCTTGACGAGGGGACGCAGCTTCGGTGACTTAAGTCACATTGACGAGGGGACGCAGCTTCGCTGGCTTAAGTCACCTTGACTTGGGTGTGTGATAGGTGGGCCATCCACATGCCGGTCTACTGGGTTGTGAGTCGTGACCGCATGCGTGGGCCCATTGGCAGAGGGACATAGATTTTTGTTAGCCCATAGTTTTTACAATCACTCAACTTAATTTAAATCTACCAAACATAGTTCATTCAATTTATTTGTTTGCCTAAAATTGACAGACTAAGCAAACGTTCAAAGATGCCAGATGTTTCTCCATCCCACACGCAAAATTACAGTGTTGTGACTCGTCGTCATCAAACCATAAGCAAATATTTTCTCCATCGAACACGCTATGCTTTACAGAGTGTGTGTGTGTGTGTATTGTCTTTTCGTTCACCCCGCCGGTCATGCTTCCACACGTCAATCAGGATTGAATTCAGTAGGAACCAGTCCCGTCGCTTTGGAAATATAACTGTGCGGCATAGTTAAGTACACAAACACATTTATCTTTCCACACGTCTGCTTCAGTTTCCCCCTCATTTAACAACACAGACTCTTCAAATTTTCTCGCTCGTCCTCCCGGCCATATCCATCATGAGTTCTTGCGGTCATCCACAGGACTGGCATGGTCATGCCAGCGACTCCAGCAGCGACGAATACAATGGTCCCAGCTATCTTAGTGAGGACGACCTGCCGCTGCCGCCGGCATCGCCGTCATCCAGCCCTGATGACCCCTCATTCTTGGAGATCATGGAAGGGCCGGCCCCGGAGCCCAAGACCGACGCAGAACTTGAGTGGACCGAGTCGGAAGAGAAGCAACGATAGGGGGAGGAGGAGGATGAGGATAATCCGCAACCGCAGCAGCAGTAGGATAAGGAGCAGCCACAACCACAATAGGAGGAGGAGCATCTGCATGCCGCAACAGCCGAAGGAGGAGGACGATGATGCCACCAGCGCCGCCGCCGACGACGACAAGCCGCCGCCGCCCAACAAGCGTCGTCGCAACGATGATGGCGCGGGCCCTTCAAAGACCAAGTAGTTGGCGCTAGTGACAATCAGGAGGTTGCCTAGCTAGGTTTAGGTAGTTATAGATTTAGATTTTCAGATCCTTTCATGCATACATATGCAGTGGGTAATTTAGAGCAATCTTTTATTCGTTGCTTCGCTCTGCAATGCATGGACCTTGTCCGCACTATTCTGATGCAAACTTCGTTAGTATGAATATTTCCTTTTGTAAAATCGTCAGCATGCATGGTAAAAGAGGTGTATGTTATATGCTTCGTGAGATCCTTTCTTGCATATGCAGTGGAGTATGTTATTTCTTCAGTTTTCTTGGATCATAACAGAGGAGTAAAATCGTCCACACTTTTGGAAATCAATCCGTCCGAGACACGAATTACTATGCTCACGGGTCATTCAGTTTAACAAGTTGTTTGACAGAGAAGACAATTCTCAATATAGAAACTTTTGTTTTGTCATGTATATATCAAACGGGTGGAAGTTGCAAAAACGTGGGCCTACATAGCAGACATTTTCGATAACTAACATGTTTCTGTTTCACTACATCATTGCACACAATTTTGTATTTCCGAACGTCTACAAGAGAAGCTAGCCACAACTTTTAGAAAATGAAAATAAGACGCCATGCATCACCAACCCTTAGATTTTCATAAACGTTTCTGATATTTTTTACTTTGCACACCATGTTTTAATTCAGAAAGTTTGCTTTACTAAGGTAGTGATTCATTTTTTCGAATCGTTGGTGTTCTAAGGAGGAATCTGTCGGGGGGATTGACCAAGCACATAACCCAACATTAGTTCTATGTGCCGAATCACCTACGGAAGCCCCACAACAGAAGAGCCGTAAAAGGAATTCGACTTATCTTGTATAGCACATAACATATTTGTAAAGTAGAATAGGACTCCACCTCGTATCGGAGTCGGACTCGCGGAATCCCGGGACCCGACGTCTTTATAAGTCGAGGTCCATGGGATCCAGGGCCAAGAGATAACAATCTCAAATCTAAGATAGGACTAGACACTTGTCGGCGTAAGCTAGATCTCATCGAGTCTAAGTTTACGAGCCGACTCTCTTGTAATTGTCCAACAAACTCTTCTTTCGAGAGTTGGAACCCATAATAATAGAAAGCAGGAGTAGGCTTTTTGTTTGGAAACGTAGTAGAAAACAAAAAAATTCAGCCTACGAATCAAGAACCCAAGATCATCCAAGAAGATTGCATACAAGGTTTTAGGTCATGGCTCACCAACCGATGTAGCGGAAGTAGAGTTGGTGTAGCTCACTGAAATAGATCTCGCAGATCGTCCAACAAAAAGTCCCTCGATCAAGATCACCGAGGAAGAAGAAGCACCTCGATCCGTCCCACGCACAAGTCCCTCGAGCAAGTCCCTTGAACAAGATCTCCGAGAAGAAGAAGCTCCTCGGAGAAGGACCAAAGATATGATCCCTCTATTAGTATCCACACGTTCCGTAGAAGCAATCCAGCAGCGCTCCGCCGTCCAGAGATGAACGCCACCGAGAAAACTAGAGGGAGAAAACCCTAACGGATTCCGATCTAGAACAGCGTCTAAACCGGGGTCTAAAAGTGGAGCAACGGGGTTTAGAGGAGGGAGGGTGGCGCATAGGCCTTGGGGACAAGTTGTCCTGCACCCCCCACCCCTCCCCCACATTATATAGGTGGCCAAGAGGCCCCTTGGCCGGCCAAGGGAGGTGTGGAGTCCCTATGGGACTCCTACTCCCAAAGGGAGTCCTTCCCACCGGGGAATCCTACTCCAAAGTGGATTGCAATCCTACTTGGAGTAGGATTGCTCCCTATGGCGCCCTTCCCCACCTCCTAGCCGGATAGGGGCTGCCTAGGTGGCTTTCCCCCAAAGCTAGGGGCGTGGGGTAGTGAGTGGTACTGCCCGGAACCTTCCAGAACCTTCTAGGACCATCCGGGACCTTCCGGGTTGGTTTCGGGACATTCCGGAACCTTCTGGAGCACTTCCAAGACCTTCCAGGACCGTTTTCAGACGTCCCGGAACCATCTAGATAGTTTCCAAGACCATCCGAGTTATAGTTTAAGCCACCCGATGACCGCGAAGGTTGTCGGGACGCGCAGCGATTATCCGGAAACTATTCCGGTTGATCCAGGACTTCCCTAGTACCATTCTCATATGTTCCTGAACCACCTGGGACTATTCCAGAGTGATCCGGACATATCCTTAAATACCCAGAACTATTTCTGGTGCCTTTATGAACAATTCCATAAATACCCGAAACTACTTCCGGTGCCCGTATGAACTATTATGTTTTGCTTCCACTAAACCTTCTACCATTCCAGCATTCTAACAGACTACTGCTCGTTAAGTGTGTGACCCAATAGGTTCGTTATAATGCGGACATGACTCATAACATCTTCCGGACATAGGTCACAGCCTTTTGTCAATAGCCAATAATCAACAGCGGAGCCATGGACACCCATGTTGACTCCCACACATACACGAAGAAACTTCGAGTGAACCATTATGTTTAGTCATGTACCATTCCCTTTGCTTCGCGATATATGACAAAGTTAGCGGAGAGAAGTTTGGCACCCATGTGTAACAACTTCTTGAACACAAGCCACTCGTTATCCTCTTTGCTCGTTTGTCCCTTTTCTCCTATCATATTCCGGTATCCCCGTGACTGAATCACAATGCGTCTGGCCAGACTATAATGGATACCGTCATACCGAGTGGGCCCGAAGTGAATATCTTCTTCATCGTGAAGGAGAAAATCCCAATCTTGAACTATCACAGTTACTAGACACACTATCCAATGTACCCAGAACTTATTTTACTACTTCCTAGTAACGGGAAGATTCATCTAAGAACCAAAGCACATCTTCCTGTGTGAAGCAACTTGATACTCTCATGGTCTAAGGAATTACGTATGTGATAACATTTCATGATATGACTTATAACGTTGTTACGATGTGATCTCTAAGTATATCATTCAATACTGGGGTCGGTTCAACATCATTGTTCTGTTAACAATATGTTCCCATTTCTACTTACATCCTTGTTACAAGAACAATGTCCATGATTAATAAAACGTAATCATCAGTTAGCACATGAGCTGGTCTTAGAGGCTAAACCAGGAACTCTTGGTGTTTACATTTCCACACATGCAATTGAGTTTTCTTTTGAATCTCATAGTCAGGGTCATTGCAATTATAGCACAGAAATATAAAAATTAATTACGAACGTGGAAATATATATAATAACATTTTATTATTGCCTCTAGGGCATATTTCCAACAGTCTCCCACTTGCACTAGAGTCAATAATATTATCAGTGCTTGAGCACTTTACACCTATGGCATACCAGTGTATACATGCTTCATTTGTGGTATAGACTTCATCATCGGATCTGACGTTTTAGGCCTGTTTGTATCTTGCATATCTTCGCGTTTTCACGCTATCATAAAATTCACTAATTTTATCAGTTTAGCTTTGTATATGTTTTGGATCATTTGGTAGGACCTTGGTTCCTTTAGAATAAGTCATGAAATCATTCATCAATGTTCCATGAGCTTCAAGCATCTAGGAAACCATACCATGTCCATAAATGAACCGATGATTCAAAATACCCTCCCTTGTTACTTATTTAAGCAACAATATACTTAGCCTCTGTTGTAGAATTTGCCACAGTATCTAACTTAACACAGTTCCTTCATACTATGCCACCCTTACGTGTGAAACACATAATCCCAATTAAAATCGAAAATCGGTCGGAGTAAGTATGAATACTGAATTGGTGTAACTGTTTACATAAAAAATTCAGCTGGTGTATCTTATTACAACGAGCTCTTCATTATCTCCATTTTCCGACAAACATATCTTATCTATCATAAGTTTAGCTTTTCACTGTTTGTCCAATGATCAACATATTGATCACTTTGGTATCTTGCTCACAACCTTTTGGAGCACTGGACATATCTGGTTGTTTTACATATTATGGTGTACATGATTAATCCAAAAACACAGGTAAGTGGAATTCAATTCACGTGTCTTTGCCTATCTATGTTCATCAACACCGATTTCTGCAAACAACTTTTCACCACGACTTCGACAAGAACATGTTTCTTGGCGTTTCATACTAAACTACTTTAGTATCATGTTAATATGTACTGTTGGCTTTAGCATGATCAGGCACTTACTATCTTAATAGATCACTGTGCTCAATACTAATGCTATATTAGCCCAAGTTCTTCAACTGAAAACTATTTCCAATGAATTTCTTATTCGTGTCAAGAAATTTATATCATTTCCAATCAACAATATGTCATCTACATAAGGTTTTAGAAATATCATTCAACTCCCACTTACTTTGTTGAACATTCAAGCATCTTCGTTTATTCCCGATGAAAAAAAACTCTTTTGGAAATTTCATTACAACGAAAATTCCAACTCCATTATGCTAGCTTCAGTCCATCACTGGATATCCAAGGCTTGCATCTATTTTAGCATCCTTTGAATCGACAAAACATTCTGGTCATATCACATATATGTCCTTTGTTATATTTCCGTGTAGGAACTTTGTTTTGACGTTCATTCTACCATATCCTATAAATGAGATATGTAGTAATTGCTAATATAACCCGAACTGACTAAAGCATCTCTACGGTCGAAACTATTTCGCCGTAGTGAACCTTTGAACTTGCTAGAAAACAATTTTCCAACGAGTTGAGCTTTATGGATAAAACAATTTCATCTGAATCAATTATAGATCCATATATATATTCTTCATACTTTTAGTCTTTCGGAGGGTCTACCAAGTTCAAAACATGACTTACTTCCATGGATACTATCTCGGATTTATTTGGCATTTAGCCAAATCCCGGAGTCAGGGCCCATCAACGCTTCTTTGTATATCACAGGTTTATCATTGTCGAACAACAATATCTCGTTTTACATATCATGAATGTTTGTGCGAGTTTTGTCTAACCTGTGTGGTTCAGCTGCGCACTTCTCTGAAGATTCAACAATCTTTGACAAGTTGCACTTTCCTCCCACTCACTCTTTTGTAAGAAACTATTTTTCTTCAAAACACACCGTTCTTAACAACAAACCGTTTTGCTTTTGTGTAGTGATAGAGGAATACCAAAACTTTTGGCATAACCTTAACAAAGTAGCACTTATCTGATTTGGGGTTTTGAGTATGTCAAACATATGCCTCATATACCCAAATTTTAAGAACAGACAACATGCTTTTAACAGTCTATACCACATCTAATATGGTGTCATTTCAACAGATTTGATGATGCTCTTTTCAGTGTAAAAGCCGTAGTCACTAACGCATAACTTTAATAAGTATAATGGAAAATTGATAAACGTCATATTTGATCTTACCGTGTCATACATGTCTTGATTATGTCTCTCGAACACTTTACTCATAGTGGTGTTTTGGGAGGCACAAGTTATGATACTTCTTCACAACGTATCAGACATTCGCTAAACTTGTAACTCAAATATTACTTTCTACAATCTAATTTGCAGAAGCATTATTTTCTTGTTACAATGAATTTCTATTTCACTCTAAAATTGCTTGAACATTTCAAAGATTTCAGACGTATGTCTCTATTGAACAGATATCCACATATCTACTTCAGTTCATGAGTGAAGATAGAAAATCCACTATACACAACTACACTTATTGGACTACACACATCATCATGTATGATTTTCAATAATTTAGTTCCCCGTTAATGCATGGCCTATCAACGGTGTTCTTAGTCACATTACTTTTATACAATGTATGCAAGCGTCAAGTGATTCATAATCATATGACTCAAAAGTCCATCACTTATGGAAATTCTTCATGCATGTTATGTCACTTGTGAAAAACTGTAGTGCCACACACTTGTGGTATTTCTGTTAGTCTTGCGACGTTTAGCGTCAGTGTTATGGATGTTTAGCATTATTCTCAAGATTCATAACATACAACCTATTCACAATAGAAGTATGGCCTTTATTTTATTCATAGCTTTGAACAACTCTCTTGCAATAAACATGATTCAAAATGATGTTTTGCAACAAGGCTAAAGTGTAGTAACAATTTACTCAACTCTAAAATGAATTATGAAGATAATCATAGAGTCAACACACAGTATAGTAAACCTTTTACCGTGTTCTCGTGTGTGTCAAAACTCATCATTTAGCTAGTCATAAAGGCCATAGTATTTCTTGCATCGACTTGCAACGATATGCAATTGAAGTGATATTCTAGTGATCAACAGTTTAATCACAATATACAAGAATTAAGATTAACCGCTTAATCATGATTCCCAAGAATTCCATCTTTTGACCAGCAATGAATTCATCTATAACTTCGTATGACTTTCATTTCTGAGCTGGATATTCCAGTCTTCTTTCGCTTTGCCTTTATACGTATCATAGTTCTCTTTCCAATGTCACTCCTACTCACAGAAGATCACATATGATCAAGGGTGGCGCATGCCATGGACTTTCCGGCGTGTGAGTCTTACTAACATCCTTTGGACTTCCTTTCCCTTAATTCTCATCATCATATGATTGGTGTTCTTCTAGATCCCACACTTATCAGTTTTGTTTAGAGCACAGTGAACATTTTCACTAATGCTTACAATCATACATTGTACTAGATATCTTATATCCAACATTAATTGTCTTACTACTGAAAACAATTTTTCAGTTCCATGAATATGACATAACTATCCCAAACGTTTCGAAGTTCAGGTTTCATGGTGGTGAAGACAATGCACTTAGCTGTGGTGGAATTCTAGCATTTTGGATTATGCACGTAAGTCACATCATCCATAGCATCAGCGGGAGAGCATCAAAAATTTGCGATAGGACAAGCTCCTTCTCGACACTATTGAGGATAGTCCTCACAATACGGTACCAATCGTAAAGTTTTTACCAGATAATACAGTTAATCAAAATCAATTGGGGAGGTGGTAACGCGAGCCCTTATTCTACAACGATAATGCAAATACTAAGACTTTGTTCATAATTAAGTTGCACTTGTGATTAATGAATTTAATTATTAAGTGCGCTCCCACTCAGATCAATATCTCTCGTAATTGATGCTGGAGTGATTCAAGATCCGACCCAATCGTCCGCCATTGATGTGACATCACTGATGACTTAGACTGGACCGGTAGGACAACTTGCCAATCACGCCAAAGGTGATTCTTGTTCATCTTTCGATGGGCGTGCTCCGGTAGCAAACTTTTATCCAAACCGTCAAGACAACCAAGTGTAATTGAAGTGTGTTCTTAACACACCCGCCTTTTATGCGTCACACCGTGTGTACCCATGTGACATGACCTGCTCCGATGTGAAACATAGTATAGCCGATGCTACAGTTGGAAGAACACTATCAACTTGATATTGTTTTGCGAGAGATCACCCTAATAAAATACGACTACCGCGCATCAAACAAGGATGCATCAAAGGGATAAACATCACAGGAAGTTCATAAAATTATGTGATATGATATAGCCCTTTGCTTCGTGAAGTCTTCGTTGTCTTCACGTCGTTGTGGTAGAAGTCACCGTCTCCACCAACTTTCTCCTTGGCGCCGGGACCAACACCACGGCTTCTGGCATGTGCGTCGGGGTCCACCTCCGCATCGTAGATCATCACCTTGCATCTATCTATTGCTTTGCCTCGAGCTAATAAACAGTTCTGGCACGCAGGCCATAATTAAGTGACAATCATATGACTCCATTCATCATGCCGTACCACGACACGCAGGTCGCGAATAAATATTACATAACATATAGCATCTAATACAAACACAAAACACATTGCAAATCTTGAAGGCTATACCACATCACATGCACATTCTGCAAAAACGAGTTAGATCGCCATCTACATGGGTTGTTGCAACTTTTATCGTGGTTGACTAGCAGGTTACATGCAAACGTTGTTCCCTATACAAACCAAACACGATACTTCATTGTTGCTAGTTTAACGTTCGGGGTGCGTGCAGCAACTAATGCCACAAGCCAAACTTCGTTCAATGCGTGACCCCCGTATGGATTTGAGTTCATAAAATCCACAAGACCCTCCATGTTAAATCTTCTATTGCGAGATTAAGATGAGATCCAAGGAGTTTGATGTAGACCATGATCAAGGCAACCAGCATACTGAAAGCAACATAGAGGGATCGATGGAAAACTCAATCCTTGTAGCAAAACCTCAACTTGCCATCAAGCATGGAAAAAAATAACATGACAGGGAAGCAACAAGAAAATAAATGCCTCATATCACACATATGATCTAGACCTAAACATGCATCTAATGAAGGATCGCTCATGATACCGCTGTTGGGAAACATAGTAGAAAACAAAAAATTTCGGCCTACGAATCAAGAACCTAAGATCATCCAAGAAGATTGCCTACAAGGTTTTAGGTCATGGCTCACCAACCGATGTAGCGGAAGTAGAGTTGGTGTAGCTCGTTGAAGTAGTTCTCGCGGATCGTCCGACAAAAAGTCCCTCGATCAAGATCACCGAGGAAGAAGAAGCACCTCGATCCGTCCCACGCACATGTCCCTAGAGCAAGTCCCTCGAACAAGATCTCCGAGAAGAAGAAGCTCCTCGGAGAAGGACCAAAGATATGATCCCTCTATTAGTATCCACACGTTCCATAGCAGCAATCCAGCAGCGCTCCGCCTTCCAGAGATGAATGCCACCGATAAAACTAGAGGGAGAAAACCCTAACGGATTCCGATCTAGAACAACGTCTAAACCGGGGTCTAAAAGTGCAGCAACGGGGTTTAGTGGAGGGAGGGTGGTGCATAGGCCTTGGGGACAAGTTTTCCTGCGTCCCCACGCCTCCCCCACATTATATAGGTGGCCAAGAGGCCCCTTGGCCGGCCAAGGGAGCTGTGGAGTCCCTATGGGACTCCTACTCCCAAAGGGAGTCCTTCCCACCGGGGAATCCTACTCTAAAGTGGATTGCAATCCTACTTGGAGTAGGATTGCTCCCTATGGCGCCCGCCCCACCACCTAGCTGGCTATGGGCTGCCTAGGTGGATTTCCCCCAAATCTAGGAGGGTGGGGTAGTGAGTGGTACTGCCCGGAACCTTCCAGAACCTTCTAGAACCTTCCAGGACCTTCCAGAACCATCAGGGACCTTTCGGGATGGTTTCGGGACATTCCGGAACCTTCTGGAGCACTTCCAAGACCTTCCGGAACCATCTAGATAGTTTCCAAGACCATACGAGTTACAGTTTAAGCCACCTGATGACCGCGAAGGTTGTCGGGACGCCCAACGATTATCCGAAAACTATTCCGGTTGATCCAGGACTTCCCTAGTACCATTCTCATATGTTCCTGAACCACCTGGGACTATTCCAGAGTGATCCGGACATATCCCTAAATACCCAGAACTATTTCTGGTGCCTTTATGAACAATTCCATAAATACTCGAAACTACTTCTGGTGCCCGTATGAACTATTCTGTTTTGCTTCCACTAAACCTTCTACAATTCCAGCATTATAACAGACTACTGCTCGTTAAGTGTGTGGCCCAATAGGTTCGGTATAATGCGGACATGACTCAGAACATCTTCCGGACATAGGTCAACAGCCTTTTGTCAATAGCCAATAATCAACAGCGGAGCCATGGACACCCATGTTGACTCCCGCACATACACGAAGAAACTTCGAGTGAACCATTATGTTTAGTCATGTACCATTCCCTTTGCTTCGCGATATATGACAAAGTTAGAGGAGAGAAGTTTGGCACCCATGTGTAACAACTTCTTGAACACAAGCCACTCGTTATCCTATTTTCTCGTTTGTCCCTTTTCTCGTTATCGTATTCCGGTATCCCCGTGACTGAATCACAATGCGTCTGGCCAGACTATAATGGATACCGTCATACTGAGTGGGCCCGAAGTGAATATCTTTTTCATCATGAAGGAGAAAATCCCAATCTTGAACTATCACAGTTACTAGACACACTATCCAATGTACCCAGAACTTATTTTACTACTTCCCAGTAACGGGAAGATTCATCCAAGAACCAAAGCACATCTTCCTGTGTGAAGCAACTTGATACTCTCATGGTCTAAGGAATTACGTATATGATAACATTTCATGATATGACTTATAACGTTGTTACGATGTGACCTCTAAGTATATCATTCAATACTGGGGTCGGTTTAACATCATTGTTCTGTTAACAATATGTTCCCATTTCTACTGACATCCTTGTTACAAGAACAATGTCCATGATTAAGAAAACGTAATCATTAGTTAGCACATGAGCTGGTTTTAGAGGCTAAACCTGGAACTCTTGGTGTGTACATTTCCACACATGCAAGTGAGTTTTCCTCTGAATCTCATAGTCAGGGTCATTGCAATTATAGCACAGAAATATAAACATTAATTACGAACGTGGAAATATATATAATAACATTTTATTATTTCATCTAGGGCATATTTCCAACACTTTTACCTCGAGACAAAGAGGGGATGAAACCTGGGTAAATCTCCGAGTCTCTTGTCCATGTCGACTCTCTCCATGAAATTGTCTCGCAGCAAAGGTCCCATGTCAAGCTCGACTCTTCAGACATCTTCCGTGACTTTCCCACGACAGTTGGCGCCCACCGTGGGGCCTGCGCTCACAGGTGTTGAGATTCTGGAGGGAGCTCTGCAAGGCATGGAGGGATTCATAGCTGGACGGATCTCCAGGAGCCGGTGCGGGAGGATCTGCATCGACGACTCTACCTGGGGCCCTGAAGCCGATTCTGTCGAATCAGGATATCGGGTCCATCCACATCTTCATTGGCAGGACAGACGGACCTGAACCAGAGCCGGATTCTGAAGTACCTGTCGAGACTTCGAGTCGGCGACACGCCGGCTCCAAAAGCACTTTCGTCGGATTCATTAATGAATCTCCAGAGCCGGAGCGCTCTGTCGAGTCCCCAATGTACGACACCTCAGAAGAATTGACTGATGCCGACTCATATCCAAGTGAAGGAAGATTCTTCAATGAGGGGTCCATCCGATCCACAGGTAATAACAGACTCGGCACTACTGCGCCACGGTATTCATGGCCGACATTGGAGGACTGGAGAGTCAGGAAATTCAGAACCAAGGCGCGGAGTCGGCAACCGATGGGGCCCCTTGTGCAAATAGGGACCCAGCAGCCCATCCATCGGTACAAGTTCCTACTAGATCCCAAGCCCTCACTGACGCCCTAACTTCCCTCGATGAGGCCTTGGCAGTACCGCTGAAGCTTGAGAATCAGGAGGCTTGGAAGACAAGGGTGAACGAGCTTAGGGATCGGATAGCAAACTTGCAAGCGGACGCCAACATTGAAAAAGAACAAATGATTTAAAAAGAAGCCCGGCTCGTCCAGGAAGCCGCACGCCTCCCGGGAGAGTAGGATTTGATAGATGCTCAGCATCCGAGCCTCGCTTATACATGCCCGCAGAGATAGACGAGTCGGTTCCCCCTCGACTACCAAGGGCGAACGCTATTCAACAGTCCTGAGCAGTCGACTCCCCCAGGTTTCGCACCTCCTAGACAACCGGCTCCCTCACCACGCCAAGATCACTTCCATACACCTCCCCACCACTTCAACAACCCCATGGCTAATGTCATGGCAGAAACTCAGTACCTTGCGAACGCGCCAATTCAGGGAGACACCCCAGTATATCGTGCCACCCGTGCAGCTGCCGACTTCCTCAGAACGGCGATCACACAGCAGGGCCAATACGCACAAGGACTCCCATACATACATGGAACCCCATATCGAAGCAAGAGCCGGTAAGTAGAATCACCGGCTCCGGCGTCCTCAAGCAGCCAGTGCCACCATAGAATACGTCTGACCCCTCCGGGAGGACTGAGGATCATCGACCTACCGGCTCCCAACACCAATCAACATGTAGAGCCGGCAGCCCAACTTCTCCCACAAGAACCAAACACCGAGTTCTTCTAATACCGGCTTTGAGGAACACACACTTACCCCCAGACTTCAAAGGGCCACACAAAATCCCAAACTACACAACTGACATGGACCCGGCAGCTTGGATCGAAACCTATGACCTCTCCATGGATATGCTTCACGGTGGCGAAGAGGTATGCGCCCAATACTTCACGGTGATGTTGGAAGGTCTGGCTCGTACATGGTTCAAGAATCTGCTAGAGAAATCCATCACATCTTGGACGGATCTCAGAGAGAAGTTCATCAAGAATTTCCAAGGGACCTGTTGGCGAGCCAAAACAATAGTCGACTTGGAGCACTGCGTCCAGAAAGAAGGAGAGTCGGCCGTAATCTGGGCACGATGAGTCGCAGATATAATCCATTCCTCGGATACTATCACTACGCAGACAGCAGTAATTGTCCTGGAAAGAAACTGCAAGTTCGAGCCTCTAGTACACAAGCTTGACCGACTCAAGAGGATGGTCAGCAACATAGGAGAGCTCATGAACACGATCATCAAGTATGTCGAGTCTGATAAAACCAAAGATGCCGATCTGGAAGAGGATAAATTCGCTTAGAATAAAAATAATAACGGCAAGGGGTCACAGAACCAGAATCAACCAGGAAGACGACAGCTCGATCAGAATACTTCCGACTTGGTAGCCAACACAACTGTCGGCTCCCAAAGGCAGAAGCAGAGGGGAAACGACAACTGCGGCAAGAAGGAAAGAATTTTCCAACCCCCAGTCACTTTTGAAGAAGCTGTGAAAAGACCTAGCCCGTTGCATAGCAAACCCGGCCGTCCAGCCAGCCATACTGGGGAACAATGTGTCGGGACCCGAAATATGCATATGTAATTCCAGTCACAACTCAATCATATGGAGAGCCGAGAGTCGTACCCACTTGTCTAAGCAGACAAGGCCAAGCATAGAACACTCTCGGAAAGCATCATACGTGAGGGGCATCCCATCCAGGCCGGATGATCAACTGAGATGGGTCCTCATCGCCCACTCACAAGTCTAAATGATTATGAGTGGTGAAATCCCATACTCATCGACAAGTCGCCTCAACCATATTATCGATTCAATTATAAAACTTACATAAACAGACTCCAGCCCGATCACTTAGTCGGGGTCTCGGGTGGGCTCAATCATACATCAAAGTGTGCCACGTGACAAAGTCACGAGAAACCGCATCGCGATGCCCCAAGCTGCGCACATCTAAGGGCCACTTGGTGTATAAAAGACCGCCGGCAAGAACACAACTAAGCTATCGAACCCCACACTAAGACATGCACATTATAAACATACACGCAGCATACATGTCCAGTGTGAACAACAGGTATCATCACATAACTCGACAAAGTACTTCTTTATTGACTTACACATATAGCATACAAAGATCACATGTCTGTGATCAACATTACATCATACAACGGAAGCAAATTAGGTCTGAGTACAGACAATTTTAACAAATGGCTTAGAGAAGCCTTGTTCAACAAACATGCCCTTCCACGAGGGACCAGACTGCTGTCTCGGACTATACTAGCTTAGTCAACGTCGAGCTTCAGGAAGGTGACTCCATCGGGGTCTGGGTTTCCATCTAAAACATAGAATAAGCAAACGTGAGTACAAAGTCGTACTCAGCAAGACTTACATCAGAACTATACTACTCATGCTCAAGTTTCAAGGTAAAAGGAGGTGGGGTTCAACATGCAGAAGTGCCAGCTTTGACTTGGCTAGTCCTGTACTATGAGTACCAGATTTGAGGTAAAAAGCGTACACGAGTCCACTACCAAGTCTCCAACCAATACACCACTATGGATACTTCCTCGACTTCCCCACGAGAAAGCACGCCATAGCACTCACGCTTATCTTGCGAGTTTTAGAGTATCCATTCAAGTTGTCTATGATCAAGTAGAGGTCTCCAAGTAGTCCATAACCGCGGACACGGCTATTCGAATAGTTTATTAACCCTACAGGGGTGTACATCTTCACACGCGTGGCATCACTTATCGCCTCATTCTTGTCACCCTTCAAGCGGGTGTAGGACATGGATGAAACCAAGGCACTACCCTCACATCACCTTCTCTAATCCAGGAGTGGACTATCTGAGTTTGTCACCGCTCGAGAGTCCGGCCGGTTCTACGAAACGGACTCAGATAATGCAAGGGACCGAGACCCCACCTTTGACAGATGGTTTCGCTGCCTCACAGGTCCACCCACATATCTATGATTAAGTCAAATGGAAAGCCCGAATCAAATGGAAACCTCATCAGCATCATTATGAATATCCATCCCGACTCAAAAACAATGTAACCTCATTGTATCACTAAGCAGCAATAAGCAGTAACAGTTGCAGGGGCCACATGATCATCATTCAACTCCTATATCTTCTAGGATTGTGGTTAGCTTAATACGGTGACAAAATGATAGGTCATGCATCGGAATGGGTTCAACTATGCGAAAGAACGTGTCTTGGTGATCTCTTAAACATGCATAAGAGAGACTGAGAGGGAAGTAGGATTTTATAGACATGATCAATGGGGTTTGATTTCCTTGCTGACGAGGTTCGGTACGGTGTCTTCAACGAAGGGGGTGGCCTCCGGTTCCGGTTTCACTTCTATCGAGAAAAAAAAGCAAACACCGGAAAAACAACAATATAAACATTACATTGCAATGCACAATCAAGATGCATAATGTAGCAAGGCATGGTACTGATGTGCTCTAAGTTCAAGTTGCAACATGTTAGTTGAAGTTGATTTGAAAAGTTAATTCAAATTCAAACTCCAAATGTTGTTCAAATTTGTGAAGTTGCATTTGCTATTGTTTGGTCTTTGTAAACCATCTTGACATGTGTATGATATGCCTCTGATGTTCAAATGATGATGTTTTCATTGCAATGGTTAAAGTTGGAATAGCATTTTGCATTTTATTTGAATTAATTTGAATTAAACCAAATAGCAAAAGCTACTGGTCCCAATTTAAGATCAACTCAAACATGGTTGGAAGTTGATTATTTGGATAGAGAATTTTCTGTTGATCATTTTTCATATATTATTTGTCCAATTTGGAGTTAATATGAATTTTCTATGAATTTTAGAAGTTTATACTAATTTATGTAATTTCTGGATTTTCTTTAATGTTTTTATTCCATTTATTGCATCATGATGATGCAATGCTGGCGTCACCAGGGGGGGCTGACATGTGGGCCAGCACTGTCATAGACACAGTGTTTAATTGCCCTGTTTATTTGACTTTGATTTAATTTTGGGGGCTGGCCCCACCTGTCAGTGAGTGATTAGGAGGGGGGATTAAGCCCCTAATCTCTCTGACGTGTGGGCCTCGCCGGAATCCGGCCGGCGGCGACCTCAAACCGTGGCGGCTCTCACTGGCCAGGGCCTCTCCGGCCACGGGAGCGCATGGGGAAGGTGCCAAACGGCTTCCCGCGCTCTTGCGCGTCAAGGGGAGCATCGGGGCGTCCAAAGGGGCGCCGAGAGCACGCCGACTCGCAGCCCCGCCGCGGCCGGAGCTAGGGCTCCGGAGGAACTCGACGAGGAAGGCGCGGGGAGGAGCGGGAGATAGGTGAGGAAGTGCGACGGCTCACCTAGGAAGCAGAAGAGGGGTCAGGGACGCTGGAGCTGCAGCGGGACGGCGACAATCACTGACCGGAGTGAGGGGGCCGGGGCAGACGGAGTTGGAGCTAGCGTCGTCGTCGAAGCCGCTCCGCTCGAATTGGAGGGACTGGGCGATGTGGAGCTCCACGGCGGACGTTAGGGACACGATGGCGCTACTAGAGCTGGCCAGTGGGCGCGGTGGCGCGTGACGGCGGCGAGGTTGACCTCTCAGGAGGCTGCAAGATTCCGGTGAGAGAGGGAGCTAGAGGGAGCAGGGAGAGGGGGAAAGGACGCGGGGTGAGCTAGGCATCTCCGTGGCGCGAAAATAGGGCAGGGGGAGGCTTGGAAGCTCCTCGGCGTCGACGTGGAGCCGGCCATGTGCTCTTCGTCCACCGAGCAGCTTAACTCGGCGGGGAGGAAGAAGACAAGGGCGTCGGGGTGGGCCTGGGCCGGCTTCTGCTAGTTGGGCTCGAGCCAGGAGGTTTCCCTCTTTCTTTTTCTGTAATTTTTGTTGTGCCTAAAATTAAATAGCTAAGCATTATAGTAAAATGCCCAAATATTTTTATAAATCCATGGTGACCAGAAGCAAGTCAGTTTTAGAATTTGGGAACTTTTGAAATTCAATTAATTTCAATTTCAATTCAAATAGGGTCAAATTTAATTTCCAGGGCACAATTTGAATTTTAGAAAATTCCTTGGGCATGGGAATGAACCCAAACCACTTTTGAAATGATCACCATCATTTATAGGAATTTTCCAAATGTTCAAATGATTTTTGGAAAAAGATTTTTATCTGGCCATTTGATTTAACTTCTCAGGGCTTTTCTTTTCCCCATTTTTGAATTTCTTTTGAAATTTTCTTCATGATCCAAAGGAGCAACAAGCCCTAGCACTTACCCAAGTTGGGGTTCTGACACAATGCAACTTCATGAAGGAATTCCAAATGCGTGGAGGCCTGGGCCCCCTGGATTAGGTGGTGGAGCCGGTCAAAACAGTAACAACAAAAACTTTGGTCAGCAGGGAGCCGGCGCAGCACCCCAGTACCAAGGATCCCAGGGAGGAGGACATCAAAACCAATCGGGGGCGCTGGATTCCAATCATACCCGAAGAAGCTCCAGGAACACTAAGCTTACCATGTCTTCACCACCACCAGCTGCCGGAGAGACAGGAAGCTGCAGCAGAGAGCCGTCATGTCTGTGGCCACGGAACCGGCTTTTCCTAGGTGGATTAACTGGCCTGAGCAGCTAATCACCTGGACAAGGGACGATCATCCTCCCATGATAGAAAACCCGGGTTCTCTAGCCTTGGTAGTTTCTCCACAAATTGGATGCTACACATTGGACAAAGTACTCATGGATGGAGGAAGCAGCATCAACATCCTTTACTACGAGACCTTCCGTAGGATGGGGCTGACCCACAAACAGCTGCAAACCTCCAACACCGTGTTCCATGGAATAGTCCCAGGGAAGTCGGCACGACCGATAGGCAAGATCTACCTGGATAAAGCCTTTGGAACTCCTGAGAACTTTCGATCCGAAATCATACGCTACGAGGTGATGAAGCTCGAAAGCCCATACCATGCCATCCTAGAAAGACCGACTTACGCGAGGTTCATGGCTCGGCCATGCTATGTTTACCTGAAACTAAAATTCCAAGTCCCTTCGGCCTAATCACAGTAGATGGGAGCCGGTCCAGAGCCACAGAGTGTGATGAGCAACACGTCAAGTTTGCAGAGTCGGCTTGCGCCAAAGAGGACCTATCAGAATTCCAGGAGAAGGTAGATCCAGCAGACACCACCATCCTGAAGAAACCGACTCCTGACAACAACCCCAAGTTCAAGCAGGATCAAGACAAGAAGAAAGTCGACTTTGTCCCCGGTGACGCTTCCAAGCAGTTCATTATTGGGACAGAGCTATCTGACAAATAGGAAAACGCGCTCATCGAGTTCCTCCGTGAGAATCGGGACATCTTTGCATGGAAACCTTCTGACATGCCAGATGTCCCGATGGAACTCGTTGAGCACCACCTAAATATTGATCCTAAACTAAAGCCGGTCAAGAAATTCCTTCGTCGCTTCAATGATGAAAGGAGGAACGCCATTGGGGAAGAGATATCCCGGCTCCTCGCCGCCAGGTTCATCATGGAAGTTTTCTATCCGGAGTGGCTTGCAAACCCGGTCCTCTTTTTGAAAAATAACGGGACCTGGCGTATGTGCATTGACTACACCGACTTAAACAAGGCCTTCCCAAAGGATCCCTTCGCACTACCTCGCATCGATCAAATCATCGACTCTACTGCAGGATGCGAGCTCCTGTGTTTTCTCGATGCCTACTGAAGTTATCACCAAATCAAGATGGCCCTCGGGGACCAACAGAAAAAGGCTTTCATCACTCCCTTCGGGATATACTGCTACACTTCTATGCCTTTCGGCTTGAAGAATGCAGGGGCCACATCTCAGCGAATGGTGCAGAGCTGCCTCAAGGAGCAAATTGGGTGCAATGTACACGCCTTTGTAGATGACATAGTCATCAAGTCTCAAGTTTCCAACTCACTCATTAGTTATCTCTAGGATACCTTAAAAAATCTTCGCAAGTACCAGATGAACTTAAACCCGGCCAAGTGCACCTTCGGGGTTCCTGCAAGAAAGATCCTCGGGTACATAGTATCAAAAAGAGGCATTGAGGCAAACCCGGAGAAGATCGATGCCACATGGCTCTTCAAAATCCGGCCTCCGTGAAGGGAGTCCAATGACTCACAGGATGTGTATCTTCCCTAAGTCGGTTTATCAACCGGCTTGGGGAGAAGGAAATCGCCCTATACCGAATCTTGTGAAAGTCGGAAAAAATCGTCTGGGATGATGAAGCCGATCAAGCCATGGAAGCACTAAAGAAGCAACCGTCCCAGGCCCCGATCCTCACGGCTCCCAAGCCAAAAGAGCCGATGCTACTCTATATTTCATCAAACAACCGAGCAGTCAGTGTCGTAGTTGTGGTTGAACGTATGGAAGTCGGCAAAGAGCACCCTCTGCACAGGACAGTGTATTATGTTAGTTAGGTCTTGACTTCATTGAAGCAACACTACCATCATTGGCAGAAGCTAGTTCTTGGTGTGTTCATGGAGAGCCGGAAGCTCAAACATTACTTCCAGGAGAATCCCATAACTGTGGTCAGCTCAGCACCACTTGCATGTATCATCCAAAACCGTGAGGCCATGGAAAGGACTGCAAAGTGGTCTACAGATTTGGGGGCTTATCACATCAAGCATGAACCACGCACGGCCATCAAGTCCCAAGCACTAGTCGACTTCATCAGTGACTGGACCGAAATCCAAGCACCTCCAGAGAAGACGATAACCAAATACTGGACGATGCAGTTCGATGGGAGCCGGTAGCTCCAAGGATCAGGAGCCAGCGTGATCCTCACCTCCCCAAAAGGAGAACAATTTTGCTATGTCTTGCAGCTACAGTTCACTTGCACCAACAGCGTAGCGGAATATGAGGCTCTACTCCATGGACTGCGGTTGGCCCGTGAGATGAACATAAGCTGGATCCGATACTATGGTGATTCCGACCTTGTTTCTCAACAAGTGTCAGGAAGGTGGAACTCCAAAGATGCTACCAGGGCGGCCTACCGGCGTGAGGTGAAAAAACAAGCCGGTTTCTTTGTTGGGTACCAAGTGGACTACATGGAACGCAAGTTAAACGAATCTGCGGACGCCCTGTCTCAGATCGGCTCTCAACAAAAGCTGGTTACATGATACTTCTCAAATGTATCTAATTTTCCAAAAACTTTTGATATTGTCTTGCCCTCATTCTTTCATGATTTGAACTAAACTAAGCCGGACTGACGTTGTTTTCAGCAGAGCTGCCTGTATGGTTTTATTGTGTGCAGGAAAATGGACTTTTAGGTATCTCAGAAAATTCCAGGAAAATTCATAAAAAATCCACGCACCTGAAGCTTCCACGGGCCATAAGTGGGGCCAGAGGGGGCCACAGGGGCTCCAGGCGCCCTGCTGGCGCGACCCCACCCCTGGTCGCACCGGCTGGCCGCCTGGGGGCCTCCCCCCTCCTTTGGTGCCCTACCGAGGCCCCTATTTATTCCCGTGATGGGAAAACCCCGAAACAAAAGTCACTTTTCTAGAACCCGTCGTGGAGACGCCGCCACCCTCTGTTCTTCCTCGGGAGGGCTAATCTGGAGGCTGATTTGGCCTCCGGAGAGTGGAGATCGTCGCTCACGTCATCACCATCAGCAATCCATCTTCCCACCATGAATTCTCTTCACATGTGTGAGTAATTCCCTACTGTAGGCAAAGGGGATGGTAGGGATTGGATGAGTTTGATCATGTAATAGTTCGTCGGATTGTTGGGGGCATGTTGCCTATCATCTACTATGGTGTTTATCATCTTTGCTACAACTTGTTGCTCTTAATGCTTGTCACTTTGGGCCCGAGTGCCATGTTTTCATATCCGAACCACTTGTGTTTTCATGAGTATATTTATGTTCTTGATCCTATCTATGAGTTGTATGCACCTATTATGGTCCGAAACCGGCGATCCCAAAGGTGACAGCTTGGGACACCAAAGGGGATGGTCCATAATTTGAGGATTCCATGTATCCATTGAGTTTATTTATTTGTTCCGGTGCTCTTTGACAGGAGCCCCTTAATCTCCATAAGTTCCCTTTGGCCCCGTTCGTAGCGGGATTATAGGAAAAATATGTTGTGCAAGTTCTTATTGGAAGAACGCACAACTACCTATGGGATACATGCCTAATGTTTGATATTTTCCTAGATGATCATTGCTTTTCTTTGTGCCTTGCCCCGTATTAGAATCTATTACATGTTCATTCTTATCCAAGAAGCACCCAACCATCCATCTCCCTAGCCTATAGTGTTTTAGTCCTGCTGGTTACTAGTAATTTACTTTCGTTGTTTTACTGTCGTCATTATCACTACCACCATCATACCACAGTTGCTATTAATATTTGTTGCAAGCAAGTATATTTCAGGTGCAGTTGAATTGACAACTCAACTGTCAAATCTTATAAATACTCTTTGGCTCCCCTTGTGTCGAATCAATAAATTGGGTTAAGTTACCAGCGAAAACGCTACAAACGATCCCCTATAGTTGAGGGTCATCATTCCACCAAATGTGTTCCTCGACGTCCTAACAAAGCCGTCCGTGCAAATACCAACAGAGAAAGACATAGCAGAGCCGGATCCAGAACAGGCTCTGGTGGCTGCAATACATGCTACCCCCCATGGGTTGTACCATATCTGGAATACAAGACCCGGGGAATCCTACCAGCTGATGAGGTAGAAGCCAGAAAAATCGTCAGGAGAAGCAAAACTTTTGTGATCCTCAATGGTGAGCTACATCGGCGAAGCCCTGCAGACATTTTTCAAAGATGTGTGTCACCAGAAGAAGGCAGAGAAATCCTCAATGAGATACAATCTGGAGACTGAGGGAATCATGACGTCTCTCGTTCGCTGGTGGCTAAAGCCTATAGACACAGATTTTACTGGCTCACAGCTCATGCAGATGCAGAGGATATAGTCAGGAAGTGTGATAGATGCCAACGCTACGCAAAGCAAGCACACGTGCCGGCTCAAGAACTCAGGATGATCCCAATCAATTGGTCCTTTGCGGTGTGGGGGCTTGGTATTACGGGACCTTTCAAAAGGTTACCTAACAAGAACACACATTTGCTGGTGGTAGTCGACAAATTCACCAGGTGGGTTGAGGCAGATCCGGTTAGCAAGTGCGACGCAGAGACGACACTTAAATTCTTGAAAAAGATAATATAAAGATTCGGCTACCCCCATAGCACAGTCACTGATAATGGGTCTAACCTATCAGAGGGGGTTATGCAACGATTCTGTCAAAAAGAGCACATCCAACTCGACCTTGCGTTAGTAGCTCACCCACAAACCAACGGACAAGCCGAGAGAGCCAACCAAGATTTGCTTCCAGGCATCAAACCCCGACTCTTTGTTCCTTTGGAGAGGACGCCGGGTTGCTGGGAGGAAGAATTGCCCTCAGTATTATGGAGCATCAGGACGACTCCTAACAGGTCAACAGGCTATACGCCCTTCTTCCTAGTCTATGGAGCCGAAGCCGTTCTCCCAAGTGACATTCGTCATGACTCTCCACGAGTCACAACTTATGTGGACGCCCATAATGAGAAAGCTAGGCAGGACGCCTTAGATGTTCTCAATGAAAAACAAGAACTAGTTGCAGCTCAATCGGCTATCTACCATAAAGATTTTCGATGATATCATAGCAGTCGCATCAAAGTCAGATTTTCCAGGAAGGTGACTTGGTGCTCCGCCTCATACAGAAGAAGGATGGAATGCACAAGTTGTCTTCTCCATGTGAAGGATCGTTTGTGGTCAGCAAGAAACTTTACGATGGATCCTACTACTTAGTTGATATACGCTAGAAGGAAAAATCACGCACCTCGATGGAGGAGACTCCCAGGCCGTGGAACATCGCACCAATCCGTCCATATTAGACCTGAGTAGAGTAGGAAACAATTGTACAATGTCGACACTCGTCGCACTGGCTTTCGCCATATATGTATATAAGTCGACATTTGTTGCAACCGGCTACCGCCGCATCAGAAAGTCGATTTTCGTCGCGACCGACTCTCAGTCTAATTAATAAATTCGATCTTAAAATCGCATTTAGGCCATCGCCATAATTAAAGTCGACTTTGGTCGCAAACAGGCTATCGCCATAAAGTCGACTTCGTCGCACCGGATCTCGCCACGCTTATGCATAAAATAAATTTTCATATTTCATAATCTTCCATACATGTTACATTGCATTGAATATTGCATCATAAATTGCATAATTCTCAGAGACCTGGGGGCTTGGTCTACCCTCTATCGGCTTTGAGCATGTATATTGCTTTGATAAGGTGAAAGCAGGGGGGTTTGATGACACTCATCGACTCCTACCAGAAAAAGGCGGAATATACATGTAAAAACATCACATGTGTTTGTTTTTATAAGCGATAAAAGGGGGGTTTGATGGTTCCCATCGAATTTTAAAAACCAAAGATATCCTGGCATACACATGAATTGGCCACGCTGTCCGGCCTGTACAGTTTAGAGCTTCCATAACTAACGCGCAACCGGTTGGTCTAAACTTCGAGGTTTACATAAACCATCCATCGAATTTAGTCCTAAGAACCGGGCACACTAGTTACTGGAAAGCCGGCTCTACAGAGATGTTTCGAATTTTTTAGCCATTAACCTCTCTCGACGTTAGAAGATGAGGTATAAGTCGACTTCTACTAGCCCTTACATTACATTCTTGCATTTACAGCATCATGCATAATCACAAAAAAAAATCTCACAGATAAAGTTAGACCTATGTGACTCGGCACAATCACTCAGGTGCATATACCGACTCATGGGGACTACACTTCAAAAGAACACCTCTTCTCAAAGACCCGACAGGATGCAATGATGTTCATGCTGGCTCTTGGGTACTACACTTCGAAAGTTTCCATCTCAAGCAAAAACTCGGTAGAGCACTGATACGTCCCAAATGTATCTATAATTTCTACTTGCTCCATGCATGATTTGTGTGACTTTGCCATGTTTTGCTTGAACTTTCATACACTTTTGATTATATTTGGACTAACCTATCAACTCAGTGCACCCAGTTGGCAGTTCCTATTTTCTGGTGTTTTTGTATTTCAGGTTTTTCCAATAATTAAAGTGCCCAATAAATCCCGGAAAAATTATATAAAAAATCAGCGCTCCGAAAGCTTCCGGAATAACGAAGACATGGCACGAGGGCCACCACCAGGGGCCCAGGAGGGTGCCCGGCGCGGGTCCACCCTAGGCCGCGCCACATGCCCTCCTGGCTTCCCTGTGGCCCCCCTGGCGCCCTCCTTTGGCCTATATTTAGCCCCTGCGGAGGAAATCCCTAATATCGAAATACTTTTTCCAGAAGCGATCCCAATCTCCGCCGCCATCGCCGACAAGCTTCGGGGGACCAGAATTCCTGTGTCGGCACCCTGCCGGGACGGGGAAGTGCCCCTGGATTCATCTCCATCGACGTTGCTTCCTCCCTCCATGAAGCGGGAGTTGTTCTCCCTCGGGTCTGAGGTTTCTACCAGTAGCTATGTGTTCTTCTCTCTCTCCCATGAGATGATCTTCGTTGTGATCATAGGCTATTTTAATCTAGGGTGATCCCATGATATTTCCCCTTCCTCTATGTATTGGATTGATGTACTCAATTTATCTTATCTAGTATAATCCCCGAGACCAAGGTGACAGCGGTCTATTGGACATGGGTTAGAATAATATTATCATGAGTGATTTCCTCTTTTGTGTGTGGATTGAAGATTGAGTGTCTCTTGGTGCTTGTCTTTGACTATCCTTGAGATATGTTGTGGTGATTGTGGTACTCTCTTTGGTTGGCCGCGATGACATAGGGAAATCCATAGATTGAGAACTACGAACTCTGAGGTGTGCTCTATTTTCCCTACATAATTCTCTTCCTCTCTTGACCACAAAGGAATGACCTCCGAGTGCGTCTCCATTGCATGTTTTATGGGAAATATCATGTGATTAGACTATGTTAATGTTGTTGAGAGTTGTCACTAGTGAAAGTATGAAGCCTAGGCCTTGTTTCCACCATTGTTACATCGGTTGCACTCACTTTTGTTACATGTTTTCTTGATACACTTTTTATTACAGATTTATATTACCTTGCTTTGCCACACCTATCACCCATATTTTACCATCTCTTCGCCGAACTAGTGGACCTATACAACTCCTAGTTGTATTAGGTGTGTTGGGGACACAAGAGACTTCTTGTATCTTAATGGCAGGGTTGATTGAGAGAGAACATCTTCAACCTCTACTTTCATGAGTTCGATAAACCTTATGTCATCCACTTGAGGGAAATTGCTGCTGTCCTACAAACCTCTACGCTTGGAGACCCAACATAGTCTACAAGAATAGAAGCGTGCGTAGACATCAAGCTATTTCTGGCGCCGTTGCCGGGGAGGTAAGCATTGAAGGTATATCTTTAGATCTTGCAATTAATTCTTCCTATTTCTTGTTTTTATTTTCACTAGTTAGGCTCTATGGAAAACAACAACAAAATTATGAGAGAGTTTTATGAGCTCTATCTTGAGTTAGCACATGAAGTGTTTGAGGAGGAGATAAAAAATCCTATGGAGCTTTATTATTTGCACAACACTCATGATAGTAGTAATGTTATTTGCATGTCTCCTTTGAATACTTTTGATGCTAATGATATGCGAAGCTATAAGCTTGGGGATGCTACGTTTGATGAAGATGATCTTTTTAGCCCCTCAAATTTTGATGAGGAAATTTATTTTGATGATACTTTGCCTCCTATCTATGATGATTATTGTGATGACACTTATTCTATAAATAATAAATGTTTGCAAGTGTATCATGATAAGAATGATTCATGTGATAGCTATTTTCTTGAGTTTGCTCCCACTATTACTAACGAGAAGGATTTTGCTTATGTGGAGAGTAATAAATTTTCTATGTTTGTGGATCACGATAAGAATGATTTATGTGATACTTATATTGTTGAGTTTATTCATGATCCCACTGGAAATTATTATGAGAAGGGAACACATTCTTATAGATATTTCAATAATATCAAGTTCCCTCTCTTTATGTTGAAGGTTTTGAAGCTGCACTTGTTTTTCCTTCCTATGCTTATTGCTTTGTGCTTCAATTATTCTATAGCAATATTCCTATGCATAGGAAGCATGTTAGGCTTAAATGTGTTTCGTATTTGCTTCTTGATGCTCTCTTTTGTTCTTCAACTCTTATTCCTGCGAGGGCATCATTACAATCTTAAGCCTAGCTAATGGCTTTAAAGAAGCGCTTTCGAGAGGCAGCCCGGAACGAATTTAGGCTTTAATTTTTATTTTATTTTTTAGTGGTCTTGATGATTGTTACTACTGTAGAAACATAATTGAATCTTTACTTTTCAAGATTTGTGCCATTTATAGCATCATATGACAAGGGAAGTGAAAGTTGTGACATGCTGTCCAGAAAACAGATTCTGTCCTTGTGACTAGGAAAATCATAGAAAAATCCCAGCTCATCTTTTTGAGCTGAAATTCTTACACATCGTTCTCTATACAATTACGGAACTTTCATATGTTCTGAGTTTTTTTATTTGAGTTGCAGAAGTATCCCTAAAAAATTCTTTACTACCTGCTGGTCTGTTTTTTAACAGATTCTGTCCTGTTTTGCCTTTTCTTCGTTTTGCAAACCTTAAGCTTTCTTTTTTCCTTGCAAACACTTTTTGGAAATCTTGATAAACAGTATCTGTTCAAGAATATCTTTATTTCCAGTAGATAAAACATTATCTTATTATGGGTACTAACCTCGCTAATCAGATTATGATGAGTTATGTATGAAGGGAGTTTTCAAGTGTGCGAGGGAAGATGATGAAAGAAGATTCAGGATTGTCAAAAGCTCAAGCTTGGGATGCCCCCATGCACCCCCAAGACATATTCAAGGAGACTCAAGCGTCTAAGCTTGGGGATTCCCCCGTGCATCCCCTTCTCCATCAACAATCATCAGTTCGTCCTTCGTCTCACTATACTTTTATCACTTCATGCGTTATGTGCTATGCTTGGAGCGTCTCGCTCTTAGGTTTTATTTTTAGTTTTCTTTAGCCTTTCTTTCTGTTCATAACAAGTTAGATCCTGTCTTACTTTGTGTGGGAGAGAAACACTCTCCACTTTCAAAATCTAGAACACATCATAGGATTCTTCATGCCTATCTTTTTGCTGTTGTGTGTTCTTTATCTTTTCATAGCTACTGCCATGTTTAGTTTTAGTTTTAGTTTGTCTTTATCAAGAGCCTTGGCTTTTGTTTAGTTTATTTCTGGAACTCTCTTTAGTTTTCATGTTTTTCTTTTCAAGAGAGTTGGTTGTTGCACTGAGTTGTGTCTTGTTTGAGAGTAGGTAATTGAGGTTGCTATTCAATTTTAGTAGTAACTTGCAATAGTTTTGAGGTCTTGATGTGAGTAATGTTTGAACTTTTGGTGTCAAGAGCTCTAGCCTATTAGTGATAGGTGTCGTATTTTGGGCAATCCGTGTTTATTTTCAAAAACTTAGTTGAGAACTCTAGCTACTAGATGGATCACTAACCTCTGGAGGGTTCGAATATTAGAGTACACTCACGTACCATGAGTCGAGGATGCGCAAGGATAACCAGACCCCCATACACTCCTCCTCGGGGTACTTGTCTCTTTGTGAACCTCCTGATTAGAATGAGAGTTACCGATAATAAGTGTATGAGTTCTTCGGACTAATGTGAGTATTCGAAAGTTGACACTTCCACCCACCTATACTTTTTCTAGACTCTTCGGTACCGTGCATTGCCATTTCTCACCTCGAGAGTTGGCGCATACTTCGCCGGTGCATCCAAACCCTTGGCATGATACGCTCTTTCATCATAAGCATCCTTATATCTTTCGTCAAAACAGCCACCATACCTACCTACAAGGCATTTCCATAGCCTTTCCGAGATACATTGCCATGCAACATGCACCTTCTCATGACTTGATCCTCATGTCATACATGCTACTTGCTTGATCGATGAGCCGCATGCTAGTTGGGCCTTGCCCTAATCATTTCTACATGACGCGCTAGTATCATTGCATATCCTGCTATCCTGGCAGAGGCATATAGTTGCATCATGATAGTTATATTTTCTTTATATGAGTACCTTTGTAAAGTGTGAAAGATCTCCTATATTCTTGTAAAATATAGAGTGTTGCCCCTAAAGTGAGGAAAAGATCCCAAAGAGGACAAAATCAAAAGATCCCAAAGAGGACAGATGAGAGTTAAATAGAAAGAGCCATTGAGGCCACCAAAAAAATACAAAAAATAGAAAAAAGAGAAAAAGAAAAATAAAAAGAGAGAAGGGGGAACACTACTATTCCTTTTGAGAGATCCACACTAGTACTTCATCCTCTATCCCTTGTACTCCATAGAGATCATCATCATGCATATAGCTATGTGGGGGCCTTCACACTATAGAACTTGGCTTGTATATTCCAATGATGAGCCTCCTCAAACGAGCTCTACGTCTTCTTGAGCAAGCAAGTTAGATGCAGCCCCGCTAGTTCCCTTGGAGAGATTTTAGCTCACATGTGCATCCGTTGCATGGCAATCCCTACTCCTCACGTCATATCTATCATATGGCCTACTCTCGCCTATGATTGTCCTCATTGATGTGAGCCTTTCACACCTTTTTGTCTTCCTCCTCCACCTTCTTTTTTTTTCGCCTTTTAGGTGTCAACTTTCTTGCTCACGCTCATCCATTGCATGAGTGCTCAAAATATCGAAAGGGATTGGATCAGTTTGACTTGTACCTGGCTAGTGGTCTGGGGACGAGTCAAGATAAGAATAAAAAGGAGACCAAGTGTGAAACTTTAGTAGATAGTTGTTCTCAACAACCTTTTTTTCTCTCTTTTTCCAAGTCCCCTGCTTGCACGCAAACACCATCTGGAGACATTCGACTCACGGACAGCGAGAGCTCTTGCACCTTTTGTTCTTTTGTTGCTTGTGTCAATGCTAATATAGACTCTTGCTTGTTAAGACTTGAATTGAATTGCGTGCTTTGATTGCTGTACTTAAAAGTCCTTATATGGTTGTGTGGGATTTCACCACAGAAATTATGCTTGTTATCATTTACCTACTCGAGGACGAGCAGGAATTAAGCTTGGGGATATTGATACGTCCAAACGTATCTATAATTTCTGCTTGCTCCATGCATGATTTATGTGACTTTGCCATGTTTTTCTTGAACTTTCATACACTTTTCATCATATTTGGACTAACCTATTAACTCAGTGCACGCAGTTGCCAGTTCCTGTTTTCTGCTGTTTTTGTATTTCAGGTTTTTCTAATAAATAAAGTGCCCAATAAATCCCGGAAAAATTATATAAAAAGTCAGCGCTCCGGAAGCTTCCGGAATAACGAAGACATGGCAGGAGGGCCACCACCAGGGGCCCAGGAGGGTGCCCGACGCGGGTCCACCCTAGGCCACACCACCTGCCCTCCTGGCTGCCCTGTGGCCCCCCTGGCCCCCTCCTTTGGCCTATATTTAGCCCCCGCGAAGGAAATCCCTAATATCGAAGTACTTTTTCTAGAAGAGATTCCGATCTCCGCCGCCATCGCCGACAAGCTTCGGGGGACCAGAATTCCTATGCCGACACCCTGCCGGGACGGGGAAGTGCCCCTGGATTCATCTCCATCGACGTTGCTTCCTCCCTCCATGAAGCTGTTGTAGTTCTCCCTCGGGGCTGAGGTTTCTACCAGTAGCTATGTGTTCTTCTCTCTCTCCCATGATATGATCTTCGTTGTGATCATAGGCTATGTTAATCTTGGGTGATTCCATGATATTTCCCCTTCCTCTATGTATTGGATTGATGTACTCAATTGATCTTATCTAGTATAATCCCCGAGACCGAGGTGACAGCGGTCTATTGGACATGGGTTAGAAGAATATTATCATGAGTGATTTCCTCTTTTGTGTGTGGATTGAAGATTGAGAGTCTCTTGGTTCTTGTCTTTGACAATCCTTGAGATATGTTGTGGTGATTGTGGTACTCTCTTTGGATGGCCGCGGTGACATTGGGAAATCCATAGATTGAGAACTACGAACTCTGAGGTGTGCTCTTGTAGCCCTACATAATTCTCATCCTCTCTTGACCACAAAGGAATGACCTCCGAGTGCGTCTCCATTGCATGTTTTATGGGAAATATCATGTGATTAGACTATGTTAATGTTGTTGAGAGTTGCCACTAGTGAAGGTATGAATCCTAGACCTTGTTCCACCATTGTTACACCGTTTGCACTCACTTTTGTTACATGTTTGCTTGCTGCACTTTTTATTACAGATTTATATTACCTTGCTTTGCCACACCTATCACCCATATTTTACTATCTCTTCGCCGAACTACTGCACCTATGCAACTCCTAGTTGTATTATGTGTGTTGGGGACACAAGAGACTTCTTGTATCTTAATTGCAGGGTTGCTTGAGAGAGAACATCTTCAACCTCTACTTCCCTGAGTTCGATAAACCTTAGGTCATCCACTTGAGGGAAATTCCTACTGTCCTACAAACCTCTGCGCATGGAGGCCCAACATATTATACAAGAATAGAAGCGTGCGTAGACATCAAGCACCCAGATGCATACACCGACTCTTGGGGAGTAACACTTCGAAAACTTCTTATTCGAAGATTTGGCTCGATGCCTTGATGATCATACCAACCCTTGTGGAGTAGCACTTTAAAAAATATATGACCCGGTACGGCACGCAAGCGTGACCACCAACTCATGGGGGCTACAAGTCGATCTATCTTATGAGTCGATTACCGATACAAAGCTATTTTGAATCAACTAAGGGGGCTACAGATACAAACATTCTCAAGAAATATCGGCTCTCATACATTATGCAAAAAATATTTTATGTCAAGAATAAAACCGACTTATGGACCCGATGGAAATTCATAATTTTCATTCATCAAAACATCCGAGTCTTACAGAAAAGTAAAAGCTAAACTCGGCAAAATACTACTAAGAAAAAGCTACAGCTTTGGTCATCATCTTCAGAGTCGACTTCATCTATAGTTGAAGAAATATGAACTTCTTCTTCATTGAGGAGTTCTTCATCGCTACTGCTGGAAATCTCCATGCAGCAGCAGGCTCGGTCACCATCCGAGTCAAATATCCTAGCCCACAAGGTATCTAAACCATCGAACCTGAAGACAATGGTGTCTCCTCTTGAGATGTTCCTGGAGCGAAGAAAAGTTTTCCAACCTTTCTCAAAGAACATAGTGTCATGGCTAGAAAACCTAGCAGCTACCCAAACAGGCCCATGAGGACATCCCTCAGAGCGGAGCCAAAGACCCGAAGGCCTTGAGTCAATCACAAGCTGAGCAAAAGACTCAGGAAGCTTCATCCAACGATGTATCGTTAGGATATGAATCAAGAACTCACCCCTCTCATGAGAAGAAGGGGGATATTCAGATGGAGAGGTGGCACGGGCACTTCTTCCCCTACCTCTTCCATGACCGCGACCTCACCCACGGCCATGACCATGGCCGCGGCCTCGACCACGAGCACCTGCACTGGAGCCAGGCTCGTTGGCTGCCAAAAAAACGTGAGCTTCTAGCTTGGGTGCCATGGGGAAACTAGTAGAAGGAGAAGAGGAGGAAGAAAGATGAAGACACTCAAAAAGAAAACCACCCAATGGTTATTTATAGAAGTTATGAGGAGAAGATCAATCGATACCATAAATGATAAGGGTGAGCTACCTATGGTAGATGACATTTATGGAAAGACTCCTTGATTGCCACTACAACATCAATGCCTCCAACCGACGTCTCGGGCAGTGCGACCATAAATACCATACTGGATCTTTGACTGAAAAATTCAAAAGAAATTTTTAAGTTGGAAGATAAAACTCAAAAGAAGAGACAGTCGGTCTATCTGAATTAGGGAGTCGACATTCACGATCGTGACAAGAAGATTGCTATGAAGACTAAAGCATCACAACAATCCTGGGGGCTAATCTCGGGGGGATGGACCAAGATCATAACTCGACATTGGGTCTATGGGTCGACTCGCCTACGGAAGGCCCACAAGAGAAGATCCGGCCACAGGCCAGCTGCGCCAAGGAAAGAAGATCGAAGCCGTAGAAGGAATTCGACTTATCTTGTATAGCACATAACATATTTGTAAAGTAGAATAGGACTCCACCTCGTATTGGAGTCGGACTCGCGGAATCCCGGGGCCCAGCGTCTTTATAAGCCGAGGTCCATGGGATCCAGGGCCAAGAGAGAAAATTCTCAAATCTAAGATAGGAATAGACACTTTTATTTGTAACCTAGATCTCGTCGAGTCTAAGTTTACGAGCCGACTCTCTTGTAATTGTCCAACCGACTCTTCTTTCGAGAGTCAGAACCCATAATAATAGCAAGCAGGAGTAGGCTTTTACCTCGAGACAAAGAGGGGCTGAAACCTGGGTAAATCGCCGAGTCTCTTGTCCATGTCGACTCTCTCCACGAAATCGCCTCGCAGGAAAGGTCCCATGTCAAGTTCGACTCTTCAGACATCTGCCGTGCCTTTCCCATGAGAGAATCCCAAACACTTGATTTTAGGAACTGTGTGCCGTGCATAACCAACACTAAGATTTACAGAAATGTGCCTGATAGATTACACATCCCACACATTTCAGTAAATACAAATGATTGTGAAGATGGGCTAGCGGTTCATTCTTTGCAACCATGGGTGCTCTGGCTGGTCATGTGAACGGTTGTTTGAACGAATCGTCAGCCCTTGTTTCACACACGAAAGAATTTTCAGAAGCATTCCTGATAGATTAGGCATTCCAAACATTTCAGTTACTATGAAAGATTTCGTGGACAGGCTGGCGGTCCTCCACCCAACCATCGACGAAGAAGTCGGTGACACAGTCAAAGAACAAGGGCATCCACCACCCGAAGGGCCAGCGTGGACAAGACCCTTCTTAAACTACTTGATAAACAATATCCTACCATAGGACTTCACGGAAGCACGTCGCATCACCCGACGCTCCAAAGACTTTACCATAATCAATGGGGAGCTCTACAGGTGCAACATTTCCTAGGTGCTCCAAAGATGTACTCAAGAGGAAGATGGCAAGGAATTACTACTCAAGATTCACGAAGGAATCTAAGCCCACCACGCAAGAATTCGTGCCTTGGTATCCAAAGCTTTCGTGCAGGTTTCTATTGGCCAACTGCTATGGGCAATGCAGAGGACATCGTAGGACGCTGTCTCGCCTGCCAAAAAATCGCCAGCAGACCTCATGCACTAGCCTCAGAACTCAAGAAAATCCCACTGGATTGGCCTTTCGCAACCTGGGGGCTCGACATGGTAGGACCTCTCAAGAAATCTTCAAAGGGTGTTCGCACCCACCTACTCGTGGAAGTCGACAAGTTCACAAAGTGGATTGAACAAGTACCCATCACCAGCTCGGCTGCTCTCACAACCGTGAAATTCATCAAAATCCATCATCTTCCACTTTGAAGTACCACACAATATCATCACCAACAACAGAACAAACTTCACAACTAACGAGTTCTAGAACTTCTGCAAGGAGCTAGGGATCAAAATCAACTATGCATCAGTCGCACACCCGCAGTCCAACGGCCAGGTCGAGAAAGCCAGCGGTCTAGTCTGCGGGGGCATAAAAACGGCTCCTCGCTAATGCTAGCGAGGAGGTAATAGCTCTCGCCCTTCGTTGGTTACCCCAAGTGGAAGGTTGAGATGTAGCATAGCAGCAACTTTCCCTTGGCAAAGATACCACGGTTGAGGTCGACCAGTAGGACTCCAAGGTCGACATGTAGGTCGTTCGACAAGATTTGCGCCGTTTATGATAATCACTTGCTTTGCCTAGACCTGCACACACACAGATAACTTTTCTCCCTATGAAGTTCAGAGAGGTTGGCAATCTCTCCGGCCCTGTTGTTTACAAAGGACTAAATGCAAGGGTTAGTAGTGATAATTGCAATGGAAAGTAAAAGCGATAAAATAAAGTGAAGGTGTAAATAGTGGTGGTGATATGGACCGGGATCCCATGATTTTCACTATTGATGTCTCTCTCCCAAAAGACGATAAACAACTAAGCTGGGTGAACAAATTACAGCTGGGAAATTGACAGAATTATAAACGCACCGCAATGCTGATTATGCTACTTGAAAGTAAAGAGGCTCAAAAGTATGGGCAGTAAACCAAGAAAAGTAGACCGAAATCCATCTGCATCTACTTCTAATCATCCACCTTGAGATATCTATCCAGAACACCTCGCTGGTATTAAGTTGCAAGCCCCACCCAAATTGTAAACTCAAAGCAACAGACAATTGCATTAACAATCTATACGTAAGGTAAACAATCCTTACAACCGCGGTTACAAGCACTGTTTTTTTCTCCCTGGTCAACAACACATCCCCTAGTCTCATGTTTCTATCACTCAAGCTAGACATTGGGGGGCATGAACCCACAATCATGCCTAACGCTCCCTCTTGGAGTCACTATCTACTACTTTTCCAAAGCAATAAAAAGCAATGGAGAACATGCAAGAATTACTCTAGAACAAAATATAAAAGGTAAAGAAAATATATAACTCATCACGATCTAAACATAATCTCATAATCCATCGGATCCCAGAAAACACAACATAGGAACAGCAGGAAAATTACATAGGTGCCTTGATCATGTAGGGCATCTCACAAGGTCTAAACATTGAAGAACAAGGGTGGAGAGAAGACATCACATATCTTCTGGTCATGGACCCATGGTCCAAGGTAGACTACTCACGACACATCCGGGAGGCTTCCACGGTGGTGGACAGGTCCCCGGAGGTCAATCGCCCCTCCGGTAGGGTGCCGGCAAGAGGTCTTCTGGTGCTCCCGATCTTGGAAGCGTGGCGGCGGCGGAACAGAGAGGTAATTCGCGATACGGCTTCTTCTCAAGGGTTTCTGCTACGAGGGGTAAAATAGGCCGAAGGAGGGACCAGAGGTGGGGCCCACCACCCAGGCTCCCTGGTGGCGCGGCCAGGGGTGGGGCCGCGCCACCTGGCCACCTGGGAGGGGGGCCCTCCAACTCTTCTTTGGTGGCTCCTAAAGCTTCCTTGACGCTGATTTTTATTTTGTTTTTTTCCGGAATTTTTCTGTCATTTTAACTTCGGGAAAAATCACTACAACTAAAGACATCAGCAGACAGGAACTGGCACTGGGTGCGATGAGTTAGTAGGTTAGTCCAAATGTGTGTAAAATGATATAAAAGTATAGCAAAAAATGTAGCAATGTCACATAAAAGTGCATGGAACAAGCAGAAATTATAGATAGGTTTGGGACGTATCACTCACACCACTCGAGCAAGCCGCTGATAACTGGGTTGAAGATCTACCAGCCGTCCTATGGAGCCTGCGAACCACACCCAACACCTCAACGCAACACACTCCATTATTTATGGTGTACGGAGCAGAGGCAGTGCTCCCTCATGACATGAGATTTGGCGCCCGCGCATCACAGGATAGGAAGAGGAAGAATCAGAAGAAGCACTCGAGGAAGACAAAGATGTAGCAGATGAGGCGCGAGACAACGCCCTGTAACGATCAGAAGGATACCAAGGGAAGCAGCTCACATACCAAGGCAGTCGACTCCGCACCAGGGTCTTCAGCGTCGCGGACCTTGTGTTGCTACTGAAGCAAGAAAAAAAGTGCATAAACTCGCCCCACAATGGGAGGGCCCCTACATAATCTCTGAAGTGATCGGAGGAGGATTCTACAGGCTGAAGAACCCGAAGACCGATGAGGACGTGGGAAATCCTGGGAATGTGGCCAACTTACACCTCTTCTATCCATAGATCGCTCACAACCACTCTCCCTACCTTTCTTTAAAGCAATCAGAACATTGCTCGAGGCTGTCTAAGCCACTCCTGTAAAAAATAAGCAATAAAGATATGCATTAACGCAGCACATAAGTCATGGAACTCGGGTACTAGAGCGCGGCTTCCGCCCCCCCCCCCGAGGCATTTTCGCTTACGCGAATCCTTATACATACACTCAGGGGATAGACCGCAGCTTCACCCTCCCCGCCCCCCCCCCCCCTCGAGACGTTTTCGCTCACGCAACTCCATATACCAACACTCGGGGGCTAGAGTTAAGTTTCACCCACCCCCCACCCCTCCCCCCCCCCTAGCCGTATTCGCTCACGCGACTCCTTATACTTACACTCGGCGGCTAGAGCGTGGCTTCACCCTCCCCCCTCCTGGGGCGTTTTCTCTTACGCGACTCCTTATACTTACACTCGGGGGCTAGAGCGTGGCTTCACCATCCCCTCCCCCGAGGCGTTTTCGCTCACGCGACTACTTGAACTTACATTCGGGGGCTAGAGTGCAGTTTCACCTTCTCCCCCGAGGCGTTTTTCGCGTACGCGACTTCTTACATACTACCGCTCGAAGGCACGAGACTCTTATTTCCAACACCTTCTACAACAATAGCACTCGAAGCATGAAGAAAATTCCAAGCACTATCCCTTCCAGAAACGACTAAAGTTAACCAGGTCGGAACATTAAGACAAGCAGCAATAGATCCTTCTCCCAATCACAAGTGATTGCACGAAGCCTCGGGGGCTACTCCCATCAGGAGCGCTGTCGCGAACCCGATAAATGAAAGTTTGGGAAAGAAACAACACTCAACAAGCCAAAGGCTGCATCATCTGTGCCACGATTAAGGAAAGTCTAAAGGTAAACATCGCAAGAACTCGCAAACTATTACGACACCCTTACTACACATCCGACTGTTCGAGTTCAACAATAAGGGAAAAGGGCACGACTTGATAAAATTCTAAGGCTCCACCCAACCGCCAGCAATTGAACGAAGCCTCGGGGGCTACTCCCATCTGGAGCGCTGTCGCGCACCCGACATAGGTACAAGCCCTCATGCACAAATAATGGAAGAAGACAAAGGAATCACAGATAAAGAAAGAATTTCCAATATACTGACCACGCAAAGGATTACAAAGAGTCTTCTTTCCATCGAAAGGATTACAAGGCCAATCATCTCTAGGAATTATGACTTCTACATGTGTGCCCATGCTGACATAATTGACACTCTACGCCAGGCCAGGACCAATCATAGACAAAAGGAAAATTTCAACCCTAAATCTACATGATGAAGCTCGACTTATGGAGAGCTTTTTGGCCTTTTCCTATCGGTGAGTCCGCTTGATCGGAGGCTTCACATCAGCTTCCTGCTCAAAACTGGATTAGCTAGCACCACCTCTAGTCAACGAGTCGGAAGAGCAAGACATGGCAGGACAGCCGCTGGCAGAAGAAGAAATGGAGGCACCACCCATGCCCCAAGAGTCGTCGCCGCTTGATCTCTCCTAGAAAGGCTCCATACAAATCCTGTCGGTATCAAAGGCCCTGAAGATGAGGGTTTCTTCTCCCTCAAATCGGCAGCAAAGACTGCCACCCTCGCGCAGATTAAGTTGGCAAGCAAACACCTTCTAGCAGGACTCCAAGAAAACCAATGACGAACTCTCAACCTGGAGCCTTACCCACAATGGTCACTGGGAACAGCCTTGAAGCCGTAGCCAATGAACATCCAGGCCTAGTTCAGAAATGATAGAGGCAAAGGAAAACGGAAGCGGAATCCCAACAGCAATGCGACTAAGAACGTGAAGAATGAAATCATAGCCACAGACGCCCTCGTCCACAGTAACAGCAGCCGCACTCCCCGAAGAACTACCACGCCCCCGACGGCAGCGTATCACACGGGAAGCGCGGGCTCCGCGGCCTCCACGGGCATGGCCGGCGACGCCACGGATAAGCTTAACTCTAGTGGCACCACGAGCATGGCGCATAGGATCCATGGAAGAAAGCAGAGAACGGAAGAAGAGGAAGAAAGATGGACTGCCATAACACCAAAGCAAACAACCCATATTTATACACCCCCTCAAGGGTAAATGGGTCCACTCAGGTCCAAGAAATATGAAACGGTGCATCATGCAAAATTAAAAGGCCAGGTAATGCAATCCTATAGATTCCAAGACAAGGCGTCTCTTAGCATCAAGAAATATTTAAAACATCAGTCAATTGTGCATTTCGTCACGGCCTTGGAAATTCAACAACCAGCAGAAGCGCAGAGCCAGTAGCGCGCTAATGAAAGCATTGTCATAACTGCCAACGGACGTGACGGTTCATAGTAAACCATTATCATCTTCAACATGTCACCAGAAAACATCATTATGCCCTTCCACATCCCTGCGGCTTAGATGGGACGGCTCGATGCTCTCGCAGATGCTCTGACAAGGGAAAGATGCTCTTCCTTTGTCTAAGATTTTATCCACTTACTTTGATTTGATTTCATCAAATAAAATCCCATCAGGAGAACTCTGCCACCGCTAAAGGCAGGGAAAAAGGTCGCACGACACACGCTACGAGGGTCGTGGGTGACTACACCCCTCCACACCTTTAGAAGAACACATCTACAAGGCTTGAGTGCTCTCTCGCCTCTACTACAAAGAACTCGAGTGACTACTTGCAAGAAGATGCAAGGCGAAAAGAACAAGCAATGAACCGCCCCCCCCCGAGCACCCTGACGCTCCACGGGTGCTTATACTATAAGACCACTCGATCTTCTTTAGAGTGGGTGCACTCTATTCTAATTCCCCGCCTCAGCACTCAGACGCGCCACGGGTGCTCATACTATAATTCCACTTGATCATTTTCCGAGTGGGTGCACTACAATCTGTAAATGTGCCCCTACTAAATGGCATGGGCTGCGATACACTGCACCCCAGATGCGACGCGAGCTAGCATGTAGGTAAGACCTCTCTCATCTGTCGGCCGGCCTGGGGCTTGCCATAGCCCGACTTTACTCCCGACGGTTCCATGCTCGGTGCATGATGAAATTTAACCACTAACGGACGCGTTAGGGTCGTATTCAATACGGTAAACTTGCGGAATTGATCTTATAAGCCCTCCACGGCATGGACCTTGCTTGACACCAGTCGTTTCCAAGTTCGTATCGAGGGACTCACGCTTGATTGGGCTACTGTGGTATTTTCCGCTATTGCAATTCATAGAGGCTCGACCATTCGAGTACCTTGGGCCCTTTAATCTTAACATCCCTCTCAAAACTATTTCTCATGAATAACGTATGTGGCTTAAAGCTCGCCAACCGACACATACAATTACGTCTATTATAGGTTTGAGTCCCTGCGCGACTCTTCAAGTCCCCCAAGCACTCGGGGGCTACTAATGAGGGGATACCCCCAAGACTCCTCAGCATGAGGGTACTTGGTGCGTGTCAAGACGGAAGGCCCACTGGAAGCTTCGAATGGCCCAGGATCGGCCCACCCGAAGCACCGACGGTTGCGCCAACATGGAGTCCAAGACGGTTTGGATTCCAAGGCGTGCCCACCAAGACTAGCTAGATTAGGCAATCTCCTTTGTAACCCTAGACAGACTCCTTGCGACCCAGCCTAGTATATAAAGGCTGGAAGAGGGGACGTCTGGGACATCCAATCTGGCATAGCTCCACCCTTGACGAGAGCACTCTCGCCGAGACGTCCACTGTATTCTCCTCCATGATATAATACATCGAGCAGGAAGTAGGGGTTTTACCGATCGAGGCCCTAAACCTGGGTAAATCCATGTGTCCTGTTAGCCGAAGAGCGTCGCCAACCTGCACTCCTCTCTCTCCGATCTAAACCCAGGGTTCCTAACCATGGGATTTGGCGAGGCCGATCCTCGTCAGGTGTTTGTGTACTTTTGAAGAGGAGTGGAGTGATGACTTCGCCTAAGCCCCCGAGTACTTAAATACGGGGGTGTTTGTGAGTTCTATTGACGCCTCAAGGGGAGTAGAGGATCCCCCGGGTGCTTAAGGATATATTGACGCCGATGCGAATATAACATTAGGGCAAGTGTTGTGGTAGCGCGCTCGAGCCCCCGAGTGTCTAATTCGAAGATCTTGCGAGTGTGAGTAACGCCTCGGGGCGAGAAATGTGATGGAACGCTCAAAACCCCGAGTGCCCAAGGATATATTGTCGTGATTGCAAATAACACCTCAGAAGCGGCTAATTTGCGCAAGCCCCCGATTGCCAAATAACATGAGTCAAGCTTGTATTTTATTGCTGCCTTGTTTGTTTACATAGGTGGCTGAGTATCCTAGCTGGGTAATGTCTTAATAGCTGGAAGATAGGTAGGGAAGAAGAAGCAAACAATCTATGGGTAGAAGAGGTGTAGATTCTCCACATTCTATGCATTGCAAACTTCTTCATCAGTCTTCGGGTTCTTCAGCCGGTAGGCTCGACCACCTATTACTTTAGAGATTATGTAGGGTCCTCCCATTGTAGGGCGAGTTTGTGCACCTTCTCCTGTTTTAACTTGAGCACAAGGTCTCCTACATTGAACACCCTGATGCGAAGTCGGCTACATTGATAGGTGCACAGCTTCTCTTGATATCCTTCTGATCTTGATAGGGCGATGTCTCGTGCTTTGTATGTTGTGTGCTTGTCATCTTCGAGTGCCTCTTATGCTTCTTATTCTTCGTATTAGCTCATGCACGGGGCGCCAACTCATAGGTCGTGTGGAAGTACCGCCTCGGCCCCGTATACCATGAATAAGGGAGTGTATTTGGTTGAGGTGTTGGGTGTAGTGCGCAGGCTCCATAGTACGGCTGGTAGTTCTTCAAACCAATTTCCCGCGGCTTGCTTGAGTGGTGTGAGGAGCCCCTTGATGCCGCCACAGACCAAGCCATTAGCTTTTTCTACCTGTCCGTTGGACTGTGGGTGCGTAACTGATGCGTAGTTGATTTTAATGCCTAGGTCCTTGCAGAACTTCTCGAACTCGTCTGCTGTGAAATTTGTGTCGTTTTCGGTGATGATGTTGAGAGTAACTCCAAAGCAGAAGATGATAGACTTGATGAAGTTTACGTCCGTCAAGGCGGTCGAGGTGGCGATGGGAACTGCCTCGATCCACTTTGTGAATTTGTCGACTGCGACAAGGAGATGAGTGCGACCACCTTTGGAGGATTTCTCCAGAGGTCCCACCGTGTCGAGTCCCTAGGTTGCGAAGGACCACGCAAGTGGTATTGTCTTTAGTTCTGAGGCTGGCGCCTGTGTTCTTCTAGCGCACTTTTTCCATGTGACGCATTGTCATATTATGTCCTCCGCGTTTCGTATGGCGGTGGTCCAGTAGAAACCTGCTCGGAACGCCTTGGCCACCAGAGCTTGGCTGCTCGCGTGGTGCCCGCAGATTCCCTCGTGAATCTTGAGAAATATTTCTTTGTCGTCTTCTTCCTCGATGCATCTTTGGATCACCTGGGAGATGCTGTGTTTCTAGAGCTCTCTCGTGATGATGGTAAAGGCTTTGGATCGTTGAGTAATACGACGTTCTTCTATGATGTCTTGCGGTAAGAGGATGTGTATCGGATAGTTGAGGAAAGATCTTGTCCATGGTGTTCCTTCGAGTGGTAGTGGCTCTTGTTCTGCATCTCCTTCATCGGCTTCGTCCTTGTCGACTGGGTCTGTAACTGCCACTTGTTCAAGCCTGGTAACCTCGTTGGCTGCTGCGCTTGCGGTGGTGGTGTCGTTGATCGCGGTTGGTTAAGGTGCCTTTGCTGGCTTGATGGATCGGTGTTTGATGCTCTCTAGGAAGACGTCGGGTGGTATTGGTCTGAGGGTAGATCCAATGTCTGCGACTTTGTCAGCTTCCGTGTTGTTTGCTCTTGAGACGTAGTTGAGCTCGCATCCGTCGAAGTCACCTTCTAGGGTGTTGTAAATCTTCTGGTATGCTGACATATTATCTGCAGCTACTTCACAATCTCTCATTGTTTGTTGGACGACGAGGTTGGAGTCACCGTAAATGAGTAGGCGAGTGGCACCGCGAGCTTTGGCCATACGCATACCGTGGAGGAGGGCTTCGTATTCTGCTTCATTGTTGGATGCCTTTTCGAAGTTGATCTAGAGTACGTATTTTAGCTTTTCTTCCTTGGGGGAGATTAGCACGGCACCTACTCTGGCTCCTTACTATCTCTTTGACCCATCGAAGAACATTTTCCATGAGTTGGAGAGGTCTGGAGGGACAGGTGTTTGGACTTCCATCCACTCGACAACGAAATTAGGGAGGACTTGTGCTTTGATTGTTATTGGATGCTTGAAGTGTAGGTCGCGAGGACTGAGCTTGATGTTCCACTGGACTACTCGTCCTGTGGCGCCCGGGTTGTTGAGGATGTCCGAGAGTGGTGCACTACTGACCACTATTATTGGGTGCTTGTCAAAGTAGTGTGATACCTTGCGGGAGGTCATAAAGACGGTGTAGACGAGTTTCTGATAGTGCGGATATCTCTGATGGGCACGTGTGAGGACTTCGCTGAGGTAGTATATTGGTCTCTGGATGTCTTGTACTTTTCCTTCTTCAGTGCGCTCGACAACGAGTATGATGCTTATGACGCTGCTTCGAGAAGCGATGTAGAGGTATAGGGGTTCACTGCAAGGATTGGTGGAGTTGATAGGGTTTTCTTTAGGTCTGCGAATGCGTTTCACGCTTCCTCTGTCCACTCGAAATTTTCACCCTTCTTGAGTAGCTGGTAGAATAGCAAGGTTCTTTCCCCTAGACCGTTGATGAAACGTCTTAGGGTGGCGAGTCATCCTGTGAGTTTTTGTACTACTTTTATGTTGACAGGTTCTTGCATTGTGGCAAGTGCTTGAACCTTTTCCGGGATGGCTTTGACTCCTCGCGCGGACACCACGTATCCTAGTAGCTTGCCGACTGGTACGCCGGAAACGCACTTCTTGGGGTTGAGCTTGATCCGGTAGTGGTTGAGTGCTCCAAAGGTTTCTAGTAGGTCTTCGAGGAGTGTGTTTGGCTGGTAGGTTTTGATGACGATGTCGTCCACGTACACTTGGACATTTCTTCCTATTTGATATTTTAGGCACGCCTACATCATCCGCTGATAGGTTGCTCCGGCGTTCTTGAGTCTGAAAGGCGTTGCTATTAGCAGAATACGCCACATGGGGTGATGAACGACGTATGCTCTTCGTCTTCTTCCTTCATACTTATTTGTTTGTATCCTGAGTATGCGTCGAGAAATGACAGGAGGTCGCAACCCGCGGTGGAGTTGATTATCAGGTCGATCCTAGGCAAGGGTAAGTGATCTTTCTGGTAGTGCTTGTTGACTATCCCATCGTCAACACACATGCATAATACTTTAGTGTCCTACTTAGGTACCAGCACGTGGTTTGCGTCCCACGTAGCCTTCTTTGTTTCGTGTATGAACTTGGCATCAAGTAGCCTATTGACTTCTTCCCCTATGGCTCTGCGTTTTGTCTCGGAGAACCATCACATGGCGTGTTTCACTTTTTTGCTGTTTGGGTAGATCTGCAGTGTGTGTTCGTCAAATTCTCGTAAGATTCCTGGCATGTCGGTTGGGCACCACCCGTAGATTTTCCATTATTCACGGAGAAATTTTAAGAGAGCACTCGCATGTTCTTCGGTTAGATGGGCGTAGATTCGTACCATCTTGTCTAGGTCAGTCGGGTGCACTTGGTGAGTTATCGTGTCGTTGTCGACACAGAAGTCTCAAATGATTTATTTAATTTCGCTGCGACTAGCGAGTGAGAAAATGCTTTTGTCTACTATCATGGCTATCTCCGCAAGTTCCTGTTGATCTCCGAAGGTGTCGGAGACTTGATGGAAATCTTGATCACATTTATCGGATTTGAGGAAACATCCGTTGATCGTGATGACCCCTACTGGCCCTAGCATTTTGAGCTTGAGATAAGCGTAGTGTGGGATGGCCATGAATTGGCCAAACGCTGTTCGACCCATTATGGAATGGTATTGCGATTTCCAGTCGACTACTTCAAACTCGAGGATTTCTCTTCTAATGTTTTTCCTGTTCCCGAAGATGACGTCGAGAACGATTCTCCCATTTGGGTGGACTGCTTCGCCTGGTATGACACCATGGAAAGTGATGTCTGAGGCCTTTAGCGCGGATTGTGGAATTAGCATCTTGCGTAGGGTGTTGGAGAAGATTATGTTCATGTTCCTGCTGCCGTCCATGAATACGCGTGACATGTCATAGCCTCCTATAATTGCTTCTAGGACCAGCGGGGCGTGTCCTTGTCTGGGGATGACTGGCGGGGGTCCATTTGCGAGAAGGTGATGTCAACCTCCGAGTCACATAGGTAGTATGGCTCTTCTATTTTGAGTTTCGTTGCCATGTAGATTTGGAGGGTTCTTGCTTCTTCTTTCTTTTTTGATGGGCGCCCTTCTTGAATCATGTGTACTCACCCGTGCGCTAACGGGTAGGTTTCTTCCTCATCAGGTGCATATGTATGGGTTGCTCCTCGAGTGCGCATTTCTATGTGTTGTACGTCTATCTTGTGTGGCTTGGAGAGTTCGCCAAATATTCAATAGTTTTCGAGGCTATGGGTCTCTCTGAGCTCGCCTTCCTTGTCCGCGTAGGAGTGGATTGTGCAGATCCCATCTAGTTGTTCTTGGGGTTTGAGGATGTTTGAGCCTCCTATATACTTCCGTCTTTGCTTCATGGATTGGTTGTTGGTCATATTTTGACTCCATCGTTGATATAGAAATATCGGATTTCCTTGGCGAGGTCATGCGGCCTATTGGTGAAGTCGTAATGACTTGTTGCTTCGTGGCGAGTGATGTGGCTGGTGTTGGGAGTCATCGCGTCGTCGAGTTCTTGAGATAGAGAAATGTTGATGTTGAATTCCGGTGCCGTGACTGATGTTGGCTTCGGTTTCGCGGGTGTCGACTGAACTTGGTCCATGGATCGAAGAGTTTCATGTCACTTGATGTAGCTCCGGAAGCCCCCGAAATCTTGGATGGGACTCGCGCGCCGATTGGGTGCACTTGATCGCGGGATCGGAAAGTGCATGGTGAGGTTTAGGGTTCCGAGCAGATCGGCTCCCACTTGGATCATTGATGGAGTCGTTGAGTTGTCGACTGCTGATGATGGAACCGCCAAGATCGTGAATCCAACCTGCGTCTTCCCTACGGTCAGCGCCAAATTACGAGGATTGGCCTCGGGAAATCCCATGGTTAGGAACCCTGGGTTTGATCGTAAAGGAAGGAGTGCAAGGTTGGTGATCTCGTCGGCTAGCAGGACACAGGGATTACCCAGGTTCACGGCCCTCGATCGGCTTGATGTATTATATGGTGGAGGCGATTACAGTGCAGCCTTCGGTGAGACTACTCTAGCCAAAGATGTCGCGAGGAGTATTGGATTGTACTAGACGTCCCCTCTCCAATCCTTTATATACTAGGCTAGGTTTGGTAGAGTACGTCTAGGTTTACAAGGAGAGTTTCCTATTCTATCTATTCTTAGCCGCCAATTCTTGGACTCCATGTCAGTTTGGGACTCCATGTCGGTGTGGTCGTCCGTGCTTCGGGTGGGTCGGTCTTGGGCCTTCCAAAGCCTTTTGTGGTCCGCCAGCTATGACACACACATCAGGTACCCTCACGGTGAGGAGTCGTGGGGGTATCCCCTCGTCAATTATATTATTGCAACTTCGTCGATACACAAGATAAGGTAAGTAGTCGGGTGACCCAACGGTACCCGCGTGATATATTGCGACGGGACGACAGGGTAGGCGGGTACTACCGGTGTGCGGTGTGCCTGGACCCTAACCATAGTTCGCGAGACTTACCCTTTAACCCTGAAAGTCAAGCGACTCCAAGAGCACTCGCGAGATAAGGTAAGGAGATGGGCCACCCCTAGGGTACCCGCACGATGTGACAGGACGATAGGGAAGGCGATATCGCCTGGAGAGAGAGATGGGACTGGTTCCTGTTCGTTGTCCGCACGTTATCTAGTTGGAGCGATAATAACGGTTGTCTTCGCGAGATGATAATAAAATGCTAATGGATCGGTATCAGTGATCTGAGTGGCTATATGCCTTATACGCGCTACCTCCCCATGGGATAATTGGTATGGGCCCCTCGGTGGCGTACATTCTCCCGAAATCTCTGAAAGACGTCCATGTTCATCACTTTGGCTGGGTTGGATCGTCACCCCGGGGGGTGTCCGGATCACCCTGTACACAACAAACCGGAGCGAGAGGGGCGATTGCCCAAGACCGCCGAGAGCTTAAGAGTCAGACCAGCGGGGACCTCTCTGATGAGCCTAGGTAGGACTACATCATTTCGGATAGCCTTGGTCGGACATGCCTCAGAAAGGTGTAGGAGACCTGAGAGATCCGTGCGTGTAGGGTAACAGTAGTGCAGCCCCCGCAGGGAAGTAATCTATTCGAATAGTCGTGTCCACGGTAACATGAGCCTCGGTGTTGTATCTGCATCTGCAACTACAACTACGAACTATTATAGTTATAATATGAACTGTTGATATTGTCTCGGGGATTTCTTCCTCGCAGGGTTGTCGAGAAAGGATCTCAGGGCTTGCTATATTATGTTATTAATATCATTATTACAACCATTATAAACTTGATACTACTATTATGGCTATTCTCTTCTGATGCTGCAAGAACGCTTGAAGATGCTAGTCTTCGATAGGCCTAGCTTCCCCCCCCCCCTTACTCTTGCATTCTGTAGTTCAGTCCACTATATATCCTCCCCTTCCCATTTGATACAAATGCATAAATGCTTAGAATGCCTGGAAGTAAGTCCCGCGAGTATGCTACATACTCACCCCCTTGCTTTTCTATCTTTGTTTTTCTATACCTGGTTTGTAACATCCCAAAATTTTCTAAATTTTGGAATGTTAATAAATAAATTATGATGATGATTGTTTGCTTGATGTGTTTGATTTTCTCTAGGATTTAAAACTTTTTGGGAGTTTATTGAATATTAAAAAGAGAGGGAATAAAAGGACTTCCCTAATATTCATAACTGGTGTTTTTGGAATTTATTATTTAAAACGAAACCAACAAAACAAAGTGAGAGAAGGTAATATGACTCCTTCAACATATTAAAAGGTTGGAAAATGGTTTAAATCATTATTGGAATTTTTCTGAATATTCAAAACATTTTTCAACTCAAGGAAATTCATTTGAGAGGATATAAAATGACTTATCCCCTTTTTAATAAAGTTGGAAAATATTTAGAATATTACTTTAAAGTTTTTAAAATTTATTATGAGTATTATAAATAACTCTAAAATTATTTTAGTGATTTTATAATGCTAAGTGAGTTTTTTATTTCATTGAAATGATTTATTAAATATTTTAAAAGAGTTAAAAAATTTATTCCAATGGGATATTTTTATTTTACCAAATTATTTATTGGTGTGCCAATTTTAAAATTTATATTTTATTATTTAGAAATGGTTTGTCAATACTTTTGACCAAATAAAAATATTTTTAGTAATTTATTAGATCTTATTTGATTTATGAAAAGTATTTTATATTTAAATAAATTATTTAGAAAAAAAATTTATTTTTATTTTCCTTTTTTTTAAATGTAATCATTAAATAAATTTCTTTGTATTATTTGATGAATTTAGGATTTTGTTTCATATTTTTTTGATGTGTATTTATTTTTGTATTATTGTTTGAATTTTCGATTTTAAAGAAAAAGAAAAAATCCGTAGCCCGGCCCAATAGCTTATTTCCGCCCGCGAGCACAATTCGAGCCCGAGTCGGATCTAGTTGTTTTTTATCTTTTCTTTTCTCTAGCTATATATATTTTTTTCTTTTATTTTTTTGGTTTTTCTGGAAAAACCCTAGCGGGACCCGCCGCCGCCGCCGGGCCCCCGCGTCGCCCGACCCCGCCGCCGTAACCGCCCTCCGCCGCCGACCGGGTCGCTCTTTCACTGCGCCGCACCCGCGGAACCCCTGCCCGCCGCCCGTCGCGGAGCACCACCGCCGCGCGGCCGCGCAGCCATCGCCCCAGCCGCGCCCGAGGCCGCGCCTCCCTCCTCGCTGGGCGCCGCCAACGGCCGAGCCGCGCGCCCTCGCCGCCCTCGTAGCCGGCGGCCAACCTCGTCGGAGCAACTCCGGCCAGATCTGGCCATAGGGACCCGATCGCGTTTTTCATAAAAGTTTATTTGCAGATAGGTCCCTGTTGGCAGAAAACACCCCGGCGCCGTACGTGCAATATCTCCCACACCGTGCGTCGGATCGAGGTGAAATTTTTCCCTACACACTCGTGTTGTTCTGTATTTTAGCATGGAATAAATTTTTGCACACTTTGAATTTGAATTTATTTCAAATTCAAATTCAAATTCCGGAGGCACTATCGTTTAAACCGTTGATCCAAATCGAGAGATTCTTTTTGCGTTGGATGACTCGTTCCATGTACTTTCTGTTTATATCATGTGTACACAAAAATTTAAATGTTTCTTGATCTGTTTAATTCAAATTCAATTCAATTTTGCACTGCTATGACATGTGTTGTAGTATTCCGTTTCACATGATTCTTTTTGCATATCGGATCACTTGACACATGTTACCGGTAAGATTCGGACACTTTTCATGTGGGCATGATTTTCACCTTGATTTCATAAATGTACATGATCACAATTCCTTACCGACGAATCTACATCTGTTGACTCTCTCGATTTCACTTCCACCGATCACCTTCGAGCACATCTACACCTCTGCACTTCAGAGCTTTTTGTTTTGTTACTAAAACCCTTTGTGTTTTTTTGTTGGTCTTTTGTGTGATGTGATTGCTTATCCGAGATCGTTCGTTTGCGATAGATTTCTCGGAGGGTGACGAATAGAGTTGACTGGATCGTGAGAGCGAAGAATTTCATCGAATGTATAAGGCAAGTTTCACTTTTGGTTATGCACATCCTATGTTTCTATAAATGTGAAATATTACTACCTTATGATGAAACCTGGTAGGATAGCCACATGTTTTGACTAATCATTATATCCAACGTTGTTATGTTTTAGTATTTCTTGTGCTATGTGATTATATGCTTACTGTTGCAAGGACAATCATGGGGGGAATTGTTGTGTTTGTCAAGTGTTGTGACAATATTATTATTAGTAAAACAGTAACGTGCGATTGAGGTACTGTAGAGTGGTATTAGATCCTGAGGGCTCTGTGATATTAACTTACGATTTTTTGTGTGGCATTGCACCCTGAGGGCTCAGCAATGTTCACTTTGTGTCTAGGTAGTGGCACTGTATCCTGAGGGCTCTACAGTGTTCACGATAGGGTGATGTTGCATCCTGAGGGCTCTGTAACAGTCACGAATGTGTTTGTAGTGGCATCGTATCCTGAGGGCTCTATGATGTTCACGAATAGGAGGTACGGGTGCAATTGTATCCTGAGGGCTCTACAATACTCACGAAACCATGATCCCGAGGGCTCTCATGGCTGCCATTAGAAATCCTATGATCCTGAGGGCTCTCAATGGCGTTTTGTATAGATGTTGTTCTTTGTGGGTTGATATTAACTTGAGATGATAAAAATGTTGAGTAGTAAGTAGAAGTATATAAATACCAACTTTATGTACAACAAACCAAGCTTGATTCACATTCTTGATTTGTAATTAGTTGTAGGATTGCTTTATTACTTGTGTTACTTGCCGTACAAATCAGATGTACTGACCCGTGTTCGGGCTATAACCTTCGGTGTTGCAGCATTTTATACGATGAGTAAGTGATGCGTTGTAGGGTTACGATGTCTATACTCAACTATGCAAGTGGAGTTGATGGACGCAACGAAGCTTTTATTGTGTTTCCGCTGTATTTTATTTGTAAGCTAGCCTTGAGCTATGCAGGTATGTTTATTTGTAATACTGGATCTTCGATGTAATATATATGACATTTGGTTTATTCTTGATATTACATCATGTACTGTGTGTGCTAGCTATTGATCCACGGACTAGCACAGAATGCACGGAGACTTGGATTCTTAGTGAATCGGGTCGTTACATGGTTGCTGCAATCAGACGTTGGAGACTTGGAGTCCAGGAGCAGAAGATCCCCGATGCATAGTACGTCGTCACGATCCCCGATGGCCAGGAGTAGTTTGGAGGTTCCCAGGCAGGAGGCCTCGCCTTTTCGATCGAGCTATCTGTGTTTGTGCTAGCCTTCTTAAGGCAAACATGTTTGTTTGTGCCTATACTGAAATACTATTTCTTCCGCTAACTTTGTGTTCTCGAGTTATTGTATTTGAGCCCTCATGTCCCCTGGCTTATATTTTTTATAGAGTTGTGTTGTGATTACCTTCCTATGGGTCCCCGCCCTGAATTGGGGGTGCCACACAGAGGAACTGATGGCGTGGCATGGGAAACTCGCACCCTCAACCTTCCTGGGAGGCTGGGGCACCCCTCGGGTCCATATTTGGCCTATATATTGATTCCTACGAGAAAACCCTAAAACACGAGACGATATTTCCAGACACAATTCCGATCTCCGCTGCCATCGAAACCAAGCTTTTGTTTAGGGTTCTGGTGCAGAAAAGAAAAAAATTTAGCTATGATACCCAAACCCAAGGACCTATGCTATGCTGATGTAAGTAACGGAGGGAAATCGGTAACATACCCGGATGTATGTAGTTTGTTAAGCGGGAACAGTTCCCACATGAACGTGGTTGATGTAGTCGTACTCGTCGATCCTCGATATCACGGGGATCCTCACACAAATCCAGAAGCCACTCGGTCCTTGATGACCGATGACGGGATTACGTGCCATGAAAATAACGACGGTACCACTTTTTCGTCGTTAAAGACCGTTTTTAGGTGAAAGTATCCAGTTCGTCAACAATGTTCATCTTTGATGACAGGGTCAAAAGGTCGCCTAATAAGCCCACTTGTCATCTATATTCGTCTCCGTTGACGATAATCCCGTCGCTAGAAATTTTTACTGCTGGTTTGACTAGCCAGATTTCTAACAAGTGGCCCCCCTTTTGATGACGTGGCTTCTTCCATGTGGGTTCGGATGTGATTCAACAGCCTTAAGTTCCCACCACTAATAAATTGACCGTTAGTTTTGACTAGTCAACCATGCTGACATATGGGCCCAGGAAATGTTGACGTGGAGGCATACGCGTGGCCCCAAAGGATGTCTCCGTGTGCGCTTACATGTGGGGCCTGATACTGGTGACGGTTCAAATTCCCGTGACAAACCCCGTCACCTATATTAGTTCTCAAAAAATTGTGCCCGTTTTGAATCTGTATGCAGATTCAAAATGAAATTACTATTTTTTATGAAATCAAACAGTGCCATCATAGCTTTAATTAGCAATGATACTTGAGAATTGTCACACCAACTGTGCCAAATATTACAATGAGCATCGCAAGGACATATTATAGTCCTAGTAAAATAATGTTTGAAATATGCCCTAGAGGAAAATAATAAAGTATGTTTATTAGCATATTTCATTATTTTATAATAAGTTTTATACTATGCTATAACTGTATTAAGTGGAAAGATTAATACGCGTGTAGTATACAAACACCCATGTCCCTATTTAACTCTAATTTACTAGTTCATTGTGCAATTGATGATCAAGGTTTCCTGGTCATGGAGACACATACGTCCTTGACAATGAAGTCATGTAATTAGGAGAATGATATGATGGACACACACCCACCTAATGTGTTGCAATGTGATCCAGTCACATAGTTCAACATTGGGATGACATAATGATCATATGTAATTTCTATCTCCGGAGGATGCTTTGAATGTATCAACCGTTACACCATAATAGGGTAACTATGAAGGTGCATCTTGGGTACTCCGAAGGGAATATGTTGAGGAGTATGAAATGATCAAAGTGGGATTTGTCCATCCAAGTGACGAATAAGTACACTGGGCCCACTCGGTGATATAACATCATAAAGTTTGCAAACGTGTGACTAGGTCACGAGGTTGTAATATCACAGAACAAGCAAATATGTTTGTCTGTAACGAGGATGAACTAGGTATAGGATAGCGACGATCAAACCTCGAAAAACAAAGTACCGTAGGACAAAGGGATCAGGACTCAACGTTAACGGTTCAAACAATGAAGTAATTCAATGGAAGCATAGGGGACATCAAGGATTGTAACCAGGTCCCACATGATGGTGATTGGTCAGAGAGTGTCTTGATCATGTGTGTTGTTGTCCCGAACCGTAGGGTGACACGCTTAAGGGTATTCTACGCATTAAGGATACATTCAGGATCATCGGTGAAATAAGAGAGAACTCTAGAATTATTCCGGAGGGGGCCAGAAATAGTTGTGGACATTTTGAATTGTTCAAAATGCAGTTTAAATATGTTTTTTTATTTAATTAAAGAATTAAATTTTAAAAATATGATTAAAATAACTAAATAATTCATAAAATGGTATATGGGCCCTATGTGGCCCATTAGGTGGAGAGGGAGACTCCCCCTTGGGCATTGGCGCCATTGGTGGGCCCATCTCCCCCCTGGCCGGCGCATCACCCCTCCCTAGTGGGTTTAGTCCCACATGGGAAGGGGAGGGGGATGTGCACCCCTCCTTAGCCTATATAAGGGGGGGTAGGTTGCCCCTTTTATTCAAACGAAAACGATAGGTGCCGAACGTTTGGGCGGCCCCTGTCCGCCAGAATGCAGTATCTATCGTTGGCGTTGGTGCACCAATCACGACGCTTGGCTGGTTGTGACGTAATCAATCTTCTACCGTTCCGCATAGCCAGCGTCCTCCCGACCGGCGACATCCAGTTACCCCACTCCTCCCCAGGTCCCCTCCCCACTCCTCCATTTCTCTCGCGCCAGTTTCCTTTAGTACGGGGCGAGGCTCCGGTGATTGCATTTGAATTTGGTAGAGCTCGGAGAAGGGTGATGACGGGGATCACCCCGGCAAATCCCATGGTCAGGGACCCTGGGTTAGTCATGAGATGCACTGGTTGGACGATAGCTCATCGCCAAACAGGAAGGCTCGCTCCTGCTCGATATTATTAATGTGGGGAGATGCGTTTACAGTGGAGGGCAAGGCTGGAGCGCTCAAGGCTAGGGTTACAGGTGATATTAGATGTCTTTGGCGTCGCCCCTCCTAGCCCTTATATACCGGGCTAGGTCTCGGGGAGTTCATCAACGTTTACAGGTAAGCTTTCCTAACCCTAGCTTGCTTCGTATGGCATGTCTTCTCACCTTCCTTGTGAGTCGCGGACTCCTACGTCGGTGCCAACTAGTGGGCCGAGGCTGTATCTTCATGAGCCTTCCTCCTTCATGGACACCAGGTAGGCTCATCCGTAGGAGTCGTGGGGTCACCCCCTCGTCAGTAGCCCCTGAGTGCCTAGGGGACTCGGAGAGTCGCGCAGGGACTCAAGTACATTAATTCGTCGGTTATTGGTATGTGCGGTTCATCCGCGGGTCGCTAGTAGTCTGGTGGCCATGACAAACCCTGTTTCGAGGGATGCTAAGCTGAAAGGGCCCAAGGAGTCGACGGGTCGAGCCTTGGTGAATTGCACTAGGGAAAATACCACAATAGCCCAATCAAACCCCGTCCCTCGATGTGAGCTTGGAACACTGGTGTCGAGCAAAAGTCCGGCCGCTTCGGGTCTTACGGTGTTCATTTGCCGCCAGTAATATGTACAGCCTAAGGCGCGTCCGCCCGACTTTTCTATCATGCGCAGCGCATGGGAAAGGTTGGGAGTGAAATCGCTCGACAAAGGAATGTGTGTTTTTGAGGCGCGGAGTCTTATAGCATTGCACCCGCTTGGAACAAAACATCAAGCGAGCTGTTCACTCATTCACCCGAGGAGCTTTGTTTCGAGTGCTCAGTCGGGGGGTTTTTCGCGAGTAATCACTCTAATGCCGTTTTGGCTCTTGAGGTGAGGGAGCACCTGAGACTCTTAGCATCGTATGGTCTTGGCGAATGCATGTTTGTCTTACGTCGGGTTGAGGGAGCACCCGAGACTCTCATAAGTGCGAGTGGTCACTCGAGCACATGGCTGACCTTTAGGTGAGGGAGCACCTGGGACTCTTATGATGTACTCTCCCGATGGGAGTAAGATGTTTTTCTTTCCTTATGGAAAAGATCTGAGAGATGGAATCTCAGAGCCTTGATGTCTGTTTGGTTTTCTTTGCCGCTTGTCAGGGATAGTGATTCCTCTGTTTGATGGCTGTCAGGGATGCTCTGCCAGTGAACCGTCACGTCTTCAGGACCGGTCATAATAATGGCCGCTGTGGCGTGCGGCAGGCGCCGGTTGAGTTTCCCATAGGCGCGTTGGAAACGCGCGCGAATTGACGTGTCTTGCGTACAGTGCGTACCATGGGAAAGCATCTTCGTCTTGGAGTCCGAGACGGCTGGGACGTTTGGTCTTTGAATTAATTGTTGCCGTCGTCTCGGCTTCTCTGTGCTTTGAGGATTATTTTTCTATAAATAAGCCTTTCTCTTCCACGCCTCTATCCAACTCGTTGCCTTGCCTCTTCCTTCATCTCATCTTCCGCTCATGGTTCCCAGGCGAGTTGTTGGCCGTGGTCGTGTTCGTCGTCGCCGTGGTGGCTGAACACCACGCTCATGCCGTGGTGGTCGCCATGGTACGACGCTAGTGCCTTCCTCCTCTCCCTTGGAGGAGGGATTCTAGCGCTATGATTTTCTTTTACGTGTTCGTGGCCAAAGTGCCAATCGCCTCCTTCTTCCATCTGCTTTTTCCGCCATTGTCTCTGAGCGTGACTTGGATGGCTTGCTTCTGCATCTTCAAGGGAGCCGTTGATCTCCCTCTTATGTTGACTTGGAGGTTGATAGCTCTCGCTTGATTTTTCTTGGCTCTGGTTGTAGTTTGTTTGCTCGGCGGTTGAATTTTCGAGATGGCGATATGCTCAGCTGTCGCTTTGACGGCGAAAGCACTGTCACTGTCTGCACATTCGACCCGAGTGGCAATAGCATGGATCCGCATGGGCAGGAGTCGAGCAGCGACAACTCCACAAAGTCGAGGAGTCCTTCGCCGACGTCTTCGACGGCTTCTTCCTCCAGGGACTCGTCTGGTGCTGGTGGTGAGCCGTCTTCAACTGCTTCCCCCTCTGGCTCTGACGAAGACCTTGATGTCAAGCCACCGGTTAAACGAGCGCGGCAGGCGACCTTGTAGAACTGGAGGCAGCGGCATCATCTTCGCCGGCAGCTTGGGCGGAGCTGGAGAGGAAGCTAGAGGAGAAGGAGAAGAAGCTGGTGGAGCATCGTCTCCAATGTCTCCGCAAATAAGTCGAGCTTCACCTTTTGTTATGTCATTGACATCATGAGCCTGCTGCTTCGACTCCTCCTTTCTCTGTGATGATGCTCTTGTACTAGAGTCGATTACCCCTCCTGGGCACACATGTAGAAGTCATAATTCCTTGGGTGATTCCCTCTTGTAACAGGAGCTGCCTTCTATCCAAATTAGTTGAGTCCTTTTTGTACTGAAGACAATCCTTATGATGTAAAGTATGCTTGATCCTTTGCAATGGAACTTTATATTTTCTTTGGCACTGAGAGTTATGTTCGAGTCCTTTGCGGCCGAGAACTGTCTTCGAGTCCGTCTTTGCACTGTGGGTTCTATCGGGTGCGCGACAGCGCTCCCGATGGGAGTAGCCCCCGAGGCTACGCTTTAGTCGAAGGGTCGAGCGTAGGCTGAAATTTGTTTCCTTTGTTGTTAGTTTCTGTCTTTTATCGGGTGCGCGGCAGCACTCCCGATGGGAGTAGCCCCCGAGTCTTTAGGCGATCGTTGGCAATCGGGTGAAGACTAAATGAGCCTGTGTTCTGTGCTTCCTCCAAAGTTTCTTCAGAGTACGTGGGTGCTCCATCTGATTGTGGCCATGTTTTTCGAGCCTTGTTTTCAGCAGGTGGGGCAAGCCGGGTATTGTTTGCTTGAGCGTTTTTTCAGCTTCAGACCGCGCGAATGGCCTTTGGGAGGCGATGGTCCTCGAGCTACCCAGTGCTTGAATGCAGTGGTCGCGTGTGTGACGATAGCGTCCTTCGGGTGGGAGTTGTACTCGAGACCCCGAGTGCTTTTGATGAAGATCGCGTTGCTCGGGGGGATTTTGCTCTTAAGCCCCGAGTGCTTTGGTTAAGATCGCGTAGGAGATAGCGTTGCTCGGGGGGATTTTGCTCTTAAGCCCCCGAGTGCTTTGGTTAAGATCGCTTAGGCGATAGCGTTGCTCGGGGGGATTTTACTCTTAAGCCCCCGAGTGCTTTGGTTAAGATCGCGTAGGCGATAGCGTTGCTCGGGGGGATTTTACTCTTAAGCCCGAGTGCTTTGGTTAAGATCACGTAGGCGATAGCGTCTCTTGGGGGGATTTTATTCTTAAGCCCCCGAGTGCTTTGATTAAGATCGTGTAGGCGATAGCGTCTCTCGGAGGGATTTTACTCTTAAGCCCCCGAGTGCTTTGGTTAAGATCGCGTAGGCGATAGCGTCTCTCGGGGGGATTTTATTCTTAAGCCCCCGAGTGCTTTGATTAAGATCGCGTAGGCGATAGCGTCTCTCGGGGGGATTTTACTCTTAAGCCCCCGAGTGCTTTGGTTAAGATCACGTAGGCGATAGAGTCTCTCGGGGGGATTTTATTCTTAAGCCCCCGAGTGCTTTGATTAAGATCGCGTAGGCGATAGCGTTGCTCGGGGGGATTTTACTCTTAAGCCCCCAAGTGCTTTGAGATGGAAATATTTGGGCAACATTTAGTTTATTGCGGTCAAGCGGTTACATGAGTTGCCAGCCATGTCCGACCGATAGGGGCTATGGATAGAACAGTCGCAGGTTTGCTACGTTCCATGGGTTGCCCACGTCCTCGTCTGTCTTCGGGTTCCTCAGCCTGTAGGCGCCACCTCTGATGACTTCTGAAATTATGAATGGTCCTTCCCATTGGGGGGCAAGTTTATGGGCCTTCTCTTGTATTAGTCGTAGAACTAGGTCACCTTTGTTGAAGGTTCTAGTGCGCAATCGACTGCTTTGGTAGGTACGTAGTTTGTCTTGGTACCCCTCTGATTTTTCCAGGGCTGCGTCTCTTGCTTCGTCGGCCGTATCTTTGTCATCTTGTAGTGCTTCTTCTGCTTCTTCTTCTTCGTATCCGGTGACCCGAGGTGCTCCGAACTTGAGATCATGTGGTAGGACTGCCTCTGCCCCGTACACCATGAAGAAGCGTGTGTACTGGTTCGCGATGTTTGGTGTAGTACGTAGGCTCCATAGGACCGCGGGGAGTTCTTCTACCCAGTTGCCAGCGGCTTGCTCGAGTGGTGCGAGGAGCTGTTTCTTGATTCCCCCGCATACAAGGCCATTTTCTTTTTCCACCTACCCGTTGGAATGCCAGTGCGCTACTGATGCATAATTAATTTTGATGCACAGTTCTTCGCAGAAGTTCTGGAACTCTGCGGCTGTGAAGTTCGTGCCATTGTCCGTGATGATGTTGTGTGGTACTCCGAATCTGAAGATGATCGACTTGATGAAGTTGACAGCCGTGAGGGTTGTGGAGCTGGTGATGGGCACTACTTCGATCCATTTATTGAACTTGTCGACTGCGACGAGCAGGTGTGTCCTTCCGCCCTTTGATGATTTCTTGAGTGGGCCCACCATGTCAAGTCCCTAGGTGGCGAACGGCCAGGATAGTGGTATGGTCTTGAGCTCTAATGCGGGAGCGTGTGGCCTGTTGGCGAATTTCTGGCAAGCGACACAACGTCTCACGATTTCCTCTGCGTTTTTCATGGATGTGGGCAAGTAGAACCCAGCTTGGAATGCTTTGGACACGAGCACTCGACTGCTCGCATGGTGCCTGCAGGTGCCTTCGTGGATTTCGAGCAGTAGGGCTTTGCCGTCTTCTTCGTCGATGCACCTTTGGAGTATCTGGGTGATGCTGCGCTTGTATATTTGGCTGTTGATCACCGTGAATGCCTTGGATCGTCGGCTGATGCGTCGTGCTTCGGCCACGTCTTGTGGTAGCGTGCCTTCGATTAGGAATCAGAGGAACGGTTTTGTCCAGACGGGTCCTTCGAGCTCTGTCGGAGCTGTGTTGTCGGATGTGCTGGTGCTTGTGCCTTCTGATGGGGTTGCTGCTGCTACCTGCTCCATTTATGTTGCGTCTTCGCCGTCCACGACTGCTTCAGGTGTTGCTGCCTGTACCTTGATGGATCTCCGACTGATGCTTTCGACAAAAACGCCGAGTGGTACAGGCCCCCGGGTCGAACCGATGTTTGCGAGCTCGTCAGCTTCTGTGTTGTTGTCCCTGGTGATGTAGTTGAGCTCGCAACCGTCGAAACTTCCTTCGAGTTCGTTGTAGAGCTTTTGGTAGGCCGCCATGTTGTCGGCTATTGCATTGCAGTTTCTCATCGTCTGCTGGACGACGAGATTGGAGTCCCCGTAAATTATGAGGCGAGTAGCTCCGCATTTTTTGGCCATGCGCATGCCATGGAGGAGTGCCTCGTATTCTGTTTCGTTGTTGGAGGCGTGACTAAAGTTGATCTGGAGGACATATTTCAGTTTTGACTTCTTCCCCAGCTCCTTGTTGTCTCTTGGACCCATCGAAGAACATTTACCATGAGCTTTGATAGGTCTGGAGGGCCTGGCGTCCGAACCTCCGTCCACTCGACCAGAAAATCTGGGAGTACTTGGGCTTTGATGGCTGTTGGGTGCTTGAATTGCAGGTCCCGTGGGCTGAGCTCAATGTTCCACTCGGCGACTCGCCCGGTTGCTCCAGGGTTGTTGAGTATGTCGGCGAGTGGTGCGCTGCTCACGATTGTGATGGGGTGCTCGTCGAAGTAGTGGGACACCTTTCTTGAGGTCATGACGATGGCCAGTAGTAGCTTCTGATAGTGCGGGTACCGCTGCTGGGATTTGGTCAGGAGCATGCTGAGGTAGTAGATTGGTCTCTGGATGCTCTGGACCTTGCCTTCTTCTGCACGTTCGACGATGAGTGTTGTACTTACTACACTGCTACGTGCTGCCACGTAGAGGTATAGCTTCTCTCGTTCCTTGGGTACCGCCAGGATTGGTGGGGTCGAGAGTGTCTTTTTCAGGTCCACGAATGCTTGGCGGGCTTCCTCCGTCCACTTGAATTTCTCTCCTTTCCTGAGCAACTGATAGAAAGGCAGCGTGCGTTCTCCCAGTCTGCTGATGAAGCGGCTTAGGGCTGCGAGTTTTCCGGTGAGCTGCTGTACTCCTTTGACGTCAGTTGGTTCTTGCATGCGGGTGATGGCTTGGACTTTCTCAGGGTTTGCCTCGATTCCTCGGGCAGAGACCATATAGCCAAGCAGCTTTCCCGCCGGTATGCCGAATGCGCACTTCTTTGGGTTGAGTTTGATTCTGTATTTGTTGAGTGCCGCGAAGGTTTCGCACAGGTCTTCGAGTAGTGTGGCTGCTTTGTAGGTCTTGATGACGATGTCGTCCACGTAGACTTACACGTTTCTTCCTATTTTCTCCTTCAGGCAGGCCTGCATCATTCGTTGGTAAGTGGCGCCTGCGTTTTTGAGCCCGAAGGGCATGGTTTTGTAGAAGAATACGCCATAGGGGGTGATGAACGATGTGTGCTCTTCGTCTTCTTCTTTCATCCTGATCTGGTTGTATCCTGAGTAGGCGTCGAGAAAGGAAAATAGATCGCACCCTGCTGTTGAGTCGATTATCTGATCGATTCTAGGAAGGGGGAAGTGATCCTTCGGGCAATGCTTGTTGACTGGTCCGTAGTCGACACACATGCGCAGCACGGTCGTGTCTTTCTTGGGCACCAGCACTGGGTTGGCTATCGAGGTGGCTTTCTTCGTTTCTCGGATGAACTGAGAGTCGAGTAACCGGTTGACTTCCTCTCCGATTGCTCTGCGCTTGGGCTTTGAAATCGTCTCAGCGCTTGCTTCACCGGCTTCGTGTTTTGCTTGATGCGTAGGGCGTGTTCCGCGAATTCGCGTGGTATCCCATGTATGTCGGATGGGCACCAGGCGAATATTTCCCACTTGTCTCGAAGGAAAGCGACGAGAGCCGTCGCCTGCTCCTCTGGTAGGTGGGCGTACACGCAAACTGTTTTGTCCTGGTCCGTCGGGTGCACTTGGTGAGTGACTGTGTCGTTGTCGATGCTGAAGTCGCGTCCGTACTCCCTGCATTCGCTTCGGTTCACCAGTGGGAAGGTACTCTTGTCCGTCACCATGGCTATTTCTCTGAGTTCTTGTTCGGCTCCGAATGTGTCGGAGATTCTATGGAAGTCATGATCACATTGATCTGATTTGATGAAGCTTCCGTTGATTGTGAGGACTCCTGATGATCCTGGCATCTTGAGCTTGAGGTAGGCGTAGTGTGGGACCGCCATGAATTGTGCGAATGCTGGCCGCCCCAATATGGCGTGATACTGCGATTGCCAGTCGAGTACCTCGAACTCGAGGACGTGGTTGGCGAAGTTGCGTCGGTTGCCGAAGACAACTTCGAGTTCGATGACTCCGAGGGATGTGGCTGCTTCTCCTAGGACTACCCCGTGTAACTCGGTGCTTGATTTTCTCCATACTGATCGTGGGATCAGCATCTTTTGCAGGGTGCTGGCGAAGATGATGTTCATGTTGCTGCCTCCGGCCATGAAGACCCTATCCATGTCGTACCCTACGATTTGTGCATCGAGTACTAGGGGCACATGCCCCGGTCTTGGGACTGCTAGTGGATGGTCGTCTTGTGAGAATGTGATGCTGGTGTCCGTGTCATGTAGCTGGTAAACTTCGACTATGTTTATGCTCTCAGCTGCTCTAGCCTGTAGGGTGTGGGCGTCGCGTTGTGCTTGCGGTACCCTTCATTCCTAGATCGTGAGCACTTGTTCTTGCGGCGGGCTGTGACGTACTTCCGGGCTTGGGGTAGGCGATTGCTCGGGTCGCCGATTGCGTCTGTCTTCTTTTTTCTTCTCTTTCTTGAGGTCGTCGGCTAGCTTGTTGAACAGGCGGCAGTCTCTCAAGGTCTGACCTGACCTGACGCGTCCCCAGTCATCCTCGAAGCTGTGGATCGTGCAGGGTCCTGCTAGCTGTTCTCTAGCCGTGAGTTTGCTAGATCCCGCGTGCCTCTTCCTTCTTGAGATTCTGAAGATCTGCTCGTGATCCTCCGGGTGTTCGTGGAAACGAGGGTCGGTTTCGATTCCTCGACTCATGTCTTGGTTCTTGATGAGGTTGGCGAATTCATCCGGTCTTCGATCTGGGTCGTAGTACTCGCCTACAAGTGTCTCGGAGTCGCTGTCTTGGTTGGCGGCAGGTGCTCGCGCGACGGCGTGTCGTCGGGTGGTCGTCGGCTATGCGGCTGCGTGATGTGGCTCGTTCATTGGGGCCTCGCCGTAGATCTCCCATGCGCGCCTTTTGGGTCGTCGATTCCTTCTTCCTTGGCGGTTGTTTTGCTGATCGCTGGATTCGATCTCGTAGTCATCGTCTTGATGTGCGGCGGGTGCCCGGGCGGTGGTGGGTTGTCGAAAGATTTGCGAGTCCTCCGCTGCGCGTCGCAGTTCGTCGAGTGGAATTCCTTCGTAGAGGCCCCTCGCCGTTCTTCTGGGTCGTCGAATCCTTCGGCGCTGGCGCTGCACTTGGCCGTTACCGTAGTGTCGGTCCTGGCACAATCTTAGATCGAGTGGTCTTGATGGGGTGCCGGAGATGTCCGCCGTGATCTTGAATTCTTCGAGTGGGCTAGATCTGGTTCTTGCCATTGAGTTGTAGCTTGCTGAAGACGGGACCGCTGAGATCGTGATCCCAACTTGTGTAGTTCCACAGACGGCACCAATTGACGGGGATCACCCCGGCAAATCCCATGGTCAGGGACCCTAGGTTAGTCATGAGATGCACAGGTTGGACGATAGCTCGTCGGCAAACAGGAATGCTCGCTCCTGCTCGATATTATTAATGGGGGGGTGGAGATGCGTTTACAGTGGAGGCCAAGGCTGGAGTGCTCAAGGCTAGGGTTACATGTGATATTAGATGTCTTTGGCATTGCCCCTCCTAGCCCTTATATACCGGGCTAGGTCTCGGGGATTTCATCAACGTTTACATGTAAGCTTTCCTAACCCTAGCTTGCTCCGTACGACAGGTCTTCACACCTTCCTTGTGAGTTGCGGACTCCTACGTCGGTGCCAACTAGTGGGCCGAGGTTGTATCTTCATGGGCCTTCTGCCTTCATGGACACCAGGTAGGCTCATCCGTAGGAGTCGTGGGTCACCCCCTCGTCAGGGGAGGCGTATCCATCACGAAATTCACCGCCGGCAGTGAAGGCCCGTGTGTGAGCGGCCTCGACGACATCTAAGCTCGGAGGGCGCTCAAAGGTAAGTCGCAGCTTCATGTTCTCCCCCCCTCTCTTCTTCCTTTGTTTCCTGGCTCGCCACCCCGTTTTGTCGTTGCGCTCGTCGGACGCCGGCGACGCAGATGCGGTGTTCCGTTTTGCGACACCGATTAGCCTAATTCGTTGTGGAGGACGACATTGGGTACGCCGAGCAGCCACAATGCAGGGAGTGGGGTTGGTTTCCCTAGTTTCCAAACCGCGGTTAACTTCTATTTCCACATCTGCAGGGGCGGTTGCTGCTCATGGGTAGCCCGTAGTGGACAAATCCCCTTTTCCGCGGTGGCGCCTTAATTTTGATTAATTTAACATGAATTTTCCATGTATGCTTTACTTTTTTTCCATGCGCATTGCGGATTCATATCCCAAAATTGCCATGTTCATGGCCTACTGCATTGTGACTAGCGTTTTCCCCTGAATTTCCATGTTCAAGCCCTAAAACTTGTTTTCTGTCCAAAAATTGCCATGTTCATGGCCTATGCTATTGTGTTTTTGGACCCTGAATTGCCATGTCCCAGCCCTTAGTACTTGATATCTATCCCAAATTGCCATGTTCACGGCGTACTGCGTTGTGACTAGCATATCCCCTGAATTGCCATGTTCAAGCCCTAAAACTTGTTATCTGTCCCAGTATTGCCATGTCCATGGCCTAAGTCATTTTGTTTTTTGCATATCCCCTTGAATTGCCTTGTTCAAGCACTGAAACTTGTTAGCTATCCAAAATTTCCATATCCATGCCCTAAGATATTTTGTTTTGGTCATCCTCCTGAATTGCCATGTCCCTAGCCCTTATAATTTGAGAACTATCCAAAATTGCCATGTTCAAGCCCTAATGTGTTGTGTTTTTTGCATTTCCCATAAATTTCCATGTTTTAATGCACCTGAAACATTATAACTATCTTAAGTTACCATGCCTCAAATTGCGTAATTTTCAATCCCCCTAAATTGCCATGTTGTTGCTTTAATTTTCTAATGATTGTAGTTGCAACTTCATAACAAATTGCCATCAGGAATACTGTAACAAAAACCACCGTTATGTTATCAGAAGATATACAATTTTTGCAAAGTAGGTATGTGTGCTCCTGTTTTCTTTTTATTGTATAAAATGTGCTACTGTTTGATTTATCGCAATTAGGCATTGTGCTCGTGTTTGATTTCTAAAATCTTGACGAAACCCGTATGGCAAATTTACTATATTTTTTACATATTTTCCTAAGTTGCCATGCCTTTCCCACCAGGGTGTCTTCAAATTTACACCATGTTCGATTCATATTTCAACCTTCTTCATGGTTTCCTCTCAAATTCTATGTTTGCAGAATCATGGTGCGACCACATGATTCCGACGGATATGATTTCATGGATCCTGATGTCGCTGTTGGGCGCATGAACTGCAATCTACATTTTTTTTCATTTTCGTTCATCCCGAACCATTCAGAAGTTGTTTCACACATTATTTGACGAGTTGTTTTGGTATTTATGAAGAAACCGCCCCGCAATAGGGGTTCACACAAGATGTTTACAGAGTTGGTAAAGGGTTTTGATGATGAGCAGAAAAAAGGTTGTTGTTGACATGGGTATGATATCAATGTTGGATGTAAAGTTCTCCAACTTGGTAAATCCCATGTACGAATGGCTTGGTTGCATATACGAACCCAAGTCGAGGGAGTTTGTGATTCTTGACCGGGGGAGGCTATCTCTGGATGAAGATTCTGTGTTTGACACCCTACGTGTTCCCAGGGGACGAATCGATGTAGCGTACCGGATGGATAGTGCTGCGCAGGAGCGCCTGTTCCCAGAATTGTTCCCTGGCTCAGATTCCATCCCACTCACAAGCAGTCTTCAACATCTCTTGGTGCAATGCGAACCAGTGGCGATGTTTTCAAGAGGAAGGTTCTTATGCTTATGATCTCCACTGTTTTTGTGCCTACCACGTTGAGTCACCCAAGCAACAAATGTTTTCCTATACAGGTAGCTCACCTCATTTATTTATTTTAATATTGCTTTTTTCATTTTTTTCATTTTATTGTGTATGGAAATGTTAGCACATATTGCATGTCATTTTCAGTATTTTCAGCATGGAAATTTCAGTAACTTTTGCATGGCAATATTTGTTGTGGGTGGATGGTAACTATATTACATGCCACATGGCATTTTTATGTAATGGAATCATGTCATACCTAATAGTAACTGGGTGGTTGGTAATTGTAGCACATGTCACATGGTATTTTTATGTAACTTTTGCATGGAAAGTTGATATACACTTTCAATCATTATGCCTTTCTATTTAACCAAGACAAATTATCTGATGTCAAGATCATGAACTGGTGCAAATTTATTTTCAATTTCATTCACGATGCCTTCACCAAGGGAATGTACCAAAAAGGATGTCGTCTTTATCTGATTGCAAGCTTACTCTTTGATTGCTATTCTTTTTGTGGCTTTTTCTCTGTCATTACATTTTGTTTTATTTTTTATGACACAATTTGACTTTCCTAAAACATGTGTTCTTTTCTGGTTGTAGCTCATGTATGTTGACAAGCTTGACTTCTCAAAGGTTAAATTTGAAGATCCCGGACCACCTCGTACTGTAAAATGTGCGGTAGCTGCTTGGAGCACTGAGCAAGTGAAGGCAGTACTTACTGCAGATAGGAACAGTGAAAATTTGTACGGGAAATTGCAGGCCAGTTTTCTTAGTTTAATCATGCTTTATGTGTGTTTCATCCTTTTCGACATACTACTCACATGACCTCTTTTTATATATTTTTCGTTGCAGCTAATGGCCAAGCATTCCATCGACTACAGCTTCTTTGGTGGTACACACAATTCCTCCAAGTGGATGGACGTGCACTCAAACCCATGTTGTTTTTTGCAGGTACTTTAATTTTTCGACATTGCCATGCGAAAGAAATTGTTTAGTTTTCGTGTGTTCATTGATGGCAATCCTAATTGCACGTATGCGGTAAACTCATGTTGGTTGGTAATTATAGTTAATATTTGTTGTTAATTTTAATTATGCTTAGATGGAAATTTCTATGTCGGTACCCGTAGTGAAGTTTGGGTTCCAACTTCACTTCATGTCACATGACAATTCAAGTTAACCTTATACAGTAGTTTTCCCCAACTTTTTTATGGTTGGCGACACTAGATAAAAGTGGGAGGCAATTTGAGTTAGACAAAGATGGCAATCTCCAGCATCTTTGGAATGTAATTAGAGCAACACATAGATGCCAATTTCATGGCATAGCATACGACTTTTTTTTGTAACTAACCCTACAAGTCATACTTAATATTACTATTTAATCACTTAAGTTTTCCCTCATTTCTCCCAACTTTTCGGTTATGATTTCACATTCTTACAATTTCTTCATGTTCACATGCAACCAGACTAGGGGAGAAGAGGAGCACCTCATTGGGCAATTGGCGTCTGGCATGTTTGGACTTCTTGGCAATCTTGTGCAAGGGTGGACTTCATTGTCTTATGGTGATGGTGATGTGGACGAACATACACACCGGCCAAATGGTTGTCGCATGCATCAAGATTACAATAGCTCTCATGAGTTTCCTGACTCGCAGGAAGATCCTTTCGGTTTCGATATCGAAATCCCTTTTGGTGACCCCAGAAGGTTCAGATCGCAACTGCAACGAGACAAACTGTGATGTCCCTGGTCCAAGCAGCAAAATGGCAAGAGATTCTGAGGACATTCATCAACCTACTGTTATCAAGAAGCAAAGGACTGACCCAGTTGCCGCTAGAAGGAGGTTTGTTCTCCTTGTTTCATTATTTCATTCTTAAGAAGCTAGTATTTTTCGTGCCTACATGGAAATTTTCTAAATGTTCACCATTTTTTTGGTTTTTGTTTTGGTAGTGAGGCGACCATTGGCTGGGTGAAGAAAAATGTTGATGCCTTGCAGGTTGTCCGAGCGTCTAAAAAAATCCTCTCTTGTCACTGACGGTGTTGGTATGGCCACACGATCCTCTCCTCGGGAAGCAACGTCCAATAGGGTGACCCTGTCGATCAAGAAGTTAATGTGAAGGCGGTGAAGAGGTACCATTTTCATCTTCTCAGCTTGTATCATCTATACAACCACATTGAAATTCTTCCGCTACTTCCATTGCAGTTTTTACATAACAACCATGGCAATTATATTTGAACACACATGGCAATTTTGTAGTCATTATTACTTACTGCAATTCAAAATGACATTTTATGTTTCACTATGAACTGCTTATGATCATCCACACTTAACATTGTTGTCATTGTTTTCAGACCTACTAAATGGATTCTACAATTCATATGGCAAATGTACCTATTCATAGCAGTTTACATTTCCTCTTCTCTATGATGCGACATGTTCATCACGACTATGTTTCAATTGCAGATTAAAGAAGTCAGCTATTGTTGGTGTTGTACAACAAAAGAATATCCTACTCAATAAGTTGCACAAAAAGCTTGTGGCACCAACCACATCAAACAATCAATCTTCTGCTGATGCACCGCCAGGGACCTGTAATTTAGAGGCGTCTAGCTCCGTGTCTGTTGATGGCCCCACCACTGATACTGAAAAAGATGATACAACCGGATTGGGAAGCGGATCTAGTAGTGATGAATCTATTTCTGGATTCACCAAGGAGGTTGTACATGTTCTTCTGTCAATGAGAGATGATTTTGTCGCACCATTCACAACAGCCCTGGTCCTGATAGTTGGTTTACACGGAGAACCAGAGGCTGCTAAGAAGAGGAAGTCGCCAGAAGACACATTACCACCTATTTGTCCCTGATATTTTCATTGTCACAAAGAAACTTCCAGTTGTGGGTGTGCCGGCTTTCAATGTCCTAAAGAATTTGCCACATGAAGGCGCGCCGGCACGCAACCGTACTGATGATGGCCTCGTACCTTCTTCAACCCTATTAAATGAGGGAGTGACTGTTGCAAGCATTGTCCACATGAAGGAAGCTCGTGGTTTTATGTGCGTAAAAGGTTGGGCACCGTTCATGCCACCCCGGGCGCTGTTGCAGCTGACAAGTCTGCCGGCGTCACCGTTGAGGGTGCTTCAAATGTTTCACCGCCAGGAGAAGCCCACAGAAACATGTAGCAACAACATCCACTGGGTCAGAACAAAAAGTTGTTGTCTAGTCATCAGTTTTACCCCCTGATGCGCAGACCAAAGTGTTGCATCCCGCACAAGAACATAATTTTTCAGCTGAAGCTACCAAGGGTGTCGACCAAGCGCGACGCTGCGCCTGCCAACTAGGCTGCAACTGGACCTACTTTGCGCACAACCAAGATTCCAATTGAGGTCGGTGTGCCGTATGTGCCATCTGATGCTTTGACGTAGAAGCTTACAATACCGAAGAAGGACGCTGACATCCGTGCTAGTTATCCTCCGCCCGCTGCCCAAAATAGCGATCCTGGAGTTCAAATGACATGTATGTGCAACTATCTCCGTTAGATTCTGGAAAGGACCTAACCAGAAATAAGAGAGATGTTACAGAGAGATATCCTATGGCTTCTACACCACCAAGTTTTGGTCTTGGTTTTGATAATGATTCCAACGAAGAAGAACCTATCGATGCCACGCCCATCTCTTTTGCTCATCATCAGAGCGAGGAAGTTTTGATAGCGCAACCTCATGTGGATGGAAGAAAGGCTGTGAAATTTGCGGAGCCTTTAGTGCAAGGTAATTTTCCTCTTTTATGCTTTTGTTGATTGGTATTTTCCTTTACTTTTTGTTTGTTCCTTATGCGCTTAGATTGTGTTCCTTTGATTGGCATGTAAAAAAATGTGTCCAATCTTAGTTCATCATACATGGCAATTTTGTTGTGTACCATACTTTTATTTGTAGCTGCACTTGTTAGATGATTCCATATCCACTTGCAGGCTCTTTTGTTCTTCCACACTAGATTGCAATTTTTATGATACGTGTAATGGGAAACCAATATATGGCAATTATAGTATCATTGAGATGGTACTTTCTGTTACAGTACCATGGCAATTTTAGTATTTTATAGAAGGCAATTTCAGTATGTACTAAATGTGAACTTCATCATATGTGACATGGAAATTTTAGTACTTGTGACATGGCATTTTTACTAATTATGACATGGCAATTTCAGTATCTTTGACATGGAAATTTTAGTATCTTTGACATGGCACTTTCATTACACTCCTTCATCCAACCATTTCCCTTCACAATATTTGTTTCCACCAAATCTACATCTTCACCTTTTGTGGTTTCCTCTTCAATGGAAGAGAATCTTTGTAAGATGGATGAATACGCCCTGAAAAGGCAATCTTTGCCCAAGTAAGCGGCCTCAAGTTCGTCCACAACTCAGATTTCACATTCCTCTGATGTTATTAGCAGTGCAACACCTGGTTCCGTGAAGCAAGCCAGAGTGGTTCAAGCTCCATCAGTCAAAGATTATGATCTTACCATTAAGGTTACGAAGGACATGCAGGCTTTCTATGATATCATCAAGCGTTTTGGAGATGTCGATCAAACACTTCACTTGGAGTAAGATAGTTTGGATCAACGGGATAATAGCCTTTCCCGGAGTCGATGAGGTTCCAAATCGCACACAAACTTAAGATAATCTGCCATAAGACTTTTCCAATCCAAAAAGTTAGTGTTCTCGGTTAGTACCGGCGGATTGCCGTTAAAGTTATACTTAGGTTCCATAAGCTTAGGGGCAGGATAGTCCCATTGGTAGGGACCACCTCTTTGCAAGGGAGCCTCGGAACCGTGGTGCACAAAGGTCGCTTGTGGGGACCTAGGGGCCGCACCACTTGACGTTTGTGACTCCGATGTTGAAGCCTTCAATCTTGCAAAGGATGCTTCCATCTCCTTCCTTTTATTGTCCAAAGCCTTTTGCAAGGCTTTTTCCATATCTCCGGAGGTAAACAACTTGGGATCCTCAAGCTCATAACTAACATGCCCCGTGGAAGGAGGTAACACAGCTTGTGCGGCGACCCTTTGTTCGGCAACCAATCTCTCGGCTTCCGAAATCGCGGCATCCGCATCAATTTCGACCTCCTCCACATTGGCACCCAAACTTTCGGGGATGTCGTTCTTGGTCATCTCACTCTAGGGCGGTTAAGCCACAAGAATAGAGCACGAGGCTCTGATACCAATTGAAAGGATCGAGATAGACCTAGAGGGGGGGGGTGAATAGGTCTTATTACAAATTTTAACACTACTTAACAATTTTAGGCAATAATGCAGAAGATAAAGGTGAGCCTAACAATTGGAAGGTTTAACAGGTTGTGACAAGATAAGCAATAAGCACAATATACTAATTGCAAGGTTTAACAAGTGAGGGGCAAATAATACGGTAGTACAAGTAATAAGGGGGAAGAGTAGGGATAACCGAAAGACGCGAAGACAACGATGTATCCCGATGTTCACTTCCTTGGAGGGAAGCTACTCACTATTCGGAGAGAGTGGGTGAAACCACGAAGGCACACCAATGCCACGAAGGCTCACTCTATTCCCCTTGAAATATCACCATGAAGGCGATTCCCAACCACTACCAGTTGACCTTAAAGGTGGTCACCAAACCCTCACAAACTCAACGGGGATAATCACAATGGTCGATTCCTCTCCGAAAAACTCTTACCCGCCTAGGAGTCTCCAACCTCCAAGAGTAACAAGATCAATGGTAAATGCTCAAGACTTGCTCAAAACGCGATTTGCTTTGGTTGGAAGATGGGGAAGGGGCGGATCTATCACTGGGTGAAAGATCCGTCAAGAACTCTCAAGGAACTCTCCGGGATCTGAGATTTGGTGAGGGAGAGAGTGAGAGGGAGCACTTGTGTTCTTGGGTGTTTGTAAATGAAGTGGTCAACCCTCACAAGTGGGGGTAAGGGGGTATTTATAGCCCAAGGGACGAAATGGCTGTCGGGGCAATATGCTGTGTAAGTGTCGGACGTCCGTCAGGTGTCGGACGTCCGTCAGGTGTCGGACGTCCTAATGTTCACATGTCGGACGTCCGAGCCAGGTCGGGCGTCCGAAGTGTCCAATATGACTGCAGCAACCAACACCAGAAGAAAAAGGTCAGTAGCACATCGAACGTCCGACAGAGTTCGGACGTCCCTTGGTTGGCATGGGTGTCTTGCATGGCTTGGCATCCTTCATACCAAACTCCACGAGCATGTCTTGAATGTACTTTGTTTGAGAGATGAAGGTTCCTTCGGCAAATTGCTCGATTTGAAATCCAAGGAAGTACTTCAAACTCCCCATCATGGACATCTCAAAGTTCTTGGTCATATTTTCCGAGAACCACTTGCACAATGATGGATTAGGAGAACCGAATATTATGTCATCTACATAGATTTGGCATATGAGCAATTCACCATTGGTTCTCTTGGTAAAAAGAGTGGCATCAATGACACCCCTCACAAATCCTTCCTCGAGTAAAAACTTCCTAAGATGGTCACACCAAGCCCTAGGGGCTTGCTTAAGACCATATAATGCCTTATGAAGTTTGTACACGTGGTCCTTATGATGAGGGTCACAAAAGCCGGGTGGTTGTGCTACATATACATCCTCTTGTAGAGGACCATTAAGGAAAGCACTTTTTACATCCATTTGAAATAATGGAAATCCATTGAATGCGGCATAAGAAAGAAACGTGCGTATAGATTCAAGGCGAGCAATGGGAGCAAAGGTCTCATCAAAATCCAAGCCTTCAACTTGGGAGTACCCTTGAGCCACTAGCCTTCCTTGTTTCGAATGATATTACCATATTCATATTGCTTGTTTTTTGAAGATCCACTTGGTTCCAATGATGTTATGATCATGACCGGAAGGCCTCTCCACGAGAGACCAAACTTCATTCCGGGTGAAGCTAGTGAGCTCATCTTGCATTGCAATGAGCCAATCCGCATCCTCAAGTGCTTGTTCAACCCTAAGTGGTTCAATGCAAGACACAAATGAGAAGTGAGCGCCAAAGTTCATAAGTTGACGACGAGTAACTATACCTTGCCCAAATCCCTTGAGGATCTTGTCAACGTCAACACGTCTAGCCACCAATGGCATGATGGAAGTTGGAGTTTCAATAGGATCCACCCATTCAGGCTCATGAATAACATTTGGTTCATCATCCAGGGCGGAGCCATCATCAATTTCATCATTTTTGTCAGAACCCCAACGAGGGTAAGTGCTAGGGTTTGCTTGTGCCCTTTGCATCATGCAAAATTTTCAAAAAAAATTCAAAAATGGGGAAAAGAAAAGCCCTAAGAAATTAATTCAACTGGCCAGATAATTTTTTTTTCCAAAAATCATTTGAACATTTGGAAAAGTCCTATAAATGATGGTGATCATTTTAAAAGTGGTTCAGGTTCATTCCCATGCCCATGGAATATTCAAAAATTCAAAAGGTGCCTTGGAAATTAAATTAAACTCCAATTTGATATTAAAATTCAAATTGTTTGAATTTCAAAATTCTCCAAAACTTGTGAGTGGCTAACTATATGCTTTGTAAGTCCATGTAAAAGTTTTTGGCATTTTATAAATTGCCTAGGTATTTATTTATCAAGGCACAACAAAATTACAGAAAGAAAGCAAAGAAGAAAAAGAAAAACAAAACCCAGCCCAACCCCCTACAGCCTCGGGCCCAACAAGACTTCCCCCGGCCCAGCCCACGCTCCACTGTGTCGTCTTCCTCCCCGCTGTTCAATGCAGCTCGGTGGCGGCCTGGGAGCGCGCCGACGCCACCTCGACGGTGAGAGAGGCGTCTAGGAGAGCCCCTGCTCCCTCCTCGCGCCACGCAGTTCACCACAGACGCCCGCACTTTTCCCCTCTCTTCGCGGTCGCCTTCCCCCACTCTGTCCTTCGATCTCGAGCTGCCCCGAGAGCACGCCGGAGAACGTCAAGTGCACCGTCGCGGCCAACGGACTCCAACCGCCTCGCGACCTTGTCCATCGAAGCCCTCGCAGTCGTCTTCCTCAAGTCACTGACGCCCGCGAGCTGCAACGCTTTGAAGCCGACGAATCGAGGCAACCTTCTCCGCCACGGCCGCCGTGCTCCGGTGATGATTTCCTCGCCACGACGCCCTCCCAGCTCACGCCGACGACCTTGAGAGAACCTCTATGAGCGCACGCTTCGAACCCCCCCATCCATGCCTTTTCCTCGTGCCTCCGACGCCCAGTTTAGCAAGTCCGAGCCACGATCGCCGTCGTGAGGCTCGCCGCCGTTGCCTTGGGCCACCACGGTGACGCTGGCCTACTCTGGCGCCTTCGCACAGCCACGGGAGACCCGCCCGAGCTGGTCCCGTGCCCTCCCGTGGTCATTAGCGGGATTCCGGCGGTGCTCCGACAAGCACAGTGTCACCGGTGGTGGCCGTCCATTAGAGCCCCCCTAACCTAGGCCTAATGACCCCCTAAACTAACCCCCGCCCCACTGACAGTGGGCCCTACCACTAAACTAACCCCCTCTGTTAGTTAAACTAACAGGGGTTAATCCCCAGAGCCACTGAAACCATGGCCCCACTGGTCAGCCTCCCTGCTAACGCCATGCTGATGCAGTGCTGACGCATTAAATAGAAAATGAATTAAAAGAAATTACAGAAATTCCATAAAATTGGTTAAACTTTGGAAATTCATAGAAAATTCATATTAACCCCAAATTGGACATATAATATATGAAAAATTATCAGAAAAATGCAAGGATTAAGAATATGCAATTTGTTTTTATGTTTGACCATTTTAAAATGTGGAAACAGTAGCAAATGTGCATATGGCTTAATTTGAATTCAAATTTGAAGTTTGAATTTGCAATTCTTTTGCAATACACTTCAATTAAATGGAATTGTCAACACATCAGTACCATGTACATCATGTTTACACAACTTATCATGTTCTTGAGCATTGCAATTATATTTATTCCTTGATTGCTTTGTTTGCTCGATAGACGTGCAACCGGAACTGGAAGCCACCCCCTTCGTTGAAGACATCGTAACGAACCTCGTCAGCAAGGCAAGCAAACCCCATTGATCATGTCTATATAATCCAAATTCCCTCTCAGTCTCGCTTATGGATGTTTAGGAGATCACCTTGTATCGATTCTACCGCATAGTTGAACCCATATCCGTTGCATGACCTATCATCTTGTCACAGTAGTAAGAAAACCACAATCCTAGCTGACATAGGAGTTGATTGATATCATGTGGCCACTGCAACTGTTAATGCTTATTGCATGCTTAGTGGTACAATGAGGTTGCCTTTGATGTGAGTCGGGATGATAGTGAACATGGTGTTAATGAAAGTGAAACTGTGTTGGTGAATCCACCCTAATACAAGGTGAACGATGAGAGGTTGTGTAGGAGTACACAGTGGGTTGTCTCGTTGAACACCGCCTTAAGCACCAAGTTCTTGTATGGTAATCCAAGACAAAGAGTACAACAACACATTGGGCTCACTGACCCCTCTCGGCCTAGTACCTTGATCCGTGTCGACGTCAAGGAGTCACATTAGTTCGGGCTTTCCATTTGACATCTGCATAGAAAAAGAATGAAGGAATGGTTGCATCATATAGATATGTGGGTGCACCTGTTAGGCAGGAAAACCATCTGCCAGAGGTGGCGTCTCGGTCACTTACATTGTTTGAGTCCGTTTCGTTGAACCGGCCGGGCTCTCGAGCGGAGGCAAACTCAGATAGTCGACTCCTGGAATAGACCGGTTGTGAGCGAAGTGTCGTCGTGAACATCCTCGCTTGCACCTCTTGAACGGTGGCGAGCAAAAGGTGGTAACCGATGGTCATGTGTGTAGCTTACACCCTTGCAAGGTTAACAAAACTATTCGAATAGCCGCGTCTGCGGTTAAGGACTACTTGGAACATGCACCTGATTATTAGACAACTTGAACTGGATACTTCTAAAATACACCAAGATAAGTGTGAGTGCTATGGCGTGCTTTCTCGTGGGGAAGTCGAGGAAGGCACCATAGTGGTGTAATTGGTTGGAGATGTAGTGGACTCGTGTACACTTCTTACCCCAAGTCTGGTAATCGTAGTTCAGGACTAGCCAAGTCAAAGCTGGCACTTCTGCATGTTGAACCCCACCTCCCTTTACCTTGATACTTGAGCATGAGTAGTATAGATCTGATGTAAGTCTTGCTGAGTACGACTTTGTACTCACGTTTGCTTATTATATGTTTTAGATGAAAACCCGGACCCCGATGGAGTCACCGACCTGAAGCTCGACATTGACTAAGTTAGCATAGTCCCAGACAACAGTCTGGTCCCTCGTGGAAGAGCATGTATGTTTACAAGGCTTCTCTAAGCCATTTGTTAAACTTGTCTGTACTCAGACCTAATTTGCTTCCGTTGTATGATGAAATGTTGATCACATACATGTGATCTTATTATGCTCTATGTGTATATAAATAAAGAGTATTTTGTAGAGTTATGTGATGATACCTGCTATTCATACTAGACATGTGTGATGCGTGTATGTTTATAACATGCATGTCTTAGTATGGGTTTTCGAGACCTTAGTTGTGATCTGGCTGGCGGTATTTTATACACCAAGTGGCCCTTAGATGTGCGCAGCTTGGGGCATCACGATGCGATTGCTCGTGACTCTGTCACGTGCACACTTTGTTGTATGATCGAGCCCGCCCTAGACCCTGACTAAGTGATCGGGCTGGAGTAAGTCTATGTAAGATTTAGGATTCAATCGATAACATGGTTGAGGTGACTTGTCTATGAATATGGAATTCACCACCCATAAGCATTTAGACTTGTGAGCGGACGTTGAGGACCCATCTCAGTTGATCATCCGGCCTGGATGGGATGCACCTCATGTTCGATGCTTACCGAGAACGTTCTGTGCTTGGCCTTGTCTGCTTAGACAAGTGGGTACGGTTCTCGGCTCTCCATGTGATTGTATCGTGACTGGAATTACATACGCTATCAGAGCAGGACTGTCTGTAGGATTATCAAACCCTTGGTCAAAGTCGAGTCTAGCATTCTATAGTTATATAGTTACTCTGGGTATAAGGGAACAACGTAAGGCTTCTTTTTCTCCTTACCCTCAGCGATCTAAGTTCTGAGTCACCCTTATCTTTTCTATGGGATGATAGGACTAGGCTCATCTATGTCTTACTAGAACATCTCGTTCTTTGCCTCCTTGTAGCCGTAGGACAGTTGTGGTCGTCCAGAGCCTTCGTGTTTTGAGTTCCTTGAGGAAGTTCTGTTCAATCTCCTCGAGGTTGTCTTGTTTTCCATCCCGGTGTAGCCGTTATGCTGCCGGAATTATTCCGAGTTTCTGTGGATCATTGCCTTCGCATTAAAATCTTTTCCTTCTTCTTCATGTCCTTCTTGTCTTTGATTCCATCATCCAACCTGTTCTGATTGTTGATTTTTATCACACAGGATGTCAGGTCGAACTCGTAGTGCTGTTCGTCGGAATCGAGACCGTGATCGGAATCCAAATGATGATGAACCTCTACCACCGCCTTCTGCAGCGGAAATCATGATGGAAGCTGAGAAGAATCGACGTGATCAAACACGCCTTCTGGAGCTCATCGAACAGAATACCACTCGTCAGCGTAATGTGGTCGTGAGCATTCAGGATTTCATCCTCCTCAAGCCACCGGTATTTCGATGTTCTTCTGAGCCCCTTGAAGCTGAAGATTGGCTCCGTTCCATCGAGCGTAAGCTTGATACTGCACATGTTGCTCCCGATGATCGAGTTATATTCGCGGCATACTTTCTGGAAGGTGCTGCTGCTGAATGGTAGGAGAACTATGTTGCGATGCAGCCGGATGGTCACCTAGTGACTTGGCAAGAGTTCTGTGTTGCCTTTCAAGGGTACTACCTTCTGGATGAGTTGATGGAGCGCAAGAAGGAAGAGTTCTGCAATTTGACCCAAGGAGAGATGTCCATTCATGAGTATGTGAGAGAATTCAACCGTCTTGCTCGGTATGCCCAAGATGAGATCACCACCGATGCCAGAAAGCAGGCAAGGTTCCGTAAGGGACTTAGCCCCATCCTTTGTCATGATCTCAACCTCATCGAATTTGCCACCTTTGAGGATTTAGTCAACAGATCCTTCAGAGCTGAGCATGGCAATGAAATTTTCGAGGAGTCCCGCAACCATACTCTTGAGCATGCCCCTTCTTCCAGTTCATCCCCTCAGAAACGCAGAATTTGGATTCCAACCAGTGTCATACCTCAAAACCTTCTCCAGAGGCCACCACCAAATATATGCCATCCACCCCAACACATTATTCCACCCCGGAATGATGGTGTGCAGCCAAGTAATCCCACTCCCAGAAATTCAGACAGGTTATGCTTTAAGTGTGGTCTTCCTGGCCATTACTATCGTCAATGCCCTCAGGTCTTGATGGCACCACGTCATTCTCGACCCAAGCCTCCAAATAAATCAACCACCAAAGCCTTCATCCACTAGTAGTGGTTGTGTGAAAGAAATCTCAGTTGAGGAAACCACTGTTTCTTCCGACGTCATCCTTGGAACACTCCCAGTCAATCATGTCCCCGCCTCCGTTCTTTTCGATCCAGGAGCTTCACATTCATTCATGTCGGAGAGTTATGCACTTCGTCATGAGTTTCCTTTTTAAGAAATGTTTTCTCCAATGATCATTCAAACTCTTGGTTCAAAGTGGCAAACTAATAGAGTAAGCCATGGCAATCAAATTGCAATTGAGGGTTTAGTATTCCTTGCTTCTCTTATAGCCCTCAAGTCTTCGGACATTGATGTCATCCTAGGAATGGATTGGTTATCAAGGCAGAATGCTTTCCTTGATTGTAAAGCCAAGTCAGTTAAGCTCACCCATTCTTCAGGCCAGACCATTGACTACACATCACCCAGCTCTAGAATCCAGATGCATACTTTGAATGTGCTTCCCCTTCCCGACCTTGGAGATATTCCGGTGGTTCGTGACTTCCCGGATGTCTTTCCTGAAGAGCTGCCGGGAATGCCAACCAACAGGTGTGTAGAATTCATAGTGGATCTTATACCAGGCACAACCCCAATTTCCAGACGTCCATATAGAATGGCCCCACATGAATTAGCTGAGCTAAAAACCCAACTTGATGCTTTGTTGGCAAAAGGCTTCATCCGCCCTATCTCATCGCCATGGGGTTGCCCCGTTCTGTTCGGAATGAAGAAAGATGGAACAGAAAGGATGTGCGGAGACTATCGCCCGCTAAATCTAGCGAAGATAAAGAACAAGTACCCACTGCCCAGGATCAATGATCTTTATGAACAACTTGCAGGATCCTCTATCTTCTCCAACATGGATTTGAGATTAGGCTATCATAAAATCAAAATCCGAAACGAGGACATTCCCAAAACGGCTTTTACTACTCGTTATGGTATTTACGAGTACACCGTCATGTCCTTTGGTTTGACCAATGCCCCGCCACATTCTCGCGCTTAATGAATTCGATCTTCATGGAGTACCTAGATAAATTTGTTGTGGTTTATCTTGATGACATTCTCATCTACTCGAAGAACGAAGAAGAGCATGCAGAACATCTTAGGTTGGTATTGATGAAACTTAGAGAGCACCGCCTTTATGCCAAGTTCTCCAAGTGTGAATTTTGGCTACCAGAAGTGACCTACTTAGGCCACGTGATTTCTGCGAAAGGTGTTGCAGTCAATCCCGAGAGAGTTCAGGCCGTCCTTGACTGGACTCCACCTGAATCGGTTAAGCAAGTTAGGAGTTTTCTTGGCCTAGCCAGCTATTGTCGCCGCTTCGTTGAGAACTTATCCAAAGTTGCAAAGCCTCTTACTGAACTCCTCAAGAAAGATAAGAAATTCCTATGGACTCCGAAGTGCGAGGAAAGCTTTCAAGAGCTAAAAAGAAGATTGACTTCTGCACCCGTACTTGCACCTCCAGACACCAAAAGGGATTTTGAGATCTATTGTGATGCTTCACGGCAAGGGTTAGGATGCATACTTATGCAAGATCAACATGTGGTAGCTTATGCTTCACGCCAGTTGCGGCCACATGAAGAGAACTATCCAACCCATGATCTTGAACTCGTTGCCGTAGTTCATGCCCTGAAGACTTGGCGACATTACCTCCTTGGTAATCGTTGTGAGATTTATTCAGACCACCAAAGCCTCAAATACATATTCACCCAGCCAGATCTTAATCTCAGGCAAAGACGCTGGATAGAGTTGATAAAAGATTATGACTTAGGAATTTCTTACACCCCAGGCAAAGCCAATGTCATGGCTGATGCACTAAGTCGTAAGTCGTATTGTAAAAACCTTATGTTACAACAGTATCAACCACTTCTTCATGAGGAATTTCGAAAGCTCAATCTCGAGATTGTTCCTCGTGGATCTCTTTTCAACTTGGTGGCGAAACCAACCCTTGAGGATCAAATCAGAGTTGCCCAAAGGCGTGCACGAGGTGTTCGCCGGATCAAGGAGAACATTGCTAGCGGAGTTGCTAAATGTTTGTCCACAGATAGTAAAGGAACGGTATTCTTTGAAAATCGTTTGGTAGTACCTAAGAATAGAGATCTAAGGCAACTCATCCTCAAAGAATCCCATGACACACCCCTCTCGATTCATCCCGGTAGCACAAAAATGTACCGAGATCTACGCCAGAGATTTTGGTGGACCAGGATGAAGAGAGACATTGCTCGATTTGTTGTTGAATGTGATGTTTGTCGTCGCATTAAGGCAGAACACCAAAGACCTGCTGGTACACTTCAACCTTTGCCTATTCTAGAGTGGAAATGGGACAAAGTCGGTATGGACTTCATCACCGGCTTTCCAAAAACCCAGAAAGGAAATGATGCCATCTTCGTGGTCATTGACCGACTTTCCAAAGTTGCTCACTTCCTTCCCGTTCGCGAGTCTATAACTGCTAGTCAGTTAGCGGACTTGTATATCTCTAGAATTGTGTCTCTTCACGGTGTTCCTTTGGTGATCAATTCTGATCGTGGTAGCCTTTTCACCTCTAGATTCTGGGGAAGCTTTCGGAATGCTATGGGAACTCATCTATCCTTTAGTACATCTTTCCATCCTCAGTCTAGCGGTCAAGTTGAAAGGGTTAATCAAATCTTGGAAGACATGCTCAGAGCTTGTGTTATATCTTTCGGAAAGAATTGGGAGAAGTCTCTTCCATTTGCCAAATTTTCTTATAAAAATAGTTTCCAATCTAGTCTGAACATGGCTCCTTTTGAACTCCTATATGGACGACGATGTCGAACACCCCTAAACTGGTCAGAAACCGGTGAAAGACAACTCTTTGGATCGGATATGATCAAGGAAGCAGAAGAGCAAGTTCGCATTGTTCGTGATCGATTGAAAGCCGCTCAGTCTCGTCAGAAAAGCTACTATGATCGTTATCATAGGCAAGAAAGCTACAATCTGGATGAGAAGGCTTACCTTTGAGTTACTCCTCTGAAGGGTACCCAACGCTTCGGTATCAAAGGCAAGTTGGCCCCACGTTACATCGGACCTTTCCGCATTATTGCTAAACGTGGAGAAGTTGCCTACCAACTTGAACTACCTCCGCACCTTTCCCGAGTACATGATGTATTCCATGTGTCACAACTCAGGCGTTGCTTCAAGGACCCCATCCGCGAAGTCGACCATGAAACGCTTGATCTCCAAGATGACCTTTCTTATCGAGAGTACCCTGTTCGTATTCTTGATTCAGCAGAGCGTGTCACTCGTCGTCAGAAGATCAAGTTTCTCAAAGTGCAATGGTCACATCACTCCGAGAAAGAAGCAACCTGGGAAAGAGAAGACCGCCTCCGTGCCGAGTACCCCACCTTCCTCCCGACGACTTCAGAATCTCGGGGCGAGATTCTTTTGAGTGGGGGCGAGTTTTCAGAACCCCAACTAGGGTAAGTGCTAGGGTTTGCTTGTGCCCTTTGCATCATGCAAAATTTTCAAAAGAAATTCAAAAATGGGGAAAAGAAAAGCCCTAAGAAATTAATTCAACTGGCCAGATAAAAATCTTTTTACAAAAATCATTTGAACATTTGGAACATTCCTATAAATGATGGTGATCATTTAAAAAGTGGTTTGGGTTCATTCCCATGCCCATGGAATATTCAAAAATTCAAAAGGTGCCTTGGAAATTAAATTAAACTCCAATTTGATATTAAAATTCAAATTGTTTGAATTTCAAAATTCTCCAAAACTTGTGAGTGGCTAACTATATGCTTTGTAAGTCCATGTAAAAGTTTTTGGCATTTTATAAATTGCCTAGGTATTTATTTATCAAGGAACAACAAAATTACAGAAAGAAAGCAAAGAAGAAAAAGAAAAACAAAACCCAGCCCAACCCCCTACGGCCTCGGGCCCAACTAGACTTCCCTCGGCCCAGCCCACGCTCCACTGTGACGTCTTCCTCCCCGCTGTTCAATGCAGCTCGATGGCGGCCTGGGAGCGCGCCGACGCCACCTCGATGGTGAGAGAGGCGTCTAGGAGACCCCCTGCTCCCTCCTCGCGCCACGCAGTTCACCACAGACGCCCGCACTTCTCCCCTCTCTTCGCGGTCGCCTTCCCCCTCTCTGTCCCTCGATCTCGAGCTGCCTCGAGAGCACGCCGGAGAACGTCCAGTGCACCGTCGCGGCCAACGGACTCGAACCGCCTCGCAACCTTGTCCATCGAAGCTCTCGCAGTCGTCTTCCTCAAGTCGCTGACGTCCACGAGCTGCAACGCTTTGAAGCCGACGAATCGAGGCAACCTTCTCCGCCACGGCCGCCGTGCTCCGGTGATGATTTCCTCGCCACGACGCCCTCCCAGCTCGCGCCGACAACCCTGAGAGAACCACTGTGAGCGCACGCTTTGAACCCCCCCCCCCCCATCCATGCCTTTTCCTCGTGCCTCCGACGCCCAGCTTAGCAAGTCCGAGCCACGATCGCCGTCGTGAGGCTCGCCGCCGTTGCCGTGGGCCACCACGGTGACGCTGGCCTACTCTGGCGCCTTCGCACAGCCACAGGCTACCCGCCCAAGCTGGTCCCGTTCCCTCCCGTGGTCATTAGCGGGATTACGGCGGTGCTCCGGCAAGCACAGTGTCACCGGCGGTGGCCTTCCATTAGAGCCCCCCTAACCTTGGCCTAATGACCCCCTAAACTAACCCCCACCCCACTGACAGTGGGCCCTACCACTAAGCTAACCCCCTCTGTTAGTTAAACTAACAGGGGTTAATCCCCAGAGCCACTGACAGCATGGACCCACTGGTCAGCCCCACTGCTGACGCCATGCTGCTGCAGTGCTGACGCATTAAATAGAAAATGAATTAAAAGAAATTACAGAAATTCCATAAAATTGGTTAAACTTTGGAAATTCATAGAAAATTCATATTAACCCCAAATTGGACATATAATATATGAAAAATTATCAGAAAAATGCAAGGATTAAGAATATGCAATTTTTTTTTATGTTTGACCATTTTAAAATGTGGAAACAGTAGCAAATGTGCATATGGCTTAATTTGAATTCAAATTTGAAGTTTGAATTTGCAATTCTTTTGCAATACACTTCAATTAAATGGAATTGTCAACACATCAGTACCATGTACATCATGTTTACACAACTTATCATGTTCTTGAGCATTGCAATTATATTTATTCCTTGATTGCTTTGTTTGCTCGATAGACGTGCAACCGGAACTGGAAGCCACCCCCTTCGTTGAAGACATCGTAACGAACCTCGTCAGCAAGGCAAGCAAACCCCATTGATCATGTCTATATAATCCAAATTCCCTCTCAGTCTCGCTTATGGATGTTTAGGAGATCACCTTGTATCGATTCTACCGCATAGTTGAACCCATATCCGTTGCATGACCTATCATCTTGTCACAGTAGTAAGAAAACCACAATCCTAGCTGACATAGGAGTTGATTGATATCATGTGGCCACTGCAACTGTTAATGCTTATTGCATGCTTAGTGGTACAATGAGGTTGCCTTTGATGTGAGTCGGGATGATAGTGAACATGGTGTTAATGAAAGTGAAACTGTGTTGGTGAATCCACCCTAATACAAGGTGAACGATGAGAGGTTGTGTAGGAGTACACAGTGGGTTGTCTCGTTGAACACCGCCTTAAGCACCAAGTTCTTGTATGGTAATCCAAGACAAAGAGTACAACAACACATTGGGCTCACTGACCCCTCTCGGCCTAGTACCTTGATCCGTGTCGACGTCAAGGAGTCACATTAGTTCGGGCTTTCCATTTGACATCTGCATAGAAAAAGAATGAAGGAATGGTTGCATCATATAGATATGTGGGTGCACCTGTTAGGCAGGAAAACCATCTGCCAGAGGTGGCGTCTCGGTCACTTACATTGTTTGAGTCCGTTTCGTTGAACCGGCCGGGCTCTCGAGCGGAGGCAAACTCAGATAGTCGACTCCTGGAATAGACCGGTTGTGAGCGAAGTGTCGTCGTGAACATCCTCGCTTGCACCTCTTGAACGGTGGCGAGCAAAAGGTGGTAACCGATGGTCATGTGTGTAGCTTACACCCTTGCAAGGTTAACAAAACTATTCGAATAGCCGCGTCTGCGGTTAAGGACTACTTGGAACATGTACCTGATTATTAGACAACTTGAACTGGATACTTCTAAAATACACCAAGATAAGTGTGAGTGCTATGGCGTGCTTTCTCGTGGGGAAGTCGAGGAAGGCACCATAGTGGTGTAATTGGTTGGAGATGTAGTGGACTCGTGTACACTTCTTACCCCAAGTCTGGTAATCGTAGTTCAGGACTAGCCAAGTCAAAGCTGGCACTTCTGCATGTTGAACCCCACCTCCCTTTACCTTGATACTTGAGCATGAGTAGTATAGATCTGATGTAAGTCTTGCTGAGTACGACTTTGTACTCACGTTTGCTTATTATATGTTTTAGATGAAAACCCGGACCCCGATGGAGTCACCGACCTGAAGCTCGACATTGACTAAGTTAGCATAGTCCCAGACAACAGTCTGGTCCCTCGTGGAAGAGCATGTATGTTTACAAGGCTTCTCTAAGCCATTTGTTAAACTTGTCTGTACTCAGACCTAATTTGCTTCCGTTGTATGATGAAATGTTGATCACATACATGTGATCTTATTATGCTCTATGTGTATATAAATAAAGAGTATTTTGTAGAGTTATGTGATGATACCTGCTATTCATACTAGACATGTGTGATGCGTGTATGTTTATAACATGCATGTCTTAGTATGGGTTTTCGAGACCTTAGTTGTGATCTGGCTGGCGGTATTTTATACACCAAGTGGCCCTTAGATGTGCGCAGCTTGGGGCATCACGATGCGATTGCTCGTGACTCTGTCACGTGCACACTTTGTTGTATGATCGAGCCCGCCCTAGACCCTGACTAAGTGATCGGGCTGGAGTAAGTCTATGTAAGATTTAGGATTCAATCGATAACATGGTTGAGGTGACTTGTCTATGAATATGGAATTCACCACCCATAAGCATTTAGACTTGTGAGCGGACGTTGAGGACCCATCTCAGTTGATCATCCGGCCTGGATGGGATGCACCTCATGTTCGATGCTTACCGAGAACGTTCTGTGCTTGGCCTTGTCTGCTTAGACAAGTGGGTACGGTTCTCGGCTCTCCATGTGATTGTATCGTGACTGGAATTACATACGCTATCAGAGCAGGACTGTCTGTAGGATTATCAAACCCTTGGTCAAAGTCGAGTCTAGCATTCTATAGTTATATAGTTACTCTGGGTATAAGGGAACAACGTAAGGCTTCTTTTTCTCCTTACCCTCAGCGATCTAAGTTCTGAGTCACCCTTATCTTTTCTATGGGATGATAGGACTAGGCTCATCTATGTCTTACTAGAACATCTCGTTCTTTGCCTCCTTGTAGCCGTAGGACAGTTGTGGTCGTCCAGAGCCTTCGTGTTTTGAGTTCCTTGAGGAAGTTCTGTTCAATCTCCTCGAGGTTGTCTTGTTTTCCATCCCGGTGTAGCCGTTATGCTGCCGGAATTATTCCGAGTTTCTGTGGATCATTGCCTTCGCATTAAAATCTTTTCCTTCTTCTTCATGTCCTTCTTGTCTTTGATTCCATCATCCAACCTGTTCTGATTGTTGATTTTTATCACACAGGATGTCAGGTCGAACTCGTAGTGCTGTTCGTCGGAATCGAGACCGTGATCGGAATCCAAATGATGATGAACCTCTACCACCGCCTTCTGCAGCGGAAATCATGATGGAAGCTGAGAAGAATCGACGTGATCAAACACGCCTTCTGGAGCTCATCGAACAGAATACCACTCGTCAGCGTAATGTGGTCGTGAGCATTCAGGATTTCATCCTCCTCAAGCCACCGGTATTTCGATGTTCTTCTGAGCCCCTTGAAGCTGAAGATTGGCTCCGTTCCATCGAGCGTAAGCTTGATACTGCACATGTTGCTCCCGATGATCGAGTTATATTCGCGGCATACTTTCTGGAAGGTGCTGCTGCTGAATGGTAGGAGAACTATGTTGCGATGCAGCCGGATGGTCACCTAGTGACTTGGCAAGAGTTCTGTGTTGCCTTTCAAGGGTACTACCTTCTGGATGAGTTGATGGAGCGCAAGAAGGAAGAGTTCTGCAATTTGACCCAAGGAGAGATGTCCATTCATGAGTATGTGAGAGAATTCAACCGTCTTGCTCGGTATGCCCAAGATGAGATCACCACCGATGCCAGAAAGCAGGCAAGGTTCCGTAAGGGACTTAGCCCCATCCTTTGTCATGATCTCAACCTCATCGAATTTGCCACCTTTGAGGATTTAGTCAACAGATCCTTCAGAGCTGAGCATGGCAATGAAATTTTCGAGGAGTCCCGCAACCATACTCTTGAGCATGCCCCTTCTTCCAGTTCATCCCCTCAGAAACGCAGAATTTGGATTCCAACCAGTGTCATACCTCAAAACCTTCTCCAGAGGCCACCACCAAATATATGCCATCCACCCCAACACATTATTCCACCCCGGAATGATGGTGTGCAGCCAAGTAATCCCACTCCCAGAAATTCAGACAGGTTATGCTTTAAGTGTGGTCTTCCTGGCCATTACTATCGTCAATGCCCTCAGGTCTTGATGGCACCACGTCATTCTCGACCCAAGCCTCCAAATAAATCAACCACCAAAGCCTTCATCCACTAGTAGTGGTTGTGTGAAAGAAATCTCAGTTGAGGAAACCACTGTTTCTTCCGACGTCATCCTTGGAACACTCCCAGTCAATCATGTCCCCGCCTCCGTTCTTTTCGATCCAGGAGCTTCACATTCATTCATGTCGGAGAGTTATGCACTTCGTCATGAGTTTCCTTTTTAAGAAATGTTTTCTCCAATGATCATTCAAACTCTTGGTTCAAAGTGGCAAACTAATAGAGTAAGCCATGGCAATCAAATTGCAATTGAGGGTTTAGTATTCCTTGCTTCTCTTATAGCCCTCAAGTCTTCGGACATTGATGTCATCCTAGGAATGGATTGGTTATCAAGGCAGAATGCTTTCCTTGATTGTAAAGCCAAGTCAGTTAAGCTCACCCATTCTTCAGGCCAGACCATTGACTACACATCACCCAGCTCTAGAATCCAGATGCATACTTTGAATGTGCTTCCCCTTCCCGACCTTGGAGATATTCCGGTGGTTCGTGACTTCCCGGATGTCTTTCCTGAAGAGCTGCCGGGAATGCCAACCAACAGGTGTGTAGAATTCATAGTGGATCTTATACCAGGCACAACCCCAATTTCCAGACGTCCATATAGAATGGCCCCACATGAATTAGCTGAGCTAAAAACCCAACTTGATGCTTTGTTGGCAAAAGGCTTCATCCGCCCTATCTCATCGCCATGGGGTTGCCCCGTTCTGTTCGGAATGAAGAAAGATGGAACAGAAAGGATGTGCGGAGACTATCGCCCGCTAAATCTAGCGAAGATAAAGAACAAGTACCCACTGCCCAGGATCAATGATCTTTATGAACAACTTGCAGGATCCTCTATCTTCTCCAACATGGATTTGAGATTAGGCTATCATAAAATCAAAATCCGAAACGAGGACATTCCCAAAACGGCTTTTACTACTCGTTATGGTATTTACGAGTACACCGTCATGTCCTTTGGTTTGACCAATGCCCCGCCACATTCTCGCGCTTAATGAATTCGATCTTCATGGAGTACCTAGATAAATTTGTTGTGGTTTATCTTGATGACATTCTCATCTACTCGAAGAACGAAGAAGAGCATGCAGAACATCTTAGGTTGGTATTGATGAAACTTAGAGAGCACCGCCTTTATGCCAAGTTCTCCAAGTGTGAATTTTGGCTACCAGAAGTGACCTACTTAGGCCACGTGATTTCTGCGAAAGGTGTTGCAGTCAATCCCGAGAGAGTTCAGGCCGTCCTTGACTGGACTCCACCTGAATCGGTTAAGCAAGTTAGGAGTTTTCTTGGCCTAGCCAGCTATTGTCGCCGCTTCGTTGAGAACTTATCCAAAGTTGCAAAGCCTCTTACTGAACTCCTCAAGAAAGATAAGAAATTCCTATGGACTCCGAAGTGCGAGGAAAGCTTTCAAGAGCTAAAAAGAAGATTGACTTCTGCACCCGTACTTGCACCTCCAGACACCAAAAGGGATTTTGAGATCTATTGTGATGCTTCACGGCAAGGGTTAGGATGCATACTTATGCAAGATCAACATGTGGTAGCTTATGCTTCACGCCAGTTGCGGCCACATGAAGAGAACTATCCAACCCATGATCTTGAACTCGTTGCCGTAGTTCATGCCCTGAAGACTTGGCGACATTACCTCCTTGGTAATCGTTGTGAGATTTATTCAGACCACCAAAGCCTCAAATACATATTCACCCAGCCAGATCTTAATCTCAGGCAAAGACGCTGGATAGAGTTGATAAAAGATTATGACTTAGGAATTTCTTACACCCCAGGCAAAGCCAATGTCATGGCTGATGCACTAAGTCGTAAGTCGTATTGTAAAAACCTTATGTTACAACAGTATCAACCACTTCTTCATGAGGAATTTCGAAAGCTCAATCTCGAGATTGTTCCTCGTGGATCTCTTTTCAACTTGGTGGCGAAACCAACCCTTGAGGATCAAATCAGAGTTGCCCAAAGGCGTGCACGAGGTGTTCGCCGGATCAAGGAGAACATTGCTAGCGGAGTTGCTAAATGTTTGTCCACAGATAGTAAAGGAACGGTATTCTTTGAAAATCGTTTGGTAGTACCTAAGAATAGAGATCTAAGGCAACTCATCCTCAAAGAATCCCATGACACACCCCTCTCGATTCATCCCGGTAGCACAAAAATGTACCGAGATCTACGCCAGAGATTTTGGTGGACCAGGATGAAGAGAGACATTGCTCGATTTGTTGTTGAATGTGATGTTTGTCGTCGCATTAAGGCAGAACACCAAAGACCTGCTGGTACACTTCAACCTTTGCCTATTCTAGAGTGGAAATGGGACAAAGTCGGTATGGACTTCATCACCGGCTTTCCAAAAACCCAGAAAGGAAATGATGCCATCTTCGTGGTCATTGACCGACTTTCCAAAGTTGCTCACTTCCTTCCCGTTCGCGAGTCTATAACTGCTAGTCAGTTAGCGGACTTGTATATCTCTAGAATTGTGTCTCTTCACGGTGTTCCTTTGGTGATCAATTCTGATCGTGGTAGCCTTTTCACCTCTAGATTCTGGGGAAGCTTTCGGAATGCTATGGGAACTCATCTATCCTTTAGTACATCTTTCCATCCTCAGTCTAGCGGTCAAGTTGAAAGGGTTAATCAAATCTTGGAAGACATGCTCAGAGCTTGTGTTATATCTTTCGGAAAGAATTGGGAGAAGTCTCTTCCATTTGCCAAATTTTCTTATAAAAATAGTTTCCAATCTAGTCTGAACATGGCTCCTTTTGAACTCCTATATGGACGACGATGTCGAACACCCCTAAACTGGTCAGAAACCGGTGAAAGACAACTCTTTGGATCGGATATGATCAAGGAAGCAGAAGAGCAAGTTCGCATTGTTCGTGATCGATTGAAAGCCGCTCAGTCTCGTCAGAAAAGCTACTATGATCGTTATCATAGGCAAGAAAGCTACAATCTGGATGAGAAGGCTTACCTTTGAGTTACTCCTCTGAAGGGTACCCAACGCTTCGGTATCAAAGGCAAGTTGGCCCCACGTTACATCGGACCTTTCCGCATTATTGCTAAACGTGGAGAAGTTGCCTACCAACTTGAACTACCTCCGCACCTTTCCCGAGTACATGATGTATTCCATGTGTCACAACTCAGGCGTTGCTTCAAGGACCCCATCCGCGAAGTCGACCATGAAACGCTTGATCTCCAAGATGACCTTTCTTATCGAGAGTACCCTGTTCGTATTCTTGATTCAGCAGAGCGTGTCACTCGTCGTCAGAAGATCAAGTTTCTCAAAGTGCAATGGTCACATCACTCCGAGAAAGAAGCAACCTGGGAAAGAGAAGACCGCCTCCGTGCCGAGTACCCCACCTTCCTCCCGACGACTTCAGAATCTCGGGGCGAGATTCTTTTGAGTGGGGGCGAGTTTTCAGAACCCCAACTAGGGTAAGTGCTAGGGTTTGCTTGTGCCCTTTGCATCATGCAAAATTTTCAAAAGAAATTCAAAAATGGGGAAAAGAAAAGCCCTAAGAAATTAATTCAACTGGCGAGATAAAAATCTTTTTACAAAAATCATTTGAACATTTGGAACATTCCTATAAATGATGGTGATCATTTAAAAAGTGGTTTGGGTTCATTCCCATGCCCATGGAATATTCAAAAATTCAAAAGGTGCCTTGGAAATTAAATTAAACTCCAATTTGATATTAAAATTCAAATTGTTTGAATTTCAAAATTCTCCAAAACTTGTGAGTGGCTAACTATATGCTTTGTAAGTCCATGTAAAAGTTTTTGGCATTTTATAAATTGCCTAGGTATTTATTTATCAAGGAACAACAAAATTACAGAAAGAAAGCAAAGAAGAAAAAGAAAAACAAAACCCAGCCCAACCCCCTACGGCCTCGGGCCCAACTAGACTTCCCTCGGCCCAGCCCACGCTCCACTGTGACGTCTTCCTCCCCGCTGTTCAATGCAGCTCGATGGCGGCCTGGGAGCGCGCCGACGCCACCTCGATGGTGAGAGAGGCGTCTAGGAGACCCCCTGCTCCCTCCTCGCGCCACGCAGTTCACCACAGACGCCCGCACTTCTCCCCTCTCTTCGCGGTCGCCTTCCCCCTCTCTGTCCCTCGATCTCGAGCTGCCTCGAGAGCACGCCGGAGAACGTCCAGTGCACCGTCGCGGCCAACGGACTCCAACCGCCTCGCAACCTTGTCCATCGAAGCTCTCGCAGTCGTCTTCCTCAAGTCGCTGACGTCCGCGAGCTGCAACGCTTTGAAGCCGACGAATCGAGGCAACCTTCTCCGCCACGGCCGCCGTGCTCCGGTGATGATTTCCTCGCCACGACGCCCTCCCAGCTCGCGCCGACAACCCTGAGAGAACCACTGTGAGCGCACGCTTTGAACCCCCCCCCCCCCATCCATGCCTTTTCCTCGTGCCTCCGACGCCCAGCTTAGCAAGTCCGAGCCACGATCGCCGTCGTGAGGCTCGCCGCCGTTGCCGTGGGCCACCACGGTGACGCTGGCCTACTCTGGCGCCTTCGCACAGCCACAGGCTACCCGCCCAAGCTGGTCCCGTTCCCTCCCGTGGTCATTAGCGGGATTACGGCGGTGCTCCGGCAAGCACAGTGTCACCGGCGGTGGCCTTCCATTAGAGCCCCCCTAACCTTGGCCTAATGACCCCCTAAACTAACCCCCACCCCACTGACAGTGGGCCCTACCACTAAGCTAACCCCCTCTGTTAGTTAAACTAACAGGGGTTAATCCCCAGAGCCACTGACAGCATGGACCCACTGGTCAGCCCCACTGCTGACGCCATGCTGCTGCAGTGCTGACGCATTAAATAGAAAATGAATTAAAAGAAATTACAGAAATTCCATAAAATTGGTTAAACTTTGGAAATTCATAGAAAATTCATATTAACCCCAAATTGGACATATAATATATGAAAAATTATCAGAAAAATGCAAGGATTAAGAATATGCAATTTGTTTTTATGTTTGACCATTTTAAAATGTGGAAACAGTAGCAAATGTGCATATGGCTTAATTTGAATTCAAATTTGAAGTTTGAATTTGCAATTCTTTTGCAATACACTTCAATTAAATGGAATTGTCAACACATCAGTACCATGTACATCATGTTTACACAACTTATCATGTTCTTGAGCATTGCAATTATATTTATTCCTTGATTGCTTTGTTTGCTCGATAGACGTGCAACCGGAACTGGAAGCCACCCCCTTCGTTGAAGACATCGTAACGAACCTCGTCAGCAAGGCAAGCAAACCCCATTGATCATGTCTATATAATCCAAATTCCCTCTCAGTCTCGCTTATGGATGTTTAGGAGATCACCTTGTATCGATTCTACCGCATAGTTGAACCCATATCCGTTGCATGACCTATCATCTTGTCACAGTAGTAAGAAAACCACAATCCTAGCTGACATAGGAGTTGATTGATATCATGTGGCCACTGCAACTGTTAATGCTTATTGCATGCTTAGTGGTACAATGAGGTTGCCTTTGATGTGAGTCGGGATGATAGTGAACATGGTGTTAATGAAAGTGAAACTGTGTTGGTGAATCCACCCTAATACAAGGTGAACGATGAGAGGTTGTGTAGGAGTACACAGTGGGTTGTCTCGTTGAACACCGCCTTAAGCACCAAGTTCTTGTATGGTAATCCAAGACAAAGAGTACAACAACACATTGGGCTCACTGACCCCTCTCGGCCTAGTACCTTGATCCGTGTCGACGTCAAGGAGTCACATTAGTTCGGGCTTTCCATTTGACATCTGCATAGAAAAAGAATGAAGGAATGGTTGCATCATATAGATATGTGGGTGCACCTGTTAGGCAGGAAAACCATCTGCCAGAGGTGGCGTCTCGGTCACTTACATTGTTTGAGTCCGTTTCGTTGATCCGGCCGGGCTCTCGAGCGGAGGCAAACTCAGATAGTCGACTCCTGGAATAGACCGGTTGTGAGCGAAGTGTCGTCGTGAACATCCTCGCTTGCACCTCTTGAACGGTGGCGAGCAAAAGGTGGTAACCGATGGTCATGTGTGTAGCTTACACCCTTGCAAGGTTAACAAAACTATTCGAATAGCCGCGTCTGCGGTTAAGGACTACTTGGAACATGTACCTGATTATTAGACAACTTGAACTGGATACTTCTAAAATACACCAAGATAAGTGTGAGTGCTATGGCGTGCTTTCTCGTGGGGAAGTCGAGGAAGGCACCATAGTGGTGTAATTGGTTGGAGATGTAGTGGACTCGTGTACGCTTCTTACCCCAAGTCTGGTAATCGTAGTTCAGGACTAGCCAAGTCAAAGCTGGCACTTCTGCATGTTGAACCCCACCTCCCTTTACCTTGATACTTGAGCATGAGTAGTATATATCTGATGTAAGTCTTGCTGAGTACGACTTTCTACTCACGTTTCCTTATTCTATGTTTTAGATGAAAACCCGGACCCCGATGGAGTCACCGACCTGAAGCTCGACATTGACTAAGTTAGCATAGTCCCAGACAGCAGTCTGGTCCCTCGTGGAAGAGCATGTATGTTTACAAGGCTTCTCTAAGACATTTGTTAAACTTGTCTGTACTCAGACCTAATTTTCTTCCGTTGTATAATGAAATGTTGATCAAAGACATGTGATCTTTGTATTCTCTATGTGTATATAAATAAAGAGTACTTTGTAGAGTTATGTGATGATACCTGCTGTTCATACTAGACATGTGTGATGCGTGTATGTTTATAACATGCATGTCTTAGTATGGGTTTTCGAGACCTTAGTTGTGATCTGGCTGGCGGTCTTTTATACACCAAGTGGCCCTTAGATGTGCGCAGCTTGGGGCATCGCGATGCGATTGCTCGTGACTCTGTCACGTGCACACTTTGTTGTATGATCGAGCCCGCCCTAGACCCCGACTAAGTGATCGGGCTGGAGTAAGTCTATGTAAGAGTTAGGATTCAATCGATAACATGGTTGAGGCGACTTGTCTATGAATATGGGATTCACCACCCATAAGCATTTAGACTTGTGAGCGGACGTTGAGGACCCATCTCACTTGATCATCCGGCCTGGATGGGATGCACCTCATGTTCGATGCTTACCGAGAACGTTCTGTGCTTGGCCTTGTCTGCTTAGACAAGTGGGTACGGTTCTCGGCTCTCCATGTGATTGTATCGTGACTGGAATTACATACGCTAACCCCGGGTCCCGACAATTTTCTCCAAAGCAAATGCGGTCAAGTCGATCACGTGGATCAACCGCAACCTCAACTTGTGCTTGAGAGACAACATCGGATTGTGGAGGGTCTTTTTCTTGTTCTTCAATAGTGGGCTCATCATGAGCAATCGGATCTTGAGTGGTAGGAGGAGGTGCTTGTGGTGGCGGAACACTTGGCAAATCACACACCTCATCATCTCTAGGGACTTGAGAAATGGGCACAAGATCTCCAATTCCCATAGCCAAGATGTCTTGAGAAGAATTTTCATTATTTCCTACATCACTTAGATCAACTTGCTCCCCATGGGAGCCATTAAATTCATCAACCTCACCTGTGTCCACAACACATCCGGTGGATTTGTTATAGACCCTATAGGTGAAAGTCCAAGTATGTGATTAGAGGGGGAGGGGGTGAATGATCACTTCAAAACTTTCTACTGAAACTATTGAAGTGAAGCATAAGCAGTGCGGAATAGCGAAGTAAAACTGGAAGCGAAACTAAATGAGTGAATCAAAACACATTGAAGCATAACAGTGAAGCAAATGCAAAACTGAAGGTAAATGCTTGAAGTAAAACGAACTGGGACTCTGCGATGTTTGTTTGACCAGTTCACGCTCTGCAAAGCGCTACGTCTGGTTGGAGGGACTGGTGATTGAACACCTAGAGCAAATCTCTCTCCGTCCGTTGCTCCACTGCACCAAACTCCTTGAGCTTGGTCAGTTCTTCACTCGTGGTTGATTATTGAGGAAATCACCGAAACCTTTGACAAACTGGACTTCGAGGCGACAATTACTCTTTGCTCTCTGAAGAACAACACTCTAACCGTCTAGGAGAATTGCAGTTCTCCAAGATAAAAGGGCTAGCAAGCTTTCACCTAAGTCATCTCAAATCTACTCAGATCAATGGGACTTAGGCTTCAGTATTCTGGATTTTGGGTTTTGCTTCGGTGGCGTTCTTGGGGTGCTCTCTTCAGTCTCTCTTGGAATGATCTCAGAGCAGCCACCCTCAAATGGAGGAGGGGGCGGCGTATTTATAGTTGGCGATCCCGAGGTGCGGAATAACCAAACTGACCCGAGGTGACAGCTTGACACGTGTCCACAACGGTCGGATTTGTCATCAAAGCGCAACTTTACTTGAGGAACAAGTAAAGCTGACTCACGGACCTAGTTCTGCTTCAGAAGCCAAAGAACGAAGTCATTGCTACCGAAGCTTAACTTAGTGCACATGAGATTTCTTCGCTCAGGCTTCTCACTTGGTTTGGATTTGATCTGAGCATTTTCTCAATGACTTCGATGTCCACAAACTAAATACCCCTCTTGATAGTACGGTTTGTCCTATGTCTCAAGGAACAGAAAAAGAACTACACAAAAACATCCAAGTCTTGTGCCGTCCTCTTCATTTCCTTCAATGAGTAGAGCTTCAGGACACCTTCATTTTTGGGGGTCAACCTTCGTGATTAAGCTTCGCTCCGTGGGTTATGCTTCGATAATTTGAAGATCTTCCCTGAGGCTTTATCACATAGCTTGTCCTTCAGGAACCTGTGCAACTGTTTATTACTAGAAAACATTGTTAGTTCCTCTACTGTCTTGTCCAACAATATACAAACCACACGGGGGCAAAACTTTGCTCTTACAATCTCCCCCTTTTTGGACTATTGTTGACAAAACAGGCATCGATAAAAGATATTGAAGTTTTTGTGAAGAGATGGGACAAACTCTAAGATATGAAGTTTTTGGCTCCCCCTGAATACAAGCATCGAAGATTTATATAATCGAAGTTAACGCTTGAGATAATTTTCTTCGGTGGAGAGCAAAACAAAATATCTTAGTGAATACAATTGCATGGATGATAGATATCCAGGAATGTATGCAATTGCTTCCAATGACCTGTGACTTAGAAAATAATAATCACCTGCAAGATAGAAGATACGAAGCAATACTTGCAAGCAAAGGGGTTATTAAAACTTAAGTGTAGCACAGGAGTAGCATGACCTAAGTTAAACTTAAGTTACAACCCAATCGAAAAGAATGGAATGTTTGTCGTAACTTAACCAAACGAAGCAAATAGAAAAACCCTTTCGCCGATGCAAAACTAACTCATCGATGCCCTCATTCTCCCCCTTTTTGTCAATGATTGGACAAAAGGTCGAGAAAAGGTTTGATAGATTTATTGCGCAGCATCAGCACCGTGAGAACCCGACGAAGCTGTGCTTGACGAAGACTCATCCGACGAAGACTGATCGCCTGAGGATTCTTCTTCGGAAGAAGACGTTGGAATAGCTTCGTGGCGCGTCTGAGTGATGAGGTTGATGTCGAGGTCACTGTCGTCGTCCTTGGAAGTGATGGAGTCATTCTCGGAGACGGTATCAGGCCGGATGGGTTCATGTTCGTTGACGAAGAATACTTCATCAATCTTGTGCAAGGGAGGGATCTTCTGATTCGGGCGGTCCACTGAGTCATCACGAGAAAAGTTTCGCTGGAGGTGCGGATACTCTTTGTAGATGCGATCTTTACGAAGGCCTTTGACAGAGTTGAATTTCCGGAGCCCCTTCCAGGAATGGCGTTTGAGAACACGCATATACTGATTGTTGTTGAGTACAATGTTGCCAACTCTGTTTATCTCATCAGCAAGGAATTGCATTTGGCGCTGATTGGCTTCAATGTAGTTTTCAAGCATTTGCTGCGATCGAAGATTAACTTCAAAGTGATGGCAATCTTTCTGGAACTTCTTTGATAAGTTTCTCTCATTGACTTCATGGCGCACACCAACATAGGTGGAAAAAGGATCATTGGGTTTCCTTAGCAATTCCAAAGAGTCACGCACTGGTGGGAGGAAAAGCTTCGGATGATGGCGAGCCACAAAGTCTTCGTTCCAACCATAGTTAGCTACAACTTGCAGCCAGGGAGCAAAAGGTTTCAGGGTGAAAGGTAGCTCTGCTGCATGAACCAAGTTCCTAATGAAGCAATCCTCAAAGTCAAATATGAGACCATGTGTGAGCTTCATAATGGCATGCCTTGTCTCTGGATAAATGTTTGATTCTTCCGAAGCAGTACTCAAAGGGATCAATGAGTTGGACAAGATGTATAACCAAGTCCTTGAAATGAAGTTCAAATGCTTCGGGCGAATGTTTTCAGGAATGTAGCTTGCAGTGACTTCGGGGTCCAACAGAGTAGCAAATTCTTCGACTGACATATCAGGTTCTAAGTGAATCTTTTCTTGGACTCCAGAATGCCTTGGAATGTTGACAATCTCCATGAATTCAGCAGAGGACATCCTGAAGACTTTGCCTTGAATCATCCATTCCAGCGTCCATGAACTGGGTTCATTAGCTTCACCAGAAACATAGAGAGTTGCATAGAATTGCTTGATAAGTTCAGAATTGAAGGGAGTGCTCAAAGCAAACAACCGAATCAAATTCTGATTCTCAATAGTTTCGGCGACGTTGTGAAAGCAAGAGGCAATGGAAAGACTTCGCATATCAAGAAATTTATGCCTAAACAGAACTCCTTGCTAATAGAAGACTTTGGTGTATAAGATTTGTTGTTCTGCAGTCCAGAAGCGAAGATCATCAGCTGTGCGGTCTGAAGCATATGGACTGACACCAAAGAAACGGTGGCGCTTCTGATGCTGTTCCAAGTTGAAGTCCGGGCCATGTCTTGAAGAATAACCATCACCCTTGAAAATAGGAAAAGTTTGACGAGGGTAATTGGAGTCAAGCTGGGTATCTTGGCAGGGGCGCGAACATGCGCGAATCCTTTGCAGAGGAGCAATAGGATTGGCTCTTGAAGGGCCAGCAGATTGAGCGACTATAATCGCTTGCTCTTGCGATAGATTCAAAATCTGAACTTGTTCTTCTTCGTCATCATGTGCTTCGGTATTGGGCACATGTGCTTCGGAATCTTGAACTTTTCTGGCAGGGGAAAAATCTCGGGATACATGGGTTCTGGAGTGGGTTGGTGAGGGTGCATTAGTTTCACGGGGAGGTCATGGAGGTGGTGCGGGAGCAACTGGTGGAGTGGGAATCCTTTGTGGTTCGGGTGTAGGAGCACGAATGGGTGAGGGAACACAGGGTGGTATGGGTGTGGGGTTTCGTGTAGGCGTTGGAGTTGGGGTAGGAGCTCTTTGTGGTGGAGTTTGTTTGGGAGTGGTTCGGGTAGGAGGAGGTGTGGGAGTCTTGGTGGTTGGAGCTGAAGGCTTTGGTGTGGGCTTGGATGGCTTTGCCTTCGGTGTAGGAGTGGGAACTGCTTCAGGGGTTTCCTGGGGCTGTTCATCACTGGTATCCATGTTTGCGGATGAGGCCAAAGTAACCTTGCGCTTCTTTGTGGTCCTCTTTTTGGGTGAAGGACCTGATGCCTTAGATGCAGCAGGCTTAGGAGATGGTGCCGGAGCAACAACACGTTCAGCTTTGGGCGAAGCCTTGCGTTTCCGCGAATCTCTTTCCATAATGGAAGTATTATGGGTCTTCACCATATCATCCACAGCAACATTGATTTTGCCTTTGAAGATTTGGATGTTGTTCTTGGTGGTGGAATTGACATCCGTCACTTGTTGAAGCAACTTCAGGGTGTGCTGTTTGAATTCTTCATCAGGTTCTGATTCAGCTCGCTTCTGATAGTTGTGAATCTTTTTGTTTTCAACCCTGTCTCTAGAATGCAGATCCTTCAGCTGGCTGATCATTGTGGTGATCATTGCTTCGATAGATCTGGAGATGTAAACTTCTCCAAGATCAAAAGCATCAGGATCTTCAGCTGCACACTTCTCCCAAAGGGCTTCAGTGATGCCCAACTGATCCCAGAGTTCGCCTTCACGTGGGTCAGGGAACTGATGGTCACTCTGACGATCACTTTCAGTTTGAGCTTCAGGCAGAGATATGCCTTTCTGCTTCGATGGAATAGAGGAGGGAGTCATGTCAACAACGGGCTTCTTCTGACTTGACCTAGCAGCTTTCTCTGATTTCTTTGTTCTGAGGCTGTCTAAAGTAGCCTTTCGTTTAGCTTCATGCTCTCCAGCTGTTTAGCTTCAGCGGCAGCTTTTTCTTCGTTCTTTGTGGCTTCGGCGAGCTTGCGCTTCGTCTCAGCCTTCTCCGCAGCCAATTTAGCGGAGTCCAACTCCTTTTGAGTTCTGGCAGCATCCTCATCTGCCTTCTTCTTCTCAGCTGAGCTTCGGGCAAGAATGTTGCGCTCAAGTGCCTCTTCAAGGTCTTTCTGTCTCAATTCTTCTTCAGTGAGCTTGTGCTTCGCTGAAGGGTTTGTTGCAGCAGACTGCTTGGGCTTCGTTGATGATGAAGCCTTTGCAGGTTGTTTCTTGGCGAGGCCATGCTTCTGCTTCGAACGCCTCTCAGAGTTGAGGGCATCAGCCAGTGGCTTGGGGGCCAAGGGCTTCGCAACCACCAAGTTTGACAAATCAATGGTGGGGCGAGCAGAAGACTTGTCCTTGGGGTCTTGAAACTTAATCCCATTAGCATCAGGTTTCTCTCCTGGCTTCTTCTTCAGAGGGATCTGAAGTCTTTGCTTCTTGGGGGGAGCAGGATCATCAGATTCATCATCTGCTTCGAATTCTGATTCGTTGTCAGCAGAATTTGATTCGTCCATGATTGAATCTTCCAGAGCAGCTTGCTCTAGTCTGACATGCTCTTCGTCTTCTGTGGTAGCATGGGGAGGAGAAGCAGATTTCTTCTTCAGCTTCTTCTTCTTCTTCTTCTTCTTCTTCTTCTTCGTGCTAGCTCCTTCATCATGGGCTTCAGCTTCAGCCATCTTGGCTGCCTTCTTCTCTTCTTTGAGTCTCTTGATTTCAGCAGCGATTCTCAAACGTTCTTGCTCTTCTGGATAATCATCTGGTGTCTTAAGAGTGTTTAGGCGAGGAAGCTTCGGTGGAACTGGGTAGTAAAGGTGGCGATTCTCTTCGGTGTACTCACTGCACATGGCCGAAGTATACTGATAGGGTGGACTGAAGGCACACTGCATAGCCCACTTCCAGGTAGGGATGCTCTTGTACTTGGACCATCTAACAGCCCAGTACCGGCGAATGTTTGCAGTCGATTCTTGCGCTGATCCTTGGTTTCTCCAGGAGGCGTGTCATAACCCAGAGCAAGACGAATGGATTCGGGGATGCCTCTGGCGTTGTTGGTTTCCTTCGTTCTGCCTCCTTTCTTCTTCGGAGCAGATCGTTCTTCTTCGTTGATGTGGTCAAGATTGGGTGACTCATTTCCGAAGCCTAGCTCAGCAGACATCCTGTGAAAAGCACAAGGGTAGCGAGGGAAAAAAAGGCGAGTATGGAATGAGCACCAGCAAGAGTTTCGATCCAAAAACAAAAGCTTTGACAAGGGATTCAGAGAAGAATTTGGGTAAAGATTCTAGTCTATTCTGAGCTAGACTTAACCTTATGCAATGATAAGCTAAAACCCTAACACAGAACAGATGGATTCTAACCCTAATTGCTAACGTGAATCGGGATGGAAACCTTTGGCTAGCAGAAACAGATTTCCCAACAGTGCAACGATCCAACGGATCAAAGAACCCTAAAGAATTCATCCAATAACAAACAGACTAAGAACACGGATCCAATCGGGAAACGGAAGAACAGAGGGATGGAGATTGGATCGTGGCTCGGCGTACCCTAAATCGGTGGCGTCGAGCAGCTACGGTGGCGATGAGCGGAGAGGACGTGCTCGTCGGCGGCGCTCTTCCGGCGGTGAAGCGGCGAGAACGGCGACGGGGACGAAGAGCTCGGTGGCGCTCAGGAGAGAGAGAGGGTTGACACGACCATATTTCTTCCCACCAAGACTATCCCATGATGGAGGACCAAAGAGATCCACATGAAGGAGATCCAAAGGCCTTGAAGTTGACACGATATTCTTGGGGGTATGATTTGCTTGATGTTGCTTCCCGGCTATGCATGCACTACACACACGATCTTTCTCAAAAGACACGTTTGTTAGTCCGAGGATGTGTTCACCCTTTAGGAGATCTTTTAGATTTCTCATACCGACATGGGCTAGCCGGTGATGCCATAGCCACCCCTTGTCGGCCTTGGCCATTAGACAAGTTGCATGGTAAGTACTCTCTTTCAAGAAATCAACCGTATAAAGGTTGCCATCCAACTCTCCAACAAACGCCACTTCGAGAGTATCTCTCTTAAAGACTTTCAAACTTGTTAGACGAAATAGTGTATCATAACCAACGGAAGCTAATTGACGAACGGAAAGGAAATTGTATTGAAGGGATTGGACAAGCATGACATTTGCAAGAGACATGTCATTTGTAATAGCCTCCTTGCCCAACCCAAGTACCTTTCCCTTGGAACCACCAGCAAAGACAATGCTCATGCATGGTTGAATTGCATCCATGAAGTTCTTGAGCAAACGGCTTTCTCCGGTCATATGATTGGTGCATCCCCTATCAATCACCCATTTGACTCCACCGGAGATAGCATCCTACACATAGATTTAAGCTTTGGTTAGAGGTTCCCATTTTGCAATGGGACCTTTAAGGTTAGTAACAAGGGTCGTGGAACCCAAATGGTATAGAAACGGAAAGCATTACGGGCCCAATGAATTTTGCAAACACCTCTCCATCCTTTGCCTTACGGAGCACATAGGATGGAGGCATTTTCTCCTTCTTCTTGTTAGGAGTGGGCTTGCCCCTAATGGCCTTCCCATTGCCAACATTAACCTCATCAACAATTTTCTTACCTTTGTCCTTGGGCCCTTCACGAACAAAGATCACCTTTTGGGGAGTTGATTCCTTGCTAAGGGTGACATCCTTTGTCACACTTATACTTGGATCAAACCCAAGTCCTTCCTTAGCAAAGGACTCCTTGTGATGACTTAATACATCATTTAGGTTTTTCTCGCCTTGGGCACAAGTCAATAGGCCCTTCTTTAGTTGAGCATGAAGAGCTAAGTTATCCTCAATGAGAGATGCTTGATCAAGGGAAGAGTTAGTAGCACAAGCATCAAGCACAATAGTGGGAGGAGACATTTTAGTAAGTGTTTTTATATGAGAAAGTTTGTGAGCCTCAAGATTTTTCTTAAGGGTGATGAGTTCCTCATCTTTTGTCTTGAGAGACACGGTGAGTACCTCAACGTCCTTAGAAAGAGAGGTGTTTAGCTCCACAAGCTTGCTCATCTCATTAGCAAGTTCCTTACATATTTCATTAGCCTTTTTCAAGGAGGCAACATGCTTCTCATTTAAGTCATTTGATGCGTGAACAACTTTGCACAAGCTATCATTTCGAGCTTCCTCAAAGTCAATTTTTCGCTCAAGGAGAGTATAGTTCTCCTTTTCCTCGGTGAGGAGGATTTCAAGGTCCTTAATGGTTGTGGAGTGCTTACCCACCACATCCATAAGTAATTGGAACATTTTGAGCTTGTTGCCTTTGAGAGAGCTCATCACTTTGATCACTTTAGAAAACAACAAATCTTCACAAATGGCATGAGTATCATCACTTTCCGCATCATGAAATTAATCATGAGGTTCGAAAGAGAACATGAAGGACACATCAATAGGGGTTACCTTGATCTTAGCCGAGGAGGAGGGAGTGTCATCATCAACCAACTTGGCCATGAGGCACTTGTGTGCATTGCCGGTGTAGTCACTCATGTAGTTGTAGTTCACAACTTCACCTTCCTTGTTGAAGAGCTTCAAGGTCTTTTGTGTATCTTCAGCAACTCCGACAAAACCACCAACATCCTCGGGATCCGACCCTTCTAGAGCCAACAATGCTTTCTTCTTGAATTTGTTGTTGAGCGGATTTGGGATCTTCTTGACAACTTCCTTCCGAGGAAATCGAGGTTTGTCCTCTCTTTTCTCATACGGACACTCCTCCGCAAAGTGTCCCGGTTTCTCGCAGTTTTATCAGTTTCTTGTCTTCTTCTTTTGGAATCTTCCCTTGAAGTCCCCTTTTGTGAACCTCTTCACAAAGAGAGAAATATCATCATATCAGGGAGTATCATCGGAGTTATCATCATCATCATACTCATCTTCTTCCTCATCATCATCAAACTCCTCGAGCCTAGCCTTGAGTGCAAGGTTTGAGGACGGAACACCATATGTGGCAAGTAGCCTCTTGGACTCCTTGAGGTGCTCTTCATATTGCAAGAAGGTGGCAATCACATCATCCGGTGTCATCTTGAAGAAGTCGGGCATACGCCTCAATTCCCACACCATTTGATGAGAATACACCATGAGAGCATTCAACATCTTGTCGACAAGGTAGTGGTTGGTGATGTGATATCCATCCAAAGACTTCTCACATGTGAAGGACTGGACATGAGCAGAGAGAACCTTGAGACGAATATGAAGTTGTTGGGGCGTCTCATCTTTCTTCATGTGAAGGTTGTGCAATGCATTCTTTGTGGTCTCATATCTTGTCATTTGAAGCGACCTGGTGCCAGACTTGGCAATGAGAAGAGTATCCCACATTTCCTTTGCATTGGTGATATGAAGAAATGGTGCACGTGTAACCTCATCCATTCCTCTTTTCAAGAACCCTATAGACGCAAGGTTGAGATGTCTATCAAACACTTCACTTGGAGTAAGATTGTTTGGATCAAAGGGATAATAGCCTTTCACATAGTCGATGAGTTTCCACATGGGTTCGCACACAAACCTAAGATATTCTGCCATAAGACTTTTCCAATCCAAAAAGTTAGTGTTCTCGGTTAGTACCGGCGGATTGGCGTTAAAGTTATACTTCGGTTCCAAAAGCTTAGGGGCAGGATAGTCCCATTGGTAGGGACCACCTCCTTGCAAGGGAGCCTCGGAACCGTGGTGCACAAAGGTCGCTTGTGGGGACCTAGGGGCCACACCACTTGACGTTTGTGACTCCGATGCCGAAGCCTTCAATCTTGCAAAGGAGGCTTCCATCTCCTTCCTTTGATTGTCCAAAGCCTTTTGCAAGGCTTTTTCCATATCTCCGGAGGTAAACAACTTGGGATCCTCAATCTCATAACTAACATGCCCCGTGGAAGGAGGTAACGCAGCTTGTGCGGCGGCCCTTTGTTCGGAAACCAATCTCTCGGCTTCCGAACTCGCGGCATTCGCAGCAATTGCAACCTCCTCCACATTGGCACCCGAACTTTCGGGGATGACGTTCTTGGTCATCTCGCTCTAGGGCAGTTAAGCCACAAGAATAGAGCACGAGGCTCTGATGCCAATTGAAAGGATCGAGATAGACCTAGAGGGGGGTGAATAGGTCTTATTACAAATTTTAACACTACTTAACATTTTTAGGCAATAATGCGAAAGATAAAGGTGAGCCTAACAATTTCAAGGTTTAACAGGTTGTGAAAAGATAAGCAATAAGCACAATATACTAATTGAAAGGTTTAACAAGTGAGGGGCAAATAATACGGTAGTACAAGTAATAAGGGGAAAGAGTAGGGATAACCGAAAGACGCGAAGACAACGATGTATCCCGATGTTCACTTCCTTGGAGGGAAGATACTCACCGTTCGGAGAGAGTGGGCGAAACCACGAAGGCACACCAACGCCATGAAGGCTCACTCTATTCCCCTTGAGATATCACCACGAAAGCGATTCCCAACCACTACCGGTTGACCTTAAAGGTGGTCACCAAACCCTCACAAACTCAACGGGGGTAATCACAATGGTCGATTCCTCTCGAAAGAACTCCTACCCGCCTAGGAGTCTCCCACCTCCAAGAGTAACAAGTTCAATGGGAAATGTTCAAGACTTGCTCAAAACGCGATTTGCATTGGTTGGAAGATGGGGAAGGGGCGGATCTATCACTGGGTGAAAGATCTGTCACGAACTCTCAAGGAACTCTCCGGAATCTGAGATTTGGTGAGGGAGAGAGTGAGAGGGAGAACTTGTGTTCTTGGGTGTTGGCAAATGAAGTGGTCAACCCTCACAAGTGGGGGCGAGGGGGTATATATAGCCCAAGGGACGAAATGGTCGTTGGGGCAATATGTTGTGTAAGTGTCGGATGTCCTAATGTTCACATGTCGGTCATCCGAGCCAGGTCGGGCGTCCGAAGTGTCCAATATGAGTGCAACAACCAACACCAGAAGAAAAAGGTCAGTAGCGCATCGGACGTCCGAGGGGTCGGACATCCGAAACTCGTCGGACTTTCGGTGATTTTACAACCCTACTGACCTTTCCTACGAAAAACGGTATATTATATGTCGGACGTCCGATGGCTGTCGGACGTCCGAAACTTTGAAATGTCGGACGTCCGAACCATGTCGGACGTCCGAAAGCAGTGATCAGATTCTTACATTTTAGCTCCGATTTTGTGTCGAGATGTTTTTGTTTTAATTAGCTTTGAGAAAATCTTAAACACAAACCCACTGATCCCCTCTTAATAGTGCGGGGATCCCTATACTCAAGATAAACTGAAAAGCTTACGCTTCAACATGGATTGGATTCGTATCTTGAGCACTTTGATATGATTAGATGGTCCTTGATCCTCCACCACAACGAAACAAGGACTAAAACCTGAGATATACTTGTCAAACATAATTAGTCATCTATATGTACATTATCATCAACATAAAAACATAATTAAGGGCAAGATAGCACTTTCAGTTGTTTGTGCATCCGAGATTGCGGTTTCTTCATGTTCGAGTATCTGGCATGGAGGGTGGGACGCAAGGTGCCCATTGTCACATCAGAATATGTGACTGTGGTCAGGAAGGTCCTAACTTGGAATTGGGTGACAAACACAACTTTCAACAAGCGAGTGGGAGCCAAGGATTTCCTCGAGGACGCTGTCAAAGTAGCTGTGAAGAAGTACAAATGAAGCCCTCTCTGGATTGCTATACAACCTTTCTTACCTTACATTCCCATGTGGTTGAATGTAAGGTATGCTCTCATCGTTGGTTGTCGTAGCATTTCATTTTCTCCAAAGACTACTTTTAATAGGCATCATGAATCATGTTTCTCAGTTTGTTAATTTGTATTGTGGTCATGTAACGAGTTAATTGCCATCTTCTATGTTGATGGATATTGCGTGTTGAAATCAAATATCTTGCTTTGCATTTTTTCCTAGATTTTCTTGACATTAGACATGGCATATTCAGTTCAGCACGCAAGTTCTTTTAAGTTGCACACAAATGTAAATTCTATCCGAACGACATTTTTTCGTGGGCATATTTTCCAACTTTGTAATCTTATTTTCATATTTTAACACACGGCAATTGAATTATATTAGAATATACATGACAACTTATTTGAATTTGCCATTTTCAACTTACTTTGGCATGGAAAACAATACACTTAGTAAACAGGACATGGCAATTTTTAATCACTCTGCATGGCAACATCATCACAACTCACATGGAAATTTTAGTCTTAAACACTAGGCAATTTTAGTTTACCAAAGTTGGAAATTTATTTCTACATACATGGAAACTTCAGTCCTAACCACATGGTAATTTAAATTAGTCAACAGTTGTTAGACTAAAGTTACACACTCATGGCAATTTTGAGTAGGACACACATGTCAGATTCCACTTTTTAGGTCAACAAATTGATAGTTAGCAAGGTAACAGCTCACATGGAAAATTCACTTAAAACAATCGAACAAAGATGGCATTTTAAGTTTAAACGACATGGCAACATACGAAAACAATAACCAGTCTTCAAAATACAATCCTGCAATCTCAATGGGAGTACATTTTTTTTTCAGTCATCATTAATGTTCATGTCATCACGTACTAGCCGACATCTTCTTTGTCTTGGGCTTCTTGTGCTTTGCTTGGATTTCCAGCGCAGATTTGTATCTTATTTCTTTCTGACGGCCTTTTGTGATTGATTGTGGTGGGTTTCTGACTTTTGTTTGTTTGTTGGATGCTCCTGAACCAATATATGAACTGGCTGGCGAAGGACCTGTCGATGCAGTAGCAGCAGTAGATGCAGCAAGTGGGTTCTTGTGAATCGCTGCCTCAAGATTTCTGTTCCTAATCGCCTCAAGTTCCCTTTTCAAAGCCTTGGTGTGTCTTTCTACAGCTTTGCTCATTTCTTCAAAGTTGCAAGCTACGTCTGCTATTTCCGAGAAATTCTTTGTCATGATAACACGGTGTATCGCCGACATACTCCCTTCTGGCCTTTCATTGTGCAATGCAAGGACCACTTGTGTGGCCTGCAGAGCAAATGCATCATCAGCGTCCCATGTCCACCTTCGGTGTATGAAATGGCATGGAAAGTGCACCACCGTGTTGATATCGATGACTCATAGGATGTGGCAGCACACTATGCCGTCTCTCTCAAATTTGCAGCATTGAAAGTAGTACTCCCCGGCAGGTATGCCTGCTTTTACATAGTAACTCTGCCCTTTGTCTTGTGTTGCTCTTTCTTGTGACGAGTCTACCATGTAGTTATGCCCTCTTTCTAGTTCATAATATTCTTGGTCAGGGTTATAGGGGATAATAGACACTTTATACGTGTATTCATCGACCTTGACGGTGGTGAACAAAGTTGATTTTTTCAATTCTTGCTGCAACTTGTTTGTTTGACATGAATGACATATGTTTAGTATTCCACATCATATTCACATGCTAATTTCATATCATTGCGGCAATGCTACGTACATTAAACCCTCATGGCATCCTACATTAAGCACACATGGCAATTTACATTGAACACTCATGGCAGTTTACAGTTAGCACACATGGAAATTTACTTTAAATACTCATGGCAACTTATAGTAAGCCCACATGGAAATTTACCATAAACACTCATGGAAGTTTAAAGTAAGCCCACATGGCAATTTACCTTGAATACTCCTGGTATTTACTTTGACAACAACATGGCAATTTACATTAAAATCATGGCAATTTACTTTCACAACAACATGGCTACTAACATCAAACATGGCAATTACTTTCACTCCACCATGGCAATTTACTACACAGTTGTAACAGCTCACATTTCAAAAGAATTAAAAATTTTGTTTTCGGTGTGAATTGGTTGATTGCCTGCTTTGTTTGCGGTGTTTGCATCCCTGATTTATCGATCGGCGATTATTTTCCCCCTCTTATCTCGTACTGGACGGAGACCGACCCTTGCCACCCTGACACTCGACCTTTGCGACGCCGGGTTTAACCCGATCAACGTCGCGAAAACCCGCACAAGACTAGCCGTAGCCAACGGAGCGAAAAACCTCGTTTAATAAATAAATGGGTTATTTTATTGGGCACCGGAAAATGCTCTCGGAACGCTATCGAAGGAGGTACGACTGACGGGCTTGACGCGCTGAGCGCGTGGTTCGAGATTTCGCCCGAATCAGAGGTCGTATGCACTCCCGACGGTCAGAACCGTGGAGTACCGGACGCGAGAGGGAAGACCCGAGGGTGTTTGCGTAAACTTGCCAGCCAGACCACATATATAAAGACCACCACTCTCCCACCCCTTTCAAGGGTTTCCCCTAAGCCAAAACTGCAGCCACCCCCTCACAATTGCCCCAAATCTTCCCAAATTTCGTCCAAAAACCTAGCTTAGATCTGAAATCAGCCTCCCAAGCCATCTGGACCGTCAGATCTCGCGTTCCGACAGACCAGAGGCCGCCAAGTCATCTCCTCAACCTCCACCTCCTCTCTCCTCCATCCCGTGGGCACGCCGCCGCCTGCGCCTCCGTCCACGCCGTCGGCAGCCGCACCACTCCGGTGCCGTCGGCCCGACCACCCCTCTCCTCCCACCTCTCTCCTTCCCCTTCTCTTCCTCTCCCTCTCACCTCCCCTCTCTTCTCCCGTGCAGGCTGCAACACGCCATGGCTGCAGCAGCCTGCGAGCCCAAGCCCCGAGCATTGCCGCCCCTGCACACGGTCCGCCGCCGGCACCTCACCTGTGCCTCCCCAAACCCCGCCGGCAACCGGATCGACCTCGCCGTGGCCGGATCCGGCCTCCACCCCCTTGCGTCCTTCTCGCCGACGAAGGACGCCGCCACCGCTGCCGCCTGCTCGTCCTGGACGAGGGCCAGGTCGCCGCTCGGTCTGGCCAGGTGGGCCGGCGCGCCCACCGCAGCCCAGGTCCAGCGAGGCCTAGCCGCCCCTCCAAACCAGGTCACGGCCGCTTGCCACTGCTGGGCTCGGCCCATGAGGAGGTTACTAAGATGGTGTTAAACATATTAGAAGGATCAGAGAATTTGGAGAGTATAAACAAAACTATCTTGGTGTTGATCCCGAAAGTTAAAAATCCTTCTCTTCTATCACAGTTTAGGCCGATCAGCTTATGTAATGTTCTATACAAGATTGCTTCAATAGTAGTGGCTAATCGGCTGAAACTAATCCTACCGGATATTATATCCGATGAGCAACCATCCTTTGTCCTGGGTCGAATAATAACTGATAACATCATTCTGGCTTATGATTGTTTGCACTTTATGAAGCGGAACAAGGCTATCAAACACCATCATGCAGCTCTCAAGCTAGATATGATGAAAGATTATAATCGGGTGGAATGGGATTATCTCAGGGAAATTTTGCTTAAACTGGGTTTTTCGGTGAAGTGGGTTTCCCTGATTATGAGTATGGTGAGCACAGTTCTTTCTCAGTTTTGTTTAATGGAAGAAAGCTTGATGAATTTAAACCATCAAGGGGTATTCGGCAGGGAGATGCCATCTCCCCTTATTTATTCCTTTTGGAAGCAGAGGGCCTTTCGTGCCTTTTAAACCATAGTTCTCAGTCATCTCAAAGTAATGGTTTACAGGTTGCTCCCGCAGCATCACCTGTTAACCATCTTCTCTTTGCAGACGACAGCCTGTTGTTCTTCAAGGCGACTAATGAAGGGGCTTCTCGTGTTTCAAACCTACTGAATGTTTACCGTCAAGCTTCGGGGCAGCGCATCAACCCATCCAAATCAACAATATTCTTTAGCAAAGGATGTTCGGAAGTATCTAAAGGTGAGATCAAAGAAATTCTTAATGTTCCAAATGACACACTCAATGACAAATATCTGGGCCTCCCTTGGAATGTGGGATCATCTAAGAATAACGCCTTTAAATATTTGAAAGAAAGAGTTTGGGACAAGGTAAAGGGATGGATTGAGAAACTTTTTTCGACGGCTGGAAAGGAGGTTCTCATAAAGTCAGTACCACAATCTGTTCCCATTTACTCCATGTCGGTTTTTAAGCTACCTAGAGGCCTAGTTGAAGAGCTCAATAAAGTTGTGAGGAAGTTTTGGTGGGGCAATAAGGAGGGAAAAAGGAAGCCGGCTTGGGTTTCCTGGAGAGATATGACGCATCCAAAGTATCTAGAAGGATTGGGTTTCAAGGATTTTGAGATGTTCAATCTCTCATTACTCTCTAGACAGGCCTGGAGGATTCTTAGGAATCCGGAAACACTCTGTGCTAAGCTAATCAAAGCGGTATATTTCTCGGGGACAGAGTTCCTAGAATCACAGCTCGGATCCCACCCATCCCTTGTATGGCGCTCCATATGTGGGGGTAGGGAAGTGTTAAAGCATGGTTTAATTCGTCATACTGGAGATGGAAATTCGACTTATATTTGGGAGCAAAACTGGATCCCGAGGGAGTCTAACATGCGGTGGATAGTGTGCATCAATTGGCATGCCCCGAAATTGGTCTCTGAACTGATTGACGGAACCTCTGCTTCGTGGCGTCAAGATATCCTGGATCAGAATTTCATTGCTGCAGATAGCAAATTAATCAAGGGGATAACGTTGTGCACAATTCATGAGGATGACAAGTGGGCGTGGAATTGGAAGCTGAAAGGAAATTTCACAGTTCGGAGATGTTACGCATGATGACTAAATTAGTCAGAGAAGAGAGCACCTGCGCACGAGGCGTCTCTCCGTCTCAGACTCAGCTTTAGAAGCTAAAGGGTGGAAGTCCCTATGGAAGATTCAGGTTCCAGGAAAAATAAGACATTTCTTGTGGAGGCTAGGCAAACAATCTATCCCCACCGAGGATGTGCGTCGTCGTCGAAATATGGCTGTTACAGATGCGTGCCAATTGTGCGGAATGCCGAACTCATGGAAGCATAGCCTAGTCGAATGTAGAAACTCAAGGTGTGTATGGGCGCTGTCAGGAGAAGAGGTGTTAGATAGTCTTGTTGATAATACAGAACTGAATGCGAAGAAGTGGATGTTATTCTTGGCAGAGACGTTATCTCATGTGGATTTGTTACGTGTCACCGTTAATCTTTGGGCCATCTGGTATGCCCGGAGGAAGTTGATCGACAAAGGAATCCACCAAAGCCCTTTTTCCACCCACGAATTTGTGAATAGTTTTATCTCAGAACTGGGTGAGATTCACATAAAATCACAAACGAGAGTAATTGTACCGGGTTCCAGCTACCGGTGGATCCCTCCGCCTATTGGTTCTCATAAACTACATGTGGATGGAGGAAGCAGTGTGTAAGGCCCCTGATGCGGTACTAACTCTAACTAGTCGCCTTCGCGTCCGGTCGGAGTTAGAAACGCATCAAACGCCACCGGCGCACGACACTCGCACTCGTGTCGCTGCCGGATCCTCGACAACAGGTATGAAAACACAACTCTACAAGAGAGGAAATACATATAGAGATAAATAGAGCAGGGCATACAACGCCACTGTCTAATAATACAACAATATCATGAGTACATCTCATCAATACATCAAGCGGAAGCAAAGTGTGGACCGGGTACGGTCAAGATCCAAATTTCCCTAGAGAGGACTACACATAAATCCACCCACGGGAACGTCTGAGCCCAACTAAGGATCCTACTGGTCGATGTAGTCGTACTCGTCGTCGTCCTCCGGGGGCACCTCCACGAAGTACCGTCCAGTGCTGGGGTCGAGGTAGTAGTCCACTGCAGCGGCCGATCAGGCAAAGCAGTAAAGGCGGAAAATAAACGGGGGTGAGAACATGTCATTACGGAATAACTAATGCTACAGGTAAGGTAAAGGTAAAGGCAGTTTGCAGCCGTACTAGCATATAAGGGGGCTACACGTTCTACCAGAATAGAGGTAAGATCCAAGAAGCACGTTGACAACGTGTCGTAAGTCAGCTATCCACCTACTTACGCAAACATAACACAACCTCGTTTCTCTCTCGGTCCCCCTGGACGAAGAAAGACAACCAAGGCACGCACACGGTTTGTCAAGTTTTTAGCATAATTTAAATATTGATGTTATTCTATGAATAGGACGTAGGCTCAAAGTAGTCCATAACCGCGGACACGGCTTTTCGAAAAGATTTACCCTGCAGGGGTGTACCAACTGTCCATTATAGACGTCGCATGTACGCCCGGTTTCCACTTGGCTAGGTAAGCGCCTGAAACTCCGGAACGTCAGAGTCCCTCTAACTAACAACACACATATCCGGGTGGCCCCCGGGGAGTCGACACCCAACTCAAAAGCTGGCCACGCTCTCGAATCGGACTCTACCGTATAACTCGGGTTTGGATTACCGGTTAGTTCTCCTATGAGACCGGGTCCTCAGCCGGTCTATTTGGGCCAGCCATGAAACTATGTCCTCCTGGCCCTGGTTTGGTTTGGAGACAACTGGGGATCCAACCAGCACACACACATTGCAAATATAAATCAGCTCGGGCCACCACTAGAATGTACGAAGCTAGGTAGGTAAGACAAGGGGGCCCCATAAAACCCCACACGCGATTAGGCACGCTCGATCAAAGAACCAATACCCGGAACTCGGGTCCTAGGTGACTCAAATGGAACAAAACACCAGACGGGAATAGTCCAGCCTTCCACCTTTCGTCGAATATAAGTTAACATCATTTAACAGTAATAAATATCAACCAACTTCTTTTGTAACATGATATCCCAACCATAAATATATAGGGTAAGCAGCAAGTTTTCCATCCATACTAAGCAATGGCTGAGCAGCGGTAACTTAGCAGAACAATGGTTTGCTGGGATGTGGGGATCATGGCTGTATGGGTTTAAACATGGCATATAATGTAGATAGGATTAAGCAATAACATTCTAGATCTACAGCTAGGCATGAGCAGAAGTTATAAGGTAATGACACAGATCTCCCCCTTGCCTGGTAAGGTAGTCGAAGTAGCACTCACGGTACCCTCGGGCTCGGCGTCGGACAGCTCCACGTAAGTCTCCTCAGCGGTCTCAGGTGCTAACGTAAGGTACCGGCAGGGAAAAAGCACACAAGTAAGCAACTGAAGCAACTCAAACAAGGATGGCATGATCAGGTTTTATTTACATGGTATGACCCTGTCTAGTCAGGTTTAAATGAATGTGATGACGACAAGTCATCACTTTCATATGCATTTTTTTTTACATTGTAATGGCTTTGGTCTGAGCCTTAACTTAGGTGTAAATAGCATGATGGCATGACAAGATCAACAAGCATTGCAAGAATTTAAATAACATGAAAGTAAAACAATGATTCCGGAGACGGAGTAGTGTCGGTGAAATGGACACTTAAGAAGGTGCAACAACTGTTGAAGGTCAGCCACATAGCACATGACAGTATGTTAAGGCTGACCTGAAGAAAAGATGGCATGGAACTGACTTGAAAAGATCAGACGAACAACATTTCAAATGCACTGAAGTTGGAATGTTGCATGCAGACAGACCTGAAGCTTCTGGACCAGGTGATCACACCTTGTCTCAAAAGTTACTCAACACAACAAGAAAACATCACCACTGAACTCCTTGCAGAGAAATACCCCAAAAACATATATGACATGTCTCAGTTTGAATTTGCAATGGCAGTTGCAATTTCAGCTGAAGTTCAGGGGGCTGAGTGCAAAATTTGCACATCATGAATTTTTGAAAAGGTTCAGATGAGCAAAACATCATCACCAGGCAATTCCTTGCTCAAAATTACCTAAAATTCATATATGGCATGGGCCATTTGAATTTTGGACCAAACTTGGCAGAACAGGAATTAAACAGGGGGCTTATTGTACTTTTGACCAAGCTTTATTTAATAAAGGGGCCAATTGTAAAAATGAGTATCACCACTGCAATCAGTAGCTCAAATTACCCCAAATTGATATATGGGATGCCTCTATTTGAGAAGTTGACCAAATTCAGATTGAATTTGAAAAGCAAATTCAATTGAATTTTAAATTAGAAAAGATATAAAACAGAAAAGAAGAAAACAACTAAATAAAAAAAAGAAAAGGAGGGCTTGGCCACTGGGCTGCTTCCTCTGGACGCATACTGGGCTGACCCAGTATCCCTCCCTTGGGCCGAGCCACCCCTTCGACGACAACGCTCAACAAAAAGAAAAAGGGGGCTAGCCCCCGGCGGATTCGAACCCGCGGCCTCGCGGTCCTCCTAAAACGCGCCCACCAGCTCGACTACGAAGTGGCTCACGTTCAGAAGCGCGACTCGGAGAAGACATATCCTCTCCAGGAGTTAACTGAAGGAGAAACACGCTGTTGCGCTGCGGACTGAACTTCTTCAGGCAGCTCGCACGCGGCGGACTTCCGGCGACGAGGGCGTCCACTACAGCCCACCGGCGACTCCACTGACGCCGGGGATGTCCAGACGGGACATCCAGGAGTCCAAATCACCTTGGCGTCGGATCGTGGGCTCCACGGCGGCGTCGCTAGGATCGTCGGAAAAAGGGGCGGCGCATCTGCTTGGAAACTGAAAAAGGCACTGGCTTGTCGACATGCACGGCCCCCGGCTGCGCTGCGCACGCACTGGCCGCACGCAGAGCACGCGGGGTGCAGCTCCTGCTCGACGGCGACGTGGATCGGGCCACAGCGACCGTACGCGGGCACGGCACTCCGGCTCGCGGAGGCGTTCTGCTACTGTGCTGCTAACCAACTAGCGAGGAGGAACGCGGCGGAAAGGGCAATGGATCCTCACATCGGGGAGGTTGGAGACGAGCTCGGCGTTCGGGGAGTGGAAGAAGTCGAACTGCGGCGTCGGGACGGAGGTGGTCCGTGGCTGCAGAGGAGGAAGAAGCGGGCCGCCTTGCTCCTTCGCGGATCCACAAGTCGAAGAGGACGAAGACGACGCTGAAGGCGCGCAGCACGGCCCCCTGAACGAAGACGGCGTCGGAGCTCGGCGAATTCACTGAACCCATCCGGCGGCCACTGAAGAACAGGGGAGCCCCGAAGTCGCCATGGCGGCGGCGGCGGGAGAAGGGGGCTACGGGAATGGGTCCTAGGGTTTCCTGGGGCTCCTCTCGCGGCGCTTAAAAGGAGGGGGGCGCCTCTCCCTGGAGCTGGGGCTCCACTCGCCGCCGTGGCAAGCTCTGTGAGAGAGAGGAGGGGAAAAGGAGGTCGCCCCGCTGGAAAGAGGAAGAAGACAGGGGGCGTACCGCTTCGTTCCAGCGCGGGCCGAGGGGAAAACGGCCCAGGTGGCCTGGCCGGCTGGGAGAAAAGAGAAGGAGGCCCAGCTCCTGTATTTCCTTTTTTTTCCATGGCAAAGAAAAACAGCAGGAGAAAAAGAGAAAGGAGAGGGGCTAGGGCATTTTTAAAAATATTCCAACGAATTTTCAAATGCCCCTAAAATCCAGCTGGTTCACACAAAATTGGTTTCCCAAATTTACATGCAAAGGAAAAAAATCCCCAAGTTAGAAACAGTCCATTTTCTTAATAGAAAAGGCGCATTTGGGATTTTTGGGAACTTTGTGCCCAAGCAAAAATTCCAAGATTTGGGAAAACTCACCCACTGTAATATTTGGGATTTTACAAAATTGGTTTGACCAATTTTGACAACAATAAAAAAATGTGGCCCTTTAATTTTTAATTCCACTTTGAACCAGGGCACTGTCCTTATTGATGTCAAAATTCTCTTGGCCAACTTGTTAGCCCATGACATCACAAAAGTGAGTGAACCAAGAATGATGAAGGTGATAGGTGCCATGAGGTCAGACATAACCAACAAAAGTTGCAAAACATCACCAAGATGAAGCCATGATCACCAACCACATGGCACAAGACAAGACCAACATATGAAGCTCACACACAAAAATCACCATGACCATTACAAGTCCAGTCATAGGAAAGCAAAAATACATGGTGTTTGGCATTATTACATGTGGGCTGTTACAGCTCTCCCCTACCAACGCAGGATCTCGTCCCGAGATCTAAGCAAGAAAAAGCTCGGGATACTCAGAACGGAGATGGTCTTCACGCTCCCACGTTGCTTCCTTCTCTGAGTGATGTGCCCATTGCACCTTGAGGAACTTGACGGTCTTGTTGCGAGTCTTGCGCTCGGACGAGTCAAGAACACGGACTGGACGCTCTGAGTAAGAAAGATCCGCACTGAGCTGGATCTCGCCCAAGTCCACTGCCTTCTCTGGCTGCTTGAAACACTTCTTCAACTGAGACAGGTGGAACACATCATGCACCATAGCCAAACTGTCTGGAAGCTCGAGGCGGAACGCAAGAGGTCCCCGAGTCTCGAGGATGCGGAACGGACCGACGAACCTGGGAGCCAACTGGCCTTTGATCCCAAAGCGGTGAGTGCCTCGAAGTGGAGACACTTTGAGGTAAGCGAAGTCACCAACTTTGATGTCAACACCACGGTGCTTCTTGTCATAATAGGCCTTCTGCCTAGACTGTGCTGCCTTTAGATGTTCTCGGACAATCTTCACTCTGTCCTCTGCCTCTTGGATCACATCTGCACCGAACAGTTGCCTCTCACCTGTCTCGGACCAGTTCAAAGGTGTCCTGCACTTGCGACCATACAACACTTCAAACGGCGCTGCTTGCAGACTTGCTTGATAGCTGTTGTTGTAAGAGAACTCAGCATACGGCAAGCATTCTTCCCACTTCATGCCAAACGAGATGACACATGCCCGAAGCATGTCTTCGAGGATTTGATTCACACGCTCAACCTGCCCACTGGTCTGAGGGTGATACGCGGTACTGAAGAGAATCTTCGTACCCAATGCCTCTTGAAAGGCCTTCCAGAAGTTTGATGTGAAGATGCTTCCATGATCAGAACTTATCTGTTTGGGAATGCCGTGCAACGAAACAATTCTTGCGGTGTACAGCTCTGCCAACTGGCTAGCTGAGACAGTCTCCTTGATAGGCAGAAAGTGAGCAACCTTGGACAAGTTATCAATGACAACAAAGATAGCATTGTTGCCCTTCTGAGACCTCGGAAAACCCGTGACAAAGTCCATCTCTATGTGATCCCACTTCCACTCCGGAATTTCAAGTGGCTGAAGTAGCCCTGCAGGCTTCTGATGCTGTGCCTTCACTCTCCTGTACACATCACACTGGGAGACAAAACGGGCAACATCCCGCTTCATACGAGTCCACCAAAAGCTCTGCTTGAGGTCCTGATACATCTTGGTGCTACCAGGGTGGATAGATAGCTTTGAGTCATGGGCCTCCTTCAAGATGTCCTCTCTGAGACCTCCCTCTTTGGGAACAACAACTCTCTCTTCGAACATCACAGTGCCGTCATTATGCACTGAATAGCAACCGTACTTCGGAACTGAGGCGGTGATACCCTGATTGACTTTCTGAATCATCAAGCTACCGGACTGAGCTTCACGAATCTTCTCACGGATAGTGGGATCTACCAGACGGTTGACTAGATAGCCTGCTGGAACTAGCTCAAGATTGAGCCTTCGAAAGGCCTCACACAAATCAGGGTGTATCTTCTGCACCTGGACACTGTTGCAATCACCCTTGCGGCTCAACGCATCAGCTATAACATTCGCCTTGCCAGGCGTATACTGAATATCCACGGAGTACTCAGTAATAGTCTCAAGCCACCTCCTTTGCCTCAAGTTCAAGTTAGGCTGCGTGAACAAGTACTTTAAGCTTTTGTGATCAGTGAACACATCAACCTTCCTCCCTAGGAGGAGGTGTCGCCAAGTAACCAACGCATGAATCACTGCAGCCAGCTCAAGATCGTGGGTCGGATAGTTCCTCTCAGCCTGCTTCAACTATCTGGAGGTGTACGCCACAATACTCTTTCCCTGCATCAATACTCCGCCAAGGCCATTCAACGAGGCATCACAGAAAACTTGAAACGGCTGTGACTCATCTGGCGGCGTAAGGATCGGAGCTGTGGTCAGCCTTATCTTCAACTCATCAAAAGCTGCCTGGCAAGCCTGTGACCACACGTACTTCTTGCCCTTGCACAACAGCTCGGTCATTGGCTTTGCTGTCTTGGAGAAATTCTCGACAAACTTCCTGCAATAGCTGGCAAGTCCGAGAAAGCTCCTCAACTGCTTGACATTTTTCGGCGGAGTCCAATCTTGAATCGTCCGGACTCTGTCTGGGTCAACAGCAATGCCCTCTGAGGAAATGACATGGCCAAGAAAGTTGACCTTGTTCATCCAGAATTCACACTTGGAGAACTTGGCATAAAACTGGTGATATCTCAACTTCTGCAACACCAATCTGAGATGCTCCTCATGCTCAGCCTCGGACTTGGAAAAGACAAGGATGTCGTCGAGGTAGAGGAGTACGAACACATCTAGCCACTCTTGGAAGAGATAGTTCATGGCCCTCATGAACGTTGGAGGCGCATTTGAAAATCCAAATGTCATGACCGTAAACTCGTACAGGCCATATCGAGTGCGGAAGGCTGTCTTAGGAATGTCCTCCTCACGGACACGAATCTGGTGGTACCCCATCTTTAGATCAAGCTTTGAAAACACCTTTGCTCCATGCAACTGTTCAAACAAGTCATTGATGTTGGGCAAAGGGTATTTGTTTTTGATTGTCTTCTTGTTGATACCACGGTAGTCTTGAACCAACCGACTAGTACCATCTTTCTTCTTCACAAAAAGACACGGGGAACCCCAAGGGGAAGTGCTCGGATGAATGAGCCCATCCTTCTCGAGCTTCACCAACTTCTCTTTCAACTCAATCAGCTCTTCCGGACACATCTTGTACGGCTGCCGAGATATCGGCTGTGTACCAGGTTCTAGCTCGATCACGAACTCTATAGCACGCACGGGTGGAATACCTGGCAACTCCTCTGGAAAGACATCTGGGAACTCTCGAACAACTCTGACCTCCTCGATCAATGGAGCAACTCCAGCGTTCAGAGCGTACAACTGTTCTGATCCCACTGTCGAGCCACAAGTGTACCAAATCTCTGCGCCTGAATCGTGCGTCAGCAACACGGTCTTGGACGGACAATCAATCTTGGCCTTGTACTTGACAAGCCAATCCATGCCCAAGATGACATCAATGTCGGAACGGGGCAAGACAATCAAAGACGAGGAAAAGATGGCTCCTTGGATACCAATCTGCACATCTGGGATGCTGCCCGCTGACTGCATCCTCGAACCTGGAGAAGCAATTGCTAGAGGTATAGGCAACCTCTCACGCGGAAGGTCAAGTGAACTGGCAAAAGCATCGGACATGAAGGAATGGGAAGCTCCGGAATCAAACAAAACTGTCGCTGGAACTGAACATACAAGCAACCTACCAAGCACAATCTCAGACGACTGCTGGGCCTCTACGACGGTCACGTTGTTCACACGGAGTGCTCGTGGCTGGGCCCGCACCATCGCGTTGCTCGGTGTAGAGCAAGGTGGGGGCGGAGGCAGCCTGGCGTAACGAGGGTCGGTGCACTGCGGAGACTAGTGGCCCGGCTTGCCACACTTGAAGCACGTGATCTCTGGCCTGGGGTGGACCTGTGGAGCAGGCGGCCTCGCGTAGGGTGGAGTAGAGCGAGGTCCGTGCTGCACTGGGACGGGAGGGCGGGCAAAAGTGCGGACAACTGCCCCCCTCGGCTGGAACTGCTGACGCTGCGGCTGAGGATGTGACTCTGTAACCCAGGACTTGGCCTTCTTGTGGACCATCACTGCTGAACTGTGCTCTCTCTGCTTCCTCTTCTCTGCGGAACGCTCTGCCTCAGCTGACTCCTGTCTGATAGCCTGGTCGACGAACTCTGAGAACAGGCTTGGCGTGGAAAAGGTGAGCGCATACTTGATGTCCGGGGCAAGACCACCGCGGAACCTGGCAATGCGCTTGGCTTCTGACGAGACCTCCTCTGGAGCGTACCTGGCAAGCCTGACGAAGGCCAGGTTATACTCCTGCACAGACCTGTCCCCCTGCCTCAGAGCTAAGAACTCCTCGCGCTTCCTCTCGATCAGTCCACTGGGAATATGAGCAGCTCTGAAATCCTTGACGAAGTCATCCCACGTGATCTCTGCATCACCCTTGTTCTCCTTGTACGTCGAGAACCAACTTCCTGCGGCACCCTGAAGCTGGAAGGAGGCGAAGGTGACGTAGTCGACGGGTCTGACGGTGTTGGCCTTGAAGTGCTTCTTGATCTCTGCCATCCAGTCATCCGCCTCCAGCGGGTCTCGAGCCTCGGAGAACCTGGGAGGGCTGATCGCAAGGAACTGCTGCAGCGTAGTGTACTCTGGACGATCATTCCTCTGAGCACCCTGGTTCTGCAGCATCTGAAGGATCGCAGCTGTGCCCTGAGCCACTGCAGCTACAGCCTCCCCAAGGATAGGGTTCTCTGGCGGCGGCATGTTCGCTCTTGGCATCCTGTATACAGGAACACTTATGAGAACATGAACGAATCATTGAAGTAATCAGAAGTTAAAGCAAAATTGTCAACAAAACTTCCTCACGAGGTATGAGAAAGCCGAAGGCTGAAATTCCACCAAGGTTAACCCGAAAAGTCGATAACTAGGTGCTACTGGAATTCCTAAACCAAGAACACCCGAATCCAATATAATAATGTGCTAGCGAGCACACAACAATATATACGAGCGGTTGGAAACCTGCACAATGAGACATCTGCCCTGAGCGGCCCGCCATCACGGTCGTCCATAGGAGAAAGACACCACATCCATATTACCATAGGATGCCCGCCAATCCTGTATGGATGGTTCACCTGGGGTACGCCGTAAGCGAGGTAGAGCAGTCAACCCCAAGTGGCGGCTCAGTGGTCTCAAAGACGCCAACACATCTCGTCGCTAGCAAAACATTATAGAGGAATCGGAGTCTCATGTAAACGAGAACCTAGATTGTTTTGAAAGGGGATAAGTTGCAGAGACAAAACATCGTTTCACTTCCTCACGGAAAAAGGGGTGGGAGGGTGGGATAAGGAGAAAACAGAAAGAGGTCCTACTCTCCGGAATTTTTCCTATATAACTACCAAAATAGTTTCTAGACTCAATTTCGGCCAGTAAAGGGTCCTACAGTCAGTCCTGCTCTGATACCAAGTTGTAAGGCCCCTGATGCGGTACTAACTCTAACTAGTCGCCTTCGCGTCCGGTCGGAGTTAGAAACGCATCAAACGCCACCGGCGCACGACACTCGCACTCGTGTCGCTGCCGGATCCTCGACAACAGGTATGAAAACACAACTCTACAAGAGAGGAAATACATATAGAGATAAATAGAGCAGGGAATACAACGCCACTGTCTAATAATACAACAATATCATGAGTACATCTCATCAATACATCAAGCGGAAGCAAAGTGTGGACCGGGTACGGTCAAGATCCAAATTGCCCTAGAGAGGACTACACATAAATCCACCCACGGGAACGTCTGAGCCCAACTAAGGATCCTACTGGTCGATGTAGTCGTACTCGTCGTCGTCCTCCGGGGGCACCTCCACGAAGTACCGTCCAGTGCTGGGGTCGAGGTAGTAGTCCACTGCAGCGGCCGATCAGGCAAAGCGGTGAAGGCGGAAAATAAACGGGGGTGAGAACATGTCATTACGGAATAACTAATGCTACAGGTAAGGTAAAGGTAAAGGCAGTTTGCAGCCGTACTAGCATATAAGGGGGCTACACGTTCTACCAGAATAGAGGTAAGATCCAAGAAGCACGTTGACAACGTGTCGTAAGTCATCTATCCACCTACTTACGCACACATAACACAACCTCGTTTCTCTCTCGGTCCCCCTGGACGAAGAAAGACAACCAAGGCACGCACACGGTTTGTCAAGTTTTTAGCATAATTTAAATATTGATGTTATTCTATGAACAGGACGTAGGCTCAAAGTAGTCCATAACCGCGGACACGGCTTTTCGAAAAGATTTACCCTGCAGGGGTGTACCAACTGTCCATTATAGACGTCGCATGTACGCCCGGTTTCCACTTGGCTAGGTAAGCGCCTGAAACTCCGGAACGTCAGAGTCCCTCTAACTAACAACACACATATCCGGGTGGCCCCCGGGGAGTCGACACCCAACTCAAAAGCTGGCCACGCTCTCGAATCGTACTCTACCGTATAACTCGGGTTTGGATTACCGGTTAGTTCTCTTATGAGACCGGGTCCTCAGCCGGTCTATTTGGGCCAGCCAAGAAACTATGTCCTCCTGGCCCTGGTTTGGTTTGGAGACAACTGGGGATCCAACCAGCACACACACATTGCAAATATAAATCAGCTCGGGCCACCACTAGAATGTACGAAGCTAGGTAGGTAAGACAAGGGGGCCCCATAAAACCCCACACGCGATTAGGCACGCTCGATCAAAGAACCAATACCCGGAACTCGGGTCCTAGGTGACTCAAATGGAACAAAACACCAGACGGGAATAGTCCAGCCTTCCACCTTTCGTCGAATATAAGTTAACATCATTTAACAGTAATAAATATCAACCAACTTCTTTTGTAACATGATATCCCAACCATAAATATATAGGGTAAGCAGCAAGTTTTCCATCCATACTAAGCAATGGCTGAGCAGCGGTAACTTAGCAGAACAATGGTTTGCTGGGATGTGGGGATCATGGCTGTATGGGTTTAAACATGGCATATAATGTAGATAGGATTAAGCAATAACGTTCTAGATCTACAGCTAGGCATGAGCAGAAGTTATAAGGTAATGACACAGATCTCCCCCTTGCCTGGTAAGGTAGTCGAAGTAGCACTCACGGTACCCTCGGGCTCGGCGTCGGACAGCTCCACGTAAGTCTCCTCGGCGGTCTCAGGTGCTAACGTAAGGTACCGGCAGGGAAAAAGCACACAAGTAAGCAACTGAAGCAACTCAAACAAGGATGGCATGATCAGGTTTTATTTATATGGTATGACCCTGTCTAGTCAGGTTTAAATGAATGTGATGACGACAAGTCATCACTTTCATATGCATTTTTTTTTACATTGTAATGGCTTTGGTCTGAGCCTTAACTTAGGTGTAAATAGCATGATGGCATGACAAGATCAACAAGCATTGCAAGAATTTAAATAACATGAAAGTAAAACAATGATTCCGGAGACGGAGTAGTGTCGGTGAAATGGACACTTAAGAAGGTGCAACAACTGTTGAAGGTCAGCCACATAGCACATGACAGTATGTTAAGGCTGACCTGAAGAAAAGATGGCATGGAACTGACTTGAAAAGATCAGACGAACAACATTTCAAATGCACTGAAGTTGGAATGTTGCATGCAGACAGACCTGAAGCTTCTGGACCAGGTGATCACACCTTGTCTCAAAAGTTACTCAACACAACAAGAAAACATCACCACTGAACTCCTTGCAGAGAAATACCCCAAAAACATATATGACATGTCTCAGTTTGAATTTGCAATGGCAGTTGCAATTTCAGCTGAAGTTCAGGGGGCTGAGTGCAAAATTTGCACATCATGAATTTTTGAAAAGGTTCAGATGAGCAAAACATCATCACCAGGCAATTCCTTGCTCAAAATTACCTAAAATTCATATATGGCATGGGCCATTTGAATTTTGGACCAAACTTGGCAGAACAGGAATTAAACAGGGGGCTTATTGTACTTTTGACCAAGCTTTATTTAATAAAGGGGCCAATTGTAAAAATGAGTATCACCACTGCAATCAGTAGCTCAAATTACCCCAAATTGATATATGGGATGCCTCTATTTGAGAAGTTGACCAAATTCAGATTGAATTTGAAAAGCAAATTCAATTGAATTTTAAATTAGAAAAGATATAAAACAGAAAAGAAGAAAACAACTAAATAAAAAAAAGAAAAGGAGGGCTTGGCCACTGGGCTGCTTCCTCTGGACGCATACTGGGCTGACCCAGTATCCCTCCCTTGGGCCGAGCCACCCCTTCGACGACAACGCTCAACAAAAAGAAAAAGGGGGCTAGCCCCCGGCGGATTCGAACCCGCGGCCTCGCGGTCCTCCTAAAACGCGCCCACCAGATCGACTACGAAGTGGCTCACGTTCAGAAGCGCGACTCGGAGAAGACATATCCTCTCCAGGAGTTAACTGAAGGAGAAACACGCTGTTGCGCTGCGGACTGAACTTCTTCAGGCAGCTCGCACGCGGCGGACTTCCGGCGACGAGGGCGTCCACTACAGCCTACCGGCGACTCCACTGACGCCGGGGATGTCCAGACGGGACATCCAGGAGTCCAAATCACCTTGGCGTCGGATCATGGGCTCCACGGCGGCGTCGCTAGGCTCGTCGGAAAAAGGGTCGGCGCATCTGCTTGGAAACGGAAAAAGGCGCTGGCTTGTCGACGTGCACGGCCCCCGGCTGCGCTGCGCACGCACTGGCCGCACGCAGAGCACGCGGGGTGCAGCTCCTGCTCGACGGCGACGCGGATCGGGCCAGGGCGACCGTACGCGGGCACGGCACTCCGGCTCGCGGAGGCGTTCTGCTACTGTGCTGCTAACCAACTAGCGAGGAGGAACGCGGCGGAAAGGGCAATGGATCCTCACATCGGGGAGGTTGGAGACGAGCTCGGCGTCCGGGGAGTGGAAGAAGTCGAACTGCGGCGTCGGGACGGAGGTGGTCCGTGGCTGCAGAGGAGGAAGAAGCGGGCCGCCTTGCTCCTTCGCGGATCCACGAGTCGAAGAGGACGAAGACGACGCTGAAGGCGCGCAGCACGGCCCCCTGAACAAAGACGGCGTCGGAGCTCGGCGAATTCACCGAACCCATCCGGCGGCCACTGAAGAACAGGGGAGCCCCGAAGTCGCCATGGCGGCGGCGGTGGGAGAAGGGGGCTACGGGAATGGGTCCTAGGGTTTCCTGGGGCTCCTCTCGCAGCGCTTAGAAGGAGGGGGGCGCCTCTCCCTGGAGCTGGGGCTCCACTCGGCGCCGTGGCAAGCTCTGTGAGAGAGAGGAGGGGAAAAGGAGGTCGCCCCGCTGGAAAGAGGAATAAGACAGGGGGCGTACCGCTTCGTTCCAGCGCGGGCCGAGGGGAAAACGGCCCAGGTGGCCTGGCCGGCTGGGAGAAAAGAGAAGGAGGCCCAGCTCCTGTATTTCCTTTTTTTTTCCATGGCAAAGAAAAACAGCAGGAGAAAAAGAGAAAGGAGAGGGGCTAGGGCATTTTTAAAAATATTCCAACGAATTTTAAAATGCCCCTAAAATCCAGCTGGTTCACACAAAATTGGTTTCCCAAATTTACATGCAAAGGAAAAAAAATCCCCAAGTTAGAAACAGTCCATTTTCTCAATAGAAAAGGCGCATTTGGGATTTTTGGGAACTTTGTGCCCAAGCAAAAATTCCAAGATTTGGGAAAACTCACCCACTGTAATATTTGGGATTTTACAAAATTGGTTTGACCAATTTTGACAACAATAAAAACAATGTGGCCCTTTAATTTTTCATTCCACTTTGAACCAGGGCACTGTCCTTATTGATGTCAAAATTCTCTTGGCCAACTTGTTAGCCCATGACATCACAAAAGTGAGTGAACCAAGAATGATGAAGGTGATAGGTGCCATGAGGTCAGACATAACCAACAACAGTTGCAAAACATCACCAAGATGAAGCCATGATCACCAACCACATGGCACAAGACAAGACCAACATATGAAGCTCACACACAAAAATCACCATGACCATTACAAGTCCAGTCATAGGAAAGCAAAAATACATGGTGTTTGGCATTATTACATGTGGGCTGTTACACAGTGCAGAGTCAAATAAAGGTGCAGCAGCGGTGGTGTGCCTAGGCCATGATGGTGTGTACGGAGGATCTTCGGCGATGGTTTTTCAAGGCGTCATAGACCCTACGTGTCTGGAGGCGCTGGCATGCCAAGAAGCTCTTACGTTGGCACTTGATCTCAGGCTCTTGTATATTGTTATTGCCTGTGATTCAAAGGGTGTGGTTGAAGACATCCTCAACGGTTCAAATGGAAAGCATGGAATGATTATCAGAGAGATCCAAACTAGAATGCAGTTTTTTAATTCTTGTAAGTTTATTTTTGAGAATAGATCCTTCAATAGGGAGGCCCATAGTTTAGTTAAGTTTGCTACTTCTTTGGATTTTGGTAGGAACATGTGGCTCCTTCAACGACATGATGTGTCTACTATACCTTTAAGTTCAGTTTTAGTGGAATAAAGTTTCTTTTCCCACTCAAAAAAATATTGGTGAGGCCCGCCCTTTTTTTTCTTTCCCTCTGTTTTTCATTTTTTCTAATTTTTGCTAAGTCTGTTAAATATTGCTGTTGTATTCATTTTTGCGACGACTGTTGCGAGTAATCTGTAGCCCGGATGACGTTGCGACAAAAAGGAAAACTGTTTAGAATTGTGTGTACTCCAATCCATCTTTTGTGAGCATTTTGTCGTGAGGTCATCTTTATTGTGTAATTGTTGTTCAAACAGGGCCACCCATCGTTAATTGCAAACTGTTGTTCATTGCTGCTGACAACTGTTGCTTGAAACTTCAGGTGACTGTTGCGTCGCAACCGTTCATCGGAATTGAGTGATTCTTGCTGAATACTGCTGAGTTTCATGTATACTTAAGTTATATGCTTTCACATGTCATTTTTGGCCTACTGCATGTTGATTGTATCTTCGCCCAAAGTAGCTACCCTACTGTTAGTGTGCTGCTGGTAACGTAAGATGCAAACTTTGTTGCATTGTATCTTTTTAACCATGCATCCTATTGAGCATTGCAATATGTCATTTTGATCTATGACATGGCTACTTCCATTATATGTATTGAATTGTCATGTTTACATTCCTGGTCATAGTCATATTCAGCTCCAAAGTTGCTATCCCGCTGTTTTTGACAGCCACCTCTGTTTTTCACTAAGTCTGTAACTTTCCGAAACCATGTTGCACGCTTAATATCTTTTGATTTATGACGCCTATGACCTTGATTCTTGTTCGTACCTGATCACCATCATGTCTGCTTAATGCCCATGTATTTCTATGTCATGTTGCTGCACTTTTGCATATAGCTTTACCCCTGTTTATACAGCTTGCTATTAACAGTTCCTGCCCTGTTTTCCTTATTTTCACTAAGTCTTTGACCTGTAATGTTTTATAGCTTTTTGTGTTGCTTATAACTAGTGAACCATGATGCCTATTTGCATGATTATTTTTGCCATGCCTTACTTTTCATGCCTAATGAAATTCCATGTCATTTGGTGCATGTTTGCATTCAGTAGCTTGTTGATGAATTGCTCTAAATTATGCTCCCTGATGTTAACAACATGTGTGCATAACTTGTATTGCTTGTATCTTTTTAACCGTAACTTCGTTTGGAGTGTTATTTATATGTAACTTGATTAGAATTTAATGTACTTTGAGTTTATGCTATTTTTTGTTAAACAATCTAAAATATGGTTTATGTCAGATCAGTACCAAATGTTTACTCGTCGTGTGGCACCTAGTGTTAAGCAGGTTTAGGTTGTGCCTCACTTAAATTGACTAGCATAGATAGTTTACCTTATGATTTCACCTCTTGTCATGTTTGTGTGCTATGCCATGGTTGAGTGAGATGCCATGTTCACAACCTTTGCTCATGTTGTGTAGCCAAACAACTTGAACGTTTCTAAATGTGCAGTATCGTCGTGTGTGACGAGTACTCCACTTAACCTGTTAGTAACTGCTCTCGACGATAGATGTAATACCGTGCGTTGTCTCGTGTTGCCTCCTTGATGTTGTTTGCTACTGATTGCTTCGTAGTAATAGATGCTTGCTCGTTGATTGCCTTTTCCAGTGTTTACTTCTTGTGTGCTTCCGCGGGTACCTCTCGGAGACGATTGGAGCTTGGGATCGACTACACCTTCGGAATCCGACTTATCAACAGGGAAGGACTATACATTACTTATGATCCATTCTATTATAACCAGCGTTTTGCATGCTAGTCTAGGTCAGGTTCGATGTTTGATCCTACCACATGTTACATCCTATCTTAAACCGACAGAGCCATGTCCCCTCCCAGCAAACCATGTACTGCTATGTTACTATTGCTCGTTGCTCAGCCCTGCCTACTATGCATGCTTATGATGCTACGAATGTTACCCCCTGTTACTCCTCGGTTTGGGATATCACATTATTATATTGTTGTGGATGATATGGTTATTATAATGTTGACTATATTCGACGAAGGATGGAAGGTCTAGGCTATCCCGCCTCGACTCTTTGATCCATTCGAGTCACCTAGGACCCGAGTTCCGGGTATTGTTTTTCTTGATGAGCGTGCCTAACCGCGTGTGGGATTTTATGGGGTCCCCTTTTCTTACCTACCTAGCTACAAACATTTCCAGTGGTGGCCCAAACTGATTTACCATTTGAAACCGTGGGTGTGCTGGTCGGCCGCCAGTAGTTTTCAAACAAACCGGGTCAGTGGGGACATGGTTTCCCTATTGGTCCAACCTGTCCAGCTGAGGAACCGACCTCATGTGAGAATTTACCGGCAATCCAAACCTGCGACAGACGATAGAGACCGAATCGAGAGCGCGGTCGGCTTTTGAGTTGGATGTCGACTCACCGGGGACCACCCGGATTTGTTCGTTGTTAGCTAGAGGGACCTGTCGTTTCGGATCTCTCGGGACTAAATCATAAAATGGTTGCATGTGATGGGTTGAAACTGAGAGAGATGGGCGTGCGTGCGGAGCCTTGTAATGGGCAGTTGGTACACCCCTGCATGGTTAAATCTTTTCGAGAAGTCGTGTCCACGGTTATGGACGACTTGAGACCTACTCCTTGTTCATAGACAACAACAACTGAGATAATTTTAATATAACTTGGTCAACGTGTGTGTGTGCCTTGACTGCTTCTTCTTCGTCGGTATGTGAAGAGGAGGACAAGGATAGGATAGGTGTTATGCTTGCGTAAGTAGGTGGATAGCAGACTTGTTGGAGACGATTCCACATCGAATGCTTGGCTTCTTATCTTACTCTCTAGATCATTAGCCACTTCATAAATCCTAGTGCGGCAGCAACTGATGGCTTCTCGCCCCTCGTTGGTTACCCAAAGTGGATGGTTGAGATGTAGACAACAACAAATTTCTCTCGATGAAGATACCAAGGTTTGTCTCCAGTAGGACTCCGACAACGATAGGAAGGTGACAACGACGCTAGCAATTAGGAAGTTGACGTGGACATGCACACACAACAGATAACTTTTCTCCCAACGAGTATAGAGAGGTTGTCAATCCCTTCGGCCTTGTTGTTTACAAAGGATTAAACGCACAGGATAATAAAGATAGCGATAGCAACAGAAAAGGAAATAAAGCAGAAAATAAATAGCAAGTGTAAACAGTGCTGGAAATATGGACCGGGGTCCCATGATGTTCATTAGTGATGTCTCTCTCCCAAAAGATGATAAAATAGCCATGCAAGGTAAACAAATTACAGCTGGGAAATTGACAGGATTATGTGCGCAAACTAATGCTAACTATGCTACAAAGAAAGGAAGAGGCTCAAAATCTTGGGCGGTACGCCAAGACAAGTAGACCAAAATCCATCTGCATCTACCTACTAATCATCCACCTTGAGATATATATCCAGAACATCTCGCTGATATTAAGTTGAGAATCCCACCCAAAGTGTAAACTCAAAGCAACAGACAACTGCATTAAAGAACTTTGCATAAAGTAAATGATCCTTGCACCCGCAAGTACAAGCACCGTTGTTTTCTCCCTTGTGGCAACAGCACATCCCCTAGACTCATGTTTCTGTCACTCAAGCTAGTCATCAGGGGGCATGAACCCACAATCATGCATAACGCTCCCTCTTGGAGTCACTACCTACTACTTGGCCAAATCAATAAACAACATGCGAGAACATGAAAGAATTAGTCAAGAACATGAATATAAATAAGGAGAATCAAATATAATACTCAAACACAATCAGAACATAGTCTCATAATCCATCAGATCCCAGCAAACTCAGCATAGCAACAGCAGAAAGATTACATATGTGCCTCGATCATGTAGGGCAGCTCACGAGGTCTAAACCATGAAGAACAAAGAGGGGAGAAGAACACCACATAGCTACTGATCATGGACCCACGGTCCAAGGTGGACTACTCATGGTTTATCCGGGAAGCATCCATGGTGGTGGAGAAGCTCCCGGATGTGGTTCCTCCCTCCGACAGGGTGCCAGGAAGAGGGCTCCTGGTGCTCCCAAATTTGAAGCTCTGCGGCGGAACATAGGAGAGATCACGAAAAAAGGTTTTGTCTTCGAGGGTTTCGGGATGAGAGAGATATATAGGCGAAAGGGGCAGCCAGAGGTTGACCAGGGGCTCCAAGCTCCCCCCTGGCGTGGCCTAGGGGGTGGCCGCGCTAGGTGGCCGCCTGGGCTACGCATGGCTCCCCTCTGGCCCCACTTTGGCTCTTCTCGAAGCTTCCTGTACGCTGATTTTTCCTATATTTTTTCGAGAATTTTTCTGGCACATTAAGTAATGCGAGAACCTGAAATACGAAAACAGCAGAAAACAGGAACTGGCACTGGGGTGCACTGAGTTGATAGGTTAGTCCAAATATGATCAAAAGTGTATGGAAGTGCATCAATATCATAGCAATATCACACAAAAGATGCATGGAGCAAGCATAATTTATAGATACGTTTTGGACGTATCAGCAACCTCACCACTTACCCCATCCTTACCGTAAACTACTAGTTATCCTAGAATGACGAGTGATGAAGTCCTTGCTGGGTCAGATGACCACTACAGTTGGATGTTGAGTAGCTCTGTACTCATGATACTACCCCCAAACTCTTTTCAAGTTTCTCGATTGACAACAGGTATGGTGATCGACGTTTCACGTGGAGACTCGTCAACGACTAGTTAGGCGGATCCCGGCGGAGGGCCTGGACCCGTGTGGTTATGGGGATCGTTGTTTTTCTCTTTGCCGGTAGGAATTTGATTGTAGTCTATAGTAAAAAATGTATCTTCCGCTAATGTATTGTATTAAGGAAGTTGTATGCCGATTGTATGAGATGTTGTATCCTTGTATATGTAATGTTGTGATATCATGTTGGAAATTCGTCAGTAATTATGTTGTGATATCATGTTGATACCCTCATTGAAAAGTCTTGGTCAGTAATTATGTTCATTGGAGCTAGGCCGTCCATGCACTCCAGAAAAGTACTGAACAACCACTTGTAACTTTCCAGTTTTTCATCCCTTACAACCCCGCATCCAAACTGCAAAGGCTGGTTGTGGTTGTTGATCCCAATGAACGGAGCTCAAGGCATCTTGTACACATTCGTCAGGTAGGTCGCGTCAAATGATATGCAATCACGGCAGTGCTTGTACGCTCTACGGGTCTTACCATCAATCCAATACATGTTCCGCACACGGTCTTCATCATCAAGAGCAATCTTGTAGAAGAAACCAGCATCCTCTTTTTCCTTTTCCTTGAAGTACACTATTGTTTGTTCTACATCTGCCAGTTTGAGCTCTCTTTGAAATTTGGCTTTTAAGTTGGTGATATCATTAGGTATGTATGGCAGGTTGCTTCATTTCCCTCCGCCATCACGTATCAAGGCAAGTATCTGCACAATTCTCACAATATTAACATTGCACTCAAACAAAAGTCGTATGAAATCTTCCTCTTGTTTTGTAAATCCACAGTGTGCGCTCAAGAACTTGACGAGTTCGAACTTCTGGATCAAGTCATGGTTATGTTCTGTCACAAACATTGTGAGCACCCACCACACACCTTTCTTATTCAGCCTCATTTTTTCTTGACAATCTATTTTCCTCACGATCCCTACTTTGCGTTCTGGAACGACTTTGCCTTCATCACGTGCAGTATTTTTCTTATTCGTTCTCGACTTGTGGCATCTCAGCTCACCCCTTGAGACTTTCCCTGATTGTAGGTAGCGCTGGTACTCTATGTTGACGGCAAATCCATTCTGCATAGCGTAACTCTGGTAATAAGCTTGAGCAGCCTCAAAACATTCAACCTTCATGCCAACAATCGGTGGGGCCATGGACTCCATTTTTGATTGATGAACTTCTTGTTCACCGACCGCTTCATGATGCTCTTCTTCTTCTATGTCAGGCTCTTCTTGTGCGTCAACTAAAAGTTATGTACTCCGTTCTGTCCCGGATGCATCAAACCCCTCCATTGAATTGCACTCTACTGTTTCGGTTGTGGACAAATTCTGATGTTTTACTCACTGCGAATGTTCTATCTTATTGGACATTGCTTGATCATTGTTGTTGTCGTCATGTACCTGGTTGGGTAGTCCCAAAGGCCCTACAAGTAAGTTTGATGGTTATACTTTCTAATACATATTATTTGCAGATGGCAGTCTTACATAATTAGAGGTGGTAATTATATACACCCACACATGGAAATACTAGTTCCACACAGATGGCATTTTTAGTGTATCACAGATGGCAAGTCTAGTCATGACTAGATTAGGAAACATTGAAATTTTAGTTGCAGATGGATGTTTTACATAAGTGGAGGTGGTAATTATACACACCCACACATGGCAATACTTGTCCCCCACAGATGGCATTTTCAGTGTATCAAAGATGGCAAGTCTAGTAATTACTAGGTTATAAGACATGGCAATTTTAACTGCATATGTCAGTCTTACATAAAGTAGAGGTGGTGATTCTATACACCTACACATGATAATTATAGGGTCCCAGAGATGGAATTTTCAGTGTATCACATATGGCAACTACAGTTTTCCAATACTGATGTGGCATTTCTTATTTATATTACTTCAAACATGCCATTTTTGATGTAATCGATGACATGTCCAGTTGTTTTTTGTTAGGGCATGGCAACTTGTCCCTACTTGCGCGTACACACTACGTTTTGGGCATGACAAAGTCCTTCATGCACCATTGTGTTATCATGTCCAGAGCACGTTTAACATTTTTAAACTTACCCATCGAAGATCTTGCCTCCACGCCCTCAGCATTGTGCTACTAGTTTGACCAGATCCTGTTCAAAAAGGTATTTCGATTTTTCTCTATTGTCATTCACATATATGTTTCAATCCTACTTTCTAGTACAATACATTTTCTATTAATACAAAGTTGAGGAATGCTAGTATTTTGGGCATCAATTTTTTCACATTACTTATAAATGGTAATCGCTGAAAATTATTGGGTGGGGGGAGGGTGTGACAATTCCATTTAAGGGAGAGATGGCAATTCAATAAACTCATGGATGAAAATATTAGTGACACAAATATGACACTTATTGGTTGCATCCATATATGGCAATTATACTTGTTAGAAATAAAAAACATGAAAGTGTTGTCTCACAGGTGACACTTACCGAGATTTGGTCCACCGATGAATGGCCTTTGGTTAAGGTTATTTTCATAACTTGTTTGCCATGGAAGTGTGCCCAATGAAGCATTTCCGAAGGGCACCCCTTCTATTGTTTGTAGAAGCGACAACAACGGTCTTGATCCCATGAAGCATGCATGGTCGTCTGGATCCCATCCTTGTGTGATTGACTCTCTACGTAGCCACTCGTCTGCGTCATCCCCTGAATCCATGTTCTATTCTACCTGGTAAAAATCAGAAAGGTGAGATTTGATAATTACTAGGAGTTATAAAACTACATGGTTGTCAACAACTTAAGGAGTTGGATGTCAACAACATAAGGTGTTGCTTGGCAACAACTTAAGGAGTTGGAGGGAAACAACATAAGGAGTTGGATGGCAACAATATAAGGAGTTGATTGGCAAGACCATATTTAGTTGGATGGCAATTAGCTAGGTAATTTTGATTACAACAACAAGTAGTTCCTGGTTTGATTTTACTGCCAATTACTAGGATATTGCAAACTGGATGGACGAAAACAATATAAGGAGCTGGATGGCAACAATATAAGGAGATCATCATAGTGGAAACTACTAGCATATCCAAACAAAATTGAATGGCCGCCAAGAACAGATTAATATGACCGCCAAGGACAGTTTCAGATGGGTGAAAAGAACGTCACCACGAGGATGGAAAGGACGACAACCATACCTTGTATTTTCGGCGGATCTGTCGCCGGTGTAGCAGTTCCTCTCTCGTCGGTGAGAGAGGGATTTGCTAAAGGCGTCGCGTCGGAGGAGAGATTTGCGCCACGACGGAGCAGAGATTTGTGTTGTGGTTGGTGGTGGAGGCGGGGGGAAGCGGGGGGAGGGGGTATGTGGCAAGGGGGAGAAGGCAGAGGTTGGCGACGGTCGTTCAGGCAGATTCAGCAGCTCGCCTGAACGAAATGGTTTGACCCATTTCCTGGGTCGCCCGAACGAAAACGTTCGGGCCAAGCTCGCCGCCCAAACGTTCGGCACGTATCAGGGTCCTATTCAAATTCAATTATTGCAATTGTTCTCAATTTGAGACAACTATCTCTCTCTTTCTCTTACCTTCATCGGGCTCCCCTTGTTTGGAGCTTGTACTAGTCTAGGGGTTTCTCCACCATACGCACGCTGTCGTGCTGCTGGAATCAGGATATGAATCCATCTTCTTCTGCTGCTCTTCTGGTTCGGAGCCCAGGGTAACGTCGCGTACACCGTGTGCGTGTAATCCCACAAGGTGCTGCACGTGCAGTACTCCTTCATCGTCGAGGCCATGTCGCGTATGTCTTTACCGACAACGTTTCGACAGGGACGTAATCCCATCATCGGTCTTCAAGGACCGGGTGGCTTTTTGAGTCGTGCAAGGATCTCTGCGGCATCGAGGGTCGCCGAGTATGCCTACATCGACCACGTTCATGCGGGAACGTTTCCCGGTTAACGGACTAAATACGGGTATGTTACCGATTTCCTTTTGTTACTTACAACATCATAGCATATGTCCTCGGGGGTGGGTCGCATAGCTAGAAAAATTATTGTTTTCTGCACCGAAGCCTCAACATGAAGGGGCACGCGGTACGCTACGCTAGCGCCAAATAAAAATTTCCTATCGCGCACAACCAAGATCACTTCTACTGGGGACGAACTACGTACGTGATTAGGGATTACCACTAGGCGCACAGTCACAGCAGCGGAAGGAGAGTTGGCGATGCGCGTCGGCGACTGATACGTCCAAAACGTATCTATAATTTCGGCTTTCTCCTTGCATCTTTTGTGTGATATTTCTATGATATTGATGCATTTCCATAAACTTTTGATCATACTTGGACTAACCTGTTAACTCAGTGCACCCCAGTGCCAGTTCCTGTTTTCTGCTGTTTTTGTATTTCAGGTTTTCCCATTACTTAAAGTTCCAGATAAAATCCGGGAAAAATATAGGAAAAATCAGCGTGAAGGAAGCTTCGGGAAGAGCCAAAGTGGGGCCAGAGGGGAGCCAGGGGTGGCCCAGTGTAACAGCCCAGATTTCACAAAAATTAAAAAAATTGTTTTCGTTGTGAATTGTTTGATTGTCTGATTTGTTTGCGGTGTTTGCATCCCCAATTTATCGATCGGCGATTATTTTCCCACCTCTTATCTTGTACCAAACGGAGACCGACCCTTGCCACCCTGACACTCGACCTTTGCGACACCGGGTTTCCCCCGATCACGTCGTGAAAACCGCACGAGACCAGCCCCAGCCAACGGAACAAAACCCCGTTTAATCATTAAACAAGATATTTTTATAGCGCGTCGGATAGTGTTCTCGGAACGGTTCCAGCGCGAGGTGAACGCCGCCGGCTCGACGCGCTGATCGCGCAGTTCGAAGTTTTACCCGAATCGGAGGTCCTGCGGACCCCCGGCGGTCAGAAACGTGAGCACCGCGCGCGCGAGAGAAAAACCGGGGATGTTTTTTTCAAACTGCCAGACACCTGGGCTATATAAAGATCACCACACTCCCACCCCTTTCTAGGGTTTCCCCTAGCCACAAAATTGCAGCCACCCCCCCTGTTTTTGCCCCAAATCTGCCCAATAGACCCCCAGGTTTTCTCCATTTTTCGTCCAAAACACCCACATCCCGAAACCCTAGCCTACCAGTGATATCCAGCCGTCAGATCTGGGAACGGAGGTCCCAGATCGTTCCATGTGTCCCCCCAATCTCTCCTCTCTCTCCCTCCACCAACCGGATCAAGCGCCGCCGCCATCCCGTGGGAAGCCGCCGCCCGCCGCACCTCCGGCTATGGCGAGACGCCGCGGCAGCCGCCGCCCCTGCCAGGCCCCTCCCGCTTTCCTCCCGCTCTCCCCTCCCTTCTCCTTTCCCTCACCGGCCTCCTCACCTTGCAGGAAAGCACCGCCCAGATCCAGCCCAGGCCGCCAGCCACAGCCGCCATGGGCCGAGCCCATTAGGGTGAGGCCCACATGCTTTTTTTCCCTGAGATCTCTGTTATTTTTGCTTAGTCCTGGAAAGATTGCTGCTGATCCCGTTTTGTAAAGCGATTTCCCGTTGACTCGTTGGTCGGAACGAAGTGATTATTTTTTTGTATTGTTGTGCTCTCTATGCTCTTTAATCCTTCTTTTGTGAGCATTTTGATTTGAGGCCATCTTGATGTTGCAAATCTGTGTTGAAGTGGGCATCATGCCGTTAATTGCTATTATTTCCTGTTAAGTGCTGCTGTTATTATTTTATTGCAAGTTTGCATGATGATTGTGACGCATCCATGAGGCCTATTGCATTGATTCTTTCCCCTATGTGTTAAGAATCATGTGTACTTCATTTCCATGCTTTAACTTGTCATGTTTGGGTGCTTTAGCTATATTAAATCTTGCTCCAAAGTGGTGATCCTGATGTTAATGTGCTGCTGTTGCTGAAACTGTTAATTTGTTGCAACTTCGGGTGACATTTGCGTCGCAACCGTTTATCGGAATTGAGTGATTCCAATTGAATATTGTTAAGAATCATGTCTACTTTCATTATATGTATTGCATTTTTATGATATGCTTGTTGGTCATATAGTTATTGAGCTCCAAAGTTGCTATGATGCTGTTTTTGACAGCCACCTCTGTTTTTCTCTAAGTCTGTATCGTTCCGATGCCATTTTGCATGCTTAATATCTTTTGATCTATGATGCCTATTTCCATGATTCCTTTTGCCAAGCCTTCCCTGCCATGTCTACTTTAGTTCCATATCATTTGAGAGCATGTTTGCATTGATTATCCTGTTTATGCATTGCCCGTGATGTTGGCAGATTGTGCCCGTAACTTATTTTGCCTGTATCTTTTTAACCGTAACTCCGTTTGGAGTGTGCCTTATATGTAACTTGATTAGTTTTTCGTGTACTTTGTGTTTATGCTATTGTATTATGTTGTTAACCAACCTAAAATATGGTTTAGTACAGAACAGTACCAAATTTTTTACTCGTTGTGCGACACTTAGTGTTATGCCATGTTTAGGTTGTGCCCCACTTAAATTGACTAGCATAAATAGTTTACTTTGTGCTTCACCTCTTGAAATGTTTGTGTGCTATACCATGCTTGCTTGAGTTGCCATGTTAACAACCTTTGTTGATCACATGTAGCTAAACAACTTGAACCTTTCTAAATGTGCGGTATCGTCGTGTGTGACGAGTACTCCACTTAACCTGTTAGCAACCGCTCTCGACGGTAGGTGCGATGTCTCGTGTTGTCTTCTTGTTGAGGCTTGCTCGTGATTGCTTCGTAGTAATAGATGCTTGGTCGTTGAATGCTTTCCAGTGTTTACCCTCTTGTGTGCTTCCGCGGGTACCTCTCGGAGACGTTGCGAGTTTGCGATCGGCTACACCTTTGGAACCCGACTTATCAACAGGCAAGGACTATACATCACTTATGATCCATTCTATTTCAACCAGCGGTTTGCATGCTAGTCTAGGTTAGGTTCGATGTTTGATCCTACCACATGTTTACAGCCTCTTTCAAACCGATACAGCCATGTCCCTTCCTAGCAAACCTTGTACTGCTATGTTACTATTGCTCGTTGCTCAGCCCCTGCTTAGTATGCATGCTTAGGATGCTACGATGTTACCCTGTTACTCCTTGGTTTGGGATATCACATTATTATATTGTTATGGATGATATGATTATTATAATGTTGACTATATTCGACGAAGGATGGAAGGTCTAGGCTATCCCGCCCCGACGCTTTGTTCCATTCGAGTGACCTAGGACCCGAGTCCCGGGTATTGGTTTTAAGACTGAGCGTGCCTAATTGCGTGTGGGATTTTATGGGTCCCCTCTTCTTACCTACCTAGCTTCAAACATTTATAGAGGTGGCCCAAGCTGATTTACCATTTGAAACCCGTGTGTGTGTTGGTCATCTACCAGTAGTTTTCAAACAACTCGGGCCAGCGGAGACAGAGTTCCTCTGTTGGTCCACACTGGTGAGCTAGGGAAGTCCCCTGTTATATAGGTGAGACTAAACCCAACCTTGGCCATACGGAAGAGTCCGATCCGAGAGCGTGGCCAGCTTTTGGATTGGGTGTCGACTCCCCGGGGGCCACCCGGATTTGCTCGTTGTTAGTTAGAGGGACCTGTCGTTTCGTATATCTTGGAACTAAATCATAAAATGGTTTCCTGTGATGGGTAGCAACTGAGAGAGATGGGCGAGCATGCGACGCCTCGTAATGGGGGCAGTTGGTACACCCCTGCAGTGTTAAATCTTTTCGAGAAGCCGTGTCAACGGTTATGGACGACTTGAGACCTACTCCTTGTTCATAGACAACAACAACTGAGATAATCTTAATATAACTTGATCAACGTGTGTGTGTGCCTTAACTGCTTCTTCTTCGTCGGGATGCGAAGAGGAGGACAAGGATAGGATAGGTGTTATGCTTGCGAAAGTAGTTCATAGCAGACTTGTTGGAGGCGATTCCTCATCGAATGCTTGGCTTCTTATCTTACTCTATTGATCTTTAGCCACTTCATAAATGCTAGTGCGGAAGAAACCTCACCACTTACCCCTTCCTTACCGTAAACTACTAGTTGTCCTAGAATGACGAGTGATGAAGTCCTTGCTGGGTCAGATGACCACTACAGTTGGATGCTGAGTACCTCTGTACTCATGATACTACCCCCAAACTATTTTTAGGGTTCTTGATCGACAATAGCTATGGTGATCGACATTTCACGTGGAGACTCGACGACGACAAGTTAGGCGGATCCCGGCGGAGGGCCTGGACCCGTGTGGTTATGGGATCGATGTTTTTCTCCTTGCCACTAGGTATTTGATTGTAGTCTGTACCCAGACATGTATCTTCCGCTATTGTATTGTATTTGAGGCAGTTGTATGCCGATTGTATGAGATGTTGTATCCTTGTATCTGTAATGTTGTGATATCATGTTGGAAATCCGGGGCATATGACTTCGTCATATGTCGCGGTGGGACCGCTATGTGCTTCGTCCCCGGATCTGGATGGAAAAATCTAGATCTGGAACAATACCGCATATCGGGCCTTACAACTTGGTATCAGAGCCTGACCGACCGTAGGATCCCTTCTCTGGCCGAAGTCGAGTCTAGACAAAAACTATTTTGTAGTTAATAAGTTAGTTATCGGAGAGTAGGAATCTTTTTACTCCTTACCCTTGCTCTGGTCAGGAAAAGTGTCGTAAGTGTTTTAATCCCGACTTATCCCCTTCAAACTTTAGGATCTCGAGTGTGTGGAGTTTCGGAACCGTTACAATGCCTTGCTTGCAGCGTATTGTCTCGATTCCGAGCTCAGGTGGGAATTCCTGTAGTACCTATAGCTTCTCCGATTTCGGTTATCATCTGGGTCATCCATTGCCATCCATCCTTTTTCCGGTGTTTTCACGACTTGCATCGAAAACACTATCCTTTGATCCGGTTATCGTCGTCGTTCCTCCTCTTGACACCAATGGTTTCGTTTTTCCGACGATGTCGTCTCTCTGCGGAAATTTTTCTCAACCGAAGTTCGACGTCGACATGGAGCAGAGTCCCTTGTTGGTGGTGTTGAAGATCGTCGACTCTTTTCTCTCTCCCGGATCGTCCTGGATCTCGGGACAAGATCCCTTGTTGGTGGTGTTGTATTGTAACAGTCCAGATTTCAGAAAAATTAAAAAAAATTGTTTTCGGTGTGAATTGTTTGATTGTCTGATTTGTTTGCGGTGTTTTCATCCCCGATTTATCGATCGGCGATTATTTTTCCCCCTCTTATCTCGTACCGAACGGAGACCGAACCTTGACACCCTGGCACTCGACCTTTGCGACACCGGGTTTCACCCGATCACGTCGTGAAAATTGCACGAGACCAGCCGCAGCCAACGGAACTAAAACCCCGTTTAATAATTAAACGGGATATTTCTATAGCGCGCCGGAAAGTGTTCTCGGAACGGTTCCAGCGCGAGGTGAACGCCGCCGGCGCGACGCGCTGATCGCGCAGTTCAAAGTTTTACCCGAATCAGAGGTCCTGCGGACCCCCGGCTGTCAGAAACGTGAGCACCGCGCACACGAGAGAAAAACCGGGGATGTTTTTGCAAACTGCCAGCCACCTGGGCTATATAAAGACCACCACACTCCCACCCCTTTCTAGGGTTTCCCCTAGCCACAAAATTGCAGCCACCCCCCTGTTTTTTCACCAAATATGCCCAATAGACCCCCAGGTTTGCTCTAATTTTCGTCCAAAACACCCACATCCCGAAACCCTAGCCTACCAGTGATTTCCAGCCGTCAGATCTGGGAACGGAGGTCCCAGATCATGCCACGTCTCCCCCAATCTCTCCTCTCTCTCCCTCCACCAACCGGATCGAGCGTCGCCGCCATCCCGTGGGAAGCCGCCGCCCGCCACACCTCCGGCTCAGGCGAGCCGCTGCGGCAGCCGCCGCCCCTGCCAGGCCCCTCCTCCTCTCCTCCCGCTCTCCCCTCCCTTCTCCTTTCCCTCACCGGCCTCCTCACCTTGCAGGACAGCGCCGCCGCGCCATGGACAGGAGGTCCAAGCTCGCGCCGCCGCCCGCCACTGGATCCGTCGTCCCCGGCCACCTCTGCGCCGCCCGCCGCCTAGGGTCGCACTCCTCCTCCAGCCGCCCTTCCTCCTCGCCCCTTGCCGCCGGTGTCCGGCACAGCCACCGGGAAGCCGCCGCCGCGCTCCTTTCGATCGAGATCGGGACGAGCCCCGATCCGGTCGCTCCCTCGAGCGTGGACGGCCACGTGGGCCCCGGCCCAGCACCGCCCCAGATGCAGCCCAGGCCGCCAGCCCAGCCGGCTTGCCCGCCAGCCACAGCCGCCATGGGTCGAGCCCATTAGGGTGAGGCCCGCATGCTTTTTTTTCCCTGAGATCTCTGTTATTTTTGCTAAGTCCTGGAAATATTGCTGCTGATCCCGTTTTGTAAAGCGATTTCCCGTTGACTCGTAGGTCGGAACGAAGTGATTCTTTTTTTGTATTGTTGTGCTCTCTGTGCTCTTTAATCCGTCTTTTGTGAGCATTTTGATTTGAGTCCATCTTGATGTTGCAAATCTGTGCTGAAGTGGGCATCAGGCCGTTAATTGCTATTATTTCCTGTTAAGTGCTGCTGTTATTATTTTATTGCAAGTTTGCATGATGATTGTGACACATCCATGAGGCCTATTGCATTGATTCTTTTTCCTATGTGTTAAGCATCATGTGTACTTCATTTACATGCTTTAACTTGTCATGTTTGGGTGCTTTAGCTATATTAAATCTTGCTCCAAAGTGGTGATCCTGATGTTAATGTGCTGCTGTTGCTGAAACTGTTAATTTGTTGCAACTTCGGGTGATGGTTGCGTCACAACCGTTTATCGGAATTGAGTGATTCCAATTTCATATTGTTAAGCATCATGTCTACTTTCATTATATGTATTGCATTGTCATGATATGGTTGCTGGTCATATAGTTATTGAGCTCCAAAGTTGCTATGCTGCTATTTTTGACAGCCAACTCTGTTTTTCTGTGTGTAACGTTCCGATGCCATGTTGCGTGCTTAATATCTTTTGATCTATGATGCCTATTTGCATGATTCCTTTTTCCATGCCTTCCCTGCCATGCCTACTTTAGTTCCATATCATTTGTGAGCATGTTTGCATTTATTATCCTGTTTATGCATTGCTCTAAAATGTGCTTCGTGACGTTGGCAGATTGTGCCCGTAACTTGTTTTGCTAGTATCTTTTTAACCGTAACTCCGTTTGGAGTGTGGCTTATATGTAACTTGATTAGTTTTTCGTGTACTTTGTGTTTACGCTATTGTTTATTGTTGTTAACCAACCTAAAATATGGTTTAGGAAAGAACAGTACCAAATGTTTAAATCATCGTGCGACACTTAGTATTATGCCATGTTTAGGTTGTGCCTCACTTAAATTGACTAGCATAGATAGTTTACTTTGTGCTTCACCTCTTGAAATGTTTGTGTGCTATTCCATGCTTGCTTTAGTTGCCATGTTAACAACCTTTGTTGATCACATGTAGCTAAACAACTTGAACCTTTCGAAATGTGCGGTATCGTCATGTGTGACGAGTACTCCACTGAACCTGTTCGCAACCGCTCTCGACGGTAGGTGCGATGTCACGTGTTATCTTCTTGTTGAGGCTTGCTCGTGATTGCTTCGTAATAATAGATGATTGCTCGTTGAATGCTTTCCAGTGTTTACCCTCTTGTGTGCTTCCGTGGGTACCTCTCGGAGACGTTGCGAGTTTGCGATCGGCTGCACCTTCGGAACCCGACTTATCAATAAGCAAGGACTATACATTACTTATGATCCATTCAATTTCAACCAGAGGTTTGCATTCTAGTCTAGGTTAGGTTCGATATTTGATCCTACCACATGTTTACAGCCTCTTTCAAACCGATACAGCCATGTCCCTTCCCAGCAAACCTTGTACTGCTATGTTACTATTGCTCGTTTCTCAGCCCCCACTTAGTATGCATGCTTAGGATGCTATGATGTTACCTTGTTACTCCTTGGTTTGGGATATCACATTATTATATTATTATGGATGATATGATTATTATAATGTTGACTATATTCGACGAAGGATGGAAGGTCTAGGCTATCCCGCCCCGACGCTTTGTTCCATTCGAGTCACCTAGGACTCGTGTTCCGGTATTGGTTTTAAGACTGAGCGTGCCTAATCGCGCGTGGGATTTTATGGGGTCCCCTCTTCTTACCTACCTAGCTTCAAACATTTCCGGAGGTGGCCCAAGATGATTTACCATTTGAAACCCGTGTGTGTGCTGGTCAGCTGCTAGTAGTTTTCAAACAACTCGGGCCAGCGGAGATAGAGTTCCTCTGTTGGTCCACACTGGTGAGCTAGGGAAGTCCCATGTTATATAGGTGAGACTAAACCCGACCTTGCCCATACGGAAGAGCCCTATCCGAGAGCGTGCCAGCTTTTCGATTGGCTGTCGACTCCCCGGGTGCCACCTGGATTTTCTCGTTGTTAGTTAGAGGGACCTGTCGTTTCGGATCTCTTGGAACTAAATCATAAAATGGTTGCCTGTGATGGGTAGCAACTGAGAGAGATGGGTGACCATGCGACGCCTCGTAATGGGCAGTTGGTACAACCCTGCAGGGTTAAATCTTTTCGAGAAGTCGTGTCCACGGTTATGGACGACTTGAGATAATCTTAATATAACTTGATCAATGTGTGTGTGTGCCTTGACTGCTTCTTCTTCGTCGGGATGCGAAGAGGACGACAAGGATAGGATAGGTGTTATGCTTGCGAAAGTAGTTGATAGCAGTCTTGTTGGAGGCGATTCCTCATCGAATGCTTGGCTTCTGATCTTACTCTATAGATCGTTAGCCACTTCATAAATGCTAGTGCGGCAGCAACCTCACCACTTACCCCTTCCTTACCGTAAACTACTAGTTGTCCTAGAATTACGAGTGATGAAGTCCTTGCTGGGTCAGATGACCACTACAGTTGGATGCTGAGTACCTCTATACTCATGATAGTACCCCCAAACTCTTTTCAGGGTTCTTGATCGACAACAGGTATGGTGATCGACGTTTCACATGGAGACTCGACGATGACTAGTTAGGCGGATCCTGGCGGAGGGCCTGGACCCGTGTGGTTATGGGATCGATGTTTTTCTCTTTGCCACTAGGTATTTGATTGTAGTCTGTACCCAGACATGTATCTTCCGCTGTTGTATTGTATTTGAGGCAGTTGTATGCCGATTGTATGATATGTTGTATCCTTGTATCTGTAATGTTGTGATATCATGTTGGAAATCCGGGGCATATGACTTCGTCATATGTCGCGGTGGGACCGATATGTGCTTCGTCCCCAGATCTGGATGGAAACATCTAGATCTGGAACAGTACCGCATATCGGGCTTTACACCCAGGCGGCCACCTAGCGCGGCCACCCCCTAGGCCGCGCCAGGGGGGCGCCTGTGGCCCCTGGTCCACCTCTGGCTGCCCCCCTTCGCCTATATATCTCTCTTGTCCCGAAACCCTCAAAGACAGAACCCTTTTTCGCGATCTCTCCTCTGTTCCGCCGCCGCAACGGTTCCAAGATAGGGAGCACCAGGAGCCCTCTTCCCGACACCCTGTCGGAGGGAGGAACCACCTCCGGGAGCTTCTCCACCACCATGGATGATTCCCGGATGAACCGTGAGTAGTCCACCTTGGACCATGGGTCCATGATCAGTAGCTATGTGATGTTTTCCGCCCCTCTTTGTTCTTCATGGTTTAGACCTCGTGAGCTGCCCTACATGATCGAGGCATATATGTAATCTTTCTGCTGTTGCTATGCTGAGTTTGCTGGGATCTGATGGATTATGAGACTATGTTCAGATTGTGTTTGATTAATATATTTGATTCTCCTCTTTTATATTTATGTTCTTCAGTAATTCTTGCATGTTCTCCGTTGTTGTTTATTGCTTTGGCCAAGTAGTAGGTAGTGACTCCAAGAGGGAGCGTTATGCATGATTGTGGGTTCCTGCCCCTTGATGAGTATCTTGAGTGACAGAAACATGAGTCTAGGGGATGTGATGTTTCCACAAGGGAGAAAACAACGGTGCTTGTACTTGCGGGTGCAAGGATTGTTTAATTTATGCAAAGCTCTTTAATGAAGTTGTTTGTTGCTTTGAGTTTACACTTTGGGTGGGTTTCACAACTTAATACCAGCGAGATGTTCTGGATAGATATCTCAAGGTGGATGATTAGTAGGTAGATGTAGATGGATTTTGGTCTACTTGTCTTGGCGTACCGCCCAAGCTTTTGAGCCTCTTCCTTTCATTGTAGCATAGTTAGCATTGGTTTGCGCACATAATACTGTCAATTGCCCAGCTGTAATTTGTTTACCTTGCATGGCTATTTTATCGTCTTTTGGTAGAGAAACATCACTAGTGAACATCATGGGACCCCGGTCCATATTTCCACCACTGTTTACACCCGCTATTTATTCTGCTTTATTTCCTTTTCTGTTGTTATCTCTATCATTATTATCCCGTGCGCTTTATCCTTTGTAAACAACAAGGCCGGAGGGATTGACAACCTCTGTGTACTCGTTGGAGCAAACTTATCTATTGTGTGTTCAGGTCCACGTCAACCGCCTAATTGCTGGCGCCTTTATCACCTTCCTGTCGTTGTCGGGGTCCTTGTGGAGACAAACTTGGTATCTTCACCGAGGGAAATTTGCTGTTGTCTACATCTTAACCTTCCACTTTGGGTAACCAACGAGGGGCGAGAAGCCATCAAAGCTAATTTCTGGCGTCGTTGCCGGGGACTCCACTCTTCAAGATAGGGGAGTGGCACACTATCTTTTATCTTTGCTTTTTAGTCTTGTTAGTTTACCTTTCATTTTTTTCTTTAGTGTCCCTTATCAAAAGTAAAAAAAAATAGTTACCTTGCTTGCTGCTGCTATGGGTTCCACCGAGAACACCAAGTTGTGTGACTTCACTAGTCATAACAGTAGTGACTTTATCTGCACTCCTATTGCTCCACCTGCCACTTCAGCACCTTCTTATGAGATTAAACCTGCTTTGCTGAGCCTTTTTATGAAAGATCAATTCTCTGGTGCTGGAGATGATGCTGCTTTGCACTTAAATAATTTTGTTGAGCTCTGTGATATGCAAAAGTACAAAGAAGTAGATGGTGATATTGTTAAGCTTAAGCTTTTTCCTTTCTCCTTGAGAGGAGGAGCTAAAATCTGGTTTCAATCTGGTTTCAATTCTTGAGATAAGTGCAAGGATGCTTTTATTGGGAAGTACTACCCCCCAGCTAAGATTATGCATTTGAGGAGTAATATTATGAATTTTAAGCAATTGGATAATGAGCATGTTTACCAAGCTTGGGAACGCATGAAATCTCTTGTTAAGAATTGCCCCACGCATGGTTTGACTACTTGGATGGTTATCCAAAAAAATTATGGAGGCTTGAACTTTACCTCACGAAACTTGCTAGATTCGGCCGCGGGAGGAACCTTTATGTCAACAACGCTTGGTGCTGCCACAAAACTACTCGAGGAGATGATGACCAGCTATTCCCAACGGCACACCGAAAGAGCTCCAACAGGTAGGAAGGTAAACTCGGTCGAGGAGATCTCCTCCCTAAATGAAAAAGTTGACTTGATTATGTCTCTACTTACCAAGCAATCTCCTATTGACCCTCATGATGTTCCTTTAAATTCTTTGATTGCTCAAGATCAAGTAGATGTGAACTTTATCTCTAGAAACAACTTCAATAACAATGCTTATAGGAGTAATTTTGGTAGCAATCCTAGACCGTTCCCCTCCAACAACTATGAGAACAACAACACTTATCCTAGCACCAAGAACACCACTTCTGAACAAGAGAGTATGCTTAAAGACTTCATCACTACCCAAAAATCGTTGAACAAGAGTGTAGAGGAAAAACTAGACAGATTAGATAATCTCTCGTTGAAGGTAGAAAATTTAGCCCATGAATTAGAATTGCTTAAAATTAGAACTTCTCCTCTTGAGGAGAGGAAGGTGATTCCTATGAACGTTATTCAAGTGCAAATTAATGAAAACATTAGGATGATGGCTAAACTTAAAGAGAGATGGGCTAGAGAAAAGGAGGAAGAAGATAGAATTAAGAGCCTTCCTACACACTATACCGTTGCTACTATCCAAGTTGTTGAGGATATCCAAACTCTTAGCACCCAATGCACCCCTAGTCCCATAGGACCTATTAATGGTGATGCTATGACCTCAACCATAGAAGAAGAAACTCCTATGACTATAGAAGCTACCAAACAAGTGAGCCTAAAGGACACCACTACCACTTACTTGATAGTAGTGACCTTGATTTTGATAATTTCACTCTTTCTGAAGTTATTGGTTTCCTTAACAAGATGTCTAGAGATCCCCACACTAGGACACTTAATCTTGCCTTCACGGAGCATATCACTAATGCTCTCATTAAAGCTAGGGAGGAGAAGCTTAGTGTAGAAGCCTCCATACCTAGAATGCTAGAAGATAGTTGGGATCCTATGATTAAAATTAAGTTGAATAACTTCTCTTGCTATGCTTTATGTGATCTTGGAGCTAGTACCTCCGTTATGCCCAAAAGAATGTATGATATGTTTGAATTAAAACCTTTTGATCCTTGTTCTTTTGGTGTTCGTCTTTTTGACTCTTCCATAAAGAAACCTTTGGGGAAGATCGATGATGTTCTTATCATTGTCAATGAAAATTATGTTCCCGTTGATTTTACTATTATGGACATTGAATAAAAACCATCATGTCCAATTATTTTGGGATGCCCTTTTCTTCGCACCGTTGGTGCTGTCATTGATATGAAAGAAGGGAATATAAAATTCCAATTCCCTCTCAAGAAAGGGATGGAACACTTTCATAGAAAGAAGATTAAGTTACCTTTTGAGTCCGTTACACAGGCTAGCTATTCTCTTACTTTTGATAAAACTTGATCTTCTCTTTTTGCATCATGCCTAGCTTAAAGGCATAAAAGAAAGCGCTTTTGGGAGGCAGCCCACAACGAATTAGGTTTATTTTGCTTTTGTTGTGTCTTGATGTTTTTTACTACAGTAGCAACATCATTGTATCTTTACTTTTCAGCTTTGTGCCATTTATAGCCTCATATGACAAGGGAAGTGAAAGTTGTGACATGCTGTCCAGAAAACAGATTCTGTCCTGAGACGGGAAAACTCATAGAAAATTCCCAGTTCATCTTTTTGAGCAGAATTTTTTACACATCGGGCTCTATAAAATCACGGAATTTTCGTATGTTCTGAGTTTTTTCATTTGAGTTGCAGAAGTGCCCCAAAAAATTATTTACTATCTGCTGGTTTGTTTTTCACAGATTTTGTCCTGTTTTGCCTTTTCTTCGCTTTGCAAACCTTGAGCTTGATTTTTCTTTGCAAAAACTTTTTGGAGATCTTGAGAAACAGTATCCCTCCAAGAATATCCTTATTTCCAGTAGAGAAAAAATATTTTATTGTGGGTACTAACCTCGCTAATCAAATTATGATGAGTTATATAGGAAGGGAGTTTTCAAGTGTGCGAGGGAAGAGGATAAAAGAAGATTCAGGAGGGTCAAACGCTCAAGCTTGGGGATGCCCCCGTGCACCCCCAAGAAATATTCAAGAAGACTCAAGCATCTAAGATTGGGGATGCCCCCATGCATCCCATTCTCCATCAACAATTATCAGTTTGTCTTTCGTTCTCCTATATTTTTATCACTTCATGCATTATGTGCTATGCTTGGATCGTCTTGCTCTTTATTTCCTTTTTTGTTTTCTTTAGCTTTTCTTGCTGTTCATAACAAGTTATAACCCATCTTTCTTTGTGTGGGAGAGAAACACGCTCCACTTCACCCTAGAACACAACATAGGATTTCCATGCTTATCTTTGTTGTGTTAGTTCTTTATCTTTTTCGTAGCTACTGTCATGATTAGCTCTTAATTTCATGCTTATCTTTTTAAGAGCTTTGGTTTAGTTTGTTTCTGGAACTCTCTTGAGTTTTCATGTTTATCTTGTTTAGAGAGTTTGCCTGTTGCACTGAGTTTTGTGTCTTGACTTCAAGTAGGTAATTGAGGTTGCTATTCAATTGTAGTAGTAACTTGCAATAGTTTTGAGGTATTGCCATGAGTAATGTTTGAACTGTTGGTGTCAAGAGCTTTAGCCTATTAGTGATAGATGTCGTATTTTGGGCAATCCGTGTTTATTTTCAAAAAACCTACAAATTAGTTGAGAACTTTAGCTACTAGATGGATCACTAATCTTTGGAGGGATCGAATATTAGAGTACACTCACGTACCATTAGTCGAGGATACGCAAGGATAACCAAACCCCCATACACTCCTCCTCGGGGTACTTGTCTCTTTGTGAACCTACTAATTAGATTGATAGTTACCGATAATAAGTGCATGAGTTCTTCGGAGTAATGTGAGTATTCGAAAGTTGACACTTCCAACTTCCCATATTTTTCTAGCATCTCATGTGCCGTGCATTGCCTTCTTCTCACTCCGAGAGTTAGCGTCCACCTTCGCCGGTACATCCAAACCCTTGGCATAGTATGCTCTGTCATCATAAACTGCCTTATATCCTTCCTCAAAACAACCACCATACCTACCTATCAAGGCATTTCCATAGCCTTTCCGTGATACATTGCCACGCAACATCCACCTTCTCATGACTTGATATTCATGTAAAACATGCTTTTGCTTGATCGATGATCCGCATGCTAGTTGGGCTTTGCCCTAATCATTGCTACATGACGCGCTAGTATCATTGCATATCCTGCTACACTGGCAGAGGCATACATTTTTATAATTCATGATAGTTTCATTTTCTTTATGTTGAGTACTTTTGTAAAGTGTGAAAGATCTTCTATACTTCTTGTAATATATAGAGTGCTGCCCCTAAAGTGAGGAAAAGATCCCAAAGAGGACAAAATCAAAAGATCCCAAAAGAGGACAAATGAGAGTTAAATAGAAAGAGCCATTGAGGACACCAAAAAAATACAAAAGAATAGAAAAAAGAGAAAAAGAAATAAAAAGAGAGAAGGGGGCACACTACTATTCCGTTTGAGAGATCCACACTCATACTCCATCTTATATCTTGTAATCCATAGAGATTATCATTCATGCATATAGCTATGTGGGGACCTTCACACTATAGAACTTGGCTTATATATTCCAATGATGAGCCTCCTCAAATGAGCTCTAGGTCTTTTGAGCAAGCAAGTTGGATGCACCCCCACTAGTTCCATTGGAGAGCTTACCTTAGCTGATATGTGAATCCGTTGCATGGCAATCCCTACTCCTCACATCATATCTATCATTTGTCTTTCTCTCGCCTATGATTGTCCTCATTGATGTGAGTGTAACAGCCCATAAGCAATAATTAGAAATCATCATGAGATTGTACTTTGTCTGTTGACTTTGTAACTTGCCATGATGCTAAAGATTATAATTTCATATGATGATTCAATTTTCCAACAAGATTTGAGTTCATTTGATTTTCTTTTGAATTCAAACAAAGTGGTTAAAGAAGGGTGTTTGAGGATTTTTCTATGTTGCAAGCATGCTCCCCTTGACCCCAAACTTGGCATAGCCAATTCTTTGCCCTTCCCAAGCTTTTCAAAAGCCTTGCCCCATTTTAGCAAACTACAAAAATGTTGTCCACAGTTCAATGTGGTTTGAATTTTCAAAATGCTCCCACATTTTAGTTGCTAAAAAATTGGCCAAACCAATTTTAGAAATTGGAGAATATTGCAAGGATCATTTACATATTTTTATCTATTTATCAACCTTGTGAATAACTCTGCAAAACTCCCTAAGACTTTTCTATTTTTTTATGGAAAGGTGAGGCAGGGGGAATTCTCCTTTTTTTGTTTCTGGATCGGTCCTAGCCCACCTGGGCCTGCTCCCCCCCTTGGCCCAGCCCGGGCGAACCGGTACGGGTCGTCTCCACCTTTCCAGCGTGGAGACCCCCTTTCCCCTCTCTGCTCTCCCACGCCGTAGGAGGCCACGGCGGCAGGAGGACGACGACGTGGCCGGAGGCTTTCCTCCCCCTTTATAAGCTCGCCTAGGACTCCCTCCTGGAACCCTAGGTCCGTTCCTTTCCTCTTCTCCTCTCGCCGCCGCCGCCATGACCGTCCTGGACCTCCCCTGTTCCTCCTGAGTCCGGTGAGTCAGACAAGAAATTCGCCGCCGTTCCAAACCGTCGACGAGCATTCGTTTGCGCACGCCCTTCTGCAGCTTGTCCTCACCGTCCTCGCCCTGCAGATCAGCGTCTGGAGCTTCAAACCATCCCGGAGACGACAACCTCCGCCACAGGATCCTTCTTCCCCGAAGTCGACTCCTTCCCCCGACGTCGACTCCTTCCTTGGCTATCGCATCCGTTTTCGTCCTCAACCCCCTCTAGGTGAGAGGCGACACCTCCCTTCTTCCCGTAGCTCGCCGTAAGCCTGATCCCACACCGTGGATAGTTTCAGTCCGCCGTCATAGTTGTCGATGCCGTGCTGGTCGGGGTCACCGCGTCCAAGGTGTGTTCGGGACGTGTTTAGGCAACCCCCGGCACATCCAGAGCAGCTCCTTGGCTGCCGCTGTCGTGTGCTTGCATGACTTGGGTGCGCCAGATATGGTCGCTGAGCAGTGCACCGCCGTGTCCTTCCGGCGAGTTAAAGTTGCGCCCTTTTTCCAGCTAGGGCCGGATCTCGACGGTTGTACGTATGTGGATGTCGCGGCTTACCAAAGCACCCAGCCAGTTCGTTGTCGGAGTGCTGCAAGATACGCCACGGTTGCCGAGAGATCTCCGGCCGCTGTCTGAATTTTTTCGTCAGAGGCATACTTGTAGTGAGCCACCGAGAGTTCCGGCAAGGAGCTAGCCGTCGACATCGAGACACCAGTGCATCTGTAAGAAAAAATGGGTACCTAACAGTCCCATATAGCCATAGCGCCTCCCCGTTTGGTTTCTAGTGCAGCACGGCCGCCGCGCTCGTCGCCGTATTTTCCCTGCCGCCGCCCGTTGCAACGTGCAGTGCGAGATGTTTTTTTTTCTTCTTCAGTTTTCAGCGCGCTTCACTTCACGTTGCTTCAGCATGATAGTCTGTCGTACTCCCACTTCTAGCTCCGCTGGTTGGCTCGCTGGGATTCGATCGTGAGGTCGCGGGTTCGAACCCCGTCGGGCGCAAAGCGCCCCCTTTCTTTTTGGATTTAACCGGGAGGCTGACAGCCCTGGCCCGCTTTCCAGTGACTGCCAGGCCAGCAGGTGCTGCTGGGCTTCGCCCAGCTAGCCCTCTCCACAAGCCACCAGCCCAGTTGGGCCAGGGGGCACCCGAGGCTGGCCCTAGTGGCCTGTCCTCTGTTTTTTTTCTGTTTTCCTTTTTCTTTTTATTCAAATTCAAATCCTTTGGATTTTGTTTCTTTTTTAATTCAATGCTTTGGGCACATGCCATATACCAAAATGGGGTAGAAAAACCCACTGAGCATGATGGTCACCTCTGATTTATGTTTTGAGCAAACATAAATTTTCAAACTGTGGAGGGAATTTGAACCCATATGTGACCATGCCATTTTGGTGTTGCCCCATTTTCAAATGCTTGACCTTGCCACCTTTATCTTGTTCGATGCCTTGAGCCTCCACATGTTGAGCCTCTCAAAGTCTTCTGTTTTTCCGTCCATCATGTTGTCACAAGATGATTCAATCCTTGTTCCCTCGATACTTCCTTTTGGTGTCAATTTCACCGGCACTTCTCCGTCTCCGGAATCGATACATTTATTCCACGATGCTTCTTGTTGTTAACTTTTAGTTATTGTTTCATGCCATGCCATGTTGCTATGATATTTACACAAAAATTTAGGCTATGACCAAAGCCATAAAAATATAAGTAATTTCATATGCATTTGTTGAAGTGTCGTCAACACCTCCATTTAATTTCACTAGATAGGGTCACACCATGTCTTTAAACTTGATCATCTCATCCATGCTTGAGCATTGTTGGTCTCGATGTTTACTTGTGTGCTTTCCTTGTCGGTACCTTACGTTAGCACCTGAGGCTGCCGAGGAGACTTACGTGGATATTTCCGACACCGAGCCCGAGGACCCTGCTACGTCTGCTCCGTCGACCGATTACCTAGGCAAGGGGAAGATTTGTACTGTTACCTTATAAATTTCTGCCTACCTGCCTAGCTATAGTCTAGTACGATTGTTTGATCCTATCCACCTTGCTTATGCCACAATCAAAAACTAAACAGCCATGATCCCAACATCCCAGCAAAACATTGTATTGCTAAGTTACCGCTGCTCAGCCATTGCTTAGTATGATTAGGAAAACTTGATGCTTACCCTATGCTATGGTTGGGATATCATGTTACTAAAGAAGTTGGTTGATATTTATTATTATGATGTTAATTATATTTGACGAAAGATGGGAGGCCGGGCTATTCCCGCCTGGTGCTTTGTTCCATTTGTGTCACCTAGGATCCGAGTTCCGGGTATTGGTTCTTTGTTTGAGCGTGCCTAATCATGTGTGGGGTTCTATGGGGGGGCCTTGTCTTACCTACCTAGCTTCATACAATTCTAGTGGTGGCCCGAGCTGATTTCACCTTTTGCAAACGTGTGTGTGCTTGGTTGGTACCCCAGCATTTTTCGAAACAACCCGGACCAGCGGAGACGTAGGTTCTCTTGTTGGTCCACCCCAGGGAGCTAGGGGGTTGTCCACATCTGTTTTGGAAACTAACGCGACCTCATCCAGACGGTAGAGGCCGATTCGAGAGCGCGACCGGCTTTTGAGTTGGGTGTCGACTCACCGGGGGCCACCCGGAGATGTGTGTTGTTAGTTAGAGGGACTCTGACGTGCCGTAGTTTCAGGCGCTTACCCAGCCAAGCGAAAACCAGGCGTACATGCGAAGCTTAAAATGGGCAGTTGGTACACCCCTGCAGGGTTAAATCTGTTCGAAAATCCGTGTCCATGGTCTCAGAGCCTATGTCTTGTTCATAGAATAACATCAAATTGGATCATAATTAAAACTTGCCTACCGTGTGAGTGCCTTGGTTACTATTCTTCATCCAGGGGGAACCGAGAGAAAAACAAGGTTGTGTTATGTTTGCCATAAGTAGGTGGATAGCAGGCTTATGACATGATGTCACGTGCATTCATGGATCTTACCTCTACTCTAATATAACGATAGCCACCATATATGCTAGTGCGGCTGCAACCTTTACTTTTACCTTGTCTTGCCATAGGGAGTTAGTTATCCTGTAATGATATAATCTCACCCCTTGTTTCCTTTTGTGCTTTTACTGTTTTGCCTGATCGGCCGCTGCAGTTGACTACTACCTCGAACCGAGCACCGGACGATACTTCGTGGAGGTTCCCCCGGAGGACGACGATGAGGATGACTTCGCTCTGTAGATCCTACAGTTGGGTTTTCCGACGTTTCGTGGGTGGACTTGTTTATGTGTAGCCGTATCTAGGGCCATTTGGATTTTGACCATACTCGGTCGTGATTGTCTTCCGCTTGTTGCATGATGTACTGTTGGGTCTATGGACCTCAAAGATGATGTAATAAATACCAGCGGTGATGTATGCCTTGGACTCTATATATTTATGTCTTAGTATGAAGTTCATTGTTCTTATATCTGTTGTCGAGAATCCGGCAGCTACACGAGTGCGAGTGTCGTGAGTCGGTGGCCTTTTATACGCTACTAACTTGAGCGGGACACGAAAGCGACTAACTTGAGTTAGCACCGCATCAGGGGCCTTACAACTTGGTATCAGAGCAGGACTGACTATAGGACCACTTACTGGTCGAAGCTGAGTCTAGAAACTATTTTTTAGTTATTAAGGAAAAATCGGAGAGTAGGAACTCTTTCTTTTTCTTCTTACCCCACCCTCCCACCCCTTTTTCCGTGAGGAAGTGAAACGTTGTTTTCTATCTGCAACTTATCCCCTTTCAAAACAAATCTAGGTTCTCGTTTACATGAGGCTCCGATTCCTCTATAATTTTTTGCTAGCGACGAGAAGGGTTGGCATACGTTGAGAACACTGAGCCGCCACTTGGGGTTGATAGCTCCACCTCTCTTAAGGAGAACCTCAGGTGAAACTCGTATACAGGGATGGTTGGCATCCTCCGGATGTGGTTCCTCCCCCTATAGGAGACCGCTTCGGTGGGCCGCTCAGGGCAGATGTCTCAACGTTCAGGTCTTCAACTACTCGTATATATTGTTTTTTGCTCTCTAGCAGATTATTATCTTGGATTCGGATGATCTCGGTTTGGGGATTCAAGTAGCACCTAGCTTTCGACTTTACGGGTTAACCTTGGTGGAATTTTAGCCTTCGGCTTTCTCATACCTCGTGAGGAAGTTTTGTTGTCAATATTTCTTTATCTTCTGGTTTCGTCAATGTTTCTCCCATGTTCTCATAAGTGTTCCTGTATACAGGATGCCAAGAGCGAACATGCCGCCGCCAGATAACCCTCTCCTTGGGGCGGTTGTGACCGCAGTGGCTCAGGGCACAGCTGCGATCTTACAGATGCTACAGAACCAGACTGCCCAGAGGAGTGATCGGCCACAGTACACGACTTTGCAGAAGTTCCTTGCTATCAACCCCCCCAGGTTCTCCGAGGCTCGAGACCCGCTGGAAGCGGATGATTGTATCGCAGAGATCAAGAAGCACTTCAATACAAACAACGTCAGACCAGTCGACTACGTCACCTTCGCCTCCTTCCAGCTTCAGGGTGCAGCAGCAGGCTGGTACGATACCTACAAGGCCAACAAGGGCGATGTTATCATCACGTGGGGAGACTTCGTCGCAGACTTCAGAGCAGCACATATTCCGAGTGGCTTGATGGACAGGAAGCAAGAGGAGTTCTTGGCTCTGAGACAGGGTGACAGGTCAGTTCAGGAGTACAACCTGGCCTTCGTCAGGCTCGCCAGGTACGCTCCGGAGGAGGTCAGCACAGAGTCCAAGAGGATTGCCAGATTCCGTGGGGGTCTCAGCATAGAGATCAAGTACGCACCCACCCAGTGCAACCCCACACTGTTCTCGCAGTTCGTGGATCAGGCTATCCGCCAGGAGTCAGCCAGAGAAGAGTGGGATGCAGACAGGAAGCGCCAGAGAGACACAGCTCCGCAGTGATGGTCCACAAGAAGGCAATGACTTGGGTTACAGAGGCGCCACCGCAGAGGCAGAAGTTCCAGCAGAGGGGGCAGTTTTCTGCACTTTTTCCAGCCCTCCTATCCCAGTTCAGAAGGGGCCTCGCTCTACACCACCACACGCGAGCCCACCCAGGCCGCAATCCCAGCCCAGGTCATGCGTGATCTGTTACAAGTGCAGAGAGCCGGGGCACACTTCTCCCAACTGCACCGACCCGCGCTTTTCTCGTCTCCCACCGCCTCCACCTCGCTCTACTCTGAGCACTGCGATGATGAAGGCACAGCCACGTGCAGTTCGAGTGAACAACGTGATGCTCATAGATACGCAGCAGTCTTCAGAGATCGTTCTTGGTAGGTTGCTTGTTAATTCTGTTCCTGCGACTGTGTTGTTCGATTCCGGAGCTTCCCACTCGTTTATTTCTCAGAGATTCGCTCACGATCAGGTTCTCACCTTGTAGGACTTGCCCAAGTTCCTGCCTATTGTTTCACCCGGTTCCAAGTTCACTTCTTCTATATGTGCTCCATTTGTAAGGACACTATTCAGGGTTGCCATTTCCGAGCCTCGCTCATCGTTTTTCCTAGTTCTGACATCGATGTCATTTTGGGCATGGATTGGCTTGTGCAACACAAGGCCAATAATGATTGTCCGACCAAATCCGTGAAGCTGACACATGATTCAGGCGCAGAAGTCTTGTACACTTGTGGCTCAATGGTAGGAGCAGCATATTTGTACGCCTTGAACGTAGGAGTTGCACCTTTGTTCGAAGAAGTCAAAGTTGTCTATGAGTTCCCAAACATCTTTCTAGAGGAGTTGCCAGGAATTCCCCCAGTTCGAGCTATTGAGTTCGTTATTGAGCTAGAGCCTGGTACTCACCCGATTTCTCGGCATCCGTACAATATGTGTTCGGAGGAGTTGATTGAGCTAAAGAAGCAGTTGACAGAGTTGGAGGCAGGAGGTTTTATCCACGCCAGCACTTCCCCTTGGGGCGCACCAGCTTTGTTTGTTAAGAAGAAAGATGGTACTAGCCGCATGGTCCGAGACTATCGCGGTATCAACAAGAAGACCATCAAGAACAAATACCCTTTCCCCTGCATCAATGATCTGTTCGAGCAGTTGAATGGGGCAAAGGTGTTTTCCAAGCTTGACTTGAGGATGGGATATCACCAAATCCGTGTTCGTAAAGAAGACATTCCAAAGACCGCGTTCAACACACTCTATGGGCTATATGAGTTCACAGTCATGAATTTCGGCTTCTCAAACGCCCCTCCAACATTCATGAGAGCTATCAACTATTTTTTCCAAGAAGGGCTTGATGTGTTTGTGATCCCCTACCTCGACGACATTCTTTTCTATTCCAAGTCAGAGGCTGAACATGAGGAACATCTACGCTTGGTGCTGCAGAAGCTGAGAGAGCACCGGTACTACGCCAAGTTCTCCAAGTGTGAGTTTTGGCTGGACAAGCTCAATTTTCTGGGCCATGTTATTTCCGCAGAGGGAATCGCGGTTGATCCAGAGCGAGTCCGCACTATTCAAGAGTGGGCTCCACCGAAGAATGTGAAGCAGCTAAGGAGTTTTCTCGGCCTAGCCAGTTATTGCAGGAGGTTTGTGCAAAATTTCTCCAAAATAGCGAAGCCAATGACTGAATTGTTGTGCAAAGGAAAACGGTAGACTTGGTCACCAGCTTGCGAGTCAGCCTTCGAGGAGTTGAAATGGAAGTTGACCACAGCTCCAATTCTCATGCCGCCAGATGAGTCACAGCCTTTTCAGGTGTTTTGTGATGCCTCATTGCAAGGTCTAGGCGGAGTTTTGATGGAAGGAAGAAATATTGTGGCTTATACCTTACGGAAGTTGAAGAAGAGTGAGAGGAATTATCCCACGCACGACTTGGAGCTTGCAGCAGTTGTGCACGCATTGATCACTTGGTGACACCTCATCTTAGGGAGGAAGGTGGATGTGTTCACTGACCACGAGAGTCTGAAGTATTTGTCCACTCGGCCAAATCTGAACTTGAGGCAAAGAAGATGTCTTGAAACCATTACTGAGTACACAGTTGATATTTAGTACACGACTGGGAAGGCGAATGTCATAGCTGATGTGCTGAGCCACAAGGGTGATTGCAATAATATCCAGGTGCAGAAGATCCACCCTGATTTATGTGAGCCCTTTCGAAGGCTCAATCTCGAGCTAGTTCCAGCAGGCTACCTTGCCAACCTTGTGGTAGAGCCTACTATCCATGAGAAGATCCGTGAAGCATAGTCTGGCAGCTCAATGATACAAAAGATTAAACAGGGTATTGTCGCCTCATCCTTGAGACTAGAGGACCTCTTGCCTTTCGGCTAGAGTTTCCAGAGAGTCTGTCCATGGTACATGAAGTGTTCCATGTGTCCCAGCCAAAACAGTGCTTCAAACAGCCAGAGCAGGCCGTTGACTTGGGCGAGATACAGCTGAGTGTGGACCTTTCCTACTCAGAGCGTCCAGTCCGTGTTCTTGAGACGTCCGAGCGCAAGACTCGTAACAAGACCGTCAAGTTCATGAAGGTTCAGTGGGCACATCATTCGGAGAAGGAATCAACGTGGGAGCGTGAAGATCATCTCCGTTCTGAGTATCCTGAGTTGTTTCAGGCTTAGATCTCGGGACGAGATCCTGTGTTGGTGGGGGAGTGCTGTAACAGCCCATAAGTAATAATTAGAAATCATCATGAGATTGTACTTTGTCTGTTGACTTTGTAACTTGGCATGATGCTAAAGATTATAATTTCATGTGATGATTTAATTTGCCAATAAGATTTGAGTTCATTTGATTTGCTTTTGAATTCAAACAAAGAGGTTCAAGAAGGGTGTTTGAGGATTTTTCTAAGTTGCATGCATGCTCCCCTTGACCCCAAACTTGGCATAGCCAATTCTTTTCCCTTCCCAAGCTTTTCAAATCCTTGCCCCATTTTTGAAAACTATAAAAATGTGTGCCACAGTTCAATGTGGTTTGAATTTTCAAAATGCCCCCAGATTTTAGGTGCTCAAAAATTGGCCAACCCAATTTTAGAAATTGGAGAATATTGAAAGGATCATTTACATATTTTTTCTGTATTTATCAACCTTTTGAATAACTCTGGAAAACTCCCTAAGCCTTTTCTGTTTTTTTATGGAAAGGTGAGGCAGGGGAATTCTCCTTTTTTTCGTTTCTGGATCGGGCCTAGCCCACCTGGTCCTGCTCCCCCCTTGGCCCAGCCCGTGCGAACCGGTACGGGTCGTCTCCACCTTTCCAGCATGGATACCCCCTTTCCCCTCTCTGCTCTCTCACGCCGGAGGAGGCCACGGCAGCAGGAGGACGACGACGTGGCCGGAGGCCCTCCTCTCCCTTTATAAGCTCGCCTAGGACTCCCTCCTAGAACCCTAGGTCCGTTCCTCCCCTCTTCTCCTCTCGCCGCCGCCGCCATGACCGTCCTGGACCTCCCATGTTCCTCCTGAGTCCGGTGAGTCAGACAAGAAATTCACCGCCGTTCTGAACCGTCGACGAGTGTGCGTTTGCACACGCCCTTCTGCAGCTTTTCCTCACCGTCCTCGCCCTGCAGATCCGCGTCTGGAGCTTCAAACCATGCCGGAGACGACGACCTCCGCAACATGAACCTTCTTCCCCGAAGTCGACTCCTTCCCCCGACGTCGAATCCTTCCTTGGCTGCCACATCCGTTTTCGTCCTCAACCCCCTCTAGGTGAGCGGTGACACCTCCCTTCTTCCCGTAGCTCGCCGTAAGCCTGATCCCACGCCGTGTATAGTTTCAGTACGCCGTCGTAGTTGTTGATGCCGTTCTGGACGGGGTCACCGTGTCCAAGGTGTGTTCGGGACGTGTTTAGGCAACCCCGGGCGGGTCCAGAGCAGCTCCTTGGCTGCCGCTGTCGCGTGCTTGCATGAGTTGGGTGCGCCAGATGTGGTCGCTGAGCAGTGCACCGCCGTGTCCTTTCGGCGAGTTAAAGTTGCGCCCTTTTCCCAGCTAGGGCCGGATCTCGACGGTTCTACGTTTGTGGATGTTGCGGCTACCCAAAGCACCCAGCCAGTACGTTGTCGGAGTGTTGCAGCATACGCCACGGTCGCCGGGAAATCTCCGGCCACCGTCTGAATTTTTTCGTCAGAGGCAGACTTGCAGTGAGCCGCCGAGAGTTCCGGCAAGGAGCTAGCCGTCGTCGTCGAGACACCAGTGCATCTGTAAGCAAAAATTGGTACCTGACAGTCCCATATAGCCGTAGCGCCTCCCCGTTTGGTTTCTAGTGCAGCACGGTCGCCGCGCTCGTCGCCGTATTTTTCCTGCCGCCGCCCGTTGCAACGTGCAGTGCGAGATGCTTTTTTTTCTTCTTCAGTTTTCAGCGCGCTTCACTTCACGTTGCTTCAGCACGATAGTTTGTCGTACTCCCACTTCTAGCTCCGCTGCTTGGCTCGCTGGGATTCGATCGTGAGGTCGCGGGTTCGAACCCCGTCGGTTCTTTTTGGATTTACCTGGGAGGCTGACAACCCTGGCTCGATTTCCAGTGACTGCTAGGCCCTAGGATGTGATGTTGCCACAAGGGAGAAAACAACGGTGCTTGTACTTGTGGGTGCAAGGATTGTTTACTTTACGCAAAGCTCTTTAATGCAGTTGTTTGTTGCTTTGAGTTTACACTTTGGGTGGGGTTCACAACTTAATACCAGCGAGATGTTCTGGATAGATATCTGAAGGTGGATGATTCGTAGGTAGATGCAGATGGATTTCGGTCTACTTGTCTTGGCGTACCGCCCAAGCTTTTGAGCCTCTTCCTTTCTTTGTAGCATAGTTAGCATTGGTTTGCGCACATAATCTTGTCAATTGCACAGCTGTAATTTGTTTACCTTGCATGGCTATTTTATCGTCTTTTGGGAGAGAGACATCACTAGAGAACATCATGGGACCCCGGTCCATATTTCCACCACTTTTACACCCGCTATTTATTTTCTGCTTTATTTCCTTTTCTGTTGCTATCGCTATCATTATTATCCCGTGCGTTTGATCCTTTGTAAACAACAAGACCAGATGGATTGACAAGCTCTCTGTACTCGTTGGGAGCAAAGTTATCTGTTGTGTGTGCAGGTCCACGTCAACCGCCTAATTGCTGGCACCGTTGTCACCTTCCTGTCGTTGTCGGAGTCCTACTAGAGACAAACCTTGGTATCTTCAACGAGGGAAATTTGCTGATGTCTACATCTCAACCTTCCACTTTGGGTAACCAACGAGGGGCGAGAAGCCATCAACAGCTGCTCCTCGAGTCCCCCGAACCGATTCCTCGTACCAATCCTACGAACGGAGTCCCACGATCCGATCCTGTGAACAATTCTTCCAAGCGCCGCAGGTGCAGCGCATCCAACGGATGCACACGAACAAGGAGGAGCGTCGGGCGGCGGACTGCTAGGTCCGACGGCTGGGCCTGGATGTGGAGTGGCGGCTAGGGTTGTGGACTGAGCCGTACCCCTTCGGGGTTCGCCCTAGCCTTTATATAGGCGCCCGTGGAGTGCCCTCAACCCTTGAGGCAATCCGGACCCTCCATCCATATTCCATTCATATCACATCCGAATGGGCTCCTTTCCCCTTAAGTGCGCGACCCTATAGGTTCACGTACACATGGACACGTCCCGGATCACATCCGGTTCGATAGTCGGTAGAGGTTCCTAGCAAAATGTGTCGGCTCTCATATATGCGTAAAGTCATAAGACGAACCATTACAAAGTGTCATATGCAACATTCATTTTGCCTCACGATATAAGTTTTCAAGCTCAAGGCGAGTACTTGTCACCCTTGTGATAGCTTGACCTCTCTTCTCGAAACCGTGATACAGATTCCTGAACTGAGTTAACACTTAACCCATGTCGCAGGGCCCAGAGGATATCTCTCCAAGGTGGAGGGGCAAATTCCATCTTGATCAATCATGTCTCCCGGCATGTATCATGAGTCACCCCTACCCTACCTTTATAACTACCTAGTTACGGTGTAGCATTTGATAGTCCCTAAGTTTTCATTCCTCATCCTGAGAACATGCGAGGACCTCAGGTCTAGGACATGGCATATACATTGTATCGAGACTAACAGATGACAGTATCTCGATGTGTCTCAAAGAGGGTCTCTGACAACTCAATGATCCCATCACTATGTCTATACTATCAGTAGCATCTCCGTGCTCATGACTTGTGAAACATAGGCATCAACCAAATTATATACTACTCAAGGATATGTGTCCACATAACCTTATCAACTAGGAACCATTAGAACAATCATCATAGAATATATAGTCTCACAAACAAGTCACATACTTATTGATACATATCAGTGATGATGTTCAAGGAGAATACAAATAACTCATGAATACATAAGAAGATAACATCATAACATGATTGCCTCTAGGGCATATCTCCAACAGTCTCCCACTTGCACTAGAGTCAATCAGTTAGGCATCTAAGGCCCATGGCTCTTATGTGCGGCTCATGCTTCGGCATCGGGAGAGGCTTCGTCAAAGGATCAACAACATTTGCATCCGTGTGTACTTTGCATACATTTAGATTACCATCATCTATGAATTGTCGTATGACATGATAACGCCTTTCTATGTGCTTGGATTTCTGGTGATGCCTTGGCTCCCTGGCCTGTGCGATGGCACCACTATAATCACAATAGAGGTCCAACGGGTTAGCCGAGTCCGGAACCACACCAAGTAGGGTGATGAAATCCCTTATCCAAACACCTTCATTTGAAGCTTCAGAAGCTGCAAGGTACTCGGCCTCTGTAGTAGAATCAGCTAGCGTCTCTTGCTTGGAACTTTTCCAGCTCACTGCACCTCCGTTTAGAATGAACACAAAACCAAATTGCGAACGAAAGTCATCCCTGTCGGTTTGGAAACTAGCATCGGTGTAACCCTTTACAACGAGCTCATCCTCACCTCCATAAACTAGGAACATATCCTTAGTCCTTCTCATGTACTTTAGGATGCTCTTAACTGTTGTCCAGTGGCTCTCGCCTGGATTAGCCTGGTATCTGCTCGTAGCACTTAGAGCATAGGAAACATCTGGATGAGTACATACCACAGCATACATGATAGACCCGATGGCCGAAGCATACGGAACATTATCCATGCCTCTTTGATCATCAGGAGTCGATGGACCCTGAGTCTTGCTTAGATGAATTCCATGTGACGCAGGAAAGAACCCTTTCTTATCCTCATGCATGTTGAACCTTTTCAACACCTTGTCAATATACGTACTCTAGCTTAATCCAATAGGCCTCCTTAATCTAATTCTATAGATCTTGATTCCCAAAATGTAAGCTGCTTCCCCCAATTCCTTCATTGCAAAACTATTTTCAATGAGTCCTTGACAGCTTCCAGCATTGGAATGTCATTCCCAATCAAGAATATGTCATCCACATATAAGATTAGAAATACGATTGCGCTCCCACTAAACTTCTTATACACACAAGGTTGCTTTTCATTCTCGATGAAGCCAAACGATTTGACAATCTCTTTAAAACGAATGTTCCAACTCCGAGATGCCTGCTTCAATCCATAAATGGGTTTCTGAAGTTTGCATACCTTACTAGCGTTCTTTTGATCGACAAAACATTCGGGCTATATCATATACACGTCCTCATCTAGATTTCTGTTAAGGAAAGCCATTTTGACATCCATCTGCCAAATCTCATAATCGAAATAGGCAGCTATAGCTAGAATAATCCGAACTGATATAAGCATCGCTACAGGCGAGAAGGTCTCGTTGTAGTCAATTCCTTGAACTTGTCGAAACCCCTTCGCGACAAGTCGAGCTTTATGGATTTGAACATTTCTATCGATATCAGTTTTCTTCTTAAAGATCTATTTGCACTCAATGGTTCTTGCACCATTTGGCAGATCAACCAAGTTACAAACTTGATTGTCATCCATGGACTTTAAATCGGATCTCATGGCCTCAAGCCATAACTCTGAATCTGGATCCACCATCGCTTCCGCATATGTCAAAGGTTCATCGTTGTCCAACAACAATACATTGCTTGCATTACGCAGCCTTTCTGACCTTCGTGCTGCGGGTGCTACTTCAACCACGGGTTCACTGACTGGCTCTGCAGTAATGGCATAACCTTCCGTGTCTTCCCTGAGTGGTTTATCTCGAACCTCTTCGAGTTGCACCGTACTCCCACTAGCCTTCCTACTGAGAAACTCTTTCTCAAGGAAGGTACCGTGTCGAGCGAAAAACACTTTTCCCTCTTGTTGGTTGTAGAAGTAATACCCTAAGTTTTCCATTGTATATCCCACAAATATGCACTTATCCGATTTGGGTGCGAGCTTGTCCGACTGAAGTCGCTTGAAAAACGCTTCACAACCCCAAATATTTATAAAAGAAAAACGGTGACGCTTCCCTGTCCATATCTCATAGGGTGTCTTATCTACGGATTTAGATGGTACTCTGTTTAGTGTGAAAGCTACAGTTTCTAGAGCATAACCCCAAAATGCCAACGGTAGATCTAATTGACTCATCATCGATCTAACCATGTCCAAAAAGGTACGATTCCTCTGTTCTGATACGCCATTTCTCTGTGGCATTCCGGGAGGAGTGAGTTGTGGAAGTATTCCATGACTCTTCAGATGATCATCAAACTCTTGACTTAGATATTCACCTCCACGATCTAATCGTAGAAGTTTGATCGTCTTGCCGAGTTGATTTTCTACTTCATTCTGAAACTCCTTGATTTTTTCAAAGGTCTCCGACTTGTGCCTCATCAAGTAGATATATCCATATATTCTCAAGTCGTCGGTGATAATCACGAAGTACTGGTAACCACCTCTAGCAGTCGTGCTCATTGGTCCACACACATCAGCATGTATGAGTTCCAACAAGTCGGACGCCCTCTCGCAACTGTTTGCAAAAGGTGTCTTGGTCATCTTGCTGAGTAGGCATGATTTGCATGTCTCGCATGATTCAAAATCAAAGGAATTTAAAAGTCCATCATCATGGATCTTCTTCATGTGCTTTTCACTAATATGACCAAGCCAACAGTGCCAAAAGTAAGTTGTATTCAGATCATTAGGTTTAAGCATCTTGACATTTATAATATAGACAGATTCACCTTCAAGATTCAATATGAATAACCCATTCACAACGGGCGCCAAGCCATGAAACACCTTATTCAAATATATAGAAAAACCATTCTCCTTAATAATGAATTCATAACCTTGTCTCATCAAACATGAGGCAGAAATAATGTTTCGACTTAACGATGGAACACAATAACAATTATCAAGCTCCATCACAAATCTAGAAGGTAAATTAAGTTGCATGGTGCTGACGGCTAATGCAACAACTCTTTCTTTATTCCCGACGCGTATGTCAACTTCTCCTCTTGCGACATCTCTACTTACTTTTAGTCCCTACAACGAGTTTCAAATGTGAACAACCGATCCGGTATCATATACCCAAGAACTATTAGAAATATCCAGAAGATAAATTTATATAACATATATAACAAGTGTACCTGTAGAAGACATACTCCCACTAATATTTCCCTTGCTGGCGAGCCACTTTTTGCGGTTCCTCTTCCAGTGACCATTCTCCTTGCAATAGAAGCAAATGATATCTGCATCAGGTCCAGGCTTAGGCGTCGAGGCTGGAGTCGGGATTACATCCGTGTCCTTTCCCTTTGCGTTAGCCTTCTTCTTGGTCCATGACTTCTTGAACTTGGTCTTGTTCTACACCATCAACACTTTATGTGTGCCCTTCTTAATGTCCTGCTCTACTATCTTAAGCATCCCATGCAATTCAGTGGACTTATTTTCCATGAAATGCACATGAAAGTTCGTAATGAACGAGTTATAGCTTGGCGGAAGATATCCCAAAATTGTATTTGTAGCTGACTCAGGAGTCAACGGATTCCCAAGCCGATCTAAAGCTTGCATGTATCCCATCATTTTGATGACATGCGGGCTCATTGGATCACCCTCTTTCAGCTTGCAATCCATCAGGGATCGCCAGACGTTGAACCTTTCGGTCCTAGCATGAACCTGAAACATGCCCTTAAGACTCTCGATCATATCGAAAGCCCTAATGTCTTCGAACTGTTGTTGCAGCTCGGGCTCCATAGAAGCCAGCATGAGGCACCTGATCTCCGTAGACTCATCCTTGAGTTTCTGATAGGAATTCTTAGCAGCAGCGGTGGCATTATCAGCCAGTTTCTCTGGAAGTGGTTCCCCTAGAACATTTTCTTTTTTTATCATGCTTGAGAACAATTCTCATATTTTTATACCTGGTGGTAAAGTTTGTTTCATTCAGTTTATCTTTCTCAAGGATGGATTTCAACGCAAAATTGGTAACTGGAGCAGGTGGTGCCATTGATCTACAAGATAAAATGCAAAATACTAAGACATGTATTCATGAAGACCAATTCATATTAAACACTTTAATAATATTACTCCCACTAAATTCAACATCCCTCTAGTTGTCACTAAGTGATTCAGGATCCGATGGAGCGAGTTAACTAGTGAGCTTTTGCATCACTGCTAGCCGACTCGTTCTACCGGTAAGCAACTCCTTGCTAATCGCAGCAACCATACGACTCTTGTTTGTTGATGTGCATCACATACACACCAACTCCTATGCCCCGAAACCCAAAATTGTTTTGATAGCCTCGACAAGTTAAGAAAATGCTATGCATGTAAGTGTCCGACACAAACCCATCACACCAATGAGATCTAGCAGCACCCTAATTTTATAGGCCTACTACTAAATATACATGACAAGTGATGTGCAACAATTGGGGAGGAAAATTTTACTTGACATTCTTTGAGGGATCATCCTACTTAAATTATCTACCATGCCAAAGAAGGATGCATGAAGGGATAAACTTTCATAGGCAGTTTATACAAGTGATATGGTATAGCCCCTTTATCATAGCGCATGGTGATCTCCATCTCCATGTGCGCGAACCTACCATGGTGATCTCCATCTCCATGTATGGTTGTCCTCGTGGTTATCTCCATCTCCATGCCATAGTGTCAACCTCCAAGTGTTACATAAGTTACTATGCTATTACAAACTAATAGCTATGAAAGAAAATTACATTACATGGCTCCACAAGTTGACACGCAGGTCATTGATACAATAATGAGACAAGCATGACACGTAGATCATGAATAATAACATACACAAGGAGCTATACTAGATCACAATCATTCCCTGCAAAACCGAGTTAGACGTTCTATCACCGTCTAAACCTCTTTTGGCACTAGTTAAATTAGGTCTGCGAAAAATCGCCTAATTAACTAAACCAAGTCGTTGTGTTGCACATCTTTTCATTTTGCATCATTTGGTAGGTCATGGAGCTCAATCGGAGTTCATATGACCAAGATATGGCCTCTGAACCGAACCCGCTCATAGATTTCTGGACAACGCGGATCATATCCACGCCGTGTTCTGATCTTTGTCTCGGATCAATCACCTAGTGATATCCGCATGCTACAACAGGGTTTACGGCACACTATCTATCCCGATGGCGGATAACCGATGTAACACTCTCACTGTCAGTGAACAGTAATCACTATTACTGTTCAAAAATTTTATTTGATCAACCTGGTTCAGCTCAAATTCAATTCCCCTTTGTTATTGTTGAGTACAATGTGAACCTTGGACCTTGATCATCATGGATCAATAACAAAGTCCAAACCATTTCTATTTGAAATCAAATCAAAGTTCAAAATGCCTTTGGTGGAATATCAAAACCAAGGTGCAAAATAAAACTTGTCCAAAGATTGTGCAACCACTTTTATAAAATCTCTAATAATTAGTAGATCATATTAAAACTATAATGGGAGTTTATTAAAATGTTTTACTAATTTAATCAAATCAAACCAGTTTCAAATCTGTGGCATTTAATGCATTTTAAATATAACAAAAATGCAAATGAATTTATTTCTTGCCCAAACTTTTTGTGGCATCATGGTACCGTGTAACACTAATATTGGTGCAAGTATAATATTTTAGAAAAATCAAAACCTAGCTAAACAAAATACAAACAGAGAAAAGAAAAGCAGAAAAGAGAAAAAGGAATCCAGCAGCCAGCCCAGTGCAGTAAGTGCACAGTGCCAGCCCACCTGACCCAACCAGCCCATATGGCCCACCCCGGTCTTCTCCTTTGTGTTGTTCATCCCCTTGCCTCGTGGCGCCATGGATGAAGGTGTTCGATGCCCGGTACCGCTCGAAGCTCGACAACGCACGGCAACAGTGCCCAGGCTAGGTTAAGTAGTCCCTCCACTCCACCGTGGACAACCCTAGATCACCTTCTTCCCCCTCCTCACTTCGCTCTCGCTCGGGAAAAACCATGCGGCCACCGCCGTCGCCATTGACGTGCCCACACGCGGCCATCGTCCTCCCCAACCGCAGCCAGCGTGTCCGGCGTGACTGCACCCGACGTCTTCCTCATCCAGCAGAAGGAATCGCGCCGGGGACGTCCACGACTCGCGCATCTCGCCGTTCCCCATCTCGGTATCGCGCCGTCGTCGTCGTCAATTCCGGATACTCCAAGCCATCGTCGAGCCGCTGCCATCCTCTACACCCTCACCGTGAGCTTCCACACCGCCGCCAACTCCTCTCGATCCTCCCCTCTCGCCGTACTCTCCGTCACCATTGGAGCCTTGCTCCGGCCGCCGCCATGGCCAGCCCTAGCCACGCTCCTGTGACGATTTGGCTCGCGCGAATGCACAAGTGTGCTCACCAGTAGAAGTTCGTTCGATTTGGCCCGATGTATCACTCGTTTTGTTTGCGAATCTCCAAGCGCCATTTGAACCATACGGTCGCCGCCGCCATTGATGAGCTGAAGCTCACCTCCGTCCATCTCGGCCGTTGCAGCTGCTACAAATCGACGCGGGACAGTAGTAGCTTTCCAACGAGCCCAGTGACGCCTCAAACGGCCGCCGGAAATCGCTGCAACGTCGACCTCGCCGCCGTCTTGTCCTTGCCAGCGTGCTCCCGGTGACACGCCGGGTGTCCCCCTGTCAGTTTCTCCATCAGTGGCTATTGAGCCACTGACGAGCGAGCCCCACCCCTCCTAATTAAGCTGCTAGTTAATAAAAATGAAAATAACCCTTGGGCATATTACATGTGGGCCCTGCCCCACTTAACTCTCCATTTAATTAAATTAACTACTAATCTAAACATGTTTCTATGACATCTAGGTCCCACCTGTAAGTAATCAATTTAATTAAAATAGAAACTGATATGTCCCACTGACATGTGGACCCCCTTGGCTTTTTAATAAATTAAATTGATTTAAATTGCTTCTGTGTATGACATGTGGGTCCACGCTGTCAGCACTGTTTTGGATAAAGTTTTGGATAATGCTTATTTATTAAATAAAATAAATTCAGATAATGATTTAAAATGATTTAAAACTTTAAAATCACATATCTTTTAAACCGTAAGTCAGATTCAAAAAGTTTATACATGAAAGTTGATTAGAAAAATACAACGAATAAGAATACGCTACCCATACCTCCTCCACACCACTCTAACATGCCGAACATCGAACCGTTCCCCTCCGGACCGTCTTTCTGTTGATTTGTCCGATCTTGTTAGAGTATCCGGATGAATTTATTCTGGACACGAAAGTTGTTCAGAATATCTCAACTAACACGGATACACTCTCCATACGTTTGTCAGATGTCCACGACACCTCCGGCATCAAACCTTCCCCCTCCGGACACCCTGTCCGGTAATCACCCGGAGTCGGTATTTCATCCCCGGATGAATTCCCGCTCCGAGCAACGTGCATTGCACTGCGTTAGAACACTGTTCACTTTGCATATGTAATGTCATGCAACTGTTTGTTATGTTCACTTTGTATTTACCGTTTCTCCCCCCCCTTTAATCTCTGGTAGACCCCGCTGCTACCGCCGACTACACTGTTGCCGGGTACGACTACTTCGTCGATGACCCTGCCCCTACCGTCGAGCTTCCAGGCAAGCAGAGCCATTCTCTTCCCCAGATATCGCCTATCTTTCCGTACTTTTCTTGCACTAGGCATTGTTACTGCTGATGCTACGTTACAATCCTATTCCATTGCATAGCCTGTTTCTGTCGCCCTTGATGTACCTTCCTTTATCCTATGCTGCCTATATATATATATATATATTCATTTCAGCAGTGAGCCCTGCGCATTGTTAGCTAGGATTAGATATCGGGTCGTGATCATTCTGGGGAGTGAACTCGGATACGATGATTATAATTGCACAGGTACGGTACAATGCAGACACCGCCTCAGGGCCCTACCTCGGCTCTGTCGAGCCACATCAAGTGGAGCTATCGAGGAGTAATCCTCGTACCCCACTCGTTGCTGACTCGGTAAAGTCGCTCTAGGTACCTGAGCAACGGTGGTCCTTCAGGTAAGAAGTCGGGCGACCCAACGGTGCCCGCGAGTGGTATTGCGACGGGAAGACGGGGAGGGTACGACCAGTGTACCGGTGTGCTTGGCCCCTGGTCGTTGGCCGCGAGAGTTACCAAACCACGAAAGTGGACCACCTCCAGGAGCACACGCGAGACAAGGTAAGGAGACGGTTCACCTTGTTGGTAACCGCAGAGACTTGGTGGGACGACAGGGCCGGCACCGATGTTCTGGTGGTCCTGGCTGCTGTCGTTGTCCGCGGGTCAGTTAATTCGAGGCAACGATAACGGTTGGCCGACAAGTTAATAAAATGACTAATGGTTCAGTGAATGTCTTGAGTTGGCTATATGCCATGTACGCACTACCTACCCGTGGGAATTACGAGTTATGGGCTCCTCTGCTTCGTAGTGTCGTCCGAGAACACTTCAGACGTCAGCAGTATTGGGGGCTGATTCCCGGGAAGTTGTGTTGTCTTATTTTCTCACGCGGTGGTGTCTTAATTTGGATTTCCATTAACTTCATCGGCCAGCCACGCACCGTGCAGGAGTACGTTCGGGTTGGGGTCCAAGGCCCGGCGTACTTTGGATTTAGACCGGCGGATGGCCTCTCTGTTGAGTTTGAAAGATGGGCTATGAAGTGTTGGATAGCCTCAGTGGAGCATTCCCTAACAAGGTGCCCGCCACCCTGGAGATCCGTGCGTGTAGTGTAACACAAGTGCACCCCTGCAGGGAAGATTAATCTATTCGAATAGCCGTGTCCACGGTAACAGGACGCTTTATGCTGAAGCTGGATCTTACCACTACAAACTATTATAATTAAACTATATGGTTCCGGGTTTTCTTCCTCGCTGGGATGTCGAGGAGGTGAACTCGGAGGCATTGCTAATTATTAAAACTTATTATTACACAATGCTGCAGCAACTTCTGCTACATTGTTACTTTCATTACTGTTATATTAACTGTTGGCTGATTCTTACCTCATGCTGCAAGACTCGTCGGAAGATGCTAGTCTTCGATAGGCCTAGCTTCTTACCCTTATTCTGATTTCTATCTTGCAGTCCACTATATATAGCTTCACCTTTCCATTTGATACAATGCATAATGCTTAGTAGCGGACGTAAGACTCGCGGGTATGCTAGATACTCACCTGCTTTATTTTCCCCTTTTTGTTTTGCCTGATCGGCCACTGCAGTCGACGTTGGAGCCTTGGAGTCCAGGAGCAGGAGATCCCCGATGCCGACCACAGCAACATGAACATTCCCGATGCCTTCTACGACGTCGAGTTCCTCCTTGACCAGGAGTAGTTTGGAGGTTCCCAGGCAGGAGGACTCGCCTTTTCGATCGAGTGTTGATTTTGTGCTAGCCTTCTTAAGGCAACCTTGTATTCTTGTGTCTGTACTCAGATACTTTTTCTTCCGCTAACTTTGTTCTCTTGAGCTGTTGTATTCGAGCCCTCGTGGCCCCTGAATTGTATTAAACAGCTTGTATTATTTTATTTGTAGAGTTGTGTTGTGATATCTTACCGTGAGTCCCTGATCTCGATCGTGTACCTTGCGTGTATGATTACTATACACGGATTGATTTTGGGGGCGTCACAAGTTGGTATCAGAGCCGACTGCCTGTAGGACACCCCCTTCCAACTCCTTGGTCGAAGTCGAGTCTAGTCTTTGCAAAACTACTTTACTAACCGTGTCGTGTGGCTTATCGGCCCATGTCGCAAATTGGGTGGTATTAGGATCCTTTTCTCCGTACCTTTACTCTGGGAATCTGCTCTCTCTTCTTTTCGGGATAAAGATTTTTGCTAACTCTGACATTAGGTTCTCGTGACTACTTCCTCCCGAAGAGCCCCTCACTACAGATGATCGCTTGCTTCACGAGAAGATTCTGAAGATTACTCTCCGCTAAAATTCCCGAGATCATATGTGCCGATCACCTTTACACTTCCATGCCACCGATAAGTACGTATGTATAACCACATACACCTTCCGTTCATCCATTCAATCCCAGTTGCTCTTGTGTTCACAAGATGCATCGTAATAATTTCCGTTGATTCGGGAATCCTTTGAGCCTACTGCCTTGCAGCTTCTTTTCACCCTGCGGATAATTCCTCACATTTATCGAGGACCCGTTCATCGTAAGTGGTTCCTATGATTCCCAAAATAATTTGAAATACTATTCGATCTCCCGACAATCCTCGGCAGCCTACTGCTTTGGAGATTCTTCTTACCTGCTTGCACTTTGATTAATCCCGTTTGTCTTGTAGTCTTTGATGACCCCCTTGGCATTGCCATTCTGGTCTTTTGAATCATCGTGTGTACTAGTGCACGCAGTCATCGGTTAACCCTATGAATCCATTCTTCCGGCTCAGACGTCATTCCGGACAAGAGCTGGATCTCGGTAAATCAGACCCTGATTGATTGACCGTCATACTTCTATTCAAATTACCCATGTTTGATCGATGTATCTGAATCTGATACACCGATATGGAAATCATAATTCCTTTGTACTTAAGCGTTGAGCTATTCGGATGCTTTATCGTCAAATGCCTTTGTATTCTTTCTACTTATGGTTGAGTACCGATACTCACACCCGACTCTCTGTACCCCACCTGACCTTTTGGTGGATTACTACCTACCATTCCCTTGTGCCCTAAGTCATTCATGAATTTTCCTTGATTTCAGATGCCTCTGGCGGATGATATCTTCTACTTGCTATCTACTTGGTGTCGTCAGCCGTCTGCTTTCGAACTGGTATCCCTCGCCTCTGATGTCTGTTGTATGAGTTCCAAATACCCCGATGGGTTAACCTTATGCTTCCCCTAATCGGTATAAACCCAAATTTTACGCGGGTTATACTCTACTGGCCTCCCGTCAGATGAACTTGCAATCCTACCACCTCCCCGAAATCTAGAAGTAGATGAAAGGTTATGCATTGATGAAGTGGGAGTCGACTCTGAACCTTGTGTGCATGCCCATAGATACGATGTAGAACTTATCATGAAAGATTCTCATAAAGATAATTACCCCCTTGGTATAAATTATGCTGCACCTATGATCCTCCATCCTACCTTCGAGTATTACCTTCTGGTACCTCGAGGAATTCATACCTTGCACTAGCTCTAATGAATTTTGATGGAACAATACCTTTCCCTGTCGTAACCACTCCATGGGTTCTGGGTTGTTTTAGACCGCAGACACCGAATACCTTTTTATCCACCATTCATTTTGCTTGAGGTCGCCGCTATTCGATTCATCCTCTTGAAACCTCTCGGCATAATGTGTCGAGGTCATCGTCAACATTTTGACTTCTCCCACGGGTCTATTGAATTCATGACGACAAATACCATCCTTGCCCCTCAATGAATTCTGTTATCATCGACAACCTCCGTTGACTCCTTGTCAATACAAACTTGGTCATGCATGTCTTGCTCTCCTTTCCCTTGGGAAAGATATACACTTGATACTTGTGTATCATCACATTTTCCCTTCCATTGGTCTGTTTAATCTTACTTCGTGTATTGTACTTCTCTGAGCAGTGACAATTCCCTGCGTATGTAAACACTTTGGTGTGCTACATTGTATGTACAACCAGTTACGATTGTTGATGACTTTTCGGTGACCACCGATGGACGAGAACTTTGCCAATTGGTCCGCCTCGTCTTAACGAGCAGAAAAATGGTTCTCTTCGTCCCTCGCCCTTGGCACTGATGATATTGCCGACATAGTTGACAAATTGTTCTCTGACAAACCTTGCATCATGGTCGCATGGAATGTCGCCACCCTTCTTACCTTATGTGGGCCCATAACCCACAGTTCCACAGGATCGAAACCTGACTCTCTTGTACCCTTGTGTTCTCGAGGTTATTCCTCTTGCTTGACCTCGTATGAAATTCACGAGTCCTCTACCTTGTGATATTCAGTCCGATATCAGACTCAGTGCTTATGCTTGATGCTCTGGACCTCTTCTCATCGTCTGTCATCGGCATCGAATGCATGCCTATCCGCTTGAAACCCCTCTTACCTTTCTTTTTTTTCTCTTGATGTATTCCCGTGAGTTAAATCTCAAGAAATACTATGTACCACATTCCTTTGGACCATCTCGGTTGATTAACCTTGTATCCATCCGGCCCCCCTTAAGTTTCCCCTCCTACCCTATCCCTAGGTACGATGCAGCCCCCGAAAGAAGAATGACAGCTCGTCGAGATGCACCGATACAGAGAGGTGAAGGCAACAACATTTAAGGATCAACTCATTCGATAAGGTTGACAAGCACCAGAAGAATTGTTAGAACGCGAAACCGAAACTTTACCCCTTACACTACCTTTAATTCTCGGGACGAGAATTCTTTGTGGTGGTGGAGATTTGTAACACTCTCAATGTCAGTGAACAGTAATCACAATTACTGTTCAAAAAAATTATTTGATCAACCTGGTTCAGCTCAAATTCAATTCCCCTTTGTTATTGTTGAATGCAATGTGAACCTTGGACCTTGATCATCATGGATCAATAAAAAATTCCAAACCATTTATATTTGAAATCAAATCAAAGTTCAAAATGCCTTTGGTGGAATATCAAAAGCAAGGTGCAAAATAAAACTTGTCCAAAAATTGTGCAACCACTTCTATAAAATCTCTAATAATCAGTAGATCATATTAAAACTATAATGGGAGTTTATTAAAATGTTTTACTAATTTAATCAAATCAAAAAAGTGTCAAATCTGTGGCATTTAATGCATTTTAAATATAACAAAAATGCAAATGAATTTATTTCTTGCCCAAACTTTTTGTGGCATCATGGTACCGTGTAACACTAATATTGGTGCAAGTATAATATTTTAGAAAAATCAAAACCTAGCTAAAAAAATACAAACAGAGAAAAGAAAAGCAGAAAAGAGAAAAAGGAATCCAGAAGCCAGCCCAGTGGTACTGGACGTCCAGGACGACCTAGGGCAGCCAATCGTCGCCGAGTTCTCTGACGGGGTCCCTCCCGAGGGCTTGGGGCGTCTGGTTTAAAAAGCGCTAACCGGATTGTCTTGCGTACCGCGATTCCGGTTGGCCTCCCACGGTAAGAGCTGCGGATTATCTCCCTCGGCGCCGCGGGTACACGTGACGTGTTCGTGTAGGGCGCAATTTAGCGTCAACACCAGGATTCTATAGTTCCATGCCTTCCTTTCATGTGATGTCCAACTTGCAACAAAGTTCGCTTGTGAAGTTGACATACTGTAGCATGCATATCTGTTAAACAAATTTTGCGATTTCTCCCTCTTATGTTTGTTTCCTGCGTTTTCTTGTTGCAGAGGTTGTCTTACTAGGAGGGAAGAATGCTGCGATTGCTGGTACTGTGGTTGTGGTTCCCACTGTGAGTATTTGTGTGCTGACTTTTGTGTCTGTACTTGCATCTGTTCTGATTTCTATTGAATTTCATCTTCTGCAGTTGGTTGCTTGACGTGTCCTTCCTTGGGCTAAGCATAATCTAAACTACACGGCACAAGCGCTCATCATATCCGCAGGTACTATGCTACTGAAAGCTGTTGTTGCCGAGCTAGTCTAGTTCTACATGTTGTCTACTGTCATGTAATGGAAACATCATATATAGACCTTATTTTGCATGCAACAATATCGTATTGTCTCCTTATTCAGTTATCTGGATGGCCATATACCTTCTTATGCCACCTGACCATGTTTTTACAAACAATGGTAGTTTTCATAATTTTTGATGCACCGGTTCTCTATGATTGACATACACTTTTCTTTGTTTATTTTTCTTCACCAACCACATGCACTTTGGCAGCTTTGGGGTGCCAGTTATGTGTTGTTTCCTACCTGCATATACTTATCTACTGTGGATTGGATTAACTTCACATATCCTGGTGGAGTGGCCCATAATGTTCATGTACAACATAACATTCTTGTCCAGCAAAAAACATTCCACAATTCTTTATGGTTGACTCTTTTACATGCGCATATACTAACAAAAGTGAGAGATTGGGTTTACTCTTTCATTTGTGAAGCTTTTAATTTTGTAGATTTTACATTAGTTGCATGTTATCTTGTGCTGACAAGTAAGAAGATGGGTGAAATAATTGTATGCATTTGCCGAGCAAATCGCATTATAGGGTGGGCATATTCACCGAGAACCTGAACCCTGGAACCAAAATGTTATTTCCTAATTCGGTCATCATTTTTGGAGAACTGAATTTAGTTAGGCGTCATTTGGATGTTTATATCCAGGCCAAGGAATTGAATTGGGCAGCAATACCAAATCAACCAAGGCATTGAAATGGGCTGCAATTCAAGATTTTTTGTTTGGATATACATGTATGGGTAGTTGGAATCTCTAGAGAGCAATCAATAGTTTGGATGGCCAAAGTACTGAAATGCACATTAGGAGTATTAGGCCCGGTCAAACCCATCCCAAGCTCGCTATCTTCTCCATCTCTCTAACTACTCTCTCCTTGGTACAGAACGGAACAGCCGCCCCTCGATCTACCACTCCCTGCAATCCTTGGCTCTTCCACTGACACTAATGGGATCCCCTCGAACTCCCCTCTTAATCCCCTCAGTTGCTACAACAACTACCTTTAGATTCGCTCCAGAAGCAGCTCCTCTCCATCAACCTCGATTCTTCCACAGAGAACTTCAACGCGATTGCAGGACCGCAGGTCGTCGAGCCTGAAGAAGCATCTCCAGGGCCTCGTGGCCGCCGCCGAGACTGCAAGAGCTTGAAGCCGTAGATCCACCGTAGTCCCGAACTGAAAGAACCGTGACTGAAACAGAAAGTGTTATTATGTAATTCAGTCATCATTTCTGGAGAACTGAATTTAGTTAGGTTTCATTTGGATGTGGATATTGAGCACAAGGAATTGAATTGGGAAACAACACCAAATCAACAAGGCAATGAAATGGGTTGCAATTCAAGATTTTTTTATCTGGATGCACTTTTATTGGGTAGTTGGAATCTCATGAGGGCAACAAATTATATTTTTTGCATGTATGGCCAAATTATTGAATTGCACATTAGCAATACGGCCCAGTCAAACCCATTCCAAGCTGGTCATGTTCTCCATCTCTCTCTCTCTCGTACTCTCTCCTTGGTACAGACCGATGCAGCCACCCCTTGATCTACCACATTCGTCCATCCTCGGTGCCACCGCCGACAAATACGGATCTCTCGTAACTCTCCTACCTAATCCTCCCACTGCCGCTAGAATCGCCCCAGAAGCAGCTCCTCTTCATCATCCTCGATTCTTCTAACGGGATTGTAGGACTGCAGGGCGTAGAGTTTGAAGAGGCGACTTGACGACTGTTAGAATCGCCCCAGAAGCACATCAAGGGATCGCACGTGGGTAGCGCAGTTCCTATCGTCGAGCTCCGTGGATGCACGCTAGAGGGGACATGCACCTTGCCGACCACCATGAGCTCCTAGTTTCTTTTTCTCGTCCAATTTCCCTTTCTCTGCTTTCTTTCTTTTCGGGGGCGAGCAAAGGTACGTTTTGCGGGGAGGGGTTTAATTTCATAAGAATACAGAGGTCTAGGGGCTTGGTATTGAGGGAGAGAATGGGCAGGTGTGCATGAATGGTGCCTTGTATTGAGGCAAGTTTCCAGCAGTTCGTAACGAGACCATCCAAACAACATCACTGGAGGGTAGTGAATACCAATTCAAAATTTCAAGGACAAATATGTACATCCAAACGCAGTGTTAGGTAAATTCGGTTCTTGCCCTCAGTGTAACCGAAGAATCCAAAAAGAAGATATTATTACGGCCCTCCCCAAGCTTGGAACAAGTTAAGGGGTCCATGTTCCTATCTTTTCAAGACTGGCGTCGTCCCATGATAGTTGAAGAGTGCCTTGAAACGCTTGAGTTCATGCAAGGAAAATATAGTAGTGGACACAAAAGCCCACCCTCGTGGCTTGTTTCGTCCGCATTGCTGATCTCGAACAAGAAATTTGTAGCCTTCAACTCCGCACCTCAGTATTAGACTGGCCTTGATTAAAGACTGTACTAGCAAGGAAGGAGGTTCCAAAGGAACAACCATGTAACAACACTTGAAAACGGAAAAATATAGGTATATGGACCCCCTTAGCTTCTTCCAAGCAAGGGGATGAATCATAAGGCCTAGTCCCTATTATGATGTGATGATATTATATTTTTTCCGTCTTTGGTTGTGAAATATAGATGTGATGATACTAATTATTATTATTTTGTTGTTATTGGTTATCGATGGAAAATAGGGGAGGTGCTAGCAATTTTTGTTCTCCAGAATTCAACCTGTTTCACTGTCAGTCTACCTCGGATGTTCTGTTAAAACTGTGAACTGAACCAAAATTTTGGTTCCAAATTAATTTGGTTCTTGATCTGCCGAAGAACCTACCGGTCAGCAATTTTGAAAGACAGAATTCTTCAAAAAATGAACGAACCAAATTGATTGGTTCGGTCTAATGAACGTGTTGGCCTATCCCCTTAGTCTGGACCAAGATGCAGTGCAGTAATTTCCTACTTAGAATGCACAGTAGATGCAACATTTTCATTGTCTGTCTAGAGGTTAATAATTTACACAAGGGCTGGATTCAACTAGTGAATTGCACTAGTGAATTCTTGAACAACTAGTGGTACTGGATTTTTGTTCCCGCAAATTATTCTTTAATTGAAGGTTGTGCAAGTTCGGAACCACTGCATACTCCAGACGTTTCGCTAGATTTAGGTGAATATGTCTGTTTATTCGCACCGAATGATTCAGCTATCCCAATGAGTTTAGTATCGAAGTGTGGCAAGGCTTCACACTGTAGAAGGTGCTAGTGTACTTTGTATTGATCCTAGTCATTTGTTCAAGGATCATGCCTATTGCTTTATCACTATTCAAGGTCATCTTCCGTAGCTTAAAAAGAAATTATTCTTGCTTGTCATGCTCATGCAACACAAAATTGGAAGTTCAGTAAAATAATACATGTGTTTATTGTACAGCCTGTATTGTTGGCTTCTTCATCGCCGCAGATAAAACCATCCTACGAAACACAAGACAAAACACCATTCGCAACAAAAAATTGGAAGTCCACTTGATCCAGGACTGTAAAGAACCGAGGCTGATGCGAATTGCCTCCAAGGATGGTGTTGCATCAGCAAACGTTAATTTTCAGTTTTAACAAATGGCTTAAGAAGCCTTATTTAAACACAAGCCCTCCACGAGGGAACAGTCGTCTGACTGGGACTACACTAGCTTGGTCTTCAGCCGTCGAGCTCGAGGAAGAATCCACCTTCGTGGTCAGTGGGTTTATCTAAAACATAGAATAAGAAAACGTGAGTACAAAGTCGTACTCAGCAAGACATACGTAGGAGCTATACTACTCATGCACATGTATCAAGGTAAAGGGGAGTGGGGTTCAATGCAGAAGTGCCAGCTTTGACTTGGCTAGTCCTGAACTACGAGTACCAGACTTGAGGTAAGAAGCGTACACGAGTCCACTACATGTCGCCAACCAATTACACCACTATGGTGCCTTCCTCGACTTCCCCGCGAGAAAGCACGCCATAGCACTCACGCTTATCTTGGCAAGTTTTATAAGTATCCAGTTCAAGTTGTCTAATAATCAAGCTAAGGTTTCCAAGAAGTCCCTTACCGCGGACGCGACTATTCGAATAGTCTTGTTAACCTTGCAGGGGTGTACCGCTACACACACGTGTCATTAGTTACCACCTTTTGCGTGTCACCATTCAAGAGGTGACAGCGAGTATGCCACCACAACTGTTACCTCATAGCCGATCTAGTCCAAGAAAGCCGCCTACCTGGGTTGGCTACCACTATCGTGAACCCGGCCGGTTTACCGAAGTGGACCAAGATGATGTGTGCGTGGTGCATAAGCCGGTCTCGGCTGAGCCGTTCTCTCACTTAGCAGCCAGGCCACAAACCTACCAGAAATCCTAACTACTGCGACATCTGGACATTGAAATGGGTGAGTTTGTAGGTTGAGAGGGGTCAGCGAGCCCAATGTGTGGTTGTACTCTTCATCTTTGATCACCACACAAGAACTCGGACTTAGGGCGCTGTTCAACGAGACAACCCACTGTGTACTCCTACACAGCCTCTCATCGTTCACCTTGTATTAGGGTAGATTCACCAACACATTTCCACCATCATCAACATGATTTCTACCATCCCGACTCACATAACAGTATCAACATTGTATCACTCGAAGAATGCAATAAGCAGTAACAGTTGCCGGGGCCACATGATATCAACCAACTCCTACATTTGCTAGGATTGTGGTTTGCTTACTACTATGACAAATGATAGGTCCTGCAAAGGAATGGGTTCATCTATGCGGTAGAAACGTTATCATGGTAATCATCCTAAACAATGCATAAGCGAGACTGAGAGGGAAGTGGGATTTTATCGACATGATCAATGGGGGTTTTCTTGCCTTGCTGACGAGGTTCAGTTTCGGGATCTTCAACGAAGGGGGCAGCCTCCTGTTCCGGTTCCACCTCTACTCGACAAACAACACTAACATCGAAACAATAATAAGAAAATGCTCAAACACATGAGTTGAAGGTTGAAACTTGATGTATGTGTCACTGATGTGTGAGTTATTCCAATGAAAATTCAAACTCCATTTGATTTATCGATGAATTTCAAATGCATTTGAATCCATGAATGTTCATTTGAAATGGTTGACCATGAAGTGATGTTGTAAAGGTGAGGTTAAAGTCTCTGATGTGTGGATGAAACCATTTAAAAGAAGTGTGTTGCAAAGTCATTTGCAAAATCACTCCAAATTTGAATTTCAAAAGGATCCATATGTACATATCCCACTGTTCACCCATTTGAAAATTTTCAAACATAGAAACAAGTTGCATATTCAGAATCCTTATATTTTTCTGATAATTTTAGACATATTATTTGTCCAAATTGGAGTTAATATGAATTTTCTATGAATTATTGAAGTTTAAAGTATTTTCTGCAATTTCCTGATTTATTTTAAAACAAATTCTAATTATTGCGTCATGCTTGCGCAAGGATGACGTCAGTTGGGGGGGGGTCTGACCTGTGGGTCCATGAAGTCAGTGGGGGGGGGGGGTTAATTAAACCGTTCTCTTAAACTATTTGGGGTTAGTTAGTGGCCAGGGGGCCCACTGTCATAGGCTAGGGGGGGTCATTAGGGGGGTGGTTAAGGTCTAATGACCGTGGCCACGTCGGCCTCGCCGGCGTTGAGCCGCCTGTGGCCACGGGATGCGGCAGCGCTCTTCTATCTCCCTCTCCTGGCCACCATTCTTCACGCCAAGGCCACCGTTTGACAGGCCGTGATGAGCCGCATCGAATGCACCACATGCGCGTCGCCGGGAAGGTCACAGACGACCGCAGCTTCGAGCATGGCGGTGGCCGGAGCTTCGGCTTCGAGCATTTCTTGCAAAACATCCACGGGAAGATGCATTCATGCACGCGTTCAGATGCTAGCGTTCCCAGGAGCAGTGTGGACATGCTGGGGAGGAAAAGGGTGCACGGGAGCGCGCGCAGCACCAACCATGGCGGCGGCAAGCTTCGGCTCCCATGGCGGATTGCACAGGAGGGCAAGGGAGGAGCCACAGATGGGCGGGGAAGAAGAAGATGCTCACCCTGGATCGAATGGTGGTGACATCGAGGGCAGGGAGCTAGCGGCGGCGGAGGAATTGCTTCTCGATCTCCACGGCGGCCGGAGCTCGATGGCGAGGCTGGCATCGGATGCAATGGCGCTCGAGCTCGATTGAACGGGCGATTCGGTGTAGCCGAACACCGCGCTCGTTCTGGACAAGTCGAGGAGGCCTGAGCTAGCCGGTGGCCATGGCGGCGCGCGTCGGTGCTCTCCGGTGGGTTGCTATCGTCGTCGTTGCCATGCACAGGAGGGCGAGAGGAGAGCCAGAGGAGGGGGAAAATGGACGAGAAGGCCTCGGGCGTCTCCGTGGCGCGATAAGGACGCCCGGGAGGGCGCCAGGCAGGCTAGCAGCTACTCGCCGGCGTCGACATGCTCTCCAGCGAGCAGCTTGCCGCGCTGGGGGAAGAGACAAAAGGAGCTGCGGGCTTGGGCTGGGCCAGGCCGTTGGGGGGGGGGGTAAGTTGGGCCAGTTTAGCCAGGTAAGCTTACTTTTTCTTTTCTTTTTTAATTTTCTTCTGCATTAGTTTTGGCACTGCTAATTTTAATAGCAAACCATTTTGTAAAATGCTAAAACTTTTTACATGGCCTCATAATATATTAGGCTAGCCACTTGTAAAGTTTGAACATTTTTAAAATTCAACTTATTTGAACTTTAATTCAAATAGGGGTTTAAATTTAAATCCATGCTCCTGTTTGAATATTTGAAAAATCCATGAGCATGGGGTTGGTCCCACATCACTTGATATGTGATCACACTCATTTATGGGACTTTTCAAAAGTCAAACATGAATTTTTGGAGAAGATTTATTTCTGGCCTTTTGAATTAATTCATCTAAGGGGGTTCCTTCTCCCAATTTGCATTTGAATTTGATTTCAATTGATTTCTTTTGAAATTTTTAACATGATGCAAAGTTACTTGCTAACCCTAGTACATACCTAACTTGGGATTGTGACACTTCCGGAGGGAGGATTGACGTCTGAAGGCCTATCCATCACCATGATCGCCTCCGGGATGTGCCTTGGGTAGTCACCCTTGGACCATGGGTCCATGATTAGTACCTATGTGATGTCTTCTCTCCAATCTTGTGTCTCAATTCTTAGACCTAGTGAGCTACCCTACATGATAAAGGCACTTATGTATTAGTTTCTGTTGCTATGCTGTGTTTGCTGGGATCCGATGGATTATGAAATTATGTTAAGATTGTGATGAGTAATATATTTTGTTTACCTTTTTTATTTTAGTTCTTGAGTATTCTTGCTTGTTCCCCGTTATGTTTGTTTCTTTGACCAAGTAGTAGATTGTAACTCCAAGAAGAAGCGTTATGCTTGATTGTGGGTTCATGCTCCCCAATGTCTAGCTTGAGTGACAGAAACATGAGACTAGGGGATGTGATGTTGCCACCAGGGAGAAAACAACGGTGCTTGTAACTGCAGTTGCAAGGGTTGCTTACCCAGCACGGCCTCAGCGCGCTCGCGTTTGGAACGATGGGCTGCTGCAGCCCCCTTGAGGCGAACAACTTCCTGCTCAGCGTTTCTCAGCCTCAAGCACACGGACTCGTACGCACCCTCGCGAGCGTCCTCCTTCAACGAACTCCAAGCCCGAAGAACGCCCGGGGTGGCCTACCGCAAAACGAACAAAAAGAAAGGAAAATCAAGCACAACAGCAGGAATGGCGAAGAAACTACTCCAATAAAAGTAGCACAGATTCACCACCACAAAGGAGGCATATTACAACCAAAAGTTTCAGACAACACGACATGGCTACGCCTCCCCCTTGCCCGTAGAGGAGGGATACTGAGCATCCACAAATTTTTGCACGCGACGAGCCAGAACAGTGGCTCGCTCACTCTGCTCGTCGATGTAATCAGGGATAGTCTCAACCAAAGAGTCATCAATGGCAATTCCGTGCCCCATAAGAACAAGAAGGGACGTGGAAAGACCACTCACCACGTTCTCGCCAATTAGCTCCTCCAAGAGATCCCGTCATCGCCAAATGCAGCAACGCTGGCGTCTAGACCAGCTGGCAACTTCTTGTCCTCCGGCATGAGGTGCTCATGAGCAAGACCCACAAGAGTGGAAGCCCGGGCGCAGACACCCTTGGAAACATCAACAGCAGCCGACATGGCATCCACGACCCCACGGAGAACTCCAGACCCCGGTGCTACCACTTTCGTCGCACTCGCACCCGTAGAGGCTGCACCAGGCAACCAAAATTACTACGGGAAGACAAAGAGACAAAGCGCCCAGCAAAGGAACGACAACTTACACACAAGCGAGTCCGCCAAGATCCGAAAACGCTTGCACTCGACCGCCTTCGCCTGCACAAGCGCCTCCTCGGCTTGACGCAGGCGTACCAGCTCCTCGTGCTGATCATGCAGCTCTTTCTCCTTGGAAGCCAAAGCAGCCTTGAGGTTGGAAATCGTTCTTCCCGCCTCCTCGACCTGCTTCTCGGCAGTTTGGCGACGGTCTGAGAAACAAGACAGCACTCAGAACAGAGGACCCAGCAGACCAAGCACAGCAGTACAAGAAGAAATGCTTACCAATCATGGCAGATAAAGCATGCTGGGCAGAATCGTGGGCCTGTTGCCAATGCTCAGCTTCGACCACCAGACACTCACAGTGTTTGAACACCGGCTATTAGAAGAAATTAAGACAGAACTAAAGCAAGACTACAACCAACCGCAAGCGCTTGCTTGCAGCCTCGGGGGCTACTCCCATCGGGAGCACTGGCCGTGCTCCCAATGACAAAATGGTACAATGCAAAGACAGAGCCAAGGCAAGACTACAATCAACCGCAAAGCACTTGCTTGCAGCCTCGGGGGCTACTCCCATCGGGAGCACTGCCGTGCCCCCGATGACAAAAACTACACAAGCAAGCAGGAAACAAACTCACCAGCCCAGCTATGCGGTCGAAAAACCGGACTTTATCTTCAACGGCAAGATCAAGACGACCCAAGTAAGGATGTCCTAGAGGAGCAGGCTTGACATCAGGAGCAACAACACCAGACACCACTGGCAAAGCAGCAGCAGGAATCACACCCGCAACCGAGACAGCAGGATTCACCGACGGTACGGGCTGACCAACAGCAGCCGAAGAATCCTCAGTGTGCATGGCAGCTACTCCAGAGTCAATCTATTGTAGGTCGACAGTAGCCGCACTGGTGGAGGAAGCAGCCGGAGCAGTCATAGCGCTACAAGATAAACTTCATCAGACAAAGTTGAGCGGATTCTTACCCGCCACGCGCATAGTGAGTAGGCACCAACCTCCCAAGCCTGGAACTTTTGCGGGCAACAACAGGAGGAGACGTCTCAGTGGACGGCGAAGACGGCGGAACAGCACCACTCGTCGCGTCAAGATCTTCGGCGCCCAAAGGCCGCGACCGCTTGACACGAAAGGGGTCCGAGTCCTCACTATCTCCGGTCTCCGGCAGCTCAGCCCCCGTGGACTCGTCAGCACCAGTGGCACTCGCGAGCGCGCTGGCATCAACACTCGGAGCAGCATCATCAGCAGTGGAAGAATCTGGCTCTTCGTGAATATCAGCATCCTCCGGCTGTGGAGGGTTGCACAACACCGGAACGTGGTCCTACAAATCAAATAGCATCATCTAAATCAGACGAGAAATTCAAAGACACGAACCTGCGGCAGGGCGTGATCAGAAGCATATGGGCGGACGAAACCCATCTCAGAAATGCTCGAGCACTTGGTCACATGCTGGATTCGGGTCAAGAGGCCATCGGCATTAAGCTCCTCGGAGGAGCATCTCGTTGAGTCCTCGAGTCCCTCATACTGCCACATGGGACGGGCTTGATACTGCAATGGATGGACACGCCTCCCCATAAAAATAGAGATGAGATGCCCACCGGACAAGTTGTCCTTCAATACAGCGATCCTCTCCAAGAATGGATCCACTGCAGACGACTCTCTCGCAGACAAAGAATGGGACCACGAAGCCTTCTTGACCACTCGCGCTCCTGGATTAAAGGGAGCGAGACCAAATCGCTGCCCATCAACGTGCTGATCCTTCAGATAGAACCAACTTTTCCGCCAAGCACTGACAGAGTCAAGATTCTCTAAATCAAAGTACGAATTTTTATCCCTAATGGATATGCCCACCTGCCCCACATCATACTCGGAGTTCGTCCTCTTTATACAAAAGAGGCGCTTCCAGAGCCCCAATGGGGATAGATGCCCAAGAAGGCCTCACAAAGGGTAATAAAGCAAGCAATGTGCAAAATCCCATTGGAGTCAAATCATGCAGCTGAAGCCGATAGGAGTACAGAAAACCCAGAAAAAAAGGGTGAATCGGAAGGGCAAACCCGCGAGGGAAGAACTCCTGAAAGCACACCCGCTCATCTGCCGTCGAAGCGGGAACCGGCTCATTCCCCAGAATCCGCACGCCATCTCCTTCCACCAAGCCATCAGCCATCAGCGAGCCGAGATCCGCGGCTCCAAAGGTCGAGCGCTCCCACTTGCCAGACATCTTGGCCGACTCCGGAGCAGCACGGGAGCGCTTGGTCATAGATTTCGCAGAAAGCAGCAAGAGGAGGAAGGTGAAGGCTCAAGAACAGGGGAAAAACAGAAGCGAGAGGAGCAAGGCAATGGTTGGGTAAAACCTAAAACTTACCTAGCTGCTCGGTATTTAACCAACAGCCAGGCGAGAAGGGGCACCATTCAATTCCAGCGTCCAGTAAACGTGGCACGATCCCACGACGGGCGAAAAGCATGGAAAACACAATCGGCGCAGTAACAACACAGCCCACTACACGCGCAAAAAGAGGACCATGATCACACGACGCAAAAATTTCGGCGGGACAGCGCCAAGTCATTTCCTTTGACAGGCTACAGTGGTCAAGATGCTAGAAGACCAAGCCAACGTCACATCCTAACAAGGCGTATCGAGTACGCTTCCCAGCGTCAGAGTTTCCACCTGTTAAATCTTTTTTCGATGGGCAAAACATTTTACTCCCATCGGGAGTATCTCCACTAGAGTTTCTGGTGCTCCCTCACCTAAAGAATAAATATGTGCTCAATTTGTCACTCGCACTCACAGAGTCCCGAGTGCTCCCTCACTCGAAAGAAAAAAACACGCTCGGGTACTCTATCAACCGAAAGGAAAAAAGATGTGCTTGAGTAATTACTCGCACCTATGAGAGTCTCGGGTGCTCCCTCACCATGACGCAAGACAATCAAGCACGCACTCGCCAGATCGTACGGCGCTAGAGTATCGAGTGCTCCCTCGCCCCGAGAGCAATTACGACATTCGAGTGATTAATCGCAAAATTCCAAATGCGCGAGCACTCGAAAACGCTCCACTGGTGACCGCTAAAAACAGCTTACTTGATTGTTTATTCCAAGTGGGTGCATTACTAACTAGGCTCCGTGCCTCGATAAAAAATACATATTCTGTCGGGACCCGGGGTTAGCGTATGCAAGACTCGCTACAACACAATCATATGGAGAGCCGAGAACCGTACCCACTTGTCTAAGCAGACAAGGCCAAGCACAGAACGTTCTCGGAAAGCATCGAATGTGAGGGGCATCCCGTCCAGGCCGGATGATCAACTGAGATAGGTCCTCATCATCCGCACACCAGTCTAAATGATATGGGTGGTGAACTCCCATACTCATAGACAAGTAGCCTCAACCATACTATCGATTGTGTTATAACCCTTACATAGACTTACTCCAGCCCGATCACTTAGTCGGGGTCTAGGGCGGGCTCGATCATACATCAAAGTGTGCACGAGACAGAGTCTCGAGAAATCGCATCACGATGCCCCAAGTTACACACATTTAAGGGCCACTTGGTGTATAAAAGACCGCCAGCCAGATCACAACTAAGGTCTCGAAAACCCATACAAAGACATGCATGTTATAAACATACACGCAACACCCATGCCTTGTATGAACAGCAGGTATCATTGCAATTCTCTACAAAGTATACATTTTATTGATAACTCTCACAGAGTGCACACAGAGATCACGAGACCGTGATCCAACATTACAACAAGCATACGGAAGAAAATTATGTCTGGGTACAGACAAGTTTAACAAATGGCTTAAGAAGCCTTATTTAAACACAAGCCCTCCACGAGGGAACCAGTCTGCTGACTGGGACTACACTAGCTAGGTCTTCAGTCATCGAGCTCGAGGAAGTATCCACCTTCGGGGTCAGTGGGTTCATCTAAAACATAGAATTAGAAAATGTGAGTACAAAGTCGTACTCATCAAGACTTACGTAGGAACTATACTACTCATGCACATGTATCAAGGCAAAGGGAGGTGGGGTTCATAAGCAGAAGTGCCAGCTTTGACTTGGCCAGTCCTGAACTACGAGTACTAGACTTGAGGTAAGAAACGTACACGAGTCCACTACATGTCTCCAACCAATTACCCCACTATGGTGCCTTCCTCGACTTGCCCACGAGAAAGCACGCCACAACACTCACGCTTTATCTTGGCAAGTTTTATACGTAGCCAGTTCAAGTTGTCTAATAATCAGGCACAGCTTTCCATGTAGTCCCTTACCGCGGACGCGGCTATTCGGATAGTGTATTAACCCTTCAGGGGTGTGCTGCTACACACATGAAACCATCAGTTACCGTCGGGATCTCGTCACCCTTCAAGCGGGTGTCGGCGAGGATAATCTCCACAACTTTTACCTCACAACCAACTCAGGTTCAATGAAGACGCCTATCTGGGATGGTTTCCTCATTCGTAACCCGGCCGGTTTACCGAAGTGGTCCCAGGAGATGTGTGCGTGGTGCATAAGCCGGTCTCGGCTGAGCCGTTCTCTCACTTTGCAGCCAGGCCACAAACGTACCAGAACTCCGAACTACCGCGACTCATTGAACTGAGAAGGGGTGAGTTAGTAGGTTGAGCGGGGATCCGTTTGCCCAACATGTGGTAGTACTCTTCAACTTGGATCACCACACAAGAACTCGGGCTTAAGGCGGTGTTCAACGAGACAACCCACTTTGTACTCCTACACAGTCTCTCATCGTTCACCTTGTATTAGGGTAGATTCACCAACACGTTTCCACCATCATCAACATGATTGCTACCATCCCGACTCACATAATAGTATCAACATGGTATCACTCTAAGCATGCAATAAGCAGTAACAGTTGCAGGGGCCACATGATATCAACCAACTCCTACATTTGCTAGGATTGTGGTTTTCTTACTACTGTGACAAGTGATAGGTCATGCAAAGGAATGGGTTCATCTATGCGGTAGAAACATAGCATGGTAATCATCCTAAACAATCCATAAGCGAGACTCAAAGGGAAGTGGGATTTTATCGACATGATCAATGGGGGTTTGCTTGCCTTGCTGACGAGGTTCAGTCACGGGGTCTTCAACGAAGGGGATGATCTCGGGTTCCGGCTCCACCTCTATTCGACAAACAATACAAACATCAAAACAATAATAAGACAATGCTCAAACACATGAGTTGAAGGTTGAAACTTGATGTATGTGTCACTGATGTGTGAGTTATTCCAATTAAAAGGAGTGTATTGCATTTGAAATGAAAATTCAAACTCCATTTGATTTATCGATGAATTTCAAATGCATTTGAATCCATGAATGTTCATTTGAAATGGTTGAGCTTGAAGTGATGTTGTAAAGGTGAGTTAAAGTCTCTGATGTGTGGATGAAACCATTTAAAAGAAGTGTGTTGCAAAGTCATTTGCAAAATCACTCCAAATTTGAATTAAAAAGAATGCCATATGCATGTTTTCTACTGTTCACCCATTTTAGAATGGTCAAATATAGAAACAAGTTGCATATTAAGAATCCTTGTATTTTTCTGATAATTTTAGACATATTATTTGTCCAATTTGGAGTTAAAATAAATTAGTTATTGAATTTCAAAGTTTAAAGCATTTTCTGGAATTTTCTGGATTTCTTTTAACTTGGAAAATGACTTATTGCGTCACTGTTGCGTCATGCTGACGTGGGGGGGGGGCTAACTGGTGGGGTCGGCCTGTCAGTGTCTCAGGTGGTTAAACCCTCTGTTTAAATTAACCCACGGGTTAATTAGTGGGCTAGGGCCCAATGTCAGTGGCTGGTGGGGCTGGTTAGTGGTTTAAACCAACCACAGCCACGTCACCTTGCCGGCGGCTCAACGCCGGCGACCACCCAGCACGGTGGAGTCCCACGGGACGGCGGCGCGGGGCATGATTCGCAGCGCCAAAGGCACTGGAGTGCAGCCCATGCACTCGCGCGTCACGTGGAAGCCACGTCACGGCCAGGGGGTGACGGAGGCGACGACGGGGACCTCACCGGCGGCAACAGAGGAACGGCCGCGAGGAAAACGTCTCCACAGTGCCTCAAATGAACCCTGGATGGGTGCGTTCGAAAGCTAGTGGTGCCAGGCATCAAACGCGCGCACTGGGGCAACTCCAGGGGCACGGGAGCGAGGGCTAGCTCGACCGAGGTGGCGAGCTTCCTCTGCTCTCATGGCGGATCGAGGTAGAGAAGGATCTAGGCCTTGCGGGGTTAGGGAAAACGGCGAGCAGCTCACCGTGAATCTACTGGTGCGGACGGTAGGCTCGGGGAAGCTCAGGTGTTTCCGGAATCGTGGAAGATGCGCGGCGGCCGGAGTTGAAGAAGATGAAGCTCGCGTCGGCTACAAGGCGTCTCGGTTCGATTCCTTCTGCAACTCGACGAATTCGAAGGTGGCGGAGGCGATGGACACCTTGGCATGGCTCGTGGACGACGTTGGCCACGCGGGCTTCAAACCATGGCGGCAGCGGCTTTCTGTTCTTCGCGGGGCTCAGCGAGAGAGAGGAGGATAGGCACTGGGAGGGGGGGAATGGATGCACGGCTGTCCCTGCAGTGTCGTGGCGCGGCTAGAAGGTCCAGAAGGGGCAGGTGGCGTCTGGAGAAGTGGAGACATGCTCGGCTAGCTCGGTGCCATTCCACCGAGCAGCTTGGGAGCGCGGGGTCGGGGAAGAAGACCCCCTTTCCCCTTTGGGATGGCTGGGCCGGATGGGATGGCTTCTCCTAGGCGTCAGGTAAGGATTTCTATCCTTTTTCTATTTCTTTTCTGACATTTTGTTCTACCTATTAAATAAAATAGCTAGGCATTTTTATAAATGCTCAAAATTTATATATGGACTTACATGAGCAGTAGCTAGTCATTCCCAAGTTTTGAACATTTTTGAAATTCAAAATATTTGAATTCAAATTCAAATAGGGGTATTTGATTAATTCCAAGGTCCTGTTTGAATATTTGAAAAATCCATGAGTATGGGGTTGGTCCCACATCACTTGATATGTGATCACACTCATTTATAAGACTTTTCAAAAATGCAAAAGGAATTTTTGGAGCAACTTTTATTCTGGCCATTTGAATTAAATTCATCTGGGGTGTTCTCTCTCCCATTTGGAATTTGAATTTTATTTCTTTGATGAATGCAAGTGAGCCTTTGATCTTAGCACATACCTTACTTGGGGTTGTGACAACTCACCCCCAATCATAAGAATCTCGTCCCAAGATTCAGAAGTCTGCGAGAGGAAGGAGGGGTACTCGGCACTAAGACGGTCTTCTCTTTCCCACGTGGCTTCTCTCTCAGAGTGGTGTGACCATTGCACTTTCAGAAACTTAATCTTCTGACGACGAGTGACACGCTCTGCTGAATCAAGAATACGAACGGGGTATTCTCGATAAGAAAGGTCATCTTGGAGATCAAGCGTTTCATGGTCGACTTCGCGGATGGTGTCCTTGAAGCAACGCCTGAGTTGCGACACATGGAATACATCATGTACTCGGGAAAGGTGCGGGGGTAGTTCAAGTTGTTAGGAAACTTCTCCACGTTTAGCAAGAATGCGGAAAGGTCCAATGTAACGGGGGGCCAACTTTCCTTTGATACCGAATCGTTGGGTTCCCTTCAGATGAGTAACCCGAAGGTAAGCCTTCTCATCCATATTGTAGCTTTGTTTCCTACGATGACGATCATAGTAGCTTTTCTGACAAGACTGGGCTGCTTTCAATTGATCACGAACAATGCGAACTTGCTCTTCTGCTTCCATGATCATATCCGGTCCAAAGAATTGTCTTTCACCGGTTTCTGACCAGTTTAGGGGCGTTCGACATCGTCGTCCATATAAGAGTTCAAAAGGAGCCATTTTCAGACTAGATTGGAAACTATTGTTATAAGAAAATTCGTCGAATGGAAGAGACTTCTCCCAATTCTTTCCGAATGAGATAACACAAGCTCTGAGCATGTCCTCGAGAATTTGGTTAACCCTTTTGACTTGACCACTAGACTGTGGATGCAAAGTTGTACTAAAGGAGAGATGAGTTCCCATAGCATTCTGGAAGCTTCCCCAAAATCTAGAGGTGAAAAGTCTACCACGATCCGAATTGATTTCCAAAGGAACACCATGAAGAGACACAATTCTAGAGACATAGAGGTCCGCTAACTGGCTGGCAGTTATAGACTCGCGAACGGGCAGGAAGTGTGCAACTTTGGAATGTCTATCCACCACAACGAAGATGGCATCATTTCCTTTCTGAGTTTTTGGAAAGCCAGTGATGAAATCCATACTGACTTTGTCCCATTCCCACGCTGGAATAGGCAAAGGTTGAAGAGTGCCAGCAGGTCTTTGATGTTCGGCCTTAATGCGACGACAAACATCACATTCGGCAATAAACTGAGCAATTTGTCGCTTCATCCTAGTCCACCAAAATCTCTGGTGGAGGTCTCGGTACATCTTTGTGCTACCAGGATGAATCGAAAGGGGTGTGTCATGGGCCTCCTTAAGAATTAGCCTCCTAAGATTGTGTTTTCGTGGTACAACCAATCGAGTGCCAAAGAAAACGACACCTTGATCATTTATGGAGAAACATTTAGCAACTCCGCTAGCAATGTTCTTCCTTATCTCTCGAATACCACTATCACGTTTCTGGGAGCCTATAATTTTATCCTCAAGGGTTGGTTTCGCCACCAAGGTAGAAAGATAGCCATGAGGAACAATCTCAAGATTGAGTTTTCGAAATTCCTCATGCAGAAGTGGTTGATATTGTTGTAACATGAGGTTTTTACAATACGACCTACGACTTAGTGCATCAGCCATGACATTGGCTTTGCCTGGGGTGTAAGAAATTCCTACATCGTAATCTTTTATCAACACAATCCAGCGTCTTTGCCTGAGATTAAGATCTGGCTGGGTGAATATGTATTTGAGGCTTTGGTGGTCGGAATAGATCTCGCAACGATTACCAAGGAGGTAATGTCGCCAAGTTGTCAGTGCATGAACTACGGCAGAGAGTTCAAGATCATGGCTAGGATAGTTCTCTTCATGTGGACGCAACTGGCATGAAGCGTAAGCTACCACATGTCTATCTTGCATAATTATGCATCCTAACCCTTGCCGTGATGCGTCACAAAAGATCTCGAAATCCTTTTTGGTGTCTGGAGGCGCAAGTACGGGTGCAAAAGTCAATCTTCTTTTTAGCTCTTGAAAGCTTTCCTCGCACTTGGGAGTCCATTGGAATTTCTTATCTTTCTTGAGGAGTTCAGTTAGAGGCTTTGCAACTTAAGAAAAGTTCTCGACAAAGCGGTGGCAATAGCTTGCTAAGCCAAGAAAACTCCTAACTTTCTTAACCGATTCAGGTGGAGTCCAGTCAAGGACGGCCTGAACTCTCTCGGGATTCACAGCAATGCCTTTTGCAGAAATCACGTGGCCTAAGTAGGTCACTTTTGGTAGCCAAAATTCAAACTTGGAGAACTTGGCATACAGGCGGTGCTCTCTAAGTTTCATCAATACTAGCCTAAGATGTTCGGCATGTTCTTCTTCGTTCTTCGAGTAGATGAGAATGTCATCAAGATAAACTACAACAAATTTATCTAGGTACTCCATGAAGATCGAATTCATCATGCGCGAGAAAGTGGCGGGGGCATTGGTTAAACCAAAGGACATGACGGTGTACTCGTAAAGACCATAACGAGTAGTGAAAGTCGTTTTTGGAATGTCCTCGTTTCGGATTTTGATTTGATGATAACCTAATCTCAAATCCATCTTGGAGAAGACAGAGGATCCAGCAAGTTGATCATAAAGATCATTGATCCTAGGAAGTGGGTACTTGTTCTTTATCGTCGCTAGATTTAGCGGGCGATAGTCTACGCACATCCTTTCTGTTCCATCTTTCTTCGTTACAAACAGAACGGGGCTACCCCATGGCGATGAGCTAGTGCGGATGAAGCCTTTTGCCAACAAAGCTTCAAGTTGGATTTTAAGCTCAACTAACTCACGTGGGGCCATTTTGTATGGGCGTCTGGAAATTGGTGTGGTTCCTGGCATAAGATCCACTATGAACTCTACACATCTGTCGGGTGGCATTCCCGACAGCTCTTCAGGAAAGACATCCGGGAAGTCACGAACCACCGGAATATCTTCAAGGTTGGGAAGGGGAAGCATATTCAAAGAATGCATCTGGGTTCTTGTTCTTGGTGAGGAATAATCTATTGTCTGGCCTGAAGGATGTGTAAGTCTAACTGACTTGGCTTTACAATCAAGAAAAGCATGTTGTCTTGATAACCAATCCATACCAAGGATGACATCAATGTCTGAAGACTTGAGGGCTATGAGTGAAGCAAGGAATACTAAACCCTCAATTGCAATTTGATTACCATGGCTTACTCTATTAGTTTTCCATCTTGACCCTGGTGTTTGAATTATCATTGGGGTGGACATTTCAACAAAGAATAACTCATGACGAAGTGCATAACTTTCCGACATGAATGAATGAGATGCTCCTGGGTCGAAAAGAACGGAAGTAGGAACATAATTGACTGGGAGCGTACCAAGAATGACGTCAGAAGTGTCGTCAGTCTCTTCAGCTGATATCTAGTTCACACGTCCACGATTGGCGGGAGGAGCAGGTTTGGTGGTGTAGACCTTCGGGGGTGGCTTGCCACGACCATTGTTGTTACCTCCGGCACGGGGTGGAGCATTCTGATTCTGAAGCTGGTTCTGGGGACACTCGTGGGAGTAGTGGCCTGCCTGACCACACTTGTAACAGGCTCCAAAGACAGTGCGGGGAGCTGGGTTGTTCGGTGGAGCTAGGTGGAACGAAGCTGGTGGACGAGGCGCCACATAGGATGGCCTCGATGGGTTGTTCTGGCGAAACATGCTGTTGGGGATCCATATCTTGCGCTTCTGAGAGCCTGAACTAGATGAACCATCGTCTCTAGGGTGTTTGCGGAAGTCATTGGGGGTGTTCATGTCCTCCGCCTTGATGGCATTGTTGACAAGGACCTGGAAGGTGGCAAAGTCATGTAGGTTGAGCTAACGACGGAGTCCAGAATTGAGTCCAAGACGGAACCTCTCTTGCTTCTTAGCGTCGGTGGAGACCTCTTCAGTAGCATAACGAGCAAGTCGGTTGAACTCACGACTAAACTCGTCAACAGTCCTTCTGCCTTGGGTGAGGTTGCAGAACTCCTCACGCTTGCGGTCCATAAGACCCTTTGGGAGGTGGTGCTCACGGAATGAAGTGCAGAACTCATCCCAAGTGGTGGGCGGTCCAGCAGGACGCATGTTCAGGAAATTCTCCCACCAAGAGCTAGCTGCACCCTCGAGGTGGTAAGTGGCATAGCTGACCCTGTTACCATCTGCAACATGGCCTGCCTGGAGCTTCCTCTCGATGCTGCAAAGCCAGTCATTGGCGTCAAGGGGCTCGGTGGAGTAGCTGAAGACGGGGGGATGAAGTCGGATGAAGTCATTCAAGGACACCAACTCATTGCGCTACTGAGTGGTGTTGCGGGCAATGACCTCCAACAACTGGTGAGAGTCTCGGCGGTTCCTCTCAACCTCCATCAGAACCTGAGCCATCGTGGGTAGGGGTGGAAGGTTGCCTTCCTCCGGATCATTCCCACAACCATGGGCACGACCAAGCTGGCCACGGGTTCCTTGAGACATCCTGAAGGTGAAAACCAAAGTCAAACAAAGTTGATTGGAAGAGTCTAAACAAGGTATTGAAGGTACTGGAAGAATCACAGAGGAAAGGAAGTAATCATCTTGACAACATGCTGATAAAAGCATACAAGCCATATATTCACAAGCTGTCATACAAACCATACATCGTTTTAGTACAAGCGCCAAGGTAATACAAACGTGATGAAGATGATACATCCTTCAGAGGAATTCTGACTTCCTATACATTATTTATCTAAGCCTCTGGAACTTAGAACACCTTGCGTACAATATACTAAGATACTACTACATCCTCACTAAAGTAAGACCACAGGCGGTCTCACTCATCTCCATCTCCGTAGTAATCCTCGTAGAAGTTACCCGCGTAACCCGGTAGCTGAAGGTGACCATCGGAAAACACGGAGGCCTGTGGACCCTGATATCCATTTGGGCAAGGATGGGACCTAGGTCCAGCGTAGGGTGGAAGCAGAGGAGCACGGGGTGGTAAAATGCATCCAATCTCGGGCCAAGCAACTCGAGAAGGCATCTGTGTCCTAGCTGGGTAGATAGCATCATACTCTACTGATCCAACACTCACAAAAGGAGCCAGGAGTGTAAGTGCTCGATACAGACGGACACGGGTGGCGTGAAGCTCGAAGCGAAGGGCACGTGCATCACGATCTCTATCACAAGCGTGCCGAGCAGTGATCTGAAGAAGTGTACAATCCGGTGTAGTACCCCTCTTCTCCTGGAAGTGCAGCTGGGATATAGCGGAAAGATGTGCCTCCAAGCATAGTGTGCTCCTCTCTCAGCATAGTCATACATGAGTATGCAGCATCCTGCACAGCCATGTTCTCAGTCATGCCAATGCCATGTCTAAAGTAGATAGGATGAGTGGCTCCAGCGTGGTGCGGGTAGATCCTGACAATGCAGTGGAACTGGGTCTGGTTGAAGTCAAGGAACTGCTCCTCAACGGTGTACTCAGGATACCATCGGTATCCAATGAAGGACATCATCTCGATCAGCATGGCGGGATGGCCACGCACACCAAGGCACCGAGTCAAACGAACAATCTGCCGAGGAGGAAGATCTGCCATCTGAAACAGAAAGAAGTAGTTTGCAAATGCATTAGATAATGAAGAAACCTGGAATGCATCAGATTATGAAGTCATAACGGCTGCAATTGAGGGTTTAGTATTCCTTGCTTCACTTATAGCCCTCAAGTCTTCAGACATTGATGTCATCCTAGGAATGGATTGGTTATCAAGACAGAATGTTGTCCTTGATTGTAAAGCCAAGTCAGTTAAACTCACCCATCCTTCAGGCCAGACAATTGACTACACCTCACCAAGCTCTAGAATCCAGCTGCATTCTTTGAATGTGCTTCCCCTTCCTGACATTGAAGTTATTCCGGTAGTTCGTGACTTCCCGGATGTCTTTCCAGAAGAGTTGTCGGGTATGCCACCCGCCAGATGTGTAGAGTTCATAGTTGATCTTATACCAGGCACCGCCCCAATTTCCAGACGCCCATAAAAAATGGCCCCACGTGAGTTAGCTGAGCTTAAAATCCAACTTGAAGTTTTGTTGGAAAAAGGCTTCATCCGCCCTAGATCATCGCCATGGGGTTGCCCCGTTCTGTTTGTAACGAAGAAAGATGGAACAGAAAGGATGTGTGTAGATTATCGCCCGCTTAATCTAGCGACGATATAGAACAAGTACCCACTGCACAGGATCAATGATATTTATGATCAACTTGCTGGATCCTCTGTCTTCTCCAAGATGGATTTGAGATTAGGCTATCATCAAATAAAAATCAGGAACAAGGACATTCCCAAAACGGCTTTCACTACTCGTTATGGTCTCTACGAGTACACTGTCATGTCCTTCAGTTTAACAAATGCCCCCGCCACTTTCTCGCGCATGATGAATTCGATCTTCATGGAGTATTTCGATAAATTTTTTGCAGTTTATCTTGATGACATTCTCATCTACTCGAAGAACGAAGAAGAAAATGCCGAACATCTTAGGCTGGTATGGATGAAACTTCGAGAGCGCCGCCTTTATGCCAAGTTCTCTAAGTGTGAATTCTGGCTACCAGAAGTGACCTACTTAGGCCACGTGATTTCTGCAAAAGGCATTGCTGTCAATCCCGAGAGAGTTCAGGCCGTCCTTAACTGGAAAAATAATTGCCAAGATAAGTGTGAGTGCTGTGGTGTGCTTCCTCGTGGGAAAGTCGAGGAAGTATCCATAGTGGTGTATTGGTTGGAGACTTGATACTTGGACTCATGTACGCTCCTTACCTCTTTCTGGTATTCGTAGTACAGGACTAGCCAAGTCAAAGTTGGCACTTCTGCATTGAAAACCCCACCTCCCTTTGCCTTGATAGATGTGCATGAGTAGTATAGTTCCTATGTAAGTCTTGTTGAGTACATCTTTGTACTCACGTTTGCTTATTCTATGTTTTAGAGAAGAGACCATTGACCCTGATGGTGGCCTCTACCTCGAGCTCGACGTGGACCAGACCGTATAGTTCCAGACACCAGCCTGTGCCCTCTGGAGGGTCGTTGTATTTTCCTTCATGCTTCTTAAGCCATTTGTTAACCTTGTCTTTACTAAGACATAATTTGCTTCCGTTAATGTTTGATGTAATGTTGGATCACAGACATGTGATCCCTACTTGTAATACAACTACTATGTCTGCTCTGTTTAGCAGAAGTTATAAAGACTATGAGTTTGTAGAGTTCATGTTGTGATTACCTCCTGTTCACACTGGACATGTATGCTGCTTGTATGATTATAACGTGCATCTCTTAGTGTGGGGTTCGATAGCTTAGTTGAGTTCTTGTCGGTGGTCTTTTATACACCAAGTGGCCCTTAGATGTGCGCAGCTTGGGGCATCGCGATGCGATTGCTCGTGACTCTGTCACGTGGCACACTTTGTGGTATGATTGAGCCCGCCCGAGATCCCGACTAGGTGATCGGGCTGGAGTCTGTTTATGTAAGTGTTATAATTCAATCGAGAATATGGTTGAGGCGACTTGTCTATGAGTATGGGACTTCACCACCCATAATCATTTAGACTTGTGAGCGGACGATGAGGACCCATCTCAGTTGATCATCCGGCCTGGATGGGATGCCCCTCACGTACGATGCTTTCCGAGAGTGTTCTATGCTTGGCCTTGTCTGCTTGGACAAGTGGGTACGACTCTCGGCTCTCCATATGGTTGAGTTGTGACTGGAATTACATACGCAAATCCCGGGTCCCGCCAGACTTGCAATGTAGAAACAACACTTACATATGATGTAAGAAATCAGGAAGCACAACAACGCTAGTAAAACGAACACAACTTTCCTACGGCTACAAGGAAGCAAACAACGAGATGTTCTAGTAAGACATAGATGAGCCTAGTCCTATCTTCCCGTAGAACAATATGAGGGTGACTCAGAACTCAGAACGATGAAGGTAAGGAGAGAAAAAGAAGCCTTACGTTGTTCCCTTATATACCCAGAGTAACTATATAACTATAGCAAGCCAGACTCGACTTCGGCCAAGGCTGATAATCCTACAATCAGTCCTGCTCTGATACCAAGTCTATCGGGACCCGTGGTTAGCGTATGCAAGACTCGCTACAACACAATCATATGGAGAGCCGAGAACCGTACCCACTTGTCTAAGCAGACAAGGCCAAGCACAGAACGTTCTCGGAAAGCATCGAACATGAGGGGCTTCCCATCCAGGCCGGATGATCAACTGAGATGGGTCCTCATCGTCCGCACACAAGTCTAAATAATATGGGTGGTGAACTCCCATACTCATAGACAAGTCGCCTCAACCATACTATCGATTGTATTATAACCCTTACATAGACTTACTCCAGCCCGATCACTTAGTCGGGGTCTAGGGCAGACTCGATCATACATCAAAGTGTGCACGAGACAAAGTCTCGAGCAATCGCATCGCGATGCCCCAAGCTGCGCACATCTAAGGGCCACTTGGTGTATAAAAGACCGCCAGCCAGATCACAACTAAGGTCTCGAAAACCCATACACAGACATGCATGTTATAAACATACACGCAACACACATGCCTTGTATGAACAGCAGGTATCATTGCAATTCTCTACAAAGTATACATTTTATTGATAACTCTCACAGAGTGCACACAGAGATCACGAGACCGTGATCCAACATTACAACAAGCATACGGAAGAAAATTATGTCTGGGTACAAACAAGTTTAACAAATGGGTTAAGAAGCCTAATTTAAACACAAGCCCTCCACGAGGGAACCAGTCTGCTAACTGGGACTGCACTAGCTTGGTCTTCAGTCATCGAGCTCGAAAAAGAATCCACCTTCGGGGTCAGTGGGTTCATCTAAAACATAGAATAAGCAAACGTGAGTACAAAGTCGTACTCATCAAGACTTACGTAGGAACTATACTACTCATGCACATGTATCAAGGCAAAGGAAGGTGGGGTTCATAAGCAGAAGTGCCAGCTTTGACTTGGCTAGTCCTGAACTACGAGTACCAGACTTGAGGTAAGAAACGTACACGAGTGCACTACATGTCTCCAACCAATTACACCACTATGGTGCCTTCCTCAACTTCCCCACGGAAAGCACGCCACAACACTCACGCTTATCTTGGCAAGTTTTATAAGTATCCAGTTCAAGTTGTCTAATAATCAGGCGCATCTTTCCCAATAGTCCCTTACCGCGGACGCGGCTATTCGAATAGTTTATTAACCATACAGGGGTGTACTACTACACATATGAAACCATCAGTTACCGTCGGGATCTCGTCACCCTTCAAGCGGGTGTCGGCGAGGATAATCTCCACAACTTTTACCTCACAACCAACTCAGGTTCAATTAAGACGCCTATCTGGGATGGTTTCCGCATTCGTAGCCCGGCCGGTTTACCGAAGTGGTCCCAGAAGATGTGTGCGTGGTGCGTAAGCTGGTCTCGGCTGAGCCGTTCTCTCACTTTGCAGCCAGGCCACAAACCTACCAGAACTCCGAACTACTGCGACTCATTGAACTGAGAAGGGGTGAGTTAGTAGGTTAATCGGGGATCCGTTTGCCCAACATGTGGTAGTACTCTTCAGCTTGGATCACCGCACAAGAACTCGGGCTTAAGGCGGTGTTCAACGAGACAACCCACTGTGTACTTCTACACAGCCTCTCATCGTTCACCTTGTATTAGGGTAGATTCACCAACACATTTCCACCATCATCAACATGATTGCTACCATCCCGACGCACATAACAGTATCAGCATGGTATCACTCTAAGCATGCAATAAGCAGGAACAGTTGCAGGGGCCACATGATATCAACCAACTCCTACATTTGCTAAGATTGTGGTTTGCTTACTACTGTGACAAGTGATAGGTCATACAAAGGAATGGGTTCATCTATGCGGTAGAAACGTAGCATGGTAATTATCCTAAACAATGCATAAGAGAGACTGAGAGAGAAGTGGGATTTTATCGACATGATCAATGGGGGTTTGCTTGCCTTGCTGACGAGGTTCAGGAACGGGGTCTTCAATGAAGGGGGTGATCTCGGGTTCCGGCTCCACCTCTATTCGAGAAACAACACAAACATCGAAACAATAATAAGACAATGCTCAAACACATGAGTTGAAGGTTGAAACTTGATGTATGTGTCACTGATGTGTGAGTTATTCCAATTAAAAGGAGTGTATTGCATTTGAAATGCAAATTCAAACTCCATTTGATTTATCGATGAATTTCAAATGCATTTGAATCCATGAATGTTCATTTGAAATGGTTGAGCTTGAAGTGATGTTGTAAAGGTGAGTTAAAGTCTCTGATGTGTGGATGAAACCATTTAAAAGAAGTGTGTTGCAAAGTCATTTGCAAAATCACACCAAATTTTAATTAAAAAGAATGCCATATGCATGTTTGCTACTGTTCACCCATTTTAGAATGGTCAAACATAGAAACAAGTTGCATATTCAGAATCCTTGTATTTTTTTGATAATTTTAGACATATTATTTGTCCAATTTGGAGTTAAATGAATTAGTTATTGAATGTCAAAGTTTAAAGCATTTTCTGGAATTTTCTGGATTTCTTTTAATTTGGAAAATTACTTATTGCGTCACTGTTGCGTCCTGCTGACGTTGGGGGGGCTGACTGGTGGGGTCGGCTTGTCATTGTCTCAGGGGGTTAAACCCTCTATTTAAATTAACCCACGGGTTAATTAGTGGGCTAAGGCCCACTGTCAGTGGCTAGTGGGGCTGGTTAGTGGATTAAACCAACCACAGCCATGTCACCTTGCCGGCGACTCAACGCCGGCGACCACCCAGCACGGCGGAGTCCCATGGGACGGCGGCGCGGGGTATGATTCGCAGCGCCAAAGGCACTGGAGTGCAGCCCATGCACTCGCGCGTCGCGTGGAAGCCACGACACGGCCAGGGGGTGACGGAGGTGACGGCGGGGACCTCACCGGCGGCAACAGAGGCACGGACGCGAGGCAAAGTCGCCACAGTGCCTCAAATGAACCCTGGATGGGTGCGCTCGAAAGCTAGCGGCGCCAGGCGTCAAACGCGCGCACTGGGGCAACTCCAGGGGCACGGGAGCGAGGGCTAGCTCGACCGAAGCGGCGAGCTTCCTCTGCTCTCATGGAGGATCGAGGTAGAGAAGGATCTTGGCCTTGCGGGGTTAGGGAAAACGGCGAGCATCTCACCGTGAATCTACTGGTGCGGACGGCAGGCTCGGGGAAGCTCAGGTGTTGCCGGAAACGTGGAAGATGCGCGGCGGCTGGAGTTGAAGACGATGAAGCTCGCGTCGGCTACACGGTGTCTCGGTTCGATTCCTTCTGCAACTCGACGAAGTCGACGGTGGCGGAGGCCATGGTCACCTTGGCACGGTTCGTGGACGACGTTGGCCACGCGGGCTTCAAACCATGGCGACGGCGGCGTTCTGTTCTTCGCGGGGCTCAGCGAGAGAGAGGAGGATAGGCACTGGGGAGGGGGGAATGGAAGCACGGCTGTCCCTGTAGTGCCGTGGCGCGGCTAGAAGGTCCAGGAGGGGCAGGTGGCGTCTGGAGAAGCGGCGACGTGCTCGGATGGCTCGGTGGCATTCCACCGAGCAGCTTGGGAGCGCGGGGTCGGGGAAGAAGACCCCCTTGCCCCTTTGGGCTGGCTGGGCTGGCTTCGCCTAGGCATCAGGTAAGGATTTCTATCCTTTTTCTGTTTCCTTTTTCTATTTCTTTTCTGACATTTTGTTCTGCCTATTAAATAAAATAGCTAGGCATTTTTATAAATGCTCAAAATTTATATATGGACTTACATGACCAGTAGCTAGTCATTCCCAAGTTTTGAACATCTTTGAAATTTAAAATATTTGAATTCAAATTCAAATAGGGGTATTTGAGTAATTCCAAGGTCATGTTTGAATATTTGAAAAATCGACGAGCATGGGGTTGATCCCACATCACTTGATATCTGATCACACTCATTTATAAGGCTTTTCAAAAATGCAAAAGGAATTTTTGGAGCAACTTTTATTCTGGCCATTTGAATTAAATTCATCTGGGGGTGTTCTCTCTCCCATTTGGAATTTGAATTTGATTTCTTTGATGAATGCAAGTGAGCCTTTGATCCTAGCACATACCTAACTTGGGGTTGTGACATATTCCTGGAACATGATACACTGTGCCCAGATGCCACGCAAGCTTAGCGTGTAGGTAAGACCCCGCTCCGCAGATCGGCCGTGTTGAGACTTGCCGCAGAGCGATTTCACTCCCAATCTTTTCCATGAGCTTGCATGATAGAAAAAAGCCGGGCGGACGGGCCTAGGCTACGAACTTTACTAGCGGCAATTGATCACTGTAAGACCTGCAACGGCATGACTCTTGCTCGACACCAGTGTTCCAAGCTCATGTCGAGGGACGTGAGTTTGATTGGGCTACTGCGGTATTTGACACTAGCGCAATTCACCAAGGCTCGACCAGTCGACTCCTTGGGCCCTTTCAGCTTAGCATTCCCTCGAAACAGGTTTTGTCATGGCCCTAGACTGCCAGCGACCCGCGGTTGAACCGTGCATACATCGAAACGACGCAAGCATGGACTCGAGTCCCTGTGCGACTCTTCGAGTCCCCCAGGCACTCGGAGGCTACTGACGAGGGGGTGACCCCACGACTCCTATGGATGGGCCTACCCGGTGTACCCGAAGACAGAAGGCCCACAAAGATGCCGCCCTGGCCCAGCCTTGTCCCACTAGTGGCACCGACGTAAGAGTCCGTGAGTCATAAGGAAGGTGCAAACGTGTCGTGCGGTACAAGATTAGGGTTAGGAAACCTCATCTTTAATCCAAGACGGGTTCCCCGAGACCTAGCCTAATATATAAGGGCTGGGAGGGGAGACGTCGTGATCGGCCAATACACAATCTGTAACCCTACCCTTGTGCGCACTAGCCTTGGCCTTCCCTGTAATCGCATCTCCAAGCAATAATATCGAGCAGGAACGTCTCCTCCTTTTAGCCGACGAGCTATCGTCCAACCTGTGCTTCTCATGACTAACCCAGGGTCCCTGACCATGGGATTTGCCAGGTTTGATCCCCGTCAGTCCCGCTCTTAGGTTTTATTTTTAGTTTTCTTTAGCTTTGCTTTCTGTTCATAAGAAGTTAGAACCCAGCTTTCTTTGTGTGGGAGAGAAACACGCTCCACTTCCAAAATCTAGAACACAACATAGGACTTTTTCATGCTTATCTTTGTTGTGTGTGTTCTTTATCTTTTCATAGCTGCTATCATGTTTAGCTCTTACTTTTCATGCTTATATTTTCAAAGAGCTTTTGTTTAGTTTGTTGCTGGAACTCTCTTCAGTTTTCATGTTTATCTTGTTTAGAGAGTTTGCCTGTTGCACTGAGTTTTGTGTCTTGACTTGGAGTAGGTAATTGAGGTTGCTATTCTTTCGTAGTAGTAACTTGCAATAGTTTTGAGGTATTATTTTGAGTAATGTTTGGACTTTTGGTGTCAAGAGCTTTAGCCTATTAGTGATAGATGTCGTATTTTTGGCAATCCGTGTTTATTTTCAAAGCTTACAAAATTAGTTGAGAACTTTAGCTACTAGATGGATCGCTACTCTTCTGAGGGGTCGAATATTAGAGTACACTCACGTACCATGAGTCGAGGATGCGCAAGGATAACCTAACCCCCATACACTCCTCCTCGGGGTACTTTTCTCTTTGTGAACCTCCTTATTAGATTGAGAGTTACCGATAATAAGTGCATGAGTTCTTCGGACTAATGTGAGTATTCGAAAGTTGACACTTCCACCTTCCCATATTTTGCTAGCCTCTCATGTGTCGTGCATTGCTTTCTTCTCACTCCGAGAGTTAGCGTCCACCTTCGCCGGTACATCCAAACCCTTGGCACGATACGCTCTGTCATCATAAACCTCCTTATATCCTTCCTCAAAACAGCCACCATACCTACCTATCAAGGCATTTCCGTAGCCTTTCCGAGATATATTGCCATGCAACATCCATCTTCTCATGACTTGATCTTCATGCCATACATGCTACTTGCTTGATCGATGAGCCGCATGCTAGTTGGGCCTTGCCCTAATCATTGCTACATGACGCGCTACTATCATTGCATATCCTGCTACACTGGCAGAGGCATACATTTGCGTACATCATGATAGTTACATCTTCTTTATGATTTGACTACTTTGTAAAGTGTGAAAGATCTTCTATACTTTTTTTAATATATAGAGTGTTGCCCCTAAAGTGAGGAAAATATCCCAAAGTGGACAAATTAAAAGATCCCAAAGAGGACAAATTAAAAGATCCCAAAGAGGTTAAATGAGAGAAATAGAAAGAGCCATTGAGGCCACCAAAAATACAAAAAAATAGAAAAAAGAGAAAAAGAAATAAAAAGAGAGAAGGGGCACACTACTATTCCTTTTGATAGATCCACACTCGTACTCCCTCTTATATCTTGTACTCCATAGAGATTATCATTTATGCATATAGCTATGTGGGGACCTTCACACTATAGAACTTGGCTTGTATATTCCAATGATGAGCCTACTCAAATGAGCTCTAGGTCTTCTTGAGCAAGCAAGTTTCATGCACCCCCACTAGTTCCATTGGAGAGCTTTTAGCTCACATGTGCATCCGTTGCATGGCAATCCCTACTCCTCCATCATATCTATCATTTGGCTTTCTCTCACCTATGATTGTCCTCATTGATGTGAGCCTTTCACACCTTTTTGTCTTCCACCTCCACCATATTCTATCTTTGCAATCCTATGTGTCAACTTTCTTGCTTACGCTCATCCATTGCATGAGTGCTCAAAATGTCGAAAAGGAGTGGATCATTTTGACTTGTGCCTGGCTAGTGGTCTGGGGATGAGTCAAGATAAGATTCCAAAGAAGACCAAGTGTGAAACTTTAGTAGATTGAGTTCTCAACACAAAAATACTTATTCTCATATATCCCTATCCCCTTTCTTGCACGCAAACACCATTTAGAGACACTCGAGTCACGGACAGCAAGAGCTCTTGCACCTTTATGTTCTTATGTTGCTTATTTCAATGCTAGATATAGACTCTTGCCTGTTATGACTTGAATTGAATTACATGCCTTGATTGCTTTACTTAAAATTTCTTATATGGTTGTTACCATGTCACCACAGAAATTATGCTTGTTATCATTTACCTACTCGAGGACGGGCAGGAATTAAGCTTGGGGATGTCGATACGTGTAACAGCCCAGATTTCACAAAAATTAAAAATTTTGTTTTCGGTGTGAATTGTTTGATTGCCTGATTTGTTTGTGGTGTTTGCATCCCCGATTTATCGATCGGCGATTATTTCCCCCCCTCTTATCTCGTACCGGACGGAGACCGACCCTTGCCACCCTGACACTCGACCTTTGTGACACCGGGTTTCACCCGATCACCGTCGCGAAAACCGCACAAGACGAGCCGAACCCAATGGAACGAAAACCTCGGTTAATAACTAAACGGGATATTTTATAGCGCGCCGAAAAGTGTTCTCGGAACGGTTCCAACGCGAGGTGAACGCCGCTGGCTCGACGCGCTGATCGCACAGTTCGAAGTTTTACTCGAATCGGAGGTCCTGCGGACCGTCGGCGGTCAGAAACGTGAAAACCGCGCGCACGAGAGAAAAACCGGGGATGTTTTTGCAAACTGCCAGCCACCGGGGCTATATAAAGACTACCACACTCCCACCCCTCTCTTAAGTTTCCCTAGTCCAAAATTGCATCCACCCCTCCACTTTGCCCCAATCTGCCCCAATTTAGCCCCCAATTTCGCAATTTAGCCACTTTTTTTGTCCAAACCCTAGCCCCTAGCCCCTCATAGCCGTCGGATCGCCCGATCTGCGGCCCAGATGCGCGCCACGTGTCCCTCTGGCCAACCCCAGCCGAACCGCCCGCCTGCCCGAGCCTCCTGCTCCATGGCGCCGCCGCCTCCTCCCGTCGACGAGCCGCCGCGCGCTCCGGTGAGCCTGCGCCGCCGCCTCTTCTCCTTCTCCCTCTCCTCATGTGCTCTCCTCTCCCTCTCTAGGCCAGCACCGCCGCCAGCCCATGAAGCCGCCGGCGCCGCCACCCTCCATGGCCGGCGAGCCATCTCCCGAAGCAGAGCCGGCCGCGGCCAGCACGCCCCTCGAGGGCGACCGCCTGCCGCGTCACCCACCGGCCTCTGCCGCGCGCCCCACGACCCCTCGCCTCCTACTCCCAAGGCCGCCCCGTCCTCCTCGCCTCCTGCCGCCGGCCGATGCACCGGCGGCGCCACCGCCCGATGGCTGGCTCGGGAGAGCCCCGAGCGGCTCCCTCCAGCCACCTCGCCACCGTGGCCTGGGCCAGCCCAGGCGCCTCACGGGCCACCTCTCCAGCGGGCCCAACCGGCCCCCCAGGCCAACTTGGGCTCAGCCCAACTGGGGTGAGCCGCCCCCTTTTTTATTTTTATTATTTTTATTGCTGCTGCTGCACTGTTGGGCCCAATAGCACTACATTCGGCCTGTTAATTGTTTTTTTTCTTTTCTAGTTTTTTTTTGGCAGATTGTGTAGTAATTTTGCGGTGTCCGTAACTTTTTAACGGTAGTCCGGATCGCGATGCGTGAAATATGAAACTTGCTTAGTTTTGTGTGTAGTTTACTAAAATGTTGATTGTTTCCATGTTTGACCTATTTTACATGCTGTTTACCTGCTATTTACAACTGCTTCCCACTGTAAACTGTAATTGCAATAACTTTTTAACCGTTGCTCCGATTAAAATGTTTCTTATATGCAACTTGACTAGAATTGCATGTAGATTGTGTTTTTTCTGTTTTTGCTTGCTAATAAAAATAATAAAATATTATTTAGGCAAAACAGCACCAAATTCCATTTAATCGTGGGGTCCGCAATAGTTTGCCATGTCTAGGATTTCACCCCATTTAAATTGACTAGCATAGATAGTTTATTTTGTGCTTCACCTTTTGCTATGTTTGTGTGATATGCCATGCTTCTGTGCTATGCCATGTTAACAACCTTTTCCTCACCTTGGCTAGCTAAACAACTTGAACCACCTATAAATGTGCGGTATCGTCGTGTGTGACGAGTACTCCACTTAAATTGTTAGTAACCGCTCTCGACGGTAGGTGCGATGTCTCGTGTTGCCTTCTTGTTGATGCTTGCTCGTGTTTGCCTCGTAGTAATAGATGCTTGCTAGTTGATTGCTTTCCAGTGTTTACCGTCTTGTGTGCTTCGCGGGTACCTCTCGGAGACGACGCGAGTTTGCGATCAACTGCACCTTCGGAACCCGACTTATCAATAGGCAAGGACTATACATTACTTATGATCCATTCTATTTCAACCAGCGGTTTGCATGCTAGACTAGGTTAGGTTCGATGTTTGATCCTACCACATGTATACAGCCTCTCTTAAACCGATACAGCCATGTCCCCTCCCAGCAAACCATGTACTGCTATGTTACTATTTCTCGTTGCTCAGCCCCTGCTTAGTATGCATGCTTAGGATGCTACGATGTTACTCTGTTATTCCTTGGATTGGGATATCACATTATCATTATTATATTGTTGTTGATGGTATGATTATTATAATGTTGATCATATTCGATGAACGATGGAAGGTCTAGGCTATCCCGTCCCGACGCTTTGTTCCATTCGAGTCACCTAGGATCAGAGTTCCGGGTGTTGGTTTTAGGACTGAGCGTGCCTAACCGCGTGTGGGATTTTATGGGGTCCCCTTTTCTTACCTAGCTAGCTTCAAACATTTCAAGTGGTGGCCCGAGCTGATTTACCATTTGAAACCCCGTGTGTGTGCTTGGTGGATCCCCTCGCAATCTTTAAACAACCCGGACCAGCGGAGACATGGTTTCCCTGTTGGTCCACCTTTGACCGGCGAGGGCCCGAGGCCTCACGTGAGGGTCTCGGTAACCCAAACCCTGTTGAGACGGAAGAGTCCGATCCGAGAGCGTGGCCAGCTTTTGGATTGGGTGTCGACTCCCCGGGGGCCACCCGGATTTGTTCGTTGTTAGTTAGAGGGACCTGTCGTTTCGGATCTCTTGGAACTAAATAATAAAATGGTTGCATGTGATGGGTAGAAACTGAAAGAGATGGGCATGCATGCGGAGCCTTGTAATAGGCAGTTGGTACACCCCTGCAGGGTTAAATCTTTTTGAGAAGCCGTGTCCACGGTTATGGACGACTTGAGACCTACTCCTTATTCATAGACAACAACAACTGAGATAATTTTAATATAACTTGATCAACGTGTGTGTGACTTGACTGCTTCTTCTTCGTCGGGATGCGAAGAAGAGGACAAGGATAGGATAGGTGTTATGATTGCGTAGTAGGTGGATAGCAGACTTGTTGGAGGCGATTCCTCATCGAATTCTTCGGTTCTTACCTTACTCTCTAGATCGTTAGCCACTTCATAAATGCTAGTGCGGCAGCAATCTCACCACTTACCACTTCCTTACCCTAAACTACTAGTTGTCCTAGAATGACGAGTGATGGAGTCCTTGCTGGGTCAGTTGACCACTACAGCTGGATGTTGAGTACTTCCGTACTCATGATACTACCCCCAAACTCTTTTCAGGGTTCTTGATCGACAACAGGTATGGTGATCGACGTTTCACGTGGAGACTCGACGACGACTAGTTAGGCGGATCCCGGCGGAGGGCCTGGACCCGTGTGGTTATGGGGATCGATGTTTTTCTCTTTGCCAGTAGGAATTTTCTTGTAGTCTATACTCAGACATATATCTTCCGCTGTTGTATTGTATTTAGGGCAGTTGTATGCCGATTGTATGAGATTTTGTATCCTTGTATCTGTAATGTTGTGATATCATGTTGGAAATCCGGGACATATGGCTTCGTCGTATGTCGCGGTGGGACCGATATGTGCTTCGTCCCCGGATCTGGATGGAAACATCTAGATCTGGAACAGTACCGCATATCGGGCCTTACAACTTGATATCAGAGCCTTACCGACAGTAGGATCCCTTCTCTGGCCGAAGTCTTGTCTAGACAAAAAAATTATTTTGTAGTTACTAAGATAGTTATCTGAGAGTAGGATTCTTTTTACTCCTTACCCTTGCTCTGGTCAAGACAAGTGCCGTAAGTGTTTTAATTCTCGCCTTATCCCCTTCAAACTCTAGGATCTCGAGTAAGTGGAGTATCGGAACCTTTCAATGCTTTGCTTGGGAAGTATTGTCTCGATTCCGAGCTCAGGTGGGAATTCCCGTAGTACCTTTAGATTCTCCGGTATCGGATATTATCTGGGTCGTCCTTTGACCTCCCTCCTTTTGCCCGGTGTTTTCACGACTTGCGTCGGAAAACACTATCCCTTTGACCGGGTTTTAGTTGTCGTTCTTCCTCTTGGCACTAACGTTTTCGTTATTCCGACGATGTCGTCTCTCTGCGGAATTTTATCTCGACCGAAGTTCGACGTCGACATGGAGCAGAGTCCCTTGTTGGTGGTGTTGAAGATCGTCGACTCTCTTCTTTCCCCCTTCCCCTCTCCCCTGGATGGTCCAGGATCTCGGGACGAGATCCCTTGTTGGTGGTGTTGTATTGTAACAGCCCAGATTTCACAAAAATTATAAATTTTGTTTTCGGTGTGAAATGTTTGATTGTCTGATTTGTTTGCGGTGTTTGCATCCCCGATTTATCGATCGGCGATTATTTCCCCCCCTCTTATCTCGTACCGGACGGAGACCGACCCTTGCCACCCTGACACTCGACCTTTGCGACACCGGGTTTCACCCGATCACTGTCGCGAAAACCGCACAAGACCAGCCGAAGCCAACGGAACGAAAACCTCAGTTAATAACTAAACGGGATATTTTATAGCGTGCCGAAAAGTGTTCTCGGAACGGTTCCAACGCGAGGTGAACGCCGCTGGCTCGACGCGCTGATCGCGCAGTTCGAAGTTTTACCCGAATCGGAGGTCCTGCTGACCCTCGGCGGTCAGAAACGTGAACACCGCGCGCGCGTGAGAAGAACCGGGGATGTTTTTGCCAACTGCCAGCCACCGGGGCTATATAAAGACCACCACACTCCCACCCCTCTCTAGGGTTTCCCTAGTCCAAAATTGCAGCCACCCCCTCCACTTTGCCCCAATCTGCCCCAATTTCGCAATTTAGCCATTTTTTTGTCCAAACCCTAGCTCCTAGCCCCTCACAGCCGTCGGATCGTCCGATCTGCGTCCCAGATGCGCGACACGTGTCCCTCTAGCCAACCCCAGCCGAACCGCCCGCCTGCCCGATCCTCCTGCTCCATGGCGCCGCTGCCTCCTCCCGTCGACGAGCCGCCGTGCGCTCCGGTGAGCCTGCGCCGCGGCCTCTTCTCCTTCTCCCTGTCCTCATGTGCTCTCCTCTCCCTCTCAAGGCCAGCACCGCCGCCAGTCCATGAAGCCGCCGGCGCCGTCACCCTCCATGGCCGGTGAGCCATCTCCTGAAGCAGAGCCGGCCGCGGCCACCACACCCCTCAACGGCGACCGCCCGCCGCGTCACCCACTGGCCTCGGCCGCGTCACCCACCGGTCTCCGCCGCGCGCCCCACGACCCCTCGCCAACTCCTCCCAAGGTCGCCTCGTCCTCCTCGCCTCCTGCCGCCGGCCGAAGCACCGGCGCCGCCGCCGTCCGATGGCTGGCTCGCGAGAGCCCCGAGCGGCTCCCTCCAGCCACCTCGCCACCGTGGCCTGGGCTGGCCCAGGCACCTGACGGCCCACCTCTCCAGCGGGCCCAACCGCCCCCCAGGCCAACTTGGGCTCAGCCCAACTGGGGTGAGCCGCGCCCTTTTTTTATTTTTTTTCTTTTTATTGCTGCTGCACTGTTGGGCCCAATAGCACTAGATTCGGCCTGTTAATTGTTTTTTTTTCTAGTTGTCTTTGGCAGATTGTGTAGTAATTTTGCGGTGCCCGTAACTTTTTAACGGTAGTCCGGATCGCGATGCGTAAAATATGAAACTTGCTTAGTTTTGTGTGTAGTTTAATAAAATGTTGATTGTTGCCATGTTTGACCTTGTTTACATGTTGTTTACCTGCTATTTACAACTTCTTGCCACTGTAAACTGTAATTGCAATAACTTTTTAACCGTTGCTCCGATTAAAATGTTTCTTATATGTAACTTGACTTGAATTGCATGTAGATTGTGTTTTTTCTGTTCTTGCTTGCTAATAAAAATAATAAAATATTATTTAGGGCAAAACAGTACCAAATTCCATTTTATCGTGGGGTCCGCAATAGTTTGCCATGTCTAGGATTTCACCCCATTTAAATTGACTAGCATAGATAGTTTATTTTGTGCTTCACCTTTTGCTATGTTTGTGGGATATGCCATGCTTCTGTGCTATGCCATGTTAACAACCTGTTGCTCACCTTGGGTAGCTAAACAACTTGAACCACCGTAAACGTGCGGTATCGTCGTGTGTGACGAGTACTCCACTTAAATTGTTAGTAACCGCTCTCGACGGTAGGTGCGATGTCTCGTGTTGCCTTCTTGTTGATGCTTGCTCGTGTTTGCCTCGTATTAATAGATGCTTGCTCGTTGATTGCTTTCCAGTGTTTACCGTCTTGTGTGCTTCGCGGGTACCTCTCGGAGACGACGCGAGTTTGCGATCAACTACACATTCGAAACCCGACTTGTCAACACGCAAGGACTATACATTACTTATGATCCATTCTATTTCAACCAGCGGTTTGCATGCTAGACTAGGTTAGGTTCGATGTTTGATCCTACCACATGTTGACAGCCTCTCTTAAACCGATACAACCATGTCCCCTCCCAGCAAACCATGTACTGCTATGTTACTATTGCTCGTTGCTCAACCCCTGCTTAGTATGCATTCTTAGGATGCTACAATGTTACTCTGTTACTCCTTGGTTTGGGATATCACATTATCATTATTATATTGTTGTTGATGGTATGATTATTATAATGTTGATCATATTCGACGAAGGATGGAAGGTCTAGGCTATCCCGCCCCGACGCTTTGTTCCATTCGAGTCACCTAGGATCCGAGTTCCGGGTATTGGTTTTAAGACTGAGCGTGCCTAACCGTGTGTGGGATTTTATGGGGTCCCCTTTTCTTACCTAGCTAGCATCAAACATTTCTAGTGGTGGCCCGAGCTGATTTACCATTTGAAACCCCGTGTGTGTGCTTGGTGGATCCCCTCGCAATCTTTAAACAACCCGGACCAGCGGAGACATGGTTTCCCTGTTGGTCCACCTTTGACCGGCGAGGGCCCGAGGCCTCACGTGAGGTGTCTCGGTAACCCAAACCTAGTTGACACGGTAGAGTCCGATCCGAGAGCGTGGTCATCTTTTGGATTGGGTGTCGACTCCCCGGGGGCCACCCAGATTTGTTCGTTGTTAATTAGAGGGACCTGTCATTTCGTATCTCTTGGAACTAAATCATAAAATGGTTGCTTGTGATGGGTAGCAACTGAGAGAGATGGGCGTGCGTGCGGAGCCTTGTAATGGGAAGTTGGTACACCCCTGAAGGGCTAAATCTTTTCGAGAAGCCGTGTCCACGGTTATGGACGACTTGAGACCTACTCCTTGTTCATAAACAACAACAACTGAGATAATTTTAATATAACTTGATCAACGTGTGTGTGCCTTGACTGCTTCTTCTTCGTCGGGATGCGAAGAGGAGGACAAGGATAGGATAGGTGTTATGTTTGCGTAGTAGGTGGATAGCAGACTTGTTGGAGGCGATTCCTCATCGAATGCTTGGCTTCTTACCTTACTCTCTAGCTCGTTAGCCACTTCATAAATGCTAGTGCGGCAGCAACCTCACCACTTACCCCTTCCTTACCGTAAACTACTAGTTGTCCTAGAATGACGAGTGATGATGTCCTTGCTGGGTCAGTTGACCACTACAGTTGGATGCTGAGTACTTCTGTATTCATGATACTACCCCCAAACTCTTTTCAGGGTTCTTGATCGACAACAGGTATGGTGATCGACGTTTCACGTGGAGACTCGACGACGACTAGTTAGGTGGATCCCTGCGGAGGGCCTGGACCCGTGTGGTTATGGGGATCAATGTTTTTCTCTTTGCCAGTAGGCATTTGCTTGTAGTCTGTACTCATACATGTATCTTCCGCTGTTGTATTGTATTTAAGGTAGTTGTATGCCGATTGTATGAGATTTTGTATCCTTGTATCTTTAACGTTGTGATATCATGTTGGAAATCCGGGGCATATGGCTTCGTCATATGTCGCGGTGGGACCGATATGTGCTTCGTCCCCGGATCTGGATGGAAACATCTAGATCTGGAACAGTACCGCATATCGGGCCTTACAACTTGGTATCAGAGCCTTACCGACCGTAGGATCCCTTCTCTGGCCGAAGTCGAGTCTAGAATAAAAAAAACATTTTGTAGTTACAAAGATAGTTATCGGAGAGTAGGATTCTTTTTAGTCCTTACCCTTGCTCTGGTCAGGACAAGTGCCATAAGTGTTTTAATTCTCGCCTTATCCCCTTCAAACTCTAGGATCTCGAGTAAGTGGAGTATCGGAACCATTACAATGCTTTGCTTGGGAAGTATTGTCTCGATTCCGAGCTCAGGTGGGTATTCCCGTCGTACCTTTAGATTCTTCGGTATCGGATATTATCTGGGTCTTCCTTTGACCTCCCACCTTTTGCCCGGTGTTTTCACGACTTGCGTCGGAAAACACTATCCCTTTGACCGGGTTTTAGCTATCGTTCTTCCTCTTTGCACTGACGTTTTCGTTATTCCGACGATGTGCACCCCAGTGCCAGTTCATGTTTTCTGCTGTTTTTCTATTTCAGGTTTCCCCCATATTAAAAGTGCTCCAAAAATTCGGGAAAATTCCAATAAAAACTCAGCGATCAGGAAGATTCCGGAATCACCGAGGGGTGGCCAGAGGGGACCCACCAGGGGGCCGCCTGGACCCCTGGTGGCCCCCCTGGCTGCCCCCCTTCGCCTATTTATTCCTTGTGACGCAAAAACCCCGAGACGGGAACCCTTTTTCGCGATCTCTCCTCTGTTCCGCCGCCGCTGCGCTTCCAAGATCAGGAGCACCAGAAGACCTCTTCCCGGCACCCTTCCAGAGGGAGGAATCACCTCCGGGAGCTTCTCCACCACCATGAATGCTTCCCGGATGAACCGTGAGTAGTCCACCTTGGACCATGGGTCTATGATCAGTAGCTATGTGATGTTCTCCACCCCTCTTTGTTCTTTATGGATTAGACCTCGTGAGCTGCCCTACATGATCGAGGAACTTATGTAATATTTCTGTTGTTGCTATGCTGAGTTTGCCGGGATCCGATGGATTATGAGATTATATTCAGATTGTGTTTGAGTTATATATTTGATTCTGCTCTTTTATATTTATGTTCTTGAGTAATTCTTGCATGTTCTCCGTTGCAGTTTATTGCTTTGGCCAAGTAGTAGGTAGTGACTCCAAGAGGGAGCGTTATGCATAATTGTGGGTTCATGCCCCCCGATGACTAGCTTGAGTGACAGAAACATGAGTCTAGTGGATGTGCTGTTTTGTGTGATATTGCTATGTTGGTTACCCCAAGTGGAAGGTTGAGATGTAGTGCAGCAACAGTTTTCCCTCGGTGAAGATACCAAGGTTTGTCTCCAGCAGGACTCCAGAGATGATAAGTAGGTGTCAGCGGCCCAACTGACGTGGACCTGCACACAGACACAGATAACTCTTTTCCCAACGAAGTTCAAAGAGGTTGTCAATCTCTCCGGTCTTGTTGTTCACAAGGATAAAATGCAAGGGATAATGATAACAAGTAAAAGCAGTAAGGTAAATATAGCGTGGAAACAATAATGAAGATATGGACCGGGATACGTGATGTTCGCTAGTGATGTCTCTCTTCCAAAAGACCATAAAATTGCTATGCGAGGTAAACAAATTACAAAAAGGAAATTGATAGGATTATGAACGCGCCACAATGCTAACTATGCTACAAAAGAAAGGATGAGGTTTAAAAGCACAGGCAGTACGCCAAGATAAGTACACTGAAATCCATCTGCATCTACTACTAATCATCCACCTTGAGATATCTATCTAGAACATCTCGCTGGTATTAAGTTGCGAGGCCCACCCAAAGAGTAAACCCAAAGCAACAGAAAACTGCATTAAAAAGAACTCTGTGTAAAGTAAACAATCCTTGTGACCGCGGTCACAAGCACCGTTGTTTTCCCCCTTGTGGCAACAGCACATCCCCTAGACTCATGTTTCTGTCACTCAAGCGTGTCATCGCGGGGCATGAACCCACAATCTAGCACAACGTTCCCTCTTGAAGTCACTACCTACTACTTGGCCAAAGCAATAAAAAGCAACAAGAACATGCAAGAATTACTTAGGAACAAAAATATAAAAGATAAAAACCAAATATCTCTATCACAATCTGAACATAATCTCATAATCCATCAGATCCTATCAAACTCAACATAGCAATAGCATAAATATTAAAAAGGTGCCTCGATCATGTAGGGCAGCTCACGAGGTCTAAACAATGAAGATCAAAGAGGGGAGGAGAACATCACATAGATACTGATCACGGACCCATGGTCCAAGGAAAACTACTCATGAGACATCCGGGGACCATCCATGGTGGAGAGGAGACTCCCGGAGGTGCATCCTCCCTCCGGCAGGGTGCCGGGAAGAGGTCTTCTGGTGCTCTCGATCTTCGGAAGAGCGGCGGCGGCGGAACAGAGGCGAGTTCGTGGAATAGGGTTCCTCTTCTGGAGTTTTCCCGTGACGGAGAATAAATATGCGAAGGGGGGCAGCCAGAGGTGGACTAGGGGCCCCAGGCGCCCCCCTGGCGCGGGCAGGGGTGGGGCCGCGCCGGGTGGCCGCCTGGGCCCCCTGGCTCCCCGCTGGCCCCTCCCGGGCTCTTCGCGAAACTTCCTCCACGCTGATTTTTTATCTGAATTTTCTCGAATTTTTCTGGCAATTTTTATATGGGGGAAAACTGAAATAGAAAAACAGCAAAAAACAGGAACTGGCACTGGGGTGCACTGAGTTAATAGGTTAGTCCAAATATGATCAAAAGTGTATGAAAGTGTATCTAGAACATAGCAATATCACACAAAACATGGATGGATAAAGCAGAAATTATAGATACGTTTTGGACGTATCAACATCCCCAAGCTTAATTCCTTCTCGTCCTCGAGTAGGTAAATGATAACAACATAATTTTTGTGGTGACATGCTAGTAACCATAAAAGAACTTTGAAAAGTAAAGCAATCAAGGTTAGAGATTCAATTCAAGTCATAACATGCAAGAGTCTATATTAGCATTGAAACAAGTAACAAAAGAACATTAGGTGCAAGAGCTCTCGCTGTCCGTGACTCGAATGTCTCCAAATGGTGTTTGTGTGCAAGAAGGGGGATAGGGAATACGAGAAAAAAGTATTTTTGTGTTGAGAACTCAATCTACTAAAGTTCCACACTTGGCCTTCTTTGGAATCTTATCTTCACTCGTCCCCAGACCACTAGCCAGGTACAAGTCAATTTCATCCACTCCTTTTCGATATTTCGAGCACTCATGCAATGGATGAGCGTAAGAACGAGAGTTGACACTTAGGATGGCAAAGAGAGAAATATGGTGGAGGAAGACAAAAAGGAAGAGAAAGGATCACATCAATGAGGACAATCATAGGCAAGAGATGCCAAATGACAGATATGATGTGAGGAGTAGGGATTGCCATGCAACGGATGCACATACGAGCTAAGAAGCTCTCCAATGGAACTAGTGGGAGTGCATCTAACTTGCTCGCTCATGAAGACCTAGAGCTCGTTTGAGGAGGCTCATCCTTGGAATATGCAAGCCAAGTTCTATAGTGTGAAGGTACCCACATAGCTATATGCATAACGATCATCTCTATGGAGTACAAGGATATAAATGGAGTACTAGTGTGGATCTCTCAAAAGGATAGTAGTGGTGCCCCTTTCTCTCTTTTTATTTCTTTTTCTCTTTTTTCTGTTTTTTTGTATTTTTTTTGGTGGCCTCAATGGCTCTTTCTATTTAACTCTCATTTGTCCTCTTTGGGATCTTTTATTGTGTCCACTTTGGGATCTTTTCCTCACTTAAGGGCAACACTCTATTTTAGAAGAAGGTAAAGGAGATCTTTCACACTTTACAAGGTACTCAAAATCATAAAGAAGATGTAACTACATGATGTATGCAATGTATGTCGCTGCCAGTGTAGCAAGAACATGTATGACATGAAGATCAAGTCATGAAGAGGTGGAAGTTGCATGGCAATGTAACTCAGAAAGGCTATGGAAATGCCTTGATAGGTAGGTATGGTGGCTGTTTTAAGGAAAGATATAAGGAGGCTTATGATGACAGAGCATATCATGCCAAGGGTTTGTATGTACCGGCGAAGGTGGACACCAACTCTCGGAGTGAGAAGAAGGCAATGCATGGCACTGGAGAGGCTAGCAAAATATGGGAAGGTGGAAGTGTCAACTTTCAATACTTACATTAGTCCGAAGAACTCATGCACTTATTATCGGTAACTCTCAATCTAATAAGGAGGTTCACAAAGAGACAAGTACCCCGAGGAGGAGTGTATGGGGGTTTGGTTATCCTTGCGCATCCTCGACTCATGGTACGTGAGTGTTCTCTGATATTCGACCCCTCAGAAGAGTAGTGATCCATCTAGTAGCTAGAGTTCTCAACTAGTTTTGTAGGTTTTGAAAATACACACGGATTGCCCAAAATACGACACCTATCACTAATAGGCTAGAGATCTTGACACCAAAAGTTCAAACATTACTCACATCAATACCTCAAAAATATTACAAGCTACTACTAAAATTAAATAGCAACCTCAATTACCTACTTTCAAGACAAGACACAACTCAGTGCAACAACCAACTCTCTTAACAAGATAAACATGAAAACTAAAAAGAGTTTCTGCAACAAACTAAACAAAAGCCAAGGCTCTTGCTAAAGACAAACTAATACTAAAACTAAACAAGGCAGTAGCTATGAAAATATAAAGAACACACAACAGCAAAAAGATAGGCAGGAAAAATCCTATGATGTGTTCTAAATTTTGAAAGTGGAGCGTGTTTCTCTCCCACACAAAGTAAGAAAGGATCTAACTTGTTATGAACAGCAAGCAAAGCTAAAGAAAACTAAAAACAAAACCTAAGAGCGAGACGCTCCAAGCATAGCACATAACGCATGAAGTGATAAAAATATAGTGAGACGAAGGACGAACTTATGATTGTTGATGGAGAAGGGAATGCACGGGGGCATCCCCAAGATTAGACGCTTGAGTCTCCTTGAATATTTATTGGGGATGCATGGGGGCATCCCCAAGCTTGAGCGCTTGACACTCCTGGATCTTCTTTCATCATCTTCCATCGCACACTTGAAAACTCCCTTCATACATAACTCATCATAAGCTGATTAGAGAGGTTAGTACCCTTAATAAATAATTTTTCCCCACTGGATATAAAGATAAAATTTAATAGCTACTGTTTCTCAAGAGTTCCAAAAAGTTTTTGCAAAGAAAAAGCAAGCTTAAGGTTTGCAAAAGTAAGGAGAGACAAAACGTGGCAGAATCTGTGAAAAACAGAACAGCAGATAGTAAAGAATTTTTGAGGGGCACTTCTGCAACTCAAATCAAAAACCTCAGAACATACGGAAGTTTCGTAATTGTATAGAGCATACTGTGTAAAAATTTCAGCTCAAAAAGATGAACTGGGATTTTTCTGGAATTTTTCTGGTCACGAGGACAGAATCTGTTTTCTGGACAGCATGTCACAACTTTTACTTCCCTTGCCGTAAGAGGCTATAACTTGGCACAAAGCTGAAAAATAAAGATACAATGATGTTGCTACAGAAGTAACAATCATCAAGACACAAAAAAATCAAAAATAAACACCTAAATTCGTTGTGGGCTGCCTCCCGAAAGTGCTTCTTTAAAGCCATTAGCTAGGCATAATGCAAAAAGAAGAATCAAGTTTTATCAAGAGAAAGAGAATAACTAGCCCGTGTAACGGACTCAAAAGGTAACTTGATTTTATTTCTAGGGAAGTGTTCCATCCCCTTTTTTAATGGGAATTGTAATTTAATATTCCCCTCTTTCATGTCAATAACCGCCCCAACGGTGCGAAGAAAAGGACGTCCCAAAATAATTGGACATAAAGGTTCACACTCTATATCCATAACAATAAAATCGACGGGAACATAGTTGTCATTGACAATGATAAGAACATCGTCGATCTTCCCCAAAGGTTTCTTTACGGAAGAATCAACAAGACGAACACCAAAAGAACAAGGCTCAAAAGTCTTTAATTCAAACATATCAAATATTCTTTTGGACATAACGGAGGTACTAGCTCCAGCGTCACATAAATCATAGCAAGATAAGTTATTCAATTTAATTTTGATCATAGGGTCCCAACCATCATCTAGCTTCCTAGGTATGGAGGCTTCTACTCTAAGCTTCTCCTCCCTAGCTTTGATGAGAGCATTTGTGATATGCTCCGTGAAGGCAAGATTAAGTGTGCTAGTGTGGGATTCTCTAGACATTTTGTGTAGCAAGCTAACAACTTCTGAGAGGGTGCAACTATCAAAATCAATATCACTACTATCAAAGGTGGTATTAGTGTCATCTAGGCTCACTTGTTTGAAACCCTCTATGTTCATAGGAGTTTCTTTTTCTATGGTTGAGGTATTAGCATCACCATTAATAGGTCCAACGGGACTAGGAGTGCATTGGGTGCTAATAGTTTGAGTGTCCTCAACAATTTGGATAGTGGCAACTGTGTGGTGTGTAGGAAGGTTCTTAATCCTATCCTCTTCCTCTTTTTCTCTATCCCATCTTTCTTTAAGTTTAGCCATCATCCTAATATTTTCATTGATTTGTAACTGGATAGCATTAATAGGAGCGGCCTTATGCTCCTCAAGGGGAGAGGTTCTAATTTTAAGCATCTCAATATCAAGGGCTATGATTTCTACCTTCAAAGAGAGATTATCTATTTTATCTAATTTCTCTTCTACATTTTTGTTGAAGGCTTTTTGGGTAGTGATAAAGTCTCTAAGCATGCTTTCTAGTTCAGAAGAGGGGTTCTTGTTGCTAGGGTAGGTGTTGTTGTTCCCATAGTTGGATGGAAACGGTCTAGGATTGCTAGCAAAATTTCCCCTATAAGCATTGTTGTTGAAGTAGTTTCTAGCAATATAGTTCACATCTACTTGTTCTTGGGCAACGAAAGAATTTAAAGGAACAACATGAGGATCAATAGAGGGTTTCTTGGTAAGTAGAGACATAATTAAGTCAACTTTTTCATTGAGGGAGGTAATTTCCTCGACAGAATTTACTTTCCTACCTATTGGAGCGCGTTCAGTGTGCCATTGGGAATAATTGGTCATCATTTCATCGAGAAGCTTCGTGGCAGCACCAAGTGCAGTTGACATAAAGGTTCCTCCCGCGGCCGAATCTAACAGGTTCCGCGAGGTAAAGTTCAAGCCTGCATAAAAAGTCTGGATAACCATCCGAGTAGTCAAACCATGTGTAGGGCATTTCTTAACAAGAGATTTCATTCGTTCCCAAGCTTGGGCAACGTGTTCATTATCCAATTGCTTAAAATTCATAATATTACTCCTCAATTGGATAATCTTAGTAGGAGGGCAGTACTTCCCTATAAAAGCTTCTTTGCACTTATCCCAAGAATCTATGCTATTAATAGGCAAAGATTGAAACCAGATTTTATCATCTCCCCTTAAAGAGAAAGGAAAGATCTTGAGATTAACAACATCACCTTCTACTTCTTTATACTTTTGCATTTCACATAATTCAACAAAATTATTCAAGTGTAAAGCAGCAGCATCTCCAGCACCAGAGAATTGATCTCTCATAACAAGGTTTAGCAAAGCAGGTTTAATTTCATAAGAGGTAGCTGAAGTGGCAGGTGTGGCAATGGGAGTGCAGATAAAGTCTTGGTTTTTGTGACTAGTGAAGTCACACAACTTGGTGTTTTCAGTGGAACCCATAGTAGCAGCAAGTGTGGCAGATTTTTTTGTAGTTTTTGATAAAAGACACAAAGATAAAAACTGAAAGATAAACTAACAATACTAAAAAACAAAGGTAAAGGGTAGTGTGCAACTCCCCTATCTTAGCACTTGGAGTCCCCGGCAACGGCGCCAGAAAACTTGCTTGATGGCTTCTCGCCCCTTCGTTGGTTACCCCAAGTGGAAGGTTGAGATGTAGTGCAGCAGCAGTTTTCCCTCGGTGAAGATACCAAGGTTTGTCTCCAGCAGCACTCCAGAGATTATAAGTAGGTGTCAGCGGCGCAACTGACGCGGACCTGCACACAGACACATATAACATTGTTCCCAACGAAGTCCAGAGAGGTTGTCAATCTCTCCGGTCTTGTTGTTCACAAGGATAAAATGCAAGGGATAATGATAACAAGTAAAAGCAGTAAGGTAAATATAGCGTGGAAAAAATAATGAAGATATGGACCGGGATACGTGATGTTGGCTAGTGATGTCTCTCTCCCAAAAGACGATAAAATTTCTATGCGAGGTAAACAAATTACAGAAAGGCAATTGACAGGATTATGAACGCACCGCAATGCTAACTATGCTACAAAAGAAAGGACGAGATTCAAAAGCACAGGCAGTACGCCAAGATAAGTAAACCTAAATCCATCTGCATCTACTACTAATCATCCACCTTGAGATATATATCTAGAACATCTCGCTGGTATTAAGTTGCGAGCCCACCCAAAGTGTAAACCCAAAGCAACAGACAACTGCATTAAAAATAACTCTGCGTAAAGTAAACAATCCTTGTGACCGCGGTCACAAGCACCGTTGTTTTCCCCCTTGTGGCAACAGCACAACCCCTAGACTCATGTTTCTGTCACTCAAGCGTGTCATCGGGGGGCATGAACCCACAATCTAGCACACCGTTCCCTCTTGAAGTCACTACCTACTACTTGGCCAAAGCAATAAACAACAACGGAGAACATGCAAGAATTACTTAGGAACAAAAATATAAGAGATAAAAACCAAATATATTACTCTATCACAATCTGAACATAATCTCATAATCCATCAGATCCTATCAAACTCAACATAGCAATTGCAGAAATATTACAAAGGTGCCTCGATCATGTAGGGCAGCTCACGAGGTCTAAACAATGAAGATCAAAGAGGGGAGGAGAACATCACATAGCTACTGATCACGGACCCATGGTCCAAGGAAAACTACTCACGAGACATCCGGGGAGCATCCATGGTGGATAGGATACTCCCGGAGGTCAATCCTCCCTCCGGCAGGGTGCCGGGAAGAGGTCTTCTGGTGCTCCCGATCTTCGGAAGCGCGGCGGCGGCGGAACAAAGGCGAGTTCGCGGAATAGGGTTCCTCTTCTGGAGTTTTCCCGTGACGGAGAATAAATAGGCGAAGGGGGCAGCCAGAGGTGGACCAGGGGCCCCAGGCGCCCCCCCTGGCGCGGCCAGGGGTGGGCCCGCGCCGGGTGGCCGCCTGGGCCCTCCTGGCTCCCCTCTGGCCCCTCCCGGGCTCTTCGCGAAGCTTCCTCCACGCATATTTTTTTTCTGAATTTTCCCGAATTTTTCTGGCACTTTTTATATGGGGGAAAACTGAAATAGAAAAACAGCAGAAAACAGGAACTGGCACTGGGGTGCACTGAGTTAATAGGTTAGTCCAAATATGATCAAAAGTGTATGAAAGTGTATCTAGAACATAGCAATATCACACAAAACATGCATGGAGCAAGCAGAAATTATTGATACGTTTTGGACGTATCACTTGTACTTGCGGGTGAAAGGATTGTTTACTTTACGCAAAGTTCTTTAATGCAGTTGTCTGTTGCTTTGAGTTTACACATTTGGGTGGGATTCGCAACTTAATACCAGCGAGACGTTATGGATAGATATCTCAAGGTGGATGATTAGTAGGTAGATGCAGATGGATTTCGGTCTACTTGTCTTGGCGTACCGCCCATGCTTTTGACCCTCTGCCTTTCTTTATAGCATAATTAGGATTGGTTTGCGCACATAATCCTGTCAATTTCCAAACTGTAATTTGTTTACCTCGCATGGCTATTTAATCGTCTTTTGGGAGAGAGACATCACTAGTGAACATCATTGGACCCCGGTCCATATTTCCAATACTGTTTACACCCTCTATCAATTTACTGCTTTATTATTTTTCCGTTGCTGTTGCTATCATTGTTATCCCGTGCGTTTTATCCTTTGTAAACAACAAGGCCGGAGGGATTGACAACCCCTTTGTACTTGTTGGGAGCAAAGCTATCTGGTGTGTGTGCAGGTCCACGACAACCGCTAATCTCTGGCGCCGTTGTCACCTTCTTGTCGTTATCGGACTCCTACTCGAGACAAACCTTGGTATCTTCACCGAGGGAAATTTGTTGTTGTCTACATCTCAACCTTCCACTTTGGGTAACCAACGAGGGGCGAGAAGTAAACTCTCGTGAAATCAATTGTCAGTTTAAAATAATCATGCTTATGTATATCTGCACATGTTATTAATCATGTGTACACGTTTACATTCTCATCTTACTATGCTATGTCAGAAAAAACACAAGAGATAATTGAAAACATGGAACTTACTGCTGGAACCATATGTACATGGAAAGATACACGGTTTGTCATCAGATTTGCTAACAGTATTAACTTGCTTGTGGGCAAATACATGCATGAACCAAGTTCTTGACCGTACAAGCTACTTATCCACACTCTGACAAAGACCAACATTAAGAAGAAACTATTGGTAATAATTTATTTGTTTTATTTTTCTTATTACAGTCCTTGGTATTTAATTAGGACATCATACTATGACACAGTTGTGTTATTGCAACAGAGGCTCCCTAGTCGTGTTCTGCCGGATCAGATGGATCGATATGGCAAAATGAGAAATATTATCTATCCTGATACCGACTTATGGTCAATATACTCGACGTTAGAAATTAGATGGATGCCTCGTCATGGATGGGTGGAAGGATTTACTCTTCTTATACAAACTGTCAATTGGGGACAGGCTGTTATTACTGATCCACCATGGAGGTGATGAGGTTCTTCTATTTATCACACCAATGCCTACTGGAACTGGATATTCTGTACAACCTGATAAAGAGTAGTTCGATCCTTCTGTCGTCGAGTTGGTTCTTGATACGTCCCAAACATATCTATATTTTCTGTTTGTTCCATGCTCATTTGGGTGACATTGCTATGTGTTTTGCTACACTTTCATACCTTTTTACACATATTTGGACTAACCTACTAACTCTGTGCACCCTGTGCCAGTTTCTGTCTGCTGATATCTGTGAGTTGTAGGTATTTACCCATATTTACAGAGCCCAAAAAATTCCAATAAAAATACATAAAACATCAGCGCAGCAGAAGCTTCCGGAAAACTGAAGGAGGGTCAGAGGGGCCCCCACTCCTGGCCGCCCCAGGAGGGCGCCTGGGAGGAGGGGACAATCCCTGGTGCCCCCCTTTGGCCTATATTTAAACCCCGTCACTGACTCCCTCGAGAGAGACCCTACATCGCGATTTTCACCTCTAATCCTCCGCCGCCGCGATCCCGAGATCGGGAGCACCAGAAGACCTCTTCACGGCACCCTTCCGGAGGGTGGATTGACCTCCAAGAGCTTCTCCACCACCATGAGCGCTTCCTGGATGTGCCGTGATTAGTCCCCCTTGGACCATGGGTCCATCACCAGTAGTTATGTGATGTCTTCTCTCCAATCTTGTGCTTCAATTCTTAGCTCTTGTCAGGTGCCCAAAATGATCAAGGCACCTACGTAATTTTCATGATGTTTCTATGTTGTGTTTTCTAGGATCCGATGGATTATGAGATTATGTTCAGATTCTGATGAGTTATATATTTGATTCTCCTTTTATATTTTGTTCTTAAGCAATTCTTGCATGTTCTCCGTTTCTTCTTATTGCTTTTTCCAAGTAGTAGATAGTAATTCCAAGAGGAGCGTTATGCATGATTGCGGGTTGATGCCCCCCAATGTCTAGCTTGAGTGACAGAAAAATGAGACTAGGGGAAGTGTTGTTGCCACCAGGGAGAAAACAACGGTGCTTGTAACCACATTTGCAAGGTTTGTTTACCTTACGCAAAGCTTGTTAATGCAGTTGTCTGTTGCTTTGGGTTTACACTTTGGGTGGGGCTCGCAACTTAATACCAGCGAGATGTTCTGGATAGATATCCCATGGTGGATGATTAGTGTAACGACCCGATTCGCTAAGAATCCAAGTCTCTGTGCATTCTGTGCTAGTCCCTGGATCAATAGCTAGCACACGTAGTGCAAGATGTAATATCAAGAATAAACCACATGTCATAAATATTACATCGAAGATCCAGTATTACAATAAAGCATACTGCATAGCTCAAGGCTAGCTTACAAATAAAATACAGTGAAAAACAATATAAGCTTCGTGGCGTCCATCAACTCCACCGGCATAGTTGAGTATAGACATCGTAACCCTACATTGCATCACTTACTCATCGTATACAATCCTGCAATACCGAAGGTTATAGCCCGACAACGGGTCAGTACATCTGATTTGTACGGCAAGTCACACGAAAAAGGATATAACAGACCTACATCTACATGAAAGGATAAGTCAATGGAAAGGCTTATGGTTTGTTTTGCAGAAAGCCAATTTTTCCCTCACATACTACAACTAGTCAAATTTAATTTATCTTGCTAGTCCTAAGTATGGTTGAATTGGGCTACACCAATTCCAACCATCCCTTTATTAAAAGTTCCCACTCAAATTCTTATTAAAGTGAATTATCTGTCAAGACCATCCAACAACAATAATGCCCAGTTGCTCAAAGTTGTCCGTAACCGTGGACACGGCTAATCATGATCAGTTTTTATACTCTGCAGAGGTTTGTACACTTTCCCCACTAGACTCAACCCAAAGATTGAGACATAGTCTTTCAGAAGAGGTTGCCTCCACCCTTTGGTAGCCGGTACACCTATCATATCTACATCAGCGAGCTACCAGGGCCAGGTTCCCCACAACTTACTCATCTAAGCCAGAGCCCATATAGCCAGTGGTTGTACATGGAAGCTACTAGCACTATTGTAAAACAGGTCATTAGAACCGGTTCTGGGAGGCCATTAGAACCGGTTTTCTCAACCGGTGATAAAGGTTCGGTGCTAGAGGGTGACCCCTTTAGAACCGGTTGCTCATGAACCGGTTCTAAAATCTCTGCAGCCATCCACGTGGTGGCAGGTCAGGCGCGAGGGCTCGGGAACCTTTAGCACCGGTTTGTAACACAAACCGATTCTAAAGGTTTAGAGGTTTAAGTTTTTTTTTTCTTTTTGGTTTTAATAGTTTAGGGTTTAGGGTTTATTAATTCTTTTCTTTTGGGTTTTGGATTACTGTTTATTTTACGCTATTACATAATGTACAATGCATATATATATACATGTAGAATATATCGTAGCTAGCTAGAACCATCATATATAGTAGAATTATATATCGTACCTCCAACATATATATATACATCGATCATATATAGTACTAGTGCCTCACCACCGCCCCTCTTTGCTTGCCTCGAGCCCACAACAGTGGAGGGCATTTGAATATACATACAGTTACATCATATGGAAAACACACCAGTTTCCTATTACATATGGTAAGGGAATTCTCCGGTCGACTTATTTAGGACTTCACGAAGAAGAAATCCCTCTATTTCCTCTTGAAGTGCTCGCATGCGATCATTTATGTCGAGTTTATCCCGCTTCTCCCAAATCTTATTATTTAAAGAAGATGATCAATATATGAATATATTACATATGGTAAGAACAAAGTCTAGATAGTATTTACGTACCATCATTGTTCTTTGATTAAACTTTTGGGTCATATAGAGAATGTTCTCCAATACGATGTAAGCACAAGGTTCAGTCCCTGATTTCTGCCTCATACACTTCACAACAAAATAGAATTCAAACAGATTTAATAATCAAGCATATATATGATAATGGTATATTGAAACTAGAAATATAATTAGATCGAATGTTCTCTCACATATTTATCGTACTGCCACGTCAGCTTCTCCTTCCATTCACCGCGCTCGAGTTTTTTGAACTTTCCCCAAACTCTGCCGTCAAAGAAAATGAATAAAGGAGTTAATAGCTTGATATAACAGAAACTTAAAGTGAACACTAAAGAAGCCTACATGTGTGATAATGATTAAAATTACCTGGCGAATGAGTTCTTAATTTCTTTATACTCACTAATATCTTTACGTAGTGAGTCCATTACTGTAACCATTCCTTTTTCCATTTCAATGTCTAGCAGGATGAAGTGATAGCTGTGCACACGTAAGCGGGTATCACTTATATAACAATATCGAGTAAGCAAAACTACAATTTGTAGTACAAAATAATGACAGTCACTTGAAGTTGTAAGGAAATAGTATATGTTCTTCTGCATGTAGATCCCTCAAACTTTTAAGCAAAAGGGTCTCCGCGAATTCTGTATTATGTTTTACTGTTAGTTCATGTATGGTATTTGGGTCAATGAACCCAATGCCAAAGACTCCAGCTTTTCTCATTTCCTACATCTTCATTCTGCGTAATACCACACGCAAAAGAATATATATAGTGAGGATAATACAGTCAATGACGTACGAGCTGAGTGTCGGGACCCGGGTTTAGCGTATGCAAGTACCTCTACGACATAGTCATCTGGAGAGCCGAGAACCGTACCCACTTGTCTAAGCAGACAAGGCCAAGCACAGAACGTTCTCGGAAAGCATCGTACGTGAGGGGCATCCCATCTAGGCCGGATGATCAACTGAGATGGGTCCTCATCGTCCGCACACAAGTCTAATGATATGGGTGATGAACTCCCATATTAACAGACAAGTCGCCTCGACCATACTATCGACTATCTCATAACTCTTACATAGACTTACTCCAGCCCGATCACTTAGTCGGGGTCTAGGGCGGGCTCGATCATACCACAAAGTGTGCACGAGACAGAGTCTCGAACAATCGCATCGCGATGCCCCAAGCTGCGCACATCTAAGGGCCACTTGGTGTATGAAAGACCGCCAGCCAGAGCACAACTAAGGTCTTGAAAAACCATACAAAGACATGCATGTTATAAACATACACGCAGCACACTGGCCTTGTATGAACAGCAGGTATCATTGCAATTCTCTACAAAGTATACATTTTATTGATAACTCTCACAAAGTGCACACAGAGATCACAAGCATGTGATCCAACATTACAACAAACAAGCGGAAGCAAAGTAGTTCTGAGTACAGACAAGTTTAACAAATGGCTTAAGAAGCCTTATTTAAACACAAGCCCTCCACGAGGGAACCAGTCGTCTGACTAGGACTAGACTAGCTTGATCTTCAGTCGTCGAGCTCGATGAAGAAGCCACCTTCGGGGTCAGTGGGTTCATCTAAAACATAGAATAAGCAAACGTGAGTACAAAGTCGTACTCAGCAGGACTTACGTAGGAGCTATACTACTCATGCACATGTATCAAGGTAAAGGGAGGTGGGGTTCAATTGCAGAAGTGCCAGCTTTGACTTGGCTAGTCCTGAACTATGAGTACCAGACTTGAGGTAAGAAGCGTACACGAGTCCACTACTTTCTCCAACCAATTACACCACTATGGTGCCTTCCTCGACTTCCCCATGAGAAAGCACGCCATAGCACTCACACTTATCTTGGTGTGTTTTAGAAGTATCCATTTCAAGTTGTCTATTAATCAAGCTAAGCTTTCCAAGCAGTCCTTAACCGCAGACGCGGCTATTCGAATAGTTTTTTTAACCCTGCAGGGGTGTACCGCTACACACACATGATCATCAGTTACCGCCTTTGATCTTGACACCATTCAAGGGATGTTAGCGAGGATGCTCACCACAACTGTTACCTCATAGCCTATCTAGTCCAAGAAAGCCGCCTGCCTGGGTTGGCTACCACTATCGTGAACCCGGCCGGTTTACCGAAGTGGACCCAAGTGATGTGTGTGTGGTGCATAAGCCGGTTTCGGTTGAGCCGTTCTCTCACTTAGCATCCAGGCCACAAGCCTACCAGAACTCCGAACTACTGCAACATCTGGACATCGAAAGGGGTGAGTTAATAGGTTGAGAGGGGTCAGTGAGCCGAATGTGTGGTTGTACTCTTCATCTTGGATCACCACACAAGAACTCGGACTTAGGGAGGTGTTCAACGAGACAACCCACCGTGTACTCCTACACGGCCTCTCATCGTTCACCTTGTATTAGGGTAGATTCACCAACAACTTTCCACCATCATCAACATGATCACTACCATCCCGACTCACATAACAGTAACATCATTGTATCACTCTAAGCATGCAATAAGCAGTAACAATTGCAGGGGCCACATGATATCAATCAACTCCTACATTTTCTAGGATTGTGGTTTGCTTACTACTGTGACAAATGATAGGTCATGCAAAGGAATGGGTTCATCTATGCGGTAGAAATGTAGCATGGTAATCATACTATACAATGCATAAGAGAGACATGAGAGGGGAGTGGGATTTTATCGACATGATCAATGGGGGTTTGCTTGCCTTGCTGACGAGGTTCGGGTTCGGGGTCTTCAACGAAGGGGGCAGCCTCCTGTTCCGGTTCCACCTCTACTCGACAAACAACAAACAATGTAGCAAAGTATATACAATGCACAATCACATGAGTGAAGGTTGAAACTTGATGTATATGTTTCTGATGTGTTAGGCAATTCCATTTAAATGGAGTATATTGCAAATGAATTGCAAATTCAAACTCCAATTTGAATTCAAATTTAGCCAAGTTGTATATGACATTGTTTGATCAAGTTAAATCATTTTGAAATGTGTATGATATGCCTCTGAAGTTCAAGTATAATGTGATATGTTGATAGGGTTCAAAATGCAAAAGCATTTGAAAAGAATTTGATTTAATTCCATTTAAAACAAATAGCAAATGCTACTGAACACATTTTAAATTCAACTCAAACATGGTTGAAAGTTGGATATTTGGATAGCTTATTTTCTCCTGGTCAGTTTTCATATATTATTTGTTAAATTTTGAGTTAATATGAATTTTCTATGAATTTCCAAAGTTTCAGCCTTTTTCTGGAAGTTTCTGGATTAATAAAAACAATTAAATTATTTACTGCGTCAGGCTTGCTTCAGGGTGACGTCAGGGGGGGGTCTGACGTGTGGGGTCCAGTGGTTAGCCTCTCTGTTTAAAATCCCGGTTAGTATAAACTAACCAGGGGATTAAGGGGGGCCGGGGCCCACTGTCAGTGACCCAGGGTCACTTAACCCAGGTGGGGTTAAGTCCCTAACCATGGCCACGTCAGCGAGCTGCCGGCGGCTAAACGCTGGTGAGTCCAGCGCACGGCGGCGCTCACGGGGAGGGCGACTCCGGCCACCATTTGGCATGCCGCGACCACCAAACGGGAGCCCAGGCACGCGCGCTTCATCTAGGACAGACGAGCAGCACAAGGGCTCAACGGAAGGACGTCGGCGACGAGCAAAGGCGGAGGAAGAGAACCGGCGAGGTCGGGAGTGGGGCTAGATGCCACGGCTTGAAGCTGGGACGGGTGCGTTCGATTTCTAGAGCCACTGGGAGTCAAACGCGCGCGCTGGACGAGATGATGGGGCACAGGGGTGACCTCGTCGTCGTCCATGGAGGCGACGTGCTTCGGCAACCATGGAGGTCGTGGCTAGAGACCAAGAGAGAGGGCGCCAGGTTGGGGGAAACGGGCAGGAGCTCACCACGAACTCGATGGCGTGGTCAGCGGACTCGGGGAGGGTCTGGTGGCGGCGAATCGACGAGGTGGTCCTCCGGCGACCGGCGGCGATTCGGTGAAGCTCGCGTCTCCTCTGGATCAAATCAAGGCGCCGTCTTCTGGGAGGCGATGAAGTCGACGACGACACACGCACGGGACAAGTTGGCTTGAGCTCTAGGCCATGGTGGCCACGTCTTCCACGGCGGCGCGCTCCGGCGGGTCCTCGGTTCGTCTTGGAATCCGGCGAGAACGAAGGGGGCAAGTGCACTGGAGGGAGGGGAATGAAGCTGGGCGTCTCCAGGACGTCTCCAGACGCGATAAGGACGCCTGGGAGGCCTCCAGGCAGGTAGGTGGTGTGGCGGCCGCGGCATGCCGGCCACCGAGCTGCTTGCCGCCGCGCTGGAAGAATACAAGGGGGTTTCCAGGTGGGCTTGGGCCAGGGGGCGTTGAGTTGGGCCAGAAGAAAGGTAAGCCTTTTTTTCCTTTTTCCTTTCTGTTTTCTTTTCTGCCTTTTTGTTTTGCTGTGCTAACTAAATAGCTAGGCATTTTATTAAATGCTGAAACTTTTTATGTGGCATCACAATATACTAGGCTAGCCACTTGTAAAGTTTGAACATTTTTAAAATCCAAATAATTTGAACTTTAAATCAAATAGGGGTTTTTGATTAATTCCAAGGCACTGTTTGAATATTTGAAAAATCCATGAGCATGGGGTGGGTCCCACATCACTTGATATGTGATCACACTCATTTATAAGATTTTTCAAAATTCTAACATGAATTTTTGAAGAAGATTTTTATCTGGCCTTTTGAATTAATTCATCTGGGGGGTTCCTTCTCCCATTTTGCTTTTGAATTTTATTTCAATGACTTCTTTTGAAAAAATTTCACATGGTGCAAGGTGACTTGATCCTAGCACATTACCTAACAGAGGATTCTGACACTGAGCTAGAAATAAATCACTTACAAACAATACAAACTGATGATAGATTTGTCGAGTGCCAATTGATGGAATAACTGAAATAATTATTCATTTGCAATCCACAAGTCACCAGTTCCATTGTCGAAATAATCTGGCCTGATCGGAATCCAGAAGCCGGTCATGTCGAACGGTATAGGTTCTGTGATGTACCACTTATGCAAGTTGCGCAATTGCGTTGATAATAGCTTCTCTTCTTCTTCAGTGACCATAGGCTCCCCTATTGCATATTTCCTTTTTGGAGATGGCTCACCGGACAAGTCATCAAGGTTTAAAAATTGTTCAATAGTAAGACCCGCCTCTCTAGCAAATGCTCTTTGTTCGTCGGTTATCTCTTCCTGCTGCTTGGTATTCACCTTGAGCGGGGCTATCGATTTCACTGTCTGTTCGCCGAGTTGGGCAACAGTTTTCCCACATTTTTTACTGCCTGAGTGGCTGCTTCTTGAAACCTTTTGCAGAAATGACTTGTTAATAGAGCATTCGTAGTCCGAGAACACGGTCTTAACAGGGGGTTCAAACATCTTCAAGAAGTGTGGTACTGTTACCTCTGGTATTTTCTCCTTCGGTGGCGGGGGAGGTCGCGGTGCAAGGTGCTTCGCCACGGCTTCATCCACTATGCCCTTGGTTTCAGCTACACTCCTATCCCAGGGTAAGACCAGCGGACTCTTCTGGGTTTTAACTTTCTTTGTTTTCTTCTTCTGTGGACTGCTATGACGTGGCGGAGGTCGATTAATTTTTGATTGTCGTGTTTGCCTTATATCCATCACGGGGGGAGCTGGTGGGATCGGTTGGCGCTGTGGACTCGCGATGTGGGGTGGTTGTGGTGGAATCGAATGACGCGGCGGAGTCACGCTGCGCTCCACGGGGATGGATGGTGCAGGACTCGGCTGACGTCACAGCGGATCAGTCCCACTGTGCTCCATCTCGGGGATGGATGGTGCAGGACTCGGCTGATGTTGCGGAGTCGCACTACGCTCCATCTCGGGGAGGGGTGCAGGAGTCGGCTGGTGTTGCGGAGTCGGGATGCACTCCATCTCGGGGGGTGGTGGTGAACTTGATGTCGAACGCGTCGGACTTGACATAATGGATGGAAATATGATCCATTGTTTTCTCCATAGATAGATACCACTTTGTTTGGCTTCTCTGAGGGTCTTCTGCCCTTCACCTCCAGGAATATCAAGGTTTAGTTCTTGATATCCCGTCACAACTTCATCCACCCCGACACGAGCATAGCCAGGTGGAATCGGATTGCAGTGGTGCAGTGCTCCAAGTGGATTCGTTAAAGCAAAGCCGTCCGCCACCTTAATGGATATATTGTTCATTTTGAAGATTAGCTCGCAACGTTTCTGCTCTGTGATATCATCCACGGGGTAGTGACAATCATCGACCCCCGTGGAGCCCACACTGCTTTTCGTCATACATGGGACGGTAGTTGTTTCAGGTGGATCTTGAGTTGGCTGCGGTTGCTGGCGAAGTGACGCTTGTAGTGGCTCTTGCAGATCCTTCATAGCATTTTCCAACTTTGAAAGACGGTCTGCTTCCAGCTTCTTCTTTCTTGCACGGCTTTTGTAAGTATCTTTATACTCCGCAAACCCCTCATACCATGGAACAACGCCTACGCCTCGCGTTCGTCCCGGATGTTCAGGATTCTTGAGGGCGCGTGTAATCTCGTCGTTCTCTCTCGGGGATGAAAATCCCATTCCTGGCATCATCAATTGCATTTAGTATCTCTTGATCGGCTCCTTTAAGACTTGCCTTTATAATCACCTTCCCTGTCTTTGGGTCCAACTTTCCGCCATGCCCAAAAAACCAACTCCTGCAACTGGGTGGAAAATATATTGTGACTGGAGTGACCCCTGCAGCAATCATCTTCTTCTCAAATGCTTCCCACTTAGGCGACGCGGACTTGTAGCCACCTGTCCCCATGGTATGGAAAACAACAAATTAAGTGAGAAAGGGTTCAAATTTTAGTATGTGGCTTTGAATGGTGCATATTGAATGCACAAAAAGTCTTGAGTTCAAAAAAGTTTAGAAAAATACAATGCCTTTGTAGCAGATGAGTTTTCGTCTGAAACCCTCACACTTCGAAAGAGATGGTCCAGTTTGTACACGAAGTGCATCCAGTTTTTGTCGTAACCCTCTCAACTTTTGCACACATGTTATATGGGTCAAATGATGATACCATGCCAAGTTTCAACCTTTTTCTGAGTTCATTTGTAGATGCTTTCCGTTTTCAGGGTCATTTGGCACAAAATAAATCATTAAATGCATGAAAAATAGCAAATGAAGTCAGAAAGGGTTCAAATTTTAGTATGTGGCTTTGAATGGTGCATATTGAATGCACAAAAATTCTTGAGTTCAAAAAAGTTTAGAAAAATGAAATGCCTTTGTAACAAATGAGTTTTCGTCTAAAACCCTCACACTTCGAAAGAGATGCTCCAGTTTGTACACGAAGTGCATCTAGTTTTTGTCGTAACCCTCTCAACTTTTGCACACATGTTATATGGGTCAAATGATGATACCATGCCAAGTTTCAACCTTTTCTGAGTTCATTTGTAGATGCTTTCCATTTTCAGGGTCATTTGGCACAAAATAAATCATTAAATGCAGTCATGAGCCACCGTCGGGCTGTATGCAGGGGAAACCTTGTGTTTTGTTCTACACATAGAAATATTTTAGTTCATCGACTGAATACAAATCATTCGGATTCCCTGCATACTATTTCTTCGCGTGTTTCCCTTTCTTTTTGCACCGTAACCATGGACAATCTTCTTCATTTAACACGATGCTTGGGTCAGTCTTTACTGTGAAGGGAGGAATTTCATGAAACTTTTCATAATCTTCTGACTTGTCTGTCTTGTCCTCCACTCCCACAAGGTTTCTTTTCCCTGAAAGAACTATGTGGCGCTTTGGCTCACCGTATGATGCATTCGCTTCCTTAACTTTCTTTTTTCTCGTTTTGCCAGACGTGTCCTTCACATAGAAAACCTGAGCCACATCATTGGCTAGGACGAATGGTTCCTCTCTGTACCCAAGATTGTTGACATCCACTGTTGTCATTCCGTACTGCAGGTCTACCTTTACCCCTGTCAGATTGAACCATTTGCACCGAAACAAAGGGACCTTAAAATCAGGTCCATAGTCAAGTTCTCATATCTCCACTATGTAACCATAATATGTGACCTTTTGCTTATTGTTGATTGCATCATCAAAGCGGACACCACTTTTTTGGTTTGTCCTCTTTTCATCTTGGGCGATCGTATAAAATGTATTCCCATTTATCTCGTACCCTTTGAAAGTCATTATAGTCAAAGATGGTGTGCCGAACAACAAGTACAACTCCTCTTCAACAGTGTCGTTACCCGTGAGATGGTCTTGCAACCAACAGCTGAAAGTCCTATTGTGTTCCTTCTTAATCCAAACTTCAAACTGCTCCGGGTTTTTTAAGCGTAGAATATTCTCGTGTTGATCGATATACGGGGCCACCAAGGCAGAATTATGTAGAAAAATATTGTGTGCTTTCTTCCAAGATTCTGCGTCCCTACATATTATTGGGCGCGATGCTAGCGTGCCTTTTCCACCCATTCTCCCCTCATGCCGCGATTCAGGAAGACTAATCGGCTTAAGGTCAGGAATAAAGTCAACACAAAACTCAATGACCTCCTCTGTTTGATGGCCCATGGAGATGCTTCCTTCTAGCCTAGCACGGTTACAAACATATTTCTTTAAGACTCCCATGAACCTCTCAAAGGGGAACATATTGTGTAGAAATACAGGACCCAGAATTGCAATCTCGTCGACTAGGTGAACCAGCACGTGCGTCATAATATTGAAGAAGGATGGTGGGAACACCAACTCAAAACTGACAAGACACTGGACCAAATCATTTTGTAACCTTGGTAGACTTTCTGGATTGATTACCTTCTGAGAAATTGCATTGAGGAATGCACATAGCTTCACAATGGCTAATCGAACATTTTCTGGTAGAAGCCCTCTCAATGCAACCGGGAGCAGTTGCGTCATAATCACGTGGCAGTCATGAGACTTTAGGTTCTGAAACTTTTTCTCTGTCATATTTATTATTCCCTTTATGTTCGACGAGAAGCCAGACGGGACCTTGATACTGAGCATGCATTCAAAAAATATTTCCTTCTCTGCTTTGGTAAGAGCGTAGATGGCTTGACCCTCGTACTGCTTTGGGGGCATGCCTTCTTTTTCGTTCATATGTTTCTTGTCCTCTCTTGCCTCCGGTGTATCTTTTGTTTTCCCATACACACCCAAGAAGCCTAGCAGGTTCACGCAACGATTCTTCGTCACATGCATCACGTCGATTGCAGAGTGGACATCTAGGTGTTTCCAATAGGGTAGGTCCCAAAATATAGATTTCTTTTCCACATGGGTGCGTGTCCGTCAGCGTCATGCGGAAAAAATTTTCCACCAAGACCCTTTCCAAAGACTACTTGCTCTGGTAAATCCTTGACCATATCAAGTATATCATCACCAGTACGGCGGACAGGCTTCTTCCGATGATCTGCCTCGCCTTTGAAATGCTTGCCTTTATTTCTTAAGGGATGATTGGTCGGAAGAAACCAACGATGTCCCAGGTACACATTCTTATTGCAGTTGGGAAAATATATACTTTCAGTCTCATCTAAACAGATTGTGCATGCCTTGTATCCCTTGTTTGACTATCCTGAAAGGTTACTAAGAGCAGGCCAATCATTGATGGTTACAAACAGCAATGCTCGTAGATCAAATTCCTCCTGTTTGTTCTCATCCCACACACGTACACCTAGTTTAGCCCACAACAGTAAAAGTTCTTCAACTAATGGCCTTAGGTACACATCAATGTCGTTGCCGAGTTTCTTAGGGCCGTGTAGTAGCACTGGCATCATAATGAACTTCCGCTTCATGCACTTCCAAGGAGGAAGGTTGTAGATACATAGAGTCACGGGCCATGTGCTATGATTGCTGCTCTGCTCCCCAAAAGGATTAATGCCATCTCCACTTAAACCAAACCATATGTTCCTGGGGTCCTTTGTAAACTTGCCATTTTCCTTTTCTTCCATTCTCTCGATTTTTCTCCATTGTGACCCATTAGCGGGGTGTCTCAAATTCTCGTCTTTCTTACGGTCTTCGTTGTGCCATCGCAACAACTTGGCATGCTGTTTGTTTCTGAACAGTCGTTTCAACCGTGGTATTATAGGAGCATACCACATCACCTTGGCAGCAACCCTCTTCATGGGGCGCTCGCCCTCAACATCACCAGGGTCATCTCGTCTGATCTTATAGCGCAATGCACCGCATACCGGGCATTCATTCAAATTCTCGTACTCACCACGTTAGAGGATGCAGTCATTAGGGCATGCATGTATCTTCTGCACCTCTAGTCCTAGAGGGCAGACAAGCTTCTTTGCTTCGTAAGTGTTGTCAGGCAATTCGTTATCCTTTGGAAGCCTCTTCTTAAATATTTTTAGTACCTTCCCAAATCCCTTGTCAGGTATACCATACTCTGCCTTCCATTGCAACAATTCCAGTGCGGCACTGAGCTTTGTGTTTCCCTCTTCGAAATTTGGGTACAATCCTTTTTTGTGATCCTCTAACATGCGATTGAACTTCAACTTCTCCCTTTCGCTTTCGCATCCTCTCTGTGCATCAACAATGGCATGGTGAAGCTCATCATCGGGCTCATGTGATGCCTTTTCTTCACCTTCTTGTTCTTTCTCTTGTTCTTCATTCTGTTCCCCCATTGTACCACCGTATTCAGGCAGCTGGAACCCAGGATAGCTGTCATCATCCTCATCTTCTTCATTCTCTTCCATCAGAACCCCTCTTCTCCGTGATTGGTCCAGCAGTTATAGCCGGACATGAAACCATGCTTAAACAGATGGAGATGAATAACTTTTGAGTCAGAGTATCTCTTATTATTCTTGCAGACACAACATCGACAACACATAAAACCATCCCGCTTGTTAGCCTCAGCCACTTGCAGAAAACTATGCAAGCCATTAATGAACTCGCCAGACCGTCGGTCTTCGTCGTACATCCATTGCCGACTCATCTTCATAATGGCACAACATCGACAAGATAAAATTAATACAAGTAATTCATATACATAAAATTGATCATACATGCATAAAGGTTGTTCATACATAAATTTGATCATACATAAAGTTGATCATACATAAAGTTCATACACATACTTATTATCATAAAAACAACATAAAACTATCTACCTAAAGCATTTAAATGCAATAATAAATGCGATCAATATCGCAACAAACGTACCAATTGCTCCAACAGCATAATTATACCAAGCCTCTTTAGTAAGGGCATATTTTCTAATTTTCCTAATCTTCATGCGCATTACATCAATCTTGTTCTTGTGATCGCCGACGACATCGGCAACATACAACTCCAATATCATCTTCTCTTTTTCAACCTTTTTCAATTTTTCTTTCAAATACTCATTTTCTTTTTCAACTAAATTTAACCGCTCAACTAGAGGGTCAGTTTCAATCTCCGGTTCACATACCTCCTAGATAAAAATATCTATGTCAACTTAATTGGTCATCATTGTCAAACACGAAAAATGGAAAAAATTAATAATTATAAAATATAATATATATATACCACATCCGAATCATAGACAGGACGAGGGCCGACATGCGCGGATACCATAACCATCGCACTATGTATAACAAAGAATCATACAAGTAAGAAAATTAGACAAGTATCTATCTAAATCATACAAATAAAATTTCTTATATAAAAAAATAAGAAACACATATATAGAGGCTCACCAAGGTGGTGCCGGTGAAGAGGGACAATGGGGGCGATCGACGGTGGTAACTATACGTCCATGTGCGGGAGGGCACTAAGCAATCACTACAAATATGCATACTAATTAACTTGAGCAAAAAGTGCATATAAATCAAATAAACTCCACATATCACTATATATCTAGCTCCCAAACTAAAGTCCACAAATCTACACATATAGAGCATAGAACAAGCTAATCTAGCAAAACTAAGAGAGGACAAAGCTGCTAACCTTTCTGAACACTTGGATGTAGAAGGTTTTCTTCAAATCTTCACAAATCTTGGCCAAAATGGAGGATGAACTCGAGCAACGAGAGAAGTGAGCTTCAAAAACAGAGAATGAGCTTGGCCGGCTCATGTTGAAGAAGAAGGAGTATATATAGCTATATCTTTAGCACCGGTTGGTAGCACCAGCCGGTTCTAAAGGTGGGACACTAGAACCGGCTGGTAGCACCAACCGGTGCTAAAGTTTCTAGCGGCCCCCCCATCCCAACGGCAATCTGCCGCCACACCTTTAGCATCGGTTTGTACTACAAACCAGTTCTACAGGTGTGGTGGCAGGTTGCCGTTGGCCTCGGGCCAATCACACGAACCGGTTCTAAAGCCCGGCCTCACGAACCGGTGCAATTCGGCCAGTAGAACCGGTTCGTGTTCGGGCCGTGGCCTTTGCTCATATCCAAAGGCCTGTTTTGTACTAGTGTAGTCACACTATCTGTCAGATCTTTTTGAGCCTGGACGGCGCCCACTGCGTTCAGAGGGTAGACACCATGACGCACCCGATTCACCACCAAAACAACCATTCGGGAAGCATTTAGCCCTGGTCCCTCCTTAGACAAGGCGCGAGCCCCAGGATGCATTCTCTGCCCGCCCAGAGGTGATTTCTATTTAAGTTTGCTAGTCAAGTCATTAATCCTCACATAGCTCAATGATAACTCAACCAATCCCCGTCTACAAAGCAATAGTAGTATATAACAACCACGATCCTAGGGCGACAATGAAATACAAGGTCAGAATATATGGCTATCCTACCAGGTTTAAATCATAACTAATATATAGTCCTACACATGCATAGAGTCATAATTTGCTACATGCATAATACAAAATATAGGCTGAGGTATGGTCAAAGTGTAACTTGCCTTTTCCATTCGGTGAAGTTCTTCGCTCTCACGGTCCAGTCAACTCTACTCGTCACACTCCGAGAAATCTATCGTAACGGAAGGAACTCAAATAAGCAATCACATCACAAGGCAAACAAAAGATCAACAAACAAACAAAAAGGTTTTAGAAACAAAACAAAAAGGTTTTGAAGGTAAAGGTGTCGATGTGCTCGAAGGTGATCAGTGGAAGTGATCTCGAGAGAGTCAACAGATAACGATTCATCGGTAAGGAATTTTGATCATGGAAATTTATGAACTCAAGGTGAATATCATGCCCACATGAAAAGTGTGTGAACCTTACCGATAACATGTCTCAAGTGATCCGATATGCAAAAAGAATCAGGTGAAACGGAATACTACAACACAGGTCATAGCAAGTTCAAATTTTAATTGAATTTAAGTTTAAACAGATCAATAAAGTTGTGAATTTTTGTGTACACATGCTATAGACAGAAAGTACATGGAACGAGTGATCCAACGCAATAAGAATCACTCAATTTGGATCCACGGTTGAAAAGATACGACCTGCGGAATTTGAATTTGGATTTGAAATAAATTCAAATTCAAAAGTGTGCAAAAGTTTGAAAAGTTGATTCTATGCTAAATTACAGAACAACACGAGCGTGTAGGAAAAAGTTTCACCTCAATACGACGCACGGTATGGGAGATATTGCGGAAACGACACCGGGGTGTTTTCTGCAGAAAAGGACCCGTTCGCAAATAAACTTTTTCTGAAAAAGCAATCGGGCCCTCGGTCAGATCTGGCGGATTCCGGCGAACTCCGGCTATGCTCCGGCGAGCTCGGCCGGCTTGGGCATGGCCGGCTCCGGCAGGGTGGCGGACAGGCGCGGGAGGCGGCGGGGATGGTCGGGCGGTGGCCCGCGGCGTGCAGTCCGGCGGTGGCGCGCCCGGCATGCCGGCGCGAGGCGGCGGCGCGGGAGGCAGCCGACGAAGGCGATGCGGCCCGGCGGCGGCACTGACGTGGCGGTGGCGGCGGGACCCGCGGTGGTGATTTAGGGTTTACCAAAAAAAGGATTTCCAGAAAACTATAAATAGACAGAGAAAAGAAAAGAAAAAAAACAACTAGACCAGACTTGGGCTCCAATTGCGCTCGCGGGCGGCAAAAGGCTACTGGGCCGGGGCTACGAGTTTTTCTTTTTCTTTAAAACTGCAAATTCAAACAATATTACAAAAATAAATACACATCAGAAATATATGAAATAAATTTCTAAATTCATCTAATAATCCAAAGAAAATTATGCAATGAATATATTTTCCAAAAAGGTAAATAAAAACAAATACATTTTTCAATGACTTTATTTAAATATAGAATACTTTTCATAAATCAAATAAAATCCAACAAATTATTAAAAATATTTTTATTTGGTCAAAAGCATTGACAAACCATTTCTAAATAATAAAATATAAATTTTAAAATTGTCACACCAATAAATAATTTGGTAAAATAAAAATATCCTATTGGAATATTATTTTAACTCTTTTAAAATATTTAATAAATCATTTCAATGAAATAAAAACTCTCTTAGCATTATAAAATCCCTAAAATAATTTTAGAGTTATTTATAATACTCATAATAAATTTCAAAAACTTTAAAGTAATATTCTAAATATTTTCCAACTTTATTAAAAAGGGGATAAGTCATTTTATATCCTCTCAAATGAATTTCCTTGAGTTGAAAATGTTTTGAATATTCAAAAGAATTCCAATAATGATTTAAAACATTTTCCAACCTTTTAATATGTTGAAGGAGTCATATTACCTTCTCTCATTTTGTTTTGTTGGTTTTGTTTTAAATAATAAATTCCAAAAATACCAATTATGTATATTAGGGAAAGTCCTTTTAGTCCCTCTCTTTTTAATATTCAATAAACTCCAAAAAAGTTTTAAATCCCAGAGAAAATCAAACACATCAAACAAACAATCATTATCTATTTAATTTTATTAACATTCCAAAATTAGGAGAATTTTGGGATGTTACAATTAGTGAGTAGATGTTGATGGATAAACGGTCTACTTGTTTTGGCGTACTGCTCATACTTTTGAGCCTCTAACTTTCTTGTGGCATAATTAGCGTTGAAGTGTGTTTATAATTCTGTCAATTGCCTAGTTGTAATTTGTTAACCCAGCTTAGATGTTTTATCGTCTCTTCAGAGAGAGACATCACTAGTGAACATCATGGGACCCCGGTCAATATTTCCACCATCTTTTACACCTCAACTTTTTACTGCCTTGTTTCCTTTTCGTTGCAATCACCATCACTAATTCCACCGTGCGCTTGAACCTTTGTAAACGATAATGCCGGAGAGATTGACAACCTCTCTGGTCTCGTTGGGAGCAAAGTTAGTTGTTGTTGTGTGTAGGTCCACATCTTCTGTCAGCGCTAGAGCAGCAATCACCTTCTTGTTGATCTTCCGAGTCCTAGTGGAGACATAAACCCTATCCTCTACGTTAGGGGAAATTTGCTGCTAGGCTACATCTCAACCTTACACTTGGGGTAACCAACGAGGAGCACTAGTTCAGTGCCATCAGTGCTTCATCACTCCTGCTATTGATATTAGATATTGTTGGTAATTACGTGTTGATATACCAAGTGTTTGTTGTACATCTGAATTAGTGTTAACGCAAGTTATGTTTCATAGATGCTAGGGAGCATCATCTTCATGTGTTGTACTTGTATAATAAAAATACTCCTAATTCAGTATCCTTCTGCCATTACATTGGGGTAAAGTGCCAAGCATCATATTTCATGGTATATTAACGAAGTTTTTTTGTCTTTATCGACGAAGTTAGTACATTTTCAAGAAATTAAATCATTATACACAAATTATAAATAATATTCGTAAAGCAGTATGATTTAAAGTCATACCATGGGAATCACTTGTGAGGATGAATCTGTGCACCACTTGTTTTTTGATTGCATTATTGCCAGAAATATTTGGGCAGTTATTAGTAGTCATTTTAAAATTGATGTAGGGACTTGCTTTGAATAAGTGGAAAATTTTTGGTTATCTGAGAAAAAGAATGTTCTTGTTAATTTAGTCTCCTTTGTGGTCATGTGGAGTCTGTGGAAACACATGAACTCTATGATCTTTAATAATGTAGTTTGGATCTCCATGACCAGGTGTGGTGGGAGATCTTGAAAAAAGTTAGGTTTTGGATGGTGCTCTCTACAGAAAGCTGCAAGGGGAACATGGAGGGTTTCCTCAGTGTGGTGGAGTCGCTCATCAGGAGTCATTTGTTGATTATAGGTGGCTAAAAGATAGTTTGAATGCCACTCTGGGAACTGGAAGCGGTTTCAGTTCGCCTTAGAAGCTGGAGACTACCAAGAAGAACATGGCCAGCCCAGTGTCGCCGCTGGAAATCTTCTGGTCACCAATGGCAAGGTTAACCGCCCCCCCTTGGAAGCTTGGAAGACCTCCACCGCTGTTGAACTCACTGCTTGGGATGTAGGACAAAGTTAGTTAGCAGTGTCTGTTGTATTATCTTGTTGGATCCTTCCAGTCAAACTATTTTTATTTTTGTCTGTAATAAAAGTTGATGTTGGTGTTGTCCTTTTGGTTGAGACCAATGAATCTGGTGTTTGTCTGTGGTTTGATTTTAATGAATTGAAACCAGGGGCAGGGCCCCTGTTTATCTACAAAAAATACCATGTGAATCACATAATTAACACGAGCATGTAGGAAAAGAAATCACAGCATTTCAATTCCTAAATGTCGACCATACTTGATCAGAAATCTCAGGCGGCCACCAGGCGTGGCCAGGGGTGCGGCCGCACCCATAGGCCGCCTGAGAGGTGGGGCCCTCCCCTGGTGCCCCACTTTGGCCTATATTACCTCCTCAATGCAGAAACCCTCAAAAGAGAACCCTCGTCGCAATTTTCACTTTTGTTCCGCCGCCTCCGCGATCCCGAGATCGGGATCACCAGAAGACCTCGTCCCGGCACCCTGCCGGAGGGAGGATTGATCTCCGAGAGCTTATCCACCACCATGAGTGCTTCCCAGATGTGACGTGAGTAGCCCCCCTTGGACCATGGGCCATGACCAGTAGCTATGTGATGTCTTCTCTCAAATCTTGTGCTTCAATTCTTAGACCTTGTGAGTTGCCCTACATGATCAAGGCACTTATGTAAGTTTCCTGTTGTTGATTTGTTGTGTTTGCTGGGATCCAATGGATTATGAGATTATGTTCAGATTTGGTTCTCCATTTATGTTTTCTTCTTGAGTAATTCTTGCATGTTCTCCGTTGCTTTTAATTGATTTATGCTCGACTCTGGGTTCATGCCCCCCGAGGTCTAGCTTGAGTGACAGAAACATGAGACTAGGGGATGTGTTGTTGCCACCAGGGAGAAAACAACGGTGCTTGTAACTACGGTTGCAAGGATTGTTTACCTTACGCAAAGTTTGTTAATGCAGTTGTCTGTTGCTTTGGGTTTACATTTTGGATGGGGCTCGCAACTTAATACCAGCGAGATGTTTTGGATAGATATATCAAGGTGGATGATTAGTAAGTAGATGCTGATGAATAAACGGTCTACTTGTCTTGGCGTACTTCCCATACTTTTGAGCCTCTAACTTTCTTGTGGAATAATTAGCATTGCGGTGCGTTTATAATTTTGTCAATTGCCCAGCTGTAATTTGTTCACCCACTTTAGCTGTTTTATCGTCTTTTGGGAGAGAGACATCACTAGTGAACATCATGGGACCCTGGTACATATTTATACCATTGATTACGCCTCAAATCTTTACTGCTTTATTTCCTTTCAGTTGCAATCACCACCACTATTTCCACCGTGCTTTGATCCTTTTTAAACAACAAGACCGGAGAGATTGACAACATTTGTAACTTATTGGGAGCAAAGTTATTTTCTTTTGTGTCCAAGTCCAGGTCAAGTGAGTAATTTATCTCAAACGGAGCCTTGCTTGTTTAACCACCTTCTTGTTGATCCTCGGAGTCCTCCTGTTTTGATAAACCTTATAGTCTTCGTGTAAGGGAAATTCTGTTGCTACTACATCATTACCTTCCACTTGGGGTAACCAACGAGGAGCGCTACTTCAGTGCCATGAACCCCCAAGAAATATCCAAGGAGACTCAAGCGTCTAAGCTTGGGGATGACCCCGTGCATCCCCTTCTCCGTCAACAATCATCAGTTCGTTCTTCTACACGCTATATTTTTATCACTGCATATGTTATATGTTATGCTTGGAGCGTCTCGCTCTTTACTTTTTAGTTTATTTAGTTTTTCTTGCTGTTCATAAAAAGTTGGACCCTACCCTTCATTGTTTGGGAGAGAAAACACGCTCCACTTCACCTTAGAGCACAACATAGTTTTCATGTTTATCATTGTTTTGTGTTCTTTATCTTTTCATAGCTACTATCATGTTTATCTCTTGTTTTCATGCTTATCTTTATAAGAGCTTTTATTTAGGTTGTTGCTTTTGGAACTCTTTTGAGTTTGCATGCTTATCTTGTTTAGAGAGTTGGCATGTTGCACTGAGTTTTGTGTCTTGACTTGAGTAGGTAATTGAGGTTGCTATTTAAGTATAGTAGTAACTTGCAATAGTTTTGAGATGTTGATTTGAGTAATGTTTGGACTTCTTCGTGTCAAAATCTTGATCCTATTAGTGATAGGTGTTGTATTTTGGGCAATCCATGTTTATTTTTGAAAACTACAAAGAATTATTTGAGAAATCTAGCTACTAGACGGATCACGAACGTCTGGAGGGGTTGTAATATATAGAGTACCCTCACGTACCATGGGCCGAGGATGCGCAAGGATAACCAAACCCTCATACACTCCTCCTCAGGGTACTTGTCTCTTTGTGAATCTCTTGATTAGATAGAGAGTTATCGATAATAAGTGAATGAGTTCCTTTGACTAATGTGAGTATTCGATTGTTGGCACTTCCACCATCCATATTTTGCTAGCCTCTTCGTATCGTGCATTGCCCTTTCTCATCTTGAGAGTTGGTGCAAACTTCGTCGGTGCATCCAAACCCTTGGCATGGTACGCTCTATCATCATAAACCTCATTATATCCTTCCTCAAAACAGCCACCATACCCTTGGCATGATATGTGAAGCCATGTCTCCCTCTCTCATAGTAATTTTCAATGGCATCATGAATAAACTCAACAATATAAGTATCACATAAAAAAATTCATATCATGATCCACAAGCATAGAAAATTTATTACTCCCCACATAAGCAAAATCCTTCTCGTTATTAATACTGGGAGCAAACTCAATAAAATAGCTATCGCATGAATCAGTCTTATCATGATCCACTTGCAAAATTTTATTCTTTATAGCATAAGTGTCATCACAATAATTATCATAGATAAGAGGCAAAGTATCATCAAAATAAATTTCCTCATCAAAACTTGGGGGGCTAAAAAGATCATCTTCATAAAACGTAGCATCCCCAAGATTATGGATTTGCATATGATTAGCATCAAAGGTATTCAATGAAGACATACTAATAACATTGCTACTATCATGAGTGTTGTGCAAATAATAAAGCTCCATAGGCTTTTTGAATTTATCTTCAAACACTTCATGTCCTAACTCAAGATAGAGCTCATAAAGCCATAAAAAAAATTTGTCTTCCATAAGCCTCACTAGTAAAAACAAAAACAAGAAACACATTTTTTTATTGCATGATCTAAAGATATACCTTCAAGAACTCACTCCCCACAAGAAATAGCTTCCTTGTGGGTGTGTGAATAACATTACCTTACTTCCCTGGCAGCAGCGCCAAAAATATCTTGATTTCTACACACGCTTCTATTCTTGTAGACTATGTTGGGCCTCCAAGCGTAGAGGTTTGTAGGACAACAACAATTTCCCTCAAGTGGATGATCTAAGGTTTATCGAACTCAGGGAAGTAGAGGTTGAAGATGGTCTCTCTCAAGTAACCCTGCAATTAGGAAACAAGAAGTCTCTTGTGTCCCCACCACACCTAATACAACTAGGAGTTATATAGGTGCACTAGTTCGGCAAAGAGATGGTAAAATATGGGTGATAGGTGTGGCAAAGCAAGGTAATATAAATTTGTAATACAAATTACAGCAAGGTAGCAAGTAGTAAACGTGAGCACAAACGGTATTGCAATGGTGGAAACAAGGCCTAGGCTCCATAATTTCACTAGTGGCAACTCCCAAAAACATTAACATAGTCCAATCACATGATAATTTCACTAAAACATGCAAGGAGACGTATCTCGGAGGTCATTCCTTTTTGGTCAAGAGAGGACGAGAATTGTGTAGGGCTACAAAAGCACACCTTAGAGTTTGTAGTTCTCATCTACGGATTTCCCAATGTCACCGCGACCATCCAAAGAGAGTACCACAATCACCACAACATATCTCAAGGATAGTTAAAGACAAGCACCAAGAGACTCTCAATCTTCAATCAATTCACAAAAGAGGAAATCACTCATGAAAATATTCTTCTAAACCATGTCCAATAGACCGCTGTCACCATGGTATCGGAGATTATACTAGATAAGATCAAGTGAGTACATCAATCCAATACATAGAAGAAGGGCAAACATCATGGGATCACCCTAGATTGACATGTCCTATGATCACAATGAAGATCACATCATGGGAGAGATAATTAACCACATAGCTACTATAGAAGACCTTAGCCCCGAGGAGGAACTACTCCCGCTTCATGGAGGGAGGAAGCAACGTCAATGGAGATGAATCCGGGGGCACTTCCCCGTCCTGGCAGGGTGCTGGCATAGGAATTCTGGTCCCCCGAAGCTTGTTGGCGATGGCAGCGGAGATCGGAATTGCTTTTGAGGGGGAAAACAGTAGGTCAAAACCCCACTACAACTTTTAATTTATTAAGTAAAGGTTAACAAAGTACATTACATGGCTTGAGCTAAGCCAAAACAAAGAAAAGAAAGTTAAATTACAATGTCAAGCCATTCTTTGAATGACTCAGCATATTTGGCCTTGATTCTATATCTTAGAAGTTTTAGCTCAGAGAAGTAGTGCTCCTTCCAGTGCAACATTTAAGGGTTCCTGTTTCTGAAGATTTTATCGTTTCTAGCCATCCAAATAGCCCAGGCAGAAGTGATTATTATCTCCATGAAGAATGGAACATCTAGTCTCTGTTTGATGTCATCAAAAGCCTCCAGGATTGATGAGTTTCTAGTTCTGGTGGGGCAAACAAAGTCCTAGCATTCAGCAGCAAAAGGGCACTCCCAGAAGAGGTGATGCGGAGTTTCTTCAACTTGAAAATTGAGAGTAGCACAGTTGTAGGACTGCAGGGGAAAAGTTTTCCTTCTAAGAAGATTCCTTGTATTGAGCCTTCCATTCAGGAGAAGCCAGAAGAAGACCTTGTGCTTTGGCTGACAGCTGTAATTCCAAACCTAGTTATAGTGTCGTGGCACCACTTTGCAACCAAGCATCACCTTATAGGATTTTGCAGCACAGAAGTTTGTGTTTCCCCAGATGTAGGTCCATTGGTCTTTGTTGGATGAGTTATTGTTTTGCTGGTGAAGCAGACAAAGAGAGTCGATAACTTGAATCTCCTGGAGTGCTTGAGTGGTAAGAGGAAGGAAGAAAAGATCCTTGATGAACTCATTATCCATCAATTGCTTAATAGTGATTTTCTGGTTTCTGGCAAAAGAGAAGATGTTAGGTAGTTGTAGGTATAGACATTGAAAGCTCCATAGATCATACCAAAAGGAAGAAGTACATCCATTGCCAATGTTACATTTTGCCATGGCCTTAAAGTGATCCAGGATACGCATATTGGCTTTCCACCAGAATGACCCTATCATCTGGTTCCCAAGAAGTTGTCCATTGTTATAGTATGATTCCCATACTATTTTAACCCAAGGAATATTAGCCTTATTGAACAACTTGTGAAGATTCTTTAGTAACAGGGCCTTGTTTTGGACATTGATGTTGAGTACTCCCAGTCCTCCCTGATTTTTGGGTCTGCAAACTATAGACCATGCCACTAGTGCAGGTCTTCTGTCTTCCATATTAGATCCCCTCCAAAGACAGTGCCTCAAGTAATTATGGATCTGCTGTTTGATAGTTTCTGGAAGATCTAAGCATGTCATGAAGTAGAAAACCAGAGATGAAAGCACACTCTTCACCATTACTATTCTTCCTGCATATGTGAGGAAATTTGCAATGCCAGAAAGCCTTTTAGCAACCCTGTTGACAATGGTCATACAGTGTTCTACTTTAGGTTTTTGAAACCCCAGTGGGATGCCCAAATATGTGATTGGGAAATTTTCTCTTTTGAAATTCAAGGTACTGATGAAGTGTTGAACTCTATCCTACTCTATATTGATAGGTATCATATTTGTTTTAGGGTAGTTGACCTTCACACCAGTAGCATTGGAAAATGAGTTACGTAAATCTTTGAGGCAGACCAGTTATCTAGCATCAGCACTCATCACAACCTGGGTATTCATGAGCATACTGACCAATAGGGAAATCTGGACATGAGTTGAGATAAATGGGAGCAGTGATCAATCCCATATTTTGAGCCTTATTGAGGATTGAGTGGAGTAGATTAGCAGCAAGAAAAAACAGGAGAGGTGACAGGGGATCACCTTGTCTAACCCCTCTTTTACAGTAAAACGTTTTCCCTGGGACACCATTCAGAAGAACAGTTGAAGAAGCAGAGCTAAATAACAGATTCATCCATTTGATCCACCTATCACAAAACCCTTTGGCCTTCAATATTTCAAGGATAGCCTAGTGATCAATTGTATCAAAAGCTTTTTCAAAGTTAAGTTTTAGCAGTAAGGTTGGGACATTTGATCTATTACAGAGGTGTGAGTATTCAAAGGCCCAACCAATGCAGTCTTGAATTGCTCTGTTTTGAAAAAACCCATATTGATTAACATGGACAAGCTTTAGAATTATAGATTGTAACCTGTTTGCCAGTAGCTTAGTCAGGATTTTAGGAGTAGTATTGAGCAAGGAGATTGGCCTTAAGTCATTTGGGCAGCAGGGGTTGGGGACTTTGGGTATCAGAGTGATATAGGATGAGTTGATGCTCTCCAAAGATACGTTGTCAGCATGAAAGTCATGAATCAAAGTCATCATATCATCACCAATGATACCCCAATATTTTTTGATGAATTCATTATTAAATCTATCAGGCCCTGGAGATTTTCCACTTGGAAGCTCTTCTATGACTTTCTTAACTTCCTTAGGAGTGAAAGGAATTTCAACTTGTTGAAGTAGTTCCTCATTTCCACCTAGTGCATAGAGCTCTGTGAGGTTGAAGTGCATAGTGATTCCATCAGATTGGAACATCCTATTTCTGAAACTATCCCAAAGAATTGCAGCGTTCCCTTCATGTTCAGAAACAGCTGTCTGGTTGTTGTCCTGCAATACAGCTATGAACTTGTTCCTATGGTTCAGAGTTTCCTTTGCATGGAAAAAATCAGAGCTTTCATCCCCTAATCCGACCCAATTGATTTTACCTCTTTGCCTCCAGTATATTTTCTGACTTTCAAGAAGGTCAATGAGATATTCTTTAAGCAATGCTCTGTAGTTCCATTCAAAATTAGAGAGGTTCCTGAATTCCTCAAAGAGATCAAACCAAAAGATTAACTCATTTATTCTTGTGATTTCAGTTTTGATGCAGGGGAGATTTTAGCCCAAAGCTTAAGAGCTCTTCTCACATTCTTAAATTTAACATTCATTCTTTTTGCTGATTCCTGATAACCTATTGGTATGTTACAAGAAGCCATAACAGTATCCTTGAACTCAGCATGCTTCATCCAGTGATTTTCTAACCTAATGATTATAGACTTTGGGATTTTGGATTCAATTATAATCATACAGGGAAGATGATCAAAAATTTGTGTGGCCAGGGGGAGAGCCACAGTGGCAGGGTAGGTGCTGGTCCAAGAGGTAGATGTGAAGAACCAATCAAGGTTTTCAAGAAGTGGCCTTTCCTGCATATTACTCCAGGTGAAGTGTCTGCCTTTAAGAGGGAGCTGGTACGTCCCAAACGTATCTATAATTTCTGCTTGTTCCATGCACTTTTATGTGACATTGCTAAATGTTTTGCTACACGTTCATATCATTTTACACATATATGGACTAACCTACTAACTCAGTGCATCCAGTGCTAGTTTCTGTCTGCTGATGTCTTTTCGTTGCTGTGATTTTTTCCCCAATTTAAAGTGCTCCTAAAATTCCAGAAAAATTAGAATAAAAATGAGCGAGATGGAAGCTTCTGGAACCCCGAAGGAGGGCCAGGGGCTCCCACCGGGCACCCAGGCGGCCAGGTGGCGCGGCCCCACCCCTGGTCGCGCCACCAGGGCGCCTGGGAGCCACAGGTGGCCCTTGGCCTCCCTCTTTGGCCTATATTACCTCTTCGTCCCAGAAACCCTCAAGAGAACCCCGCATCGCGAATTTCCTCTCTGTTCCGCCGCTGCCACGCTTCCAAGATCGGGAGCACCAGAAGATCTCTTCCTGACACCCTTCTAGAGGGAGGATTGACCTCCGGGAGCTTCTCCACCACCATGGACGCTCCCCGGATGTGTCGTGAGTAGTCCCCCTTGGACCATAGGTCCATAAACAGTAGCTATGTGATGTATTCTCTCCAATCTTGTTCTTCAATCATTAGTCCTTGTGAGCTGTCCTACATGATCAAGGCACCTATGTAATTTTCCTTCTATTGCTATGTTGTGTTTTCTGGGATCCGATGGATTATGAGATTATGTTCAGATCATGATGAGTTATATATTTGGTTTACCTTTCATATTTTGTTCTTGAGTAATTTTTGCATGTTCTCCGTTTCTTTTTATTGCTTTGGCCAAGTAGTAGATAGTAATTCCAAGAGGAGTGTTATGCATGATTGTGGGTTCATGCCCCCCGATGTCTAGCTTGAGTGACAGAAACATGAGACTAGCGGATGTGTTGTTGCCACCAGGGAGAAAATAACGGTGCTTGTAACTGTGGTTGCAAGGATAGTTTACCTTACGCATAGATTGTTAATGCAGTTGTCTGTTGCTTTGAGTTTACACTTTGGGTGGGTGTAACACCCTCAGATGCTTGTAACAGTAATCATCATCACTGTTGACTATCACTGTTTGTTAATCCCTGTTATTCCCTGACCTTAATCAAACTTTGCTTCTGCTCCATCCAAACCATGCTGGTTGGTAATCAAAACACAAAGCCCAAAGCATTTTGCTCATCAAGAAATCAAACCCTAGATGAAACAACCTCAAATGGAAAATAAAACAAAAGTGCTCAAATAAAGTTGTTCCAAAAATCATGGAACTATTTTTGTAAATTACCTAAAATCATTATAATCATGTTGGACCAACTTTGGTAATTTTTGGAGTTATAGAAAATTGTAAACAATTCAAACAGTAGGTTAAAACCCCTACTTTGGGCATTTAATATTTAAAAGAAATACCTAATGAATTTATTTTTGCTGCACAACTTTTTGTGGCACCTCAGTAATATATAAAACTAATTTACAAACACCAATTATATTTTTCAAAAATGCTAGGGTTAACAAATCAATTACAGAAAAGAATTTAAATAAACAGAAAACCAGAAAATGGGAAGAACACTTAAACCTCGCCTGGGGCGAAGCCACCGCAGCCCAGCCCACTCCCCTTGTCTTCTTCCTCCAACCACCCCCCCCCCCCACCTGCTCCCGTCCGGCGCCCGTCGTGGACGCGTCGCCGCCAGCCCGGCCCCGCCCTTCACCTGCCTCCCTCCCGCCATGGACGCGATAAGAACGGCCCCCTCTTCCTCCTGGACACCCCCGCAACCCCATTCCTCTCCTCCTCCTCTCGCCATCGTCGGGGAAAAATCCCCCGAGCCCGCCGTCGCCATGACCGCGCACCACCGCGGCCGCTGACCTCGAGCCGCCTCACCACCTTGTCCAGCGTGCTCCTCGTCGACGTCCTCGTCTCCGGGCGCAAGGAATCGAATCGTGGAGCCCGACAGCAACGACTACGCCCCCGTTCCCCTCCGGCGCCGCCGCGATATCGCCGTCGAATTCCCGCGTCGTCGAGCCTCCCCCGAGCCTACTTCCCTCCTCTACGCGCTCCTGGTGAGCTTCCCGTTCATCGCCAACTTCCCGTAGTTGCTCGCGTAGCCCGTAGCCTTCTCCCCTAACTCGCTTGCTCCGGCCGCCGTGGCACGTCGTCGGAGTCGTCGTTTTGGTTCGTCCCAGTCCACGCCAAGTGCACCAGTAGGTCCCCCGTGTTGCGTATGCTCGATTTGGACCAGTAGCTAGCTCGAGTTCGACCCGTATATGCATTCGCCATTGGAGCCCGACGACCTTCGCCGCCATTGATGAAGATGCGCTCACCTCCGTGCGTCCCAGCTCGCGAGACCACTCCAAATCGACGCGGATTCGAGCTCTCCGTCGACTGCCACCAGCGGCGCCTCCAACGGCGCTCGGAATCGTGGGCTAGCTCGACCTCGCCGCCGGCGAGCCTCCGGTGAGGTTCCGGTGAGGCTGCCAGGTGGGACCCCGGTGTCAGCCAGTTGATTAGGGGTTAATCTCACCCCTAATGGGCCACTGACAGTGGACCCCCCCCCCCCGGCTAATTACCCTGTTAGGTTAACTAAGTAGTTTAACTAAATAATAAACCCCCCACAGTCACTGACATGTGGGTCCCTTAGCCATTTGGTTTAATTAAACATGTTTAATCAGCTCTGGAGTCTATGACACCTGGGCCCCACTGTCAGTTTAATTATTTAAGAGAATTATTAGAAATTCCAGTCTATGACAGGTGGGTCCAGAGATATTTTCTAATTTAATTAAGTGTTTTATAAATAACAGAGGCTGACATGTGGGTCCCACATGTCAGCGCTGTTCTGGATAATGTTTTGGATAATGTTTAAATAATTAATAAAAGAAAATCAAGAAAATCATTTAAATTGATTTAAACTTTGAAATTCAATAACTTTTAAACCGTAACTCGGATTCAAAAACTTTATACATGAAAGTTGATCAGAAAAATACAACGAATATGAATACGCTATCCGTATCTCTACCACGCCCCTCTAACACTATGAACATCGAACATTCCCCCTCCGGACCGACGGTCCGATAAATTGTCCGGTACTGTTGGAGTGCCCGGATGAATTTATTCCGAACACGAAAGTTGTCCGGAATGGTTCAAATAGCACGGATACACCCCTCTTATGTTGTTCCGACAACCACGACACCTCCGGCTTGATCCTTCCCCCTCCGGACACCCTGTCCGGTAATCACCCGGAGCCGGCAGTTCATCCTCAGATGAATTTCCGCTCCGAGCATATTGCATTACACTGCGTTAGAACCCCGTTTACATTTCATCTGTTATGTCTTGCATTTGTATTGCTATTATTGTTGTGTATTTATTGTTTCCCCCCCCCCCCTTAATCTTCGATAGACCCCGCTGCTGTTGTCGACTACACCGCTGCTGAGTACGACTACGTCGTCGACGACCCCACTACTACCGTCGAGCTTGCAGGCAAGCAGAGCCATTCTCTTCCCCAGATATCGCCTATCTTTCTGTACATTTCTTGCACTAGGCATGGTTACTGCTGCTGCTACGATTACAATCCTATTCAATTGCATAGCCTGAATTTTGTCGCCCCTTGATGTGCCTTCCTTTATCCTATGCTGCCTATTATTTTTATTATGGATTATTCAGCAGTGAGCCCTGAGCCTTGTTAGCTAGGATTAGATAGAGGGCCGTGATCACTCAGGGGAGTGGACGCGGATACATATATTATAACTGTACAGGTACGGTACAATGCAGACACCGTCAAAGGCCCCTATCTGGGTTATGCCTAGTCACCTCAAGTGTGAGCTATCAAGGAGTAATCCTTGTACTCCACTCGAGGCTGACTTTGTCTTGCCGCCATAGGGTCCTGTAAACGGTTGTCCTTCAGGTAAGAAGTCGGGCGACCCAACGGTGCCCGCGAGAGGTATTGCGACGGGACGACAGGGAGGGCACGACCAGTGTACCGGTGTGCTTGGCCCCTGGTCGTTGGCCGCGAGAGTTACCAACCCACGAAAGTCGAGCTCCTCCCGGAGCACACGCGAGACAAGGTAAGGAGACGGTTCACCTTGTTGGTAACCGCAGTGACTTGGTGGGACGACAGGGCAGGCACCGATGTACTGGTGGTCCTGGCTGCTGTCGTTGTCCGCGGGTCGGTTAAGTCGGGGCAACGATAACGGTTGTCGCACAGATTAATTAAAATACTAAATGGTTCAGTGAATGTCTTGAGTTGGCTATATGCCATGTACGCACTACCTACCCGTGGGAACTACGAGTTATGGGCTCCTCCGCTTCTTAGTGTCGTCCGAGGACTCTTCAGACGTCAGCAGTACCGCGGGCTGATTGCCGGGAAGTGCGCTGTCTTCTTGGCTCGAGCTGTGTTGTTTTTGTTACGGCTTCCCGGCCACCCATGCACCGTGCAGGAGTACGTCAGGGTTGGGGTCCAAGGCCCTGAGTACTTAGGATTTAGACCGGCGGATGTCCTCTCTGTTGAGTTTGAAAGATGGGCTATGAAGTGTCGGATAGCCTCGGTGGAGCGTTCCCTAACAAGGTTCCCGCCACCCTGGAGATCCGTGCGTGTAGCGTAACACAAGTGCACCCCTGCAGGGAAGAATTGATCTATCGATAGCCGTGTCCACGGTAACAGGACGCTTTATGCTGAAGCTGGATCTTACCACTAGAAACTATTATTATTAAACTGTATGGTTCCGGGTTTTCTTCCTCGCGGGGATGTCGAGGAGGTGAACTCGGAGGCATTGTTAATTATTACAACTTATTATTATACAATGTTGCAGCAACTTCTGCTTCATTGCTACCTTACTGTTTTATATAAACTGTTGGTTGATTCTTACCTCATGCTGCAAGACACCGTCGGAAGATGCTAGTCTTCGTTAGGCCTAGCTTCTTACCCTTGCTCTAAATTTCTGTCTTCAGCCCACTATATACAGCCTCTTCATTCCGTTGATACAATGCATAATGCTTAGTAGCGGACGTAAGACTCGCGGGTATACTAGATACTCACCAGCTTTATTTCCTTTACTGTTTTGCTTGATCGGCCGCTGCAGCCGACGTTGGAGCCCAGGAGCAGGAGTACCCCGGAGGCGCCTACTACGACGTCGAGTTCCCCGTTGGCCAGGAGTAGTACTGTGGATCCCAGGCAGGAGGCCTCGCCTTTTCGTTCTGTATCTCTGATGTGATTTGTGCTAGCCTTCTTAAGGCAGAACTTGACTAACTATGTTTGTACTCAGATATTATGACTTGTATGACTTATATATTCGGGTCTGTGTGATCCCCTCTATTGTAATATATTTGTTTATCCTTTTGTGTTTAGTGTTGTGCTGTGATATTATCACCGTGGCACCCTAATCTCAGTCGTGTACCCTGCGTGTATGATTACTGTACACGGTCTGATTTTGGGGGCGTCACAGTGGGGCTCGCAACTTAATACCAGCGAGATGTTCTAGATAGATATCTCAAGGTGGATGATTAGTGAGTAAATGCCGATGGATTTCGGTCTACTTGTCTTGGCGTATTGCCCATACTTTTGAGACTCTTACTTTCAAGTAGCATAATTAGCATTGCGGTGCGTTTATAATTTTGTTAATTGCCCAGCTGTAATTTGTTCACCTAGCTTAACTGTTTTATCGTCTTTTGGGAGAGAGACATCACTAGTGAACATCATGGGACCCCGGTCCATATTTCCACCACTGTTTACACCTCCACCTTATTTACCGATTTTTACTTTCAGTGGCAAATATCACTATCACTATCCTCTTGCGTTTGATCCTTTGTAAACGACAAGGCCGGAGGGATGGACAACCCCTCTATACTCATTGGGAGAAAATTTATTTGTTTCTGTGTGCAGGTCCACGTCAACTCTCGCATCATCAATTAATCTCTGGCGTCGTTGACACCTACTTGTCGATCCTTGGAATCCTCCTGGATTCGATAAACCTTACAGTCCTCGTGTAAGGGAAATTAGCCGCTATCTACATCTCTACCTTCCACTTGGGGTAACCAATGAGGAGCACTAAGGAAGCATAGGAAGGTGAGGATGGCTCTCCCCCACCTCCATGCCGCCTCCCCTAAACCCTAGCCTCTCCACCCAAGATCCACGTTGATCGAGCCTCAACACCAACTTTTGGCTCCGATCATCACCACCGGCGTCTCCTCCTCTTTGCAGTGATAGCCATCTCATGGTTGTCTATGCATCCCTCCAGATGGGATTGGATCTGGCTCCAGGCTTGGAGTTTTCTGAGGAGGTCTGACGCACTTGTCTCTCTACGGTGCACCCCACGTATGACTCAGGGCATTTTACCATGTTTGTGGCTTTTGGAAGATCTTCTTTCAAGCTCACGGAAGAATCTGCTACCGTAGCTCTGGAATCCATCACCGGTGGTCGATGTGATGCACTCAACGTGTCCCTTTTGCGTCATCGCGTGTTTAGTTTCACGATTGCCAAAAAAAAGGTTGGTTTTCTCCTCACAGATCGCCGCAAGTATGTCTCTCCAAAGGTTATTTGCTATTTTTATCTATGGAATTATGGAGGACCACAATGGATGTATGAGTTCAAGCTTTGGCAAAAACAATCTAAGGAGGAATGGACCTTTGTTTTTGCATACAAGAAAAGAGCACAACTAGGGCTCAATGCTATGCGTTCTGCACCTAAGAAATCTTCTATGAAGAGCAACACTGCCCAATCCAAGTCTGTTCGTTTTTCCACTATAATTGATTATGATATTTGCAAATCTTATGGCATGCGACTGCTTCCCGAGACTAGACTTGAATTGCTTAAGGCTGGCTATGATCTTCTCCAGGATGAGTGTCCTCCGCCGTCGCCGGTGCCGGAAGTTCGCCGGACTACGACCATGCTGGTCATTCAGTTTGCCACGGTCCCTATTCCACGGGATCTGATTGCTAATTCCGATTTTCCGGCAATTACTTTACAAACGGACTGTGCCCGACCGGCGGAGCCTATCCCAGCTGTTCAGGCGGAGCCTCATGTGCATTGGACGTCGCACAAGGACCCTGCCACCTCCACGTCCGCTGTTTTGCATGCATGTGGACCGGTGGGTCCATCTAGCCAGCAGTCGCCATGCATTCCCCCATCTGGACATAGTTTGAATGCTATCTCTTGCTCAGAATCTTCGGGATTGGCTGGTGCGGTTGCAACGGATGGCACCTTGACCCAAGTCCAAGAGCCCCTGGCGATACCGATTCCCGAGCCAACCCTTCCATCCATGCAAGAGGCAGCCGACGCATTTGAAGCCATGGTCGATGACATGATGGCCCGGATTATGACATGTTCCATCTACAACTGCCAGGGCCACCTGTCATCCAGCTGCACTGTCAATTTAATTTGGCTGATTTGCTCTCGGCCTGGTCACCATCGACGTGACTGTGAAAAGATTGTGCGGCAGGAGGTATGCGTGTGGAAGGAAACCCAAAGGGAAAGTGCGGCTTCCCATAATGATGGTATAGAGCCGGCCCCAAATCCATCTCCCACACCATCGCCTCCAAGCAACAAAAAAAAACCCGCCACCGCCGCCCAAGCTTCACCAGATCTTGCTACTCTAGAGGAACTAGCGGACCGGCAGCGCATGGCGGTCTACGAGGTGGATCCTCATTGCTTCCTGCCGGCTGGGCACCAGATCATCGACGGTGGCCCTATGCGACTTCCGCGCACCTTGGTCACGCCTGTTGTGCGCCCTGCGCGCAACCATGAGAACTACATGGTGGCCAAGGTGGTGCCGCAGCCGACGCCTGAGGAGATGGGCGCAATGCGGGAGAAGTTCATAGACTTCTTGCATGACAGAGGAATCCAGGTTCGAACTACTCAGCCCTGGTTCACGGGCATTGGTCTTTTTGAAGTTCACAGCGCGGCTGTGAGATACTCTCTGACCCAGCACCCACCCTTCAATCTTGGAGCACAACACTTTGTTAGATTCTTCAACCATGATGAGGGCGCTGGGTACAGGTCAGCCAACGATCACCGGTAGGGCTGGCTCATGTTCATAGGAGTTCCGTTGGATATGCGCAATGGGAACAATCTCAAGGAGATGGTTAATACTTTCGGGAAGTTTCACCATTGGGATCCTGAGGACCCTACCTGGTTAGAGCAATGGTGTATGCTTCCTTCCCGGATGTCGCCCGTGTACCCAGGGACGTTGTGTTTCAGGACTTTGTAGAGTATGGTGGAGCACGAGTCAATTGGACTGCTGCATGTTATGTGCTTGGAGCAAACTGGGCTAATCATCTCCCTGATGACGAGGATCCCATGCCCCTGGATGGCAATCCACATCCCTTGCCTGGGCAACTGCAGCCCAACAACCTCAATTTTGTGCTGCCACCTTACCCAGCCCTAGGATGGAATGATGCCCCTCAAGACCCTCCTGTAGAAGATCCCCAGTTTCCCCTCAAGATCAAAATTGGGGGAATGTTCAATGGTGTTATGAACCCATCATAGAAGAAATCCAGTATCCTGAGGCAGAACAGGAGGCCGAGGAACAAATGTCCATGGTGCTTGATCGCCCTGCAGAATCGGATTATGTTCATCAGATGCTTGAGGTGTCGGTGATTGATGTGGATGACATTGCAGAAGACAATGTAGATGCTGAAGACCCCATGCTGGCCATTGTGTCTTTTGTTCCACCCCTTGTTGAACAACAGAACATCATTGTGGCTATGATCAGAGTGTCGGCTGGACCTCCTCTGCCCCCAGAGATGATCTGGAAGAGAACCTTTGACTCTCTCTATGAGGAGATCTGCACCAGGAATGTGCCTAGAGCTCTGATGCTCTCCCCCTGAAGTCAGTTGTCTACTCCAAACGCTCCTGGAGTATTGATTTTGACGAGGACATGATGGCCCCCTCCCTGATACGCATTGAGATCATGATCATATAGTAGAGGCCACGTCCAAGAATGATGTGCCAGTTGATGGGCTACAGGTGAATCCTGCCCCCCAAATTCTCCTGGAGCAACTTCCCCCATTGGAGGGGATTGTTTTTGAGGCTCCTCAACTCAAGATCAGTAAGAAACGTGTCAAGAAATCTTCCACCCCTGTTGTGGAGTCTTCTGTCCGATGCTGCACACGGAGCCTGGCCAAGAAAGCTGGTTTCAAGGCGGGAAAACTGTTGGAGATCTCCTCTCCTCCTCAAAAGAAGAGGCCCAGAACGAAACCACTTCCTATGGTCCAACAGCCCATATTTGAGGAAGAGGCCCACCAAGAGAATCTTTAAGCAAGCCATCGGGTTCCAGATATACCTCCAACTCCCATCAGGGTGCTGCAACACATAGGCACTGATCTGGAGATTGAGGAATCTCTCTTCACCAAGGAAAAGCTTGAAGATGATCCTTCTGCTGCATCTGCATCCCAGGATTCCAATGATCAATGAACTTTTTATTATCTTGGTTTGGCAAGCCTTAAATTGGCCAGTTGTAAGAACATGTTATGATGGATATGTTTTTCTTTTGCTTTAATGCTTTATGCTATCTGTAATATTACAGTAGTATTTTCTGTCCTCGACCACAAGTCCTATGGATAATCATTCTACTAGAAACTGGAATGTACTATGTTGGAATGTTAGGGGTCTAAATGCTGCAGCCAGGCAAAGGGTTGTGAGGGAGAAAAATGAGGAAAGTCAATGTGCTATAGTTTGTCTACAAGAAACCAAATGCACCTCAATTGATGCAAGATTTATCAAGAGCTGGTGTCCTAGAAGTTTTGACCAATTTTCTTATGTACCATCTGTGGGGGGCTCTGGGGGTTTAATTACTATTTGGAATTCCTCTATTTTTGATGGGGTATTGGTGGACACCCAGCAATTTGGTCTTATCATCAAATTCACTTCTAAGTTAAATGTTGAATCCTGGACTTTAGTGAATGTTTATGGGCCATGTGATCAGCAGAGGAGAGATCTCTTTGTTCAATGGATTTACCATCTACAAATTCCTTTTGACGCCAATTGGCTGCTCTTGGGGGATTTCAATTTAATGAGATCAGTGGAAAATAGGAATATGTCTGGAGGAGATATTAATGACATGTTCATCTTTAATGAGATTATTGGACATCTGGGTCTTTTGGAATTACCAATCAAAGGAAGGAGCTACACTTGGTCTAATATGCAGAATGACCCTCTGCTGGAGCAATTGGATTGGTTTTTTACTTCTACCAACTGGATCTCATGCTACCCCCTCTCCCAAGTCCTACCTTTGGCTAAAACTGCTTCTGACCATCTCCCTTGTGTGGTATCTATTTCCACTTCCATTCCCAAGGTCAAGCTTTTTAGGTTTGAAAATTATTGGATTGAGCAGCCTGGATTTATGGATTGTGTTAGGGAGGTCTGGAATTTTCCCACTGCTAAAAGCCACATTACTGATCTGATCATGGACAAATTGAAAAGGCTCAGGGGAGCCCTCAAATCTTGCCAGAAAAATATTTCAAAGATTAAGTGCCTCATTGCCAAATGTAACAGAGTCATTTTTGTCCTGGATTGCTTGGAGGAATTCAGACAACTCACAAGACATGAATCCAATTTCAGGAAGATTGTGAAGCTTCATCACGAGAAATTGTTTCATTGGCAATACATGTACTGGAAGAAGAGATGTACCAAGAGATATATCAAGGTGGGAGAGGAGAATTCAAAAAAAATCAAGCCATGGCCTCTAAGAGACTTAGGAGGAAGGCCATTGCATCTTTGAATCTCTCTGATGGTACCCCATGCTCTGATCATGGCCTTCTAGCTGCTGCTTTCTGGTCTTCCTTTAAGAATAGAATGGGGATCTCTAGAGGTATCAATATGGAATTTGATCTCCATGAGCTTCTGACAGAAGTGGAGGATCTGGATTGTCTCACTTTTCCTTTTAAAAAAAAGGAAATTGATGACACCATTAAACACATGCCCATTGATAAGGCACCTGGGCCTGATGGTTTCAATGGTTTATTCCTCAAGAAATATTGGAACATAATTGCTGAGGATTTTTATAATTTGACTGTAGAATTTCATGCTGGATCAGTTCAGTTGGAGGGACTCAATGGGTCATTTATAACCTTGGTGCCAAAGAAAGCCAGCCCTAAATCTGTCAATGATTTCAGGCCAATATCTCTCACTAGTGTGGGTATTAAATTCCTCACCAAAATGGCTACTAATATATTCCAAAAGTTGATCACCAGATGCATTCATAAGAATCAGTATGGATTCATTAAAGATAGGTCTATACAGGACTGCATTGCTTGGACTCTGGAATGTCTGCATCAATGTCACAATTCTAGAAGACCTCTGCTTATCTTGAAAATTGATTTTGAGAAGGCTTTTGATTCTATTGAGCATGAGGCAATCTTATAGATTTTAAAGTTCAAAGGATTCAATCTGAGGTGGAGAAATTGGATATCTGACCTGCTTTCATCTGGGTCATCTTCTGTATTGTTGAATGGGATACCTGGTAAACACTTCAAGTGCAGAAGAGGGGTCAGACAAGGAGATCCTTTATCTCCTCTCTTATTTGTCCTTGCTGCAGACTTACTTCAATCAGTAGTGAATGATCTTTTGAGAAGGGGAAGACTTCAGTTACCCATTCCATCTCATGATCAGGATTTCCCAATTGTTCAGTATGCAGATGACACACTTCTGATAATGCAAGCTGATGAAGAGCAAGTTGTTGCACTCAAAGAGGCTCTAAAGAAGTTTTCTCAATCAACTTGACTTGATATCAATTATCATAAATACTCCATGTACCCCATTAACTTATCTGCAACTGAGTTGGCTGCTATGGCTTCTGCTTTTGGTTGCCAAACTGGTACTTTGCCTTTCACATACTTGGGACTAGCTGTTGGCACCACCAGGCCAAAAATGGTAGATCTCATGCCATTAGTGGACTGTATGGAGACAAGGTTGACTACCAGTTCATGTTTTCTTAATCAGGGAGGGAAGTTACAGATTTGGAATTCAGTGATCTCCTCGAGGACAATATACTATCTTTTCTCTCTTCAAATTCCAACTGGGATCATTAAGCAACTGGAAAGAATTCAAAGACAGTGTCTCTTGAGAAGTTATAGCAAGAATTATGGTAAATCCCTTGCAGCTTGGGATCTAGTGTGCATACCTAAAAATAAGGGTGGGTGGGGCATCCTTAACTTATCTTTGCAGAATGAATCTCTTCTGATCAAACATTTGCACAAATTCTATAACAGAGCTTCAGTGCCTTGGGTCCAACTTATTTGGGATACCTACTATCACAATAGAGTCCCTCGTGCTACTGAACTTTGTGGTTCCTTCCGGTGGAAGGACATCTGTAAACTGATGGATAAATATATTGCAGTTTCCAAATGTATTTTTGGTGATGGAGTAACTACTCTATTCTAGCTGGACATATGGATGGACAATCAGAATGAACTGCTGGCTGCCAAGTTTGCTAGATTGTTCTCCTTTATTTCTGATAGTCAAATTGCAGTACAAGAAGTATTGTTGTCTGATGACCTGCTGTCTCTCTTCCATTTACTCCTGTCCAATGAGGCTTTTGAGGAGCTGCAGTTGCTCATTTCACAGCTTGCTCCTTATCAAGACAGGGAGGCCAAGTTCGATCAGTGGACATGGAAATTTGGGAAAGGTGGTCCTTATACTGCTTCAAAGTTTTACAAGAAAGTCCATGATCCCATTGTTTCCAATCAATTGCTGACATGGATATGGAAGTCATTTTGTACTCTTAAGGTTAATATTTTTGCATGGTTGGTCATAATGGATAGGATAAATACCAAAGACATGATCCTCAGGAGACATTGGCACATTGATGATGGCCCTAATTGTGTGGATTGTGCTGCTCAAACATTGGAGACTAGGGATCACCTCTTTTTCCAGTGCATATTCAGTCACAGGATATGGAATTATTTTCAAATTGACTGGTCCCAAGGTACTACCATGGTGGAAGTCACAAATTCTACTAGAAGAGAGTTTTCAAAACCCTTCTTTACTGAAGTAGTCTTCACTGCCTGGTGGAACATTTGGATCATCCGAAATGACAAGGTTTTCAAAAATGATAGGCCCACTTTTGCTAAGTGGCGGCAAGGTTTCATCCATGACCTATCTTCGCTTGGATACAGAATCAAGCCTAGGTTTAAGGATGAGTTGTATAGATGGATAGACTTTTTGCCACCATGAGGGGTGTTGTTGTTGTAATCTTTTTTCTCATGTTGGGCTTTGCCCTTATGTAACCTTTCTAAATACTGGTGATGAGCAATAAAGTGTTGTGGGGTGCTTTAACCTGCAGTTGTACATAAAAAAACCAACGAGGAGCACAACTTCAGTGCCATCAAGCTAATTTATGGTGCCGTTGCCGGGGACTCCACTCTTCAAGATAGGGGAGTTGCACACTATCTTTTATCTTTGCTTTTTAGTCTTTTTAGTTTACCTTCTAGTTTTTATCTTAGTTTCCTTTATCAAAACATGTTTAGTCAAACATGTTAGGACTTGGTGCTCTGTAAGAATCAGAAGTTCTAGATTTCCATCAAAAGGATGGAGAAAATATGAACAAGGCATGGGACAGAATTTCTGATGCACATAGAAGAATTATGCCTTGGAAAGCTATAAAAATTGTGCTTAGGAATTTTTCCATGGTCTTTTTAAATGGTGTAAACACTCTCTTGATATTATAGCTAAAGGATATTTCTTAGAGTGTGATGAAGCTAGAGCTCTTGATATTATACATGGTCTATCTAGTTATGTTGTTTGTGATCGTAGTTTTGATACTGTTATAGATAGACTTGCTACTATTGAAAAGAGAATGGATGCTCTAGACTTGCGAAAAGTAGAGAAACCCAATCCCAATAAGAAAGGTATTTTTGAGATAGATAATGACTGGGAGCCTTTTGTTAGAATTATCATCTCTAACCAAGACTTCCTTGCTTATTGTGATATTGGATCCATGGTTTCTACAATGCCAAAAGTTGTTTATGATTCTTTAAAATTCTCAAACATGGACAATTTTTCATCTTATCATGAACATGATAATGGAAATATTTATGAGATCCAGGGAAAAGTAAAAGATGTCCAAGTTACATTTTTTAAAAGGAGTGCAACAGTTGATTTCTTCATCATGGAGCCAAACCAAGGAAACATAGTGCTTGAAAGGGACTTCCTCCGAGCTGTAAAAGGCTTCATTGATATAGGTAAGGGACACATACGCTTAAATGTAAAGGCGAAAGGTTCGTATCACTTTCCTAACAGAAATAAGAACAAACTTGTTGAGGAACCATTTGAAGGTCTTTATAACTCCGACAACTATGATGACTTTTGATTCCTCTTTTTTGTATCATGCCTAGCTTAAAGGCATAAAATAAAGCGCTTGTTGGGAGGCAACCCAAGATGTTTTTACTTTCAATTTTAGTGGTCTTGATGTTTGTTACTACTGTAGAAACATCATTGTATCTTTATTTTCAAGCTTTGTGCCAAGTTTTAGCCTCCGATTGCCAGAAAGTTCTAAAGTTGTGACATGCTGTCCAAAAATAGATTATGTCCCCTTGACGGAAAAATTGGCCATAAATCACCAGGTCATCTTTTTGATCTGAATTTCTTTGATAGCATGCTCTATACAATTGTCTTTCGTGCTTCTATTCTAAGTTTATTTATTTGAGTTGCAGAAGTACCCCGAAAAAATTATTTACTACCTGATGATCTATTTTTCACAGATTCTGCCATGTTTTATGTTTTCTTCATTTTGCAAACTTTAAGCTTGCTTTTTCTTTGAAAAAACTTTTTGGCAATCATGAAAACAGTAGCTATTCAAAAAATATATTTATTTCTAGTAGATAAAAATTATTTTATCATGGTCACTTACCACTCTAATCAGCTTATGATGAGTTTTGTATGAAGGGAGTTTTCAAGTATGCGAAGGAAGATGATGAAAGAAGATTAGGGAGTGTCAAGCGCTCAAGCTTGGGGATGCCCCCATGCACCCCCAAGAAATATCCAAGGAGACTCAAGCGTCTAAGCTTTGGGATTCCCCCGTGCATCCCCTCTCCATCAACAATCATGAGTTCGTTCTTCTGCATGCTATATTTTTATCACTTCATATGTTATGTGCCAGACTTGGAGCGTCTCGCTCTTTAATTTTTAATTTGTTTTAGTTTTGTTTGTTTTTTATAACAAGTTGGATCCTAGCCTTAATTGTTTGGGAGAGAAACACGCTCCACTCTATCGTGGAACACAACATAGGCTTGCATGCTTATCCTTTTTGTGTGAGTTCTTTTTCTTTTCATAGTTGGTACCATGCTTAGCTCTTAGTTTTCATGCTTATCTTTGTAAGAGATTTTATTTAGGTTGTTCTAGGAACTCTCTTGAGGTTTCATGCTTATCTTGTTTAGAGAGTTGTCTTGTTGCACTGAGTTGTGTGTCTTGCATGAGTAGGTAATTAAGGTTGCTATTACAAGTGTAGTAGTAACTTGCAATAGTTTTGAGTTATTGATTAGAGTAATGTTTGGACATTAGGGTGCCAAGAGCTTGAGCCTATGAGTGATAGGTGTCGTATTTTGGGAAATCCATGCTTATTTTGTAAAAATTATAAAAATTAGTTGAGTATTCTAGCTACTAGATGGATCGCTAACCTTTGGAGGGGTTGGAATATATAGAGTACACTCACGTACCATTGGTCGAGGATGCGCAAGGATAACCAAACCCCCATACACTCCTCCCCGGGGTACTCGTCTCTTTGTGAACCTCCCGATTAGATAGAGAGTTACCGATAATAAGTGCATGAGTTCTTCGGACTAATGCGAGTATTCGATTGTTGGCACTTCCGCCTTCCCATATTTTGTTAGCCTCTTCCATACCGTGCATTTCCCTTTCTCACCTTGAGAGTTGGCGCATACTTCTCCGGTGCATCCAAACCCTTGACATGATACGCTCTGTCATCATAAACCTCCTTATATCTTCCTCAAAACAGCCACCATACCTACTTTAACACCCTCAGTGTCAGACAACAGTAAAACTTTTGTTATTGATAAATCTTTGTGATTAGCAAGTCACTAATCACCTTTGATCATGCCTTGTATTTTTCAACCAAATTGATTTGCCAAAAATTTAAGTGGAAATAAAACATTGTCCAAAAATTGTGAAACCACTATTGTAAAATATCTAAAAACCAGTGGACCATGATAAACCAACCTTGGGCATTTATTGCAATGTCTAAATAGTGCAAACAAATAATAACAATGCTATAACATCACCATTTGCCAATTTCCTATTAAAAGGAATCATTAAAAGAGTTTATAAAAGTCCCAAACTTTTTGTGGCACTCTATTGTTGTGCCATACTAATTATGGAACCTATTACATATTTTACACAAATATAAAAGTATCGTAATTAAATAAAACAGAAAGAGCAGAGAATAAAAAAAAGGAATAAAAGAAAATGGAGAAAACCTAACTAAAGCCTACAGGAATTTCCCCGCAGGGCCCAACTACCCAGCCCAGCGTCCCCCGGCCCACCCGAGGCCCACCTCCTTAGCAGCCCACCCCGCCCCCATATTCTTCCTCTATTCATGGGGGGGCGTGGCATGCATCCGCCGGCTCCACGGTCATGCCGTCGGCGTGGCGGCCATCCCGCGACCCCGCCTTAGTTAAATCTTCGGCACCTCCAAACCTCGAACCCTAGCCCCCACGTTCCCCTCAGTCTCCCCTCGCCCGCCCCCTTTCTCGGAATGCAGCAAGGCCGCGCTCGCCGTCGGGCCATCGCCGTAGCCTGCGCGGCCACCCACCTCCACGGGCCGCGTGAGCTTGTCCATGAGCATCACCGAGCTCCTCCAGGTCGCCCCCAACCTCAAGCTCGAGCTTGATGCCACCGCATCGGGCGAATCGAGCCTTTCCCCCATCCTCGGCCGCCGGCGAACTCCAACGCGATCCGTCGACTACGATCTCCCCCGAGCACACTGCCCCCCACTACATGCTCCGCCGTGAGCTTCCCTTCATTTCCCCCTTGTCTGCGCCGTGGTTCGTGCTCCGTTGCGCCGTCCCAGCACGGCCCTGCCCCGGCCGCCGCTAGGGCTCGCCGTGGCCCATGTCTCCAGCCAGCCGACGCCTGCTGCTACTCCAGATTGGCCCCCTGCCGCCACCCTCAACCCGTAAGACCTCACTGTCGACCCTTTGGTCGCCGGAGGCGAGCCCACGCTTGTCGACTGCTGCCTCTTGCCGCTGGCGTGCGCGCGAGCAGTTAGCCAGCGGGCTACACTGCCACTGAACCGTGGGGCCACCCAGTAGGGATTAGGCCCTAACCCATGTTTAACGAAATAACCCCCCCCCCTTGTGTATTACATGTGGGTGCAACACCCCCCTTAACCCTTGGTTAATTCAACAAATAGACTGGATTAGTAAAGCATGACTCAATGACATGTGGGTCCCCTTGTGCTATTTAGTTTAAATAAAATCAATTTGTTGCATGTGTCTATGACACATGGGGCCCACTGGTCAGTTGACCAGTCAAAGCCACCTAACCTATGACAGGTGGGTCCCATCTGTAAGTTTGACCCAGTCAAAGATTCCTTGTGGATAATTCTGTAATTTGTTAATAAAATAAATTATGTCAATTCTTTAAATTGAATTAAACTTTAAAATTGAATATCTTTTAAACCGTAAGCCAGATTCAAAAACTTTATACATGAAAATTGATCAGAAAAATATAACGAAATGAATACGCTATCCGTATATCAACCACACCCCACAACAAACATCGACATCCCCCCTCAGGGCCGTCTGTCGATAATCACCGGAAGCCGGGATTTCATCTCCGGATGAATTTATTCTGAACACGAAAGTTTTTCGGAATGTTTCAACTAGCACGGTAACACCATCCACACGTTTCTTGGTTGTCCACGACACCTCCGGCATGATCCCTTCCCCCTCCGGACACCCTGTCCGGTAATCACCCGGAGTTGGCAGCTCATCCCCGGATGGACTCCCGCTCCGTGCAACGTGCATTGCACTGTGTTAGAACACCGTTAACATTGCATACGTCATGCCATTCATCTGTTTGCTATGATTGCTTTATATTTACTGTTTCTTCCAACCTTTGTTCTCCGATAGACCCCGCTGCTACCGCCGACAACACACCTGCCGGGTACGACTACTTCGTCGACGACCGTACCCCTACCGTCGAGCTTTCAGGCAAGAAGGGCCATTCTCTTCCCAGATATCTCCTACCTTTTCCATACATTTTTTGCACTAGGAATTGTTACTGTTTCTGCTACGTTACAATCCTATTCAATTGCATAGCCTGATTTTGTCGCCCCTTGATGTACCTTCCTTTATCCTATGCTGCCTACTTTAATTATGTATTATATTAAGAAGTGAGCCCTCTGCATTGTTACCTAGGATTAGATAGCGGGCCGTGACCACTCAGGGGAGTGAACACGGATACAATATATACAACTGCAGAGGTACGGTACAATGCAGACACCGCCTAAGGTCCCCTAGCTCGGCTCTGCTGAGCCACCATCAAGTGTGAGCTATCAAGGAGTAATCCTTGTACTCCACTCGTTGCTGACTCTGCATAGCCGCTCTAGGTACCTGAGAAATGGTTGTCCTTAAGGTAAGAAGTCGGACGACCCAACGGTGCCCGCGAGCGGTATTGCGTCGGGAACGACAGGGAGTGTACGATCGACATTACTGGCGTGCTTGGCCCCTGCTCGTATCTCGCGAGAGTTACCAAACCACGAAAAGTCGAGCTCTACCAAGAGCACATGTGAGACAAGGTAAGGAGACAGTTCACCTTGTTGGTAACCGCAGAGACTTGGTGGGACGACAGGGCAGGCACCGATGTACTGGTGGTCCTGACTGTTGTCGTTGTCCGCGGGTCAGTTAAGTCGAGGCAACGATAACGGTTGTCACGCAGGTTAATTAAAATGCTAAATAGTTCAGTGGATGACTTGAGAGGACGCAAAGGCCTTTACGCACTACCTTCACGTGGGATAAGGAGTTATGGGATGCGGCGTGTCGGATAGCTTTGGTGGAGCGTTCCCTAACAAGGTGCCCGCCACCCTGGAGATCCGAGCGTGCAGGCTGAACAGTAGTGAACCCCTGCAAGGAGTTTAATCTATTCGAATAGCCGTGTCCACGGTAACAAGACGCTTTATGCTGAAGCTGGATCTTACCACTACAAACTACTACTATTAAACTGTATGGTTCATGGTTTTCTTCTTCGCAGGGAAGTCGAGGAGGGGAACTCGGAGGCATTATTATTATTAATCACTACAACTTACTATTATACAATGCTGCAGCAACTTCTGCTTCATTGTTACTTTATGCTTTATACAAACTTTTTGTGGCACTCTATTGTTGTGCCATACTACTTATGGAACCTATTACATATTTTACAAAAAGATAAAAGTATCGTAATTAAATAAAACAGAAAGAGAAGAGAATAAAAAAAGGAATAAAAGAAAATGGAGAAAACCTAACTAACGCCTAGAGCAATTTCCCCGCAGGGCCCAACTACCCATCCCAACCTCCCCCGGCCCACCCGAGGCCCACCTCCTTAGCAGCCCACCCCGCCCCCATATTCTTCCTCTATTCATGTGGGGCGTGGCATGCATCCGCCGGCTCCACGGTCACGCCGTCGGCGTGGCGGCCATCCCGCGATCCCGGCGTAGTTAAATCTCCGGCACCTCCAACCCTCGAACCCTAGCCCCCACGTTCCCCTCAGTCTCCCCTCGCCCGCCCCCTTTCTCGGAATGCAGCAAGGCCGCGCTCGCCGTCGGGCCACCGCCGTAGCCTGCGCGGCCACCCACCTCCACGGGCCGCGTGAGCTTGTCCAGGAGCATCACCGAGCTCCTCCAGGTCGCCCCCAACCTCAAGCTCGAGCTGGATGCCACCGCATCGGGCGAATCGAGCCTTTCCCCCATCCTCCAACGTGATCCGTCGACTACGATCTCCCCCGAGCACGCTGCCCCCCACTACATGCTCCGCCGTGAGCTTCCCTTCATTTCCCCCTTGTCTGCGCCGCGTTTTGTGCTCCGTTGCGCCGTCCCAGCACGGCCCTGCCCCGGCCGCCGCTAGGGCTCGCCGTGGCCCGTGTCTCCAGCCAGCCGACGCCTGCTGCTACTCAAGATTGGCCCCCTGCCGCAACCCTCAACCCGTAGGACCTCACGGTCGACCCTTTGGTCGCCGGAGGCGAGCCCACGCTTGTCGCCTGCTGCCTCTTGCCGCTGGCGTGCGCGCGAGCAGTTAGCCAGCGGGCTACACTGCCACTGAACCGTGGGGCCACCCAGTAGGGATTAGGCCCTAACCCATGTTTAACGAAATAACCCCCCCCCCCTTGTGTATTACATGTGGGTGCAACACCCCCCTTAACCCTTGGTTAATTAAACAAATAGACTGGATTAGTAAAGCATGACTCAATGACATGTGGGTCCCCTTGTGCTATTTAGTTTAAATAAAATCAATTTGTTGCATGTGTCTATGACACATGGGGCCCACTGGTCAGTTGACCAGTCAAAGCCACCTAACCTATGACAGGTGGGTCCCATCTGTAAGTTTGACCCAGTCAAAGATTCCTTGTGGATAATTCTGTAATTTGTTAATAAAATAAATTATGTCAATTCTTTAAATTGAATTAAACTTTAAAATTGAATATCTTTTAAACCGTAAGCCAGATTCAAAAACTTTATACATGAAAATTGATCAGAAAAATATAACGAAATGAATACGCTATCCGTATATCAACCACACCCCACAACGAACATCGACATCCCCCCTCAGGGCCGTCTGTCGATAATCACCGGAAGCCGGGATTTCATCTTCGGATGAATTTATTCTGAACACGAAAGTTGTTCGGAATGTTTCAACTAGCACGGTTACACCATCCACACGTTTCTTGGTTGTCCACGACACCTCCGGCATGATCCCTTCCCCCTCCGGACACCCTGTCCGGTAATCACCCGGAGCTGGCATCTCATCCCCGGATGGACTCCTGCTCCGTGCAACGTGCATTGCACTGTGCTAGAACACCGTTAACATTGCATACGTCATGCCATTCATCTGTTTCCTATGATTGCTTTATATTTACTGTTTCTTCCAACCTTTGTTCTCCGATAGACCCCGCTGCTACCGCCGACTACACAGCTGCCGGGTACGACTACTTCGTCGACGACCGTACCCCTACCGTCGAGCTTTCAGGAAAGAAGGGCCATTCTCTTCCCAGATATCTCCTAACTTTTCCATACATTTTTTGCCCTAGGCATTGTTACTGTTTCTGCTACGTTACAATCCTATTCAATTGCATAGCCTGATTTTGTCGCCCCTTGATGTACCTTCCTTTATCCTATGCTGCCTACTTTAATTATGTATTATATTCAGAAGTGAGCCCTGTGCATTGTTACCTAGGATTAGATAGCGGGCCGTGACCACTCAGGGGAGTGAACACGGATACAATATATACAACTACACAGGTACGGTACAATGCAGACACCGCCTAAGGCCCCCTAGCTCGGCTCTGCTGAGCCACCATCAAGTGTGAGCTATCAAGGAGTAATCCTTGTACTCCACTCGTTGCTGACTCTGCATAGCCGCTCTAGGTACCTGAGAAACGGTTGTCCTTAAGGTAAGAAGTCGGACGACCCAACGGTGCCCGCGAGCGGTATTGCATCGGGAACGACAGGGAGTGTACGATCGACATTACTGGCGTGCTTGGCCCCTGCTCGTATCTCGCGAGAGTTACCAAACCACGAAAAGTCGAGCTCTACCAAGAGCACATGTGAGACAAGGTAAGGAGACGGTTCACCTTGTTGGTAACCGCAGAGACTTGGTGGGACGACAGGGCAGGCACTGATGTACTGGTGGTCCTGACTGTTGTCGTTGTCCGCGGGTCAGTTAAGTCGAGGCAACGATAACGGTTGTCACACAGGTTAATTAAAATGCTAAATGGTTCAGTGGATGACTTGAGAGGAAACAAAGTCCTTTACGCACTACCTTCACGTGGGATAAGGAGTTATGGGCTGCGGCTTGTCGGATAGCTTTGGTGGAGCGTTCCCTAAGAAGGTGCCCTCCACCCTGGAGATCCGAGCGTGCAGGCTGAACAGTAGTGCACCCCTGCAAGGAGTTAATCTATTCGAATAGCCGTGTCCACGGTAACAGGACGCTTTATGATGAAGCTGGATCTTACCACTACAAACTACTACTATTAAACTGTATGGTTCAGGGTTTTCTTCCTCGCAGGGAAGTCGAGGAGGGGAACTCGGAGGCATTATTATTATTAATCACTACAACTTACTATTATACAATGCTGCAGCAACTTCTGCTTCATTATTACTTTATCCTTTATATAAACTGTTGGTTGTTCTTATCTTGTGCTGCAAGACTTGTCGGAAGATGCTAGTCTTCGATAGGCCTAGCATCTTACCCTTATTCTCATCTCTACCTTGCAGTCCACTATATACAGCCTCCCCTTTCCATTTGATACAAATGCATAAATGCTTAGTAGCGGACGTAAGACTCGCGGGTATGCTAGATACTCACCCTTGCTTTATTTCCCGCTTTATGTTTTGCCTGATCGGCCGCTGCAGTCGACGTTGGAGCCTTGGAGTCCAGGAGCAGGAGATCCCCGATGCCGACCACCTACACATGGAGACCCCCGATGCCGACCACCTACACATGAATATCCCCGATGCCTTCTACGACGTCGAGTCCCCCGTTGATCAGGAGTAGTTTGGAGGTTCCCAGGCAGGAGGCCTCGCCTTTTCGATCTGTTGTTATTTTGCTAGCCTTCTTAAGGCAGATCATGTGTACCTTGTGTATGTACTCGGATACTATTGCTTCCGCTAACTTTGTGCTCTCGAGCTGTTGTATTCGAGCCCTTGTGGCCCCTGGCTTGTATTAAACAGTTTGTATTATTTTATTTGTAGAGTTGTGTTGTGATATCTCACCGTGAGTCCCTAATCTCGATCGTGTACCTTACGTGTATGATTACTGTACATGGTTTGATTTTGGGAGCGTCAAAAGTTGGTATCAGAGCCGACTGCCTGTAGGACACCCCCTTCCAACTCCTTTGTCGAAGTCGAGTCTAGTCTTTGCAAAACTAGTTTACTAACAGTGTCATGTGGCTTATCAGCCCACGTCGCAAACTGGGTGGTATTAGGATCCTTTTCTCCGCACCTTTACTCTGGGACTCTGACCTCTCTCCTCTTTCGGGTTAATGATTTTTCCTAACACTAACTTTAGGTTCTCGTACCTCCTTCCTCCTGGAGAGCCCTGCATTTCAGATGGTTGCTTAATTTGCCAGAAGATGTCGAAGATACTCTCCGATAAATTCCCGAGACCCTTATGCCCACTGCTTTGCGATTCCCCACCACCGATAAGTTAGTGTGGATAATTACATACACCTGCCGTTTGACCATTTGATCCCAATTACTTTTGTTAATACAAGATGCCTCGTAATATTCTCAGTTGTTTCAAAATCGTTTGCGCCTACTTCCTTGCAGCTTCTTTTCACCCTGCGGGTAACTCCTCACATTTATCGAGGGTCCGTTCATCCTCAGTGATTCCTGTGATTCCCAAAATACTTTGAAATACTATTTGATCTCGCGACAATCATCGGCAGCCTACTGCATTGGAGATTCTTCTTACCTACTTGCACTATGATTGATCCCGTTTTCTTGTGGTCTTCGATGCCCTCCCTTGGCATTGCCATTCCGATCTGTTGAATCATCGTGTGTGCGGGCGCACGCAATCATCAGTTGATCCCTATGAATTCATTCTCCCGGTTCAGACGTCATTCCGGACATGAGCTAGATCTCGGTAAATCAAACCTTGAATTATTGTCTGTCGAGTTTCATTCAACTTACTCATCTTTTGATCGAAACATCTGCTTCCGATCCTTCATTCTGGAAATCATATCCTTTGAAATCAAGCATCAAAATATTCAGTTGCTTCTGTCATCTAATGCCTTTGTGTTCTTTATCCTTATGGTGTAGTACCGATACTCACACCAGACTCTCTGTACCCCTACCTGACCATTTGGTGGATTACTACCTACCGTCCCCCTTGTGCCCTAAGTCATTCATGAATTTTCCCTGATATTAGATGCCTCTGGCGAATGTTATCATCTGCTCGGTGTCATTAGCCTTCTGCTTTCGAACTTGTATCCCTCGCTTATGATGTTTGTTGTATGGGTTTAAAAATGCCCCGATGGGTTAACCCTATGCTTCCCCTAATCTATATGAACCCAAACATTATACGGGTCATACTCTACTGGTGTTACGCCAGATGAAATTCCGACATGACAACATCATTTGAACCGAGAAGTGAATGAAAGGTTATGCATTAAAGAAGTGGGAGTCGACCTTGAACGTGTGTTCATGCCCATGGATACGATGTAGAACTTGCCATGAAAGCTTCTCGTAAAGATAATTATCCCCTTGGTATGAATTCTGCTGCACCTATGATCCTCCATTCTACCTTCGAGTATTACCTCCTGGTACCTAGAGGATATCATACCTTTTCACCACATCTTATGAATTGTGATGAAACAATGCCTATCTCTTCCATAGCCATTTCATGGTTCTGGATTGTCGTCAACCGGGAACACCGAATACTTTTGCTTCACCATTCATTTTGCTTGTTGTCGCCGTTGTTCAATTGCATTCCCTTGAAATCTCTCGACATAAAGTGTCGTGGTCATCATCAGCATATTTGCCTCTTCCAAGTGTTAATTGGATTCATCGTGTGAAATACCATCCTTGCCCCTCGATGATTTGTGTTATCATCAACAACCTCCTTTGACCCCCTGCCAATACAAACTTGGTCATGTATATCGTGCTCTTCTTTCCCTTGGGGAAGGATATACAACTAATACTTGTGTATACTCACATTTTCCCTTCCATTGGTCTGTTTGACATTTATTGTTATGTATCTTATCTGAGCAGTGATAATTCCCTGCTTATGTAAACACTTCGGTGTACTAGTTTGTCCATACAACCTGTTACTGTTGTTGATGACTTTTCGGTGACCACCGATGGACGAGAACTTTTCCAATTGCTCCGCCTCGTCTTAACGAGCAGGAAAATGGTTCTCTTCATCCCTCTCCGTTGGCACCGGCTTTGTTGCCGACATAGCTAACAAGCTTTTCTCTGACTTACCTTGCAACTTCATCACATTGTTTGCCACCACCCTTCTTATTCACTGTGGGCCCATAACCCACAGTTCCATAGGATCGAAACCTGGCTCTCTTGTACCTTTCTGTTCTCGAGGTTATTCCTCTTGCTTGACCTCGTATGCAATTCACGAGTCCTCTATCTTGTGATATTCAGTTCGATATCAGACTCAGTGCTTATGCCTGATGCTCTGGACCCCCTTTTTCATCCTCCGTTATCATCGACGAATGCTTGCAAATCCGCTTGAAGACTTCCTATGCCTTTTTTTGTTTCTCTTGATGTATTCCCCTAAGATTATACTCGGGAGATACGTTCTACCCCATTCCCTTGGTCAGCCTTGGCCGAACTTTGTACCGATCCGACCCCCTCAAGTTTTCCCCCCTAATCTATTCGTAAGTACGATGGAGACCCCGATGGAAGGATGACAACTTATCGAGATGCACCGATGCAGAGAAGTGAAGACATCAAAGTGAAGGATCAACTACTTCGAGAAGGACAACAAGCACCAGAATAATCGTTAGAATACGAAACCAAAGATTTACCCCTTTCACTACCTTTAATTCTCGGGACGAGAATTCTTTGTAGTGGGGGAGATTTGTAACAACCTCAGTGTTAGACAAAAGTAAAACTTTTGTTATTGATAAATCTCTGTGATTAGCAAGTCACTAATCACCTTTGATCATGCCTTGTCTTGTTCAGCCAAATTGATTTGCCAAAAATTTAAGTGGAAATAAAACATTGTCCAAAATTTGTGAAACCACTTTTGTAAAATCTCTAAAAACCAGTGGACCATGATAAACCAACCTTGGGCATTTATTGCAATGTCGAAATAGTGCAAACAAATAATAACAATGCTATAACAGCACCATTTGCCAATTGCCTATTAAAAGGATTCATTAAAAGAGTTTATAGAAGTCCCAAACTTTTTGTGGCACTCTATTGTTGTGCCATACTAATTATGGAACCTATTACATATTTTACAAAAATATAAAAGTATCATAATTAAATAAAACAGAAAGAGCAGAGAACAAAAAAAGGAATAAAAGAAAATGGAGAAAACCTAACTAACGCCTAGAGAAATTTCCCCCCAGGGCCCAACTACCCAGCCCAACCTCCCCCGGCCCACCCCAGGCTCACCTCCTTACCATTCCACCCCGCCCCCATCTTCTTCCTCTGTTCATGGGGGGGACGTGCCATGCATCCACTGGCTCCACGGTCATGCCGTCGGTGTGGCGGCCATCCCGCGACCCTGGCGTAGTTAAAGCCCCGGCACCTCCAACCCTCGAACCCTAGACCCCACGTTCCCCTCAGTCTCCCCTCGCCCGCCCCCTTTCTCGGTCTGCAGCAAGGCCGCGCTCGCTGCCGGGCCACCGACGTAGCCTGCGCGGCCACCCACCTCCACGGGCCGCGTGAGCTTCTACAGGAGCATCACCGAGATCCTCCAGGTCGCCCCCACCCTCAATCTCGAGCTGGATGCCACCACATCGGGCGAATCGAACCTTTCCCCCAACCTCGGCCGCCGGCGAACTCCACCGCGATACGTCGACTATGATCTCCCCCGAGCACGCTGCCCCCCACCACATGCTCCGCTGTGAGCTTGCCTTCATTTCCCCCTTGTCTGCGTCGCGTTTCGTGCTCCGTTGCGCTGTCCCAGCACGGCCCTGCCCCGGCCGCCGCTAGGGCTCGCCGTGGCCCGTGTCTCCAGCCAGCCGACGCCTGCTGCTACTCCAGATTGTACCCCGCCGCCACCCTCAAACCGTAGGACCTCACGGTCGACCCTTTGGTTGCCTTAGGCGAGCCCACGCTCGTCGCCTGCTGCTTCTTGCCGCTCGCATGCGCGCGAGCAGTTAGCCAGCGGGCTACACTGCCACTGAACCGTGGGGCCACCTAGTAAGGATTAGCCCCTAACCCATGTTTAACGAAATAACCCCCCCCCCTGTGTTTTACATGTGGGTCCAGCACCCCCCTTAACCCTTGGTTAATTAAACAAATAGATTGGATTATTAAAGCATGACTCAATGACATGTGGGTCCCCTTGTGCTATTTAGTTTAAATAAAATCAATTTGTTGCATGTGTCTATGACACATGGGGCCCATTGGTCAGTTGACCAGTCAAAGCCACCTAACCTATGACAGGTGGGTCCCATCTGTAAGTTTGACCCAGTCAAAGATTCCTTGTGGATAATTCTATAATTTGTTAATAAAAGAAATTCTAACAATTCTTCAAATTGAATTAAACTTTAAAATTGAATATCTTTTAAACCGTAAGACAGATTAAAAAACTTTATGCATGAAAATTGATAAGAAAATATAACGAATATGATACGCTATCTGTATACAAACCACACCCCTCTAACACAACGAACATCGACATCCCCCCTCCAGGCCGTTTGTCGATAATCACCCGAAGCCGGAATTTCATCTCCGGATGAATTTATTCTGAACACGAAAGTTGTTCGGAATGTTTCAACTAGCACGGTTACACCATCCACACGTTTGTCGGATGTCCACGACACCTCCGGCATGATCCCTTCCCCCTCCGGACACCCTGTCCGGTAATCACCCGGAGCTAGCAACTCATCCCCGGATGGACTCCCGCTCCATGCAACGTGCATTGCACTGTGTTAGAACACCATTAACATTGCATACGTCATGCCATACATCTGTTTGCTATGATTGCTTTATATTTACTGTTTCTTCCCCCCTTTATTCTCCAGTAAACCCCGCTGCTACATCCGACTACACTGCTGCTGGGTACGACTACTTCGTCGACGACTGTACCCCTACCGTCGATCTTTCAGGCAAGCATAGCCATTCTCTTCCCCAGATATCGCCTACCTTTTCCGTACATTTCTTGCACTAGGCATTGTTACTGCTGATGCTACGTTACAATCCTATTCAATTGCAAAGCCTGATTTTGTCGCCCCTTGATGTACCTTCCTTTATCTTATGCTGCCTACTTTAATTATTTATTATATTCAGTAGTGAGCCCTGCGCATTGTTAGCTAGGATTAGATAGCGGGACGTGACCACTCAGGGGAGTGAACACGGATACAATATATACAACTACACAGGTATGGTACAATGCAGACACCGCCTAAGGCCCCCTAGCTCGGCTCTGCCGAGCCACCATAAAGTGTGAGCTATCAAGGAGTAATCCTTGTACTCCACTCGTTGCTGACTCTGCATAGCCGCTCTAGGTACCTGAGCAACGGTTGTCCTTAAGGTAAGAAGTCGGGCGACCCAATGGTGCCCGCGAGTGGTATTGCGTCGGGAACGACAGGGAGGGTACGACCGACGTTACTGGCGTGCTTGGCCCCTGCTCGTATCTCGCGAGAGTTACCAACCCACGAAAAGTCGAGCTCTACCGAGAGCACACGCGAGACAAGTTAAGGAGACGGTTCACCTTGTTGGTAACCGCAGAGAATATGTGGGACGACAGGGCAGGCACCGATGTACTGGTGGTCCTGACTGATGTCGTTGTCCGCGGGTCAGTTAAGTTGAGGCAACGATAACGGTTGTCACGCAGGTTAATTAAATGCTAAATGGTTCAGTGGATGACTTGAGAGGCCGCAAAGGCCTGTACGCACTACCTTCACGTGGGATAAGCAGTTATGGGCTGCGGCGTGTCGGATAGCTTTGGTGGATCTTTCCCTAACAAGGTTCCCGCCACCCTGGAGATCCGAGCGTGCAGGCTGAACAGTAGTGCACCCCTGCAGGGAGTTTAATCTATTCGAATAGCCGTGTCCAGGGTAACAAGACGCTTTATGCTGAAGCTGGATCTTACCACTACAAACTACTACTATTATACTGTATGGTTCCGGGTTTTCTTCCTCATAGGGAAGTCGAGGAGGGGAACTCGGAGGCATTATTATTAGTCATTACAACTTACTATTATACAATGCTGCAGCAACTTCTGCTTCATTGTTACTTTATGCTTTATATAAACTGTTGGTTGTTCTTATCTTTTGCTGCAAGACTCGTCAGAAGAAGCTTGTCTTTGATAGGCCTAGCTTCTTACCCTTATTCTGATCTCTACCTTGCAGTCCACTATATACAAGCTCCCCTTTCCATTTGATACAAATGCATAAATGCTTAGTAGCAGACGTAAGACTAGCGGGTATGCTAGGTACTCACCCTTGCTTTATTTCCCCCTTTATGTTTTGCCTGATCGGCCGCTGCAGTCGACGTTGGAGCCTTGGAGTCCAGGAGCAGGAGATCCCTGACGCCTACCACCTACACATGGAGATCCCCGATGCTGACCACCTACACATGAAGATCCCCGATGCCTTCTACGACGTCGAGTCCCCCGTTGATCATGAGTAGTTTGGAGGTTCCCAGGCAGGAGGCCTCGCCTTTTCGATCTGTTGTTATTTTGCTAGCCTTCTTAAGGCAGATCATGTGTACCTTTTTGTCTGTACTCAGATACTATTTCTTCCGCTAACTTTGTGCTCTCGAGCTGTTGTATTCAAGCCCTCATGGCCCCTGGCTTGTATTAAACAGTTTGTATTATTTTATTTGTAGAGTTGTGTTGTGATATCTCACCGTGAGTCCCTAATCTTGATCGTGTACCTTGCGTGTATGATTACTGTACACGTTCTGATTTTGGGGCGTCACACCTACCTATCAAGGCATTTCCATAGCCTTTCCGAGATACATTGCCATGCTACATCCACCATCTCATGACTTGATCTTCATGTCATACATGCCTTTGCTTGATCCAGGAGCCACATGATAGTTGGGCTTTACCCTTATTATTGCTACATGACGCGCTAGTATCATGGCATATCCTGCTACACTGGTAGAGACATACATTTGCATACATCATGATAGTTTTCATTCTTCTTAATGTTGAGTACTTCTTGTAAAGTGTGAAGATCTTCTTTATATTCTTGTAAAATATAGAGTGTTACCCTTAAGTGAGGAAAAGATCCCAAAGAGAACAAAATTAAAAGATCCCAAAGAGGACAAATTAAAAGATCCCAAAGACAAATGAGAGATAAATAGAAAGAGCCAAAGAGGCCACAAAAATACAAAAAAAACATAAAGAAGAGAAAAAAAGAATAAAAAGAGAGAAGGGGAAAACTACTATTCCTTTTGAAAGATCCACACTCATACTCCATTATCATATTTGTACTCCATAGAGATTATCATTCATGCATAACTATGTGGGGACCCTTACACTATAGAACTTGGCTTGCATATTCCAAGGATGAGCCTCCTCAAATGAGCTCTAGGTCTTCATGAGCAAGCAAGTTGGATGCACCCCCACTAGTTCCATTGGAGAGCTTAGCTTAGCTCATATGTGCATCCGTTGCATGGCAATCCCTACTCCTCACATCATATCTATTATTTGTCTTTCTCGCCTATGAGATTCCTCATTGATGTGAGCCTTTCACACCCTTTTTTCTTCCTTCCCCGTCATTTCTCTCTTTGCCATCCTAAGTGCCAACATATCTTGCTCGCGCTCATCCATTGCATGAGTGCTCAAAGTCGAAAGGGAGAGGATCAGTTCGACTTGTACCTGACTAGTGGTCTGGGGATGAATCAAAATAAGATCCCGAAGGAGACCAAGTGTGAAACTTTAGTAGATTGAGATCTCAATTAAACTATATTTTTTATCTCTAATCCCATCTCCCATTGCTTGCACGCAAACAACATTTGGAGACGTTCGACTCACGGACAGGGAGAGCTCTTGGACCTTTATGTTCATGCTTTGCTAGAATCAATACTAAGACTCTTGCTTGTTATTATCTTGACTTGAATTGCACATCTTACTTGCTTTACTTTCAAGTTCTTATATCTGTGTTATCATGTCACCACAGAAATTATCTTTGTTATCATTTACCTACTCGAGGACGAGCAGGAATTAAGCTTGGGGATGTTGATACGTCCCAAACATATCTATAATTTCTGCTTGTTCCATGCACTTTTAGGTAACATTGCTACATGTTTTGCTACAGTTTCATATCATTTTACAAATATTTGGACTAACCTACTAACTCAGTCCACCCAGTGCCAGTTTCTGTCTGCTGATGTCTTTTAGTTGTAGTGATTTTCCCCAAATTAAAGTGCTCCGAAACTTCCAGAAAAATCAGAATAAAAATGAGCAAGACGGAAGCTTTCGAAACCCCGAAGGAGGGCCAGGGGGGCCACCTGGCACCCAGGAGGCCAGGTGGCGCACCCCAGCCCTGGCCGCGCCACCAGGGCGCCTAGGAGCCCTAGGTGGCCCCTGGCTGCCCCTTTGGCCTATATTACCTCTTCGTCCCAGAAACCCTCGAGGAGAACCCCCACATCGCGAATTTCCTCTATGTTCCGCCGCCGCCGCACTTCCAAGATCGGGAGCACCAGAAGACCTCTTCCCGGCACCCTGTCGGTGGGAGGATTGACCTCTGTGAGCTTCTCCACCACCATGGACGCTTCCCGGATGTGCCGTGAGTAGTCCCCCATGGACCATGGGTCCATGACCGGTAGCTATGTGATGTCTTCTCTCCAATCTTGGTCTTTAATATTTAGTCCTTGTGAGATGCCCTGCATGAGCAAGGCACCTATGTAATTTTCCTATTGTTGCTATACTTTGTTTGTTGGGATCCGATGGATTATGAGATTATGTTCAGATCGTGATGAGTTATATATTTGGTTTACCTTTTATATTTTGTACTTGAGTAATTCTAGCATGTTATCTGTTTCTTTTTATTGCTTTGGCCAAGTACTAGATAGTAACTCCAAGAGGGAGCGATATGCATGATTGTAGGTTCATGCCCCCCGATGGCTAGATTGAGTGACATAAAGATGAGACTAGGGGATGTGTTGTTGCTTCCAGGGAGAAAACTACGGTGCTTGTAACCGCGGTTGAAAGGATTGTTTACCTTACGCATAGATTGTTAATGCAGTTGTTTGTTGATTTGAGTTTACACTTTGGGTGGGGCTCGGAACTTAATACCAGCGAGATGTTCTGGATAGATATCTCAAGGTGGATGATTAGTGAGTAGATGAAGATGGATTTCGTTCTACTTGTCTTGGCGTACTGCCCATACTTTTGAGCCTCTTACTTTCAAGTAGCATAATTAGCATTGCGGTGCGTTTATACTTCTGTCAAGTGCCAGCTGTAATTTGTCCACCCAGCTTAGATGCTTTATCGTCTTTTGGGAGAGAGACATCACTAGTGAACATCATGGGACTCCTGGTCCATATTTCCACCACTGTTTAAACATCCACCTTATTAACTACTTTTTACTTTCAGTGGCAATTATCACTATCACTATCCTCTTGCATTTGATCCTTTGTAAACGACAAGGCCGGAGGGATTGACAACCCCTTTGTACTCGTTGGGAGCAAAGTTAATTGTTTCTATGTGCAGTTCCACGTCAACTCTCGCGTCATCAAGTAATCTCTGGCGCCGTTGACACCTACTTTTCGATCCTTGGAGTGCTCCTGGATTCGATAAACCTTATTGTCCTCGTGTAAGTGAAATTAGCCGCTATCTACATCTCTACCTTCCACTTGGGGTAACCAACGAGGAGCACTACTTCAGTTCCATCAGGAGCTCAACAAGTCCAAGGCTGCTTATAGCATCATTAAAAAGGATCATGTCATTCACATCTCTACCAGGTCTGTTTCTATCTTTAAGTGTTCTAATGAAGTTGAAGTCTCCCATGATCATCCAGTACATGTCTTTGGGCATACCAATATTTCCAAACCATTGGATAAATTCCTCTTTGTCTTGTGGTAACCAGGGACCATAGATGTTTGTGAGCACCCAGGTTTGATTGGATAATCATGTTGCGGCGCACCCAACCTCCCCCTAGGCCACACCAGGTGGCCGCCTGGGAGGGGGTGGCCCCTCTTCGGCTCCCCTTCAGGCTTCTAGAGTCTTCCGTCACGCTGATTTTTTATATATTTTTTGTGGAATTTTTCGGGCACTATAAATATAGGTATAAACCTGCAATTCACAGACATAAGCAGACAGAAACTGGCACTGGGTGCACTGAGTTAGTAGGTTAGTCCAAATATGTGTAAAAAGGTATGAAAATATAGCAAAACACATAGCAATGTCACCCAAATGAGCATGGAACAAGCAGGAATTATAGATACGTTTGGGACGTATCACCCACCTAGTGCGGGCCAAGGGGAGGCCGTGCCACGGACCCGCTTGGTGGGGCCAGGCCTCCCCCGATGCACTTCTTCCGCCTATATTTACCCCTCGACCTAAAAACACCAGAGTGGTCCTCCGTTACACGATTTACCCTACTGTTCCGCCGCCGCCGCAATCCCGAGATCAGGATCGCCAGAAGACCCTGTCCCGGCACCCTGCCGGAGGAAGGATTGATCTTCGGGAGCTTCTCCACCACCATGAGCGCTTCTCGGATGTGCCGTGAGTAGTCCACCTTGGACCATGGGTCCATGACCAGTAGCAATGAGATGTTTTCTCTCCAATCTTGTACCTCAATTCTTAGCCCTTGTGAGTTTCCCTATATGGTCAAGGCACCTTTGTATTAGTTATGTTGTTGTTGTGTTGTGTTTGCTGGGATCCGATGGATTATGAGATTATGTTCAGATTGTGATGAGTAATATATTTGGTTTACCTTTTATGTTTTAGTTCTTGAGTATTCTTGCATGTTCTCCATTGCTATTTATTTCTTTGGCCAAGTAGTAGATTGGAACTCCAAGAGGGAGCGTTATGCATGATTGTGGGTTCATGCCCCCCCCCACCCTCTAGGTCTATCTCGATCCTTTCACTTTCGGCACCTCTCCGCGCAAACCCGTCACATCACCTCCGCACATCGCATTGAGTCCTTTCGGAACCTCGCCACGCAACTTCATCACGTCGAGACGCCACACGACCCCATCGCCTCAACACTCGGGGGCTGACGCTTCATCAATAAACATCAACTGTTGGTGCTTCTTCAACAAACAAAAAATTCATCATTGTACCCAATCATCCGACCCTGGTGTTTTTGTCGTCTTTGCCTCGTTCGCTCGCTCGGCAAGGTGAACTCAGGACCTGAACATTGTAGTCATCACTATGTTGACTCCATCCGCTGCATCACCATCAAGCACCACACAGCACCAACTCCGCCGCGTTGACTACGTCCGACGCGTCGAGTTCGTCCGCCGCGTCAAGTTCATCATCCACACCAAGAACGTCCGCTGCATCAACTCTGCCTCGTCACTTGAGTCCAAATCATCAATTGTTCCCACACCGCATCTACGCGGGATCACACAACGTTAAATCCCTCTACCAAGAGTTGGCATTTCTCTTTTTTACTTTTAACCTGCTCCGGACGCACTCGACACCCGTGAGCTATCTTACATCTTTTTGCAGCAAAGAGTCCCACTAACTCCTCAAGTCAACTTTAGACTCGGGGGCTTTGTGTGTGCTGGTTTTGTAGGAAACTCAGGACAAGTCAATAACTCTTTCAAAGGCATTACAAAAATCCTGGCTAAGATTCCGATTCATTTCAAAAATCCCGACGTAGATTCTGGTTCATTGAAAAAATCCTAGCTCAAATTCCGGTTAATTACAAAAATCCTGGCGTAGATTCCGGTTCATTGGATAATACCGGCTCCATTATGAGATTCCAGTTCATTGAAAAATCTTGTCTCCTTCATGAGATTCCGGTTCATTGAAAAAAACTCCGACTCCATGCTACTTCAAGAAGAAATACAGGGTCATCATCACGCAAACTCTCCTGCGCCGAGCTCCTTTGTACGGGTTCTCCCATACCGAGCCCCATCACGCAAGTATCATCGCATCGGCTGTTTTTTCGGCTAAATACAACACTTCCTCCACCGCATCGACTCCGCCCAGCTCGTCCAGTCCTTTCGGCCACTTGTCGCTTCATCAAGTGCGAGTCCGCCCAGTGCGTCGAGTCCTTTTGGCCACTCGGTGATTCATCAAGTGTGACTCCGCCGATCGCGTTGAGTCCTTCCGGTTACACGCTGCGCAACTTCACTACGTCAACTCCGCCCAGCGCGTCGAGTACTTTGGCTACACTCCGCGCAACTTCACTGCATCGACTCCGCCAAGTGCGTCGAGTTCTTCAGCTACACTCTGTGCAGCTTCACAGCGTCGACTCCGCACTAGCGCTCGATCCCTTTTGGCTACATGTTGTGAAAATTCGTCGCGTTGACTACGTCCGCCATGTTGATTCCATGCGCCGTGACAAATCTTGGACTCTTTCTTGATAAAACAACGTGCAACAGTTGCACCCGACACTCGAGGGACACGCCATACAGGCCAAGCAATTCACATTGGGGTTAGCTTCAGAACAACTTGAGCCTACACCTAACTCTGCGAGTCGACCATGGCCTCGGGGGGCTACTCCCATTGAGAGCGATGCAGCGCACACGACGAGATCTTCCGGGAGTCGACTCCTCCCTCACTCGAGATTCAACACATGTCCTCCTCCGGGAGTCGACGCATGTTCCCCCCAAGATCGAACAAGAAGAGGGGGTTATCTTAAACAACAACTTGAACCTATGCTCAACTCTGCGTGTTGACCATAGCCTCGGAGGATACTCCCATCGGGAGTGTTGGCCCGCACCCGACGAGCACTTCTTGCGCATCCTACAAAAAGGCGAACTTGATGCACTTCCGAGTTGCAACTTATCTCCACCCGACGCTGAAGTATGAAGCGACTCGATGAACTTCCGAGTTGACGTTTACGAGACTCCAATTTTGATATGTCACCCAAATGCTCCCATCGGGAGCATATTCGCGGCAACTTCGACCGCTCATTAGCAAATGATGTATGGATCCTCAGCAGAGTTGATCTTGCTACTTGTACAAGACCAAGCACTCGACGAAAGCTCGAGTTCGCACTCGTCAACATTTTTGGTACTCACCCAACAATGCCTCGAGTGTTCATTCGGCGATAACATCTGAAAGCTTACTGTACAAACTTTCGAGTGCTCACTCGATATAGCCCAAGGGTCACAAACAAACTAAGGCACTTGCCTCTTTCTATGTCCCAGGCTGCAACAACCCCCTGGATGCCACGTCCTCGACGTGTAGGTAAGACCCTGCTGATCCGTCGGCCGGGCCAGGACTTTCCACAACGCGACTTCATTCTTGACCTCTTCCATATCGATGGTATGATGAAAATGTCGACGGACGCGTTGGGTCATATATATTGCTGGAGGTCCAACTCAATAAGCCCTCCGGGGCCTGAGTCCAACCGTCCCAGCTGTATCCAAGCCCTTTAGGTTGAGTCCAAATGTCGAGCTTGATTGTCACTACAGAGGTTTTTGCCACTAGAGAAATTCACTTGACCCGATCACACGAGCGTTCTAGTCCCTTTAGGTTGAACATCCCCAAACATGGTCACCATATGCGCGTTGTTGGTACGATGTATTCTCGACCATATAAAACCCGTATGGTGACACACACCTGGCGCCATTTTGACTCTGAGTCCTTGCGCGACTCTATGAGTCCCCTAAGCACTCGGGGACTACTGACGAGGGGATGAGCCCGTGGGTCCCCTTCATGACGGTACCCGATGTGTTTCAAGACAGGCAGCCATGAAGCCTCACAAGCCCAACTCGAAGACTTGAAGGACAACACAAGGACTCCGATTCATAGTCAATTAGGACTCATGTAAACCCCTACCTGGCTATCTATATAAAGTCAGGCATGGGCACCCCCAAATATAACTCTCAACTCTCTCAACCCCCCAATTAGAGACAACGCGTCTCCACCAAACCCTAGCGAGACCGTGTCTCGTCGAGGACCCCCCTGTATCACCATCATCCCAAGATCAGACAAGAATCATGTAGTGTTTTCCCTCTGGGGACCTGAAGATGGGTAAATCATGTCCCTCGTGTTGCTTGTTAGCCATCCGAATCTACCAGCATGCCTTTTCCTTTCCCTCTCAATCAACCCAGGGTACCTAACTATGGGATTTTCCAAGATCCATCCTCGTGATTCGCCCTTGTCGTTTTCTTCATGATGGTGATGCAGGAAGTAGCAGAAGCTCTCAAGAAATGCAAACGAGTGCACAGAGGAAGAAGGTGAAAGCAAGGAAGAAAATGCAGTGAAAATCTTACCGCTGGGCACACCATATATACCACTGCAGGATACAAGATCCACCGTCGATCTAAGATACTGAATCGCCAAGCATGATCCTTTATCCTACACGTGGCGTCCGAATCCTAACCGGAGCAGTAAGCATGCCGCCCACTACACAAGGAAATCGAGGCACCATCATCACTTTCGCGAAATAACCCTACATTTTCACAATTGGCACAACATCTCCGGGAAAATAGACCACAACGTGCACCCGTTCACAACTGGCACAATATCTTCTGATGTCCCATCTCGGCCGAGCGTCGCAAGCAAGCTACCAATGCGTCAGCCATCATGCCATCACAAATTGAAATCGATGCAGGCCTTATCGGCTGACTTGCAAAATAATGTTAATTATCCAACTGAATACATTTGATGCTTCATCAAATAAACTCCCATCAGGAGCGTACTCACTACGTCTTCGACTGCTCATTAGAAGCTGTTGTATTTTTAGAGGCTCGAGTGCTTACTCGCTCATGCTAATCTTCAAAGAGCTTGAAAAAGGCTCGAGTGATCGCTCGCCATTGTCTTGAGCAATCAAGAAAAGGGAAGCTTCAGTACTCACTCACTATCATCTTCAAGCACTCGCTCTTCGAGTACTTACTTCATATAGATTACCATATCTTGTCACTCGATGAACTACCGAGTGAGATCTCACTAAATAGTACTCGTCCTTATAGTGTCCTAGGCTGCAACAACACCCTGTATGCCACGTCTACGACGTGTAGGTAAGACCCCTCTGATCCGTCGGTCGGGCCAGGACTTGCCACAACGCGAATTCACTCCTGTTATTCCCATACCCATGTGATGGCACGAGAAAGTATCTTCTTCTCGCCCCTCGTTGGTTAACCCAAGTGGAAGGTTGAGATGTAGCCTAGCAGCAAATATTCCTCAGTGAAGATACCAAAGTTATCGTACCAGGAGGACTCTGAATTCTGCAAGTAGGTGTCAACGGCGCCAGAGATTAAGTTGCCTAAAGGATATGAGGTTAATGTGGACCTCCACACAGAAATAAATAACTTTGCTCCCAACAAGTACAGAGAGGTTGTTGATACGTCCCAAACGTATCTATAAATTCTTCTTGCTCCATGTATGTTTTGTGTGACTTTGCCATAATTTGCTTGAACTTTCATACACTTTTGAGCATATTTGGAATAATCTATTAACCCAGTGCACCCAGCTGCCAGTTGTTTTTTTCTGCTGTTTTTGTATTTCAGGTTTTCTGGTCATTAAAAGTGCTCCAAAAAATCCGGAAAAATCAGATAAAAATCAGCGACCTGGAAGCTTCCGGAATCACTAAGGTAGCAGAGGGGGGCCACCACCAGGAGACCAGGAGGGTCCCTGGCGCGGCCCCACCCTAGGCTGTGCCAGGAGGCCTCCTGGCTGCCTGGTGGGTCCCCTCGACACCCCCCTCCGCCTATATTTAGCCCTTGGGGTGGAAACCCCTAATATCGATCTCTTTTCCGTGAACTCGCATCTGTACCGCCGCCGCCGCCGTTTCAAGATCGGGGCTGCCTGGAGAAGCTGCCCCGGCACCCTTGCGGGAGGAGGAACCCCCTCCGGGAGACCATCCATAGCCATGGACGCCTCCCGGATGTGCCGTGAGTAGTCCCCCTTGGACCATGGGTTCGTAACCAGTAGATGTGTGATGTACCTCTCCCCTCTTTGTGCTTCCACTTTCGAGACCTCGTGAGCTACCTCACATGATCGAGGCACTTTTGTAATTTTTGTTGTTGCTATGCTGAGTTTGCTGGGATCTGATGGATTATGAGACTATGTTCAGATTGTGATGAGTAATATATTAGATTCTTCTCTTTTATATTTTGTTCTTGAGTAAATTCTTGCATGTTCTCCGTTGCAGTATTTTGCTTTGGCCAAGTAGTTTGCTTGCAACTCCAAGAGGGAGCGTTATGCTTGATTGTGGGTTCAGCCCCCTGATGTCTAGCTTGAGTGACAGAAACATGAGACTAGGGGATGTGCTGTTGCCACCAGGGATAAAACAACGGTGCTTGTACCCGTGGGTGCAAGGATTGTTTACTTTACGCAAAGTTCTTTTAATGCAGTTGTCTGTTGCTTTGAGTTTACACTTTGGATGGTATTCGCAACTTAATATCAGCGAGATGTTTTGGATAGATATCTCAAGGTGGATGATTCGTAGTAGATGCAGTTGGATTTTTGTCTACTTAACTTGGTGTACTTAGGGTTGCAGGCGGGGCGGGAAGCGGCTACCTGCCGAACATCCTAGCGGGAGACAGCTGTTTTAGCGGCCACCGCGGCTACCCGCCGACTGCCTCTTGTTATTTTGCGAACAACGCGGCTGCCCGCATGAGCCCGCCACAACCCGCCAGCTAGACCACTTCACATGTAATCGAACGATGGTACCAGGCTGAGCGTTGCAAACCCAATATCTCAACTTTAAATATCATTGCAATACAATCGTAACATCTTTGTATATACCATATTATTTGTCAACTAGTAACAACATTTTATCATTATTGGTCCTAAAAAATTCAAGGGTTAGTGGTAGACTTTTCGTTGCTCATTGTAGAAAAAAAAACATAGCATCACCATCATCAGTTGTACTCTCTCAAATAGATGTATTTAGACCAACTCTAATAGATACGTCATCATATCGCTAGGGCGTATATATACTGGATGGGTTTGTCTAGGGCACATTTAGATGTGCTCTAATTATTGCACATCTAAGTGGTTATATTAAACTAGAAAGGAAAAAAATATTAAATAAATATCTAAACAAATTTTCATGTAAAATCAATAGTATAGAACTTAGATGTGCTTTATCTTAAGGCACATCTAGATGTGCCCTAGCAAATCTGATACTGGGTTTTAGGCGGACACACTTGTACAGAAAACGCTAGCTATGACGTGCCAAAAACTGGGTTGCTTGCGTAGGACCCGACACCACTAATATGATGCCAGTGATAAAGTCTCATCTATGGCGTGTCATTCATCCACGCCAATACTACAAATTTTAATGGTGTTAGTTTCTTACACATCATCATTAAGAAATTTAAAAAAATAAAAAATGTCGATGGCGAGCATCCGGACGTCGTCGAAGAGCGCGACTACGTCACCGGCGATGGCGCTAATGTCGTCGAAAAGCGCGTTGATGTCGCCGGCGAGTCACCCTGTGCAAAACCAAATTGAAAAAACCCGAATTAAAACCGAAATTTAGGTGTTTCAGTTTTAGGTTTCAATTTCAGTTTTTAAAATAGCAAACCATATTGAATTCGGTTTTTTAGGTTTTAAACCAAAATAAATCGGTTAACCGAATAAAATCGAAAACAACCCAAGTTTTTGTTTTTTAGGGGTGAAAGGCTGAACGCCTGCCCAAGCGTCTAGCCCACCCAGCCACCAGGCAGGCAGCCAACCCAACATCAAGTCACACACACGACATGTGAGTCTCAACCCTAGCCAGACGCCGCACTCGGGAACACAGCGGGAGGGAGAGCGAGGCAGCCACCGGGAGGGAGAGCCAGCGGCCGCGCATCTTGCGGCGTCTCGGAGTCCTCGACGTCGTTGGCCTCGGCCTCCTCACCGGTCGTCGCTCCCGTCGCGCCCGTCTCGTCGAAGGGAGCTGTGTAAATCGAACCGAAAAAACCGAATGCACAGGCTGACCGGCGAGCCCGCGGACGTCGCCGAAGAGGGCGGCAACGTCGCCGACGAGAGCACGTCGATATCACCGGAAAGCGCGAAAGCGTCGCTGGCGAGAGCGCGTCGACGTCGCCGAAAAGCGCGCACAAGTGTTGATTTGAATCGAGGCGTACGCACAAGTATTGGTTTTGTAGTTGTTAAACATCGCTTCACTTCCTGCACCAAAGGGCCATTGGCCGACCTGTTAAGATCAGGGGACTTGAGCGCTGAGACAGCAGCAAGGCAGTCCAATCTCAACAACTACACTTCCTATTGTTGAATTCTCCACCAGCAATACACCGTTTTTACAAGCAAAAAGTTCAGCAGTGGTGATGGGTTGATGCGTTTATGCGGCGCACCCGCCGGACAAAAGCATGCGTCCGCTTCAGCCCGCGGTACATACGCGGTCAGCCCAACGGGCAGCTTGGCGGGAATTATTGCGGCACAGCGGCTAAGCGGGATATCCCGCCCACCTTGCAACCTTAGGTGTACTGTCCATTGCTTTTGAGCCCTTCCTTTCTTTGCAGCATAGTTAGCATTGCGGTGTCTTCATAATTCTGTCAATTGCCCAGCTGTGATTTGTTTACCTCGCTAGCACTTTTATCGTCTTTTGGAAGAAAGACATCACTAGTGAAAATCACGGGACCCCGGTCCATCTTCACATTATTGTTTACACCCTTAGTTTACTTTCAGTCTTTACTTTCAGTTTCACTTTTATCTCTTGCGTTGATCCTTTGTACACAGCAAGGCCAGAGTGTTGGGGCACACGGTACGCTACGCTAGCGCTAAATCAAAATTTTCTACCGCACACAACCAAGATCACAGCTACTGGAGATGAACTACGTGATTAGGGTTTACCACTAGACACGCAGTCACGGCAGCGGAAGGAGAGTTGGCGATGCGCGTCGGCGGCTGCTCCTCGAATCCCTCGAACCGATCCCTCGTAACGATCCCACGAACGGAGTCCCGCGATCCGATCCCGCGAACAGTTCGTCCAAGCGTCGCAGGTGCAGCGCCTCCAAGGGATGCGCACGTACAAGGAGGAGCGCTGGGCGGCGGACTGCTAGGTCCGACGGCTCGGCCTGCAGGTGGAGTGGCGGCTAGGGTTTTTGTCTGACCTGTACCCCTTCGGGGTTCACCCTAGCCCTTATATAGGCGACCGTGGAATGGCCTCAACCCTTGAGGCAATCCGGACCCTCCATCCATATTCCATTCGGATCACATCCGAATGGGCTCCTTTCCTCTTAAGTGCGCGAACCTATAGGTTCACGTACACATGTACACGTCCCGAATCACATCCGGTTCGATAGTCGGTAGTGGTTCCTAGCAGAACGTGCCGACTCCCATATATGCGTAAAGTTATAAGACGAACCATTACAAAGTGTAATATGCAACATTCCTTTTGCCTCACGATATATGTTGTCAAGCTCAAGGCGAGTACTTGTCACCCTTGTGATAGCTTGACCTCTCTTCTCGAAACCGTGATACAGATTCCTGAACCGGTTTAACACTTAACCCATGTCGCATGGCCATGCTTTATGAATCTTATCACTCGAGAGGGCCCAAAGAATATCTCTCCAAAGTGGAGGGGCAAATCCCATCTTGATCAACCATGTCTCGCGGCATGTATCATGACTCACCCGTAAGCTACCTTTATAACTACCCAGTTACGGTGTAGCGTTTGATAGTCCCTAAGTGAGTCATTCCTCATCCCGAGAACATGCGAGGACCTCAGGTCTAGGACATGGCATATACATTGTATTGAGACTAACAGATGACAATATCTCGCTGCGTCTCAAAGTTGGTCTCTGTCCAAGTCAGTTATCCCATCACTAAGTTCATACTATTGGTAGCATCTCCATGCTCATGACTTGTGAAACATAGTCATCAATCGAATCATATACTAGTCAAGGATATGTGTCGGCATAACCTTATCAACTAGGGACCATTAGAACAATCATCATAGAATATATAGTCTCACAAACAAGTCACATAATTATTGATACAAAGCAGTGATGATGTTCAAGGACAATACAAATAACTCATGAATACATAAGGAGATAACATCATAACATGATTGCCTCTAGGGCATATCTCCAACACGGAGGAATTGACAACTCCTCTGTACTCGTTGGGAGCAAAGTTATTTGTATCTGTGTGCAGGTCCATGTCAAGCGCCGTGACACCTACTTGTATCTCTTGGAGTCCTACTGGTTCGATACTGAACCTTAGCATCTTTCCTAAGGGAAACTTGCTGCTACACTGCATCTCACCTTCCACTTGGGGTAACCAACGAGGAGAGTTGCCACTCTGTATCAAGCGAATTTCTGGCGCCGTTGCCGGGGATTCAAGGAGCTACAAGTAGACTGGTCCCGTCAACTCTCTAGCCAGAAAGCGAATTTCTGGCGCCGTTGCCGGGGACTCCAGTCTACAAGATAGGGGAGTTGCACACTATCTTTTATCTTTGCTTTTTAGTCTTGTTAGTTTACCTTTCAGTTTTTACTTTTGTGTCCCTTATCAAAAATACCAAAAATACTTGCTGCTACTATGGGTTCCAATGAAAACACCAAGTTGTGTGACTTCACTAGTCACAACAACAGTGACTTTATCTGCACTCCTATTGCTCCACCTGCCACTTTAGCACCTTCTTATGAAATTAAACCTACTCTGCTTAATCTTGTTATGAAAGATCAATTCTTAGGTGCTGGAGAGGACGTTGCCTTGCACTTAAACAATTTTATCGAGCCCTGTGATATGCAAAAGTACAAGGAAGTGGATGGAGACATCGTCAAGCTGAAGCTTTTTCCTTTCTCTTTTAGAGGAAGAGCCAAGGAGTGGCTGCAATCCTTACCCAAGAACAGTATCGATTCTTGGAGTAAATGCAAAGATGCTTTTATAGGGAAGTACTACCCCCCTGCTAAAATTATTCAATTGAGGAGTAACATTATGAATTTCAGGCAATTGGACAATGAACACGTTGCCCAGGCATGGGAACGTATGAAGACGCTTGTCAAGAACTGCCCCACACATGGACTGACTACTTGGATGGTTATCCAGACTTTTTATGCAGGCTTGAACTTTACCTCGCGGAACCTGTTAGATTCGGCCGCGGGAGGAACTTTTATGTCAACCACACTTGGTGCTTCCACAAAGCTACTTGATGAGATGATGTTGAACTACTCTCAGTGGCACACCGAAAGATCTCCAACTGATAAGAAGGTAAATTATGTCGAGGAGATCTCCTCTCTAAATGAAAAGGTTGACCTTATCATGTCTCTACTTACCAAGCAAGCTCCTATTGATCCTCAGGATGTTCCTTTAAATTATTTGGTTGCTCAAGAGCAAGTACATGTGAACTTTGTCTCTAGAAACAACTTCAACAATAATGCTTATAGGAGTAATTTTGGTAGCAACAATCCAAGGCCTTTCCCATCCAACAACTATGGGAACGGTAATAGCAACTCCTACAGCTAGAATTATAGGGAAAGAGACCTACCCAGCTATGAGAAACTTATAGAAATAGAAAAAGGCACCAAAAGCTATATGCACACACAGTTTGAACAAAACAAGGCCTTTTCCAGACAGTTAGATGAGCACTCCTCTATCCTGCAAAACATTAGCAAACAACTTGAGAGCCTGAATAGTGACATTTCCAGCCTCCAAACTAGACTCACTGCCATTGAGACATATGTTTCAAACATGTCTCACACACAATCTACCTTGATAAACCAGATGGCAGCCAAACCAGAAGTCATTCCCAAGGAAGAAGAAAGAATTAAGAGCCTTCCACCTACCACACAGTAGCCACTATCCAAGTAGTTGAGGATTTCCAAACTGTTAGCACCCATCACACACCTAGTCCCACTGGACCTACCAATGGTGATGCTACCACCTCAACCATAGATGAAGAAACCTCTATGAACATAGAGGCTGTCAAACAAGTGAGCCTAAATGATATCACTACCTCCTTGATAGATAGTAGTGACCTAGACTTTGACAATTGAACTTTACCTGAAGCTATTGGTTTCCTACACAAGATGTCTAGAGACCCCCCACACTAGCACACTTAATCTCGCCTTCACAGAGCATATCACCAATGCTCTAATCAAAGTTAGGGAGGAGAAGCTTAGACTAGAAGCCTCCATACCTAGGAAGCTAGAAGATGGTTGGGATCCTATGATAAAAATCAAATTGAATAACTTCTCTTGTTATGCTCTTTGTGATGTTGGAGCAATTACCTCTGTTATTCCCAAAAGAATGTATGATATGCTTGAATTCAAACCTTTTGATCCATGTTCTTTTGGTGTTCGTCTTGTTGATTCTTCCGTAAAGAAACCTTTCGGGAAGATCGATGATGTTCTTATCATTGTCAATGAAAATTATGTTCCCGTTGATTTCACTATTATGGACATTGAGTGTGAGCCCTCTTGTCCAATTATTTTGGGACGTCCTTTTCTTCGCACAGTTGGTGTTGTTATTGACATGAAAGAGGGGAATATCAAATTCCAATTCCCTCTCAAGAAAGGGATGGAACATTTCCCTAGGAAAAAGATTAAGTTACCTTTTGAGTCCGTTACACGGGCTAGTTATTCTCTTGAAAAGACTTGATCTTCTGCTTTAAGCCTAGCTAATGGCTCTAAAGAAGCGCTTTCGGGAGGCAGCCCGCAACGAATTTAGGTTTTTCTTTTTGCTTTTCTTCTGTTCTTAGTGGTCTTGATGATTGTTACTGCTGTAGCAACATCATTGTATCTTTACTTTTCAAGCTTTGTGCCAAGTTTAGCCTCAGATTGCAAGAAAGGTCAAAAGTTGGTACATGTTGTCCAGAAACAGATTCTGTCTGCTTGACGGAAAAATTCGGGATAAATCACCAGATCATCTTTTTGATCTGAATTTTTTGAAAGCATGCTCCATACAATTACATTTCAGGCATATGTTCAGAGTTTTTTGATTTGAGTTGTAGAAGTACCTCCAAAAAATCTTTTCTCTCCGCTGTTCTGTTTTTCTCAGCTTCTGCCCTGGTTTTTCTTTTCGCAGCTTTGCAATCCTTAAGCTTGCTTTTTCTTTGAAAAATCTTTTGGGCAGGCAAGAGAAACAGTAGCTCTTCCTAGAAATCTTTATTTGTAGTAGAGGAAAATTATTTTAGTAGGGCACTAACCTCTCTAATCAGTCTACAATGAATTATGTATGAAGGGAGTTTTCAAGTGCGCAATGGAAGATGATGAAAGAAGATCTTGGAGTGTCAAACGCTCAAGCTTGGGGATGCCCATGTGCACCCCCAATAAATATTCAAGGAGACTCAAGCGTCTAAGCTTGGGGATGCCCCCGTGCATCCCCTTCTTCATCAACAATCATCAGTTCGTCCCTCGTTGCACTATATTTTTATCACTTCATGCATTGTGTGCTATGCTTGGAGCGTCTCGCTCTTTACTTTTCTAGGTTTGTTTTTTCTTTGTTTGCTGTAGTAACAAGTTAGACCCCAGCTTACTCTTTTGTGTGAGAGAGTTACACGCTACGCTTGAACTAGAACTCCTCATAGGATTTGCATGCTTATTCTTTTAGCTGTGAGTTGTTCTTTTTCTTTTCTTAGCTGCTGCTCTGTTTAGTTGTAGTGCTTTAGTTTTTCTAGAGCTTTTCTTTTGTTTTAGGTTGAACTTTCTATAGGTTGCATGTTTTTTTCTTGTTAGAGAGTTTGCCTGTTGCACTGTGTTTTGTGTCTTGACTAGAAGTAGGTAGTTGAAGTTGCTATTCTCTTTGTAGTAGTAACTTGAGGTATTGACTAGAGTAATGTTTGAACTTTTGGTGTCAAGAGCTCGAGCCTATTAGTGATAGATGTCATATTTTGGGCAATAGATGTCATATTTTGGGCAATCTGTGTGTTTTTCGAAAACCAAAAACCCATGTTGAGAACTCTAGCTACTAGATGGATCACTAACCTCTGGAGGGTTCGAATATTAGAGTACACTCACTTACCATGAGTCGAGGATGCACAAGGATAACCAAACCCCCATACACTCCTCCTCGGGGTACTTGTCTCTTTGTGAACCTCCTGATTAGATTGAGAGTTACCGATAATAAGTGCATGAGTTCTTCGGACTAATGTGAGTATTCGAAAGTTGACACTTCCACCCACCTATACTTTTTCTAGCCTCTTCGGTACCGTGAATTGCCCTTTCTGACCTTGAGATTTCGCGCATACTTCGTCGGTGCATCCAAACCCTTGGCACGATACGCTGTGTCATCATAAGCCTCCTTATATCTTTCCCCAAAACAGCCACCATACCTACCTACAAGGCATTTCCATAGCCTTTCCGAGATACATTGCCATGCAACATCCACCTTCTCATGACTTGATCCTCATGTCATACATGCTACTTGCTTGATCGATGAGCCGCATGCTAGTTGGGCCTTGCCTAATCATTGCTACATGACACGCTAGTATCATTGCATATCCTGCTATCCTCGCAGAGGCATACATTTTCATCATGATAGTTATATCTTCTTTATCTGAGTACCTTTGTAAAGTGTGAAAGATCTCCTATATTCTTGTAAAATATAGAGTGTTGCCCCTAAAGTGAGAAAAAGATCCCAAAGAGGACAAAATCAAAAGATCCCAAAGAGGACAAATGAGAGTTAAATAGAAAGAGCCATTGAGGCCACCAAAAAAATACAAAAAAATAGAAAAAAGAGAAAAAGGAAAAAAAGAGAGAAGGGGGCACACTACTATTCCTTTTGAGAGATCCACACTAGTACTTCATCCTCTATCTCTTGTACTCCATAGAGATCATCATCATGCATATAGCTATGTGGAGACCTTCACACTATAGAACTTGGCTTATATATTCCAATGATGAGCCTCCTCAAACGAGCTCTAGGTCTTCTTGAGCAAGCAAGTTAGATGCACCCCCACTAGTTCCCTTGGAGATATTTTAGCTCACATGTGCATCCATTGCATGGAAATCCCTACTCCTCACATCATATCTATCATATGTCCTTCTCTCGCCTATGATTGTCCTCGTTGATGTGAGCCTTTCACACCTTTTTGTCTTCCTCCTCCACCTTCTTTTTGTTTCGCCTTTTAGGTGTCAACTTTCTTGCTCACGCTCATCCATTGCATGAGTGCTCAAAATATCGAAAGGGAGTGGATCAGTTTGACTTGTACCTGGCTAGTGGTCTGGGGACGAGTCAAGATAAGAATCCAAAGGAGACTAAGTGTGAAACTTTAGTAGATAGTTGTTCTCAATAACCTTTTTCTCTCTTTTCCCCAGTCCCCTGCTTGCACGCAAACACCATCTGGAGACATTTGAGTCACGGACAGCGAGAGGTCTTGCACCTTTTGTTCTTTTGTTGCTTGTATCAATGCTAATATAGACTCTTGCTTGTTAAGACTTGAATTGAATTGCATGCTTTAATTGCTTTACTTAAAATCCCTATATGGTTGTGTGGCATGTCACCACAGAAATTATGCTTGTTATCATTTACCTACCAATGAGTCAGCAATTAAAGCATGCAATTCAATTCAAGTCTTAACAAGCAAGAGTCTATATTAGCATTTACACAAGCAACAAAAGAACAAAAGGTGCAAGAGCTCTCGCTGTCCGTGACTCGAATGTCTCCAAATGGTGTTTGCGTGCAAGAAGTGGGAGATGGGTTTAGAGCATAAAAATACTATATAGTTTAATTGAGAACTCAATCTACTAAAACTTCACACTCGTCCCCATACCATTATTCAGGCACAAAGTCAAAATGATCCTCTCCCTTTCGACTTTGAGCACTCATGCAATGGATTAGCGCGAGCAAGATATGTTGGCACATAGGATGGCAACGAGAAAAATGATGGGGAAGGAAGACAAAAGGGTGTGAAAGGCTGATGACCCTCAACTGTAGGGGATCTATTGTAGCATTTTCGATAAGTAAGAGTGTCGAACCCAACGAGGGGAAGAAGGTATTGATAAGTGAATTTGGTCAAGGAATACCTGTAAGCACTGAAAGATAACTTTTTAAGGGTTTTCGGTATAATCAACGAGAAGGTAAAAACAAGCAAATTAAAAGGTACCGAGGAGCAGCAGGTGGCCCAATCCTTGTGAGCAAAGGATAAGCCTAGCAACTGAACTTATAAAGGCTAAAGCGTTCTTGAGGACACACGGGAGAGGTAGTCATGTTCTTTCGCCATATTCCGTATCGATACTATGTTTTGTGTTGATAAGTGTTGAGTGGGTGGATCTATGCTAGTACACCTTCTAGACTAAGATAAGTGCACTCTTATGATTAAACACCTTGCAAGCATCCGCAAATACAAGGTAGAAATTAAGGAACAATCCTAAGCATAGCAATAAGATCAAGGATCCATTATTCCCTTGTGCAAAAGTGTGTGAACTGGGGTTCAGGTTTCTGTCACCCCGGCAACCCACCGTAAGCATTATTTATACACAATGTATTCCCCCCTAGGTCCTTAACAAGGCGAAGTGTTATGTGTTTGACTCACATAACACCACTAGGAAAATAACAACACAACTTAAATATCAAACAACACATATTACTTCAACATCATATGACTACTAGCAACTAGACTTCTCCCATGTCCTCAAGAACTAAAGTAACTACTCACAAGACATAAGGAGATCATGATCAGGGGTGATAAATAGATGATAAACAATCTAGACACAACAATAATACTCCAACAAAACTTAATAGCATTCACCACAAAGGAGTAATCAACACCGGTAGAGTAGAGAGGATAGATAGTACGAGTTACAAAACAATTTGCAATTTTGAGATGAGATGGGGTGAAGATGGAGATGGTGCTGATGTTGGGGATGATGTTGATGATGATCTCGATGATGCCCGTGACGATGGTGATGACAATGGACATGTTCTCCCCTTTCGAGAGGTGTTCTCTCCGGCGGAATCTGTCCGACGAAGATGTCTTTTCTTCTCTATAGGTTTCCTCTACGGAGCGGCGGCGAAACTCGTGAAACTCCTCTCTCTCTCTCTCTCTCTCTCTTTAGGGTTTTCGGATGACGAGGGATATATAGGCCAGAGGGAGGAGCCGGTAGTGGACCCAGGGGTCCAGGCAGCCTCCCGGTGCGCCCCTGGTGGGATCCACGCCAGGGGGGTGCCGGGGCACCTGGTAGCCCCCCTCTGGCTCCTTTTCGGCGAAGCTTCGTAATTCTTCGGAAAAATACCCTCCGTCAGTTTTCAGCGCATTTGGAGATGTTCTGTTTCAGCAACTCAATGTCCACTTTTCTCCCCTGAATCCTGTGTCTGTTGTTTTGGCACCGGAAAGATGCAAACTGTCTAAAACAATCCAAAACAACATAAGAATAGCATCATAGGGTGAAATATATCAATGAATAGGTGTGAATTACGATATAAAATAGTGATGCATTTTGGGCGTATCAAAGGCTCACATCAATGAGGACAATCATAAGCGAGAGAAAGCCAAATGATAGATATGATGTGAGGAGTAGGGATTGCAATGCAATGGATACACATATGAGCTAAGGTAAGCTCTCCAATGGAACTAGTGGGGGTGCATCCAACTTGCTTGCTCATGAAGACCTAGAGCTCATTTGAAAAGGCTCATCCTTGGAATATGCAAGCCAAGTTCTATAGTGTAAGGATCCCCACATAGTTATTCATGAATGATATGAAAATCTCTATGGAGTACATATATGACTACGGAGTACGAGTGTGGATTCTTCAAAAGGAATAGTAGTGTTGCCCCCTTCTCTCTCTTTTTTTTATTGTATTTTTGTGGCCTCATTGGCTCTTTCTATTTATCTCTCATTTGTCCTCTTTGCGGTCTTTTAATTTGTCCTCTTTTGGGATCTTTATTTTGTCCTCTTTTGGGTTCTTTTCCTCACTTTAAGGGCAACACTTCTATATTTTACAAGAATATAGGGAAGATCTTCACACTTTACAAGAAGTACTCAACATAAAGAAAACTGAAAGACTATCATGATGTATGCAAATGTATGCCTCTGCCAGTGTAGCAGGATATGCAACGATACTACCACGTCATGTAGCAATGATTAGGAAAAGACCCAACTGGCATGCGGCTCCTTGATCAAGCAAAAGCATGTATGACATGATGATCAAGTCATGAGCTGATGGATGTTGCATGGGAATGTATCTCGGAAAGGTTATGGAAATGCCTTGATAGGTAGGTATGGTGGTTGTTTTGAGGAAGATAAAAGCAGGTTTATGATGACAGAGAATATCATGACAAGGGTTTGGATGCACTGGCGAAGATGAGAAAGGGAAATGCACGGTACCGAAGAGGCTAGCGAAATATGGAAGTTGTAAGTGCCAACAACCAAATACTCGCATTAGTCCGAAAAACTCATGCACTTATTATCGGTAACTCTCTATCTAATCAGGACATTCACAAAGAGACAAGTACCCCGAGGAGGAGTGTATGGGGGTTTGGTTATCCTTACGCATCCTCGACCCATGGTACGTGAGGGTACTCTATATATTCCAACCCCTCCAGAGGTTAGCGATCCATCTAGTAGCTAGAGATCTCAACTAATTTTTGTAGTTTTCAAAAATAAGCACGGATTTCCCAAAATACGACACCTATCACTAATAGGCTCAAGCTCTTGGCACCAAAAGTCAAAACATTACTCAAATCAATACCTCAAAACTATTGCAAGTTACTACTACACTTATAATAGCAACCTCAATTACCTAATCATGCAAGACACACAACTCAGTGCAACAGACCAACACTCTAAAAAAGATAAGCATGATAACTCAAGAGAGTTCCAAAAGCAACAACCTAAATAAAACCTCATAAATAGATAAGCATGACAGAAGCTACGAAAAGATAAAGAACACACAAAAAGGATAAACATGCAAACCTATGTTTTGTTCTAGGGTGAAGTGGAGCGTGTTTCTCTCCCAAACAAGGAAGGCTAGGGCCAACTTGTTATGAACAACAAACAAAACTAAAACAAACTAAAAAGTAAAGAGCGAGATGCTCCAAGCATAGCACATAGCACATGAAGAGATAAAAATATAGCATGGAGAAGGACGAACTGATGATTTTTGATGGAGAAGGGGATACACGGGGGAATCCCCAAGCTTAGACGCTTGAGTCTCCTTGGATATTTCTTGGGGGTACATGGGGGCATCCCCAAGCTTGAGCGTTTGAAAACTTCTTTGATCATCTTCTTTCACATACTTGAAAACTCCCTTCATACGAAACTCATCATATGCTGATTAGAGTGGTTAGTACCCATAAATAAAAAAAAATTATTCACTGGAAATAAAGATTTTCAGGAAGAGCTACTGTTTCTCAAGATTGCAAAAAAAATTGCAAAGAAAAAGCAAACTTAAGATTTGCAAAACGGAAAAACGCAAAACCTGGAAGAATCTGTGAAAAACAGACCAGTAAGTAGTAAATAGTTTTTTGGGGTACTTCTGCAACTCAAATCAAAAAACTCATAATATATGCTAGAAAGTCAATTGTATAGAGCATACTGTTAAAAAATCAGATCAAAAAGATGATCTGGTGATTTATGATGAATTTTTCCGTCAAGCAGACCGAATCCATTTCTGGACAACATGTCACAACTTTTGGACTTTCTTCCAATCGGAGGCTAAAACTTGGCACAAAGCTTGAAAATAAAGATACAATGATGTTGCTACAGTAGTAACAAGCATCAATACCACTAAAACTGAAAGTAAAAAATATTTTGGATTGGCTCCCAATAAGCTCTTTCTTTTATGCCTTTTAGCTAGTTATGATGCACAAAGATCAAGTTTAATCAACTCCAATAGAATAGCTTGCCCGTGTAATGGACTCATAAGGTAACTTAATCTTTTTTCGAGGGAAGTGTTCCATTCCCTTTTTGAGATGGAATTGGAATCTAATAGTCCCTTCTTTCATGTCAATGATAGCACCAACGGTGCGGAGAAAAGTATGTACCAATATAATTCGACATGAGGCATCACACTCAATGTCCATAACGAGAAAATCAATGGGAACATAATTATCATTGAAAACAATAAGAACATCATCAATCCTTCCTAAAGGTTTCTTTACGAAAAAATCAACAAGACAAACACCAAAAGAACATGGATCAAAATGTTTCAATTCAAGCATATCATACATTATTTTGGGTAAAACGGAGACATAGCTCCAACATCACATAAAGCAAAGCAAGAGAAATTATTCAATTTGATTTTGACCATAGGATCCCAACCATCTTCTAGTTTTCTAGGAATAGAAGCCTCTAACTTGAGTTTCTCCTCCCTAGCTTTGATAAGAGCATTGGTAATATGCTCGGTGAAGGCAATGTTAAGTGAACTAGTGTGGGGGTCTTTAGCCATTCTTTGCAGAAAAGTGATAACATCGGGAAGAGTGAAATTATCAAAACAAGCTCTTTAAAGAAGAATTCTATCAGAAAAGAATTTTAGCAATTACCCCAAGTGTTTTTCTTAGAAGGGGACAGGGAATGGAACCACTTCTTTGGTTTTCCCCTAAGGGAAAAAACAAAGAATATTAATTTGAATTGGTCACTATCCATCCCGGGAGTTTTTTGTTCATCAGACACCCTCTCATAATTTACCAAGTCATAGATAGCATCCTCTCTTTTTTCAGAAAATTGATCTCTTAAATCATATTTGAGGAAAGGTCTACTAATAGGGGTGCAAACATAAAAGTTATCATGACAAAAAAAATTGCAAGGCCTAAATTCATTAGAAATCTCTACACTAGGGGTTCCGTGCCTGGGGCAAATTTCCATGCTAGTGGAACCCATAGTAACAGCAGCAAGCAAGAGCAAAGTAACTAATTTTTTTTGTGGTTTTTTGGTATAAGACTCTAAAGCAAAAACTAGAAAGTAAACTAGCAAGACTAAAAAGCAAAGGTAAAACATAGTGTGCAACTCCCCTATATTCAAGATTGGAGTCCTGGGAACAGCACCAGAAATTATGCTTATTGGCACGAGAAAGTTTCTTCTTCTCGCCCCTCGTTGGTTACCCCAAGTGGAAGGTTGAGATGTAGCTGATGTGTGAGAGATGATAATGGCTTCTCGCCCTTTGTTGGTTACCCCAAGTGGAAGGTGAGATGTAGGACAACAGCAAATTTCCCCTATGTAGAGGATAGGGTTTGTCTCCCGTAGGACTCGAAAGCTACAAGTAATCGGTTCGGCAAGTGATGCGTCGTCTGAAAAGAATCACTTGCTTCGACTGGACCTGCACACACACAAGTAACTTTGCTCCCAACGAAGTTCAGAGAGGTTGTTGATACTCTCTCCTTGTTGGTTACCCCAAGTGGAAGGTGAGATGTAGGATAGCGGTGAATTTCCCTCGGTGAGGATACCAAGGTTTGTCTCCAGTAGGACTCCGGAGATGATAAGCAGGTGTCAACGGCGCAACTGATGTGGACCTGCACACAACACAAATAACTTTGCTTCCCAACGAGTACAGAGAGGTTGTCAATCTCTCCGGCCTTGCTGTTCACAAAGGATCAACGCAACAGATAATAATGATAATGGTGATAGAAACTAGAAAGTAAAAGCAGGAAAATAATAGAGTGTGTAACAGTGATGAGAATATGGACCGGGGTCCCGTGATGTTCACTAGTGATGTCTCTATCCCAAAAGACGATAAAAATGCTATGCGGGGTAAACAAATTATAGCTGGGCAATTGACAGGATTAAAAACGCGTCGCAGTGCTAACTATGCTACAAAGAAAGGACGAGACTCAAAAGCATGGGCGGTACGCCAAAATAAGTAGACAGAAATCCAACTGCATCTACTACTAATCATCCACCTTGAGATATCTATCCAAAACATCTCGCTGGTATTAAGTTGCGAGCCCCACCCAAAGTGTAAACCCAAAGCAACAGACAGCTGCATTAAAAAGCACCTTGCGTAAAGTAAACAATCCTTGCAACCGCGGTTACAAGCACTGTTGTTTTCCCCCTTGTGGCAACAGCACATACCCTAGACTCATGTTTCTGTCACTCAAGCGTTTCATCGAGGGCCTGAACACACAATCGAGCATAACGTTCCCTCTTGGAGTCACTACCTACTACTTGGCCAAAGCAATAAATAGCAACGGAGAACATACAAGATTTACTTAGGAACAAAAATATAAAAGATAAGAACCAAATATGTTACTCAATCACAAACTGAACATAGTCTCATAATCCATAAGATCCCAGCAAACTCAGCATAGCAACAACAGCAAATTACATATGTAACTCGATCATGTAGGGAAACTCACGAGATCTAAACCATGAAGAACAAAGAGGGGAGGAGAACATCACATAGCTACTGATCATGGACCCATGGTCCAAAGGAAATTACTCACGCCACATCCGGGAAGCGTCCATGGTGGAGGGGTAGCAACCGGAGGTCAATCCTCCCTCCGGCAGGGTGCCGGGAAGAGGTCTGCTGGCAGTCCTGATCTTGGAAGAGCGGCGGCGGAGGAACAGAGGCGAGATCTCGAAAAAGGGTTATGTCCTCGAAGGTTTCGCATCACGTGGAATAAATAGGCGAAGGGGGCCATCCAGGGGGGACACCAGGGGTCCAGGCACCCCCCCCCCCTGGCGCGGCCAAGCCCTAGGTCACGCCAGGTGCCCGCCTGGGTCCCTGGTGGTGGTCATCTGGCCCCACTTTCGTGATTCCGGAAGGTTCCGTTGCGCTGATTTTTTTATCCGATTTTTCCTGAATTTTTGGAGCATTTTTAATATGGGGGAAACCTGGAATAGGAAAACAGCAGAAAACACGAACTAGCACTGTGGTGCACTGAGTTAATAAGTTAGTCCAAATATGATCAAAAGTGTATGAAAGTGTATCTAGATCATAGCAATATCACACAAAACATGCATGGGGCAAGCAGAAATTATGGGACGTATCAACATCCCCAAGCGTAATTCATGCTCGTCCTCGAGTAGGTAAATGATAACAAGCATAATTTCTGTGGTGACATGCTAGCAACCATATAAGAACTTTGAGAAGTAAAGCAATCAAGGTATGTAATTAAATTCAAGTCATAACATGCAAGAGTCTATATTAGCATTGAAACAAGCAACGAAAGAACATTAGGTGCAAGAGCTCTCACTGTCCGTGACTCGAATGTCTCCAAATAGTGTTTGCGTGTAAGAAGGGGGATATGGGAATACGAGAGAAAAGTATTTTTATTGAGAACACAATCTACTAAAGTTTCATACTGATTCTTATTTTGAATCTTATCTTGACTCGTCCCCAGACCACTACCCAGGTACAAGTCAATTTGATCCACTCCTTTTCGATATTTTGAGAACTCATGCAATGGATGAGTGTAAGCATGAGAGTTGACACTTAGGATGGCAAAGAGAGAGAGAGATATAGTGGAGTAGGAAGAAAAAAAGGTGAGAAAGGCTCACATCAATGAGGACAATCATAGGCGAGAAGGCCAAATGATAGATATGATGTGAGGAGTAGGGATTGCCATGCAACAGATGCACATATGAGCTAAGAAAAGCTCTCCAATGGAACTAGTGGGGTGCATCCAACTTGCTTGCTCATGAATACCTAGAGCTCATTTGAGGAGGCTCATCCTTGGAATATGCAAGCCAAGTTCTACAGTGTGAAGGTCCCCACATAGCTATATGCATAAATGATCATCTCTATGGAGAACAAGGATAAGAGGGAGTACTATTGTGGATCTTTCAACAGGATAGTATTGTTGCCCCTTTCTCTCTTTTTATTTTATTTTTCTACTTTTCTATTTTTTTTGTATTTTTTGCTGGCCTCAATGCCTCTTTTTATTTAACTCTCATTTGTCCTCTTTGGGATCTTTTATTTTGTCCACTTTGGGATTTTTTCATCACTTAAGGGGACCACTCTATTTTATGAGAAGGTATAGAAGATCTTCGCACTTTACAAGGTACTCAACATAAAGAAGATGTAGCTATCATGATGTATGCAATGTATGCCTCTGCTAGTGTATCAGGAACATGTATGACATGAAGATCAAGTCATGAAGTGGTGGATGTTGCATGGCAATATATCTCGGAAAGGCTATGGAAATTCCTTGATAGGTAGGTATGGTGGCTGTTTTGAGGAAAGATCTAAGGAGGTTTGTGATGACAGAGCGTATCATGCCAAGGGTTTGGATGCAGCGGCGAGGTGGGTGCCAACTCTCAGAATGAGAAGAGGGCAATGCACGGTACTGAAGAGGCTAGCAAATATGAGGAGGTGGAAGTGTGAACTTTCAATACTTACATTAGTCCGAAGAACTCATGCACTTATTATCTGTAACTCTCAATCTAATGAGGAGGTTCACAAAGAGACAAGTATCCCGAGGAGGAGTGTATGGGGGTTTCGTTATCCTTGCGCATCCTCGACTCATGGTACGTGAGTGTACTCTAATATCCGATCCCTCAAAAGATTAGTGATACATCTAGTAGCTAGAGTTCTCAACTAGTTTTTGTAGGTTTTGATAATAAACACGGATTTCCCAAAATACGACACCTATCACTAATAGGCTAGAGATCTTGACACCAAAATTTCAAACATTACTGACAACAATACCTCAAAACTATTGCAAGTTACTACCAAAATTCAATAGCAACCTCAATTACCTACTTTCAAGACAAGACACAACTCAGTGCAACAACCAACTCTCTTAACAAGATAAACATGAAAACTAAAGAGAGTTCCAGAAACAAACTGAACAAAACCCAAGGCTCTTGCAAAATACAAACTAAAACTAGAACTAAACATGGCAGTAGCTATGAAAAGATAAAGAACACACAACAGAGAAAGATAGGCATGAAAAATCCTATGATATGTTCAAGATTGGAGTGGACCGTGTTTCTCTCCCATACAAAGTTAGCTGGGGTATAACTTGTTATGAACGGCAAGCAAAGCTAAAGAAAACTAAAAAAGTAAACCTAAGAGCGAGACGCTCCAAGCATAGCACATAACGCATGAAGTGATAAAAATATAGTGAGACGAAGGATGAACTGATGATTGTTGATGGAGAAGGGGATGCACGGGGCATCCCCACGCTTAGTCGCTTGAGTCTCCTTGAATATTTATTAGGGATGCATGGGGGCATCCCCAAGCTTGAGCTTTTGACACTCCCGGATCTTCTTTCATCATCTTCCCTCGCACACTTGAAAACTCCCTTCATACATAACTCATCATAAGCTGATTAGAGAGGTTACTACCCTTAATAAAATAAAATTTCCCCACTGTAAATAAAGATATTCCTGAATATCTACTGTGTCTCAAGATTGCCAAAAAGTTTTTGCAAAGAAAAAGCAAGCTTAAGGTTTGCAAAAGTAAGGAAAAGCAAAACGTGGCAGAATCTGTGAAAAACAGAACAATAGGTAGTAAATAATTTTTTTGGGGTACTTCTGCAACTCAAATCAAAAAACTCAGAACATACGGAAGTTTCACAATTGAATAGATCATGCCGCGGAGAAACTTCAGCTCAAAAAGATGAACTGGTGATTTGTTACGATTTTTTCCGTCAAGAAGACAGAATCTGTTTTCTGGACAGCATATCACAACTTTTGTTTGCCTTATCACATGAGGCTAAACTTGGCTCAAAGCTTGAAAAATAAAGATACAATGATGTTGATACATTAGTAACAATCATCAATACCACTAGAAACAAAAGTAAAAACATATTGGGTTGCCTCCCAACAAGCGCTTTCTTTTATGCCTTTGAGCTAGGCATGAAGATCATAAAAGTTGCTCTCATAAGAATAAGGATTTGAAGCAAAAGAGAGCATCAAGAAGAAAATATGAAACACATTTAAGCCTAACCCACTTCCTATGCCTAGTAATCTTGTAAGAAAATAAATCAAAGAAGCACAAAGAGACAAGAATAGGAAGTTGGAACAAGAACAACTTCAAAATTTTCATCATGGAGAGAGGGAGTTTAATATCATTGAGATATGTGAAGCCATGTCTCCCTTTCTCATAGTAATATTCAATGGAATCATGAATAAACTCAACAATATAAGTATCACAAAGAAAATCTTATCATGATCCACAAGCATAGAAAATTTATTACTCCCCTCATAAGCAAAATCATCAATAGTAGTGGGAGCAAATGATACGTCCCAAACGTATCTATAATTTCTTCTTGATCCATGCATGTTTTGTGTGACTTTGCCATGTTTTGCTATAACTTTCATACACTTTTGAGCATATTTGGACTAATCTATTAACCCAGTGCACCCAACTGCCAGTGGCTATTTTCTGTTGTTTTTGTATTTCAGGTTTTCCGGCCATTAAAAGTGCTCCAAAAATCAGATAAAAAATTAGCGACCCGGAAGCTTCCGGAATCACCAAGGCAGCGGAGGGGGGCCACCACAGGGACTCCAGAAGGGTCCCTGGCGCGGCCCCACCCTAGGCTGCGCCATGGGGCCTCCTAGCTGCCCTGTGGGTCCCCTTGACACCCCCCCCTCCGCCTATACTTAGCCCTCGTGGTGGAAACCCCTAATATCGATCTCTTTTCCGCAAACTCGCCTCTGTACCGCCACCGCCACCGTTTCAAGATCGGGGCTGCCTGGAGAAGCTGCCCCGGCACCCTGCCGGGAGGAGGAACCCCCTCCGGGAGGCCATCCATAGCCATGGACGCCTCCCGGATGTGCCGTGAGTAGTCCCCCTTGGACCATGGGTCCGTGACCAGTAGCTATGTGATGTACCTCTCCCCTCTTTGTGCTTCCACTTTCGAGACCTCGTGAGCTGCCTCACATCATCGAGGCACTATTGTAATTTCTTCTGTTTCTATGCTGAGTTTGCTGGGATCTGATGGATTATGAGACTATGTTCAGATTGTGATGAGTAATATATTTGGTTCTTCTCTTTTATATTTTGTTCTTGAGTAAATTCTTGCATGTTCTCCGTTGCAGTATTTTGCTTTGGCCAAGTAGTTTGCTTGCAACTCTAAGAGGGAGCGTTATGCTTTATTGTGGGTTCAGCCCCTTGATGTCTAGCTTGAGTGACAGAAACATGAGACTAGGGGATGTGTTGTTGCCACCAGGGATAAAACAATGGTGCTTGTACCCGCGGGCGCAAGGATTGTTTACTTTACGCAAAGTTCTTTTAATGCAGTTGTCTGTTGCTTTGAGTTTACACTTTGGGTGGGATTCACAACTTAATACCAGCGAGATGTTCTGGATAGATATCTCAAGGTGGATGATTCGTAGTAGATGCAGTTGGATTTCGGTCTACTTACCTTGGTGTACTGCACATTGCTTTTGAGCCCTTCCTTTGTTTGCAGCATAGTTAGCATTGCGGTGCCTTCATAATTCTGTCAATTGCCCAGCTGTGATTTGTTTACCTCGCTAGCACTTTTATCGTCTTTTGGGAGACAGACATCACTAGTGAAAATCACGGGTCCCCAGTCCATCTTCACATTATTGTTTACACCCTTAGTTTACTTTCAGTTGTCACTATTATTATCTCTTGCGTTGATCCTTTGTAAACAGCAAGACCGGAGGAATTGACAACTCATCTGTACTCGTTGGGAGCATAGTTATTTGTTTCTGTGTGCAGGTCCTGTCAACTCCCTAGTCAGAAGCTAATTTCTGGCGCCGTTGACACCTTCTTGTATTTCTGCGAGTCCTACTGGAGACAAACCTTGGTATCTTCACCGAGGGAAATTTTCTGCTACGCTACATCTCACCTACCACTGCAAGGAGTTCTGTTCAGGCATGAATTTCTGGATATGCGAAGTCTTTCCACTGCCACTTGCTTTCAGAACGTCGCTGAAACCATTGAGAATCAGAATTTGACTCGGTTGTTTGCTTTGAGCACTCCCTTCAACTCTGAACTTATCAAGCATTTCTATGCAACTATGTATGTTTCTGGTGAAGCAAATGAACCCAGCTCATGGACGCTGGAATGGATGATACAAGGCAAGGTCTTCAGGATGTCCTCTGCTGAATTCATGGAGATTGTCAACATTCCAAGGCATTTTGGAGTCCAAGAAAAGATTCACTTAGAACCTGATATGTCAGACGAAGAATTTGCTACATTGTTAGACCCCAAAGTCACTGCAAACTACATTCCTGAAAACATTCACCTGAAGCATTTGAACTTCATATCCAGGACCTGGTTCTACATCTTGTCAAACTCAATGAACCCATTGAGTACTGCTTCGGAAGAATCGAACATTTATCCAAAGACAAGGCATGCTATTATGAAGCTCACTCATGGTCTTCTCTTTGATTTTGAAGACTGCTTCATTCGGAACTAGGTTCTTGCAGCAGAGCTACCATTCACACTGAAACCTTATGCTCCCTGGCTGCAAGTTGTATGTAACTATGGTTGGAACGAAGACTTTGTAGCTCGCCATCATCCGAAGCTTTTCCTCCCACCAGTGCGTGACTCTTTGGAATTGCTGAGGAAACCCAATGATCCTTTTTCCACATATGTTGGCATGCGCCATGAAGTCAATGAGCGAAACTTATCCAAGAAGTTCCAGAAAGACTGCCACCACTTTGAAGTTAATCTTCGGTCGCGGCAAATGCTTGAAAACTACATTGAAGCCAATCAGCGCCAGATGCAATTTCTTGCTAATGAGATTAACAGAATTGGAAACATTGTTCTCAACAACAATCAGTATTTGTGTGTTCTCAAACGTCATTCCTGGAAGGGGCTCCGGAAATTCAACTCAGTCAAAGGCCTTCGTAAAGATCGCATTTACAAAGAGTATGAGAACCTCCAGCGAAATTTTTCCCGTGATGATACCGTGGACCGCCCGAATCAGAAGATCCCTCCCCTGCACAAGATTGATGAAGTATTCTTCGTCAACGAACCTGAACCCATCCGGCCTGACACCGTCTCCGAGAACGACTCCATTACTTCAAAGGACGACGACGGCCTCGACGACAGCGACCTCGACATCAACCTCATCACTCAGTCGCGCCACGAAGCTATTCCAACGTCATCTTCCGAAGAAGAATCCTCAGGCGATCAATCTTCGTCGGATGAGTCTTCGTCAAGCTCAGCTTCGTCGGGTTCTCAGGGTGCTGATGCCGCGCACTAGTTCTCTCGAACCTCTTCTCAACCTTTTGTCCAATCATTGACAAAAAGGGGGAGAATGAGGGCATCGATGAGTTAGATTTGCATCGGGGAAAGGGTTCTTGATATTTGCTTTTGCTTCGTTCGGTTAAGTTTCAACAAACATTACATTCTCTTCCATTGTGTTGTAACTTAAGTTTAACTTCAGTCCTGCCACTTCTGTGATACGCTTAAGTTTTAATAACCCCTTTGCTTGCAAGTATTGCTGCGTATCTTCTATCTTGCAGGTGGTTATTATTTTCTAAGTCACAGGTCATTGGAAGCAATTGCATACATTATGGATATATATCTTCAACTGCAATTGTCTTTGCTAAGATATTTGTTTTGCTCTCCACCGAAGAAAATTATCTCAAGCATTAACTTCAATTATATAAATCTTCGATGCTTGCATTCAGGGGGAGCCAAAAACTTCATATCTTAGAGTTTGTCCCATCCTTCACAAAAACTTCAATATCTTTTATCGATGCCTATTTTTTCAACAATAGTCCAAAAAGGGGGAGATTGTAAGAGCAAAGTTTTGCCCCCTTGTGTTTTGGATATTGTTGGACAAGACAGTAGAGGAACTAACAATGTTTTCTAGTGTAAACAGTTGTATAGGTTCCTGAAAGACAAGCTAGGTGATAAAGCTTTAGGGAAGGTCTTCAAGTTATCGAAGCATTACCCCCTGAGCGAAGCTTAATCATGGAGGATGACCCCAAAAAATGAAGGTGTCCTGAAGCTCAATTCATTGAAGGAAATGAAGAAGACGGCGCAAGACTTAGATGTTTTTGTGTATCTTTTTTTTGTTCCTTGAGTCATAGGACAAACCGTACTATCAAGAGGGTTCTTTAGTTTGTGGACACCGAAGTCATTGAGAAAATGCTCAGATCAAATCCAAACCTAGTGAGAAGCCTGAGCGAAGAAATCTCATGTGCACTGAGTTAAGCTTCGGTAGCAAAGACTTCATTCTTTGGCCTCTGAAGCAGAACTAAGTCCGTGAGTTAGCTTTACTTGTTCCGCAAATAAAGTTGCGCAGTGATGACAAATCCGACCGTTGTGGACACGTGTCAAGCTGTCACCTCGGGTCAATTTGGTTATTTCGCACCTCGGGATCGCCAACTATAAATACGCCGCCCCCTCCTCCATTTGCGGGTGGCTGCTCCAAGAATATTCCTGAGAGAGATTGAAGAGAGCACCCCAAAGACTTCACCGAAGCAAAACCCAAAACCCAGAATACTGAAGCCTAAGTCCCATTGATCTGAGTAGATTCAAGATGACTTAGGTGAAAGCTTACTAGTCTTTTTTATCTTGGAGAACTGCAATTCTCCTAGACGGCTAGAGTGTTGTTCTTCAGAGAGCGAAGAGTTATTGTCGCCTCGAAGTCCGGTTTGTCAAAGGTTTAGGTGATTTCCTCAATAATCAACCACGAGTGAAGAACTGGCCAAGCTCAAGGAGTTTGGTGCAGTGGAGCAACGGACGGAGAGAGATTTGCTCCAGGTGTTCAATCACCAGTCCCTCCAACCAGATGTAGCGCTTTGCAGAGCGTGAACTGGTCGAACAAACATCGTTGAGTCCCAGTTCGTTTTACTTCGATCATTTACCTTCAGTATTGCATTAGCTGCGCAGTTATGCTTCAATGTGTTTTGATTCACTACATTTAGTTTCGCTTCCAGTTTTACTTCGCTATTCCGCTTTACTTATGCTTCACTTCAATAGTTTCAATTGAAAATTTTGAAGTGATCATTCACCCCCTCCCCCTCTGATCACATACTTGGACTTTCACCTTTCAGTTTTTACTTTTCTGTCCCTTATCAAAAATACCAAAAATACCTGCTACTACTATGGGTTCCAATGAAAACACCAAGTTGTGTGACTTCACTAGTTACAACAACAGTGACTTTATCTGCACTCCTATTGCTCCACCTGCCACTTCACCACCTTCTTATGAAATTAAACCTGCTCTGCTTAATCTTGTTATGAAAGATCAATTCTCAGGTGCTGGAGAGGACGCTGCCTTGCACTTAAACAATTTTATTGAACTCTATGATATGCAAAAGTACAAGGAAGTGGATGGAGACATCGTCAAGCTGAAGCTTTTTCCTTTCTCTTTGAGAGGGAGAGCCAAGGAGTGGTTGCAATCCTTACCCAAGAACAGTATCGATTCTTGGAGTAAATGCAAAGATGCTTTTATAGGGAAGTACTATCCCCCTGCTAAAATTATTCAATTGAGGAGTAACATTATGAATTTCAGGCAATTGGATAATGAACACGTTGCCCAGGCATGGGAACGTATGAAGACGCTTCTCAAGAACTGCCCCACACATGGACTGACTACCTGGATGGTTATCCAGACTTTTTATGCAGGCTTGAACTTTACCTCGCGGAACCTGTTAGATTCGGCCGCGGGAGGAACTTTTATGTCAACCACACTTGGTGCTGCCACAAAGCTACTTGATGAGATGATGCTGAACTACTCTCAGTGGCACACCGAAAGATCTCCAACTGGTAAGAAGGTAAATTCTGTCGAGGAGATCTCCTCTCTAAATGAAAAGGTTGACCTTATCATGTCTCTACTTACCAAGCAAGCTCCTATTGATCCTCAGGATGTTCCTTTAAATTCTTTGGTTGCTCAATAGCAAGTAGATGTAAACTTTGTCTCTAGAAACAAATTCAACAATAATGCTTATAGGAGTAATTTTGGTAGCAACAATCCTAGGCCTTTCCCATCCAACAGCTATGGGAACAACAACACTTATCCTTGCACCAAAAACTCCACCTTTGAACTAGAGACCTTGCTCAAAGACTTTATCACTACCCAAAAAGCCTTCAACAAGAGTGTGGAAGAGAAATTAGATAAATTAGATATCCTCTCTTCGAAGGTAGACAACATAGTCCATGATGTAGAGATGATGAAGATTAGAACTTTTCCCCCCGAGGAGAGGAAGACCACTCCTATGAATGCCATCCAAGTCCAAATTAATGAAAACATTAGGATGTTGGGAAAACTAAAAGAGAGATGGGCCAGAGAAAAGGAGGAAGAAGAGAGAATTAAGAGCCTTCCTACCTACCACACAGTAGCCACTATCCAAGTACTTGAGGATTTCCAAACTGTTAGCACCCATCACACACCTAGTCCCACTGGACCTACCAATGGTGATGCTACCACCTCAACCATAGATGAAGAAACCTCTATGAACATAGAGGCTGTCAAACAAGTGAGCCTAAATGATATCACTACCTCCTTGATAGATAGTAGTGACCTAGACTTTGACAACTGCACTTTACCTGAAGCTATTGGTTTCCTACACAAGATGTCTAGAGACCCCCCACACTAGCACACTTAATCTCGCCTTCACAGAGCATATCACCAATGCTCTAATCAAAGTTAGGGAGGAGAAGCTTAGACTAGAAGCCTCCATACCTAGGAAGCTAGAACATGGTTGGGATCCTATGATAAAAATCAAATTGAATAAGTTCTCTTGTTATGCTCTTTGTGATGTTGGAGCAAGTACCTCCGTTATGCCCAAAAGAATGTATGATATGCTTGAATTGAAACCTTTTGATCCCTGTTATTTTGGTGTTCGTCTTGTTGATTCTTCTGTAAAGAAGCCTTTGGGGAAGATCGACGATGTTCTTATCATTGTCAATGGCAATTATGTTCCCGTTGATTTCACTATTATGGACATTGAGTGTGAGCCCTCTTGTCCAATTATTTTGGGACGTCCTTTTCTTCGCATAGTTGGTTCTGTTATTGACATGAAAGAGGGGAATATCAAATTCCAATTCCCTCTCAATAAAGGGATGGAACATTTCCATAGGAAAAATATTAAGTTACCTTTTGAGTCCGTCACACGGGCTAGTTATTCTCTTGAAAAGATTTGATCTTCTTCTTTAAGCCTAGCTAATGGCTCTAAAGAAGCGCTTTCGGGAGGCATCCCGCAATGAATTTAGGTTTTTCTTTTTTCTTTTCTTCTGTTCTTAGTGGTCTTGATGATTGTTACTACTGTAGCAACATCATTGTATCTTTACTTTTCGAGCTTTGTGCCAAGTTTAGCCTCATACGACAAGGGAAGTGAAATTTATGACATGCTGTCCAGAAAACAGATTCTGTCCTCGTGACTAGAAAAATCAGAGAAAAATCCTAGTTCATCTTTTTGAGCTGATTTTTTACAAAGCGTGCTCTATACAATGATGAAACTTTCGTATGTTCTGAGTTTTTTTATTTGCTTTGCAGAAGTATCCCTAAAAAATTCGTTTCTACCTTCTGGTCTGTTTTGCAAACCTTAAGCTTGCTTTTTCTTTGAAAAAACTTTTTGGCAATCTTGAGAAACAGTAGCTCTTCAAGGATATCTTTTTTTCCATTAGAGGAAAAATTATTTTAGTAGGGCACTAACCTCTCTAATCAGTCTACAATGAGTTATATATGAAGGGAATTTTCAAGTGCGCGATGGAAGATGATGAAAGAAGATCTTGGAGTGTCAAACACTCAAGCTTTGGGATGCCCATTGACGGGGATCAACCCCGGCAAATCCCATGGTCAGGGACCCTGGGTTAGTCATGAGAGGCGCAGGTTGGACGATAGCTCATCGGCAAACAGGGAGGCTCTCTCCTGCTCGATATTATTGATTGGCGAGATGCGATTACAGTGGAGGCCAAGGCTGGAGCGCTCAAGGCTAGGGTTACAAGAAAGATTTGATGTCTTTGGTGTCGCCCCTCCCAGCCTTTATATAGCGAGCTAGGTCCCGGGGAGTTCATCTACGTGTACAGGTAAACTTTCCTAACCCTAGCTTGCTCCGTACGGCAGGTCTTCGCACCTTCCTTGTGAGTCGAGGACCTCTACGTCGGTGCCATCTAGTGGGCCAAGGTCGTATCTTCATGGGCCTTCTGCCTTCACGGACACCAGGTAGGCTCATCCGTAGGAGTCGTGGGGTCACCCCCTCGTCAGTAGCCCCCGAGTGCCTGGGAGACTCGAAGAGTCGCGCAGGGACTCGAGTACATTCATTTGTCGTTTATTGATATGCACGGTTCATCCGTGGGTCGCTGGCAGTCTGGTGGCCATGACAAAACCTGTTTCAAGGGATGCTAAGCTGAAAGGGCCCAAGGAGTCGACGGATCGAGCCTTGGTGAATTGAACTAGGGAAAATACCACAATAGCCCAATCAAACCCACGTCCCTCGACGTGAGCTTGGAACACTGGTGTCGATCAAAAGTCCAGCCGCTTCAGGTCTTACGGTGTTCATTTGTCGCCAGTAATGTGGGTAGCCTAAGGCGCGTCCGCCCGGCTTATCTATCATGCTTGTCGCATGGAAAAGGTGGGGAGTGAAATCGCTCTTCGGCAAGTCCCAGCCCGGCCGTACTTCGCAGCGGGGTCTTACCTACACGCTAATCTTGCGTGGCATCTGGACACAGTGTATCGTGTTCCAGGAATTGTGTGTTTTTGAGGCGCGGAGCCTTATAGCATTGCACCCGCTTGGAACAAAACATCAAGCGGGTTGTTCACTCATTCACCCGAGGAGCTTTGTTTCGAGTGCTCAGTCGGGGGGTTTTTTTGCGAGTAATCACTCGAGTGCCGTTTTCGTCTTTTGAGGTGAGGGAGCACCCGAGACTCGTAGCGCCGTATGGTCCTGGCGAGTGTTTTGTTTGTCTTGCGTCGGGTTGAGGGAGCACCCAGGACTCTGATTGGTGCGAGTGTTCACTCGAGCACTTGTCTGGCTTTTAGGTGAGGGAGCACCCGAGACTCTTATTGGTGCACGCTCCCGATGGGAGTAAGATGTTTTTCTTCCTTGGGGAAAAGATCTAAAATGATGGAATCTCTGAGCCTTGATGGCGTACTGACTGCGGCTTGCTGTTTGGGTTTCTTCACCATTCGTCAGGGATAGTGATGCCTCTGTTTGATGGCTGTCAGTGATGCGCTGCCAGTGAACCGTCATATCTCGAGGACCGGTCATAATGATGGCCGTTTGTGGCGTGCGGCAGGCGCCGGTTGAGTTTCCCATGTGTGCGTTGGAAACGCGCGCGAATTGACGCGCCCTGCGTACAGTGCTTCCCGTGGGAAAGCATATTTCGTCTTGGAATTCGAGACGGCTGGGTCGTTTGGTCTTTGAATTAATTGTTGCTGTCTTCTTGGCTTCTCTGTGCTTCGAGGATTTTTGTTCTATAAATAGGCCTTTCTCTTCTACGCTTCTATCCAACTCGCTGCTTCACCTCTTTCTACATCTCTCCTTCCGCTCATGGTTCCTCGGCGAGGCGTTGGCCATGGCCGTGGTCGTCGTGGCCGTGGTGGCCGCACACCACGCTCATGTCGTGGGGGTCGTCATGGTGTGGTGCCAGTGCCTTCCTCCTCTCCCTTGGTGAGGGATTCTGGCGCTATGATTTTATTTTGCGCGTTCGTGGCCAAAGTGCCAATCGCATCCTTCTTCCCTCTGCTTTTTCTGCCATTGTCTCTGAACGTGGCTTGGATGGCCTGCTTCTGCACCTTCAGGGGAGCTGTCGATCTCCTTCTTATGTTGAGTTGGAGGTTGATAGCTCTCGCTTGATTTTTCTTCGTTCTGGTTGGGGTTTATTTGCTCGGCGGTTGAATTTGCGAGATGGTGATATGCTTAGCTGTCGCTTTGACGGTGAGAGCACTGTCACTGTCTGCGCATTCGATCCGAGTGGCAATAGCATGGATCCGCATGGGCAGGAGTCGAGCAGCGACAGCTCCATGAAGTCGAGGAGTCCTTCGCCTGCGTCTTCAACTGCTTCTTCCTCCAGGGACTCTTCTGATGGTGGTGGTGAGCCGTCTTCAACTGCTTCCTCCTCTGCTTCTGAAGAAGACCTCGATGTCAAGCCACCGGTTAAACGAGCGCGGCAGGCGACCTTGTAGAACTGGAGGCGGCGGCGTCATCTTCGCCGGCAGTTTGGGCGGAGATGGAGAAGAGGCTAGAGCAGCAGGAGAAGAAGCTGGTAGAGCAGCTTCCCCAGTGTCTCCCCAAATAAGTCGAGCTTCACCTTTTGTTATGTCATTGACATCATGAGCCTGCTGCTTCCATCCCTACTTTGTCTGTGATGATGCTCTTGTACTATAGTTGATTACCCCTCATGGGCACACATGTAGAAATCATCGTTCCTTGGGTGATTTCCTCTTGTAATAGGAGCTGCCTTCTATCCAAATGTAGTTGAGTCCTTTTTGTATTGAGGATGATATGTATGATGTAAACCATGCTTTATCCTTTGTGTATATTTGAGCTTTTATGCCACCAAAAAACTGTGTCTTCACCATCGGGAGTTGTCTTTGAATCCCCCTCTTCTTTTCTTTTTTTTTTGAACTGAGAGTTACGTTTGAGTCTTTTGCGGCTGGGAACTGTCTTCGGGTCCGTCTTGTACTTGATACTGTGGGTTTTTATCGGGTGCGCGACAGCGCTCCCGATGGGAGTATCCCCCGAGGCTACGCTTGAGTCGAAGGGTCAGGCGTAGGCTAGAGTTTTGTTTTCTTTGTTGCCTTTTATCGGGTGCGAGACAACGCTCCCGATGGGAGTAGCCCCCGAGTCTTTAGGTGATTGTTGGCGATCGAGTGAAGACTAGATGAACTTGTGCTTCCTCCAAAGTTTCTTCAAAAGTGTTTGTATGTCATGGGGGTGTTGATGGTCGTCTCTCGGGCGGGATTTGTGCTCGAGACCCCGAGTGCTTCGTGAAGGAGGTCGCGTAGGCGATGGCGTTGCTCAGGGAGTTTTTATTCTTAGGCCCCCGAGTGCTTCGATTAAGATCGAGCAGGCGATAGAGTTGCTCGGGGGGAGTTTCCTCTTCAGCCCCCGAGTGTTTTGATTAAGATCGCGCAGGCGATAGAGTTGCTCGGGGGGAGTTTCCTCTTCAGCCCCCGAGTGCTTCGATTAGGATCGCGAGTGCGATAACAGTTTCTCGAGGGGGAGTTTCCTCTTCAGCCCCCGAGTGCTTCGATTAAGATCGCGAGTGCGATAACAATTTCTCGGGGGGAGTTTCCTCTTCAGCCCCCGAGTGCTTCGATTAAGATCGCGAGTGCGATAACAGTTGCTCGGGGGGGGGGGAGTTTCCTCTTCAGCCCCCGAGTGCTTCGATTAAGATCACGAGTGCGATAACAGTTGCTTGGGGGGAGTTTCCTCTTCAGCCCCCGAGTGCTTCGATTAAGATCGCGAGTGTGATAACAGTTGCTCGGGGGGGAGTTTCCTCTTCAGCCCCCGAGTGCTTCAATTAAGATCGCGAGTGCGATAACAGTTGCTCGGGGGTGGGGAGTTTCCTCTTCATCCCCCGAGTGCTTCGATTAAGATCGCGAGTGCGATAACAGTTGCTCTGGGGGGAGTTTCCTCTTCAGCCCCCGAGTGTTTTGAGATGGTAGTATTTGGGCAACACTTATTTGCTGTCAAGCGATTTACATGAGTTGCCAGTCATGTCCGATCGATAGGGGCTATGGATAGAATAGTCGCAAGTTTTCCACGTTCCATGGGTTGCCCACGTCCTCGTCTGTCTTTGGGTTCTTCAGTCTGTAGGCGCCGCCTCCAATGACTTCTGAGATTATGAATGGTCCTTCCCATTGGGGGGAAAGTTTGTGGACCTTCTCTTGTATTAGTCGTAGGACTAGGTCGCCTTTGTTGAAGGTTCTGGTGCGCAGTCGACTGCTTTGGTAGGTACGCAGTTTGTCTTGGTACCCTTCTGATTTTGCCAGGGCTGTTTCTCTTGCTTCGTCAATTGTATCTTTGTCATCTCGTAATGCTTCTTCTGCTTCTTCTTCCTCGTATCCGGTGACCCGGGGTGCTCCGAACTTGAGGTCATGTGGTAGGACTGCCTCTGCCCCGTACACCATGAAGAAGGGTGTGTATTGGGTCGCGGTGTTTGGTGTGGTCCGTAAGCTCCACAGTACCGCGGGGAGTTCTTCTACCCAGTTACCGGCGGCTTTCTCAAGTGGTGCGAGGAGCCGTTTCTTGATTCCTCCACAGACAAGGTCGTTTGCTTTTTCCACCTGGCCATTGGACTGCGGGTGCGCGACTGATGCATAATTGATTTTGATGCCCAGTTCTTCGCAGAAGTTCTGAAATTCTGCGGCCGTGAAGTTCGTGCCGTTGTCCGTGATGATGTTGTGTGGCACTCCGAATCTGAAGTTGACAGTCGTGAGAGCTATAGAGCTGGTGATGGGTACTGCTTCGATCCACTTGGTGAACTTATCGACTGCGACGAGCAGGTGTGTTCTTCCGCCCTTTGATGATTTCTTTAGTGGGCCCACCATGTCGAGTCCCCAAGTGGCGAACGGCCAGGATAGTGGTATGGTCTTGAGCTCTGATGCGGGAGCGTGTGGCCTGTTGGCGAATTTTTGACAGGCGACGCAACGTCGCACGATTTCCTCTGCGTTTTTCATGGCTGTGGGCCAGTAGAAACCCGCTCGGAATGCTTTGGACACGAGCACTCGACTGCTCGCGTGGTGCCTGCAGGTGCCTTCGTGGATTTCTAGCAATAGGGCTTTGTCGTCCTCTTCGTCAATGCACCTTTGGAGTATCTGGGTGATGATGCGCTTGTATAATTGTCTGTTGATCACAGTGAATGCCTTGAATCGTCGGCTGATGCGCCGTGTTTCGGCCACGTCTTGTGGTAGCGTGCCTTCGATTAGGAATCGGAGAACGGTTTTGTCCAGACAGGTCCTTCGAATTCTGTCAGGGTTGTGCTGTCGGATGCGCTGGTGCTCGTTTCTTCTGATGGTGTTGCTTCTGCCACCTGCGTTATTTCTGGTGCGTCTTCGCCGTCCACGACCGCTTCAGGTGTTGCTGCCTGCGCCTTGATGGATCTCCGGTTGATTCTTTCGAGAAAAACGCCAGGTGGAACAGGCGCCCGGGTCGAACCGATGTTCGCGAGCTCGTCAGCTTTTGTGTTGTTGTCCCTGGTGATGTAGTTGAGCTCGCAACCGTCGAAATTTCCTTCGAGTTCGTTGTAGAGCTTTTGGTAAGCCGCCATGTTGTCGGCTATTGCGTTGCAGTTTCTCATCGTCTGTTGGACGACGAGATTGGAGTCCCCGTAAATTATGAGGCGAGTGGCTCTGCATGTTTTGGCCATGCGCATGCCATGTAGGAGTGCCTCGTATTCTGCTTCGTTGTTGGAAGCGTGATTGAAGTTGATCTGGAGGACGTATTTCAGTTTTGTTCCTTTGGGGGAAATGAGTACAACTCCTGCCCTAGTTCCTTGTTGTCTCTTGGACCCGTCGAAGAACATTGACCATGAGCTTGATAGGTCTGGGGGGGGCTGGTGTTTGAACCTCCGTCCACTCGACCAGAAAATCTGGGAGTACTTGGGCTTTGATGGCTTTTGGGTGCTTGTACTGCAGTTCTCGTGGGCTGAGCTCGATGTTCCACTCGGCGACTAGCCCGGTTGCTCCAGGGTTGTTTAGTATGTCAGCGAGTGGTGCGCTGCTCAGGATTGTGATAGGGTGCTCGTCGAAGTACTGGGATACCTTTCTTGAAGTCATGACGATGGCTAGTAGTAGCTTCTGATAGTGCGGGTACCGCTGCTGAGATTTGGTCAGGATCATGTTGAGGTAGTAGATTGGTCATTGAATGCTCTGGACCTTGCCTTCTTCTGCGCGTTCGACAATGAGCGCTGTGCTTACTACACTGCTGCATGTTGCCACGTAGAGGTATAGCTTCTCACGTTCCTTGGGTACCGCCAGGATTGGTGGAGTTGAAAGTGTCTTTTTCAGGTCTGCGAATGCTTGGCGGGCTTCCTCCGTCCACTCGAATTTCTTTCCTTTCCTGAGCAGTTGATAGAAAGGCAGCGTGCGTTCTCCAAGCCTGCTTATGAAGCGGCTGAGAGCTGCAAGTTTTCCAGTGAGCTGCTGCACTCCTTTGACGTCGGTTGGTTCTTGCATGCGGGTGATGGCTTGGACTTTCTCGGAATTTGCCTCGATTTTGCGGGAGGAGACCATGTAGCCAAGCAGCTTTCCCGCCGGTACGCCGAATGCGCATTTCTTTGGGTTGAGTTTGATTTTGTATTTTGTTGAGCGCTGCGAATGTTTCGCGCAGGTCGTCGAGTAGTGTGGCTGCTTTGTAGGTCTTGATGACGATGTCGTCCACGTAGACATGTACGTTTATTCCTATTTGCTCCTTTAGGCAGGCTTGCATCAATCGTTGATAAGTGGCGCCTGCGTTTTTGAGCCCGAAGGGCATGGTCTTGTAGCAAAATACTCCATAGGGGGTGATGAACGATGTGTGCTCTTCGTCTTCTTCCTTCATCCTGATCTGGTTGTATCCTGAGTAAGCGTCCAGAAAGGAGAGTAGGTCGCACCCTGCTGTTGAGTCGATTATGTGATCGATTCTAGGCAGGGGGAAGTGATCCTTCAGGCAATATTTGTTGACTGGTCCGTAGTCGACGCACATGCGCAGCACGGTCATGTCTTTCTTTGGCACCAGCACTGGGTTTGCTATCTAGGTGGCTTTCTTCGTTTCTCGAATGAATTGAGCATCGAGTAACCGGTTGACTTCCTCTCCGATTGCTCTGCGCTTGAGCTCCGAGAATCGTCTCAGCGCTTGCTTCACTGGCCTCGTGTTTGGCTTGATGCGTAGGGCGTGTTCCGCGAATTCGCGTGGTATCCCAGGCATGTCGGCTGGGCACCAGGAGAATATTTCCCATTCGTCTCGGAGGAAGGTGACGAGAGCTGCTGCCTGCTCCTCTGGTAGGTGGGCGTACACGCGGACTGTTTTGTCCGGGTCCGTCGGGTGCACTTGGTGAGTGACTATGTTGATGTCGATGCTGAAGTCGCGTCCGTACTCCCTGGATTCGCTTCAGCTCGCCAGTGGGAAGGTGCTCTTGTCCGTCACCATGGCTATTTCTTTGAGTTCTTGTTTGGCTCCGAATGTGTCGGATATTCTGTGGAAATCACGATCACATTGATCTGTTGATGAAGCTTCCGTTGATCGTGAGGACTCCTGGTGATCCTGGCATTTTGAGCTTGAGGTAGGTGTAGTGTGGGACCGCCATGAATTGCGCGAATGCTGGCCATCCCAGTATGGCGTGATACTGTGATTGTCAGTCGAGTACCTCGAACTCGAGGACGTGCTTTGCGAAGTTACGACGGTTGCCAAAGACGACTTCGAGTTCGATGACTCCGAGCGAAGTGGCTGCTTCTCCTGGGACTACCCCGTGCAACTCGGTGCTTGATTTTCTCCATACTGATCGTGGGATCAGCATCTTTTGCAGGGTGTTGGAGAAGATGATGCTCATGCTGCTGCCTTCGTCCATGAAGATCCGGTCCATGTCGTATCCTCCGATTTGTGCATCTAGCACTAAGGGTGCATGCCCCGGTCTTGGGACTGCGGGTGGATGGCCGTTCTGTGAGAACGTGATGCTGGTCTCCGTTCCATGTACCAGGTAGACATTGACTGTGTTTATGCTCTCGTCTGCTCTGGCCTGCAGGGTTTGGGCGTTGCGTTGTGTTTGCGGTGTCCTTCCTTCTTGGATCATGAACACCTGTGCTCGCGACGGGCTGTGACGTCCTTCCGGGCTTGAGGTCGGCGCTTGCTCGGGTCATTGGTTGTGTCTGTCTTCTTTCTGCTTCTCCTTCTTGAGGTCGTCGGCTAGCTCGTTGAACAGACGGCAGTCTCTCAAGGTGTGACTTGATCTAACGCGTCCCCAGTCATCCTCGAAGCTGTGGATCGTGCAGGGTCCTTCTAGCTGCTCTCTGGCCGTGAGTTTGCTAAATCCAGCGTGCCTCTTCCTTCTTGAGATTCTGAAGATCTGCTCGTGGTCCTCCGGGTGCTCGTGGGGGCGAGGATCGGCTTCGATTCCTCGACTCATGTCTTGGTTTTTGATGAGGTTGGAGAATTCATCCGGCCTTCGATCTGGGTCGTAGTACTCGCCAACAGGTGTCTTGGAGTCGCTGTCTTGGTTGGCGGCGGATGCCCGTGCGCGCCTTTTGGGTTGTCGATTCCTTCTGCCTTGGCAATGGTTCTGCTCATCGTTAGATTCAATCTCATAGTCATCGTCTTGATGTGCGGCGGGTGCCCGGGAAGTGGAGGGTTGTCGGAAGATTTGCGAGTCCTCCGCTGCCTCGCCATTCTTCTGGGTCGTCGACTCCTTTGGTGTTGGCGCTGTACTTGGTCGTTACCGTAGTATCGGTCCTGGCGTGACTGCAGCTCGAGTGGTCTCGATGGGGTGGCAAAGATGTCCGTCGTGATCTTGAATCCTTCGAGTGGGCTAGGTCGGGTTCTTGCCCTCGAGTTGTGGCTTGCTGAAGATGGGACCGCCGAGATCGTGATCCCAACCTGCGTAGTTCCCACAGACGGCGCCAATTGACGGGGATCAACCCCGGAAAATCCCATGGTCAGGGACCCTGGGTTAGTCATGAGAGGCGCAGGTTGGACGATAGCTCGTCGGCAAACAGGGAGGCTCGCTCCTGCTCGATATTATTGATTGGGGAGAGGAATTACAGTGGAGGCCAAGGCTGGAGCGCTCAAGGCTAGGGTTACAAGTAAGATTCTATGTCTTTGGTGTCGCCCCTCCCAGCCTTTATATAGAGGGCTAGGTCCCAGGGAGTTCATCTACGTGTACAGGTAAACTTTCCTAACCTTAGCTTGCTCCGTACGGCAGGTCTTCGCACCTTCCTTGTGAGTCGAGGACCTCTACGTCGGTGCCATCTAGTGGGCCAAGGCCGTATCTTCATGGGCCTTCTGCCTTCACGGACACCAGGTAGGCTCATCCGTAGGAGTCGTGGGGTCACCCCCTCGTCACCCATGTGCACCCCCAATAAATATTCAAGGATACTCAAGCGTCTAAGCTTGGGGATGCCCCCGTGCATCCCCTTCTTCATCAAAAATTATCAGTTCGTCCCTCGTTGCACTATATTTTTATCACTTCATGCGTTGTGTGCTATGCTTGGAGCGTCTCGCTCTTTACTTTTCTAGGTTTGTTTTTTCTTTGTTTGTTGTATTAACAAGTTAGACCCCAGCTTATTCTTTTGTGTGGGAGAGTTACACGCTCCGCTTGAACTAGAACTCCTCATAGGATTTGCATGCTTATTCTTTTAGTTGTGAGTTGTTCTTTTTCTTTTCTTAGTTGATGCTCTGTTTAGTTGTGGTGCTTTAGTTTTTCTAGAGCTTTTGTTTTGTTTTAGGTTGAACTTTCTATAGGTTGCATGTTTTATCTTGTTAGAGAGTTTGCCTGTTGCACTGAGTTTTGTGTCTTGACTAGAAGTAGGTAGTTGAAGTTGGGAGCAAAGTTATTTGTTTTTGTGTGCAGGTCCTGTCAACTCCCTAGTCAGAAGCTAATTTCTGGCGCCGTTGGCACCTTCTTGTATTTCTGCGAGTCCTACTGGAGACAAACCTTGGTATCTTCACTGAGGGAAATTTGCTGCTACGCTACATCTCACCTTCCACTTGGGGTAACCAACGAGGAGTGAGAGAACTATCCTCACCGTATCAGCAAACTCAACAAAATAGCTATCACATGAATCATTCTTATCATGATACACTTGTAAAAATTTATTCTTTATGGCATAAGTGTCATCACAATAATCATCATATATAGGAGGCAAAGTATCATCAAAATATATTTCCACATCAAAACTTGGGGGGATAAAAAGATCATCCTCATCAAACGTGGCATCCCCAAGCTTATAACTTTGCATATCATTAGCATCAAAATTATTCAAAGAAGACATAATAATGACATTGCTACTAACATGAGTGTTATGCAAATAATAAAGCTCCATATGCTTGTTTATTTTCTCTTCAAACACTTCATCTCCTAATTCAAGGTAGAGCTCATAAAGCTCTATCATTTTTTTTCATAAAGAAACATAAGCAAAGGTAAGATCAGGAAAGTAAACTAACAAGACTAAAAAGCAAAGGTAAAAGATAGTGTGCAACCCCCTATCTTAGCACTCGGAGTCCCTAGCAACGGCGCCAGAAATTTTCTTGATACTCTCTCCTCGTTGGTTAGCCCAAGTGGAAGGTGAGATGTAGGATAGCGGAAAATTTCCCTCGGTGAAGATACCAAGGTTTTTCTCCAGTAGGACTCCGGAGATGATAAGTAGGTGTCAACGGCACAACTGACGTGGACCTCCGCACAACACAAATAACTTTGCTTCCAAACGAGTACAGAGAGGTTGTCAATCTCTCCGGCCTTGCTGTTCACAAAGGATCAACATAACAGGTAATAATGATAATGGTGATATCAACTAGAAAGTAAAAGCAGGAAAATAAAAGAGCGTGTAAACAGTGATGAGAATATGGACCGGGGTCCCGTGATGTTCACTAGTGATGTCTCCCTCCCAAAAGACGATAAAACTGCTATGCGAGGTAAAAAAATTACAGCTGGGCAATTGACAGGATTAAAAATGCACCGCAATGCTAACTATGCTACAAAGAAAGGACGAGGATAAAAAGCATGGGCGGTACGCCAAAGTAAGTAGACCGAAATCCAACTGCATCTACTACTAATCATCCACCTTGAGATATTTATCCAGAACATCTCGCTGGTATTAAGTTGCGAGCCCCACCCAAAGTGTAAACCCAAAGCAACAGACAACTGCATTAAAAAGCACCTTGCGTAAAGTAAACAATCCTTGCAACCGTGGTTACAAGCACCATTGCTTTCCCCCTTGTGGGAACAGCACATCCCTAGACTCATGTTTCTTTCACTCAAGCGTGTCATCGGGGGGCATGAACCCACAATCGAGCATAACGTTCCCTCCTGGAGTCACTACCTACTACTTAGCCAAAGCAATAAACAGCAACGGAGAACATGCATGAATTACTTAGGAACAAAAATATAAAAGATAAGAACCAAATATATTACTCAATCACAAACTGAACATAGTCTCATAATCCATCAAATCCCAGCAAACTCAACATAGCAACAGTAGAAAATTACATATGTACCTCGATCATGTAGGGCAGCTCACAAGGTCTAATCCATGAAGAACAAAGAGGCGAGGAGAACATCACATAGCTACTGATCACGGACCCATGGTCCAAGGAAGACTACTCATGGATCATCCGAGTAGCGTCCATGGTGGAGGAGAGGCTCCCGGAGGTCAATCCTCCCTCCGGCAGGGTGCCGGGAAGAGGTTTGCTGGCGCTCCCGATCTTGGAAGCGCGGCGGCGGCGGAACAAAGGCGAGTTCGCGAAAAGGGTTTTTTTCTTCGGAAGAATCCCGTCACGGAGAATATATAGGCGAAGGGGGGCAGCCAGGGACGGCCAAGACCTAGGGTGTGCCACCAAGGTGCCTGGGCCCCTGGTGGTGGCCCTCTGGCCCCACCCAGGTGATTCCGGAAGGTTCTTCTACGCTGATTTTTTATCTAATTTTTCCCGAATTTCTGGAGCACTTTTAATATGGAGGAAACCTAAAATAGAAAAACTACAGAAAACAGGAACTGGCACTGGGGGTGCACTGAGTTAATAAGTTAGTCCAAATATGATCAAAAGTGTATGAAAGTGTATCTAGATCATAGCAATATCACACAAAACATGCATGGAGCAAGCAGAAATTATAGATACGTTTGGGACGTATCAGTAGCCTATCAGCAAATTTCCCTCGGTGAAGATACAAAGGTTATCATACCAGGAGGACTCCGAATTCTGCAAGTAGGTGTCAACGGCGCCAGAGATTAAGTTTCCTAAAGGAGATGAGGTTGACGTGGACCTGCACACATAAACAAATAACTTTGCTCCCAACGAGTACAAAGAGGTTGCCAATCTCTCCGGCTTGGTCATTTACAAAGGATCAAACGCATGGTGTAAATAGGGATGGTGATTGCAACTGAAAGGAAATAAAGCAGTAAAGAGTTGAGGTGTAAACAATGGTGTAAATATGGACCGGGGTCCCATGATGTTCACTAGTGATGTCTCTCTCCCAAAAGACGATAAAACTACTAAGCAGGGTGAACAAATTACAGCTGGGCTATTGACAGAATTATAAATGCACCGCAATGCTTATTATGCCACAAGAAAGTTAGAGGCTCAAAAGTATGGGCAGTACGCCAAGACAAGTAGACCGTTTATCCATCAACATCTATTTACTAATCATCCACCTTGAGATATCTACCCAGAACATCTCGCTGGCATTAAGTTGCGAGCCCCACCCAAAGTGTAAACACAAAGAAAGAAACAACTGCATTAACAAACTTTGCGTAAGGTAAACAATCCTTGCAACCGCGGTTACAAGCACCATTGTTTTCTCCCTGGTGGCAACATCACACCCCCTAGTCTAATGTTTCTGTCACTCAAGCTATACATCGGGGGGCATGACCCACAATCAAGCATAACGCTCCCTCTTGGAGTTACTATCTACTACTTGGCCAAAGCAATAAAAAGCAACGGAGAACATGCAAGAATTACTCAAGAACAAAATATAAAAGGAGAACCAAATATATAACTCATCACAATCTGAGCATAATCTCATAATCCATCGGATCCCAGCAAACACAGCATAGCAACAACCGCAAGATTACATAAGTGTCTTGATCATGTAAGGCAGCTCACAAGGTCTAAGAATTGAAGCACAAGATTGGAGAGAAGACATCACATAGCTACTGGTCATGGACCCATGGTCCAAGGGGGACTACTCACGGCACATCCGGGAAGCGCTCATGGTGGTGGAGAAGCTCCCGGAGGTCAATCCTCCCTCCGGCAGGGAGCCAGAACGAGGTCTTCTGGTGATTCCGATCTCGTGATCGCGGCGGCGGCGGAACAAAGGTGAAAATCGCGATGCGGGGTCTCTTTTCAGGGTTTCTGCATTGAGGAGTTAATGTAGGCCGATGGGAGGCCAGAGGGGAGGGGCCCACCTCTCAGGCGACCTCCTGGCGACCCCCTTTGCCTACCCTTCGGTCTTCTGGAAGCTTACGTTATGCTAATTTTTTATATATTTTTCGTGGAATTTTTTGGGCACTGTGAATCTGGGTAAAAACCTGCAATTCACAGACATCAACAGACAGAAACTGGCACTGGGTGCACTGAGTTGGTAGGTTAGTCCAAATATGTGTAAAAAGGTATGAAAGTGTAGCAAACCACATAGCAATGTCACCCAAAAGAGCATGGAACACGCAGAAATCATAGATACGTTTGGGACGTATCACCATGGTATGAAGAAAATCCTGACGGATGCGTTGGGTCATAAATACATTGTTGGTATTTCAATTCCTGTAAGACTTCCGTGGCATGAATCCAATCGACCCGGCCATTTCCAAGTTCAAGTCCAGGGACTCGAGCCTGATAGTGACTATTGAGATTTTTCCACTAGAGCAATTCACTGGAACCGATCACACGACTGTTCTAGGGCCTTTAGGTCGAACATCCCCATAGTCATCATACGAGCGCTATTGATCTAGTACATATTTGATCATGCAAAACCCGTATGATGACACGCTCCCGCAATAATATCAACTTCGAGTCCCTGCGTGACTCTTCGAGCCCCCCAGGCACTTGGGGGCTACTGACTAGGTAATACCCCCTACGGGTCCCCTCCATGAGGGTACCCAGTGCGTTCAAGCCCGGTGGCCCACTAGAAGCCTCGAAGGGCCGAACATCAGCCTGCTAGGCCCACTCGATGCATCGACGACTGAAGTCGACTTGGAGTCCAATACTTGGCATACAAGAATACATAGTATAGGAAATCTCATGTAACCCTATACGGACTCCTCGAGACCTAGCCTAGTATATAAAGGCTGGGAGAGGGGTTTACCGTACGAAGGCCTCGAACCTGGGTAAAACCCGTGTTCCTGTTAGCCGACGAGATCACCAGCGACGCATCCTTCCCCTCTCAATCAACCCAGAGTACCTAACCATGGGATTTTCTGAGGTCCGTCCTCGTCAGAGGACATATTTTTGCACCTACGCCACTATTCCGTCGTCGCCGTGATTCCAAGATCGGGATCAGCAGAAGTTCCTTCCCCGACACCCTGCCGGAGGGAGGATTGATCTCCGGAGGGCCTTCTATCACCATGATTGCCTCCGGGATGCTCCGCGAGTAGCCCCTCCTTGGACCATGGGTCCATGGCAGCAAGCTAGTCGATGTCTTCTCTCCAATCTTGTGCTTAATTGTCTAGACCTTGTGAGCTGCCTATCATGATCAAGGCATATTTGTTATAATTCCTATGTTGTTATGCTATGTTAGCTGGGATCCAATGGATTATGAGATTATGTTCAGTTTGTGGAAGTAATATATTTGTTCTCTTTTATATTTATGTTCTTGAGTAGTCATGCATGTTCTCCGTTATAGTTTGTTTCTTTGGCCAAGTAGTAAGTTGTAACTCCAGGAGGGAGCGTTATGCTAGATAATGGGTTCATGCCTCCTAATGTCCAGCTTGAGTGACAGAAACATGGGACTAAGGAATGTGTTGTTGGCATTAGGGATAAAACAATGGTGCGTATGACTGCATATCATAAGGATTGCTTACATTACGCATAGAGTTTAACGCAGTTGTCCGTTTCTTTGAGTTCGTAGCATTAGTTGTGGCTCGCAACTTAATACTAGCGAGATGTTCTGAATGATATCTCAAGGTGGATGATTAGTAAGTAGATGTTGATGGATAAACGATCTACTTGTCTTGGTTTAATGCCCATATGATTGAGCTTTTTACTTTCTGTAGCATATTTACCATTGTGGTGCGTTCATAGTTCTGTCAATTGCCTATATGTAATTATTTCACCCAACATAACTGTTTACCGTCTTTTGGGAGATAGGCACTACTAGTGAGCACTATTGGGGAACGGCGCAGAAAACATTTTTTTTCCTACCTACGTGTCCCGAACCCAAGACCTATGCTATGCTGATGTATGTAATAGAGGGAATCGGTGTTCATACCTTTGAAGACCGAAAGAGGGAAACTTTCCACGAACGTGGTTGGCGTAGTCTCTTATCATGTGACCTCACTGTCGTGTAGAAGACATTCGGCGATGAAGTAGCACCACAAGTGTAGTGCCTCGTGGGATTACACACGTACGATGCAACCGATGTTCCCTCCGGTGTTCGAACCAGGCGAGCAATAGAAAAAAGATGGATTCGGATCCCGATTTCGGCAGCACGACGGTGTGCGTATGGTGGAGAAACCCCCAACTAAGTGCAAACTCCAAACAAGGGGAATTCGCTCAAGGTAGGAGAAATATAGAGAGATAGAAATCAATGGGATGAAGAAAAAAGGGCACCCTACCCTCCTTATATAGTCTAAGGAGGGGCGGGATCCTCCACCCCTCCCCCATGTGGGACTAAACCCCCAAAGGGGGGAGGTGCGCCGGCCAAGGGGAGGTTGGGGCCCTCCCTTGGCGCATGGCCCAAGGGGGGAACCCCCTCCTTCTCCTCATCGGCCTTTTCCGGCCCATTTGCATTTTCTTCATTTTATTTTAATATTAAATTATATTTAAATATTTAATTCTTTTAATTAAATAATAAAATATTATTAAACATTATTTTGAACCTTTCAAAATATCCAGAACAACTTCCGGCACCTCCCGGAACAATTCCAGTGTTCTCTCTTATTTCACCGATGATCCCGAATCTATCCTTAATGCATCTATTACCCTTAAGTGTGACACCCTACGGTTTGGGAAACAACAGACATTTTCAAGACGCTCTCTGACCAATGACCATCATGCGGTATCTGGTTACAATCCTTGATGGCCCCTGCGCTTCCATCGAATTAATGATCCCTTTGTTTTGCGGTACTATGTTTGTCTGAGGTATGATCGTCGATATCCAATACCTAGTTCTTCGTCGTATCTGACAAAACATGTTTACTCATTTGTGCGTATTACATCTCTTGTGACCTAGTCACTTGCTTGCAAGCTATTGATGTAATATCACCGCGTGGGCCCAGAGTACCTGTCCGTCACTCGGATGGAAAAATCCTGTTATGATCTATTTCATACTCCTCAACATATCTACTTCGGAATATCCAAGATGCACCTTTATGGTTACCATATTTCAGTGTAACAGTTGATATACTCAAAGCATCCTAATAGATAGCAATTATGTATGATCATCACGGTCTAAGGATTGAGTCATTATGTTATTAAGTTATCGCAGTGATGAACTATGTGACTTGATCACACTGCAATATTGTAGGAGGGTGGGTGTCCATCACATCATTCTCCTAATTAGATGACCTCATTGTCAACAGACATAATTGTCTCCATGATCAGGAAACCTTGATCATCAATTGCCCAATGAGCTAGTATGCCTGAGTTAACTAGGGACCAGGTTGTTATATACTACATGTGTATTAATGTTTTCTCTTAATAAAGTTCTAGCAAAGTATACAATGTATTATGAACAAATAGAGATGTGACAAATATCTTTATTAATTTGCCTCTAGGGCACATATGCAACAGTCTCCTGATATGTCCCAAATGTATATATAATTTTTGCTTGCTTCATGCATGTTTTGGGTGTTATTGATATGTGTTTGCTACACTTTCACATCTTTTTATTACATATTTTGGAACTAACCTATTAATGGTTGCAAGAGTGCACAAGTTCTTGTTTTTGTACTTTATCTATAGGAAATACTTGGATAAAGGAAAATAATAAAAAAAGAGCCTTGTAGGAGTTGGACTCTAACTCTCCCGAAATATGTCCCACCAGACAGGTTTTAAAGATTGTGTCGGAAACGCTAGAAGACAACCTCAAACGGAAAAACTTAAAACTACATAGTTGTAGACAAAAAAAATCGATGGATCTGAAAAAAATCATCTCAATCGGATTTCGGATGCTCCCTCTGGCCCCAAAATACTGACGACGTAATCTAGATGACGGGAATCCGAGAGTCCATATAAAGAGAGGAAACCTAGGTCAAAGGGCACCACAAAATTTCCTCCCACTTGGCGGTCGTCTTGAAAGGGACATCAATCTCTACAACAGGACCATCTCCAAGGAAGAAGAAGGGCCAAGGGCCGCTGCCCCCAAGTGTCGTGGCCACCGCCGGGGTCGTGGCCGTCGCCGCCGCCGCCGTCTCCTTCATCTCCTACGGGCTGCACCTCTCCATCAACAACTCTCTCTCTCTCACCATGTCCATGTGTGAGTAGTTCCCCCATGGGGCTAAGTCTTGTACCTTGATCTATGTGGTTATCTCTCTCCAATGATGTGATCTTTGTTGTGATCATTAGCTATGTTAATCTAGTGTGATCCCATGATGTTTCCCCTTCTTATATATATTGGATTGATGTACTCACTTGTCTATATCTAGTATAATCTCCGAGACCAAGGTGACAGCGGTCTATTGGACATAGATTAGAAGAATATTTTCATGAGTGATTTCCTATTTTGTGTGTGGATTGAAGACTGAGAGTCTCTTGGTGCTTGTCTTTGACTATCCTTGAGATATTTTGTGCTGATTGTGGTACTCTCTTCGGATAGCTGATGGCGTGGAAGTGATAATGGCTTCTCGCCCTTCGTTGGTTACCCCAAGTGGAAGGTGAGATGTAGGATAGCAGCAAATTTCCCCTATGTAGACGATAGGGTTTGTCTCCTGTAGGACTCCGGCAATGATAAGTAGGTGTCAACGGCGCACCTGACGTGGACCTGCACACAACACAATTAACTTTGCTCCCAACGAAGTTCAGAGAGGTTGTCAATCTCTTCGGTCTTGTTGTTTACAAAGGATCAAACACAAGAGATAATGATAATGATAGCAACTGAAAGTAAATACTGAAAAGGAAGTAAGCTTGTAAACAGTGATGAGAATATGGACACGAGTCCCGTGATGTTCACTAGTGATGTCTCTCTCCCAAAAGACGATAAAACGGCTATGCGAGGTAAACAAATTACAGATGGGCAATTGACAGGATTATAAACGCATCGCAATGCTAACTATGCTACAAAAGAAAGGAAGAGGCTCATAAGCATGGGCAGTGCGCCAAAATAAGTAGACCTAAATCAACTGCATCTACTACTAATCATCCACCTTGAGATATCTATCCAGAACATCTCGCTGGTATTAAGTTGCGAGCCCCACCCAAAGTGTAACCCAAAGCAACAGACAAATACATTAAAAAGAACTTTGCGTAAAGTAAACAATCCTTGCAACCTTGTTTTCCCCCTTGTGGCCACAGCACATCCCCTAGACTCAAGTTTCTGTCACTCAAGCGTGTCATTAGGAGGCATCTACCCACAATCGAGCATAGCGTTCCCTCTTGGAGTTACTACCTACCACTTGGCCAAAGCAATAAACAGCAATGTAGAACATGCAAGAATTACTTAGGAACAAAAATATAAGAGATAAAAACCAAATATATTACTCTATGACGATCTGAACATAATCTCATAATCCATCAGATGCCATCAAACTCAGCATAGCAATAGCAGAAGAAATACATAAGTGCCTCGATCATGTAGGGCAGCTCACGAGGTCTAAACCATGAAGAACAAAGAGGGGAGGAGAACATCACATAGCTACTGATCACGGACACATGGTCCAAGGTAGACTACTCACGGCACATCCGGGAAGAGTCCATGGTGGAGGAGAAGCTCCCGGAGGTCGATCCTCCCTCCGGTAGGGTGTCCGGAAGGGTCCTGACGGTGCTCACGATCTTGGAAGCGCTGCGGCGGCGGAAGAGAGGCGAGATTGCGAAATAGGGTTCTGTCTTCGGATGTTTCCCGTGGCGGAGATTAAATAGGCAAAGGGGGCAGCCAGGGGGCCACCAGGGGTCCAGGCGGACACGCCCCTGGCCGCGGCAGGTAGCCGCCTGGGCACCTGGTGGTGGCCCCCTGGCCCTCCTTCGGGGTTCTGGAGGCTTCCGACACGCTGATTTTTATCTGATTTTTCCCAGATTTTCGGAGCACTTCTTATATCGGGAAAAACTGAAATAGAAAAACAACAGAAAACATGAACTGGCACTGGGGTGCACTGAGTTAGTAGGTTAGTCCAAATATGATCAAAAATGTATGAAAGTGTATATAGGTCATAGAAATATCACACAAAACTTGCATGGAGCGAGTGTTGGATATGTGCCCTAGAGACAAATTAATAAAGATATTTGTCACATATCCGTTTTGTTCATAATACGTTTTATACTGTGCTATAACTGTATTACTTGGAAATACTAATACAGGTGTAGTATAAAACATGGTCCGTAGTTTAACTCGGGTAAACTATCTCATTGGGCAATTGATAGATCAAGCTTTCCTGATCATAGAGACACTTAAGTCCATTGACAATGAGGTCATATAATTAAGGGGAATGATGTGATGGACGTACACCCACCTAAAGTATTGCAATGTGATCGAGTCACATAGTTCAGCGTTGTTATGACTTTGTAGCGTATGGCTTAGTCCTTAGACCGTAATGATCATACGTAATCACGATCTATGAGGAGACTTTGATTTGTATCCCACCGCCTGACTGAAATATGCTGGCTATAACGGAGCACTTTGGGTATTCCGAAATAGATTGTTGATGAGTATGTTAATAGATCAGAGCGAGATTTGTCAGTCCTTGTGACAGGACAGGTACTCTGGGCCCACTCGGTGATATTGCATCAACACCTTGCAAGGACGTGACTAGGTCACAAGAGATGCAATGATCATGGACGAGAGAAGTTGTTTGTTGTGAACGAGATGTGAACACGGTATGTGGGATACCGACGATCAAACCTCGGACAAACAAAGTACCGCAGCACAAAGTGATTACGTCGTATCGTTAACGGTTTCCAAAAGCGATCGAAGTTCATTCGATGGAAGCGCAGGGGTTGTCAAGGATTGTAACCAGGTCCAACTGACTAGTCATTGGTCAATGAGAAGAGTCTCGACCATGTATGCTGTTTCTCAGACCGTTAGGGTGTTACACTTAAGGGCAATCGATGCATAGGACAGTTACGGGATCAATCGGTGAAATAGGAGAAATCACCGGAATAGTTCCAGAGGAGGACGGAATGGTTTCCGGACATTTTGAATAGTTCAAAATAAAGTTTAATTGTTTTAATAATGTTTTTATTATTTAATTATCTGAATTAAATATTTAAAACATATTAAATAAATTAAAAAAATGGGAAAAAGGCTATATGGGCCCATGGGGCCCATTAGGGGAGGAGGGGGTTTCCCCCCTTGGGCTTGGCGCCAAGGGTGGGGCCCATCCCCCCTATGGCCTGCGCACCTCCCCCCCCCCCTTGGGGGTTTAGTCCCACATGGGGGAGGGGAGGAGGATCACACCCCCCCTTGGCCTATATAAGAAGGGGTAGACCCCCTTTTTTCCAAGACACCAAATCTCCTTCTTTCTTCCTTCTCCTTCCCGGAAGTGGACTCCCCTTGTTTGGAGTCTGCACCAGGATTGGAGTTCTCCACCATAAGGCAGGCCGTCGCTCTGCTGGAGTCGGGATCCGTAGCCATCTTTCTTCCGCTGCTCGCCTGGTTCGGGGCCCGGGAGGAACATCGATTGTACCGTACGTGTATAATCTCTTCGAGGCACTACACCTGTGGTGCTACTTCGTCGTTGGAGGTTTACCGGGAGTCATCCTCGCCGGTGGTGGTCTTCTACACGACAGGGAGGTCGTAGTTCTGAGTCTACGCCAACTACGTTCGTAAGAACGTTTCCCTCTTTCGGTCTTCAAAGGTATGAACACCGATTCCCTCTGTTACTTTACATCGCCATAGCATAGATCTTGGGTTCGGGTACCGTAGGTGTGAAAATTTTGTGTTTTCTGCCCCGTATCCCAACAGTGGTATCATGAGCTAGCTATGCGTAGATGTTTTGTACGGATAGAACACATCTAGGATGTGGGCATCGAATCTTCATTCGTTACCCTCCCACGTGTACTCATTTAGCGTTGCGGCAATGTTTGATGAAGCGGCCCCCGACCGACCTTACGCGTTTACGCGAGACTGGTTCCACGCTTGACATATGGCTTGTACCATATAAAGTGGCTGGGGGGTGTCTGTCTCTCTGCATTAGCGATGCGAAGATGTTTGCAACGGAGGGCCCCGATAGGGGTGTAATAGAGACGGATGGGAGACGATGTTGTGGCATGTTTTTCGCAGGATAGAAACGGTTCTCTCTCTCGAAACCCCGAGCAGCCACGTAAAACTTGCACAAGCTAAAGTAGAAAGGCGTTTAACTTTGCTTTGCATGAAGGGGGATCATAGGTTGTATGATTTACAGTTTTACTTCCTATTTTATGCTAGTATGCTAGATATATCGACGGTAGCACGAAACAGGACCATCTCTCACAATACCAACATTGTGTTCTCCCTTGGTGGGCACCGCCTGGAAGGTTCTCCCATATGGCTTGATGCTCCGTACATACCGGAGTTGTCCTACATATTAAACGGAGTTCGCATGAGGTTGGGTTCGGCAAGCCTGGCATATGCAGATATGGCCTTGCTGAACAGCTAACATCAAGGTCCGATTGGCAGGCTTGACGTATGTAGATGCGGGCCTGGAACACAGAAGACCGAAAGGTCGAGCACGAGTTACATGCCTGATGTGATTGGCTTAGAGGCCTACCTGGTTCGCATACTGATGGCCGTAACGATCGGGGGAGGTATGGGGGCTGGGATTGTGTAATCACTTAGTTAAATTGAGAGGTGTTTATCTAAGTGGGAGCTTTCTAGAATTTTGAGATTAAATTGAAACTCCACATTATGAACAAAAGTCTAAATATGTATCCTTGTGAATCAACCTTGTAGATGGCAGCACCTCGCCCCTCGTTCAACTTAGGATCATTCCTAGAGAAAGATAAACTAAAAACAGATGGGACAAACTTCACCAACTGGTTCCGCACCCTAAGGATTCTCCTCGTTCCCCTCAAAATGGCATACGTACTAGAGGACGCGTTAGGTGACGCACCAGCAGATGATGCCAGCCAAGACGAGAAGAATGTCTATCTCTCCAGGACTGATGATTACAACCATGTCCAGAGTGGCATGGTCTACTCCATGGAGGCTGAGCTGCAGAAACGTTTTGAGAGGATGGGTGCATATGAGATTATCACCGACCTCCAGGCGGTCTTCGCACCTCAAGCCAGGGCTGAACGGTACGAGGCTTCTGAAGCCTTCTTCTCAGCAAAGATGGACGAGCACGGCAGTGTGAGTGAGCACGTAGTCAAAATTTCTGGCTACGTTCAGCGCTTGAATGCTCTGGAATGCCAGATTCCAGATGAACTTGCTGTTGATAGGGTGTTGCAGTCGCTTCCCCCTAGCTACAAAGGCTTTGTGCTGAACTACAACATGCAGGGGATGACCAAAACCCCTTCTGAGTTGTTCGCCATGCTAAAGAGCGCCGAGGTTGAGATCAAGAAGGAGCATGCCGTCTTCATGGTCAACAAGACCATTGACTTCAAGAAGACAAGTAGGCGGGAGAAGGCCAAGAGAGGTGGCCCCAAGAGGGATGGCAAGTCAGTTGCCGCTCCTCCCAAGGCACCCAAGCCTAAACTCGGAGTGGAGTGCTTCTACTGCAAGGGTGAAGGTCACTGGAAACGCAACTGTCCCAAGTACCTAAAGGACAAGAAGGCTGGCAAGGTCGCCAAGAGAGACGAAGGTATATTTGATATACATATTGTTGATCTTCTCTTGACAAGCGATGGGAACACATCCTGGATATTTGATACAGGATCTGTCGCTCATATTTCTAATTCCATTCAGGGACTAAGGAATAGGAGACGCTTGCTCAAAGATGAAGTGACGATGCGCGTGGGGAATGGCTGTCGGATTGAGGTCGTGGCGGTCGGCACGAAGCATCTTAGTCTCCCTTCGGGATTGGTTTTAGTTCTGAATATTTGCTACTATGTACCCACGTTGAGTGTGAACATCATTAGTGGCTCTTGCTTGAAGCGAGACCACTATTCTTTTAAGTCTGATACAATTGGTTGTTTGATTTATAAGGATGAAATGTTTTATGTTCACGCACCGGAGTTGCATGGTTTATTCGTACTTAATCTCGATGGTGACGTGTGTCACATTAACAATATTGAGGCCAAAAGAATGAAGAATGATGAAGATCACATGATGATGTGGCATTGCCGACTTGGTCATATTGGTATAAAACGCATGGAAAAGCTCCATAAGGATGGACTTCTTGAGTCATTGGATTTTGGATCCCTTGATACATGTGAACAATGCCTCATGGGCAAAATGACAAGGACTCCATTCAATGGCGTAATGGAGCGTGCGGATGTCTTATTGGGGATCATACACTCGGATGTATGTGGACCCATGAACGTCCCCACTCGCAATGGTCTTCGTTACTTCGTGACCTTTACTGATGATTTGAGTAGATATGGGTATATTTACTTGATGAAGCACAAGTATGAAACCTTTGAAAAGTTCAAGGAATTTCAGAATGAGGTCGAAAATCAACTCGGAAGAAAAATCAAGCACCTTCGATCGGATCGAGGTGGCGAGTATTTGAGTCACGAGTTTGGCAATCATCTGAAGTCTTGTGGCATAGTACCACAGCTTACGCCGGCAGGCACACCTTAGAGAAACGGTGTGCCTGAGCGACCTAGTCGAACCCTATTGGATAGTGTACGATCGATGATGTCTCATACTGATTTGCCTGTGTCATTCTGGGGGTATTGTAACAGCCCAGTTTTTGCAAAAATTAAAAATTTTGTTTTCGGTGTGAATTGTTTGATTGTCTGAGTTGTTTGCAGTGTTTGCTTCACCGAAATAATAATCGGTGAATATTTCTCCCCCTTATTCTCGTACCGGATGCGTGACCCACCCCTTTTCCACCTCGGCACACGACCTTGCGACACAGGGGTTTCACCCGATCACCGTCGCTACCGGCACAGGACCAGCCATCGCCACCGGAACGAAAACCCCGTTTATTTAATAAACGGATTATTTTATGGGGCGCCGAAAAAATGTTGTCAGAATGTCACCGCACTGAGGTATGATTGACGGGCTCGACGCGCTGAGCGCGTGGTTCGAGATTTCGTCGGAATCGGAGTCCGTACGGAGTCTCGGCGGTCACGAACGCGATCGCCGGACACGCGAGAGGGGTACCCGAGGGCGTTTGCGTCAACAGACCAGCCACCCATGCTATATAATGACCACCACACTCCCACCCATTTTTAGGGTTTCCCTAAGCCAAAGTTGCAGCCACCCCCCTCACATTAGCCCCAATCTTCGCAGCAAACCCTAGCCCCCAGATCTGGATCCAGCCCAGATTCGTTTGCAGCCGTCCGATCGCGAGATTGGAGGGCCGAGATCGCCTGCAGCCTCTCCCTCCTCTCTCTCTCTCTCTCTCCCCGAGCTTCTCTCCCATGGAGTCGTGCCCGCCTCCATCCTGTGGGATCTCGAGGCCGCCGCCGCCGCCGCCGGCAGCAGCTCCGGCCAGCCCTCCACCGCGTCGGCGACCCCTTCTCCTCCTTCCCCGCGCTCTCCTCCCTGTCCTGCTCCCTCCCTCACCTCTTCTCTTCCTCCTCTCTGCCCAGGACGCCGCCCGACGCCGCGCTGCGCCATCTCCGGCGCGCCATGGAGCTCGAGCTCGCCGGCCCCTCTGTTCGTCGTCCTCGCGCCCGGATCCGAAGACCGCCGCCGCCTTGGCCTCCTCGGCCGCTACCGCGCGCCAGCCCCTGCACCACCTCGCCTGCCCCGCCTCCCTCGCTGGCCGGAAAACACCAGCCCGGCGCCGCCGCCACGAGCTCCTGCTCGGGAGCGAGCGGCTGCCCGAGCGAGCCAGGCCAGCAGGGTGGGCCGCCAGCCCAGCCGCCCCCACGGCCCACTCCAGGCCACCGCAGCCCCAGCCCAAGGCCAGGCCAGCCGGCCAGATGGGCCTCGGCCCATGAGGTCTTCCCCTTTTATTATTTTTCCCCTAGCCCTCTGTAATTTCTGCTAAGTCCTATTATTTTTGCTGCTGATTCAACTCTGCACTGTAATTTCCCGTTGATCCGTAGCTCCGATGACGTTGCCCCCAAAACGAAAATTTCTTAGAATTGCGTGTAATTTAATTCATCTTTTGTGAGCATTTGCATTTGAGCTCATCTTGATTGTGTAATGGTGTGCTGAACAGGGCATCAGGCCGTTAAACAGCTACTTTTTCTGTTAAGTGCTGCTGTTATTATTTTGTAGCAACTTTGCATGATGATTGTAACAAATCCATGAGGCCTATTGCATTGATTCCTTTTGCGTTGCGTTAAGCAATGTTTCTACTTCAGTTTCATGCATCCACATGCCATATTTGCTTGCTGAATCATGTTTATATCTTGCTCCAAAGTGGTGATCCTGATGTTATTGTTCTGCTGTGCTGAAAACTGTTATTTTGTTGCAACTTCGGTCGACGAGTGTGTCGCGACCGTTTATCGGAATTGAGTGATTCCAATTGCATTTTGCTAAGCATAATGTCTACTTTCATCCCATGTATTGCTATGTCATGTTGCTGCACTTTTGCATATAGATTTACCCCTGTTTATACAGCATGTGTGCATAACTTGTCTTGCTTATATCTTTTTAACCGTAACTCCGTTTGGAGTGTTCTTTATATGTAACTTGATTAGTTTTTCGTGTACTTTGTGTTTATGCTATTGTTTGCTGTTGTTAACCAACCTAAAATATGGTTTAGGGAAGAACAGTACCAAATCTTTTAATCTTCGTGCGGCACTTAGTGTTATGCCATGTTTAGGTTGTGCCTCACTTAAATTGACTAGCATAGATAGTTTACTTTGTGCTTCACCTCTTGACCTGTTTGTGTGATATGCCATGCTTGCATGAGTTGCCATGTTAATAACCGTTGCTTGATCACCTGTAGCTAAATAACTTGAACCACCGTAAATGTGCGGTATCGTCATGTGTGACGAGTACTCCACTTAAATCGTTAGCAACCGCTCTCGACGGTAGGTGCGATGTCTCGTGTTACTTCTTGTTGATGCTTGCTCGTGTTTGCTCCGTAGTAATAGTGGTGCACCGTTGATTGCTTTCCAGTGTTTACTTCTTGTGTGCTCCCGCGGATACTCTCGGAGACGATGCGAGCTTGCGATCAACTACACCTTCGGAACCCGACTTATCAACAGGCAAGGACTATACATTACTTATGCTCCATTCTATTTCAACCAGCGGTTTGCATGCTAGTATAGGTTAGGTTCGATGTTTGATCCTACCACATGTTTACAGCCTCTTTTAAACCGATACAGCCATGTCCCCTCCCAGCAAACCTTGTACTGCTATGTTACTGTTGCTCGTTGCTCAGCCCCTGCTTAGTATGCATGCTTAGGATGCTACGATGTTACCCTGTTACCCCTGGGTTTGGGATATCACCTGATTATTATATTATTGTTGATGATATGATTATTATAATGTAGACTATATTCGACGAAGGATGGAAGGTCTAGGCTATCCCGCCCCGACGCTTTGTTCCATTCGAGTCACCTAGGATCCGAGTTCCGGGTATTGGTTTTAAGACTGAGCGTGTCTAACCGCGTGTGGGATTTTATGGGGTCCCCTCTTCTTACCTATCTAGCTTCAAACATTTCTAGTGGTGGCCCAAGCTGATTTACCATTTGAAAACATGCATATATATCTTGTCGGGTCGCTCCTAGAAGATATCTTTTAAAACAACTTGGGCCAGCGGAGACATGGTTTCTTTTGTTGGTCCACACCTGGAAGCTAGGGGGCTGCCCACATCTGTTTGGGTAGCTAACCCGACCTCGTCCAGACGGTAGAGGCCGATTCGATAGCGCGTCCGGCTTTTGAGTTGGATGTCGACTCACCGGGGGCCACCCGGATTTGTGCGTTGTTAGTTAGAGGGACCTGTCGTTCCGGATCTCTTGGGACTAAATCATAAAATGGTTTCCTATCATGGGTAGCAACTAAGAGAGATGGGCGTGCGTGCGGAGCCTTGTAATGGGCAGTTGGTACACCCCTGCAGGGTTAAATCTTTTCGAGAAGCCATGTCCACGGTTATGGATGACTTGAGACCTACGTCCTGTTCATAGACAACAACAACTGAGATAATCTTAATATAGCTTGATCAACGTGTGTGTGCCTTGACTGCTTCTTCTTCGTCGGGATGCGAAGAGGAGGACAAGGATAGGATAGGTGTTATGTTTGCGTAGTAGGTGGATAGCAAGACTTGTTGGAGGCGATTCCTCATCGAATGCTTGGCTTCTTATCTTACTTTCTAGATCGTTAGCCAGTTCATAATGCTAGTGCGGCAGCAACCTCACCACTTACCTCTTCCTTACCGTAAACTACTAGTTGTCCTAGAATGACGAGTGATGAAGTCCTTGCTGGGTCAGATGACCACTACAGTTGGATGCTGAGTACCTCTGTACTCATGATACTACCCCCAAACTCTTTTCAGGATTCTGATCGACAACAGGTATGGTGATCGACGTTTCACGTGGAGACTCGACGACGACTAGTTAGACGGATCCCGGCGGAGGGCCTGGACCCGTGTGGTTATGGGGATCGATGCTTTTCTCTTTGCCAGTAGGAATTTGCTTGTAGTCTGTATTCAGACATGTATCTTCCGCTGTTGTATTGTATTTGAGGCAGTTGTATGCCGATTGTATGAGATGTTGTATTCTGTATCTGTAATGTTGTGATATCATGTTGGAAATCCGGGGCATATGGCTTTGTCATATGTCGCGGTGGGACCGATATGTGCTTCGTCCCCGGATCTGGGTGGAAACACCTAGATATGGAACAGTACCGCATATCGGGCCTTACAGGTATGCATTAGAAACTGTCGTTCATATTCTTAATAGGGCACCATCCAAATCCGTAAAGACAACACCATTTGAAGAATGGCATGGCACAAAACCTGAGTTGTCTCACCTGAAGATTTGGGGTTGTGAGGCTTATGTTAGGAAACTACAGCCTGACAAACTTGAATCCAAGGCGGATAAGTGCATCTTTGTGGGCTATCCCAAGGAAACTTGTGGATACACCTTCTACAACAAGTCTGACAGCAAAACGTTTGTTGCCAAGACGGGACACTTTCTTGAGAAGGATTTTCTCGCGAAAGAGTTGAGTGGGAGGAAAATAGACCTCGATGAAGTGACTGACCAATCACTCCAATTGGAAGAAACGGCTACGGAAATTGTTCTGGAACCATCTTCCACAGTGGGAGCTGAAGAGAATGGCCAGAACGACATTCATAACGATCATGACATTAATGATGATCATGATGAGAATGAAGAGGAACCTTTTATGCCCCGTAGGTCATCAAGAGTCCGTCAACCTACTGAGTTTTACGGACAGCTTGTGAATGCAATCTCGGCTGATGAGTCGGATGAACCTACAAGTTACAAAGAAGCAATGGAGGGACCCGAGTCCGAGAAATGGCTTGAAGCCATGAAATCCGAAATAGACTCCATGTACACCAACAAAGTATGGACTTTGGTGGATATTCCCGAGGACCGCAAGGCCGTCGAGAATAAATGGATTTTCAAGAAAAAGACTGACGCAGACGGAAACGTATCTGTCTATAAAGCTCGACTTGTCGCGAAGGGTTTCCGACAAATTCAAGGATTTGACTACGAGGAGACGTTCTCTCCTGTAGCGATGATAAAGTCTATTCGGATCCTACTAGCAATAGCTGCATATCATGATTACGAGATATGGCAGATGGATGTGAAAACTGCATTCCTAAATGGCAACATTGAGGAATAGTTGTATATGATGCAACCAGAGGGGTTTGTCGATCCAAGGAACACTGGTAAGGTTTGCAAGCTTCAACGGTCCATCTATGGGTTGAAGCAAGCATCTCGGAGCTGGAATCTTCGATTTGATGAGGTCATTAAAGCTTTTGGATTTGTCCAAAACGTCGAAGAGTTCTGCGTCTATAAGAAACTGAGTGGGATCTCTGTAGCATTCCTTGTGTTATATGTAGATGACATATTACTAATAGGGAACGATAAGAAATTCTTAGAGTAAGTGAAGGAATATCTGAATGGACAATTTTCATGAAGGACCTAGGTGAAGCTGCGTACATATTGGGGATTAAGATCTATAGAGATAGACCTAATCGACGGTTGGCCTTGAGTCAGAACACTTATATTGACAAGATATTGAAAAGGTTCAAAATGGATGACTCCAAGAGAGGTCTCTTGCCAGTTATAAAAGGTGTCAAATTAAGCGTGACTCAATGCCCAACCACAGAAAAAGAGAAAGAGGAGATGTCCTCAAAGCCCTATGCCTCAGCCATAGGTTCTCTCATGTATGCTATGTTATGTACCAGACCGGATTTAGCGCTGGCCATTAGTATGACTAATCGCTACCAGAGTAACCCGGGAATGGCTCACTGGACAGCAGTAAAGAACATCCTTAAGTACTTAATAAGAACCAAGGATCTTTTTCTCGTTTATGGAGGAGTTGATGAGGAGCTCACCGTAAAAGGTTACGTTGACGCAAGCCTCGGCTCAGATCTAGATGACTCGAAATCCCAGACGGGATATGTTTTCATGTTGAACGGTGGCGCAATTAGCTGGAGGAGCGGCAAACAGTCAGTCGTCGCTCAATCTTCAATGGAGTCAGAGTATATTTCCGCTTGCGAAGCGTCAAACGAGGCGTTGTGGCTGAAGAAGTCCGTGATCGAGCTTGGCGTCTTTCCCAGTTGCACTGACCCCGTGGGGATCTTCTGCGATAACACGGGTGCCATTGCTAACGCGAAGGAGCCAAGAACTCACTCTACAGCCAAGCACATCCTCCGAAAGTTCCATGTGACGCGAGACTACGTCAGGGATGGACACACTAGGATTCACAAGATACATACGGATCTGAAAGCAGCAGACCCGATGACTAAACGTCTTCCACAGGGCAAGTTTGAAGATCACCGAGAGACCATTGGTGTTAGATACATACCTGATGTAAACTAGTGTAATTTGTACTCTAGTGCAAGTGGGAGACTGTTGGATATGGGCCCTAGAGACAAATTAATAAAGATATTTGTCACATATCCATTTTGTTCATAATATGTTTTATACTGTGCTATAACTGTATTACTTGGAAATACTAATACAGGTGTATTATAAAACATGGTCCGTAGTTTAACTCAGGTAAACTATCTCATTGGGCAATTGATTGATCAAGCTTTCCTGATCATGGCGACACTTAAGTCCATTGACAATGAGGTCATATCATTAAGGGGAATGATGTGATGGACGTACACCCACCTAAAGTATTGCAATGTGATCGAGTCACATAGTTCAGCGTTGCTATCACTTTGTAACGTATGGCTTAGTCCTTAGACCGTAATGATCATACGTAATCACGATCTATGAGGAGACTTTGATTTGTATCCCACCGCCTGACTGAAATATGCTGGCTATAACGGAGCACTTTGGGTATTCCGAAATAGATGGTTGATGAGTATGTTAATAGATCAGAGCGGGATTTGTTAGTCCTTGTGACAGGACAGGTACTCTGGGCCCACTCGGTGATATTGCATCAACACCTTGCAAGGACGTGACTAGGTCACAAGAGATGCAATGATCATGGACGAGAGAAGTTGTTTTTTGTGAACGAGATGTGAACACGGTATGTGGGATACCGACGATCAAACCTCGCACAAACAAAGTACCGCAGCACAAAGGGATTACGTCGTATCGTTAACGGTTTCCAAAAGCGATCGAAGTTCATTCGATGGAAGCGCAGGGGCTGTCAAGGATTGTAACCAGGTCCAACTGACTAGTCATTGGTCAATGAGAAGAGTCTCGACCATGTCTGTTGTTTCCCGGACCGTTAGGGTGTTACACTTAAGGGCAATCGATGCATAGGACAGTTACGGGATCAATCGGTGAAATAGGAGAAATCACCGGAATAGTTCCGGAGGAGGACGGAATGGTTTCCGGACATTTTGAATAGTTCAAAATAAAGTTTAATTGTTTTAATAATGTTTTTATTATTTAATTATCTGAATTAAATATTTAAAACATATTAAATAAATTAAAACAATGGGAAAAAGGCTATATGGGCCCATGGGGCCCATTAGGGGAGGAGGGGGTTTCCCCCCTTGGGCTTGGCGCCAAGGGTGGGGCCCATCCCCCCTATGGTCGGCGCACCTCCCCCCCCCCTTGGGGGTTTAGTCCCACATGGGGGAGGGGAGGAGGATCACACCCCCCCCTTGGCCTATATAAGGAGGGGTAGACCCCCTTTTTCCCAAAACACCAAATCTCCTTCTTTCTTCCTTCTCCTTCCCGGAAGTGGACTCCCCTTGTTTGGAGTCTGCACCAGGATTGGAGTTCTCCACCATAAGGCAGGCCGTCGCTCTGCTGGAGTCGGGATCCGTAGCCATCTTTCTTCCGCTGCTCACCTGGTTCGGGGCCCGGGAGGAACATCGATTGTATCGTACGTGTATAATCTCTTCGAGGCACTACGCCTGTGGTGCTACTTCGTCGCTGGAGGTTTACCGGGAGTCATCTTCGCCGGTGGTGGTCTTCTACACGACAGGGAGGTCGTAGTTCTGAGTCTACTCCAACCACGTTCGTAAGAATGTTTCCCTCTTTCGGTCTTCAAAGGTATGAACACCGATTCCCTCCGTTACTTTACATCGCCATAGCATAGATCTTGGGTTCGGGTACCGTAGGTGTGAAAATTTTATGTTTTCTGCCCCGTATCCCAATAGCGAGAAGAAATTATCGATACGTTTGAGTCATATCAACATCCCCAAGCTTAATTCCTGCTCGTCCTCGAGTAGGTAAATGATAACAGGCATAATTTCTGTGGTGACATGCTAGCAACCATATAAGAACTTTGAAAAGTAAAGTAATCAAGGTATGTGATTCAATTCAAGTCATAACATGCAAGAGTCTATATTAGCATTGAAACAAGTAACAAAAGAACATTAGGTGCAAGAGCTCTCGTTGTCCGTGACTCGAATGTCTCCAAATGGTGTTTGCGTGCAAGAAGGGGATAGGGAATACGAGAAGAAAAAATATTTTTGTTGCTAACTCAATCTACTAAAGTTTCACACGTGGTCTTCTTTGGAATCTTATCTTGACTCCTCCCTAGACCACTAGCCAGGTACAAGTCAAGTTGATCCACTCCTTTTTGATATTTTGAGCACTCATGCAATGGATGAGCATAAGCACGAGAGTTGACACTTAGGATGGCAAAGAGAGAATATTGTGGAGGAGGAAGACAAAAAGGGTGAAAAAGCCTCACATCAATGAGGACAATCATAGGCGAGAAGGACAAATGATAGATATGATGTGAGGAGTAGGGATTGCCATGCAACGGATGCACATATGAGCTGAAAAGCTCTCCAATGGAACTAGTGGTGGTCCATCTAACTTGCTCGCTCATGAAGACCTAGAGCTCCTTTGAGGAGGCTCATCCTTAGAATATGCAAGCCAAATTCTATAGTGTGAAGGTCCCCACATAGCTATATGCATGATCATCTCTATGGAGTACAAGGATAAGAGGGAGTACTAGTGTGGATCTTTCAAAAGGATAGTAGTGTTGCCCCTTTCTCTCTTTTTATTTTCTTTTTTCTCTTTTTTCTATTTTTGTATTTTTTGGTGGCCTCAATGGCTCTTTCTATTTAACTCTCATTTGTCCTCTTTGGGATCTATTATTTTATCCACTTTGGGATCTTTTCCTCACTTAAGGGCAACACTATAATTTACAAGAGGGTATAGAAGATCTTTCACACTTTACAAGGTACTCAAATCATAAAGAAGATGTAGCTATCATGATGTATGCAATGTATGTCACTGCCAGTGTAGCAGGAACATGTATGACATGAAGATCAAGTCATGAAGAGGTGGATGTTGCATGGCAATATATCTCGCAAAGGCTATGGAAATGCCTTGATAGGTAGGTATGGTGGCTATTTTGAGGAAAGATATAAGGAGGTTTATGATGACAGAGCGTATCATGCCAAGGGTTTGGATGTACCAGCGAAGGTGGACCCTGATACGTCCCAAACCTATCTATAAATTCTGCTTGCTCCATGCATGTTTTGTGTGACTTTGCCATGTTTTGCTTGAACTTTCATACACTTTTGAACCTATTTGGACTAACCTATTAACTCAGTGCACCTAGTTGCCAGTTTCTGTTTTCTGCTGTTTTTGTATTTCAGGTTTTCCGGCCATTAAAAGTGCTCCAAAAATTCTGGGAAAAATATATAAAAAATCAGCGCAACAGAAGCTTCCGGAATCACCAAGAGAGGGAAGGGGGGCCACCACCAGGCAGCCAGGAGGGCAGGTGGCGCGGCCCCACCATGGGCCGCGCCAGGGACCCTCCTGACTGCCTCGTGGGTCCCCTCGATGCCCCCCTTCGCCTATATTTACCCCTCAGGGTGGAAACCCCTAATATCGATCTCTTTCTTGCAAACTCCCCTCTGTACCGCCGCCTCCGCCGTTTCAAGATCGGGGCTGCCTGGAGAAGCTGCTCCGGCACCCTGCCGGGAGAAGCTACCCCGTATGTACTGCCGGGAGACCATCCATAGCCATGGACGCCTCCCGTATGTACTGTGAGTAGTTTCCCTTGGACCATGGGTCCGTGACAAGTAGCTATGTGATCTATCTCTCCCCCTTTTGTGCTTCCACTTTCGAGTCCTCGTGAGCTGCCTCACATGATCGAGGCATCTATGTAATTTCTGTTGTTGCTATGCTGAGTTTGTTGGGATCTGATGGATTATGAGACTATGTTCAGATTGTGATGAGTAATATATTTGGTTCTTCTCTTTTATATTTTGTTCTTGAGTAAATTCTTGCATTTTCTCCGTTGCGGTATTTGCTTTGGCCAAGTATTTTATTTGCAACTCCAAGAGAGAGCGTTATGCTCGATTGTGGGTTCAGCCCCTTGATGTCTAGCTTGAGTGACAGAAACATGAGACTAGGGGATGTGTTGTTGCCACCAGGGATAAAACAACGGTGCTTGTACCTGCGGGTGCAAGGATTGTTTACTTTACGCAAAGTTATTTTAATGCAGTTGTATGTTGCTTTGAGTTTACACTTTGGGTGGGATTCGCAACTTAATACCAGCGAGATGTTCTGGATAGATATATCAAGGTGGATGATTCGTAGTAGATGCAGATGGATTTCTGTCTACTTACCTTGGCGTACTTCCCATTGCTTTTGAGCCCTTCCTTTCTTTGCAGCATAGTTAGCATTGTGGTGCCTTCATAATCCTGTCAATTGCCCAACTGTGATTTGTTTACCTCGCTAGCACTTTTATCGTCTTTTGGGAGAGAGACATCACTAGTGAAAATCACGGGACACCGGTCCATCTTCACATTATTGTTCACACCCTCAATTTACTTTTAGCTTTTACTTTCCTTTGCACCTTTTATCTCTTGCGTTGATCCTTTGTAAACGACAAGGCCAAAGGAATTGACAACTCCTCTGTACTCGTTGGGAGCAAAGTTATTTGTTGCTGTGTGCAGGTCCATGACAACACCCTAGTCAGGAAGCAATTTCTGGCGACGTTGCCACCTACTTGTATCTTCTGAGTCCTACTGGTTCGATAACCTTGGTATCTTCACCGAGGGAAACTTGCTGCTGCACTGCATCTCAAACCTTCCACTTGGGGTAACCAACGAGGGGCGAGAAGCCATCAAGAAAATTTCTGTCGCCGTTGCCGGGGACTCAAGTCTACAAGATAGGGGAGTTGCACACTATCTTTTAACTTTGCTTTTTAGTCTTGTTAGTTTACCTTTCAGTTTTTACCTTCGTGTCCTTTACCAAAAATCTAAAAAATATATAGTATGTCTAGTTCCTTACTTGCCAATCAATGCCTGACTTCTTTGAAACCCGATCTTATTGGCATGGAGGATTCACCGAGGATCAACAAAAGTGGTACAAGGAATACCGCTTGTCTCAAAAGGGGATACACTTATGGAAACAAATACACAAGTTGTATGATTATGCTAGAAACTTGTGCTCAATATATAATATATCTTTCTGCAGGGATGAATCTTGTTGCTTTATGAGGCAAAAACACCTTGCTTTCCAATGTGAGTACAATGATGATGAAATATTAGCTTCTTATGCTAAGAGAAACTATGATTTTTATGATGCAGAGGAAATAGAAGAATTTGTTGCTAATAAGGGTGCCTATGAAATTACTTCTCTTCTTAAAAATATTGATGATGACCCTTACAAATCTGAGAGTCTTGCTATACTTAACTATTGTTTGGAAAATTACGATGCAAATTGTTACATTATTGATCATCTTGAGAGAATCTCTCCCCCAAAGGAAGAGACTAATGATTTGCAGGACTCTATGGAAGAAGAAATTTATGAACCTGAAAGCTCCTTGGATGAAAAAGAGGAGGAGAGTGACGAACAAAAGGAGGAAGAATGGATCCATCCATGTCTACCTTCTGATGAGAGTAACTCTTTGAATCTTACCTTATATGAGTATTATGATCCTATGGATTCTTTTGAAATATCCCTTTTTGATGAAGTTGATGCCTTCTATGCTTATGTCCGTGATGCCACTATGGATGATGCTTACGGAGATAAACTTTCTATAGTTACTCATGGTAAGCATGAAATTTTTTCTATCGCACCCACACTTGAGTGTCCTATTATCCTTTTAAAATCTCCAACTCTGGAGAATTTTCCTCTTATCAAAGCTCAATGTGATGGGTTGCATTTATCTTATGATCCTAAAAACCGTGTTGAAAACAATACACGTGTGCTTGTAGGTCATGAACAATATGATTTATATGATAGTTATATTCTTGATGTTGTTCATGATACTACTGAAAATTACTTTGAGAGAAGAAAGTTTGGTTATAGAAACTTCCATGTGACAAAAACACCTCTCTCTAAACTGAAACTTTCGAAGTTGTTCTTGTTCCACCTTCCTATGCATGTCACTTTGTGCTTCTTTGATTTATTTTCTTACGAGATGCCTATGCATAGAAAGTGGGTTAGGCTTAAATGTGTTTCATATTTGCTTCTCGATGCTCTCTTTTGCTTCAAAATTCTTATTCTTGTGAGAGCATCTTCTATGATCTTTAAGCCTAGCTAATGGCTCTAAAGAAGCGCTTTCGGGAGGCAGCCCGCAACGAATTTAGGTTTTTCTTTTTGCTTTTGTTCTTTTCTTAGTGGTCTTGATGATTGTTACTACTGTAGCAACATCATTGTATCTTTACTTTTCAAGCTTTGTGCCAAGTATAGCCTCATACGACAAGGGAAGTAGAAGTTGTGACATGCTGTCCAGAAAACAGATTCTGTCCTCGTGACTAGAAAAAACATGGAAAAATCCCAGTTCATCTTTTTGAGCTGAATTTTTTTTACACAGCGTGCTCTATACAATTTCGAAACTTTCGTATGTTCTGAGTTTTTTGATTTGAGTTGCAGAAGTATCCCTAAAAAATTCTTTACTACCTGCTGTTCTGTTTTTCACAGATTCTGCCACGTTTTGTCTCTCTTTACTTTTGCAAACCTTAAGCTTGCTTTTTATTTGCAAAAACTTTTTGGCAATCTTGAGAAACAGTAGCTCTTCAAGAATATCTTTATTTTCAGTAGAGGAAAATTATTTTATTAGGGTACTAACCTCTCTAATCAGCCTACAATGAGTTATGTATGAAGGGAGTTTTCAAATGCGCGATGGAGGATGATGAAAGAAGATCTTGGAGTGTCAAACGCTCAAGCTTGGGGATGCCCATGTGCACCCCCAATAAATATTCAAGGAGACTCAAGCGTCTAAGCTTGGGGATGCCCCTGATGCATCCCCTTCTTCATCAACAATCATCAGTTTGTCCCTCGTTGCACTATATTTTTATCACTTCATGCGTTATGTGCTTTCCTTGGAGCATCTAGCTCTTTACTTTTCTAGGTTTGTTTTGCTTTTTGTGCTGTAGTGACAAGTTAGACCCCAACTTACTCTTTTGGGTGGGAGAGATTCACGCTCCGCTTGAACTAGAACTCCTCATAGGATTTGCATGCCTATTCTTTTAGCTGTGAGCTGTTCTTTTTCTTTTCTTAGTTGTTGTTCTGTTTAGTTGTAGTGCTTTAGTTTTTCTAGAGCTTTTCTTTTGTCTTAGGTTGAAATTCCTATAGGTTGCATGTTTTATCTTGTTAGAGAATTTGCCTGTTGCACTGAGTTCTGTGTCTTGACTGAAAGTAGGTAGTTAAAGTTGTTATTCTCTTTGTAGTAGTAACTTGCAATAGTTTTGAGGTATTGACTAGAGTAATGTTTGAACTTATGGTGTCAAGAGCTCTTGCCTATTAGTGATAGATGTCATATTTTTGGCAATCCGTGTGTTTTACGAAAACCAAAAAAACCTCTGTTGAGAACTCTAGCTACTAGATGGAGCACTAACCTCTGGAGGGTTCGAATATTAGAGTACACTCACGTACCATGAGTCGAGGATGTGCAAGGATAACCAAACCCCCATACACTCCTCCTCGGGGTACATGTCTCTTTGTGAAACTTCTGATTAGATTGAGAGTTACCGATAATAAGTGCATGAGTTCTTCGGACTAATGTGAGTATTCGAAAGTTGACACTTCCATCCACCTATACTTTTTCTAGCCTCTTCGGTACCGTGCATTGCCCTTTCTCACCTCGAGAGTTGGCGCATACTTCGCCGGTGCATCCAAACCCTTGGCATGATACGCTCTGTCATCATAAGCCTCCGTATATCGTTCCTCAAAACAGCCACCATAGCTACTTACAAGGCATTTCCATAGCCTTTCCGAGATACATTGCCATGCAACATCCACCTTATCATGACTTGATCTTCATGTCATACATGCTACTTGCTTGATCGATGAGCCGCATGCTAGTTGGGCCTTGTCCTAATCATTGCTACATGACGCGCTAGTATCATTCCATATCCTGCTACCCTGGCAGAGGCATACATTTGCATCATGATAGTTACATTTTCTTTACGTGAGTACCTTTGTAAAGTGTGAAAGATCTCCTATATTCTTGTAAAATATAGAGTATTGCCCCTAAAGTGAGGAAAAGATCCCAAAGAGTACAAAATCAAAAGATCCCAAAGAGGACAAATGAGAGTTAAATATAAAGAGCCATTGAGGCCACCACAAAATAAAATAAAAGAGAAAAAGAGAAAAAAATAAAAAGAGAGAAGGGGGCATACTACTATTCCTTTTGAGAGATCCACACTAGTACTTCATCTTCTATCCCTTGAACTCCATAGAGATCGTCATCATGCATATAGCTATGTGGGGACCCTTCACACTATAGAACTTGGCTTGTATATTCCAATGACGAGCCTCCTCAAACGAGCTCTAGGTCTTCTTGAGCAAGCAAGTTAGGTGCACCCCCACTAGCTCCCTTGGAGAGCTTTTAGCTCACAGGTGCATCCGTTGTATGGCAATCCCTACTCCACACATCATATCTATCATATGGCCTTCTCTCTCTTATGATTGTCCTCAGTGATGTGAGCCTTTCCCACCTTTTTTTCTTCCGACTCCACTTTCTTTCTGTTTCGCCTTTTAGGTGTCGACTTTCTTGCTCACGCTCATCCATTGCATGAGTGCTCAAAATGTCGAAAGGGAGTGGATCAGTTTGACTTGTACCTGGCTAGTGGTCTGGGGATGAGTCCAGATAAGAATCCAAAGGAGACCAAGTGTGAAACTTTAGTAGATAGTTGTTCTCAACAATTATTTTTTATCTCGTATTTCCCTATCCCCTGCTTGCACGCAAACACCATCTGGAGACATTTGAGTCACGGACAGCGAGAGCTCTTGCACCCTTTGTTCTTTTGTTGCTTGTGTCAATGCTAATATAGACTCTTTCTTGTTCAGACTTGAATTGAATTGCATGCTTTGATTGCTTTACTTAAAACTCCTTTTATGGTTGTGTGGCATGTCACCACTGAAATTATGCTTGTTATCATTTACCTACTCGAGGACGAGCAGGAATTAAGCTTGGGGATGTTGATACGTCCCAAACGTATCTATAATTTCTGCTTGCTCCATGCATGTTTTGTGTGACTTTGCCATGTTTTGCTTGAACTTTCATACACTTTTGAACCTATTTGTACTAACCTATTAACTCAGTGCACCCAGTTGCCAGTTTCTGTTTTCTGCTGTTTTTGTATTTCAGGTTTTCCGGCCATTAAACGTGCTCCAAAAATTCTGGGAAAATATATATAAAAAAATCAGCGCAAGAGAAGCTTCCGGAATCACCAAGAGAGGGACGGGGTCCACCAGCAGGCAGCCAGGAGGGCAGGTGGTGCGGCCCCACCCTGGGCCGCGCCAGGGACCCTCCTGACTGCCTCGTGGGTCCCCTCGATGCCCCCCTTCGCCTATATTTACCCCTCGGGGTGGAAACCCCTAATATCGATCTCTTTCTCGCGAACTCCCCTCTGTACGGCCGCCTCCGCCGTTTCAAGATCGGGGCTGCCTGGAGAAGCTGCTCCGGCACCATGCCGGGAGAAGCTACCCCCTCCGAGAGACCATCCATATCCATGGACGCCTCCTGTATGTACCGTGAGTAGTTTCCCTTGGACCATGGGTCCGTGACCAGTAGCTATGTGATCTATCTCTCCCCCTTTTGTGCTTCCACTTTCGAGTCCTCGTGAGCTGCCTCACATGATCGAGGCATCTATGTAATTTCTGTTGTTGCTATGCTAAGTTTGTTGGGATCTGATGGATTATGAGACTATGTTCAGATTGTGATGAGTAATATATTTGGTTCTTCTCTTTTATATTTTGTTCTTGAGTAAATTCTTGCATGTTCTCTGTCGCGGTATTTGCTTTGGCCAAGTATTTTATTTGCAACTCCAAGAGAGAGCATTATGCTCGATTGTGGGTTCAGCCCCTTGATGTCTAGCTTGAGTGACAGAAACATGAGACTAGGGGATGTGTTGTTGCCACCAGGGATAAAACAACGATGCTTGTACCTGCGGGTGCAAGGATTGTTTACTTTACGCAAAGTTCTTTTAATGAAGTTGTATGTTGCTTTGAGTTTACACTTTGGGTGGGATTCGCAACTTAATACCAGCGAGATGGTCTGGATAGATATCTCAAGGTGGATGATTCGTAGTAGATGCAGATGGATTTCGGTCTACTTACCTTGGCGTACTGCCCATTGCTTTTGAGCCCTTCCTTTCTTTGCAGCATAGTTAGCATTGCGGTGCCTTCATAATCCTGTCAATTGCCCAACTGTGATTTGTTTACCTCGCTAGCACTCTTATCGTCTTTTGGGAGAGATACATCACTAGTGAAAATAACGGGACCCCGGTCCATCTTCACATTATTGTTCACACCCTCAATTTACTTTCAACTTTTACTTTCCTTTCCACCTTTTATCTCTTGCGTTGATCCTTTGTAAACGACAAGGACGGAGGAATTGACAACTCCTCTGTACTCGTTGGGAGCAAAGTTATTTGTTGTTGTGTGCAGGTCCACGACAACACCCTAGTCAGGAAGCAATTTCTGGCGACGTTGCCACCTACTTGTATGTCCTGAGTCCTACTGGTTCGATAACCTTGGTATCTTCACCGAGGGAAACTTGCTGATGCACTGCAATCTCAAACCTTCCACTTGGGGTAACCAACAAGGGGCGAGACACCAACTCTCGGAGTGAGAAGAAGGCAATGCACGGCACATGAGAGGCTAGCAAATACGAGGAGGTGGAAGTGTCAACTTTCAATACTTACATTAGTCCGAAGAACTCATGCACTTATTATCGGTAACTCTCAATCTAATAAGGAGGTTCACAAAAAGACAAGTATCCCGAAGAGGAGTGTATGGGGGTTTGGTTATCCTTGCGCATCCTCGCCTCATGTTACGTGAGTGTACTCTAATATTTGATCCCTCCAAACATTAGTGGTCCATCTAGTAGCTAGATTTCTCAATTAGTTTTGTAGGTTTTGAAAATAAACACGGATTGCCCAAAATACGACACCTATCACTAATAGGCTAGAGCTCTCGACACCAAAAGTTCAAACATTACTCACATCAATACCTCAAAACTATTGCAAGTTACTACTAAAATAAAATAGCAACCTCAATTACCTACTCTCAAGACAAGACATAACTTAGTGCAACAACCAACCCTCTATACAAGATAAACATGAAAAATCAGGAGACTTCCAGCAACAACCTAAACAAAATCCAAGGCTCTTTCTAAAGACAAACTAAGACTAAAACTAAACATGGCAGTAGCTATGAAAAGATAATGAACACACAACAGCAAAAAGATAGGCATGAAGAATCCTATGATGTGTTCTAGATTTTGAAAGTGGAGCGTGTTTCTCTCCCACACAAAGTAAGACGAGGTCTAACTTGTTATGAACAGCAAGAAAAACTAAAGAAAACTTAAAAAAATAAAACCTAAGAGCGGGACACTCCAAGCATAGCACATAACGCATGAAGTGATAAAAATATAGTGAGATGAAGGACGAACTGATGATTGTTGATGGAGAAGGGGATGCACGGGGGCATCCCCAAGCTTAGATGCTTGACTCTTCTTGAATATTTATTGGGGATTCATGGGGTCATCCCCAAGCTTGAGCGCTTGACACTCCCGAATCATCTTTCATCATCTTCCATCGCACACTTGAAAACTCCCTTCATACATAACTCATCATAAGCTGATTAGAGAGGTTAGTACCCTTAATAAATATATTTTTCCCACTAGATATAAAGATATTCTTGAAGAGCTACTGTTTCTCAAGATTTCCAAAAGGTTTTTGCAAAGAAAAATCAAGCTTAAGGTTTGCAAAAGTTAGGAGAGACAAAACGTGGCAGAATCTATGAAAAACAGAACAGCGGGTAGTAAAGAATTTTGTAGGGGTACTTATGCAACTCAAATCAAAAAACTCAGAACATACGAAAGTTCTGTGATTGTATAGAGCACGTTGTATAAAACATTCAGCTCAAAAAGATGAACTGGTGATTTGATCCGATTTTTCCCGTCACAAGGACAGAATCTGTTTTCTGGACAGCATGTCACAACTTTCACTTCACTTGTCGTATGAGGCTATAACTTGGCATAAAGCTTGAAAATAAAGATACAATGATGTTGCTACAGTAGTAACAATCATCAAGACAACTAAAAACAGAAGTAAAAACATCTTGGATTGCCTCCCAACAAGCGCTTTCTTTTACGCCTTTAAGCTAGGCATAAGGCAAAAGAAGAATCAAGTTTTATCAAGAGAAAGAGAATAGCTAGCCCGTGTAACGGACTCAAAAGGTAACTTGATTTTCTTTCTAGGGAAGTGTTCCATCCCCTTTTTGAGAGGGAATTGCAATTTTCTATTCCCCTCTTTCATGTCAATGATAGCACCAACGGTGCGGAGAAAAGGACGTCCCAAAATAATTGGACATAAAGGTTCACACTCTATATCCATAATAATAAAATCAACGGAAACATAGTTGTCATTGACAATGATAAGAACATCGTCGATCTTCCCCAAACGTTTCTTTACGGAAGAATCGACAAGAAGAACACAAAAAGAACAAGAATCAAAAGGTTTCAATTCAAACATATCATACATTCTTTTGGGCATGACGGAGGTACTTGCTCCAACGTCACATAAAGCATATGTAACGCCCTGGTTTTCACCAACAGCAATTACTTTTGGTTAATGCCAAGTTACCTTGATTAAGTTGTATGGTCACCTTGATCGAAGCTTGTTCAAATTCAACCCGAATAAAAATTCTAAAACCAAGTGACAATAAAACCTTGCCCTAAAATTTTGCAAGCATTTTTATTAAATGTCTAATATTCAGTAGATCATGGTAATATAGAAATGGGAGTTTATAAAGTGTTTTAATAAAATAAACAATTATAAACGGAGGCAAAACAACACTACTGGACCTTTTGAAATATAAATAAAATTCAAACTATTTTATCTGAGACTCAAACTTTTTATAGTAGTGAAAGATAATACTAAATAAATTTCGAGACCAGTAGCACATTTTACAAAAACTATTGAAAGCCAAAATAAATGAATGAAAGAAAACAAAATGGATAAAAAAATGAAAAAAAAAACTATCTACCGCACTGGGTAAGGCCACCCACTGGGCCAAGCCCAGCCCAAATCCCCTGGCGACCTAGATAACGTGCCCGAGCCGCCCCCCATCTCTCTCGCTCATCTCTCTCCCTCCCGTTCCCCTGCTAGGTCCTGGCCCACGGCGGCGGCTTCGCTGGCCGATTCCGGCGAGCCCCGGCCGCCCCGACCACCGTCCAGCATCGCCCGTGCTCCCCTCGGGACGGCGCACCTCCTCATCCCCGACGAGTCGCCGCTCGCCTCCTCCTGACGTTGCGCCGGCTAACCCTAGCCGCCATGGCACCGATTCACGGCGTCGCCATGGCTCCGGCGCCCCGGCATGCTCGCCCCGCGTGTCCTTGTCGTGCCGCGTCTGCTACCCCGGCTTCGGCCTCCCCTGGTGTCTCCGACCACCGCGACGCTCCGTCGCGCCCACTGCTCCAGTGGCCGCCATGGCTCCCCTGAGTCCCCCACCCGCTTCGCTGTGATCACCGCTTTGGTCTCCCTCTCTCCTTGTGCTCCTAGGGCTCTCCTGCTAGCCGACCTTGCTACCATGCCAACCGTCGAACGCCATGGCCGAGCCCTGCCCGTGCCCTGTCCCGATGTCTGTTGCTTGCTTCTACTGAAGCTTTTCTAAATTTTACTAAGTACCAAAAACTGATGATGGATACTACTTTGGACAGCAGTAAAATATGTGCAAACACAATTTAAACCTCGATAAAATTATGTGGAATGGTTGTACACCTAACAAGCTCCAATTTGTTCCATTGGACCAACTCCATTCGATGCATAGATAAATTCCTAAGAAAATCACAAAATGCCAACTTTAACAGATTCTGGAAATTTTGTTAAGTAGTACTTTCTGGTCCGAGTTTTAATTAAGTAAACGGGCTCTGCTAAAAATTCCATCCGTATCGGATTTGAGATCACAGACAACCGAAGAAGTTTGGTATAGGACAAAAATTCATCGGAGGAGTGGGACCCTAAACCATAGCCTTTCGAATGTGCTAATGGATGCTTAAAACCGGAAATTCCCAGACTTAGAGAATTTCATAAAAACCCTAGTGGATGACATGTGGGTCCCCGCAATGTTTTAACTAGATAAAAGATTTTATTTGAGACAAGGCAATGACAACTGGGTCCCACCAGTCAGTTGACTGGTCAACAACACTATTTTGGATAATGTGATATTAAATGAATAAAATAAATCCAGTAAATGCTTTTAAATGATTTAATCTTTAGAAAATCATATTAAATAAACCGCAGCTCAGATCCAAATACTTTCTACCTGAAAGTTGCTTAGAAAAATATAACGAATAAGAATACGCCACCCGTATACCCACCACACCCCTCTAACACAACGAACACGAGACTTTTCCCCCTCCGGATCGTCTGTCCGGTAATCACCCGGAGCCGGTAAAATAGCCGGTTAATTTCCCGTTTCGTCTGCAACGTGGAACACAGCGTTAGAACACCGCCAACAATGCGTTTGCCATGTCTTGAATTTTTATTGCTATTATTGTTGTGTATTCATTGTTTCTCCCCCCCCCCTCTTAATCTCCGATAGACCCCGCTGTTGTCGACTACACCGTTGCTGAGTACGACTACTTCGTCGACGACCCTGCCTCTACTGCCGAGCTTCTAGGCAAGCAGAGCCATTCTCTTCCCCAGATATCGCCTATCTTTCCGTAATTTTCTTGCACTAGGCATGGTTACTGTTGCTGCTACGTTGCTTACCTATTCAATTGCATAGCCTGTCATTGTCACCCCTTGATGTACCTTTCCTTTGTCCTATGCTGCCTTATAATTATATATATAATATTCAGCAGTAAACCCTGCGCATTGTTAGCTAGGTTTAGAATAGCGGGTCGTGATCACTCTGGTGAGTGAACGCGGATTACAAAATATTATAACTGCAACAGGTACGGATCAATGCAGACGCCCTAGGGAACCTACAATGGAGAGACTCTGCCGAGTCGCTTCGAGTTTGACTTACTAGTGGACGGACTCGTATGTCACTCTCGTCGGCTCAGTAGCGTAGCATCACTGGGATGATATGAGGGTATTCCTCTTTAGTTCATTCCGCTGGTGTCTCGGCACCACCGGGGTGATACGAGAATATTCCTCTTTAGTTCATTCCGCAGATGTCTCTGTCAAACCTCTTCAAGTGTACCATCGAGGGTGATTCCTCCTGGTTTCACTTGATGGTAGGCACTCGAATCAACTGGTGTCCTTACAGGTAAGAAGTCGGGTGACCCAACGGTGCCCGCGCAGGGTATCTTAGCGGAACGACAAGTCAGGTGTATTCCATCGGTGTGCGGCAGGCCTGGTACTGTTCGTGGCCGAAGAATTTCCTGTTGTACGAAAGTCGAGCTCTTCGGAGCAAACGCGAGACAAGGTAAGGAGACGGTTCACCTTGTTGGTAACCGCACGAGTTGGTGGGGCGTCAGGGCAGGCACCGACGTTACTGGTGGTCCTGACTACTGTCGTTGTCTGCGACTCATTCAATAAGGGGCAACGATAATGGTTGTCACGTCAGAAAATTAATAAAATGCTTAACGGTATCGGCGGATGACTTGAGTAGCCTTTTGTCTTGTACGCACTACCTATACGTGGGATTACGCGTTTGGGCGCCTCCACAATGTAGCCTCGTTCGAAAGCTCTGAAAGACGTCCAGTTCAGCATTGCGGCAGGGACGGATCGCGCTGCGGCGTTGGAATTCACCCTCCTCGCAACGACCCGGAGAGCGAGGGGTGATAGGCCCATGACCCCCTTGCACTTAGGGCTGTAGACCGGCGGGGACCTCTCTGATGATCCGTAGAATGGACTGCGTTGTGTCGGATAGCCTCGGTGGGGTGCTCCCTAACCAGGTGTACGCCACCCTGGAGATCCAAGCTTGTAGTGTCACACTAGTGCACCCCTGCAGGGAAGATTAATCTATCGATAGTCGTGTCCACGTTAACAGGACGCTTTATGCTGAAGATGGATCTTACCACTACAAACTACTACTATTAAACTGTATGGTTTCGGGTTTTCTTCCTCGCAGGGAAGTCGAGGAGGGGAACTCGGAGGCATTATTATTATTAATCATTACAACTTACTATTATACAATGCTGCAGCAACTTCTGCTTCATTGTTACTTTATGCTTTATATGAACTGTTGGCTATTCTCTTCTCATGCTGCAAGACACGTCAGAAGATGCTAGTCTTCGATAGGCCTAGCTTCTTACCCTTATTCTGATTTCTACCTTGCAGTCCACTATATACAGCCTCCCCTTTCCATTTGATACAAATGCATAAATGCTCAGTAGCGGACGTAAGACTCGCGGGTATGCTAGATACTCACCTTTGCTTTATTTCCCCCTTTATGTTTTGCCTGATCGGCCGCTGCAGTCGACGTTGGAGTCCAGGAGCAGGAGATCCCCGATGCCAACCACCGCAACATGAAGATCCCCGATGCCTTCTACGACGTCGAGTTCCCCTTTGACCAGGAGTAGTTTGGAGGTTCCCAGGAAGGAGGCCTTGCCTTTTCGATCGAGTGTTGATTTTGTGCTAGCCTTCTTAAGGCAACCTTGTATCCTTGTGTCTGTACTCAGATACTATTGCTTCCGCTGACTTTGTGCTCTCGAGCTGTTGTATTCGAGCCCTCGTGGCCCCTGGCTTGTATTAAATAGATTGTATTATTTTATTTGTAGAGTTGTGTTGTGTTATCTCACCGTGAGTCCCTGATATCGATCGTGTACCTTGCGTGTATGATTACTGTACACGGTCTGATTTTGGGGGCGTCAGAGCATAGCAAGAGAAGTTAATTAATTTAATTTTGATCATAGGGTCCCAACCATCATCTAGCTTCCTAGGTATGGAGGCTTCTATCCTAACCTTATCCTCCATAGCTTTGATGAGAGCATTTGTGATATGCTCCGTGAAGGCAAGATTAAGTGTGCTAGTGTGGGGGTCTCTAGACATTTTGTGTAGTAAGCTAATAACTTCTGAGAGGGTGCAACTATCAAAATCAATATCACTACTATCAAAGGTGGTGGTAGTGTCATCTAGGCTCACTTGTTTGAAACCCTCTATGTCCATAGGGGTTTCTTCTTCTACAGTTGAGGCATTAGGATCACCATTAATAGGTACAATGGGATCAGGAGTGCATTGGGTGCTAATAGTTTCGGTATCCTCAAAAATTTGGATAGTGGAAACTGTGTGGTGTGTAGGAAGGCTCTTAATTCTATCATCTTCCATAGGGATAACTTCTAGTTTGGCGGCCATTTGATTTATCAAAGTAGATTGGGTGTGGGACATATTCGAAACAATGGTTTCAGTGGCGGTAAGTCTAGTTTGGAGATTAGAGATATCACTGTTCAGGCTCTCAAGTTGTTCACTAATGTCTTGCAAAATGGCAGTGTGCTCGCCTATTTGCTTAGAGAAGGCTTTATTTTGTTCAAACTGTGTATGCATATAATTCTTAGTAGCCTTCTCTATTTCTATTAATTTCTCATAGCTAGGTAGGTCTCTTTCCTTATAAGTAGGATAGGAGTTGCTAGGGTAAGTGTTGTTGTTCCCATAGGTGGATGGAAACGGTCTAGGATTACTAGCAAAGTTGCCCCTATAAGCATTATTATTAAAGTTGTTTCTAGAAATGGCGTTCACATCTACTTGTTCCTGAGCAACCAAAGAATTTAAAGGAACATCATGAGAATCAATAGAGGGTTCCTTGGTAAGTAGAGACATAATTAAATCAACTTTATCATTTAGGGAGGTAATTTCCTCGACAGAATTTACCTTCCTACCTGTTGGAGCGCGTTCGGTGTGCCATTGGGAATACTTGGTCATCATCTCATCGAGGTGTTTTGTGGCAGCACCGAGTGTAGCTGACATAAAGGTTCCTCCCACGGCCGAATCTAATGGGTTCCACGAGGTAAAGTTCAAGCCTACATAAAAAGTCTGGATAACCGTCCAGGTAGTCAAACCATGTGTAGGGCATTTCTTAACAAGAGATTTCATACGTTCCCAAGCGTGGGAAACATGTTCATTATCCAATTGCCTAAAATTCATAATGTTACTCCTCAATTGGATAATTTTAGCAGGTGGGTAGTACTTCCCAATAAAAGCATCTTTGCACTTATACCAAGAATCTATGCTATTCCTAGGAAAAGATTGAAACCAAATTTTAGCTCCGTGCCTCAAAGAGCTTAACAACATCACCTTCTACTTCTTTATACTTTTGCATATCACATAATTCAACGAAATTATTCAAGTGTAAAGGAGCATCATCTCCAGCACCAGAGAATTGATCTCTCATAACAAGGTTCAGTAAAGCAGGTTTAATTTCATAAGAGGTAGCTGAACTGACAGATGTGGCAATAGGAGTGCAGATAAAGTCTTTGTTGTTGTGACTGGTGAAGTCACACAACTTGCTGTTTTCAGTGGAACCCATAGTAGCAGCAAGTATGGCAGATTTTTTGTAATTTTCGATATAAGAAACAAAGATAAAAACAGAAAGGTAAACTAACAAGACTAAAAAGTTGTGATGCCCCCAAAATCAGACCGTGTACAGTAATCATACACGCAAGGTACACGATCGATATTAGGGACTCACGGTGAGACATCACAACACACCTCTACAAATAAAATAAGACAAGCTGTTTAATACAAGCCAGTGGCCACGAGGGCTCGAATACAACAGCTCGAAAGCACAAAGTTAGCGGAAGCAAAAGTATCTGAGTACAGACACAAGGTACACATGATCTGCCTTAAGAAGGCTAGCACAAATATCAACAATGATCGAAAAGGCGAGGCCTCCTGCCTGGGAACCTCCAAACTACTCCTAGTCCTGGTCAGCGGGGGTCTCGACGTAGTAGAGGGCATTGGGGATCTTCATATAACGGTGGTTGGCATCAGAGATCTCCTGCTGCTGGACTCCAAGGCTCCAACGTCAACTACAGCAGCCGATCAGGCAAAACAAAAAGGGGGAAATAAAGCAAGGGTGAGTATCTAGCATACCCGCGAGTCTTACGTCTGCTACTAAGCATTTATGAATTTGTATCAAATGGAAAGGGGAGGTTGTATATAGTGTACTGCAAGGTAGAAATCAGAATAAGGGTAAGAAGCTAGGCCTATCGAAGACTAGCATCTTCTGACGAGTCCTACAGCATGAGGAAAGAATAGCCAACAGTTCATATAAAGCATAAGAACAATGCAGCAGAAGTTGCTGCAACATTGTATAATAGTAAGTTGTAATAATTAAAAATAATATATGCCTCTGAGTTCCCCTCCTCGACTACCCTACAAGGAAGAAAACCCGGAACCAACAGATTAATAGTAGTAGTTTGTAGTGATAAGATCTGGATTCAGCATAAAGCGTCCTGTTACCATGGACACGGCTATTCGAATAGATTAAACTCCCTGCAGGGGTGCACTATTGTTCAGTCTACACACTCGGATCTCCAGGGTGGCGTACACCTTGTTAGGGAATGCCCCACCGAGGCTATCCGACACATCGCAGCCCATCCTAGGCTCAGCAGAGAGGCCATCCCCCGAACTATATCCTATGCGCTGAGGGGTATAGGTCCCTCACCCTTCCACGCTCCTGCATGGTGCGAGTCTGGCCGGTGAAGCAAAAAGAAAATCCAAATACACCGTCCGGACGAAGAAGACACCACTTCCCGGAAATCAGGTCGCAGTACTGCTGACGTCTGAAGAGCTTTCGGACGAACTACGACGTGGAGGGCCCACACCGTAATCCCACATGTAGGTAGTGCGTACAGACCAACGGGTCTCTCAAGTCATCCGCCGAACCATTTAGCATTTTAATATTATCTCGCAAACAACCGTTATCGTTGTCTGACTAACAACACAACAGACAACGAACAACAACAAGGACCACCAGTAACGTCGGGGCCTGTCCTGTCGTCCCGTCAAAGCACGCGGTTACCAACAAGGTGAACCGTCTCCTTACCTTGTCTCGCGTGTGCTCTTGGTAGAGGCGACTTTTCGTGGTTTGGTAACTCTCGCGAGATACGAGCAGGGGCCAAGCACGCCAGTAACGTCGGTCGTACCCTCCCTGTCGTTCCCGACAATATACCGCTCGCGGGCAACGTTGGGTCGCCCGACTCTTACCTTTAAGGACACCAGTTGATTCGAGTGCCTACCATTAAGTGAAACCAGGAGGTATCATCCTCGATGGTACACATAAATAGGTTCGACAGAGACATCAGCGGAATGAACTAAAGAGGTAAACCTCGTATCATCCTGGTGATGCTACGCTACCGAGCCGACGACAGTGAAATACGAGTCCATTCCACTCGTAATTCAAATTCGAAGCGACTCGGCAGAGTGTCGCCATTGTAGGTTCCCTAGGGCGTCTGCATTGATCCGTACCTGTTGCAGTTATAATATTTTGTAACCCGCGTTCACTCACCAAAATGATCACGGCCCGCTATTCTAAACCTAGCTAACAAAGCGCAGGGCTCACTGCTGAATATAATATATAGTTATAGGCAGCATAGGCTAAAGGAAGGTACATCAAGGGGCGACAATGACAGGCTATGCAATTGAATAGGTAAGCAATGTAGCAGCAACGGTAACAATTCCTAGTGCAAGAAAGTACGGAAAGATAGGCGATATATGGGGAAGGAAAATGGCTCTGCTTGCTTGGAAGCTCGGCGGTAGAGGTACGGTCATCGACGACGTAGTCGATCACAAGGGCATCGATAGCGGTCGTCGGGTCTATCGGACAATAAGAGGGGGGAAGAAACAATAAATACACAGCAATAATAGCAATAGAAATACAAGACATGGCAAACGCAAAGTTAACGGTGTTCTAACGCGTTATAAAGTTAGGCTCGGAGCAGGAATTCATCCGGGGATGAAATATCGGCTCCGGGTGATTATCGACAAACGTTCCGGAGGGGGGAAGGTTCCATGTCTGCAGTGTTAGAGACATATGACAGACATGTGAATATTGTATCCGTGCTTGTTGATCCATTCTGAACAACTTTCATGTTCAGAACATTTTCATCCGGAGAGTTTTACCGGCATTGGGTAATTACCGGACAGACGATCCGGAGAGGAAAGTCTCGTGTTCGGTATGTTAGAGAGGTGATGAGGACATCTCTACTAATGTTACACCCACATCTTCACCAACTACACATACTGGACCAGTTACTAGAGCACGTGCACGTCAACTAAATTATCAGGTACTTTCGTTTCTTGCGAATCCTTCTAATGTTCATGAACATATGATGTTGCCTAAATTAGATACTTTTGTTTTGCTTATGAATGAAGGACCTAGCATGGACAAGAAGGACGGTCATTGGAGCGGGATCAAGCATGGAGAAGAAGGTGCGCGCGCGGGAAAGAACAATGGAGGTTCCAGTGGGGATTTTCGCACTTTGAAGCCACCATAAGGCATGCATGAAGGCTTGGACGAAATACACGAGATGCCACTTCATTATTTTCGTCCAAGAGCAATTATAGGTGCTGCGTCACCTTAATATTGGGCTGGGCCCATGTAATTTCGAAATACCACATTATAGGCTGTTTTTAGAGTCCGTATGTGTGGGGAAACCGAGTTAGGGTTGTTTTCGGACCCCACCTCCAAGGGGTCACGAAAATCCCCTCTGTTCCCCCATATATACAGCCCTTAGGGCGTCGTTTAGACTTGGGTTTTAATTAGATTTAAGTTAGCCATAGCCGCAACTTCGAGCTCTTCGTTTGTGTCATCCGACCAGGCCAAGACCTCATTGGAACCCCAACTTTCGTAATCATTCATCTTATATTCGCAATATCCAGATTGCAATTCTTAGTTCTTGCTTTTTCTTCGATTGCTTGCAGGAATTAGACCCTCGTGGTCAGGTTGATCGTGCATCCGCGGGATCAATAACCTCTCGGAGTTGGTTTAGCGATCGCTAAGGCGCAACGTCTTCGCACGTTCGTAATCGGATCGTGAAAGTCGTCTCCACCATAATCGATCTCCACCATCTCATCGAAACATCGGGACACCTTCGCCTCTATCAAGAGGTGTGGTGGGGGTATGGGTAGCGTATCCGTACTCGTGATATTTTCTGATCAATTTTCATGTATAAAGTATTTTCATCGAAGTTACGGTTTAAAAGATATTCAATTTTAAAGTTTTAATCATTTTAAATCAATTTATCCAATTTCTTTTATTAAGAAATTGAAGATTATCCAGAAAAGTGCACTGATAGGGGGGACCCGCATGTCATACAAAGGGGTGTTTGACTGGTTGTAACAGCCCAGTTTTTGCAAAAATTAAAAAAATTGTTTTCGGCGTGAATTGTTTGATTGCCTGTATTGTGTGCGGTGTTTGCTTCACCGAAATAATAATCGGTGAATATTTCTCCCCCTTATTCTCGTATCGGATGCGTGACCGACCCTTTTCCCCAATGGCACACGACTCTGCGGCACGGGGATTTCACCCGAGCACCGTCGCAACCGGCACAGGACCAGCCATCGCCACCGGGACGAAAAACCCCGTTTATTTAATAAACGGATTATTTTATTGGGGCACCGAAAAATGTTGTCGGAATGTCACCGCAGTGAGGTACGATCGACGGGCTCGACGCGCTGAACGCGTGGTTCGAGATTTCGTCGGAATCGGAGTCCGTACGGGGTCTCGGCGGTCACGAACGCGATCACCGGGCGCGAGAGGGGGGTACCGAGGGTATTTGCGTAACTTTGCCACCCAACCTGCCCTATATAAAGACCACCAGCCTCCCACACCCAATTAGGGTTTCCCTAAGTGAAATTTGCAGCCACCCCCCTCAATTTTGCCCCAATTTTCGACCCAACTCCCCAGATCTGAAAACCCTAATCCCAGCCACCTCCGGAGCCGTCGGATCTGAGATCCGAGGGATCCAGGGCAGCCACGTGACCCTCCAGCCTCCCAACCGCAGCTCCCAGGTGCTCCGGGGCCCGCAGGGCCCCCCAGCCCGCCAGATCCACCCTAGCGGCCAGCTGGGCCGAAAGCCCACTGGGTGAGGCCCCCCCTTTTTTTTTATTTGTTCAACTGCTGTTTTTTTTTCACTAAGTCCTGTGTATTTTTGCTGCTGATTCGATTCCGCGTTGACGATACCAAGCAAACCGTAGCTCCGATGAACGTGCCCCCCAAAACAAAAGTTGCTCAGCTTTGCGTGCTCTAGCATTCTTATGTAGAAATTTTTTGCATTTGAGGTCATGTTGATTGTGTAATTGTGTGCTGAACAGGGCATCAGGCCGTTAAACTGCTACTTTTCCTGTTAAGTGCTGCTGTTATTATTTTGTTGCAACTTTGCATGATGATTGTAACAAATCCATGAGGCCTATTACATTGATTCCTTTTGCGTTGCGTTAAGCAATGTTTCTACTTCATTATCATGCGTTCACATGCCATATTTGCTTGCTGCATCATGTTTATATCTTGCTCCAAAGTAGCTATCCTGATGTTATTGTGCTGTTGTTGCTGAAACTGTTATTTTGTTGCAACTTCGGTCGATGAGTGTGTCGCGACCGTTTATCGGAATTGAGTGATTACAATTGCATATTGTTAAGCATCATGTCTACTTTCATCCCATGTATTGCATTGCCATGATATGCTTGCTGGTCATATAGTTATTTAGCTCCAAAATTGCTATGCTGCTGTTTTTGACAGCCACCTCTGTTTTTCTCGAAGTCTGTTACTTTGTGATGCCATGTTGTTTGCTTAATATCTTTTGATCTATGATGTATTTTTGCATGATTCCTTTTGCCATGCCTTCCATGTCATGTCTACTTTAATTTCAAGTCATTTGTGAGCATGTTTGCATTGATTATCCTGTTTATGCATTGCTCTAAAGTGTGCTTCGTGATGTTGGCAGTTTGTGCCCGTAACTTGTTTTGCTTATATTTTTTTAACCGTAACTCCGTTTGGAGTGTGCCTTATATGTAACTTGATTAGTTTTTCGTGTACCTTGTGTTTATGCTATTGTTTTCTGTTGTTAACCAACATAAAATATGGTTTAGGGCAGAACAGTACCAAATCCTTTAATTGTCGTGCGGCACTTAGTGTATGCCATGTTTAGGTTGTGCCTCACTTAAATTGACTAGCATAGATAGCTTACTTTGTGCTTCACCTCTTGACCTGTTTGTGTGTTATGCCATGCTTGCTTGAGTTTCCATGTTAACAACCGTTGTTTGATCACCTGTAGCTAAACAACTTGAACCACCGTAAGCGTGTGGTATTCGTCGTGTGTGACCGATACCCCACTTAAACTGTTAGTAACTGTTCTCGATGATAGATCCGTATCGCGTTGCCGTGCCTTGTGTTGTCTCTTTGATCTTGTATTGCTCCATAGTAATAGTGGTGCACCGTTGATTGATTTTCAGTGTTTACTTCTTGTGTGCTTCCGCGGGTACCTCTCGGAGACGATGCGAGCTTGCGATCGACTACACCTTCGGAACCCGACTTATCAACAGGCAAGGACTATACATTACTTATGATCCATTCTATTTCAACCAGCGGTTTGCATGATAGTATAGGTTAGGTTCGATGTTTGATCCTACCACATGTTTACAGCCTCTTTCAAACCGATACAGCCATGTCCCTTCCCAGCAAAACTTGTACTGCTATGTTACTATTGCTCGTTGCTCAGCCCCTGCTTAGTATGCATGCTTAGGAAGCTACGATGTTACCCTGTTACTCCTTGGTTTGGGATATCACATTATTATATTGTTGTTGATGATATGATTATTATAATGTTGACTATATTCGACGAAGGATGGAAGGTCTAGGCTATCCCGCCCCGACGCTTTGTTCCATTCGAGTCACCTAGGATCCGAGTTCCGGGTATTGGTTTTAAGACTGAGCGTGCCTAATCGCGTGTGGGATTTTATGGGGTCCCCTCTTCTTACCTACCTAGCTTCAAACATTTCTAGAGGTGGCCCAAGCTGATTTACCATTTGAAACTGCATGCATAACTGGTCAGCTGCCAGTAGTTTTCAAACAAACTCGGGCCAGTGGAGACTTAGTTCCTCTATTGGTCCACACTTGGTGAGCTAGGGAAGTCCCCTGTTATATAGGCAAGACTAACCCCGACCTTAGCCTTACAAAAGAGTCCGATCCGAGAGCGCGGCCAGCTTTTGGATTGGGTGTCGACTCCCCGGGGGCCACCCGGATTTGTTCGTTGTTAGTTAGAGGGACCTGTCGTTTCGGATCTCTTGGAACTAAATCATAAAATGGTTGCCTATAATGGGTAGCAACTAAGAGAGATGGGCGAGCATGCGACGCCTCCTAATGGGCAGTTGGTACACCCCTGCAGGGTTAAATCTTTTCGAGAAGCCGTGTCCACGGTTATGGACGAATTGAGACCTACTCCTTGTTCATAGACAACAACAACTGAGATAATCTTAAATATAACTTGATCAACGTGTGCGTGTGCCTTGACTGCTTCTTCTTCGTCGGGATGCGAAGAGGAGGACAAGGATAGGATAGGTGTTATATTTGCGTATGTAGTTGATAGCAAGACTTGTTGGAGGCGATTCCTCATCGAATGCTTGGCTTCTTACCTTACTCTATAGATCGTTAGACACTTCATAAATGCTAGTGCGGCAGCAACCTCACCACTTACCCCTTCCTTACCGTAAACTACTAGTTGTCCTAGAATGACGAGTGATGAAGTCCTTGCTGGGTTAGATGACCACTACAGTTGGATGTTGAGTACCTCTGTACTCATGATACTACCCCCAAACTCTTTTCAGGGTTCTTGATCGACAACAGGTATGGTGACCGATGTTTCATGTGGAGACTCGACGACGACTAGTTAGACGGATCCCGGCGGAGGGCCTGGACCCGTGTGGTTATGGGATCGATGTTTTTCTCTTTGCCAGTAGGCAGTTGATTGTAGTCTGTACTCAGACATGTACCTTCCGCTGTTGTATTGTATTTGAGGCAGTTGTGTGCCGATTGTATGAGATGTTGTATCCTGTATCTGTAATGTTGTGATATCATGTTGGAAATCCGGGGCATATGGCTTTGTCATATGTCGCGGTGGGACCGATATGTGCTCCGTCCCCGGCTCTGGGTGGAAACACCTAGATCTGGAACAGTACCGCATATCGGGCCTTACAACTTGGTATCAGATCCTTACCGACCGTAGGGTCCCCTTTCTGGCCGAAGTCGAGTCTAGACAAAAACTATTTTGTAGTTACTAAGTTAGTTATCGGAGAGTAGGATTCTTTTACTCCTTACCCATGCTCTGGTCAGGACAAGTGTCGTAAGTGTTTTAAATTCTCGCCTTATCCCTTTCAAACTTTAGAATCTCGAGTGTGTGGAGTTTCGGAACCGTTACAATGCTTTTCTTGGGAAGTATTGTCTCGATTCCGATCTCAGGTTTGGGAATTCCTGTAGTACATTTAGCTTCTCCGATTTTGGGTATCATCTGGGTCATCCATTGCAATCCATCCTTTTACCGGTGTTTTCACGACTTTCGTCGACAACACTATCCTTTGATCTGGTTTTCGCGATCGTTCTTCCTCTTGATCACTCGATGGTTTCGTTCTTCGACATTGCCGTCTCTCTGCGGAAATTTATCTCGACCGAAGTTCGACGTCCGCATGGAGCAGAGTCCCTTGTTGGTGGTGTTGAAGATCGTCGACTCTCTTCTTTCCCCCTTCCCTCTCCCCCGGATCGTCCTGGATCTCGGGACGAGATCCATTGTTGGTGGTGTTGTATTGTAACAGCCCAGTTTTTGCAAAAATTAAAAAAAATTGTTTTCGGCGTGAATTGTTTGATTGCCAGTATTGTTTGCGGTGTTTGCTTCACCGAAATAATAATCGGTGAATATTTCTCCCCCTTATTCTCGTATCGGATGCGTGACTGACCCTTTTCCCCAACGGCACACGACTCTGCGGCACTGGGATTTCACCCGAGCACCGTCGCAACCGGCACAGGACCAGCCATCGCCACCGGGACGAAAAACCCCGTTTATTTAATAAACGGATTATTTTATTGGGGCGCCGAAAAATGTTGTCGGAATGTCACCGCAGTGAGGTACGATCAACGGGCTCGACGCGCTGAACGCGTGGTTCGAGATTTCGTCGGAATCGGAGTCCGTACGGGGTCTCGGCGGTCACGAACGCGATCACCGGACGCGAGAGAGGGGTACCGAGGGTATTTGCGTAACTTGGCCACCCAACCTGCCCTATATAAAGACCACCAGCCTCCCACACCCAATTAGGGTTTCCCTAAGTGAAATTTGCAGCCAGCCCCCTCAATTTTGCCCCAATTTTCGCCCCAACTCCCCAAATCTGAAAACCCTAATCCCAGCCACCTCCAGAGCCGTCGGATCTGAGATCCGAGGGCTCCAGGGCAGCCACGTGACCCTCCAGCCTCCCAACCGCAGCTCCCAGGTGCTCCGGGCCCCGCAGGGGCCCCCAGCCCGCCAGGGCGCTGCCCGGGCCTGATCTGGGCTTGGAAGCCGTCTCCCCCGCCTCTGCCTCCGGCGACCTCGCCGGCTGGCCGTCCGTCGTGCCTCGGCACGCCGGTGAGCACCTCCAGCTCGCGCGGCGCCTCTCCCTCTCTTCTCCCTCACGAACCCCCCTTGATCTCCTCCCTGCAGGGACGCCCGCGCCGCCGGCCGCCATGGGAGCCGGCCCGAGCTCACCTCGCCACCGGAAGCGGCTCCCGTGCCCGAGCACGCCCCGCTCCGCCGCCTGGACCGTGCTTCCTCCGCCTCCCTCCGGCACCGTGGCCCCCGACCCGAGCCCCTCTAGCCCCCGCGCCGCCTAGTCCCCTCACCGGAGCGGCCAGTCGCCGGCGCCGCCCCTGGTCGCTCCTCGTCCAGGCGGGACGAACCGATCGACCCAGGCCAGGCCGCCACCGGCCACGTGGGCCTCCAGTACCTGGGCCCGCGAGGCCACCAGCCTGCCCGAGCGGCCCAGCCGCGCCAGATCCACCCCAGCGGCCAGTTGGTCCGAAAGCCCACTGGGTGAGGCCCCCTTTTTTTATTTTTATTTGTTCAGCTGCTGTTTTTTTTTTCACTAAGTCCTGTGCATTTTTGCTGCTGATTCGATTCCGCGTTGACGATAGCAAGAAAACCGTAGCTCCGATGAACGTGCCCCCAAAACGAAAGTTGCTCAGTTTTGCGTGCTCTAGCATTCGTATGTAGAAAGTTTTTGCATTTGAGGTCATGTTGATTGTGTACTTGTGTGTTGAACAGGGCATCAGGCCATTAAACTGCTACTTTTCCTGTTATGTGCTGCTGTTATTATTTTGTTGCAACTTTGCATGATGATTGTAACAAATTCATGAGGCCTATTACATTGATTCCTTTTGTGTTGCGTTAAGCAATGTTTCTACTTCATTTTCATGCGTTCACATGCCATATTTTCTTGCTGCATCATGTTTATATCTTGCTCCAAAGTAGCTATCCTGATGTTATTGTGCTGTTGTTGCTGAAACTGTTATTTTGTTGCAACTTCGGTCGATGAGTGTGTCGCGACCGTTTATCGGAATTGAGTGATTCCAATTGCATATTGTTAAGCATCATGTCTACTTTCATCCCATGTATTGCATTGCCATGATATGCTTGCTGGTCATATAGTTATTTAGCTCCAAAATTGCTATGCTGCTGTTTTTGACAGCCACCTCTGTTTTTCTCGAAGTCTGTTACTTTGTGATGCCATGTTGTTTGCTTAATATCTTTTGATCTATGATGTATTTTTGCATGATTCCTTTTGCCATGCCTTCCATGTCATGTCTACTTTAATTTCAAGTCATGTGTGAGCATGTTTGCATTGATTATCCTGTTTATGCATTGCTCTAAAGTGTGCTTCGTGATGTTGGCAGTTTGTGCCCGTAACTTGTTTTGCTTATATTTTTTTAACCGTAACTCCGTTTGGAGTGTGCCTTATATGTAACTTGATTAGTTTTTCGTGTACCTTGTGGTTATGCTATTGTTTTCTGTTGTTAACCAACATAAAATATGGTTTAGGGCAGAACAGTACCAAATCCTTTAATTGTCGTGCGGCACTTAGTGTATGCCATGTTTAGGTTGTGCCTCACTTAAATTGACTAGCATAGATAGCTTACTTTGTGCTTCACCTCTTGACCTGTTTGTGTGTTATGCCATGCTTGCTTGAGTTGCCATGTTAACAACCGTTGTTTGATCACCTGTAGCTAAACAACTTGAACCACCGTAAGCGTGTGGTATTCGTCGTGTGTGACCGATACCCCACTTAAACTGTTAGTAACTGTTCTCGATGATAGATCCGTATCGCGTTGCCGTGCCTTGTGTTGTCTCTTTGATCTTGTATTGCTCCATAGTAATAGTGGTGCACCGTTGATTGATTTTCAGTGTTTACTTCTTGTGTGCTTCCGCGGGTACCTCTCGGAGACGATGCGAGCTTGCGATCGACTACACCTTCGGAACCCGACTTATCAACAGGCAAGGACTATACATTACTTATGATCCATTCTATTTCAACCAGCGGTTTGCATGATAGTATAGGTTAGGTTTGATGTTTGATCCTACCACATGTTTACAGCCTCTTTCAAACCGATACAGCCATGTCCCTTCCCAGCAAAACTTGTACTGCTATGTTACTATTGCTCGTTGCTCAGCCCCTGCTTAGTATGCATGCTTAGGAAGCTACGATGTTACCCTGTTACTCCTTGGTTTGGGATATCACATTATTATATTGTTGTTGATGATATGATTATTATAATGTTGACTATATTCGACGAAGGATGGAAGGTCTAGGCTATCCCGCCCCGACGCTTTGTTCCATTCGAGTCACCTAGGATCCGAGTTCCGGGTATTGGTTTTAAGACTGAGCGTGCCTAATCGCGTGTGGGATTTTATGGGGTCCCCTCTTCTTACCTACCTAGCTTCAAACATTTCTAGAGGTGGCCCAAGCTGATTTACCATTTGAAACTGCATGCATAACTGGTCAGCTGCCAGTAGTTTTCAAACAAACTCGGGCCAGTGGAGACTTAGTTCCTCTATTGGTCCACACTTGGTGAGCTAGGGAAGTCCCCTGTTATATAGGCAAGACTAACCCCGACCTTAGCCTTACAAAAGAGTCCGATCCGAGAGCGCGGCCAGCTTTTGGATTGGGTGTCGACTCCCCGGGGGCCACCCGGATTTGTTCGTTGTTAGTTAGAGGGACCTGTCGTTTCGGATCTCTTGGAACTAAATCATAAAATGGTTGCCTATAATGGGTAGCAACTGAGAGAGATGGGCGAGCATGCGACGCCTCCTAATGGGCAGTTGGTACACCCCTGCAGGGTTAAATCTTTTCGAGAAGCCGTGTCCACGGTTATGGACGAATTGAGACCTACTCCTTGTTCATAGACAACAACAACTGAGATAATCTTAAATATAACTTGATCAACGTGTGCGTGTGCCTTGACTGCTTCTTCTTCGTCGGGATGCGAAGAGGAGGACAAGGATAGGATAGGTGTTATATTTGCGTATGTAGTTGATAGCAAGACTTGTTGGAGGCGATTCCTCATCGAATGCTTGGCTTCTTACCTTACTCTATAGATCGTTAGACACTTCATAAATGCTAGTGCGGCAGCAACCTCACCACTTACCCCTTCCTTACCGTAAACTACTAGTTGTCCTAGAATGACGAGTGATGAAGTCCTTGCTGGGTTAGATGACCACTACAGTTGGATGTTGAGTACCTCTGTACTCATGATACTACCCCCAAACTCTTTTCAGGGTTCTTGATCGACAACAGGTATGGTGACCGATGTTTCATGTGGAGACTCGACGACGACTAGTTAGACGGATCCCGGCGGAGGGCCTGGACCCGTGTGGTTATGGGATCGATGTTTTTCTCTTTGCCAGTAGGCAGTTGATTGTAGTCTGTACTCAGACATGTACCTTCCGCTGTTGTATTGTATTTGAGGCAGTTGTGTGCCGATTGTATGAGATGTTGTATCCTGTATCTGTAATGTTGTGATATCATGTTGGAAATCCGGGGCATATGGCTTTGTCATATGTCGCGGTGGGACCGATATGTGCTCCGTCCCCGGCTCTGGGTGGAAACACCTAGATCTGGAACAGTACCGCATATCGGGCCTTACAACTTGGTATCAGAGCCTTACCGACCGTAGGGTCCCCTTTCTGGCCGAAGTCGAGTCTAGACAAAAACTATTTTGTAGTTACTAAGTTAGTTATCGGAGAGTAGGATTCTTTTACTCCTTACCCATGCTCTGGTCAGGACAAGTGTCGTAAGTGTTTTAAATTCTCGCCTTATCCCTTTCAAACTTTAGAATCTCGAGTGTGTGGAGTTTCGGAACCGTTACAATGCTTTTCTTGGGAAGTATTGTCTCGATTCCGATCTCAGGTTTGGGAATTCCTGTAGTACATTTAGCTTCTCCGATTTTGGGTATCATCTGGGTCATCCATTGCAATCCATCCTTTTACCGGTGTTTTCACGACTTTCGTCGACAACACTATCCTTTGATCTGGTTTTCGCGATCGTTCTTCCTCTTGATCACTCGATGGTTTCGTTCTTCGACATTGCCGTCTCTCTGCGGAAATTTATCTCGACCGAAGTTCGACGTCCGCATGGAGCAGAGTCCCTTGTTGGTGGTGTTGAAGATCGTCGACTCTCTTCTTTCCCCCTTCCCTCTCCCCCGGATCGTCCTGGATCTCGGGACGAGATCCATTGTTGGTGGTGTTGTATTGTAACAGCCCAGTTTTTGCAAAAATTAAAAAAAATTGTTTTCGGCGTGAATTGTTTGATTGCCAGTATTGTTTGCGGTGTTTGCTTCACCGAAATAATAATCGGTGACTATTTCTCCCCCTTATTCTCGTATTGGATGCGTGACCGACCCTTTTCCCCAACGGCACACGACTCTGCGGCACTGGGATTTCACCCGAGCACCGTCGCAACCGGCACAGGACCAGCCATCGCCACCGGGACGAAAAACCCCGTTTATTTAATAAACGGATTATTTTATTGGGGCGCCGAAAAATGTTGTCGGAATGTCACCGCAGTGAGGTACGATCAACGGGCTCGACGCGCTGAACGCGTGGTTCGAGATTTCGTCGGAATCGGAGTCCGTACGGGGTCTCGGCGGTCACGAACGCGATCACCGGACGCGAGAGAGGGGTACCGAGGGTATTTGCATAACTTGGCCACCCAACCTGCCCTATATAAAGACCACCAGCCTCCCACACCCAATTAGGGTTTCCCTAAGTGAAATTTGCAGCCAGCCCCCTCAATTTTGCCCCAATTTTCGCCCCAACTCCCCAAATCTGAAAACCCTAATCCCAGCCACCTCCAGAGCCGTCGGATCTGAGATCCGAGGGCTCCAGGGCAGCCACGTGACCCTCCAGCCTCCCAACCGCAGCTCCCAGGTGCTCCGGGCCCCGCAGGGGCCCCCAGCCAGCCAGGGCGCTGCCCGGGCCTGATCTGGGCTTGGAAGCCGTCTCCCCCGCCTCTGCCTCCGGCGACCTCGCCGGCTGGCCGTCCGTCGTGCCTCGGCACGCCGGTGAGCACCTCCAGCTCGCGCGGCGCCTCTCCCTCTCCTCTCCCTCACGAACCCCGTTGATCTCCTCCCTGCAGGGACGCCCGCGCCGCCGGCCGCCATGGGAGCCGGCCCGAGCTCACCTCGCCACCGGAAGCGGCTCCCGTGCCCGAGCACGCCCCGCTCCGCCGCCTGGACCGCGCTTCCTCCGCCTCCCTCCGGCACCGTGGCCCCCGACCCGAGCCCCTCTAGCCCCCGCGCCTCCTAGTCCCCTCGCCGGAGCGGCCAGTCGCCGGCGCCGCCCCTGGTCGCTCCTCGTCCAGGCGGGACGAACCGGTCGACCCAGGCCAGGCCGCCACCGGCCACGTGGGCCTCCAGTACCTAGGCCCGAGCGGCCCAGCCGCGCCAGATCCACCCCAGCGGCCAGTTGGTCCGAAAGCCCACTGGGTGAGGCCCCCCTTTTTTTATTTTTATTTGTTCAGCTGCTGTTTTTTTTTCACTAAGTCCTGTGCATTTTTGCTGCTGATTCAATTCCGCGTTGACGATAGGAAGCAAACCGTAGCTCCGATGAACGTGCCCCCAAAACGAAAGTTGCTCAGTTTTGCGTGCTCTAGCATTCGTATGTAGAAAGTTTTTGCATTTGAGGTCATGTTGATTGTGTACTTGTGTGCTGAACAGGGCATCAGGCCGTTAAACTGCTACTTTTCCTGTTATGTGCTGCTGTTATTATTTTGTTGCAACTTTGCATGATGATTGTAACAAATTCATGAGGCCTATTACATTGATTCCTTTTGCGTTGCGTTAAGCAATGTTTCTACTTCATTTTCATGCGTTCACATGCCATATTTTCTTGCTGCATCATGTTTATATCTTGCTCCAAAGTAGCTATCCTGATGTTATTGTGCTGTTGTTGCTGAAACTGTTATTTTGTTGCAACTTCGGTCGATGAGTGTGTCGCGACCGTTTATCGGAATTGAGTGATTCCAATGGCATATTGTTAAGTATCATGTCTACTTTCATCCCATGTATTGCATCGCCATGATATGATTGCTGGTCATATAGTTATTTAGCTCCAAAGTTGCTATGCTGCTGTTTTTGACAGCCACCTCTGTTTTTTTCTAGTCTGTTACTTTGTGATGCCATGTTGTTTGCTTAATATCTTTTGATCTATGATGTCTTTTTGCATGATTCCTTTTGCCATGCCTTCCATGTCATGTCTACTTTAATTGTAAGTCATTTGTGAGCATGTTTGCATGGATTATCCTGTTTATGCATTGCTCTAAAGTGTGCTTCGTGATGTTGGCAGTTTGTGCCCGTAACTTGTTTTGCTTATATCTTTTTAACCGTAACTCCGTTTGGAGTGCGCCTTATATGTAACATGATTATTTTTCGTGTACCTTGTGTTTATGCTATTGTTTTCTGTTGTTAACCAACATAAAATATGGTTTAGGGCAGAACAGTACCAAATCCTTTAATTGTCGTGCGACACTTAGTGTATGCCATGTTTAGGTTGTGCCTCACTTAAATTGACTAGCATAGATAGCTTACTTTGTGCTTCACCTCTTGACCTGTTTGTGTGTTATGCCATGCTTGCTTGAGTTGCCATGTTAACAACCGTTGTTTGATCACCTGTAGCTAAACAACTTGAACCACCGTAAGCGTGCGGTATTCGTCGTGTGTGACCGATACCCCACTTAAACTGTTAGTAACCGTTCTCGACAATAGATCCGTATCGCGTTACCGTGCCTTGTGTTGTCTCTTTGATCTTGTATTGCTCCGTAGTAATAGTGGTGCACCGTTGATTGCTTTTCAGTGTTTACTTCTTGTGTGCTTCCGCGGGTACCTCTCGGAGACGATGCGAGCTTGCGATCGACTACACCTTCGGAACCCGACTTATCAACAGGCAAGGACTATACATTACTTATGATCCATTCTATTTCAACCAGCGGTTTGCATGCTAGTATAGGTTAGGTTCGATGTTTGATCCTACCACATGTTTACAGCCTCTTTCAAACCGATACAGCCATGTCCCTTCCCAGCAAAACTTGTACTGCTATGTTACTATTGCTCGTTGCTCAGCCCCTGCTTAGTATGCATGCTTAGGAAGCTACGATGTTACCCTGTTACTCCTTGGTTTGGGATATCACATTATTATATTGTTGTTGATGATATGATTATTATAATGTTGACTATATTCGACGAAGGATGGAAGGTCTAGGCTATCCCGCCCCGACGCTTTGTTCCATTCGAGTCACCTAGGATCCGAGTTCCGGGTATTGGTTTTAAGACTGAGCGTGCCTAATCGCGTGTGGGATTTTATGGGGTCCCCTCTTCTTACCTACCTAGCTTCAAACATTTCTAGAGGTGGCCCAAGCTGATTTACCATTTGAAACTGCGTGCATAACTGGTCAGCTGCCAGTAGTTTTCAAACAAACTCGGGCCAGTGGAGACTTAGTTCCTCTGTTGGTCCACACTTGGTGAGCTAGGGAAGTCCCCTGTTATATAGGCAAGACTAACCCCGACCTTAGACTTACGGAAGAGTCCGATCCGAGAGCGCGGCCAGCTTTTGGATTGGGTGTCGACTCCCCGGGGGCCACCCGGATTTGTTCGTTGTTAGTTAGAGGGACCTGTCGTTTCGGATCTCTTGGAACTAAATCATAAAATGGTTGCCTATAATGGGTAGCAACTGAGAGAGATGGGCGAGCATGCGACGCCTCGTAATGGGCAGTTGGTACACCCCTGCAGGGTTAAATCTTTTCGAGAAGCCGTGTCCACGGTTATGGACGACTTGAGACCTACTCCTTGTTCATAGACAACAACAACTGAGATAATCTTAAATATAACTTGATCAACGTGTGCGTGTGCCTTGACTGCTTCTTCTTCGTCGGGATGCGAAGAGGAGGACAAGGATAGGATAGGTGTTATGTTTGCGTATGTAGTTGATAGCAAGACTTGTTGGAGGCGATTCCTCATCGAATGCTTGGCTTCTTACCTTACTCTATAGATCGTTAGACACTTCATAAATGCTAGTGCGGCAGCAACCTCACCACTTACCCCTTCCTTACCGTAAACTACTAGTTGTCCTAGAATGACGAGTGATGAAGTCCTTGCTGGGTCAGATGACCACTACAGTTGGATGCTGAGTACCTCTGTACTCATGATACTACCCCCAAACTCTTTTCAGGGTTCTTGATCGACAACAGGTATGGTGACCGACGTTTCATGTGGAGACTCGACGACGACTAGTTAGGCGGATCCCGGCGGAGGGCCTGGACCCGTGTGGTTATGGGATCGATGTTTTTCTCTTTGCCAGTAGGCAGTTGATTGTAGTCTGTACTCAGACATGTACCTTCCGTTGTTGTATTGTATTTGAGGCAGTTGTGTGCCGATTGTATGAGATGTTGTATCCTGTATCTGTAATGTTGTGATATCATGTTGGAAATCCGGGGCATATGGCTTTGTCATATGTCGCGGTGGGACCGATATGTGCTTCGTCCCCGGCTCTGGGTGGAAACACCTAGATCAGGAACAGTACCGCATATCGGGCCTTACACTGGTCAAACCTAACCAACGGGGCCCATGTGTCAGCCTCACATACTTAACATAATCATTTATTTAACTAAATAGCTAGTGGGGTCCAACTGTCATCCTAACATCTTTTAATTTTCTGTTTAATCAAGTAATAAACAACAGGGGCCCAGATGTCATTTGGCATTTGATTTAACTGATTAATAATTAACTTACTTATTTAAATAGGAGCAAGGCCCGACATGTCATTGACAGTTAGGGAGGTTAGTGGCCTAATGGGGGTTTAGCCCCCGGCTATCTTACTGCGGCCCAGGGAGCACGCCGGCGGCGCAACTCCGGCACAGTGACGAGGTTCCGACGAGAGGGGGGTGTAGGCATGCGCATGGCTGGCTCGCAGGCTGGGGCGGGCAAGGGTGCGCGCGAGCACGGCAGGGGTCGTCTTCGATGCGGCCAGAACCGCAGCAAGCCGCCGCGGCGACTTCGGCAAGCAGCAGTGTAGCTGCTGGGCTCGGGTGGAGTGGCTTGGTGCGGCCAGAGCGCGGCCCACGCACGTCCAGGGCGCGACCGCGGGGCAATGAGCACGACCATGGGGAAACAGGGGCGTGTCTCGGCGTGTCCATGTCGGACGGCCGGCAGCCGGAGCGACGGCTCGACGTTTCTAGGTGAAGGGGTCAACACGGAAAATTGGGAGGGAAGGGGGGGAGGTCGAGCTCTCTGGAAGCTCGAGGGGGACGTGGTGAAGCCGGAGTGGGGGCTCGAGGCGGCGAATCTCGGCGAGCAGCGGCGGCGACCGTGGCGATAAGACGACGACGATGGCGTCGCTTGAAGGCCTCCCAGCTCGAACGCAAGGTCGGGGAAGACGTGGACGAGGCCGGCGAGGCAGGGGGACATAGCGGCGAGTCTTATCGTCGCCGGTGGCCGCGGTGGCGCTGAGGCGGCGGCGACGGGAAATCAGCGAGCGGCTCGAGTGTGGTGGGGAACAGCGGGGAAAAGGGGGGGCAATCTTTGTCTAGGGTTAGGGTTGGGCTGCGCGGTAGTCTTATCCACGAGGGGCAACTGTAGCGGCGCGAGGAGACCGGGTTCGACGGGGACGAGTGGCCTCGGTCGCCATGGTGACCCGGGGAAGGGGAACAGTAGGAAGAAGAAGGCGGGGGAAGTGGGTTGGGACTGGTTGGGCTTCTGCCCAAGGCGTTAGATAGGGGTTTTTTCAATTTTTTTTGTTTCTTTCTCTTTTGCTTTTTGTTTCTATTTTCCTAATTCATCATTTGATTTTTGTTAAATTCAAAACAAGCTCCAATATCATTGTTGCACATTATTATAAGGCTACAAAAAGTTTGGGCATTTAATAAAATATTTTAGCCCTCTCGTTGTATTTAAATGAATCAGATATTGGTTGTTGGCTATTATTTTAATTTTCTTCTCCATTATTTGGATTTTTGCAAGAGGTGAAACTTGTTCTGTTATTGGTGTTGCACCCCAAAGCAGCACCACAAAAATTTAGGGCTCAAAATAAAATCATATTGGATTCCATTTGAATATGCGGCGATTTAAAAAGGGTTGTTTTGGCTGTTGTGTGAATTGTTTAAATAAGTAAAATACTTTAATAAATCCTTAAACCATTTTTAATATGACATACTGATTATTTGGCATTTTATAAAATTGGTTCCACCATCGTTGGCTGAATATTAATTGTCACTTTGTTTTGGAATTTTTAATCGGGTTCAAAATGAATAAGCCATGATCAAGGGTGATCATCGCATGACCAATCACTGTGACTTGGCAACAGTAAAAGTGATTACTGTAGGATTATTGTAGTGTGACACCCGGGGTGTTACAAATCGCCACCACTACAAAGAATTCTCGTCCCGAGAATTAAAAGTAGGGCAAGGGGTAAGGCTTCGGTTTCGTATTCTAACGAGTCTTCTGGTTCTTGTTGTCCTTCTCGAAGAAGTTAATCCTTCTCATTGATGTCTTCATTTCTCAGCATGAGTGCATCTCGACGAGTTGTCATCCTTCCTTTAGGGTCTTCATCGTACTTACGACAAGGGTAGGAGGGTAAATTATAAAGACAGATGTCTAGGAGGGTGGGCATCCGGTAATTATCCCAGGGGATAAGACACAAAGTATCCCTAGAGTTGAACTCATGAAATACATCATGAGAAACAAAAGAAGGCATGAGAGTTTCAAGCGGATAGGCATGCATTCGATGTAGACGACGAATGATGAAAAAGGGGTCCAAAGTAACAGGCATAAGCACCGAGTCTGATATCGAACTGAATATCACAAGGTAGAGGACTCGTGAATTGCGTACGAGATCAAGAAGGAGGAATAACCTCGAGAACTGACAGGTACAAGAGAGTCAGGTTTCGATCCTGTGGAACTGTGGGTTATGGGCCCACATTGAATAAGAAGGGTGGTGACAAACAATGCGATCAAGTTGCAAGGTAAGTCAGAGAACAACTTGTTAGCTATGTCGGCAACAACGTCGGTACCAAGGGAGAGAGACAAAGAGAACCGTTTTCCTCCTCGTTAAGACGAGGCAGACCAATTGGCAAAGTTCTTGTCCATTGGTGCTCACCGAGAAGTCATCAACAATCGTAACAGGTTGTACGGACAAAGTAGTACACTGAAGTGTTTACATAAGCAGGGAATTATCACTGCTCGGATAATTTATATTAAAAGAAAGGTTAAATAGACCAATGTAAAGGAAAATGTGATGATACACAAGTATCAGGTGTATATCTTTCCCAAGGGAAAGCAGAACAAGAAATACATGATCAAGTGTGTATTGGCCGGGAGTCAAAGGATATTGATGATAACACAAATTGTCGAGGGGCAGGGATGGTATTTCTCACGATGCATCCAAGTAACACTTGGGAGAGGAAAAATGTTGATGATGACCACGACACTTTATGTCGAGAAATTTCAAGAGAATGCAATCGAGTAGCAACATCACCAAACAAAAGGGGTGGTGGAGCAAAAGGTAAGCGATATTCTCGGTTGACGACAAACCAGAACCCACGGAGTGGCCAAAATTGATGAGAAGTATTCCTTCTGCAAAATTTCTTAAGAGGTGGTGCAATGGCACGATATCCTCGAGATACCAGGGGGTAATACTCGAAGGTACAACATAATAGTAGTTGAGTTGGATCTTTGATTTGTAGAAGACAAGTGTTCAACTTTTTCTGTGAAATGGAATCAAGGGAGAATATCATGGTTAGAATCATGAGCAAGAGTCTTGATCATAGGTGCAGGATGAATTTATACCAAGGGGATAATTATCTTTACGAGAATCCTTCATGATAAGTTCCACAACGTATCCAAGGGCATGAACACAAAGGTTCAGGGTCGACTCCCACTTCTTCAATGCATAGTCTTTCATTCACTTCTCGTCGTCGATGAATTTGTAGCGTTAAACAAATTATTTGGCATAACATAGTTAGAGTATGACCCGTAGAAGTCCATGGGTTCACACAAATGGAGGAAGCATAGATACAATCCATAGGGACATTTTACGAATCTATACGGCAAACAATAGGAACAAGAGATACAAGTTTGAAAGTAGAAGGCTGATGACACGGACCAGATGATACCGTTCGCCAAAGGCATTTCGTATCAGGGGAAGCTCGTCAATGATTTAGGACATAAGGGGACGGAAGGCAGTAATCCACCAAAAAGGCCAGGCGGCGTACAGAGAGTCTGGTGCGAGTATCGATACTCAACCATAGAAGAAAGAATGCCAACGCATTGGAGATAGAAGCATCGGAACAATTCGATGCTTAAGTACAAGGGAATTATGACTTCCATATCATAGTATCAGATTCAGATACATCGATCAAACATGAATAAGTTGAATAGAAGCTTGACGGTTAATCAATTAAGGTTTGATTTACCGAAAACCACCTCATGTCCGGTATGACGTCTGAGCCAGAAGAATGGATTCATAGGGATCATTGATGATTGTGTGCACTAGCACACATGATGATTCAACATGTCAGAATGGCAATGACAAGGGAGGTCATCAAAGACTACAAGACAAACGGGATTAATCATAGTGCAAGAAGGTAAGAAGAATCTCCAAAAGCAGAAGGCTGCCGAGGATTGTCGCGAGATCTGAAAGTATTTCAAAGTATTTTGGGAATCACAAGAACCACTGCGGATGAACGGATCCTTGATAAATGTGAGGAATTATCAGCAGGGTCAAAAGAAGCTGCAAGGCAGTATGCACAAAGGATTTACCAATCAACGTAGAGTATTTCGAGAAATCTTGTAAACACAAGAGCATCTGGGATTGTATGGATGAACAGAAGGTGCATGCAGTTATCCATATAAACTTATCGGTGGTAGGGCATAGCAAGGGTGATGGACACACAGGGTCTCGGCAATTTATCGGAGAGCATCTTCGGGATCTTCTGGTGAATCCGGTGATCATCTGCGATGAGGGGCACTCCGGAAGGAAAATAGTCACGAGAACCTAATGTCAGAGTTAGCAAAATTTTACCCGAAAGGATAAGAGAGTAGAATCCCAGAGTAAAGGTACGAAGAAAAAGGATCCTAATACCATCCCGGTTGCGTTGTGGGCCCATAAGCCACACAACTAAGTTAGTAAAATAGTTTCGCAAAGTCTAGACTCAACTTCGACCAAGGAGTTGGAAGGGGTGTCCTACAGGCAGTCGACTCTGATACCAACTTGTGACGCCCCCAAAATCAAACCGCGTACAGTAATCATACGCGCAAGGTACACGATCGAGATTAGGGACTCACGGTGAGATATCACAACACAGCTCTACAAATAAAATAATACAAGTTGTTTAATACAAGCCAGGGGCCACGAGGGCTTGAATACAACACCTTGAAAGCACAAAGATAGCGGAAGCAAAAGTATCTGAGTACAGACACAAGGTACACATGGTCTGCCTTAAGAAGGCTAGCACAAATATCAACAACGATCGAAAAGGCGAGGCCTCCTGCTTCGGAACCTCCAAACTACTCCTGGTCCTGGTCAGCGGGCGTCTCGACGTAGTATAGGGCATCGGGGATCTTCAGGTAACGGTGGTCGGCATCGGGGATCTCTTGCTCCTGGACTCCAAGGCTCCAACGTCGACTGCAGCGACCGATCAGGCAAAACAAAGGGGGGGATAAAGCAAGGGTGATTATCTAGCTTGCCCGCGAGTCTTACGTCCGCTACTAAGCATTTATGCATTTGTATCAAATGGAAAGGGGAGGTTGTATATAGTGGACTGCAAGGTAGAAATCAGAATAAGGGTAAGAAGCTAGGCCTATCGAAGACTAGCATCTTCTGACGAGTCCTGCGGCATGAGGAAAGAATAGCCAACAGTTCATATAAATCATAAGGTAACAATGCAACAGAAGTTGTTGTAGCATTGTATAATAGTAAGTTGTAATAATTATTAATAATATATGCCTCCGAGTTCCCCTCCTCGACTACCCTGCAAGGAATAAAACCCGGAACTAACAGGTTAATAGTAGTAGTTTGTAGTGATAAGATCCGGCTTCAGCATAAAGCGTCATGTTACCGTGGACACGACTATTCGAATAGATTAAACTCCCTGCAGGGGTGCACTACTGTTCAGCCTGAACGCTTGGATCTCCAGAGTGGCGTACACCTTGTTAGGGAATGCCCCACCAAGGCTATCCGACACATCGCAGCCCATCCTAGGCTCAGCAGAGAGGCCATCCGCCGGACTATATCCTATGCGCTCAGGGGTCTAGGTCCCTCGCCCTTCCACGCTCCTGCACAGTGCGAGTCTGGCCGGTGAAGCAAAAAGCAAATCCATAAAGGTAAAAGATAGTGGGCAACTCCCCTATCTTATCACTCGAAGTCCCCGACAACGGCGCCAGAAATTTTCTCGATGGCGTGGAAGTGATAATGGCTTCTCGCCCTTCGTTGGTTACCCCAAGTGGAAGGTGAGATGTAGGATAGCAGCAAATTTTCCCTATCTAGAGGATAGGGTTTGTCTCCCGTAGGAATCCGGCGATGATAAGTAGGCCTCACCGGCGCACCTGACGCGGACCTTCACACAACACAATTAACTTTGCTCCCAACGAAGTTCAGAGAGGCCTTGTTGAGAATCATGATAAGAATGATTCATGTGATAGCTACTTTGTTGAGTTTTCTCCCACTATTACTAATGAGAAGGATTTTGCTTATGTGGGGAGTAATAAATTTTCTATGCTTGTGGATCATGATAAGAATTTTTTATGTGATACTTATAATGTTGAGTTTATTCATGATCCCACTGAAAATTATTATGCGAGGGGAACATATGCTTATAGATATTTCAATAATATCAAGTTCCCTCTCTTTATGTTGAAGGTTTTGAAGTTGCACTTATTTCGCCTTCCTATTCTAATATCTTTATGCTTCAATGAGTTATTTCTCTACAAGATCGCTTTGCATAGGAAGCATGTTAGATTTAAATGTGATTGTTATTTGCTTCTTGATGCTCTTTTTTGTTCTTCAACTCTTATTCCTATGAGAGTATCATTAAAATCTTAAGCCTATCTTTATGACTATAAAGAGAGATCTAGGGAGACAACCCTTGTTATCTTTACTTTCAGTTTGCAGTGGTCTTGATGTTTGTTACTACTGTAGCAACATCATTGTATCTTTACTTTTTAAGCTTTGTGCCAAGTTTTAGCCTCCGATTGCAAAAAAGTTCAAAAGTTGTGACATGCTGTCCAGAAAAAAGATTTTGTCCCCTTGACGGAAAAATTCATGATAAATCACCAGATCATCTTTTCGATCTGAATTTTTTTGAAAGCATGCTCCATACAATTGGCCTTCGTGCATCTGTTCTGAATTTTTTGATTTGAGTTCCAGAAGTGCCCCGAAACAATTATTTACTACCTACTGGTCTGTTTTTCACAGATTCTGCCACGTTTTGCATTTTCTTCACTTTGCAAACCTTAAGCTTGCTTTTATTTGCAAAAAAAATTGGAAATCTTGAGAAACAGTAGCTCTTCAAGAATATCTTTATTTCCAGTGGAGAAAAAATATTTTCTCATGGGTACTAACCACTCTAATCAGCTTATGATGAGTTTCGTATGAAGGGATTTTCAAGTATGCGAAGGAAGATGATGAAAGAAGATTTGAGAGTGTCAAGCGCTCAATCTTGGGGATGCCCCCATGTACCCCCAAGAAATATCCAAGGAGACTCAAGCGTCTAAGCTTGGGGATGCGCCCGTGCATCCCCTTCTCCATCAACAATCATCAGTCTGTCCTTCTCCATGTTATATTTTTATCACTTCATATGTTATGTGCTAAACTTGGAGCGTCTTGCTCTTTACTTTTTAGTTTGTCTTAGTTTTGTTTTCTGTACATAACAAGTTGGATCCTAGCCTTCATTGTTTGGGAGAGAAACACGCTCCACTCCAGTTTAGAACACAACATAGGCTTGCATGCTTATCTTTGTTTTTGTGTGTGTTCTATATCTTTTCATAGCTGATGTCATGTTTAGCTCTTAGTTTTCATGCTTATATTTGTAAGAGATTTTGTTTAGGATGTTTTAGGAACCCTCTTGAGTCTTCATGTTTATCTTGTTTAGAGAGTCGGCATGTTGCACTGTTGTGTATCTTGACTTGAAGTAGGTAATTGAGGTTGCTATTCAATTGTAGTAGTAACTTGCAATAGTTTTGAGGTATTGATTTGAGTAATGTTTGGACATTAGGGTGCCAAGAGCTTGAGCCTATTAGTGATAGGTGTCGTATTTTGGGCTTCCGTGCTTATTTTCAAAAACTACGAAAATTAGTTGAGAACTCTAGCTACTAGATGGATCGCTAACCTCTAGAGGGGTTAGAATATATAGAGTACCCTCACGTACCATGGGTCGAGGATGCGCAAGGATAACCAAACCCCTATACACTCCTCCTTGGGGTACTTGTATCTTTGTGAGCCTCCCAATTAGATAGAAAGTTACCGATAATAAGTGCATGAGTTCTTCGGACTAATGCGAGTATTCGATTGTTGGCACTTCCACCTTCCCATATTTTGCTAGCCTCTTCGATACCGTGCATTTCCCTTTCTCACCTTGAGAGTTGTCACATAATTCGCTGGTGCACCCAAACCCTTGGCATGATACGCTCTGTCATCATAAACCTCCTTATATCTTCCTAAAAACAGCCACCATACCTACCTATCAAGGCATTTCCATAGCCTTTCCGAGATACATTGCCATGCAACATACACCATCTCATGACTTGATCTTCATGTCATACATGCTTTTGCTTGATCGAGGAGCTGCATGATAGTTTGGCTTTGCCGTTATTATTATTACATGACGCGCTAGTATCATTGCATATCCTGCTACACTCGTAGAGGCATACATTTGCATACATCATGATAGATTTCATCTTTCTTTATATTGAGTACTTCTTGTAAAGTGTGAAGATCTTCTATATTCTTGTAAAATATAGAGTGTTGCCCTTAAGTGAGGAAAAGATCCCAAAGAGGACAAATTAAAAGATCCCAAAGAGGACAAATGAGAGATAAATAGAAAGAGCCAATGAGGCCACAAAAATTAAAAAAATTAAAAAAAGAGAAAAAAAGAAATAAAAAGAGAGAAGGGGCAACACTACTATTCCTTTTGAAAGATCCACACTCGTACTCCATTGTCATATTTGTACTCCATAGAGATTATCATTCATGCATAACTATTTGGGGACCCTTACACTATAGAACTTGGCTTGCATATTCCAAGGATGAGCCAGCTCCTCAAATGAGATCTAGGTCTTCATGAGCAAGCAAGTTGGATTCACCCCCAGTAGTTCCATTGGAGAGCTTACCTTAGCTCATATGTGCATCCGTTGCATGGCAATCCCTACTCCTCACATCATATCTATCATTTGGCTTTCTCGCCTATGATTTTCCTCATTGATGTGAGCCTTTCACAAACTTTTTGTCTTCCTTCCCCATCATTTATCTCTTTGCCATCCTAAGTGCCAACGTATCTTGCTCGCGCTCATCCATTGCATGAGTGCTCAAAGTCGAATGGGAGAGGATCAGTTAGACTTGTACCTTACTAGTGGTCTGGGGATGAGTCAAAATAAGATCCCGAAGGAGACCAAGTGTGAAACTTTAATAGATTGAGTTCTCAATTAAACTATATATATTATTTTTATTCTCTAATCCCATCTCCCATTGCTTGCACACAATCACCATTTTGAGAGATTCGAGTCACGGACAGTGACAACTCTTGCACCTTTATGTTCATACTTTTCTAGTTTAAATACTAGATATAGACCATTTCTTGTTATTATCTTGACTTGAATTGCATATCTTACTTGCTTTATTATAAAGTTCTTATATTTGGTAGCATGTCACCACAGAAAATATGCTTGTTATCATTTACCTACTCGAGGACGAGCAGGAATTAAGCTTGGGGATGTTGATACGTCCCAAACGTATCTATAATTTCTGATTGCTTCATGCATGTTTTGGGTGTTATTGCTATGTGTTTACTACACTTTCATATCTTTTTATAACATATTTTGGAACTAACCTATTAATGGTTACAAGAGTGCACAAGTTCTTGTTTTTGTACTTTATGTGTAGGAAATACTTAGATAAAGGAAAAATCATAAAAAGGAGCCTTATAGGAGTTGGACTGTAACTCTCCCGAAATTTGTCCCCACCAGACAGGTTTTAAAGATTGCGTCGGAAACGCCAGAAGACGACCTCAAACGGAAAAACTTAAAACTACAAAGTTGTAGATAATTTTTTCCGATGGATCTAGAAAAACAATTCGTCTCAATCGGAGTTCGGATGCTCCCTCTGGCCCCGAAATACCGAAGACGTAATCTGGATGACGGGAATCCGAGAGTCCATATAAAGAGAGGAAACTTGGGTCAAAGTGCACCATGAAATTTCCTCCCCCTTGGCAGCCGTCTTGAGGGGGAGATCAATCTCTACAGCAGCACCATCTCCAAGGAAGAAGAAGGGGCCAAGGGCCGCTGCCCCCAAGGGCCGCGGACGCCGCCGCCGTCTCCTTCATCTCCTCCGGGCTGCACCTCTCCATCAACAACTCTCTCTCTCTCTCTCTCACCATGTTCATGTGTGAGTAGTTCCCCCTTGGGGCTAAGTCTTGTACCTTGATATATGTGGTTATCTCTCTCTCCCATGATGTGATCTTTGTTGTGATCATTGGCTATGTTAATCTAGTGTGATCCCATGATGTTTCCCCTTCTTCTATATATTGGATTGATGTACTCACTTGTCTATATCTAGTTAATCTCCGAGACCAAGGTGACAGCGGTCTATTGGACATAGATTAGAAGAATATTTTCATGAGTGATTTCCTCTTTTGTGTGTGGATTGAAGACTGAGAGTATCTTGGTGCTTGTCTTTGACTATCCTTGAGATATGTTGTGCTGATTGTGGTACTCTATTTGGATGGTCGCGGTGACATTGGGAAATCCGTAGATGAGAACTACGAACTCTAAGGTGTGCTTTTGTAGCCCTACACAATTCTCGTCCTCTCTTGACCACAACGGAGTGACCTCCGAGTACGTCTTCAATGTATGTTTTAGTGGAAATATCATGTGATTAGACTATGTTAATGTTGTTGGGAGTTGCCACTAGTGAAAGTATGAAGCCTAGGGCTTGTTTCCACCATTGCAATACCGTTTGTGCTCACATTTACTACTTGTTTGCTTGCTGTAATTTTTATTACAGATTTATATTACTTTGTTTTGCCACACCTATCACCCATATTTTACAATTTCTTCGCGAACTAGTGCACCTATACAACTCCTAGTTGTATTAGGTGTGTTGGGGACACAAGAGACTTCTTGTTTCTTAGTTGCAGGATTGCTTGAGAGAGACCATCTTCAACCTCTACTTCCCTGAGTTTGATAAACCTTAGGTCATCCACTTGAGGGAAATTGTTGTTGTCCTACAAACCTTTGCGCTTGGAGGCCCAACATAGTCTACAAGAATAGAAGCGTGCGTAGACATCATCTCCCACTTGCACTAGAGTCAAAATTACACTAGTTTACATCAGGTATGTATCTAACATCAATAGTCTCTCAGTGTTGCTCAAATTTGCCTTGTGGAAGAGGTTTAGTCAATGGGTCTGAAGCATTCAGATCCATATTATTTTGCAAATCCTAGTATGACGATGAGAGAATTACATCTATGACACTACTCTTAAATTTGATGCCTTATGTGACACTCCCTTTTTTTGCTTCCTCATGTGACCTCTTGTATAAAATTTATGCCTCACATGACACTGCCGTCCATTCTGTTAATTCCTTCCGTCACTTTGTATCCGTCTGGACCAAACTGCACCCGTTTGACTCGATCGAGCCCGCAGCCTTCCTCTCACGAGTCGAACAAAGAGTCTCTCTTGAATAAACCTCGAGCCCGCACCTCACGCGTCGGGGCGGAATCCTAGCAGCGGCGGCGCGGCGGCCGGGAAAGGCGCGATGGCCTAGGACGCCATGGAGCAGGCGGCGACTGACGAAGAACCAGGCGGCGCGGCGGCCGGGCAAGGCACGACAACCGAGGGCAGGCAAGATGGGGAGACCGAGGGCGGGAAAGGCGGGGAGGCCGAAGGCGGGCCTGGAGGCACGGAGGGCGGACCTGGAGGCGCGGAGGGCGAGCAACGCGCTGATTTGGGCTGGTCGGCTTGGGAAGAATGGCAAGAAGGGTGAGTGCTTCGAGCTTGTACTCTCCCGATGCAGTCTAGTATGCTGAAATTTAGTAGCAATGTTTATGTATTTCTCTGTGATTTGCAGGATGGATCCAGAAAAGGTAGTGCAGATGTTGATTGCATACCGTGATTCCTCCAACGAAGCATATGAGCCTATCGCCGAGGATTGGACAGATGATCAAGCGGACAACAACACAAAAGAGGTCGATGATAGTTATCTTTGCAACCCAATCCTAGAAAATGAGCGTGTTGGTATTGATGAGGAGAAAATGTATTTGGACAAAGAACATATACCTCTAAAATTGGTTCTTTCTTCCGGTAAAGAGAAAGGCAAAACCAATGTTCCTGAGGATGAGAGCGAGGATGAGAGTGAGGATGAGAGTGAGGATGGGAGCAAGGAGGAGCCTGAAGTAGAGGAGGAGGGGTTGCATGAGCCAGATCATGCCCCAAATATAGAGTATGACCAGCAAGACACTCCAATGACTGTAGGATCCACATATCCCAATATGGATGTGTTTAAGTTGGCTCTTTCTAAGCATGCAGTCAAACGTGACTTTGAGTATAACACAGAGAAGAGCACACAATGTAGGTTAAGGGCCTATTGTAAAAGAAGAGATGAAGATGATTGCCCATGGAGGATACATGTTTCTACAACAGCTGATGGGCGTACTGTAATTGTAATTGTCTAACCGTACTTATTTCTGAATATATCTTGCATAAATGTTAAGGAGATTTTAGCTTACTTGTATTCCTCTTTTGTAGGTGAAAAAAACCTTTTGACCACGATTGTTCTAGTACGAAAAGGAAAAAGAAAGTGAAGGCAACTAAGTTCTGGATACGTGAGAAGGTGAAAGATTGGCTCATTGAAGATGCAACTCTAGGAGCAATGGAATTGCGAAAAAACTGAAAGAACACCACAAGATAAAAATCCACTACAAGAGAGTCTATATGGGTAAGCTGCTAGCCTTGAAGCAACTATACAGTGATTGGGATAGTAGTTTTAACAACTTGTATAGGTTTAAAGCACAAGTTGAAAGTTGCTTCCCTAATAGCATAGTGCAGATCGACCATCATACCATAAATGGTAAAATAAGGTTTAAAAGAATTTTTGTTGCTCTCAAACCTTGCATAGATGGACTTCTTAGTGGCTGCACGCCATATTTGGCTGTGGACAACACCTTTATGACATGCAGATTCAAGGGGCAATTGGCCAGTGCTACTGGAGTGGATGGCCATAATTGGATGTATCTAGTTTGTTTTGGAGTTTTTGGCTCTGAAACAAATGAAAATTGGATCTGGTTCATGCAATTGGTAAGACAGGCCATAGGATCACCAACAGGTTTAGCCATATGCACTGATGCTGGCCAAGCAGTGATGACAGGGGTAAAAGAAGTTTTCCCGGAGGTAGAACATAGAGAATGTATGTTCTACTTGGGGAGCAACTTCAAGAAGAAGTTTACTAGAAAAGTATTTGATGACCACCTATGGGCAGCTGCTTACTCATGGAACCCATATATATTTGACAAGAATTGGGCTGCAATGGAGGCAGTAAAGCCAACTGCAACAACATATATTAGGAAGTGGCACAATAGGTTGTGGTCTAGGAGTCAGTTCTAGACCATATGCAAAGTGGACTATGTAACCAACAACTTGGCAGAGTGCTTTAACAATTGGATCAAGCACCACAAGTCATTGAACTTGGACGATTTCTTGGATAAGGCGAGGCAGTTGATTATGATCTTGTGGAATGATAGGAGAAAAGTAGCAAAGAAGTTAGATGGATTGATTCCACCCCACATAATGAAGAAGTTAAACACATTGACTAGAGAATTCAACTTGGAGGTGGTAGAATGATCAGAAGAAGTGGCTGAAGTGGTTGCATTAGGAGGGAGTGGTTTTAGGTTTGTCGTTAACTTGCAAGATCGAACATGTTCATGTCGACAATGGAAAGTTTGTGGTCTTCCTTGCAAACATGCTCTTGCATTCATCACGCCACTTAGCGATGCTCACATAAAGAATTACGTTGATTTGTATTATTCCATTGAAAAATCCAGAGCAGCCTATTCCAACCTGATCCCTGCTATGCCTGACAAGAGCCAATGGCCTGAATCTGATCATGGATTTTTCATGCATCCACCACTACTTAAAGCTACAACTTGCGGACCTAAAACTGAGAGATATAAAGGTTGTAGTGATGAGAAAAGAAAAAAAGGGCAAGCACTTATGTCCAATTTGTAAGGAATATGAGCATCATTGTCACACCTGTAAGAAGGGTAACCCTGATGACATTGCTGCAATGTTGGCTATTAGATAATATAGATTACTCTTTCTTTCATCTCTTATTATTTTTGTTTGCAACTACATGTGTTAACTACTTTTCCTATTGCTCATGTAGAGAACCACCAAAGAAGAGGGCAAAGACTAGCAAAACAACTCGCTCCATTGTGCCTTGCGAGGATGGAGCACCAACAAGGATGCTTTTTCCACCACCAAGGTTAGCACTTATACACTTCTGCCAATGAGTATGAAAACGCACTTTATGTTCTAAGTTGTTTCTTTCTCATCATAGCCAAAGCTTGGAAACTACAACTAAAAAAAAGAGAAAACATGACAACACTGAATCTGGAGGTTCAAAGAGGTACTTTTCTGTATTACTTGCTGCCATAAACTTGCTGTTGCTGCCATAAACTTGTTGTATTATGCTGCTGCCATAAACTTGCTGCTGCTGCTGCTGCCATAAACTTGATGTATTATGCTGCTGCCATAAACTTGCTATATTATGCCGCTGCCATAAACTTGTTGTATTATGCTGCTACCATGAACTTGCTGCCGCCATAAACTTGCTGCTGCTCTAAACTTACTGTTGTCATAAACTTGTTGCTGTCATTACTGTGATAACTTGCTACTGCCATAAACTTTATGCTGTCATTACTGCCCTAAGCTTACTGTTGCCATACACGCATGTGCAGATCAAAAACTGGCTCCATTGAGAAGGCCAAGACGAAAAAGAAGGTTGCTGAGAAGATTCTGGTGCCACTTGACAGCCCAGCAATGGGCACAAGGAGCAGAAAGTTTAATCCTCCTAGCCCTGCTATGAGCACAAGAAGCAAAAGAAGGCTCATCTTGTAATTTCATATGCTTCTATGCTCTTTCATTGATGTAATGGTTCTTTTGGAGTTCCTGTGATATGATGGTTCTTTTGGAAGTCCTTTAGCCTGACATATGTGAACTATTGGTGACTTATGTGTGAATCTGGTTGCTTATGGCACTTGTTGAAAATTGTTCAATCAACTATATACATATAAACTGTGTGCATGGGATATGGCATCAAAATACAGGGGATGTTCTGCTGATTTTTTGAATTAGCGTTTCAGTTATTACGAATCTACATGCACGGTTCCATATTTAGATAGTACAACAATATTTCTTATATTTTTGTCACACATTGCACAGGGGCAAAAGTGACTTTGTATTTAAAAAGTTGACACCGTTACCTGTAAAAATACACTATAGTGTCATATGAGGCATAAATTTTACACAAGTGACCATAGAAAGAAGCAAAAAGTTAAAAATATCACATAAGGCATCATATTTTAGGAGTAGTGTCATAGAAGAAACTAGATGATACCCCGCGCGTTGCTGCGGGAATCAATTGCAATATTTTTTGAATGATTGATTGCATGAAACATGAATAATTGATTTTAATAGTATCTAAACTAAAGTATAAAATACATTTTACGTATTGTATTTTATTATGGTTTAATTAAAAATATTTATTAAATATAAGTAATGTAATATAATGGAAAAATCCATGCATGTTGAGTGAGTTGGCATGTGTCATTATATTGCTATATGCATGAGATCAACTAATAACGAAGAATTTGTTCTCATGCATATTGTGATGAGTATTTGATGATGTGACCAGTATGCATGTTAAAACTGATGTAATATAATGAAAAAAAAATCATGCATGTTCAGGGAAGTTTCATGTGTTATTAAATGAATGTGTGCATTAGATTAATTAATAATGAAGAACTTATTCTCATGCATATTGTGATGTGCCTTTAATGAGGTGACATGTTTACATGTTGAAATAAATAAGATAGTAGTAGGGATGATCTATTATAGTACTCCCTCCATTTCAAAATGTAGTGCGTCCGCACTTTTCGAGGTTCAATTTTGACCATAAATTTAACCATCGAGATCGACTACAACGGAAGAAAAAAATTATATAATCGAAAACTTCTTTCAAACACGAATTCATTGGTATAATTTTTGCCTCCGCTTTAATTGATCTAGTTGATTAAATTTATGGTCAAAGTTGAAACACGAAAACCGAAAACACATTCTATTTTGGAATAGAGGGAGTATTATAGATTCTCTCACCATCTTCCTTCACATAGTCTCGCTTCACATGGAAAGCCTTTTTCTTCTTCCGCCCCTCTTCTTCGGGAGAGTGGGGTCCAGCCGTCCGTCGTTGGTGCTGGGTCCAAGCTTCCGCGTCGTCTCTCACGACTCGACTTGCTTGCCGCAGTTGGTACTGCTGCTGTTGCCCACCCCATTACCACACGCCGAGATCGATACGCCGATAGATCTCGCTTCGCCGGCGAAGCGGGAAGGACGCCATGGGGAACTGCTGCTCCGACGAGATGGGCGCCGGTCGCCACTCCGTCGGCCCCGCTGCCCCCGCCGCCGATGCTGCTTCGGCCGCGGCCGATCGCTTCCTCCGCTCCCGCGGCGCCGGTGCGTCCACGCAGATCGAGGTACGGAGCCTAGGCACTGCTAGTCGGCTACATCTCATGGTTTGACCTCGTCCGGTGGGTTGTGGATGTCGTGACATTGCGCGCGGCGTGGTTCGGTACCTCTGGTGCTCGTGCCTGTTTATGGTGACAGCTCTGCTGTTACAGCAGAGGATCAGTTGATGCTACTCCACCAGCTCCTTTTTTTTTGGTGCTGTGTTCGCATTTCTTTCCTGGGCGGGGTGATTTCTGCAAAAAGAGATGTTATACCATTTGAGTCATGCAATCTACAAGCAGCCCTTGGGGAATTCATGTGGCAGTCACCGTCACAGTATGCTAGGGTAATTGCGATGAATATGATTTACAACAGATTTGTACTTGCATTCTGCAATTTCTTGATGTTCAAATCAAAAGATTCACCAGTTTAAACCTAAGCTGAATGTTGCTTTTGTGTTATGTAGGGTTGTCTATAATATACTGCATGGTGTACCTAAGGCCGGTGATAACTGATAACTGGTTCCCTACCGTGTTCCTGGGCTCCAAATTGGGATACTTTTAGCCGTGGGACAAAGCAGTAGATACATTTGTTTTAGCCATGTCATGGTATTTGGTATTGAATCCCAAAGGTTCTGCAGTTTGTTTTTGGGGTTGGATACACGTGTGGTTTTATGCGCTGTTTAGGTTTATTGCTTAACTGTAAATTGTAGCAGTAGAATTTCAATTTCTGAATTGATCGGAGCTGTTTACTTGTGTTGTATTTTTTAACTTTGGCTCTATGTGACATGTTGAAATAGTTATCTCTCTCTGCATCAAATTTGGGCGATCAAGAATATTTCTCTAAGGTACACTTCTCATTTGTTACTCTCTCATTTGTGATTCCGAAACTGCTTTGCGTATGGCATTTTCTTGTCCGACTCTGTTACGGCAATATGGTAAATATATGATGCATGATATGGCCTATTATAGACTGAAATATCTCTTGTCGTATGAGTATCGGATGGAGATTCGCCGTACGTATAGATTGTCCTTGTGATTTTGTGCTGTTTGAAATTCTATTCTGTTTAATTGGCATCTCAATGTGTTGCTATGGCATAACACCTGTTTAATACTTGAAATGATGCGCTAGTAAGTACCACTTCTATTCTATCTCTGGTTAGTCAAGTAGTAGAGATATTGTATATCCACAACTGCAAAGTTTGGAACAGTAAATTTACATTTGCAATTACATCGTACGATTGAAAGGGATGAAACGGTTTATTTGCCATTGCTAGCCTCAGTTTTCAAGAAAATGCCGAATTAACCTGAAGGTGAAAAATGCCGAGTCATGGTAATAAAAATACACGTCCAAAGTATAACAATTAGCAATTTTTTTTAAAAGAGAGCTAGATGTTCTCTATAGGTGAAGTACAAATCCTCAACATTAGAGCCAAAAGTATGTCCATTTGTGTCCTGTACAAAGAAGGAAAGAACGGAGGGCCCAAGCAGCAACTTATCTACACGTTCTTTTGCACATCACATAGATGGACATACTTTTGGCCCAAAATTTTCAGCTTCACACATCATTGCACTATACATCTAGGGATTTTTTTTTCAAAATTCTGAGAGCAGTATGGTAAATTTAAGCCTGGACCATGGTCAAAACTTGTTTGCTCATGTCGAGTTTTGAACATTACCTATTTCACCTGTTTACAGTGTTTCCATAGAAATTGCACTAATTGTAGTGGTGACTTTACAAGGAAAACCTAGTGATCTAACTAGAAATTTATGTAAATATTAAGGTAAAGATTTAGTCAAAACTTGTTCACTTGTCAGAATGTAAAAAACCCCTACCCCACATGTTTTCATTGTTACGAGAGCAATTACATCGCTTCCAAGTTCCAACGGTAATTTATACTACACTAGTGGTATATATACAATTTCCTTAATAAAATAAGGTGAAATTCTTAGACCTTTCACTATTCCATGTTAGTATTTAGATGATGCAATAGAGAGAAGAGTGACATGTTAGTTATAAGCAACCTCTGACAACACAATACCACACTACTCATAGCTACCAATTAATGCTAGCATGCGTCCGCAGGCTACAACCCCTCAACCTCAACATCCTCATGACTCCCATCATTGAGTAAAGCCCCAAGGGCCTGCAGATCGAGGAGTTGTGTCGACACCTTTTCGTTAAGTGAGAAGAACTCGAGCGCCAGAAGAATAAGCTCGCCATCCAATGCAAGCGAGCACATCCAAGCACCACGCGATCGCGCCTGCCAGGTTAACTTCGAGTTCAGCTTCCCCAAGAAGAAGGGTGTCCCTGTCTTCCCGAAGGGTGCACCAGGCTATGACAAGATAAACCAGATTGGTCCAACTTGAGTAGGCCGCCTTCCAACAAGCGGCAATCTCAGGGGTGTGCGCACTTGGTCACGGCTAGCTCCAAGGGCAAGCACTCCGAAGGCTCCCAGATCTTGGGATCCTCCGCCAACCATCTTGAAGCTTCGACCAAATTTAGATCTAGCTGGCTAAGGGACACACGCGCCAAGGTCGAGAGGGAGAAGGAAGGCCTCCGAGTGGAGCCTCATCGAGATTCTAGGCGCTAGCCATACCAGGGGACACAAAGTTGAAAACAGTGACCCCGAAGGCCAAGTAGAGTGCCCCCAAGACAACGAGTCCATCTACTCTGAGCCAAAGATCTTCGCCCCTGCATCCGCGAATCCAACCCACACACGCCTCCCCTTTAGTGAGATGTAGATCATGGAATATTTTCCCCATGATCTCTAACTGGGCGTTGTTTCTAGTTTAGCTGTGGACCTTCCCTCCTGGGTGTAGTTTCCCCCTTGGTATCCTCCCATCGGGCGTGAAGAAATTAAACAAGTTCCGCGCAACTACCGGACACGGAAGTCTTTGCCAAAGGCGATCTTTCCGAGAAACCACCATCTTCGACGATCTTCTCGGTCGTTGGCGAGCACTCAAGCAATACAATTGCCAAAGGTTGGAGTAGTGTCTTACCTCCTCCTGGAAGGCCCAAACCTGGGTAAGTCCCTGCCTTGTGCTATACCATCTCATTTCGCCGCTTGCACCTCTTTTGAACAAATACATCGTTGCTCAACGGCGCTATCGGTCTCAAAACACCGACACCTCCCCTCTCAAATGCAAGGCGTATGCAATAGCATTGCATTTGAAGAAGTATAACACTAGAGAAAAAAATGATAATCCAAAATCTGTGTCTTGAGGTTGTCGTGGGAGCATGAAGTGTCTTTCAAAACTTAGTCAAGCCAAAGAGGATATCTAGAAGATGTGCACCAGAGGAAGACACCGCATCAGTAGAAGATACAAGATAAGTATCAAGAGAAGATGGGTTATCAAGATTAGATGACACATGAAGAGAATGAAGCATTGTGCAAAAGATCATAGCCCAAGAAACTGTCGGCGAAAGAAGTTCAACGGCAAGAGAATAGGCGTAGATCAGTGACAATGCATAAGGAGGCCATATATATCCTATAGAAAACAACAAGGAGCAGAAAGGGTACTAAAGTTGTACACAAAGGATCAGGACAGGAAAAGAGGTTGATGGATAAAGGTTTGGTGGACTTGCATGGCATGCGAGAAATGAAATAACATATTTGGTGGACGCCGTGGGAAATATAGAGCTAAAAGCTATATAGCACACACAAGACGAAGGTGCAAGAGCCAATGTGTATGCATGAGAAGTGTAGAAGAGGCTGTGTAGGTGGGATGCCGGTGAGGAGCAATGAGTAGCAAACAACATTTGAGCATGCAACACCGATTGAAGGTGCATGCGCCAGACATAGTCAACTACCACCGAAATCATTGGACAACGAAGGAGAACATGAGAAACTATGACGGATGACCTTGTTTTTTTTCTCTCACTAAACCGAACACACGGGGTAAGGAAACATATAGATGGTGCGTGAAACTGGGCGCTAACTCATGTGCCTAACAACTGCAACCAGAGAAAGGAACCCTAAAGAGCAGCACACTAGCTACAAAAGGAGGATGGAGGCAACACACTAGTAGAGATTCATCACTCAACATGTTGGGAGTAATCAAGAGCAACAACACAACAGGAGACCCAGGTAGAGCAGTGTCACACCACTGATAACATGGGCGACTAAGCAACAACTGGAAGCTGTAGGCAGGAGGCAGAGTGGGGGCAACCTACAAGTGGAGAAGCCCGCACAAGCTGCCATGAGGAGCATGCATGCGGGAGCAAACGACCACAATCGCTGCTGGGACGAGGCTACGGGTGGGGAACAAGCACCAACGTTGAGGACCTGAGGCGGCGAAGACCTGAACAAGTGTTGAATCCTACACCTGGCAGACGAGAGGCCGGTAGGTTGTGGGACGGTGGAGGCAGCCCCCCGGATGAGAAGAACAAGGAGACCATCAATCTAGGAGGCGACTATCGTCCCTGGAGGTTGCAAAAGTTGGCGGTCGGTGTTGATCTGGGTTGTTGATTGAAAAAAGGCTAGACTTCTAGTAGCAAGGATCCCGATTCACGAGGTGGCGTGTGCCTGCCCAACGATGCGTGTGTGGGGGCCCATCGGCACATGTGAGTGGAGTTCCAACGGAGACCGAAGAATGGTTTCCATGATTGGAGCGAGACGACAACTGCTTGGCTTCGACCCGAAAGGAAAATGAATTAATTTGATCTATCAAATCGGAGAACGGGAGGGATAAAGTGGAATCGATCAGAGAGATCAAAGTGGAGACCAAAGGATCAACTGGCCACAATCTTGATTGAGAGGTGAAGACCATTTTTATTATCAAAGCTTAAGTTGCGGCACCGAAAACCCTAAACATGGGCTCTGATACCATTTTAGGCATGTGTAATATTTCTCTATTGCATAGCCCAAGGGTATATACATGTATATATACATACATACAAGACTTGGGTACAAGGAAGAACTTTTATTCGAGATCCTCTCGTAGAAACATTTGGAATGTCCCTTATTGTGTATCTAGCTTTCGGTTGGTAGTAGGATTCTTTTGGTGTCCACATTTGGGGCTAGGTTATTACTTAACCATCTTTTTTGCCAATTTTCACGCAAAACCGACCGTAACACACGTGTGGTTTTCCAACCAACTGCCTCAATCCTACCACCGAAGAGGATTTTGCTGATGATGTTACACATGGTTGTAACCTGATTGCTCTGTTGTCGTTCCTCTATCTACATCTGAAGGCGTTGCTCTCAGCGTCCCAAAGGACGGGCCCCTTAGGCCCCATGTGCCATCATGACCGAACGGAGGGTGTGTCGTTTGGCGTGCTAAGCTTGAGGCTATCTTGTGCCTCCCGGGCACGCGTCTCGGACACTCCCCGAGCATTGGCGTGTGCCAGCCAACCCCTCCCTTCACGGGGGTTTAGGCGCCCAAGCAGGGCCTCATTAGATCGGTCGTACAAGAGGCCCGCCCCTCTGCTACGGCCCATGCCGCATGGGGTTCATCATGATTGGTGCGTAGTGGCCGACGACACCCTATTGATTGGACTTGTTGCCACTTAGGCAGGACGGGATTGGCAGGCCCTTTTGAGCTACTAAGGATGACATGCCATGTCCAACCCATCACTTTTGATAACCAGATTCGATATGACAGTGCGGTAGTTGGAGATGCATCACTTTCGAATGATGTCACCCATCGCTACCAACTACGTGGGGCCCAGTTGCTTTCAGGCCAAGTTGAGTGGGCGAAGATGAGTGGCATGTGTGGTCTCCCCTAGCACTGTATAAGGGGGAGGACCGGAGCTAGAGAAAGGGACGAGCAATCTTGCAACATTCATACGCACACAACAAGAACACACACGAGTACACCTAATCGGTGTCCTGAACCTATATAAACAAAGTCTCTCTTTCTGAAGTGATCTGAAGTGTTTTGACCCCTGGCCGAATCTCTAAAAGGGAATCCCTTTGATCTCTAATATCGATGATCACCCGTTGACAATGTCCCATAGTAATTGTTGCTGTTGCTTCTTGGTGCGCCTTTGTCGCTTTTTGTCGAATGTTGTTGCTGCATTGACTTTCGGCTACACAGACAATGCTGCTGCCATGCTCGCTATGTCTGAAGCCATTGCTGTCCTTTTCTTTTCCACATCGGTTTCAAGATACAAAACTAGAATTGGTCAAAAGTAGATTGGATAGAGGCCATGAAAGAGTCGGCACTGGAAGACATGTTGGTTGGCTCTGATACCAAATGTTGTGAACCTTGATTTACAAAGGGATAATACCATGCCGAAGATAGTCGGACATCATGGTTGTGAAGGATGGGTAGACATAGGCTTAGAGGACAGAATAACTTGGGATAATAGATTGATTGTTCTTGATTGCCTCAAATGTGGATGCATGTCATCCTTATAGATGTGAGGCCCTTGACCTCTCCTAATACAATTTGACTTAGATATTTCCTTATACAACTGAATTTTTTGTAATCGTATACTTTACGGTGGACTCCTAGGATATTTCTCTCATGGACTCCTCCCATGTTGCTACTCTTGCCTTGATACTGTGGACCCATATCCACAACAAATCTATTTTATCACATTATCTCATCCAACTTCGTGTTACACTTCTCAATCTCCCTCTCTCTTTTGTAGAGCAATCCCATGGTTGTCGTGTATTCGAGCAATGACGGAGCACTTGAAGAAATTGGGCGCACTGAAGTAATTGTAAATTCATTGAACCCGTCTTGGAATGCAAAAATCAATTTGCAATACCAATTTGAAGTTCTTCAGTCATTGGTGTAAGATTCTATTGTAATTCACTTCAATTGTCCCTTGTTTTTATCTTAGACTAGACTATAAGTGTTAATTGTGGATGTTACATCTTAACTATCCTCAGTTATAACGAATATATTTCCTCACAGGTTTCAGGTATATGACATTGATCCACAGTTTCATGACATCAGTGAGAAGGTATTTATGTTCTGTCATTGTTTTCATTTTTCTTTTCAAAATTCCTGCACCATTGATTTCCTACTAGAGAAGGCCTTCGATGAAGTCCACATTTCATGACTACTTCACTTTCTGACACTGTCCCAAATTAGATTTTGTAGCAGTAGGTTTTAATTTGTATTTATAATGATGTAAATTATACACAAAGAAATATTTAATTGTTCCGTGTTTTAACCTGTTGGTTATTGAAATTCTCTAGAAACCTCAGGGTATCTTAAAATTGTGATTCTGTTTAGATTTCCCAAAGTAAAAGAAAGATATCTGTACTATATTCTGATAACTGTCACTTCATGTTATTTGTTTCTTCACTTTTTTATTTTTTCTCTACCATTTCTCTTTGCTGATATGAGCAACCTTCATCCGCGTTCCAGTGCACACAACTAGTTTCGGCAAGGATGCTAGCAAATATGATATCTTGGAAAGTCTTCTTCCATTGCTCCTTTCATATGTACATTACAAGTCTGATGTTAGCATACTCTGAAATGCAGATGCTTAAACTGGAGGAGCAGCAGTTTCTTGGAGAAGCCATCTGTCATTTATCCGACGTATGTCTACTATGGCTAAGTTATTGCTGTTTTCCGTGGCTATTGGTTCTTTCCTTGACTTATACTTCAGTGCACAAAAGCATACTTGTGTGGTGGGAAAAGTAACTATTTTGGGCCTTTTGCAATGAATACGTCAAACTGTGCTGTAAAACCTGAAATAAGTGGTGAAGGGGGGTAAATGACAAAGTAAAAAGTCCTGCATGTACTAACCTGGTGACCAAGTTATCATCTAGATTTAAGACATTTAACTGGTCGGTAGTTCCAGTTCTACGACATATTATCCTAGGTTCATCACAAACATACTGTTTGGTGGTTTCAAAGCAGTGTGGCCAACACTTACATCAACAGGAGTACTGTAAATTCAAAGCCTTTGTAGTGTCAATGAGTTTGAAGATTATTCATATTATCCCATAAAGAAATATTATACATACTGTAGATGCATATTTTCTTTCTTGAGATCAAGGTTGGTTTTGCAGGTTGTCACCAAACAGAACAGATTGTTGACCCTGAAGCTTGGTGTTTCTGAGCACAACTTACCAAATCCTAGTAAATTTGGTGAATTAACTGTTCAGGCCGAAGAAAGTGCTGGTTCAAAAGCACTAATGGAAATGGTATTCCACTGTTCAGATCTCGAAATCAAGGATCTTCTCTCAAAAAGTGTAAGCTTATGTTTTCATTTTTGTGCTGGGTATTTGTTTTACTGTTGTTGCACTTGCAGTTTGGTGAATGCCTATCTGTGCTTCACATGTGGATTGTTGATTCTAGAAGTCCAAAATAGTTTTTCACTTCTCTAATCACGCTTATTACAGGATCCTTTCTTGCTAATATCCAGAATGTCAGAGAATGGAACACCTGTTCCAATTTGTAAGACAGAAGTAAGGAAGAATGATCTCAATCCTAAGTGGAAGCCAGTGATTTTGAATCTCCAACAAGTCGGAAGTAAGGCATGAGATCTTTCCACTTCCATTTTCTTTTGTACTTAATGTTCAGGGCGCAATCAGAGCTTATATCTATACTAGGAAATATGCCTATTGTGCGTTGCAACGGGAGACAAATTCATCCCGCTCTTATAACCCAATAAGCATGGGCTAAAACACAAAGTGGTGATTTGATTTATGACCCACATCAATTATTCTCAATGTAAAAATGAATTGTGCTTAATTATTCTCAACATGGAGAAAAATTATTCCCAAATTATTCATACTAGCACAATGCCCGTGCGTTGCAACGGAAGTGAATATTTGTTGTGTATATTAATTATTAGTTTTTTATTTATAATTATTTTCAAATTTGTTTTTTAATTGTTTTCAAATGGGACAATGCATTTTTCCCTTAGAAGAAACCTACCCATAGAGTTTCCCTTACTTTTCGATTCTGTTCAATTTTGCCCTTAAATTTGTCTATGAGGTCTTGGTCAATACTTTAAAAATTCATACCAAATTTATATAAAATCAAAAGAATGCAAATAATATATCAAAATAATTCCACTCAATGCCGAAATTTAATTTCTTATTTTGCAAGTGCATCATCGAGCCACCATCACCTTGAGTCTCTTTTATTTCTTATTAGCAAGAATGCAAGAACCCACGATTAATCCTCCATTTGTTATTTCTCACGGCACCGATGAAGGGTTTATTTTCTTTTCTTTTTTGCACTCCGATGAACCTTGGGTCTCTTTTATTTCTTATTTGTAAATGCCAAACCCACGCGACTCATCCTCCTCCATCTGTTATTCTTAAGGCACCAAACCTTGGGTCGAAACTTACCATCAACGTTTGCCCTTACTTGTCGATTCTGTTTAGTTTTGCTATTAGATTTTTCTTTGAGGTCGTCTGAATGCCATTGACCGTTTGGTCAATACTTTAAAAATTCATAATAAATTTATATAAACTTAGAAAAATGCAAATAATATATCAAAATATTTAGAAAAAACTGCCAGCCCCACGAGCCAATCATAATTACTGATCATTGCATGTTCGAATCCCATCTTTAGCGTTTTATTTTATTTCGAACGAACCAGAAAAAGAAACTTACTGACAGACTATACTCGGATTATTACCTACCTTTATTAGTAGTTGGTTATTAGATGCCATATACCTAAACCTACACAAACACTCGTTAACACAGCCGAGCGAAGGCCCAACAGTGCAACAAAAATCCACATGACATTACAGGCAAATCGTTTTCTTTCCTTCAGAAATTATTGGACTATTGGTTGATTCACAAGAAAGGGAGGGGTTTGTTTGCAAATAATTCATGGCGGACCGAGAAATTCACCTCACTTTATTATTAGGTAAAGACTAAGAGGTTTTTTTTTGCAAAAAAATCATGACGGACCGAGAAATTCACCTCACTTTATTATTAGGTAAAGGTAAAAATAGAATAACCCATACTATGAGAGAGCACATTGCATGGACTCATACCTTCTTACCTCTTATATGGAAACGCTCTAGCTTACATCAACTACTAATTTGGTATGGACGTATGGGGCTGGAACGTGTGCTATGACAGTGATAGTCCTGAGTTCGATTCGAATGGCAGCTCAATCAAAGCGTTTCTTAATTTTTTAACTTGGGTGGCCATGCACATCTTCTTTCTCTTTTTTTTAAACGTGCACATTTTCTCTCTAGCGTGGCTCATCTTGTTGTAGGGTGTGGTCAGAGGCCCAGGTGGGAGCGCGGGCGCTCGCCGACTCTGCTGACGGGATAGTAGCAACAAAATGTGAATTTTCACTTAAAATTGTGGACACCCCTCAAAAAAAAATAAACTTAAAATTGTGGACGGCGGGTCAACTGTTATAAAGGTAAAGGTGTTTTCTGCAAAAAATGAAACGTTTTCTAAACTCATTTAACTTGCACTGCGGGTTAATTTTAAGAAATAATAGGGGTTTCCTGCAAAGACTATAAAGGTGCGGGTTGAACCATCACGACGACGACCGCGGCGGATTCCCTTTTAATAGTAGTGATTACAGGGACATGAAAATATCTTCTCCTCGTGCTCCTTTTTTGTAGAGCAGTAACTTCTTGGGTAATAAGAAGTAGCAAAAAGAAAATTCAAGTAGTTATTACAAAAGACAAACTTGACTAATTTGAGTTGGAGTCTTGGGGTTGTGAACCTCTTAGTTAGAGTTGCGTGAGGGAGCACTCAATTAAGCCATCCAAGGCAAGATACACAATGCCGGGCACCCCACGACGAAGCCTGGTCTCCAAGACGGCGCCTCCAAGAAGGGAACGACCTTAGATGGCCGCCACCGCCCGATCCCGCAGATCTAGTTTTCACCCGGAGCAAGACGGAGGGAGGGTGAACGCCGCGACGAAGCCTTCAGGAAGGTCACGCCATCTGCGGATGCCGCCTCAGTCGACCAGACCAGGGCTGGCTAGGTGATGTACCCCGGCGCCAGCGTCCCTCCGTCGACCCCAGATTCATCATCCGCCCCGCAGCCAAGCCACCCGCGTGGCCATGGATGCACACCCGCACCTGAGACGCATGCTCCTCCCACGAACACCACGCCTCCCGCCGCTCAGACCGCCGCCTGACATAAAAACATCCCCAGAACCAACCAAAGAGATCGGCTTTAGTCCGAGGAGATGCCCCAAAACTGACGAGAACGCACCCATATCCTGCCTTGAACATCGCCGGAGCCGCCGCCGCCGCACACAAACGGATGGGGGAATGGGGTGGTGGTGGAGCGGACGCATCCACGACCGGCACACCCCGTGCCGGCGACATGCAGCTCTAGGATCAGCGCCGCCCATCCCTCCCCCAAACTCTCCACCGCCCCACCGCGATGGACGAAGCCACTCTGCGCAAGGCCACCAACATCGATCCATCCGCCGGCCAGGGGCCCCGAGGACCGCCACCCACCAACGAGGTTGTGCGCCGGTACGCCCTTCCATGCCGAGCACCGCCGACCTGCCGCAAGGGCCCGGCTGACCGAAGGCCGCCCGCATCCTCCTGCTGCCACGCCGCCCCCCGCCAACGAGCCACGGCGAGGAAGGCCGCCCGTGGCCCGGTCAACCGGGACCCGCAGTGCCGTAGCAGATCGGCCGCACCGCCCAAAGTCGACGCCGCCACCACCCACTCTGGCTTGCACCACCATCACCGCGCCGCCAGTCGCCCGGTCACCACCCACCGGCGTTGGCCCACGCCAGGGGCGCCGCCGAGCGCCACGTCCCTGCCCACAGCCCGCACCCGCGCCGGAGCACGCAGGCGAGGAGATGAGACGATCCCGCTGCCGCCGGCTACGGCCGGGCTTCACCCGGTCGCGGCCCCTGGCGGCGGCGGGGGAGGAGGGAGGGAGGATGGGAGGGGGGCGGCAGCGGCGATTTAGGGTTCCCCCTGGACGCCCACGGGAGCGTCGCGGGAGGGGAGGAGGGTTTTTTATTTTTTATTTTTCAGAAACCTGTTTACACTGCAGGAGTTCTCTTGATTCTATCAAGCATATCAGGATGGTGCCATCAGGATTCAGAAGGGGCAATTGTGCATTTGGAACAGCAGCAGGCCCCAGACGTTTCTTTAATTGACTCATGTAGACGGTCTGGTGCAACTGACAACCTTGTGGTAGAAGTAACTTGTATGAAACTGCACCCATACGTTCCAAGACTTGAAAGGGGCCTTTGTAATTGGAGTGGAGTTTCAAATGCTTGTGTGTACCGTGGGAGGTGTGGTGATATGGTTGTAGTTGTAGGTAAACCATGCCCCCCACTGCCAGCACTCTCTCAATTCTCTTCTTGTCACTGCTGTGCTTACACTACTGGGAACCAGTACTTTGCTGTCAGTTTTCTGTTGGGGCTGACGGCAAAGCACTGGTTTGCTGTCAGCTGGTAATAAGGCAGACGGCAAAGGGAAGGCTTTCGGCAAAGAGGGCACTGGGCAGATGGCAAAGAAAGGTTTTCGGCAAAGGGAAAAGTAAGCTGACGGCAAAGAAATAAAAACGGAAGGCAAAGACTACCCTACGGCGAAGGAGTCCCCAATGTGGCCAAAACAACGGGGGCTAACGGCCTCCGGCTTTGCCTTCTGGACATCATCGTTCCACCACTAGGTATCTTTAGCTTCGACTCTACTACCCCTGGTCACCCCAAACTCCTCTGAAGCTACCCGTCGAACACAAGTCGCTAGCTTCATCCACATATTTTTTGCATCACCTCCTTCCTCCCAAGGGCCCTACTTAATAACCCTCTCGTTGATGGCCTGAGCTGCCTCCCCTTGAGCTTCCACCACTCCGTTCTAGCGACTTTGGCGCGCTTATCCTGCTGGACACGAATCCGAAAGCAAAAGTCAACCACCACAAGCTTATGTTGAGCGACAACACTCTCTCCAGGTATTACCTTACAATCTAGGCAAGCACACCTGTCTTCTCTTCTCGAGAGGACAAAATCAATCTGTCTAGAGTGTTGTCCACTACTAAAAGTCACTAGATGAGATTCTCTCTTTCTAAAGAGGGTGTTAGTTACGATCATGTCGTAGGCTAAAGCGAAGCCTCATTCTTGATTCCTGCTGCCATATCCAATGCCCCCATGCATCCATTCAAAACCTGTGTTAGATGTACCCATGTGGCCATTGAGGTCTCCTCCTATCAAGAGCCTCTCACCAATAGGTACACTGCTAACCATGTCCTCCACCAGTAGGTACACTCCAGGCCTCTCACCATTAGGCATGCCAGCTTCCACTTGAACAAAAAGAAAAGCTCCACAAACTGAATGTTGTAGCAATTTGTTTAATTCAGATGTGCTTTGTATAGTGGGAGTGGTATGTAGTCTTTCATCCTAGAATGTGACAAGTTTGTTTGAAGGCATAGTTGCTCCAATCTGCATTTTATTCTAATCCAACTCTACACTGTTGTGTGTATAAATCCAGTCAGCTCCCAAAATGAGGTCTTATACTTGCAGTTTCAGAACTCAGAAATCTGACAGAAAAGGCTCTCCTTGAATTGTATAGGAGCATCATGGAGAAATGAATTTAGTACATAAACGGCTGCCATTTCTGTGTATAAATAATCCAACTCTACAGGGTTGTGTATAAATCCAGTCAGCTCCCAAAATGAGGTCATATACCTGCAGTTTCAGAACTCTGAAATCTGACAGAAAAGGCTCTCCTTGAATTGTATAGGAGCATCAGGGAGAAATAAATTTAGTACATAAACGACTGCCATTTGCAGTAGAACTTGTAATTTCTTGGTTGTCTGAGGACAATGCGCTTTGCTACTTGTTCTGCAGTTATGAAAGTTGCTGTACTGCCACTGTCAATAAGTCCACTTGCTGACACAGTGCCACTTTGGACAATAATTGTAAATGTGTATTTTGCTACATTGAGGCCATTGAGGCCATGCATGGAAATTTGCAATTGTTGCTCAGTGGGCGCTTTAGGTGTTTCTTCTCTGCCCTCATTATCATAGCTAGTCAGATAAATGATCTCAGCATTGTCAGGAAAATGAGTAGGTGGTCGTGACAGTTCAATCCTTCTCGCATAGCCCATAATTGGGATGCCTATATGGGTTAAATAGGGGTTCCATCCATATTTAGTTCCTTGCCGCCGTGATTGTGCAGCCTAGCTGAACATAGAGGTGTCTGAAACTTGTTTGCATCAGGTTGATAAGGTGCTGTGACAGGAAAATTTGAATGCAAAGTATTGGGCATGTTCACACTGTCCATTAGCAGGTGAAGGTGGTGTTGCAGCTCTAGGTTTTTCTTTAGCGGAAGTTCCCTCAGGAGGTAGTAGGTAATACCACAGAGAACAATTTCTCAAAGTTGAACTAAGTGGAGTTGAGGTAAGTTTGTCTTCTTACAAAATTTTGTTGCACTTGTGTGTGAAGTCATGGAATTCCTTCTTGTCCTCAACTCGACTCTGCTGCAGAGTTTTGACAACATTGCCACTTAGGGATTTTACAAGTCAGAGCGAGGTGGTACTATGGCACTTAGGTACTATGCCACGTCCAGCCCCAAACTGCACCAAAACCATGCTATCATGAACTTCACCGCCGCCGGAGTCGGAGAAGAAAAGTGAAGGATTTCATTAGAGTCCGAACTTCACCTATCCCACCAAGCCAAATCGCCTCCATGAACCGATGGCTCTAGATACCAATTGACTAGCACTGGCTTGACAAGTTCAGGAAACTCTAAATTCAGAAGATTCAGAACTCACTCGATTCGGTTAGCTGCTTTCAGAGGAGCAAACTGCTCAACAGGAGTGCTTATAAGAGGAGTTCTTGCTGGCACGCGAACAGTGGCCACTTAGGGGTAAACCCTAGCAAAATAACACGCCTTTACGACCCTAAACCTGGCTTATATAGTCCAAAGGTAGGAGGTGAAAGTAAAGCAACAAAAGGTAAAAGAAGACGGTAGAAGGGCACGGAGCTTGACAACGGCGTGTTGCTGGAAACGGTACTCCCTCCGACAAAAAAAAAATGTATTTTGCATTAAAATACGTCTAGATACATCTGTTTCAGCGACAATTCATATGGATCGGAGGGAGTAATTTAAATGGAGTTGTAGCTTCACTGGAGCAAACGCGAAGCGGTAAGTGAGGTAGCAGGCGTTGGATCTTCATCGGAAAGTCCCCTTTGTAAGATAACACTTTGACAGGTGGTTGCTCTAAAATGAATAAAGAAAAATCCGCTGTCTTTGTTGCCGAATGGTTAAAGATTTGTATGCGTCTAATCCCTGTCTATTTCTTGTCTCATGGCTGTATTATGTTTCAGGAGAACCCCCTCATGATAGAATGCTTCAACTTCAGTAGCAATGGCAAACATGCCCTAGTTGGGTAATTGTCTCCTTTTGTAACTCAACATGCTGCTTGCACTCACTGTATATGTGCTTCTGTACATTTTGCCCTTTTGGTTATTTATGAGTCGCTAGTATGTCATGGTGCCTTAGAGCCTGTGCCATTAATTCATAAATCCCAATTTGTTTTCTGATTAGATACCCTTTGTGATTTGACAGCAAGATAGTGAAATCAGTGGCTGAATTGGAAAACATGTACCATAGTGCAAATGGTGAAAATTTCTTTGTTCCTGCCAGCAATGCACATGGTTGTCATAGTAAGGAGGTAATATTTTTTCTCTGTAGAACCTCTGCAACTGTTGTACTGGTATTAACCGAATTTTATTCTGACATGCAGGTACTGAAGAGCCAGGTATATGTGGAGAAATATCTTGAGAATAATAGACATACTTTTATCGATTATATTTCTGCTGGGTGTCAATTGAATTTGATGGTAGCCATAGACTACACAGGTGTGCACCGATGTGCTATTGCAAGCTGGCCTTGCTCAATTCCCATTTCTCTAGTTTGTAACAGCATTCCTATTTTTTACCGTCAATGTTTATGCTTTATAGCTTCAAATGGAAACCCTCGGCTTCCAGATTCCTTGCATTATATTGACCCCACCGGAAGGCCAAATGCATATCAAAGAGTGGGCAACTGATTTATCATGTTTTGTATTCTGATTAACCTCGGATCACAAATATTTATTAGGTTCTTCCGTTGCTGTTTTTGTGGCAGGTAATACTGGAGATTGGAGATATACTACAGTACTATGACCCAGCTAAGCGTTTTCCCTCTTGGGGCTATGGAGCAAGACCTATTGATGGTCCTGTTTCACACTGTTTCAACTTAAATGGCAGCACTTATCAGCCTGAGGTATTTTACTTTCTTTCCAACATTTGAGTGGAGTATCATCTTCAAATGAAGAATTTGTGTGCTTTGCCTGGAAAGCTGAGAATTTGCTTCTATTTTTTCACCCATCTTAGTTAAACTTTAGAAAACTTGTTTGTATTTGCAAAATGAATGAACCCTTGTGCCACATTCTCCTCTCTTTTTTGGGTGGCTTCTTAAGGTTTTAGCTTCCATTTATTTATAGCTTACCCATATAATCTTCCTCAGGTTGAGGGAATACAGGGAATTATGTCAGCTTATATCAGTGCGCTACGCAATGTATCGTTGGCGGGTCCTACACTCTTTGGTCCTCTAATTAGCACTGCTACAGCAATAGCGAGCCAATCTCTTTCAATCAATCAACAGAAATACTTCATTCTGTTAATAGTCACGGTATGTAATACCTCTAGGCCCATCTTTAAAAATTGCACCATGTTTTTCGTCCTTACCTGTTAATCTTTTGTCCAGGATGGTGTAGTGACTGATTTTCAGGAGACTATTGATGCAATCATAAAGGCATCCGATTTTCCCTTGTCTATCGTTGTTGTTGGAGTTGGTGGGGCTGACTTCAAGGAAATGGAGGTAACAACTTTTCACAGTTCTATTTGTGTAAATTCATTTGTATATTTCCTTCTAGACATAAAACTGGAATGCTCAAGTAACACTTCTATACCAATTAGAAGGATCTACTACTTACATAACCCTAATCACTTATATAGTATACAAGACTTAACTGTTAATACAATCTCTAAACTGACTGGATTCTTCCCTAACAAACTAGGACTCTAATTAAGGAATAAGACTCCATGTTTGATGGGCTGGCCTACATAACATTCCTTTCTCCAAAAAAGCTTGTTTGCAAGCTTTAGCTTGTTAATTGACTGCAAGGGGACCTTGGGTGCTACCAGTTGTGGAGCTATCTTGGTCGTAGTAGTCAGCTTGATAAACGGCATGCACTGGTGGCACTGAAAATAAATCTCATCACAGTTGAAAGAAAGGCACTGACAATTCAACTGGGGTGAGGCGACGAACCTGCCATGGCAGGGTTGGCTTTGGATTGGTCGACGAGAAAGCATGTGCTAGTAGTGCTGGTGGGGAATGTGCCGGAGTTGAGTTTACCGCAGGAGCATTAGAGGGGCACAAGGCTAAATCTATGCAAATCTATAATTGCTATCATTGTTTTAGGTTTAGCCTAGAGTGGAGATGTCTCCACTGTCTCTACTCAACGTAGTTTTCGTCTCATACCGTCTCGCCGATATATTGTCAAGGTAATAAATTAACAAAACAAAAACCACACTTATTTTTGGAATTTTCATCAAACTTCCTTAGGTTTTACTCTAAACAATATTTCTTTCAAAAAAGAATTTATAATCAAATTATACTATGTTTAATTAATTTTCTCAAGTTTTAAAACATCAAATTATTTCATAACAATTGCCTCCTGGCTTTTGCCTTTTATCCAAAAATTGTTGTTGCCTCCTCTGTGTCCACGTATAGGTCTCTTCAGCCATACCTATGAGTTTATTCACGTGTTAACTTTCCCGTCACACGTGAGAGGGGATGGTGAAGTGTATATGTGAATTGTGTAGCCTTTCCATCAGTTTGGACTTTTGGTTACGTTACCTAGTGCATGAAGCTTGACAGACTCCATGTTTGATGGGCTGGCCCACATCAACCTTATGACTTACAACAACAACTAATAGCCAGTTGATTCTTTAGCGTCATATAAATTTGTGTGGGCAGTTTCATCTTAAACTTCTGATTATTTAGCATCACATATATTTATGTGAGCACAGTTTTATCTCAAAACTTTTCACTGCAGTTTCTTGATCCAAATAAGGGGGGAAGACTGGAAAGTTCAACGGGGAGAGTTGCATCAAGGGATGTGATACAGTTTGCCCCAATGAAAGATGTGCATGGTATGTGTTTTAGTAAAACTGTATTTGATGCGATTCAGTTTATAGCATTAGAAGACAAACTATTCTGTTTTCTTGTGTTTCCAGGCACTGGGATATCCATAGTTCAGTCACTTCTTGCTGAAATACCAGCGCAGTTTATGACTTACATGAGAACAAGAGAAGTTCAAGCAATTAGTTAATACATGATTAATCTGTCCGTAAGTTTTAGAAGATATCCTTCTAATGTTCTTTGTTACTATAATTTAGTGATTCGTTAATATCGTTGTACAGATTTTAAACCTTCGCTGTGAAAAGAAGCAAGATGGATTCTGAAGATGTTGAAGACAAAAAGAGATTGATCTCCTGTAAATTATAGCCCAGATGGAATATGAATGCCATATCCTCCATGCTGTTTGTTGCTTGTCAGGAGATCATAGCCTGGATCAAATATTATTTTTATACTCTCCATGCTGTTTTGTTGCTCATCAAGTCTACCATGCTGGTTCAGGGTTGTTTGTGTCAAGGCAAGGACTGCAAGGTACTGAAGCTTGATGATTGTTGTTTTTTAAGACCCGTCTAAAATTTTGAATGTGTATGATCTGAATACAGGCTCAAACATGACGTTCAATGTTTAGTTCCGTTCTTTGTTCTTGTTATGAGTTGAGATTCTACTAGTTCCGTCTTGTACGGTCTGTATTGTAATATAATGTGATGTGTTGTTGTAGTTTGTATTGTAATTCCTCGTGTGTGTTTAGTACTTGCCTGGGGTGTTTACATGGCTGATGTTCTAGTCTTAGGGCAACGCATTACGAGCACTCTCCGTGTATTGTAGTATAATAAAACTATTCACTGTAACATGTGTCACATAGGTAAAAAAATGATATGCATATTGAATCTCATCCAAACAATTATTGTTTACTCCATACCTTATACTTTACTGCTATTATTATTGTTGCAAGTTACTACTTGTATATTTTGCTATTGCTTTGCAATCCTGTTGATGCTACTGCTACAACTACAACTATTATCATTACTAGTTGAATGCTTGTGCGTTGCCACGAAATAATGAATCAATTTTCATATATCAAAATTGAGTGTTAAAAAAGATTCTCTCTCTCCAAAGCCCTATTACTAAGGTTCACCTTTAACCACGGAATCTAGTTCGCTTTTTGTACTACATATGTTCCTCTATGAAAAAATAATGGTAACTAAGAACTTGTTATAAAGTTCCTTGAAACAAAATATAGTTGGCCATACTGCCGATTTCTTTAGAGCAAAAGCAGGTAGTCCTTAGTTGCTCATTCAAACTAATTATTCGAGTTAAATTGATTCAATAGAAGCTAACTATACAAAATGCGAAGTTTAAACAATATGAACTACAAAATAAAAAATCTGGTGGAAGTCAAGTTACAATGACAATTTTTTAAGAAATGTGATGTTATATAAACATGTGGAATTGAGGGTAAACCTCCATTCATTTGAGAGTTAAGAGAAGAAGAAATTATGCATGAAAATGATGTTACACTTTTTGACAATACTCATTGCTTGATTTTACATTATGCCTCCCGAAGGAATTTAATTTCTAGCTTGAATAATATATTAAATTTAGAGAAAATATTGAATAAAATTTGTTACCTAAATTAAGGATCAAATGACTGAAGTCCACTTTTCTTGTTTGACTATATATGATCACCGGAAAATGATAAATATGCAACAATGATAAACACAATAAAAATAACGACGACTGATTTGTGTTGACATCATGCCTAAGAAATACATTTTATGCCTTATCTCTAGACTGCAGAAATAATGATTGTATTCATTTACAACAAAACATGGGACTTAATCTACATTAAACTGTGGTACTATCTAAGCATTGATGTGTACATTTCGTAAAAAGACTATTACAATGTTCACAACCAGTATTGTAGCATCCTCATCCTATCATGCACACATAAAACAACTACGTGAGAGCAAGGAATCTTGGAGCACATTTTGCATAGAAAAGAAATCAAGATGGGAATGGGCCGACCCGGACCTGGCCTCGTGGCCCCAGGGCCATTATGTGAGGCCATGGGTCGGCCCATTTCATCAGAATTTTATGGCCTCGCCGACCCATTGGGTATCTGAGGCCGACCCAAAAATCAGCAAACCTGTACATATTTAGAAAATTACAGATTTTTTGAAGCAAATGTTTATACAATCAAACATTTGTGTCCTCATCAAATTACTGTAAGCTCCAAAGGATTAGCAAATGTGTACATAGTTCAGTAAGTTTACATATCACATAGGTTCTGATCTTCCAGTACACATAATAATACATAAGATAGAATATCTGATCTTCCAGTACACATAATAATACATTAGCAAATGTGCACATAATTCAGTAAGTTTACATATCACATAGAATTCAGCTAGAAATAAATAAAAGTTACAAAGGAAACATCAGTTCAAGTTCAACTCTTTTCACATCGTAATACAAAGGAAATGCAGCCCCTCTGGTCTTCACATGGCGCATTTGTCACTCACCATCCAAGAGCTTACACATATTTATCCTTGTTCTTCACATGGCATCCCTGTTTCAAATAAAACAGCAGAAGGTTCAGGATGGAGAAAATTAAACATCCAATTAAATTTCAGCTAAATAATAAATTTCGTTCAGCAATACAGTTTATTTTTCACTTTCCAAGAAGCTACAACAATACATATTAAATCTGAATAAAATCTGGACCGAGAGGGCTATTGCATATTTGACTGCTGACCTTGTGTGTGTGTGTGTGTGTGTGTGTGTGTTGTGGCTACTCTGCTCTAACCTCACCCTGGACCGCCCTGTCTCTGCTGACCTATGCTCTTTGAAAGAAACATAATGTATAGTAAATAATGTTTTTAAATCATGTTTTTTATTAAAAGACAGGGGGAGGGCCCGGGGTGCACATGTATATATTAAAAATATTAGTACTTCTTTCTTGTAACTTTCTTACTCCCTCCGTTTCGGTGTATAGGGCTCCTCTCTAAAATCTATTTATTCCATTTTATCCTTCAACTAAGGCCTATAAGCATTAAACGGGTTTTAATTAGCACACAACATGCATGACTTTCCTTCTTCTCTCTCCTTTCTCCACACTATTTTCACACCCGCATGCAGTATGAAATGGGTTAGTTTTTGGTATGCAACTAGTACTAATTAATATGGATGAAAGCTGATTGGAGAAAAGGAACAAATTATGCAACCAATAGGTATTCACCTTGGTCCTGATGCAATACATAAGAGGCCGAACACACCGGAACGGAGGAAGTACCTCGTTTAGTTTTGTACAACAAAAGTAATCTGGTAACAAACAAGAAAAGAAAAGAAATACCTGACAAAATGGATATGGAGCTACCAAGAAAAGGAGAGACGCCAACGAGTGTCGTTCAAATTTTTTGAACAGAGGTCACAATGACAACTACCAAAGATCAATTCAAACACACATGTGTGATTGTGTGTATACAAGGTAATATTGAGAATAGTCTGACAAATAAAAAATGCTAAGGATTTGACAGTAGTACTGATCTGAAACTACTTTAATTACTGCAAAGTGAAGACTGCAAATTTAGAAGTTATTTGTGCTTGTAAGTGTAGAAGCAACCATGTACAATCACTACACGGTGGACCAAGCATGGAGGCAAAAATCTACCGGGAAAAATGAACTTACAGAGGCAATTTTATTGCCGGTACAAGTTTACTGCCGGGTTAGCTTTAGGGTGGTAGGTAACTGCCGCTAAAAGTTTTGAATCAAGGGCAATTTGCTGCCGGCAAGAGGTTACACATGTCCGGACAGATATACTGCCAAAACAGATGCATTAAAGGGCACCTCAACTGCCGCTAGAATTTGGCGCGATGGGCCCAAAGTTAGCGCGCAGAGAAGGAAAATGTTGACGCGGAAGCGAAATATTGGCGTGGTCTCGCTAAGTCAGGAGCCCCATCCCAATCCCTAAATCTCACCCTCACTCCCACCGTCGCCGCCACACTCCCATAGACGCCCTCCCACCTACGCCGCCGCGCCCTCCCGCTGTCGCTCACCCATCGTCGCCGTCGCGCCCACCCGCCACCTACATCGCCGTGCCCTCCCGCCGTTGCCCACCCGTCGTCGCCGCCGCGCCCGCCCGCCGTCGCTGTCCGTCATCGCCACCGTGCCGACTCGTCGTCTGCCGCCGCGCCCTCTTCTTGGTCGCTCACTCGTCGACGCCGGTATGCAGCCACCGCTCATCCCTGGCCGTCCCCTCTTCTCCCTGGTCGTCCTCCCGTCCCCTCCTCCTGCTCGTCGTCCCCTCTTCTCCCTAGATGTCCCTCCGTCCCCTCTTCTCCTTGGTCGTCCCCTCTTCTCCCTGGTCGTCCCCTCTTCTCCCTGGCAGTAACTCTACTTTTTTTCTGTATGCAAGGAAAGCAAGGCACGGGATCCTGTCCTCTTCGCCGGCGGAGTCAGAAAGCAAGGCACGACAAGGAGCAGCCCATCTCCTCCTTCTCGGACCCAAGGTATGCGCCCTCTCTCAACCCTACCCTTTATGCTCGTCCGCTCCATCATACCAAGTCCTTGTGGCCAGGATTTGGCGCTGGATTCGCCGTGTACCAAGTTCTTGTATTTTCCATGTACCAAGTTCTTGTGTTGATCCATGTACCAAGTTCTTGTATTGCGTTGGGGTGCTAGATCGATCTCATATGTATATCTTCAAGTTCTTGTATTGCACCATGTACCAAGTTCTTGTATCTTCAATTGTTGGTGCCATGTACCAAATTCTTGGATATGAAAATGATTGTTATTTATGTCTGCTAGTGATTTATCTGCCCTCTTCTGACATTCCTGTTTATTGGAAGTTGGGAGTAGCTGCATTTTTTTTCAAACTGAACAACTGGAATATGTAATGCCTGACTAGTTCAGATACAATTGTTTGTGAGATACAACCTATCCTGAATTTGGGGGAGAGTAGAGAGATACAAAGTAAGTTGACCATTTTATTCTGATTTGGTGCCTTGCAGGTTTCGTCCAAGGAGAGCTCCAGGTTGCCGTCTAGCCCGATATACATAGTCTGAAGGTCGAGAGTCGTTGTCCAGCAAGACTAGTAGGCAGTCTCCAGGTAAATACTGCCGTACATATTGCTGCTAGTGGCTGTAGCGTCGTTCCTTTAAACCTATGATTGACTGCTATACAAGTACGATGGATGCCTAGTACCACTAGTACAATTGCCCAGCCTATACATGAATGAGTATCTCAAAAGCGTTGTAAATAGATTACTTCTTGTTGTTGAACAGCTGACATCTAGATTACTGAAGCTTGTAATCTTGTTTTCTGCTAGTTTTTGGGTGTACAGAATTTTCTTTGCCCAATCTGTGTAAACCTAAAACAGTAGCAGATGTTTTGGGCAGAAATACCCATGTAGATTTGTTATGAATTAAGAACGAGGGTAGTTCTGTTAAATAAAGTAGCTAACTGATGCTGAAGCTTTGGAGTTTCAGAACGGCCGAAGACTTCTTACGCTCAGCTGCTGTGTCCCAGACTGCAGCCATTAGCTTGGCTTTAATGTTAATCTTGCTCTATTATTTCTTTTCTTTTCGCCTCCGTTTCCTCTTTTTGCTTTGTTAAACTAGTTCAGTATAGTTAATTTTTGTCAGTAATAAACTGGTAGAGGTACTACAATCGATGTGAGCGTTTGTATAGTTGATTTGTTAATTTTTGTCCTGTTTTGACAATGAAGTTTGTATTGGGCTTTGTTGTAGGGTGTTTTGGTGGATTGTGGGTTCAACAGCCTCAAGGTCTCCACCATTCTTTTCCTCCTAAACGCAAGGTATGCTTGTTGCTGACATAGTTCTTCTCTGCAATTCACTTGACAACATATATAACACCAAATAGAGTTTGAATTGTTTTACTTTTTCTTTTGGCAGATCAAGAATTTTCTGAAGCCAAGACTGCTGGTGATATACAGAGGCTGCTGCACCTAGTTTCTGCTACACAAAGGTACATTGAACTCTTGCTAACTATGATGAGTGGTGATATATATTTCTGCTTATGTTTGATTTATGTTGCATTTGTTTTGTGAATACTATGATGAGTGTTGATATTTCTGCTTATGTTCCATTTGCGTTGCCTTTGTTTTAGGTCTATCTTAGTATAACTAATAAAAATGGACAAGAGATGGATGAGTGAGCCTAGGCACACAACACCTTATACTGATGGTGTAGCTCGATTTATTCAGTTTGCTTTTACACATTCAGCAAGAGGGAACACAATATTATGCCCTTGTAAGAATTGTTATAATTGTCTTGTATTCCATTTCGTAATTTGTAAGTCATGTTTGTTGGTTGAACTTTGATACTTAGAGACAACCTGTTCTGGGTAGTGGTTCTGCTGTCTAGTTGCTCTTCGTTTAGCTATCTGTAGTGTAAAGCATACCCAATTGATAAGCTCATGTTCTATATTGGAGCTCTACCCAGATCTTCCATACAGGTAGAAGTTGCAGACTTTCTAATTATTTGATGTGTGTCCTTCTAATTTGTGTTGTTTTCCATCCTTGAGGTGCTTCAACATTTGATCAATACTGCAAAAAAAATCCGGATATAGCTTTTAGTGGATATAGCCTTTCTGCATATGTGTTTGGATGGTTGTAACTCGTTTTTTTGTTCATATACTACTTGCATGCATCATTATAAGTTTGCTTTTATATATGCTAAATTGTACTGGCCAGAGTATGGCATCATTTTCATAATCTAGCTAGCTAGGTCTAAGCCCAGGTCATCTGGATTTGCTTTGATATATGTCAGTGCCGGAGCTAGCATTTGATAACAGGGTGGTCCACCTCCAATTTTTTTTTGACAACAAATATGATATGTGAACATTCTAACTAGTTACCAATATCACATAGAAATAGATGAATATGATCTTACAAACACACTAAAAACCTTAATTAAGTCTCAATTTTGCATAAAGAAGCACATATTAGCTTTCTTCCCCGTTTTTCTAGCATGTCTCTCAAACAGAGAAGCAATGTTTTGAGTCCTCTTCATTTTTCAATAAATCTGCCATAATATGGATATAAGAGTGAGATCACTAGTTCGTCTATTTATTTACTTCATCTAGTCAAATTCGTCTAGCTAAATTAACTAGCGATCAATAAGAAATAAGTGAAAAGGGGACGGGGAATTGGGGATTTGGTGCGTACCTATGTACTGTCCAGTGGACTGCTACTTTTGGTACAGCCAAAAATTGATTTTGGCCACTTAACAAGGGGGGATCGTTGGATCAGCTGCTGCCTGCTGGCCACCGTGGGAGGCTCCGGCCAGCGTGGTGGATCTGCTACGCGCTTGCGCGGTGGCCACGACCCGCCCCACGGACAACAGGAATGCAGAGTCGTTCGTTGACCTATGCGGCTGTGTGTCACTGCGCTGGATGAGCTTTTTTCCTCTCGCCTGTGTCAAAAATTACACATGGTATAAAATCTGGGCCGAAAACTCAGGATGGAGCGCGGCCCTCCCTGTCTACCATGTGGCTCCGCCACTGATATATGTTTGCTGGATATATATAGTTGTGTCTTTTCTTAACTTGGTGTGATGGACATCTCTCACCAAACCTGCTGTTATCAAATCTAGACTTCTACCCTGTATACCATTGTATTTCATCCTGACTTGTACCCTCTATACCATTACAGACTTGTCACTTTTCATTGATCTTCTCCCTTCTCATTTATTTCAGGTCAACAGGAATGCAGAGTCGTTTGTACCATGCAAGGCTGAAGTACCCACACTGGTGGTTGGATTAGATATCTCATTTTGTTTTCCAGCTGAAGTGTCTTGAAATATTTATGAAAGCTGGTAGGTTGATGTATTAGTCAGTAGCTATATATAACTGCATATGTACGCACTGTTGGATCAGCCGGACATATGTATGGGCTTGACCTGTGTTGCACCTTTGTGAACTTTGTTGGGTGGATTATCACAATGTGAAAATTAACCTATCATGCAATGTGACCAGACTTTAATGAATGACCTGATTTTGTTTTTGAATTGATCTATGTATGTGACATGTAATTTTGATTTAATCCTGAATTCAATTTGACAATGGGCTTAGAAAGGCAAGCGTGCGAATTGATTTTGGCAGTGGGCTTAGAAAGGCAAGTGTTCGAATTGATTTTGGCAGTGAGTTTCATTAAAAAGGTTGGTGGCTCATTTTGGCTGGTTGGTAGGAATTGTGGATATTCGTCTGCCGGCAGACAAATACCAGCAGGCTAACTGCCGGTACAGAGATTGTGGCATATAAACTGCCGGTATGATATTTCTGGCATTCTATCTGCCGGTATAGAGATTGTGGCAAATAAACTGCCGGTAGAAACGTCGTGTCAATGCACCTGCCGGCAAAGAATTTTCCTAGGGAAGCATGTCTGCCGCTAAAGAATTGTTTGCCGGCAAAGATAATTACCGTCAGGTTTATAGCGGGCAGCTATTTCTGCCGGCAAAACTCTTGTGCCGGCAGACTATTTGCCTCCATAAGCTTCTTATGCCGGCAGTTTTTGTGCCTCCATGCCTGGTCCATCGTGTAGTGAATACCATTTTGTACAGAACTTCCGCCACACATTGTGAGTTCAAGGTAATGTTCAGAACAACTTGCACATCAAACTGGTAATAATTTGGCAACATAATCGTTGCCAAAGAGTAAGGCCTAGTTTGTGGACGCGGCTTTTTTGACAGCGCGGGCATATGCACCTATTAGTATTAGAAAGCTTTTTTTAAAAAGTAAGCAAAACCAAAAAATTCGGATTTTTTGTATGATACAAGATGTTCATGTGTGCGAAGTCCATGGCAAGTTTTGTGAACTTTGAACATTTGAGTAATCCAATTCAAAAATGACAAATTTTGGGACTGTGATGGTTTTTTAAAAACGGCACTATTCATCAAGAATTTTGTGTTGCCTTGGTTTTCACAAATCGAATGTCGAAATACCCTAAAATTTTGCACGGATGTCATTTGCATGAGTATGTTGCGTTCCACAAATTTTCGGGTTTTTTTGAATTGCTTTACATTATGTTTTGGTTTTTTGAATTAATGGGTGCATATGCCCGCGTGCTTCGTTTGGAGTTTCCCCTAGTTTGGCAGCAAAGTCTTTTTAAAACTATAGTATTCTAAAACCAAAGTATTCCATCACCTGGCTAACAAATACCATAGTTTTTCTTCTTTCTCAGTTAAAAAAAAGAGGGTCAGACCTCTTTCTTAAATACTTAAAAAACCCACAGTTTTGGAGAATACTTCAGTTTTAAAACCACAGTATTTTCTGAATCCAAACACCTTAAAGTATTTCATACTTCATTATTTTGAGAACCAAAGTATTCTGTAAATACTTCAAAAATACTTTGATGCCAAACACAGCCTTAACCTGAAATTCTGAAGACCACAAAGTGCATCTCATTTAGACATTTATTTAAAGAAGCAACCAAGTAGTTGCAATCTCATAGAAGGTCTGATGCTTTCCTGCTCCAAGATAATATGTTAGAATTTGACCGGTCCTGCATAAAACTTTTGAGAGAGAAAAAAAATCCTTGTGATGCAAAAATGAGGTAAATGAACGAAACACTTCAATACCATCTTTACCACTTGATATCTGAAAATTGGTCTGATTTTTGTATTAATTGCATACAATTATATTATCAGCTAAGAATAGTGCATACTAAAAATCTCATTATAAGCTCGAGATAACTAAAACGCAATCAAAACTGTACAAGTAAGTTACAATATAAACTATGTTTTTTTTGAATTGTCACCGGGGTAGGGCGAAACGCCCTCCACCTGAATTGTATTCATTTTTCCTATAAGACTTTGCAGCCTTGTTGCAGGATGGGTTCAAGTGAACCAGAAGTACAGTGGACACAAAGAGAAGAAATAAAGAAACACTCTCCACAACACACGACACATTTAACATGGGGAACAAGGAAGGAAATCAAAACATAACACTACAAAGGGCACCGCGTGGAGAGACGAACAACATCAGCCAGCCGAGACCAAAGCATGACACTGCAACCGACGACGTTGTCGAAGGGCTCCATGTATCCGAGACTGCACTGCGCCGCGACACCACCTGCGTCGGGGGTGCATTCGAAGGGGCACGCGAGGCCGAGACGACGCCCCGACACCAGTGTGCCAACAGCTTAGTCGAAGGGAATCGCCAAGAAAACAAAGCGACGGCACTGCATCGTCGACGGAATCGAAGGGCTCCACACAACCGAAACTGCACAACGCCGCGACACCACCTGTGTCGGGGGCACATTCGAAAGGTTACCCGGGGCCGAGACGACGCCACAACACCTCTTGTACTGCCAGCTGCAGGGCACCGCCTAGCAGAGACTCACCAGACGAGAACGCGAAACGACTTGCACCACCGTCGGCCCCAGAATGGCCGCACCATCAACCGAACTACCACCACCCTCCATCTTGCACTGGTCCCTCCGACCGATCCTTACTCCAAGATGACGCCCACAAGAGGGATACGACGCAAGGGGCCACCATCATCTGATCCGCGAGCACGAATCTGAGGTTTCCCTCGGAGCAAGGGACGAAGAAGGGGAAAGTTCATTACCACGACAACGTCTTCAAGAAGATAGCGACGCTCGCGAACGCCACCGCCGCCGGCACCGGCCATAGCTGGTGACAAGCTTTCACTTTGCGTCAGCTCATTCCCTCCCTCCAAATCAGCCGACCCGCCGGAGCAGCAGCAGCAAATTGCCCTCGAACAAAGGCCGTCACCCGACGCAGAGCCTTCAGATCTGATTAGGAAAACCGCCGGCAGCCGCCCACCATGAACGCCGGACCCGGGCGTTGACCCAGCCCCGCACGCCGCCGCCCGACGCAGCCTCGACAATCCCGGATCCGCCGCCCCCACATGAGCAGCGCCAGGGGGCGACCCGCGCGAGGCAGAGGAGGAGCACGGGACCATGGCACCGCGCCCCCGAGGCCAAGCGGAGCCCCAGCGGCCTCCATCGCCGGCGCCGGCGCCCAGCCAAGCCTCCAACGCCGACGCCCAGCCAACCCTTCGACGCTGCCGCCAACAGCCACCGCGCCCGATCTGCGAGGCGAGGACGCCAGTGAGGGAGGGAGAGCCCCGCCGCCACCATCCTAGGGGCACGCATGCCTTCGACGACGAGGCAAGGGAGGGGGTGGGAGGGTGCCGGCGGCGGGGATGGCTAGGGTTGCCCCCCGAGTCGCCCAGAGGAGGAGGCGACGCGGGGGGGGGGGGGGTTCTGTCCCAGACTCCAGGATTCCAATATAAACTATATGTAACAGCTAAGGAGGTGTTCAGCTATAGAAATGGTAACGGTAACGTAAAGGTAATCAGTTTACAGCGTATTAAGAGGTGTAATCAATTTTTTTCTATTTTTTTTGGTTCAATTCAGGTAAGGAATCGATTACCACCAATCTGCTCTTGGTCAGCCCGCCCGCTCGCCAGCCACCATCCTCCCTGTCAAGGGCTCAACACCGTGGTCTTGCCTGCTTCGACGGCCCGGTTCTACAGCGCCGCTGGCCGGCCCTAACATCAAGCGCCGCCGACCATCTCTGACTACAACCGCCGCCGGTTGCTCGGATCTCGTTCGCCGCCGGTCTTCCTCAAGCATGCGCGCTGCCGGCCGCTCGTCAAAACTTGTGTGCCGTTGGATAGCATGCGCGTCGCTGGCCTCCCCCGATTCAAGCGGCGCCTGCAGGCTGCAGCTTCCGTCCGCACCCCACGGTCAAGCCCCCTGGAAGGTGTGGGCGGAAACAGATTTGGGCATCCGATACCGGGCAGGTGTGGGCGAAAACAAATTCGTATTGGTCGAGATTTGATACTGCTGGTATGAGATTACGTAGCAAACGAAACAAACAGATTTTAGTGGTAGTTGTTAACAATGTAATCGGATTACGTTAGAAATTCACGAACCAAACACCTCCTAAGTATCACACTACCTTCACATTCACATCGCAGAACTTCAAACTCTCGGTGAAGATGAAGTCACCATTGGTCACCAAACTGGTGTGTAAACCAATCTGCAGCAACGTGCAAACCAAATCACCAAGCACTCAATTCCCATAGCCGAATCGAATCACAAAACAGAAGTTTAGGTTGGACGGTGGCCTGATCTAGATGACTGCCAAGACTCGCTCATAAGGATTCTCATCGGAAGTGAGCCAGTGAGCGGGCTCATCACCTTGCACTGATCTCTGCCGTTGGCTTGCACCTTGTGTGGTGGTAAGGAGGACACGAACCATATTCTTTTCCATTGTGCCCTGGCAAAGGTTGTCTGGGCCTGTGTTCGGGAGTGTTTCCACGTCTCCTGGAATCCGACTTCTTTTTCTGATATCTACTCCTTCTCGAAATCTACCTCGGGATCACGTAAACGAATTTACTGGATTTGTTGGGGCGCAGCTGCTTGGGTGTTGTGGACTACCCGGAATAAGTTTACTATTGAACATAAGTTTCCTGACAAACCTGCTCACCGCCTTTTTGTTATTATATCGCTTCTGTTGCTGTGGAAATCGACGACTAAGGAGGAGGAGCACGACGGCCTGGACACGATCATCGCCCTTATCCGCAATGCTGCCAGGCGTCTTTCCGCACCACAACCTTGAAGCTCTCTCCTCACTGAGATCTCTTTATTTTGTGGCTTTTCCTTGGTCATGTAGGTAAGGGGCCTGCGTGCCTTGCTTTTGATCATCGGTGGATGATGTGTAATGCAACTTCAGTCTTTCCTTTACCCTTCCGAACTGGTGGAACTTTGTTGAACCCTTGCCTTCGTGGCTTTATTTATAAATTCGGGCCTCGGCCTTTAATCTAAAAAAAAATTCTATGCCGTTGGCAAGCTTCTGCCCATCTGTCTTCCCTCTCTGTTACTTCACGTCCGACGTCTCCTCTCCACCCCCCAGCCTCTACCACCACTTGTCCCTGGTTCTCTGCTCCCTTTGGCAAGCAAGGAGTGATCAAACGAGAGGGCGGGCTAATTCATTCACGGGAATTTGGTGATGCAGAGGCGCAGATGAACCGCCTCGGAGTCTCCGTGCATCATGTTGGGGTTGGCATGCGCATGGAGCCACCCCTTTTCCATGTCCACCTCGGCGGGGACGGAGCAACTCACCATGGTCGCTTGGAAGGAGCACCTGAGTTTGCCCGGGGTGGCTGGGGGACCATGACCATCTACCCAGAGCACGCCCGTGTACAACGGACTCACGTCGGCGTTGGCGTTGCCCCTGACGCACACGATGTTGACGGGGCGGCGGCCGGCCGGAGCCCACGACCAGGAGGAACACGCAACCGTCCGCCGCAAACAGCAGGCAGCGGTGATCCTCGTACGACGCCGACGCGATGAACGGGTGACACACCTCGTACCTGATCTTGTCCGTGACCTAGGATTGCTTGCCGGACAGCGCCGTGAGGTGGCCCAGGAGGTTCTCGGGTGAACCCTCGAACGGGGGCGTGCACTCCAAGCAGTAGATGGAGCGTGCGCGCACGTGGCCTCGTGGTCCGCCGCCGCGTGGTACACGATGGAGGAGCTCGAGCTGCCGTGCTTCTTGTATAGGCACACGACACCTTGTAGGCGCCGAAAACACCGTCCATGAATTCGAAGTGGGTGTAGGAGAATTCATGCCCGCATGGATACACGAGGGGAAGATGCGGCGCTAGGAGTGAGGGTCTAGGTCATGGAGGTTCGAGTTTAGGTGGTCGTCTAGACCGGCGCCAGGGTTGGGGGACTCGGGGGCTATGAGAGACAAGATGACGGAGGATCGGCTTCTTTGACAGGACGACGTGACGGCCGACTGTCGACGGGAAGATGCTGGCTATTGCCAACCTGAAGTCGGTTGGTCGAGCGAGAGGAGGGCGCCAGGTTGTTGAGGTTCAGGAATCGAGAGGGAGGCTGCTAGATCGTGGGGAGGTGGAGAATGTACATGATGGAGGGGAGATCGTGGAACGAGGGTGCGCTGGTTTGCCGCTGGGGTTTTTGGTTTTCTAGCGAGAGATGGTTGAACCATCAGTACGACAGGTTTCCTTTAATAGTATAGATTGATATGATATTACTATGCCATTTATAAATGGTAGGTGTGGTTGAATTGATAACTCAACTGCTAAAACTTTTAAATATTCTTTGGCTATTTTTTTGTCGAGTCAATAAATTTGGATTGATTTTTTTTGAAAACTGTTGCGATCTTTACACTTGTGGATCATCAAGATTATTTTTTGAAGTTGTTTTCAGGGAGTATAGCTTTATTTATTATATTCACTTAGGAGTTACTTTCCTGCTGTAATTTATCTTCACTATGAACAATCTCTAGGATTCTAAAACCAATATCATACCCTCTATGATGAGTGCAGCAAAGAACCCTACAACTCATGCAATAGTGGCGGTAGTCAGTATCTTTCACCCAAAGTTTATTTCTACGAGGGAGGCCGGTAATAAGAATGTGATATAAGACCAAGCCCTCTTTAGGACCTAACCCTTTGGGTTTGCCCAATCTTTCACAATTTGGATATGAACAAAGGGGAAACTTCAAGGGGAGACACACAAGAGGAAAAGAAAACAAGATCCAAATACACTAACACTCAAATCCACTCACACAACATACACCACAAGATCCATAGTCACCCATAAGTAAGTAGTCTTGATAGGGTCCTCCCCTTCTACTACTAGGAGAGAAAGAATTGAGAAAGATCTCAAAGAGATCTAGATCCCTAAGGGCGAAGTAGGAGCTAAGCTCTCTTGAGTTCATCAATATCTTAGCTAACCCTAAAACGGAGGGGCGGATAGTTATATATAGTCTAGGGGGAAAGAAAGAGATACAAGGCACGTGGGCCGGTTCTAGCGCGCAGACAGGGACGAAATACGGTGCTTCGTGGAGTTCCGAACATGTCGTTCCTGCCGGTAATCCGGTGGAAAACTCTCGTAGGTATCTTGATTAGATGTGTTGAACATCCGGTGGGGGCCGAATATCCGAAGGGTACGACCGTACTGGAGGCATCAGAAATCTGACATATTGGGCGACAGGCCTTCTGACTTCAGGGTGGTGATGGCGCCAGATTTCCGGTAGGGTCTGGATGTCTGGCACCCAGGGGTTTCTTGGCTAAGCTCTTAATGTTGGTTCCTTGACGTCTGCTCCAGTGTCCGGACGTTCGGTACCGGACGAATATCTGGTGCCTCGGACCCTACCTTCTCCTTATCTTCTTTGCTCTCATCTTCCGGCACCTCTTGGTCTTGCTTCTTAGCTTCCTTATGATCCGTCTCTTGGTACTTGAGTATGCAACTGTGTACGTTTGAGGTAGTAGCCATGTCTTGCATGCGAAAGAAGGAATCTCAACAAGGAGTGATTTCACCTTAGCTTCTTTAGCCAGTGCTTGAGCTCTTGTCAAAGTTCCACGTGGAAGAGTAGGATCCATGGTGATGTCCGTGGGATGCTGTGCATCATCTCCCTCCCCCACCATGGGAATGATCCTTCCACGGATCGAAGCCTTCATAACCATGATAGGGAGCAAGGTCGGAGATCTTGACCGTGTTGTTTAACGAGTACTTGTCCATTGGAATGTCAAACAGATCTTTGTGAAGATGGATCCAAACAAGGTCACCCGATGGTTGCTTTCTTGTTAGAGCTCACTTTTCTTGCATTCCCTTGTACTTGGTGATCAATTGTGAGTCTCATATCTTCATGTAATTTCTTGAGGTAGCTTGCTCTTGCACTTGCGTCCATATTGAATCGTTCTTGGAGCGATAGAGGAAGGATGTCCAATGGGAACAAAGGGTTGTACCCATAGACCACCTCGAAAGGTGTCCTCTTTGTCGTGGAGTGTCTTGCTCGATTGTAGGCAAAATCTTCTATGGAGATGAGATCTTCCTACTCCTTGATGAGCATGCAGAGGATTGTAGAGAGTGATCAGTTGACGACCTCCATTTTCCCATCCGTTTGCGGGTGGCATGCCGAGGGGAAGAGGAGTTTGATTCCAGGCTTCACGCACAAATTCCTCCAATATTATCTTAGGAAGTTGATGTCGTGATCCGAGACAATTGACTTCGTAACTCCATGAAGATGAAGGATGTCCCTAAAAAATAGAATGGAAATATTTGAGGCATCATCCGTCTTATTGCAAGGAATGGAATGTTCCATCTTAGAAAACCTATCCACTACCACAAAGATAAAATCCTTTCCATTTCTAGTTCTAGGAAAACCGAGAACAAAGTCCATGCTAATGTGTTCCCATGGAACATGAGGAATAGGTAAGGCATATAGAGTCCATGGGAGAGAGCTTTTGACTTAGCCATGTGACATATTTGGCACCGTTGAACAAACTGTCCCACGTCACATGACATCCTTGGCCAAAATAAGTTGGAATATAGCCTCACATACGTCTTGTCACACGTAAAATGTCCCATGAGGCTGCCTCCATGCGATTCCTGAAAAAGGAGGCACAACGAACACTCTGAAATGCATAGTTTGTTAGCTCGCATAAGGTATCCTTCTTTCATGTAGTAGTTTTTCCAAGTTACATGGTGTTGGCAATGAGAAAAAGGAATTACAAAGAAAGGATCATTCATATAAAAGTCTTGTATATGTTCAAACCCAACAATGTCAAGTTCAAGTTTAGAGGTTAGCATGCTTTTTCTAGACAAAGATTCCACTACTACAATTTCCTTCCCTTTCTTATACATAATAATATATGTGAAATATTCAATATACTCATTCCACCTAGCATTCCTATGGTTCAATTTTGATTGGGACTTTAAGTACTTGAGAGATTCATGGTCGGGGTGAATAAAAAAATAGCGAGGCCTAAGGTAGTGATCCAAAACTTGTAACACTCGAACAAAAGCATATAACTCCTTATCATAAATTAGGTAGTTTAATTGGGCACAGGAAAGTTTTTCACTTAAGGATGAAAATGGGTGTTTTTCTTGCATAATCACGCCACCAATACCTATACCACTAGCATCACATTCGGCCTCATTTTTTTTGTCAAAGTTGAGCAAGGTAAGTAAAGGTGCATGTGGGTGGGTCTATAGAGAGTTAGAGAGTGGTTATATTAGTCCCAGTAAGATGGCGATTGATACTCCCATTTTGCATCACTATTTTTGACTATAGTTTATCCCTTTTAAATGATATATTTCTCAATAAGATATTGGTTTAATGCATTTTCTCTCTTATTTTGCATGAAACATGTGGAGAGGGAGATTGCCGACAGCTGGAATTCCGGAGCAAAAATAGCATCAGTACAGAACAAATTGTCCGGAGCTCCAAGTGATCTGAAAATTCATGGAGGCCCGTTTCAGATTATATGATGATTTTGCAGAAGAAGAAGTTCCATGCCATCCACCAGTGTGGGGACGTGGGGCCTCCCCAGATGCTCTCTTTTGGCTACATATTCCCTCCTGGACAGAAAAATATAGAAAATAATCAACTTCATTCACCGCCGCCACCTGCGAGGCATAACCTGGGCGGAGCACTTTTGCCCTTCGGTGGGCTAATCACGTTGGGAGGGGGAAATCAACATGAATGGGCTTGACGGGACCACATAAAAATTATTCGCTATGCTCAAGACTGTGTAAGCCTCTGTGCATAAGGAAACCTACCATGTGATGGCAGTGGTGAAAACAACCAGTTTCAAGAAGAAGGACAATGGCATGAAAGTCAAGAGTGCTGGCAAGACGAGTACCCATGTAAAGTCCAATGTAGGCCCGACTAAAGATACCGAGTGTTTCTATTGCAAGAACAAGGGGCAATGGAATAGAAATTGCAAGAAATATCTGGGAGATCTGAAGAATGTGGGTTAATCACCAAAGGTATAAATAGTTATGCTAAGTTAATATACATTTTTTGTTATTCACCTTCATGGGTATTTTTGATACCATATTGATTGCCCATGTCTTACAAGTCGATACAGGTAATTATCAGAATCCGAAGGAGAAGAACGAATGAAGTGCAAGTTCGCGTCGGAAGTGGTGCCCAAGGCTGTCGTCGTCCATCTATTATCAACATTTATCTTACGATCGATAAAACGGCGTGGGCACGGAACAAGCCGTGGAGACCGGGTGAGGCGGAAACCAAGCGAATCCCTGCACTCGTAGGCCAACCCACGCCGATGCCCTCAGGCGACAGCGGTGGTGGTGAAGCCATGTCGACGAGAGGGAGAAATCCGGCCTCCTTGTCATGAATTTTGAGCTCGCGACACAGGTGGAGATGGAGGGGCATGTCAAACCCTTGATGAGGCCGACGAGAAAACGTACCCATGGATCCCGTCGCTAGGGCAACCCCTGCAGCATCCTTCGGCAGCCCGGGAGTCGCACGCCGGAGGAGTGCCTTTGGGTGTGGTGGTCTCTTGCTTGGAGTGTCGGCAATCTTCCCAGTAATTTCTCCCCTCGATTTGTGGTTGGTTGTAACAGCCCAGATTTCACAAAAATTAAAATTTTTGTTTTCGGTGTGAATTGTTTGATTGTCTGATTTTTTTGCGGTGTTTGCATCCCCGATTTATCGATCGGCGATTATTTCCCCCCCTCTTATCTTGTACCAGACGAAGACCGACCCTTGCCACCCTTACACTCGACCTTTGCGACACCGGGTTTCACCCGATCACCGTCGCGAAAACCGCACGAGACCAGCCGAAGCCAACGGAACGAAAAACCCCGTTTGGTAATTAAAAGGGTTATTTTTATAGCGTGCCGGAAAGTGTTCTCGGAATGGTTCCAGCGCTAGGTGAACGCCGCCGGCTCGACGCGCTGATCGCGCAGTTCGAAGTTTTACCCGAATCGGAGGTCCCGCGGACCCCCGGCGGTCAGAAACGTAGACACAGCGCGCGCGAGAGAAAAACGGGGGATGTTTTTGCAAACTGCCAGCTGCATGGGCTATATAAACACCACCACTCTCCCTAGCTCTTCTAGGGTTTCCCTCTGATAAAATTGCAGCCACCCCCCTGAAATCCTCTCCAACTTGCCCCCAAAGCCTTCAATTCCCGAAACCCTAGCCACCCAAGGTTTCTCCACCGTTGGATCATCGGATCTATGGCTCTTGAGGCCTCCACGTCGCCTCCCCCCAGCTCCAGCCACGCCCGGGCCCCGCCAGGCCGAGCACCGCCGCCGCCGGGCCCGATCTAGGCCTGGAGGTCCCTCCATCGCGCCAGCCGACCACCATGGCCGCGCCACCGCAAGACGCCGGCGGCCGGCGAGCCGCCGCACCCCGCAGGTCCCTCCCGCGCGCGCCCCCTTCCTTAGCTCCTCCTCTCACCTCTGTCTCTCTCCCCGCAGCGAAGCACACCGGCGCCGCCGCGCCATGGACCCGCCGCGCCGAGCTCCCGTGCCGCCTTGGTCCGGCCACCCGCGCCCGAGGCCGTCGCCGACGCCCCTCCGGCCGGTTCCGAGCCGTGCCGCTCTCCCGCGCCCTCCTGGATTCCCTCGTTGCCGACATCTCCCACCACCGGCACCGCCTCGCCGCCGGGAGGCCGGCCGGAGCCGTCGCCGCCCGATCTGGATCGGGTCGGGATGAGGCCACCGTGGTGGGCCAGCCAGCGCCCCTTGGCCCAGCCTCCTCTCCAGCGCCAGGCCGCGCCCCTCAGCTGTCTTGGGCCGAGCCCAATAGGGGTGAGGCCCTCCTTTTTTTTTCTCTTATATGTTTTTTTCCCTTTTATCAATTTCTGCAAAGTCTTTGTTATATTGCTGCTGATTCAATTTTGCGCCTAAAAGGAAAATTGTTTAGAACTGTGTGTACTTCAGTTCACCTTTTGTGAGCTTTTTGATTTGAGGCCATCTTGATGTTGATAATATGTGTTGAAGTGGGCATCAGGCTGTTAATTGCTATTATTTCCTGTTAGTGTGCTGCTGCTGTTATTTTATTGCAACTTTGGTTGATGATTGTGACACATCCATGATGCCTATTGCATTGATTCTTTTTGCATACTGTTAAGCATCATGTCTACTTTCATTATATGTATTGTATTGTCATGTTTGCATTTCTGATCATAGTTATATTCTGCTCCAAAGTTGCTATGCCACTGTTGTTGACAACCACCTCAGTTTTTCTCTAAGTCTGTAACGTCCCATGTTTCATGCTTAATATCTTTTGATCTGTTATGCCTATTGCCTTGATTCTAGTTGTACCTGATCACCATCATGTCTAGTTCCTGCTCATATATTGCTATGTCATGTTGCCACACTTTTGCATATAGTTTTGCTCCTTTTTATACAACATAAAAATAACAGTTTCTGCCATGTTTCTCTGATTTTCACTAAGTCCTAGACCAGTAATGTTTTATTGCATTTTGCTTGGGCTATAACTAGTTGTTCATGATGCCTATTTGCATGATTCCTTTTTCCATGCCTTCCCTGCCATGTCTACTTTAATTGCATATCATTTGTGAGCATGTTTGCATTCATTATCCTGTTTATGCATTGCTCTAAAGTGTGCTTCTTGATGTTGGCAGATTGTGCCCGTAACTTGTATTACTTGTATCTTTTTAACCGTAACTCCGTTTGGAGTGTTCTTTATATGTAACTTGATTAGTTTTTCGTGTACTTTGTGTTTATGCTATTGTTTGCTGCCGTTAACCAACTTAAAATATGGTTTAGGGCAGAACAGTATCAAATCTTTTAATTGTCGTGGGGTGCTTGAGTGATATGCCATGTTAACAACCTTTTGCTCACCTTGTGTAGCTAAACAACTTGAACCGATTCTAAATGTGCGGTATCGTCGTGTGTGACAGGAACTCCACTTAATCTGTTAGTAACCGCTCTCGACGATTGATGCGATGTCGTAGTGCGTTGTCTCGTGTTGCCTTCTTGTTGATGCTTGCTTGTGATTGCTTCGTAGTAATAGATGTTTGCTCGTCGATTGCCTTTTCTAGTGTTTCCTTGTGTGCTTCCGCGGGTACCTTCGGAGACAATGCGAGCTTGCGATCAACTACACCTTCGGAACCCGACTTATCAACAGGCAAGGACTATACATTACTTATGATCCATTCTATTTCAACCAGCGGTTTGCATGCTAGTCTAGGATAGGCTCGATGTTTGATCCTACCACATGTTTACAACCTCTTTCAAACCGATACAGCCATGTCCCCTCCCAGCAAACCATGTACTGCTATGTTACTATTGCTCGTTGCTCAGCCCCTGCTTAGTATGCATGCTTAGGATGCTACGACTATTACCTCCTGTTACTCCTTGGTTTTGGGCTATCACATTATTATATTGTTGTGGATGCTATGATTATTATAATGTTGATTATATTCGACGAAGGATAGAAGGTCTAGGCTATCCCGCCCCGACTCTTTGTTCCATTCGAGTCACCTAGGACCCGAGTTCTGGGTATTGTGTCTCTTGACGAGCATGCCTAACCGCGTGTGGTATACTATGGGGTCCCCTTTTCTTACCTACCTAGCTTCAAACATTTCTAGTGGTGGACCGAGCTGATTTACCATTTGAAACCCCGTGTGTGTGCTTGGTGGATCCCCTCGCAGTTTTTAAACAACCCGGGACAGCGGAGACATGGTTTCTCTGTTGGTCCACACTGGTGAGCTCGGGAAGTCCCCTACTGTTCTGGTGAGGCTAACCCCGACCTTGTCCATACGGAAGAGTCCGATCCGAGAGCGCGGCCGGCTCTTGGATTGGGTGTCAACTCCCCGGGGGCCACCCGGATTTGTGCGTTGTTAGTTAGAGGGACCTGTCGTTTCGGATCTCTCGGAACTAAATCATAAAATGGTTTTCTATGATGGGTAGCAACTGAGAGAGATGGGCATGCGTGCGGAGCCTTGTAATGGGAAGTTGGTACACCCCTGCAGGGTTAAATCTTTTCGAGAAGCCATGTCCACGGTTATGGATGACTTGAGACCTACTCCTTGTTCATAGACAACAACAACTGAGATAATCTTAATATAACTTGATCAAAGTGTGTGTGCCTTGAATGCTTCTTCTTCGTCGGGATGCGAAGAGGAGGACAAGGATAGGATAGGTGTTATGTTTGCGTAAGTAGTTGATAGCAAGACTTTTTGGAGGCGATTCCTCATCGAATGCTTGGCTTCTTATCTTACTCTCTACATCGTTAGCCACTTCATAAATGCTAGTGCGGCAGCAACCTCACCACTTACCCCATCCTTACCGTAAACTACTAGTTGTCCTAGAATGACGAGTGATGAAGTCCTTGCTGGGTCAGATGACTACTACAGTTGGATGCTGAGTACTTCTGTACTCATGATACTACCCCAAACTCTTTTCAGGTTTCTTGATCGACAACATGTATGGTGATCGACGTTTCACGTGGAGACTCGACGACGACTAGTTAGGCGGATCCCGGCGGAGGGCCTGGACCCGTGTGATTATGGGGATCGATGTTTTTCTCTTTGCCAGTAGGCATTTGATTGTAGTCTGTACTCAGACATGTATCTTCCGCTGTTGTATTGTATTAAGTCAGTTGTATGCCGATTGTATGGGATGTTGTATCCCATGTAGCTGTAATGTTGTGATATCATGTTGGAAATCCGGGGCATATGGCATTGTCATATGTCGCGATGGGACCGATATGTGCTTCGTCCCCGGATCTGGATGGAAATATCTAGATTTGGAACAATACCTCATATCGGGCCTTAGAACTTGGTATCAGAGCGTTACCGACCGTAGGATCCCTTTTCTGGCCGAAGTCGAGTCTAGACAAAAAATATTTTGTAGTTATTAAGTTAGTTATCGGAGAGTAGGAATATTTTTACTCCTTACCCTTGCTCTGGTCAGGACAAGTGTCGTAAGTGTTTTAATTCTTGCCTTATCCCCTTCAAAACTCTAGGATCTCGAGTGTGTGGAGTTTCAGAACCGTTACAATGCCTTACTTGCAGCGTATTGTCTCGATTCCGATCTCAGGTTGGGAAATCCTGTAGTATCTTTAGTCTATCCGACTCTGGTTTACATCTTGGTCATCCGTTGACTTCATTCCTCTTGCCTAGTATCCTAACGATTTGAGTGAGAATGCTTCTCTTGATCGTCGCATTCAACTGTCGTTCTTCCTCTTGACCTCCCGATGGTTTCGTTTTCCGACGTTGCCGTCTCTCTGCGGAAATTTATCTCGACAGAAGTTCGACGTCGACATGGAGCAGAGTCCCTTGTTGGTGGTGTTGAAGATCATCGACTCTCTTCTTTCCCCCTTCCCTCTCCCCCGGATCGTCCAGGATCTCGGGACGAGATCCCTTGTTGATGGTGTTGCATTGTAACAGCCCAGATTTCACAAAAATTAAAAATTTGGTTTTCGGTGTGAATTGTTTGATTGTCTGATTTGTTTGCGTTGTTTGCATCCCCGATTTATTGATTGGCGATTATTTACCCCCTCTTATCTCGTACCGGATGGATACCTACCCTTTCCACCCTGACACTCGACCTTTGCGTCACCGGGTTTCACCCGATCACCATCGCGAAAACCGCACGAGACCAGCCGAAGCCAACGGAACGAAAAACCCCGTTTGGTAATTAAACGGGTTATTTTTACAGCGCACCGGAAAGTGTTCTCGGAACGGTTCCAGCGCTAGGTGAACTCCGCCGGCTCGACGGGCTGATCGCGCAGTTCGAAGTTTTACCCGAATCGGAGGTCCTGCGGACCCCCGACGGTCAGAAACGTAAACACCATGCGCGCGAGAGAAAAACCGGGGATGTTTTTGCAAACTGCCATCCACATGGGCTATATAAAGACCACCACTCCCCCTAGCTCCTCTAGGGTTTCCCTCTGATAAAATTGCAGCCACCCCCCTGAAATCCTCTCCAACTTGCCCCCAAAGCCTTCAATTCCCGAAACCCTAGCCACCCAAGGTTTCTCCACCGTTGGATCATCAGATATATGGCTCTGGAGGCCTGCATGTCGCCTCCCCCAGCTCCAGCCACGTCCGGGCCCCGCCGGGCTGAGCACCGCCGCCGCCGGGCCCGATCTGGGCCTGGAGGTCCCTCCACCGCGCCAGCCGACCACCATGGCCGCGCCATCGCAAGCCGCCGGCGGCCGGCGACCGCCGCACCCCACAGGTCCCTCCCGCGCGCGCCCCCTTCCTTAGCTCCTCCTCTCACCTCTGTCTCTATCCCCGCAGCGAAGCACACCGGCGCCACCGCGCCATGGACCCGCTGCGCCGAGCTCCCGTGCCGCCTTGGTCCGGCCACCCGCGCCCGAGGCCGTCGCCGACGCCCCTCCGTCCGATTCCAAGCCGTGCCGTCCTCCCGCGCCCTCCTGGATCCCCTCCTCGCCGCCTTCTCCCACCTAATGACGGTTTCTCGCACTTCGTTGGTAGGCCCCAAGTGGAAGGCGTGATGCAGCACAGCAGAAAATTTCCCTCGGTAAAGATACCAAGGTTTGTCTCCAGTAGGACTCCAGAGATGATAAGTAGGTGCCAGCGGCCCAACTGACGCGGACCTGCACACAGACACATATAACTTTGTTCCCAACAAAGTTCAGAAAGGTTGTCAATCTCTTCGGTCTTGTTTTTTACAAAGGATAAAACGCAAGGGATAATAATAGCAACTTGAAAGTAAATGCAGAAAAGTAAATATAGCTTGGAAATAATAATGAGGATATGGACCGGGATACGTGATGTTCGCTAGTGATGTCTCTCTCTCCCAAAAGACGATAAAAATGCTATGCGAGGTAAACAAATTACAGAAAGGCAATTGACAGGATTAAGGACGCACCGCAATGCTAACTATGCTACAAAAGAAAGGAAGAGGTTCAAAAGCACAGGCAGTACGCCAAGGTAAGTAGACCGAAATCCATCTGCATCTACTACTAATCATCCACCTTGAGATATCTATCCAGAACATCTCGCTGGTATTAAGTTGCGAGCCCCACCCAAAGTGTAAACCCAAAGCAACAGACAACTGCATTAAAAAGAACTTTGCGTAAAGTAAACAATCCTTGTAACCGCGGTTACAAGCACCGTTGTTTTCCCCCTTGTGGCAACAGCACATCCCCTAGACTCATGTTTCTGTCACTCAAGCATGTCATCGGGGAGGCATGAACCCACAATCTAGCACAACGCTCCCTCTTGGAGTCACTACCTACTACTTGGCCAAAGCAATAAACAACAACGGATAGCATGCAAGAATTACTTAGGAACAAAAATATAAGAGATAAAAACCAAATATATTACTCTATCACAATCTGAACATAATCTCATAATCCATCAGATCCGATCAAACTCAACATAGCAATAGCATAAATATTACAAAGGTTCCTCGATCATGTAGGGAAGCTCACGAGTTCTAAACAATGAAGATCAAAAGAGGAGAGGAGAACATCACATAGCTACTGATCATAGACCCATGGTCCAAGGAAAACTACTCACGAGACATCCGGGGAGCATCCATGGTGGAGAGGAGACTCTCGGAGGTCAATCCTCCCTCCGGCAGGGTGCCGGGAAGAGGTCTTCTGGTGCTCCCGATCTTGGAAGCGTGGCGGCGGCGGAAAAGAGGCGAGTTCGCGGAATAGGGTTCCTCTTCTGGAGTTTTCCCGTGATGGGGGATAAATAGGTGAAGGGGGGCAGCCAGAGGTGGACCAGGGGCCCCAGGCGCCCCCTTGGCGCGGCCAGGGGTGGGGCCGCGCCGGGTGGCCGCCTGGGCCCCGCTCTGGCCCCTCCCGGGCTTTTCTCGAAGCTTCCGTCACGCTGATTTTTTATCTGAATTTTCCCGAATTTTTCTGGCACTTTTTATATGGGGGAAAACTGAAATAGAAAAACAGCAGAAAACATGAACTGGCACTGGGGTGCACTGAGTTAATAGGTTAGTCCAAATATGATCAAAAATGTATGAAAGTGTATCTAGATCATAGCAATATCACACAAAACATGCATGAAGCAAGCAGAAATTATCGATACGTTTTGGACGTATCAACATCCCCAAGCTTAATTCCTGCTCGTCCTCGAGTAGGTAAATGATAACAAGCATAATTTCTGTGGTGACATGCTAGCAACCATAAAAGAACTTTGAAAAGTAAAGCAATCAAGGTCAGAGATTCAATTCAAGTCATAACAGGCAAGAGTCTATATTAGCATTGCAATAAGTAACAAAAGAACAAAAGGTGCAAGAGCTCTCGCTGTCCGTGACTCGAATGTCTCCAAATGGTGTTTGCGTGCAAGAAAGGAGGATAGGGAATATGAGAAAAAAGTATTTTTGTTGAGAACTCAATCTACTAAAGTTTCACACTTGGTCCTCTTTGGAATCATATCTTGACTCGTCCCCAGACCACTAGCCAAGTACAAGTCAATTTGATCCACTCCTTTTCGATATTTTGAGCACTCATGCAATGGATGAGCGTAAGCACGAGAGTTGACACTTAGGATGGCAAAGCGAGAAATATGGTGGAGGAGGAAGACAAAAAATATGAGAAAGGCTCACAGCAATGAGGACAATCATAGGCAAGAGATGCCAAATGATAGATATGATGTGAGGAGTAGGGATTGCCATGCAATGGATGCACATACGAGCTAAGAAGCTCCCCAAACTATATGCATAAATATCATCTCTATGGAGTACAAAGATATAGAGGGAGTACTAGTGTGGATCTCTCAAAATGATAGTAGTGTTGCCCCTTTCTCTCTTTTTATTTCCTTTTCTCTTTTTTCTATTTTTTTGTATTTTTTTGGTGGCCTCAATGGCTCTTTCTATTTAACTCTCATTTGTTCTCTTTGGGATCTTTTAATGTGTCCACTTTGGGAACTTTTCCTCACTTAAGGGAAACACTCTATTTTACAAGAAGGTAGAGGATGTAACTATCATGATATATGCAATGTATGTCGCTGCCAGTGTAGCAGGAACACGTATGACATGAAGATCAAGTCATGAAGAGGTGGAAGTTGCATGGCAATGTAACTCGGAAAGGCTATGGAAATGCCTTGATAGGTAGGTATGGTGGCTGTTTTGAGGAAGGATAAAGGGAGGATTAGGATGACAGAGCGTATCATGCCAAGGGTTTGGATGTACCGGCGAAGGTGGACACCAACTCTCGGAGTGAGAAGAAGGCAATGCACGGCACGGGAAAGGCTAGCAAAATATGGGAAGGTGGAAGTGTCAACTCTCAATACTTACATTAGTCCGAAGAACTCATTCACTTATTATCGGTAACTCTCAATCTAATGAGGAGGTTCACAAAGAGACAAGTACCCCGAGGAGGAGTGTATGGGGGTTTGGTTATCCTTGCGCATCCTCGACTCATGGTACGTGAGTGTACTCTAATATTCGACTCCTCAGAAGAGTAGTGATCTATCTAGTAGCTAGAGTTCTCAACTAGTTTTGTAGGTTTTGAAAATAAACACGGATTTCCCAAAATACGACACCTATCACTAATAGGCAAGAGCTCTTGACACCAAAAGTCCAAACATTACTCACAACAATGCCTCAAAACTATTGCAAGCTACTACTAAAATTAAATAGCAACCTCAATTACCTACTTTCAAGACAAAACACAACTCAGTGCAACAACCAACTATCTTAACAAGATAAACATGAAAACTAAAAAGAGTTGCAGCAACAAACTAAACAAAAGCCAAAGCTCTTGCTAAAGACAAACTAAGACTAAAACTAAACATGGCAGTAGCTATGAAAAGATAAAGAACACACAACAGCAAAAAGATAGGCAGGAAAAATCCTATGATGTGTTCTAGATTTTGAAAGTGGAGCGTGTTTCTCTCCCACACAAAGTAAGACGGGATCTAACTTGTTATGAACAGCAAGCAAATCTAAAGAAAACTAAAAACAAAACCTAAGAGCGAGACGCTCCAAGCATAGCACATAACACATGAAGTGATAAAAATATAGTGAGACGAAGGACGAACTGATGATGGTTGATGGAGAAGGGGATGCACGGGGGGCATCCCCAAGCTTAGACGCTTGAGTCTCCTTGAATATTTATTGGGGATGCACCCATGCATCCCCAAGCTTGAGCGCTTGACACTCCTAGATCTTCTTTCATCATCTTCCAACGCACACTTGAAAACTCCCTTCATACATAACTCATCATAAGCTGATTAGAGAGGTTAGTACCCTTAATAAATAATTTTTTCTCTACGGCATATAAAGATAATATTGAAGATCTACTGTTTCTCAAGAGTTCCAAAGAGTTTTTGCAAAGAAAAATCAAGCTTAAGGTTTGCAAAAGTAAGGAGAGACAAAACGCGGCAGAATCTGTGAAAAACAGAATAGAAGATAGTAAAGAATTTTTAGGGGCACTTATGCATCTCAAATCAAAAAACTCAGAACATAAGGAAGTTTCGTAATTGTATAGAGCATACTGTGTAAAACATTCAGCTCAAAAAGACGAACTGGGATTTTTCTGGAATTTTTCTGGTCACGAGGACATAATCTGTTTTCTGGACAGCATGTCACAACTTTTACTTCACTTGCCGTAAGAGGCTATAACTTGGCACAAAGCTGAAAAGTAAAGATACAATGATGTTGCTACAGTAGTAACAATCATCAAGACACAACAAAAGCAAAAAGAAAAACCTAAATTCGTTGCGGGCTGCCTCGCGAAAGCGCTTCTTTAAAGCCATTAGCTAGGCATGATGCAAAAAGAAGAATCAAGTTTTATCAAGGGAAAGAGAATAACTAGCCCGAGTAACGGACTCAAAAGGTAACTTGATTTTCTTTCTAGGGAAGTGTTCCATCCCCTTTTTGAATGGGAATTGGAATTTAATATTCCCCTCTTTCATGTCAATAACCGCACCAACGGTGCGAAGAAAAGGACGTCCCAAAACGATTGGACACAAAGGTTCACACTCTATATCCATAACAATAAAATCAACGGGAACATAGTTGTCATTGAAAATGATAAGAACATCTTTGATCTTCCCCAAAGGTTTCTTTATGGAAGAATCAACAAGACGAACACCAAAAGAAACAAGGCTCAAAAGGCTTCAATTCAAACATATCAAATATTCTTTTGGGCATAACAGAGGTACTAGCTCCAACATCACATAAAGCATAACAAGAGAAGTTATTCAATTTAATTTTGATCATAGGGTCCCAACCATCCTCTAGCTTCCTAGGTATGGAGGATTCTACTCTAAGCTTCTCCTCCCTAGCTTTGATAAGAGCATTTGTGATATGCTCCGTGAAGGCAAGATTAAGTGTGCTAGTGTGGGGGTCTCTAGACATTTTGTGTAACAAGCTAATAACTTCTGAGAGGGTGCAACTATCAAAATCAATATCACTACTATCAAAGGTGGTAGTAGTGTCACCTAGGCTCACTTGTTTGAAACCCTCTATGTTCATAGGAGTTTCTTTTTCTACGGTTGAGGTATTAGCATCACCATTAATAGGTCCAACGGGACTAGGAGTGCATTGGGTGCTAATAGTTTGAGTGTCCTCAACAATTTGGATAGTGGCAACTGTGTGGTGTGTAGGAAGGCTCTTAATTCTATCCTCTTCCTCTTTTTCTCTAGCCCATCTTTCTTTAAGTTTAGCCATCATCCTAATATTTTCATTGATTTGCAACTGGATAGCATTAATAGGAGTGGCTTTATTCTCCTCAAGGGGAGATGTTCTAATTTTGAGCATCTCAATATCAAGGGCTAAGCTTTCTACCTTCAAAGAGAGATTATCTATTTTAGATAATTTCTCTTCTACATTTGTTGAAGGCTTTTTGGGTAGTGATAAAGTCTCTAAGCATGCTTTCTAATTCAGAAGAGGGGTTCTTGTTGCTAGGGTAAGTGTTGTTGTTCCCATAGTTACATGGGAACGGTCTAGGATTGCTAGCAAAATTTCCCCTATAAGCATTGTTGTGGAAGTTGTTTCTAGCAATAAAGTTCACATCTACTTGTTCTTGAGCAACCAAAGAATTTAAAGGAACATCATGAGAATAAATAGAAGGTTGCTTGGTAAGTAGAGACATAATTAAATCAACTTTTTCATTGAGGGAGGTAATTTCCTCGACATAATTTACCTTCCTACCTGTTGGAGCGCGTTCGGTGTGCCATTGGGAATAATTGGTCATCATCTCATCGAGAAGCTTTGTGGCAGCACCAAGTGTAGTTGACATAAAGGTTCCACCCGCGGCCGAATCTAACAGGTTCCACGAGGTAAAGTTCAAGCCTGCATAAAAAGTCTGGATAACCATCCAAGTAGTCAAACCATGTGTAGGGCATTTCTTAACAAGAGATTTCATTCGTTTCCAAGCTTGGGCAACATGTTCATTATCCAATTGCTTGAAATTCATAATATTGCTCCTCAATTGGATAATCTTAGCAGGAGGGTAGTACTTCCCTATAAAAGCATCTTTGCACTTATCCCAAGAATCTATGCTATTTCTAGGCAAAGATTGAAACTAGATTTTAGCATCTCCCCTTAAAGAGAAAGGAAAGAGCTTAAGCTTAACAACATCACCTTCCACTTCTTTATACTTTTGCATATCATATAATTCAACAAAATTATTCAAGTGTAAAGAAGCATCATCTCCAACACCAGAGAATTGATCTCTCATAACAAGGTTTAGCAAAGAAGGTTTAATTTCATAAGAGGTAGCTGAAGTGGCAGGTGTGGCAATGGGAGTGCAGATAAAGTCTTGGTTGTTGTGACTAGTGAAGTCGCACAACTTGGTGTTTTCAGTGGAACCCATAGTAGCAGCAAGTGTGGCAGATTTTTTTGTAGTTTTTGATAAAAGACACAAAGATAAAAACTGAAAGATAAACTAACAAGACTGAAAAACAAAGGTAAAGGGTAGTGTGCAACTCCCCTATGTTAGCACTTGGAGTCCCCGGCAACGGCGCCAGAAATTTCTCTTGATGACGGCTTCTCGCCCTTCGTTGGTAGGCCCCAAGTGGAAGGCGTGATGCAGCACAACAGCAAATTTCCCTCGGTAAAGATACCAAGGTTTTTCTCCAATAGGACGCCAGAGATGATAAGTAGGTGTCAGCGGCGCAACTGACGCGGACCTGCACACAGACATAGATAACTTTGTTCCCAACGAAGTTCAGAGAGGTTGTCAATCTCTCCGGTCTTGTTGTTTACAAAGGATAAAACACAAGGGATAATAATAGCAACTTGAAAGTAAATGCAGAAAAGTAAATATAGCTTGGAAACAATAATGAGGATATGGACCGGGATACGTGATGTTCGCTAGTGATGTCTCTCTTCCAAAAGACGATAAAAATGCTATGCGAGGTAAACAAATTACAGAAAGGCAATTGACAGGATTAAGAACGCACCGCAATGCTAACTATGCTACAAAAGAAAGGAAGAGGTTCAAAAGCACAGGCAGTACGCCAAGGTAAGTAGATCGAAATCCATCTGCATCTACTACTAATCATCCACCTTGAGATATCTATCCAGAACATCTCGCTGGTATTAAGTTGCGAGCCCCACCCAAAGTGTAAACCCAAAGCAACAGATAACTGCATTAAAAAGAACTTTGCGTAAAGTAAACAATCCTTGTAACCGCGGTTACAAGCACCGTTGTTTTCCCCCTTGTGGCAACAGCACATCCCCTAGACTCATGTTTCTGTCACTCAAGCATGTCATCGGGGAGGCATGAACCCACAATCTAGCACAACGCTCCCTCTTGGAGTCACTACCTACTACTTGGCCAAAGCAATAAACAGCAACGGAGAGCATGCAAGAATTACTTAGGAACAAAAATATAAGAGATAAAAACCAAATATATTACTCTATCACAATCTGAACTTAATCTCATAATCCATCAGATCCGATCAAACTCAACATAGCAATAGCATAAATATTACAAAGGTGCCTCGATCATGTAGGGCAGGTCACGAGTTCTAAATAATGAAGATCAAAAGAGGGGAGGAGAACATCACATAGCTACTGATCACGGACCCATGGTCCAAGGAAAACTACTCACGAGACATCCGGGGAGCATCCATGGTGGAGAGGAGACTCCCGGAGGTCAATCCTCCCTCCGGCAGGGTATCGGGAAGAGGTCTTCTGGTGCACACGATCTTGGAAGCGCGGCGGCGGCGGAACAGAGGCGAGTTCGCGGAATAGGGTTCCTCTTCTGGAGTTTTCTCGTGACGGGGGATAAATAGGCGAAGGGGGGCAGCCAGAGGTGGGCCAGGGGCCCCAGGCGCCCCCCTGGCGCGGACAGGGGTGGGGCCACGCCGGGTGGCCGCCTGGGCCCCCTGGCCCCCCTCTGGCCCCTCCCGGGCTTTTCTCGAAGCTTCCTTCACGCTTATTTTTTATCTGAATTTTCCTGAATTTTTCTGGCACTTTTTATATGGGGGAAAACTGAAATAGAAAACAGCAGAAAACAGGAACTGGCACTGGGGTGCGCTGAGTTAGTAGGTTAGTCCAAATATGATCAAAAATGTATGAAATTTATCTAGATCATAGCAATATCACACAAAACATGCATGGAGAAAGCAGAAATTATCGATACGTTTTGGACGTATCACCACCACCGGCGCCGCCTCGCCGCCGGGAGGCCGGCCGAAGCCGCCGCCGCCCGATCTGGATCGGGTCGGGATGAGGCCACCGTGGTGGGCCAGCCAGGGCCCCTCGGCCCAGCCTCCTCTCCAGCGCCAGGCCGCGCCCCTCAGCTGTCTTGGACCGAGCCCAAGGGTGAGGCCCTCCTTTTTTTTTCTCTTATATGTTTTTTTCCTTTTATCAATTTCTGCAAGGTCTTTTTTATATTGCTACTGATTCAATTTTGCAACGATAATTGCGAGTAAACCGTACCCCGGATCGCGTTGCGCCCAAAAGGAAAATTGTTTAGAATTGTGTGTACTTCAGTTCACCTTTTGTGAGATTTTTGATTTGAGGCCATCTTGATGTTGATAATCTGTGTTGAAGTGGGCATCAGGCTGTTAATTGCTATTATTTCCTGTTAGTGTGCTGCTGCTGTTATTTTATTGCAACTTTGGTTGATGATTGTGAAACATCCATGAGGCCTATTGCATTGATTCTTTTTGCATGCTGTTAAGCATCATGTCTACTTCCATTATATGTATTGTATTGTCATGTTTGCATTTCTGGTCATATTTATATTCTGCTCCAAAGTTGCTATGCCGCTGTTGTTGACAGCCACCTCTGTTTTTCTCTAGTCTGTAACGTCCCGATGCCATGTTTCATGCTTAATATCTTTTGATCTGTTATGCCTATTACCTTGATTCTAGTTTGTACCTGATCACCATCATGTCTAGTTCCTGCTCATATATTGCTATGTCATGTTGCTACACTTTTGCATATAGTTTTTCTCCTGTTTATACAGCATAAAAATAACAGTTTCTGCCATGTTTCTCTGATTTTCACTAAGTCCTAGACCAGTAATGTTTTATTGCATTTTGCTTGGGCTATAACTAGTTGTTCATGATGCCTATTTGCATGATTCCTTTTGCCATGCCTTCCCTGCCATGTCTAATTTAATTGCATATCATTTATGAGCATGTTTGCATTCATTATCCTGTTTATGCATTGCTCTAAAGTGTTCTTCCTGATGTTGGCAGATTGTGCCCGTAACTTGTATTGCTTGTATCTTTTTAACCGTAACTCGGTTTGGAGTGTTCTTTATATGTAACTTGATTAGTTTTTCGTGTACTTTGTGTTTATGCTATTGTTTGCTGCTGTTAACCAACCTATAATATGGTTTATGGCAGAACAATACCAAATCATTTAATTGTCGTGGGGTGCTTGAGTGATATGCCATGTTAACAACCTTTTCCTCACCTTGTGTAGCTAAACAACTTGAACCGATTCTAAATGTGCGGTATCGGCGTGTGTGACGAGTACTCCACTTAATCTGTTAGTAACCGCTCTCGACGATAGATGCGATGTCGTAGTGCGTTGTCTCGTGTTGCCTTCTTGTTGATGCTTGCTCGTGATTGCTTCGTAGTAATAGATGTTTGCTCGTCGATTGCCTTTTCTAGTGTTTCCTTCTTGTGTGCTTCCGTGGGTACCTTCGGAGATGATGTGAGCTTGCGATCAACTACACCTTTAGAACCCGACTTATCAACAGGCAAGGACTATACATTACTTACGATCCGTTCTATTTCAACCAGCGGTTTGCATGCTAGTCTAGGATAGGCTTGATGTTTGATCCTACCACATGTTTACAACCTCTTTCAAACCGACACAGCCATGTCCCCTCCCAGCAAACCATGTACTTCTATGTTACTATTGCTCGTTGCTCAGCCCCTGCTTAGTATGCATGCTTAGGATGCTACGACTATTACCTCCTGTTACTCCTTGGTTTTGGGCTATCGCATTATTATATTGTTGTGGATGATATGATTATTATAATGTTGATTTTATTCGACGAAGGATGGAAGGTCTAGGCTATCCTGCCCCGACACTTTGTTCCATTCGAGTCACCTAGGACCCGAGTTCCGGGTATTGTGTCTCTTGACGAGCGTGCCTAACCGCGTGTGGGATACTATGGGGTCCCCTTTTCTTACCTACCTAGCTTCAAACATTTCTAGTGGTCGCTTGAGCTGATTTACCTTTTGAAACCCCGTGTGTGTGCTTGGTGGATCCCCTCGCCGCTTTTAAACAACCCGGGACAGCGGAGACATAGTTTCTCTGTTGGTCCACACTGGTGAGCTAGGGAAGTCCCCTACTGTTCAGGTGAGGCTAACCCCGACCTTGGCCATACGGAAGAGTACGATCGAAGAGCACGGCCGGCTCTTGGATTGGGTGTCGACTCCCCGGTGGCCACCCGGATTTGTGCGTTGTTAGTTAGAGGGACCTGTCGTTTCGGATCTCTCGGGACAAAATCATAAAATGGTTTCCTATGATGGGTAGCAACTGAGAGAGATGGGCGTGCATGCGGAGCCTTGTAATGGGCAGTTGGTACACCCCTGCAGGGTTAAATCTTTTCGAGAAGCCGTGTCCACGGTTATGGAAGACTTGAGACCTACTCCTTGTTCATAGACAACAACAACTGTGATAATCTTAATATAACTTGATCAACGTGTGTGTGTGTGCCTTGACTGCTTCTTATTCGACGGGATGCGAAGAGGAGGACAAGGATAGGATAGGTGTTATGTTTGCGTAAGTAGTTGATAGCAAGGCTTGTTGGAGGCGATTCCTCATCGAATGCTTGGCTTCTTATCTTACTCTCTACATCGTTAGCCACTTCATAAATGCTAGTGCGACAGCAACCTCACCACTTACCCCATCCTTACCGTAAACTACTAGTTGTCCTAGAATGACGAGTGATGAAGTCCTTGCTGGGTCAGATGACCACTACAGTTGGATGCTGAGTACTTCTGTACTCATGATACTGCCCCAAACTCTTTTCAGGGTTCTTGATCAACAACAGGTATGGTGATCGAAGTTTCACGTGGAGACTCGACGACGACTAGTTAGGCGGATCTCGGCGGAGGGCCTGGACCCGTGTGGTTATGGGGATCGATGTTTTTCTCTTTGCCAGTAGGCATTTGATTGTAGTCTGTACTCAGACATTTATCTTCCGCTGTTGTATTGTATTAAGGCAGTTGTATGCCGATTGTATGAGATGTTGTATCCCATGTAGCTGTAATGCTGTGATATCATGTTGGAAATCCGGGGCATATGGCATTGTCATATGTCGCGGTGGGACCGATATGTGCTTCGTCCCCGGATCTGGATGGAGATATCTAGATCCGGAACAGTACCGCATATCAGGACTTACAACTTGGTATCAGAGCCTTACCGACCGTAGGATCCCTTTTCTGGCTGAAGTCGAGTCTAGACAAAAACTATTTTGTAGTTATTAAGTTAGTTATCGGAGAGTAGGAATCTTTTTACTCCTTACCCTTGCTCTTGTCAGGACAAGTGTCGTAAGTGTTTTAATTCTTGCGTTATCCCCTTCAAAACTCTAGGATCTCGAGTGTGTGGAGTTTCAGAACCGTTACAATGCCTTGCTTGCAGCGTATTGTCTCGATTCCGATATCAGGTTGGGAAATCCTGTAGTATCTTTAGTCTATCCGACTCTGGTTTACATCTTGGTCATCCGTTGACTTCATTCCTCTTGCCCAGTATCCTCACGATTTGAGTGAGAATGCTTCCCTTGATCGTCGCATTCAACTATCGTTCTTCCTCTTGACCTCCCGATGGTTTAGTTTTCCGACGTTGCCGTCTCTCTGCGGAAATTTATCTCGACAGAAGTTCGACGTCGACATGGAGCAGAGTCCCTTGTTGGTGGTGTTGAAGATTGTCGACTCTCTTCTTTCCCCCTTCCCTCTCCCCCGGATCGTCCAGGATCTCGGGACGAGATCCCTTGTTGATGGTGTTGTATTGTAGCAGCCCAGATTTCACAAAAATTAAAAATTTGGTTTTCGGTGTGAATTGTTTGATTGTCTAATTTGTTTGTGGTGTTTGCATCCCCGATTTATTGATCGGCGATTATTTACCCCCTCTTATCTCGTACCGGACGGAGACCGACCCTTGCCACCCTGACACTCGATATTTGTGACACCTGGTTTCACCCGATCATCGTCGCGAAAACCGCACGAGACCAGCCGAAGCCAACGGAACGAAAAACCCCATTTGGTAATTGAACGGGTTATTTTTATAGAGCGCCGAAAAGTGTTCTCGGAACGGTTCCAGCGCTAGGTGAACGCCGCCGGCTCGACGCGCTGATCGCGCAGTTCGAAGTTTTATCCGAATCGGAGGTCCTGCGAACCCCCGACGGTCAGAAACGTAAACACCGTTTGCGCGAGAGAAAAACCGGGGATGTTTTTGCAAACTGCCAGTCACATGGGATATATAAAGACCACCACTCCCCCTAGATATTCTAGGGTTCCCCTCTGATAAAATTGTAGCCACCCCCCTGAAATCCTCTCCAACTTGCCCCCAAAGCCTTCAATTCCCGAAACCCTAGCCACCCAAGGTTTCTCCATCGTTGGATCATCGGATCTATGGCTCTGGAGGCCTCCACATCGCCTCCCCCTAGCTCCAGCCACGTCCGGGCCCCGTTGGGCTGAGCACCGCCGCCGCCGGGCCCGATCTGGGCCTGGAGGGCCCTCCACCGCGCCAGCCGACCACCATGGCCGCGCCACCGCAAGCCGCCGGCGGCCGGCGAGCCGCCGCACCCCACAGGTCCCTCCCGCGCGCGCCCCTTCCTTAGCTCCTCCTCTCACCTCTGTCTCTCTCCCCGCAGCGAAGCACACCGGCGCCGCCGCGCCATGGACTCGCCGCGCCGAGCTCCCGTGCCGCCTTGGTCCGGCCACCCGCGCCCGAGGCCGTCGCCAACGCCCCTCCGGCCGATTCCGAGCCGTGCCGTCCTCCCGCGTCCTCTGGATCCCCTCCTCGCCGCCTTCTCCCACCACCGGCGCCGCCTCGCCGCCGGGAGGCCGGCCAGAGCCGCCGCCGCCTGATCTGGATCGGGTCGGGATGAGGCCACCATGCTGGGCCAGCCAGCGCCCCTCGGCCCAGCCTCCTCTCCAGCACCAGGCCGCGCCCCTCAGCTGTCTTGGACCGAGCCCAATTGGGGTAAGGCCCTCCTTTTTTTCTCTGATATGTTTTTTTTCCTTTTATCAATTTCTGCAGTCTTTTTTTATATTGCCGCTGATTCAATTTTGCAACGATAATTGCGAGTAAACCGTAGCCCGGATCGCGTTGCACCCAAAAGGAAAATTGTTTAGAATTGTGTGTACTTCAGTACACCTTTTCTGAGATTTTTTGATTTGAGGCCATCTTGATGTTGATAATCTGTGTTGCCTATCATGATCAAGGATCCTATGTTTAGCCCTTATGAGCTGCCTATCATGATCAAGGCTCCTATGTATTAATTATTGCTTTGCTATGTTGTGTTTGCTGGGATCCGATGGATTATGAGATTATGTTCAGATTATCATGAGTATATTTGGTTTACCTTTTTATTTTAGTTCTTGAGTAATCTTGCAGGTTCTCCGTTGTGTTTTATTGCTTTGGCCAAGTAGTATATTGCAACTCCAAGAGGGAGCGTTATGCTAGATAGTAGGTTCATGCCTCCCGATGTCCAGCTTGAGTGGTAGAAACATGGGACTAGGGAATGTTAATAGATTCAAAGTTTGGGTGTAGCTAGCCTCGCATCCGTAGCCCGGAATTTGCGCCCAACATAAAAAGTATTCATTGTGATGTGCTCTAACTTTTTTGCTTTAGTGAGTTATTTCATTTGAGCTCATCTAGTTGGTGGAAATGCATGTTAAAAACTGCTACCTGCTGTTAATTGCTGCTGACTATTATTTTCTTGCAAGTTTGGTTGTTGTTTGTGTCACATCCATGATGCCTAGGCCAGTAATTCCTTCTTGTGTGTGTTAATCATCATGTGTACTTAAATTAGATGCATTCCTTTGTCATGTTTACCGGCTTTAGCTATATTATATCTTGCTCCAAAGTGGTGTACATGATAACATGTGTTGCTGTTTGTATAATGTTGCCTACTTTGCTGTCTTCTAGTTAATGATCCATGCCTCATGTTAATTAACCCCAATGTAATTATATTCTCCTTGTTATGTGTATTTTGATGCCATGATTTTATTTGTCATGATATATCTACTTTTCATATAGTTGTTGAGCTCTCAAAGTGCATACCTGTTGTTATATGTCAATTATCCTGATTTCTACTAAGTCTGGAATATGGTGTAGCTGTCTTACATGCTTTATATCTTTTCATCCATGGATCTTTTGACCATAAGTGCAATGTATGAACTCATGAGCATCATGTAGGATTGCTGTAGATGTATTGCATGTTCATTTTGGAGCTTGATTGCTATTGGTTTTGCTACTATTTATAGAGCATGTTTATAACGGTTTGCCATGTTTTCCTGATTTCACTAAGTCCTATACCAGTAGTATAATTTAGCTTTTTGCTTGGGTATAATTATTATTTCTTGATGCTCATATACATGAAACCTTGATGCCATGTCATGCTTGTCATATATAATGTAAGTGAATATCATTTTGGTGCATGTTTGCAACCTGTAGCATGTTGATTCATTGCTCTCAAGTGTGCTACCTGATGTTGGCAGATTTTGCCCATAACTTGTGATGCTTGTATCTTTTTAACCGTAACTCCGTTTGGGGTGTTCTTTACATGTAACCTGACTATTTTTCATGTAGATTATGTTTGTGCTATTGTTTGCTGTTGTTAACCAATCTAAAATATGGTTTAGGGCAGAACAGTACCAAATACTTAAATCGTTGTGGGGTACTTAGCGATATGCCATGTTTAGAATTGTGCCTCACTTAAGTTGACTAGCATAGATAGTTTAATTTATGCTTCAACTCTTGCCATGTTTGTGTGCTATGCAATGCTTGAGTGAGATGCCATGTTAACAACCTTTGCTCATGTTGTGTAGCTGAACAACTTGAACCATTCTAAGTGTGCGGTATCGTCGTGTGTGACGAGTACTTCACTTAACCTGTTAGTAACCGCTCTCGACGATAGATGCGATGCCGTAGTGCGTTGTCTCTTGTTGCCTTCTTGTTGATGCTTGCTCGTGATTGCTTCATAGTAATATATGCATCTCCGTTGATTGCCTTTATAGTGTTTCCTTCTTGTGTGCTTCCGCGGGTACTTCAGAGACGATGCGAGCTGGCGATTAACTACATCTTCGGCTTCGTCTTCTCATCAGGTAAGGGGAGCATATATCATGCTTATAACTTTCAGCTCACTTGTGCCTAGGTATAGGATAGAACGATTGCTTGATCCTACCACCTTACATTTAAGCCTCCATATTAAACCCAAACAACCATGCCCCCCACATCCTAGAAAACCATTGTTTGGCCATGTGCCTTGCTTGCTTAACCACTTCTTAGTATGCATTCTTAGGATGCTACAACTGTTATCCTGTTACTCCTTGGATTGGGATATCACATTATTATATTGTTGTGGATGATATGATTATTATAATGTTGACTATATTCAACGAAGGATGGATGGTCTAGGCTATCCCGCCTCGATGCTTTGTTTCATTCGAGTCACCTAGAATCCGAGTTCTGGGTATTGGCTCGAAGACTGAGCGTGCCTAACCGCGTGTGGGATTTAATGGGGTCCCCTTTTCTTACCGACCCAGCTTCAAACATTTCTAGTGGTGGTCCAAGATGATTTACCATTTGCAAACCATGTTTGTGTCTGTCGGGTCGCTCCTAGCAGATGTTCTTTGAAACAACTCGGGCCATAGGAGACATGGTTTGTCTTGTTGGCCCACACTGGTGATCTAGGGGGCTGCCCACATGTGAGGGGATCAGTTACCTCGACCTTAGCCAGACGGAAGAGTCCGATCCGAGAGCGTGGCCGACTTTTGGATTGGGTGTCGACTCCTCGGGGGCCACCTGGATTTGTTCGTTGATAGTTAGAGGGACCTGTCATACCAGATCTCTCGGAACTAAATCATAAAATGGTTGCCTGTGATGGGTAGCAACTGAGAGAGATGGGTGTGCGTGCGGAGCCTTGTAATGGGCAGTGGGTACACCCCTGCAGCGTTAAATCTTTTCGAGAAGCCGTGTCCACGGTTATGGACGACTTGGAACCTACATCTTGTTCATAGATAACATCAACTGAATCATAACTAGTACTTGATCAACGTGTGTGAGCCTTGACTGATTCTTTTTCGTCGGGACGCGAAGGGGAGGACACAGACAGGATAGGTGTTATGTTTGCGTAAGTAGCTGATAACAAGACTTGTTGGAGGCGATTCCTCATCGAATGCTTGGATCTCATCTTACTCTGAATAGAACGTTAGCCACTCATATATTGCTAGTGCGACTGCAACCTCACCACTACCCCCATCTTACCGTGAGAAGTTAGTTACAAGACTTGTTGATATAGCTCACCCCTTTTTTATCTTTTACGCACGTTATGCAAATGATCTTGTACTTCAGTGGAGCTCGATGACCCTTCTTCTGGACGCCTTCGCGGAGACTCGACGACGACTAGTTAGGCGGATCTCGGCGGAGAGCCTGGACCCGTGTGGTTACGGGATGGTGTGATTTACCTTTGCCACTAGGCATTTGATTGTAGTCTGTACTCAAACATATGTCTTCCGCTGATGTAATGTCTTAAGACAATTGTATGCCGATTGTATGAGATGTTGTATCCTTGTAGCTGTAATTTTGTCATATCATGTTGGAAATCAGGGGCATATGGCATTGTCATATGTCACGGTGGGACCGATATGTGCTTCGTCCCCGGACCTGGATGGAAACATCTAGATCTAGAACAGTACCGCATATCGGGCCTTACAACTTGGTATCAGAGCCTTACCGACCGCAGGATCCCTTCGCTAGCCGAAGTCGAGTCTAGACAAAAAACTATTTTGTAGTTACTAAGTTAGTTAACGAAGAGTAGGAATCTTTTTACTCCTTACCCATGCTCTGGTTAGGACAAGTGTCGTAAGTGTTTAATTCTCGCCTTATCCCCTTCAAACTCGAGGATCTTGAGTAAGTGGAGTATCGAAATCATTACAATGCCTTGCTTGCAGTGTATTGTCTCGATTCCGATATTTCGGTTTGGGAGTTGTTGTAGTACCTTTAGCTTCTCCGACTCTGGATAACATCTTGGTCGTCTGTGGACTTCATTCCTCTTGCCTAGTATCCTCACGATTTGAGTGAGAATGCTTCCCTTGATCGTCACTTTGGACTATCTTTCTTCCTCTTGACAGCCCGGGATTTTCACCCGAATTAAAGAAATTGTTTGTTGCTTTATTTGCTTGATTGCTAGAATTTTTTGTAGCATTTTCTTCGCTGATTTATTAATCGATAATTATATTTCCCCCTCCTTTTCGCCATGGCACACGACCTTTTGCGACTTCTGGCACAAGGCCAGCGATCGCCATCAGAAAAAAAACCCCGTTTATTTAATAAACAGATTATTTTATTGGGCGCCAAAAAATGTTCTCAGAACGGTATCAAAGTGAGGTAGAAGTGACCGGCTCGTAGTGCTGAGCGCGTGGTTCAAGATTTTGTCCGAATCGGAGGTCGTATGGACTCCTGACGGTCAGAAATGTGGAGTATCGGACGCGCGAGAGAGAAACCGAGGGCATTTGTGTAAACCTGCCACCCAGGCCAGCCTATAAATAGACCACCACTCTCTCCTAACCCGTCTAGGGTTTCCATAAACAAATTTCGCAGCCACCCCCCTGAAAATTGCCCAAATCTGCCCCCAAGCCCATCCACAGCCGAAACCCTAGCCCCAGCAGCTCTCGACCGTCAAATCTGCCGATCGGACGCGCCAGAATCCTCCACATCACCCCTCAGCCATCCAACTTCCACCGAGCCAACAGGGCCGCCCCGGGCCTGATCTGGGCCCGGGAAGCCCGCGCTTCCCCGAGCACCTCCCATGGCCGTCGACTCGGCCGCTCCCCCGCCACAGGCCTACTCTAGCGAGCCGCACCGGCCGGCCGCCGCGCCCCTCGCCTCCGGTGAGCTCCCCTGCGCCGCCCCTTCTCCTTCCTTGCCCTCTCCCTCTCCCCTCCTCTCTCTTCCCTGCAACAGCCCACCATGTCCATGGCCATGACCGAGCTTGGCCAAGAGCTCGAGGCCACGCCGGCCGCCCTCCTCTGCCAGTCCCGGCCATCACCAGCCTCCCCGGCCCCTCCTCGCACCGCCTTCGGCCGCCCAAGATCCGCCACAACCATGGCAGCCACGGCCAACCCGATCTCCCCTCGCCTGTTAAAATTTCTAGGTCCCAGAATTGTTGTTTCAAGTGTCTTTTTTGCAAAGCAATTTCCCGTTAGTTCATATATCGGATTGGCATGATTATTTTTTTGGATTGTTGTGCTCTCTGTGCTCTAGATGGTAGTATAATTGGTTTTCATGTTTGGATTGATTGGCATGTCGAAATCCTCTGTTGAAAAGTGAATCTTGCTGTTATGCGATGAAATTGTTAATAGATTCAAAGTTTGAGTGAAGCTAGCCTCACATCCGTAGGACGTATGAATTTGCGCCCAACATAAAAAGTGTTCATTGTGATGTTCTGTAAGTTTTTGCTTTAGTGAGTTATTTCATTTGAGGTCATCTAGTTGGTGGAAATGCATGTTAAACACTGCTACCTGTTGTTAATTGCTGCTGACTATTATTTTCTTGAAAGTTTGGTTGACGTTTGTGTCACATCCATGATGCCTAGGCCAGTAATTCCTTCTTGTGTGTGTTAAGCATCATGTGTACTTCAATTAGATGCATTCCTTTCTCATGTTTGCCTGTTGTAGCTATATTATATCTTGATCCAAAGTGGTGTACTTGATAACATGTGCTACTGTTTGTATAATGTTGCCTACTTTGCTGTCTTCTAGTTAATGATCCATGCCTCATGTTAATTAGCCCCAATGTAATTATTTGCTCCTTGTTATGTGTACTTTCATGCCATGCTTTGCTTTGTCATGAAATCTCTACTGTTCATATAGTTCTTGAGCTCTCAATGTGCATACCTGCTGTTATCTGTCAACTACACTGATTTCTACTAAGTCTGGAATATGGTTTAGCTGTCTTGCATGCTTTATATCTTTTCATCCATGGGTCTTTTTACCATAAGTGCAATGTATGAACTCATGAGCATCATGTAGGATTGCTGTAGATGTATTGCACGTTCATTTTGGAGCTTGTTTGATATTGCTTTTTCTACTGTTAATAGATCATGTTTATAATGGTTTACCATTTTTCCTTATTTCACTATGTCCTATACCAGTAGTATAATCTAGCTTTTTGCTTGGGCTATATTTATTATTTCTTGATATTCATATACATGAAACCTTGATGCCATGTCATTCTTGTCATATCTAATGTAAGTTCATATCATTTTGGTGCATGTTTGCAACCTGTCGCATGTTGATTCATTGCTCCCAAGTTTGCTACCTGATGTTGGCAGATTGTGCCCATAACTTTTGATGCTAGTATCTTTTTAACCGTAACTCCGTGTGGGCTGTTCTTTACATGTAACTTGACTAGATTTTCATGTAGATTGTGTTTTCGCTATTGTTTGCTGTTGTTAGACAACCTAAAATATGGTTTAGGGAAGAAAAGTACCAAATACTTAAATCGTTTTGGGGTACTTTGCTATATGCCATGTTTAGGATTGTGCCTCACTTAAATTGACTAGCATAGATAGTTTAATTTATGCTTCAACTCTTGCCATGTTTTTGTGCTATGCCATGATTGAGTGAGATGCCATGATAACAACCTTTGCTCATGTTGTGTAACTGAACAACTTGAACCATTCTAAGTGTGCGGTATCGTTGATTTCCTTTCCAGAGTTTCCTTCTTGTGTGCTTCCGCGGGTACTTTGGAGACGATGTGAGCTTGCGATCTACTACACCTTCGGCTTCGTCTTCTCATCAGGTAAGGGGGAGAATATATCATGCTTATAACCTTCAGCTCACTTGTGCCTAGGTATAGGATAGAACGATTGCTTGATCCTACCACCTTACGTTTAAGCCTCCATATTAAACCCAAAAAGCCATGTCTACAACATCCTAGAAATCCATTATTTGGCCATGTACCTTGCTTGCTTAACCACTGCTTAGTATGCATGCTTAGGATGCTACAATTGTTATCCTGTTACTCATTGGATCGGGCTATCACATTATTATATTGTTGTGGATGATATGATTATTATAATGTTGACTATATTCGATGAAGGATGGAAGGTATAGGCTATCGCGCCTCGATGCTTTGTTCCATTTGAGTCACCTAGGATCCTAGTTCTGGGTATTGGTTTGAAGACTGAGCGTGCCTAAATGTCTTGGGAAAGTCACGACAGATGTCCTCATAAGAGAACTTGATTATGGGGTCTTGGCTACGAGTGTACGAGGAAGAAGAACATCACAGAGAGAGAAAACACGATTTTATACAACTTCAGGCCCCGGGAAACACCGTCCGATAAAGACCCTACATGATGTTTGTGGCCAGGTCTTATTCCTTTTCTCACAGGGAGTCGCCGGCGTGTCGCCGACTATCTTACAATTGTATTCAGGCGAAAGCCTACTTTGGTGAAAGTCTATTTTGCGGAAGCCTAATCTCATGGCGAAAGTCTACTGTCATGGAGAAAGCCTACTCTCATGTAGAGAGCCTACTCTCATGGCGAAAGCCTACTCTCATGTCGAGAGCCTACTCTCATGGAGAAAGCCTACTCTCATGTCGAGAGCCTACTCTCATGGCGAAAGTTTACTCTTGCGGAATCTTAATCTGGCGAAAGCCTACTCTGGCGGACTTGGCCTCTATGGGCGCTCTACCCCTCCTTATATAGGTGGAAGGGGGTGGCTTACATGTAGAGTCCTATTCTGATACAATCTAATCTCGTCTTGTATTACAAGTCGGATATCAATCCGAGTCCTACTCTATGTCTTGTAATCTTCCAAATTATCCTGTAGAGGAGTCTCCGTCGGGCCAACTTATGTTACCAACCGACTTATGTTACCGACCGACTTATGTTAGCAGCCGACTTATGTTACCAGCCAACTTATGTTACCGGCCGACTTATGTTACCAGCCGACTTATGTTACCGGATTACATAATATCACATGTCTTCTGGCAGAGTCTTCCTTTTGGGTGTTTTCTTATAGCCGGGTCTTAGCTGTGAGTAATCCCCCCGATAGTAGCCCCCCAAGTTTAGCTTGGACGCAATCTTGGCGTGGACTTCACTTTTCTTTGCTTGTCCTTGTCGATGAGATTGTCTCGGAATAGAACGCTAGGTGCACGTCCATGGTAAACTTCCAATATAATGAATAGTTAGGATAAAGAACGGGTCTGGAGGCCAAATCATTAGGCCAACTTGCTCCACTGATTCATGTCAATGAACCCGATATGTTTCAACTTTGAGCTCTTTCACTTTTGAGTTCAATGCTGCTTTTTGCTCTTCCGTGTCTTGTCAAAAGGACTCGGGAAATTTTTTACGAGCAATTTTATGTCCATATCACCTGTTGCCCCCAAGCCCTGAGTTTATCATCTTGTGATGTCTTGGAGTTTCGTATATAAAATAGCCATGCTGGTATAGCCCCCAAGTGCCGGGTTATCTTGCCTGCAGCAATCTGGGACTTGTATTTGTGAAATTTGCTTCGAAGTAGTGTAGCCTCCAAGTGCGGGGTTGTCTTTCCTGCAGCAACCTGGGACTTACAATTTCTTGCTTGAAGTCGACAAGTATTATATGCCATAGCCGACAATTTTTGTTGAAGCCGGCAAATGTTTCCTTGCTGATAAAAACCGATGAATGCGAATTTTCTGAAGTAGATATGATATAATGGGGTGTTTTCCTAGCTTCCAAATAGAGTGGCCCTTCGAGTGCTGGAATATGTTTCCTTCAGCAACCCGGAATAATGTGTGCCAATTCTAAGTCGGTATAAGCATTTGAATGTGGCGAGAGTCGGTGCGACGAAAGTCGACTTATATATTTTATATGGCGTGAGCCAATGCGACAAGTTTCGACTTTGGATATATGGCGAGATCCGTTTGCGATGGCTATGTATGGCGAGAGCTGTTTTGCGATCGAAGATCGACTTTATTGGTGGCGAAAGCCGGTTGCGATCGAAGGTCGACTTTATTTGTGGCGAAAGCCGGTTGCGATCGAAGATCAACTTTAAGAATGCAGAAGATGCAATGATGTTTATGAATGCAAAAATGGATATGAAAAGGCTAGTAGAAGCCAACTTAGACTTCATCTTCTCGCGTTGAGAGAGATTATTGGTTCAGAAGTCGAAACATCTCTATAGAGCCGGCTTTCCAGTAACTAGCGTGCCCGGCTCTTAGGACTAAATTCGATAGATGGTGTTATGTGAAACTCGAAGTTTAGATCAACCCAGTTGCACGTTAGTCAAGGAAGCTCTAAACTATACAGGCCGGGTGGCGTGGCCAAGTCATGTGTATGCCAGGATATCTTCGGTTTTTAAGAGTCGATGGGAGCCATCGAACCCCCCTTTTATCCCTTATAAAAAAACACATGTAAAGTTATACATATATATGCCGGTTTCTCTGGCAAGAGTTGATGAGTATCACCGTCCTCCCCGAGTTACCTGATCAATATACATGCTCAGAGCCGATCGAGGGTTGATCAAGCCCTAGGTCTCTGAGAAAAGTGTAATTTATGATGCCATATGATGCAACATGATGCAATATGATGTAATATGATGCAATATGTATGGAATATTATGCAACATAAAAGTTGATTTTATGCATATGAGTGGCGATAGCCTAGTGCGATAAAAAATCGACTTTTATGTATGTATGGCGATAGCCTGGTGCAATGAAGATCGACTTATGGATGCATAAGATGTAATGCATCATAATATGAAAAGGTGCAATGCATAATGATGCAATGCCTAAGGTGACAAACTCTAGGTTCCAGAAGTGCCGAGTCTTACCGAGGTTTCTTATGAAGACGGTAATTTGTAATGATCCTGGATCCGTAAAGGAGCCAGAATTTCTGATGAACCAGAACTCATCGAGGAGCCGGAATTTTTTGATGAGCCGGAACTCATCGAGGAGCCGTAATTTTTGAATAAACCGGAACTTGAGAAGAGATCCAGAATTTTTGAATAAACTGGAACTCGAGAAGGGAGCCGGAATTTTTCCAATGAACCGGAATCTGAGCCGGGATTTTACCGATGATTCGGGACTCAATGAAAGAGCCGGAAGTTTTTTCAATGAAACAAAATTTAAGCCGGGATTTTACCATCTTGAGTCGACTCGAGGAGTTGGCTAGGGACTCCATGTATGTGGCTTGATAAAGAAACAAGCATTGATCTGATGATGCAGAGAAAAACCCGGAGAACTATAGAAGGCAACCATGGTAATGTTGTGACTGATCTTCTTAGGAGTCGGCGATTGATAGTCCGACCAATATGTCGAGCCGGTGATAGAGACGGCCAAGCGGTGTAATCTGACACATATGTATGTGATAAGTTTGCTCAAACGGTAGTTGTTCCAATGTCCGGAGTGCAAACTGGTGATAGGTTGAGGTAAATTTTTGGTTGGGTTTTGCGACCGTAGCTTTCCACCGGAGGGATCTTCGAATTGATGTATAAGTCGACCTGAGGATTTTTTTTGCTGAAGTTGTGCGGAGTTCCGCTAGATTTCGATTGTGCTTCAACGAAGGAGTCGGCCAAGGAGATCTAGCCGTCGGAATTGGCTGAAATTTTAACAGATTGTAACCAAATGAATTTCCAATCTTTCCACCGAAGGGATCTTAATTATGAGTTTCGAGTCGCCTCCTGGAGCGTTCGCAATGCAGATGTTTATTCTCTCCTGCAAGCTGCGCGCGAGGCTCAATGTTGAAGTCGAGTTTTGAGTCGTGCGCTCGAATTTTTTTCCTTCTTTTCTCCATGAAATTGATGTAGATCTTGATGTAGATGTTGGAGAAACCGAGATTGTAACGCACCCGAGTCGGATCGAGTCCTGCCAGAGTCGGCGGATCGTCGACTTGTTGATGTAGATTTGTTCGTGCTAGTTCTTCTTCGTTCGATCGATCACGATCTTCTCGATCCCTGTGAGGACCTCCTCGAAGATGATAACACCCTTGTGCGTAGGCCCCACGGTGGGCACCAACTGTCGTGGGAAAGTCACGGCAGATGTCCTCATAAGAGAACTTGATTATGGGGTCTTGGCTACGCGTGTACGAGGAAGAAGAACATCATAGAGAGAAAAAACACGATTTTATACAGCTTCAGGCCCCGGGAAACACCGTCCAGTAAAGACCCTACATGTTGTTTGTGGCCAGGTCTTATTCCTTTGCTCACAGGGAGTCGCCGGTGTGTCGCCGACTCTCTTACTATTGTATTCAGGCGAAATCCTACTTTGGTGAAAGTCTATTTTGGCGGAAGCCTACTTTCATGGTGAAAGCCTACTCTAATGGCAAACGCCTACTCTCATGGTGAAAGCCTACTCTGGCGGACTTGGCCTCTATGGGCGCCATACCCCTCCTTATATAGGTGTAAGGGGGTGGCTTACATGTAGAGTCATATACTGATACAATCTAGTCTCGTCTTGTATTACAAGTCGGATATCAATCCGAGTCCTACTCTAAGTCTTGTAATCTTCCAAATTATCCTGTAGAGGAGTCTCCATCGGGCCGACTTATGTTACCGGCCGACTTATGTTACCAGCCGACTTATGTTACCGACCGACTTATGTTACCAGCCAATGTATGTTACCGGCCGACTTATGTTACCAGTCGACTGATGTTACCAGATTACATAATATGACATGTCTTCTGGCTGATTCTTCCTTTTAGGTGTTGTCTTCTAGCCGGGATTTAGCTGTGAGTAATCCCCTCGACACTAACCGCGTGTGGGATTTTATGGGGTTCCCTTTTCTTACCTACCTAGCTTCAAAAATTTCTAGTGGTGTCCGAAACTGATTTACCATTTGCAAACCGTGTGTGTGTTTGTCGGGTCGCACCTATTAGATGTTATTTAAAACAACTCGGGCCAGCGGAGACGTGGTTTCTCTTGTTGGCCCACACTGGTGAGCTAGGGGGCTGCCCACATGTGAGGGGATCAGTTACCTCGACCTTAGCCAGATGGAAGAGTCCGATCCGAGGCGTGTCCGGCTTTTGGATTGGGTGTCGACTCCCCGGGGGCCAATTGGATTTTTTCGTTGATAGTTAGAGGGACCTGTCGTACCGGATCTCTCGGAACTAAATCATAAAATGATTGCCTGTGATGGGTAGCAACTAAGAGAGATGGGCGTGCGTGCGGAGCCTTGTAATGGGTAGTTGGTACACCCCTGTAGGGTTAAATCTTTTCGAGAAGCCGTGTCTACGGTTATGGACGACTTGGAACCTACGTCTTGTTCATAGATAACATCAACTGAATCATAACTAATACTTGATCAATGTGTGTGAGCCTTGATTGCTTCTTCTTCGTCGGGATGCGAAGGGGAGGACAAGGACATGATAGGTGTTATGTTTGCGTAAGTAGCTGATAGCAAGACTTGTTGGAGGCGATTCGTCATCTAATGCTTGGATCTCATCTTACTCTGAATAGAACGTTAGCCACTCATATATTGCTAGTGCGGCTGCAACCTCACCACTACCCCCATCTTACCATGAGAAGTTAGTTACAAGACTTGTTGATATAGCTCACCCCTTTTTTTTCTCTTTTACGCACGTTATGCAAATGATCTTGGACTTCAGTGGAGCTCGACGACTCTTCTTCTGGACGCCTTCGCGGAGACTTGACGACGACTAGTTAGGCGGATCCTGGCGGAGAGCCTGGACCCGTGTGGTTACGGGATGGTGTGATTTACCTTTGCCACTAGGCCTTTGATTGTAGTCTGTACTCAGACATATGTCTTCCGTTGATGTAATGTATTAAGGCAATTGTATGCCGATTGTATGAGATGTTGTATCCTTGTAGCTGTAATGTTGTGATATCATGTTGGAAATCCGGGGCATATGGCATTCTCATATGTCGCGGTGGGACCGATATGTGCTTCGTCCACAGACCTGGATGGAAACATCTTGATCTGGAACAGTACCACATATCGGGCCTTACAGATGGCCTCCATGTCCTCCAGGTCATCTTCCTTAAATAGGGGCTTCCAGTTCTATAAAAAACTAATTAGTTTGAAAATGCACACCGCTGGGCACTTAGAGAAAATGTGCTTGATAGTAATTTTATTTTTAATGTTCCAGAGAGCCAAACCAGTAGTGGCGAAAACAGTCCGAAACAAGCGGAAAGCACGATCCGGGAGAGAACGGGACAGAGTCCGGACCTACGAAAGGAGGCAGGGCACCAAGAGTTCCCATCCAACCTCGAAAACAACTCCAAACAAACTTGGCTAGAGCACATTGGAAGAATCCAAGTCTTCTCCTTGGCTCATTTGAGGCCTCCTCTGCGAGGGAAAGTTTTGTCTGCAGCAATGCAGGAGTTGATGATTGCCGAGCCCGACCTTCCTCCTAAGGCGAAGTTACCGACAAGCTCCAAGTTAGGTAGATAGGGTGAAACGACTAGTGAGGGAGATCAACCGATTCATTCACACGCTGACAGTTCCTCGGGTGATTGTATCAACAATGAGCTTGAGGAAACTAGTTATGACAGGGTCATCTGGGAGGACGATAACTGTGGAGGGTCTGGAGAACGGACGGTGTTTGACACGGAAGTGTCACACCCTTGACGGCGGAGGGATCAGAGCTAGGGTTACGGGACGATGCGGCGCAATTCTAACGGAGGGAGGAGGAAGAAGATAGAGCAGGGGAGCAGGTGAGACGAGAGAGAGATAGAGATAGAGAGAGAGAAGCGAGTTGCTGTTAATTCATTAAACGATAAACCTCACGGTACAAACGTCGTTGAGCTTATAACCACGCTCCCTCGGGCCAACGCCCCACTCAATGACCCACACGGCCCAACACACTCAAATCAAACGCAGCCCACACCACTAGCCATTCCCGCTCGATGACTCGATGCCTGTCTCCAGCGACGCCATAGGGTCCTCCCCTTGAAAACCAGCTGGTCCCCAAGCTGGTGCCTCCGGATAGTGAATCTTGGGACTATTTTAATCCTCCCAGGTTGCTGCCTCGACAGGTATGGAGGGCCATTTTGCCAGAACATTTAGATGAGCCGCATTTCCTTTCTTGACCAAGCGCATGTCCAAGATTTCTTCAGGAACCGTACCTGGAACCGACAACTCCAATGGGCGAGGAAGAGTCTGAAACACCGGTGTGTGATCCAATAGATGAGCTTTAATTTGGGACATATGATACACGGGCTGAACCAGACTGCCGTGGGGGAAGATCCAACCTGTAGGCTGCAGCCCCAATTTTCTCCAGGATGGAAAATCGACCGAAAAACTTGAACACCAACTTTGGGCACGACTGGTTTACCACCGATTGATACGTCCCAAACGTATCGATAATTTATTCTCGTTCCATGCATGTTTTGTGTGATATTTCTATGATCTAGATACAGTTTCATACACTTTTGATCATATTTGGATTAACCTACTAACTCAGTGCACCCCAGTGCCAGTTCCTGTTTTTTGATGTTTTTCTATTCCAGGTTTCCCCCATATTAAAAATGCTCCAAAAATTCGGGAAAAATCGGATAAAATATCAGCGCAATGGAGCCTTCCAGAATCACCAAAGTGGGCCCAAAGGCCACCACCAGGTGTCCAGGCGGCCACCTGGCGCAGCCAGGGGCCTGGCCGCGCCAGCGGGGCGCCTTGACCCCTGGTGCCCCCCTTCGCCTATTTAATCTCCGTCACGAGGAAACTCCGAAGACAGAACCCTATTTCGCAAACTCGCCTCTGTTCCGCCGCCGCGCTTCCAAGATCGGGAGCACCGTCAGGACCCTTCCCGGCACCCTGCCGGAGGGAGGATCGACCTCCGGGAGCTTCTCCTCCACCATGGACACTTCCCGGATGTGCCGTGAGTAGTCTAGCTTGGACCATGGGTCCGTGATCAGTAGCTATGTGATGTTCTCCTCCCCTCTTTGTTCTTCATGGTTTAGACCTCGTGAGCTTCCCTACATGATCGAGGCACATATGTAATTCTTATGCTATTGCTATGCTGAGTTTGATGGGATCTGATGGATTATGAGATTATGTTCAGATTGTGATAGAGTAATATATTTGGTTTTTATCTCTTATATTTTTGTTCCTAAGTAATTCTTGCATGTTCTCCGTTGCTGTTTATTGCTTTGGACAAGTAGTAGGTAGTGACTCCAAGAGGGAACATTATGCTCGATCGTAGGTACATGCCCCGTGATGATACGCTTGAGTGACAGAAACATGAGTCTAGGGGATGTGCTGTGGCCACAAGGGGGAAAACAACGGTGCTTGGAACCGCAGTTGCAACGATTGTTTTCTTTACGCAAAGTTCTTTTTAATGTAGTTGTCTGTTGCTTTGGGTTTACACTTTCGGTGGGGCTCGTAACTTAATACCAGCGAGATGTTCTAGATAGATATCTCAAGGTGGATAGTTAGTAGTAGATGCAGATGGATTTCGGTCTACTTATTTTGGCGTACTGCCCATTCTTATGAGCCTCTTCCTTTCTTTTGTAGCATAGTTAGCATTGCGGTGCGTTTATAATCCTGTCAATTGCCCTTCTTAATTTTTTTACCTCGCATAGCAGTTTTATCGTCTTTTGGGAGAGAGACATCACTAATGAACATCACGGGACCCCGGTCCATATTCTCATCATTGTCTTCAAGCTATTTCCTTTTTCAGTATTTACTTTCAGTTGCTATCATTATCATTATCCTTTGTTTTTATCCTTTGTAAACAACAAGACCAGAGAGATTGACAATCTCTCTGAACTTCGTTGTGAGCAAAGTTATTTGTGTCTGTGTGCAGGTCCAGGTCAAGGAAGCAACTTTTGTCTAAAACGGTGCCATTGTTTCCGTGCCACCTACTTATCATTATCGGAGTCCTACTTGTCGATACTCTCAACCTCGGTATCTTCATCAAGGGAAACTTGCCGCTACGTTGCATCTCACCTTCCACTTGGGGTAACCAACGAAGGGCGAGAAGCAATTATCCTCTCTCGCGTATCAAGAAAATTTCTGGCGCTGTTGCCGGGGACTCCGAGTGATAAGATAGGGCAGTTGCCCACTATCCTTTACCTTTGCTTTTTAGTCTTGTTAGTTTACCTTTCAGTTTTTATCTTCGTGTCCTTTATAAAAAATCCAATTTTTTTAGTATGTCCAGTTCCTTACTTGCCAATCAATGTCTGACTTCTTTGAAACCAGATCTTATTGGCATGGAGGATTCACCGAGGATCAACAAAAGTGGTACAAGGAGCACCGCTTGTCTCGAAAGGGGATACACTTATAGAAACAAATACACAAGTTGTATGAGTATACTAGAAACTTGTGCTCAATATAAAATATATCTTTCTACAGGGATGAATCTTGTTGCTTTATGAGGCACAAACACCTTGCTTTCCAGTGTGAGTACAATGATGATGAAACCTTAGCTTCTTATGCTAAGAGAAATTATGATTTTGATGATGCAGAGCAAATAGAATAATTTGTTGCTTATAAGGGTGCCTATGAATATACTTATCTTATTAAAAATATTGATGATGCCCCTTACAAATCTGAGAGTCTTGCTATACTTAACTATTGTTTGGAAAATTACTGTAACATCCCAAAATTCTCCGAATTTTGGAATGTTAATAAAATTAAATAGATAATGATTGTTTGCTTGATGTGTTTGATTTTCTCTGAGATTTAAATCTTTTGGAGTTTATTGAATATTAAAACGAGAGGGAATAAAATCACTTTCCATAATATTCACCGTTGGTGTTTTGGAATTTATTATTTAAAAACAAAACCAACAAAATAAAATGAGAGAAGGTAATATGACTCCTTCAACTTATTAAAAGTTTGGAAAAGGTTTTTAAATCTTTATTGGAATTCTTTTGAATGTTCGAAACATTTTTCAACACATGGCAGTTCGCTGGAGAGGATATAAAAGGACTTATCCCCATTTTTAAATTGTTGGAAAATAGTTAAAAATATTTTTGGGAGACTTTTTAATTTTACTTTGGAGTTATAAATATTTTCTAAAAATTATTTTTGGAATTTATTTAGGCTCTGGAAAAGTTTTTAAATCAATTTTTTGAGTTTTTGGTATTTTTAAAATGCCAGAAAAGTATTTTAAAAATATTTAAAAATAAGTTGCAAAGTTTTTATTTTATTTTAATATTTTGGTCAAGCCAAAAATTTAGTTTTGTTATTTTAAAAAGATTGGCGAAGACGGAATTTTAAAATAAATTTCCGTGATTTTTCAAATATTGTTTTGGGCCTAATGGGCCTGCTTTGTTTTTTTTTCGCAGTCCGATTTTGTATTTATCTCGGATTTTTTTTAAAAAGAGAGGATTAGGGGCTGGCTATAAATAGCCCCGATTAGGGCTAAACTATTTTCGCTTAGCGTTTTAGGGTTAGCTCTAAACTAATCCGCGGGACCCGCCGCCGCCGACGTCATCGCCGGAGTTCGCCGGACTCTCGCCGGATTTTTCGCCGGAGTTGCGTTTTTCGCCGTTTCGAGGTAATTTCTTCGCGAGCCGTCGCCGTTCTAGCCGCAGCGCCGTCTCACCGGAACACCCGCCGCCCCTAGCCGCGCCGCCCCCGGCTGCACCGCCGCCGCAGGCCGGCGAGCGGGCCGCCGCCCGCGCCATGGCCGACCTGGCCGGCTGCGCACCTCGTGCCCGTGGCCGCGCGCCCCTGTCGCACCCGTGGTCGCGCGCCCCTGGCCGCCGCGCCTCGGCCGCGCCCTCCCGCGGCTGGCCGCCACCGCCCCTGGCCCTCGCCGGCGCTCGCCCCAGCCGGCCGGAGCCGGAGCCGCCCGTGCTCCCGTAGCCATGGCCGGTCTCCCCTGTGCCCGTGCGTGGCCGTGAGAAGAAGAAGAGGATTGGAAAGAAAAGTTAGAAAACGTTTCAATTTTTTTTCCAGATCTGGATCCAAACCGTTCGGGGACCCGATCGCGTTTTTTATAAATGTTTTATTTACGTACGGGTCCTTTTTACAGTAGAGCACCCCGGTACCCCCGTTGTTCACCCGATACCGTTTTCGCGACTACTTTTTAACCGTAACTCGGAATTGGGCGATTCAAGTTGCGTTGCGACCGTGTAGAAATTATCTAGCCAGTAGACCTAGTGTTACAGAAGTTTGAAGTTTTTAAATTTGGATCCCAAGCTGATCCAAATTTGGACTTCCGGCAGCCGTAACTTTTTACCGGTGCGCCCGTTTGCGCCGTTTATTTTTGCGTTGGATCACTCGTTCCATGTACCCTCTGTTTATATCACGTGTGCACAAAAATCCACATGTTTATTGATCTGTTTAAATTCAAATTCAATTCAATTTTTCACTTGCTATGACCTGTGTTGTAGTATTCCGTTTCACGTGATTCTTTTTGCATATTTAATCATATGAGACATCCTAACGGCAATATCCACACACTATTCATATTGCCATGATTTTTACCTTGATTTCATAATGCCTTGATCATATTTTTGTATCGACAATTTCTTATCCGTTGACTCTGTCGAGTTTACGTTCCACCGATCGCCTTCGAGCACATCCACACCTTTGCACTTCAAAACCTTTTGTTTTGTTGCTAAAACTTCAGTGATTGATTTGTTGATCTTATGTTTTGTCCTTGTGGTGTGATTGCTTATTGAGTTCCTTCGTTGACGATAGATTGCTCGGAGTGTGACGAGTAGAGTTGACTGGAACGTGAGAGCGAAGATCTTCATCGAATGTATAAGGCAAGTGATGCTTTGACCATACTCATACATATATTTTCTATATGCATTATGTTAAGAAATATCACCCTATTGCATGATAGGTAGTTTATTTTACTGTTGCTGCAAAACCAGTTAGGATAGCCACATGTCTTGACTTGTCTACCGTAGATCAACCTAGCCGTGTTGTTACTTTATTGCTATGCTTTGTAGACGAGGCTGGGCTGTGAGAATTCATGGAGTGTATGTGAGCTATTTAATAAACCGTGTAGCAACTTTATGATAAATAGAAATCACTTCTGGACGGGCGGGTTGCATCCCGGTAGTTGTGCCTTGTCTAAGGACAGTGCCGGGGTTAAATGCACCCAATGGTTGTTTTGGTGGTGAACCGGGTGCGTCATGGCGAGTACCCTCTGATGCAGTGGGCGCCATCCAGGCTCAAAAATATCAGACATGCAATATTACTAGTAGCTTCCGTGTACAACCACTGACTATATGGGCTCTGGCTTAGCACGAGTACGTTGTGGGGAGCCTGGCCCTGGTAGCTAGCTGATGTAGATGTGTGGTTAGGTGTACCGGCTACCAAAGGGTGGAGGCAACCTCTTCAGAAAATCTTTGTCTCAATCTTCGGGTTGAGTCCAGTGGGGAACGTGTACAACCTCTGCAGAGTGTATAAATTGATCATGATTAGCCGTGTCCACGGTTACGGATGAACTTTGAGCAACTAGTCAGTACTGTTGATGAATGATCTTGACAGATGAACACTTAATAATAATTTGGTTGGGACAAGAGTAGCATGGGTTGCTGTGTGTTTCAGGTAGAATTCAACTTAAAATTTTGACTAGTTTAGTTCAGGAGAAAATTGGCTTTCTGCAAAACTAAACCATAAGCCTTTCCTTTGACTTACCTTGCATGTAGTTGTAGGTCCTTTATATAAACTTTTCCGTGTCACTTGCCGTACAAATCAGATGTACTGACCCGTTGTCGGACTGTAACCTTCGGTGTTGCAGGTTTTTCAGACGATCAGTAAGGTGTGTTTAGGGGTTGCGAGTCTACACTCAGCATGTTCGCATGTGGCTGTTGATGGTCTCCACGTTATTTGCTTTTTCTTCTGCTATATTTATATTGAATAAGCTAGCCTTGAGCTATGCAACTTGTTATTTATTTACTCTGGATCATACGTTGTAATAATGATGCAGTTGTACCTTGATATACATCTATAATATTGTGTGTGCCAGCGAGTTCGATCCAGGGACTGGCACTTGAGCACAGAGACTTCAATTCGGTGTGAATTGGGTCGTTACAGATGGTATCAGAGCAGTGTGTTGACTGTAGGTTCGTGACCCTAGAAAATGGATAGAAAAAACCATAGGAACAAAATTATTTTATCACTCTTTGATTACTTACCCTCTCACTAGTATTTCTCATCTATTATTCATCTTCTAAAACTCCTCACCTTGTTTTACTATGAATACCCCTTGAATTGTTTATACCTTGGAAGAGAAGACATTTGAGAGGTGCATCATCAACCTCGTGGATCAATTGAAGTTATGATCACAAGAACCAGAAGAATACCCTACGGTGATCAATAAGTTCTGGAACTACGAGAAGAATCTTTATGATCAGCTTAGCTGAGTGGGATGAATCCTAGCATCAGACCACCACCTTTTATGTGAAGTTAGATGAACGAATTTTCGCGTAGTATGACGAGATCGTATGTCTTGCACATATGACCTTACTCTAGGAGTTGTTTGTGTGTTTTGAATGTTGTGACTGTATTGTTTGTTGTTATGTGTTACTGTCGAACGTAGGAGTTTTGCCGCTTCCTTGTTTGAGTGCATATGCTTGGTGTTACCTTAGTTTGTTTTCTTGTCGGTGTTATAGTTTTTCCCTAACCTTTATCGTATGGGCTTAATAGATGGAGTATGAAGTAGGACTCGCCTTTTCTGGGGCGATGTCGAAACTGAAGGTGGAGCAGTGGATTCGTAGTATGGAGGAGCACATGAAGATAAACAAGGTTGGAAGCGAGGACATGGTCCTCTATGCTGTCGAGTACTTGGTAGAAGAGGCTGCTACTTGGTGGAGAATGCACCAAGCGATTGACGAATCACGAAGGAAGATTACTTGGAAGGAGTTCACAAGGATTTTGATGGGATCCCGCCTCGTCACCCCGATGCAAAGGACGGTAACCCTTAAGAGGATCCGTGCCTGTACAATTTGCGGGGAAGCAGGGCACTCCTATGTAGGACACCGAGATGGATGTCCCTATTGTGAAGAAATTCACTCGGGTGAAGAATGCCCCACTGCACAAGTCACATGTTTTACTAGTGAAGGAACTGATTATTACCCCGCTCGGTGTCAACTTTTCATCATGACACAACAAGTGGTTCAACATCAAAAGGAAGAAATGAAGAAAGCTATCCAAGAATTGAAGGAAGCACCCGTGAAGAGGAAGAAGAAGGACATTAGCCACATTCAGTGTTTCCGGTGCAGGAATATGGGACATTACACCAATATGTGTCCAGAATTGGAGGGGAAGGATAAGTTGTGAACGTGGAAGCAAGGATGCTGACTTGAAGAAGCTCATGTTTTGCAATTGGAGGATAGAATGTTCTTGGTGTGCACTAGTGTATGGTGGTACCTTTTCTTTGTTAGCTGGAGTGGTGGATCGATGCATTGTTTGCTATGGATTGACTAGATGTTTTATGTCATGATTGTTTTGTTAAGTTTTGTCTTGTACCCTGTGACCCTGTTATGTCTTGTTTTGATTGATGTGTGTGTGGCCCTTTGTGTTTCTTCTATGCGAGTAGAATAAGTTTACGTTTCATTAGACCCTCATCTATTTAGAATGCTTCAAGACTAAAGAAGACACAACAACAAGAAGAATAACTCGACGAATGACCCAATGATATGAAGATTGTTTCGACATTTCAAAACTGAAGCTACCAGCATTGAAGACTTGAAGACCTGGAAGATTCGAGTTTCTACCGTTAGATCGTTCTGTGAGCTGTCATTTCTTGTTTTGCCGACAGCTACACATCAAAACTTATATTTTCCAAAACTAGTGTGATGTTTGTATGGGTATCCATATCTCTCTACTTTCTGTTCCCTCATCCTCATACCTACACTGAAGAAGCTACTACAATGGATGCTAATGCCAGGACGAGGATAAAGATGGATGCAAGTTAATGCTGAGTTCAAAGTAAACCCCTTGTGCCCGGATCTTACAACAAGCGAGCACAATCTTGCTGAAGGAAGAACCCCGAAAGAAGTTGTAGTCCATCAGTACACGTTTTATAGCAGGCTACGTAAACCTGAGTGTGTGAAGAAACGATAGATGTTTTGTTTGGCTTGCAAAATCATGGATTTATCTGAACCCAGTTCATGATCAAGAGGAACTTCTGCAATGCTTGTGAGGATGACCGAGTGTTAGATTGCGAGATTCGCTAAACCATATACAAGGTAATGATTTGGGTGCGGAATGGATTGATCACCATGACGACTACTCTTAATATTTGCTCTTGCTATAGTAAATCTTGAGTGACTCACCTATAGCAGAGAGACGACGATGTTAAGCCGGAACCATAGAATGGTACGATGTGTGACCCCTATAGGAGTTTACCGTTTGTGTTATACGGTGAGTATAAACCAAGACCATTTGCTGCAGGTATCCCGTAGAAGTATTCTTGATGACCACCATGAGAAAATCGATAGTGGTTTAGTAGTGGCATCAGAGCTGTCAGCCATGAAGTCTCAGTACTTGGAAGACCACTCTCTTGCTATGGAATGGAAACCTCAAAGGAGGAATTCGTGAAACCTCAAAGACCGCAGGTGAAACCTGTACGGAGAATGTCATCGATGGATTAAGATACTGGAAGCCCACACTTGTGATGAAGAATTCCATGCCCCAACGGAGTATGAAGATTATGTGTGAGGAGCTCGCTGAGGGAGAAAGCTTTTGAAGACAGCTTTTGAAGACTAAGTCGCATTCCTTTTAAGGGTGGTAGCACCCTAGCTCATCGGAGGATCGATGGACTGTCATGAAGACCCGAACCCTAACCTTTCTCTCTAGCCTTCTCGAATCTCGAGGACGAGATTCCTTTTAAGGGTGGTAGTGTGTAACATTCCAAAATTCTCTGAATTTTGGAATGTTAATAAAATTAAATAGATAATGATTGTTTGCTTGATGTGTTTTATTTTCTCTGAGATTTAAAACTTTTTGGAGTTTATTGAATATTAAAACGAGAGGGAATAAAATCACTTTCCATAATATTCACCGTTGGTGTTTTGGAATTTATTATTTAAAAACAAAACCAACAAAAGAAAATGAGAGAAGGTAATATGACTCCTTCAACTTATTAAAAGTTTGGAAAAGGTTTTTAAATCTTTATTGGAATTCTTTTGAATGTTCGAAACATTTTTCAACACATGGCAGTTCGCTGGAGAGGATATAGAAGGACTTATCCCCATTTTTAAATTGTTGGAAAATAGTTTAAAATATTTTTGGGAGACCTTTTAATTTTACTTTGGAGTTATAAATATTTTCTAAAAATTATTTTTGGAATTTATTTAGGCTCTGGAAAAGTTTTCAAATCAATTTTCGGAGTTTTCGGTATTTTTCAAATGCCAGAAAAGTATTTTAAAAATATTTAAAAATAAGTTGCAAAGTTTTTATTTTATTTTAATATTTTGGTCAAGCCAAAAATTCAGTTTTGTTATTTTAAAAATATTGGCGAAGACGGAATTTTAAAATAAATTTCCGTGATTTTTCTAATATTGTTTTGGGCCTAATGGGCCTGCTCTGTTTTTTTTTCCGCAGACCGATTTTGTATTTATCTCGGATTTTTTTTAAAAAAAAAAGAGGATTAGGGGCTGGCTATAAGTAGCCTCGATTAGGGCTAAATTATTTTCGCTTAGCGTTTTAGGATTAGCTCTAAACTAATCCGCGGGACCCGCCGCCGCCGACGTCATCGCCGGAGTTCGCCGGAATCTCGGCGGAGCATTGCCGGATTTTTCGCCGGAGTTGCGTTTTTCGCCGTTTCGAGGTAATTTCTTCGCAAGCCGTCGCCGTTCTAGCCGCACCGCCGTCTCACCAGAGCACCCGCCGCCCCTAGCCGCGCCGCCCCCGGCTGCACCGCCGCCGCAGGCCGGCGAGCGGGCCGCCGCCCGCGCCATGGCCGACCTGGCCGGCTGCGCACCTCGCGCTCGTGGCCACGCGCCCCTGGCCGCCGCGCCTCGGCCGCGCCCTCCCGCGGCTGGCCGGCGCCGCCCCCGGCCCTCGCCGGCGCTCGCCCCAGCCGGCCGGAGCCGGAGCCGCCCGTGCTCCCGTAGCCATGGCCGGTCTCCCCTGTGCCCGTGTGTGGCCGTGGGAAGAAGAAGAGGATTGGAAAAAAAAGTTAGAAAACATTTCAATTTTTTTTCCAGATCTGGATCCAAACCGTCCGGGGACCCGATCGCGTTTTTTATAAAAAATTTATTTACGTACGGGTCCTTTTTACAGTAGAGCACCCCGGTACCCCCGTTGTTCACCCGATACCGTTTTCGCGACTACTTTTTAACCGTAACTCGGAATTGGGAGATTCCAGTTGCGTTGCGACCGTGTAGAAATTCTCTAGCCAGTAGACCTAGTCTTACAGAAGTTTGAAGTTTTTAAATTTGGATCCCAAGCTGATCCAAGTTTGGACTTCCGGCAGCCGTAACTTTTTACCGGTGCGCCCGTTTGCGCCGTTTCTTTTTGCGTTGGATCACTCGTTCCATGTACCTTCTGTTTATATCATGTGTGCACAAAAATCCACAAGTTTATTGATCTGTTTAAATTCAAATTCAATTCAAATTTTCACTTGCTATGACCTGTGTTGTAGTATTCCGTTTCACGTGATTCTTTTTGCATATTGAATCATATGAGACATCCTAACGGCAATATCCACACACTATTCATATTGCCATGATCTTTACCTTGATTTCATAATGCCTTGATCATATTTTTGTATCGACAATTCCTTATCCGTTGACTCTGTCGAGTTTACGTTCCACCGATCGCCTTCGAGCACATCCACAGCTTTGCACTTCAAAACCTTTTGTTTTGTTGCTAAAACTTCAGTGATTGTTTTGTTGATCTTATGTTTTGTCCTTGTGGTGTGATTGCTTATTGAGTTCCTTCGTTGACGATAAATTGCTCGGAGTGTGACGAGTAGAGTTGACTGGAACGTGAGAGCGAAGATCTTCATCGAATGTATAAGGCAAGTGATGCTTTGACCATACTCATACCTATATTTTCTATATGCATTATGTTAAGAAATATCACCCTATTGCATGATAGGTAGTTTATTTTACTGTTGCTGCAAAACCAGTTAGGATAGCCACATGTCTTGACTTGTCTACCATAGATCAACCTAGCCGTGTTGTTACTTTATTGCTATGCTTTGTAGACGAGGTTGGGCTGTGAGAATTCATGGAGTGTATGTGAGCTATTTAATAAATCGTGTAGCAACTTTATGATAAATAGAAACCACTTCTGGACGGGCGGGTTGCATCCCGGTAGTTGTGCCTTGTCTAAGGACAGTGCCGGGGTTAAATGCACCCAATGGTTGTTTTGGTGGTGAACCGGGTGCGTCATGGCGAGTACCCTCTGACGCAGTGGGCGCCGTCCAGGCTCAAAAAGATCAGACAAGCAATATTACTAGTAGCTTCCGTGTACAACCACTGGCTATATGGGCTCTGGCTTAGCACGAGTACGTTGTGGGGAACCTGGCCCTGGTAGCTAGCTGATGTAGATGTGTGGTTAGGTGTACCGGCTACCAAAGGGTGGAGGCAACCTCTTTAGAAAGTCTTTGTCTCAATCTTTGGGTTGAGTCCAGTGGGGAATGTGTACAACCTCTGCAGAGTGTATAAACTGATCATGATTAGCCGGGTCCACGGTTAAGGATGAACTTTGAGAAACTAGTCAGTACTGTTGATGAATGATCTTGACAGATGAACACTTAATAATAATTTGGTTGGGACAAGAGTAGCATGGGTTGCTGTGTGTTTCAGGTAGAATTCAACTTAAAATTTTGACTAGTTTAGTTCAGGAGAAAATTGGCTTTCTGCAAAACTAAACCATAAGCCTTTCCTTTGACTTACCTTGCATGTAGTTGTAGGTCCTTTATATAAACTTTTCCGTGTCACTTGCCGTACAAATCAGATGTACTGACCCGTTGTCGGACTGTAACCTTCGGTGTTGCAGGTTTTTCAGACGATCAGTAAGGTGCGTTTAGGGGTTGCGAGTCTACACTCAGCATGTTCGCATGTGGCTGTTGATGGTCTCCACGTTATTTTCTTTTTCTTCCGCTATATTTATATTGAATAAGCTAGCCTTGAGCTATGCAACTTGTTATTTATTTACTCTGGATCATACGTTGTAATAATGATGCACTTGTACCTTGATATACATCTATAATACTGTGTGTGCCAGCGAGTTCGATCCAGGGACTGGCACTTGAGCACAGAGACTTCAATTCGGTGTGAATTGGGTCGTTACAATTACGATGCAAATTAGTATATTACTGATCATCTTGAGAGAATCTCTCCCTCAAAGGAAGAGAATAATGTTTTGCAGGACTCTATGAAAGAAGAAATTGTTGAAACTGAAAGCTCCTTGGATGAAAAAGAGGAGGAGAGTGACGAACAAAAGGAGGAAGAATGGAGCCATCCATGTCTACCTTCTAATGAGAGTATCTCTTTGAATCTTACCTTATATGAGTGTTATGATCCTATGGATTCTTTTGAAATATCCCTTTTTGATGAAGTTGATGCTTTCTATACTTATGGCCGTGATGCCATTATGAATGATGCTTACGAAGATGAACTTTCTATAGTTCGTAATGTTAAGCATGAAATTGTTGATATTGCGCCCACACTTGATTTTCCTATAATCTTTTTGAAATCTTCAACTTGTATTCCGGAGAACTGTGCTCTTATTGAGGCTCAATGTGATGGGTTGCATTTATCTTACATTCCTAAAGACCGTGTTGAAAACTACACACGTGTGCTTGTAGATCATGAACAATATGATTTATGGGATAGTTATATTCTTGATGTTGTTCATGATACTACTGAAAATTACTTTGAGAGAGGAAAGTTTGGTTGTAGAAACTTCCATGTTACAAAAACACCTCTCTTCATGTTGAAAGTTTTGAAGTTGTTCTTGTTCCACCTTCCTATGCATGTCACTTTGTGCTTCTTTGATTTATTTTCTTACAAAATTCCTATGCATAGGAAGTGGGTTAGGCTTAAATGTGTTTCATATTTTCTTCTTGATGCTCTCTTCTGCTTCAAAATTCTTATTCTTGTGAGAGCATCTTCTATAATCTTCATTCCTAGCTTAAAGGCGTAAAATAAAGCACTTGTTGGGAGGCAACCCAATATGTTTTTACTTCTGTTTTTAGTGGTCTTGATGATTTTTACTACTGTAGCAACATCATTGTATCTTTATTTTCAAGCTTTGTGCCAAGTTATAGCCTCATATGACAAGTGAAGCGAAAGTTGTGACATGCTGTCCAGAAAACAGGTTCAGTCCTCGTGACGGGAAAAATCGGATCAAATCACCAGTTCATATTTTTGAGCTGAGTTTTTTACACAGAGTGCTCTATACAATCACGGAACTTTCGTATGTTCTGAGTTTTTAATTTGAGTTGCAGAAGTAACCCTAAAAAATTCTTTACTACATGTTGTTCTGTTTTTCACAGATTCTGCCACGTTTTGTCTCTCCTTACTTTCACAAACCTTAAGCTTGCTTTTTCTTTGCAAAAACCTTTTGGAAATCTTGAGAAACAGTAGATCTTCAAGAATATCTTTATATCCAGTGGGGAAAAATTATTTTATTAAGGGTACTAACCTCTCTAATCAGCTTATGATGAGTTATGTATGAAGGGAGTTTTCAAGTGTGCGATGGAAGATGATGAAAGAAGATCCAGGAGTGTCAAGCGCTCAAGCTTGGGGATGCCCCCACGCATACCCAATAAATATTCAAGGAGACTCAATCGTGTAAGCTTGGGGATCCCCCCGTGCATCCCCTTCTCCATCAACAATTATCAGTTCGTCCTTAGTCTCACTATATTTTTATCACTTCATGCGTTATGTGCTATGCTTGGAGCGTCTCGCTCTTAGGTTTTATTTTTAGTTTTATTTATTTTTTCTTTCTGTTCATAACAAGTTAGAACCCATCGTACTTTGTGTGGGAGAGAAACACGCTCCACTTTCAAAATCTAGAACACATCATAGGATGTTTCATGCCTATCTTTTTGCTGTTGTGTGTTCTTTATCTTTTCGTAGCTACTGCCATGTTTAGTTTTAGTCTTAGTTTGTCTTTAGCAAGAGCCTTGGATTTTTTTGTTTGTTGCTGGAAATCTCTTTAGTTTTCATGTTTATCTTGTTAAGAGAGTTGGTTGTTGCACTGAGTTGTGTCTTGTTTCGAGATTAGGTAATTGAGGTTGCTATTTAATTTTAGTAGTAACTTGCAATAGTTTTGAGGTATTGATGTGAGTAATGTTTGAACTTTTGGTGTCAAGAGCTCTAGCCTATTATTTATAGGTGTCGTATTTTGGGCAGTCCGTGTTTATTTTCAAAACCTACAAAACTAATTGAGAATTCTAGCTACTAGATGGATCGCTAATCTATGGAGGGACTGAATATTAGAGTACACTCACGTACCATGAGTCGAGGATGCGCAAGGATAACCAAACCCCCATGCACTCCTCCTCGGGGTGCTTCTCTCTTTGTGAACCTCCTTATTAGATTGAGAGTTACCGATAATAAGCGCATGAGTTCTTCGGACTAATGTAAGTATTGAAAGTTGACATTTCCACCTCCTCATATTTGCTAGCCTCTCCTGTGCCGTGCATTTCCTTCTTCTCACTCCGAGAGTTGGCGTCCACCTTCCCCGGTACATCCAAACCCTTGGCATGATACGCTCTGTCATCATAAACCTCCTTATATCTTTCCTCAAAACAGCCACCATACCTACCTATCAAGGCATTTCCATAGCCTTTCCGAGATATATTGCCATGCAACATCCACCTCTTCATGACTTGATCTTCATGTCATACATGTTCCTGCTACACTGGCAGAGGCATACATTGCATACATCATGATAGCTACATCTTCTTTATGATTTGAGTACCTTGTAAAGTGTGAAAGATCTTCTATACCCTCTTGTAAATTAGAGTGTTGCCCTTAAGTGAGGAAAAGATCCCAAAGTGGACAAAATAAAAGATCCCAAAGAGGACAAATGAGAGTTAAATAGAAAGAGCCATTGAGGACACAAAAAAAATAAAAAAAAGAGAAAAAAGAGAAAAAAAATAAAAGAGAGAAAGAGCCAACAGTACTCCCTCTTATCCTTGTACTCCATAGAGATGATCATGCATATATCTATGTGGGGACCTTCACACTATAGAACTTGGCTTGCATATTCCAAGGATGCGCCTCCTCAAAAGAGCTCTAGGTCTTCATGAGCGAGCAAGTTAGATGCACCCCCAGTAGTTCCATTGGAGAGCTTTACAGCTCATATGTGCATCTGTTGCATGGCAATCCCTACTCCTCACATCATATCTATCATTTGGCCTTCTCGCCTATGATTGTCCTCATTGATGTGAGCCTTTCTTATTATTTTTGTCTTCCTCCTCCACCACATTTCTCTCTTTGCCGTCCTAAGTGTCAACTTTCGTGCTTACGCTCATCCATTGCATGAGTGCTCAAAATATCGAATGGGAGTGGATCAAATTTACTTGTACCTGGCTAGTGGTCTGGGGACGAGTCAAGATAAGATTCCAAAGAAGACCAAGTGTGAAACTTTAGTAGATTGAGTTCTCAACAAAAATAGTTATTTTTCTCGTATTCCCTATCCCCTTTCTTGCACGCAAACACCATTTGGAGACATTCGAGTCACAGACAGCGAGAGCTCTTGCACCTAATGTTCTTTTGTTACTTGTTTCAATGCTAATATAGACTCTTGCATGTTACGAATTGAATTGAATTACATACCTTGATTGCTTTACTTTTCAAAGTTCTTATATGGTTGCTAGCATGTCACCACAGAAATTATGTTTATTATCATTTACCTACTCGAGGACGAGCAGGAATTAAGCTTGGGGATGTTGATACGTCCCAAACGTATCGATAATTTATGCCCGTTCCATGCATGTTTTGTGTGATATTGCTATGATCTAGATACACTTTCATACACTTTTGGTCATATTTGTACTAACCTACTAACTCAGTGCACCCAAGTGCCAGTTACTGTTTTCTGCTGTTTTTCTATTCCAGGTTTCCCCCATATTAAAAATGCTCCAAAAATTCGGGAAAAATCGGATTAAAAATCAGCGCAACTAAGCCTTCCAGAATCACCAAAGTGGGTCCAGAGGGCCACCACCAGGTGTCCAGGCGCGCCAGGGGGGCGCCTGGACCCCTGGTGGCCCCCCTGGCTTCCCCCCTTCGCCTATTTAATCTCCGTCATGGGGAAACTCCGAAGACAGAACCCTATTTCGCAAACTCGCCTCTTTTCCGCCGCCGTCGCACTTCCAAGATCGGGAGCACAGTCAGTACCCTTCCAGGCACCCTACCGAAGGGAGGATCGACCTCCGGGAGCTTCTCCTCCACCATGGACGCTTCCCGGATGTGCCGTGAGTAGTCTACCTTCGACCATGGGTCCGTGATCAGTAGCTATGTGATGTTTCTCCTCCCCTCTTTGTTCTTCATGGTTTAGACCTCGTGAGATGCCCTACATGATCGAGGCACATACGAAATTCTTCTGCTGTTGCTATGCTGAGTTTGATGGGATCTGATGGATTATGAGATTATGTTCGATTGTGATAGAGTAATATATTTGGTTTTTATATCTTATATTTTTGTTCCTAAGTAATTATTGCATGTTCTCCATTGCTGTTTATTGCTTTTGCCAAGTAGTAGATAGTCACTCCAAGATGGAACGTTATGCTCGATTGTGGGTACATGCCCCCTGATGATACGCTTGAGTGTCAGAAACATGAGTCTAGGGGATGTGCTGTGGCCACAAGGGGAAAACGACGGTGCTCGTAACCGCGGTTGCAAGGATTGTTTACTTTACGCAAAGTTCTTTTTAATGCAGTTGTCTGTTGCTTTGGGTTTACACTTTGGATGGGGCTCGCAACTTAATATCAGCGAGATGTTCTGGATAGATATCCCAAGGTGGATGATTAGTAGTAGATGCAGATGGATTTCAGTCTACTTATTTTGGCGAACTGCCCATTCTTATGAGCCTCTTCCTTTCTTTTGTAGCATAGTTAGCATTGCGGTGTGTTTATAATCCTTTCAATTGCCCTTCTGTAATTTGTTTACCTCGCATAGTAGTTTTATCGTCTTTTGGGAGAGAGACATCACTAGTGAACATCACGAGACCCCGGTCCATATTCTCATCATTGTTTACAAGCTATTTCATTTTTCAGTATTTACTTTCAGTTGCTATCATTATCATTATCCTGTGTTTTTGATCCTTTGTAAACAACAAGACCGGAGAGATTGACAACCTCTCTGAACTTCGTTGGGAGCAAAGTTATTTGTGTCTATGTGTAGGTCCACGTCAAGGAAGCAACTTTGTCTAAAACGGTGCCATTGTTTCCTTGCCACCTACTTATCATTATCGGAGTCCTACTGGTCGGTACTCTCAACCTTGGTATCTTCACCGAGGGAAACTTGCCGCTATGCTGCATCTCACCTTCCACTTGGGGTAACCAACGAAGGGCGAGAAGCAATTATCCTCTCTCACGTATCACCGATGAATGAACATATGGTTGTAGACGCAGATAAACCTTCTCGCCCACCCCAAACTCACGAGGTGATCCGCATATTGTTTGTACTTAAACTGAGCTCTGGACAACTGATCTGTAACAACCGAGATTTCACAAAAATTAAAAAAATTTGTTTTCGGTGTGAATTGTTTGATTGTCTGAATTGTTTGCGGTGTTTGCATCCCCGATTTATCGATCGTCGATTATTTCCCCCCCTCTTATCTCGTATCGGACGAAGACCGACCCTTGCCACCCTAACACTCGACCTTTTCGACACCAGGTTTCACCCGACCACCGTCGCGAAAACCGCACGAGACCAGCAGCAGCCAACGGAACGAAAACCCCGTTTAATAATTAAACGGGATATATTTTATAGCGCGCTGGAAAGTGTTCTCGGAACGGTTCCAGCGCGAGGTGAACGCCGCCGGCTCGACGCGCTGATCGCGTAGTTCGAAGTTTTACCCGAATTAGATGCCCCGCCGACCCCCAGCGGTCAGAAATGTAGACACCGCCCGCGAAAAACCGGGGATGATTTTGCAAACTGCCAGCCACCTGGGCTATATAAAGACCACCACACTCCCACCCCTTTCTAGGGTTTCCCTAGCCACAAAATTGCAGCCACCCCCTCAGATCTGCCTCCAAATTTTCCCAATAGCCCCCAATTTGCGAAATCCCTAGCCCAATCTGCCCTAGACCGTCAGATCTGAAGATTCGACGGCCCGAGAGCGTGCCACGTCACCCAGCCACCGAGCCGCCCGAGCTCCTCCTCCAGCCCATGGACCACGTACCCGCCGCCTCCACCTCCGGCCGCCGTCGGCTGCAGCCACCGCGGGAGCCGTCCCCGCAGGTCTCCTCCCGCGCCACCCTCCTCTCCTTCTTTCCTCCTCTCACCTCTGTCTTCTCCCTCTCTCCTATGCAGCCAAGCTGCCGTGAAGCTCGCCATGCCATGGGAGCACCTCGGCCCGGCCTCGAGCTTCAAGCCGCCGCCCTTGGACCCACTGGCAACCTTGCCCTGACCGGATCCGCAGCGCCCCGCGGCCCCCGCGCTCGTCGCCGCCTGGCCAGGCCCTCCTCGCCGGAGCACCGCCGGAATGGCGCCGTCGTCGGGCTCCCTGCCATTCGGGACGAAGCCGCGTCCTCGTCCGCTCTCCGCTCGTCCGCGTGCTGCCAGGTGGCTCCAGCCGCGGCCCAGCTCGCGCCACCCCGGCCTGCACCGGCGCGCCTCCAGCGGCCTGCGCTCCGCGGCCCAGCTTGGGGAGCTCGCCCCCCTTTTTTTTATTTTTTTTATTTATTTCTTGCTGTTGGGCCGGCCCAATAACTGTTGTAGCTCTTTTTATTTATTTATTTAGGCAGATTGTATTAGTATTTTTGCGGTGCCCGTAACTTTTTAACCATAGCTCGGATCCCGACGCGTAAAATATGAAAGTTGCTTAGTTTTCTGTGTAGATTTATAAAATGTTGCTTGTTGCCATGTTTGAATTTGTTTACATTCTGTTTACCTGCTAATTACACTACTTGCCACTGTAAACTGTAATTTCCATAACTTTTTAACCGTTGCTCTGATTAAAATGTTTCTTATATGTAACTTGACTAGAATTGCATGTAGATTGTGTTTATGCTGTTCTTGCTTGCTAAATAAAATAATAAAATTATGTTTAGGGCAAAACAGTACCAAATTCCATTTTTATCGTGGGGTCCGTAATAGTTTGCCATGTCTAGGATTTTACCCCACTTAAATTGACTAGCTTAGATAGTTTACCTTATGCTTCACCTCTTGACATGTTTGTGTGATATGCCATGTTAAAAACCTTTGTTGATCACTTGTAGCTAAACAACTTTAACCATCGTAAACGTGTGGTATCATCGTGTGTGACGAGTACACCACTTAACCTGTTAGTAACCGCTCTCGACGGTAGGTAAGATGTCTCGTGTTGCCTTCTTGTTGATGCTTGCTCGTGTTTTCCTCGTAGTAATAGATGCTTGCTCGTTGATTGCTTTCCAGTGTTTACCGTCTTGTGTGCTTCCGCGGGTACCTCTCGGTGACGATGCGAGCTTGCGATCAACTACACCTTCGGAACCCGACTTATCAACAGGCAAGGACTATACATTACTTATGATCCATTCTATTTCAACCAGCGGTTTGCATGCTAGTCTAGGTTAGGTTCGATGTTTGATCCTACCACATGTTTACAGCCTCTTTCAAACCGATACAACCATGTCCCTTCCCAGCAAACCATGTACTGCTATGTTACTATTGCTCGTTGCTCAGCCCCTGCTTAGTATGCATGCTTAGGATGCTACGATGTTACCCTGTTACTCCTTGGTTTTGGGATATCACATTATTATATTATTGTGGATGTAGATTATTATAATGTTGACTATGTTCGACGAAGGATGGAAGGTCTAGGCTATCCCGCCCCGACGCTTTGTTCCATTCGAGTCACTTAGGACCCGAGTTCCGGGTATTGGTTTTAAGACTGAGCGTGCCTAACCGCGTGTGGGATTTTATGGGGTCCCCTTTTCTTACCTACCTAGCTTCAAACATTTCCAGTGGTGGCCCAAGCTGATTTACCATTTGAAACCGTGTGTGTGCTGGTCGGCCGCCAGTTGTTTTCCAACCAACCCGGACCAGTGAGGACATAGTTCCCTTGCTGGCGCACCTTGTCCGGCTGAGGAACCGGTTTCCCATGTGTGATTAACCGACTATCCAAACCTGCGACAGACGGTAGAGACCAGATCGAGAGAGAGGCCGACTTTTGAGTTGGGTGTCGACTCACCGGGGGCCACCCGGATTTGTTCGTTGTTAGCTAGAGGGACCTGTCATTTCGGATCTCTTGGAACTAAATCATAAAATGGTTGCATGTGATGGGTAGAAACTGAGAGAGATGGGCGTGCATGCGGAGCCTTGTAATGGGCAGGTGGTACACCCCTGCAGGGCTAAATCTTTTCGAGAAGCCGTGTCCACGGTTATGGACGACTTGATACCTACTCCTTGTTCATAGACAACAACAACTGAGATAATCTTAATATAACTTGATCAATCGTTGGGATGCGAAGAGGAGAACAAGGACAAGATAGGTGTTATGTTTGCCTAAGTAGCTGCTAGCAAGACTTGTTGGAGGCGATTCCTCATCGAATGCTTGGCTTCTTATCTTACTCTCTAGATCGTTAGCCACTTCATAAATTCTAGTGCGGCAGCAACCTCACCACTTACCCCATCCTTACCGTAAACTAATAGTTTTCCTAGAATGACGAGTGATGAAGTCCTTGCTGGGTCAGATGACCACTACAGTTGGATGCTGAGCACTTCTGTACTCATGATACTGCCCCCAAACTCTTTTCAGGGTTCTTGATCGACAATAGGTATGGTGATCGACGTTTCACATGGAGACTCAACGACGACTAGTTAGGCGGATCCCGGCGAGGGCCTGGACCCGTGTGGTTATGGGATCGATGTTTTTCTCTTTGCCACTGGGCCTTGATTGTAGTCTGTACTCAGACATGTATCTTCCGCTGTTGTATTGTAATTAAGGCAGTTGTATGCCGATTGTATGAGATGTTGTATCCTTGTATCTGTAATGTTGTGATATCATGTTGGAAATCCGGGGTATATGGCTATGTCATATGTCACGGTGGGACCGATATGTGCTTCGTCCCCGGATCTGGATGGAAACATCTAGATCTGGAACAGTACCGCATATCGGGCCTTGCATGATCTTTGAGAGTTGCAGTATGAGCAGTGTGAGTGTGCAACCACTGTTGAACATCCAAATTCAGAGAGCTGTTGGCAACAGGGAAATTGCGCAAATGAAGATCATGCCCATACAGAGCTTTATAAGGTGAACAAACCAGTGAAGAATGAAAGGAGGAGTTGTACCAAAACTTAGCGTGAGGTAACCATGTTGCGCAATTAGCTAAGGTGTCATGTACTGCACACCTGAGATACATCTTTAGGCATTGATTTACCCATTCTGTTTGTCCATCTGTTTGAGGGTGGTAGGCAGTACTCATTTGTAACTCAGTGCACCACATACGAAAGAGCTCCTTCTAGAAAGCACTTGTGAAAATCTTATCACGATCTGAAACTATGGACAGAGGAATGCCATGTAATCTCACAATTTGGTTCAGACATACTTTTTCCACAGATGCTGATGTGAAAGGATGTTTCAGAGGAAAAAAATGAGCCACCTTACTGAATCTGTCGACCACCACCAAAATTGTACTGTACCCTTCTGACTTGGGAAGCCCTTCTAAAAAATCCATACTAATGGACTGCCACGGTCCTTCAGGAAATGGTAAAGTTTGGAGCAAACCAGGTTGTTTACATAGCTCATGCTTGGCCCGTTGACATATTGCACATTGTTTCACTAGATTCTCCACATCTGATTTCAGATTAGCCCAACTGAATATGCTTGTTTTTTAAGGATCATAGTGAGAGGTTTTGCTAAGAGGCCATAATTCTTCACAAATTTTCGGTAGTAGCCAGTTAATCCCAGGAAACCGTTAAATTCAGTAATGCTTGTGGGGACAAGCCACTGCACCATAGCTGCATTTTTTGCTGGATCTGTGCTGACACCTTTGTCAAAAATTATGTGTCCCAAGTACTCAATGGACTGCTGAGAAAAATCACACTTACTCTACTTCAAATATAACCTCACTGCTCTGAGAGATTGTAACACAAGCTGCAGATGGTTATATGTTCCTCCAGTGTTTTGTTGTATACACGAATATCGTCCATGAAGACAATTACATATTTTCTTAGCCCTTCAGCCAAAACTGAATTCATCACACACTGAAATGTGCCAGGTGAAGTTGCCAAACCAAATGGCATAACTCTAAATTGAAAAATACCATGATGAGTTTTAAATGTTGTTTTCACCTCATCTTCGGGCACCATGCGAACTTGATGATATCCAGCTCTGTAAGTGCATCTAGTGCCCCCTATGAGGTTTTGGAGTATTTGATGACAAAATGGTTAAGGGACTGATGTGTTCGTGAGTATACACAGGAAAACAGTCCCTGAGGATGAGGTCAACCACCGTTGTCGACCCCCAAAAATGTTGAGGAACATGGAAGAAATCAGTGTGTTTCCTGAAGACTGAAGTTGTGCGAAATCCTGAGGAATTAGGATCCTGAAGCGTTCGGCTGAAGCTGAAGCTGTACAAGACCCTGAAGACGTTCACACTGAAGACGAAGTTGAAGTGTAGTCTTTGCTAAGACTTTTTATACTTTGAGTCATAGGAAAACATCACACTGTTGGAGGGGTTAAGGAAAATGAGTTCTGTATTTTTGAGGAAGTGCTTGATTAGAAATCCCGAAGAAAACCCAGAGAAATCTCCTACAGTGGAAGTTCAATTCCTTGGGTGTATGAGACGATGTTCTTCAGGACACTGAGGAATTTGTCTTTGGTTGAGGAGTCAGGAAACTGCTAGTGCAGTTCGCCTGAAGAGAGAGAGAGTGTTCCGACCGTGCCACGTGTCACGTGGAGAGTGCTGGTACCGATCCAGCCAACGGTCCGAAGGGTGGGCATGGAAGTAATTTCATGCATGGGCATTTATGTCCTTTCACCTGGAGTTGCTCCCCGGCTATAAATAGCCGCCCCAGCCCCATTTGTAGGTTGGCTGCTCCGACAGAAAAACTGACACTTGTCATCTGAGAGAAATCCACCCCTTGAAGAAACTGAAGAACCTAAGTGAGGAAAACCACCAGCCTGAGTAGTTGAGCATTTCTGAGGAAGTCGGTTCGAGTGATCCGAAGCTTTTTACTCTTGAAGACTGTTATTTTCCAGCCGGTGTAGAAGTCATCAGTCTGAGGAAGTCAAGATGAAATTGTGACTTCCCTGAGTGAACTGAGTCTGTGAAGGTTTTGGGAGTCTACCTTGAAGACTCACCTGAGTTATTGGACGGAGTCTGAGGACTTCAATTCAAGGAGAATAAGGTGAAGACTATGTCTTCTGAGTTCAATCTCAGCCTCTCCAACCAGACGTAGAGTTGTCACAGCAACTCGAACTGGTTCATCAAGTATATGTCTTCAGTGCCCTGGTGCTATTTCTTAAACCTCAGCTTTTATGCTTATGCACTGATGATTTATCCTGATGCCTGTCTTTCTAAGTTTACACTGGGCTGATTCCTCAGTTCTTGCATCGGTCTTACTTTAGCTATGCAATAGGTTGATTTACATTCATGCCTACGTTTTAGTATCGCATTTGTTCTTCCACGAGGTTTAGTTTCCTCAATTTCCTATTGCCTCAGTCCTGAGGAAATCGAAATTCCTCAAGATATTTGAAAATCTCCCATTCACCCCCCTCTGGTCGATATACTTCACTTTCAATTGGTATCAGAGCAAGGTACTCCCTTGTTCTGTGTGATTCGGTTTAACCACCTGGAGTTTTAGTTATGTTGAACTCAGGTAAAATGAGTGTTGCCTCAAACTGCCCCATCTTCGACGGGATAGACTACCCGTACTGGAAGAAAAAGATGAGGATGCATCTTGAAGCCATTGACAAGGACCTGTGGGATATTGTTGATCAAGGCATTCCTGAAGCTAATCTGATGACTGCTCCTGAAGTTGTCAAGAAGAACTGGCACCTTGATGCAAAAGCTCGAAGCATTATTGGCGGCCACCTCAATAAGGCTCAGTTCAACCGTATTAGTGGTCGGGATACTGCAAAGAAGATATGGACAAGACTGTCAAAAGTTAATGAAGGAGTCTCTGCTCAACGAGACTCTCGAGTTGATACACTTCGCAGTCTCTTCAATAGGTTCAAGAGGCTAGACAACGAGCATGTGCAACAAACCTTTGACAGACTCAGTGACATATCAAATGAACTTCAAGCATAGGGTGCCGCTGATATCACATATCATGAGGTGGTGAAGAAACTACTGAGGTCTCTAGATGACTCGTTTGAGTTCCTATCACTGATGATTCAAGAAAGGCCTGATTTCAAGACTCTGGATCCTGCTGACATTCTCGAGCGTCTCAATGCTCATGAACTGAAACTCTCTGAAAAACAAGACTTGTACAGCTCCACGCCAAAAGTCCGCGCGCTAAAAGCTAAGGCACGAAAAGTGTTCTCTGATGAAGAGTCTAAGGCTGATTCTGATGATCCTGAAACCCTCAGCCGGGAACTTTCTCTCCTCACCAGAAAGTCCAAAGATTCACGAAGAAGAATAGCTTCGGAAATTCCTCAAGATCCTCCTAAAAAAAGCAAAGATGATGACTCTGTTGAGACAAGAATGAGAGTCTGCTACAAATGCAAGAAACCTAGGCATTACATCGCTGAGTGTCCTCTTTGGGAAAAGGAAGCTAAAACGAAGAAGAAGAAAGGTAAAGATGACAGTTCTGATGAAAAGACAAAGAAGAAATCCTCAAGATCCTCAAAGTCTGCTGGATACAAGAACAACAACTCCCGTAAGGCTCGCGCATATCTCGGCAAAGAATTGGACTCTGAAGAATCTAGCTCTGATCCTGATGCTGAGGAAAATGAATCTGAAGAATCCGAGGGTGTGGCTGGTCTGGCTCTTGCCACGTCGCTTGTCTCCAAGTCAATCTTCAGCACTAAGGAATCTGATCCAACACATGTTGATGATGAAGCTAAAGACACCACCCCTGCCTTCTGCTTCATGGCTAAGTCCTCCAAGGTATCTACTTACTCATCATCTGATGATCCCTCTGATGAAGGAACTGATGAAAACTATGCTAAACTTGCTAAACTTTCATCTAAGCAACAACGTGCACTTGAAAATATTATGATTTCACTAAACAAGAGTGATGATATGTTGGTTGAGGAAATGAAGAAGACTCAAAAATTGACTGATGAATCAAAAATTCTTCAGTCAAAGTTTGATGACTTAATCAGTCGTCATGAGGCACTTCTCACCGATCATGAGAAGCTGGCCCATGAGTTTCTCATGAGAAAGAAAGAACTTGAACGTGTGAGAATGTCTCATGAAGATCTGAGGAAAGAAAATGATTCACTCCTCTCCCAACAGATCATCACGCCACAAGAAGGATTTAATCATCACTGTTTAAAATGCATTGAACATGACCGTATCACTTCTGTGCCTAGTTCTTCAATGTCTTCAGACTCTGTTATTTCAATTGCGTCTGTGGTATCTAACCCCTCATCTAAGGATACCATAGACATTGCTGAAGAAAATGCTAGGTTGAAGAGTTTACTAGAAACCGGTATGTTCAAGAGTCGGAAAAGGCATCCGATTCTTTGTGACATCCTCAAGAAACAGATCCTCAACAGGAATCCGAGGAAAGAAGGTGTCGGGTTCACTCGAAACCTCAACGCTGATGGGTCTTACTGGAAACCTGAACAATATCCCAAGACCATTTGGGTTTTGAAAAAGATGCCTCCTCCTAATCCCTATACTTTATGTGGTTATGATACTGTTTCCTCAGATGTGGTGATTGAGTCTTTTGACTCATACTATAAATTGTTTAAAGATGTCGATGGTAAGGTATTCTCCAGATACATCGGAACTAACTGCAGGAACGGTCCTCCAGTCAAGAAGATTTGTGTTCAGAAGGACCTCATCACTAATCTCCCTGTGAATGCAGATGCAAATGAGCTGAGGGTATCATCTGAGGACGATACCTCAAATGGAAATGATTATCATTATGTCTCAGCTAACCATTTTGTCCACATGGATGCTCCTCATAAGAATGCTTATTCATTTGTTTACCCTGATACCACCATCTCACATCCCATTAGGTCTCATCGTTCTCATCAGTCCTCATATACTTCAAAACCACCCATCAAGATGTGGGTGGTAAAGAAGAACTGATCATGTTTACAGGGGTGTGTCCTGAGGCAATCATAAATTTTGCTGATCATATGCCCAGGACAATATCATTTGAGTCAGTTGAAGGAGATTTATATCTTTTGGTTTCATAGAATCAATCCTGAGGAACATCCTGAGGAATTAATTCCAAGGAACCATAAATTCTTCAAACTGAGACTGGCTCATAATTTCCTGTATGAGATACTAATTCCTTTGCAGGGAAAGACTGTCGGGACCCGGGGTTAGCGTATGCAAGCCTCGCTACAACACAATCATATGGAGAGCCGAGAACCGTACCCACTTGTCTAAGCAGACAAGGCCAAGCACAGAACGTTCTCGGAAAGCATCGAACGTGAGGGGCATCCCATCCAGGCCGGATGATCAACTGAAATGGGTCCTCATCGTCCGCACACAAGTCTAAATGATATGGGTGGTGAACTCCCATACTCATAGACAAGTCGCCTCAACCATACTATCGATTGTATTATAACCCTTACATAGACTTACTCCAGCCCGATCACTTAGTCGGGGTCTAGGGCGGGCTCGATCATACATCAAAGTGTGCATGAGACAGAGTCTCGAACAATCGCATCGCGATGCCCCAAGCTGCGCACATCTAAGGGCCACTTGGTGTATAAAAGACCGCCAGCCAGATCACAACTAAAGTCTCGAAAACCCATACTAAGACATGCATGTTATAAACATACACGCAGCACACATGCCTTGTATGAACAGCAGGTATCATTGCAATTCTCTACAAAGTATATATCTTTATTAATAACTCTTACAGAGTGCACCCAGAGATCACAAGCATGTGATCCAACATTACAACAAACAAGCGGAAGCAAGTAGGTCTGAGTACAGACAAGTTTAACAAATGGCTTAGAGAAGCCTTATCTAAAAACAAGCCCTCCACGAGGGAACCAGTCGTCTGACTGGGACTACACTAGCTTGGTCCTTGTCTGAGTCTTCATTCTTCAAGCTTCGGTTAAAACATCACCATCGGGGTCGGTGGGTTCATCTAAAACATAGATTAAGCAAACGTGAGTACAAAATCGTACTCAACAAGACTTACATAGGAGCTATACTACTCGTTCACATGTATCAAGGTAAAGGGAGGTGGGGTTCACTTGCAGAAGTGCCAGCTTTGACTTGGCTAATCCTGAACTACGAGTACCAGACTTTGGAGGTAAGAAGCGTACACGAGCCCACTACATCTCTTCAACCAATTACACCACTATGGTTACTTCCTCGACTTCCCCACGAGAAGCACACCATAGCACTCACGCTTATCTTGGTGTATTTTAGAAGTATCCAGTTCAGGTTGTCTAATAATCAAGCTAAGCTTTCCAAGCAGTCCATAACCGCGGACGCGGCTATTCGAATAGTTTTGTTAACCCTGCAGGGGTGTACCGCTACACACACGTGCCATCAGTTACCGCCTTTTGCGTGTCACCGTTCAAGAGATGACAGCGAGGATGCCACCACAACCGTTACCTCATAGCCGATCTAGTCCATGAAAGCCGCCTATCTGGGTTGTCTGCCACTATCGTGAACCCGGCCGGTTTACCGAAGTGGACCCAGACGATGTGTGCGTGGTGCGAAAGCCGGTCTCGGATGAGCCGTTCTCTCACTTGGCTACCAGGCCACAATACCTACAGAAACCCAAACTACTGCGACATCTGGACATCGAAAGGGATGAGTTAGTAAGCCGAGAGGGGTCAGTGAGCCCAATGTGTGGTTGTACTCTTCATATTGGATCACCACACAAGAACTCGTACTAGGGCGGTGTTCAACGAGACAACCCACTGTGTACTCCTACACAGCCTCTCATCGTTCACCTTGTATTAGGGTGGATTCACCAACACATTTCACTTTCATCAACACCATGTTTATGATCATCCTGACTCACATCACAAGCAACCTCATGGTACCACTAAGCATGCAATAAGCAGTAACAGTTGCAGGGGTCACATGATATCAAACAACTCCTACATTTGCTAGGATTGTGGTTTTCTTACTACTGTGACAAAAAGATAGGTCATGCAAAGGAATGGGTTCATCTATGCGGTAGAAACGAATCATGGTGATCATCCTAAACAATGCATAAGCGAGACATGAGAGGGAAGTGGGATTTTATCGACATGATCAATGGGGGTTTGCTTGCCTTGCTGACGCGGTTTCGATAACGGAGTCTTCAACGAAGGGGGTGATCTCGAGCTCCGAATCCACTTCTATCAGCAACATGACAATCATAGGATCAACATAATGTACAATGCACAATCACATGAATAATATTTTAATGGTGATGTTTATGGTACTGATGTGTTGAGCATTCCATTTAAAAGGAGTATATTGCATTTGAAATGCAAATTCAAACTCCAGTTGATTTATCGATGAATTTCAAATGCATTTGAATTCATTTAAATTTGTTGATCATGAAGTGATGTGGTATAGGTGAAGTAATGTTTCTGATGTGTGGATGAAACCATTGGAATTAAGGGTGTTGCAAAATCATTTGCAAAATCACTCCAAATTTGAATTTGAAAAGGATCCATATGCATGTTTTCTACTGTTCACCCATTTTAAAATGGTCAAACATGAAAAAAAATTGCATATTCATAATCCTTGTATTTTTCTGATAATTTTAGACATATTATTTGCTATATTTGGAGTTAGGATGAATTAATTATGAATTTCCAAAGTTTATAGCATTTTTTGGAATTTCTCTGATTATTTTAATTCTTTTTGAATTATTGCGTCAGCAGGGGGGGCTGACCAGTCAAACTGACTAGGGGGTCCCACCTGTCAGCCACAGTGGGGTTAAACCCGGTTTAATTAAAACTTAATTTGATTTAGAGGGGGCTGGCCCCACCTATCAGTCACTGGGTTAGGTTTAAGAGGGTCATTAGGGGGGGCTAAGCTCGGGGTTAGGGTTAAGTGGCCGGCGGCTTAACGCCGGCGGCACTGGCACGGCGGCGCTCTCGCCGGACTGGGCATTTGGCCACGGGAAGAGGCGTGGGTGGTACGGGGAGGAAGCTGGGGTTCGCGCGCGTCCACTGGTGCCATCGGAGCAACGTGGGGAGGTCTGTGGCCATGGCTACGACGACGTTCGCGGCGGCCGGAGACGGAGCACTACGACGATGGCGAAGGAGGCCACGGGGAGGACAACGGAGAGCACGGGCGTGTTCCTTGTGCTCCCGCGCGTCGAATGGAAACAGCTGGGGTTCGAGAGGAGGACCAGAGGGACGGCGGCGTCTTCCCCGGCGGAAGCAGAACAACGGCGAGCTCGGAAGTGGAACTAGAGGGCACGGTTTGAAGCCGGGAGGGTTGCATTCGACTGCTACGAACTCCAGGAGCCAAACGCGCGCGCTGGGCAGGACTTGGGAGCACGTGAGCGAGCAATTCGTCGACCATGGCGGCGAGCTCGCTCGGCTCCCATGGCGGATCAAGCTAGGGGCCAAACGGGGAGGCGACCAGTTGGGGAAACGTAAAGCTGCTCACCCTGGAGCTACTGGAGTGGACGGCGAGGTCGAAGAGGGTTCCTCGGCGACGAATTCCGGCGAAGACTCCGCGGCGGTCGGCGGTGAAGAAGATGAAGGGGACGGCGTGCTCGAGGCTTAAGGGTCCGATTCCTTGCGCTCCGAGATGAAGACGACCACGGCGAAGACGAGGGACATGGCGGTGCAGCGTCCTGCCGTCGTTGGCCGCGTGGGAACGGCGTCGCGCTCCGTGGCAGCGCTCGGGCGTTGCGGATTTCCGATGAGGGAGGGGTGGAGAGAGAGCCAGAGGAGGGGGAATGGAACGGGGGGGGGCGTGTGAAGCTCCGTGGCGCGCTTAGGAGGAGGGGGAGGCTCTGGAAGCCGCGAGGCGTCGCGGTGGCGTCATCGGTGGCGTCGGTGGCTTTCCACCGAGCACCTTAGGGGCGCGGGGAGGAAGAAGACAACGGAGAAGGCTGCTGGGCCGTCTGCTGGGCCTCGCCCTGGGCGAGAGGTAAGCTTTCCCTGCCCTTTTCTTTTTATTTAATTCTGTTCTATTTGTTCTGCCTAGAAAAAAATAATAATACCTAGGCATTTTATTAAATGCCCCAAATTTTTATGTGGTCTCATAAAATAGAGAGCTAGCCACTCATAAATTTTGGGCATTTTTGAAATTCAAATAATTTGAATTTCAAATCAAATAGGGTTTTATTTAATTTCCAAAGCCACTTTTTGAATATTAGAAAATTCCATGAGCATGGGATTGCTCCCAAACCATTTTTAAAATGATCAGCACCATTTATAGGAATTTTCCAAATGTTCAAATGATTTTTGGAAAAAGATTTTTATCTGGCCATTTGATTTAATTTCTCAGGGCTTTTCTTTTCCCCAATTTTGATTTTCTTTTTGAATTTTTCACATGATGCAAAGGAGCACTTGATCCTAGCACATACCTAACTTGGGGTTGTGACAAAGACTGAATGGGTGATGGACAGTGGATGCACAAATCACATGACTGGTGACAGAAGCCTTCTCATGGAATCATCTCTGAGTCCTTCTTCGAAGAAAATCATCACCTTCGCTGATAAAGGTAAAAGTAAGGTATTGGGTCTCGGCAGAGTTGTTATCTCTCGAGACCAACACATTGACTAAGTCATGCTTGTTGAATCCCTCGGGTAAAACCCGATGTCTGTCTCTATGCTATGTGACCTTGACCTCGTTGTGCTCTTCGGAAAATATTGTTGTGTAGTTTATATGGTTAGTGATAACTCCATTGTCTTCAGTGGAGTTAGGAAAGGTGATCTGTATATTGTAGACTTTTCTGAAGGTCCTCAGGTTGCTACGTGCCTGATGGCTCGAGCCTCAGAGTGCTGGCTATGGCAACGAAGACTCGGCCACGCCGGAATGAGGAACCTTCAGAAACTGGTTCTGAAGAAACATGTCCTCGGGATTGAGGAAATTAGATTCTCAAAGGACCGGCTATGTGGCGCGTGTGAAGCTGGAAAGATGACCAAGGCCAAGCATCCAACGAAGACCATCATGACGACTACAAGACCTCTGGAATTTCTTCACATGGATCTATTCGGTCCTCCAAAGTATTCAAGCTTTGGAGGTAGTGTGTATGGTCTTGTTATTGTTGATGACTTCTCACAATACACTTGGGTGCATTTTCTTTTCTATAAGTCAGAAACCCCAGCTATCTTCAAGCGCTTCGCCCAGCGAGTCATGAACAACTACAACCTGAAGATTAGGCACATTCGAAGCGACAACGACACTGAGTTCAAGAACATCGGTGTGGAAGAATTCCTCGACGACTTGGGAATCACTCATGAGTTCTCAGCGCCTTACACTCCTCAGCAAAATGGAGTTGTTGAAAGGAAGAACCGAACCCTCATCGAGATGGCTCGAAGGATGCTGGCTGAGTACAACACACCACTCATGTGGTGGGATGAAGCAATCAACACTGCATGCCACATCTTCAACCGAGTGTATCTTCACAAGTTCTTCAAGAAAACATCATATGAGCTAATGGTCGGTAAGAAACCCAATGTGAGTTACTTCACAGTATTCGGTGCACCATGCTGGATTCGTGATCCTCATCACCAGTCTAAGTTTGCACCCAAAGCATGTGAGTGTTTCATGCTTGGTTATGGTATAAACTCGCACACCTACATAGTCAACAATATTAGTCATCATAAAATTGTTGAGGCTGTAGATGTGCGGTTTGATGAATCTGACGGCTCGCAAAGAGAGCACCTGCCACCTGATCTAGATGAAGCCCCACCGGAAGAACAGATCAATACGATGGGTGCTGGTGATATCATACCAGTGGATCATCCTGAAGAAACGCACATACCTCCTGCTCCTGAAGAACATCCAAATCCTGATGCAAATGATCCTGATGACGATCCTGAGACCCCTGAAGCTCCTGAAGCACATGAAGCAGATGCTAATGAATCTGATGACAGTGACGACGATGCGCCTCAAGATCATCAACCTCGTCTTCCTCGCGTGGCGAATGAAGTTCAAGTGGACAGAATCCTCGCCGACGTCAATCTACCAGGTCCTCTCACTCGTGCAAGAGCTAATCGTATAGCTAACTTTTATGGGCATTTCTCGTTTGTATCAATTTCAGAGCCCACCAAAGTCACTTAGGCATTCCAAGAAGCGGAATGGATTCAGGCGATGCAAGACGAACTCCTTCAGTTCAAACTGAATGATGTTTGGGAACTAGTCAAATGGCCTGATCCTCGAGTTCACAATGTCATCGGCACGAAGTGGATCTACCGCAACAAACTCGATGAAGATGGACAAGTCATCAGAAACAAAGCTCGTCTCGTAGCACAAGGATACACACAAGTCGAGGGGATCGACTTCGGTGAAACCTTTGCTCCTGTTGCTAGACTTGAGTCCATTCGTATTATTCTTGCATTTGCTAACCATCATAATATCAAGTTATATCAAATGGATGTGAAAAGTGCATTCCTTAATGGTAATATCGAGGAAGAAGTATATGTTGCTCAACCCCCAGGTTTTCAAGACTCGAAGAAACCTGATATGGTGTACAGATTGATGAAAGCCCTATATGGACTGAAGCAAGCCCCTCGGGCTTGGTATGACACACTAAGGGACTTCCTCATTAGCAAGGGCTTCAAATCTGGTTTCCTCGATCCAACTCTTTTCACTAAACGATATGAGGATGCATTATTCATATGTCAAATCTATGTTGATGACATTATATTTGGATGCACTAACAAGAAATACAGTGAAGAATTTGCATTCTTGATGAGTGAACAGTATCAGATGTCCATGATGGGCGAACTGAAGTTCTTCTTAGGGCTTTAAATTCGTCAACAACGCAACGACATCTTCATCTCTCAGGAGAAGTAACTCAAGGAGTGCCTGAAGAAATTTGGGATGCAAGACTGCAAGGGTATCAAGACACCGATGCCTACAAATGGGCAACTCGGCTCTGATGAAAATGGCAAGGACTACGATCAAAAGGTATACCGTTCCATGATAGGTTCTCTGCTATATCTATGTGCATCTAGGCCTGATATAATGTTGAGCGTTTGCATGTGTGCCCGATTCCAAGCGGCACCTAAGGAATCGCATCACCAAGCAGTGAAAGGAATTCTTTGATATTTGGCTCACACCCCGTCGCTAGGCTTATGGTATCCAAAAGGCACACAACTGAATCTCGTTGGGTACTCAGACTCAGATTATGCTGGAGGTCGAGTGGATCGGAAGTCTACCTCAGGAACATGTCATTTCCTCGGACGCTCTCTGGTGTGCTGGTCATCGAAGAAGCAGAACTGCGTCTCCCTCTCCACTGCTGAAGCTGAATACATCGCTGCTGGTGCAAGTTGCTCACAGCTTCTTTGGATGAAGCAAACTCTGAAGGACTACGACATCAACTTGAAGAAAGTACCACTACTATGTGACATGAGAGCGCCATCAAGATCTCTCAGAATCCAGTACATCACTCGAGGACGAAGCACATTGAGATTCGGTATCACTTTCTTCGAGATCATGTATTGAAGGAAGGCATCATCATCAGCCACGTGAAGACTAAAGACCAACTTGCTAATATATTCACTAAGCCTTTGGATGAGAAGCGTTTTAGCACTCTGAGGTGTCAGCTAAATATCTTAGATTCCTCAAACGTCCAGTGAATGGACACACATCCTAATGCTTAAACAATATTAAAGAATCCTGATGTACAAGACACGATGCGTCGTACTGCTCAATCCATGAGGAACTACCTTGCTAAGTGTGAAGAAATTAACATGGAATTGACTCAAGATCCATACGACAATTGTATGGCATCAGGTGTATCATTCCCTATAAGGTGAGTAGCGCCACCGCCCAAATTCCTCAGGATTTGTTGATCCTCAGTTTCCTCATTTGAAGTCTGCATCCTGATGATTACCGTTTTTGTCCTCAACAATGTTCACCTATAGTTATTGTTCCTCAGCATTTGCTTCTTCATCTAGGTGAACGTGATCGGACCCATCCCTCTGTGCTCACTTATCCATTCTTTCTATCTCATATGCGTTCATTTGGAACTCGTGTATTCCTCAGCCTGAGACCTTTGTCTTCATCCTCAACATTTTTAATGTCCCCAGTTTCCCAGAATTGAGGATTATCCGTTACAATATTTTTAACTTAGTGGTTGCGATTTTACCGCCCGTCGTGCTTATCGATCATTATGATAACCACTGAGAATCCGAACCGCCGGGGGAAATCTTGTCCACAAAAATCTCAACCCCTCAGCTTTCACCCCTCTATAAATATCCACCCACCCCATGGTCATTCCCCCCATCTCCTCTCCCTCTCGCGCCGCCGCCCTCAAGATCGTCAAGCTCTTGTGCTATCGTCGCCAGGGTTCATCGTCGCCGGGGAAGACTGACTCGTGGTTCCTCAGCATTCGCCTCAGTTCTGGTACGCTTATGTCTCAGTTGCTTGTTCCTCAGTACTGTTGTGTCTTCAAGAATCTTCCGGTTTCTTCATGCCACTACATTCTTCAACAGTATTGCTAGCTTTCTGAGACCTATACCTATGCCTCATTACTTTGATTTCCTCAGCCTATTCCTCATGAACGCATATAACCGTACCCCACTTCCCTCGCAACTAATTCTACCAGAGGTACATGTTTGCTGAGGAATCGTATAGTTCTCATAGTCTCACTTCATTTGCATCTCAGCTCAAACGAAACATTCCTCAGTCTCCATCGCTGAAGAAAATGGCTCCTCGTCGCAAGCACACTGATACCGCTAAATATTTTCCTCCAGCGCTCTATGCCAAGCTGAAGACCCCCGAGCGTGAAAACGCTGGTGAACGCAAACTAAGGGTTCATAAGATCACGAGAGAACCAGGGGTCACTCCTGATCCCACAACTTTGAAGACACCTGATGACTTTCCTGAAGCTTATCAGCAATACCTCCAGAGAATTGCTAGTCGTGCAACGAGTCTGGCCCATGACTTGGCTGCCTGAGTACAACTTCCACCTCCGGCTGATGCTCCTCCTCCGCCACAACCTTAGTCTCGGCAGCCTCGCGGAAAAGTTCCTGGTATCAAACCATCCAAGAAGTCCTCAGCAAAACTTGATGCTCCAGGCTCCTCTTGCCAACGCACAGCCGGTGTTGCTCCTGCTTCAAGAATTCGAACTGATGAATCTGGAAGTGCCCCTGAGGCTTCAACCACAATGCGTCAGCCTCAGATGAAGACCAAAATTGTCCTTCAACGCGGCCCACGGCCCTCACCAAAGAAGACAGCCATGCGTGGTGCCATTCATCAAACCACTTTCGATTCTGATGATGAAGATGAGTTTGAAGACTTGGCCGGTTTTGTCGCCACTGAAGAACAAAAGATTGAGTATGTGCGTGCTGCAGCTAGACGCAAAGCTGAGGCCACGGGTTTTGAAATCCCACTTCTCCTTGATCCCAAGAAGGTCTTGGAATATATTGACATATGTTCAATCAAGCCTGATACACCTCTTGATGATTTGGACTACCTAAAGACATCAAGTTCTACATTCAACAGTTCCTCATCAATGAGATTCATCAGCATGATCTTCAAAAACAATTGAAGGCTCAACTGAAGAAAGTCCACAGTGACTTTAAAAATAAACCTGTCACGGATGTTACTCCTCAGGATTTCATTGAGTATCAATGTGAGGTTCATCGCCTCAACACTGAATATGCCGCCAAATGTGCCTACATAGGCAAATCCAAGGAATGGATGCCTCGGCAGATGAAAAATTTGATGAAGCTTCGGCAACCCGCCTCTTCAGTACCTCCTACTGCCTCAGCTCAAGATGATGCAGAACCTGAGGATACCACCCAAGGCCTCAAGCGCATGCCCGATGCCCCACCCTCAACTCCACCAGCTGCGAATAAGCCCACACTGGAACCCACAGTTGAGGAGCCAATTGATGCTACACCACTCTCCTCTGCTCCTCCGGCATCAAGGGTTGCTGATACCACAATTCACTCCACTGCTGCCTCCACTCCACCTACAAATACTCAGCGCAGAATCATCGTCTTCACCCCACCGTCAAAGGAACTTGCCTCAGCCGCTGCTACACCCATTGTTCCTACACCTCAGTGTCCACCTCCACCGATCATCACTGAAATTGAAGACATGGATGTTGGTATTGATGATCATGGAACTCCTCGTGTTATAGATGAGGAATACGAGCTGGCCAACTCCCCCACTCATACTATCTTTTCACTCGAGCCTCACTCCCCCACTATGACCGAGGTGCTTCCTGATACCTCTCAGCACTCCGAAGACTCTGTTGGTGCATCGTCCTCAGATTCTGATGCTGATGAACATGAAGCCACCAGTGCGCCTCCAAATGCTACTGATGACACTGATACTGCAGCTACTCCAACTGCTGAACCCGAGACTGCTCCCCCTGCAGCTGAGACTGAAGCCGAGCACATCACTAATGCTGACACTGACGCTGCACCGGACGACACTGCAGATCCTCAAGTTACATCTCCATCAGCTCCACCTACATGACCGAAACCTGGTCCTGATACTACGGCTGAAGCCCATGCTCCTCAAGCATCACCTACCTCTGCTTCAGCCTCACCGGCTCGTCAGGAGAATGCCTCAACTCTTTCTCTCTGTCCGAAGAAGAAGAAGCCATTCTATCGCAATCTTGAAGCTGATGCTCGTCCCAACTTCAACACCGATGCATTCTTCAATGCCATGAGCTTCTTTCAGTCTGGGATCCAGAATCCTTACCATTCTCCTCCGCCCAGCAAGCTCCTGAGGTTCTGGACGGCTACTCAAAAGAACTACTATGCCTCAGTTCCGTACATGGCCCAAAAGATTTTTCCTCATAAACACATTCCTCATCTGGATATGGAGGACATCTCTTGCTTCAACAACGTGCTGCAAGACTTGTTTCATGCCAAGCTGCTTCAGTTCTGCTCTGAGTGTATTCATTGGAATGACGAACTCGTCCTCCAGTTTTATGCAACGCTCTATGTCTCAGGGGACCCCAAAGACATCAGCACTTGGGTGCTCGAATGGATGACTCAGCATCAGCACTATACTGCCTCTGTACCTGAGATTATTGCACTTCTTCAGTTTCCTCCCTATGACGCTTCAATTCCCAGCACGTACGGTGCTCCACTTCTCAGGGATGATCTGATGAATATGCTGATGAAGCCGCAAGCCCCTGAAGCTCCACCCCGGACCAAGTTCCTAGTCTCAGAGCTTCAGTATCTGCCCAGCACAATGTACAGAATATTGGCCAAGTCTTTTTGCCCCATCAAGGGATATGAATCAGCTGCTGAGGAAGTTGTGGGCATCATGAAGAACATTCTTTACAGCCTCTGCATGTCGTTCCCATTAATGTCTCAGACTTCTTCTTCAGGACTTTGGTGCATGCTGCTCAGAATCCTCATATTCTGAAGCCATACGCTCCATGGATCATGAAGCTCATCTGCACCAAGACTGGCATCAACTTCAAGCCTGATCAGGCTAATCATCGCCCCTATGTTCCTCCAGTTGAAGTGCTTCAACACACACTTGACTCCAATGCTAAGGGAAAAGCGCCCTTCTACGAAGAAGTACTTCCTCAGGATTCCCTTGGTGGAAATATTCGCCAGCCTCAGTCTCGCACCACCCATGAGGAACGCACACATGCCTCAACTGAGGAAACTACTCAAGCTCGCCTCATGACTGACCGCGAGCTCCTCATCAGCTTACATGAGAAAGTGGATAGCAATCATGACTGGACGAAGCGACAGATTGGAGACATTCTCAGCTGTATGACGCAGATCCATACTACTCAGAAGAAAGTTCATCAGTATTCTCATCATGCATATCAGCGAATTGATGCTCTTTTGACTGAAGTCATTACTCCTGAAGATCTCACCAAACTTGGCCTCAGACAACCCCAACTGCCTGATATTCGGCCTCCTCGTCAGTTCACCAAGAGCAAGACCCCAGCTCTGGCGATGGACTCCTTTTCTTCAGCTCCCGAATTCTCCCTGAAGAAGTTGAAGACACTGCGGCTTGTCCTCACACTTCAACGACATGCCTTCGACCTGACTCTCAGCCCTGAGGCACTACTTTTGGGACGTTAGCTCTAGTCTCTCCTTTTTGTTCATTTAATGACAAAGGGGGAGAACTTTGGTAGTCTTCAAACGGTTTTTCATGGGGTTCCTCAGTTACAACTCTCGTTCTTCAGATCATTTTTGTAATGAGTTGTATACTGATATTTTGTGTGGTTTCTGATACTTTTAAGTTACTTCATGATATTCCTCAAGTTTATCTATTACTCATGATATTCCTCAGCAACCCCTTTACTCAGTGCTATTATTGACTTCTCAGTTATTTCATATGATGCACTGTTTCAAATAATCCGGGATATAGGGGGAGCTCCTCATGTTTTCAAAAATATTCTGCCAAGTCTTCAAAACATGCATATCCTTAGGGGGAGCATCTCTATATCCGGAAACGATGAATAGTTTTCTTCAAAGTTTTTTTTCCTAAAAATTACTTATTCTATCCCGTTGAAGCTTTAACCTGATTGTCATCAAATCAACAAAAAGGGGGAGATTGTAAGTGCATCTAGTGCCCCCTTTGAGGTTTTGGAGTATTTGAGGACAAAATGGTTAAGGGACTGATGTGTTCGTGAGTATACACAGGAAAACAGTCCCTGAGGATGAGGTTAACCACCATTGTCGACCCCCCAAAATGTTGAGGAACATGGAAGAAATCAGTGTGTTTCCTGAAGACTGAAGTTGTGAGAAATCCGGAGGAATCAGGATCCTGAAGCGTTCGACTGAAGCTGAAGCTGTACAAGATCCTGAAGACGTTCGCGCTGAAGACGAAGTTGAAGCGTAGTCTTCTCTAAGACTTTTTATACTTCTTGAGTCGTAGGAAAACATCGCACTGTTGGAGGGGTTAAGGAAAATGAGTTCTGTATTTCTGAGGAAGTGCTCAATTAGAAATCCTGAAGAAAACCCGGAGAAATCTCCTAAAATAGAAGTTCAATTCCTCGGGTGTCTGAGACGATGTTCTTCAGGACACTGAGGAATTTGTCCTCGGTTGAGGAGTCAGGAAACTTCCAGTGCAATTCGCCTGAAGAGAGAAAGTGTGTGTGTTCCGACCGTGCCACATGTCACGTGGGGAGTGCTGGTTCCGATCCAGCCAACGGTCCGAAGGGTGGGCATGGAAGTAATTTCATGCATGGGCATTTATGTCCTTTCACCTGGAGTTGCTCCCCGGCTATAAATAGTCGCCCCAGCCGCATTTGTGGGTTGGCTGCTTCGAGAGAAAAACTAACACTTGTCATCTGAGAGCAACCCACCCCTTGAAGAAACTGAAGAACCTAAGTGAGGAAAACGACCAGCCTGAGTAGTTGAGCATTTCTAAGGAAGTCGGTTCGAGTGATCCGAACCTTTTTACTCTTGAAGACTGTGATCTTCCAGCCGGTGTAGAAGTCATCAGTCTGAGGAAGTCAAGATGCAATTGTGAATTCCCTGAGTGAACTGAGTCTGTGAAGGTTTTGGGAGTCTACCTTGAAGACTCACCTGAGTTATTGGACGGAGTCTGAGGACTTTAGTTCAAGGAGAATAAGGTGAAGAATATGTCTTGTGAGTTCAATCTCAGCCCGTCCAACCAGACGTAGAGTTGTCACAGCAACTCGAACTGGTTCATCAAGTATATGTCTTCAGTGCCCTGGTGCTATTTCTTCAACCTCAGCTTTTATGTTTATGCACTGATGACTTATCCTGATGCCTCTCTTTCCGAGTTTACACTGGGATGATTCCTCAGTTCTTGCATCGGTCTTACTTTAGCTATGCAATAGGTTGATTTACATTCATGCCTACGTTTTAGTATCACATTTGTTCTTCCTCGAGTTTTAGTTTACACAATTTCGTATTTCCTCAATCCTGAGGAAATCGAAATTCCTCAAGATATTTGAAAATCTCCCATTCACCCCCCTCTAGTCGATATACTGGACTTTCAAGCTCTACGGTCCAACTTGGAAAACCACTGAGTCCCAGATAGTTCGTCAAGTAGTTCATCTACCACATGCATTGGAAATTCATTTTTTATTGTTAGAGTATTCAGTTTTCTATAATCCACACAAAATCTCCAAGCCCCATCCTTTTTCTTGACCAAAAGGACAGGAGAGGCAAAGGGACTTATACTTGGTGTAACTAACCCAACTTGAATCATTTCAGTTACCTGCCTTTCAATTTCATCCTTTTGTAATGGAGAATAACGGTATGGTCTGCAATTAACAGGTACTAAACCTGGAACAAGGTTAATGGCATGATCATAATCTCTGTGCGGTGGTAGCTCTTTGGGCTCACCGAAAATATCCTAGAACTTGTGTAAAACTTCAGTAATTGGTAATGGGATCACTGAATCCTCTTGACTGGCTACATGATAGAGCAAAGCCACGTCCCAAATGTCATTTCCTCGATTCCACTTCTCCAGTTATTCAGTGGTCATCTCAGTCAGCTGAGTCTGAGAACTGGGAAGCACCCCTTGTAATTTCACTTGTTGGCCCTTGTGGTTGAACTGAATTCATTTTTCCAACCAGTGACATTGCATCACATACCTTTGTTCTAAACAGTCCATACCTAAAATGATATCATAACTCCCCAACTGCATCACTCGCATAGAGGAAGAGAAACCGTGTCCCTGAATCCACCAAGTCAAACTGGGAATGTATTCAGAGAACTGAACCTGAGTGCCATTTTCTACCTTAATATAAAAAGTAGCAGCCATGCACACATGCGATAACTGTAACCTGTCCAACAACTCAGAATCAACAAAAATATGTGTTGTGCCCGAATCTAACAGCACCATCACCACTTGACTGCCAATTAGGGCTCAAAGCTAGATAGTTTTTGGATGGGGAGCGCTAGATATCGCCTGAACTAAAATGGCGGCACATTCATCTTGAGAGTCAGACAACATGGCATATAGAACTGTGTCAGAAATGATATCATGAGGATCCATGGACTTGGCTACCTTGAGTTGCATTGGAGGTCCTCCTGGAGCTGCACAAACATGGCCTGGAGAAAAATTCTCCCCACAGCTGTAACATATTCCGTTTGCTCGCCTGTATTCTTTGAGTTGTTTCGCTTTCTATAACTCACCTGGAGAAAATTCAGTGCGCTGTTCAGGTTTGGTATACTGTCCTCTGGTGTAGCCCAGTTTGGTCAGACTTGTGGAGGATAGCAAACCTTCCTGAACCAGAGCATACGACATCGCACATGAGACTGTCTCGGGAAATTGCATTTTGACTGCCGATTGCAGCTCTTCCTTGAGCCCCATAATAAATCGGGTAACCAGAAATGTATCACTGATACAAGGTTCATATAGCCTAATATTGTACACCAACTGATAGAATTGGACCTTGTAATCTTCGACCGAACCCTTTTGTTTCAATAGCATCGACGATTTCATGATCCTTCTATGGATGTTGATGTCAAATTCTGCACAGATATCTTCCCGAAATTGCTCCCAAGTCGGCCATGTTCCACTATGTTTAAACACGCTTGGAACCAGTGTGCTGCATTTCCCACCAAGTTCAGAGAGGTTGACGTCACCTTGAAGTTTTAGAAATGTTGTAGAGCTGGAAAAATGCTTCAGACTGATCTAACCAAATCCTGACGCCAGACCCATCAAACTTAGGGAAATCCATCTTTGGTGCCCAACTGCGTCGCCCAGCAGTGTATTCTGCTGACATAACTACATGATGTTGCCTACCCCATGAGAATTCAGGCATGGTACTCGCCGTGGCAGATGCCGAGCCATGTTGGAAGGTGCAACACTCCACAAACCCCCTGTGATCACAGATGACGCTGAAGTCGTTCCCAAAGCGCTGGTTCCTGGTCGCTCGGACCGCATGTTCTGCGCCTTTTCCTGCTGAACACTACTCAAAGTTTCAGAGGAGAGATTTACCTTCACTTGCACTTGCTCCAATCAACTTGCCTGATCTTCCAGTTTTGCATCTAGTGCTTCCAGTCTCTCTGCAATTCCTTCTACCCCTGAGAACTTGCTCTGCTCCGCACGTAACTCCGCAAATTCCTTCAACATCAACGCCTGGTACACTACCATGCTGTTGGACAGGTTCCTCGTCTGCGCTCTTGGCCGGAAGGGAACCGTGGCTATAGGTAGACGATACAACCCATCTCGGATTGACATTGATGCCAATCAAGCTCAGAGGCGATCGGCTACCTTCTCGTCGGATTTGCTGGGAACGTGCGTCACCGGAAGCGGCCCGTGATCGGAATGCTCTGATACCAGACTGTCACCCCCTTGAAGGTGGTGGGATCAGAGATAGGGTTACGGGACGATGCGGCACAATTCGAACGGAGGGAGGAGGAAGAAGATATAGTAGGGGAGAAGGTGAGAAGAGAGGGAGAGAGAAGCCAGATGTTGCTAATTCATTAAACATTAAGCCTCACAGTACAAACGTCACTGAGCTTATAACCACGCTCCCTTGGGCCAACGGCCCACTCAACGGCCCACACGGCCCAACACACTCAAATCAAAAGCATCCCACACCAATAGCCATTCTCACTCGATGACTCGATGCCTGTCTCCAGCGTCTCCACCCTAACAGGAAGGTTTGGTCCCCGCTATAATTAAGGAGTGTCATCCCATAGCGTTGTAGGATTCCCTCAAGATGTTGTAGGTGGTTCAAGGGGTATCCCTTCCTCTTTTTTTCCAAAAAATTCCATCTACTCTTGGGAAGAAACGAGACCGAGATTCGCTGAAGAGTAACCCATGAGTTTATTTTTCTTTTTCTCGATCTCCTTGGATTGATATTTTTATGTGTCTTGGTTCTACTGACCATGCCTTTCTATTTTATAGAGGACTCTCCTCTTCTGTGGATCCCGATACTGACGCTTCTGCAGGAGGTCCTCACCCCGTAGAATTTTTGGGGTCTGAGCTACCATCTTCGGCCCAAGGTACTGCCTTTGAGTAATGTTGCTTTTCTCTAAGTTTTGTAAAACCGAACTCCTCGTGTTGCCATTTTGCTAAGTAGGAGAGCATGTGGCTCGAGAGTTATAAAACCCCCCTGGTTCTTAGATGACTTCTGCTGTTGTTGCTTTGTCTTCGGTGGAGAGCTTGGTGTCTTCTTCTCCTCGGGTGAGTTTTCAGTCCTTTTGTTTGTAGAACTATCTGTACCTAGTATCCCCCAAGTCTTGATGTAGGTTTTTCAACGTATGTCAGGTCTTTTTCTTAATTTTATTCTAGACTATTGATAATGATACCGCTGCCCTGCAGGAGGAAGTATCCATATTGGAGAACCGTCTTGCCAACTACCAGAAGGAGCTTGACAAAGAAAAACGTGGCCTCACTGCAGTAATCCGTGAAGTAGTTAACCGCATCCTTGGAGGAAAAAAGGAAAATGGTTCATTCTTTGGGTGTTGCAGGGTGTGAAGCCCCCAAAATCAGACCGTGTACAGTAATCATACACGCAAGTCACACGATCAAGATCAGGGACTCACGGTGACATATCACAACACAACTCTACAAATAAAATAATACAAGCTGTTTAATACCAGCCAGGGGCCACGAGGGCTCGAATACAGCAGCTCGAGAGCACAAAGTCAGCGGAAGCAATAGTATCTGAGTACAGACACGAAGATACAAGGTTGCCTTAAGAAGGCTAGCACAAATCACAAAAGATCGCAAAGGCGAGGCCTCCTGCCTGGGAACCTCCAAACTACTCCTGGTCAAAGGGGAACTCGACGTCGTAGTAGGCATCAGGGGTCTTCATGTTGTGGTGGTCGGCATCGGGGATCTCCTGCTCCTGGACTCCAACTTCGACTGCAGCGGCCAATCAGGCAAAACAGTAAAGGAAATAAAGCAGGTGAGTATCTAGTATACCCGCGAGTCTTACGTCCGCTACTAAGCATTATGCATTGTATCAACGGAAAGAAGAGGTTGTATATAGTGGAATGAAAGACAGAAATCCAGAGCAAGGGTAAGAAGCTAGGCCTAACGAAGACTAGCATCTTCCGACGATGTCTTGCAGCATGAGGTAAGAATCAGCCAACAGTTTATATAAAGCATAAAGTAACAATGCAACAGAAGTTGCTGCAGCATTGTATAATAATAAGTTGTAATAATTAACAATGCCTCCGAGTTCACCTCCTTGACATCCCCGCGAGGAAGAAAACCCGGAACCATACGGTTTCATAATAATAGTTTCTAGTGGTAAGATCCAGTTTCAGCATAAAGCATCCTGTTACCGTGGACACGGCTATTCGAATAGATTAATCTTCCCTGCAGGGGTGCACTTGTGTTACGCTACACGCACGGATCTCCCGGGTGGTGGGAACCTTGTTAGGGAACGCTCCATCGAGGCTATCCGACATTTCATAGCCCATCTTTCAAACTCAACAGAGAGGCCATCCGCCGGTCTAAATCCTAAATACGCCGGGCCTTGGACCCCAACCCGAACGTACTCCTGCACGGTGCGTGGCTGGCCGGTGAAGTTAAAGAAAATCCAAATAAGACACCACCGCGCGAGCAAATAAGGCAACACCACTTCCCGGCGCAGGCCGCGGTACTGCTGACGTCTGAAGAGTCCTCGGATGACACTACGAAGCAAAGGATCCCATAACTCGTAATTCCCACGGGTAGGTAGTGTGTACATGGCATATAGCCAACTCAAGACATTCACTGAACCATTTAGCATTTTAATTAACCTGCGTGACAACCGTTATCGTTGCCTTGACTTAACTGACCCGTGGACAACGTCAGCAGCCAGGACCACCAGTACATCGGTGCCTGCCCCGTCGTCCCACCAAGTCACTGCGGTTACCAACAAGGTGAACCGTCTCCTTACCTTGTCTCGCGTGTGCTCCTGGAGAAGCTTGACTTTTGTAGTTTGGTAACTCTCGCGGCCAACGATCAGGGGCCAAGCACACCGGTACACTGGTCGTACCCTCCCTGTCGTCCCGTCGCAATACCTCTCGTGGGCACCGTTGGGTCGCCCGACTTCTTACCTGCAGGACAACCATTGTTCAGGACCCTAAGGCGGTAAGACAAAGTCAGCCTCGAGTGGAGTACAAGGATTACTCCTTGATAGCTCACACTTGAGGTGACTAGGCATAACCCAGATAGGGGCCTTTGGCGGTGTCTGCTTTGTACCGTACCTATGCAGTTATAATATTTGTACCCGCGTTCACTCACCTGAGTGATCACGGCCCTCTATCTAATCCTAGCTAACAATGCGCAGGGCTCACTGCTGAATAAGGCATAATAATAATAATAGGCAGCATAGGATAAAGGAAGGCACATCAAGGGGCGACAATGATAGGTTATGCAATTGAATGGGTAAGCAACGTAGCAGCAGCAGTAAAAATGCCTAGTGCACGAAATGTACGGAAAGATAGGCGATATCTGGGGAAGAGAATGACTCTGCTTGCCTGGAAGCTCGACGGTAGGGGTAGGGTCGTCGACGAAGTAGTCGTACTCAGCAGCGGTGTAGTCGACGGCAGCAGCGGGGTCTACCGGAGATTAAGGGGGGAAGAAACAGTAAATACACAGCAAGCATATACAAACAGAGGCATGGCATGACAGATTAAAAGTTAACGGTGTTCTAACGCAGTGCAAGGCACGTTGCTCGAAATGGAAATTCATCTGAGGATGAACTACCGGCTCCGGATGATTACCGGACACGGTGACCGGAGGGGGAAGGATCAAGCCGGAGGTGTCGTGGCTACCGGACAAACATAAGGGGGGTGTATCCGTGCTAGTTGATCTATTCCGAGAAACATCCGTGTTCGGAATAAATTCATCCGGGTACTCTAACAGTACAGGACAATTTATCGGACAAACGGTCCGAAGGGGGACGGTTCGATGTTCGTTGTGTTAGAGGGGTGGGATAGACATACGGATAGCGTATCCGTATTCGTTATATTTTTCTTATCAATTTTCATGTATAAAGTTTTTGAATCTGAGTTACGGTTTAAAAGTTATTGAATTTTCAAAGTTTTCAATCATTTAAATGATTTTCTGAATTTCCTTAATATTATAACAACATTATCCAGAACATTATCCAAAACAGTAGGTTTGACTGGTCAACTGACAGAGGGGACCCACCTGTCAGTCTCACAGTATAATAAAAACATTTTAATTTAATTTAAATAATCACTGGCCCCACATGCCATACTCAGCAGAGATAAATCTATTTTTTTAATATAACTTACAGCTGGGGCCCATGTGTCATTGACAGAGAGTTAACTAAACAATTTTAATTTATTTAAAAGGCCAGGGGGCCACATGTAAGTCTCACTTTTGTTATTTCTATTTGGATTGAAAACAACAACTTAATTAAAAGGGACAGGGCCCACTGTCATAGGCTCAAGGAGTTAACCCTAATTAAATTAAGAAAGGGGTATTAACTTAACAAGGGTTTAGTGGCTTAATCAACAGGGCAGGGCCCACTGGCCAGTGGGTTAGCCCATGGCTCGAGCCACACACGCCGACAGGGAACAAAGTCGTCGCCGGCGAGGACACAGGGAGGCCGGCGGCTAGCATGTATGATCTACGGTGCACCAAATCGAGCGCCGATCGTTGCTACGGGTCCAGCGGGATGTGCCGCGTCCATTCCAGCGATTTGCGCGAACTGAGGCGCTCCAGGGTGACGACGACAAGCATCGCGGCGGCGGCCGGAGTTCGATCACATGGAGATGTCGAGGGGGAGCTAAACGAAGGGGGGGGGTGGGGGTTTGGGTGCGGCAGCTCACAGGGATCGCGTCGGGGAGGGCAGCAGGCTCGGGGGAGCTCTGCGGGCGGCGGATCGACGTCAATGGAGAGACGGCTGTGGTGAGGAAGAAGAGAAGGGGGCGTCGCCTCTGCTGCGCTTGAGCTCGATTGCTCGCACGGGGAGACGAAGCCGATGACGAGGAGTCGGCTGGACAGGGTTGCGCGGCATGGGGCGGCCGTTGGCCGCGCGGGCTCGGCGGCGCAGCCACAGCGGCTCGGGCGGAAAGAGAGAGCTTGTGGGAGAGAAGAGGGAGGGGGAAACTGGGTGGGGGAGGAGGAGGGGGGTGGCTATGGCCTCCTCCTTATCCACGAGCAGAGGGGGAGGGAGCAGGTAGGGCAGGTGGGTGGGGGGGCTGCCGGCGACAGTGCTCCCCTGCCATGGCACTGTCGTCGTGGTGGGGGAGGGGAGCAGGGGAAGGAGAGAGGAAGGGGCGGCCGGGCCGGGGTGGGCCTCGCCCACAGGCGCAGAATAGGCCTTTTGTATTTTTCTTTTCTTTTGTTTTCTTTTGTTTCTTTTTTGTTTGTAATTATTTTAGTTACTTTATCAAAATGTAAAAACATGGGACTGGCCCCAATATTAGTGTTATATATTATAGAATATTAATAAGAGTTTTCATGATTTATAAAAATCATTTGATATCTTGTTTTCTTTAAAAGGTATTAAAAGCTACTGTTTTGCTACTTTTTTTAATTATTTATAATATTAAAACATTTTAATAAAACCCCAAATCACTTTTATTATGGCCTACAGATTATTAGGCATTTTATAAATTTTTTTCCATAATTTTCAGTTCATTTAAAATTCCCACTTGTTTATTATAATTTCCGTGGCAATTTAATAATCACTAAGCAATTGTTTTTATTTCATAATACTTTCTAAAACACTTTAATAGAATATCCATTGTTATTTTAATCATGGCCTAATGATTGCTAGGCATTTTATAAATAGATTCCATTATTTGGTTTAACTATGATTTCATTTTTATATTAACTTTCAAAATAATTTTTGATGACACCACAAGATTGGTTTCACAATCAACATAGACTTGTGATTATTCTAAGGACTAAGGGTGACTTGGTTTAACCATGATCATGTTGATTGACTGGCATCCATAATTCTTGGAGCAAAGTTTTATAATTTACCCAATTTGAAAAATTTATCTGGGTTGGAAATTGACAGAGCTATGATCAAAGGTGATCATGGCTTGATCATCAACAGTAATGATCACTAACAGTGGAATCACTGTAGTGATTACTGTTACTGATTCTGAGGGTGTTACAAATCTCCACCACTACAAAGAATTCTCGTCCCGAGAATTAAAAGTAGTGTAAGGGGTAGAGTATCGGTTTCGCCTTCTAACAAATCTTCTGGTTCCTGTTGTCCTACTCGAAGAAATTAATCCTTCACGTTGAGGCCTTCATATCTTTGCATCGGTGCATCTCGATGGGTTTTCACCCTTTCCTCGGGGCTTCATCGCACTTACGAACAGTTTAAGAGATAAATCTTAAGGGGGTCGGATCGATACAAGATCAATTAAATGGGGTTGCTCAAGGGTATGGGGTACAAAGTCCTTCCGAGCTTAACACCAGGGAAGTACATCGTGAGAAGTTTTAAGCGGATAGGCACGTATTCCACGCCGAGGACGGATGATGGGAAAAGGGGCCCCGATCATCAGACACAAGCACTGAGTCTGATATCAGACGGAATATCACAAGGTAGAGGACAAGAGTCAGGTTTTGGTCCTGTGGAACTGTGGGTTCTGGGCCCACAGAAGGTAAGAAGGGTGGCGACATTCCATGCGAGCACGATGCAAGGTTTGTCAGAGAACAATTTGTCAACTATGTCGGCAACATCATCAGTGCCAAGGGCGAGGGACGAAGAGAACCATTTTCCTGCTCGTTAAGACGAGGCAGACCAATTGGCAAAGTTCTCGTCCATCGGTGGTCACCGAAAAGTCATCAACAATCGTAACTGGTTGTACAGACAATTTAGCACACCTAAGTGTTTACATAGGTAGGGAATTTCACTGCTTAGATAAGATACATTACAAGAAAGGTTAAACGGACCAATGGAAATGAAAATGTGATGATACACAAGTATCAGGTGTATATCTTTCCCAAGGGAAAGGAGAGCACGATGTACACGACCAAGTTGTATTGGCAGAGAGTAGAGGGGGTTGTCGATGATAACACAAAGCATCGAGGGGCAAGGATGGTATTTCACACAATGAATCCAATCGACACATGGAAGAAGCCACGTAATATTAGTCGGACAATAATCCACCAAAGGTCGGGTGGTTCGCAAAGAATTTGATGTGAGTATCGGCACTCAACCAGAAGGAGAAAGAATGCAAAGGCACCGGGTGATAGAAGCATCAGAATAATCCGAGGCTTAAGTATAAAGGAATTATGACTTCCATATCGGGGAGGTGTATGGTATTATCCATACAGACTTAACGGTGGTAGGGGATTGCAATGGCGATGAACACGTAGGTTCTCGAGAATTTATCAGAGAATATCGTCGGAATCTTCAGGTGCAGCAAGCGATCATCTTGGGTGAAGGGATCTCCGGGTAGATGTGACCACGAGATCCTAATGTCAGAGTTAGAAAATTTTCCCGAAAGGATAAGAGAGCAGAATCCCAGAGTAAAGGTACGGAGAAAAAGGATCCTAATACCACCTAGTTGGCGACGTGGGCCGATAAGCCACACGACACTGTTAGTAAAGTAGTTTTGCAAGGACTAGACTCGACTTCGACCAGGGAGTTGGAAGGGGTTGTCCTACAGGCAGTCAGCTCTGATACCAACTTGTGACGCCCCCAAAATCAGACCGTGTACAGTAATCATACACGCAAGGTACACGATCAAGATCAGGGACTCACGATGAGATATCACAACACAACTCTACAAATAAAATAATACAAGCTGTTTAATACAAGCCAGGGGCCATGAGGGCTCGAATACAGCAGCTCGAGAGCACAAAGTCAGCGGAAGCAATAGTATCTGAGTACAGACACGAAGATACAAGGTTGCCTTAAGAAGGATAGCACAAATCACAACAGATCGAAAAGGTGAGGCCTCCTTTCTGGGAACCTCCAAACTACTCCTGGTCAAAGGGGAACTCGACGTCGTAGTAGGCATCAGGGGTCTTCATGTTGTGGTGGTCGGCATCGGGGATCTCCTGCTCCTGGACTCCAATGTCGACTGCAGCGGCCGATCAGGCAAAACAGTAAAGGAAATAAAGCAGGTGAGTATCTAGTATACCCGCGAGTCTTACGTCCGCTACTAAGCATTATGCATTGTATCAACGGAAAGAAGAGGCCGTATATAGTGGACTGACAGACAGAAATCCAGAGCAAGGGTAAGAAGCTAGGCCTAACGAAGACTAGCATCTTCCGACGATGTCTTGCAGCATGAGGTAAGAATCAACCAACAGTTTATATAAAGCATAAAGTAACAATGCAGCAGAAGTTGCTGCAGCATTGTATAATAATAAGTTGCAATAATTAACAATGCCTCTGAGTTCACCTCCTCGGCATCCCCGCGAGGAAGAAAACCCGGAACCATACAGTTTAATAATAATAGTTTCTAGTGGTAAGATCCAGTTTCAGCATAAAGCGTCCTGTTACCGTGGACACGGCTATTCGAATAGATTAATCTTCCCTGCAGGGGTGCACTTGTGTTACGCTACACGCACGGATCTCCAGGGTGGCGGGAACCTTGTTAGGGAACGCTCCACCGAGGCTATCCGACACTTCATAGCCCATCTTTCAAACTCAACAGAGAGGCCATCCGCCGGTCTAAATCCTAAATACGCCGGGCCTTGGACCCCAACCCGAACGTACTCCTGCACGGTGCGTGGCTGGCCGGTGAAGTTAAAGCAAATCCAAATAAGACACCACCGCGCGAGCAAATAAGGCAACACCACTTCCCGGCGCAGGCCGCGGTACTGCTGATGTCTGAAGAGTCCTCGGACGACACTACGAAGCAGAGGAGCCCATAACTCGTAATTCCCACGGGTAGGTAGTGCGTACATGGCATATAGCCAACTCAAGACATTCACTGAACCATTTAGCATTTTAATTAACCTGCGTGACAACCGTTATCGTTGCCTTGACTTAACTGACCCGTGGACAACGTCAGCAGCCAGGACCACCAATACATCGGTGCCTGCCCCGTCGTCCCACCAAGTCACTGCGGTTACCAACAAGGTGAACCGTCTCCTTACCTTGTCTCGCGTGTGCTCCTGGAGAAGCTTGACTTTTGTAGTTTGGTAACTCTCGCGGCCAACGATCAGGGGCCAAGCACACCGGTACACTGGTCGTACCCTCCCTGTCGTCCCGTCGCAATACCTCTCGTGGGCACCGTTGGGTCGCCCGACTTCTTACCTGAAGGACAACCATTGTTCAGGACCCTAAGGCGGTAAGACAAAGTCAGCCTCGAGTGGAGTACAAGGATTACTCCTTGATAGCTCACACTTGAGGTGACTAGGCATAACCCAGATAGGGGCCTTTGGCGGTGTCTGCTTTGTACCGTACCTATGCAGTTATAATATTTGTACCCGCGTTCACTCCCCTGAGTGATCACGGCCCTCTATCTAATCCTAGCTAACAATGCGCAGGGCTCACTGCTGAATAATGCATAATAATAATAGGTAGCATAGGATAAAGGAAGGCACATCAAGGGGCGACAATGACAGGTTATGCAATTGAATGGGTAAGCAACGTAGCAGCAGCAGTAACAATGCCTAGTGCAAGAAATGTACGGAAAGATAGGCGATATCTGGGGAAGAGAATGGCTCTGCTTGTCTGGAAGCTCGACGGTAGGGGTAGGGTCGTCGACGAAGTAGTCATACTCAGCAGCGGTGTAGTCGACAGCAACAGTGGGGTCTACCGGAGATTAAGGGGGGAAGAAACAGTAAATAAACAGCAAGCATATACAAACAGAGGCATGACATGACAGATTAAAAGTTAACGGTGTTCTAACGCAGTGCAAGGCACGTTGCTCGGAACGGAAATTCATCTGAGGATGAACTACCGGCTCCGGTTGATTACCGGACAGGGTGACCGGAGGGGGAAGGATCAAGCCGGAGGTGTCGTGGGTACCGGACAAACATAAGGGGGTGTATCCGTGCTAGTTGATCTATTCCGAGAAACATCCGTGTTCGGAATAAATTCATCCGGGTACTCTAACAGTACCGGACAGTTTATCGGACAAACGGTCCGAAGGGGGACGGTTCGATGTTCGTTGTGTTAGAGGGGTGGGATAGACATACGGATAGCGTATCCGTATTCATTATATTTTTCTGATCAATTTTCATGTATAAAGTTTTTGAATCTGAGTTACGGTTTAAAAGTTATTGAATTTTCAAAGTTTTAAATCATTTAAATGATTTTCTGAATTTCCTTTATTATTATAACAACATTATCCAGAACATTATCCAAAATAGTAGGTTTGACTGGTCAACTGACAGAGGGGACCCACCTGTCAGTCTCACAGTATAATAAAAACATTTTAATTTAATTTAAATAATCACTAGCCCCACATGTCATACTCAGGAGAGATAAATCTATTTTTTCAATATAACTTACAGCTGGGGCCCATGTGTCATTGACAGAGAGTTAACTAAACAATTTTAATTTATTTAAAAGGCCAGGGGGCCACATGTAAGTCTCACTGGGGTTATTTCTATTTGGATTAAAAACAACAACTTAATTAAAAGGGGCAGGGCCCACTGTCATAGGCTCAAGGAGTTAACCCTAATTAAATTAAGAAAAGGGGTATTAACTTAACAAGTGGTTAGTGGCTTAATCAACAAGGCAGGGCCCACTGGCCGGTGGGTTAGCCCACGGCTCGAGCCACACACGCCGACGGGGAACAAAGTCGTCGCCGGCGAGGACACAGGGAGGCCGGCGGCTAGCATGTATGATCTACGGTGCACCAAATCGAGCGCCGCTCGTTGCTACGGGTCCAGCGGGATGTGCCGCGTCCATTCCAGCGATTTGCGCGAACTGAGGCGCTCCAGGGTGACGACGACAAGCATCGCGGCGGCGGCCGGAGTTCGATCACATGGAGATGTCGAAGGGGAGCTAAACGAAGGGGGGGTGGGGGTTTGGGTGCGGCAGCTCACAGGGATCGCGTCAGGGAGGGAAGCAGGCACGGGGGAGCTCTGCGGGCGGCGGATCGACGTCAATGGCGAGACGGCTGTGGTGAGGAAGAAGAGAAGGGGGCGTCGCATCTGCTGCGCTTGAGCTCGATTGCTCGCACGGGGAGACGAAGCCAATGACGAGGAGTCGGTTGGACAGGGTTGCGCGGCATGGGGCGGCCGTTGGCCGCGCGGGCTCGGCGGCGCAGCCACGGCGGCTCGGGCGGAAAGAGAGAGCGTGTGGGAGAGAAGAGGGAGGGGGAAACTGGGTGGGGGAGGAGGAGGGGGGTGGCTACGGCCTCCTCCTTATCCACGAGCAGAGGGGGAGGGAGCAGGTAGGGCAGGTGGGTGGGGGGGGGGCTGCCGGCGACAGTGCTCCCCTGCCATGGCACTGTCGTCGTGGTGGGGGAGGGGAGCAGGGGAAGGAGACAGGAAGGGGGCGACCGGGCCGAGGTGGGCCTCGCCCACAGGCGTAGAATAGGCCTTTTGTATTTTTCTTTTGTTTTGTTTTCTTTTGTTTATTTTCTGTTTGTAATTATTTTAGTTACTTTATCAAATTGTAAAAACATGGGACTGGCCCCAATATTAGTGTTATATATTATAGAATATTAATAAGAGTTTTCATGATTTATAAAAATCATTTGATATCTTGTTTTCTTTAAAAGGTATTAAAAGCCACTGTTTTCTACTGTTTTTAATTATTTATAATATTAAAACATTTTAATAAAACCCCAAATCACTTTTATTATGGCCTACAGATTATTAGGCATTTTATAAAATTGTTTCCATAATATTTAGTTCATTTAAAATTCCCACTTGTTTATTATAATTTCCGTGGCAATTTAATAATCACTAAGCAATTGTTTTTATTTCATAATACTTTCTAAATCACTTTAATAGAATATCCATTGTTATTTTAATCATGGCCTAATGATTGCTAGGCATTTTATAAATAGATTCCATTATTTGGTTTAACTATGATTTCATTTTTATATTAACTTTCAAAATAATTTTTTATGACACCATAAGATTGGTTTCACAATCAACATAGACTTGTGATTATTCTAAGGACTAAGGGTGACTTGGTTTAACCATGATCATGTTGATTGACTCGCATCCACAATTCTTGGAGCAAAGTTTTATAATTTACCCAATTTGAAAATTTTATCTGGGTTGGAAATTGACAGAGCTATGATCAAAGGTGATCATGGCTTGATCATCAACAGTAATGATCACTAACAGTGGAATCACTGTAGTGATTACTGTTACTGATTCTGAGGGTGTTACACAGGGCGACTGAGGACGATAAATTGAAGGATCTTGATGCCAAGCTTCAGAGTCTTTTGTCTGCAACAGTTTGGTAAGAGAAGCCATTTGTATTGGTTGTTTTGTTGTTCCATCTTTTGTGATCGTTCTTGATTTTGGTTTTGTTTTTGCTTCTTTCAATTATTCTTCCTCGCGTCGGGGAGGGAGATTCTGAAGCGCGCTTGAGGTCGCTTGGTCCTTTGGTGCAGACCATCGTTCAATATCTTGTGACATCCCTGGCTGAGCTCTTTTCGGAGGTAGTGGAGAAGAAGGTCACCTTGAAGGACATCATTGGTCTTTCTGCAGGGGTTGCTGATCGTATGGCCGAGTATCTGGGTTTTCCTGTGTTTGAGGACGCTCGCGAGGTACTTGATATGATAAGGGCATCTCTTACGAACACTTATGCGAGCGACCTCATGCACATTGAGCCTCTCATAGAGCCGACCTCTCTGTATGACGCGGTTGCGAATGATGCATGTTGCGCCACGCAAGGGATATGGCTCGAGATTTGCTGGGAGAAGGGGAAGATCGACCAGAGAGGAATGACTAAGTGGAAATAATGTTGTGTACAATCGTTGATGCCTCTCTGCTGCACAGCTCACCTACATATATAGCTAGACACTACAATCCACATGGGCCACACATACAGAAGAGGTAAACGGGATCCCAGCCCATCCCAGGTTGTAGCATTCCCCCCTCCTTAGCAAACAGATTTCCCTCGACTGTTCTTCGTCGTTAGGAGGTGGATGGAGCAATGGTACTCGCCCATTCCCACGTGGCCATGGACAAGGGCAACCCGCACCAGGAAATCTTCAATTGCGTTCTGGTACAACCACCAACCTGTACTAAACGAGATTGGAGGACCTGAGCAGGGTGCATACCATGGTCAGAAATCCCATATAACATGTCAAAAACTGGAGCGTGGGATGCTGGAGGATCAGATGGCTTGAGAAGAGAAACATGGACAACGGGGTGGATTTTTCTTGTTGCCCGCAAGGCCAAACGATAAGCCACTTCACCAATGCGAGCCTCGATCTGCTATGGACCAAAATATTTGAATCCCAATTTGTTGTTGATATACGAGACAACTTATCGCCCTCGTTGGTTACCCCAAGTGGAAGGTGAGATGTAGCGTAACGGCAAGTTTCCCTCGGTGAAGACACCGAGGTTTTAAGATTGTCTCCCGTAGGACTCCAAGGTCGACAAGTGAGGCGCCGTTTGAAGATAATCACTTGCTTCTCCTGGACCTGCACACACACATATAGCTTTTCTCCCAACGAGTTCAGAGGAGTTGTCAATTCCTCCGGCCTTGTTGTTTACAAAGGATAAAACGCAAAGGATAATAATGATAGATAGTGATAGCTACGAAATAGTAAATACTGAAAGTAAATTGATAGTGTAAACAGTGGTGTATATATGGACCGGGTTCCCATGATGCTCACTAGTGATGTATCTCTCCCAAAAGACGATAAAATAGCCATGCGAGGTAAACAAATTACAGCTGGGCAATTGACAGGAATATGTGCGCAAAACAATGCTAATTATGCAAAACAGAAAGGAAGAGGCTCAAAAGCACGGGTAGTACGCCAAGACAAGTAGACCGAAATCCATCTGCATCTACCCACTAATCATCCACCTTGAGATATCTATCCAGAACATCTCGCTGGTATTAAGTTGCGAATCCCACCCAAAGTGTAAACTCAAAGCAACGGACAACTGCATTTAAGAACTTTGCGTAAATTAAACAATCCTTGCACCCGCAAGTACAAGCACCGTTATTTTCCCCCTTGTGGCAATAGCACATCCCCTAGACTCATCTTTCTGTCACTCAAGCTAGTCATCGGGGGGCATGAACCCACAATCATGCATAACACTCCCTCTTGGAGTCACTAACTACTACTTGGCCAAAGCAATAAACAACAATGAAGAACATGCAAGAGTTACTCAAGAACATAAATATAAAATAGGAGAATCAAATATATAACTCAATCACAATCTGAACATAATCTCATAATCCATCGGATCCCAGCAAACTCAGCATAGCAACAGCAGAAAGATTACATATCTGCCTCGATCATGTAGGGCAGCTCACGAGGTCTAATCCATGAAGAACAAAGAGGGGAGGAGAACATCACATAGATACTGATCATGGACCCATGGTCCAAGGTGGACTACTCACGGTTCATCCGGGAAGCATCCATGGTGGTGGAGAAGCTCCCGGAGGTGATTCCTCCCTCCGGCAGGGTGCCGCGAAGAGGTCTTCTGGTGCTCCCGATCTTGGAAGCATGACAACGGTGGAACAAAGGAGAGATCGCGAAAAAGGGTTCCGTCCCCGAGGGTTTCTCGTCACGGGGAATAAATAGGAGAAAGGGGGCAGCCAGAGGTGGGCCAGGGGCTCCAGGCTCCCCCCTGGCGCGGCCAGGGGTGGGGCCGCACCCACTGGCCTCCTGGGGCCCCCGGGCTCCCCTCTCGCCCCTCTCGGGCTTTTCTCGAATCTTCCGGTACGCTGATTTTTCCTATATTTTTCCCGGAATTTTTCTGGTACTTTTAATAAGGGGGAAACCTGAAATAGAAAAACAACAGAAAACAGGAACTGGCACTGGGGTGCAATGAGTTAATAGGTTAGTCCAAATATGATCAAAAGTGTATGGAAGTTCATCAATATCATAGCAATATCACACAAAAGAGGCATGGAGCAAGCAGAAATTATAGATACGTTTTGGACGTATCAACATCCCCAAGTTTAATTCCTGCTCGTCCTCGAGTAGGTATATGATAACAAGCATAATTTCTGTGGTGACATGCTAACAACCATATAAGAACTTTGTAAGTAAAGTAATCAAAGCATGGAATTCAATTCAAGTCATAACAGGCAAGATTCTATATCTAGTATTGAAATAAGCAACATAGGAACATAAAGGTGCAAGAGCTCTCGTTGTCCGTGACTCGAATGTCTCCAAATGGTGTTTGCGTGCAAGAAAGGGGATAGGGATATACGAGAAAAAGTATTTTTATTGTTGAGAACTCAATCTAGTAAAGTTTCACACTTGGTCTTCTTTGGAATCTTATCTTGACTCATCCCCAGACCACTAGCCAGGTACAAGTCAAAATGATCCAATCCTTTTCGACATTTTGAGCACTCATGCAATGGATGAGCGTAAGCAAGAAAGTTGACACTTAGGATGGCAAAGAGAGAATATGGTGGAGGAGGAAGACAAAAAGGTGTGAAAGGCTCACATCAATGAGGACAAGGCGAGAGAAAGCCAAATGATAGATATGATGTGAGGAGTAGGGATTGCCATGCAACAGATGCACATGTGAGCTAAAATCTCTCCAATGGAACTAGTGGGGGTGCATCCAACTTGCTTGCTCAAGAAGACCTAGAGCTCATTTGAGGCGGCTCATCATTGGAATATACAAGCCAAGTTCTATAGTGTGAAGGTCCCCACATAGTTATATGCATGAAGGATAATCTCTATGGAGTACAAGATGCAAGATGGAGTACGAGTGTGGATCTTCTCAAAAATGAATAGTAGTGTGCCCCCTTCTCTCTTTTTATTTCTCTTTTTTTCTTTTTTTCCTTTTTTTGTATTTTTTTGGTGGCTTCAATGGCTCTTTCTATTTAACACTCATTTGTCCTCTTTGGGATCTTTTAATTTGTCCACTTTGGGATCTTTTAATTTTGTCCTCTTTGGGATCTTTTCCTCACTTTAGGGGCAACACTCTATATATTACAAAAAGTATAGAAGATCTTTCACACTTTACAAAGTACTCGAATCATAAAGAAAATGTAACTATCATGATGTATGCAAATGTATGCCTCAGCCAGTGTAGCAGGATATGCAATGATACTAGCGCGTCATGTAGCAATGATTAGGGCAAGGTCCAACTAGCATGCGACTCATCGATCAAGCAAGTAGCATGTATGAAATGAAAATCAAGTCATGATAAGATGGATGTTGCATGGCAATATATCTCGGAAAGGCTATGAAAATGCCTTGATAGGTAGGTATGGTGGCTGTTTTGAGGAAGGATCTGAGGAGGCTTATGATGACAGAGCGTATCGTGCCAAGGGTTTGGATGTACCGGCGAAGGTGGACGCCAACTCTCGGAGTGAGAAGAAAGCAATGCACGGCACAGGAAAGGCTAGCAAAATATGGGAAGGTGGAAGTGTCAACTTTCGAATACTCACATTAGTCCGAAGAACTCATGCACTTATTATCGGTAACTCTCAATCTAATAAGGAGGTTCACAAAGAGACAAGTACCCCGAGGAGGAGTTTATGGGGGTTTGGTTATCCTTGCGCATCCTCGACTCATGGTACGTGAGTGTACTCTAATATTCGACCCCTCAGAAGAGTAGTGATCCAACTAGCAGCTAGAGTTCTCAACTAATTTGTAGGTTTTTGAAAATAAACACGGATTGCCCAAAATATGATATCTATCACTAATAGGCTAAAGCTCTTGACACCAAAATTCCAAACATTACTCAAGACAACACCTCAAAACTATTGCAAGTTACTACTACAAAAAGAATAGCAACCTCAATTACCTACTTCAAGTCAAGACACAAAACTCAGTGCAACAGGAAAACTCTCTAAATAGGATAAACATGAAAACTCAAGAGAGTTCCAGCAAAAAACTAAACAAAAGCTCTTTGAAAAGATAAACATGAAAGCTAAGAGCAAAGCATGACAGCAGCTATGGAAAGATAAAGAACAAACACAACAACGATAAGCAGGAAAAAGTCCTCTGTTGTGTTCTAAATTTTGGAAGTGGAGAGTGTTTCTCTCCCACACAAAGAAAGCTGGGCTCTAACTTGTTATGAACAGAAAGCAAAGCTAAATAAAACTAAAAACAAAACCTAAGAGCGAGACGCTCCAAGCAAAGCACATAACGCATGAAGCGATAAAAATATAGTGAAACGAGAGACGAACTGATAATTGTCGATGGAGAAGGGGATGCACGGGGGCATCCCCAAGCTTAGACGCTTGAGTCTCCTTGAATATTTATTGGGGATGCATGTAGGCATCCCCAAGCTTGAAAGCTTGACACTTCTTAATCTTCTTTCATCATCTTCCCTCGCACACTTGAAAACTCCCTTCATACATTACTCATCATAATCTGATTAGCGAGGTTAGTACCCATAATAAAATATTTTTTATCTACTGAAAATAAAGATAATCTTGAAGAGCTACTGTTTTTCAAGAGTGCCAAAAGGTTTTTTGCACAGAAAAAGCAAGCTTAAGGTTTGCAAAACGAAGAAAAGGCAAAACAGGACAGAACCTGTGAAAAACAGACCAGCAGGTAGAAAAGAATTTTTTAGGGATACTTCTGCAACTCAAATAAAAAAAACTCAGAACATATGAAAGTTTCGTAATTGTATAGAGCACTCTGTGTAAAAATTTCAGCTCAAAAAGATGAACTGGGATTTTTTCTATGATTTTTCTAGTCACGAGGACAAAATCTGTTTTCTAGACAACATGTCACAACTTTCACTCCCCTTATCGTATGAGGCTATAAAATGCACAAAGCTTGAAAAGTAAAGATACAATGATGTTGCTACAGTAGTAACAATCATCAAGACCACTAAAAATCGAAGAAAAACAAAAAGGAAATCCTAAATTCGTTGCAGGCTACTCCCGAAAGCGCTTCTTTAAAGCCATTAGCTAGGCTTAATGCAAATAGATCAAGTCTTTTCAAGAAAATAACTAGCCCGTGTGAAGGACTCAAAAGGCAACTTTATCTTTTTTCTAGGGAAGTGTTCCATCCCTTTTTTGAGAGGGAATTGGAATTTTATAATCCCTTCTTTCATATCAATAACAGCACCAACGGTGCGAAGAACAGGACGTCCCAAAATAATTGGACAAGAAGGTTCGCATTCAATGTCCATAATAGTAAAATCAACGGGAACATAGTTGTCATTGAAAATGGTAAGAACATCATCTATCTTCCCCAAAGGTTTCTTTATGGAAGAATCGACGAGACGAACACCAAAAGAACACGCATCAAAATGTTTCAACTCAAATATATCATACATTCTTTTGGGCATAACAGAGGTACTAGCTCCAAGATCACATAAAGGAAAGCAAGAAAAGTTATTCAACTTAATTTTAATCATAGGATCCCAACCATCTCCTAGCTTTCTAGGTATGGTCTTCTAGATATCTAGGTATGGAGGCTTCTAACCTAAGCTTCTCCTCCCTAGCTTTGATGAGAGCATTAGTGATATGCTCCGTGAAGGCAAGATTAAGGGTGCTAGTGTGGCGGTCTCTAGACATCTTGTGAAGGAAACGAATAACTTCATAAAGAGTGCAATTATCAAAATCAAGGTCACTACTATCAAGTAAAGTGGTAGTGGTGTCCTTTAGGCTCACTTGTTTGGTAGCTTCTATAGTCATAGGAATTTCTTCTTCTACGGTTGAGATCATAGCATCACCATTAATAGGTCCTATGGGACTAGGGGAGCATTGGGTTCTAAGAGTTTGGATATCCTCAACCACTTGGATAGTAGCAACAGTATGGTGTGTAGGAAGGCTCTTAATTCTATCCTCTTCCTCCTTTTCTCTAGCCCATCTCTCTTTGAGTTTAGCCATCATCCTGATGATTTCATTAATTTGCAATTAGATAGCATTTATAGGAGTGACCTTCCTCTCCTCAAGGGGAGAAGTTCTAATTTTAAGCAATTCTACTTCATGGGATAAATTGTCTACCTTCGACGAGAGGGTATCTAGTTTGTCTAGTTTTTCCTCTACACTCTTGTTGAAGGCTTTTTGAGTAGTGATAAAGTCTTTAAGCATACTCTCTAATTCAGAAGTAGAGTTTTTGGTGATAGGATAAGTGTTGTTGTTCCCATAGTTGTTGGAGGGGAACGCTCTAGGATTGCTACCAAAGTTACTCCTATAAGAATTGTTGTTGAAGTTATTTCTAGAGATAAAGTTCACATCTACTTGATCCTGAGCAATCAAAGAATTTAAAGGAACATTTTGAGGATCAATAGGAGATTGCTTTGTAAGTAAAGACATGATCAAGTCAACCTTTTCATTTAGGGAGGAGATCTCCTCGACAGAGTTTACCTTCCTACCTGTTGGAGCTCTTCGGTGTGCCATTGGGAATAGTTGGTCATCATCTCATCGAGAACTTTTGTTGCAGCACCAAGTGTAGTTGACATAAAGGTTCCTCCCGCAGCCGAATCTAATAAGTTCCACGAGGTAAAGTTCAAGCCTGCATAAAAAGTCTGGATAACCATCTAAGTAGTGAAACCATGCGTAGGGCAATTCTTAACAAGAGATTTCATGCGTTCCCAAGCTTGGGAAACGTGTTCATTATCCAATTGTTTAAAATTCATAATAAAGCTCCTCAACTGGATAATCTTAGCAGGGGGGTAGTACTTCCCGATAAAAGCATCCTTGCATTTATCCCAAGAATCTATGCTATTCTTAGGCAAGGATTGAAACCAAATTTTAGCTTCATCCCTCAAGGAGAAAGGAAAAATCTTAAGCTTAACAATATCACTATCTACTTCTTTTTACTTTTGCATATCACAAAGCTCAAAAAATTATTTAAGTGCAAAGCAGCATCATCTCTAGCACCAGAGAATTGATCTGTCATAAAAAGGTTCAACAAAGCAGGTTCAATCTCATAAGAAGGTGCTGAAGTAGCAGGTGTAGCAATAGGAGTGTAGATAAAGTCACTGTTGTTGTGACTAGTGAAGTCACACAACTTAGTGTTCTCAGAGGAACCCATAGCAGCAGCAAGCAAGATAACTATTTTTTTGATTTTTGAAAAAGACACTAAAGCAAAAAATGAAAGGTAAACTAACAAGACAAAAAAGCAAATATAAAAGATAGTGTGCAACTACCCTATCTTGAAGAGTGGAGTCCCCGGAAACGGCGCCAGAAATTTTCTTGATACACTAGATAACTTCTCGCCCTCGTTGGTTACCCCAAGTGGAAGGTGAGATGTAGCGTAACGGCAAGTTTCCCTCGGTGAAGACACCGAGGTTTTAAGATTGTCTCCCGTAGGACTCCAAGGTCGACAAGTGAGGCGCCGTTTGAAGATAATCACTTGCTTCTCCTGGACCTGCACACACACATATAGCTTTTCTCCCAACGAGTTCAGAGGAGTTGTCAATTCCTCCGGCCTTGTTGTTTACAAAGGATAAAACGCAAAGGATAATAATGATAGATAGTGATAGCTACGAAATAGTAAATACTGAAAGTAAATTGATAGTGTAAACAGTGGTGTATATATGGACCGGGTTCCCATGATGCTCACTAGTGATGTATCTCTCCCAAAAGACGATAAAATAGCCATGCGAGGTAAACAAATTACAGCTGGGCAATTGACAGGAATATGTGCGCAAAACAATGCTAATTATGCAAAACAGAAAGGAAGAGGCTCAAAAGCACGGGTAGTACGCCAAGACAAGTAGACCGAAATCCATCTGCATCTACCCACTAATCATCCACCTTGAGATATCTATCCAGAACATCTCGCTGGTATTAAGTTGCGAATCCCACCCAAAGTGTAAACTCAAAGCAAGGGACAACTGCATTTAAGAACTTTGCGTAAAGTAAACAATCCTTGCACCCGCAAGTACAAGCACCGTTGTTTTCCCCCTTGTGGAAACATCACATCCCCTAGACTTCTGTTTCTGTCACTCAAGCTAGTCATCGGGGGGCATGAACCCACAATCATGCATAACGCTCCATCTTGGAGTCACTACCTACTACTTGGGCAAAGCAATAAACATCAACGGAGAACATGCAAGAGTTACTCAAGAACATAAATATAAAAGAAGAGAAGCAAATATATAACTCAATCACAATCTGAACATAATCTCATAATCCATCGGATCCCAGCAAACTCAGCATCGCAACAGCAGAAAGATTACATATGTGCCTCGATCATGTAGGGCAGCTCACGAGGTCTGATCCATGAAGAACAAAGAGGGGAGGAGAACATCACATAGCTACTGATCATGGACCCATGGTCCAAGGTGGACTACTCACGGTTCATCCGGGAAGCATCCATGGTGGTGGAGAAGCTCCCGGAGGTGATTCCTCCCTTCGGCAGGGTGCCGAGAAGAGGTCTTCTGGTGCTCTCGATCTTGGAAGCGCGACGGCGGTGAAACATAGGAGAGATCGTGAAAAAGGGTTCCGTCCCCGAGGGTTTCTCGTCAAATGGAATAAATAGGCGAAAGGGGGAGCTAGAGGTGGGCCAGGGGCTCCAGGCGCCCCCCCTGGCGCGGTCAGGGGTGGGGCCGCGCCCACTGGCCTCTTGGGGCCCCCTGGCTCCCCTCTGGCCCCTCTCGGGCTTTTCTCGAAGCTTCCGGTACGCTGATTTTTCCTATATTTTTCCCGGAATTTTTCTGGTACTTTTGATAAGGGGGAAACCTGAAATAGAAAAATAGTAGAAAACAGGAATTGGCACTGGGGTGCACTGAGTTAATAGGTTAGTCCAAATATGATCAAAAGTGTATGGAAGTTCATCAATATCATAGCAATATCACACAAAAGAGGCATGGAGCAAGCAGAAATTATAGATACATTTTGGACGTATCAGTTGTTAGCGCGATGAAACACGGACTATTGGAATATGGTTGCAACTTCAAGAATACCCAATCACCAACAGCGAATTGACGATTTGAGCGATGTGTGTCCTCTTGGGCCTTGATACCCTGATGAGCACGAAGAACATTCTCATGGATTAGATCTTGCATGATATGGCGCTCCGTTAACCAAGCTGTCAGATCAGAAGACAAGGAACTATGGGAATTATCAATACCCAATTGACGAGGCTGATAACCATATAACACCTGAAAGGGAGTCGTGCCCAGCGCGGAGTGGTAATTTGTGTTGTACCAATACTCAGCTTGAGGTAACCAGTGTGCCCATTTCTTGGGAGCAAAGTGAACCATACACCGAAGAAATGTTTCCAAGCACTGGTTCAACTTCTCTGTCTGACCATTCGTTTGAGGATTATTGGCCGAAATCATGTTCATGGAAGTATCAGTCAAACGACATAATTCTTTCCAGATGGTACTAGTGAACAGAGGATCCCTGTCAGTGATCAATACTTTGGGAAACCCATGCGATCGATAGATCTGTTCAACATACACTTGAGCCACCTGTAGGGCAGTGTAAGGGTGGGAGAGAGGAATGAAGTGCCCATACTTACTGAACTTGTCGATGACCACAAGAATAGTATCATAGGTTTTGCTCTTTGGAAGACCTCCAATGAAATCCATGCTTCCTTGGGAACTGGTAAAGGACTCAAGAGGCCAGGTTTCTTGATGTTCTCAGATTTGGATTGTTTGCAAACAGTACAGTTAACCACATAAGCCTGGATGTCTTGTTTCATAGCTGGCCAAGCAAACAAAGCTTTGATTCTCTGATACGTACCTTGAAAACCCGAATGGCCTCCAATACCACTAGAGTGCAGCACAAGAAAAATCACTTGATGATCAGCCGTGTTGTGCCCAAAACATGCGGTCTTTGTAACGTATCACTCCATTAGTCAACACATAGCCCTTGTCATTGAAACCTTGAAGAGCCAATTACTACAGCAAGACCTTATCCTCATGATTTGTTTGGTATCCTTATGTGACCAATGATAGCCACTTAGGAGTGCAAAATGAAATGGTGGCTAACTCCATGGGTGCCGAGGGTCGAGACAGAGCATCAATAGCAGTATTCTCCAATCCCTTTTTGTAGACGATACTATATTGCAGACCCACCAACTTGAGAAAAGCCTTCTGTTGTATGGGGCTGACCAGTTTTTTATCTTGTAAATGGACTAGACTTTGATGATCTGTAGAAATGATAAAAGGAGCATGTTGAAGATAAGATTTCCATTTTTCCACTGCTAACAACACAACTAGTCACTCCTTCTCATATGTGCACAAGGCTTGTGATTTAATTCCTAGAGCTTTACTGAGAAAAGAGAGGGGGTGGCCCTCCTGCATCAACACAACACCCACCCCATTATTGCTGGCATCATTTTCCACTATGAAGGTCTTTGCAAAATCTGGCAATGCTAACACAGGAGTAGACGCCAGAGAGGTTTTGAGATGGTCAAAGGTAGCCTGATGAGTTGGTGTCCATGAAAACATCACATCCTTTTTCAATAGATCAGACAATGAACTGCTGATGACACCATAATGTTTGATAAAGTGTCTGTAATATCCAGTCAGGCTTAGGAATCCTCTGATATCTTTAACATATGTAGGTGTGGGCCACTCTTGAACTGCGCACACTTTATAAGGATCAGTCTGGACAGTTTAACATAATGTTCTTTCTGAGCAAAACTACACTTGGATAGTTCTTTCTGAGCAAAACTACACTTGGACAGTTTAACATAAAGTTGATTTTGCTGCAGGATAGTGAACACAGTTTGCAAGTGCTTCAGATGGTCTTCCAATGTAGGACTGTAAATAAGGATGTCGTCCACGAAAACTAAATCATACTTCCTTAGGATGACTTGAAAGATTGCATTCATCGCATCATGAAATGTGGTAGGAGCATTAGTCAACCCAAAGGGCATGACTCTGAATTCATACATGCCGTTGTGGGTTTTAAATGCAGTTTTGGGTTCCTCCATTTCAACCAATCAGATTTGATGATAAACCGCTCGTAAATCCAGCTTGGTAAAGTAGTAGGTTCCAGCCAATTCATCAAGAAGCTCTTCAACTACAGTCATAGGGTACTTGTGTTGCACTGTAATTGAATTCAATAACGTGTAATCCACACAGAATCGCCAAGTGCCATCTTTCTTCCTGACCAACAAAATAGGGGATGCAAATGGACTGGAACTGTGCTGGATTACTCCCTGAGTTAACTTAGTAGAGATTTATTGCTCAATTTCATTCTTTTGCATATGATTGTACCGATATGGTTTGATGCTGACAGGTTTAGCCCCTGGTAAGAGAGGAATCTGATGGTCAAATGGACTGTGAGGGGGCAAGGAATTTGGTGTCGTAAATAATTGAGAGTGTTGGTCCAACAGCTCTTGCACACTAGGTGGGATGTCTGTTTGAGAAACAGGGGCCTCAGCTATATGACACAACTGGCTCACCCAATCCACAACTCTAGTATTTAATAACCCTTTCAGATGATTGCCAGAGATACCTGTGCAGGAAGTCAACTTATCCTTCACTCCTCGCAATGTGATTCTAGTACCTTGGATATTTGAACCTCACGGTCTTCTTTTTCCAATCTACCCACATATGACTCATGGTCTCTAACCACTGCATGCCCAAAATAATATCATATGTCCTTCAGAGATGTTTGAAAAGAATTGTTCTGGCAGAACCACTGAAGAGAAGAAACCTATTTATTTCCCTGAAGAACCCCTCCATTGGCTACTTTAACTTGAGTTGAAGTAATTTCTTCAATAGGACACTGCAAGTCTTGTACCAAAGAAGAGATGATGAAGCTTGTATAGCTACCAGAATCCACTAGAATGAGGAGTTGATGTTTGCCCAGCATACAATGAAATTTGATACTTTCCTTAGAAGCCGTACCAGTAGAAGCTTGAAATGACAACTTCATGCAAGAATCATCCTTCTAATTGGCAGTGGATGTGGGTGTATCATCAGGTTCATATTCACTATCAGTTTCTTCAGACATTTGCAGGGCCTCAATCAGTTCTTAAATAATGTGCAACTGCACACTAGTTGGACACTTGTGACCAGGCCCAAATTTGTCACCACATTTAAAAATTTCTCCTTTTGCTCGCCGTTAGGCTCTGAGATTATCCACTCTATCAGAGGACAGAACACGATCAGGCACATGCTTGTCATGAGGAGCTGCGCCCAGAATTCCCTGATGCACATATGGCCGGCTGGATACTGATACGTCCCGAACGTATCTATAATTTCTGCTTGCTCCATGCATGTTTTGTGTGATATTGCTATGATCTAGATACACTTTCATACACCTTTGATCATATTTGGACTAACTTATTAACTCAGTGCACCACAGTGCCAGTTCCTTTTTTCTGTTGTTTTTCTACTTCAGGTTTCCCCCATATTAAAAGTGCTCCAAAAATTCGGGAAAATCAGATAAAAAATCAGCGTACAGGAACCTTCCGGAATCACATGGGTGGGGCCAGAGGGCCACCACCAGGGACCCAGGCGCCCACCTGGCGCAGCCTAGGGTCTGGCCGCTCCGGGGGGGCTGAACTCCTGGTGCCCCCCCTGGCTGCCCCCTTTTCCTATTTAATCTCCGTGACGCGAAACCCCCGAAGAGAGAACCCTTTTTTGTGATCTCGCCTCTGTTCCTCCTCCTCTGCGCTTCCAAGATCGGGAGCGCGAGAAGACTTCTTCCCGGCACCCTGCCGGAGGGAGGATTGACCTCCGAGAGCTTCCCCTCCACCATGGACGCTTCCCATATGTGCCGTGACTAGTTTCCCTTGGACCATGGGTCCGTGATCAGTAACTATGTGATGTTCTCCTCCCCTCTTTGTTCTTCATGGTTTAGTCCTCGTGAGCTGCCCTACATGATCGAGGCACATATGTAATTTTCTGCTGTTGCTATGCTGAGTTTGCTGGGATCTGATGGATTATGAGATTATGTTCAGATTGTGATTGAGTACTATATTTGGTTCTTATCTTTTATATTTTTGTTCCGAAGTAATTCTTGCATATTCTCCATTGTTGTTTATTGCTTTGGCCAATGTCACAACCCCAACTTAGGTATGTGCTAAGGTTAGCTTGTAGTCTTGCATCATGTAAAAATTTCAAAAGGAAATTGAATTGGACAAGGAAACCCTCCCAAACAAATTAATATGACCATTTTAAAAGTTGCTCCAAAAATTCCTTTTGCATTTTTTAAAACTCCCATAAATGAGTGTGATCACATATCAAGTGATGTGGAACCAATCCCATGCTCATGGATTTTTCAAATATTCAAACAGGAGCATGGAATTAAATAAATAACCCTATTTGAATTTGAATTCAAATATTTTAAATTTTAAAAATGTTCAAACTTTGGATGTGACTAGCTACTGGTCATGTAAAGCCATATAAAAGATTTGAGCAATTTATAAAATGTCTAGATATTTAAATTAGCTAAGACAAAACAAAATACAGAAAAGAAAAACAGAAGAAAAGAAAAAGGAGAAGAAAACCTGGAAGCAGCCCAACTCATCCCGCAGCCGGCCCAAGCCCACCCACCCCTGTCATCTTCCCCAGGCAGGGGCACGCACAGCTGCGTGGCGACCATGCCGAGCGCGCCGACGTGCCCCTGTCCACGCAGCAGCCTACCAGCCTCCTTCATAGCGCCACTGAGACAAGCCCGACGTCGTGGATCGATTCCCTCTTCTAAGGCCCGAAATGTGGTACTGTTCCAGATCTAGATGTTTCCATCCAGATCCGGGGACAAAGCACATATCGGTCCCACCGCGACATATGACAAAGCCATATGCCCCGGATTTCCAACATGATATCACAACATTACAGCTACATGGATACAACATCTCATACAATCGGCATACAACTGCCTTAATACAATACAACAACGGAAGATACATGTCTGAGTACAGACTACAATCAAATGCCTACTAGCAAAGAGAAAAACATCGATCCTCATAACCACATGGATCCAGGCCCTCCGCCGGGATCCGTCTAACTTGTCGTCGTCGAGTCTCCACGTGAAACGTCGATCACCATACCTGTTGTCGATCAAGGACCCGGAAAAGAGTTTGGGGGTAGTATCATGAGTACAGAAGTACTCAGCATACAACTGTAGTGGTCAACTGACCCAGCGAGGACTTCATCACTCGTCATTCTAGGACAACTAGTAGTTTACGGTAAGGATGGGGTAGTGGCGAGGTTGCTGCCGCACTAGCATTTATGAAGTGGCTAATGATCTAGAAAGTAAGATAATAAGCCAAGCATTCGATGAGGAATCGCCTCCAATAAGTCTTGCTATCATCTACTTACACAAACATAACACCTATCCTATCCTTGTCTTCCTCTTCGCATCCCGACAAAGAAAAAGCAGTCAAGGCACACACACGTTGATCAAGTTATATTAAGATTATCTCAGTTGTTGTTGTCTATGAACAAGGAGTAGGTCTCAAGTCGTCCATAACCGTGGACACGGCTTCTCGAAAAGATTTAACCCTGCAGGGGTGTACCAACTTCCCATTACAAGGCTCCGCACGCACGCCCATCTCTCTTAGTTGCTACCCATCACAGGCAACCATTTTATGATTTAGTTCCAAGAGATCCGAAATGACAGGTCCCTCTAACTAACAACGAACAAATCCGGGTGGCCCCCGGAGAGTCGACACCCAATCCAAAAGATGGCCACGCTCTCGGATCAGACTCTTCCATCTCAACAGGGTTTGGGTTACCGAGATGCCTCACGTGAGGCCTCGGGCCCTCGCCGGTCAAAGGTGGACCAACAGGGAATCCATGTCTTCGCTGGTCCGGGTTGTTTAAAAACTGCGAGGGGATCCACCAAGCACACACACGGGGTTTCAAATGGTAAATCATCTCGGGCCACCACTAGAAATGTTTGAAGCTAGATAGGTAAGAAAAGGGGACCCCATAAAATCCCACACGCGGTTAGGCACGCTCAGTCTTAAAACCAATACCCGGAACTCGGATCCTAAGTGACTCGAATGGAACAAAGCGTCAGGGCGGGATAGCCTAGACCTTCCATCCTTCGTCGAATATAGTCAACATTATAATAATCATATCATCCACAACAATATAATAAAGTGATAGCCCAAACCAAGGTGTAACAGGAGGTAACATTCGTAGCATCCTAAGCATGCATACTAAGCAGGGGCTGAGCAACGATCAATAGTAACATAGCAGTACATAGTTTGCTGGGAGGGGACATGGCTGTATCGGAAGAGGCTGTAAGCATGTGGTAGGATCAAACATCGAACCTATCCTATACTAGCATGCAAACCGCTGGTTTAAATAGAATGTATCATAAGTAATGTATAGTCCTTGCCTGTTGATAAGTCGGGTTCCGAAGGTGTAGTTGATCGCAAGCTCGCATCATCTCTGAAAGGTACCCGCGGAAGCACACAAGACGGTAAACACTGGAAAGAAATCAACGAGCAAGCATCTATTACTACGAAGCAAACACGAGCAAGCATCAACAAGAAGGCAACACGAGACATCGCACCTACCGTTGAGAGCGGTTACTAACAAGTTAAGTGGAGTACTCGTCACACACAACGATACCGCACGTTTACGGTGGTTCAAGTTGTTTAGCTATAGGTTATCAACAAAGGTTGTTAACATGGCATCTCACTCAAGCACGACATAGCACACAAACATGGAAAGATGTGAAGCATAAGTTAAACTATCTAAGCTAGTAAATTTAAGTGAGGCACGGCCTAAACATGGCATAACACTAAGTACCCCACGACAATTTAAGTAATTGGTACTGTTATGTACTAAACTATATTTTATATTTGTTAACAGCAGAAAAAATAGCATAAACACAAAGTACACGAAAAACTAATTAAGTTACACATAAAGAACACCCCAAACGGAGTTACGGTTAAAAAGATACAAGCAAAACAAGTTTGGAACACAATCTGCCAACATCACGAAGCACACTTTAGAGCAATGCATAAATAGGATAATGAATACAAACATTCTCACAAATGATATGCAACTAAAGTAGACATGGCAGGGAAGGCATGGAAAAAAGAATCATGCAAATAGGCATCATGAACAACTAGTTATAGCCCATGCAAAATGCAATAAAACATTACTGGTCAAGGACTTAGTGAAAATCAGAGAAACATGGCGGAAACTGTTATTTTTATGTTGTATAAACAGGGGTATAACTATATGCAAAAGTACAGAAAAATGACATAGCAATATATGAGCATGGAGTAGGTACGATGGTGATCAGGTACAAAAAAGAATCAAGGTCATAGGCATCATAGATCAAAAGATATTAAGCAAACAACATGGCATCGGGACGTTACAGACTTGAGAAAAATAGAGGTGGCTGTCAAAAACAACAGCATAGCAACTTTGGAGCAAGATTTAATAGCATCTAAAGCACCCAAACATGACAAGTTAAAGCATAGTAATGAAGTACACATGATGCTTAACACATAGGAAAAAGAATCAATGCAATAGGCCTCATGGATTTGACACAAGCATCACCCAAAGTTTGAAAAAAATAACAGCAGCAGTAGTTAACAGCAGATTAGCAACTTAACGATCTGGTGCCCTGTTCAACACACAATTACATATTCAAGATGACCTCAAAATAAATAACTTCCTAATGATGAACTCTAGAGCACACAAAGCACAACCAAACAAAAAAAGAATCACTTCATTTGGACCTACGAGTCAATGGGAAATTACGTTGCAAAACAGTACCAGCAGCAGTTACATCTCAGACTTAGTAAAAAACGCAGACACTTCAACAGAAAAAAAAACAGGGGAGCTCGGGCCTCTTCTCACCACTATCGGGCCGAAGCCCACTTGGCCTGTATGCGGTTGGGCTAGGAGTGGAGGCCGGCTGGGCCTGGCGCCTGTGGGCCACTCAGCCTTGGGCTGGCTGCTGCAGCGGCAGGAGGAGGAGGCCGAGAAGGCTGGTGGCCGGCGGCGTAGGGGGCGTGGAGGGGCGTCGGATCTGGCGGCTCCGGCCAGATCCCGTCGACTGCCGGCTCGGGAGGAGGCAGTGGGTGGCCGGCGAGCTCCCTAGATGAGCTCCCATGGCGCCGGCGCCGAGGTGCTCCTATACAGGGAGATGAGAGAGAAGAGAGTTAGGAGAGAGGAGGGAGAAGAAGAAGAGAGAGGAGAGGTAAGGGAGGAGAGGTGGTGGCCGGCGTCCCGGCTTGGCTGCAGCCGGCGGCTGGCCGGAGGCGGCACCGTGGCCCTCGGGCTGGAGGTGGGAGGAGAGAGGAGGTGGAGCTGGGCGACGTGGCCAGATCTGTGCCATCAGATCTCAGATCTGATTGTCCAGATTTGAGGGGAGCTAGGGCTGGACGAAAAATGGGGTATTGGGCAGATTTTTGGAGAAAAGTGGAGGGGGTGGCTGCAATTTTGTGGCTAGGGAAACCCTAGAAAGAGGTGGGAATGTGGTGGTCTTTATATAACCCAGGTGGCTGGCAGTTTGCAAAAACATCCCCGGTTTTTTTCTCACCCGCGCGGTGTTTACGTTTCCGACCGCCGGGGGTCCGCAGGACCTCCGATTCGGGTAAAACTTCGTACTGCGCGATCAGCGGGTCGAGCTGGTGGCGTTCACCTCGCGCTGGAACCATTTCGAGAACAATTTCTGGCGCGCTATAAAAATAACCCGTCTAATTATTAAACGGGGTTTTTCGTTCCGTTGGTTGCGGCTGGTTTTGTGCGGTTTTTGCGACGGTGATCGGGTGAAATCCGGTGTCGCAAAGGTCGAGTGTCAGGTTGGAAAGGGTTGGTCTCCGTCCGGTACGAGATAAGAGGGGTGGAAATAATCGCCGATCGATAAATCGGGGATGTAAACACCGCAAACAAATCAGACAATCAAAAAATTCACACCGAAAACAAAATTTTTAATTTTTGTGAAATCTAGGCTGTTACACCTCTCTCCCCGTTCACTTTCCCCCACTGCGCTGCTCGATTTCACCGACATCCGAGAAATCACCGGAGCGCACCGCCGTGGAAGATACGGACACCGTGTGCTAGAGCCCCGAAGACCTTGTCCATCAAGCTCGCCGCCGTCGACTTCATCTCCATGCATAAGATCAGGAGCACGGAGCCCCCATAGACGCTGGAATCGCCGCCAAGACCCCGCCGGACCCGCAAGCTCTCCCCGTCGAATTCGTCGCGGTCACGCCCCCGTTCGCCTTGCCGCCTGCACCTTTGAGCTTAGGGTGAGATCCTCTGCATTTACCCCAACCTGGCACCCCCTCGTTTGGTCTCTGTCACGATCCGCCACGGAAACCGTAGAGCAGCGTCGCCTTGCTTTTCGGCGAGCACCCATGAAGCTTTTGAACCCGAGACCATGTCCATCTTCTTCCCCGTGCTCTATTGTGTCTAACGAAACTATCCCCGCTTCAAAATGAGCCTCGTAGCAAGATTGGCATCTTGGACGTCGCTACGGTGCACCCCAGCACTCGTAACTTGGTCCAATCGACGCGCGAGGTCAAGGGCTTCGTTTTGGTACTCGCAGCACATCAAATGGCCCCTGGAACCGCCCTCCCCGCGGACTCTGCCGTCTCAGGAGGTCACCGGAGCCTCGCCGCCGGCGAGGTCCACGTGGCCAGGAGCTTAACCCCCTAACCCCACCCCACAGTGAGACTGACAGTGGGCCCAAGGCCACTAATTAACCGCCAGTTTAGTTTAAATTAAAACAGAGAAAGATGAATTAACCCAGAGCCACTGACCAGTGGGCCCCTCTGGTCAGAGCCCCCCTGACGCCAGCATGACCTCATGCTGACGCACTAAATTGAATTTCTATTTAAAGAATAAGTCAGAAAATCCAGAAAATGAATTAAACTTTGGAAATTCATAACTAATTCATTTTAACTCCAAATTGGACATATAATATATGCAAAATTATCAGAATAATGCAAGGATTATGAACATGGACATTTTTTCATGTTTGACCAATTTAAATTGGGTGAACAGGGACAAAGGTGCATATGGAGTTCTTTTAAATTCAATTTGGAGTGATTTTGCAAATGCCTTTGCAACACACTTCTTTTAAATTGAATGCTCAACACATCAGTACCATTAACATCACATTATACAATTGATCATGTGATTGTGCATTGTACATTATGTTGATCACTTTGTTTGTATTGTTTGCTCGGATAGAAGTGGAGCCAGAACTCGAGATCACCCCCTCCGTTGAAGATACCGTATACGACCCTCGTCAGCAAGGCAAGAAAACCCCCATTGATCATGTCGATAAAATCCCACTTCCCTCTCAGTCTTGCTTATGCATTGTTTAGGATGATTACCATGATACGTTTCTACCGCATATATGAACCCATTCCTTTGCATGACCTATCATTTTTTCACATTAGTAAGCAAACCAAAATCCTAGCAGATGTAGGAGTTGATTGATATCATGTGACCCCTGCAACTTTTACTACTTATTGCATGCTTAGAGTGATACAATGTTGATACTGTTATGTGAGTCAGGATGGTAGTGATCATGATGATGATGGTGGAAATGTGTTGGTGAACTTGATCTAAACAAGGTGAATGATGAGAGGCTGTGTAGGAGTACACAATGGGTTGTCTCGTTGAACACCGCCTTAAGCCCGAGTTCTTGTGTGGTGATACAAGACGATGAGAACTACCACATGTTGGTCACATGGACCGCCGCTCAACCTACTAAGTCACCCCTTCTCAGTTCAATGAGTCGCAATAGTTCGGAGTTCTGGTAGGTCTATGGCCTGGATGCTAAGTGAGAGAACGACTCAACCAAGACTGGCTTATGCACCACACACACATCTTCTGGGACCACTTCGGTAAACCGGCCGGGTTACGAATGTGGAAACCATCACAGATAGGCGTCTTCATTGAACTTGAGTTGGCTGTGAGGTAAAAGTTGTGGAAATTATCCTCGCCGACACCCGCTTGAAGGGTGATGAGATCCCGGTGGTAACTGATAGTTTCATGTGTGTAGCAGTACACCCCTGCAGGTTTAACAAAACTATTCGAATAGCTGCATCCGCGGTTATGGACTACTTGGTTATCTGTGCTTGATTATTAGACAACTTCAATGGATACTTTAAAACTGCCAAGATAAGTGTGAGTGCTATGGCGTGATTTCTCGTGGGAAGTCGAGGAAGGCACCATAGTAGAGTAATTGTTTGGGAGACTTGGATAGTGGACTCGTGTATGCTTCTTACCTCATTCTAGTATTCGTAGTACATGACTAGCCAAGTCAAAGCTGGTACTTCTGCATTGAAATCCCACCTCCCTTTTCCTTGATACTTGAGAATGAATAGTATAGTTCCTACGTAAGTCTTGTTGAGTACGTCTTTGTACTCACGTTTGCTTATTTATGTTTTAGATGAGTCCACTGACCCCGATGGTGGCTTCTTCTTATAGCTCGACGACTTATCAAGCTAGTGTAGTCCTAGACAGAGTTCTGGTTCCCTCGTGGAGGTCTTATGTTTAAATAAGGCTTCTCAACCCATTTGTGAAACTTGTCTGTACTCAGACCTAAGTTTCTTCCTCTTGTACTGATGTAATGTTGGATCATAGTCTTGTGATCTCAGTGTGTACTCTATAAGAGTTAAATAAAGTTGTACACTTTGTAGAGAAATGTGATGATACCTGCTATTCACACTGGACATGTATGCCGCGTGTATGTTTATAACGTGCATGTCTTAGTGTGGGTTTTCGAGAGCTTGGTTGTGATCTTGCTGGTGGTCTTTTATACACCAAGTGGCCCTTAGATGTGCGCAGCTTGGGGCATCGCGATGCGATTGCTGGTGATCGGGCACACTTTGTTGTATGATCGAGCCCGCCCGAGATCCCGACTAAGTGATCGGGCTGGAGTCTGTTTATGTAAGTGTTATAATTCAATCGATAATGTGGTTGAGGAGACTTGTCTATGAGTATGGGATTACGCCACCCATAATCATTTAGACTTGTGAGCGGACGATGAGGACCCATCTCAGTTGATCATCTGGCCTGGATGGGATACCCCTCTCGTTCCATGCTTTCCGAGAGTGTTTTGTTCTTGGCCTTGTCTTCTTAGACAAGTGGGTACGACTCTCGGCTCTCCATATGATTGAGTTGTGGCAGAAATTACATACGCAAACCCCGGGTCCCGACATCCAAGTAGTAGGTAGTGACTCCAAGAGGGAACATTATGCTCGATTATGGGTTCATACCCCCCTATGACATGCTTGAGTGACAGAAACATGAGTCTAGGGGATGTGCTGTTGCCACAAGGGGGAAAACACCGGTTCTTGTAACCGCAGTTGGAAGGATTGTTTACTTTACGCAAAGTGCTTTTTAATGCAGTTGTCTGTTGCTTTGGGTTTACACTTTGGGTGGGGATCGCAACTTAATACCAGCGATTCTGGGTAGATATCTCAAGGTGGATGATTAGTAGTAGATGTAGTTGGACTTCGGTCTACTTATTTTGGCGTACCGCCCATGCTTTTGAGCCTCGTCCTTTTTTTGTAGCATAGTTAGCATTGCGGTGCGTTTTTAATCCTGTTAATTGCCCAACTGTAATTTGTTTACCTCGCATAGCAGTTTTATCGTCTTTTGGGAGAGAGACATCATTAGTGAACATCACGGGACCCCGGTCCATATTCTCATCATTGTTTACACGCTCATTTATTTTCTGCTCTTACTTTCCATCTGCTATCATTATCATTATCCCTTGCGTTTGATCCTTTGTGAACAACAAGACCAGAGAGATTGACAACCTCTCTGAACTTCGTCGGGAGCAAAGTTATTTGTGTTGAGTGCAGGTCCAGGTCAAGGAAGCAACTTTTGTCTTATTCGGTGCCATTGTTTCCTTGCCACCTACTTATCACTGTCGGAGTCCTACTGGTTCGATACTCATCCATGGCATCTTCACCAAGGGAAATTTGCTGGTATCCTACATCTCACCTTCCACTTGGGGTAACCAACGAAGGGAGAGAAACCATTATCATCATCTCGCACATTAGATACTCTGTACTCCCATTTGCGTGGAGGTCGGGCAGTATCTTCAGCAAGCAAAGCTTCCCGCGTTTGAGCAAGAAAATAAGCTAGATCAACAAAACTTGGGTGTTGTAACTTAACAGGAGCATGGATAGCTGGTTACAGACCCTCAATGAAACGATTAATAAATAATGTTTCATCATATGCATGATTATACACTAACAACTTGCGCATTTTCTCCTCAAAACTATGGGCATAGGCATCTATAGATTCTGTTTGCCGAAGTGCAAAAAACATGTCAATAGATCTTGAGTACTTGTTCCTGTTGAACTTAGTAAACACAGCCACACATAATGCTGCCTAGCTATAATTTGTGTGCATAGCCTCATAGATTTGTAACCAGAGAGCAGCATTTCCTTGAAAATTCATAGTGGATAAATCCACTCAAAGTTCAGGTTGCACGCTATAGAGCTTGAAATATTTTTCGCACTGCTGCTTCCACCACTTCGGATTATCCGCATCAAATTTGGGAAAATCAGAACGGGGAATGTGTCGGGGGGATGGACTAAAGCCCAAACCCGACATTAGGTCTATGGGCTAACTCACCTACCGAAGGCCCACAAAGAAGACCCGGCCCAAGGTCGGTTGCGCCAAGGAAAGAAGATCGAAGTCGTAGAAGGAATTCGACTTTCCTTATATGACATATTTGTAAAGTAGAATAGAACTCCACCTCGTGTTGGAGTCAGACTCGCAGAATCCTGGGACCCGGCGCCTTTATAAGCTGAGGTCCATGGAGTCTAGGGTCACGAACAATCTTAGCCTAAGATAGGATTAGACACTTGTCGGCAAAATCTAGATCTCATCGAGACTAAGTTTTTGATCGACTCACTTGTAAAAAACAAAATGGACTCTTCTTTCGAGAGTCTGAACTCATAATAAGAGGAAGCAAGAGTAGGCTTTTACCTCGAGACAAAGAGGGGCTGAAACCTGGGTATACCGCCGAGTCTCTTGTCAATGTCGACTCTCTCCATGAAATCGCCTCGTAGCAAAGATCCCATGTTAAGTTCGAATCTTCGAACATCTGCCATGACTTTCCCACGATAGTTGGCGCCCACCGTGGGGCCTGCGCTCGCAGGTGTTGAGATTCTGGAGGGAGCTCTGCAATGCATGGAAGGATTCGTTGCTGGACGGATCACCAGAAGACGGCGCGAGAAGCTCTGCATCGACGACTCCACTTGGGGCCCTGAAGTCGATTCCGTTGAATCAGGATATCAGGTCCTGATCGGATCCATCCGCATCTTCATCGGAAAGGCAGACGAACCTGCGCCAGAGTCGGATCTTGAAGTACCTGTCAAAACCTCGAGTCGGCCTTCTGTCATGCCTCATGGCCTGAAAAACGCGCCGACTACCTACCAGCTAACAAGCACCCCTACGGGTATGAGTCGGCTAAACACTGTCCCCCACCACGCCTTCATAGGATTCATCGGTGGGTCTCCAGAGTCGAAACACCCGGTCGGTATCCCGATCTACGACGACCCAGAAAATCTCTCGGATGCCGGCTCACATCGAGAAAAGGACCAACAAGAAGAAACTGGGTCAATCCGATCCTTCAAGCAAGGGGGGCTCGGATCTGACCCAGAGGAATACAACCCGGATTCTCCCTACTTCAAGTACCGTCAAAAAGAACCAGTTTCCGTAACAAACAACCGAGGACGACGACACTCTTCAGAAGATAGGAGACCGACTCCGAAAACCAACGACGTCCAGAATCTATCAGACGACTTAGACACACAAACCACCACTGTGCGGCATCCAATCTTGACCTGGAGTTGGAAGGATACGAGGAAAGAACCACAAGGTTATAGAAGGAAATAGGCTGGGAACGCCGAACTATCGCAGAAGCTCGGCACCAGCTCTCACAGCGACTACAACACTATAACCTACAGGAGTCGATCAGCAACTGGCTCGTACCTATAACCAACGCGTTGAAACGCATAAAGGAGATGTTCGAAGACCTGAGAGGGCTTGTAGACGATGTCGTCGGCTATGCGGAATCCAACGAAGCGAAGTATGGGACAGTTACAAACGAAAGCCGAACGCACAATAAAAAGCGTAAACGCCTTGGCCACAATCCTAAGGCCATGCCCAACCATCCCAGCCGGAGCAGAGGTACGAGGACTGCACGCAAGCCATCCAAGGATCATGCCCTAAGCATTCCAGACCTGGTCGCCTGGCTAAACACACTTGGGAGCAGTGTAGCATCATGCAAGAATACAAATGCCAAATCGAGGAAAGCACCCAAAAGGCAAATCAATACGACGAAGCCCCTGCCGGCTCGTACTACTACAGGTGATCAAGCACGTGGACCCGCCCTCAATAAAAGGAAGATTTCCATCCCTAATTCTCTATATATTAAAGTCGATTTTCATCGCAAAACAGGCTATCACCATATATACATATACGTCGAAGATTGTCGCAATCGGCACCGCCGCATAATAAAGTCGATCTTATAATCGCATTTCGGCCATCACCATTATTTAAAGTCGATCTTAGAATCGCATTTCGGCTATCGCCATTATTTAAAGTCGATCTTAGAATCGCATTTCGGCAATCGCCATTATCTAAAGTCGATCTTAGAATCGCATTTCGGCTATCGTCATTATCTAAGGGACGATCTGAAAATCTCATTTCGCCTATCGCAATTATTAAAAGTCGACTCTGATCGCAAACAGGCCAACGCCATAATTTAGAAACGACTTTAATCGCAAAAATAGGCTAAAAACGCCATAAAGTCGACTCTGTCGCATCGGCTCTCGTCACAACTATGCATGAAATATTTTTTCATACTCTTTCATACACATTGCATCACACTACATTGCATATTACATCATATTGCATCACGAAAATTCTCAGAGACCTGGGGGCTTGATCAACCCTCTACCGGCTCTGGGCATGTATATTGCTTTCTCAAGGCGAAAGAGGGGGAGCCTGATGACAATCATCGACTTCGACCGGAAAAAGCCGGCATATACATGTGAAAACTTGTGTTTGTTTACCTAAAGATAAAGGGGGGGTTAGATGGCTCCCATCAAACCCTTACATCCCGACAATATCTTGGCATACACATGACTTGGCCACGCCACCCGGCCTGTACAGTATAGAGCTTCCTTAACTAACGTGAAACCGGTTGGTCTAAACTTCGAGGTTTAAATAAACCATCTATCGAATTTAGTCCTACATGCCGGGCATGATAGTTACGGGAAAGCCGGTTCTACAGAGAAGTCTCGACTTTCCTAACCAATAATCTCTCAATGCGAGAAGATGAGGTTAAAGCCGACTTCTACTAGCCTTGACATTACAGTCCTCCATTTCATAGCATCATGCATATTTAAAAAAAAATCAAATAAAAGTTAGACCTATGTGACTCGGCACACACACTTAGGTGCACATACCAACTCATGGGGACTACACTTCGAAAGTTTTCTTCTCAAAGACACGACATGAAACAAAGATGTTCATCCCGGATCTTGGGGACTACACATCGAAAGTTTTCTTCTCAAAGACCTGACATGACACAAAGATGTTCATCCCGGCTCTTGGGGACTACACTTGGAAAAATTTCTTCTCAAGATAAGACCCGGTAAAACACCCTGATGCATACGCCGACTCTTGGGAGCAACACTGCAAAAATTCCTTATCGCAAAGTCAAGGCTTTATGGCGCATACGCCGACTTTCCTACTCACAAGGACAATTGACCGCAATCATAGAAAAGACAGGAAACAGAAGTCGACTCAACCGAGGCCAAACTCTTCCAAGCGAAGAAAAAACTATCACAAGTCGACGAAAGCATAGAATCCGGAACCACAAAATTGACTTGTGCCATGAAAAGATCAAAATCAAACCGCCAACAAAGGCAAACATCCAAGAGAAAGGAGCATCAAAGTACTTGACCAACACACTGGTCACGAAAGCCGGGACAAGTCTCCCAATATTATAGACCCGGCACTACGGTCGTATTAAAAATATTACGAAGTTTTTCAAGAGTCAATCGACTCTAAAAGCCTACGCTTGATCACCAGACTTGTTCTGCGCCGACGACCCTGCAGCAACTGCAGATGGCATGATGGCATTACACATTTCAACAAAGTTGGCATCAGAGATATCATCCATCTTCAGCTCATCTTATCCTGCACCTGAAGTCGGTTCGACAAAGCCAGCCGGCTCTGAGGCCTTCTTTGGAGATGGAAGAAGAGAAAACTCGGTTGGAACTGGCAGATCGACTCGGCGCCGCTTATTGGTAACATCATAAACGGCTTCTAAGTAGGACAACTCCATTTAATCAGCTATTTTGGTCGCAGCGGAATGACTCTCCTTACGAATCTTGCTATGTACATCTTTGGAAAACTTCGAGTTGTCGGCCTTGAACTAAGGAAAGCCGACAACCAACAATTCCGGCTTCAAGCCAGTGTGATAAGCTTTGGCAAGCTCTAGGCCTCGCATCACTCCCATCCGGCAAGCTGAGCGCTTACCAAGTTTCACCCAGTCAGGCACAACCGAAAGAGGCCCCATCATATCGGTGATTCTCTTCATGCTTGGGGGCTTCGGCTGGGTCGCGCCTATAGCCTTGTAGGCACCTTAAAAAAGTTTCTTCACAATGGCAAAAGTGCAAATCAATTTCATTGCAGGTGACTCTTTCACAATGTCATGCTCCTTGCCTAAAAAAAGATAACACGATTAGGAAAATAACACAATAAGTCAGAGAAGCAAAAGATACCAAAGGCTTGTTCGACTCACCAAATATTGCTGCTACAAGTCGGTTGACGCTTCCCTTCAGCGTCTCAAGCATCTTCTCTATCGACTCTAACTTCTTCTCAGCCGCATCACGCTGAGCTTTCATATCATCAGATGCCTTTGTTAAAGCATTCTGAATCTCAGCAGAGTCGGCTTTCACCCAACTTATCTATTCCTCCTTCTTCTTCAGCTCATCAAGCAGCTGGTCGACTTGCTTCTCAGCCTGCTCACGTTTGGCAATCTCAGCCCTACATCTCTTCTCCACCTGACAAGCATCATTTCCGAGCTTCAAAGCAAGCGCCTATAAAAAATAAAGATAAAACGCTAAGTATCTGCTTAGAAACCCTTCCTAACCAGCTACTTGGGGGCTACATCTTCAAAATTTCAACCCAGTGAAATACAATTTCACCGGCTCATGGGAGTTGCAGCCAAAAAACCTTCATCGGCTCCAAGCTTCTTCCGACTTATGATAAGTCCTCAAACAAAACACAACCCACCATGGTTTGTTAACACCAAACCATGCTGGCTTATGGGGGCTACAGATGTTATACAGAAAGCATAAAAAGATACCTCATAGTGTTGCCGGAGCTGGACAACTATGTTATGTTGATCAGTGGTAAAGGCCAGTGATCGCCTGTATAAATCCTCAAGAGAAGATTTCTCAGAAATCAGCTCACGAGATCGACTCTTCACCTGCTCTTTGCTATCTACGACTTTGGCTAGCACCGTCTTAGCAGGTGGGCTTCCCTGGTGAGTTCCTGTAATCATCACTTCATCATCGATTACCTTCTCCAAGGGAGTCAGGGTAGCACTTGGAACCTCATCAACAATCCGAGCCTCCGACTTCTGGGCCCCAACAACGGGAGAAGTATCCTTGTAAAGATCCGAAGGACTCAACTCATCCAAGCCGGCCTTCTTCAAAATCTCAATCTCTGGCAAAACCGACGGCTCCTTTATGACTTCATAGTCGGCCACATCAATCCTACCCAAAGGAAATCACATGACTTATCAGAAAGACATACATGAGAAGACAAAAAACAACACATCAATGAACATACTCACCCACGGTTGATAGGGATGGGTGCTTGAGTAGATGAACCCTTAGAAGAAGAATTCCCGGCTTGTGGCGGTTCATCCCTAATGTCTTCCGACTCACGAGCAGGACTCGACGCTTCAGCAGCCTTGCTTCGAAAACGGAGAGGCTCATTTTCCAGGATCAAGAGAGGATCCTCCGAGTCGGTAATACGGGTACGTCTCTTTGAGCCTAGCGCCTATTAAAAAAATACAACGTAAAGATACAAAACCAGTCCTATAAACTAAAGAAGAGCCGGAAAAGGTACATATCGGTGGATCTATATTCTGACTCTCCTTGTGAGAGTCGGCTTCAACAGGAGGAACTTCATCTTGTTTCACCTCTTCTTCCTCCTCCTCCTCTTCATTATCGCCCGAGTCACCCTACGGGAGACGAAAAGGATCAGAAAAAGAATGATCGACTCTTACTGTGTCACTCGGACTCTTGGCACTACCATCAAAATCTTGCCCTGCGGTCCACCATGGGTCGTCATCCTGGAATAAGGAAGAGTCAGAAATTCAAAAATCACTTCAGACAAAACAGCAGAACAAAGTAGATAATAAGAACATACCTTGGGAGCCGGATTGGATACACAAAATGGAGCTAAACCAACTCTCTTCAGATCATCAAGCTTCTCCTGAAGAAACTTCTTGCAAGCTCTCGCAATCTCATCAGGAGAAAGCTCATTATGAGAAAAACACATGGGGTCATCTTTCCCAGTATATTCGCACATAAGACGATCCCTTATGCTAAGAGGCTGAATCTTCCAACCGACCCAACATCGAGTCAAATCCCTGCCAGTAAGACCGTGGGCGAACAAGGCCTTCATCCGAGAAATTATCTGCTCGTTCTTATTTTGGTGCTTCTCCTTAGGGTAAAGATTCAGATTATCATGGAACACTAGCCGACCCTCACGAAAGCCGGGCAGAGGATGCTCACCAGGAATCTCTTTTGTGGCACAATAAAAATATGACTTCTACCAGTCCTTCACCTTGCTAATAATTTGGCCCGCTTCTGGACCGTAACTCCTCCACATTCCAAAGTCGGCCCTCCACTGTACTCAGTTTGCTTTTTGCAGTAGTAGAATTCAGCAAACAAACTGAAAGTCGGCCTGATTTGCAAGTAGGCCTCACAAAACACTTGAAAGTGACAAATATTGAGCACCGAATTAGCACTCAAATCTTGAAGATGCAGCTGGTAACAGTGCAAAACACTCCTGAAAAACTTTGACCCGGGACCGGGAGGGCGGAAGCCTCGAGTCACATGATCAGCAAAAACAATGATTTCACCCTCCTTGGGCTCAGGCCGGGTCTCCTCCCCAGGGACTCGCCACTCGATCTCATCTTGGGGGGAAGAATTCCATCTGCTACCATCTTGTTCAACTGCTCTAAAGTCACATGACTTTTCGCCCATTTCGCCTCCACTGTTGTCCTTGGAACCACCGGCTTTGGTGGCTTTTTTCCTTCCGGTTTCTTCTGGGCACCGACCTTTTTTCCCATGATGCAAGAGTCGGATCTAAAACATAAAAGATGATATATACTGAGACAACTAAAACAAGCAATGGATGATCCTATCTTCGCAAAAGTTGAAATCAAGACAGTCTCTCTGACGATTACATGGCTCCGATTTAGAATGGAAATCGGCTCTATGGCAACTACATAGTTCAGATTTGGGAAGTCGGGTGGAAATCGACTCTACGATGATTACACAAACAGATTTCACAAAGTGTGGTGAAACAGACAGATCTACGGAGCTTAGAAAAATCAAAGGAAAATATGAACAGGTTGCTAATCTACAGGAAACCCTAAACAGTCAAGAGATCTACAGATCAAACTTATTTCTCCAGATAAAAAGCAGACAAAAGGCAGCGTCTAGATATATCACTAAAAACTACGCTCCCATATACACATCAAAATCTATCATTGAAGAACTACTTCAAGTAGTCGAAACAATGAAAGCTCGACGAACTACGGCAATGGCGACGAGCGAAGGTACTGGGAAACAAGTGGTAGGCGATGAAGGACTTACTCGGTGAACGCACGAGAATGGCACGGCCCCAGTCCGTTCTTCACGAATCGCCGAAGAAAGGGAAGCTTGAAGCCACGGAAGAGATGAAGCTCGAACTTGCGGTATGCAAGGAAGAAGTTGATAGAGAAAAGGTATGGATGGGATGGAAAGGAAGATGGGGACCGAGACTTATTTATAAAGGAAGTCGTCCCAGGACCTGAGGCGTCGCATAATGACGTCTAACGACAGGAAATCCCTCGATTTCCGCAATCAAATCCAGCGGGCATTGATTGCGCCAACAGAATCGGGGTAATGACCATCCGAAAGATTCCACAAAATAAGCAGAAGAATCGGATCTGTTGTTGAAAGATCGAACCGGGTTTTTACACCGAAGAATTTAAGTCGGTACGATTGCAAGGACCGGCTCAATAAATATTGATACTTTGAAGGTCGAACAAAATATACCGACTTTCCAAAGGAAAGTTCTGAAAAATAATGAGAGTCGGCTTGCTCAAGCTAGAGGTTCGGCCATCAAAATGAAGACAAGAAGATTGACGTGAAGACTAAAGCATCACGCCAATCCTGGGGGCTAATGTCGAGGGGAAGGACTAAAGCCCAAACCCGGCATTAGGTCTATGGGCCGGCTCACCTACCGAAGGCCGACAAAGAAGACCCGGCCCAAGGTCGGTTGCGCGAAGGAAAGAAGATCAAAGCCGTAGAAGGAATTTGACTTGCCTTATATAGCACTTGACATATTTGTAAAGTAGAATAGAACTCCACCTCGTGTTGGAGTCGGACTCGCGGAATCCTGGGACCCGATGCCTTTATAAGATGAGGTCCATGGAGTCCAGGGTCACGAACAATCTTAGCCTAAGATAGCATTAGACACTTGTCGACGAAACCTAGATCTCATCGAGACTAAGTTTTCGATCGACTCACTTGTAAACAACAAAACCGACTCTTCTTTCGAGAATCGGAACTCATAATAAGAGGAAGAAGGAGTAGGCTTTTACCTCGAGACAAAGAGGGGCTGAAACCTGGGTAAACCGCCGAGTCTCTTGTCAATGTCGACTCTCTCCATGAAATCGAATCACAGCAAAGGTCCCATGTTAAGTTCGAATCTTCGGACATTTGCCGTGACTTTCCCACGACAGAATGTGAGGTGTAAACCGGGTAGGAGAATAGGTTGTGCTGTTGTGAGAGAAATCCTCTTCGCCCTTAGATAATTCCTCTACTGGCTCCAATTGGGATTTCGAATGATCACAATTGTGCAGGGTCTATCGCAAGGGACAAACACCCCGCAGATCAGAGCCCTGGAGTTGTTGCTCGATGCCGTGCGCTGAGGAGGTGACTGCAGACGGGTGGGATCGACGCGCGGTTGCTCCAACGATTCAACCCAGCGGACGATGCCTTCCAAGGATCGCTTCATATCGACGACGGCCACATCCAGAGCGCCATGCGCCGTAAGCAAGCGGCCCAGCGTGACCTCCGTGCGCCCCAGAGATTCAGTAGTCGTCGTGGCAAGAGCGTGGAATGCCTTGGCCAAAGAGGAGGCGTACTTGTCGAAGGCGTCCTAGAGCCCATCCAGCGCCGCCGCCGTTGAAGCACCCACCTCCGAAACTGCATGGCTCTGCTTGATCCTTGCCTGCACCAGTTGTTGCAGCTCGGACATGTCAACTCCGCTGTGGCCATGCACCCCAAGAGCATGGGTCGTGTTGATCGCGTCGTTGCAACCCTCGATCTACTCAAACACAAGTACACCAGTGTTTTGCGTAGGATTTCCCAGAAGGAATCCGCACCTGTTGTCCGGATTTACAAGCCAATCAAAGGATTGATCACAAGATTTGGAGAATTTTTGGATCAGCGGAAGGGGATCGAGGACCTGCTCTGAGTAGAAAATACTACGTTCCCGTAACACTTCCCTGTGTCACGCAAGGGATATGGCTCGAGATTTTCTTGGAGAAGGGGAAGGTCGAGCAGAGATGAATGATTAAGTGGAAATAATGTGGTGTACAATCGTTGATGCCTCTCAGCTGCACAGATCACCTACATATATAGCCAGACACTACAAGACATATGGGCCACACGTACAGAAGAGGTAAACGGGCTCACAACCCAACCCAGGTTGTAGCACATCCCTGGCTGAGCTGTTCCCTGCGGCAGCGCTGGAACATATTTTGGCTGCTTGTTCAGACCACATGGCCCTCCACCTGAAATTATCGGACGAGCTGTGCGATATCAAGAAGCCAAAATTATTTCGTTATGAGATGGCCTGGGAGACGCACCCTGAGCTGGGTGATTTTGTAAAACATGGCTAGACGTCATCACAACCTGCTGGCACGGTAGAGGAGTTGAAGGACAAACTGAAAAACTTGTCAAAAAATCTCTCGTCTTGGGACAGAGATACCTTTGGTAATGTCCGTGCAGAAATCCGTAAACTGAAGATGGAGCTGGAAATTCTTCGGTCTATACCAGGTAGAAGTGGCCCTTGTCATAGACAAACTCAAGATCGTTGAGGACTTAGTGGAATTTTATCATAGAGAGGAGATCCTTTGGAAACAAAGGTCCCGGGTTGACTGGCTTGTGGGAGGGGATAAAAATACACGATACTTTCATCTCCGAGCGACGATGAGAAGAAGGAAAAACCTTATTAGGTCCCTTCAAAGGAATGATGGATCTGTGGTTTCTGATATTGCAGAGTTGGAAGCAATGACTTCGGCGTTTTATGAGGAGTTATATTCTGCCGAAGGGGTAACCAATATGCAAGCAGTGTTGGATGCTATGCTATCAAAGGAATATTCTAAAGAGGAGGTTAAGGCAGCGTTATTCCAGATGGCTCCTTCAAAGGCACCGGGTCCGGACGGTTTTCCCGCACACTTTTTTCAGAAGCACTAGGACGTGTGTGGGGATGAAGTTACTCGGTCAGTGCTTAATATTCTATCGGGGAAGGAGAGTGCAGCAAGCATAAATGACACTTTTTTGGTGTTAATTCCGGAAATCAAAAGTCCTACTCTATTGACTCAATTTCGGCCGATCAGTTTGTGCAACGTTTTGTACAAGATAGCTTCGAAGGTGGTGGCCAATCGACTGAAGCTAGTCTTGCCTGAGGTCATCTCCCTGGAACAGTCTGCTCTTTTTCTGGGCCGCCTCATCACAGATAATATCATTGCGGCATATGAGTGCTTGCATTTCATGAAGCGAAATAAAGCTATAAAACACATACATTGTGCTTTAAAACTAGATATGATGAAGGCTTATGACAGGGTGGAGTGGAACTATCTGGAGCAGTTATGCTGAAATTGGGGTTTGTGGAATCCTGGGTTACAAGAGTTATGGCTATGGTGAAATCTGTTTCCTTCTCGGTTTTGTTCAACGGGAAGAAACTCAAGCAGTTTAAACCCACGCGGGAAATTAGGAAGGGAGATCCAATCTCGCCTTATCTATTCTTGTTAGCAGCAGAGGGCCTCTCAGGCCTCCTAAAATCAGGAAATCAATCATCGCATTTTAGTGGAATTATGGTGGCGCCTTCAGCTCCGCCTGCTAACCATCTTTTGTTTGCAGATGATAGCCTGCTGTTTTTCAAGGAAAATAGTGAAGGGGCAACTGAGGTATCAAACCTACTACAGAGTTACTGCAATGCTTCGGGTCAAAGGATCAACAACTCAAAATCCAGCATCTATTTTAGCAAGGGGTGCCCAGAAAGCATAAGACAGGATGTCAAGGACATCCTTTTGGTCCAGAATGAAACTTTGAATGAGAAGTACTTGGGGATGCCTTCGAATATTGGGTCCTCCAAAACAGGTGCTTTCAAATATTTGAAGGATCGTGTTTGGAGTAAAGTTAAAGGATACATTGCAGACACCATCTCAGCAGCTGGTAAGGAGGTGCTAATCAAGTCGGTAGCACAAGCCGTTCCGGTTTATTCTATGTCATGTTTCAAGTTGCCAAGGGGTCTTTGCGAACACCTTAATAGCATAATTCGGCAGTTCTTCTGGGGCAGCCGAGCAGGACGTCGTAAACCCCATTGGGTATCCTGGCAAGCGTTAACTGACCCAAAAAGAAACGGTGGCCTTGGCTTCAGGGACTTTGAGCTTGTCAATGTGGCTTTGCTTGCCCGCCAAGCATGGCGTTTACTCACTAATCCAGGGCCCTTGAGTGCTCGAATTCTGAAGGCGGTTTATTTTCCCACAAGTTCAATTATGGAAGCTACTTTGGGTGGCCACCCAAGTCAGATTTGGCGAGCCATTATTGAAGGCAGAGATGCTCTCTCTCTCTTGGCCTCATCCGGAGAATTGGATCCGGTTCCCAAACAAAAATCTGGGATGACAATTGGTTGCCTCGAGATCATGGTCTGAAACCGATAGTTAGGCAGACAGCGAATGCCCCAATGTTTCTGCCATATTTGATGGACAGCTCAAATAGATGTTGGAATGTGGAGATGCTCCAACAGTGCTTCCTCCCAACGGATGTGGAGCTGATCAAAGGTATTCCAATTAGCACAGCTTCCATTGACGATTACTGGGCATGGCATTATGATAAGAGAGGAGTCTTTTCCGTTCAATCCTTGTACAAACTGTTATCACGTGTGAAGAAAACTAACGAAAATCTTCTAGCGGGAAGAGCAGCACCTTTTGATCCGGTGAGAGAGGAGATGGGCTGGTCATCACTCTGGAAGGTATCGATTCCCTTGAAAGTCAAGACTTTTCTCTGGCGACTAGCCCGTCACTCGCTGCCTTCGGAGGACATTCGAAAACACCGTAAGATGAGTATCACTGAGAGCTGTTCTTTGTGCGGCTGTGTTGACTCTTGGCGACATTCACTCCTAGAATGTTCGATGAGCCGCTGTGTCTGGGCCCTGGCAAATGAAGAGATAGTGGAAGAAATTGCGGAAATCCAAGAACCCAGCCCAAAGCTTTGGTTATTCCATGCAAGGGAAAAGTTTTCACAAAATCAGTTTGTGCGTTTCGCGATCACCTTATGGGCTATCTAGACGGCCCACCGGAAGGCGATTCATGAAGATATCTTCCAAACTCCTTTTTCCACTGACGCCTTCATCAACAGGTTCATTGCGGAAGTGATCCAAGTGAATGCTTTTCCCAATGAATCTGGACCAAGGAGTCCTAGTAATCACCCAGGTTCTAGGGTAGCTGCTAGACCATCATCATCCCATGTTGTTCGGCAGTCCTGGAACGTAGAACCCGGGATGGATCAAGATTCATGTTGATGGTGGGTTGTCTGGTGATGGCCTCTCGGGTGCAGCTGCGGCAGTTTGTAGAAGCAATAATGGAGTTTATATGGGATCGTCGGCACTAGTTATCCCGGGGCTTCTAAACCCGACTACTCTGGATGCTATTGCATGTAGGGAGGGCCAAGCTCTTGCTTAAGATCTTGGTTTACAAAATGTCATCATCTCAACTGACTGCAAATCTCTGATCAAGGACATCGATGAGGGACAAGGAGGGCAGCATGGAATCATAATTAAGGAGATCCTCTCAAGAATACCTACTTTCCAGGCATGTGATTTTATGTATGAAAGTAGGAGCACTAACATAGATGCCCACAACTTAGCAAAATTTGCTGCAAATCTTCCCATGGGACGCCATCTGTGGCTAGTGAATCCCCATGACCCTTTATGTATTAGGCCAAATCTTGATTCTGTTGAATAAAGGGTCCGTTTTTACCGCTCAAAAAAAACATCCCTGGTTGTGCTCTTTCTGGAGGAAGTGGAGAAGAAGGTCACCTTGAAGGACATCGTTGGTCTTTCTGCAGGGGTTGCTGATCGTATGGCCGAGTATCTGCGTTTTCCTCTGTTTGAGGGCGCTCGTGAGGTACTTGATATGCTAAAGGAATATCGTACGAACACTCATGCGAGCGACCTCATGCGCATTGAGCCTCTCGTAGAGTCGACCTCTCTGTATGGCGCGGTTGCGGATGATGCATGCTTTGTCACGGACCGCTGCGATTTGAAAAGTGTACTGCCTGAATTGTGTTCTCCTTAGACTGACTAGTCTTCTACTCGTGAGCCTGAAAAACAGTTTAAGTTTTTGTTTGATGTATTTAGGATATATGTTGTATATTGATTCTATCCCCAATTTTGTTGAGTTCTTTTCTGAAACTCCTTTTTATTTTGATTTTTCCCTTCTTCCATGCTATATCCTCATCATGAGACTGTTTCCAGTCAAGGCACGATGAAATAAGATTTGGGGACATAATCCTTTGTGAAACCATGTTGTTTTAGAAGCTCAGTTTTTCCGAAAGGGTAGAAGGATCCACCTAAACATTTTTATTTCGTAGGTTCAATATATGAAGCCATGAAAGTTTGTCTGGCCTAGAAAGAGGCTGGAGCCTACTTCCAGCAGAGTTTTTTTTGACTAAAGGCCTTGCCCGAATTTATAAATAAAGCCATGAAGGCAACGGTTCACAACAGTTCACCCAAATAATTTCAACGAGATTAAACTGGAGTTGCATTAAACACCATCAACGAATGATCAGATCCTGGCACACATGCCCCTACCTACATAACCTAGATCAGAGCAGGGAGAAACGAAAATAATAGGCGGAAACATCGAAATGACAACTTCATGACGGGGGCACGGAAAGAGGTCTGGTAGCATCGCGGATGAGTGTGATAATCGAGTCCAGGCCATCATGGTCCTCCACCTTAGTCGCCGATTTCCACTTCAACAGAAGTGACAAGATAACATAGAGGCAATGAGCCGGCTTGTCAGGAAATTTGTGCTCAATTATAAACTTATTGCAGGTGGTCCACAGCACCCAAGCAGCTGCACCCCAACATATCCAAAAAATACGTTTCCTAGAGCCCCAGATAGACCTCGAAAAGGAGAAAATATCGGGGAAGGAGGTCGGGTTCCACGAGACACGGAACCATTCCTGAACACAGGCGCAAACCACCTTAGCCAGGGAACATGAGAAAATAACGTGATCAGTGTCCTCCTTGTCACCACACAGGGCACAAGCCGAATTGGAGGTGCCGTGACGCTTAATGATTTGATTTGAGGTGGGCAACTTGCCCCGAGCCACCTGCCATAAGAAGGACTTAATTTTGGTAGGCATCCTAGCCTGCCACATGTCAGAACGTGGCAAGCCCGCCGCCGGAGCACACAAATGGTTGTACAAAGATTTGACCCAGAAGGTTCCCGAAGCCGAGAGGGTCGAAGTGATGTCGTCCTTAGCCTCAGAGAGAAAAGGGAACATGACAAAGAGTTGATGCCATTTTTCCAACTCTGCGGGAGACAGGGAACGACGAAACTGAAGATCCCAACCAGCCAACGCCAGTTCCGAGATGGAAATTTGAGGAGTGGAGCAATACAAGAAAATAGTGGGGAAAGTCACTAATAAGGGACCATCCCTTGTCCACCAATCAAGCGAAAATCTAACCGAGGAACCGTCAGCCATAGAGAATTTAACAAGGGATCTAAATGTTTCTTTGACCTTTTGGAGTTCCTGCCAAAATTGGGAGGCCCCTCCACATTCAGCAATAAGAGGGGAAGAATGCGGGAAGTATTTTTCTTTTATAAGCTTAAACCATATGTATGCAGGGTCCGCTTTAAGAATTTTCCACCACCACTTGGTAACCAAACAAGTGTTCATAATCACAGTGTTGGTGATGCCCAAGCCACCCTTCGCCTTCGGGCGACAGATAATATCCCATCGCATCATTCGATATATTTTTTTTCTCTGAAGAGTTCCAGAAAAAATTGATGCGGTGCTTATCAAATCCCTCATAAAAAGATTTGGGAAGGAGGTAGAATCCCATTGTATAAGTGGGGAGCAACGAGAGACACGAATTGATTAGGCACACATTGCCTGCTTGAGTATGATATGTACCTTTTCAAGGCAAAATCTTTTCCCCCAAATTTTCTACCACTGGATTAAACATCGCTGCCAGAAGACGTTTGCCCACGATGGGAATGCCTAGGTAAGAAATTGGGAAGGAACCCACCGAGCAATTCATTAGGTTTGATGTCCTTGTTGTTTCCACCAAATCACATCCGAAAGAGAAAAGTTCAGATTTGAGAAAATTGATTTTAAGCCCTCAGAGACTCTCGAAGCACAACATCAAGAGCTTGAGGTTAGAGAAGCAAAGATCCGAGGCCTCAACCAGGATGATAGTATCATCGGCGTATTGTAAGTGTGAAATGCCATTCAGAATAAGATTGGAGGCCATAGGAGAGATTTGATTAGATGCGACCGTGCGATCAGCATACACGCAAAAGCGCCGGCAACAAAGTTGAAGAGCAGGGGGAAATTGGGTCACCCTGTCGCAGGCCCCTTTCATTCTTAAGGAAAGGGCTAGTGACTCAATTCACCTTAACCGTCGTGTCACCACCTTCCACTATTTGCATAATGCGGTGAATGTATCCGCCATCAAAACCACGAGAGAGGAGCACATATCGGAGGAAATCCCAGCTAACAGAGTCGTACGCTTTTTCAAAGTCTAGCTTAAGAAGGATGGTTTCGAGTTACACTTACTTAGCTCATGAACGAGCTTGGGCAGACTAACAATTCCATCCGGGATGAACCGCCCCTTGATAAAGGCAGAATGAGTCCGAGAGATGTGACCTTGAGCAACAGGGTCAAGACGAGCTGAGAAGGCGTTGGAAAGGACTTTTTCCATGTTGTTAGTTAGGGAAATGGGTCGAAAAAGATTGATGGAATCAAATCCATTCACCTTAGGGAGAAGGGAGAGAACATCATAATTAAGCCGAGAGATATCGTCCGTCCCAAGACAGAAACCGGTAAGGATCGTCGTGAACAGAGGTTTAAGGACATCCCAGAACTTCTGAAAAAAGATGTTGGAGAAGCCATCCGGGCCCGGGGGCGAGTCAGATTTGGAGGAGAAAACACATATCTTGATATCCACATCGGAAAATGGAAACATCAGATCCACGTTCTCATCGTTCGATGCCATCGAGAGGGGATCCCAGAAAGTAGAGGAATGTCGGATGGGGGAAGCGGGCCTCTTGGAGTAAAACTTCTTGTATTAACCAACAATATGAGACATGATAGCCACCGGGTCAGTAGATAAAATGTCACGAACAAACAGCCGCAATATCTCACAACAGGGACGTATCCCATTAGCGGTCGCAATGATGTATTTGGTAGGTCGATCGCCGCGTAGAAGCCAAGATGAGTTGCCACGCTCGAGCCAGTAAACTTCCTCTCTTTTATGGAAAATCATGAGAGAACGATCGAGAGAGTGACGCAGTTCCCACTGTGCATCAGTGATTCCAACCGAATCCGCCAGGTCATCCAACATTTTGATTTGATTAGTCAAGTCAGCCTGGATCGCTTTAGATTCTGCCGCAATATTAGCGCTCTAGCCTTTGAGGAAACGATGAAGGGATTGAGATAGAAATTTCAAGTCATCCAGGGGGCCAAAAGAGCGACGGGGAGATAAAAAATAGCGATGATAGATGCCGATATTGAAGGAATAAAATCCTCGACCTCCAACCATGATGCCTCAAAATGGAATCGGCCATATTGACGGGCCGCGTCCTCTCTCGTATCCAGGATACGAGGGGTATGCTCAGATCCCACTATAGGTTCAGCAAGGAGATAAGACTGCGGGAAGAGAGAGTCACAATCCGCAGACACCAGCACACGGTCGAGAAACAAACGCACAGGAGCCACCTGCTTGTTGGACCAAGTATAACGTGCCCCAGAACGACCAATCTCGCGGAGCGCAACATCACTAATGAAATCGTTGAAGGCATTGGCATGCGTCCAAGAGAAATTGGAGGATCTATTTTCAGAAGGGAACCTAACAAGTTGAAATCCCCACCCAGAATATGTGGAACCGGACAGCAGAGCGTTTTATTTTCCAGTTCCTCCAAGTACACCTAAAACAAGCTATGATAACCGGGGTCCTAAACTGCAATCAACTCCCAGGAGTTGTTATTAGAGATTTGGAGAAGACACATACTAGCAAAGAACCGTCCATTATCCACCGCAATCACATAAAATAAATCTTTGTATACACCCAACAAAATGCCTCCCACTGCACCCACAGAAGGGGTTTGATGCCAGTGAAAATGTCCATGATGTACAAGACGAGAAAGCTCGGATGGGGAGAAAGTTTCCTTTTTCATTTGTTGGAAACAAATAATGTCCACATGAGAGGAGAGGAGGAGGGATCGAAGTTGGTCTCGTCGCCCACTAGCGGCGAGACAACACACATTCTAGAATAAGAACGTCATCTTCCAGAGAGTTTTTTAATACGAAGGCTCGACCAAGATGGCACCACAACGCGTCTTAGTTTTCTCAGTTTTGAAATAGAAGGAATTGGCCGCGTAGTCGCCGATGAAGGGACAAATGTCGATGCGGCCCCTGCGCAGGTAGTTACCTCAGATGCCACATCCCTGGCTTTGGATAAGTTGGCCTGGGCCAATTCATTAGCCCGCAAAAGAGATATAAAAGATGAATGTGAGGACATAGGTGAATCAATAACCAAACCAGCATCTCGTACCACCCCCAAGCAATGTTCGGTGCTTAAATTATAGAGAATAATACAAATAGGAGAAAGAGTGTGAGCCACACCTGCAGAATCATCTCGAGCAGCAGCGCGAAGCTTGGCTGTAACAGCCCAGATTTCGCAAAAATTAAAAATTTTGTTTTCGGTGTGAATTGTTTGATTGTCTGATTTGTTTGAAGTGTTTGCATCCCCGATTTATCGATCGGCTATTATCCCCCCCCTCTTATCTCGTATCGAACGAAGACCGACCCTTGCCACCCTGACACTCGACATTTGCGACACCGGGTTGCACCCGATCACCGTCGCAAAAACCGCACGAGACCAGCCGCAGCCAACGGAACGAAAAACCCCGTTTAACAATTAAACGGGTTATTTTTATAGCGCGCCGGAAAGTGTTCTCAAAACAGTTCTAGTGTGAGGTGAACACCGCCGGCTCGATGCGCTGATCGCGTAGTTCGAAGTTTTACCCGAATCGGAGGTCCTGCGGACCCTCGGCGGTCAGAAACGTAAGCACCGCGCGCGCGAGAGAACAACCGGGGATGTTTTCGCAAACTGCCAGCCACCTGGGCTATATAAAGACCACCACACTCCCAGCTCTTTCTAGGGTTTCCCAAGCCACAAAATTGCAGCCACCCCCCTCAAACATAGCCCCAATTTTCGCATTTTGCCCATTTTTGTAGCTAACCCTAGCCAGATCCATCCGGGACCGTCAGATCTCGCGATCCGACGGCCCAGGGAGCACCAACCTGCCTCCTCTCTGCTCTGTCTCTCTCCATGCCGCCGCCGCCTGCACCGTGGAGGCCCTCGCCGCAGGCCTCGCCTCTCCCACCGTCGGCCACCTCCCTCTCACCTCTGCCACGCCCCTCTCCTTCTCCTCCTCCCTCACATCCTCTCCCTTGCTGTAGGTCGCCGGCCGTCGCGCCATGGACGTCAGGAGCTTCGAGCTCGCCGCACCACGCGTGGGATGCCGCTCCGCTCGGATCCAGCAGCCGCTGGCGACTAGCCGCCGCACACCCCATCGGCCAGGGCGCCTCCGCCTCCTCCATGCCCCCGCGGCCTCCTTGCCCCTTGCCGGAGGGAAGCCCAGCCGCCGCCGCCTGTCGAGCTCGGGTGAGCGAGACGACGGGAGGCGTCCCAACCTCCAACCGCCACGGCCCACCTCACCACGGCCCCTCAAGCCAGGCGGCCCAGCCGCCCCCTAAGGCCCAGTCCGCCGCCCCTGCTGTTGGGCCTGGCCCGCCCGGTAAGCACTCCCTTTTTCTTTTTTTTCTTTTTTTTCCCTGTTGGGCAGGCCCAGTGGCATAGATTCGGCCCGTTTAGTTTTTTTTTCTTTTCTGCTAGGTTTTTCTATTATAATGGCAGATTATTGTTATATTTTTGCGGTGCCCGTATCTTTTTAACCGTAGCTCGGATCGCGACGCGTAAAACATGAAACTTGCTTAGAATTTTGTGTAGATTAATAAATTGTGCTTTGTTGCCATATTTGACCTTGTTTATATGCTGTTTGACTGCTAATTACAACTTCTTGCCACTGTAAACTGTAATTGCCATAACTTTTTAACCGTTGCGCCGTTTAAAATGTTCTTTATATCAAACTTGACTAGAATTTCATGTAGATTGTGTTTATGCTGCTCTTGCTTGCTAATAAAAATAATAAAAATATGTTTAGGACAAAACAGTACCAAATGCAATAAATATCGTGGGGACCTTAATAGTTTCCATGTATAGGTTTTACCCCCACTTTAATTGACTAGCATAGATAGTTTATTTTTTCCTTCACCTCTTGACATGTTTGTGTGCTATGCCATGCTTGAGTGAGATGCCATGTTAATAACCTTTGTTGATCACCTGTAGCTAAACAACTTGAACCCTTCTAAATGTGCGGTATCGTCGTGTGTGACGAGTACTCCACTTAACCTGTTAGTAATCGCTCTCGATGGTAGGTGCGATGTCTCGTGTTGCCTTCTTGTTGATGCTTGCTCGTGTTTGCCTCGTAGTAATAGATGCTTGCTCGTTGATTATTTTCCAGTGTTTACCCTCTTGTGTGCTCCCGCGGGTACCTTCGGAGACGATGCGAGCTTGCGATCGACTACACCATCGGAACCCGACTTATCAACAGGCAAGGACTATACATTACTTATGATCCATTCTATTTCAACCAGCGGTTTGCATGCTAGTGTAGGTTAGGTTCGATGTTTGATCCTACCACATGTTTACAACCTCTTTTAAACCGATACAGCCATGTCCCCTCCCAGCAAACCTTGTACAGCTATGTTACTATTGCTCATTGCTCAGCCCCTGCTTAGTATGCATGCTTAGGATGCTACGATGTTACCCTGTTACTCCTGGGTTTGGGATATCACATTATTATATTGTTGTTGATGATATGATTATATAAATGTTGACTATATTCGACGAAGGATGGAAGGTCTAGGCTATCCCGCCCCGACGCTTTGTTCCATTCGAGTCACCTAGGATCCGAGTTCCGGGTATTGGTTTTAAGACTGAGCGTGCCTAACCGCGTGTGGGATTTTATGGGGTCCCCTCTTCTTACCTACCTAGCTTCAAAAATTTCTAGTGGTGGCCCAAGCTGATTTACCATTTGAAAACGTGTGTGTGACTGGTCCGCGGCCGGCAAATTTCAAACAACTTGGGCCAGCGGAGACATGGTTTCTCTTGTTGGTCCAACCCAGGGAGCTAGGGGGTTGGCCACATCTGTTTGGGCAACTAACCCGACCTCATCCAGACGGTAGAGGCCGATTCGAGAGCGTGGCCGGCTTTTCAGTTGGATGTCGACTCATAGGGGGCCACCCGGATTTGTTCGTTGTTAGCTAGAGGGACCTGTCGTTCCAGATCTCTTGGGACGAAATCATAAAATGGTTGCCTATCATGGGTAGCAACTGAGAGAGATGGGCGTGCAAGCGGAGCCTTGTAATGGGCAGTTGGTACACCCCTGCAGGGTTAAATCTTTTCGAGAAGCCGTTTCCACGGTTATGGACGACTTGAGACCTACTCCTTGTTCATAGACAACAACAACTGAGATAATCTTAATATAACTTGATGAATGTGTGTGTGTGCCTTGACTTCTTCTTCTTCGTCAGGATGCGAAGAGGAGGACAAGGATAGGATAGGTGTTATGTTTGCGTAAGTAGTTGATAGCAAGACTTATTGGAGGCGATTCCTCATCGAAAGCTTGGCTTCTTATCTTACTCTCTAGATCGTTAGCCACTTCATAAATGCTAGTGCGGCAGCAACCTCACCACTTACCCATTCCTTACCGTAAACTACTAGTTGTCCTAGAATGACGAGTGATGAAGTCCTTGCTGGGTCAGATGACCACTACAGTTGGATGCTGAGTACCTCTATACTCATGATACTACCCCCAAACTCTTTTCAGGGTTCTTGATCGACAACAGGTATGGTGATCGGCGTTTCACGTGGAGACTCGACGACGACTAGTTAGGCCTGGACCCGTGTGGTTATGGGATCGATGTTTTTCTCTTTGCCACTAGGCATTTGCTTGTAGTCTGTACTCAGACATGTATCTTCCTCTGTTGTATTGTATTAAGGAAGTTGTATGCCGATTGTATGAGATGTTGTATCCTTGTATCTGTAATGTTTTGATATCATGTTGGAAATTGGATATGAACGAATGGGAAGCTCCGGAATTGTCAGAACCCCAACTAGGGTAAGTGCTAGGGTTTGCTTGTGCCCTTTGCATCATGAAGAAAAAATTCAAAAGAAAATCAAAATTGGGGAAAAGAAAAGCCCTGAGAAATTAGTTCAAATGGCCAGATAAAAATCTTTTTCCAAAAATCATTTGAATGTTTGGAAAATTCCTAGAATTCTTGCTGATCATTGCAAAAGTGGTTTGGGTTCAATCCCAAGCTCATGGAATTTTCTAAAATTCAAAATGTGCTATGGAAATTAAATTTGACCCTTATTTGAATTGAAATTCAAAATATATTGAATTTCAAAAATGTCCAAATTCTATATGTGGCTAGCTACTGGTCACCTAGTATTAATAAAATTAGTTGGGCATTTTTATAAAATGTTTTGTTATTTAATTATCAGAGCAAACAAATGAAAGAAAAACAAAAAAGAAAGAAAATTAGAAATAGAAAGGGCCAAAGGCCACTTACCTTCTGGCCCACCTAGCCCATCTGCAACCGAAGACTAGCCCAGCCCACGGGAGGGGGGGGGCAGGGTCGTCTTCTTCCTCCTGCCAGGAGGATTCCACCTGCGCAGCGAGCGTGCACGTCGCCGTGCCACCTCCTGCTTCGACGTGGAGGCCTCCTCTTGACGCTATCCTGCGCCTGGAAGGCCCCAGGTTCATCTCCCCCTCCCCTGGCTCTTCCCCTCGCCCTCTCTCGCCAGTTCCAGCGCACACCCGAGGCCTCTTCTCGCCGCCGACACGCCCACGCGTGGCCACCTTGCTCCCCTCGCCGCACCGCCGTGTCCGTTGAACTCCCCGTCCATGTCTCCATCAAGGTGTCGTGTCAATTCAAGCCTAGCGCCACTAGAGGAGACGTCCGCGTCAAGATTTCATCGCCGGCCGCCGAGCTCGTCTCCACAAATTCCACCGCCACCTCGCCACCTCCGGCTACCCCAAGCTCGCCGTCGCGTTCAGCGTAAGGAGCTCTCCATTTCACCCCACTCCGCTGGCCTTTTAGCATCCCGTGGCTGGATTCCGGCGAGGCAGTGCTTCGGCCGCCGCCATGGTCGTTGCTCCCGAGCTCTAGAGCACGCCAGTGACCCCCCAATGGGTCCACTGGACGCGCGGGAGCAAGGGCTCTCTCCTGGTGCTTCGTGCGCATCAAATGGAGGCCGGGAGCCTCCTCCCCGTGCAGCTCCGCCGCACTGGTAGTCACCGGCGGCTAACCGCCGGCGGGCCCGGTTTAATTAGTCTTAATCCATCCTTAATCCCCCCTTAAGCTTATGACAGGTGGGCCCTGCCCCCTTAAACTGTCTGATTAAATTAATTAACCACGGGTTTAACCCCACTGTTGCTGACACCCCGGCCCCACTGGTCAGCCCCCCTTCTGACGCCATGCTGATGCAATAAACCTTTATCCAAATAAAAGAATTACAGAAATTGGACATATAATATATGAAAAATTATCAGAAAAATGCAAGGATTAAGAATATGCAATTTGTTTTCATGTTTGACCATTTTAAAATGGGGCAACAGTAGCAAGTTTGCATATGGCTTAAATTGAATTCAAATTTGAAGTTTGAATTTGCAATTCTTTTGCAATACACTTCAATTAAATGGAATTGTAAACACATCAGTACCATGTACATCATGTTTTCACAACTTATCATGTGCTTGAGCATCGCAATTATATTTATTCCTTGATTTCTTTGTTTGCTCGATAGACGTGCAACTGGAATCGGAGGCCACCCCCTTCGTTGAAGACACCGTACCGAACCTCGTCAGCAAGGCAAGCAAACCCCATTGATCATGTCTATAAAATCCCAATTCCCTCTCAGTCTCTCTTATGCATGTTTAGGAGATCACCTTGTGTCGATTCTACCGCATAGTTGAACCCATATCGGATGCATGACCTATCATCTTGTAACACTAGTAAGCAAACCACAATCCTAGCTGACATAGGAGTTCATTGATATCATGTGGCCCCTGCAACTGTTAATGCTTATTGCATGCTTAGTGGTACAATGAGGTTGCTTTTGATGTGAGTCGGGATGATAGTGAACATGGTGTTGATGAAAGTGAAACTGTGTTGGTGAATCCACCCTAATACAAGGTGAACGATGAGAGGCTGTGTAGGAGTACACAGTGGGTTGTCTCGTTGGACACCGCCTTAAGCACCGAGTTCTTGTATGGTAATCCAAGACAAAGAGTACAACCACACATTGGGCTCACTGACCCCTCTCGGCCTAGTACCTTGATCCGTGTCGACGTCCAGGAGTCACATTAGTTCGGGCTTTCCATTTGGCATCTGCATAGAAAAAGAATGAAGGAATGGTTGCATCATATAGATATGTGGGTGCACCTGTGAGGCAGGAAAACCATCTGCCAGAGGTGGCGTCTCGGTCACTTACATTGTTTGAGTCCGTTTTGTTGATCCGGCCGGGCTCTCGAGCGGAGGCAAACTCAGATAGTCGACTCCTGGAATAGACCGGTTGTGAGAGAAGTGTCGTGGTGAACATCCTCGCTGTGACCTCTTGAACGGTGGCGAGAAAAAGGCGGTAACCGATGGTCATGTGTGTGTAGCTTACACCCTTGCAAGGTTAACAAAACTATTCGAATAGCCGCGTCCGCGGTTATGGACTACTTGGAACCTGTACCTGATTATTAGACAACTTGAAGGGATACTTCTAAAACTCGAAAGATAAGCGTGAGTGCTATGGTGTGCTTCCTCGTGGGGAAGTCGAGGAAGTAACCATAGTGATGTATTGGTTGGAGACTTGGATAGTGGACTCGTGTACGCTTCTTACCTCAAGTCTGGTAATCGTAGTTCAGGACTAGCCAAGTCAAAGATGGCACTTCTGCATGATGAAACCCCACCTCCCTTTACCTTGATACTTGAGCATGAGTAGTGTAGTTCTGATGTAAGTCTTGCTGAGTACGACTTTGTACTCACGTTTGCTTATTCTATGTTTTAGATGAGAACCCGGACCCCGATGGAGTCACCGACCTGAAGCTCGACGTTGACCTTGGTAGCATAGTTCCAGACAGCAGTCTGGTCCCTCGTGGAAGGGCATGTTTGTTGTACAAGGCTTCTTTAAGCCATTTGTTAAACTTGTCTGTACTCAGACCTAATTTTCTTCCGTTGTATGATGTAATGTTGATCACAGACATGTGATCTTTGTATACTCTATGTGTAAGTAAATAAAGAAGTACTTTGTAGAGTTATGTGATGATACCAGTTGTTCATACTAGGCATGTGTGCTGCGTGTATGTTTATAACATGCATGTCTTAGTATGGGTTTTCGAGACCTTAGTTGTGATCTGGCTGGCGGTCTTTTATACACCAAGTGGCCCTTAGATGTGCGCAGCTTGGGGCATCGCGATGTGATTGTTCGTGACTCTGTCGCGTGCACGCTTTGTTGTATGATCGAGCCCGCCCTAGACCCCGACTAAGTGATCGGGCTGGAGTAAGTGTATGTAAGAGTTAGGATTCAATCGATAACATGGTTGAGGCGACTTGTCTATGAGTATGGGATTCACCACCCATAAGCATCTAGACTTGTGAGCGGACGATGATGACCCATCTCAGATGATCATCCGGCCTGAATGGGATGCCCCTCACGTTCGATGCTTACCGAGAACGTTCTGTTCTTGGCCCTGTCTGCTTAGACAAGTGGGTACGGTTCTCGTCTCTCCATGTGATTGTATCGTGACTGGAATTACATACGCTAACCCCGGGTCCCAACAGGAATCGAACATAACTGTCGCGGGAACTGAACACACAAGCAACCTACCAAGAACGATCTCTGAAGACTGCTGAGCATCTGTGAGCATCACGTTGTTCACCCGAACTGCACGTGGTTGTGCCTTCACCATCGCGGTGCTCGGAGTAGAGCGAGGTGGAGGCGGTGGGAGACGAGCAAAGCACGGGTCGGTGCAGTTGGGAGACATGTGCCCCGGCTCCTTGCACTTGTGGCAGATCACGCCCGGCCTGGGCTGCTGCGGCGGCCTGGGTGGCCTCGCGTGTGGTGGTGTAGAGCGAGTCCCCTGCTGAACTGGGACGGGAGGGCGGGAAAAAGTGCGGACAACTGCCCCCCTCTGCTGGAACTGCTGTCTCTGTGGTGGTTCCTCTGTGACCCACGTCTTTTCCTTCTTGTGGACCATCACTGCGGAACTGTGCTATCGCTGGCGCTTCCTATCTGCATCCCACTCTGCTCTGGCTGACTCCTGGCGGATAGCCTGATCCACGAACTGTGAGAACAGCGTGGGGCTGCACTGAGTGAGAGCATACTTGATATCTTTGCTGAGACCCCCACGGAACCTGGCTATCTTCTTAGCCTCTGTGCTTACCTCCTCTGGAGCGTACCTGGCGAGCCTGACGAAGGCCAGGTTGTACTCTTGAACTGACCTGTCACCCTATCTCAGAGCCAAGAACTCCTCACGCTTCCTGTCCATCAAGCCACTCAGAATATGTGTTGCTCTAAAATCTGCGAAGAAATCTGCCCACGTGATGATAGCATCGCCCTTGTTGGCCTTGTAGGTATCGTACCAGCTGGTTGCTGCACCCTGAAGCTGGAAGGAGGCGAAGGTGACGTAGTCGACTGGTCTGACGGTGTTTGCATTGAAGTGCTTCTTGATCTCCGCGATCCAGTCATCCGCCTCCAGCGGGTCTTGTGCCTCGGAGAACCTAAGGGGGGTTGATAGCAAGGAACTGCTGCAGATTGGTGTACTTTGGTCAATCATTCCTCTGGGCAGTCTGGTTCTGCAGCATCTGTAAGATCGCAACTGTGCCCTGAGCCACTGCGGTCACAGCCTCCCCAAGGAGAGGGTTCTCTGGTGGCGGCATGTTCCTCTTGGCATCCTGTATACAGGAACACTTATGAGAACATGGTTGAAACATTAAAGTAACCAGAAGATAAGGCAATATTGACAACAAAACTTCCTCACGAGGTATGAGAAAGCCGAAGGCTGAAATTCCACCAAGGTTAACCCGGAAAGTCGAAAGCTAGGTGCTACTGGAATCCCCAAACCGAGATCATCCGAATCCAAGATAATAATCTGCTAGCGAGCACACAATAATATATACGAGTGGTTGAAGACCTGAACGGTGAGACATCTGCCCTGCGCGGCCCGCCGAAGCGGTCTCCTATAGGGGGAGGAACCACATCCGAAGGATGCCAACCATCCCTGTATAGGAGTTTCACCTGAGGTACGCCGTAAGCGGGGTGGAGCAGTCAACCCTAAGTGGCGGCTCAGTGTTCTCAACGTACGCCAACCCTTCTCGTCGCTAGCAAAAAAATATAGAGGAATCGGAGGCTCATGTAAACGAGAACCTAGATTTGTTTTGAAAGGGGATAAGTTGCAGAGAGAAAACAATGTTTCACTTCCTCACGGAAAAGGGGTTGGGAGGGTGGGGTAAGAAGAAAAAGAAAGAGTTCCTACTCTCCGATTTTTCCTTAGTAACTAGAAAAATAGTTTCTAGACTCAACTTCGGCCAGTAAGGGGTCCTACAGTCAGTCCTGCTCTGATACCAAGTTGTAAGGCCCCCGATGCGGCGCTAACTCGAGTTAGTCGCTTTCGCGTCCCGCTCAAGTTAGTAGCGCATAAAGAGCCACCGAATCACGACACTCGCACTCGTGTCGCTGCCGGATTCTCGACAACAGGTATATGAAAAATGAATTTACTACTAAGACATAAATATATAGAGTCCAGGGCATACATCGCCGCTAGAATTATTACAACATCTCAGAGGTCCATGGACCCATCAGTACATCATGCGACAAGCGGAAGACAAACACGACCGAGTACGGTCAAAATCCAAATTGCCCTAGAGAGGGCTGCACATAAATAGTCCACCCACGGATCGTCGAAGCCCAACTATAGGATCTAGTGAACGAGGTCGTCCTCATCGTCGTCCTCCGGGGGCACCTCCATGAAGTATCGCCCGGTGCTCGGGTCGAGGTAGTAGTCCACTGCAACGGCCGATCAGGGAAAACAGTAAAAGCACAAAGGAAAACAGGGGTGAGATTATATCATTACATGATAGCTAACTTCCTACGGTAAGACAAGATAAAGGTAAAGGTTGCAGCCGCACTAGCATATATGGTGGCTAACGTTCTATTAGAGTAGGGGTAAGATCCAAGAATGCACGTGACTTCGCGTCATAAGTCTGCTATTCACCTACTTACGTCAAACATAACACAACCTGGATCTTCTCTCGGTCCCCCTGGACGAAGAAAAGCAACAAAGGCACTCACACGGTAGGCAAGTTTTAATTATGATTCAAAATGATGTTATTCTATGAACAAGGAGTAGGTCTCAAGTCGTCCACAACCGCGGACATGGCTTTTCGAAAAGATTTAACCCTGCAGGGGTGTACCAACTGCCCATCATAGGCTTCGCATGTACGCCCGGTTTCCACTTGGCTAGGTAAGCGCCTGAAACTCCGGAACGTCAGAGTCCCTGTAACTAACAACGCACAACTCCGGGTGGCCCCGGTGAGTCGACACCCAACTCAAAAGCCGGCCGCGCTCTCGAATCGGCCTCTACCGTCTGTCGCAGGTTTGGATACCCGGTTAATCACACATGGGACACCGGGTCCTCGGCCGGACAAAGTGGGCCAGCCAAGGCACAAGTCCTCCTGGCCCAAGGTGGTTTGTAAACAACTGGGGTAACACCAGCACACAAACATTGCAAATAGTAAATCAGCTCGGGCCACCACTAGAATTGTATGAAGCTAGGTATGTAAGACAAGGGGACCCTATAGAATCCCACACACGATTAGGCACGCTCGTCAAGAAACACAATACCCGGAACTCGGGACCTAGGTGACTCAAATGGAACAAAACACTTGGCGGGAACAGCCTGGTCTCCCATCTTTCGTCAATTAGAGATTAACATCATAATAATAATAAATATCAACCAACTTCTTAAATAACATGATATCCCAAACCATAGCATAGGATAACCAGAAAGTTTTCCTATTCATACTAAGCAATGGCTGAGCAGCAGTATCTTAGCAACACAATGTTTTGCTGGGATGTGGGGATCATGGCTGTTTGGTTTTGATTAAGGCATAAGCTAGGTGGATAGGATCAAACAATCGTTCTAGGCTACAGCTAGGCAGGTAGGCAGAAAGGTATCAAGTAATGGTATAAATCTTCCCCTTGCCTGGGTAATCGGTCGTCGAAGCAGACGCAGCAGGGTCCTCGGGCTCGGTGTCGGAAATCTCCACGTAAGTCCCCTCGGCGGTCTCAGGTGCTAACGTAAAGTACCGGCAAGGAAAAGGCACACAAGTAAGCAATGGTTGCAATGCATAGGCAAGGATGGTATGATCAAGTTTATTCGACATGATGTGACCCTATCTAGTCAGAATTAAATGAAGGTGGTGACGAAACGTCAACAACTTCATATGCAATTTATTTACGTAAAATGGCTTTGGTCTTAGCCTTATTTTTGATGGAAGTAACATGGCAACATGAAATTATCAAAAATGCATTTAACAGAAACAAAAACAACGTGAAAAGTAAACATCGATTCCGGAGACGGAGAGATGTCGATGAACTGGACATCGGAAGGTGCAACCAAAGAAAGGGAACCCAGCCACATTGCATATGACAATATGTATAGGGGCTCGTTTTTCAAAGATGCAAGATTGAAGAAGACATGGACAGGAACTTGGGACCTGAGTGCAAAATTGCACTAGATGCATTTTGAAAAAGGATCAAATGGCCAAACCATTATCACCATGCAAATCCTTGGGAGAAACTACCCCAAAACCATATATGGCATGACCATATTTGGATTTGGGCAGCACTTGTCAAAAACAGAGATTTGAGGGGGGATATTTGCAAAATTACCACACTCCAAAATCTAGAGGGGGGAAAAGTGCAAAATTGGCCTCACCATGATGATCAGTGGGTCAAACTACCCCAGAAACATATATGGGATGCCCCAAAATGATTTGAAATCTCAAAACAGATATGAATTTGAATTCAAATTCAATTTTGAATTAAACAGAAAAAGAAAAACAAAAGAATAAGAAAATAAAAAGGTGGCACTGGCCTGTTGGGCTGCCCTCGGGCACCAGGCCCACCTCTCTTCTCTGCAGGCCCACTGGGCAAGGCCCATGCCCAAGCAAAAAACAGAAAACAAAAGAGGGGGGGTGCCTCGGCTGGGATTCGAACCCAGGCCGAGTCCTGCTTCCACAGCACCCCAACCACTGCACCACTCGACGTTTACTGAACTAGAACGAGGTGCATAAAGGATAAGCTAAGCCGTGGGTTAACTGAACCCGACTGCACTGACAGCCATCTCTGCAGCTCAACTGCGGTGAACACCCCGTCGCGCTCCGACCCCCTCTCGACGAACCACCACGGGGAAACCCGAGAGGGGACATCGAGCTACGCCTGCGCACACACTAAGCTCTCCATATCCTCCTCTCCTCGCCGCAATCCTCACGGGAACAGAGCTGCGGCGAACTGTTCTGAAGATTCGGTACAACCCGGTGACGACGCCAACTTCAGACGTCCCGGGCGTCGAGCACACGGGGCCTGCGACCCCGGCAGCACTTGCATCGCCGAGAGGGCAGCAGCACGATCACGCGGGTGCCCTGGCCATGACCTAGACCTCACCGGAGGGGATGGCAGGCTCGCCTGAATCCCACGGCGGCGACTGTCAGAAACGCGCAGCTTCAGACACGGGCGCGACTTCAACTACAGAACGCTCAAACTCCCTCCTTTGCGGTCATATCTATGCTCTGGACGAGCAGGGAGTGTGCTCGCATACTCCTCGGCATCACCCGGTCCACGGTGATCATCGAACTGGCCAGGGTCCGTGGCACGGCGGCCGGCAACGCGCCGCTACAGCTACCGTTGGCTCCACGACCACGATGGAGAAAAGGGGCACTCGAGGCTCACCTAGAGGTTGCCGGAGGCGACCCTGAGCTCCGTGAAGAGGAAGCCGGGGACGCAACCGTCGTCGGGGAAGACGAGGTCCCGCAGCAGGCGTTCAACGTCGCGGGCCCGATTCGTGGTGTTCCGCTCCCCCTGCACGACGGGAATGGAGCGGTGAGATGTTGGAGACGACGCTGAAGGATGCACGGACACAAACGAGGGAAGATGGCGATGAATTTGAATTCCTCACCGGCGGAACAGGGGAGGTCCCTGAGGACGAACCAGGCGGCGGCGGCAGAAATTGGAGGGAGGAAGGGGAACCTAGGGTTCCAGGAGGGGCCTGGGACCTCAGCTTATAAGGGGGGAGGCCCTCTGGCCACGTCGGCCGCGTCGACGTCGACGCCTCCCGCCGGCTGTGAGAGAGAGAGGGAGGGGACCCTGGACACGCTTTAAAGACGACGACCCAGGGCCACCCGATCTCGATCCAACGGTCCCTGTTGCTTCCGCGTAACGCTTCGGTGGCACGGGACAGACGGGCTGCGAAGCAGTGGGGCGAGGCCTGCTGGGCTGGGCCTGGCAGATCCTCTGCCTCCAGAAAAAAAAAGAATCTGGATTTTTCCATTTAATGAAAACAGAGAAAGTCCAAGAGTTTTTGTGGCCAATCCACAAAAGAGAAAAACATATAAAAATATGTTTTGGAAACCCTGAAATATTCTCAATTTTCTAAAATTGGTTTGACCAATTTTTGAGCAAGAAAAATGTGGGGGCATTTTGAAAATTCCAAACCACTTTGAAGTGTGGCCCACAATTATGGAGTTGGCAAAAATGTTTCAAGGCTTTTGAAAAGCTTGGGAGGGGTAAGGAATTGGCTATGCCAAGTTTAGGGTCAAGGAGAGCATGCATGCAACGATTAAAATTCTTCAAACCACCTTCTTGAACCATTTTGGATGCAAACTCAAACAAACCAAATGGGCTCCAATCCCCATGAAAATTTAAATCACCACATGAAATTACAATCTTTAGCATCATGCCAAGTTACAAAGTCAACAGACAAGGTACAATCTCATGGTGATTTCTTATTATTGCAAATGGGCTGTTACAGCACTCCCCCACCAACACAGGATCTCGTCCCGAGATCTAAGCCTGAAACAACTCAGGATACTCAGAACGGAGATGATCTTCACGCTCCCACGTTGCTTCCTTCTCCGAATGATGTGCCCACTGAACTTTCATGAACTTGACGATCTTGTAGCTAGTCTTGCGCTCGGACGTCTCAAGGACACGGACTGGATGCTCTGAGTAGGAAAGGTCCGCACTCAGCTGTATCTCGCCCCAAGTCAACAGCCTGCTCTGGCTGCTTGAAGCACTGATTTAGCTGGGACACATGGAACACGTCATGCACCATGGACAGACTATCTGGAAGCTCGAGCCAAAAGGCAAGAGGTCCTCTAGTCTCAAGGATGCGGAAAGGTCCGACAAATCTTGGAGCGAGCTTTCCCTTGATGCAAAAGCGGTGAGTTCCCCTCAATGGAGACACTCTCAGGTACGTCCAATCACCAACCTGAAACGCTACACCACGGTGCCTTTTGTCATAATAGGCCTTCTTCCTAGACTTTGCTGCCTTTAGGTGCTCTTGGACAATCTTTACTCTGTCCTCTGCCTCTTGGATCACATCTGGACCGAACAGCTTCCTCTCACTTGTCTCGGACCAGTTCAAAGGTGTCCTACACATGCGGCCATACAAGACTTCAAATGGCGCTGCTTGCAGACTTGCCTGATAGCTGTTGTTGTAAGAGAACTCAGCATACGGCAAGCATTCTTCCCACTTCATGCCAAACGAGATGACACATGCCCGAAGCATGTCCTCGAGGATTTGGTTCACGCGCTCGACTTGCCCACTTGTCTGAGGGTGATAAGCGGTACTGAACAACACTGTCGTACCAATCGCCTTTTGAATGGCCTGCCAGAACTTAGAGGTGAAAAGGCTGCCTCTATCAGAACTGATCTTCTTGGGAATGCCATGAAAAGATACAATTCTTGCGGTGTACAAATCCGCCAACTGAGCTGCTGAAATGGAGTCCTTCACTGGAAAGAAGTGGGAAACTTTGGACAGATTGTCAATGACAACAAAGATGGCATTGTTCTTCTTCTACGACAAGGGGAAGCCTGTGATGAAGTCCATCTCTATATGATCCCATTTCCACTCCGGAATATCAAGTGGCTGAAGCAACCCTGCAGGCTTCTGGTGCTATGCCTTCACTCTCCTGCACACATCACACTAAGACACATAACGGGCAACATCCCGCTTCATATGAGTCCACCAAAATCTTTTCTTGAGATCTTGATACATCTTCGTAATGCCAGGGTGAATAGACAGCTTGGAATCATGGGCTTCCTTCATGATGACCTCTTTGAGATCTCCCTCCTTTGGGAACAACAACTCGCTCTTCGAACAACACGGTGCCATCACTATGCACTGAAAAGCAACCGTACTTTGGAACTAAGGCGGCAATACCCTGTTTGATCTTCTGTATCATTGAGCTACCAGACTGAGCTTCACGAATCTTCTCATGGAGAGTGGGCTCTACCATAAGGTTGGAAAGGTAGCCTGCTGGAACTAGCTCAAGATTGAGCCTTCGAAAGGACTCACACAAATCAGGGTGGATCTTCTGCACCTGGATATTATTGCAATCGCCCTTGCGGCTCAGCGCATCAGCTATGACATTCGCCTTCCCAGGCGTGTACTGAATATCAACTGTGTACTCAGTAATGGTTTCAAGCCATCTTCTTTGCCTCAAGTTCAGATTTGGCTGAGTGAACAAGTACTTCAGACTCTCATGGTCTGTGAACACATCCACCTTCCTCCCTAAGAGGAGGTGTCGCCAAGTGACCAAAGCGTGCACAACTGCTGCAAGCTCGAAGTCGTGCGTGATATAATTCCTCTCACTCGTCTTCAACTACCGTGAGGTATAAGCCATAATATTTCTGCCTTGCAACAAAACTCCGCCTAGACCTTGCAAGGAGGCATCACAAAACACTTGAAAAGGCTGTGACTCATCTGGTGGCGTGAGAATTGGAGTTGTGGTCAGCTTCTCTTTCAACTCCTCGAAGGCTGACTGGCAAGCTGGTGACCAAGTGTACCGCTTGTCCTTGCACAACAATTCAGTCATTGGCTTCGCTATTTTGGAGAAATTCTGCACAAACCTCCTGCAATAGCTGGTGAGGCCGAGAAAACTCCTTAGCTGCTTCACGTTCTTCGGCGGATCCCACTCTTGAATAGTGCGTACTCGCTCTGGGTCAACCGCAATTCCCTCAGCGGAGATGACATGGCCCAGAAAATTGACCTTGTCCAGCCAAAACTCACACTTGGAGAACTTGGCATAATACCGGTGCTCTCTCAACTTCTGCAGCACCAGGCGTAGATGTTCCTCATGTTCAGCCTCTTACTTCGAATAGACAAGAATGTCGTCGAGGTAGAGGATCACAAACACATCAAGCCATTCTTGGAACAAATAGTTCATAGCTCTCATGAATGTAGGAGGGGCATTTGAGAACCCAAAAGTCATGACTGTGAACTCATACATGCCATAACGTATGCTGAACGCGATCTTGGGAATGTCCTCTTCACGAACACGGATTTGGTGATACCCCATCCTCAAGTCAATCTTGGAAAACACCTTAGCCCCATTCAACTGTTCGAATAGATCATTGATGCGGGGTAAAGGGTACTTGTTCTTGATGGTCTTCTTGTTGATACCGCGATAGTCCTGGACCAAGCGGCTAGTCCCATCCTTCTTCTGGACAAACAAAGCTAGTGCACCCCAAGGAGAAGTTCTCGCGCGGATAAAACCGGCTGCCTCCAACTCTGTCAACTGTTTCTTGAGCTCAATGAACTCCTTCGAAAACATTTTGTACGGATGCCGAGAAATCGGCTGGGTACCAGGCTCTAGCTCAATAACGAACTCAATAGCTCGAACTGGGGGAATTCCTGGAAACTCCTCCAGAAAGACGTCTGGGAACTTACAGACAACTCTGACCTCTTCGAGCAAAGGCGCAACTCCTGCGTTCAACGCGTACAACTGTGTTGGTCTTGTCATAGAGCCGCAAGTGTACAAGACTTCTGCACCTGAATCATGAGTCAACTTCACTGATCTGGTTGAGCAATCAATATTGGCCTTGTGTTTCTCAAGCCAATCCATGCCCAAAATGACATCAATGTCGGAACGAGGCAAGACAATCAGGGATGTTGTGAACACAACGCCCTGAATACGGATCTCCACATCTGGAACAAGCCTGGAAGACTCCACTCTAGAGCCCGGAGAACAAACTGAGAGAGGTCTAGGCAACTGCTCTCTCAGAAGGTCAAGTGACATAGCAAAGGCATTGGATATGAACGAATGGGAAGCTCCGGAATCGAACAGAACTGTCGCGGGAACTGAACACACAAGCAACCTACCAAGAACGATCTCTGAAGACTGCTGAGCATCTGTGAGCATCACGTTGTTCACCCGAACTGCATGTGGCTGTGCCTTCACCATCGTGGTGCTCGGAGTAGAGCGAGGTGGAGGCGGTGGGAGCCGAGCAAAGCGCGGGTCGGTGCAGTTGGGAGACGTGTGCCCCGGCTCCCTGCACTTGTTGTAGATCACGCCCGTCCTGGGCTGCTGCGGTGGCCTGGGTGGCCTCGCGTGTGGTGGTGTAGAGCGAGGCCCCTGCTGAACTGGGACGGGAGGGCGGGCAAAAGTGCGGAAAACTGCCCCCCTCTGCTGGAACTGGTGTCTCTGTGGTGGTGCCTTTGTGACCAACGTCTTTGCCTTCTTGTGGACCATCACTGCGGAACTGTGCTCTCGCTGGCGCTTCCTGTCTGCATCCCACTCTGCTCTGGCTGACTCCTGGCGGATAGCCTGATCAACGAACTGTGAGAACAGCGTGGGGCTGCACTGAGTGAGCGCGTACTTGATCTCTGTGCTGAGACCCCCACGGAACCTGGCTATCTTCTTAGCCTCCGTGTTGACCTCCTCTGGACGTACCTGGCGAGCCTAACGAAGGCCAGGTTGTACTCCTGAACTGACCTGTCACCCTGTCTCAGAGCCAAGAACTCCTTACGCTTCCTGTCCATCAAGCCACTCGGAATATGTGCTGCTCTGAAGTCTGCGACGAAATCTGCCCACGTGATGATAGCATCGCCCTTGTTGGCCTTGTAGGTATCGTACCAGCTGGCTGCTGCACCCTGAAGTTGGAAGGATGCGAAAGTGACGTAGTCGACTGGTCTGACGGTGTTTGCATTGAAGTACTTCTTGATCTCTGTGATCCAGTCATACGCCTCCAGCGGGTCTCGTGCCTCGGAGAACCTAGGGGGGGGGTTGATAGCAAGGAACTGCTGCAGAGTGGTGTACTTTGGTCGATCATTCCTCTGGGCAGTCTGGTTCTGCAGCATCTGTAAGATCGGAGCTGTGCCCTGAGCCACTGTGGTCACAGCCTCCCCAAGGAGAGGGTTCTCTGGCGGCGGCATGTTCGCTCTTGTCATCCTGTATACAGGAACACTTATGAGAACATGGTTGAAACATTGAAGTAACCAGAAGATAAGGCAATATTGACAAGAAAACTTCCTCACGAGGTATGAGAAAGCCGAAGGATGAAATTCCACCAAGGTTAACCCGGTAATTCAAAACCTAGGTGCTACTGGAATCCCCAAACCGATATCATCCGAATCCAAGATAATAATATGCAAGCGAGCACACAATAATATATACGAGTGGTTGAAGACCTGAACGTTGAGACATATGCCCTGAGCGGCCCACCGAAGCGGTCTCCTATAGGGGGAGGAACCACATCCGAAGGATGCCAACCATCCCTGTATAGGAGTTTCACCTGAGGTACGCCGTAAGCGAGGTGGAGCAGTCAACCCCAAGTGGCGGCTCAGTGTTCTCAACGTACGCCAACCCTTCTCGTCGCTAGCAAAAAATTATAGAGGAATCGGAGGCTCATGTAAACGAGAACCTAGATTTGTTTTGAAAGGGGATAAGTTGCAGAGAGAAAACAATGTTTCACTTCCTCACGGAAAAGGGGTTGGGAGGGTGGGGTAAGAAGAAAAAGAAAGAGTTCCTACTCTCCGATTTTTCCTTAGTAACTAGAAAAATAGTTTCTAGACTCAACTTCGGCCAGTAAGGGGTCCTACAGTCAGTCCTGCTCTGATACCAAGTTGTAAGGCCCCCAATGCGGCGCTAACTCGAGTTAGTCGCTTTCGCGTCCCGCTCAAGTTAGTAGCGCATAAAGAGCCACAGAATCACGACACTCGCACTCGTGTCGCTGCCGGATTCTCGACAACAGGTATATGAACAATGAACTTACTACTAAGACATAAATATATAGAGTCCAGGGCATACATCGCCGCTAGAATTATTACAACATCTCAGAGGTCCATGGACCCATCAGTACATCATGCGACAAGCGGAAGACAAACACGACCGAGTACGGTCAAAATCCAAATTGCCCTAGAGAGGGCTGCACATAAATAGTCCACCCACGGATCGTCGAAGCCCAACTATAGGATCTAGTGAACGAGGTCGTCCTCATCGTCGTCCTCCGGGGGCACCTCCACGAAGTATCGCCCGGTGCTCGGGTCGAGGTAGTAGTCCACTGCAACGGCCGATCAGGGAAAACAGTAAAAGCACAAAGGAAAACAGGGGTGAGATTATATCATTACAGGATAGCTAACTTCCTACGATAAGACAAGATAAAGGTAAAGGTTGCAGCCGCACTAGCATATATGGTGGCTAACGTTCTATTAGAGTAGGGGTAAGATCCAAGAATGCACGTGACTTCGCGTCATAAGTCTTCTATTCACCTACTTACGTCAAACATAACACAACCTGGATCTTCTCTCGGTCCCCCTGGACGAAGAAAAGCAACCAAGGCACTCACACGGTAGGCAAGTGTTAATTATGATTCAAAATGATGTTATTCTATGAACAAGGAGTAGGTCTCAAGTCGTCCATAACCGTGGACACGGCTTTTCGAAAAGATTTAACCCTGCAGGGGTGTACCAACTGCCCATCATAGGCTTCACATGTACGCCCGGTTTCCACTTGGCTAGGTAAGCGCCTGAAACTCCGGAACGTCAGAGTCCCTCTAACTAACAACGCACAACTCCGGGTGGCCCCCGGTGAGTCGACACCCAACTCAAAAGCCGGCCTCGCTATCGAATCGGCCTCTACCTTCTGTCGCAGGTTTGGATACCCGGTTAATCACACATGGGACACCGGGTCCTCAGTCGGACAAAGTGGGCCAGCCAAGGCACAAGTCCTCCTGGCCCAAGGTGGTTTGTAAACAACTGGGGTACCACCAGCACACACACATTGCAAATAGTAAATCAGCTTGGGCCACCACTAGAATTGTATGAAGCTAGGTAGGTAAGACAAGGGGACCCCATAGAATCCCACACACGATTAGGCACGCTCGTCAAGAAACACAATACCCGGAACTCGGGACCTAGGTGACTCAAATGGAACAAAACATCTCGCGGGAACAGCCTGGTCTCCCATCTTTCGTCAATTATAGATTAACATCATAATAATAATAAATATCAACCAACTTCTTAAATAACATGATATCCCAAACCATAGCATAGGATAAGCAGCAAGTTTTCCTATTCATACTAAGCAATGGCTGAGCAGCGGTATCTTAGCAACACAATGTTTTGCTGGGATGTGGGGATCATGGCTGTTTGGTTTTGATTAAGGCATAAGAAAGGTGGATAGGATCAAACAATCTCTCTAGGCTACAGCTAGGCAGGTAGGCAGAAAGGTATCAAGTAATGGTATAAATCTTCCCCTTGCCTGGGTAATCGGTCGTCGAAGAAGACGCAGCAGGGTCCTCGGGCTCGGTGTCGGAAATCTCCACGTAAGTCCCCTCGGCGGTCTTAGGTGCTAACGTAAAGTACCGGCAAGGAAAAGGCACACAAGTAAGCAATGGGTGCAATGCACAGGAAAGGATGGTATGATCAAGTTTATTCGACATGACGTGACCCTATCTAGTCAGAATTAAATGAAGGTGGTGACGACATGTCAACAACTTCATATGCAATTTATTTACATAAAATGGCTTTGGTCTTAGCCCTATTTTTGGTGGAAGTAACATGGCAACATGACATGATCAACAATGCATTTCACAGAAACAAAAACAACGTGAAAAGTAAACATCGATTCCGGAGACGGAGAGATGTCGATGAACTGGACATCGGAAGGTGCAACCAAAGAAAGGGAACCCAGCCACATTGCATATGACAATATGTATATGGGCTGGTTTTTCAAAGATGCAAGATTTAAGAAGACATGGACAGGAACTTGGGTCTTGAGTGCAAAATTGCACTAAATGCATTTTGAAAAAGGATCAAATGGCGAAACCATTATCACCATGCAAATCCTTGGGAGAAACTACCCCAAAACCATATATGGCATGGCCATATTTGGATTTGGGCAGCACTTGTCAAAAACAGAGATTTGAGGGGGGATATTTGCAAAATTACCACACTCCAAAATCTAGAGGGGGCAAAGTGCAAAATTGGCCTCACCATGATGATCAGTGGGTCAAACTACCCCAGAAACATATATGGGATGCCCCAAAATGATTTGAAATCTCAAAACAGATTTGAATTTGAATTCAAATTCAAATTTGAATTAAACAGAAAAAGAAAAACAAAAGAATAAGAAAAGAAAAAGGTGGCACTGGCCTGCTGGGCTGCCCTCGGGCACCAAGCCCACCTCTCTTCTCTGCAAGCCCACTGGGCAAGGCCCATGCCCAAGCAAAAAAACAGAAAACAAAAGAGGGGGGGTGCCTCGGCTGGGATTCGAACCCAGCCGAGTCCTGCTTCCACAACACCCCAACCACTGCGCCACTCGACGTTTACTGAACTAGAACGAGGTGCAGAAAGGATAAGCTAAGCCGTGGGTTAACTGAACCCGACTGCACTAACAGCCATCTCTGCAGCTCAACTGCGGTGAACACCCCATCGCGCTCCGGCCACCTCTCGACGAACCACCACGGGGAAACCCGAGAGGGGACATCGAGCTTCGCCTGCGCACACACTAAGCTCTCCATCTCCTCCTCTCCTCGCCGGAATCCTCACGGGAATAGAGCGTAGGCGAACTGTTCTGAAGATTCGGTACAACCCGGTGACGACGCCATCTTCAGACGTCCCGGGCGTCGAGCACACGGGGCCTGCGACCCCGGCAGCACTTGCATCGCCGAGAGGGCAGCCGCACGATCACGCGGGTGCCCTGGCCATGACCTAGACCTCACCGGAGGGGATGGCAGGCTCGCCTGAATCCCACGGCGGCGACTGTCAGAAATGCGCAGCTTCAGACACGGGCGCGACTTCAACTACAGAACGCTCAAACTCCCTCCTTTGCGGTCATATCCATGCTCTGGACGAGCAGAAAGTGTGCTCGCATACTCCTCGGCATCACCCGGGCCACGGTGATCACCGGACTGGCCGGGGTCCGTGGCACGGCGGCCGGCAACGCGCGGCTACGGCTACCGTTGGCTACACGACCACGATGGAGAAAAGGGGCACTCGAGGTTCACCTAGAGGTTGCTGGAGGCGACCTTGAGCTCCGCGAAGAGGAAGCCGGGGACGCAACCGTCGTTGGGGAAGACGAGGTCCCGCAGCAGGCGTTCAACGTCGCGGGCCCGAATCGTGGTGTTTCGGTCCCCCTGCGCGACGGAAACGGAGCGGTGAGATGTTGGAGACGACGTTGAAGGACGCACGGACACAAACGAGGGAAGACGGCGGTGAATTTGAATTCCTCACCGGCGGAACAGGGGAGGTCCCTGAGGACGAACCACGCGGCGGCGGAGGAAATTGGAGGGAGGAAGGGGAACCTAGGGTTCCAGGAGGGGCCTGGGACCTCAGCTTATAAGGGGGGAGGCCCTCTGGCCACGTCGCCCGCGTCGACGTCGACGCCTCCCGCCGGCTGTGAGAGAGAGAGGGAGGGGACCCTGGACACGCTGTAAAGACGACGACCCAGGGCCACCCGATCTCGATCCAACGGTCCCTGTTGCTTCCGCGTAACGCTTCGGTGGCACGGGCCAGACGGGCTGCGAAGCAGTGGGGCGAGGCCTGCTGGGCTGGGCCTGGCAGGTCCTCTGCCTCCAGAAAAAAAAAGAATCTGGATTTTTCCATTTACTGAAAACAGAAAAAGTCCAAGAGTTTTTGTGGCCAATCCACAAAAGAGAAAAACATATAAAAATATGTTTTGGAAACCCTGAAATATTCTCCATTTTCTAAAATTGGTTTGACCAATTTTTGAGCAAGAAAAATGTGGGGGCATTTTGAAAATTCCAAACCACTTTGAACTGTGGACCACAATTATGGAGTTGGCAAAAAAAATTCAAGGCTTTTGAAAAGCTTGGGAGGGGCAAGGAATTGGCTATGCCAAGTTTGGGGTCAAGGAGAACATGCATGCAACAATTAAAATCCTTCAAACCCCCTTCTTGAACCATTTTGGATGCAAACTCAAACAAACCAAATGGGCTCCAATCCCCATGCAAATTTAAATCACCACATGAAATTACAATCTTTAGCATAATGCTAAGTTACAAAGTCAACAGACAAGGTACAATCTCATGGTGATATCTTGTTATTGCAAATGGGTTGTTACATAGACAAAAACTATTTTTTAGTTACTAAGTTAGTTATCGGAGAGTAGGAATATTTTTACTCCTTACCTTTGCTCTGGTCAGGACAAGTGTCGTAATTGTTTTACTCTCGCCTTATCCCCTTCAAAACTTTAGAATCTCGAGTGTGTGGAGTATCGGAACCTTTACAATGCCTTGCTTGCAGCGTATTGTCTCGATTCTAACCTCAGGTTGGGAATTCTTGTAGTACCTTTAGCTTTCTTCGATTCTGGATATCATCTTGGTCATCCATTTTCCCTCCATCCTTTTTCCTGGTGTTTTTACGACTTGCGTCGGAAGCACGACCCTTTGATCCAGCTTTCGTTGTCGTTTTTCCTCTTGACACTGACGGTTTCGTTATTCCGACGATGTCGTCTCTCTGCGGAAAATATCTCGACGGAGCTTCGACGTTCGACATGGAGCAGAGTCCCTTGTTGGTGGTGTTGAAGATCGTCGACTCTTTTCTCTCCCCTCCTCTCCCCAGGATCACCCTGGATCTCGGGATGAGATCCCTTGTTGGTGGTGTTGTATTGTAACAACCCAGATTTCGCAAAAATGAAAAATTTTGTTTTCGGTGTGAATTGTTTGATTGTCTGATTTGTTTGCGGTGTTTGCATCCCCGATCGATCGGCGATTATCCCCCCCCCTCTTATCTCGTATCGGACGGAGGCCGACCCTTGCCACCCTGACACTCGACATTTGCGACACCGGGTTGCACCCGATCATCGTCGCAAAAACCGCACTAGACCAGCCGGAACCAACGGAACGAAAAACCCCGTTTAATAATTAAACGGGTTATTTTTATAGCGCGCCGGAAAGTGTTCTCAGAACGGTTCTAGCATGAGGTGAACGCCTCCGGCTCGACGCGCTGATCGCGCAGTTTGAAGTTTTACCCGAATCGGAGGTCCTGCGGACCCCCGGCGGTCAGAAACGTAAGCACCGTGCGCGCGAGAGAAAAACCGGGGATGTTTTTGCAAACTGCCAGCCACCTGGGCTATATAAAGACCACCACACTCCCACCACTTTCCAGGGTTTCCCTAGCCACAAAATTGCAGCCACCCCCTCAAACATAGCCCCAATTTTCGCATTTTGCCCATTTTTTAGCTAACCCTAGCCAGATCCATCCTGGACCGTCAGATCTCACGATCCGACGGCCCAGGGAGAACCAACCGGCCTCCTCTCTCCTCAGTCTCTCTCCATGCCGCCGCCGCCGCCTGCACCGTGGAGGCCCTCGCCGCCGGCCTCGCCTCTCCCACCGCCGGCCACCTCCCTCTCACCTCTGCCGCGCCCTTCTCCTTCTCCTCCTCCCTCACATCCTCTCCCTTACTGCAGGTCGCCGACCGTCGCGCCATGGACGCCAGGAGCTTCGAGCTCGCCGCACCACGCGTGGGACGCCGCTCCGCTCAGATCCATCAGCCGCCGGCAACTAGCCGTCGCATGCCCCACCGGCCAGGGCGCCACCGCCTCCTTCCTGCCCCCGTGGCCTCCTTGCCCCTCGCCAGAGGGCAGCCCAGCCGCCGCCGCCGCCTGTCGAGCTCGGGCGAGCGGGACGACGGGAGGCGTCCCAGCCTCCAACCGCCACGGCCTGCCAAGCCAGGCGGCCCAGCCGCCCCCTGAGGCCCAGTCCGCCGCCCCTGCTGTTGGGCCTTGCCCGCGCGGTAAGCACCCCCCTTTTTTATTTTATTTTCTTTTTTCCCTGTTGGGCAGGCCCAGTGGCACAGATTCGGGCCGTTTAGTTTTTTTTCTTTTCTGCTAGGTTTTTCTATTATAATTGGCAGATTATTGTTATATTTTTGCGGTGCCCGTATCCTTTTAACCGTAGCTCGGATCGCGGCGCGTAAAACATGAAACTTGCTTAGAATTTTGTGTAGATTAATATTTTTAGCTTTGTTGCCATGTTTGACCTTGTCTACATGCTGTTTGACTGCTAATTACAACTTCTTTCCACTGTAAACTGTAATTGCCATAACTTTTTAACCGTTGCTCCGTTTAAAATGTTCTTTATATGAAACTTGACTAGAATTTCGTGTAGATTGTGTTTATTCTGCTCTTGCTTGCTAATAAAAATAATAAAATTATGCTTAGGACAAAACAGTACCAAATGCAATAAATATCGTGGGGACCGTAATAGTTGTCGTATATAGGTTTTACCCCCACTTAAATTGACTAGAATAGATAGTTTATTTTTTGCTTCACCTCTTGACATGTTTGTGTGCTATGCCATGCTTGAGTGAGATGCCATGTTAACTACCTTTGTTGATCACCTGCAGCTAAACAACTTGAACCCTTCTAATGTGAGGTATCGTCGTGTGTGACAAGTACTCCACTTAACCTGTTAGTAATCGCTCTCGACGGTTGGTGCGATGTCTCGTGTTGCCTTCTTGTTGATGCTTGCTCGTGTTTGCCTCGTAGTAATAGATGCTTGCTCGTTTATTTCTTTCTAGTGTTTACCCTCTTGTGTGCTCCCGCGGGTACCTTCGGAGACGATGCGAGCTTGCGATCGACTACACCTTCGGAACCCGACTTATCAACAGGCAAGGACTATACATTACATATGATCCATTCTATTTCAACCAGCGGTTTGCATGCTAGTATAGGTTAGGTTCGATGTTTGATCCTACCACATGTTTACAACCTCTTTTAAACCGATACAGCCATGTCCCCTCCCAGCAAACCTTGTACTGCTATGTTACTATTGCTCGTTGCTCAGCCCCTGCTTAGTATGCATCCTTAGGATGCTACGATGTTACCCTGGTACTCCTGGGTTTGGGATATCACATTATTATATTGTTGTTGATGATATGATTATATTAATGTTGACTATATTCGACGAAGGATGGAAGGTCTAGGCTATCCTGCCCCGACGCTTTGTTCCATTCGAGTCACCTAGGATCCGAGTTCCGGGTATTGCTTTTAAGACTGAGCGTGCCTAACCGCGTGTGGGATTTTATAGGGTCCCCTCTTCTTACCTACCTAGCTTCAAACATTTCTAGTGGTGGCCGAAGCTGATTTACCATTTGAAAACGTGTGTGTGACTGGTCCGCGGCTGGCAAATTTCAAACAACTTGGGCCAGCGGAGACATGGTTTCTCTTGTTGGTCCAACCCAGGGAGCTAGGGGGTTGTCCACATCTGTTTGGGAAACTAACCCGACCTCATCCAGACGGTAGAGGCCGATTCGAGAGTGTGGTCGGCTTTTGAGTTGGATGTCGACTCACCGAGGGCCACCTGGATTTGTTCGTTGTTAGCTAGAGGGACCTATCGTTCCGGATCTCTTGGGACTAAATCATAAAATGGTTGCCTATCATGGGTAGCAACTGAGAGAGATGGGCGTGCGTGCGGAGCCTTGTAATGGGAAGTTGGTACACCCCTGCAGGGTTAAATCTTTTCGAGAAGCCGTGTCCACGGTTATGGACGACTTGAGAACTACTCCTTGTTCATAGACAACAACAACTGAGATAATCTTAATATAACTTGATCAATGTGTGTGTGTGCCTTGACTACTTCTTCTTCGTCGGGATGCAAAGAGGAGGACAAGGATAGGATAGGTGTTATGTTTGCGTAAGTAGTTGATAGCAAGACTTGTTGGAGGCGATTCCTCATCGAATGCTTGGCTTATTATCTTACTCTCTAGATCGTTAGCCACTTCATAAATGCTAGTGCGGCAGCAACCTCACCACTTACCCCTTCCTTACCGTAAACTACTAGTTGTCCTAGAATGACGAGTGATGAAAACCTTGCTGGGTCAGATGACCACTACAGTTGGATGCTGAGTACCTCTATACTCATGATACTACCCCCAAACTCTTTTCAGGGTTCTTGATCGACAACAGGTATGGTGATCGACGTTTCACGTGGAGACTCGATGACGACTAGTTAGGCGAATCTCGGCGGAGGGCCTGGACCCGTGTGGTTATGGGATCGATGTTTTTCTCTTTGCCACTAGGCATTTGCTTGTAGTCTGTACTCAGACATGTCTCTTCCGCTGTTGTATTGTATTAAGGCAGTTGGATGCCGATTGTATGAGATGTTGTATCCTTGTATCTGTAATGTTGTGATATCATGTTGGAAATCCGGGGTATATGACTTCGTCATATGTCACGGTGGGACCGATATGTGCTTCGTCCCCGGATCTGGATGGAAACATCTAGATCTGGAACAGTACCGCATATCGGGCCTTACATTGGCCTAGTCTAGGATGGAGCCCGTGTGGTGGCTGGCCCGCTCACTCTTGCGTGCGGTGGAGGTAGGAGTCCTTAAGGGGGAAGGTTGATGCAGAGGGGAGGGGAACCCATGTGGCGAGACATGCTCCTCGTCATCACCTCCCAGGTCGCCCTCCAAAGATTGGAAGAGCGGCACCGCAGAGACCTTGGCCACCTCACTTGTGGCTGCACCCTTGGCAGCACATGCCGCCTCCTCCCTGTCCTTCTTGAGTCATGGGGTGGTCTTCTTGACCGTGTTGGGGCTCCTGGAGGGGCAGGAAGCTCGCAGCACCGGATCGACCACCGGCCGGACCCCTCAATCTGAGAATCCTCAATTCCATAGAGGGAGAGCGAGGATGGACGCGTCGTGAGATTTGACGCCCCAGCAGAGACCAGAGGGCTAGGGGGATTGGGACGCCAGCCGAGCAGTGGAGCCGCGAGGAGCCGCCGAGGGGGGAACCATGGTGGGGGTGGTGATTCGGGTACAACCGCTGGATGCGAGGCCCCAGAGCATCCCATTCCTGCTGTGTGAAGTGCGTACTGGAATGCTCCGTCTTGCTGTCTTCCCCATCCTACCCATCCTCTTTGTCTTTGTTCACATCATCATCTTTAGGGGGAGGCGGGAAAGGTTGGGAGGAAGGTGGCGCGGGCGCGAAGACACCCTCCACACGCACCCGGATGGAGAAGCCATTCACCGAAGGAAAGATTTGGATCATGCCCGCCAGCCGCTCCGGAACGAGGGTTGCGACCCGAACCCGCACAGCGCCCACTCAGGATAGAGACATCTCATCGACCTCGTGAGGGAGCCCCAACCAGCTCCGAGAACGCCCAAATTGACTTGTGTCCGCGCATCAGCGGAGGGTACCATCCAGGATCACCCAAACATCTGACAACTTTCCACACAGACGGCACACTTCAACTTCCTCTGAGACAGACACCACCAACTGGTTGATAGTGAGGTTGGAACTGCACGCAGCTATCTGCAGACTGTCACGGGAAGAGAAGAGGACCCCAAATTCCGAATCATAAATCTGGCGGATCTGCCAGTCCCATCCCTCCTCACTCCAGGCATAGATCTCCGCCGCCAACAGCTCAAGTGACGCATTAGTCGATAGGACTGTGACCATCGCGGCATTCGAAAAACTGGGATTAGGGACCACAGCCTCACCGAGGCCGAACATAGCGAAGAATTCGCATCCCGACAAGCAATATACGTAGCGCTTGAGGGAGGGAGGTGATACGTCCCAAACGTATCTATAATTTCCGCTTGCTCCAGGCATGTTTTGGGTGATATTTCTATGCTTTTGATACACTTTCATACATTTTTTATCATATTTGTATTAACCTATTAACTCAGTGCACCCTAGTGCCATTTTCTATTTTATGTTGTTTTGTATTTCAGGTTTTTCCATTACTTAAAGTGTCAGAAAAATTCTGGGAAAAATATATAAAAAATCAGCGTTCCAAAAGACTCCAAACGGCCGAAGGAGAGCCGAAGGGGGGCCACCTATCTCCCAGGCGGCCACCCACGCGGCCTAGGGGGAGGCCGTGCCCACAGGCCGCCTGGGCGACTGGGACCTCCCCTGGTGGCTGATACGTCCAAATTGCATCACTATTTTATATAGTAATTCTTTCTTATTCATTGATATATTTCATGATATGATGCTACTCTTATGTTGTTTTGGCTTATTTTACACAGTTTGCAACTTTCCGGTGCCAAAGCAGCAGACGCAAGATTCAGCGGTAAAAAGTGGACGCTGAGTTGCTGAAGAAGAACACCTCCAAATTACCTGAAAATCGACGGAGGCTGTTTTCCAGAAGGATCACGAAGACACGCAAAAGAGCAACCAGAGGGGGGCCACAGGGTGCCCAGGCTGCCAACCGGCGCGGCCCCACCCCTGGCCGCGCCGGGAGGGCGCCTGGACCCCCGGGGCCACTCCCGACTCCCCCCTCTGGCCTATTTACTCCTTGTGATCCAAAAACCCTAAAAGAGGGAGAGTTTACGGAGTTCTGCCGCCGCTCCGTGGCGGAAACCTACAGAGAAGAATAGCCATCTCTGGCGGGCAGATTCCGCCGGGGAGATCACCTCCCGGAAGGGGAGATCGTCGCCATCGTCATCACCATCGTCACGGGCATCATCGAGATCATCATCAACATCATCCCCATCATCAGCGCCATCATCATCCCCATCCAATCAGCGCCATCTCCATCTCTATCCTCTCTACTCTATCGGTGTTGATTACTACTTTGTGGTGAATGCTATTGAGTTTTGTTGGAGAAATATTATTGTGTCCAGATTGTTTATCATCTATTTATCCCCACTGATCATGATCTCTTTTATGTCTTGTGAGTAGTTACTTTAGTTCTTGAGGACTTTTCTAAGACCTCGAGACCCCTCACTAATCTTCTCCAGAAGGATGTTCCTTTTGTATTTGATGAAGATTGTAACGAGGCTTTCGAAGTTCATAAGAAGGCTTTAATAACCGCTCCTATAGTACAACCGCCTGACTGGAATTTTCCCTTTGAAATTATGTGTGATGCTAGTGATTTTGCTGTTGGAGCTGTTTTAGGACAAAGGGTTGACAAATAGTTGAATGTTATTTATTATGCTAGTAAGACCCTTGATAGTGCTCAAAAGAATTATGCTACTAATGAGAAGGAATTCTTAGCAGTAGTGTTTGCTTGTGATAAGTTTAGGCAATATATTGTTGATTCTAAAGTTATTATTCATACTGACCATGCTGCCATTAAGTATCTTATGAAGAAGAAGGATGCCAAACCAAGGCTCACCAGAGGGGTACTTCTCCTTCAAGAATTTGATTTGCAGATTGTTGATAGAAAAGGAGCAGACAACCCTGTAGCGGACAATCTTTCAAGGATGGAAGATATACCGCATGATCCAATCCCAGTCAACGACAGTTTTCCAGACGAACAACTTGTCGTTGTTAAAGTACAATCTCTTTCCGATCCTTGGTTTGCAGATTATGCTAATTTTATCGTTGCAAAGTATTTGCCTCCAGGTTTAACATTTCAGAAAAGGAAGAAGTTCTTCCACGATTTGAGGCATTACTTTTGGGATGACCCTCATCTTTTCAAAGAAGGTCCAGACGGGATCGTGAGAAGATGCGTACCGGAACACGAGCAGAAGGACATTCTCAAGCAATGTCACGATAGTCCCTACGGAGGACATCACGCCGGTGAGAGGACCGCACATAAGGTTCTCCAATCAGGTTTTTATTGGCCTACTCTGTTTAAAGATGCTAGAAATTATGTTTTATCCGGTGATAAATGTCAGAGAGTTGGTAATATTAGTAGGACGAATGAGATGCCTATGAATTACTCACTAGTGATTGAGCCTTTTGATTGCTGGGGTTTTGATTTTATGGGTCCTTTTCCTTCTTCGCACAAGTACACTCACATATTAGTTGCTGTTGATTATGTGACCAAGTGGGTTGAAGCAATCCCCACTGAGAGTGCTGATCACAAAACATCTTTGAAAATGCTCAAAGATTTAATTTTCCCTAGGTTTGGTGTACCTAGGTATCTCATGACTGATGGAGGATCACACTTCACGCATGGAGCTTTTAGAAAAGCTTTAGCCAAGTACGATGTCAATCATAGAATTGCGTCACCGTACCATCCTCAAACTAGTGGGCAAGTTGAGCTCACCAATATAGAGATCAAGTTGATCTTGCAAAAGACAATTAACAGAAATAGGAAAGACTGGTCAAGCAAGTTAGGAGATGCTTTGTGGTCGTATAGAACTGCTTACAAAAACCCCATGGGCATGTCTCCCTATAAAATGGTCTATGGCAAGGCTTGCCATTTGCCATTAGAGTTATAACACAAAGCTTTCTGGGCTGTTAGAGAGCTTAATGCTGGCCCAAAGTTAGCTGGTGAAAAGCGTCTCATGAACTTGACTTCTCTAGATGAGTGGAGAAGTGAAGATTACGAGAGCGCTAAAATGTTCAAGGAAAAGGTAAAGAAGTGGCATGATAGGAGGATTCTAAAACGTGAATTTAATGTTGGTGATAAAGTTTTATTGTTTAGATCCCGTTTCAGGTTTTCTCCAGGTAAACTACTTTCTAGGTGGGAAGGGCCATTTCATATCGAAGAAGTCTACCGGTCTGGTGAAATTAAGATTAACAATTTTGAAGGCATCAAACCTCAAGTTGTGAATGGGCAAAGACTCAAGCATTACATGGCGGGAGATCCCATCAATGTGGATGTAAATATAATACGCACAACAACTCATGAAGAACATGTTGCAGCCCTGTTTCAGACACCGACAGAAGCAGAATAATAAAAAGTATGTATTACGGTAAGGAAACATCGCGAACCGCCATAAAAATTCCATATTATGAGTTTTTGCAAAATTAGGAAAATTTGAGGCCTAAGTGGAGCCGGAGACGAGCCCCAGGGGGCCCAGGCGCCCCCCTGGCGCGCCCTACCTCCTGGCCGCGCCGGGAGTCCGCCTGGGCACCCAGGAGTCCGTCTCCGACCCCACTTTGGCTCGTCACCTTCCTTTTGTTGCAGAAATTTTTTCTATATATTCACCCAGATCATTCCGGCAACGTATCTCGCGATTCCGTGTGTTTTCTCTTCAATCTGTTTCTTCCAGGAATTCTTTTAGCTAGACCTAGGTGCCATGGCTTCCCCAAGTTCCCCCAAGGACAAGTTCGTCGTCAACGTCATCAACCCTTACCTCGCTGAGGTAAACAAACACCCCCAGGCCCTTCATGTGGAGGACGGTATTCTCCACAAGGAAGATCTGAAGGGACCGGTCATGGAGGGGAGCACCGAGGAGCGGCTGAAGGAGATGGAACATGAGATCTTCAAGTTCAAGAAGATGGTGGTGCTTGGTGTTGAAGCCAACTTCGACATCAGGAACGAGATCGAGGCTTCCCATAGGAAAGAGATGAAGGAGATGTGGTCAAGTTTTTCCGCACTAGAAGAAAAAGTTTACCAGCTCCAAGCACAAATCTATGATCTGCACAACCAGAACTGTGAGTATGAACTAAAGTTTCTGCGCATGGGTTTAGGTGCTGAGTGCAGGATTCTGGAGACGGGAATGTCCTTCGAGACTGGAGAGGAGCTACCATGGAAGCGCTTCGCCAAGGAGTACCTGACTGTGAAGAACAAGAATGAGGAGTAAAATCTCCTCGGGTAATGGCATCCCCTCAGCTTGTTCCAAGCTTGGGGGAGTGTCCGGTATCTTTATCTCTATCTTAGTCTTTTAGAGTCAAGTAGAGTCGTATCATGTCTAGGAAGTTTATTATATGAAATAGGTGTTTGCTTTGAGGTCTATCACTCCGTCTGTGGAGAGATTGTATCCGTGAGTGTGGAGTCGTCTATTACGGAATATTAATGAGAAGTCCATGGGTTCCTTCGCTACACTCGGTATTCTCTTCACGCAATCGGCATCATATGACGATTCTTATGGGGAGTATTGACCTTATATCAGGTATGGCTTTGAAAACTTTATTTAAATTTTGGCAAACATAGCTTTGGTCTTGACAACATGCATGTTTTCTCAAGTAGCGACTTAGACAAAACCTTTATGTTATTGTGCTTGAAGTGTTATGTTGACAAGGAAGACAACTTGATGTTTTATCCTTACCTTAATGTTTATGCATTATATGTTTTGCATCTAAATTAGCATCAATTGTCTGTTCTCTCAAAGCCTTTGCTAGCCAAACTCTTTGCCAAGTAGATTTCTGCTTGTGCATCCATACCCTGAAACTTTTACCTTCCATGTGAGTCCACTATACCTTCCTATTCGTGGTATTCCCCTACCACTCCTATAAGTATAGAATTTATGTGTTATCCTTAAATGTTCAAAATCTTCTGTTTTGTGCCTCTTGTTTAGCTCATGAGGAAGTAGTAGGTAATTCATGATCTTCTTAAGTTGGACAAGTTTTATCCCGGGATTGCATGTATAATCTGCAAACCCATAATATGAGGAGGAACTGGCATGGGTGCGCCCAGCTCGAAAGATAATATAACAAACAAACCCTCCTTCACGCTTGGTCTATGAGAAATCAGAAACTTTGGCAGTGATAAACAACGGAGATTAAGGGGATGTGATCGTTCCCACTTGGGAGCCGTTCCTCGAAACTTGTCCATCTTGAGAAGTAATTGAGCTATCTATTAGCATTCGTTGACAAACTATGCACCACCCCAAAATCTATTTTTATTCTGTTTGATTTAAGGATAGCACATGAGTTTTCCCTGCTTGCCCTGAACAAGGCCTTTCTTCCACCTTCATGTTGAGTCAGTTTTCCCACTTCCTTCTTTTCCCTAAGAGAACAGACATTTGATGTTGATCAGGATTCATCCATATAGAGCTGCATTAAGTTTTTCCATGCCATATCCTTGTTGACATTATCTTTTGATAAGTAAGTTGTTTGCGAAAGCTTTTGCCTAGCGAGCATCTTCCTTCGTGTTAGCATTTGCACTTCATGACTATTAACATGTTCTTTCAAAAGCTTCAAATTGTTTTTAGTTGTGCTTTGACCAAGATTATGTTTGCCATAATTTGATGAGTTTCCTCAGCCCTACTTTTGATTATAATTGTTATTACTTTATCATGAGGGCCTTATGAGTTGAGGTTGCTGTTGAGGATGCTTGAGTATGATGAAGGAACTTTGATGCTTCTTGTCCGTATTCTATTTATCGACACTTCACTCTCTAAACTTGTGGACAGGTTTACCGAGCTCAATATTCGCTTGGGGACAAGCAAGGTCTAAGCTTGGGGAGTTGATACGTCCAAATTGCATCACTATTTTATATAGTAATTCTTTCTTATTCATTGATATATTTCATGATATGATGCTATTCTTATGTTGTTTTGGCTTATTTTACACAGTTTGGAACTTTCCGGTGCCGAAGCAGCAGACACAGGATTCAGCGGTAAAAAGTGGACGCTGAGTTGCTGAAGAAGAACACCTCCAAATTACCTGAAAATCGACGGAGGCTGTTTTCCAGAAGGATCACGAAGACACGCAAAAGAGCAACCAGAGGGGGGACACAGGGTGCCCAGGAGGCCACCTGGCGCGGCCCCACCCCTGGCCGCGCCGAGAGGGCGCCTGGACCCCCGGGGCCACTCCCGGCTCCCCCTCTGGTCTATTTACTCCTCGTGATCCAAAAACCCTAAAAGAGGGAGAGTTTACAGAGTTCCGCCGCCGCTCCATGGCGGAAACCTACAGAGAAGAAAAGCCATCTCTGGCGGGCAGATTCCGCCGGGGAGATCACCTCCCAGAAGGGGAGATCGTCGCCATCGTCACGGGCATCATCGAGATCATCATCAACATCATCCCCATCATTAGCACCATCTCCATCTCCATCCAATCTTGTCTCACAATTGCAACTCGTGTTGTAATCCGTACTATCTATCCTCTCTACTCTATCGGTGTTGATTACTACTTTGTGGTGAATGCTATTGAGTTTTGTTGGAGAAATATTATTGTGTCCAGATTGTTTATCATCTATTTATCCCCACTGATCATGATCTATATTATGTCTTGTGAGTAGTTACTTTAGTTCTTGAGGACATGGGAGAAGTCTAGTTGCTAGTAGTCATATGATGTTGAAGTAATATGTGTTGGTTGATATTTAAGTTGTGTTGTTATTTTCCTAGTGGTGTTGTGTGAGTCGAACACTCAACACTTCGCCTTATCAAGGACCTAGGGGAATGCATTGTGTATAAAGAATGCTTACGGTGGGTTGCCGGAGTGACAGAAACCTAAACCCCAGTTTTCACGCTTTTGCACAAGGGAACAATGGATCACCGATCGTATTGCTATGGTTAGGCTTTTGCCTTAATTACTATCTTGTATTTGCGGATGCTTGCAAGGTGTTTAATCATAAGAGTGCATTCATCTTAGTCTAGAGGATGCACTAGCATAGATCCACCCACCAAACACTTATCAACACAGCACATAGTACCGATACGGAATATGGCGAAAGCAGATGACTACCTCTCCCGTGTGTCCTCAAGAACACTTTAGCTTTTATAAGTTCAGTTGCTAGGCCTCTCCTTTGCTCAAAAAGGATTGGGCCACTCTTTACTATCCAGTATCTTTTACTTTGCTCCTCTTTACTTTCCTGTCGCTTATACCAAGAAAACCCCTAAAAAGTTATCTTTCAGTGCTTGCAGTTATCTCCTTACCAAAGTCACTTGCTACTACCTTATGCTCCTCGTTGGGTTCGACACTCTTACTTATCAAAAACACTGCAATAGATCCCTCTACGTTGAGGGTCATCAGTGGCCCCCCTTGGCCCTTATTTTTACTCCCATCGTGACAACCCTGATTGTAGAACCCTTTTCTCCAGAAGCAATTCCGATCTCCGCCGCCATCGCCAACAAGCTTCGGCGGACCAGAATTCCTGTGTCGGCACCCTGCCAGGATGGGGAAGTGCCCCCGGATTCATCTCCATCGACGTTGCTTTCTCCCTCCATGATGCGGGAGTAGTTCCTCCTCGGGGCTGAGGTTTCTACAGTAGCTATGTGGTCAATTCTCTCGCCCATGATGTGATCTTGATTGTGATCATAGGTGTAACAGCCCAGTTTTCACAAAAATTAAAAAAATTGTTTTCGGTGTGAATTGATTGATTGTCTGAGTTGTTTGCAGTGTTTGCTTCACCGAAATAATAATCGGTGAATATTCCTCCCCCCTTATTCTCGTATCGGATGCGTGACCGACCCCTTTTACACCACGGCACACGACCTTGCGACACCGGGTTTCACCCGATCACCGTCGCGAAACCGCACGAGACCAGCCGCAGCCAACGGAACAAAAACCCCGTTTAATAATTAAACGGGATATTTTATAGCGCGCCGGAAAGTGTTATCGGAACGGTTCCAGCGCAAGGTGAACGCCGCCGGCTCGACGCACTGATCGCACAGTTCGAAGTTTTACCCGAATCGGAGGTACTGCGGACCCCCGGCGGTCAGAAACGTAAAAACCGCGCGCGAGAGAAAAACCGGAGATGTTTTTGCAAACTGCCAGCCACCGGGGCTATATAAAGACCACCACACTCCCACCCCTTTTCTAGGGTTTCCCTAGCCAAAAATTGCAGCCAGCCCCCTGAGTTTTCTCAGATCTTCCCATTTTATCCCCACATCCCGAATTTTTGCTCCCCATGCGATCTGGACCGTCGGATCGGGCGATCCAACGGCCCAGGCGCGCCCTGGCCACCTCCCACCTACCTCTCTCCTCTCTCTCCTCACCAACCGCCGTCTCCATGCCCGTGGGCAAGCCGCACCGCCGGACCGAAGCCGTCGCCGGCAAGCCGCGCAGCCCCGGCCACTGCGCGCCCCCGCCGGCTCCTCCTCCTCCCTGCATCCTTCTCTCCCTCTCTCCCCTAACCCACCTCCTTCCTACCCTGCAGGACCAGCAAGCCGCGCCATGGGAGGAGCCCTGCCGAGCCGATGAGAAGACCAGCGGCCGGCTCCTCCTTCGCCCGCCGCCGCCTGGAGGCCGGCCGACGAGCCCAAGCCACCCCGGCGCCCCGCCGCCTTGGAGGCGCTCTCCACCGCGCCTGCACCGGCCCTGTCGCCAGAGGCGAAGCCGGCCATGGCGCCCCCGCCGCCGCTCGGGTCTCGGCCGACACGAGCTCAGCCAGGCCAGGCCGGCTGCCTCCCCGTGCCCAGCAAGCAGCCAAGCCCAAGGCCATGCCAAGCCCAGCCGGCCAACCCCCCTCCTCTGCTGGGCCGAGGCCCTTTTTGGGTGAGAAGCAGCCCAAGGCCCCCCCCCCCCTCTGTTTTTTTTATTTATTTTGCGCAGGACGTCAAAATTTCACTAAGTCTGAAAAATTATTGCTGCTATTCTCTTTTTGCGACGTAAATTCCCGTTGATCCGTAGCTCCGATGAACGTGCCCCCAAAACGAAAGTTGCTCAGTTTTGCGTGCTCTAGAATTCGTATGTAGAAAGTTTTTGCATTTGAGGTTATCTTGATTTTGTAATTGTGTGCTAAAGTGGGCATCAGGCCGTAAAACTGCTACAAATTCCAGTTAAGTGTTGCTGTTTATATTTTGTTGCAACTTTGCATGATGATTGTGAGTCATCCATGAGGCCTATTGCATTGATTCTTTTTCCTATGTGTTAAGCATCATGTGTACTTAATTTCCATGCTTTAACTTGTCATGTTTGGGTGCTTTAGCTATATGAAATCTTGCTCCAAAGTGGTGATCCTGATGTTAATGTGTTGATGTGCTGAAAACTGTTATTTTGTTGCAACTTCGGTCGACGAGTGTGTCGCGACCGTTTATCGGAATTGACTGATTCCAATTGCATATTGTTAAGCATCATGTCTAGTTTCATTATATGTATTGCATCTTCATGTTAGCATTACTGGTCATATAGATATTTAGCTCCAAAGTTGCTATGCTGCTGTTTTTGACAGCCACCTCAGTTTTTCACTAAGTATGTTACTTTGCGATGCCATGTTGTTTGCTTAATATCTTTTGATATATGATGCCTATTTGCATTATTCTTTTTGCCATGCCTTTCCTGTCATGTCTACTTTAGTTCCATATCATTTTTTAGCATGTTTGCATTGATTAACCTTTTTATGCATTGCTCTAAAGTGTGCTTCGTGATGTTGGCAGATTGTGTTCCAAACTTGTTTTACTTATATCTTTTTAACCGTAACTCCGTTTGGGGTGTTCTTTATATGTAACTTGATTAGTTTTTCGTGTAATTTGTGTTTATGCTTTTGTTTTCTGTTGTTAACCAACCTAAAATATGGTTTAGGACAGAACAGTACCTAATCCTTTAATTGTCGTGCGGCACTTAGTGTATGCCATGTTTAGGTTGTGCCTCACTTAAATTGACTAACAGAGATAGTTTACTTTGTGCTTCACCTCTTGCCATGTTTGTGTGCTATGACATGCTTGCTTGAGTTGCCATGTTAATAACCGTTGGTTGATCACCTGTAGCTAAACAACTTGAACCACCGTAAACGTGCGGTATTCGTCGTGTGTGACCGATACCCCACTTAAACTGTTAGTAACCGTTCTCGACGATAGATCCGTATGGCGTTGTCGTGTCGTTTCATGTCTTCTTGATCTTGTGTTGCTCCGTAGTAATAGTGGTGCACCGTTGATTGTTTCCAGTGTTTGTCGTCTTGTGTACTTCCGCGGGTACCTTCGGAGACGATGCGAGCTTGCGATCGACTACACCTTCGGAATCCGACTTATCAACAGGCAAGGACTATACATTACTTATGATCCATTCTATTTCAACCAGAGGTTTGCATGCTAGTCTAGGTTAGGTTCGATGTTTGATCCTACCACATGTTTACAGCCTCTTTTGAAACCGATACAGCCATGTCCCCTCCTAGCAAACCTTGTACTGCTATGTTACTATTGCTCGTTGCTCAGCCCCTGCTTAGTATGCATGCTTAGGATGCTACGATGTTACCCTGTTACTCTTTGGGTTGGGATATCACCTTATTATATTGTTGTTGATGATATGATTATTATAATGTTGACTATATTCACGAAGGATGGAAGGTCTAGGCTATCCCGCCCCGATGCTTTGTTCCATTCGAGTCACCTAGGATCCGAGTTCCGGGTATTGGTTTTAAGACTCAGCGTGCCTAACCGCGTGTGGGATTTTATGGGTTCCCCTTTTCTTACCTACCTAGCTTCAAGCATTTCTAGTGGTGGCCCAAGCTGATTTACCATTTGAAACCATGTGTGTGCTGGTCGTACGCCAGTAGTTTTCAAACAACCCGGGCCAGCGGAGACATGGTTTCTCTTGTTGGTCCACCCCATGGAGCTAGGGGATTGTCCACATCTGTTTGGGCAACTAACCTGACCTCATCCAGACGGTAGAGGCCGATTCGAGAGCGCGGCCGGCTTTTGAGTTGGGTGTCGACTCAACGGGGGCCACCCGGATTTGTTCGTTGTTAGCTAGAGGGACTTGTCGTTTCGGATCTCTTGGAACTAAATCATAAAATGGTCGCCTGTGATGGGTAGCAACTGAGAGAGATGGGCGTGCGTGCGGAGCCTTGTAATGGGCAGTTGGTACACCCCTGCAGGGTTAAATCTTTTCGAAAAGCCGTGTCCACGGTTCTGGACGACTTGAGACCTACTCCTTGTTCATAGACAACAACAACTGAGATAATCTTAATATAACTTGATCAACGTGTGTGTGTGCCTTGACTGCTTCTTCTTCGTCGGGATTCGAAGAGGAGGACAAGGATAGGATAGGTGTTATGCTTGCGTAGTAGTTGATAGCAAGACTTGTTGGAGGCGATTCCTCACCGAATGCTTGGCTTCTTACCTTACTCTCTAGATCGTTAGCCACTTCATAATGCTAGTGCGGCAGCAACCTCACCACTTACCCCTTCCTTACCGTAAACTACTAGTTTTCCTAGAATGACGAGTGATGAATTCCTTGCTGGGTCAGATGACCACTACAGTTGGATGTTGAGTACCTCTGTACTCATGATACTACCCCCAAACTCTTTTCAGGGTTCTTGATCGACAACAGGTATGGTGATCGACGTTTCACGTGGAGACTCGAACTAGTTAGGCGGATCCCGGCGGAGGGACTGGACCCGTGTGGTTATGGGATCGATGTTTTCTCTTTGCCACTAGGCATTTGATTGTAGTCTGTACTCAGACATGTATCTTCCGCTGTTGTATTGTATTTATGGCAGTTGTATGCCGATTGTATGAGATGTTGTATCCTTGTATCTGTAATGTTGTGATATCATGTTGGAAATCCGGGGCATATGACTTTTTCATATGTCGTGGTCAGACCGATATGTGCTTCATCCCCGGATCTGGGTAGAAACACCTAGATATGGAACAGTACCGCATATCGGGCCTTACAATAGGCTATGTTAATCTAGGATGATCCCATGATTTTTTCCCTTCTTCTATGTATTGGATTTGATGTACTCACTTGTCTATATCTAGTATAATCTCCGAGACCAAGGTGACAGCGTTCTATTGGACATAGATTAGAAGAATATTTTCATGAGTGATTTCCTCTTTTGTGTGTGGATTGAAGATTGAGAGTTTGTTGGTGCTTGTCTTTCACTATCCTTGAGATATGTTGTGGTGATTGTGGTACTCTCTTAGAATGGGCGGCCAGACATTGGGAAATCCGTACATGAGAACTATGAACTCTAAGGTGTCCAGAAAGGAATGACCTCCGAGTACGTCTCCAATGCATGTTTTAGTGGAAATATCATGTGATTAGACTATGTTAATGTTGTTGAGAGTTGCCACTAGTGAAAGTATGAAACCTAGGCCTTGTTTCCACCATTGCAATACGGTTTGTGCTCACGTTTACTACTTGTTTGCTTACTATAATTTTTATTACAGATTTATATTACTTCGTTTTGCCACACCTCTTCGCCGAACTAGTGCACCTATACAACTCCTAGTTGTATTAGGTGTGTTGGGGACACAAGAGACTTCTCGTATCTTAATTGCAGGGTTGCTTGAGAGAGACCATCTTCAACCTCTACTTCCCTGAGTTCGATAAACCTTAGATCATCCACTTGAGGGAAATTGCTGTTGTCCTACAAACCTCTGCGCTTGGAGGCCCAACATAGTCTACAAGAATAGAAGCGTGCATGGACATCAAGCTATTTCTAGTGCCGTTACCAGGGAAGTAAGCGTTTGAAGGTATATCTTTAGATCTTGCAATTAAATCTTTTCGTATCTTGTTTTTTTATTTTAACTAGTTAGGCTTATGGAAAGCTGCACTCTTAGTTCGCTGTTTGGGGAAGGCCTCTTTACCACGCCCGTGGTAGAGAAGTCTCCTCCACCTACTGAATGTATCCCATTCAAAATACCACTAGGGATAATTGAAATAATTAGGAATGATTGTTATGCAGGGGATGGAACAGTCCATCCTAGTACTCATTTGTTGAAACTTACAGAACTTTGTGAGTTATTTAAGATTTCAGGTTTGACAAGAGGTGGAGTCATGAGGAAATTATTTGCCTTGTCACTGAAAGGAAAAGCATTGGAATGGCATAGGCTACTAGATGATTCTCACCTGCTGGATTGGGAAGAGATCCAGTTCTCTCTTACTCCAAGTTTTATCCTATTCATGAAGTTCATGAGAATAGGAATTATGTTTATAATTTCTATCCTCATGACGGAGAGAGTATATCTCAAGCTTGGGGGAGACTGAAAACTTTAATTCTAAAATGTCCTAACCATGGGCTCAACAAATATATAATTATTACTATTTTTTATGCGAGGCTCTCTCGACAGGATAAAGACTTGCTCGATGCTTCCTCTATGGGTTCTTTGACAAACGAAAATATTGATGCGAAATGGGAACTCCTTCAAAGAATTCAACGCAATACTGAAGATTGGGAGATCGACAAAGGTAAAGAGTCAGGTATAAATTATGAGTATGATTGCATTAAGTCCTTTGTTGAAACCGCAAGTTTTAATAAGTTTAGTGCTAAGTTTGGGCTTGATTCTGAACTCCTTGTTGGTTTCCTCAATTCTTTTGCTTGGCATCTTAATATGCCTAAGGAGAATTGGATCAAGCATCATGAACCTTTTAAAGAGATTTGCAAAGAAAATGAAATTGTTCATGATGATTGCAACATGCATGATCCAATTCCTGAAAATGAAGTTTTATATAAGCATGTTAATTTTTGTGGAGTGGATAGACCTTGTAAAAGGCCTATGATTGAAGAAGAGAAGTATTGTAAGCAGCATAAGCATGAAAGAACAATCACCTGGTTAAAGATTTAAATAAAATTGCTAGATAATTGTGTGACCTTTATCCTTTTACTTGTGAACTTTGTGGTATAGAGGGTCACTTTAATTTTCAGTGCATGAACTTTCAAAACATAACTGTTAACCAGTTGTGTGATAACATGATCACTTCTGATCTTTATGATGAACTTATGTTATTTTTTATGTGTGAAGAGTTATTAGAAAAGACTTCTTGGCTAGATGTTCATGCTTTGGGAATAAATAAAACTTTGCAGAAATTCCATCTCTATTGTGTTGTTAATTTCCATGATAATGATTACATAAGAAAGATTAGAAAGGAGGGAACTTTACCAAAGTATAAAGTTGTCTCTTATATTTCCACTAATAAAAAGGAGAGTTTCTCCCAAATTCCCCCTATTGTTTCTAATGATAAACCAGGATATGTGGAGAAGCTTCCTCTCCAACCACTCCCTTTTAAGGTGAAGAATAAGAAAAAGAAGAGGAGGAGGAAGAGGAGCAAAAAGGAGGAAGAATGGGTATCAACCTGGCCTGAGCATATTCCTCCCATCAACTTTTATCCTAACGGTTGTAAGTTTAAAGAAGAAGGTGAAGTTTATTGCCTTAATTATCATCTTGATGATACGTTCGTAGGTACTATTGAAGATGATTTTGATTATGATATGCATTTTACTTATTGTGACTGGGAAGATGATGATAATGCTACTTATGATCTTGAAAATCTTTTTGGTACCAACTCTGAAAGTGATGATATGGAAAGATCTAAGCTTGGGGATGATAGGATTGCAAGTCCTTTACCCATTAGTGATGTGATAATTAATAATTCTTTTTCTAGTAAGAATAAAGACAACATGTTTACAAATATATTTGCTAGCAATGATAATGCTCTTCTCTACTATGATGATGTTATAACTCCTATCTATAGTAATTGTAAACATACCTATGACATAAGGACAAATTATCCTTATGAAACTGGTCATCATCATGGAGGGAATTACTCCCTTGTTGAACACCATCTTTCTAATACACAATTAATCTATAGTGTTCAAGTTGTTTATGATATTCCTACTCCCACTATTACCAATGAGAAATATTATGCTTATGTGGAGAGTATGAGTACCTTTTTGCATGTGGATCATGGTAACAATGCTTTATGTGATACTTATATTGTTGAGTTTATTCGTGATCCCACTGAAAATTATTATGAGAAGGGAACATATGCTTATATATATTTCAATAATATCATGTCCCCGCTCTTTATGTTGAAGGTTTTGAAGCTGCACTTGTTTTTCCTTCCTATGCTTATTGCTTTGTGCTTCAATGAATTATTATTTTGCAATATTCCTAAGCATAGGAAACATGTTAGGCTTAAATGTGTTTGATATTTTCTTCTTGATGCTCTTTTTTGTTCTTCAACTCTTGTTTCTATGAGAGCATCATTAAAATCATAAGCCTATCTTTATGGCTATAAAGAAAGAGCTCTAGGGAGACAACCCTTGTTTTCTTTACTTTGAGTTTTTACTTTCAGTTTTAGTGGTCTTGATGATTGTTACTACTGTACCAACATCATTGTATCTTTATTTTCAAGAAAGTTTCCCATGATGTTTCCCCTTCTTCTATGTATTGGATTTGATGTACTCACTTGTCTATATATAGTATAATCTCCGAGACCAAGGTGACAGCGGTCTGTTGGACATAGATTAGAATAATATTTTCATGAGTGATTTCCTCTTTTGTGTGTGGATTGAAGATGAGAGTTTCTTGGTGCTTGTCTTTGACTATCCTTGAGATATGTTGTAGTGATTGTGGTATTCTCTTAGGATGTCCACGGTGACATTGGGAAATCCGTAGATGAGAACTACGAACTCTAAGGTGTGCTTTTGTAGCCCTACACAATTCTCGTCCTCTCTTGACCACAAAGGAATGATCTCTGAGTACGTCTCCAATGCATGTTTTAGTGGAAATAGCATGTGATTAGACTATGTTAATGTTGTTGAGAGTTTCCACTAGTGAAAGTATGAAGTCTAGGCCTTGTTTCCACCATTGCAATACCGTTTGTGCTCACGTTTACTACTTGTTTGCTTGATGTAATTTTTATTACATATTTATATTACTTTGTTTTGCCACACCTATCACCCATATTTTACCATCTCTTCGCCGAACTAGTGCACCTATACAACTCCTAGCTGTATTAGGTGTGTTGGGGACACAAGAGACTTCTTGCATCTTAATTGCAGGGTTGCTTGAGAGAGACCATCTTCAACCTCTACTTCCCTGAGTTTGGTAAAACATAGGTCATCCACTTGAGGGAAATTGTTTTTTTCCTACAAACCTCTGCACTTGGAGGCCCAACATAGTCTACAAGAATAGAAGCGTGCGTAGACATCAGGAGGTGGGGATCGGTTGGTGCAGTACGCGGTGAAGTATCCCTCTTCGTGGCAAATCAAGCAAAAAGGAGGGAGCAGTGCATTGCGATTGGAAGTGATCTAGGTGATGCATGCAAAGAAAGTCAAGTTGGGAGGAATGGGTCTTGGGGTGGAAGATTGAGAGAGAGGGACCGAAGGGGGCGAGGGAAGGGTTCTAGCCCCTCCACTTGGGTTCGATCCAGATCCAGAACCAGCCGAGTTGAACTTGCGAAATTTAGGGTTGGACTGGTATGGGAGGGGGCGTTTGTTGGAGGGATAGCGGGGGGGGGGGGGGGATGGAATCCTACTGGGGGCGAGCACGGAAGGTGGAAGGAGCCTGGATATGAGATGCTGGCGCCCTGCCCGGGGGGGGGAGGTAAAGGAGAGGAGGATCTTGTTTTGGAGGATGAGGCCGCAGCCCGGAGCAACTGCTCCCGTAGAGCCGATTCAACGGCCACCGAGTCATCATTGGGGGGGGGGGAGTCGGGGCGACGACGCTTGGATGACGGAGCCTTGTCGCTGGAGGAACTGAGCGGTTCGTCCTTGGCCGCAACCACGACAAAAGGAAGAAGGAGTGGGGAGGCGGAACTTGCGGATGGCGGCACAGAAATGAGACAGGTCGCAAGTGGCGGCTGGAAAACCCTAGGAACGGGTCGAGGCATCCGCGAGGGAGCCACATATATCCAGAGGGGGTGGGTCGGGCCAGAGATGAGTTTGGGCAGGAGGGGTGGGCTGGGCCGTCCCAGATGAGTCCGTGCGGCCCAGAAGGGGAGGGAAGTCCAAAGTGGATGACACAAAGAAGGAAGAAGTGACCGCGGGTGGTACAAGCGGCCCAGTGAGCCCATCTCGACCCACAACTGCCTCCCCTTCCATTAGGGTTTCGTCCACGCCGCCCCCTCCCCCCCTGCAACCCCTCGTCCACCGCGGGCGAGTGCTGGAGAAGAACCGAGCAGGGGAGACGTCGACAGAGAAGAAAAGACCGGAGACAGTAGGATGGGCGGCTGGATCACGAGCGGGCGGCGGCGTGACCTATAAAACCATCCATCTCCCAGACCCAGCGAGCTCACGCGGCCGCGGCCACCCCCGCGACCAAGCCCCTGAGCGCAAACTTGCGACCCGAGCACGACAGCTTCGACTAAGAGCACACCGTCCCAGAGGCCACCACCTCTGGCCCGGCAAGAGCTCTCTCATCATCAAAATTCGAGGTTCACCCTCCATTGGCAACGCCCAGAACTTATTGCGGATAGGACCGAGAAGGGGAGGCTGGCCTCCCACAGATCATGGTGCGAGGTGGGGGAGGGAGACCGGGCGGCGGCGAGAGCGAGGGGAGGGGAGGTCAAAAACTGGCCATAGGGAGGGGAACAGGGACATCCCGACGGGGAGCTGAGTGCGGGGAGGTGGGGAGGAGAGGAAGGAGAGGAGGGAGAGGGGGAATGGAACAGAGGGAGCCATCTCTCTACCACTTCCAGCAGAGCTCGACCTGTGATAAGTCCATAGATGCAACCTCTGGGCCATATGGTCGGGGTTGCAAAGATGTTTGTTCATTTAACCAGACCATGGGAGAGTGGGTCCAACTTTGTGCGATGCAGCCCCCAAGCCCATTATCAAAAGAGATTCACGGCAACACCAACCCAAACGTCTAGCTTAGAGTGGTCCAACTCGCTTGTCTTTTTAATTTGATCACTTAGAGACGAATCTCTACTCCTAAAAGGGGAGTTCCTAAGTCTTCTCGTCGACAGAACTCCCCCCTCGATCGATCAAATGATTCCACCTCGAGCAGCCCATCAATTTTTTCCAACAATGTACGTAGAACCGTTGGATAGAAAAATCTGGTACAAACCCTTCAAACCTACCCCGCATCTAGGAAAAAAATTCCGTGCATACCGTCTGCAAAGTTGCGTCTATGCATACTCTTCCTTAGATGCCTCCACGTGGCCCGCACGACGATCCCACGTTCGCTGCTCCTTCCCATCTGCACGGCTCGAAAGCCTTTGCTCGGCTCGGCTCCACGCGATCCTAGCTCAGTCGATGCAAGGCCCACATAGGCAAGTCATCCCGTGACTTCCATCTGCTCGCCGCCCAGACGCCCACTGCAATCCTTCATCTTCCGCCGTCGCCGCCCAGCAGCCGCAGCCTATGGTCTGTCCCGGCGCCGCCGCTTGCGCCATGCGGCCTGCCCCGCCGCCTCGTCCGCCAGGAAGGCACGGGAGCATGGAGCGCACGGTCTTCGCTTTCCCTACGTCAACTAACTCTGTCGATTATCGATTCACGTCATTCGCGCTCATCTCCATCTGCTCGGCCTCTTCCTCTTCGCCGCATCTCCTCCATGTCTGCCAAATCTGGTACTCCCCCTTCATTACCATCCTTGCTCACTACAAATATTATCAAGGATGTCTCAATTAAAGATTACAATATCTGAAATTTTCTATTCTTGTTGCTGATGATTATTCTGCACGTAGTTGAAATAGGCATTTTTTTCTCCCAGGAATTTGATGCTGGACAGTACAATGATACGGTTTGGGTAAAATTGTGTAGTTACTTTTGTGAACTGAGTTGGAGTGCTCACACGTTGGCGTTTGAGTGATGTATTGATCAGGTAACAAGAATGGGCTTCTCTGCCACATACCACCACTGACCAAGGTAAGAAAGAAGAACACTGATATTATGAATTTGACGAATAAACTAGTCTTCCATCTCCAATGAGTCCAGTTAGTCCGTAGTGACTGACATGGCTGCCTTTGCTTTCAATTTGCACAGAGCGACAACACTGTCAAGAACAGACTGCCTGATCAAGTGGTCGTCCAGCAGAACTCTCTGCCGCCGGCAACTGCAATGACCACGTCTCTCTCACAAACTATGGCGGAAACCATTGGACAAGATAAATGTTTGTTGATGGAGTAGACTTATACTAGGAATGCCAAAATTTGCACAGTTGGAGGTGAATTCATGATAAATATTGTACCAATGTAGAACTAATTGCTCCCCATGAAAATGTACAATGTATCTTTTCATCTGAAATATATAAGATGATTTTACCAATGGATGATTTTAGATCTTCAATTTGATGGATGTGTTGAGAAGATGTGATTAATATTTTAGTTTCTCTGTTTTTCTTTACATAGGGAAGATGATTTTTTGTCTTGTCATCAAATACACTTAGACTATGATTTTGAGATAGTACAATTCCGGAGTGAATTCATGACAAATGTTGTACCACTCTATAGCTAATTGCTCTACCGGAAAATGTGTAAATATAATGTACAGTAGAGAACGTGCTATTTTTTACATCAGAAGTCCAAAAAATCTGTAACTTTACAGCAGCTTGGCAAGATAGCTATAGCTTTGTGGATGATAATTTCAGTAGAACAAAGTATGTTCACACTAATCCGCAAATAATAAGATTTGCCAGCAACAATTACGTTCAGTGCAAACCATTACAATGAAGATAAAATTCATTGTAACTACAGTGCATCCATTATAATTCTGGATACACCAAATTACAGTGCGCATCCATTCCAAATGGAGGCTCTCTCATCTTGCTGGTTTCCTATTACTGACATGATGTGCGTCCTTGACAAATCCGTGGCATGCACCGTTGTGGACGGCGAACAGTACGAGGTTGAAGAACAACCGTTCTTCCCATCAGGTTTGTGTTTTCCAAGCCAACAGCAGAGCCTATGTCGGATTTCGGCACGGCTGTTCCCACCCTTTTCAGCGGTACTATCTCTTGAGAATGCGGCAGTACAGCCCTCGACGGCCCGAGATGATCATGCGAAGGAAAGGGCGGCGAGTCGTTTGAGCGTGCGGCGGACATGATTCTCGTGAGCTCGTCTACCTTGATGGAGTGTGTGCCGGCGGCGGCCAGTTTTAGCTGCCCTCGATCGGACGAGGGGAGTCAAAACTAATAATCTCAGATGCGTATCTGATAGAAAATGATTATAGCGCATAATGATCAGAGTCAGATTGCGTGTAGTTTTTCCAGAAAAAGTGGAGGCTTCCGGCCATACGGTGTGCAGTTTTTGAGCCGAGACAAGTCTGAGCCGAAAAACTCAACGAACGGACGGGAAGGAGGAGCGAGCGTGGGATTGTCGTGCGGGCCACGTGGAGGCATCTGAGAGAGGGTATGCACAGACGCAACTTTGCAGCCGGTGTGCAAACAGAGAAACTAAAATATTAATCACATCTTCTCAACACATCCATCAAATTGAAGATCTAAAATCATCCATTGGTAAAACCATCTTATATATTTCAGATGAAAAGATACATTGTACATTTTCATGGGGAGCAATTAGCTCTACATTGGTACAATGTTTATCATGAAATTCACCTCCAACTGTGCAAATTTTGACATTCCTAGTATAAGTCTACAACATGTATCTTCAATGGTTTCCGCCATAGTTTGTGAGAGCGACGTGGTCATTGCAGTTGCCGGCGGCAGAGAGTTCTGCTGGACGACCACTTGATCAGGCAGGCTGTTCTTGACAGTGTTGTCGCTCTATGCAAATTGAAAGCAAAGGCAGCCATGTTAGTCACTACGGACTAACTGGACTCATTGGAGACGGAAGACTAGTTTATTCGCCAAATTCATAATATCAGTGTTTTTCTTTCTTACCTTGGTCAGTGGTGGTATGTGGCAGAGAAGCCCATTCTTGTTACCTGATCAATACATCACTCAAACGCCAACGTGTGAGCACTCCAGCTCAGTTCAGGAAAGTAACTACACAATTTTACCCAAACCGTATCATTGTACTGTCCAGCATCAAACTTCCTGGGAGCAAAAAATGCCTATTTCAACTACGTGCAGAATAATCATCAGCTACAAGAATAGAAAATTTCAGATACTGTACTCTTTAATTGAGACATTCCCTGATAAGATTTGTAGTGAGCAAGGATGGTAATGAAGGGGGATTACCAGATTTGACAGACATGGAGGAGATGCGACGAAGAGGAAGAGGCCGAGCAGATGGAGATGAGCGCGAATGACGTGAATCGATAATCGACAGAGTTAGTGGACACAGGGAAGGCGAAGACCGTGCGCTCCATGCTCCCGTGCCTTCCTGGCGGACGAGGTGGCGGGGCAGGCCGCAGGGCGCAAGCGGCGGCGCCGGGACAAACCATAGGCTACAGCTGCTGGACGGCGACGGCGGACGATGAAGGATTGCAGTGGGTGTCTGGGCGGCGAGCAGAGGGAACTCACGGGATGACTTGCCTATGTGGGCCTTGCATCGACTGAGCCGGGATCGCGTGGAGCCGAGCCGAGCGAAGGCGTTCGAGCCGTGCGGACCGGAAGGAGCAGGGAAGGGTGTGCACAGACGCAACTTTGCAGCGGGTATGCACGGAATTTTTTTCCCCTTTTGCACCCTCCTCGGCTACCTCCGCATCCAATGATGACGGCGATGTCGACCACCCATGCCGTAGACGCCGGTGTGATGCCGCGGTGGCCGCCACACTCGACCTTTGGACCTCCAAGCCGGCGCCCATCCAGGAGCGCCACCACCGGCTACTCCAGCTGATGGGGATCACGGGGGGCCCTTACCTCACACGATTCTAGATGGCTCGATCCACCTCCTATGACCATGCGGGGATGCAGCCGGCTTCTCCCATCTCGCGGTCGAGGTCCAGATCGGATGGGGCCTCCACCACCAATCCTCCGATTGGGAGCGGCCGTTTGTGCTCCACCTTGTCCGGTGCCAACCCTCACTTTCGACCGACTCCTCATGTTTCCTCGCCATATTTGCTCCTCCGTACCCCGTGTCAATCTCTGATCGATCAGAAGAAGAGCAGAGGTTTATATAGGCGAGCGGCGGCTACATATGATATGACACACCAGTACACCACTCAAGCCGTCCGTAGCTCCCTCACACCCACCGTCCTCACCATGCTTGTCTGTCCGACTATGCCAGGCTCACCAACGGTATTGTATGAACTCATAACCACACCCCTCCCCCATGGGTCACAAGTCAACCACTTGTTGTCGTAGCCTGCATTGGTGATTTCTGTGTCTCTGCCTCATCAATGTGGGACCGTGAATCAAGTTGTTTCCTTTGTGAGAACTATCGGTCTGGTGAGCAACATATTTTTGGTGAAAATTTTAAGCCATTGTTTTAGTTTGTTGAGATACTGTTGGATTCATTTAAATCGCCCTTATTTTGGAAGGTCCCAAAGTCGTCGAGCGAATGTCGCTCCAGTTCTTTCTCCGGAAGGATTCGTGCAAATTCATGGACGTATTGAGTTATCTAACAGACAACACCTTGATTCTTCACATCGACTTGCATGATGGAAAGGAGAACTTGCTTCACAGGTACAACTTTCACCGACCTTTCTACTTGTTTTCTTGCATTATTTTTTTCCATTTTTACTCAAGTTTAGCGCTTATAGAAGGATCTGCATGTACCATTGACTAGATGTGTCCAGAGAGGCGTCAAATTACTTTCTGTAGTGGTGAAAAAATGCAAAGACCACACCTGTTTCTGTCTATTCATAATTTTCGCTAGAATATTCAAATGGGACCATTGTATGTACGATATCAACCCTTGGAAGGATCTATGTATGTAAATGAGCATGGGCAAACGTCTGGACCTTAGACTCACACACCCACCCAGCTGTATGAGGTGCTATGCATTGTTTCTTGCCTTAATATCTTGTTATTTTTTACTCTTGTCGGTGGGAAAAGTGACAATCGTGTACCCTTGAGTTTTCTTTAACAGTTTCTTTCACAGTGGAATTTTGTTGTCTTGTTTTCAATGCTGGACGAGTCGAATAATAATAATAATAGTGGACCACAATGATAAAATGGTGCTTCTGAATGTATGACATGTTTTTCGCTTAGTGTCCAACCACTTATTTAGTTACTATCCTGATTTGTATAGTTTTACGTTATCTTATCAGAACTCTCAAGAGATGGGTCATGCTGGATGTTGGAGGACATGGAAGGCTGCCATCATGGGGATAATTCTCTTGTTGAATTTTCTTGTTGGCATGAAAGAAGCTATCTCCATGTTTTTTCGATGGTAAAAAAATCTACATCAAAACAATATGTCTTTAGATCTCATCCTCTTCAGTGTATTGCATATGATTTATCTAATTCAGCAACTATGTAATTCTTATTACCCCGCAATATTCCCATTCAAATTACGTAGTGGCAAGTCTGCATTATAAGAGAGCAATTTTGTAATCTGTTTATGAATTATAAGCAATACCTACCCAAAATCTCTGGTTTTGCAAAGATCTCTTGAAGTTCGCTTCATTATTGGCTTGGGTGACTTTACACGTACTTATTTTTTTAAATTTGTTTTGTGACACAACCTTACACGTACTTATGTGTTAGGTTACCATTGATACATATTTTATTTTAAATTTCTTGCCTTGTCAATGCAAATAATCGGGCAATTTAGTGTCCTTGAAACAAGCATACACTATATTATTTGTATAATCGTTAAAATTCACTTAATGCCAATGGAACTTGCACCTATAAGTTTTTCTTTTTCTTTCATGGATCATGTTAAGCAGATTACTTGACATGTTGTGCTACAACATCATTTTTATAACACGATACTTATACATCTTCCTTAATTGTTGGAGCTAGAAATGAAGCCAACCGCAAGTCAGGTATTGCAATTCCTCTCGGTTCTGATGTGGATCTGATAAACATACACATTTATACAATTAGGTTGTTTGGTACAATGTGCAAGATGTCTAACACGCCTACATATTTTCCACTGTGCTTTATCTCAGGAGACCCAAAATTTAGAGAACAACTACACAACGGCAATCAGCTGAGCGGCCATACTGAAGGACATGAGGACAATGAATTATTGCACTATAAAAAATTGTTGACGAGTATTTTTACCATTATGGCTTCGTCTTATCCTTCATGCCAAAGAAAATACAAGTTGATTGGTCTTTACTGATATTTCATTGTGATGGCAGACTTTAATCATCTTCTTCTTGTAACGAAAATATAAAAATTTATATGCAAAGAAGCATGTCATTTATTTATTTTCTTGAAGTTCTATGAAGTGACATGCTATTTATAGAATTCATATTACATTGGCTATGTGTCCTTTTAATAAGCAGAGTTACAACTCATCAAAAAATTATGATAAATGAATTACGTTCTTATGTATGGTAACCTTTTCTCACCTTCCATCATCCGCATGGTTATTTCTTATGTACAAAAATCTGAATGGAATATTGTTCACACCATTTAGTATTTGTGTACAATAGAAAGTTATTTTACCCATTTCAACTTGTTAAGTTTATATTTTATGATTTCCAAATGCTGGGAATTTCTTCTGCGATTTTTTAAGCATGTAGATGCAATTTTTTACTGTACTCCATTATCCATTATGCACGACATCTAAAAGGACATGCATTTTATTGATATTAGCACAAATGCCCGTGCGTTGCAACGGAAGAAAAAAAATTGATATTTGTGTTCAAAAAGTCTGTGCAAGTGTGATAACGTCCATATCATCATGCGAAGACAAATATGTGCATGCCGTGTAGAAGAAAAGTACTCATATTATCAGTTGCTCATAAGTCATGAAAAAAAACCTTAATTCGGTGTTAAGGGGCATTTATTTTTATAATCTAGATATATATTATCTCCCTTCAAATTTATCAAGCATATGGAAAAAATCTCAACAATGATTGTGATCAAAAGGAATGAATGTCACTCCACAATTAACGTGCATGCTTTGATATAGATATAGATATAGGTTATGATGGACACACAACAAAACATGGCAAGAGCTACGATCAGTCTCAAGATGATGATGTAAAAAAACAAAATCAAAGTAGCAATTCAAAATCAAATGTGTGCACATGTAAAATAAGAAGAATACAAAACCTTTGAAAAGGATGGGCCCTGGCTGTATCCCCATCGAGGTGTGGAGAGGCCTTGGAGACAAAGTGATAGTATGGCTAACCAAGCTTTTCAACCTCATTTTTCGGTCAAACAAGATGCCTGAAGAATGGAGGCGGAGTATATTAGTACCAATCTTCAAGAACAAAGGGGATGTTGAGAGTTTTACTAATTACCGCGGGATTAAGCTAATGAGCCACACAATAAAGTTATGGGAGAGAGTCATTGAGCACCGTGTAAGAGGAATGACACGCGTGCCCAAAAATTAATTTGGTTTCATGCTTGGGAGGTCGACCATGGAAGCCATTTTCTTGGTATAACAACTTATGGAGAGATACAAGGAGCAAAAGAAGGACCTGCATGTGGTGTTCATTGACTTAGAGAAGGCCTACGATAAGGTACCGTGGAATGTCATGTGGTGGGCGTTGGAAAAACACAAAGTCCCGACAAAGTACATTACCCTCATCAAGGATATGTACGACAATGTTGCGACAAGTGTGCGAACAAGCTATGGCGACACTGATGACTTCCCAATCAAAATAGGACTGCACCAGGGGTCATCTTTGAGCCCTTATCTTTTCGCATTGGTGATGGATGAGGTCACACGGGATATACAAGGGGACATCCCATGGTGTATGCTCTTTGAAGACGATGTGGTGCTAGTCGACGATAGTCGGGTGGGGGTTAATAGAAAGCTGGAGCTGTGGAGACAGACTTTGGAATTGAAAGGTTTTAGGCTTAGTAGAACTAAAACTGAGTACATCAGGTGCGGTTTTAGTAGTACTAACCATGGGGAAGAGGAGTACGTTAGCCTTGAGGGGCAAGTGGCACCTTAGAAAGACACCTTTCGATATTTGGGGTCAATGTTGTAGAAGGATGGTGATATTGATGAAAACGTTAGCCATCGAATCAAATTTGGATGACTAAAGTGGCGCCAAGCTTCTGGCATTCACTGTGATAAGAGAGTGCCACAAAAGCTAAAAGGCAAGTTCTATAGAACGGTGATTCGACATGCGATGTTGTATGGTGCTGAATGTTGGCCAACTAAAAGGCGACATGTCCAAATACTAGGTGTGGCAGAGATGCGCATGTTGAGATGGTCATGTGGCCACACAAGGAAGGGTCGGATCCGGAATGATGTTATACGGGAGAGAGTTGGGGTGGCACCAATTAAAGAGAAGCTTTTCCAACATCGTCTGAGATGGTTTGGGCATATCCAGCGTAGGCCTTCTGAAGCGCATGTGCATATCGAGCGGTTAAGGCGTGCTGATAATGTCAAGAGAGGTCGGGGGAGGCCAAACTTGCCTTGAGAGGAGTCCGTGAAGAGAGATCTGAAGGACTGGGCTATCAACAAAGATCTAGTCCTGGACAGGGGTGCGTGGAAGTTAGCTAACCACGTGCCAGAACCGTGATTTGGTTACGATATCTTTTGGGTTTCAACTCTAGCCTACCCCAACTTGTTCGGGACTGACAGGCTTTGTTGTTGTTGTTGTTGTTGTTGTTGTACAAAACCTTTGAAAATTCCTTTAATTATATTTGAATAGATGTGTGATCAATTAAATGTCCTTCATAACTATAGAAATAAGTCCTATAATTTTTAAAGATTTTGGGATGTCAACACTTTAAATATGAATTATTTAACCATAAATGCAATTAAAGTTCAAATCAAAGATCAATTAACAGGGGGGGGCATTCATTTTATGGAATTTGTTAAATTATTAAATACTCTTAAAATGATAATATGAGGTACTATAAAATTTCCATAAATTTGGAAAATCGAATAACATAGTTCGAACCTCCACTAATATTTAAATTGAATTCATATTTTTAGAGATAAGATAACATGCTATGAAAATGATTTTATGGATCTTAAATTATCCATTCCTTATAGAAACTTATAAGACTTTTTAAATAAATTTAATTCTTCAAACAATTTAAAATTTATTTGAGTTATAAAGAAAACAGAAAAAGAGGAAAACGAATATAGTTGCTGGTGGGCCTCGATGGGTCGTGGGAGTGGAAACAGAAAATGCCTGATTTGGGTCGAAATTTTGTCATTTTCTTAGTAAAAAACAAAATATCTTATAATTATGTAATTATCTTATTTTAAATATCTCTTTTCCTTTTCTCTTGTGCCAAATTTGATAAAAATGCCAACATTGTTTAAGGCCAATTTTTTACTAAGAAAATACCAAAATTCTGAAGCAAATAATTTTTTTAACAAATTATATCACAAGAAAATGAGTGATTTAGTAAAAAATTAAAATCTCTAATAATTATGTAATTATCTTACAACTTAAATTATAAGAAAATACCAAAATTCCAACGCAAATCAAAAACCAAAAGAAAATGAACAGGATAGGTAAAACACATATATATCTGATTTAATAAAAATTTAAATATATTATAATTATGTTATAATTTATATCATAAAAAAATTCTAAAATTCCAAAGCAAATTAAAAACTAGAAAATGAACTCAATAGGTAAACTCATTCGGTGGCTCCATCACGGCCCATAAAATACCCTAAAGAACAGAGCCCATAAAATACCCTAAAAAACATAGCCCAAAAAATACCCTGAAAAACATAACCCATAAATGCAGCTCAACTATTCTGAACCGTTTTTTCTTTTCTTTTTTCTCTGTAGACATAGGAGCGTGGGTTAATTCACTAAAACAACAGGGGGTTTTCTGCAAAAATATATGAAGGAAGGAGAAACTCACCTCCCTTTATTATTAGGGAAAGATTACTTTTGAGAAAACATGGCGGCCTATGATTGAGTATGGTCGAGGATCAGTTCTAAATCTGAATTAAGTGTAACTATTGCCCTTGTGAATCAACTAAAATTTGTAGATTCTTAGCAACTCTTGCACTAATTTTCCTACATGGTTAGTGCCCAGTTCAAGTATCAGCATGAAGGTACTGTGTTCTTTTCTCTATTATAATTTGTTGAGATCCTAAAGAATGCACATGCACACACGCATGCGATAAGTTTATATATTCCATGTGATGGTAGTGTGTTGTTTAAGTTTATTGTGAAGCAGTTATGTTGGTTGTCCTACTAAATGTTCCTGCTCGTTCTAACTTATCACATTGCTCTTGATTTTAAGTCATGCTTGCAACTTTGAACTGCAGCTTTACAAAATGTGAAAGCATGTCTTAGGTTCAAGGTGATGTTGAAACCTGGAGGTGATTAAATCAAATGCTTTTCTGGTTGTAAGAATTTAAACTAACTATTGCATACATCTCGGTTCTAAATTTCCTCTTTGTATTTATCTATGATGAAGATATGACGCACATAAGGCCTCATTTGGTTCATATGATAGGATTATCATAGGAATAGGAAATTTGTAGAAAATGAGATGACATGTATCTCAAATCCTATGAGCAGGGGTAGGAAAATAAATGTCATTTGGTTCACATCAAAGGAATTTTTCTATTGAGTCTAGGCTCATTTTTATTTTCCTTTGAAATGTGAAGGATAGGAACCAATCCTATGTAGGAATAGGAATCCATTCCTATGAACCAAAGGGCTCTAAAGGAAAAATTCCTATAAGAATTCTATCCTACAAAATTCCTATGATATTCCTCCAAACCAAAGGAAGCCTAAAGGTTGATTTCTGAAGCTTCTTTTCAGTGTTAGAGAATCCTTGGGTACGAAGAGGATGGCCTTGAACTCCAATTACCCCTTCACATAGAAGCGTATGAATGCAAGGTGATCCTCCTAAGTCATTTGACTTATATATATAGAAATTGATTTTCATAAGGAGTGGCCTTAAGGTTGGATGTTTTGCAGCAAATATACCTCTTTTGAAGTCATTTTCACTTATTCTTTTGTTTTTATACTCATCAGAGTTCATGTTTCCTTTTCATTAGTTTGAGAGGAGGTACTGGTTAAGTTTCCCTTTAACCAACTGTTCCACAAAAAGATATAAAATGAAAATGTTAAAAAATAGGTAAAAAAATTATAATGTATAAAAGTTCAATATTTTGAAAAGAGGCCTCACACTAGGGTGTCATGAAAATAGGTGGAGGAGAAAGACCGGTAGGGAGAAAGATGTTGATTTATATTCTTGAAAGGAGATGGTGGTTAAGGAGACTCGGTGAATGCCTAGGAGTAAACTAGCGGGAGAGAGAATCAATTTGATGTTATAGAAATGGGAACCACATGCAGTTATGTCTGACACATATTTCTTAATTGGAAGAATTGTTTGATTACTATGCACTCCCTCCGTTCTAAATTAGATGACTTCTGAAGTTATTTAATTTGGAACGGAGGGAGTATTTGGTTGTTCCGTGGCAACGCACGGACATTTAGCTAGTAAATCATTAGTAGCTCAGTTTCACGATAGGATACTTTTGAATCTCTAGATTATGGATAGATCAACCAAAAAAAACATAAAAAGTGGTAGTTTCCTTGGAGGCACCGCTATAAAAGAAAGCTATAGTGGTGATATCGTCCGTATATGGGGGTCCAGGTAGTAGAGTTTTCTTCAAGAAAATTTCTTCTTCGGTTGTATCACTTGGTTCCTCCCTTTTTCTGAATTATCTCTACACTGGCATACTCGGATTCCAGGGAGTCCATGGTGTTGCATTGGGCTGTCATTAATGATATGAGGAATAATAATTGTTGTACTGATTTGTGCCTCCTTGGGCTGCTTATATAGGGTACATGGCTTGGATTACAAGTTTACATAAAACCCTAAACTAATACATACTGTAATATCCCCACGCAGTGTCAACGTTAGATGTAACGATGTTGAGACTGGAGAGAATATCGGTAAAAGAAGAGGTCGGAAGACCCTTGGTGAATATATCGGCAAATTGCGCACTTGTGGGCACATGAAGAACGCAAAACTCGCCAAAAGACAACTTTTCTCGAACAAAATGGATGTTTATCTCAATGTGCTTGGTACGACGATGCCGAACTAGATTGGAGGCCATGTAGACTGCTGAAATATTGTCATGATAAACAATTTTTGCTGACTCGATGGGTCGATGAAGCTCAACCAGAAGCTGATGCAGCCACACTACCTCGGCGATGGCATGAGCCACACACCGGTACTCGGCTTCTGCAGAAGACCTGGAAACTGTAAGCTGCCTTTTAGAAGACCAAGAAAAAACATTATCTCCCAAATAAACACAATAGTCGGATGTGGATCGCCGAGTATCTGGACAACCTACCCAGTCTGCATCAGAATAAACTTTTAAGCTTTTTTGAGAAGAGGAATTTATGAGAAGACCATGGTCAAGAGTGCCATTGATATATCGAAGAATTCGGCGAATGTGAGCAAGATGAGGAGCACGAGGATCCTGCATATAGAGACATGCTTGTTGTACAGTGTACGAGATGTCAGGACGAGTTAAAGTGGCATATTAAAGAGAACATGTGATGTTGCGATAAAGAGAGGGATCATAAAGGGGTTCACCAGCAGCAGATAATTTGGAACCAGTGTCATCTGGCGTGCGGCATGGTTGACAATCAGACATACCGGCATGAGAAAGAAAATCGATAACATATTGACGTTGAGAGAGAAAAAGGGTGGAGGGTGTGCGAGAAACATGAATGCCAAGAAAATGACGAAGAGGACCAAGATCGGTCATAGAAAACTCATTGTTGAGATAAGAGATGACGTGCTGGAGACAAGAATAAAAAGTGGCGGTAAGAATAATGTCATCAACATATAATAAGAGGTAGGCAGTGTCAGAAGAGGAGCGAAAAACAAAGAGAGAGGAATCATATTTAGACGAAACAAAACCAATTGTTTGAACAAAAGTAGCAAAGCGTTGGAACCAAGTTTGAGGAGCCTATTTTAGTCCATACAATGATTTATTAAGGAGACAAACTTGTTTTGGTAAAGAGGTATTTTCAAAACTAGAGGGTTGTTGACAGTACAAAGTTTCAATTAGACTACCATGAAGAAATGCATTTTTGACATCAAGTTGGTGAATGGACCATGAGGAGGAGACCGCGAGACTAAGAACAACACGGATCATGATAGATTTCACGACCGGAGAAAATGTTTCATCAAAGTATATTCCGTGATGCTGAGAAAAACCACGACAAACCCATCAATCTTTGTATCGAGCAAGAGAGCCATCAACGTGAAACTTGTGATGAAAAACCCATTTGCCAGAGACAATACTAACGCCAGGTGGTTTTGGAAGAAGAGTCCAGGTGTTATTTTGTTGAAGAGCATCAAATTCGTCTCGCATAGATGAAAGACAAAGAGGATAAAAAGAGCACGTTTATATGAAGCGGGGATAGGGAGATGTGTGGTGTGGCGGTGAGGTTGAGACGTTGAGTAGGTAGGTGAAACCCTCATTTTCCGTGAGTGCACATGACATGATCGTCGGTAGGGGTTTGTGTGGGTATTGCATGCGGCGAAGGGGCGGTATTGTTGTGGGAGTAACATGAGAGGGAGACGAAGCAAGAGGGAGAGAGGCTGGTTCGGTAGAGGAAGGAGAAGAACAGGTTGCCGCGGCGGGAGTTTGGGGCGGTATCACAACAAATATATTGGGAATAAGGGGAGATGTATGTGTGGGAGGTGTATGGAGAAGGCCGAGGAATATTCATGGGAGGGATCGAGGTGCGAACTTATGAGAAGTGGTGGACGTGATATTAGGAAAGCATAAGCAACCAAAAACCCTAAGAGAAAGTTAGTCGGGATGAGAACGAAAAAGAGATTGAAAAGGTGTGTAGCGAGGGCATGTTTTTATGGGACGGATGTTGAGAAGGAGAGTAGCAGTGCGAAGGGCTTATACCCAAAAATGAGGAGGAAGGGAGGCTTGGATGAGCAAGGTGCGAAGTATATCTTTGATGGAGCGAAGAGAGCGCCCGACTTTCCGGTTTTGAGATGAGGTATAGGGACAAGAAAAATGGAGAAGAATGTCATGGGAGAGGAAGAAAGTGCAATTGGTGGTGTTTTCAAACTCACTCCCGTTGTCACATTGAATAAATCGAATTTGTAAGACGAAGTGTGTTAGGACGTACTGTCGAAAGTTGAGAAAGATTGTATGGACATCATATTTGGCGCGTAGTGGAAACGTCCATATGTAATGAGAGTAGTCATCCAAAATCACAAGATAATACTTTATAGCCGGAGACACTAGGAATAGGGGAGGTCCATAGATCACAATCTAATAGCTCAAAAGGAAAAGTGCTAACAGTAGAGGATGTTCCAAAAGGGAGACAAACATGTTGGCCACATTGCCATGCATTACATAGAGACGTATCATGAGACCCATTGGTACTAGGAATAGAAAATTCTTGCAGTAAATATGAGTGTGGAGTTTTTTGGATGGCCCACTCGATGATGCTAGAGGTCGACTGAAGCGAGCATGGCACGGGGAGTAGATGTAGGTGCGCCATGGAGTGGATAAAGGTCACCCGTGGTATTGTAGCGAGCGAGAACTTGTCCCCATTTTTATATCCTTCACAGATAAACCAAAGGGGTCAAAAGCTAAAATAACATGATTATCTATGGTAAATTGGCAATCAAAAATAAGTTTTTTGATCAAGGATGAAACAACAAGAATATTGTGGGGAATAAAATTAGCATGGTTGTTTTGTATGGAGGAGTGACCGGTACAAGAGACTCGAACGAGAGAGCCATCACCGATGGTGATAGAGGAATAAGTGGAAGGAAAAAAAGCTGACAGAAAATTCATATTTGAAGACATATACAAGGATGCACCAGAATCGAAAATCCAATCCGTACCTTGGTTATTGTGTGTAAAGTTGTTCATGGCGGCGATGAAGGTAGCCTGATCCCCAGAGGGTTGCGGAGGAGGAGATGAGGGTCCTTCGGCAGGCGCATGTGCGGACGACAGAGGTGACGCAGGGCCGTAGGCTTAGGGTGCGTAGGGAACCATCGCATAGATGTGAGAAGGTCCTTGTTCAGCAGGAGGTGGAGTAGGCATTGCAGTGTAGACATAAGGCGATGGACGAGGACCGAGGAGGCCAGGAGAGCTAGTAGCAGGGCGCATAACTGGGCTCCAAGTGCCGGTGTATGTGGGAGGGGCGCCGTATGGGGACGACACAGTCCAGGGCATCGGCCATGCCTGAACAAGACCAGTGCAGGGATCTTGTAGAGGGTGACAGGGTGCTGGAGAAGGGGCCGAAGGAGAGGGCGCCGGTGATGCAGAAGGTCGAGGTTGAGGTGTCGGTGGCCAGTAGACGGGTTTTTTGCCCCGATAGTTAGGGCTCGGGCGCCATCCTGGAGGAGCCCATGGGGAAGGCTCCATTGTCGCAGATGGTGTAGGAGATGCAGGAGGTGCGGGGCGGCGGACGGCGTCGTGAAACACCTGGGGAGGACGAGTGGCCCGGCGTGCCTGATTCTGTGCCTCGAGCTGCAAGATGGAGTGGATCTCCGCAAAGGAGGGATAGGGCCTGACGAGGGGATACCCCGATGACTCCTCAACATGAGGGTACCTGGTGCGTGTCCAGACAGAAGGCCCACTGGAAGCTTCAGCTGGCCCAAAGTCAGCCCACCCGAAGCATCGACGGTTGCGCCGCCATGGAGTCCAAGGTGGTTCGGAGTCCAAGGCGTGCCCGCCAACACTAGCTAGATTAGGAAATCTCCTTTGTAACCCTAGACGGACTCCTTGCAACTGGGCCTAATATATAAAGGCTGGGAGAGGGGATGTCTAGGACATCCAATATCTCATAGCTCCACCCTCGACAAGAGCACTCTCGCCGAGACCTCCACTGTAATCGCCTCCATCTTATAATACATCGAGCAGGAAGTAGGGGTTTTATGGATCGAGGGTCCTAAACATGGGTAAATCCCTGTCTCTTGTTAGCCGATGAGCATCGCCAACCTGCACTCCTCTCTCCATGATCTAAACCCAAGGTTCCTAACCATGGGATTTTACGAGGCCGATCCTCGTCAATTGGCACCGACCTTGGGGAGGATGCAGGTTGGAATCACGATCTCAGCGGTCCCGTCATCAGCAACCAGCAACTCGGCGACCTTAGCAGTGATTCAAGCAAGAACAGACCCACTCAAAAACCTCAAGATCATCGCAAGCTTTTCAACCGCGCGATCTGGCGCACCCGGGCCACGCACGAGTCAAGCTCAAGCTTTCATCGGTTCTCAAGGCTACGTCCGGCGGCGAAGAAACCGATGATCCACGAAACAAGGTCAGTCAAAACCCGCAAGACCAAGGCCGGCACCAGCCGAGGAGCAGAATTCAACGTCGAGATTTCACTTGACCAAGCACCCGTCGCGGCGGCGACTCGTGTCATCGACCAAGAACTCGTCTCAGCGGCGACTCCCGTCACCAACACGACCACTTGCCACGACGAATCATACTTCGACCCTTTCGGAAGGCCAGATGAATTCGCCAAAAGCATTCGAGACTACTTGATCCACGACGGGGTCGAGCTAGACCCAAGATTCCACTCTTGCTCAAAGTACCACTCGTATCGAGTCATCAGCAAAAGGCGATGCAACGACTGGAAAAACCCCACTCCCAGAGAACAGTTGCACGGAGTCTGCACGATCCATTGTTTCAAAGACGAAGAAGGACGGATCAAGGCAACTCACACCCTCGGAAACTGCAGACTTTTCGCTGAGCTCTCCAAAAGACACAGGGAAGACATGCAGCGCAGAGCCAAACGGACTCGCATGACGTCACCCGCCCCAACAACTAACAGAAAAGAGAGTAATCCACCAGCCCTCGGACGAGTATGCATGATACAAGAAGGGCGCCCATAAAAAAAGAAGCAAGAAACATGCACCCTCCAAGCTTACATGGCAACGGAACTGATAGCAAAGGAAGCCTACTACCTATGCGATTCAGAAGTCAGCATCACTTTCTCACAGAAAGACCACCCGCCAGTAATACCAAGACCAGGACATGCTCCGCTAGTCCTCGAAGCACAGATAGGAGGTTACAACGTATCGCAAGTATTCATGGATGGGGGCAGCAGTTTGAACATCATATTTTACAGCACATCGCGTAAGATGCTAATCCCGCCATCAACGCTAAGAAGTTCAGATACCCCCTCTGTAGTGTCAAACCTGGCAAACCAACCCCATCTCTGGGAAAGATAAACCTCGACGTAATATTCAGCAACAGATGCATCTTCAGAAGAGAGATCCTGGAATTTGAAGTGGTAGATTGGCAATCCCAATATCACGCTATACTTGGTCGACTAGCCTACGCATACCTCAAGCTCAAAATGCCAGGACCCGCAAGTTTCATCACAATCAATGGATTGTTAGTCAGATCAAACAACTGCGACCATGATTTCAACCAAGTCCACGACACCCTCGGAGCACATCAAGAGCTCGCAGAAATAGCCATGGTGGTGGACATGAGCGTCTTTCCACTCGCCAGTCGAAGCAAGATCAAGGAGATCACTCGAGACTTCAGCATCGATAGCGACATGGTAACCCACCAAGTGCATCCAACAGACCCAGATAAGACAGTGCGGATCTATGCGCATATACCCGAAGAGCAGGCGAAGACCCTCATAAAATTTCTTCGTGAATAGTTGAGCATCTTTGCCCAGTGCCCAGCCGACATGCCTGGAATACCACAGTAGTTCGTGGAGCATGCACTAAAAATCTACCCAAACACCAAAACGCAGGGCCATTGGGGAAAAATTCAATGGACTACTTGACGCAAAATTCATCCGAGAGACGAAGAAGGCCACTGTGACACCCTGGATTTTGCAACTTTTTCTTTCCAAAAACTTTTCTCGTTTATTTCAAGATTTGCCAGTTGGTTTGATTTGAAGCAGCTCTTTGGACTTGAAACTTGAGCATATTTTATTTCCTTTCTCAAGTATGCCATCATTTTCTAAACCTTCCCAAAAATATTCCCTTGATCCATCCCCTCGAAGCCACATTTTTCTTCATGCCATATATTCCTTTTCCAATGAAAGGAATATTCATTCCTTTTGAGGTTTGTGAAGCAACCCCTATTTATATTGCTCCATAATCCCCAAATAATTCCCACATGTCCTTGATATCATATTTTTCAACAATATCGAAAAAAATTGCATGGCCCAAGTGGATTTTTCCTCCAGAGAAATTCATTTGTCTCTTGGGGCTGAATAGCACTTTGTGAAGGAAGTGTTATTTATCTTTATCCATTGCTTCTGAAACTTTTTGTGCAAGATCTTATGATCATATCACCATCCCATGCCAAATTTCATATCCATTTGCCTAGCTAAACTCCCTCACGAAATTCCCAAAGTTGGTATGCAGCAAGGAGCATTGTGAAGCAAGTGCTATCTAGGAGCATCCATTTGCTCTGAGATTTTTCTCACATGTTTCCATCCCCAAATAACTCCCCTACACCAAATTTCAGCCAAATCCCTCAAGCCAAAATGATGCCAGCTTCAACAATGCATTTCTGGACCAAATTGGGGTTTGCAAAGGAAGTGTATTGTATTCTTGGCCAAATGAGCTGTAACTTTCCAGATATGTAGTCCTTCCAACCCTAAGCCCCTCTGACAACTTGTTCACCAGCCACACTTCACCATGTGATCTTATCTTCCTCCCAAGTTTGATGCATCAATCTTTGCAAGGAAGGCTAGCTCACCCTGTTGCTCCCCTTGACCATTCAATGCCACCACTAGGTTCAGGGATGAAAGGACTATAGCCTGGAAAAAGTTAGCCACGCCAATTCCCTTTCTGTGCACCAGTGCACATGGTGGCCACACCCATGGCATGCTCTACGCATGCCTCGAGCTCCTGGACACGTCAAATTTGTCCTGCAGCTCGCCCCCATCGCCTAGCCGGTGTCCTCCCGCGCTGCACGGCTTTTCCGAGCCACGCATCCCTCTCCTGAGCGCTCCCCCCTTCTTATCCTCGCTGGAACCACTCTCCGGCCCCGCGCGCACATGGCCATAGTGAGCCGCTGATGGCGTGGAAGTGGTAATGGCTTCTCGCCCTTCGTTGGTTAACCCAAGTGGAAGGTGAGATGTAGGATAGCAGCAAATTTCCCCTATGTAGAGGATAGGGTTTGTCTCCCGTAGGACTACGGCGATGATAAGTAGGTGTCAGTGGCGCACCTAACGTGGACCTGCAGACAACACAATTAACTTTGCTCCCAACAAAGTTCAGAGAGGTTGTCAATCTCTCCGGTCTTGTTGTTTACAAAGGATCAAACACACGAGATAATGATAATGATAGCAACTGAAAGTAAATGCGAGAAAATAAATGAGCTTGTAAACAGTGATGAGAATATGGACCAGGGTCCAGTGATGTTCACTAGTGATGTCTCTCTCCCAAAAGACGATAAAACTTCTATGCGAGGTAAACAAATTACAGATGGGCAATTGACAGGATTATAAATGCACCGCAATGCTAACTATGCTACAAAATAAAGGAAGAGGCTCATAAGCATGGGCAGTACTGAAAGTCCAAGTATGTGATCAGAGGGGGAGGGGGTGAATGATCACTTCAAAATTTTCTACTGAAACTATTGAAGTGAAGCATAAACAGTGCGGAATAGCGAAGTATAACTGGAAGCGAAACTAAATGCAGTGAACCAAAACCCATTGAAGCATAACAGTGAAGAAAATGCAATACCGAAGCTAAATGCTTGAAGTAAAACGAACTGGTACTCGGCGATGTTTGTTCGACCAGTTTACGCTCTGCAAAGCGCTACGTCTGGTTGGAGGGACTGGTGATTGAACACCTGGAGCAAATCTCTCTCCGCCCGTTGCTCCACTGCACCAAACTCCTTGAGCTTGGTCAGTTCTTCACTCGTGGTTGATTATTGAGGAAATCACCGAAACCTTTGACAAACTGAACTTCGAGGCGACAATTACTCCTCGCTCTCTGAACAACAACACTCTAACCGTCTAGGAGAATTGCAGTTCTCCAAGATAAAAAGGCTAGTAAGCTTTCACCTAAGTCATCTCAAATCTACTCAGATCAATGGGACTTAGGCTTCAGTATTCTGGATTTTGGGTTTTGCTTCGGTGGCGTTTTTGGGGTTGCTCTGTTCAGTCTCTCTTGGAATAATCTCAGAGCAGCCACCCGCAAATGGAGGAGGGGGCGGCGTATTTATAGTTGGCGATCCCGAGGTGCGGAATGACCAAACTGACCCGAGGTGACATCTTGACACGTGTCCACAACGGTCGGATTTGTCATCAATGCGCAACTTTACTTGAGGAACAAGTAAAGCTGACTCACGGACTTAGTTCTGCTTCAGTTGCCAAAGAACGAAGTCTTTGCTACCGAAACTTAACTTAGTGCACATGAGATTTCTTCACTGAGGCTTCTCACTAGGTTTGGATTTGATCTGAGAATTTTCTCAATGACTTCGATGTCCACAAACTAAATACCCCTCTTGATAGTACGGTTTGTCCTATGACTCAAGGAACCAAAAAAGAACTACACAAAAACATCTAAGTCTTGTGCCGTCTTCTTCATTTCCTTCAATGAGTAGAGCTTCAGGACACCTTCATTTTTGGGGGTCAACCTTCGTGATTAAGCTTCGCTCCGTGGGTAATGCTTCGATAACTTGAAGACCTTCCCTGAAGCTTTATCACATAGCTTGTCCTTCAGGAACCTATGCAACTGTTTATACTAGAAAACATTGTTAGTTCCTCTACTGTCTTGTCCAACAATATCCAAAACACACGGGGGTAAAACTTTGCTCTTACAATCCCCCCCTTTTTGGACTATTGTTGACAAAACAGGCATCGATAAAAGATATTGAAGTTTTTGTGAAGTGATGGGACAAACTCTAAGATATGAAGTTTTTGGCTCCCCCTGAATACAAGCATCGAAGATTTATATAATCGAAGTTAATGCTTGAGATAATTTTTCTTCGGTGGAGAGCAAAACAAAATATCTTAGCGAATACAATTGCATTGAAGATATATATCCAGGAATGTATGCAATAGCTTCCAATAACCTGTGACTTAGAAAATAATAACCACCTGCAAGATAGAAGATACGAAACAATACTTGCAAGAAAAGGGGGTTATTAAAACTTTAAGTGTAGCACATGAGTAGCATGACCGAAATAAAACTTAAGTTACAACCCAATCGAAAGGAATGGAATGTTTGTCGTAACTTAACCAAACAAAGCAAAAACAGATAGCAAGAACCCTTTCCCCGATGCAAAACTAACTCATCGATGCCCTCATTCTCCCCCTTTTTGTCAATGATTGGAAAAAAGGTTGAGAAGAGGTTCAAGAGATCTATTACGCAGCATCAGCACCCTGAGAACCCGACGAAGCTGTTCTTGACGAAGACTAATCCGACGAAGATTGATCGCCTGAGGATTCTTCTTCGGAAGAAGACGTAGGAATAGCTTCATTGCGAGTCTGAGTGATGAGGTTGATGTCGAGGTCGCTATCGTCGAGGCCGTCGTCGTCCTTTGAAGTGATGGAGTCATTCTCGGAGACGGTATCTGGCCGGATGGGCTCAGGTTCGTTGACGAAGAATACTTCATCAATCTTGTGCAGGGGAGGGATCTTCTGATTCGGGCGGTCCACTGAGTCATCACGAGAAAAGTTTCGCTGGAGGTGCGGATACTCTTTGTAGATGCGTTCTTTACGAAGGCCTTTCACAGAGTTGAATTTCCGGAGCCCCTTCCAGGAATGGCGTTTGAGAACACGCAAATATTGATTGTTGTTAAGTGCAATGTTGCCAACTCGGTTGATCTCATCAGCAAGAAACTGCATCTGGCGCTGATTTGCTTCAATGTAGTTTTCAAGCATTTGCTGCGATCGAAGGTTAACTTCAAAGTGATGGCAGTCCTTCTGGAACTTCTTTGATAATTTTCCCTCATTGAATTCATGGCGTACACCAACATATGTGGCAAATGGATCATTGGGTTTCCTCAGCAATTCCAAAGAGTCACGCACTAGTGGCGAGAATAGCTTCGGGTGATGGTGAGCCACAAAGTCTTCGTTCCTGCCATAGTCACAAATAACTTGCAGCCAGGGAGCATAGGGTTTCAGTGTGAAAGGTAGCTCCGCTGCATGAACCAAATTCCTAAGGAAGAAGTCTTCAAAGTCAAAGAGAAGACCATGAGTGAGCTTCATAATGGCATGCCTTGTCTCAGGATAAAGATTCGATTCTTCCAAAGCTGTACTCAAAGGAATCAATGAGTTGGACAAGATGTAGAACCAAGTCCTTGAGATGAAATTCAAATGCTTCGGGCGAATGTTTTGAGGAATATAGTTTGCAGTGACTTCAGGATCCAACAGAGTAGAAAATTCTTCTTCAGTCAGATCTGGCGCAATATGAATCTTTTCATGGACTCCAGAATGCCTTGGAATGTTGACAATTTCCATGAATTCAGCAGAGGACATCCTGAAGACTTTGCCTTGTATCATCCATTCCAGCGTCCATGAGCTGGGTTCATTGGCTTCACCAGAAACGTAAAGAGTTGCATAGAATTGCTTGATGAGCTCAGAGTTGAAAGGAGTGCTCAACGCAAACAACCGAGTCAAATTCTGGTTTTCAATAGTTTCGAGGACGTTCTGAAAGCAGGAGGCAGTGGAAAGACTTCGCATGTCCAGAAACTTGTGCCTAAACAGAACTCCTTGCTGACAGAAGACTTTGGTGTATAAGATTTGTTGTTCAGCAGTCCCAAATCGAAGATCATCAGCTGTGCGGTCTGAAGCATACAGACTAACACCAAAGAATCGATGGCGCTTCCGATGCTGTTCCAGGTTGAATTCCGGGCCATGCCTTGAAGTATAGCCAACACCCTTTAATATAGGAAAATTTTCACGAGGGTAATTAGAGTCAAGCTGGGTATCTTGACAGGGGCGCGAACGCTCACGAATTCTTTGCAGAGGAGCAATTTGATTGGCTCTTGAAGGGCCAGCAGATTGAGCGACTAAGAGCGCTTGCTCTTGCGACAGATTCAGAATTTGTACTTGTTCGTCTTCGTCGTCATGTGCTTCGGTATCGGGCACATGTGCTTCAGAATCTTGAACTGTTCTGGTGGGGGAAAAGTCTCGGGATACATGGGTTCTGGAGTGGGTTGGTGATGGAGCATTAGCTTCACGGGGAGGTGATGGAGGTGGTGCGGGAGCAACTGGTGGAGTGGGAATCCTTTGTGGTTCGGGGGTTGGAGCACGAATGGGTGTGGGAACACGGGGTGGTATGGGTGAGGGGTTTTGTGCAGGCGTTGGAGTGGGGTTAGGAGCTCTTTGTGGTGGAGTTTGCTTGGGGGTGGTTCTGGTAGGAGGAGGTGTGGGAGTTTTGGTTGGTGGAGCTGAAGGCTTTGGTGTGGGCTGGGATGGCTTTGGCTTCGGTGCAGGAGTGGGAACTGCTTCAGGAGTTTCCTGTGGCTGTTCATCACTTGTATCCATGTCTGCGGCTGAGGCCAAAGTAACCTTGCGCTTCTTTGTGGTTCTTTTCTTGGGTGAAGGACCTGATGCCTTATTTGCAGCAGGCTTAGGGGATGGTGCTAGAGCAACAACACGTTCAGCTTCGGGCAAGCCTTGCGTTTCTGCGAATCTCTTTCCATAATAGATGCATTATGGGTCTTCACCATATCATCCACAGCAGCCTTGATTTTGCCTTTGAAGATTTTGATGTTGTCCTTGGTGGTGGAATTGACATCTGTCACTTGTTGAAGCAACTTCAGGGCGTGTTGTTTGAATTCTTCATCAGGTTCTGATTCAGCACGCTTCTGATAGTTGTGAATCTTTTTGTGTTCAGCCCTATCTCATGAGTGCAAATCCTTCAACTGACTTATCATAGTGGAGATCTAGCTTCGATAGACCTGGAGATGTAAACTTCTCCAATGTCAACAGCATCAGGATCTTCAGCAGCACACTTCTCCCAAAGGGCTTCAGTGATGCCCAACTGATCCCAGAGTTCGCCTTCACGTGAGTCAGGGAATGGATGGTCACTCTGACGATCAGCTTCAGCTTGAGCTTCAGGCAAAGATATGCCTTTCTGCTTCGATGGAATAGCTGAGGGAGTCATATCAACTACGGGCTTCTTCTGACTTGCCCTAGCAGCTTTTTCAGCTTTCTTCGTCCTGAGACCTTCTAAAGAGGCCTTGCGTTTAGCTTCATGTTCATCAAGCTGTTTAGCTTCTGCAGTAGCTTTTTCTTCGTTCTTTTCAGCTTTGGCGAGCTTGCGCTTCGTCTCAGCCTTCTCTGCAGCCATCTTTGCAGAGTCCAACTCCTTTTTCTGTCTGGCAGCATCCTCATCTGCCTTCTTCTGATCAGCGGAGCTTCTGGCAAGGATGTTGCGCTCAAGTGCCTCTTCGAGGTCTTTCTGTCTCAGCTCTTCTTCAGTGAGCTTGTGCTTCGCTGAAGGGTTTGTTGCAGCAGACTGCTTGGGCTTCGTTGATGTTGAAGCCTTTGCAGGTTGTTTCTTGGTGGGGTCGTGCTTCTGCTTTGATCGCCTCTCAGAGTTGAGGGCATCAGCCGGTGGCTTGGAGGCCAAGGGCTTCACAACCACCAAGTTGGAGAGATCAATGGTGGGGCGAGAAGAAGGCTTGTCCTTGGGGTCTTGAAACTTAAGCCCCTTAGATACAGGTTTCTCTCCTGGCTTCTTATTCAGAGGGATCTGAAGCCTTTGCTTCTTGGGGGAGCAGGATCATCAGATTCATCATCTGCTTCGAATTCTGATTCGTCGTCAGCAGCATTTGATTCGTCCATAATTGAATCTTCCAGAGCAGCTTGCTCTAGCCTGACCTGCTCTTCATCTTCTGTGGTAGCATGGGAGGAGAAGCATATTTCTTCTTTAGCTTATTCTTCTTCTTCGAGCTTGGCCCAGCACCTTGGGCTTCTGCTTCAGCCAACTTGGCTGCCTTCTTGTCTTCTTTCAGCCTCTTGTCTTCAGCAGTGATTCTCAATCGTTCTTGTTCTTCTGGGTAATCATCTGGTGTCTTGAGGGTGTTGGGGTGAGGAAGCTTCGGTGGAACTGGGTAGTACAGGTGGCGATTCTCTTCGGTGTACTGACTGCACATGGCCGAAGTATACTGATAGGGTGGACTGAAGGCAAACTGCATAGTCCCCTTCCAGGTAGGTATGCTCTTGTACTTGTACCATCGAACAGCCCAGTACCGGCGAATATTTTGCAAGCGATTCTTGCGCTGCTCCTTGGTTTCTTCAGGGGGCGTGTCATAACCCAGAGCAATACGAATGGATTCGGGAATGCCTCTGGCGTTGTTGGTTTCCTTCGTTCTGCCTCCTTTCTTCTTTGGAGCAGACCGTTCTGCTTCGTTGATGTGATCAAGGTTTGGTGACTCATTACCGAAGCCTAACTCAGCAGACATCCTGTGAAAATCTAGAAGTTGCGAGGGAAAAAGGCGAGTATGGAATGAGCACCAGCAAGAGTTTCGATCCAAAAACAAAGTTTTTGACAAGAGATTCAGTGAAGAATTTGGGTAAAGATTCTGGTCTGTTCTGAGCTAGACTTAACCTTATGCAATGATAAGCTGAAACCCTAACACAGAACAGATGGATTATAACCCTAATTTCTAACCTGAATCGGGATGGACACCTTTGACTAGCAGAAACATATTTCCCAATAGTGCAACGATCCAACGGATCAAAGAAACCTAAAGAAATCATCCAAAAAGACTAAGAACACGGATCCAATCGGGAAACGGAAGAACAGAGGGATGGAGATTGGATCGTGGCTCGGCGTACCCTAACTCGGTGGCGTCGAGCAGCTACGACGGGGAGGAGCGAGGAGGACGTGCGCGTCGACGGCGTGAAGTCCATGGCGGCGTTCTTCCGGCAGTGAAGCGGCGAGAACGGCGACGGGGACGAAGAGCTCGGCGGCGCTCGGGAGAGAGAGAGTTCCTGGGAGATGCGAATGAGGTGGGATGGATTCGCTGGGGTGAACTGCCTTATATAGGCCGGTCTGACAGGAGCTGTCAGATCAGATCGAACGACCCCCAGCGTCTGTCTCTCCGGATTCTACGGCGAGGATTTCGTGGCGAATCGCGAGAAAATCTCAACGACCCGGATTTGAGGGGATCTCAACGACCGAAGAATATGTCCTCGACTTGAGTAAAACTTCGATGAGAATTGGAAGCATTTGATTCGGAACTCAATGATGTTCGAAGCAAATGTTTTCCGTTTCAATTGTGCTCAACCATTTTGGACAGACAGAATAAGGAAGAAAAAGAATAGAAAGGGTAGGGTCCGAAGCTTATCACCTCGAAGAAAAACCAAATGAAGCAAAAGGTGATAAGCATAGAGTACCAAAACCAAGCGAAATAAAAATAAACTAAACGAAGCAAAAACAAACAACGAAACTAAATAGGTAAGAAACGAGGTAAAAGAATATATACAGAAGTAAAAAGGTTCGGCCTTATAGTACATGTCGTGAGTCCAATATATTGAGCTCACACCTTAACGTACATAACCTTTTCTCATCCAATGGTTTCGTGAAAATGTCTGCCAGTTGATCTTCAGTTCTGACATGACTAATAACAATATCTTCACGCTGAACATGATCACGAAGAAAATGATGGCGAATGTCAATATGCTTCGTGCGAGAGTGCTGTACAGGATTGTGAGCAATTTTGATTGCACTCTCATTATCACATAGGAGTGGAATTTTCTTCACATGAATACAATAATCCTTCAGCGTTTGCTTCAGCCAAAGAATCTGAGTACAGCATGACCCAGCAGCAATGTATTCGGCTTCAGCAGTAGATATTGAAACACAGTTTTGCTTCTTTGAAGCCCAACACACAAGTGATCTTCCAAGGAAATGACAAGTCCCTGAAGTTGATTTCCTATCCACACGATCACCAGCCCAGTCAGAGTCAGAATAGCCAATGAGATCAAGCTGAGCTCCCTTGGGATACCACAACCCCAAGGTAGGTGTGTGAGCAAGATAACGAAGAATTCGCTTTACAGCAGTATGATGTGATTCCTTTGGATTTGCCTGAAAACGAGCACAAATACATACTGAAAGCATAATGTCAGGTCTAGATGCACAAAGATATAAAAGGGATCCAATCAGAGACCGGTATTTCTTCTGGTCGAAGGCTTTGCCCTTCTCATCTGCATCTAAGAAGCCATTGGTAGGCATAGGCGTCTTAATGGTTTTGCATTCAATAAGACCAAACTTCTTCAGGTAACCCTTGAGATATTTCTCTTGAGAGATAAAGGTGCCATTCTTCTGTTGACGGATTTGAAGTCCAAGGAAAAACTTCAATTCACCCATCATAGACATCTCATATTTCTTCGACATCATTTTGGCAAATTATTCGCTGATTTCAGTGTTAGTGCATCCAAAAATGATATCATCTACATATATTTGACATACAAACAAATCACCATTATAAGATCGAGTGAAAAGCGTTGGGTCAGTTGTTCCTGGTTTGAAGCCTTTCTTCAGAAGGAAATCCTTCAATGTGTCGTACCAAGCACGAGGTGCTTGCTTCAACCCATAAATGGCCTTGTGTAACCTGTACACCATGTCGGGTTTCTTCGGGTCTTCAAAACCTGGAGGCTGCATAACATACACTTCTTACTCGATTTCTCCGTTAAGAAAAACACTTTTCACATCCGTTTGATAAAGCAGAATACCATTGTAATTTGCAAAAGCAAGCATAACACGAATGGATTCGAGACGAGCAACTGGAGCATAAGTTTCGCCAAAATCAATACCTTCGATTTGGGTGTAACCTTGTGCTACCAGACGTGCTTTGTTCCTTACCACTATACCATCTTCATCTTGCTTATTGAGAAAAATCCACTTTGTACCAATGATGTTGTGCTTCGTGGGATCAGGTCTATCAACTAAGGACCAGACTTTGTTTCGCTCGAACTGGTTAAGTTCTTCGAGCATGGCAGTTAACCAATCTGGATCCTTCATGGCTTCATCAAACTTTGAAGGTTCTAGCATGGAGACGAATGGAAAGTTTCCACAGAAGTTAGCCAAACGTGTACGAGAGCGAGTTGTAGGACGACCTGGTTGATGAATTTCTTCAAGGATCGAATCAACATCAACTCTTCTTCGGACTCGTGATAAGGTCGAATCATTAGCTTCAGGCTCAGCTTCTGCTTCAGGATCTGCTTCAGCTTCAGGATCTGCTTCACCTTCAGCTTCAGCATTTCCTTCGGGATTAGCATTTCCTTCGTTCTGTTGTTCTTCTTCGTCCTGTACATCATTAGCTTCAGGATGTTGATCTCCAGCGCCCCGGGCTATGTGTGGGAACATTGGACCATCATCATCCCTATTAGCTTGACGAGCATTGGCTTCAATAGGGCGAATCTCTCCAATAGCCATGGACCTGATTACTTCATCAAGAGGAGGTTCATCTAGATCATGAGGCAAATGCTCTTTTTGAGAGCCATTAGTTTCATCAAACCTCACATTCACAGTTTCCATAACTTTCCCAAAGTGAGAGTTATAGACTCTGTAGGTGTGAGAGTTTGAGCCATAACCTAAAAGAAAACCTTCATGTGCCTTAGGGGCAAATTTGGAGCTATGATTCATATCTCTAATAAAGCATGGAGCACCAAATACCCTAAGGTACGAAACATTTGGTTTGTTACCAGTGATAAGCTCATGTGAAGTCTTCTTCAGAAATTTGTGAAGGTAAACCTTGTTGATGATATGACAAGCTGTGTTAATTGCTTCGGCCCAGAACCTAATAGGAGTCTTGTATTCAGCAAGCATAGTTCTGGCCATCTCAATGAGAGTTCTATTCTTCCTTTCAACAACACCATTCTGTTGAGGTGTATAAGCAGCAGAGAACTCATGAGTAAAACCATGATCATCAAGAAAATCTTCAATATGAGTATTTTTGAATTCAGTTCCATTATCACTTCGGATATGCTTCAGAGATAATTCATATTCTGTTTGAGCTCTCTTGGCGAATGACTTGAAGATTTCAACAACTTTGCTATTGTCATCTAAAAAGAAAACCCAAGTATAACGAGAGAAGTCATCAACAATAACTAGACCATATTTGTTTCCTCCCAGGCTTGCATAATTTTGAGGACCAAAAAGATCCATATGAAGCAATTCAAGAGGACGAGTGGTAGTCATGATAGTCTTCGCTGAATGATGTTTCTTCGTAATTTTACCAGCTTCACAAGCACTGCAGAGACGATCCTTGTCGAATTTAACTTCGCTAAGTCCAATAACATGATTCTTCTTCACTAAGTTATGAAGATTTCTCATCCCTGCATGACCAAGTCTTCGATGCCATAACCACCCAGATGAAGCTTTTGCCATTAAGCATGTGGATACAACAGGGCCCGAAGAAAAATCAACAATGTATAAGTCTCCTTTTCGGTAACCCTCGAAGACAAACGCATAGTCATCCTGTGAAAAGACAACACAATGTGAAGCAGAAAATAGAACAAGCATACCCATATCGCATAACCTCGAAATAGACATAAGATTATATCCAAGGGATTGGACTAATATAACCTTGTCAATGTGCTTATCTTTCGATATGGCAACTTTACCCAAACCTAAAACTTTACCCTTGTTGTTATCACCGAAGGTAATGTACTTCTGAGAAGAGTGAGATAATTTTTTTTCGGTGAATAACTCCTTGTCTCCGGTCATATGATTTGTGCAACCACTATCCATGACCCATTCGGATCCACCGGAGACATAGCCCTGCAGAAGAATTAGTTCTTCTTAACCACCCACAAACGAGCAGGTGACTGAGAAGATGTTGAAGCACTGGTTGAAGCAATATTAAATCGAACAGGAGTGTATTGCTTCGGTGTACCATCAAGCACACCATAAATGTAAGTCCTCTGTGAATGGTTAGCATAAGAATGAGCATATGCAATCTTAGTATGATTATTATGAGGACTATACGTATGACGACCAGTGCGATAGTATTGCTTCTGCGGAACATTTGATTCGGTCACCAGAGGATCATTTCTCGTTTCAAGAGAATAGAAATGATTCGGTGGTACCGAAGACTTTCCCTGCATGGTATGGTTAGCAGGAAGTTTTTCCACAAGTGCTTTCTGCACCCATCTTTGCCTCTTATAGAAGCCATTCTTAGGAGGAGTACCAACATACTCAGCTGTAACCTTTCCCTGTTCATCTTTGATGAGCTTGTAGTCAGAATCAAGTGATTCGTCTACAATAGCTTTGTTCATCTTGCAATCAAAACCTGAAAGGTTAGCTATATCAATGGGGTTCCCTTTCGCAAGGACCCAAACAGTCTTAGGATACTGCTCAGGTTCCCAATAGGTGCCATCAGGGTTTATCTTTCTTTCAAAACCAACACCTTCATTCCTGGGATTCCTGTGAAGGAGAGCCTTCCTCAGGATATCACAGAGATACTGGTGGCCTTGCACACTTTTGAACATGCCTGTTTCAAATAAGTTTTTCAACCTGAGGAGTTCCTCGGTAACAGCAGGATTTTCCTCATCAGAGGCATTAGTATCATCAATAACATTAGGAGCTTTGCCTTTGGAATAAATTTTTCTTCGTTCCGAACAATCCAAACAAGGTGATTCAGTTTTATGATTTGCTTCAGAACCTTGTTGAGCCATGAGAGAGAGATTGACATTTTCCAACTCTTCATGAGCCTCTTTCAGTTTTTCGAGAGCCATTTTCCTCTGAAGAAATTCATAGGTAAGCTTCTCATAATCAATTGAAAGAAGATCATGCCGAGAGGATAATTCTTCAAACTTTTCTTTCAGAGCTTCATGCTCATTAGTTAAAGTTTGACCTTTCTCTATCTCATCGATCAACAAAGTTTCTGATTTCTTAATGGTTTTTCTTAGTGAATCAAGTTCATCTTGTTGGATTGAAGCAATTTTAGCAAGTTTAGCATAGCTTATCTTTGAATCACTGTCATATGAAGAACAATCAGAGGTATCATAGTTAGATTTTGATGCAGATACCTTCGCTTTGTCCATGAAGCAATATGCAGGAGATTCATCTTCACTACTGTTGTTGGTGAAGAATGAGATCGAAGCTTTTGCCGAAGCATCTGCTGAAGCGAATGCCAAACCAACAACACCATCTGATTCGGACCCAGACCCAGACCTTGAGTTTGATTGAGCTTCGGACCCAGAGGCTTCGTCTTCAGAGTTCATCTCCTTACCCAGATAAGCCTTGGCACGGTGAGAGCTGCTTCGACGAGACAAGTAAGTCTTCGATGAAGAACCCTCACGCTTCTTGTGATACTTCTTCCTCTTGTCATCATCAGAATCTTTCTTCTTATCTCTTCTAGAACTGGAATCATGTCTCTTGGATTCATAGCTTCTGGGAGATCTGTGGGACTTGGTTGAGGAGTCTCTGAGCGAATGCTTTGCTTTGTTCTCAGCTTCCCACAGAGGGAAATCAGCAATGTAGTGACCTGGCTTCTTGCACTTGTTGCAGCAATTGTCCTTCAATGGAGAGCTTCTTGAGGATGAGCGGTGAGATGAGTGAGTTGAGCTTCTTGAAGAATAACTCTTCTTCGGTGAAGAAAAACCTTTTCTTTGGAAGCGGTTGAAGCGTCTCATGATCAATGCCAAATCTTTTCCAATACTTGCAGGATCATCTGATTCGACACCTGAAGCACAACTGACTTCTGGTGAAGAATGGCTCGAAGCTTTTGCTTTCAAGGCATGAGATTTTCTTCGAGAGCCATTTATGTCACGTTTCTCCTCTTCTTCCATTTCAAAGGTATTGAGTCTCTCAAGAATATCAGCGGCAACAAGATGTCTGAAATCATTCCTTTCCTTGATCATCAACACAATGTGATGAAATGAGTCATCCAATGAGCGAAGCAAAGTTCTCACAACAGAGTGAGGAGTAATCTCATCAGCACCGAGGGAAATCAACTCATTAGCAAGAGCTGTGAGTCTACTGTAAATGGAGCTGACTTTTTCACCCTCGTTTCTCTTGAAGCGATAGAATTTGCTTCGGAGTGTAGAAACGCCTTCACCTATCTTTTCAAGATAGTCCCAGACACCTTTGGAAGATGGAATATTCTTCACTTCATGATACTTTTCTGGTGTCAAGTGATTGGTGATGAAAACCCAAACTTCAGAATCGAGATCAATAAGTTTTGCTTCTTCAGGAGTGATGGCCTTCTCATCGGCAACTGTGACTCCATACAAGACAACTTGCCAGGCAGTTGAGTTGATAGCCATGATATTTATTTTCATCTTGTCCTTCCAGTACGGGTAGTCCTTCCCATTGAAAACAGGAATAGGTTCGCCGGAGCGAATAGCTGCGAAAGACATACTTGAAGACACTCCAGGAGGTTAATCCAAAACACACAGAGTGTAGGGAGTGACTGGCTCTAATACCAATTGAAAGTCCAAGTATGTGATCAGAGGGGGAGGGGGTGAATGATCACTTAAAAAATTTCTACTGAAACTATTGAAGTGAAGCATAAACAGTGCGGAATAGTGAAGTATAACTGGAAGCGAAACTAAATGCAGTGAATCAAAACCCATTGAAGCATAACAGTGAAGCAAATGCAATACTGAAGGTAAATGCTTGAAGTAAAACGAACTGGGACTCGGCGATGTTTGTTCGACCAGTTCACGCTCTGCAAAGCGCTACGTCTGGTTGGAGGGACTGGTGATTGAACACCTGGAGCAAATCTCTCTCCGTCCATTGCTCCAGTGCACCAAACTCCTTGAGCTTGGTCAGTTCTTCACTCGTGGTTGATTATTGAGGAAATCACCGAAACCTTTGACAAACTGAACTTCGAGGCGACAATTACTCTTCGCTCTCTGAAGAACAACACTCTAACCGTCTAGGAGAATTGCAGCTCTCCAAGATAAAAAGGCTAGTAAGCTTTCACCTAAGTCATCTCAAATCTACTCAGATCAATGGGACTTAGGCTTCAGTATTCTGGATTTTGGGTTTTGCTTCGGTGGCGTTTTTGGGGTTGCTCTCTTCAGTCTCTCTTGAAATAATCTCAGAGCAGCCACCCGCAAATGGAGGAGGGGGCGGCGTATTTATAGTTGGCGATCCCGAGGTGCGGAATGACCAAACTGACCCGAGGTGACAGCTTGACACGTGTCCACAACGGTCGGATTTGTCATCAATGCGCAACTTTACTTGAGGAACAAGTAAAGCTGACTCACGGACTTAGTTCTGCTTCAGTTGCCAAAGAACGAAGTCTTTGCTACCGAAACTTAACTTAGTGCACATGAGATTTCTTCACTCAGGCTTCTCACTAGGTTTGGATTTGATCTGAGCATTTTCTCAATGACTTCGATGTCCACAAACTAAATACCCCTCTTGATAGTACGGTTTGTCCTATGACTCAAGGAACCGAAAAAGAACTACACAAAAACATCTAAGTCTTGCGCCGTCTTCTTCATTTCCTTCAATGAGTAGAGCTTCAGGACACCTTCATTTTCGGGGGTCAACCTTCGTGATTAAGCTTCGCTCCGTGGGTAATGCTTCGATAACTTGAAGACCTTCCCTGAAGCTTTATCACATAGCTTGTCCTTCAGGAACCTATGCAACTGTTTATACTAGAAAACATTGTTAGTTCCTCTACTGTCTTGTCCAACAATATCCAAAACACACGGGGGTAAAACTTTGCTCTTACAAGTACGCCAAAATAAGTAGACCAAAATCCATCTGCATCTACTACTAATCATCCACCTTGAGATATCTATCCAGAACATCTCGCTGGTATTAAGTTGCGAGCCCCGCCCAAAGTGTAAACCCAAAGCAACAGACAACTGCATTAAAAAGAACTTTGTGTAAAGTAAACAATCCTTGCAACCGCGGTTACAAGCACCATTGTTTTCCCCCTTGTGGCCACAACACATCCCCTAGACTCATGTTTCTGTCACTCAAGCGTGTCATCAAGGGGCATTTACCCACAATCGATCATAATGTTCCCTCTTGGAGTCACTACCTACTAATTGGCCAAATCAATAAACATCAACGGAGAACATGCAAGAATTACTTAGGAACACAAATATAAGAGATAAAAACCAAATATATTACTCTATCGCGATCTGAACATAATCTCATAATCCATCAGATCCCATCAAACTCAGCATAGCAACAACAGAAGAATTACATAAGTGCCTCGATCATGTAGGGCAGCTCACGAGGTCTAAACCATGAAGAACAAAGAGGGGAGGAGAACTTCACATAGCTACTGATCACGGACCCATGGTCCAAAGGAAACTACTCACGGCACATCCGGGAAGCGTCCATGGTGGAGGAGAAGCTCCCAGAGGTCGATCCTCCCTCCGGCAGGGTGCCGAGAAGGGTCCTGATGGTACTCCCGATCTTGGAAGCGCGGCGGCGGCGGAACAGGGGCGAGTTTGCGAAATAGGGTTCTCTCTTCGGAGTTTCCCCGTGACGGAGAATAAATAGGTGAAGGTGGGTAGCCAGGGGGCCACCAAGGGTATAGGCGCACCAGGCCCTGGCCGCGCCAGGTGGCCGCCTAGGCGCCTGTTGGTTGCCCTGTGGCCCCACTTTGGTGATTCTGGAAGACTTCGTTGCGCTGATTTTTTATCTGATTTTTCCCGAATTTTTGGAGCATTTTTAATATGGGGGAAACCTGGAATAGAAAACAGCAGAAAACATGAACTGGCACTAGGGTGCACTGAGTTAGTAGATTAGTCCAAATATGATCAAAAGTGTATGAAAGTGTATCTAGATCATAGCAATATCACACAAAACATGCATGGAACGAGAAGAAATTATCGATACGTTTGAGACGTATCAACATCCCCAAGCTTAATTCCTGCTCGTCCTCGAGTAGGTAAATGATAATAAACATAATTTCTCTGGTGACATGCTAGCAACCATATAAGAACTTTGAAAAGTAAAGCAATCAAGGTATGTGATTCAATTCAAGTCATAACATGGAAGAGTCTATAGTAGCATTGAAACAAGCAACGAAAGAACATTAGGTGCAAGACCTTTCGATGTCCGTGACTCGAATGTCTCCAAATGGTGTTTGTGTGCAAAAAAGGGGATAGGGAATACGAGAAAAAAGTATTTTTGTTGAGAACTCAATCTACTAAAGTTTCACGCTTGGTCTTCTTTGGAATCTTATCTTGACTCATCCCCAGACCACTAGCCAGGTAAAAGTCAATTTGATCCAGTCCTTTTCGATATTTTGAGCACTCATGCAATGGACGATCATAAGCACGAGAGTTGACACTTAGGATGGCAAAGAGAGAATATGGTGGAGGAGGAAGACAAAAAGGATAAGAAAGGCTCACATCAATGAGGACAATCATAGGCGAGACGGCCATATGATATATATGATGTGAGGAGTAGGGATTGCCATGCAACAAATGCACATGTGAGCTGAAAAGCTCTCCAATGGAACTAGTGGGGGTGCATCTAACTTGCTCGCTCATGAAGACCTAGAGCTCTTTTGAGGAGGCTCATCCTTGCAATATGCAAGCCAAGCTCTATACTGTAAAGGTCCCCACATAGCTATATGCATGATCATCTCTATGGAGTACAAGGATAAGACGGAGTACTAGTGTTTATCTTTCAAAAGTATAGTAGTGTTGCCCCTTTCTCTCTTTTTATTTCTTTTTCTCTTTTATATATATATATTTTTTATTTTTTTGGTGGCCTCAATGGCTCTTACTATTTAACTCTCATTTGTTCTCTTTGGGATCTTTTATTTTGTCCACTTTGGGATCTTTTCCCCACTTAAGGGCAACACTCTAATTTACAAGAGGGTATAGAAGATCTTTCACACTTTACAAGGTACTCAAATCATAAAGAAGATGTAGCTATCATGATGTATGCAATGTATGCCGCTGCCATTGTAGAGGAACATGTATGCCATGAAGACCAAGTCATGAAGAGGTGGATGTTGCGTGGCAATATATCTCGGAAAGGCTATGGAAATGCCTTCATAGGTAGGTATGGTGACTTTTTTGAGGAAATATATAAGGAGATTTATGATGATAGAGCGTATCATGCCAAGGGTTTGGATGTACCGGCGAAGGTGGACGCCAACTCTCGGAGTGAGAAGGAGGCAATGCACGACACATGAAAGGCTAGCAAATATGAGGAGGTGGAAATGTCAACTTTCAATACTTACATTAGTCCAAAGAACTCATGCACTTATTATCGGTAACTCTCAATCTAGTGACGAGGTTCACAAAGATACAAGTACCCCGAGGAGGAGTGTATGGGGGTTTGGTTATCCTTGCGCATCCTCGACTCATGGTACGTGAGTGTACTCTAATATTCGATCCCTCCAAAGATTAGGGATCCATCTAGTAGCTAGAGTTCTCAACTAGTTTTGTAGGTTTTGAAAATAAACACAGATTGCCCAAAATACTACACCTATCACTAATAGGCTAGAGCTCTTCACACCAAAAGTTCAAACATTACTCACATCAATACCTCAAAACTATTGCAAGTTACTATTAAAATTAAATAGCAACCTCAATCACCTAATTTCAAGACAAGACACAACTCAGTGCAACAACCAACTCTCTTAACAAGATAAACATGAAAACTAAAGAGAGTTCCAGCAACAAACTAAAAAAAATCCAAGGCTCTTGCTAAAGAGAAACTAAGACTAGAACTAAACATGGCAGTAGCTACGAAAAGATAAAGAACACACAACAGAAAAAAGATAGGCATGAAGAATCCTATCATGTGTTCTAGATTTTGAAAGTGGAGCGTGTTTCTCTCCCACACAAAGTAAGATGGGACCTAACTAGTTATGAACAGCAGGCAAAGCTAAAGAAAACTAAAAATAAAACCTAAGAGCGAGACGCTCCAAGCATAGCACATAACGCATGAAGTGATAAAAAATATAGTGAGGCGAAGGACGAACTGATGATTTTTTATGGAGAAGGGGATGCACGGGGGCATCCCCAAGCTTAGACGCTTGAGTCTCCTTGAATATTTATTGGGTATGATTGGGGGCATCCCCAATCTTGAGCGCTTGACACTCCCGAATCTTCTTTCATCATCTTCCATCGCACACTTGAAAACTCCCTTCATACATAACTCATCATAAGCTGATTAGAGAGGTTAGTACCCTTAATAAATAATTTTTCTCCACTGGATATAAATATATTATTGAATAGCTACTGTTTATCAAGATTTTCCAAAAGGTTTTTGCAAAGAAAAAGCAAGCTTAAGGTTTCCAAAAGTTAGGAGAGACAAAACGTGGCAGAATCTGTGAAAAAGAGAACAGCAGGCAGTAAAGAAATTTTTAGGGGTACTTCTGCAACTTAAATCAAAAAACTCAAAACATACGAAAGTTCCGTGATTGTATAGAGCACACTGTGCAAAAAAATCAGCTCAAAAAGATGAACTGGTGATTTTATCTGTTTTTTTCCGTCACGAAGACAGAATCTGTTTTCTGGACAGCATGTCACAACTTTCACTTCCCTTGTCATATGAGGCTATAACTTGGCACAAAACTTGAAAATAAAGATACAATGATGTTGCTACAGTAATAAAAATCATCAAGACCACTAAAAACAGAAGTAAAAACATCTTGGGTTGCCTCCCAACAAGCACTTTCTTTTACGCCTTTAAGCTAGGCATAAGGCAAAAGAAGAATCAAGTTTTATCAAGAGAAAGAGAATAGCTAGCCCGTGTAACGGACTCAAAAGGTAACTTGATTTTATTTCTAGGGAAGTGTTCCATCCCCTTTTTGAGAGGGAAATTAAATTTTATATTCCCCTCTTTCATGTCAATGATAGCACCAATGGTGCGAAGAAAAGGACGTCCCAAAATAATTGGACATAAAGGTTCACACTCTATATCCATAATAATAAGATCAACGGGAACATAGTTGTCATTGACAACTATAAGAACATCGTCGATATTACGAAAAAGTTTCCTTACGGAAGAGTCGACAAGACAAACACCAAAAGAACAAGAATCAAAAGGTTTCAATTCAAACATATCATACATTCTTTTGGGCATGACGGAGGTACTAGCTCCAACGTCACATAAAGCATAGCAATAGAAGTTATTTAATTTAATTTTGATCATAGGGTCCCAAACATCATCTAGATTCCTAGGTATGGAGGCTTCTATACTAAGCTTCTCCTCCCGAGCTTTGATGAGAGAATTTGTGATATGCTCCGTGAAGGCAAGATTAAGTGTGCTAGTGTGGGGGTCTCTAGATATTTTGTGTAGTAAACTAATAACTTATGAGACGGTGCAACTATCAAAATCAATATCACTACTATCAAAGGTGGTAGTAGTGTCATCTAGGCTCACTTGTTTGAAACCCTCTATGTTCATAGGGGTTTCTTCTTCTACGTTTGAGGTATTAGCATCACCATTAATAGGTCCAATGGGACCAGGAGTGCATTGGGTCCTAATAGTTTGAGTGTCCTCAAAAATTTGGATAGTTGCAACTGTGTGGTGTGTAGGAAGGGTCTTAATTCTATCCTCTTCCTATTTTTCTCTAGCCCATCTTTCTTTAAGTTTAGCCATCATCCTAATATTTTCATTAATTTGTAACTGGATAGCATTAATAGGAGTGGCCTTGCTCTCCTGAAGGGGAGAGGTTCTAATTTTTAACATCTCAACATCAAGGGCTAAGTTGTCTACCTTCAAACAAGATTATCTAATTTAGCTAGCTTTTCTTCTACATTCTTGTTGAAGGCTTTTTGGGTAGTGATACAGTCTCTAAGCATTTTTTCTAATTCAGAAGTGGGGTTCTTGTTGCTAGGGTAAGTGTTGTTGTTCCCATAAGTGGATGGAAACGGTCTAGGATTACTAGAAAAGTTTCCCCTATAAGCATTATTATTAAAGTTGTTTCTAGCAGTGAAGTTCACATCTACTTGTTCCTGAGAAACCAAAGAATTTAAAGGAACATCATGAGGATCAATAGAGGGTTGCTTGGTAAGTAGAGACATAATTAAATAACCTTTATCATTTATTGAGGTTATTTCGTCGACAGAATTTACCTTCCTACCCGTTGGAGCGCGTTCGTTGTGCCATTGGGAATAGTTCGTCATCATCTCATCGAGGAGTTTTGTAGCAACACCAAGTGTAGTTGACATAAAGGTTCCTGCCGCGGCCGAATCTAACAGGTTCCGCAAGGTAAAGTTCAAGCCTGCATAAAAAGTCTGGATAACCATCCAGGTAGTCAAACCATGTGTAGGGCATTTCTTAACAAGAGATTTCATACGTTCCCAAGCTTGGGCAACATGTTCATTATCCAATTTCCTAAAATTCATAATGTTACTCCTCAATTGGATAATTTTAGCAGGTGGGTAATACTTCCCAATAAAAGCATCTTTGTACTTATCCCAAGAATCTATGCTATTCCTAGGAAAAGATTGAAACCAGATTTTAGCTCCGTCCCTCAAAGAGAAAGGAAAAAAGCTTGAGCTTAACATCATCACCTTCTACTTCTTTATACTTTTGCATATCACATAATTCAACAAAATTATTCAAGTGTAAAGAAACATCATCTCCAGCACCAGAGAATTGATCTCTCATAACAAGGTTTAGCAAAGCGGGTTTAATTTCATAAGAGGTAGCTGAAGTGGCAGGTGTGGCAATAGGAGTGAAGATAAAGTCTTTGTTGTTGTTGTTGCGACGGTGGCGGTCCTTCCGGGCACGGTGGCGCAGCGAGGGGGAGCCGGTGTCCACGTCGGGCACGACGGCGTGCTCCGGTTAGGCTCGGTTCTTCCGCGAAAATGGCGACGCCGAGAGGAGGAGGTGACCAGGGGCTAGGGGGAAGTTGAGGGACGTTCTGGGCGTCTCCGTGGCGTCCTGGGGGAGTAGGAGAGGCCCTGGAAGCTCCTCGGTGGCGTGCACGGCGGTGAGCTCGCCACCGAGTTGCTTCGGGCGCCGGGGAGGAAGACGACACGGGGGGTAATGGGCTTGGGTCGGGTGCGTCTAGTTGGGCCCGAGGCCAGTGATGTTTGGGCTGCTTTATTTTATTCTTCTTCTTCTCTGCTTTTCTTTTCTGTTTTGTGTTTTTCTTCAAAATAAATAGAAAAGCAATTTATTAAATCCTCAAAACTTTTATGTGGACTTATAATACATATGTCTAGCCACTCACAAGTTTTGGAGATTTTTGAAATTCATATAATTTGAATTTCAAATCAAATAGGGGTATTAATTAATTTCCAAGCCTTTCTTGGACTTTTTGAAAAATCTTAGGGCATGAGGTTGGACCCAAAACACATGAAATGTGATCATGCCCATTTATAGAGATTTTGAAAATGTTCAGAAGATTTTTCTCTGGCTATTTGAATTAAATTATTTAGGGACTTTCTTTTTCCCCAATTGGATTTCTTTTGAAAAAATTTACATGATGCAAAGGAGCACTTGAACCCTAGCACATACCTAACTTGGGGATCTGACAAAGCAGTACCTATCACCAGCTCGACAGCTCTCACAGCCGTAAACTTCATCAAGTCCATCATCTTCCGCTTTGGCGTACCGCACAGCATCATCACCGACAACGGTACAAACCTCAAAGCTCATGAATTCCAGAACTTCTACACGGATCTAGGGAGAAAAATCAAACACCCACAGTTCAACGGCCAGGTCGAGAAAGCCAATGGTCTAGTCTGCGATGGCATCAAAAAATGGTTCCTCGCGCCACTCGAGCAAGTCGCGGGTAACTGGGTTGAAGATCTCCCAACCGTCCTCTAGAGCCTGCGAACCACATCCAACACCTCAACGCAATATACCCCATTCTGCATGGTGTACAGAGCAGAGGCAGTGCTCCCCGCACATCACATGATACGAAGAGGAAGAAGAAAAAGAAGCACCCGAGGACGACAAAGACGCAGCAGATGAGGCACGAGACATCGCCCTCTCACGATCAGAAGGGTACCAAGAGAAGTTGCGCACATATCAAAGCAGTCGACTCCGCACTAGGGTTTTAAGTGTCGGGGATGATGTGTTGCCACTGAAGCAGGAAAAAGTGCACAAACACACCCTAGAATGGGAAGGGCCCTACATAATCTCCGAAGTGATCGGAGGAGGAGCCTACATGTTGAAGAACCGGTAGACCGATGAGGACGTGGGAAATCCTTGGAACGTGGCAAACTTACGCCACTTCTATCCATAGATCGCCCACAACCATTCTCCCTACCTTTCTTTTAAGCAATCAGAACATTGCTCGAGGCTTCCCAAGCCACTCATGTAAGAACTGAGCAATAAATATATGCATTGAGGCAACACACAAGTCATGGCACTCGAGGGCTAGAGCGCGGCTTCACCCTCCCCCCCCCCCTCCGAGGCGTTTTCGATTACGCGACTCCTTATTCTTACACTCGGGGGATAGAGTAGTGCGGCTTCACCCTCCTCCCCCCAGAGGCCTTTTCGCTTACGCGACTCCTTATACTTAAACTCAGGGGCTAGAGCGCGGCTTCACCCCCCCCCCCGAGGAGTTTTCTCTTACGCGACTCCTTATACTTACACCCGGGGGCTAGAGCGCGGCTTCACCGTCTCCCCCTAGGCGTTTTCACTCACGTGGCTCATTATAGAATTACACTCGAGGGCTAGAGCGCGGCTTCAACCTCCCCCTCGAGTCGTTTTTCGCGTACGCGGCTCCTTATATAACTACAATCGGGGGCTAGAGACTCTAATCTACGACACCCTCTACAACAGCAGCACTCGAAGCCGGAGCACGTTCCAAACATTATCCCCGTCAGAGACGACAAAGGCTAACTCGGTCGGAACATTAAGACAAACAACAATAGAGCCTCCGCCCAATCACAAAGCGATTGCACGAAGCCTCGGGGGCTACTCCCAACAGGAGCGCTGTCGTGCACCCGATAAATGAATTTTTGAAAAGACAGGACTCGACAAGCCAAAGACTGCACCACCTGTGTCACGGCTAAGGAAAAGTTTAAAGAAAAACATCACAAGGACCCGCAAGCAGTTACAACATCCTCACAATACATCTGACAGTTCTAGTCCAACAATAAGGAAACATGGGCACGGCTTGATAAATTCCAAGGCTCCGCCCAATCGCCAGCAATTGAACGAAGCATCGGGGGCTACTCCCATCGGGAGCACTGTCGCGCACCCGACATAGTTACAAGCTCGCATGCACGGAGAATAAGACGAAGGACATACAAATAAAAGAAGGACTCTCCAAATATATTGGCCACACAAGGGATTACAAGGAGTTCTCTTTACATTACAACACTACTAGGATAATGGCCTCTAGCAGCGCGGGGTAAAGGCCCATTAACAGCATGGGGTACCCGCGATGTAGATAACGCATTGCTGCTAACTTCCATCTACAGCGCGGGGCCTCCACGCTGTAGCTAACTGTACTTCCACTAGCAATGCCTCTAGCCAGCCCGCGTTGCAGGTACACTTTAGGATTTTTTGTTTATTCTGCAATATTATTTGTTTACACAGTTTTTTATAAATTTCCAGCATACACACATAACATTTACATACAAAGTAGAATCACACACATATAAACCACATCATATCATAGACATGCAATAGGCTCATCGATCATCATATATATATATATATATATATCATCTCATAAGTATAATATCCAGCACAAAGGTCAATTTTTCCTAGTTTAACTTCACTAATATCCAACAACATAATGTTTAACAACAACTACGAACCAACCTACTCATCACCACCACAAGGTGAAATGAAAAAAAAACACCCCACATTCCATTATGTAATATGGAGAACAACATGTCTCCATGTTTTATATTCATCCGATTCACTATCCTTTTACATCCTCTTATTCTTACGCAGCCATCTTTAGTTTCAGTGGATTAGTCAATGCTGAAGAGGATATCCCATGCCCGTGCAAAAACAACTGTAAGCTCGCCTTGAGGAGGCATCCACTTAGGCGTACATGCTGTCGGGATCCTCTGTTGAAAACATATGAGTAAAATACTTAGTAATACATTATACTTAATGTTAGGTCAAAGGATTTCTGAAAATGGACTAGTGTGATAGAATAGTAAAAAATCTTACCATGCTATAATCTTTTACATGTCCTGGAAACTGAGAAAAAATGGAACATATGGTGTATAAGGTTCGCCAATATGATTCAAGTTCTCAGAGATCCTTTAAGAACACCTTTAAGAACATTGATGAAATCATCTTGTTTGTCAATTGTTAGGTCAAAACCACCATTATGAAAAGTACTATCAAACATCTTCCGAACTTCTTTTGGAGCATGGAGATAAACTAACAATTATAAATAAGTTGTCAACTTGGGAAGCAAGAAAATAAGGAAGTAAACAAGTCAAAGTTGTTTAAGAAACTCATGTGGAGATAGAACCAGCTTGATGTCGTCCACTAGCATCCAAATGTCCTTATTTCGAAATGTTTGACCATCTCAACGACGAAGTCCAAGATCAAATGTTATTTGCATATCATCCTCTAATGCATATGCCTTGCATAGTGCATACCAATTTGGACAATCAAAATAAGTGCTATTTGGTTCACTAAAGACCTCGAACTTTACAGTGATACCATCTTTTGTCTTAATATTGACATCTTTTTTGGAATTCTCACGCCACTTATCGATTTTGACAAAGTCGCAGACGTGAGGTCTTGCGTAGCAAGGGATGTGCTAGTTGATTATAAAAAAAATTACACGTCAAAACAAAAACTAAGTGAAGCATGCTTAAATAAGAAGATGTCGCAGAAGTTTCTTACCGTTTGAAATTCAAAGCCCTCCCTAAGCGTGATGGAGAAGTATCTTTCTTCCTCCCCATCCAACTCTGGAAACTTGTCGCACTGACCCGAGGCATCGCCACAATAGTCGCACTCGGGGATTCTATCGTTGTCAGCCATTTTCTGTGTTCATAATTCAAAAATTAGGCCATATACACAAGCAACTACAGGGATGGAGCAAGCGAGCCAAGTAAGACGCACAAGTTCCTTACTTGTGCACATCACAAGGCTCACTCGACCAACCCTACAGTCACATGGTGTCACAACGGTTTTAATTATTCTTAAAAAGGAACACACATATCGGTTTTTGCCTCATACTTAATTAGGTTGAACACACACAAGAAACTACAGGGATGGCGTTAGCGAGCCAAGTAGGATGCACAAGATTCGTATTTGTGTATATCTTCGCTAACTCATCCCTGATATCACAATATTGTGTCACAATGGTTTTAATCATCGGCATTTAAAACAAAAGGAAAAACAGATGAACTCAAATAAAATGCAACAATAATATTTTATCATATAATATCACTAATATATCTCTTATAATCCAGTCAATGCAACAATAATATCACCAATACATCTCGATTACAACATCTAGGAAATTCACTACTACATCTCGAAAAATCAAACTCGACGACGAACCAGAGCCAAGCCGCGGGCGGTAAACACCCAAAGATAAGGAACCACCACAGGAACATAGCTAAGGTGAGAGCCGTGAAGAATCTGCTAGGTATTGGCCGTGGAGAACCCGACGTCCAATGCAACCAAGTAGCGACGGACGTGCTTGTCCTCCTTCCTGACCTGGCGACGTACCACCTCCTCGGGGGCCGGCTCCCTCTGCACCGAGTGTGGCCCACGTGGCCGCCACCAAAGAAGCTCCGGGTCGAAGACAGGACCCGGAATCCTCACCAAGCGGCGCTCCCCGAAAACCACCTCCAGTGCCAGCCCGGGGGAGCCCAATCCCATACATTGCGCATCCAATCAAGCAGGCGCTCTCCGCCACTGCGACGAGGATGCGGGTCAGGCATTGTCGTTGAGAAACTTATTTAATATACAAAGTTTTATTAAAATGAACGAGTGAAAATTTTATACTAACTAACAAATTAACAAAATAAGACAAAAGTATTTTTAAATAATGTCTCATACTTAGATTGGACACATAAGATATTCCAGGGAGAGTGTGACCGCAAACCCAAGCAGGATGAACAAGTTCTGTACTTGTACATATCACAAGGGTTTGCCTCACACTCTCCCCGACGTCACATAGTCTCACAATATATTTGAATCATCGGCATTCTAAAAAAGGAGAAATAGTGCCTCATATTTAGATTGGACACGTAAGCGAATAAGGGGGAGCGTGGCAGCTACCCAAGTAGGATGCACAAGCTCCGTACTTGTACATATCACAAAGGTAGCTGCATGCTCTCTCTGATGTCACAATATATTTAAATCATCGGCGTTCTTAAAAAAATAGCAAAAGTGATTATAAAAAGTAATTTAATGCCGAAACAACATTTAACTCCAGTTTTGACAAATCTCGGGCATTCGATATGTCCTACTTTTCTAGCACAAGTCATGCCGAAATCCACGGAAATTTTCGGCATGACATTTGCTAAAAATTCGACATATCGAGTGCCTGAAATTTGCCGGAACGGAACTGAATCGATATTCCGGCAAAACATAGGCCACTCATATCTCTGAAAAATTGGATATGGGATTTCCTAATATAAGTTTGCTCAAAAAAATCCTAATTGTCTCAATATGCTAACAAAATCCTAATTATCTCAATATGCTAACAAAAATCCTAATGACCTCAATATGCTAGCAAAAACTCTAATTGCCTAAAAAATTCCTAATTACCTCAATATGCTAACAAACACCCTAGTTTCCTAACAAAAATCCTAATTGCATAACAAAAATCCGAATTGCCTCAATATGATAACAAAAATTCGAATTGCCTCAATATGCAACAAAAATTCTTTTTTTGCTGCTCTAATTTAGGAAGGGGGAGGGGCAACTCACTGGCGGCGGCCTACGGCGACGGTTAGACGGTGATGACGGCGCGGGCGGGCGACAGCGGCGGCGATGGCGTCGACAACGGCGGGGAGGGATCGGGCGCGGGCGGGCGACGGTGATGGCTAGGAGAGGGTGCGGGCAGGCTACGACGACGGCGAGGAGATGGCGCGGGCGGGTGCGAGAGTGCAGAGGGCGGCGGGTGCGAGAGTGAAGTGGGGAATTAGATCCAGATGCAGTGCTATAGCACATAATCTGCAGCGCGGCTCTAGACGGGTGCGCTGTAGAAGGCGAGCCTATCCACAACACCGGGAAACTCGGCCGCTCTGCTGATATGTGGGCCCAAATTGAAGGGTCGGTTTCTATACAGATTAGCAGCGCGGGATACACAAACCGCGCATCTGCAACGCAGGATTTCTGCTACGCGCTTCTAAATTAGCCAGCCACGGGAATCACATATCTCACTAGATACTAGCAGCATCTCCAGCGCGCCCTGCGGTCCTACGTTGTTAATATTTAGCTGCGGCGCGGGCAGCTAGCCCTGCGCTGGTAATGTTCATTCTTGTATGGCCAAAATCCTAGTAGTGCAAGGAGTCTTCTTTACATCAACAGGATTACAAGGCCAAGAATCTCAAGAAATTATGATTTTTACATGTGTGCCCATGCTGAGATAATTGGCACTCGACGCCACGTCAGTCATCATCACAGACAAATGGAATTTTTTTACCCCAAGTCTGCATGGTGAAGCTCGACTTATGGCGAGCTTGTTGGCCTTGTCCTACCGGCGAGTCCGCTTGATCGAAGGCTTCACATCAGCCTCCTTCTCAAAACTGGAGTGGCTATCACTACCACCACCAGTCGATGACTCAAAGGAGCGAGAACTCTCAGGAAACAAGCCATCAAAAGAAATGGAGGCACCACACGTGCCCCTAGAGTGGTCGCTGCTTGAGCTATCCCAGCACGGCTCCAACCAATTTCTGCCAGCATCAAAGGCCCTGGCAGTGAGAGTTTCTTCACCATTAAATCGACAGCAGAGGTTGTCACCCTCGCGCCGATTAAGTTGACGGGCAAACGCCTTCCAACCGGACCCCAAGAAAGCAAAGGATGAGCTCTCAACCTGGAGTTTTACCCACAACGGGCATCGGGAACAGCCTTGAAGTTGAAGCCAAAGAAATGCGGCTAAGGACATGAAAGATGAAATCATAGCCGTAGACGCCCTCGTCCACTGCAGCAACAACACTACCCATAGATCCACCATGCCCCCGGAGGCAGCGTGACACACAAGGAGCACGGGCACCACAGCCTTGACGGCTACGGCCGACGACACCACGGGTAAGCTAACCACCACCAGCACCACGAGCAAGGCGTTTAGGAGCCATGGAAGAAACCAGAGAACAGGGGGTGAAGAAGGGAGATGTTCTGCCAAGACACCAAAGCGAGCGACCCATATTTATACACCCCCTTAAGGGCAAATGGGTCCACTCAGTTCCAAGAAATATGAAACGGTGCAACATGCAAAATTAAAAGGCCGAGGCATGAAATCCTACAGATTCCTAGACAAGGCGTCTCTTTGCATCAAGCAATATTTACAACAGCAGTCCATTGCACATTTCCTCACGGCTTTGCACTGCAAAATCGGTGATATTTTTTGACAAAAACCCTCGTGACAGAGGGACAAACGACATCGAACTATGTTTTTCTTTGATGGATACCATCACCAGGTAATCACCCTCCCGTCCCAGCGCTTGGGTCAATTTCGATGACAGTCCCGCCTGATTTTAGAGGACGTATTTGGCTGTCACCGGGCCTTCTTATTTTCTGCGACAATTGTACGTGTCACAAAACATGGTTTAACTCGTCAACATGATTGTATTTCGATTCTCGATAAATAAATAAAATAAAAATGTCTTAGCGTTCGAAAATAAGTATATTCGTTTGGTTGAAGATAGGAAAATTAAATAATAAATAGTAGAAAAATAGCAGTCTACGAGATTCGAACCCCAAAACCTCACGCTTTCATGCGCGTTCGCCTTGGTGATTTATCAGTAGGCTACTGTTCGACTTGTGATACTTTTAAGTAGGATAGTTGTTTTCGAGTGTATGTAATAATCATTTTCGTATGATTTATCCCAATGACTACATCAATTAAAAAACAGTACATGCTCAAGCTCGGGAATGCCCCCAGCATCCCCAAAAAATATTCAAGGACACTCAAACATGAAAGGAGAATCAGGCTTCCATCGGAGATGGGAAAGGAGCTCTCACGACCATTGGAGGTTTGCTATATAGTGAGACTCGGAGCGTGTACAGGTCATGCACTGCCCGTGACGTGCCATCATAGGGGTGCTTTTTTTTAGGTAATAACCACCATGCATTTGTACATCAACACAACACTTTGTTTTTGCATACAACAATTAAATACGATTACAAACACTTATTGTTGTACATAATTTAGTAATACAATACATACAACATGAATGATTTAGTACGACCCTATTAATAACATAGGACGACTCTGTTGGCCCAGACCTCGACGGCGAGTACTTTCCGACCACGATGAAGATGACCGACGATGAACGACGATAATAACGAAGCACGCCAACCCGATTCAGATCCTTGCCGCTGCAATTATGTCGAAGTACTTTTACGCCGTAATGCACCGCACCACAAGAAACCGGCTCCGGATATGCACGTACAAGATACCACCACAAGATACCACCCTTGATCGATTCTTTGTCAAGGCACGTACTAGTGCTAGGCTGCTAGCTACTTTGTACACCCACTTGAGTTCTATCCGTTTATGTCCGTTAGGAAGATCCACAAGCTTCCACGTCTCGTTATTTTGGATTGATCCCAACTCTTATCCATAGCACGACGCCAATAATCCTTCATAATTGCGTCTTCAAAATTTTCTGGTTCCTCGATGTGCAAACACCGTTGCCCTTTCTTCGTCTTCACCGATTCTATTTGAAGAGATGTACAACTCTCACCGTTTATCTGCTATTGAAGAAGATACACTTGCTTCTGAACTTGCCAAAGTCCCTGTTTCTGGCGGGACATCACCGGGAAGCCTTATGGGGTGGACTTTTGGCGCCATGTCTTCGCCTGCTCCTAGCACGATCACACTGTCGCGCTTTGCATCATGGTCTTCTGGCACGACCCCGTTGGGGTGCCTTGAGTCGTGGTCTTCTGGCGCCACGTCTTCGCCTTCTTCTAGCGTGGCCACATCGTCACGCCTTGTGCCATGGTCTCCTGGCGCCACAACTTCGCCTGAGGTTGTGACTTCTGTGTCAGTAGCATCGACACAATTTTCTGGAGCATGATTATGATGACAAACTTTTTCCTCCCCAAGCGTGACACTTACGTTAGGCAACGCTTGAAAGTCTGGATCCTCCTTTCCCACTAGCTCGCACATCAGCATCATGTCTCCATCATCACCTTCCTCCGCCATGAGCGCCCTCTTCTTCGGTGCTTCCTCACAGTCAGCCTTGAAGTGTCCGAGGAGGCCACATTTATGACACCTCACTTTTCTGATGTCAAACTTCCTCCTCGGTGGTGCAGCTTCGTCATCCGAGTCGGCGAAGTCCTTTCTCGCCGAATGTTGCTTCCCTTTCTTCTTGCCGACCCTCGTGGATCCGCCTTGCTTTTCTTTCGACAAGGCCATCCATTGCGCCTTTGTAAGCATGAGGTGCTCATCGTTCCTCCCGTCCCCAAAACTGTGACGGATACGCTCATCATGAGCCTTGTACCGTCCAACGAGATCATCCACAGTGAGAGTCGCGAGATCGACGCACTGCTCGATCGCCGTGACAATTTGCAGATACCGCGGAGGGGCCGCGCGCAAGAACCGACGGACAACTAAGGCCTCCGTGAGGTTTTCCCCAAGCATGTGTATACCATTGACGAGAGTTACCACCCGTGAAGCGAATGAATCCACGGACTCATCGTCGCCCATGACCAAAGTCTCGTAGTTCCTTAGGAGAGTCTGGAGATTGACTTGCTTGACGCGGGTGTGTCCCTCAAACAGAACCTTCAGCGTATCCCACGCCTCCTTTGCCGTTGATTTGGCGATCAGGTGTTGAAGGACATCTATCGGCATCACCAAATAAATTGTCGATGCCGCCTGCCTTTCTTTGCGGTGGTATCAGCTCCCTCCTTCTTGAACTCATCGTCACCTGGATCGACCGCGTCCCACAGCTCGTTGGCGCGAAGCACGCACTCCATCAGCGTCTGCCAGATTCCGAAGTTTCCACGGTCGAATTGCGCATACCCTGATCTCATCGGAGCAACAATTACTTTAGCCGCACCGGAGTACTCTGTCACCTGCTTATCCTTCTCGTCGCCCGACATGATCTCCCGTTACTAGAAGATCAACCTTGACTCTAGATACCAATTGTTGGCCCAGACCTTGACGCCAAGTACTTTCCGACGACGATGAAGATGACCGACGATGAACGACGATAATAACAAAGCACGCCGACCCGATTGCCGCTGCAATTACGTCGAAGTACTTTTACGCCGTAATGCACCGAACCACAAGAAACCGGCTCCGGATATGTACGTACAAGCTACCACCCTTGATCGATTCTTTGTCAAGGCACGTACTAGTGCTAGGCTGCTAGCTACTAATGGAGAAAATCTCAGCTCACGTACGAAACACTCGAGGCAACTTGTATAGCCACGGGCACGTCTCGTGCCCGGTTAATTTTCTATTGCTTTTGGCTTGGTGTTTACAACGCAGGAATACACATGTATATATAGCATCATGTGGCTGCCCAGAGTACTACTCCTATTCGGTTTTGCTATTCCTAATACTACACGTACATGTATATGCTCCGAATCAAACACCAACAGCTAAGAGGAATTTGTTCCTGTCCAAACCGGACTAGGACTCGTGGTTAATTCCAACAGGCTCAATATAAATTAAAGTACTACTATATACACTAGTTGAACGTAGGCATGCACGCTCTAGCAATTCACCACTGGTAGATGTTCCCCTTCTGGCGCTTCCAGCCGCTCAAAGTTCCCTCGTCTATCTTCTCACGGGGCCGGAGCCGTTCGCACAATTGTGATGGTTCGAGAAGGTGACGTAGACCATGCTTAATGATTAGGATCCTACGGTACAACTCGTAGCTCACGTTCCCGTCTTTTCCTGCGTACTCGAGGTGCAGCGGGGATAGCGTCTTCCACCCCAAGTAGTAGTGCTTGTCCTTTGGGAATGATGTCTTCATGGTCTTGTAAGAAGGGTCGATGATGGCCTCTGGAAGGTCAGCCATGGAGTCCCTTTTACTGCCACCTTCGATACGGAACTCCGTTTGGATGTTGGCGTGGTACTCCTCTGAAATTCGGATCCTTTCCTTGAAGTGAACGCTCTTGACTCCCGTGGTGTCCATGCTAGCCAAAGTTATCCTTTGCATTGCAGGAAATGATCCAATGTCTGGCACCACTCCGACCTGCAGAAGTGGTACATGAGGACGTGATCGCGCTTGGCGAGTTGCACGACGGTGAATCCTTGTGGTTCGTAAGAAACCCAACGGGTGTACTCGATGTCGAGGCCCACGAACTTGTACTTCTCCTTCTTGATCCATTGCTTCACGCTCCACGCTCTTCAGCATTGGTGTACACCAGCTCCAGCACGGTGGTGCCATGGGCAGTGATTCTATGCTTTTTCGTTGTCAGTTTCTTGTCATCCATGGCTTGCAATGATGGAACGGGCCCGACGAAAAGGAATGAGCGAGGAAGAAGAGAGAAATGAATGTCCAAGAAGAATGCGATCGTTAATTTGCGCTGCACAATATGGCAACGCGATGAAATGCAGTTACCAGGAAGGTCTCACGGTTCCAGGAATCAGGCGCCTATTTATTTTTTGGCGGTTTTCAGAAATCACGCGTCTATTTGTTTTTTTGGTGGTTCCATGAATCAGGCGATAGTTCGTTTTTGTTTTTATTTCCAGTTTCCTGAGTGTTGAATGAAAAAAAATAAGATAACTAAGTCTCGGGCGATAGACATCCAGATTACAGTTCATATTGCTATGCCAGTGCGGTAGAAGTATGACTTTTGTTACTTTGTTTGCAGCTTTCAGTTATTATTGGTGTAGCAGGGTCGTGAGACTTACGAAACCAAATTGGAGTTGAGGATCTTGCAGCCATGGAGCACTTCCGAACAGTAACCTAAGTACGTCCTTCAAGTCAAGTATGCTTAGCCGAATGGCTCCATCGATTAAGATAAAACCCATCTAGCATCAAAGAAGAAGCACTCTGCAGTTTTGGAGTAGAAAATTCAAAGATAGGATGCAGATAACCATCAGTGTGGAGGTACGTGCACTATATAACACCTTACTATACATAATAATACTTAAAAGTACTTGGTATATGTACAACCAAAATGGGCATGCCTGGCATGTCTACTCACCATCTTCGTGGACCCCTCCGAGTCATCATGTCTACTCGTCCTCGTCCTCATGTCTACTCGTCCTCCTCCTCCTCCTCCTCCTCGCGGTGCTCCTCCTCCTCCATATCCTCATCGTCTGAATCGTTCACAACGGTCTCCCTCGGCCCTTCCATGAACTCGATATAGGCTTCGTCTTCGGAAGCTTCGGGGGTGACAGGTAAAGGCTCTTGATCAGAATCCTCGCAAAATACGGGATCAGGTTCCATGTCGTCCTCCTCATCGCTTGAGATGTTGAAGTTAAGATTATCGTAGTCCGGGTGTCTGCTGCACTTTTTACAATAATAATCAATATGTATAGTTGCAAAATAATTAGTCTAACTCAGGGAGACCCGAGATTAGTCAGACCATTTGTCGGAGGATAGCAGCTCACTCCTTCTACCCGGGAGCCTCACCGTCCTTCCGGAGAAGATCCTGTGTCGGGTACCTTCACCTCACCCGGAAAGACACCGTTGCGGCGCCTCCCGGAAAGGAACCTACCCATTGCTTTCCTTAAGCGGCGGGAGACAGACGAGGGCCCGCCACCTGCGGAATGTTCCAAGACACATTTAATGCGCTACCCCCTGGTCCAAGGGCGGTGGTTACAGCGGCGCCTTCGATCCCCTTCGCTCCTCGTACGTGCCAGGATCCCGTGCGACAACACGACAAGTGGAGTGACCATCCGCCACGCGTCCTTCCCAGAAGTGCCAATACATCGACACCTGTCTAGCCACCGCCGAAGGAGCCCCATCTGGAAAGATCTACTGTGGTGACCCCCTTCATCTATAAAAGGGAGGCCCAGGCAACCAAGAAAAGGGTTCCACACCATCCAAAAAAGATCCACTGCTACGCAAGGAGCTGCCTTTTCCTCCCAGAAAGCACTCTCGCCATTGTAATCGTCATCAAGCAATCCAGACACGCGGGAGTAGGGATTTTAGTCTCCGGACGACCCAAAACTGGGTAAACCTCAGCGTGTCCCGTCGACGACGAACTCCATAGTGTTTCACGTGCGCACCCGAGAACATCACACCCGTGGGATCTCCCCCGCGACATCTGGCGCTAGAAGGTGGGCGCCGCACGTACGTCATCTGGGGTTCTTAGTCGTCTCTGCATCGACGGGGGGCTCTCCGCATTGGAGACGCTCTCCCGCCGCCCAGCCAGAAGCGACCACTCGCCACGCCGGCAAGAAGGATTTAGGACTGCCTCCGAGGGAAGGAAATCCATTGGCGGTGCTCCACCTCTAGGGCACATTGGGGGACACTGCAAGGCAGGCGGCCTCGCGGCACCACCGCATTTCGGAGAAAATCCGTCTGGGCGCCGCTGCGAGGAGGAGAGGCACGCCCAGGCCACTGTCGAGGAGCGCACGGCTCACCCCAATGGGCAATCTCAGGGAATGGCGCCTCTCGGCGATTACCCGCTCAATCACAGTGCCGCACCTTCTCATTGTTCCCCCGCACGCCCAGGCGGTGCGGTCCCGAAGCCGAGTAGGGGCCGAGCACTCGATCAGAGTGTTGGGACTCCACGCATCCCCGCCCTTGATGGCCTTCGTACTCCCGCGGAAGCATTGAGTCAAGTGAGGGCCCTCAGCCAATTCCTTCCGGCAGGCGATCGGCTGGAGACTTGGAGACTCACCATTGCGCAACTCTCTGCATGGGTGCTGTAGAAGCAACAGGAGCTCGACTGCCGAGCCCCTGCCTCATCCCAACAACGCGCGGGGCCGACCGTCCATCCCGGCTCTTCTTCCCGCGAGCCAGAGCGCACCGTGCACTCCCCTCAGCATGAACACTAACAAGACCACCCCCAAGAGGACCACCGCCGCGATCCCGCTGTTCGCCCGGCTGCCCCTCGACGGGCCGGATCTCCTGGTGTAGCCTCTGTGGCTTCCTCCGGGAACCCGAGGTCTCCGGACCAGCGTGCTCGCCTGGACAAACGCAGCTACAAAGATGCTCGGACCACCATCGTCAGGCAGCAGGAAACTCGCCGCTGTTCCGACGCCCGGGTTCCCCCTGTCGTTGTTGCCCGAGAAGGGATTCTAGCTGGCGAGAGTGATTACAGCACTATGTGCTTAGCTTTCACCCAAGATCTCCGCTGCGTCAAGTGGCCCAAGAAGTTCCGGATTGATGGTTCTCCCCCGTATGACGGGAATAACGACCCTCGCAAGTACATCTGCATGTACATCATTGATGAGGAGAATCGCGGGGGGAGATGACAAAGCGAAGGACAACTACTTCCCCATGAAGCTGAAAGACAACGTTCGCCGGTGGATGATGCATCTCCCGGACAACTCTATCAGCTCATGGGATGAGCTCTGTGAGAAGTTTGTCGGGTGTTTACCGGAGGGGTCCAACCTCCAAAAACCATCAGCGACTTGCGTCGGGTTGTTCAGAAGGACGGTGAGCCCCTGCGGAAGTTCGTCCGGAGATTCACCTAGATGCACCATTGCATCCCCGACGCGCATGAAGTGGTGATCGTCGCTACTTCCCATGTGAACGTCAAGAACCCACGCATGTTGGAGACTATGAGCACCAGATCCATCAAGACCATCACCGCCTTGTTTGAGCTGGCCGACAAGGTCGCCCGAGTCAAGGAGGTCGTCGAACCTGTCAATCGAGACGCTGGAAGGCGCAATGCGGCATGAGGCCCTCCGGGAAGAGGCCAACCTTCCAGAGAGGCAGGGGCTCGCAAACGCGCGCACCAATCCGTCTTGACTACCGATGGAGGCGGGGACGCCCAGCAGAAGCCCGCGGACGAGGCCGTTGTCGCTGCCGCTGACGTCACCTCAAATCCGTACTGCAAGATCCACAAGACCAACAAGCATAACCTCTCCGACTGTCGCTCTATGATAAAGTTACATGAAGACATGGTCGCGTTCTATGCCAAGAAGGATGCCGAGAATAAGACTCAGAGGGGTGGAGGCCCCCATCATGGAGGCCGAGGCGGACACCCTAGCAGAAGCGGTGCCAGACCACAACCCCAGGCCGGTGGTGCCGGATTCGGGGAGGAGGGATCCGGAGGCGACACCGGAGACGAGTTCCAAGATTTCATGGACTTCGTCGGTTGCATCCACGATGGAGCCTCCACGCTCACATCCAACCGCCAATACCAGAAAGAAATGAGGCATGTTCTTGCGGTCCAGTCTCCCCCAGAGGGTCCTCTGTAAGGCCCGATATGCGGTAATGTTCCAGATCTAGATGTTTCCATCCAGATCCGGGGAATAAGCACATATCGGTCCCACCGCGACATATGACGAAGTCATATGCCCCGGATTTCCAAAATGATATCACAACATTACAGATACAAGATACAACATCTCATACAATCGGCATACAACTGACTTAATACAATACATCAGCGGAAGATACATGTCTGAGTACATACTACAATCAAATGCCTAGTGGCAAAGAGAAAAAAACATCGATCCCCATAACCACACGGGTCCAGGCCCTCCGCCGGGATCCGCCTAACTAGTCTTCGTCGAGTCTCCACGTGGAACGTCGATCACCATACCCGTTGTCGATCAAGAACCCTGAAAAGAGTTTGGGGGTAGTATCATGAGTACATAAGTACTTAGCATCCAACTGTAGTGGTCGTCTGACCCAGCAAGGACTTCATCACTCGTCATTCTAGGACAACTAGTAGTTTACGGTAAGGATGGGGGAGGTGGTGAGGTTGCTGCCGCACTAGCATTTATGAAGTGGCTAACGATCTAGAGAGTAAGATAAGAAGCCAAGCATTCGATGAGGAATCTCCTCCAACAAGTCTTGCTATCAACTACTCACGCAAACATAACACCTATCCTATCCGTGTCCTCCTCTTCGCATCCCGATGAAGAAGAAGCAGTCAAAGAACACACACGTTGATCAAGTTATATTAAGATTATCTCAGTTGTTGTTGTCTATGAACAAGGAGTAGGTCTCAAGTCGTCCATAACCGTGGACACGGCTTCTCGAAAAGATTTAACCCTGCAGGGGTGTACCAACTGCCCATTACAAGGCTCCACACGCACGCCCATCTCTCTCAGTTGCTACCCACCATAGGAAACCATTTTATGATTTAGTTCCGAGAGATCTGAAACGACAGGTCCCTCTAACTAACAACGCACAAATCCGGGTGGCCCTCGGGGATTCGACACCCAATCCAATAGCCGGCCGCGCCCTCGGATCGGAATCTTCCGTATGCATAAGGTCGGGGTTAGTCTCACCTATATAATAGGGGACTTCCCTAGCTCACCAGTGTGGACCAACAGAGGAACTCTGTCTCCGTTGGCCCGATTTGTTTTAAAACTACTGGGGGCCCAACCAAGCACACACACGGTTTCAAATGGTAAATCAGCTTGGGCCAGCCCTAGAAATGTTTGGAGCTAGGTAGGTAAGAAGAGGGGACCCCATAAAATCCCACACGCGGTTAGGCACGCTCAGTCTTAAAACCAATACCCGGAACTCAAATCCTAGGTGACTCGAATGGAACAAAGCGTCGGGGCGGGATAGCCTAGACCTTCCATCCTTCGTCGAGTATAGTCAACATTATAATAATCATATCATCAACAACAATATAATAATGTGATAGCCCAAACCAAGGAGTAACAGGTTAACATCGTAGCATCCTAAGCATGCATACTAAGCAGGGGTTGAGCAACAAGCAATAGTAACATAGCAGTACATGGTTTGCTGGGAGGGGACATGGCTGTATCGGTTTGAAAGAGGCTGTAAACATGTGGTAGGATCAAATATCAAACCTATCCTATACTAGCATGCAAACCGCTGGTTGAAATAGAATGGATCATAAGTAATGTTTAGTCCTTGCATGTTGATAAGTCGGTTTCCGAAGGTGTAGTTGATCGCAAGCTAGCATCGTCTCCGAAGGTACCCGCGGAAGCACACAAGAGGGTAAACACTAGAAAGCAATCAACGAGCAAGCACACTATTACTACGAGGCAAACACGATCAAGCATCAACAAGAAGGAAACACGAGACATCGCACCTACCATCGAGAGCGGTTACTAATAACTTAAGTGGAGTACTCGTCACACACGACGATACCGCACATTAAGAATGGTTCAAGTTGTTTAGCTACACAAGGTGAGAAAAGTTTGTTAACATGGCATATCACGCAAGCATGGCATAGCACACAAACATGAAAAGAGGTGAAGCATAAAATAAAAGATTTGGTTAACAGCAGCAAACAAAAGCTTAAACACAAAGTACATGAAAAACTAATCAAGTTACATATAAAGAACACTCCAAACGGAGTTACGGTTAAAAAGATACAAGCAAAACAAGTTTGGAACACAATCTGCCAACATCATGAAGCACACTTTAGAGCATTGCATAAACAGGATAATGAATGCAAACATGCTCAAAAATGATATGCAACTAAGTAGACATGGCAGGGAAGGCATGGCAAAAGGAATCATGCAAATAGGCATCATGAACAACTAGTTATAGCCCATGCAAAATGCAATAAAACATTACTGGTCTAGGACTTAGTGAAAATCAGGGAAACGGGGCAGAAACTGCTATTTTTATGTTGTATAAACAGGAGCAAAACTATATGAAAATGTGCAGCAACATGACATGGAAATACATGGGCATGAAGTAGACATGATGATGATCAGGTACAAAAAAGAATCAAGGTCATAGGCATCATAGATCAAAAGATATTAAACATGCAACATGGCATCGGAACGTTACATACTTAGAGAAAAACAGAGGTGGCTGTCAAAAACTGTGGCATCGCAACTTTGGAGCTCAATAACTAGATGACCAGCAAGCATATCATGACAATGAAATACATATAATGGAAGTAGACATGATTCTTAACATTATGCAAAAAGAATCAATGCAATAGGCCTCATGGATGTGTCACAATCATCAACCAAAGTTGCAATAAAATAACAGCAACAACACATAACAGAAATTAGTAGCAGTTAACGGCCTGATGCCCACTTCAACACAGATTAACAACCTCAAGATGGCCACAAATCAAAATCCCCACAAAAGATGAACTGAAGTACACACAATTCTAAGCAATTTTCCTTTTGGGCGCAACACGATCCGAGCTACGGTTTACTCTTAAATTACGTCGCAAAACAGCATCAGCAGCAGGAAATTCCAGACTTAGCAGAAATTAGAAAAAAGGAAAAAACGGGGGTAAGGTAAAAAAGAGGGTATGGGCCTCACCATGGGCCAGGCCCAGTCGGCGCGGTGGGCGTCGGTTTGCGCGGTCTCGCACCAGGCGCTGGATAGACGCGGGCCACGTCGTGGGCCGCTGGATCTGGCCGACCCACTATGCGCGGCGGCGCCGGCCTGGCTGGCCGGCCTGCTGGCTCCGACGGCGGCGGCGCCGGCCGTTCCCAGCGATGCCGATGAGGTGGCGCAGGGCGAGGAGGCCGGTGGAGGGCAAGGGAGGCCGGACCTGGGCGTGTCGTCGCTGGATCCGGTGATTGAGGTGGCCGGCGGGGAGGATTGAGGCGGCGGCGCGAGTCCCGCGGGCGTGGAGGCGGCTCAGGTGGGGGAGAGAGAAGGCTGGGTAGATCCGGGCCGTTGGATCAGGCGATCCGACGGTCCAGATCGCAGGGAAGGCTAGGGTGCGAAAATGAGGTATTTTTGGGGCAAATGTGAGGGGGTGGCTGCAATTTTTTGGCTAGGGTAACCCTAGAAAGTGGTGGGAGTGTGGTGGTCTTTATATAGCCCAGGTGGCTGGCAGTTTGCAAAAACATCCCCGGTTTTTCTCTCGCGCTCGTGGTGTTTACGTTTCTGACCGCCGGGGGTCCGCAGTACTCCGATTCGGGTAAAACTTCGAACTGCGCGATCAGCGCGTCGAGTCGGTGGCGTTCACCTAGCGCTGGAACCGTTCCAGGAACACTTTCTGGCGCGCTTTAAAAATATCCCATTTAATTATTAAACGGGGTTTTTCGTTCCGTTGGCTGCAGCTGGTCTCGTGCGGTTTTCACGACGGTGATCGGGAGAAACCCGGTGTCGCAAAGGTCGAGTGTCAGGGTGGCAAGGGTCTGTCTCCGTCCGATACGAGATAAGAGGGAGAAAAATAATCGTCGATCGATAAATCGGGGATGCAAACAACGCAAACAAATTAGACAATGAACCAATTCACACCGAAAACAAAAAATTTCATTTTTGTGAAATCTGGGTTGTTACATCCTCGGATCTCCCGGTGGGCCAATGTCCCTCTGGTGGTGGACGTCGACGACCACCCATCCACCCTTCCGGGTGATGATAATGTCTTGCCTCCCAAACTCCTCTCTCCGACCATCAGCAACTTCAAGGTCACCAAGATGATGTACGACACCGGCTCCAGCATCAACTTGTTGTGCCTCCGTGCTTTCGAGAAGATGCAGATCCCCCGAGATTACCTCACCCCATCTTCCGCTTTCCGCGGAGTTAGCGGGATGGAGGTGCAACCTCTCGGGAAAGTATCTCTCCCCGTCACTCTCAGGCATCCCAGCAACTTCTGGACAAAGATGTTCGTCTTCGATGTCACCGACATGCCCCTCCTGTACAACGGGCTGCTTGGGTGGCCATTTATACGGAGGTTCGCTTCCGTGCACCACGAGTTGTACAACATCTTCCAGATCCCGGGAACCCACGGACCCATCTCGGTGGCCGAAAATGCACGAGAGGTTGTGCATTGCATCCAAGGTGAAGCTAAGAAGGACGTTGTCGCGAGGGTATCCGGCAAGGCATCCCTCCCGGGGAACGTACACGTTCTCGGGAGTGGTCCCTCGCCTCGAGGAAACCCCCCTGCCACCGAAGAAAGAAGACCGAAGCCACAAGGCCCCGCTGTCCCAATGGAAAAGAAGCGTCCCGAAGGACGTCCCGACCCACTAGGAACTCCGTCCATGCAGCGACCAAGTAGCCGAAGCCTGGCCAGCTCGCTCCGGCGGTTGTTTCAAAGAAATTCCCTATTTCGAAGGATGGGAGCCGCACCGTCTCCATCGGCGTCGATCTCCCTCCCAAATAGGAAAGCGCGCTCGTCACCTTCCTTCGAGAGCACTCCAGCATGTTCGCATGGGAACCCTCTGATCTTCTCGGAGTTCCCCGGGAGGTGATTGAGCACAAACTTGCAGTCAATCCTGGCGCCAAGCCTGTGAAGCAGAAAGTTCGCCGGCAAGCTCCTGACTGGCAAGAGTTCATTTCTGAAGAGGTCCGGAACATGATCAAAGATGAGTTCATCCGGGAAGTCCTACATACCACCTGGCTTGCTAAACCCGTTGTTGTCCCGAAAGCTAACAGAAAGAAGAGGTTATGCATCGATTACGGTGACGTCAATGACGTCTACCCAAAAGATCCCTTCCCTCTCCCTCGCATCGACCAAATTGTGGCCTCAACGGTGAGTGCGCCCGATTATCAATCCTGGACGCCTACGTCGGCTACCACCAAATCAAGATGGCAGTTGAAGACGAAGAGAAGGTTGCGTTCATCACCCCCTGCGGCTCATATTGCTACATATGCATGCCTTTCGGGTTGAAGAACGCAGGTTCCCCTTTCCATAGCACCATCCACGCCGGCCTCGAGCCACATTTACACCGCAACATAGAGGTCTACATGGACGACATTGTGGTCAAGACCAAAGAAGAGGATACCCTTGTAGAGGATCTACGTGAGACCTTCTGCAACCCTGAAAAAATGCAATTGAAGCTGAATCCGGAGAAATGCATCTTCAGGGTACCCTCCGGGAAGCTCCTAGGGTTTTTGGTGTACCATCGCTGCATCGAAGAAAACCCCTACAAGATCCATGCGATTGAGCAAATGAAACCCCTGAAGCGCATCACGGATGTCCAAAGGTTGAACGGGTGCATCATGGATCTCAGGAGGTTCATCTCCCAATTAGCCGAGAGGGCACTCACATTCTTCAACCTGCTGAAGAAATCTGGTCCAATTGAGTGGACCCCAGAAGCCAAAGCCGCCTTCGAAAACCCGAAGAGATACCTCAGCTCGCTGCCAGTCCTAGTGGCGCCTCGCCCACGCAAGCCCTTGTTGTTGTACATCTTGGCAACATCACAAGTGGTAAGTGGAGCACTGGTGGTCGAGCGCGAACTGGAAGAAGAGTGCAGCGAGAAACCGCTCGAAGCAAGCGGTCTGCCGGGAATCATCATTTGTGGCCGAAGAGCACGGGGCCAAGGTTCCTACACGGAAGATAGTCTAGAAGCCGGTCTACTTCGTCAGTACTGTGCTGAGAGATGCAAGACACCGGTACCCCCAAGTTCAAAAAATTCTTTTCGGAGTCCTCATAGCTTCACGGAAGCTGAGGCACTATTTCCAGGCGCATCCCATCCGTGTGGTGACCAGCCTCCCATTCGAGCGTATCCTGAGGAACCGAGAAGCCATCAGCCAGATTGTGGAGTGGGCATTGGAGCTATCCGGCTTCGACTTGGCGTTTCTCAACTCCTCAACCATCAAGAGCAAAGCATTGGAAGATTTCATTTATGAATGGACTCCGACCCCAAAAGATGATGAAGACCTCCGTCAAGCATCATCGATTCCCGGTAACGAAGACAACAATGAGTGGAACCTGTACTTTGATGGATCTTTCTCCCTGCAGGGGGCCGGGGCCGGCGCTGTCTTTGTTTCCCCTACTAGAGAAGTATTGAAGTACGCCATGCAGATGTTGTTCGAAGGAGAGGCCTCCACCAATAACACTGCCAAGTACGAGGGGCTACTTGCCGGTTTGAGAGCCGCCAGGGGTCTCAGAATCAAGAGACTCCTAGTCAAGGGTGACTCTCAGCTGGTAGTCTATCAAGTCAAGGACGATTAAGGATGCCCCCAGATGCAGGCACATGTCGATGAGGTCCGCAAGGTCAAGAAATATTTCCACGGCTTGGGGATGAAGCACATCTCGAGGTCCAAGAACAGCGTCGTGGACGAGCTATCCACGATCGCTGCCCGGAAGGAGAAGGTGTCGCCCGGCATGTTCGTCGAGCGCCTGCTCATGCCCTCAGTCACCCCATTTGGCCAAAATCGAAAAAATGAAGTATCGAGGGCGGGGAGCAGTTTCCCGGAGAACCGCCCTCTCTCGGCCCCGACAAGCACCAAGTCCTCGCTGTGGGCCCATTCTCCCCGGAGTGGGCCATCGCCATCGTGGACTACCTGAAGAGCGGAGAACTACCAAGTAACCGGAAGGATGCCGAGAGGGTCACTCGCCAATCATTGATGTACCTCATACTCGATGAGAGCCTCTATCGCCGGCGTCCCAACGGTGTGAAGCTGGTGTGCATCTCCATCGACGAAGGCAAGAAGCTGCTCGAAGATATCCATGTAGGAACATGCGGCTCACACATAGACTCCCGGGCCTTGGTTGGCAAAGCTTTTCGGCAAGGTTTCTATTGGCCCACCGCACTGAACGATGCCATGGTGTTTGTCAACACTTGTGCCGCCTGTCAGTTCCACGCCAAAGTTGTTCATCAACCAACGCAAGCACTCCAGACCATCCCCCTATCCTGGACCTTTGTGGTCTAGGGGCTGGACATTCTCGGACCATTACCCATGCTACCGGCGGATATGAGTTCCTCTACGTCGCCGTCGACAAGTTCACCAAGTGGCCTGAAGTGGAGCCAGTCCGGAAGGTCACGGCGCAATCCGCCATCAAGTTTATCAGAAGCCTGGTATGCCGTTTCGGAGTTCCTAACCGGATCATCATGGACAACGGTACCCAGTTCACAAGTCAGGCCTTCCTCGAGTACTGCTGGCAAATGGGCACCTCAGTGTGTTTCGCGTCAGTCCCTCATCCAAGGAGCAACGGCCAGGCGGAGAGTGCTAGCGGAGGGACAATGAGGTCTCTGGACCCACACCTTCCATCGGCTCGCGAAGTGTGGAAAGCGGTGGGTGGATGAACTCCCAGTTGTTCTCTGGTCGATCTGGACACGCCTAACTATGCCACAAATGAAACGCCTTTCGCCCTTATCTATGGGGCGGAGGCAGTACTCCCCAAATAACTCAGATACGGATCTCCCTGAGTTCGGGCCTTCGATGAGTCCGAATATAAGCAACTCCGACAAGGAGATGTTGTCGTTGTCGAGGAAGTACGTACTCGGGCTACTACATGCGATGCGCGGTACCAGAAAGGACTACGCCTCTATCACAGCCACCACGTCCACTCCCAAGAACTTGAGGAAGGCGACCTTGTCCTCCGTCGGCTACAGTCCGGGAGGGGTCTAAGCAAGTTGTCTCCAAAGTGGGAAGGCCCTTATCGGGTATTCCAAGTCACCCAACCTGGATCTGTCCGCCTGGAGATCGAGCATGGAGTGCCCGTGAGAAACTCGTGGAACATCGAGCACCTACGGAAGTAGCATCTCCGTAAGTTCTACCCTTGAGGGCATAAAGTTGCTGGATGACAAGTTTCCCGGCGGTGCAAAAATTTTGAATTGCGATCTCCGGATCCATGTTTATGAGTTCAACCCAAAAATAAAGACCCCGGGCTAAAATCGGTGTGTGTTAGCGCGATTTACTTTCCGCGATGTTGGACTAACCCTGCCTTCCGGCAAGATTTTCGGGAGAGACCTAACCGGCGCGCAAAACCTCGCCTGACAAAACTCTCCCCTCCTAGTTTGCGTGCTGGATTGCAGTTTGCGGTGATTGTTCGTTGATGGATTCTCGCCCCTCGTTGGTTACCCAAAGTGTAAGGTTGAGATGTAGACAGCGGCAAATTTCCCTCGGTGAAGATATCAAGGTTTGTCTCCAGTAGGACTCCGACAATGACAGGAAGGTGACAATGGCGCCAGCAATTAGGCGGTTGACGTGGACCTACACACACAACAGATAACATTGCTCCCAACGAGTTCAGAGAGGTTGTCAATCTCTCTGGCCTTGTTGTTTACAAATGATCAAACGTACGGGATAATAATGATAGTGATAGCAACGGAAAGGTAAATAAAGCAGAAAATAAATAGTGGGTGTAAACAGTATTGGAAATATGGACCGGGATCCCATGATGTTCACTAGTGATGTCTCTCTCCCAAAAGACGATAAAATAGACATGCGAGGTAAACAAATTACAGCTGGGCAATTGACAGGATTATGTGCGCAAACCAATGCTAACTATGCTATAAAGAAAGGAAGAGGCTCAAAAGCTTGGGCGGTACGCCAAGACAAGTAGACCAAAATCCATCTGCATCTACCTACTAATCATCCACCTTGAGATATCTATCCAGAACATCTCGCTGGTATTAAGTTGCGAATCCCACCCAAAGTGTAAACTCAAAGCAATAGACAACTGCATTAAAGAACTTTGCGTAAAGTAAACAATCCTTGCACCCGCAATTACAAGCACCGTTGTTTTCTCCCTTGTGGCAACAACACATCCCCTAGACTCATCTTTCTGTCACTCAAGCTAGTCATCAAGGGGCATGAACCCACAATCATGCATAACGCTCCCTCTTGGAGTCACTACCTACTACTTGGCCAAAGAAATAAACAGCAACGGAGAACATGCAACATTACTCAAGAACATAAATATAAAAGAGGAGAATCAAATATATTACTCAAACACAATCTGAACATAGTCTCATAATCCATCGGATCCCAGCAAACTCAACATAGCAACAGCAGAAAGATTACATATGTGCCTCGATCATGTAGGGCAACTCACGAGGTCTAAACCATGGAGAACAAAGATGGGAGGAGAACATCACATAGCTACTGATCATAGACCCATGGTCCAAGGTGGACTACTCACGGTTCATCCGGGAAGCATCCATGGTGGTGGAGAAGCTCCCAGAGGTGGTTCCTCCCTACGGCAGGGTGCCGGGAAGAGGGCTCCTGGTGCTCCCGATCTTGGAAGCGCGGCGGCGGCGGAGCAGAGGAGAGATCGCGAAAAAGGGTTCTGTCCCCGAGGGTTTCTCGTCACGGGGAATAAATAGGCGAAGGGGGGCAGCCAGAGGTGGAACAGGGGCCCCAGGCGCCCCCTAGCGCAGCCTAGGGGTGGTCGCGCCAGGTGGCCGCCTGGGCCACCCCTGGCCCCCTCTGGTCCCGCTTTGTCTCTTCGCGAAGCTTCCTGTACACTGATTTTTCCTATATTTTTCCCGGAATTTTTCTGGCACTTTAAATAATGGGAAAACCTGAAATACCAAAAAGAAGAAAACAGGAACTGGCACTGGGGTGCACTGAGTTAATAGGTTAGTCCAAATATGATCAAAAGTGTATGGAAGTGCATCAATATCAAGGCAATATCACACAAAAGAAGCATGGAGCAAGCAGAAATTATAGATACGTTTTGGACGTATCAACATCCCCAATCTTAATTCCTGCTCATCCTCGAGTAGGTAAATGATAACAAGCATAATTTCTGTGGTGACATGCTACCAACCATATAAGAACTTTTAAGTAAAGCAATCAAAGCATGTAATTCAATTCAATTCATAACAGGCAAGAGTCTATATTTAGCATTGAAATAAGCAACATAAGAACATAAAGGTGCAAGAGCTCTCGCTGTCCGTGACTCGAATGTCTCCAAATGGTGTTTGCGTGCAATAAAGGGGATAGGGATTACGAGAAAAAAGTATTTTTGTGTTGAGAACTCAATCTACTAAAGTTTCACACTTGGACTTCTTTGGAATCTTATCTTGACTCATCCCCAGACCACTAGCCAGGTACTAGTCAAAATGATCCACTCCTTTTCGATATTTTGAGCACTCATGCAATGGATGACCGTAAGCAAGAAAGTTTACACTTAGGATGGCAAAGAGAGAATGTGGTGGAGGAGGAAGACAAAAAGGTGAGAAAGGCTCACATCAATGAGGACAATCATAGGCGAGAGAAATCCAAATGATAGATGTGATGTGAGGAGTAGGGATTTCCATGCAACGGATGCACATATGAGCTAAGGTAAGATCTCCAATGGAACTAGTGGGGGTCCATCCAACTTGCTTGCTCAAGAAGACCTAGAGCTCATTTGAGGAGGCTCATCATTGGAATATACAAGCCAAGTTCTATAGTGTGAAGGTCCCCACATAGCTATATGCATGAATGATAATCTCTCAAAAGGAATAGTAGTGTGCCCCCTTCTCTCTTTTTATTTCTTTTTCTCTATTTTCTATTTTTTTGTATTTTTTTGGTGGCCTCAATGGCTCTTTCTATTTCTCTCATTTGTCCTCTTTGGGATCTTTTGATTTTGTCCTCTTTGGGATCTTTTCCTCACTTTAGGGGCAACACTCTATATATTACAAGAAGTATAGAAGATATTTCACACTTTACAAGGTACTCAAATCATAAAGAAGATGTAGCTATGATGATGTATGCAAATGTATGCCTCTGACAGTGTAGCAGGATATGCAATGATACTAGTGCGTCATGTAGCAATGATTAGGGCAAGGCCCAACTAGCATGCGGCTCATTGATCAAGCAAAAGCATGTATGACATGAAGATCAAGTCATGAGAAGGTGGATGTTGCATGGCAATGTATCTCGGAAAAGCTATGGAAATGCCTTGATAGGTAGGTATGGTGGCTTTTTTGAAGAAGGATATATTGAGGCTTATGATGATAGAGCGTATCATGCCAAGGATTTGGATGTACCGGCGAAGGTGGATGCCAACTCTCGGAGTGAGAAGGAGGCAATGCACGGCACATGAGAGGCTAGAAAAATATGGGAAGGTGGAAGTGTCAACTTTCGAATACTCACATTAGTCCGAAGAACTCATGCACTTATTATTGGTAACTCTCAATCTAATAAGGAGGTTCCCAAAGATACAAGTACCCCGAGGATGAGTGTATGGGGGTTTGGTTATCCTTGCGCATCCTCGACTCATGGTACGTGAGTGTACTATAATATTCGATCCCTCCAAAGAGTAGTGATCCATCTAGTAGCTAAAGTTCTCAACTAATTTTGTAAGTTTTGAAAATAAACACGGATTACCCAAAATACGACATCTATCACTAATAGGCTAAATCTCTTGACACCAAAAGTCCAAACATTACTCATAGCAATACCTCAAAACTATTGCAAGTTACTACTACAATTGAATAGCAACCTCAATTGCCTACTTCAATTTAAGACACACAACTCAGTGCAACAGGAAAACTCTCTAAGCAAGATAAACATGAAAACTCAAGAGAGTTCCAGCAACAAACTAAGCAAAATATCTTAAAAAGATAAGCATGAAAACTAAGAGCTAAACATGACAGCAGCTATGAAAAAGATAAAGAACACACACAGCAAAGATAAGCATGAAGAATCCTATGTTGTGTTCTAGGTTTTGAAAGTGGAGCGTGTTTCTCTCCCACACAAAGAAAGCTGGGTTCTAACTTGTTATGAACAGCAAGCAAAGCTAAAGAAAACTAAAAAGGAAATAAAGAGCAAGACGCTCCAAGCATAACACATAACGCATGAAGTGATAAAAATATAGTGGAACGAAAGACGAACTGGTAATTGTTGATGGAGAAGGGGATGCATGGGCGCATCCCCAAGCTTAGATGCTTGATTCTTCTTGAATATTTCTTGGGGGTGCACGGGGGCATCCCCAAGCTTGAGCGTTTGACACTCCTGAATCTTCTTTTATCATCTTCCCTCGCACACTTGAAAACTCCCTTCATACATAACTCATCATAATCTGATTAGCGAGGTTAGTACCCATAATAAAATATTTTTTCTCTACTGGAAATAAGGATATTCTTGAATAGCTACTGTTTCTCAAGATTGACAAAAAAAATTTGCAAAGAAAAAGCAAGCTTAAGGTTTGCAAAATGAAGAAAAGGCAAAACAGTACAGAATCTATGAAAAACAGACCAGCATGTAGTAAAGAATTTTTTAGGGATACTTCTGCAACTCAAATCAACAAACTCAGAACATACAAAAGTTCCGTGATTGTATAGAGCACGCTGTGTAAACAATTCAGCTCAAAAAGATGAACTGGGATTTTTCTATGATTTTTCCCGTCAGGAGGACAGAATATGTTTTCTGGACAACATGTCACAACTTTCACTGCCCTTATCATATGAGGCTATAAATGGCACAAAGCTTGAAAAGTAAAGATACAATGATGTTGATACAGTAGTAACAATCATCAAGACCACTAAAACAGAAGGAAAACAAAAAATAAAACCTAAATTCGTTGCGGGCTGCCTCCCGAAAGCGCTTCTTTAAAGCCATTAGCTAGGCTTGATGCAATAGATCAAGTCTTTTCAAGAAAATAACTAGCCCGTGTGACGGACTCAAAAGGCAACTTAATGTTTTTTCTCGGGAAGTGTTCCATCCCTTTCTTGAGAGGGAATTGGAATGTTATAATCCCTTCATTCATATCAATGACAGCAACCACGGTGCGAAGAAAAGGACGTCCCAAAATAATTGGACAAGAAGGTTCACATTCAATGTCCATAATAGTAAAATCAACGGGAACATAATTGTCATTGACAATGATAAGAACATCATCGATCTTCCCCAAAGGTTTATTTACGGAAGAATCGACAAGACGAAGACCAAAATAATAAGGATCAAAAGGTTTCAATTCAAATATATCATACATACTTTTGGGCATAACGGTGGTACTAGATCCAACATCATATAAAGCATAGCAAGAGAAATTATTCAAATTAATTTTAATCATAGGATCCCAACCATCTTCCAGCTTTCTAGGTATGGAGGCTTCTATCCTAAGCTTCTCCTCCCTAGCTTTAATGAGAGCATTAGTGATATGCTCCGTGAAGGCAAGATTAAGTGTGCTAGTGTGGGGATCTCTAGACATCTTGTGAAGGAAACGAATAACTTCAGAAAGGGTGCAATTATAAAAATCAAGGTCACTACTATCAAGTAAAGTGGTAGTGGTGTCCTTTAGGCTCACTTGTTTGGTAGCTTCTATAGTCATAGGAGTTTCTTCTTTTACGGTTGAGGTCATAGCATCACCATTAATAGGTCCTATGGGACTAGGGGTGCATTGGGTGCTAAGAGTTTGGATATCCTCAACGACTTGGATAGTAGAAATGGTATGGTGTGTGGGAAGGCTCTTAATTCTATCTTCTTCCTCCTTTTCTCTAGCCCATCTCTCTTTAATTTTAGCCATCATCATAATGTTTTCATTAATTTGCACTAGAATAGCGTTCATAGGAGTGACCTTCCTCTCCTCAAGAGGAGAAGTTCTAATCTTAAGCAATTCTACTTCATGGGCTAAATTGTCTACCTTCGACGAGAGATTATCTAATTTGTCTAGTTTTTCCTCTACACTCTTGTTGAAGGCTTTTTGGGTACTGATGAAGTCTTTAAGCATACTTTCTAGTTCAGAAGTGGAGTTCTTGGTGCTAGTATAAGTGTTGTTGTTCCCATAGTTGTTGGAGGGGAACGGTCTAGGATTGCTAGCAAAATTAATCCTATAAGCATTGTTATTGAAGTTGTTTCTAGAGATAAAGTTCACATCTACTTGATCTTGAGCAATCAAATAATTTAAAGGAACATCATGAGGATCAATAGGAGATTGCTTGGTAAGTAGAGACATAATCAAGTCAACTTTTTCATTTAGGGAGGAGATCTCCTCGACAGAGTTTACCTTCCTACCTGTTGGAGCTCTTTCGGTGTGCCATTGGGAATAGTTGGTCATCATCTCATCGAGTAGTTTTGTGGCAGCACCAAGCGTTGTTGACATAAAGGTTCCTCCCGCGGCCGAATCTAGCAAGTTCCGCGAGGTAAAGTTAAAGCCTGCATAAAAAGTTTGGATAACCATCCAAGTAGTCAAACCATGCGTAGGGAAATTCTTAACAAGAGATTTCATGCGTTCCCAAGCTTGGGAAACATGCTCACTATCCAATTGCTTAAAATTCATAATATTACTCCTCAATTGAATAATCTTAGCTGGGGGTAGTACTTCCCAATAAAAGCATCCTTGCACTTATCCCAAGAATCTGTGCTATTCCTAGGCAAGGATTGAAACCAGATTTTAGCTCCTCCTCTCAAGGAGAAAGGAAAAAGCTTAAGCTTAACAATATCACCATCTACTTCTTTGTACTTTTGCATATCACAGAGCTCAAAAAAATTATTTAAGTGCAAAGCAGCAGCATCTCCAGCACCGGAGAATTGATCTTTCATAACAAGGTTCAGCAAAGCAGGTTTAATCTCATAAGAAGGTGCTAAAGTGGCAGGTGGAGCAATAGGAGTGCAGATAAAGTCACTATTGTTATGACTAGTGAAGTCACACAACATGGTGTTCTCAGAGGAACCCATAGCAGCAGTAAGCAAGGTAACTATTTTTTTTTTGATAAAGGACACTAAAGCAAAAACTGAAAGGTAAACTAACAAGACTAATAAGCAAAGATAAAAGATAGTGTGCAACTCCCCTATCTTGAAGAGTGGAGTCCCCGGCAACGGCGCCAGAAATTAGCTTTGATGGCTTCTCGCCCCTCGTTGGATACCCAAAGTGGAAGGTTGAGATGTAGACAGCAGCAAATTTCCCTCGGTGAAGATACCAAGGTTTGTCTCCAGTAGGACTCCGACAACGACAGGAAGGTGAAAACGACGCCAGCAATTAGGCGGTTGACGTGGACCTGCACACACAACAGATAACTTTGATCCCAACGAGTTCAGAGAGGTTGTCAATCTCTCCGGCCTTGTTGTTTACAAAGGATCAAACGTACGGGATAATAATGATAGTGATAGCAACGGAAAGGTAAATAAAGCAGAAAATAAATAGTGGGTGTAAACAGTATTGGAAATATGGACCGGGATCCCATGATGTTCACTAGTGATGTCTCTCTCCCAAAAGACGATAAAATAGCCATGCGAGGTAAACAAATTATAGCTGGGCAATAGACAGGATTATGTGCGCAAACCAATGCTAACTATGCTATAAAGAAAGGAAGAGGCTCAAAAGCTTGGGCGGTACGCCAAGACAAGTAGACCGAAATCGATCTGCATCTACCTACTAATCATCCACCTTGAGATATCTATCCAGAACATCTCGCTGGTATTAAGTTGTGAATCCCACCCAAAGTGTAAACTCAAAGCAACAGAAAACTGCATTAAAGAACGTTGCGTAAAGTAAACAATCCTTGCACCCGCAATTACAAGCACCGTTGTTTTCTCCCTTGTGGCAACAACACATCCCCTAGACTCATGTTTCTGTCACTCAAGCTAGTCATCAGGCGGCATGAACCCACAATCATGCATAACGCTCCCTCTTGGAGTCACTACCTACTACTTGGACAAAGCAATAAACAGCAATGGATAAAATGCAAGAATTAATCAAGACCAAAAATATAAAAGAGGAGAATCAAATATATTACTCAAACACAATCTGAACATAGTCTCATAATCCATCGGATCCCAGGAAACTCAACATAGCAACAGCAGAAAGATTACATATGTGCCTTGATCATGTAGGGCATCTCACGAGATCTAAACCATGAAGAACAAAGAGGGGAGGAGAACATCACATAGCTACTGATCATAGACCCATGGTCCAAGGTGGACTACTCACGGTTCATCCGTGAAGCATCCATGGTGGTGGATAAGCTCCCGGAGGTGGTTCCTCCCTTCGGCAGGGTGCCGGGAAGAGGGCTCCTGGTGCTCCTGATCTTGGAAGCGCGGCGGCGGCGGAACAGAGGAGAGATCGCAAAAAAGGGTTATGTCCCCGAGGGTTTCTCGTCACGGGGAATAAATAGGCGAAGGGGGGCAGCCAGAGGTGGACCAGGGGCCCCAGGCGCCCCCTGGCGCGGCCTAGGGGGTGGCCGCGCTAGGTGGCCGCCTAGGCCACCGCTGACCACCCTCTGGCCCTGCTTTGGCTCTTCGCGAAGCTTCCCGTACGCTGATTTTTCCTATATTTTTCCCGGAATTTTTCTGGCACTTTAAATAATGGGAAAATCTGAAATACAAAAACAGCAGAAAACAAGAACTGGAGCTGGGGTGCACTAAGTTAATAGGTTAGTCCAAATATGATCAAAAGTGTATGGAAGCGCATCAATATCATAGCAATATCACACAAAGGAAGCATGGAGCAAGCAGAAATTATAGATACGTTTTTGACGTATCACTCGTTCTTATTTTTTCTATCGTAGGCACGAGACATTCGGCTAAACAAGACGAAATATAAGTATCCAACGCCACACATCGCGGAAATGGTTCACCTACTGGAGGATATTAGCTTTCTAGGACTAGTTCATACATGGAGAAGAAGAGGGGAAGGATTCAGTCGATGCGAACTACAGGCTTGATGTCTTCCTCCGGGAGGCCCTTGCTTCCATCGTCACTAGAGTCCTCCTCTCCACCTCGGCGATCCAAAGACGCATCGTCTTCCTCTTCATCATCAGAATCCCTGGTGCTGCTGCTCGATCTCTCGGGGAAGAACTCAACACGATCGCCATTGAAGTCGAAAATCTTCACGGACAAGACCGCGTTGCCTTGTACCTGAACAGGAGGACATCCCCTCTTCTCAGTTTGTGGTCACGCACGAAGACCTTTCATCCCTGCGTCAGGAGCATCTCTCCGTTGGTCAAGAAGCGGGTGGCCACCTGCACCACCCAGTGAGGGCACCCGTCCACCCTTATCCCCATATACGGGGGTTGGGCATCCCTTACCGCGCGGCGGAACGTCTTCGGGCGTAGTACCACCTGCTAGTGGTTGATGCGAACTCCACGACGAACTCGAAAGCAATGGGCTCATCATGAGCCACACTGCGGAGGAGGGACGGCGGCATGGCGCAGCCTCCGTGGCCACCAACGTTGTGCCCCCTCTTCTGCTACCTTTGGTCCGGAGCGCTCGCCCCCACGGGGTCGGCGAGTGTGCTTCCCTCGAAGACCCAACGGCCGGCGCTACTCGACCTCCTCTGCTTCCCCTTCCACGATCGTGATGACCACGCGGCCCTCCACCGCGGAGCACTGGTGGGCTATCATCATCGCTGGTCGAGGGAGCACGGTTCCAAAGCTTTGGAGCCATCGTGCACATGCCCGCAGCTTGTTGGAGGAAGAAGCAACTGCTAAAGGATGCACGACTCACCCGCCGGTTGGAGAAATAAATAACAACTCAGGGGGCGGCGTGTTAACTACCGCCGATACTCCACCTTTGGCTTCGGGTCGTGGCGTCCCCCGGTCTTCACGACTGCCACGCGTCAGCACTTACCTGCCAGGAGGGCTCTGGGCCACGCGCTCATTCTAACAACATGGAGTACCTTCCGGACGGTTTGTCTTCCCGGAGCATCGGGCCTGACTTGGCTTTTGGACGGCCCATCTGCGCCAAGACAGACCCGGGGCTACTGTCGGAGGATAGCAGCTCACTCCTTCTACCCGGGAGCCTCACCGTCCTTCCAGATAAGATCTTGTGACGGGTACCTTCAGCTCACCCGGAAAGACACTGTTGCGGTGCCTCCCGGAAAGGAACCTACTCACGTCTGTCCTAAAGTGGTGGGATACAGGCGAGGGCCCACCACCCGCGGAATGTTCCAAGACACATTTAAGGGTGGTGGTTACAACGGCGCCTTCGATCCACTTCGCTCCTCGTACGTGACAGGGGCCCGTGCGACAACACGACAAGTGCAATGACCATCCGCCACGCATCCTTCCCGGAAGTGGTGCTACATCAACACCTTCCCAGCCACCATCGGAGGAGCCCCGCCTAGAAAGAGCCCGGGCCATCAAGAAAAGGGTTCCACACCCTCCAAAATAGATCCACTGCTACGCAAGGAGCTGCCTTTTCCTCCCGGAAAGAAGTCTCGCCATTGTAATCGTCATCAAGCAATCCAGACAAGCAGGTTTAGGGATTTTAGTCTCCGGACGGCCTGAACCTGGGTAAACTTCAACGTGTCCCATCGACGACGAACTCCATAGTGTTTCACGTGCGCACCCTGGAACATCACACCCGCGGGATCTCCCCCGCTGGATCTCCCCTGCGACACCAATCTATCCTAAGATGTAGCAAAATTTGAGAAGTAACCAATAACATGGTTTTGGATACAAACAAAACCATATGAGAAATAAGACTTCAACAAACACAATATTATAGCTACTGAACAATTGACATTACTGGGATCATCAACTCATATTTACATCTATACTAGGTGGAATTGTGTTAGATCACAAACCGAACTCATGTATACACTAACATATACTCCGTAGTTAGGAAAAATCGTATTCATAGTAGTTCCGAACTATATATAATCAACTAGCATTTCGTATAATGTCTAGTATGGCAATATATTTATGTCAAGTTCAAATCCACAATAATCTAAAATCTCAGTAATGGATTGTTTGGGAAATTAATACTTCAGTTTCTGACAAGCTCTTGCATCGTACACATATTTGACAGGAAAGATCGTATGCATAGTAATTTTGAACTATATATAATCAACTAGCATTTCGTATAAGGTCTAGTATGGCAATACATTTATGTCAAATCCACAATAATCTAAAATCTAGTACTGGATTGTTTGGGCAATTAATACTTCAGTTTCTAACATATCAAGCTCTTGCATCATACTATTATCTAACTTGTTAAAACTTAGCCCATATCAATTGAAGAAATTTATAATTTCTCATTAATTAACTACCACTCACTTGATAGACATATCATATTTGGTACACAGACTAATAACTTGTTTATTTTCAAAACTAAGAATGCAAACATTTTGGGGAAAAGGGGGGAAACAAGATGAAAACAAAATTTACGGAAAATTACCTCCTGCGCTCGGCAGGCTCCGAAAGAACGTAGAAGAAGCCGCGACGAGGGGGGGATTGGCCGGAGATTCCCAAGGCCTCGGTGAATGAGCCATTTGCCGTGGCACCGGAGCCCTTTGCCTCGGCGCCGGAGCTCTTGGCCGAGGTGCCGGAGATGCCCAAGTCCTCGGCGACGGAGCCCTTGGCAGAGGCGTCGGAGCCCTTCGCCGGGCCGCCGGAGCCACTCTTCGAGGCGCTGGATCCCTTTGATGAGGATCCGCCGCCCTTAGACGACGTGGGTCTGTTACCCACGGCAGCATTGCCTTCAGCGGCATTTCCCTTACGTTGTTTGGTCCCGAGGGCCATCTTCGTCGAAATGGCCGGTGAGTATGGTTGGTTGTGTGGGAAGACAGTGGGGAGGAGGGTGTGGACGGCGAAGAGGGGATGTCGCGGCAGAAAGGAGGCGATGGGAACCTGTGGAGGCGATGAGGCGACGGTCGGTGGTGAGGGTTTTTGTAAGAAGACGAGACAAGAGGGTACGATCGGAAATGGCGGTTTCGAGGTTACCACACAGTTATTATTTCTGCAAGGGTAGTGGGTGATTTGACAGCTGATATTTCCAAAATGAATCACTATTTTATATCGTAATTCACCCCTATTCATTGATATATTTCATGTTATGATGTCGTTCTTATGTTGTTTTGGTTTGTTTTACACATTTTGCAACTTTCCGGTGCAGAAACAGCAGACGCAGAATTCAGCGGAGAAAAGTGGACATTGAGTTGCTGAAACAGGACATCTCCAAATGCGCTGAAAATGGACGAAGGATATTTTCCAAAAGAATAACGAAGCTTCGCCGAAAAGGGGCCAGATGGGGCCACCAGGTGCCCAGGTGCCCCCCCTGGCGTGGCCCCCACCAAGGGCGCGCCGGGAAGCCGCCTGGACCCCTTGGGCCACTCCCATCTCCCCCCTCTGGCCTATAAATCCCTCGTCATCCGAAAACCCTAAAAAGGAGAGGAATTTCACCAGTTCCGCCGCCGCTCCGTGGCAGAAACCTACAGAGAAGAAAATACATGTTTGGCGGGCTGATTCCGCCGGGGAGAACACCTCCCGGAAGGGGAGATCATCGCCATCGTCATCACCATCGTCACGGGCATCATCGAGATCATCATCAACATCATCCCCAACATCAGCACCATCTCCATATTCATCCTATCTCACCTCACAATTGAAACTTGTGTTGTAATCCGTACCATTTATCCTCTCTACTCTATCGGTGTTGATTACTCTTTTGTGGTAAACGCTATTGAGTTTTGTTGGAAAAATATTGTTATGTCTAGATTGTTCAGCATCTATTTATCACCACTGATCATGATCTCTTTTATGTCTTGTGATTAGTTACTTTAGTTCTTGAGGACATGAGAGAAGTCTAGTTGTTAGTAGTCATATGATGTTGAAGTAATATGTGTTGTTTGATATTTAAGTTGTGTTGTTATTTTCCTAGTGGTGTTGTATGAGTCGAACACATAACACTTCGCCTTGTTAAGGACCTAGGGGAATGCATTGTGTATAAAGAATGCTTATGGTGGGTTGCCGGAGTGACAGAAACCTGAACCCTAGTTCGCACACTTTTGCACAAGGGAATAATGGATCCTTGATCTTATTGATGTGGTTAGGCTTTTGCCTTAATTTCTAACTTGTATTTGCGGATGCTTGCAAGGTGTTTAATCATAAGAGTGCACTTATCTTAGTCTAGAAGGTGTGCTAGCATAGATTCACCCACTCAACACTTATCAACGCAAAACATAGTACCGATACGGAATATGGCGAAAGCACGTGACTACTTCTCCCGTGTGTCCTCAAGAACGCTTTATCCTTTATAAGTTCAGTTGCTAGGCTTACCCTTTTCTCAAAAGGATTGGGCCACTTGTTACTCCTTAGTACCTTTTACTTTGCTTGTTCTTACCTTCTCATTGCTTATACCGAAAACCCCCTAAAAAGTTATCTTTCAGTGCTTGCATTTATTCCTTGAGCAAAGTCACTTATCAATACCTTATGCTCCTCGTTGGGTTCGACAATCTTACTTGTCAAAAACACTACAATAGATCCCCTACATTTGAGGGTCATCCAGTACTGTTTTCTGGCGCCGTTGCCGGGGAGCGTAGTGCTATTGGTAAATGAAGCTCATAAGGAAACTTTTATATTGTTGTTTTTATTCTGCTATTGCTACTTTTGTCCTTATGGACACCTCTACCCTTGGTTCGTTACTTTTGGGGAAACGCCCTGCTACTCTGGTGGTTGCTCCCACCCCTACTGAAATTATGCCCTATAAAATACCAACTGGTATTATCGATTATGTCTTGGCTAATCTTTATGCAGGAGACAGACATCCAGGTGAACACTTGCTATATTATCACAACTTTGTTCATTATTTAAGCTTGCAGGTGTGTCAATGGAGTTTGTCATGCGGAATTATTCTCCGTATCACTTATAGATAAAGCTTCAGATTGGTATAAGCTCCTCAATAACTCACATTTGCTTAATTGGCAAGAGCTTATGTCTCTCTTTTATACAAAGTTTTATCCTCTTCATGAAATTCATCGAGATAGGAACTACATCTATAACTTTTGGTCTCGTGACAGAGGAAGCATCGCTCAATCTTGGGGGATACTGAAGTCCCTAATGCTCAAATGTCCTATTCATGAGCTCCCCAAGGATATTATACTTACAAATTTTTATGCCAGGCTTTCTCGTCAGGATAAGGAGATGTTGGATACCTCCTCTAGTGGGGTATTTCAAACAAGAAGCGTTGAAGAGAGATGGGATCTCATTGAGAGAATTTAAAGAAACATTGAAGACTGGGAAATTTCTAAAGGTATTGAACCCGTTATAAATTATGAGCATGATTATATTAAGAGCTATGTGACAACTGATTACTTTAATACCTTTTGCTCTAAAATTGGTCTTGACTCCCAGCTAATGATTGATTTTTGTAAGAAATTTGCCTCTCATATTGACTCTTCTAAGGAGGAGAAGGATCAGTACAATAAACCCTTCACCTGTTGATATTAATGTTGCTGACCCTATTTTTCTTGCAGTTATATATGAAAAAAAAAGTTTTCCCGCAAGGATAAGGGAGCATACTTTTGTGACAGACATAATAAATAAAAGTGACAGAAGAACTGACGAGCCTGAGGACCAGATCAAGGTCGACCCTCAAGTTGCGGTGGTTAAAGATCTAGTTACTAATGATGTTTTAGATTCCAATATAGATTTTTGTGTTGTTTCCACTAACATTGTTACAGCCAAGAATAAAGGCCCAATTTCAGGTACACCAGTTGTATCTGCTAAAATAGGAGATCATAATTATTATGGGCTCTGTGATTTGGGATCGAGTGCTAGTGCCATTCCTTATTCACTATATCAGGAGATCATGGGTGAGATTTCACTCTGTGAACTTGAAGAGGTTGATGTTACCATTTATCTAGCAAACAAAGAAACTATCTCCCCCATTGGAATTGTGAGATATGTTGAAGTCATATGTGGAAAGGTAAAGTATCCTACTGACTTTCTAGTACTTGGCTCCGTACAAGATAGTTTTTGCCCTAATATCTTTGGTAGGCCTTTCCTTACCACTTGTGGAGCTATAATATATTTCAAGAAAGGTAAAGTTTCTATTGAATTCAATGGTGAGCCATATGAATTTAACTTTTCTAAGTTCTCTAAGCAGCCTCGTGGTACTGATTTGCCTAGTAATGATAAAATTATTGAAGATATTTCTTCCATTGATATTCCTCCTAATGATCCTTTGCAGCAATATATGGAAGGCCACGAGAATGATATGAATATGCAAGAAATAAACGAGTTAGATGACATATTCTTAAGGCAATCTGCTATCCTAAAGCACAACCTTCCGGTTGAACCTTTAGGAATCCTCACACAACCCAAAGAAGACTCGGTGTTTGATCTCAAACCACTTACCAATACGCTCAAATACGCTTATTTAGATGAAAAGAAAATATATCATGTTATTATCAATGCTAACCTTTCAGGATTTGAAGAAGAGCGACTATTGGAGACACTTCGCAGACACCATGGTGCCATTGTCTATACCCTTGATGACCTTAAGGGAATTAGACCATCGATTTGCCAACATACTATCAATCTCGAGCCTGATGCTAAACCAGTTATTGATCATCAACGACAGTTGAACCCAAAGATGAAGGACGTGGTTAGGACTGAAGTTCTCAAGCTTCTAGCCACAGGTATCATCTATCCTATAGCTGATAGTAAGTGGGTAAGTCCAGTTCATTGTGTTCCAATGAAAGGAGGTATGACTTTTGTTCGTAATGATAAAAATGAACTAATACCTCAGAGGATTGTTATTGGATATAGAATGTGTATTGATTACAGGAAGTTGAACAAAGCCACCAGGAAGGACCATTACCCACTGCCCTTCATTGATAAAATGATTGAGAGGTTGTCCAAAAACACCCACTTTTGCTATCTCGACGGGTACTCTGGCTTCTCTCAAATTCATGTTAATATTGTCGATCAAGAGAAGACCACTTTCATGTGTCCTTACGGTACTTATGCTTATATGCGTATGCCTTTTGGGTTATGTAATGCACCTGCTACATTTCAGAGATGCATGTCTGCTATTTTTCATGGTTTCTGTGAGGAGATTGTGGAAGTCTTCATGGACGGTTTCTCTGTCTATGGAACTTCCTTTGACCACTGTCTCCACAATCTTAATAAAGTTTTGGAGAGATGCGAGGATAAAAATTTAGTGCTAAATTGGGAAAAAGTTCCACTTCATGGTTAACGAAGGGATATTTCTTGGTCACAAGATTTCCGAGAGGGAATTGAAGTGGACAAGGAGAAGATTGAAGATGTTGAAAGGATGCCCTATCCAAGGGACATCAAAGGTATTCGTAGTTTTGTCGGTCATGCTGGTTTCTATAGAAGATTTATTAAAGAAATTTCTAAGACTTCGAGACCCCTCACTAATCTTCTCCAGAAGGATGTTCCTTTTGTATTTGATGAAGATTGTAAGGAATCCTTCGAAGTTCTTAAGAAATCTCTAATAGTCGTTCCTATAGTACAACCACATGATTGGGAATTTCCCTTTGAAATTATGTGTCATGCTAGTGATTTTGCTGTTGGAGCTGTTTTAGGGCAAAGGGTTGATAAGAAGTTGAATGTTATACATTATGCTAGCAAAACCCTTGCTGGTGCTCAAAAGAATTATGCTACTACTGAGAAGGAATTCTTAGCAGTAGTGTTTGCTTGTGATAAGTTTAGGCAGTATATTGTTGATTCTAAAGTTATTATTCACATTGGCCATGCCGCCCTTAAGTATCTTATGGAGAAGAAGGATGCCAAACCAAGGCTTATCAGGTGGGTACTCCATCAAAAATTTGACTTGCAGATTGTTGATAGGAAAGGAGCAGACAATCCGGTGGCGGATAATCTAACAAGTATGGAACATATACCGCATGATCCCATTCTAGTCAACGACAGTTTTCCAGACGAACAACTAGCTGTTGTAAAATACAATCTCTTTCCGACCCTTGGTTTGCAGATTATGCTAATTTTATCGTTTCCAAGTGTTTTCCTCCAGGTTTAGCATTTCAACAAAGGAAGAAGTTCTTCCACGATTTGAGGCATTACTTTTGGGATGACCCACATCTTTTCAAAGAAGGTCCGGACAGGATCGTGAGAAGATGCATACCGGAGCACGAACAAAAGGACATTCTCAGACAATGTCACGGTAGTCCCTATGGAGGACATCATGCCGGTGAGAGGACCGCACATAAGGTTCTCCAATCAGGTTTTTATTGGCCTACTCTATTTAACGATGCTAGAAATTATGTCTTATCTTGTGATAAGTGTGAGAGAGTTGGTAATATTAGTAGGAGGAATGAGATGCCTATAAATTACTCTCTAGTGATTGAGCCTTTTGATTGCTGGGGTATTGATTTTATGGGTCCTTTTCCTCCCTCACACAAGTACACTCACATTTTAGTAGATGTTGATTATGTAACCAAGTGGGTTGAAGCAATCCCCACTGAGAGTGCTGATCACAAGACATCTTTGAAAATGATCAAAGATGTAATTTTTCCTAGGTTTGTTGTACCAAGGTACCTCATGACTGATGGAGGATCACACTTCACACATGGAGCTTCCAGAAAAGCTTTAGCCAAGTACAATGTAAATCATAGAATTGCTTCACCGTACCATCCTCAAACTAGTGGGAAAGTTGAGCTCACCAATAGAGAGATCAAGTTGATCTTACAAAAGATAGTTAAGAGTTCTAGGAAGGACTGGTCAAAGAAGTTAGGAGATGCTTTGTGGGCGTATAGAACTGCTTACAAAAACCCCATGGGCATGTCTCCCTATAAGATGGTCTATGGAAAGGCTTGCCATTTGCCATTAGAGTTAGAATACAAAAGTTTCTTGGCTGTTAGAGAGCTTAATGCTGACCCAAAGTTAGTATGTGAAAAACGTCTCATGAACTTGACTTCTCTAGATGAGTGGAGAAGAGAAGCTTACGAGAGTGCTAAAATGTTCAAGGAAAAGGTAAAGAAGTAGCATGATAGAAGAATTTTGAAACGTGAATTTAATGTCGGTGATAAAAAACTTTTGTTTAGATCTCGTTTCAGATTTATCCAGGTAAACTACTTTCCAGATGGGAAGGACCATTTCATATCGAAGAAGTCTACCGCTCCGGTGCAATCCAGATTAGCAATTTTGAAGGCACCAAACCTCAAGTTGTGAATGGGCAAAGACTCAAGCATTACATGGCAGGAGACCTGATACGTCCCAAACGTATCTATAATTTATGCTTGCTCCATGCATATTTTGTGTGATATAGCTATGCCTTTGATACACTTTCATACACTTTTAATCATAATTGGACTAACCTATTAACTCAGTGCACCCCAGTGCCAGTTCCTGTTTAATGTTGTCTTTTTATTTCAGGTTTCCCCCATATTAAAAGTGCTCTAAACATTCTAGAAAAATCCAATAAAAAATCAGCGTACGGGAACCTTCCAGAGCACCGAAGGAGAGCCAGAGGAGCCACCCTGGTGCCTAGGCGTCCAGGGAGCGCGACCCACCCTAGGCCGCGCCAAGGGGGCGCCTGCGCTCCCTGGTGGCCCCCTGGCTACCCCCCTTCGCCTATATATTTGTCTCGCCCCGAAACCTCTGAGGATAGAACCCTTTTTCACTATCTCGCCTCTGTTCTGCCGCTGCCACTCTTCCAAGATCGAGAGTGCCAGAAGACCTCTTCCCGGCACCCTGCCGAAGGGAGGGTTTACCTCCGGGAGCTTCTCCACCACCATGGACGCTTCCCGGATGATCCGTGAGTATTCCACCTTGGACCATGGGTCCATGATCAGTATCTATGTGAGGTTCTCCTCCCTCTTTATTCTTCATGGATTAGACCTTGTGAGCTTCCCTACATGATCAAGGCACATATGTAATTCTTTATTCTGTTGCTATGTTGAGTTTGCTGGGATCTTATGGATTATGATACTATGTTCAGGTTGCGATGAGTTATATACTTTTTTCTTCTCCTTTTATATTTGAGTTCTTGAGTAATTCTTGCATGTTCTCCATTGCTGTTTATTGCTTTGGCCAAGTAGTAGGTAGTGACTCCAAGAGGGAGCGTTATGCTTGATTGTGGGTTCATGCCCCCTGATGACTAGCTTGAGTGACAGAAACATGAGTCTAGGGGATGTGTAGTTGCCACAAGGGGGGAAACAATGGTGCTTGTAACCACGGTTGCAAGGATTGTTTACTCGACGCAAAGTTCTTTTAATGCAGTTGTCTGTTGCTTTGGGTTTACACTTTGGGTGGGGCTCGCAACTTAATACCAGCGAGTTATTCTGGATAGATATCTCAAGGTAGATGATTAGTAGTAGATGCAGATGTATTTTGGTCTACTTATCTTGGCGTACTTCCCATGCTTTTGAGCCTCTTCCTTTCTTTTGTAGCATAGTTAGCATTGCGGTGCGTTTTTTATCCTGTCAATTGCCCAGCTGTGATTTGTTTACCTCACATATCATTTTATCGTCTTTTGGGAGAGAGACATCAGTAGTGAACATCATGGGACCCGGTCCATATTTCCACCATTGTTTACACCCTCAATTTACTTCCTGTTTTACTTTCTAGCTACAGTTATCATTACCTTTTATATCTTTCGGTTGACCCTTTTTAAACAGCAAGGCCGGAGAGATTGACAGCCTATCTGTACTCGTTGGGAGCAAAGTTATCTGTATTTGTGTGCAGGTCCACGTCAACTCTCGTGCTAGTAATTTCCAGCGCTATTGTCACCTACTTGTCGTTGTTGGAGTCCTACTGGAGACAAACCTTGGTATCTTCACTAAGGGAAATTACGCTACGCTACATCTCAACCTTACACTTGGGGTACCCACCGAGAAGCACTACTTCAGTGCCATCAAGACCTTGTCAATGTTGATGTGAATTTCATACACACAACAACTCATGAAGAATATGTTGTAACCCTGTTTCATACACCAACAGGAGCAAAATAAGAAAAGGTATGTATTACAGTAAGGAAACGTCACGAACATCCATAAAACTTCCATATTACGAGTTTTTTGCAAAATTAGGAAAATTTGAAGCCTAAGCGGAGCCGGAGAGAAGCTCCAGGAGGTCTAGGAGCCCCCCTGGCGCGGCCTACCTCCTGGCCGCGCCGAGGGGCCGCCTAGGCACCACGGAGTCCGTCTCCGACCACACTTTGGCTTGTTACCTTCCTTTTGTTGCAGAAATTTTTACTATATATTTGCCCGAATTGTCCCGGCATCGTATCTCGCGATTTCATGTGTTTTCTTTTCAATCTGTTCTGTCAGGAAATCTTTCAGCTAGACCTAGGTGCCATGGCTTTCCCAAGTTCCCCCAAGGACAAGTTCGTCGTCAACGTCATCAACCCTTACATCGCTGAGGTGAAGAAGCACCCTCAAACCGTTCGGGTGGAGGATGGCGTCCTCCACCAAGATGATTTGAATGGACCTGCAAGGAGGGGAGCATCCAGGGAAGGCTGGAAGAAGTGGAGCATGAAGTGTTGGATATATGCTCTAGAGGCAAATAATATATGATTATTCCAATATATCTAAGCAAGTTCATAACCAGTTTCATACCATGCTCGAACTGTATCAGTGAAACAATGGTACAGGTGTGGTATAGAAACACCCAACATTCCTAGTTAACCTCTATATCAATAACTAGTTCATGGTCAACATGATGATCGTTGTTTCGCGATCATGGACAATTAAGTCTATTGACTATGAGGTCACCTCACTGGATGAGTGAGGTGATGAAAATTACCCAATGTAAGCATTACAGCATGATTAAACTTACGAAGGTTTAGTGTTGTAATTACAGAACGTAGTAGACCGTTCCTTTGACTGTGAGTACTTGCATAATTGCTATCTTCTCGGATGCTTTGACTTACATCCCAGTGCCTGACTGAAATATGCTGGCCATAACGGTTGTATCTTGGGTATTCCATTGAGATATGTTGAGGAGTATTGTTACAAGAGCGGGATTTGTCAATCCATGTGATGGATAGATACTCAGGGCCCACTCGGTGAGATTCCATCCATAAAGATGCGCAGCGTGTGACTAGGTCACGGGGATGAATATCACTGAACGAGTCAATAAGGATTTGTCGGTAACGAGGTTGAACTAGACATAGGATGTCATTGATCGAATCTCGGACTAATCTAGTATCAATGACAAAGGGAATGTTATACAACGTATGGTCCAATCTGTTTTGGTATCCGGAAAGCACACGGGTCAATATGGGTATCCAGGTCCCGCTGATGATCATTGACAGTAGCCTCATCTCGGTCATGACTAGAGTGTTCTCGGACCGTAGGGTAACACACTTAAGGGCTCGATGTAATCGGAGACCTTCTCGGAACTATCGGAGTTACCGGAGATATAAGAGAGAACTCCGAAATCGTTTTGGAGGGGAGACAGAAAAGTTCCGAGGTTCCGAATTGTTCGGAAAGTTATTTGGATATGTTTTATAATTTAATTAAAAGAATTAAATATTAAAATATAATTTAAATAATTAATGGAATAATATTCTTTTCGTTTTTTTGTTTTCTCTTTAAAGAGAGAGGAAAGAAAAAAAAGAATAAAAGAAACAAAAAAAGGGGGTCGGTGGCACATGGGCCATGGGGCCCATAGACACCACGGCCACCAAAGGCCACTTGGCCACTAGGCCTTGTGCGCCACCGCCGCCCACATGCATGGCATGGCCACGCCCATGTGCGCATGCATGGCACAGCTAGGGTGGTGATAATAGTACCACCTCGCCTAGCTAAGTGCCCGGCACCCCATTTGCCCCTATATATAGATGTGGAGGGTCCCCATTTTTTTACACAGAAAATTCCGAAAAATACAGATAAATTATGTAGTTCTCTCTCCCTCTTTCTCCTTCCTATGAACGGACTCTCCTTTTTTGGAGTCTGCAATGGGTTGGAGATGTCTCCACTATACGCACGTCGTCGTGCTGCTGAAACTCCGGTTTCGAAGGTCTGCTTCCGCCACCTTCGCTGGATCAGAGATTGTAGGTCGTGATCGAGTCTCGTACGTGTGCGAGTACTACGAGGTGCTACACGTGTGGCACTACACCCATCCGGGTGCTAACACAGCCAGGGGGCTGTGAACTTTGATCGACTACATCAACCACGTTTGCGGGAACGCTTCCCGCGCAACAAACTACACCCCGAGGTATGTTATTCCGCAACCCTTTCCGTTACAGTAATACGGCTAGCTAGATCTTGGGTTATGGGAAACGCTAGTTAGGAAAAAAAATGTTTTCCGCTGCGAACCCCAACAGTGGGATCATGAGCGAGGTCTATGCTTAGTATTACTATACGGATAGAACACATCGGGGATGTGGGCATTGATTTTATGATTGTTACCCTCCCACGTGTACTTGTTCACATTTGCGGCATTGTTTGATGAAGCGGCCCCTGACCGACCTTACGCATACTCTTACGCGAGATTGGTTCCACGCTTGAAATGTGTCTTGTACCATATAAAGTGGCTCTGGGGGGTGTCTGTCTCTCTACTTTAGCGGATGTGGAATTTGCAACAAAGGGCCCCCTACGGGGTGTAATAGAGACAATCGTATAGTGAGCGTTGTGGTTGACTCGTAGGTTAAAAATGTTTAACTATGAAAGCCCTAGCAGCCACGTAAAACATGCAATATACAACTAGAGCGTCTAAACTTTATATTGCTAAGTGGGGGCTATCGTTTGTTTGATTGTGATGTAGTGATAGCTTTGTTATGTGTTACTAGAAAGTAGTAAACGTCATCATGATAAAGCAAACTCAAATGGAGACACTATAGACTTAGTGTTGCCATAGTCAAACATCTTAAAACTTGCTAGTATAGGATACACGACGGTAGCATGTGATAAGATGATCCCTTAACAAATACCAAACACAAGTATTCTACCAAAGTGTGCACCACATGAAAGGTTCTCCCATATGGCCGACATTCCGTACATATCGGGTGTCACACATATTAAATGGCGTTCGCATGAGGTTGGGTTCGGCAAACCTAGCATATGCAGATATGGCCTTGCTGAGCAGCATATAACACAGAGGTCAATTTGGCGAGCCTAGCATATCCAGATATGGACTCGGAATACTAGAGATTGAAAGATCGAGCATGAGTCACATACCTAATGTGATCGCACAAGTTGTTGTCTACCTTTGAAACTGATCCGTCGATCGTGTGATATTCGAGGGCGCACAGTGAATTTGGATCATGTAATCACTAAAACTTCTTATGGATGGTTGTTTTAGTACGAGCTCATTTATAATGTGATTATATGAACTCATTGTCGTGAACTAGTCTTAATTGTGTTCCTTGCAATTATGTTTGTAGAAAATGAATGAACTAGAGCAACGTGAACTATCTTTCTTCATGGAGGGTGATAGATTTAGAGTAGATGGGTCAAACTTTGCTGACTGGTACTCACGCCTTAGGACTTCGCTCAAGAGAGATGTCATCTTGTTCACAATATAAATGCATATGGAAGAACATCCGGACAATCCTATTAGCGACAAGGAGATACTTGATCACTATAATCGCCGACATAAGTGCTTCGTAGTCAGGAATTCCATGATTTTCAGCATGTCAGAGGATTTTAGCATCCAGTTTCAGGACACTGAATCTTATGACATGATGGACACGCTAAAGACAATGTTCATACATGAATTCAGAGTGGCCAGATTTGAGTTAGAAAGCAAGTTTCTATCTACAAAGATGGAAGAACGCACTAGCCTGAGTGACCCCTTAGACATGATGCATCAGATGTACCTGACCCTGGTGGAGGACTATGAATATTGGACAATGAACGAATCTACCACAGAAGATTTTGCGATAAACATGTTATTGCACTCACTTCCACCGATTTATGGTGATTATGTTCATAGCTATGTCGTAAGAGGAGCTAATATGAGTCTCCAGAATTTCATGACTGATCTCTTGGCCACGGACAATGCACCTATCGAAGATGCAGAAGTTGTGGATGGAGAAGGTATATACTTGATATACTTTATAAATGTTTGTTCCCTTTATACAACTGTGACGACCCCAAAATCGGACTGTGTACAGTAATCATACACGCAAGGTACACGATCGAGATCAGGGACTCACGGTGAGATATCAAAACACAACTCTACAAATAAAATAATAAAAGCCAGGGGCCACGAGGGCTCGAAACAACAGCTCGAGAGCACAAAGTCAGCGAAAGCAATAGTATCTGAGTACAGACACAAGAATACAAGGTTGCCTTAAGAAGGCTAGAACAAAAACAACAACGATCGAAAAGGCGAGGCCTCCTTCCTGGGAACCTCCAAACTACTCCTGGTCAAAGGGGAACTCGACGTCGTAGAAGGAATCGGGGATCTTCATGTTGCGGTGGTCAGCATCGGGGAACTCCTGCTTCTAGACTCCAAGGCTCCAACGTCGACTGCAGCGGCTGATCAGGAAAAACAAAAAGGGGGAATAAAGCAAGGGTGAGTATCTAGCATACCCGCGAATCTTATGTCCGCTACTAAGAAATTGTGCATTTGTATCAAATGGAAAGGGGAGGCTATATATGGTGGACTGAAAGTCAGAAATCAGAATAAGGATGAGAAGCTAGGCCTATCGAAGACTAGCATCTTCCGACGAGTCTTCAAGCACAAGAAGAGAATAGCCAACAGTTCAATAGCATGAATGTAATAAAAATGCAGCAGAAGTTGATGCATCATTGTATGATAGTAAGTTGTATTAGATAAGAATTATATATGCCTCCGAGATCCCGTCCTCGTCTTCCCTGCGAGGAAGAGAAATCGGAACCAACAGTTTAATAGTAGTAGTTTGTAGTAGTAGGCTTTGGCTTCAGCATAAAGCGTCCTGTTACCATGGACACGGCTATTCGAATAGATCAAACTCCCTGCAGGGGTGCACTATTGTTCAGCCTGCACGCTCGGATCTCCAGGGTGGCGTACACCTTGTTAGGGAATGCCCCACCGAGGCTATCCGACACGCCGAGGCCCATCCTACGGCTCATCAGAGAGGTCCCCGCCGGTCTACAGCCCTAAGGGAAAGGGGGTCATGGGCCTATCACCCCTCGCTCTCCGGGTCGTTGTGAGGAGGGTGAATTCTAGCGCCGCAGCGCGATCCTTCCCTGCCACAATGCTGAAATGGACGCCTTTCAAAGCTTTCGAACGAGACCACAACTCGGAGGGCCCACACCGTAATCCCACGTGAAGGTAGTGCGTACAAGCCTTTGCGGCCTCTCAAGTCATCCACCTGAACCGTTAAGCATTTTATTATTATATGTCGGGACAACCTTTAATGTTGCCCCTTACTGGGTGAGTCGCGGACAACGGCAGCAGTCAGGTCCACCCGTAACATCGGTGCCTTCCCTGACGTCCCACCAACTCGTTCGGTTACCAACAAGGTGAACCGTCTCCTTACCTTGTCTCGCGCTTGCTCTTTGAAGAGCTCGACTTTCGTACAACAGGATACCTCTCGGCCACGAACAACACCAGGCCCGCCGCACACCGGTGGAATACACCTGACCTGTCGTTTCGCTAAGATACCCTGCGCGGGCACCGTTGGGTCACCTGACTCCTTACTTGTAAGGACACCAGTTGATTCGAGTGCCTACGATCAAGTGAAACCAGGATGAATCACCCTCGATGGTATACTTGAAGAGGTTCGACAGAGACATCAGCGGAATGAACTAAAGAGGTAAACCTCATATCATCCCGGTGATGCTACGCTACTGAGCCGACGAGAGTCAAATACGAGTCCGTCCACTCGTAAGTCAAACTCGAAGCGACTCGGCAGAGTCTCGCCGTTGTAGGTTCCTTAGGGCGTCTGCATTGATTCGTACCTGTTGCAGTTATAATATTTTGTAATCCGCGTTCACTCACCAGAGTGATCACGACCCTCTATTCTAAACCTAGCTAACAATGCGCAGGGTTTACTGCTGAAAATTATATATATATTTATAAGGCAGCATAGGATAAAGGAAGGTACATCAAGGGGCGACAATGACAGGCTATGCAATTGAATAGGATTATAACGTAGAAGTAGCAGCAATGCCTAGTGTAATAAATGTACGGAAATGATAGGCGATATCTGGGGAAGGAAAATGGCTCTGCTTGCCTGGAAGCTCGACGGTAGGGGTACAGTCGTCGACGAAGTAGTCGATCACAGGGCATCGACAACGGACGTCGAGACTATCGGACAATAAGAAAGGGGGAAGAAACAATAAATACACAACAATAATAGCAACACAAATTCAAGACATGGCAAACGAAGTGTTGGCGGTGTTCTAACGTAGTGTTAAGTATTTTAGTCGGAGCGGAAATTTATCTCGGTTGACTCATCGGTACCGGTAGATTACCGGACCGATGATCCGGAGGGGGAATGTTCCATGTCTGCAGACAACGGACAGACATGTGGATAGTGTATCCGTGCTAGTTGATCCATTATGAGAAACTTTCGTGTTTGAAATAAATTCATCCGGATAGTTTAACGGTATCAGGCAATTATCGGACAGACGGTCCGGAGGGGAATCGATGTTCGTTGTGTTAGAGGGATGTGGTTGACATACGGATAACGTATTCGTATTCGTTGCATTTTTCTGATTATTTTCATGTATAAAGTTTTTGAATCAGACATACGGTTTAAAAGATATGAAATTTCAAAGTTTAAATCATTTTTAATTCAATTTCTAAATTTCTTTTATTATTTAAATAGAAACATTATCCATAGTAGGTTTGACCAGTCAACTGACAAGTGGGACCTACTGATCAGTGGGTCCCACATGTCATAGACAGTGATTATAAAAAAGATTAATTTATATCTAATATTTTAGTGGCCCCACATGTCATACACCAATTAACCTATTAACCTCTTATTATTAATCAAACCTGTCAGTGGGACCTACCTGCCATAGACACATGTTTAATTAAACGGATTATTTAATCTACACATATCACTAATGGCCTGGGGCCCATCTGTCATAGTCATAGGGGGTTATTTCCATTAATCTAAACAACAGGTTCATTTGGGGGGCTAGGCCCACATGTAATACACACATAAGGGGTAATTTGTTTTAACAGGGGGTTAACTGCAACAGGGGATTAGGATTTAGCGTTAAGCTAATACGGGGGGGGTTGCCCACGGCTTTCACAGTCATGCCCGCCGGCAAGCAGAACCCGGCTGCGAGGCCGCTCCGGTGAGGCGAGGGAGGGGGCCACGGCGGAGGTGGGGGGTGTTGCGGCACAGCGGTGGGAAAGGAGAGCGGGGGAGGCAGCAGGACGTGCCGGCCATGGCAGCCACGGCAGCGGCCCGAGCCACTGCGGGCGAGGGTTCTACGGCGACGGTATGGCGAGGGGAGAGGGGGATCGATCTAGATGCTCACCCCGAGTCTTTAGGAGGTGGCCATGAGCTCGGGGAAGACTCGGAGAGGGAGAATCGCCGCGGTGGAAGACGGCGGCCGTGGTTGAAGGGCGAAGCTCAATGGCGAGCACCTAGTGCACCCTGGGCTCGATTCGGTGGCGAGGAAGACGTGGACGACCACGCGCGGGGTCCTGGACACCTCGCGGCGTCGAGTGGGGGCCTGTGGCCGCGAGCTCGTCGGCAGCGTGCCCATGGCGGACGCCGGGCTAGCACGACAAATCACAGGGGAAGGGGAGCGGCGGCGTTGGGGGAGGGGCGCGAGGGAGAGCAGGGGGCTAGGGTTCGGGGTGGAGAGGGGGGCGGGGTCATCTTGTACCCACCGGCGATGCTGGGATGGCCGCCACAGCGGTGGTGGCACCGTGGATGTGCTCCACGCACGGGTGAACAAGGGCTAAGGAAGAAGACAAGGGGAGCGGGGTTTGGACCGGGGTGGGCCTTGCACATGGGCGAGATTTAACTCCTTGTATTTTCTTTTATTTCGTTCTCTATTCTTTACTATCGGTATAATATTTTATTAGCTTTAGTCTTTTGTAAAATATAGAACTAGTACCAAAATTAGGGTTTCACTTTATACTACTGCTACAAAAAGTTTGGGCAATTATAAAAATAATTTTGTATTTTATTTAAATAATAATTGGTTAAATTAAACTGTTTAAGCTACTGTTTTAATTGTTTATTATTTTTAATCATTGCAATAAATGCCCAATGTTAGTTTAGCATGTCCCACTGATTTTTAGACATTTAACCAATTTGGTTCCATAATTTTTGGATAAAGTTTACTTCCACATAGATTTGGAATTTTTATCTGGGTTGGATTTGGACAAGCCATGATCAAGGGTGATCATTATTTGCATAATCATGATTACTTGACATTAGATAAGGTGATCACTGTACCGTGACACCCGGGGTGTTACAACAACACTTGCAGTTAATGAGTATATGATACATATTTTGTTTTATGAAAACAGGACCTATCGTTGCATGGACGGAAAGAGGTGGAATCAAGGATTGACGGCAACCAAGACAGTTGATGGAGCATGTATTCTACCGAGACATCTATCATAGGAAATACTTTTAGTATTGGATAAATCTTATGTAATCATTATAGTATGAACACTTAGTTAAATGTCTTGCATCTCGCGAGACAAAGTTATTCATGTAATGAGAAAAGTTAGTTGTTCTGGTTAAATGAATAAAGTGTGCTTATATATAACATCCCGGGTGTCACGCTACAGTAATCACCTACAGTAATCACAATTACTGTTGCTAATCATGCCTTGATCATTTTTGAATCAACACAAACTCAAAATGCCTTTTCATGAATATTAAAAATATGTGATAAATAAAACTTTGTCCTAAAATTATAAAACCACTTTTGTTAAATGCACAATATTCAGTGGACCATTGCAAACCAACTTGGAATATTATTGAGCTACTGAAAAATCCAAACAAATCTTGGTAGTGCTATATTAGCCCTAATTGCCAATTGCATATTAAAATTTAATATTAAAAGATTTTATAAAAAACCCCACACTTTCTATGGCACTCTGTTATTATGCCACATTAATTTTGGTGAAAGTTTCATGAATAATATAAATGCCAAAGCCACTAAGATAAATACTAACTGAAAAGAACAGAAAAGAAAGAAGTAAAAGAAAAGGGTAATGATAGCGCCCACACGTTCGGGCCAATCATCCCCACACCGAACGCAGTATCAGCCATCTGATTTTTCAGCACAAATTTGATGCAAAGAGTTGCCATGTCAGCAAAATCTTAGCGTTCGGTGGAAGCGCTGCCGACCACACGTGCTCCCTCTACACTGCACACTAGTACGTACCTATTAAGGGCAGCTTTTATACTTTTCAAACTTGAAAATTTTTTATCTTTTACATAAAAAATCCATTCGAAATTCCGTTCGTACCATTAAATCCGTCGCGACGAGATCTTCAAAACTAGACCCTATATTGGCATGTTTCGATAATTGGCATGCTATTCACACTGAAATTGCCATGGTGTTTGCACTAAATTTGCCATGATTTGTTTCATTTATTTTTTTGCTAGAATTAAAGCTACCATTGTTTTTCAGTTACTTTTCACTTATCGGGGGAGCACCCCGGAGAGCTGCATAGAGTATATATCCGCCGATCGGGAGGGTGTGTGGGGGGGGGTTATGATGGACAGCATGGCCGATTCCCATTGTTTTTTCAACTGTTTTTTACTCATCGGATAGGACCTCGGAGAGTTGCGTCAACGACCGGTGTACCCCGGGCAGATGTTCGGCGGTCAAGATGGGGGTGGGGTGACGGTCCGCGGTATGACGGGTTCTTGGGATACATATGCGTCGGGGAAATTCTTCGACGCATCTCAACTACGACGGCGAGGGATGGGGATGTGGTTCGGGGTGGAACGGTTGTCGGTGTTGTGGTGTTGCGTTGGTGGCGAATCTATCATACGACAACGACAATTTGTAGTAATACATCGAGGATCCTAGAAAGCTGCGGAGATGACTCATGAACCCCGAGAAGATATCCGGTGTGGGGGGGGGGAGGGGTGATGCGCGGCAACTCTTATTTATAGGACGTGGCAATTCTTATTGTGTTGGACATGGGAATTTTTAGTAGAACATGGCAAAATCAACATGGTTCCAATTCTTATTCGTAGGACATGGCAATTTTTATTCATCAGACATGACAATTCTTATTCGTAGGACATGACAATTGTTATTCATATGACATGGCAATTCTTACTAGTAGGACACGGCAATTCTTATTCATTGGACATGGCAATTCTTATTCATACGACATGGAAATTCTTATTTGTAGGACATGGCAATTCTTATTCATACGACATGACAATTCTTAATAGCAGGACATGGCAATTCTTGTTGGTAGGACATGGCAATTCTTATTGGTAGGACATGGCAATTTCTGTTAGTACGACATGTCAATTTTTGTTTGTACGACATGGCAATTCTTGTTCGTAGAACATGGCAATTTATTTTTTGTTTCAGAATGCAACTCTTCTTTTGTGTGAGATGGAAATTCTTGTTTGTCGGCTATGGCATTTTTTTATTTTACGTGACATGGCATTCGTTATATATGGACATGGTAATTCTTATTTGTACGACATGGCAATTATTATATTGCGGAACATTAACATGGAAAATTTGCCATCGACAATGGAGGCGGCAGTGGCAGCGATCTACGATGATGGAGGCGATGACGGTGGCGTGATACGACGACGACGACAACGGTAAGTTGCGGAAATAACGGCGAGCTACGGTGATGAAGTCGGCTAGAAACTACGGCGGCAGTGTCGAGCTACGACGATGACGACGACGATGATGCCATCGATGGCGGCGAGCTGCGGAGACAACAACGAAAGCGGCAAGTCGCGCGAGCTGCAGCGAGGTACATCGATGACAACGTTGGAGGTGGTGAGCGACAACGGCGGCAAGCTATGGCGATAACGGCGAGACGGCGACGACGACGGCGGCAAGCTACGGCGATAACGGCGAGACGGTGACGACGACGGCGGCAAGCTACGGCGATAACGGCGAGACGGCGGCAAGCGACGGCGACGGCGGCGGCAAGCGACGGCGACGGCAGCGGCAAACGACGGCGACGACGGCGGCAAGCTACGGCGATAACGGCGAGACGGAGGCGACGACGGCGGCAAGCGAAGGCGACAACGGCGGCAGCAAGCGACAGCGACAACGGCGGCAAGCTATGCCGAGCTGTGCGTGCATGGAGCTGTGCGGGCATGGCGTTTGGGCTGTAAGTAGGTTTTATCGAACGAAAACGTTCGGGAAATTGGATGGATCGTACCGAACGAAACCGTTCGGTACTAGCACTTTGGCCAGAACGTGTGGGCATTATCGGGGTCCAAAGAAAAACAAAAAAAAATATCCTACGCCCATGGGCATTGCATCCCAAGCCCATCACCTGGGCCCAAACCCCCCAGCCCACACCCCACCTACCCTGTTTTCCATGGCGCCACTGGCGCGGTCGATGTCGTCGACGGACCCGCTCGTCGACGCCGCGGTCGCTACAGTGGTCGGAGGCGATAAGAGGACGCCGCTCTGCCTCGTCGGCAACGCAAAATATCTTTCCCCCCTACTGTGCCTCGCCATTTTCTGCTCGCCCGAGCTCGTACCCGTGCGCGCTCGCCGCCGCCTAGCCATTACCGCAGCCAACCGCCACCATCCGTCGTCGCTTGTCGACCAGAAGCAGCGCAGGGATCCTCCGGTTCGATTCCACCGTCGAGCTCGAGCCGGGGCGGTTGGAGCGCTCGCCATCAACCTCTTCCTCGCCTACGGCCGCCGCCGCGCCAACGGCGATTCCGGCCAGCTCCCGCCTCGTCTTGACTCCCCGAGCCTGGATTCGAACCCTCAGTGAGCTCCCGCTCCTTCCCAACCCCTCCTGCCCTCGGTTTTCTCCTATAAAACGCCGTAGACGCCTTCCTTCGTCGTCGCCGTTGTGCCCCGTGCTCGGGCCGCCCCTTGACCGTGCTCGGGACGACACCCTCCCATGCCGAGCTCCAGCGGATGCTCCAGTCGGCGCTGCCGCGCCTCACCCGATCCCCGCCCCACGCCGCTCAAGTTGTCGCTAGAGGCGACAGTTTACTCGCCGCCGGCCTCCCCTGTAACCGTCGCCGGCGGGAGCTGGTCTAGTACCAGCGGGCTAAGCCCCCCTCCCCTAACCTCACTGCCACGTGGGCCCAATGCCCTAATTAGATGGCTGGTTTTAATTAAGTGGAGAAAATACCCCTATGTACAAATGACATGTGGGCCCAGTACCACTTAACCTTTTATTTAGTTTAATTAACTGCTAAAATATCCCTGTTGGACTTACAGTGGGCCCCATTGCTTTTAATTTAAATAATAATGTTTATTGAACATGTGTGGCTGACATGTAGACCCCACTTGTCAGTTGACTGGTCAAACACCCCATGTGTATGACAAGTGGGCCCCATCCATGATTTATTAGATTAAACCGATTAATTAAATTGTTGTGTATGACATGTGGGTCCCTCATGTCAGTGCACTGTTTTGGATAAGGTTGTGGATAATGTTTGATTTAATACATAAAAGAAATTCAGAAATGCTTTCAAATTGATTTAAACTTAGAAAATTCATATCTTTTAGACCGTAAATCAGATGGAAAAACTTTATACATGAAAATTAATCAGAAAAATGTCACGAACCCAGATACGCTACCCATACCCTCACCACACCCCTCTAACATACCAAGCCCGAGACATTCCCCCTCCGGTTGCACTGTCCGGTAACCGACCGGATCCGGTAAAACTTGCCGGATGAAAATGTTCTAACACATAAAAGTTGTTCGGAATGCATCAACGATCATGGATACACTATCCACATGTCTGTCAGATGCCTCTAACACTGCGGACATGGAACCTTCCCCCTCCGGATCATAGGTCCGGTAATCAACCAGTACCAATGAGTCATCCCCGGATAAATTCCCGCTCCGCCTAAAATCACCGAACACTGCGTTAGAGCCCTGTTGCTTTGTATCTTCTATGTCATACATTTGTATTGCTATTATTTCTGTGTGTTTATTGTTTCTCCCCCCTTATTTCTCCGGTAGACCTCAACACTGCCGCCGACTACACCGTTGTTGTGTTCGACTACTTCGTCGACGACCCTACCCCTACCGTCGAGCTTCCAGGCAAGCAGAGCCATTCTCTTCCCCAGATATCGCCTATCTTTTTTGTACATTTCTTGCACTAGCCATGGTTACTACGGCTGCTACGATTACAATCCTATTCAATTGCATAGCATGTTTTTGTCGCCCCTTGATGTACCCTCCTTTATCCTATGCTGCCTATGATATTTATGCATTATATTCACTAGTGAGCCCTGCGCATTGTTAGCTAGGATTAGATAGCGGGTCGTGACCACTCAGGGGAGTGAACGCGGATACGAATGTATATACAACTGCACAGGTATGGTACAATGCAGACATCGCCTAAGGCCCCCTAACTCGGCTCTGCCGAGCCACATCAAGTGGAGCTACCGAGGAGTAATCCTTGCACTCCACTCGTTGCTGACTCTGTATAGCCGCTCTAGGGACCTGAGCCCCGGTTGTCCTTAAGGTAAGAAGTCAGGAGACCCAACTGTGCCCGCGAGCGGTATATTGTCGGGAACGAGAGGGAGGGTACGACCGACGTTACTGGCGTGCTTGGCCCCTGCTCGTATCTCGCGAGAGTTACCAAACCACGAAAGTCGAGCTCTACCAAGAGCACACGCGAGACAAGGTAAGGAGACGGTTCACCTTGTTGGTAACCGCAGAGACTTGGCGGGACGACAGGGAAGGCACCGATGTACTGGTGGTCCTGACTGATGTCGTTGTCCGCTGGTCAGTTAAGTCGAGGCAACGATAACGGTTGTCACGCAGGTTAATTAAAATGCTAAATGGTTCGGCGGATGACTTGAGAGACCCGTTGGTCTGTACGCACTACCTTCACTTGGGATAAGGAGTTATGGGATCCCCTGCGTCGTAGTTTGTCTGAAAGCTCTTCAGACGTCAGAAGTACCACGGGCTGATAGCCGGGAAGCGGTCTTGTCTTCTTTGCTGCAGCAGGTGTGTTTTGGATTTGCTTTTGCTTCACCGGCCAGTCTCGTACCCCTTGGCGCATAGGATATAGTCCGGCGGATGGCCTCTCTACTGAGCCTAGGATGGGCTGCGTCGTGTCGGATAGTCTCGGTGGGGCGTTCCCTAACAAGGTTCACGCCACCCTGGAGATCCGAGCGTGCAGGCTGAACAATAGTGCACCCCTGCGGGGAGTTTAATCTATTCGAATAGTCGCGTCCACGGTAACATGACGCTTTATGATGAAGCTGGATCTTACCACTACAAACTATTACTATTAAATTGTATGGTTCCGGGTTTTCTTCCTCGCAGGGAAGTCGAGGAGGGGAACTCAGAGGCATTATTATTATTAATTATTACAACTTACTATTATACAATGTTGCAGCAACTTCTGCTTCACTGTCACTTTATTGCTTTATATGAACTGTTAGTTGTTTCTCTTCTCATGCTGCAAGACATCGTCAGAAGATGCTAGTCTTCGATAGTCCTAGCTTCTTGCCCTTATTCTGATTTCTATCTTGCAGTCCACTATATATAGCCTCCCCTTTCCATTGATACAAATGCATAAATGCTTAGTAGCGGACGTAAGACTCGCGGGTATGCTAGATACTCACCTTTGCTTTATTTCCCCTTTTTGTTTTGCCTGATCGGCCGCTGCAGTCGACGTTGGAGCCTTGGAGTCCAGGAGCAGGAGATCCCCGATGTCGACCACCGCAACATGAAGATCCCTGATGCCTTCTACCACGTGGAGTTCCCCGTTGACCAGGAGTAGTTTGGAGGTTCCCAGGCAGGAGGCCTCGCCTTTTCGATCTGTTGTTATTTGTGCTAGCCTTCTTAAGGCAACCTTGTATTCTTGTGTCTGTGCTCAGATACTATTTCTTCTGCTAACTTTGTGCTCTCGAGATGTTGTATTCGAGCCCTCGTGGCCCCTGGCTTGTATTAAACAGCTTGTATTATTTTATTTGTAGAGTTGTGTTGTGATATCTCACCGTGAGTTCCTAATCTCGATCATGTACCTTGCGTGTATGATTACTGTACACGGCTTGATTTTGGGGGCGTCACATTATACTTTGATTACGTCTTGATTTATATTATGATAGAAAGCATTTATAACACTGCTGTTATTGTCAAGTGATATTCAATGTTTAATGATAAATGTTGTCTTGAATACAACAAGTCAAAATTCATGAATAGATTTAATTGCATAAGGTGATTTCATAACTGATGAAGTCATTAAATATATGATTTGACTTGTGCATTTATTATCGGATGAAAGCCATAACTTAATTGTAAGAGATGGATTAGAAACACGATCTATGAACCTCTGCATTAAACATGACCATGACAAAGTTCTAGCAAGTAGAACTTGTGACAATCATTATACATAAATGATGTATTAAATAGGCACGTGTGTTATCATTAAATACTTCATATGATTAATTGAAATTTGTATTCAATTGAGATCATAAAACTGGGATTCAGGAATCACGGTGTGAAGTTGAATATAAGGATACAAATCACTACGCTATGATCTAAGTGATAAGTATTAATATTGACATAATGGGAGACTTATGGAAATTGTACCACAAATTATGATGGAAGTTTAAAGTACTAGACTACTTAAACTATTTTTAGTCATACTAAATTGTAGTATGGTATAAATGTTCTTTCCCCTTGCACTACTAAAGAATTTTATCGAACAAGGTTGTTTAATTCATTAAGTTAAAACACCCACTTCATGAATTAGGAAACCATCCCGAATCTAATGAGACAAGATAGCTCCATAAATGATGGTGTTAGAAAGTTTCTAAATAAAGAATTTCTTTGAGTTAAAATTATAAGCAATTGAAATTACACATTCTCCCCGAATAGAAAAACTTTTATTGCTTGATTGGTAATGCGAGAAGAAGGTTCTCGACACAGACCCAATGGGAGATACTGGAAACTTTGACCAGGGTACTAGACCTTGCCTTCATAATATTAGAGTGATGCAACGGAAGCATGTTCCGCTGTAACAACACTGTAAAAGGAGGGAATATGCCATGGATGATAATCATGGTATATGAGTTGAAACCTTTGTTGAATTTAGAAGGTTGTCATGAATACGTTCTGTACAGAACAATAATCATGAGTCTTCTTAATGAAACAAAAGGAATAAAGTTGCTTGAAATGCAAAGGAATGATGGTAGCCTAGAAAACGAGGAGAAATGAAATAGTATTGAGTTACATATAGGATGGCTCACGTCCTGTGAAATAAATTGGTTATTTCATATTCCAGATAAACTGGAAAGTTATTGAGAATAATGTAACGGACATAAGGCATTATTTGGCTCATAAAACTGTTATGACCAAAGTTCAATAATGATTGACTACGGAAACGTAGGAATGCTTTGATCAATAAAGTATTTCATTTACACTACAATTAGTCCATAGCCTGGAATTGCGTCTCATTCAAACTTAGGATTTGAAAGTGAATTGCAATAGGCATGACGAAATTTTATTTCGTTGAAAGGATGGACTATAGTACCTCAAGACAGGAAACCCTGAACCTTTATTTGGTCAAGTGATTTTGTAATGACCACAATATTTAGTGGGCCTGCAGTTTCATGAAGCTGAATGGGAGCTTTGAAGACTTCCAAGAAACTTGGAATGCAGAGGGAATTTTCTGAGTGGGAGCTTTGACAGAATTATTTTTATGTAAGACATAAGAATAATACATTAACTTGATGAAAGCTAGACCACAAATATATGAGTATATGATAGATATATTTGAGTGGGAGCATGATCATTATCTCAAACATGTATGCATTGATATGTGTGAAGCATGATCTCGTGTATATATATATGGACATGCATTGATTTGTGTATATAAAGAATCGTCTCATATACAGGTATGCATTATGATATATATAGAGCATAAGGCAGATAAAACACAAGATTACAAGAATATTCTTTTATGTGAAGTACTAACATGTTACACGGTGAAATCTATAATGATAGATTAAGATACGGATAATGAACCAAAGTAAAGGTTGGAATAATATTCTAGACAAGAAACAAGTTCTTGTGGCTAGAAATTATATAACGGATAAAAATCCAAATATCACAAGCAATGTCTTGATGGAAGAGTATAGATGCACCATGTACTTGGACATGTGATCTTATATGCTCTTGGCATATGATTCTACCATAAAACATGTTCTTTGAATCCAACAAAAGAATGACTCAAAAGTTCTTGAAAGAAGAACAAATTCTGATGTGCTTTAGGAGTAAAACACCGAATCTGAATAATGTCCATGCATTCAGTATATGAGGAATACTGAGCACGATGCTCTAAATTATAGAAAGGATAATAGACTTGAATGTAATGAAAGATTACAATTGCAAGCCATATTATGGGTCTATATAAAGTTAGAGACATCACCAAAGATATGAAAGAAATGTGAGCAAGATTCACGATTCAAAACACCACAAACATAATACGACTTAAGAAAGTAGACGTATGGATAAAGTTTAGCGTAAGAAGTTTAGACTTCTGGCTGAGTGTATTTCCCAGTATATATGACCATGGATAAGTCTTCTAAAGACTGAACCGAAAGGTCATTGGAGGACACTGTGAAATAATAGTCTCACTCTCCGGCGAAACTTATATCCAAACATTATATGATAATGGGTGGCATGTCAAACTAGTTGACCAACACCGGTTGCAAAGGAAACATACGAATCTGAATTGGTGCAGATCGTTGACAAAACATCTTCCATGAGCAAGCATGATCAATGAACACTTATATGATAAGATGATTATGATCGGTAAAATGAGGCTAGATTATTAGCACTCTAGTGCAAGTGGGAGATTGTTGGATATATGCTCTAGAGGCAAATAATATATGATTATTCCAATATATCTAAGCAAGTTCATAACCAGTTTCAAACCGTGCTAGAACTGTATCAGTGAAACAATGGTACAGGTGTGGTATAGAAAGACCCAACATTCCTAGTTAGCCTCTATATCAATAACTAGTTCATGGTCAACATGATGATCGTTGTTTCGCGATCTGTCAGATCCCTCTGTTAGGTATGTGCTAGGGTTAGCTAGTACCTTTGCATCATGTCAAAATTTCAAAAGAAATCTTGGAAATCAAATTCAAAATCAAAATGGGAGAAGGAACACCCCCCCCCCAGATGAATTAATTCAAAAGGCCAGATAAAAATATTTTCCAAAAATTCATGTTAGAGTTTTGAAAAGTCTTATAAATGAGTGTGATCACATATCAAGTGATGTGGGACCCACCCCATGCTCATAGATTTTTCAAATATTCAAACAGTACCTTGGAAATAAAGAATTCCCCCTATTTGATTTAAAATTCAAATCATTTGAATTTTAAAAATGTTGAAAGTTTATGAGTGGCTAGTCCACATTATTATGAGGCCACATAAAAGTTTTCAGCATTTAATAAAATGGTTTGGTATTTTTATCAGAGCCAAAACAAATTACAGAAAAAGAAAGGAAAGTTTAAACAGAGGAAAAAGGAAAAACTTACCTCCCGCCAGGGGCGAGGCCCACCTCTCCAGCCGGCCCAACCCACCTGGACCCTCCCCTGTCGTCTTCCTCCCCACGCCCCGAAGCTGCTCGGTGGAATGCATGCAGCACTCCACCGACGCCGCCGACGAGCCCTGGCCACCTCCTGCTTCCCCCTCGCCACCTCTTCACGCCTGGAGACGCCCAGAAGGCCACCGCATCCATTCCACCTCTCCCTGGACCTCCTCCCCCTCTCCTCTTCGCGATTTCATCGACGTCCGAGAGCTCACCGGAGCGCACCGTCGTGGAAACCCGTGGCCACCTTCCTCCTCAGCCGCTGCCACCCTGCCCCGGACGCGCGCCGTCGTAGTCTTCATCGCCGTGTGCAAGCAATCGAAGCCAGGAGCCCCGAGCACGACGTCCTCTTCACCGAGCCGCCGCTGAACCCGCAAGAGCTCGTCGTCGATTCCGCCGCAGCCACAGCTCCTCCGGCTTCCTCGAGTCCGTCTCTGCAACCAGGGTGAGCAGGCGCGCTTTTCCCCTCATCTTGCCGCTTGAATCCGTGCCCGAATCGTGATTCCGACGAGGTCCGAGACCAAGCGCCGCCGCTCGTCGTCGAAGTCATTCACCAGAGCCCCCGTTTGACCCCTGGATGGCTCCACTAGCTCCGCACACACCCCAGCTTCTTTTCCATGCTCTCGGTGTCCAAATCCGTGCACGAATTGAAGAACCCGACGAGTTCCGTGCCGACTTCCGCCGCCGCTCGTCGCCGATGACGTTCCGGTGATCCCCGTGGCCCCCTGATGCCACCACTTGATGCGGACGACCTCAAGGAGCAGGTCCATGCCCTCCAGGCCCCTCCCCGTGCCCTAGAACCCAACTCCGGCGAGTCTCCGGCAGGATTCCGGCGACTTCACGGCGAGCCCACCATTAGCCCCCCCTAATGACCCTGTTAAGCTTAACCCAGTGGCTGACAGGTGGGGCCAGCCATTAATTAACCCCTCGGGTTAATTTTAATCAGGGGATTAACCCCCTCTGTGGATGACAGGTGGGACCCCTTGTCAGTTTGACTCGGGTCAAACCCCCTGACGTCATGCTGATGTCACAGTGACGCAGTAAATGAATTTCCAGAAAAGAAAATGGTTTAATTAAATCCAGAAATTCCAGAAAATACCCCAAACTTTGGAAATTCATAGAAAATTCATATTAACTCCAAATTGGACAAATAATATATGAAAAATGATCAGGAGAAAATTATCTTTCCAAATATGCAACTTTCAACTCTGTTTGATTTGAATTTAAAATGGGACCAGTAGCATATATCATTTGCTTTATTTGAATTTATTTCAAATTCAAACCAAATGATTTTGCCACTTGGACCATGAATTTATGTTGTAAATCAACCACACTTCAGAGGCATATCATACACATTGAAGTTAATTCAAATTGACCAAACTATATCATGTATAACTTGGTTAAGGTTGATTTCAAATGTGGATTTGAATTTGCATTTTAAAAATGCAATATATTCCACTTAAATGGAATTGCCTCACACATCAAACTTGTACTTCAAGATTAAACATTCTATCATGTGCTTGAGCATTGCATTCATATTGATTGTTACTTGTACTTGCTTGTCGAGTAGAGGTTGAACCGGAGCAAGAGGTCACCCCCTTCGCTGAAGATCCAGAGCCCGAATCTCGTCAGCAAGGCAAGCAAAACCTCATTGATCATGTCGATAAAATCCCACTTCCCTCTCATGTCTCGCTTATGCATTGTATAGGATGATCACCATGTTACGATTCTACCGCATAGATGAACCCATTCCTTTGCATGACCTATCTCTTGTCATAGTAGTAAGCAAACCACAATCCTAGCAAATGTAGGAGTTGAATGATATCATGTGGCCCCTGCAAATGTTATCGCTTATTGCATGCTTAGTATGATACCTTGTTGTTACTGTGATGTGAGTCGGGATGGGAATAATCACGTTGATGTTGGTAGAAAAGGGTTGGTGAATCGAACCTAATACAAGGTGAACGATGAGAGGCTGTGTAGGAGTACACGGTGGGTTGTCTCGTTGAACACCGCCCTAAGTCCGAGTTCTTGTGTGGTGATCCAAGATGAAGAGTACAACCACACATTGGGCTCACTGACCCCTCTCGACTTATTAACTCATCCCTTTCGATGTCCAGATGTCCCAGTAGTTCGGAGTTCTGGTAGGCTTGTGGCCTGGATGCTAAGTGAGAGAACGGCTCATCAGAGACCGGCTTATGCACCACGCACACATCGCTTGGGTCCACTTCGGTAAACCGGCCGGGTTCACGATTGTGGTAACCAACCCAAGTAGGCGGCTTTCTCGGACTAGATCGGCTATGAGGTAACAGTTGTGGTGAGCATCCTCGCTGGCACCCCTTGAATGGTGTCGAGATCAAAGGCGGTAAATGATGGTCATGTGTGTGTAGCGGTACACCCTTGCAAGGTTAACAAAACTATTCGAATAGCCACGTCCGCGGTTATGGACTGCTTGGAAAGCTTAGCTTGATTATTAGATAACTTGAACCGGATACTTCTAAAATACACCAAGATAAGTGTGAGTGCTATGGCGTGCTTCCTCGTGGGGAAGTCGAGGAAGGCACCATAGTGGTGTATTGGTTGGTGAAAGTAGTGGACTCGTGTACGCTTCTTACCTCAAAGTCTGGTAATCGTAGTTCAGGACTAGCCAAGTCAAAGCTGGCATTTCTGCAAGTGAACCCCACCTCTCTTTTCCTTGATACATGTGCATGAGTAGTATAGCTCCTATGTAAGTCTTGCTGAGTACGCCTTTGTACTCACGTTTGCTTAATCTATGTTTTAGATGACGCCACTGACCCCGAAGGTGGCTTCTTCATCGAGCTGGACGACTGAAGTTAAGCTAGTCTAGTCCCAGTCAGCAGACTGGTTCCCTCGTGGAGGGCTTTGTGTTTGAATAAGGCTTCTTAAGCCATTTGTTAAACTTGTCTGTACTCAGACATAATTTGCTTCCGTTCTGTGTTGTAATGTTGGATCACATGTATGTGATCTCTGTGTGTACTCTATAAGAGTTATAAATAAAATGTACACTTTGTAGAGAATTGCAATGGTACCTGCTGTTCATACAAGGCATGTGTGCTGCGTGTATGTTTATAACATGCATGTCTTTGTATGGGTTTTCGAGACCTTAGTTGTGTTCTGGCTGGCGGTCTTTCATACACCAAGTGGCCCTTAGATGTGCGCAGCTTGGGGCATCGCGATGCGATTGTCTGAGACTTTGTCTCATGCACACTTTGTGGTATGATCGAGCCCGCCCTAGACCTCGACTAAGTGATCGGGCTGGAGTAAGTCTATGTAAGAGTCTAGAGATAGTCGATAGTATGGTTGAGGCGACTTGTCTTTGAATATGGGAGTTCACCACCCATATCAGTAGACTTGTGTGCGTACAATGAGGACCCATTTCAGTTGATCATCCGGCCTGGATGGGATGCCCCTCACGTACGATGCTCTCCGAGAATGTTCAGTGCTTGGCCTTGTCTGCTTAGACAAGTGGGTGCGGTTCTCGGCTCTCCATATGCCTATGTCTTAACTGTACTTGCATACGCTAACCCCGGGTCCCGACACGATCATGGAAAATTAAGTCTATTGACTGCGAGGTCACCTCACTGGATGAGTGAAGTGATGAAAATTACCCAATGTAAGCATTACAACATGATCGAACTTATGAAGGTTCAATGTTGTAATTACAAAACGTAGTAGACCCTTCCTTTGACCGTGAGTACTTGCATAATTGTTATCTTCTCGGATGCTTTGACTTACATCCCACCGCTTGACTGAAAGATGATGGCCATAACGGTTGTATCTTGGGTATTCCTTTGAGATATGTTGAGGAGTATTGTTACAAGAGCGGGATTTGACAATCCATGTAATGGATAGATACTCAGGGCCCACTTGGTGAGATTCCATCCATAAAGTTGCGCAACATGTGACTAGGTCACGGGGATGAATATCACGGAACGAGTGAATAAGGATTTGTCGGTAATGAGGTTGAACCAGACATAGGATGTCATTGATCGAATCTCGAACTAATCTAGTATCAATGAAAAAGGGAATGCTATACGACGTAAGGTCCAATCGGTTTTGATATCCGGAATGCACAGGGGTCATTATGGGCATCTAGGTCCCGCTGATGATCATTGACAGTAGCCTCATCTCAGTCATGACTGGAGTGTTCTCGGGCCGTAGGGTAACACACTTAAGGGCTCGATGTAATTGGAGACCTTCTCGGAACTATCGTAGTTACTGGAGATATAATAGAGAACTCCGAAATCGTTTCGGAGGGGAGACGGAAAAGTTCCGAGGTTCCGAATTGTTTGAAAAGTTATTTGGATATGTTTTATTATTTAATTAAAGGAATTAAATATTAAAATATAATTTAAATAATTAATGGAATAATATTCTTTTGGTTTTTTGTTTTTTCTATAAAGAAAGAATAAAAGAAAAGAAAAAAGGGGGTGGGTGGCGCATGGGCCATGGGGCCCATAGCCACCACGGCCACCAAAGGCCACTTGGCCACTAGGCCTTGTGCGCCTCCGCCGGCCACATGCATGGCATGGCCACGGCCATGTGCGCATGCATGGAACGGCTAGGGTGGTGGTAATAGTACCACCTCGCCTAGTTAAGTGCCCGCACACCCCGTTTGCCCCTATGTATAGATGTGGAGGGTCCTTGTTTTTCTACACAGAAAATTCCAGAAAAATACAGATAAATTATGTAGATCTCTCTCTCCCTCTTTCTCCCTCCTATGAGCGGACTCCCCTTGTTTGGAGTCTGCACTGGGTTGGAGATGTCTCCACTATACGCACATCGTCATGCTGCTGAAACTCCGGTTCCGGAGGTCTACTTCCGCCACCTTCGCTGGATCGGAGATCGGAGGTCGTCAGCGAGTCTCGTACGTGTGCAAGTACTACAAGGTGCTACACGTGTGGCACTACACCCATCTGAGTGCTAACACAGCCAGGGGGTTGTGAACTTTGATTGACTATATCAAACACGTTTGCGGGAACGTGTCCCGCGCAACAGACTACACCCCAAGGTATGTTATTCCGCAACCCTTTCCGTTACGGTAATACGGCTAGCTAGATCTTGGGTTATGGGAAACGCTAGTCAGGAAAAAATTGTGTTTTCCGCTGCGAACCCCAACATGAAGTCTTCAAGAACAAGAAGATGGTCGAGCGTGGTGTTGAAGCCAACTTTGACATCATCAATGATCTGAAGGCACACTACAAGAAGGAGATGAAGGAGATGTGTTCAAGCCTGGCCGCACTAGAAGAAAAAATGTTCAAGGTTCAAGGGCAGATTTATGATCTGTAGAACCAGAAATGTGAGTATGAACTAGAGTTTCTGCACATAGGTTTAGGTGCTGAAAGCAGGATCTTGGAGACTGAAGCTTCATATGAACTGGAGAACCTCTTCCATGGAAGCGCTTCGCCAAGGACTACGTGATCAACAGGAACAAGAATGAGGAGTGAAATCTCCTCGGGTAATGGCATCCCCTTAGCTTGTTTCAAGGTTGGAGGAGTGCCCGGTATCTTTATCTTTATCTTTATCTTTTAGAGTCAAGTAGAGTCGTATCATGTCTAGGGAAGTTATCTTATGAATTAGGTGTTTGCATTGAGGTCTATCACTAGCCCTGGGCATTTGGTTACCGAACCGGTAAACCAAACCGAACATTACCGAACCGAAACCATATAACCGGTTAATATGGTTAACGGTTAACGGTATGGTTAGCAATTTAGTAACCAAAACAACTTTGGTTATTTCGGTACGAAACCGAGATACTTCGGTTAGTACCATATTAACCGAAAGTTGCAGCGATAGCAACCTAGCGCTAGCCGGCTAGCCACTGCACTGTGTCCCTCCCACAAATTAGCAAACCCACCTATATGGGCCTTCCTGGCCGTTTTTCTGCTGCTGCATGCAGACAGTGAAGCGCACAGGTCCAGCCAGTAGTCGCACACAATGCTGAAAGACCAACGAACTATACGAACAGTTGCAGAAAACCATGCATGTACTGTACCGATAGTTTGATACATAAATGATATGGATATGCGCCAAGTGTTGTTGCAGTTGTTTGTAGTACGGGGTACTAAAGTTTGATATGTAGACTTGTTATTTGTAATTGTGTGAGGTGTAGGTGCTCGGCCATTTTTAAATTCGCGTTAAGTTTGGTTTGATTGGTATTTACCGAAACTGTACCGAAATAGTATGGTATTTACCGAAACCGAACCGTATAGATTTCTTTTACTGTATTTACCATTGTATCAAAACCGTATTTACCAAAATACCGTATTTACCGAACCGTATAAACCATATTAACCAAATGTCCAGGGCTATCTATCCCTCCTTTGTGGAGAGTCTTGTATCCGTGAATGTGGAGTCGACTATGATGGAATATTAATGAGAAGTCTATTGGTTCCTTCGCTGCACACGGTATTCTCTTCACGCAATCAACCTTATATGCTGACTCTTATGGAGAGTATTGACTTCATATCAGGTATTTCTTTGAAAACTTTATTTAAATCTTGGCAAACATAGCTTAGGTCATAACAACAAGCATGATTTTCTCAAGTAGCGACATAGCAAAAACCTTTATGTTATTATGCTTGAAGTGTTGTGTTGACAAGGAAGACAACTTGATGTGTTATGCTTACCTTAATGTTTATGCTTTATATGCTTTGCATCCAAGTCATAATCAATTGTCTGTTCTCTCAAAGCCTTTGCTAGCCAAACTTTGTACTAAGCAGATTTCTGCTTGTGCATCCATACCCTGAAACCAATATCTTCCATATGAGTCCACCATACCTTCCTATTCGTGGTATTTCACTACCACTCCTAAAAGTATTGAATTCATGTGTTATCCTTAAATGTTCAAAATCTTCTGTTTTGTGCCTCTGGTTTAGCTCATGAGGAAGTAGTAGGTAATTCATGATCCTCTGAAGTGGGTCAAGTTTTACCCCGGGATTGCATGTCTAATCTGCAAACCCCTAATACGAGGAGGAACTGGCATGAGTGCGTCCAGCTCATAAGATAATACAACAAACAAACCCTCCTTCACGTTTGGTCTATGAGAAATCAGAAACTTTGGCAGTGATAAGCAAAGGAGATTAAGGGGATGTGATCGTCCCCACTTGGGAGCCGTTCCTTGAAACTTGTCCAGCTTGAGAAGTAATTGAGCTATGAAAGGATCGGAATGTCGACTAGAGGGGGGTGAATAGGCGACTAACACTTTTTAAACTTTTCTTAACAATTTAGGCTCAACAAGGAATATAGGTTGTCTAGATATGCAACTATGTGAGAAACCTATATGCCAACAACTATGATATAACAAGCAAGCAATAAATAAGCAAGGAAAGTAACTTGCGCAAAGTAAAGGTAAAGGGGAACACGAGAGACAAGGATATGTTTCCGAAGTTCCTTCTCTTTCGAGAAGTGCGTCTCCGTTTGGAGAGGGTGAGGAGCACAATGCTCACACGAAGCCAACGAGGGCCACCCTATTTCTCCTCACGCTCTTACCGATGTAAGATGCCGTGATCCACTACGAGGCGGCCTTGAAGGTGGCAACCAAACCTTTACAAACAAGGTTGGGGCAAACTCCACAACTTAATTGGAGGCTCCCAACGAAACCACGAAGCTTCACCACAATGGAATGTGGCTTCGAGGTGACCTCTTCTGTCTAGGGCATCAATGCACCCAAGACTAACAAGATCCACACGTGATTAGTGGGGGGAATCAAATATCCTTTGGTGGAAGTGTAGATCGGGGCCTCCTCTTCCAAACCCTAGAGAATCAACAAGTTTTGATGGCTAGGGAGGGAGATCGGGCAAGAATGGAGCTTGGGCGTCAATGGAGGTGAGAGCAATAAATGAGGTGAGTCCCAATGGGGAAGAAGACCCCCTTTTATAGGTGCCCTTAAATGCAGCCGTTGGCTGTCCACCAACCACGGTAGTACCGCTTCAGAAGCGGTACTACCGCGCTGCGGTACTACCGCTCCACGGTACTACCAAGCCCCAGTGCCGCCCCCACTACCGCAGAGTCTAGTGGGAATCCGGTAGTGTATGCGGTACTGGTTCACGGTACTACCGCGCAGCGGTATTACCGAGCCCCAATGCCGCCTCCACTACCGCAAAGTCTAGTAGGAATCCGATAGTGGATGCGGTACTGGTACACGGTACTACCGCTCCACGGTACTACCGAGCCCCAGTGCCGCCTCCACTACCGCAGAGTCCAGTGGGAATCCGGTAGTGGATGCGGTACTGGTCCACGGTACTACCGCCCTGGCAGAGCCAGGGAGCCACATCCAAAAGTCCCCACACCTCCACGACGCAAAAGAAAAATGTGGGTGCAGAAAGTGAGACCGTGTGATGATTCCACCCACCATTTCCAAAGCGGATCCCCTCTTCATAGTACGGTTTTCCTACGACTCAATTAACACAAAAAGAGATCGAAAGAAAAACTCCGTCTTCACGTTTCGTACACCGAGGGGGAAATAACCGTCTTGTGCCAATAATCTCGTTATCTGAAATGCTCATCACACCCGGTTAGTCCGCAAATGTATTGTCATCAATCACTAAAACCAATCAAGGGAAAACATGCCCTATCAATCTCCCCCTTTTTGGTGTATTGATGACAACACAAGATTTTCACAATAAAAATAGGGAATTTTAAAACAACATGCCATTATTTTATAAAATATAGACAGGCTCACCCTTGATGTGTGCATCATTTTAGATATGCCTCTGGAATGCAAGACACACACATAAGGAGGACACTCCCCCTATATTTTATAAACTAGGCCATACTAAGTTAGAAAAAACAAGTATGTGAGCATAAGGATAACATGTCATAACATAGCACCACATAACAAGACAATAAGAGTACGAACATAAGATAGCATATATCTCACACCATATATCACGGAAGTCTCACAAGACGGACTAAAAACCAAAGAAAATAAACGGAGTTCACAAGCGGAGCAGATGAGACAAATAAAACACGCTTGTGACTCGCCCAACCCTGAAAAGATGCACATCGGAATCCTAGACCTCTCTCTCCCTTTGGCATCGAGACGCCAAAAAGGCAGAGAATGACCTAGCGTCCCAAGGTGATGAACTACTCGTCGTCCTGGTCGTAGTCCTCGTCATCGTCAGACTCCTCAGACTCCACTGCTGCCTCTGTGTCATCAGTAGTTGGCTGCTGAGCAGTGGACGAAGGGCTAGGCATGTCATCAGTGAGGTCCCACGCGCTGAACTGGGAGATCCACTTGTCCTCGGGAGTGATGCTCCGCTCGGACCCACTCGAGACGGGCATGCCCTGCTGTCTGTAGAAAGCCTTCTGCAGTATCCTGTTCTTCTTCTCCCTATTGTGGGCCTCATACAGGCGGTGATGAACGTCAGTCTGAAGGCAGAAGAGCTGCTTCATCTTCCTGGTGAGCTTGGCAGCCCATCTGGGCTGCTCTGGACCCTGTGCAGAAGACGAACCACTAGCACCAAAGCTCGCACCAGAGCGTGTGCGGGGAACACTGCCTCCACCAGCCTCCTTCTCCTCCTGAATCTCCTCATCAGACCCGGCAGGAGGAGGGGAACCATGTGCAGGACCATGACCGCCAGCCCAGTTGTCCTTGATGCGCAGCTGAACCTCCTCGTGAGCAGTCAGAGGCCCAACGGGAAGGCTCTCAACAGCAAAGGTAGCTGCCCACGTGATCTCGAAGAGGACCTGAAGATAAGGGCCATAAATGGGAACCTTATGTTCCATCACAGCAGCATGAAGCTCCTCCCACATGATGTCACAGACATCCAAGGTCTGCGTGGTGCCCTTGCACTCCTCACAGAGGAGAAGCATGTCCACCAGATGCCCGTGAACCATGTCCAGATTGCCCACACAGGGAAACAGAGAATTCCGGAAAATGCGATGCATGATGTCCAAGAACGGGCAGAGGACCACTCTGTACTTCTGTTGTCCCTTGGCATCAATATATGGAATTGACTTCTGATAAGTCCCTAGCATGCTCTTGGGCTTGGCAGTTGCTGAAGCATATGGGCTGACACCAACGGGCGCCTCTTGCGTGGAGACGGGAATGTGCAGAGCTGTCATGAACTCTCCCCATGTGCATCTGACTTGCTCGTCCTTGCACATCCAAACGATGGTCCGATCATCGTTACTGGTGAAGTACACTGTAGTAAAGAACTGGGCAAGAAGCTCGACATCGAACCGCTTGTTGAAGGAGATGATGTCCAGAATCCCAAACTGCTCGCATGGAGCATATGCCTCTCCAAAGTAATTGGGGTAAGTCTGTATGTGCCTCAGCTGGACAGACTTCACGTGTGGAACAAACTTGTTCTTCCTGTGCATCATAACCTTGTGGAACACATCCCTCTGAGTCTTATTCCAGAACTAAGTGCCAACTAACTCTGGGTCTTGCTCTTCACGGTAAGGATTAACACAACGGTAGGCCCTGTACTCGGGAAGAGAAAGCTCTACCACCGGCTTGACCGGTTCCTTCTTCTTGTGAGAAACCTTCTTGAAATTGCTACCGGGTGGACCCGACGCCTTGCGCTTGGGATTCCGACGAGAGCCATCACCTGACCAACACCAACAGAGAGAAACGGAAAAACAAACCACATGAGATGCAAAAGCCGGACACAAGTGAACAAGGCAGGTCTGTTGGGGAGGTTTCAGATTGTGGGACCCCGGTAGTACCGCCGGAGGCACGGTAGTACCGCCCAACGGTAGTACCGCTGGCAGTGCGGTAGTACCGCGCAAGCGGTAGTACCGCAGCGGGACTAGCGGTAGTACCGCCCTGGAGCAGAGGACACGGATCTGTGATCCGGTACTACCGGGGTTCCAAAAACTCAAACCACTCCAACACATCTACTCCATTCATATCTAGCAGTCTATCCATGTTCTCAAAGTGCCTAGGCATATCCAAAAACCTAGTGGATCTACAAGTATTTCCCTAGCAACAAAGTGCAACAAAACTGAACCAAAGGAGAAGAGAACGGGGGCAATACCGGTATCCATGGCACCCGGGGGGATAGGGAATGATCCCACCGGAGAAGAACAAGGAAGGACGGCACGGATGCGGCACACCGGGAGGGGGCGCCGGGGTGGGCGTCGCTGCTGCAGAGGAGAGAAAAACGAAACTGACAGGGCGCCCTTCAGTTATAAGATTCCTCGGGACCGCGGTAGTACCGCGGGAGAGGTAGTACTGCTGGCAGCAGAAACGTCCACCAAGGACAACGATGAGGGGGGCTATTGCATCGAACGTCTTAGGGGGAAGGGCTTGAGATGACTCGAAACACGGCAGCTGGATGGAAAACACTCCAAGACAAAACAACAACGAGAAAATGCAAGATCAAACTCGGAGTGATCAAGATGCAACAAAACAACTTGAACACAAGAAAGAAGCACAAAAGCGAACCAATCCTCCCAACGAGAGGGGCGGTGGCCGAAGCCACCATGTTTGAGCTTATATGGTATGACAACACAAAGATGTATCTTGGGTTCATTCCCAATGCTCTTCTTTGAAGCACCGTTGTCACCTTGGGTGACCATGACGGCCGCCGAACTTGACCATAGTGAAAGAATTTTGTCTCTTTCCGCATAATAGGTGGAGTGGTTGCCTATGAATTAAGCAACACTCCCCCTATGTCCATGCCTACATCCAAGCTAGACCTCATGTTGAGATGGGAAGTTGTAAGGCCCGATATGCGGTACTGTTCCAGATCTAGATGTTTCCATCCAAATCCGGGGACGAAGAACATATCGGTCCCACCGCGACATATGACGAAGTCATATGCCCAGGATTTCCAACATGATATCACAACATTACAGATACAAGAATACAACATCTCATACAATCGGCATACAACTGCCTTAATACAATACAACAGTGGAAGATACATGTCTGAGTACAGACTACAATCAAATTCCTAGTGGCAAAAGAAAATCATCGGTCCCCATAACCACACGGGTCCAGGCCCTCCGCCGGGATCCGCCTAACTAGTCGTCGTCGAGTCTCCACGTGAAACGTCGATCACCATACCTGTTGTCGATCGAGAACCCTAAAAAGAGTTTGGGGGAACTATCATGAGTACAGAAGTACTCAGCATCCAACTGTAGTGGTCATCTGACCCAGCAAGGACTTCATCACTCGTCATTCTAGGACAACTAGTAGTTTACGGTAAGGATGGGGTAAGTGGTGAGGTTGCAGCCGTACTAGCATTTATGAAGTGGCTAACGATCTAGAGAGTAAGATAAGAAGCCAAGCATTCGATGAGGAATCACCTCCAACAAGTCTGCTATCCACCTACTTCGCAAGCATAACACCTATCCTATCCTTGTCCTCCTCTTCGCATCCCGACGAAGAAGAAGCAGTCAAGGAACACACACATTGATCAAGTTATATTAAGATTCTCTTAGTTGTTGTTGTCTATGAACAAGGAGTAGGTCTCAAGTCGTCCATAACCGTGGACACGGCTTCTCGAAAAGATTTAACCCTGCAGGGGTGTACCAACTGCCCATTACAAGGCTCCGCACGCACGCCCATCACTCTCAGTTGCTACCCATCACACGCAACCATTTTATGATTTAGTTCCAAGAGATCCGAAATGACAAGTCCCTCTAACTAACAGCGCAAAAATCCGGGTGGCCCCCAGTGAGTCGACATCCAACTCAAAAGCCGGCCGCGCTCGCGAATCGGCCTCTACCGCCTGGACGAGGTCGGGTTAGCTACCCAAACAGATGTGGGCAGCCCCCTAGCTTCCAGGTGTGGACCAACGAAGGAACTCTGTCTCCGCTGGCCCGAGTTGTTTTAAATCCACTGGCTGCAGACCAGTTATGCATGCGGTTTCAAATGGTAAAATCAGCTTGGGCCACCACTAGAAATGTTTGAAGCTAGCTAGGTAAAACAAGGGGACCCCATAGCATCCCACACGCGGTTAGGCACGCTCAGTCTTAAAACCAATACCCAGAACTCGGATCCTAGGTGACTCGAATGGAACAAAGCGTCGGGGCGGGATAGCCTAGACCTTCCATCCTTCGTCGAATATAATCAACATTTACCATAATCATATCATCAACAACAATATAATAATGTGATATCCCAAACCAAGGAGTAACAGGGTAACATCGTAGCATCCTAAGCATGCATACTAAGCTGGGAGGGGACATGGCTGTATCAGTTTGAAAAAGGCTATAAACATGTGGTAGGATCAAACATCGAACCTATCCTAGACTAGCATGCAAACCGCTGGTTGAAATAGAATGGATCATAAGTAATGTATAGTCCTTGTCTGTTGATAAGTTGGGTTCCGAAGGTGTAGTTGATCGCACGCTCGCAACGTCGCCGAAGGTGACCCCAAGAGCACACAAGGCGGTAAACACTGGAAAGCAATCAATGAGAAAGCATCTATTACTACGAGGCAAACACGAGCAAGCATCAACAAGAAGGCAACACGAGACATCGCACCTACCGTCGAGAGCGGTTACCAACAATTTAAGTGGAGTACTCGTCACACACGACGATACCGCACATTTAGAGAGGTTCAGGTTGTTTAGCTACAAGTGATCAACCAACGGTTGTTAACATGGCAAGGCACCCAAACATGGCATAGCACATAAACATGGCAAGAGGTTAAGCACAAATTAAACTATCTATACTAGTCAAGTTAAACGAGGCAACACCCTAAACATGGCATAACACTAAGTGCCTCATGATGATTAAAGGATTTGGTACTGTTCTGCCCTAAACCATATTTTAGGTTGGTTAACAACAGTAAACAATAGCATAAACACAAATTACACGAAAAACTAATGAAGTTACATATAAAGAACACTCCAAACGGAGTTACGGTTAAAAAGATATAAGCAAGACAAGCTATGCACACATGCTGTATAAACAGGGGTAAATCTATATGCAGAATTGCAGAAACATGACATAGCAATACATGGGCATGAAGTAGACATGATGCTTAACAATATGCAATTGGAATCACTCAATTCTGATAAACGGTCGAGACACACTCGTCGACCGAAGTTGCAACAAAATATAAACAGCAGCACACTAACAGCAGGATAACTACTTTGGAGCAAGATACAATCATGATGCAGCAAGCAATTATGGCATGTGAATGCATGGATCTGAAGTAGAAACAATTCTTAACAGGATGCAAAAGGAATCAATCAATTCCGACGAACGGTTGCGAAGCAATTGTCGCCCGAAGTTGCAATAAAATAACAGTTCAGCAACAACAACACAGCTAACGATCTGGTACCCACTTTGACGAAGAATTAAATTATCTAGACGGCCTCAAACGGAAAAACTTTCTACATACGAACGCTAGAGCACGCAAAAATGAGCAATTCATCTTTTGGGCGCAACACGATCCGAGCTACGGTTTGATCGTTATTAACGTCGCAAAACAGCTAACAGCAGCAAAGATAAAAGACTTAGTCAAAATTACAGGCAGCAGGGAAAAAATAACAAAAGAAAAAAAAGAGGGGCTGGGAGGCCTGGGATCACCTACTGGGCCGAGGCCCATGGAGGCAGAAGGGGGCGGCCTAGGACGGCTTCGGCCTAGCTGGGCCTCGTGCAATAAAATAACAGTTCAGCAACAACAATACAGCTAACGATCTGGTACCCACTTTGACGTAGAATTAAATTATCTAGACGGCCTCAAACAGAAAAACTTTCTACATACGAATGCTAGAGCACGCAAAAATGAGCAATTCATCTTTTGGGCGCAACACGATCCGAGCTACGGTTTGATCATTATTAACGTCGCAAAACAGCTAACAGCAGCAAAGATAAAAGACTTAGTCAAAATTACAGGCAGCAGGGAAAAAAATAACAAAAGAAAAAAAAGAGGGGATGGGAGGCCTGGGATCACCTACTGGGCCGAGGCCCATGGAGGCAGAAGGGGGCGGCCTAGGACGGCTTCGGCCTAGCTGGGCCTCGTGCTGGGCAGGCCGGCTGGCTGCTGCTGGGCCGTGGGCCGCGCCTGCCCCACGTGGCGTCCAGCGCTGGAGGGAGGCGACCGAGCGGGGAGCTTCCTGCTGCCGATGAAGGCGGGGACCGCGGAAGGCTATGCCGGCCACCGACGGCGAGCTAGGAGGCGGGAAAGGTCTCACGGCCTCGGATCCGGGAGGTGGCGGCTCGGATCCCGCCGGATCGGGCCAGGACGGGGCGTCGGGTGGCCGCGGTTGGCCGAGCTCGTGGCACACCGGCCATGGCGGATGCGACTGGCGGCTGCTCCCGCTGCGAGCTGCAAGGATGAGGTAGGCGGAGGGGTGAGAGGAGAGGGAGAGGAGAGGGAAGGAGATGGGAAGAGGGGTGACGGCTGGCGTCTGGGCTCGCCGGAGCTTCGGGGTGCGGCGGCCGACGGGAGAAGCCGGGCGCGGTGGTGGCTAGGAGGGCCCACGGGGCCCAGATCCGGCCCGGCGGCAGGCCGCGGCGGCTGGAGGTGGGAGGAGGCTCGATGGGGGCAACGTGGCACTCATCTGGCCCTCCAATCTTGGATCTGACGGCCAGAATTAGCTGGGATTAGGGTTTTCGGTGGAGAGATGGATTTGGGGGCAGATTTGTGTGGAGATCAGGGGTGTGGCTGCAATTTTCCATTAGGGTAAACCCTAATTGGAGTGTTTGGGAGGTGGGGGTCATTATATAGGCAGGTTGGCTAGCCAGTTGACGCAAACGCCCTCGGTACCCCTCTCACGTGTCCGCTGATCGCGTTCTTGACAGCCGAGACTCCATACGGACTCCGATTCGGATGAAACTTCGACCTACACGCTCAGCGCGTCGAGCCCGTCGATCGTACCTCACTGCGGTGACATTCCGACAACATTTTTCGGCGCCCCAATAAAAATATCCCGTTTACTTATTAAACGGGGTTTTCGTTCCGTTGGCTGCGGCTAGTCTCGTGCGGTTTTCGCGACGGTGATCGGGCGAAACCCGGTGTCGCAAAGGTCGAGTGTGAGGGTGGAAAAGGTCGGTCTCCGTCCGGTACGAGATAAGAGGGGGAAAAATAATCGTCGATCGATAAATCGGGGATGCAAACACCGCAAACAAATCTGACAATCAAACAAATCACACCGAAAACAAAAATTTTAATTTTTGTGAAATCTGGGCTGTTACAATACAACACCACCAACAAGGGATCTCGTCCCGAGATCCAGGACGATCCGGGGGAGAGGGGAGAGAGAAAAGAGAGTCGACGATCTTCAACACCACCAACAAGGGACTCTGCTCCATGTCGGCGTCGAACTTCTGTCGAGATAAATTTCCGCAGAGAGACGACATCGTCGGAAAAACGAAACCGTCGGTGTCAAGAGGAAGAACGACAGCTAAAACCTGGTCAAAGGGTTAGTGCTTTTCGACGCAAGTCGTGAAAGCACCGGGCAAAAGGAGGGAGGGCAAAGGACAACCCAGATGATATCCGAAACCGGAGAAGCTAAAGGTACTACAGGAATTCCCACCTGAGCTCGGAATCGAGACAATACTTCCCAAGCAAAGCATTGTAACGATTTCGATGCTCCACACTCTCGAGATCCTAAAGTTTGAAGGGGATAAGTCAGGAATTAAAACAGTTATGACACTTGTCCTGACCAGAGCAAGGGTAAGGAGTAAAAAGATTCCTACTCTCCGATAACTAACTTGGTAACTACAAAATAGTTTTGTCTAGACTCGACTTCAGCCATAGAGGGGGTCCTACGGTCGGTAAGGCTCTGATACCAAGTTCTAAGGCCCGATATGCGGTACTGTTCCAGATCTAGATGTTTCCATCCAGATCCGGGGATGAAGCACATATCGGTCCCACCGCGACATATGACGAAGTCATATGCCCCGGATTTCCAACATGATATCACAACATTACAGATACAAGAATACAACATCTCATACAATCGGCATACAACTGCCTTAATACAATACAACAGTGGAAGATACATGTCTGAGTACAGACTACAATCAAATGCCTAGTGGCAAAAGAAAATCATCGGTCCCCATAACCACACGGGTCCAGGCCCTCCGCCAGCATCCGCCTAACTAGTCGTCGTCGAGTCTCCACGTGAAACGTCGATCACCATACCTGTTGTCGATCGAGAACCCTAAAAAGAGTTTGCGGGTAGTATCATGAGTACATAAGTACTCAGCATCCAACTGTAGTGGTCATCTGACCCAGCAAGGACTTCATCACTCGTCATTCTAGGACAACTAGTAGTTTACGGTAAGGATGGGGTAAGTGGTGAGGTTACTGCCGTACTAGCATTTATGAAGTGGCTAACGATCTAGAGAGTAATATAAGAAGCCAAGCATTCGATGAGGAATCGCCTCCAACAAGTCTGCTATCCACCTACTTCGCAAGCATAACACCTATCTTATCCTTGTCCTCCTCTTCGCATCCCGACGAAGAAGAAGCAGTCAAGGCACACACACATTGATCAAGTTATATTAAGATTATCTCAGTTGTTGTTGTCTATGAACAAGGAGTAGGTCTCAAGTCGTCCATAACCGTGGACACGGCTTCTAGAAAAGATTTAACCCTGCAGGGGTGTACCAACCTCCCATTACAAGGCTCCGCACGCACGCCCATCACTCTCAGTTGCTACCCATCACACGCAACCATTTTATGATTTAGTTCCAAGAGATCCGAAACGACAAGTCCCTCTAACTAACAACGCACAAATCCGGGTGGCCCCCGGTGAGTCGACATCCAAATCAAAAGCCGGTCGCGCTCTCGAATCGGCCTCTACCGTTTGCACGAGGTCGGGTTAGCTACCCAAACAGATGTGGGCAGCCCCCTAGCTTCCAGGTATGGACCAACGAAGGAACTCTGTCTCCGCTGGCCCGAGTTGTTTTAAATCCACTGGCTGCAGACCAATTATGCATGCGGTTTCAAATGGTAAAATCAGCTTGGGCCACCACTAGAAATGTTTGAAGCTAGCTAGGTAAAACAAGGGTACCCCATAGCATCCCACACGCGGTTAGGCATGCTCAGTCTTAAAACCAATACCCGGAACTCGGATCCTAGGTGACTCGAAAGGAACAAAGAGTCGGGGCGGGATAGCCTAGACCTTCCATCGTTCGTCGAATATAATCAACATTTACCATAATCATATCATCAACAACAATATAATAATGTGATATCCCAAACCAAGGATTAACAGGGTAACATCGTAGCATCCTAAGCATGCATACTAAGTAGGGGCTGAGCAACGAGCAATAGTAACATAGCAGTACAAGGTTTGCTGGGAGGGGACATGGCTGTATCAGTTTGAAAAAGGCTATAAACATGTGGTAGGATCAAACATCTAACCTATCCTAGACTAGCATGCAAACCGATGGTTGAAATAGAATGGATCATAAGTAATGTATAGTCCTTGCCTGTTGATAAGTCGGGTTCCGAAGGTGTAGTTGATCGCACGCTCGCAACGTCGCCGAAGGTGACCCCAAGAGCACACAAGGCGGTAAACACTGGAAAGCAATCAACGAGCAAGCATCTATTACTACGAGGCAAACACGAGCAAGCATCAACAAGAAGGCAACACGAGACATCGCACCTACCGTCGAGAGCGGTTACCAACAATTTATGTGGAGTACTCGTCACACACGACGATACCGCACATTTAGAGAGGTTCAAGTTGTTTAGCTACAAGTGATCAACCAACGGTTGTTAACATGGCAAGGCACCCAAACATGGCAAGAGGTGAAGCACAAAGTAAATTATCTATACTAGTCAAGTTAAACGAGGCAACACCCTAAACATGGCATAACACTAAGTGCCTCACGATGATTAAAGGATTTGGTACTGTTCTTCCCTAAACAATATTTTAGGTTGTTTAACAACAGCAAACAATAGCATAAACACAAAGTACACGAAAAACTAATCAAGTTACATATAAAGAACACTCCAAATGGAGTTACAGTTAAAAAGATATAAGCAAGACAAGCTATGCACACATCCTGTATAAACAGGGGTAAATATATATGCAAAAGTGCAGAAACATGACATAGCAATACATGGGCATGAATTAGACATGATGCTTAACAATATGAAATTGGAATCACTCAATTCTGATAAACGGTCGCGACACACTCGTCGACCGAAGTTGCAACAAAATATAAACAGCAGCACAATAACAGCAGGATAACTACTTTGGAGCAAGATACAATCATGATGCAGCAAGAAATTATAGCATGTAAATGCATGGATCTGAAGTAGAAACAATGCTTAACAGGATTCAAAAGGAATCAATCAATTCCGACGAACGGTTGCGAAGCAATCGTCGCCCGAAGTTGCAATAAAAATAACAGTTCAGCAACAACAACACAGCTAACGATCGGGTACCCACTTCGATGCAGAATTAAATTATCTAGACGGCCTCAAACGGAAAAACTTTCTACATACGAACGCTAGAGCACGCAAAACTGAGCAATTCATCTTTTGGGCGCAACACGATCCGAGCTACGGTTTGATCCTTATTAACGTCGCAAAACAGCTAACAGCAGCAAAGATAAAAAAAAGAGGGTCTGGGCGGCCTGGGATCACCTAGTGGGCCGAGGCCCATGGAGGCAGAAGGGGGCGTCCTGGGACGGCTTCGGCCTAGCTGGGCCGCGTGCTGGGTAGGCCGGCTGGCTGCTGCTGGGTCGTGGGCCGCGCCTGGCCCACGTGGCGTCCAGCGCTGGAGGGAGGCGACCGAGCGGGGAGCTTCCCGCTGCCAATGAAGGCGGCGACCGCGGCGGGCTATGCCGGCCACCGGCGGCAAGCTAGGAGGCGGGGAAGGGCTCATGGCCTCGGATCCGGGAGGTGGCGGCTCGGATCCCGTCGGATCGGGCCAGGACGGGGCGTCGGGTGGCCGCGGTTGGCCGGCTCGGCCGAGCTCGTGGCACACCGGCCATGGCGGATGCGGCTGGCGGCTGCACCCGCTGCGAGCTGCAAGGCGGAGGTAGGCGGAGGGGTGAGAGGAGAGGGAGAGGAGAAGGAAGGAGATGGGAAGAGGGGTGACGGCTGGCGGCTGGGCTCGCCGGAGCTTCGGGGTGCGGCGGCCGACGGGAGAAGCCGGGCGCGACGGCGGCTAGGCGGACCCGCGGGGCCCAGATCCGGCCCGGCGGCGGGCCGTGGCGGCTGGAGGTGGGAGGAGGCTCGATGGGGGCAACGTGGCACTCATCTGGCCCTCCAATCTTGGATCTGACGGCCAGAATTAGCTGGGATTAGGGTTTTCGGTGGAGAGATGGATTTGGGGGCAGATTTGAGTGGAGATCAGGGGTGTGGCTGCAATTTTCCATTAGGGTAAACCCTAATTGGCTGGTTTGGGAGGTGGGGTCATTATATAGGCAGGTTGGCTGGCCAGTTGACGCAAACGCCGTCGGTACCCCTCTCGCGTGTCCGGTGATCGCGTTCGTGACAGCCGAGACTCCGTACGGACTCTGATTCGGATGAAACTTTGACCTACGCGCTCAGCGCGTCGAGCCCATCGATCGTACCTCACTGCGGTGACATTCCGACAACATTTTTCCGCGCCCGAATAAAAATATCCCGTTTACTTATTAAACGGGGTTTTCGTTCCGTTGGCTGCGGCTGGTCTCGTGCGGTTTTCGCGACGGTGATCGGGCGAAATCCGGTGTCGCAAAGGTCGAGTGTTAGGGTGGCAAAGTTCGGTCTCCGTTCGGTACGAGATAAGAAGGGGAAAAATAATCGCCGATCGATAAATCGGGGATGCAAAAAACGCAAACAAATTAGACAATCAAACAAATCACACCGAAAACAAAAATTTTAATTTTTGTGAAATCTGGGCTGTTACAGAAGTGTGGGAAAGTCTTCAAACCGCATTACTTGAATCAATGATATTTAGCTCATGCCTTAACTCTCGAAATCTTGCTTCATCTAAAGGCTTGGTGAAGATATCCGCAAGTTGATCTCCGGTGCCCACATATGAAAGGTCAATATCACCCCGCTTCACATGATCTCGAATAAAGTGATGACGAATCTCAATATGCTTCGTCTTGCTATGTTGAACGGGGTTGTAAGCAATCTTGATAGCACTTTCATTGTCACATAAAAGAGGCACTTTGTCACAAGTGACACCGTAATCCTTCAAAGTTTGCCTCATCCATAATAATTGTGCACAACAACTTGCGGCGGCAATGTACTCGGCTTCGGTGGTAGAGAGGGAAACACAATTTTGCTCCTTCGATGACCAACTCACCAAAGACCTACCAAGGAATTGGCATCCTCCGGAAGTGGACTTCCTCTCCACTTTGTCTCCCGCCCAATCCGAATCCGTGTACCCGACGAGGTTGAAGCTTGAGCCTTTAGGATACCACAATCCAAAGTTTGGGGTATGAACCAAATATCGAAAGATTCTTTTGACAGCCACTACGTGACTCTCTTTTGGTGCGGATTGAAATCTTGCACACATGCCCACAGTCAACATGATATCCGGCCTAGATGCACAAAGATACAACAAGGAACCAATCATAGAACGATACTCCCTTTGGTCTACCTCTTTACCGTTCGGGTCGAGGTCAAGTTGACACTTGAGTGGCATGGGGGTCTTGGCTCCTTTAAGACCATCATACTTGAACCTCTTGAGCATGTCTTGAGTATATTTGGCTTGATTAATGAAAGTTCCACTTGACAATTGCTTGACTTCAAAACCGAGAAAGAACTCCAACTCTCCCATCATAGACGTCTCAAACTTGTTGGTCATTAGCTTAGCAAACTCCTCATTAAAAGATTTGTTAATCGAGCCAAAGATAATATCATCAACATATAGTTGGCATATGAACAATTTCCCACCAACCCTCTTGGTAAAAAGAGTGGGATCGATTTGCCCAATTTCAAACCCATAATCAACTAAGAACTCGGTAAGTTGCTCATACCAAGCGCGTGGTGCTTGCTTAAGGCCATAGAGCGCCTTGTCGAGTTTATAGACATGATTGGGGAAATTGTGGTCCTCGAACCCGAGGGGTTGCTTGACATATACCAACTCATTAATGGGACCATTAAGAAAAGCACTCTTCACATCCATTTGATATAACTTGAAGTTGTGATGAGAGGCATAAGCAAGAGCAATACGAATGGACTCAAGACGAGCCACGGGGGCAAAAGTTTCACCAAAGTCAATACCTTCGACTTGGGAAAAAACTTGAGCCACCAACCGTGCCTTGTTCCGGATGAAAATACCAAGTGCATCTTGCTTATTCTTGAAAATCCACTTGGTCCCAATAACATTATGATCACATTTTGGTCTCTCCACTAATGTCCACACCTTGTTGCACTTGAAGTTATTGACTTCATCATGCATGGCCTCAAGCCAATCTGGATCTTCAAGCGCCTCACCTACCTTTTGGGGTTCAACACAAGAAACAAATGCATTATGGGCACAAAAGTTTCTATTGACTACGAGTTGTTACCCCATTTTGGATGCTTCCGAGCACTTGATCCACCGAAAGATCTTGTGATTTTAACCGGGATGCAATCTTGAGTGCTCGACGAACTCTCTCTTCTTCCAAAGTTTCTTGAGGAGAAGCTAGAGGACCATCTTCGGAAGAAGGAGCATCCTCAGGGACTTTCTCATCATCTTGAGCTTGCCCTTGAACGAGAACATGATCTTGGTCATCATTTGGTGCACCACCATCTTCAATGATTTGATCTTGACCTTGATCTTGTACGGGCGAGAGAGGGCCTTCGTCTTGTTCTTTATTTTCTTGTGAATCTTGAGGAGGTGATGGCTCCACGTGCGTAGAGCATTTTCCTTCTCCTTCCACCACAAGGGGTTCCTCAATGGGTAGGAAATGACCCACACCCATTCTTCTTATGGCTTGAGGAGGAATTTCATCACCTACAACATTAAGATCACTTTGCCCCACTTGGGAGCCATTATGTTCATCGAACTCCACGTTACTAGACTCTTCAACGAGTCCGGAAGACTTGTTGTAGACTCTATAGGCATGAGAGTTTCAAGCATAACCAACAAATATGCCCTCATTTGTATTAGCCTCAAACTTAGACAAACGAGCACCTTTCTTAAGAATGAAACACTTACACCCGAAGACCCGAAAATACTTGATGTTGGGCTTCTTCCCGGTGATGATTTCATACGGAGTTTTGTTCAAGATCTTGCGGAGATAAAGACGGTTAGTTGCATGACAAGCAGTGTTGATGGCTTCTGCCCAGAAGTTGTATGGACTCTTCAACTCCGCCATCATTGTTCTTGCTGCATCAATCAGAGTGCGATTCTTCCTCTCTGCAACACCATTTTGTTGAGGGGTATAAGCAGCGGAATATTGATGTTTGATCCCCTCATCTCCAAGAAATTCATCCAGGGTGTAGTTCTTGAACTCGGTGCCGTTGTCACTCCTAATTGCCAAAATCTTTGAATTGTGTTGACGTTGAGCTTCATTGGCAAACTCGATGACGGTTTGTTGGGTCTCACTTTTCTTCTTGAAGAAATAAACCCATGTATATCTTGAATAATCATCAACAATAACCAAGCAATGCTTCTTCCCGCCAAGACTATCATATGAGGGAGGCCCAAAAAGATCCATGTGAAGGAGCTCCAGAGGCCTCTTGGTGGAGATGATATTCTTGACGGGGTGTTTCTTCTCATGAAGTTTCCCTTCAATGCATGCCCTACAAGCACGATCTTTGGCAAAGCTAACATTTGTTAGTCCAATGACATGCTCACCCTTGAGAAGTGTTTGCAAAGACCTCATATTGACATGAGCTAGTCGGCGGTGCCAAAGCCATCCCACATCAACTTTAGCCATTAAACACATGGCGGTTTTGGTGGGGACTTTTGAGAAGTCCACCATGTACATACCTTCCTCCACGTGTCCAAAAAAGGCTACTTTAAGAGTTTTGCTCCACATTAGGGTGACCATGTCTTTATCAAAGAAGGTACAAAGGCCCATCATGGCAAGTTGACGAACGGAAAGTAAATTAAAGGCACAAGTCTCAACTAGCAATACTTTCTCAATGGACGAGTCCGGAGAAATTATTACTTTGCCAAGACCTAATATCTTTGACGTGTTTGCATCTCCAAATTGGACACGGGTGGTTCTAGATGGTCCGAAATCAATGTCCACCAACATGTCCTTGCTTCCGGTCATATGACTTGTAGCCCCGCTATCAAGTATCCATGAACCCCCACCGGAAGCCGCCACCTACATGATATCAATGCTTGGATTTAGGTACCCATTCATGAATGGGTCCTCTCGTGTTAGTAACAAGGGTCTTAGGCACCCAAATGGACCATGCAATATACTCATCAAAGGAACCAACAAATTTGGCATAGACATGCCCATCATTAGTGCAACAAAGAACATAAGAGGGGTTAGTTGATCCGGCAAAGTCATTGGGAGTGGCATCACTCCTCTTGGTCATTCCACCCTCAATGGCCTTTGCCACTTTTTCTTGAGGCTTCTCCCCTTCCTTCACAAATGTGACTTCCTTTGAAGGAGGAGGTTCCTTTCCTTTCTTCTTTTTGTTCTTCCTCTTCTTGTTCTTCCTCTTTGATGAACTTGTACCAAAACCAATGCCTTACTTGCCAATGACCTCCTTTTGGGAACTCAAGAGATCATTAAGGTTCTTTTCTCCTTGAATGCACGAGACAGGTCCCTTCTCAAGTTGTGCCTTCAACCTAGTGTTTTCCTCAACGAGAGGAGCATGCTCAAAACAAGAGTTAGAGGAACTAGGTTTCTCTACCACAATAATAGGAGAAAAGGTAGTAATTTCTTTAGTGAGTTGCATACTTGTTTCATCATGAGCCTTCTTGAGAGCCATGAGTTCATGTTTCAAGGACTTGTGGTCCATTTCGACTTTCTCATAATCCACAAGAAGTCTTTCATGAGCCTCAACAAGTTCATCATTTTTAGTCTTGATATCACAAGCAATAGCATTAGAATGTTTAAGGTCAAGTTTTAGCTTAGAGATATCAATAGAATACGTCTCATCAAGAGACAACTTAAGCTCACGCTCTTCTTCGAGAGAATGAGATAGCTCCCCTATCTCATCCGCATAGTCGCGACTATGACCTTGCAACTCGATGATAGTCTCATCAAGTTGCTCAATGTGAGCAGGTTCTTCTCCTTGTTGTTCCAAGAGAGCCACAAAATGTCCCTTTGCAACACCTTTGAGCTTGGACATGAATAGTTCGAATTCATTCTCCTCATGTGCTTTGGGATCCTCATTTTCCTCCACACAATCCAACAAAGAGGGGTTAGTGGGAGTAAATGGTTTAGAGTGAGGAGTTACCGAGGTAGTCTTGTCCATAAGACACTTGTGGATGATGTGAGGGTTCTCGTTGGGGGAGTTGAAGAGAGATGTTGATGAGGGCGATTCAATGGCTATGGCAACGGTGGCGGTTGCCACAATCTCACCACTTTCTTCATCCTCCGCATCATCGGAATAGTATTCTTCTTGAGCCACCAACACACGTTGTGGCTTCTTCTTCACAAAGTTCTTGTTCAATGGTGGCTTGTTCTTGTCCTTACGGATGAGCTTTTCACCGTGGTCTTCTCTCTCCTCATACGGACAATCCGCAACAAAGTGACTCACATTGCCACAATTGAAGCAAGTTCTTATTCTTTGTCCCTTTGGCTTGAAGCTACTTGAGTTGGACTTGAAGTTCTTCTTGTTTCCCCAAAATTGTCTTGAGGCTAGAGCCATGTGCTCATTGTAAGCATACTTGGTGTCTTCCGGACCCACATCCTCTTCATCTTCATCTTCCTCAACTTGAACCTCCTTGGCCTTCAAGACAAGAGATGGCATCTTGGAGACGCTTTGGCGAGCCAATTTTAACTCGGCCGTGGAGTCCAAGATTTCAATGGCAACGGATTCATCCAAGACTTGGTTTGAACTCAACTCGCGAAAGTCGGGCCTTTGACGAATGACCTTGGTGATATGCTTCTTGTGTAGGAGCATAGCCGTGATGAACTTTCTCTTTATCCATCCGTCATCGGTGTCCATGCTCCCATGGTCCGTCATGGAATTTGCGAGAGCCACCAACCTTTGATGAACATCCTCGGAAGACTCCCCTTCATTCCGGACAAAGTGATTGGCTTGATCTTGAATCTTGTCAAACTTTGAGCACCGTATGCTAGTGCTTCCCATTAGAGTCCTCTCGAGAATATCCCACATCTCTTTGGCCGTTTCACACTTTAGGACAAGATTATATTGCTCTTCCTTCAACCCATTTCCTATCACGAGCATACCATGACTGTTGATGGTGTTGTCCCGATATTCTCTTGGGGTCATGTTGTGGCGGTCACGAGGAGGAAATCCCTCCTCAACGATGCGCCAAAGTTCCACGGAGGACCCCTTCAAGTGTCTCTTCATGAGATGAGCCCAAACCGGATAAGCATCTTTGTTAAGGATGGGAATAGTTCCAGCATGTGCAAAATGGGGTTCGGGTAGAGGTAGAGAGTTATAAGTAACAGGAGGAGCCACCGCGGAATGGATACCCGATCCATTCCCCGTACGAGGAATGGATCGGATATCATTCCTACCATCATCATTAGATTGGGAGATGACATCTCCTCCACCCAACGTTAGAATGTTGGAGATGATGGTGGGGTTTCTCTCCGAGGGCATCCTTGACATGAGACAACCAAGCATATCGGTAACTTTGTTCATGTGAGCCTTAATGGCGGACATGCCTTCATTGTACTCATGTCGAGAGATAGATGATGAGTCATCCTTCGCGAGCGTATTCGCGAAGCCCTTGATACTTGGATTCCCTTCCAAAAGAGAAGGGTTCGGAGTAGCTCCTGGAAGCTCAACCTCTACCGGTTTATCCTCTTCCGACATCCTCTAAAGGCGGTAAAGCCCTTAATAAGAGACGAGGCTCTGATACCAATTGAAAGGATCGGAATGTCGACTAGAGGGGGGGTGAATAGGCGACTAACACTTTTTAAACTTTTCTTAACAATTTAGGCTCAACAAGGAATATAGGTTGTCTAGATATGCAACTATGTGAGCAACCTATATGCCAACAACTATGATATAACAAGCAAGCAATAAATAAGCAAGGAAAGTAACTTGCGCAAAGTAAAGGTAAAGGGGAACACGGGAGACAAGGATATGTTTCCGAAGTTCCTTCTCTTTCGAGAAGTACGTCTCCGTTTGGAGAGGGTGAGGAGCACAATGCTCACACGAAGCCAACGAGGGCCACCCTATTTCTCGTCACGCTCTTACCGATGTAAGATGCCGTGATCCACTACGAGGCGGCCTTGAAGCTGGCAACCAAACCTTTACAAACAAGGCTGGGGCAAACTCCACAACTTAATTGGAGGCTCCCAACGGAACCACGAAGCTTCACCACAATGGAATGTGGCTTCGAGGTGACCTCTTCCGTCTAGGGCACCAACGCACCCAAGAGTAACAAGATCCACACGGGATTAGTGGGGGGAATCAAATATCCTTTGGTGGAAGTGTAGATCGGGGCCTCCTCTTCCAAACCCTAGAGAATCAACAAGTTTTGATGGCTAGGGAGGGAGATCGGGCAAGAATGGAGCTTGGGCGTCAATGGAGGTGAGAGCAATAAATGAGGTGAGTCTCAATGGGGAAGAAGACCCTCTTTTATAGGTGCCCTTAAATGCAGCCGTTGGCTGTCCACTAACTATGGTAGTACTGCTTCAGAAGCGGTACTGCTTCAGAAGCGGTACTGCTTCAGAAGCGGTACTACCGTACCGAGAGCGGTACTACCGCTCCACGGTACTACCGAGCCCCAGTGACGCCCCCACTACCGCAGAGTCCAGTGGGAATCCGGTAGTGGATGCGATACTGGTTCACGGTACTACCGCGCAGTGGTACTACCGAGCCCCACTGCCGCCTCCACTACCGCAAAGTCCAGTAGGAATCCGGTAGTGGATTTGGTACTGGTTCACGGTACTACCGCGAAGCGGTACTACCTCTCCACGGTACTACCGAGCCCCGTGCCGCCTCCACTACCGCAGAGTCCAGTGGGAATCCGGTAGTGGATGCGGTACTGGTCCACGGTACTACCGCTCCTAGAGCGGTACTACCGCCCTGGCAGAGCCAGGGAGCCACATCCAAAAGTCCCCACACCTCCACGACGCAAAAGAAATATGTGGGTGCAGAAAGTGAGACCGTGTGATGATTCCACCCACCATTTCCAAAAAGGATCCCCTCTTCAAAGTACGGTTTTCCTACGACTCAATTAACACAAAAGGAGATCAAAAGAAAAACTCCGTCTTCACGTTTCGTACACCGAGGGGGCAATAACCGCCTTGTGCCAATAATGTCGTTATCTGAAATGGTCATCACACCCGGTTAGTCCGCAAATGTATTGTCATCAATCACTAAAACCAATCAAGGGAAAACATGCCCTATCAAGCTATATATTAGCATTAGTTGACAAACTATGCACCTCCCAAAACTTGTTTTCATTATGTTTGATTTAAGGATAACACATGAGTTTTCCCTACTTCCCTATAGCAGGGCCTGCCCTTTACTTTTATGTTGAGTCAGTTTTTCCTACTTCCTTCTTTTCTTAAAGAGAACAGACACTTGATGTTGACAAGGATTCATTCATATAATGCTGCATTAAGATTTGTCATGTTGCATCCTTGTTGACATTATCATAGTAAGTTGTTTGCAAAATCCTAGGCCAAGCAAACATCTTCCTTTGTATTAGAATTTTCACTTCATGACTAATAACATGTTCTTTCAAAATCTTCAAATTGTTTCATTATAAAGTGAAAGAGCAAAAGTAAAATTTATTAGTTGTCCCTTGACCAAGGATATGTTTTCCATGATTTGATGAGTTTCCTTAGCCCTACTTTTGATTATAATTGTTATTACTTTTTCATAAGGGCCTTATGAGTTGAGGATGCTTGAGTTTGGTGAAGAAATCATGATGCTTCTTGTCCGTATTCTATCTATCGACACTTCACTCTCTAAACTTGTGGACGGGTTTACCGAGCTCAATATTCGCTTGGGGACAAGCGAGGTCTAAGCTTGGGGGAGTTGATACGTCCAAAATTCATCACTATTTTATATCGTAATTCACCCCTATTCATTTATATATTTCATGTTATGATGTTGTTCTTATGTTGTTTTGGTTTGTTTTACACAGTTTGCAACTTTCCGGTGCCGAAACAGCGGACGCAAAATTCAGCGGAGAAAAGTGGACATTAAGTTGCTGAAACAGAACATCTCCAAAAGCACTGAAAATCGATGAAGGATATTTTCCAGAAGAATAACTAAGTTTCACCGAAAAGGAGCCAAAGGGGGCCACTAGGTGCCCAGGCAACCCCTGGCGTAGCCCCCACCAGGGGCGCGCCAGGAGGCCGCCTGGACCCCTTGGGACACTCCCGGCTCCCCCCTTTGGCCTAAAAATCCCTCGTCATCCAAAAACACTAAAAATGAGAGGAGTTTCACGATTTCCGACACCGCTCCGTGGCGGAAACCTACAGAGAAGAAAAGACATCTTGGGCGGGCAGATTCCGCCAGGGAGAACACCTCCCGGAAGAGGAGATCATCGCCATCGTCATCACCATTGTCACGGGCATCATCGAGATCATCATCAACATCATCCGCAATTCAGCACCATCTCCATCTTCATCCTATCTCACCTCACAATTAGAACTTGTGTTGTAATCCGTACCATTTATCCTCTCTACTCTACCGGTGTTGATTACTATTTTGTGGTGAATGCTATTGTTTTTTGTTGGAGAAATATTGTGATGTACAGATTGTTTATCATCTATTTATCACCACTGCTCATGATCTCTTCTATGTCTTGTGAGTAGTTACTTTAGTTCTTGAGGACATGGGAGAAGTCTAGTTGTTAGTAGGCATATGATGTTGAAGTAATATGTGTTGTTTGATATTTAAGTTGTGTTGTTATTTTCCTTGTGGTGTTGTGTGAGTCGAACACATAACACTTCGCCTTGTTAAGTACCTAGGGGAATGCATTGTGTATAAAGAATGCTTATGGTGGGTTGCCAGAGTGACAGAAACCTGAACCCCAGTTCGCACACTTTTGCACAAGGGAATAATGGATCCTTGATCTTATTGATGTGGTTAGGCTTTTGCCTTAATTTCTACCTTGTATTTGCGGATTATTGCAAGGTGTTTAATCATAAGAGTGCACTTATCTTAGTCTATAAGGTGTACTAGCATAGATCCACCCACTCAACACTTATCAACACAAAACATAGTACCGATACGGAATATGGCGAAAGCACGTGACTACCTTTCCCGTGTGTCCTCAAGAACGCTTTAGCCTTTATAAGTTCAGTTGCTAGGCTTACCCTTTGCTCAAAAGGATTGGGCCACTTGTTACTCCTCAGTACCTTTTACTTTGCTTGTTTTAACCTTTTTGTTGCTTATACCGAAAACCCCCTAAAAATATATCTTTCAGTGCTTGCAGTTATTCCTTGACCAAAGTCACTTATCAATACCTCCTGCTCCTCGTTGGGTTCGACACACTTACTTATCGTAAACGCTACAATAGATCCCTACAGTTGAGGGTCATCAACGGTGCACGTCTTTCTGAGGCTGACAACACGAACATGCGCCTGGCGAGCGGTGGTGTGGTGTGTACTGCACTGTAAGGCCCAATATGCGGTACTGATCCAGATCTGGGTGTTTCCATCCAGATCCGGAGACGAAGCACATATCGGTCCCACCGCGACATATGACACTGCCATATGCCCCGGATTAGTCTTGTAACTAACTTATCACGGTAAGATGGGGGTAGTGGTGAGGTTGCAGTCTGATGTGCGAGGTGATGATAGTGATTTCTCGCCCTTCGTTGGTAAACCCCAAGAGGAAGGTGTGATGTAGCACAGCAGAAAATTTCCCTCAGTAAAGATACCAAGGTTTATCTCCAGTAGGACTCCGGAGATGATAAGTAGGTGTCAGCGGCGCAACTGACGCAGACCTGCACACAGACGCAAATAACTTTGTTTCCAACGAAGTTCAGAGAGGTTGTCAATCTCTCCGGTCTTGTTGTTCACAAAGGATCAAACACAAGGGATAATGATAGCAACTAAAAGTAAAAGCAGAAAAGTAAATCAGTGTGGAAACAGTGATGAGGATATGGACCGGGATACGTGATGTACACTAGTGATGTCTCTCTCCCAAAAGACGTGAAACTGCTATGCGAGGTGAACCAATTACAGAAGGGCAATTGACAGGATTATGAACGCACCACAATGCTAACTATGCTACAAAAGAAAGGAAGAGGCTCAAAATCATGGGCAGAACGCCAAAATAAGTAGACCGAAATCCAAATGCATCTACTACTAATCATCCACCTTGAGATATCTATCCAGAACATCTCGCTGGTATTAAGTTGCGAGCCCCACCCAAAGTGTAAACCCAAAGCAACAGACAACTGTATTAAAAATCACTTTGCGTAAGGTAAACAATCCTTGCAACCGCGGTTACAAGCACCGTTGTTTTCCCCCTTGTGGCAACAACACCTCCCCTAGACTCATGTTTCTGTCACTCAAGCGTGTCATCAGGGGGCATGAACCCATAATCGAGCATAACGTTCCCTCTTGGGGTTACTACCTACTACTTGGCCAAAGCAATAAACAACAACGGAGAACATGCAAGAATTACTTAAGAACAAAAATATAAAAGATAAGAACCAAATATATTACTCTATCACAATCTGAACATAATCTCATAATCCATTAGATCCCATCAAACTCAGCATAGCAACAGCAGAAAGATTACAAAAGTGCCTCGATCATGTAAGGCAGCTCACGAGGTCTAAACCATGAAGAACAAAGAGGGGAGGAGAACATCACATAGCTACTGATCACGGACCCATGGTCCAAAAGAAACTACTCACGGCACATCCGGAAGTATCCATGGTGGAGAGGAGACTCCTGGAGGTCGGCCCTCCCTCCGGCAGGGTGCCGGGAAGAGGTCTGCTGGTGCTCCCGATCTCGGAAGCGCGGCGGCGGCGGAACAGAGGCGAGATCGCGAAAAAGGGTTCTTCTTCTGAGGGTTTCACGTCGCGGAGAATATATAGGCGAAGGGGGGCAGCCAGGGGGCCACCAGGGGTCCAGGCGGCCCCCTGGCGCGGCCAGACCCTAGGGCGCGCCACCAGGGCGCCTGGGCCTTTGGTGGTGGCCCTCTGGCCCCACTCAGGTTCTTCCGGAAGGTTCTTCTGCACTGATTTTTTATCTGATTTTTCCCGAATTTTTGGAGCACTTTTTATATGGGGGAAAACTGAAATAGAAAAATAGCAGAAAACAGGAATTGGCATTGTGGTGCACTGAGTTAATAGGTTAGTCCAAATATGATCAAAAGTGTATGAAAGTGTATCTAGATCATAGCAATATCACACAAAACATGCATGGAGCAAGCAGAAATTATAGATACATTTTAGACGTATCAACATCCCCAAGCTTAATTCCTGCTCGTCCTCGAGTAGGTAAATGATAACAGCATAATTTCTGTGGTGACATGCTAGCAACCATATAAGAACTTTAAAAAGTAAAGCAATCAAGGTTAGAGATTCCATTCAAGTCATAACATGCAAGAGTCTATATTAGCATTGAAACAAGTAACAAAAGAACATTAGTTGCAAGAGCTCTCGCTGTCCGTGACTCGAATGTCTCCAAATGGTGTTTGCGTGCAAGAAGGGGGATAGGGAATACGAGAAAAATATTTATTTGTTGAGAACTCAATCTACTAAAGTTTCACACTTGGTCTTTTTCTGGAATCTTATCTTGACTCGTCCCCAGACCACTAGCCAGGTACAAGTCAATTTGATCCACTCCTTTTTCAATATTTTGAGAACTCATGCAATGGATGAGCGTAAGCACGAGAGTTGACACTTAGGATGGCAAAGAGAGAAGTACGGAGGAGGAGGAAGACAAAAAAGAATGAGAAAGGCTCACATCAATGAGGACAATCATAGGCAAGAGATGCCAAATGATAGATATGATGTGAGGAGTAGGGATTGCCATGCAACGGATGCACATATGAGCTAGGAAGCTCTCCAATGAAACTAGTGGGGGTGCATCTAACTTGCTCGCTCATGAAGACCTAGAGCTCGTTTGAGGAGGCTCATCCTTGGAATATGCAAGCCAAGTTCTATAGTGTGAAGGTTCCCACATAGCTATATGCATAATGATCATCTCTATGGAGTACAAGGATATAGAGGGAGTACTAGTGTGGATCTCTCAAAAGGATAGTAGTGTTGCCCCTTTCTCTCTTTCTTTTTTTTCTCTTTTTTCTATTTTTATTTTATTTTTTTGTGGCCTCAATGGCTCTTTCTATTTAACTCTCATTTGTCCTCTTTGGGATCTTTTATTGTGTCCGCTTTGGGATCTTTTCCTCACTTAAGGGCAACACTCTATTTTACAAGAAGGTATAGGAAATCTTCACACTTTACAAGGTACTCAAAATCATAAAGAAGATGTAACTATCATGATGTAAGCAAAACTACTAAGCATTCTGGGCCGAAACTACAACTATTGGGCCTAAATACGTGGCGGGATAAATAAATAGCGCTTAGAGCGGAAATACGAACTAGGCCGAGCCCACTGCGCAGAAGAAGAAAAAGTGTTGAGCCAGCTCATCTTGTTGGGCCAAGCCCAGGACCAAGGGTGGGCGCGGGATAGTGCGCTCTAGCCGTGGGCGAGAGGAGGCACAGGGTTGGGTGCAGGGGTGTTGGGCCAAGGCGTGAAGCGGGCCAGGGTGGCGCCTGGCCCACGGGGCACGCCGACCTGGTCGATGGACAGACGAGCGAGAGGCTCGGGCTCCTCCCGATCCACCACGGGGTCGCGGCGGCGCCTCAGCAAGGCTCGCCGGCCGGCCACCGGAGGCGCAGCGAGGCGGCGGTGAGGCGGATCTGGGACACGGTCGTCGGGAAGGAGGGAGATGGCGCGTAGCGGCTGTCGGGCTCGCCGACCGGCTCGAGCTCTAGGCCAAGGTGACCATGGCATGGCGGCTCCGGTGCCCCTGGGAGGAGGAGAGCGGGAAGATGGTGAGGGGGAAGGAGAGGGGAGAGGGAAGGGGTGCGGCGGAGGGAGCTCACCGGAGGGAGGCGCGGTCGCGGCTGCCGGCGGCGACGGCGTGCTGCGGTGGTGCGGAGGAGCTCGGGAGGTGGAGGAACTCCACGGGTGATTCCGGCTGGCGGCGCCCAGATCCGGGCCTGGAACGGGCTGCGGCGGCAGAGCAGCGGGCCTGCGAGGCCCTGACGTGGGAAGAGGCCATTGGGGGCGACGTGGCACGCTGAGAGCCTTGGATCTCGCAGATCAACGGCTGTGAGGGGCTAGGAGCTAGGGTTTCGGGGAGAGGAGGTGGTTTTGGGCAGATCTAGGGGGGTTTCAGGGGGGTGGCTGCAATTTTTGTATTAGGGAATCCCTAGAAGGCTAGGGGAAGAGTGGTGGTCTTTACATAGACTGGCCTGGATGGCAGGTTTACGCAAACGCCCTCGGGTCTTCTCTCTCGCGTCTAATACTCCATGTTTCTGACCTCCGGAAGTCCATACGACCTCCGATTCGGGCAAAATCTCAAACCACGTGCTCAGCGCGGCGAGCCCGTCAGTCCTTCCTCACTTCGATACTGTTCCGAGAATATTTTCCGGTGTGCAATAAAATAAGACATTTAATTATTAAATGGAGTTTTTCGTTCCGATGGCGATGGCTGATCTCGTGCCGGTTGCGACGGTGCTCGGGTGAAACCCGGTGTCGCAAAGGTCATGTGTCGTTGGGAAAAAGGTATGGTCCCGCATCCGATACGAGAAAGAGAGGGGGAGAATATTCACCGATTAATAAGTCGACGAAACAAAAACTACAAACAATTCTAGCAATCAACAAAATAAAGCTACAAACAATTTTTTTAATTTGGGTGAAAATCTCGGGCTGTTACAATACACCACCACCAACTAGGGATCGCGTCCCAAGATCCTGTACGATTCGGGGGAGAAAAGAGAGACGGCGTTCTCAACACCACCAACAAGGGACTCTGTTCCATGTCGACGACGAACTTCCGATGAAAATACTTTGTCAAGAGAGATGGCGACGTCAAAAAACGAAACCATCAGGTGCCAAGAGGAAGAATGACAGCCAGATCCGGATCAAAGGATAGTGTTCCCACTCAAGATCGTGAAGACACTAGGCAAGAGGATGGAGAGCAAGGAATGACCATGATGTACATCGCAGTCGGAGAAGCTAAAGGTACTACAGGATTTCCCAAAACTAATATCGGAATCGAGACAATACGCTGCAAGCAAGGCATTGTAACGGTTCTGAAACTCAACTTACTCGAGATCCTAGAGTTTGAAGGGGATAAGGCAAGAATTAAAACACTTACGACACTTGTCCTGGCCACAACATGGGTAAGGAGGAAAAATAATCCTACTCTTCGATAACTATCTTAGTAACTACAAAATAGTTTTTGTCTAGAATCGACTTCGGCCAGAAAAGGGATCCTACGGTCGGTAAGGCTCTGATACCAAGTTATAAGGCCCGATATGCGGTACTGTTCCAGATCTGGGCGTTTCCATCCAGATCCGGGGACGAAGCACATATCGTTCCACCGCGACATATGACACTGCCATATGCCCCGGAGTTCCAACATGATATCACAACATTACAGCTACAAGGATACAACATCTCATACAATCGGCATACAACTGTCTTAATACAATATACATCAGCGGAAGATACATGTCTGAGTACAGACTACAATCAAATGCCTAGCAGCAAAGGTAAGACACACCATTCTCGTAACCACACGGGTCCAGGCTCTCCGTCGGGATCCGCCCAACTAGTCGTCGTCGAGTCCCTGCGAAGGCGTCCAGAAGAAGGGTCGTCGAGCTCCACTGAATTCCAAGATCGTTGTATAACGTGCGTAAAATAGAAAAGAAGGGGTGAGCTGTATCAACAAGTCTTGTAACTAACTTATCACGGTAAGATGGGGATAGTGGTGAGGTTGCAGTCACACTAGCAATATATGAGGTGGCTAACGATCTATTCAGAGTAAGATGAGAACCAAGCATTCGATCAGGAATCGCCTCCAACAAGTCTTGCTATCAGCTAATTACACAAACATAACACCTATCCTATCCTTGGCATCCCCTTCGCATCCCGACGAAGAAGAAGCAGTCAAGGCACGCACACGTTGATCAAGCTTTAATTAAGATTCAGTTGATTTCATCTATGAACAAGGAATAGGTCTTAAGTCGTCCATAACCGTGGACACGGCTTCTCGAAAAGATTTAACCCTGCAGAGGTGTACCAACTGCCCATTATAAGGCTCCGCACGCACGCTGGTTCTCTCAGTTGGGCCCGTTAAAGACACTCATTGAAGAGTTGTTCCGAGAGTCTAGACGTCATAATCCCTCTAAGTACCAACGAATAAATCTGGGTGGCCCTCGGTGAGTCGACATCCAACTCAAAAGCCGGTCACGCTCTAGAATCGGTTTCTACCGTCTGGATGAGGTCGGGTTAGCTACCCAAACCATGTGGGCAGCCCCCTAGCTCCCTGGGGTGGACCAACAAGAGAAACCATGTCTCCGCTGGCCCAAGTTGTTTGAAATCTGCAGGCCGCGGACCAGTCACACACACGTTTCAAATGGTAAATCAGCTTGAGCCACCACTAGAAATGTTTGAAGCTAGGTAGGTAAGAAAAGGGGACCCCATAGCATCCCACACGCGGTTAGGCACGCTCGTAATACCCGGAACTCGGGTCCTAAGTGACTCAAATGGAACAAAGCGTCGGGGCGGGATAGCTTAGACCTTCCATCCTTCGTCGAGTATACTCAACATTTGTAATAATCATATCATCCACAACAATATAATAGTGTGATAGCCCAATCCAAGGAGTAACAGGATAATAGTTGATAGAATCCTAGCATGCATACTAAGCAGTGACTAAGCAGCGAGCAATAGTAACGTAGCCAAACAAGGTTTGTTGGGATGTGGAGGACATGGCTGTTTGGGTTTATTTGAGAGGCATGAATATGAAGTGGTAGGATCAAGCAATCGTTCTATACTACACCTAGGCGCGAGTGAGCTGAAAGTTATAAGCATGATATATGCTCCCCCTTACCTGATGAGAAGACGAAACCGAAGGTGTAGTTGATTGCAAGCTCGCATCGTCTCCGAGAGTACCCGCGGAAGCACACAAGAGGGAAACACTGGAAAAGGCAATCGACGAGCAAGCATCTATTACTACGAAGCAATCACCAGCAAGCATCAACAAGAAGGCAACACGAGGCAACGCACTAAGGTATCTGTGACGCCCCCAAAATCAGACCGTGTACAGTAATCATACACGCAAGGTACACGATCGAGATCAGGGACTCACGATGAGATATCACAACACAACTCTACAAATAATAAAATAATACAAGCTGTTTAATACAATCCAGGGGCCACGAGGGCTCGAATACAACAGCTCGAGAGCACAAAGTCAGCGGAAGCAATAGTATCTGAGTACAGACACAAGGATACAAGGTTGCCTTAAGAAGGCTAGCACAAAAATCAACACGATCGAAAAGGCGAGGCCTCCTTCCTGGGAACCTCCAAACTACTCCTGGTCAAATGGGAACTCGACGTCGTAGAAGGCATCGGGGATCTTCATGTTGCGGTGGTTGGCATCGGGGAACTCCTGCTCCTAGACTCCAAGGCTCCAACGTCGACTGCAGCGGCCGATCAGGAAAAACAAAAAGGGGGGAAATAAAGCAGGTGAGTATCTAGCATACCTGCGAGTCTGACGTCCTCTACTAAGCATTTATGCATTTGTATCAAAAGGAAGGGGGAGGCTGTATATAGTGGACTGCAAGGTAGAAATCAGAATAAGGATAAGAAGCTAGGCCTATTGAAGACTAGCATCTTCCGACGAGTCTTGCAGCATGAGGTAAGAATCAGCCAACAGTTTAAAAGCATGAATGTAATAACAATGCAGCAGAAGTTGTTGCAGCACTGTATAATAACAAGTTGTAATAATTAATAAATATATGCCTCCGAGATCCCTTCCTCGACTCCCTGCGAGGAAAAGAAACCGGAACCAATAGTTTAATAATAGTAGTTTGTAGTAGTAGGCTCTGGCTTCAGCATAAAGCGTCCTGTTACCGTGGACACGGCTATCCGAATAGATTATCTTCCCTGCAGGGGCTGCACTACTGCTACCCTACACGCTCGGATCTCTAGGGTGGCGTACACCTTGTTAGGGAATGCCCCACCGAGGCTATCCGATACGCCGAGGCCCATCCTACGGCTCATCAGAGAGGTCCCCGTCGGTCTACAGCCCTAAGGGCAAGGGGGTCATGGGCCTATCACCCCTCGCTCTCCGGGTCGTTGTGCGCCAAGTGGATGCAGTGCCGCAGCACGATCTGACCCAACCACAATGCTGAACTGGACGTCTTTCAAAGCTTTCGAACGAGATCACAACGCGGAGGGCCCACATCGTAATCCCACGTGGAGGTAGTGTGTATAGGGCACGTCGACCCACTCAAGTCATCCACCTGAACCGTTAAGCATTTTATTATTATCTGTCGGAACAACCGTTATCGTTGCCCCTTATCTGGGTGAGTCGCGGACAACGACAGCAGGCAGGACCACCAGTAACATCGGTGCCTGCCCTAACGTGTCACCAACTCGCGCGGTTACCAACAAGGTGAACCGTCTCCTTACCTTGTCTCGCGTTTGCTCCGAAGAGCTCGACTTTCATACAACAGGAAATCTTTCGGCCACGAACAGTACCAGGCCCGCCGCACACCGTTGGAATACACCTGACCTGTCGTTCCGCTAAGATACCCTGCGCGGGCACCGTTGGGTCACCCGACTCCTTACCTGTAAGGACACCGGTTGATTCGAGTGCCTACCATCAAGTGAAACCAGGAGGAATCACCCTCGATGGTACACTTGAGGAGGTTCGACAGAGACATCAGCGAAATGAACTAAAGAGGAATATTCTCGTATCACCCCGGTGGTGCCGAGACACCAGCGGAATGAACTAAAGAGGAATACCCTCGTATCATCCCAGTGATGCTACGCTACTGAGCCGACGAGAGTGAAATACGAGTCCGTCCACTCGTAAGCCAAACTCGAAGCGACTCGGCAGAGTCTCGCCGTTGTAGGTTCCCTAGGGCGTCTGCATTGATCTGTACCTGTTGCAGTTATAATATTTTGTAATCCGCGTTCACTTACCAGAGTGATCACGGCCCTCTATTCTAAACCTAACTAACAATGCGCAGGGTTTACTGCTGAATATTATATATATTTATAAGGCAGCATAGGACAAAGGAGGGTACATCAAGGGGCGACAAAAACATGATATGCAATTGAATAGGATTGTAACGTAGCAGCAGCAGTAACCATGCCTAGTGCAAGAAAAGTACGGAAAGGTAGGTGATATCTGGGGAATGAGAATGGCTCTGCTTGCCTGGAAGCTCGACGGTAGGGGCACGGTCGTCGACGAAGTAGTCGTACTCAGCAACGTCGACAGCGGTAGCGGTAACGAGGTCTATCGAATAAGAAGGGGGGAAGAAACAATAAATACACAACAATAATAGCAATACAAATATATGACATAGAAGATACAAAGCAACAGGGCTCTAACGCAGTGTTCGGTGATTTGCTCGGAGCGGGAATTCATCCGGGGATGAACAACCAGCTCTGGGTGATTACCGGACAGGGTGTCCGAAGGGGGAAGGGATCAGGCCGGAGGTGTCGTCGACATCCGATAAACATAAGAGGGGTGTATCCGTGTTAGTTGAACTATTCTGAACAACTTTCATATACAAAGTATTTTGATCCGGGCAATTTTTATCGGTACCGGGAATTACCGACAGACGGCCCGAAGGGGGGATGTCGATGTTCGTTGTGTTAGGGGTGTGTGGTAGACATACGGATAGCGTATTATATATAAATTATTTGAATCTGACTTACGGTTTAAAAGATATTCAATTTTGAAGTTTAAATCATTTTAAATCATTTTTTGGATTTCTTTTATTATGAAAACAGAGCATTATCCATTAGCTCATTTGACTAGTCAAACTGACACCTGGGACCCACATGTCATACTAAGTGGCAAGTTAAACCATGAAATTTATTTAAACATCATAGGGGACCCCACGTGTCATTCTAACATCCTTTTTTTATATCTGGTTAAATAGTTAATTAACTAGGGGCCACATGTAAGTCACTGGGACATTTTATTAACAGCTATTTAAATTGAACCACTGGCCTTGGGCCCACTGTCATACTCACAGGTAAATAAGAAGGGGGTTTATTTCCCTAAGTGGGATTAAGGGTTGTTTACCACCGGCTGGCCCACCGGTCAGTGGTTCACCCCACTGGCTTAAGCCAGCGAGGGCACCGGCGGCGACCCACAGGGGAAACGGTGGCGGGCCAACCGGCGAGGGGGGGGCCTAGGAAGGGGGCGGGGTGCGGGGTCGTGGCCACCTACGGCCGGGAGCGGTGAGCACGGCGCGGCTCAGCCGGGCGCGTTCGTGGTGACCACGGCGAGCACGGGCCATGGCGACCCACAGTTACGGGGCGAGGGGAGACGGAGGGGGAAGCTCACGGTGGGGGGAGGCGTCGCGGCGAAGCGAGGAGGTGGCGTGGCCACCAGGGGGCGAGCACGCGAAGGTGTCGGAGCCACGACGGCGGTCCTGGCGGCGTCGTGCACGGGGGCCACGACGGCTAGGGTTCAGCCAAACTCACGCAAGGAGGCGGCGGCCACAGATCGGCGTGGTGGGGAGGTAGGGCAGCGGCGCGGCGCTCACACCGGTGCAGCATCGTGGCTGGGACGGCCGGCGGCGGCCGAGGTAGTTCGGCGCAGCAGCCGCCGCGGCTCTAGGTGGAAGCAGGAGATCGGGTGGGAGAGGGGAGATCGAGAGAGATGGGATCGGGGGGAGGGAGGCTGGTTCGGCCGTCTAGGTCTAGGGGGGACAGCGGGCCGGGCCCAGTAGAGGGAAGGGGGTTGGGCTGGGGTAGATTAGGTTTTCTCCAATCCGTTTTCTCTTTTTTTCCCTTTTTTCTATTTATTTAAATTAGCTAGCATTAGCACCAATAATATTTTTAAAGAGTATATGAGTGCCACAAAAAGTTTAGGTGCCAAAGAATTTCATTTAATATTTCTTTTAATTAATAAATGATTAAATTGGGGTTTTTAGCCTACTGTTCGATTTATTGCATTTATTTTATAGTTCAACAAAATCCCAAAATTGGTTTTCAATGGACCAGTGAATATTTGGGATTTAATAAAAGTGAATGCACAATTTTTAAACAAAGTTTATTTCGCCACATTATTTTTAATACCAATAAAAGGCACTTTGAATATAGCTTTGATTTGATTTTAATGTAGAGGGGTTGAACTTGTTGTGACTTATGATGATCAAGGTCCATGGCCATATTGCTATCAACAACATCAAAAGGATAATTGAATGTGAACTGACCCAAGTTGATCAAAGCAAAATTTTGATCAAGGCCATTTTTAGCAACAGTATTTATCAACAGTGATTAGCAACAGTAATCCTGGATTAGCAAGGTGATTACTGTTCATGACAGTGAGGGTGTTACAGTATCGCATCTATCATCGAGAGCAGTTACTAACAGGTTAAGTGGAATACTCGTCACACACGACGATGTCGCACATTTACAAGGGTTCAAGTTGTTTAGCTACACCACATGAGCAAGGTTGTTAACATGGCATCGCACTCAAGCATGGCATAACACACAAACATGACACGAGGTGAAGCACAAAGTAAACTATCTATGCTAGTCAATTTAAGTGAGGTAAAATCCTAGACATGGCATATCGCTAAGTACCCCACAACAATTAAAGCATTTGGTACTGTTCTGCTCTAAACCATATTTTATTATTTTTTATTAGAAAGCAAGAGCAGCATATTCGCAATCTACACGAAATTCTAGTCAAGTTACATATAAGAAACATTTTAGTCAGAGCAACGGTTAAAAAGATACGGCCTATTACATATACAGTGGCATGCGACGTAAAAAGCAGCAAAACAGGAGGTAAACAAGTTCAAACATGGAAAAGGAGCACATTTTTTTAATCTACACGAAAAACGGAGCAACTTTCATGTTGGAACTATCGCAATCCGAGCAACGAGGTAAAAGATACAAGCATCGCAAAATAATAATACAATCTACCAATTAATTAACCGGAAAAAAAACTACAAAGCGCTCTGGGCCGAAGCTACAACTACTGGGCCTAAATACGTTGGCGTGCGATAAATAAATAGCGCTCAAAATGAAAATACGAACTGGGCCGAGCCCACTGCGCAGAGGAAAAAAAGGGTTGAGCCAGCTACCTTGCTGGGCCAAGCCCAGGACAAAGGGTGCGCGCGGGATAGTGCGCTCTCGCCGTGGGCGAGAGGAGGCACAGGGCTGGGTGCAGGGTCGCTGGGCCAAGGCGTGAAGCGGGCCGGGGTGGCGCCTGGCCGATGGGCAGCCGAGCGAGAGGCTCTGGCTCCTCCCGATCCACCACGGGGTCGCGGCGGTGCCACAGCAAGGCTCGTCGGCCGGCCACCGGAGGCGCAGTGAGGCGGTGCATGGAGAAGATGAGGCGTATCTGGGACGCGGTCGTCGGGAAGGAGGGAGATGGCGCGCGGCGGCTGTCGGGCTCGTCGGCCGGCTCGAGTTCCAGGCCAAGGTGGCCATGGCGTGGCGGCTCCGGTGCCCCTGTGAGGAGGAGAGCGGGAGGATGGTGAGGGGGAAGGAGAGGGGAGAGGGAAGGGAGGTGCGGCGGAGGGAGGCGCGACTGCGGCTGCCGTCGGCGACGGCGTGCTGCGGTGGTGCGGAGGAGCTCGGGAGGTGGAGGAACTCCACGGGTGGCTCCGGCTGGCGGCGCCCAGATCCGGGTCTGGAACGGGCTGCGGCGGTGGCGATGGCTGGTCTCGTGCCGGTTGCGACGGTGCTCGGGTGAAACCCGGTGTCGCAAAGGTCGTGTGCCGTTGGGAAAAAGGTTTGGTCCCGCATCCGATACGAGAAAGAGAGGGGGAGAATATTTACTGATTAATAAATCGACAAAACAAATACTGCAAACAATTCTAGCAATCAACAAAATAAAGCAACAAACAATTTATTAAATTTGGGTGAAAATCTCGGGCTGTTACATGCACCAAATTTTAAATTATGTGAACGCAATCGATTGTGGTTGACTATGAAAGCAAAGACTCGGACATAGCCGATATCGCCCATCGCCCATCCGACGGTCAAAACTGTACACAAGTTCAGAAAATTTGTACTCATGTATATAGCGTGAATGGCAACGACACTCATTCTAACAACCCAAATATTACTGGATTCCAAATCGTAAGTCAACAATTGTTCTCTTTTTGCAAATTTTCATGTTGATTAGTGTGTAATTTTGTAGTAAGCTTTCATGTTGAGTAGTGCTTAATTTTTTTTAGGAAAGGGGAAAGCCCCAGCCTCTGCATCGATTGATGCACACAGCTTTTATTGCAATATCTTTGTAGTTCAGAGTTTACATCTCAAGAAATAAAATATCCAACAATAACACCCAGAAAAGTCAATAAAAAAGAGGCTTCTTAAGCAACTTGTAGTCTTCTTAGGCGTCTTGTATTCTTCTAGACAGTCGCCAGGTACCCCGGGTATAGATATCTGAAGCGACCGCCTCCAGTCGGGTGCATCCAGAGTTGATAAGCGCACGTTGCGACTCTGGGCACAGGAAAGACCACTCGTGAATGGAGTGGGATTTCTTGCGGATTACCTGAAAAAAATTAGTATGATCTCCTTTGTTAAAAATGATATCATTTCTGCATTTCCATATAGACCATAACAACGCACAAGTCCCAACGCGAATTTGTGCCTTCAATTTGTTGTCAACCCCATCTAGCCAATTATCGAACATATTCGTACTATTGCCCGGTGGGGTAATATTAAAAGCATAATGTACCACAGTCCATAGAAGATGCGCAAAAGGGCATGTAAAAAATAAATGATCTATAGACTCCTCTGAATCATAGAACACGCATTTCGTACATCCATTCCAATTACGTTTAGCAAGGTTATCTTTCGTTAAAATAACTTTGTTAAAAGGAACCACATAAAGATCTTAATCTTCAAAGGGATCTTAAGTGTCCAAATATGATTGCGCAAATCAACTGTATGACCATTTAAAGAGTCCTCATACATGGATTTTACCATAAAAGATCCAGAAGTAGTGAGTTTCCATACAAACTTGTCATCATCATTTGTAAGGTTAATGATCATAATACGTTGAAGCAAAAGCAACCAAGCATCCCATTTGTTACCTGTTAGGTTTCGTCTAAACTCAATATACACAGAAGAATTAGCTAACGCATCAGCCACCAAAACGTTTTTTTGGCGTACCACGTTATATAACAGTGGGTATTGAGATGCCAACGGGACTTCTCCCAACCATGTATCCTCCCAAAAACGGGTTTCTTAGCCATTTCCTACTACAAATTTACTTCTTTTGAAAAAGCCCTCTTTTACTTTCATAAGGCCCTTCCAAAATTGAGAGTCTGTGGGTTTTTTTGTCACTTGTGACAACGTCTTGTTTTGTAAATATTTATTTTTTAGTAGTTCTTGCCAAACTCCCTTCTCATTTATAAGTTTAAACAACCATTTGCTTAATAAGCATTCATTCTTAATCTCAAGAACCTCAATACCTAGCCCTCCTTGGTCTTTGGGTCTACATAGAATATTCCATTTTGTAAGTCTATATTTTCGTTTATGATGATCACTCTGCCAAAAGAAACGAGACCTATAAAAATCTAACCTTTTCAATACCCCTTTAGGTATTTCTAAAAAGGATAGCATAAACATAGGTAAGCTAGTAAGAACAAAATTTATTAGGACTAGCCTGTCTCCGTATGAGAGTAGCTTGCCTTGCCAGCAACCCAATTTATTTTCAAACCGTGCTTCTACTGGATTCCATTCTTTATTTAGTAGTTTCCTATAGTGTATGGGGATCCCTAGATATTTGAAAGGAAAGGTCCCCGCCTCACACCCAAACACATTTCTGTACCGGTTTTCCGCCTCTTGAGCTTTCCCAAAACAGAAAATTTCGCTTTTATGAAATTTTATTTTAAGCCCTGATAGCCGCTCAAAGATGCAAAGAATCAATTTCATGTTGACAGCCTTCTCTAGGTCGTGTTCCATGAATAAAATAGTATCATCTGCATATTGCAAGATTGAGACCCCCCCCCTTCAACCAAATGAGGAATGAGTCCCCCTACTTGACCATCCTCTTTCGCTCTTGTAATGAGAATAGCTAACATATCGGCCACTATATTAAAAAGCAGAGGAGAAAGAGGGTCTCCTTGTCGAAGACCCTTTCTAGTTTGGAAATAGTGTCCAACATCGTTGTTGACTCGTATCCCAACTGATCCACCCATAATAAAACTTTGGATGAGATCACACCATTTTTTGTCAAAACCTTTCATCCGCAGCGTTTGCAATAAGAAAGTCCATTTTACTTTATCATAGGCGTTTTCAAAATCAATCTTAAGTAAGACCCCGTCCATTTTCTTCCTGTGCAGCTCATGTATAGTTTCATGTAGAACAACTACCCCCTCTAGGATATGTCGTCCTGGCATAAAAGCTGTTTGGGTTGGTTTGATAACTTTGTGCGCAATTTGAGTTATACGATTTGTTCCGACCTTCGTAAAGATCTTAAAACTCACATTTAAGAGACAAATCGGTCTATACTGCTGAATCTGAGCAGCATCCTCTTTCTTTGGCAGCAAAGTTATCACTCCGAAATTAAGCTTATATAATGGTAATACCCCTTGTTGCAACTGAACAAACATCGCCATTAAATCGTTTTTAATAACGTTCCAAAACGTTTTATAAAATTCAGCAGGGAACCCGTCTGGTCCTGGGGCTTTATTATGCTCCATTTGCATAATAGCTTCACGTACCTCATCCACTGTAAAATCCGCCGTAAGGATTTCATTCTCAGTTTGTGAGATTTGTGGGATATCCGAAACCATTTGCTCATCTAATAAAAAATTATTTTGGGCCGGTGCCCCAAATAGTTTCTTATAGTACTCAGTAATATAGACTTTTAGGTTTTCATCCCCTACTATAGTTCCTTCCTCCTGTTCTAACTGAAATATTTTCTTCTTTCTATGTTTTCCATTCGCAATTAGGTGAAAATATTTCGTATTATTCCCCCCTTCTTTCACATCTTTCACCTTCATTCTCAAGGCCCATTTTGATTCTTCCTCTCGTCTTAATTTAGATAGACTATCATTCGCTTGTCTTAACACTTCACGTTCTGAAGGGTTAAGAGGATTAGTTTCAGCTTTAATATCTAGATAATCAATTATACCTAGCAATCTTTCCTTTTCCTTTTTATAAATCCCTCTTCTATGATGTGCCCATCCCCTAAGATAACGTCTTAAATGTCTTATTTTATTTTGACAAACTTCAATGGGCGTGTCCCCTAAAACACTTGCTTGCCATTCCTTATATACCATCTCGAAAGAAAACAAGGATGAATTTCCCAGGTGAGCTTGTTCACCCGAATCAATAAGGAGAGGGGTATGATCTGAACCTGTCCGTGATAACGCTCGTACGGTGACCAACGGAAATTTTTGCTCCCATTCCACGCTCGCAAGCACACGATCCAACTTTTCATACGTAGGCGTATTTCTACGATTTGCCCAAGTGAATTGTCTACCCGAGAGTTTAATCTCCTTTAGACTCATACTCTCGATAATGGCATTAAAAAGAAAGGGCCAGCGAGCAACATAATTGGAATTATTCTTTTCATGAGGTCCCCGAATGATATTAAAATCTCCCCCTACTAACATAGGTAACGAGGAGGACTCACAAACCCTCACCAATTCAGCTAGAAACGTGGGTTTTTGCGCCTCTTGAGCTGCCCCATAAACCACAATGAAATTCCATTCAAATCCGTCTTTAGATTTTAAATGAAACTTAACACAGAAATCTCCGGCATCGACTTCTCGAACACTCAGCGATTCCATATTAACGCCCACTAATATACCACCCGATCTTCCAGGAGGAGGTAGACAGAACCAAGAAAAATCCCTACCAGTAGCCAAATTCCGTAAAAAGTGGGTTGAAAAGCTAGAGCGGCCTGTTTCTAACAAGGCAACAATGTCCAAGTTGTCATCACGTACAGATTCTTGAACTCTCAAATGCTTCGCTGTATCCCTAAAACCTTGACTATTCCAAATAAAAGCTTTCATTGTTTTTTCTTTTTAATTCTAGTACTCCTTCTAAGAGCTTTTAAGTCTACAACAACTTTCTTACGCCCACATTTAGCATCGCGCTTAATTATTTTTGTAAGCTTTCAAGTTGATTAGTGTGCATTGAAAATAATGGTATACTAGAACATGATCAAAATAATGTGACACAACATGAAATGGATGAATCGACATATCGGTTTTCACATCAAAGTACAAACAAACATTTTCCATAAATTTTTGATTTCTGACTAACATATATATTGACACATGTTGTCACACAATCTTTTTGCCACAACTCATTGATGTTTCAAAGTTGAAAACAAATGTATAACCAAACATTCTGTAAATCAAATGAGGTGTCTTCAACGTGAATGCATTTACATACATTTGATAAGATATGCCAAGACTTGAGCATGGTAGGTTGCTCATGAACAGAGATCACGAGCATCCGCTTGTGCTTAAAACGCATGCAAGCATACACACACACACACACACGGGTTCGATTGACAATTCCACGTTGAAAGCATGATTCAACAAAGAAGAAAACAAATGAGGCATCTCTTCACCGTGATTCTATTTACCCTTGCCAAGACATGCCACCATGGTTGAAGCTAGTGACATGCATGCATGGATTTGAGAGCTAAGCAAGTTGTTTGCTCTCATGACCACAAAATTTGAGGATCGGCATATATCGTAGCACACATGTATCGGATTGATATGTTCAAATTGAAACCCAGAGTATGCAACCATAACATCCCACCCAATCAAATGAGGCATCTTCGATCATCATCATGCATGATTGCATTTATTATATTCTTAAACAAGAGACAAACAAAGCATCACGTTTATCACATAGATTCAATTATCATGACCATTAAATTTAGATATACACGGCTATGATTTAAAGATATAACATTATATATCAATATAGGTTACATGCACCATATTGTACATATCAATTTTATCACGTACATCAATCTATAATGAAAAAGTAGAGACATTCACGTATAGGAAAGGAACACCAATAGATCTACAGTTCCACCATCATATTGTAGTACGTGCAAGTAAAAAAATATAACCTATTCGAATTTGAATTCTAACAGAACAATAAAAAATAAAGGCAGCCACCCATCGTTCCATATAAGGCAAATAGTCAACACGTCATTCCTCCTATAAAACCTCCCTCCTAGCCAACCCAGCTCCTCGTGCGTTTGAAGTGCTCAAATCGCTCTCCTCCGCACGATTTAGTCCTGAACAGTAGTTGTAAACGTGCTGGCCTGGTAATCTGCCGTTAGTTAATCAGTATACCACGGTAATTTTTTGTTAGTTGGATAACTGGTAGGACCTTCGCACATTTACAGTGGCTGGGTAAGTTTTCGTTGGGTGAAAAACATTAACCAACCGGTTCCGCACCCACCACACCCCGTCACCCCCGTGGCTGCCCAATCCCCTCGTCTCTCTTTCTCGCCCGTCTCCTCTCCCTCTCTCAACTCTAGCCGCCACTCCCGCCTCCTCCTCTTCCGTCTCTTTCTCTAGCCACCACCCACCCTTTCCTTCTCCACTACTCACACGACGCCTCTCTGAATCGGGGACAGCGCGCGGAGGCGCTCCACTATCTCTCTCCCTCCCGGCGCCACCGTTGAGAGAGTGAAAGCAAAGGGCGTACACGGAAGCGACGACATCCTGCAGACCATCATAGTTGCACACGTCTCCCCCAGGTCATCCTCGTCCTCGTTGAGGAGGTGAGCAGAGGTAGGAGGTGGACGACGAGGTGAGGAGGCGTGGAGTGAGCAGGATGTGGAGGCCAAAGGATGCAGCGGTGCCGACTTCTCCTCTCCCGGCGCCGTTGTTGGCCTGCGTCATGGTTGCCGACCCGCCATGGCCTTGCTCGCTGCCAGATCGACTCAAGGTCTAGGTGGATGTACCTTCCTCTCGTTTATATATGGGTGGTAATTTTGTTTCCGGTTATTGATTGATTTCTTCCTTGTAGTTTTATTGAATGGTGTTTCACAATTTTTTCAGTTCTGTAGCATAATGTGTGTTCCTCACAAGCTTGATACGATATTACCTCAATTATGTAGTTATAGATAGGTTCGTACAGTTAGGTTCAGGTTTCATGTCAACTGTGCACTTTATGTGAATATATGTAGTTACAGGCATGCACACAGGCTCAAATTTCATAATGTCCTATTGTTATTGTCAGTGGGGGAGGCAAAATGACCGACGGCCCAGGCAGCATGTGTGCTACATTCATACTTTGCAAAATACTGATTAGATTATATTTGTTCATATGTTTGTTGCCTTATTTGTGCAGACTAACCAAGGAAAGCTGTCAGATGATACTTCATTGTGCATATCAGAAAGAAGCCAACAAGAGCTTCAGCAAATAGCCAAATACAATATCATGTCACATCTGTTGACAAGTATGTTGAGTTTCCATCTAATTTTCCAGTTGATTTTCAATTAATTTATTTGGTTCTAGAAGAGACACCAACTTTAAACAATCATGAACACACCCGTTTGATCTTGTAAATTCACATTAGAGTGCAAATTAGTTTCAGCAAAGATTGTGTAGGGGTCAATTTGGTTTTCATGGTGGTACCTTCCCTGCATCGCCTTCAAAGTGATTTAATATTGTGATTTTTTCCAGTTACCATTCTTGTTAATAAAGCAACGGTGCAGCGGCTGCCGTCTTTCTACTTTCTCCTCCCAGGGTAACCTCTCTTCCTTCCCATTGTATATGTTTCTGGTCTATAACGTTTATATGGAGAGGATATTGAGATCACAACTTCATCCTGCTTTGCCTCATTGTTTCACTACCCATGGTGATGTTGATCTAATTGATTTTGTTCTGATACATACAGTAGATGAGATATATCACACAAAGCAAAACCCTCGAATTAAACTTCGTTACTGCTATGATATCTTATTATAAATATTTTTTAACTGACTTCTTAATATAGATGTCTAAATAATATACTCCCTCCGATCCAAAAAAAGTGTCGCAAGTTATACTATAAGTTATAACTATCCTAGTTGTTTTTTCAAGACACTTTTTTAGGATCGGAGGGAGTAGTAGTTTTTATTCCTTCTTATGGTTTGCAAGCTAACTATTAATTGCTGACAAGCTTTTCACATCTTACGTCAGAGGAGAGGTATATCGTACTATTGCATCTTAGAAATTTCCTATAATGCAGAATTGCAATCCCAAGGATGAAAATAAAGATTGTGCGTCATGTTGCTTTTCTTCAAGAATACTTTGCATGCTCTCTACTTTTATCTTCAGGTTTACTATTTCTGGCCTGCTACATAATGCATGTGTTCAGTATCAAATTCCAGTGTTATTACTACCATATTTACTATTTCTTGGTACTAATTCATACCGCGTCCCGTTGGAAAGAAGAATTAATCAATATTGTTGCACTTTGTTGATTTCTTAGTTTGTATACATGCCTTTTCAATAGTTCCAATCAGATTACATGCATGAGCTTCCTGTTCTTCATTGAGATATACAGAAATATGTTTGTGACAAATGAAAAATAATTAAAACATTTACTATAGATTTGTATTGGTGTGGATCCTATTACTTTTTTAGGGTTCCTATTACTTTGATTGTAAGTCCGACGATCGATCTCATCTTTTAAGTAATGGTCGTCTTTTTCATGGTTCATTTACCTTCTATATGTACTGAATTAACAAAATAGCAAACTTTAGGAGATATTTTTAAATTGTGATACCCTATGCAAATACAAGTTGCATATTTTTAAATTTTACACCATATTTGAACATATTATTTACTTTGATACTATGCTTGATTTTTATGCTCTCTACTTTTATCTTCAGGTTTACTACCATTCATGTTAATAAAGCAACGGTGCAGCGGCTGTAGTCTTTCTACTTCCTCTCCTCCCAGGGTAACCTCTCTTCCTTCCCAGTGTATATGCTTCTGCTCTATAATGTTGATATGGAAAGGATATTGAGAGCAGAACTTCATCCTGCTTCGTCTCATTGTTTCACTACCCATAGTGATGCAAATACATGGTGGATATTGTAAATTGTACACGATATTCCAACATATGGTTTACTTTGATATTGTGTTGGATTTTTTCATTTCATTGCCAATAATAACCTAAGCTATTTCACATATGTACATGCTTTTAAAGCATCCCTCTAGGATTCTTATGGTCGATTAGGGCGCCAACGCGATTAGGACCATTGTTTACCCCTCAATCGTGTGTACACTATTCAAAAAGTGTTCCTAATCATTGTATTTGCATAAATTTCAAACAAAACCATGCATACTTAATTTTAGTACTGCAATGTATCTTTATTTTAATATTTAAGTGTATCTTCATTTTAGTATTGCAATGTATCTTTATTTCAATAGTTAAATGTATCTTAATTTTAGTATTGAAATGTATCTTTACTTCAAAACTTAAATGATGTATTAATTTTGAAATAATTTTAAATCATGTGCTAATACTGATTTTGTTATTAAAAACATATTATTTTACTTTAATACTTAAATTGTGTCCTGTAGGTCTGGCTGTGGCCGACTGGCCTCTATCGGCCTGGTCGTGGCCAATTGCATGGCTGGTTGGCCGACAGCTATCCTGGTTGGCTCGACTGGCTGCAGTCGGCCAGCCCTAGGCCGACTGGGATCCTATCGGCCAGGCCGTGGCCAATTGGGTCCAGTCGGCCAGGCCGTGACCAACTGGGTCCAGTCGGCCAGGCCGTGACCAACTGGGTCCAGTCGGCCAGGCCGTGGCTAATGGTGTATTATTTCTGTAAATTATAGAAAACGTGCAATATTTCTATAATTTATTTAAATAAATGTATTATTTTAAAAAAATTATCCTAAATCATATGGTATTTGAAGTTTATATTTTGCCTATGTCGCCTAATTAGCATTTATACCGAGCATACACATGTCCATATTTTTCTCTGAATAAATGCAGATTTTGTGGAATGATTTTTACGTTTTCCCTTCTTGAAGTCCTTCGAAGTGAAGAGAATACATATCTATAATCACGACGCAAGGGAGAAGAGGAGAGGGGGTCGAGGGCAAGAGGTAGGAGGCAGCAATGTCAGTGAGCGCAACGGAGGAACCTACCCTGGTACCTTGCTTGAGCTCCCACCTCGACGGCTTCCCGCAGAGGAGTCGAGGTCGAGGATGACTGTCACCGTCGCCGTTGTCCCTCTCCTCAACTCTTGGGCCACAAATACAGACGTGGAGGCCGAGCAGTCCGCTGTGCCATCACCATCGTCCTCGCCCTTTCCTGCACGACCGGCCCAGTGACCATACCCTAGGAGGAATCTCACTCCTGGGCTGCAGCTTGATGTCCAGCAGCTCGCTTACTCCTGGGTTGTCCCCTCCCCCTCACTCTACAGCAAGCAACAACAATGTATGCTCAGCTCCCTCTCTATCTCTCTCTCATTTCTAGCTAATGATAGTGCATCCTACTAATCTTATCTCTTGAAGCTTCAGTTGTAGCTTGGAGGGCATGGCATCACTAATCAGCCATGAGCCAACATCTGGTGACCCATCGGCCGTCACAAAGATGAAGTGTTGATGTGAACATTGAGTTTAAATGATTGGTACTTACTGGTTATGGCTAAGAGTTAGGAACAAGATATTATGCAATGTTCCATTCTATTTTAATATGTTACCACTCATAGTTATGTGCTCGGTCTTTGTCCTTGCAAAATGGTCTGCCTAACAATACTAGGTCTTGCATGAATAGTTATACAGTCGGATGTTTATTGGTCTAAATTGAACAGCGCCTTCTAAATTGGAACTGCCCATAACTAATTATGTTTGAGGAATCACTTTCTAAATGATCACTTTTTCTTTGGTAGTTGGTGTTCATCGTCTCATTAGATCTTAAATACAATTAAAATAATATGGAATTACTTTATTTTTGAATTTTAGATTGCTTGAAATCATTAAATGTTGTCAGCAGTCTTTTGATTAACTTCTACTCCCTCCGTCCACAAATAAGTGTACGTTTGGACATGCCTTAAGTCAAACTTTATTAACTTTGACCAACTTTCTAGAAAAAAATAGCATTATTTATGACACTAAACTAATATCACTAGATTTATCTTGACATGCAGTTCAATAATATAGTGATTTGATATCACATATGATGCTATTTTTGTGTAAAAATTTGGTCAAAATTAAAAATGTTTGACTTCCAAAAAAGGAAAACGTACACTTATTCATGGACGGAGGGAGTACATGTGCTCAATGTTTTGAAGCAGTCTACTTGTACATAGACATGGCTTAATGTTCTGAATAGCAATCTGCTGGTACATGTTTTTTTCAGTTTAGCAAATAGCCAAATTGACACAATACTCTTTCTGTAATGTTCAACACTTTTTGTAAAGTATTCTCACCATTTTTCAGTTCATATTGATAGCAATCTGCTGGTACATAGTTTTTTCAGTTTAGAAACAGCCAAATTGACACATTACTCTTCTCGTGATGCTCAACATTTTTTGGAAAGTATTCTCATCATTTTCCCGTTCATCTGAATATCAATCTGTTGGTACATGTTTTTTTCAGTTTAGCAAACAGCCAAATTGACACAATACTATTCTTGCATGCTCAACATTTTTTGTATATAATTCTCAACATTTTCCAGTTCATCTAAAATCATGGAAACTCTTTCAGAAATTCTTATATCAGAAAAATGGACACTCATGCCTGTTTCAGTTTTTTACACCATCTACAAACTTAAATTTCCTCTTGCGGACACAGCGTTTTGGCTCTAGGGTGCACGTGCTCTCTAATAAACAGTAAAATAAAAATAAACGGTAAAAAACTCAAAAAATCTGATTTTTTTTGTGGATTTTTGTATTAGTGTGGCAAGTATGCTTGGCAATTTTAACGTCATATGGCGCAGTAGTGCTTCTTCGGTGAAAAAACAAAATCAAGTGTAACATTTTGCTACATTTTGAGGCAACGTTTGGCGTTCAAATTGTATTTTTTGCAAAGGTCAAACCGCTTAAGTTTTACATTTGAAAATTTGCATGTATCACTTAGTTGTGACAATGAACACATATATCTTTTTTCCAATTTTTTGACATTTGTCAAATTTAGTTTTAGCACGCAGGAGCACGTGCACCCTACAGCTGAATTGAATATCCCATACAATTTTAGCTTTTGTCTGATCTACTTCCAGTATGTTCACAGTATGATAAATGTTTCGATCCACAACAGTTTTTGAGGCTCATATCTCCAACAATCAATGTGTTATTTATGTATTCTCCATTGCCAATGTCGGTCAAGATCATTGGTGCTACTTGGGGAGTGGCGCTCCCCTCAGCCGACAGGGAGCGCGTCTCCTGCCAACAAGCCAAGGTAAGCTTCGCCGAACTCTTCTATCTCTCCCTCGTACAGATTATATTGGTTCTTACATTATGAATGAAGATAGCAATTCTGAGAGCGCTATCAGTTAACTATTTACATTACTTTAGTACTATGCAAATCCTTGCTTCTCTTTAAGAAGATTATCAGCTCCTCTCCAACCGCAATTTTTGCAAGGTTTGCTGATGCGTCAATGCGTTAAATTTGCTTTTCCAAGGGCTTTATTCTCAAAGATGCCGTTATGGCGCAAGGTTGTGAGGAAATCATGGATGTCTGCAACATGAAATTCATGTGGTACCATGGCTCGCTTTTTTGTCGCCTTGATAATCTATTGTCTCACCATTTATTTTTGGTAGTTTTCTTTCCCTCCTTCTCATGAAGAGATATATAACTGAACCATGTTTGAGGGCATAATGGAAGAAGGGAAGTTAAAAAAGATTTGAAGAAAGAAGTTGATTTCTTCAGGGAAATTTTCATTGTGCATTTTGTGGATAGATATGATCTGGTTGTTTTGAAAACCGTTGCCATCTGTGAGTATCCGGTATGTAGGGTAGGAGGTGGATGTAACATAGACACATTGAATTTAAATTATCATTCAAACATTTCTTGTGTAATATCAATGTTCATTTATTTTATTTTTACTTTGTCCTTGAAGGCAGTGTTGTTTCTGAAAAGTATGTCATGAAGGTGATGATGATAAATTTATTAGACTTGATTCAGTTATGGTTGAAGTCAAGGAAATCCCAGATGATACATAATACAAGATTGTTGGTTTGAGTGAGAGGAACTGTCATGTAAACATTTATGTGAGCATATTGATACAATACAAGATTGTTGGTTTCAGAAAGAGGAACTGTTACATACATATTTAGTATGAATTCTGTAGGGTTCAAATATGTGTCCTGATTACGCTCTATCTAACTGCAAATTAACAATCAAGGAGAACCTGGTTCTCTCTCGCCATTGGCGCAACGGGTCATCTAGTATGACCAAAACGTGCACGTACAGAACTCTCTTCATATCCCTGAAAAGAATTCTCTCCATGGAATACATCACTGGTGCTCTAATGCTTAATCCGAGAACAAAAGTTACAGTCCAATTGGGACAAAAGTCATGTCCCATGCATATGCTTTCGAATGTATAAGATTTATGCTGCATACATGGATGCGATGACTTCATGCTTATGTCACCATACTATCGAAAAATAAGCCACGTAATAGATCTTGACTAAGATGTTATCTAGAATGTATTTATGTAAATTGAATGTATTTTAGCAAAATTAAGAATATGAATGCTGCATAATTACCTTCAGCCTAAATAGCTTTATTAGTGAAGATAAATATTAATCTATTCAGATTTAATGGTTGGTTTTCAGTTATCCGAGGATTGGAACATAATGAGATTTTGTCATGAAATGTATATATCTCAAGTTAATGCTTGATTATGAATTATCCATAAAAATCATAATAAAGAAGAAGTGTTCCTGTGTCCCTCTCTCCCCTGTACTTGCTTACATGGTACTCCATCCGGTTCTACTTTTTTTTTAATATTTCACTATGAATTACATACGAAGCAAAATGAGTAAATTTACACTCTAAAATACATACATACATATATATATCACACACACACACACACACACACACATCCTTATGTTGTTTATAGTGCAATCTCTACATGGACTTATATTTAGAAACAGAGGAAGTACAACTGCAATACAACGGTTGACGAAGCATGTTGAAGAAGAGAAGCATAATTTAAATTTTATTAAAGTGCAAACATATAAATTTGCATGCTACCAATAAATTAATAGATCGTAATGTAACTATGTTAAAAATCCAACCATGTTTGCATAAGACGTACTTATCTATTATAATATTTTTATCTTTATATTCTAAAAAAAATACCTTTGTATTTATTTTGGTTATATTCAAGTTTAATATAGCTACAAATTGTATCAAATGCTACTTTTTGTCTGAAAATATCAAATGGTACCTTTCAGAAAATATGGAACGAAATAATATTTTGTACTTTGGCAAAATAAGCGGTTGCGAAAAACAATACATATGACCCACTTCACTCTAAACAAGGACATGTTGACTTTTGTGTCATCAAACTTTCTTTTTTGAGCTATATACAAAGAGAACAATTAGACCATTCAAGTAGAGAAATATTCTTTCGCTCACCACTTATATTTTTCATAAAGTTTTTTTGCAGGGTTTATTTTTCATAAAGCTAACTCTCATTGTTTTATATGAGTATTAAAATAAAAATAGCAATCAAGGTTGTATAGCGGCATATGTACCGAAAGTCCTATTGTGATCCCGAGCTCATGTGATCCCGTATGAACATTAAAATCGGAAAAATAGTAAAAAAAATTTAAAAAAAATCTGATTTTTTATAATAAACTTTGATGTTTTTTCTATATGCATGCAAACTTTCAGCAAGAACTAACATAGGATGGACGCGTGAGCAAAAAAACAAAATATGATGTTCCAAAAAGTGTTCGAACTAACATAGGGATGACATCAATTTTGTTTTTTTTCCCACACGTTCATCCTACGTTAGTTCTTGAGGAAAATTTGTACGCATATAGATAAAACATCAAAGTTTCTTCCAAAAAAATTCAGAATTTTTTGAATTCTTTTACTAATTTTTTTGATTTTACTGTTCATCCGGGATCACAAACTCCGCGTCCTGTATGTACGAACTTTAAATGACACAGTATGACTTCTCAAAAACTAAATTGTCTATATGCTTACATCATAAAATTTGTAGAAGAATGGCTATATATAAATATAAACTTAAACTTATATTTAAAAATGAACAATCTGATTAGCATCATTCAATGTCAAAAAATATAGTGGCGTACGATTAATAATGCTGCATGAAATACGTAAATATGTATGGATTAGTTAGATGTTCAACATGAATGGATTCATTTGTATAGGAAAAGATACCGTGTTAGTAGAAAAGGTCGAGCAATGGCACACCTTAATTGGTGAACACATTTTTTTTAGGATGGCTGGAAGTGTTAGTGAATTGATAGATTATGAGTACTCAGATACATTAGGGATGTACTATGAATGGGTGCAAGACGTGTAAATAGTAAATAGTTGAATACTTTAGGATACAAGTGGTACATGTGAAATCACGTAATGTATGAAAAAAGATATCCAATGTTGTGGCTGCAAGAGCAAAGATCTAACGCAAAACCAAACATGCCAATTACATAACAAGTTGTTTCAGTTATGCAAAAAAATATAAGTCGTAGAAAAAACATAAGTATACATTTAGAACGAAAATATTATATGAGTGCATGAGACAGGATTTCGTAGAAACTATCAATAGATATAATCATAAATTATGTACGATAGGTCATGCCACTGGATTAAATATAAACTTAAATTTGTGTCAATGAATTTGAAATGTACATGTCATCACGTAGCAATGTATAAAAACTAACTTCATTGTAAATATATTACTAACAAATGATCTACCAAATAAAGTGATACAATTTTATTATGCATATTTAAGATCATTCAAATTTAATGAATAGTTATGGTGATAGATATGAATCTAGCCGAGCATTTGGGTCACTTCGCTAGTTTACCATGATGAGACATAACAAGACATAAGCATGCTTGAACATTAGAACATGAGAATCATCGTGTATGAGTGTGTAATGAGCACATATACAAATCCATTGACCTATTCGACTCAAAACATAAAGTACAACCAAACATCCCACAAATCAAATGAAAAACGTATTTGGCAAACGCTGTGTGACGCCCCCAAAATCAGACCGTGTACAGTAATCATACACGCAAGGTACACGATCAAGATCAGGGACTCACGGTGAGATATCACAACACAACTCTACAAATAAAATAATACAAGCTGTTTAATACAAGCCAGGGGCCACGAGGGCTCGAATACAACAGCTCGAGAGCACAAAGTTAGCGGAAGCAATAGTATCTGAGTACAGACACAAGGATACAAGGTTGCCTTAAGAAGGCTAGCACAAAATCAACACGATCGAAAAGGCAAGGCCTCCTGCCTGGGAACCTCCAAACTACTCCTGGTCAAAGGGGAACTCGATGTCGTAGAAGGCATGGGGGATCTTCATGTTGCGGTGGTCGGCATCGGGGATCTCCTGCTCCTGGGCTCCAAGGCTCCAACGTCGACTGCAGCGGCCGATCAGGCAAAACAAAAAGGGGGAAATAAAGCAGGTGAGTATCTAGCATACCCGCGAGTCTTACGTCCGCTACTAAGCATTTATGCATTGTATCAAACGGAAAAAGGAGGCTGTATATAGTGGACTGCAAGATAGAAATCAGAATAAGGATAAGAAGCTAGGCCTATCGAAGACTAGCATCTTCCGACGAGTCTTGCAGCATGAGGTAAGAATCAGCCAACAGTTTAATATAACAGTAATGAAAGTAGCAATGCACCAGAAGTTGCTGCAGCATTGTATAATAATAAGTTGTAATCATAATTAACAATGCCTCCGAGTTCCCTCCCTCGACATCCCCGCGAGGGAGAAAACCCGGAACCAACAGTTTAATAGTAGTAGTTTCTAGTGGTAGGATCTGGCTTCAGCATAAAGCGTCCTGTTACCGTGGACACGTCTATCGATAGATTAATCTTCCCTGCAGGGGTGCACTAGTGTGACACTACACGCTCGGATCTCCAAGGTGGCGTACACCTGGTTAAAGAGCACCCCACCGAGGCTATCCGACACAACGCAGTCCATCCTACGACTCATCAGAGAGGTCCCCGCCGGTCTACAGCCCTAAGTGCAAGGGGGTCATGGGCCTATCACCCCTCGCTCTCCGGGTCGTTGCGAGGAGGGTGAATTCCAACGCCGCAGCGCGATCCGCCCCTGCCGCAATGCTGAACTGGACGTCTTTCAGAGATTTCGAACGAGGCTAGATTGCGGAGGCGCCCAAACGCGTAATCCCACGTATAGGTAGTGCGTACAAGCCAAAAGGCTACTCAAGTCATCCGCCGAACCCGTTAAGCATTTTATTAATTTTCTGTCGAGACAACCGTTATCGTTGCCCCTTATTGAATGAGTCGCGGACAACGACAGCAGTCAGGACCACCAGTAACGTCAGTGCCTGCCCTGTCGTCCCACCAAATCGTGCGGTTACCAACAAGGTGAACCGTCTCCTTACCTTGTCTCGCGTTTGCTCCGAAGAGCTCGACTTTCGTACAACAGGAAATCCTTCGGCCACGAACAGTACCAGGCCCGCCGCACACCGGTGGATTACACCTGACCTGTAGTTTCGCTAAGATAACCTGCGCGGGCACCGTTGGGTCACCCGACTCCTTACCTGTAAGGACATCAGTTGATTCGAGTGCCTACCATCAAGTGAAACCAGGAGGAATCACCCTCGATGGTACACTTGAAGAGGTTCGACAGAGACATCAGTGGAATGAACTAAAGAGGAATATTCTCGTATCACCACGGTGGTGCCGAGACACCAGCGGAATGAACTAAAGAGAAATACCCTCGTATCATCGCAGTGATGCTACACTATTGAGCCGACGAGAGTGAAATACGAGTCCGCCCACTCGTAAGTCAAACTCGAAGCGACTCGACAGAGTCTCGCCGTTGTAGGTTCCCTAGGGCGTCTGCATTGATCCGTACCTGTTGCAGCTATAATATTTTGTAATCCGCGTTCACTCACCAGAGTGATCACAACCCGCTATCTAATCCTAGCTAACAATGCGCAGGGTTCACTGCTGAATATTATATATATAATTATAAGGCAGCATAGGACAAGGAAATGTACATCAAGGGGCGACAAAAACAGGCTATGCAATTGAATATGATTGTAACGTAGCAGCAGCAGTAACAATGCCTAGTGCAAGAAATGTACGGAAAGATAGGCGATATCTGGGGAAGAGAATGGCTCTGCTTGCCTGGAAGCTCGGTAGTAGCGGTACGGTCGTCGACGAAGTAGTCGTACTCGGCAACGATGTCATCGGCGGCAGCAACGAGGTCTATCGGAGAATAAGGGGGGGAGAAACAATAAATACACAGCAATAATAACAATACAATTGTATGACATAGCAGATATAAAGTAACGGGGCTCTAATGTAGTGTTCGGTGATTTGATCGGAGCAGGAATTTATCCAGGGATGACTCATCAGTACCGGTTGAATACCGCACCGATGATCCGGAGGGGGAAGGTTCCATGTCTGCAGTGTTAGAGACATCTGACAGACATGTGGATAATGTATCCGTGTTAGTTGATCCATTCCGAGCAACTTTCATGTTCAGAACAAATTCATCCGGATAGTTTTACCGGCACCGGGCGTCTGACAAACAGATGAACCGGAGGGGAAATGTTCCACGTTCGGTATGCCAGAGAGGTGCGGTGGGGGTATGGGTAGCGTATCCGGGTTCGCGATATCTCTCTGAGCAACTTTGATGTATAAAATATTTTGATCTGACCTACGGTTTATTTTATATGATTTTCTAAACTTTAATTGATTTTCAGGAATATTTTAATTCAATTTAATAACGGTAAATACTTTTTATATTCAGACTGAGCTAGCCACAGTCAATGAGATATGGGGCCGTTGGGGCGCAGCCACCAGTTGACTAGTCAAGGTTGACCGGTCAACAGGGTCAATGTGGGGCCCAGGTGTCATTGTCTCATTTTGAACCACTGTGGAATTGGCTAAGTCTGGGAAACACTCAGTTTTAACATCCATTAGACGACATCGGGAGGCTACAGTTTGGGGTTCTGCTCCTCCGATGAAATTGCGCCCAACATCAATTGTCATTTGTTGCTAGTGATCTCGAATCCGGTACGGAGGGCACTTTTTAGTAGAGCATATTTACTTAATTAAAACGTTGCCGGAAAAGTGATGCCCGACGTTAATTCTCGGAATTGTTAAGAGATGCAAGGTTCGGGCGATGAATGTCGTTGATCAGTAGCCCAGATGGAGATGCATCCAACACGGGTTTTGCGCTATAACATGTGCACTATCATGCCATGCCCTCAGAAGGCATGACAGATACCTACAACAATTTTATCCACAACGCCAAATGGGCCATCGGGTCAACTCCGTTTTGCGGTTTCACATAAATCCTCCTTTTGCGAATTTGGTAGGAATTAATCTGTGCATCGCATGGACTTGGTCCAATGGCGAAAATCGAAGCTCGTTATGTGTACAACAAGCCCATGTCTTTTTCATTATTTATAAAAGTCAGTAACATAAATTTTTGGGGCTTAGGAAGTGGTTAAGGTATTGTTCCTGACTTAGCAAAAAAATGTTGAATCTGAGAATTTCTGTTTTAACACAGAGTACCCTTTTACAAAATTTATTGTGATCAACCTATTCACAATTTGGAGATGGTCCAATAGAATGAAATCATCCTTGATATGTATAGTTTATGGATCTATCAAATTTTACCATTTTAGAATTGATTTGATGTGATTTTGGGGGCTGTACAAAGAGCAGATCAGCAGGAATAGTAAGTAGCATCAGCACATAGCAGCGGCAGCAGACATCAGCCAGCAGCGGCATGGCCAGGCGCGGCCTGTGGCGGGGCTCGTCTCGCTGGCGACGAAACGCAGGGGAGGGGGAGGGAGATTCACGGGGGGAGCTCACATGGAGCGCGTGTAGGGCTTGCAGCGGCCGGAGGGAGCTCGGAGGTGCGCGGGCGACGGTGAACTCGGTGCGGCGGAGAGGCGGCCACGGCCACGCGGGGGAGAGCACCGGAACCGCACCGGCAACCATGGCGCCGAGCTCGGGTCATGGCGGCTAGGGTTAGCCGAGGGGGGGGGGTCAGGAGGAGGCGAGAAGGGAGTCCGAGGGGCAGAGGTTGGGCGCCGTTTCGAGGGGACTCCAAGGGAGTGTTGGATGGCGGCGGAGGTCGCCGGTGCCAGCCGGAATCGGCGGCGGCCACGCGGTTCAGAGGAGGAGAGGAACGAGATCAGGAGGGAAGAGAGAGCCGAGCGAGAGAGAAGGGGGGCTCGGGTCGGTTTATCCAGAGCGCCAGGGGCAGAGTGGGCTGGGGCGGCCTGCCAGGCCGGCCTGGGCTGGCTGGGCACTAGGCCCAGTTGGCCTGGGCCGGTTCTTTTTATTATTATTATTATTATTATTATTATTATTATTATTATATTTAGCTATCAAATGATTTTTGGAAAAGGGGGCAACTATGCCAATAATTGTGTTACACCTAAATATAGTGCTACAAAAATTCTTGTGCCTAAATAAAATATTTTAGCATTTTATTTAAATGACAAATGATTAAAGGGGCCATTAACGCTACTATTTTTAGATGTTTGCATTTTTTTCCTAGCTCAATTAATAACCACAACCATACTAGCATGGTTCAGTGATTATTAGTGATTTTACAAAAGTGTTTGTATTATTTTTGGACAAAGTTTTATTTGCCCATTGTTTTTTTTATTTTCAGACAAAACGGGTTTAAGGTTTGGGTTTGATTCACATGAGGATGGTCAAGGCACTCTTGGCTCATGGTTATAATATTTACCATACCGATAATGAACATGATCAACATCAAAGTTGGTTAGAGCATGATGGGTACAATGGTTTCAATACCCCCATCATGATCTGAAGATGAACAAAGGAAAATTTTTGATCAAGGCCATTTTGATCAATAGTGATTAGCAACAGTAATTATGATTACTGTAGGTGATTACTGTAGCGTGACACCCGGGGTGTTACAAATCTCCACCACTACAAAGAATTCTCGTCCCGAGAATTAAAAGTAGGGCAAGGGGGTAAGGTTTCGGTTTCGTATTCTAACGATTCTTCTGGTGCGTGTTGTCCTTCTCGAAGAAGTTAATCCTTCACGTTGATGTCTTCATTTCTCTGCATCAGTGCATCTCGATGAGTGGTCATCCTTCCATCGGGGCTTCATCGTACTTACGAATAGGTTGGGGGGTAAACACAAGGGGTCGGATCGGTACAAGGTTAATCAACCGGGGTTGTCCGAGGGAATGGGGTTACCGAGTATCTCTCGAGTTTAAACCCAGGGGAATACATCGAGATAAACAGAAGAAGGTAAGAGAAGTTTCAAACGGTTAGGCATGCATTCGATGTCGATGATGGATGATGAAAAGGGGGTCCAGAGCATCAGGCATCAACACTGCGTCTGGTATCGGACTGAATATCACAAGGTAGGTGACTCGTGAATTGCATTCGAGGTCAAGCACGGGAATAACCCTGGGAACATGAAAGTAAAGGAAAGTCAGGTTTCGATCCTGTTGAACTATGGGTTATGGGCCCACAGAGAATCTGGTGTGAGTATCAGTACTCAACCATAAGAAGAAAGAATGATATGGCATCGGGTGATAAAGGCGTTGGAATAATTCGATGCTGAAGTACAAGGAAATTATAATTTCCAGATCGGGAGGTGGATGTAATTATCCATACGACGGTGACAGGGGATTGCAAAGGCGATGAACACATAGGGTTTTGGGAATTTATTGGAGAGTAATCTTCGGAATCTTCAGGTGAAGCAAGCGATCATATTGGGTGAAGGGCTCTCCGGGTAGATGCGACCACGAGATCCTAATGTCAGAGTTAGCAAAATTTCCCGAAAGGATAAGAGAGTAGAATCCCAGAGCATAGGTACGGAGAAAAAGGATCCTAATATCACCCAGTTTGCAACGTTGGCCGATAAGCCACACGACACCATTAGTAAAGTAGTTTTGCAAAGACTAGACTCGACTTCGACCAAGGAGTTGGGAGGGGGTGTCCTACAGGCAGTCGGCTCTGATACCAACTTGTGACGCCCCCAAAATCAGACCGTGTACAGTAATCATACACGCAAGGTACACGATCAAGATCAGGGACTCACAGTGAGATATCACAACACAACTCTACAAATAAAATAATACAAGCTATTTAATACAAGCTAGGGGCCACGAGGGCTCGAATACAACAGCTCGAGAGCACAAAGTTAGCGGAAGCAATAGTATCTGAGTACAGACACAAGGATACAAGGTTGCCTTAAGAAGGCTAGCACAAAATCAACACGATCGAAAAGGCGAGGCCTCCTGCCTGGGAACCTCCAAACTACTCCTGGTCAAAGGGGAACTCGACGTCGTAGAAGGCATCAGGTATCTTCATGTTGCGGTGGTCGGCATCGGGGATCTCCTGCTCCTGGGCTCCAAGGCTCCAACGTCGACTGCAGCGGCCGATCAGGCAAACCAAAAAGGGGGAAATAAAGCAGGTGAGTATCTAGCATACCCGCGAGTCTTACGTCCGCTACTAAGCATTTATGCATTGTATCAAACGGAAAAGGGAGGCTGTTAGTGGACTACAAGATAGAAATCAGAATAAGGATAAGAAGCTAGGCCTATCGAAGACTAGCATCTTCCGACGAGTCTTGCAGCATGAGGTAAGAATCAGCCAACAGTTTAATATAACAGTAATGAAAGTAACAATGCAGCAGAAGTTGCTGCAGCATTGTATAATAATAAGTTGTAATCATAATTAACAATGCCTCCGAGTTCCCTCTCTCGACATCCCCGCGAGGGAGAAAACCCGGAACCAACAGTTTAATAGTAGTAGTTTCTAGTGGTAGGATCTGGCTTCAGCATAAAGCGTCCTGTTACCGTGGACACGGCTATCGATAGATTAATCTTCCCTGCAGGGGTGCACTAGTGTGACACTACACGCTCGGATCTCCAGGGTGGCGTACACCTGGTTAGGGAGCACCCCACTGAGGCTATCCGACACAACGCAGTCCATCCCACGACTCATCAGAGAGGTCCCCGCCGGTCTACAGCCCTAAGTGCAAGGGGGTCATGGGCCTATCACCCCTCGCTCTCCGGGTCGTTGCGAGGAAGGTGAATTCCAACGCCGCAGCGCGATCCGTCCCTGCCGCACTGCTGAACTGGACGTCTTTCAGAGATTTCGAACGAGGCTACATTGCGGAGGCGCCCAAACGCGTAATCCCACGTATAGGTAGTGCGTACAAGCCAAAAGGCTACTCAAGTCATCCGCCGAACCCGTTAAGCATTTTATTAATTTTCTGTCGAGACAACCGTTATCGTTGCCCCTTACTGAATGAGTCGCGGACAACGACATCAGTCAGGACCACCAGTAACGTCGGTGCCTGCCCTGTCGTCCCACCAACTCGTGCGGTTACCAACAAGGTGAACCGTCTCCTTACCTTGTCTCGCATTTGCTCCGAAGAGCTCGACTTTCATACAACAGGAAATCCTTCGGCCACGAACAGTACCAGGCCCGCCGCACACCGGTGGATTACACCTGACCTGTCGTTCCGCTAAGATAACCTGCGTGGGCACCGTTGGGTCACCCGACTCCTTACCTGTAAGGACACCAATTGATTCGAGTGCCTACCATCAAGTGAAACCAGGAGGAATCACCCTCAATGGTAAACTTGAAGAGGTTCGACAGAGACATCAGTGGAATGAACTAAAGAGGAATATTCTCGTATCACCACGGTGGTGCCGAGACACCAGCGGAATGAACTAAAGAGAAATACCCTCGTATCATCGCAGTGATGCTACGCTATTGAGCCGACGAGAGTGAAATACGAGTCCGTCCACTCGTAAGTCAAACTCGAAGCGACTCGACAGAGTCTCGCCGTTGTAGGTTCCCTAGGGCGTCTGCATTGATCCGTACCTGTTGCAGTTATAATATTTTGTAATCCGCGTTCACTCACTAGAGTGATCACAACCCGCTATGTAATCCTAGCTAACAATGCGCAGGGTTCACTGCTGAATATTATATATATAATTATAAGGCAGCATAGGACAAGGAAATGTACATCAAGGGGCGACAAAAACAGGCTATGCAATTGAATAGGATTGTAACGTAGCAGCAGCAGTAACAATGCCTAGTGCAAGAAATGTACGGAAAGATATGCGATATCTGGGGAAGAGAATGGCTCTGCTTGCCTGGAAGCTCGGTAGTAGCGGTACGGTCGTCGACGAAGTAGTCGTACTCGGCAACGATGTCATCGGCGGCAGCAACGAGGTCTATCGGAGAATAAGGGGGGGGGAGAAACAATAAATACACAGCAATAATAACAATACAATTGTATGACATAGCAGATATAAAGTAACGGGGCTCTAATGTAGTGTTCGGTGATTTGATCGGAGCAGGAATTTATCCAGGGATGACTCATCAGTACCGGTTGATTACCGCACCGATGATCCGGAGGGGGAAGGTTCCATGTCTGCAGTGTTAGAGACATCTGACAGACATGTGGATAATGTATCCGTGTTAGTTGATCCATTCTGAGCAACTTTCATGTTCAGAACAAATTCATCCGGATAGTTTTACCGGCACCGGGCGTCTGACAAACAGATGAACCGGAGGGGAAATGTTCCACGTTCGGTATGCCAGAGAGGTGCGGTGGGGGTATGGGTAGCGTATCCGGGTTCGCGATATCTCTCTGAGCAACTTTGATGTATAAAATATTTTGATCTGACCTACGGTTTATTTTATATGATTTTCTAAACTTTAATTGATTTTCAGGAATATTTTAATTCAATTTAATAACGGTAAATACTTTTTATATTCAGACTGAGCTAGCCACAGTCAATGACATATGGGGCCGTTGGGGCGCAGCCACCAGTTGACTAGTCAAGGTTGACCGGTCAACAGGGTCAATGTGGGGCCCAGGTGTCATTGTCTCATTTTGGACCTCTGTGGAATTGGCTAAGTCTGGGAAACACTCAGTTTTAACATCCATTAGACGACATAGGGAGGCTACAGTTTGGTGTTCTGCTCCTCCGATGAAATTGCGCCCAACATCAATTGTCATTTGTTGCTAGTGATCTCGAATCCGGTACGGAGGGCACTTTTTAGTAGAGCATATTTACTTAATTAAAACGTTGCCGGAAAAGTGATGCCCGACGTTAATTCTCGGAATTGTTAAAAGATGCAAGGTTCGGGCGATGAATGTCGTTGATCAGTAGCCCAGATGGAGATGCATCCAACACGGGTTTTGCGATATAACATGTGCACTATCATGCCATGCCCTCAGAAGGCATGACAGATACCTACAACAAGTTTATCCACAACGCCAAATTGGCCATCGGGTCAACTCCGTTTTGCGGTTTCACATAAATCCTCCTTTTGCAAATCTGGTAGGAATTAATCTGTGCATCGCATGGACTTGGTCCAATGGAGAAAATCGAAGCTCGTTATGTGTACAACAAGCCCATGTCTTTTGCATTATTTATAAAAGTCAGTAACATAAATTTTTGGGGCTCAGGAAGTGGTTAAGGTATTGTTCCTGACTTAGCAAAAAAATGTTGAATCTGAGAATTTCTGTTTTAACACAGAGTACCCTTTTGCAAAAGTTATTGTGATCAACCTATTCACAATTTGGAGATGGTCCAATAGAATGAAATCATCCTTGACATGTATAGTTTATGGATCTATCAAATTTTACCATTTTAGAATTGATTTGATGTGGTTTTGGGGGCTGTACAAAGAGCAGATCAGCAGGAATAGTAAGTAGCAGCAGCACATAGCAGCGGCAACAGATAGCAGCCAGCAGCGGCATGGCCAGGCGCGGCCTGTGGCGGGGCTCGTCTCGCTGGCGACGAAACGCAGGGGAGGGGGAGGGAGATTCACGGGGGGAGCTCACATGGAGCGCGTGTAGGGCTTGCAACGGCCGGAGGGAGCTCGGAGGTGTGCGGGCGGCGGTGAACTCGGTGCGGCAGAGAGGCGGCCACAGCCACGTGGGGGAGAGCACCGGAACCGCACCGGCAACCATGGCTTCCGCGACCATGGCGCCGAGCTCGGGTCATGGCGGCTTGGGTTAGCCGAGGGGGGGGGGTCAGGAGGAGGCGAGAAGGGAGTCCGAGGGGCAGAGGTTGGGCGCCGTTTCGAGGGGACTCCAGGGGAGTGCTGGATGGCGACGGAGGTCGCCGGTGCCAGCCGGAATCGGCGGCGGCCGCGCGGTTCAGAGGAGGAGAGGAACGAGATCGTGAGGGAAGAGAGAGCCGAGCGAGAGAGAAGGGGGGCTCGGGTCGGTTTATCCAGAGCGCCAGGGGCAGAGTGGGCTGGGGCGGCCTGCAAGGCCGACCTGGGCTGGCTGGGCACTAGGCCCAGTTGGCCTGGGGCCGGTTCTTTTATTATTATTATTATTATTATTATTATTATTATTATTATTATATTTAGCTATCAAATGATTTTTGGAAAAGGGGGCAACTATGCCAATAATTGTGTTACACCTAAATATAGTGCTACAAAAATTCTTGTGCCTAAATAAAATCTTTTATCATTTTATTTAAATGACAAATGATTAAAGGGGCCATTAGCGCTACTATTTTTAGATGTTTGCATTTTTTTCCTAGCTCAATTAATAACCACAACCATACTAGCATGGTCCAGTGATTATTAGTGATTTTACAAAAGTGTTTGTATTATTTTTGGACAAAGTTTTATTGTCCCATTGTTTTTTTTATTTTCAGACCAAACGGGTTTAAGGTTTGGGTTTGATTCACATGAGGATGGTCAAGGCACTCTTGGCTCATGGTTATAATATTTAGCATACCGATAATGAACATGATCAACATCAAAGTTGGTTAGAGCATGATGGGTACAATTGTTTCAATACCCCCATCATGATCTGAAGATGAACAAAGGCAAAATTTTGATCAAGGCCATTTTGATCAACAGTGATTAGCAACAGTAATTATGATTACTGTAGGTGATTACTGTAGCGTGACACCCGGGGTGTTACACGCTGCATGTATCCCCGTCGATTAGACATGCCGGTACTTAAGCATGGTTGAAGTTACATGCATGCATGGAGTTGGAAGCGCAAATCACTTGATCATGACCACGTAAGCTAGCACGAGTATCGACATATATGTGTAACACACACACACACACACACACATATATATATATATATACGAGTCGATTGACTTATTTGATTTGAAACCAAAAGTACAACCGAACATTGTACAAGTGAAAATGAGCTAGTCATCATTATTTCACTATATCCTTACTAACAGTCATAGCAAGATCGTCTTAAGCATGCTTTTAACTGACATCCATCAATGCATGAGTTTGGCAGCAAGTTTGTCTAAATTTCCCCATGACCTCACAACCATATTTTCATTTACCATTGCTATAAGTCATGCCAGAACTTATGCATGGTTGAATGATACGCATGGATTTGGCACCATGACCACATAACCAGAGGATCAACGTGTGCGTATAACACATACACGTCATATCTATTTATCTAAGAGTTGAAACCAAGAGTACAACCAAACTAACTACAAATAAAATAAGGCATCTTGACTTATATATCTGATTGAAACCCTTGCTCTAAGCTATGCCAAGACTATACATGGTTGAAGTGAAAATGTGCACAGGATTTGGGAGAAATTTGGTTGCTCATGACCACAAACACATCGATCAAGATCGACACGTGCGCATTGCACACATATACACAAATCGATTGACTTGTCGGACCAGAAACAAAAAGTAGGACCAAACATTACAAAACAAATGAGAGGCATCTTCAATAAAACTACATGGACCCTTGCAAAGACATGTCAAGACTTCAAGCATGCTTAAAGGTGACATGCATACTTGTGTTTGGGAGCAAGTTTGTTTCCCATTACCACATAACTTGATCAGGGTCGACACATGTGTAACGTGCACACATATGTGCAAATTGTTTGACATGTCTGAGTTGAAACCAAATGTAAAACCAAACATTCGATAAATCAAAGTCTCGGCTTCACCATGGGGATTGATCCGTGCATTGATCGATCAAACATTTTTAATTTTTTTTTTGACAAACGAACACTTGCCATAGGTTGCGACACTTATTGACCTCAATAGTACACACAAAATAACACCACTCGACAAATTACACATATTTTTTACCAACATTCGTGTTGGTCCAATTTTTTAGATGAAACAACGCAAAGAAAATCGATAGGCTTTCACATCATATTCGTATGTATTGGACCGGTTCCTCGTCTTTCCGTCCTAGCTTCCCCCCTCCACTGTTTTCGTTCCCTCCAACAAATTTTAAATCCCGCGGTCAATTTTCAGCACCTCCATTTTTTTCTAGGGATACCTCCTCCTAAATACCTTCCCCATGACTCAATCTCACCTGTCCGGCATACTAGTACCTAACTCCCCCCCTTAGATCTGCCGCCATAGTAGAAGTCGGTGGTTCGTTCACCGAAGCAAGAGATGGACGATGATAACTCCGATGATACTCCCTCATATGATGATGATAACTCCGATGATACTCCCTCATATGATGATGATAACTTTGATGATACTCCCTCATATGATGATATGGCTCCCTTTGTGAAAGGTTCACCAAAGGGGACTTCAAGGGAAGATTCCAAAAGAAGAAGACAAGAAACTGCTACAACTGTGAGAGACTAGGAAACTTTGCGGAGGATTGCCCGTATGAGAAGAGAGAGGACAAGCCTCGATTTCCTCGGAAGGAAGTTGCCAAGAAGCTCCCAAATCCTATCAACAACAAGTTCAAGAAGAAAACATTGTTGGCTCTAGAAGGGTCTGATCCCGAGGATGTTGGTGGTGTGGCCGGAGTTGCTCAAGACACACAAAAGACCTTGAAGCTTCTCAACAAGGAAGGTGAAGTTGTAAACTACAACTACATGAGTGACTACACCGGCAATGCACACAAGTGTCTCATGGCCAAGTTGGTTGATGATGACACTCCCTCCTCCTCGTCAAATATCAAGGTAACCCCTATTGATGAGTCATTCATGCTCTCTTCCGAACCTCATGATGAATTTCATGATGCGGAAAGTGATGATGCACATGCCACTTGTGAAGATTTGTTGTTTGCTAAAGTGAACAAAATGATGAGCTCTCTCAAAGGCAACAAGCTGAAATTGTTTCAATTAGTTATGGATGTGGTGGGTAAGCACTCCACAACCATTAAGGATCTTGAAATCCTCCTCACCGAGGAAAAGGAGAACTATGCTCTCCTTGAGCGAAAGGTTGACTTTGAGGAGGCTCGGAATGATAACTTGTGCAAAGTTGTCCACACATCAAATGACTTAAATGACAAGCATGTTGCCTCCTTGAAAAAGGCTAATGAAATTTGTAAGGAACTTGCTAATGATATGAGCAAGCTTGTTGAGCTAAACACCTCCCTTTCTAAGGATGTTGAGGTACTCACCTTGTCTCTCAAGACAAAAGATGATGAACTCACCACCCTTAAGAACAATCTTGAGGCTCACAAACTTGCTTACATAAAAACACTTACTAAGATATCTCCTCCTACTATTGTGGATGTTGATTCTTGTGCTACTAACTCTACTCTTGATCAAGCATCTCTCATTGAGGAGAACTAAGATCTTCATGCTCAACTAAAGAAGGGCCTCTTGACTTGTGCCCAAGGCGAGAAAAACCTAAATGATGTACTAAGTCATCACAATGAGTCTTTTGATAAGGAGGGACTTGGGTTTGATCCAAGTACGAGTGTGACAAAGGATGTCACCCTTAGCAAGGGATCAACTCCTCAAAGGTGATCTTTGTTTGTGAAGGGCACAAGGACAAAGGTAAGAAAAAGGTTTATGAGGTTGGTGTTGGGAGTGGCAAGGCCACTAGGGGCAAGTCCATTCCCAACAAGAAGGAGAAGATGACTCCATCATATGTGCTCCGTAAGGCAAAGGATGGAGATGTGTTTGCAAAATTCATTGGGCCCCGTAATTCTTTCTGTTTCTATGCTATTTGGGTTCAAAAGACCCTTGTTACTAACCTTAGAGGTCCCATTGCAAAATGGGCACCTCTAACCAAAGCCTAAATCTATGTGTAGGGCGCTCTCTCCGGTGGATTCAAATGGGTGATTGATAGTGGATGCACCAATCATATGACCGGAGAAAGCCGTTTGCTCAAGGACTTCATGGATGCAATTCAACCATGTACGATCATTGTCTTTGGTGGTGGTTCCAAGGGAAAGGTACTTGGGTTGGGCAAGGTGGCTATTACTAATGACATGTCTCTTGAAAATGTCATGCTTGTCCAATCCCTTCAATACAATTTTCTTTCTGTTCGTCAATTAGCTTCCGTTGGTTATGATACACTATTTTTCCTAACAAGTGTGAAAGTCTTTAGGAGAGATACTATTGAAGTGGACTTTGTTGGAGAGTTGGATGGCAACCTTTACACGGTTGATTTCTCGAAAGAGAGTACTTACCATGCAACTTGTCTAATGGCCAAGGCCGACAAGGGGTGGCTATGGCATCGCCGACTAGCCCATGTTGGCATGAGAAATCTAACATATCTCCTAAAGGGTGAACACATCCTCGGACTAACAAACGTGTGTTTTGAGAAAGATCGTGTGTGTAGTGCATGCATAGCCGGGAAGCAACATCAAGCAAAGCATACCCCCAAGAATATTGTGTCAACTTCAAGGCCTTTGGAGCTCCTTCATGTGGATCTCTTCGACCCTCCATCATGGGATAGTCTTGGTGGGAAGAAATATGGTCTTGTCATTCTTCATGATTACTCAAGATACACGTGGGTGTTCTTCCTCAAGTCCAAGGACGGGACGAAGGCCACTTTCATTGATTTTGCCAAGAAATCCCAAAGGAAATACAAAAATGGCTATCTTGGCAATACGAAGTGACAATGGAACCGAATTCAAGAACTACACCTTGTAAGAATTCTTGAGTGATGAGGGGATTGAGCATCAATATTCCGCACCATACACCCCTCAACAAAATGGTGTTGCCGAGAGGAAGAACCGCACTCTTGTGGAGATGGCCCGGTCCATGTTGGATGAGTACAAGTCACCATATAGCTTTTGGGCTGAAGCCATCAACACCACATGTCATGCATCAAACCGGCTCTTCCTTCGCAAGATCTTGATGAAGACTCCCTATGAGCTTCTGACCGGTCACAAGACAAACGTCAAATACTTCCGAGTATTCGGTTGTAAGTGTTTATTTCTCAATAAGAAAGACCGGTTAGCTAAGTTTCAATCCAAAACAATTGAGGGTATATTTGTTGGGTATGCCTCAAACTCTCACGCCTATAGGGTCTACAACAAATCCACCGGATGTGTTATGGAAACTTGTGACGTGGAGTTTGATGAATGTAATGGCTCCCATGGGGAGCAAGTTGATCTAAATGATGTAGGTAATAATGAAGATTCCTCTCAAGACATTTTGGCTATGGGCATTGGAGATCTTGTGCACGTTGCTCAATTACCTAGAGATGATGAGGTTGGTGATGGGCCAAGTGTACCACCACCACAAGCACCTCCTCTTACCACTCAAGATCCAATTGCGCAAGATGAGCCCATTATCCAAGAACAAGAACAAGCCCCTCCACAATCCGATGTGGTTGCTCAATCACAAGTTGATGATGCGTTTGATCCATGTGATCGGCTTGACCTCATTTGCTTTGGAGAAATTGATGTTATTGAAGATGGCTCCACCCTTGATGATGAACCAAATGTATATCATGAACCCGAATGGGTGGAGCCTATTGAAACTCCAACTTCTACCATGCCATTGTTGGCTAGACGGGTTAAAATCCTCACGGGATTGGGGCAAGGTATAGTTACTCCTCGCCAACTTATGAACTTTTGGGCTCACTTCTCGTTAGTGTCTAGCATTAAAACACTTAGGGTTGAATAAGCACTTGAGGATGCGGATTGGCTCATTGCAATGCAAGATGATCTCACTAGTTTCACCCGGAATGAGGTGTGGTCTCTCGTGGAGAGGCCTTCCGGTCAAGATCATAATATCATTGGAACTAAGTGGATCTTCAAGAACAAGCAAGATGAATATGGTAATATCATTCGCAAAAAGGCAAGGCTAGTGGCTCAAGGGTACTCCCAAGTTCAAGGCTTGTATTTTGATGAGACCTTTGCGCATGTTGCCCGTCTTGAATCTATACGCATGCCTCTTGCTTATGCCGCATTCAATGGATTTCCATTATTTCAAATGGATGTAAAAAGTGCTTTTCTTAATGGTCCACTACAAGAGGATGTACATGTAGCACAACCACCCGGCTTTTATGACCCTCATCACAAGTACCACGTGTACAAACTTCATAAGGCATTATATGGTCTTAAGAAAGCCCCTCGGGCTTGGTATGACCATCTTAGGAAGTTTTTACTCGAGGAAGGATTTGTGAGGGGTGTCATTGATGCCACTCTTTTTACCAAGAGAACCAATGGTGAGTTGCTCATATGCCAAATCTATGTAGATGACATAATATTTGGTTCTCCTAATCCATCTTTCTGCAAGTGGTTCTCGGAAACTATGACCAAGAATTTTGAGATGTCCATGATGGGGAGCTTGAAGTATTTCCTTAGATTTGAAATCGAGCAATTTTCCGAAGGAACCTTCATCTCCCAAACAAATTACATTCAAGACATGCTCGTGAAGTTTGGTATGAAGGATGCCAAGCCATGAAAGACACCCAAGCCAACCAAGGGATATCTACATCAAGACCTTTCCGGTATTCCATTTGATGCTACTCTTTATCATTCTATGATAGGGTCATTGCTTTACCTTTGTGCATATAGACCAGGTATTATGCTTAGCATAGGAATGTGTGCAAGATATCAAGCCTCTCCTATGGAGAGTCATCATTTGGCGGTTAAGCGCATTCTTAGATACCTTGTTCATACTCCTTTGTTGGGCCTTTGGTACCCCAAGGAAGCCAAGTTTGATCTCTTAGGATACACCGATGCGGATTGGGCCGGAGACAAGGTGGATTGGAAGTCAACATCCGGTTCATGCCAATTTCTTGGGTGCTCATAGGTAAGTTGGCACTCCAAGAAGCAAAATTGTGTCTCCCTCTCCATCGCCGAAGCCGAGTATGTGGCCGCCGCAAGTTGTGCCACTCAAATCCTATGGATGAGGCAGACTTTGAAGGATTATGGACTCAGCTTTCAGAAGGTACCCATCTTATGAGACAATGAAAGTGCTATCAAGATTGCCAACAACCCTTGTCAACATCCTCGCACCAAGCATATTGACATTCGTCATCACTTCATATGGGATCATATTCAAAAGGGTGATATTGTTCTTGCACATGTGGGCACCGACAAGCAACTTGCCGATATCTTCACCAAGCCATTGGATGAAGCAAGGTTTTTCCAACTAAGGGGTGAACTTGGTATCTTGGAACGTCATAGCTTTACGGCTTAGTGGTATCTTTCTCTCATTCATGCACATAGCAAATAACTTGTCTAGATGTAGGCATGTATGTAGGGGGAGAAGCTCAATTCATGAGTTCTCAACTCTCTACACGATGCATAAAGTGACCCACACATCAACAATCTGCATGCTCACTACGTGAGACCATGTGTAGCGGTTAAAGATGGAGTTGTGATCGTTGGACCCAAGGTACATCTTCGCGGTGTCAACATCACCTATACTCAAACATGGTGGCTACCGCCAACACCTACCCCCTCATAGATTTATTTTGTCAAAATGGCTCTATGATGATCTTGCTATTTGTGTGCTCATATCTATGGTCATTATGCATACATATTCTCTCTCTCTCTCTCTCTCTATATATATATATATATATATATGTATATCTTTGCCAGACAGCTAGATCACCGGCACACTCAGGGCGTACATCCCATATAATCACTTAGGCCGACCCTTGTACCCCTGTCGGACATCTGAGTCGTGCTTCAGACGGTCCGGGTCCATCCCAGACGATCCGGCCGCTGGCCCGGTCGTCCGACCATATGTCATACTCGTGCCCCTCTAAACATCATGTCGGTCGTCCGGCCTACCATCCGGACCGTCCGGGCTCGTCCCGGACCGTCCGACTTATGGCCCGGACGTCCGGAATGGCCGCCCTATAAATCCACACGGGCCGCTCCTCAAACTACCAGTGGCAGTATTTCCTCTTCACCTAGGGTTCGTCCGACCCTCACAACGCCGCCGCCGCCCTGACCTCGCCTCTCCCCGGCCGATTCCGCCCTCCGGTGAGTCCCCCCTTTGGATCTGCTGCTTCCTCTCCTCCCGATCTACCTTTTGACCCAACCCATTTTACGATTTGGGGCAGGTTCCCTATTGGAGGAGGGACTACATCTCAGATCTTGCCGCCATGCCTCTGAAGGGGTCTCGAAGTGGTGAGCTTCTACTTCCCGTAGATCTTGGTTGCTTGTGTTTCTTGTGTGTGCCCTCAAGTTTGGTTGCTTCACAGTGGTGTGCCCATGGATTTATCATATCCTCTGTTTTCGGCCTTCCGGTGTTGATTCCGGTCGTCCAGGTGCGGTCCACTGTGTCCTTCCTACTTGATGGCCCTTTTACCCGTGTAACCCCATGTGGCCTCACTATGCTTCCTTGCACAGAATCTCGCCGCCATGGCTCTGACGACTCTCAGGATGACCTCCGTCCTTGTTGCCGCCTTCACGGCGGTGAAAGGGGGGGCAACAACAATGTTGAGTTCCAAGGCCTTGACAATGACTATGAGGACAAAATTGAAGAAGAAGAACTTGTCCCTCAGCACCCCAAGCCCGGAACCCGCAAGAATTCTCTCCCAAATCGTCAGAAAAATACCCACTCACCTGCTCCTCGTCGCCTTCCTCCTGCGTGGCGGGAACCACTTCAGGGCTTGGCCATTTCAGAGGTGCCCCCTCACCGGCGCAACAGTGCTCCATCTTACTATTTTTCATGGAGTCCAAGCTCTACCATCAGCTTCACAGTGGGACAAATCAATTTGCTCTGGCCAACAATGCCATGGATCCTCGGTTCCACAATCTGGTGCAACAGGACATCTATGCCACTGTGTGTCTGCACATCAACCGCACAACACCCCAGAAGTTTATCAACATGGAGTATTTTGAGCGTCGACCTGACACGTTTGCTGATCTCATTCGTCTCGTGGATGCCATGGGACTTCGTCATGCCTTGACTCTCAGGTGCGACTGGAGCCATGCCGCTATTCTCCAGTTATATGCTACCTGCTTCTTTGCTGGTGATGCCATTACGGGGAATGATGCCACTCTCACCTGGAAGACTCACCACCAGACGATCACCATTACATATGACCAGTGGTGTGAGGCGCTTGGGATACCTACTCAGTCTGAGGCACTCTTTCAGATTCACAGCGAGCATACCGAGTTTATCTCCGCGCCGATGTCGGATTGCATGGGTTGCCTTATGTCTCCTCGTGACATGCTGATACGTCCCAAACGTATCTATAATTTATGCTTGCTCCATGCATGATTTGTGTAACTTTGCCGTGTTTTGCTTGAACTTTCATACACTTTTGATCATATTTGGACTAACCTATTAACTCAATGCACCCAGTTGCCAGTTCCTGTTTTCTGCTATTTTTGTATTTCAGGTTTTTCCAATAATTAAAGTGCCCAATAAATCCTGGAAAAATTATATAAAAAATCAGCGCTCCGGAAGCTTCCGGAATAACCAAGACATGGCAGGAGCGCCACCACCAGGGGCCCAGGAGGGTGCCCGGCGCGGGTCCACTCTAGGCCGTGCCACCTGCCCTCCTGGCTGCCCTGTGCCCCCCCTGGCTCCCTCCTTTGGCCTATATTTAGCCCCCGCGGAGGATAATATCGAAGTACTTTTTCGAGAAGCGATTCCGATCTCCGCCGCCATCGCCGACAAGCTTCGGGGGACCAGAATTCCTGTGTCGGCACCCTGCCGGGACGGGGAAGTGCCCCCGGATTCATGTCCATCGACGTTGTTTCCTCCCTCCATGAAGCGGGAGTAGTTCTCCCTCGGGGCTAAGGTTTCTACCAGTAGCTATGTGTTCTTCTCTCTCTCCCATGATGTGATCTTGATTGTGATCATAGGCAATGTTAATCTAGGGTGATCCCATGATGTTTCCCCTTCCTCTATGTATTGGATTTGATGTACTCACTTGATCCTATCTAGTATAATCCCCGAGACCATGGTGGCAGCGGTCTATTGGACATGGGTTAAAATAATATTTTCATGAGTGATTTCCTCTTTTGTGTGTGGATTGAAGATTGAGAGTCTCTTGGTGCTTGTCTTTGACTATCCTTTAGATATGTTGTGGTGATTGTGGTACTCTCTTTGGATGGCCGCGGTGACATTAGGAAATCCATAGATGAGAACTACGAACTCTGAGGTGTGCTTTTGTAGCCCTACACAATTCTCGTCCTCTCTTCACCACAAAGGAATGACCTCCGAGTACGTCTCCATTGCATGTTTTATGGGAAATATCATGTGATTAGACTATGTTAATGTTGTTGGGAGTTGCCACTAGTGAAAGTATGAAGCCTAGGCCTCGTTTCCACCATTGTTAGACCGTTTGTGCTCACTTTTGTCACATGTTTGCTTGCTGCACTTTTTTATTACAGATTTATATTACTTTGTTTTGCCACACCTATCACCCATATTTTACCATCTCTTCGCCGAACTAGTGCACCCATACAACTCCTAGTTGTATTAGGTGTGTTGGGGACACAAGAGACTTCTTGTATCTTAATTGCAGGGTTGCATGAGAGAGACCATCTTCAACCTCTACTTCCCTGAGTTCGATAAACCTTAGGTCATCCACTTGAGTAAAATTGTTGCTGTCCTACAAACCTCTGCGCTTGGAGGCCCAACATAGTCTACAAGAATAGAAGCGTGCGTAGACATCAAGCTATTTCTGGCGCCGTTTCTAGGGAGGTAAGCGTTGAAGGTATATCTTTAGATCGTTCAATTAATTCTTTTTGTTTCTTGTTTTTCTTTTCACTAGTTAGGCTTTATGGAAAACAACAAAAAATTATGAGAGAGCTTTATGAGCTCTATCTTGAGTTAGGACATGAAGTGTTTGAGGAGGAGATCAAAAAGCCTATGGAGCTTTATTATTTGCACAACACTGATGATAGTAGTAATGTTATTTGCATGTCTCCTTTGAATACTTTTCATGCTAATGATATGCAAAGCTATAAGCTTGGGGATGCTACGTTTGATGAAGATGATCTTTTTAGCCCCCAAAATTTTGATGAGGAAATTTATTTTGATGATACTTTGCCTCCTATCTATGATGATTATTGTGATGACACTTATGCTATAAAGAATAAATGTTTGCAAGTGTATCATGATAAGAATGATTCATGTGATAGCTATTTTCTTGAGATTGCTCCCACTATTACTAACGAGAAGGATTTTGCTTATGTGGAGAGTAATAAATTTTCTATGCTTGTGGATCACGATAAGAATGCTTTATGTGATACTTATATTGTTGAGTTTATTCATGATCCCACTGGAAATTATTATGAGAAGGGAACACATGCTTATAGATATTTCAATAATATCAAGTTCTCTCTCTTTATGTTGAAGGTTTTGAAGTTGCACTTGTTTTGCCTTCCTATGCTTATTGCTTTGTGCTTGAATGAATTATTCTATTGCAATATTCCTATGCATAGGAATCATGTTAGGCTTAAATGTGTTTCGCATTTGCTTCTTGATGCTCACTTTTGTTCTTCAACTGTTATTCCTGCGAGAGCATCATTAAAATCTTAAGCCTAGCTAATGACTTTAAAGAAGCGCTTTCGGGAGGCAGCCCACAACGAATTTAGGCATTCATTTTTTATTTTTCTTGTTTTTTTAGTGGTCTTGATGATTGTTACTACTGTAGCAACATCATTGTATCTTTACTTTTCAAGCTTTGTGCCATTTATAGCCTCATATGACAAGGGAAGTGAAAGTTGTGACATGCTGTCCAGAAAAAAGATTCTGTCCTCGTGACTAGAAAAATCACAGAAAAATCCAAGTTCATCTTTTTGAGCTGAAATTTTTACACAGCATGCTCTATACAATTACGGAACTTTCATATGTTCTGAGTTTTTTGATTTGAGTTGCAGAAGTATCCCTAAAAAATTCTTTACTACCTGCTGGTCTGTTTTTCACAGATTCTGTCCTGTTTTGCCTTTTCTTCGTTTTGCAAACCTTAAGCTTGATTTTTATTTGCAAAACCTTTTTGGAAATCTTGAGAAACAGTATCTCTTCAAGAATATATTTATTTCCAGTAGAGAAAACATTATTTTATTATGGTTACTAACCTCGCTAATCAGATTATGATGAGTTATGTATGAAGGGAGTTTTCAAGTGTGCGAGGGAAGATGATGAAAGAAGATTCAGGAGTGTCAAACGCTCAAGCTTGGGGATGCCCCCATGCACCCCCAAGACATATTCAAGGAGACTCAAGCATCTAATCTCGGGGATGCCCTCATGCATCCCTTCTCCATCAACAATCATCAATTCGTCCTTCGTCTCACTATATTTTTATCACTTCATGCATTATGTGCTATGCTTGGAGCATCTCACTCTTAGGTTTTATTTTTAGTTTTATTTAGCTTTGCTTGCTGTTCATAACAAGTTAGATCCTGTCTTACTTTGTGTGGGAGAGAAACACGCTCCACTTTCAAAATCTAGAACACATCATAGGATTCTTCATGCCTATCTTTTTGTTGTTGTGTGTTCTTTATCTTTTCGTAGCTACTGCCATGTTTAGTTTTAGTTTTAGTTTGTCTTTAGCAAGAGCCTTGGCTTTTGTTTAGTTTATTGCTGGAACTCTCTTTAGTCTTCATGTTTATCTTGTTAAGAGAGTTGGTTGTTGCACTGAGTTGTGTCTTGTCTTCAAAGTAGGTAATTGTGGTTGCTATTTAATTTTAGTAGTATTTGCAATAGTTTTGAGGTATTGATGTGAGTAATGTTTGGACTTTTGGTGTCAATAGCTCTAGCCTATTAGGTGTCGTATTTTGGGCAATCTGTGTTTATTTTCAAAACCTACAAAACTAGTTGAGAACTCTAGCTACTAGATGGATCACTAATCTTTGGAGGGATCGGATATTAGAGTACACTCACGTACCATGAGTCGAGGATGCGCAAGGATAACCAAACCCCCATACACTCCTCCTCGGGGTACTTGTCTCTTTGTGAACCTCCTTATTAGATTGAGAGTTACCGATAATAAGTGCATGAGTTCTTCGGACTAATGTAAGTATTGAAAGTTGACACTTCCACCTCCTCATGTTTGCTTGCCTCTCCTGTGCTGTGCATTTCTTTTTTCTCACTCCGAGAGTTGGCGTCCACCTTCGCCGGTACATCCAAACCCTTGGCATGATACGCTCTGTCATCATAAACCTTCTTATATCTTTCCTCAAAACAGACACCATACCTACCTATCAAGGCATTTTCATAGCCTTTCCGAGATATATTGCCATGCAACATCCACCTCTTCTTGACTTGATCTTTATGTCATACATGTTCCTGCTACACTGGCAGAGGCATACATTGCATACATCATGATAGCTACATCTTCTTTATGTTTTGAGTACCTTGTAAAGTGTGAAAGATCTTCTATACCCTCTTGTAAATTAGAGTGTTGCCCTTAAGTGAGGAAAAGATCCCAAAGAGGACAAAATAAAAGATCCCAAAGAGGACAAATGAGAGTAGAATAGAAAGAGCCATTGAGGCCACCAAAAAATACAAAAAATAGAAAAAAGAGAAAAAGAAATAAAAAGAGAGAAGGGGGCACACTATTATTCCTTTTGAGAGATCCACACTAGTACTTCATCCTCTATCCCTTGTACTCCATAGAGATCATCATACATGCATATAGCTACATGGGGACCCTTCACACTATAGAACTTGGCTTGTATATTCCAATGATGAGCCTCCTCAAATGAGCTCTAGGTCTTCTTGAGCAGGCAGTTGGATGCACCCCCACTAGTCCCATTGGAGAGCTTACCTTAGCTCATATGTGCATCCGTTGCATGGCAATCCCTACTCCTCACATCATATCTATCATTTGGCCTTCTCGCCTATGATTGTCCTCATTGATGTGAGCCTTTCACACCTTTTTGCCTTCCTCCTCCACCTTATTCTCTCTTTGCCATCCTAAGTGTCAACTCTCGTGCTTACGCTCATCCATTGCATGAGTGATCAAAATATCGAAAAAGGAGTGGATCAAATTGACTTGTACCTGGCTAGTGGTCTGGGGACGAGTCAAGATAAGATTCCAAAGAAGACCAAGTGTGAAACTTTAGTAGATTGAGTTCTCAACACAAAAATACTTTTTCATCTCGTATTCCCTATCCCCTTTCTTGCACGCAAACACCATTTGGAGACATTCGACTCACGGACAGCGAGAGCTCTTGCACCTTTTGTTCTTTTGTTGCTTGTGTCAATGATAATATAGACTCTTGCTTGTTAAGAATTGAATTAAATTGCATGCTTTAATTGCTTTACTTAAAAGTCCTTATATGGTTGTGTGGTATGTCACCACAGAAATTATGCTTGTTATCATTTCCGTACTCGAGGATGAGCAGGAATTAAGCTTGGGAATGTTGATACGTCCCAAACGTCTCTATAATTTCTGCTTGCTCCATGCATGATTTGTGTGACTTTGCCATGTTTTTCTTGAACTTTCATACACTTTTGATCATATTTGGACTAACCTATTAACTCAATGCACCCAGTTGCCACTTCTTGTTTTCTGCTGTTTTTGTATTTTAGATTTTCCAATAATTAAAGTGCCCAATGAATCCCGGAAAAATTATATAAAAAATCAGCCCTCCGGAAGCTTCCGGAATAACCAAGACATGGCAAGAGGGCCACCACCAGGGGGCCAGGAGGGTGCCCGGCACGGGTCCACCCTAGGCCGCGCCACCTGCCCTCCTGGCCCCCCCTGGCCCCCTCCTTTGGCCTATATGAGGAAATCCCTAATATCGAAGTACTTTTTCCAGAAGCGATTCCGATCTCCGCCGCCATCGCCGAAAAGCTTCGGGGGACCAGAATTCCTGTGCCGGCACCCTGCCGGGACGGGGAAGTGCCCCCGGATTCATCTCCATCGACGTTGTTTCCTCCCTCCATGAAGCGGGAGTAGTTCTCCCTCGGGGCTAAGGTTTCTACCAGTAGCTATGTGTTCTTATCTCTCTCCCATGATGTGACCTTGATTGTGATCATAGGCAATGTTAATCTAGGGTGATCCCATGATGTTTCCCCTTCCTCTATGTATTGGATTTGATGTAATCACTTGATCCTATCTAGTATAATCCCCGAGACCATGGTGACAGTGGTCTATTGGACATGGGTTAGAGGAATATTTTCATGAGTGATTTCCTCTTTTGTGTGTGGATTGAAGATTGAGAGTCTCTTGGTGCTTGTCTTTGACTATCCTTTAGATATGTTGTGGTGATTGTGGTACTCTCTTTGGATGGCCGCGGTGACATTGGGAAATCCATAGATGAGAACTACGAACTCTGAGGTGTGCTTTTGTAGCCCTGCACAATTCTCGTCCTCTCTTCACCACAAAGGAATGACCTTCGAGTACGTCTCCATTGCATGTTTTATGGGAAATATCATGTGATTAGACTATGTTAATGTTGTTGGGAGTTGCCAATAGTGAAAGTATGAAGCCTAGGCCTCGTTTCCACCATTGTTAGACCGTTTGTGCTCACTTTTGTCACATGTTTGCTTGCTGCACTTTTTTATTACAGATTCATATTACTTTGTTTTTCCACACCTATCACCCATATTTTACCATCTCTTCGCCGAACTAGTGCACCTATACAACTCCTAGTTGTATTAGGTGTGTTGGGGACACAAGAGACTTCTTGTATCTTAATTGCAGGGTTGCTTGAGAGAGACCATCTTCAACCTCTACTTCCCTGAGTTCGATAAACCTTAGGTCATCCACTTGAGGGAAATTGCTGATGTCCTACAAACCTCTGCGCTTGGAGGCCCAACATAATCTACAAGAATAGAAGCGTGCCTAGACATCACATTCCCGAGGGGGTCAACCAGGAGTCCAACAACTCCTCCATCTTTTTGCCGAGGTACCGACAACTCTACCTGTGTCTCCTTCAAACGATTGTGCCCAAGCATGGTGACAAGGCCATGGTTTGCTCATTCGCCATCAATCTCATGGCCCGCACCACTTTTTTGTACAACCGCTTCGAGTTTGGTCAAAAGATCCATGTTGTTGATGTAGCTAACTTTATTTGGAATGAGGTGTGGCTATTCTCCATTCAGAAGCAGGGTCACTTTCCTCTTGCTCCGTATATCCAGCGGGTGATTGATGCTTATGCTTACACCCCCATCCAAAAACCCATCGTTCACCAAGAGTGGATCCCGAAGAAGAGATCATATATGGATACTTGTGGGCCTATGCTTCCATCTGCTGCGGGTACCTCTACCTCTACGGCACCATCTCCGCACCCACCGATGGCCGAGTCAGTCAAGACTATTGCCCGCTTCTTGGGAAAATCTCAGAAGGCCATCTTTAATATGTGCAAGTCCAACACCAAGGCCATCCATCAGCTTGAGACTCGGTGCATCACACATGCCAATGCTCTCAAGGCCCATCTTCGGACTCGCCCTGGTAGTCCTGTCAGTGATGATGAGCAGCCTCCACCGTCTGCTCAGCCACAGGACTATGGATTCCCATCCGCGGAGGACTATGCTGACTTCTTCCAGGACGTGGTTCCCGATCAGGATGATGAGGAGTAGCTCTGTGTGCCCCTTTTTTTACTTGATGACAAAGGAGGAGAACTCTATCTTGGTGCTAGTTGCTAGTTCATTTGCATATTGCTTTGCTCGTATTAGTTATGACTTATGCTGTATGGCGGATATGTATTAAGACCTATGCATTATGTATAGAACTATGTGTTTATCTACCCTTGCATGTTATATCGTTCGAGTGTTGCTTCCTCATGTATTATTGGGTCTTATAACTAATATGCATTCTCATATAAATTTACTTGGTTATATGATCATGGGGCAGTCGTCCTAACATGTGCCTTGCTTAAATGCCTAAAAACCACAATGCACATGTTGAAGGGGAGTCTCCCTCTTTGAAATGAAAATGATCTCCAAATCGTAATTGTCATTCCTTTTGAGAGCTATATGTGTATTGTCATCAACTACCAAAAAGGGGGAGATTGAAAGTGCAATCATGCCCTTAAGCATATTTTGTTGTTGATGACAATATACATATAGGGGACTAACTATGTTTGTTAAGTGATACACATGAATTTGGTTAGTCATCTTGACATCATCGTGTAGGGATCATATGCTGAACCTCGACCGCACTCAAGAATTCGACATAACGAATGAAGATGACGCTAAGTCTTCTTTACTATTACATCTTGAGTCATAGGGATCCTCGCACTATTAAGACGGGATCATAAGGTTGAGTTCAAGTCTTGCTCAAATCATTAAAACTCCAACATGTAAAATACACTTCCACACAACCTATGAAAAATCAATGTAGTTGTGTAGGATTTTCAAAACACTTCAATTTGAGCACTCATTGCATATGCCGGACCGTCCGAGCCACTTCCCGGACCGTCCGGACCCTACCCCGGACCGTCTGAATAAATACAAACCCGAGGCTCCTCTGGTGCATAATTATTCGGACCGTCCAGACCAAAGGTCGGACCGTCCGGACTTCACCCTGGACCGTCCGAAGAATTACACACCCGAGACCTCTCTGGTGCATACTTAATCGGACCTTTCGGGTGTCAGGTTGGACCATTCGGGCTGGACCCGGACCGTCCAGTCTGGACCCTGGACCGTCCGAAGAATTACGCTCCTGAGAGCCTTCGGTTGCACATTTATTCGGAACGCCCGGGTCACGTCCCGGACCGTTCGGGCCCGACCCGGACTGTCCGGCTGTTTCCCCGGACTGTCCGACAGCGTTGTCCCGTGTACACATATAGAGCCTGTTGTCACCCTCCCGGACCATCCGGATCTCAGGTCGGACCGTCCGGGCTCTGCCCGGACCGTCCGACTTAAGTCCCGGGCGTCCGGAGCATACAGGAATGCACCAAATGGCTAGTTTTCTTGAGCACCTATATATACCCCCTACCCTCTTAGGGTTAGGGTTGACCACTTCATTCATTTCACTCAAGAACACCAAGTGCTCCCTCTCTCATATCTCCTACACTAAATCCAAGATCGCGGAGAGATTTGTGAGAGTTCTTGTCGGATCTTTCACCCCGTGATAGAACCGCCCCTTCCCCATCTTCCGACCAAAGCAAATCGTGATTTGATCAAGTATTGAGCTTTTCCCCCATTGATCTTGTTACTCTTGGAGGTTGGAGACTCCTAGGCAGGTAGGAGTTCATCAGAGAGGAATCGACCATTGTGATTACCCCCGTTGAGTTTGTGAGGATTTTGTGACCACCTTTAAGGTCAACCGGTAGTGGTTGGGAATCACCTTCGTGGTGATATCTTAAGGGGAATAGAGTGAGCCTTCGTGGCGTTGGTGTGCCTTCGTGGTTTCACCCACTCTCTCTGAACGGTGAGTAGCTTCCCTCCAAGGAAGTGAACATCGGGATACATCGTTGTCTTCGCGTCATTCGGTTATCCCTACTCTTTCCCCTTTTACTTACAGTACCTTGTTGTTTACCTTGTTTTTTTATCTCTCACTTGCTTTATTGTATTGTGTTTGTTGTTTACCTTGTCTTCTCTAGGTCACCCTTGCAATTGTTAGGCACGTCTTTATCTTCCGCATTATTGCCTAAAATTGATAAGTAGTGTTGAAATTTGCAATATAACCTATTCACCCCCCTCTAGGTCTATCTCGATCCTTTCAAGGAGCACAAGTAAAAAAGTCGGCTTTAATTTTGGATTCATGCACGCTCGGGAAAAACATGGACCAAAAATAGAGGATTGACAAGGAACTTAGATCTTGCTGAGTGCCTTTCAAGAGAACACCTTCAAAGGAGACTGGACATGACCCCAGACGCAAGCAAGCAGAGAGCCCGGATCTCCAGAGGACCCGGATCTTCCTCAAAAATTTCTAAAGAGCTCGTTCATACTTTGCATCTCTAGAAGATAGAAGCTCGGCGCAAGCACATTAAAATTCCAAACATGCTCGGGCTACTGACGGTGTGCTATACCGGGGCTGTCCCATACAGGTCTTATCCCGGCTGCACATCATCCCAAGGAGACCTCGGTATGCATGTCAGAAGATGTCCATGAGGATTACGAAGCCCTCCTTTTAGAAGCATCATCAACTTGACGCACAAAGTTGTGACTCCCTTTTGTTCGATAGTTATAGATCAACACGACCTTGTAACCCTAGGCCTCGTTCTCCCATATATAACACAAAGCCAAGGATAGCTTAAGGGACATTCACTTGATCTCAATAGCCTAAATCGCGATGGTAACCCTCTCCCATGAGGAGTTCAGATACCCTTTATCATGAGTTATAAGACAAAGAAGAAGTGGGGTATTACCTCTACCATGAGGGACCGAACCTAGGTAAATACATAGTGAGTTTGCCTCTCTGGTAGTTTCGACCCCTTTATCCACCCTACCGGTAAATCTGATGGTTTTCGACACCGTCACAAGTGCTTAATGACTAGTGGTTTGTTAGAGAACTAGAAGACATAGGAGTATGAGATAATGGACACCGAAAATGTTCTGGATGGTTTCGTGAGTATCTTGAAAGTGCCTGGAAGCATCGCAAAATATTATTAATTTTTTATTGTTCCAAAGTGGGTTGCACCCTTAGTTGTCCCAAGGGAAAACACCCACATGGCCCAGTAGGCCCCAAGTGATGCACACACATTGTCTTGGGGGCAAGCCGCGGGGGAGGGTAGGAACCCCTCCCTGTTTTGTCAACCCTAGTGGAGGGAGCCCCACCTCCAAGTCGGCATGTCCCTTGGTTGCCTATATAAAGAGTGGAGGGGTGCCTCCATCTCCCCAAACTCTCAAAGTTCTAAGGTTGTGCACCCCCTCCACTTGTGTCATCTCTCCCTCTCACGTTGTTAGGTTGCTCATCTCTCTGGTTCTTCGGTGGACTTCTTCCCGGACGACGAGATGATACTGAACCACTACTTCGTACACGTGGATATAGCAAAGGAGTCATTGACTTTGACTCTCAATCTTCACCAATATTTGCTTCATATTTTTTTCATTTTATTGGTGAATTTAATGCGTCCTTGCATCTTCATGCTACTTCTGGGTGTAATCGTATAGTTGAAAATGCATAGTACATTTCCCTACATTTATCTCTAATAAATGCAAGTGGTAGCATGTCTTTGTAGGATGTTTTGTGCACCGCTAAACAACTTTATCTCTTCCTTTGAAACATGTTGCATGACTAGTATAGATATGTGTGAGTCTTATGAGTATAGTTTAGTACTCACCCTACTTTATTATTATTACCGTTTAGAATGACGTGATACAGTAATCAACAATTTAGGAAGCCGGTTTGTTGATGAACAACATTAACTTAGTTATCCGTTCGTCAATGTCCTGGGTAGGGATATAAATGCATTTGATTTTGTGTAAGCCTTCTGAAGGCCATTTATTCTTCATTTGTCTAATGAATATTTTTCTTCCGTTTTATGAGTTGTATCACGATTGTATGACCCTAATGTATCCTTTCATTAACTTGGAGTGCTCGGTGTTGTTGTATATATATTATTGTTATAGTCTTTTTGTGAACATATATAATGATACCGACTAATTCCATCTGCATGGAGTGTATGTTGCGACATGCACGTTATGTTAATGCCCGTCTTAGAATCGGTATTCTGTGAATGTTAGCAAAGACGCTAGAGCTACATAGTATTAGTCCCGAAATATTACAAACTTAAAAGCCCGTTGATCACGACTATAGATCACCATCGACAGAAATTGCCCATCAGTGATCGACATCAATGTTCGTCATCGTGGACCCATCTTGTAACACCCCAAAAATCGGGTTATCGATTTTTGTGATGTTATTCCTTCCGAGCTTTCCTTCCCGAAATTTTCCCCCTGGAGTTTGGTTGATAACCATATGAATTCAGACAACACTTGACCTTGCAACATCTGCCTCTGCCCTTGTTTCAAGTCAAGATCCCTTTTCCCATGTCATTTTTCCCCTGGATATGCAAGAATATTGACAAGTCAGGTGCAATGTTCTTCATACCAGCTTAATTCCATTTGCTGCTGGTTAATGGAATTAAACCCGGGAAAATGCCTAGACATCTCTAAAGGTTGTGGAAACTTGTGGAGATGATCTTGGTGATCCCATTGACCTTCCCCAGAGGAATTGGCTATAATTGAATAAAGGAAATTGCCCTTTCCTTTATAAAGCCAATAATCCCATTTTAGCCCATTTGCAAAGGAGATACTATTTTGGTTTCCCCATTGGTGCCCAGAGGAATGGTGGAGCTCCTAGTATCCAACCCATATCCAGTTATACCAAAACATGGGGTTCCATAGTTCAAAATTTGAGCCTAGCTTCCATTTGCAAATTCGGGGTAGAATAGCACTTCGTGAAGGAAGTGTTATATATGTTTGCCCATTGCCTCCCAAACTTTTTGTGCCATCTCCCCTTCCAATTTCATGGTGTTGTGCCAAACTTCATCTATAATGGCAAAGCCATTAATTTACACAAAATTCCCAAAGTTTCTGTCCAACAGACAACTTTGTGAAGGAAGTGCAAGCTAGCCTTGCCCATTTGAGCTGAAATTTTGCGCTCATGCTCACCCTAGTAGATGATTAAGCTCGGCCAAAAATCAAGCCAATGGGACTAGTGTGACAGCCACACCACAGCACAAACACCTTCTTCTAAAGGGGTGCATTTGTAAAGGAAGTGCTATGTGCAGTGGTCCAATTGAGCTCAAAGGTTGTAGAGGTAATCACACTGGTGTAAGATAGTTGTGGCCCAAGTTTTAGCCCATTGCACCAGGTGCACCTCCCCCAGGTCAACACAAACACCTTGTTGTGTGCACCTAGGTCAGGTCACTTTCAGTGCTCTATGCCATGTATGCCAGGCCAATTGAGTGTTGCCATCCCCTGAGAGGTCACCTCACACAGTGGACATGGTCCCTAGTCAAAAGCATGCTCTGGACACGTGGTGGCCGTGGTGACCACGCATGTGGCGTACCCTGCAAAATGTTTGTGTTGCCGCCTCATCTCCCTTGTCCCCTTCCTCGCGTCCTAGCTTGTCCATCGTGATCCCCTCGCAGTCCACGCTCGCCTCCTCCTGTGTCCCCCTTGCTCCCTTGCTGCTGGACGCTCGTGCCGACACGAGGTGCTCCACGGGGTGACCGCCGCGTGGCCACGCTCTGCAAACTTCGAGCTCTCGCTCGTGCCCCCCTCCCCTGTGTATAAGAGCGAGGCCGATCTCCCTCCCGCAGCACCCGCAACCACCCCTAGCTTCTCCTCCCCCTCGATCCCGGCTCTGCCTTCGCCCCGCCATGGCCGCAGCCCCGCTACCATGGCCTCCCCACCGCGTCACCGCCTAGCCCCCTGCTCTCCGCGCCTCAGCCTCGGGTCCCTCCTCGAGCGCTTTCCCCGCCATCGCCCTCGTCTCCAGCAGAGGAGCCGCCGCCAGCTCGGCCGGGCCCTTGGAGCCGGCCTCGGCCGCCGCGCCCTGGTCGGTGGGGACGGCGAGGCAGGCCGCCCCGTGTGGCCCCTCGGCCACCGGCGAGCGCGCCCTGGACGACCGCATCCAGAGGGCCGCCGGCGAGCCCTCCCCGCGCCGCCAGACGATGGCAGCAACACCGGCCCTGCCTTGCTCTGCTCTACGTCCACGAGAAGAGGAGGAGAGAGATGAGATAAGAAGAGGGGGAAGGAGATGACAGGCGGGCCCCGCCCGTCAGTGGCTAAGCCCTCGGCCCGCATGGGATAAGTGAAGGCGCACTTTGCAAAATACGCTTTCGGTTTATCTAAAGCGTACTCTGGTGCAGCCCGGGCCGAAAGGCGCTTTCTCTTCGGGGGAAAGCGTATTTTCAAGAATACGATTTCTCTCTCCCAGCGTCGAAATGTTTAAGGAATGGATGTTCACTCGATAAGGACAGATTGCTGCTTATCGAACGAACGGGCCTAACTTCGCAATCGTGACTCCGAATGAGATGATTCAAAAGCCTAGGTTCACCGTTTTCCAAGCCCGTTCCGTTGGTGAAACTTTCACGATGTTTTGACATTGTTAAATTGACTCTTTTGCCCCCGGTTGTTGTTAGACCTCGCCGGAGAATCGTCGGTCCCGTCAAATCTTTTCGGAAGGTGATTGCACGTCCGCCTGGTGTATTCATCGACCCCCCCAGGCAAGCAAGCCATCTGATATATGCTCTAAGCATCATTCCGTGATGTTCTCGTGTGTTTTAAATGTGATCATGTCATGTTGCTTTAGCGATGAATTAAACCCTGATACATTGACTTGACTTGACATGCTTATACCCTTCTTGCGTGATATGCTTATAGTCATCATGCCATGTTCACTATGTGTACCATGCTTGTGATGTTCATGACATGCCTTCTTGATATGGTAAACTAGAAGTGATCATACCATGATTACTGGTTATTATCATGCCCATGTTGTTCATGTCATGTCCATGCTAATATTCCGTTCATGTTGACCGTATCCATGTTTATTTGTTGTACTTATGATTAGATCATATACCTTCACCATGCCTATGTGATATCATGTTGTACTAGTATTGCTATGGTATACTTTGTTGATATTCTTGATCATATGTTGCTCAGTTGATATTGTTGATCGGATTGGACTAGAGTAACCGTTGATCAAGTGCCACCGAACCATGCTTTACTAGTGCAGCCACACTCACTGAAGGGAATATGCCCGAGAGGCAATAATAAAGTGGTTATTATCTTATTCCATGTTTATGATAAATGTTTATTTTCATGCTATAATTGTGTTAACCGGAAACGTTAATACATGTGTGTTTAATAAACAAAGAAAAGGTTCCTAGTAATGCCTCTCTTTATACTAGCTTGTTGATTAACGGATGATCAAGGTTTCCTGGTCATGAACATTGGATGTTGTTAATAACAAGGTCATGTCATTGGAGAATGATGTGATGAACATACACCCACAGTAGTTATAGCAATACGATCATGTCATCAAGTTTCTATTGCTGTATCAAACTTTCACGAAGTAACTCTAATCCTTAGACCATGAGATCACGTCAATCACTGACACCAGAAGAGTACTTTGATTCCATCAAACGTCACACCGTAACAGGGTGATTATAAAGGTGTCGTTGGGTACTTGGAAAGTGTTAGTTGAGGCTCGTGGATCAAGAGTGGGATTTGTCCATCCAGATGACGGAGAGATATACTCTGGGCCCTCTCGGTGATATCACATTGACATCGCTTGCAAGCACGTGACTGGCTCACGAGGATGTTATATCACGGAACGAGTAAAGAGTACTTGTCGGTAACGAGATCGAACTAGGTATGGATGATACCAAATGATCGGATCTCGGACAAGTAAAATATCGCGAGACAAAAGGAATTGGTTACGGAGTAATGGTTCACACGATCACTAGTTCATCGTTGAGTAAGTGGGAGTCATCATGGATCTCCAGATCCCTCTGATGATTATTGATCGGACAAGAGTCTCAGTGATGTCCATTTTATTCACGAACCATAGGGTGACACACTTAAGGATTCGTTGACGCGTTTGAGTGGATACGGAACGCCAGAGAATATACAGGACAACACATGGACTGTTTTGATAAAACTGCTGGAATAGTTTCGGTATATCAAAATAGTGCAAGGGGATAATTGTTAATGTGTTCATTGAATGAAGTGTTCATCAATGAAGTACTCATTGAATGAAGTGTTCATTAATTTGAGTGACATTAAACAAGATAATTAAAAGTGTTTTAATGTGATAAAACTCTTGGAATTTTGAGTGGAGAATTATGGAAGTTATGGGAATAATGTGTGACCCTTTTTTTTGTGAGTGGAGAGTCCACCCACATGATGAGGGGAGAGGTGGGGGCACCTCTTGGGGCGTGCTACCCCTTGGGGGCTGCCTCCCCCTCCTATATATAGATGGGTGGAGACCCCTCTACACACTAATTCCTACATCTCTCATATGCCCTTTGGTTGGCATCTTCCTCCCCTTGCTAGCTGATCCAGTTTCACGAGTACGGTGCTTAGGCGAAGCCCTGCTCAAGATCTTCTCTACCACCACCACCACTATGTTGTAGTGCTGCTGGAGTTCCCGAGGATCCACTACTTCCGCTGCCCAACTGGAGCAAGGGGCGGAGGTCGTCACTGATCTGTACGTGTGACCGACTACGGAGACGCTGCCCGTTCGTGGCGTCAAGTCTTCATCACGACCTTGAGGTCGGCGAGTGTTCGACTACATCACCCACGAGAATAGTTCTCGTTAAAGCTTTTGGTCTTCGAGGGTGAGTCCTTCTCAAACCGTTACAAGTGATCTTCTAGATGTGATCTTGGCTGTTACAACTGTAGGAAAATTTTTGTTTTCTATGCAACGAACCCATCACTCACCTGTATGGGAAGGCCTTGGCTTGGTCTATCGGTGTGCTCTCTTATTCGTATCTCCAACGAGGGAGGCTATGCGCGTGCGGTTACCCTGATCAGGTAAGCTGCGATAGTCTCGAGAGCCATTTTGGTTATTGGGATCCCTTCCCCATTTGGGACCGTTTTGCCACGACGGTAGTCGTTTGCCATGCGATGGCAGGTGTGTCTGGAGGACACGGGGCTACCGAGGGTATGGCTATGCCAGGTGGTACGGTAAGGGAGGCATGCGGTAGAGAGGTCTCGTTGGAGAAGTCCTAGTCCACTCCTACGGTACGAGTTCCGAGGTTGCTGTGGGGCAACTTCTGAGGTACTGGACGGAGGAAGAACTCCATAGTGTGGGTAAAGTGCACAAACTCTGTAGAGTATTAAAAATCTATTCGAATAGCCGAGTCCACGGTATTGGACAAGTTCGTGCTAGGTCACACTTGGGATCAACATGGACTTGGTTTGGTGATGGTGATGAGTTGTTGGTCACGCGATGACCCGTTTGGTCATGTGATGATCGGATTGGTTGGGTGGCAACACGATCACACCTAACCCGTTATGTGGTCGTGCGATGACCCGTATATGTGTTGGTCACGCGATGACCCGTTTGGTCATGCAATGGCCCGTGAAATTGCATGGTCGTGTGACGACCCGTGCAGGTTGATTGGTCATGAGATGGCCCGGTGTTTGAGTCTGTAAGGACTCCGAGGTAAGTCGCATGATCATGCGATGATCATGTGGGGTCCATGTGACTTTAAACGATGATTGCTCTTGCATTAGTCTTAATCTTGATAACATGCTAGATTCATCATGTTAATATTGCTTGAACTTTTATGCCATGATAACTAATATTGCTCTAATAACATATGCATGCTTGAATGCCATGGATTGCTTTGTTTAGTGTATATGTTACTTGGTTTGCTTGTTTGCGAGTACATTCAAATGTACTCACATGACTTTGTCCCTGGCTATTCGCGTAGCCAGATTTTTAGGTTTACCTAAGGATCCGCTTTCCCTAGGAGGAGTCGAAGCGTTCGCGAGCTAGGAGAGTAACCCAGTTCAGATCCCTGTGGATTGGAGCCGCTCCAAGTCCCTGCTGCCGTAGACAGTTTATATTCCACTGCCCCCATCTCTGTAAGGAACCAACTATGGTTGTAATATAATTATTCAAGCCACTTTGGCTTATGAATCCCTTTACAGTTGTGTCTATGTTCTTGATACATGTTGTAAGCGCGGACACCAGAGTGATTCCTGGGCTGGTGTCTGGGCGACGTTCGCCTGTGTACAGTGGTATTCAGGCGGAGCGTCACACATCCCCTCGTGCTTCCTCTTCCACGAGTATGTTGTTGCGTCTTGGGATCACTAATTAGTGTATGCCAGCTATTATTCAATCAAGGCAGATATAATATTTTTAATTAGTTTGAATCACAGAAAACTAAAATGAATGTGCAAACTTTGGGATCAGCACTGTATGTATATTTCTCTAATGTTGTCGGACTCGGGATGGCCGATGTCTTAAAATGATCGAGCAGCTACTGTCGTATCTTGGGGTAACCAGGGACCCCGACGTCATGAGAGAAGCTTAGGCTTGGGCCTGGGTAACATCTCCCGCCACTCACCCAGGGTCAACGAGCTCCAACGAGGGCATCTCTAGCAGATCCTCTAAACTACAATAGAATATATCATCTTTTTGGTTATAGTAAAGTAATGATATTTTACCTGACTAAAGGCATATTTTATAGACTTAACCCTCCCTTGTCCCCTCGTGCGGCGGTGGTGTGCTGCACCGGGGCTCCTTCTACGGAGCTCGAGGGGCCTTCCTCTCACTCCACCGCTGCCGGAGGCACCACGGAGGAAAGCCCACGCAACGTGGCGACGTCGGGGATCCTACTGGTCGCGGCGAGGAGTAGCGGCGGCGGCCGCCGCCTTCACTTCATATGTTGCGGTGCTGTGCGGCGACTGCGGCCAGAGGTTTGACGGCGGAAGGTGGTTGGCAGCGACAGCAGGGCGTGTTGGGCCCCAGGCAAGGCGGCAGCGACCCTGATCCTGCACCCTATTGGCTCCTGCGCGTGGCAAGGACGGTATGTGCCTCTTCCCTCATCACCTTGGGTGTCGTGGCGGCAGCCCCGTGCATGGAGGCGGCGGTCTCATCCTTCCACCGGAGGTGGGAGGTGAGATATGGTGGATCTCGGGATCTCATGTCTTGTAGAATAATCGGCTAGGAAGTGGCCCTAGAAGTTCTCTTTCGTTCGACTCTCCATTTTTCTACTGTCGGTCGCATTCGATCGGGCCATCGTCAAGTTTCGCATTTCTCCACCGACGGTCTTCAAGGATTGGTAAAGTGCTCTTGGAACCCTGAATTGAAGAGAATCCTGTCAGACGCGTCCACAAACAACAACCCATGTAGCTTCAAGGTGACGTGTTGTGAAGCTCTATTTCCAGCTGACACCATGGGGCATGTCGAATTTCAATTTCCATGGTGTTGGAAGAGGCGGTGAATGTCAGGACAGCCTATATTGTAAAACTAGATGGAAACGGCAATAGCGGGAGTCAGGATGTGAAGAAGCATGTGTGTCGAGTGTTCAACGACTTGCAGCAACCGCCTTAGCAAGCGGTGGTGGCAAAACAAGTGAACTGCATTTTTTGTGGTGCTCCTCGAGTACCGAGCCATGATTTTCATGGTGAAAACTAAAGGTCTAGCCTTCGTTGGTTGTACCTATCAATGGTGTTTCCGAAGGCATTGTTTTGGAAACTCGGTCTTTCTCCGGGGTTAAAACCAGAGATCTTCAATCCGGGGATGACAACGCTTGTGCATTGTTTCCTTCTTGAAGGCATTGCTTTTGGAGATCCTACTGCGTAGTACAAATTTTTATTCGGAGGTATTTAGAGTGCTTCGGTTTCGAGTAGTTGTACACCGCAATAGGTTTTTTGATATATTTTTCCTTTCTCTTTTTTATTTTTGTTTTTGGCTGTGTGCATCCTGGATTTCTTCGTACATCTTCTTGGTGTAGAGGTTGGGTGTAACTGATGCCCCTGCGATATTAATATATTCTCCTTATCAAAAATTTGGTTCATTAAATTTTAACCGGATCTAGTTGATTCCCTAAAAATACTGGAAGATAGCACGAATTTGGTCCAAACTTAGATAAATTTGATTCAAACTTAAACATACAAACAGAAGTTCATAATATATTACAATAGCATTACTAAAATTTAACCGAAACTAAGCCTAAAACTTAAATAAACCTAATCTCTATTGGATTCTTCGGTCAGAACCTTCCACTCTGCTCTGGATAGGTGCACGATCATCAGGTTCGGCCTGGTTTCGTCGTTCGCCTCATGAGCGATGTTGTCGTAGCCATTGTAATGGGTTCAGCCGTCGTCGCCATCATCATCGTGGGGTCTGCCGCCATCGTATTTGCCGCCAATGTCCTTACCGGAAGAAAAATTGACCACTTCGCTCTTCCCAGTGGTGTACGTCGTGTTGAGCTCCCACTCCACATCGACATGCTCCGAGTAGAGATGGCGGAGCTCCGCCATGTACGCCTCACCGGCAGCCTTGGCATCGAAGTGCTCAAGGGCTTCCCTATCCTCACGACGCTCATGGATATTGGCCACTTGCCGTTTGTATCTTCTCTTAGGTGGTGGGTGGTAGTCGTCGAGGAAGTTCCGACGGACGAACAAGCCATACAAGTGCACCGACTTGATGTCATATCCACGGCCACGGCCCATGACGATTGGAAACTCCCTAGCCAATGTACCTTGTTGTTTTACAAATCGTACATCTCGGCCACCCATGTTCCCACTTGCACAGTCACATGCCAATGTATTTAGGCTACCAGGGGCAGTGACCGTGGGAGCTTGGGGAAGCCCGGCACGGTGCGGGAGGATAGGAGGATGCCTACGGCGGAAGAGGAGGGGCGGGGCTGATCCGTCAACCGGGCGCTACGGATGAGCTATGGTTAGCGGCACTGATCAGATTCAGGCATGGGAGAAGGCGGCGAGGGGAAGAGGACGGGCGGCGCGGTGCAATTTGGTTGGAGATAGAGGCGACGGGGGAGGGAGAGAGGTGGGTGGGATTTTTACTCGACCTCGATCAGACCAGATATATTTAAGGATCAATAAAAGCATGTGGTATGATTTTGTTCCACTATAGAATTTAAGGGATCGATTAAATGCGGTAAATAAAATAAATATTTTACTTCACTATATCCTTTAGAAAAATCGTTTAGATCATCTCCAGCCGTTCGGCCCCCCAAGCCATTTTTCGGCTCTATTTTAGCGCCGCTTGGGGGGCGCTCGGGCGGAGAAAAGGCTTGGGGCGATCGCCTCCCCAGCCGCGGCCCCAAGGTCGCCCCCACCGGCGCCAGGAATCGGCGCAGATTCGTCCCAGATTCGGCACAAATTCGCTACTTTCGGCTAAATTCAACGCAAACATGAAATTTTGGCGCAAATTCCGCGCAAATTCGGCGTAGCTCGGCGCGCAAAATGCAGTACAAATACATAGTTCAACATAAAATACTAAAAACAATACAAATCAAACTAGGCATTGCTTTTGCGCATCCATAAATGCTCCACTAGATCTTCTTGCAGTTGACGATGCACTTGCGGCTCTCGGATCTCCTGACGCATGTTGAGGTAGGCTGTCCAATCTGCCAGTATCTGGTGATCAACAACTGCAAGAGGCCCCTGGTTGAGATATGGTTCAGAGTCACAGATTGGATCCTCTTTCTTGCTCTCCATGATCATGTTGTGCAAGATGACACAACAATTCATCACTTCCCACATTTGATCTTTCGACCAAGTTTAAGCGGGGTACCGGACAACGGCAAATCGAGATTGGAGCACCCCAAATGCCCGCTCGACATCCTTCCTGCAAGACTCCTGGCACTTGGCAAAGTGGGCGTACTTCCCTCCTGGCACAGGGTTTGAGATAGTCTTCACAAATACTGGCCATCTTGGATAGATGCCATCAGCTAGGTAGTATCCCTTGTTGTACTAGTGCCCATGGACCTCGAAGTTCACCGGAGGAGCATGAACTTCGACAAGCCTGGCAAAGACATCTGAGCACTGCAGGACATTGATGTCATTGTGTGTGTTCCTGGCATGCCAAAGAAGGAGTGCCAAATCCAGAGGTCATGTGTAGCAACTGCCTCAAGTATCACACTGCAGTGACCTTTTGCGTCCTTGTACATCCCCTGCCAAGAAAATGGACAGTTCTTCCATTCCCAATGCATGCAGTCGATGCTTCCAAGCATACCAAGAAATCCTCTTGCTTCATTCTCTGCTAGGATCCGAACAGTGTCTTCAGCATTGGGTTGTCGCAAGTACTGTCCTCCAAAGTAGCCCACCACTGCTCAGCAAGACTTGTACATACACTCAATGGCGGTGGACTCAGCCATGCGTGCATAGTCTTCCTGTTGATCACCAGGAACTCCGTATGCAAGCATCTGCATGGCCGTTGTGCACTTCTGAAGTGAGGAGAACCCGACTATGCTGGTACAATCTTTCTTGCAAACGAAATAGTTCTCGTACTCTCGGAGTGAATTGACAATGCGAAGAAAGAGCTTTCCGCCCATATGATACCGGCGCCGGAATACCTTCTCGCCGTGTAGGGGAACATCGGCAAAGTAGTATCCCTCCGAACGTCGCCTCTCTTGTGCCTTCCGGCGGCCAATCTTGGAGTCGCCTCGCTGCGGCGCCGTTTTGGCGCCTGATACATCCCAAACGTATCTATAATTTCTGCTTGCTCCATGCATGTTTTCTATGATATTTCTATGTTTTATATACACTTTCATACACTTTTTATCATATTTGGGCTAACCTATTAACTCAGTGCACCCCGGTGCCAGTTCCTGTTTTCTGTTGTTTTTCGATTTCAGGTTTCCCCCGTATTAAAATGCTCCAAATATTCCGGGAAAATACAATAAAAAATTAGCGCATCAGAAGCTTCGGGAATCACCGAGGAGGGGTCAGAGGGCACCCACCAGGGCCCTAGGCGCCCTCCCGGCGCGCCCTAGAGAGAGGCCCCGCCAGGGGGCCGCCTGAACCCCTGGTGGCCCCCCTAGCTGCCCCCTTTCGCCTATATATATTCTCCGTCACGGGAAACTTCCGAAGACAGAACCCTTTTTAACGATCTCGCCTCTGTTCCGCAGCCGAGTGAACGAGGGTAGCATCTATCAGGGTGATTTTATGCTCGGGTCCCCGAGTCCTTTTAGGTAATGTGAGCGAGGATAGCGTCTCTCGCGGGGAGTTGATGCTTGAGCCCCCGGGTGCTTTTAAGTAAAGTCGCGTGAGCGAGGATAGTGTCTCTCGGGGGGAGTTTATGCTCGAGCCCCCGAGTGCTTTTAAGTAAAGTCACATGAGTGAGGATAGCGTCTCTCGAGGGGAGTTTATGCTCGAGCCCCCGAGTGCTTTTAAGTAAAGTCGCGTGAGCGAGGATAGCGTCTCTCGGGGGGACTTTATGCTCGAGCCCCCGAGTGCTTTTGAGTAAATTCGCATGAGCGAGGATAGCGTCTCTCGGGGGGAGTTTATGCTCGATCCCCCGAGTGCTTTTAAGTAAAGTTGCGTGAGCGAGGATAGCGTCTCTCGGGGGGAGTTTATGCTCGATCCCCCGAGTGCTTTTAGGTGATAATGTTTGGGCAACACCATTTTATTTCTTTAGGTATTACATGGGTTGTCGGTCGATACTGCTGCCGGTGCCGCTGTAATGCTTGGAGGGGTATGGGTAGAACAAGCGTAGGTTCGCTACGTTCCATGGATTTCCCACGTCCTCATCGGTCTTCAGGTTCTTCAACCTGTATGCGCCGCCTCCGATGACTTCCAAGATTATGAATGGCCCTTCCCAATGCGGGGCAAGTTTGTGCACTTTTTCTTGTATCAGCCACAAGACGAGGTCCCCTTTGCTGAAGGTTCTGGTCCGCAGGCGGCTGCTTTGATATGTGCGCAGCTTTTCCTGATATCCTTCAGATCTTGGTATTGCTGTGTCTCGTGCTTCGTCTGCTGTGTCTTTATCGTTCTGCAGTGCTTCCTCTGTTGCTTCCTCTTTGTACCCGCGGGAAGTTCTTCTACACAGTTGCCTGCGGCTTGTTCTAGTGGTGCGAGGAGTCGTTTCTTTATTCCTCCGCATACTAGGCCGTTTTCTTTCTCCACTTGGCCGTTGGATTGTGGGTGCGTGACTGATGCGTAGTTGACTTTGATGCCCAGCTCCTGACAAAAGTTTTGGAATTCTGTTGCTGTGAATTTTGTACCATTGTCTGTGATGATGTTGTGTGGTACGCTGAATCGGAAGATGATTGACTTGATGAAGTTAACTGTTGTGAGGGCTGTTGAGCTAGTGATTGGTACTGCTTCGATCCATTTGGTGAACTTGTCGACTGCGACTAGTAGGTGTGTTCGTCCTCCTTTTGAGGATTTCTTGAGTGGACCCACCATGTCGAGTCCCCATGTGGCGAATGGCCAGGACAGCGGTATAGTTTTGAGTTCTGATGCTGGGGCGTGTGGCCTGCTGGCGAAATTTTGGCAGGCGATGCAACACCACACAATATCTTCCGCATTTCGCATGGCAGTCGACCAGTAGAAACCTGCTCGAAAAGCCTTGGCCACGAGTGCGCGACTGCTCGCGTGATGCCCACAGGTGCCTTCGTGAATCTCGAGCAGTAGGGCTTTGTCGTCTTCTTCATCCATACACTTTTGGAGGACCTGAGAGATGTTGCGCTTGTATAGTTGTCTGTTGATTACTGTGAATGCTTTGGACCGTCGACTGATGCGTCGGGCTTCTGTGATGTCCTGGGGTAGAGTGCCTTTGATTAGGAATCAAAGGAATGGTTTTTCCCAGACTGGGTCTTCGGGTGCGCCTGGCTCTGCGACTTCGGTTGCTTGGCTGCTTGGGTCGTCGGCTTGCTCGCGGCCGCCACCTGCGCTGGTTCATTTGTGTTATCGGCCTCTGCGGCTGCCTCGGGCGCCACTGGCTTTACTTTGATTGATCTCTGGCTGATGCTCCCGAGTAAAACGCCTGGTGGTATTGGTCCTCAAGTCGATCCGATGTTCGCAAGTTCGTCGACTTCTGTGTTATTTTCTCTGGAGACGTAGTTGAGTTCGCAGCCGTTGAACCCTCCCTTTAGTGTGTTGTAGAGCTTCTGATAGGCCATCATGTTGTCTGTGACTGTGTTACAGTCACTCATCGCCTGCTGGACGACGAGGTTGGAGTCTCCGTAGATTGAGAAGCGAGTGGCGCAGCAAGTTTTTGCCATGCACATGCCGTGGAGTAGTGCCTCGTATTTTTCTTCGTTGTTGGAGGCATTGCTGAAGTTGATCTCGAGGACGTATTTGAGCTTCGTTCCTTTGGGGGAGACTAGTATGACGCCTACTCCGGCTCCTTGTTGTCTTTTGGACCCGTCGAAGAACATCGTCCATGAGTTGGACAGATCTGGAGGGCCTGCTGTTTGGACCTCTGTCCACTCGACCAGGAAGTCTGGGAGTACTTGGGCTTTGATTCTTGTTGGGTGTTTGAACTGCAGATCTCGTGGGCTGAGCTCGATGTTCCACTCAGCGACTCGGTCGGTCGCTCCGGGGTTGTTGAGGATGTCCGTGAGTGGTGCACGGCTCACGATTGTGATGGGGTGTTCGTCCAAGTAGTGCGATAGTTATCTTGAGGTCATGATGATGGAGAGCAGGAGCTTCTGGTAGTGCGGGTACCGTTGCTTGGGCTTTGTGAGAAGTGTGCTTAGGTAGTAGATTGGTCTTTGTATGCTCTGGACTTTGCCTTCTTCTGCGCGCTCGACAACGAGCGTCGTGCTGACTACGCTGTTGCGCGCTGCTATGTAGAGGTACAGTTTCTCCCGTTCTTTGGGCATCGCCAAGATTGGTGGAGTCGAGAGGGTTTTCTTTAGGTCTGCGAATGCATTGCGGGCTTCCTCGGTCCATTCGAATTTTCTCCTTTTCTGAGCAGTTGGTAGAACGGTATGGTCCTTTCTCCTAGCATGCTGATGAAACGGCTCAATGCTGTGAGTCTTCCTGTGAGCTGCTGCACGCCTTTGATGTTGGTTGGCCTTTGCATCTTGGCGATTGCTTGGACCTTTTCGGGGTTTGCTTCAATTCCTCGGGAGGAGACCATGTATCCGAGTAGTTTTCCGGCTGGGACACCGAACACGCACTTTTTTGGGTTGAGCTTGATTTTGTACTTGTTGAGGGCCGCGAATGTTTCGCGGAGGTCGTCCCGTAGCGTGTTTGCGCTGTAGGTTTTGATGACAATGTCGTCTATGTAGACCTGGACGTTTCTGCCAATTTGGTCTCTCAAGCATGCTTGCATCATTCGTTGGTACGTGGCTCCGGCATTTTTTAGACCAAAGGGCATTGTTTTGTAGCAGAACACGCCGTAGGGGGTGATGAGCGAGGTGTGCTCTTTGTCTTCTTCCTTCATCAAGATCTGATTGTATCCTGAGTATGCATCGAGGAAGGATAGGAGGTCGCATCCTGCTGTGGAGTCGATTATCTGGTCGATTCTTGGCAGGGGGAAGTGGTCTTTCGGGCAGTGCTTGTTAACAGGCCCGTAGTCGACGCACATCCTCAGTACGTCAGTGTCTTTTTTAGGGACCAGGACTGGGTTTGTAATCCAAGTTGCTTTCTTCGTCTCCCGGATGAACTGTGCGTCGAGTAGTCGGCTGATTTCTTCTCCGATTGCTCTGCGCTTGGGTTCTGAGAATCGTCGCAACGCCTGATTTACTGACTTTGTGTTTGGCTTGATGTGGAGCGCGTGTACTGAAATTCGCGCGGTATTCCGAGCATGTCGGCTGGGCACCAGGCGAAGATTTTCCACTCTTCGCGAAGGAAGGCTATGAGGGCGTCTGCTTGTTCTTCTGGGAGGTGGGCGTATACGCGGACCGTCTTCTCTGGGTCCGTTGGGTGAACTTGGTGGGTGATTGTGTCGCTGTCGACGCTGAAATCACGGTTGAATTCTTTTGACTCGCTTCGGCTCGCCAGTGGAAAAATGCTTTTATCCGTTACCATGGCTATTTCTTCAAGTTGTTGTTGGGCTCCGAATGTGTCGGAGACTTTGTGGAAGTCGCGATCTCACTGGTCCGACTTGGTGAAGCTTCCGTTGATTGTTATGACTCCTGCGGGTCCTGGAATCTTAAGTTTGAGGTATGCGTAGTGCGGAACCGCCATGAATTGGGTGAACGTTGGTCGCCCGAGTATGGAGTGGTACTACGACTGCCAGTCGAGCACTTCTAACTTGAGGACTTGTCTTGCGAAGTTGCGCTTGCTGCCGAAGATGACATCGATCTCGATTGTTCCAATGGAGGTGGCTGCTTCGCCTGGAACTACGCCATATATTGTGGTGCCTGACTTCTTCCAAACTGATCGTGGGATTAGCATCTTGTGTAGGGTGCTGGCGAAGATTATGTTTAGGTTGCTGCCTCCGTCCATGAAGACTTTGTCCATGTCGTAACCTCCAATCTAGGCTTCAAGGACCAGGGGTGCGTGCCCCGGCCTTGGGACTGCGGGCGGGTGGTCGCTCTGAGAAAAGGTGATGTTGGTCTCGGCGCCGCACAGTTGGTAGATTTCTGCTATTTTAGGCCCTCGGCCGCTCGGGCCTGCAGGGTGTAAGCGTCCTTCTTTTCTTTTGAGGGTCTTCCTTCTTGGATCATGCAAACTCGTCCATGGGACGTAGGGTATTTCCTTTCTGTACTTGGTGCTGGTGACTGCGCGTTTCTTCGGGTGCGCTTGGTTTCACGCTGCTTTTCCTCCTTGAGGTTGTTGGAGAGTTTGGTGAATAGACGGCAATCTCCTAGGGTGTGGCTTGCTCTGAGGCGTCCGCACCCGCCTTCGAAACAGTGGATCGTGCAAGGTCCTTCCAGTTGCTCTCTGGCTATGAGCTTGCTGGAGCTAGCGTGCCTTCTTCTCCTTGAGACTTGGAAAATCTGCGAGTGGTCTTCTGTTCGGTTGTGGAATCTTGGGTCGAGCTCTATCCCATCGCTGAGCGACTGGTTCCGGATGAAGTTGGCGAATTCATCTGGCCTTCGATCTGGGTCGTAGTACTCGCCGGTCTGGGTTTCGGAGTCGTTGTCTTGTTGTGCGGCGGGAGTCCGGGTGGCGGTGGGTCGTCGAGTGGTTGGCGAGTCTTCTGTCACACGTCGCGACTCTTCGAGTGGGATTCTCGTGTAGAGTCCTCGCGCCTGCCTTCTAGGTCGTCGAGTTCTTTTCCGTCGGCGGTGGATCTGGCAGTCGTCGCGATGCTGGGCTTGATTCAGCCGCAGGTTGAGTGATCTAGGTGGGGCGATGAAGATGCTTGTGGTGAACTTGAACTCCTCGAGCGGGTTAGATCTGGCTCTAGCCCTCGAGTCATGATTTGCTGAAGGCGGGACCGCCGAGATCGTGATTCCAACCTATGTAGTTCCCACAAACGGCTCCAATTGATGAGGATTGGCCTCGGCAAATCCCATGGTCAGGGACCCTGGGTTAGTCGTAGAGAAGGAACAGGTTGGACGATACTCGTCGGCTAACAGGAGAAGCACTTCCTGCTCGATATTATTGCGTCAGGGGGCGATTACAAGGGAGGCCAAGGTGAGTTCTCGCAATACCGGGAGAGTAGATTGGATATTGGATGATCCAGACGTCTCCCCTCCCAGCCTTTATATATTAGGCTGGGTCTCGGGGAATCCGTCCTAGATTACAGAGATGGTTTCCTAATCCTAGCCTTGCCTTGTGCGCCAAGTCGTGCCTTCCATATCAGTCATGGACTCCTACGTCGGTGCCTTGATTGGGACAGTCTTGGACCTGTCGAGGCTTTCCAGCGGGCCTTCTGTCTTCATACACACCAGGTATCCTCACACGCAGGAGTCATGGGGTCATCCCCTCGTCAGGAGCGCCAACAGATCTCTTCCCGGCACCCTGCCGGAGGGAGGATAGACCTCTGGGAGCTTCTCCTCCACCATGGACGCTTCCCGGATAATCCGTGAGTAGACTACCTTGGACCATGGGTCCACGATCAGTAGCTATGTGATGTTCTCCTCCCCTCTTTTTTCTTCATGTATTAGACCTTGTGAGCTGCCCTACATGATCAAGGCACATATGTAATTCTTTCTCTTGTTGCTATGCTGAGTTTGCTAGGATCTGATGGATTATGAGACTATGTTCAGATTGTGATTGAGTAATATATTTGGTTCTTATCTTTTATATTTTTGCTCTTGAGTAATTCTTGCATGTTCTCCGTTGTTGTTTATTGCTTTGGCCAAGTAGTAGGTAGTGACACCCAGAGGGAGCGTTATGCTTGATTGTGGGTTCATGCCCCCTGATGACTAGCTTGAGTGACAGAAACATGAGTATAGGGGATGTGATGTTGCCACAAGGGGGGAAAACGGTGCTTATAACCGCGGTTGCAAGGATTGTTTACTTTACGCAAAGTTCTTTTAATGCACTTGTCTGTTGCTTTGGTTTTACACTTTGGGTGGGGCTCGCAACTTAATACCATCTAGATGTTATGGATAGATATCTCAAGGTGGATGATTAGTGATACGTCCAAAACGTATCTATAATTTCTGCTTGCTCCATGCCTCTTTTGTGTGATATTGCTATGCTATTGATGAACTTCCATACACTTTTGATCATATTTGGACTGACCTATTAACTCGGTGCACCCTAGTGCCAGTTCCTGTTTTCTGCTGTTTTTCTATTTCAGGTTTCCCCCATATTAAAAGTGCTCCAAAAATTCGGGAAAAATCCAATAAAAAAATCAGCGATCAGGAAGCTTCCAGAATCACCGAGGAGGGGGGCAGAGGGGACCCACCAGGGCCCCAGGCGCCCTACCGGCGCGCCCCAGGGTGGGGCCGCGCCAGGGGGCCGCCTAGACCCCTGGTGGCCCCCCTGGCTGCCCCCTTCGCCTATTTATTCCCCGTGACGCAAAAACCCCGAGATGGGACCTCTTTTTCGCGATCTCTCCTCTGTTCCGCCGCCGCTGCGCTTCCAAGATCGGGAGCACCAGAAGACCTCTTCCTGGCATCCTGCCGGAGGGAGGAATCACCTTCGGCAGCTTCTCCACCACCATGGATGCTTCCTGGATGAACCGTGAGTAGTCCACCTTGGACCATGGGTCTATGATCAGTAGCTATGTGATGTTCTCCTCCCCTCTTTGTTCTTCATGGATTATACCTCATGAGCTTCCCTACATGATCGAGGCACTTATTTAATATTTCTGTTGTTGCTATGCTGAGTTTGCTGGGATCCAATGGATTATGAGATTATGTTCAGATTGTGTTTGAGCTATATATTTGATTCTCCTCTTTTATATTTATGTACTTGAGTAATTCTTGCATGTTCTCCGTTGTTGTTTATTGCTTTGGCCAAGTAGTAGGTAGTGACTCCAAGAGGGAGCGTTATGCATGATTGTGGGTTCATGCCCCCCGATGACTAGCTTGAGTGACAGAAACATGAGTCTAGGGGATGTGTTGTTGTCACAAGAGGGAAAACAACGATGCTTGTACTTGCGGGTGCAAGGATTGTTTACTTTACGCAAAGTTCTTTAATGCAGTTGTCTGTTGCTTTGAGTTTACACTTTGGGTGGGATTCGCAACTTAATACCAGCGAGATGTTATGGATAGATATCTCAAGTTGGATGATTAGTAGGTAGGTGCAGATGGATTTCGGTCTACTTATCTTGGCGTACCGCCATGCTTTTGAGCCTCTGCCTTTCTTTATAGCATAATTACCATTGGTTTGCGCACATAATCATGTCAATTGCCCAGCTATAATTTTTTTACCTCGCATGGCTATTTTATCGTCTTTTGGGAGAGAGACATCACTAGTGAACATCATAGGACCCCGGTCCATATTTCCAATACTGTTTACACCCTCTATCAATTTACTGCTTTATTATTTTTCCGTTGCTATCGCTATCATTATTATCCCGTGTGTTTTATGCTTTGTAAACAACAAGGCCGGAGGGATTGACAACCCCTTTGTACTCGTTGGGAGCAAAGCTATCTGGTGCGTGTGCAGGTCCACGACAACCGCTAGTCTCTGGCGCCGTTGTCACCTTCTTGTCGTTATCGGAGTCCTACTGGAGACAAACCTTGGTATCTTCATCGAGGGAAATTTGCTGATGTCTAAATCTCAACCTTCCACTTTGGGTTACCAACGAGGGGCGAGAAGTAAACTCTCGTGACATCAAATCAATTTCTGGCGCCGTTGCCGGGGACTCCGCTCTTCAAGATAGGGGAGTTGCACACTATCTTTTATCTTTTCTTTTTAGTCTTGTTTGTTTACCTTTCAGTTTTAGCTTTAGTGTCCTTTATCAAAAATCAAAATAATAGTTATCTTGCTTGCTGCTGCTATGGGTTCCTCTGAGAACACCAAGTTGTGTGCTTTCACTAGTCACAAAAACAGTGACTTTATCTGCACTCCTATTGCTACACTTGCTACTTCAGCACCTTCTTATGATATTAAACCTGCTTTGCTGAACCTTGTTATGAAATATCAATACTCTGGTGCTAGAGATGCTGCTGCTTTGCACTTAAATAATTTTATTGAGCTTTGTGATATGAAAAAGTACAAGGAAGTAGATGGTGATATTGTTAAGCTTAAGCTTTTTCCTTTCTCCTTGAGAGATGAAGCTAAAATCTAGTTTCAATCCTTGCCTAAGAATAGCATAGACTCTTGGGATAAGTGCCAGGATGATTTTATTGGGAAGTACTATCCCCCTGCTAAGATTATCCAATTGAGGAGCTTTATTATGAATTTTAGGCAATTTTACTCGCCGATTGCAAGAAAGTTCAAGAGTTGGGACATGTTGTCCAGAAAACAGACTCTGTCCTTGGACGGAAAAATTCACGATAAATCACCAGATCATCTTTTTGATCTGAATTTTTTGACAGCATGATCTATACAATTAGCTTTCGAGCGTTTGTTATGAGTTTTTTGATTTGAGTTGCAGAAGTACCCCAAAAATATTATTTACTACCTGCCGGTCTGTTTTTCACAGATTCTTCCACGTTTTACCTTTTTCTCACTTTTGCAAGTATTGCGCTAGCTTTTCCTTTGCAAAAACTTTTTGGCGTTCTTGAGAAACAGTAGCCCTTCAATAAAATCTTTATTTCCAGTAGAGGCAAATTGTTTTATTGTCGGTACTAACCTCTCTAATCAGATTATGATGATTTATGTATGAAGGGAGTTTTCAAGTGTGCGAGGGAAGATGATGAAAGAAGATCCAGGAGTGTAAAACGCTCAAGCTTGGGGATGCCCCCATGCATCCCCAATAAATAATCAAGGAGACTCAAGCGTCTAAGCTTGGGGATGCCCCCGTGCATCCCCTTCTTCATCAACAATTATCAGTTCGTCCTTTGTCTCACTATATTTTTATTACTTCATGCGTTATGTGCTATGCTTGGAGCGTCTCGCTCTTTAGTTTACTTTTTAGTTTTCTTTAGCTTTTTTTGTTGTTCATAACAAGTTAGAAACCATCTTCCTTTGTTTGGGAGAGAAACACGCTCCACTTTAAACTAGAACACATCATAGGATTTTCATGCTTATCTTTCTTTTGTTGTGTGTTCTTTATCTTTTCATAGCTACTGTCATGTTTAGCTCTTAGTTTTCATGTTTATCTTTTTCAAGAGCTTTAGTTTAGTTTGTTGCTGGAACTCTCTTTAGTTTTCATGTTTATCTTGTTAAGAGAGTTGGTTGTTGCACTGAGTTGTGTCTTGACTTTAAGTAGGTAATTGAGGTTGCTATTCAATTGTAGTAGTAACTTGCAATAGTTTTGAGGTATTGTTATGAGTAATGTTTGAACTTTTGGTGTCAAGAGCTCTAGCCTATTAGTGATAGGTGTCGTATTTTGGGAAATCCGTGTTTATTTTCAAAAACTACAAAAACTAGTTGAGAACTCTAGCTACTAGATGGATCACTAATCTTTGGAGGGATCGGATATTAGAGTACACTCATGTACCAAGATCCGAGGATGCGCAAGGATAACCAAACCCCCATACACTACTCCTCGGGGTACTTGTCTCTTTGTGAACCTCCTTATTACATTGAGAGTTAACGATAATATGTGCATGAGTTCTTCAGACTAATGTAAGTATTGAAAGTTGACACTTCCACCTCCTCATATTTTCTAGCCTCGTCGGTACGGTGCATTGCCCTCTTCTCACTCCGAGAGTTGGCGACTACCTCACCGGTGCATCCAAACCCTTGACATGATACGCTCTGTCATTATAAACCTCCTTATATCTTTCCTCAAAACAGCCACCATACCTACCTATCAAGGCATCTCCATAGCCTTTCCGAGATATATTGCCATGCAACATCCACCTCCTCATGACTTGATCTTCATGTCATACATGTTCCTGCTACACTGGGAGAGGCATACATTTGCATCCATCATGATAGCTACATCTTCTTTATGTTGAGTACCTTGTAAAGTGTGAAGATCTTCTATACTTCTTGTAAAATAGAGTGTTGCCCTTATGTGAGGAAAATATCCCAAAGAGGACAAATTTAAAAGATCCCAAAGAGGACAAATGAGAGTTAAATAGAAAGAGCCATTGAGGCCACCAAAAAATACAAAAAAATAGAAATAAGAGAAAAGGAAAATAAAAAGAGAGAAGGGAGCTATTCCTTTTTGAGAGATACACACTCGTACTCCCTCTTATACCTTGTGCTCCATGGAGATGATCTTATATGCATATAGCTATGTGGAGACCTTCACACAATAGAACTTGGCTTTCATATTCCAAGGATGAGCTTCCTCAAACGAGCTCTAGGTCTTCTTGAGCGAGCAAGTTGGATGCACCCCCACTAGTTCCATTGGAGAGATTTTCTTAGCTCATATGTGCATCCGTTGCATGGCAATCCCTACTCCTCACATCATATCTATCATTTGGCCTTCTCTTGCCTATGATTGTCCTCATTGATGTGAGCCTTTCACACCCTTTTTCTTCTTCCTCCACCTTATCTCTCTCTTTGACATCCTAAGTGTCAACTCTCGTGCTTACGCTCATCCATGGCATGAGTGCTCAAAATATCGAAAGGGAGTGGATCAAATTGACTTGTACCTGTCTAGTGGTCTGGGGAAGAGTCAAGATAAGATTCCAAAGAAGACTAAGTGTGAAACTTTAGTAGATTGAGTTCTGAACAAATACATATTTTTTCTCGTATTCCCATCCCCCACTTCTTGCACGCAAACACCCTGATGGCTTCTCGCCCTTCGTTGGTGAGCCCCAAGTGGAAGGCGTGATGTAGCACAACAGCAAGTTTCCCTTGGTGAAGATACCAAGGTTTGTCTCCAGTAGAACTCCAGAGATGATAAGTAGGTGTCAGTGGCGCAACTGACGTGGACCTGCACACAGGCACAGATAACTTTGTTCCCAATGAAATTCAGAGAGGTTGTCAATCTCTCCGGTCTTGTTGTTCACAAAGGGTAAAACACAAGGGATAATGATAGCAATTGAAAGTAAAAACAGAAAAGTAAAGATAGCGTGGAAACAGTAATAAGGATATGGACCGGGATACGTGATGTTCGCTAGTATTGTCTCTCTCCCAAAAGACGATAAAACTGCTATGCGAGGTAAACAAATTACAGAAGGGCAATTGACAGGATTATGAACGCACCGCAATGCTAACTATGCTACAAAATAAAGGAAGAGGCTCAAAAGCACGGGCAGTATGCCAAAATAAGTAGACCGTAATCCAACTGCATCTACTACTAATCATCCACCTTGAGATATCTATCCAGAACATCTCGCTGGTATTAAGTTGTGAGCCCCACCCAAAGTGTAAACCCAAAGCAACAGACAACTGCATTAAAAATAACTTTGCGTAAAGTAAACAATCCTTGCAACCGCGGTTACAAGCACCGTTGTTTTCCCCCTTGTGGCAACAGCACATCCCCTAGACTCATGTTTCTGTCACTCAAGCGTGTCATCGGGGGGCATGAACCCACAATCGAGCATAACGTTCCCTCTTGGAGTCACTACCTACTACTTGGCCAAAGCAATAAACAGCAACGGAGAACATGCAAGAATTACTTAGGAACAAAAATATAAGAGATAAAAACCAAACATATTACTCTATCACAATCTGAACATAATCTCATAATCCATCAGATCCCATCAAACTCAGCATAGCAATAGCAGAAAGATTACAAAAGTGCCTCGATCATGTAGGGCAGCTCACGAGGTCTAAACCATGAAGAACAAAGAGGGGAGGAGAACATCACATAGCTACTGATCACGGACCCATGGTCCAAGGAAAACTACTCACGAGACATCCGGGGAGCATCCATGGTGGAGAGGAGACTCCCGGAGATCAATCCTCCCTCCGGCAGGGTGCCGGGAAGAGGTCTTCTGGTGCTCCCGATCTTGGAAGTGCGGCGGCGGCGGAACAGAGGTGAGTTTGCGAAATAGGGTTCTGTCTTCAGAGTTTCCCCGTGACGGAGAATAATTAGGCGAAGGGGGGCAGCCAGAGGTGGACCAGGGGCACCAGCCGCCCCCCTGGCGCGGCTAGGGGTGGGGCCGCGCCGGGTGGCCGCCTGAGCCCCCCTGGCTCCCCTCTGGACCCACTCGGGATCTTCGCAAAGCTTCCTGTACGCTGATTTTTCCTGTATTTTTCCCGGAATTTTTCTGGCACTTTTTATATGGGGGAAAACTGAAGTAGAAAAACAGCAGAAAACAGGAATTGGCACTGGGGTGCACTGAGTTAATAGGTTAGTCCAAATATGATCAAAAGTGTATGAAAGTGTATCTAGATCATAGCAATATCACACAAAACATGCATGGAGCAAGCAGAAATTATAGATACGTTTTGGACGTATCAACATCCCCAAGCTTAATTCCTGCTCGTCCTCGAGTAGGTAAATGATAACAGCATAATTTCTGTGGTGACATGCTAGCAACCATAAAAGAACTTTGAAAAGTAAAGCAATCAAGGTTAGAGATTCAATTCAAGTCATAACATGCAAGAGTCTATATTAGCATTGAAACAAGTAACAAAAGAACATTAGGTGCAAGAGCTCTCGCTGTCCGTGACTCGAATGTCTCCAAATGATGTTTGCGTGCAAGAAGGGGGATAGGGAATACGAGAAAAAACATTTTTGTGTTGAGAACTCAATCTACTAAAGTTTCACACTTGGTCCTCTTTGGAATCTTATCTTGACTCATCCCCAGACCACTAGCCAGGTACAAGTCAATTTGATCCACTCCTTTTCGATATTTTGAGCACTCAAGCAATGGATGAGCGTAAGCACGAGAGTTGACACTTAGGATGGCAAAGAGAGAAGTTCGGAGGAGGAAGACAAAAAGGAAGAGAAAGGCTCACATCAATGAGGACAATCATAGGCAAGAGATGCCAAATGATAGATATGATGTGAGGAGTAGGGATTGCCATGCAACGGATGCACATACGATCTAGGAAGCTCTCCAATGAAACTAGTGGGGGTGCATCTAACTTCCTCGCTCATGAAGACCTAGAGCTCTTTTGAGGAGGCTCATCCTTGGAATATGCAAGCCAAGTTCTATAGTGTGAAGGTCCCCACATAGCTATATGCATAATGATCATCTCTATGGAGTACAAGGATATAAAGGGAGTAATAGTGTGGATCTCTCAAAAGGATAGTAGTGTTGCCCCTTTCTCTCTTTTTATTTCTTTTTCTCTTTTTTCTATTTTTTTGTATTTTTTTGTGGCCTCAATGGCTCTTTCTATTTAACTCTCATTTGTCCTCTTTGGGATCTTTTATTGTGTCCACTTTGGGATCTTTTCCTCACTTAAGGGCAACACTCTATTTTACAAGAAGGTAAAGGAGATCTTTCACACTTTACAAGGTACTCAAAATCATAAAGAAGATGTAACTATCATGATGTTTGCAATGTACGTCGCTGCCAGTGTAGCAGGAACATGTATGACATGAAGATCAAGTCATGAAGAGGTGGAAGTTGCATGGAAATGTAACTCGGAAAGGCTATGGAAATGCTTTGATAGGTAGGTATGGTGGCTGTTTTGAGGAAAGATATAAGGAGGTTTATGATGACATAGTATATCATGCCAAGGGTTTGGATGTACCGGCGAAGGTGGACACCAACTCTCGGAATGAGAAGAAGGCAATGCACGGCACGGGAGAGGCTAGCAAAATATGGGAAGGTGGAAGTGTCAACTTTCAATACTTACATTAGTCCGAAGAACTCATGCCCTTATTATAGGTAACTCTCAATCTAATAAGGAGGTTCACAAAGAGACAAGTACCCCGAGGAGGAGTGTATGGGGGTTTGGTTATCCTTGCGCATCCTCGACTCATGGTACGTGAGTGTACTCTAATATCCGATCCTTCCAAAGATTAGTGATCCATCTAGTAGCTAGAGTTCTCAACTAGTTTTGAAGGTTTTGAAAATACACACGGACTGCCAAAAATACGACACCTATCACTAATAGGCTAGAGCTCTTGACACCAAAAGTTCAAACATTACTCACATCAATACCTCAAAACTATTGCAAGTTACTACTAGAATTAAATAGCAACCTCAAATACCTACTTTCAAGACAAGACACAACTTAGTGCAACAACCAACTCTCTTTAACAAGATAAACATGAAAACTAAAAAGAGTTCCAGCAACAAACTAAACAAAAGCCAAGGCTCTTACTAAAGACAAACTAAGACTAAAACTAAATATGGCAGTAGCTACGAAAAGATAAAGAACACACAACAGCAAAAAGATAGGCAGGAAAAATCCTATGATGTGTTCTAGATTTTGAAAGTGGAGCGTGTTTCTCTCCCACACAAAGTAAGACGGGATCTAAATTGTTATGAACAGAAAGCAAAGCTGAAGAAAACTAAAAATAAAACCTAAGAGCGAGACGCTCCAAGCATAGCACATAACGCATGAAGTGATAAAAATATAGTGAGACGAAGGACGAACTGATGATTGTTGATGGAGAAGGGGATGCACGGGGGCATCCCCAAGCTTAAACGCTTGAGTCTCCTTGAATATTTGTTGGGGATGCATGGGGGCATCCCCAAGCTTGAGCGCTTGACACTCCTGGATCTTCTTTCATCATCTTCCATCGCACACTTGAAAACTCCCTTCATACATAACTCATCATAAGCTGATTAGAGAGGTTAGTACCCTTAATAAAATAATTTTCCCCACTGGATATAAAGATATTCTTGAAGAGCTACTGTTTCTCAAGATTGCCAAAAAGTTTTTTCAACGAAAAATCAAGCTTAAGATTTGCAAAAGTTAGGAGAGACAAAACGTGGCAGAATCTGTGAAAAACAGAACAGCAGGTAGTAAAGACTTTTTTAGGGGCACTTCTGCAACTCAAATCAAAAAACTTAGAACATACGGAAGTTTCACAATTGTATAGAGCATGCTGTAAAAACAATTCAGATCAAAAAGATGATCTGGTGATTTGATTCGAATTTTTCTGTCAAGGGACAGAATCTGTTTTCTGGACAGCATGTCACAACTTTTGCTTCCCTTATCATAAGAGGCTATAACTTGGAACAAAGCTGAAAAATAAAGATACAATGATGTTGCTACAGTAGTAACAAACATAAAGACACAACAAAAGAAAAAAGAAACCTAATTCGTTGTGGGCTGCCTCCCAAAAGCGCTTCTTTAGAGCCATTAGCTAGGCTTAAAGATTATAAAAGATGCTCTCACAAGAGAATGGGAATTTTAGCAAAAGAGAGCATCAAGAAGCAAATTTGAAACAAATTTAAGCCTAACCCACTTCCTATGCATAGGCATCTTGTAAGAAAGTAAATCAAAGAAGCACAAAGTGACATGCATGGGAAGGTCGAACAAGAACAACTTCGAAAGTTTCAGTTTAGAGAGAGGCGTTTTTGTCGCATGGAAGTTTCTATAACCAAACTTTCCTCTCTCAAAGTAATTTTCAGTAATATCATGAACAACATCAAGAATATAACTATCATATAAATCATATTTTTCATGACCTACAAGCACACGTGTATTTTTTTCAACACGGTTTTTAGGATCATAAGATAAATGCAACCCATCACATTGAGCTTTGATAAGAGGAAAATTCTCCGGAGTTGGAGATTCTAAAAGTATAATAGGACACTCAAGTGTGGGTGCGATAGCAAAAATTTCATGCTTAACATGAGAAACTATAGCAAGTTCATCTCCGTAAGCATCATCCATAGTGGCATCACGGCCATAAGCATAGAAGGCATCAACTTCATCAAAAAGGGATATTTCAAAAGAATCCATAGGATCATAATACTCATATAAGGTGAGAGTCAAAGAGTTACTCTCATTAGAAGGTAGACATGGATGGCTCCATTCTTCCTCATTTTGTTCGTCACTCTCCTCCTCTTCTTCATCCAAAGAGCTTTCAGGTTCAGTAATTTCTTCTTCTATAGAGTCATGCAAAACATTAGTCTCTTCCTTTTGGGGAGAGATTCTCTCAAGATGATCAGTAATATAATAATTTGCATCATAATTTTCCAAACAATAGTTAAGTATAGCAAGACTCTCAGATTTTTAAGGGGCTTCATCAATATTTTCAAGAAAAGAAGTAATTTCATAGGCACCCTTAAAAGCAACAAATTCTTCTATTTGTTCTACATCATAAAAATCATAATTTCCCTTAGCATAAGAAGCTAAGGTTTCATCCTCATTGTACTCACATTGGAAAGCAAGGTGTTTGTGCCTCATAAAGCAACAAGATTCATCCCTGCAGAAAGATATGTTATATATTGAGCACAAGTTTTTAGCATACTCATACGATTGATGTATGAGTCTCCATAAGTGTATTCCTTTTTGAGACAAGCGGTATTCCTTGTAATATTCTTGTTGATCCTCGGTGAATCCTCCATGCCAATAAGATCAAGTTTCAAAGAAGTTTGACATTGATTGGCAAGTAAGGAACTAGACATACTATATATATATTTTTGATTTTTGATACAAGACACAAAAATTAAAACTGAAAGGTAAACTAACAAGACTAAAAAAACAAAGGTAAAGGGTAGTGTGCAACTCCCCTATCTTAGCACTCGGAGTCCCCGGCAACGGCGCCAAAAATTCGCTTGATGGGTTCTCGCCCTTCGTTGGTGAGCCCAAAGTGGACGGCGTGATTTAGCAGAACAGCAAGTTTCCCTCGGTGAAGATACCAAGGTTTGTCTCCAGTAGGACTCCAGAGATGATAAGTAGGTGTCAGCGGCGCAGCTGACATGGACCTGCACACAGACACAGATAACTTTGTTCCCAACAAAGTTCAGAGAGGTTGTCAATCTCTCCGGTCTTGTTGTTCACAAAGGGTAAAACACAAGGGATAATGATAGCAATTGAAAGTAAAAACAGAAAAGTAAAGATAGCGTGGAAACAGTAATAAGGATATGGACCGGGATACGTAATGTTCGCTAGTGATGTCTCTCTCCCAAAATATGATAAAACTGCTATGCGAGGTAAACAAATTACAGAAGGGCAATTGACAGGATTATGAACGCACCGCAATGCTAACTATGCTACAAAAGAAAGGAAGAGGCTCAAAAGCACGGGCAGTACGCCAAAATAAGTAGACCGTAATCCAACTGCATCTACTACTCATCATCCACCTTGAGATATCTATCCAGAACATCTCGCTGGTATTAAGTTGCGAGCCCCACCCAAAGTGTAAACCCAAAGCAACAGACAACTGCATTAAAAAGAACTTTGCGTAAAGTAAACAATCCTTGCAACCGCGGTTACAAGCACCGTTGTTTTCCCCCTTGTGGCAACAGCACATCCCCTAGACTCATGTTTCTGTCACTCAAGCGTGTCATCGGGGGGCATGAACCCACAATCGAACATAACGTTCCCTCTTGGAGTCACTACCTACTACTTGGCCAAAGCAATAAACAACAACGGAGGACATGCAAGAATTACTTAGGAACAAAAATATAAGAGATAAAAACCAAATATATTACTCTATCACAATCTGAACATAATCTCATAATCCATCAGATCCCATCAAACTCAGCATAGCAATAGCAGAAAGATTACAAAAGTGCCTCGATCATGTAGGGCAGCTCACGAGGTCTAAACCATGAAGAACAAAGAGGGGAGGAGAACATCACATAGCTACTGATCACGGACCCATGGTCCAAGGAAAACTACTCACGAGACATCCGGGGAGCATCCATGGTGGAGAGGAGACTCCCGGAGGTCAATCCTCCCTCCGGCAGGGTGCCGGGAAGAGGTCTTCTGGTGCTCCCGATCTTGGAAGCACGGCGGCGGCGGAACAGAGGCGAGTTTGCGAAATAGGGTTCTGTCTTCGGAGTTTCCCCGTGACGGAGAATAAATAGGCGAAGGGGGGCAGCCAGAGGTGGACCAGGGGCCCCAGGCGCCCCCCCTGGCGCGGCCAGGGGTGGGGCCGCGCCGGGTGGCCGCCTGAGCCCCCCTGGCTCCCCTTTGGCCCCACTCGGGCTCTTCGCGAAGGTTCCTGTACGCTGATTTTTCCTGTATGTTTCCCGGAATTTTTCTGGCACTTTTTATATGGGGGAAAACTGAAATAGAAAAACAGCAGAAAACAGGAACTGGCACTGGGGTGCACTGAGTTAATAGGTTAGTCCAAATATGATCAAAAGTGTATGAAAGTGTATCTAGATCATAGCAATATCACACGAAACATGCATGGAGCAAGCAGAAATTATAGATACGTTTTGGACGTATCACACCCTCTGGAGACATTCGAGTCACGGACAACAAGAGCTCTTGCACCTTTATATTCTTTTTTTCTTGTTTTAATGCTAATATAGACTCTTGCCTGTTATGACTTTAATTGAACTACATACCTTATTGCTTTACTTACAAAGTTCTTATATGGTTGTTAGCATGTCACCACAGAAATTATGCTTGTTATCATTTACCTACTCGAGGACGAGAAGGAATTAAGCTTGGGGATGTTGATACGTCCCAAACGTATCTATAATTTCTGCTTGCTCCATGCATATTTTGTGTGATATTGCTATGTTTTATATACACTTTCATACACTGTTGATCATATTTGGACTAACCTATTAACTCAGTGCACCCCAGTGCCAGTTCCTGTTTTTTGCTGTTTTTGTATTTCAGGTTTCCCCCGTATTAAAAATGCTCCAAAAATTCCGGGAAAATACAATAAAAAATCAGCGCGTCGGAAGCTTCGGGAATCACTGAGGAGGGGCCAGAGGGGACCCACCAGGGCCCCAGGCGCCCTCCCGGCGCCCTAGAGAGAGGCCGAGACAGGGGGCCGCCTGGAACCCTAGTGGCGCCCTTGGCTGCCCCCTTCGCCTATATATTCTCCGTCACGGGAAACTTCCGAAGACAGAACCCTTTTTCACGATCTCTTCTCTGTTCCGCCGCCGCCGCGCTTCCAAGATCGGGAGCGCCAGCAGATCTCTTCCCGGCACCCTGCCGGATGGAGGATTGACCTCTGGGAGCTTCTCCTCCACCATGGACGCTTCCCGGATAATCCGTGAGTAGACTACCTTGGACCATGGGTCAATGATCAGTAGCTATGGATGTTCTCGTCCCCTCTTTGTTCTTCATGGATGAGACCTTGTGAACTGCCCTACATGATCAAGGCACATATGTAATTCTTTCTGCTGTTGCTATGTTGAGTTTGCTGGGATCTAATGGATTATGAGACTATGTTCAGATTGTGATTGAGAAATATATTTGGTTCTTATATTTTATATTTTTGTTCTTGAGTAATTCTTTCATGTTCTCCGTTATTGTTTATTGCTTTGGCCAACTAGGCAACTAGTAGGTAGTGACTCTAAGAGGGGGCATTATGCTTGATTGTGGGTTCATGCCCCATGATGAGTAGCTTGAGTGACATAAACATGAGTATAGGGGATGTGGTGTTGCCACAAGGGGGAAAACAACGGTGCTTATAACCGCGGTTGTTGGGATTGTTTACTTTACGCAAAATTCTTTTAATGCAGTTGTATGTTGCTTTGGGTTTACACTGTGGGTGGGGCTCGCAACTTAATACCAGCGAGATGTTCTGGATAGATATCTCAAGGTGGATGATTATTAGTAAATGAATATGGATTTCGGTCTACTTATTTTGGCGTACCGCCCACGCTTTTGAGCCTCTTCCTTTCTTTGTAGCATAGTTAGCATTGCGGTGCGTTTTTAATCCTGTCAATTGCCCAGCTGTGATTTGTTTACCTCGCATAGCAGTTTTATCGTCTTTTGGGAGAGAGACATCACTAGTGAACATCATGAGACCCCGGTCCATATTTCCACCATTGTTTACACCCTCAATTTACTACTTGCTTTTACTTTCTAGTTGTAGTCACTATTATCCTTTATCCCTTGCATTTGATCCTTTGTAAACAACAAGGCCGGAGAGATTGACAACCTTCTGAACTTCGTTGGGAGCAAAGTTATTTGTTGTGTGTGCCGGTCCAGGTGAAGTAAGCAATCTTAGATTGTGAACGGCGTCATTGTTCACTTTACCACCTACTTGTCGACCTTGGATTCCTACTGGTCGATCTCAAACCTTGGTATCTTCACCAAGGGAAACTTGCCGCTACGATGCATCTCCCCTTCCACTTGGGGTAACCAACGAAGGGTGAGAAGCCACTATCATCTCTCGCGTATCAGCGCCAAACAGGTCGCTCAGGGCGGCGAGCATCAGGAGGTGCTTGTCAGAACCCTCTGTTAGGTAATGTGCTAGGGTTAGCAAGTCTCTTTGCATCATGTTAAAATTTCAAAAGAAATCTTTGAAATCAAAATCAAAAGAAAAATGGGAGAAGGAACCCCCCCAGATAAATTAATTCAAAAGGCCAGATAAAAATCTTCTCCAAAAATTCATGTTAGATTTTTGAAAAGTCTTATAAATGAGTGTGATCACATATCAAGTGATGTGGGACCCACCCCATGCTCATGGATTTTTCAAATATTCAAACAGTGCCTTGGAATTAATTAAAAACCCCTATTTGAGTTAAGATTCAAATTATTTGAATTTTAAAAATGTTGAAACTTTATAAGTGGCTGGTCTATATTATTATGAGGCCATATAAAAATTTTCAGAATTTAATAAAATGCCTAGCTATTTATTTGCTAAGCAAAACAAATTTACAGAAAAGAAAAAGAAAACAGAAAAGGAAAGGGGCTTACCTGCAAAGAAGCCAAACTCATCCCCCAGCCGGCCCAGCCCAGCCTCCCCGCTTGTCGTCTTCCCCAGCCAGCACGCAGGGAGCTGCGTGGCGACCATGCCATGGCCGCCGACGAGCCCCTGGCCACTTCCTGCTTCTCCCGCGCCACATCTTCACGCCTGGAGATGCCCAGAGGCTTCCCCGTTCCATTCCCCCTCTCCACGAGCTCCCTCCCTGTCTCCCTCGCCGATTCCACCGACAACCGTGAAGAACGCCGGAGCGCGCCGCCGCACCTGCGTGGCCAGTGGCCCTGTCGAGCGCCACCGCCGTGTCCATCCTCCTCCCCGTCGTCGTCTACGTCTCCCAGTGCAGCGAATCGAACCCGGAGCCCTCCTAGTCGCCGGAATCGAGCTCGAGCCGTCGCGGGACCCGAAGGTCGCCATCGTCGATTTCGTCGCCGTCGAGCCACCCCAGCCTTCGCCGCCACCTCCGTCGAGTTCCTGGTGAGCAGGCGGTTCAAACCCCTCTCTCCCCGTCCCTTTTTGAGGTCTCCTTGCTATTCCGCCATGGGAGCCGAAGTTCCTCGCCGCCACGGTCGTCGTAGTCGAGCACCAGTAACGCAAACGAGCTCGGGGGCATGTCCATCGTCTTCGCCTTGCTCCTCTGCGTCGATTGCGAGCATCCCTGGTTCAAGAAGAGCACCGCAGCGAGCTTTGCCTTGAGCCCGAGCCACGGACGCCGCTAGGGCTTGACGCCGGCGACGCTCCGGTGAGTTCCAGCCCCCCTGGCTGGCTCCGTTCGACGCGGCGTCCTCCCAGCAGCCTTTTGGTGCCTCTGGCGTGCCAAACGCACGTCCAAAGCGCGACCCCGTACAGCGCCGCCTCGTCTGATGGCCACCGGCGGTTAGCCGCCGGCCTGTCAGATTAGCCCCGGGCTAATTACCCCCTAATGACCCCCCACAGCCTATGACATGTGGGCCCAGCCTCACTAATCCCCCCCTGTTAAGTTAACTTATTTCAAACCGTTTAATTAAACAGTGAGAGGCTGACCAGTGGGTCCCAGCAGTCAGTGGCCCCCTGACGCCAGCATGAAGTCATGCTGATGCCATAAATGAATTTCCAGAAATTGAAATGAATTAAAGAATTCCAAAAAATCCAGAAAATAGCCCAAGCTTTGGAAATTCATAGAAAATTCATATCAACTCCAAATTGGACAAATAATATATGAAAAATGATCAGGAGAAAATAAGCTATCCAAATATCCAACTTTCAGCTTTGTTTGAGTTGATTTTAAATTGGGATCAGTAGCATTTGCTATTTGATTTAAATGGAATTAAATCAAATTCAATTCAAAAGTTTTTGCAACTTGAACCATGGCAACATGCTACATTTCATTTACACATCAGAGGCATATAATACACATTTCAAAATGATTCAAATTGATCAAACAATGTCACATGTAACTTGGCTAAGTTTGAATTCAAATTGGAGTTTGAATTTGCAATTCAATTTGCAATATACTCCATTTAAATGGAATTGCCTCACACATCAAAGCAATACATCAAGTTTCAACCTTCCATCATGTGATTGTGCATTGTATTTACTTTGCTACCTTGTTTGTTGTTTGTCGAGTAGAGGTGGAACCGGAGCAGGAGGCTTCCCCCTTCGTTGAAGACCCAGAACCCGAACCTCGTTAGCAAGGCAAGCAAACCCCCATTGATCATGTCAATAAAATCCCACTTCCCTCTCATGTCTCGCTTATGCATTGTTTAGGATGATTACCATGATGCGTTTCTACCGCATAGATGAACCCATTCCTTTGCATGACCTATCATTTTGTCACAGTAGTAAGCAAACCACAATCCTAGCAAATGTAGGAGTTGATTGATATCATGTGGCCCCTGCAATTGTTACTGCTTATTGCATGCTTAGAGTGATACCATAATGATACTGTTATGTGAGTCGGGATGGTAGTGATCATGATGATGATGGTAGAAAAGTGTTGGTGAATCTACCCTAATACAAGGTGAACAATGAGAGGCTGTGTAGAAGTACACGGTGGGTTGTCTCGTTGAACACCGCCCTAAGTCCGAGTTCTTGTGTGGTGATCCAAGATGAAGAGTACAACCACACATTGGGCTCACTGACCCCTCTCAGCTTACTAACTCATCCCTTTCGATGTCCAGATGTCGCAATAGTTCGGAGTTCTGGTAGGTCTGTGGCCTGGATGCTTAGTGAGAGAACGGCTCACCCGAGACCGGCTTATGCACCACGCACACATCACTTGGGTCCACTTCGGTAAACCGGCCGGGTTCACGATAGTGGTAGCCAACCCAGGTAGGCGGCTTTCTCGGACTAGATCGGCTATGAGGTAACAGCTGTGGTGAGCATCCTCGCTGGCACCCCTTGAATGGTGTCGAGATCAAAGGCGGTAAATGATGATCATGTGTGTGTAGCGGTACACCCCTGCAGGGTTAACAAAACTATTCGAATAGCCGCGTCCGCGGTTAAGGACTGCTTGGAAAGCTTAGCTTGATTATTAGACAACTTGAACTGGATACTTCTAAAACACACCAAGATAAGTGTGAGTGCTATGGCGTGCTTTCTCGTGGGGAAGTCGAGGAAGGCACCATAGTGGTGTAATTGGTTGGAGAAAGTAGTGGACTCGTGTACGCTTCTTACCTCAAAGTCTGGTACTCGTAGTTCAGGACTAGCCAAGTCAAAGCTGGCACTTCTGCAAGTGAAACCCCACCTACCTTTACCTTGATACATATGCATGAGTGTATAGCTCCTATGTAAGTCTTGCTGAGTACGACTTTGTACTCACGTTTTCTTAATCTATGTTTTAGATGAAACCACTGACCCCGAGGGTGGCTTCTTCATCGAGATGGACGACTGAAGATCAAGCTAGTCTAGTCCCAGTCAGACGACTGGTTCCCTCGTGGAGGGCATGTGTTTAAATAAGGCTTCTTAAGCCATTTGTTAAACTTGTCTGTACCCAGACATACTTTTCTTACGCTTGTGTTGTAATGTTGGATCACATGTTTGTGATCTCTGTGTGCACTCTATAAGAGTTATCAATAAAAATGTATACTTTGTAGAGAATTGCAATGATACCTACTGTTCATACAAGGCATATGTGATGCGTGTATGTTTATAACATGCATGTCTTTGTATGGGTTTTCGAGACCTTAGTTGTGATCTGGCTGGCGGTCTTTCATACACCAAATGGCCCTTAGATGTGTGCAGCTTGGGGCATCGCGATGCGATTGTTCGAGACTCTGTCTCGTGCACACTTTGTGGTATGATCGAGCCCACCCTAGACCCCGACTAAGTGATCGGGCTGGAGTAAGTCTATGTAAGAGTTATGAGATAGTCGATAGTATGGTTGAGGCGACTTGTCTTTGAATATGGGAGTTCATCACCCATATCATTAGACTTGTGTGCGGACGATGAGGACCCATCTCAGTTGATCATCCGGCCTGGATGGGATACCCCTCACGTACGATGTTTTCCGAGAACGTTCTGTGCTTGGCCTTGTCTGCTTAGACAAGTGGGTACGGTTCTCGGCTCTGCATATGACTATGTCTTAGTTGGACTTGCATACGCTAACCCCGGGTCCCGACAGACTTGGTATCAGAGCAGGACTGACTGTAGGACTAGTAGCCTTGGACGAAGTCGAGTCTAGCTTGCTATAGTTATATAGTTACTCTGGGTATATAAGGGAACAACGTAAGGCTTCTTTTTTCTCCTTACCCCCTTCGTTCTGAGTTATGAGTCACCCTCATCTTATTCTACGGGAAGATAGGACTAGGCTCTCCTCTGTCTGACTAGAACATCTCGTTGTTTGCTTCCTTCTAGCCGTAGGAAAGTGGTGATCGATTTATTAGAGTGGTTATGCTTCCTGATTTATTACATCGTATGTAAGTGTTGTTTCCATGTTGTAAGAAATTGTCTTTTTCTTGCAATCACAGCCGTTATGCTGTCCGAGTCATTCCAGGTTTATATCATAATCTGATGCATTTGCAAACTCCTTCTTTCTGTTTCAGATGGCAGATCTTCCCCCTCGGCAGATTGGTCGTCTGACCCGGTGCCTCGATGTGCGTGGGCATCCAGCCATGCTCACCGAGATGATGTCCTTCATTGGCTATCGGTGGTATCCTGAGTACACAGTTGAGGAGCAGTTCCTTGACTTCAATCAGACTCAGTTCCACTGTACTATCAGGATTTACCCGCACCACATTGGAGTCTCTCAGCCAGTCCTTTTTGGGCATGGCATTGGTGTGACCGAGAACATGGCTGTGCAGGATGCTGCATACTCATGTATTACACTGCTGAGAGAGGAGCATGCACTGCTTGCAGGATCACCTTTCTGCTATATCCATGCTGCACTTCTAGGAGAGGAGGGTTATTACACCGGACTATACTCATATCACTCTGCAGAGGATCCAATACTTCAGATGACTGCTAGGTTCGCTTGTGATCGAGATCGTGATGCACGCGCTCTCCGTTTTGAGCTTCACGCCACCCGTGTTCGTCTGTATCGAGCACTGACACTCTTGGCACCCTTCGTGAGTGTTGGATCAGTCGAGTATGATGCTATCTACCCAGCCAGGACTCAGATGCTTCTCGAGTTGCTTGGCCCGAGATTGGAGGCATTTTTCCACCCCGTGGTCCTTTGCTTCCACCCTACGCTGGACCTAGGCCCCATCCTTGCCCAAATGGATATCAGGGTCCACAGGCCTCCGTGTTTTCCGATGGTCACCTTCAGCTACCGGGATACGCGGGTAACTTTTACGAGGACTACTATGGAGATGGAGATGAGTGAGACCGCTTGTGGTCTTACTTAGTGAGGATGTAGTAGTATCTTAGTATATGGTACGCAAGGTGTTCTAAGTTCCAGAGGCTTAGATAAATAATGTATAGGAAGTCAGAGTGCCTCTGAAGGATGTATCATCTTCATCACATTTGTATTAGCTTGGTGCTTGTACTAAAACGATGTATGGTTTGTATGACAGCTTGTGAATATATGGCTTGTATGCTTTATCACCATGTTGTCGAGATGATTACTTCCTTTGCTCTGTAATCCTTCCAGTACTTCAATACCTTGTTTAGACTCTCCCAATCAACTCTGTTTGACTTTGGTCTTTCACCTTCAGGATGTCTCAAGGAACCCGTGGCCAGCTTGGTCGTAACCAGGGTCGTGGGAATGAACAGGAGGAAGGCAACCTTCCACCCCCACCCACGATGGCTCAGGTTCTGATGGAGGTTGAGAGGAACCGCCGAGACTCTCACCATTTGCTGGAAGTCATTGCTCGCAACACCAATCAGCAGCGCAACGAGTTGGTGTCCCTGAACGACTTCATCCGGCTTCATCCCCCCGTTTTCAGTTACTCCACCGAGCCCCTTGACGCCGATGACTGGCTTCGCAGCATCGAGAGGAAGCTCCAAGCAGGCCATGTTGCAAATGGCGACAAGGTCAGCTATGCCACCTATCACCTTGAAGGTGCAGCTAGCTCTTGGTGGGAGAACTTCCTGAACATGCGTCCCGTTGGACCGCCTGCATCTTGGGATGAATTCTGCACTTCCTTCCGTGAGCACCACATTCCCAAGGGTCTTATGGACCGCAAGCGTGAGGAGTTCTGCAACCTCACCCAAGGCAGAAGGACTGTTGACGAGTTTAGTCGTGAGTTCAACCGACTTGCTCGTTATGCTACCGAAGAAGTCTCCACCGACTTCAAGAAACAAGAAAGGTTCCGTCGCGGACTCAACTCTGGACTCCGTCGTGAGCTCAACCTACATGACTTTGCCACCTTCCAGGTCCTTGTCAACAAATCCATCAAGGCAGAGGACATGAACACCCCCAACGACTTTCGCAAACACCCTAGAGACGATGGATCATCCAGTTCAGGCTCCCAGAAGCGCAAGATCTAGATCCCAAATAGTATGTTCCGCCAGAACAACCCACCGAGGCCATGCTATGTGGCGCCTCGTCCACCAACTCAGTTCCACCCAGCTCCACCAAACAACCCAGCTCCCCGCACTGTTTTTGGAGCCTGCTACAAGTGTGGTCAGGCAGGCCACTACTCTCGTGATTGTCCCCAGAACCAGCTACAGAATCAGAATGCTCCACCCCGTGCCGGAGGCAACAACAATGGTCGTGGCAAGCCCCCCAGAAGGTCTACACCGCCAAACCCGCTCCTCCCGCCACTCGTGGACGTGTGAACCAGATTGCCGCCGAAGAGACTGGCGACACTACTAACGTCATTCTTGGTACGCTTCCAGTCAATTATGTTCCTACTTCCGTTCTTTTCGACCCAGGAGCATCTCATTCATTCATGTCGGAAAGTTATGCACTTCGTCATGAGTTATCTTTTGTTGAATTATCCACCCCAATGATTATTCAAACTCCAGGGTCAAGATGGCAAACTAATAGAGTAAGCCATGGTAATCAAATTGCAATTGAGGGTTTAGTATTCCTTGCTTCACTCATAGCCCTCAAGTCTTCAGATATTGATGTCATCCTTGGCATGGATTGGCTATCAAGACAGAATGCCTACCTGGATTGCAGAGGCAAATCCGTGAAACTAACCCACCCTTCAGGCAAGACCGTCAACTATACCTCACCCAAATCAAGAACCCAAGTGCATTCTTTGAATGTACTTCCCCTTCCCGAACTTGAAGATATTCCGGTGGTTCGTGACTTCCCGGATGTCTTTCCTGAAGAGCTGCCGGGCATGCCACCCGACAGATGTGTAGAGTTTATAGTGGATCTTGTACCAGGAACCGCACCAATTTCTAGACGCCCATACAAAATGGCCCCACGTGAGTTAGCTGAGCTTAAAACCCAACTGGAAGCTTTGTTGGAAAAAGGCTTCATCCGCCCTAGCTCATCGCCATGGGGTTGCCCCGTTCTGTTCGTAACGAAGAAAGATGGAACAGAAAGGATGTGCGTAGACTATCGCCCGCTAAATTAAGCGACGATAAAGAACAAGTACCCATTGCCCAGGATCAATGATCTTTATGATCAACTTGCAGGATCCTCTGTCTTCTCCAAGATGGATTTGAGATTAGGCTATCATCAAATCAAAATCCGAAACGAGGACATTCCCAAAACGGCTTTTACTACTCGTTATGGTCTTTACGAGTACACCGTCATGTCCTTTGGTTTAACCAATGCCCCAGCCACTTTCTCACGCATGATGAATTCGATCTTCATGGAGTACTTAGATAAATTTGTTGTGGTTTATCTCGATGATATTCTCATCTACTCGAAGAACGAAGAAGAACATGCCGAACACCTAAGGCTGGTATTGATGAAACTTAGAGAGCATCGCCTGTATGCTAAATTCTCCAAGTGTGGATTTTGGCTACCAGAAGTGACCTACTTAGGCCACGTGATTTCTGCAAAAGGCATTGCTGTGAATCCCGAGAGAGTTCAGGCCGTCCTTGACTGGACTCCACCTGAATCGGTTAAGCAAGTTAGGAGTTTTCTTGGCCTAGCCAGCTACTGTCGTCGCTTCGTCGAGAACTTTTCTAAAGTTGCAAAGCCTCTAACTGAAATCCTCAAGAAAGATAAGAAATTCCTATGGACTCCCAAGTGCGAGGAAAGCTTTCAAGAGCTAAAAAGAAGATTGACTTCTGCACCCGTACTTGCACCTCCAGACACCAAAAAGGATTTCGAGATCTTTTGTGACGCATCACGGCAAGGGTTAGGATGCATACTTCTGCAAGATCGACATGTGGTAGCTTATGCTTCACGCCAGTTGCGGCCACATGAAGAGAACTATCCTACCCATGACCTTGAACTCGCTGTCGTAGTTCATGCCCTAAAAACTTGACGACATTACCTCCTTGGTAATCGTTGTGAGATCTATTCCGACCACCAAAGCCTCAAATACATTTTCACCCAGCCAGATCTTAATCTCAGGCAAAGACGCTGGATAGAGTTGATAAAAGATTACGACGTAGGAATTTCTTACACCCCAGGCAAAGCCAATGTCATGGCTGATGCACTACGTCGTAAGTCGTATTGTAACAACCTCATGTTACAACAGTATCAACCACTTATTCATGAGGGCTTTCGCAAGCTCAATCTTGAGATTGTTCCTCATGGCTATCTTTCTACCTTGGTGGCGAAACCAACTCTTGAGGATCAAATCATAGTTGCCCAAAGGCGTGCACGAGGTGTTCGCCGGATCAAGGAGAACATTGTTAGCGGAGTTGCTAAATGTTTCTCCACAGATAGCAAAGGAACGGTATTCTTTAAAAAATCGTTTGGTAGTACCTAAGAATAGGGAACTAGGCAACTCATCCTCAAAGAATCCCATGACACACCCCTCTCGATTCATCCCGGTAACACAAAAATGTACCGAGATCTACGCCAGAGATTTTGGTGGACCAGGATGAAGAGAGACATTGCTCAATTTGTTGCCGAATGTGATGTTTGTCGTCGCATTCAGGCGGAACATCAAAGACCTGCTGGTACACTTCAACCTTTTTCTATTCCCGAGTAGAAATGGGACAAAGTCGGTATGGACTTCATCACCGGCTTACCAAAAACCCAGAAAGGAAACAATGCCATCTTCGTTGTCATAGATAGGCTTTCCAAAGTTGCTCACTTCCTGCCAGTTCGCGAGTCTATAACTGCTAGCCAGTTAGCAGACTTGTACGTCTCTAGAATTGTGTCCCTTCATGGTGTTCCTTTGGAAATCAATTCTGACCGTGGTAGCCTTTTCACCTCTAGATTTTGGGGAAGCTTTCAGAATGCTATGGGAACTCATCTCTCCTTTAGTACAGCTTTCCATCCTCAGTCTAGTGGTCAAGTCGAAAGGGTTAACCAAATTCTTGAAGACATGCTCAGAGCTTGTGTTATCTCATTCGGAAAGAATTGGGAGAAGTCTCTTCCATTCGCCGAATTTGCTTATAACAAAAGTTTTCAATCTAGTCTGAACATGGCTCCTTTTGAACTCCTATATGGACGACGATGTCGAACACCTTTAAACTGGTCAGAAACCGGTGAGAGACAATTCTTTGGACCGGATATGATCAAGGAAGCAGAAGAGCAAGTTCGCATTGTTCGTGATCAATTGAAAGCAGCCCAGTCTCGTCAGAAAAGCTACTATGATCGTCATCATAGGCAAGAGAGCTACAATCTGGATGAGAAGGCTTACCTCCGGGTTACTCCTCTAAAGGGAACCCAACGTTTCGGTATCAAAGGCAAATTGGCCCCACGTTACATCGGACCTTTCCGCATTCTTGCTGAACGTGGAGAAGTTTCCTACCAACTTGAACTACCCCCGCACCTTTCCCGAGTACATGATGTATTCCAAGTGTCCCAACTCAGGCGTTGCTTCAAGGACCCCATCCGCGAAGTCGATCATGAAACGCTTGATCTCCAAGATGAACTTTCTTATCGAGAATACCCCGTTCGTATTCTTGATTCCGCAGAGCGTGTCACTCGTCGTCAAAAGATTAGGTTTCTGAAAGTGCAATGGTCACACCACTCTGAGGAAGAAGCCACGTGGGAAAGAGAAGACCGTCTCAGTGCCGAGTATCCCTCCTTCCTCCCGCAGACTTCTGAATCTCGGGACGAGATTCTGTTGACTGGGGGTGAGTTGTCAGAACCCTCTGTTAGGTAATGTGCTAGGGTTAGCAAGTCTCTTTGCATCATGTTAAAATTTCAAAAGAAATCTTTGAAATCAAAATCAAAAGCAAAATGGGAGAAGGAACCCCCCCAGATAAATTAATTCAAAAGGCCAGATAAAAATCTTCTCCAAAAATTCATGTTAGATTTTTGAAAAGTCTTATAAATGAGTGTGATCACATATCAAGTGATGTGGGACCCACCCCATGCTCATGGATTTTTCAAATAATCAAACAGTGCCTTGGAATTAATTAAAAACCCCTATTTGAGTTAAGATTCAAATTATTTTAATTTTAAAAATGTTGAAACTTTATAAGTGGCTGGTCTATATTATTATGAGGCCATATAAATTTTTTCAGCATTTAATAAAATGCCTAGCTATTTATTTGCTAAGCAAAAAAATTTACAGAAAAGAAAAAGAAAGCAGAAAAGGAAAGGGGCTTACCTGCAAAGAAGCCCAACTCATCCCCCAGCCGGCCCAGCCCAGCCTCCCCGCTTGTCGTCTTCCCCAGCCAGCACGCAGGGAGCTGCGTGGCGACCATGCCGTGGCCGCCGACAAGCCCCTGGCCACCTCCTGCTTCTCCCGCGCCACATCTTCACGCTTAGAGACACCCAGAGGCTTCCCCGTTCCATTCCCCCTCTCCACAAGCTCCCTCCCTGTCTCCCTCGCCGATTCCACCGACAACCGTGAAGAACGCCGGAGCGTACCGCCGCACTTGCGTGGCCAGTGGGCCTGTCGAGCGCCACCGCCGTGTCCATCCTCCTCCCCGTCGTCTACGTCTCCCAGTGCAGCGAATCGAACCCGGAGCCCTCCTAGTCGCCAGAATCGAGCTCGAGCCGTCGCGGGACCCGAAGGACGCCATCGTCGATTTCGTCGCCGTCGAGCCACCCCAGCCTTCACCGCCACCTCCGTCGAGTTCCTGGTGAGAAGGTGGTTCAAACCCCTCTCTCCCCGTCCCTTTTTGAGGTCTCCTTGCTATTCCTCCATGGGAGCCGAAGTTCCTCGCCACCACGGTCGTCGTAGTCGATCACCAGTAACGCAAACGAGCTCGGGGGCATGTCCATCATCTTCGCCTTGCTCCTCTGAGTCGATTGCGAGCATCCCCGGTTCAAGAAGAGCACCGCAGCGAGCTTTTCCTCGAGCCCGAGCCACGGACGCCGCTAGGGCTTGACGCCGGCGACGCTCCGGTGAGTTCCAGCCGGCCTGGCTGGCTCCGTTCGACGCGGCGTCCTCCCAGCAGCCGTTTGGTGCCTCTGGCGTGCCAAACGCACGTCCAGAGCGTGACCCCGTACAGCACCGCCGCGTCTGGTGGCCACCGGCGGTTAGCCGCCGGCCTGTCAGATTAGCCCCGGGCTAATTACCCCCTAATGACCCCCCCACAGCCTATGACATGTGGGCCCAGCCTCACTAATCCCCCCTGTTAAGTTAACTTATTTCAACCGTTTAATTAAACAGTGAGAGGCTGACCAGTAGGTCCCAGCAGTCAGTGGCCCCCTGACGCCAGCATGAAGTCATGCTGACGCCATAAATGAATTTCCAGAAATTGAAATGAATTAAATAATTCCAAGAAATCCAGAAAATAGCCCAAACTTTGGAAATTCATAGAAAATTCATATCAACTCCAAATTGGACAAATAATATATGAAAAATGATCAGGAGAAAATAAGCTATCCAAATATCCAACTTTCAGCTTCGTTTGAGTTGATTTTAAATTGGGATCAGTAGCATTTGATATTTGATTTAAATGGAATTAAATCAAATTCAATTCAAAAGTTTTTGCAACTTGAACCATGGCAACATGCTACATTTCACTTACACATCAGAGGCATATCATACACATTTCAAAATGATTCAAATTGATCAAACAATGTCACATGTAACTTGGCTAAGTTTGAATTCAAATTGGAGTTTGAATTTGCAATTCAATTTGCAATATACTCCATTTAAATGGAATTGCCTCACACATCAAAGCATATACATCAAGTTTCAACCTTCCATCATGTGATTGTGCATTGTATTTACTTTGCTACCTTGTTTGTTGTTTGTCGAGTAGAGGTGGAACCGGAGCAGGAGGCTGCCCCCTTCGTTGAAGACCCCGACCCCGAACCTCGTCAGCAAGGCAAGCAAACCCCCATTGATCATGTCGATAAAATCCCACTTCCCTCTCATGTCTTGCTTATGCATTATTTAGGATGATTGCTATGATGCGTTTCTACCGCATAGATGAACCCATTCCTTTGCATGACCTATCATTTTGTCACAGTAGTAAGCAAACCACAATCCTAGCAAATGTAGGAGTTGATTGATATCATGTGGCCCCTGCAATTGTTACTTCTTATTGCATGCTTAGAGTGATACCATAATGATACTGTTATGTGAGTCGGGATGGTAGTGATCATGATGATGATGGTAGAAAAGTGTTGGTGAATCTACCCTAATACAAGGTGAACAATGAGAGGTTGTGTAGGAGTACACGGTGGGTTGTCTCGTTGAACACCGCCCTAAGTCCGAGTTCTTGTGTGGTGATCTAAGATGAAGAGTACAACCACACATTGGGCTCACTGACCCCTCTCAGCTTACTAACTCATCCCTTTCGATGTCCAGATGTCGCAATAGTTCGTAGTTCTGGTAGGTCTGTGGCCTGGATGCTAAGTGAGAGAACAGCTCACCCGAGACCGGCTTATGCACCACGCACACATCACTTGGGTCCACTTCGGTAAACCGGCCGGGTAAACGATAGTGGTAGCCAACCCAGGTAGGCGTCTTTCTCGGATTAGATCGGCTATGAGGTAATAGTTGTGGTGAGCATCCTCGCTGGCACCCCTTGAATGGTGTCGAGATCAAAAGTGGTAAATGATGATCATGTGTGTGTAGAGGTACACCCCTGCAGGGTTAACAAAACTATTCGAATAGCCGCGTCCGCGGTTAAGGACTGCTTGGAAAGCTTAGCTTGATTATTAGACAACTTGAACTGGATACTTCTAAAACACACCAAGATAAGTGTGAGTGCTATGGCATGCTTTCTCGTGGGGAAGTCGAGGAAGGCACCATAGTGGTGTAATTGGTTGGAGAAAGTAGTGGACTCGTGTACGCTTCTTACCTCAAAGTCTGGTACTCGTAGTTCAGGACTAGCCAAGTCAAAGCTGGCACTTCTGCAAGTGAAACCCCACCTACCTTTACCTTGATACATATGCATGAGTGTATAGCTCCTATGTAAGTCTTGCTGAGTATGACTTTGTACTCACGTTTGCTTAATCTATGTTTTAGATGAAACCACTGACCCCGAAGGTGGCTTCTTCATCAAGCTGGAAGACTGAAGATCAAGCTAGTCTAGTCCCAGTCAGACGACTGGTTCCCCCGTGGAGGGCATGTGTTTAAATAAGGCTTCTTAAGCCATTTGTTAAACTTGTCTGTACCCAGACATACTTTGCTTCCGCTTGTATTGTAATGTTGGATCACATGTTTGTGATCTCTGTGTGCACTCTATAAGAGTTATCAATAAAAATGTATACTTTGTAGAGAATTGCAATGATACCTACTGTTCATACAAGGCATGTGTGCTGCGTGTATGTTTATAACATGCATGTCTTTGTATGGGTTTTCGAGACCTTAGTTGTGATCTGGCTGGCGGTCTTTCATACACCAAGTGGCCCTTAGATGTGCGCAGCTTGGGGCATCGCGATGCGATTGTTCGAGACTCTGTCTCGTGCACACTTTGTGCTATGATCGAGCCCGCCCTAGACCCCGACTAAGTGATCGGGCTGGAGTAAGTCTATGTAAGAGTTATGAGATAGTCGATAGTATGGTTGAGGCGACTTGTCTTTGAATATGGGAGTTCATCACCCATATCATTAGACTTGTGTGCGGATGATGAGGACCCATCTCAGTTGATCATCCGGCCTGGATGGGATACCCCTCACGTACGATGTTTTCCGAGAACGTTCTGTGCTTGGCCTTGTCTACTTAGACAAGTGGGTACGGTTCTCGTCTCTCCATATGACTATTTCTTAGCTGGACTTGCATACGCTAACCCCGGGTCCCGACAGTGCTCCTCGTCCTGGGCACCGGCGGCGGCCTCTTTGTAACAGCCCAAAACTAGCAAAATCCAGAAAAAAATTGCATTTTTTTCCCATTGGGGATTAAAATTTGCACATTTATTCTTTGTCATAATCCATGTTACAGAAAAATGTCAATCATTTTTCATGTTACGTAAAAGGATTTTTTTTCTTCTTCTTTGTTTCTTTTCCTAGCCTTGCCTTTTATCTGTTATCATTTTGTAAATGTGTAAAATGAAGAAAATCCTCTAACAGTTGGGCCACTCCTTTTCTTTCCCCTGGCCCAGCCCAACCTCCTCCTCTCCCCAGCCCAACCGTTCCCCCCTCCTTTTCCCCTGCACGTGGAGGTCCCCTCCCCACAGCCATGGCGTGGAGAGAGGTGGAGCCCTCCCGGCAGCCTCCTCTGCCCCTCCCCTTTATAGCCAGCCCCCTCTCCCGAGCCCTATCCTCTCCCCTCTCCCTTGCGCCGCCGCCCCCCCCCCCCTTCTTCTTCCTCCCAATCTCCTCCTCTGCTGCCATGGACAGGAGGTCCATGGTTCGGTTTTCGTCAAGCTCCTGCCGCCGATCGTCGCCGTCGTGGGCGCGATCGTCTTTTCTGCTGGCGTGGTCGTCTTCATCTCCCTCCCGCGGCGCCTCCAGGAGCAAGGAGTTGAGCCCGGCGTGGCTTGACTCCCTCGGCGTCGTCTTCCTCCTCCGCAGCCCGGCGTCGACCTCCCCTGCATCTCCTTCCCCGAGCGCCTCCCCGAGCCGATCGTCGACCCCGTGCTCCCTATGTGAGCACCTTCCCTTCCTCCTCTCTTCCCTGCTTCTCGCGTTAGAAAGTCATGGCCTTTTCCCGTGCGTGTTCTTGTTCGCCGCCGTCATGCTCGCTTGTTCGTCGCCATGCCATGAATTGCGTCCGTCCATCCGTCCGGAGCGCGAGCAGCTCACGCTCCCGGCCACCGCACCTTGTCCAACGAGTACCGTGGACTGCCTAGGCCACGCCCGTGTGCGTCTCCGCTCGCCGTGCTACCCAGAGCACCTCCTCGTTGAGTCCCGTTCTCGCCCGCCTCTCTCTGTTGTTCGTCAGGTTCAGTCCCGTGCATGTTGTTCTTCTTCAGATTTCAGTTAACGTGCTAGATATAGTTCTTGTTATTTTTTTGCGGTAGTTTAAACGTGATCTGGTGGTTGGCGTAGTGGCGTGGGTCCTCGATTTGCATCCGTGAGGTCCTGGGATCATTTCCCATCGGAGTCAAGGCGCTTGCCCCTTTTATTTCTATTTTGCGCACGCGGCCCCTGTTCTTTAGGTTCAGTTATGGTGTAGTTTTATTTGAGTTAGCACCCTGTAACTCCTTTTGGTTTAAGTTTTGCTTTCTATTGTAATCGATGTAGTGGCGCATTGGTTGAGCACCGTGTGTTTCAACCAAGAGGTTGTGAGTTTGAGTTCCTCTTGAGACATAAAACCCACCCCTTTTCCTTTTGTTTTTGTTGCTACGTGTAATGGCCCCGGCCCAACTGCACGTCTCGCCCGTGGGTGCTCCCTAGAGCTGAACCGCGAGGGTTTGGGTCGATTTGGCTCAGGGGAGCCCAACAGGTGTGTTTCCCTCCTTTTTCTTTTCTGGATTAATTCAAATCCATTTGCATTCTTCCAAATCTGCCCTTTTTGCGTAGCTTGTAACCTGTGCAACCTTGCTTCGAGGCATATCATGTTATATATGTTTTCGGGGCAGAAAAATATGAGGAAGGTGATGGTGTTGTTCATTTTGCAATATGGTCTTGCATCATTTTGGTGATGTGCACTTTTTCACATGAACCCCTCATGTGTTGCACGTGGTGAAATTCTTCTTTTGTTTCCCGTGTTTCGAGCATCGTAGTTCCTCCGTTCACCGTAGTACCGCGATGACCGCAATTGTCAGTAGCGTAGTCTTGCGCTTTATTCCATTGCTTGTAATAGACTGCATTAGTTGCATCATAATATTCTATGCCATTTTCATATATGTTATGTTAGGGAATCCCGCCTCAAGATTTATTCTCAAGTGTGGGCAATTCTTCTAATATTATGTTCGTCTTTTGCATATGCCATGATCATGCATCATACCAACTTTAACATAAGGAATCCTTCGGATTCATTAACCACCTACCTAATGCATATGAAGGTTGTCGGTAGCATTTCACCCTTTGCTTCTCGATGCTTCATTTAAACTTTCTCGTTCTTATGTTCATGCCATGACATTAAAATGACATGCATCATACTTGATCATGCTTGTTTGTTCATTGCTTGCTTGTGTTGCTCCGTAGTGATACTGGTATCTCCGTTGATTGCTTTCCAGTGTTTACTTCTTGTGTGCTCCCGCGGACACTTTCAGAGACGATGCGAGTTTGTGATCGACTACACCTTCGGAACCCGACTTATCAACAGGCAAGGACTATACGTTACTTATGATCCATTCTATTATAACCGGCGGTTTGCATGCTAGTCTAGGATAGGTTCAATGTTTGATCCTACCACATGTTTACAGCCTCTCACAAACCGATACAGCCATGTCCCCTCCCAGCAAACCATGTACTGCTATGTTACTATTGCTCGTTGCTCAGCCCCTTCTTAGTATGCATGCTTAGGATGCTACGAATGTTACCCCCTATTACTCCTTGAATTCGGCTATCACATTTGATAGGGCATATTTCCCCATGATTGGTTTTAGTGATTGATGACAACACATTTGCGGTTTAACCGTGTGCCTTGAGTATTTCAGATAACTTAAGCCATGGCACAGGACGGTTATCATCCCCTCGGTTGATGGAACGTGAAGACGGAGTTTCCCGCTCGGATTCTTTTTTGGTGGTTGAGTCGTAGGAAATCCGTACTATTAAGAGGGGATCCGCGGTGATATGATGGGTGGAATCATCACACTACACTTTTCTCTCCACCCACATATCTTCTTGGCGCCTTCGGAGGAGTCAGTATAGGAGGCCATTCCAGCCTGGGTCTGCTGGGGCGGTAGTACCGCTCAGGGTGCGGTAGTACCGCTCATGCGGTAGTACCGCACACACTGCGGTAGTACCGCGGTACGGTAGTACGGCAGTCTAGTGCCGCAACCACTACCGAAAGCGTACTGACTGGGCGGTAGTGGGCACGGCACTAGAGTGTGGTACTACGGCACCACGGTAGTACCGCACCCAGCGCGGTAGTACCGCGGTACGGTAGTACGGCAGTCTAGTGCCGCAACCACTACCGCAAGCGTTCTGACTGGGCGGTAGTGGGCACGGCACTAGAGTGCGGTACTACGGTACCACGGTAGTACCGCACCCAGCGCGGTAGTACCGCGCTACGGTAGTACGGCAGGCTAGTACCGTAACCACTACCGCAAGCGCACTGACTAAAGCGGTAGTGGGTACGGCACTAGGCTGCGGTACTACGGCAGCGCGGTAGTACCGCACCCACTGCGGTAGTACCGCGCCACGGTAGTACCGCTCTAAGACGGTAGTACCGTGGTTGGTGGGGGTCCAACGGCTGTTTAATGCGCCCCCTATAAAAGGAGGTCTTCTTCTACAAGGAGACCTTACCTCATTAATTGTTGCTCCTCCATTGACGCCCAAAGCTTATTCTTGCCCGATCTCCCTTCCTAGCCATCAAAACTTGTTGATTCTCTAGGGTTTGGAAGAGGAGGCCCCGATCTACACTTCCACCAAAGGATATTTTATTCCCCCCATTATTCCCTTGTGGATCTTGTTACTCTTGGGTGCGTTGGTGCCCTAGACGGAAGAGGTCACCTCGGAGCCACATTCCATTGTGGTGAAGCTCTGTGGGTTGTTGGGAGCCTCCAATTAAGTTGTGGAGATTGCCCCAACCTTGTATTGTAAAGGTTCGGTTGCCACCTTCAAGGCCACCGCGTAGTGGTTCACGGCATCTTGCATTGGTAAGAGCGTGAGGAGAATAGGGTGGCCCTCGTTGGCCTTCGTGTGAGCATTGTGCTCCACACACTCTCCAAACGGAGACGTACTTCTCGAGAGAGAAGGAACTCCGGTAACATATCCTTGTATCCGTGTTCCCTCTACCTTTACTTTGCAATTTACTGTTCATTACTTATATCTTGCTTGAATTCTTGTTGTAGTTGTTAAGTTGTCATATATGATCTCACCTAGTTGCATATCTAGACAACTTACTCTTCTCGTTGAGCCTAAACTTATTAAGAAGTCATAAAAATTGTTAGTTGCCTATTCACCCCCCCCCTCTAGTCGACATTCCGATCCTTTCAATTGGTATCAGAGCCTCGTCTCTTATTAAGGGCTTTACCGCCTTAAGAGGATGGCGACGGAGGGGAAAGACAAAGACGTTGAATTGGTTGGTACTTCAGCCAATCCCTCCTTGGGGGAAAGTCCAAGTACCGCGGGACTCACGAACACGTCTTTGAGGGATGACACAACCACCGTCTCTAGACATGAGTATAATGACGGCATGTCCGCCATAAAAGCTCAAATGAATGAAATGACCCAATTACTTAGAGCTCTCATGTCTAAGGCTCCCGAGGGGGGCAACGCCATCATCACACCTAACCCTCAAACGTTGGGAGGAGGAGAGTCGGTCTCTCAAGTTCGTGATGATGGTAGGAATGGCAACCCTTTCATTCCCCTTCATGGGAATGGAGCAGGTGTCAATTCCGCGGTTGCCCCTCCCTCGAGCTATCACCCTTTACCTCTACCCGAGCCTCATTTTGCACATGCAGGACCAATACCTATCCTTAACAAAGATGAGTATCCTATATGGGCATACCGTATGAAGAGGCACTTCAATGGGTCATCGGATGATTTGTGGCGAATTGTCCAAGAAGGCTTTCATCCATATGATCGCCACAACATGACTCCAAGAGAACACCGTGACAACTTCATCAACAGTCATGCTATAGTTGTCATTGGGAATGGTTTGAAGCCCGAGCAAGAAAATCTTGTCAGAAAGTGTGAAACGGACAAGGAGTGTTGGGATCTTATTGAAAGGACACTCATGGGAAGTGCAAGTATTAGAAGCTCAAAATTGGAAAAGGTCCAAGAACAAGTCGATAACTTTGTCAGAAATGAAGGAGAGTCTTCCGAGGATGTTCATCGAAGGTTGGTTGCTCTTTCCAATGATATGACGGATCATGGAAGCAAGGACACCGATGATGATTGGGTCAAAAGGAAGTTCATCTCAGCTATGCTTGTCTATAAGGAGCATCTCACTCAAGGCATTCGTCAAAGACCGGATTTCTGTGACTTGACTTCCAACCAAGTCTTGGATGAATTTGTGGCCATGGAGATTTTTAATGACACGGCCAAGACGAAGATAACACGCCATGGAGGTCCTAAGATGCAATCCCTCGCCTTGAAGGCAAAGGAAGTTCATTTTAAGGAAGATGTTGATGAAGAGGATGTCGGTCCGGAAGACACCAAGTATGCTTACAATGAGCACATGGCTCTTGCATCAAGACAATTTTGGAGCAACAAGAAGAACTTCAAGTCCAACACTAGTAGCTTCAAGCCCAAGGGACAAAGAATAAGAACTTGCTTCAGTTGTGGAAATGTGAGTCATTTCGTTGCGGATTGTCCATATGAGAAGAGAGAAGATCATGGTGGCAAGCTCATCCGGAAGGACAAGTCCAAGTCACCGTTGAACAAGAATTTTGTGAAGAAGAAGCCACAACGTGTGTTGGTGGCTCATGAAGAATACTTCTCCGATGATGAGGATGATGAAGAAGGTGGTGAGATTGTGGCAACCGCCACCGTCGCCATCGCCATGGAGTCTCCCTCATCGTCTTCTCTCTTCAACTCCCCCAACGAAAATCCTCACATCATCCACAAGTGTCTCATGGAGAAGACCACTTCGGTAACTCCTCCCCTTAAACCATTTACTCCCACTAACCCATCTTTGTTGGATTGTGTGGAGGATAATGAGGAACCCAAGGTTCAAGAAGGAAATGAGTTTGAGATTTTCATGAGCAAACTCAAAGGTGAGGCCAAGAGACACTTTGTGGCTCTCTTGGAACAATTAGGTGGAGCTCATGCCCACATTGAGTAACTTGAGGAGTCCATCACCGAGTTGCAAGGTCATAGTCGAGACTATGCGGATGAGATAGGAGAGCTATCTCAATATCTTGAAGAAGAGCGTGAGCTTAAGTTGTCTCTCGAGGAGACATATGCTAGTGATACTTCTAAGCTCAAAGTTGATATTAAACATGCTAATGCCATTGCTTGTGACCTAAAGACTAAAAATGATGAACTTGTGGAGGCTCATGAGAGACTTCTTGTGGATCATGAGAAAGTTGAAAAGGACCACAAGTCCTTAAAACACGAACTCATGGTTCTCAAGAAAGCACATGAGGAAACCTCCATTGAACTCACTAAAGAGATTAATACTTTTTCTCCTATTCTTATGATAGAGAAAACTAGTTCCACTGATCCTTGTTGTGAGCATATCCCTCTTATTGAGGAAAACGCTAGGTTGAAGGCACAACTAGAGAAGGGACTTGTTTCTTGCATCCAAGTAGAAAAGAATCTCAATGATCTCTTGAGTTCCCATAAGGAGGTGATTGGCAAGGAAGGAATTGGGTTTGGTGCTAGTTCATCCAAAAGGAAGAACAAGAAGAAGAAAGGAAAAGCTCCCCCTCCCACAAAAGATGTAGCATTCGTGAAGGAAGGGGAGAAGCCTCAAGATAAAGTGGCAAAGGTCAATGAGGGTGGTGTTGCCAAAAGGGGTGATGCCATCCCCAATGACTTTGCCGGACCAACTAATCCTTCTTATGCTCTTTGTTGCACTAAAGATGGGCATGTCTATGCCAAATTTATTGGTTCTTATGATGAATATATTGCTTGGTCTATTTGGGTCCCTGAGACCCTTGTTACTAACGCGAGAGGACCCATTCGTGAATGGGTACCTATAACCAAGCATTGATTCCATGTAGGTGGTGGCTTCCGGTGGTGGCTCATGGATACTTGATAGCGGGGATACAAGTCATATGACCGGAAGCAAGGACATGTTGGTGGATATTGACTATGGACCATCTCGAACCACCCGTGTCCAATTTGGTGATGCAAACACGTCTAAGGTATTGGGTCTCGGTAAAGTAATAATTTCTCCGGACTCGTCCATTGAGAAAGTATTACTTGTTGAGACTTGTGCCTTTAATTTACTCTCCGTTCGTCAACTTGCTATGATGGGTCTTTGTACCTTCTTTGATAAAGACATGGTCACCTTGATGTGGAACAAAACTCTTAAAGTAGCCTTTGTTGGACACGTGGAGGACGGTATGTATGTGGTGGACTTCTCCAAAGTTCCCACCAAAACCGCCATGTGTCTAATGGCTAAAGTTGATGTGGGATGGCTTTGGCATCACCGACTAGCCCATGTCAATATGAGATCTTTGCAAACACTCCTCAACAGTGATCATGTTGTGGGACTAACAAAAGTTAGTTTTGCCAAAGATCGTGCTTGTAGGGCTTATATTGAAGGAAAGCTTCACGAGAAGAAACATCCCGTCAAGAATATCATCTCCACCAAGAGGCCGTTGGAGCTCCTTCACATGGATCTCTTCGGGCCTCCATCCTATGATAGTCTTGGCGGAAGGAAGTATTGTTTGGTGATTGTGGATGACTATTCAAGATACACATGGGTTTATTTCTTCAAGAGGAAGAGTGAGACTCAACAAACCGTCATGGAGTTTGCCAATGAAGCTCAACGTCAACATAACTCAAAGATATTGGCTATTAGAAGTGACAACGGCACCGAGTTCAAGAACTATATCTTGGATGAATTTCTTGGTGATGTGGGGATCAAACATCAATATTCCGCTGCTTATACCCCTCAACAAAATGGTGTTGCGGAGAGAAAGAATCGCACTTTAATTGATGCGGCAAGGACAATGATGGCGGAGTTCAAAAGTCCCTACAACTTTTGGGCGGAAGCCATCAACACCGCTTGTCATGCTACCAATCGTCTTTATCTCCGCAAGATCTTGAACAAGACTCCATATGAAATCCTTATCGGGAAGAAGCCCAACATCAAGTACTTCCGGGTCTTCGGGTGTAAGTGTTTCATTCTTAAAAAGGGTGCCCGTTTGTCTAAGTTTGAGTCTAAGGCAATTGAGGGCATATTTGTTGGGTATGCTTCAAACTCTCACGCGTATAGAGTCTACAACAAGTCTTCCGGGCTTGTTGAAGAATCTAGCAACGTGGAGTTTGACGAACATAATGGCTCCCAAGTGGGGCAAAGTGATCTTAATGATGTAGGTGATGAAATTCCTCTGGAAGCCATAAGAAGAATGGGTGTGGGATTTTTCCGACCCATTGAGTAACCCCTTGTGGTGGAAGGAGAAGGACAATGCTCTACTCAAGTGGAGCCATCACCTCCTCAAGATCAACAAGCCAACCAAGAACAAGATGAAGGACCTCTCATTACCGAACAAGATCAAGGTCAAGATCACATCAATGTTGAGGGTGTCGCACCCAATGATGACCAAGATCAAGTTCAAGTTCAAGGACAAACTCAAGATGTTGAGCAAGTCCTTGTTGATGCTCCCTCTTCCGAAGATGTTCCTCTCGAGCCATCTCAAGAGGCCATGGAGGAAGAAAGAGCACGTCGAGCAATCAAGATTGCATCCCGGTTAAAGTCTTAAGATCTCTCGGTGGATCAAGTGCTCGGAAGCATCAAGAAAGGGGTAACAACTCGTAGTCAATTGAGAAACTTTTGTGCCCATAATGCGTTTGTTTCTTGTGTTGAACCCCAAAAGGTTTTTGAGGCGCTTGAAGACCCGGATTGGCTTGAGGCCATGCATGATGAGCTCAACAACTTCAAGCGCAACAAGGTGTGGTCATTAGTGGAGAGACCCAAAGGTGATCATAATGTCATTGGGACCAAGTGGATCTTCAAGAACAAGCAAGATGCTAATGGTGTTGTCATAAGGAACAAGGCAAGGTTGGTGGCACAAGGTTTTTCCCAAGTCGAAGGTATTGACTACGGTGAAACTTTTGCCCCCGTGGCTCACCTTGAGTCCATTCGTATAGCTCTTGCTTATGATTCTCATCATAACTTCAAGCCATATCAAATGGATGTGAAGAGTGCTTTTCTTAATGGTCCCATTAATGAGTTGGTATATGTCAAGCAACCCCCCGGGTTCGAGGACCCCAATTTCCCTAATCATGTCTATAAACTCGACAAAGCGCTCTATGGCCTAAAACAAGCCCCAAGAGCTTGGTATGATCACCTTACCGAGTTCTTAGTCGATTATGGGTTTCAAATTGGGAAAATCGATCCCACTCTTTTTACTAAGAGGGTTGGTGGGCAATTGTTCATATGCCAACTATATGTTGATGACATTATCTTTGGTTCGGTTAACCAATCTTTTAATGAAGAATTTGCTAAGCTAATGACCAACAAGTTTGAGATGTCCATGATGGGAGAGTTGGAGTTCTTCCTCGGCTTTGAAAAGCAATTATCTAGGGGGACCTTCATCAACCAAGCCAAATACACTCAAGACATGCTCAAGAGATTCAAGTATGATGGTCTTAAAGGAGCCAAGACCCCCATGCCACTCAAGTGTCAACTTGACCTCGACCCGAACGGCAAAGAGGTGGACCAAAGGGAGTATCGTTCCATGATCGGTTCCTTGCTTTACCTTTGTGCATCTAGGCCGGATATCATGTTGAGTGTGGGTATGTGTGCAAGATTTCAAGCCGCACCAAAGGAGAGCCACGTGGTGGCTGTCAAGAGAATCTTTCGATATTTGGTTCATACCCCAAACTTTGGCTTGTGGTACCCTAAGGGCTCAAGCTTCAATCTCATTGGCTACACGGACTCAGATTGGGCGGGAGACAAAGTGGAGAGGAAGTCCACTTTCGGAGGATGTCAATTCCTTGGTAGGTCTTTGGTGAGTTGGTCATCCAAGAAGCAAAATTGTGTATCTCTCTCAACTACCGAAGCCGAGTATATTGCTGCCGCAAGTTGTTGTGCTCAATTATTGTGGATGAGGCAAACTTTAAAGGATTATGGTGTCATTTGTGACAAAGTGCCTCTATTATGTGACAATGAAAGTGCTATCAAGATTGCCTACAACCCCGTTCAACATAGCAAGACGAAGCATATTGAAATTCGACATCATTTCATTCGAGACCATGTGAAGCGGGGTGATATTGATCTTTCATATGTGGGCACCGGAGATCAACTTGCAGATATTCTCACCAAGCCTTTGGATGAAGCAAGATTCCGAGAGTTAAGGCATGAGCTAAATATCATTGATTCGAGTAATGCGGTTTGAAGACTAGGCACACACACCCCATCTCAACAAGGTATCTAGCTTGGATGTAGGCATGGACATATGGGTAGTGTTGCTTAATTAATGGGCAACCACTCCACCTATTATGCATAAAGAGAAACAATTATTTCACTATGGTCACTTTCGGCGGCCTTTCTAGGTCACCCAAGGTGATAACGGTGCTTCAAAGAAGAGCATTGGCCATGAACCCAAGATACATCTTTGTGGTGCCATACCAAATAAGCTCAAACATGGTGGCTTCGGCCACCGCCCCTCTTCGTTGGAGAGTGTTTGTGTTCTTGTGTCCGTTTTTTTTTAATTTGCGTTTTGGTCACTTCAAGATTGCTCGCTTGTTCGTGTGCTCTTTGATCATGAAGTGACCCTTCCCAGTCGTGTTTTGTCTTGTCTCCATCCTAAGCCTTTTCCCCCTTTTAGCCGTCGCGCAAAAGTCCTCCGTGTTTGCAACCTTGGCTGAGTTTTCTGCTTCCTGCGGTACTACCGCCCGGGGAAGCGGTTCTACCGCGCCCAGTGTGGTACTACCGCAGTCTCGGGGAGAGTCAAAACCGAAGGGGTACGGGAAGTTGTCCCCATACCCCAGTCAGTTTCCCCTTCTCTCCTCTCTCGAAGCAGCAAGGCTCTCCCGCGGCGCCCTCCCCGGAGTGCCGCATCCGTGCTCCCCCTCTGTGTTCTCCTCCGGTGGGATCGATCCCCACCTCCCCCGTGTGCCATGGATCCCGGTATTGCCCTGTTTCTCCCTCGTGTTGGCTCGTGTTCTTGAGCTTTTGTGTTTAGGGCAATGCTTTTAGATCCACTAGGTTTTTGGCTATTCCTAGGCATTTTGAGGACATGGAAGGATTGCTAGATAGGCATAGAGTAGATTTGTTGGTGTGGTTGTGATTTGTGGAGGCACGGTAGTACCGGATCTCAGATCCGTGGTCTCTGATGTCTGCGCGGTACTACCGCAGTGTTACTGCGGTACTACCGCTCGAGCGGTACTACCGTGGAGCGGTAGTACCGCATTAACCACGGTACTACCGTACCTCCAGAACCTGCAACCTGTATCACCTTCTCTTCTCTATTATTCATCTCCTGGACTTTTGCATCTCATCCTCTTGTTCTTTTTGTGTCTGTCTGTTTTGGGTTTGGTCAGGTGGTGGCTCTCGTTCGCACTTAAAGCGCAAGGCTCCAGCCAGGGGCAAAGCACCGTACAGTTCAATGAAGAAGACCGCTCACCGAGAGAAGCCGAAGGTGAAGCCAGTGGTCGAGCTCCCTCTGCCAGAGTACAGGGACTACCGTAGGATCAATCCCTACAGGCAGCCTCGTGATCCATCCTTGATGAAGTCCAAGTTCTGGAACAAGGAGCAGCGTGATGTCTTCTACTTGCTCATATCTGACAGGAAGAACAAGTTTGTGCCCAATGTGAAGTCCGTCAGTCTGGCATACATGGAGCAGCATATGGACTACTTTGCTGATGCTCTTGCTCTGGTGGATCAGTTTGGACTGCGCCACATCATTTCCTTCAACAACCCTTTTGACGCTGATCTCGTGGCCCAGTTCTTCGCCATCGTCTTCTTCCATAATGATGTTGATAGGAACATCACCTGGATGTGTGATGATGATGTTCTCACATGCAAGTGGAAGGTATTCATGGATCTTCTGCGGGTCCCCTACTCCACTGCCGATGGGCCGGTGGGGCTGCGTCCTCACACCTCTGCCCCTGCCAAGAAGAAGGGTGAGTTGGCCCCCTATCAGACTTCTGTTGTCTACTATGATGCGAAGGGCCACGAGAAGCACAAGTTGATGCTCACCCCATTTCTGGATATTATGCACCGGATTTTCCGGACCTCTCTGTTCCCTCGGGTTGGCGATCTGGACAAGATCCATAGCTACTTGGTCAACATGATTCTTCTCTGCCAGGAGTACAGGGGGACGGCGATGGCTCTGGATATCTGCTCGATCATGTATGAGGAGATCTACACTGCAGTTATGGAGCGCAAGGTCCCTATCTATGGGCCTTACCTTCAGATGTTGTTTGAGAAGGTCTGGAGTGACACTTATGAGGATCCTCTTCGGCTGGGGCATCTTACCAGGCATGAGGTGGTGCAGCTGCGGATTAAGGCCAACTGGGCTGGTGGTGAGGCTACTGCTCAGGGTTCCCCAGTTGCTTCTGATGCGGAGATGGCTGATGAGGAGGGTGGAGCTGGTGATGCTGCTGAGCCTGCGGCTGGTGGTGGCAGCGTACGCCGCACTCGCTCTGGTACGAGCTTTGGTGGCAGTGGGAGGTCTTCCTCCCAGGACTTGGAGTAGCCGGGTTGGGCTGCTAAGCTCACTCGCAAGGTGAAGAAGCTGTTCTGCATGCAGTCTCACATGCAGCACAGGATGTATCAGGCTCACAAGAGGGAGAAGGAAAACCGCCAGCGTTAGAAGCTGTTCTACAGGCACCAAGGCATTGAAGTGCAGTCCGGATCTTAGGGGAAGATCACTGAGGAGGATGACTGGATCTACCAGTTCAGCACATGGGAGATTGACGAGGACACTGCCGGCACGTCTGCTTCTGCTCCACCTGCTGATGAGACTGTCGAGGAGCCTGCTGAGGAGTCAGAGGCGGGATATTCGGATGAGTCTGATGATGGTGATGACGATTATCACGCGGAGGAGTAGTCCGCCACCGTGGAGCGTTACGTCACTCTCTGCCTTTTTGGCGTCTTGATGCCAAAGGGGGAGAGAGTTTAGGACCTCGATTTGCTTTCTTTCAGGGTTGTCGAGTCACAAGTGTGTTTCTGTGTTGCCTTTGCTTCCACTTGTGAACTCCGTGTGTTTGCCTTCGTTGTTCGTTTGCCTTGTGAGACCTTTGTGAAGTATGGTGTGAGACATACGCTACCCTTTGCTTAAAGTATTTTATATGTTGCTTATGCTATGCTTGTGCTAATTCTCGCTCATATAATTGTTGTTGGTAGCTTGTGTGGCATGGTAGATAAAATATAGGGGGAGTGTCCATTCTAATGTGTGCACCATGCAATCCAAAGGCTAATCTCAAAGGGTGCACACATCTAAGGGGAGCTAGCCTACATTTTGTGGCTCCATGCCATATGTTTCATTCCCTATTATCTTTTTGAGCAAATCGGTTGTTGTCATCAATACACCAAAAAGGGGGAGATTGATAGGGCATATTTCCCCATGATTGGTTTAAGTGATTGATGACAACACATTTGCGGTTTAACCATGTGCCTTGAGTATTTCAGATAACTTAAGCCATGGCACAGGACGGTTATCATCCCCTCGGTTGATGGAACGTGAAGACGGAGTTTCCCGCTCGGATTCTTTTTTGGTGGTTGAGTCGTAGGAAATCCGTACTATTAAGAGGGGATCCGCGGTGATATAATGGGTGGAATCATCACACTACACTTTTCTCTGCACCCACATATCTTCTTGGCGCCTTCGGAGGAGTCAGTATAGGAGGCCATTCCAGCCTGGGTCTGCTGGGGCGGTAGTACCGCTCGGGGTGCGGTAGTACCGCTCATGCGGTAGTACCGCACACACTGCGGTAGTACCGCGGTACGGTAGTACGGCAGTCTAGTGCCGCAACCACTACCGCAAGCGTACTAACTGGGCGGTAGTGGGCACGGCACTAGAGTGCGGTACTACAGCACCACGGTAGTACCGCACCCAGCGCGGTAGTACCGCGGTACGGTAGTACGGCAGTCTATTGCCGCAACCACTACCGCAAGCGTTCTGACTGGGCGGTAGTGGGAACGACACTAGAGTGCGGTACTACGGTACCACGGTAGTACCGCACCCAGCGCGGTAGTACCGTGCTACGGTAGTACGGCAGGCTAGTACTGTAACCACTACCGCAAGCGCACTGACTAAAGCGGTAGTGGGCACGGCACTAGGCTGCGGTAGTACCGCGCCACGGTAGTACCGCTCTAAGAGCGGTAGTACCGTGGTTGGTGGGGGTCCAACGGCTGTTTAATGCGCCCCCTATAAAAGGGGGTCTTCTTCTCCAAGGAGACCTTACCTCATTAATTGCTGCTCCTCCATTGACGCCCAAAGCTTATTCTTGCCCGATCTCCCTTCCTAGCCATCAAAACTTGTTGATTCTCTAGGGTTTGGAAGAGGAGGCCCCGATCTACACTTTCACCAAAGGATATTTGATTCCCCCCATTATTCCCTTGTGGATCTTGTTACTCTTGGGTGCATTGGTGCCCTAGACGGAAGAGGTCACCTCGGAGCCACATTCCATTGTGGTGAAGCTCCGTGGGTTGTTGGGAGCCTCCAATTAAGTTGTGGAGATTGCCCCAACCTTGTATTGTAAAGGTTCGGTTGCCACCTTCAAGGCCACCGTGTAGTGGTTCACGGCATCTTGCATTGGTAAGAACGTGAGGAGAATAGGGTAGCCCTCGTTGGCCTTCATGTGAGCATTGTGCTCCACACCCTCTCCAAACGGAGACGTACTTCTCGAGAGACAAGGAACTCCGGTAACATATCCTTGTCTCCGTGTTCCCTCTACCTTTACTTTGCAATTTACTGTTCATTACTTATATCTTTCTTGAATTCTTGTTGTAGTTGTTAAGTTGTCATATAGGATCTCACCTAGTTGCATATCTAGACAACTTACTTTTCTCGTTGAGCCTAAGCTTATTAAGAAGTCATAAAAATTGTTAGTCGCCTATTCACCCCCCCCCCTCTAGTCGACATTCCGATCCTTTCAACATTAATATATTGTTGTGTATGATATGATTATTATGATGTTGACTATACTCGACGAAGGATGGAAGGTTTAGGCTATCCCGCCCCGACGCTTTGTTCCATTCGAGTCACCTAGGATCCGAGTTTCGGGTATTTGTTTTAAGACTGAGCGTGCCTAACCGCGTGTGGGATGCTATGGGGTCCCCTCTTCTTACCTACCTAGTTTCAAACATTTCTAGTGGTGGCCCAAGCTGATTTACCATTCGAAACCGTGTGTGTGACTGGTGAGCTCCCAACAGATTTTAAACAACTCGGGCCAGCGGAGACATGATTTCTCTTGTTGGTCCACACTGGTGAGCTAGGGGGCTGCCCACATGTGAGGGGATCAGTTACCTCGACCTTGGCCATACGAAAGAGTCCGATCCGAGAGCGTGGCCGGCTTTTGGATTGGGTGTCGACTCCCCGGGGGCCACCTGGATTTGTTCGTTGTTAGTTAGAGGGATTATGACGTCTGGATCTCTCGGAACAACTCTTCAATGAGTGTCTTGAACGGGCCCGACTGAGAGATATGGGCGTGCGTGTGGAGCCTTGTAATGGGAAATTGGTACACCCCTGCAGGGTTAAATCTTTTCGAGAAGCCGTGTCCACGGTTATGGACAACTTGAGACCTACTCCTTGTTCATAGACAACAACAACTGAGATAATCTTAATAACTTGATCAACGTGTGTGTGCCTTGACTGCTTCTTCTTCATCGGGTGATGAAAGAGGAGGACAAGGATTGGATAGGTGTTATGCTTGCGTAAGTAGGTGGATAGCAGACTTGTTGGAGGCGATTCCTCACCGAATGCTTGGCTTCTTATCTTACTCTCTAGTTCGTTAGCCACTTCATAAATGCTAGTGCGGCAGCAACCTCATCACTTACCCCTTTTACCGTAAACTACTAGTTATCCTAGAATGACGAGTGATGAAGTCCTTGCTGGGTCAGTTGACCACTACAGTTGGATGCTGAGTACTTCTGTACTCATGATACTACCCCCAAACTCTTTTTAGGGTTCTTGATCGACAACAGGTATGGTGATCGACGTTTCACGTGGAGACTCGACGACGACTAGTTAGGCGGATCCCGGCGGAAGGCCTGGACCAGTGTGGTTGTGGGAGCGATGCATTTTCTCTTTGCCACTAGGCATTTGATTGTAGTCTGTACTCAGACATATATCTTCCGTTGTTGTATTGTATTAAGGCAGTTGTATGCCGACTTGTATGAGATGTTGTATCCTTGTAGCTGTAATGTTGTGATATCATGTTGAAATCCGAGACATATGGCTTCGTCATATGTCGCGGTGGGTCTGATATGTGCTTCGTCCTCGGGTTTGGATGGAAACGTCCAGATCTGAAACAGTACCGCATATCGGGTCTTACACTCTTCCTCATCATCACGGCGAACAGCGCCTCGTCGTCAGAGTCCATGGTTCAGGCAATTCGCCGAACACTTGGGCGCGGGGTGGGCGCGACCATCCGACGGTGTGCTCGGGTGGGCGGCGCCAACCGGCCAGCCGCCGCTGTGCTAGGTCGGGAAAGGACAGCGGGGCGAGCAACGGCCCTTTTGCGGCGGGGCAGCGGCTGCCTTGCAGTGACGCGGCGCCGGCGGTGGAAAGGGGGTGGGGAAAGAGGTGACCGATTTTGTACGGTTGACCTGACGGTGGGCCACTCAACACTTTTCGCTTTGTCCGGCGCCCCCAAACGACCCCCAGCGCGTCGGATCGGCTTGGGATCGCCGGACTCAATTTTGGTCCAATCCAGCGCTATTTGGGTGTTTAAAGGCGCGACTGAGCGAAATTCGTCTGTCCGGCGCAAGCGCCGGCTTGGGAGTCTCTTGGGAACGCGGCTGGAGATGCTCTTAGATATGCCCTAAGTTGGCTAGCTAGGTAGAAGAGAGTCAAAGGGAAAGCAGGGTAAGAAACGAAAATCTTCGAAGTAGTGGGCGGGAGCATTCGTCTGCCCATTTCCCGCGCTCTCTAAACAAAGCAAAGGCAACGCCGACCACCCATGGAAATGCAACGACGCATTTTGGATTTAATCGTCGTGTCGTCGTCTCCCCCTGCCCTCCACCCCACGTTCGCGCCCTGCTTAAATTAGAATTATTTTTCGGGGCCGGATTCCCTCCCTCCTCCCCCTCCCCCTCCCCCTCCACGTACGTACAATGCCGGCCAACGTACTAGTAGTGCGCGACATGTCTTGTTAACTTGTTTCTAAAATTTCTTCTTCCTCTTCCGTTCCGTGGTCTAATTTGAGATCTATCAACCAGCGTTTATCCCCGCTCTTGTTCCTGGGCTCATCTTCTTCTTGCATTGGTTGCTCCGGTTGTGTCCGTCCGGGAGCGGGAAGCCACGGTGACGGCGGTGCACGACCGCCGGCCGGGTCCAACGTTCCCACGACAAGCTCGAGGCGGTGGGCTGGGTGGGTGATGGTGCGGCTCCTCCGGCGGCATAGCCTTGACAAGAGCAACTCGCACAACCACCTAATAAGGCAGGAGCAGCAAGAGCAGAACAGCACTTGTACAGAAAGGGACACGGAGATGCAGGAGCCCGGTGGCAACGGCGGCGGGCTGCCCAACGGCCGGGCGCCGCCTCGCTCCCGTCTCGCACGCGACGGACCGCCCACAGGTATCACGCTCGCCTCCACTCCAATTATATTTGGTCCATGATTGCATGTTTGTTAACTAATCATCTAGTTTTGTTTGTCTAGATTTCGACGTGATGAAGGAGAGATTTGCCAAGCTATTGCTTGGAGAGGACATGTCAGGAACCGGGAAAGGCGTGGCGTCGGCTCTGGCGCTGTCCAACGCCATCACCAACCTGGCGGCGTCCGTCTTTGGGGAGCACCGCAAGCTGGAACCCATGGCACCCGACACCAAGGAGCGCTGGAAGAAGGAGGTCGGCTGGTTGCTCTCCGTCACCGACCACATCGTCGAGTTTGTCCCCACCAGACAGACCGCCGAGAACGGCACCACCATGGAGGTCTTTCTTTCTTCTTCACCTTCACGTCCATCCTTCTTCTAGTTGTTCCTGGTTGCAACATCATCATCATGGGGTGGGGTGGGGCGCATGCAGATCATGTCGACGGCGCAGCGTCGCGACCTGCAGATGAACATCCCCGCTCTGCGCAAGCTCGACGCCATGCTCATTGTAAGTTTCCCCATTTAATTTCATGGACATCCTCCTGAGTTAAGCAAACAAACTAACTAACGTACGGGATCGTTCATGTAAAAAAAAGAGTTACATGGACAACTTCGTTGACCAGACCGAGTTCTGGTACGAGAAGGGCGGCGACAACAAGCGCGACGACGACAAGTGGTGGATGCCGACGGTGAAGGTGCCGGCGGAGGGGCTGACGGACGTGACCCGCAGGTGGCTGCAGTACCAGAAGGAGTGCGTGAACCAGGTGCTCAAGGCGGCCATGGCCATCAACGCGCAGGTGCTGGTGGAGATGGAGATCCCGGAGATCTACATCGAGTCGCTGCCCAAGAAAGGCAAGACGAGCCTGGGAGACGCCATCTACCGGAGCATCACCGACGAGGAGTTCGACCCGATCGACTTCTTGGAAGGGATGGACCTGTCGACGGAGCACAAGGTCCTCGATCTCAAGAACCGCATCGAGGCCTCCACCATCATCTGGAAGCGCAAGATGCAGACCAAGGACACCAAGTCGTCGTGGGGCTCCATCATCAGCTTCGAGAAGCGCGAGCAGTTCGAAGAGCGAGCCGAGACCATCCTCCACCTCCTCAAGCTCCAGTTCCCCGGCACTCCACAGTCGCAGCTCGACATCTCCAAGATCCAATACAACAGGGTACGTACTACGTAGGACATACTTGCATCTCGTGGATCATTATTTCATGGTGCGTGTGGTCATGTATTTGTTGTATGTTTTTGGATAAACAGGATGTTGGTTACGCGCTCCTGGAGAGCTACTCGCGCGTCCTGGAGAGCCTGGCCTACAGCGTGATGTCGAGGATCGAGGACGTGCTGAGCGCGGACGCGGCGGCCACCAACCTGACGGCCACCGAGGCGGCGCGGAGGCAGCTGGAGATGAACGCTCCGAGGAAGCTGGACGCCAGGGAGGAGCTGGAGAAGCTCAACGAGGCGCCCGCATCCATGACGCTCTACGACTTCATGGGATGGCACTTCGACCAGGACGAGCTCATGAGAAAGAAGGAGGAGGGCACGCTCGATGAGGCCGGCGAGGCCATGCTGCTCAAGAAGGCGCCAAGCCTCGCCCCCAAGAAGTTCTCCTACGTCGACAGCCTCGCCACCGGCGGCATGAGGAGCCCCTCCGCGCGGCACTGACTCATCCTCATTCTCATCTCATCTCATCTCACCAAATCAACAGCATCCAAGGTAGAGCATGGCTATGTAGATATCTCAAGCTCAAGGTACACAATTCGGTACTCCAGGCATTATTAGTGATCCACGTTGGATTGGACTGCATGCTTATTCTTGTCAAAAGGCAAGATTCAAAGCACACACACTTGCTTTGCTTAATGGGATTGGACATTGTACTAACATTGTTTGTGCCTTAACGAAATCCAACATTTTTTCAACAGACGACAGTGCTAGCGTACATCGGAGTGGAAGAAACGAGATCCACAACAAGACATGGCAAATAGACATGGAACTCAGGCTTTGTACGCACGCAGTAACACATCTTGCCTAACAATACCCAAGTCATCAATTCCTCCTCCAGAGTGAAACAACAACGTGCATAACATGGAGGTTGCCTTCCTTTTTAGTCCACGGACCAAATAATAAATGGTCAAAAGGAGGACCCCTCTACTTCCCTTGACAACTAAAGGCATCTTCAAACGAAGACCCTCGAAACGAATACGTACGGTATTCATTCATGGATTGGTTTAGACTAATTCTCCAACATTATTATGGAGTCTGCCATTCAATCATTGGCGTACACGTTTGTCCATGGTTCGGTAGTAATCGGTCAAAATCAAGCAAGTTCGGATAAATACTGATGAACATGAATAAAATTCATTGGAATTCATACGTAACACTAGTGGACAGACCCCTATATTATCCCGGTTCATATGGGCCTTCGGTCCCGGTTCCACACCCGGGACCAATAACTCGGGACCAATGATGATCCCGGTTGGCCCACGAACCGGGACCGAAGAGGCTCCACGTGGCCAGGCGCGCAGCGAGGGGGGAGGGGTTATTGGTCCCGGTTGATAGGAAGAACCGGGACCGAAGAGGCACCGCTGCCCCCCTTTTTAGCCCTATTTTCTGATTTTTTTTTCATTTATTTATTTTGTGTTTTGTATTCAATTAAATGGTATCATATATATATAAATTAAAGCAACAATGAAGGAACCACAATATATATTACACATTATCGTCACGAATATATCATATACACCATCTCATTCCTCGTGCTTGGTCGAACATGTATTACACAAACGGTACTCACACGAGTTCGATCTAATTTACATCGGTATCCCTTGTTTGACTGTCCTGAAATGTTACTAAGAGCGGGCCAATCATTGATGGTTACGAAAAGCAACGCTCGCAGGTCAAATTCCTCCTGTTTGTCCTCATCCCACACGCGTACACCTGGTTTGGCCCACAGCTCCAAAAGTTCATCGACTAATGGCCTTAGGTACACATCAATGTCGTTGCCGGGTTGCCTCGGTCCTTGGATGAGCACTGGCATCATGATGAACTTTCTCTTCATGCACACCCAAGGAGGAAGGTTGTAGATACATAGAGTCACAGGCCAGGTGCTGTGACTGCAGCTCTGCTCTCCAAAAGGGTTCATGCCATCTGTACTTAGACCAAACCATAAGTTTCTTGCTTCATCTGTAAAGTCTGAGTGGCTTCTCTCGATTTTTCTCCACTGCGACCCATCAGCGGGGTGTCTCAACTTCCCGTCTTTCTTACGGTCTTCTTTGTGCCATCGCGGCAACCTGGCATGCTCCTTGTTTCTGAACAGACGTTTCAACCATGGTATTATAAGAGCATACCACATAACCTTAGCAGGAACCCTCTTCCTCGGGGCTCGTCATCTCCCTCAGCATCACCAGGATCATCTTGTCTGATCTTGTACCGACTCGCAGTGCATACCGGGCATTTATCCATACTCTCGTACTTTTCACCGCGGTACAGGATGCAGTCATTAATGCATGCATGTATCTTCTGCACATCTAATCCTAGAGGGCAGATAACCTTCTTTGCTTCGTGTGTTGTCGCGGACAATTCGTTATCCGGTGGAAGCTTCGACTTCATTATTTGCAGTAACTTCTCAAATCCGGTGTCAGAACAACCAAAATCTGCCTTCCATTTCAACAGTTCCAGTGTGGTACCGAGCTTTGTGCTGCCATCTTCGCAATTTGGGTACAAGGGCTTTTTGTGATCCTCTAGCATGGTCTCCAACTTCTCCTTCTCTTTTCCTGTTTCACAGTCTCGCTTTGCATCAGAGATGACCCGACCAAGACCATCAGCGGTCTCATCCGATTCCCGTTGTTCTTCTTCATTGTCACCTCGAGGAGCTCCATCTTCTTCATTGTCTTCCATTGCAGTGTCACCGAATTCTTCAGGGGACATAGGATAGCTATCATCATCCTCCTCCTCTTCTTCATTGTCTTCCTGCCTAACCCCTCTTTCTCCGTGCTTGGACCAACAATAATATCCAGGAATGAAACCTCTCCGAAGCAGGTGGCCTTGAAGTGTTCTCGAGGAAGAGTACTCCGCCACGTTCCGACAGTCAATACAGGGACAAGGCATAAAATTATCCACTTTGTTTGCATTAGCCACATCGAGAAATGTATGCAGGTTTGTAATAAACTCGGACCCGCGTCGATCGCTGTACATCCATCGCATCCGTGCTTCGATCTGCGTCATATAATTAACCATTACAATAACTTCGTGAATAGTGAAAAGACCACTATATATGCACACCTGCAGTATTTTTGTATCAGTTACAGATGGAGAAGATAATGTTGCTAACCTCGGCCGAGGATACGGTGTTTTGAGGACCTAAGTGTGGCTCGGACATTTCGTCGAACACCTGGTGTGCAATCAAAGGAAAAAAAATCTAGCACCCACCCCACCCCAACACACAATCCTAAAATTTTTGAGGCAAAATGGCAAAGTGATGGCAGGGGGCTTATATAGCCAGGGCAACGGTCCCGGTTTTTGCCAAAAACTGGGACCAATGCCTCGCAGTGCGCCACGTGTTGGTCGCCAGAGCATTGGTCCCGGTTTGTGGCAACAACCGGGACCGTTGCCCCACATGAACCGGGACCATTGCCCTGTACAGACGAACCGGGACCGTTGCGTGGCATCGGTCCCGGTTCTGGAATGAACCGGGAGCGATGCCGTTTTTGGGCTGGACGAAAGGGGGTCTGTCCACTAGTGTAATTTACATAAACTGAATGATATTTCAACTGAGTAACTAATAAAACTAAAAAAACATGAACGATGACCTCGTATGTCTGGCCAAGCTGATTGATGCCACATCCATCGCCGTTCATTCCATCGTCGTCGTTGTCATGGTGGTCCTTCCAGCGGGGGCGCAACAGCCATGTCTGACTGCCACTACCTACCGCTTGTGGAGGAGCTTGTTGTTTTCCCCCGACGCACGTAATATCACCCTGGACGGCCAAGAGCAGCAGCCCGACTCTTTCCTTTGCCCTTGCCGGTGGCGACCTCGCTCCGAAACCACTCCACGTCGATCTTGTCGACCTGCTCGTCAAGGCAGCACGGTCCCATGCGAACGTCTTCATCGTGGTCATCGACCGATCGAAGCCTTCATGAGTTCCTCGTTTGCGAGGATCCAAGCGAGTGTCGCGTCGTATTTGGCAAACTCGGTCCGGCATGCCACATTACGTCGCTCCTTCCACACCACCTCCCTAACCGCTCTTTTTTCTCCACATTACATGTGTCTTCCCGATGGCCGGTGGTAGCTCCTACTTGATGGCCTTATCGCGTGAAATCTAGTGTGGTGGCGACGAGACCCCGTGGTTGAACACCACATAGGCGGTGTTCGGTGGCGAGGATCTAGATGACGTAGTTGCGCAGGAGAGGCGACGACAACGCGCATTCGTCTTTGACGCAGCAGAGCAGCGGTGATTGGTGCTCCGACTTGACAAGCAAGATAGACGATGGCGACACACGCTCTCCTCGGCGGCGAAGAGGCAAGGATGGAGCCGGACCATTATCATAGCGAAGCAAACGACTTATGATCCTCACTGAATGAGATCACGATCTCGTTACTGGAGGAGCCGTGTGCCATGGAGGCGGCGCCCGAAGATCGATGGTGACGGCACCACAATCCACTTAATCCAAATGGAGATCCGTCGATAGACGCGAAGAAGAACCAGGACTTCAACATTGTGAAGATCAAAGATGGATAGATCGGAGATCAAGAGAAGCGAAGATGAAAAGGATTAGAGAGAGGTGATTTGAGGTGTGAACGACACTAAAGTCCTGCTTAAATAGCCGCAAGCAATTGCCATCAATACTACCCTCGCTTCGCTCCGACATTGAACATCCACATACCAAATCTCTTAGCAACCACGCTCCTACAATTCCAATGCCCATGTGTCACTTTGGCCGGCATCAATGCCACTGAATTGCAGGTCAACATCAATGCACGCTCAGAATCGGGTTGATCAACATGAATGTGCGGCAACATTTTTTGCTCACTAAGAGGTCTTTTGTCACGAAAGGTTTTGGGTGGTACCAGGGCCTTTTCATAAATACATATCCATGTTAAATGGCAAAACACATCCGAACCACCCCAATCCAGGCATTTGCGGAAGGTTTGAGAATCATAGTTGGAGATGCCCTAACCCATGTTTTCATTGCTCTCTAATGGAAAACGAATGAAATAACACACTTCCGTAGAACCCGAGCCCAGCATTTACAACATCACCAAATCTCAACGAATAAGTGAACTATTTACAACTGTTTATACATGATTAAGGAAGATCTTTTAAATCATTTTCCTGCCAATGCTCAACTGAAGCTTTCGGGCTGAGAGCATTGTGCTCTATATAATCATCCCAAGCTTCATCCTCATCGTCTGAAGATAGAAGCGATGACCCCATCCATGTTTTGAAGCCATCATTTACACGCCTCTGCGCCTCTGGGGTCACCTCAACCGTGGTCTCGAGCATCTCAAGCCCTGCACTGTGGGTAGTAGCATAATCACCCTCAGCTACCGCATTCCTTCTCAAGAAGAAGGCTGTACCACCATAAAGGATAACTAAACCCCATGCTGCAATTTCATAGCACCAGAAGAGAGGAATCGAACAACTACTTCCAAGAGCCAGAAGCACTGATCCAAGGACTATTGCCATGAGACCAAATATGAGGGCAAAAACTGCATTCAGTATAGCCAGACAACGGATACCACCTGGAGTTCAGAATTGATATCAATTAATTAGGATAAGTATGATTATGTGTGCATAACAGGTCCCTACAACTTTAAAAAAAAAAGGTCCCTACACAAACTGACGGGAACTAGAGTACCAAGCTACATTAGAAGAAGTGTAAGGCACAGCCAACAATCTACATATCATCTATACGAAATGCGGTGACAAAGATCAAAAAGAGTGCTGCAACTTGATCATGGTCAACGGATGATACAAAAGATTCAAGAGTCACCGAAAAAAGTTGCCTCCCCATTTATCACCCATTCTCACCACATGCCACAACAGCTAGTTTAAAATTAAATAGATGCTAATTTTGCTACCCGCATTTTTTTTAAATAGATGCTAATTTTTTTCATTCAAGCTCCTCATGATCTTGTGGGATCTCTGCCTTTACAAAGCAATGAAGTGATGTTCACCGAGAGTGGACAACCTCGAGATTTACCACTGACAGAGTAACTGATGCAAACTAATAGCAAATAGATGTGAATCCGGTATAACTGTGTTTAAGTAAATACCACTGTAAAGCGATAAACTACCAGGATTGTACCAAAATCTGTATACAGAAACCAAAATACATTAGAATGCCTACCAAGGCTAAATTAAAAAAATGAATATCTTAGAGCATTTCTAGCAGATCCCATAAAAACCTCATACTGTACAATCGTTTTTAAGGTATATGCCGCAAAACGTTTTTACGGTATGATGTGTGTGTCGGCAGAACAGATCCCGTAAAACTAGTTTCAGGTCAAATGTTGAGCCCACTAGTCAGTAGTTGAATTTACAACAAGATCCATGCAAAATAGCACAAAGCACCCTCATACGTAGAAAGGAAAAGCAATTGGATCCCCGACCCTGATGCCACCCGTGGAGATCCTAGCCGCCACTCCCTCCCTGCGCACCACCCATCGACGGCGAGGTCTCCGATGAGCCCCGCCTCAGCCACAACCCCTCTCCCTGCGGTATCCCAGATCTCCCGCGCTCCCCCGCCATTTGCTTCCGTCGGGTCGCCGCAAGGGGATGGCCCTGTATCATCGTCGATCTGAGGTCCGCAGGCACACCCTTCTGGTATACGCCCACTCCCTAGCAGTCCGTCACCACCAGGCTCGCTCTTCGCCCACCAAGTGGCGTCGATCCAGCAGTCTCCTCCCTTTGGTGCTCCACCCGCAACGCAATCATTACAGTCGCAGCAAAGGTCTCCGTTCAATGGCCCGCCGTTTGTGCTGCCGGGGCAGGTGCAACGAGCGCCATTTGGTGGTCTGCCCACGGCATCCCAACCTCTTCCGAATGGCCGAAATGGACCTCTGACGGTGGCAGCGGTGGCGAGGTTGTGCGATCTGGTATGGATGTTTTTTCAGCTAAAACTGTTAAATGGCGGTTATTTTACAGTTTCGGGCCTTTTATGGGATCTGTATTTCTTGATACCAATATGCATCCAAGAAGGCCACAAACAAGACATGCAGTTTGCACATAGGTCTACCTATGTTGGGATATTCAATTTGGCTCTAGGGAGCACATGCTTCTGCATGAAATGGATTTTATAAATGTCAAAAAATCTGTAAAAAAATTAGATCTGTTCATTGTCACATCCAAATGGTACATGCATTTTTTTTTACTCTAGGGAGCAAATGCTACATCCAAATGGTACATGCAAAATTAGATATTCAATTTGGCTCTAGGGAGCACATGCTTCTGCATGAAATGGATTTTATAAATGTCAAAAAATCTGTAAAAAAATTAGATCTGTTCATTGTCACATCCAAATGGTACACGCAAATTTGCAGGTGAAAAACTTAAGCATTTTGACATGTGTAAAAAAGACAAGTCGAACGCTAAATGTTGCATCCAAATGTCACTTAAAAATTTTTTTGAAGCACTACTATCCCATATGGCATCAAATTGCCAAACACACTTGCCACACTAATATGAACATATACAAAAAAAAAACAGGATTTTAAATTGTTTTGATTTTACTGTTCATTTGGGAACATATGCTCCCCAGAGCCAAAAAGCAGTGTCCAAAAGTTCCAAAACAAACATGTATGGGAATTACTAACGTGATGTCCCATTTTTCGTGGGGTGACAACGACAACCAAAAGAGAATGCACTGAATGACCTGGTGGACACTGTGTGTGCCAAAAAATCAAGGGGCATGGGTTTTAGGTATACTAACTGCTTTAACCTAGAAATGTTGTGTAACAGCCCAGGACCTACGCTTTCGTTATAAATTAGTTGTGCATCATGATCATCCCATCAGCATCTTACGAGTATCATATTACATTTAATTTAAAATTGAAATGAGGACTTAATCAACCCTCATCTTTTTCTAAAAGGCCTAAAACCCTAAATTGTGCCAATTGTCCAAAATGTCCTTCCTAAACCCTAAAATAAGTGGCAAGAGCCTCATAGTTAATATGTGGGTCCTCCCAAAAAAATTAGGGTTTAAAAAGGGTTAAATTGGATTTTTGGTTTAAAACCCTAAGCACAGTTACTTTTCTTAGAAAATATACAAATAACCCCAAAAATTATGATTAGTTTTGTGAGGCCTTGTTATGGTCCAACGAGGATGTGCACTCTTGGATGAGCGTTTGTGCACTCTTGGATCCAGCCCATTGGGCGACTCACATCCATCTAGCGCACCCGAGCGCACCAGCCAGCCATCACATGAGGACCAAAACGGCCCAACCACGGCCTAAATCACGCCTCTCCTTTTCCTTTAACCCAAAGCAAACTGAGTCCCCAATTATTTTCCATCCGTCGCCACCCTTGAACGCCTCCACGACAGCATGCACATTGCGTCAGCCCTACCATTGACGCTAACCTCACCAACTGCGGCGAGCTTAACCGATACGCGTTGCCCAACCTCCCTTCCTCTCTCTTCCTGGGTGCCTGCCCACCGCCGTGTTGTGAGCCGTCATCGGCCACCTCCGCCGGCAGTGCGCTCTACTCCGCTGTCGAGCTCCATGCTACCCACACACACCGCCTGGCCGTCCTCCGCCCCAGCACCATGGCGCCACGGCCAGCACTGCTCGCCTCGGCCATGGCCCGAGCCCGCCTTTGTTGCGCTAGCATCGTGTGCACTGCCTACTGTCATCGACAAACAACCACCACGCCGTGTCGGTGCTGCACCAACCACCGTCGGAGCTCACAATCGCCGCTGGCAATTTCATCCATCCGAGCCTCCTCAACGGTACGCCCCGTAATGCGAGAGCAACTAGTTCTAGAGTACTCGTTCGCGGCTCGGCACGGCCCGGCCCAGCGAACAGCGCCACGTGTCGCGTTCACAGCGTTCCCTCGGGATTTCATTTTTTAAATTTTTGTGTGCATATTTTTGGTGTTTAAAATTGGTTTGTTCGGTGGTTTTTCTGACTCCCGATTTTCGCACGTTTTTTTATACGTTTTGGTGAAAAAAAACAAAAATAAGAGGCACGACCTTGCCTCCGCGGGAGGCATGAGTCTTGCCTCAAAAAAGGAGGCACGAGTCGTGCCTCGTGCCTCCTGGAAAGGCACTCATGCCTCCGTGAGAAGGCACTGGCGTGCCTCCGCGAGAGGCACTTGTGCCTCCGTGAAAAGGCACTATCGTGCCTCCGTGAAAAGGCAGGCACTATCGTGCCTCCGCGAGAGGCACTCGTGCCTCTAAAAACAAGAAAAGCAGAAAAGCTCCAGAGCGCGCCACTTGGCGCGCATGGAGGAAGCGCGTTGTTCGTTGCTACGAGTACTCTAAAACTAGTGATTTCGCCGTAACGCTCCACCCCCGCAAGGAGCCACCGGATCGACCGAACCTCGACGTTGCCACCTCGCCCGCCTAGCCCACATGTCGGATCTGCCGTTAGGAGGCCACCACTGTTCGACCTTTGACCAACCGCCTCACCGGACTGCCATGACACCATCTTTGGCATCGTCGAAACCAAGGCCAACGGCCCCACCACCGTCTGCCTACCATGCCACCAAGTCCAAAGAACTGCTCTGATAACCGTCGGATCCGATACCACCCCCTTCGTCGTTGACCCCCTTTGGTATCACCCTCGAGCAACGACCACCGCCACCCCCACCAAGTCCCTCAGCTCCAAGTTGGACTACACGACGTTGCATGGATTGCCTTCTCCATCACACCCCCGATCTGCATCGCCTCACGCTTCAAAGGTAGCCACTTCGAAACAACCACCATGCGCAATAATGAAAGAGATGATATGGGTACTTAAACAACACGTAGGTAGTTAGCGTAGCACACTGTAGTCAAGATTTGACTATGTATGTCATGTATGAAATTGACGTTATGCAATACTGGTAGCTGAACTGCTTGTTGTCGCAACCTCATTAGTTAGCATCACTAACCCTTGGGCCCACGATGACCGGGATCACTCACTGTCGCAAGGCACGACACAGGCCACGCACACTTGAGACAATTGCGTCGAAATCCCAAACGGAACCAGATAACCAAACTGCTACCGTCCCAACCCAAAATCTCTACCAAAGCAGCCAAATTGTATCGCCATGGCACGAAAAACATAAAATACTAATCATATATCAAATTGCATGGAACTTGTATATGTCATCCTTGTGCATGTTAACAACATTCAAAATTGTTATTTAGTTAAACAAGATTAAATGCGTTCATTTGAAGATGGAGTTACATGGAATTGTACTATATATGTGGCTCCACTCCATTTAATATGTGTAACTTCATCTTAGATCACCTCCATCATCATGCCATATTCATCCATGTTAACAACATTTAACATGATATTAGGATTAAACAAGATAAACCCTTTATTTAATTCCTGTAAGTGCTATACTTAGTGCATTTCAATTCCAATTAACTTGGATATTGTTGCATTAGATTATTATGAGTTGCACACCATGTTCATGTCACTTGCATACATGTAAGGATCATTTAAAGTGAATGCTTAGTTAACAACTTCAACATCTCTTAATAATTTGGGGTTGTTTTAAAAATGCTACGTGTGATGCATTCCAACTCCAATTAACATGCATCTTTTTGCATTAGGTTAATCTTGCATAACACTGCCATTTCATGCATGGCATATGGCATAAAATGAACATGCTCGATCTTTGCTAAAGTAGTTAAATGCATTCTTTACGCTTTTCAAGTGTTTTGCCTCTTCTTAGATAGGATCCGACGATGACATGAGCAGCGAGCAAGAATCTGACCATGTACCAGGCTACTGGTTCACCAAGCAAGCAAAAAACCCTTGATCATTTTGATCCCATGCTTGCATTAGTTAACAATGTTGTAGTGGACCTCAACAACTAATTATGTTACATGGCCTGATTGTTGCCAACATGATATGCCTTTACCTTCCATTCCTAGCATGTTGCTTGTGTTATTGCCATGCTAGCCCCTGCTTATCTTGCTGCAGTATACCATGCTTAGGTCGTTGCTTGAGTCATGTCATATCTTCATATCTAGCCGATGCTGCTTATGGGTAGTTGAACCCGGCTCTAATACATTCTTGTTTTGTTATGGATATAATTATGTTAATGTGTAATAAAGGCAAAGGTGGAAGGCTATGTTTGAGCGCATGGTGTTTTGTTCCACTTGAGTCGCCACTAGGACCCGAGTTCTTGTTTATCTTGATATAAGAGTAAGTGCGCTAACCACTCGCGGGAGGTTTAATGCCCGCCCCCCCCCCCCCACCCACCCACCCCGACCTAGAACTTTAGATCTAACTGTCCAGGAGTCACTTAGATCGGGCTTTCCATTTGGCATATACATAAATTATTATCACCTTGTTGCAGGTACGAAGGAGACGGTTAGATGTTATGATTGCATACATATAAAAATTGTGGCATGATCGCTAAGTGGTTATCCTGTTGGACTCTAGCCACATTAGTCGTGCGCACAGTTGGGTGACTCTAGCCACTTTAAATTAGGTCTATCTCAAAGCTTCAATTAGACTCGAACGCTTCGGGTACAACTCAGTTGGGTGACTCCATGGAACTTTCCAATGGAGGAAGTGTCCGTCTATAACCACGCTCTCGGCATACACCATAAAGTGTGCTACTTGTGGGGATTAAGAGAAGATTGAGCGGCAAACTATGTCTAGCTTAGATGGTTTGGTAACTTGTGTGGAATCAGCCCACCAGGGTTCAAGTCTACACTTGGAACTGGTGCTCGCATTTTCCTGGATTTTTTCAGGCTTTTCGATGATGTTTGTTCAATGGTAGACGTTCCCGTCGACTATGAGGCGCCTATGGTGACTTCGTCAACCTCAAGATGTTGTTCCGGCTCAGTATCTCGAATGTGCTCATAGGTATAGGGTGTGCATACATGTGTTCATAGGGATGAGCGTATGTACATGTATGTGAGCGTCTGCGATTGTGCTGTGCTAAAAAAAAGGAAGATCGAGCGTGTATGGGTAACATGGTGCAGCCTTCCAAGATTAAATCTATTTGGATAGCCGTGCCCGCGATTACGGGGAGAAGTACCTTTGATGGGAGAAGCGCAAGCTGATTTCGGGGAGAGGTTTCAGGATGCACAACAAATTGCCCTTGTTGTGCGTGCTTTTGGTTTGGGGGAGAAGTTTCAGGATGCACAACAAATTGCCCTTGTTGTGCCTGCTTTGATGGTGAACTTTATCGCTTCTTGTTCTCTGAAAACCTTAAGAGAAGAAAGGAGGTTGGTCCTAACCTCCAAGAGGCTTCTTGAAATTCACGCGGTGTTCGACCAGGATCTACTTTAGGCTGTCGTTGGAGCTGTGTTCAGTGATACGAAGGGCAAATTTATTGTTGGAGGTATCTGGAAGATTGAATGATGCTCGAATGTGCTATCAACCGAAGAACAGGGATTAGAATAAGGCCTTTCTCTCGGCCAAACAATTGGATGTGACAAGATTGTGATAAACTTTGATAACATGGAGGTCATTGAGATCATGAATGAAGGTGGCAGATCGGCGGGCATAGTTTCAACGATTTTCTATAACTGCTATCACTTGGCTTGTGAATTCCCTCAAGCTGTTTTCAAACATTGTAATAGGGAAGCAAATTCGGCTGCACATGAACTTGCACGCATGGGGTGGTCACCTTGTAATCAGTGTTTAGATGATGCTCCGAGTGAGCTCGTCCCTCTCCAGATCAATGATGTAAATATTATCAAAAGCTAATAAAGAGGTATGGTTAATGTAAAAAAGAAATATCACCTCTTCTAGAAGCACAAAAGTTATTCTCGACAATGCAAATGAACGGATGCCTACTTGGAGCAGCATATGCAACAAATATTCCTGAAAAATATGTATTGTTTAGTATTAAAGAGCAGGAAAGTAGACTTCATACTAGAGTAAAGAGAAATATGGATACAACACAAAGAAAGATATATTGCCTAATGCAAAATATACGTAAATACTTTTGTTTGCAGGGAAAACTGTATTTACATATACAAGCTGAACAAAGGATGGAATTCACAACATAAAAAATATCAATGTGCATATAGATACTCAAATTATAGTAGAACAGAAAACCTAAGAATCTACAGCAACATCTGCAAAAATTCTACAGGTGCTATGAACTAGAATGTAACTCATTCCAGCAGTCATGGGAGATAAGGTCACTGCAAGAGAATGCCAGACAGTATTATGGTTGTAACAATTACTGTAGAGCCATGTGAATTACTGTCTCTAAATTAGAAGGCAGTGCTGAAACCGCTTAATGGCTTGCATGGTTGCGTCCTCAAGATGGTCTCAAATGAGAAAGTGGTCAACATTATAATTCTTCGTCTCGTTGAGACAAACAATTTTTCTTACTGAATCATCTCGATCTGAGCATAATGCAACTTCTATAACCAAACCACTGGGCTGCAGAAAAAGTGCCCTGGAGCCTCTGGACGCAATAGAAGGTTTGCAAGGTTGCATGCAGAAAACTGGGGCTGCAGTATTTTTTTTCTGATTTGCTTGCACAAAAATGTTCAAGTGCACAAGGAAGATATTCTTGAAGACGAGAGTTGTATCAAAGTTAGAATGAAGTCGTCAAGCACTAGGGGGCAACAAGAAAATTGAAAGATCGATGCATGTAAAGGCAAGGAAGACAAAGGCCACAATAAGCACAAGGATAAGAAATCAAAAGTCACTTTCGCAGAATTATTAGCTAAATATCAAAAGGAGAGTTTAGCAAATATTGATTATCAGCCAAGTGGTGCCAAAGCATCAAGACCACCCCCTAGACCCAAATTTGAAGACTGTTATTGGCAAAAGGAGAAAATTAATGCAACATATTCATATCCTCCTTTTGGGCCGCCAATGTCATGGATACCTCCATAAGCTAATTTTTATCCATATCCATCATGGGACAGATATGATTCAAGGGCACATCCTCATTCCTATTTTAAATCATCTCACCAAGATTATGCAGCTCCAAGGAGCCCAACATTCGATGAACAATCATATGTTAAAAGACCGTTTCAGTAAAAAAGATTTGGCCTGGAGGCTGGAGCTCAAGAAAAAAGAAAGAGGTGGTCAAGCAAGTGTATTGTGTTAAGAGAGATGTCGCAAGTGTGCCACTTCAGATTTGATTTCAAATGGTAAAGAGACAATCAAGGAATTGGCAAAAGAAGAAATTGCAAAGTATTAGTACAGAAGAGATTAAGAGGAAGATGGCATGGGTTTCCAACCATGCCATGGATGTCAATGTCATGAATTCATTCTCATGTATGATTGGTTACACTCCATGAGCTTAATTCGATCCATGGATGCAACACACTTTCTTACATCATGAAAGGGTACTAAATCACTATACTTTTGATTAGCTACAATTTTACTATTGATCCAAAATGCCAAAATAGGAAGATTTGTTCTCCCTCTGATTGATATTAGTTGTCGCTGAAACGGATGTATCTAGACATATTTCAGTGCTAGATACATCCATTTCAGCAACAATTAATATGGATCAGAGAGGGTATTTCAATTGTTTATTCGGCTATACATGTTTTGGTGGATGGAGTTTACACATACCTTATGGCAATGGCCGATATAACTTATCGCCCTAAGCACATGTGCGAAAACTGGGTACATGAGATGCGGTTTCAGTACTACTAGGCATGAGGAAGAGGAGGAAGTTAGCCTGGATGGGCATGTGGTACCTCAGAAGGACACCTTTCGATATTTGGGGTCAATGATGCAAAAGGATGGTGATATTGATGAAGATGTGAGCCATGGAATCAAAGATGAATGGCTGAAATGGTGACAAGCTTCTAGTGTTCTCTGTGATAAAGAGAGTGCCACAAGCGAAAAGTCAAGTTCTATAAAAGGACAATTCGACTTGCGATGTTGTATGGCGTTGAATGTTGGCCAACTAAAAGGCGACATGTCCAACAATTAGGTGTGGTAGAGATGCGCATGTTGAGATGGACATGTCGCTGCACAAGGTAGGATCGGGTCAGGAACGATGATATACGTGAGAGAGTTGGGGTCGCATCAATTGAAGAGAAGCTTGTCCAACATCGTCTAAGATGGTTCGGGCATATTCAGCGCAGGCCTCCTGAAGCATCGGTGCATAGCAAGCAGTTAAGGCGTACTGATAATGTCAAGAAAGGTTGGGGAGACCAAACTTGACTTGGGAGGAGTATGTGAACAGAGATCTCAAGGATTGGGTTATCAACAAAGATTTAGCTCTGGACAGGGTTGAGTGGAAGTTAGTAGTCCACGTGTCAAAGCCATTAGTTGGTTCCGATATCTTATGGGTTTCAACTCTAGCCTATCCAACTTGTTTGGGACTAACAGGCTTTGTTGTTGTTGTAGCCTTGCCAAAAAACAGGGGTGGCATACGTTGACGCCACTTTTTGACGTGCATGATTGCGTCCTCAAGATGATCTCAAATGAGAAAGTGTTCAACATTAAAGTTCTCCGTCTTGTTGAGACGAACAATTTTGCTTTTTGACTCATCTCAATCTGAGGTCGTATGCAACTTCTACAGCCAAAACGAACCTCCAGGGAGCCTCTGGACGCAACAGAAGGTTTGCAAGGTTGCGCACAAAAAACTAGGTCTGCGATATTTATATTGATTTGTTTGCACAAATGTGCCCCCAAGATGACCTAGAATGGAGAAGTGTTGAGCATGCAAGTTGTTCGGCTCGTCGAGTGTAACAGCCCGGAAATTCCACCCTAATTAAAAAAATTCTTTGTTGCGTTGTTGTGATGATTTCATGTATTGTTTGCAGTGTTTGCTTCGCCGAATTATTAATTGGCGAATAATTCCCCCCCCCCCTATTTCTCGTATCGGATGCGAGACCGACCCTTTTCCATCACGGCACACGACCTTTGCGACACCGGGTTTCACCCGAGCATCGTCGCAACCGGCACAAGTCCAGCCATCGCCGTCGGAACGAAAAAAACCCGTTTATTTAATAAACGAATTATTTTATTGGGCGTCGGAAAATGTTCTCAAAACGGTATCGAAGTGAGGTAGGACTAACGGGCTCGCCGCGCTGAGCGTGTGGTTCGAGATTTCGTCCGAATCGAAGGTCGGACGGAGCATGTGCGGTCAGAAACATGTGACGTAGGAGCGTGTATAAAATTGGGGGTATTTTCGTCATCCGCCAGACCCACTAGCCTATATAAGGACCCCTCACCTTCCCCCATAGCATTAGGGTTTCCCCCTGGAAAATTGCAGCCACCCCCCCTGTTTTTCCCCAAATTCTGCCCCCAAGTCCCTCTCCCCCGAAACCCTAGTCCAGATCGAAGGGCTCCCGACGCCTCCACATCCTCCCAGCCGCTCCGGGGCCCGCAGGGCTGGATCCGTGCCTCCGCGGCCCGCAGAAGCCCATCTGGAGCCGCCGCCGCCTCCCGAGCCCGCCCGAGCTCCTCGTCGAGGGTCGCTGCCGCACCGCCGGCGTGTACTGCCGTCCCCAGGTCGCCTCCCCGCACCTCTCTTTCCTTCTCTCTCCGGGATCCTCCCTCTGGTCGCGAGGTCGCCGCCAGGGACGCCCGCCATGGAGCCGCCCGAAGGAGCTCGCCGCCATCTCCCTTGAAGCTCGCCCTGGCCGCCACGGGGACCTCGTCGTCGGCGACCTCCCTCACCGCCGTGCGCGGATCCGGCCGCCCCCATCTCCGACGCGTCGCCGAAGCCACGCCCACCTCGCCGGAGCACGAGCCTCCGCCGTCGCCGCTCTGCTTAACGGGGACGAACAGGAGTGCTCGCCCGTGCCCGCTCGCACGCAACGCCAAGTTGGGCCTGGCGCGGCCCACTCCCCCGCCTCGACCTGCTGCTCCCCTCGCCCACGAGCGCGCTCAACGCTATCCAGCGCCCACCTGCTCCATGGGCTTGGCCCACTTGGTGAGGCGCCCCCCCTTTTTTTCCTTTTGTTTTTATTTATTTGTTGCTATTGAACTGTTGGGCCGGCCCGTTAATTATCTCGCGCACGTGAGGGTAGTTTAACTGTCACGCGCCCCCTGTTAGGCGTAGTTCTTTGCTGTTTCGGCCCGTTTAGTTTTTTTTGCTAGGCTTTTATTAATAATTGGCAGATTGTGTTGTAATTTTGCGATGCGCGTATCTTTTCACCGGTAGCTCGGATGGAAACGTGTTCTACATGAAAGTTGCATAGTTTTTTGTGTAGATTATTAAAATGTGTTATTTTGCCATGTTTACACTTGTCTACATGTTGTTTTACTACTATTTACATCGCATGCCACCGTAATTGTAATCTGCCATAACTTTTTAACCGTTGCTCCGATAAAAAAGTTTCTTATATGTAACTTGACTAGAATTTCATGTAGATTGTGTTTATGCTATTGTTTGCTGTTGTTAACAAATATAAAATATTGTTTAGGACAGAACAGTACTAAAGGCTTAATTATCATGGGGTAATTAGTGTTGTGCCATGCTTAGGAGTTTACCTGCTTAACTTGACTAGTATAGGTAGGTTACTTATGCTACACTTCTTGCCATGCTTGTGTGACATGCCATGCTTGTTAGAGATGCCATGTTAATAACCTTTGTTCATAGTGTAGCTAAACAACTTGAACCTTCGTAAATGTGCGGTATCGTCATATGTGACGAGTATTCCATTTAACCTAGTAGTAATCGCTCTCGATGGTAGATTCGTATCGTAGTACGTTGTCTCGTGTTGCCTTCTTGATGTTGCTTGCTCGTGATTGCTTCGATTAATAGTTGCTTGCTCGTCGATTGCTTTTCCAGTGTTTCCTTCTTGTGTGCTCCTGCGGTTACTCTCAGAGACGATGCGAGTTTGCGATCGACTACACCTTCGGCTTCGTCTTCTCATCAAGTAAGGGGGAGCATATAGCATGCTTATAACTTTCAGCTCACTCGCGCCTAGGTGTAGGATAGAACGATTGCTTGATCCTACCACTTCATATTCATGCCTCTCAAATAAACCCAAACAACCATGTCCTCCACATCCCAGCAAACCTTGTTCGGCTATGTTACTATTGCTCGCTGCTCAGCCAGTGCGTAGTATGCATGCTAGGATGGTATCAACTGTTATCCTGTTACTCCTTGGATTGGGCTATCACATTATTATATTGTTGTGGATGATATGATTATTATAGTGTTGACTATGCTCGACGAAGAATGGAAGGTCTAGGCTATCCCGCCCCGACACTTTGTTCCATCCGAGTCACATAGGACCCAAGTTCCGGGTATTGTGTCTCTTGACGAGCGTGCCTAACCGCGTGTGGGATTTTATGGGTCCCTTTTTTTACCTACCTAGCTTCAAACATTTCTAGTGGTGGCCCAAGCTGATTTACCATTTGAAAACCATGCATATATGTCTGTCGGGTCGCTCCTAGCAGATATCCTTTAAAATAACTTGGGCCAGCGGAGAAATGGTTTCTCTTGTTGGTCCACCCCAGGGAGCTAGGGGCTGCCCACATGGTTTGGGTAGCTAACCCGACCTCGTCCAGACGGTAGAGGCCAATTCGAGAGCGCGGCCGGCTTTTGAGTTGGATTTCGACTCACCGGAGGCCACACGGATTTGTTCGTTGTTATCTAGAGGGACTTGTCGTTTCGGATCTCTCGGAATTAAATCATAAAATGGTTGCCTGTGATGGTGTTGATGGTGTAACACCCCAGATTTCACAAAAAATTAAAATTTTTGTTTTCGGTGTGAATTGTTTGATTGTCTGTTTTGTTTGCGGTGTTTGCATCCCCGATTTATCGATCGGCGATTATTTCTCCCCCTCTTATCTCGTATCGGACGGAGACCGACCCTTGCCACCCTGACACTCGACCTTTGCGACACCGGGTTCACCCGATCACCATCGCGAAAACCGCACGAGACCAGCCGAAGCCAACGGAACGAAAACCCCGTTTAATAAGTAAACGGGATATTTTTATAGCGCACCGGAAAGTGTTCTCGGAATGGTTCCAACGCGACGTGAACGACGCCGGCTCGACGCGTTGATCGCGCAGTTCGAAGTTTTACCTGAATCGGAGGTCCTGCGGACCCCCGACGGTTAAAAACGTAGACACCGCGCGCGCCAGAGAAAAACCGGGAATGTTTTTGCAAATTGCCAGCCACCAGGGCTATATAAAGACCACCACACTCCCACCCCTTTCTAGGGTTTCCCTAGCCACATAATTGCAGCCACCCCCTCCACTTTGCCCAGATCTGCCCAAATACCCCCCAAATCCCGAAATCCCAGCCAGATCCATCCTGGACCGTCAGATCTGGCGATCCGACGGCCCAGGGAGTGCCACGTCAGCACCCACCTACCTTCTCTCTCCTCCACGCAGCCTCCTTCGTGGAGCAGCCGCCGCCGCCTCCACTCCGGTCGCCGCCTCGCCGCCGGCAGCAGCCGCCCGCAGGCCAGCCCCTCGCGGCGCCCTCCCTCTCTCCTTCCTCCTCTCCTTTCCCTCTCCTCACCACCCTCTCCTCCCTCGCAGGAAGAACGGGGCGCCCCGCCCGCGCCATGGACAGGAGGTCCTGACTCCGAGCTCGCCCGCCCCTGGTCCTCCACCGCGCCGCCCCGGTGAAAAGGCATGTGCCCTTATGTTTGGTTTTGGTAATTGATGACAATCTTTATGGACTAATGGTTTCCTTGAGTTATACTTTAAGGTTTGTCCATAGGCAACGCTTGAAGATCATATGGTGGCTTAAAGGTTGTAAGATGAAGATTACGTGTTGACCAAGGTGTTCTTCATGGAGCTATCCAAAGATTGGTCAAGTAGATGTGTTCAAGGTCAAAAGGAGCATCACGAAGATATCGTATGCTTGGAGCTTGCCGACCATTTGGTGATAATGGTCGTGTGAAGATGTGCCTAAAAGAGGCTCACCCATAATGGAGTATGGGGGAGCTATCTACAAGTCTTCATCGAGCCGGTGGAATCAAGGAAGATGTTCCAACTTGAGGCGGGCATGATCGTCATCATCAAGCTCAAGTGGATTATGCGCAAGATAAAGGTTTGACTAGATAGGTGTCTAGTTTACCGGTCTCTTGGTAGTAGTTAGGAGACCGTGTTATAGGCTAGGCCGAGTCGTTCGTGGAGAGCTCAAACCTTTTGAATCTTTGGCATCATCTTTATTGGTTCTTGTTTGGCTTTTCTCCGTGTGAGTTTTGGAGCTTGTGGTCTTCTTCATGACAAGCTCTTGTTTATCGAAAACGGATTTCATATGCGTCTTCTCGTATGTTTTTCGATGTGGGAGATTTGCCGGGTCGTCTCGGTTAGAGGTTTCACACCTCTATTTGTTTGGCATTTCTCCCTTGCCACTTCTAAATATTTCCAGTCGTGATTAGGCAACTTTGTTCGTTAGCTGTCCATCAAGCTTGAGTTTGCCTTAATCGGAGTTCATTTGCAGAAGTTGTGGCAATTCAGGGTTTGCCTGTTTCTTTGGAGTTCATCTGTTGTGTGGCCTGGGCTCCCTGAGTCTGCCAAGGCGGTAGTACCGCACCCACTGCGGTAGTACCGCGGTACGGTAGTACGGCAGTCTAGTGCCGGAACCACTACCGCAAGCGTACTGACTGAGCGGTAGTGGGCACGGCACTAGAGTGCGGTACACGGTACCACGGTAGTACCGCACCCTGTGCGGTAGTACCGCGCTACGGTAGTACGGCAGTCTAGTACCGTAACCACTACCGCAAGCGTACTGACCGAGTGGTAGTGGGCACGGCACTAAGCTGCGGTACTACGGCAGCGCGGTAGTACCGCACCCAGCGCGGTAGTACCGCGCTACAGTAGTACGGCAGGCTAGTACCGTAACCACTACCGCAAGCGTACTGACTAAGCGGTAGTGGGCACGGCACTAGGCTGCGGTACTACGGCAGCGCGGTAGTACTGCACCCACTGCGGTAGTACCGCGCCACGATAGTACCGCTCTCCGAGCGGTAGTACCGTGGTTGGGGAGCTGCCAACGGGTTCCAACGGCTGGATTCGTGGGAGACTATAAAAGGGGGTCTTCTTCCTCCTTTGTCTCCACCGGTTTTGGGCAAGTTCTTTCCCCCATTGTTGACCTCTTTGAGCTTGCTTACTCTCTTTCCCTCCTATGATTCTTGCTCCTTTTTGAGGGAAAAGAGAGAGGAGGTCTAGATCCACATCTTCACCAAGCCATCTCTCCTCTAAGTGAGGGAAACCTTGTGGATCTAGATCTTGGAGTTCTTGGTGTTCTCCTTTTTCTTCCTCTCATATTCCTCCATAGCTTTTGTTGCTTTGGTGGGATTTGAGAGTTGGGGACTTGAGCACTTCGTGTGCTCTTGCCATTGCATTTGGTGCATCGGTTTGAGTTCTCTCCGAGGATTCTTTGTAGTGAGTGAAGTTGTGAAGATAACTACTCTTGAGTGCATTGGCACTCTAGAGCTTGTTCCTCGTGGGTGCATTGGCACCTAGAGGCTTGTTGTTACGGAGCTCAATCATTGTGGTGGAAAGCTTCGGGACGCTACGGGAGCCTCCAATTCGGTTGTGGAGATTGCCCCGAGCATTTGTACGGGTTCGGTGACCGCCCCCAAGGGTTGCCATTTGTACGGGTTCGGTGACCGCCCTCAAGTGTCCTAATAGTGGAATCACGGCATCTTGCATTCGTAAGAGCGTGAGGAGAAATAGGGTGGCCCTCGTTGGTTTCGTGTGAGCATTGTGCTCCTCACTCTCTCCAAACGGAGACGTACTTCTCGCAAGAGAAGGAACTTCGGTAACAAATCCTTGTCTACATCGGCTCCACTTGCGGTTATCTCTACCTTTACTTTGAGCAAGCTTATTACATTGTTTATCTTGTGCTTGCTCATATTATTGTACATTGCTTGTCCCATAGGTTGTTCTTCTAGACAACCCATTTACTTGTGCACCTACTTTGTGATAGCCATACTGCTCTTGTCATATATCTTGCTATCACATAGTTGTTTATCTTGCTTAGTATAAGTTGTTGGTGCACATAGTTGAGCCTAGCTTATTTAGGTTTCTTGCTTGGCAAATTAAACGTTAAGTTTTATTCCGCATTTGTTCAAGCCGAAACCGTAATTGTTTTAAACGCCTATTCACCCCCCCCTCTAGGCGACATCCACGTCCTTTCACGCCTATTCCGCAGTTGTTGTTTTTTTTTCTCCTCGGTATCTTTTTTCCTTTATTGTTTTTCTGCTAAGTCCTGTGTATATTGTGCTGCTGTTTCAGTTTTGCGACGTAATTTGCGATCAAACTGTAGCTCGGATGACTTTGCGTCCAAAAAGAAAATTGCTTAGAATTGTGTGTACTTCAATCCATCTTTTATGAGCATTTTGATTTGAGGCCATCTTGATGTTGTTAATCTGTGTTGAAGTGGGCATCAGGCCGTTAACTGCTACTAATTGCTGTTAGTGTGTTGCTGCTGTTATTTTATTGCAAGTTTGCTTTATGATTGTGACACATCCATGAGGCCTATTGCATTGATTCTTTTTGGATACTGTTAAGCATCATGTCTACTTTCATTACATTTATTGCATTTTCATGATATGCTTGCTGGTCATCTAGTTATTGAGCTCCAAAGTTGCTATGTCACTGTTTTTAACAGCCACCTCTGATTTTCTCTAAGTCTGTAACGTTCCGATGCCATGTTGCATGCTTAATATCTTTTGATCTGTTATGCCTGCGACCTTGATTCTTGTTTGTACCTGATCATCATAATGTCTACTTCATGCTCATGTATTGCTATGTCATGTTGCTGCACTTTTGCATATAGCTTTACCCCTGTTAATACAGCATAAAAATAACAGTTTCTGCCGTGTTTTCTCTGATTTTCACTAAGTCCTTGACCAGTAATGTTTTACTGCATTTTGCATGAGCTATAACCAATTGTTCATGATGTCTTTTTGCATGATTCCTTTTGCCATGCCTTCCCTGCCATGTCTACTTTAGTTGCATATCATTTTTGAGCATGTTTGCATTCATTATGCTGTTTATGCATTGCTCTAAAGTGTGCTTCCCGATGTTGGCAGATTGTGTTCCAAACTTTTATTGCTTGTATCTTTTTAACCGTATCTCCGTTTGGAGTGTTCTTTATATGTAACTTGATTAGTTTTTCGTGTACTTTGTGTTTATGCTATTGTTTGCTGTTGTTAACCAACCTAAAATATGGTTTAGAACAGAACAGTACCAAATGTTTTAATTGTCGTGCGACACTTGGTGGTATGCCGTGTTTAGGTTGTGCCTCACTTAAATTGACTAGCTTAGATAGTTGGACGCCACTAGGCAGCGGCGCCGCACCAACCCAAGTACCATGCAGCGGCTTCCTCTTCATTAGTAAATGTGCTAGCTTAGTCTAACTTCGATTTTTAAAAAGATTTATCTTCCAAACCGTTAATTTGATTGATAATCCGTTTGCACCATTAGCTTTCTTGCGACGAGATCTTCAAAACTAGATCCCATGTTAACATGTTTTGACAAACTTTTTTTTCATTAGTACTTGCCACATTACTGTTCTACTTTCCTGATAATTATTCATATAGTTCCCACATTATATCAACTTGGTTGTCAAATCACTTTGTGCTAACATACATAAATAAAAAACTTATTTCTATGGTATTTGTATATGTTTCTCTTTAGAATCACCTAAAAAAAGTGTTTGTACTTGTCATATTATTTATACTCAATTGTCGTAATAACTAGTTGTGATTGAACGATTGGTTATCGATTTAATTATGTCCGGTTGTCGTATATTTTACATCTAATTGACATGATGGTTTATTATTTTTGTCACTTTTATCAGTTTGACTTGTCATTTTATTTTATCGGGTTGTATCATAAGTTTAAGTGTACGGAACTATTCCCCGGTAACTATGTACAAATATTTGTGGCAACAGTTCACAGTAAAAGTGGCAATTAGGGTGACCTAAATCTGGCAACCGACGATGACGAAAAAAGTTCATCGAAACATATCAATATGGGATCTTGTTTCGAAGCCCTCGTGAAAACAAACTCAACGGTGAAAACAGAACGCAAATCGGATTAATAGTTTGTAAGATAAACCATTTTAAATTTTTGAAAAACACATTTAATGCGATGATGTCAGCATGACATACCAGGTCTTTGCATGCAATTTCCTATGCCAAGCCGCCGCACCAAACCAGCTCCATGCGGCGAAGTTACATACCTTTCTCCTAGATAGTTTACCTTATGCTTCACCTCTTGCCATGTTTGTGTGCTATGCCATGCTTGAGTGAGATGCCATGTTAACAACCTTTGTTGGTCACCTGTAGCTAAACAACTTGAACCTTTCAAAATGTGCGGTATCGTCGCGTGTGACGAGTACTTCACTTAACCTGTTAGTAACCGCTCTCGACGGTAGGTGCGATGTCTCGTGTTGTCTTTTTGTTGATGCTTGCTCGTGTTTACTTCGTAGTAATAGATGCTTGCTCGTTGATTGCTTTCCAGTGTTTATTGTCTTGTGTGCTTCCGCGGGTACCTCTCGGAGACGATGCGAGCTTGCGATTAACTACACCTTCGGAACCCGACTTATCAACAGGCAAGGATTATACATTACTTATGATCCATTCTATTTCAACCAGCGGTTTGCATGCTAGTCTAGGTTAGATTCGATGTTTGATCCTACCACATGTTTACAGCCTCTTCCAAACCGATACAGCCATGTTCCTTCCCAGCAAACTTTGTACTGTTGTGTTATTATTGCTCGTTGCTCAGCCCCTGCTTAGTATGCATGCTTAGGATGCTACGATGTTACCCTGTTACTCCTTGGTTTGGCTATCACATTATTATATTGTTGTTGATGATATTAATTATTATAAATGTTGACTATATTCGACGAAGGATGGAAGGTTAGGCTATCCCGCCCCAACGCTTTGTTCCATTCGAGTCACTTAGGATCCGAGTTCCGGGTATTGGTTTTAAGACTGAGCGTGCCTAACCGCGTGTGGGATTTTATGGGGTCCCCTTTTCTTACCTACCTAGCTTCAAACATTTCTAGTGGTGGCCCAAGCTGATTTACCATTTGAAACCGTGTGTGTGCTGGTCGGCCGCCAGTAGTTTTCAAACCAACCCGGACCAGTGAGGACATAGTTCCCTTGCTGGCCCACTTTATCCGGTTGAGGACCCGGTTTCCCATGTGTGATTAACCGGCTATCCAAACCTGCGACAGACGGTAGAGACCGATTCGAGAGCGCGGCCGGCTTTTGAGTTGGGTGTCGACTCACCGGGGGCCATCCGGATTTGTTCGTTGTTAGTTAGAGGGACCTGTCGTTTCAGATCTCTCGGAACTAAATCATAAAATGGTTGCCTATAATGAGAAGCAACTGACAGAGATGGGCGTGCGTGCGGAGCCTTGTAATGGGCAGTTGGTACACCCTGCAGGGTTAAATCTTTTCGAGAAGCCGTGTCCACGGTTATGGACGACTTGAGACATACTCCTTGTTCATAGACAACAACAACTGAGATAATCTTAATAAACTTGATCAATGTGTGTGTGCCTTGACTGCTTCTTCTTCGTCGGGATGCGAAGAGGAGGACAAGGATAGAATAGGTGTTATGATTGCGTAAGTAGTTGATAGCGAGACTTGTTGGAGGCGATTTCTCATCGAATGCTTGGCTTCTTACCTTACTCTCTAGATCGTTAGCCACTTCATAAATGATAGTGCGGCAGCAACCTCACCACTTACCCCATCCTTACCGTAAACTACTAGTTGTCCTAGAATGACGAGTAATGAAGTCCTTGCTGGGTCAGTTGACCACTACAGTTGGATGCTGAGTACCTCTGTACTCATGATACTGCCCCCAAACTCTTTTCAGGGTTCTTGATCGACAACAGGTATGGTGATCGACGTTTCACGTGGAGACTCGACGACGAATAGTTAGGCGGATCCCGGCGGAGGGGCTGGACCCGTGTGGTTATGGGATCGATGATTTTCTCTTCGCCACTAGGCAATTGATTGTAGTCTGTACTCAGACAGATACCTTCCGTTGATGTATTGTATTTAAGGCAATTGTATGCCGATTGTATGAGATATTGTATCCTTGTATCTGTAATGTTGTGATATCATGTTGGAAATCCGGACATATGGCTTTGTCATATGTCGCGGTGGGACCGATATGTGCTTTGTTCCCAGATCTGGTGGAAACATCTAGATCTGGAACAGTACCGCATATCGGGCCTTACAGATGGATAGCAACTGAGAGAGATGGGCGTGCGTGCGGAGCCTTGTAATGGGCAGTTGGTACACCTCTGCAGGGTTAAATCTTTTCGAGAAGCCGTGTCCACGGTTATGGACGACTTAAGACCTACTACTTGTTCATAGACAACAACTGAGATAATCTTAATAACTTGATCAACGTGTGAGTGTCTTGACTGCTTCTTCTTCGTCGGGATGCGAAGGGGAGGACAAGGATAGGATAGGTGTTATGTTTGCGTAAGTAGCTGATACAAGACTTGTTGGAAGTGATTCCTCATCGAATGCTTTGGTTCTCATCTTACTCTAAATAGATCGTTAGCCACCTCATATATTGCTAGTGCGACTGCAACCTCACCACTACCCCCCCCCCTCATCTTACCGTGAGAAGTTAGTTACAAGACTTGTTGATATAGCTCACCTCTTCTTTTCTCTTTTACGCATGTTATGCAAACGATCTTGGACTTCAGAGGAGCTCGACGACCCTTCTTCTGGACGCCTTCGCGGAGACCTCGACGACGACTAGTTAGTTGGATCCCGGCGGAGAGCCTGGACCCGTGTGATTACGGGAATGGTGTATTTTACCTTTGCCATTAGGCATTTGATTGTAGTTTGTACTCAAGACATGTATCTTCCGTTGATGTAATGTATTTAAGGCAGTTGTATGCCGATTGTATGAGATGTTGTATCCTTGTAGCTGTAATATTGTAATATCATGTTGGAAATCCAGGACATATGGCTTCGTCATATGTCGCGGTGGGACCGATATGTGCTTCGTCCCCGGATCTAGATGGAAACATCTAGACGGATAACATCTAGATCTGGAACAGCACCGCATATCGGGCCTTACATCGAAAAAAACAAGTTTGTTGTTGGAGTCATCTCAATCCAAAGACATATGTGACCTTCACAAGCGTTGCAAGAGGGCTATTCTATGCATTTATAGCCCAGAGCCTCCAGACCCGGTCCGGAGCCTTCTTGTCCGAATGAAGTTAGAGATCGCATTTTGGATAGAATTTGAGTCATTTTCCTGAACTGGAGGCCCAATCACTCATATATAGATGAGAGGTGGTGGTCGATTGAAACAACACACAATCGGTCAATCAACCTGCCACTTTTTACCTTTACCTTCTCTCCCTTGTTTTTTTCTTCCTCGTTCTTCATTGTTCTTCATGTTCAACGGCAGCGATCCATGAGGCCCTAGGGGCAATCAGGTCGACCTAGAGCAGCCCATAGCCGCATTGCGCCCTGAAGGGTCCCTCCCCGGCATGTGGGGTTTCAGGTGTCTAAAAGATCTCACCAGCGTGTCTTCGGTATAGCGCTCCCAACGATGCTCCTCCGGCGACGTGTCTTTCATACCGCGCTCGACACCGAGGGTAAAGGTGACATGTTCGGGTGCGAACAGGCAGAGAACATGTGTAAAGAGGAAAACAATCAGGGTGCTTTTTATTTGTCATCAGCTTTTATTGATTGGTCAAGCACATGTCTCATCATTGTTTGTTTGTTCCCATTTTTATATTTAAATCATGTTGCACCATCAACATATATTCCCCACCCTAATTTCTTTGGGCGGCTAAGATTCCTGAAGTGGAGATATAAAATATCGTTGTTGTAAAAACCTGGCACCTCAGAAGGACACTTTTCGATATTTGGGGTCAATGATGCAGAAGGATGGTGATTGTTATGGTTGCTAGGGTTTGAGAGGGAGAGAGAGTTGCGAGGGCGCGAGAGGGCCGGCCGAGGGTCCTTGCCCACGGTCGGGCAAGAGGGAAGGGATTTTCCTTCTTAATTCTTGCTTGTTTAGATTGATACATCTCCTCTTCTTATATAGAGAGGTTTACTTGACTCCCAAGCAAGGCTTTACTTGACCCCTAAGCAAGCGACCCTTATCTCTAATTAACCCTAAGACTAACGGGCACATGCCCATTACATACTCTAACACCACCCCACCTGGACATGCGGCTCATCCTCGAGCTGCAACCTAACCAACTTATAACCATGACTCGACGCAACGCAAACCTAACACCTAAAAACAAGCCTTTTACATCTCGGTTTGTTTTATTACTCGCAACCTGAAATGGACTGGGACGCTTTATTTTTCACCCCTGAACATAAAGTGGACACCATCCGCCCGTCGGACGTGCACGTGTACAGCCACCTGGATCCCATGGAAACCATCGGGACAAAGAGAGCCCTCGCGGTGGCCGACGGCGGAATGCAGTGGTGCTACGCGGTGCGCTCCTGTCGGTGACACCATGCCTTCTCCCCACAGGATGACTGTCAATGTCACAGACTTTGAGGTTGCTGCCCGCGGGGAAAACAGCGTGCCCGCCGCCCGTGGGAGAAACCGCATGCCCAAGATCCCCGACGCAGCGGACAAGATCGAGGTCCTTGGCGCGGCGAAGCGCAACTTGGAGGAGCTGCAGCTGCAGATCACGCATCGCCTGCACACGCCGACGCGCTAGGAGGCCGCACGCAGAAGCCTGCAGCCTCACCGCCGCCGACACGTGGTAAGTAGCGATCCAAGCCGGAAGCGGTGACGGCGACGGCAGGAACTTGATCTGCTGGATGGGAACGCCCTGGGACGGCAGCGGCGCTGCAGGGAACGAGTCATCACAGTCCTGTCGTAAGGCATCCCATACTGGAACCTGATGACCGGCGCCGTGGTCGCGGCCGAGGGCGGACGTGTGGGGGTCGGCGCCGGTGCGGTGACCATGCAGGACCCCCCGTGGAACGGCGCACCGTCGGGGCCGGCGTAAGGACCAGCAAAGCTGGAGGGCCCGCCGTACTGCGGGGGTGGTGCCGGTGGCGATTGGATGTGTTGCGGCGCCGAGGCCGCCGTATAGACCGGTTGTGACGTCTCGGTCACCCAGGCCTGTAACGGCGACGGCAAGGGGGAAAACCGGGGCTGGTGAAGAGGGAGACCCCCGGCTCCGAGGTAGGGCCCGGCCCAGAGATGGTGGACAGCGGCAGCGGCGGCTGCAGTAGACTGGCGTTGAGTGGCGGCGACGACAGCAATAGCGTCGGCTGCAGCGGCCCGGCGATCGCGGCGGAGGCCGCCTGGTGCGGCGGCTGCCACGGTAGCAGCGCCAGCCCGTTGGCTGCGGCTGGTGGCGCATAGGGCCCGACGAGGAAGGCTCTAAGGTCCGCCACGGCCTGCTGTAATTCCAGGATTGCGGCTGTCACCGGCTCCGAGGTGAGGACGAGGGTGGACGACGCTGAGGTAAAGGGCGCAATCGCCCCTGAGGACGCCAGCGCGCCTCATGCCGGCGCGCCTGCTGTGTGGGGCAAGAGTGCCGACGAAGACGCTGGTGGCGGCTGGTGGGTGTGCGGCGACGACGGGGTGGACATGACCGAGCCTGAGCAATCTGATACCAGATATTATGGCTGCTAGGGTTTGAGAGGGAGAGAGAGAGCTGCGAGGGCGCGAGAGGCCCGGCCGGGGGTCCTTGCCCACGGTCGGGCAAGAGGGAAGGGATTTTCCTTCTTAATTCTTGCTTGTTTAGATTGATGCATCTCCTCTCCTTATATAGAGGTTTACTTGACTCCCAAGCAAGGCTTTACTTGACCCCTAAGCAAGCGACCCTTATCTCTAATTAACCCTAAGACTAACGGGCCCAGGCCCATTACGTACTCTAACAATGATATTGATGAAGACGTTAGCCATCGAATCAAAGTTGGATGGCTAAAGTGGCGCCAAGCTTCTGGCGTCCTCTGTGATAAGAGTGCCACAAAAGCTAAAAGGCAAGTTCTATAGAACGGCGATTCGACCTACGATGTTGTATGGTGTTGAATGTTGGCCAACTAAAAGGCGACATGTCCAACAACTAGGTGTGGCAGAGATGCGCATGTTGAGATGGGCATGTAGGCACACAAGGAAGGATCGGATCCGGAATGATGTTATACGGGGAGAGTTGGGGTGACACCAATTGAAGAGAAGCTTGTCCAACATCGTCTAAGATGGTTTGGTCATATCCAGCATAGGCCTTCTGAAGCGCCTATGCATATCGGGCGGTTAATGCGTGCTGATAATGTCAAGAGAGGTCGGGGGAGGCCAAACTTGACTTGAGAGGAGTCCGTGAAGAGAGATCTGAAGGACTAGGATATCAACAAAGATCTAGCTCTGGACAAGGGTGCGTGGAAGTTAGCTATCCACGTGCCAGAACCGTGATTTTGTTACGATATCTTTTGGGTTTCAGCTCTAGCCTACCCCAACTTGTTTGGGACTGACAGGCTTTGTTGTTGCTGTTGTTGTAAAAACCTGGCACCTAGCATGCATAGGTGTCACTGTTGCAAAAAATAGCCACTTAAGATGCATAGGCGCTAGGCGCTGCCATCCCACCTCATATGAACAGGTGATGTCTGCTTAGCGTTTATGCATTTTTAGGACACTGGAAATGGGTATTATCCCTTAAAAATAAAGGCATACGAAACCAAGTGATTGCCACGTCGAAATGTGATGAGATCATGAGAGTAAAGCAAATACGTGAGAATTTTAACCAAAAGCATGGTATGGTAAGCAGATGCTACCAAAACTTAATCTTTCGAAATCTCTTCAGTTAACTAGTTGTCTCTGCTTAATGTACCTTCTAAATGTTAGCTATAATCCTTGTGTTACTTAGCTAGTAATAGTAGTAGGTTGGTTGTAGCTTCCTTAATAAGTAAGGTAGTACATGTATCTGGACAGCAGTAGTCAATTTGTGTTTTGCATGTACCAGGCAGCAGCTACTAGAGCTGCATGGTCGGTTCAGCATAGGAAGGAGTACTATATGAGCGACACTAGATGAGCGACACTTATTATGGATCGGAGTACTATATGCCTCAAGGCAGCAATACTACACCAGCTTCTTAGAACAAAACTACCATGTGTTCAGCCCCAGCTTCCCTCTGCTCCTCTACTTCAAGTATATTTCTAACATTTGGCATCAGAGTGAGGTTTTGATCCAAGACCATGTGAGCCCTAGTGGATGGCCACACCGGTCGCAGCCCACAGCGGCGCACCTATCGTCGTTGTTCCCCTTCCTCCATGCAGCCAAGGCGCGGGCTGCGCCATGACAGTCCAGAGGTGGTCGTCAAGCGCGTGGTGAAGGAAGTCGGTGGTGCGCCGTTCCCGCAGCTAACACGGAGCAACTATGAGGATTGGAGGCTGCTCATGAGGGTGAAGATGGAGGCCAGGAAGCTCATGCCACCGGAGATGATCCGCACCCTGGCTATCAAGAAAACAGCCAAGGAAGCTTGGGAGGCGATCCGTGTGATTTGCGTCGGCACTGATCGCGTCCGCAAGTCCACGGTGCAGAAGTTGCGCCGGGAGTGGGAGCTGCTCACTTTCCACGACGGGGAAAGCGTCGACGACTTTGCGCTCTGCCTCTCCGGCCTCATGAGTTCGTTGACCATCCATGGCGATCCGGTTGACGAACAGCGAGCTGTTCAGAAGCTGTTGCGCGTCATTCCCCGGAAGTATTCGCAGATTGCACTCTCAATTGAGACTACTGAATACAGCAGATCTCTCAATTGAAGAGGTGATGGGCCGGCTCAAGGTTGTTGATGACCGTTGTGAGCCACTTGAGTCGGAGCAGCCACTCATGTCTGGCGGCAAGCTCTACTTCTCCGAGGAGCAGTGGCTCGCTCGGATGAAGCAAAGGCGGGACGGAGAAAGTAGCTCTAGGCCTCCCAGGCCTAATAGAGGGCGGCAACACCCCCGTTGTGCGAGAAAGAAGACGGGCAGCACACATGCTTCCAAGGAAGGCGCTCAGGATGACGACCGTGACAAATGCCACAAATGTGGCCGCCTTGGACATTGGGCTAAGGACTACTACAAGCCCAGGAAGGCGCAGGTGCACCTCACCCAAGCCGGCGAGGACGACAATGAGCCTACACTCCTCATGGCGCAGGCTGCACGCTCAGCCACACCTGAGCCCATGACTGAACATGTGCAGCCAGAAGAGCCATGGTCAAAGATGTTCCCAGAACCTGCAGAAGATGACGCACTCCTCATGGCGCAGATCTGTGCACTCTCAGACATACCTGAGCCCATGTCTGAGCATGTGCAGGTGGAGGAGCCACGTGCAAAGGTGTTCCTTGGAACATCGGATGATGACGTCGAGCATTTTGAGGGGTGGTACCTTGATACAGGGGCCACCAACCACATGACAGGTCATGTGGAGGTCTTCTCTGAGCTTGATCGGTCCGTGGTCGGCTCTGTCAAGTTCGGCGACGGCTCGGTGGTGAGCATCCAGGGCTGCGGTTTGGCCGTTTTCAGCGACAAGTTGGGCGCACACAAGGTCTTGACGGGCGTCTACTACATTCCTAGGCTTCGCAACAGCATTGTGAGCCTGGGGCAGCTAGACGAGAACGGTTCTGCCATCTACATCAAGCATGGAATCCTTCGCATTTGGGACAGGCAGGAGTGTCTTCTTGCCATGGTGCAACGCGGACGCAACCAGCTATATGTGGTGCACTTCAACGTCACTCGCCCAGTGTGCCTTGCCACACGCCACGACGTCGATGCTTGGCGATGGCATGATAGGTTTGGCCACATCTCCTTCGACGCGCTGAGACGCATGTCTCGCAACAAGATGGTTCGTGGGCTGCCAGAGCTTGAACATGTGGATCAGCTTTGTGATGTCTGCATCATCACCAAGCATCGACGCACCCCCTTCCCCAAGAAGTCAAGCTTCAGAGCTGAAGGACGCCTCGACCTTGTCCATGGCGATATGTGCAGGCCTATCAGCCCCGCAACCCATGGAGGTCATCGCTATTTCTGGTTGCTGGTTGATGATTGCACCCGCTACATGTGGGTGGTCCTCCTAGCAGGAAAAGGGGATACGGCTGCTTCAGTTCCACGAGTCCAAGCAGCGGCTGAAGCTGAGTGTGGGCGGCAACTATGTGTCTTCCACACCGACAACGAGGGAGAATTCACCTCGCTGGAGTTTGCACACCATTGTGAGGAGCAAAGTGTGCAACGTCAGTTCACGGCGCCCTACTCCCCACAGCAGAATGGAGTAGTAGAACGCCGGAATCAGACGGTCGTCGCCATTGCTCGTGCTCTGCTGAAACAGAGGAAGCTGCCAGCAGAATTTTGGGGGGAGGCGGTCACAACTGCAGTTTTCCTACTGAACCGAGCCCCCACCAAAAGTTTGGCTGGCATGACACCGTTTGAGGTATGGCATGGGAGGAAACCTGCTGTCCAGCACATGCGCACCTTTGGGTGTGTGGTGTATGTCAAGGACGTACACCCACAGCTTCGCAAGCTCGATGATCACAGCTCCGCCATGGTCTTCATTGGCTACGATGAGCGTGTCAAAGGCTACCGGGCATGTGATCCAGTGAACAAGCGTGTCCATATCACCCGTGATGCCATCTTCGATGAAGAGGCCTGCTGGGATTGGGCGGCTGGCAGCTCAGATCTACCTTGTAGCGACTTCATCATCACGAAGACCCAGCAAGCTGCTCCTTCCACACCCAGTGCAGCTGCAGAGGGAGCACCTTCCCCTGTTCCTGCACCATCTCCTGCTGCACAACCATCTCCAGCATCAGTGCCAGCGACACCAAGCCAATCTCCATGGCCGCAGCCTGAGTTCGTGTCACCACCACCCAATGACAGTGAGCGGCTGGATGAAGCTCATGATGACACACCGCTGCGCTACCGTGGCATTGACAATGTGATCGGCAGCGCTCCTGTTCCTAGACAGGCAGCACGCGAGCTCATTGACAACACACTACCTTGTGTGTGAAGGAGAGCCGAGCTCCTTTGCCGAGGCTGAGCGCGACCCAGCTTGGCGTGCAGCCATGAAGGAAGAAATGGACTCCGTGGAGCGGAATGGCACATGGGAGCTTGTGGACCTATCACGCGGCCATCGCCCGATTGGCCTGCGTTGGGTCTACAAATTGAAGAGGAACGAGGTCGGCGCCATCACCAAACACAAGGCACGGCTCGTGGCCAAAGGGTATGTGCAGCAGCCTGGGGTCGGCTTTGATGAAGTCTTCGCCCCCGTCGCATGCCTCGAGTCCATTCGCCTTCTCCTCGCACTCGTTGCCCATGAGGGGTGGCCCGTCCACCACATGGACGTAAAATCTTCTTTTCTGAATGGTGTGCTGGAGGAGGAGGTCTGTGTCGCAGCCGCCTGGGTTCATCATCACCGGACAAGATAGCAAGGTGATGCGCCTAAAGAAGGCTTTATATGGACTGCGCCAAGCCCCCCGTGCATGGAATGCACGCCTCGACGCCACGCTGAAGAGCCTTGGCTTTGAGCAGAGTGCCCATGAGCATGCAGTGTATGGATCATGGCTTTGAGCAGAGTGCCCATCAGCATAGGAACCGACTTCCCATGTACTACACCAGCTTCTTAGAACAAAACTACCCTGTGTTCAGCCCCAGCTTCCCTCTGCTCCTCTACTTCAAGTATATTTCTAACACTAAATCATGTCTAGAAATATATTTAAAATTTAAGTGCATCATCTAATTTCATCTTTTTCAGTTATTCAATCTCAGAGCAACCAGAATGTTCACCAAAGGAGGTTCAGTATTCTTGTAAATTGTAATACTGGTCGCTTGAACGATTTAGAAAGAACGTAATAGCAGAATCTTGAACAGGGAAGTTACAGTACTGCAAAAGACCAAGGCTTTCATCAAGCAGGAAAGACACCTTTGGAGTTGCGTGAGTGCTAAAAGTGCTTGGCCTGCTTAGCTAGACAATCACCTTAGTCTTACAAGCCTAGCTAGTTGATTCTTCTTTTTCAATGTCGTTTTAGATCCCCCAGACCTTATGTCTTTCATTCCCTATCCTAACCATAATGTTTGTTTTGCAAGTGTACTATCCCAGTATTGCGCTATTCATAATTGTAGCCTAATGTCACCAGCAAAAATATTTCCTAAACAAAAACAGTCTTCTGATTCCCATTTGTGGTAAAATGTATGACCCCGCATCATAAAGTATTAGTCAAGCATTAAAGCTTATAGTGCAGTGCAAGATGCAGACTAAGGCTGCGCTTGGGAACCCTGTATTTTATACAGGGGTGTATTATTTACAGGTGTATCTTGCTGGTTGTAGAACAAATTTCACCCGGAAACAATACTGACCGCCCGAGGCTTGTAATATTTCTACAGGGGTATTTGGCACAAAACGAGAAACCAAGCGGGGCAATATCCTTTCTAACCTAAATTTTTTATCCAAACCTATTGATCATTAACTTAGATTTTCCCAAGATTTTGGCTGCTATTCCGAATTACTCTATTATTCCGAAGCCAATAGCCAATGAAAATAAATAGGATCTACAAAAATGAAAAAAGGGGTTTTCTATTGATGCCTTGAATAAGAATTCACTTTGTGCATCCAGAGTTCCAGACATATCTTACCACTAAAACAATTAGTACTCTGCAATAACGCAATCTCCAATACAGGAGATGCTTCATGATTTTAACAACTCCTAAGGAGCGGTGAAGCAATGGGATCACTAATCGTCAAACACAGATACTCCCTCCGTCCCATAATGTAGTACTCCCTCCGATCCAAATTAATTGACGCATGCTTAGTATAACTTTCTACTATAGTTATACTAAGTGTGCGTCAATTAATATGGATCGGAGTGTATTACATTATATTATGGGACAGAGGGAATAACTGCATAAGAGAATTAATACTGTAACCTAGCTAAATCGAGCATTACGACAAACAGCACGAGCACTGACTCACCTGCTACGAGGTAGGCAGCCGACGCGGCGAAGAGGACGGCGGTTGGCACCAAGACGACAATCCAGTAGAAGTCGGCGGCCTCGGCTGTGGTCATGTAGAACGCCCCGCCTCGGTACCGATACGCCTCGGGCTCCTCCTCCCGGTTACGGAAACCCGCCGGGAGCGCCTCGAGCATGCGGCGCTCGCGGCAGAAGGGCCGGTCCGCGGGCTCGGCGGGATACACAATCCCGAGACTGACACCCGCCGCAGCAACGGTGGCGAAGGCGATGCAGGCGGCAGCCGCCGCTGCTAACGGCCGGCGGAGGCGCGGCAGCGCGCGCTCCTCATTTCGCAGCGCCTCATACGCGCCCCGCGGCATGATGGCCAGCTGCAGCCCCGTCGCGGTGGTGCAAGTACGGCGGTCGAGACTATACAACCCTAGAGGCGGACATGCGGTGTTGCCGGTTGGTGAAGGAATTTTGGGGTTGTGGTTGTTCCGGGTCCGGTCCAAGTAACTCGGTGCATTCGGACCTGAAGTACGTCAGATCGACCTCATGTAAATTCGATTGAACAATAAAAAATTTAAAAGTGATATTCAAAGTTGTACAAATTTGTTCCCTAACCTCGACTCTTGTATTGAGACTATTTTCAAGAATACGCACGAGCTTGCGTATCATTAATTGATAGAAGGAGAAAACGTACAATAGTATAAAGTGTTCTGCTACGGCCTTAGGCTAGAGTAGCGGAGAGGCGGGGACAATGGAGGGAGGGGGGAGATTGAGCCAATAAAAGTGGTATTGGGGCTAAAAAAGATGCTTGATTTATCAACACTTACTTTTTGCTGCGAAGCAGCACAATAAAAGTCCATGACTAATTTCAGAGCTTTCATTACTTGCACTGCCAAACCCTAGAAAATTAGGCTTGAATCCCCATTCCATTCCCCACGGGCGGAGAGAGAGAGAGAGCACAGGAAAGCACGAGAGCGCTGCCATCCGGCGTCCACCCGTCCTCGCCGCCGGACGCCGCTCCGGCCCCGGCATCCACCCGTCCCCGCCGCCGGCCCCCGCTCCGGCACCAGCGCCCACCCGTCCTCGCCGCTGGCCACTCCGGCCCCGGCGCCCTCCCCACTCGAGTGTCCTCCATTTCCTTCGAGGTCGCCATGGCTTCTAGCCCCTAGTCGGTGACTTCTTCCTTCCGCGCGATTGGGGAGCAACCAGTGGTCTCCGGGCTGAGCCTCTCCTCGGCGTCGACGTCCTCTGTGGCTCCCACCTCCCCGGCGGCTCCCACCTCCTCGGCGGCTCGCGAGACCTCCCCGGGCGCCCCCTCTCGCCCTGCTGCTCCATGGCGCGCCTCGCAGCCATCCAAGAAGGAACTCTGGCGTCGTCGTCACTGGCTGGCTGGAGAACCTAGCGGCGCGCGCGCGGCACCGGCGCGTCGCCGGGAAGTATCGCCGGAGATGGAGGGGAAGTGCTTTCGGTGCTTTGAAGACGAACACTTCCAGAACGAGTGCACCAACGACATCGTATGTCTGCGCTGTGGGATGCCAAGACACGGCGCGCGGGACTGCAAGTGACCGCGCAGCCCGTCCTTGGAGCAAGACCGTCGTGCGACCATCGCCAAGCTGGCGCACCGCCCCGCGTCGACTGCCGCACCTCCTCGTCAGGTGGCTCCGCCCCCGCCACCCCCGCCGCCTTCCCAAGCGTCTCTGGCCGCTCCCATCTGGTCGTCCATCCTTGCCCCGAGGTTGGAAACGCCGGCGGTCCCCTCGGCGCCGATGGAGGATCTCTGCATTGTTAGGCGATCCCGCTCCATTGATGATCTCGAGCATCATCTTCAGCACGCCATGGTGGTCTACGCGGGCGGCGCTCTTGATCTTTTGCCGGAGTTCGTCCTGTACGCGCTGGAGGCCGTCCGGGGCGTGGACAGAGATGGCGTTTCGATCCATGCTTATCGACCGGAGAACTTTCTGGTGGTCTTTGCCCGCGCGGACTACCGTAACCGCGTGAGCTCCTCTTCGGTGGTCGACTTCAACGGCGTCAAGCTTTTCTTCCGCCCATGGAACAGACAAGCACAAGCGAGCCACGCCATCATGAGGCAAGGTGGTTCTGGAGATTGAGGGGATCTCTCCTCATGCCTGGGAGCGCGAAACTGCCGAGGAACTGTTGGGCTCCTCCTGCATCATCGACACCCTGGCGGACGAGACAAGCTCGCGCCTCGATCTCTCTTCCTTCAAGTTGGCGGCGTGGACCTCCAACCCAGATGACATCCCGGCGGTCCGCTGGCTGGGTGTGTCGGAGCTGGGCTGGTCGCCGCCCATGATCGAGCCAACCCTCCTGCAGTACAAGGTGATGATCCACGTCGATTCTGTCTCAGACTTTAGTACAGCGGAGGAGCCATGGTTTCTCGGGAGTTCGTCGGGCAGCGGCCAAAGTGGCATACTGGATTCTGGCATGAGAGGCGGCGAAGGCGGAGCCACCACCACCTTCCCTCGGTGGCTTTTTGGTGTCCCCGATGCTCGTGGCTTAGGGCGCGCAGCCGACGGCGGCGGTAGCGCGGCCGGTCACCGCAGACAGGCGGCGCCGCCCCTTGAGGCTAGCTGGAGGCTACCTCCCATGCATCCATGCAACCCGCTGACGTCCAAAGCGCCTTCCGTGTCAGTCGCCCTGCGTCTCTCGGTCAGGCCCTCAGCTTTTGACCGACTTTCGCACGCTCCAAGACCGAGTTTGAATTCCCGTGGCGCGAGAGCTTAGACGCCCATTTCAAAAAATTGTGACCAAGAGATCGTGACCGTTCCCCCTGCTTCTCAGGTAATCGCAACCATGCAGATCCCGGATGGAGACCACAATGTGAGTCGTGACAGGCCAAGTCCAGAGCTGGCTGACGCGGGGGCAGGACAACGCAAGGCCAGCTGCCGCTGTGGACGGAGTGGTGTGTGACCGCACCGAGGAGCGCATTGGCACCGTCAACACTGATGGGCTGAGCGGTGGGGCCCCCGTGCTGGCCAAACGGCCTCCTCTTTTGAGGATTGCTCCAAGACCGGTGGGGCCGATGAAGCAAGACAAGACGGGATCCGAGGCTGCCCAGGAGACCGTGCCAACATTAGTGCCAGAGGTGGGACCAAAGGAGCCGGGCATCCAACCGGTGGTGGTCGAAGTGGTTGCTTCGCTGGACAAGACTGGAGGACACGAGCTCCGCAATCCCGAGGCGAAGACAGAGGCACTTCTAGAGACTGCCAGCGTGCATCCCAATGTTGATACTACTACTGACTTCCTGGGGCCATGCGAACAACTCTTGGATAAAGAATTGTTCACCGAGCCGTTGGTGGAGCCGGAAGTGGAGAGGGCCGTCACATCCATGCAAGCTGCAGCTGATTTGCCCAGCGCGGGCACTGGAGGGATGACAGCTCAGGAGGCCATTGCGTACGCGCGCCTGAAGAGTTTTTGCTCCAACATAGTCAAAAAACTGGCTCACCCCACTGTTGCGTGAGGTTCAGGCGGTGACACTTATTGAGGAGGATGTGTTGCGCACACCGCGTCGTAGCAAGCGGGTGGCCAAGCAACCGGTGGAGGATGGCACGTCCAAGGTGACACCTATTGAGACTGTCCTGCTCCGTGCGTTGGGACTGGTCGCCCAAGACCTATCGGCTGACGAGGAATCTGTCCAAAAGCTGAAAGACTTGTTGGAATCACCCCTGAAGGAATAGCACGTCCGTGTGATTGCAGCGATATTCGGCAAGTCTCTGCCAGCAAGGTGTGAGGTCGAGGGTGATGGTGTCGCCATCGCCAGTAGTGCCTAGCGCTACGGCTCGCCATGTGGAGTCGGAGTACTCGTTTCTTTTTCATGGATTCTAGCCCTAATATTTTACGCTGGAATGTGAGAGGCTTGAACAAACCGGCCAAGCGGAGAGCTATTAGAGAGTTTGTAGCCACAACGAGGGCCAACATCATTTATTTTCAGGAGTCCAAATTGTGTCAGGTGGACCAGTATAACATCTAAGAATGTATTGGGCCACGTTTTGATGGCTTCGCGTACCTACCGACGTCTAACACTAGAGGAGGGAGCATACTTGCTTGGGACGCAACCAAGCTCTCGATCGATAACATGACCACGGGTACACACTCCATCTCTTGCAAGGTGCACCCCAAATCAGGCGAGGATTGGTGGATTACAGGGGTTTATGGGCCCCAAGGATATGAGGAGAAAATCGCTTTTCTAGAGGAGCTGAGGACGCACAGGGCTGCATGCCCGAGAAACTGGGCGATCATGGGCGATTTCAACATGATCTTGAGGGCCTCAGAGAAGAATAACCTCAATCTTAACCGTGCGATCATGGCCAAGTTCCGTGCATGGGTAGAGGATCTGCAACTCAAAGATCTATACCTGCATGGCAGGATTTTTACATGGTCCAATGAGAGGGATGCCCCCACGTTGACTCGGATTGATCGAATCTTCGTCTAAGTGGACTGGGATCTATCCCATCCGGAGCACATCCTGCGCGCTCTATCCATGAACACGCCAGACCACGCGCCACTGCATCTCCATTGCCCTGGTAGTCTTGGAGCCAAACGAGATTTTAGATTTGAGTTATGTTGGACTAAAATTGACGGTTTCTTGGACGCGGTAGAGCACGCATGGAACTGCGATCCACGGATCTTTGATCCTTTCCAATGGTTGGACACAAAATTGCGCAACACGACGCGCGCTCTGCAAACTTGGGGCATAAGAAGGTGAGTGGGTTTAAACTACAGATGGCGGTGGTGAATTGGGTGGTCGCCAGACTGGAGCACGCCCAGGAGAGCAGGATCTTGACCACCGAGGAGTTATGGCTTTGCCGCACTCTCAAGGTGACCCTGCTATGCCTAGTGTCGCTTGAGCGCATGATCGCTCGTCAGCTTTAGAGGATCAAGTGGCTCCGGGAAGGCGACGCAAACACTAAGATATTCCAAGTCGTGGTGAATGGACGGAGAGCGAAGAACTATATACATAGCATTAAGGTGGGCGACGAGACCTTCACCGAGCAGGCGCAGAAGTAGCAAGTTTTCTCTGATGCGTTCGAGTCGCTCTTAGGCCAGGATCAAGCGCGAGACTTTGCCCTGGATCTACAACATTTGAACTTGGAGGAGTTCGATTTGTCCGATCTGGATAGCATATTCACTGAGGATGAGATCTAGAAAGTGAGCAGGGAGTTGCCCCCCGATCGCGCACCAGGGCCAGACGGTTTCAATGGCGCATTTTACCAGCAGGTGTGGCACATCATAAAGGCATACGTTATGGCTGCGGTATTTAAGTTATATGTTGGTGACGGAAGAGGCTTCAACAAGTTCAACAAGGGCCTGCTTGTGTTGATCCCCAAGAAGGCCGAGGCCCTAAAAGTGGGAGACTATCGACCCATTAGCCTATCACACTACTTTTTCAAGTTGTTTGCCAAAACCTTGGCAAACAGAGCCCGGCTGCGAATGACAGAGCTCGTGTTGCAAAACCAGTCTGCCTTCATTCAGAACCGCAGTCTTCACGACAATTTTCTTCTTGTCCGCTCTGTGGCTCAGAAAATAAACACCAGGAGGGATGCCGCTATCTTTTTGAAACTTGATATAGCAAAGGCCTTTGACTCTCTATCCTGGGTGTTCTTGCTTGAGGTGATGCGCGCGAAAGGGTTTGGAGCAAAATGGCTCATCTGGATCAGCATCCTGCTCCGTACAACGAGCACTAAAGTCGTAGTAAATGGAGTTCCTGGACGTAAATTTGTGCACGCGAGAGGACTGAGGCAAGGTGATCCGATATCGCCGCTCTTGTTTGTCCTCGCTATGGATGTCCTTTCGACACTAGTGATCAAAGCCCTGGACACGTGTGTCCTGGAGAGTATACCTTGCATATCTGTGATGCAACGCATCTCCATTTATGCGGATGACGTAGTGATGTGTGAGATGATGATAATGGTTTCTCGCCCTTCGTTGGTTACCCCAAGTGGAAGGTGAGATGTAGGATAGCAGCAAATTTCCCCTATGTAGAGGATAGAGTTTGTCTCCAGTAGGACTCCGACAATGATAAGTAGGTGGCAAGAAAACAATGGCACCGTTTACGACAAATGTTGCTTCCTTGACCTGGACCTGCACACAACACAAATAACTTTGCTCCCAACGAAGTTCAGAGAGGTTGGCAATCTCTCTGGTCTTGTTGCTTACAAAGGATCAAACGCAAGGGATAATGATAATGATATCAACTAGAAAGTAAAAGCAAGAAAGTAAATGAGTGTGTAAACAGTGATGAGAATATGGACCGGGGTCCCGTGATGTTCACTAGTCATGTATCTCTCCCAAAAGATGATAAAACTGCTCTGCGAGGTGAACAAATTACAGCTGGGCAATTGACAGGATTATAAACGCACCGCAAAGCTAACTATGCTACAAAGAAAGGAAGATGCTCAAAAGCATGGGCAGTACGCCAAAATAAGTAGACCGAAATCCAACTGCATCTACTACTAATCATACACCTTGAGATATCTATCCAGAACATCTCACTGGTATTAAGTTGCGAGCCCCACCCAAAGTGTAAACCCAAAGCAACAGACAACTGCATTAAAAAGCACTTTGCGTAAAGTAAACAATCCTTGCAACCGCGGTTACAAGCACCGTTGTTTTCCCCCTTGTGGCAACAACACATCCCCTAGACTCATGTTTCTGTCACTCAAGCGTGTCATCGGGGGCATGAACCCACAATCGAGCATAACGTTCCCTCTTGGAGTTACTACCTACTACTTGGCCAAAGCAATAAACAGCAACGGAGAACATACAAGAATTACTTAGGAACAAAAATATAAAAGATAAGAACCAAATATATTACTCTATCACAATCTAAACATAATCTCATAATCCATCAGATCCCATCAACCTCAGCATAGCAACAGCAGAAAGATTACATATGTGCCTCGATCATGTAGGGCAGCTCACGAGGTCTAAACCATGAAGAACAAAGAGGGGAGGAGAACATCACATAGCTATTGATCACGGACCCATGGTCCAAAGGAAACTATTCACGACACATCCGGGAAGCTTCCATGGTGGAGGAGAAGCTCCCGGAGGTCGATCCTCCCCCCGGCAGGGTGCCGGGAAGAGGTTTGCTGGCGCTCCCGATCTTGGAAGCGCGGCGGCGGCGTAACAGAGGCGAGATCGCGGAAAAGGGTTCTCTCTCCGGAAGTTTCACGTCACGGGAAATAATTAGGCGAAGGGGGGCAGCCAGGGGGGCGCCACGGGTCCAGGCGCCCCCCTGGCGCGGCCAAGCCCTAGGCCGCGCCAGGTGGCCGCCTAGGGCCCTGGTGGGTCCCACTTGGTCCTCCTTCGGGACTCCGAAAGGTTCCTTCACGCTGATTTTTTATCTGATTTTTCCCGAATTTTTGGAGCACTTTTAATATGGGGGAAAACTGAAATAGAAAAACTGCAGAAAACAGAAACTGGCACTAGGGTGCACTGAGTTAGTAGGTTAGTCCAAATATGATCAAATGTGTATGAAAGTGTATCTAGATCATAGCAATATCACACAAAACATGCATGGAGCAAGCAGAAATTATAGATACGTTTGGGACGTACCACGTAGCCATGTTCATCAAGCCAAAACAGGTGGAGCTCACGGCGGAAAGGGAGATCCTCAATCTGTTTGGAGAAGCCTCTGGCCTACGCCGGAAGTCTAAAGCGATCATGATCCGTGGAGACGCGGAGGACGCGACTCACGTTGGCAACATCCTCCAGTGCGATCTAGGGTCCTTCCCGTGCAAATACCTGGGTCTCCAACTATCCATTAGGAAGCTTACGAGGGCGGAGTGGGAACCCATGCTCGATCAGGTGCGTTTCTTCGTGCCAACGTGGCAACGTGGCTTGATTAATCGTTCGGGGCGTCTGATCCTGATCAAATCATTCATCTCCGCTAAGACGGTCCACCACTTGATGATCATGGACGCCCCTATGTGGGTGTTTGAGGAAATGGACGCATGGATGGGGTCCTTTTTCTGGGCTGGGAAGGCTAAGGCTAATGGCGGCCAGTGCATGGTGGCCTAGAATCTGGTTTGCCTCCCTACTTGCTTTGGTGGGTTGGGCATTAAGAATCTCCGCTTCCAGAGCCAGGCCCTGCACGTCCGTTGGGAATGGCTTAAACGTGTTGATCCGGCTCCGCCATGGCAAGGCCTCCCCCTCATCCTGGACCCGGAGGCGCGAGAGGTGTTCGACAGTTTGGTAAAAATCATGGTTGGGAATGGTCTCAAGGTGCTCTTCTGGAAGGACAGGTGGATCTTTGGCTTTTCGTTGGCTAAATGGGCGCCCTTGATCAGCGGCATGGTACCCGCTCGCATAACTAACAGGAGGACAGTGGCCCAAGGCTTACTCATGAATGCCTGGCTCATAGACGTGTGATACGCGAGATAGGATTGCTTCTCGCCCTTCGTTGGTTACCCCAAGTGGAAGGTAAGATGCTGCGTAGCAGCAAATTTCCCTCGGTGAAGATACTGAGGTTGAGTATCGACCAGTAGGACTCCGGCAATGATAAGTAGGTGTCAGCGATGCACCTGACGCGGACCTGCACACAACACAATTAACTTTGCTCCCAACGAAGTTTAGAGAGGTTGTAAATCTCTCCGGTCTTGTTGTTTACAAAGGATCAAAGACATAGGATAATGATAAGGATAGCAACTGAAAGTAAGAAAGAAAGAAAGTAAAAGAGCGTCTGAACAGTGATGAGAATATGGACCGGGGTCCCGTGATGTTCACTAGTGATGTCTCTCTCCCAAAAGACGATAAGATTGCTATGCGAGGTAAACAAATTACAGACGGGCAATTTACAGGATTATAAACGCACCGCAATGCTAACTATGCTACAAAAGAAAGGAAGAGGCTCAAAAGCATGTGCAGTACGCCAAGATAAGTAGACCGAAGTCCATCTGCATCTACCACTAATCATCCACCTTGAGATATCTATCCAGAACATCTCGCAGGTATTAAGTTGCGAGCCTCACCCAAAGTGTAAACCCAAAGCAACAAACAACTGCATTAAAAGAACTTTGCGTAAAGTAAACAATCCTTGTAACCGCGGTTACAAGCACCGTTGTTTTCCCCCTTGTGGCCACAACACATCCCCTAAACTCATGTTTCTGTCACTCAAGCGTATCATCAGGGGGCATGTACCCACAATCGAGCATAACGTTCCCTCTTGGGGTCACTACCTACCACTTGGCCAAAGCAATAAATAGCAACGGAGAACATGCAAGAATTACTTCGGAACAAAAATACAAAAGATAAGAACCAATTTTATTACTCTATCACAATCTGTACATAATCTCATAATCCATCAGATCCCATCAAACTCGGCATAGCAAAAGCAGAAAGAATTACATATGTGCCTCGAACATGTAGGGCAGCTCACGAGGTCTAAACCATGAAGAACAAAGAGGGGAGGAGAACATCACATAGTTACTGATCACGGACCCATGGTCCAAGGTAGAGTACTCACGGCACATCCGGAAAGCGTCCATGGTGGAGGAGAAGCTCCCGGAGGTCGATCCTCCCTCCGGCAGGGTGCCGGGAAGGGTCCTGATGGTGCTCCCGGTCTTGGAAGCGCGGCGGAGGAGGAACAGAGGCGAGATTGCAAAATAGGGTTCTGTCTGCGGAGTTTCCCCGTCACGGAGAATAAATAGGCGAAGGGGGGCAGCCAGGGGGACAACCATGGGTACAGGCGGCCCCCTGGCGCGGCCAGGCCCTTGGCCGCGCCAGGTGGCCGCCTCGGCCCCTGGTGGTGGCCCTCTGGCCCCACTTGGGTGCTTCTGGAAGACTCCGTTACGCTGATTTTTATCCGATTTTCCAGAATTTTTGGAGCATTTTTAATATGGGGGAAACCTGGAATAGAAAAACAGCAAAAAAATAGGAACTGGCACTGGGGTGCACTGAGTTAGTAGGGTAGTCCAAATATGATCAAAAGTGTATGAAAGTGTATCTAGATCATAACAATATCACACAAAACATGCATGGAGCGAGCAGAAATTATTGATACGTTTGAGATGTATCAACATCCCCAAGCTTAATTCCTGCTCGTCCTCGAGTAGGTAAATGATAACGGGCATAATTTCTGTGGTGACATGCTATCAACCATATAAGGACTTTGAAAAGTAAAGCAATCGAGGTATGTAATTCAATTCAAGTCATAACATGCATGAGTCTATATTAGCATTGAAACAAGCAACGAAACCACATTGGGTGCAAGAGCTCTCGCTGTCCGTGACTCGAATGTCTCCAAATGGTGTTTGCGTGCAAGAAGGGGGATAGGGAATACGAGAAAAAAATAGTTCCTCCGATCCATATTACTTGTCCTAAAATTAATGTATCTATCACTAAATTGCATCTAGATACATCCATTTTAAGACAAGTAATATGGATCAGAGGGAGTATTATTATTGAGAACCCAATCTACTAAAGTTTCACACTTGGTCTTCTTTGGAATCTTAACTTGACTCGTCCCCAGACCACTAGCCAAGTACAAGTCAATTTGATCCACTCCTTTTCAATATTTTGAGCACTCATGCAATGGATGAGCGTAAGCACGAGAGTTGACACTTAGTATGGCAAAGAGAGAGTATAGTGGAGGAGGAAGTCAAAAAAGGTGAGAAAGGCTCGCATCAATGAGGACAATCATAGGCGAGAAGGCCAAATGATAGATATGATGTGAGGAGTAGGGATTGCCATGCAACGGATGCACATATGAGCTGAAAAGCTCTCCAATGGAACTAGTGGGGGTGCATCTAACTTGCTCGCTCATGAAGACCTAGAGCTCTTTTGAGGAGGCTCATCCTTGGAATATGCAAGCCAAGTTCTATAGTGTGAAAGTCCCCACATAGCTATATGCATGATCATCTCTATGGAGTACAAGGATAAGAGGGAGTACTAGTGTGGATATTTCAAAAGATAGTAGTGTTGCCCCTTTCTCTCTTCTTATTTCTTTTTTCTCTTTTTTCTATTTTTTCTATTTTTTTGGTGGCCTCAATGGCTCTTTCTATTTAACTCTCATTTGTCCTCTTTGGGATATTTTATTTTGTCCACTTTGGGATATTTTCCTCACTTAAGGGCAACACTCTAATTTACAAGAGGGTATAGAAGATCTTTCACACTTTACAAGGTACTCAAATCATAAAGAAGATGTAGCTATCATGATGTATGCAATGTATGCCGCTGCCAGTGTAGAAGGAACGTGTATGCCATGAAGATCAAGTCATGAAGAGGTGGATGTTGCATGGCAATATATCTCGGAAAGGCTATGGAAATGCCTTGATAGGTAGGTATGGCGGCTGTTTTGAGGAAGGATATAAGGAGGTTTATGATGACAGAGCGTATCATGCCAAGGGTTTGGATGTACCGGCGAAGGTGGACGCCAACTCTCGGAATGAGAAGGAGGCAATGCACGGCACAGGAGAGGCTAGCAAATATGAGGAGGTGGAAGTGTTAACTTTCAATACTTACATTAGTCCGAAGAACTCATGCACTTATTATCGGTAACACTCAATCTAATGAGGAGGTTCACAAAGAGACAAGTACCCCGAGGAGGAGTGTATGGGGGTTTGGTTATCCTTGCGCATCCTCGACTCATGGTACGTGAGTGTACTCTAATATCCGACCCCTCAGAAGAGTAGTGATCCATCTAGTAGCTAGAGTTCTCAACTAGTTTTGTAGGGTTTTGAAAATAAACATGGATTTCCCAAAATACGACACCTATCACTAATAGGCTAGAGCTCTTGACACCAAAAGTTCAAACATTACTCACATCAATACCTCAAAACTATTGCAAGTTACTACTAAAATTAAATAGCAACCTCAATTACCTACTTCTCAAAACAACCAACTCTCTTAACAAGATAAACATGAAAACTAAAGAGAGTTCCAACAATAAACTAAACAAAATCCAAGGCTCTTGGTAAAACTAAAACTAAAAACTAAACATGGCAGTAGCTACGAAAAGATAAAGAACACACAACAGCAAAAAGATAGGCATGAAGAATCCTATGATGTGTTCTAGATTTTGAAAGTGGAGTGTGTTTCTCTCCCACACAAAGTAAGACGAGATCTAACTTGTTATGAACAGCAAACAAAGATAAATAAAACTAAAAATAAAACCTAAGAGCGAGACGCTCCAAGCATAGCACATAACGCATGAAGTGATAAAAATATAGTGAGACGAAGGACGAACTGATGATTGTTGATGGATAAGGGGATGCACGGGGGCATACCCAAGCTTAGACGCTTGAGTCTCCTTGAATATTTATTGGGGATGCATGGGTGCATCCCCATGCTTGAGCGCTTGACACTCCCGAATCTTCTTTCATCATCTTCCATCGCACACTTGAAAACTCCCTCCATACATAACTCATCGTAAGCTGGTTAGAGAGGTTAGTACCCTTAATAAATATTTTTCCCCACTGGATATAAAGATATTCTTGAAGAGCTACGTTTTCTCAAGATTTCCAAAAGGTTTTTTCAAATAAAAAGCAAGCTTAAGGTTTGAAAAAGTTAGGAGAGACAAAACGTGGCAGAATCTGTGAAAAACAGAACAACAGATAGTAAAGAATTTTTAGGGGAACTTCTGCAACTCAAATTAAAAAACTCAGAACATACGAAAGTTCAGTGATTGTATAGAGCACGCATTGTAAAAAATTCACCTCAAAAAGATGAACTGGTGATTTAATCTGATTTTTTCCGTCATGAGGACATAATCTGTTTTCTGGACAGCATGTCACAACTTTCACTTCCCTTGTCATATGAGGCTATACTTGGCACAAAGCTTGAAAAATAAAAATACAATGATGTTGCTACAGTAGTAACAATCATCAAGACCACGAAAAAAAGAAGTAAAAACATCTTGGGTTGCCTCCGAACAAGAGCTTTCTTTTACGCCTTTAAGCTAGGCATAAGGCAAAAGAAGAATCAAGTTGTATCAAGAGAAAGAGAATAGCTTGCCAGTGTAACGGACTCAAAAGGTAACTTGACTTTCTTTCTAGGGAAGTGTTCCATCCCCTTTTTGAGAGGGAGCTGGAATTTTATATTCCCCTCTTTCATGTCAATAATGGCACCAACGGTGCGGAAGAAAGGACGTCCCAAAAAATTGGACATAAAGGTTCACACTCTATATCCATAATGATAAAATCAGCGGGAACATAGTTGTCATTGACAATGATAAGAACATCGTCGATCTTCCCCAAAGGTTTCTTTACGGAAGAGTCGACAAGGCGAACACCAAAAGAACATGAATCAAAAGGTTTCAATTCAAACATATCATACATTGTTTTGGGCATGACGGAGGTACTAGCTCCAACGTCACATAAAGCATAGCAAGAGAAGTTATTTAATTTAATTTTTATCATAGGGTCCCAACCATCATCTAGCTTCCTAGGTATGGAGGCTTCTATCCTAATCTTCTCCTCCCTAGCTTTGATAAGAGCATTTGTGATATGCTCCGTGAAGGCAATATTAAGTGTGCTAGTGTCACTACTAGGGAATAGCCTTTTAGTGGCATCCTTTTTTTTGCCTTTAGTGGCGCATTTCAAATGCGCCACTAAGGACAAGCCACTAATAAGGACTTAATAGTGGCGCATTTCAAATGTGCCACCCCTAAGAATCTTAGGCGTGGCGCATTTCTGAAATGCGCCACTAATAAGGCCTTAGGGGTGGCGCATTTCTGAAATGCGCCACGCCTAAGATTCTTAGGGGTGGCGCATTTTGAAGATGCGCCACCATTAACCTTTTTTTGAATTTTGAATCTGGATCTAGATCTGGATTATGATTTTTTTGCTTGTTTTTTCTTTGAATGATTTGTCCCGTTCATCTAGCCACTTTGTTTGCTCATTTTTATTCTCTGTCCCGTTCATCTAGCCAATTTTGAATCTTGGAGGATGGAGGAGATGAGAGGAGAGGAGAGGATGTAGGGCGCCATGGACGAAGAGACGAGGAGGTGGAGGAGCCAAGAAAGGGGAGGAGGAACCATGAGGAGTAGGAGCCATGGAGGAGGGGAGGAGGAACAAGAAAGGGGAGGAGGATCCTTGGAGGAGTAGGAGCCATGGAGGAGGGGAGGAGGAAGAAGACCCGTGGAGGAGGGGGAACCTTGGAGGAGGAGGAGGAGCCATGGAGGAGGGGAGGATAGGAGGAACAACAACCTTGGAGCCATGGGGGAGGGGAGGAGGAGGAGCCATGGAGGAGGGGAGGAGGAAGAAGACCCGTGGAGGAGGGGGAACCTTGGAGGAGGAGGAGGAGCCATGGAGGAGGGGAGGATAGGAGGAACAAGGCGCCATGGAAAAGGTGGAGAGGAGGAGGAGATGGTGGAGGAGAGGAGGATAAGAATGAAGAGGTAAGGAGGAGAAGGAATCCGGACGGGTTATATATACCCTTATTAGTGGCGCATATAGCAAAATGCGCCACCCATAAGAACCTTAGGGGTGGCGCACCTAGCAAAATGCGCCACTAATAAGTTTTGAAAAAAATTCAATTTTTTGTCCTTCAGATCTTCAAATGCCCATAACTTTTTTTCTGTTAGGTTTTTGAGGATTCTAAAAATGTTCAACGGGGTTCCCCCGATTGAATTTGGATATAACTTTTCGAGTAGATGATTTTTCATATAAAAAACTTTTTCATCGGAGGTCGTATGCAAAATTTATGCCCATTTTACAAAATTCTCGAGAGATTTTGCAAAAAAAGTCGAAATTCATATTTGTAAATTTTCCTAACAACTAGACCACATATCACATGGGAAACTTATTTTCTTTTATTTTTTATGACATTTCTATCATTTTCTTTTATTTTTTTAAACTGAAAAGGTGGTCCACGAGGGGGGGGGTGTATTTGTGTGTTGGGAATTTTCCCTCACATTTTTTGCTTAGTAGTGGCGCATATGCAAGATGCGCCACCCCTAAGAGCTTATGGGTGGCGCATTCCTCCAAATGCGCCACCTATAAGAGGATCCAGGGCTGGCCCACCCTTAGAGGTGGCGCATTTTAAAAAACTAGATGATACCCTGCGCGTTGCTGCGGGAACCGTTGAGAAATAATTTAATATTTTAAAACATGTGAAAATTTATGAAACATGGTATAATTTGATTATAAATTATTTTTTGAAAGAAATATTGTCTAAAGTAAAAAATCTAAGAAATTTTGATGAAAAATCCAAAAATGAGTTTGTTTTTTCATTAATTTAGATACTTGACAATATATCGGCGAGATGATATAAGGCGAAAACATAGTTACGTAGAGAAAGTGAAGACGTAATCATAGCAACTATGGATGTGTATATATTAAAAATTTACATAGGAAATAAAATGCGATGTAACTTATAATTTATTTATTTTATAAAAAAACTTACTTATAAATTGTGAGGTTGAATGCATACAAAGTTATTATTTAGTTGTGAGATATTGCATGCACATGCAAAGTTAAGTTAATGGGAGCATATGCATGAAGAGTTAGTGAAAGAGTTTTTGCATGGTGGACCTACTTGATGATGTGGATAGCTTGCATGTCAAGATAAATAGGTTAGTGGGGATGAACTATTATAGTATTATAGATGCGCCACCTATAAGAGCTTATAGGTGACACATTTTTAACCAGTGCGCCACCCCTTACAACATAGTGGCGCATTACATAACAAATGCGCCACTAATAAGGTTTCCATGTATAGCTATTTCTCTAGTAGTGTGTGGGGGTCTGTAGACATTTTGTGTAATAAGCTGATAACTTCTAAGAGGGTGCAACTATCAAAATCAATATCACTACTATCAAAGGTGGTAGTAGTGTCATATAGGCTCACTTGTTTGAAACCCTCTATGTTCATAGGAGTTTCTTCTTCTATGGTTGAGGTATTAGCATCACCATTAATAGGTCCAATGGGACCAGGAGTGCATTGGGTGCTAATAGTTTCAGTTTCCTCAACAATTTGGATAGTGGCAACAGTGTGGTGTGTAGGAAGGCTCTTAATTCTATCCTCTTCCTCTTTTTCTCTAGCCGAAATTTCTTTAAGTTTAGCCATCATCCTAATATTTTCATTGATTTGTAACTGGATAGCATTAATAGGAGTGGCCTTACTCTCCTCAAGGGGAGAGGTTATAGTTTTTAACATCTCAACATCAAGGGTTAAGCTATCTACCTTCAAACAAAGATTATCTAATTTAGCTATTTTTTCTTCCACATTCTTGTTGAAGGCTTTTTGGGTAGTGATAAAGTCTCTAAGCATATTTTCTAGTTCAGAAGTGGGGTTCTTGTTGCTAGGGTAAGTGTTGTTGTTCCCATAAGTGGATGGAAACGGTCTAGGATTACTAGCAAAGTTGCCCCTATAAGCATTATTATTAAATTTGTTTCTAGCAATGAAGTTCACATCTACTTGTTCCTGAGCAACCAAAGAATTTAAAGGAACATCACGAGGATCAATAGAGGGTTGCTTGGTAAGTAGAGACATAATTAAATCAAGTTTATCATTGAGAGAGGTAATTTCCTCGATAGAATTTACCTTATGTAAGGCCCGATATGCGGTACTGTTCCAGATCTAGATGTTTCCATCCAGATCCGGGGACGAAGCACATATCGGTCCCACCGCGACATATGACATAGCCATATGCCCCGGATTTCCAACATGACATCACAACATTACAAATACAAGGATACAACATCTCATACATTCGGCATACAACTGCCTTAATACAATACAACAACGGAAGATATATGTCTGAGTACAGACTACAATCAAATGCCTACTTGTCGGGACCCGGGGTTAGCGTATGTAAGTCCCGCTACGACATAGTCATATGGAGAGCCGAGAACCGTACCCACTTGTCTAAGCAGACAAGGCCAAGCACAGAACGTTCTCGGAAAGCATCGTACGTGAGGGGCATCCCATCCAGGCCGGATGATCAACTGAGATGGTCCTCATCGTCCGCACACAAGTCTAATGATATGGGTGATGAACTCCCATATTCACAGACAAGTCGCCTCAACCATACTATTGACTATCTCATAACTCTTACATAGACTTACTCCAGCCCGATCACTTAGTCGGGGTCTAGGGCGGGCTCGATCATACCACAAAGTGTGTACGAGACGGAGTCTCGAGCAATCGCATCGCGATGCCCCAAGCTGCGCACATCTAAGGGCCACTTGGTGTATGAAAGACCGCCAGCCAGATCACAACTAAGGTCTCAAAAACCCATACAAAGACATGCATGTTATAAACATACACGCAGCACACATGCCTTGTATGAACAGCATGTATCATTGCAATTCTCTACAAAGTATACATTTTATTGATAACTCTTACAGAGTGCACACAGAGATCACAAGTATGTGATCCAACATTACAACAACAAGCGGAAGCAAAGTATGTCTGAGTACAGACAAGTTTAACAAATGGCTTAAGAAGCCTTATTTAAAAACAAGCCCTCCACGAGGGAACCAGTCGTCTGACTGGGACTAGACTAGCTTGATCTTCAGTTTTCTAGCTCGATGAATAAGCCACCTTCTGGGTCAGTGGGTTCATCTAAAACATAGATTAAGCAAACGTGAGTACAAAGTCGTACTCAGCAAGACTTACATAGGAGCTATACTACTCATGCACATGTATCAAGGTAAAAGGAGGTGGGGTTCACTTGCAGAAGTGCCAGCTTTGACTTGGCTAATCCTGAACTACGAGTACCCGACTTTGAGGTAAGAAGCGTACACGAGTCCACTACTTTCTCCCACCAATTACGCCACTATGGTGCCTTCCTCGACTTCCCCACGAGAAAGCACGCCATAGCACTCACACTTATCTTGGTGTATTTTAGAAGTATCCAGTTCAACTTGTCTAATAATCAAGCTAAGCTTTCCAAGCAGTCCTTAACCGCGGACGCGGCTATTCGAATAGTTTTGTTAACCCTGCAGGGGTGTACCGCTACACACACATGATCATCAGTTACCTCCTTTGATCTCGACACCATTCAAGGGGTGCCAGCGAGGATGCTCACCACAACTGTTACCTCATAGCCGATCTAGTCCAAGAAAGCCGCCTACCTGGGTTGGCTACCACTATAGTGAACCCGGCCGGTTTACCGAAGTGGACCCAAGTGATGTGTGCGTGGTGCATAAGCCGGTCTCGGGTGAGCCGTTCTCTCACTTAGCAGCCAGGCCACAGACCTACCAGAACTCCGAACTATTGTGACATCTGGACATCGAAAGGATGAGTTAGTAAGCTGAGAGGGGTCAGTGAGCCCAATGTGTGGTTGTACTCTTCATCTTGGATCACCACACAAGAACTCGCACTTAGGGCGGTGTTCAACGAGACAACCCACCGTGTACTCCTACACAGCCTCTCATCGTTCACCTTGTATTAGGGTAGATTCACCAACACCTTTCTACCATCATCAACATGATCACTACCATCCCGACTCACATAACAGTAACATCATTGTATCACTCTAAGCATGCAATAAGCAGTAACAATTGCAGGGGCCACATGATATCAATCAACTCCTACAGTTGCTAGGATTGTGGTTTGCCTACTACTGTGACAAATGATAGGTCATGCAAAGGAATGGGTTCATCTATGCGGTAGAAACGTAGCATGGTAATCATCCTATACAATGCATAAGCGAGACATGAGAGGGAAGTGGGATTTTATCGACATGATCAATGGGGGTTTGCTTGCCTTGCTGACGAGGTTCGGGTTCGGGGTCTTCAACGAAGGGGACAGCCTCCTGTTCCGGTTCCACCTCTACTCGACAAACAACAAACAAGGTAGCAAAGTAAATACAATGCACAATCACATGGTTGAAGGTTAAAACTTGATGTATATGCTTTGATGTGTGAAGCAATTCCATTTAAATGGAGTATATTGCAAATTGAATTGCAAATTCAAACTCCAATTTGAATTCAAATTTAGCCAAGTTACAAATGACATTGTTTGATCAAGTTAACCCATTTTGAAATGTGTATGATATGCCTCTGATGTGTAATTGAAATGTAGCATGTTGCCATGGTTCAAGTTGCAAAAGCAATTGAAATTAATTTGATTTAATTCCATTTAAATCAAATAGCAAATGCTACTGATCACATTTCAAATTCAACTCAAACATAGTTGAAAGTTGGATATTTGGATAGATTATTTTCTCCTGATCATTTTTCATATATTATTTGTTAAATTTGGAGTTGATATGAATTTTCTATGAATTTCCAAAGTTTCAGCCTTTTTCTGGAATTTCTTGAATTCTTTTTATTCTGGAAAAGCTTTTTCTGCATCACTGTGACGTCAGTGTGACGTGGGGGGGGGTCTGACGTGTGGGGTCCAGTGGTCAGCCACAGTGGGGTTAATTAACCCGGTTAGTTTAAACTAACCGGGGGGGTTAAGGGCCCTGGGCCCATTGTCAGTGGCTGTTAGGGGGGTTTAGTGGGGTGATTAGCCCTAAGCTAAACCAGCCACCGGTGGCTAACCGGAGGCGACCACAGTGGACGGCGGCGTCCGCGGGGACGGCGTTCCCGTGGCCCAAATCGAGCGCAGCTTCCACCAGAGTGAAGCCCTCGTCAACGCGCGTCGATTGGGACCGGTCGGAGAGGCTGGGGTGCCCTGTACGCTCGCCGGCGACGAGATTTGCCGCAACAGGGGCACGACCGCGAGGTGTAAAACGCTACAAGGCGCCATTTTAAGCGGGGCTGGGATGGTTCGACGCAGTGGAGCACTGCGAGTGCAACTGACATGGCCTCGGCTTCGATTGCGTAACGGTTGCTCGCCGATGACGACCGTGGCGGCGAAGTACTCCGGCTTCCATGGCAGAACACGAAGGAGACACGGATTGGGGGCTCAAGAAGAGGGGGTTTGACCGTGAGCTCACCAGGAACTCGACGGAGGTGGCGGCGAAGGCTGAGGTGGCTCGAGGGCGACGAATTCGACGTCGATCTTCCTCGGCTCCGGCGAGAAGGAAACGGCGATTGCGGCGGCTCCTTGATCAATTAGGTCACCATCTTCAACAGCTTGGCGTGGACGACGACGTAGCGCGAGGGGGACACGGTCCTCTGGCTCTTCTCTAGCGTTGGCCACGGATCCCGTCGACGGTGAACGGTGGAGGCTCTCGGGGAAGAAGGGGAAAACAAGGAGAAGGCGCGAGACGAAGCGGCGATGGGGGGGGGGAAGTGGTTCACGGTGCCACGACGTCTCTCTGGCGCAAGGAGAAGGCACGGGAGGGCCTCCAGGCAGGCAAGCAGGTGGCGCCGGTGTCGGCATGCCGGGCACGCAGCTGCCTGCTCGTGCCCGGGGAAGAAGACAAAAGCCGAGGTGGGCCTGGGCTGTGGTTAGGTTAGTGGGGCCTAGGGCCCAAGGTAAGTGGGCTACTTTGCCTTTTCCTTTTTCTTTCTGTTTTATTTTTCTGTTATATGTTGGCCTTGCTAAAATAAATAGCTGGGCATTTTTAAAAATGCTGAAACTTTTTATATGGCCTCATATTATAATAGACTAGCCACTTATAAAGTTTGGCACTTTTTAAAATTCAAATAATTTGAATCTTAACTCAAATAGGGGTTTTTGATTAATTCCAAGGCACTGTTTGAATATTTGAAAAATCCATGAGCATGGGGTGGGTCCCACATCACTTGATATGTGATCACATTCGTTTATAAGACTTTTCAAAAATCTAACATGAATTTTTGGAGAAGATTTTTATCTGGCCTTTTGAATTAATTCATCTCGGGGGGTTTCTTCTCCCATTATGCTTTTGAATTTGATTTCAAAGATTTCTTTTGAAATTTTTAACATGATGCAAGTGACTTGCTAACCCTAGCACATTACCTAATAGAGGGTTCTAACACTACTGGCAAAGAGAAAAGCAAAGATTACCATAACCACACGGGTCCAGGCCCTCCGCCGGGATCCGCCTAACTAGTCGTCGTCGAGTCTCCACGTGAAACGTCGATCACCATACCTGTCGTCGACCAAGAACCCTGAAAAGAGTTTGGGGGTAGTATCATGAGTATAGAGGTACTCAGCATCCAACTGTAGTGGTCATCTGACCCAGCAAGGACTTCATCATTCGTCATTCTAGGACAACTAGTAGTTTGCGGTAAGGAAGGGGTAAGTGGTGAGGTTGCTGTCGCACTAGCATTTATGAACTAGCTAACGATCTAGGGAGTATGGTAAGAAGCCAAGCATTCGATGAGGAATCGCCTCCAACAAGTCTTGCTATCAACTACTTACGCAATCATAACACCTATCCTATCCTTGTCCTCCTCTTCGCATCCCGACGAAGAAGAAGCAGTCAAGGCACACACACACGTTGATCAAGTTATATTAAGATTATCTTAGTTGTTGTTGTCTATGAACAAGGAGTAGGTCTCAAGTCGTCCATAACCGTGGACACGGCTTCTCGAAAAGATTTAACCCTACAGGGGTGTACCAACTGCCCATTACAAGGCTCCGCACGCACGCCCATCTCTCTCAGTTGCTACCCATCACAGGCAACCATTATATGATTTAGTTCCAAGAGATCCGAAACGACAAGTCCCTCTAGCTAACAACGAACAAATCCGGGTGGCCCCCGGTGAGACGACATCCAGCTCAGGAGCCGGCCGCGCTCTCGATCTGGTCTCTACCGTATGACTCCAGGTTTGGATTTCCGGTTAATCACACATGGGACACCGGGTCCTCAGCCGGTCATGATGAGCCAGCAAGGGAACTATGTCCTCACTGGTCCGGGTTGGTTGGAAAACTACCGGCGTACGACCAACACACACACGGTTTCAAAAGGTAAAATCAGCTTGGGCCACCACTAGAAATGCTTGAAGCTAGGTAGGTAAGAAAAGGGGACCCCATAAAATTCCACACGCGGTTAGGCACGCTCAGTCTTAAAACCAATACCCGGAATTCGGATCCTAGGTGACTCGAATGGAACAAAGCGTCGGGGCGGGATAGCCTAGACCTTCCATCCTTCGTCGGATATAGTCAACATTAATAATAATCATATCATCAACAACAATATATTAATGTGATATCCCAAACCAAGGAGTAACAGGGTAACATCGTAGCATCCTAAGCATGCATACTAAGCAGGGGCTGAGCAACGAGCAATAGTAACATAGCAGTACAAGGTTTGCTGGGAGGGGAGATGGCTGTATCGGTTTGAAAGAGGCTGTAAACATGTGGTAGGATCAAACATGGAACCTAACCTATAGTAGCATGCAAACCGCTGGTTGAAATAGAATGGATCATAAGTAATGTATAGTCCTTGCCTGTTGATAAATCGGGTTCCGAAGGTGTAGTTGATCGCAAGCTCGCATCGTCTCCGAGAGTAACCGCGGGAGGCACACAGGAAGGAAACACTGGAAAGCAATCAACGAGCAAGCATCTATTACTATGAGGCAAACATGAGCAAGCATCAACAAGAAGGCAACACGAGACATCGCACCTACCGTCGAGAGTGGTTACTAACATGTTAAGTGGAGTACTCGTCACACACGACGATACCGCATGTTTATGATGGTTCAAGTTGTTTAGCTACAGGTGATCAACCAACGGTTGTTAACATGGCAACTCAAGCAAGCATGGCATAGCACACAAACATGTCAAGAGGTGAAGCAGAAAGTAAACTATCTATGCTAGTCAATTTAAGTGGGGCACAACCTAAACATGGCATAACACTAAGTGCCGCATGATGATTAAAACATTTGGTGTTGTTCTGCCCTAAACCATATTTTAGGTTGGTTAACAACATCAAACAAATCAGACAATCAAACAATTCACACCGAAAACAAAAAATTTAAATTTTGTGAAAACTGGGCTGTTACAATACAACACCACCAACAAGGGATCTCTTCCAGAGATCCAGGACGATCCGGAGGAGAGAAAATAGTCGATGATCTTCAACACCACCAACAAGGTACTCTGCTCCATGTCGACGTCGAACTTTAGTCGAGATAATTTTCCGCAGGGATACGACATCGTCGAAAATACGAAGTCGTCGGTGTCAAGAGGAGGAACGACAACGATAACCGGATCAAAGGATAGTGTTTTCGACGCAAGTCGTGAAAACACCGGCAAAAGGATGGATGGCAATGGATGACCCAGATGATAACCGAAATTGGAGAAGCTAAAGGTACTACAGGAATTCCCACCTGAGCTCGGAATCGAGACAATACGCTGCAAGCAAGGCATTGTAACGGTTCCGAAACTCCATACACTCGAGATCCTAGAGTTTGAAGGGGGATAAGTCGAGAGTAAAACACTTACGACACTTGTCCTGACCAGAGCAAGGGTAAGGAGTAAAAAGGATCATACTCTCCGATAAATAACTTTGTAACTACAAAATAGTTTTGTCTAGACTCGACTTTGGCCAGAGAAGGGATCCTACGGTCGGTAAGGCTCTGATACCAAGTTGTAAGGCCCGATATGCGGTACTGTTCCAGATCTAGATGTTTCCATCCAGATCCGGGGACGAAGCACATATCGGTCCCACCGCGACATATGACATAGCCATATGCCCCGGATTTCCAACATGACATCACAACATTACAAATACAAGGATACAACATCTCATACATTCGGCATACAACTGCCTTAATACAATACAACAGCGGAAGATATATGTCTGAGTACAGACTACAATCAAATGCCCACTGGCAAAGAGAAAAGCATCGATTCCCATAACCACACGGGTCCAGGCCCTCCGCCGGGATCCGCCTAACTAGTCGTCGTCGAGTCTCCACGTGAAACGTTGATCACCATACCTGTCGTCGACCAAGAACCCTGAAAAGAGTTTGGGGGTAGTATCATGAGTACAGAGGTACTCATCATCCAACTGTAGTGGTCATCTGACCCAGCAAGGACTTCATCACTCGTCGTTCTAGGACAACTAGTAGTTTACGGTAAGGAAGGGTTAAGTGGTGAGGTTGCTGCCGCACTAGCATTTATGAAGTAGCTAACGATCTAGGGAGTAAGGTAAGAAGCCAAGCATTCGATGAGGAATCGCCTCCAACAAGTCTTGCTATCAACTACTTACGCAATCATAACACCTATCCTATCCTTATCCTCCTCTTCGCATCCCGACAAAGAAGAAGCAGTCAAGGCACACACACACGTTGATCAAGTTATATTAAGATTATCTTAGTTGTTGTTGTCTATGAACAAGGAGTAGGTCTCAAGTCGTCCATAACCGTGGACACGGCTTCTCGAAAAGTTTTAACCCTACAGGGGTGTACCAACTGCCCATTACAAGGCTCCGCACGCACGCCCATCTCTCTCAGTTGCTACCCATCACAGGCAACCATTATATGATTTAGTTCCAAGAGATCCGAAACGACAAGTCCCTCTAGCTAACAACGAACAAATCCGGGTGGCCCCCGGTGAGACGACATCCAGCTCAGGAGCCGGCCGCGCTCTCGATCTGGTCTCTACCGTATGACTCCAGGTTTGGATTTCCGGTTAATCACACATGGGACACCGGGTCCTCAGCCGGTCATGATGAGCCAGCAAGGGAACTATGTCCTCACTGGTCCGGGTTGGTTGGAAAACTACTGGCGTACGACCAGCACACACACGGTTTCAAAAGGTAAAATCAGCTTGGGCCACCACTAGAAATGCTTGAAGCTAGGTAGGTAAGAAAAGGGGACCCCATAAAATTCCACACGCGGTTAGGCACGCTCAGTCTTAAAACCAATACCCGGAATTCGGATCCTAGGTGACTCGAATGGAACAAAGCGTCGGGGCGGGATAGCCTAGACCTTCCATCCTTCGTCGGATATAGTCAACATTAATAATAATCATATCATCAACAACAATATATTAATGTGATATCCCAAACCAAGGAGTAACAGGGTAACATCGTAGCATCCTAAGCATGCATACTAAGCAGGGGCTGAGCAACGAGCAATAGTAACATAGCAGTACAAGGTTTGCTGGGAGGGGAGATGGCTGTATCGGTTTGAAAGAGGCTGTAAACATGTGGTAGGATCAAACATCGAACCTAACCTATACTCGCATGCAAACCGCTGGTTGAAATAGAATGGATCATAAGTAATGTATAGTCCTTGCCTGTTGATAAGTCGGCTTCCGAAGGTGTAGTTGATCGCAAGCTCGCATCGTCTCCGAGAGTAACCGCGGGAGGCACACAGGAAGGAAACATTGGAAAGCAATCAACGAGCAAGCATCTATTACTACGAGGAAAACATGAGCAAGCATCAACAAGAAGGCAACACGAGACATAGCACCTACCGTCGAGAGCGGTTACTAATATGTTAAGTGGAGTACTCGTCACACACGACGATACCGCACGTTTACGATGGTTCAAGTTGTTTAGCTACAGGTGATCAACCAACGGTTGTTAACATGGAAACTCAAGCAAGCATGGCATAGCACACAAACATGTCAAGAGGTGAAGCCGAAAGTAAACTATCTATGCTAGTCAATTTAAGTGGGGCACAACCTAAACATGGCATAACACTAAGTGCCGCACGATGATTAAAACATTTGGTGCTGTTCTGCCCTAAACCATATTTTAGGTTGGTTAACAACAACAAACAAATCAGACAATCAAACAATTCATACCGAAAACAAAATTTTTAAATTTTGTGAAAACTGGGCTGTTACACCTTCCTACCTGTTGGAGTGCGTTCGGTGTGCTATTGGGAATAATTGGTCATCATCTCATCGAGAAGTTTTGTGGCAGCACCAAGTGTAGTTGACATAAAGGTTCCTCCCGCGGCTGAATCTAACAGGTTCCACGAGGTAAAGTTCAAGCCTGCATAAAATGTATGGATAACCATCGAGGTAGTCAAACCATGTGTAGGGCATTTCTTAACAAGAGATTTCATACGTCCGCAAGCTTGGGCAACGTGTTCATTATCCAATTGCCTAAAATTCATAATGTTACTCCTCAATTGGATATTTTTAGCAGGTGGGTAGTACTTCCCAATAAAAGCATCTTCGCACTTATCCCAAGAATCTATGTTATTCCTAGGCAAAGAATGAAACCAGATTTTAGCTCCGTCCCTCAAAGAGAAAGGAAAAGCTTGAGCTTAACAACATCACCTTCTACTTCTTTATACTTTTGCATATCACATAATTCAACAAAATTAGTCAAGTGTAAAGCAGCATCAACTCCAGCACCCGAGAATTGATCTCTCATAACAAGGTTTAGTAAAGCAGGTTTAATTTCATAAGAGGTAGCTGAAGTGGCAGGTGTGGCAATAGGAGTGCAGATAAAGTATTTGTTGTTGTGACTGGTGAAGTCACACAACTTTGTGTTTTCAGAGGAACCCATAGTAGAAGCAGGTGTGGTAGTTTTTTTTTGTAATTTTTGAAATAAGACACAAAGATAAAAACAGAAAGGTAAACTAACAAGACTAAAAAGTAAAGGTAAAAGGTAGTGGGAAACTCCCCTATCTTATCACTCGGAGTACCCGGCGACGGCGCTAGAAATTTTCTTGATACGCGAGAGAGGATTGCTTCTCGCCCTTCGTTGGTTACCCCAAGTGGAAGGTAAGATGCAGCGTAGCAGCAAGTTTCCCTCGGTGAAGATACCGAGGTTGAGTATCGAACAGTAGGACTCCGGCGATGATAAGTAGGTTTCAGCAGCGCACCTGACGCGGACCTACACACAACACAATTAACTTTTCTCCCAACAAAGTTCAGAGAGGTTGTCAATCTCTCCGGTCTTGTTGTTTACAAAGGATCAAAGACACATGATAATGATAATGATAGCAACTGAAAGTAAAAGAGCGTGTGAACAGTGATGAGAATATGGACCGGGGTCCCGTGATGTTCACTAGTGATGTCTCTCTCCCAAAAGAAGATAAGTTTGCTATACGAGGTAAACAAATTACAGACGGGCAATTGACAGGCTTATAAACGCACCGCAATGCTAACTATGCTACAAAAGAAAGGAAGAGGCTCAAAAGCATGGGCAGTACGCCAAGATAAGTAGACCGAAATCCATCTGCATCTACTACTAATCATCCACCTTGAGATATCTATCCAGAACATCTCGTTGGTATTAAGGTGCGAGCCCCACCCAAAGTGTAAACCCAAAGCAACAGACAACTGCATTAAAAGAACTTTGCGTAATGTAAACAATCCTTGTAACCACGGTTACAAGCACCGTTGTTTTCTCCCTTGTGGCCACAACACATCCCCTAGACTCATGTTTCTGTCACTCAAGCGTGTCATTAGGGGGCATGTACCCACAATCGAGCATAACGTTCCCTCTTGGGGTCAGTGCCTACCACTTGGCCAAAGCAATAAATAGCAACGGAGAACATGCAAGAATTACTTCAGACCAAAAATACAAAAGATAAGAACAAATTATATTACTCTATCACAATCTGAACATAATCTCATAATCCATCAGATCCCATCAAACTCGTCATAGCAAAAGTAGAAAGAATTACATATGTGCCTCGACCATGTAGGGCAGCTCACGAGGTCTAAACCATGAAGAACAAAGAGGGGAGGAGAACATCACAGAGCTACTGATCACGGACCAATGGTCCAAGGTAGACTACTCAAGGCACATCCGGGAAGTGTCCATGGTGGAGGAGAAGCTCCCGGAGGTCGATACTCCCTCCGACAGGGTGCCGGGAAGGGTCCTGATGGTGCTCCCGGTCTTGGAAGCGCGGCGGCGGAGGAACAGAGGCAAGATTGCAAAATAGGGTTCTGTCTGCGGAGTTTCCCCGTCACGGAGAATAAATAGGCGAAGGGGGGGGGTAGCCAGGGGGACAACCATGGGTCCAGGCGCCCCCCTGGCGCGGCCAGGCCCTTGGCCGCGCCAGGTGGCCGCCTGGGCCCCTCTGGCCCCACTTGGGTGCTTCTGGAAGACTCTGTTACGCTGATTTTTTATCCGATTTTCCCGAATTTTTGGAGCATTTTTAATATGGGGGAAACCTGGAATAGAAAAAAAGCAGAAAATAGGAACTGGCACTGGGGTGCACTGAGTTAGTAGGTTAGTCCAAATATGATCAAAAGTGTATGAAAGTGTATCTAGATCATAGCAATATCACACAAAACATGCATGGAGCAAGCAGAAATTATCGATACGTTTGAGACGTATCAACGTGCGCAGTAGTCTTTCTTTCACCGCGCGCATGCAATTGATCAACCTCCAGCATGCCATCTCCCAGCTGTCGTGGGACGAGAACACGGATGATGTTTTCGCCTGGCCTTGCGATGGGACCAATCAGTACTCGGCCAAGTCGACCTACAATCGGCTGTGTCTAGGGATGACCTCGTCCCCTCACAAGGACATCATGTGGCGTAGCAAGGCCCCCATCAAGTGTAAGCTATTCCTTTGGCTGGCGTTTTAGGATCGCCTTTGGACGACTGAGCGGCGAATTCGTCATGGCCTACAAGCCACCGCGACGTCCTGTTTCCTGTGTCTCCATGATTCGAACAACATCATCCACATTCTGAGCGGCTGCATTTTTGCTAGGGAAACCTGGCACCTCTGCTTCGAGCAGGTTGGAATTCGTGTGGATCCACCAGGACGCGAGATATCCTGGGAGAGTGGTGGGTTAGTTCCAGAGAGGCCATGCCGCGTAGGTTTCGACGGGCGTTTGACACGGTGTGTACCCCAGTAGCGTGGGAAATTTGGAAGCAGCGAAATGCTAGGGTCTTCAACCGGCCCGAGCAGATCAACACGCCTGTTAGAACCGCACATTTCATAGTGGAGGAACTAGTGGAGTGGGATAAGTCCGGAGCCCGGAGCTTACAACTTTTTGCGAGAGAGTAGCCTATAATAGCCTATAGGTGTGGGTGTGGGTGTTACCTCAATGGAGATCTTTCGGTGACCATTGAGGTCTCTTGTAATTTTAATTCTCTCTTCTATAAAGCTTTGGTACGTTATTGGCGTACCCTATATTTTTTTAGCTTTCATTAGTATCAAAGAATCATCAACAAAGAGAAGATTAGAAATAGCAAGGGCGTCTCTACAGACCCTTACTCCAGAAATATTTCTATTATCCTCTGCACTCGTCAAAAGAGCGTTTAGTCCCTCCGTACATAATAAAAGGAGGTAGGGGATAAAGGGTCTCCTTGTCTAATACAGGAGAGTAGGCTTAAACTCTCAAATTATTCCGCATTAAATCGAACCCGGTATTCAACCATGGAGACACATTGCATAATTAAATTGACCCAACTCTCCTGGAATCCAAGTTTCAACAAAATTTCCTTTAAGAAGGACCACTCAACTCGATCATAAGCTTTATGCATGTCAAGCTTGATAGCACATAAACCCTCTTTGCCTTCCCTCTTATTTTTTATTGTATGGAAGCACTCATAAGCCACTAAAACATTACCCATAATCATTCTACCAGGTACAAAAGCACTCTGAGTTGGGCTGATAATATCTGGTAGAATATCCCTTAAACGAGCGGCAATCATTTTTGAAATGACCTTGTGCACCACATTACATAAGCTAATTGGTGTGAACCGAGTCACCTTCTTAGGAGAATTTACCTTTGGTATCATTACAATGGTAGTATCATTCCATCCTACAAGGATATTACAAGTATTCACCGCTTGCAAAATCTTCTCAATCAGATCATCCCCCAACATAGACCAGAACCTCAGATAGCATGAAGTCCGTCCGGGCCAGTTGCTTTTAAGTCCCAACGTCAAAGACTGCCTTCTTAACCTCCTCAACGGTGTATGGAGTGAGAAGGGCATTATTTTTTAGTTGTCACCCTTCTTCGAACCAGAGATAAAGCCTCCTGGTTCGTATGCGTCACTTCTGATTTAAAAAGATTAGCAAAATAGCCTAAAATGTGATCTTTCAACTCCACCCCTTGCAACCAAATACATGAATCGTCAAGAAGTTTTTTGATCTGGTTTCTCCTTTTTCTGGTTGTCGCCGCATTATGAAAGAAAGATGTGTTACGGTTCTCATGCATCAACCAATTAGCTCTTCCATGTTGTAACCAAAAAATCTCCTCTTGTTCCAATAAATTTTCAAGAAGAACCAAAATTTCCTTTTGACGCAAACGAGAATCTGCATTCATAGGACCGCGTCGTGACTTCTCAAGTTCCTTCTTTAATTTGTTAATTTTCCGCTTCGGTCCCTTCAGAGTAGTGCTGTCTCATATGTGCAAGTCAACGTTAACCGCTCGTGTACGTTCTGCTAGGGACGACCCTATGCCAGACATCTTACCCTTATCCAAAGCAGTACGTACAATTTCTTCAACCGTATCCTCCTTGAGCCATTGTAACACCCGTAACAGTAATCACTTTTGCTAATCTTGCCTTGATCATCTTTGAATCAAAAAAAATTCAAAATTCCCTTTGGTTGATATTAAAAATATTGTGGCAAATAAAACCTTGACTAAAAAATGTGTAATTTTTTTGTTGTTAAATGCACAAAAATCAGTAGACCAAAATACTATGGTAATGCATATTTAACATAACATTTAAATATTTTAAACAAATCTAACACTAGCTACAATAGCCCCAATTAATTCCTTTTAAATAAAACAAATATGCAAATGATTTTATACTTGAGCCAAACTTTTTGTGGTAATGTTTAACACAAATAATAAAATTGTTTTCACAGATAACAAAAATCACATGACACTTAAACCAAATAAAACAGATAGGCAATATGGAACAGAAATTACAGAAAAGAGAAAATGGAATGTGGCACGTTGTCCTGGTACCACTAGTCAACAGTGTGGCCCAAACCAGCCCAGCCCACTCCCTCATTCCCCTCCACTGCTCAGCCCCGTGCGTGGCACGCATCCGCGCCGGCCATGGCCGCGGCCATCCACGACGCCCCCGACAAGGATAAGTGCAAGGCCACGCCCCGTGCCTCACCCAAACCCTAGATCACCCCTCCCTCCCCTCATTTCCCCCTTCTCCTCCCGCCGCTCAGCCGTGCGCATGCGTCACCTCCGCACGTGCTCCACCACGGTCAGCAGCGACGAGGAGATTCGCCACCGTGTCCAACAGCCTCCCCGCGCTCAACTTCGACGCCTCAAGCTCTCCATCGCCGTCGATCTCCTCTGCTTCGACCGAATAGGGTCGTCTTCCACCTCCCGACCCGCAGCTCGCCGATGACGAGTTCACCGCCTCCGGCCCTCCCCTGAGCCCACTGCCTCCCCTACGCGTTTGTGGTGAGCTGTTGCTCCGATTCCCCTTCGCCGCACTTGAGTTAGACCTGTTAGCCGTCGTCGTCGTCACGCCGTGATTCCGGCCGCCACCCAATTCGGCATAGCCGTCATTATGGTCATCCTCTGCGTCAACTACAAACACCAGTGGACGCACAGCGCGACCCTCGGCCGATTTCGCCCCTCCGTCGCTTGAATGGTCGCCGGAGGCGAGCTGCACCTCGCCGCCATGCTCCCTGTGCTCGCCGCCGGCGAGCCTGGGATAAACCCAGGGGGTCTACCCACTGGCAGGTGGGCCAGCCCTGAGAGATTAACCCCCTAAGCAAGATATTAAAAGAAACGTTAATTGAAATATCCCATGTGCATATGACATGTGGACCCCCCAACTTAACATGCGATTAAAACAAATAGAAAATTGTTAAGGTTAATTGTGTCTATGACACCTAGGCTCCACTTCACTGTTAAGTAAATTAATGATCTTGTTAAATAATCAGTGAGTATGACATATGGGCCCCCCCTTCACTATTAGGAAAAATAAAATGAATTTTGTTTCATGTGTCAATGACACATGGGGCCTACTAGTCAGTTTGACTAGTCAAATGTCTCTGTTGTGGATAATGTTGATTTGAATAATAAAAGAATTCCAGGAATTCTATAAAATGATTAAAACTTAGAAAATCAATATCTTTTAACATACCAATGAATAAGAATACGCTATCCATATATCAACCACCCCCATCTAACATACCGAACACGAGACCTTCCCCCTTTGGGTCGTCTGCCGATAATCACCCGGAGCTGGTATTTCATCCCCGGATGAATTTTCGCTCCGAGCAAATCATCTAGCACTGTGTTAGAACACCGTCAACAATGCATATGTCATGTCATGCATCTATGTTGAATATTGTTTGCATTGTATTGACCGTTTCTCCCCCCTTATTCTCCGATAGACCCCGAGAATGCCGCCGACTACACCGCTGCTGAGTACGACTACTGCGTCGACGACCGTACACCTACTGCCGAGCTTCCAGGCAAGCAGTGCCCCTTCACCTCTCCCAGATATCGCCTATATATCTATATTTATCTGTTGCACTAGGCATTGCTGCTGCTATGTTACATTCCTATTCATTGCATAGCCTGTCATTGTCGCCCCTTGTTGTACATTCCTTTATCCTATGTTGCCTATTAAATATATATATTATTCAGCAGTTAGCCCTGCGCATTATTAGTCAACTAGGATTAGATAGCGGGCCGTGATCACTCTGGGGAGTGAACGAGGGTACAATACATTATTACTGCAACAGGTACAGTACAGAGCGGACACCGCTAAAGGTCCCTACGACGACCCTGCCGAGCCACATCAAGTGTGAGCTATCGAGGAGTAATCCTTGTACTCCACTCGTTGCTTACTCTGTAGTGATGCCCTAGGGTCCTGAACCACGGTTGTTAATGAAGGTAAGAATGCCGGTGACCCAACGATGCCCGCAAGTGGTATTGCGACAGGACGACATGGAGGGAATACCGATGTACTCATGGGCTTGGACCCTGATCGTTGTCCGCGAGAGTTACCAAACCACGAAAGTCGAGCTCCTCCAAGAGCACCCGCGAGACAAGGTAGGGAGACGGTTCACCTTGTTGGTAACCGTGTGATTTCACGGGACGAGAGGGCAGGCACTGATGTACTGGTGGTCCTGGGTGCTGTTCGTTCTCCGTTGTGTGAATTAGCCGGGCAAAAATAACAGTAGTCCACGAGATAATAAAATGACTAATGTATTGGTGGATGACTTGAGAGGTCGCAAAGGCCTCTACGCACTACCTTCACGTGGTATAAGGAGTTATGGGCTCCCCTGCATCATAGTCTCGTTCGAGAGCTCTTCAGACGTCAACAGTACCACGGGATGATTGCCGGGAAGTGAGATGTCTTCTTTGCTCGAGCTGTGTTATTTGCTACTGCTTCCCACCCACCCACGCACCATGCAGGAGTACATCAGGTTTAGGGTCCAAAGCCTGCCGTACTTAGGATTTAGACCGGCAGATGGCCTCTCTGTTGAGTTTGAAGGATGGGCTATGGTGTGTCGGATAGCCTCGGTGGGGCATTCCCTAACAAGGTGTATGCCAACCTGGAGACCCGAGCATGCAGGCTTAACAGTAGTGTACCCCTGCAGGGAGTTTAATCTATTCGAATAGCCGTGTCCACAGTAACAAGACGCTTTATGCTGAAGCCAGATCCCACCACTACAAATTACTACATTACTAAACTGTTGGTTCCGAGTTTTCTTCCTAGCAGGGAAGTCGAGGAAGTGATCTCGGAGGCATTGAAAATAATTACGACTTACTATTATACAATGCTGCAGCAACTTCTGCTGCATTGTTACTTTATGCTTTATGTATAACTGTTGGATATCCTCTTCTTGTGCTACAAGAATCGTCGAAAGATGCTAGTCTTTGATAGGCCTAGCATATTCCCCCTTACACTGGTATTTCTGTCTTGCAGTCCACTATACAGCCACCCCTTCCATTTTGATACAAATGCATAAGTGCTTAGTAGCATGGGCTTAAGTCTCGCTGAGTATGCTAGATACTCACCCTTGCTTTATCCCCCCTTTGTTTTATATAACCGGATTGCTGCAACCAGACGCTGGCGCCCAGGAGCAGCAGTACCCCGGAGGCGCCTACTACGACGTCGAGTTCCCCGTTGGCCAGCAGTAGTTCGCAGGTTCTGTAAGGCCCGATATGCAGTACTGTTTCAGATTCGGACGTTTCCACCCGAACCCGAGGACGAAGCACATATCGGTCCCACCGCGACATATGACAAAGCCATATGCCCCGGATTTCCAACATGATATCACAACATTACAGATACAAGGATACAACATCTCATACAATCGGCATACAGCTGCCTCAAATGTAATACAACAGCGGAAGATACATGTCTGAGTACAGACTACAAACAAATGCCTAGTGGCAAAGAGAAAAACAACGATCCCATAACCACACGGGTCCAGGCCGTCCGCCGGAATCCGCCTAACTAGTCGTCGTTGAGCCTCCACGTGAAACGTCGATCACCATACCTGTTGTCGATCAGAACCCTGAAAAAGAGTTTGGGGGTAGTATCATGAGTACAGAAGTACTCAGCATCCAACTGTAGTGGTCATCTGACCCAGCAAGGACTTCATCACTTGTCATTCTAGGACAACTAGTAGTTTACGGTAAGGAAGGGGTAAGTGGTGAGGTTGCTGCCGCACTAGCATTTATGAAGTGGCTAACGATCTAGAGAGTAAGGTAAGAAGCCAAGCATTCGATGAGGAATCGCCTCCAACAAGTCTTGCTATCAACTACTTACGCAAACATAACACCTATCCTATCCTTGTCCTCCTCTTCGCATCCCGACGAAGAAGAAGCAGTCAAGGCACACGCACACGTTGATCAAGTTATATTAGGATTATCTCAGTTGTTGTTGTCTATGAACAAGGAGTAGGTCTCAAGTCGTCCATAACCGTGGACACGGCTTCTCGAAAAGATTTAACCCTACAGGGGTGTACCAACTTCCCATTACGAGGCTCCGCACGCACGTCCATCACTCTCAGTTGCTACCCATTATAGGCAACCATTTTATGATTTAGTTCCAAGAGATCCGAAACGACAGGTCCCTCTAGCTAACAACGAACAAATCCGGGTGGCCCCCGGTGAGTCGACACCCAACTCAAAAGCCGGCCGCGCTCTCGAATCGGCCTCTACCGTCTGGATGAGGTCGGATAGGTTGTCCAAACATATGTGGACAACCCCCTAGCTCCCTGGGGTGGACCAACAAAGAAACCATGTCTCCGCTGGCCCAAGTTGTTTTAAAACAATATCTGCCAGGAGCGACCCGACAGACACACACACGGTTTTCAAATGGTAAATCAGCTTGGGCCACCACTAGAAATGTTTGAAGCTAGATAGGTAAGAAAAGGGGACCCCATAAAATCCCACACGCGGTTAGGCACGCTCAGTCTTAAAACCAATACCCGGAACTCGGATCCTAGGTGACTCGAATGGAACAAAGCGTCGGGGCGGGATAGCCTAGACCTTCC